>OU342943.1:17822500-22822500 GCA_910592295.1 Andrena haemorrhoa
CGAAGAAAATCCAAAAGTTGAAAGTCAGAGCCACCCTAATTTTCTGTGTTAATTCAACTTATGCCTTTATGGTTAGCGTAAGTATAAATGTTTTGATTAAGATATCGATGGTTTCTAGTTTCTTCTGCTTACTAGTTGTGATTATAATATATAGTAAGCCTATGTTGCTTATAATCTACACATGAATACCTCTAAGTTAATTTTAAAAAATCAGATACCCTCGAAACTTATTACGTTCATTTAAGTTCGTTATATGCAACTAAGCTGATCTTTCTCTCTTGATCATTTTCAAGCTCCAATAACTATAATAAAAATCAAAAATATATCCTGCGTAATATTCTTTGAATCGCATCTACCAAAACTTCATAGTTGGCGATGGAGGCTTAATTTAACCAATACAACATAAGTCACAATCAATCATTCGAAAATTTAAATTGTATTTCTAATTGTTAAAATATATTGCTAACAGACTACTATTTGCAAGTGTGTACACAAATACACGGGTGATTTTCATACTGCCTTCGCTTACCATGACTTAATAATGGGCTCACCATTGCGCTAGTTTATTCCTGCCGCTGGAATTAAGGACAGTTTCGGCTGACACGATCTGATTTTCCCGGAATACATCGTTATTCGCGTCCCGCCCCATTGCCGCGGCGTCGACTGTTTAATTGAAGTTCCAAAGTCATGTTCAATGTTCAGGAACGTAAACTGTCCTCTACAGCGTCGACGAAAATTCCCTTCTATCGAGCGCGTTCCAGGATTTAACCCGATTTCAACGTGCTCGAGCGTGACTCCATTTTAATTCCACCTCGACTTAATTCAAGCGACTATTTTTTAACAAAATGTCAACGGTGGATTAAGCGAAACGGCCCTATTTCATGGTCACAGTAGTGTGCACTTAATTTACAACAATAAATAATATTAAAACTTCTATTATATGAATATTAACAACATTTCTCGAAAGCATCCTTATTCTATCCCAAGAAACGAAGGAACCGATTATTTATCCGACGAATGGAAATCTAATCCTGTCTTCTAAAGGCGGATTTACACATACCGGTGACGAACAAGTGTGAAGTGCTCTATTCAAAAACAGGCAAACAATATTTTTTACCACTGACACTGACGATACCGGACCGTCACGCAGCTGGTACGTGTAAATCCGCCTTAAATTCAACACCACCCAAAACAGACAAGTTGTCACGGAGATGAAGTCTTCGTGGACAAGTTACCCCGGCGCGCGAAAGTTCAAACAACTAGGATCTGCCGGCGGAAAATTCGACAACGGAAATTACCGTGAACAAGGGCGAGCATTACCTTCGACCAGCATCCGGCGGAGTTTCCATTTTCCTCGAGCAGCTAGGAGCAGCGCAGGCGACGTTGTTGTCCGCGTGTTACGAGTACAACTCTCTACTCGCGACGCGTTGTACCGAGCCAAGTCAGTGCAACACGTCGCGAGCGGAAAGGTATGCCCATGTCTTATCCACGATGCCAATCCCTAGAATCCCTCGACGATGTCCGAGGTGAAGAATCGTGTTAAACGCGATTGTCCCGTTGCGCTCGGCCCCAGCTGCGAAGCAGTGCGCCCAGCTTCCTTCCGCTACTAATGAGCAGCATTACTTCCAGAAACGCAAAACCTGCTGAAATTTTTCTTCGAGCCTTTGGTACATGTCTGGCGGCTGCCATGGATGTTTATTCGGCCGGGAAATTAACGCGATACTGACGCCACTTTGCTTGCTAGGTGTTTTGCGTTTTTGATTCTTCAATGGCTATGGTTACAATATGGAGACATTTTTGGTTTTGGGTTGAAGATCAGATATTTCACTGGCGACTGAAGATTTTAAAGTGCTAGCAGTTTCAGGCATGGATCTTTGATGGTGTTGATGGTGTCTGGGTCTTTTTTGTCCCAAACGTAATGTTGTCTGAGTAGTAGAATAGTGAGTAGAGGAAATCACAAGAATTGAATAAATGGAATTGTGCCGATGATTATGAAAGTCATCTATTTTCAGTTACTATGGGGCCAAAGGGACCCAGGCGCCGCTATCCGCATGGTCACCTAGGAGCCATTCGATGTTTGAGGGTTAAACAGAAACCATATACTGTTTGATATGGAGAATTAAACCTCTCGATGAGTTATTTTCTTTGTCTCGTCTTGAATGATCGGTTGTTAATTATTTCTGTGGAATTCTCAATACTGTTTGTCGCGTGCGGGGACTTCCGAGAGTCGTGTGTATTCCTTTTGTAACTTCTTTAATTTCACACGTTAATGCAGAGATTTGAAAGGGAACACTAGAAAGTGGAGAAATGGCTAGAATAGTATTATGTCATTGCATTACACTTATTTCTATCTTCTGATACGTAAATTTTCAAGAGATTTCATTGGGACTTAGTTCAAGTAGTGTTCCACTAAAATTACATGAGAACACGCAATATTTATAGACGTCATCCAAACAGAGCTCTTCAAACGAATAGATAAATACCAGCATTGGAATCCCTTTCGTTATTTTAATCAATGTCCACTAGATCTATTTCGTCACATGGAACAGAATGATTTCTTAGGTGCTAGTAAAGATAAACATGACACCAATAAGATGGGCCACACGTTCCAGGAGCTTCAGTCGCCAGTGAAATATCGACGAGGCTTCCTGTTACGCGGGTCTGACCTGCGAGCGATCGCCCAGCCCTGACTTTCGATGAACTCGAGGCCCACATCGATTTGTTCCAGAGCGTAGAAGGGCGCGAGACAGTAGCTAAGCTTGATTCTGCCAAATTACACAGCAGCTTTCGAACAGCGGTTACGACCACCCTTCCCGAGGCTGGACATATAGGGTAGACAGGTGGTCGGAGTTGCAAGTGGCCAGCCAATTTGCGAATCTCGAGTAGGTATTGCGGTCGCGCAAATGCCCCGCTCTCCGCCCAGTCGGTTTCAAAACGCTACGCCCAAGAGAAAGCCCTCTGAATCGGCCAATAATGAACGAACGTATGACCAGCCGCGAGCGACTAAGACCACCCACTCAAATAATATCTAAGGGATATTGAAACTTAAAGGCCACTGCAGCGTGCACGATTGCCTGCCCTTGAAGAAGAGTATGATCTCATAAGGAAGCCCACTCGCTTCACGATGGGCCCTCGAGAAACCCTAAAGAGCTTCAAGACTTCTTACTACGCGGTTCAGCAATTGTCAGTTGACCCGCAGGTGAAGGTGAACTGACAATTGCTGTCGCTGGGTATTTCACGGCAGTATACAGAATAAAATTGAAAACTGACTAATATTCCCTTACACCCAACATTTTAGAAACTGTGACTTACTATGTGAAAATAGCACCTCGCGAGGAACTTCGTTACCCTCTGTCTTCTTAGTTTCAGCAAATATTCCTCAAGGTAGCACAGCTTATTGTAAATCAAAACACTGATATCCCCTTCAAAATATTGAAGGAACATCGTTTTCATATCGACCAACCGCATCGAACTCAACTGTACCGATCCACGGTTGACGATGCGTGGACTGCGGCGGAGTCGCAGCGCACTTTCCATTCGAAATAGCCAGCCACGGTGGATAGCAGCTGGATAACCAGAAATCACTGGCTCCGTGGTAAGTTCGCAGCCAGGACAGGTTCGATCGACTTCGTTCCGGCCGAGGGGGCCAGGCAAAGGTTGTTGGACACCCCGTATATATGCGGGCGCATACCAAGGCGGGGTACTCGGTAGCTGCGTGAGATACAAGGGGTTGTATATCAAGGAGCCACGCCTAACACGAGAACCACTTCCGGTCTAGACACGCGAGCTTGCTTGCCTGCCAGCCTAGCCCCAGCCTTGAGCGTCGAATCGGTTCCCTAAATACGTCGGCATTTACAACCACCGTCTATCCACCTATTCTGCAGGCCAAGCCCGCCACGAATTGAGTCCTCCAGACGGCGACTAGAACGCGATCCAACTCGAGCGGTGATACAGTCACGTGACTACAGAATGGCGACTGAAATCCTGCGGAAGGAGGCTCGGCGCGATCGGGCCCGATCGGTAACGAGGTCGATAGCAAAAGAGCGTTCTGGAGAACGTGGCGGTAACATAATGTTGTCGGCTGTTCTTTCGAGGGACGGTAAATTAAGTGGAGAAACTGCGGTGGGATTGGGTGACTGAAAGTTTCATGTAGGATTGCAGTTAAGTTGCGAGGGGTAACCACTTTTAGGAAGGCATTGGTTGGAGTGTATTGGGTAGTGGTTTTTAATTTTAAACGTGAGGTATAATAGTATGTGTATAATTGTTCTTGGTTTATTAAATCTGTTTTTTAAAGATAGTAATAATCAGGGTAAAGGTGTTCAAATTATTTCTAGAAATATGAATGATTGAGTTGAATATTACTGTTGGAATTCTTTTTGTATTTGTATGATATAATAAATTTTTGAATGAACACCCTGAGATAGTTCTGTTTAAAAAATCTACTTAGTGTTAAATATTTTGAAGATTTCCATATAGGTAAGAGTTAGACTGAGGTATCTAGAAGCTTCAAATATTTGGGTGGCAAACTAATTAGGAATTCCACTTAAATATTACCGATTCTTTCATAAACATCATTCTATTTTTTTAATGCAGCAGAAAGAAGCAGAGAAGTCAATATACTAAACGTGAACAGCGTACAGTTACGGCCAAGGAAATACGAAAAGCTAGGGGGAAAGAGGGCATTAACGAATACGTATGATTCCTTTTGCTCGTTAAACCCTCGTCTCTGAACAGACTACATCTCCTTTTATACATGGAAATGGAAACACATATCAATCGCGTGTCTTCTATTTGCCGAATCAGACCACTCTATGTTTCCCTTCTCTGCAGATGGAAACACACAACCTGGTCCCCGGGGAACTCTTTTATGGACTTCGCTGCGACTGATGCTTTCCAAATAGTTTGGATGGCAATCCAAACCGATAGGATGGAATAGAATAGAATGGGGTCAGGTCCGCAATCAAAGTGGAACTTGTTTTGGGAAATTCATAGCCAGTTATGGAAAAAAAATAGCTGTTCGTCTAGATTGAAATAATTTGCATTCGTCTTCGTTGTTGAAGCAGAAGCTGCCTCCATTCCAACGACCCTGGTATTAGCATTTTTTGATAATGATTATTTATTTTGTAGTTGACTCGCTACAAGGCAAGTCAGCTGCATAATAAATGTCACTCAAGTAGAGTAGCTTGTCACTGTCACAGTTGCAGTCAAATATCACTAGATGAAGGAAACCGAAAATATTTCAATATTTAATTTGTTGCTTAAATTAGCTGCGTTAGAAAATAAACCTGGATTATTATATATGTACTTAACATGCAATTCAAAAGCACATATACCGTATCGTGAATACAGTACGTAGTTAAAATCAAAATCAATATAATTTATACCCAGTTCGATAATAAAACTGTGTCAATCAAAAAATTCCCGTCCTTTATAGAAGAACAAAGTAGGTACTAATTTACCAATTACACTGTTTTACAGGCACTTCATGGCATTTTATATTGCATTTCAACTTTTGTGCACGTAAAAAACACACTTGCGCATATTTGTATACATCTGGAAAAGGTGGCGGAGAGATATAACTCATTTCTAACAATATGTGAAAATGGAAGAAACTGTTAAAGGAAAACACTCTATCTACACTCCAACAGCATCCATCTTCCTAGGGTCATATTTTGCCTGGAGATGCAACAACACACCTGTACAGCACCACTATGCTTGTTGCTCTTTTTCTTAAACGAAATGTTATAGTACGTTTTATATACAAATTGATTCTCTTCAACACTCTGAGTATAAAGATGAAGTGCACAGTTTGAAAAACGAAGGTTTACGATGCATTTTGTTCTCTGAAATTATACGTACACATGTTTGTATCATACACTTCACCGTTCCCGTAGTTTATTCCCACTATAGAAATGTATGTGTATACATCATAGAACGCTTTCCTTTTACGTTCTTTCTACCTTCACTTCGAAAAGAGTTATGAATCGCCACAGTGCCTGAAGCGTTTCGTGCGCTGGATATTTAAAAAAAAATTCCAAGTGTTTTAAATAATGTGGCGGAACGGTATTTTCAAATTTGCATGCACTTTAATGCTGACTGCATATGTTTAATAGCCTTTCTCTTTTGAAGCCTAACCTTTCACTATTATATTATAAAGCGTTTAAAAAAATTGCAGAATTTTCTTTTTCGTGGAATATCTCGAGAACGGTGAGAGATATCGAATAGAAGTTTAAACAAAAGCTGCATCTTTTTCTTATACCTACAAAACTGCGTAAAAATAATAATCGAAGAATCCATTCTTTCCAAGTTACCTCCACCACCGATCTTTAATTCAATAATTATTTTTACGTAGTTTTGTAGAGATAAAAAGGGTGCATTTCTTGTTTAAACTTCTATTCGACAGCTCTCACCGTTTTCGAGATAATCCACGAAACTGGAAATTCCGCATTGTTTTCAAGGGGTATTACGGATGAACTACTCTACTAGCACATAAAGTTGCATAATTTTCTGAATTTCCGGGTTGCCTACCTTAGAAGATCTATAATTTTATAAAGCAGACGGCTCTATTAAGCGCAACAGCATATTTTCCAACTTTTAACTTGCATTAATCCCGAATATCATTAATCGCTATTAAAGCTGATACAGTTCCTCGAACATTCCATGCATAAAGCAAATACATATATTACGTATACAAGCATTGTACAATTCATACGAGCTTTAAACTATTTGGATATCTCCCGCTAACGTCGAGCATCAACAACGAGCAACTCGGAAACTTCTACTAACTAAACCTCGATAGCAGCAGTTCTGTTCTAAAAATCCAAGCCGCGATTATTAAAACGAAGAAAAAGGAGGAATATCGATCTGGATAAGAGTAACAGCCTGAAAGCTGGCCGCATCGGGCGCCATTATTGATTCGATAACTGTACTTACGTGCGAGCTTGGAAATCCAGGGTACGCCGAGGCACACGCTCACGGCGCAGGCAATTCACTTTTTCACCGGTAATAAAAAGAACAGAATGACATAATTTGCGACGTAATCGATTAGCCAGCAGCCAACGGGGGCAGCTGGAATCCGTTGATACGCGACGGTGCACGCCGCGCGCTATCACGGCCACCCACAATCCTGTTGGTACACTCGAAAATCAGGCTCCAAGTAATCCGACGTGGATTTATCGAGAAAAACGCAATTAACCATGATCACGCGAGGCTCGCCGTGATATTTCTGACAGGCTGATGTTTCCTTTGAAATCATTGGCGAAACGCCGATCATGGCGAACGATACGCGATAATATCGTTCAAACTTCCGCTAAAGTCGAATCAAACGGTTTAAAATTTAAATAATTTGGTAGATTGAAGTATGAAACACAATGTTAAATTTGTAAGGAGATTTTGGATCACGTTTGATCATAGGTTTACTTTTAGGGAAATCTGAGTTTGACATCGTTTGCTTTATCGACAAACTTGAACAATTATGAACTTCATGCCCGGTTTTTAACGTGCTTCTATTCTACTTTTAGGATCACAATGGTATTATTTGATTTCTTTTGGGGAGGGTCTTTTAACATGGTGGGGGAATCACGGAATGCTTTTTGATCCAAAATGACTATACAGAGTTGACACTGTCCCTTCAGTTTTGCGTTGTTCGTGGAGTGTTGTTTCGTAAGACGAGGTGCTCGTAGATGGGGCACATTAAAGGGGAAAAGATTTCAGTGATTATAGTATCAGTCGAGTGATATTCTTCTTAAAAGATAAATAATTGACTGTTAGACACCTATACAATTTTTACTTTTACTTTTCACTTTCACATCACCACAAGATCGGTCGAAGAATCATCAATGATATTAAATAATTCAGCCACGCCAGACATATATAGGTACCGTGACGATTTCATAAAATATCGCAGCTAAAGATCTCAATCAGGGCACTCCTCTATTAAACCCCTCAGACTGGCCCTACAGCAGCAACTAGCAACACCGTAGTGAAGAGTCAGTTAGGGCCTTTTCACGCGTGGCAGTTCTGTGGCTAGTGATTAGTATTAGTCCCTCTTCACACGGGACACTTATGTAGCTCGCCACTATTATCTCAGATATATCCACTCGGCAAATATAGCGGTATTTTATAAGGAATCCAAATGTATGAATACAGCGAAGATACCAGTTGTCGAGCACAAAAGTGTCACGTGCGAAAAGGCCTTTAATTGAGAGAGAGAGTTATCCTTTTAAAATGGTAGGCAGTTGCAGTTTACAAGCCATCGAACCTTGCAGGAGGGGAATTAGAGAAAACGTTGGGTCGCGTGCCGTGAGATAGACCAACTAGCTTCTGGACGCCACTGGTTGTGCGCAGTGGCCGTGGGGTGGATCACCCTTAAAACGTCAAGAAGCCCAGGTGGTCCGGCACGATATCGCGCTAACTCAATCAATGCGCTCTATTCCTTTCTCGGCATCAGCGATTCTTATCTGACGTCACCTTCTCGGCCGCGAGCCCCCAGGGACTCGAATCGCGATCAAAGGGGAGCAAGGGGCGAGGAGGGTCGATAAAAGAGTCGCGGAATAATTTTCAACCATTTAATCTCGGAGCAGGTCGACCTTGTCCAAGGCGCATGGCTCGAAGGATCGCCTAAAAGTGTTAAACATTATTAATGAATATTATTTGTAATGAATATGCAATTCACCCGTATTTGTCTGCTCATGCGTTTTGTCCGTTTTCATTGGTCTGGGAAATTATTTGAAAATACTTTTGTATGTTGCGGTAAGAATTAGAGGATGCGTATAACACAAGATTTGCTCTTTAGGCGATTCAACAAGGAACGAAGTGGGCTCGAGGAGGGCGTGAACTGTGTAATTAAAAATTAGCATCAGTAGAATTTTTTAACTTTCTTCAACACCTTTGCTTATTAGTGTACTTAGAATCAATATTCAGAAATTGTGACAAGGTCTTCTTACGGTTTTTGGATTCTTCTTAAAAAAGACTAATAATAACAGCAAAAAGAAACGTGGACGAAGTTAATTTGCGAAGAATAATATTTTTCTGTTACGAAGGATACAGGTACCAGTTTATGTGAAAGTAAATTCTAAATAAAAGAAACGACTTTATTATTAAGAATTATTCCTTCAAATAAATATGAGTACTTGCGTCATTGCGGCTTGTTAAAATTGTAAATGATGGTTATACCTAAATACAAGTAATCATGAGCTTTAGCGTAAATTAAAAAAAAAAGATAGAAATTCAGGAAAATGAAATGGCTATACCTATATGTTTCTAAAAATCAAAGTTAAATTCAAAGTCGAGGGATTATTAATGGTACTGCATACTTTTTCGCACTCTGCATGGCGGAAGGCAAGCTTCTATTTATAACGAACATTTGTTCTGCACGGGGGCCAACATTTAGACCCGTCAAAGTTCGTTTCTAAGCGAATTTTTAATGAGGTGGAACAACAAACGTGCAGTTTCGAGATTGAGGTAATTAAAATCCAATTAATAATTTAATCAACGGCATGCTCGTCGAAAAGGGAGGGGGCGGGCGGAAAAAGAGTGAAGGAGCACGCGGAACGGAATACGCGTGCTTGACGCGCGACGAGATAATTCCTTGGGAATTTCGAGAAAACTTTCGGCAGTTTTAGCAAAAAGTTACGAGGCCCAATTAAATCAACCGACGATCCAATTCAATCTCAGCGCCGGTATAATTAAATCTCCGGCGAATTAGCGAAAGATTTCGGGGACTCGGATGAATTTCCGTTGAAATTAAATTTTTGACGAGTCAACAAAACTTTTCTCATCTCCACCTTTCTGCAGCGCGGCTGCCCCGCTATCTGCGCGCTTTTCAACGTGTCACAGCGGCCCTTTTCGTCCCGTTGCTTTGTTGCTCCATGCGTATATAAACGTGTTTGTCCCGCGCAAAAGGCCAAATCGTAGGAACACGGCACGCAAAAGCGTTATGCGGTAAAATGTGCAAAATGTTTCCTTCGGCTGACTCCGTTGTGTCAGGAATGGAGTGATGGAATTTGTACTTACATATACCTACACAGTACTCAACCTCGTCGAAATTAGAGTACTGTAGGCTGTGGTAGGGGATGTCGAGAGCTAGGTGTGTATGTGGGCTTTTAAAAACAAGTATTCGAAGAGTAGATACGTACTTTAGGATGCATGGATGGTGATAGTGTGTGTGTATAGGAGTGAGATTGTTTTATAGATGGTGAGCGCATTGTGGGGGCACAATATAGTCGGAATAAGGAATTAACCAAGCACGAGGAGGGAATGGAGTAAAAATTATTTTAATAAGATGGTGTGTAATGGGAAATTATGCTTCGCTTATAAACGGTAGTAGGTACGTAAATTTATCTATTAGTAACTAAGCAGAGGATGTTAAAGAAAAGTATAGGATGTTAAAAAAAGATTGTAGGATGTACATGGTAGGGAGTTCCCTTCGGAATTTCTCTCCCTTCCAGAAAAAAATCACTGAAGTTGGTGAACGCATTACTGCACTCTCATTTTGCAAAATATAAGGATTATTTTATATTATAGGAATAGGTTTTGTAATTCCTATGTGTTCGGGAGCCACGAAAGAAGAGGGCCTTGGGCGATGGGACTCCAATCCACGACCTTGCGGATCCTCTGCGTACTGGCCAGCCGCCTAAACAACTCCACCAACGCCGACCCTTCGAGGTCTCTTATTCTGGGTTCCCTCTTATGGAGGCTCCTGATCCCACAATATGTAATTATTTCATCTGTGATATGTGTAGTAAAATTATCATACTACTTCCGAATTTTA
This sequence comes from Andrena haemorrhoa, assembly GCA_910592295.1. NCBI lineage: Eukaryota > Metazoa > Arthropoda > Insecta > Hymenoptera > Andrenidae > Andrena > Andrena haemorrhoa. Next base: position 17,833,272 of record OU342943.1, read on the forward strand.
AGTAAACATACTCAAAAGTACCTTTTGCAGTAGGTACTATGCTGTTATCACTTTAGAAACCTTTTCCTCTTTACAACGCCCTACGAACAGTTCTCCGTCATTGTTCTCATAAATATGAGAAGATTTCCAAATATATGAAATTGGAATAGACAATAATAAAACGTGTACTTTTGCCTAATAAAAGCAAGAAAATGGCGTGCTGAAAATCAAGACACGATCAAGTCGACTGCGTCAGTTCGAGCGTTCAATATTTATAACGCTTTACAGTCACAGTGCGAAAAGTGCTGCTAGTACCAACTAAGAATTAAAAGAATCAGATTAAGATCCTGTACCGAAAAGGTGCAGGAAGTACTCTTACATTATAAAATTTGTTGCTGCGTAAGGTATACATAAATAACACTAAAACTCTTTACTAGTATTACCTAGAAAGGAACTAACTTAAGGGGAATCCTATTTTTGGGCTAAAAACATAGCAAAATTTAGAATTTTGTTTAAAGAAACTACCGATTCGATTCGTGTGAAAATTGGACCACGTTTTCAGACCACGTTGCAGTTTCTTTTATTATTAATTTTTAATAATAACTATAACAGTTATGCATGATCGACGAGGTTATCGGTATTCTGGTTCATCAAACTGAAGCTACATAAATGTATAAAGTAAAACAGCGTTTCATTTTTCTGTTTCAGATTACCTGGAAGATAAATACCATGCATATCAGCGAACGATGAATTTTGCGCGGCATATTGGTGGATCGTGTATAATTCCTATATTTATTATTAAAAATTAATACAAAAAACTGCAAATTCTTCAAAGATGCATAAAAACATAGTACAAATTTCAGATGAATCAAATCGCTAGCTTTAAGAAGAAGAAAAAGAAGAATTGCTAGCTTTTACGAAAAAATCCCAAATTTCGCTATATTCTAAGCCCAAAAAATAGGATTTCCCCTTTCAACTCCATCTAACTGGAGGAAATGACACGCTCTCTGAGGACGCACACCTACAATGCTTACCCCTCCGCCCCTAATCGGAGTAAAGTTGACCATGTATCAGTAGTTGACAACTTTTCAGAGAAACGTGAAAAATAAGTTTCTTAGAAGTGGCGAACTGTGGGTATTAGGAGCCGCGGCGCGCTATTGAAAAGAGATAGTTGCACTTTTAAAAGCCTTATTTCCACGTTTTTCCGAAAAGTTGTCAACAACTGATACATGGTCAACTACTGGTACCTTTACCCTATCGTCAAACTATTCAAAACTCCGTTCGAACTCGTCGATACATATAGGTACCGTTTGCAACCCCCAAGATCCAGCGATTCTCTTTTCCACCGATCGACAGCGACCCATGAATCACGTGGCTACCCGTGTTTTGTTAACCAGCAACGAAGCAACAGATCCCGTAGGACCGTGTCAACCGTGGATCAGTAATTAATCGTGGATCACGTAGTACTAAGTTCTACGTCCTCCAGCAACGGACTATAGATCACATAGTACCGCGTGTTTTGTTAATTAGTGATGAACTATGGATCACGCGGCACCGCGGGCATATATCACTCGTTAACACACGGCCACGGCCGCGTTATACGCCTAGCCGGCCGACCTCAAACTTACGTGTCGCATTATTCATCCGCCGTTAACTGTCCGTTTGATGTTTCTTGGTCACCCGAAACAACGGGTCCACAGAGAGATCGCGTGTCACTTCCCCCGTTATCGCGACCATGCTCGACCGGATGGGCGCGGGTCGCGCGCTCCATCCCTCGCCAACGGCTGCGCGACGAATTAAGATGAACGACTCTGAAGTTCGCGTCCGCGAAGACAGAAACACCGGTTACCAAGGACACCGAAACGGGGCCGCCCTGGTTACCTCGAGGACCAAATAGCTTCATCGTCATTTTCGTCGCCGCGACTCTCCCTCGTCTTTCCCCATCCGCTACCACTTTCAAGCCGTCCACAGAGGATAAGTGCGAGCGCGTTTCATCGTCGAGGCGCGATCCAATTGTCCGCGATAGTCCCCGTCTCGGCGCACCGGTGAACTTAGTTACTCACCGCGCAGCATAGTCAGTGACGTCAACGTGAACCCGCCACCGCTGAACGGGACCGTCTTACTCACCTGGAAAAGACAAAGAGGAATGAGGGGCTGGTTGTAGCGCGCGAAGAAGCGGGGAAAGGCGGCTCGCTCCACAGAGACGATAGCGAAGACGGGACAATGGAATTCATTTAATAACAGCGGAACTATTTAATGGCGTTTCCGGAGGCACGCGTAGTCGCGATATTGAAATGCTCCCACTCCCCTCCGGGTGCCTTGTGTGCCGCGTTTTTAGCGCGCATTTCAATATCGCGACAACGGAGCGGCGTGTTTTATCCTCGATGATGAACGCATGGAAAAATATTAATTTTTATATCTGCCGTTGCCTCCAGTTGCGCGCGGAACACGAGGAAACGTGGATGGAATTGGAATCCATTCAAATATCCACGGTTCTGCTGTGGGCGGATTAGATATAGCGAATTTTCAGGAGTAGTTGGTGGCGCACACGGTTGTAGACTCGACAACGTCAATTGACGAGCCAGTTATTTAGAATAATTTTCAGGCTAAGTTCAGATTAGTACTCTATGGTTCTGGATGCTCCGAGGTGGATATGGGTTTTGGGTCTGCAGGGCTCTGCAGTGAGTGACGGGAAACACACGTGGCTTTCAGTTATTTTGTACAGGCAACACCGGGGCAAGTTGATACGCTTTTCAGTTTTCAATTTTTTGCCTTTTGCGTTTGAATTAATTACTTAACCCTTTAGCGTCAGACGTATCATATGTGTATCATTCACTTCCTGTGCTGTTTCGCAGTTTGCACTCGCAATTCGTTGTTTGCACGAGATTAAGTAGTGCATCTTTAGAGTAGTTTTGGTTATTGGAGAAATATGGACCTACCTGAACCCTGTATTCATTTGTTTCATGCATATTAACCTCTGAGAAATTAAAATAATTTTTCTCATATAATAAACAAAATTATTTATTTTAAAAAACCCGATTGCGAGTAGGTTTTAAAATGAAAATTAATTAAAAATAAAGTAAAATTATAAAAACAAGTCCATACTGTAGGGAAGTTAGAATTAGAATTGTTGTTCATACATGACAATCCAATAGTTACAATTTTAAAAGGGAGGTTTACTAGATAAAATATGTATTTTAACTGCAGTCGGGTGCCAAATTTACAATATAGCTCAGAATAGTGGACGCAATTCGTTGTATGTTAACCGCCAGCCTCGAACATGTAACCTATAACGAGAATTTACTTCATAAAGCCGGGTCCACATTTGTTGTCGAACCGCGTTCTGTTACCGCGACCTGTAACATATCTGACCGGTCGTAGTAACAAGTGTAGACGAGGTCTGATGATATCGAACGATTCCGAGGCATTAATTGAAGTCACAGTATGCAGTAACAGAACATCGTTAGATACATAGGTAACAGGTCGCGGTAACAAAGCAGAGTGCGGTAACAAATGTAGGCCCGGCTTTATACAGAAATATTTGGACAGTTCATTTGGCACCCGACTGCAGTCAAAATACATATTTTTTCTAATAAACCTCCCTTTCAAAATTGTAACTATTGGATTACCATCAATGAAGATCAATTCTGATTCTAACTTCCCTACAGTATGGACTTGTTTTTATTCGTGGTGGAGAACTATCGATGGTGCTATCGATAGTTATCGGTAGTCCTCACAATCAAAAACTATCGATGGCTTATTTTCACTATCGACAGTTATCGGTATTGAAAATTGTGGGTTCATATCCGTGTAGTTCTGATCGCTTTGCTTAAGAACTGCTGCTAAAGCTGAGAAAGCATTAAACTGGAAAAAATAATTTTTATCCTAAAGAAATGATTTCTAGTTAGCATAATAATAACCAAAGACATCGATAAACATTCATTAGAAAAAACATCGATGGTTTCGATGTGCTTACATATCGATCTTCAAATATCAATTATAAAAACATCGATGCATCGTTATCATCTCTACTTCAAGTTTAAGCTTTATTGTAAATTATTGAAACTAAAGTTCGTAATAGAGTTATTAATTTTTGTGTTAAGACGAATCTAATGTTACCTCATTTGTCAAAATCGGTCCAGCCGTTGAAGCTCTAGCAGGGAACATAATCTGAAGGATACAAACATGACAGTCAAACACATTACCCTCGTTTTCATTTGCAACGATAAAAAGAAAATGGGATAATTTTTCCTTCAACGGCATCTAGGTGCCGGTGCTAAAGGGTTAATCACAAATATGCTAAAATATACTTTGGCCCTTCCTCTTTAATATATTGTAAGCGAGAACTTGAGAAAATAGGTACAGAATAAAAACAGTAGAACATCTCTGGACGGATTGAAAAGTGAACAAGAATATTTACTTTTTCTCGAAAAAAAACGAACAAAAGTTAAAAACGTTTGCTAATGTCAATGTACACAGACGTACGCTCTATCGTAATAAAGAATTGAACAATAAACTTCACATATCTCGCTAAAATGGAGTTACATAGGTATACACAATGTCGAGATAATTTCTCTGTATCAACCTGCCCCTGTGTCAAATTGTCCTGGCCTCCCCTACTTGCTCCGCCAAATATGTAATACAAGCTATTTTCCCGAACACTACTGGGAACAGGGACAAAATTCTTTTATCATATTTTAGGAAGCAGCTGCTCCTTCCGTTGTACGTATATGGTACCACTGTTAGATAATATAATTTAAATTTCGACCGTAAAAATGGTTCTAATTAGAAGAGATGATTTCGGCGCACTGGTTCGGTCTATTTACCACTGTTAGGTTATGAGCGAAAGGTGAAAGCCAAAAGTTTCATACAGATTCTCTTTCTTCATTTTCCTTACCAGAAATTTCACATTTGAGTATTTAGAATACTTAGTAATTCTAATTACGAGGACCTTCAACGATTCTCAATTAAGATCCTACATGAAATATTTCCCTCGACGAACAATGGAGGAAATAAAATCACGAGAATAAGCGAGTTGGCGATTTTAATGGAAATCTGCTCAAGAAAAATCGCATGTTTGCATCTCGCTGGGAGATTCGAAGGAACGTGTCACCGCCAAAAAAACACTCTTCCCGCCCTACCGCGTCTCCCCCAGGGTTTTTTAGTGGAAGGCGAATTCCCAAGGGGGAAGAAGTCGCGAAAAATGGGGTTGCCGCTGTACTTCGAGATCGTACATCGCCGGCGCAGGGGTGCAAAGTGTTGAAGGGGGTTGACAGAAATGGTCGCGGAAGGGGATAGCTGAAGGTGCGTCACTCACAGCTGACACCCTCCTGCGCTTGCCCTAGAACCGCCGCCCAATCCCTCGCTTAGATTAATGTTTCTCTTTACTTAAGGGCCTCCTAGACCCTTTTTTGGATGGCGAGTGCACCTAGTACTTGGCTCGTTCGCGCAGCAAGTTGAAGAAAAAAAGGAAAACAGCGGTGACTCGACGCAATTTCCATCGATACTTTCGTCGTTGTTGCTGGCTGACTTCGTGGCACCGCGATGTTAACAGGATATCCGTGTAGTAGACGTTTTTAGGAGGACATTGTGCATACATCTTTTTACGTGCTTCTAGTATCGGTATCGCTGTGTATAAAGTCACTGCCAGAGGAAAGTTTAAAGGGTGTATGATAACTAAAGTACCGTAATTCGTCAAGGTGAAAGTAGATTCGTATCTGCATGGCGTAGAATCGGGGGATTTCGTGGCACAGTTTACTGACAATAAAATCCGCATGATAAGTCAAACCTATCCGTGAAGTTATTTAATACTTCGACATAACACTTCTGTTAAAACTGTGTAGAATAAAAAATGTTTCAAACAAATGTTAACTTCGATAAGAGCTACTCGAATAAAAAATATTAATACGCCGTTGCATCTAAAAAGATTGAGAGGGGCCCCCTTGGTTCCCCTAGGAGTCCCTCCACTCCAGAAAAATTTGTTGAACACACTATGGTTATCCCCACAAAAATTGCAGTTGATATTTCAAAGAAAACAGCTTATAACACTTTATTTGGTCCACCTTGTATTATTGAAATGATGTCTAGAGAGTTAAATGACATCAACGGGTCCTATAACCTTCCCAATGATGTCATTTACATCTCCAGAACAGCTTTACTAGGGCAAACTGTATGGACATTAAGCCATTATAAAATATCTATTCATTTGCAAGAACTCAATCTGTCAGTGATCACTACCTATTACTTTGAATTTCGTTAGGAATTACATTCATATACAATTTCAAGTGTTTAATGTTTCAAGTGAAGAACCACTAACTCACAAATTCGAAATCAAAATTCTGCAGAGGCCATTAGTCACTGCCCATATGTAGGCACACTTCTTAAAACACTTTTTACTTTCTTTCAACGTTTATAAAAGTTCAAAGTTTTCACCTACAATTCATCGTTACTCTCTAACACTTCGTAGCTCACCTAAACCAGAAATGCTATTCTACTAACACAGTGAGCCAAGTCCTTACGCGGCTGAACTTCAACAGGCGCTTCACTGCAGCACTTAAAATAGAAGCGTCGGCAAAAAAAAAAGAAAGCCAACTGGTGTTCATCCCCAAGAAATTGATGCTTGCGTCCCTTAACTCGTCCCTGACCTTCCTGACCACGCGAGGAAACGCATCCCCAAGTGACCCGGCCGCGTATTCATCGATCGCGCGCGATGTGTTCGAGCCTATGCATAGGCCTTTCGCTCGTGGCGTCGAAAATACGCGCCTCCTCGAAGATGTGGCTGGAAAATACGCGGCGAGAAATCAGCGCAGGTGGAGCGAGTGATCGAAGGGGAAGCGATTGCCCCGGCATATCGATGAGACCCAGCAGCTCCGCGAAGTCGACGTAAATTTCTTACGTCGACGCTATCGCTTTTCGACGGGGGGAGGGAAATAGAGAAAATGACTGGTATAAGCCCGCCGCGAGGCATGCAAATCGCTCGCGAATAACTCGAGTTGTAGGTATACTACCCCTCGAAAGCCTGAGATCAATCATTGCTGAAGAAATATCTGTATTTCTTGTTTGACGATATAAAACTAGGTATCAGGGAATTTTTTCATCGAACATTTTCAATGTACATTCTCTCGAAAGGCAGTCTACATTTTTAGTCTCTTTTTCCTTTTTTAGTATCACTTTCATCATCACCGGCACAATTGATACACGGATACATGGTAGCTGAAAGAAGACCATGTACAGTTTGGTAAAGTTAACACTTCGAGTAGCACCACGTGTTTTCGCGCCGAGGGATTTGTACCGTTTGCATAATTTTCGCGTATTTTTACGTCGATATTTTCTGGGAAGTATCGAAAGTACCCACGATCCAAGAATGGCCGAATTTATTCTGAAAACAAACCGAGCTCGGAACTCGCTTTGTACAAGACTTTCCTGGCAGAAGTGATCGAACTTTAATGTCCATTTTTCGAAATCTCGCGCCACTCGCAGTGTTCAGATGCAGTTATCAAAAAATTTATCGACACGCTTGCAACGGCGGTCCCCGTTTGTTACTGCGTCGATTGCAGGACCGCAGTGGCAATTACCGTACAAACAGAATCATAGACTTCACGCGCGATTTATCGCTATTCTCGATGCTATCGCGATAACATCGCACGTTCCTTTGGAACAAACGGCGACCACGTAAACACCTCTGTCGCTCTCTATGAATACCGCCAGCCCGACACAAACGTACGCTCACGTGAGCGGTCAGAGGTTACGCGGGTGTAATAATAGAAAATCTTGGCATAGATAGTAGAGTTTACGGCCTGATGGACTCTTACGATAGAAACTTTTAGTGGCGAGCAGAAGCGAGTAACGCCGCATCCCGTGGAGGATATTCCCGTTGTGTAACTTGCGAGTGCAGGAACGGCGCTTTTACGCGATCCCGACAGTGAGAAGATCCGGTATCACACTGCAGTACAGGATACGCGCAAGTGGAGTACAAAAAGAAGTCAGAAAAAGCACTTTAAGCTGTATTTGCGGGTTTGATGCCTAAGAATGACACAATTTTTAGGACTTTTTTTTATAAATACTTATACCAGATATCTTGATGAAACTTTATACATTTTATTAATCTATGTTTACAATATAATTTCTCAATTTGATATTGTCATAAAAAAAATTGTGTTGTCTTTATAGAGGACGGAGGAGTAGCTTCCTTAAATAATTTATCGGAAATTGAAAAATCAAATGGTCTTTTAAGGTCTAGGCCTAACAGTAAGTAACAGACCCCTCAAAAATATTTAAAATAAAAATGAAAAACCAAAACTGGCGCGTGTTTGAATAAAAAGTTACCATTTCCGCGTAATTTTGACATCTATTTTCTTCAATTAAAAACAAAAAGAACATTAATTGATTGCATACAAAGATAACGCAAAAATATTTTAGACAAAATCACGTCTAGTTTTCTTTTAATCGCACACTACTTAGTTTGAGAAACTGTGTTTCGAGGAAAGCGCGTTTAGAGTATTGTATTTCCTCCGAGTACCGAGCACATGTAGACCACACGACCCGCTTTGCTTCTCAACGATACAACTTCAAAAATATCTCGAATTTTTTTACGAAACCTTCACCGAACACTCTTAAGATGCTACACAGTCGCTTTACATACACAAAAAAAAGGATTTTTTGAAACCTCAAACCCGCAAAAACCCCTCAAATAAATATTCCATTTCCACTCGTTCCCCGCCGCAATATCATAATTAAACGGTGCAAAACAACTGTTAATCTCCATTACGAATAACGACTCAATCACGGCCACAAATATATGACAGCCTTCCACAAATACTAAAATACAACCCCCCTACCCCCGACAGCAAACAATCCACGCGAATCTGTAACAAACACCGAAAGCAGAGTCTGCTAATCACAAAATCGTTTCGAAGCATAGCCACCATTCTCTCGTGAAAAAATTCAATACCATCCTCAGAAGAGATGCGCGAATTCATTCGTTTGGTCCTTCCCACCAAAGCAAACATTTAAACAACGTACAGCATTAATATCAGGCAGCACAAACGCTACCTAAATGAAAAAAGCATTTCTATTTACAACGTCCGAGTGGGTTCGATTAAAGCCGCCCCGAATCCAATTCGAGCGTATCGCGATCACCGGTTAAGGGGACGGCCATTGGGGGGCAGTCGTGATACGGACAGCAGCAGCATCGATCCGATCAATTCATCCAGCATCCCCCGGAACGTAGTCGGTTAAATCCCAGCCTGATCGTCTTACACAGTTCAGGGGATATCCTTCGTAGTGATATGTACACCGGCACAAAGTGAGTGCGCACTCACGTACCTATTGGGTACAGCCGGTTATACACGGTGGCGCACTACGAGAAATTCCGCGACGTTCGCAAATATTGACTCGCGCCGGGGGTACCTACCCGGCCAGCTCCAGAGCTAAGTTCGTGCCGGCAGATTATGTATTTTGCCCGCTGTGTCAATAGCTTACTACGAATTGCGTAATGATACGTATACATGTATCGTTGTTTACATATGTACGTCCACGGCAGGTGTTAGATCTGATACACCGGGTGTTGACTTCGAGTGCTGCGCTCCTCCACCCTTTTATTGCTCAGACATGGATGCTCGGAGCACCGACTTACGGGGCTCCTGCTCAGCGCCGGGGGCATCCGTTGGGTCCCAGTGACTTTCGTGGAGCTTGAAAATTTCATGCAAATCTGATAAAGTGTAGGTACTTAGATTTTGGTGCGCGAGGCACTCGAATTGTACGATTTCGACCTTTCACGGCTGAAGCGGGGATACAAATGTTTAGTCCGCGGTTTTGGCTTATAATTGAGGCATTGGGAACACGAACGGACTAACCCACACTTTTTGCGAAATTTAGTAGGAATTGTATTCCAATAGGCTGTACTTACTAATCATATAAAATAAGAATTTTTTTTTCAATAAGGGTTGGTCGGTTTTTTCTCTCAATACCTGATTATTGTAGCCTTCGGTTTGAAAAGGAAAATATTCTTAATATTCGGTGTCTAGATATACGTGAAAAATGAACTGCGAAATTGAGTTGAAGAATGCATAAGTTAATTTAAGGGCGGAGCCCTATTCGGGACGCTAGGAATAAGGGGATTCCTGGAAATATTTTCTAAGGAACTGTTAAGCGGATTTTTTCCAAACTTTCAGGGTATTTTAGTTCACGTTCAGACAATACAGATTAATTGTTTCGTTACAAAGTGTTACTTAGAAACGGAGATATATGAACACGTTCGTAGGGACTTTTCTTATTTCTCGTATAATTGCATTGTCTGAGAAAAAGAATTCTTAGCGTCCTAAATAGGACTCCTCCCTTAATTACATATGCAACCTGTTTTATATTAAGATATTCAAATCGTTTATACGCTTACCACTATTCGAGGCTCATACGTGCAAACTGTGTCTAGTAGTGGACTATAACACTGCACTGTAAGTTTACTTTCGCCAAAAGACTCAATGTAATAACAAAGGGGAAGAAACACTGTTGCAGAAAGTACAAAGGAACGAACAGTGTTCTCGTGAGAATATTAAAAGAATTAAGTAATTACATCAGGCGTCCGCTGAACGGTCGAATTACTGCCACCGAATAACAGGGTGTTCTGTACCATTCATAATTGTCGGCTGCGACCGTATCGATCCGAAAACCACGAAAAATCCCCGCCGGGGCGTGCGCGCGGGGCCAAGCGGAGCCGCAAAATATTATTCAAAACGAGTGGGCACGTTCATAAATAACGGTAACGTTAATCCGACAGGTCTCATGGCTACAGTGCGGTAACATAGCGGCCATGGTTGCTGCATCCTGACTGCGACACGATTCCACGGCCGCTGAACACCAGCCAGGTGCGGATATCCCGAACAAATATGGATTGACCGAAACTAGGATGGTTTAGAGCTGTCGCAGCGTTCGGGGCTTTTGTCATCGGTCATGTTTGTTTCACGTTTGATTCGTCGAGCTTACGAGCCGAATTCTTCGTCGGCTCGTGATGCTTCCGTGATCAACTATCCTCCGTGTGTATAGCTGCAAGCTTTTAAGGTGCAAATCCAGGATGGGACAACAATATTGTGTCTTACATGAGACTTTAATCTCATACGAGACAATTATTCCATTGTTTTATTAGTTTTTAATTATTTTGTCATTAGCTTCATGGAACTTGACTCTCATGAGACAAGTTTCATGATATATTTTCAAAAATTTCACCCCTCGCGACTATTTCTATTATATACCTACATTTAGATGTTGCTGAGATTTTTGTCTGATCGGAAGAAAAGTCTCATGTAAAATCTCATTGTGGAAATCAATTAGCTTCTAATACTGAAAATCTACTAATACGTAAGGGAACTTCTCTATTTAGAAGGAAGCGTATAAGTACTTGTGGACGTTATATTGTAACGGACTAGTAAATTTCTTAAATTAATTGTGCTTTCGATGTGTCTAGGCTTCTGATGAAGTTAGATGCAAAGGTATTGAGATGGCGGAGTCACTTTTTGTGAAGAATTAAAGTACTAAGTAGTTAGCAATTATATTAGTTCGGTAGTTAATAGTATTTAAGTCGGCTATAGCATGCGATATAATTACTTACGCTTCTTCATAGTTTAGTCCGCCATTTTTATGGTCTAATTTATGCCAGTTTTGTGGGAATAATGGATGTAAGGAAACAGGAAGTGCTGTAAAGGTGATACCCCGGACGTTCGTATGAATAAAAGTGATGATGACACTTCTTCCAGCGATGGTTTTCTTGAAAATGGTAATAATATGGTAATGAGATGGTAATAGGTGTGCTACCAAGACGAAACGACAACCTTGAGCGACACGAAACTACGATGCTTTCTTCTCCCTTTACCCCTTCCGATTATAAGAAATCACTGCTATTTTCGTTTCAAACTTTAACTACCCGAGCAAAATATAACCATGGATTTACATTTTAAATGACATGTACTGCGATCCAAAAAGTAGGAACGGTGGTTACTTTGTCCGTAGGGACTGCGAATGTCTACCGAGAAAGTTAACACCCCAGACCCACTGACATCTAAGGAGTCAAAGCTACCTACGTCTAGAACAGAATTTTGAAAATCGTAGAGACGACTTTCTTTTACATCTCAACAGTTACACCTCCCCTTATCTGTTCACAACGGACAAGTATCCCAAAGCAATCAAGGAACACGAAACTAGGCCGCAGGGAGAAGAGGAAATAAGAACCGTCGCCAGGTGGTGTTGCTGGATCGATGTATCTAGCGAGAAACACGTTTCCGCGAATGAAATTCTCGGCCGTTATAAAGCATCCGCGAAATGTGCACGGAATCGACCCGTTAAATTGCCAATATGACTCCGCCCGTGTAAATTTAAAGTCCCGATTTATCGGCGCTGTACATATCGACCGTTTAAATCAGCGCGGCTCGAAGGAAACTCTTTCGACCATGAAACTCCTGACGGTATAAATCCGACTCGAACGCAGAGGACGGGACGTATAAAGCCGCGTGGACGTACGATTACGATATAAGTAGAGACGGAACCGATGAATTACCTAACATCGTGGAAGATCGCGGCGGCTGTGGGCCGCGGCGTTTGCTGGGACAACTGCACTCGAACGCGAATCAAGGGCGGATCGATTAGAAAAAAATTGACCTACAAACGCGTGGCCGAAATCAAGCAGACGCGGCTTTGAAATAAATCATCCAAGTACATATTTTCTCTGTTGTTGTTTGTTTTTTGTATTCTCTTTCAGTTCGCCGGTGGGGAAAGAAAAAAGCGGAGTGTGCTCTGTGTGTGACGGCGTGTAGTCTCGCGTTAGTCGGATGGGTAACGAATTTTATGAGATAAAATATGTTTGTCTGGTAAACATTTAATGCGAAGGGAGTCCTTCGAGTTATGTGTTTGAATTTTATTGATGTTACGAGGACTTGGATGTCGAGCGAGTAATTTGAAGCGGTACGTTTACTTTGGGGGTATTTGAACCGTGCAAGAGATTTTATGTTTGGTATGCACGTGATAATGGCTTGGATAATTGTATCCGAGGTAAATAGAAATGTATTTAAGGAACTTTTGGAGAAAGATTTCCAGATGGGAAGACTTACGTGAGATTTTTTTACGTAATTACTGACAATAATTATTAAGCAATTTCATCTTCTTAGAGCGCAAGATTTATAAATCGACTAAAAACCTGTGGCCACCTAGCAAGGGACGTCACCCAATTGTTATATGCCGATTTTGATGAGGTTTACGTAGACTATAGTTCACGAAAAAATATTTGACACGTATTTTTTCATCGGCAAACGTCATATCTAGGGGATGAAAAACACGTTTGTTCCACTATCTCGGAAACTATGCACTATACAGAAAAATCTTTTAGACGAAAACCATGTATTTTTTTATAATAAATTCAGCCATGTAATTGGATTGAGTGAAATACTACTTTCTTAGTATATTGTTTAAACAAATCAACGTATTACGAATCTGATCGCGTAGCTGAATTTGTTATATAGAGATACATCAGTTTCGTCTAAAAGATTTTCCTCTATAGTGCATACTTTCCGAGATATTCGGGAAAGCGTGTTTTTCACCCTCAACTTTGAAGTCTGATTTCACACCCTAGAGTCTAGTTTGCCGATGAAAGAAATGCGTGTCAAATATTTTTTCGAAAACTGTAATCTAAGTAAGCCTCCCCAAACTCCGGGTGTAACAGTTGGGCGATGTCAACATAATTCCTTAGTTTTAAATCAATCTTGATTCCCAGCACTCAAATACTCTACCATCTTCATCCTCTACAGCTTTCGCCATATTTCTTCTAGCCACTCGTACCGTACACTATCGGACGCGACGAGAAATTCCACAAGCACCTTCCCCTGCAGGAAGAGCTCTGTTCAACAGCAAAAACGCGCAGCAACTGCTGCGATCCAAGTAAACGTAGCACGTGGGAAAGAAACCGAGCCGTGCTTGACATGGAACAATATCTCTCTGACCAATGACCAGCTTGTACATCCAAAAGCCTCGAGCGCCCGCAGCATTTACGGGCACCATTTTATATCCAAGCACCCCAACGAAGTTATCTTTCGCCACACGCGTTACTCGCGTGTCCAGGGTGCGCGAGCGCGCGTCCACACACCGGCGCGCAGGCTCCAACACCAGCGGGGTCCCGGCACAATAAGCGCAATAATTCCAGCGCGTCGCGCGACAGTAATAGCGACCAACAAACTACCAAATCCCTGTGCGCGACAACTATCGTAAACACGCACACCAGCACCCCCGCCCCTCTCGTGCACTTTATAACTACCGAACGGTCGGAAGCCGCGGGCGCGGCGCAACGTTTTTGGCGAAATCCGGTGTACCTTCCAGCGGGATGGGGGCGCGTATCCAAGCCTGACCACGTACGAACTGGGCCACATTTATTATACAGGTGGGACGAACAGGAACGCGTGTATATATCGCGGGGGTAGATAGACAGAGGGGGAGGAACGCGAGCTGGAACAACAGGAGAGGGTGTACGGGTCGCGTACAATTTTGGCCTACGCGCGCGAAGATACCATCAACGCAACAGCCGGCTATGCAAATAGAGGCTATAGAGCTATAAGAGTTATATGGAGGCTTATACAGGGTGCGCTAAACATTGTTATATGGACTGGATTTATTGTACGAAGGTCGTTTAGTTTGTCACGGTTTATAGATAAGTGTGGGGTTCTGGCTGGATGTTGCTGATATTTTTTGGCGAATTTTATACTCCGAATTAGAGTCGCGTGCGAGGTTGGGATTCGATGATAGAGTTAAGGGGTTATTCTACTTTGACCGGCCGAAACATTAAGCTGTTTTTAAAGATTTTTTCTGAATAAATGCACCGTATAATGAATTAAATCTTTCTGGAATTTAATAAACTAGGTACTCTTATATCATATAAAAAATTAAAGGTTTTTTAAATTTGTTTTAAATGTTCTTTTATAGCGTCAATATGGTACCTAAATCACCTGCCTCGCAAACATATATTTTTTAGGTGCCATATTGGCGCTGTAAAAACAATTAAAAGAATGACCCCCTAAGCCCATTTGTCGTACAGAAATGCACTTAACTTGGAGTGAAACTCGGATCGAGTAGAAGAGTGACTGATGGGCAATTAGGTGTACGTTTCATAGGGTTGACTCACGTAACGTGCAGTGTGCTGTGTAGTCTCGTGTGGCGAGAGTAGACAGGAGGTTCTTTCCTAGTAGCTTTTCTTAGTAAGTGGATCTTTTTTTATCTGACTACTGACGTACACCGCCATGGCCACAGAATTTACAATACGAGGATAACGAAGCCTCGCGCTTGAGAATTAGTTGCTTACTAAACTTCGCCAATCGAACTTTCCAACTTCGTAACCGAACTCGCTCTACTACTTGAACTTTACCAAATTCCTCGACGTTGAGCTAATAAATTCATTTAACTCGCGTTGAAATCGATTCCTCTCCGAGAGCAATGTATTTTCTGATACAAATTTTTTTTATATTCGTCGAAACGAAAGTACGTGTGGCGTCCATCGAACTTCGACCAGATGGAACACTTTCGTACATGTATATCCAGAGAAAAATACGGATAGGTGTCCGTGCCACCGAGCTTCGATCAGACGGAACACCCTGTATATTACCGTGGCCGTTCGTGGCGCCCTCTGCGATCGCGAATAAAGTTTCTGGGACCGTGCGCGGCCCGAGAAGGCTGTGTGTGAGTGCGTGACACCGGCTTATCGGGCGGGGAACGATATTCCGCCTGAATCTGGCCGAATGGAAGCGTGCACGCGCGTTCCCTCGGCGACAGTTTCAGCAAAACGCGGCTGTCGAGGTTTCATCGCGCCATTTACAATGTAATAATTGGACAGCGGGAACGATAACGGGTTAGCCTGGCGATGCACGGCTCGTTTCCCCCGCCGGGCCCTTTCATCCTTCTTCTATCTCGAGCACGTTGCACAATCGTTTTTATCATACGCGCACGAGAACCATCGTGATTCGTTACCGCGAGACACCGCGCACGCAAAGGGACTGTAAAATACTGGCGGGGAGGAGCGAACGCTTAACTATGCCAACCGAGCAATGTGTTCGCAAACTAATCGAGGGCAGGGACAATTTGGATGCGACTGCGAAATATCACTCGACGCTTCTCATGTTTAGCGATATGCCTGCAGCTCGTAAATCAACTTCAGCTAAAGTCATTATCCCGTGCCGTGTCTTCAAATGAATTTGTCTTCCGTGCATCTGAGCCTTGAGTATTCCCGCGATCCTGCATCTTGTTTATGTTTCTATGAATCTGTGATTAAGGACACTTTGGGTTAAAGGAATTGAGGACCTTGCAGCAACTTCGAGTAAATTAGAAAATACTGCTTATGCAATTATTGCTTTGACTTAACAGTGAAAAGAGAACACTAATTGAAGAATATATATTTTCACACAATAAGTAATTAGTGTATTGAGTTGATAAGTTTTTATTTCTTTTTTGGCGAATTCTTCAAATCTGAAGTAATGGGCGCGGGTTCAAAATTTGCAATAAATCGTTCATTTTGTTATCGGATTTGCATCAAACGATGTAGAATTTTTTTTACGTATATTACATGGTATAACTCAAAAACTGTCAAAAATGGAGCTGCAGCCCTCTTGCTGCAAGCTCCTCAATTCTGAATTGAGTTTTAAGGTTTCTTACTTGGGCTTCTGTTATGGATCATCCCGTGTGCTGTGGTTTGGTGAATTATGTGAATGTTTTCTAGGGAATGCATGATGGAACAATTTATGTTTCGCAGGATAATAACACGGCAAGCTCGGCGCTAGATCCTATTTCAATATTTATAGACGTGGTTAATTAACCAATTGATCAGTAGAACTTATCAAATATTAACTAACTGATTCAATTAATTAACACTTCATGTAAGTTTGATACATACATAGCTACTCGTAGCAAGTGTATGCCAGTCACCATTGATAATACCATTTATTTATTTCTGGCTGCAGATGTGTGCTTCCTTATCCACCCATATATTTATCTGCTCCAGTGCGTCTATCTATTCACGTAGCCATCCATTTCCGCCTGTAATCTCTTCAGCTATCTATCCGTCTACTTCTGTCTCTATTTAGTCATCCGTTTACCTGTCCACTCAACTGCACGTCTGCCTCTACCTAGGTCTCTACAGGCAGTAAAGTTGTCTATAGCTAATCTGTCAGTCACTCGGACGGCGCACAAGTGATCACGCCCGATATTGGTCAGGCGTGGATACTGTGCTCCTACCGATGGGGGACTGCGGATCAAGTTTAAAAAGTATTCGTGAACTGCATCATCATCAATATAAAAGCATCATGTTATCAAATAATCATTTTACTTAATATACTCGAAAACTATTCGACATCATTTGGCTGGAACTAAAATGTAGCATACTAAATACAATCGTGTAATATAAAATAAAAATTTAATTATGATTTTATTTTCAATTAAAATACTGTTAATACGTTTAAATAATATTCCCAAAGAATAAATATACATAAGTATATTTTTGGATGCTTCTCATTGCAGATTATATTATTCTTGATGTTCCATTATTAGTCTGAACTACTTGGAAATCTACTTACGCTTACAGTTAACTGATAATGAGGCACAATAAATTCCCAATCGAGTGACACTCGACCAAACCTCCGCCGATGAAATCTTTCGTCGAGCGCCTCTTAACCGTTGCATCGTTAAAGGAACAAATTATGATTAGAACGGCGGAATTCGTTTAATAAATACGAAGGAGGCGAATGTTACTTTGAGAATTTTCAAGGATTTCTCAACGACACTCGTTTAAGTACGTTGGAGTTTAGGCTGCCATAAATTGCAATCGATAGACGCGCGATAACGGCGGAAGTTATTCTATGAAATTCGTTCCGACCGAAATTCATGGGCCAAGTTTCAAACTGATACCGGAAAATCTAGTTTCCAAGAGGAAAATCGTACTCTCGCATGACGTTTTTGTCGTCAATATTATCATTAACTCCGTACGTTCAAGAAGGAGCGAATAAATAAAAGAAGAATAAAATAATAGTGGTAATACAATAATGAATCAATCACCAATCATGAAATTTGACAAGCATGAAGTTCTTGCAAATTAAAAATTATTGTAATTATATTAAAAATTGTTAACTTACAAAGTACACGAGTTTCCTGCAAAATTTAGCGAACATTATTTCTGTATAAACACTTAATTAAGTGTATATTCAACAAAACATGGCTTCACAGTTAAATGATCACACATGAGTTAAGTAACGTTTAAAAGCCGAAGTAAGTGTCGCTAGAAGTTTCGTTACTTTAAACAAAAGCAAAAGAAAACTCATTTTTGACAATATTCAAGGTTCGTGTAAAAAATAAATCACACATACACAGTGATCTAAAAAATAGTTAATCAATTTAAGGACATGCAGTACTTATTTAAGTAACAAAGTCATTTACCATTTTTATACGCTGCGTTAAATTCATCAGTTACATTTATCACTAAAATTAAACGATAGAATAAAAGAATACCAAAACAAGCGACAAAATGTTGTAACCATTAAACACCGCATAGTTTACACCGAGTAAGTGGTATGTAATTCTTGTGGACAATCGCGCGAGGTGAACAGGGAATCGAACTAAGTTTAACAACGAGCAGCTTAACAATTGGTAGACATTACGCTTAAAGGTCTATCAACGACTACGTGCAACTAATGCTTTGCGTAAACTTCCGCTGGAACTTCGAGTCCGATTGCGGGAGGACGTTAATTGAACAACTGACGTTCCCTGTACAGCAACTCACTTAACGTGTGCAACCTCAGCGGTTATGCCTCCATCGGTGAATGTAACGTTGCGACTTATTTAACGAATTTAGCCCAGTAGTCACACTTGCCATTGCTCCCACCCGCTATTGTGTTTGAACACGAAGCACTGCGGTCTCCAGCAACGCTTGAGAAACATTACAGTAACGAATGCCCTCCAGTGACAACGTTACGGTTAATGGCAATGCATCGTAAATACGATCTCCCGAAAGCTGCACGTTATTAGGGACGTTGTTTAAACGTTTCCATTCCCGCTAATTAAAGTTTCCATGCAAATGGTAGATGCACGCGAACGATGGACAGGAGGATGAATGGTGCTGTTACCATCGCTGAGATTGTGGCATGAAGAGATAGAAATTTTCAATAATTTTCAACTCAAAAACAAAGGAATATATGTGGACTTTAATCGCCAGTAATTATTTACGACTTACTAATTTTGGAAATTTTTACGAAGTGAAATTTAGTAAGTAATTGATAACTAGTAGTAAATTCGTGGTAAATTAGCTTGCTTTCATATGGTAAAAAGTTGTGAAAATTAGTAAGTAGTCAATAATTACTGGTAAGTAAAGTTCAAATATATTCCTTTGTTTTTTTAGTTATCCTTGTTTCTCTTAATGGACTTGCACATAAATATTGGCAACGTGATGTCAGAACGATTTCTACATCCTATAGATGATCTTGAGCGTTGAAAATTTCACTTGAATCAACTTATTGTCACTTAGCTTGTGAACTTATGAAACAAGTGGATTTAAAAAATGAGCAAGCAAGATAAGGGTATTGTTGTTTATTGAAAAGCCTTTCTCCCACAAAGCTGTATATGCAGATTTTAATTTCTAGGAAATAATATCCACACATCCCTCGGCTTTACAAATCCACTGTTGCGACGACGCAAGCTCCGCTACTTTCTTTCAACTCTGGATTATAAACAACCACACCGCCATCATTACATGCTTTGCGAGGCGATTATCGCTACTCACAGACGATTCTCTTTTATCGTGCTACAGTTCTGAAAGGAGGGGTACAATGGGCGATACTAAATAGTGAAAAGCGAGGGAAATGGGCAGAGTGCAAGTGTGGGAAATATAAAGACAAGTGGGGTAGAAACGATGAGAGGGGAAAGAACGGAAACGTGCAACATGCAATAAGATTTCCATCACGCGAAGGCAGTGGGGGATCTCCCACCAGCTTCGGAGCATTATCCCGTGAACGATATTTTTTCTGAAACGGGTAAAGTAGTAGACTCAAGATTTCGAAAAAATATTGATTTTCGAAGAAATGGCGAACATTTGAAAACAATCGTTTTATTGCTAGAAAATTCCAGTTGATGAGAAACTTCAAATGTTCGCCATTCTTTCAAAAGTCAATATTTGTTTTAAATCGCGGGTACTTCTCTAATATGTAGTGTGTAGATTACAAAACTTGTTGTCTTTTTGGTCGAAGTTCAACGGAGTCGACGTAAAAAATTCCACCACTATATAATTAATATAACATCAAGTGATGAAAAATAGTAAATTCCTTATTTTTTTCTATAAAATCACAAAAGTTTATAACGCCAGGTGTTACTTCGAATTCAATGACGACTGTCTTTGGAACACACGCAGACATCGAACAGGATGATTGAGTTACAGAATCAGTGACGCGGCAGCATCCACGCGGAGTATAAAATTTCCAAGCCTCTGAATCCATCGGGACCACGATTTCATTTCGCGCCATGACACGTTGACAATTGGCAAAATGGCTTTTGATGGCGTCGCACGTTCGCGAAATAACAGTGGGATTGTGTATTTCAAACCTCGTTAGATATGCAGCAACTTGTTAGCTGTAACACGATTCACGATGCAATTAATCAGCGGTTTGTATCACTGCGGCGTGACGTAAATTACGTTCCAAAGAAGTCTCGCTTCGTTTGGAGGCCATATTGTTGTCGAGGGTGTCGATTTCAGTTGAGAATCCGCGTATGAATTAATATATTCCCTCGTCCAATGGTGCACCTAAATGGGAGAGGGCGGCGAGGGCCCTGGCATCTCTCAAAGAAAAAGGGAAAATGAGATTAATGTAACGTGAGATTAATAACTGCTACTGAAGTAATTCAAGAGTTTTGTAAAAAGAAAAGAAAACTGGATCTTATTCTTCAAATAAATTTGTATAATCGTCTAATGAATTTTATTGAATTAGCATTACAAATATTTGTGCCCTTTCAACTCGGCCCCCTCAGGTTAAATACCGAGTGCGCCACTGTCCTTATCGATAAATGGAATAAAATTTCTCATATGTGATATTGAATGAGAAAGTGTGAACTTTGAATATTCAATAGCTATTGATAATCAAAGATAAAAAGTACTGAATGTACAGAGTGCAACTGAATCTGTGATGCAACTGGGGAATGGATGATTCTTCGTGCAAAAATAAGTGGAAATAGTGGAATACAATTTCTTCTTATTAATATTCGGTTTCATATTCAACAGACTATTACTAGGTCAGACAGTTCCAAAACTTTGTTAAGCAAAGAAATTGTCAAATACGAGTGTATGCATTTAGTACTTGAAGAATACTTTAATCACTCCTGTATGACATTTACAGAAACTTGATTAATAAGTTGTTCACAAAGTAGGAAGATGTCGCAAAATTATGTTGAATATCTCTGAAATTGGTGTATTTTATATTTCACACCCATAAGTGGTGCGGAAATACACCTCAATAGGACTTCCCTTTAACAGATCCAGAGCAGGAAACGCACCAAATACATGAACATTTAAGCATAGCTAAATGATTCAGTCGGTATACTTATGCATTTGTGCAATAAACAGCGTCTGCTGCTCTCGAAACCAACAGAACTCTCGCAAACAGTTCTCAATGGCGCAACGAAAAGGAAGCCAAACATTCTTTGTGCGATTCTCCTCGGGGCGAGGCTCGCAACATTTGCTTTTGCTGTTGGAAACTAAAACACGCTCGCCCAGGGAAACATACGGCGAACGATGGAGCATGCATACGGGTGAACACAGAAATAATAACTGAAATCAGGTCGTCAGTCACGATAACGGAAATAAAGCCTAGATAAATGTGGCGAGAGTGAAGTGTTCGGGAATAAAAACTGAGATAGGCAGCCTTTGGTACAAAGAACGTCGCGAGGGTCGTTTGAGTATAATAAATTATAGTTGGCTCCGCTCCCAACATGAACAATATAGCGAAGATCCGCGTGCAAGCGAATGCGCGTAAAAGAAACCAACGAAAACGTTCATCAATTTCAATATGTTCCTCATTCGATTGATCGGCTATCTTTGATTCTACGTTGCCATCTGAAAGCTCGTTACCGTGCCACGGCCTCGTTACTCGATCCTCGCCAAGAGTTCATGAACACTATGGATGCAACGACGGTCTTTGACGCGATATTAGCTGCACGAAACGGAGGATAAAGGAGGATCTCGAAGCACGCGACCGGAACCGTTGAACCGACGCCGATGCGAAATCACGGTTCAGCTGCTGCCGCGTCTTAATGGAGGATGCTCTTTAATGAAATATTAAGGCCGTAGACGATTATGCGAAACGATGGTCGAGGGATCGAGCTTGGCTCGAACGATCGCGTCACTCGATTAATTAAATAGCAAGGAAAATCGTGCAGGCTGTTGCTAGGGGGCTTAATAGGGAAGGAGGGAAAATACTTCGTGTCTATCGCGCTGTTCGAAATCTTTTGGATTTATTCGGATTATTTCGCTGGTTTTATTGTTTGATATTTTGAGTGGCGAAAGTATCTGGTCATTTAAATCAGTCAGGCTTCTGCAGAAAAGGTTCTGTGCAAAGTGAACTTCGAGCTTCATTTATTTTCAAAGTAAATGCAATACTTTCACCGCTTTCCAGAAAATGTCGACGTGAAAACGCGCCGAAACCGTGCGCGGGTGGAATTTTCTCTCGGCGTGGAAATCCGCTGACGCTGCTCGAAGTGTTCATATTGCAAGTATCGCTAAAGAATAAGATAGTCAGCACTAATTGAAAGATACGCGATACTTCAAAAGCCTAAACGTGTTTTACAGTGCGCCAAAGATGAATTCTTACCTTATCATTTCAATTTATGCAATTTATTCAATTTATATATACTCAGAAGGAAGTTCTCACAAATGTACAAAATGAATTTTTACTACGATTACGGTATACCAGATTTTCGCGAATTTAGCGGAAACCGAACATATTCCTATATTTAGTTGCACGGTAACCAGACCTGTCCAATTCCTGCAGAATTCGCTTCGACAACGGAATTTATTTAGTCTCGCATAACGAAGTGGCTAACCAACTTGCTAATTAACCAATTATTTCCATTAGACAGGCAGATCTGCTCGGTCCCGGTTTGTTAAGCGTTTAATTGGCTGCCTGGTATTTTTCTCCTGGTCGGCTCAAATCCTCCCCGCAGACGAATTGATCGGAATCGTCGGCGATATTGGACAAATTTATCCACCGTGATCGACCGTCCGCCCACGCAGATCGCACACAATCTCGAGAAAATACTGCCAACGGATAGCAATTACGATTTGAACGCAGTGACATAAAAACAACGTTATGTTAACGTTCAACTTAACGGGCGAAAGTCGGCAGCTAGCGTTAGAATGAGGGGGTAAGCTTAATACCCCAGTTAATGCATCGGGCTAGCAAAACTGTTGAACTTGTGGGATTAAACGCAATGGCATCTGATTACTCGGAAATAAAAAACTTCCCGCGAAACTACGGCATCTTGACACTTAATTACGGCCCCGAACGTCTTGACTAAAGTATGAAACGGTCGGGTTTATGAGTGACTAATTATAATTTATGGCCGCGCGTGCATCGTTATTGAAGCTTAAATTCCGTTAAGGCGAACAGGGCTGGTTTAATATCCACCTCGCTTCTGGATCGATCGGTCTTTAATTAATTGATACACCGTCTACTGGTTTTACGTGCAGACTGTTGTGGTGTTATCAGGTCGGTGACCAGGTAATTTTGCTTTTCTTCTAAATGGTCAAAATGTAAGTACAGCATGATTTTTTATTTGACACTATTTCATGCGGATGAGGTAACTGCTTTTTTTGTTTAAACCAATTTTGACAGTCGTTCAGATAAAATACTTTGGTCGTATTTCACCAGCAATTGAGTGAAGGTATTTCTAGACATACATTTGAATTCATTTGAAGCTCAAGTATGAAAGAGTTGTAGTATTTAAGGAACAATTTTTTTCTCAAGTTTTTCAAGTTCAGAATGATGTTTTCAATTAGCAAGACATAGGTACCTATATTCAGTGGAATGATACGAAATATAAGATACGAAAGATAAAATGAGTTCACATACCTACGTAGACCGTTCAGAATGATATATCAGAGCTTTCATGTACTTTTGAAACTGAACCAATTATTTAGATATTCGATTTCCACTGGACTATCATGGATAACACACTAAACCCAGCAAGACTATCTTTCTAAACGGCGAAAATGTTCTTCGGTAGCCGCTTAATCTCCAAAGAGCAGTATCGCAAAGCAGATAGTCGGTGTCGTTTAATAACGGTAATAATAAAACGAGTCGATAAAAAAATTGGACGCGCAAATCTAAGCTTGTTAAACGCGAACAGCCAGCAAGTGGGGAAAAAATTGCGGTCCTCTCTCAGGATTTCAAGAGGCACTTCGGTTGGTTTTCGGTCTGCTAGATGGAAGTGTCTTACTTCTCTCCCCATCTCCTTCCATTCTCCTTTTTCCTTCTTTCTGTGCTCTACATACGCTCACCTACAGAGTGCACACGCCAACTCAGGCCGTGCACTCGTTCAAAAATTTATAGAACAGAGTTCTTAACACATTGCCTGCTACAATTCCGTTAGATAGAATGATCCCCGACGCTATGTTCCCCGCGGGTTCCAACTACGAAATAATGCGATGAACTCCTGTAGTTTCATGCAATTTTAATCTTCTTTAACACTTTAACACTTTTTGCGTCGCCGGCGTGTTTTCACGCCGAGGGGCTCGCATCCTGTGCGTAAATTCGTTTCGCACGCTTTTATAGAAAACTTTCCTTATAGAGACGATTGCTCAAGAGAGCCCCACTGGCTTAAAGGGGCGTTTTTCAAAACCTTGCACCACTCAAAGCTTCAAATGCGTTCTACACACGTTGTCTGCTTCGAGTTCACTGGTGCCTGGCAGTGAACGTGTCCAAAGTTGATAGGTCTGTGTAGTGTACAAAACAGAGAAGCTTCTTTCCTCCATTTTTTCACGACTATATTATAGAAAAGGGGAACGTCGAGTGGCGATAATATGAACACCCTGTACATCTGTACACAAGTACATTAGACGTGGATGTGACCACACGCAGACTTCGTACTGTCGAAAGCTCTCTTTCTCCCTCCGCTTCAATGCGAGTACGCGGGTGTGCGCGCATAAACTGTGCGGCACGATAAAAGTACAGGTAAATCGTGGCGTTCGGTACGGCACTGCGCGGCAGTAAATTTTGTAGAAGTAATGTTGTGAGAGAAGCAACGGAAACGTGGTTCCACCGAGTGCATGCCGAACATTGAATTTTCCCTTCGTTTCCTTTCACGACAATGGACTGGCCCGAATGAAACGCCGTGTCGCTTTGGGAACGCGCACCAGCACCTCCGCCACGTAATTTCTTCTCTCTGCATTGTGTTCACCGTTATTAACGAGCATTCCCTGACAGAAATACAGGCGGAACGATTGGATTTGGGACGATCGAAGGTTGTAGCAATTTGTATTTTTATATTCATTCTTGATCGAGTTTTTAATTGATCAATTGGTTGGTGGGGGTTCTTGGGGAATTGCTGCTCGTATTTAAATGTCCCAATGAGAATCATTGAGTTTTATAGAGTTATAGGTGTGCGTGAAAGTGTCTTGGAAGTCAACGTATTTAGCTCTGTTTTAGAATTGGAATATATGAGAGTAAAACAAGAAACACCTGAAGCCTCAAACTTAAAACACTGAATTTAATTTAATTTCTTTCGATATGATGATACACCTCGAAGCAGTGGCGCACACAGAGGGGCCCAAGGGGACTTGGCACCCCCAAAGAAGGGGCTTTGTAAAAAGGAAAGAAAAATGGATTTTGTTAATTAAATACATTTTTATAGTCACCTAATGAATTTCATTGAATTTTCAATTAATATACTTTTATCCGTTCAATTCGCCCCCTTAAGATTAAATCCCGAGTGCGCCACTGCCTCGTAGACCTTCGTTCTGAAGTGAATGTTCTGGATTTTTTTAAATTTACCTGTTACAAGTGTATTTAATCGAACATTTAGCCACTGCTTATACCGTAGTCGTAGCCGAAGCACGTTAATGAGAAATCTCTTGATGGGACCAGCGCATGTCAGTGTACGGCAGCTCGTGGTCAGCTGCATACGTTGCCCATGCGGGTGCAGATTATGTTAAATTCAATCGATACTTGCAGCCGCGGCGATAGTCGATGAATGTCGTGACGAAGAGCGCGATGTCGATGATAATGCTGATAACAGTGGTCATGATCGTGTGAACGACAACGACGATCATGACGATGATCATGGCGATAATTACGAGGACGACGAGGATCATGGCGGGGATCGCGACAATGAGGCGCGTAACTGTGGCACATTACCACGTGCAAGTGACCTACGATAAGCTGGGAGCAATAGCGACGGGATTGACCATACTGCAAGTGACAGCCAAAAATGATTTGTTCGATCCCTGTGTAAGTAGCAGCGGCAAGTAATAGTAGAAGCCGCTAATCGAAATAAATAAAATCGTTTAATAAAACGCTAAAAGGCGGGAACACACTGTCATCGCGTCACGCGAGCTTACGTGCTATCACACCGACTCACGTCACGGACAAACAGTGTGCGATGTCGTTTTACTCACTGGTTCGTTTACGGTATTTCAATGTATCAGAACCACGCGTGTCACGTCACATCACCATCTTCACGGCGACGGTAACATGTACAGGAAAGTTGTTCAGGATCATGCCCCCGACAACATATTTCAAGGCCATCGAAATCTGCGAGGATTACCCTTCTCTAAATAATTCCCAAAACTAGAATTAGCATATTTCTAAGCATGGTATCACAGTTTAAATTTGTCAGCGTGATAACACGTGAGCTCGCGTGACCTGATAACAGTCCACTTCCGTCTTAAAGCTCGTCTAAGTTGAATACCAGTACAAACAACTTTCATCTATGCATGATTCCATGTAACTGCCCATTAAATACTAACGCGCAGAAGAACCCGAAGATTGAATACTCCAACGCTTTACGAGCGTTCCGATTATTTATCAGCAGAATGGAGAAGAAATGCGAGCAAGTCGCAGGCGCGCTCATAACCGAGGAGTCAGGAGTTTCGTCACGATCGAAACGAGCTCGAAGAAAAGCCCTTTGAATTGTTAGGCGGCCATAAAAATTTCGCGAGCTCTTCGGGCTCTGTCTGAAAAAACTAAGGGGGCAGGGCGGTGCGGGGGAGCGCGTACATGGTCGGGCGAAAAGGGGCGAGAGACTGGAACAGCGTACGAAATACATTTAAATAGAGGCTACCACTCGCGGCGGTGGTAGTACAATGATGCTTCCGGTCAGCAAGTACCACAATGGGTACGACCCGTCCGCAGGATTCGTCCACCTCCTTTCTCCAGCCATAATTTAGCCTTGCTTTGCATATAAAAAGCAACAATGGGCCGCGAACCCCCGTGCAGCCCGAGCGAAAATTTGATTTGTCGTCCCGCTTGCTGCACTTTTTGCAGCCTCCAGGCCGACCTTCTATCTCTGCCCACCCTCCCAACCTCTCCCCGCCGCCGTGCCCTTCTCCGGGGCACTCTTTTCTTCAGCTCCAGTCGGGCTCATCCACGACCATGCGGGATAGTCCGCTTTCCGTAATTCATTGTCAACGTTGAATGTCCTCGCGCGGCACCCTTGTGAAAATATCTGTAATCCTTAGATCCTTGACGCGACGTTGATTTCGCGGAATATTCACTTCAGCCAGGTGCAGGAATTGAGGTGATTTCTGGGGGGAAAAGATTTGTTGGAAAATGTTGGTAACTCTGGGGAGATCTCGTGTGTTTCGTTTCTTGAGTCGTCGGGGAGTTTTCAGTGTTTAAATTGAAAAGAGCTGCAATAAATCGGGGTGTAGGTTCTTTTTACAGGTGACACTGGAAACAGGCGATACAGAAGAAAGTGCTACGGCAGATTAGAAATGAATACCTTGAGGGATATTGTTAATTTTGTGTTATTTAATTATTACGTAGGTATATTAAGACTATATTCATCCACTCTGTCACCAATCATCTTACAAAATTAATTCCGATTTTTGTACGCCTGAATAACACTAGTTCTTCATTAGAGAACGTACTGCAGGATCCTCGGAGAGGATCAGGGGGCTGTTGATATTTACACGATATACAAGCAAAAAATGAATATTCATACAATCTTCGACTTTCCAAGCTGAACTGTGTGCTTGTATTTAACCGGGACACAGAACTTTCTCCGGCAAAGGGATGATATTAACCAAACACCGGAATCGGCGTGATATTGAAATTTTTAATTAAACCACCCGCCCCCGTCGCGCCGTCTTTTGACCCAATTCGTTCGCCCCCGCTCGCCGCTGCTACCGACGCTCGTAACATCCCATTCGCAGAATCAATTTTACCGGGGCGCGTTAACGTACCGTATACACGCGGGAACGTCGGTGTGGACGGGCAAATGCATAAATAATTCTTCGTAAAAACACTCGCGCCGTAAGCGCTCGGGGCCTGAATGCCGACGAAAATCCAATTACAGCGAGCACGGAAGTGCGAGAATAAAAAGGTGCAGCGCCGGTCTTCCGGCGAATGAGAGTAAAAATGATTTTCATGGTAACCGGCTGCGTTACAGGCGTCGCCACCCGCAGGCGAATTTGTTCCGATCCCGCCAACGCCGCCACCTCCCCATTGCCCCACGAGATCCACAAACCACGTTTCCTCCTTTAATTTGCAAAGGCAAATTTCCGGAAGCCGGGTAATAAGAATCCGAGTAACCCCGATACTCTCTCGTTTCCCTTGCATTGACGATATTACTCGTCAGATTGCGGTGCCGGGAACCTGCGGCCGCGAAATTTAAATCAGTTTCCACGGGAGCCAGAGGCAACCAGATGGGCTTTAATATATATATGTGTATATATATATACACACGTATATTTCCTCATCGCAGCGAACGGTGTGACTTGCATGCCTCCTGGATGCGTTGTCGTTAGAGGCGTTGTAACAGTGTGGGAAGGGCCGTATTTACATATGCAGGTTTTGCGGTACAGTTGGAGCGGTTGGATCACGTTTTGAATGTATAATGGTGGTTAGAAAATTGTATTCTTAACCCTTCGGGTGCTATGGACGCATATATGCGTTCCTGTGCACGCAGCGTCTGCGTGTAACGCACATTGCCGTTCAGCGACTGTGGTTAACGGGGTATAACCGTTTGACAGAGTCAAACAACGGATTATTTATTTCTTACATATATTCATCGAGTGATGTTATAGGAATATTATAAAACAAGTCCGATGTAAAAATTCGGAAAATTGACGAAGTTATAGGCATCTGAGTGAAACAAACCAGATAGCCCGGGGCGCCGCGGCGCAGCAGACCTTCACTTTTCATTACGGTAGCCCTAAAAACTCGAGATACGTTCAACCAATTCACTTCCAATTTTGCACGCAGAACCGTTATAACATTCCACATCGACCTATGACGCCATTTTTATTCCGATTCCCTGTTTATTATTTATAAAGAAAAAAAGTGGACTTTTCTCATAGAAAAATCTAACTTATCACCATTTCTTTATTCTTCAAAATTTTCAAAATCGGCGCCGTTAGTCGATAGCTGTTAACATATTTTATGCAAAAAATTACTGTTTTTAATTTCAGACACGACATACAGTTTGTTTTTCAGGGCCATCGTACAGCCGTCTAAAATCGAGAGAGTTTCGGAAATCTATCCATAACTTCCGAAAAACAATAGTTTTTTAACTGAAACTTTTTCTAAGTAGTTCATAATACTATGTAAACATAGTGCAAAAACGGAAAATTTTCATCAAGCTGTTGACTTGTAAAAAAATATACAAAATGTACACATTTTCCGAGCGTTCACAACGGGTGTTGTTTTTAGACCGGAACCTCCCTTTAAAAATCGATTTTTTTTTCATTCATTTTACAATCGACGTTCGAATTGCTAGTTCCAAAACGTTTATCTTGCTTCTGTCTCGAAATAAACTACTAGTTGGTAGGAGTACCAGCAATCACAGGTATACTTCCCTTAAATAGTAAGCTACTTAGCAACTAATCTTTCACGCACCTTAGCCTCGGAGCTGTTAAGCGTCATTTCAGCAATTAATTCTGAACCCCCCATAACCCATCATTCCCATTAAAATTTTCAAGCGTCGTTTACTCAAAATCCCAGGCGCAGCGAAACCCCACGCGGCAATGCAACCGAAGGCAATTAATAATCCCGTCATTAAATATTCCCGGCACGTTCCTCCGCAGCGTCGAGCAGCAACGTTCCTCCGCTTCTCCTGCATCATTGAACGCGATCGGCTCGGCGCGGAGGTCGCGCGCCAAAAAGAAGTGCAGCGTAACGCACGATCACCTGTCGCGTTGTGACTGCAACACCCCCCCCGCCGGGAATCAGCGAAACCGGCGGGGGAGGGGCGCGAGCTGGGGGAGGGCGAGTCGGCGAGAGCCTCGTAGCGGCTAAAAACAATTAATAATCCCTTAATTAAAGATTCCCCGCACGTCGCGCACGCATGCTCGCATCCGGCCGGGCTGATTAATAGCTTAGAAGCGGCACGTCACCGCGGCGCGACGCCCCGCTTAATTGCGCGTTGTATTTGAGAGCGTCGGCTTAATGGCGGGCCCTTCTCCGCGCGCCGGCAAGTAGTAAGCTAGAGCGCTGCAGCTACGCCATCGGACCGATATAACGCGACCGAGGCACGGCCGAATCGGCCGGGCAGGAACGACCAGAGAACAGGTAATCGTGAATTAGCATGACAATGGCACGGTGTGGATCACTACGTTCAAGATAAGCAGCAATTTATGAGGGAACGGAGAGCGGGGGGCCGGCACTCGCCCACCTTATTACACACTTACCCGTCCAGGATCTGAACGGATTAGGTGTCATCCACGTTTCCGACTCGCGTTACGGGAATGACGCGTCCTGATTGTTTCCATCACGGTGGAATTGAGATTCTTGTTGAGTTCTGCTTTGAACTTGTGCCGTCTGCTTGGAGATTGTGTGAGTTCCTAACGGGTTGCGTGTAACTTGATAGAAAAATTGGTGTCTGAAAGTCGCGTGGTGTCAACAATTAATCGTAATGACCAGTAACACGTGTAATCGGATATGTGGGATGGGTTCGGATTGACCACGTATCCGCCAAGCGAGGATTAAGTACGAAGCTGCGAAGATGTGTTATAAAAATATTATGTCGAAAAATGTGCGAGTGTGAAGTTATTAAGTAGTATTTTAAGTATTTTAAGAAAGTCAACTTTCGAGGGGACAAATGCACTACACCCTTTCAACTTGACGTTAATATTTGTAATTAATATTTCTGAGGGAATTTTGAATTTTAATATGCCCTTTAGATAATCCCTCCTTCTTTAGTATTTTATATATAGTTTCTTAGGTAGAATATGTATGACTACGGATCGATGATTTAAAAGAAAAGAATTTCTTACTTCGTCTAGGTTGGAGTATTTTCTACTGAATCAATACTGGCGACTTTCTTGAATTCACGTTATTTTAGTCAGTCGACACGATATCTTGAGAAATATTTCACCGACACGTTTCAACTTTCCCCAGAATATACCATAATTTTATGAAAGTGAGTTATTTAGCAACGTATTTTCAATTGTATACTTATAAGAATAAATTTAGGATCCTCCAATAAGAATCACGAAAATGAGACATGTTACTGTTCCAAATTTTGGGCCACAACGTCCACCGTTTCGAGTATATTATTTAATAAATAAATTCATTCGTATAACGTCATTCTTATCCTGAAGGCCTTCACAGAACTCTCTAACTTCTAACAGCTTTGAAGGATCCGTTTTGATCATCCGTTTACGGATTTCGTCTGATCGCATTAGCCATACTAATAACCGTCAGTGCGTTTGCTTTCGATAAAGCTGTAGCACAGAGCTATGGAGCGGTTTGTTAAGTCGGATGGATAACAAAGGCGCAGCAGGGAATCTGCTAATCTACCAGACGTGACGTTTAATCCGTGGAAACCTGTTATTTCGAACACAGAACGTTATCGACGTAGGTATATTGAAATAGATGAGCCTGATCAAGCTTTGAAGAGTTTGTGCTACTTTCCGGAGGAACACCTTCAAGTACTCGAGCAGAATACATTATTAACTAATTAACAATATGCGTGGCTGAATGTGAATTTAATCGAAGAAGAAGCTTAATATTGAATGAATCGATGATAAAGATCGAAAGTATATAATACAAACAACGAGTACAATTTGATACAGCATTTTGAAAATACACCACCATCCGTAAGTTAGAGGTCCTCACCTCGACTAACTAATTTTCTTCTAATTTTTTAACACTTAAAGTAGCACACTGCAATAATCCTATTCCTCGAACTTCATCTGGATGTAGTTTTCTAAACGATTAATGTGCCGATCAAGTGTATTTAATCCCCGACCATCGAATAAATAAATACATAAAATGGAGTCACGGAAATAGAAGAAGTAGTATATAATAAAATAATGGCTAACATTTTTTAATCACGTTTAGTTACAGTACCACTCTCAAAATAGACAAAATTCAGTAAAATTCTACACCACCTCAAAAACACAATTCACCAATCTGTAAAACATCGCTACAGAATACACGAGCAAAAATTAATTAACTTAACCAAGCTCCTAACTTTCAGGAAAAAATAATAGAAATATGTATCAGAATATAATCATCCGCGGTCAATCAATTTCCCTCAATCTATATAGAGCAGAATAACCAGTGACTAAAAACAAAAGAGTAAATTTCTATAACAATCTCTGTGATCGTTTCGCGCGATTACATCGCGGGGAAAGCAGTCGCCGGCAATCACGTCAACCAATAGCAGAATGCGACTGTCAAAGGATAAAAACTGTAAATTGCAAAATACAGTCTACGAATCCCATTCGAGGACAGTTCTTTTATTAGCGGCAGGTACCTATCATTCACGATGACTCTCAATCATTGATCCATCCAAAGGGCGGCGGAGGGTGAGGGAGTGGGGAGGGGGAGGAGGGTGAGAGAAAGAGAAGGCAGCTCTGTAATCCCGCTTGGAAACGGCGCAGATAATAATAGGGCTATAAAACGCTCCTCGCAATAATTGGCACATTGTAATCTCTCCGCGCTAGCCGTTCGGAACACCTCACTAATCGCTCGTAATCAATCCTCTGATTGCTGCCGTTTATATCACCGTTGTTGCCGCTACGTCTTCCTAGATACGGCCTGCACCAGGTGCAGGCGCAGTTTGCGCGCCAGCTCGACCAGCGTAGCCGCTCGAATTATGTGCTGGCCAGAGTGTTCGAAACCATACATTAGTGAGCTGGCTTTATTGGAAGACACACTCTGCCTCCTAATATGAGCGAACGATTGCCACGTCACAGGGCGACATCGTAGAGATATCTTATTTCTGTTACCAGTCCGGTTTAAACTTTCTTTTTTATCGCTCCCGCAAATGAAAGCATCCCCCAGACCTGACGTATTCGAAAAGCGCGTCAAGGGCGTCTCTTGAAAGACGCCGCTCTCTCGGCATACGATTTTAATTACTGCTTATTTTTAAAAAGCTGAGAGAAAACGGCGAAGAGGCTGCCACGCAAATCGCCCTACTGCAAACTCCATTTGAATGCTGATTTATTGCAATCTCGGCGAAACACCGCCCCGGCGAAGTCTGCATTCTTATCAGACAATGCCGGCACACGCGTGAAAGATAACCGCGTAACTCCAGGCGCAGCCTCTCGTCTTCCTCCAGCCAGCAGCGCGATATTGCAAATCGCACGAGTTGAAATTACGGCATGCCCCGAGGAGTATCTATGGCATCGATCGAGGCTACGTGAGATGCAACCCGGATACGCTGCGTGCGCGCGTGCACACACACACACACACACACACTCTGCCGCGGTCTTGTTAGACGCTTCTCGGAGCTCTTTGCACGGGCAAGGCTAGCGGATCTTTTAGTTTTAACTGAGAAGGGGGTGCAGTGGGTTGGAATCAATGATTCGCTGAAAATTTTGTATACGAAATGCCTCTCAAAATCCCCATCTTCTTAGCTCCACCATTTCTTCGAATCACAAGCCTACAGAACTCGATGTTTAGCTCAACAAATGCTGAGTCACCTCTCCAATCTAGGAAAAACGAAATTTTGTATAATTGTTTTAACGCAATAAAAGGATACTTAATGGGTTTGCGAGATCCTTCTGGTCAAAACGAGCCCAGACATGGCATAAATCGGGTCATTTTTAACCCACTTCAAAAAGGAGGAGGTTATAGATTCGACCCGTATGTATTTTCTTTTATTTATTTATGTTTGTTCCCTCATAACTCCTCAACACATGGACCGATTTCGATGATCTTTCTTTTATTCGAAAGAGGGCGATGCCCCCGTGGTCTCATCCTACACTGCATCAGTATTGGCTCAATATTTTGCCAGTTATGATTAATAAAAAGACTATTGTCACCTAATTTCTATTAGTTTACGTGCGTACGCGCATATCTCCTCAGCATCTTATATTAATATATATAAAACTAAAAAGTCAAAAATAAAAAAAATTTTAAATTAAAACCGACTTCAAAGAAAAGAAAAGGCACTAAAAAGTAAAAAATAATTTTTTCCCTTATTTAATCTACGACTATCATACTTTTTAAGTCGGTGCCTCATCATTTGCACTGTATAAATCTGGCGCCGACTTAAAAAGTATGATAGTCTTAGATTAAATAAGGGAAAAAATTATTTTTTACTTTTTAGTGCCTTTTATTTTTTTTTTAAGTCGGTTTTAATTTTTAAGATTGCTTACGTTCGTACAGTATATTCCTGTAACTATCAATAATCCTAATAATAGCGCGATTTAAAATACATATTAAAAAAAGATAAAATGCGATCATTTTAAGGGCTCATTTCACCCCTTCATAGTGAATTACCGCAGAAAAAAATGCTTCTTGCAGTCTCCAATATGCTCTACATTCACACGAAGTTTCGTTAGAACCAGAATCTTCGCGTTAGAAATGTTTCCTTGTAACTCACTTCTCCTTTCACTATTCCTCCGTTCCTCTGGGCAATGGGAACAAACGTGGGCTCCGAGGAAGTCGAGTAACTATAGATAAAAACCGCGCCAGTGCTCCAGAAAATCCAACACTTCGATTACAATCCAGTGGCATTTTGAGAGACATTACTGTTTTCCCTCGTTGCTAATAAACTCGTCACTATCCCCCGGCACTGTTAGCGCTTGAGGTTCCAACGAATACGACACGCGGCAGTCAGAAATCGGCCCGTTGTTTAACTATGGCAAAACATACCCCATTCGAATTACACGGACGAAGTGGTTGAATAGGAGGATGCGCGCGGACATTCTCGAGTGTCATATCCGAAAGGAACACGCCGCCATTCCTGAAGCCCAATGATATGCCTGAGGCATGCACACGTTCCGTGCGCCATGGTGCATATCTCGGTGCATTTCGCACATGACTGATCGTCGCAATGGATAATTTATCCGCAATATCGGGGCTACAGATTCGAAAGGGAGTGGGTGCCGCGAACGTAAATCGGTTGGCGCCAAGGAAATCGAAATGCGAACAATAATCCTCGGGGGACGGCCACCCGTTATTCTGGCGATATATTTCACACAGCTGACGATCCACTAACAATGATAGGTGCATCGTCTATTAACAATTTTTTTGTACGGCGATAGTAAAAGGGTTTTTCCACGAAAAGTGCGTAAGGACGATTGCAACATCGTTTACAATATTCGGCGTGTATTTCACAGTGCAAGCAACTGTTTCGGCGGCTCCTTGCGAAGGAGCGTTCTAAAAATTATGCAACGAAATCTGTTTTACTGGTTTTAATATTTATATAGTATAGATGGTAAGGGATAATTCGTGATATGTTCGGAGGAATGACTAGATTTATAATTGGAAATGAGTAACTAAATTTTCTTTGTGGAAGCTTTGCTTTCAACAGAGTTGATTAAGGATGATTATCGTGTTAGTATTGATTACCAGTAATGGCTTAAAGCAGTCAGCCTTATGCCAAGAAATGGCGAATATAACACCTTAAGCTATACACCAACGTGTTAAGTAAGATGAGGCCAGAATATATTAACCGATACGTATCAAGTGTTACAGTTAAGCAGCTGTAATACATTACAGCACGTGTTATACCTGAAATTAGGTCACACGGATGACCAAACACCTACGGGCACAAGATACGTGGGATAGCATCTAATGGAGAATTCTATCCTGACGTTAATTGCGGTATTTCGATATAGAAGGATTATGTTCAATATCGATTCGCCGGAGGAAATGCACCGACGCTCGTGGCTACGTGTGTGCACGCATACTATGTCCATTATATCCTCCATCCAGTGAATGGCTATCGAAAACGCATGAAGTTACATCCTTATCATCATTTCACCAATTGCGTATCAAAAAATGATACATGTTATACCTTCTACCTCGTATTCACCCTTCAACCCTTTAACCCCCAGGAACGTAATATTACGTCCCACCCACTATGCTTTGAAATTCACAACTATTAAATATTCTGTTCCCATCGGTCATCCACGTAATAATTGAGGAGTCTTTGTAGAAAACACTGTAAGTGCCAAAAATCAAATTTTTCAGAGGAGTGAAAAAATTCATTGACTTTAAATTATTTACGAAATTTGATTTGTTTTAATTGCTAAATATGCTTCAGTACACAATAACAAAATGCGTCACAAAATTTCTTATTTCTTGCATTAAGAGATTCGAAATTCATGAAAAAAAGAATTATATTTGTAGAATATCCCGCATTTACCGCTGCATAGTTGCAGATAAAACTTAATGTGCTTAATTCGCGTTATTCATTTAAATTTGCAAGCACTGTAATTACCAATCGTGCTTGTCCCTAGCTAAGTAATTGGTTCTTACAGTGTTTCCTACAAACGTGGCGTTGGACGTACCAGAGGCACCATCTTTGAGCACAATGGTGTAACTTATTTACAAACGGAAAATGCACGTAGGCCATTTTCCAGCAAAAAAAAAAATAATTTTGGCGCTTAGGGGTGTTTCCTACAAGGACTCTTCAATTACGCATCTATCAATTATACGCTCCTCTTTTCTTTATATTTTCACGAACTAAAAACTATCCGACAAACTCTCATCCCCCTTCCCCCATCCCGAGACATTAGGGGCGAAGAATCGTTAAAATTCCTCGGCATCTCGCTGGATCGTAAACGCGAAATAGAATCGCAAATCCCGTTCCTTCCTCGATTGGTCGCGATAAACGAGAAAAATCGGTCGATTTGCACGCAATGGCCCGGGGAGTATCCTCGCGGCCGTCAAGAAGGGCCGCGCCGCAGTGGAACGCGAGTGGCAATAGAAGAGGGGCAGGGGAGTGGCTTGTAACACGGGGAAATAAAAACGAAGACGGTTCGACGAACATCTGCCGGATGTGGACACGGGGCGGCGGTGTACTCTCCGCGAGTCCGTAAAAAAGGATGACGGACGCGGGGTTGGAAAATTGCCCTTACCCCGTGCTGTTTACGTGACCTTTCAGCCGCATCGCCGTACGACGCAGCGTCGAAGAGAGAAGGTCGTAAAGAATTTTAAAAATGGAGCACAGCCTGCCTCCGGCTCGTGACTAACGCCATCCAACGTGGGTCCCTCCAGCCAGCCGTTCGAACCGGGGGCCGTCTTCTTTCTGAATAAATTCACGTCCAGTCCGTGAGGTGTAGCGAGGGGCGGGGGTGGGCGGTGCGCGGGAATAAACGCGAGTAAACAAATCAGAAGATAAAATTGCAAACGTGCCGCACATTTCTCGACGATCCACCCACGCCACGGTATTATTTAATTCTTTGCGTAGAAACGTGCCCCCGGTCGCTTTAACCGCCTCCTCCGCCCCCCTGCGCCCCGCGTGCCCGACTGTTCCTGAGGCTCTGCCTCCGCCGTCTCCCGTAGCATCTTCAGACGCTTCCCGTCGAGGCGCTCCCGCGACGCGGCCGACGTTCCCCTGGAAATTGAATCAGTATTCTTCAGGCTGCCGCATCGGAAATTTATTCCCGGCCGCCTCGAGGAACGGGAATTAATTTCGAAATTTCGCGCACGCACGAACGAACGGTAACAACCGGCCCGACAAGTAATCGGCGCTCGTCGATTCGGCGGAACCACCGACGCGACGCTTCCTCGCCGGCGCTAGTTTGTCCGGAGGATGGTTCTCTGTGCTGCCGTGGTGTTCTCAGGTGAGGCATATCTCTGCCCACTTAGCGGAGACGGGGCTCGTTCTACGCCTCGCGCGGCGTCGGTGTGTTTGCACGTCCGGAGGACTCTCGTTCCGTGAAGAGCGCCTTGGTGCGCTCTCGCGTTCATATTTTCGGGGAAGCGTCGCAATCGTTGCTCGAGAGACCTTCGAGAAAGCTTTCCCAGTTTATGCCCGTTTTTTTTTTAATTTGTGGAATAGATATAATGATCTTAATCTCCACTTTTACTAATTGTTTAAACCCTTGTTTGCATGGCTCTTTGCGGTTTGAGGGCAAGAAGAGAACGGGGTGCTGCAAACTGAGCAAGAATTTATAACTTACCTTCTGTAGGCTCGTTAATATGTTCCGAGTAGCTACCGTCAGCTACAGAAGTGTCTTATGCGACATAGCCCTGACTGTTTCTTCTCATTTCTACGTTCAGAATATTCTGCTACACTCTGCCGGAAAAATTCTAAAACGTCCTGCCGGTAATTCATAGTAAATGCACGGAAATCTGTTTCATGGCCACGCAAGAAGATCGAATCAGATACGAAAAGGACTCGCACATTTATGGCGCCGATTACAGGAAAACGGGGCCGACACTCGGCGTAGAGGATCGTAAACAAGCGTTTGTTAACTATAAAATCATAAAAAAAAATCTTAATCGCGTGTACCAGTCGTCCCAGCGCGCGAACCGTGCACACGTTAAAGCAATAAACTGGCCCGATACGGTCGGTCGTCGTGAAACGCGGATCGTATTTTCGGTTAACGACCCGATATTATGTAAATGGACATTCAGTGCCCAGTACCTTTCTCATCGAATTTAATCGACGATTCGGGCTACCTTTTTTGCGCCACCGATATCGTATAATATTCCGACGTAATTCGTACCTGGCCGACGATCTCGCTTTGAAATGAGCGTTCCTGAATCCGATCGCAAAGGGGGTCCCTCTGCCGGGAATTGCGCGTGTTGGTGGACGCGGGGAATGTCAATATCCTGTACGTTGCGAAAAACCAAAGGAAATCAGCGCGCGCGTTTAAACTGAAAATATTTCATCCTCTCGGGTGGAAATAGGGTTGAACAACTCCTTGAACAGCTCTTCTTGCAATCGCAGGAACACTGTCCGAAGAAATTGAAACTTCCGGAATTGCGTGACCATTGGAGACATAATCTCCTGGGAGATACTGCTAAAAGTTTCTAAAAAAGTGGTCTTTGCAAAATCTAATAGAATGACGAGAGTATTGGAAATAATGCTCGCAGATTTGTGAAGATTCAAGCGCGTTGAAACGCAGGAGGATTGAAATGATTATTAACTTTCTTGATAAGAATCCTAAGTGCAAGTGGTACCTATTTCGTCAAACATAAGTCAGAAGATTTGCATAAATTAAGAAACTACAAATCTAAGAAGGAAAATCAGATTACTTACAAAATGAAATGCTGATGGTGAACCAGTACCAGCCAATATTTAAGTAGAAACAATGAAAAACTTCTAAAATTAGGTGTAATAATTGATATCCCTCGAAACTCCCTTAGAAGTGAAACAAATCCAAAGATTTTCCCGAACAAGTACCTACTAACAATATCATTTCTTATCTAGTGACACAGTAGAAGAATATCCAAAGTTCCTTGAAAAATATTACTAATACATAGTAAGAAGTAAAATCTTCGAAATTGGTTCCTAGATAAAAAAAATTGCACGCGAAAATTTGAAGAAAAAAAAATCATCATCCATATTCCAGAATCTACCGCAGAAGAATACCTACATTTCAATGCCTTACCAGGCTGCTCCTAGGAGAAATTATTAGCGAAGCAATCTCCAAAAAAATTTGTCCACCGAACGGAAGGATATCGCCCGAGCGACTGGAGGGTTTGGTTAAACTACGAAGCCAGGAGTTACCGCCTCGCTTATTTTCTGGGTAACCTGTTGTACAGCCGCCTTTGGGCCTGAGATAAAGAGAGGTTAGAGCGCGGGGGTAGCCTAGCGTCGCGCAGGGTTATCGAGGAGTGATCAATTTTACGAGCTGATCATCTTTTATGAGCTCCCATAGCCGACTTCTTTGGCCCCGATCGCCTTCTGCCCCGGCAGCATCGAGCTTCGTCCTCGCACTTACCGACCGATTGGCATTCATGGCAGACCTTACTCGTAAAGTATCCGCTTCCTGCCTACGCGGATCTCCTCGCGCGTCTCCGGCTTCTTTACACTTATTGGCGCACTACGTCAGCGTTTGTCAGCGGTTTTTCCTCGATGGAG
The DNA here is from genome assembly GCA_910592295.1 of Andrena haemorrhoa. NCBI lineage: Eukaryota > Metazoa > Arthropoda > Insecta > Hymenoptera > Andrenidae > Andrena > Andrena haemorrhoa. Next base: position 17,873,733 of record OU342943.1, read on the forward strand.
GCGTTGCTCGACTCGCGAGGATGCAACGGAACGAAACGAGCCATTTTACGTGAACTTGTGCCTGTTTATCTTGGACAGCCTGGGCGCCTCTCTTGCCACCGGAACGTTCACCAATTTACGTTTCAAATAAACACAGCTTTTTCGTTGAAAATTTTACGGTCCTAGGAAATGTGTTGCACCATTTTCCGGCGAATTTTTGTACTTCAAAAAATGGGTATCGACAGTGTTTAGGTATATTTTCTTTATTTTCCGTGGATGGAGAGATTTTTGCATACCGATGCGGGGTTGAGTAATAAAAATTGGTGGAAAAATGTGAGCTTTTGATCGTTGAAGTTATATTTTCCTACACTGTTTCCTCTAACGTGTATGCTGCTCCTGCAGAATTCATTTATTTTCTGTAGAATATAACAACAACGGCCCAGAGAACAAATTTTGTCGGAACGCTGTGTTAATTTTTGTGGTGCACCTCCGAAGGGAAATTTTGCAAACGAAACATCCTTTTCATAATAGAATTTTACAGAGCCGATCGTTGTGAATAGGGGAAATAAGCTATACGTATATTAAATAAAATTTATTAGTTGCACAATTGTCCGCCGTTTTATTCCAAATACCGACTGTTACCTTCTGCGGAAAAACGATCGAACGCGTTCCTTTTTTAAACCGAATATACAATCCATTATTCGAACACTGTACTACGTAAATACCCTGCTATTTGAACGTTCTACTGTGCCACAGCATGTAGCCATAAAACATCACCCTTTTGATTCAGACAATTATTTTACGGTTGCAACTAAATCTGAAAATGGTAAGAGCAGAGAAAATACGGTTATCTAGACACAGTTACGATTATTGCCGTTAACACTGGGGTTACAAAATACAAAGAGTTAGCAAAGCACAAAACACAAATCTATTACTTTATTTAGAAAACAAAATGCTAGATGCAGCGCCATTATTCCAAAATCCCCTTACCCCAAAAACCACATCCCCCTGTTAAAACTACTTCTACTACCCGCCAGATATTAACCCTCCCCTTTAACACTTACCAACCACCTGCACGAGCAAATCAAACACGCTATAAGAACTCTTTTACAACCCCAAAAACGATTATACTACCATCCAATATACTACAAAACGCAATCGACGTTCGGTCTGGTGGCAGAAAAAGATTCGCAGCGCGTGATGCATTATCCCCCCAGCAGCGTTCCCAGAACGCAGACAGTTTTTGCCTCGGAGAAAACGCCGCGCCGCGGAATATTAATATCGCCATTATTTCCGCAATATCCCGGCGGAACGAGGGGGGCACGCGTATCCGGCGCGTAGCCGACACTTTCTCGAGACAATGGCCGCCGAAACGAAACGAAGCGGAACGCTACTCGGCCAATATCCACGGTATGACGCCGAAAATTAAAAGCAGCGGCAGATGCGCCACGAACGGCGGCTGCACGAAACCGTCGAGCGTGGCGTGCAGACGCCGCGCGAGTAAAAACAACGTTACCCTAAATCGGGCTAATTAGCGGAATGGCCGCTGGTCCACGGGGGGGGGGGTGGAGCGGCCTAAAGGGTGCTTCGTGTACGAAACGTTTCGAGAAGTAACCCGGTGCCATCTCCTCTTCCTCCCTAATTTTTCTCGTCGTTCTAGAGCCCCCATCCTCCGTCACCGTTTTTTGCACCCCTTTTCTACTTCCACTTCCCTGGCTCCGTCCTTGTGCCTTACGACCATTGTTTCCCGTCTTATAATTAGACTTTTTCTCGTGCCGATGGGAACTGATTTAATTGCCATTCGGAAGTCTTCCATTAGCGTAGGATGTTGATTTGTAATTTTGGGCGTGAGATTTGTTATGTTTATAGCAAACATAAATAATTCTTCAGTCTGTTTATTATATTTATTCTTCAATTATACCTGAGTTAGGTTGGTAGTAGCACGTAGCTATACCTCTCCTTTTGCACATCGGTATATTTAGTTTTGTTTCTCGCCTTCTGTGTTATTTTGTTTACGCTTCAACTTTGTATATTACTTTAGCGGAACAATGTGTTATTATTATTACCAACAACAAGAGCATCGCTACTGAATTCAGTGTTCCTCTCCATCGCCTCTTTCCTGCACCAGTTTCCTCGTTCTTTTTCGACTACGATCTCGTAATTTCCACCCTCTCGCTACACCTGTTTTCCCGTCCAGCTACGGGCCAAGTGTATTTACTTTTATGGCTGTTCCGCGGCGAGCAGCCCGGGAACGACTCGTTCGGCCATTGTTTCACGGCGAAATACGTCTTGGCGCAGCCCCGGCTCGAGCCAGCCGCGTCGCATTTTCATTCGTTTAATGAAATAACGAGGCGATGTTCAGCTTTTCGCGCCTGACCTTGCCGCGGTCTCGCGCGGTGCGTGGGAAATTAGGGGGCTCCTGCGAATTACGAATTCGCGTGCACGCCACGGGAAACGTCACTGCGGACTGCTCGCGGGGCCACTTCTAAATTAAAAGGCTGAGAAGGCTATTTAAGGGCAGTTTAAGAGCGGCCCGAAGCAGGCTGAATGAAGTGCGCGAGTTGAATGAATGAGTGTTGTTTCCTGAAGGGGGCAATGCGCTTGAAACAGAATTCTCCGAGTGAACTTCCAATTCGCCGATGCTGATGATTTCTTTTGTTATCACCCTGTAGCAACGACTTTTGTCATTCACCTGGAAGGTGTGGCAAGTTTTATAAATAAAACTCGAGTAGACGTGGGAGTGATCGTGTGGGATCTGTTCCAGGTTTTATGACAACAATTGGACAATCTATTCCTCCGTGGTTATAATGTTCAATAATTATTTCTATCTACGTTCCAGCGCAAGAAATATCCAGGACAAGACAATGAGCGGTAATACAAATCACTGAATTGTTAATATTAAGTTCTCTACAAGGTGGAGAATTTAAATACGATGAAAAGCGCAGCGATAGGTTACACAATATTCCACCAAACAAATAGAATGCCAATTCCGTGTACACGCGTAGCGTTCCCAGCAACGAGTATCTCCCTCAAGCGTCAGCCAGCGAGTTTCTTCGAGGAAAAAGGGGATGGCTAATAAATGTTACAACGGACTGCGCTCTTTCAGGTCTCGAACACGCCAGCTCCACCCGTTTCTGCCAATTTAACAAGCGATTTCACACGCAAAAGGACCACACGAACCGAGCGCAACAAGCATCGCGGCTCCGTGTTCACGGTTGTACGAAGAGCGCTGCATCTGCTTCTTGCGTTGCACCGAGTGCGTCGCTGTGCAAGCACCGTTTGACGTCGCGTTTAAGCCTGAGAGGGCAAGGGGGAAAGGAAACCGCGAAACGCGGGAGCCACGCGGAATTAAAAATAGGAGGGATAAAAAAGAGGGAGCAAGGGAAGATGGCGAGGCGCGGAGGATGAAAAAGCGGAAATAAGGTGGTAGGAGCAAGGGAGCTGCAAGGAGATCCTCGATCCATTCATTAGACCTCTTTGCTCTCTCGACAACAAAGATCTGTCGTTAGAGTTTACATGCCACGGACGCGTACCAACCTTTTTAAACCATCCACACCATGGCGAGGAATACACGGCGGAATGCTCATGCGGTGTTCGAGAGGAGCTAGATGCGAAAGGAAAGGGAGACAAAAGGAAGGACGAGGAGGCTTCACTTGCAATGACTTTGTCCGTGTACGCACACCAATGGTTGAGAATTAAAAATCTGGGTCAAAGCCGCATGGATGTGAGGATTTGTTCTCGGTTTTTGAGGGGAAATGGGTCGAGGCGTCATGTTCTTAGGGATTGCGAGGGAACGATTCTTTGATGTGTTCGTGTACATGAGTACATACATAGGATTTCGACGAATCATTACAGAGATTTTAAGTCGATGGGGAATCTTGAAGTGATCATCGCGAAATCAACGAAACAGGGATGAAAAATTATCGAAAGATTATTGAAGATTCCAAAACATAAAAATCAGGTAGGAAGCATATTTTATAGATGCTAGCCTATTCCAAACAAAAAAGAACTATAGGCAGAAAACTATAAACTTCAGTTCATTGCAACCTTCATATAAAAAACACCACTAGGTCGATCACTGTGGCTCACGCCCACCCCTCGGATTTGCACGATTTAAAATATGAGGAAGTCAGAGCAACAACGGACCAACCCACATTAAAAAAAATTTGTTCCTATTTTATATGGTTAGTCGATCCTATTGGAATACGTTACTGCTACTAATTCAATTTCGAAAAAAAATGTGGGTTAGTCCGTTGTTGCTCCGACTGCCTCATATCGTAGATGAAGCGTAGAATTTATTTAAAAATACACAACTCGGTTATTCGAGTGTTGCACACAAACATTAGTCTCGATTTACTTTTATTTGCACCATACCCTCTCGACACCAACTTACAACGTAAATCATCAGCCAGATGTACTCCATCAAGCGTACATAATTTACGTATGCTCGAGATCTTCGCAACAGCCGCTAACCAGGCCCCGTAAACCACCACAACTCGAAGCTTACGGTGCCGTTAACGGTCGACAGGCTCCAGTATCTCGTTGCAGAGGACCCATGAAAGACGCTGCGCTGCTGCAGGAGTGCGAATGGAACGAGAGGGGGTCAGCCGTTTACGACAATGTCCATCGATTGTAAACTGCCGTCTTCCCGGGCGTTAATTACTTAATGAAGTTAATTAGAGGCGCCGTACGTGGCGCTACGAGTTCCCCCCGACGCGCGCCGTTCCCTTGGCCGTCGTTGCGGGATTGGGGTACCCGGTTCGCCACTTATCGCTGCTTGATTGAAGGGCCCCGGGGCAGAAATGGATTACCGGAAGAAGGAGAAAAATCGACTGGTCTGGCCGGTGGACAGGGCGAAAGGCGTAAGCGCGATTATCGGGCAGGGAAATGAAAGGGGGGGAGGAATCGAGAGGAAGGGGGTGGCGATTTTTCACGGTCCAAGGCAGCGGGACGTGTTTGATACCCCTCGTCGGCCTCGTCGAGCGCGTTGGAAACTTCTCGATTTCGAATTGCGGGGGCTGTTTGCTCTACGGCTTGAAATTTATGGATATTGTTGGTCGGACGGTGCGCGACGCCGTTCCCTCTGTATCCTTCCGTCTATTGATTCCTGAACGCTGCAAAGAGGCCGCGGCACAATGAACACTTCAAACGCGAATGAATTGATCCTCGAACGCCGCGTTTGACTCCGACGCCCTCGGCTGGAAGAGCGAGTTAACGTTCACGGACCCGCGGAAAGTGCCCTTGAAGATTCAAATTTATACTTTTGCGCGGACTGTCCCACTTCGATCGGGCCTTGCGCGAACGTGGCTTGCGTCGCGGAACTGTTTGTAAATAAAGGGGGTCTCGAACGATGGGGCTTCATTTGCTTCTTTTTGGTAGGGTAAACCAACCAGTGAATGACCGAACTGTTGAATGAGAAGCCCAGTAAATGACCGCATACTTTTATTAAGAATTGTACTTATTAATGTTTGTTTAATACGCGTAACTAAAAATATGGGATATTAAAAGTCTAACTACACTCCATTTATAACCATATAATAATTTTTAAATTTATAATTGATATTTCTTTGCCTAATGGTCATTCACTGGTATGCGGTCAATTACTGGTTGGTTTACCCTAGTGGCGTGTTTTCTGAGCGTGATTATATGTTTTAGCTTGAGTGGCTGAAGGATTGTGTTTATACATTGATTTCTTGTAGCTTATATTGATTCATGTAGTGGCGGAATTAAGGGTATTTTGTAATTTAATAGTGGGCTGAATGTTTGGCGTAATTTTTGAAGACACTAATATTGTTTAGAATTTTGCAAATTTAATGGTTTGTTTATTCTAAGCATTCTAAGGAAAATTAGTGAATTATTCCGTTACGAACAGGACACTTTTTGTTGCTTCTGGGCAAATGGAATATTGCGTTGATAAGAAGATTATGGACAATATAAATAAGGGATAGTAATATTTATTGAATATCTGTCAGTGATAAATGTTAGCATTGTTACCATTTGACGGCGGTATACAAGAAAAATTAGTCATTTTACTTTTACAGTAATTTCTATCAAAGTATCATTCAATTCTTTAAGGGTTTCGTATAATTGAAATGTTATTACCGTTTTATATTTGTTTGTTACTGGTGCGAAATCTGTACATTTGTTGAAAATATGTGCTGTCGCGAACACCTGCTTGTTCAAACACTCATGAATCTTCAATAACTTGTTCATATAGCTTGTAGAAATTCAGAGCACAATACTGAATTATTGATTCCATATTGTGCCTTCCGACAATACACAGTTGTGTACATAAATGAATGACATCAAAAATCTGGTATACCAAAAATGCAGCCACAGCAGACCATACGAAAAAACTCAATGAACCAAAAAGCTATTGTAGTATCTTATTTATTCATGTGTAAATAAATTGTATCAAAATTTTACCGGGGTAAAGAGAACTACTCTTTATTTAACCAATGGGTCGAAATAGTGGGAGAATAATTATTAAGTAATAACATAGCTGAGTTGAAAGAATTATGGAAAACTGACGAAACTGTAATTGTTATAAATATCTGTACAATGATTATATAATAGTTTTATAATAAAGATAAATTATAGAGATACTAATAATACAGAATGCTAAAAGAACAACGTTTAACACATAGAAATGTTGCACTCTTACAATACTGTGAAAGGAAGATAAATCTTTAGAAAGGAATTATAGAACAATTCAGTTCGCATAATCACTGCTATATGTAATTACAATTTCAAATTATTTTCAATCCTTAGACGACATCCAAGATTTTATGGTCTAAAATTCCTACCTGTCAAATTATCTAGAGTTATGTAGTAGCATTGCTGATTGAAGTAGCATGATGCATATAATGGGTCAAAATGGACCCTCGTGGAAGGTTAAACTTTCAGTGGAAGAGAAATTCGTACGATTCGCAAGAAGAGTTCAGCAGAAATTCTAGATTTCCCTCTGAAATGCCTACTAATGCACACAAAAGACTGCTCGAGTAGCCAGAAATTACGTGTGCCGATGTTAGTAATTCATGCCACTAATGTCGGCGCATTTTAAACGTTCGTCAAAGAAATGGTTGGAATTCCGCGGATTCGACAAATGTCGGGGAATCGTCCTGGCGGATATCAGCCAGAGCATTTCTCAAGTATCTTGGAGCATCGTGTGGAATTTACGTGTGTTTACGGACATTCTTCGTGGCTGTTCGACAGGAATTACGAAATGATAACACACGTGTAAGGGAGAGCCATTGGTCTTGTTTATCATTCCGAAAGGAGAGTATGGTAGTCAGAGAAAGCGAAGAACGTGACGCCCGAGAACGCGAAATACATACTGACATCTGCGCAATTTTTTGCCGTCGATTGCGAAACAATGCAGAAGTATCGCGAACGTTGTGTAATCGAGTACAGTCGTAATAAGGCACCGACCGGAACGTAATCAAAAGGGCGCCGTTGCATGAATAAAATTCGCGTTTAATATTGAACGCCTGGGAAAACGTAATCCCCTCGATACTCTGGACGGTACGAAGCGTATCACAAGCACAACGAGACTGTGGTACTTTCCCAAACAGTGAGTTCTGCCATCGACAGCAACCTTTCATAGGGAAGCAGGAGGACAACGTGATTAGAAATGCCACAAGAATTTGTGTATTTATTTAGATGTATTAATGTCTGGCCAGCGCAAATCTCCTTCAGATGAAATTAGAAGTTAGTCGGAGAGTGGAGGATGTTTCAGGAACTAACGATAATTTTACATGAAAGTATGGTTGATGAAAATTTCAACAGTGTGATTATGAACACTGCCTTGTCATCAGTTCAGTATTTTATTACACAGGAATGGATTAAAAAGTAATTCCTAATTACGAAAATATTACGTCACAAGAGGAAATACCAAATGGATTCGAAGCGAAATGGGTATTATTTAAGCAGGCATGTTTAAGATTGTTGTAATAAGAATGATATGCTTGTATAATTTAATTTCATCCGGTATATGAATTAATAAAAATTGATAAGAAAATCACACTACTGCGTATCACAGGAATATTTACAAAATTTAATTTTCTTTAGAAAAGCATTATTCCCCGAATTCTTTCCGTAGTCAGCTCTTTCAAATCTCTTTTACACTTTCATACGAACAGGTACAATCACCTTCAATTTAATCGCGAAGCGCAATAGCTGATCACATTATGCGCGTTCCACAATCGAGATACTGTATGTATAACATTTGCCATTTTCATGGGAAAATCACGCCATATCTCTGGATACCAGACGCACAGCATCGCGGCTGCAACACTTTCGTAACAAATTTGAAATTTCCTTCGGCAAACAGCGGAGCGAGACCCGTCGCTGCGAAACACCGTACTGGCACCCTAAAAGATGTCTAAAATAATGGAGAATTTCTCGGCTGCAGGTCGGATAAGGGTCGAACGCATTTCTAATATTTGTCTGCGATCGGTGGTTCTTTCTCATCTTCGTTCCTGGATCGGTTCCTCTCTTTCTCGAGTCGAGCCGGAGGCTCCTCTTTTTGCCCAGTCCGCACACACTGGGATCAATAATGCACCAACCACTCGCTGCTCACCCCTCTCCTTCTCTTTCCTCTTGAAAACCGTACCAGCACCCACCCAACCGCCCATCCACCCCCAACACGCCTGCTCGCACCCCTCACCGCCCCCGTGCCCCCCCGCACGCCCCACTCTTCCGCCCTTCCTCGTTTTCTCTATCAACCTTGCCGGTGTCCCTTCTTTCTCGTTTCCTCCCCTCCGAACCCGCCATCCGCGTGCTCCCTCGCTCCGCCGCGCTGTCCCTCTCTTTCTCTCCGTATTCTACGAATGCCGTCCGTCTCCGTCCCTCGAACTCGTACCCCGGTCGGTAAAGCAGCGATTTCTCTTCCTCGAACCGAACGTTCCCTTCCCTTTACTCCGTGACTCCTGCTGTTTCACTTGGTCTTCTCCTCGCTCCAACTTTCCCTCCTCTTCTCCCTTACACGTCCACCCCCGCCGATTCTTCCGCCTGCCCCTCCCGAGCACCCCCTAGCCGGCACACGCCGTTTCCATCGCGCTCCCTCTTGTCGGCTATCTTTCATGAGGATTCTCCGTCCCTCTCGCGTTCCCATCTCCCTCTTTCTACGCGACTGTCCCTCCGCCGCCGCTGTCTCGGGCCACGTTCTTCCCGAGGCCTTCCCTGCTCTTCCGTCCTGTCTCCTTCCAGCTACCTTGCCCAAAGCTCCTCCACACAGTCTCTGTTCGCCCTACGCCGTACTCCCTTTAACGCGTCCCTCTCCGACGCACGGCACGCCTAGCCTCCTTCCCCGTTTCATCCCTTTTGCGTCTCCCCTGCGAGTCTTCCTCAAGGCGGCCTCCTAGCACTCTCTCTTTCCCTCCACCGACCCCCGCCGTGTCTTCCTCTCTGCCCCCTCCAGGCCCCCGCCGCCCCTTTTCTTCCCGCTCGTCTCGATTCACAGCGAACGCAGCACTCTCTGCCGCGCAGCCAGGTTCCAGCAGGCGCGGCCCCAGTGCAGCCGCTCCTTCTCTCGCCGGCCACCTGGCCGAGGGCACGGGGAGCCACCCCTCTTCCGCGGGCCTCTTCCTCGAACTCGCTGGAATTTGCTCTTTGATGAAATCTCCGTCTCATTCTCGTATCGAGAAGCATTTAAAGCGTTGTCTACTCCCTCCGACTCCTTCAGCTGCGACGTCTTTCCGGCTCTTTTTCCTCCGCCACAGTCGCCCCGTCCCCCGTCTCCCGCCCCACCGCCCGTCAGCCGTGCCGTGACGGTGCAATACTTTCTTCCATTTTTCCTTTGTTGTATCATCGCTACTAGCACCGTAGCCCGCATACCTGAGAGTAGGGTAAACTCGGGTAAGTTCGTGATACTGGTTACTCCGTGATACTTTTTTCATTTGGCTGTAACTCGAAATTGTCTGACTCAATTTGGATGGAACACTAGCTAACGGACAGCGTGAGTCTTCTAGTTCAGGTTGCGGTACAAGAATTAGTCGATCGAAGTTAGTGCGATAGAGTGAAAGAGCGTTATTGTTCCAGCAGCGCATTATTCGTGAAATCCCGCGTGCTAGTTGTGGACGATCGCTTGTTTATGTATTATATGTGCTTTAGAAGATAAATGGAATGTTTAAACTGCAGGTAAGTGACGGTAAAATGACACTTTAACGAGTCTTACTCTTGAAATTGTCATACAGTAAGGCATCAGTGTTATTTCTGGCGATGAAAAGTGTTGATGGTCATGATGGTCAATACCAGAAACAATGTTTCCTTCGTCTCAGACATCTAACGATCATGAAACGATTGATTATACGCAAAATAATAATGATATCAAATAATATAAAATAATGTAAAATAATGTAGAATAATGTAAAATAACATAAAACAATGTAAGCAAGTAGCTGGTGAACATATATCGGGCCAACAAGGACTATCACGGAGTTACCAGAGCTATCACGGAGTAACCAGAAGTATGTCGTGAAAATTTAATTTTGTATATTATCAATTAAATATAGTTAGTAAACTTCTCCTAACCTATTATATGTTTGTGCGATGTCTGACCTATCATTATATCGTAGACTCACTTTCAGAACATGTGAATATCAACAGTTAATAGACAAATTCTAAAACTATCACAGACTTACCCGAGTTTACCCTATTCCTGTTTGCCCGGTTTCTCCGCGCGCACTCTATGCTCTCGCCTCGACGTCTCCACCCCCCGGCCACCCTTCGTTCTCGCCCTGCACCGTTTATCCGTTTCTCTTCTCGTCTCCGAAAAGGACGCCGCGGCTTTTTAAAACTGTTTGCCCGGCCTTCTCGAGAGCGACCCCATTGGAATCGACTCGCTGGACTTCGGGATATCCTGTCGGCGACTCGTTTCGACAACTGTGTCCCCTCCTCCAGGTTTATTTGGTTGTTGGTAGACGCCAAAGCGTCACTAGAGATCTGATTTCGCGAGAATAAGGGGAGAAGAGGATTTTAGGAGATAGTTTCCTGTCGCTTGATGCTATCGAGAATCTGAAATTCTGCGGTGGCATAGAGCATGTTAATGGCACCGAAACGTGCAACAGTGACTCTTAATAGCGTCCCGAGATGATATAGATACTTTTCTATGTAGAATGCGATTTTAGACGCCAAGCAAGCTTTACTTTGGAATTTATTGAATAATTATAGGGAAAGTCAGGGGCACAGAATCAAATGAATTAAAGGGGACGTTCCACTGCGTTTCGACTGGCTTGCGAGGAAACGGACGCGGCTTCAACCCCTCCGCAGGTACCCGACTTTTCTGGCGAGGAGTAACCCGCCTGAAAAATGTGGAAACGCAAATATTTAAGTATAATTTTCAGCGTGAGGCAGAGTACACACTGCTCCAGGCAGCTGTCTCCCGGTCTGACCTCGAATTTAAAAAAATTACGGGGGGCGGCCACGCTCCTTGTACTCTTCTTACGGGCAAAGCTTGTCTTGCAATTATGTAAACGCGGCCTTCAAGGGAACTTCATTATCCGTGCTGTTAAAATTTCAACAGGAAATTACGAAGAACGTTTCGCACACGTCTGGCGGAAGAATTAGTTTACGGGTCTTAATTTCTCGTTTCACTGTGTTAATATATTGCAGGACGGAAACATTTATTATTGCAATGTGCACGGCACGGTGCGAGCGCTTAACTTAATAGCAACTCCACGAAACGTTTGACAATTTCGCGGAATCATCTAACATATTGACAAATAGAGGAATCTTCGAGGTCCTTCCATATGATCGTGATTTATAAAAATCACAATTTCAACAGGTCGAAATTGAAAGTGTTCCCAAAGAAATTCCAGTGTATCGAGAAGAAATATGAATGAATAATTTCATTTCTATGTGCTACATTCGAGTGCGTATTAAATTAAATTCGACCGCATTTTCAGATATTTTTCCTGAATGCGAATAAGCTCTGTAGTGGTGTTCAGGGTGCGCAGATACCCTCGATATAATTGGATGCTATTTATAGCGGCGACGATGGCTGAATATCCGTAAGAAGGTTATCATTACCCTTACCGGTGAATATCGAAAAATCGTCTTGAACTCGGGAACGAACGTAATAACGCGAAGGAAACGGATCCACGAGGGGTTTTGCTTACGGAAAACGGAAACGAAGGGGAAATGCGGCTCGGTCGGCGCCGCGATGAGCCAAGCACCGCACGAAATGAACAAGCAGTAGACTTTATTTAAGAAAACCGCTGGGAGCTCGCGGAATTCCAAATAATTGAATTTTATTACCAGGATATGAAAGGAAATGCATAAAATATACAGCTTTTAAGATGTGCTCCTGCTACGTTGGTCGTAAATTAATAATACCTATAGCTGCACAGGAAATACTCTTAATTAATGCATTTATAGTTCGTCAGATTTCACTGAACAACAGTAACACGTGGTGTTAAACAGATATTGACATCTCCACTGACGTCGGCAAGGGATTTGCATTCTGTGCATGAATAATTAACCAAGCAAGGAGTCTGTTTTTACGTTCTGTATAAAACTTTTAAGCAATCACACGGATAGGTTTGACCGACTTAACGGACCATTTTTCAAAAACTTGCGCCACGCGCATCGTTACTTTAAATTACAGGCTCTACTTATCTTTGGCGTCATTTTTCGAAACTTCCCCATTCTTTGTGATATAGAAAGAGTACACTATCATTTCAAATTTTTATATTTAATCGAGGCGTGAGTTGAGGCGGCTTCGTGATATAAGTTTGTAGAAATGGAAATTTTAATTTTGGAAACAGTTATTACGCGTACCTGTTGGTTTTACGAGTTCGCTGTTGCGACGCAACAACTGATACGTGCGTCATAGTGACTGATATCCATTAAGGGCATGGTTCATGAAAGTTTTGTCAATATGAGGTCAGACTATATAATATCGATTAAACTGGGGCCATTTTCGTAATCAGAAATTATTCAGGTGTGTTCGGAACACTTCGAGGCACGGAGTTACGGAATACTGAAGAATTATTTTAATGATGTGTATATAATTAAAGGAAGAGCTTACCGGCTCGGATGGCGTCAGTGATCGAAGAACAACATTTTATTCCTTACCTGCAACAAATGAGGGAATAGGAATTAATTCAATGCACAGTATGTTTAAGTAAATTACAATTACACTTTGCATTTTTTTTTATCTAAGAATGTTTGGAAATTTCATCGTTACTAACTGCCATTAACGGAGCTCCTCAAACTGAGAGTGTTCTAAGCAAAAAACATTGAAAACTTTGGTTACATATATTACTTTATACTGAATACTATTTCCTAAGTATTCATTTTTTAAAGTAATTTACTTCGTACAGCTACATTCACTATAATGCCTGTTAAGCACTGTAAAACGGCAACTATTACACCAAAGTGTGCTTTCTTGCAAAGTATACAAAATGTAATTTTGTAAAAATACCTTGTCATTACATGACAGGCTGTATTAACTCACTTTACAGTATTTTAAACATTTTAATATTGTACACAGCAAGAGTTATGCAATGATGGTAGTTCTAAGGTATCCACGAGAAATTTAAGATACCACCGAATATTACTTAATAACTTCGCGTGGTGCAATTAATATGCAGCAGCACGATGACCTATAACTATATCAAAAAGTTCGTTTCTAATTGCCTGAATTCTAAATTTGAGATAACTAATATTAACTTTCTCACTTGTGTGTACACATTTTGGGTCTCCTGCCATTCCCCGCAGCTACCGAACCTAGAACTTTTCCAATTAACATTCCACGGTGACACTTCAAATTGAAGCACCTATAAATGCCAAATTCTGTACTGGAACTGTGTACGCTTCTGTACAATGCTAAATTTAAAGGACAAGCCGCCGTGACGTTTGTGACGTTAAGGCGCCGTTTGTGCCGCAGAATCAGGTTACCCAGGCACGGGTTAAAATATCTCCGAAACTATAAGACAAATGTGCAGCGCAAGGCGGGCTGCAGGTATTCGGGACATGTTCGCATTCCCCGTTGCACGTGCACGTGCCTACTATGGCAGAGCTTGGTAAACGGGCGGGTGTAATTCAGAAACGCTTGTCATTCGTGCATTTTCCGGTGCGAGTACACGTGCTCGCTAACCACTGCTAGGACGAGTATCAAGTGACACAGCAATACCATTAATGTACAATGACGACCCGCGCGGAAAGTGATCGAACGATCAGCTTCTGCGATACACGTCGCATTTCAAGCCTGTGTTGCCCGAAGTTGTAGCCAAGTGTTCTGCGAGGGAAGTTGAAAATCCCTGCATTACTTTTCAAGTATGTATACATAAACAGGTAGGTACCTTGGAATTTAATTCAGTAGCGTCTGTAAGTAATTTCTTTAAGATCGCTAGAGTTCTCGGAACGTCGGGGATTCTAGTGCCCCCTGGAGCGTTTTAAAAATGAAGATAATAGGGAATATAGCGGACGTAAATGATACTTTTATGACGCATCACTCTGTACTTCAGAGGCTGGGTATCTAGTGCTTTCGAGACAGTTTCGTTGGTATATATCTAGGGCTGGATTTGTGCAGGTAGGGTAGATGTACGATTTGTGGCCACTGCGTTGTTTTTGGCCATTTGCATAATTATATTATTATCAAATTGCTTGCAGATCATTATTATATGGAGAATTTCACATCATAAATATTTTGTTTAGTATATCGCCAGAAATATAAGGTTACATTTATTGCTTACACGGAAGAATATTATATTTTTTAAGAAGTGGCCAAAACTGGCGCAATACCTTAAAGTGGCCGCAAATGGTGCATCTACACTATAGGCTGAGTAGGCTGCAGCTTAGGGCGGCAAATTTTGGAAAGCGACAAATTATGAGCGAAAGAAATTGGGAAAGGTTTAAACACAGTCACTTGAGACAACTTTAAAAACAATTCACCTCATTTTTCTATATAGCGAATTAGCAATAACTCACATGTGAGTTGCCATACTGCATTAATTTTGAAACTGTCTCGACTGTTTTAAATTAAAATATTTGCTGATATTTCGCGGGAAGGGTGGCAGACGCTTGTTAGCATAGGAGCGTTAAATTTCCAAAGCCGCGCCTGTATATACCTCATAAGCTTTGATCCGAGTATTATTCGAAATATCCACAGTGCAGGGTATTTCCTAACATTTTGAAAGCGCAGCACTGCTACGGTGGATTTAGAACGCAAAAATTAACTAAAAACACGCCATAGCGAAATAAGATATGTCCTACACCCACTTTCTAAACTACTACTTCTCCGTCTACCGACAAGTACACTCAGTAGTTATCTTCAAAGACACCAATGCCTGCTCACATTCCCATTCTCAACTAGCTCCTGCACTAGATACTAATTTATGCTACAGCAATGACACAAAAGGCAACAGATCAAACGTCATTCGAACGCAATTACAAGCCCCTTCGAAATATTGGTACGCGATCCTCTATTAAACGAGAACCAAGCGATCCAGATGCATTAATAAGGCACACGGCCGCGTAATTCGCGTTACACGAACGTGCAGCGCGGAAAATTTGCGACGTCGACGTGGCGGGTGGAAAGGGGGGAGGAGGGATTGTTGTTCAAAGCGTGTGCGAGGGGGAGGACACGAAACAAAGTGCGGAAACAGCGTCTCGTTAATCGTAGGATACGCTGTCCCGGGGTTCCGTCGTTTCCTCGTCGTTATTGCGGATAGAACGAGAGAAATGTGTGCCGTAATTTCGGATATTGCGCCTCACTTTTCGGATTAATCGTGTCGCATTGGAGGCCGAAATATTTCGCCAGCAATTTCTGCGATTCTGGGAAACGAGTGCCGGGGGCTGGATGGAATACCGTTGCTGAATTTCTGAAATTGTCACGACTGTAATAACCGATCGGGTCCGCGACGTTTGATTGGACCGATAGAGTCCATTTCCCTAGCGATATTTCGCGGCCTGCTTGTTTTCAACGGCGCAAGAGTCACGAGCCATTTGGTGCTTCACGTTTGGAAGTATCTTATCTATTCTGCCAACGTTTGGCTACGTAGTAAATGTTTTTTTTATATTTTGAACAGGCTGCAGTCTCAAGTATTTGGGATTTGAAAATAAGTTTGTGGGGGGACCGTGAAAGATGTTCGAAATGCAATAATGATATGAAGACTTTCGTATTGCAAGGCAGAGATTTGCTGATCATTTTTTGGCATATTCGTGAAGCGCTTGTTAATCTAAATGGTTATTATTTTAAATACTTTGTTAGGTAACGCACGTGGGAAAAGTTAGTGGGAAATATCGTTCCAGTCACATTGGTCCGTACAGCGGGTCCGACTATAGACACTCCAGTTTCCCTTGCGCTCTTGTGCTACTTGCCGAACGCGCTCACCGGTGTGAGTCAGACCTCACACTGAGTTCTGCTGTATGTATCATATAAAAATAATTTTGAATATAGTTTCGAGTGGAATTTACTTAAATGAATAGACACTTGATAAATATGTATAAATTTAATCATAATTCTACTTGAGATGCTCAAACTACACCAATGTCGACATCATTAAGACGGTTTGAGATTTCGACGAACTAGAAACGAAAGGGCTCGTGATAAAATAAGAAAATGTAGTAAATATATTCGTATTAAGAAATCTGTTGTAACAGATTTTCGATTTGTTTGCATTTCCTTGAACTCATGGCCATATTTCGATAAAAATATTCATAAATCTTAGTGTTTCATTCACTATCTCCGCGAATAAATGAAAATTTTGTTGTTTCGTTTATAGTTTCGTTTATCTGTACATAAATACGCGCACACCTCCTTGAGCTCTGTAATGCGTGATGAAATAAGTATAAATTACAATAATTTCACATGTAAAATCATTAAAACGTAAACTATTACTTCCTTTCGTCTGTTTTGACGAGATTTCACGCTTGCATTTGAGAACCAATGTAATTTGTCGATCCAGAGACAGATTTGGTTTCATCGACTGAACTCATGCACATTATGGAGATAAAGAGAATCCACGACGCATAAATTAATAAGTGTAACAATATCGTGTTCCATTTAAAAAGAAAAATTGAAAGCTTAGAAGACCCAGGCTTAATAAAAATATATCTCAAAAGTGAAACTTCCCTTCACAGCAAAAAGGTATTTCTCAACTGATCGTCGAGAGCAAAACAGAACCAAAAAGAAGCTGAAATTAAAACGAATACGACACAGCTACTATTTTCCTATAACTGAATAGGTATGGGAAATCTACTTTTCAGCGATTCTCCTACCAAATATGAATTTCCACCGTGGTGCAGAACGTGTTAACCGACTCCACAAATCCCCCCCAAACAATCGGTGCAATATAATTATACAATTAACGCCATGTTTGCAATAGCGATGGTGACTAACCAACGCCACAACATTCAAAGTACCCGCCGCCACCGAAAGACAAAGCGTCTCAAACGCTGAAATATTTTCGAAGCTAACCACTTTGCGCAATTTCACTGAAAGCAAACACCGAGCGCTAATTGCTCCGAAAGCAAGGATCTAGGATGGGGAGGGCAGATAAAAGGGCCAGGACGACGGGAGAGCTCGAAGCGAAGGTTAAACGCGAGTTCCGTGACAAGCGGGGAATGAAAAAGCGCATAACGACCAGGCCAGGGGAAATGAGCGACGCAGAAGAAACGATTTCTCGCCCCGACGGTGTAGTTTTAAAAAACATCATCAGATTATTCTTTATCGAGTGGAAACGTGTCGCGGGAATAATTATGCTGTTTGTAACGGGGCGGCGGGCCGGGGTACGGGGGGTTGAAAAAAAGTATGTAATCTCCGTGACTGTCGGGTTCGCGTGTCCACGGCGCACGGTCTCAACTTGTCGTCGTCAATATCGATACAACTCGTCGGCACGTGACAGCGCCGCGCAATCCCAAAGGCTCAGCCCGTGCCCCTGAACTTATGAGCTCCGAGATACCATGCGGCCCAGCCGCCTCCACATTATCCCGAGACGTCCTGTCCAACTTCCGCTTGACACATCATCACAATCTCCAAAGTAGGACGGCGCACCGTGGCGCGGCCGCTAGAGTGCATCAACGTCGCGGACGGAATTAGGTGCTGCCTTTTCGTGGGGGATCCGGGCAATCGTTTGTGATCGATCCTTTATTTCTCGGTAAGAATCATCTTTTCTGGGGAACTGTTAATACTTGCTATTTTCTTTGTGTTAACACTTTTGAGTGGCGCAGAAGCTTTGTACCAAGCGGACACCGAGCTTGATTTGCTTCGCAAGTAGGTACTTGGAACTCTCGGAGAATACTTTCGATGCTCTTCGGGAAATATCGATGTGGATACATGTCGAAACTCGAAATCGTGCGCGGGGTGCAACTCATCAGCGTGAAAACACGCTGATGCCAGGTAATTGTTAAAGTGGCGTAATGAATGGACCTATGTGTAAGTAGTACCTAATGCTTGTTGATAACTGTGTCTCCATGTGTAATTTAAAATGCTAGTCAGCTGTGGTGGATTTTTTACAGTTTCAATTAACGACATATTAGTTATATGTATAGGGTTGCCACCAGTGATGGGCAAAAAATTATTTGAAATAAAAAATTTGTGTGCGAAATTTTTATTTCAAATAATTTTTTGCCCATCTCTGGTTGCCACCCGTACTTTAAAATAAAGTATCTTACGTTATTATAGGTAAATGTACTCTGTACTTTTGAATAACAATAAAGTACGCGAAAATACTTTATTTTACAATTAATGATATTACGTGAAACGTAACGCATTTCAATATGAATATTGAGTGCAATGATGCCATTAAGATATCTCAAAATAATAAAAAGTTACTCTGTATTGCTAAAAGCAATACAAAATATGTTTGGAAGAAATAAAAACTAATAACATTTAAATGTACTTTTAATTTGTTGAGCGTACTTTTTTGTTATACCCCACGAAAGCAAATGTACGTTATTTTTCTGTAAAAAAGGTGGCAACCCTATATATGTACTATCTCTAGTTCTTTAGCAGGTAACATCGGATACATACAACGTTTCGATGTATCCTGCCACGATACTGGTGCGATTTCAATGCAAAGCGTATTCACTAACGAAATTGGAAACCAATAGGCAACCACGGAATCGATACGGCTACTTATCCCATACAGTCGCGCCTCTAACGAACCTTCATTATGTAATTAGATTAAACTTTCAATTAAAGCTATACCGTGGCGCATTCTTCGGTGTTTCGCCACCGTACGCGTTCACCGGATTCAGGTTTTCATTCACGGAAGCGTAACGCTGGTAGTAAAATCGTTGGGGAATTAGTGCTCGCAACTTGCTGGAACTTTTAATCAGTTTTAACGCGAAAATGCACGAAAAGTACCGAATATCGTATAATGATTTAAATTCAATGATGAAAAACTATATCGTTGGATACTGAGAATTACTATCTCCCTAAACTGACAGCATCATCTTTCTCGTGAGTTCATTTCTTGAAATTATTTTGTTGTAACTCGATTACTGTAATAAATACGTATGTATTATTAAATTCGAGAAATGTAGTTGTATTACGTGAATTGAAATTTCATTTATAGAATATCAAAAGTTGATTAGCAAAAGTTAACCGAAGTTTATTGTGGGAATATCTGGGTTCGGAAAGCTGCGTCGTAGAGTCCGGCACCGAGGCAGAGCGGATCTTAGCGCGTGACTCGCCTTCGAGGGATCGGGAGTCAGTCCGGCAACGAAGCGTAGCCGAGTAACGTCGTTCAAATATATGGAATTAAACAGATACTGTAGGTTTTGCAATCGGCTTTGCCGTTTCCCAACTCCTATCTCCCACATTATATTTCTCAGAAAAATTCCTACCACATCAAACCTACGTCTTTGCTTTGTTTTTAATATGTATATCACTTGTTCCCGCTCTCAGATTGTGTCCACAGGGAAATGGGAAGAAGAAAAAAGATAATAAGGTACACGATTAATTAAAGCGGCAACCCCACCCAAAAAGTTAATTAAAGCCAGGACCCGAGAAAGGCCCAAGGTTCTCCAGCTATCGAGGCGGAGGCAAAGCCAACAAGAACCGGCTGGAATGGTTCTCGAGCAAATTCTCAGCTTGCTTATCCGTTGTTCGAGAATGTGAGAACAGTCAGCTGTTACCCGAGTGGGAATAAGTCGGGATACGTGTTGCAACAACAACGAGAGTCAGGAGTCGCTGGGACGAGATCGGACGCTTTTCTCCTTCGAACGGTCGGGGAAGAGACAGGCCGAGCATGATGAAAAGACGAATGGAAACGAGGGGTGTATTTACTGTTCCTCACGCGAGGAAATCGAATTTAAACATTTCCTGGTTGACACATGTGTGTTTATTGAAATGTCAAACTTATATAATTGCTCCACATTTTGCACAAATTAGGTAATCATTTTACTATTCTTACCTTTATCTGTCTGTTTACGCTGTCATGTTGATCTTTCAGTGTCAACGCATAACCCACTATTAAAAATATTCAGATTCAATTTAAAGATAACAAGTACGAGTAATTCGAATGAGTAATCCAAAATATAGGATGTGAACCTTTATTTCCGTTTCGATATTCTCGAAGTTGCTTTAGCACTTCAAACTTTATACTCGAGGCCTGAGAAAGTAATCCTCCATTCGTGAAAGCCACGTATGCACAATACATATAAAGAAGCAACTTCTCATTCTCGATTCCTACACACACACATATATATATGTAACACAAAATGCCAATTATCTTCCACGAATTTTGCCTTCTCATCCCCGCCCCAACAGCCAAGGCGAACATAAAACCGAGGAACCAGAAAGTGGTCAATTATCATTTAAAGCGTCACTGCTAAGGGATTAATAAAACGTCCCCGTGAACGCGCCATCAGCCTGAAATTTTCACAGCACGAAAGAGCACCGTGCCATACGTTGATGCGCAAACAGGAAGAGCAAATATAAACCAGCGACAGGGAAACGGAGAGCGAGGCAAGCAGGCGGAACGGTGCCGGCAGGAAGCAGAAAGGAACGGCCAAGGACACTCAGAAGGCGCAGCCCGGTAGAAGGAAAAACGAAGGTGAAAACCGGGAGGAAAAGTTCGCGGCAATGGCGTGGATAAGGTGGCAGATATCGCCGGCGAGTGGAGATGGGACTGCGAGCGGAAGACAAAAGGGGTGAGATGCTGGGTATGTATTCATCGCGCGGGGAAGTTATGGGGGTAGTTATCGCCAGGTGATAACTCTTATTGCTGCAATAAAGTCGCACTGGCAGCCTCGAGGGGCGGCAACAGCTCCCCAAAGGCTGTTCTCGTTACCAGCCGCCTACGCGCGTACAACCACCCTCCCCGCCCCCGACGTCCCTGCGCCCCCAACAATAGCACGTATGCCGTAAGACTGAGCGTCGCTGCACACTCGACCGCATGCTTAGTTTGTTGCGCCGTAAATATCCCGTTTCGTTTTCACCTGAGGCACCGGGGCGATCCGAACGGGCGGCTATTGTTGCCGGGGCCCGTGAGCGTTAATTGCGCGAGAAGATTACCAGATACCGCCGCGCGCCGACCAGGCGGCTTTCATTTAGTCGTCGATGACACTGTTAATTACCTCGGCCCACCGGAATACAATGACGGCGCTGGCTTGTCTCTGGTGCAACGGGTCCGCAGCCGGCGCGTTATGAATTTTTGGGGCATTTTTCGATGTTCCGCGGGACAGGGAGCGTTTCAAGGATGGGTGACGTCGAGTTTATGAAGTGGTACAAATTCTTTCCTCCGCTCGAGAGGAGGGCGAAAGCGGATGAGGGAAATGTCGGGGAACGTTGCGGTGTGTTGCGTTAGAGTTGGAAGAACGGTGTAGAAGTAGGGTTGGTGTAAAGAAGGCGCGATAAAGGGAACGCTAGTCATAAATATGCTAGCGGTAATAGAAGCATGGAGGCATAGCAGAGATACCAACTCACGAGATAAAATATACTATGAGGAGGTTACGAGAAATTTTATTAGCGTATGAAGGGGCGAATGATTTTTTTCCCCCCGCATAGTAGAATTTGAAACAGCCTCTTTTATTGCCCCTTTCATGGGCTCCTCTATTTAATAAAATACTGTTACGACACATTCTTATTCCAGTTTTCCTTAAGTTATTCAAAACGTTGCTTGAAATACAGTGTAAGAGTGTCGTAAAGCGGACTCCACGAATTTGTTGAACAGTCTTACCAATGGTCTGCTGTACCCATTATGCAAAACACAATCTGTCCTCCTGCACTTCTTTTAAGTCATATATTTGTACGATTAATTTTAGGGATTTTAATGGATACAGCTTCAAAGTAGGGCTGGGTCTATTCGAATAATTTAATATTCGTATACTTTACAAGAATTCGAATGCTACGAATAAACATCGAATATTTGAGTATTCGAATGTTATTACCTATTCGAATACATCAGTATTGAATACATCAGTAGTGAAGTGGGTCAAAATTAACTAACAAGATTTCACCCTGACAAATGAACCTAAAGAACTTGATTTATAATTCACACCATACTATTCGAATACATCGGTATTCGAATACATAAATATTCGAATAGTATTCGAATACTTGGATATTCGAATTATATTTGCCAAATAATTGAGCAACTGAAGTATTCGAATATTCGAATACCGAAAAATTCGACGAATAGTCCCAGCCCTACTTCGAAGCTGAATGAATACCGACTATTTTCTAGATATACTATATAAAAGTACATTAACAGTGACAATGAAGTCCCACCAACGCAGACAGATAACAGCGTTTCTTGTAGCCGCTACAGTGCCATCTATCCACAGCAAACACTTGTAGGGGTGGCTAAAGATGACTTAACACTGCTCATATAATTCTACGTTTCTACGACAAAACTATCTCAAGTGTCAAGCACTTAACGCGCAAAGTGTCTGGAGAATATCTTAAAGGGTAACTCATACGGTAAATTACACCGCTTGGACGATCATTTCCCAATCATTTCGATGTTTCTGATTCTTCTGAAATGCGTAACTCGTGACGTCCGTATCAGGTGTCCGTTGTAAGCCAATTATTTATCGTTATCGGGCGGCTCAATTAATTAGCGTTTACTGTACGGTTGCCGTATTTCCTTTGCCGTGAAGGGTTCGCGATGCACCACGTTTCGCTAATGTCGGGAGCAATAGGAAGATAATCGGCTTGCCTGTCCTAAGTAAATGACATTCAGCCCGATAATTAGTATTCTGGCATACGGTTCTATCAGAGAGAAGATTCAATTATGGCCGAGGATACAAGCTAAGTAGAACATCGATAGGTCGCAGAGATTTCACTTGTCACTAACAAGATCTGCACGGCCATCAATTGCGGCCAGTTACGGCGAGTCAGAACTAAGATATACTACCTTCGAGTTATGTTAGAACGGACGTAATGAACGACATAAATCACCGTTATGATACGTTCCCTGATTTAGTGACCCTTATAACGAAAAAGAGGAAGAATCGATTAATTAGGGCGGCCGTGCCCGCGCGGAATTTCAATAATCGAGTTTCAGCTGCGGAATCAATCATGATGGAAATGAGAGGGTTTATCATTCCGGTCTTCGGGGTTCGTTACTTTAACTCTCTAATTTCACTGGAACATCTAAAGCTGGGGATCCAACTGAAAGCTGAGGTAAGCTATGCTATGCTAAGTTTTCAAAAATTAGCTTCGATACATCCTTATGGAACCGTTTCCACCAAAAGTTAAGCTAAGCCGTGCTATGTTTTCTTTATGTTTTATAGCACAGCCAGACATAGGATAGCATACCGTAGCATAGTTTATCTTAACTTAGCTTCCAGGTGGATCCCCGGCTTCAGACTTGGTACTTTTAAATTTTCAAGTTTGCTATGCTTTATGTAAGTTAATTGCGGCCATAATTGTGAGGAGAAGTGCGTATGGCGATGATTACTCGTTTAGCTCGATTATGAATTTAAGTTCTCAATTTCTTTCGTGGTACTTCATCACTGGGTAATTACCACTGAACACGTCTACGTATCTATATTAAGAAGCATAAATACAAATATATTTCATGAATCCTCATACACTATCATACATGTGGATCTAACTATTCCATCACGGGCTTTTTCATAACAAAATAAACAATCCTCTTCGTGAAATACAGGCAGTTTGTTAGTAAAATAACATCCCCCAAAAATTCCGATATTGCAAGAGACACAAAAGTTTCATATTATTCTTAACAAAGTCAAAATCACAAATCCACCAATTACACGTCTAGTTCTACATCCCTCAATAATTATTTTTCAGTATATGTAGCCACTGTTGGATACCTTGTTCCTGCTCACGCTACAAACTGCGTAAATAAATTTCTATATAATACCTATGTGTACCTCAAATTTTCTGCCTCTAAAGTACCACCATTATAACCATGTTTCCCTCGGCTAAGGATGTTACCTCGATGCTCTTGGCATTGATGCAATAAGGTCCGAAATAAGAGCACAAGGGGGTTATGTGTCCTGCGAGCCTGCAAAGTCTCCTCCACCATGTATCCCAGGGAAGGAACGGCAGCTTTGGATTATTTAGCATGAAATGGACATCTTCTGGCCCGGTACGTAATATTAATATGGTCTCCAGCACTCGCCGCGCCAGAGACAATGGCGGAGATTGTGTTGAATGCAGTAATCAGAGGGCAGGCTGCGTCCTAAGGGACTCTGCCTCGGCTTCGCTCGGTTGCCTGGCTCCTCTCCTCGTGTTCAGCGTTGATCCTGCAGAAGCAGCATCCAGCTATTTCCCCCATCCTGACGCCACCTTATTTTTCCTTCAACCTGCTCCACTCTACCCTCCTTTTCGCATTGTATGTTGATATTAGCCACTGGAAATTTTCGTAACATCGAGTTCACTGCTACCTTTCAGTCGAAGGGTCTTGACTTGCAATGAAAGTGTGCTTAGCAGGAGTGAAAAGCAACTTGATTGGAATGTGGGAACGATTAACAGATCTGATTGTTCTGAATATTAAAGTGGCCTGAACAGAGAAGGTGATTTTGGATTCGAGAAAAGGAACAAATGCTTTTGGATATGAATGTGGGTAAACCGAACGTAAAAGAGTTTTGATGTTAGAGTAAAATTGAATTATGTGAAGACTGATTGTAGCACAAAAAAATTCGGAATTATGTCACTTTTTAATATACTACCCTCGAGTTTTACTGCAATTAGTCCACCGCTGCAGAAGCTTCTTTATGCCCCGAGGAAGAAAATGTTTTCGACTGAGAAACAGGTCACTTATACAACGCTTCCTGTAGTTCCTTGTCCGTTACAAATCGATAACCTTTTAAAATGTCTTCAAGTGGGCCAAACAAGTACTAATCGAAAGAGGCAAGGCTAGGACCCTTAGTTACAAAAATTTGTTCCTCAAAGTATGCAATCAACTGTGGGTATTAAAAAACACGGAGATTATCTTGAAAAACAATGTTATTGTAAGATCTCTGCTATTGCTTTATAATTATTCCCCAGTAAATACGTGCTATTAATTCAACGAAATCCTAATTTGAAATACTATAATGTATTCTCCGAACAATAACAGAAGAAACATTATTTCCTAACAAACAAATCACGACTTACTCCTTCACCGAAACTCAAATTGCATTAGAATTTATACAAAAGCTCTAAGTATATATTCACCAATGAATATTACCACTTACAAACACATACAGTAACCACTCATTTACCACGGCGCGTCTTATTTTGCAATCACAATTTTTCACCGCCGCGACACAGTATTGCAAATACTATTGCCACAAACAAGAAACGCTGTAACCCTTGTTTACGTTTCAATTAGCATCCGCCCCCGGAACAAATCCGGCATTACTCTACAAAATGCTGCTCGTTAATACGCGCGCAGCTAGGTAAACGTGCGCATGAAAAATGCACGCTTTAATTAATATCCACGCATTTTAATTAACGTTTCATAACAAAGCGTGCATTATTTTCTAACTGCTCATTGCGCGTACGTATTATGCAGATAAAGGGGCGCAAGAGGGGCTCGAGGAGCACCGGCAAGAGACGAGGGCGAGCATCGTCGTCGACGCCGTTGTCGTTGGCGTCGTCGCCGTGAGAATTGCGGAGCTGTTGCCACCTCTGACGGGTTTGTTCCTCTCTGTGATGGATTATCATGGGATTTCACAGTACTCTTAGACCCGTTAGGCTGCTATTTCTTCAACCTAACGACTGCTCTCCGCCGGGGGGGTGGGTTTCCAGCCCTGATGGGTACATTTCTGCGATAGCTCTGAACTGTAGGTCGATTTGAGTGCAATTTCTGGTCGTACCGCCCCAGCCCATTCGAATACCCCGATATGGACTGATACGTTTGCGAAATCCGACGATATCGCGGGACCCGTGGAATTATATCGGACAATTTCGAAACTTTTCTATGTTCCACGGGATATTTCGTGTGCACGGTCGAACAACGTGCGCGGCAGATAGGGCGAAGCAGAAACGGATCGACCACGAAAAAACGTGTATGTTTTTTCTGGTTTTCCGTTACTGTGTTTTTTCCAGTCGCGAGGCGAATTTTTGGATAGATGATTTTTCAGTGACAGCCATGTTGTTCTGAACCTTGCATCCGGTTTTTTGGTTTGCATTGATTTATGGGCTGTGACCAACGACGAAAAGGAACCATTGGTTTTCGATTTTATTTGTACGCGGTGTTAAAAGGGAGGTTTAGAAATTTAGAAGAAAATTGAATAATATTGGTGGAAGACAGAAGCGATTTTCGAATTCAGTGTTGGTAATGCAAGTGATTTGGCTTCTTCTGCTTGCTGAGTGTAGTGGGCAAATAAATTAGTAATTTACAATGTGGTTGCATTGTCGTCTAGTGTTCTATGTATGTTTCTTTAATTTCCAATCATGATTCACAATTTTGTAGCATGGAATTCAATATCCGTTCAGAAGTTCTTTGTCTGATCATAACAGGCGTTTTCTACTCACCACGGCAAGGTTGTATTACTTGTTCTACTATTATAACACTATGATACAATAAGAATTATTAATTACGCAAGAAATTAATTATAGTTGATAAATCATAAAATAAGAGTAAAATGAAACGATTTACTCTCTACAATTTGTTATTCGATAGAAATAGAAATATGATCCTCGGAATTTCTTAACTCTTTACGTCTATCCCGATGTGCATTGATAAATTCGCTGCAAGAGCATAAAATAATATGCGACACCGTCAGGAAAACTTCTAGGAAAACACAAACCGCTCGACAAGAAATAGAATGCCTGTGGAGAGGCATCGAGCAATCGAAATAATTCGCAATCTTTTCGAGCATATAAAGACGTTACTGCCGGAGATGCTCGTCAACCAGTGCAGAAAATATTTCTGCGATAGGATTCAGCGCCAGTTCAAGCGGAAATTCCGGTGGCTGGTGATGTCAGGAATTTTCACCAGATTCGATGTTACCCGAAGAATTCGATGATGTAACAGAAACTGGGCAGGCATTTTGTGTATTGCGCTTCTTTTGGAATGAGATATGACATTTAAAGATTAAAAATGTGAAAAAGCAGACTTAAAATATCGTAATGCTATGCAAATAACTAATTCCTTTTGGGTATTTACCAATTTACAGTAAAATCTTTAGTGCCAACTATATGTTATACTTCCTTATTTTGATAACTCGTTTAATATTAGTCTTTACAAAATAGCATAACGTATTCCAGTATAAGTTCAAACTGAATTACTCTGTGTACAAAAAAGATGGCACCTTCAAGATATCAGATAACAATAATTGGAATTAAATGTTAATAAATGAAAACTGTGAACTGCGGTAAATGTACTCACCAGTCAATTTGTATGAAATTTATATAAACACAAAAGTTAAGATAAAACGAACGATCATATAAAAAAATTACTTCACACATTCCATTAATCTGTATAAATAGAATCACCTCTATCTTATTTCCATCGCTCATGACGAGACCCTCTTTACACCTATTCACGCTTCAGAACCACTCACGTAGCTCAAATTCAACTTTTTATTTCTTCCACTGCGATTGTTCCTCAATATCAGAAAATACTACATCCCTCCCGCACTTTTTGATATGCGTATTCTACAACAGTGCCAAATATCTGCGCAATTAAATACGCCAGTACGTGCCATTGACGCAAGAATCGAGATGGGCTATCAGTTCCTGCGCCGCCCCTTGTACCTTCGAGTATGCGAGCTGCTGCCAAAAGTCTGTAGCCAAGCGAACTTGAAGCTCCCGGTGAAATAGGTGATAACTTGGCAACTACCGGTAACTCGTATATTTCAATATTTGCCGTCCAGAGAACACGGCGATATAAAACCAATGCGGCGGCATAAAATAGACGGAAACTTCGCGTCGCCCCCTTTCCACCGATCTGTCGCGAACACTCGAAGCAGCACAGTCTGAAGTACGCAAACAGCATGAAAACAAAGAAGAGCGAGCTGAAAGTGCAGAACCTATTCTGCTGCAACATTCAAAACGATGGTATCCGGGCTTTTCAAGCTTTCCACGCGTTCTCAGATGTAGATTTCAAGAAATGATTTTGCGCGTACTGTTTTCGAATTATGTAGTGTCCACACACTTTGTCAGTCACTAGGCTTAACATCAGTTCCTAGGATTTGGGTCACATTCGGCCCACACTTTGAGTAGCGGCAGGTTTTGATAAAATACCCCTTCAAGACCGCCAGGCTTTTCCAAGCGATCGCTTCTGCCGAGAAGTTTTGCTTAACCTTCTCCGAGCAAACATTCGAAAAGCAGGCTAGAGCCGTGCACAGGATGCAACTTCCTCGGCGTGAAAATACGTCGACGACATTCAATGTTTCAACCCCCTACTATCAGCTTCTATACACGTTACAAACTCCCCCTTCTTCGTACAGAATAACAAACATACAATAATTAATGTTTAGTTTTATGTTATGGTTAGGCTTATCAACAGTTTATACTGCGGCCTCGCCTTTACTTTCTCCTTATGTACTACACTCTTGTTTAACGAGTAATCAAGACGAAATAATAATAATAATAATAATAATAATAATAATAATAATAATAATAATTCCGACCGAAAATCCTCAAAATACATACTGTTCCAACGATTTATTAATTCATTTCCCTAAAAATAAATACAAGTTCACATCCAACAACATTGAAAATAAATCGAGCGCAAATGGCTAATACGAATTCTTCAAACACACACCAGCCATCGTTCGCGACAAAACAGGGTGGTCTCCGAAGACGTGGAGCAGCGTGCTCTTTGAAAGACGTCCTCTCAGAGACGGAGCATCGACCATAATGTAGGTGACCTTGCAACCCAAACTGAATAGCGGGCATGAGAACCACTGGACCCCCGTAGATAAGTCCGCCCTGCTGATCACGGCATCACGCGACCGTGCCAGCCAGATACTTTAAAGCAACCCCTGCCGGCGAAAGAGTGGCTGGTAGGGGTTGCCAGGGGATCGGTGGCAACGGCGAGAGAGAAGGGGATAGCTCGGAGGCACTAACATTCTCTTTGGTATGGGAGAACGGTAGGGACGAACCAGCCGCGCGCCACAATTCCATAACGACCTCTCCACCCCTTTACATAGATAATGTCTCCCCCCGCCCGCGGCGCCCTTCGCCGGAGCCCCGGCTCGCCAACCATCCCTGGAAAGAATTTCCATATGAACCGTCCCGCCGGCATTCGTTGCTTTTCCTAGTTGCGTTCTGCAGCACGCGGTGCTCGCCCGGCGACGAGCGGGCAGAATAGTTGCCGAACGCATTTCCCGCGGAAAAATCCTCGGCTAACGGGGCGAAACCACGTATCTGGTGGCTCTTTGCCGCAAAGGAAACGGCGGAGCTAATTCGTGAGAACGGAGGAAGCAAAGTGGTCATTCGTGCGTGGATTCATTTCCTTGCCGAGTTTGGAAGGTTCTCATATTTCAGCCCCAATTTCTGTTGTCCTTTGGGGGTGGAAATCGTTGAACGTTTGCAGTTGTCCGTCGGTGTGCGTGTAACGAGCAGTAGCGAGGCGCGTGATGCGCATGCGCGAAGAGGAGAGAGGTCTATGGTGGGAATTCTGAGTTCTCTTAGTTGAGGGAGAAGAAAGTAGAAGTTTAATAGGAAAACTTGCTTGAAGATTGCTGGGAACTGTAGATACTTGCAAGGAAGTAGCGTTTCTATTTTTTGGGGGGGAAAACCTGCACTGGCATGGGATTTTAAATACTTTAGTCGTAGGAACTGACATTTATTCTTTGTCAGTGGAGAATGTTACGTAACGTTTGCGTATTAAAGATTTTGTAATATTTAGATTATTGTCTCGTAGAAGGTTCTGCGAAGGCTAAATGCTTTGTAAAAGGACTTACATTATGTAGGTGTTATTTCGTTTTACATGAATGGACGCGAAATAAATTACCTGCTAAATTTCTCTGCAAATTTCCGAGTCTACATGCTTTGCATCTTTACAGGCTACATTTTCTTTTCATGTAAGGAGAACAATTTTTTGTTAACAATAGCCACAGCACTTTGTGACTACTCTTCAAATGCAATTATATTAGCAGAACTCCATACGGGGAACTGTAGGGTTATTCACAATTTTATTCGCTTATTAACTGTAACATCTAAAAGGAGCTGGAACTCAACCTTGCTGGAGAAATATTCCCCTGCTCCCTCTATAAGTAGTGCCTCGTTGGTTCTTTTGCTACATTCCTTACATACTCAACGAGCTCGTAAACAAAATTTCTATGCGGACCTTTCATTCTGAACTCGTTTGCTCCTTCGAACTGCACGGTGACTTCGAAAAGGGTCTAGTTACGTGACTCAAACGTTTTCCAGTTGCGGATGGAAAATGATAAAATTCCTTTTACGTAAAATTAAAATTCATGGCAATTGCAATAGTGCTTATAATATATATTTATATTTATATATCCATATTTACTTATCGTACATTCAGCGGTGCATGGAATATTGTTGATAAAATAAGGAGGAAGGAAACGTGGGATACAATATTAAATAAATATAATTTAATAATTCCTTTAGAAACTGTATCAATGGACTAGGGATGTTCGTAAAAATATTAATGCTTATTCATCGATATACACTGCAAAACTGGGATTTAAAGGAGGAACTGTATCGCCACTTGTATCGGAAGAAAAAGGATACCTATTTCTTAGAATAGCCCAGCAATACCAACACGTTAAATAAAACTCAGTGACACAATTATTTCTGTACATGCACTCAGAAAAATACCAATTATAAACTTTTTTTATCCACAGCTGAATCTCCCAATTATTTATCCGCTAACTTCCACTTCGTCGCCTCGACTATTATAAAGAAACGTATTTTGCTGAACGAACCTTCGACAGGGCGCGTTATTTCGGCAGCGTGATAGCAAAACTTTACCAATCCGCTTTCTAAGCTAAACATCCCACCAAAGGATTGTTAATAGGAATGTCGCGAGCTCGCTTCCCGAGATGCACTCTATTGCATAGGGTATGATTCGATTCCCTGGAGTGGCAAACAGCAAGACAATTCCGTCGCTTGACTGTACACCACATTTACTTCAGATAATGCCACACAGTTAAGTATATTTGTATACCGAATGAACGCCAGCCTTTGAACAAATAGTGCACATGACATAACGACAGCTGCAGTTATAGTTGCGACAGTTGCGTTCAGGAGCGCGGCGGTTGCGAATTCCGCGGAAAGATGGGAGTAAACGGTAATCTAGAAATGAAAGGAATCTAGCTTTGCGCGTGGAAGGCAGGTTTCCGTGTGATCGTGTTAATTAACCGAGTTCTGCGGGTTCAAGAGTGCTTAACGTTGCAGCACGAGCGCACAGAACATTTGACAATAACCCACCGGCTGAAAGCTTTCAGCTCGCACGGGGGAAAAACGGGACGACACGGTTTCGGAAGCAATTCAATTTTATACCCAGTAAATGGTTGCTTCTGTGAGTTTTTTTTGTTGTTAAAAAACTCGAGAACCATCGAGTGTATTGAAAATTACCGACCTTTGAAGATGGGAAACAATGTTTCGTTCAAAGGATCTTGTATTCTTGTCGAGATTTATTATTAATGATTTATATGGAACTGTGAAAGAAGAAAAGTAATGCGGAAGAAATTAATCAAAAGGTGAACTCAATATGGTATATCTCTCAAATAGAGAAATAGATATAAAAGAACGAAGAATAAGTGTAAAGTTTTAAAAGTACCTACTGTTCCACAATGTATAGTACGCCGCGACACGAAGGCATGCCTTCGACGGAATTTCTTCCAACAAACGAAATACACTTCCCTAAAGAAATGTAACAAACCTGGTAGTAAAGGGAGCAACGAAAGTACAAAGTACGAGAGATGTTTCGAGTTTCGAAAGCAGCTATGACTTTTAAACGCAATTTGGGAACGCCGCAGATTCCAACACGACATCAAACGTTACAGCTGTAGAAGCATACAGTCCTCGTAAAATCTGTTATCCAATTCCTAGAGGACTTCAAACAGAATCAAAATCATACACAGCCAATTCGATTTCTCATAGGATTTATTTTCTATTTGAAGTTATCTTCAGCCTTGTCTCTGTTCGCCAGGTATCCCAAACGCCTGAATGTAACAGGTATCTATTTACTTTTCAATTTTATACTAATCAAAGCTCATCCCAAGATACATACAATTGAAATTATTATATATTGGGCTTCAAAATGTACCCCGCAACCACCATTCACTCAACTAACCCGCCATCTGCGGTCGAAAGGTTAACTAACCACAAGATCCTTTTTCAGACTGACTATATCATATAATTATATAGTAAATATTAATATTAATATTTCTGTTATAAAATATTTTTTCGCCAAAAATGTATCCACTCAATAACTGCAACTTATTGTGCGAAAATATCTATTTTTCAATTAGTGTTCTCTTTTTAATGTTAAGTCAAAGCAATAAATTTATAAACAGTTTTTTCTAATTTACTAAATTACATATAAGTAAATTGATAAATTTATTATAAAAAATATTATTAATAAATAGATAACTGTGTAGATATTAAGATAAAATTCCATTTCATTTATATTTCACAATCAAAGATATTCCAGGGTTTATTTTAATTATAATAATTAATTTTCTAATTATTTGCATACTGCACCCCTCTTGCTACCAAGTCCTCAATTTCAGCTAGCAGAAGCTTTTTCCTTAACTCTGCCTCGAGTTACACTCGCGTCTCGAACGTCGATATGCCATCAAGCTCGCCGCAATTCTGTATAACAGCAGTAGTGGCCGAAACGTAAAACTAGTTTCTTTGTTTCACCGACTGTTCGAAGTTGCACGCGCTCCTATGGGACGTGCAATAAACAAACCGGGCTAAATCGTCAATCGAAGCTGATAAAGCACCGCGGAAGCCGGCCAACGAGATCGGCTTCTAATCTCTGGCCCAGCGGGAGCGAGTTACTGATAATTGCAGCAGGGAACTCGCGAAGCGGACGATAAATCACGGCCGCTGTAAAATATAGGAAACGATCACTGGTATCGAAGGCCCGTAGCTGGCGGCGATAAGGCGAGCAACAAATCAGCCGGGATGCACATGCCGATCGAGCGGATCGCGCGCAACTCTGGCCTGGCCCAGCCACGAAAGGCACACGATCTGAAAAAAAACCAGCTCTGACAGAATGAGTAAACTCGCATGGACAACGACTCGTTTATCTGACTCGTTCATACGCACCGGCCTGTCGATGCAACCCGCGGGTGCCGAAAAAAGTTAAGAAACGAAGCAGAATTGGGGACTTTTCAGGAATGGCTCGTGGAATGCTATATGTAAGTACATCAATATTTGAATGGTCTATGAGGTGGGAGGATATGCTTAATATGAACTTGAATTAGGGTACATGAAGATGAGTTCCGATACTTAATAATATCTGGAAGTTAAGAATAGAAATTAAAACTCTCAGTTGTTCTTAGAATATGCGGTCACTTTGTGGGATTAAGCTCCATAGGTATAGCATAGAACTGTGATGTGACATGGTTACAGTGTAGTGATGTGCGATATATATTTTTTCGTTCAATATCGATACATAAAATATGTTATTCAAAAAGTATGGATATTGACAATATTGATATGAAGATGTTATCAATTTATCAACTAAAAAATAAGTTATATATACATATTCAAGAGAATATCATTTTGGATTAAAAAGAAATTTCTAAGATAACATTTTTATACAAGTAGTATTTATTAATAAATTATTTTATTTAAATTAAGATTCAAAGTATTAAAATGAAAACCAGTAATCTACTTTTCAAGTCACATTTATAAAGGAAACTAGAATTATTCATATTTCAATAAGAAACATCATGGACATCATTCAATATCACATTATGAAAAAGAAATACTGAATTTTACTTACACGTAGTAATTTGAAAATTATTAGCTTGAATTAGCTTGGACCTTGGACGAAAGAAGGTACAGTAAAAATTGACGATATTTTGACCAAAATTATCGATACCGTTAATTATTAGTATTTGAAATATTGTTAAAAATATCAATATATCAACTGGCAAATATCGATAAATATCGCGCATTACTATTAGCTACCTACCCGTATATTGTGCAACTAAGTACCTATGTGCGACTATGGGATTGTATTGAGTTACTGAAGGAATTAGAAAGATATTAATTTTTAGATTAATTAGTTCAGTCTATATCTATGAAGACTTATATTTTGCTATTCTGTTATTGGTACTACTGAGTAAAAAGTAGCTTGCGAAATAAATGTTTTTAAATTTACTTTTTTACTTGCGATAAACTTTATTTATATTTGTTACATTTGCATATTTAAGATTAATGTAAATTCTTCGTGTTTCAATTTTCAAACCTTTGCTTTTTAACTTTTGGCGTTAGTATACACTCCGCGGGATAGGACATCGTAATATCCTAATGCGAATAGCTGGGAAATTAGACGAAGGAATGTAGAGTGCATTTGCGGTCTGTTTTCGATCCTTCGAAGTGCTTCGTGCAAAATTACTATTGTTAAATGACCATTGTAATTTGCAATTTGAAGCAACATTGAAAAGATCCTACCTGCTGATACTTTAGGCTACATTTACTAATTACTTACCTACACTTTGCATAAAATATAATAACTGCTTAAGTTTTTCGGTCCCAAAAAAAACTAACTTTATATGCTTTTCTTTGGGGTTTAGAGGTGAACAAATGTTCATAATAAATAGTCAGGAAAAGTCCAACTTCTATCTTTTTCTGTATCCAATACGTATTCCCTATTCACAATAAAGCTAAACCCTCCAGCTAAAAAGAAAATTCAGATCGAATCTCATAATTACTGCAAACAAGCGATTTGTTGCAGCCATTTCATATTTATTAAATTAAATTGTAATAATTTAACGTGGTACAAAGTGGATTAAATTTTAATTCACCTGTAGGCTGTACGCTGTACCCGAATTAATAGCACAGTAATTCGTGATTCTCTGTCTTGGGTAAATACAAGGAATATTATTCATTATTAATTACACGAAAAATATGTGTAACGTCGAAAATGGAATTACTGCAGGGGCAAACTATAGCGGAGTGATTAATCAAGTCATTTTTACCAGGCTGTATTCCCGAAAATTTCACCTCGTTAGCAGGGAAAATCTCGTATGCCAGCCACACCGTTTTAATCACGTGTTTTACGCAAATCCAGACCGATAGAAGTAACGCAATCGGTGGGCTACAATTAAAACTTTCATGACATCATCAATTTGTCGATTTTAAAATACCGCCGATCTGGTGCAACAAAACGTCCCCGTCGCTTTCAATCCCGATACCGGAAAACGCGAGCCGCTAAATGAAAATTACCCCCTTCCCGCCCCTGCCCGATTCGCTACGAACGACACATGTTGGACTCTTCCACGTGATCTTCGCTATTTCCTTTTTCACTCTGTAATTACGGAAACTAACTGTTTTAATCATTTCTCTTTTAATATTACGATTTTTTTACTTTCCTTCAGCTTACTCCTCCTCCTTTCCTTTAATGAACTTTTCTTGAATGTTGGAAGTTACATAATTATTTATATTATGAACACGTGTTTATTGTTGTGGAGATAAGCGGAACAGAAGAAATTCTGTTGTGATGTACAATAAAATATTCCACCGTGATTATGAAGGTAGAAATGCAGTTTCAAAGTACTCGCGAAACAATAATACAAGGTACGCACAGAATATTATAATAAACAAAGTATGCTGGGTACGAGAAACGTTTCCAGAAGCACGGTGAACTATTTAACTTTTTGCAACGAAAATTCAAATTAACGGGATTGGATAACGTAATGAGATATTATTACTGCTTCTACCGCACCAGCAACTACAGTATTCTGTATCAGGCGAAATTAAAAGGTCGGCGGTTAATATATTAATATTTGAGTTCTTCGTTACAAACTGGATTTAATTGAGGACCACTCAGCGTCCTCCAATTTTGCTAATTACACGCTAAACCCCGGCAAAAATTAGTGCAAATGTTTTACCTGCATGAAAATGATGAATTTTAAAACACAAATAGTTAAATAATATCAACTTTTCCTAGATTTTTCAGACGGATATAGATTAATTACAGATTAGGACCGAATATTTTCGAAACTAATCCTATTCTATAACACTTTAATTTGACTTGCCTTGATTCCAAGCAAATTACACGCGTGCGCAAACTATTTCGAATATAGAGTACTTACTGGAAATATATGTATATTGTATTACTCTCAAATTTACATAGTATGCACAATTTTCATAAGAATATGATTGCAAAGATAATTAATATCCAACTTACTTTGGCCAAGATGTTTTCTTAGAACCTAATAGTAAGAGAGGAATAAGTGATAACGTGCTTATTCGAGTGATGGAGCAAAATATTCTGCACATACCGTTTAGGTCCTAATTTCACCATGTTAATCAGAAATTACGACAACATATAGAGGAATTTACTCGAAATATGGAATAGTTTATCTTCCTACCCGAAGGGGATTTCTAATTCCCAGGACACCAGAACCGAATTAACATTTCCGCATTTCGTACCAGAGAACAATTTACCAAACATTACGCACTACCAATTACCTACACATAGAATATATCGATCCTCGAAACCTAACAAAAATTACTAAAAAGACAGGCTTATAGTACAATAATTAATCAAATAATTTCTGCCAGCCTGTAGTCACAAAAATTTACCGACGTATCTTGATAGATCCTTGAAAAATGGCTAGAATTTTTAAAAACTACACACTTCTATGCCTAAACGTATTTCTCATCAGATACATTGGACACGTTTCAGGACACTTTCCTAGCTGAAGAAGATTCTCGAGACGCGTTGCAGACTCGATTCCCAAATCGCAATCACGAATCGCCTATTAACGGCCTGACACTCGCAGAAGAGACGCGTCACCGCAGATGGATTCCTTGTCCCCCGCCATTATCATTATACACGCGCAATTTACCACGGGGTTCACTTCCTACTGTGTTCAGAGCGTCACCTCGTAACACTTCCAAGGTGTGTTCACGAGTTCACAGCTCGTTAACCCAGCCTGTTGTGGAAATTCTGCATGAAATGGTGACTCGACAATGGCCTTCGGGCAACTTCGAGTTGCGGGCGATCTCCAATGCTCGGCAATTGGAGAACACTTGAAAATTGTCGCAATGGCTAGCGTTCTTCTACCGACTGCCAGCTGGTAAGTAAGAGAAGTGAGATTCAAGATGACATTTTTAATAGAATTAGCCAGCGTTTGATCAATAATAAGGGGTACCGAATGTGGATGCCGAAGAAACTGAGTGCTGAATAATTTCAGGAAGTACATAAATACTTTTTTATAAGTAGGTACGGATGTATGTAGTATGTCGAGTTTCGAGATCGAGAAAGTAACGATGTATGAATACTAGATAGATGCACCATTTGTGGCCACTTTAAGGTATATTGTACCATATTGTTTTGGCCACTACTTAAAAAATATAATATTTGTCCGTGTAAATACGAAATGTAACCTTATATTTCTGGCGGTATACTAAACAAAATATTTATGATGTGAAATTCCCCACATAATAATGATGTGCAAGCAATTTAAAAATAAGAATTATGCACATGGCCAAAAATAGTGCAATGGCCACAAACGGTACATCTACCCTATTGCGTGGTTATAATGATTGCTTAATTGAATTGATAAAAGTTTATTTGGCCTACATCAGCTACCTTAAATGAAAGAGTTAAATATCTTCTTCAATTTCGCATAATTTTAGTATCTTAAGCAGAAGTCTGACTTAAAAAGAAGAAACTTAAGAAGATACTTAAGAAAGCAATTTAAGAAGAAGGAACAGGAGATTGAAGTAATTTTCCCTTCTAGTGGTTGGAAACTAACGACCTCGTCTCCTATTCTTTCAACACGAGCGAATGAAAAGTGTAGTTTAAAATTTAAATCAAAATCGAATAAAATATGTATCTACTTTTAAAAATCTCTTTAGAACGCCTTCTCATAAACTGACACGAACAGTGTCCTTTAAAGTTACTGTAGACACACAAGAACTTATTAGCTATTAAATGAAAAATTGATGTTATATACCTATCTCGTAAGTAGAGCAAACTATAGTACTTCCTACAGGCCCTTCAACAATGAATATATAGAACTCTTTACCTTAAAGTCTTTTCACTTTTCCACAAGACCCTTTGCAGCTGATGGCTGGAACTTCTTCTATATTCACATATTTCCTATCTGTCTCTGTCCTTTCTAAATCAACATCTTCTTATAAACACAAATTGGTCACACGGGGTTCACTGCACCCCAGCGTCATTTTTGAGTTACCAATTTCGTATTTTTGAATCTTTTAACTTTTCAGTGATAATTGTACATTTGTAATATTCTAATAGTCTCATTCTAGAAATGTAGATTTGGATATGTTGAAACTTGTATTTGAAAAAATAGTTGTGGTTAAAATCGATTTTTTTTTGTTGGTAAAATTGAAACAAATTAAATTTCATTGTTAAGCTCTATGAAATTACAGAAATATTGGCAAATGCATATCCTGGGCTGCGATACACCCCATGTGTCGACGAATGGTTAAACTGAATTAAAATGTTCCTCAAAGTGACACAAACATTCCTCCGCGAAGAATAAATTTTCCCAAAGCTGAAAGCAATAGGAACCTGAGAAGGGCAAGAACGACGCGAAGGAAGTCGGAAGGAACTGAGCAGAAGCAGGAGTTGCACAAATTGAGAATGCATTTGCGATAAACTGCATCAACATAATAAATGGTTCTGTTTTTTTCGTTACAGCTCCAACTGGAAACGGTGACATTTTTTTACCCGAGATTCTTCGCGAGAGAACACAGATGCCTGATACTCGGGAGTGCATCCGTCACTGTCAAAGATCCCTTCGCAAACGACGAGAGGAATAAGGATCGACGCTTGGTAAATATTCCCCGAAGCGCCTCTAATGACATCAGAATTGAGACCTTTTCGTTTCATTTCAGGAGAGACGGTCCCTGCGCAAATTACTTGTTTACGATAAATATTTGTGACCCTTGATATTGAAACTATTTGACTGCCTCCGTTTTTCCTGGAACCTATCTTTGTAATACAACGTTCGTATATCTCTTATTCCTTTCTTTTTTAATACAGTAGATATAATCATTATTACAATGCTTCTGTTGCTCAAATAGAACATATTATGTACTCATAAATTTAAGTTATATGAAATACAAGAAGAATGGCAATTCTACAGCGTTCGATAAATTAACGAATTTACAGAATTTAAGAGTGAAACTGCTATTGTAAAATACAAAAAATTACTTCTTTACATTTTTTTGTTCGTTATCGCCTCGTTTTAGAAATACGCACACAGTGATTCGTACAAGAAAAGTGAATGATTCATTAACGTTGGTGCAGTTTTTCTGTAACATTTTGAGTTACTCACAAATTGCGCATAAAATATGGAGTCACTTAAAACAGCAGGAAGTCTCCTTTCAGTACTTCCTATTTTTTTAATTCTGTCAGGCTCGTGTTTTTAATAACTACCTCTTAAATACACAGACAGCAGTGTTTTACTGTGCCGTCAAAAGAGGTCGTAGAATTTTTATCTGACGATGAGAAAAATACTTTCTCTCCATTCCCTCTTGTCTGTTTGCAAGGTTCGTTTTACAGTGCAAGAGCAGAATCGTTATTTTTCCCTATGCAAGACTACTTCAGAGTTCAGACTGCGTGATGAGAATTTTTCCCTGTAGAAAATATCGAATGGAAGCGCATTCTGCTTCAAACTTTAGAATCACCCACTGATTATATATTTTATGGTAGAGTGGTGTCGTCATCTAGGTGTGTTTAGTCAGTATTTAAACATAATAGGGTTATTAAAAATATTTCACGATTCCAATGTATTTAGATTTGAGGAAATAAATAATTTTTTATTAGCAATAATGCTAATACTAAACTTTCAAGAAACAATTTAAATTATTTAAGTGAAACGTACTGCATGCCATCGCATATTTTTAATTTCGATCTGCGTTCAATACAAATGTTTTTAATACACCACTAAATTTCAAATTTTAATTTAGATCAGAACTTTCTGCAAAGCACTAAACAATCCAGCGGAAAGAGCGCGTTCGCCACAGAATTGCTTCTGAAACGGAAGTTCCACTGTTGTAGCTGTTCCACATAGGCAACTGCAGCTGCATCTTGCATACCGAAGTATTTCCCATTTTCTACTTCTTTTTCTATTTCGTTACTAGTATTTATTATTCCACCGAGCTTTTACGAAACCAGCAAATATGCAGCTCACGTAATTATAGGATCTTTTATCGTTTGCAAGCTGTAGGATCTTATATACAGGTATACAGTCTTCTTCATTAAATGAGTATAAAGAACCCTCATTTTGTAACATTAAAATTAAGAATATTTCCTTAAAAGAAGATCCGCGAAGTCAATTATATTGCAACACTTTTTTTAAACGTAGGTGCCGACAAACTCATAAATGTACACATGGTATTTCGGTTCTTTTACTATCTTCCCCCGCACAAACCTATAAATATTCATACATCATACAAGTAACATTTTATACATATAAATATTCATATTTAATCTAATCGATATAAATATTCATCTGACTTTGTGTTTCTAATTTTCAATGTTTGTAAAATTCGCCTTTTATACCGTGAAGCCATTCGGCTATAATGAATTTTATTAAATATTTCGAAAGAGTTCACGGAACATCAAAATATTGTATAAAAGAGAAATGTCGTGCTCCTCTAAATACACCCTGCATACCCTCCTCTCAAAATAACTATAAATTTCGTAAAAATACGCAAAGTACACTGATTACGTAGGAACACATTCGTACGAATATTTGTAACGCAGAGAGATCTTAAGCAAATACACCCTCCATCATTAATTTATCATTTCTACCGGAAATAATTTCGGTCAGTTTACATAGTAAAATCAATAGCTCCATGTGAGCTTTTCCTATGCAAGGATTCCACGGGAAGCTTTCTATTCTGGAGTCCTAGTAATTGTTCAAGCCGAATTAATGCCATCAGACGTTGAATGAAACGTTCTGGACCTTTACAAACGAAATCATCGTAGAAACGTGTCTGGGATGGAACAATGCAGCCGGCGAAGGAGGAGAATGCTTGAAAACATTTCAAATATTTAAACGCCCGTTCGAACTCATTATCGATCTTCCATTCATCGGTTGCATGTTCTCGATCGTGCCCCGATAAATAGGCATCGGCACCTACCACACTTCGAGGGCTTCCGGCGCCCCCCAGTCTTGAATAGGATACGCGAACTTCGCGAATTTACAGTTCGTTAACTCGCCTCGTTGCCAAAATTGCAGCAGCTCGCCAGTTGAGTTCCAGAATCCGTAATTCCCTTATCTGCGCTATTATGACATCGCTCCTCCACTTCCGGCTGGCGCGAAACGTTCTTTTTAAAACGATCCTGCTACGTGACGTCATAATCAAAGCGTATCTCGAAGCAGTTTCCAGCAGGTTTCGCTGAATTTTTATTGTCCGCTGAATCGGACACATTCGATTTTCGTCACACGTACCATTTGTTTCACAGCACCCTAGTAGCGTTCTGGTCGCGTTCACCCTTAATTTACTGTAGCCAATTTTAATTCGCCCCACTTTCTGTAGATATTTAGTTCATTTTATTTAATCTACCTTTTCATCGAACATTCATTTCAATTCGCGTGGGCAGGTAAGCTGTCCGAGTTCCAACTGCCGCTTTCGTTTTGATTGCTCTGTTAATACCAATATTATTTCACCCATATTTCCATTCGAAATTCGTGTTCCCAATGTTTTTATAAATTATTTATCATGCATCGAAATATGTTTGCGCCGGCGAAAATGTATTATAAATGGCGGCGTGAAAGCATTAATGCGGATATTGCACGCGGATGGACGCTGGGATTGCCGTTTTTAATCAATAATCCGTTAATATCGATCTATAAACGTGGGAGTCCATTGAATTTCAAGAACGAAAATGCAGAGTAACGAGTGCCACGTTTTTCGTTTATTATTGAGATTAGAATCTTGTTATTCTATATAGTGAAATTATTAAGTACAAATGTTAAGTGGCTAGTATATCTGAAGCAAACAAAGTGTGATTCTTTATGAAAAAAAGAATCTAACATCTAGAATGAAATTTGATTTTAGAGTTTTGAAAATTTGCCGGATATCCGTACAGGTGACTAAGGTTCATCTTTACGAATTTGTAACCTGTCGTACTGATGAGAATCTGCTTCGCAACTATCAGTCGCTTTAGTTTACAGAGCACAGCTCCCTATGTAGGATTAAACTAGGTAATAAAATGAGAAGGGTAAGAATTCATAAATCAGGAGTTTTTGTGAAGAGTAAGTACTTAATGAAGACTTAAGTGTTTAGGAAAAAAATTAAAGAATTACTAAAAAATATTTTGTTCTATTGATGTGTCTTTAAAAGTAGAGCGTACTGCATAGTTTTGCCCCAGCAGCGTAGGCAGCATTTTAAACTATATCCATAATAAAATCAGTGTTAGATGTCATAAATCCTATTTCGATTTATTTTCCGTTTTTATAGCACCAATTCTCCATAGTGTGGTGAAAAGGCGTGGCGCAGCTGATGCTGTTATAATGCCCAACCTCTGTACAGCCTATAAAGTGTAAGAACATGACACAAGTAAGTACAAGTAAGTACAAAGTAATGAAAAATCCTAAACACATAACTATACATGGAATACAGTAAGTTAAATAGGTTACAATAATCAAGTTCACGCGCACCCCCCAGATTTCCACCCAGTTTTCCCCCATAACAAACCGTCATAGAAACGATTTTTACTCCACACCCTCGATCGTTTCTCGCACGAAGAATCTACGGAGATTACCACAACCGCCTATGCTCTCCACCC
Source organism: Andrena haemorrhoa (assembly GCA_910592295.1). Taxonomy (NCBI): domain Eukaryota; kingdom Metazoa; phylum Arthropoda; class Insecta; order Hymenoptera; family Andrenidae; genus Andrena; species Andrena haemorrhoa. Next base: position 17,917,013 of record OU342943.1, read on the forward strand.
ACGTTCGTTCCAGCAACGAAAATTCGACACCACGCAGTCACCGATCGCAATCGAGGGTGGTGGGTCGCGTATCGACCTGAATCCCGCCCGCCATCAGTCGACTCTGTCTGCGTGGATCGCGGGCGCCGTGGAACCGTTAACACCTCACGTGACGCCATTCCCACGAGCTGCCGACGTGATTCCCGCATTTCAATCGGCGAAGTCCCAGGCTGCTTTGATCCAGCCCCCCCCGCTGGCAAGGATGCTTCCCACCCTCGCGCCTGGATCTCGAGCATCCCCGACGCTGGCGCGCCGTTCCTCCGCTACAAAGACTGCCACCCCGGGAGTTCACGAGTTCACAGCTCGTTAAGTGGCGGCAACCGCGGCGGCGGTGGATCGCGGGAAAACGAAAGCCGTCGGGGATGGCTCGCTTATGCCGCCGCGGGGGCAAGTTCGGGCCCATAACTCGCGGCTGCCACAGCAACCCAAGACATTTTAATTATCTCTCGAGCACGTTCCTACGCGAGCGACCCCTCCCGGCCCCCCCGCGCCTCATCTGCGTTCGCCGCGACGGCCTCCTTTTTCCGGGCTTTTCCGCCCGTCGTTACAGCGAGCGCGCACGATTTACGGACGCCCCGCAACCTTAGCGAGATGAAACTGTGCTCTTCGGCCGCTCGCGGGTACCATCCGCGGCCCGGATTCCTCCTGGCCCCGGACCACGGCGATGAACTTGTTATTCCGTTCCCGGCCGCCGGAGCTTTATTGCCCGACGCACGGTTCGTTAAATTCAGCGCGCGCTGCCGCGAGGCCGGCTTCCGCGGGCCCCGTCTTCGGGCTAATTACCGGCAGCCGATGCACCCCTGCTAATTGTGTTTTACTCGCGTCCTGGGACTCCGCGGGCCGGCCGCCGCCTGGCCGTTTTTCCTCGGTCGCGCCCGTCCCGCGGAATTGGGATTGAATTAACGACACGTGGCTCTGTACGCTGATTACTCGGCTTCTCCTGGGGTAGGATTCTTCTGCATGGCAAGGATACTCCTTTAGGATATTGGAGCGCTTCTGTTACCGTTCGGTGCAGCGTTGAGCCGAGTTGAACGGATAAAAATATTTTTAATGCAAATTCAATAGAATTCCAGGTTTCCTTTTAATTTTGCAAAGCGCTTGAATTACTTCAGTCGTGGTTACATTAATCTGCTTTTTCCTCTTTCTTTGGGGAGTGCCACGGCCTCTTCCTCACCGGACGTCGTCACTGGTTCAGCGAAACAACGAATGTGTACAGTTTTAAAAACACATTTCTGTAGCTGTATTTTATTCTGCCAAGTCTCTAATTAATGTGCTATCGTGGTCCATCGGTTGTATACCTACGCAGTGTGAATGGAAAGTTATGCAGAAATAATGCCATACGGATCGTGTTACGGCAACGAACGTAATTAAGGACCCTTTCACAAACCTACAATAGCATCCGCGAGGGAAGCTATCCAACATTTACAAATAAATATAACAGGGTGAAGGGCATGAGTAACGTATTATTTTCCGTTTTGATGGCCCTTTTGTTACGTATAGTCATTGGCCCACGTCTGGACTGCTGTCAATTAATACTGATAAAATAGAATTTTTCTTTGGTACCGTAAACTGGGGTGACTTTGCCCGCGCCGGGGTGACATTGCCCACTTTTCCGAAGATATTTATTTTATTTTATTGCGAAGTAATTAAAACATATGGTGTTTTGTAATCGTTAGCAATAATTTCTCCATGGTCAAACGAAAAAAAACAATAGCGCATTGAATCATATGGTAATTTTTCAGTCAGAGTAAAGAAGTGGGCAAAGTCACCCCGGCGGGCAAAGTAACCCCGATTGACGATAATTTTATCTTTTTAATTATTATTATTTTGTTCACTTGGGAATTCTTTTTTCATCTCAAATATTTACCATTAGAAATAGAAACTTATTCAATAAAAAGATAAACAAAAAGCTTATTGCTACCTTTTAAAATTGCGAAAAGAATGGCATGGCGTAGTACACCGTCCGTGGCTTAGCGTAATTATTCATGGCCCGTTTGCCAGACGGTTAAAGCTTCCCTGCAGATTTGAGTGTTCCGCTGACAAACGATTCCATCTAAAAATAACGTTCGTTATCGACTGGATTCAAGCGTCAAAGAAAGCCATGAACGGAAAAACCGAAAGAAAGAAACCGAGGGAGGGAGGACAGAGGCAGCAATGGCGGTGAAACGTGGCCAGGTCGAATGGGGAGATGCCTCGTCCCATTTGGCTCGAGCGAAAACAACGCTTGGAGAAATCGCTCGTCCGCGTCATTGCAGCTCGCGGGTATAATGCGCGATTCCGCGGCTGTTTGCGCTCGAGTGTAAACCGGTCAGCCGTGCTGATTTATTATTCGTAGGGAATTTATTATTTGCACCTAGCTGCGTCCGTGTACCTACACGTTCGCGCGTTTTCCGCACAAAGCACGGCCGCGCGGAGCGGTGTGGGGAGAGGAAGGGGCTGGACAAAGGGAAAATCTGTCGCGCGATAAATTCCGGAAATCAATTCGATTCGCGTGGCACGGTAACGGCGGCGCGGAGGACTAATATAATAGGGTGCTGGTCGGGGGAGGGTCGGTGGGGGTCCGAAGGGGGTGGCGATAAATAATAATTATTGCTACCGAACTAATACAGAACGCAACAACGGCCAGCCACGTGAAAATATAGACGCTGCTGAGTGATAATTGCATTTCAGTGACGGTGTCTCTGCAATTTCCGTTACATCGTGCATCGTTGTAGTTCGGCGGTCGGGGGGGTGATGTTTTTGTTGCTTTCGCTGGTGGTCTGTCGAGTTGGATGGGGGATGCGTCGGACAAATTCTGAAAACTGTGACTGATTCGCTGTGGGCGATGAATGGTACGTGGTGGTCTGTAGAAGTTTTTTAATCCCCTATCTACAACGTCACGTAACTTTAAGGTGACGTATCATATTGTCAGTATATTATTATTGCAGGCGCTAATTCATAATACTTCCATCTTTAACTGTTGTAACCCAGAAATCACGAACCTTTTTTGTACATTAAAAAAAAAATGCTTCATAAAAAAATGTTTATGAAATTAAATTAAAGTGCACCCACCTGCTACTCTAAGTAGGTATATTTAATTTTTAGCGTCTATCGGTGCCCGAAATATTTTGGTTGTAGAGGGCTAAAGGAATGTAGGTATATCATATGAATTTACATTGCTGGAACTTCGGACTTTTTCAGATGCGGCACTTTTGGAACTGGCAACCACTATTTCTGAATACATACATATACCTATCCACACATTTTTTCTATTTTTCTATTTTATTCAGCAGCGCCGCCTCTGCCAAGTGAACGCGTCCGAAATCCCAGGCGCATTGTAAAGCGATATTGAAATAGCATATGTGGAATAGCGGACACCACGTGAAAATATGATGCACGAACCGTCGAGAGACCAAGATTTTTTGAAACTGTAATTAGATACCTATTCAGACACGTACCTATAAATATGTAAGCATAAAAGTCAAACGAATCATGACATTTTCAAAAATATACCACTATCATATTGTATAAATACAGAAATCTAATAAGATTCCCGAATCTTAATCATAATGTCTACGTCGGAAGATTTGATAAAATAGATCGTCACTTGTCACCTATTATTTCCTCCAAAAGTTATTCTTTCATGGATTAGAAGTATAAATTTCAGACATGTGCATTAAATTACGATATACATATACATTACGCGGTACGACAACCTCGCGCCCTTCTGAACAGCAACGGAGTCGAGCCTCGCGTTCGCAACGGGTAATTCGACGTGCAATTGCTGCGATTAAACAGTTCGAGTTCTTACGCGGCACACGACTGCCTGGCGTAATAAGGCAGTATCATATCCGCAGCGAACTTTCAGCGTTTCCGCGGAGAGCGATGTTTCGCGAATTAGGGGTGTAGGTGTAGTTTCGCTCAAAGAGCTTGATGTATTGATTGAATTCACCGAGGTGCGCTTAACGGCTTTGGCGTTCTATCGAAGCGTAAGGGACCTTCTGACTGTCATTAGGGGTGAGATCAAGCATTTACCTGAAAAGTCAGTACCCGATACAAAGCAATGCGCGTTGTATTCCGCTATAATTACATTTACACTTTACAACTACGGATATTTAACCCTTTGTTGACACTCTGGGTGTGAGCCACCCATAAGCTTATTTTGACGCCTGTACCTTCTACATTTACGCAAAATAAATATATTTTTTCCAAAGCCGACTTATAAACTATTTTTCTTCTGAAAATATTATATCTGAACAGCACCGCTGTAGATTTTTAGCTTCTAACATTGAAATTTGTCAAAGTTACAATTTTTTGAAAATTCTCTTCGATTTTTCTCGACACATGGTAACCTAGAATTTTTACACAAAAACTGTGATAAAATTGCAATAAAAAAAACTATTGGAATATATTCTAGAGACCTCGAAAATGACCCATGATTTTTTTCATAACGATTGGATTCTTTGGATATGACAATGGTAGTCGTTCAAAAATTGCTGTGGGTCTGAGCCACCCAGGTGTGTCAAAGTTGATCGAAAAAAGGTGTGTCAACGAAGGGTTAAGCATACCCCAGAAATGATTTCCAACGCCGATTAAAAATATAAAAGAGTTGCTCGCAGGAAGCCTGTCCGATCTGAAAAGAAAAATACAGTGCTGGATAGGAACACCACGTTCGTCAGCGAACCTTCACACTCCGCCCTGCGCCATAAATCGCGAGCGAACCTTCACGCCATTATGCCAGAGATCGAGTAGAGTTGGAGCCAATTCCGCGCCTCGCCCTTCGTAAAAACGGAGCGCCACCCCCGTTGTCAGGCAATAATCGCTATTCCTACTTTCAGCGGCACGCAAGCCCGCCGGTTTCGCGGCGCGGCTCCATCCAACGGAACGTCAGCCAGTGGCCAATAAAAGTTATCCCCGGCGATACGAGCAAGTGTGCGCTTTCGAAAAAGAAAAAAAAAACGAAGAGAGAACAGGGAACGAGCGACGGGATCGCGGACGACGAACGAGCGGGGATTATGGAAGAAAACCCGAACACGTCTGGCGGCACTGTATTCCCGATCCGCCGGTACAATTACGTCGATCTGCCCGGGGAGCATCTGCATGTAAATGGGAAAACGGGTAACTGCGCGACCATAAATCAGAAAGGTAATTCGAAAAAAGACAGCTGCCTGGCCCGTTCCGCGCGGCGAGGCCGCCGAAAAAAAACCGCTCGTCGAACGGCTAAATCCGCAGGAGTGCAGTTACTGCGAAAGATCGTCTCGTCGAAACAGCCCTTTTCTTCCCTCCCCGCCGCGCCGCGGTCTCGTTCGCGTTGCTCCTCGCGACGATCCACGGCCGCCTGTCTCACGGCGACGACGACACCGGAAACTACCCCCGGTGTCGTCGCGATCGTGAAAGAAGATTCGGGCCTTCCGACGCCCCGGCGGGGGATGGCGCGAATGTAATTCCGCGGGCGAGCAAAATCGCGCCGCGGTAACGAGGCCGCAACGGGTTTCGCGTGTACGTCCCGGAGAGCACGGGGGCGGCTCCGCGGCGCGCGAAATAGAATTAAGTGTGATAGGGACGAAGAAATAGACGCTGGGAAAATAGGAAACCGCCGGTAGCAGTTGAGAGGAATGGAAATTGCGCTGAACGCGGGCGAACGCAGGAGCCCGGCTGGCGTATCAATTTATCTCGCGATAAGCTTCAGACCCCGTTATACAGTGGATTGAAAGAATACGATAATGTCGCTATGGCGATAGTGTCTGCTAGCACCTGCCGCTGTTCCGGCTTTACGACACATTTCGGAAGTATTCGTTGTTTCTGACAATGAGTTTGGGGGATTCGCGCTACCTTCGAGGTTACCAGCTGCCCGCGAATAGGCGGCGTTCCACGGGTAGAAAGTATTTCCGTTATTCTGTCCAATGGAACAAAGGGAACGGGAATTGTTTGAAGCTACTCAGTGCTACACTTTTTCTCGAAGATTTTGATGAATTGTTAATTATTATGCCAGAAAAATTCGGAGGGAACTGCGTAATAATTAATACGAGTGTATTCGAATTTCGTTCGAGGTTGGAACTATTTTTTCCAACCGGATTAAAACAAACGGAAATTGCTGCTGCGATAAATATGGCGCAGTATATACTGTCGGCTCTCTGGGGCCCTGTATGCATTACAATTGCTGTTTTCCAAACGAAAATATGCCCCGGAAGCAATTGACTATCCCGAATCGTGTTACATAAATATTGACCACTATTCGGGGGCAACAACGGTGACAGACGATGTTAACTGTTGTGTACTTCGATTAAAGATGTTTGTTTATATACGAATTTTTAAAATTACCATGTACATGGAAGGAAATATATTTACATTTTGAAATGGACCTAATGTGAGCTATAGAAATTATGTAGCTAGTAAAAGAGCTGGAAATAAAAAATTTTATGAGATTCGTGCGTCTATTATTGATTTTGTAATTTATTTCTTTCATTTTTTGCCAGGAAACAGTTTGAAAAAATTTCCATCGTACCAGGGTGAGAGAATAGGTATTAAAATGGGTTAATAGACGAATATCTGTGCACCTCTGCTAATTCGTGACGTTCGGAGCAGCGTTAGAAGATTGGAAAACGATTAAAATGGTCGTCAGCTCGGTGCAAAGGAAAAACTCATTTGACAGGCTTTCCTAACAAATGCCGCTGTAGTTTCGCAACACAGGCCACCGCGGCGACAAAGAAACGCGTTTTAACGCGGTTATTTTGTAACACGTTTTTCCGCCGCCATCGTTCCGTTGCCAGGAATGAAAAATGAGTTAATACTCAATTGTACACAGCAAAAACGGACCGCATAATGTTCACCGAAGGAAAATGCGGTTACCGTATCGACCAGGCTAATTTCGTTCTTCCTTTCTTTTCTTCTTTGTCAATTTCACTATATTTATAACAGAATGTCGAATCAGTGAAAAATGTTATCCTGAGAAAATAATCGTTTAAGTTTGAATAGATCCGCAGCGAAAATTTAATTGCATCGTACGTTCGGTAATTTTGTTAGAAAATTTTCAGACATAACTACTGTGTCACGCGCTCCTATGTTTTTTTTTTTGCGTTGGTAATAATAAAAGTAGGTATACACTACGGGAAATATTTATTGCATCACTCACAAGTTTATGTAACACGCAGAATTTACATAGCAATATGATTGACAAAATAATTCGTATCCAAATTATTTTGGCCAAAGTAGGGAACTACATTACTATTTTCGGTACTATTTTTGGTACTATTTTCCTAGGACTAATAATAACGGAGGTATAAACGATAACATATTTAATATTCAAGTGATGCAATAAATATTTCCAGTACCGTATTTTCCGGGAAAGGAGAAGGGACTCGATTGAAGGAAGCATGAAAGCTGTTTCAAACTTCTAATTGGAAACGCTGCTGAATCCGCATCGGTATAAAAACGTTTTGCCACTTATTGGCCAACTTAATGGCCCACCAATGAATGCGTACAGTTACCTTGCATGGGGAACTCTGAACATGCATGACTACGTAATCCAAGGCCCTACGTAATGAAACAAGTTTCAAGTATTCGCCGTGAAAGCAATAACTTCTACTATAATCCGATTAATTGGCTGTCGGCTCGCGGCCACGTGATGCAAGATAAACGAGCGATTTGAAATTTTAAAACTATAATCCCCGTTGAGAACTCGTAGGCCAGAGTATCGACGCATTTGTAACTGGATTTTTCAAGACTATTAAATCTGAGGAATAAACCTGACGCCGCGCTAACAGAAATCTTGCACATATTTCCCGAAAACAATGTTTTCTGAGCTCAACATGACTTTGGAAGTTCCGACTTTAATAATACTTGGAGAAAGCCATTTAAACCTCATAGAAAGATGAGTTTTCACAACGATAAAATTACTCTTACAGCTTCAGAATATGCTTCGTGACTCCATTACTTCTTCCGTGCTTTTCTATTTAACGTGAATTCGTTTATCAAAGCAATTCACAAAAGTAGTATACTTACAAAACAAGTTTCAATAAGTTTCCAACGAGTGTCCTTCATTAAATCACAACTACAAACCATCACTTTGATTACTCCACAAGAACAGCAATTAGACGAATTATCCTTAGAAATAGGAGTAAACAGTCTAGGTTCTCAAGATGCTTCAAATTTCTTACCAAAGCCACGATAAATAATCCAAAGGATCAAAAAGAATATTGATTTCGGCGCACTGGCTCGGTCTTTTGAAAGACCGGTCGTTCAAAAGACCGAACCAGTGCGCCGAAATCAATATTCTTCTAATTAGAACAATTTATACGGTCGAAATTCAAATTATATTACCAAAGAATCAAGCTCACCCCTGTCGCTAGTCTAGTTAAGGACAGCTCCTAAACACGAACGAAACAAATTCAAAGGACGATCCATCAGCCCCAGAAATCTGAAAACCGACTAAGGCTGAGATTACGGGCTTCCTTGACATTTGGCTCATGGTCAGGGAGCCAACAGAAAGGGCCCTGCTGACGAAGCGGCAAGCCTGATCCTTATAGAAATATGTTGCTCGGCCGAGATCGATCGTTGAACGGCGGGAAGAGAATCACGCAATCCGTAAGAGCGAAACGATGCTGGCAGGATGATCCCGCGGAATCAGAACGAAAACGAGGATCGCCCGTGGAACGGGCTCCGACCAGTTCGTTGAACTCTGGTTGGCCGAATGCCTAACCACCGTGATGGGCGTCGATTTCGGCGACGAGACTGCGAGTAGCCCGGTCATTTCGCCTGCAATTACCATGATTCCACGGGACAAAGGAAAAAGGAGCCCGCAGACACTGCCATTGACATCTGTTTGTAAACGAGGAAAAGAGGAGCAGTTAAGAAAAACGTGAAGACGTCGAGCCACCGTCGACGTCGCTGCCATCTTTGTTTCCTCGCTTCCCAAGGGAAAAACCGCTGTGCTGGACACGGTGTCAACGACACGCGATCTGACAACCTCGAATGTACGAAAAACTGCGAGGCGTTCTTGAAATATCGATGTTGCGATTTGTATTAATAGACTAGGCTAAAGCTCCTGGCGTTGCCCGGGTTGTATATCTTCTTTCGGTGAAGGGGAGGGAGTTTTTAAAAAGGTTTCTTGTGCCGCGTTTCCACCGAGGCGATCGCGAACAAAAACATTGCTCGCGAACGTTTTCGCCTGTTCTTGCCGTGTCCACACCGCCGCAAACATGAACAAAACTCGGTGTACGAATCGTATGAGAATCGTTTTGTTGTATTTGCGGCGGTGTGAGCACGGCAAAAAAAAAACGAAAACGTTCGCCAACAAAGTTTTTGCTCGTGCTCGCCTTGGCGGAAACGCGGCATTAGGGAGCATCTAGCTAGGGGCTAAGAGGAGTCTGCCTACATTACATGATCACAGGATCAGTGTAAGTGAATGAATGGGTGTCAGTGGTGTTTGGATTTTATATATATAGATAGACAGATTATTTAGAAAAATAAAACGTTAAAACCTTCTTCCTGTTAAGACGAACAAAGTGATGTAACACACATGTGAGTACATTGACAAAATTCATTTCAAAGTATGCAACATCAAATTTATATATAATAGTATAGATGGAAATAGTATTTTCATTTGGTAATAACGGGTTATGGGGGAATGGAGGAACTGACATTTCCGTTGGGATGTAAGAATGACTTAAAATGGTGGATGATAAATTTGATGGTTTCAGTTGGTTTAATTTAACTAAAATGGGTAACTTTGCTTCAAAATTTCAAACTGGCTTATCCGATAGTATTTGTATCTTCACTTTCACTAAATATGAAAATTGTTTACAACATGAAGAGAACATGTTTCCAGGGATAAAACTGTGCGATATTTCCTCATCCTCAAGATAAGTAAGATAAGTTCAACTTTTAATTACGATATTTCTAATAACAAACTGCTAACTAATACCATCATTAATATTCAGCACTGGCTATTCCAATCCACCCAGGCAAATAAAATTTGATTGCCCTAGTAATATTAGTTAAGACTTGAAGCAATTAAATTAAACAACCTGTAGTGTCGCAGAGAAGACAGGAATTAATAATAATTTATGAAAATCACAATGGCCAATTTTGACAATGAACTTGTTAAAAAAACTACAGAGCCGAGCAGCAGTGAAAAGCAGCCACGTCGGAATTATCGAGGTATGTCTGAAAATGTTTGTCGAAATCAGTGGTGCAAACATTTGCCGCGAAATTAACCCCCCAATTCGACGAAACTATTCTCGCATAAACAGATTTCCCTTGGAATCGTTCGATAAACACCTCTCTCCGGAGCAACGGGAACGCCTTGATTACTCATTCTGCTTCGATAACGGGAGAAAGAGGGTAAGGGAGGATGCTCGTCAATACGGTTCCTCTGTATACATACTGTCAGCCGTTCTCGATACAAATTTAAATGAAAACGTCCTCGGCAAGCCCTGCGTCCGATACATATCGCCGATAACCCCTGGCAGGGCGAGTCGCGGGGGAAGGAAAAAAAAGGATGCTCCAAGGAAACGATAAGCTCGCAAATATTGGCGTTCCTGAAATGGCAAGCTAACAGCCGCCTCGTTCGAACGTTTCAGTCCTCAAGAGTGCTTTTAATTCTGTGTACAGGCAGCCAGAAAATCGCTGTTTACATCGGCGGCATTCGAGGGGAGGCGTTTGTTCCATAATTGAGACCCGGGGGCACGAAATTTCGCGATCCTGAAACTACCTGGCCACGGAACTTTGGCGTATCTTCAAAACGGCTTCTTTTTTATGGGACGCGATAGAGGGCTTGTGTAGCTGATATTCGGAAGCTGGGAAGAGTGCAGTGGACAGCGTGGTGTGCAGAACACACTTGAGGAGGAGCAGTGAACTTAAAATCAAATTTAAGGCTAAGTGATGTAATTTAAAATTCTGAGAATGAAAAACTTAATTATGTATTTAATTAGAAACAATGTGTTTTGTCGTCGTTCTAGTTGTGCGTAGTACCTAAGTTTGTATTTTGAGAAATCATTTCGTGATACTGGATGTCTCAGAATTTGATAAAATACAAATATTTTTTTAGTTACTTTTTTAGTGTACTGAAAAGAAGTAAATTCCTCAAGCAACGAAACATTAAATTTCTGTAAAGTGAGCAATAAAAATTCTCTGTCCCTTCAACTGTATTTCAACATCGTTTAGCAGCATACATTTGTGGTGAGGTAGGAGACAGAATACAGCTCAGAAGAAATTTATTATCCATCCCCTTTACGGATATTTGCTTGCAGACCAATCGTCGAATCAATTATTAAAAATAACCTCGCAGGAATGACCGTCACGAATCTATTATATTTAATTGTAAATCGTGTTCGTTAACGGGATAACATTTCCATTCGCTCGTCAAATTATTGCTGCGCTGTATGGTGAATTAATTATTAATTCCTGTTCACAATCATTGCTGCGCGTTCCGCGCATACGTAATCAACAAATGCTTGTTGACGCTGTCCATGGTGCAGTAACATGGATTTGCATAGAAAATTCAATGACGATTTCATTTTTCAGTCGCTCCCTCCGTATGATCTCACATTTGGCTTTCAATCAATTCCCGATAACTTCTGCAAATGCTATTCAATTCTCTCAATTCTTCTACTTGAAAACAATATAGTAGAACTTCCATCGCTGAACTACTATTTAATTAAGCACTGTTTTGATTATCCGAATATCATAATTAAATTTAATTAAGGAAAACGAAAGCAAAGAGAACAATAATTCTTGAAAATTTTGAAGCATCAAACTCCTTTTCAACTAAACTGAAAAGCTCGCTTTTCAAACTTCAAAATTTAAGATTATCTGCCCCAGAACTTTTGGAAGTTTTCAAAATCCAACAGAATTGTAACGTAACAAAGTTTTCTATCCACTTTGGTAATATAATGTTTTTATCAATAAAACGTTATTAATAAATCTTCGTTCTATGTGTAACATCCAGCTGTGAATTTTCTCAGGAATCAATGGATAATTAAAAAACTTCAAAAAATTGGCAGCAAGCGTCAGTGTCCTCCAAATCGCGCGTCATATAAAGCGTTAAAAGCCACCACCCCCTCGCATATTCGTAACAATTTCGATCGTAACGTTTTCCACGGAAACTGTTTCCTATGGCGGGAAAAAATTTATACCTCGTCGTTATAGTAATGGCGTTCAGTCGCAGTGATAACGTCGGATACGGAATGTCAACGATTTGTCTTAAGGACCCGCCCATGTCACAGGAAGTCTGGTGACTGACGATCACCCTATAAAGCGTTCGATTTACCCCCTTCGACGCGACAAGGCGTTTTGCTCGATAAACCAGCGAGCGAAATATCTTTATGCCCCGCCATAATATCTTGACCAGCCAGGGGATACACACTCCCTCTACTGTAAATCGTGGCAGGCGTGTAATATAAAGGAGCTGATCGGGGAGGACAACGATCGAGAGGGAACATTCCACGCGCAGTAGTATATCGAGAATAATCTTTAGGCTGTGAATGCGTTGGGATAGAAAACTTTACATCCTTAGTTTCGTATGGGGCGTTAAACGGCTGAACAGTCTGTGTCTGGGTACTCGTTCCATTGGTACGATAATTTTAAGAAGCTTGTATAGGTATTTAAAGATGTTAAATATTTCGTTCCGCTTCATTGGGAATAAAGGGACATTCGTTTGTAAGATAATGTTTATTTTTAAGCGTGATAAATGTTTAACAGAATTTTTTAACCCATCAGCGTGGTATGACGAGCAGGACTCGTCATAGGAAAACTCTCCGCAACGGCGCGGCGGTATGACGCGCATCGCTCGTCAAGGGACGTGAAGCGGAGGCGTAGCGAGTAGGGCTTGGGACTAAGGTCTATTAGACACCTGAATTAGAGACGTGGTGTGCTCTTCTCATATACATTCTGTAGGCCTTGGAAATGAGATATTGGCGTGAAGAGGGCCTCTTCAAGAGAGTGGCCGTTTGGGAGGGATGCAAGTCCGATTGGTTAGATTAGGAGGTGTGACAATACGTCTTCAGGTCTGCTATGCAGTAACGCCTTAACAGCAAGGGTTAAGGTTTCGACCAATGCAATTCATTCCACAGCTAGGTACTGTTCGGGGCAGAAAGCCTCCACGCTGAATGGTTAATTATGAAGCGATTCAGTTAAGAGATTTTGAGGGTAAGTTTTTTGAAGCATCATAAAGTGTATTGTTTTTAGGTAAATTTTTTATTTTTAGATTAAAGTAATTTATGGATTTTTGGAGGTTCTTGATACACATTGTTTTTTTATATGTATTATTAGTTGTATTATAGGTATTATATAATTTTGTTTTCCGAAACGATAAAGTACCACGTAATTGGAAGTTTCATAATTATAGGATTCAAGAGTCGTTCGTATTGGTATTAATGCGCCAATATTACCCTGCAATATTACATTATCAATTTCAACCGCCATGATACGCAGGTACAATCTCCGAACCGGGTACTTACTCCCTGAAAGATATTAGATATTATTAATTGCCAATTAATCTGCGCACTTCATATCCAAAGCGAATATTGATTTGAGATTCCAAAGTTTGGAATCCAAACACTCTCGGTAATAATGCAGGTAAATTTTACATTAATGATAAATCAGATTACACGAAGGTCCAGCTTAGCAATTCGATTCAGAAAAATTGAATACCTATTTATTAACAACTATGTTGATTCGTGAATTTGCGTGATTTAATTGGTAGAATTTCAAACTTTAACGAATAAGAAATACGTGTTAAGGAACTCCAAACATACAATTTATCAATCGACAAAAATTTTTCTAGAAAATTGAAAATACATTGTTCGACTTCTTCTGCGATACAAAAGCACAATATTACGAATAACTTGCGGAAATTACACAACTTTTGCTGAGGAGATTTCATATATTCGAGTGAGTGTAATGGAGAAGCGCGCATGCACAAAAATAATTATCGTTTCAAAGTGCCGCGATAATAATGGGACAATCCAAAGCATACAATTTGCCTCGTATCGAAGGAAATGGAAACGTTCTTCGCTTTTTCGCAATTTGAACCCCAACTTCCAAGATACAAGTAGCTTAGGTTTAGAAGTTTTATACTCAGTACCTAATAACAAAAACAATCTGTTGAACGTCTAAGCAACGACCGGTAACAAGGGGGAGAAGAAGGAAAATTCCGAGGGATGTTTGCGCACTATTTTTGCATTATGATCCTCGAGGAGTATCCATGACGTTTCTGCCACTGTAGCCCCTCGAGTGGCTAAAAAATGAGATACTCAAGCCACAACGAATCGCGGCATCTACAGCCGGGTTCCGGTGCGTTTCTGCTCGAGAAACTTACCGAAATCTTGGTTGTTCTTCGGTCGAACGAAGAGGGAGAATGGCAAAGTCTTCTTTGTGAAAACATACTTGGCGGGGACATACAATTAGGGAGAACGTTAAATCGAGAACGATGTTCTCTTGAACGTTGGGAGCAGAAGAAGCAACAGGGAAACGGAAGCGACTTGAAATGGGCTGCTTAGCGTTGCATAAATTGTTGCATCGTTGGGGAAAGAATGCTCCGTGGAGATGCTTCTATAACTTCTATAGTACGGGAGGAAACATTATGCTGATAACTGGTTCGTTTAAGATATAAGTGGAGCTCTAATGATGCTTGGCAGTGAGTGAGATTTTCACGTTCCAAATGGTTTGGGAATGATTAAACCAATTGTATGGACTGCTTCTTTGCATAGAAAATTATTGTATAAATACTGTATTTTATTAATAAATAGTATAGATGGTGGAATATAAAATTAAGAATATTACTGGTTTCAAGTTGTTTTTCAAACTAGTTTGATGTTAATCAAGAAGAATCACAATACAAATGTATTGTAACTCATTCTACTACCGAACCTAATTCAGACGAGCGTCCGATAATAATATAAAAATAAAACAATTTCAAAGCAAACCGAAGAACTCGAATACCTAATAGAACTCGACGGGCATCGATCTTCGAAAAATGCCTGCGGTTCGGTATCTCGAATGCAAGGCGAAACTCGGAAAAAGCACATTAGAAATCGCGCGGAAGAGAAAAACCGCGGCGTCTCGGTGGAAAGAGCGCAGTCAGGCTGGCTTTTAAAGGAATACGAAGGAGAATTAAAATCGTAGATAAATCAGGGAGGATTTCCAAGGAGACGGGCATGGTCGAAGTGGAGGCGAGAATAAGGACAACAAAAGGGAGGAAAAAGGAGGCTTAAGCGGGGCTGTTTAACGTTGTATAAATTGTTACCGTCGCCCCCGGCCGTATACCGCTGGACATCCCCAGGAAGTGGGACTTCCAGCCGGCACTCGGAGGCAGAAAAATAGCGGGAGATTTTATCTGTTAATTGCCCGCCCTAAATCCCCATGAAATAGTGCAACCCGAAGCCGATACCGAGGCGACATAAATAAGGCGGCCATAATTACTTTTAAATCGAGGACCCGGCCAGCTCAGCTAGCCAACGCCCCCAGCCGCCCCCCGCTGTCGCCCGTAATCAGGAATTATCGAGGATTGGTAACAAGCGCTGGTGCATTGTCGCTTCACGGAAACTCCTCCCGCGATGCATTGTCCCGGTAATCTTATGAAGCCGCGGCACGTCATGTCGCGAATAATTGAAAATAAATTAGAGACCGTGCGGCTCCTCGCTGGAACGCCGCTGGAGAAGAGTTAAAAGGCAGCCGCGCGCGGCCGCTGAAACGGAACGGAATTATTGATGGCGCGGTACCTGCAACTTCGTGGGGCTATACATTTTAGGAAAAAGGATCCTCTTCGTGCTCTACGGAGCATTCGGGACGCCCCCGCGTCCTATGGTTATCTGCTAATTACTTGCCGTTGGCAGATCATTTGCGTACCTACACATCGGAGGGAGTAAAAGTGAAATGGACTTTCGTCCGCAATATCGATAGAGGAAGGTTGATGTAACGTTAATTTTATTTATTGATTTGGGGGCTATTATGAATATGTTAGACACAGATTTTGAGGCATACGCCTTCTAAGGCACTTTTAATAATGGAGCAATTTTTTTTTTCAGAAGAAATGAAGATTATGATGTGAACTGTTTGTGATTAATTCCTAAAACTGTGAACGGGAGCGAGAGTACTGGGAACTGTGAATAGAAATAGGAATGTAACGGCAATTTTGTTAGACATCGTTCGTCATTTACACAGAAATGAAACGCAATAGCACAACAATTAAAATTAGAAGTGATCATTTTTAATTTTCGAGGCCCCCTTTCATCCTTCAAAACCGAGGTTAGATATAAATAAAAAAATACGTATCACTCAGATTTTTGTGCCTCACGACATATTTCAAGGAGGAAGGTGTCGGTGACAGACCCTCGGATAATGTCCTACGTCATTAACGATAACGCGACTTTAGAAGTAAATGGTTCTCAGAAAACAGAAAAACCGTGAAACACAATATCGTGGTTTATACTGGCGACGCAAAATACGCGCGGAGTAAAAATCAGCAAGAAATAGTACTTCGAAGGGAGTAATTAATTAAAAGCCTATTTGACAGACGGTCTGTTCCGCCAGTTATTGCACGGTTACAGGGGAAACATAATATTAACACAGACCATGAAGTCTGACTTTCGGCTCGGTAAAACATTTAATTAAAATCTGGGTTGCAGATAAAATGTAATTAAGCTTTTCAAGATGCACACGTAGGTACGTTTGCTGGTAATTCCGAGTTCCCTCAAAAAGGGGTGAACGAAGGACGGCGTGGTATTTTATCCAGAGACTTATACGTGTCACAGTGGTGCGAAATCCCCAAAACGTGGCCAAAATTCAATATTTGAAGTATGTAGCAGATTTTTGCTACTATAGCAGATTTGTCATATATGTATATTTGTATACCTATATATATCAATGCATCAACTGTCGCTTGAATTTCTTAAAGATATTGATTGATTCCTGAGATACTGGCCGTCAATGTTGACGAAACTTCATGTTCCTTAATGTCTCGATAATGGGAGCATGTTTAATCTGGCAGAGAAAGTTTATTTGAAAAGATCCGTATGTGAAACATTTTACCATTAATGTACCTACTTAGGTGTTACAAACATAAGCTTTCCACAGAAATAAAGTAAAATATCTTTGAATTTACCAGTGTAATTCCCTTCTCAATATGTCAGAAATCTTAGTTACGGTTTAATAAAACGGTACGAAAACAAAAATCGCTGTGAGAAGTTTCTTTATGTAAAGTTACATGTCAAGTATGATATTCAATTGAGAAACCTCGCGGTTTTTTTAAATATTTAAATTCAAATTGCCACGTGTATTTAGTAATGAATAAAACAGCAATCTTTATTTCAAACAACCCCTATAATCCATAGTTTTCTTTTAATATTGTCGAAATGATGAGTTTTTCACTAAAATTGGGAAAAATAAAATTTTCAAAATAATTTTTAAAACCGTTTTGAAATTAACGTCGTCATATTAAATTCCACATTCTATTTACACGATTTTAGTCAAAAATTGGAAAATAATCAATTTCCACTGAAATTAACTTCAAAACAACGTTTATTCCGGTGATATTAGATTCGCCCTTTTGATTTCGGAAGTTTTTACGTCAGGATGGTAATCAGCGACCCCGAAAACGTTGATACACTCGATTTTGTACAAATCGCAGGTCACCTTCACATGTTGGCCACGTGTTGGGGATTTCACACCACTTCGCGTCCTCTCCCTGCTATTTCAATCAATTTCATGAACTGTATAGGCTAATTGGCCGTTGATCTCTACAACGTGTATACTATCGGGATCGTGATATTCTATTCGGCGTAATAGTGAATGCACCTGTGTCGATGACACAACGTCGGTGAAAGGCCCGTATTTGCATTGCATAGATCTCGTGCAGCTTTCCAGATAATATTAGATATTCCACATACGCGAGGCAATATTACAGGAGGCCAGTCGACGTGTAAATACGTGGATTAATTGAACAGGAGCTCTGAAAACGTTCATTACGTTTCATTTACTTCAACTACGACCGTTGCATTTAATATACTTTCAGCGTTCCGCGAGTGAATAGAATTTTTGCAAAATTAGAAGGGGAATCAAAGGAATGCGTCAATGGCCAATGTCAAAACTATTTCAAAATTAAATTCCATCTTTTTCTACAAAGGAACTCCATATTATACAAACTACACTTTAATGAAAAACGTCACATCAAAACAAAAAATGAATCTTCACAGAACGGAGATTCAATTGAAGATGAAAAAATTCCGTTTCAGCAAAAGGCATTTGCAGTTTTTCATTCTACAAAGATCCCCAATTCTTCTCTCGCGATTTTCCGGAACAGCGCCCAATCACCTGAATAATTTTCCTATACCGAACTTCCCTCCGTCACGCCATGCAATTCTAACTCAAGTAATATCCCACTGTCACGAAACGCAACGAAAAGTTCATGCACCGTCCGTAATATCGCAATCGACCGTCGATACATCGCTCCCCCCGTTCGAGGGAATCGAAGATCGAAGCGAAGCTTCCAAATTGTTTCCACGTCCGTCACAGCGCGCAGCCGGAGCGAGGCCGCGCCTCTGGGGTAGGCACGTCCCCCAGGACAATATTAACACCCTCGAGTGCGCTCTGCCAATTTAAAGTTCATCGATGGTAAGCAGCCATCCCACAGGCAGGCTACAGGCGAGGGCTACGAAATGAGATGGTCGCGAACGCCGCCAGAGGAATGGGAAAGAGAGGAACGACTAAAACAGGGACGACGAGCGGTTTCTTTGACAACGGATGGCTCCTCCAGCCGAACCATACCGAGGTTCAAGTACCCACTCCGGCGCCCCGCAACGAGTGCCGGTTGAGTAGTCTTTCCTACCGTCGGAATAATTACCCAATAACAAGTTTTCACGGGCAGATAATAAAGCCTTAATTAAAACAGCGATAATCGACGTTTATCCGCGCGTTTCGATCTCGCGGCGGCGCCCGCTCGTCAGAAACCCCAGCTCACTAAGCGTATTGTCAGAGTTCCCCTTGTATCTTAGCGCGCTGTTCTCCGAGACCATGGCACACATTTGAATATTGTTGCAATAGATCTTTCATAAAATATTATTCGGACAATTAAAATAACTTTTCCACATAAGGTTTACGAATAATGTGGACGTCCATTGCGAGTAATAAATAATTTTTTAATTAAATGAATATTTACCACAATTTAAGTTGTTTTGAAAAAAAAAGAGAGGAATAATTCTTGACGAAGTTCCTGAGTTTTCTATTTTATGTAATTAGCTATATTTCATTCAGTGATTGTGTAACTGATTAAGTAGAATTCGTGTTCGATTAAGTCGTTCGCCAATCACTTTCTCCCTCGACATCACACTTTTTCACCTACCCGCGTGAAATAAGCTCGACGCCCATCGTGGTGGCGGTTAAACACGGCGGTAAGAACGGTACCATCTAAATATCAGTTAGAAACGTGATATCGCTTTGAAATATTCATAAAGAAGCACAACCAGAGCGGAACTTATGGCATCGGGGTCCTGTCCAATCTTCAGCTAACGCGGCCCGCGTGAAATTCCATGAATTTCGAATGCTGCCGCCATGATAGCATCCCGAAGTACGTGCTCGCAGATACGTTGTCGTACAAGCTGCGGATATGCCTCGTGTATCATACGTTGTCAGGCTGCATATAAATAATACGAAATTTCCTTTCCATCTTCGGGCATTAAAATCGAATTCAGCTGGAAGAGCCGTGCCGCCAGCAAGGAAATTGTTCCCTCAAGCCTTTGACAAAAACGTCACGGGAAGGAGATTGCACGCCGTCCGTTATTTTTTCGCCGATTAACCGAGAATTTCTGTCGGGCGATTGCAGCGCGACTTTGCTGGCAATTACTAGAAATAATGGGGACCACTTTCATGAGAAATATCACTTGCAGAATAAAATATTGCACATTCAGGCACAGCTCTGCGGGTATCCTTTCGCAAATAGTATAAAGATTGTCTGCCAAAAAGATGTTAGATAGATAATTAATAATAATCTAGAATATTTTCTCATATTCCAGAGGCACAAATTTAAACTTTACAGTTTCAGTGGGGTAGGTACTGGTTAAACTGCATTATTTTCAGGGCCAGGGGGTTCTTTCATGTATTGATTGAGTTCTTGGACTCGCATTTTGCCATAATTGTACTGCAATATTTCAATAAAAATTTTATGCACGCCCTTAATGGAATTTTTTAGAATTCCATTGATAAAATTTCTCGCCTGTTATTGCTTTAAATAAAACGGGCTCCCACGTCGTTTCGACGCCATTAAAGGACCAAAGGCTCGCCTTCGAGGAGAAATTAGAGGCATCTCGCAAAAGACGTGGCAGAAATTCGAAGACTGTTTTACCAAGCGACTTCAACAGTCCGCTACGGAAAATCGAGGACACCTGAAGCACATTATCTTCCGAACAACTTATTACCTAAATAGTAAATGTTAACCATGTCAATTGAACTAACAGAGCTTATATTCGCGAAGGAGTCGCTTCAATTTGAAAGTAACTAAACAGTACACATTCGTGCTGCACCCGGTGCAACTTACAGTCCAAGTGGGACACGCGAAACACGCGGCCATGATGGTGCATATCTCATACTCCCTGACCTCGTGGCGAGGCGTTCAACGCCATTTTTTTTACTCGCGGTGTTGTACAAGACCGATGGTGGCAACCTTGAGAACTTTTATAACCCCTAACAACGTATTCCAAAGTTGCCGTCTTAAGGGACGCGCCGCGCTCCTTCGAGGACGATACTTTCGGAATGATTCCGAGGACATCATGAAAACTGTAGCATCCAACTGTAATCCATTCGGCGGGGCCAGGTCGCTGAAAGGAAATACACGTTACTCCGGGCGGCGTTCTTGAGCCGAGTAACATGTCTGCGCTTAAACAAAGTTTCGCGTCTCGTCTTTCAACATCGAGATCATTCATCTTCCCATGGGGCAGCGACGTCGTACCGCGAGCCTCTGATGTCTCAGCTATT
Organism: Andrena haemorrhoa; assembly: GCA_910592295.1. Taxonomy (NCBI): domain Eukaryota; kingdom Metazoa; phylum Arthropoda; class Insecta; order Hymenoptera; family Andrenidae; genus Andrena; species Andrena haemorrhoa. The sequence continues at coordinate 17,937,995 of OU342943.1, forward strand.
TTTCCTTGCCTATCCGCAACTAGGACATATTTTCCCCGGCTCCTTCCCGAGCTTCGTCTTTCCCTTTACGTCTTCGTCTGACTGGCCCCAGGAATCGGAACGCGACGAACGATGAAACGTCTCTCGGGAAATCACTTATGATTCCCGGTGTACGTAGTTCTTTAGGCTGGTATTAGCATTATACGATCGTTCGTTGTTTCCCTGTCGCGGTCCTGGAGCGGACCAACCAATAGCGAGGGAAACTGGAGCGACGCTGCCTTGTTACTTCGCAAACGACATTTTTGTTTTAATGGGAACGGCAAGCTTTTAGACCCGCCTCGCGGTGCCATCGAGAAGTGACGAGACGTGACGACGACACTTTTGCTATATAGCTCACCTTGCTGTCCAAGGGAACGTGAACATTAACGATAGAGGGACGATCGCTCCTAGGAATTGAGAATATGGAGCTAGACGTTTCGTGTTTGGATTGCTTGGCGCTACTTTTGCTTCCTAGTGTAATTACAGGTGACGTTCGGGGGTGGCAATGGGATCCGGGAAGGTGTCAGGGAGCTGATACTTTCGGGTCAAAAATACAACCGTGGACCAGGTGAATCATGTGATACACGTTTGAAAAAATACGACGAACTGTGGCATGTCTTGACCAAATCGAAGATAGTCCACAATTAAGCAGTTAATTCTTATGAATTTCAATTTTAAATCGTCTCTAACTAATGCAAACTAGACCTGTACAGTACATACCTACTGTAGTTCCAGACAACTACAAAGTTTTCTTACTATTTTCGAATAATTCAAGCATGGTGTCTACAAGCGATTGGGTGCTTCACAGTTCAAAGAATCATTATCATCATCATCACTTAGCACCGCCATCTAATCCGCCCGCGACTAACCAGCGCACAGTCGCGCCACTGAGCCGTTCCTTTTAACCCGTGGAAAATTCATTTCACCTTCGTAGCCTCGTATAATTATCCTGATTACAGGCAAGTACGATCATTATTCGCGTCGTCGAACTTCCCCTAACGAGGCGATAATTCCCTCGATTCAGGAATCCCAAGATCCGCCTAGGCTGCAGATTCGGGGCTTAGATTAATAAGCGCGGGTTCGAGGGGGGGGGGGCGCCCCGGCGTCTAACGTCTTTTCAGGTCAATATCAACACGAGTAATAGAGCGGCCCGCCGCCCCTGTACAAAGTTCCGGCAACATTAATGAGGTGGGTATAATTTAAAAGTTCCAAATGAAACGGTGACAATGAACGGGCGGGCCTTGAGCGCCTCGGATGAATATCCGTCATAAATGAAAACTTTCGGCATTCAAACAGTGAATGCCGGTAATTTGCCGGCAGGAAAGACTCTTCAGGAGGCCGCCACGGAAAAGCGGCGAAAACTTCTGTCGCAGCTTCAACCGACGTGCCTCGCGAATTTCCACCGACTGCTTTGTTATCGTCGCTCGTTCTACGCACGCACGTGCATTCCCGCCCCCCTCTGCCACCCGCCGCCGCCAACCCCGCGAAACCTCTGAAAAGCGTGCACTCTCGCGAGAGTCGTTACCAGCGAATTTTCAAGGTAATTTGGCCAAAACATTTTGGTTCAGAAATATTCCGCGATGAAAGGGCACGCGAGGATGCATTTAAAAACGTGGCGTAAAATGGGGAGGAAGAAAATAAATAAAACAGAAGAACGAAGGTGGAGGGAGTGGGAAATCGTTTCCAGGGCTACTACGTTAAAATTTACAGCCACAAATTTACAGGCTAAATGGCCACGGTGAAAAAGTTATCCGCGAGATTTACGCGCTGCATGTATTATTAGGTGGGGGAGGATAGGGGGGTGAGGTTTTTTTTTGTGGATCGTTTTACCACGCCCGTTTCGACAGCCTGAATTAAATTTATTTTCTTTTACTGTGGGTAAGCGTGTACAAAGGAAATTGATATTTCTTTAAAATAGTGCAGCGATGATTTTCGAACATTGCGTGCGGCTTATGGGGTTGGAAAGTGCAGGAAATTATTTAAAGTTAAGAATTGAATTTAATGTTGTATTGCGGTATAACTGAACACTCCGTTGCAATGGTGGAATTCGAAACTTTAATATAATAAAGTGACAGATGGAAAATAAAACCCGTTGGGTGTAGAAATGTATGAATTTAATTTGTGACTATTATGATAATGGAAAAGCTTCTAACACAACAAAGAAGAAAATACAATTGAATGTACTATATAAATTATTTCACCCCTTTATCAAAGAAACTTTAAATACCACTTTCTTTATAATCCTTTCTTTATAATCCTCGAAAACGAAGTCAGAAGTTCCAAGTAACAAAGGAAACCTTCCATTTTTCTCCAACAGAAAGAAGAATCTTCACTTGTTATCGCGGCAAGTATTTTCTCGAGGTCCCTTTAAATACTTTAATAATTTCAAAGTGCTGAAAATTTGCACGCGAGCGGAGGAAATCGTTCCACGGAACAGTTTCGCTCAAGTAAGTAACAAATTCTTTTGCAAGGACGAAACTGTGACTTGGCTCGTAATTCTGTCACAAAGTTTCGTTTACAGTTCCCTCGCTGTTCGAAGAAAATACTTCAACTTTCAGAAAGTAACAAACGCCGCGATATTTTCATTTGTGTTCCTCGGAATACCCCGGCCCGATAAACCAACGTGAAAGCGTTTGTCGTGCTTCAACCCCCTGCCAGCCGATATCGTGCCCGTTTCGCATCCCTTCGAGGGTGCACTTTCGTAACGTCAAGAGTTTTGCCATGAAGACGAAACACCCTGCAGCAACACCTGGATACTCTATACGAGCGATTCTTCCGCAGAATATTGCAGAAGTTTCTCTACGATTCGCTCATCTGTACCTACCTACGTGAGCCATCGGTGCTTGATTGCAATTCTTCCACGCACACGTTTTATAACACTTTGACTGACATATGCGGTTCGATTTCTACGGACGGAAGCAGTGAACTGTGGGAAAAGCATGCTGTACATAGCTGCCAGAATTAATTTTGCAATGAAAGGTTAATACCTTTTATTAGATATTATATAGATATTAATAGCTGGTGAATTCGGTATGAGTAATATGAAATGTATGGATACTACGTGTTATTATAATATTCTAACAATATGCACCTTGTAAAAGTCATTTGAGCTCTCAAATAAGCCTCGATGAAAGAGTTCTTTAAGGAGTCATGCTCAGTCAGGAGGCCGAAAAAAGGGTGGTCTTTGGAAATTTTGTACTCAAAAGCTATAACATATTTCTCAAAAAATCTTTTTTCCTTTTAAGGATTGCATCTAGTACCGTGCATCGTAATTTTTTTATTTAAAAATATTTATCAATAACTGAGTTATTGTCCATCACTCGAACGGTTCTTTCAAAATCGGTGACCAAAATATTTAAAAAACCATTCAACCGATTTACTTCAAATTTTAGAAGCTTACTATAGGAACAATAAACTAGTCTTTGAACGAAGGATTTTTTGAATTTTTGAATTTCTTTTGAATTTTTTAATTTAGATGATCGACTTTCGAACAGCAGTGGTCACCGCAGAAGCCTTTTTTTGAGAGGACCTTTGAGAGATGGACAATAACTTTGTTATTAATAAATATTTTTAAATAAAAAAATTACGATACACAGTACTAGATGCAATCTTTAAAAGGAAAAAAGAATTTTTGAGAAATGTGTTATAGCTTTCGAGTAAAAAATTCCCAAAGATCACCCTTTTATCGGCCTCCTGACTGAGCATGACCCCTTAAATGAGTTGGCTTCATAGAAATCCGTTTGTAAAGAAACAAGCTTCTATCTTCTATACAGGGTGATTCATAAATGCATGTCAATACTTGAGGGGGTAAATCTACACTCTGATATAAGAAAAATCGTCATTATTTAATATTTACATACAATATCCATTGCTTTAATCACCCATAACTAAAAAACTAAAGTATATAGGACATACCTATGTTCCTACGACGTTACTTATATTAGTCTGTAGATTTATCCCCCAAAATATTGATAAGCATTTATGAATCACGCTGTATATACATATATTTACTACTTCTACCTATTCCATCTACCCCTGCTTTATTTCTACCTGCCCCCATTACACCGCTATCCAAGGCAAGTACCGTTCACTTCCTCCTATACAAGACAATATGAAGGAACCACGCAACTCGGATATTACCAGACCTTCGTTCGTCAAAAACAAATACCCCTTCCCGACTAGGGAATAACGCGCCAGAGTAAATGGTCATTCCTATGTAACGGATCTCCTTAGCCACACTTGCGACACAATTATCGTAGCTTCGGAGTATACGTGTACCAAGCAGTAATGAGATCTCGAAATGCACGTGCCTCCACAAAAGTGAGCTCCGCGGCGCGCGCGCGAGTTCTGTGGGGATAGCGATAATTACACTCGATGTTTGCCACCTCATCTACTGTCGAGGCATTACTATTTGGCTGGCAACCAAATACCCTCTCTCGCCCCAACGAACTCCTTTAGACCCCACTCTTCCTGGAAATCTCATTTTTGCTCGGTACACCTATACCTCGGGGAGGGCCTCGAAGTCACCGACCCGTTTGATGACGGTGCCCAGCGTCAAGATCGCTCTGGCTTTCGCGGTTAACGCTAGCCGTGGAACCGCGAGGTTTCTATAAATGCAAGCGCAGGACAGCTGCACGCGCGCGCCCGCGAATTTTATACGTGTAATTGAGGTTTATGGTTAGTTTAACAGCCGGGTCAGCTACCGCGGGATTTCCTGGACGTTCGAGGCCGCGTTCCTGCTAATTTGAAATTGTGCACGCGTTCTCGTTGCGAATATAATTTGCACAGTATCGATGCCGCTTTTGCATCGCCGTCATTTGCCAACTTGCCGTTGAATTATGCATCACGTGCTCCGAGCAAATTAATAAACTGAGTTTCCAGGTAGTCGGACCTTCGGTAAGTTCCACGGAAAGTCTCCCTAATTCGCGGGCGGCTAGAGGCGGGGGAGACGGTGAGCCACCGGATCGCTGTAAATGTTTTACAAGCGTGCCGGCATTGTATCTTCGCCGGCGTCTGAATTTAATACGCCAATGGCATCGGGTGAAAGCTGCATAGCCCGTCGAATGAAACGCGGATGCAATTTAAAGGTTGCTGCATTTTCTAGTAGCTATTCCACTCTGAATAAAGACGGTATCGCGAAGACTGGAGAATCTTGGGAACAAGTAAAATATAAAAATTGCAGGCTGAATAAGTAATGAAGCAGATTGAGGAACACGATACTCCTTTCTCCGTTTAAAGCGAAAGGCTGTGTTCTTCCTGCTTGCAGCCTCCAGCAAGGGATTGGAATGTAGGAATACAAGGACAAATTGGATGAAAGAAATTCTCATGATCTGAATTTAGAGAAGCTTTGTTAAGGGAAATAACGCTGTGCGATTCGAGTTTATTACAACTTTGTTTTTGCGAAACTAAAATAGGACTCAAATTGATGGTGGTTTTATTCTGATTTTTATATTGAGGGAAGTATGGCACTGGGACTGAATGCATGGAGTTAGAAGAATTCGTCAAAGCTTTCACAAATACAGTAACATGTTTAAGGACTGTACTGGGTCTCTGGGTGACAATTTTGGAAAAATTAAATAAACATGTTTCTACGTATTATTCTGTGACGTCCCACGAATTTTCGCGCGCAATTATTCTAACAATTTCATAACCCACTCTACAACTCCACCCGAATCTCATCAAACCACGACTCTTACCCCTTTTCCCGATCACTGACCGCCTTGGCGATGCACCTTAGCGGTCCCCATCTCAAGACGATCAACCATCGAATCTATACAAGTCCCTCGCCTCACAAATCTCTTAAATCGAGACCACGTCTCACACCCTCTAAATGACCAAAGCAGTCAAAACCATCAACGTTCCTTTCCTATTAAAACACCCAAAATCCATCCGAGGAGTTGAGCCCCTCAAATTCACGTGTATAAAAACCCCGGAAGGATAATCGCGAGGATTATCTGGCGTACGTGCCGAAAATGCGAGTCCAAATATAGACCAACCTTTGGCCCTTACAAAAACCCCGGAAATGTTTCTGCTACGCATAAGGGTAACTATGTCAAGGTGCATACTGCGCACCCCCCTTCATACTGAAAAGATTGTAACTAGTATAAATACAAGGAACCGCGAGAGCTCCTTCTTCTTAGACGACAAGAACAGCGCAAGCTTCGTCTGCGATAACTATTGAAGTTTCACTAAAACTAAATTCAGCGTATAACGCATATTATAAATTCTGTGCTCTACGACAACTACTGTAAGCATTTTTCATTAACCATTATTAATACGGTATATCATCCCCATCATATTATTGTGTATTTCTATTCTTATTGCTTATCATATTACTATTCTTTTGCTTTCATATTATTTTGTATTTCTATTCTTATTGCTTTGTCTTAACTACGCTGATTGCGTGCACTTATTATATTGTCCTGTTACGTTTATTGCTCTTATTGCTAGCGTAACAAATCTTCATGCTTTATTCAAACTATATTTGACTTATAAACTTGTATCTCACATTCATACTCTCGTTTCATTGTAATAACCACTGATATAATCATTATGTGCTATTAATTATCGTACCACGCATTACTATAAAGACCTACCACTATCGCTTTACAGTGCATGGCTTACTCGTGGTTTATCTGAATAAACAATCTTACTTTAAATCACGCTTAGCTTTATTGTATCGATCCCACGGCTACGAAGATCCATACATCCTAACGAGCTGCCGCGACAGCTGATCACGGGCAACGACCGCGGAAAGTATCTCTGTGTTTACTAACTTACTTTTACATAGATTTCGCTCAACCGTATGACTAGCCGAATTTCACAGAGTTATTACGTGTCTTTTATAATAAAGCCACGATAAAACCGATTTCCAACCCAAACCAAAACAAGTGCTCTAACGGGTGTCTCCCCAATACAAACCAGTTATTAAGCCTTCCCTGGTCGTTTAGTGTGCAGAATTAACATTCTCGCCTGCCGTTCGAGACGATTAGTGTGCAGAATTTCACATTCTCGCCTGACTGTTCCGAGTGGTTAGTGTGCAGAATTACACATTCTCGCCTGACAGTTCCGAGTGGTTAGTGTGCAGAATTTCACATTCTCGCCTGATTTTCCCAAAAATCCTCAGTCTCCTGAATTTCACATTCTCGCCTGCCGTTCGAAACGATTAGTGTGCAGAATTTCACATTCTCGCCTGACGTTCGAAAGGACTTGTGTGCAGAATTTCATCATTTCACACCTGACTCCCTCGCCTCCCGGTGCGCTAGAATATAGATTCGCGCCTGGGTTTTATTTTATTTCCATTATGTCATTTGTCCCCTAAGTCCTTAACCCGGGACGTGACAATTCTCTTACTTTTTTGGGTGCTTCTGTGTTTTAGAATACAACACTAAGATGTTTTGGGAAATTGGAAATTTTGATATTCAATGCAATACTGAATTAATAGCGGACGGTAATAAATGATCGTTACTATTTAACAGGATAAATGCAATTCGCTGGTTCATTGTTTGTTACGTGCTAAAAATGTGTAACTAAAAATGTGTTTACCTGTAAAATGTAATTGACAGATTCTTAATTTAAATGAAACTTGTACTGATCCTATCGCTCTTAATAAAACTTCAACAATTGTACGATTTTATTAAAACAGAATCATGTTCAGTACAACTCTTTTGTAGGAAAGAATCGATATTGAAAACGATTTAAGTTCGGTCCTGTATTATTTCTCCCTACCCACTTTACTTCTCCTATTTCAGATTTTAAATAAGGAGCACAAGCACCGCCTGCAAAATTGTCTTTGAGCTTACTGCCCCTCGTGCCACGTTGCACAAGTAAGTCCACAGGAGTCAGCAGGTGTTGTCACGAACTTTAAATTCACATACCACGAGTATATTGAGATCTTATGTTCATATGATATACACCTGGCGAGTTACACTTCGTTCGAATTTCCAAAATTCATGAACTCTATCAGTTTATAATAAACCCCACCGAAGAACCAATAACCGAGAAAAGAATATATTAACCAATTCTTTAAACTAAATAAAAACAACCAACCCTTTTCTGCTCCCCAAAAAATTCTCACTCAAATTTCTTATTTTTAAATTCACTATGATTGAATATCATTACATTGTAATTTTATTATTCATCAATGTTACTACTATTTTATAATACACCCATTTCTTCCAAAAATAAGGTCTTTTTGGACATTTTGAGTTTTACATGCGACCTGATAAGAACTCCGTAACCTCTCACTTCAATTATATACAAACCCTGGCATTTTCTAAATTTCACTATTAAGAAGTTCTAACCTCTGCACATCTTACTCAGAAGTTTAAGGCGGAGTCACACGTTCCGTGACGGTTCAGCGTCAGTGGTCTCATTGTTTCAATGGCAGTACCACGGATAAGTGTGAACTGCTCCATTCCAAAACAAGGAAACGATATTCTTTACCACCGGCACTGACGGCACCGAACCGGCAGAGAATTGATACGTGTGGATACGCCTTTAATCGTTGTTTCGAAGAGAAACGAGCCAGGTAGCGGCCTTACACGAATTACTTTCTTCGGTGGGATTTCGCTTAAGCCAGCGAAATTTATTTGAACTCTTCACGCGGCGAGCTACACGGCCCGTATGCCGCAGGATGCGGCAATAATTTTGAGAAACGCCCCCCCGCCGGTTACGCCGACAATTCCCAGCGTAATGTCCTCGACAATTCATTCCCAAATGGCCTGAACGGCAATTCTTAGCCGGCGTTGCACAAATCTCACGTGCACGCGGGCCAGCGGGACTGCGTCCACGCCGCGGATACATTTTCACCTGCTAATACGCCATTTTATGGCACCGCTTGTACTCCTCGCCGTCTACCTTACCGCTAAAAGAGGCTCTCGCGTGAGGATTTGCTTGGAATTTTCCTTCCTTTCACAAGTACATCACAAGAAAATGAGGACGATTCAACGGCAATGCCCGTTATCATTCTTCCAGTAGGAACTTGAAAAGAGAATTAAAAAAATCAGAACCTACCACTTTTGTATAAAAATTGAAGAGTGTAGATATGTCTGAGATTAAGGATATGATGTCTTTGTATTCTTGGGACTGTTTTGGGTTTTAGGGGGATATCATGTGATCAAGTTAATTTCTTCTAGGTGGAGGCGCGGAGGTCATCTCAAGGTCATTTTCATTTTTTGACATGGCAATGTAAGCAATAACCCTGTCTCGTCGTCAAACCGTACAACTCAGCGTCGTCGACACGAATGCCTCTCGTCCTTATGACGCAGCCTCTCGAACTCTCGTCGATGACCCTGACGTCATCGGCCTTCTTCGGGGGTCCAAGATACATTGTATATCTTATGCATCCTACTGGGCCTCGCCTTCCAAGACTGCGAGCGATGCCTAGTATCGTATTCAATATTCCCGCATTGGGCGTTATAACTTCTTTACATGCGTTATGACTTCCTTACAGCAATGTATGACGTTAAATACCTAAGTTTCGTAGTCCAATTCTTGCCAGGTTGACGTCGTACTGGGGAAATATGAGTTGTCATTTAACGAATATGTCTATATACGCTTACTGTTTCCGCGTGGGGCAGAATTAATTGCCGGCGCTGGGACGAATCGCGGGAAGAATGACAGGCGAAGAAATCCTCGTTCACGTGGACGACACAAACTTTATTTTCGTCACTCGGTGCACGCACTGATGGTCGAGGACAGCAATACAGTCACGTGGTACGCGCAATGAACACCGACAGAGACGGAGACGATACAAGTGTCGTGGGCGCGATGCGACTAACGGGTCGCGAGTGGATACTTCCACTTAAAACAGTACGTAGCGCAAATGGGCGCGAAACTAAACTCTTCGATAACCGACAAGCTGTTGTCACGACGGTGCTGTTCTCAGAACCCACGGTCGCCGAGCGAGCGTCCCGCGAAGATCATTGGCGGTCAAAAACGTTACAAAGACACCGCGGCCGACTCGTCGGCTGTTGTGACGAGTCAGCGGGCACCCGTTTGAATCGCGCGGCGCGGCGCGTTACTTGCGGCCGCAACACTTACAATGAAAATGACTTGATCACGAAATTAAGCAACCCCTGAACCACGAACATTTTGTAGTTCGGTTGATCGTGGAGATATTAAGCGTGTAATGTTCCTAATTTCACACTCTGTTTACTTCATTTAATATGTAGAGGTTAAAGCAGCCTCGGAGGAGGGATTAAGAGAGATGGTTCCCTACAACCCTCGTAAACTGGTCGTTGTATATTGATCTACTAAAGTGCTAAGCTTCACTGCATTGATTATCGAGTATTCTTTAGCGTATACCTACTTACTGTTTTATTCGAAAAGGTCGATCGTTTGGTGGATACTTACCAAGAACTAATTATACGCATACACGATGTTAATTAGTTCAAGGCTTGATACCTAATTTGAATAATTTTTTTTAAAGGCGTCAGTTGAATCACTCGAGGTGAAGGAAATATGAAGGGTAAGGGGAAAACAGGGAATGTCACTAAACAGCTTTGTCGACAAAATTAAGTTTTAATACTTTAGTCCATTAAAGAACAGGGTTCAACGAATTTAATTTTCTTATATAATTCTGTTCTTAAATAACTTCGTATTTTGTTCCAGTGCAGAGTGGGCAGGTTCTGCTTTTAACTACTTAGTACTACCAAATCTTCAATGTTGTCTTACAGGGCTATTTGAGCTTTATAACCCTTTGTGATTCGACAGTTCTGTAGTCCCAGTTGCCACCAACAGAATATGCCTTAAATCGCAAAATCACGATAAGTGGACATTCCCAGTTTTTGAAACTATGTTTTTTAGGCTTGGTTTTTACAATTAGAAGGAGCTTAGCGAGTACATGGGAAGTTTACCAATTCTAGTGAGTGTAATAAATTTTAAAAAGTCGCATTTAATGTTAAATAACATTAGCATAATAACTGCATTGAATATATACATGTATGAATTTGCATAATTTAATTACTCTCGTCAAAATTATATTTAACAGTATTTTCGCTACTTTAAAATTCAGAATTCGGGGACCACTTAACGCGGACTAAATGCGATACTTCCTCAGTATAATGAACGCAGGTTTAAAGTTCGACAGCATTGCAGCGAATTTAATAAAAGTGCGAAGACAATGGCTGTTTGTTATAGGAGCTACAAGAGAGCGGTGTGTTAAGGTTAAAAGGCAAGAATAAACGACGGCCGCGAGTGGACAATGGAAAACACTCGACAAAGACCCGTGTTATGAGCGGCGCAACAATGAAGTTCGGAGGTTACGAAATGGGGCCTGAATGCATTCACAGTTTGCTTTATGACACTGCTTGCAAGATCGAATCGACTGATATTGTGCTGTACCAGCGACTTGAACGCGTTTAAATAGATGCATTATACTCTGCCAATAAGTTTTTATAGCCGTCTCTTATCGGCGTCTCACGGTGACAATAACAGACGAATACAGCTATCCTACATTCCTATGTTTCATTTAGACGGTGTCTGTCAGTATCCGCGAGAAGCTCTCTTGAAATAAGTCAATTCAAAACTGCTGCCTTTTGTGGCGCACTCAGAGGGGGGCCAAGAGGTCCTGGCACCCCCAAAGAAGGGGCTGTGTAAAAAGAAAAGAAAACTGGATTATTTCTATTCCTTAAATAAATTCTTATCGTCACCGTAAGAATTTTATTGAATTTGCAATAAAAATATTATTATCCGCTCAAAAAACTGTATCATGAAACTATAATGGAGCTCTTCTGATACACTATTCTGGGGACTTAAAGAAGTGGATGCTTCTTCTTTTAACTTAAAAAGATAGTTATAATTCCATATCTAATTTTACTGGAAATAAAAGCTAATTAGCAATTACCAACTAGAACCACAGAAATTTCATACAAACTGCTATAAACGCGAAAAATACATCTCGTCTGTGTTTTACCTTTTCCCTGCACTTCAAAGTAACCCGAATCGAAAGTGATACGAGCTACCGAACGGCTAACATAAATCATTAAAAAAAGCGAGTTCCGCGGAAAGGTTTCTCACAAAAGAGCAAGCCATAAAACCACTGAACGCACGGCACAATGAACGGCCTTGATTTTCCTATTGTCCGTCTATCAGTATGGCCTCCAGCAGTCAGCATTTGCGAGCCGTTATCATCGATCTCCTCGCTATCGGCCATCTCTTTTCCACCCGTTCCGTTACGAGACCGTCGATATCACGGGCATATCCAGGACGGGGATGGGCGAACAGCAGGGCGCTAGGGAACGGTGGACCATGGCTGCTCGAGTCTCATGTTTATGAAGTGTGCATAGTCCTCCACTTATGAATAATGTTACAGCCAAAGCTGTTCTGTATCAGAACGCAACGTGACGTAACGTAACGCCACCGGTGAGGACGGCGAGAGTATAGATCCAGCGAGCATGATGGCCCCTTTCCTATCGATAGCGTGCTCGATTATGGTCACGGGGCCGTGCGACTTCGTGAGGAGACGGAAACTCGGCGTGGAAATACCGGAGGAGCTTCGGAAAGGGTATCCGACTATCTATCGAAATTTTTCCACATTTCAATTTCATCTCCACTTTGTCCCCTAAACAGAAGTTGCGATCACGTCTTAAGGAGCTGACGAATTTGTGACCATCGCTTCAAACATTCTCCCACAAGCTTCATCTTTCTCCATCTGCTTCTAAACTACTGCTTCGTTTGACAGACGAGCATATCCAAAATACGAGCCAAGAACCACGGTTCCTCGTTCACTAAAATCGCTCAAGACTTCGACTGGCCTGGCGTTTCCACGCTGAAGGGTTTGCATCCTACGCACCCCTGTTTTCTCCTTCTTTTACGTTCATATTTCCTGCGGAGCATCGAAACTATTGTCCCCGAGTCCCCGAATATTTGCTCAAGGGCCAACTAAGTAAAACTTTCTCGGCAGCGGTTCCCAGAAAAGCCCCCGTCGCGACTCGAAGGGTCATTTTTTGAAAGCTTGCGCCGCTCGAAACTGTTAACTATCCTTTATCCGCGTCAGCGCAGAATCTTTAGAAATTTCAAACTATTCCCAGAAGAAGCATTCCGCCCCACCAAGGAGTGTAATACTTGCACGCGATATAAGAAGAGGCGGCAGGAAAAAAGCTAACGAGGAGCAGCGCGGCAAACAGCGAGGCGGCGATCCGCGCTGCGGCCGTTCCCCGTTTCCTTGATCGGCTGCGATTTGCGCCGGGGCACTTGCAAAAACGTTTTCGGAAGCAGCGACGGCTCAGGAGAATCGGAAAGTTATGATTTGCCAGGAAGCTGCGGGAACGGAAGAGCGATTCGTTGAATGGACATCCTGATTGATCAATCGGGGGAACGATCGGCGCAATCACGGCCCATCCTGTGCCCCCGGACGGTTGAAACCGGCGGAAAATGCTCCTCGTAAAGAGTCGAACTTCGCGAGCCCGCCCGTGCAAAAACGTCACGTACAGCCGTTGGGAGTGGATCTACAATGGTTGTAAAAAGTTTTTAACCAGAACGCGCCACGCCATTTCCGTTTCTTTAAACGAGGAACATCGGGAAGTTCGGCTCTGTCTGTTCGGAGTTTAACGTTCCAGCTATTACAAGAACGCTCGGGCCTTTATCTGCACGGCCTCGAACGGAGGGGTGGGTTCCATGGTTTATCGAGCGCGTGTTAGGAACGGTCCCCTGGATGAATTTTAAGTAATCGCCACGGCCGATTGGATTTAGCCGCACTCCGTCTAATTTAATTAACGCTTTACGCTCGAACTTGCTTTGTTACTTTAATCGCCGAGCGAGGTTCTACGCCCGCCCGTGGAGAACGACCAAGTTGTACGACCCACCTATCCAACGCTCCACATTACCCCTGGCCGTTCGATTGTTATTCGAATTGTATTACGGGAAATTGCGCGTTTCTTGGTGCGATAACTTCGCGTCCCCTCGCTGGTTGCGCGCGCGCGAGCGCAGGGTGCTTGGACTGTTTCGAGTACCTCCGGCTTGGTATCGGGATGGCTTGGGGGTTTGGAAGTTATCATGTGTGTTGAATGTGGTTTAGTTTGGCAACTAGTGTTATAAATGGAGTAAAGCGAGGGATTGAGGTGATAGGTCTCGTGAGGTAGCTTGTAAAGTGTAATATTCTATTTGTTTACGTAATATTAATAATAACCGGTTTAAACATGCAATAGCACACAAGATTCAGGGGCATGCATTGAAGAAAAATATTATATTTGACAAATTTATGAAGTAGATATAAATGTGATTTTTATACAGCATAAAGAAACAGTCAAGAACTATTTGTTGCATATGAAAATTCAAATTTCACAGAAAAAGGGCATACAATATTTGTGCACTAAGCCATCGATATTCTTCGCATCTGCTCTGAACTATGTCACTTCAACCTCTATGTTCTCCAGTAGCAGATTTAAGGGAAATGACCCAGGTGGCAAATGTTCTGAGTGGCATATTTTTTTCGGGAAAATGAAGAGGTCGTTTATTAAAAGTGGGCTAAGTGTAGTAGTACAGAAAAAGAATATAGTGTTTAGATAAAACCCTAATTTTTTTTTAGAATATGGGGCCCTGAAGGTCCTTCTGGGCAGGGACATAGGCGGCAACTGCTTATCGGTCGCCCGTTAAATCCGCCACTGATGTCCTCCACTGAAATTGACCAAAGCCTGCCTTCTTCTATCATTCCTTCTCCAACTTCAAAAATTCTTAAAACCCATCGCAGTTTCTCAGTTTTAATTAATTATTACTTCAATGTAATGTAATTAAACTGAGTGCAGCACTAGTCCAGTTTTAACTTCTGCCATGTAGCACAATCAGTACAGTTCTTGGCCACGTTATAGGACTCTTACATTTAGTCTAATAAACAACTGTTGAACAAATCGGTAGCCTGTATCACCGAGTCCGTTGCGCATTTATTCATCATCTGCATCTCGAATTATTGAGTTTCACTGTGAAGAGAATTCAAAAATCAGCCGAGCAAATGAAGCACCATGCATGATTGGCAATGACTTCCAATCAAGATCGTCACGCGGTGGAGAAATCATTGATTCGTTAACTGTCAGGCGGGGAATATTAATTCCTGACCGGGCATCGCTAAACCCGCTATTAATTACCGTAGACCAATTAACCGTAACGAATGGCTTCTTTGTTAACGACACAGCCAGCGTAATAATGGACACGCGTATACGCGTTATCTCCGGTTACACGAGGACGGCTCTGCAACAATAACGTGAACGCGCCGTTATACGAGATGTTACGTCGACCGTTTGGGTTTCATGAACGCGTGTTTGCTCAACGGAAATGGAAAAATTAGCTGATACGTCGATCACGGAGCGCTCCCATTTGAACCAATCCAGGGTGAAATCACGCGACTAATGTTTCCTGTTGCTGCGCACGGCTAAATAATTTTGCAAGTGCACCACTGATATAGCTGCGCTCTCTTGAGGGCAGAAAAATTGAGGGGCTCATAACAAGAACCAAGCATGTCAATTTTTGCTGTTTTCCAGGACAGTAAAAAACATTCTAGCATCTTCAATCTTTGTTCAATAGGTTTTCAATTTTTGTTTTTAATATTCATCATATTACACAATATTGGCGTGGGTGTTATCTGCAATTATGTCGCAGAAGAACTGTATCCAATTAAATCATACCTAATGTTGTGGACCTCGTGACTAATTGTACGGTTGTTTTTGGAGTAAGACATTTTCAAATTAGGTCGACATAGTAAACAACGTACCTTCAGTTGAACTAAACATTCTTTATTGAATAAGAAACACAAATAATAGAATACTTATAAAATCAATAGTCATCTTCCCTACGGCTGTTATCAGATTGAATACTCTCGATGTTATGTGAGTCTCCTCCACTGGCGACAGCTTAGTGTAGAATGACTGGCTTCCTTCTTTCAAATAAGGTGCAGCTTCCGTAAATCATTCATTTTTGAAGGATTGATGTTAATACCTTGCTTGTAAAGTGGTTGGGACTGTCAATTCTTGCGATAAAAAGATTTGACAAAGTTTGGTTTTGTAGAATCGATCAATTTTCTTTTCAGAATAAATCAGGGCATAGATAATTTTTGATAGTATGGGTTCGACCATTTGCGAGTCTCGCTTCTGAATACTAGAATGTATTGTTACCACAAAAGCCGAAACATTTGACAAGGGTGGTTTTTGTTATGAGCCCTAGAATTCGTAATCTGCGATTTTATTAGTGATAACATCCAACGTGATAATAAGTTCTGCTAAGAAATATACAAAGGAAACTCAGTAACTACTGATCCCCAGTATTTAGTTTTTAGCATCATCATGTGAAATTGAATTGTTTACTATTCTCTAGCATAATCGTCTGCTTCGTTGAGATACTTGTGTAAGTGGTATGAATCCATGACAGTCATCTATGGGACTAATCTAGGGAACCACTTTTATTACTTTCTTTTTATTATTACAATTTTTATTTACTTTTTATTTTACTTTAATATTTTATTACTTTTTAGTATTTCTTAAAATATTGGGAATTGTAATTAAAATCCACGAAGGTTCTGTTACAATTAGGAAATACTTAACATCAGTGGATTTAGAGATTTAACTGCCCCTAGGCTAACATGCGCAATTTTAAAATAAACTCAGTATGACAACTCACATATGAGTCACTGCTAATTTGCTACATGAAAGGGAGTGAATTGTTTTGCAATTTATCTCAAGCCTTTGTGTTTAAACATTTCTCAATTCCTTTCGCCCGAAATTTGCCTCTCTACGCTGCAGTCTACTTAGTCTATATACAAATCCGCCCTGAACATCAGAATGCCGCTTCAGAATTCAATTCCGAACCTTTTGTTGTCCACACAATTGTTCTACATGACGACATATTTTATATATCACAACTCCAACATGAAAAATTAAAAAACTAATGTGAAATATTAAATAAACCTATATATTATATAACGTTTTAAATCTACTTGCGTGCTGTCCGTAAGTTTCCGCATCAGACTAACCTTTCCAGAGACATCTAGAGCTAGAGCACGTTGTGCTATGGCAGGCCGTAATTCCCGATCTGAATGCATTATTAACGACGCCGTTAATTTCGTCTAAACTCGACTGATGGGTGATTGAAGCCCGGGCACGCATGTGAGCTGCTCCTTCACGTGGAGGAAATAAAATGGTGTCTCAGTAGGGACAGGGTAAGGTGGACGGGGTGGAAAAAAAGAGAGAAAAATTCTGACCAGTTCGGCGAGGGACGCGGGGCAAGGGGCGGGGGGGATAAAGGGACGATGGGAAAACCATCGGAAAATGGAGCAGTTGAGCAGAACGAGAAGGAACGACGTGGTTCGTTAACGCTTTCATTGGAGAGCGATTCTTCACAAAGCCAATATAGCCGGGGCCCCTGTTCTCATTTACTGGCTTGTACATAGCCACTGCAATGGTTACGTTTATCCGCCGGAGACTTCTGCAGCCCGTGTGATTCGTTTAAGTCATCAGCGACAGATCGGGCTACCTTAATGGCGTTCTCGCGATGCCCCTTCATTCCGGTCAACAGGAATTCGGACAGGCGTATTTCTTTGCCCAGAATCGCTGATCGAAATTTATTTAAGCGCCCCGTAACGTCTCCGCTCGTCGAGTGGTTTTGTTAAAAAACGGACGCTCGTCTTCTGCAGGATCGCGTGAGAATTGTGCGCCGAAACTTTAAAGGCAACGCAAGTAGCATCGATACGATTACATTATTTATAGGCAGGGCTGTGAATTAATATTGTTCGGACATCCTCTTTTGGATTTCTGAATTCGAGAAAGAGTATGGGTAATGATCACATACCTAACATAATAAAATTCCCTTGCAACTTGCGACACAAGTTCGCCAAGTAGATGATACAAATCACCACGTAAGGGTACTATAATCGGTTATCGCTGCGCCCGCGCTGCCAAGTGTCCTCCCCCGAATAAAATTAGCGTTCCGTCCCAGCGAAGGCGCGCAAACAGACCCAAAAATTCGGAATCACATTTCACAGACAACGCGGCGGCCTGCGAGTTCCTAGCGTACATAGACACCGGCCATTTCGCCGCGAGAGCACTACCGTTTCGAAATGGTGGTTAACGGATAGGAAAGAGGAAGCAGCGAGCGCGGTTAGCCGTGTGTAAAGAATTCCCGTTGTCGATGCCACAAACTTTCGCTATAAACCACCAATTCTACCCCCCCATACTCTGCGCAGGCTCGTATATTTGCAACGTTCACAGCGAGCGCGGGCAAACTTTATGCGCATGTAGTCGCACAGACACTCTACACTCTTTGACACACGATCTGCAATCGGGCGCGAGCGTTGCCCAAGTATGAGCATTTGTCACGCGCTTCTTTTCAAACGATGTATCGTATATTTGAGGATGGTGGTTCAGGACAAAGCTGATCAGCATCTGCTTGTTTGGCTTGAAATAAGATCCATTAACAGTTCTAGTGGAATTTCGAATAAAAAAACTCGCGAACAGGTTGTGTTCTATATTGAGTATTTTGGCCTAGGCTTCTCTACATCGATATCCAGCTTTAATTGAAGCTCTAATTCGCAACTAGTAATTACTAGTATTATACATCGTCAGAAATGTTTGGTGGAGAAAGGACGACTCTTAAACACTGTGCGTGTAAGACTTTGCGCGAATTTGAATCTTGGTGTGCAAACTGTGTGTTGACAAATAAACTAAAACGAGTAGAGTTAAATCCTTCAAACTATTGAATATTGCTACTCCCATAAAAGTGAAAGCTATCCTCCTCGCGCATCGATTACCTACCCTTTCGTGGCATTTACACTGACGTTTCAAGCTTCAGCAGCGAACAGCAGACAGTAGCGGGTAAAACGCGAGGAATAAATCCTCCCAGCGGGCGTCTACAATCTCAGAAACAATACGGAAGCAAACAAAAATAAATTTGCCACTCGCACGTCTACCGTCGCACCAGCGCAAGCAAATAATTCCTCATAACGACGGATTACGGGGCGAGGAAGAAAACGCAAACCTCCCTATATCATCAAAGGGCACCGTAGTGTCTCTCTTCATCTTCCTCCCGGCCACCCCGCCGCCCCGCCTTCCTCCGCAGCTTCCCTTTCGTCTGAGAACGGTTCGTCTTAACCACGGATGCGCAAGTTGCGCGTCGACTGCACGGAAATTCGCAAAGTGTCCGCATAAATCGCTGCAAGTAGGTCGCGAAAACAGCCTCGTTACTTTGTCGTTCCGCTCGCGTCTCGACGCCGATGCGTCCCGTGCACCGGGGCGTCCTCGCTCGCGCTGGGGCCAGCCTTGGAGGTCGCGACGAAAAGACTGCTATATCAGTCACAGTTGCGTCAGAGGCGGTGTAGTTTCTGTTGTTCGTGAGATAGGGAAATTCTGGGAAATACATATCCTCGCGGAAAACAGATAGAGAAATAAGACTAAAATAGTAATAATACGACTTTGTTGCTATGTAATTGAATATCAGTGTGTGGGCCATAGAGCAGGAATAATAAAATGATAGAAAATTATTTTAGGAAGTTGTTAGAGATTTTAGTGCGCAGGGTGGGTTTCAAGAGATGTTTTATAATATCGGCTGTCGAATAACGGATGCAGGGTTGATTTTCACTCATCCTAAACATCAAAGTATGTGTGTTAAAACAGAGGGGCTAAGGATTTTAGATTGTAAAAACGTCAGAATATAATATGAAAGCTTATTGCATTGCACGTATGAAAATTAAAGTATTCTCCTCCAAGAGTTAAACCTAATAAAAATATGTTGTATTACACATGCTGTTTTTTTGGAGTACGAGAAATTGGCCAGAGTGTTGGCAAGCAGCCATGAACGTTACATTCTTTTGAGCACTGTTACCATGTTGCTAATCTAGATGGTACCCCTGACAGGAACTTGGCCAGCGGGGACCACTGGGTTTGTGGACACTGGCATTCAGGGCCATTTCCTTGACAGTGGATTATGTATTCTGAAGGCTTGTTGTCTTGAGCGTTTCAAACATTCTTAATTCTTATTCGGGCTGTTTGACTGCAGTCTAACCTCTTTGAAACTCTGTATATCCGCAAGTTTATTAACTTATGTTTCATACGCGTTGCACTGCGAAGCGTAGTTAGGAAGCTCGCTTCGCTATCAATCACTGAGGCACGCTTTTACTAAAGCAGAGTGCATTAACTTTACCTCTTGGTCCACTGAGTCTCAAGCTTCAATTTTCGAATTTAAACATGCCCATGAATCCAAAGCGACATGAAAAAAGTTTTATTGACATATCGAAAGCTGCTCGACATGAATTCTTCAACTTATTCAGTGACGACGAAGACTCATTCCACTGGCACCGATTGTAATGTACACGCAGATGATTTTCATAATTCCTTCGCACAGGCCATACGAAAAGCACGTCTCTAATCTAACCGTACGCCTAAGTGTTCGTTGTGCGAACGCAAAGTGCAGCCACGTTCACGCAAAGCCCGTGGGAATTTTCAGAGTCGCCGAACAGATTTCGAATAACCCTGTACATTTATGGCAACGAAGCGTATTTAGCCGAACAATCTTATCTTCCACGTCGACAGCCCTTTCCGCTCCGCAGAGACTCTCGCAAATTATTCGCAGGCTAATTATTTTGTGCGGGTTGCTCGGCTCCCACGGCTCTCCATATAGCACCGAGCTGAGGAACAGTGCCGTCTCTGCTTCCCCGAATTTTACAAACGAAAAGATCGTAGACGAATTTTCTTGACGTCTGAAGCTGCTGAATATGGAAGAAAAAAGTCCTTTTGAGTTCGTGGTGATGGGAACTAAATAGGACTGTCACATTAGTAAAGATATCATACGATTTGTTAGGGGAACCTATTCAATGAATCGTTCTAGACAGGTTTCAGGATATGTGAGTGTGTGTGTGTGTGTGTGCAGAAGGACGTGGTTCAAAGAACGCAAAGATCATTTGCCGTGAACACAGTGCAAAATAAGCCGTAGAAACTATAGAAATTATACTTGCTCACGTAGATGTCAAATACATAACCGAAGGAGGTTAAGAAATCAAAGAATTAACATCGATTTATCGCCAAACCGTGGAGTGTGGCGTACAAATTCGACACGCATAGACGCTGGCAGTAGAAGAGACTAGTAATAGTCAGACGCAGCAAGGCCGCCTTAGGACATTTCACTCCACACTTACAAGTAAGTTTTACGCAAAAGATCAGCCTGCTTTGGATACTAGGTATGAAGTACCATTTTCTGTTGACTGTTTTCCTATAACAAAATATTTCTCCCCTGTCCTCAACATTCGCTAAAATATGTATTAAGTCGGTGAAAAAGTTCGTTCGCTTTACATACTGAACCACAGTCGTTCTTAAAAGTAAGAATATATTACACGCTTCTTTAATTAAAGTATTTTCCTAGGCTACATATGACCTTTGCCACTTTTCTGGTAAAAGTACAAGAAGGTGTACTAAAAAAAGACATTTCCGCCAATTGAGACTTAAATATTACAAAAGGAGAATGGTAGAAATTGGTCAATTTTGGACCTGGCTGGCAACGAAAGTTTCTTACAGGACATGCTTCTACAGCTCTTAAGGAATCCGAAATACATAATTATTTACCCTGGAGGCGCTGGGAAAGTTATAAATAATAAGCGAATATTAAAAAAAAAATTTCGAAAATTCTTTCCGACGGATAATTAGACCATCAGAAACGGTATAAGATTTAATTAAATGTTTCTTCGAAATCCTTTGTAATTTATGAGTTACAAGCGCATAAGTAAAAGGGTAGGTAAGTGAAAAAAAGAGTTCACGCTGGTGTACCTACTCGGTCCTTATGACATTACACAATAAAACATTAACTCAAAACGGTGTTTCTTAACGATATTATTATTTTTCTGGCAAATATCGTCTGTTATTTGGAATATTTTTACTAACCGAATTTTACTAACGACGACATTCCGAACTTTATGCTTATTTGTAATAACTACCCCATCGTCTCCAGGGTAAACAATAAAATTATGCATTTCGGATTCCTTAAGACCTGTAGAAATGTATCTTGTAAAAGACTTTCGTTGCCAGCCAGGTTCAAAATTGCCCAATTTCTACCATTCACTTTACCGAAGCATCCACTTCGTCTATCCATTCCATAAGAACCGAACGGTCGCTCCCAGTGACCATCAGCCCACCACTAAAGACCAGCCCAACAGCTAACACCAGAACGAGGCTGTTGCTAGCGCGTTATCTCGATATTGGCCGAGCCATTGATGCTCCCCGCTACGCGAAAATGGCGGATCGCTGGCCCCGAGGAGGCTCCACAGCGACTGCCAGTAAAGGCGACACTTTCGGAATTTCTTTCGCGATTTATGGCCAGCTCAGCACGTCGCTGACTTCCCGGTGTTCCCGGAAAACTGGCATGTGTTACAACTTTCGGGGCGCGGGACCCGCAGCCGCGATAAACTTGCGACTCGTAGATTCGTCTCGCGTCAGATTCCACTCGTATTTCTTAGGACGAGATTGGATATTTGTTATACCGGTGAGCGATAACGGGCCTCCTCTTCTTTCATGCATCCTCCGCCCGCAGTGATTCATGAGTTCAAAAGGTTCTATTCACGAGAGACTGTCTCACACCGCGATTTCTAACTAGTTCGGCACAGCATCGATACCTCGATTCTGGATGAATATGCGCCTACTTTACGCCACGCGTGGTGGCTTCGCAGGACGGTTGCGGGATTAGGCACGTTGTTGCGATTTGGACGAAGGCGAGGTAACCCCAGAGTGGTTTCCTTTATACCTTTTACAATCAGAATTAGAGCACCGACCAGTAGGGTGAAAGGAAATATAGGGGTGCAATTTTTTTTGTATTATTCTTGACTTCTAATAGTTGGCAAAAGTTGCTTTTTATATTATGGTGGTGCGTTGATGGGGGATGAATGAAGAGAGTGGCGTTGGCCTTCAAGCGTTGGAGTCCAAGGTCCATTTAGGTGATAAGATATCGTGAGATAATACATTGAATGGCGGAAGTTCAGTAGGCCTCCGAGTCCTGGAGTTTTGAGGTTGCAGGCGTGTTAAATGTCGCGCCATGTGGCGAAGGTTACGTATGTAGGTCTCCAAGCATTGGTGCCTATGGTCGTTTTGGTGATAAGAATTTCAATAATTGTTGTTTTATCGAACAAGTCAAGAGAACTTGGGATAATATTACATGACTATCGAGAACGCACGGTTGTATACAGGGTGCTCGGATACTGATGGCCATCTTTTTAGGGGATGATTCTACAGACCAGAATAAGATGAAAATATAGAATAAATGTTTTTAATATCGCGCTTTGTTTTCGAGAAAATGGACTTCGTATTTTCTGTCAAAACAAATAAAGGAATAAAATTATAATTTACAAATTCGCAGTTCCTCCTAGTTATTACAACAGATGTCTATTCAATATTCTATACTTTACACCAGAAATGAAATACTAATTCTCTCCAATTTATAATATAATAAGCTACATATTAGAAATCGGCATTCAGAAATTACGAAATAACGAAGAAAACGGAATTAGTTTCTAGTAGAATGTAATCAAATCTAAATAGAATTGCTGCATTTAAATACTATTTAATTACTTAGTTTTCTAAATGGGTTTTCGTCGCTACTGTGCAAGTATCGCGTATAGGTCGCAACCGGTCCCTTCAATTTCCTAAAAGTGAAATAGAATTCAGGTTGCGTTATCGATTTCAACATTCAGATAGGATATAACAAAGAAATACGACGTGCCGTATATCTGACGGGCAAACATATGTTACAGCCTTAACAGCGGGAAATTTCATCACAGTTGCAATAAATTTGTAACTTCGGGGATGCCTCGACGTCAGATTTTGGTCATATTTCTTAAGTTACGATCGGATATTTATTACACGTTGAACGATAACAGGGCCTCCTTCCGAAGATTTTATTTTGGCAATTTATAGCTGAAGAGCCTGACAGCAAGGAAATATTACTTGAATACCGTAACGATAACCTCGTGACGCGATGTCAAAAATATTGCTTCAAAACTGCTCGACACTTTTCAACGAAACTTCGACACAATAGTTTCTCATGAATTTTTCATCTTCGGTTACAATGCATTCAGACTTCCACGAATTATTTATTACTTCATTAAACAGTCTTGCTGTATCGTACACCGAAGTGTATTAATCCCGAATTGTAAATAATATATAGACAAAAATGAGAAGGTCACAAAACAATGCTGCTTAGATTTTAGGATAATAAAGGGAAATGATTTTTCTGGTTTAAAACAGCAAAAAAAGAATAAAACTGTTCGTCGAAATTTCTTGGTTCATTAATTTCTTTCATTTGCATAGAAACACTGGTTCGCCGTGTCTCGATCGACCATTCATATTTGCAGTTACTAGCATGAAGCAATAAAACAGCGAAGCTAATAACTTTCTAGAAAACTACTATATGCAAAGCAGCGAATTAAACCGTATCTCGCGCAGAATTTCCGCGAGAATTAACTGCACGACTAGACGTTATCCGAATGGCACTGCCTTTTATCGCGAAACTAATTTGACATTCCGACAAAAGTGGTTAACCTGCTCCGAAATTCTGCGCTCTCGACAGAATTTTACGACCCGTGCACCTTAAACTGGAGTAACCCTTTCTTTGAAGAATTCTTACGAACGAGTTCATACACTTACACACACAAATGATAGAAATGAAAGTGCAATATTCCCATTAAAAAATATTATAAAAAACTCAGATTATACCTTATATTTATGTTACGGTTAGGCCTATTAACAGTTTCTACTGCGGCCTCGCCTTTACTCGCCTTTACTTTCTTTTTATGTACTACACCTTGTTTTACGAGTAATAAAGACGAAATAATAATAATAATAATAATAATAATAATAATAATAATAATAATAATAATAATAATACCTGACGTTACTATTTCACTCAATTCCATCTACAATTTACAAAATACATTCTTAATATATATATTTCCAATCTACCCAACATCAGAAACGTAATTTCTCAAAATTTCATTGAGAATTTTAAAAAAGCACAGAAACCTTCAATTTCAAAAATTCTAATCTATTTCGAACTTCAAGCCGATATCCCGCAACAGAAAGTCCAAAAATCGATGGGTTGACAGCCGATATCCCATCCACGAATCTCCAATTCGTAACACTGACGATTTGACTAACGGCACTCGTCGAAATGCCACGCGTAAGCTTCGAGCAACGAAGAAAACGAGTGGAATTTCCGCGGAAGATGTTCAACGCCCGGAACAGCTCGTTTGTTTCTGCAAATTGGAGCGGCGAGCGGTTAACATCAGCCTGAACCGTCAGCTAAAACCGTCGGCAAGTTTTGACAGACATCGCTAACGAGGCAACTAGCGGGTCCTTCTCGTAGGTGGATCTCCACCCCCTGCCTCTCCCGCGCCCCCTGCGCCCAGCAGCGTGCCAATAAATTTTCGTCGGCCGGGGAAAATGAAAGCTGCGAAAGAGGAAGTTCGCCGAATAATTCCTATCATCGCGCGTGCTTCGCTAAATTCATAACCCGACCCTTAAAAGGACACTCGAGTCTCCTCGAGGAGTCTCGCCTCCTCGGGCCGCGAGGCAGAGGCACTAAATCTTGGACTGCACTTAATTACATTCTCAGCCGACCGTTCCCCTCCGCGCAGCCCCCTCCAGGAATGGGCTAACGATGTTTTTAATGTCTGGACTTAAAAAAGCACCGCTGGAATACCTGGGGCCGACCGTGAACGTTAATGCGCCGCTCTGCAACGCCCGCCATGTTGCTTCGCTGAAGAGCCGCGGGGGAACAAACGTCGAGACGGATAAATGGGGTGGAACATTGAGAGATTAGGAAGTTTTATTTTCCATATCGAGGGTAGGGTATGGAAATTTTGGTGGGCGTGTTGATTTTTGGATGTTCGAGAATCTGTGAGTTAAGGATTGATAGGGGGTAGGTGAAGAAGAAAGGGTTTAGCCGGGTAAGTATAGGGAAAACGGCCCCAGCACCGATTTTAGTATTAATGTATAATTTTGGGTGGGCGTGATGATTTTTGGGTGTTCGAGAATCTGAGTTAAAGATTGATGGGGGGTAGGTGAAGAAGAAAGGGTTTAGCCGGGTAAGTATAGGGAAAACGGCCCCAGCACCAATTTTAGTATTTATGTATAAATTTGGTGGGCGTGATGATTTTTGGATGTTCGAGAATCTGTGAGTTAAGGATTGATAGGGGGTAGGTGAAGAAGAAAGGGTTTAGCCGGGTAAGTATAAGGAAAACGGCCCCAGCACCAATTTTAGTATTTATGTATACCAAATAATGCTCTTTGCCTAGAAAACCACTGAGAGAAATTCCAAATCTCTACCCTCTATCGTTAGGGTGATATGGGGATATCAACCCTAAACTTCACAGATTTTTTCTCAACAACTACTTAAGATACCTACTACGTGCATCTTGAAGCATTCAAATGAATATTAAAATTGGTGCTAGGGCTGTTTTCCTTATGCTTACTCGGCCAGACCCTTTGAGGGAGGAGTTGGGAATTATTTACTTAGGAGTCTCTTGACTTATAAGATATTAGACTCGGAGTGTTTGTTTTTTAAAAAGATTTATCGAATTTGTCCACTCGCTGTCACTCGACTCTCGAGGCCATAACCACCCACGTTACCGTCGTCTTCTTTTACCGTGGAAAGTGTCTATGGAGAAAATTTCTAGATGACGTAAGGTGTCTCAAGGCGACGCAGTTTAAACTCCGAAGTTTCGTCGATAATTTAATGAAATGACGTTTCAAAGGGGATATTAGATAACTGGAGTGCTTTTCACGGCATAATTACATCCTGTAATGGATATCTGATGAAATTTAATCGTTCATAAACCAATAGAACTTGCCGGGGAGAAACATTCTCCGTAGCTGCGGAAGCTACTCCGGCGAGGAGTAATATCAGGGGAAGCGAAGCAGCAGGGAAAAAAGTGTCGTTAATATTAAGTGTAACGAACTTGTTAACCGGTTTGTATTACGTGAACTGTAACTACTCTCCGAAGTCGCATAATTAACCAAGGTGTATACTTTCGCCAGACAGGCAAGAAAATGTCCGTTGAGGAGCGTGTGTCTTATAAACAGCACTCCAAAGCGTAAATACCTCTAAATGAACGAATAATAGCGGACACTTCCGAATAGGTCACTTTGTCAACGTAACAATTTCGTATCATTGAAACATGAAGCTTTTCTATGCGACAGAAGTATTAAATTACTTCAACCAAAAGTGTTCCTTGTACGTATTTCCATTTATACTTGAATTCTATTTTATATTACTCCGTGGTTACCCACCTTTGAAAAAAATTACCAGAATTAGGTATTTTTCCTGCATACATGACTCTTCTCAAAATATACTGGCTCCAAAGAAACCTTGTTTTCCATCACCACCTTCTTGTCCCTAAACTCTCCCTTAACCCAAGTTTTCGTATCTGTGAAGCAACAGAAGTTCGAAGGAAGTCTCACTCGAGTATCCCATCTGCCACATAGGTACATATCCACACTTCAGCAGTTACTAATAACAATTTCCTCATCATACCCATCCTCGCTACGTATCCCATTACAACCATCTTCTACCCATCAAACTTGTAACCAAGATTACCCGTTCCTTTCCGAGCTGCGGAATGGAACCTAAATTATATTAAAACAGAGACAGAGGGCGGCCATCATCAACCACAATTTAATCGGCCATAATCCCGGCCGAGTTTCAGCGCGGGTATATATACAGTTCGGTACCTGCGGATGCCTAGCGTAACGCAATATCGGCAAGAGGGAAACTACGCGGAAGGAGTGGCGCGTGTATTGTGCAAGGGTTGCAATAATACTAAACCGAGCAAGTACATCAACCACTGACTAATTGTATGGCATTACTCGAGCAACAACGGGACAGGCTGCTTTGGCCTGCCCGTTCGCATTACACGCGGACGCGCGCGCGCGCGCGCGCCAGCTCGAGCGCGTCGCTCCTCGAATTCTAAGGGCACGATCGTTGCGGCGGTAAAAGTCGTTAGGGCTGCGAGCGCATCCGGCAGACTTCACTTCCGACAATTGCAACAAATTGAAAGTGATGTCGGGAATTCTCGTGCCCCCGAGCGGAGAGATTCCTGGTAATGGTAGGTTGGATCGTAACGCGAGTGAATTCAGGCCGAACGGAAGGGTTCGCTGGAATTTACGGAAGGGTGAGGACGACTATCCAGCGCGGATCTTGCGTGAATGATTGCGCGAGATGCAGGAAGCCAGTAAACACGGAATAACGATGATGATTTTTTTTTAAATGCGCTCGCGTGGGCGCTGGTTGTTGTTTAATTCGTGTACGGAGTGTTAGGCGATGATAAGGATGCTTCTTATAGGTGGAGACACCGGAAGCGAATGGCTCATAGGTTGAATAGTGAGAATGATTTTTTGATAAATTTTGAATTCACGTTTTTGGATAGTAGAACTGTTTCTTACGATCAGGTTTAATAATGTGTGATTGGTGCACATTTAATTGTTGCATTTGTTAATTATATTGTGTGTCATCAATGTTGGAATTCACGGACTCTGGTATCAGTTAATTTTCACTTCTGTTTTAATTGATAATTGCAGGGGGAAGTTATTACTGCAAAATAGTATGTATTAGCTGTGGGATAAAATGTGAGTAGATATCTATGTAGATGCTATGAAATGTTTTACGAGAAATCTTACCTTGCATAAAAATGACGTAAATTTCTGCTTGAGAAAACTTATGACCTCAACTTTGAAATAATCTACTTAAGAATTTTTTAATACAACTTCACAGTAGTCTTGAAACTATGTCACAGACAACGCCCCGTAGATTTCATGAAAATTAATCGAAATTGTGGTCTCAACTCGTAAGTATCTATCTAATTTTGGATTGCCAAGAAAGAGAAAGAAACATCGCCGACTTTGGGCGATAGCAGGCTTTTGAAAAATAAACGCGCGTATCTTCGTAGGTAATTATTTTCCAACCATAGCTGCTGCTTTACTCGATTCCAATTGAATAATTAAAAGGCAGTTGGAAAAAAGATATCCAATTTCCCAGTGGAATAAGAAACTCCACACGCGAAACCCGTTTATTAAAGAGGTCCAGAATTCGATTATAGATTGAATTACCATGAAGGGACTGCGTCAACGACTCCTCGGTGTCTGTTGCTGGTCTTTGGAAGACGAGAATCCCTGTGCACCGCCTCGACAAGGTACATGCGAGAGGCGTTGCCACACGACGAATTAATAGTATTACGAGACAAGCGTTCTACTAATGAGCTAATCTATAACATTTGCTCCTTTGTCCTGTAATTAGGTACCCCGATGCCTTCAGCAAACTGCCTTTCCTCCCTCCTCCAGCGTCAAATTCCCTAGCGTCTAACTAAACCCGTTAACAGAAGTTTCAACGATAATATATTATACATATACAACGCCAAGCACTTCCTCGGTTATCACTAACTGATTAAAAAATACACAAATGCACAAGTTCGAAATTACATCTCGGCATACGATCTCACTGAGGGCGGGGGGGGACAAAATCGTCCCCCTTCGATATAATACTGTAAAAAGAAGACTCTCTGTATTTCTACGCGATAGAAATTTTCATACCATTAGGTTCACAATATTTCGTTTAACAACAAATTCGAGTTCACCATACTGGTTAAGCTGCTCTAATTTCGAAACGTCACAGGCTCTATAGAGCGAACAGAAACAATGGAGAAGCAGCCGAGGGCGAGGCTATTTAGAAGGTATTCAGCGAAACAAACATGTGGACGTAAAGCGATCGTGATCGATATCGGTAATGGCCGCAAATACCCTCCTTAGCCGGGCAAGGAGCAATGAAACTAATTAAAACGTATTAGTATTCAGGAGACCTGGCTCGGGCAGAATTTCTATGCCTGATTTCGAGCCCACTTATCACCGGTATTAACAGTTGATAGAAGCGGCACGATTGTATTGGAGTTCAGAGCAGCAAATTGACAAGCAAGCCAAGTTCTAATCAAAGGTCTAAATATGCTGGTACCAGCACAGGGAACACAGAGCCGACGGATTACCAACGCAAATGCAGAACTGCGCACCGAGTTTCGCCACCTAAGATGCGCTTCAGAAATCGGCCTGTAATCTGTCGAATTACGGCCAATTACGGGGCAATTACTGATTCTCTGTTGCGTGGTTACCTACGCCCTTAAATCAACGAGCTCGTATGGTCTTATGGTAATCCGCGTACATGGTGGTCTATAAATGTGTCTGTAAACTGGGAAAATATTTGTTGCAGTGGGTACTAGCGTTTCGGATGGCCAAGGTTTAAGTGGCAGTTGCACAAATTGCGTATAATTTCGCGAGGATACAGTACGATCTGAAGAAGGGACAGGCAATCGAAGGATTGCGGAGTGCACGGGACTCGATAATAATTGAATAATATATAAGGTAAGAAATGATAATATAATTTATATAAGGCGAAGGTTTTTGATAAATTTTGGGAATATCGTATCCCCGAAATTCTTTGCTTTCTTCCACAGATCACCCTGCG
Organism: Andrena haemorrhoa; assembly: GCA_910592295.1. NCBI lineage: Eukaryota > Metazoa > Arthropoda > Insecta > Hymenoptera > Andrenidae > Andrena > Andrena haemorrhoa. Next base: position 17,968,475 of record OU342943.1, read on the forward strand.
ATAAACTAAACAAATTCACATCGACCATCCAGAAATAAAACTTCCAAAATTAAACCTCCAAATTTAAAACAGGGTGGTATTTTAAACATGAGTAAAAAAGCAAGGGAAACCCAAAGCAGGAACTCAAAATTGTATTCACCACGATACTGAAAAATGGCGTTCTCAGAGCGTTTCCCTTCCAAACCTATTCCTCTAACCACCCACAAAGTTTCACGTTACAACAGGCCTGTAAACCAAAACTTCGCGCAGTTACGTGTCTCAGAAAACGTCGTCAAACTTTCAACTTCTGAGATACAACTCTCAAACCTCTACAATCCGCATAACCGAACTATTCCTCCGAAGCATAAATCCGCATGAACTCCACAGCGCGCGAACAAACCCAGCCCGGTAGAAACGAAAATCACAACGAACCGCAGCTGCCGAGGAGCGTCATTTTTCAATTTCCATCCCGCTGCCTGCGAAGGAAACGACAGTCCCATGGAAAACAACGGTAGGCGGGGTCTGCAGAGGCAGAGGCAGAAGCAGCAGAGGCTAGATAGACAGGATAACGAAGCCCAAACTCACGTCTGTTAATCGAGACGTGAAAGGAATAGAGAAAGAGAATTACAGGCGTGAATGTAGAGGCAGATAGATGAAGATGGGATGCCTTGGAATATTCTCCTCACCCCGACACCCGGCTATTGTGCTCTATTGTTAGAGCACGCAATATCTGACTCCGGCATTTCAAGAACGAGCGACAATTACTGTCCTAGCGGGGCAAGGATGCGCCGGGATCGGATCAGCCATTCTGACAATGTGAGACAGGGTCTCATCGGGGCTCGGCGGTAGTTACGTTTCGACGAGATTGTTGGCTTCGATCGACCGCTTTTGGCGAATAACTTGCTGTTACGATGTTATTCCGTGCGAATCTTCGCGCGATAACAGTCGAGCTTCGTGGGAGGACTCCTAACCGGGAGAATGCTTCTTTTTCTGCGGGACGAAGCTGATGGAATTTGAATGGAACGGTTACTGAGGTTGTGTAAAGGAAAAGTGTATTAGGGCCATTTCAGAGCAGATACTTTTGTGGCTTACTACTGGTATTTCGGATATATTCACTTGGCAGTGGTGGCGCGCTCGTTTAATAACGACAGAGAGGGGTACAAAATTTCTGAGTTTCTTCCATACCTATATCGTCTTATTCAGATGTGAAAGGGTCTTCTGTGAGAAGCTGTTTAGTTTATGACGAACTTGTCTTTAGACTGGAGTGAAGTTTTTAGTAGGATAGTTTGTGTTTAATGGTACTAAAAGGAGGGGATTGTACAATTTCCAGAATCAGAATAGCCTGGATGTGAAAACAGAAAAATGTGTGTATGGGGGTGGGGGGCATTTTGGTACGATTGAAATTTTAAGGGGTATTTTTTAGCTTCATTTGGACTGACTTTTTTTAACTGAACTAAATATGATTACCTGCGCAGGAACTCTGTGTAGAATGGAATTCCTGAGTCTTACCTATTTGTACATCGAACCTACACATATAGACATTAAAACAATATAAGTTTCTAATTTAATTAAAATGGAAATGAAGTCATGATTTGATTATCCATACATATGTATATTAAAAACGATTTACGGTTACCTATTCATAATTATAAGTTCTATCATCAGAATCATACAACGTTGAAAGCTTTTGTTGGGTATTGCGCAGCATCGCCAGAGGCCGCTGCGGCGCCCGGTGGATCCCCGTGTGCATCCGGGCCCCGTCAGTCGCAACATGCCCGCTAGCCTTTACGAGCAACGCGTATATGTACTTGTACCCATTCTCAATGTTACTATTAACTGCAGTCATAAATGCACCTTCTTCGTCTCCTCGAAGAACCCAACAGCTTTTTCTCCAAATCATCCCACAATCAGTAATATTAATTCAAACTTTTTTTCATATTACAAAGTTTACGCAGTTTAATTTCTTAGGTAATAAATGAAAGCATTTAGATTTGGGTTTCCCCACTTTATATCGTAACACATATATGTATATCATTTCCCAAGATGGCAGCACAGTAAAGAGTTACGAAGAGCAAAACAAGGTATAAATAATATAGAAACCCGTATAGCTCAGTACTCGAAACGTTCTTCCGCGGTGAAGAGGCAGACGCCATCGTGGCGAGGTAAAATGTTCCAATAAAATTCTGAACGGGAGCTTATTACCTGAAGCTGAATCGCGCCGAAGCAAGGCTAGGAAATTCTGTGGCAGAAATTAAAAAGTTTCGTCGCTCGACGCGTACAGAAGCAATTTTCAAAGCCACGAAGTTCACGGGCCGATCGAGCATCGATTGTATTCGGCTTTCGAATTTTAATAGAAACGTTTAACTACGCTTTCCACATTCCCGTCCCGACCCAAAATTAAAAATCCCATAACCTATTCAATATATCGGAGGATTATATTGGATATCGCGGCAGTATATCGCGCTCAAAATAGTTTTCCAATTTCGCGTAAACTGCGGGCGAAAGAAAGCTGGGGAATTCAGCGCCATCGTGATCGTGGGTACTCAGTGACGTTGGAAATTTTACAAACGTTCATGGTAATGAAAAGATAATCTCCGAAAATTAATTTGTCACTTACAATTAAGGGTCATCGGACACGTGAACTTAAATAGAACCGTAAATGAAAATCATTGGAACAACACATTTGGCAGCTTCAGTTTCAAGAATATCGTTAACCTTCCTAGTTATGAATTTCCATCTATTTAGATGGAAATTCGCAACCTTTTCTTTTTTCTGGTCACCAAGCTTTGAAATCAATTACGATTTTCAAATCCGCTTTTGAAGGTATTTCAATTTATTGTTCAGGATAAAAGTGGAATTATTTTGATTCTCCTGGTTAAGAGTTTTCCAATGATGTACCTACAGCAATTCTGCAATACTGTTTAGTCAGAGACCAATCTGCACATTTAAAATTGCCCTTAAAATAAATCCGCGTTCAGAAATTCAGAGGAATTTGAGAATTTAGTAAAATCCAATACAGGTTTATTTACATTTGAAACGGTTCGAAGAGGAAGTTCCGCGTGTTTCGCTGCTATGCGAATTAGGATTAGGCGAGGCGTAAGGTTCAACTAAAACTTGCTGAAAATCATAGGAGGTTCGAATGTGTTTCACGATTCCAATCAGCACCGTTCGATTCTACAGACTGTTTAACTACCTCGTACCTCATACCCTCTCTTCATAAACGAGCCCTTCAACGTTTGACTAGATGATTGGAAACTGTAATTACATGTATAGGTACACGCTCCTCTGCTGGGGATCGATTGATCGCTCCCAGGAAAAAGTAAATCGTTGTAAGTCGATTACAATTTGAATCTGACCGATCTGCTTGCCTCTCCCACGCTACGATTGCGGTGACTTAGAATTTCCATTTACAGAATTACATTTTGCAAAGTTATTAATATAAAAATATTAATTACACGTGAACACGAAATTTTCTGTGTTTATATGAATTCATATATTTATGGATTATATACTTTCGTTAAAAGAACTTATGTGTAACATGTTTAAAGAGAAATGAACGTTGTAGGTTGTAGGTCCGTTTAGAAATTGGTAGGTATTTTCCTCGCATTCCATGTTCATTTCATTAATTTGGTGCACGGTGCAGTAATTAATAAATTGGGGTTCCGATAAGAGATGAATTTTTTTCGAAGCTTTATAATAGGGCAGAATTTCTTTGACTTTACAAAGCCTGCGTTTAACATGCCAGATTTGTATTTTCTCGTTTTAAATTCATTTTGATTCCGGCAAATATTGGTTTTCCTCCATCCAAATTACCTTTCGTTCCGTTAGAATAACACAGCTGAATGGGATTTAATGTTACTTGCTTTATGATTTATTCTGTTTTTATAATGTTAATGTTTTATTCGTGAAAAAACGGCAACGTAATTATTCGAGGTTCAATATTGAAATTTAATTTACTTCTAAGTGATAAGGAAAATACACTAAAAAAAGTTAACACGTGCAACTTATTTTAAATTATTGAACCTCCCATTCGAATTTCTTTTCTGACCCGTTTTATATAGATTTTCTTTAAAAAAATATAATTAATTCGATTACTAACAATAAGAGCTACAGGAAAATGGAAAATGTAAGCGACAGAAATGTGGTTAGGGAGAGAACAAAATTAAAAAAAAAACACTTTGAAAAGGGTGCGGAAAAATAAACAGACTGCTTTTTGGACTCTACTACAAGGAATTTAAGTTTACGTTGATTTGTGATTTAGCTTCTTTTGCAAGTGTATTAAACAATATACTAATTATCGAATGAAGAATGGGTATTTTTGAGACTAGAACGAAAAAAGTATGGAGAATTCCATACCTTAATGCCTGAACTTTGAAAAGATGAACAACATTTTTATATTTATTTTCGAATGGCTGTTCAGTGTTTTGATGAAATTTTGAAACTCATCAAAGATGACGTTAAAAAACTTAACACAAATTATCGTGAAGTTACCCCACCTGAAGAACAACTTCTTATTGCGTTAAGATAAAAAAATAAAAAATTTACATAATTATAGTTACATTTTATTACTTATAAACATTAAATACAGAGAGGAAAATATGAGCATGTAACTAGATATTTTCAAATAATATTTATATTTTACAAAAATATGAACAATGTTTCGTGTACATTTTGTAAATATCATTTTATTACTAGATGTAAGAAGTTATACCAATAAGCCGATTTATATCCTGGTGTCTCCACCTGGAGCGCCGCGAAATACTCAGGTGCTTCTCTCTCCCCCCTCTTACCTGTATCGTCGCGGTCTTCGCGAAAATCGCGCTCTCGTTAGTCGGTTCCTAACTCGATACTCGCAACACGAAATTACGCTTTGCTCCGGTAACCCAGAGAGAGAGAGAGAGAGAGAAGCAGTGAACGCTAAAACGTGCTCGACTATAAAAGTTGCGTTCTATTCTAGTGTTTTACACTATTCTCGCGAGTTAAGTGTTTGTGTTCCACACTTATATTAAAACTGAAAACTCTGTACAATAATAATCCAAATTACAACTACTTAATCCTACTTACTCCTACTTAATTCTAATTACGTTAAATTTCCTAAGCCTACCTTATACCTACTTAAATCTAAATACGCTAACGGATTAAAAATCAAAATCTTGCAACGAACAAACAAAGATAGAAAGATTTGTCAATATTAGTAATATCATCATGTGGAAATTCATTTACATCCGTCTGCACTTTCCGGTTTAGATTGATTTGTTGACGCCAGTTCCTCCTGATGCAAAAGTTCTTGTTCCATGATGACTTGAGCAATTTTCATTTTTGTTATAGCTTGCCTTCTTTCAGAAAATGTTCTTATAGTCTTTGCATAGGCAAAGAAAATATGATCAATTGCATCGTATTCAGTCTTTCTTTCACTGTCAAAGTATTTAATCAATTCGCCTACAGACGACGATGGCTCTGAATTTCGTTTTCAAAATCTTGCAACGAACAAAATGGTCCTTCGAGCCGGAGTGTTAGTGCGGAAACACTCTTCTTGAACAAAGGAATCCGTTACGTAAACCGCGGATCCACGAGGTATCGAACGTTCTCGAACATTCTCAAGCCCATAGTAAACAGTGCCGGTCAAACACAGTTTTTCTGCGATCGAACGTTCTGGAAGCTGGAACAATGTCATAACAGATGCTCATAACAGAACAGAAATCCTTGTACGGGCGAGTTTCAAGGATGATGGAGAATATGAAGAAACTCGGCGCAAGTAAAATTACAAAAGGCGTGATTACCGCTCGGCTTGAACTTTTAGAAAATTACTGGGCCTCGTTTCTCCAGAACCACACAAAATTGTGCGCGAGTTACCGGGAGGAACAGCAGGAAAAATCATACTTCAAAGACGACTACATTAGCCTGTGCGAAGAAGCTTACTTGCAGCAGAAGGCTAATCTGCTGGATCTGCGAGACGATTTTCCTGACGAGATGGAAGAATCTATACAAGCTGGAACCGACTCCCATGGCAAGACTTTACAAAGGATCGCTCTACCTGCCTTCTCTGGAGATTATCAGAGCTGGCCAAGCTTTCGTGACTTATACCGCTCCCTGGTAATGAAAAACTCGTCTCTCTCCGAAGTTGATAAACTTCATTACTTGAAAACTAGCCTAACCGGGGAGGCCGCTCGACTCATTCGAAACGTCACGATCACTGCGGACAACTTCAAGCGAGCGTGGGCGACTATCCTGGAGCAATACGACGTCCCACGTCTCCTCATTGACCATCATGTGAAGACTCTTCTGTCCTTGCCGGCGATGACGACGGAATCAGCTCAAGAGCTCAAGGACTTGCTGCATGGGACCAGAGATGCGGTGGAAGCGTTGGCAACGCTGAAGCTGCCTGTGGAACATTGGAGCGCCTTCTTGGTAGTGCTCACGGCGGAGCGCTTGGATCCGACCACGAGGATGGCCTGGGAAACGTCCATCGGAACAACTCAGGAGCATCCGACCTTCGATCAGATGAAATCCTTTCTCACTTCTCAAGTGAGAGCGCTAGTGGCATCCGGAGGCAGCGCTGGCGGACCATCAAGTGACCGAAAACCGCCTGCAGCTTCCAGTGGAACAAAGCGTCGGCCCAAGACGCACTGTGTTACCAGGAACTCCAACGCTAAGCAAGAGTGTGCTCTGTGTCAGGGCGAGCACTTTATACTTCACTGCCCGAAGTACAAGGCCACGGCTCCCATGGAGAGAAAGAATCGGGTAATAGAAAAGCATTTATGCTTCAACTGCTTGGCCGCGCATTCTTCTCGCGAATGTAAGTCTGTAAAGCGCTGCCAACTTTGTCTAGGTAAGCATCATACCACTATTCACATTCCTATAGAACAAGCTTCTTCTTCTGGTACAATTTCGCAGGTAAACGAGCAATTTGCACAATCTGGAAACAGCGCTTCTCCGTCGCCGGGCTCGACCACTGCAACGACTCATTGCGCTCAGGTGCAACCGCCTGGCGCTGCTGTACTCCTCGCTACTGCATTGGTCAGGGTGGCGTCCGATTCTGGGGAGATGGTGACTGTTCGTGCGTTGATTGATCCCTGCTCCGAGGTGTCCTTGATCGGTGAGAGTATCGTTCAACTGCTAAGACACCCAAGAGCATCCACTAAAATTCCAGTTATAGGAGTCGCGAAAAATAAAACGTAGGTACTCGAAGGGTTCGGTAACGTTGAAAATCGCACATCGCAACCGCGATTCGGTCAGTCTCTCGATCCAAGCTCTGGTGCTACCACGGCTCTCCTCTTATCGACCGAGTCCGGTTCCGGTTCCAATTTCTTGGTCTCACATAACCGATCTTGAACTCGCGGACCCCGAATTCGCTTCCTCTAGAAGGGTTGATCTTCTCTTAGGCGCTGAAGTCTATTCTTTAATTATTCGTGCAGGGTTACGGCATGGGCCTCCTCGCGCACCGGTAGCTCAAGCTACCATTCTGGGCTGGATTCTTACTGGCCTGGTCGACAATCCGGACCACTTCTCTCAGGCGAAAGCCGCTGTCACTCTTCAGTGTTCCACGGATGTCGATATTTCGGAGATCTTGCAAAAATTCTGGAAGCAAGAAGAGGTGTCGGCACCACTTTCTACGTTAACCGCTGAGGAGAAGGCTTGCGAAGATTATTTCGTTCAGGCGCATTCTCGCGAAGACAGTGGCAGGTATATCGTAAGGATACCGTTTTCTCGTTCTACTAGTGACCTCGGTCTCTCTCGTCACACTTCCGAGGTTCTCTTAAGAAAACTGGAAAGGAAATTCATTAAATCCTCCGAATTGGAAACGGCGTATCGCCAATTCATGGAAGAGTATGAGACACTCGACCATATGACTCTGGCCGCGGGAGATTCTCGCGATACTTCAAACGTTTATTATTTACCACACCATGGCCTGATTCGTTCGTCTAGCACTACTACGAAACTTAGAGTAGTTTCTAACGCTTCGTGCAAAACGACTTCCGGTCTCTCGTTAAATGATATAGTCCATACGGGTCCTAATTTACTGCCCGAGATATTCGATATTCTAACACGCTGGCGGCTCCACCCCATTGTATTTGTGGGATCAGGAACCCCCATAACGTAAGAGAAGGAACGGAATGACTAAGAAGTAGAGTCGGCGTAGCCGTGGTGGCTAACGCTGCTGATCAGTACGCGGGCGGCTTGGGTTCGATTCCCGGCGCCGTGGCTCTCTTTTTCCGTTTCCTACATATTCTCGGCGGACATTGAAAAAATGTACCGCCAAATACGCGTCCATAATGACGATTGCGACTTCCAACGCATTCTTTGGCGGAAGAATTCTTCGGAGCCAGTACAAGCATACCGACTACTCACGGTCACGTACGGGATGGCGTGTGCTCCCTATCTGGCTATTCGTACTCTTAAACAATTAAGCGCGGATGAACGGGAACGTTACCCCTTAGACGCACCGTGTTTTCTTGAAGACGTCTATATGGACGATGTGATCTCGGGAGCAGGAACCTTGTCGGTCGCGCTCAAACTCCAGAGCGAGTTAATTTCATTACTCAAGGCGGGCGGATTCAAGCTGAGAAAATGGACTTCGAATCGACCCGAGCTCCTGGAAAATCTGCCGCACGATTATATAGCTTCTACTCCTGAACTTTCTTGTAATTTCGAGGGCACCTTCTCGTTGTTAGGTCTGGAGTGGCAGACCAGTTCAGACTGCTTTGTTTTTACCGTCTCGTCGAAAATCCGAGACGAAGCGCTTACAAAACGTACCGTCTTTCGAGAAACCGCAAGTTTGTACGATCCTTTAGGATTTCTCGCACCAGTAATAATTGTAGCTAAGATATTTTTACAATCGCTCTGGCTCCTAAAACTGGGATGGGATGAACCGCTCCCTGCCTCTCTTGTGGAAACCTGGGAGCACTATTATACCGGGTTAAGTGCTCTCTCCTCCTTGAGGATACCTCGTTGGCTTGTCGTGAGTCCGGAAACTGTAACTTACGAATTGCACGGCTTCGCGGACGCGTCCGAGAAGGCGTACGCCGCCGTGATCTATGTACGTTCCTCGTTCGATGGGTCAACTCCCCGAATCAGTCTGATCGCAGCGAAAACTAAAGTCGCTCCTTTGAAACAGAACTCTTTGCCTCGCCCCGAATTGTGCGCTGCTACGCTTCTCACTCGGTTAATGATACGCGTTACTAAAGTTTTGAATTTACCACGCTGTGAGGTGCATCTTTGGTCGGACTCGACAATAGTTCTGAGTTGGTTACAGGGGCAACCCTTCCAGTGGAAGACATTTGTCGCCAACCGCGTCTCCGAGATTCAAACCTCATTGCCGAGTGCGAAGTGGCATCACGTTCGAACGAAGGAAAATCCAGCCGACTGCGCGTCGCGCGGTATAAACGGGACTGCGCTCGGAAACTATTCACTATGGTGGCAAGGACCATCATTCCTACGAAATTCTAAGTACAACTGCGAGTCGAATTGCATTGTCGAGCTCGGCACGACGGAAGAAAGGCGCTCGCAAACTATCGTTCATACTACTACGCTAGGGGAACTCATGACGAGATACTCCTCGCTTAAAAAATTAATTCGCGTAACCGCTTGGTGCCTGCGTTATATGTCTCAGCTTCGACGCAAACCCTCCCCCCTCTTTAAACTCAACTACATTCAAGCGCCGGAGATTGAAGATGCTAAACTTACCTTGGCAAAACTTGCACAGCGCTGCGCGTTTCCAACGGAAATCTCTAAACTGGCAAAAGCCGCTTCTATCTCCTGTGGGCCTCTTTCTCGTCTTGTCCCTTTCTTGGACGCCCAGGTCGTCTTAAGGGTCGGTGGCCGACTAAAACATTCCGTTCTGGATTTTGACCAAAAACAGCTGTTCATCCGGGTCCAGATGGACTTGTCCGCGTTGTTACTATACGTACCACCAAGACGACACTACAGCGCCCTATCGGAAAAATTAGTATTTTTCCCTCAGAGCCAAGCTCGTAACCAACTTGATATCCTCTTCAAGGAAACATTCGTCGCGTAACCGCTACGAAGGCGGGCGGAATGTTTCGTGTACATTTTGTAAATATCATTTTATTACTAGATGTAAGAAGTTATACCAATAAGCCGATTTATATCCTGGTGTCTCCACCTGGAGCGTCGCGAAATACTCAGGTGGTGATCGTCGCGGTCTTCGCGAAAATCGCGCTCTCGTTAGTCGGTTCCTAACTCGCTACTCGCAACACGGAATTACGCTTTGCTCCGGTAACCCAGAGAGAGAGAGAGAGAGAAGCAGTGAACGCTAAAACGTGCTCGACTATAAAAGTTGCGTTCTATTCTAGTGTTTTACACTATTCTCGCGAGTTAAGTGTTTGTGTTCCACACTTATATTAAAACTGAAAACTCTGTACAATAATAATCCAAATTACAACTACTTAATCCTACTTACTCCTAATTAATTCTAATTACGTTAAATTTCCTAAGCCTACCTTATACCTACTTAAATCTAAATACGCTAACGGATTAAAAATCAAAATCTTGCAACGAACAAACAAAGTTAGAAAGATTTGTCAATATTAGTAATATCATCATGTGGAAATTCATTTTCATCCGTCTGCACTTTCCGGTTTAGTTTGATTTGTTGATGCCAGTTCCTCCTGATGCAAAAGTTCTTGTTCCGTGATGACTTGAGCAATTTTCATTTTTGTTATAGCTTGCCTTCTTCCAGAAAATGTTCTTATAGTCTTTGCATAGGCAAAGAAAATATGATCAATTGCATCGTATTCAGTCTTTCTTGCACTGTCAAAGTATTTAATCAATTCGCCTACAGACGACGATCGCTGTGAATTTCGTTTTCTACCTAATCTTTCTGGTATTGAAGCTTCGGGAGTAAGGGTAATAGCATCTGACGTAGGTACTGGTGTTGCATGCGGTGATTGAAATTCGTTTGCAAATTGTGATTGACTCTCTTGAATTTTCACGTTTGGTGCATCTTCGGTAAGACTGCTTTCTGACTGTTCTGATTGAATATTTCGATTTTCTAAATCCTCGGCAGATTCTGTGTTGGTTTCACTATCAGCATCGCTGACATTGGAAGAAATTTTAGCAGAAGTCAAATAAGGGTAAAAAGCTTTCATTTGGTCGGCCCATACCCATTTTTTAGCTCTATTCGCTGCTTGTCCAGATTTTGTTTTATCACGCCTAATGTATTTTGCATAAGTGTCTCTTAAATTTTTCCACTTTTTTTTAACCTGTTCACCTAAAACAAGAATATTTTTCTCGCATATTTCTTGCCATCGGTGATAGTCTCTATACAACAGGCTTGTATCCACTAAGAATAATTTGCATGGATTAGAGTTTCTAACGATTAATCATGATACAGAGGAAACAAAAAAATAAACTATTTATTATAAAAAATAAAGTTCGGTAATATTTTTTGGAAATTAAATTCTGCAAAATTAGGCATTCAGTCACGTGACAGTGAACACCAATCAGAAAGCATGACGTCACGCCGTGCAAAATACCAACGCCATTGTATGTTGTTGTTGACAGGTTCATATAACAGGTTATTTCGTAAATAATTTGTTTGGCGTCTGTATAGTTGTGCTTTCACACTGGGGCACTATACAATACTTGTAGTACGAGGAATTAATTTTTAATTAAAAACAACACCGAAAACTAACAATAGCAATACACAGACACGATCGTTTAGGTTTGTTTTACACGGCGTGACGTCATACAGGACGCCATGACAGTCTGGCGCGTTTCCGAATCAAGTTTAAATAGATTTTTGAAAACGCAAAAAAAATCATGTAAATGTACGATTTTTCGAAAATAAATACAGTTTTCGTGTAGAATAGACATGAAAATAATGTTTTAACCAATGTCTCAAATTCAGTCAACTAGCCTATTGGTGATAGCTTTTTGATAGAATTTATGGCAATTCCCTAATTGCGTTATTATTTGTTTATAATTAGATAATTATTATTATCTGTACTATCATTAGTGCTATAGTAAAAACTGATACTTACCACTTGCATTCAATTGTTTGCCAATTTCACTCCATATTCTGTCCTTCTTCTTTACGTTTTTATAATCTTCGTGTGACAAATCATATAAAATAGGATAGTTTCTAACAATTTCTATTATCCTTTCCACTCTTGTCAGTGTTGGAATTTCGCTCTTATCCATTGCGCGCAGAATGTTCGGAGCGTGCGCCATGCGATGGCCTAAACGAGACTCGCGAACGGGCGACGCAACAGCCAGAGAGAACAAAACAAGTTCCCCCAACCGCGCGGAACATTCGCAGGCGCAGCGGTAACGAATTCGCAGCGGCGGCGGTAGCGAGATTCGCGTTCGCGTTCACATTGGAGTGCGAATTTTTCGCTGCCGCTGCGAATTATATAAACAACTTCTATTATCTTATTATATAAAAAATAAGATAGCTTCTAACAATTTCTATTATTATTTGTACGCTTGTCATTTTTGGATTTTCTCGTTTACTCATTACACGCAATATGTTCAGAGCGTGTGCCATGCGAAGGCCTAAAGCCTAAACGAGACTCTCACACAGAGATGGGCAAATTTTTTATTTGCATACAAATTTTGAATAACGAATAAAAGTTAAACAAATTATTCGTCACGTAACCAATAAAGTTAATTTTTCTCATTCGTCGAGCCTTCCATCTTCAGCGTCGAATAAAGCTTTCAACTTTAACTTTATTCGACGTCGAATAATTTTCTACTATGCATTCGAGCAGCCGAAGACGGAAAATTAAAGTTAAAAGTTAAAGTTGAAGTTACAGTTAAAGTTAAAGTTGAAAACTTTATTCGACACCGAATTTGGAGCGCTCGAAGAAAAAATATTAACTTTATTCGTCGAATAAAAAAATTAGCTTTATTCAGCAAAGAAAGTTAACCCGGATTATTCGAGCTTCGAATAACGAATAAAGTGAAAGTAACTTTCATTCGATCCATAATTTAAATAATTTTTTATTTAGTTAATGCTGAACTCTGCTCTCGCGAAAGGGACGACGCAACAGCCGGAGGGAACAAAAGAAAGAAATGCAGCTTCGCCGCCTATGCGATCACCACATCGACTCGTTTCTCCGAGTCAAGGTTCCTCGAACCAACGCGAAATATTCGCAGGCGCAGCGGTAGCGAAATCCGCGCAGCCGCAGCGGTAACGAAATTCGCGTGTGTGGTCACACCGAAGTGCGGATTCTTCGCTGACGCTGTGAATATGTTACGTTGATCTGTGAGATTCAGTTTCTTTTGCAAGTGAAGAAGAAGATCTTTTCTACGCTTGTCATTGTTGGATTTTCGCTTTTATTCAGAATGCTCAGTTCGGAGCGTGTGCCATGCGATGGCCTAAACGAGACTCACGAAAGGAACGCTGCAACAGCCAGAGAGAACAAAAGAATGGAAATAAACTTCGCCGCCTATGGGATCACCTCGTCGACGCTAGCGACTTACATGTCAACAGTCGTGTCGTCGCGCATTTCGAGCGAAGAAAACGTCTTCGATAGCGAAATAAATCCGCCGCGGAAAAAACGCTACAAATTCAGTCTTAGCGGAAATTTGCCACGTTTGCACAAACCCATAACTCACCACGGACATACATTAAACTATGTATGTACTGCGAATATTTCATGTCTTAAACAAGTGAACGGAGCTGCAATTTAAGAACCTTGCATAGAATTACTACTAAATTATACATGGTTCTAAAGTTCTTGTTAATCTCATTGTGAGTAACTCTTACTACTTAGAAACATCTTTGGAGATAACGCGTGTGTAAGAAGTTACAAGCAGGGCTGATCTAGCTTTTCCGCTGCTATGGGCAAGAATGATTTTTGCCCCTCCTTATACTTAATTATAAATCATTATTGTAGAATATAATTTTTGACATTGAGTGAATTTTTTGTAGATATTTGTTGAACAACAAAAGCCTTTTGATTTATAAAAAATTTAATATTCATAAAAGAAAGCAGTAACAAAAGTAGTACTTACTTTTTCAAAGCTTTGTCGAAAAGATTGACTTTTTTTATTGGTTTTTATTGATTTTAATTCTTTCTTTCTACCAATTTTGCTGCTCTGGGCAGTTGCCCTGCGTGCGCCCCCTAGATCAGCCCTGGTTTGAAGGGGATAATCAGTAGTTACAGTCACATCTGTTGGCAGATGTGTCTGACCATATAAGGTTTCCTTTACTCGTCTGCCTATTTCTTGTTTGGTAATTTTTGTACTCCTTGTTCTATCATTGAATTGAATGTGAGCTATTTTAAATAAAAGCTTCGTAAAGACAAAGAGAGCAGCTCAAGCAGTTCAAGATTTTCAAATTACACCACTGTCAAGTTTTTGAAAATGCTGTTTTATTTGCTTTGAAAACAGTCATGAAAACATTTTGCAGTGGAGTGAGCGAAACACCCTGTATGCAAATCAGTAAGTATGTAGTACCATATTAACTGAAACACGTAAAAGCGTAGAAATAAAACGACACATCGCTTCGTCATAAAAAGTAGCACCATATTTCCTTAATATGCTTCTGCGAAATATAAAATTTAAAAGGACAGGGAAACTTGGCGAGCATTAAACAACTGCCATAAGTCTCTAGCTGCCAAACTTTTTTTAATGAGTATTTCAGACATGGCATTTAAAAAGTACACATACTCTATAGTAGTTGTTTAAAGAACTAATTTGACACTTGCTAAGATCAGAGTCAAACCTACAGAAACACCATTCTAATTTAAGTGAACCCAAAAATAAAAAAATTCACACAGAACCAATTCCTTCCAGTTCTCAAGCCAGACACCGCTTGCTCAAAATCTCCCAAATCCCTCCGTTTAAATATCAATTCAAAGTACTCACGCTTCCGTTTCCATCCACGCCCGTAATAGCACATAACATGGCCGTCATTTACTTACCTGGAACAAAAACAAAAACCGAGTTCAATTAAATATTGATCACGAGTTCCAAGGCGGCCGTAATTAGGGGCAAGACGTCGAGCCTAATGGTATAACTAATGAGGGAACTCGGGGGATTAACACCTCGGCTCGTTCTAATAATTAATAGGTACAGCGATCTGTCAGCCACCCTTACGATTGTCGAGTTTCAACCCTCTCCGAGTACGTCCCTCTTTCCGCCTGGTGTGCACTCATATTTCACGATGTATTGTGCTAGCCTCGGAGAGCTTTGCCGTACGGACAGTCCGGGGGAGGGAGGGCATCACTAGTAGGGGGGGTTGGGGGTAGGAATTGTTTCGCCAGTCCTGAAGCTCGGGTGGAAAGTAACAGTGACACGATTTTACGACTGCAGGGTCGTTAAAGATGACGTGTCGGTCCAGTTTGAGAGCACGCCGGCCGCGCAAACTACCCCGCGTTTATGATCCGTCATCGACGTGATCCTGTTATCATCTCGAGATCTGCGCGTTGTTCATAGGTTCTTAACGGTGGATGAAGATCGCTGCGGCGATCTTCGGTTGATGCTTCGGCTGCTTCAATATTGAATGAATCAAGTGATTGAGCTGGTAGGTGGCAGACATGGTATGGGCTGAAATTGTGAGGTAGTTATTTGTGCTGTAATTTGTAAAAATGGTGGGAACAGGGCAAAGCACGACGTCGAATGAAGAAATATATCAGCTTCTGCTGGATTAAATAATAATAAGGTTGCAAATGAAAGCTCGAGTTTCTGAAGCACGAACAGTACTTCATTCGTTTACTGTATACATTTATCTTACCTTGGCACTTGATTAGCTATGAACATCTATAGTTACTATCAAACCTAATATTTTTAGGAACAGAATTTGTAGTATCTAGTTGTAATTTGACCAGGATATTCCCGGTGGGAGAATGAAAGAAGATTGTCCTCTGTGTGGTTACAAAGATCGATAAGGGCACGATAAATAAACAGTCAGCTCTCCCTATATGTGAAACGTATTCCCCTTTACCCACAGCATTCTATTTATCTTCTACGATCCTGCTGTTATTTCATGGGAATTGCGTTCTGCCATCGAACAGCCAAGTCTATTTTAAATATTTTCCCAAAAAGTAGGACGATAGAGTATCGCCACGGTTATACTTGCCATTCTTTCGTAAACTTAATTACAAAACGAATCATCAGAGGTAGGGCCGAGTAGAGACACCATTTTTTATAATTTTTAAAACGCAATTAAAATATCCTGAGCTCCGCCATCCATCAACCGTATCTTCTTCCTGTCAGGTGGTCCCACATTTTGTGAGATTTAAAAAAAACACTTCCTAGAAAATACCTACAATTATTACTTGCCATCCAACGTGATAAAAATATGAGACAAGATCACTAACCATTCCAGCTCACACATATCGAAGCTGCAATCGCCAAGCAGCAATTCACAACTGCTCAGAAGATAATAAAAGAAAAGCGTGCCTAATTTCGACACTCAGATCCCATACAAACAGGCTCCACAATTCATTTCTGCAACCTCCGATACATGTTCGCAATGAGCCAATAAGTGACTAAGTAGTGTCAAGATCGCGCCGAGAATCGAATGCACGGAAAATGGCGAAGAATTCTTCAATACGCAACGTCGTTACGCAGCGTTGTTGTATTCCTAGAAGAATCCACAGCTCCCCAGCCACTCGGAAACTAATTTCGCGACTCGCGGGCAGCGTTGCGCCCAACAACGATTCTAATTACCTCGGGCGAATTTCGTCTGCAGTGCGAGGGTCGGAGACAGGGGAAGAAAGAGAGGGGACATTAAAAAATGATCGCGCGGAATGAAACTCGCGTTACTACTTCAATTACTACGCGGTGTCGGTGGCAAAGCTGAATCCGCCTTACAGGTATAAATTAAACCGGCCCTTCAATTATTTACGCCGATCCGGTGCGAATCGGCACGGGCCGCCTCGCCCCATCCTCGGAATTAAGTTTGCATCACTGGTAGCAAACACCTGTAACAATAATTAATGGCACGCCCGGTGTCTCTTAACGAGCATCGCCGACTTATGGCTTACGGACACGCTTTGCCTTAAATTTTAATTAAACCCACGGACCGCGAATAATCCACCAGACACTGGAAGAAAACTCCCTGGACCTGGCGACCAGTCCAACTAGTGGACGGGGGGGGGAGGAGGATTTGTACGTAACCACGGTTGGCTAGGAGGTTAGGGGTGGGCGAAGACGGCGAAATATTCCTGCGACTCAGGTTGCTAGCATATCGCGCGCGAAACTTGGTCGCCTTACTCCTACAGGTGCAGCGCACAATGCAATCTTCCGTGGACCGCGGGCACAATGGCGAAGTTACTGAACTTTCGGTATAAATCAAACGGGGCAAAGATAAAATTGTAATGAGCGCGGAGCTAGAGAAATTTATGTGTCTACCGTCTCAGCGTCGCTCTCGCCCGCCGGTAACAGGCAGAACAGGCTCCTGCGGAAAGAATTGCTCCGGTACGAATTTGCGCTGCGTGATGCCGCAACTTTTGCCGGCGCCTCTGGTGTTCCCGAGGATTTTACTGTCAACGTTCGACGGGCAAGCAGCTTCGAGTGCCCCGCTGCAAACAGCATCGGGGCGGCATTCGAGCTATTTGCATACGGTTGTTAAGCAGAAGATAATGTTACAACGGCGAATATATTCGTTGGTGTACTCGTTCCACCGCCTCTAGCCCCATATCCCACAATATTCCCCCGTTTTCCCTCGCCGCAATGGAGAACGCTCTCCAACGTCCGGCGCCCCCGCCGCGTTTAAGAGGATAACGAAAACGAGAACGAAATACCGAAAATCCACCGCAGACACTTGGAGCGCCGCGCGGCGACCGCGGGTCGACCGGAACGAGGCGGATCAAAAGTAGTTACCCGGTCCCGGAATTCGCGTAATCTGCAACGTGCTAATGAAATGCATCGTATCAAGAGGATCCCTGAAACGAGGAATTCGGCATTGATCAGGGTCGACGAGGCTGCACGGGGCGGACCCGGGTAGGAAGCCGTTACGACCCCATAACGGCGAGGCAGAGTAACCCCATTAACGGAATCCTTTAAATCCCGTTGCCCATGAGGGCGTGCCAGGGTGCCCGTGCCTTTGCTCCTGGAATCCGCAGAGATGTTTAGGACGATAGCTACCAGAAGCCTGGCAGGGCGAGACGGTTGTGGTGCCAGAGGATGGGGGAGGGAGATGGTTTTTGGGCCCCCCCTGCCCACGACGCTCTATGGCCCCCAGGAGTTAATCTTCACTTAATCGCCCGTTTTATGGGTCTGTTGTGCCAAATCAACTATCCAAAGGATGCATAAATGAGAACATCCATCTTGCGCCTCCCGTGCATCGGTTCGTTAGATACGAATGAATGCCGCCCATTGACCCTCGGCGGGGATTAAAGGTGCTATTCGCCGATTATCCTGAACCATCGGCGAACACGTGCTTAATCGTCGCGTCAGGAATTAGAAATTGATTTGAGTTATCGCCACGGTGGATGTTGCTCACTTATTGCGATGTGATTCCTGCGTTTTTTTTTTAAATGTATTTGGTACTTCCATTTTTGGTGTATGCGAAGAAATGGCACTGCTGCTGAAGTTTGCATTATTTGTAGTAGATAGGATGGCTCAATAATAACAGGCCTTATAGGAAATAGAGATATAATATATATTGAAAGAACAGGACATAAGAGAACACGCACTAATGCGTGACTGCTTAACGCACGCCATCGAAGTCGACTGGTAACTGATCGTCGGAAGGACTCAGGTCCTTCAGACGCCGATCGTTCTCACGTACGCCTGTTACCTCCCGAGCTACCGGGTGACTATATATTATTGACGTTTTGTCAGAAAGATCTAATCCTAATTCGGCCAGAATGATCTTCCGAATTTATTAATAAAAAGACTGGTGACATTTATACTTGAAAAGTATTTACAAAAAGTAGAATTAAGAATAGACAAAGTTTGCAGCTGATAAAGGGATTTTCATATCTTGAAAGCAGTCTACTAGTGCCGGATTAGAAAGAACCTTCTCTGACGAGTGATGATAATGATGAGGAGCAATCGGAATCAAGGGCACCTTGATTTTCCTTTCCCATTTAAATTAAGACGAATAAAGTAGTTTTGAAAAAAGTTGCAAGTGCTTCCTACCAAGCAAGTGCTTCCTAAAAAATGGCCACTCACCGGACGCAGAACGTTTTCATACTCTGTGACGGCTTCCCAGCTCTCGGTTGCGGATTTCTAGAAAGAAACCCTTCGACATAGCCGGGCAAATAATTATTTCACGGTTCGCTGTACCACCGAGTAATTAACTCGTCTGCCCTCATAAATCTGACGTGTTCTCAAGCAGCCTTGATGCCACGCGGCTCGCCTCTCTTTCTCAGCGTCGTGCCATTTAACGGAACATTTTTAAGGCGGAGGCCGTTTAACGAGCGCCCAGGTCGTCTCGCGCAATTAGCCGCCGCTTGTGGCTAATTTTCATTAGCGATACCTACGCCAAAGGAGGATCCTACGGGGTGGTTTCGCCGTTTCGTAACGGAGACACCCGCTGAACCGCGTCGCGCGGCTTTCTGCCAGTGAAATCGAGAGGAAGGACCCGGATGAGTCGAAGAAGAATTACAGGGATCCGCTTGAAATGGGGACTCGGGCTTTCTAAGCGGCGGGAAATAGGCTAGTACAAGGAATCGATCGATAAAATAAGCTCTCAGTGTTCGAAATCGAGGCACCGAGAAGATATTTACTGGATACTTCCGGTTATACTACCCAATCATTTACACTGTGCAACTTAAGACAACATACGAAAACAAAAGATGTTTTGAAAAAGCTGCATCTTCTTTTATATCTACAAAACTGCCTGAAAATAATTATCGAAAAATACTGCCACCATCAATCCTTAATTAGATAATTACTTTAACGCAGTTTCGTAGATTTACAAAAAAGATACCAATTTTGTTTAAATTTCTTTCCAATATCTCTCACCGTTCTCGAGATATTCCAAGTAGAAGAAAATTCTGCATTTTTGTCCAGGGGTGAATTCACCCTCTAAAACCGCACTAGGGCACCAACAGAAAGTAGGTTCGTCTTACGAGGGAACTACCCCACCTTCACACAAAGTTGCATAATTTTCTGAATCTCCGGCTTGCCTAATTTCCCTTGTCAGAGTCGAAGTTTCACGTGAAAGTGTTAAACAAGTAGCTAGAAGCAACTACAACTATCTTCGACCCCCTCTGACGAACTTGCTCATCGTCAGAAATAAAAGATATCGCAGACACCGTACGTATCTCCGCACAATTCCAGACACACTCGCCAACAATTAAATGAACCTGCATAACGGATGTTTCCGCGCCGTCGATTCCCAAGGTAAAGAAGGAACGTACGCGAGCTGGGAACGTGCTCCGCGTGAACGGCCGCAGCACGGAAGTGTTCATCTTGATCTTCGCGGTTACGTGGGCAGCGATCGCGGGGCCGCGGCGGCGTTTAGAGGCAAGAAAAGGGTGCTGCAGCCGAGCGGAGCGTGCAAGGAAACGCCACGTCGGCGTGCAGCAACTAAATTCATCAGCCCCGGCAAAAGTGGTGTTCCGGGTGCAGGGGCGTGCTTTATTTGTCAGCGCACGTGGAGCTGGCGGGGTCCTTTCATTCGTGGCCTACTTATCTTCGTTCGCGCTGTTCCATGCCTTCCATAAAAGTGTCAACTAAATCATCACGCGTCCCCAGCCTTAACTGGCGACGCGCGGGTCGGTCGCCTGGGTTTTTATCAAGGAGCTCCTTGGTCTCTGCTCGATCGTCGCTCGCGACAGCTATCGCGGTACACGGAACATGAATGCGGAAATTTCTGCGGCGCCCATCGCGTCAAGAGTCAACGGGGAACGAGATGCGTGCTTAATGCACGCGACGCGCGATGCTGCGAAGTGTTTGAATCGGTTTTGATGAGGGCTGAAAGGGGGACGTATGTCGAATGATTATGCCACAACTCTTTACGTTAAAACTCTGTAATCGTTGCGTTATTTAGCAAAGCATATTCATGATGTTCTTTGGATCTTTTATATGTGTGTGTGTGTGTGTGTGTGATGTGGAGTGGATTGAGGAGTGACGTGACTCGTGGGGGCAGAGGAAAGGTAAAGAATTTGCATTCTACTTCCCTAAAAAAACATTCTTCCTCCCACTTTAAACTACTAGAAAACCCCCAATAGCCTAAACACACTTCAGCTCAACCAAAACAGGTATACCTACCCTCTAGAAGTAATAAAAAATTTGTAAACCACCAATTTATCATCCAAATGGTACTTAATATAACAAATCAAATTCGTTTCAGGCCACATGGAAGGACGACAAGCTCGTAACCTCGCACCCCCACGAAGGCAGCGTGCCCTTAACCCAATCTGCCACGGAAAGGTTAAGCGACGTGTCCCGATCGGTGGAATTCTCCGTAGCCACGATTGCTAAGTTAATGGCGCGTCCGCTCGTAAATGGTAACCACGGATGACCTGTCGACAGAAACGGGGGCCGCGCGTGCTGTCGTCGCTTATCGAGGGAGCCTATCGAAAGGTATTGGCCGATCGTAAAACCATCCGGGGGGCAGGGGTGCTTTACTTGGAGGTCGCGTGGCCACCGACTTTATGCGCCATTTCGCGGCTTCCCACGCGCCATATACCGAACAGCCCTTTTCCGTTTCGGTGACAACCGAAATCTTGCAACGTCCAGCAGCCCTTGGAGCTTGCTGTCGCGCGGTTATCACGTTTGCCCAGCCTGTAACCGGTTCCGACGATATTAAATGTATCGGAACGATTTATGCACCAGCCTTAGCTTCTGTCTATCGTACATCTTGTGGAAGGGCTTTCACGACTACTATACCGATTTCGTGTTGGCGATAAGCTGAGATCTAGTGGTGATCCTGTGATAAGTTTGGGAATCATTGACGCGCCATCTGTTTATTATCACAGTTCCATCCGTTGTAACCCTTCAGGGTCGAACAATTTCTCATACTATCCTGAAACGTTATTTCCATTGTACGAAGAATTTCAGTTTAGTAAAATTATACTAAAATAGGTACGTAATCGATCACAGAATTTAAAGCGAACGATTTATTACTAAACATTGTTGAATTTTCACTAAATGGATTATCTGTCAGTAAGTGTTAAATAATTAATTGTACACCTGCTCGGACATAGTCGATAAAGCTGTTCGATATATCGAACAATAGCCGTTCTAGTAAATTGATCCTCGTTAATGACAGACATGGCGCCGAAACGCAAATTCATGCAGCCTGTACATTTGACACAGTTAAACATTGCCGCGTTATGATTCGCAAATTTATCTCTGTCTCTGGGTGCAAAATTTACTCGAGCATTCGGAAAATAATTAAAAATTTCTACTTATGTTTGCAATGTATTGCAAATTTTTAAATTGCCTTTGATAAAGGCAAAAATATTAATATAAAAATTATTATTGTAAAAGGTTAGAATAATGAGTTCGTAATACAAAATTTGTGAGGAAGCAGGATTTTTTTTATATTTACTAATTGCATATGACAGAGCTAATAGTGAAATAATTTGACTTTCAATAATGGAGGAAATATGCTTGAGTTCTTTCACTAGAAAGGTTCGAAAATGTTAATTTTTTTAAATGTACACTATTGGTTACATATCTGCGGACTTCTTCTGTAGTATCGTGTTAGATATTTAAGAAAACCTTCAGGAATATATTATTATTCACCACCTCGAGCAGACTGTACCTTCTCAATAAGATTTTGCGGATTTCAAAGAATCTGGAATCATTATGATTTCAATATTTTTAACAACTCCAATTCCAACGCCAAAAATCCCCAAGGTTCCTCGTACTATTACACCACATTGCAACTACATAATACGTAGTACTTCTATTCGATATCTCCACCTGAATTTATTAAATTTCGTGCTTCCTCCACTGCCGCCAAATTCAGCAACACGCGTCTGAAACCTCTCTAATCAACGCTCACTGACAAAACAACAATTCTCAACAAAATCCCAGCGAACGAATAACTTCCCTACGGGAGCGATCATCTAAAAAATCCTGGGGCCCCGTTCTCATCGCGAGTGGCTCAGCCGCCCAGCCTCCGCCTCCCCCTATCCAGACGTCTCCACACGCTCATTAAAACGAATTGTGCCGGTTCATCCGTGACGTGGGGGCCAAACACGAGTTTCAGTAATTCGATCGATTCAATTTGCCAAAGTTCGGAGAATCGAGCCAGAGTCTCATAACGGCCGGCTCGGTTCTCCATTTCGCGCAATTACTTTTCATTCCCGCCGACGAGCAGCCCCCCGTAGATCTCCCCTTCACGAGCGGCGGGATCTTCCCACCGGCGGGGCGTATTCTCCTGGCCCGAGGAGGAAGCAGGCGGCGGCACGCGGCGAACGGAGAAGGAGAGAGTTCATCCCGATAAGTGAGATAGGAACGAGTTTCTCTACGCTTGGCAAGTTTGCCCGCGCCAAAGCAGGCTCCGTGGCCAAGCCTTTGCGCTTCTATCCGAAAGCACCGTATAAAATTAGGCCCCTCTCTCCTTTTTCCTCAGCCGGCCCCCCCTGTCTCTTTCTCATCCACACGTCCATCACCGAGTTTCGCTATCACCCACTCTGCCAGCACCCCTTAGCTCGCCCCCTCTCCGCGTCCCCTGTTTCTCCACCCCAGTCACCCCCCCCGGCACCCCTCGTGTCGTTTCAGCCTCGCCTTCCAGCGGGTCACCGTCTACTTTTCCTTATCGTCGGATTCGTTCTTTGATCCCTCGATGGGACGCGCGTTATCGGGCCGATCGATCTTCCCGTTTCCTCGTCCACGGAAACAGTGGCGCGGGGTGGGCCGGCGACGAGCCACGCGAGAACAACCGGAAGCCCGGGGTACGGCCATGCCCGAGGAGCGGGCTGACAAATTCATTCCATCTCGCGGGAGACGCGACATCGCCGTACATTTATATCGCCGCGCTGGATAGATACGGATATCGAGGATCCGCGTGAAAAACTGCCGATGAATGTGTCTTTGGACCCCCAGCCCCTCTTAGTTCGCGGCTGTGTTCCCCCCTGCTTCTGGCACTCTCCTCCTTTAGCCCGGCTCAGCCATCAGTCGACGTCGCTCTTTTCCTCTCGCGCGGCGCAGTTTCTTCTATTTCACGAGATACCGCCGCCACTTTGGTAGACAGCCTCTGGAGTATGGCATATTAATGCTTTATGGTAATGGCGTCGGGTGGCGCGCGCGCGCGCGCGCTCGTATTGCTACCGCCGCGAGAAATGGCAGCTACGCCGCGTTTATCATTTTTCGTGGGAATTCGGTGGCGCGCTCGCTATGGACGCGTTTAATTACTGTCCCCTTTTCCTCCTTTTTCCCGACGGATCCCTGGAGGAACAGGATTGTGACGCGTTAAAGGAACGTCTGGGTTATGGATTTATAGAGAACCTGCGACGTTGGAGGCGCACGTTTTGTGCAATATTTTCTGCCGCGATTATGGCACTTTTGAATATGGACAGTTGTTCAAAGGAACGTGTGGGTGGCGACATTCGGTAATTAATGGAAAGATTGTGATTATGTGAATAATTTGGGATATTCTTCTAACAAATCCCTACAAAATTACGTCATTTTTAGGATTTTATTTAAAGGATAGTAAACGTCATAGTGTTAAAAAACTTTTTTAGATTGTATTTGTACATCATTGAAGATATTAAAAAGAATTTTTGCATATTTTACCTAAGACTGCTGTCTTTTTGTGGCTGTGACTTCCCTGGTGATACAAAAAAAGTTCTGCAGCTGTGGAATTTGTAACCCTTTTAGAATTTTTTTAAAATCAACAAACCAGGAAATTTCATAAAGTTTATAAGATTGTTCATTACTCGCTTATTCTTATTTTTGTAATACCTAAGTGCTTTGTTATCCCTATTTTAATTTAGTTTCGCATTAGACTTGCCATCAGTGTCACCACTCTAGCCTTGCCTTTACTCTTCTTGCCTATGCCTTGTAATTCGTGTTTTTTTTCTAGTAGAGTAATAAAGACGATTAATAATAATAATAATAATAATAATAATAATAATAATCATTTAGAGCAAACTGCAAATTCTTAATTCTTCTGTGTGTAAATGCCACTCTTATCAAAAGTGAATGTTATTATGATTCGTGGGATATTTCTCAACTAAAATTAAAGTGAACGTGACCTGCTAAAAACAGTGGCTGACTAAAGCGTGGAATTAACCACTGTGTACAACTAGCAAGATTTCCCAGACCTGCCACTTATTATCATTCGCACTGCTGGTTACTTTAATTACTGTCAACTAATCCGTACGTGGGCCCGGAAGATTAAAAGATTACCCGGAATATTCAAGCACGACCTTTAATTTATATACCGCAGCCCAGTAATTTTGGCACGCCATTGTGTTTAATTGAACGAACCAACGAACTCCTTTTTTTTTTAAATTCTTCCAAGCGCACTCCTCTGTAATTTCTCTCCCCTTTTTGTAACAGAGTCAATCAAGCAAATGCCACAAATTACACAAATTTCCCTGTCTAATGTTACTTTTCAAGCAACTTGAAATTATTTGAGTAGCAGGAAAGGATGCAGTATGCACCACTTTAATTATCGTATATACCAGAATGAAGCAAAAAGTACAAAAATAAAAACTGCATAATGAATTGTTGAATGTTGCACAATTAGGTGCATAGAATTACTCAAAAAAGTACGGAAAAAAATCAGAATGCACGAAGCACAGAAGCAAAAATTCAGGCGTTTCTAAAGAACGATTGTGACAAATACAATTCCCCTTTTCAAAGATCATTCTTTGACGATAGACCTTCAAGACCCAGCAAGGAAAATCCCCGAAAACTATCATTTTCCAAAAATAATAAAAACGCTAGATAAACTCTTATATCTTCAGCTCCGACTAAGGCATTTAAAAATTTCCTCCAAGTGATTCAAACCACCCCTCCTATCCACCCCCCCTTAGCGAATAAACTCATAATGCGTTCAATACCAGGAATACCCCAGCACGTTCGAAACGACCTCGAAGGACACCGCCTAAAAACAGTCTCCAGTCATCTGTTATCGTCGCGCCATCAATCACCACGACTTCGGGTCGATTTTTTTCCAAGCCACCGACAAATTCTTTCAAGCGTTTCCTCGACTCACGCTCCGATAAAAAAGACCGCCAGCCGAATCACCGCCACCGACCCTTCGCCCCGCCGAGTTGCACATTAGAACGACCCCGTGCGACGCTCTCCCCCTTTTAAGGATCTGGTAGTGGACCAGTCGCCCTGCCAGCTGCCGAAAGGCGCCCATCGAACCACGGAGACTCGCAGCGCGTCCCCGCGGTGGCGCGCCCTAGCGGCCATGCTATCATGCCCGAGCAACCCGCGAGGGACTTCACGAAATTAGTCGTTGCGTTATTATCATGCCAGCCCGCGGCAACCTCGTCGCCCGTAATATGGTCGGACTTGCTGGCTTTGAGCCGAAGGAGGAGCCCACCCCCGTGTTAGCGGTGTTTTAATCCCTGCTGAGCTAGTCGGTAAGTCGGACGGGGGAGGCAGGAAGCTCGGCATAACTCTTCATTCGCAAGGTTAGCCGGTATAACTGTAACTTACTTCCTCCAACTTTATCACGTGTGCGCCACTGTTTGCCTATATACAACTCAGACGTCCCAGCATCCGCGCTCGTGCACCCCGGCATACCCTTGGACCATTCCATTCCAACGAATTCAACCCCCCCGCCTACATCTGCCCGCCCCGCTGGCCGCGGCAGAGGAGGAACAGGGGGGGACGATAGCGACGCCGGTGGTTCGCAACTCTACTTGTTTGAATAATTACTCACTCGGTGCAGGAGTCGTTTGGACCTGGACGGTGCTCCGCAAAAAATAAGATAAATAGAAGGAGACCCGGGCCGGGGGGCCGGGGGGG
Organism: Andrena haemorrhoa; assembly: GCA_910592295.1. Classification (NCBI taxonomy): domain Eukaryota; kingdom Metazoa; phylum Arthropoda; class Insecta; order Hymenoptera; family Andrenidae; genus Andrena; species Andrena haemorrhoa. Next base: position 17,995,265 of record OU342943.1, read on the forward strand.
TGGCGTGCATGCTACCAGCCCACGATTATCGCGGCGACTCTTTAAAGGGGAACGAGCTGGGCTTCAGAGCTTTAGAGCCCGCTACACGCCCTGCTGTTGCAGTTTTTGATATTTTGGTGGGTGGATCATTAGACTAATGATCTTTGTAGGATCTTTGGACTGTCGTGGCTTCTTCTTTTCTTTGACGGAGGGGAATGTAGACTAGTGTTTAGGGGCGGTTTAACCATTCGTGGTCACAGAGGGTGTATCGCACCCGCATATTTTGGGGAAATTTCTAGACCTTAATAATAAAATTTAAAAATTTGGTGAAGTTTAACGGAAGAAACATCGCTTATATCCACAACTATTCTTTTAAATGCAAATTTCAACATTTCAGAACTTAGATTTCTAGAAAAAGACTATTAAAGCATGATTGTATGAGTATTAGGAATGTGTAATTATCACTCCAAAATTAAAGGATTCAAAAATATGAAAATGGTAATTCAAAAATGACGCTGGTGTGCATGAAGCCCTTGTGACCAATTTGTGATTATATGGTGCGATTACGGGGGGTTAATATTGGTAGGGAATGCATTTGGGTTGTGACTTGTATAGGACTACTTATTTTTTAGGATATTTTAAAGCTGGCTATAATTTTTTAAATAGGACAGTAAGGTAAATGTCCCAATTAGCGACCCTGTCCCAATTATTGACACTTTATCCTTTATATTTAAATATGAATTTTTTTCTCTTCCGAACGGGTGTTAAAAAGTATTGAATTCGATTCGTGAATATTCAAAGTATCTTGCTGATGTTTTCGCTAATGTATATCATAACATATAATTAAGTAATAAATAAATGTTTTCACATGCGTCAGCTACAAATCCGTGGAAAAGTAGTTTCTTGCTACCGAACTTAAGAACGGCCAAATTTTAAGTATTAAGTATTTCTTGCATGGGTATATTAATGTAGGAAAAATATATTCAAATAAGTTCAAAAATAATTGTAAATTCCCTATTTAAAAAAATTGCATTGAATTTTGTATTAAATTCATAATAATTATGGGGGTCAATAATCGGTACTCGTAAAATGTATGAATTCCTATTATTGACACGAGATGCCATGTCATGTTTCCATCCCGCGTGTTTTGTCAGTTTGCATCGTAACCTGAAAAAAAGATGTCTAATAAAGAGTATAATCGACGAAGAAACTATTCCCAGCAAATTTTTGTGTTGAATTACAATAATAATTTAATAATAATTTAATAATAAAAGCTATTTTGTTTTGTACTAAGTATTTTATAAACATCCATTCCACGCATTATGTACGAGTCAATAATCCGGTCCGACATAGGTCACAATTTGGGACGAAGAGAGAATTGAGGGTCAAAATTAGGTACACGTGCATCATATAACATATTTATTATTAACAATTATATTCGAACAATTTCATCATAAAAAGGGGCCTTTTCCATACTGGAAAAGAACCAGCCATATGATAGGCTATTAATGAGTAGCTGGGATAAATACTTTTAATATGTAAATATGTTAGAACGTGCGAGTAGATCTTACAGGGTCGCTAATTGGGACATTTACCTTATATTTTGTAGAACCTTATCCATTGCACATCCACTTTTTGATTACTGTATTTGTATCGGTAAATTTACTCTGGCGGCTGAATTTTCGAAAATATGAAAAGAATACATCTTTCAATTCTGTACAAAAAGATCGTTTTCATAACTGAAGATATTCTGCAAAATGAAGTTTAGCCACTGTATTCCCTACAGAAAATAGTTTCTTCCTCGCGCTATTCACTAATAATACTAACACTTCCTTACATCTCTGATTAGAAAAATAAGTTCCATTCAGGGACACGATGTACATTCCACGGTATTTTCGTCATTATAAAATTGTTCACTGCAATGAATTAACAACAATATTCGACCTACAGACGCGCGCATGAGTACAAACGGTTCAATTTCTGCAATCACTCATCCGGGAAAGAATTATCGGGTGCAAATAAAGCGAAACGAATGATTAGTCGATAAAGCAACATTGGATATTCATCGGTGAACTAAATGGCAACGCAATAACTGTTTTTTCCTGCACTTCTCGCGCACCATTTATTCTTACAGTATCAAATAGTCGTTTCAACGCGCGTTTTTCGTTACAGTTCCGCTAACATCGATATAAAGTTACCGCTTCATTAACTCCGTTTCCCTTTGCAGCACCCGTAGCACCGACGTAAAATTACCGTCTCATTATTTTGTTTTCTGCCCAGCGGAATAATTTTACCCGCCTTGCATTATCGTGATTTTATTTCCGCCCCGATGAAACGCGATATCCATCGTGTTATTTTCGAAACCCAACAAGTAGTATTGCTTCAGTCACCTACTCATCAAACACGTAGAAATTGGATCGCGAGGCTTCTTTCAAAAATTAAACATAATTTCACACTTTTATTCGATAACGAAATAAATCAATTTAATATACCTCTTCATATTTATACTGCTACGCTGTGTCAGATGTACAAATCGTCACCACCTGTAATTGAAGGGCTAAGAATTATAGTGATACAAGTCCAAATTTTGATAATTTGAGTTAATAATACTTTTTAAGTCTTAAAGCCTCCATCTGTTTACTTCCATAATGAATTAAGTTATAACTCTCATTCCCCGCTTTTAACCAGTAGGTACCTACATCAAACCTTTAACGTTATCTTACGTGCACATTTCTACTTTATAACTCTTTGTGATTCAACAGTTCTGTGGCCCCAGTTGCCACCAATAAAACGCGTTACTTACAAGTCGCGGACTCACTAAAAATGGACCTTCCTTATTATTCCCCTTTCCCTTCACATCAAACGGGAACTTTGCGTAAAAGCATCTGCTTCACCCCCATTACAACACCCATTCGATCGACTTCAATTTTAGCACCGCGCACCCAACGCCCCCCTACGGCCAGCCGTATAATCTTCAACCCTTGTAATGCGAGAAAGTGGTAATCCTCGCGATTATCGCGAGCAGACACGACGCATTTCCGGAAGAAGCGGCCGCACATTCCGCTGCCGCCAGCCCCGAAAACTCGGTCCGCGGGATGAAATTTGATTACAGTCCATTCCATTAAACCGCCCGGTGCACGGATGTCGCCGTCCATCCCTCGATGCTTGCGCGCGGCTGTAATGGCGGCGCTGAGTCGCGGCGCGCGGCCCGTCCGTCGCGAATCAATTTGCGCGACGCGCAGATTTCCGTGGATGATAAATAACGGGGGGGGCCTCCCGTGTCAAGCGAAAACGTAACCATCGCTCAGCGATAATGCCGTCCCGCGTAAGTAGGATGTAACGATTGCATAAAAGCGAAGGGCCCGCGATATGAAAGCACGATGACGCGCAGAAACTAGCCGGTTACAACGATCTATCAATGCGCAGCTCCTGAATGCCGTATCAATACATCGGGGATGCTCGCGTAAAAACAACATCAATCTTCAGTACGCCGCGCCGATGTCGAGCGCCCCTCCGCGCGATTGTGGACCGCTTGGAGAAATGCATCCTGTGCGTCGGGTAACGACTCCGCGTCGACGGGCGTCGCGTGTCGCTGGAACATCGTGTAAACGGAGCATAAAGGGACCCGTGGATAAATGGGGGACAGAACGTAGGAATAAAGTCCTGGCTTTGCGCCGTGCACGCGTCCGTTGCGTTCGAGACTTCTGGAGAAACGGCAGCCAGTTCGTTTCTTGCCGTATAACGAAAGCATTTATGTTGTGCGACTTGAAGAAAGAAGATTTATTCGTCAGGTTTGACCGACGGTCCTGGATCGATGTACCTGCGTGTGTTGTGCTGTGTGCATGGACTTAAGGTAATTGGAATCGTCACTGGTCCCGGTGGCGGTGGCGAAGTTTCGAGGGTCTTTTCGGTATACAACAGCGAACCGAATTAAAGGGACAGTGTATTGTGACTTTCTGCGCATTCGGTCTGCGGCACAGGCTGGATATTGTGCTACGTGTTGATCTTCGGTGTTGTTATGTTTATATTTACATGAATGATGTATGTGGTATGGTAGAACGGGCTGAAGCAGAGGGTGAAAAGGTAGCAATAGCTTCCATTTGACTATGAACGAGAATGAAAGACGAATACAAAAATTAGCATGGATCGGAGTATAAAAAATTGTTACATTACAACTTAACCCATCGATTTGCGTATTACGGGGTTACGCGCCAGAGTTGGGATGAAGGGTGAGAAGGCGGGGAGAGGAATGGAGGAGAGTAAGAGGAATGTGAGGAAGGAACGGGGAGACGGAAGTCCACTGCGTAGAAGGTAGAGGTAGAATTAAGAGCCAAAGGGGAAGGCAGGGATGAGGGGGAGACAGACCAAGAGCGGAAAGGTGGGTGGTGGAACCTATTTCTCTTTCTCGAACGCGGGTAGGAGGAACAGAAAGAGAAGGTGGAAGCATGTAGGAATTGGCGAAACGGAGGGAAAGATGTAAATAGGGCGCATAATGTAAATAAAAAACAAAACAAGACAATAATCGAAAAATCGTCTAGACCAGCTCTAGATTATAGGCTTAATATTCGTAGAAAATTTTATTCAAATCGATCTACTAATCTCAGAAACATTTTCGGTACCATAAATGGTGTAACTATGAAGAGTCCGTTGGGAGAAAGACTGCTATGGTACCATTTCTTAAGATATCAAATTTCATTTTGAAGAAAATACAGCTTAATTTATACGCAACAAGGTGTATATCTTGATTTTTAAATATTTTTATGAAAAAGTCATAAAAATGATCCTATTTTCCGACCTGTCAAGGGTACATATGTAACCCCTTATGAACTTAATTTTAACACAATTAGAAATCATATATTTCAATCTTTTTCGCATAACAAACTACATACACAAACCGGACAAGTTAATTTACCATATCCAAGAACAAAGTATCAGAGTTCACGCGATTGAATTCGCGAATTGTTCTGAGAATTCGGGAGCATGACGGATGGGTGACGCGCGCTGGTGACGCGTGCAATGCCGAAGCTTCCCATGCATATCTTCCACGCTTAAATATGGATCTGTGCCGCTGGTATTGCGTGCTGGATACGTCATCCCTTTGTCACTCTATTCCATAAATTTGTATTACGTCGGGTGAATTTCAAATTCGGCCGCAGACATTTCGTAATACCGGTACGGCACACAGCCGCCGCCGTGTATTACACTTCGCCAAGGGCACGCGCGAAATAATTCAGACTATTTTGGCTTAGCACAAGCGAAACAAGACAGCGTTCCCAGCGTAATAACAGCTGGTAATAACACCCGTTAATTGCGGGGCCGTTGCGTGCACGTTGATCCAAAGCGAAACTTGCCTTTCGATGGAGAATACCGTTACGGGCTAGCTGCACGATTTTATGCGGGGATAATTAAAATTCTGGCTCGTACTACGGGCTCGCATCGAACGCTGTTGGCGGCCCTATCACTCTGTTCATTTTAAATCAGAATAAATTGTCAGGCGCGCTTTAAAATCAACCAAAATGTCACTTTTATTCCCCGAGAACGGGGATCAAAACCACTTTTCGAAATGCGACATGAGTTCGAATAAAATTCATTCTGAAAAATAATTACATCCCTGCACATTCTGCGAATCCAAAGTTTAAAATATGTAGATAGAATGCACGCGCAGTTATGTAATTTATCCAGCATTATTTTGCTTTATACAATTCACGCCAGGCTTATAGAAAAAATACAGTGTGTAAGTTAAGGAACTGAAGAAGAAGCATCGATGGAAGAAATATTGAAATTAAGAAGAATAACAAAATTTGCTTTCCATTTTTCAACGTGTTTTCTTATCCAAAGAAGCTTACTTATACCAAACAGGCTTGCATAGCTATTTATTTCCATAACGAAGAGACACCCAAAAAATCGTATTCTCCACTTGTAACATATTTTCGCAAACTCCACTGTGCGCGCGAGGAAACAAAATGCAATCGGTCAGCCACTCCACCGTTCCTTGAACCCAAAACATTGTTCCCGACACTTATTAACCGTCACCGGGACAATGGCCCCGAGACGTCCAAAGCTGAAAGGCGTTGGACGCGATGCAACAGTAATTCCCTTGTTATCGCGAGGGCTGAAGGGGCGGATTGTGCCAGCATCTTAGGGTTTGGCTCTGGTTCTCCGAGATTAACGGTGTAACATGCTAATTAGGAGTCCCGCGTCGCGAAGTCCGGTTTAGTCCTGGCAACCGATCTGCTCTGCCTTCGGACATTGCCACGTAGTCGGGCACGGTTGTATATCAGCCGGAGACGCTAGAGCACGCACCTACCTGCACACAATAAGCCATTGTTGTCCCTCCGACGTTACCGTTTCCCCAATTACCGTTCATCGAAGACAAAGCTACCATCAGCCCCCGTTCTCTAGGCTCCTCCGAGTCGTCCGTGTCCCCCTGTCCCCTTTATTCGCGCAATCGTCCTTTCCTCCCTCTAAAATTTCCTCCGCGCCGATCTCCCTCACTCTCTCTCTCTCTCTCTCTCTCTCTTTCTCTCTCTTCCATCGTGCCTCTCCCAGTTATTAATTTTACCCTCCTCTCTCCTCTCCCTTTTTTCCCTCCTGTTCCACTTCTGCTTCCTCACGCTGAGTTCCCCCTTTGTGCTCGTTCTCGTCGTTTTGTTCCCTCCTTCATTTTCCTTCAATTTTCCCTTTTCGCCTCTAGCTCTCTGATACAGCTTGCTTTTTGCCGGGTCCATTTTCCTACTTTTTCTCTTTTCCTCGTTTTTAATATGTACTCCTTCATTGGGTTCGACGGTTTCTCTTTTTTAAATCGAGGTCCTTATTTTTTTTGGGGGGAGGGGAGCAAATTATTCGCGTCCCTTGATGCATGTTAATTTCCTCTATGTGTTTATTGGAATTTCTGCGCTTCCCGCGTCTTCGCTTTTATATCGACTTTTGTATTCTACTCTTTCCCTTTTCATGCCCCGCGTTTCATCGTTTCGTGACCCGCTTCTTTTTTGTTTCGGCTTGTCTGTGTCTATCCGCCCCTGTTTTGTTTGGTATAATTCTTCTATTTTTCTTACTGCAGTCGGTGCCTCTTTTGCGCTTATGTGAAACCTTTTTATATTCTCTATATTTTGTCACAGTGTTTTTGTTCTTCCTTCTGTCATTCCCATTTTATTTTCACGTGTCGCTTTAGTTGTTATTCTTACATCCACAACATTATTCTCAGCTTTTTCTTTTGCCAGTCTGTTCTCTTCAATTAACTGGCCTCCATTGGATTTTCCATTTTCCTTTACTTCCTACTTTTTTCCTTTTTAGTACAATTTTTAATCATTGTTCCAAAAGTCTTTGTACGCGATTTCTGAGGATAGTTCATTAAAACGTGAATTCACATAGAAAGTATAAATTATGCGCTTAGAGAGGACGAAATTACGTAAACAAATTTTACACAGAATTGCTAACGGCAGGCAGGATTGTCGCATTTCTATGCAATGCATAACAACACATATGTATATGCGATAATATGTACATCGTGTAATGGAACGATCATTATAGTGCTGTACAATAATGGAGGTGAATTAGCTGCATTAATGAATACACATAAAACACCATGATAATGAACTGAATAATGGAGTAATTAAATGATTATTCATAATGCAATATTGTAGCAAAGTGGAATAAACTCGAACAGAAATTCTAATACGTCATAAATTTACGTACGTACTTCAAAACGTAGAAAAGATAGTAATTATTTCATTGTTAACAATTTTTGAACGTAAAAATTCTTGTACATCAAAAATTTCAAAATTTGTCATGTAAGGAATCATTGTTTAAAGAATTCATTATTCATTTCACTTAGATATTAATTTATTTTCAGTACTTATGACGATAAATTTGATGAACTTGGTTAAAATAATAAATATAATATTCAATGACAAAATCGGAAATATTTTTCCATATACACTTTTGACTTAGATAATTTTTAATCATGCGAATTTTAACCGAATGTGAAGTATAATGTCTGACATATCCACGACCTGAACTACTGATGATGTCTGATCACTTATTGAGCGTCTCTACTTGTTCATTTTGTGTAGCGAGGAAGCAATTGAAAAGGAGTGAAAAAGAATCTTTCGCTCACATATTACGCAGTATTTTTCTACCATAAGTTTGGTGTAACCTTAACTGTGTATAGACATATTTCTTGTCAACAAATAACTGTATACATTTAAACACATACCGAGGAGTGCCATGAATCATAAACACACAGCAACTGTATCTCGCCAGATTTGCAGGAAATCAACTTGTAACAATCTTAATTATACATTTTCTGTAACAACATCAATTTTGAACATAACTGCAATTTTCATTCTTTTTTCCCAGTATTTCACCAGTCCACTACATTTCCTTAACAGTCCAATTTAATATACTTTGCAATTCCAAAAGTAATAAATCAAGTAAAGCGCAAAAATGTAATCCAAGATCAGAAATAACGAAAATACACATTCAACTGAGAATTCCGATGCAATGAGGGCAGCAAGGGAACATAAGAGATCTACTAAAAAATTTGAAAGATTTCGAGTTTTCGGGTCAAATGCGTCGGAATTGTTTGAAATATTTCTCGATTTATTGTCCACGTTGAAGCGTGTACTAAAATGCTTTAGTGCTGTTCGAAAGCGGCGCAGAAGGAGGACGGCACAGATCTTCGAAGAACCGAAGTTCTCGTGCGAGAACAAAGGTAACGGCCAGCCACAGCTTCAAATCAGCCAACTTCCGGTAACGCTGTATTTTCGTAACAGATATAAATTCGGGTTTTACGAGCGTCCGTGTTTAAATTTTGATCGCACGCGGAAGTAAGTGGATTACGTTCTGCGCTACGTTACGAGGGAAGCTCAAGTGGGAATTAAAAGACGTAGAAATACTACGTGCTACCCTCTAATGGAACGTTTGACATTTTATTTTATTGCCACATATTTTTTCCACCTAAAAACACTGGTGCCAGAGTGCTGCTTGTCATTAAAAAATGGAATGCAATATTTTCCTTCATCGATCCTTATCAGCTCTTACGATTCACACCATGAAAACTATTATTTGAACTGAAGTGGTAAGGAGTTGCATTAATTTGTTTTTTATGGAATTCTTCTGGTTCACAAGTATATGACTGCTATATTCACTATTTATTTATTTATTTATTTATTTATTTATTTATTTATTTATTTATTTATTTATTTATTTATTTACAGGCAATCCTCCTATATTAAAGAAGGACTTTTATTGTCATACGAACTCTGAATGTACCATTGAATAACTTCATTAAATTCTCTATGGGAAAGAGTTGGAGCAAAGTTTAAACTATTTGACAGTGCAAGCAAAATGATAGAGAGAAGGTATCCCTTAGATTCATTCTTCTTGGGATTTCAAATGCAATAATATTTTCTTAAATGGAATCATATTTTTTCTACGCCTTATATACAACTACACGATATAAGAGTAAGACCAAGAATCATAAATTTTTCCAAATTTCCATTGCTTCCTTTTAATTTCCTCCGCATATCTAACAATAACCCTACTACCCTTGTAGACCTAATCATACCCCCTAGTTACCTCCTAGCAATATTATATTTGTATATATTAAAAAGTGCTCCATCCAAGAGCACGACGATATATTAACCTGTAAACATCCAGCTAACACAAGTAAATAATATACTTGAAAGTAATTATCCATTCTCTTCACAGCAAACTATCATCAAATTTAAAAACGTCACTTCTATTCAAACACGACAACCGTTTTAATAAACGAATACACAAGGGATGAAATAATATGGCCGGAAATCAGCATCCCTCGGACGAACCGCAAGCGGAAACGAATTTTTCGCGTCGAGAGGACAACTCGTACGTTTCGGGGGAGGGGGCGGGTGCAAAAACTCGCGGAAACAGCGGCAATGGGGAACAAAGGGGCGAAGAAGCATTAAATCGACGTAGCTCGGTCAAAGTTGTGTTTCAAGGAAACGAATGCACTCATCCCCCTTCACCCCCCTTTCCGAGCAACAACGTTCCTTTTAGTGAGTAAATGTAAGTAAACGGGAGTTTATGCGTGGCGCCGAATCCTTGCCCCAGAATGGGCATTCTTCGGCCGAATGAAAAGAAGAAAGAAGGTCTTGGCTGTGAGCCATCGGGCGTTTGGAACTCTTACGTAGAAAGTCCTCTAGCCACAGAAATCGTTACATTCTCCTGGCTCGGTAACTTTTTCAAGATCCAGTCGACCGAGACTTAACCGGCAGCTTCGATTTATTCGTCACTCGCGACTCCTGTTTGTAGGTGTGTTCGTTAATAACAGAGACACTTTGTTCGTGAAGCATCGATCAGCTGGATTGACTGTTTATTGAAATTTTTCGGAGAAGTTGCTGAAAGAATTGAAAATTGTATTTTTTAATGAACTTCGATTATGTGGGCGGAAAATTTGAGTATCGAATAGGGATCATTTAATAGTTATAATGGTGTATTTAAATGTTTATTAAGAAGGGTAGTCTTATGATTATGATGGTAAAGTTGTTAGAGTTTTTGATTTCTTCGTTGGACCAATAGTTTCCTTTTAAATTAATGCCTGAATATTGATGAAATATAGCTAAACATTTATATTTATATAATATCGACCATAAAATTGAGTGCAGAAGTTGGAAAGTAATTATTAGGTGGAGTTATGGTAAATAATAATACGCTATTTTTTAATGACATTATAGGTAAACATTAAACTCTTAATGATTCTTCGGAAATAATACTTTAATTCGAAATGTCATCGACTCTATTTACTTCATCCACCAAGGTAATATAACTTCGGAATCACAAGTATTTACTGAGTGAAGTCCAATGAAAGATATCTGGTAGATTTCATTTTAATTATCTCAACGTAGAATTTTAAATAAATGAAAAGGTTTAAAGGAGACTTTGCAATTTCAATTTATCAGTATGAATTATAAATCAAAATTCCCTGGTGATTGTCTGGTCATCGTATTTGTGGGAAGTTACATAAAAAACATTCAGAAAAAATAAAGTAATTTCAAGTTATAAATGTAAATTTAAACCGAACATTCGCAGAGTATTTTATAATCGTCACTAATTCTTGAATCAATTGCGCCGGTATTTAACAGTTAGGAATGACTCATTGAATCGTTAGCCCATTACTCAGCTCATTAAGTACACTTCGCATTTTCACCTAACAGTCTCCCTTTTTCCCCCGGGAAATGAAATTGCTGTAAAATTTAATTACAAGGTAACAGCTCCTGTTCCTTCTTTCCTTTCGCAAGCTGCCTGGTTATGCTCTGTATTACCTCGCTCCCGCTCACGCGTATTAGTACTTGTAATTCTTGTAGAAGATTCTTGATTAAATCGCTGACTTCGAACAGAGGCGATATTATAGTCTCACCCCCTCGATTCTAACGATTTCACGAGATTAAATTAAATTTTAGCTTCAATAACATCGATTTCGGGGCGTTCTCTTTTTTGCACACGAACGAATCGGGTAGATTAAAGGATCACGAATTCTAATTATTTTCACCCCCTGTTCCTTGCGTCTACATTATTTTACCTTACCCGTAACCTCCCTTACCAATGAAATTAACATCATAATCAACAACTGTCGCTTAATATTAACACTTTTTCACAATAAGAAGCTTTGCATATCTATACAGTGAGGTGTCCTATAACGAAAGAATGCTATAACGAACAATTTCTTTTAATAAATTAAAACGCTTACAACGAACAAATATGTTACAACGAACGCGGAGAAACACAAACGGCCTTACATACAATTCTAGAACGAAGCAGTTCGTTATAGGATACCCCACTGTACAGCTACTAATTTAAACGAACGTATTAACACACATACAACGTATAAAACAACGTTCACTAATAGTTCTACAACACGTGATAAAATTCGAGTCAAAATTCCACAGTGACCAAGTATTAGCCTGTACCGAATCTCAAACCATGAAATACGTGTCGAATTCCAGCAAAATTGCCAGAACTGAGTTTAAGCAGCAGTCTGACCACCTTCGCATATCCATCACAGTAAACGATACAGAATACATATTCCATCCGCCGCCGATAAAAAGGGAAATCTTCCATAGAAATCATGCCTTAAGGTGAGCAGACCGGTCATTCCCGTGCAACTCTCGTTACCCTAAGTCCCCACAGGTGTCCGCCACTTTTGTCGTTCCAAAAAACATTCCCAAACGGACCACGTGCAACGCGTCCATTTCACGCTCCATTTATGCAAACGCAGCCGGGGGCGCAGCGGTGACGGTGACCCAGAACGATCACGCGGAATTACGTGATGCCGCATAATTCAATATGATTTAATACGTCGATGTAAATTTCAAAAGATCCCGCGGGTAAGCGACGATGATATAGCCGGTTTACGTGCCCACACATGCACCGGCGTGCGCGCATCTTCGAGCATCAAATCCGGCTCCAGCGTCGCCGAGAGTTTTCAGCGCGGCAGCCGCTTACGCTCGTTTATCCGCACAGCAGAGGTCGAAAGAAAGTTTGAACTGCGAACGATCGCAAAAATAAGATAGTTCCATTTTTGACAATTATATCTTAAAATTGATGCCCCGTAGATGGAGGGTTGCCAGGATAGGCCACTGATACCAACAGAATATTATACTTAAAGCTTAAGTAGTATGTAAGTACTTTCAACGCCGTAGCCGCTTGGAACTACTTCCATGAATTGACATATATCGACTACTTTTTTGTTGTGAAATTTTTCCTTTACTTTTTTAAATATATACTGTGTCATCCCCGAAGTTTCAACAAGCCAGAATAAATAAGTTCTTTGAAAAAAAGTAGCCAATGCTTAGGTGGGTACAGCTGTGCTTGGTTATTGGTATATGTAAGGGTTAAAGAGGGTCGCGTAGAGTTGCAAAAATATGAATTTTAAAACTTCTTTTGACCACCATTGTATATCCAACGTGTATACTCGCAACCCACCACCTCTCTTCCCCTCCGCCCCTTTCACGCGCAATGCCCGAGTTTCCGTTTTTCCTTCTCGTTTTTTCGAACCGACTATTAAAGCGCTGCTGTTTTAAATCGAGTTTGCAAACTGCGCGCAAGCACCTCGGATGTGCAACGGGCACAGCCGTCGAACGATGATGCTGGCGCGGTTAACGAGGATTTTAGGAGTTCGAAAGTTAGGGAGAACGATTCAAATTCGAAGTCTGTTGGTGTAATTCAAGTTTCAGTTAGAGTTGGTTGGTGAACGGAGAGAGGGAGCAGAAGAAATGGCGCATCTGCGTGGATCTGCAAACGGATGAAAATGGCTGGGGTGGTGTTCTAAACGTATTTAGTTACTCGTCATGCAAATTTTCCGGCAGAAGTTTTCTGTTTCTTAGATCGGTAATGAAACGAAGTCTCTATAGGAATAATTGTACTGATTAAAGTAACGAGGTTGGTTTAGGTCTGGATTAAGTCTCTTTTGAACAATCGTACTTAGATTGCCTAGTCTGCATTACGTACGGAATAGAAAAAAATATTTTATTGTTTTACTGGTGAAAACTGTTTTGCCTTCGTGCAATCAAAATATGCAGCAGTTAAATTATTTTTTAACTTCGCATTGCCCCCTCAGGCGGAATAAAAACAAGTCACCCTTGTGTTGCTTTTTCTTTCGTCCCATTCCCACCCTATTTATCTGGTTCCTCACCGTTAATGACATTTACTATCTTCGTAATACGGGCAACATTAACTCCTGGCCATTTCCTTTTCTTCTTTCGGTGTCTATGCTTTCACAGAATCGAGCATTGAAATCTTCCCGAAACGCCTGAAAACGGAACCACTAATTGCATAGTGGTGGGTGTAATGACACCTCGGGAGATTTCGGCCCCCGAAGGAATTCCAGAAAGATTTTCGCAGCAATTTACAGGTATCGAGTGGTCGTAAATTGCGCGCAGGGGAAGAGGAACGATAATCGCGACGTCGTAAATCCCACGAACCTCATTTCCCAGGTACTTATATCTGTCACCTAATACATTTCTCCTGGGCCATTAACGCGGTTCTGCACGATTGTTAGCATATATTATCCTGCGACAATGTACCTCTGAACGTTCCCCTTCGAACGGGGCAACCTGCAAGCTGCAAAAATTATCATTTACCGCCATCTTGGTGCATTGAAGCCATTCTGATATAACTGATATTAGTTTTACTCACACATAACCGAAATTAGTTTCATTTTAATTCAGACATATTTATATAATAACACGGTTCCCACTTAGCAGCGACCAGCCGATCAAATAGTAACCTAGTAACGCAATAAATATATAGGGCGATTTATAATTACATATTAATTTTAATATTTTTAGTTGAAAAATGGTCAGACGTAATAGCAGAAAACTTTTTTCGTTATACCCCATCCTTTGCTTGACTGTCTTATTAAAAATTTCCCCGCTTCCTTCGTGACTCTCCACTTTCGTATTGCATTCTACACGTGGTGGTAATAAAAACATATTATTATTATCCAGAAAGGAATATCGTTATGGAGCCTCGTAAACGCGAGTATTAGTGAAATGCACAGGCACAAATACAAGGCAGTCGTGGAAAGTAGCTTTTATCGCCTCCCAAATAGTTAGGGATTCTTTTCGAAAAAGTTTCACGTAAAAGTTTCCCGCGGCGGTGCTCCTGCGGGAACTAAAATATCCCCAGAGAAAACGCGGATCGTTATATCCGGCAATATGCAGGCTACGTATTGCCTTGAGAAATTTATAGAAACTTTCGATAGTTGCCTCAGCCACGGTCGACAGGAGAGGAAGAAAACGAAACGAAAAAAGGGAGGAAGGAAAAAACGAGGGGAAAGAAGTATGTACGCGGGCGGAAGTTGGCCGGCGCTGGTACCTATCGGGGATCAAACTTACCGACGACGATCGAAGGGGGTTCGCGGCTATCGCGAAAGTTGTCTTTTAATTTTGTATAATGCCGAGCGTAATAACTGCGCGGAAACGGAATTTCGAAGCGCGACTGGCGCAATAACAGCGGCCAACTCTGTTCGATAACTGTTTTTAAGACTAATTTCGTGACACGAATAGTTCTGTTGCGTATCACGCGATGCTTGATACGAACGTAACAGGCGTTAAATGTTTCGCAAATGTAGGTACTGGTGAAAGTTCGAATCGTTACAAATTAAGGCAACTGTTTTACAAATAAATTCATTAATGCGCCACTGTAAATATACACGTGTACGTGTGTAGCTGGATCTGGAGCTGCGAGGAAGTTTGAAATCAGAAAATTCACGCACACATATTTATTAACGTGCGCGATATCGCTAATAATGGCATGCTGGTTGGTTAAAATGCAATAATTTGTACTGGATTAATGAACGTTTGTATCTTTCGCTATAAAAGAAAATAAAACTTGCTGAATGAATCATGCTTAACTAATTCCAACTAAAATCACGGATGCAAGTAATTTAACGTATAAAGAAATTACCAATTTATCTAATAATCCTCACGATTTTCTCCATTGCGACAGGGGTAGTAATAACTTGAAATACTGTTCTGCCACAAACTCGATGATTACTTTTTATTACAGAGTAATAATAATACACACTTAAGCGTAAAAAGAAAAGGGGAATATAGAAAGTTATGAATTTAAATTGTAACGACCAAGATTCAACACTTGTGGATGCATGTCGTTACAAAATCTAACTCCAATTAAAATTCACTCCTGTAATCCATTTACAAAGGATAAATAAAAAGATACGAAAATTGTTATCACTGTAAATGATTGATTTTAAATGGTGACGAGACTCGAGGAATTGGAATGGAGATATCGCGCGGACAGTGGGAGCACCAAGCTGTTTCTACAAGCGCGTAAATGAGGAGGGACAGCGCTTTTAAACAGACGTCTGCACGCCGTTAGAAAAAGATTTCGTGGAGCGGTAACATTTTCAGAGATGGCCGGAGGCTGTGAAATACATAATCTGTGGTTATCTCTTATCTCATCCTTGGGGCGATAAAACGCCAGTACGAATGGTTCTGCTGCGATGTTCTCGCTTGGGCGAAGAATTCTCACGAATTTACGATCGTGCCTCAGCGCTCACGAACCAGCCGTGGAGAAATCTATGACAGGAACGTGACTGAAAATTAATGCCAGGAAATAATCTCGGCCGACTTTGGTCACGTTAAAGAAGAGTCCAGTAAATTCTGGTCCGCTCAGAAGAGGAATAATCCGAAATTTATCCGGAGGTACCAAGAAATGCTTCTTACAAAATTTATTTGATTCGCTGGGTAGACGTTTTATGATGTGATGTCTTAATAAAAAATAAGTCAGTAATTACTTGGTAATTGATTTTGGAATATCCCATACACCACCACAAAAAGAAAAAAAAGTTCCCTTTTTGAGCCAAACAACTTCTTTAACACTAATTTTCTATATGAAATATTCGCCGTGTTCATTTAAAAGAAGCATACCGTGTTTGTGATAAATACTTTATTGTATCGTGAGTATAACACACTAAGTAATTCTAAGTGAATATGTATAAATTTTCAGAAACTCAAGTTAATTTAAAGTGTTTTAAATTAATGTATTTTAAATAGGTATGGAATAAATTAATTAATTCAGTACAAAGATGTTAGGTGTGTTTTTTCACCATAAAGTAAAAACAGGCATTTTTTTTATTTAAGTGTGGTTTACCAGTATATGCATTCATTAATATTTAAAGTCGTCAAATCTGTCATCTACCTGCTCCCTGTTAATTGTTAACTGTCTGCTGGAGTTAACCGAGACACCCTGTATGTCAGTTGTAGGGGTCGTATACAGTATCGTTAAGGAAAGTCCATTTAAGGAAGGTACGTGACCCGCTCCTCCCTCAAATGCGAAAATAATTGATATGACAGGGCCCGAACCGTCAGATTAGGTCAGGCATCGAGAATTGAGAGAGGGTTTAAACTAATCCCCGCCAAGTTCCCGAGCCGACTGTACAGTTCGAGGGCCTTTCCCGGGACTGTCTGAAGATATCAGCAGCTAATGATACTCCGTGGCGCGTGCATGTAATTAATGCGGGGCCGTGTGAAGCGGATTTGTGAAGGGTCGGCTGCCTCGAGCGTGTATAAGCCTAGCTAAGGAACTCGCTGAATAGAAGTTTCGACGAAGTTCACGAGTGGAAATCTAGGGGAGGACTTCCAGGATTAATTACTTCCACCGAACTTGTTCTTTCTTCGTGGTAATCGCAAAAATCCCTTACGATTGCACATCCTTCGCCGCGGTAGGTGTGAAATCTGCGCAGCGTGAGAAATTTGCTGAAGGAAAGTCGAGGGGAGCCTATGGTATTTTAATTATCACTCTTTAGAGCTGACAAGAGTTTTTGGTAATACTTAGGCGAGTTTGAGGGGAAAGAATTTTGGAGTTTCCTTGTAATTTCCTTACAATTTTTAATTCGTGTGACTGAATTTTTGGGGATTATATTCTGAAGAAAAGCTGGCGATGTGTGGTTTGTCAATTATTTTTGTTGACATAGTGAGACGGAAGCGTGCTTATTCGAATCTACAGGGTAGTTAAAAAATAGCGTGCAAAATTTACTGGTGCACTTTATATCTCAGGAACAGTTTTGTTAGTTTGGATGTAGAGGATATGAGAATTTCTTATGTTTAGTTTCTGAGTGTCATTCTGTTCGTTGTATAAGTTAGCAATAAATATGAAAACGGAAAGTAGAAGAGGTGCTGTTAAATGAGAAGGACGAAGCGTTAAAATGATTCGACGACACTGAAATCATACAAGATTGTTTAAATGAAGGATTTTCATTTGTTATGATCTATTTACGGCAATAAAATCGAGTTCATTGGTATCGCCTACTTCGGGTTATCGAGACTCGATTACAGCTCCAAACTATTATATATATTTAAAATGGAAATGTTTTCTTTATTTAAAAAGAAAAATGTATTTATTCCGAATAATGTCAAATCGTTCATTTTACTAAGAATGTAATTAAAAACAAGTGTTTCCCAGGACATAGTTGGATTCCACTTGATAGTTTAGAACAAACCCACTCAGAAGTCCACAAATCTAATATAAAATAGGTACAAGAACAATTTTATAGGGAATACTTTATTATCGCATAAACCGATCTATTATTGTCAATTGCATAAAACATGGATTTCTTGGGACATACCTATAGACGACAAAAACATGAAAAGCTTTCAAGCAATATGTGGGACGTGTCGTTTAATGTTCTAAATTGCTGTTCGCGAACGTCTGGCCAGCTGAATTTGTAGAATGAAATATCGTATCCAATTTATCCTCCCGTTCTTGCTAACAGTGTTCGCAATTATGGTTTTTGCTACAATATATTAAGCGTTTCCCATGAGGGAGGTTCTTGTACCGAAGTTCCGACGGAGTTCGCAGACTAATATAACAATCGGTCACCCTGGCGATTAATTACATGCGCATAGTTATTTAATAACGAAGTTTGCGTACGTGCAGGAGATACCGTGTAAAATCGTTCACTCTACACAGGGAAACATGAAATATCAGTACCTTCTTCGATTACATCATTAATTGTTTAGTAATAGACTATAATACGCAACGTAATTCCACGTAAATGTTTTTCTTTTGTATTATACTTAGCTGAATTATTAGGTTTATGAGTTTGTTCAGCTTTAATACAACCATCAAAATTACATATCCCATTAATTTTCAATAAATTCGTGTAGCATCAAGAATTCGTGAAAAATATAATTAAACAAATAAATGTAATATGAAATATTTGTCTGTGGTACAATAGAAAAATTGAATAGACAATCTATCTGTCAAATTTGTATTCCCATGCTGTTTAAAAGCGAATACATTTCAATAATTAATAATAAGGAAAAGGAATAAATAATAGAATCTGTAGTAAAGATACAGTTTGAAAAAAAAGTATTAATTACACTTTCTTCTTGAAAAATAACTGGTTCTACAGAAAACTCCTACCCCTATGATGTTATTAAAATCTTTTTCGTAACAAACAGTTGTGATTAACCAATTTTACCTTCTAATTAACGATGATACTTGCATAGAACTCGAATAACGTCAGACTAGAATTAAATTGCATTTATTCCTTCCCTTTAATTTCTTCTTCACTGCAGAGTGGGGAAGGAATATCGAGTTACAAATTGCTAATTTATCCATTGTTTCTTAAAATTCTGTATCATCCTGCTGGAAATCTCAAGGAAGAATCAAGTAAATAACTTCTTCTTCGCCTGCCAGTTCTTTCAATTAACCTTCGTTAAACTTAAAAGTAGTACTACCACCCAGAGGGTGCAGACAGCAGCCAGGATTATCGATAAAAGTTTAACCAGCAAGGAGGAACGAAAAAGAGAGCGGAAGTAGCGGAGAGGAAAAACAGTAAGTTAATTCCAACTGAATACGTTCTATAATTACACGATAATTACAACCGCATTGAACTGTGCACTTTTTTTTCATCTCCAGATACCTACCTGACAAGAGAACAATTATTATACCAAATTCAAGAGACATAAATGAATTAAATATCGATACACGCTACGGTGAATGTAATTCCTTTCGTGCACAAATTTCTCTTCAGTCGTGTGAATTAATCAAAGGAAATTAAAATTAAAATAATTATAAAAGTCTATTCTCTCAATATTTTCTACTGAACTCCAATAATAATATTATTCGACTCTTGTACAGAGAACTTTAATTATTTTAAATTGTCAGATATATCCACACTTTAGGAAAATTGAATTTACTCTGTAATTTTAACTTTACACAGGTTTCATCTACCGTTGAATGATTGATATGAATTTTTCCTTTAAAAATTCTGTAACTCCCTCGCTTATCTTGTCTCCCAATTTCCTTGAAAATATTCATCTACCTTCTTTCGTTTTTTGTGAAAATGTATAAATTTTTATTCGAAACCACTAAAAATTTAAGAGCATACTATGAAACCCTGCAAACTCTGTTGAATTCACGTGCAAAAAGGGTCGAGAGGAATGTTGTACCAGTCTGTAGTAATGCTGTTTGTCATCTAAAACGTCAGCAAGCACTACCGAATAATTTTTTCGTAATGGAAATGGCTCCTCGCCAGTGTAAATTTTCATCTGAAAATAATGAAGCATCAATGCAGCGTTCACGTCAAGAAATATATTATTTTAAAAGCACGCGTACCAAATGTTGCTATCTTTGAAAACAAGAACAGAATTCTACGCCGAGACGGGAGAATTGCTAGCACGTACTTATATTAAGATATTATTACAGTGGCGGAGTTAATTACATTCCCTGACTTACGAACAATTTCAAAAGTATTCAGAACTGCAAGCTATAATAACATTGCTCTAATAGAGTTAATATTTTCCACTATCAAAACATTTCTGAAATACTACCATAATCAAATTACCCGAAATCAAACCACGTTTAAAGCAAGCGTTTTCACGACAGCGAGAGCAGCTACTCGAAATTCACAGCAACTCCAACATTTCGAGAACCTCCGCTGCAAGTTCAAGCTGAAGAACATCCTTTTGTTCATTTTAGCTTCTAACGAAGTTTGACAATTTCATTGCTCCTCCTTTAATATTTATAGGATTAAACATTTGTGGAGCGTAGGAAATGGAAATAGGGCAGCGGAATGTGATGAAATATGAGGTATGTCAAGCATATAAAATATGACAAGCAAATATCTCCAGAAATACTTTGATGTAACTCATTTCTCTTACACAAAAAGAATAAAAAGGTTTCAAGGTTCTGCAATTTTGCTTAAATAGGGTCGTACTTTCCAATATGTGCAATTGTAGTTCTATTAAAATCGCAGGTCGATGAAAACAGCCGTACCCACTCAATCTCATTCTCTTCTAACATTCCGGTACTACTCAATTATTTAAAATTTTGATTTCCTACTTCGCATCGACATACACACGATATATCCTGGGTTTCATTAATATCACTTAAACAATATACACTTCAAAGTCCCCTCTATCAACCTCTTCTCTAACTTCACAACCATCCCCCAGAAACATTTACCCTGAGAAGCTTAACCTTCCTGAACTCGCGTGTTGATCTCACAGACCGGCGAATACAATTAGTTCCAATATTTGTAATATCATGCTTATTATATTTTATGTTTTGTTAACATTTTTTTAGTTTATAAAGGGAAAGTTGGTTTTTTATAATACACCTGCGGAATGTAGTTTTAAGTTCAAATTATTGAAGACTGTTTCGGAAGACTACTAATGAAAGAAATATATATTTTCCAAATTAGTTTGTGCATTTTTTTATTGTATTATAACCCTGAATAAATATTAAAAATTAATTTTATGGAACTAAACAGAATAAATATCATATCTTCAACGCGTAAAACACGGTCTCACAGACCGACGCGACTCATTATGCAATGAAAAATTACGCGAGTTCAGGAAGGTTAAAAAGCAAAAACGAGCAAAAAACATCTTACAGCAATTTAAAACAGGCAGTTGAACTTACTGAGATACAATACACACTCACTCCCTAAATCCACCCTGTCCCACTTACAAGCAACCCTCAGGAACCCTCATCGCAAATGTTCCACGTAAAACATTTCGTACATCGCTAGCGCCACGGTCGAGTGTCAAATATCCAACAAAGCACCACCTTTTAGAAAACCCCGCTGATTCGCAACGGCGTTGCCGATCCTCGTTCGCGGCAGTCAAAAGGATCGTGGTGAACGCGGAACGGGAACGGGCGCAGTTAAGACGAAAGAGGGGCTGGGTGGATTGGATCAGAAGCGGAGAAAGATGCATGGGGTTGATGCAAGGTGACAGACAAGAATAAAGAGAGGAAGACGGTTGGAAAGCAAGAAAGCGAGCCGGCGCGGTTCAGGTTTTCCTTGCACCCCTACCCGCCCAGCAGGGTTATGCATCCAATTCCATTTCCCATTTCAACTTTTCTCATCTCTAACGGCTCGCCATCCGCCCCCTGCCCCCTCTGGCGGCCGTTGGTGCGGGAGAAGTTAAATACCGTTACCGTAATGTTCAATCATTATTTCTGCCATTAAAATAGCTCCGACAGAGGGGCAGAGTCTCGGGGGCGAGGCTGCGGGGGATTGGGGGGGGGGAAGGGCGGACATACGGATAGCTCGAAAGAACTACGGGAGTGAAAAAAAAAGGAAGATTTAACTCCCCCGACGGTGGGGAACGCGGTTCTGTTGAACTGTTCGGAATGGCTCTACTTCTCCGGTTCCCTTGCTGCGCGGTGGCGAACTTTGCCAGATGAATGGCATGAAAATCAGTGAAGAGGCATTCTACTTTTTACTTAGCTGGATCGTTCCGTTTCCAGGTGTGCCATAGAAGCGGAGGACGGGGAGGGCAAAGGGCGCGGTCCGCGTTCGGTGGAGCGACTGACACCGGTGTATTTAGTTGCGATCTGCTGCAATGTAAATGGACCGTTGCCGTGCTTCTGGTTAAGTTTTTATTTTGTTACAGTTTGAGACTGACCCCTTGAGTTTCGCGAGATTTGTATCGCTTTTAAAATTTCACGTCGTACGCGGAGGGCTGAAGAGACTGTCGAGGTGCAGCGAAGCAGGGAGGGAAGTGTGACAGATAATGTGGGAAGAAAGGGAGATATCCTCTATGTGAAGGATATTTACTGAAAGATGTGTGTTTTGTCTGCTTTTTGACCATGTTGATTATAAATATTCCAAATTAGAAGTTTACGTTGAATGTCGATTTAATAATCTGTGGTACAGGAAATTATTGAAAATAATTTTTTGTACAATCTCTGTAGCTGCTTCGGAGCCCCCAATGTCTCAAAGAAGAATGCACGAATTCCATGTCACATTATCTAGAAATTATTTCCATGTTCGGCCACACGTTGTCACATATCACTTAGACCGAAGTTTCAAGAAGCGAAACTTGAACTCTCTAGTTAAACATAAACTACTATCTCCCTAGATGAAGAGAAATAAATGAATATTTTCCGAAAAGAACTTAACACTGAGAAACGTTGAATAATATACTAAAAGCTACATTTAAAACGCATTGACTTTGCAAAAATATCAGCAATTTAAAAAGAGAAACAGAAACAGCTGAAATACGCGCGGATAGGCCCCAACTCGAATTTCTCCAACAACACTAAACGAACTTCCTAAAAGGAGAGCAGACCATCCGATTTACCGGCTCAGAGAAACTTGGACAACAGAGAAGGAAAGTATTTAGAGGAGGAATCAAGGGGAAAACACGGATAGAAGATTGATTACGAGCCTCTAAGACTTTTCAAAATTACCTCACTTTATACGGGACCGTGGCGCGGAACGAAGAAACGGGCTAATGATAAAAGACAAATACAGGGAGGGGCGGATAGAAACGAAAGGAGGGCGAAAAAGGAAACGGAAGGGTAATGAAGAACCGGCCTCTGGGAGGAAAGCTTCATCAGGCCGATCGAAAGGACTTCAACGGTGTTTGCCTTCCCCCGGCGTGGCTCGACGGCGAGCGAGAATTTCACGAATTTATACACGGTAGTCGCGGTAATTAGCCGAAATGAGAATTGGCTACGAAGCCTGGCCCGAGTCGCTTAATTGAAAGCGACGCTCCGCTGGAAAGTCGGATTCCCGGTCAATGCGCATCCATTTTGCGATTACACGCGATCCGATCTGCCGGCAAACAGCCACCGTCGAGCGGAGCAAATGCACTTTCGTCGGTTGAATTTTAATAAAACGGAGAAACGGCCGCGAGCATCGAGGGGCGATCGTTGGCGATTCGTTTCCAACGGGGTGCAAGAAAATTGATTTCCTTTAATGTAAATAGCGGTGCGCGGTGGTGAGGTAGAGTGGGAACGTGAATGGCAGTGGTACGTGGAAAATTGCGTTTCAAAAGATACTATAGCAACGACTGAATAGGAGGATGAAGGGTGAGTTGTTGCAGTTTAATTCTCGGACTAAATTTCTTGTTTTTTCGCTGGTATTACGAAGAAACGTCACAGAAAAAATATGTTGGGTAAGTAATTTTCATAGAATCTTATGGTTTCCAACATTCTCCGGTGATATTCGATTTTTTAAATGAAATCTTGTATTTTCTTTGGATAAAGTTTACAGACCACCATTGTGGTGGATCTTAAATTCGGTAAATAATCAAAAGCTTATGGGTTATCCAAAAAGTAGGGAGCCTGATGCGGGGAAATTGGAAGTTATGGCAATTTTTAATCAGTCAGAGAATGAGTCAGAGGTAAGTAGAGTGGAAGGAAGAATAAATTAGGCTTGTTTGAAACTTTGAATGATTCCTGCAAATATGGTACTTTATCGTGCTACATAAAAGAGAAGAATTAGTAATGGGTTAGTTGGTGCAGGTTTCAGTAAACAAAGTACCACACGATGAAGAGTTTGTTCAGCGTTTGAGGGTATAAAGCTTGCGGTAATAACTAGACGAGCCAGTGGACGTGTGTGTGACATATACAAAGGGAAACTTGAGCTTGCAATGCGCGATAAATTTCAATCGAATTTCATTATACACGATAATAACTCGGCTGAAAATAGTTCGATTGAATTTGCCTCTTATTTTTCCTGCCTCGCCGAGTGAGCGGAGGAAAATACAAGGGATTTATGGGCGGCGGTTGTAATTGGATGAAACGACGATTGAAACTGCCTGGGAGCGTATTGGCTGCTTAATTGAAGGTGGAGAGCTTTCATTAAAAGGCGTTGCATATGAAACATCGCCATTCTGAAGCTTGGATTTTTGTAGCGTA
Organism: Andrena haemorrhoa; assembly: GCA_910592295.1. Lineage (NCBI taxonomy): Eukaryota > Metazoa > Arthropoda > Insecta > Hymenoptera > Andrenidae > Andrena > Andrena haemorrhoa. The sequence continues at coordinate 18,019,907 of OU342943.1, forward strand.
AATGCACAAGGTGAAGGATGCTTGAACAACGTTATTATTTAATCGTTACAGATAAAAAAAAGTGGATACTGTAGATACAATGATGTATCGAGAAGAAGAGTGTATTGCATTTAAATCAAAACCGTCGAAATCATCAAAAGAGGAATTACTTCAGAATACAATTTATTGAAGAGTCCTTGTAGAGAAAGACTGAGTACTTTGACAGATAATACCTGCAGTATAATCTGAATTAGGAACCATCTAACCACCCGCCATATTGATCCGATTTGAACCGCAGCGTCCAATTCAACCGATGCAAGCTCTTCTATACGTCAATATTAATTAAACATAACCGAATGATCGGTGCAAATAAAATTACCAACGTGCTCCTTTTCAATGAGTGCTACAGAACATGAATCGATAATGAGAGCGAGCAGACGTGCACGTACAAAGCAAACCGCACAATTCATTTTAATTGTAATTAATTCCTGACGGTGGTATTTATTAATATATTTATTTATACATCGTCACCCACTGTACCGTATCCCAATCGATACATCCGCCGCTCTGAATTCCTCCACATTTGACACTGACTGGCCATCATCGCGGGCATGGTACGACGCGGGTGTTAATATTCATAAAACGAGGTGACCGCTGGCCAGTTTTAATCAGACGTCCAGCTGGCGTATGATACCGAGAATAAAATTTCCTGTTTAAATTTCACAGAATTACTACGAGCCGTCGCGGCGTCATAGCGCTGAAAAATGGCGCACAGTGACTCGAGTTATGCCGGACACTGTGCACCTAGCTGCGCAGGAACGCCGCTGGGGAAAAAAGTCCTTTCTTCGCGGCTGAATCAGCTGCGAGCAGAGAGCTTAGAAAACACCAAGGGATCTTGCGATTACCGCGCAACTGATTCCTTGCGACCAAATACAAAACGCAACGGAACCTATCGATTCTCGATGGATTTCGACGCACTGCACAGTGAAAATTCGTAATAATTCTCGGCGGATATTCACGACCTGCGTCAGCCCAGCATTCAACTTCGTAACTGGAAATCATCGTACGCGTTTTAATAACGATGACACGCGGATACGACATAATGCATCGTCGTTGGACCGCGGCAGGTTTATTAATTATTCATGCCGATTAAAACGGACTTGAATAGTTCGTTGGATTTCCATGAATGCTTTTCTACATGGTGCGCGGCGATTTATAATGTATGACGATTTGTAACGGGCGTGTGTAAAAGTCACACAGCTTTTTAACTGTATTCAGTGAGATACGTGTCTTTGTGTTGGGTTGTTATTTGCGGCGTATAATAATGAATTGTTTGCGAGTTGGTAATGTATCACGGAGAAACAAAGGCAAGTGTTGACTTACTAAATAAACTGTATTACAAAAGAGAGCAAATAACAATTAAATCACAGAGGTTTCGTTCTGCAACATTTTTTTTCCGAAACTTTCTACCGGTAATATATTCCACGATTTTACGGGCTGTTCGTGACGGTGGAAGGGCGAGGCCGCAAAAGTGGGAAGCGGATTTTTTTAACGTTATACCCGATAACTTTTGCATTTTCTATTATTCGTTGAAAAACACGTGGTGTTTATTTGAAATGCTTTCCGCGTGGGGACTGCTTTACACCCAACGCATAGTTAATCAAACGTAACACACAGATTTTTTCAGTAAAATATCTGTAAACCTAGATGCAACAACTTCAAATCAGAATGTTATACAGCAACAGTAAGGAAATAAAAGCACTCACCCATTCTTTAACGATGCTACCGCTATAAACTACTCAAATTCTCGTGTAAAGTATCTTACCTGAAACATAGAAAAAAATTACATAATTATGACATTTGTTGGTTCTAAAATCTAGGTCTTGAAAGGAAGCACGCGATGATAAAGTATATTCATACTTTTATATCACTTGCGTCATTGTATTCTTCAATGGCTGACCAATTTCGATTTGTACTACTTACGCAGACGTTCTACTCATGCATTCAACATTTTTCTGCGCACTTTTACGCTTCTTAGGGAGCTGTTTCAATCAAACAACTGGCAAATCCACTTTCTAACGTCGGGTTTATCAACGAATACATATATTCATGAAGTATTCACAAAATAGTTCCATTCACGGCAAATACACTTTCCCTTACATCTACGAAAATCTTGTTAGACTTTCTTACAACTTCGTCTGCTTCTAAACAACAATTCTACCAGCCCAAGATTACGAGACCAATATTCATTACCATTTCATTTAAACTTCACAGTCCCCGCACATTCTTCACGTCAACGCTCTCGAAAGACAGAAGAATATCTCTGTTCGAATACTGTGATTTAAATGCTTGAATCCTACCAAGAGAAACGGAAAATAAGGCTCTTCCTCTCATTACATCGATATACTTTAATATTCCTCCTTCCCTTTCTTCTCCTTACTTAAAGTTCAACAAAAAGAAATTATCGATTCGATAAAAGAGTCATTTTATATTCTATCGTTGCTGTCAAACCTTAAGCTTAGAAATTGCTAAGGCACTGATATTTTTCGTCTTCCCGTGTGAATGTAAAGCAGGCTTTTTTAACAGCGGACCACTTAATTGGTTGCTGCTCAACCGTTTTAATTAACGAAATTCAAACTTCGCGTACGACTGGCAGCGCTGTTATTTGAGGGTGGTTTCAAAGATCCCAGAACTCGGCCAAGGATCCACAATGTCAATATCAATACACGGACTGTATTTCAAGGGAATATCAGCGCCGCGGAGTATCGAGAAACATTTTCCATATTCACCTCCTCGGGCCAGCTCGATTTATATTCCTCAAGTTCCCAGCGACGTTAGTTTCATTCAAACCAGGCCGCAGTCAGAGACTGACGTCGATATTTCTATTCCGCTAAAGCTTGCTCGCGTTAATATTCATTGCGATCCCGGCCTCGCCCCGTAAACATTCTCGAGAATTGATCGCGATGGTTGCTTTGGCGAACAAGGAACAGTTCTTCGCGTTAATATCCATTAAAATGAGATTGGCGAAGATCCGCGTGGATCAATAGCGTCAAGCGCTTCTAAATCGACCGAGGAGATATTTAGACACGCCAGTTGCGTATATTTTTCCTAATATGTCAGGTAGTCAATATTGATGCAAGGTAAATTATCCTATTAGAGGTTAAAAGCAAGTAGGTACTTTTTATTTTAAAGTGAATTGATTTTTACGTGTGTCATGAGTTTGTAGAAGTGAAATATAATATGTTCAAAAAGCTCTTTAGCCCTTTGCCCCCTTTATCGATTACTAAGTAGTAAAATATCCTTGATTCGCTACTAATTAGGTAGAATAATTAAAAGGAATTACTTTTATACCTATCTGGTTTTTTTTAAGTAATTTCTTATGTAATTTTTGTAAAGTAACGTTTGCTTAACTAACATTTATATGCGTATATGTTGGTTTTTAGCCATTTGTATGGATAGCCATTGTAAGTAAAGACCAAGTAGATATCTAATCAGGCCTAAGAGATATTCAGGAGTCCGAGAAAATACAAAAAAAATCCAGGAACACTCTTTTACTTTTCAGACCATTACAATGGTCTCCACCCTTAATCAATGAAAATGGCATGGTTAGGCATCAGTAGCACCCCTAATGAGCGGGACCACTGCTTCCTGACATATGTGTACTTAATGCGAGCAAATCAGATTGAAGAATTCTGATAAACAATAACAAAATCTGACTTCGTTAAGGACAACTCAACGCGCCTAGCTAATTGATTAAAATCACAATTAATAAACCTGTTACTGTACAACAACCCTACAGTGGGTAGGTACCGCTGTGTCCATAGCCTCTAAACGCCCGTCACAAGCATCTCTCTCTCTCTCTCTCTCTCTCTCTCTCTCTCTCTCTCTCTCTCTCTCTCTCTCTCTCTCTCTCTCTCTCTCTCTCTCTCTCTCTCTCTCTCTCTCTCTCCTCATTCTCTCTCTCGCTCTCTCTCTCTCTCCTCTCTCTCTCTCTCTCTCTCCTCTCTCTCTCTCCTCTCTCTCTCTCTCTCTCTCTCTCTCTCTCTCTCTCTCTCTCTCTCTCTCTCTCGGCAAAGACCCCCGAAAGAAATCTTTCAAACGAAACCCGCAGCACGGCTACAGCCAGAAGACGCTATTGACATCAAACCCCCGTATCTTCAGCCCCGATTTACACTCGAGCGACAAAGTCGAGCTGCAAATGGTATTAGCACAGCTCCCCCCGTCGGTGGCCCGAAAGTAGCGGCCACGTTTCAGCGCGAGCAGCCTCGCAGCGTCAACGTTAGCTGGCTGTGTAAACAATTCCGCAGCGTCTAACCTAACGATCCGTCCTTGCGGGGCCTGGAGAATTGTCGGGGAGGGACGGGCCACCGTTCGGAGTTTCGGGGGGGGGGGGCCGCGTTGCCCGGTCCCTTGTCGCCCCGCGTTACGTCTGACCTGGTTTCCTCTCCAGTTTCGAGTTAATTGCGTTTACGTGTAACCAAGTCGCTCGTCGCCGACCGGGCCCACGCCGGGGGATGGGCGGTGCCGTTTTTACGTGTCGACGGATACGTCTTAATCCCCCTGTAAAATCCGTCGAGATTCAATGACTGCGGATTAATCGCGACGGCGACAGGCGGAAAACGGGGGACACGGGCGCGGAACAACCGTCGTGCTTCAGAGACGGCCCCAGACACGGAATTGCTTTCCCACGTGTACTCATTTAGCCGGGGCCGCGGCGATTTATCTTTCCTGGCGGGGGCGACGAGCAGCGTCACCGTCCTAACGCGACGAGCGAGACGCCAGTAGAACAAGATGCTGTCTCCGTTCTTATTTGCATTGTCGCAGAGGCGTCTCGCGTTTCTTGCCCGCCGAGCCACGCGGAATTATCCCGGCGCGAAAGAAGCGGGGCCGCGCGGCTGCGTGCTTTATCGCGAGTCTGCGTGCACTTGCGGCGTTACGTTTGATTCGCGCAGAAAGGGGTATACCGGGGTGCCTGGGAACGGAAGGAGAGGACGACGGGGTGGATAATATTGTATCGTGGTTAAACGCGAACTCGTTTGTGTAACCCAGTCTGAGGTTATGCGCGCGAGCGTCGTGCGAAATCGAATCAATGCTGAGGCGAAGCGTTTGTGTGCTCTATGTTTATCGCAGTTGATCTTTTTAGAAGGTAGCATTAGGTAGCATTGTGAACGATTGCAAGTGGAAGAAATTATGGTTTCGGTAAAGGACGGGGGGGCAGGGGGATGTTTATATGGATTGTAAATTATAATCCTCCCCTAGCGGGTTCCGGGGCAACGTAGACCCATACTAAATATCAAGCTGCATGTGTTCCTTGTTATTAGTATTACTTCTCAAAAAGGAGAATTTTTCATGATATGTGTATACATATGTAAATGAAATTATGGAGTGAAGTGGACCCTGCATCCAACGCGTGATTAAAGATCAAGCTATTTGTCGTACAGGGTTCAATAATAATTAAGGAAAAGGATTTAATATTCCTGCTGTGCTTCGTATTAAACGAGCAGTCACCGCGGTACAATTGCTTCCAAGACGCAAAGGCGTCGATTCCAGGGCGTTGCGATCGCGGAATGATGGCGTCCAGTTATGGGGTTGTTCTCGCACCATCTACAAGCTGAATCCTGATCCCGGCGCAAGGACGTTTTCACGGCTGATACGGAACCGGAACAGCGTACAGGGCGCCCATTGTAGGAAGCCCATCGACATTGGCCTGATACTCTACAGCGGAGTGGCGCACGAACCTATCGGAGCAATTAAACTACCGGCAGACAGGGGGTAGTTGTGATGTCACAGCATAACGGCGCCCATTAAGATAACATGCCCGGGGGTGATTAGCCTGCCTAATTACTGCGAGACGTCGTGGCTCTCTCCTACATTCACCTTTGCTATCGGACGTAGCCCTTCCCCCCTGACGAATCTTTAGCAACCACCAGGCACACCTGTCGCTCTGATCCCCTTCAACGTGGCCCCCCTTGTTAGGGCGTCGTGTCAGTTGACGGAGATAATACGCGGTGCAACGTACAACGAGTTGGGATATAGTGGAGGATAGAGTTCTACGTATTCATTGTAGTATATTAGCGGGCAAAGATTGGAAACTTCCAGCACCTGTATTTTCGAAATAAATTCCAAATCAGCGGGATGATGACTTAAACCCCCCCTAATTTCGCGTGAATTGTATCATATTTAAGTTTCATCGAAATCCGTGGCAGCAAGTGGAAAATATGATCGATTTGGTGCGGAACGATGCGACAGATTTTTCTTGCGCTGCAGCGCGCTGAACTGGATTGCTGTCTTATGTTTATGAATATTTTTCAGTTTTCTAGATTCTTTTATTATGCCGAGCTTAAAATTGTTGCACAGCGCAACTTGGAAGAATTGGAGAGTCTCCTGGTTTACATTAATCAGTGGCGATTGATTTTCTTAATGTAAACGCCTCTCAGGTTCTGTTGTTAGTATTTGAATATGATAATACGACGATGAAGTATTCAAATCCCGAAACATTTTCATCGCCTGGGGCATTGGAGTCCGCGGGGAATTTGTACCATTTGCAACTTCTTAGAATGCCAGACAAGTAAGACGCGTCCTCGCCATCTCGGAAATTACATCCGGCTGCATCTTAATGCGCAAATGATATTCAAGCTTTAAAAACTTCCGCATTATCCTGAAATAACAGCGGCCACGTTATTCCGTGATTACTCCAATTCTTTGCCCCGTCGGCTATGAATCATTCTCATGCGCCGCGAGCTGGTGATCATTCGGAGCATTGCATTACGATACTTCTGCAATGGAGATGTAATTCTCGTTATCATCGCATTTTCTTTTATGTCAATTTGCACGGTTCTCAGGCTTCGCGATGCCGTCCATCGGCACTCCTTACAGTCAGTTTGAATTATGGATATCGTCCAGCTCGTTCTACGATAACTGTTACCCCGTATAACATTTACTTCCACTGAAATACACATTTCATCCACGGAAGTTCAACTTTAAATTGCAACGACACAAACATGCATACTGAACTTTAGAATTGCATCCTCTGAAATGAACAAAACTCACTGAAGTAACTAATTGTTTCAATAAATGCATAAATCAATAACACAGCGATACCAGCCGACAATAAACAATTGATGAATTAACACATTTCTGAATTAGGCGGGGAACTAAAGAAAGAAAAATGGATGATAGCTGTTAAACACGAAAAAAGGAAACGTGTTGTGAAAGATAGTAAGCCAAAGGGAAAAGTAACAGAGACAAAAGTAGGATTTAAATGAAAAAGAAAATAGAGTATAACCAAAAGGGGAATAGAATGCTAGCACAGTGTTTTGATAGCCAACGGAAGAAAGACATTTTTAAGAAAAAAGAAATGAGAACAGAATATTGACCGAGAAACATAAAGAAAGAGGAAGAAAGTTGGAGTGTCCTTCGAAACTGGGGAAATTTATATTAACAGGCCATTACATCATACCAGCTCCAAGTCATACCCTCCAATCGGCGCCAATTATCCCCAACGGACTAGCAGATAATTATTCAGGGTAGCGAAACAATTAACGTCCAAAACGTGACTCTTATCATTGTTCGATAGAAGCTATCGCTCACGTTACGTCACTGCTGAGTGGAAACAGCATGAAAATTAATTAGCAAGCAGAGTCGGGGAAAGCTCCTTCGTCGATGTTTACTTCTTACTCATTGCCAGATCATGTTCGACGGGTGATCAATCTTGAAAGCTAATAGATTTTCCTCGTCGAAGAGAAAGATCAAAAGCTGCACGGTACAGTTATTCTGCGCCGCCCCATGAGTGATTACTTCCCCATTCTCGTTGCGAAGATTCATTGCGTATTTCCGTCTACTAAATACGAAGGAAATTACGGCGCCTTATAGCTTCCGCTTTCTCAAAAAGAATGGACCAGCGTCATTGAAGACGCACTTTTCTTTAAAAACTGCTTTAACCGTGGAAGAATTAACAAGCCTGTAACACTTTGATGACCGACTATTATTCCTTCGACGAGAAGTATAATAATTCTAAATTATGAGGGGCCTTGAGTTGTTAAATTAAATTCATCCTAATTTCCAAGATCCATACACTTCTTCGATTGCACCAATTTTTGAAAATACAGTGTTAGTCCGAGACAAATGTTTTATATGTACCAATACGTCAAGGGCTAAATTGGCGAAATTGGCATAGGATAACTAAGCTTTAATAAAGAATAAATAAGCGAAGTGTTACAACCGCTACGTGACTAAATTATTCTACCCATCAGAAATTAAAATTCCTTAGAACTTAAATATTAAAACCATGTCAACGTATGGCCACGTACCCCCCTCTATTTTGTGCTTCCATGCATCACTGCGGAATTAATAACAACTTCCTACATTCAACCCTCTCCAGACCCATTCGAATCGATGTCGAAATTTCCAGGAACAGTAGAAACTGGGACTGGATTGTGCAGGCAAATACGGGATCAACAAAGGGACCAGTTTTGTAATGGATTCTGTAGCAGCGCACCAGCCAGCCGAGTTCCTAATACTCCCAAGGCTAGTCCTAATGCGCGCTATATTATCACCGTGCCGGAGATAAGTCAGCATTAATTATTGACGATAACGCGGCAAACTAACCCCCCCAGCGGCATTAATTATGCTAATCATTATGCTAATGATTATACGGCCAGCTCTTAGCCACTTCATGCATGTATGCATGAGTCACTGACAAGTAATCATACTTAATTGTTCGATCGCATAATCGCCCCGGCAGCGATACGGTAAAAACCAACGTGGCCGAACAAAGGGCCAAACATGGCGGCGGAGCTGCGTCTGCACGGCCACGAATTCGTGTCTCCGCGTTATAACTTAACGCTAACTAGCCTTTTAAACGCGGCCGAAGGTAATGCGGCGTGATGGTCCGATATTAATTACGCGGCGTCCTTACGACGTTCTTGCGGAGCTGGAATCTTAAGGCGGGCAATTTCTGTTGAATGGAGAGGTAAATTCTCTTCGGGAAGGAATGGACGAGGGAGAAAAAGCGAGGCGGCCTGGCGCGAGGGAACAGGGAACAATGTCGAGCGAAGCAATCCTATTGGGAAATTGTTAACTCGAATAAAGGGAAACGCTTCGAAAGAATTTGCTGCGTGAATTATCATGCAACGTAGCTATGGTCTGTACGATACAAAGGAGATTCGGATTATTCACTGGCAATTGTTAGGCACTATGCCAGTCCTCCTCGCGGATCTCTCTTTAATCATTTACCGGAAGTAGTACATATGTTCCGTAATTGGAACTGCAATAAGAGTCCGAGTCCTGTTCTACAATCTGGGTTTAATTGTGTGCTCCCTTAAGGGGTTAGGCCACCTTGGACGAAGCAAAGTTATAGTCTAGTCAGTTTTAGGCAGAAGGAGAACCTTCGAGTGATGGACAATAACTTAGTTATTGAGAAATATTTTTAAATAAAAAAATTACGATGCACGGTACTAGATGCAATCCTTAAAAGGAAAGCAGATTTTTTGAGAAATGTGTTATAGCTTTTGAGTAAAAAATTTCCAAAGACCACCCTTTTTTCGGCCTCCTGACTGAGCATGATCCCTTAAGAGAATATAGAGCTTACAATTAAATCATCCCAATATCAAAATCTAATATAGAAGCTCCTTCCAGTATCTGCACCAAGAAAATCATGTTAAGAGTCAAAATAGACTTAATAAAAATTCTCCTCCAAGAGAACCTACACAGTAATTTAAACTACCCTTTCGTAGCTCCTGGTTCAACCAGACATACTAAAAAGCCCGCCAAAAGCAACAGCTTTAATTCTCTCGACCCAGTGTCGAAACATTCGACACACAGTGCATAGTCAGCATCTCCGAAATTCGTCCTCGTCCTAAACGTCGCCCTCGCCGAACGACCTAGCCAACGCGAACGTAAGATGCAGCTTTCCCCACGATCGCGCCGTAATTAGGGAGCCAGGCAATCCTCCTCGTTCCTCATTTTTCTCCTGCCGCCTGGTTCTAATCTTTCTAGGAAATAACGAGGAACTCGGTATCTGGTCGGATGAAAAATGCTTCTTGAAACGCGAAGTGGGCGACACCAGCAGATGCCGGTTAGAACGGCTCTTGAAGCAGAAGACAGATGTCAAGCCGTTACGTGAGGTCTCGCTAACTACGTAATTACATCATTCCCGCTCGCTGGACCACTGTCTCCCTTTTACCCGCCCCTCGACCGGTGCACCGGCGAAATTACCAAATATTCGCCGTGAAAATGCTGACACGCCTTCCCCGGGGCGACACGTCTTTTTCAGACACGCCACGGTCAGCCGCCCATCCGCTCCATGGACAGTCGAATCGATAATTTAATTTTACGCAAGACGATTCAAAGACGACGATTCCTGCTTATTTCAGTGAAAATGGCCCTTTGTTCCTCGCTCCTGCGGGCCGATTTTAGGAGGAGAAACGGACCACGATTCTCGCCTGAATGGAGGCAGAGGAGACACCTGCGGAGGGAAACGTTGGACGATTTTATATCTGTCGTTGTAGGGTGATACGTTTTTACGTGGGTACAAGGTGGGCGCAAGTTTTAATTCCTGTGGCTGAAAATTGTACGATTTTAAAGCGTACATTGTAAGCGTTTGCTAATTTCCACCGCCGCGAGTGGCGAATTTCGCCGAAAAGCTGGCCAAAAATCAGAATGTAAAAGTTTTAAATTTGCTAAATCCAATTATTGCGATTTATTTATGACATATTTGTGCATAATTTCTTACTAATGTAAATATATAAACTGCAGCCCTTGCTGAGATGTGTCAGTTCAAAGTTGATGCTCGAAATTTAAAGGTCTACTTTGAGATTTATTTTCAGATTATCGAGTCCAGCTATCAAAATAAACAATATATATTGTGGTGTAGTATCATATACACTATTATTGTTTTAAATGTGAAGTCTGTAAAAGTTCTTATAAACAAGTACTGAAAGCATATTCATTTTTTGTTTATTCTTAAGCAAAAAGTTACAACTCAAGCGAGCTCAAGCACCATTCTTTTTTTTAAATGAAAGCTCAAGGTATGCACTTTAAGACTCCGTTGCAGTTTTTTGCAACAAATTGCTATTTTGGCAAATATTCTCATTTTTGTGTACACTGATACGAGTATAATTTCCGATCCATTCAGTCTTTGCATATACACGAGTCGCTAAATATGTATAGCGACGTTATCCGTGATTTCCCCAAAACAACTGCACCGCGTTCGTAAGCCAGGTATGATCATAAAATTGATTCCAAGCAATTGCTGGCATAACGCAGATGCCGATACGTCCTTATGGTCGAAAAAAATCGGCATCCAGGTATTCACGACCATGTTGCCAAGCGGCAACATTGGCTTTTATTTTAAAGAACCTGGGTTTTCCCACAGAAAGGAAAATCTAATTCTTGGGGCTAACTACGTCCATCATCAAGGGCCACAAGTCAGTCTAGCGAGAATCTCGATAGAAATTAGCAACGCGTAGCGCGGTGGCAAAGTATTACGTTGAAAAGCATCTCGTTGATCATCAGTGCTATGTACCAAATGTTTGTGTAAATATACCTATATGTATAAGTATGCAATATAATAATGTTAAAATATATACAAATATTAATGTTTCAGTAATGACTGCGTAATTATTTGACTAAAAACTACAAACCACAATACTTTTAATATTTTTAATAATATAATTATAATTAAAACAACAAATTAAACATTAAACGTTAGAAAATTATACTTTTAGCTTCTTAGAGTTATATTACAATAAAATATGTTAATAATTTGCACGGGAATTGCAGATTCATTTTTGGCCAGCTTTTCGGCCAAATTCGCCACTGTGCGCCGTTGCTTTCTCAAATTACCCGTCGCAATTTAAACCCATAAATGACTAAAAGCACAATTCGAAAGATAGCAGAGCGGAACGGTCACGTGATCGAATCGACACGCAAACGAACAACCACCCTCCCCCGCAGACTATTCCGAGAGCCAGCTGAAAAGTGTTTCGCGCGACCTTCGATATTCAAATACGGACAAAGGAACGTCGATCAGCGTCTTCCCCCTTGAAATGGAGTGCCGTCGACCAACATTTATCTTCGAAGTCGGATGGTTAGCGCAAAAATTAGCTTTTCGCCCGACCGGCACGAGAGAACGGTACCGAGGATGTTGGATCTGCATAATTTCGAAGGAGTTTCGCGTCGAACGGACGAGCGGGGGTGAGCGGGGGCGGGGGCGGGGGTGGTGTAGAAAGAAAAGGAAGAAAGCAACGACGACGGAGAGAGGTAACAGGGTTTGAAAGGGAAGTGAAAGAAGGGGACGATTGACAAAGAAGAGGAGGAAAAGGAAGAAAAGCAAGGGGCTCCAGAGACAAAACGGGAGGCAGGCAGGGGTAAGGGCGAGGTGGAGACGCCTGAGAAGTCTAATCCACATTCATCAGGCTTATAAAACACCGGCAAAAGCTTCACGAAGTAGATACCCACCGTCGCCGACCACCACGTACTCGGGGGGCCAGCGAGAATAAACCCTGTCTCTGAACTCGAGTAACATCATTACAGGCTACGGCGGGTCGCGAGAAAGGAAGACAGCGGGCTGTTCGTTTTTATTAGCATCCATATTAAAGGAGAACTTTATTCAGGGCAGCTGCACAACACGGTGAAGCGTAATGGGCATTGGTTAACACGACTGCAAGTTGGGAAGAGATCAAGACCCCGGATTATCGTAAAAAGTAAGTTGCATGTGTCGGGCGCATTTTGTACGAGTGTTACCATTTTGTCAGGAGATACTAAGCATGCTGAAAATAAAGCATCCCGTAGTTAGTAGTGGAACAGGGGAAAGCAAATAGATGTGGATATTGGCAATGATAATGTACCTGCTATAAAGGCTCCGTTGGGGATCTCGCGTGATATGGGATCAACCAGATGAGACAAAACGATGGCACAGCCTGAAATGGGGGACCAAGTGATGATACTCTTCGAGAAACCAAAATCCAAGAAACTCAAGTGTAACTGCGCTAAATTAAAATTCACGACTTTCCTTATCTCCTACCTTCACACTCATCAAATTTAACTTCAGTTCAAATTTCTCTTCTCGTGTAATATAACCCACACTCTTTCCCTTCCCAAGGTTCTCAACATCAAGAGCATCCCTCTTCTATCCCAATGCATCACCCAAGCCACCGTATCAACAATTATTTCCGTACCATGAAAAATTAGAACCCACCCCTGAACGAGCCAGTCTTCCGACTCGCAAGAGCCATCTACAGAGGAGGAACCTCCTCATAGACGGAGACGTACAGGGTCCAGGGGGCAGTTCCACGTATCCGGGAGGTAGCACGCGTCCTTGCCCGGGTCCTGGAAGCCCTCGTTACGCTTTGGGCCGCGTCCAACCGGTCTCCTGTCGATGTAAGGCTCCTCGAAGGCACCGGAGGTCCTCCCTGCAGATCTTCCACGGAGTCGTACCTCGGCTGTTCCTCCTTCTGACTGCACGGGCCACGACGTCACGTAGCAAGATACTTTGCAGACGGACAGAAAGGCGGTCGAGGGGGGGCTGGGCGGAGTGGAATTAGCCGACTAGCGGGCGGTACTTTCGTCGTGATCTCGATGGGGTGGAAACGACTCCTGGAGGAGGGACAACGATAGCGCTCCTTGATATGTCCTGGCGGTAGTCAGGTGCCACGTACGTGACGTTCCTTTTTCGCAGTTACCGCCGCTCCACGACCCCGGTCGTCGATGAAAGTTTTTCTTTTCCACCGTTTCATTCTTCCCTTACTGTCTGCCAGCTACCCTGCTCCGACGCCCCCCTCGCCCCCCTTTATTCCTTTCTCGACGCATCGATCAGAGCCGATACGCATACATAATGCACCTGTATCCCTCACAAAGGAGATCCGTAAAAGTGTTTCACGTCAAGCACGGAAGATAAAAGTGACACCGATTCAACACTGTGTCCTGTTACATCGGCCTTGTAACGGTTTACCGTGGCGCACGTGTACATGTGTCTCTTTTCGAACGTCTTCATAGCGGTCTCGTGGAGTATGCCGTGGGAAGCGTGGTTTCGGTAGGTCATGAAACGGTATACTTAATAATTTTAGGCTCTTAGGGGGATGAATACATTTTTTTATAGATGCCTGTGCATCTCCTCCTTCGAATCTTAAAATAAAACGTTGGTCCTTACATTTGGAAAAGCAACGATAACCTGCACTCGTTAAAAAAATACAGACACTATATATATTTCACGTTCCATAGAACAGAATTTCAGTTCGAAACTTTTTCTTCGTGAAACGAACAATTTGCGAATAATTTCAGACCGTCGCGTTGAAGATGAAACGCCCATTCTTTTACTTGATCCTCATTGTCTCTCAAATCGCAGACGCGGATTGTGAAATCTGAGGTTTCGAAAGGTGGAATTATTCATCGACGATAAACCGAATTGCGCAAATGGAAATGTTTCTGTTATAACGCGAAACTATTCGAGACACTGGGAGAGAGAACGAAGAGACGAACGTCACGGGCTTCGCTTGCAAATGGTTTGCGTAACGACATTCGAGGATTGGCCGAAATACGAGCGAAACTGTAACACTGGAAGAGACCCATTGACCCAGATACACGGGAACGGACTCTGATCGATGCCGTTGTCGTGTGTTTTCCGAAAATTCCAGGATTACTGGCGCTCGATAGACGCGATGCATTAGGGAAGACAATTCTACGACCATTTCGATCCATTTATCTGACTGCCGGGTCGTCGATGGTTTCAGCTTTACTGAATACATCTACCTCACGCCGTAGCGGATTACTTTTATCGAATGAACCATTAGCAGCACGCGCGAGAAAGAGAGAAACGGGCACCGAAAGTATCGACGATTATTAAGCTGATCTTCAAAATTACTGTAACATCTCGATCAGGAAATTGAAAAAGCCACCAAGCATTCGTAGCATGTTACTGTTGCATAACAAGTAAACAAATTCTACGCAGATTGAATTAAGAACACATTTATTTAATTCATAATATTACTATCGACTCAGTGAACGGAAATAAACGGCACTGCTTTCCTTTCCTGCTTCCTAATAAAAAGTTAAAAACTGCATATGCATCAGTGTAATATATTTTAAATTTAAGGTGCAAATCCAAGATGGGATTTTACATGAGACTATTCTATTTTGAGACCAAAATCTCATCAACAACGAAATGTAGATAATGGAAATGGTTGCAAGAGAAGAGATTTTTGAAAATATATCATGAAACTTATCGCATGAGAGTCTTAATTTCGTGAAACTAATGACAAAATAATTAAAAAATAATGAAATAATTTAGATTAAAGTCTCACGTGAGACACGATATTTCTGTCTCATCGTGGATTTACACCTTTAGAATTTATACTTTAGTGGCGCATACTTTCCGTTGTAATAAAAAATGATTTGTAACATCAAATTAACAAAACCAAAAAGAATTCAGAAGCCAACCTCAAATATAAAGTATTTAACTCTAACAGAATCTCGCTTCGATTTCAAAATGGACCACGAAAGAACGGCGACACCGAGAAGCTATCATCCTCTGGCAAGTCGTTATCCCCCTGCTGAGTCCCAACACCACCCTAGGCCCCGGTTACGCGTGCCGAGAAAGAAGTGTCCGCGAACTTGGCGCCGTAATAATTTCCGCAAAAAGGTCGGAACTTGGGCTATTCCGCCATCCATTAAGCGGTTACACCGCCCCCCGAAAGTTCGCCCCGTCGCGCTCGACTCGGCCAGAAGGCGAGCTGGGCGCGAGCGCTCGCTAGGACAGAAAAAGAAGCGGGGAAAAGCGGAAGAAGAAAGACAGCCCCCGTCGCCTTGCCAGTTTCGAGACGGGAAGCAGGTGGACGGTCGAAGCACGTGCCGCCGCCTAACCAAATTCTCGGGCAGTTAAAAATGCGCCGGGTCGGAGGGCAACGGTACCATCGTTATTAGAACAGTCGCTGAGGGGCGTTGGCTGAGTTACGGGGCAATTATGCTGCGGGGTAATACTCGTACGTCAGTACGAAATGGTCCAGCATCCCCCTTCGCTCGCGCGAACCATCCTCGGGGCCGGTTTTATACGGCAGCCATATCACGTGTTCAGAATGGGGAGAGGGGCAGGGTGCTCTGAGAAACGGCGGGACGTTCAGTTTCAATGGACTCCGCCACCGAATCGCCACCAATTATCCGATTTATGTAACCTGTTCCTCGGCGATAATTTTCCTGTTGGTTTTCGGTGGAGGAGAATGTCTATCTTACAGATGATAACCGGGTGTGTCTATGTGTGCTCGCAGAGATGGGAGTTTCGGTAAATGGGATACGCGCGGAACGATGACTGCGGGCCAGCGTTTAATTTCATTTCAAATCCGTTAGTGCAGGTTTTCGGCTTTTGAGACCGTGGTTTTAATTATACCTGCTCTGGGAAGGCGAGCTTTGTACCTTCGGCGCTGCTCGATTTTCGTTATTGTTAATGTGTAATGGGTTTAATCCCGCGGGCAGAAAGATCTATCAGGGGGTTTTAATTAAATCTGTATATTATAAAAATGTTTTAAGAAGATTTACAATTTAGTTTAGCGAGTTAGTATGGGTGTTGAAAATTGAATTACATACAGTTCAAGCCTTTTTAAATGATTTTACTTAGCTTCGATCTTCTGTATGTTTGGGGCATGTTTGTTTGTTTGGTGTATTGTTCAAATCTGGCAACACAATTTTCATCCACTTCCACCAATCCAATTTTTTTTTTAAGTTTGCCTGCGTACGGAGGTTAGATGACAACACAATTAAAAAAAATAGTCAAAAATAATAAAACTAGAAAAATATATAAAAAATATAAAAATCCACAAACACTAGAAAAATATATATATATATATATATATAAATTATGACAAACGGTTTTACTAAAAATGCAGTAAAAACTAAAAAACAAATATTTTCTTTCAGTATAATTTTTATGGTGATATGTATCTTTAAATAAAATCATACAAAATCTGTGATTATCCTGTTGACCTGTTCAAATCAATTGTAAAGAAAAAGGCTAATCACAGATTGTATGATTTTATTTAAAGTCACATATCACCATCGAAATTGTAGTACAAGAAAAGAATGATTGTTCGGTTTTTAATGCATTTTTAGTAAAATCGTTTAATATAAAAATGGTTATTATATATTTTCTCCTTTATGTTCCTCTATGGTACTTCGTATTGTAGTACTGAGGGTATCAAGTTTGGGGTGAGTCTGTGTACAGCTGGGTTAAAACTGAGTGAGTTAGACTACATGTAGGGAACTACAATTATTATATAATAAAATTCACAATTAGTGAATACATATATCCTTGGAGTTTGATTAGAAGAAACACCCTAGCGCTTGTTTAACTTGAAATATTTATCCTAGAAATTACACAAATGCACTGGCGTGGGCCATCGGTGGCGGACGTGGCCTGAATATAAATTTGCGCAAAAATATCGCGACACAGAACGTGTTAACTGAAAGGCCAATGTTTTTTAATACACCAGTAAAATTCAGCATTACAATCCTGCAAATATCCTTCTTTCAACGCCTCAGACGGAATTTATAAAAAATAATACTTTTCTATCGTCAATGTGTGCTCAAGCTGGACAGTGCCAGTGAGCTGAGCTAATAAATCACAATATCCTGATTTACATGGCAACTAGTCGTGCATACATTTGATGAATTGTATATTCGGACTTACGCCTCCATTACCATCCGCGCGAACTTTTCCGCCGCGACACGCAGTATTTTTCGCTCGCCCGTCATTCGGCATTCACGGCTTCCCCGGCATCGATCACAAGCACTGTTTAAGCAAAACGGATGAGGGGCCAGCCCGTAATTCCCGTTCGGTCGGGTCATTTCGCTTCGCATCGACCCACGAACGATCGACGGCAGCCCCATAAATTATTACCGGATCGGAGTGATTGGGTCAAACGAGAAATACCAAGTTAAAACGAGACCCCTCTCGTTCTGTAACTAATTAACTCTCTTCCTTCCGTGGATTCTCATTATTTCTATGTACCCACTTCGCTTTGTGTACCTGTTCGCCCGTGAAAAGAGATACAGGGTCAGCGAGGTAAGCTGAATGAATAAGTCATTAAGTGGTACAGTTTCAATTTTCAGTGCCTCCGTCAAAGGCGGGGTATTTCCCTCATTCCGTCAGAGTTGATCAAATTGACTGATAACAGCCGGTGGAAGGAGAAGCGCCTTTGTAGCGTGTATTATCGATCCGTATTATTTAAAGTATTAATACCGCGTTTCAACAGCGGGCGGCATTCAGAGTTATCGTGGCACGTTAATTGATGCACGGACACGCGTCGAGGAAAGTTATCGCTGGTCGAGGGAATAATTTTATTTGAAGGAAGAAAGTGTTTCTAACGTAAAAATAGATGCTAAGAGAGAAGAAGATGAGAGGAGAGATTCCTGAAATAATGTCATCGATGGTACTGAGAGAGGATTGAAGGGATGGATATTTTTAGAAGAGAGATAAAACATAATTTTTTAATAGAAACTCAAGAAAGCAATCCACATGTTTCGTTATTTAAGGAGAAGAGAAGTGGGACCGATAGCTATCCAAAATTTGATTTACTGACAAGTTAGTAGGTACCATAAATAAAGGTTTATTAAGTAATTATATTAAAAATTGTATTCATCCAATATAATGCTAAGATAATTTAGAAGTGTAACGGCTGACGCATCTACAGGGTGAACTACTGTCGCATGTCTGATCACATACAGAGGGTTTCTACTTGCTCCGCTAATCTCGCAAGGAAACCACTTACAAACAAGGCAAAAACTGAAACAATTATAATTTTAGTATATCTTCAACTATGTAATGATCATTCTTCTCAATAAACACTAACGTAAAAGCAGAGATCTCTAAAAATATATATATTATTATTGAAAGAGAATCAAAACACCTTAGTATCCCCTAAATGCATCCATCTAGAAATACAAATTAATTGAATGCCAAAATATCCCGTTCGAAATCAAATAATCCCTGAAAACCGGCAATTTCATATTTTCCATAATTTTACAGCCACTATTACTTAACTATTATGTTCATTACACAGCGTATATTGCTCTTTAATTATGAAAGTTCGAGAATTAAAAGGGAATAAATGAATTTACGGGTAGTCGCGGAGCTTAACGCAATTAGCGTAGATTGAGGAAATGAATTTCAATTTGGCCCTCTTTGAAACGCCGGCTGATTCAAGGGACTTTAAATGGGCGCGAAGGCTGCCTCCTCAACGAAAATCTTGGAATCCATTGTTTTCAGCGAGAATAAACTTTCTTTTCCGTCTTCATTTGCGCCCTTATTGTTGCTAGCATGGTCTTATCTTCTTGCACGTTTCATTTGAGGCTATCGACTTTGCCCCGCGATAATACGACCTCTCCCGCGCTGAAGGCGCAACCAATTTAAACTTAGCGAATAGCTACGGCATTTTCACTGTCTACGCCGTTGCGACCAAAAGTTTTTCAATTTCGACGGGAACTTCTAATAAGGTAAATATGTAACTTCCGCCATATGCATGCGCGATATGCATTCCCCACGCATCCTACGCGATTAACACGTTAGCTTTGTGCTGCTTAAACATTGTCGAATGTTACGTGACCGAAGCCTAGGCGATGGGTTTAACAGCGTTGCGAAATATTTTCGACGTTATTCGCCTTCACCGTGGCCAAGTAGTGTCAGGTTTCGTTAAAGCTGCGCGTGACTAGAATTCTCCACCGATTTCCGAAATCGGTACACTTCGTGTTTTTCTGTAGCAAAAAATTAGAACTCTCAGGCCTTTATACAAGTGGAATTGCCTATACATAATGTTACATTTTACGAGAATTTTCAGATACACATAGGATGAAATTATTCCATTCAAATACCAGCTACATTTATTTTGAAATATGTCATGGATTTCCCTGGTAAAATTCTATTGAACAGTATACCCAACCCTTTTTCCATTTTATCAATCAACCTGTATCCATCAATATCCCGTGATGTTGTATTGTTTAAGAATATTAATAAACTCCTCATTCTACTACCTTTATTACACAACAATCCTATTGAAAAGTACGTTCATTTTAACTCAATAAACAGAAAAAACCCCCCCAAATGGTAAAGTTGCACGGGGCATTATGTATAACCCATTTCAGAGTGTAACTAAAACACGCCGCTTCTTTTCCGACGCAACTTTTCCAAGGGCAGGGGAAATGGCAATTTCTCCCTCGTCCCCCGTCCTCCGAGCAACATCACCCATAACAATAATTATGTCGTTTAGTACCCTGTGGCCCCGTGAGCGCGGCAAATTGGGAACAAACATCGGACGTGCGTCCCTTAAGTAACCTATTATTCGTCCGTGTAACGGCGACTCGTAAAAGAATCCGGGGGGGCGGTGGCAGTGGAAGTTGGTGCGAAACTAGCCCCACCTAAGTTTTACCGGCTGTAGCGGCAAAAGAGGCCATATAGCACCTAAATGGCGCAGCGGGATCTCTCTGCACACGCCGCGGCGGCAAGTTGTTATCGCTATCACGGCCAGATAGCTCTTCGAAGTGCATTCGAGTGATCGTCGACGAGGATCACAGTCTTTGCTGAGACCAGCTAGCCCGGGCGCTTGGCTCGGGCCGCCGGTGATTCATCACGAGACACTCCGCCGTGTTTAGATAAAGTCTCCTCCACCTCCTTCGTCCGCCATTTCTCCTTCAGCCGAGACGTTCTCCGTGACGTTCGCCCCTCGCCCTTTTCTTCTCACGCTTTACATTATCACGGCACACCTACGCGAGATTCTTCAAGAGGGACAAGCGGAATCCTCACGAGTATTCGATGAGCTGACATCGCTTCGAGGAAACGGGCTTCCAGGCGAACGCCGTTTAAACCAGTGGACTGTCGAATGAATTTTTAAAGGCTTTTTCCCTTCTGCTTGCTTATTTCTCGCTACTTTTGCCGCGACAGTGCAGGGGGCTGGTAATTTCTCTGGCTGAACATTGGATCATTGTCGAAGAATGAGTTGTTGTTAGATTTCTGTTATCAAGGGCTGTTAGCCAGGGTCTGCGTTAGTAAACAGATGTTCGAGGACAGGTGTAGGTGTTAATGTTCAAGAACTTGTTACGTGTACCTTATGCAGGGCTTCAGGGCGAAGTCGATTGTGTTGGTGTATAGGTAAACTAAGTTTATGGAAGTGGGGTTGTTTGCTGATTGATCATGAAGTCAATTGTGCTGGGGTGTGGGTAAACTAACTTTATGGAAATGGGGTTGTTTGCTGATTGACCATGAACTCTTCCTGCTGGTAATTTCCAAGGGTTCGAAATGCCCCTGTTCACCCTAAGTAACTAATACCTTTAAGTGGCTCTACATGTGTCAGAAAGGAACCGAATTCTGTATCTCTATTTATTACTACCTACTCCCGGTCCTGTCAAGAAACCCTACGTACAATATTCCTAACAGATCAGTAACTTAGCAACAATATTTCCTGCAAAACTAAACAGTTCCATTCAACTAAGCAATCGCCAAGCCGAAATTCCAGCAACACAACGCATCTCCTTCTTGTATCCCCTATTGCACACCTATAAAAGACACAGAGAAGGGCCATTACGTTATGACATCAAACAGAGCATCATGTTCCAATCGCACCGCGAAGGAAGCATCATCAAAAGTTTAGGAGATCTTCGAACAAAGCGATCCTTCCGGCGGAGGCGGATAAACGGGGCAATGGGGACGCCTTCGGAGCTCACTCAGCCGGCGACATTTTTTTAACAGTTTCTCGATTGCGGGCGTAGAAGTTTTCGCATTACTCCAGCGCCAACGAGGCGCGGCCGAAATAAATTCTGCAATCTCAGAGCGCGCGACCGTGCCCGTCCGTTCTCGCAGAACGATATAAATTGTCTAGCATGGGAGCGAACAAAAGTAGTTCGGAACGCGGGAATTTATGGAAACGCCTAGCAGCCGAAACCTCAAATCCCGGCGTTCGCGGCGGGGCTGATAAATTAGGGAGATTATTAGGAACAAGCTGTTGCAAGGACTGTTTCTTGATAAACGTGCTCGGCTCTCCCGTACTTAGCTTAGCCGCGTCTTAAGCTGCGATCGTAATGGTAAGCCGTAAGCACGTACCTAACGTAAGTCGTAACATAAGGCCCCTAGCTGCTACATGCGTGCACGTGTGTGCATATACGTGTGGCATAGTCATGTTACGTGCTTATGGTTTCTCATTATAACCACAGCCGCACTCCCTGCCCTATAGGAATGCTTTCCCGGAATTACGAAAGTATCGTTATCGCGGCGAAGCAAGAAATATGGCTAACGAAGCTCGTTCCTGGACGTCATAGAATGGCGGCCAGCTACGTAAGCCGCGCATATCGAAATTCCGCGGATTCCCGACTGTCTCGTCGTACGGAATAAGTGAACTTGTAACTTGTATATATTATATAAAACAATAAATATCACCATGTTTCATATTTTACAAGCTACTCGACACTTGGGGACCTTTTTCATTTGATTATTAAAATTGAAAGGTTCTCGGCACTTCTTCAAATGTGAATCTTGGCGCGGATTCCAGGGGATGTTCACACTCGGAGGGTCAGAAAACCGAGCTCTTTCTTTTTCATAACGCTTAATGGATACGGTGAACTATTATCGAACGAGGAGAGCAACGAGCACAAGATTCAGATTAATAATCACCAACTGCAATCGCGTGTAGGTACTTATCGCATCCCGTCAGAAATAACTGTCTGCGCTAACACGAGCACTTCATCAGCACAGAAAACGCCTCAGCCGCGCCACTGGAAACGCAGACCTGCACCCAATGACCCGGAAATAATCTGCACCGCTCGCCTTCCCAATAATGAAATTATTAAGCCCCGCGATCCAGCCGAGCTGCCACAATGATCGAGTGCACGGAAAGCAAAATGACCCCCACCCGGTCGACACGTGAGGACCTGGCGGCCACAGAAACGAGAGCTCATTCGGCGTGCAGCACTCGGTTCAGGGGAGAGAAGTCTTTCGGGGCGGCGGCGGGTCGATGAAGATTTTCCTGATATAGACGTAGCCGATGGTAGCCAGCCCACAGCCCCAGATCCCCGCCGGTACAGCCGCGGCGAGGGCAACACACATCGCGCAACTTTTATCCCAGCTAGGAGGTTTAAGGGGAGACCATGGCGGGCGATCGAAGCTGGCCTAATCACGCGGACCGGGCCTGCAAGCCCGAGGAGTTGTTGGTGGCAATATTAACTTTGATATTGGATGGCGTTAAGAAGAAACACAGCCAATAACTTCTGCCCCGGAATTCAGTGCCCCTTTTCATCCCCCTCTACCGATCCAGCCCACCCCCCTGCCAGTCTCCCCACGAAGCCGAGCCGTTCTCTGCTGGCCGTGGAGACCCCCGGCAGCCCCGCCACTCTTCAATAATCGCAGCGACACATTACAATAAGAGCAACTGTGTCTAGCTTCTGTTCACGTACTGCGGGCGGTACGTGCGTGCACGCGCGCGCCCACGGGGCACGGCGACGTGTGTGCACGTGTGTACCAGCCGATATTGAGCTCGTGCTCCTCCGCCATATTGCAGGAGCCGCCGCGTCACCATTTCGACCGCCGTCTCTTCTTCGGTCCCCACAGCTTGCCGAGCTTATCCATTCAACGGCTGTGTGTTCTTTTAATTTCTGCGCCGGGACCCTTCCTTATCGATTCCCCGGGACCGGGTTTTATTGTCGCACAGGCTCACCGCGGACGATCTCGCGAACCCATTTGCATATTTTATTTCGCGGCTGATCGCGCGCGCGCGCCGGCTCCGTCGCGACGGGAACGCTTTTATTTCAACCGACTTTCCATTCGGATGATGCTGGCGCAGCTATTAGACGACGCCCGTGGATCTTCGTCGCTAGGTTCTCAGCCATGGTAAACGGGAGCATTCGAATGGCTCCAGATGCTAGACAAAGGTTTGTGGCTAAATACGCGGGGGCTGGGTAGTTGTTCCTAGAAACCGCTGCCGGCTGCTACTCGATTATCTTGGCGGACGCGATCGTCTTCTCAGTCTCGAAAATCGTGGAAGGAAAATTAATTGGGCACAAGGTGGTAGACTGGGATTTGAATCCGAATTTTCTGGTCGCCGGATTACTATCCTACGTGAATCAAGTGGTTATAGATAGACTCTAGCTTCTTGCGTTGTAAGTTAAACCGTATTGCATTAGATTCAAACTACAGGGTTCTGATTCGTTAGAAATTAATTTTAGTCGATCAGAACTTAATCCACCCAGAACCACCCTATTGGCCGACTTTCGCCGATCACGGTATCTCCGTACTCCCGCGGGCGCCCGCAGAGATGCAACCGCCGAGTTCTTCTTGCTCGCTTGCTTTGTAATTATGTGAAACAATACAGGAGTAGCTCGCAAGCGGCATAGGTATATTGAAAAATTCCAAAGCCTCCCCCGTCCGGGGAAGGTGGGCGGCGTGCGACCACGACAGAGATTGATGCGGGGAATGCAATTTCCTCGGGCTCAGGCGCGTTTATCCTCCGATGCACCTTTTCCGTACGTCCCGATCTCTCCCGCGCCAACTTGCGCATTTGTATTAATACGATCAGGCCGGATTCGAGAGGAAATTCTTCGGGGTCGAAGGATGCTAAGCTCACGGAAGTGTGCCGGCAATCCTATTATCTTCGCCCCCCCCCCCCGTCGCTCCCACCACTCGTCCCGCGAGCGGAATCGCAACCTGGATCTTCGATATTGATTGGGCCGACTGAAAGAGTTCAGCAGGAAAACAATAGGGGGATAAACTGTTCGTTGCTCGACCATGGTCTGAGCATTTAACAGCATTGCGGTGCCTGATGAAGGATGAAGGAACACAGTGGGTGGCAAACTTATTGACCCAGATGGACTTTTTCGGGCGAGCCCATTTGTTTGGCGGACAAGGGAAATCGTCTAATTTGAAACACCTCTAGTGAAACTAAGGTTTGAGAAAAAGCAATTTTTATATTCACGAGAAGTGTAAAATTTAGTGATGGTAAAATATGAATTTTGGCAAACCTGGACTTACGATTAGCAGATTTCCCACGAACATGTACCCTAAATAGGTATTTTGGCTTCATTGGACAGTTTCACTTTATACCACAAGTCAGTAAAGTCTAGTATGTGGTTTATAATGAATTTCTGTATTACTGATCGTAAGACCTTCTATTTTTGGCACTAGGAAACAGTTTTATGCATTTGATAACTTGTTTTAGCCGCGGCTGAATTTGTGTTACACAGGTCTTATAGTGTATTAATTATTCTGACATTTTTGTACAATATTGTAACAGCTTGTTTTATCGTACTACTAGCTTTACTACTCGGCTTCGCCCGAAAAGATTCTGATTTTATATTCAACTTTTTTTTATTTATATTTTGTGATAATAGTCACATTCATCTGGATTAGCTAGGCATAATGAGCTGAGTTGCAAAGTTTTTAGGCGACAGATGAACACTTTCTGCTTTATATATTACCATTGCCATTTTTCCAATAAAAATGTTCGCTAATTCCAATTTCCACAATGGTTTATTAACCGCGGCACAACATAGTGCAGTTTCTGTGACTAACGTACTATCTGCTTTAACAGCAATAAAAACATATCCGAAGTCTACGTTGATATGTTTTCATAGAATCTATACCAATAAATACATTATTAATTAAACAAAATATAAATTGGAAAGTCGACATGATCGGTTGATGAATTTCAGTGCAAACTTATAAATATTCCAACTCTTTTAACCCAGCACTAAAGCTTTGTCGATTTCATCTCGAGTAGACTTTGAGAGGGATTAAATTTCCAATTTTCCAGTGGAACGAAAGTTCCCATAGTCGAGGCTCCTTCATTTGCACAGGTATAAGAATACACGTACGCGCAACTTCATCGAAAGGCTTGGTAAAGCGTGCTTGATTTAGCCACTTTCATTGTTACGTGTTTGAGGAGCCAGCGGAATGCAAATAGACAAACAAGACGGTCCTTACTGGCTGCTTGATTTTTCTACTTGCCGGCACTTTATTGCCGTCGCTCGTAAAACTCGAGGACCCCTGTTTATGTCCGCGCGGAGATGCATTTTGCGCGCGATTAAGTCCCCCTATCCGCAAACAACTCGCTGCGACACGAACAATTAAACGAAATTGTCGGGTTGAAAATAGATTCAGCATTAAATTCTACCATCGCGCCCTGTATCGAGCAACGTGCTCGCCAAATGAAACGAGATACATTACACATCTAACGAGAACGAAAACGTCTGTTTGAATGAAAATAGGTATCTGCTACGAGTGGTGTGGTAAAAGTGCTAAAGCTATGAAAAGATCAGCAACTAGGGAACAGTTATATTTTTAATAACGCCATGAGCTGGAATCTTTGATCAACTATCTACAACTGTAGACGTGTATTTAAGAATGTCATAGCAATAGTTAAATGGAAAGACAAGGAACTCTGGAAACATTCCAAGGTCCCCATACAAATCCTCTCTACTGGAAACATACCACTTCCTTTGTTCTACTTCCGAAAACACATCTGGCAATTATTCTGCGATAAATGTATCTTCTTCTGTAAACGGTGTCATATGTAATTAATTAAGTATTCCGTGTTGGATCTTTGAAATAGTTGAACACAGAAGATAACCATTATTAAATGGTGAGTCGTTCTTAGGTTAAATTAATCCCTAATTTCTCTAGCGACATCATTTCAGATTTCTAAGGAAGGTGAAGAATCAATTTAATAATTAATTTGTAACAAAACTTGCGCTATTATCAAAGACTAATATACGCATAATATATAATAGTATTAATTAAATATTAAATCGTGATAATGAGAGTAACACGTTGCAATAAGCATCGGCCAGCATCTGATCGTACATGTGCACTGCAACAATAATCTGTCAACTTTTATTGATCCCAAGCCAACGTACGTATCCGTTGGACGACACTTCGCGCGTTTGCATTTTCTGCCAATCGGACACGCGTGAGTTTAAGTGACGCCGATAAATAACGAATTCAACGGGAACATTGAATTTGTAAAGCACGGTACGCGTGTCGACCTCGTAGCGTAATTTGTCATTCCGCGCAGTGGCAACAGTCTGACTGGTAGAAATCGTTAATTAGAAATGTTTGGAGATTACGCAGGCAAAGTATGAAACTACACGCGAGCCAAATGCTGAATCATTCCGCGATACGTTTCCATTTGCATTGTATTAAAATGTAAAGCTGATTTCGCGACTCACGCCACCGACATCACATTACACGGCGCCTCGTGTAATTGATTCCACGCGCACCTCTTTCCTCCAGCTTTCAACGAACTTCGACGACGTTTGCGCGAAGCATCCCTTTAAACATTATGTTTAACAAGTTTCTATAAACATGCGCAATAGAAAAGTAGAAAAGTTTAATACTTTACGCAGTGTTTCCCATATTTATATTTCTGATAACTCAAAGTAAATTTGACCTGTATGACACAAAGGGATGCTTCAAACTACAAATTACTTTCCCGTATTTTTTAACATTCCTTTCTTATCAGGTCGGTGCAAAAGTTGCAAAATGTATTTTTTACTTGCACTTTTCCCAGGAAAGTGGCAAAGGATCGTAGATACCCCGGGAAACTACTTCGATTAAAAAAAGCAAGTGGTATAATTTTACTTCTAATAAATCCTTTGTTGCAATAAAGAACTTTCGCACCGACCTAATACATTCTAGTAAACACTTTATGCACATAAGTACACCCACCTTCACAAGCCAACACCGTTCAAATAACTAAACAATTAAACTGCTTTTTACCATTGCATCAGGAATGGCTCTTCCGCCGAGGTACAAACATAAACAAACTCCACCGCGACGACACTCTGAAACGCGAAGTTCAATGACCCGAGGACCCGCATCACAGGGAGTCAAAACGGGATTCCACGAGTACGCAATGATCATCGATGAAGTTGGGGGAGGAGCAGTTGCTAAAGAGAGACGCGATCGATTATTTATTCGGCGATACAAGCGTAGCGCGTTTGTCGCGAGGAGACAAGGGGCGGGGGAGGGATATCCGGTAAGCGACAAACAAACAAACAAAAAAGGAACGCGCGCAAATTCGATTCCTTGGATCGTGAAGCTCGAAACACGCTAACTTAGCAGCAAACTCCGGCTCAATCAGACCCTTGTTAACTCCGGCTGCTGTTACTGCGGATATTGAAGTATTGATTTCGTTCCTCTCCCTGGAAAGTTTATACCGGCATTACGGATTTCATGCCTCCCCCTCCCTCCACTTTTCTCTTTCTCTTTCTCTTTCTGCCTTCCTCTTTCCCATTCACCTTCTACCCATCGAGCCTCCCTTCCTTGCGAGCACTGCAGACCAACCCTCTGCAGTAGATATTTGCATTTCAATCGGTTGATTAAAAATCTATAATTATGCCGCCCCCGTCGGCAAGAATGGAGAAAAAAACTTTTCTACGTGCCTCCCCCCTCAACGGTTCGTCGCGACCAGCCCGTTTTTTTTTTTTTGAGCCACTACGCCGAGCCACATCCCCCGCCTCGAGATCGGCGCATCCATTCGCGATCAGGGTGCCACACGCTGGTCTTCGAACTGCCGATGGGGACGCGACGTTCTGGATGCTTAATGGGAAGTCCCGGATTTTTTGACAACGTGGAATACAGTCGAGACTTCGTTGTGGTCTTGTGAGAGATAGAAAGATGGAGAGCTTCTTGAGGTGCAGTCAAGTGGTATGTTAGGGGATGTCTTCATGGATGCAAATTGTTAGTGTTTTCCTTGCCACTTATTATAGGACTGTGCAAGTTTAGGACCTTGAGGTGATAATTTGTGAAAATTTTATGCGATGGAATCCTGGACTTGTGGTACTTGGGTGTTCTGTCGTCTCCAATTATGTGAAATCACTGTGGGTAGCTCTTTTACCCCATTTTTATGTCTGAATTTTGCTTTAAAGAAAATAATTTTTGCTTGTAGTTTGGAATTTGCTTCTCTAAAGCGAATATGAGAAATATTACAGAAGGCAAGAATTTAATGTGTCATGAGAAGGATAGAAACTAAGTTTTTGTGAATGAATGAAATCCAGCATGGTGGATAAAGGAATAATTCAAAAGCTGGGTAATAACGTAAATATGATTTTAGAGGAAGACTGTATGCCCCAAGCATTGTTCTGCAGAGGTGGAAAATTTCATGCGATAAAAACATGATTGGATGAGTGAAATTTAGTTTGAAATTTTTCATACGTCACTGTGCCCTTTGTTCTCATTGATCTATTCATGTATTTCTATTGATACGTGTCCCTAGCGAAAATGTGTGTATTGTAGCCAGAATGATCATGCATGTACATATACCTACATATTTTAAGTATTATTGTTTGAGACATTTTATTGTGCTCTCGACAGGTTGAAAGCATAACGTGAGTTTGAAATTCTGGGGGCTGTAAAATGTAGGTCGTTGAATTGATCTAGTTCCCCATCGGTGGTCGAACTTTCTATTCACCGATGCTAACGGTTTAAAAAGTTTGATAAAACTGGAACAAGCGGCCGACTGTTGGCGACTCTGTTAAATATGCTAAATGTAATCAAACGCTGAAGTTGAAATTACTGTGGAAAATTCTCCACAGAAAAATTTTAGTGATAGCAATTCAAGGCTTAACAATTTTTCACTTATTCTTCACATACATATAAACAATGAACAAAAGTTTGTTCTACTTCAAATACAAGCTGGTGGAATTTAAAAGAAAATTATATTCAATGTAGGCAGATACAAAAAAAAACATATTCAAGCTTTGCTTATAATTTGGGATTTATATTATAGTTTTTTATATCTATATGAAAGCAGTTAAGCTATATCAAATACCTCCAAGATTACACTGAAAATATAGTCATACGAATTTCACATAGTCACATTGAACCACCCCAGACGTATTGAATCTACTAATCACTTTAATGTAAATTGTTCCCCCAAAGATACTTTCAACTATAAAATTGAATCTTACAACTGCACTTAAATTCTTCGAAAAATATTCGGTTCAGTTTAAATACACGTATTCCCACTAAATCCTACTTACCTCAAAACAAATTTAAACACCACAAACATACCAATTCCCCCTTTCAATTACAAATATACTAGAGAAATAATTTTGATAAATAACCTACAGTACTTGGAATATTTATTGCACCAATGGGATATTTAGCGTGACTTCCACCCTGTCCCTTTCACCTCATTTATTATTAGTATTTCTGATAGCTTGGTGAAAATAAATTAGATACCAACTACTTTATGAATCATGTAGTTACGAAGATTCCCTTCCACGCAATAAATATTTCCAATACCGTAACATCACAAAACAAATCCGTACCCACATAGTACATCGTAACATAACCGAACACGTTGCCAACAACGGAGATCTAACAGAACCCTGCAGAGGTAAAGCTCGTTTAACAGAACACGTTTCGATGGACACCTCCAGGATCCGCGTTCAGCACCTTTCAGCCCCGAGTTCCCTCGACGAACAATCCGCCATTGATCACCGTCAGAAAGAATAATCGCGTAATCCTTTCCTCGAAGAAACACGGCTGGTCTATCCGTTTGAGCCGCGCCGAGACAAACGAAGTATTTCCCTCATTAGACGAGGCGACCCTTCTTCCCTCGCCGCCGCGATAATCATTTTCGCGGACGGCGAAGGGGGGCAGGCCAGATAATTCCATCGTAACTTAAGGGGGACGCCCGGGAACACCGGAAGCCCGGCGTCTTTCAGCGAGCATCCGTCCAGAAGGTCTGTCCGAGTTTCACGGGACAGAACGAGGCTGAAAGGGAAACCTGCGAAATCAAAGGAGATGAGGGTGGGACAGGAGCGGAGTAAACAAAGGGAAAAAATAGCCAACAGAGGGGAAGAGTGGCGCGATGGTGGGTGGCCAGTGAAACGGTGGAAGAGATGTTCCCTGTAAATAGTGACTGATGGCGATAGAGACGCAAAGGGGGACGGCGGGGGCTCGTAATTTCGTATCGGGCATTCAGAGGTGGAGAAACGAATGGACACGGATCGCGGTTGAATGGAACGAAATATGGGACAGTTCGTAACGAAGTATAAAGGACGAAAGTGACCGAGGAAGCGGTCAGAATTTCGCCCGCTTCGAAAATGGAGTGTAGCTTGATCGAGCGGGGCGGTTAAATGGATGCTTGCTCTCGGAGCGCGGCGGTATTTGCGGTAGTGAGACATTTTTTAATGGGTACGTGTTCTGGCCCATTTCACCGACATGTATTTACACCGCAGATGTTTCCTCGAACCGATACGCGCAGCTTCTCACATTTCGAATCGTGTATTGTTAGAGGGCGTCGCTCGTGATTAGGCAGTGCAATCCCGGGATCCCGCGATCTCGGCTGTTTTTTGGATTCTAAATATCCCGAGATTCGATATAACTAAGTCCGACAATTTCAGGATTTCTTTAAAATGTGAATTAGGTACCTACTTTATGA
This sequence comes from Andrena haemorrhoa, assembly GCA_910592295.1. Lineage (NCBI taxonomy): Eukaryota > Metazoa > Arthropoda > Insecta > Hymenoptera > Andrenidae > Andrena > Andrena haemorrhoa. The sequence continues at coordinate 18,051,295 of OU342943.1, forward strand.
ACAACTGAAAAATATAAAAATAAACAGAATAAATAAACATAGTCATTTCACGACAGCAAGGACAATAATAATAACGATTTCTTTAAATATTAATATTAAGTCGCATATAAGTAACTCGACTGTATTTAATTATTGACAAGCATTAAAGAAGAGATGAGTCTCTTTCAGGACAGTGGAACCCGTGGACATCATCAAGCGTTGAAGCAGAGCAAGCTTCTTCAGCGGACGGTTATATTGGAAATAAAATAATAAGTCGGCCACTTATTCAGACTTTATTATTCTCCATTGTTCTACTGAGACTGATGACGGAAAGTGAGATTGTTTACTTTAAATCAAGATTTAGAATTTCAACACATAATAAATCATGTTAATTATTAAAATTTTCTATTACCCAATTCCGGGATTCTTCCTGGAATTCCAAGATAGACTTTAAAAATAATATTGGACACCCAAAGAAAATACCTATGTATTGCTTGAATGTTCGCGAAAACAAAACTTTCTCCGACCCCCTGCAGAGGCCTTTTTTCGAAAGCTTGCGCTACTCGAAATGTTAAATTGAGTAAAACATTCAAATGTGTATGAACCCGGTTCATTTAAAAAGTCACGCTTTCGAATGCGAGCGGGTGGTTCTACTTTAAAAATATGCAGCATCCCGCGCCCCAGCCTGCATTCGCTCCCCCGCGAATATTCATAATGACACCGAGCCGGGCGCCTAGTCTTCCATCAACAATCAAACACGTCGCCGCGCTAATACGAGCGGTTTCCAGCTGGCAAGCGGAATCGTACGAGGCACCAACATAATTAATTTTCGCCTTCCTCGGCTCGGGCCCGTACATCGTTCCCTGGAACAAGTGGCATATATCTCAAAAGTTTAATCCATCTTGGATGCATAGCTCCGCCGGTTTAGGAGACGTCACACCGGTGCAGGCGAAGCCAGAAACCGGCAGCCGCACAATTGGGGTGCGATGCTCAGTTGATTAAACGCAGCCTGAACTGTTGGTGCATAACACGGAAAGCCAGGAAACAGCCAAGCCAAGACACCGTTTCCTACCCCTGGTTTCGTCCCGAACACCAGCGTACCTATCCCGTACAGTCGTCTGCTGGTTGCTCGCGTTTTACCCGCCATAATCTTCGCGGTCTTGCTTCAGTCAGCAATTAACCCTCGCGTGGCGGATTCGGGGTCCATTCTGACCCACCGATCTGCTTACGTCGCTTGTTAGCTGTTAGTATGGCTCCTTCAAGGGAACAAGAATCTTTGATGGTAAGAAAATGTAACGTGAAGTTTATATGGGCCTGGGGATGAACTTCGTTTCGCAGGGATTTCTGATTTCCTGTTCTACGGATACAGGTGACTAATAAGCTTGAGAACAATCTCCATATTGTTGATATAGGGACCAGAGGTCGTTGCAAAGCTGAAGGAAACATTATTTCTACGTGTAAGTTTTTTCTGAAATGGGCACGAATGCGTATAGCTAATAGTTTATACAGTTCGAAAATGTTACAGGATCATTTATTTAAACAAGACAGTCCATATTTCGAAAAGTAATGTTACTGTACTAATTATGCAATTAACCCTTCGTGATCACGCGAGGTGAATCGCACCCCAGGCAATTTTTTTTCTTTGCCAATAGTTCTGTAAATTTGTAAACCTTAATAGCAAAATTTAAAAATTTGATGAATTTCAACCAAAAAATTGCTTCTTTCCACAACTATTTTTTCAACTACAAATTTCGATATATACAAATTTTCAATTTTGTGAACCCCATGTGGCCAATTTGTGATTATAAGAAGGTGTGCTCACGAAGGTTTGAGAGTCTTAAATTATTTCATTACAGTTATAGTATATCTTACCGTCTCTCAGAGCTTGATATCCTATTGATTCTTTCGGCACTTTTTCAAACTTCTCAGACACCCCCTGCACATTGCTAAAAAAAACGTCACAGTACGATTCCAGAGAAAGACCCGTGTCGAGACAAGCGCTATTCAATCTAACGGGTCTATTGAGAAATAGCTATAAAAGACAGCTCTTAACAATGTGGAGGCCATCTTTCAAGCCTTAATACTTGTTGGCGTCACGTACGCCGTACCTTTCCTTTCGTACCCGCCTTTGTTCATCATCGCATATAAAGGACTTTGATATTAGCGACCCCAGGGTGGTCACGTACCGTCGAGGTGGCGCGCGAAATAAACTCGGCTTTACGGTGCACCATACAAAAGCGATCAGGAAAGAATACCTCTCGTTCCGACAGCAACCATGGCGAAGAAAGCTACGCTCGTGGTGCAATAGCGGTCGAGAGATATACTGTCTCCAGCCACGAACAAATTATTCGACATCACTGTTTCAATATTTCTAATAAGCGTGAGTGATCGCGTGAAATGAGGCATGAGAACAGATATGAGTTTGAAATGACGAGTGACCATGCGGTGGTAGCAGTAAGGTAAACGTACCTATTATGAAACGCTTTTCGATGGGGTTATGCAATTGTCATCTAATTTATAAAATTTAGTGGGTTAGCATTGAAAATTTGCATACCATTCGATAGGCCATTGTTTTGTGATTATATAATGAGCCATAAAATGTATATTTATTATAAATAAAAAATAATATGACTAAAAAACTAAATGAAGGACCTGTACGTATTATGAAACACTGTTTTCGTACCATGACCCGGTGTTTCATATTCAATGTCCCTATTATGAAACGCCCCGTCAGGTTAGGTTTTTGATATGTATTAAAAAAGTTTGAATTACGCATACTTACTCGTATTTATGATGAAAACGTGAATATAATATATTTTATAAACGCTCTAGGGCAGTTTAAATAATGAACTATTTCTCTTTTTCACTGGAAATATCTAATTATCAAAGCTGAGGCGTGTGTTTCATGAACTGGTACAACTATGTGAACACGGGTCCGTGGTCTTGGAACACGCTTCCGAACCGTTCCATAAAGCGGGACATTCAAAAAATTGAGGTACACAATATGAAACGGTTATTTCTATCAATGAATTACATTAAAACCATTTTTTTGTAATAGATTATTGTATAATAATACTTATGTTGGTGAATTTGTACAGAAAAGAATGTATAAATATCGATAGAATGTTTGGCAGTTGCTTATATATGCCATAACTATTTCTTATTTCGTTATTTGTGATGCTGTTTCAAGAAGGGGACATGTTTGGGAAGGTGTTTCATAATAGGTACGTTTACCTCAGCTGGTGGTCGAATTTGTGTTCTTCAAATATTATAGGTGCAACAGAGATATGATGCGACGAAATGGAAGAAATCTATTTAGAATTGGTGTAAGTCGCTAGAATGGTGTTTATTGTTATAAAAAACTCGAACAACGTACGCGCATGACTTTGGAATACTAGGGAAACGTTGCATAAATTGCACACACCGGCGAATATCATGCGCGTCTTAAGGGGTCATTCCGGTTAAACGGATTGAAAAAATCGACCCTTTTCTTTAAACATTTTTCGAAAGTACATATCCTCAAGAATGTACTGTTAAATTTTCATGGAAAAATTCCAATTATTATAGCTTTTACAGAAGCATATATGCAGCGCAGAGGCTCGGCCTCAATAGATGACAACTTTGAACGCGTTTCTCTCGAAACGTCATTTTTTCACATCGCGAAGAAAAAATCTGAAAATCTATCGAACCGATTGCTTTATAAAATTTACTGTTTATTCTGTGTTTGTCTGTCGCCTAACAACTTTCGAACGGTAAACTTTGGGGTCACGGAATGAGTCCCAGCTTATTATGCCTAGCTAATCCAGATGAATGTGTCTATTTTCACAACAAAAAATCAATTTTTTTTTATAAAATCAGAATCTAAATTTCGGGCGAAGCTGAGTAGTAAAGCTACTAATTCATAATCACGAATAATACCTACCTCTGTCGTATTTCGCAGTAAAACGTTCAGAAACATCGACAAAATGCGACAAAACAAAGTGCCATTCGAATTGCGCGCCAAACGAAACGTTGCCTCATGGAAACGATTGCATCAGCGCAATCGATAAAGCAGAAATGACTCGGCTGGTACATGGCGAACAAAACTCCTGTTCAGCCGGATAACAAGGTGAAATTCTTCAAAATTCTTACACGATCCACTGTACTGTGTAACCTAAACAAATTTCGACCCCTTCCCTCTTGATGCGTGCAGCTGATGGATATTTCAAAGAAAGCACACGTCCACCAGGCCTCGACGAAGACACGAGGCTAACTTCCCGTCCCTGTTCGTTACAGCAGAGTGGCTGCATTTGCTAAAAGTGAGATGCCACCCCTTGAAACTGATGCCCCCTAAAAACAGCTAATTGCCCTCGAAAGGTCCTCCCCGCGATCATAAAAATATCCAATATGCATTTTACGAGGAAAAGAAGCGGCCAGGGGATGCTGCCTGTTACGGATAGGCCAGCGCAGCCTCTAGCTGTGCGTTCCTCTTTCGAGGCTGCAGCCGTGCCGACATAAAAGTCTTGATTAAAATTTTAACCGACTACCTGCCGCCTGTCCTTCGCCCGTCTACCCCGCGGTCCGTTAAATTCATACATTCTTACTTAACCGGCAACTATAAAAATAATGAATATACATAAAACTGCCGGCAGCCGACCCATTTTCTCACCTGCAGCAAATGGTAATTAAAACGGTATTTGGGTCCCTCGCTCCTTGCCACCCTCTTGCCCTCTGATCACCCGCAATCTACTTCACTACCAGGGACACTTCACGAGCTTAAAATTAAAATGTAATAAATCCCGAAACCCACGAACGGGGTTGCCATGGCAATCCTACTTCGAGCAGAGAACCGCTGCCACAAAAAAACGGTTGGAATTCTCGTAAAATTCGTAGCCGAAGTAACAGAAAGACAACACTGATGAATAATAGACGAGCAAACGTTCGTCGGAGGGGGTGAAAGGGGGGTCGGAATGAACGGGATGCCCGGTACGTTTCAGCGCAGTCAAACTCTCCTCATCGGTCTCGAAGGAAATTGGGGTGGCGTGGCGGGGTTGGTATCGTGTGAAGTGAACAGGCAAAGCGTGGGAGGGGGCGAGGCTTGTGCGCGCGTCCGACCCGAGCAGGAAGGGTCTCTTTAATGAATCCAAAGTAGCTGCTGTTTCGTTTCGCCTTGGCGGGTACACCGCTCGCGAAATGTCCTAATCTGCAAAATGTCCTAAAGTGCTGATGCGGAAGACCGTATAAATTCTATGAGGCGTGAGTACCCCCAAAAAGCTCGGGCGTCAGAGAATAACGATCCGCCGTGCGTGCGTACGTGTGCGACCCTAATTGAGAGAGAGAGAGAGAGAGAGAGAGACGATGGAGCGTCGAGGGGCGGGGATAAAAGGAGACGGAGCGGCAGGAGAAATTCGTTGCGGAGGAAACAGTTTTGAGGGAAACTGATATTCGAGTTGCAGGGGGTAAAAGAGAGTTGCACGGGAGGGAGGGAGGACAGTGGGAGGAAAATTGAATTTAAAGAGGGCGACGGAGCAGACGGAACTTCGAAATGAAAAAACACGATAAATGCCTGAAAATAGACGAGACCGTAGGAACGTATTGTGTTAGGTCTTTAACCGTGCTAAATTTAAATCCACCGAAATTTATCTTGCATTCGGGGCTTTCGTATGTACGCCTAAGCCAGGTCGTAGCTCAACGCCCTTTCGAGGAACTTTGTATCAGGTGGGATGAGAAAAACGGGGTTTCCATGCTGGAAATAATTAAACAGCAGGAACATCGGATTAATATAACTGATACTGGGAAAAGGCAATTGGTGGCAACGCGATACGGTCGTAGCTTCTATCTTGGTAATTATCGCTTTGATTCTTGAATTTAGGAAAGCTTATTGTCAGGAACTAATTTATAGTGAAGGGAATTTGTATTTTGGATGGAGACGAAAAATAATGAAATCCTTTCGCTCTCGATTCTTATTCGCGCGCGCGTTTGGTGTCGGCGTTTTATTATGTTTGTATGTCAGGAAAGATCACGTCGAGGCCTTGTACGCGTGAGCGCAACAACACTCCCCGCGATCCTTAAACCCGCCCTTCCGTTTTACAACGCTCGATCTTATGCGAAGCGGGGGCGAAACATTTGCACAACTCATTTCGTCCCGCTAATACACCGAACTTTTCTTTCGACGTCGTAAAGCTTGACGCCGCGTTATTCCGCGTGGCACTAAACCAGCCTGGAAACTTCCGGGAGAGTCCTCGAGGACCCAGTACGGAAGGAACGCAAAAGAAATGGCTTTTAGTGCTCTCGTGATTGATCGTCGGCCGTTCTGAGCGCCGCCAGCCAATTGTAACTTATCGCAAGTTTGTAAATGATAGCTCTGAATGCGGACCGTACGTTCTTACGTCGGGCACGTGTATAATCGCGAGATCGTAAATCAGGGGATTGACATGTTCGAGAGCTGGCGTCATTAATTTGGAGATGAAACTTTTAACCCCTGCTGGTCTGGATTGGCTCTGTCGCGTGTAGTAGGGCGTCTTACTGGCTTCGCTGCAATGCTGCGGGCACTGCGTGGACTTGTGTTTTGCCAATGTTAGTGTGTTCGATTAAAGTAGTGGGAATTCAATTGTGAATGGAAATGTACTAATTATATGCCGTTGAAATGTTTGGAAACTGAAGGATTGGGAAATTTGAAAGATCAGAAACTGAAGAATTTTGGAACACGAATGCTCGAAAAGTGAAGAACTTTAAAATGCGGACGATCCAAAGCTGAAGAATTCTGGAATTCGAAAGATCGGAAATTGAAGTGCTTTGAAATTCGAAAGCTCGACAACTGAAGAACTTTGAAATACGGAAGTTTGAAAACTGAAGAATTTTAAAACTCGGAAGCTCGAAAATTGGAGAGCTTTGAAACCCGGAAGCTCGAAAACTGGAGAAGTTTGAAATTCAGAAGCTCTAAAACTAAAAATCTCTGGAATTCAAAAGCTCTGAAACTGAAGAATACTGGAATCTGTAAGTTTTAAAACCGAAGAACTTTGAAATTCAGAAGCTCTAAAACTAAAAATCTCTGGAATTCAAAAGCTCTGAAACTGAAGAATACTGGAATCTGTAAGTTTTAAAACCGAAGAACTTTGAAATTCGGAAGCTTGAAAACTGAAGATCTCTGGAATTTAAAATTTCAGAAATTGAAGGATTCTGGAATTTGAAAACGCAGGGATTGGAAAATACCAGAATTCATATAGATAAGAAATTAAAAAGTTTGGAAACGCAAGAATTCGCAATTCTTTTAGTGTTGTAATATAATGCTACGAGGAAAGCGAATACGATTCAAAACTGCCACTGTAATTAGCGAGTACAATTGTTAGTCTCAGGAGTATTAAACGGACAATGCACAGTGCTTAATGAAAGCCTTTAAAGTTTCGTTTACACCGGTAGGTACACCCGATGAGGTATGAAATATCTCGTGTCTGTACTACTGCGGCTGCGTTAATAATTCGTTGAGTCTGACCACTAGCAACAGTTCTGGAAACGCAATCCCAGCAAATACCAAGTATCTTCTGCTACCATGAATCTTAATTGCGCATCAACAAATCCGTTTACACGAACCTTGCCTTACCCTCTAATTACGCACAGATGCAATTTGTGCATTTTTGGAGCAACATAAATAACGTTAGTCCAATAAAACAGATAACAAGGAAACTGTACAGTGTACAGGTACGTTGTTGTATGAATCGAAGGCATGGTACATCTGTAGTTTCTCAGTGAACATTACACCTTTTCTATTATTAGTAACATCACCTACTACTTCCACAACAACTCGGCATGGCAAGTTGAAAAAGACCTTCCTTATATTAGATATATTACAAGCAACTTTATTATGATACCACAGATGATATACATCCTAAGTTTGCAAAAATGGTAAAAATACAAATATCTAAGCCTCGAACAGTGAACATACTTAGTGACTGGGTGAATTTGAATCCGTACTAACTATTACTATTAATTACCACGCTCGGTGGCCCTACGCTTGGGTCCAAAAATACACCGGGCACCGCCAGGTGAGGATGAAGCAGAGACGGAACGCAGTAAGCACACAATTATTCTAACCACTTGCTTCCGCACAAAGAAGATCACGGAGCATTCGTGTCCAAATCGTAACGATGAAACGCCTTCAAAGCGATCGACTGCCCCTTAATGGAACATGGCCATTTTCCCATTGTTTCCCACGCGAGCCTCCCCAAGGCTCCATAAAACTGCAGTCTCGCGGAGATTCAGTAGCTGGGAAAGCAAGAGGGCTCGCGACGAAATTCCCCACCGTCGACGCCACAGCGAGACCCCACCCGCGACGATTTACGGATTCCGTGCCGGGGTGTATCCGTCCCCTGACCGAGTCTCATTCGCGGGGTGGTCTTGGCGGGCAAGGTAAATGAAAATGGAGGGGAAAGAAAGGGGGATCACTGTCGCGCGAGACCAAGACACTTCTTTAACGATTACGAGGGACGATAAAAGGAACTGCCACAATTTAAAGTTGGCATTCGCGCGCGAGAGGACCGTTCTCCGCCGACGATTTTCCGCTTCCTCGAGTGACTAAACTTCTTTTTGTCCTCCCTAATACAAGGACGCGAGAGAAGGGGAGCGGGAGGGATGGCGCGCGATAAGGGCAACCCACCCTGCCTGACCATTTTCACGTTTCGCCCTCCTCGCACCCTCTGACCCCTGTAATTGTATGCGTTAGATCCTTCCACCCTCCCCCCAACCACCCTCCTTCGACCCTTCCTCCGCGTGCCTTTGTCTCCCCCTGCCCCCTGCCCCTACTTATCACGATGAGATAACTCGTTCAAATAAACTTTTTTCGTATCTGGGACGAGGGCCACCGTGAGCAGGGAGAGGGAAAAAGCAAACGGGGCGTTTGCAATTTTTTTCACGTCGTTCGCTCCTTTTCCCCGCCCGTTCCGTCATCTTGCTCTCCAGAAGGCTCGTCCTGTCGTCGCGACCGGCTAAGGAGTGTAACGAGCGAGAAGAGGCACCGGGAGAAAAGGAGTGCCGTCATTTTTCTTTAACGTCGTTTAAGCACGTAGGATCATTAATTTAGAGATTCTTCCACCTACCAGCCGTGCTCTCTCTCTCTCTCTCTCTCTCTCTCTCTCTCTCTCTCTCTCTCTCTCTCTCTCCTCCTCCTCCTCTTTTCTCTACGTTTCTGTAAATCTTTTCCTTCTTAATTTCGTCTTAAGGAAGAGCGAACGGGAGACGTGTAACCGATTTATCGCTGGCAGTGGAGATTTCAAATTTAATAACAGTATTTTTTATTATACCAGGGAAAACTCAAACAAGTGTTTCTGTTATTGAAAGTAATACGAATGATTTTAACAGTTTCCTAAAAGTAATTATTCAAGTAATATAGTTATTTATCAATTCTTAGTCTCCATTTGATTTATTTTTTGCACGTCGTATCCACTGTCCCAATTTAAAATTTAAATCCCGTGGTTAGAATCAATGATTTATAAAACAGGTACGTGTAAAATAAATAGCGGCAACTATAATAACAACGTTAATGATTTCACAGTTGTAAAATTATTCTAAGAATACTCATTTATTTTTTGCTAAAGCAAAAAAAATGTTAATTGAAATCATTTAGACATTTCACACTTGTGACCTTTTTGCAAAATAAACATCAATTCTTAAAGCATATTTTCCAACAAAATCTATAACACATTTCACAACACTTTCTAAAGAAAATGTATGTATAAACTTAGAGCACCATTAAAAAAACGCTGCTGGTACATTGTAAATTATACAAAAACCATATTTTCAAAATCCAAAGGCCACGATTAATTTTGGGAGAGAGATTATTATAGATTCTCGTGCTTCATGAAATCTCAACATTCGCGGAAACGAACATTCGAAAGCATGAATTTTTATTTGCTCAAACCGAAAACACTGTTATGCCGTTTTGCATTTAATCGCTCAATTATAAGGGGAAACCGTGGCGCGAGCTATTAATCTCCTACCACGAAATGGATTTTTACGCGCTGGTATTGAATTTTATCGCAATCACGCGTGAAGCGTTCGTGACAGTTCTCGCGTATTAAATTTGTTACGATCCAAAGAGCAGATTCCGCTTGGAGTGCGCGGGAATAAATGTGCGGCATCGAAATGCGATTTTTAAATCGCGCTGGGATCTTGGCTCGGCCGGTATCTTCGTTTCCGATCTGCTGCAAATTAAAAGCGCGAAATGCAACGTGATTTGTTGGTGGAAAAATCATGGCGTTGCTACGCGATTCAGATATTCGAGGCAGATATCGGAAGGACGATACGATATGTCGGTGTGGCTCGTGTGGCAATGCTTTCGTTAAATGATATTTAAATAAGGAGTGCGCTACAGTAATAATTATTACTTCTGCAATAATAATATTAATTTTAAAAAATTCACAAAGTGATAGGTTCAACGATGTTAGAATTTAAGTAAGTCGAATATTCTGATACGAGGAGTAATACGAAAAGTGTGTCTTGAATATATACATTACCCCCAACAAGCAAAAAAATATGGAACAGATAAAAATGATACGGAAAAAATCAATTTTCAAATCTTCTACAGATGCCAAAACCCTAAAATGTTTCCGTGATATGTTTCTACTGGGTCCCGTACATGTAACACATCGATATCTAATTCAGGCAACGTGTAAACCGTGGAAAACCGTATTGGAAAAAACTCAAAGAGGTCGCAAATATAGGAAGACCTGTAAGTCTGCGATTCACTTTGATCAACAGTACCTACGTATGTAATTCGAAAACCTGGTAACTAAAAGTTACGTGAAAACTCAGTAATCAAATAACTTTATTTTAAATCGCAAATTTCACTGGGATAGTTCTTTAATAAAAAGTTCTCAAAGGGACTCTGAAAAATAGTAGGTATTTCTGCAAGAGTAATATTTGCTTTGATTTAAACAATTTACGGATGCAAACTGCTACACATTTCCCGTTCAGTATTGATTCGTGAAATACCCATACAATATATAAAACCATACATCAATCAGATTATACATTATTTGAGGCATTGGGAGCAAAAACGGACTACCCTACATTGAAAAGAAAATAATTTTTCCTATTTTATATGATCAGTAGAGTCTATTGGAACACATTATTGCTACTGCCTCAATTTCGCAAAGTATATGTGTTAGTCGATTTTTGTCGTCAATGTCTCATTTCTAACAAAACATGCAATCTCATCCAAGAAGATAGCGTAAACTTTGCCCACGCCGGGGTGACATTGCCCACTTTTCGGAAGAACTTTAATTTATTTTATTGTGAAGTAATTAGAACATCTGGTGTTTTGTAATCGATAGCAATAATTTCTCCAAGGTCAAACGAAAAAAACAATAGCGAATTCAATCATATGGTAAATTTTCAGTCAGAGTAAAAAAGTGGGCGAAGTCACCCCGGCGGGCAAAGTCACCCCAGTTTACGGTAATACAACATATCTACAACCAAAAACTCTACGTTTCCTGTACCCACCAATTCCTTCTGCCTCAAAATGAAGGCATACAAACAAAAAATACAATATTTAGCAGTAGAATAAAACGAACTGCAACAATCACACATTAAAAGTGCAATACAGTTTAAAAAAAAAGGACAACGTAAAAGACGAAACGTCACTTTCATCGACTCATCAGTCCTATAAAAGAAGCGTCCACTAAATGCGTCCAGCTCGAAATCATTACACTTTGAAACTAATGGTACCTTCCTCGGGCGACACGTTCTTTTTTACAGCCTGTACACGTGTCGCAGTTACATATAGCCTCGCAGTATGCTCGTCTATTATGCAAATACATATGCATGAACGATGCACGTACAATTCACTGTCGCCTGCACGTGTTACAAACGCCTGGAGATTTGCAGGTTCCATTTGCCAGCGGGCCGAAAAAAGGACACGAAATAAAAAGGAAGAAAGGGAAAAAGGCGGGGGTTGGAGTGAAATGACGATAGAGGGGAAGGAAGATCACTAGCGTGGCGACAAAATTACGCGGAAGTAGTTTTCTGGCCTCGTTAAAATTCCTGTGTATCTTTCCGGGAAGAAAAAAAAATGGCCGATCTTATCGGGATGAAATTTATTCCGGCCGAACAGTATGTCTCACCTGAGGCTATGCCCTGTTGGGAACGTTCGCGCGATTCCACTTGGAAATGCGAGATGTGGCCGCGCCGCGCGTTCCCAGTCACCTGCTAATTGCGGATTATTTTTCTCGCGCTGTTTACCTTACGCTCGTCGAAGTAAATGGTAACAATGCGGTCACGCGCAAACGTATTTATGCGCGGTCCGTTTACGTGCTACAGTTGGAAAATGGAAGTTTGCTTTGCGCGCACTCGTGTAGCTGCACCCTGCAAATTTAGGAAAAATCGTTTGGCTCTGTGTAGCCTTCTGCGTAGCGACGAGTTTATTCAGTTTCATAGGAGCATGCTAGGGGACGTCGTGACACTGTATGCGCAGTGCTCTCGAATTCTAGCGTAAGGATTTAATGAGATCGTGGGCTAAAACCCAGTTGTAACTTAATAATTAAGGAAAATAATTGAGGTGTCTTGATTTACTAGATGAATTTCATTTGTAGAACCGTTAATCTTTTCTTTTAACCTTTAGTCAAGAAGCTTCGAAGATGTGAAGATATAATGTTGTCTTATTGTTACTAAAAATCGTTGTATACGTGCAGCAGTATCTATATTAGATTTACTATCTGGAAGTTCTTTTAAAGTATTGAGTTACTATTTCAATTCTTGCTTGAATAATTCTGAAGAATAACACGTTCCAGGCATCATGAATTTAACATTTAAAGCGTACTAAAGACGGAATTGTTACAAAAATTAGAAAGTGGTTAAAATCTACTTCGGAAGTGTCTATATTTCTTTCTCGATTGCTCTGTGCAATCTAAATCACATAAAATGTAGAAATTTCTTACACAATACCTACACGTATTGATCTACATTTCGCGAGTGTCTTCCTTTCTACCTAGTAACCCACATTTCCATTTCGTAAATCTTCGCTTCCTTTTCATTTCGTAGCTTGACGAGCACCTTTCAATTTGCCAAGTCAATTTCTATATTTGCTTTCCATTCCAGCTCGTCCTCCTTGTTAGACGTATCTGGTGTTTCCTTAAGAACACCTGATTCTTATTTCCACTCTTATAAACGTTGACCGTTGTTCCCTTCACGTTTAAGCCCCACGCTGAGAATCTTCGCGCGCTGTTCAAAGGATCACGAAGTTTTCGCCTTTAATCCGCGAATCCTTACTTTCTCGATCGAAAGGCACGGATGGCGAAGATTACACGTTGGCTCGACAGTTCGCGAAAGTTGGCTTCGAAACTCTACAACAGTTTCAGCGATATAATACTTTCCGCTGGCAATAAAAGTTCACGTATACCTACTGAATAAAAATTCCACCATTGCCTCGACTTCGAGGGATCGTCCTACCGTTGCTCTTTGATGAATTTCGTTAGAAAACAAAAGACACAATTAATTACCAAAATTTACCGTTTCAAATTATGTAGAGAAACTTGGTTTCAACTCTTCGATACAGAAATATAGAAATATATGAAATTTATTGTAGGGTAGTTTTAATATAATGTTGTACAAATACTGCTTGTTAAATGCCACGCTACTTTTTCTTTAATGTGAATGGCTACGAAGATAGTTTGCAAACAAGGGAGGGACGCGAAACTTTGAGAAGCGATTACAACTTGCGTTTCATTTGGATGTTAGTTACATATGTTTTATGCACGAACCATTTGCCAACTGAACACTAACTCACCATCCAGTGTCCCAGGTGAAACGAAGCAACCACAAAATGAGCTTTTCGAGGTTAAAGGAGTTAACTAATGCAACGCATAAATTTTAACAACTAATCGCTGCATTTACCACTTCAGCTATGTAGTAATTTCCCAAAGGAATTTATGGCGAACAATATATTCATAAAATTTATACGATTTTCAACCGAGATGCGTTGTTCACCAAAATGCACCCGAAATATATTACATATTGTCCATGTTCCATATGAAAAGCGCAATACAAAAAAGGAGAAACATACTTTTCACTCAACCTTTTTGTTCTTATAAAAACGAATTCGGCTCAAAGTTAATGTATCTATCTACAGTTATCCAAGGTATCTAAAGTAGGAACACTTTTATGTCCTGTCACTCTTAATTCATAAGAATAATATAAAAAAATACACGATCCAAGTACCATCGCAATACTGGACCTTTTTTGCCTAATGAGGTCTATGGGAGAAAAAGCTAAGAGAATTAGTCTCTAAGTAATTTTTATTTTCATTGACACCAGACTCTCATAAAAAACTGAGACATAAATTCGATGCGTCCCACAGTGTTATGCGTATATGGGCGTTCGGGACAAAACTCATAACTTCTGAACTAATCAGTTTTCGTCCTAAGTACCCTAATACTTTTTTAAAGAGAATATAAAAATGCATCGATTGGTGTATAAAAAAATATACAGTTCCATTAAAAAAATTAAGCCGATCTTGATTTTTCAGTGAATAAAAAGTTTTTTATTAATATTTACTTTTGCAATTTGTTGTCAACTGAATACTGACTAACTTTTGTTCGAAACATTTTTCTATCAAATTATTTTTAACACGTGTATCGCGTTTGACTGCTATTTTAAAACTGAAGACAGCATCCAGGATGGAAAAGTCATGGTAGATATCGTATAAACAATTGGAAAAAGCATATCGGATGTGTAGATTCACATAAGGGTCTTATGCACGAGGAGACCTAGAGACTACGCTAAGGGTCGGAGCGGTGAACGTCTTAATAATGATTTTAGCTATTTTTTCTGTTTCGCGCAAATTCGTGCAGTGGAAATTGACGTTAATATAAAGTTTAATGATCCCTAAATTTAATATACAAAAAATCAGGGAGATATTTTTTGGTGTTTTTTTTTTAAAGTCCCATCGAAGTTGATAAACATTTAACATAAAGAATTACTATAAATTGTTAGTATTGTAAAAAACCGACTCGGCAGTTTTGAAGGTATGACAGTATTAAACACAACTTATAAAAAGCAAATGAAAAGCATAAACATTCTGCCAATGGCACGTGTTTGAAAAAATGCACCGAAATTTGTAATGAATTTCTAGTATCACTTTTGACAACAAATTAGTAAATTCAGCAGAAGTTATGGGTAACATTGAAACCTACGTTCCTTTATTAACATTATAAGATACAAGAATTTGTGGACCAAACACTTCGGATTCTTGACTTTTGTCCATTACGCGTAACACTGTGCGTCCTTGTAAAATCAACCCATGCACACTCCGCAAAGAAGAATGCAGCTTATCTTAACGAAGTTACCTACTGCACCCTGATCTATTCAGCAGTAACAAGTCCTAACTCCGCGTGAAGCTGAAAAGCCTAGATCCTTGCTTAGACGAGACAATGCGAATAAAACGGCGGGAAGTCCCCGTCCGAGTTACTGGAAGTCGCTGGCGACCGAGCAAGTTTCCACGGGTACTAACCTAAATACAAATCTCTGGCGTCGGCGGCTAAGCGCGCAACTTCGCGGGTGTATATTAAATTATGTCACGGAGCACCACCGCCCAGACGGTCCTGGAAGTTGAGTTGTTTATATTTATCCCGGCCTCTGACGGTCCCTGGCGAAATAAGGGTGGGAAGGGGGTGGTTCTCTCGCGGCGTAGGACGTCGCTGGGAACGGGGCACTCAGCGGCGCGCGACGAAGACGCTCGCCGCTTGCAAACTTTCCACTTAGAGCTTTTTACCGAGCTGCAATTTTTAGTATTTGTCTCGTTTCCGTACATTACCGCGGCCGTCAGTCTCGCGGCAGAACTTTCCCGGGAGCGACGATCTCGTCCTTCTTCGTCGCCATCGCCGTGGGTTGCATACGCGGCAATCGGTTATCGTTATTCCCTTCCTCGGGTTGCCCCAAGAAAATGAACGTTTCGTGCGGAGGAGAGAGGCGTCACGCACCGGCAAAGGTAAAGAGCGTTTTCGTGTTAAAGAAAAATGAGCCTTTTGTGGTTAAAGTCTTTTTCTCTTCTTGATTTTTCACAATCCGGGCAAAACGCCTACACACCAGGCGACTGTAGCGCCGTCATTTACATCTATATATATAATAAAATTGTTACAACTTATGGTATTAATAAACATCACCCAAAACTACTAGCCACGATTCGTATTCGTCTCCTTGTAATTAATTCGCTAAAAAAATACTTGCCCTTCGAGCGATTTGACTGCCCAATCCTTTTAAGTAGCACGCTGGCTAGCCAGAATTTGCCCCCTCGGCAAGTGATGCCCGGTAATCGTTTCGAAACTGAACGCATTAGCGTTAACGAGCGTGCTTGGCCGTGGTGCCGAGCGGGGCCGCGCAGGTGCGCCGCGCGCGTAATTCCTCTTCTTCCAGGGAGCTGTTTAATCGCCCTGCGCCGGGCAAGATAAACATAGTTTGTCAGCGAGTAAATTCGGCATGTCATACAGCGAATCACGTGTCCCAGCCGCGATACGGTGGCCGGGGAGAGCCGAGGATTTATTAATCGGGATCGCGCGGGGGACGCGCGAATTTCTGGCATAGCGATCGGCTGGCTGATTGAGTCGGCGGAGGCCGTAACAATTTACGCGGACGCGTTCAATCCTAATTGAGAATATTGCTGGAAATTGGCAGTAAATTCGTGCGTATCGTAGGAGCCAGCAATTCCCGCCAGTTAATTAACCGGATAAAGCTCCGGCGCGCTCTTGCATTCAGGCTGATCCTTGTTACTTGGCTGCTCGCATGCCTCCCGCGCCGCGTTCGCCCTGTTTGCCGGCTCGCCTCATTGCCTGGGCTGCCTCCTTGCCTGCCTGGTCATCCGCCGAACATGAGCGAAACGACTGCTAAACCGGAAGTACTCGGTGCTCGCCCCGTAATACGTTCCAGCATTTAGCGCCGCGGATGGACGAGTCCATCGAGATTCGTTACACGGCTCGGTAATTATTGTGGGATACAGGGAACGCGAAGAAACATCGTCGCTCGCAAATATTAACGCTTCAGCACGGCAGGGAGGCATAGTTTAATATAGCGCGCCAATCCAGGGATCGCGTTTCGAAGAAGTCGCGGGGAATGGTGGGAATAACCGAGACGAAGAATGTGCTGGTATTTGGGACAGGGGAATTCTCGTTAAACGGACAGCTTGGATAGTAACTACGTGACGCGTTTAACCTCTTCAGGGACTTTTTTTTGTTTCAAAATCTCTGTATTTTTGTATCATGAAATTTCAAGGGGAATTCAATATTATGAGTTCCATATGACAGGATTAGGTACTGTTTTTCTTTTAGCTTGAATAATTATTCACGGTATTTTCATTTCTTTTTCTATCGGGAATATTGAAACTGAACGTGCAGATGGCAAGCTTTTGGTAGAAAAGTGTTACACGGGCGCCTACACCTATCCTGTGTTCAATGGTGGGTGGTAAAGAATTTTCTCTAGATTTTAAATCTAGGTACCACTTTGATTCAGAGTTCCTACCTTGAATTTATATCTTGGCTTTTAAAAACTATTCAATTTGCAAAATTCCAGTTTAATATGGGAGACGATAAAAGCGAAAACTCTGATCTGTGTGCAATAAATATCGATTTCTCTCGTCAGAGTATATTGCACACCCACCAAACGCATGCTGATTGTTAGCTAAAATTCATCACCTCGAAAATAGCTGAGAGTTCATATCGAAAATCCCAGCAGCAGCTGGTGCTAAACGTATATGGCTGACGAAAATTAAATTGAATTCGGAAATTGCTGATCGTGTGTCTCGGCCCTAATAATCGAAATACAAGTTTTCGCCCAGGGATTCCTATATTCAATTTCGCAGCGATAATTCGAAAATTACCAATCAGCGCGCCGTGGCTTTTATTACCGGTGCACCGGTTACTCATTACCGAGATTTATGCGTTTAATATCGTTGCATTTGTATGAAACAACGAGATTCCAGGTGCCCCCCGCCCCGCCCTCGCTGTGCGAACGCATTCAGAACACCCTGCTGTGGGGTGGCGACGACTGGCGAGAGGGTTGCGAACGAAAGGGGAGTAGGAAGACAGAGGACTGAGACAGGGGAATCGTGGAAACGGGTAGAAGAACGAAAGAAAGGGGAACAGAGACTGTTAGCTGCCACAGTTTTCGTGAAACTTGCTGTACAGTGTATTTCAGAATTGTGGGTGTGAATTGGTTGATAGGATTCATCGAAAGTAACAAAACATTCTGATAAACGCAAGTGTCCCTCAAATATTCAGTATTGTAGCGTGGACTATTTCGGAATACATAAATATTTAGCGCAGTGGTTTATAACTTGTGGGTCGCGAATTGTTTTCTGGGAGATGTCGCCGCGCTTATTTTTAGTTAACGATTCATAGCACGCAACTCTTTTAATATGGCTTCTCATAAATGAAAAAATTGGAAAAGCGGGTTACCAAGATGCATACATAAGATAATTAAATATATTAAATATCTTTAAGTATATTTAATTGATGTATTAAGATATTTAAATATTATTAAGTTAGAATTATATTTTGAAACACCAATTTTTAATGTGTCTTCTTTACCTTATAAAATTTACCTTACCTTATATTATTTACGCACAGGTTGATTTTCGTAATGGCTCACTTGTACAAAGATTTATTTCCCGTTGCTTTCCTCCAATCGATCGTGAGTCAACATTCTTTCACGTTTTTCTTCCGAATGCCTGTGTTAATTTAAAACAGCCCTCCACGCTCGTTTAAATACACACGACTAAAAGATGAGGCGTACTTAAAGAGGAAGAGTGAACGCGGCAAAACAGAGAAAATAACTGAAGTAGGTACTAGAAAAAATAAATAAACAAATCACGAAAAACTGAGGCTAACCCAACAGGAAAAGGGATGATCGAGAGCGAAGCACAAACATTACCTCTAAAAGCAGACCAGAGTAAGCGAAGACAAAGAGAAATTGTCGCACAGACGAAGCGAAGGAATGAAAAAGAAAAGCAAGATAACAAAGTTAAAAGAACACGAAATTCCGGGGAAAAAGAGGGCAGGGCAACGACGAAGAAGAAAATCGACAAATACGGCGAAATAACGTCGGAAGGGGGGACGAAAGGGGAGCGAGAGGAGCAGGGAGAAAATAAGAGGAGGACACAGCGCGGTAATGAAAGAAGGGTGGAAATCATGGTGGCCGAGGGGGTGGGGCGGGTAAAGAGTCCGCAGCGAGAGAGGGAAGTTAAGCGTGATGGCAAACTGGCCCCATGTGTGTTTTCTCAGCCGCGGAGAATAATGTACACACACGGAGGCGTTAATGAGATTTAAAAATAATGGTGATTACCTGCATTACTCATTAGGTATAACTCGGGGGTGGCGAGGCTGGAGGGGCTCTCAGCTCCCGGCACCAGCCTCGCACTGACGATTCCACGCTTTTCGTCCTTCGTTCAACGCGCCTGATCCGAATACACGCGTCCTTTGGCTCATCCTATCGCGCGTACACGCGGCCGCCGTGCCGGGTTAGTCCGACGCGCGCTCGCACACGTTCGTGCCCACAGAGAAAACGCCCCGCCGCGGCGAAATTACTCGGCGGCAAAACAATGCCCGAGGAAGAAAACTCATTATACGTAGCTCCATTATAATCTACGCTCCTTGCCCGTGTCCTTTGGCTATACTTATATTTCTCGGCGCCGCCGCAACCAGACACCCTACAATTCCGCGCCGGTGTTCCACGGTGGACGCGGGCAGCTCCTCGCGCCCCGGCCAACGAATTAATACCAGCAGAATTTGCCCGGTGACGGGAAATGAACTCGCCGGTGTTCGAGCAACGACGACGGACGACAGAATGGGGATCCATGTCTACGTCGGCTCTGTCGGCGACGATGAATCACGTTTCTGCCGGCGCATCGCGACAGGGCCCAGGCTGCTGCTGGCGAGATTCGACGGACTCGTTCGAAACGTTCCGATCGGTCGGGTTGATTGCGACACGACTCGGATCGAGGAGGGAAAATTCTACCCCGGAGCGTAATCTGATCGGGGGAACGGCGAAATCGAGCTCGGCATGCACTGCCGAGCCTCGGTCAACTTGCGAGCTACTAGGGCTGCAGCTTTTAAATTCTAATCCTCGGATCTTGAATTCTATCATTCAAGACGGAGTGGCAATCTAAGACGCTGATGCTTGGTTAGTAAATTAAACATTTTTAACAGTTTTCGATCGTGCTTCGTAGAGAACTAAGTGTTTCTCCGTTACCGCAGTCTAAAGCTGTGTTTAATAATTATTCGTGATATTAAATTAAGCTTGGAGTACTTTTTCAAAGTCGTTGGGTTTAGATTATGTCCAGCTGCTTGAAACTATACTCGCTAGGAGCTGTGAGTGACTTTGATATTTCTACTGAAAGAGTAGATACATACGGTGCAAAAGCACAAAGAGCTGAAGAAATTTTACCGTACGCGGAGTAATTCTGAAACTGGTTCACCGTATAATGTAACCCCCGAATAATCGATCAGCTACGCCCTGAAGCCCCGCCGCGACCGAAGCGGCCCCGGAATTTCCCGCTCCGAGAGCAAAAACAGAAATTAAACAACGCGGAAACAAAAGCCGCGCGGCAGCATTGTTGCAAACGAGAGAAGAAAAACAGGCTATTGCGCGGATGGTATTCGAACAACGAGCAGCGTCTCTTGTGCGCTTCGCGCATGCGTGCCGCCGTGCGCCCGGTCATGCCCGTACCACAGTCGATCGCGCGAACAACACGTATTACGGTGTTATAAATAATTCGAGCGGGCCGGTTCCGTCGGGGCGGCATCGCCGGCCTCGAAAAGGTTTTACCGCGCGATCTGCGGCGCAATCGGTCGAGAGTGATTAATTAGCCCGGCGGAAATGAACGAGCGCACGCATGGCGTGTCTTCCGCGTGGCATACAAAGCTGGCAATCGGTGTTTTTGTGTCACGAGCCGCGGCTGCGAGCTTTTTCCACTCCCCTGGCGAGGGTGAAGGGGCCTGGTGGCAAGTGCACTCCTCTCGTCGAGCTCCACTTGCTAACGAACACCCCGGCCATTAAGCTGGCTCGTACGCGCGCCACCCACCCACCTCCCCTTTGCGGCGTGTGCACGCGCGATGCGTACCGCGAACTCGCGCGGAAACGCGAATCGCCCGCTGCCGGCGCGGAAATTGAACGAGCACGGGAAATTTTTCGGCGCAAACACCGGCCGCGATTGAATCCCGGCTGAACGCAGCGCAAAAGAGAATTCGGGAGCAGCCGGCGTGCATCTTTGTTTTACGGCTTTTGGCTTCGAAATGGAACGATAAAATGTGGTCGAAATCGGGTCACTCCGTGAATGACGCGCGCGGGAATGTCTGGGGGTGAACGAACCGAGGAAATTTTCATGACAATTCCATTCGGAGGAGGAGGATGCGAGTTGGTTTGGCGCGTGGGACAGGAGATTCCGCGGGGTGTTGTGTTCTTATCTGTTCGTAGAAATATATTGGAAACCACTGGCGATTAGTGTTACTTTTATACATAGCTGGAAAACCGAGGCGATGGGAGGCTCTTTTTCTGGTAGTAAAGATTCGGGTGTTTGTTGTCATTATTGCCGTTATTGTCGAACATGAAGTTTTTATTTTTCATTTAATTACTAAGAAATAAATTGAAGCCTTAGTTGAATATATGCATTATATACAGTGGCGGACGAAAGAATGTTTACATCCTTTAAAATCGCATTACTTTTTTTAGAATTGGTCCAAACCACTTGAGTTTTTTTTTTTAGAAGTTAGAAATATTAGTTTGCTAAGTGACGTGTTCTGTTTTTTTTTTTTGAAAAAATTGCAATTGGTCGGAATAGCAAAAAAAATAGTAAAGGTCGTTTTTTTCTAGGTTTTTTTCTGAGCCCGTAATGAAAATTCAAAAATCCAGTTTGTAGATTTAAGTAAGTTGTATACATGTTCAAAATTTCATAAAAAGCGGTTAACATTTCCCTGAGCTATAAACGCTAAAAGATCGCCGAATAAGGTCGAAAGTCACTGATTTCGGGAATTTCGTGATTTTCGACCTTATTCGGCGATCTTAATTAATTTTAGAGGATGTAAACTTTCTTTCCTCTGCCACTGTATGACGCTATTGATGGATGATTAAAAAGGCTTTTTAAAAAAGGTTCTTTGGTTATGAGCACGTTCACAAAATGTGTGACTTCGGTCTGAACCTAAATTGAATTTAATAAAAACTCTTTTTGTTTAAGAAAAGGAACTAAAACCTTATCTCTATCTAACGAAACACGCACTTTTTTTTAAAAATCGCCACTTCGTAGCTGTCATTTTCGTAATTTTGTTTCTTTTATAAGTTCGGTGCAGAACCGAAAGTATTCTGAAATAGAATTTACAAGCAGGTCGCTGAATTTCGTTTCGTTCCAAAACAAAAGAAACTTTTTAAAAAGCCAATTTAATGATGTATCTGTAGCGTCATCTATAATGCATATTTCTGGCAAAACAAACGGGTTTTTTTTATAAGTTTATGATGTTAATAAACATTGTGTCAAAGAGCAAGTCTCAGCTTCAATTTATTTCTTTGTAATTAATTGAAAACGAAAAGCGTTGTTCTCGAGAAAGACGACTGCCTACTTAGTACCTTTAATTCTTGAAGACCAAGTCACTTTCACGGCTTATTACAGGAAGCCAGTAGTAAAGCACCAAACCTTCAAAGACCACAACTCCATGATCTATTTATCTATATATAGGTACTTATATATAAAATCCAAATACAAGTGACTGACTCACTGACTCATTACGGTTTCTCTGAAACCGCTGATCCTATGCCCATGAAATTTGGTATGCAGGTTTCTCTTAGCCCCTAGGTGCTTGCTAAGAAATGTTTTTAAAAATCCCCTCGCTTCCACCGAAACAAAATTTTTTTTAACGAACGATAATTAGCTCTAAGGGCGTTAGTTTACATATAAAATCTTTACCTTGCAATTTGTAAAATCTTTACCTTGCAAAACCTCACCAGTGTAAGTTTATGCAAACGACCCTCCAAGAAACTTAACTGCGCTTTTCTTTCCCTGCGCAACCACATCTGTTACAAATCTCTATACCGGGAAAACGTCGACTGCTCCAGTTGCAATTCTACGGTCCTCTTGACTGCTGGCGAAAATACGCCGCTGAACGAGGCCCGAGCGAGCATCGATAGGAAACTCCGACGATCAAAATTTCCACACAATTATGTTTACGCGCTCCAGCGAAAGGGCGCTGGTCCTGCTGGCAAAAGTTTCGCACGAGGGCTTGGAAAAAGTTCTCGGATAATAATCCACGAATTTATAATTAAAACGGTATCGAGCGTTCACGGTTCGAGCACCAGATCACGGCCATTTGTTGAAATCGCTTCGAGCGAAAAGCACTTTTTTATGGGCATTTTCCGTGATATTTGCGGTATTGAAATGCCACTAAAGCCCGGTTGGCGGCGATGGGAAAGCGATTATTTCCAATGCGAGACTTTTCACACTGTCCGTGATGCTGGCGCAAATTTTCTTGTCAATTTCTATACATGAAAAGGAAAATGGTATCCGTATAGAGTGACTGGAAAGCATTCAGCACTTTCAATAGACCGTTGGAAAGGTCTCGTCAAGGCCAATCGAGCGATACACTATTAAATTTCTAAATCAGATGGGACCCCCTTGAAAAGTGGCCTTAAATGTTCGATTTGAAATTAAAAGAAACTACTTAGTAGGACAATCGAACTTAGAAGTTAGAAGGACCTTCTGTAGCCACTTGATGAATAACCTAATAGCATTGCTGAAGATCAAAATCGTGGCCTCCATTGTTCGAAGTCACGAATTTTAAGAGCTTTTTTAAGCTGTTTCCATGTGATATTTCAGTTGAAAATGGGTACCATTAGATTCGTTTCAACGGGAGCTTTACAACGCTGCATAATAACCGTGGCACACTCTTTGATCACAAATCACTCTTAACATTGTCCTTCCAGCTCGGCTGGATTCGCGCGTCAGCCCTAATGAAACTGTAGGCCCCATACCAATGGAACGAGCTTCCCGAGCTTCATAGACAGCCAAACTGTTCTCTGTAAAATATATTTGAACAGTGCTATTGAAAATATTCCGGTGAAACGCGGTCCAATTGTGAAAATGCATGGGGCGCGATACGTTTAAATCGTCTATTGAGCGCGTTCCATCAGCGACCGTTCCATTCAAAGCGGTGTATTTACAGAAATTCGGGGGAGCTCCGCATTAGGATGTAATTGGAAAACTGGCGGAGAAAAACGAAGCCACGGTATAATTAAATGGTAAATATTGCGCAATAGAATTGACAGAATTTGGCAAACTTTTAAATACCAGACCACTTTGTTTGTTGCGGGAGTAGTCTTCTTTAGCGTGGAAGTATCAATTTAACCATTTTCAATTTTGAGGGAGCACAGTAACAGCAAAATGCACTTTATCGCGTTGTACAATTTTGCTCTTTAATCATTTTCTCTGCATTTGCTTAAAAACGAGTTACACTCCAGCTTTCTAAATTCTGTCTAAGGGACAATGCAGAAAACGTGAAAGAAATTTACACGATCCTATTCCTTGTCGAGGTTGCTACCACTCGTCGCATGTTTCTGACACCCTCGTTTCTCCGAATGATTTTGCATTTTACATCGATAAAGGAAACAAAATTTTGAAATCAGGGTTTATTGAAAATGCAGCACGGTTTGTGACAAACTCTTTTTCAAATACAGGGCGATGTCAACTGTGTTAATTGTTCATTCGAAATTTTCCTTGAATTGTGTACTTAAGAGGTCATGCCTACATGCGAGGCCTGCAAACATATGTATTTTCGGAGTTTTGAGGGGGAAAACTTGAAGAACTTTAAAATATATACTTCCGAATACACAATTGTTTATTTAAAAAAGTCTTCAAGTTTTTCTAAAAAAATCCCCAAAATACATGTGTACTGAGGCCTCACAAGTAGGCATGGCCCCTTAATAAAGAATTATTCAAGAACGTGGACAATGCGTGAAAGGGGGAGCATCTTATACTATAAAGCAGAAAGTGTACCGTATGTTTGTGTGTTTATCTGTCGCCTAAAAACTTTCGAACGGTAAACTCTGGGG
Source organism: Andrena haemorrhoa (assembly GCA_910592295.1). Lineage (NCBI taxonomy): Eukaryota > Metazoa > Arthropoda > Insecta > Hymenoptera > Andrenidae > Andrena > Andrena haemorrhoa. The sequence continues at coordinate 18,076,321 of OU342943.1, forward strand.
TCACGAAATGTACCTCAACTCATTATGCCTGGCTAATCCAGATAAATGTGACCATTTCCACAAAAGAATCTAAAATTTTTTTTCTTTTATAAATTCAGAATCTAAATTTCGGGCGAAGCCGAATAGCAAAGCTAGCTAATAATCACAAAAACTACGAGCAACCCAAAATACAACCTCCATTGGATATTTTCTATATAAACGTATTGTAAATCGACGTTCCAATCTAGAGTTCACTACAACTATTATCAGAAATACGTGAACATGCCTCAGCTTCATATAAAAAAGTTCTCACCGTCAGAACTAATTAATATCACACAAAGAATCTCCCAATAAAAAGATCGGCATTTTCCAAACACATGCACCACTCGGTTAATGGAACGTGCGATCAATGAAACTCACAAATAAAAAAAGTTCAAGCAATGAAGATTGACCTGTTATTCAGAAACGCAATAAAAACATGCGAACGGCATCGGTGTGTTTTCGGTTATTTCGCGTCTATCCATCCGTGTGAAAACGCTTGCGCCCCCTTGCGGAATATCAAGGCAGAAAGAAGAGAGGAGGTAGGAATTTATGATAGAGCGCCGCGCGAGGATTCGCACCGGTTTATGGAATTCATTAAAACACGCGGAAGCATATTTGAACGGTTTCGTTCGATGCGTCGTATTAAAAGCCGCTGGGGATGACGAGGGACAGCACGCCGGCACGGTCCAGTTTCCCGTCCTCATCAAAATTCGTCGATGGATATTACTTGCGCAAATCTTTGGTAAATGCCATCGATAAATATTTGCGGGCCCGCAAATTTACGAGCTTGCCGGTCGGCCGGGAATTAAACGAGTTTGCGCTGACCACGGTTTGGTTTAGACACGCCTCGGCGGTAAAATATATGTTCCGAATAGTTTTATTGAAAGCGCTCCGCCGGAATTCGCTGTAATTAATGTCGCCGACGAATGCATTCCTGTTTTCTTTCTGCCTCCACGGGTGCCCGGGCATCCGAGAATTCCAAGCATCGAGCAAGGCAGCTCTGCTGATTTGTAGAGCTTATACCAACGCTTTTCGAGCTTTCGAGATGGGATTAGTAATATTTTCTTCGTACGTTCGTCGAAGCTTTTTGTGCTAGTTATACCGAGCGAGGATGTGCGCAAAGAAGAACTTCCTTTTTCCCTTTCAAACAGATTGCGAAAATCGAGGTACAGGATATTTATAAACGGGTATGTAGAAATTTGAGGGAATGTGTTTTGAGTTGGACTAAGATCAAGTCTATATTTCTTAATTCTCGGTAATTGCAAATTATAAAATTCAATCTATTAATAAATCAGGTAATAATTTAAAGCTATTGCAGAATACATAAGAGAGCTTGTTCGGTTTCACTAACAGGCCAACGATATACACGGTGGTCGACTACAAGTGAATACCCTTTTCATGGGTGATACAGCAGGCTAAAATAAGAATGACGAAATTGCGTGTCAGGCATCGTTTCCGAGTGATTAATAAAATTGTTGAAAGTACATACGCGTGAAAAGTGTCTGACCCGAAGGACTTATACTACTGCTGGCGCACGTTACGCAAGTCAGTAGTATAAGTCCCACGCGCGAGACGCATTTAACCCGTATAAAATTTTCAACAATTAAGAACTCACAAACGAAGCCTCTACCGCCACTTCGTCGCTCTTGATTTTCGTCTTATTTTGCCATGTAGAATCATTCCCCAAAAGAACGCCAACCTGTAGCCGAAATCCCTCTGCAGGGTGAGCGAGTAATACTGGAATGATAACAGGAATGGTCCTTGCTCTGACTACTCTTAGTGTAGCCTTTGGAACTTCAGCTCAAGACCCACCTGAAAGCTGCAATAAATTCACCGAAAGGAAATATTAACAAATGTCCAGAAGCTCCTGGCATCTGTTACGCAGATTAAAGTTCGCCTCTCGACTAGCGAATCAATCAATCTCCCTTGGCCCCGTAGGTCCTGAATGCAATAAAACGCACCTTGCCATTTCTCTTTCGAGTCCCATGACGTCGAAAGCTGGGACACCGAGTCGCACAAAAAAATATCCACATAGATTCGCGAATGGAAGCTGTCGCCCTGCTGAATCTCGTCGGACAGGCCCAAAGTGCTCGGCCCCTGGATTCATCGCGCGAATTGATGTCCTTAATTGGGTCATCGTCCGGCGAAACGAGGCTGATTCGCGCCTGAGATCCGCGCGGAACGCGACGAATCCGCTTCGTATCCTCGTCGGCCACCGGGGAGCGCGGGACAAAGACGGTCGGCGGCCAATTACAGCCCGTCATTACTGCTGGCCATTGTTCCAGGCAGCGTGTGGACTGATACCGCGTTTCGAAGTGGACGTACGCGGCCGAGAAGACACATGGACAGCCGACAAAAAGGGAGAGGAAGCGAGAAAGGGGCGCAGAACGGGCGACACCAGTCGCAATTCCAGATATGCCAGGCATCGGGATCCAGTTTGCTTATTGTAGCCAAGATGATCTACAGCCATGGCCCAGTGGCCGATTCGCCCGACTGGTGTGCGCGCATGTGCGCCTCCAGGGAGCAGGCAGAGAGAAAGCTTATTCCTATCTGGCCGAGGCGTTATTATCGCCATAATTCATGTCGCCTTGACGGGCGCCTTATAAAAATATTCGATCTTTTATTGGCGGCCAGGTATCCCCGTTTCTCCTTCTCTATCTTCGCGCTTCTCTCTTCTTACCTCGACCTCTTTGTCTTCGTCCACGGGCAAGGAGGTATCGGGAGCGACGTTGACGGAAACCATTCCGCCGTCGGTCGTCAGCGCGGCATCTCCCCGCTATGATAAATGGCCGCCGAGAACACCACGGGCTGGCATCCTTTTCACGTGGCGCTCGCACGCATGCATCCCCGCGCGCCGTTGCTCGCCGGCTTCGAATGAGATCGGGGGATCGTATCCTCTGGGAAGAGAGTAACGTTCTTTTCCTCCTTTTCTTGCCCTGCTGCGGGACCCCGCCAGCCAGTGTGCAGCCTCCGCGCCGATGAGATTTTCCTCGGGAAGGATCCGTGGATTCGAGGAGGGACGGCGCCGTGTACCGGGAGCACTGGAGAGGTTCTGATGCTTCACATACAGAGGATTAACTTCCAATGCGAGGCATCTATTGTGGCCTTCTTTCTGCTCGGGCTACGAAGAGCGCGCATGCCGCGTGTAAACGTTTCGGGGGATCCACTGCTACGACTAGTGCGAAAGCAACGGGCGATCTACGTTAATGGAGTATTGAATATGAAATAGGGCGGAGCTTAAAACTTAAAAAGAAAATTCAATATTTTTTTATAAGTCTTACCACCCGGTTTCGTTCTCTACAAATAGGAAATATATAAATACTTTGGACAATATATTCTTATGTTTAGGGGTAGCTCAAGTGAGTCAAAGATTACAGAAATTATGAAAATTTAGCATATTAATTATGCTTAGACATCAGACAGTGTCTGTTTCCTGCTCTCATGGTAGAATCCACTAACTGTTTTATTTAATTATACGTCAGATGGGACACAATGATATCGTTTCTCTGTTTCTTTTCTCCTGAATGAACAAATGAATGCATTTGGAAATTTGTTTAGTGTTCCATGCCTTTACATAGGTATAATTATCACGTACCTACATAGGAAATTGCACCGTCGTTGAGCTACCCCTAAATATAGATTAATTGTGCCCACATTCTGCTCGATTTTATTTTTTATAAAAATTCTTGAGATGCAACAATCATATTTTTATAGTTCAAAAATAAGCTCCACCCTAATATAAAAGTGAAATATTATCACGTTCCAACAAATTAATTTCTAATCGAATTTCGTGAGGCTGATGGCCACAGAGTTCTCTAAGTGAACCACTTGCATTGAAACGTCAAAATGGTCAAGAAACTCGTTTCTCTAAATCTTCCCAGTTTCGATTAAATTCAGAGTCCGCCGGAAAGTGACAGAAATGATCGACTTCCATAACCCCTCTATACAAATATAATCCGTTCCAACTGAACATTAATTCTACGACCAATTTCTCCGTAAGTCCATCGAACTTTGAAGACAATCTCACCAGTCGCTACATCATAAACGCCCCCGTATTCTCACCCACCGTGCAAGCCCAACACACGTCGACGTTGCATCGGAGCGTCCCCAACGAACAATACACAGAACGCAACCAGGAACGCCATTCACGGTAACACGGCCATTCCGAGCCATCAAAAATGTGTACCGCGGCACCGCCGCGCGCTTCTAAGGTTTACTCGGGGCTTTATTCGCCGTTAACGTCGTCATTTCCGGTGAAAATCCGAGGAATCAGAATTGGTACGGCTGTGAAGTCCCTTAACTCGCGCGACAAGGCGTTCGCCGGAGTAAAAACCCCCGCAGCGGAAGACGGAATAGCACGGCTACATTGTGTGGCAGTTTGCACGACCGCACGCCCCCCTCGCGTCATACACCAGTCGCAATATATAACAGGGCCGGAGGGGGTTGGAAGGAGAGAACGGAAGAGAGTGGAAGAGGTGTGCCGCGCCGGTGGAAATAGGGTTTGGGACGCCCGAGAGCTGGCCCGGACCGTTTTATGCATACCGAATGCATATCGAGCCATTCTGATGCATCGCATGCATGGACAATTGATTTATAGCCGAAATAAACCGCCCTCCTTTTCGATAAATAGAAAAGCTCCCCCGCGGTGTTCGGAAACGCGACCGCTCCAAGGACTTCTCCCTTTCCGATACTCCCCTGACAGCCCAGTGACGACCGTAGTCGATATTCGACCGCGCACGGCGGACTTTGCTTTATTAAAATTTGTAATCGAACGAATAGGTACCCTCGGCGATTCGGGATACTCTTCACCGCCTGGAGATTCTCCCTTCGAAGCTATTTAATATCAAACACCTTTCAACCATCGAATCGCCAACGAGGGGTTGAAGTTACTCCCACACTTAGTTTCTTATTATTAAAAAACCAGCAATATTAAAAGCCGAATTGTTTGCATCAATCATTGCTGATTGGAGGATGACCTTCGGGAACAGAGTAAGTACCTACATCTTGAAACAGCTAAGTGTAATTAATGCAATTACCCTATACACTCCCGTAGATGCATTTCCCTTCGAGTATGAACATTAGAAACAAACAATATCCAAACGAGACCACCTACGCAAATGGAACCGCCTTCCCTTACACTCCCGTTCGTCCGCCTGTAGTCATTATCCCAATTAAGCATCCTCAGCAAATTACTCCCAGCTCTACCGCCCGATTCATCTTATGTTAATTATTCAAACAAACGGCACGCGGCCAGGTACGAGGATCCCCGAAAGATGCCGGATATCCGTTGTATAACTGGCAACAAAGCAGGAGCTGGCGATATTTATGGCTTGCCATAGAGCGGCGGAAACTCACCCCAACCCTCTCCGCCCTCCCCCCGACTCTTTATCGTTCGCCCTCTCGCGCCTGTTTCGTAAAATCAGCCATAAATCCCGGTGACCCTGGCGAACGTTGCGGAACAGTTGAAAACTGCTTAGCAAAGGACTTATCCACGCCCAGGCTGAGTCGCGTTCGAACGAAAGACTTGCCGGATTAATGGCGTCCCATTGTTGCGGGCCGCGACGGTCGCCTGGTAACAGCCACGGCGTATGCAGCAATATGGGAACCCCGGCGCGTTCCTCGCTGCCAAAAACGGCCGTTGCTGTGGCGTCTTTCCTCTTGTTTCGTCGCGCAAGCTCGCTGTACGCTAAGTAGTTGGTGAGTGAACGTCAACGATATTTCAGCGACTGAACTTTACTTATTTACGTAGGTGGATACGACGCAAGATGGAGAGCCACGATTTTAGTGTAAAAGGCAGTAAGATTGAAATTAATAGACGGTTTATCCTTCGTGATATCCGTGGGCTACGACGTTCATAAATTATCGCTATTGTGAACTAAGTAGGATTGTGATTAGACAAAGGGGTCGGAGGGTTTTGGGATGGAATATTCTGCAACTTAATTGTGCCCGAGGTAAGTGTAATTGATGATTTGTCGATGAATAACGGTGCGGAATATTTTTAAACGCACCTACCCTACTGCGATGCGGTGCTAGCGAGGGGCACTTTAAGTTTATTATCCATGTGAACGTGTAAAGTTTCAACAGTGGGGGTTGCATGAGGTTAGTCTGAACGTATGGATATGGCCTGAAAGATCGTGAAGCTAGACTGTAGTAGCGATGGAAACGAGGCTTTCGATGGTATAGTCGCGACGGTGGAACGGGGCTGGTCGATTGTAACGTATATTAAAATTCCAATATCCAGACTTCTGATAACTTCTACCATATATCATGCAAAGCAACGTTGGAAACTAGCCCGCTCCAAAGTATCTACAGTAGAAACTGCTGGGAACACGATAGCAGAAAGTGTAGAATCAACGAGTAGCTGGAAGTTTGGCGTAAAATGGATAATCTTTTGTTGATGACATCATTGTTCGTTGTTCGTTATCAGTTATCTATAAATTTTTCATGGAGATTCAAGAAGTCAAGTTAAAACTGTGGTGAAATATTCAGTAGACACACTAGCTTGACATAATGGTTTTTAAAATAAATTTAGATGGAGGGTGTAAGACACCTCTGCTAATATGAAATATGTAAACACTTATTATGCGCATACCTAATTGGTAGATTGTTCCAAATTAAAGAAAGTTGCAATTTTATTCCATATAAAAGTAACAAAAAAGATTAAAATTACATCCCCTTTCGTTGAAGATCAATATTTTAATTATGAAAAGAAATTATATCAAAGTGGAAGCATTTTCTAACTGAACATGAGCTACATGAACTTGCACTGTGACCTCCACCTGCCACGAGAAACCGGAGGCTTATCACACAAATGTCTTCATTCATATGCGAAACAAACCCTCAAATTTTCTTCCTCCCACAATCCACATTTTTCCTCCCTCGATTCATACAAAATTCCGCACCACAGTAGACAGCGCCGCGCCGTGCAAAAAATCCAAACATACTCGTCATTTCAATCATTTAACACGGCATCGAAGGAAAAAGCCCCGGCATCCATCCATCCCTCCGAGCAGTTTCGAACTTTTACTCGGAACTCCCCCCAAGGAAACAAATTCCCTCATTACCATCAGAAAGATGTCCAAAGGAGGGTGCAGTAAGTGAGAGCAAGAGGGAGATCCCGGCTCGAAGATTCCCGGCGAAGTGAGTCGAAATTTCGCGATCTGATTAAACGGAACGACCCTCCCTGAAAGCAGAAATAGCCTTTAGGGCTGTCACGTACTTTATCCAGTTCAGCCTATATACGCTCTCCCCGCGACTCTTTCTCTTCAGTCGTGATAAGTTTTCGATGGAATTAAGGATCGTGTTCACAATGGCGATGGCCGCGGCCAGCGGCACCATCCTGATCCTTACAATAGATGTAAGATAGCCAGAATCCTCTCTATTCCTGGGAGCCATAGGAGTGTCCCGTCGATAGATTTATTGTGGTTTCCTTGCCGGGGAGTTCCTCTTCTCCTCTCGTCTGTGGCTATCTGCAATCTATATCGCACCAACCCTTCCCCCCACCGCTCCCTAACGTTTCTTTCCACCGTTCTATACGCTCCTCCGCCGATACTATCGCTATTGCAACCGGGTGCATCCCTCTCTTTCCCCCCCCCCCCCCCCCGACTAAACAAGACCAACTTCGAAAGCTTCGTCCCAGCAAAGAGATCTGCGGAATTGACAAGTCGCGGCAACCTCGGGGATTCCCTCTTCCTTCTTCCCTTCCTGCCTTTCCCTCCGTTCACCCCCTCTCTTATTCCCCTTATTCCCACCCTCTACCCCTTTCCTCAACCGTCCTCTTCTTGGCTACGCTCGTTGTACGCTTCAACCCTCAGTCCTCTCCTCTCTCACAGATAACACCCCCTTTCTTTTTCCCGGCGATTTTTGCCGGCCGGCCTCCACTCCCCCCGGTGTCTTTGCCGAGATTTATCTGGATGCTTTATAGCTTATGCGGCCGATCCATCGGCGAGATGCCACGGAAGCGATCGCGCCACCGAGGAACGCGTTAACGGCCAGACGCTTGATTCAGATAAGCGGCGAACGGGTCCGTTTGCTGGCCGCCGATAGATAAAAATGTCTGACGCGGCCTCGTCCGCCATGATGCCCGCAAGAAAGCATGGCCCGGGGTGAACGGGAACTCGCGATTCGATACACCGATTCGACGGTTGAACGATGCCGCGAGAAAGGGGGCCGAGACGTTGCGCCTTCGCTGATTGCGGAGTGAAGGAGCGAGAGGCGAGTGATAAGGGGGATGCTCGAACGCTTGAAAATACGGGATGATGAAAAATGAATACGTTGGCCAGCGTATTCGACGGTGCACTTCTCCGCGTGGGTGACTCGGAGCAGAAGTCTCTTGTATCCTTGTGAAGGATGAGTTACGGGGAACAGTGTGCTGGAGCACTTCCTTGGGATATCAAGATACGGGGGATTGTGTGGTTGCGAACTTAGGTGGTCTCAAGGGACGAAGATTCGGAAGACAGTTTGCTAGCCTCGAAGCAGCATTGTGCATCGAATTAATCATTTTCTCGCCTCTTGTTTTTCAGTGGAACTATATGTGTAGTAATGCGATTAACGACCTCGCGTGTATTTGCGTATGATCCTTGATTTAAAAGCTGGATAAGAGATAAAAGGAATAATTATTTGTCCGATAGTAACGATTCCTGAATGCACTTACTTGTAGCAAGACGAATCTTGGATTCCGCATTTTTTACTTTCGCATACTTCCCATGGGAGATGATAAATTAATTACTAGAGTTTCTTACCTGCAACAGAAAAAAAATCAGTATTAGAATGTGGTGCCATAAATAATTTAAGAGTTATTATAATTGTCGGGAGTATGGTAAAGAAATTCTTTCGAGCTAAGAAGAAAATCGCATTAAAATTGTATTTGGTAAAAAATTGTAGTGTTCTTCAATAAAGTTAATACAAAATTATAAACTGTCAAAGAAGTTAGTCTGAAATATTTCTGTCGAAAATAATTAGATCACACTACACATAATTATAAAGTCCAAATCAAAACTAAAATGCAACAGCGCGCATCGCGCGGCGAACATTCAAAATTTCCTATACGAAGTAAAAAAATCATTTTATATAAAAATCGACCCTTGTAATGGTGTTCTGTAGCGCGCATTGCACGTGTTGAACCCTGCCTTAAGCGATACGTGTATGCAGATGTAACAGATATGATTGATCTGTACTACTAGCGCGCCGAGAACACGCTACGCGAGCACAACAGCAAGGGAAAGGAGACCGTCTATGGTCAGAAGTGCGTCCGAACCGATATAGCTGCAACCACTACAGGTTTCTGTAACCCTTCACGCGGGCTAATGCATCACTTTGAGATTGTCAAACATTGTGAAAATGAAAGTACATATTCGTGATACTTCGGATGCGACGAATTACTAAATTTTTCAAATTACTCTGCTATATTATTTCCTATTTCCAAAATCCTCCATTTAATAAACATACCACTCAGCAAAAATATGTCCGATCGATTAATACACAGATAAATTGGAGCACGAATTTTAATTCCTTACATAATTATAAATGATTTAAAGCAATTACTCTAAATATAAACAACTTCAGGAAGCTGGCCAAATTTCCCAGCAAGTCCATTTTAAATTTTTGAGTTACACTTTTATTCAAAGAAGCATAAAATCTGTTTTCCTTGTACAATACAAAAGCCATATTATATTAAAGACAAACACCCTACATTGGAAACAGCCACGCGCATGTCACTAACGAAGTCATCATTTACGTCATCGTTTGCGTTCGAATTTCTGCGGCGATTGGGCCCATTGTTCTCCGTTCCTTCCTAAAATCCCGTTTCCCTGTGTCAATGAAATCGTGATTTCCGCCCCCAGAAGAGTTCGTGCTCGTTGTTCCTCCGATGCGCCGCTGGTTAAAGAGCGACAGACGGCAGGGGCAACGTTTGACAGCGGCGATATAACATTTGCAGCTGGAATCGCGCAATTATGAAAGTGTACGTCCAGCAGGACGGAATTGGTTTCCAGTCAAATTGTCCACGAATCCGCATAAATGCGGCATGTACTCGATGTGGCTCAGCGAATCTCATGGTACGCTGATGCCGGCGCAATATGTTCATTATGCGCGGCCATTGTCCGTTCATACGCGCACCAATATGTAATTGCTTTTGTTGTGGTCTGCGGATAGAGTAACGCTGCGCTGCGAGCCTCGTATTTATCTCTAGAATAATGATCAACGCTGTCGCGGATGTCTCTTTAACTTCGCCTGTTTTCGGTCGACTCGACGGATCGGCGTTTTCGATTTATCCGCCACTTTGCGTCAGAGAGATTGACACCGTTTTGTTCGCCATCGACTTTCTCGTGAAAGTAGGTTCGGGAAAGTGGAGGGTGAATAACTGAAATAGCATGTTTGTTACTGTTACGAAACTTTTTCGAATAGGTATACAACTGTATTTATAAAATTTATATGCATGTTTTAATTTCTAAAGGGGTAGTTTTGTCGTGTTGACGAGTGGTGATCTGCTTCATTTGTTCTTTCCATGCGTTTATTATAATTAAGTAGTGATCAATTTTGGTGTCTCCATTTGTACAGTATGACTTGTACATAATCTTCTGTACATGTATACACTCTGTGCAGTGTTATAACATTTCTAGCAAACCGAATCGAAGTATTTATATTATCTTCCAACGATAATAGTAACGTGTCGTCAGATCTCGAAGTGTTTAGTTCCCCTTCTGAAAATCTCGGGTACATCTGGGGCTGTGTGAGAAATTCTCTTCGCGTTATTTCCGTAATGAAATAATTTGTATACAACAAAGGTTTGATAAGGTTTTCACAAGTGCACTTTAAACCACCACTATCGAGTACCCTTACAATTCTATTGTTTCTACGTAATTATTACAAAGTTTGTGTAAACATGGTAAAAACGTACAAACTATCAACTGAAATTTAGCACAGACAGAACCGTTCAATTATTACGTTGACAGTTAATGTCGAGGAATGATAACGGGCTATTAAAGTACACTTGCCACCGAGAATACGGTTCTTCATATTCATTGCTCATTTGCCATCGCTCGTACAGCTTAATAATTACGAGACCGACACGCTGATACTAATGAACCAAGTGTGAAGTGATGAGCAATATCACATTCCTCACGAATAATAATTTATGACAATTTCTGTACCGTGCAAGATTGCATGCGCGCTTTACTTGATTGTTCGTTACAATCAAGTAAACGTTTTATTTTAAGGCACGAACGTACGGACCACTTGCATCGTAAAATTTTGAAAACTTTTCCTTCTGTGCATGCAGGGATATCACTAGCCTGCTGCCCGCTCGTTCACTTTCCTACGGAATGTTCTTTTTAATAACGAACGAAGCACACTGCCCAGATGAAATGTAAAACAACGAAAAGACGTCGAGCTTTAATTATAATAAACTCTGCTTAAGCATTTCAATTATAATTAACTCTTTCCACCGCGCGAACTTTTAAAAATTCCACCGACTCCTGCTGTATCTTTTCTCAGGGAAGTTGCTGAACTTTCTGGAACAAACATGCTCCAATTCTTTTTTTTTGCCATTAATATGGGAAAAAGAATTCGGAGGATGTTTCTGTAATATAACTAGAATTTTTTTTAATTATGTATTACGATCATTTCTAACATGCTTCTTGCGTAGTTACTTTCTGCACAGTTCCCGCAGAATATTCAGCAGACAATATTAATCGGTATACCTGGTCACCATCGAAAAAATTCGTACAAAAATTTCTTCTTCAACATAAACGATATATCTTTGCAATTTTGAGTTTTCTAATCGCGATCGTGATGTTTCTAAACACAAGATAAAAGTTGCAAAGGATAAACTTTGTGGATATCATATTATTCTTAATTAGGTGAAACAGAAAGATGTCGAGTCCAAAAGTTTCAGAAACTTTAACAGTGAACAGCAAGCACAGAATGAAATTATTCATTATTCATAAATGATAATAATTGACTTTTATAATGCCGCGCAGTAATTACGACTGCACAAGTAATCACATTTGTCTGGCAATTTTCTTTAAAGACGTAGAAGGAAAGGGAAGCGGACAGCGTCTTTGCCACTCTACGAAATTTAATTATCACGCACAACGCCTAACGCGAGTTCTTCTGTGAAGTTTCGCGACATGCCACCAACAGGTGACTATACAACTCCGCGAGTGGCCTTTTCTTCTACGTCCTCCTGTGTGTGCCTCGCGGGCCCCTGTTCTCTAACCAAGCTAAATTTTTTCCCTTTATTACTCCCTTTCTCTTTAACGACTTCCCCCAGCTTCTTGCAATTAGAAGTTCGCCTGAGAATCGATTAACTTTATTCCGTTTCGTATATCTCCATTCCAAAATTGGACTCTGATTTTGCAAAATGTGAATGTCGATACCATTGAAGGTAACGCGTTATTATGTTTGAGATATTTCAAGTATAAGTTATCCTTGAATATTAATCTACAATATTTCCTCTTGACTTTATATCTTTTAGTTTAATTACTTATTTGAAAGAGAAGTCCTCATTCTACGAATCATAATTATAACGATAACAAGTCTACGAGAATTTAAGACTTCAGATTGAGAAAACAGATTTTTAGGTTTCTGAACTGATTTCGTAAATTAACTTTAAACAGCTCAACATTTACAACGTTAATGTTTCATGCACGTGACAGTCCTGTAACAAGTAAAATTGAACGAACCCCATTTTAATCGAGGCAGAATTTCGAGAACTCGCGAGCCAACGTTGAAATTACTCGAACACTCGGGCAAGCTTTTAGTTCTCTCAATACTTTCGCACTTTCTTCGCGGCAAGTTTTGCAGATGCTAGTAGCGCACGTCAGAACCAGGCAACCGATATTGGCTCGTCTCTGCTCGTCGTCGAATTCCCCATGTTCTCACCTCCCGTTTTTCTGCAGAAAGTTTCAGGAAGATGGGGCGAAAATGATTGGGAAAGACGTGGAAGTAAAGCGTTCCTCTCGCCTCCAGCAGATCGACGCATCTCGAGAGATTCTAATTTCTCTTATTACGTCTGGAAACTCTAGATTCACTGTTTCCACCGCAAAATTAAAAGTAACACTTGGCGAAATGCGACACCGTGCACCTTAAACTTACGTAAATCGCAGTTACTTATTCTTCAAACAGAAAATAACAACATTTCATAACCCCCATTATTCTATTCCTAGAATATAAATTGAGGGGTTGAAATGGTGGATAGGGGATGATGTGAAAATGCTCAGTATTTTCTTTTCAAGCACAGCGACGTTGGTGTTTATGCTCTGATCTCGCGACAGCCCTAGAAACCAAAATAAGTTATTCTAGCACTTGCAGCGTTTACCACCATATTCAGCATGGAATCTACATCTTTTTCGAGTAAAAAAATAATTTTTGATTGCCTTGGCGGTCACATCGTTTACCATTTTAGTTTCCCAATTGTAAAACACTATAAGTGCCAAAAATCAAATTCTATACTATAGTGTTATCATTGGCACGTACAACATTTTCCGAACATTTTTTTGTTAACTTTGTCACTTACAGTGTTTTCTACAATGACCCTTCAATTGTTGTTGCGTTCAATATACTAACACTTTCGTTTTAGAAGAAAGCAAATTGGAAAACTAACTATATACGACTGAAACTTTACTAACTAGAAAACTGTATATGGTGATAAGAAAGTGAAAAATTAATAAAACGACTGAAAACTCTGGGTCACATCTGAATACAGCATTTCCCCCGCACTTCGTCATTTACGCTAATTAAATTTACCTCTATTTTACACACCCCTCCGCCCCTACCCCAACAAGAGGCCTCTAGCAACAGAAATACATTTCTATAGTACCCAAGCATCGCTACAATCAAAATATCAAATCCCCCAGCACTTATAAATTATTCCACCTCCAAACAAATTAAATCCCCCGCCACCAATTTCCGCCCCGCAAGCTCTCCATCCGAAAGACTCCGTCTTTCGAGAGTCGCGCCAGCGATTGGAACGCGTGTTCGATAATTCCAATCACCGAGTACAAACAGAAACCAACCGTCCTGCTTGAATCGCGAAAGAAACGAATCCCCCAACTGGCGTCGGATTAAACAAAGTTTCGAACAACGCTGGATGGTTTGGGGGGGCTTGAAAGCCGCGATACGTGAAAGCTATTCGAACGTCTAATTGAGGGAGAGGTGCGCGGGCCGTCTAAATTTTGCAGATGCAGCTGTACACGTCAGCATCAGGGAACCGATATTGGTTCGTCTCCCGCCAACCCGCTTCCATTCGGTCGCCATATTCTCGCCAATCCCCGCGCGTTTTCTCGCGGGAGCTACCGCGAGACCCGGTGAAATAGGGAAGGTGGAAGGTTGAACCAGGAAGGCGTCTGTACCGAGCAGTAGAGATGGGCTCTCTTCCTCCTGACAACCCCCCGCCCCCCCCCCCGGCAAGTTTCCCAGCAATTTAGTAGCGCGAGACGTTCGAGCCACTTCGAATATTACTTAACTGTAAAAAATCTTCGAAAAATCTTGGAAAGCTTAATGGTCTTAACGAATTTAATGGACTCGAAAGCTCTGGGAGTCTTGATGGTCTCGGACGTCTACGTTGGGGCTTCCTCGCTGCAAAATGATAGGAGCATTCGATAACTTTGAAGTAGCAATGGAACTAAATTTAAGCCCCAATTACTGGGAATTTGATATCCTCGGATGGTGTAACAGAAGTCTGCGAATAAATTACGTAACTTCTATATATATATAGGATTCGAGTGACTCGAGAACTCTCATAGTGGCGAGGATAAGAAAGTGTAATAATCGAAGTTCTTCTGTAAGCTCTTTGATATTCCTCGAGGCTATTAAATTCGTCAATACAGTTCAACTTTCTCAAATATCCCCGAGCTCGTCTAATCCAAGTTACTCGATGTTCGGAAAGTGACTCGACGCGTCTTGCGCCCATCGCTAGGAACGCGCGGAAGACGGAGAGAAAGGGTGCAGGAGCGAGCGAGGCACGAGCTGGTAACGTCGACCGGGAAAGTGACTGCTTTTAAACCGTCTCCGCCACGACTGATTGATGGAGTTTCCCAGGACTGAATTGCATCCCAGGCGCACTCCAGGATTCCACGGGGCCGCGGCGGTGTACAAGGACGTGCTCCAGCCCGCCTCGAGGACTGCCGGCTGCGGTAACGCCATTACGCAAACGTCCACGTTTCTCGCAAGTTGTCAGTAAGAACGAAACCGACACGGTATTAACTGTTCGATACAGCGGCCACCTCTAGGTGAGCTGCTAATGAAGAAAGCGCGGAATCGATGCCTTCCCTTTCCCACAGGGCCCAACTACGTTAATTCAGTTAACCTCTTAACTGGGAAAGCTAAATAATCCTGCCGCTTCGGAACGTCAGAGTGTTGAGCTGAAGTTGTCACGATTGTTTAATAACCGAGGAGCTGAGAAATTGCTCATCACTCGTTTATCTCCACTTGATCGTTCATCGCTATGGACTTTCAGCGTACACCACCTTTACAGATTTAGAGGGAAATAAATAGATTAGGGGCCGTGAAGATTGTTGGCACCTCCATCGATTTTCACCACATCGAAGTTGGCACTTACGATTTTAACAGTTTATAATAAATTATTCTAGCACTTATAACTTTTGTCACCGCATTCCGCATGGATTTCACATCCTTTTCCACTGAAAAAAAATTATTTCTTTTCCATTTACATCGTTTACCATTTCAACTCCTCAATAATTACACTCGTAGAGAAGGAATAAAACACGCAAAATGTGATTCATTTTCGATTTTTCATTCCGTCTCCCTTTTATTCAGATATATTCACACATTTTCGAAATATATTCAAAATACTATATAGTGGTGACCCATAAAACCGCCCCTCACTTGAATGTCCCTTGTAGTCAGATTTTAATTCCCTTTCTCGGAGTCGAAGATTTAATCAGCCTAATGCTGCAGCTTAGCTGAGCAAAATTTTTGAAGGGACTCCAGTTGAAGGAGAGGCTACGCGCTTATCTTGTTCGCGCGGGCGAGGTTGGCCGTAAAATCGCGAACAGTTAATTAAGAGAGGAGCAAAATTGCCGGAAGGGACGGACAAATCTCGTAGACCATATTATTCCCTATCATCGTAGGTAAGGCGAGGACGAGGTAGATAGGTGGTAATCCGTGATTAATGATTCCGTAGTCGCCTCCGCCGTGCCACATACTTCATTACGATCGTTTCTTACCTCCATCGGGAGTGCCCACCCATTAATATACCTTCCACCTATATCAATGATGGATTAACCTACTTGCACGTTATTACCGGTTAGATCGCGTTCTCCTCGTTTATTTGCGGACTAACCGGCCGGGCGGTCGGTTCTCTCAGCTCCGCCATTCCTCTTCTGCAAACTCCCCGCCACGCTAGCTCTTTGCCACTCAACGAGGTTTTATTAATGAACCAGCCACATCGTCCTAACGGTGAACCACCCCAGCTGTGGCGAGTCTTCGAGGATCGTTTAGCAATCTTTGCCCACACGGCGACGCCTTGACGACTTATTTCCACGTCACGTGCTCGTTAGGTCCTCCGTGCATGGAAAAATTGATGGCCCCAGATGCCGCTGCCTAAGCTCTGTGGGAAATGGCACCCTTGCGTCTACAATGATCCACAGCTCAAGAGTTTGAGGACTTCTCCGTGGGTTTCTCTTCCTAAACGATCGCAGACACTGTGTGGATATTTGATTTCTCAGGCGATTGCGACACGTGGCTCGGAATATAAGGAAATGAGTAACGAGCGTAAATTCGCTTCAAAACGGGGACAAATGAGGCGTTAAGTTTGCGTTCTAGTGGCTATTGATCAGAATTGGTGATTGATGCGATATGGAGATCGTGGAGGTGGTCTGCGTCGGTGAAAGTTAAGGATCAAGTTAGAATTATTATGTCTCCTTTGCTACAGGATGGTTGAGCCAACGCCGCCACTGCCACCTGCTGAACATTACTTTTAGGACAGTATTTCCGGGTGAGTCGGTCGAGCAGGAAAGTTGGTCGAGTCGGTATATTTCAGACTCTATACGTAAGAGCGCGGTAAGGTACAGAACAATAGCTTCTGTAGGAGCTAAACAGTTGAAAGAATAGCGTCATTTCGCTCCCTTCTATGTTTTTCTGGATTTATAGACTATAAAAGGTAAGTAGAGGTTATGACACCATTTAACCCCTTTTATAAAACACTAGTGTACAGAATCCTATATAAAATATACTTCTAAGTTAATTTTAGTTGAATTTTTTGGATAATAAGATAGTAGAGGTATTGAGGAAGAATGTGGCGAAGATATTTGGCCATATTAACCCTTGCTTTCAAAGCTAACGAGAGGACCACCGGCGAGTATTTGACTTCGATTGTCAGGAAATATTGTCTTGAAGCAAATATCCATCAGTTCTTCCGAATCAGCATCAAATTTTGAACACGCGTTTATCCTGAGAAAATAAATAATATCAATATTAGTTTTAATAACTATTTTATGTTAGGTCGACCGACTTGCCCTATCCCTCGTACGCTGATCTACTGACAATGAGCTTCGACACCTTTAGTTTCGCTCCAAATGTACCAACAGAAGCTCGCCTGAACCCACCTCCACTGATATCCCCATCCCCATTACTTTCGTTAAAGAACCAATGCATCAACATATTACAACAAGCACGCAACGAATAAATAATCAGCCAACAGCATCGTGCAACTATCCTTCGCGAATCTCCAACCACGCATCTCCTCGAGCCACCCAACGCGAGCAGCCAACTCGATCGCTCTGAAATCCGCGGGTACCGTCTCACGAACGGCAGTCGGTGCACGCGTGTGCATTTCATCAGCCGAGGAAGGAACAATGGACAAACTGGCGACGCATTGTTCGCCAAAAGCGAAAGCGCGGCGCGGCGCCGCGCCGTCGCCGCATCGAGCCGCCGCGCGTCGCTGCGATCGCTCGACGGCGGTGATCCGGAAACGACAAGCGTAGCCGGGACGCGCAACATCCCCAGCAGCCTGGCCCGGAGTCGTTAGACGTCAGCCAGCAAACTGGCATAAATCAGGCTCGGGTCAGCGGCAGATAGCGGGTGTAATTACCGAAGGGATGATTATTCGAGGAGAGACAGAGTGGCGGCGACGGAGGAACGGCCGGGGCCGGCGAGGGGGTGGCGAGGGGGTGGTGAGGGGAGAACAAGGTGCGTTGAGCGTGGCGGAAAGAGGAGACGAATGAAAGACGGTGGAATTTCAAAGAGCGAGGGTGGGAGAGAGATAGAGAGCGAGAGACAAGGGTAGAGGGTTAGAGTGAACGGGGGGAGCTGGAGGCCAACGATAGAAGGGAATGGAGGAAGAGGAACGATGCCACGCCGCTCGACTGCACACACAGTGCTACAAAAAGAGCGACCAATCTACATACATTTACAATGCACGGGTTTTATTACCCTGCCCCAGCTCTCTCTCTCTCTCTCTCTCTCTCTCTCTCTCTCTCTCTCCCATTCTCCCGCTCCCCTCGTCGCCCTGTCACATAGACCAATTCGAATGAGTTGTCGAGTTGGGCTAGGTGTCGGTGGTCGTCAGCCGTTTCATTTTGACGATACAACAGCCTTTCTTCTCGTCGGGGCAGTCATCGGTTAAACGATCGCCGCTGATCTCTGACCCCGTGGGCAACTGACCACCTATGACTACCTCTCTCTTTTCTCGTGAACGCGGTGATTAAAGGGTTATGGGTGCATGACAGGAGTTTTCTGTCCGGTGCGGAAGCGCAGCTATTGGACGATGGTGGTGCCACAGATTCATTCTGCAAATGAATATTTTGCGGAGAATTAGCGGAGGATGCCTCGAGAATTATGTGCTCAAAAGGGGCGTTTGTCGTTGGATTGGTCGCAGTGAGCGAAAGTATAAAAGGTGAATGCAGTATTTTAATTACTGTCGCTCTTGCGATTGGTGCATGTATTTAAGTATGAGGTATTTAAGAGCGAATTAACGATTTAATGGTTTCGCCTGTGGCTGGAGATTGGGTGGTTCTGTAAAACAGATGCCAGAAGTCCACCACTTAGAAGACGCATCTTTTTTTAAAGTTATTATAAACCACAGAATTCGTAATAAATGTTATATTACATATTTCTAAATGTAACACAATCTTTTACCTGGAGTCGAGCAAAAATGCTCATACTCACAATCAGCGATAGATGTGTGCACGAAACGTCCAATTATAAGTTTTGAACTTTATTTTGAAAAGTTGGAAATAATACGTGATGAGAAAAGATGGCCTGCTTAAGGGTTGACTATCCTTAACTCCCCATTAAAAATACTACATGTAATTAATGAGCTAAAGAGTACAAAAATGTATCAAAGGCATCCTTAACAAATTCCCCGCGCAATAGTAAATTCTCAAAGTGTCCACTACCCTACATTTAGAGAATAATCTACACTCCACTTTGCCTCTTAACCGACCTCCCTGCAGAAGGCCGCCCTTTTCTGAGGTACCCTGCAAAGTCCAGCTGTTCCATGACACAGAGCTGCCCCTTTGTGCGTGCGACATATCACAACAGCCGTACCGTCCATAACAATTATCGTAGATCTCCTTCGACTCTGCTCAAGGCTCGAGCATTTAGAATGGCAAACGTATCCACCCCTTCGCCGTTTTTTGCTAGCCCCCTGAGGGAGAACCGATCTCCGCGCCACCTACGTTACGGAGGACGCCCTCTATAAGGCAGGGGCGGAGTGCTCTCGAAACGGGAAATCGTAGTCGCAGACACGTCGTCAAACAACTGCATTCAGCATTCTGAAGTCGGTAGATATTGCGCAGGGGCGCCATTAACGACCTAATTCGTCCCACGAGCGTCCTTTAAGTGGCATCCGCCTCCAGAAGACCGGAGGCGAAGACGACGGCTGGGGGAGGAGGGAGGGCAGGGTACTCGTCGGGAGCGCGAGATTTTTGTCAGCAGGCAATCTGCATAGATTTACATCCGCTTAGTCGCTTAGTTAAACGCTTTATCAAAGTCACCTTCCGCGCACAAGCCCGGAAAGCGCCTCTGGGTAATAGACGGTCATTTCTTGTATGGCCGAGCAGGGTACACCAGAGAAACCTCACGATTCCGCCCTCGTTTTGTCAGCCGTTCATCCCTTACACGGGACTTCAATTATGCTTAAAGCGCGCATCCTGCCTCGATTATGCGCGAACCACGACGGAACCTCTCTGGCCCCCTCTAATTATCAGCTGTTTTGCCGCCGCCGCTCGCAATAAGCGTTCATCTCGAACACGATTCCTCATCACGATCCAAAGTAAAACCATCAAGTAGATCTTCGAATATGAAAATTCACTTTGCTTTACGAGCCCAAAGTTGGTAACGATAGATGCATTTTGAAATATGTTAAATATTTGAAAATGTACTTCATCGCGACACAGTTCTATAATTATTTACGATGTAAAGCTCTTCTAAGGATCTTCTCCAATTAAAAGAAGGTAAATCTAACTTACAACCCAAGAAAGGTTCTATTTTCATCCCCACTTTGAGACGTAGAATTTCATGAATTACTGAAATAATCAGATTCACGAACTCTGATGAATCCAACATTAAATACGAAATTCAATTAAGGTCAAACATGGCCAGAGTTTAGATTACAAAAATGGTGGAAGATAAGCTTGAACAGTAATCACTTGAAAATTCGATCTTAACTTGGATCGTGGTAAGATCGCAAAGTACCTACGTCAGCTAAAGTGTATTTTGGGATGCAACAGTTAGCTGGAATTTCTTAAAAACTTCAGGTGATTAAGAGAACGTGTCCGGAGTGGTTTGAATGATTATGAAACTAAAGATGATCCCCTCAATTGTGGATCGCACAAAGCCAAAGTGCCTGTAATTTTCTTTTCGAAATTGTTCCAGAATCTCTATTTTACAATTATAATTTATATTAATAATTCTGGAGAGAATATCAATATTAGCCACATTAGAACAATGAATATACCCGTTAGAACAGCTGAATGCGGCTAAAGAAAGGCCATTACGTCGTTGCACGAGTTCTTCCGACGTCAAACATTTTGCGTCCCTTAGAATGGCGCCCGTGTACCGAAACAAAAGCAATTTGCATTGAAATTACGTTGCATCGGCGCGATAACGAGACGTATATTACGCCGGCGATAAAGCCCATGAGTGAAACGACATTTACGAAATTTATATCCGACCTGGCGTGTTACATTAAAGTGCAGGATGAAGTAATTTACAGTTTGTTACGTTGTTGTTGATTGAAATTACAGACAAACATCGATCTCGCCGCACTGCGTCGCCTTTGTATTTTAAATGACTGTGAACGAAATGTTTTCAAAGACAACTGCAAAACATGTCGATGAAAAGGGATACATATCCTGCGCGTTGTTGTTAGAAACTGTTGACGGACAACTGTAGAAAATTCTAGACGTAATTTATGCCTTTAAAATTTTAATACTTCTGTAGAAGCATCCATGAAATTTTTCACAGATTTTAATAAAAGTTTACAAACTTCTGACTGAGGGCAATATTATGGAGCATGTACCTACTTTTCTTAAAATTAATGTAACCATTTCATTCTTAACAGATAATCAATCTTATCCTTCAATGCTAATAAATTTCATGGAAACTCGAAGTTTGTACTTCACTTCATTTCCTCGCACAGAAAATAATGTATACTTTCTTCCTATTATAAATCCTTATTTCTGCCAGTATTTCGAAAGTCATAAGCAGCATACAAATATTTTCCCGCTGTCACGCGAAGACAGTATTCGTTCAGGCGTCAGGAATCGAACGCCTAAAGCAACAGCGGCCCCCGGCGAATTTTTGGCTGTAAGTTGAGACCGTATGTATGACTGGCACTTCAGGAATGATCGCAATAGGGTCGGCGGCGTTTCCTCTGAAAACAGGAATCCACATAGGAAAACACTTGGAAAAAGTGGGGAAACACGCCAAGGGAGCTCGACAGCGCGGAGGGTAACGTCTTTTTCTGTGATGGAGTAGGCCTGGGATTAAATTCCACAGCAGCACGCGTACGTGTTTTTCCTCCGCGGGGGCCAGCGTTGCCCCTGACAGATGGTCGAACTTGTTGAATAATTAAATATGACTTCCACGTTCCCCGAACTAGGCAGCAAATTTTCTCAACTAAACACAGAAACTCCAATCCATGCTCTATGAATATTTCAACCACCGATTCTGAATATCAAGGTGGACACTGTCCTCGCCCACCTAAATGATTAATGTAGGTACCAATAGCTATTTAGGAATACTGAACGAGGGTGAAAAACGAGCTTGAAAGGGCGACGTGTTAGCGGGGGATGAGGCGGCGAGACGAAATTTGTTCTGTCATGACAAAAGTGGATGTGAGATTTGCAAAGGGTGCATATATATATATATATATATATATATATATATATATCGAAATATGAAAAAAGGAATAGAGATAGGATTGAACGTGTTGCATCGTATTTTCCGTTAGAACGAGCGAATTGCCGCGGCGGTTGGGCGTTAAACTGCAATCCCGAGAACATAACCGCGAGTTATCACTCTCTCAGAGGCCAACGGGGAATCCGCTATTCCGATCAAATAGCACGCAACGAATCGTCAGGATTTACAAATCGCGCTCTATGCGCATCGGCATCGTAACGTACGGGAATCTTATGTTCTTGCAAAGTGCTATTTGCTTGGATGTACTCCTGACCCTCCACGCGCAAAAATTCTGAGCATTCGAAAGGACATTGTTAAGTTCAGATCACCTAACTGAACGACGGAAGTGAACGATATTTATTTTCGATGCAGCTGGAAATCAATGATAAAGGCATTAATAATATTGAATTCCATAGTTGGAATTATTACTTTATCATTTATCTCCAACTTATTGAAGTAATTCTCGAAAGGAACGGATTTTTCTTTAGGCTTTAATGCTTGCGGTAGAAACGGGCTAGCAATGGAGGAGCTTGCAGCAAGAGGGATGCAACTCCATTTTTAACAGTTTTTGAGTTACGACGTGTAATATGCGTAAAAAAATTCCACATCGTTTGGTGCACGTTTGATGCAAATCCGATAACAAGTGAGCGATTTATTGCAAATTTTAAACCTGCTCTGTGCAGTATTTTTGTTTCGGGCAGTTCCAGATTTGAAAAATTCGCCAAGAATAGAAATAAAAACTAATCGATTCAATAACTACTAGGTACTTATTGCGCGGAAATATATATTTTTCAATTAGTGTCCTCTTTTCAATCTTAAGTCAAAGCAATAATTTTATAAACAGTTTTTGCGAATTTACTCGAAGTTGGTAAAGATGGAGCTGCACCCCTCTTGCTGCGAGGTCCTCAATTGTACCTCTAATAGAGCTACCTCAAAGTTTGCTCAGAATCCGATTAAAACGGCATATCTTGGACTTGGTATAGAACTGGCATAAACTTCAAAAGCATGTTTGGAGTTTAACTAGAACGTACTGGACTCCTTGAGAATAAATTCAAACTTTGTGTCGCGCGCATCGCCTGCTCGGGATGTATCCAGTTTGTACACAGGATGTAAAAGTAACCAATACCGTCAAGGACCCAGTTCCTGATCACTTAAGATGCAAAGGGAGCAGTTTCTGATCAACCTAAAGCATTTTACTATGAGCTATCAAATGTTTGCGTATAAATTTAAAAATACTTCAGAATTATTTAGTCATTTTTTGGAATAAATTTGTATCGTGATAAACTTATTATTTGGTATTTATATACTAAACTGATCAGGAATTGGGTTCTGATCAGGAACTGGGTCCTTGACGGTACTTGAGAACAGTTAGATGTGATTCTTTATTTAGCACGTGGCGGCTTCTATGGCGATTACTCACAGACTGCCGATCTACCTGTGACGTCCCGGCCCCACCACGGTATCGCGACTTAGTGTCGACGAGCGCCACCAGAGGTCTAATCTTCTCGCTAGTCCTAATTCCCAATCACATTTCATATATATACAAGTTCCAAATTATGTCCTCTGTGTCCCCGTGTGTGTCTAGGGCAGGGGTCGTCAGTTGTAGCCCTCCTGATGAGTCTGGCTGACGGTCCCAAAACGAAACGCGCACCTATTCTTTTTCTTCTGGATCCTCCAACGCCAATCCACCCGCCTCGCACAGTTACTCCAAAAAGCGTTAACCGGCCTTAGTGGTTACGGTTACGCCAGAGGCGACGGGGCATGATAATATCCCTCCTTTACGTTCCGGAATCAATCAAAAATAAAAATCTCGAATTCTGGACGTGACACACGGATAATATACTAGTCGGCGCGAGCTCGACTGCTTCGTATCCTCGACAATTGTAACTGACACAATTCTAATACCTCTATGTATAAACACCTTGCGCATGAAACTGTGTGAAACACATCACTCTCATTCGCATTTCACTACAAATCTGAACGATACTCGAGGACCAGCGGCATATCCTTACTCTCCCTTTGGTTCTTATTTATCCGTTTCCCATTACCCGCGACACGTTTCTCAAGCCTGACGACAGTGCGAAAGGACAGTCTTAGGAGGTAGGGCACTGGTATCGGAAGAAAGTAACGAGTTGCCGCGTCGGGCGGTTTACACAGATTCGAGATGATGCATCGCGCGGGCCGAGTTAGGTAAACGCTGCATTTGCATCTAAAAGAGTCTGTCAGTAGTTTATATGAAAATGTGAAATGAAACAGTATTTCACATTGGATCCCCTTCTGCGGTGTACCCCCGTCTCCCCGCCCCAATTTCTCCTCCAGCGCCGTTACCTTTCCGTTCTCCCTCCGCGGTCCTGGCTCTCCCTCTAAGCCGTTCACCGTTCACTGTCCACACGAACCACAGCACAAACGCATCGGCCAGAATCAATTTTCTTCCTTCCACGGAGAAATTGGAAGGTTACTACAAATATTTGCCCAGACGCATTAAGGGCACGCAGTGTACCGTGGAAAAACCATGGGCTATTTACGATCGATTATCTCCGATCAATATTTTGCCGCGAAATTGGGGGAGCCACCGTTCTCAGCCACCGAATCTCGAAGGATTCGTTTGGGCGAACACCTGGCACGAATTCTTTGGAGCTCGGATATTTCTCGCTTAAATTATTCAATCGGGAAAGGGCAAACGAAACTTCTTTTCGTTGATATAGTTTAGTAGGTAAAGGGATTAATAAATTAACAATGGTGGATAATAATGGCGAAGTAGTTTAAACGAATGGTTAAGAATTCCGATGAATTCGGTTTCTCATGGAGGTATGATGTTTTCGTTATTTCAATACGTCCTACAATTGTGGTACACTGCAAAATATGTAAATTCTTCGTGCAAGGGAAATGGAAAAAATATATAAAAAAATTTGTAAGTCAAACGATTTTAAAATGCACTTAAAAGTAAAAATGAATTCTTTTCTTGTACTACAGTTATTACGATGGTGATATGCCACTTTAAAGAAAATCGTGGCGCAGTTTATTTCATCGCTTTTCATTCATCGCTCATTTTGAGGCTTGATTCTGTATTAAACTGAATCGTATCCTTTTACGAAATATCCGGTCCCATGATTTTCTTTCAAGTGACATACCACCATCGTAATTGTAGTATAAGAAAATAATTACTTTTTAGTTTTTAGTTCATTTTAAAATTGTTAAACTTCAAATTGTGTTATATATGTTTTTATTTTCTAGTTTTTAGTGTTTGTGAATTTTTTATATTTTTTTATTCTCGACTTTTTTTCATAAATTTGTATTGTCATCCAAACTGCGCACGCCTGCAAAGTTTCAAGTCTATTGGATAGTTGGAAGTGGGTTAAAATTGAGTTTCCAGATTTGAACCAAACATGCTATAAGCAAACAAACAAACAAACAATCAAACAGAGGATCGAAGCTAAGTAAAATTGTTTAAAAATCGCTTACCACTTCCCAACCCGAGGCTCCGTAATCAGGATACAGACAGTTCGTACGTGCACCGAGGAACTTGAATGAAAGCGACATAACACCACTGAAGTTTTAATTGTAACTTTATAAACTTTATAAACCAACAACAAATCGCAAGATATATTTTCGAGACCGAAACAATACCGACGGCACGAAGTTACGTTCGCCCTTACAGGAATATTAGTGTTCCCTTCGGAATTCGGTATAGCCAGTTAAGAAAGTGTAGTCCAGAATACTGAAACATTCTAGGCAAACAGATTCGTTAATCCCTTCTTTTAATCGACGCGTTACAATTATTCTAAACTCCTTTCAAACTCAATTTCCCCTTTCTCCTCTCCCTTTTAATAAAGTCCCCGTATCTGTGCGAGCCCGACAAGAAGTTGCCTAATGTGCTCTGTAGAAGGAATTACTGATTTGATTAGTAACGCAGGCGCCGACAGGAGCCTCGGTGTAAGACGATGAAGTAATTACGGATGCGTATTTCAAAACGGCTCGGGTTCTTGCATATTAACAGCGGCTGGCGTGGAAGGAACGTTAATAATCACTTAACGGGCTTTAAAGTTGCATCGCGTAGGTCGGCGGGGCTTAGTTTCGTTCGAGATTTATGGCTGTGCAGTTTCGAGAACGCCCACGGTACATAGCTATACGCTCGCATCGTTTCGGTGGCGCGCTGGTTTTCAGCGTTGCCTACGGAGTACGCGTCGTAACATTCATCGGGATTACTACTGCTTAAGCCGTGTGTATATATTTGAGAAAAGCGGCGTGGCCCCTTCCGTTTTAATTCATGAATTACGGTACCGTTCGCCGTGTCGTGAATCATCGTGTCCTGCTTAAAATTTTCGGCGCCCGTCACAAAATATTTTCGGGACGACTTTGCGCGAGGTCGAACACGTAACTCGTTAAAGCTTTGGGAGATTACACGTAAGACGTGAGATTGGCATTCTCGCAGAATGAGGAAGCTGCCTGCGCCACCAGCACACATGCTAGTTGTCATCGGTGTTTTTAAATTATCTTATTTTACTTCTTAATTTCTACTTCTGCAATAGGCGGATGTATCTATAACTTTAGCTATTGTTAATTATGTAAATATAAAAATAAATTTGCATTTGTAAAAGATAAAAAGATATTAGAAGTCAACTTTAGCATACAAAAATTTCAAACATTTTATATTTTATAATTCTCTCCTTTTCTTGTTATTTTAATTTTGAAATCCACAGTCAGCAAACATGCGCTAGTGGCGCCCCCTGCGCTGAGCTTTGCGCCAGCTTCCCCATTATCAACGTTACAGCATTCCATCGTTTATGACGTTTCGATACCGCCAGCCACCACCCTTAATCGCGCTTGCACTCGTACATAACCTCCATCAAAGTGAAGTCACCGAGGCTCCGCTATAACGCCCCCGTTTCTTCGATCGGTGGCACGACAAATTACAAGAAACGACGGATCGCGCAGTAATCAACAGAGTGTGGAGGCGATAAAAAGAGCTCTAACTGCGCCTGGAGCCTGTGGCCAATATAGCGGCCCCGAGCCGCCGCGCCGGCTGCATTGGAAGGAGCAAGGTGGATAGCGGGTCTCCCAACTCCCTTTAACAGTTTGGCGTGCAGCTTCGCTATTATGCCGATGGAGGAATTAGTTTTGTGGACGGAACGGCCGGTTATTACTGACCTCGTCGTGGAGCTCAGCCAGGGTTCTTTATTATTAACTTTACCATTTGCAACGGGGCCACGGAAGCAGCCTCTCGAGAGCACACGGCCTAACTACGAGCCTGCCAATGGGTGTGTTCCAGCGAAACGACTGGCTTTGCATTCCTCCTGTCTCGGCTACTTCTTCCATGGGATCGCCTTCCGCTATAAACCTTCTAATTAACGACGACCGCGGCCCTGATAAGGGCCCCTGCCCCTCTGCAACCCCTGCAACCCGGCCTGGCACCCTTTATCCTCATCTATCCTTCATGCGCTATCTTGGCGTCTTATTATTCGACTGCAGATATGCTGTACTGACCTGTTTACGGCTGAATAATTATGTTAAGTAAATATCAGTCAGACCTCCCTCCTCTCGCTATTCAGAGCATCCCTCCAGCGATTGCTAGGGAATAGCGAGAGGGATTAATTGACCTCGACGCCGGATTATGAATTTGTTACAGAAACGCTGCTTTTACGCAATAACGCAGTTTAATTGGAAATAGTGTAAGTATCAGGTTTCCGCATGCAAGCAGATTTGGAATTAATTAACACATAGTTGTGGATGGTGGGATGTAAACTGACTCGAGTTTGGTACCGTGAAAATCGGTATGTAATTTTCTGACTAGGAAAATTACAATTCTGAGCACGCTCAGGTACCAGTTCAATTCTAGTCAACTTCCAAATTCGTCGATCCCATTCAGCTCTGAAATATTATATTGTTCTGATTTATAGGAACAGTTTAGGCAGCGCAAGGCTTTCCTTCTGCTGAGAAAAAAATTCCTACAGTTCCCGCTTAAATGTACGACTCAGAAACTTATTACAACCCAAAAAAATCCAAAAGTAAAGATAATCCCCATACCGCGTTCGTCTGAAATAAACACTTTCCCTATAAAATAAACGGCTCAGCTAACTCAATCGTTACAAAAATTACAAATGACCGAGCCGGAAATCCATTAAAAGCGCGGCGTTTTTCGACAGTTTCGGGAGCTGTCGCTCCGCCTAACGCCGCCGCCGGCGGGCAAAAATTTATCGCGGAATTAGCAAATGTAATTGTCGCGGAACGAATCAGCGGAATCTGGTTCGTTAAGCGCGCTTCGGTATCGCGGCGCGGCCCCGCGGAGATACCGCGACGCGGGATGAAAAATATTCGTTTACCGTAACGAAATACGCGGTTTAAAAACGATATTCATTACACTGTAAATATAGCCGGCGCGAACGATGCGCCGCCGGCCCCCGCGATTTCGGTGTGCCGTTTATCTTTCTGTTTACGATCATCGCTCCACCGCTAAATATAAATCAATAGAGAAGCGGGGGAGGACCGTATAAATGAACGCGTAAAACTCTAATTGATATATCAAAGCTACGGGAATCGGCTGTATTGGAACGGTCGTTCCGCCAGCGCGCCCGTCATCGAGGCGAAACAAGTGCAAAAATATGCCGTCGCCCAACGAAATTCTGTCAAGTAGATGATAATGAAAAGCGCGCTTAAACGGTTCCGGCGAAATTAATAGGGTGCGGTGACTGTACATATATCGGCGGCAAGTTTCTGCATGGCGCACAACAGAGGCGCGAACTATCCGCCCCGAGATATTTATCGCTGCGCGCGTGTCGCGTCAAGCGGGGAAAAACACGGGGAACAGACGAAAATATGAATGCAGCCTGTGTTGCCACTGTTCCTTATGCAGAGTTACGCATGTTGTTTCCGTTTCGAGGTATGTAATCACGACCCCGTTCTCGCCTGCTCGAGGGGTGCCGAATGTCTCCGGTGAACGAGGCCTTCGTCACTCGCGCGTGTCCCATATCTTCGGAGAAAATAACCCACTTAAGCTGTTACGCGAATAAGGAGGCGTGCTCGAAGTGGTGACGGGGCCAGGGAAAGATGCACGGTGGAGCAGCGACGGGGGGACTTGGGGGCGGAAAGGGGTCATGGGGAGGTGGGTTGCTCGTCCTCCGTAAAATTACTCCTGGCCATCGTTTACCGCCGTTCCTCGCTTTCGTGGACGTGGAGAATATGTGCGGGTGTGCGTGTATAAGGGCCAGGGGATGGGGGTGGGACAGAACGGAGGGAATCTTTCGTGACAAAGTGCAGAGAGGTGGGGAGGGAGCCGTCATGGGGCCTAGATAGTTCTATGTACATCTACTTAATGCCCGCTGCTATCCGGAACAAATTACTCGAGGGACCGGGAAATTAAGTCGACATCTTCTCGGGCTCCGCCACGCAGGGATTAGTTAGCATAGAGAGACATTCTTCCGTCCTACGGACAAACGTTTCCCTTTTGTTCGTTTGCAAATTGCACGCGCCCTCCGCGGTGTACGGATGTCGTTATTGTGCAGCTGCTGCGACACCCCTGTTACTAAATAACTCGCGACCGTGGCTCGCTCGTTCTTCTCTGATTCTACTGTGTAGCCGGTAGTACGTGGATTTGCGGAGGAGGCGCTAGCGTCTTCTTCTTTAGCACTTGAGAGTTTTTTAACTACTTTAAACGCGACGGAGGGGAGGCTGCAGGGAAGTGAACGAAACGTCCGGTAACGATGGGACCGATTTCAAGTAGACTCGTGGGGAGTTTGATTTTTTGTGGATGGTCGGTGTTAAATGTAGTGCGAAATCTAATTATTGGGGAAAAATTGAAGAGTCCTTGTAGAAAACGCTGTA
Organism: Andrena haemorrhoa; assembly: GCA_910592295.1. NCBI lineage: Eukaryota > Metazoa > Arthropoda > Insecta > Hymenoptera > Andrenidae > Andrena > Andrena haemorrhoa. The sequence goes on from OU342943.1 coordinate 18,106,525, forward strand.
AGTGGCAAAATTAAAAAATTATACTTTTTACCAGATAATGTGTACAGTAGATGTGGGATTTCATTTTTGGCCACCTACAGTGTTTTCTACAAGGACTCTTCAATTATAGTATGACGTAAATACTACTCGTGCATGTTTTTCGGAGTAGGGCTGTAATGGAAACTAAATTAATACAGTTTGCTGCCGTTAAAGGGGGTAACTTTGACCACAAGACTAGATTTTAAAACAAATTCCTCTAGCATTTATTGTGTAATAGGTATTATTATTAGACAAAGTGCCTTGGATAGCTTCAAGGAGGGATTCTCACGTAACAACCCCCCAAAATAACTGATGTATATGAATTTTTTGAAAAAAATTGATATTATTTCATTAAACTCTTTCAGGATATAAGGAGGCATCTTTAAACTTTCAGATTTTTTTATGTTGATCCTTCTAATTTATTAATTATATTAACAATAGTTTTTAAAAAAAATCGTAACTATCAGTTACTTTTGAGGCTGTTACAGGAGGATCCCCATTTATTGCCTAATTCAAGATTCAACATGCTTGAGAATAATACATGTTATACAATAGGTGCTCGTGGAATTTGTTTTAAAATCTAGTTTCCTGGTCAAAGCTATCCCAGTTGACGGTATCTGGATGCCGAAAATCTCGACATTTCTACATTTAGGTTGAGTCTTTGTATACACTACTGCATGCGAAGTTTCATAAACAGATTTCCCTGAAATCGCTGAACACAGAATAATTTCTATTTTCATCGTGTTTAGCCGAGTAGCTTTTGCATTCAAACATGTACCAACCTATGCCCACAAGTAAGAGAAACCGAAGTTTACCGAAAATATTCAAATAAAAATCTTATTCTAAATTGGGTAAGATTATACTGAAACTAAGCCACAAACGTGGCAAGATTTACTCAAAACATGTAATAAGTTTCATGACACAACGCGCGCAGCCAAGTCAAGGCTCCACGTGCAGGAAAACTGCATCCCCTTTAAAGATCGGCAATGCAAACAGTGGAACCCCTCCCACATTGGTTTTAGCGTAATTGCTTGCCGAAAGAAAGGCCAACGATATGTATACCGCGGCCAAAAGCGGACCAAGAAAACGGCAGAACCGTCCTCGGCTTAATATATGTAGATTATCTTCAGGAAGCTGCGTTCCCGGCGAAGATATTTACTACAGCATGAGTAGCGAAGTTCGGAGCTAATGGCATCCGAGATCGCTTCCAACAGCACGATGGGAAGAGCGAGCTTCCGATCGCTATTTGCATTGTTCTTCCTCCCGTGACTAGACACAGATTGAGCCAGACTTGGGTCGAGGAGGATCTCTTAAATGCATCGATCTCGATATCGGTAATATCCAAAAGTGGTTTCTCACGTTCGAGCACTTCTTCTCCTCCCCTTCTCCTCCCTCGTCGTCTCTCTGTTTCGCGAAAACTACCATCTTGATTCATCATGGTATTGAAGACGATGGACTCTGAATATTTCATGGTCGGAGATGGACGATATTTCTGCTTCGTCCGTTTAGAATAGCGTGAATTCGGCTCGAAGATATTCGTACTAGCGGATTGAAATGCATTACGAATAGTTGACTGGTTAATTCTTACTTAGGTGAACTTAGCGTAACTTTAAATTTACATAAATTTTCGTAATTTTGGGCATGCTCGTTGTACCGGAGTGACTTTCTCTTAAAAGTATGTGTGCTTTCTATGGCAACGGTATATAACAAATTATGCTCCCGCTTCATCTCGAATAATGATCCCAGACGTATTAAAAAGATTCCACGACACAGAATTTGGCACCGAAAGGGTGGAGCGGTTTTTCCAAAATCGCGAATGCAAAGCGAAACCGAGCGAGGCCATCGATTGGGTGGCCGTTATTCCGTTGGGGGGCTCGTTTCACGCCGCTGGCACGGTCAATTCCCCGCGACCATCAAGAAACTCCGGACGAGCGTGAGCCGCACAATGCGCCGCCGTGGGTATCGATGGAAATTGAATCTGGCGTATCGCTGGGAACTGCGGGGGAGGGTGGATTCGTCAAGTCGAAAGTTTTCATCGAGAAAGGGTAGACCGGAGGAGCAGGGCGGCGGGGAGCGTGTACCAAAGAGAGCGGTGAGGGTGGACCCGACGGGGACGGTGTAGCCGGTGCGAACTGCCAAGCCAATGGTAGTCAGGAAGCACTTGGGCGCCGCTTTACAGACGACCAAAGGACTCCATTCGAACGGCGAGGCAAACCAAACAAAACCGTGCCGAAGCTGAGGGAGGCTCGGCCTGGAATCAACTAAGCCAAACCCATCGAGAGCTGGCTAAACGGCAAACTTATCTAATCCAACTTCCTTGACGCGGGGAAGAAACCGGGCGCAGGGTGGAGACACCGAGAGTGCCGCGGAGAGAGAGAGAGAGGAAAAACGGGTCGAAAGAGAGATAAACGGGGACGGCGAGGTGTTCGAGAAGTGGGAGGAGGCCTCCGGCGCAGAAGATACCTGCGCTCGGCGCCAGGTTCTTCCCGGCGTGGCACGAAGTTTGCTCGGCGTGGCGGGGCACCCGAGCTTTCGCTGAGCTCTTTAATTACTCCAGAAGGAACACGGCACGCTGTTTAATCAGCCGTTCGCCGGCTCCTGGTGTACCGAGAGCTCGACTGCCGGCGCCAAGGACTATAAAAGTGCTGGGCGAAAGGACAATATTTGCGGAGGCAGCGTTAACCGCGAATCAGTTCGCGGGGATTAATGGCATTCTGGTGAAGGACGGTGGTTTATCAGAAACTACTGCGCGGAAAAGGGGCTTTCGCTTCTGTTGGCCGACCAATGTACTTCTTTGCTGATCGATGTCGCTTTAAACATGTTTCTGATTATTACTGCGCCTTGGTACACACCGAGGGGACGCTTTAGCTACCCTGACGTAGGATAACTTGGCGGTTTGGTGTATTTCTTGTGTTTCGATTTGCACAGGATTCCGCGGTAAAATTTTATCTGTTATCTCTCCGCAGTAAAAGGGGTAACTAACGAGATAGCATCATAAGATTATAATGGGCCACCCTGTATTACAAACATTTTTGTCAAACTTTCGTTTCAGACTCCTTTACCACCGCTTCTGTCAGTGTTGATGATTTCGTGGCACGCATACCAATCTACTCCAAGAAAATTGGTGCAAATAGGAACTTGCTAAATGTTATACCAGAGTTTAACGCATGCAGATCAAATACTTCTTGCCTATTTCAAGCACTTAAAGTGGAACTGGTGAAACGGCATGTTCGGCGAGCTACCTTCTGCCGGCTGAAAGAAGGAGCAAACACACCTGTAGCGACGAAAGGCATACGATACACAGAAGGTACACAAGAAAGCTACACCCCCGTCGACTATGTGCGTACATACAAAGTTTGCGCCTCAAGGACCGTTTGAACGACCCAGTATCCGAAAACCGCGACGAGTGATGCAGATTCGTAATCAATAACCGACCGACACTCCTGGCCGTGCCGTTCCTGGGAGGCACCGCAGCTGCAACTAAGTGAAATACTATCATTTTCCAATCTCACGAAGTACGATTCGTTTTATAAGCCACCGTTAATCGCGGTGAACCTAGGCAACTGTTTGGCGGCCCCACGGGATGCCAGGGGTACAGAGCAGTAGCGATTTGGAGATAAGATTTCGAGGCTTGTTGGTGCAACCTGACCAACGTTAAACCCCAAATCCCTACGCGACTATCCAAGTTGAGCCTTGCGGTGTTGTGGCGGCATTGGCCGACCTCTCCGCAGGATCTATCTCGAGAAATCCATCCCCTCGCGTCTCGAGGAGCGTCGCAGTTAACTGAATGCTGTTCAATGCACGTTCACCGCACTGGTCACCTGAGCACCTTGGGGCCCTGATCCCCCATGGAAGTGGGTACACCGTCGTCGAGCATTCGCTCCTCAGCGCCTGTAATCGTCGCCGAATAGTGCCACCAGCAAATGTCTTACCTTAGTACCCACTGTTCGCGGGCGTTTGCCTTTAGAATCCCTTGTTCGTTTACTTTGTCGCAACGGTGATTCTAAAGGGGGCGATGATTTTAGGGGTGTCTGTAGAAGAAGGGTGGTGGTCGTGGAAAATATTCATACGATGTGGGAACGAGCAGTCTGTTTGTGAATTTTAATGACAGTGTAGCTTTTCGTCAGAGTTGGGCATTAACTAAATAAGACATTATTTAAATAACGGATCGAATAAAAGTTACTTTAACTATAAATTATTCGACGAGAATTTATTCGACGAATAAAGTTCACATGACGAATAAATTTTTTAACTTTTATTCGTTATTCGAAATTTTATTTGAATAAAATTTTTGCCCATCTCCGCTTTTCGCATTGAATATTGTGGTGGATATTCAAAAATTGTAGTAGAATAGGATTAGGGAATATCACGCTGCTACGAGACTCACAACTGGGACTTTTGATGTTCTCAGTAAAATGATCTGGTGTGAAAATAATTATCTTGTGATTTAAGATCGGTAAAAAAAACACGATAACATATTTTTAATGGCAGGATGGTAAGTATGCCAAATTTTAGGATAAACGATTTCTCTGGAAAGAAGTATCAATATTGCAACCACCTCCATCCATTCGATACATATTTCTGCTACAATTATTTTATCCGTCCTGTTTCGGACTTTTTATATGGTATAATAAAGTCGTATTATGTAGCAGCCACGCCAGTACATTTTCAGGAAAAGTCATGTGGACGACGATATCACCTACCTACCACAATATTTAACACTTTAATTTTATCACGCTAAAATTCAGAGAAAGTGGGCTTAAAAAATCGAACCGATTGTGGATCGGCGTTAAAGATCGAAAGGCCCACTATCATAGGTCTTGAAAGCGGGCTGGCCGACTTCCCATATCGCCCCGTTATCCTGTCAGTGATTAATTAATTCATTATAGCCGGACTGATTACGCGCAGGGTCGTACCACTTCGTCAAGCCCAGCGACAAAGTCAACAGTATGGCCGCTTAAAGAGTCACGCCCATGAAAGCCCTTGTCACCTGTCACGGCCGCGGTTAGCCGCTCGTTTTTATTGCAGCTGCTCGTAAAAGGATGAAAAATTGACGACGTGTCTTCAAAATCCTGGATCCCAATCTTGGGCAAGTATGATACTTGCTGCATGGTGTCAAAGAGATCTCTTGAACAAGAATAAAGGAATAATGGAAGGGGATTGTGGATGGATTTGTGATTTTATATAGTATGTTTAATATCGCACTGTATTACTATATTAATACTATCCTTTCAAATACCTTAAAGTGTCTTAAAGAAAATATATACAACCTTTTTTTAAGTTAAACGATTTTATTTAACTTGATCAAAAAATGATCTTAAAACTAAAAAAATAATTATTTTCTTTTACCACAATTACGATGATGATATGCCACTTTAAATAAAACCGTGGAGCAGGGTATTTCACAACAAATTCATTTCGACACTTGTATTCAATTGAGTTATTTCGATTGTGTATTAAATTGATTCATATCCTGTCATGAGAAAAAATCCTGCCAAACGATTTTATATAAAATGACATATCACCGTCGTAATTGTACTAGAAGAAAAGAATTATTGTTTCAGTTTTGGGTGCATTTTTGATCAAGTTAAATTGAATCGTTTAACTTGAAAATGTTTTCACTCGAATTTTTCTAAGGATCAAGGATACCATTAGTCACTGTCAACGTGAAAAATACTTTCCAGTTCAATAAACCTTATCACTAAAAGACAAGATGTAAGTAAATACTTGCCTGATACCACGCATTTTCCTCCAGGAATTAAAAAAAAACAATTTCTACTATTTAACCAGAAAACAAAATTAGCCCTTAATATCCCCTAAAAAAAATTAAAATAGTCCCATCAGGGTCCCCCAAATTCCCTTAACTAATACTAACTCTCATCTCATGAAATATCCTCATAAAACAGTGACAAGACTAACTGCACCTTGCCACGTAGCAGCATAAATTATTGCAACCTACATAACCCTCGAAACGATCCCCTAATTCCACGGTGTATCTTAATCCCAACTGCCGCGTCATTTTCCTTCGCTTAACCACTATAACCAACTTCCAAAGCGACTTATCGCGAGAGGGATGAGAAAGGCGAAGCAACGGAGCCCTGCCGCGAAAGGAGAAGCCTCTGCTCGGGAACGAGAAAAACGAAGGCACAGGGGTCGCAATGAAGAGGATGAAACCGATCGAGGGTAACGACGAAGGGATTCCGACTCTTAAGGGAGAGGGTGGAAGGGACAAGCGCGAAGGGACACCGGCAATAAAAAGCCCACCGCCGCAGACATTACTGGGACGAGAAATTGATGTTTGTTGCCGTGGCTTTTTGCAGCCGATTACCAGGATCACCTTTATGAAACTGGCCAGCGATCCCACCGCACGGTCGACTCGCCAGCACCGTAAACACCGCCGATCCGCCAATTATTGAACGCGCGGCCCGATTATCGGCCGAATGCGTTCCAACCGTCGACTTCCGGTTTCGCGGGGCGACGAGATTTTTCGGGAATCGAGCCGCCCCGCGCGCGACCACCGGCTTCCTGTCGATATCCCGCTGAAATTACGAACAGCTGGAAGCGGAATGGCTGGATCGCGACAGAAAATCGGGAAAATTCCCGGGCACTTTTTCGCGTGCCAGCATATCGCGAGTGGCGAGTGGTTTCGAATGGTGGATAATTTTTAGAGGCTTGAGTGAAGGGACTAATTATGCGGGAGGGTACTGGCTGCATTTATCGAAGGGGATTTGCTGATTTGGCGCCTAGGCGCACGTATCAGTTCCGTGACGGTTCTGTCAGTGTCGATTGTCTCTTTGTTTCAGTGTAGGTAACTGACACGGACAAGTGTGAACTGCTGCGTTCCCAAACAGGCAAACTATAATTTTAACCCATAATCACAAATCCACAAAAAGTCGCTGTGTTGCCTAATAGTAACAATCCAGAAATGATCCGTCACGTACAAATGGTTCAATTTTTCAAGTTTTTTTTAGTTGCATAGCTGAAACACTAAAAAGTAAATAATAAAAAGAATATTTTTAAGTTAAACGATTTTAGTTATAATTTTTTTGTATATTTTGTTTTACTACTTAGTGACGATGAAGACACTGAACCATCACGGAATTTATGTGTGCGTAGACCTTTAGGACAGGGTACTAATTTGAGTATAGGTCTACCAAGCAGTGGTGAGCATGTGAATGTAGAAACGTGGGAGATGGATATCAGTGAATTCCATTGGGATGGGGGTGATTAAAGAAGTGTATTCGGAAATTTAGTGCTGAGATATTAGTGTTTAGTGGGTGGTGACTAGAGACCTCGTAATAATCTCTTATCGGAACCGTTTTTGCAAACCTCAATATTGTTTGATATAAATGCAGTGTTTTTTTTTTTTTAAAGAATGTAATGGAATTTAAAAAGTATCTATTCTACGATTTTAATATAGAATGGTTCGAGAAAAACCTAATATATATAAACCTATAAATATGAGTGAAATATGGATGAAATATGATGACGGAATTGTTCTGTGTGGTATACGCTTTGCATTTTACTCTTTTCAATAATTGCTTGAAAAGTATGAAATTTTCAGATTCATGTTTGAGAGACTGTTTTCTACGCGATACACGGCGTGCATTTGCCGATTTCAGAACTTGCATGAATCAATTACGTGTTTGCGAGTTCAAGTTCGACGAACTTCTCTGGATTGCAGGTTGCACAGGGTGAGAGGCATGATTAACGACCAACGATGTTTGCAAATGACGGTGCTTACGCTGGAGATGCCATTTAATGCTCCCAATGACCATTCACTAAGGCAATTTAGTAGAGCTTCGTCAGATTATTAACGCGGCGACAAGTGATTCGTCATCGAGGCGAAGGTTGTATAAAGTTCCGTGTTCAATGGAGAAATTACTCTGAATCTTTAGCAATACACTTAAGTGAAAGGGTATTTTGTTCTTTAGCCAGGCGCAGCAACTATTTCTGTATTGCCCAATACAACAAAAATTAAATACGTCGTATTAATAATATGAAACATTTAAGCCGTACTTTTGGGCACAGATATACAATATTTACTAAATAGAGTAAAAACTGTGTGTATAATTGATAAATTACAAAATTAATCAAATCAAAGGCAGACCAAATTAGAGTACCTCTACACAAGGAATTCCAACATAATAACAGAATCATAAAGAACTTAAATAATGACGAATAAGACAAAAAGAATAATGACTACTTACATCAGCATACCATTAGCAACAAAATTTCCCAAAAGTCCTAATATGCATTCAAATCTTCTTGGAAAATTTATACAAATTAATTTTTAAAAATTGAAACAGTTCTTCCTGTGTTATACACTCCTTCAACAACGAGGGACAAATACGAATCGGATATCACTCGCCAGAGGAGGCGACGACTGTCGCGAATAACTTTCACGGACCACGTTAATCGATATCCAGCGAAATTAAAGAGCGATTCGGGAGAAGCTTTGAGCACAGGCTTAAGGGGGCTTTCACCTGAAAAAGCCTGTTACATTTCGAAATGCACGGAATAGAGATCGATATGTCGAGCTGGAACCAGTTTCCTGTGCTCGAATCACGGCATCGTTAAACTGTCGGAAGGTGTTCTTGAAACGCAATAAATCACCGTTCATAGAAATCAGCGGCCTTAGGAGCCCTGTGTCGGCCCGTCGTCGCTTTTCCATGATATCTGCCATTGGCGGAAACGTTTTAGGGCGTCGGAATTACCGGAAATCCCTCTCCTTTGATTCGGCCGCGGCACGCTGGATGAACCACCATTTCCCAACTCTCGACGCGTTTCCACGGATAATGTATTATACCTGACGGATATGTCGTTAAAAACACTTTTCTCTGCCCGTACCGCCGCGTATTTCGACTCTGAAAATAGTAGACTTCCAGCAAGAACGTTGGAGCACAGATATCCGGGTTAGGTTTCTTTTTAATTTCTGCGCGTGGCATGTAGTGGCGGAAGAAGCAGCATAACGATAATCAGGCGTAGAAATTTGAAGGATATTAACAGTAGAGAATTGCTGCTCCTCTAATTTTGACTATTAAGTTTGAATATTCGTTGAATTACAATTCTGTTTCAGTGGTACTAATCTCTTTCGCAGTTATAATTTTTGTTTATATTTGTCTTCTGATTTGCGAGTTTATATTATTCCATGTTTTGAAAGAAAGTTATTCAATTTCATATATGGGATAAATGAATTTTGCTTTTCACTAAAAGCTTCATTTGCAGCGTAAACGAATATAATCGAAAAATTCTACCAGGCGCGAAATGTCCTTAAAATAATGTTAATACGCAGCTCAGCTAATAACAGCACTGCCAAAAATAAGCGAGTTCCATCTTTAGGATGATGAAATATTACAAATTTAGGATGAAGTCATCTTTACTCCAGACAGAAGTCCAACCACGTAATTTTCAAACTTTAAAGAAATATCTGTGGTCTGTCCAAAAATTGTCTTCCCTTCTGAAACTTGAGTTGCTAGCAATGATCACAGCCCAAGGTAATCCAAGAACGTCTTTAAGATAAAAGACTATTTTTTTTACGAAGAGTCTCGTTAAAATTAAGAGTCTCTTGGAAATAAACTTTACTGTGTCTGTGACTTATAATATTCAATTAAATTCAAATCAAATCAAATCAAATCAAATTAAATCAAAGTCAAATAATTGTAGCATATAATTACAGCATAGATCTTTAAAATAGTGTAAGAAGAATTTCAAAGAATGTAACTCTGGACAATGTAAACGATAGCTCAAATTTAAAAGTAATAAATGGAATTGCTGGTAAATTTGTATATTTTTACAAAGATTATATTAATTTCAGAAACATTGTCTCGACACAATTTTTAAAACACTGTTTACATTAGAGGAAACGGCCGAATGTTCGAAATATGATTGACTCGAACTACTAGAGTGCGAGGCAAGCAGACTGTGCAGGAGCAAGGGAAAACGGACAACCTATGGTCAGACGCAGCATTCATCCAATACGGCAGGCGAATTATCTCTCTACAATTTTTACTACATGCATTATTCAACATTCAAAATTAATTATTACTCGTAATTATTAATGACTGATTAAAATAAATTGCCAATTACTCAGATTAATGAAAACTTTAGTCAAACAAATTTAGCAACTCTGTACAGAAAATATATCAATGTAACATATTTTGATCAATATCTCGGAAACCATAGGGTCTAGATAAAAAATGGAAATGGAAAATTGTGTGTTTTCTAATGGCGAATCCAGATCCGTAAACAGTTTTACGAAATAGCACTTTATTTCAAAAATATATTAATGCAGTCTTTTCAATCCTCATCTTTGGAGGCTATTTTCATCCCCTAGATGTGAACTATGGGCGGTGAAAAAGAAGAATACCTGTCGAATATCATTGACTACTCCGCCAATCTGCAGAATCTCATAAAAATCGGCGTGTGTCACTGGTAAGTCTTTTCTCGTCTTTTTCACAAATTCAAATTGCCCAGCTCAGTGTCCACCAACAGTTTCGAATCCATGAAGAGCAGGCAGATGTTCCACGAATCTCCATCAATGAGCATCAACCTCTCGTCGATTCGGAACTAATTGAAGCGGCGCGGCGGGGAAGCTCAAGGAACCCTGTCATACGTCCCTCGAAAAATCGTGGCCGAAACGACGGCTCTTTGTCAAAATCCCCGAGCGGCCGGATTCCACGACAAAAGCGAGCGATTCCCAAAGCGGCGGCTGAAAAATACCTAACGATCCATAGAGGGTCCACGAGCGGCCATATCGTTCCCACGACCGCAGGAAATCCCACGCGGTGCCGCACGGTCGCATCCACCTCGCGTTTCCGTTTTGCATTTCAAATTCCCGCCGGGCTACGCTTACGATTGCGTAAGCGTGCAGCTCGGAGACGATAGCATGCATCGATCTCGGACAGTTTCCATTCGATACGAGAGGAAGGTACATACACCCGCCGCCGTTCTACTCGCGCCACATTTCCTAAGAAGATTGAAAGCCCGACTCGGAAATACGATATTCGGGGGCGTGGTGGAAATTTTTGTTTCGAGGATCAAGGACTCCTGAGGGGGGCCGCCCTATCTACTTCAATACCGATCTCAGCGGTTCTACTTTAGAAATTCCGCGAGGAAACGTCTCTTCGTAGATCTTGTTACGTTCGAGGATGCATCTGATGATGATGTTACGTTGGAGGGTAATGTTGAACGATCGCGGTTATTTTTCTACTACTTTCTAGCTTCGTATATTCTCTTTGGTGACTGAGACAGACTCGAGAAATGACAGAATGAGGCTTCAAGGATTCCCCGTTACCGGCGCTGGAGGTATATTCGCGCCATGTATCATCAGAACCGGTGGAAGTCCAAGCTACCCGATAAATGTAGGAAAGACCACAGACCACGTATAGGATAGACCTATCATGCAATGTAATTTTGTGTCACACGCTCTGGGTTAGGTCTGGATTAGTATTCCGTTCCGTTGAACGAAGAAAGTTGAACCGAGAAAGAAGGATCACAACAAAACAAGAACACATACGTCTTTTAACTTTGCTGTCCTATTCGAGTTTATTTAACGCAAAACAAATTTATTTAACATAGCTTCCCCGCTCCCCGGCTCCCCGTAAATTTTACGTGAATTTGGTTGAAACTAAATTTTACTTTAATTGAATATTTTTTACTAAATTGTTGGTGACTTTGGTTGAAATTAATTTCTACTTAATTGAGAGCAATAGTTCTAGTTTGGGGCAAATGTCTAGATGTTACAATTTTATCTCCGCGATATGAGTAATGGAATGTATGAACACAGCATTTTAGCTGTGTATATGTAGTTGTGTCATCTTAAACGCAGTTGGAAAGCACCTTTATGTACTTGCAGCTCATTTTGATTTCACTTCTTTTTTTATTTTCTACTTATTATTATCTTCTATTTTTTGTGATTTATTTGATTTCATGTACTTGGCGTAATTTTTTTTACTTTTTTGTTGTTTTTTATGGGGATTAGTATTGATTCTTTGACATGTTTCCTAACTTCACTACCCAACTTCTCTATCTTTCATTATTGCTATCCTCCTTTACGTTCAGCGAGGCTCTGACGCTAGACGCAGCTCTTGTGCCGTATTTCTGCAAGACTTCTCGATAGAACGAGCTGTGGGAAGTGTGGGAACAGCGCGGCAGAGACGAAGAGATCAGAAAATGTGGCAACTGTGCGTACAAAATTCGTCTACATAAAGTACCTGGAGATGTCACCTCTGTAGAAGTTCTTTTTATCGACCGCAGTAGTTTCATTAGGGTCCGTCTATTTACAAAGGACGCTGCGATCGATTCGGACCATAACAAAAATGAGACGGGAGCCTGAAGAAGATGAAATTGGACGGTGACAGTGAGTTCTCAAAGTTAAATAATGTTTATTGCTTCTATTAATCTTTAAGAACCTTTCGAGCATCAATATTCCACGAAGCACACCGAGAAACGTCACATAATGGCGAAGCGTGGTTGTTCTCGCAACAAGTTGGAACAGAAATTCGTAAGCTTGGTCTAAACAAAAGCTAAAGACGGTTGGCTTGCATCCAAGTGGTTGTTCAAAGAACGTGGTTACACAGAATTTCACTACCATTGTGTCCATACAAAGAGGAAATCAGCAAAGAGTATTATGCAGCGACTATGACGTAGAAACCGTTCGTTAACAAACCCGCGTAACTCGTACTTCAGGGTAAACTTTCCATGTTTTCAGTGGAAAAAGTTAATAGAAAGCAAGAATTCCTTTGTTCACCTATCAGTGGAGCATGGGTACCCATGCTTTATAGTATTGTTAAGTTAAATATAAAAATTAATGCACGTGTATAAATAAATATTTCTGGAATTCATTTATAGCTTCCACATCGGGAACTAAATATTTATAACATATACCATCCTTCTATCATTAATTTATGTCACTAGCTAATTATGTCAAAGTACATTAGGACAATACTGTCACCAGTTACGCCCAACAATGTCCCACAATTTTAATCGCCAAAAATTAGGACTCAAAAATATTAAGTAGATATCTCAAGTAACTAAAGATAAACTCCCACTACTACCCTCTGCAAATATTCCACCCCTAACCGAATAAGGATCAAACCTCGAAGTGACTAACAAGAAATGTTCAGCGACACGAAAATTCAGAAAAAATTTGAAACCCAGCAGAAGTGTAATTCAAGTATGTGTTTTACCATTTCGATAATGAAACGGTCCTCAAAGAAATTGCGAGTTTTCATATTATTGTGAATATCTGCGAAACCGTCAGAGACATCGAAAAAAAAGTTCAATTCCACGTTTCATGGTTTTCGATATCCTACAATATGGTGATAAAGAACTTTTGGGGAAAACGTGTGATGGCGATACATTTTGAGAAAATTATTTCTTCCAGGAAATTCTTTATCGATATATTATAGGATATCGAAAACCATCGCAGTGGTTTGGCGATACTTCGTGGAGAACTGAAGAAAATATTGATCTCCGTTTGAGTTCGCAAGACTGAAGAGTGAAGCACAAGTCCCATTCGTGATACGTTACTGAGGAAGGGTAAGAGCTCCGTGCGAGATGGTGTCTGATAACGGAGACAGCAGCAGGAGGATAGACGAAGGCCGAAGAAGAGGACGCCGGGGGAGTCGGGTGGGGTAAAAGGCGGTTTGCGGTGGGATGTGGTAAGCGGCAATGAATTAATCGCCGTGAACAGTGCAAGCTCGGTCCAACCCCCCGACCAAAATCCCATGCTAGCCCTGCACCCTCTCCCCCATCGTCCCGTAAAGCCTCCCTAAAACCCCTAATGCTGGCTACCACAGCCACCGCCCCCGACTCTGTCGTTTCGACTGCACTATCAACAATCGTCCGCTATCTATGACCCCGTATTAGCCGAAGAAACGTCGCTAACCATTCGTCGTCGTTGGAATTTTAAATTTCGCGGTTGATCCCTGCGGCGTGCGAAACGTTTCATTAACGATTCAGTGGCTGTGACCACGCCAGGGTTGTGACTGTATAGGCGAGCTTCTTGATGAAGATGTCCGATGCTGTCTCTAGAGAAGATAATTTGTAAAGTATCCGGTGGAAGAGATTTTAAATGTTTTTTGTATGAATAATGAGAAATCCACTGATCCGAGGTTATCGAAGCTGAAAGTTGAGTGATAACTCAGTGGAAAGTTGTCTCTAGGTGATTTTGAATTTTGGAGGATTTTGGAAATTAGTGGACTGTACCTAAACCACCTGAATTCATAGATTTTAGCAGAATTAAGGACAAACTCAGTCATTTATTAAAACTGATAATTAAAAGCTCAAGCTTAATAAGTTCCAGGTTCATATTTCACATAGCCAATATAACGCCACAGCAGAGTTGAGCATTACCTAAGTAAAGAATTATTTGAATAACGGATCAAATAATAGTTACTTTTACTTTAGATTATTTGACGAATAAAGTTAATTGTTTTATTGCAAGAGAATTTATTCATCGGATAAAGTTAACCCGGATCAATTTTATTCGACACATGGCGAATAATTTTAACTTTTATTCGTTATTCGAAATTTTATTTAAATGAAAATTTGGTTAGTCTCTGCATCACAGTTGCAAAGCAAACAGTGACAAGTCCGGCATCCTGTAGGGTATTTTAATTTCGCCTGAATTGAGAATTCATAAATACTTCGCTCTGCAATTCTCAAGCTACAATCCGTACCAATCGAAATCGTGATTGTGTGCATGCGATATACGCAGTTTCAGATATCTACATACCGCCAACGGACGAGGGAGAAATCAGAGAAGCTTGTCCACCTACCTGCAGCAGAAAAGAGAAGAGAATTTACATTAGAATCATGCCATGTTTTCCTCGCATCGATAAGGTTAAATCCTTTAGTCTATTTCCAGGCGAAATCCCCTATGTACCAGCGATTCGGGGAAGAAAACTCTTGTCTTTAATCCAATCTACAATCGTATTTCAGATGCAGACGCTTTCGTTCGCCCTATCGCGGGAACAGCAATCGACATCAGGACTCTCTTGGTATTTCCATTGTCCTAAACCCGGCCAATCTGGCCGAAACAAGCTTGCAGTCCCCGATGCGCCCTCGTTTCACCTCAAAATAATGTAAAGTTCCATCTGAGCCCGGGCCATTGCCAAACTTCCAAGCTTAAGCGACGTAGATCGAATTGATGTTTTTCGGATCACGGCGCTACCGACATTGGCCCCGCATTCCCGTCTAATTTTCTTTCCTTCGCGTCTATTCGCCACCGCTTCTCCCACCACTACCCACGAAACTTCAAGTGCGGCTTCCCGTTCGGGACGAGCACGGATTGTGTATACTAGAAAGGATAAAGGCAATCGAGTGTTCAGTAATTCCAGTATCGCTGAACAGATGCTAGAAGAGTAACTCTACACGAGAGCTGGGTAAAATTATTATTTAAATAAAATTTCGAATAACGAATAAAAGTTAAAAAAAATAATAATTCGACGTGCGTCGATTAATGTTAATTTTTTTATTCGTCGAATATTTAAACTTCGGCGTCGAATAAATTTGTTAACTTTAACTTTGATTATATATCCCGTAATATGTGCAAGTTAAACCCCAGCAAAATAAATCAAACTCGAAGTAGTCTCAGCATCCAAGCTCAAAAGCAGTGCCACAAAAAGTCAGGCGTTACCTTATTAATAAACCCCCAAATAATTAATCGAACAAGATCAACGAGCAAGACTCATCCAACCGCCAAACTCTAAATACCTAACACTAAAACTCCGCCATTCATGATTATGGTCCGTTGAATCGACAGGCGATGGAAGATCGTAACGTAACATGAATCCCCTGCGACGTTCGATACAGGCAAGCATCGGGAAGAGATTGCGAATCCGTCTCCTTGAAATGACTCGTGTAGGTAGCGCATCGGCTCGACCTATTTCGTGTCCATTCAGGGTACATCGAGCGTCTGTTTCATTTCTCCTCGCCTCGTATTCCCCTCGCAGGTGAATGCAGCATGCAAGGCTGCACTTCGCTATCTGCTATCTCCTATCGTCTATCTACTCCACTTGCATACTGGATTTAGAATAGTCGGATACGCCGCGGATCGAGGTTAAACACTTATTTCTAGAGCCACTTCCTCAGACACACGTCCCAGATACCTACCAGCCCTGTTATATTTTCGCGGCCGTGCTACGGTTTACTGGCGCACCCTCGCGCCACCTCCGACCACCCCCGTCTTCCCGCCTGCATGATATATCGCGCGAATTTTAGTGATACATTCAAACGTTCCCCGTGGCTGAGTTGCGAGGAGAGAACTGTCCGTGGGATGAAATTTACTGGAATATATGCGCGGCTCTATGAGCGGTTGAGGCGGGGGAGGCAGGCGAAGGTGAAATTACGAGGCTGGTGTTAAAACCGTGAAGTATGCACGACAGTACGATCGAAGTAACGTTTCCATCTTGAAACGCTTGGGTTCTCAGATTTTTATGAGGGGGATAATGTAAAGGGATAGACTAACAAGGGATGTTCGGCAACTCGGAAATTCAGAAACATTGGAACTTTGCGGAAATGTAGCTCAAATGATGCTAAAAACGTAATTATTTTTTCATTGGGTTAGGAAACGCTCCTGGGGGTGGAAATACCCACTCAAAGAAAATGTTGAGTTTTCATATTAACGTGAATAGGTACTTATCTGTGAAATCAGAAGCGATATCGGAACAAGTTCAATTCAAAGGTTTATGACTTTCGATATCGTATAATATGGTGAATCGTCGATGAAAAGTGTGGTGCGGATACATTTTGAAACAAATAATGTTTTTCGCAAATTCTTTATCGCCGCTTTATAGTACATGAAAAACTATGGAACTTTGAATTTAACTTCTTTTTTATATCTTCTACAGTTTCGTATAGATTCTCGATAATCTGAAAACTCAACATTTGTTCGAGTGGCTGTTTTGCCCCTTAGGACCGTTTTGAATAGAATAGTTACTCTATTAGCATCACTTGAGCTTCATTTCTGCAAGGTTTCAGATTTTTTGAATTCTCGAGTCGCCGAACTTCCCTTGTAAGTGGGTCAGGTGAGGGATTACAAATTATTGTCTTCTGGTAGATCGTGTGACAAGTGTGGTAATGTTGGTGTAAAATGGGAATTAAAGGTTAGTTTGTTGGTACGAGTAGGATTTCGTGACGAAACGTCTCGTAATATTTGAAATGAGACAAAGTTTGTCACTGATTGCTGCCGAACAAAGTTAACTAATCACTCCAGATCATTGGGCCCGTCCCCAATGTACCATTTGATCACCCTGTCGTTCTATCTTGTATCCTCGAGGAAACTTGTATTCGTAGGGCGCAAAACAGTTAATGGTCTCGACGCTCAGTAGTGAATCTGTACATCTAGGTCAACGGAGATTTCAGAAGAACTTGTTGCGAGATTCATCAACGAACAATATATTATTTTCTGTTTCCAGAACGAGAGATGAATTTTGAAAAATTATCTGTATACTCTCAGACCCTCGTGTGTTTTCTTATCGTGTGCTTCATTGTAACAGAATAATAAATGATGGAGCAAGTACGAGATAAGTAGTATCCCCCACAAAAAATACTACCTGTGAAAGAGAAGAAACTGTGTAGGCACCTGTCCTAATGGACAACGGAGGATCAATGTCTCTCTTATTTTCTTAAATTCCCCTAACACGCGATGCCCCTCCAAGCACAACAGAAAAAGCATCGAAAGGAAAGCCATTAGAGAAGCAATTATAACACTTCCACTGATCTATTAACCGAAGCAATCGTGAGATAAGTCCTACTGACCTCTTCAGCCACTCCATCAACGTCAAGACAACCGAAATTGGTGTTTTCCTTCGACTCGATCGAGGGACTTAACGTGCCCAAGAGAAACCCAGCGATCTTGTTAAAAACACACGTCTCGGACGACAAGTAGATTGATAGATATTTGATGAATAATAATGGGAAAACTGGAACTGTATATTTTACTATATTCCATCACCTGAAATTGGTCTCCCTAACCACCACCCCCATACCAGATTAAACATAATTAATATATCAAGAAGTCGAATCAAATAAAATCATACTTAAAGCTACTGGGTAGTCGTTTTTGTCGAAAATGAAGCATTTCTTTTTCAATTAGTTACGAAGAAATAAGTGGAAGCTGAGACTTACAACAGATGGGCCAAAACGGACAACGGATTCGACTTCAGCCGCCCAAAATACGTATAGGACACGCGGTCTAGTTTGTGTCAATTAAAAAAAAGTTTTGTGGTCCTGTGTTATTATTAAATTCCACCCCTTAAAGCCCATTTTCGATCTTGTTGTTCTACAATGTTATTAATAATCGTACGAACTGTCTTCCAACACAAATTATATCGTTCATCGGCATTAAATAATGACATAAACATACTGATCGATTTTAATCGCTCCGAAGACGGAAAAAGTGTTCGTGTGCATGCATATATTTAAAATAAACCCGCGGGCGAACCGTAAAAGATGTCGGGCAATCTGGATGTTCGGCGATTTACATGTAAATTAGCCGGTTAGTTCTGCGCGCCATTTCGAGGTAATTTGGGACGATCGCTTCGCGATCAAATTGCCAGACGTACAGAACTCGTAATTGCACAAATCCAAACTCGTTAACTGTGTACACATGCCGATGCATGGGGCATATTGGTTAAAATGTGGCTGCACACGCGCGACGCCGACCCATCACCTGATGAAACATTTTTTTCCTCCCCCAAGAATTTATTGCGTGCCCAGGTGCGACGTCACGATGCAATTTCGCGGTGTCTAATTACAGATTTTGATAATAATCCAATGTTAATTCCGCGAGGCACGGCAGCGCACGGACGATTGAATTTTATTACGTTCCTGGCTGGCCGCCGCGACTTTAATGGCTCGTGCGTTACGATAGAACTGAATGCTAGGGAGGTAATGAAGTCTAGTAAGGTAAATAATTGAGTTAGGAATGTAATGGAATACCTAATAGTATTATATATTTTTTGGTCGCACACTTTTCCTGTTTTAAGTCTGAATTAGCGAGGAGATAATTTAACCATGGTCATCGGAAGTCTGCTTGACATATTTACTTGCTTGATAGTTATTCAAACTTCACTGTCTTTTATTCTATTGGAACAAGTGACTTCTTTAAAATTACAACTTTGGATGTTACGTCAAAGATGAGTTTTATTAAAAGTATCTCAGCTACGATAAAGGAAGCTTAAGAGACTCAGATTCCGAATATCTTTTAAACATTCGTTACCTCGTGTTGGTATCGCTGATCTACTTGGAGAGCCTCCAAAGTTTGTAGCTTTATTCTATCACCCCTTAAGACTATTAAAAAAAAGCATTGTAAGTAAAAATATCCATTTATAACGGAACAGGAAAATGAGCAACTTGCAAAGGGATAAGTGCGATACTGGTTTCTTTTCTTAATTTCCTAAAAATTGAGTTTTTGAGCCGTCACACTAGGAACACCCCTTAAACAACACGACGCAGATAGAGAGTTTTTAATACAAAAAGTGGGAACGGTCCGTGCTAATGAACCATTTCAAATAACAAAATCATCCGTATTGACAGTGTGAATTAGAAGAAATATGACAAATCGAAGTACGTGCTCCTCAAAGGCAGCACAATCGGAGAAAGGGAGTTTCTTCAGAGACGCATATAACGATGAAAAATCGTGGAACGCGCCCCAACAACCTCTTTGCCCTTTTTTTTTTAAACTGCAGATTACAGAGATTGCCGCTGCGAAGTCAACAGGCCGCGCGTATTGTTCGCTCTTTGCAAACGGGAGCATACGTAAACTGGATGAGGAGCGGCAGCGGAGCGAAAGGGGGCGGAGGGAAAAGAGGAAAAGTAAGTTTCCGCGAAGCAGCGTGCGGAACTGCCGGCTGCACTGTCTCGTAAGTTCCCTGTTGTCCTTTGCCACCCCCACCTTTCCCTGACCCATTCCACGATTTCTGCTGCCTGGAAGTCCCTCCAACTTTCGCGAAATGGAACTTTGGTAAGCCAGCCACCTTGCGACGATATCTACGACAGCTCGTGAGAGCTTGTGACGTTCTAAGCACGTGGACAAACATCGACAATTCCGCAAGAATGTGCGGAACGGTAACGACGTCCAAGGCAAACAACCCTTGTCGATTAAACGTGAGCACGATGATCGATCACGTTACAAGGCTGGCCCTCAGCCATGTGCATCGCAAACAATTAGGACCCGTTCACACAGGACACTTTCATGGCTCGTGATAGGTAGCTTGAACAAACTCGCACGCTTTCTGTTTAATTCTATCATTTTTAACTGCCCGCCGCCGAGGGTGGGTCAATGTTTGCCCGTATTACATCTTCGTTAGTAGACGACTGATAAAGATCTGACGAATGTTTACAATATATTTCACCATCCCATACAGTCGTTGTGTCAAATACGTCATGTGTAAATTGCAAAGACACATAACAAGTATTATAGTTGAATTTATATTGTACATTTTTTATTTGTATTTATAAACGTCATTATTTTGCAAATTGTACATTTTTGATTCATGAATACTTTAGTGTATTGAGACGAAGATTTGGGAAAGTTCATCCTGCGATATCTGGAATAAACAAATTTGATTGTGGATCAGAAATCACACGGTCCCGCCCCTCGTCTCATCGTCGGACCTTCTGGTATCCGAACTAATTCTAAGTTGCTACTGTATACAGTAAGTAGTAAGACACAGAAGTGTCTTTGAGGGAATCCTTGGCAAGTGCTGACGTGTAGGTACACGTTGGGATTGACATGTACTTGTTAACAGACTTTTTCCATGTAACTCACAACTCAAATCGGTGTGAATTGGTTGACGTTTGATAATGGAATTATTTATGCTTGCTCCAGAAAATTATATTTTTATTCGCTGGTAGAGTGACCGAAGAATAATGACAATGGTTTCATGCTCCGTGTGATTGAGTTCCGTAATAAGCAATGTGATATGAACCACGTACTCTTTCCATAGTAATTGGTTTGAGTACGCGACGGGGGACATTTCTGATGTAACTGATCGTGTTTGACATGTCAGGAATACACATAGGTTCTACTGTATACTATTTTATCAATAGCGATTACTTCTGGGTAAACATAATATATGAACGCCCCAAAATCCCCACCTGAACATCAATAAACCAATTCGGAAACTCGTGATCCCGCAGATATGAAAAATCACAGCGAAAATCTCCTTCGCCGAACAATAAACCTGCGAGTGAAATCGAAGAAGTGAACGACCGCGTAGTCTCCCGGAAAGAGCCCCACCTGACCACGAAGAGCCGCAATACTTTAAGTATTACGAAGTACACGAGCCGGGGTGCACAACTTTACACGAGAAGTCACGCCCCCGTGCTGGAAGCGTCGCGCGGTTTCGCCGAGTTTCTCGCGTCAACGGCGACGCGGCTCGCATTCGAAATACCAAGAAGAAACTAGCAAAGAGTCAGCCAGCCGGGGACGAAGGGGGAGCGGGAGGGCACCGGCAGGAAGGTGGAAGGCAAAAAGCATTCCCGTGCTTTTCCGTGGGACGCTCGGTGGATACACTCGTGTCATACTAGCGGCTCGGAATTGAACAACTTTCCCGAAGTCGCCGATGTTCCTGAAGAGCGGAGACGCCGCGGCGTGGGGGGCGGGAACGGGGAGCGGAAGAAGACGGGCACCGGGCGCGGCGGGCGCGGGGGAGAAATGAGACAAGAAGCTCTTCCGGGAAAGTAGTTCCGGCAAAAACAGAAAACTCGCACGCGTCGGTCGCTCGACCCCGGCGACGTCGGGGAGCGGCAACTACGTCGACGTTTTGCCGGGCCACGACGTCCGCGTTGTCCAGAAGCCGGCGCAAAAGCGGCCAGCAGCGCAACTTTCCGCCGAAAAGGAAGCAGCGGAAGCATTGTGCTGGCCGCGGATTCGCCATGCGTACGGATTCGCCGACAGGAAAACAGTCTCTGCCCGGACCCGCGGCTCGCTCGGCCCGCCGCCGCAACTTCGAGACGGGCCGCTTCGGCAGGCCGAGAAAAACTTGATGGAGATAAATGGGAAGGACGCGATAGAATCGACGAATTCTTCAGCCGCCCCGCTTCCTGCCTCTGCCCCTGCTTCTTGTCGGTCCTCTTCCTCTATTCCTCAGCGATTCAAACTCCCCCTTCGATCGTATTGCTGCCTGCCTTCGCTACGAAAAACGCGCATGTATTTACTGACCCTGCCTTGGTGCAGTTGAGGATCTTCGTAGAGGTTGCGATACGTGATCGTTTTGGCTTAAGGGAAATTTTGGGGCGATTTGGAGAACCTGATTTAGGGGGTTGAAATTAGTAGTTAGGTATTAGGGAATATATTCCTAAAATTTCAGAGTGACATTCAAAGTATTTCGAAAGTGGCAGCAGTAGTGCGTCGCGCAGTATACGCGCACCCGGCCGGAGACCGTGGCGTAAACTTTAAATGTTTTTTCTCAAAAAAAAATTTGAGTTAGTGGGAAAGATAGCAAAACACTATTTGACCGATCGACTTCTCCCGGGGCTTTTTAGTTGATTAATGACCAACCATCGTCGACGAACTAAAAGCATTTTAGAAAAAATTAAATAACACTATATTGTTGCATAAATATATCGAAGTTTTGTCCCCGAAGCCGTAACTGTTCCTTTAAACTCCCACAATATTGTCAATTTTATACGTGTTGCTATTTTTTGAGTTCATCCACAATATATATAAGTTCACGAAAACTAAGAAAAACTACGGTTTATTTCAAAATATATTCAAACACCCCTAAAGTTCTAGAACTTTCTTCAGATCTTCTTTCTTCTGGATCTTTCTTCGCCGTCCTAAACCAAGTTCTCCTCATAAAAATATATTTAGTGTCACGAGCACTCTGAGTGACGTCGACGTGCTTCCACGCCGAGGAATTTGCATTCGGTGCACAGTTCTGTCGTATTTTCGCGTTGATATTTTTTGGAAAGCATCGAAGGTATTGCTGGCGAGTCGCCGAATATTTACTACGAAAACATTCGGACTTCGCTTGATACGAAGCTTTCCCCGCAGAAGCGCACGCTTGCATTCTTTTGTTGTTATTTTTTAAGATCTTGTTCCGCTCAAAGTGTCGATACATTATTAAGCGGACGTTTCCGGGGCAGGCCCAGACCGACAGGGAGTATAAACTGTGACGCTTCGCGATTTCATGACGGACTGGTTGCGAAGACAACAGCGAACGAGAATAATGGATACGATAAACGAACGAACGTCGATTGTTCGCCTCTCCGGAACAATTCCAACGACGAGGCGGCGGGGAAGGGAGGAATGGCGCTATCGAGGGATCGCGGTGCATCCGCTCGACGTGACAAAGAAAATTCGCAAAGATAGGGAAAAAAAACAAAAGGAAAAGGAGAGGCGCGGAGGTTCGCCAGGGGGATCCGTGAAATTGAGAGGAATCGAAGGTATATTTTCACAGACGATAAACCCGCCGCAAAATTTATTTGAGATTCTCGGCGCTCCTCCACGCTCCATTTAATATTCTTGACTCGGGCCAGGGTGTTCAACTCCGTGTATCTGAGAGATAAGCCTGGAATATTATAGTTTTCCTTCGGCGGGGTAACCGAAATCAGCAGCAACGATTTTATTAGGGCGCTGTAACGTCGGCGCACGCTCGCAATAACTGTAAACCGCGAATTGGCAACGGCTTATTTATGTTAATCCGATTACTCGCGGCAGAACGGAACGGGGACCGATATTACGTCGTCCGGGCGGCGGCGAAACTTTCGTAATTATGTTACCGAGACATCTTAATTCTTCGCGGCTTGATAAAAAATTCTCTGGAGACTCTTCGAGGGACTCCGCGCGGCGAAATCTTGTTTGCTACGCTTTTGGTCCGCGGCATAGAGCTGGGGATTTTTATCATGGCGTTTTTCGAAGTCCTCTGAACGTATTCTCTTTTGATGGAACGTACAATAGTGTTACGATACAATGTGGAAAGCTGTGTGTGGCTGCGGTAGCATACGCGAATTCTATAGCGTAATTCAACAAAATTCTTGCAAAGCAAGGGAAGTAGAAAATTGCTTTTGTGCTGTATTCTTTGATACACTGCGGTTAATGTAATTATCGGTGACGCGGTGTGTTCCGTAATAGGACGAGCCTACCTGCAACCGCGCAGAAATAGATTTCGGATGAAAAATGGTTGGAAAACATACGATATCATTTCGTACGAGGTCGATTTCAAAAGCCTATCAATTTATCTGGTATATTAGCCCTTCAGCTAGAAATTAGTTTCACTTTTATAGCATATTCCGCCGAGAAAAGTGCTATAATAATGAAATCCTGTCACGACTGAATAAAAGACAATTGCCGAGGTAAAAGATAACTTTGTAAAGAAATATGTACCTACTTACTCTGTAACCATACTGCTCAAGAATTTTCCCATATTCCCGGCAGAAAAGGGAAAAGTCAAATGTCCTGTAATCTGATGAGTGAACCTCGCCACGGAGCATTCCCATTCATCGTCCCCCGAGCACCCGGCGAAACGTGAGAAACGACATAAACCCCATTTCAACCTGAAAACCCCCGATGCACCAGCAGCGGCCGCCTGAACCAACAATATCCGGGGGCGAACTCGATAGCAATTCCGCGAAAGAACTCGCGCCTTCCCGCCGATTAATCACCGGTAAATGAACGGAAATGGTCCCCGGGAAGTTCTCAGCCGCAGATTTGATACGACACCGCGGAAATCCCGGCTCCCCGGGCGCATTAATATTTTATAGTTAGCCGGCTATCATAGCTCCTGCTTGAGCGTTGGTTGGGAAATTATTGCGCCAGGTCAGCGCCAGGTTTGTCCCTCTCTGCTAAGCTGACGATTTCGAAGGCTCCTTGCGGCTCGTCAGGGGCCAGCCTCGCGGCCAGCGCCAGCTTGGCTCGAGCCGGACGAGGGAGACGATGCTTCGTAATCGTTTAACGTCAAGAATTTCGGCCGCGCCGGGACAATACCGTGCCTGGCTGCTGTCATTGTAATGTGAATTTACAGAGCCGTGCAAATGTGAGTATACAGCAGCTGTGCTGCCCGCGCGCGGTGTGTGCACGGGGCTGCAAGTCGCGAGGCGGCAGAGGAGGGAAGGAAAGGCAGGAGTGCAGCCACTGTGACGCAGCTCGGAGGTGGCTCGGTAAAGTGTAAACTATTATAATTATCCACGAAACCACTGTCATTGCGAACAGCTTGCAGCATTGCGGGGCCCGCAAAGTTTGCCTCCGCGTCGTCTGTGGAAACACAGGGTCCAGATGGCGGCGTGCGCCGATGCGTCGTCTGTTTGCTCCCGGATTGTTGAAAAATACTGTCTCGTTGCGTTCGAACCGCTATTTCCCTTCGTTTCTCTTGGTCGGTCGTGGGAATGGTGACTCGTTCCAAGTAATGGCCGATGTGTATATACGTACCACCATTTGTGATTGCTACTTGGTGGACAGTTACATTGGATCGCGTGCAATTGCAGCGTAATTGTAAATTGAACAGTTACAGACCTATTCTGGGGTTGCGCGGGAAATCGTGTTTGTTTATTGCTATATTGGCCGCTGTACCATAGTTCGATGCTAGTCCACGTTTTCGGGTAGTTGTTTTGAAGCTTCGCGTGAATATTGTGAAACCAAAGTGACGTTTTTTTTTTTAAAATAGCTAGCTTTTGGGAAATGAAGAATTCTTTTAACGATAGAGATAGAATAATAAATAGAAATAAATAGTCTGTGGCCAGTGGTGGAAAAGGAGTCTTTCAGATTTATTAAGATTGAACTTCATTGTACCGATTCGCATATTAATAAACAAATTAACAATTCGCTATTGGTGTGTGCAATAATTGGACCTATGCGATGGAGAATGTTGAGAATAATCGTATGTAAGCACTGGATTATTGAAAAGCAATCTCGCGTTACGATATCGCTTGGAAGCCGTTTTAAAGATTTGCGAAAATATACCCGATAGCGTCGTAAATTTACCGTTATCGCGCTATTATATATTCATCCTCTAACCTGTAAAATTGATTTCGCTATTTACCTGCTATCGCATGGTAACGGCTTGCTAACCCAATTTCGGTCCCCGACCAAAAGTCATCGTGTTACATGCTGCGTGTTTGCAGCTTCGTGTAACAGATATTTGAAGCATGTTCCACCGTAAAATATGCATTGGAGCAATGGAATCTAAATTGTAATTAATAACCGGGAGATTTTGGAACAGAATAACATAATATTGAATTTGAATCTACGTTACAGGTATCTATGACTCACTGTAATTTAATATCTTCTATTTTTGCATATATTTTACTTGTTACATTAACAAATAAGCAAATGCTATATGTGGATCTAATTGGTTTAAAAAATATAACCATGGAGATTCTACTTCACACAATTTAATCTAATCTGCCCTTGTTCAAATTCATTTTCATTGAGTACTCGAAATGATTAAAGGCTTTTCCATGGGAAAAGTGAATCGGAAATATTAAAACGGACAACAATACTATGTATACAACAGCAGATGCTTTTTCTTCTATTTTGTAATAATAACTCCCCCAAAAATTATTCCCTTTCACACTTATATAGTTTCAATTTCGTCACGAAGCATAAAGTACTAATGTGAAACAGTATCACTTTTTTAAAGCATCGCATGAAACCTATTAACCTTAATGAAAATAAGTAATCTTCCACTTTGACAATTAAAATAACAGAATGGTAAGTCATCGAATAATTAATCACCCATAAATAATAACAAGTTCTAATTCTGGCAACCAAACAATTATTTCACCAACTATGAAATCGAAACAGTCACGAGGTCCATCAAAAATTCAATTTAATTACATATGTCCCTATGATTAATGCAGGCGTATGGATTATAGATTTAACAGAACGGAGTGTCTTACGCTAATTGAAGCATGCGTTCAAACTTGTCGAATTAATTCGATACATCGACATCACTGCGGCACCACCGCGTTTCAGCAGGTTCTTCGCGGAATTTGAAATGATCCCCGCACAACGGCGGAATTATTCCCGATGCATACGAGATCGATCTTGATATCACTCTTGAGAGCGATGACGGCCGCGGGAAGCACAGTGTGATATTACGATGATTAAATCGATTCGTTAGTAATGAGGTGGTTTGGGCATGAAACTTAATGAACTCATCACATGGGACATCATCGGAGCTGGGTTTCGACGTGGCAGAAGTGTCCTGTGTGTATCGAGACTGATCGGACAGCCGCGAGATTTGAAAAGGAATTAATGTCATTAGGGAGGAACGTATCTGAAGCAGCAGCCTGTGACGAAATAATTGGCGAATTTATACAGCGATTTGTCAGAGCTTAGGGTAGTTGCACCATTTGTGGCCACTTTAAGGTATTGTACCAGTTTTGGTCACTTCTTAAAAAATGTAATATTTTTCCGTGTACGCAATAAGTGTAACCTTATATTTTTGGCGGTATGCTAAACAAAATATTTATGACGTACAATTTTCTCCACATAATAATAATCTGCAAGCAATTTAAAAATAAGATAACTATGCATATGGCCAAAAATAGTGCAATGGCCACAAACGCTACATCTACCCTATGTTCACTTTGTTACATACAACGTCAAAGTGTTTTAAGAGATATACACTTTAAAAGTATTTCAACTCCACTCCAATAAAATGTTTAACCTTCTGAATATTTCAAGAAATATACGTCACCGTCGAGGGACATCCCTCAGAATATTTATTAAATTGAATAAGGCAACCTGATAATTTATAACCACTTAGGTCATATGATCTTAAACAATACATTAAGAATACAAGAATACTGCATTAATTTACAACATATTCCCCAATTTCACAGAGGAAACATATTTCACAGGTGCACAAGTCCGCAACCAACTCAAGCAGTAAAAGAGTCTTCGGTATCAGTTCACTCGACCAACAGATATATTCCAGCAACCCTCGCAATCGTTGCCAATTTGGTCGCACCCTACCGCTTACGTAACAACTATGTCACCCCCTCACAGGCACAGTTAAACCACACTATTCAACACCCACGACCCAACATCCAATCTCCAAAACTACCACCAAACTATCACAATTAAAATCGCCAAGAAAACGACCCGTTTAAAAGCCGGCCCCTAAACAAGTGCTAGGGGTGGGCAATATTAAATTCGCCCCCTCCCCCGACAGAATTCCTACGAGGGATTCGATCGCGAGGTGAGGGAGGCGCGTCTTCGACCTGGTTTCTGAAGCTCGCGCGCGTCTGGTATCGTGCAGCCTCGTTATCGTCTACCTAATTTGAGAGTTAATTTAAGGCGCGACGATAGGGGAGGGACGGGGGCAGGGAGTTACCTGATATTCGCAATAAGGGAATGCCTCCCAACTATTCGTGGACTGTTTCGTATGCAGCCCTGGTTACGAAGGTAACCTAAGTACAGTTGCCTAACTTATATTGAAGATGTTTGGAAGCTTTCGAGTCTGAATTGCTGTGCCGCGCACGATGCGCCTCCGCCTTCACCCCTCTGGCGCCACCCTCTCGCTACCGCCTCGCTGTACATAGACGGGGAGGGCCCCCTGCAACCGCCCGAACCAGGCCACGTGCAAGCGTGAACACGAGACAGAAATATTCGGGCATTGTGGTGGTAGTTTCGCGCGTGTGTAAAGAGGCTGCCGGAAGAAAGCTGGAATTTGTAGTCGGCGCGTTTCGCAGCTCACCTCCTGATTACTCGGCGAATTCGCACGCAGTCGCCGGCATCGCTCCCAGCGAATAATTCTGGAATTCCGGGAACGCGCCCCGCGGCCGCGGTGGTGCGCGCCTGCCGCCGCGCCGCGGAGTTTTCATTCTGATTGAGTCCCGCAGTATCAGCGATCGCTCTGGTTACGCTGTTCCTGCTCGTTCCGAATACACTTCGCGCGGGATATGCTGCGCTTCTTTATTTCAAGGAGGAAGAGTTTGCGAGCTTGCGATGCTGCGTCTGGCGTGTTAGGGCTTGGATGGGATTGAAGGGGTGGAACGAAGGGAGTAGAAAGTGGAATTTTAAGGATTAGATGTGATCTGCTAGATTGTTTGCTAGCTGTACAATAAACGAGAAGATAAATCCTTTTTCTTTTGTAAATTAGTAAAACAGTAAATTGGTAAATTGGTAAATTATTCATTTCAGCTGGATACTGAAGTGGAAGGTGGAGTTGAAATTAAGAAAATGTTTGTATTTAAATTGTAGCTACTAGTTTATGATTGAATATTCCAAACAATTCTTGAAACATGAAAATTTCCCCGCAATTGGTAATTCTTAACAATGGAATTAATTACTATTTTTTACAATAAAATGTACGTTTTTTATTTGCCAATGCTAAAACAGGGAATTCTTCAAATATCAGGAAATAAAAAATATTCTTAAATATTCTGTCATCCTATTGTTATCATTAGGTATTCTAACTGTATAATCTTTTTTACATGGATCCAGCTTGTAAAAACTAAGATGACTCACACGAAACAACACTAAGACCACACTTTTCCAGATAATCATTTACAATCTTCTTGATGCATTAAAAAAGTTTCTATCAATTTTCATCGGAGAAATAGATATGTCGATATAACGCTCTGGCTTGGTGATCGATGAGCGTGAAATATTTATAAACACGGCGAATTCCGACTGTGTGCTATCGATGGGAAAAATTACAATACTTGCACGAGAAGGGAATATATTGCATACAAGAAATGCAACGCTTTCACTGATGACCATCATTCTACACGAAATGGTTTTTGATATTTTTTAATTAAACAATGTTTCTATAAAAGTCACTCCGCTCAGCTTGTATAATCAACCTATTACACTTGAATGAATATTATTCAACACAAGTAAGAATAATGTTTCTTGATTTCTCAAAAAATTAGTAAAAGCTTCCCTAATTTTCACGAATGATGCGATGCCTTAAATGAATTTTGATAATTTATAATAAATTTCAAAATATACCCATATATAACTATTAATATATTTCAGGAATACTTCTAATTTTATATAACAGTTTACTAAAACCGAGATATCACGAGATTCCTACGAAACTAATTAACACCCTTTCGTGAATTTATTACATTACTCAAAAAGGGCTCCTAACACTCGACCAATATATTTGAGAAAAAAAAGGCGCTATTTACACTGCACCCTCTATGTCCCCATTCCTACAGCAGTTACATCCAGCGGCCTCATGACTTTATTGCGCTACACAACAAAGGCAACGGGGAGGGTTTTCACGCTCTAAGGTATCCAGCCTGCAGCTCCACATTCTCGCGAGCATTTCGATTGCTTGGAATATCGAGAAACTGTTGTTCCCCGCACCTGTCGCCCGCCATATTTTCCGCCTCCCCCCCCCCCCCCCCGACTTCCTCTAGCGTCCAGCAGAGAAAAGGTGAAGATTTTCCAATGCACGGGAAAAGAGGGTGCCCATCATATTTTATTAGCCATTAATATATTACCCTGGACACGTTGCGCGCCGACCAACCCCGCGTCGATGGCCGTTGCTGAATATATCCGTGTTTACTTTTACGTCAGGGGAGGTGGATGGAATACACGGAGATCGGTCCACGGTTTGCTTTGGCGCGGGGCTGGTGTGAATGTCGTCGATTGATACGGGATAGAGTTAGATGGGCAAAATAAAGGAGAGCCAAGGGGGAAAGCTTCCCACCCTCTATGTTTACCCACCCACAGGTATTCTCGCTGCGAAATGTTATGAAACCAAATTGCTGGAAAAGTTAACATCGACCCGAACGCCCGTATAAAGAAGCAGTTCAACGTCTCAGACCTCTGTTCTTATAAAAGAAAATGATGGCAGACGAAAACGCGATCAAGCCTGGGGGTGAGTTAACGTCGAACGGTTGGCATTCTTTCTCCGCAATAAGTGCCTTGAAATTTAGGAGAATCAGATTAGCCTCTATAAACGAGAAAATAATTTTTTAGTTCCGCGGTACACCTATCTACAATTTATTAAAGGCCTTATCTTATTGTATTCATATATTCCGAGAGGATATTGAAATATCGCATGCATTTCATATCTCAGTTGCATACAGCGTGTAAAATATTTATGGAGATTAAGAAACTAAATAATTTGAACTGTTTTGCCATGCGTCAGAATATTTTTTTAAATATCAAGAATTGTTGAAATGTTAATAAAACTCATAACACTTAGCTTTCACCTAATATTAGCTCCAAGTCTAGCCCCTTTCTTCCTAATCTTCAACGCGAATGCTCAAGATGCCTCGCAAAAAAGAAGAGCCCTCTTACGTTGATCGCCAAGAAGGGAAGAGGAACGAAAAATGGTCAGGTCAGAGCGTACGGAATTGCAACGATTCGTCGTCTCTAATTCCCCTGGCCGTAAAGAAAAATCTTGGTAACCGTTCGTTCGACGGCGGTTGCTCGACGCTGTGACGGGATTCTATCGGACAATTCGAGGCTCGTAAAGTTCAAGCGAAACGACGGGGAGGGTTGTCCCAGGAAAATTCAATCGGTGGCAAATACTCACTTTCGAGGACCGTGCTGAATGATCGGGCTGTGTCGTTCGACGACATCGTGAAATATTTCCATACGTCAGGCCGCCCGACACATGTGCACGACTTCCAGCGACCGTCAATTGCAAGAAAACGCGGAAATTTCACCGTGGCTCCTTGCAGCGTTTGGAAAATTATACGGCCAGCCAATTCCATACAATTTCCCCGTATAAAAACAGTTAATAAAGTAGCAGAAATCTTTTACTTTTTGGGATTCTAAAATAGTCTAAAGAAGCACCGAATGAGATTCAGTTGCGTAGGAAAAGAAGCTTAGAATTAATCTCCTGTGGGTTCATTTTTCAAGGAGCATGTATTTCTCATTTATGGACCTTTGATCTTATCTCAACGCGTATGAGATTGTTTATTAATAATTAATAACGATAGAATGAAATGATCATTACTTACGGCTGAATTGTAAAAGATTCTAATATCAAATCTTTAGAGCAACGCTTTATTAGTAACGAAGGAATATTTTCATCGCCACCCTCCCACAAAGATCGGCCGAAAATCTCCACGAAGCCAAAAGAACGAGGGGAAGACGATAGTGGCGCACGCGAAACGTTTAAACGCAACCCCCGCTCGGAGAGGGGGCTAAATCACGCTCTGAAAAAACAATTCCTCGCGGGCATTTATACAGGATTATCAAAGGGCTGTGTGCACACATATGGGGGGAGCGGGGCGAGGGCTGCGGAGCCAGCAGGCGGCGCCATCGTCCCGAGTAGTTCGTAGTTAACCCAGTGCACCCACCGCGTCTCTTCGGGGAGAGCGAGGGAATGTCTGCTAATCCTTTACAGGGAATTCAAGTGATAAATTCCGTAAATCCCTGTTCAAGCACACCCTTGCACCAACCCATCTACCCTTACCATTACCGGGGTTTCCCTCCCCTGGCCGAGCCTCAGCCAGCAGCACCGCCATCCCCCGCGCGCTGGTCCCCGTCGCTCCATCTACCCCATCCACTCGGAATCTAGAGCCACCTCGCCCACCCTGCAGCGCGCCCCAACCATCCACCCTCTACCCTCGACTCTTGGAAAAAGTAGAAAACTGCGATTACAAAGACTTTTCCGCGCGCCCTGCACCCCCCTACCGTCGAGTCCTGCTCGCATCCTTCTTCCATCTTCCGGGCCGCCTTTACTCCTTTCGCCGTTTCGTCCTCCGTTCCTTCCTGTTCCGTCCCTTTTCCTTCGGCCACCCCCTTTTGTCCTTCCCCATCCTCCGCTCTCCCTTCCCTGCACCCCCTTCAGGCCAGCTAGGGAAGCTCTCTCTCTCTCTCTCGCGGCGCAGTTTCTCGCTCCCCGTGCACGCGGCTCGCTCCTTTCCGGATTAAAACTTTAACACTTTGTTACCCTTTTTCAGGAAAGAGACGGAGGTAAGGAGACGCCGGTGGGGTGGCGATGGCCGTGGCGGAGTAGAAGGAGAGTTAGCTGCGGAAACGGCGAGAAAACGGGTGACAAGGGCACGGCGCGAAGAAGAGAGAAAAGGAGGATGCTGCCGCCGTAATCCGGGGCTTCCGCTACGTTGGACAAATTTCAGTCTCCGGGCGAATTTCGCTTTTGATAAAACGCCCCATTTTGCATTTCGCGCCTCCGCTGCGCCGCCTGTTCCCCCCGGAGCTGAGAGCAGGACGACCGGCCGCGATAATGAAGGGTAAGTGAGGTCTCCGAGCTTAAAGAGCAAACGCCCCCAACCCCCTCTGCGTTTCAAGGGACAGCCTTGCACGGTGCCCCCCGCCCCCCGTCTTTGGGGTGGGACGCGAGGTATCCGGAAAATGAGATTCTTAATCCGGACGTCGGATGACGGTTCGTGCTTTTGGGCAATCGCTGGTACCCCTGAATTACTTACTTCTTTAATTTTACTATCGATCCCTGGAACCGCTAGAGACTCTGTTTGGAGGCATCGCGGAGTGTTCGCGTTGAAAGTATATTTAACAGCTACTACCCCTGCGTTTCTAATTCTATGTAGATTGGTCTGGTAATACTGGTTAACAGAAAAGTGCCTACAGTTTGTTGGCTTGTTGGTAAAAGAAACCGAGTCGACTTTTTTTTTGAAAAATAAGATTCTAGTCTTTACTAAAAGATACTGTACTTGGCATTTGCTAGAGACCAAAATCTCATTTTTGAAAAATATACCTGTGTAATAAGTCAGAATATGCAAAGATAGAAATAAAATAGCTACTGTACGTACGTGTGCCATATGTAAATTATAAAATTATTGCAGAAAACGGCAGAAGTGAATATCGTAATCGGTTTATCTCGTAAGAAGGCCTGCTACAGAAAACAGCACGCGATAGTTGAATTACCAGAATGAAAGTCATCCATTTATCTGACTACTTTAGCGAAATCTTTCGAGAGCATCAAGCATTATGGGTTTTAAGAACGGAGCGATCTAGAGCAGTGTTTCTCAAACTTTTTCAGCGCCCCCTCGAATTGTTACAATCGCCCCATGCATTTATTTAAATGCACCATTGTGACAGTTATACAGTTGCGATCCATCGAATATTATTGATATAAGAAATATTCTGTTGATATAAGAAAATCTGCGTGTGTGTTTACAATTTTTCACGCTTAATGAACTTTGTTGGGTAATCATCTGCGAACCTTGTGTTATTAAAATCCAAATCGCCCCAATTTCCGCCCCATTGTGTCTAACACCCCCATGCCGCCCCTTATCGTCTAATGCCTCCATAGATAATTTAAATGCCCCTAGGGATAGCGGCCACTTTGAGGAACACTGGTCTAGAGTAATAGACGCTTGTAGAGCCTTTTCACGCGACACACTTTCCACGAAACGTGTAAATCGCGATTTCTTCCGACGAGTATCAAAGTATTGCTTTTAGAAAGGGCAAGGCACATTTAAGAAAATTCACAGATTTCTCTTGCCGAACGATGACTCATCCAGATTGTTTATGAAAACTTGAGTGCATTTTAAATTATAACGCGTTGCAAGCAAACACCCGTATCTTTAAAATTGCTTCATGAATATGCATGTTTTTGCGGCGTGACACATTTTTTAAACGACAGTGAAATCTACTCCGGGAATAACAGTGGAGGTATTATAAATAAAACCGTAATTAGTTTGATAAGGGTGTAGCGAACGTGAATTTTACAGAAACCACTGTGCTTGTCCGTTTTCGTTAAAACGATAGCCATGCCTCGTACAAAGTGTATGGTATATACAAAAGAAGACCAAATTGCTTTTATCCTTTGTAAGCAAACAAGTTTTTTCTGAATGCGCAATGCTAGACTGACGCAAAAATGATTCCATAACACTTCCATCTTGAGAAACACATTTACGAGTTCCTTTAATTATATTTACTTTTGCCACTTTTAGTGACGCTTTTATTTACGGAGGGCTTTCATTCAGATTACTGTGAACTTGCTTAGGATTGACTTTTGTATGCAGCTGAGGCATTCAGCTTCCATTAAGAGTAATTCACGTAGAAACTGCTTTAACTGGAGTCCCTGCAGCCTCATACAAAACTACGAACTAAATCATCATGCACTCTTTCTAAATAACATTCGTCCGACGTTGACGACATTGATGCTGCCTGCAAACACAAGAAACCAACATATACATCCCTGCAACAAGGTTCACTACATTAACTCAAGATTTTCCCCAGATATTTTCAAAAACATTCACAGCATTGAAAGACGAATACTTTATTCTATACCTTCAACATCTTAAACATTCAATTATTTTCAGGATCACCTACTTCTTTTACGAGATCTCTCAGGTTACCTTATTTCGCCCAAGTTTAGTTTTGTTAGAATGCATACCTACATATATTTTTCTCCTTTCCCTTCACTTTTATTTTATGTTTACATTCTTCCTGCTTATCTGTGTAACACCATTTCTTTTATGAAGGTGCAATGTTTATTATTTGTAAAAGTCGATGTGTTAAGGGATCCAACCGGTATAATAATTGCACCACTAATAACTCCAGTTTCACATGTCTGATCAGGATTCTAACGCGCGTCACAATGCGCCTGCCATTCGTGTACCAAATCATTAAGTTTTATTTTCCACTGCTTTCTCTTGCGTTTCGGCGTTCATACTTCCAGCTGGATGGTGTTACGTGTTTCATTCAAGGTTTCATCAGACTACGTACACATGTAGTACATATACTTAGTCCACAGTATTTTGGAGAAGTGAAGCGCTCGTACAACCAATTAAATAATTCATAGAATTTTACTTTACAAATTGTTTTGAAAGTTGAATTTTCTGAATAATACTTTTGCTTATAAAAAACATGAAAAAGTCACACTCGATTTTTTCGCACTTTAACTCCATCTTGCCGGGACACGTCACATATGATCGTAATCTAAACTCAAACAATGCCAAAAGCTTCGCCCCTCCGAAACACGACAGAAACTCCAGCACCGCGAGGGCTCGCAAATCGAAAATTAACGCCCTCGAATTTTCGACGTTCCACTTCCACGTGGTCCACGCGAGCAGCGGAACGCGTACACTTTCCTCCCCATCGACTGCCTCCCCCCTCGTTCCAATCGGATATCGATTTTACATTCCTCACAGGGCAGAATTTTCTAGCGGGGTGTGCGCCGCTCCAAGGATTACAGGGGGTAAGAATTTCCCTCGGCGAATAAATCTGGCGGGCGCTCGACCAACGACTCGTCGTCGCCCATCGATTTCGAGTTTCCCGAACGGGAGAGTCCATAACAGCGCGCAAAGCCAACCGTAAACGATCGTCTCATCGGCGACGAGGACAAGATGGCCGGCTAGAGGATCACGCGACGGACGACGATTCTTTGAGCATTAGCGGCTGATTGCAAGATCGCGGCGGCGGCGCGGCGTAGCGATATTTTCATGAGATTACCGCCTTTTGTTTCTCTCTTTCTTTCCCGCTCCTTTCATTTTCCCCCGTTCCTTCCAGCCCGGTGTCAGGCTTCTCGGCTCGTTCGGCGAACGACGGATGGTGTCCTCCGCGATGGCGTGGGATCCTATAAAGCGCGGCTTAACAACTCCCCAACGCACCGCTTAAATTTAAGATCATGAGGATTTAACTAGGTACTTGAGCGTGTCTTAAGGAGAACGCCAGAGAGTGGAAAGCGATCCGTTTAGAGTCAAGATGCGCTACATCGACGGCGGATACAATTACTTTGTGGACACGGGCAGCAATATCGCGACAAGTCGAAACCCGACATTCTTTGGAAATGAGGAAAATGCAATTCGCGAAATGATTATTAAAAAATATTCATCAGGATTTTGATAAGCCGTGTTACATGGAATTAATTGGCAGACAGTGGATCTTAGAGTTCAATTTTGGGGGTGTGTGCGAGGAGAAAAAAAATTTGTGTGTAAGATAATTATAATCCAAAGCATTTTTATGATTTACTAAATGCAAAGAAGATATTAGTCCAGTGAAGTTAGGATCTGTTCGCGGAATAATTCCCAGAAAGACAAATTTTTGTATGGTCCTTCATTTCGTCGTTTTAAACAATATATCAAAAGTCCCCATCGATGCGATTTTTCTATCGGGGGGGATAGAAATTTTACGGAGAGTCAAAGGTAAAAGAAAACAGTTTTTCGCGAATATCTCATTATCTTTCAGTTTTACGATAAAAATAGTTATTCTGAAATTTGTAGCTTAGTAAATTCTCTGCAAAAAAGGTTGTATAAGTTTTTCTCGTAAAAGTAACCAGTTTGATGTATGATGGCTTACTATGTTTCAACCCTTATACTTTTGACAAGGAAAGATCCCGAAGCCGGAAACACACAATCGGAAAATCGCAGGCATTTTCAGGTGTCAATTTCACCCCCTTAGGGTGAATTTGGGCAGCAAAAAAAATGCATAATAAAGTTTAAGTTTATTCACTCCTTTTAAATCGAATCTGAAAATTCTGAAGTTAGATAAAAATAAGTTACTAAAATAATTCTCTCTATCTTATTGCGTCAATAAAAATAATTTTCACTGTAGGTACTTAGAGAAGCTTTGGCACTGTCTCATAACCAAGGTGAATCCGTTATCAATCTTGACGAGCACCTTATTCGTACCAAGTGACACGTGACAAATTACACTGGTTGCAGTAGGAGCGTTCAGCCAGCACGAGACACGATCTTTAATAATTCAAATGTGGCGCGGATCGAGAGCGATTGAAGACAATTCTTTCTGGTTATTTCAAAGAGGCTAGGTCCGACTTTACAAAGAAAGCCCTCCTCGATATTGCTTCTTCCATGTGCCCGGTAATAAATTGTCGGTGAACTAATATTCCTGCGGCAATATTGCTGGAAATATTACCATGGTAAATGATCTCTGTTCTCGTGAGAGATATTCGGCTTTCATATCGATATTAAAATAGAAGGCCACGCTGTTCCGCAGCCTGCGACTTACATTATCTCTGGGAGCACACAACGTGTTATCTCGTATAAATTCTACTACGGGCCACGATTGTATTTTTGCTAAAAAAAAATATTTAACATATTGAACCCTTTCTTTTCCCTCATTCTACCCCTGCACATAGGGCCAGGGTTCACTTCTGCAGAATCATCTTTCTAAACGAATTAAATTAAATAAATGCGATAGACATCATTCAGTATATAAGCAACATCGAAATTCAATGAAGTTTTTGCTAAAATATATGAAAAACAGTGTTCATGAGATTCCATTTTTGACACGCGACGGCTTTCAATATTACAAGCAAAATCACGTGCTCAAACATATCGTGACAATCTTCGTAATATCATACATAATCTCCTTTTTTTAATATGAATTTAATAGGGTCCCAAAATAATCTGTTCAACGTAGACAAACGCTCTCGAAAAGAGGATTTCCAGCCCCTACCTTCCCCTGGTTGCAGTCGAGTGGTGGTGCAACCCGCGACGGAAGTTTGGAAGTTTAAAAACCCCTCGCCGACAATTCTGACTTGGCGCGGTAACAGCGCCAAGGAGGCACGACGGTCGAAAGGCTCGAAGTAAATCTTCGGGCACGTAGCCCGGCCTGAAAGGCAGGGATATGTCTCACTCCACCTACTTCTTTTCTTAATAAATTCCCGGAACGGGGTTGAACTAATTACGCCGGCCGCCGCGGAATTTTAAGCGAAATCACTTTACAGCGCCGGCAGCAGGGAGCACGTGATGCATGGCGGCGCATCCGAAGCGTACGTGAACCGTGCACGAAAATCCCTGGACGGAGAGGGGGGCTTGAAAAAGTTGGCCCCGCGTCTTGTAACAGCCGGAGGAAAGAAACGGTACGGCGCCTGACTCCCGTATCGAGCGTCGGAACTTTTATTGGAAGGGAAATTTATCGTCCCTTTGAAGTCTGTTGGTGGCAGAAATATCATCGCAGGAATTAATGGATACCGAAGGGAACTTAACGGTATCGCCTAACGTAAAGGGAAATTCTACGTCTGGTTTAGGGGGGGGCACTAATGAGGGGAGTGCACTATATTCGGGTCGCGGGTTTGGTTCAAATTTCGCAGATAGTCACTGCCCAGCACGTGACGGCCGCTTTGACGGCCGCACGTTTTGGGACAAACTTAAGGGCCCCTGCACGTGTGTCGATACATGCGTCTGAGATTTGTGTCAAGCAACAAACAACGCATCCACGTCGAGACGAAATTGTGAGACATCGGTTCGATTCTCAGGCTTCTATTCTCCGACACACTAAGTAGATATATAAGCCTCTTAAGATTATTATGGCTAGCGATGAACAAATAAACTGAAATGTGTTTCTCTGTAAACAAAGAGTAAAATTTTATTCGCTATTTTACAACCATTATTTACATTATTTACACTCTTGCCTGTAAACAAAGAAACGACAATTACAGTTCACAATTATCGCTTCTCTATTTATCCTAATCGATTGGTTTACAATGTATTTCTTATTCTACCATGTGCTCTATCGCGTAATGGCTATCTCTATCTGTTGTTCCATCTAGCGGTAGTTGATTAAAAGGCGCGCGGAGCATGAGAAGCGCGGCAAGATTGAAATTAACGAAAGTATACTTTCGTTACAGATATTTAATAAAACATAATGCCCAGAACTTTCAATCGTATGCAATTAATAACGTTCGAGGCCAGACGTAAAGATATTATCTGGAAACCGGCAATTGTAAATTTTAAGACGTAAAGATATAATCAAGGAAAACAGTAATTGTAAATTTTCGACGTTAAATGAATATACACTTAGTTCGAATATAGAAATACTTTCACACATCAATAAAAACTACGTACGCACAACATCTCAGTAGGTACAAATAACGCATGGCCAATGGTGTTCCCCGGCAAAGGACGCCTATTGAACGGGACAATACGCCGCCATATTGATTATTCAAAACTTGCGACCGCGCGATTGTCCCTTATCGATCAATGGGCGTCGATAAAACTCTTAACGGGGATAATGAACCCGGCCGGAGTAGGGACTGGTCCACGCGCGGGCAGTCTTCGAGCAGATCAGAATTGGGGGGGTGGTCCAGTCGAAGCGGAGGAAGAAGAGGAAACTGAGAAAACCCCGGGCAGGAAAGTTTCGACAGAGCCGAAGACAAAGTAGAAGAAACAAAGGAATGCTGGTGGTCTGCTTCCTTTTCGCGGTCCCGCACAGAATTGGAAGCAACTATCCAATTTCCGAGGAAACAGAGCGCGGGAGGGTAGAGGGGTGGAAAAAGAGCAGACGATAGAAAACGACGCGACCCAGAGAGGAGGAAACAAAGAGGATGAAGCAGATATGCAGCGGAAGAGGAGAGGGATACGGGGGGAGGGGTGAGGGCTAGGTCTGGCGGAAGAAGATCGAGGGAAGGCGAGGGCGGACAACGATGAGGAGGTGAAATTCAGCTTAGCGATCCAGCGACCCGGAAACTCCGACTCTCTGAGCCGAAACCTTTGAAAGATTTGATAAACGCTGACGTCACTTCTTACGATCATCCCACGAAATTGTAGGCGGCGCGGCGAGTGTCGGTTCGACGTCGAATATTCGCCAACTACTTTCGAGGCGGGCCGCTGTCGGGGCTACGTATCCCCGATATTTCATATCGCGGGACGAGGCCAACGCGGGAAGGCGGTCGACTTCGTCGGACGATAATGAAAATTTCAATAATCCTTCACCGTCCCCGGGATCTCTGCCGCGGCCGCGATAAACCTCTATCGATCTACTACGCCCGAACGCCTGCCGGCCTCTCGGCCACGAAGAACTGTATCGAACGGACGATTACGCGATACCAGGATGGGATGAATGGAGTTGCATTAACTGGATTGCGATGCACCAACGCCCACTAGATTAAGACATCTACACCGGCGCACAGTGTTACGCGTAATGGACAAAAGTCAAGAATCCGAAGTGTTTGATCCACAAATTCTTGTATCTTATAATGTTAATAAAGGAACGTAGGTTTCAATGTTACCCATAACTTCTGCTGAATTTACTAATTTGTTGTCAAAAGTGATACTAGAAATTCATTACAAATTTCGGTGCATTTTTTCAAACACGTGCCATAGGCAGAATGTTTATGCTTTTCATTTGCTTTCTATAAGTTGTGTTTAATACTGTCATACCTTCAAAACTGCCGAGTCAGTTTTTTACAATACTAACAATTTGTACTAATTCTTTATGTTAAATGTTTATCAACTTCGATGGGACTTTAAAAAAAACACCAAAAAATACCTCCCTGATTTTTTATATATTAATTTAGGGATCAGTAAACTTTATATTACCGTCAATTTCAACTGCACGAATTTCCACGAAACAGAAAAAATAGCCAAAATCATTATTAAGACGTTCACCGCTTTATTACTACATGTACAGCAAGATTATTGATAATAATTGATCAAGTAACACCTCGAAATGGAAAATGGCCCGATATGCTTTTTCCAATTGTTTATACGATATCTACCATGACTTTTCCATCCTGGATGCTGTCTTCAGTTTTAAAATAGCAGTCAAACGCGATACACGTGATAAAAATAATTTGATAAAAAAATGTTTCGAACAAAAGTTAGTTAGTATTCAGTTGACAACAAATTGCAAAAGTAAATATTAATAAAAACTTTTTATTCACTGAAAAATCAAGATTGCCTTAATTTTTTTAATGGAACTGTATATTTTTTTATACACCAATCGATGCATTTTTATATTCTCTTTAAAAAAGTATTAGGATACTTAGGACGAAAACTGATTAGTTCAGAAGTTATGAGTTTTGACCCGAACGCCCATATACGCGTCACACTGTGCGGCGCGCCTATCCCGCCGCCATGTTGTCAAACGCCACATCCTGCTAGTCCTTGCCTTATTTAAACACTTCACCCCGAAGAAGTCTTTTACTTACAGACACCGCATTACCCTACCTGATTCTGCACTCTTCCGATCCTCCTTCGTCTTTCTGAGAAACCACTGCGAATCTTACCTCGTCTTCCAAGTGAAAAATCACACACAACACCGAACTCCTGCCCGTCAATTATGCGCAACATCCAGAAAACAGGTCTTCAGACACCATCTCCCATACTAACTTTCCTGCGACACCCCTCCGCTGCACCCAGAGAAATTCTGCTAAAAGTGGAGTCCCATAAGAGGATGCAAGGAGGTACTAAAATTTCTAAAATACCCTAACGGATCTTCACTAAGAGTCTTCAACTAACTAATTTCAATAGAACGCGTTCGATAATATACTATATAGTCATCGATGGCTAGATCCGCTAGAGGACGAGGAAAAGAGCCAGTTCCTCGCGTCCAGATGACGGATAACCGAATGTCTGGTGTGCCCGCAAAATTCCCCGCACCCCGACGCTTGTACTGGCTCCCGCAACTCCGTCTTAATCACAATGGCGCCTCGGCGCAGCCGGCTGCTCGGGTGCTTGTTGCTGGCGAGCATAGTAGACGCGGGGCTGCGAGTTAGCGCGGTTTCGCCGTAGCGTCTTCGTGCGGCAAAACCATACCGATCCTCCTTGTCGGAATACCTCGAGCTCGCCAGACTGCAGAGCGAGCTTTGTCAGCTCGGCGTCTGAGGTGAACGCAGCATTAATACCTACCCTCCCGCGCCCGCTGCTTCGGAGGAACAACCCGCCCCATCCAGGGGCACCGACAGCCAGCCCCCGTCCCGCCGCACCGCGCGCCCACCCGCCGTCGGCCGGGGCCGACTCTAGCCACCGTTAATATCGAATTCTTTGGCGCAATTTACGAGGGAGCAACGCGAACTCAGGGGAGGTCGTTTAATCCCGAAAGTCAAATCCTTGCACGAAAGCAAGCCGCGCCGCGGCTGGTACGTTTCGCGAAGTGTTTTCTAACCCCGCGAATCCTTTCAAGGATTACCCCGCGTGCCTGTGCTCCCCTGAGAGAATCCCGCTGCGTATTAACCCCCCCTGCGCGCGCGCGAGCAAACTGGAATGCTGAGCCGGTTCGAGCGGAATACTTAGCAGTCGCTTTCGCCCGGCGAACCCGGGGCATCAGGATTCTTTGGTAGTTTAGCTGCAGCAGTCGTCGAGTCATCGAGAACCGAGATCATTGACAGTAGCTTCAGGGTTTTTATTGACTTTCTTCCAGTCATCCCGTAGGTACAGTGAAGCAAATAAATAATTATTGGCACACCCTTTAAAGCAGAATAACTTTGAGTTTATTGGAGAAGCTAGAAGGATTAGTTGTTTGATCTGTAAAATGAGTAATTTGATAATTTAATTTTATTGCAGTTTACAATTAGT
The DNA here is from genome assembly GCA_910592295.1 of Andrena haemorrhoa. Classification (NCBI taxonomy): domain Eukaryota; kingdom Metazoa; phylum Arthropoda; class Insecta; order Hymenoptera; family Andrenidae; genus Andrena; species Andrena haemorrhoa. Next base: position 18,149,662 of record OU342943.1, read on the forward strand.
ATCTAATTGATAGAATTCGTTGTTTAACAATTATCAAGTATTTCTTCGCCTGGCCATCCTCCTTTCTTAACGGGTAAAGAAATCTTAATATATAAAGCAGAAGCTTCTATGTGTTTGTGTGTTTGTTTGTCGCCTAAAAACTTTCGAACGATAAACTTTGGGATCACGGAATGTGCCTCGGCTCATTATGCCTGACTAATCCAGAGGAATGTGACCATTTTCACACAAAAAAAACTGAAATTTTTTTTTATAAAATCAGAATCTAAATTTCGGGCGAAACCAAGTAGTGAAGCCAGTATATTATGATGAAGAGATATTCTATTAAATTACAAAGTTTATTTCAAATCACGAGCGTGTTAATCAGCTGATAAAGTAAGGAAATATTTATAAGAGCAGCATACTAGTTTTTTTCCTACTAAAAAGTGCACATAAGTATTAACGTAAATGTACTCAAATAATAGAATAACTGAAAACCTCTTGATTCTCTTATTTTAATAATCAACAACAACTCAGCATCAATAAATCTCATAGAAGCTGAGCTTACTGCACTTCCTACCAATTGATATCAAGCTCTCGGAAGCAATTTAAAATGGAATGTCTGGAATCCGAAGGAGAATGTTTAATCTGTATCAAAATACCCGCACGTAAGACCAGATTGCGCAGAAAATGTTCTCCTTATTCTTCCATGTTGGAATTGAAAAGACACGGCAGAAAAAACACGTATTGTCGTGGAAAAATTCAATTGGAACGAGTAGCCTTACACAAGACGATTACGAATTTGCCCATAAAAAATTATGTGTATACAAATAATGGGTCCTTTTTAACAATAGAAGGCAAACATAATAACCGACCTTTAAGAACAATTAACATTAAACAAAACTAATTAAACTTCCATAACTTCCATGACTTTACTGCAATTTGTTCTGACTTTCGAAAGAAAAACGATGTTAAAAGTAGGGCACGAATGGATAATGAACCAGGGAATAAAAGTGACTCGTCAGTTTATCAGTGGAACATTACAAATTAAAACAGCCGCAGGGGTTGGCTTTAAAGGCGGAAGTTAATACGAGCGTAACAAACTGCGATAAAGTGGCGTCTCGCTTGATACCGCGTTTCCTTCATAAATCCTACTTATTCTTATCTACATAACCTGAATCTAGGGCTGCCGTCTATCTACACAAAGGGAAACTTCTTTAGACTGCAACTTAATAAAATAGATGGAAAGTTCGCGGACCTATTGGAGGATTTTGTCAAATTTTCACTACTGAAACAATTTTCTATTGTAAGTATGAAAGCAAATTTTACGTGTAAAATTTTTTAAATATATATAGGGATATAAAATGAGGAAAATGAGGGAAATGAGGGATATAGGGAAAATTAGGGAAATGAGGAAAGTGTGGGAAATGGAGAATATAAGGAAAATAAGGAAAAGGGGGATATATAATAAGGAATATATACCTACTAAATATATGTGCTGTAGTATATTTAGAAAATAAATGCCGAGCAAATAACAAGATAAAGTAATCAAGCATTTTTTCACTCTCCTCCCTTCAATATTCACGGCCACAAGCCCCTGTAAAGGCTCATAATCGTAGCCATGGCAGTGGAAATTCCACCGTAAGCACTATTAACGAAAATTTTACGTCTGCGCGTGCAGTCGGCAATATTTCCAGCTTGTAAACGTGGCAGTTTTCACCGTCGGCTAACTATGTACTCGAGTACTTTTTAAGTGCCACTGGAATGGCGTAATATCCGTCCGGCGATAACTGGACCTCTATAATGAACACTTCAGCGAAAATAATTCCGACGCGAATTCGAAGGGTATCGGCTTCCTTCAAGAATCACGGACGAACTCCTTCACCAGGTCTGGATTAGGTTTCACGGGATTAATCGCTAACGACAGCCGTTTACAGAGAACTGGAAATCCGAAGGAAATTATTCGCACAAGGATCCCGATAGTGCTCTTCTCAATGCCGGGGTATTTTCGGTCTTTAAAACTGAAAAGTGAAGATGGGGCAGTACGGAATCGTATAAACGATATAGAGTGCAGGGTTTCGAAGAAAACGATCCTGGAAATATTATTCTTTATACAAAAGTAATTATTACAGTGATGGTTTTAGAAACATCTGGCGAGGGGGTAGGAATAATAAGCTCGAATATTAAAGTCATTTAACTGTCTCTATTCTCTAGCGTGTATAGTTAAAAAGGAGTGGCAGCAATAGAGTTTAAAGTAGACTTCAAGGAATTGGGGGTAAGCTATCCTTTGCATCAGCCCTTGGAACCCAGACAAAGCCAGTGTCTGGTTGAAACAAAATTGTAAGACCTGTACAAAAGTTTCTATGATTACGAGAATGACTTTCGATGCCCTACCAAGTACTTATCGAAAGGACCTACGTACTTAGCACAGTGCAAGATATATTCTGTCCAAAGGACCCACGTCCAATTTACAGCGAATAAACAGCCAGGTGTCGAAGGCGATCGAACCTAAATAAAGGCAGTATCCGTTAAACGTGGACCTGATAAAAATAATGTCCCGGTTCCCAAAGGAGGGCGAAAAGGAACGAGAACGGGAGAAACGCCCACGGTCGGTTTCCTACATCGAATCACGAAGATCAGACAGTTGACTGCCAAGCGTTCCCAATTAATGGCACAAAGGGAGTAAAAAGAAGGGGTGCGGGTGGAGGGAAAAAAAAAAGTTGGTGACGGCGGTTGAATGCATAATTTCTAACGAAAGTGCGCCGTTATGTCCTAAGGGTAGCGATGCAGTTTTCGTGGTGCTGTCGGGTTGGTGGAGGGCCGAGGGGGAGGGGCAGGATAACGAGAGGATGGAGGAAGAGGAGCAGGGATACTCGACGTTAGTTCCAAGCGATTTGGCTCTCATGCGATTTAACACGAGGGCTATTATAACTCGATATAGATATAATGGCGTGGCTTTATTCAGTGTCTCTGTCTTTAGCATGCATGCACACGCGCGCGCAAAGCTTTTCGTGTACAGGCTGTTCCAAAACTGTAGACACTAGCATCGCACGATGGATAGGAACTGTAACCAGAAACGAAGAATTTTAGTGATCGCAGATTTACAATAGCGGACAAAAAAGTTACCACTTTTTTTTAAACACCCTACTCCAATTATTTTTCAACATCAACTCAAAATTGCAGTATGTGCCTAATACACATATTCTAAAAGAGAATTAAAAGCTGTATAAAACCCAGTTACAGTTGAATTCATTTAACTAACAAACAAAAACCCTGCATAGCATTAAACAAGACAACACACTTTTAAAGCCAACAAAAAGTTTTGTGGAGGCACCTTTCGCTTTTTGGACAACCTGAAAAGTTACTAAACGTGTAATACTTTTGTTTGCCATTTAAATAAATTCAACTGTAACTGGGTATTATACAGCTTTAAATTCTCCATCAGAGTATGCATATTAAACATACCACAGTCCCAAATGTATGCTAAGAAATAACAAAAATAGAACAAATCGAAAAAGTGGTAACTTTTTTGTGCGCTAGTGTATGAACGGATTCTCCTTGAGGCGAGCAAAATTTTCCCCATAACCGATATCTCGATGGTTAAGGGGGGAGACCACTGTAACGGTCCGAAATGTAAGGGTGTTTTCGGGAATTTATTTCAACCAAACAACGCAAGTAAATCAATATATTGCTCAGTATAGTTAATAGTGTACATATCGAAGGGTAAGAAAAATTTTTTTTCAATCAAATTCATAAATTCGTTTCCTGTATACTCTTCGTCAAAATTTGGGCTTGCGGCAAAAACATGCTAGTCGCGTTGACAGTGCCCAGGCCATATGGTTAATCCGAATTCAAAAACACAATAATATTCAGAAACTAGAAGCCTGCCTCTATTACGTGACGATAAAAAAAAGTCAAAATCGCAAGGAATTACAAAATGGCGGACCACTGAAAATAAAATCATGTTTTCGAGGTACAAAGTTAGGGAAATGTTGATAAAAAAATATAAGGATGTCGTTAATTAAAAAAAACTGATCGTCAAGTAATAGAGACGGCTTTTCCGTACAATAAATGTCCTTGACCATGTTAATTGGACGTATAGTTTTCTCTGTAGACTGTCAACGCGGTTGAAAAATGTCATTCTGAGGAAAACGCGTTCAATGTTCCGCGCGGCTCAGTCGCGCGTTTGACCCCGCTTCACAGAAAATACTATATCTCCGTCAATTTTGCGAATTTCTTCATAAAATTTGAAGACAGCATTCTTGAAATGTGCGTCTTTCAGAAAATGTAAAAAAGAAAAAATCGATTTTTCAGATTTTTTACAGTGGTCTCCCCCCTTAAGGTGTGGAGTTGTTTATGGTTGGAACTCGAGAGAAGCACGAGGACAGCGGTAAGCTTTGTGGTAAGTTGGTGCTTTGGTATTTGTGCTATAATGCCAGCAAATGGGACATATGAGTTAAAGTTTCATAAAGCACTTCGTCTACGAAAAACACGTCTCCCAATTCACATCTGAATCCCTAAAAATGAACATACCTAGTACCTACATTGTGATTCACTGTTGCACTGACGGAAAAACTTCACCCCGGTTAACGTATCAAAGCGTGAAAACAAGGGTAACTAGGGAATCACGTGCTTAGTCGTGGAATTATTTACCTACAATCCCCATGAACGTCACAGGCTACAAGGAATCATCCTCTGGCCCCATCTTTCCGCATTATCTATTCGTTTCTCTCCAATCGAGTGTACAAAAATGATTTCCTCAACGCGCTAGGTTCGCACTCCTGCCCGTCGCTACGTCCCTTCCTGCATCCTCCTCGTAGCCGTCTTTGTTGGATCCTCCTGCCCCTCGAGCCACCACCCCTGAAACCCTTGAGGTCCACGAGGCCGTCGTCCCGCCGCCATTACCCGGTAATAATTATTTAATGGCAGCAAAGTAGTCGAATGAAATTAACAAACTATTGGAAGTAATTAGATCTTCCGCGGGCCAAATTAAATGGCTCGCGCCCGACGAGCTATTTCAATGCTTATCCCACCCACCGTTCAGCCCCGTAACCTCATCGTCGCCCAGTTTTCCGGCACCCCCGCGCACTGACAACTCCGCCCCGGACACGCCGCTAGTGAAAGAGTCGGGCTAATTATACCGACAACTATTCCGAACTTTACGGCCGTCGATCGAAACGTTCTCGCGCCCCGAACGAAATGTTCCCGCTTATCTGCGAATTCCTCGCCCCGTTACTCCTTCGCTCCGCTTACCAAACCTCCCCCAAGCGACCCCATGCCGGCCGGTCCTTCTTTTTCTTTGGGCCATACTTGTTGGCAGCGACGTGGGAGGAGGCTATGCCCGGGAATACCAATTGGTAAAACTCGAAAGTCTGCGTCGTGCAAGGAATTCCGCTGGCACGAGTTGAATTACGCGGACGTAAGACGGACGGGCGACATGGCTGACAAGCTGGACGCAATTTTTGCCGGATCAAAGGATCCCTGTGCTTAGCCACTCGCCTTATTCGCTGGATTTAGCTCCCTGCGACTTTTGGCTGTTCCAAAAAATTAAACAATCGTTGAAAGGAACCGGTTTTGAGACTTTAGAACAGGTAAAGGCAAACACGCTTTAGAAGACTCACAAAATTATTTCCTGTAATAGAAACAGCGCACGCATCGCTGTATATATAGGGAAGGGGTGTAGTTTGAAGGGGAACATAGTGAAGTTGTATTACTCTAGTCTTGGAACTTAATTATCGCACATCGTATATAACGTCAACCGGAGGCTAAACGGTTTTAATTAAATTCGTTAGCGATGGGTATACATATTCAAGTGAATTCAAGTGAACACTTTAGTATAAATACAAGGTAGACATTAAAACGCGGTGAAGCACCACATACCTATGATGTGCTTTGAACATTGTTCGAGCAAAGATCAATTACGAAATTCACTGTCTTTAGGTCCTTCATCCCCTAAACACTATTCTCGACCACATCTCACAGGTCCAAGCCTCCTGTGGCTGGAGGTCTCTTAAACAGTATCTATCTCGACGCCTCCGCAGGGGACTTATCTGAATTTCGTAACACCGCAACGGTATAGCAGCAAAGATAGTACACTATAATCGTCCCTCCTAATCCAACTCTCGAAGCCAGTGAAAGCTAAGTCAGGCTCCATACAGTACAGCGAATATTCGACAACAGTAGTTCCAGGGGAGACGCCGCCAAGCCATCGAAAAATTCATACCGAACGCTCTGCCAAACTCCGTTGCACGAAGTAGCAGCGAAAGCCCGGCGGACGGGTCACACAGGCGGAAGGTGGCCTGCGAATCAGTCGTTGACGCGCGACCACGTCCTAACGAAATTTTAATCACGTTGCTGGAAACTCTCGGGGATTGCCTGGTTTCCGTGCACACACGTGACCGTGGTCCTAACAAAACAAAACAAACGGGGGCCCCTCGCGACTGTGGGCGAATCTTCTGTCCGGTTCTGCTTGGCGTGTCACAATCAGACCGTGGCCGCGCGGCGAGATCAAAGTGATTCGCGATGCCCGTGTCCGCCCGGCCGCCGCCGCGCCGGGTTTCGCGTTGTGGCTAACATAATTAAGTCACGCGGGGACGCCCAAGTGGCTTCGAAGTCTCGTTATAACTGCGTCGGGCCGTCGACAGTTGTCTCGGGCAACGTTTCAGCGAAAAACGGAATTGTCCGAGGCGAATCGGTGTTATGCTATTATAAAGAAAATAGCAAACCGTCAAACCGAGGAAGCTGCGCAAAGGGGGAACCGAGTCACGGTTTAAAGTGACGACTACCCCGCGCGTAGACGCTATTCGCCCGATGGCTTAGTCCGCGGACGCGACACCTGAAACGTTAATTATAATTCAGGCGAAACGATTAAATCCGTTGGTTCACCTGGGAACTAACAACGCCGCGGAATTACAACGACGCTCTGGCCACTGTCTTTCTCCCTCCTGTTGTTCAGATTACACTTGGAGGGGAACATATCCAACCCGCAAACGAAGATTTTCATGAGACTGCAGATTTGGAGAGTACTGAAGAATATTTGACACGTATTTCTTGTTATACCGGCAATCGTAGATTGGAAGGGGTGAAAATAGCCCCTAAAGTTGGAGCTCGAAAACATATTTTCGGGAATATCTCGAGGACTATTAGGCGTAGGCAACAATTTTGTTTCAAGACGAATCTCAGGTTTTAGAAAATTGCAGAAAATATGTTTTCGACCCCCGAATTCGGGGGCTGTTTTCACGCCTTCAACATGAACGGTTGCTGATAGCAAAAAAATACGTGTCAACTATTTTTCACTATTCTGCAAATCTGCAGAATATCACCAAAATCGGCGTGTGTGGGTTCGATACGTTCCCTTGTTGGTCTCTTTGGGGGAGTAGTGTAGTGTTCGAGTAACACCACGGTGTAACCCTCTGTGATATAATTTATTCTCTTCGGTCCAACGTATATAACTAATTAGGGTAAACGATACAGTTATTGACCAAGGTACAGTGGTTGACCACTTCAAATTTCTGCCGCCATAGTGTAATGAAAATGCGCGCTTCCGCATCAATGATGCACTTTGATCAGAAAAGACAGTTCTACCTTTCGTTTCAACTAAGAATCGATGATTTCAGTACAAGCATTGCGCCGTGAGATCGTTGGAAAGGAAAACGTGTAATTTCAACTCTCAAAGAAGGTAAGGGCTTAGCGGGCATCTTTAGAGCGGCGACTTGTTTAATGACTGTATAATCATTGTTCAATTTTGCCGTGAATGCCAGTGATCACAATAGGTGGACAAGGGCCCAATGTTCACATTCGACATACGTCCAGTCGTGTAGGACATAATGATGCTGTGTTTTGGGGGGTGTTCAATAACTGGTTTGACGAATGCACAGTAATGCAGTTATTGACCACTCGTAGTTTTCGTGCTGAAAGACCGCGATGAAAATTGATTTAGATCTTTGGAGGCACGGGGCAATGTGCTCTGCTTTTATGTGTTTTCGGGGATGCACTGACTTCTGATTTTTCATTGGTCCGGGGATCGCACAGTGGGGCATTTCGAGTCCAAACGCGGCACAAAACATTTTCTGACTGCAATCATATATTTATCGTTAAATTTTTCCTTTAATTCAGTTAGTACGTATACTTGTGGTCCTATTGATACAGAAAAATTAATAAAATTTGTGTATTTAAGAGGGCATAGTACTTTTTTGGCCTGAAAATTAAGCAGTCTGTATCGCTCAAAGTTGGCACCCGAACACTGAACTTCACTGAACTCCCGTTCAAAATAAACAATGAAAATTGGGAAATTCAGTAAGGTATATTTCCAAAAATAGCAGAGATATCAAAATCAAATTTGGCACACTTCAAATACATACCTCAATACTTAATCCCACCAAAAGTTAGTTGAATTAAGCAAACAACGAAACTATAAATAACAATACAAGTTCTGAAGAGTTTCGTGGTTTTCCTCTTCAAAAGCGTGTAGTTACGTTAAAAATTAATGAATATGAAAAACAATCATGCTCCATTATCACCCAAATGTGCAATCAACTACCTGTAAAAGAAATTTGGAGTTTGGCGATATTTTTGTAAAAGAACTAAGTGCCGCGTTTCGACCTGAAATGCCCTACTGTGGGTCGGTACGATAATCCGGAGGTCAATGGCGCTTGCCAAAAGAAAAAAAAGAAAAGCAAAAGAAGAAAAAGAAAGAGGCTAAGAGATGCAAAGAGAAGAAAAAGAAGAAGAAAAAAGAAAGAGCAGGTGAGAGAGAAATTTAAGAATAAAAAAAGTGAATGAGAAGCCAATGAGACCGCGGCAAAGTGCACGGTATACGTCGTGAAGGGTGCACATGAAATTTACCTTGCCCCAAGACAATATGTCGTTGATTTTGATATGGTGACAGGTGCATTTAATAAAAATGATTTTACAATAAAAATATGTAATTTTCTTTTATATTCAGTAAGTGGTCAACCTAGACCGGTCAACTACTATGCCACGACCGGTCAATAACTATACTTTTCAGTTATTTTTCTTTATAATAGCATAACATCGAAACTACTGATTTTTTCAAAGTTTCTTTGGTGTTATAATCACCTTCTATGCTTTTCTTTCCGCCTGGTATAACAAAATTTCACTTATAAAATTCAAGTTACTTATTCCATAGCGTTTACCTAAACTGAAGCTCTTAGGTGGTCAACTACTGTATCGTTTACCCTACTTACTTTATTTATACCGCATTAGAATCACGTAAAACACGATACAGGGCACAGACGCGAGGAAAGACTCTTCGTTCCTCTCAACTTACACAATGAAGGACCATCAAAGGGTAAACTTCGCCTCGCGATGAAATCCTCGTTCCTCACGAAGCGGTCCTGATAATACGCAATCCCGAATAATCGAGAGCGCGCCTGTACTTGGGCGCGTTAGAAGCAACAAGATAGTTACGTGAAGCAGCGCGGTACACGGTCGAGCGTGATTTCACGTTCAGTGTAACTTCGAATTAGTTTTCGTAACAGGACTTCTCCCGACTCGTATATTCTGCGAGAAACCGCACACGTCCGACGACGTCTTCCACGGTGTCGTGGCTTCGTGAGTGCCGTCATGCCCTTAAAGCGCCCCGAAGTCCTCTAAACCGGGAGGGTTAATCGAATTTAGCTGCACATAAATCGATGTCCTTTCACGGTGGAAGGAACAATTTCATTTGGACGCCAAGACCTTGCAAAATGGCAACTATAGACGGTCTGATAAAAGTCAGAGATAGGCGTAGCACGCGTTCGTGTGCAAGAAGGCAGTTTCTGAAAAGTTCCTTGCGTCCTGACAACGTCTAACTACTTTTAGAATATTTAAGATTGTTGCATTGTTTATCAGGCTTGTTAATAAGAAGCTTCCAAGACATTCGTGAGTACACTGAATATGTTATCAGTAACGTGGATAGATTATTTAACATATTGAAAGAAACTTTCCTTTAAGTTTCATTATATAAAGAATCCTTTTGTTTTAAATTCAATCGACTAGGAATCTTAAATAATATTGTTACTAAATTTGTTATCTTTGCAAAGGTTAGCTCGATGTGAATAATGCTTGCTGAAAAGAATCTTCAATATAAGACATATTCAATGAAACAGCGAGCTGTAAGGAGATATGGTTGACTTGAACTACTGCAACGCATACGAGAAAAGGAGAACGGGCCTGCCATGGTAAGACATCTAACGCAAGCAATATGACTGCACCAATATTCCGTCGCAAATTGTAATATATGCATCATCATAAAGATTCTTTCGAGTAAGAATTATTCGGATTAGTTGGAACTTTAACCGGATGCACAAATGACGATTACATTTAAGAGTCTTTAACTTGAGACTCATTTAAGATTATATTTAATATTCACAGATGAAATGAAGAATTCTTTATGTTTTATAGTATGCAAAACCTTGTCATATGATGCAGATTAATAAGTAAATAATGTTCAGAATCATAATTGGAAGTAAGATATTATTTAGGGTTAAAATTTTCGTAAAAGAGATAGCCAAGCATCGTGGGATTTATACAATTTTAAAACGCATTTAATTTCATACTATGGCGATTTAATAATGAAAGTCAAGATCATTCCAATTATGGTAATTTACTTTCAGTATTCCTTCTGAGCTATTTGTTAGATAAATATAGACACTTTGGCCCTTTAAACATTTACCTGAAACTAAAATTCTATCCTTACGTTATTATCGCAATGTTGTTACTACATTATAACGTCATCCCACTCACGGAATAAATTGCTTTCTAGTTTACCTAGCACTGCTATTATTACAACGTTGTTATCGTTATGTTAGTGGAATAGAAAATTAATACAGGGATACAATAATAATCTCCAGTGCTGTTTCTAAACGCAACCCTGGCATGCTAGATTGAAATTAACTTCTGAAAAAATGTAATAACCACCTTGCAAATTTAAAGTGGCAGACGGTGTCTGTGTTACAACTTATAACAGTCACGATTAATTGGATTTCAGTTCAGTTTCAGTAGTAACTTGAACTTCGCATCATCCATTATAAAACGAAATACGAAACTTTAGGCTACTATATATGTATATATCCATCAACGAACACTATCCAACATTTTAATTGTCACATAAATCCCCGATAGTATTACCAATCTAGCTCGATCCTAATGACGTACACGATATTTAAAATCCTCGTTAGCAGATGTAATCCGCCCTGTAGCGATCTCATACAGGATTATCAATTTCACCAGCCACGTCTATCAACTATCAATGCGCAACTGCTGATATAGTACTCGGCAATAGTACGAGCCCAATAGAGGACGTAGAATTTACAATGCGATTCGTGTTTATATCTCGGCGGGTAGCCGTAATAATTACACCATCGCGCTTGAATAACGAGCAATTGAGAACCCGGAGTAACACAGAGAAGAACATAACCGGATAATTTTAGTGGCCTTTACGCGTAATAGCTGTGCACTCGCCAGGCATCTGATCGTTTCGTACTTTTGCGACCATAAAACGTTATTAACCCCCGATCTGTCGTGTACACGTCCCCAATAATATTAAAACATTATAATACTAGTAATCATACGACTTCATTATTATTATTCTAAAATTCTTATTGTTATTAACGGGAAGTCTCTTTGATACACAGAATGTATTACACACACACAGTTTAAATAAATAAACAAGCTGTAGAAAGTAGAGGATATAAAATATAAACTGCTAATTAATAAACTTAAATTAAATTTAGTATTCATATTTATTACAAAATTAATTTTTTTGTGACATGTACTACTTAGTGCAAATGCTGATATACAGCTCTATGTTTCATAATTTAATTTTCAAACTATTTCGACATTCTCAATTTTGTAGATTGTAGCTAAAAGACAGTTTCAAGAAGAGCATAAGTGTATCATGCTCTTGGAATGATTAAGTTACCAAAGCCGGCGGTGTTATTAAGTATACAGCCTTTTTAAACTAACAGCAGCCATTGTCGTTCATTACGCTTACCAAGAACAACTGAACGCATCCCCCTGGCCTGCTATCATCTTAACTAAGTCGCCAAGACACGAGCTACGTTATTTATGGTAATAACCTTATCACATATAACGCGCGCCATTTTCCGTGGCGGCGTCATATACAAATTACGCCGCGCGGACGCGCGTGAGTATACCGTCCCGGGGTCGTCGCATCCATTGTTCTTACAGCGAAAGTTCATTTCGCGAGATTAAAATCCTCGCTGCCTTTCTTCGGCCAAGTTCTCACTTGAAAGCGTCGTCACTCCTCCCGGGGACAAAGCTCCAGATGTAAACAGATTAAAAGAAGCAACCGAGGACTTTCACGTGGACCAAGGAGCTGCGCCATTTACCCAAACAATTTCTGTGTCGCGCCAAGCAAATATTTATCGCCGCCCAACAAACGGTGGTGAATCTTTACGCCTCGACATCGTAACAACAGCTTGGTTTCTGAGCCTTCATCACAGAAAAATGTGAAACAGAGGAATTTGTTGTCTACGGGCAGAGATAGGCAAAATTTGTATTTAAATAAATTTCGGATAACGAATAGAAGATAAAAAATGATTCATCATGCGTCGAATAAAGTTGGCCCGGTTTAACTTTATTCGGCGAATGAAGTTATTTTATTAGCCGTCGAACGTTTCAACTTCAGCGACGAATGAATTTTTCAACTTTAACTTTAAGTGTAACTTTCACTGTATTCGACGTCGAATATCAAAGTTGAAGTTGAATATTTATTCGACGCTGAAGTTGAAACGCTCGACGAATAAAAAAAATTAACTTTATTCGTCAAGTAATTCGAAGTTAAAGTAACTTTTATTTGATCCGTTATTCAAATAATATTTTATTTAGTTAATGCCCAACTCTGTCTCTGGGTCAGTAGAAATTCTTGTAGCTGTTTGAGACTGGATGATGTCGGATCATAGCATTTTTAGTTTCATGTTAATTCATAATATAAATTTGTTGGCCCAATTCGATGACTGTTCGTGAGTTAAATAAACATTTGAAATTGTTAAGCAATCCTGCGCTTCCTATTGTTCATTTCGCGCGAGAACAGTGTTGAATCCTGTTCGCATTCAGTTTGGATCATTAAGTACGATCTCGGATTAAAAATTGTATCCCTTTAGTGCTTATCAATTTTATAATTTAGAATGTATTATTTTCCCTTCCCCGACGATTCCTCAATCCTCTGACACTTAAGTAACGTTTAAACGTTTGAATAACAACATAAGTAATAATGTGAAAATTAACATCAATAACCACAATATGAAGTGCAACCAAATTTTATTCATAGTTCTACGAGTGACTTGCCACGCCGCACAATAAAAAAACTACATATTCCACCCCTGCCCTTGCCAGCTGATCATTTTACCAGCTTCATAATCAACTATTCACCATGGAATTAACCCTGAACAATTGAACATCTATAGTATCCCAATAACAAATTTTACGTCTCAACTTTTCCAAGCCTCGCCCAGACTCCTCCCTCGCTGGCGCAGAGACGTTCAAAACGAGCCGCAGCAAATTTGCAAAATTCCCTGCCATCCCCTTGTTACGGGACTCTCCGTCAGTCCAACATTTTACTCCCAGACAATTACGTTCCCGTAGGGTAACAGAATTGCTCGCCGTGTACCGACTCCGGCAAACCTGGAGGAGACTTCTTGCCCTCGCCGAAGGAGGCTTAATCTTCACAGAACGGCGCGCCCGTTGCGTTTTGACATGTGGCGGCCATCGGTCGACCCTAATTCGAGGGCACACACGCAGAGAATCTAGACAGAGAGCGGGAGCGAGAGCGAGAGCGAGAGAGAGAGAGAGAGAGAGAGAGAGAGAGAGAGCGAAAGCGAGAGAGAAAGAGAGAGAAGGAGAGACTCTGAAGGCAGAAGCATGGAAAACGAGGGAAGTTTCGTCAGCAACCTCCGGAGAATGTAGCCTACAAAGCGGCAGAGGCCACGGGGGGAGAGATGGGAGGAGGAGGGGTTGGAAGGGGGGGAAGAGGAGGAAGAGAAGCAAACGGAAGGGAGCTGCACCGGGAGGGCAGGAAATTACGTCTCCGGACGTCCGTTCGTTCGGCTTCAGAGCTCCAGCGCAACACAGGACTTGAGAGAAGCTGCCTGCTCCTTCACAGACGGAGAAAAAGGGCCACGGGGTGGAGTGGCGGAGGAGGAAGCACGAATATAGAGAAAGAGAATCGCACAGAGCTCGACTCGTCCCTGACCGGGTACAAGAAGAGGGAGGGCACCGAAGGATGACGAACGCCAGGCCACGGAGGATCCTGACCTGGCGTTCAACCGAATCCAACCGAAATACCAACGAAATTTCCATTTGTTTAGCGCCAACGGCAGGTGCGAAAGCGACCTCGCGGTCGCACCAGCCGGATCACGATACGGCACCGTGGCGTTCGAGAGGAATTTACTGGCAGAGATAGGACGCTGTCGCGGAATGACTCGTGGCGAAGTTGATGATGTGCAGATCTCTTGTAGAGTGACTCGTTATTTGAATGGGACAGGGGGAGGATGAATTTTAAACTGTGAATACTGTTCGGGAACGTTACGTTACCGGGAATATTTGGAGGGTCGTGTGTATCAGTCTGAACAAAGAGCTTTGTACACTGAAGGGCGGTACAGTCACAATTTGGTCCTCGATATATATGTATTACTTGCTCTAAATAGGGAGTATTTAAATGAGCTTGTAACCTACTGGGGTATACATTACCACACGTCAATATCTCAGAAAGAATTCATAAAGATGGTGGAGAACAACTGTAATTAAATATAAAAAAAAAAATTCAACACCTGCTTGAAAATGGGTGTTTTTTTACACCTGCTGAGCGGGAGCAAAATGACCAATTTCAGACTATTCGCGTGTAATACTTTTCTCCCAAGGGAGAAAGACTTTACGCGCATGCGTATTCGCAATTTTTTACTTTGCTCCCTACGAAACGTCATTTTGTGAGCTGACAAGTGAACATGGCATTACCCTGTGGCATGAAGGAGCAATTAGTCGAGTAATCCATATCGATCATGCGTGCGACTGAAATCAAAATTCCTAGTACAAATATGAGTCTTCAACTTATTAATTGCTCCAATATAAACATTACTTTTATAAATTCTTAAATAAATTATGTTTGATACTTGTAATATTTTTTTGTCATATTTTTTTTCGAATCGCTCAGCAGGCTTTCAAAGAAACACACCTTTCATGCAGGTGTTGAAAAAAACATTGTGCGTGACAAGGGAGAGACGCGATTTCGCCTGGCGTGAATTGCTGCCCTCGCTGCGCTCGGGCTACAAACTTCACGCTCGTCGGAATCGCTTACTTCTCCCCCTTGTCGCGCAATGTGCTATAATTTCTTAAGAGCAAACACTTCCCCTTCAACTGTTCGGCTTCCACGGAGGCAACCGGTCTGCACTTTAACACGATTTCACGCATAGAGTCTGAAATGAAGCAACTGTGCCAACCGCCCTGCCGTACCAACGCATTTGCAGGCTTACCCTATTCCAAGTAACTTGACCAACGATCCTTCTAAAAGTGTAAAATAGACCCCTACCCTTCCCTCGCTTGGAAACCAGCCGATGCAGCATCAATTACCCTAAAGACGATTGTCGAAGACTATCCTACTTCGGCAGCAATCCCAGGCTCGTTTCTCATCCGCAGTCGCGGATCCGTCAGAACGGGTATCCAACTTCGCTCGCTGCTAGCGCGACGCAAACGGAATGTTTACACGCGTCTCAACTCACACAGCCGGAGTCAAAGAAAACTTCATTAGCTTTGAGCACTTACTCTCCCCCCCCCCCCTCTCCCGCCATCCTCTCTCCACAAACTATCCCGCTGCGAATTAGTTTCAAGACACACTCCATCCATTCGCCGCGCAGGATTCACCATGCGCGCATCAGCCCACGGCGTGCTCGCCCGAAATCTTGATCGTTCACCGCGCCCGAAACCGTCCTCCCGCGGCTACGCGGCATTATGATGATCCACCGCGGGCATCCTAAATCATCCTTAATCTAATTCCAGGTTCGTTTCGTGTCAGGTGACGCGTCCCTGCGTAATGTCGCGGTCGATTCCCGCGCAGATATACACTGCCGCTCTGTGGAAGCTGCTGTCAAGAGAATCAGTAGGTGGAACAGAAAGGAGGAGGGAGGGAAATAGAGAGAGAGAGAGAGAGAGAGAGAGAGAGGGAGAGAGAGGGAGAGAAGGGGAGAGAGCGGGGGAGAGGGGGAGAGGGGGAGAGGGAGAGAGGGAGAGAGGGAGAGAGGGAGAGAGGGAGAGAGGGAGAGAGGGAGAGAGGGAGAGAGGGAGGGAGGGAGGGAGAGAGAGAGAGAGAGAGAGAGAGAGAGAGAGAGAGAGAGAGAGAGAGAGAGAGAGAGAGAGAGAGAGAGAGAGAGAGAGAGAGAGAGAGAGAGAGAGAGAGAGAGAGAGAGCGAAGGAGGAGTGTGGAGGAAGGGGGCGTGGGACAGAAAACCAGGGTAATAGGTTCCCTTTGAAATACATCCTCCGGTCGGTGATGCGGCACATACATCTTCCCGCGGTAATCAGCGCCCTTCGGTTTAAAAGCAACGAAGGTAGGTAATATCCGGAGGCCATAGACACGGATGCGAAAACCCGGTCCCGACGGCACCCTTTCCCTCGGCTTCTCCACGGTTAAAGCCACCCCCTTGAAACCGGGACCCGGCCCGACCACCGATCCACTGGATTCAAGGTCTATGGGTGTGCTTCTTTCCGCGCGCCCGTAAGCGATCGGGTTCGAGCGCGTGACGCCCTACAATGGAGGGAAATGATTAAACTGCGAATCCTCGGGAGGAAATGCTGCGAATAAGGCTCCTCTTTTTTTGCGGTGCTTAGGGGATAACCTGTTCCTTTCAGGAGTGAGAGAAGTTCTTCGTGACCTCTGTTGGAACGGCCACGGTGGTCATGATGTGATTTTGTACATGGTGGCAACGGTTGTCGGAGTGAACAGGAGTTATTGAATAGTGATCGTGTCTGGAGTTAGGATTTTGGCCTTAGTTCAAGAGTTGGGGGTTGAAAAGATTGTGTACTGGGTGTTTGGGTATTAGTGGGCGTGATTTTGGAAATGAATGGGAAACGTGTGTAATATGGAATGCCTGAATTCAAAATCGTGCCAGAAGTAGGGTTTTCTTTTTAATAAAACTGACATGAGGGGACGAAGGAACTAATGCATTATCATATTTATGTATCCAAATGTAAAAAAAATTCAAATTTTTGATAGTATATTAGAAAAACTAAAAAGAGCGGAAATCGGTAGTTCTGGAAAATGGTATCTAAAGCAGATATTACTAAAGTAGGTATATTAGGAAAACTAAAAAGAGTGGAAATCGGTAGTTCTGGAAAATGGTATCTAAAGCAGATATTACTGAAGTAGGTAATTCTATGTTGCCAAGACAAAGTTAAATGTTTCTTAAATCCTTTTAAGAAACATATATCCAGAAAACATTGTCAACAGCAGATCATGTGAATATGAATTGGTATAACGTTCAATTTAGAACAAATTTTTAAACACTGGGAAACGTGAATGAAATTCCTGTTGAAAATAAAATAATTATATTAGAATAAACGTATTTCTGATTGTGAAATAAAAGCTGCTTTTCCAAGTCGCCATTATCGTTCCACTTCCTTCTGTCAGCAGACAAGGCAGTCTTTTACGCCACTGAAACGATGCTTTTGCTATCCAGTGACAAAAATTTCCCAGCCTTTTCGACGAGCAACATCGCAACAGAGCGTGGAAGCGAGAGAATCGCTGACGCTGAGAAATCGAAAGTAGCTACCTTGTAATTGTGACTGTGCGACCAGAGTTGGGCAAAATGTAATCTAATTACCGCTTAGAAATTACGATTAAAATGTAATTGTGTAGTTGATTACATTTTAATCGTAAGTTCTAAGTTGTAATTAATAGATTGACAAAATTGTGGTCAACTACTTAAATTAACGATTACAGAGGATAATGTGTAATCAACTACACAATTACATTTTAATCGTTATTTGTAAGTTGTAATTACATTACATTTTGCCCAACTCTGTGTGCGACTACTATGCGCATCCAGTGCCTGCATTTCCCGGATCCGGAAACGGTCGTGAAACGTGGCGGCGAAAGGGAAAATTCGGGCGAGAGAATAGAGCGCATTTTTACATCCTCTAATAGAACGTGACTGATTTAAACAAATTGCGTTCTATTACACTCTTGAATGCAGCAAAAACCTATTATACAATAAATAATTTATGTAAATACGTTTATATTTATGAATATGTGTATGTTCCATTAATTAAATATATTAAAACTACATATATGAATATATAAATTATTTATATATCAGGAGATAAATAGACAACAAGAAGCTTATTAATATATGTATAAATGATTTATACGTAAACCAAAATTTATTTTCTGAACACTCATGGATCAGGTCTGCTTTGAATGGGGTTAGGTCTGCTTTTTGAAAAGTGGGTTAGGTCTGCTTCTGAGGCTCGCAAGTAGGGTTAGGTCTGCTTTAAAATCGCGAAATATAAGAAAAACGCTTTTTTCGGCACGGCTCCAGCCACAAAAACTTCTAAAAGCAGGGCCGGGTTCGGTTGTGGGTGAGGTCAAGCCAAATTCACGCTTCGCAATATTAATTAAAAGAATTCGAAAATACGTCACAATTTCTAGTTGAAGAAGGTAAATTTATAAATAATTTTATGTTTTCCAATATTATAAAAAAATCAAGAAAAGTTTGCTGCAAAGTAGATGTTAATCGAAATAGTTTATTTAGAGCTTGCGATTCATTTTATTTCTGTGCAACAAGAATAGTGAGGAAATTAGGGCGTCTCTGCTTAAAAAGCAAATTTCTTATTAAAAAATACGAAATTCTGACTTGAAAGGAACTGAATGCAAATAAATAAGTTTAAGCGAATCGAATCACTACGTATCAAGTTATAGTGTGTATTTCGAGACATCCTGTATGTATATTTTAAATAATAATACTTTAATAAAACTTTAGTCATTTATACTCATAGTAACATCTTAATTAAATTTCCAAGTATTATGATTATCAGTCAATACCATTGGCTTCGAATATATTTTCTAAGCAAAGCTGATAGCGCTAGTGACAGATCAGAATAAGAATTACAGGATTGGTATTAACAAAATGTAATTCACACTAGGCCCCATTCTATTCGTTGCCCATCGTTGCAGGTGTTCCATCTGTATTTCGAAGTAATAACCAGAAGCGAGCGAATCTCAAAGATTCTCGAGATTGTAGGAGACGAAATTGAACAGGAAAGCGGGGGAGTGAGAATCGAGGTGAAATTAACTCAGTACCTCTCGAGAATGACCGATTCGATTAGACTTCGTCGAAGGACGACGAGTTCGAGAACACCTGTGGTTCGGCGTTCTTTCATGATTTGTCGAACAAGGGAACAAAGAGCCGTCAGTGAAGGCGGTGAACGATTGGGAACATCGCGTTGAAATCCTTTTTGGCACCTTCTTTAGCTCTGGCAATAATCAATGTAACGATTCCATTTGAAATTACTATTCAGATGTAACCATGATGGAATGTATACTTTCAAGTATCTCTCCAAGATTAATTAAAAGAAGCAATTTGATACAGGACCCTCGTCACTTTAGCACATTAATAGCTATTTTATTAAAATTTCAGAGCTTATAATATTGTGTAAGAAATCTTATTCGATTATCAATATTTTGGGAGAATACCAAAGTGATAACCAATAGCAAACTCTCCAGACTTTCCCTTCCGCTTTTTTTTTATTAAACTACTACTATCTACTCGTTTTTCAATGCGAAATATTGTTACACTGATAAGAAATTAATATCATAAGGACCAATTATAACTGGTTAGATTATTGAAAACTATGGATCGCAAAAATTAGTAGTTTCAGAGGCCATTGGTCAGACACAGGTAAATAAAGAATTCCAATTTATGTCTGTCATTTAAAAATTGATTTCTGATAAACTGATTCCACCAAACTGTTCCTACAAAACCTGCGTTATCCCAGTTTTTGCAATTACCCCAATATTTCGCGTGTCGACGTTCAACCTTCCCTTATCACGCTGCCCTCCCCTGCAAAGACCAATTCAAATAACCAATCGTACAAATAATTAAACACTAATAAAAACCATACACACGCGCCTGCAATTACTACCCGAATTACAGTTGAGCTGCCGCAGCAACGTAATTAAAGTTTCGTTGAAACCCACGGCCATATATCGGGTGCCCGGAAAAGGCAAAACTCAGAACTCAATTTTCTCACAAACTTTTGAGTAGCGCGCCCCTACGTGTCCATTACATTACCAAACATAACGTTCGCTAACTATATGCAAACTTTGAACGAAATTGTGCGACCCGCACCTCATGCCTCCCTTAATCCTTGCAACAAGACAAAACCGAATTATACCACTCCGATTCACGCATCCACTTTTCAAAGCAACAGACACGACAACGCAATATCTATTTCACCCTCAAAGTGCTTCATCAGTTTGAAGGGGCACCCCCCTTCCTTTTTTGCCCTAGTCACCGTTAACAATGACGCCCCGTCAATTGTCAAGACGTCGTCAAAAGAATGAACGTCTTGATCCAGCGTCTATACGAGAGACGCGGGCCGTCCTTAATTGTCAGCTGGTTTAGGGCGAGGCCCTTTATCGTTCTCATCTCGGTAGCGCTCATCTCGGACGGTTAAATTCTACCGCCGACAGAGGCATTCAGAGCGCGGTGCGCTATCACGGACAAAAGCCTCCGCATTGAAAACGCAAGGTACTCACCTTGGGTTGCCACGGAGAGCGGCGTGGTGCAGAGCGTTGAAGCCATTGTTGTTCGTGAGGGTGATGTCTGCGGCGTGGTCCAACAACAGAGCCAACATGTCATCCCGTTTCTTAGAGATCGCGTCGTGAAGGGGAGTGTCGCCTTCGGAGTCCTGGAAACGGGGAAGCAGGTTTTTCTTGTTACGTGCTGCTCGAGTTTTCGCGTAGCAGTCAATTTCGGGGGATCGCCGTCTTGTTTCTGGGTGTTGTATCGAATAAGGTGTATTATGTACACGCCAGTTTCGTGGAGGGTGATAATGTTGGTGTTTGGAGTGTCACTTTCGGGAAAGAGGAAACCGGTTTATCGCATTGCAAATTTGCAGAATAGTGAAAAATTGCAATGCACCTTGCAAGTGCACTGATTCCTTCATTGCTTGTAAAAATTCACTACATTTTCTTTAATCTCTCTGGAATTAGGATATCCTTGAAAACTTGAAATTCATCACCTTGGCAAAATTATGCTGTCCGTTGTCATATGTCATCCTAAACTGCGTAATTTTTATTCTTACATTTCCATCAATTTAAATGAAATAGAAATATAGACTTTGCACACCCTCTCATAGAGTATAAAAATATACTATCCATGTATTCCTTCTTAATGATCGAGTAACAGACTTGAGATCACATAGTATATTTCGCAATATTCGCTTACAATAACAATATAAAAAAGGGAAGAAAAAGTGAACGTGATACCGAAATAGCACTGAACGAAGCCAACGCGATTGATGGAAACGAATCGTGACTCGTTTTCGCCTACTGATATCTACGAACCCAAATTGCCGATAAAGCGAACGGAAACAGTGGCCATCCATTAATACCAGGCCGCACAGCTCGTTACCTACGACCGAGCAGACCAAACGAACCTACGTACACACATAGAAACAAAGAGTCGACTCCATGAGGCGACGTGACATGCGACATTGCTTCCGAAATAGTGCACGCGAGCCAAAAACGTACAAATAATATACAGGGGGGGGCGTACGAAACGGCGGATTTACGGCGATGCTGCGACGTAGCAATAAATTCGGAAGGCCGATTGATGCACCCATTCACGGTTTAGAAATTGGAATTACCATCCGAAGTCACTTCGCTGTTCAAAGGCACATGCTTCGCGAGTGTAATTTCTGTGCACATTAAACACACAAATAATTCTGTAACTGAAGGCTAAAGAGCTTCTCGGATGAGACTCGACGACTGATTAACTGCTGTCCAGATTGCAATCACTCAACAACTTGCGGTAATGATTCGGACCTTGGAGCAACAGATTTTTCCTTCCTCTGTTCTCAGCTTACGATTTTAAAATACCTCATTACGTATTGAGCACAAACGGAGATGCAGACGAGATTGGCAATGCCTCAAGGAGCGTATAGAAAGGGAGGTTGGTAAGGAGACAGAGTGGACCTCGTTAAGCACCGTGCAGCTCTATCCACACGTTCACGTTGTTCAGAATGTGACGAATATACAGGCTGCCCCAGAATAAGCGGGAAATATTTTAGGGGGACTTCAAACACATTTAAATAATAAAGAATTATTTAAATAATTATGTCCCATTTGATTTTGTTTTCGAGTAATATGAAAGTTTATTTTCAACAAACTGTATCTGCTTACTTCCATAAGACGTGTTCGAAATGAACACCTTGCATCTGAATGCACGCCTACAGTCGTCTTACCAATTATTTCACGAAGAGTTTCAACACTGCCAATGGACGATACAAAATTCGCTATAACTCAAGAACAAAGTCAAGTAGAACATATACTTATGTGAACTGTTTTTACTACTTGGATATGCTGAAGTCGCCCCTGAAACATTCCCCACTTATTCTGGGACACCCTGTATAAAACGCGGTGCCTATATTTCCCATTTTATTACCACTCTTACAGAGTGAATACAAGTAAATGAAGAACCAAAAAGTAGTAATAGAGCTCAGTGTCTCCATTCTACCCACGTCCAAATTACCCATCGACAAGCTCCTCCTACATTTAAAAAAGCGAATACCTGTCCCAAAACTCCATAATCGTTTGAAAGTTCGAGACCATCCTTCTAAACAAGTTCGTCGGACGGACTCCGTCCGTCTATCTCGTTCCTACCGCGTTAAACGGTTTCCAGGCGTGCGGCACGGTGATAAAGCAATTGATCGGGCGATTAAATCGCGCGCCTCCATTACAATAAACATTACATCCAGGCTGCCCGTGTCGCTGGCCACTGGTCGCGCGCTTTCAGCGGCCGGGCGAGCGCGCGCAAGAAAAATTCTCGTGGCATCAGCCGGCTGCGTAAATAATAGGGCATCAGGCACAGATACTTTATGGGATCAGTTGGAAAAATCCTTTGTATAACTCCAATAACCGTGGAGGATAAATCTGCCGACGCTGTCGAGAACCGCCGGCGCTATCTCGCGCTATAAATGCTGGCCATGTGTCACGCCGCTAGGTGAGGGTGAAAGGGAACGGTAGGAGAGAGACGGATGCGAGCCACGGTGGATCGCGGTGCGAGAAACGAGGCAGAGCCGAGAGAGAGAGAGAGAGAGAGAGAGAGAGAGAGAGAGAGAGAAAGAAATTTCGAGGAGGGACACGATAAAGGTGGTCGAGAACAGAGGCGAGAAAGGTGGAAGAAGGACGGACAAAGATGGCAGGGAAGTACCGTAGAGGCGAAGGGGAATAAGACCAGGGCAAAGGTCGCACGACAGCCACGGGACCCTGTCTTATTTACCTGATCGCGCGATCCCGGCCATTATTCTCGGCCAACCTTATCTACCTGGGAGGCCCACTGTACGAAGCAGACTCGCCGTTACTTCGGCGAGCTTCGTTTCTGCTCCCATGAACACCTGCAGTCAACGAGTCGCGATCGAATTAACGAGCGTGAAGGACACACTTGGCCCTGGAGAAACGATTGCGTGGAAGATCGAATATAACGGTACATAGGCCACGCGACATTCCTGGATAGATCCTCGTCGACATCCTAATTCAGTATTTTGAAATGTGAAGTAATGCCTCGTTAGAATCACGATGATCGGGGCTGGCGGCGTGATACTAACGCGATGCGGACACTATTTCCTTAGAGTAGTATATGCTCTAAGCTATTCCGTGCGGCCGCTGCCGCGAGTGAGAAAACCCCAGGGCCGAGCGAGAGGGAACGAAACAGTTGACACGAAGTTGCCGTCGTCTCTTTCGTTCTCTCACTCTCGACTGAAGGATTCCAAGAAATGGTGGGGATAGTGAGCGTGATTATAACGCATGGTAAAAACGTGACACTAACGAGGCATTACTGTACCTCCAGGCCTGTCACGTGGTTAATTCGGGGAAAGAAGTGGGCGACTCGATTTTTTGAGTCGTTAGTCGAGCTTCAGATTGTGGATCTGTAACGAGGTGGAGCTTTCACCAAGTTGGAGAGACAAGGGAGGTGCGTTTTGTCCTGGGCCTGCTAGTGGACTCATCAGTAAGGCTTACCGAGCAAACCCTGCGTTAGATGCGGGGATGTTAGAAGGTAGGACGAAACGGATGTATATAGGGGAGAGTAGATGAGGGAGAACTTGCGCGAGGCCCCCTAGTGGCGAAGTCGGAGGTATCGCTACAGAAGATTTAAGATACAGCGCGACACTTTTCTGTGTTGGACTATAATCACTATTGCATGCGATTAGAGTGATCTGCGTTGATTATTGCGCCAGTTATATACCCGAAAGTGTGCTATCTGTTTTGTACAATCAGCCGCTGCAGGGTCTAAGGAAAAGCGGGCGAAATCCAGCGCACGTACTGACACGTAAACATTTGGCAAACCTAACTAGCCATTTTAACGTGTTCAACGGGAAGCTGCCGTCGCAGAGATTTTCTGATTAGCCTCCGAGTAGAGCGGATACAGACGTCTCTGGCCGTGGTGGGTCCTTGTACGTTAACGGACGAAACGAATCGGCGAAATGAGAAAAGACAACAGCAACAGCGCGGCAGCCTGGTCGCGGAAGTGTGGATTACAATCAGAGTCGGTGTCGAGGGCCACCGAGAAGCGCAACGACAGGGACGGGAAGTCGAAGCGGGTTGATTGCACCGCAAATATTGACATGGCTAATTCTCCCTCTCCTCGTTTACCTATCGAAGGTGAGGCGCTACACTAATGAGGGCTTTAAGATGTCACCAAGACGCTGGGTAAACTCGAATTCCCAGCACCGGCCAGCTGGAAATCGAAACGACAGCGCGACCGAAAGTCCTAATCAGACGGTAGCAAGCCACTGGCGAAAAAGGAGGTCGACAAATTCTTAAAAATTAAGGGAATAATGGGGGATCATTAATAGGACAGCCATGTAAGCATAGTTCCTTCAGTCTGAATTAACCACAGTAAGTACTGTTACTCTACCTTTTTTTACAGAAAAATCTTTTTTTGATGTCAGATAGTACATTTTTTGATTGGCTGAAATGCGGTAGCTAGAATTTCATTAGAGAAATCAAAGAATCACCGCTTTAATAGTAATTTGAACCTCCGACCTTTACTTACAAAATTAACCCTAGAGAACTATAAGGTACCACCTACTTTTATGCTTCGTGGTAATTTGGTAATTAATAAGAATTCGCTTCTCGTAATATCTCCCAATTATAAATACACAGATATTTTCAAATTCTTCGGTTCATTGGAGTGAGTATATACACTAAGTAGGGGAATTGTGCTCAAGTTGACATACTTTTTGTTCTGAGGTAAATATCTTAAAAATTAAAGGTGGTATTAAAATAAAACCAAAGAGCAGTCTTTATCTGTTTATTAATGGACCATAAAACACCAGTCTCAGGACTCCAGCGATAATAACAAAACAAGAGAAATAAAAAATGACATGCCTGTGCATCTGTGTAAGTTGACATACTTCTGTATAAGATGACATACTCTAAAGCGAGCTTGCTCATTGTCAGTCAGGACCCGTAGACCTCCGCGCTGTCGCTGCAAATATTTCGCGTTGGTTTGGCCGGTGCCTAATTATTGGTGCACAATTCGCAAGTGAATTGCTTTTTACGTCTGGGTACTGCGGCACATAAGGTGTGGCACCACCGTGAGCACAACTGACAACACACCGTTGCAACAAATGCAAGCTGGGATAGAAACTGAATCAATCGTACTTTATTCTGACACAATTCGTTGCAATAAATGCAAGCTGGGATCGAAACTGAATTAATCGTACTTTATTCTGAACACGTAGGCGCTGTGGGGTAAGATGACATACTTAGTATGCCATCTTAAACGTTCATTATGTCATCTTACCCAAATGTGAACGAAAAAATGTATCGCTTTCTAGTGACAAAAACTTTATGATTTCTTTCTCAGCTGTACAGTATTCATAATGTAAATTAACGCTACTTTGCACAAAATTCATATAATAAATTGAATTCCTTACCTGACGGGTATTTTCGTAACAATACATAAATCAGAATAATTATTTTCTCGGTCACAGAATCAGACAACTCTCCAGCACGTCTAAACGTGCGTCCGCCGGTGATCACACTATATGTTGCACTATTGGAGAAATCTACTAGCCGATGAATAAAAATCAATGTCGCGCTTCTCGCACGAATATTTGAAAAGATAGTAATGGTATGTCATCTTACCTCACTATGTCAACTTAAGCACAATTCCCCTAGTAAAGTGATCAATTTCAAGCGTCAACTATTCAGAACCTGCCTACTAGCTGAAACGATACAGTGAACGATACACGTAACTGCTCTAATTAATACAACCATCGCCACAGCGATTAAAACGAATCCCCCTGAAACCCGAGAACCAGCTCCAATTCACCAGACAACCAAGCGGCCATCAGCCACCAGTAAGCCGAAAAGACACTTATCCGAACAGTTCGAACTCGAAACCTGCTTCCCCATGATTCTTATCAATCCCAGCGCCGCGCTCGCCGAGGGAGGGATCCTAGAATAATCCAGGCGCCGTACATCGTCTAAGCTCAACCGCTATTTTACAGAGGCGATCAATAGCGATCCCAGTGAAGACACCGGTGCACAGTGAAAGAACGAATGGAAGAGAAATGGAGAAACGGGGGGGGCGAGGGATAGGAAGCGGGGGTTGGGTTCGAAGGAGAATGAGAAGCGAAAGGTAAAGAGGGAGGGAAGGAACGAGGAGCGACGGGGTTCTTCCGCCTCCTTCGTTACCTCTATCCGCTCGTTTTCTGCAGACAGAGACGAGTTCGAGGGGCAACGCGAACGTCTGAGAAGATAATGCAGACCGTGAGAAAACGGAGCATCCCCCAAAGTCCGCGCTTGATTGCAACGAGGCCTTCCCGCCCGTTTCCAGTTCGTACTTTTGAGCAGGCGACCCGGGCAGATCCCTTTGCCCCGATGCGCCAAGGTGGAACGGGACGAGCCATGGCTATAGGTGGCTCACAAAGACGCCTCGGTATGCGGGCCGTGTACCAAGCCCGACGCCTACGGTGAAGGGGCCGTCCCAGCCGAGCCCCGCGTAGAAGTGCAAAGAGTGCAGAATCTCCACCCCTACCGCCGCGGACGCCAGGGCTAAGAACAAGAGCTGCCTAACTCGTTACGTCGCTCGTGCCTGGTTATTCAATACGGCGATCCCCGTCCGCCTGTGAAATTATGACGCTTCTGGACTGGCAAACCCCGCCACCATCATGGGTCTGGATGAATTATACTGCGCGTATTGGATCGCGCACTGGAAGTCTGCACCGGTCCAGAGAAACTTGACGATGCGTCAGCGTAGAGGGGACACAAATCGAGGGCTGCAAATGGGTCTCTGAGGATATTGACACTAAACGCGGGGAACGGTTAGATTGCAAGTAAGCCGGGAGAAGAGGGAGTGTGTAATACATTCGTGATTGGAATCGAGTAAAGAAGCAGTACCTTACTGTTTTATATAGGACGTATCTTAACACATTAGTTACCGGCAGCGAATTATAATACCGGTCAATTCGAACTCGTCGGTAATACCGGGGGGGGTTTGTGTGGAGGAGATTTTGAGGGTCATTTCTGAGGGTTAAACTTGTTATACTATGTTTAAAAGGACAACTAAGATACTGTTATTATTGGCGGTACTAACAAGGAGAGTCTCCCAGGTGTCCGTCTCAGATTACTTTGATTTTTGGATATGTTTTAGAAGACCGAAAAATAAGATATACGTGTTTTTTATAGCGACCCGTTTTTATATTTAGAGGGTGAAATCACCCCTCCAAGTTCATAAGGGGTACAAAATTGTGTTGAGTAAAACTTCATATGAAAATGCGTATCCAAAAACCAAAGCAATCGGAGACGAACACCTGAAAATCGTATAACTCTGAGAGGTGGTTTCACCCCCTAAATATGAAAACGGGTCGCTATAAAAAACATGTATATCTTGTTTTTCGGTCGTCTAAAACATATCCAAAAATCATAGCAATCGGAGCCGGACACCTGGGAGACTCTGCTTGCAAGTAGTGTGAATCTGTTTAACGACTTGTCTACTACCGCCTCTAACAGATCTAAGAAACAGCCGATTTTTAGTGGGACTCACTTTATAGGTGGACGGAGGACGCAAAAAGGATGAAAAATTTCCATATCAACATGTGCCCTATTTGATCTTGTTTCCGAGTTGTAGCTATTCTTGTACTCCAGTACTGTGCAACTCCTTTATAAGAAGTGTTCGAAAGGGCCACCATCGCACCTTCACCACAAGCGACGTACGACATCACCTACTATTAGAACTTCTTCTAATGCTTCCCTCCATTGATTGCTTAAGACATTTACAGAAAATTAACCTGTTAATCTCTCGTTACGAAACACAAGTCCAATTACAAACAGTTATACAAACATTTAATAGAATCAGATACACTACATATCTCTGCTTGCCATTAAAAATTATTGGAGTACAAAAATGGTTATAACTCGGGAACAAGGTCAAATAGGACACGTGTTTATATGACCTTTCTTCATCGTTGTGTGTGTTAAGATACACCCTGTAGAAGCCTTCGGTTCCTAATGTGTACTTTGTCGATATATCAGCAGATACTTCTCTTTTATAATATTATGGAAATAGAGAAGAACATGAAGAATACTTCCCACTCGTTATACCCCGCCAGGTCACACTCCTACATCAAAGCCATGTAAAAATAATTGCACAATTCGCAGAAGAATATTGCTCACTGATTAATCTCCCTCCTATGTCCACACCAAACCTTCTTAATATATGAATATATGAATCACCTCGCCACCACGCCTCTGCCCTCGTAACACTCAAGCCGCCAAACTACAATCCATCAAACCGTAAGCTTGGGAAGAGCAACACGGCTCGCTTCGATCCCCCATTCTTTCCGAGAAGGGTTGTAAAGAACGCGCCGACATTCGTCATAAAACGTTCTTGCCGAAACGAGTTCACGCCGCTCGACCGGGATTAAGAGCAACACGTCAGCCGGCGAAATGAAACGTCCATACCGGGCGAATCTTCACGGGTCGCTAGGCATGCAATCAGTCCGGGGACAGTGGATAATGCCGAGTGGTAGCGATGCCGTCGCATAGTGTCGCCAGGTTGTAATCACGATAGGCGAGCGTCACGCTGATTTCACGGCGAAGCGTGGGCGCGTACGTACGTGGCGTACACCGCGAATGGCCGTTATGTACGGCCGGCTCGTGTGTATCCGCGGCCAGCCGCGGTTCTACCTGGCGGACACTGGACCCGGCCATTTTGGACGACACACTCGTACAACGGTCGCGCGCGGTTGCATAATGTTACGTTTATACCTGACATTCATCATTAGCCGGCGGTAATTTATGTTGAACAGAAATGGTTCGGGCGAACGGGCTAATTAATATAAATTGCCGCCGCGAGGATTACAGGGCCGCGGCGGCGCAATTCATTGTGTACTTTGCGAATCGGCCGAAAGCCGATTAAGCCTGCCAAGTTACCCGCTGACGGACGCGCAAACATCGGCCGCCCCGTCTCTGGCCAATGGGGCTGCACGCGGCTGGACGTCGAACAAAAGCGCGCGAGGTTCCGAGCGAATCGGGTAATTGTGTGTTTTAATCGACGAGGGGAAGAATTTTAAAGAAGGATTGTGGGGTGTTAGGTGAAGCTGCATAATGAGGAGCTATATTGTACAGCTATGCAATTATTTTGGGAGTTAAGCGAGGAGCGATTTTTCAAAGGGGCATATTTCCATTTTTAAGGCATCGCCTTGATAATATTAAATTACACACCCCCAGTGGCACAAAACACTACAAAACAAGTTCAACTCCTTTCTGAAAAATTGAAGTGGAAATACATGTTTCATACAGAAGGTCTTACGTGTCCTAATAAGAAAAAGATTTTTATAATACACGTAGTGGAAGCTTGCATGCCAGAGATTAAGCTAACGTAATACCCTATTTCATTCTGGCACCCGGCTCCACCAAGCAGCGGCTAATCTCTCGCCTCCTTTCAGAGAAAGATCGAGAGGAGATTCGTTAAAAAATCAGCCGCTTATCTCGCGGAATCATGTCCCATCGCATATTAACGACCAAGTTACTGTCTGACCCAGTAGCTCTTTTTATACCGACCTTCGTCGTTATACAGTACCCGCTCATTAATTCAGCGGCATAAATTTTTATGGCGCAACCCGGTATAACAGCCCGCTTCCCTATAAGCGCGGAGGCAGCGAAACCAATCAGAGGGAACAAAGGTGGGAGAGGAAGAAGGGGGATGGCGGCGCAAGGGGATGCAAAGCGCGGGGATGGGGCCGCAGGAACTGACCACGTGCGGCAGTTTAAAATTACGGCGGGAATCGATAACCCAGTTCCTCCATAGGACGGCCGGCTCTTTGCTCCGACGCGGAGAGGCGCCGCCAGATGCAATTCGCTGAATCGAAACATCGTGATGAGATCGTTTTTTCTGAGCACGTCGTACCGTAGTCCCGGTCCGCGCTTTATGACAGCCGGCTCCCGTCCAGGTACGATGTACTGAAGGCAGCATAAAAAACGAAGGGGGGGGGAGGGGTGGGGGGAAAAAAAGAAACGGGGCAAAGGAAAATTGGACACAAGAGAATCCAATATAGCGGACTGTTAAACCGTAGCCGGAGTAAAATGAAAGAAGTGTAGGAGAATAAAGCGAAATGAAGAAACGCTTTCAACGAAAAAAACGTCTTTTCGAACACGGCCGAGCCGGGAACTCTTTGCCGTTCCACCGGTAATATTACACGGATCCGTGGAGATGTCCTTTTTTCCGAATGTCTCCGTAAATACGTTCGTTCTATCAACGGAGCTGTCTCTCCCCGAGGAGAAAATTGGCTGATATCGCTTCAGCGTCTCAGCCTGCACTCGTTACCGCCGCAGTCGTCTTAATTTTACAGGGAATAGTCACTCGAGGCAACGCGCCCTGTGACAATTCTCCGTGCAGCGTCCGCAGCGGATGTCATTTTGAGGGCGTCGAGAAATTTGGTGAGGATACGATTGGTAGGATTACTTGTCCCTACGACGGACTTGGTCACTTGTGAGAGAAAATATTCAGTCAGTTATTTGTTTGTGTATGTAACGTGTTCGTCTATAAAATAACTACTGCACCAAAGCACCAACATGGCGACCTAAACTGGCTGGTCTCCTCGACTCCATTGATTCCCATGTAATTACTAATACGGATGAAGAAATTCTTCAGACTTCCCCTTGTTGACGTTTTATGCCCGACTTCGCGAATTCTTCTGAATACCTTACATTTTTGCAAACTCCAGCAGAAGAAGATCGTTAAGTGCACGCAATAAGACACATTGCATACGTGGAAGCGAGGCTTAAAAAATTATCACTAATGAAAGCGACAAGACATGAAGCTAAACGCGTTATTTGGGGAAACGAATAAGTCCTCGTGAAACTCTAGGTGACCTCTCGGTAGGGATTGGATCACGTTCGATATGTACCCACGAATCCCAGTGAATTCCAATACAAAAGCTTCACTTCGTGGGATTTGAATACTTCTCATAAGAGGTGCCGTTCCATTCTATGTACTTCCCACGTACTTGGGTTATACCAGCTGGTTTCGAAACCCAGAAAGAGTATCTACCTGCAGCTTTCGAGAATGTACTTGTAAGTACTCTGACGTTTGAAAGAGTGGAATCTCGTAAAAGCAGTATTCGAACTCTGAAAGACAAAAGTCAAATCACAGGATTGAACAGAATAGAAGACTCCTGGTTAAAGTACCCATAAAAGGTCTACTTGGTCAGGGCTCGATTATACTTTAAAGTACCGCAAATGTTTCTCAAAGTAGGTATTTATAGAGACTTCGAACCCATCTCGTCGAGGCTCGAGTCCACTTAAAAATACTGTTTTTCTTCTTCCAAGTACTCGTGAACTGTTCGAAACTCTCCAGTCAGATTCGAACCTACTTCCAATATACTTCATCGCATCGCTACTCACCAGGCGTCCAAATGTCGCTTCTGAAATTCACGCCGGAACTGACTGGCGCTTTTCGTTCCCGCTGCAATCTCAGCTGTGACGATACGTGACGATACTGTCAACTCTTAAGAGGATCCGCGAACGTCGCGAGGACGAAGCAGGAAGAACGTGCCAGCAAAGGATTCAAGAAAGCTGCTTCTTGCATAATTCTGCCAGAACGCACCGCGAGACCTCGCCCAGCCTTCGCCGGGTTTCAGCGCCCAGGACAAAATTTAATTTAGCAAGGCGAGTCAAAAGAGTATGGACGACGGGCGTGGAGCAGAATAGTGGCGGTCACAACAATAACTTCGGAAAACCCAGCCACCCCGACCCGACCGCAACCACTCGTTGCTTATTGCTTTTAGTATTAACTCACCCCACGTACTACCCGCCCCGTGGTATCGGTCTCTGTCGCGACAAAAAGACTCGACTTTATTCGGACCCCATGACAAGTGGCTCCTCTAAGCTACGTCTCTCTTTACCCTTATCCTACTCGGACAATCTTCAGTTCATTTCACCCATTTGTAATTGCAATACACGCGACACCCACGGATGATCGAATTTGAAAAAAAGGAGATCGTTGTATTTAGAGATGTACAGTAGTGGATAAAAAAAGAGTTAAAAATGTGAACGGTAACAAAATAACCCTTCGTGGTCACACCTTGTTATAATCAGAAATTGGTCCCGTGGGGTTCACTGCACACCAGCGTTTTTCAGCTACCATTTTCGTATCCTTGAATCTTTTAACTTCTCTAATAGTCTTTTTCTAGAAATCTAAATCTTGATACGATGAAACACGCAGTTGAAAAAAATAGTTGTGGCGATTTTTTGGTTAAAATTCACCAAATTTGTACATTTCATTATTAAGGTCTAAGAATTTACAAAAATATTGGCAATGAAAAAATGGTAGTCGAAAATATGAGTTTTAAACTTTCTTTGAACCACCACTGTGTATAACACTGGCAAAAGTGGACGAAGTAGCATTGACTGAAACAAGACGGGCTGAGCCTCGATCGTATAGGTACAGTAGTAACAACAGATTAAATTACGCGTACTGTTACAGTGGCGCTTTGATACCGCAGAATCAGTGACGGTGTAATCCCTCCTCCCCCGCGTCTCAGCTGGCTGTATCTTCTTCCAAGTGTTTGCAGTGCCAACAGCGAGCAGCGGTATCATCCATCATGGTAGTGGTTTAGCATGCTCTTGTCAGTCCTTTCTAGTATCACACAGGTCTACCGCTGGGTCGCGAGGCAGGAGGCAAACTCGTCATCGTGTCAGCGTCGATCAAACCATCAAAATATCATCGAGTACCGGGCGGAACGCCCAAAGCAACGAGCACTATCATCCATCAGAGAAACTTTGTCGCATGCAAACGCCATTTCTCTTCGGGTCTACGTGATGCGCACGCCGATCGATAGCAACGGGTCCCAGGGCGTTCTATTCAACTGCACATGTCGTCGGACATGCCTACTAATTCGGGGGCATTAATCACGCATCGCTTATGGATACGGTTTAAGGAAGGCCGACTTCGAATTGTAAATTTTGCTGGCGTATGCGCGGACACGAAAACAGAAATGGACCGTGACAGCGAGGGCTTCATTGAATGTGCAATACCAATTGATTCATGAAGGATCGATACCGCGCCGGTGGACGCTCGTTTGTTACGCGGCTGAACGGGCGAGCGAAAAAAGATCTATCACTGGACACTGGTTGGCGCACCGGACATTCCGTTAGTCGTAGAAAGACTTCTGGAATCTCGGCTGATTGCGAGTATTTTCGCGAGCGACGGAGATCTCGCTCGGTATCCGATGGTCAATATAAATATGATAATTTATAAGGCATGAGTGGCGTTGCGGCGTGTCTGTGCTGACAACTTCAAATGCCACTCGAGTGCAAGTTCAGTGCTATAATTAACTGCTTTCTTAGCTTTCAGCCCTCAGAAATGTAAACTATTTTCGGCTGAATCACTGGCCACCGTGAATAAAGAATCCGACCAGATAAGGGATGGCAAACAGGAGACGGGTAAGATTGCTCAGTCAAGTAGAACGAGTAAATTATATTAAGGGGTTACCTAGCCTTGACAGACCAAAGAATAGGGTCACTTTTATGTAACTCTAATAATTGATCACGAAAAAGAAAGGAGAACTAAGTTGTTTCGTTTATAAATAAATGATGAACTGCTGAATCGTTATTATATAATGATCTTTTAATCATATTACAGTTGCGTTATTTTTACATGGTGTTTTGCCAGCATTTGGTGAGAAATCTATCTGAAAGAGGCGCAGAGCTTAAAGCCGAAATCCATCGTTGGTTTCGCTACCACGGGAGATATACGCTTATAGGCCGCCGCTCGATCTTTCCAAAACAATGGCGAACCATAAATCGGACGGTGAGAGTGAAAAGTAATGCGATTGTTTGGAACGGATCTGTAAGCCATTCGAGGTGGCACCACGTGAAATATAAGTCAGAAACCGATCGAGAACCGTTTCAGCCAAGTACCACCAAGTGGGCGGGCTTCCTTACAAACGGCGAAAACTGGCGCCGTCGACAATACGGGAGAAACTATCAAATCTCTTAAAGTGTCTCGCGAACGTTACGGCGATAAATTTGCCAGCAGGCCCCATCGCTGAACATTCTCATTGAAATTATTTATCGGAAACAGCTCCTTTGCCCAGTGGCAGATTTAAGGGGGAAAGGCCCAGATGGCATACATCCTGAGGGACCCATTTTTTCGGGAAAACGAAGAGACAGTTTACTGAAAACAGTTTAAGTATAGCACCACAGAAAGAAAAATATATTGTTCAGATAAAGTCTCTTTTTAAATGGGGATCTGGGGGTGTCAAAATCACCCCCCAACAATTTTTCGTTCCCCTCAATTCCTCCCCTCCTGAAGAATAAAAAACTGTACACCAGATTCGTTAAGTGCATCCTTATCCAGGCGAATATGTGCACAAATCCATCCCCGAAGGCTACAATCTTTACCTTACCTGCACCCTGTACATACAATTCGACTTGCAACGCCGCTTCGCAAGTCTCAACCCCCCGCGCCTGTTGGCGCACGAGTCTGGAAGCAAAGAGAACGAAGAGGGTGTAGACACTCGATTGCAGGAGACGGGCCAGCAACGGTGGCCGTTGAGAAGCGAGGAAAGACGGAAGAGGTGCCGGCGTAGGTGGGGGCGACCGGAAGTCTGCGAGAGAAGATTCTTGCGACGATGGTACCGGCATGGACGTCACCGGCAGTCGAGCCACGGCTGATTCGCGGCGATGCTCCCGGCAGTTTACGGGTCCCTGGACCGGCCATAACTTCGTGCCAGACAATTCATAAAGCCACCGGCGAGAGGAAGAAAGTGAAAAAGCGAGCGAAAAGATATCTTCGACCAGAGTTGCTTGACTGGATGGGTGGGACGGCGGGTTCGTGCTGGGTGGAGTCACGGGGGCACCCGCCACCGCCACCGCCGCCAAAGTGCTCTCTAAATTATTCTCTCGAGCGTCACGAGTGGAGGGGCCTTGGAAAATGGGGCTCGATCTGGACCAGAGGGGCGAGCGACGCTGCGAGGCTCGCGAGGGGCCAAGGAACGGGGACGGGGAAGAAGAATGAACGTCGGATACAGGGGGGTTTCATTGCTTCCGGTTGTTTACCGCGGCCACGATAAGACGAATTCAACCTGTTCGAATTAATTTGGGCTCGCTGCCGCGAGTGTGGTGCCAGCCGTGGCACGTGAATCGAGGACCGTCGGAGACCTTTGCTTTGAATTCTGTGTGGATACAAATATTGTAATTATGAAGGTATGAAAATATATGTATGGACAAATTTGTGTGGAAAAGAATGTTCTATAAACATGGTGCCAAAAAAAGGGAATTAATGAGATACGTATTTTTTTTAAGCGCCAACTAATATTCCCCTCTTGATGCCGTACCAGTTTTGTTTGAAACATTTTTTCATATAGCAAACATTTTACAAGTAATTTAGGTGGCACGCTTATGGACCGGATGAGCCTTCGATGAACCAGAATACGAATAAGTTATATATTTTTTTGTTACATGAGGCAATTGGAGAATCTTAATAGCAAAAAGTAAGGTTTGTCTTGAAAACTCACCACTCTCCTCAATAATTTTTTCTTTATTCTGGTTCATCGAATTGAAGCTACATATTTATAAGGGAAAACGCCGTTTCATTTTTCAGCATTCATAACTCCGATATTTATTATTAAAAGTTAATAAATAAAACTGCAACTTCTTCAAAGATGGATAAAAACATGGTCCAAATTTCAGTTGAATCGAATCGCTACTTTTTTAACAAAAAATTCCCAAATTTTGCTATGTTTTTAGCCCCGAAAATGGGATTCCCCTTAAGAGGGTGTTTATTTGTCACGGGTAGTCCTTCTGAGAAGAATAGTACGAGTGCTAATTGCTGATTAGCGGAACAGTTTTTGAAAATCTAGCAGCTGTTAAAATATAGGATGCGAGAAGTTGAGAACCCAGTGATAGGACAAAAGTAATGCATCGAAGATGTTATCGGATTGAATGTGCAGTGCAAGTGATACGTCAAATGCACGGTCATAAATGAATCCGCACAATCACGATTACGATTTACGCGGTTCAGTAGAGGGTGCACATCCGACATGTATCTTACTACTACAGATACCTCGACCCGTGTAGCTTATGGATACGATTTACACGTCTATCCATTTCTTGGTACCAGTCCAAACCGACGTAATCCACTTCTCACCGAGACAGTACACATGCAGAACCGCAATAAGAATGAGCTTGGGTCCGAATTAAATCTTGTTTGCGAAAGGAATAAATTTTCTTGGATCTTAACGAGACTGTAAGGTACGTATGCGTATACAAAGCATCCCCTGATGAATGATACGTTCATTGATAAAAAATTTCTCAATCAAATATACTATAACAACGAGAATTTTTCCGCGACAAGGAAAATTTCAGTATTATTCAGGAGAATTTCAGTATCATTGTATTGTATGGGTAAAAAATATAGTTGCTACTGAATTCAAGTTATACTGCAGCTTATCAAAGCACCAAATTTCGATCACAATTCTCCCCACAAATCTGACGCAAAACTTTATCGCGAGACGTAAAAGGCAGATAGGGTAAAGGTACCAGTAGTTGACAACTTTTCAGAAAAACTTGAAAAATAAGGTTTTTAGAAGTGCAACTATCTCTTTTCAACAGCGCGCCGCGGCTCCTAATAGGTACCCACAGTTCGCAACTTCTAAAAACCTTATTTTCCACGTTTTTCTGAAAAGTTGTCAACTAGTGATACATGGTCAACTACTGGTACCTTTACCCTATGCATAAGTAGACGATTGAAATCTGAATAGAAGAAAGTCTAATTTCCATCGTCCCACTTTAAGACAGTTCTATGTTGCTTACCATTTAAATTCCAAGCCCCCAGGTTTCAGTACTGTCAACTCGCAATAAAAATCACTCCTTCATCCCCAGAAACTTAATTTACTAAATCGCCATAATGGAAACTTGAGAAAACCGAGAGACATTTTACTTTTTTTTATTTAAACTAAATTAAAGAAACGCTCGCCATGATACACGGTACACGTCGTTTGACGTGCTTCTGATTCGGCATCGATTTCTAGGAAAGCGTAAATAAATATTCGCGGATGCGGCGCGGAACCGCTCACGCGAGGCCCTGCATGCTCACGCGAGAAAATTTCCACTCTGGCTGCAACGCGCTATTCCCAGGCTAGTTAAGAAGCGAAGCGAGCTTGTCAGCTTTACTTCTATCGAGTCTGGGACCAAGACCATTCTTACCGCCCCCCTGGTAGCAGGACGAGAGGGGTGGGCGAGGAACGGAAATGGTCTCGGGCGGATGAGCCAAGCGGCAAGCGGCAGGATGAGACCGAGATTAAAGTATTTGCAAGTGCGAGAACGACGCGACGAGACTGTTAACTGCCGAGCACGCCTCGCGATACTCCCACGTGTTTCATCGTCGTTCACGGCTAACTCCAAAAATGTTGTACCGTGTGAAATTATTGGGCGAATACCGGCAGCTTGCTGTTGGAAGAAAATACACTTGTAAGAAAGAAGTGGGGTCAGTAGTAGGGGAGTTACGATTTTAGGTGAACTCGAGGGTTCACAAATTTACTGGCGGTGCATTAGGGTGGAGCTTAAAAGTTGAAAATAATTAAATATCTTTTTATAAGTCTCACCACCCTGAGTTGTTCCTTTAGATATACAAACACTATATAAAAAAAACTTTGAACAATACATCTTATGTTTAGGGGTAGCTCAACCCTAGTAGCATTTTTGTTGGCCAACGATTGCCAACAGTTGGGAATCAGTTGGGATATAGTTAGTGTTTTTGCCTACAAATTCCCAACATAGGGGCACGGCAAAAAGTTACGACAGTTTGCCAACGAATATTTAATGTTGGGCCTACAATTATTATGGTTGGTTAATTAACAAAAAGTTACGACAGTTTGTCTACGAATATTCAATGTTGGGCCTACAATTATTATGGTTGGTTAATTAACCAAAACTTTAGAACGATGATTAAATGTTGTCTAACAAACGTCAGAAAATTTGCTACATCCAAAAACTTGTTACTATATTCCAAGTTGTGATTTTTCTTTCCTTATTTACAAACACGTAATGAGGTCGTCTGTCTTAAGACGAATGTAAAATTTTAAGGAATGAGTCGAATGATGATATTTTGTCGAACAATTAATACTATATATGTAACTAGAAATTAAAAGTGTTTATAAGGAAGTGTGTTGGGTAGTTGCGACAACGGCTGCTTCGCAATCGGAAAGTCCGTGTTCGATTCCCCTCACGGCAAAATTTTTTTTTTACCTAATCCAGACCAGGCAGTCCCTATAAATAGTTGGGCAACAGTAGGCAAGCCTATCTTGGCCATCTGTTGTTGGCCCAGCCTGAAAAAGAAGTGCCAAATCTAACTGTTGGCCAACTAATATTATGTGCGTGGCCCAACTGTATGCCAACCCAAAATGCTACTAGGGAAGTGAGTCAAAGATTATAGGAATTATGAAAATTCAACATATAATGGCCTTTTTAATTTATTCTCGTGATTATTTTTCACTTAAAACACGCCAATTTAACCCTGCGTGACGGTTGAATTATTATTGCAAGCACACTGAGATCTTAGCTGATAAGGTTAACTTGATTAGACAGCAGAATTTCTGTCTAGCTTCAATTCCTTTCAATCTTCGTGCTTAATTCCGCGATTAACTGAATTTTAATGCGCCTAATAATTCCGCGAAATCGAAAAGTCTAGAATGAAAAAAAAGTAGAGTAAAAGGGCTCTTTATCCCCTTTCCAATTATAGAGTTTGCGCGATGCAATGAAGCTCACGATTCCGCACCCCTCCCCGATCCGCCCGTCCGACTATGCACGTTAATCCCATTACTTCCGTAGTCTTAGCTTCGTAATCCTCGAGTCCTGATTTATGCAGCAGATACTCGAGAGATAACTCGAAAGCACGGTGGGTCACACACTCGTAAGACGGTTTCGAGGGGAGCCCCGGTGTGTAAGAATGCTCCACACATGAAATGTTCGCGATGCATTCAGAGGAAGGTATACATATGCCGTATGTAGGAGCGTCTGAACGCACTGCGCTGATTTTGAATAACGGAAGTTGAATTTTAAATTGACCAAGTAACCTTAAAAACCTTATAAAAAAAAATGTATGCAACAACATGCTGATAGAATAATATTACTACAGGGCAACTATGTATTAAAGGGAGTTCAATTTTGAAGTTCCACGATTATCCAAATTTCTGTTATCCCAGATCTTCACTATGTCTCTGTGTGTATATGTATATAGGATGACATATCTCTTGATATCAAAATTTCGAGTCCTTTTTTATGCTATATTCTAAAGAAACTTTTACAACTTATGGTCGCCCTATATATAGGAATACCGGGAATCGGGCAAGGCGCGACGTTGTCGATGCCGATCGCTGCGTTCGCTATTGTTTGGCAGCGTCGCTCGACGGCAGTTGTCGCGACACGCAGTCCCGAGTTGTAAGCAGTCTGTAGAGGTCATAGCATGATCGCTCGTGGTATCCATAATATATACATAGTGTTAGACTACGAGTTTCTTTATTTCACGCCCCACCTTAGTCCACTACAAACTAAAGGTGCTCGAATTTGGACTACGCAATTGCATTTGTTTTATAAGAAAATCAGCACCGTATTCGTTAAAAGCTTTGAATTGTTATCCTAGTTTAATTTGAAACGAAAATTTCAGACGACTCCATCTTTTATACGCTATTACTATCAGCCTGGAATAATAAATGAGTTAATTAAATTACGTTTCATTCTCTGGCATAAACAGAAGGGAAGGTACTTTTTAAATCCACTGAAATAAAGGTCTTCAGAAGTATGCGAAAGAAGGGACATTAGCGTCTAATGGACTCTATAAAACGGCGTGGAACCATCCACACGTAAAACGTAAGCAGTGAGAAGTGAAACGATAAAATGCCACCCCCCAACGTCCGATATTTCCGCAATGCGCATCGATTTATTTCGAAACAACCATTTCAGCGATTCCCACAGGCCGCCATTCGGAGCTAATAAAATTACAGGAGCTAATTAATTAAGAACCGCCGGAACTAGGCGTGTTGTAAATAGAAAGCCCGCGGGGCAATGAAGACACGTCGCATGGGCGAAATAAAAGCAACACAGGGAACAGCGGGCCAATTATTTGGGCGTGCGGCAGTGAAAAAGCTAATTATATGCATCGAAAGCACACCGCATGTCTCGCAAATGGCCCAAAAACTGTTTCAATTACAATGTACGCGCGCCGCTCACGAACGGCCATTTCAATCTCCTGCCAATTCGATTGGCGCGCAACAAATTAAACTCTTGCTGAAAACTGGGACAATGGAAGAAGTATTTGTCTCGTGGCTTAATCGCCTACTTCGGATAATATATCACCGAAAGGTATTGCACTGTTTGCGCATAAATCATTTAGATGCGATATATTTCGCGAAAAGGATTTACATTTATATCGTCAGCAAATGTACACGCACAGAGTGACCGAAATTTATAGATACCAATTACGATATGGAGTTTGAAAATTATTGGCATAAATTTTTATTCCGATTGGCTTCAGGTTGTTCATATGCAAATGAAGTTGTAATTTTCGTTCGCGCTATTTGTAATTCCTTCAATTTTCACGTGCATTAAATATTACAGGGCACAATGACCTCTCCGTTGATTAATAAATTATTTAAAATCGAATGCCTCTTTAGAAATCATATTCAATTATAATGATTTGTGCTTCCGTACCTATTCGCCTCGTTTGTAATTACCTCCGCACGGGGTGTACTAAAATTATAGGAAGATACGAAACCAAATCGAAATATGAGTGTGACTTTGTAATTTGAAATTTCATTAACAAAATGCAAGCATTAATTGGCATTCTTTCACCTTTTAAACGGACACGGGGTCCATTCTAACCCAAGACACTATCGCACATACCATTTATAACCACGATTTTACATTAACTTTGAATTTTCTTATAAACCAAGATTCTTGTTTTCTTAAAACAGTAATAGTATTAAATAGTGGATAATACAAGTGGCACGAAATTATTTAAAATATAAAATTAAATCTTTAAAGACAGAGACGAAGCAGGGCATCTACTGACACGAAGTTACAAACGTATTTATTTACACAAAAATGAGGAGACTGTAAAATCTGGAAAAGCCCAGCGAAAATCGACGAAAATAGAAACTAAAACCTTTGAGAAGTGACTGGCTCTATACACTCGGAAATTTGTTGTACACTGTGCGTTGGACATGTGGGAGCGCGGCTTAAGGCCATAGCTTACTGCGACTCGTAGTCAGGGAAGTGACCACGAGCGGCCGCTTGATCCTACTCAGGCAGTAGCGCAGGGGAACGAGAAATCCGACGGATGAACGACGCGACGACAAATTATAATGTGAAACAATAGAGGATCGTAACAATCGGGCTCTCTCTCTCTCTCTCTCTCGTTCCCGCGGATATGCTGAATGCCCCACTAGGTAATAAAATAATACACGCCCACACACTTTACCCATAAAGGGCGTGCATGAATATTACATACCGCTTAATTCCTCGGGCGTTATAGTCGCCGCAGAATGCAGATACGCATCGGACCGTATCTCAAAAGTAATCTGCTGCATCCGCGCAAACAAAGAACGGTGGCGCAAATTAACAAACGCAATATCTCGCGATGTAATTGCCCCAGGGTTTAACACGGGCTAAAGCCTTCGTTCAGAGATACGCGGACCATTAAGTGCATACTCCGTGTTTATCCTAATTCCAATACTGAAAGTGACGTTTCTAAAATTTCCTTTAAATAATTTGCCACGAACATCGTGGCATTTAGGCCTTCTAACTAGGAAGCATGTATGTTGAAATAATAACATGATCCTACAGTGTAGTGTTCCTGATTTCTCGATATTTTTTTCTTTCTCGAGAAATCAGAAATCAGATCATACTTCTTGAGAATTCTCGAGAAATTGAAAAAATGTTACAAAATTTATATTTTTGGAATAACGTTGACAATGTTTATCACAAACACAGGAAAACTTTAACTGATTGTTCATTTTCTGTCTAACTTGCACAAAACTTGTATAAGTGAAAAAACAGATATTAAATATAATTCATAAATTCATTTATTTAATACAAAATTTGTGCAAAGCGAAACATTACTTTCTTGTTTTAAAATAGTTTTTTAATCTATTTCTTTTTTTTTTTGTGATAAATATGGATATTAAATGAGAAAACGCGTCTTTTGAATTTTTTTAAGAGATTCTGGACCAGCTATGTAAAAATTGTATAAATGATAGAATAGTTTTGTCTCTTTTTTTCGATATTTCTTCTTTAATAGCAACAAGAAACTTTACTTATTTCAGTAGGCATGCCATTTTTCTAAACTGTTAAATAGGAAT
The DNA here is from genome assembly GCA_910592295.1 of Andrena haemorrhoa. NCBI lineage: Eukaryota > Metazoa > Arthropoda > Insecta > Hymenoptera > Andrenidae > Andrena > Andrena haemorrhoa. The sequence goes on from OU342943.1 coordinate 18,192,742, forward strand.
TTCAGGGCACCTTGACCAGTCAATAATGTCGAATCTTCTCTACTGAGATTTTCTATTCTAATTCATATAAGTTCTAATGTTACTAATAAGATTTATTTAAATTGTAAATGTGTTTATACGTTCGCGATTTACTAGACTTAAATTAAGTTTCTCGAGAAAATCAGTATTTCTCGAGAAATAAGAAATAAGCAATTATACAATTTCTCGAGAAGGAACACTACCACAGGGAAACAATTAAAGAGTCCTTGTAGAAAGACACTGCATAAAAGTTATGAAAGAAAATTTATCAGAAATTTGTTGGCACTTGCAGTGTTTTTCTACAAGGACTCTTCAATTGTCGAAGGGAATCCTACAGAATTTGTATTTTCTATGAAATTGGAAATTCCTTGAAATATTATTGAGAGGATATGAGCGATGAAGGCTGGCGAAGGGACACTTGCTCGTCCGTTTAGCGGTGCCGAAAGAAATTCACGAGAGGAAGTTCAATAATTCAGAGTACCCGTCGAATCAATACGTACGGGGCATGGAAGTATTGGTTCTCGCCTAGTCCATTTGGGGAATCGTCCCCTGGCCGAGTATCCCTCGGCGGGTGTCAATAACCAAAATAATACGCAATACATCAGAGCCTGAACCAGAGATGTTCCGCGCTGACATGTTTATGGCTGTCAATGTGATGTTCTAACCCGCGAATCACGAGCCGAGGGTCACGTCGGCGCTGGCTGATTTATAACAGCGATTCATGCTGCTACTGACGCTTCAAAAACTCAACGTCTGACTTCGATCTACGAGATTTCCATCCAGCAGATGACCGAATGGATTCCATAACAGAACTGTGGGCTCGCTTGAATGTTTGTACAGCATCGCGTGTAACAACGAATGTACGCAGAGAGAAAAATATTCCTCGGTAGAAAAAGAAATTACAGTTACCTAATTTGTTTTAATTGAAAACTAATTTTAGGATTATCGTAGAAATAAAATCTACTTAAATAGATTGGAATTTCTTTTCGAAAGCTAAGCACTCTGAGTGTGCAATTTTTAAAGATAGTGTCGCACTTTATTTTCGGTATGTGAGCAATTAAAGTTCCGGTGTGACTCGTCACTAATGAAAGGCTAGTTGTTCAACATCTTGTTTAAAAAAAAATGATATTGGAAATGAGCAAACTAGATATAATAAATCAAGTAAGAACTTGGAACGCATAAATCGTCACATAATTATTAATGCGCAATCGTGAGTCTTACTTAAAAAAAGTAAATCACTCTTCAGTCTTCTGATCCTTTCTTAGGAAATGTTCTATTAAATCCCCTCTAAATTTTGTAAAAAGAAAGATTCATTAAAACCGGGGGACCCAGTCACCGCGACCTTCGCTTCGAGCAACAAATTTCATTACTCGAAAATAATTAGCCTGCCCCGGAACATCATATCAACAGGCACAGAGTCGTTCCCATCGACGTGCCCACGAGATATTTGTTGTTCAAGCGCAAACGTAAAGTCATGCGGAATTGTTTGCGAGTAATGTGAATCTTCTCGGGGTCCTTTGACCACGCCTCGAGAGTATATCGTCTTCCTACTTGTCAAACACGCGCGCGCGCGCGCACACACTGGCCCGCGAGACGGAACAGTTGTGCCGGAGTTACCAGCGTGGCTATATTAACTTGGTACGTGAGTTGTATATGCTGCGAGATACTTGAGACCCCAGTGTAGCAACACGAACGGGCTAAAGTCAAGGGAGAAGAGGGGACCAAAGGGAATGTCGATTCTTTCAAAAACAGAGGGTAGGTATCATAGGAAAAGCAAAGGGAATAAACAGGGGCCAAGTGTACAAAGAAAGAGGGGCTGGCGGAAGAAGCAAAATAAGCAAAGGGTAGCTTACCAACAGCAAAAAAAAAAGCGTATTTATAAAAGGGAAACGCGAAAGACAGAAACTAGATGTGAAAACAATGAAAAGGCAGGCTTGTGTCATGGGGTAGGTGCTTCGAAATTTTCCTCGCCGAAATTCACAAATCCAGTTTCACCATTTCTTTTTATGATTAGAAACGAAATTCGGATTATCGAGACTCCGGCAACCTACATTGTCACAGATATTACACGAAACGGTTCAATTTTAGATGATGGGCAGACTTATCGAGTGATATCTATTCGAAGGGATGGGGAGATAAAATAGAGAAAGAAGGGGATTAGAAGGGGTGATCGTGAATGTGCGGAATTATAAGAGGTGCGAGACCAACCCTGTCCCTGGTCTCATCTCGCCCCCGTATTCGCCAGCGATAACAGCGCCCACCTAAAAGCACGTATGGGATTTATCATCCCTGCAGTTTCTGACTTACGTGCATCGTGAGAATATTGCCTGCCAATATAGTATTCGGCAAGGCTGCCGGCCATTACAACGAGGACTCTTATTACGCAGGAAATACGTAGCAAAGGGGCGAGTGTCGCGCCCAGAAGTTCGATACAAATTCCTGCGTCTGGTCACGTTGAGTCACTTTTAAATTGCACTTGACACAAAGAATTCTTAGGTATGGTTACCTTTTTACGTTACCGTTCTCTTTTCAACGATGCTCCACTCCGCTAATATTAACGAGGGGATGAACGGTCTCAACAACAATCCCAAGTTTTATAAGATACATATTTACGCTGTGAATCTTGGAAACCATTTTATTGAGCGTGAAACGTGAAATCGAGGTGTCCGCAGAAAATTCAGTTGTATCTCGTTCAATTTTATCGAGAAACCTTATTCTGTCCGGTGAAACGTTTCGAAATAAGCGGCGCTTAAAAGAATATTGCGTATCGAACGATGAGAAAATGTAAGAGGAATCTCGCGCCGATTTTTCTTCAATAAGAAATCGTTCGGTGGAGAATCATCAAAACCGTAGAGCGCACCGGGTCCCTTAGCGAATCCATCGCGACGAAATATGCCGAACAACGTCCTTGGGACCTAGCATCCCCTCGGTGTTCCCTACGTGCAGCGAATAAATCATCCTTCGCAGTCTTCTATCTGCATGGAATAGGACACCCTCGTGGAAAATGCCCTGTTGGCTCTCCTCGCGAGCAAGGCTTCTATGCACGCGTATCGATCAACGCGGGGGACGATCACAGGTCGAATGTCCTCAAAGGATCGTCGCAATAGGCGATTTTGTAATCCTTACAGCGAATAATAATAACTTTCTATCACTCAGCTTACATGTCCTTAGCACGAGGTATAAAAGATGAAGACAGACTCTTATAACTCATAACTACAATAGAATAATTATTATCGAGCAGGACATTTGAGCCTAATTATGCAGAAACCTACCAACCCTCAACATGACAGAAAAATTAGTTAAACGCAGTATGGATCCCATAATTCTGTGATGTTTATTTTGCAAAAAAAAAATTACTATCCCATAGAAGAACTCTTACATTATACAGTTATTAAAACTACCAAGCCACAGTTCCATTGTACGCTCATAGAACAAAAGCTACAGAAAATTTAAAATAATATTAATAATTATACTTACAAAGGAAAAGTATCTGCTGCGACTAGAGTGAAGCAAGAAAAGGTATCTGTTCATAAAGAGCTTCTGGTGATATTCGAAATTCGATCAATTTAATTATTCGACCCAAGGATTACAAAAAATAAATTATGTAAGAATTCCATTAAACGGGCGTAAGTTCTCCATTCGCATAAGTCACCAAACAGATAGAACCGATCACGACATTCGGCAGGCCCAATGGCCGTAATATTTTCCGTCTTAATTACATTCCGTGCCTCGAAGGGTTGAATGCCCCCAGTATTAATAATCGCCATTATCTATCTAGTTCGCGATCATTAAGAAGTCCATAAAGGCAATCGGTACGAGCTTCGGTTCTTGAAAAGATAAGCCGGCACGTTACATTGCAGGTAAGTCGTTTCGACGGACGCCAAGCTGCATACGTAATTCTGGTTGAACTCTCCGACGCTATCGTAACTGCTTTCGGCATGGAGGACAATGACTGTACGTGCGCCAGAACTTTCGGTGCTCTCTTCTATATCATACAGATCACTGTATTTCGGGGAGTATCCTTCTACCATCCCGCCAACGCAAGATTCAGCCTCTAATGTCGATGTATACGTATACAAGTCCACTTTAAATACTTCGAGGGAAAGTATTCATTAATTATTCTTCGGTTTCTGCCTGAAGCAGGACTCCGGAAAAGTGGAGTGTCGACCAATCACTATCGACAACTACTTCTTCCAGTAGCCACATGTTTTCTAAAAAATTTTAAGGAAAACCTGTGCCGCTTTCTATCTCAGACACTTAAGTAGGTGCGGAAGGCAAGAAATTGTGGAAAACATGAATGCAAGAAATTTACTAACCAGGAGCAAAGTAATCTTGCGAAGTAACTTGTTCCATGGAATTTAATTTTCTTTCTCATTCATACCCAGCATTACGTATGCGCATATGGAATTCAAATACTTCCTATGCCCTGCATAATAATCCAGCCGCTGTAGGAAACATTCATGTATGAAATTCCTGCGCTACTGTAATCACCCACAAATCAGAGTATTGCAGCGTAACGTCTCCGCCGAAAAGCACGGAAACAGAGATTTGGACGTTGAAATTGAGTATTACCGAAGCGAAACTTACAAAGCTTCCCAAAGCTCATACAACTTTACCCAAGCAAAAACAATTTAAGGGAAGAACCGTATTGGAACGTGGTTAATCGCCCACCACATTCTCCCGATATTCCGCTCGTCTCGCAACGTATTTGCAGCCAGCTTTCCTCACCGACAAAAGAGCCCGTCTTTCCGCGGGGAGGGAGACATCGGATCGTGTCGAGCAGCTTTCCATAAACAAGCTACTTACGGCTCCCGGTTGCAGAGCAAATCGACGGAACGGCATAATTTATCGCGGGGTCACGAATTTTTTATCGACTCGAGAGGCCGCCCACCCCGGTGCCAAAAGCACTTCGCGGCGGAACGAGGGCACCAAGGATTTTCCAGAGGCAGACACCGTAGGTTGTTCCAGCCTTGCGCCGGCCAAATGGCCTTAGTCGGTCCCCCGGCGTGCAGTCGTTACCATTTGCATGGAATTCCGAAGCGACCTGGCATTCCTATGCAAGCCGGTAAGTAACGCGGACCGCCGTCGAGAAGATCCCCGGCGAAAAGCTACCCCCCGCCGAAATGAGGGGGAGAAGGTGCGCGGGGAGGACCGAGCCGCGGGAAAATCTATCCCGAAAGGTGGATCGAGTTACCCCGCGGCCCCGTGGGAAAATCATTCGCCGCGTTATCGTGCCATTTGCGTAATCTAGTGTGAACGTTTAAATCCACCCGCCATCCGCGTTACCCCGCGCCACCTGTTCTCCTACAGGGGACTGAGGCGTCAGCCCGTAACGAGCCTTTCACGGATATCGCCGAGCTTCCGTGGTTTATAGCGGCCGGAAGATTTTTCCAGATATTCGAGCGGCCCCAACGTTTCGATTTAGATGACACGCCGATAAGCGAGATTTCGTTACCAATAAGCTGGGGAGGAGGGTGGGCTTTAAATGGAACCGAGGCGCGGCGATTCGCACCACCGACGATATCCAGGAACGGGTTTATGGGATAGGTATTGGACACTTGTTGTCTTTCTTTGGAATTAAGCGGGGTGTATCGAGTGGGAAGAGGATTCGTTACATCCGGTATGCAGAAACGGTGGGTTAAGTCACAGTGGGTATTCTACTCTCCTTAATTGAAATGTCTGGAATAGTTCCATTTTTTCAAGAAATGTTGAGATATTTGAAGTTCCGCACACCTTTACCTTTTAAGTAAAGTTACAAAACCTAACGTGCTTCGTAGAGATCTGGAAACAGTCTAAGTTATTTATTCCTTTACAAGGACGACACAAAGACAATGAGAAAACATCAGTTTTCCCGATGTTTCGAAATGCTAGGTAAGGCATCTTAAATAGGGAGGACAGTATTGTATTTTTGGTGTGTTGGAAATATTGGAGCTTTAAAAAGGTTTGCTACTATTTTCTGCGACATGCTGCCAGTTTTATGGCATCTTATCAATATCAAGTTGAAGGGTAAGGGGTGAAACAGGGAATGCCCATTTTTTCGTGATTTCGCGATTTACAGCATATTTTGTTACCGGTAACTGGGACTACCGAGCTGTTGAATTACAAAGGGTTGTAAGGTTCAAATATCCCCGTAAGATAACTCTAAAGATTCAGTAGGGTAAACGCACCAATAAATGAACGCTTAAGGCTACTGAATGAACACTTGTATAAAATTATGTTTGCAGCGCGATTGATTCTACGTGCTGCAAAAATTGTTTGGATATGAAGCAAGAAATTAAAAGAAGTCTCTAATTAATTAGTTGCTTATTTTAATAACTTATTTTACTCATTTTAATATAAAGTGTCCATTCACTGGTACGTGTTCATTTACTGGTACATCTACCCTACACTGGTTAAAAATTGGAAATGTCCCCGGATGTTCCCACTCTTTGCTTAATCTTCTCAATAAAGAAGCTGTTTTGTGGCATTCCCTGTTTCTTCCCCTTACCCATCAACTTGAAATTGAAACCTTCGCTTATGTCACTGTTCTTACGAAGACTATTACTTCAACCTCACATAACTGTCCCCGGAACTATGCCTCAGCCTTTCAAAGCAACGTCGCAAAGAATGATGAATTCCGACATTAATCGTAGATCCGACAGGCAACGAATATTCCCGAGAATCTATTAGCACACATTCCACTATCGCGTCCTACAACCCAGCGCCAGCCCATTCGCGCGTTGTTCATAGCGACAGCCTCTGCAGGCCCTAAAATTAACAAGCGTGCGTCTGATGTCAGCATTATGATGCCGCGCGCCATTAACGTCCTCATTATGCGCGCGCTATGAATTTAATCTCGTCTATCATTGACGCGAAAGCCTATTTCTCCGTACTTAGGCATGATCGGTTTCTCGTCAGAGCGCGCCTCTGGCCAACCGGACTATAGGCCTCTCGCCTCTGGTACGTGGACACGTTGTCGGCGCGCAACGTTTATTCCTCGCATATAGCTCTTATATACATCTCTCGGCTGGCTCCTCCGACCCCCGTATTTCCATCCGCCTTCCCTCCGCCCGCGGCGAGCCCCCGGCAGCAAGTCTGCGGTTATAACGAGCGAGACGCGCCACTGCTACCAACTAGCACGGTCTATAGGTGTACCCCACCCCGACACTGACTCTAGATTCCTACCTACGACTATCGTTTGATAGTGCAGGCACGCTCCCTGCACCGGTGCTCAACCTATATTAATCTCTCGCTACGCCCGCGGAGAAAATAATAGAAAGTGAGTCACAGCCACCGCCCAACCGCATTGACCGTGAACCATACCGAACGGCAGCCTAGTCACAAGTGTCGGAGATTGTGAGAGAACGCTAACGACCGGGGCTGCTCCTTGGCGCGGACAAAGTACCGTCATTTCACCCATTGATTGGCGATAGGCACCTGGCGAGGATCGGTTCGATGCAAAGCTACTCTCACATTTTACTGGCTATTGTGGACTTTTCACGCGGCTCGACGGCACGCGGTGAATACACGTTTGATTGGTAAACGGTGTGTGCTTGACACATTCGGGAATTAAATGGGAGATTATTGTATTGGGTCGGTGGGAAGGCTCGCTCGGTCACTGTTAGGTGATGTTGGGTGCTCGGAGATGTCTTCTTTTACTTGGATTATAAAAGCTTGTAATATATTTTCACTTTTAACCCTCAGCTGTCACACTGCTGGGTCAAAATGGCCCACAATTTGATTTTGAAGTGAAATATCTTTGAGGTATCATTGAAAATGGTACTACTGTTAAGGGGCTGTTCAGGTCTAGAGCCCTTAAATTAGGTGGTCTTTAGGAATTAATTAAAGGAAAACTACTACACATCATTTAATTGGTCTTTTTGCATTGAATTAAGGGTGTCTTAAACTATAGAAATAATTTTTTTGTTTTATAATTAATCATTGCAGACGGCACTGGGGAGCCGTTAAAGTCGAGGCGTCAAAATATTCATCCAAATCGGTAGAAACAGTAGCATCGGTCCTAAATCATTAGTCTGAAGTAAAAAAACAATGCCAGATTATTCAAGGACATGACACTCGCTCGTGAACTGGCCAGAAAAAATGAGAAAAAAATGACAGTTTTTGAGAAAATAACGACACTTGAAGTTTGAATGCCATAACGAACATGGTTCTAGAATAAATCAGCTCGTTATAGGATACCCCACTGTACAGTATCTCGATGCAGTAATGCGATCGAGCGATTTCATCATTTAATAAATTAACGGTACCAGTGCATCGCATCGATAACGCAAACCCCTATCTAATCACCGGCTGATTTGCCCCTTTTCCTAAATAACCGAACGTTAGAAAGGCTGTTCATCACTTTCGACGTGACTCTCGAGCTTCCGCGCGTCGGCCTCAAAGGAGAACAGGTCAGGCCTTTCTCCCGCCGATGAACGCTCCGATAAGCGCCGCCTGTAATGGTTTCGCGATCGAAAATTGCAGAGGTTGACCCAGTGAACTGTGCAGACCGAAGCGTCACAGAGCAAACTGCCCTATGGTCCCGTGGTTTATATGGTTTATACAATACGGTTTGCCCACCGAATCGCCATCAGCGGGCTCGTTTCAAACGAGGCTTTCCATTCTCGACGATCCGTCCACGAAATTACAACAGACTTCGCGCGCGGTAACGATCGACGGGATACAAATAGCAGCCACTGCTATATCGGGGCGAACGGGTCGCGTTGTTTCTCCTTGGTTCCCGGTGAATCTCGCCGGATCGTATAATCTAGAATGGGAGCGCGGTGCAAGTTCGAACGCCCAAGGATTCAGTCCAAGAAGTTCCGAGCTAGTGCCCTCGATAACGCGGGGCACATTGTTTCTATAGCATCCGATAGGATCAAAGGTGAAATGAAGAATCTGGAAGTGCTCTGTAAAAGACCATCGAACTTTCTTCGAGTCTCTGAACTGATATTTGCTTTAGCTAGAGGGCAGTTGTACGGTTTATACAAAAACAGACTTTTGAAAAAACCGGTTTTCGAATTCCACTATTCCTAAAATACCGGTTAAAACGGTTTTCGAAATTTCACAAGAAAATATAATTAAAATAGAAAATACATATTTGTACTTATTTTAAAAATGTTCAGTTTTTTTTAATATTTATGGAATTACAAAAATATAACAAAATAAAATATACCCTAGCTATATAAAACCAAATAAAGGAATAAAAAATTAAAATAACTAAAATCTGTACAACTTTTGAATTCATTTAATATATATGGAACTACAAAAATATAACACAATTAAATACACTGCATACAGATCAAAATGAAAAAAACTAAATTAACTAAAAGCCGTACAAAATATAAATTATAAATCTTTATTTCTTTTAGTATTTTTCTTCCAAAAATATGAACTGATGAAGATTAGGTTCCCAGTAAACTGTTACCTACTACCATATGCTTGTGTCCGAGGCGATTTTAAGTAAACGTGTTGACGTTTTTAATTAAGTAATTAATTCATTTTTAAATATCAATTCTAGTATACAAAACCGTTTTTTTTTTTAAATTTAAAAACCGGTTTTCGAATTTTACAAATTTATAAAGAAAACCGATATTTAAAAACCGACAAACCCTAGGCAGTTGTGACTCTGTACACAGTGTGTTTCTAGATGAGTGCTGCGTGAAATAAGTGACGATTCATTTTCCATTTTTAAGAGTGTTGTTATAAGGCATCTTATCCTAAGTTCATTATTCGTGTCGTCATTATGAATTTTTATTGAAGAAATTAGATGAAAATAAATAATACAAATTTATACATCCGTTATTAGTTGAACGATGTGTTGGTTCCTTGCAATAATTTGGCCGAATAGCCTTGCAATTTGAAAGCGAAACGCATTTTTGTACCAGTGATGTTGAATGTTGGATCGCAAAAAGTGTTAAGTGTGTATAAAGTCTCATGGAAACATTGTACAAAATAGGGAAAAACATTGATACTAGGTAAGTATTGATTGAAGAATCCTCGAATTGCTTAAGTCATTTAGATTTCCCTTATGCCAGAACTCGAGGCGATAACGACGGAATGAACGTGAACTAACGAGCTCGGTCTGTCGTGTCTTTGTTCGTTATAAAGAAGTTTCAACTTCTCAGTTTCAATCTCACTAATTAAACGAGCCGAGAGGCGGGATCCGTAAGAAAATATCTCCCGCCATTACTTCAGGAAAAAAACCAAAGCTTCCTAGTAGTACTTGAAAGACAAACGTAATCAGCGAATCTTTATTCTCGCAGAGTTCCATATTAAACTTCTTCAAAGAATGAAGCAGATATTAATAAGAAAGTACAGTAGTGGTATAAACAATAAACAATTTTCAAAGATAAGTATATTATTACTAAGTTTGTAAATTACAAAGGGAATATTCGTTTATTACACTCGACTGTGTGTGCTAAATTTCATTTAAAAAGAAATTACAAAATATAAAAACTGAACTTCGCCATATATAAGATTAATTTATCTCGCGTAGAAGAAAGCGAAAACATTTCAAAATATTAACAGCATATGTGATATTATATCTCAAGAATCTTAAACAGAACTGCTAATAAGTTTATACATTTTTACGAACATTAGTTTAAGCAATACTTTGATCAATAGATTGATCCTTTCTACTAGAGTGCGACGAAGAAGCAGTCTTGTGTAAAGTAAGGGAAAGAAGAGCGTATATGGTCAGACACGCCTCGTAAATAGAACTTTATAAGAACTTTAGAAACGTGCAACAATTGTGCATTAATTTCATTCAAGATTCTTAACCAACACCCTTGCATACTATACACCACGAAACGTCTATTCATACTACAGAGCTTAGTAAGAAACCTGTCAGCTACGATATATTAAAATATACTGAGACCGATAAATTGAATTTTTCAACCTGTCAACTAAGGATCGTCTACTCAGTTCAGTGAATTCTCTCTTTTTCTCATGCTTTGCATAATGGAGAATATTTATGCGAGAAAAAAAAACGACCTCAACCATTAATTATTCAGTGACCAAGCGAGTCTTCGTGGAAATTCTGAATTTGAAATAAAAAGCGAGTGGAAGAAAAAATTCTCTCTCGTCACTTCAGTCACTCGTGACTAATTATAAGAGAAATTTGGTTATGCAGCAATGAATTACAAACAGATCATGGGTCGAGTACCTAGCAACGCCACGAATATGAACTATTTTCCAAAACATCCCACCAAGGGCCATTTTTATAACTGAATATTTTTTCTTGCGTCCCAGCGTTTCAAGATGCACACCATTATTATGGATATTCCGTGTGGTCTGGGTACCCAAGGCGAGCACCAGTGTGCGTGACACAAGAGGAAGCAAGAAGTTACGGGAGTTTCCACGCGGCGGAAAAGAAGCAGAGGGTAAGTCGTGCGCCTTAAGCAAATAATGAGGCCCTTCGCATAGGAACGAGGCAGTGGAACACGTCTGACTGTTGTCTTTCCAGGCGGTGAACAATTTCACGGAACGGCGAGCATTACGATGCATAAAGCGCAACAAATCAGAGTGTAAGTTACGCAAGCCACTTCTGCCTCCATAACGCCACTCTAACAAGTCTTGCAAGACCCTGATGGATATTCTTCAGTGGCCTCTTTCATTCCCATTTTATTTTTACCACCCATCCCAGCACGCACATATCCTAATAATCCACCGCCCCGCGTATATATTCCACTTGCAACGTTACAGTTTATGCCTGCAGGAATATGTAACTTCTCTTATTTCCGCGCTTCTGCACTCGCCCAGCGAGTATCCGGCGCGCGTGAAATTCGGCGTAAAATAATTTCCATTATTTCGACACACAAGAGTTGGCGAGCAAAATTATAGCCAGGCGGTGTCAATAATACAATGTTTATTGTTTAAAGGCTGCAAAATGAATATTATAGCTTGGAAGCCATGAAAAATATATTTTCGTGATTTGAGAATTATAAATATTTTCAGTAAAAAACAAGTTTAAAAAATTCTGTTTGATAATTTTTTTGAATAATATAAGAGTAGCTTAATACACGCCAAAAATATTTGTTTCATTATATGTTGTATTTATTGAAAAACAATCTTTAAAAATGGCTTAATTTTTCTTAAATGGCCTGATTTTAAAACAGTAATTTCGTATTACGATAAACATATGCGAATTAATTTTCCACAGGTCTGTGGAATCGAATCCCGCAACAGAAACTGTATCAGGAACGCGCGCTTCGATTTCTGGCCCAAGCGAGACAAAAGGAAAAAAGAGGAATGGGAAATGAAGATGCAAGCGGCACGGTTAAAAAGGACAATCCACTATTCGCGCCCAACCCATTTGTCGCAGCTAACCGTTCCTCATGAAGCGTACAAGCTCAATCGAATATTGGAAATCGCTATCCGTAGGGTTGCGAGAAATGGAAACGAAGAAGCGGACATGTCCTGGACGCTCTTTTCATTTCTTCCGCGGCGCGTGCCCGGCATGGTAAACATTCAATGCATAAGAAGCACGATCGAATATAAATCATGCCTTTGTATTTTTGCCGGCAATCCCGCAGAGACAGTTGAATAATTTCTGAAACGCCTCTCTACGTGCCCCGACGCCGTAATTTATGGCGCGTGAGACAACATCCAGATCACCAATGCATGCAACCGTGCTGCACACACCGAAACCGCCTATCCCGACGACGACGGCGAAGGCTACCTTACATTCGCGTTTTATTATTTCGTACGCTCGTTGAGCACAACTTGTGCCTCCGTATTCGTCTTTCGCGTACACCGAGGAGAAATATTCGCGTAATATGAACGAAACGCAGTGCCATTTGCTGGCATCTCCTGCGGTGGTGGATAGCAGGTATTTCAGGGCAGTAAGCTTTGATCATTTTTCTGATGCCTGGGTAGGTACCGTTTATTCGCGTAGAGATGAAAATTCTCAATTAATTATAAAATAACTAATTTTATGGCTACTCTCTTTTCTGTTCCGCGAAACATTTTTCTGTAAACAAGAAACTTTTACTTTCTTGAAAGTAGAACAAAATTTCTAATTAAACAGGAGCATCTATTCTGCGCTGAAAAGGTTAAAGTTGCGACGAGAAGATTTCCTGAAAATGTTGTGGTGGTAGATAGGTCTGAAGTTGAACCCTTAAACCATTCGGTGAGAATAGTTGTATAAAAATCACAATGTGCTAGGGTGGGTGTACCAGTAAATGGACACGTACCAGTGAATGGACATTTTTTATTAAAATGAGTAAAATAAGTTATTAAAATAAGCAACTAATTAATTAGAGATTTGTTTTGATTTATTGCTCCATATCCAAACAATTTTTGCAGCACGTGGAATCAATCGCGCTGCATACATAATTTTATAATAGTGTTCATTCATTAGCATATACCCTATTATGCTTAATTTCAATTAGGAATAATTAAAAAAATGTTCCTAACTTTTATATTTTGCCCTTAAATATTTGTTCAAAAGTATATGTTCCTCCAGAACGTTTATTAATGGGACATAAAATACCTAGTTAAAGTTTGAAAATATTTCTGTTTTATTAGATTTATGTGTCAATTACAATCCTGAAATTGTTCTTAAATGTTTCTGCCCAAAACTATGAGCACGTTTCCGGTTGATGGGGGTACTTTCCTAAATGGCCATAATGACTCCATTTCAGTGATCAGAACCGATCGTCATAATTAAGCCCGCCCAAAGTGTCAAACTTAACTGTTTCCCAGCGTTCCTAGTCACTCGGTGACAAGCTAACGAGCAAGCTTACCGAGAATTTACGAAAAACCGTAATACCGCCAGAGCTGTGGCGTCCCCATTGTGACCAAGGAAACATTCTGCGAGGACTGTTCCGCTTTGTGCGATCCGGCTCTGAATACCGTTCAGAGGGGGTGGGTCTCGCCATTGGCGGACCTGTTACACAACCGTATCAGGTCGCCAGGTATTACCGGCGCACACGGTCCAGGTCGTAAAAATTGATAAGCCGGTCCCCAACGTCCTGCGGGAGCAGTCCAGGATAACTCGAGACAATCAACGGGCTTATTGGTCTAACGCTTTTGCCCGAGTTAACTGGTGTAATTGCTCGGAGGTTACTCTCCCCCTGTCCCCCTTTCTCCGCCTCTGCCGCCCCCTCTCGTTTCGTTTAGCCCCGCATGGTCCACGGCGATCGCCCCTCGCCCATCGATCATCCCCCGGCTTCTTTCTACCCGCCGGTTTCTTCCTGCCGCATTCGATGTAGCTGCAGTTAGCTCCGATGCCCGAACCGATACTTTCTCGATAATATCGAGTTTCGAGAAGCCTGCGACAGCACGCCCCGCCGTCGTATTTTAACGGATAAGGCACGGCTTAAACTATCGTCGATTGTGCTTCCGGGCATTTCCGGGGGTGAAATGCATCGATGGTTAATTTAATGAAAGGATAATGGCGCGCGGCGTGTTGAGTGAGTTGTTGGAGTTAATTACTCACCTAGTGATCGGTGACCAACGAGCTAGGATTACGCTCTGCCTAAAGGTATACAGATTGTACAGCAATTGTCTGTTGAACGAAATACAAGGGGAGAAACTTCGTTTTATGCGTGCATTTACCTACTATGCTACTAAGTGTTTTAGGTCCAAGGGAAATTCGGTGATCGTCTTAGCAACACTTTTTAATCTTATGATAGCTCATCAATGTTTAAGGGTACTAGGCAGTCGTTTCTGTCGCAAATGAAGCATTTCTTTTTCATTTAATTAGAAAGAAATAAATTTCAACTGAGACTTGTTGTTTGGCACAAAGTTTATTAACATCATGGGCTTTTAAAAAATGTTTGTTTATCGAAAATATGCATTGTATATGACGCTGCAGGTGAGTGGAAACAAGTCTGAGATTCAATTTATTTCTCCGTAATTAATTGAAGAAGAAATACTTCAGTAGTACTCTTAATCACACTGGCAATTAAGTAATATAACAAAGACACTGTTTTTTAAACCTCCCCTCTATTTTCAGCTCTACACCAAAACCCTTTAAAAACAGTATTTCTGCATTTACCATCCATTCCCTTCGTGACCTACGAATCATAATTACATCTACACTATTTCAATGCTCGTTGAAGAATGTTCACACGTGGAGTTTCGAATACTTCTCATAAGCGTAGGCTTTTTATTGAATAGTATGCAATTACGGGATACACCTCTGTAGTGACGTTTGTACCATTTATTTATTTTCTGCAGAGTAAGCAGACACTGGTGACGACATTGGCTATAAGGAAGACGCTGGACAATTGCAAAGGATGCTGGCTACACCCGGTCCCTAGCCATCCGAGACTCGTCGTTAATTTTAAATGTCGTAAATCACCCGGAATAACCCCCTCGCGCGTCAGCTTCACTCAGCAGCCACTGTCTGGAGCTGCTTTATGAATTCATCTCGAGGAAAGCTAACAGGTTGGCAAGAAAAACGAACGAGCTGTAACTTAGATTCATGCAGCCATTTTACTTCCCTAAGACGCTTAAACGTCTCCGCGACGCCATTTGCCCCCGAAAAGGTAAGCCCAGCTGGCTGGTCCCCTCTACAATTCCTTCAGGTCGAACACTTTGCAACAAGGACACTCAGAAATCACTTTCTCAAATTTGACTACGAATATAATAAAGCTTACTGTACAACTTCTCGCGAAAGATTAAAGTAACGGAAACAGTGGCGGACTGGGTCTAAAAATATTAGCCGCCAGGAGACAAAGTGGGCCCACCGGCAACTGTAAGGCTATCATTTAATTTTTATAATAAATAAATAAAATTTTCAAAAATTCATAAGTGACAGAAAAAATACCAGTAGAATTTTTGTGAAGTAAATGAGTATTTTTTAGTAATTACAGTGTACATATTACTGGCAATATAGAGTGGACACTAAATGTAAATGCAGCCTGTTATAATTGAATTTTTACATTTTCTTATTTTCGAGTAAATGGTGGATTTTAAAACAATAATATCTCAATTTTAGTTGCACACAATTCTATTATATTTTCAAGCTACTAAGAGGTCATTAACATTTTGAACATATTGTGTAATGTTTAAGGAGACCCACTTGCCATCGGCCAAGCTAACGCCCGGATCAGTCCGCCACAGCGTGGAAACCTTTAAAAGCTTTTCAAGAGTAAGAGCAATAATTTTATCCACCAGATACAAACAATAATCATTAATATACGATACAAACACCAACATGTCCAATCACGCGAATCAATTTCACGAAGACGTGATTGAAACCACGACGAAGATCTGTGCCGCGGGCGAAGTTATTAGGCTCCCCGGGAATCAGCAGGATCAAGGACGTAATGGCACCGGGGCTCCAGGTTCGCGGCAGTACAAAGAGGAACTTGGACGATTCAAGAGTGACCACGATAGTCAGGCTCTGATTAGACGAGGATCGCCGGCGTTAATGCCCGGTGAAATTCAACGAAGCTGACCAAACGGTGGCCAGCGGCCGGGCAGGGGGGAGGGTAAACGAGCAAAAGGGTAAAAGGGAGCTGCGATGCAATGGATCGGCAAACTGATGCGGCTCCATCGTCCGCTAAATTGATTTACTTGACAAAGATTGAGTTACCGAATTAGAGCCAAGCCCCTACACCCCCACGTCCAGGCGCGTTCGATCGTTATTCAAACCTAACGCCTTAATGATGCGACAGCTTCATTGTGTTTAGAGCGCTGAATTTAACCTTCTGCAGGCCGAGGCTCGGCGTTGCGCGCCTGCGTAAATCGACCGCGCCATCGGCGACCGGCGAGGAGCCGGAAAAATGCGGGGCTCGATCAAATGCGAATTTCGAGCTCGATCGCTTTCGGGATATCTGTAAACCCTGGAGAAAATAAACCGAGACAGGATATTTACTCCGACGTATTCCATGCCAAGGAAGTTTATGGCCGCCCAGTACAAAGTGTCGTACGTGGGCAAGATACTTTTCAACGTGGATGCAACGGGGCGGCCAGGCAGCGACGTTTTTTCACGCCCTTCCGTTGATGGCACTTCAATTGGACGGAGCGCCTTTTTAAACGACGTGCTCTCTATTTTTAATGGAAGCTTACTTCTCTTTTCCTTCGTCTATTGTAATTATTGCTTGCATTATTAAATTTCAACGAGTGGCCGTGGCTTCTTCGTACCTACCACAACGATTTTTAGAACAGAGAAATATAGGACTTATCTTAGGTTTAAGGATCTTCGGGATATGCAAACTGCCGAGTGCCATTTATGACTGTGTGGATCTGTTCTCTGGATCACTTAACAGTTTTAAACAGGTCGCCCATAATATACTCATGTGTCATTAAATTGCGCGTTTATGATTACACTTTGGCTATCAAAATATTCTCTTGTGTTATAAAATTGCGGCATTGCCCGTTAATTAATTAATAAATTATTGAAATGGACAGCTGGAACCCTAGTAGCATTTTGGGTTGGCATACAGTTGGGCCACGCACATAATATTAGTTGGCCAACAGTTAGATTTGGCACTTTTTTTTCAGGCTGGGCCAACAACAGATGGCCAAGATAGGCTTCCCTACTGTTTCCCAACTATTTATAGGGACTGCCTGGTCTGGTTTAGGTAAAAAAAAAATTTTGCCGTGAGTAGGAATCGAACACGGGCTTTCCGATTGCGAAGCAGCCGCTGTTCGCAACTACCCAACACACTTCCTTGCAAACACTTTTAATTTCTAATTACATAAATAGTATTAATTGTTTATAAAAACTGCACAGTGACGCGAAATATTCGACAAAATATCATCATTCGACTCATTCCTTAAAATTTCACATTCGTCTTAAGACAGACGACCTCAGTACGTGTTTGTAAATAAGAAAAGAAAAATCACAACTTGGAATATAATAACAAGTTTTTGGATGTAGCAAATTTTCTGACGTTTGTAAGACAACATTTAATCATCGTTGTAAATTGTTTGTTAATTAACCAACCATAATAATTGTAGGCCCAACATTGAATATTCGTAGACAAACTGTCGTAACTTTTTGTTAATTAACCAACCATAATAATTGTAGGCCCAACATTAAATATTCGTAGGCAAACTGTCGTAACTTTTTGTTAATTCACCAACGATAATAATTGTAGGCCCAACATTGAATATTCGTTGGCAAACTGTCGTAACTTTTTTGCCGTGGCCCTATGTTGGGAATTTGTAGGCAAAAACACTAACTATATCCCAACTGATTCCCAACTGTTGGCAACCGTTGACCAACAAAAATGCTACTAGGGAATATTTGGTAAATTATGAATGTTATTTTTATACGTGTAGGGACTGAATGCTTTGCGAGGTTTATCGAATTTTAAGAATTGTTATTAAAAACGAGATTCGGTGTACATATGATATCTTTATTTTTAATTGAACGAATTGGGAGTATTATCTCAACTTTCTGTTAAAATTCTGTTTTTTAATAATAGATAAAAGTACTCACTCCTTCGGTCTCGGTAAATTTATGCATTTTTATAGTAGTAGTTGTAATTGTCTTACCTGAAACAAATGAAACACAGTCGTGTAAATACATTTTGCAAGTATAATAGTATTAATAACGAAATAACCATTTTCGCACTGGTGAAAATTGATGAAAGGAGACTCGATATTTAAACTTTTAAATCACAGGGAGAAAATACACACTGACCGAGCTTCGAATCTAAATAACATGATGGTTACAAAATATTTTAAAATTCAGTTCTGCATTTTCAATCCACATCACGATTATTAAATTTCTCTTCTCAATTTCTGGCAATACTAGAATTTCAAATGCGCCATTGAAAAACGGGCAGGAAATGTCTCGCTCCCTTTCAGCGGTGTCTGTTCTTAATCTCAAGAGGATATTCACGTTGCACAAAATGATTTGTGAAAAGAGTGCGCGCAAAGACTAACGCAAATGCCGCGGGAAATGTGAAAGTTTAAGCGGCTTATGCTACATGTTTATCGGATAAATCTCTTATCTGTCAGACAGTGCATTATCACGTCGAGGAAGCCAGATAGAGGCTAAGAAACGGAGCAGCAGGGGTGATTGTAAATACGATCGACAAGGGAAAATGTGAAGGAAAAAGTATGAAGAAAAATGGAAAATAAATTTCTGGAACACAGGACCAGAATGCATCAAGTCCACTTTTATCGAAAAATGACATTTTACATGTTTCCGAAAGAGTGAAACATTTGTTACAGGAAACATAAAATAACACTTTTTTTAAATAAAAAGTGGTCTTAATACACTCTGGCTCTGGGGTCCAGATTCGTACACGTCGTCCATATATCACTACAGGCTATTTTGAAAAATAATATTCCTTTACAGAAGAATAGTAAACGTTCCACTATCAAAACACTACAGTGTTACCAGAATAGTCTCTTCAGCTTATAATGCGTCCAGACAATGCGTCTCAAAATTAATGCGTCTCAGCCCAGATAATGCGTCTCAAAATTTCGTCTTTAATCACTCAACTTTGAACTTATGATTCTCAAACACCAGGTATAATAATTCAAAATAAAAATAAAGTGCTGTTAAAAAATGATTACTCAAACAACTATTGACTCCGTCAACTAAAATAATAGATTAAACTTTCATTTATTTTTAATTTAATCTTATCATAAAATAATTATTATTTAAACAATCATTATTCCAAATTTATATATATATATATATAGATCAATTAATCTAATTAACTATTTAACTGAAAGCAAATTAATTATATTTCAGCAAAATTTAATTTCTGACCATCCCCAGCTTAGCATTAAACAACTCAATTTAAATAAATCTTCATTTCACACAAATAAGAAAAGATAAAAGACTGACAAAAAATACACAAACCGATCTCGTCGTTCAAAACATAACTCGACACGTTATGTATACGTGGAAGCATAGAAGTAGTCCAGGTTTCGGAAGCCACGGCGTTTCAACGCGGCAGATTTCAACAAGGGGCTCCTAAATCTCGCAACGAGCGTCACACGACGCGATCATAAAGTCCAGGAAATAAATGACCGTGAGCACCGTGTCCATCCGCGATATACGGCCTTCTTATTCGAAACTCGAACGTCACCCGTTATATACGCCGGTACGTGCAGCTACCACGATCCTTGCCAGCGAAATGAGATGGGATAGCGAGGCTGAGAGACGGCGGAATGAAATGAAGCGAAAAGAAATGAAATAAAGGTTTCATTATTTTCGCGGGATACATTTCTGGCGTCTTAGGAAACGTCAGGTGACGTGACAAACGACGGGGGCATTCCACGGGAATTAAACGCACCCCGTTCAACCCCTCCCCGGCACGCCTTCAAATAGGTTACCTTAACGACAGCGAAATAAAAAAGGGAAGTAGGTACGCCGGGGAAAGACGGAGAAAGATCGTAAGATACGGCGTGGTTTATTAAGGTGTAATGATTCCAATGGCTGATATTATTGCATCGCCGGCCACAGTGGCTGCGGGGCCGTCTAATTCTAGTTGGACGCGAATGGATGGAACTGTTGACGATTCATCATGGGGCAGAGATTTTTAATTCGTTCTTAATGCACGTCACTCCGCTGTCTGGAGATTATAGCGCGGCATTTAAGAAAGTTTACTCGAGACTGGCTGAGTGCAGTGAAAGTGGCTGGTGCTCGGATCAGGCGGGAAGACAGTAGAGAAATGTTTTATGTATATGGCCAGTGGCAGTGCTACGTTTTCACGCAGGATTCGAGGACAAGCCGTGAATTGAAATCAACATTTTGCCGGAGCGTGAGCACTGTTTTTAATTTGTTCAAAATTTTCTGTATTGACTTTTAGAAATTGTACTGTTGGGTGGAGGAAGGGTGTCAGAACACTCGTGGCCTTTTTGCATAAAACGCGTAATTAGATTCCTCGCGGTTTCCATGTTACCTCCAATCCCCTTACACCCCTGTCTACGTCACCCACGTAATTACAACAATTTGTTTGCACACGAAGCTGCAAGTAATTCCGGAAACGGAGTTACTTAAGGAGTCAACCGATTCATCTCACCGTGGACGTTGGCAGTGCAAAAAGGCAGGTCGGTAACTAGACGAAAAAGGGTAGCAATGGCTTTGGTTGATGGAACGAGGGATGTAACGGAAAGTGACGCAAGTATACGATGGTCCACGAAGCGACGTGCCAGTTTATTGCACGGGATTAAACCTTCACGTGACTGGGGCCTTAGAGACCAGTCTCATTTGATCCTTTCCATCCTGCGTTACCCAGGATATTCTTTCACACGTATCAGTCACTCCGAAACAGCGACTTTCTCGAGCACACTTCGGGCTGAAATGGATTTTGTAACATTTCAAGCAGCTGTCGATTATTGAAAATGGCTTATTTTTATCATTTCCATCGAAAGGGCTTATTCCCAAAGTTTTTTTTTTAATAACTAGGTATTAAAACAGTGTCGCAAATATTGAAACATGCTATCAGAGGGAAGAATAAAATGTACGTGTACTAATAAAAAAATGATTTTTTTAATAAACGCAGGTACCAAAGTGTTTTGCGGTTATTGAAAATTTCTTCTGCGTGGAAATGTGCCCTTTTGAAAAGTCCCTCCTCAATTATCGACACCATAGTAGACGCCAGCTGCGCGAGGAGAGCTTTAACTCGCGTTAACGCGCGTTAACATCAAATTTAACCCGCGCGAACGTATCGAGAAGCCAGCGATCGTATCGAAATTCTGCAGCGCCAGGCCAACACTTGCAGCGAACCCTTTGACCAGAAACTCCCAAGGCTGCAACGGCGAAGCCTGCCGAAGTGGCGGTGCCATCGAATCGTTAAGCCATCGAAACGATTCCGGTGTGACAGCAATTTCAGAAATACCACGCCGACAAAGTTCGGAACCGGCGTGTTTCCGTTCGGGGGCCGCGCGTCAAAGAGTTACCAATGGTCGCCTCTAATTTCTTGGATCATCGGTCGCGTCCGACTCGATTCAAAAGTGAGAATCGAACCAGGGGGCGGGGCGACCGCGTGCACCGGAGGGTGGCAAGCGCGGCGACAGAGACGGGAAAATTGCAGGCGTACGCGGCCAGACAGGCGACGGGTGGGTGGCGAACAAATACGTCGGTCCCAATTTCACGGGACCGCTTCCCTGGCAATTACTATTCGATTTTAACCGTGGCTACATTTCACCTCGCTACACTCCTACGAGTGCGGTAAGCAATTCCCATTCGTACCGCGGCACGGCGGAGGTGGGCGAGGGAGCCTTAGGTCCATTCTACCGAACTGGGCTAAAGGCTGAATGGATCGCGGTGGCATCAGGAAGCTATTTGTTCGATCGCAACAATGGACGTTCCTACGGCACGGATCCTAAAGGCACGACCCACAACGACGTCCGCGGCTCGTATTAAGATAAAGGGAACCACTCCGTCGACCCTCTAAAGTCGCGACGCACACCATTAAATCAATGTCGGCTGGACAAACGAAATAGGAATGGCAACCCCAGCGAACGCCTCACGCGCCGAGATGCCATCGTCGATTCGTTGGCTTCAGCTTTTCAGGGGTGAGCGATCGCGTCGTAGGACGCCGTTTCTCTGCCGTCGCTGCGTAAAGTACGCGCTGCGAGTGTCGCGAAGGCGGTTCCAACTTTGGGGAACACTTTATCGTTGGTGACGCCTTAGCGGCTGCAGATCGACGATGCTAACGACACGTGCGATTTCTGTAGCGTACTTACGGGGGTTTCTGGGTTTGTAAAGGGACCAATGATTGCTGGGATTATTAACATGTTAATCGGAGAAGACGAGTTCTGGCTCTTCTCTGTTGCCATTTTTAATAGCGTATGGTTGATAAATTGAAATTAGAATTTGTCTGTCTGCTAATGATGTGCGAGTGAAGCTTTCTGAATTCAGTTTTATCAATTTACTTGCATTAGAAATAACAGTGCTATTGACAAGACGAGTTAACTCACTTTTAACAGGTTAAAATGGGATACACCGAGATTTTTTTTTATCATCACCAACATATAATCGTAAGCTACATAAAAAGAAAGCGTCTGAGGGTTTAAATTACGATACATTGGTGATGGTAATTGTTCACACAGTTTTGTAGAAAATAAGTCGAAATATTAAGTTTTCATGTCTGTTGATAGATTTCGTTAGATTTTAACCCTCCGTGGTCACACCTTGCAATCACGAATTGGTCACATGACGTTCGCTCCACCCCAGCGCCACTTTGAGTTACCATTTTCGTAGTTTTGAATCTTTTAACTTTTCAGTGATAATGATCTTTTTCTGGAAATGTAAATTTTGATATGTGCAAATTTATATTTAAAAAAAAAATAGTTCTGGATAGAACCGATTTTTTTTTGTTAAAATTCAACAAATTTTTAATTATTTTTATTAGGGTCTAAAAATTTGCAGAAATATTGGCAAATACGCCAAATGAATAATTATTCATTCGTATTTTCTTGATGAAATTATTTTCATCTATCCCAGTAAATTTAAAGGCCAGAATATGGATTTATAAAATTGTTTTTCTTACACTTCGTATTCCCGATAAAACTGTATAACGTTTGTAGATGTAGCACCACAAACGAGGAAATGGAGTGAAAGATTCACTCCTGCTGTTTATTACTGTCGATAAGTGCCGCTGGTCGAATCCTGCCCGGCAAATAACACTACAAAGCTTTTACATGCGAAAAGACAGAATAGGGGGTAGCTTCTACTGATACGTCGCAATCGATGCTCATGAAAGTCCCATTAGCATCAGGAAATACACCGTAAGAGCCTGGTAAGTGGTTAGAAAGCTTCAGGAGATAGAGATTGATCTCCTCGGAGCGCTGGTATCCGCTTAGGAGAATAATAGACGAGAATTATGCCCAACATTTCAGAATTCTACATCTATCAACTTCAGAAGGAATCATGTTCTTGACTATATAGAGCTTCCACTTCACGGCACATGAGATTCCGATGGGTAACAATAGCGCCCGACTATAAAATGAACTAATCCATCTCTTAAAGCAGACAATACGTCGATTTACAATTTTTCTATTCTTCACAAACTGAGTCCTTTGGCGCTACGGACGTTACGTGATGAATTTTAACACTCTGAAATGAAAATAAATAAAAACAAATTGAAGTTCCCTTTGACTTGAACGAAGGCTTAATTTACACATCACAGATTCGACTAAAAATTCAAGGAGCAAAGGATGAGTATATTCGCCGATCGTGAAGGAATGTGAGAAATGTTGAAAAAAAAATGAAATTCAACTGAAAATTTAAATTTAACAGAGAATCCATAAAAATGAAGGGAACAGAGCAAACCTAGTACTATGTTCAGGAGGAATAGATTTTACTCGTTCATCGGAAGCTCCATCTGAATCCCAAAGAGAGGAAGAAGAAGAACGAGATACGAAATTGGTATTCCCCTCGACTGCTGGAAGTCATTACCATTATTCCTAGGAACACGTTAGGAAACAGAAATGTCCCGGCCTGTGACTGCAAGGGGGCGTAACGACGATACTTAGGGTGCAATCAAACTCTTTCTATGATCTCAAATCAACGAAAATTGCTTGTGCTGGACGTGGAACGTGACTGACCGAACGGAATGCCAACTACATTTTGGTCGTCAACGTCCTCGTCGCATCGAACGGACAACGGAGCGATGCTGACGATGCACTGAGCCATCCTAGGCACCTAACCGCGATCACGAAATTTCTGTTCGTCACAATTGTATTTCCATCAATTGCGAAACGCTTCACGAAACCCTTCTCATTTTTCGAAGGAGCTTCATTGAAAAATTGCCATCTGACGAGCATAAAATAACAGACACGTTTTTAAACTTACGTTGCCATTGCGTGCCATGAAAGGAAATAGCAATATAGATACTTCTCGTTACAAGTGAAGACTCAATGTCAATTTACAATATCGCTAACAGTTAGGGGATGCAGCAGGTGCAAGGCACCCGAGCCCCGGGCAGCAGGGGGCAGTCAAGGGCCCCAGAAAACAGGAAAATGAAGAAAAGAGAAAATAAAAGATAGAAAAATGAGAATGAAATTTTTTTATTTTGTTAAAATTAAGAAAAAAGAAATTAGGAGATAATTTCTGATATAATAATATAATACTCTAATATTACTAATGATGTGGCAATAAAAAAGTCATATATTTAAATATGTTAACGTTTATTTCTCTATTTCTTTTATTTTTTTTATTTTACTTTCTCTATTTTTCTCCCCTTTCTCATGATTTCGTTCTGTGAAAAGATGAGAAATTGTTTGAGGACCCAAAATGTTTCTTGCACCAGGACCCGTTTATAGTATTCGTTTAAAATTTCACGTTACACATATTATTTAATATATTAAGACAGTGTAGAAAATTTAAGCGGCCACCTTATATTTTCACCGCTACACTTGCTCGAACCCCTTCATGATTAATTCCACACGTTACGAGTCCAATCTCTCTGGAACAGTAAGTAAGAGCAGACCTAACGTCGATAATAAATTTACAGTTTTCAGAATCCCCGGATAAACGAGATATCGCGCGGTCCAGGCTTCCTTTATCTCAGAATCTCGATCCACCTCACGAAGAACGAATAAACAAGAATGGCCCTGCGCAAAGAAACGGAGCACGGGCTTTTCGATTACTCGAACAGCAAGAGGATTGAAAAGAAAACAGAGGGGAAACGGAAGATAGAAGAGTTTCGGTCGCGTCTTCGCAAAAAGGAGCATAAATTCATCTGAGATAAACGCATCCACTTTTTCTACGCTCGCCGAGGAGGAAGATTACGGGGAGGGCGATAGAGCGACGCACAAGGCGGAAGTAAAAGGGGAGGGAAAAGTAGTTTTCCCGCCCAACCACGAGCAGGACTTATATCGCGAAAATTCAAAAAAGGGCGGAGGGGTGAGACAAACTCCTTGGAACACGAGAACACTATTCCGTCCTCAAGAGGGAAACGAGAGACGTCGGAAAGTCTTTAAGCCCCCGCGACTTCAGCGTAAGACGCCCCGCGCCGCGGCGAAACTATACTTTCCCCTCGTCCTATTTGACTGCATTATCTTCTGCCCTTCGACAACTTCATTTTGCACGAAAATGCCACATGCGCGCGCTCCTAACGTTCCACCAACCCCGAAGAATTAGAACGTAGCAAGTCAACTGCACTCTGAGGTATTGCGAATTCAAGGGGGATTGCATTTCTGGAAAATGTTCCGCTGCGTTGCTGACGAGGTTATAATTAACTTTTATATATATTCATGTATTTCTCTCTGTTATATTAATACCTCTAATTACCGATGACGTTATCTTGTTGGACGCCTGTCTGACGAAACATAAAACATATGAAAATAATTGTGGAATTAAGGGTTGGTGGTCGGGGTATCTTGAAATGTATAGATTTTTCTTGAAATGTATAGAAATGTATTGATTATTCTTACGCAGCTCTGTAGATATAAAAGAAAAGATGCAACTTTTGGTTAAACTTCTTTTCAATATCTCTCA
Source organism: Andrena haemorrhoa (assembly GCA_910592295.1). Lineage (NCBI taxonomy): Eukaryota > Metazoa > Arthropoda > Insecta > Hymenoptera > Andrenidae > Andrena > Andrena haemorrhoa. Next base: position 18,219,113 of record OU342943.1, read on the forward strand.
CTGTTCTCGAGATTATTCCACGAAAAAGAAAATTCTGTATATTTTCAAGGGGCGATTTCGCCCTCTAAAACCTCGCCATGATACCAACAAAAATTAAGTCTCCATTACAGATGATAATTTTCTGAATTTCATTTTGGGGACATTTTCGCCAAATTCGATGGTCCTTACAATTCTCAACGGTTTCTTTTTTACGACATCCAGTCAATAGCACATACCAGCTGCTAAATAAATATTTAAAATTCTAATTTCAAATTGGAGTAAATTTTTAGAATACGAACACTCAATGAAAATAGACTTTGGAAAGTGCAAATAAAGCTTCCTGCCGAGATAGTCGAAAGATTCAGTTCGACAGCAGTTACACCAACCCTCCAAATTAAGATTTAATTCGTATAGCAATAAAGTCGGCAATAAAACTGAAACGAGTGTCTCATTTAAGGTGCCTATTTACACAACAATACTGGAACCCGCTGACAGGTGTGTTCGTACGTTCCACAGCTTCCCAAATACTTTCCGCGCCACGTGACAGTTAATCGAGATTGGATGTTGATTCGCACGCTGCAATCTTAACTCGTTAGAGGCAATCTCGCTTAGCGCGTTCGCGTGTACACACGGAAGGAACAAGTCCTTCATACCTGCCTATACAGTGACGCGTATTATCGACAGACCAATCTCCATTTCCCCCCGATCCTCTTCAGTTGACTGTGGAATTCAAACGCAGCGCATACTACGATTAGAATTTAGGTTAGTACCTTCGTAGAAGTTTACCAGACCGAATTGACACAGGGGCAGGGGGGAGGGAGCCTCGGTTTCGTGGTTCCCTCGTTCTCCCTTTCTCGTCCCTTCGGGTCCTAGCGTTCGACGGCAGTTCCCGAACAAGCACGCCCCGGAATGAGCTGCATTCCGCGGATCAAGAATGAAATGAGTGGGAAAATCACGCGATTCCGTCGGACCCTTCCTCTTACAAAATTGTCCCACCTATCTGGGCTACTCTATCGGGCTCCGCGAAACTGTATCACTGGATATCCTCGTCTCGCTAAAGGAAGTTGGTGCATAGGAGATATCTGTCTGTCAGAGGAAGAGAAAACTCTTCGGCTTCCATCGCCACGATAGTCCGCTACTCTTCGCTGGCTGTCGCTAGAATAATTGATCGATGGATACTTTTTTGAGGATGTTCCATGTTCGGCATTCAACCGCAAAGAACAAGTAACTGTTACTCGCTTTATAGCAGGTCACCCAAACTTGGCCGATTAACACCTTCTTTAAAAAAATAGCAGCACTAGATTGTGGTGTCTGTAATATACGCCTCTCTACACGCCATATTCTCACCGAATGTCCCACATTCAGATCGTCTATATAATACTCCAGTTTATAATACTGGAATGTTCAACCATGAGAAAGAAAATATATCTACAGACTATTAAAAGACCTCCAAAATGCTGTAAGGTGTGTGTATATAAAAGAGAAATCTGATAATCATTGCCTACTTATATTTCCACACGACAGCGTGATTTCCGATCCGAAATTATTAAAATTCATTCCCTCGGGAAGTAACTTAAACGATGAAAGAGAACATAAACAATGCCACAAAAAGTATTCGTATTTCATATAAAATATTTAATCGGGACAAATGCTATTCATCTTCCGCATGAATAATTTAGTTTTATGCGCCGATAAAAGCGCGAATTATTTCAGGCAGCGTAAACATTGTTCCGTTTGGTCAGATATATCACGAACAGTTGTTGAAAAATAAATGTTTGAGCAAAATATTTATTCATCCGGATCTTATCAATTCTCCCTCCATTCGCTATAAAGTTGTGATATTTCGACAATACATATTTCGGGCTTGCTACAGATACGTTGAAATGATCAAGCTATGCTTACAAAATTTTACTCACGCGCTGCAATTCAAGCGTGCAACCAAGGAAAATAACCGTATCGCAAAAGGATTTAATGTTTTTTGTCCAAACGTTGATAAATCCTGGCTTACGCAATCCCGCTTCTTTCTTACATGCAAATCCTAGGAGGCATTAGCGACGAATACGTTGGCAGGTTTTGCTCGTACCCAATGAAAATCCCCCGTGTTTCAAAGGAAACCCCTGAGTATATAGAGAGTTTTGTTTCTCTAGCCTAATTTTTGCTGTTTCGGATATTTTTCTAAAATTAAATTAAAAAATCCACATGTTACGGTGTGAAGAAAAATAAGCAAAGCAAAAACGAAGGGAGCTTTCGTTCTTCCCTGACAACTTTAAAAATCATAACAAACTTAACTGCGTACTTCCAAACTCGTCAAATCAATGGAAACCTCTTATTTGCAAATCATTATTAATTATATCACACTGTTTAGTTATTTATTAGTATTCTGTATTAAGGTGTATTTAAGGGTTTGAGGTTTCAAAAAAAATTATTTCTTTTATATATATATATTTAAATCGACAGTGTAACATCTTAAGAATGTTCAGTTAAAATTTCATAAAGAAATTCCAAATATTTTCGAAGTTATATAGTTGAGAAGCAAAGCCAGTCAGGCGATTTACTCTTGGTAATCAAGGAAAATACAATACTTTGAACGCATTTTTCTCGAAACGCTGCTTCTCAAACTGGCGTGCACGATTAAAAAAATACTTAAGCGTCATTTTATCTAAAATTTTTTGTGTTATCTTTGTATGACTACAAATCTCGTGAACCCCTCCCCAAAAAATGAACACTTACCGATTTTTTTGTTTTTAATCGAAGAAAATAGGTCTCAAAACTAGACGAGAATCGTAACTTTTTATTTTCATATACTTCATTTTTTGGGGGAGCCCTAGTTTTAGGCCTAAACTTAAAAAACCCATTTGATTTAACGAGGTGCTACATTGCACACCGCACACACCTATCTTTCAAGTTTGAATGCACCTCCGACCTCTATAAAATCAACATAACAATTTTGTATGACAATATAAAAATGGGAAATTATAGTGCAATCATAGATTAATAAAATGTAAAGACTTTCATCAAGATATCTTGTATAGTAATTTAGAAAAAGAACCTAAAATTGTATCACTTTTATGTGTCGAACCCGCAAATACCCCTCAATGAGGCACGTAGCGTCAAAAATAAAACCTCATACGACCTTGAACATTTACTCTTATATCTCAAAAGTCCCATGCATACCATATGAAAATTAATATACCTTTCCATTTAAAATTATTACCAAACTTAAAGAATCGATAACCAGTCACGTTGCTTTTAAAAAGTACCGAAACCTTATCCCCTTGCACTTTTCTCACACACTTATTATTGGCGAGAAAAACGTTGGATAGCAACACCTCGAACGCCCTCCATGAAATCCTCCCCATTTTTTTCTTCCAACCTCGAGCCCCATTACCCGCCGCGTTTCTTCAAACGAAAATTCGTAGATAATTCAAGTTTCTCCTCTAAAACAAAGTTGGTTGGCTAAGCATTCCCCCGCGGAGAGGGGCACATCGCTTTCCATTTTCACCCTCCGCTCCGTTTTTACGCGCGTCTCGCCGCAAAGTAAGAAAGTACGAATCCACCGAAACGTTGCAATTTTTTTTCGCGTACCGGAGAATAATTCTCGAAGCAAGGAGGCTTCCTTCCTTCCGTCGTGTATTTCATGATACACGGGCAACTTACTGAAACGGAAATAAACCGACTTTGGTTGGTCGGGGGTGGTGAGGAGGGCTGTAGCCTAGCGGCGGAAGTTCTCCACTCGCGATCTCTTGCTCGCGTCCAAAGGGTGAAATACGCACGAGGGCTTGGGAGCAAAATAATTTTCCTGAGCAGATTATTTCCCGGCGCTGGTTGACAGTGCGCTGTATATTTTAATGTGAACCGTTTCCCTTTAGGAGTACCTTACTGCTCCGTAAACCGGACACTTGCCGTTTCAGAAACAGTATATCATGCCCCGAGCCACACATGTTTGAGAAATCCAATATAATCATGAAAAGTGCCACTTTGTATCTCCTACGGTTTTTAAATAAAATGCCTGGCACGCCACAGAAACGCGGGACGTCTAAATGGAACATTAAGATCCTTAGAGCCTTGAATAGAAAATCAGATTTAAATCCAGTGATTCCTGTAATAAAAAAAAAATGGCACTTTAAGATTCTAGGTACGTTACGCGGTCGCTGTAAAAACCTCCGCGGAGAGACCTCGTCGAGGTGGTTCAGCGGTGAGTGAGGAATCACCGCAGAACGCCGACGAAAATCAAAATAGCTGGCGAGATTCTAGAACCGAGACAATACGGTGTAGCGCGGTGAACGCGGGACGTTCTATTTTCCGGCAACTCAACGACCACTTCTCTCCCACTTTTCTCGCCCTCCACTCAACGTTTCAGTCTCAAATGTACCCCGAAAGGAGATATTCGAGCCAAGAGTGCTAGAAGAATCTCGAATGCAGTCGGTGGACCTGCGAATGAAACTCGCGTCAGTTTCACCTGGACGAGACACACAGAAAATCCCAGAGGAAGTTTCACGGTGCGGTTGCCGTTGGATGTACGGCGGAACTTGCGAAAACTTATCTCGCCCTCTGCTTGCATCTAACTGCGCCTACAAGAATTTTTAACACTTTGATCGGGGAAAGGCACGGGGCGAGTACACGAGGGAGAAACATCGAGGAGCCTTGATAACATATTGCTGGGGCATCCACTTTCTTCTGCTTCAAGCAGGCTTTCCGATCGGAGAAACTTAATTCTCGCTATCAACCCTTCTGCCGAATATTTTGGAGCAATCTGCCATTTCATTTGAATTGGTAATACCACTTAAGAAATAGGTTCTTGCTGGGTTATAGATGCAGTCGTGTAGAGTACGTAGCAGATTTTTGAAACGATCGTTTCGTTTGTGAAATACAGCTGCGAAGCGACGGAGTCTCTCGAGTAATGGGAGTCGACGAAAGTGGCAATGGCTTCCTAGCAATAGCAAACGGGCGAAAATGGCGAGAAAGAACACAGCTCCCGGAGGAACCGGTAAATCTTAACCGAGGCGAACTTCCGGAAGATACGTCGTCGCATGCACGACTTTTCGCGAAAGAATCGTCTAAAAGGCCACCAGGGAGTGGAGGTACACAGGTTTACCTCCGTAAGGGAGACATTAATCTGCGTTGAGGCCTGGCCGAGTAAGTGTTGCCTGACGTGGAATATAAGATTAATGGACGGCTAAGGAAAATTTAGGTCAACATTCGTGTGACCCGTGCTCGAATCCCTGTTAATATTTTAGGGTGCCGTCTTGCCCAACCAAACAGGCCAAATACGGCGTCTAACTTATTACTGTAACGAAACTATAATTAGCGAAACACTGGAACGTAAAGGGATAGATTCTTTGAATCTCAGTTAGTAAGGAATTCAATTTTTCGGTAGAATTCTGAAAGTTGATTAAACTGTTATACAGCAGTATTTAGGAGAACAACAATATTTTTAAATTCAACACAATTTTGAAGTCTTTTTTCACTTGTTACTTCAATATTGAGCGCAAAAGTATACTTGTTCGCTTTGTGAAAATTTTGTATCTGATTTTATTTTACCACGGAGAGGTATTAAAGCACCGAGTACTCGCTTTTTTATGGATTAATGTATGGTTGTGCAGCTAAGGAGAGCTTTACACTTCACTGATGCTATAGACGTTGGCTTTAAGTACTCTGTACTCGACAGTTTGGATCACGATTAGTATTAGGACAGAGGGTGTACACAGAGTGCTCGACCAGCGTCTCGCATTAGCGAATGAAATATTAATGGGTCCTCCCTGCCTCCAGACAAACCCTAGTTAAATGGCCCATTGTATCACGTTCTCCGGCATCTGGCACTGTGTGCGAAAATGTGTTAGACGTCCAGAAATCAATGATCTGTTACACCGTGCCTACATATAGTCGCGAATTTAACGAAGTAATCGCATTGCACGACGACAGACTAAGTAATAATGTGTATTTAGAATGAAACGTAAATTAGACATCATCGTCATTGCATTTTTTTTTCTATAAAAACTATTACTATTCAAAGTGTAATCGAATTGTTTAAAAGTAGCGGAGTACGTTTTTTATTTAAACTACGATATTTTTTTACAATTTCATTGCATAGGACATAAAACGCCGTTAAGTCTTCATTCTAATAAGTTTTTTTATATCTACTATAGTTTTTGTAGGGAATCACACATTAACCTTTAAGGGGTGTTTCCACCCCGAAGAACCGAAAACGGGCGCAGAGGAAAAATTGCCTGATACTTCTGTCGAGGTCCTTTACAAACCTGCACATTTTAAAAAAAATCGAAATAATCGGGCAACCGAAATTCCCTTGTTGGCGAGAGCCGAGCACCCAGTTCTGATTTTGTTTTCATAATAATCCCTGCAATAAGAATTTTACAGAAATTCTTAAGGAAGAGTAACAAACATTTGCCTCAATATTGCAACGAAATTTACGCACGCAGGCGGGCTAATACTTTTGCGCAATTAAGGGTCTGTATACTAGGGCTGTTCGAGTACTCGGAAAAAGCGAGCCGAGCTAGGTTCGGTTTTTCGAGCCGAGCCGAGCCGAGTACTCGTAAAACCGAGTAGCTCGAAAGAACCGATCGGCTCGATAAAACCGAGTAGCTCGAATTTTTTCGAGCGGCTCGAAAGAACCGAGAAACTCGAATTTTTTCGAGCGGCTCGAATATACTTGGAGCAGATCGAAATTTTCGAGCAGACCGACTGTGTTGAGTAGCTTGAAGCTTGAACGTTTCGGGCAATACGAATGTTTCGAATATTTTAGATTACGTTTATCTACTACCTAAAATATATTAATATATAAGTATACTTATTGAGAACCATTATTTACATTCCAGTAGACAAACGTAACCTAAAATATTCGAAACATTCGTATTGCCCGAAACGTTCAAGCTTCAAACTACTCGACACAGTCGATCTGCTCGAAAATTTCGATCTGCTCCAAGTATATTCGAGCCGCTCGAAAAAATTCGAGTTTCTCGGTTCTTTCGAGCCGCTCGAAAAAATTCGAGCTACTCGGTTTTATCGAGCCGATCGGTTCTTTCGAGCTACTCGGTTTTTACGGGTATTCGGCTCGGTCCGAACTTCAAGCTACTCGAATATTCGAGTACTCGAACAGCCCTACTGTATACACCTAGGACTAGAAAAGCCGGGGTGAATTTAGACAATTTTATTCATTGAAAATATTAGTTACCGTTTTATAAAATACCATTTTGAGAAAAACGCCCAATCTTCTTAATTTTCCAATTAAATCTACACAATTGTTACATTGAAGTATATATTTTAAGCTGCATGTACAAATTTTTAAATTAAAAATAGTTTCAAAGAAAAAAAATTGCCATAGTTCACCCTAGGTGTGTGTAGCCCCTTAATTTGCAACCACAGTCGCGAGACACCGAGCGCGTCGACAAGACAGATTTAGCCAAGCTAACAGGAGATTCATTCCTTTGTGCCCCCCGTTTATCATAGCGGAATTCAGGGATTAAATTAACCCCCGCCCCCCTCCGATCTCGTCAGCTCGCCCGCAGAGCTCGCGCCACTCGTTTGCTACCATCGACGATCCGACGTCGTCTATCCTTAATAGACCATATTATCTCCCAGCCGGGAAGTCCGGGTAATTTTAAAAGTTCCCTCGTATCAGCCCCATGGTGACGCCGCCCCTGGCGCTTTCCATGGGGAATGAGAGATAAAAGCATGGCGGAGCGAAAAGTGATCGCGGGAGGTGAAATGCCCCCGGTTTGAACGCGAAACGGGAAGGGATCGCCTTTCCCGACCAGAGGATATTTTCTCAGCTTTTTCCCCGCGCCTTCGCAAACCGAATATCGCAGCCCCGCAGCTACTCGTGACGCCACCCCAAAAAAATAGAAACTGTCGACAGAGTGGCTTGTCTCGATAGCGGGACCCCATTACCGCCGAAGCACCCTCGCCGAGCGAATTAGTGTAATTAAGATTTGATTTATACCTCGACACTTATTTGCCATTAGTGCTGGAGCTTTTTGAAAAGGCCACTCGAAACGAAGGAAATGCTGAATGCGGGGAAAGTACCTGTTATAGTTCTTTTTTTTTGCGAACACTTGGGGAGAATGGGAAACTTCAAACTTGCGATGAATTATAATACTAGGTACCTGTGAATAGTGGTAGGTAGTTCTGGTGAAACCGTGAAATATACTTTCCTCAATCTCTTATTAAGAATGGAAGTGATTTAATAGCTCTGTCTAACCGTCCCCGGTGATTTTATTCCACTGCGACAGAGTTAAGTCCAGATTTATTGAACGAGATTATCGCGCAAGCGATTATGGCGGGGCTAAAGTCCACAGGAAGATCTGCAACCCGATGCATCACGGGTCCCTCATCGACTGCACGAGCACAATATAATAATTTGTTCTCTGGCGTGACAGCCAATGCATTTTAATATATGTTTCCCGCCTCCCGTTTCGCTGACAGGACGGACCCGGCGAGAGCGGCTGCGTGCTCCTTCGGGAACGATGAGAAATTTCCCGGTGGATTACCGGGAATTTTAAATTTTCTGAAAGACGAGGAACACCGTCGTGTCTTACATGGCGTTCAGCCAGCAAGGCAACTTCTTCTCGCCTCTCACGCGGGGCGCGTTTACCGGATTTTTCCATTACGCCAAACTTTGATCGAATCGTTAACACTGACGCCACACGGGGGCCGATACGATGCTACTATCAAGGGACTAACAGAACACGGGGGGGAAAAGCGGTTAATAGGCACGGCGCATTGTGGGGCAACTGCCACGAGGATAAAATTCACTGAGCACTGATTTTACAAGCGGCGGGAAGTCAGAAGGAACGTAAGAATGGAGCTGTGTTAAAAGAAGTAGGAAAATAAAAGGGATACAAATAAAATGCCCCTTTCGATACGTGTCCCTCGAATTCCACCTCTCCCCGAGAAGATGGAAATATCTTTTTAAAAATTACAACCCCTTTTTTTTAAAAGATTTTAGTTTCACTTTCAATTTTTATTTACAACTTATCTAGAATATTTTTGATCGCGAAGAGAGAGGGTTACGGAATACTCTCAAATAGTATTACAACGTTATGGTGCTCGTAATTCTAATTATACTCCGCTCGCAACGCTTTCACTGATCCCATAAATAGGGCGAGTTTAGTGAACCATTACGCGAGAATTTCCGCGGATACATCAGAACGATTCTGTACAGGACAAAGTCGTTTTATTACTTCGAAAGTTGTTTATCGCGAAAGTGAACGTTTAAAAGTTTTCCTTCTGACGATCCCTTCTACGGTCTTATACGCACACTGTAAAGCAAACGTTTGCCTTTCAAAGCACCGTGCCTCGCATAGCTTGCAACCTTCTTGAATGATCAAAGTCTGTAACAATTATACCGAGAGATCGCATACATTTTATATCAAACAACTTTGAATTTACAAAAGGCTAAACTGTTTCGAAAACAGCCAAAATAAATAATACGGAAAATAATGCGATCGTAATGTTTTCGTCTGACATAATTCCGTTAATTATTTTTTGTCGAAAGCGTAGCACCAAATTTTATTAGCAATCAATCCACAGATTAAGGTAGTTCCTGAATAATGTACTAAATTACAGAATTCTTTCAAATTTCGTACTAAACTAATTTGGAATACAAGAAACCCTTGTACAAAGTTTAAAATCGATTTACCACATAGTTATCGAGAAATTGTTAATTAAAGTTGATGCATTTTAACACAGTGGCATATGGCGAAAACAAAAAAAGAGGGTTATAGTTTCAGTTTTTCTTCTGAAACAGGAAAACCATATTATAGAAATATACCAAAATTGGCACAAAAGTACATCGAAATGTCAAGAAATGAATTTATTAATTTCGGCAAAACTGACCACATAGTTTCTTCGTAAATGCCCATCAAAAATAGGTTTACGTGCAAATATTTTTGAAATTACATAGAGCAATCAACGTGGCAACGTCGCACAATCGATATGTTCAGACATTTAAATATCGAACGACGATTCAAATTCATATGAACATTTTTTCTGACATTTTGGTTATAAACAACGCTCTGAATGTATGCGACGTTGTCAGATCTGCTGCTCCAATTCACTACGCTAACCAATTTAATATTCCATTTTCGTATTACAATTATTTATATTAACATTGAACTTTTTAAAATATATATACATGATGTTAAAAATTATTATTATTATTTCCATAGTATCATACTACTTTATATTTATCGTTTATTATGCAACTCTAATTTGATTAACATAGTTGGTTAGGAACTACCTTAAATGGGGCAAAATTAAGTAGAACTTTCTCCATTTGGATTTACGTAAAGAGCTGAAACGGAGTGCGCGAACAGATCGGTTTGCAGCAGGCAACCTGCCGAACATCGATGGCCCAGCGCCTGGAAACCAGCAGCCCGCTAGACCTTCCGACCTGCTCTGAAAACAGGTTCGGCGGGGTGCCTACCGACAGGCGCTAGGCTGCCCCAATCTGCCCCTGCCTGTATGCCACACGACGCCGTACATGTGTCACTAGCGTTTCATTAGAGTTCGCGTATTTCAATAGCGTAATTAATGGCACTTGATAACGTCAATAAACTAACAATAAACACTATCACGTTGCTACACTGTAAATAGGACTTATAGGATTAGTAGAATTAATAGAACAAAACTACCCAGTTTTGACAAAAATAAAAAGTTAGAACTCTCCCATAACTCGTGTGTGTTCGCAACCGAGGCGAGGATTAAGATGCTTAAAAATGAATTTAAGCAACGCCTGAATTAAGAATCTCCACAGTAATGCAAAGTTTTTAATGCAAGGTCTCACAGTTTTCTAGATAATCATAATCACGGAGCGCGACGCCGTAGTATTAAAAGTATAGTACCCTATTTACTGGAAGCGTAATGACTCCGTCATTTGGTCAGAACATTCAAGAGTCGTGGAGCAGTCTGATAGTTTTACGCGAGGATAAAACTTTACTGGACCCGGATGCAAGAACATTTTCCGAATGGACATGGTTTTATTCAAACTCCCGTGCGTAAAGTATTTCCTCAGACTGTAAAAGTTCTGGTAAACAGTTTGGAAGGTCCAAAGAGCGTGAGAATCTGGAATGCCCCAAAAGTTGAGAAATAGAAGAGACTACACCGTTACTGTCTACAAATTATAACGGAGAATATAATAAATTAATCATGGATAACAAGTAAGTGAGAAATATCTGACAATTAATCAAATGAGTGGCTCTTTTCATTTTGATAATAATAGAAGTGGAAATTTCTTATTTTGTTCCAGTATGCTGCGCCGTTCAAACTTGAAATAATATTAAAATAATGTATAACAATAATTATTTTATTTCCCATTCTGTTCCAATATCTAATTATGGTATAAGCTTCATGTTATGAAGAATGCAGATAAATTCATCGAACCTTATTTCTTTACTGACGATCCAAAGTATTAAAACTTAATTTTCTCGTTAAATTCAAATTTAATGTCACTCAAGTCTCGAATCTTCAGAGCAATATCGAATAAATATTGTCGCCCGATATTCAGGGGTACGCTACCCCACTAAAGTGCGTGCAAGATACTGCACGTATCTTCGCCATCGAAAAGTTTCAAATCAAGACTACCCTCCCCAATTTCTGCTCGTATTAAAGGAAATTTCATTACGGAAGTTGTAATCCCGTATTCTGGTACCATCGATAACATCGGGGCTATGCGGCTTCCAACACGAGTATCAACTGAAATTTACGAGCCAACTTTCTAGACTTCGTTCGGTTCACATCAAGCCATATTAATGCGGTACGATATAGTAGCGGGTATAAAAGCCTGCACAAACAAGGAGCACGATGAGAACAAAAGAAAATGAGCAATCACGCCGAGGGTCTTACGAGTGCGCTACTTTTATGATCCTAAACTGTTGGATGTTAGCATGAAATACCACTAACCGTACAAATCAGGAGGATACCAAAATAAAATTCTAATTATGCCACCCTCTCTGCGGGACTAGAAAAATCAACATCCTCCATTAATCACAGTTTATCCAGGAGCTACGTATATCCTGATTACGTTTGCGTTAATTTCGCACCGAGTGTAGCTGTGATTCCACACGTTAAACTTCGCTGTTAAAGTCGTTGTAATATTTGTCCAATCTATACGAGAAACAGGGGACCAAAAGAAGAAGCTCCTTAACCCACGTGGCAGTACCATTTACTAAATAATTCAATCGCTCTGCTACCCATTATTTTAGAAAATATTCCACGATCCCTTTGATAGTGCCATTTTAAAGCCGAATATGCGTCAGCGTAATTCAAGGAGGACTCAAGCGTGTTCTATGTCACGCTTCGCGCTTGTGATAGCATAGCTGCGCGCGATAGAAATGATCGTTCCGTTCGCTGTTCCTTGGCATGTGCGGAAGCACCTTGAATCTATGAAAGAAATTCATTTTCAGAAGGTAGCCGCAGAATCGCCGTTTCGAGAGGTTCCGCGCGCTGGGAACTCCGGCAAGCATAAACACACTCAAGTTTTGGGGGGTTGAGTGCACCAGCCCCATCACTTACACCGCCGCCATTCTACAAAGGAACCCTCCCCCTAAGCACTTGAATACAGCAGGCACCGTCGGCTAAGAGTTTGTTGCTGTTTCTTGTTCCTGCGCCGCCACTACTGCTGAAGGGCTCCTAATGCCCGGTGTAAGTTTAACGTTGTTTGTCGGCTCGTACGAGCCATCATCTCGCGTCGTTACTACAGCTTTCGATAAGCACTTTCGACCTGGTTTTATCGTCGGGGCTAAAGGACACGCGACTGACTTTAAACCACTGCCACGAGGACTCCAACCGCCCTGAAAAACTGTTCCGGGCCGCTCCTCATAAAATGTTCCCCTGCATTCAAGTACCATCTGATCCTAGCAACACTCTCTTAAAATTTACTGCGCGCGATTGGGCAAACGCCCCTCGGGGCCAGTGTTTTATTCCGGCTACTCGATCGGCGTGAAGAATAGGCAGGCGTGCATCGCCGCGTTAATATTATCGACCCGGCGTCCGGCCAACTGGAGTAAAAGCGCAGCAACGGTTATGTTCTATTATATTCAAATGGCGAACACTTGGGAAGCGCTTTCGAGTGTTCCCGGGGCATGCTACAAAAGATGACTGCCCGCGCTAACCGCTGGTCTAGACCGTGGTGCACAGACCGTAACTGTAAAAATAATCAACGTGTACCTCGTCTACTTCGCTACTAACAGCGTAATACCCTTCGTCGTTTTACGATCCTCTTTTGCCCGACATTTCGAGCACCGCCGACGCACACCGGATGCACACACACACGCCCCCGCGACCCTTGCTGCATGCCCGCGGTCCTTTATATCGACCAAACCACCACCACACGCGAGCCGCCCCCGACTTAAATTCCAAGCTAACAAAAATTCCAGCTAACATGGAATAACTAACGTCGTGTATGTGTATTAAAGTCGTTTACGTGGAATAAAGGTTTCCGGCCCGGAGCCAATTTTAAATTCGCCCCCGATAACAGGATTACACCCGGGCCGCGTTTGAATTTTGTTTTACGAGCCAACCCCTTGCCCGCGCGTATCTGGCGCGGGGAAATTATCCGCGAATAAATTTGCTGCGTCGTCAATTTCGCGATAGACCGTGGACGCTACCGGCAACGCTGGCCCGGCGAAATTTTCATCTTTGCGTGCGCGAAATTGGATGCTCAATAGGATGTCGCGAGCGATGTCTTCATAGGGGGCCATTGCAGGTAACAAGGAAATTCTCTTTCGATATTTTAGCAGCGAGTTTTGTCTTCCTCGAACGAAACGTTGTAATACACTTTTATAGTGGTCGAAGGAATTTAATTCACTCGGTTACTTTGGATTTCGTTGAGTTTCGTTTGTTTCTCTTTAAATAACATCAGTGGACCAGCGAAAAGATTCGCGTAATGTAGTTGCAAAGATTTGCAATACTGATGATGCAATTCGGCGGACAATTCGTAAAATTTTTAAAAAGCTGTTAGAAAGCTTCCGTGAGATTCTTAAATGACGTTCCATTTGAATTTTTAAAATAATGTAGAGTCGTCTTTCCCACGTAGTAAGAGAGGCATATTCGAATCGTGAAGTGTGGTGGGAATAATTACGACGAATGAAACGAAAGCCAAGGGTGACGTAGCGTTCCTTATTTTATTTCTCCCACAAAAGTCTCCTTTATCCTCGATAAAACAACAATTGCAAAAAAATGCCACTAGCCCGCTGGTTGGAAGGTCCGTTTATTTAAATGGCGGGCCTCCAAGAAGGTGTTTCATAAAAGATCTGAATGTTACAACGGGATTCGAGGATTTCACTCGCGGAGCTACATAAAGAATGAAAAAGAATACGCCTTCGGAGTGTAATGCGGATGTTTCCTCGCAAGTAAAGTGTTAAATCCGTTTATACCGGGAATCTATTCAAGTATTTATATAAAACGTTCTGTCCAAGTCCATGAGGGATTGGCCATAGACCAGCGAAGCTTCTTCTACCTATTTTCTATTCCGAACGAAGGCACAGAGCAATGTATACCGAGGGTATGGTACATATATAGTACATGGATAGGCTGGTATCTACACACGCGTACACCCCATTCCACTAAAAGAAACGTCTGGTGGACCTGAATCTGAGTAGTGCTTTTCTGGATGAACATTATACTTCATAGCAGCGGAACAAAGATTCTCTGAAGCACGGGCACCACGGGGAATTTCGTATGCATAGCACGTGTTAACTTAAGAAACGCATGCTGCAGACAAACACATTTTTCGGCCAAGCATCCGCGTAAAATTGAAAGGAACGCCACGTTTCCTTGCTCCCCTTTTAATGTTTCAACTCATTTTAAACGTGTTTTTCTCCGCTTCATTAGTTTCTATGGGGGAGGCACAAGCAATGTAAATAAGACAATCTCCTAAATGTTGGAAACAGATAAGGTGTAGAATAAATCTAACATTCAATGTAAACTTTTTGGGGACACCAAAGTCCCGTTGCCATTTTCGTATCGCATGCAACGTGTAGTAGACGGTTAGAATTCTTGGATATCCACTTCCACAATATTCCCACACTGTTTCTACATTATTGCTACCGTATTGCCATATTAATCCAACGTTAACTTCATATACTGTTTTTATTGTGTTCCTGTAACTATTTTCCTACAACTAAGCGTGGCCTTAACACCATCCGGCACAGTTCACACTTCACATTTCACGTTCCAGACTACTCAAGCACTACTACACTTCTTTATTACGTCGGGACTTACGACCTTCCGGCGGTGAACAATGTTGCACAGGCCGAAATTCGCTTTTGTGTGTAAGCACAACACGAAGCTGTAAATCGGAATACGTCCATCTATGGACGTCGCAAACCAAATTTTGAGAAATGGAATTTTGAAAATGCTAAACAAAACCACAACAACACGCGGTATATTCCCAAGCGGTCACCCATCTAAGTATTAACCGCGCCCAACGCTTCTTAACTGTGGTGATCAGACGAGAAGCGGTGCAACAGTATCGCGGTTTGACCGTTGGCGAAAAAATGACCTTCCATATAGAAGAAAATGTTGCATGGCGGACATGAGATGGACCAAAGTAAAAATATAGTAGAATCTGTGCACGAACTACAGAATAATCTCTAGTACTGCAACTATTACAAAGGACTAAATTTTTAACTAGAGAAATATTACTCGGAATAAAAAGAAGATTCCATTATTGAATCCTAAATTTTGCTCGTTGATCTATGATCATGATAGATTTTAATAAATGTAAATTAATACTGAATGCCAAAGATTACAAAATGAAAACATTACCTCTACTGTTGTTCACTATTTTAATATATCTTTCTAAAAATTTAACGCTATTCCGGAAAAGATCAAGACCAAGATGAATTCCAGCGGCCTGCGTTTCATATCCCCCGTTCTTTCATACACCAAGTTACTGCAAGATAACGCGGTAAAGATGCTGATTTAAAGAGAATACAAATTCGTATTTAAGCTAAATTATATCCACGACAATGCTTTATTTGCCTTGGCGACGTCGTAAAGCGACTTTTAAGAGCCAACATTTTACGTAGCGACCCAGGAACCAATTTTCTACCCGCGTTTACCCACAGATGCTTCCATTGTCAAGTCTTATCCGAGGGGAATATCGCCTCTGTCAGCGTGCACGAATTTTGAAGCACCGACGACTCTTAAATCGGCCCATCATTCTTCGTCCAGCTAGATGGGATGTACTTATGTCTAACGAAACACGACGCTGCCTGCATCCGCCGTTATCAAACCGTAACTATATACATCTTATAGCTGTCAGTAAATTCCGCAATCAGGAATAGACAATTCCTAACAAAATACACCCGCCCTATCCTATAATCGACATACAATCAGTCAACTTCTGAACCCGGCGTTGGTAACGTGGGGAAATGTGACAAGAGTAGTAAGGTGGGGTCCCACAGACCCCGCAATTAATTCAGTGTATTATAGAAATCCATATCTTTAATTAAATTTTTATTACCCAAAAATACTTAACTAATTAAACATCTTTAATTTTCAACAGAAATATAATTCCTAAATAGCATATATAATGAATAAACTAAATAGCACTGGGGTAAAATAATAAATAAAATCTGGGGTCTGCGAGACCCCACCTGACCAACGCCAGGTTAAAGCTACAGAAAACCACCCACATCCACTTCCCTATGCGCCCAATTCGCAAATAGCCGTGCCAGTACCCAAAAAATAACGTCCCAGCTCTACAATACCAAAAACAGACAGAATCTCTTGAAACGTCCCAAAACTAAATCCAGATAATTACCGGAAGCATACAGACGACATAATATCGCGTCCATACTGCCGGAGTGCTAATATAAATCGCTCATCAGTAAGAGTGCCGAAAACCCAGATTCACGAGGGTGCCGTTCCAGCCCTTTGCTTTCCTACACAGAAGAAGGGCGTAACGCCTCGCTCGTGGCCGGATTCCCCCCCGCCGGTTGAATTATCTATCTTTGGCATAACCCTTTCAAGCGATCAGACACAGGAGCACTATTCTTCCAGAGCGGACATTTTCTTCCAGGGCGTGCAAGCCAAGAGCGTTACTTCTGTCGACTTTGCACCGAGGGGAATATTGTCGCTGTCAGCGAATATGTTTTATAGCAGCATCGCGCCAGGACGCGGCCTCTAGCAGGTACGGGCGACCGTGAGATAGATTGAGGCGAAGAGGGCACGGGAGGGATGAAAATGGAGGGGCGGCAGGGGGGTGGCGGGCGGGAAGAGAGAAAAAAGATGCCGTATACCATCGAGCTAGGTGGGTATTGGATTTGTAATAGGGGCCATACGGGCTATAGGCACACCGCTCTCCCAACCCCTACCTCCGCACCACCCGCCCCCCTCGTCATCTCCACCTCGCCCCATGTCGAAATTGCGAGCCATTTTCTCGGATAGAAGACGTCGTAGCGGCGCAAAGTCTCCTGGCTCGACTGAATGCATTATTCGCACGAGAGAGCAAAGGGCTACCGGGTGTTCTCGTTCTTACTTTCCCCTTGCCAACCCTCCCCTTGCCGGGGACACGGTTGACCGAATACAAACACGACAGGCGGAGGAAACTATTCGCGTCTCATACCCCGATTGATTCTCCTTTTTCTTTGCGAATAAGTTGCACGATGGGAAATTAGAAATGTGACCGAGGAACCATAATGGCGGGTGTACCGCTGAGATTTAGGAATCTTCGTTTACCTGATCCGCTTTGTTCTTAGTCTTACGGGAGGGGTGGATCCTTGCCTCCTCCCACTGGCACAGGAAAAAAATACCAAATTAGTCGTTCGTTTTATTAAATAAATTGTAAGGTAACTTCGCACTGCGCGACCCCGATTATATTGAGTCCTAATATACATAAATTCAAAATTCAGTTTCACTGTTTATTAACCCTCCCTAAATGAAATCCTGGCTATGCCCCTGACGGAAACCATGTCTAATTGCAGAATTATCCTAATCACGGTGCCATTGTTTTTTTTGTAGGAGACCAGCTGCCAAGGAACCCACGAAAAAGATGCTGTGCAGGTCACCAGAAAGATCTATGTGTCCAGGCACTTACAATCAGCTCCTCGTGCGATACCCATCTCAGTTTGCATTCAAGCATAATTGCCATAACCGCGACGCCGTGCCCGTAAACACGCGGCGACGCAGATTGCCACGGTTCATTCCCGGGATTTATTTAACCATACCGGCCAACGTAGCGAACACAATCGGCCTCGATTATGGTGTACGGCCGGAGCCCTGCTCGGGCTCGTAAAATAAAGTGGTCTCGGTTGGAACAACATGTCCGAGAGATTGAGCTGTCCGGCGTCACGGGAGGACGCGGTTTTTCCGAAACGATTAATCCTCATTGGATAGAATTCACGCGTTTGTACATACTTTACGGCGTTTCTGCTTCGCACGCACGGTCATTTGTTTCGCTGTCAGCGGCGCAACGGTGCCGTCCCCTCATTACCAAATGGCAATAGTGCAGATCGTCCTAGAAACGCTGGACCATCTTCAGACACATGTGCAAAATGTGAGGTACTTTCTAACAGTGATTAATGAAACGCACGAACCACTACGCATTCTATTCCCTTTCGCTCATATTTCTGATTTCTTCTAATACCACGAGTTATCTTTATCTTCGGGGCCCGATCTGGCCCTTCCGCCGCTTTGGGCAAAAATGATTTTTGCCGCCCTTTATATTTGATTATAAATAATTGTTGACAGTGAGTGAAATTTTTGAACGGTTTTGTTGAATAACAGAAGCCTTTCGTTTTATAAAGAATTTAGTAATTATTTGGGTGATTTAAGAACACACAACAGTTTGATACTATAATTCAAACATGTATTACAGCCTACTTTTTTATCGTTTTTTCAAAATGTTTGACTTCTTTATTGATTTTAATCTTCTCTTTCTACCAATTTTGCCCGAAATTTGTCACTCTGGGCAGTTGCACTGCTTGCTCCCCCCTAAAGATCGAACCCTGTTTATCTTTAATGTATCTAAACCCTTTTGAAGGGGCTTTCAGAAATGAAGCCCTTCAACCTTCTTTGAAATAATTCCAATATTTTCATTTATCGTTTCCCGCAGAGGACAATTTCAGTTAGTGATACTCACAAGCAACTGCCTTCCGCTCTGGCCAGAATATAGTTTCTACGTTGTGGTATCTTAATTACAACCCGCCGGAAGTGGGCCCTCGACTCGTAACCAACATTCTTCCGAGAAGCAAAAAGGAAACAAAGTGACTAGGACAAAGCAGGACAAACACGCGTGCACGCGGAACTTGAACGACGCCTGGTATTTCGATTAGACTGATCCTTCAGCGAAAAGCTTCCCTCCGCCCCTCACCACGCTGCCCTAACGTCGACGACGACTTTTCGGAATTTCGCGCACGTGCCAGGCTAGAGCCGGTTTCCTTGTCTGTTACGTACGTGATCGTGGAGATATCGTTGCCCTTTCCGCGCTGCTACGAGAAAGGAACCTACGATAACAGTAAAACTTACGACGGAAAAATGTCTCCGCAATCAATCGGGTCGCTAAGCCTCGACTGTAGTAAAAGGCAAACGCACTGCTCCGAATATCTCGTATACAAGCGAATGGCCACGAATGGCCCGCTTCGAGTACATACACGTTTAAGTTACAACCCCGGGAGATTAAAGCCCACTGGTAAATAAAATATTACTGGCAACAAACATCAAGTGGCAGTGATTTAACTCGGTACGAAAGCTGATACACGAATGGTACCTATGGCTGCCAGCAGTTTGAGAGAAGTCCTCTGCTAGAATCGACATCGAGTGGCTATTGGGACTTTAATAATAATGCGTAGACATTGCAATAAAGAAATAGCAATGCTTACTGGGGAATAAAAGAAAACTTAGATTGGGCAAAGTGTTATGAAATAAAAACTACAAACGAGTGCCATAGGTATCTATATGAGTTGAGGCATTCAGAGCAAAAACGGACTGACGCACATTTTCTGCAAAATTGAGTTAGATTTTTTCATACAAAATAGAAAAAATTAAATTTTGTTCAATATGGATTAATCCGTTTTTCCTATCACTGTCGCAGTACTGCTTTGATATTCTTGCTTCCAAACGTTGAACATTCATTCGTCGACAAAATGGTGTGCGAGAAACGAAGAATTTCGTAATTTCCCTTAAAAGTTACAATCTGGAACTATTTCGTCAGTGATAGAGACGAATTTCAAAGAAGGAAGAAATACTTTTGGAATGCACTCCCCCACTTAGTAGGGGAGTAGTACATACTTTGAGAAGACAATTCTAAGCTCAGTGTATCTATCACTTGCTACTTTGTTTATACTGTTTACTTTGAAAGGAATTAGATAAGATTCTTTAAAAAATCCCTACTTCCATACTTGTACGTAAATGTTATTTCTGTAATTCCGTAAAGATGCTACGAACAAGTTTTTCGACTGGAAAAGTAAAGCCGTCGAGCGTCTGTGAACGCGAAAATATAAACTTGTTATATCGCGGCGGTGCGTTAGCTGGCTGACCGGCGAGCGCCACTTAAAAACATCGTTGATTTACGTTTACTGTTAATTTATACCATTTTGCGCGGTGATTATGAAAATGAGAGGAGGCATTACCTAACTTTCTTAATTACTTTCCCTACCTGTGAAAGAGCGTTACGCGAAAAGAAGGCTTTACGATAATTTATTATAATCGTCTATGCGTTCGCACCTTAAAGAATTCCCAACACCCCCTTCCCTCGCCATTTAATTAATTCCCTCGCCGAACTCTAAAATTCGACGAGCCTAGAAATTTACAGAAAAAACCTACTTGGAAGTTCCGAGAGTTAAGAAATTAAAAAAAACACTTCAGTTCCCTAAAACATTGTAGCAGAATGATTTAAAAGAAGTCGTTATCGAAAACACACTAAGTACCAAAAATCAAATTCTACACAAAATTATTGCCATTGATACGTAGAACATTTTCCGATAATTTTATTTTTAATTTTGGCACTTGGTGTTTTCTACAAGGACCCTTCAATTATATTCGCCACACACGTCCTTCAAACCATCTAAATCGTCTTCTCTCTCTTTCATTCCAGCCTTCAAATTTAATGTGAGTGTATTATTCAAGGGTTCTCTGTTTCTCGTAACTCGGCCTGCATCGCCATCGTCTTACAAAGCGTAATTCGAAGCAGAGCGTAAGCTGCCCCCTTTCCCGTTTCTTTTCCCGAATGCGCGAAACGTTCTGTTATGATAGTGGCTTAAGGCATCGAGGACAGAGAGCACGGTACTATCTCGAGAGGGGGAAAAAAAAGCGCGAGGAACGGAAGAGCCAGGACCAGCCCCGAGCGTATGCCAGGCACGTAAGTGTTGTTTATCGCAGAAAACGCTCCCGGTTGTCCCCGGGTTCGAATTGTTTCGAAGGAAAATAGGGATCCCCCGGCATTATACCCCATTGCCCGGACACCGGATATACAGAGAGCGCGGCTTGATTATGCGCAACACGTATTCTCAAACACAATCCCGCGACACTCGTAACGCAGGTGGAATTCGGGGCTTCCTCCAGCCAGATAACTGAATTAATTAAGTCTCCTGCAAATGAGGAGATACCCATGTAACAAAGGTGAATTAAGACTAATTCACATTCGTGAATGCGGCCCTGGCCTGTGCGCGACGACGGCCCCCCGCTCGTCCCGGGTCCGAAGGCGAAAGGAAAATAAAGTTCCCGGCCGGGTAATTAAGCCGAGAGGGGAAATTCACGGCGGATTGACATGCGGGGACCCGTGCAGGGACAGGAAAAAGGGATTAGTTAACGATGGGGGATTTTAAGTACGAGCGGCTCCTCGGACGATAAATCCACCGCGCGAAACGGATTAGCGAGTTCGATGGGGTTACGAAGTTTAAAGACCACCGTAGATCCTCGCTCCTCTTGAAAAAGTGCTTTCGTACTGGAATTATGAAATTGACAGTTTACAAAACGAGGTATTGCGGTCGCTATGGGGAGTCAGCGAGAAGAGGGAGGATAGTGAACTTGTGTCGAGGTTTAACAAACGTACAAGTTGAGGGGCGTTAGTGGGTTTATGGTAGATGGAAATAGACTTCATTCTAGTAAACGGAGATCTTAGTGGCGTGAAAGTCTTTAGAATAATGTAAGGCTGATAAAAATAACAGCGAATGGAAATAATTAATTATAGCTATAATGATAATATGATGATCTGGGTACGAATAAATATGAAATTATATGCGAATTGAAAATCCTGATGATTAAAAATTCAGCTTTCAATTCCTCTGAAATTCACCGAGGACAATTCTGAACTGCATGGACAGAAGCAACTGAAGGAAGTTAAAACAACATAATGGAATAGAGGTGTAAACAAAACTAATTAGATTAGGAGTATTTTCCTTGGATTTTTATTAGGATAAGGGATTCGGAAAGCAGCTCAATATCAGGAGTAATAGAAAGACAGAAGAAAAATGATCCTATGATCAATTAATTATTAATGAACAATCGTATTTAGACCCGTCTAGAATAAGGCAAACTTCCCTCTTCAATTCTATTCTGCACTGCAGTTCGAAGACTTTTTACTATTATATTCTATAATTATGTCCTCTTGTCTTCTCCTAGCTCAACAATTTTGGCGATGAACTTAATCCCTCAGCGTGGTATGACGAGCAGGACTCGTCATAGGGAAACTGTCCGCAACGGCGGTATGACGAGCACCGCTCCTCAAGGGACGTGAAGCGAAGGCATAGCGAGTAGGGCTTGGGACCAAGGTCTATTGAACACCCGAATTACAGGTGTGCTGTGCTCTTATCATATACATTCTGTAGACTTTGGGAGGGAGATATTGCCGTGAAGAGGGTCTCTTCAAGAGCGTGGCCGTTTGGAAGGGATGCAAGTCCGATTGGTTAGATTAGGAGGTGTGACAATACTTCTTCAGGTCTGCTATGCAGTAACGCCTCAACAGCAGGAGTTAAGGTTTCAACCAATGCAATTCATCCCACAGCTAGGTACTATTCTGGGCAGACAGCCTCCGCGATGAAGTGTTAATTAAACATTGCTAACACCAACTTTAAGAATCTGACAATATCCTGCCTCCTTTTTCTTAAATACTCTCCTGCCTATAACACAAGTTATGAAAGGAAACCATAAAAAAACTATATAGCGTTTATTATAATGGGGAACATTTTTTCAGGATTGGTACTACTCGCCAAAATAATGAAACAAATGTCCCACATTTCCATAGACACTGTATATTGAATTTACAACGTCCAATGAAATTAATAACAACGATTACTGTCATGAAGTACAGTCCACTCAGCAGCCACAATCTCGCTACAAGACGTATACGTTTTAATTAGGGGTGGGTTCGAACCCAATTTTTAAATTCTCAAAACTCGAATCCGGAACTTTGTGAAGCTTCGAAACTCTCGAAAATTGAAGTGCTGATTCAGTTTTGTAAACAGAATATCTTGCTTCAAGAACCGAAGTCATGAAAATTTTTGCATAAATCCCTATCGTCCACAGTTAAACAAAGATATACAAATATACAAATTCTCGAGGCACGCTACGAACGATTCTTTATTTATTGATTCTATACTCTTTCTTATGTGGGTTTCGAGAGTTTCGAGTCACCATAAATGTGCAACGTTTCGAATTCTCGAAACTTTCTTCAGTTTCGACGCTTCGAGAAACCCATCCCTACTTTTAATGGCGTTCTGTGTATAATGCACTAATGATATATCAAACAGTATATATCAAATTAAAATATCAATACGTTATACTTTTAATTCTCTTTATTCTTCTCAAATTATTGTACAGAAGACAGTAGATTCACTAGTATATTATAATGCAAGAAATATTCTCTTGAAAGCTAATAAAGGCTTATACTAATGTATACGTAACAGCTGCGATACGTAAGTTCAATTACTAATAATAATAATAATATTCAAGAGGTTGCTATTATAAGTGAAAACCCCAAAATTATGGTCAATTAAGACCTCAAGTTAGAGTACCGAATTAACGCAATTTAACATTCAGTGATAATTGTACGTTTAGCTCAACGCGATTTAAATATCCAAAGAAATCTTTAGGTCAATAATTAAATTGTAGACACGACACCGTGAATATTCATAAATAAGACACGAAGGAAGCGTACATAAAGTGTAAACTTACCTGCAAGCTTGGATGGCATCCTAATTCCAGTAATGTTCTCACTACACCAGCATGTCCTTTATTAACCGCGATATGGAGGGCAGTTTGACGTCTCTTATTCCTGGCATTCAAATCGGCTCCAGCACCAGCCAATAATGCCATTACACCCGGTTCGTCGCCAAAAGCAGCATGATGCACAGCTCTATCGCCGTCTTTGTCCTAAACACAACGTATGTATAAATTTTAGTTGAAACGCAGCTGAACGCTACTAGCTCGGTCGAAACTGAAGATACAGCTCGTGAATTTCAATCTTAAACTGCAGATAATTTTAAGGCGATTGAAAATCAACGTGCTGTTAGGGTGGTGTATTCTTGCTAGCAGTGTATAGTGCTTACCTCGATCTCTACATCTGCTTTATAACGGAGGAGAATCTTAATAACTTCTAAATGACCATTTTGACTCGCAGCTTGTAGGGCAGTGTGACCAGCGAATACACCATTCACATCAGCCTCGGGTCTCTTTAAACATTCTTCACACTTGGCAGCATCACCGTTCGCAGCAGTCTTAACCAATTCTTCGTTAACGTCACCCGAGACATGTGTTTCAAACAATTTTTTCAACAATGCCGACAAACGTTCTGAAATAACAATGTGTATATAAAGTTTCGCGTACCCAAAACTGTTGAACAGTGCTCCCCAGCCTGGTGGTCGCGAAGCGTTTTCCGAGGGGTCGCCGCGGTTATTTTTAGTTAACGATTATTAGCACTTATTTATTCTAATATAGTTACATTGCCATATTCTATTAACGATGTAACACTGATTTTTCATAAATGAAAAAAGAAAAAGCTGGTTACCCAGATGCAAGGGCAACCATCGCGGTAAGTAAGATAAGTAAATATATTAGATATCTTTAAGTATATTTAATACATGTATTAAGATAATTAAATGTTATTAAGTCAGAATTATATTCTGAAATACCAATTTTTAATGTGTTTTCTTTACCTTATTAAATTTACGTCGCCTTATACGGGGGTCGCAGGTTATTTGAATATTAGAAAAGGGGATCGCGACTCGAAAAAGATTGGGGAAACACTGCTGTACAAGGTAACTCGAACGAAGTAAATATAATTCAACGTTTCTACAAGTATTAAAACATACCACCACTGCTATTTCCTGGAACACTGCCATCGCTACTTGCTACTTTGGTCACTGCCTGAGGATTGTACGTCCAAGATGTACTGCAGACTTCTACCTTTAAGTCTCCGTCATGGTATATTTGCAGAACTCTACCGATTTTCCCCATAGTCTGTTGAAACGTACACGCGTGTTTAAACGTAACTTTATACATCGGGGTACGATTTTATTAGTAAACGAATAGTACGTACCGGTGCCATTGCCTCGGCCCACTCCCCGTGTCCACGTTGAAGCAATTTAATTTTTTCTAAATCGTTACATATTTGTACCAAATCCCCAACCGCGAATGTTTGATTGTCAGAACTCGAACTAGTCACTGGTACTGGTATCTGTACTTTCGTCAGAACAGCAGGATTGAAAGTCCACCGATTACCACTTGGATACGATACAACGATATCATGATCTTCGTCAATACCAACAACAGTGCCTGTAGTGCCAAGGCATTCAAACATTCCATCTGTCCATCCGCCATGCCCATGCTGCAACGATTGTACTATTTCCAATTCTAGATCAACATTAACCTGTGAAATAAAGAATATCATTTATCATTCCTGTTCTTATAAGAAAAAGCGACTATATACAATTATAATTCCGCATCTCTCTATAAAATTGTACGATTCCTTTAACAACTATAATCTCTAATTACTTGATCTCCAATTTGTAATCCGTGTGGGCCGGTTCGACCTGGACCCTGTTCGCCTAATAGTGGCAGATGCTCTCTATACACTGTCTGGCCTTTAGCGTCATTAACAACTTTCAAGTCCGCCTGAAACACGAACAATCGCTAATTACTTTCATCGCCTCGACGCATTACCAACGTCACGCGAAGCGATCATTTTTTAAACTGACCATTCCCTCGAAGCCGACACGGTATAAATTTTTCGCCCCATTATCCCATATAACGTAAGCCGCCGAACGTGGGCTGGCAGCTGACCAATCTTGAATTTCATTCACTTTACCCCTTCGTCCGTTTCCACCATCTTGATCCTCCCATTGCCAATCGACGCCTCGTACAACTCTTGCACCAGGAAATATACCACGAATCGCGATCTAAACTCGTACGTAACATGTAAATTACATACTGCGGTATAAGGATAACACTGTAACATTCAGAGAAACCGATTAATACCTTTTTGCTTTTACGTCTTGGTTCTAATAAAACTCTTTCGCTCCCAGGTGTTGCTATACGGTAAAATCTATGTCTCAGATGATGCTTGTCCCCGTGATAACAAATAGAACAGAGGTCGTAGTTGCCGCATTCCGCGCACTTCCATCGTATTCCAAATATCGGTTGCTGCCTGCACGTATCGCACATCGTTCCGTCGTGTTTCACACCGGTCGGAGCGGAGTCCAATATTCGCAGATCGAAGGCACCGGAGCAACGATAATTGGCTGCTGTACCATTATCCCAAACGACCACAACTTCTTCAGGAGATTCGAAGTTTCGAACAGTCCCTACGTGCCCTTCTCCTCCGTCCTGTCAAACAAATAATTGAAGTCTACACGGTGCACGTTTCAGAAGTCTACTAAATCTAGCACACGCATTCGTTCGATAAAACGTATCAAGTATGAACAATATGCTTTGGTAGCATTAATGTAAATCAATATCAAACGTAGGATAACCTCAAAGACACATGTATAGTCCCGTATTTACTACACAAACGCAAGACTATACGATGCGATGGAACGTGTACGTAGACAAGCCTAAGCGTAATTATTTAAAATGCATCTTCGATAGATAAGATACAGTTTCCTGGCGAAAAGTTATGTTTACATGATTTAACCTATCTACCAACCTGTTTACCCCACTTCCATTCAGGACCACGAATGACCCGGGCTCCGACACCCTCCATCATAAATCGCGTCGTGCGAGTACCGGTACTCGCACCAGCCTCCATAATTAATTAACAACGAATTTTCTACTAATAACCCGAAAAAAATGAAGAACACGATACTCCTATCACGCACCTACACTGAAAAATACCGCCATCTTAGGCTAATGTCAAAACATGTCGTACCAACATTCAACAGCTGAAACCTTCGATATTTCCCACTCACCAGGGTGTATCATATTTCAGTCACGAATGTTCCGTAACTTTACATTATTTAAGAAGTATTAGCTTTGCATTTTTCTATCGGGAACCTTGTTTTATTCGTCGCATTCATATACGTAGCAATGCAGCTAAGTTTTTTAAAATAAGAAGTTGATTAAGACTTTTTCGAAGAGGTGGCGAGAAGCTGATTAATGCTGTCACGGGAAGATACGGAATAGCTAGTTGAAATTATTGTGGAGAGGTTACAATCAACTGATTAACATAATTCATTGGTCTAACTCTGTATGTAATTTAAACTGCCCGCCTTCGCTCGCTCAAAATCCCCCTCGAATCACACAGTTGAGTAGTGGGGGAGTGTTGCACTTGGCCCAACTTGGCCACAGGGTGGCGTGAAAAATCGCTACCAGCGGTAGCTATTTTGGAGTGGGGACAGCTACCCACGTCCACGCATGCGAGCCCCTTTACCATTTTCGTGTCACGTGCAACGTTACCGGTGAAGTCTCGACACAGATTGTAACGGTACGCGTGGTAGGAATTAGAATTCAAGAAGTAGAAATTTAGGTCATTCGAAACCCGCGATTTACAAATGATTCTGTTAGAGTAACAATTTAAAAATCGTTTTATAATTTCGCAACGACCGAGAAAGAAGAATCGCAACAAAACAAGAACACATTCGCCTTTTAACCTTGCTGTCTTATTCGGATTTATTAAACGCAAAATAAATTTATTTAACATAAAAATGTATATAAACAACAACATTATTTGTGGAAGACATGCGTTCACGATGTAACGTGGAATACCACGCCAAGGAATTGTACCTTGGTATGTTCAATAACGTGCTGAAGCAGAGAGGACTTTAAAAATCGTCAAAAACCCATCAGTTCGAGTATCTCGCTGAAATATTCCAATTTGCACTTATCCTTCTATCTTAACACTGTAGTCGTGTTCTGGGTTCCGGTACGAACAATCAAACAACATTCCAAGTTACATTGTACCATAGTCTTGCAAGTTAAAGAAATTCTTATATGTAATTAGAATATTTAACAATCACAGCTATCAGCTCAGTTCTCACCGATTACCAGGTCTCACCACGAGGAGGTTGCTGCGTTTCGAGACCCATAGAGAGATAGATGGAATCAAAGTTCCATCGATCTCCCTGTACATGAAACACTACTAAACCAAAGAGATGGATGGACACACAAAGTTCCATCGATCCCTTCGGTTTAGATGTAGAATCTAGGGAACTGCCAAGCAATCACTCGATTAAAAGAAATTCAGGAAAGAAGGAAAGACGAACGGTAAGCATGAAAGGAGTATTGGACGGCGCAGTTCCTACCACCCTGCTGTCCGAGTCGAAAGGGAAAAGCGCTCGGCGCCTCCGAGACGATTCCTCTTGCACCGTGCGACTCGCCAGGAGCACTAGCTGTGACCTGACTTGAGCCGACTAACCCGGAGACTGGGTATCGGACCGGGTGACTTACGCAGGCAGTGTACCAAAAGGTACACTCCCTACGTCCGAAACTTTTCCCTTTCGACAAGAACACCAGAGGATGAAACCGATCCACCCATACCGATTCCATGCTCAGTCACTTGCTTCCGGAAACGGAAGCAGCGGTGACCTCCTCATCCGAGATGAGGAGCCAATAACCGAACAACAATGCTAATGAATTAGTGACTACTTCGCAATTTTACATGGGCCTTAAATACTTCATGCTATAATAAATTAACCTAGGCTTCCTTAGATGTCATCTTTCACTCACTATCACTTTGCACGATCACTTTGCACGATCACTTTTCACTAGTTTCTTTTTAAATAGATTATGTTATTAACTCCATTCCCCGCGTAACGGTGAACCTGAAAAGCTGAAACAATCAACTACTCTATGTTAGTAACGGTGTGGTCGGCCTGGAAGGAAATTAAGCAAAAGCTTATTGAGGTGGAGCTGATCGAGATAATTTCAACCTATAGAAGAGCACGCACGAGCATGCGAAACAATCGCAGAGATAAGTACATGAAGGAAAGAGCAGAGAATGTAGACCCATCGATGAGATGCATGACAGAGTGACAGAAGTCATACAAAACCATCGAAGAAATCCATGAAATTAAATAAATCATTTAAACCCATCGAATAAATGCATGAAATAATCATGTAAACCCATCGAAGAAATGCATCGAATAAAATAAAATGCATGAAATATGACAGATCATGCAAATCCATCGAAGAAATACACGAAATAGAACGACTCGCGCAAAAATCCTTGAAGGAATGCAT
This sequence comes from Andrena haemorrhoa, assembly GCA_910592295.1. Taxonomy (NCBI): domain Eukaryota; kingdom Metazoa; phylum Arthropoda; class Insecta; order Hymenoptera; family Andrenidae; genus Andrena; species Andrena haemorrhoa. Next base: position 18,248,723 of record OU342943.1, read on the forward strand.
GAAACCGAACAGATGATGTAAAACAATCGAAGAAATCGGTTACAAAGGGAGGGAAATCAGTTCTGACCTTGGCAGAAAAATAAATATTTAAATGGCTTAACGAACCACAAAATTTCATCGGCACCAACCGAATAAGGGTTGTAGCAGGGGGGCGGGGGGCGGGGTGGGACGGGGGGAGAACCAGGGTTGAAACCCTGAACAGGTCCCCGGACGTCCTCCAAGCTCGGAGGACCGACGACGACTGAGTACATCGAGCTCCGTGAGCTCCCCACGTAGACTTCGAGAAACGATGTCCCCCGATCAAAACAAGGACGACGGTTATTTACAACTGCGAAATCCAACGAATTCTTCGGTAAAAGTGGATTTTCTGCTAAAATATCCATTCCAGTGGCTATTGCTATGACAAATAATGTTAACAACATTTACACTAACCGCCCGGTATACATTATTATTAACTATGATCCATAGAACTCGAAATATCAAGCAATTAGTAGCATTTGGCCTTGGATTTGCAACTACACCGAATGAAACCTCTTTTATTCTCAATGTTTAATCGTTCGATACATTAATGTTAATGCTTATACATATCACATAGTGTTATTTATAATGTATAAATACATTTTAGTTGAACCTGGTGTAAGTGAATCGTTGCAGGAATATTTATAATACTTCATCGACGCGTTAGTAACTAAGACTAAGGGGGAGAAACAAATATGTCACTCATATTTCTCCAAGTAACGAGTATATCTCAACGGAATCCTGTTAAAAGACCTCCCACATGGTCCAGTAATCGATGAAATTCATGCACGAATTGAGAAATTGTGAAATAAAATTTTGTCTAGCCCTGAGAAATTGAATTGAGAAATCACGAAATAATATGCTCCATGACATGCACACACTTCACTGAACCGATGAGACCTGGTAATCGGTGAGAACCGAGCTGATAGCTGTGATTGTTAAATATTCTAATTACATATAAGAATTTCTTTAACTTGCAATACTATGGTACAATGTAACTTGGAATGTTGTTTGATTGTTCGTACCGGACCCCAGAACACGACTACAATGTTAAGATAGAAGGATAAGTGCAAATTGGAATATTTCAGCGAGATACTCGAACTGATGGGTTTTTGACGATTTTTAAAGTCCTCTCTGCTTCAACACGTTATTGAACATACCAATGTACAATTCCTTGGCGTGGTATTCCACGTTACATCGTGAAAGCATGTCTTCTACAAATAATGTTGTTGTTTATATAAATTTTTATGTTAAATAAATTTATTTTGCGTTTAATAATTTCGAATAGGACAGCAAGATTAAAAGGCGAATGTGTTCTTGTTTTGTTGCGATTCTCCTTTCTCGGTCGTTGCACGAAATTATAAAACGATTTTTAAATTGTTACTCTAACAGAATCATTTGTAAATCGCGGGTTTCGAATGACCTAAATTTCTACTTCTTGAATTCTAATTCCTACCACGCGTACCGTTACAATCTGTGTCGAGACTTCACCGGTAACGTTACACGTGACACGAAAATGGTAAGGGGGCTCGCGAGCCCCCCGAGCGTGTGACACAAAATTACATTGCGTGATAGGTCTATCCTATACCTGGTCTGTGGTGGTAATATAAAATGTTGAATAGTTTACTCAGCAGGTTATTCATTTGAACGCCTGGAAGGCTCAAAGTAATTATTTAAACTTTTAAAGACAGTTCTTCGAAATATAAAAGAATTAATGATAGCTATAGTCCCTAGTAAAAGTCCCACTAAATATAAGGAATTAATTGAAATAACTTTTTTCCCGTTTGGAACCATAATTCAATTTTCCGTGTACATACAATTTGAAACCCCGTTGTTTTTACAGTGTGTATTTGAACAATTATTATTTTATTTCGATTTATTTAACGATTACAAAAATACTGGAATATTATGATTACACCTGTTTCTTTATTAATAATAAAAAAAAATCACCTGGAGTCTTTATAGTTACGTAAATAATGGTTTTTGAAATCTTTGTTAGCATCAATCCGTAAATATAAATTTGTTGTACACTGTATCAGTAACAAATATTTTAATTTTCACGTAATAGAAGATTTTGGAAGAAGGAATGAAACTTTCCGTTGCGAGTGAATATGGTCTACAATATATGTTACAACTAACACAATATTTATATTTTTCTTAATAAAAGAAAATAAAAAAATTTCTTGCATAAAATATATTTTCAGCAAATAAATTCTATTCCTTTCTTCATAGGCCAAGTACAAAGAGTAAGAAATCTGCTTTTATGAACAAACGTAACAGGTTATCATCGTTATTCGTAAAAACGAATATTATAGACATCATTATGCATAAAGTACAAATAATGTAAAATATATCCTTAGTTTCCATGAACAGATAATACGTTTAATATTATATATAAATGCAAAATTAAAACAAAACATCGTTTTAAATATACTATTTATATTGTTGCTTCGAGGACGAAATTCTTATTGATTGATCGTTTTTGGCACCAGTTGTTCTATCAGAATACAAAGCTTTTACAAAATCCATGCTCCCAAATTGGGCAACAGAAGAAAATAAAATTTGGAAGCTTTGCACGAGATGCTTTAAATATTCGAAACAAGACATCCGAATATAATTTCGATATTTATATTATTCGTACAATAAGTACCGTAACAAATACCTATCTCTGTTCGCCTTGTACCAGTGAATTCGATTGACTATTCGAATTCTAAAGAAAGCACGAAAGAAACGTAAAAAGATATTATGGATGATTAAATTAAATTATACTTGGTACGAGATACTTCTTTCATGTGAATGAAATTCATTTTCGGAAGATATTTAAAATGAAAATATTGTTTATCAGTATAGGATACAAGTATTAGCTATTTACATTTGGTGTTCCATGTGTTACTGCTTTGCGTATTTATATACTTATCATAGATCCTTATGCGTATTAAATTATTGATATTACAAAGTCATTACATGCAGCAAGTATACACTTCGCTGAGAAACATCGATGTACATTCACCCAAGTCGCGAGTATCCGTGGTGTATTTTACAGTTTAATAAGAAGTTCAACAATATAATTGCGATATTAATTTTCTAGTAACACAAAATTGAAGATATCAGTCTGCCAAGTAGTCGATTTTTAATATACGACATTTCCAATCTTTTACGTAACAATAATTTACAGTTAGATTCTACTCTTACAAATAATATTTCACGTACTTGTATGCGTTTTTTTTTTACTTCGACAAGATAGTTTGATATTTTAACGTTTATAAACTATACAAATATAATTTCGCATATAAAACTCGGTACAACCAATAATTAAGAAAATTGTTCTCTTAAAATCGTTAGAAAACATGTGAAGTAATATTTACAAATTATAAGTTACGGAAGAACTCTGCTCGAGTGACCACAAAATTAATTAAAATATGTAGTTCGTTTCCTCGTCTACTACTTTCTTATTGCACTTCAATTTATAAACTGAAATTACGTATAAATAAAATGAACTACTTTCGGTTCTGATGTCTTCAATTCTAAGTAATAAATCTCTTTTCCCTTTTGTTAAAACATCTCCCCCGCACATATATGTATTCACATACATGTGTCTCTAATCATACATATACACGTATATGTTTGTATGTATATGTAACAAATTGTGTTATCTAAATTAGACGGTAAAGTTTAGATAAGATCTTTTTCTGAAAATATTTAATAGGGTTGCAGATCAATTTTCTATAGCCATTATTTTTTATATGCAGCGAATTCTGCCAGACGTTCGTCTTACTGTTTAGTAATGCAATGAACACGACTGCAATGAATGATAGGAATCGTAAAATACAGACACTTCACTTCGTATCGACATTATGTCAGGATCCTTAAAATTTCTTCCCCTATTCCTGACAGTAACGTATTATTGTCACCTTTGCCCTCAATTATCAAATTGTCTGACGATTTCTGTAAAAAGAATATTTCACGTCACATCGGCTGGAATCAATCGCCCGATTACAGTCATCTGCCATCAGGCCTAGAGAAGTGCTTCATAATAGTTACTCACATTATATTTTAATAAAAGGCACACATGATGTCCTTTCAGAGAGTGTCCATACAGAGATGCAGTGTCGTTGATCTGTTCCACAAGAGTGAGGTTGCACTTGCAGCAGATCAGATTCAAGATTGTCTCAAAATCTTGGGAGAGAACAACTTCTTTTCTGACTTTGTATACGAGTTGACCACTTTTAAGTAATTCCGTCAATATGTCCTTATGCGAAAGATGACCAACCATAAACTTACTGCACGTCAGATGCATAGTGAAATCAAGTTTCTCCTGCAATGTACTTTCTTTGTTTTCTAACATATATGTAAGCGTGCCTCTCAATCTCTGAGCGAACGTCACATCCGACACTAAAATAGTAAATTGCGTTTCTTTGTTCGCTTGCGGAGGTAATTGGAATGGCAGCTTTATACCAAACTCGTCTCCAAGCTGAAAATGTGAAAACGTAAGTATTCAGAGTGACACGAAATAAAGCAGCTTGATTATAAAATAATATTCTACTCTAACGCCGTCTAATATTAACGTACGTTTCTCATTAATCTCAATGCGGGTGTATCTGGAACGTCGAAAACTAGTTCCTTCACAAGTTTCTGACTGTTATTTGTAATGAGTATTGACGCGACTAATTTGTTCGTTTCATCAGAGATCTGTTTCAATTCGTACGTTATAGAAAGCACTTTGTTCTTAGCTAACTCTTCGTACGAAGTCACCGGCTGCACCAGACTTGTATTATCCTCCGAGTTCATAAAATTATATCTCAGATCTGGTAATATTTCTTTCGATGGTGTTGAGATTCCGCCTGTCTCCTCGTAGTCCGAGGACTTCTTCTCCTTTTTGCTTTTAGTTTTCTTCGATTTTCGATATTTCAAGTCGTCGTCAGCTTTTTTATGCTTCTCCTGGTTCTTCGATTTCTTGCGTTTAGCGTCTCTTCGCTGCGAATTCTCCTCGCCGAACACCTCTGTGTATTCGCTAGTAACGGCAAGCTGAATCTTCTCCGGCGACATATTATTTTCCAACCACATATTAGTCAGCTCCAGCTGATTGTCGTTTTGCTTCTCTCTAACTTCTTTAACTTTTTTTTTCGATTTCTTATGTCCCTAGCAGATGAAATTGAACAAAAGAATGTAATTGCTCCAAATCGCAACTGATAATTAATTTCGAATGCAGAGTTAACACGTTAGATTACAATGCGTAAAATAGAAGGGGCAAAAGAAAAAGAAACAAAAAATTACCTTTTCCTTCTTCTTCCCTTTACTTTCAACGTTCTCTTGGACCAAATTATTTTCAACAACTCTATGCTCTAAAACCGGTAACCTTTCGTCTTCCCTTAAAGGCATATCTAGATCAATATTTAAAGCTCTGTGTGGATCGTTCACATCCACGTGATCATACTCGTCGCTATCACTTAGTTCTGCACCGGGTGGAAGTTCACCAATCCCAGTGTTCACCACTTGAATAGGGAAATCGTCGTCATGCTCATCTTCCGAAGCAGACTTCTTATCTAAAAGTGTTTGTACAAATATAGTAAATCATAAAGTACGTACGAGGAAACGTACATAGCACGTAACACAAGATTCGAACGTACTTTTCTTAGACTTCTTCTTCCTTTTGCCATGCCCTTTATACCTCTTGTGATTGTTGGTGATTTTTAAAGAGACTGGAATATCTAACGCCACCACAGGAATGTTTTCAAACTCTTCGTAAATATTCGACGAGTTATGATATGACGTAGAATTCTTGAAAGTGCCTTTTAGGTAATGTGGATTGTTTTCCTGTTCCAGTTTTCTGGCCTCGCGACGCTTTTGAAGCTCTTCTGCGGATGGTTCGTTCAAATCTCGTTTAGAGTAAGAATCGCCCATTTTCTCTGTCTTAACGAAAATATCATTCATATCTAAATCTTCGGAATCTGAGCTCTCGGATGGTGGATCATTAATCCATGAATCTAAATCCAAATCCTCAGGAATCGGCACCTAGAAAAGAACAATATTAATTTATGATGATTTTATCATGTATTTAATAGAAATATATACGCAGATATCCTGTACGTATAAATGCAGTAATTACTACCTTCCGTTGCGCTTTGGGCGCGACAGGATTGAGTTCACCTTCGAATGTTTCCATCAACTCCCGCGCCAAGCCAGGGTTTTCCTTCAAACATTCAAGTAAGACCAATGCGGAACTAGATCTTTCTTGGACCTCTAAGTCACCGCTACGTGCAAGAGCTGCTATGCTTTGATTCAGTTCGTAAATCTGCAAAATACAACAATCTTTCGCGTAGTCTCGCAATGTCATAATTAACATAATCGAAGAAAATCGTGAATTCATGACATACCTGATTCATGCTTTCAGTGTCTCCATCCTGTTCAGCCTTACATACTGTTGCTGTAGCGAGTTTTAAAATATTATGAACGTAAACAGCTTGAATATGTCCTGGTAAGCTAGAGGCTTGTGATCGCAGCATTGATTGTAACGTTACTAAAGGATCTTCTAGTTCGCTATTAATTTAATATATCGTTACTTATACCTCGATTGGAAACTCAACATAAGCCAAGGTAAATAATTATGTACAGTACCTGGAGAATTCCCCACAAATCCATGCAGCGGCGTATAAAACTTCAGACATTGTTGATCTCGGTTTGCCTGTTAGCAAAAGGTACGATTTCTTCAGCAGTAAGGCACATTGTTGAACTGCATATTTCCGTATAGCTTGTACACGAATGGCTACATCGAGTAATTGAGTCGCTACTAACGGTCCATGCTTGGTACCCTCCATTCGTGTAAGTTCAACCAATACAGATATGTACCTGTAAATATGGATAAGTATTACAGAGATTGTGCAAATAAAGATACGAGATATTTATCTTCCGTATATCGTTACTTTACCATTCAAAGCAAGTAACAAATTGATAATTATTCTGTGAACAGATCTGAATGATTTTTGAGAGCAATTCATCTCGATAAGCAGTGCCTTCGGCTTTATCCATATGCACCATTAATTTCTTAACTATTTCCATTAAATTCTTCTTCGAAACCATTCCGTACAGTAAATCCAAGGCACGCAGTCTTATACTTTCATCTTTGTCATCCAAACATTGCATTATTAGATCTTTGTGAGCTTGCACGCTTTTAGGATGAGTCTTTAGTATCTTGGACATTGCTAACAGTCCCAAATACTTCAGATTCTGATCGGTATCTTCTATCAGTATCCTCAGCTTCTGAACACATAACTGTATCGAATCAGAGTGATTCGGCATGCCAGACGAGATGGAGATTAATACAGCTATTACTGTATTTATACATTCATACAGCAGGGACATCGCAGATGTACTAGAAACCAGTAATATCGCATGATTAATGCTCAAGTACACGCTTAGCAAATCACATCTACCGCAATTGATTATTTATAAAAAGGCAAAATACAGTAAAGTAGTGGCGCAATTTAAACTTATGCACTCGTGTCTCATACAGCCACAAAATACTAATGCAAACGGTTAGAGAAACTAAGTATTCGAATGAAGTTTCCGCATAAATAGCAATAAAACAGGAAGCTATCTTACAAGCAGTAGTCAAACCTGAGAGCGCATTATTTCGGTATACTTATTAATAAAAAATACATTAAATACCTGTGTATTAAGTTTGTAAGGGGTTCTATTAATTTTTTGCCAAGCCTAGGTTCTAGAGGTGTCAATGCGCCAAACTGGAAATATAATCGCAATCTAAGAAATATGATGAGACTTAATATTTCTAAACATAGTTTACACAACATATATAGTAACTGCTCACGAATACTCATTAAAAGTAAGTACAGGCTACTAACGCACACTACGCTAACGTCTATGACTTCGCTATAGTTTTAACGAGATAAAATAATCAACTAATATGAAAACCTTGAAATCAGGTCAATTAGAGGTTGAGTAAGTCGCCGACCCATTTTCGGCTCAATCAGTGTTATAGTGGAGAACTGAGCGCGTGAAACAAGACCAATATTACTTGGCTCATGTTAGAAACATATACGTATAAGTAAATATTCATCGATTACAACAGTGAGCCTACATTCCCATTAATCTGTTTCACTTTATTTCTATAGAATCAAAGAGCGACGTTCACTTACCAGTTTAATAATCTTTATTAGCATCCAATTATTGGTAGACGTTGTCATGAGTTTGAAAAACACAGGCGCCAAACTTAAATAGTTCTTCGGATTCTTCCTGGCTAATTCGCAGACTACGTTGACAGCGGCACTTTGCACGCCGCTGTCCGGATCTTCCAATTTCTCTTTCAATCTGGGGAAAGCAGGCCGTAAAGCCTCTGGAAATCGCAAGAAAACTTTGTACATCATCAGCACAGCTTTCTTGCGCAGATATGGCTTTGTACATGTTAGTAGCGTCATTATGTCGTTAACCAAGTCACGTGCAAGATCCGAGCTTATGAAGCAAGACAGACCGCTCAGAGCCAGCCCAGCGTCGTACTGGTTTTGGCTGTTCAGGTCTTTGCGGATCATATTGGTAGTTAACATCAAAAGCTGCAATAAATCACGTCTGTAAATAATTCTGCCAGAGTGTCGGAAATAATAATAAGACCTTACGCTGATTCTAAGTCTTCAGAAACCTGACAAATTCCCTTCCCGTACCAAAGTTTGCGAAATAATTAGACCATTTACTCGAGTACAATACAGATGTTCGTGCGATATTAGTTCTATATATTAAAGTAATAGAATATCCATTATAACAACAACGACGCTTATCACAAATGAGAGTTACATTAATTTTATAGATGTACGCTGTAAAAAAGATACATATCTTTTACATGCATCATTTAGTATGACACTGTAAAGAAGCTCGTGACGTGAAATGAACTTTCACATCGACTTTTACGACTAATTATAACGGATTGTAATTAGCGCTTCATGTTTATCAGATTTCTTTGAGACCTAAATTATATCTCGGCGTCGAATAACGTCATACTTCGGTATCTGCGTGGAAACTTTGGCTTGCCGCCAAATAACCGATCCGTTTGTACGTAAATTTTGCGGACGACATCACCTCGATTATGTTGAAACCAGCCCAGCTAATGTCATATCCCAACATTTGAAGCTAGATAAACGTGAAGGGATTGTATTCGGAGTATCAGAAACGTAACTGCTTACAAATTATACACATCCGACACTTACATATGTTAGCTTCGCTACAGCATTCGCTTTAACCGCGACATTGTCCTGCCTCAATTCTTGCTTGATTTCTTCTATGCACTGTGCAATGTACTTTGCCTGCAATAGTATAGAAATGCTCGTTCGTTAGAAAAAAAAGGATTTAGTTCGTTAATTCCGGAGACTGAGGTTATGTCATCGCGAATAATGTTTGAAAGTAACGTGGAATGTATAATCGTGAGTTTACCTCGTTTTCTTTGTTGTTCCTAATTCCGCGCACCAAATCCGTCAGATTTTTGTCGAACATACGTTCGAAATTTCCCTTTACTTTACGGAGAGCCATAATGGCATTTGAAAAATAAAATGCTACAATTTTCGATATTGCTTGAAAGGCTTCTTTCCTACATCCGCCCAATATTCCGACTTAATCGGATAACTCGCTGTGATCGCATTACCGTATGTTAGAAACCTTAAACTTCAATCACAGTCCTACATTTACATTTTTTGACAGATCGGCGGATAAGAAAGTACCTCAGCGATCAAGCCTAAGATTTATCACAAATAGACGAACCACTCAACATTCCGTATCATTGTCCGCAAAATTCTGTAAATACAAAATTCCCATGTTTTGTAAAATCGCAGATCTGCTGGTTACAAATCTGTCCATTTTGATTGGTTATCGCCGGTTATCGCGCACGAAAGATTCCCAGTTATATTTACTTTTTCACTAGCGTTAGGGAATTTAAATACCGTGTCAAGCCTGACAGGCTATTTGTCCGTTTACCACTAGCGGGAAAAATATTGTTTTACAGAAAGTTGTCAGCTTTTTCGAATCGTATAATTGAAACTTTCCAAATCTTCTTATTAACCGAGTCTAATTCCAAATTCTAACGATATAATTTAAGATGTAGCAGATATAATTATTACTTTTTTCTTTATTTATAACATATAAAATATAATTTAATACTGTAAAGAGGGAGGTGGTGTTATATACCTCATTTCTTTTTATATTTGTTTCGCGATTATGAAGTATTTCAAACTACAGTGAGTATGTATATTTATTTTCTTTGAAAAGTCTACACCGCCGAGCACAATACATGCAAGCCATCTGCTGATAAATAAACCACAGAACAAAATAGTAAATTATATTTGAATTTGACATTACTCGAATAATGATAAAATTTTAACAATTTCAATCATCCGATTAGAATAAGTATGACAATACTGTAAACACTACGTATCCAGCTATTAATGAAATGATAAAAAAGGCCTTCCAGGATTTCGATTCCATAGCTTCAGTGAAAAAAAGTTAAAACGATCTTAAATATTACTAGATAAAATATGTGGGTCAATTCTTTCCCTGCTAAATCGGCAGAAAAACACGCCATCGCCAGGGAATAAAGTAGACTTTTTACGCAAAAACGCGTCACTACCAGGCAAGGCATTAAATGAAAACGACACTGTATTTGTGTCGAATTTAAAATAATTTGAATTTAGAACAGCTCCGTGTATCAAGTTACATTTCGATAAGAATTATATCCTACGAATATAATCATTTTCCATAATAAAGGCGTTCCCGATAACGCGCGGATATCGTTACGCACTCGTCCACTGCGTTTTATTTATCGCAGCTGATAAATTTAATTTGCGATATATACGACAAATTTTAAAATTAACATTCTTATATGCATTGCAGTTAAATCATTTAAATTTGTTATTGTAATTGAAAATGAAATGCGTGAATAGAATACTTTTCAACATAGGTATACGTAGTTCTCAGCCTCGTTCAGGCTACGTCTAACTTTTTACGTTGTGCGGTTGTATTCTATTGCACGAGACAAACTATCGTGCGGAGTACCCCGGAGCACCATTATCAAAGTGTACGTCTATATATACATGGCCTTTCTTTGTATTGACCCATCACACTCCGTTTCGCAAGTTCTTTATACACGTCTTGCTCCGTGAACTCGTTCAGATTGCTCTCAACTTTCGTAGTAGGCCTTAACGGATATGTAGAGAAGCCATTGAACAAAAGGGGCAGAGAAGTGTTGAATTTTTTTTTCATTGAACAGTGTGACAAGAACGAGATGTGTATAATCAACAATGGGACGTGTGACATTGTCCCGTAGCGCACGGTAAAACTCCGCAAAGGCTGTGCGTTATAAAAATTTACGGAACGGCGATTCCTCGAGGAAGCTTCACTCGAATTCGTCTGGGCATCACTGCTAAGACATTGTCTCAACATCGTGGCATGTTTTCGCGGTGCACAAAAGATCCGAAGGTTGAGAACCTCCGATTTTTGTACAGTAATCTTTTTTTTTTATTTGCCTCTTTGAAAAATATGCGTTTTTAGAGCAAAATGTTCGTAGCTCGTATGATGGATCCGAATTTGCCTCTGCGTATATGTTATTGCCGACTGTACGAACGTATCCGAGCACGTATTTTGCCACAAAGCTTCGGAACTTCATGAACTCGCTTCTAACATATTTCTATTCTCTATTGGCAATAATATATCGGGCACACTATTTTTAGCGATATGCGTGAAATAAAAGTTATCACTATGCACAGCGTATATTTAGGTTCGAATTTTATTATAAAGCTTAACGTTTCTGTCATAAAGTGTATATTTTTCTTTCCGTGAGAGAGCGCATGGAATATTAACAAAGCGTACTTAATTAGCAGAACCGTCGTGTAACATGTTCTATATTCATTATTTACAGGAAGCATACAGCGGATAGAATATTTCTTACTTTCGATAAGCAATGACAGGATACTTTGATTTGCCGCTTAATATGGAAAGAATATGCAGAATTTGCCTTACAGAGGGTACAAATTTATCTCCTATTTTTTGTACCGATCAAGAAGTAAGCGACTTTTCGAGTCTTCCACAAAAAATACAAGTATGCGGATCAATAGAAATTCATGAACAAGATGGATTACCTTCATTAATTTGTGATCTTTGCATTTATAAAGCGAGCGTTGCTCATGAATTTAGGCAACAGTGTCAACACTCTGATGCCAAATTACGACTGTACTATAATAAACCAACAAAGGTTGCGATCGTGGTAAATATAACGCTTCGAATTTCTTAGACTCCACCCAACAAATCTATATATCCCTGGGCATTTCAGGACACGTGCACGCAGACAGAATCAGAGACAAGAGCAGCTTTACCAAAAAAGCCAGTCGGCGACGAAGACTATTTTGTAAAAGAGGAGATGCAAGCGACGGTGAACTCTCAAGAATTCGTGCAGAGTAACTCGTATCCCAGGGACGAGTCTAGCTTGAGCGCTAGTCAGATCGATATGCAGAGCGAGAAGCTTTTCATATGTTCCATTGGGTTCGAAGGATCCAAGGAAATTGAGAAGGAATCTTGCGCCGTGGAGAATAATATCCATCAGGCTTCTCTTACTCAAGGGAGCAGCAGCGATATCTCCGAGACTATAGAGATGCAAATAAAGCCCGAAGAAAGTCAAGCTATCGATCAAAACGTGGAAGATAACGAGAAGAAGCAGGAAGAAGAGTATCTTAGCGAAACCATATTAACCGAAACCATCGTGGAAGAAGAAGAAAGAGTTCCGCAGAAACGCACGTCCGCTAGGAAACTAAAGTCAGTGCCTCATAAAACTTACAGCGAAGACGAAATCGATGATAATTATTACGACCCTAGTAGCGATAGCCAAGACTCCGGGGAATCGAAATTTAAATGTAAAATATGTTTAAAGCGTTATAGTACACAGAAAGGCTTAAAGAAGCATTCCCTTGTTCACGAGAAGAAGTATAAATGCGATGTCTGCTTGAAAATGTTTTACAAACAAGAGAACATGAAGAATCATAAAAAGATACACACGTCCAAACCTCTCGCTTGTAAATTGTGTCACGCGTGCTTCTCTAAACCTCAAAGCTTCGCGCGGCATTTGAAGTCCCACACAGAGAAGCTGAACAATATGATCAAGCAGATCAACACGGACGAGCAGAAGGATAACAATGAGTTGAGGAAGGAAGCTAAAGCTGACGAAGACACAGATGACGAGAGCGGCACTGTAAACGAAGTGGACGAATTCGAGAATGCACCTGAATTGTACAAATGTGATATTTGTAGTCAGTATTGTTCTTCTTTGAAAAATCTAAAAAGACACGCTCTCGTGCACGGAGATAAAAAATATTCCTGTACCGTATGTAAGAAATGGTTCTTCAGACCGGACACATTAAAGAAACACGCGGAGAAGCACGGCCACGGATTGTTAGATAATTTAGTAGACGACAACAAGTTCTTTGACTCCGACGACGACTCTTTCCCGAATACCACGACTAACGCTTCGCAGGAGAGCGAAAGTGTTAAGAAGGAGGAGAGCGACGAAGACGGTTCTGGCGAATACAAATGTCAGCATTGTGATAAAATCATGGCTACGAAGAAGGGCCTTAGACGTCACGTAGCGATGCATAAGCCTAAAGCTGAGCCAGTTACTTGCGAAATTTGTCGGAAAGTCTGCGCTAGTCAAGCCCGTCTGGTTCTTCATCAAAGGACACACAAGCCGAAGGAGAAGGTTCCGAGGGAATACTTGTGTCATATTTGTAGTAAAGTGTATCCGAGTAATTCTTCCCTCACATATCACATGAGAACTCATACCGGCGTCAAGCCGCACGTGTGTAAAACCTGCAACAGTGGGTTCACCACAACGACCAGTTTGGCGAACCACATTAGGATCCACACGGGCGACAAGCCGTTCGTCTGCCATGTCTGTAGCGCAGCGTTCGCTGTAAGCTCGGCTTTCAGGCGGCACTTAACTCGGCACACGGGTGAAGCGAATTATCTTTGTAAGACGTGCGGTAAAGCGTTCAAACGACTTAGTACTTTAAAAGAACATACATACACTCATTCTGGCGAGAAACCGTATGTATGTAAAACGTGCGGAGCTGCGTACAGCCACAGCGGAAGTTTATTCGCGCATCAAAAGCGTTGTAGAGCTCAATACGGTGAAATGGTCGTGGACGACCATCACCATCAGGTGGCTCACCACATTCATGTGAATAATGTACAGTCTGCAGTGCGGTCACTTGCTGTGATAGGACAAATGTTTTAAAAAGATACGATTCATTGTATTCGAACCACTGATTTTATTTGTGCATCGTAATGAGTTACACATAGACTGCTGAAAGACTATAGAATGCGCTACGATTCTTATAGCGTACGATACAACATTATTGTAGCAATCGCGCACTTGTGTAAATATATGAGCAGCTCCTTTTTTTTTACAGAGAAATAATTATTTAAATACTCGTAAATAACTAATCTATCCAGACTAGTGCTTTATTACAACAAAATTTATATCTTTATCTGTATGCAATAATGATTGTACGAGTTGAATACGCATATGCAGATATGACAACTTGAATACATGGCTATGAATATTTTACCACATTATTACTCTAAATTCGAGAATTATCAATTAATTTAAATTTTCTCTCTTTTCAGTGAGAAATTCAATACATTTCAGTAATAATAGATATTGGTAGTATTATTATTTTGCATATTGGCAATTATACTTCGCAACAAATAATATACATATCGTAGATTTCTATTATTATGTCATATGTATCCTTCGTGTATTACGTATCATTACGTATGTACCACATTCATATCTGGGGCGAATTCCACTTACGCCCACGAGCGTAGGATTTTTCCGTTTCTGTAATAAAATGAATATCATAAATTATACGTTCCTATTTTGGAGTCGTAATTTATAGTTAAAAACCTGCATTTTCCGGTAATGGGTCTTTCACAGATTTCTCTTCCATATTTCAAGAGATTTAACCGCAGGCGTTACGGAATTTGCCCCTGGTGTAGCGTAACAATATCCTGAGAAAGATCTTGTATTGCATGCTAATTGCAGTGAAATATTTTATTTTAGAAATTGACTTAATTATAGAAACTTTTATGAACTGCATAGTATAAGCGTTATTTATTATTAGATTTTTCACTAAATCTTGTATTATATTTTCCATTAGTATCTGCGACATGAAGAGTAGTATAAAGCACTAGTTTAGGCATTTGATTAAAAATACAAAGTTTCATTGAGAAAAGAAGATAATACGCAAAGTACACGGACAAATTTAAACCTATTTACATATTGCCCTTGCAAATATATTTTGTTCCGAATTATTACGAAAATAACTGTTCGGTTTTTATGTATGATTTTACGAATTTTGATACGCAGAATGGGAAATGTACAAAAATCTACAAATGTCAGTTGCTATTAATACATTACAAGAAAGAGACTGATTCTTACTTATATAAGTGCATTAATGATGAGAGAAAAATTGTATAAATCCTTTACTGAAGCTATAATTAAATGAGAATATCAGTAGGTGTTCGTCATCGGAAATCGTCAATATTATAACTTTTTATATTGCTGATATAGGTATTATGTCTTAGCCTCCAATCTTCAATACAATCTGTGTTATATTTAATTTTGTTAGAACATATTAGCTTTATATACATTACGGATATTAGTTCTAAGTTAGTGCGTAACAATTTCGCAAACTACTAAAACTGCTACCGCATTCATTAAATGTAAGTATAATTTCATTACCGCTTACATATATATTGCCGAATGTATGTTACGCAAGTCTTTCTCTATGTATTCATTACATTTTCACGTGACAACTTATTAAGTATAAATCTGTACAATTTTTATTTTAAACTTACAGAAATATTTTACGTACTTTAATCTTTTTTGAAATTCATTTTACATACTTAAACATGTATAATCTTGAAATTTGTATTATGTAAATTATAAATAATGATTCATTGTGCCATTCAAATAACACAGATGAGATCATCATGGAAAAATTGACTGTTCATAAACTATGCATGCAATGCATTAAAATATCATTCATAAATTGTAATTTCTGCTTTCACTTTTAACTATGATTTATATTTATATTCAACATATTATGTACCTTATATAGGCTTACCATATTTCTTCACCAACAAACCGGGACAGGTAAAAAAAGGGACAGAACGAAAGTTTTTTGAAAAAGTACTTTTATTGTAGTGTTTAAAAAATAACGTACAGTGAAAAACACGATAGTAATTACAGGTAGGGCAACAATCTATTTGGGAGCCAAGCGATATTTTTCTGTCGAGAAAACATTCTTCGGAAATGTTTCATTATTCTTGACTTCTTCGTCGAATTCCGTCAAAAATAAAAAAATAAGAAAACCGGGACGTGTTTCTAAACCGGCCGGGACGCATGGAAATCCTAATTTTATACAATATCTGAAATTGCGATACGCGTTCATCTAAATTTTTAAATTATATTATATTATTAGTAAATTCAAGAAATTTTATTAAATGCGCTAATATTTGAATAAGTAAGTAAATGTATCGAACAATGTCATTTTTCATTGACTAATATTACTTAAGACTTGTTTTATCCAAATGATAATTGTAGATTTAATAAACGTACAATTTTCATTCGCGGGCGTAACATATATTTGTGAAAGTAAAGCTGAACGTAATAGCAAGCAACAGTAAACAATATTATTACCATAAAATATAGTCTGGAAAGTGTAATAAGTAAAATGCATATACATTTGTTATATGTATGTATTATATCTAAAAAGCTTGGTTTCATTTACATTACATTACTTTACTGATAAAGCCGGGGATCCACCTGGAACCTAAGCTAAGCTATGCTATAAAAAAACAGCACAGCTTAGCTTAGCTTTTGGTGGAAACGGTTCCATAAGTATGTACCGAAGTTAATTTTTTGAAACTTACAATAGTTTAGCTTAGTTTTCAGATGGATTCCTAGCTTTATGCTAGTACTATAAGATTAGTAGATAATTTTATAATTTACTAGCCTTACTACTCGGCTTCGCCCGAAATTTAGATTTTTATTTTATAAAAACAATCTTTTTATTCTTTTGTGAAAATTGTCACATTCATCTGGATTAGTCAGGCATAATGAGCTGAGGTACATTTCGTGATCCCAGAGTTTATCGTTCGAGTGTTTTTAGGCGATAAACACAGAAACATATAGAAGCTTTCTGCTTTATGTATAAAGATTACATAAGAGTATACTAACTATACTAAAGCATAATACTTAAAGATATGATCTAAAAATCAAACATAAAATCAAAATTTCATGGCAAAAAAACAAAAATTCAACATTAAAATTTTAAGAATTCAGAGATAAAACTGAAGAAAAAGATGGAAAATATATTAGTTTGTAATTTTCTATTAGTAAGTCTTATGACTGCATTCGTCGGTTTTTCTTGAGTAACCTGTAGCGACGCCAAATGGATGCTCGAGTTCGTTTTAAAACTTTAGCGAGATCCGAATATTTCCGTCTTTCATCAAGATTCGGATTATGTTCCAGGTGGTTTAGAATCATTTCGTCTTCGTCCGGCTGGAACCTTAATAATTTAAACAAAGTTAAATGTAAAAATAAATACCAATTGAACATTATATCTATTTTCAATCTATTATTCTTTGAAGTTCGTCCGAAAATATTTAAAAATCCAGGTCTAATACATACACTTTTGCATATGTAACGATGAAAATTACATGACCTACGATTAGAATCTATTTTAAATTATGTTTCTTTACTAATCAATAGTTTACGAACGCATTAAATAAATAGTCCAGTATACCATCATCCTACATCAAGCTTTGCGCAACATTATCAGAATATTCCTTTACTTTTAAGAATTCAGTGCTACCTTCTTTGCAAACGCTCCGCATATAAATTCCTAAATCTGTGATACACACTGTACAGAGTCCTATTTGGTAAGCCATCAGCTAGGAACTGTACGAACATGCGCCTCTGCTTTTTACTGCGAATGTGAGCGATATTTTCTTCCCGTAAGATTAAAAATTGGTGAATCTTACTGGACTTCCACTTGTGCAACTGTACGGAAATAATGAAATGCTCAAAATTAACAGCAAACACATTTTATTCAGCATTTCTAATCAGTGTGAAAAATATTAATTAACAACCTTACAGAAAGCCTTCCAATTATCATTAATTATTTTATCTTCCGATGGACTAAAGGATCCTCTCTTGATAGGTGCAAATTCTTCAAACCTTTCTACTTCGTCGTGCGTCGGAGGACGGGATCCAGCACGCGACTCGATTTCATGCTGTGGTAATACAGGATTTCTTAGCTGTATCTGGAATTGGCGCAAGGTCTATAACAAAACGGAACATTGTCATTTACCTTTGCTGAATATAACAAGTGAAACGCATATACGAAACGGTATATTAAATACTAATAATCAAGTACTTTACTTTTGCGTCCTTTTCAGAGAGCTTATTCGCTTGGTCGATTTCTTGTGCGAGCAAGTAGACATCAAGTTCCATCTTGTAAGTTGCTTATTTCGATCGTGAAATAGCCTGAATTTTTGGGAAAGAAAAATTAAGCTTCGAATTAAATTAATTCGTTTTGTTTACGTTAGAGTCGAAGCGTTAATTCAGAGGATGTATTCAAATGGTTAATCGCGTGAACGTAGCTACCCAGTCCCACCACATAACCTATAAAGCAAATGTAGCGCGTAGATAACAATCCATATAACCTAAAATAAATTTTTCTTTCGAGAAAAGTAGAAAAAGGGTGCGTTTTTAATAAAACCTTTTTATCATCTAGGGATGTGTGATTATAGCCACCAATGCGACCGCGTCACGACCCCTCTGTACACAGTATAAATTTAAAAAAAAGTATCCATTCAAAATTCTAATTGAAGCATTTTTGTTTGTGCACACTTTCCCTAAGTCAGGGTGAAAATGCTTATATCTACTAATAAAAGTATAAATTTCATTACACTTTACTAGTGAATGTATAAGTAAATTATGTACACTTTCGGGGAATTAACGCTTTGACTGCGACATTTACAACACTACCTATTTAAGAATTGTTCATTTCAATACAATAACAGGAATCATTATTGCACAAATATAAATTACCCTCCTTTTTTTCTCATTATTATCTACTCGAAACCTAAGTAAACATGTAGTCACACAGTACATGTATTACATACCGTATTTACAAGTAATTAGAAATCATGCAATTTTAGGTTAGGCCTCGGACACATTCGATCCGCGTTACACACACGCTGCACACTGTTCACAGTGCGTGAGTGTGCGCGCGTACTCTATCCACACCAGCTGATTTCAATTTTTTGTTGTTTCACTTTGTTTCACTTCAAACAAACACGTACGTAAAGCTCGACATTTTTACAGTAAGAGAAAATTTTAAACTTCTCACACGATCACAAATTTAATGTACTTCAAGTACGATCTATTTAAAAATATCATTAAAGGCCAGTCATAATGCACTTTACGTCAAACTATCTCGTAAATTATTTCTTCGAAGCGATAATGTTGATAGATTTAATTATTTTTAAATGAAACAATTCTAGTAGCAATTCTAATTAAATACAGCGATCGTGCAAATATCTAGTGAAACAAAGATGTTTTTCACTTGGAACTTAAGAATTTTATACAGTTCCTTGTAATTTGCTCGATTTGAAGCGAAAATATAAATAATGCTACATCGATATTAATTTATGTTTGTTTTATTTCCATTCTCCTCAGAAAACAGAATTCTGTATGCTAGTATTAAATTTCTGAAAATGCGATCGCAAATTGTACGATTATATCGATAATACTAGTATCGGTTACACAATTTAACGCAACGGTACATTAATTTACATTATATGATCGCTGCTTTCATGCAGCATGGCTTCAGCTTCGAGTACAAGTGCTCGCAGTTTATTTGTTGAATCAAAAATGAGATTGGCCGATAGAGTACAAGTGAACGTGAACAACATTGCCTCCCTCGCTAGGCAAATACAGAGGGGCTCGAAAAGCGGCGAGGTAACGTTTCATTTAAATTTTATGTAAAATGTATATGTCCGAGATGAATTTTTAATCAACCTGTAATTACAGATATTAATGCATAGCGCGAGGAACTTTGCGCAGCAGGAGCACGGCCTAGAAGCTGCGGAAACTAATTTAAAGAAGCTTGCTCTTGTGGCTACTCATTTAGAATATCAAATGGAATCCATTAACAGAAACTCCATGGTCTTGGAAGAAGTTACCGAACAAGTGCGAGCCATGCAAAGATAAATTGCAACTAACGAATGTTACAGCTATAATTGTATTTAGCAACCATTTGTCCCATTCATGTAAATAAGCTTCACATAAGTTATATATAATGTACTTTAATTTTAGAATTATCCACTATAGTTTTATAAAAAAATAATGTTAACATGTTTATGTGAAATAGTGATATTTAAAATATATTATACATACGATGAATAATAAATTAATGTTGCGTTACATTACCATCATTTAGCTTCACTTATCACTAAGATTCATGACTCCTGTTCCACGTATCTTAGAGAAATGTTTATAATAATACATATAATATAGTCTCTTATTTTAAGCTTATAAACTCGAACGAAACCCGATTCGTACAATTTATATTGATTTTTTCCCACTGGTATATAAAGAATAATACATTATATTTTATGTTAAATTACTTCTTGTTTATTTTATGTACTTAATTTATAAATCTGAATTGGAAAAACAATTTAATACAATCGAAAGTAACCGATTTAACTTATACGCTTTCGAAAAGATGCAGTGTGCGAATACCTTTGTTCCTTTTGCATAAAATCTCGTCGCTTTTTAAGTGTATATTATAATGCCTAAATTAATCATTTACAGCCACAATGCTATTAGACACTTGACCAAATTATAGTTTCATACATTTGTTTACTACGTACACAAGATATAATTTGCTAAATAATTAGTTTTTGTCATGAAAGAGACTTTTCAGAATGTATTAATATGATTTATCAAGGGTAGAGGATGTCGTAATGACCAGGACGATAGAGTAAATGAACTGCCGGAGCAGCGCCTTCGGGGAAGTCGTGCGCGGTCACTTCAGTTCCCGCACCTCGATCCATGTAACGAACGCGTACTCCGGTTCCTAAAGCGGTGCTCATTGCTATAATGTGAATATGATCCGATTCTTTATACATTGGTTCCACTTCCTGTAAAATAAGTAATAGTAAATGGTAACGACGTCACCGGTGCTTCTCCCTCGCCAACGTTTTATCATACGAATAATTCCTATCAGCAAACAACGCCGACGATACTTACTTGATGGCAGAATTCTGAAATAGTGCGTTCCCCTTCTATAAAGTGCTGGTAGAAATCAGCCTCGCGTTGCAATTGACCAGATGTGATTAATCTAAGGTATACGACGACATAGTCGGAGTACCCTTGTTCGTTGAAAAGTTTATGTAATTCAATGTAACTCGACTCTGCGTCCCCTCCTACTTTATCGATCACTTCCATAAACTGTAACGCCAACATGATAAAACTTGTCAGACAATGAATCCGTCGCTCCGTCATTCGTAATTGCACATATTTACCGTGTCGTGAAAATCTTCGACTGTAAATTGGGGAAAACCTAACGCTACCAGACTGTCTTTACTCTTTAACGCGAGTTCGCGGAACTTCTCGTACTCGTCCTTATTCCCAATTAATTTTTCAAGATACGCATAGCTAAAGGCTCTAAAAAAACAATTTCCGTCCGGCCTAGTTCTTCTAATATACGAATACTTCTGAGCCAGCACCTTGGCTTTCGAGAGATATATCTCATCTTCTGTGTATTCACGCTCCAAGCTCTTTATCGACTCTTTCTCTCCGACTAAAGCTATAGTTTCAGAGATCTGGAAAACGGAACAGGCTTATTCTACATTCGTATTTAAGAATTTTGGAATTCCCTTTTTCACAAAGCACCAGCAAATTTCATGCAAAAGTACGAGATCGCTTTTAACGCAGCGTACAGCGAAAATTTTGTATGAATAATTCATCGAGCTAGACATTTATCGAAGTGGCAGAAAAAGGTAAGAATAAACATTGCTGACAATTATTAGAAACGGTGAATTAGAATTCCTGATTTACTGTTGAGAACTAATTATCGATTGACAAGAAAACTTTCGATATAGGAATTCGGGAAATGACAGAAAATGCATGTTAACCTCCTTCTCGATTCTCCTTTGTTGTTGAAGAATCAACTCATCTTGGTTGACATCTGTAATAAAATGAATATCATAAATTATATGTTCCGGTTTTCGCGTCGTAATTTATGTTTAAAGACCTGTATTTTCCGATAATGGCTCTTTCACGGATTTCTCTTCCATATTTCAGGAGATTTTCATAAATTTTGAAACGACTGTCAAATTATCAGTCGTAAATAAAAGCCCGATGTCCATGTGGAAATTGAAAAGACATTTACCATCGTATTTAAACACTTTAGATTGGCAACTGTGTTTCTAGAAATGGTGTACGTAGGACGAATAAACATCTACAGTGTAGTATATTTTTAAACAATTCCCTTCAAATTTTTACGCCCTGTATACTCGTGTTTCTTAAAAATGGCCCCAGAATAAAAAATTAACGCTCCTTTCTCCTTTAATTTATACAATGAAAATACCACATTTTCCCCTAGAAAAGCACGTCTGTTATTACTATGCTAGTTACTACGCTACAGCCATGGTGGTATATAAAGGTGATGCAACAAAGCCACTTTTCCCTAGTAATAGTGTCTTCATAAGAGTTTAGTACAGATTATATGTAGCAGATGGCGTGTGTGCATGGATCCCACACAGATGGAGTCGACTTTGATTGTATAAGTGTAACGACGCCACGCTACCGTGTTCCGTGTACTGTGTTTCTTATATAAACTATTATTTTAACTAGCACTATGGTTAATCGGTGCAAAGTAGAGAATTGTGTTTCTTCTGGAAAATAAAAAAATATATCTATTTTTGCAGTACCAAAGGATACAATTCAAAGAAAGAAGTGGTGATCTCCGATTGTATGATCTCCGTTGGCTAACAACGAAATTAACAAAATAACACTACACACAGAAATATTTTGGCAGCAATACTGCTGGTAAAATGATAAGGGTTATATACATATATTATGAGAAATAAAATTTTGGATGATAAATATATAAAATACATGATAAACATGTACACGAAATTCATACATATAACCTTTACAATAATTTAAAATTATTATTAATAACCATTTCTGTTGGGTATATATTCTTTACATTTCAAATTTACCGCGGTAACGCGCCTCTTAGAGTTAACGCCACCTGGTTAGTATTCTGCGAATTAAACTGTTATGAAGACGCCGTACATGGTCCTGTCAAACCACCTTTATATACCACCCTGGCTACAGCTGCCGCAATGTTGCAGAATATAAAATTATTTATCGCTTCTCATTAGAAAAAACTTTTTACGTCAAAGCTAACAATAGGATTATACAATAAATAAAAACTAAAGCTAGCTATATCTCAATGAATTTATACGCTTTCTAAATTGAGTACATGCAATAAGTCACCTATAAATAGAATTTGAAATACTTTTATCACCTTCAATAATACGAAGGACATTTGAAAAAGGAAATTTCAAAAAATCTTTTTCATTAGAACATGAAAATTTGTATCTTATTTCGCTATGGGTGCGTTCCACTTACGCCCAAATCACCCGTGATTTCATTAAGCTAGGTTCTCCTGTACGCGACTGGACGCAACGTCCAGAACTTCAAAGTCGATTTTCTTGAAAATTAAGCGCGATATGAAAAAAAGTTACTCTTTCTTTTCGACTTATAATAAGGAAATAAGTCGAGAAAAAAGAGTAAAATTTTTTGATATCGCGCTTCATTTTCGAGAAAATCGACTTTGAATTTATTGACGTTGCGTCCAGTCGCGTACAGGAGAACCTAGCTTAATGAAATCACGGGCGATTTGGGCGTAAGTGGAACGCACCCTATAGGGTATACGTAATATTTCGAGTATTGTAAAATATAAAACTGAACGCAAGATTGTATCCTCCCACACAGCACACAGGCGCCTGAAAGGCGCCTCTCAGGCGCCTGGTCCCAGGCGCTCGAGGCGCCTTGAGTGTCCTACGAGCGGCTTATGAGGGTCCAAAATGCGCCTTCTGAGCGCCTGATGTTACAAAACGGGACGCCGTAAAGGCGCCGCAAAGGCGCCTGAATTGGGACTGACAGGCGCCTTAAAGGCGCCTCGAACAGGCGCCTCGAGGGCGCCTGGAATAGGCGCCTCAAACGGGCCTGGATTAGGACTGTCAGGCGTCTTAATTATCGATAAATTAGAAACAAACGGTTATCAAAATGAAATCAAATTGGATAAAAATTCATTGCGATTTACTATATTTATTTATTTAAAATTTGTGTACAGATACTTTTATTAACAGACTTCGACAAACAAGAAGGTTCTCAGTTCGACACATATATTTGTGTCCCACGCCCAGCTGGCTGACGGCACCCTTGGAACAGCTAGTCTTTCGATGAGCCAAGGGACGAAGGCGAACGCCTCGTGGTCTCGGCTACGAAGTCCTCGCTGCGAGGCGTCGAAATTCTGCCTCCCACAGTCTGACACAATATCACGTCGGGGGTCACCAATGTAGGAGTTACCCGGCACGTAGATAATTCTATCAGGCCCTACTCCTGCAGGTGATGCACACCGAAGATTGGGGGGGATAATAATCACTCGTTATCGAGGAATAAAATAATACTGTATTTTGAGGTTATAAAGAATGGCTTCGTGGCTGCCTCCACTCTTCGCTCTCGGGACGGGAAGACTGGGGAAGACAGCCCTTCCTACAACACGATACCAAAAAGGCGCCTTTTGGGCGCCCCATAGAGGAGCCAATGTAGTTACACGGCGCCTCTAAGGCGCCTGTGAGGCGCCTTTAAGACGCCCAAAAGGCGCCTTTCAGGCGCCTTGTTACAAATCGGGACGCTCAGTCGCTCAGGCCGAAAACAGGCCGAAAATGGGCGCCTTTAAGGCGCCGTGTGCTGTGTGGGCTATAGGAGATTGTTACAATTTATTTTCAGATAATGAAAAACTTATTGACAAATAAATGTAAATGTTTATATTCAGGTATGTACTTTTTGTATCGTAATTGCTAGTCGATAAATCATCAAGTAATCGAATCGTATCGAGATCTGAGCGATGAATCGCGGTAGACATAGGGTAGATGTCCCAATTACCGTGCCTTTATACTTAAATAAGTCGTACAAAAAACTCGCATACATAAATAAGGAAAGATAATTTTTTAATTGAGTTAAACTATTGATGTATGTGTTACAAACGAGAAGGTTACATTTTTAAACAATTAAAGCATAGAACAAAATTTTCAAAAATGCATATGAAGATTTCGATGGATTTACCTAGGAATCCTCTAGTTGACTTGGCTTGGCGCTAGCGCCGTTTCGTTTCCCATCTTGGCGTTGATTGGTTTGACGATCCAACATGATTCCGCAGCGACGCTGGTTGGCCTGGCTTGGCTGGCTTGGCTTGACGGTGACGACGCCGTTTCGTTTCCCATCTTGACGTTGATTAGTTATTCCCAGTGATGGGTAAATCACTAGAAAACCACGTAATTTACGTTACGTGTAAATTACACGTAAATTACATACATAACATAACCAAAGTCATATAACAAATAAAGCTTGAAAAATATGTGGGATAGTTCCCTAATAGGCTCTATATTGCCGGGGCAGGTCCACAAAGGAAGCACTCGAGGTAGGTAACAACATATATCTCTTTATAAAACAAAGGACAGTTTCAAATCTTAAACACTACCAACTCCTTAAGCACAAATCTCGCACGATATCAGCACGGTGTGGCTGTTCTCCCCGCTGATTGGTTCGCGGATCTTCGGTCCCCCAGTGCGGTGAATACTGCCACCAATCCGCCAATTCTGTACTAGCGTAGATAAATTACAGTAATTTACGTGTATAATACATGGTGTATAATACGCACGTATTATACGTGTATTATACGTTGCGTATTTTACGTACCCATCACTGGTTATTCCCCCTCCGCGAAATAGCTTGACCATCATGTAATTTCCCACGTACGCTGGACGGTGCTCACTTTTCGGGCACCGTTCCCAACGATGCAGACATCTCTCCGTGTACTGTATAAATACATCTATACCAAATGACGACAGGCCACGCTAGTACTAATAAGTAAATAATGGGAATCAAGCTGACAGACTTGTTATGTAATTTTTTGTTTTCATTGTATTCCAATGGGGTTATCCCGTTTAAATAAATTTAAAAAAAAACAAAGTAATTAAATTCATATGTAATAACTAAAATTAGGTGCCCTTGAATGTGCCCGCTTCTAAAAATCGATTCCAAAGATCGATCTTTTAACTAAAAGAATCGATTGTTCTAAAGAATCGAATCGGAATCGAACACCCCCATCAGTCAGTCGGAATCAATGTAAACATGGCAAGTTTTGAAAGCGAGGGAAGCGCGAGTGACAGAGAATTGAATGAAAGTAGTACCAGCACCGGAGGAGAAAATTCTCATGATTCTCAAGAGGAGATCGAGAACAACGTCCGTGTTGATGAAGAACAGAAAGAGAAATTGGTGAAGTTACCGTTAGGTAGGATAAAGACTATTATTAAGATGGATCCTGAAGTGAACATGGTTAACCAAGAAGCTGTTTTCCTAATCGCAAAATCCACGGTAATTGTAAATCATATTTCACTTGTGTATTAATGTAATATTTCTTCTGCGCCGAAATAATAACAAGATATCGCGATGTATTATGTGCTTTCGATATTCTGAAGATCGTTTCTAAGTAGTACATACGTTTGTTTAAAATCAGTTGTATAGTGAAATGTATGCATTAGGCTTGTGTATATGAAATGCTGTTTGCATACTCTTCAGATCTCTTGGTACAATGGTAGGTACTTATCAAAGTAGAATTACGATGTTGGATTATTGGGAAGAATACGAAGAGTCGCATAGAAACTGTCTTGAACAATTTTTACACTTTGTATCTGAATAAAAAAATGATGTTTCATATTCACCAACTTTACATAATTATGTTGTAATAGACGAGAAATTATATAGTAATATATCAGATTTACGCTAACAGTACTGTAATAATTTGTAATTTAAATTTACATAATTACACATAAATGTTTCGCGTATAGCAGCAGCCATTAACTTTGCCTTTTATTGCAGGAACTTTTTATCGATGCTCTTGCTAAAGAATCCTATAAATACACTGCACAAATGAAAAAGAAGACGGTGCAAAAACGAGATATAGAAAGCGCGATTGATAATATCGACGCACTTGTGTTTTTAGAAGGGATGCTGAATTGAATCGATGATTTTTCAATATCCGTGCTTGGTGTAATATAATAATATTGTTCTTGCATCTTTGCAGCAAAGTTATATTTTTATATTTAAGAAAGAAGCAGTTTCTAACGAGTGTAAAGTATATAAGAATTCCTTTTGTAACGCACGCGGAATAAAACTTAGTACTTTCAAAGTGGCAGAATTAAAATAAGTATTATACACGCGGTACATGTAAGTGAGAACGATCTGTAATTAAATTTTAAAGCTTACCGCAATCGAATCTGCAGTTGAAAGCTTTCGAAATAAAAATACAAAAACTGCATGGAAATTACACAAAGTCACTTTATTATAAATTCTCAAGCACAAAGACACAGTTGTTAATTCGTTCGAGTAACAGAGACAAAGGTATTAAGCGAAGATATCTCATTGCGTTCGATACTAAATTTTAAAAGCAGTATGTTTAATGTGTATTTTTATTGTAAAACTCATTCGATACACGTTCGTGTAATTTCATCTGCATATACAAGGAATTGCACAAATTTTATTATACAGTTAAAGTGCATAAATAAAACTTTTTAATAACATACACATTAACACATTCCTACAAATATCTTAACGTTACTTTTGTTAATTGTATTTATATTACCAGTAGCGCATCTTGTATAATGCAGAATGAAATTTGTACATTATGATTAGCGTTTTAACTTTAAATAGTAAGCATAGCATTTGCATGCGATTTAAGAGGATAAATCCTCGAAATTTTCCTCGGTGAAGTCTCAAAGAATATTCACGCGAATTAAGAGTATTTTAAACATTTCTATCTAGCGCGTAACTTATGGATAACACAAAGAGAAAAAGAATCAGTCTTATTCTTATAGACGCCAATGAATTAACTTTTATGCTACCAATTACAAACATTTATATAGAGATCATAACTTACAGTAAATAAGGATGATGCGGAACCGTACAACGCCAGGAGACACGGACTGTTACTTTATAATGTTGTTAATATATACATCGATTACATGCAGGGGCTACTGTTTTAACTGCACTCGAAAAATCAACAGACATAAAGCACGTTATAAAAGTTCATACGATTTGTAATAGAAAATCTTGTATACTTGTATTGCATGGTTATTACATTCGTAAGTTTATTGAAAGTGGACACAGTATTTAAAACGATTTGAAATATACAGATTTTGAATTCCCTTAATTGCTTTTCGGTTTCATTAAAGTAGGGCGAAATCTTTAGTACAACTTATTTTCACTTTACTTTTGCATATTATATATATATATATATATATATATTAAAATACTACCGTAATATTAATGTTTCTTGAGTATTATAGATTCGGGGTGAATTTAAAGGTCATTTATACTCTGACAAACATTGACGTTGTTATTTCTGTATTACTTATCTTTTTATTAATTCAATTTTGAATCTGTGCTGCGAATGTGAAAATGAGTCATACCCTATATGGAATTTTCATTTTGTTCGGGTTAAGAATTAATCTCCATTTTCTTTGAAATTGCAATTTATAATACATTTTAACATTTCTAGTATGTTATAGTCTACTAGTACGAACCTTTATATTTTAAAACAAATTTAAATTTTATATCTTAATGTACTACGAAAACATAAGCTAGTTTCATTAAAAATCAGTTCAATTTTTCATATAAAAATCAGCTTCAAACAAATCTGCCAATCCGAAACGAATGCTTTAGCTCGGATTTGTGAAATAAATTTTGCTTTGCATCTATATAAAGCTCCTTACTCTAATGAAGAAAGTTCATTTTCTAAAAATAAACTTAATTCATTACAACGAAAATAAAAATCCAATTATCTTTAATGACAAAAATTATTGTATACATGTTTCTTAAAACTCTATTATAATTTCAGTATTGTGCTAAAGTCACTGGATATCATGAATATCGTTTTTAGAGAAAAAAATATGAAAATTCATTAGAGAAGTATGTATATTACTGTATAATCATACATAACGGATACTAAAAGATTAGGAAGTAACTTGCCATACTTCTTACTTCTTACGTTTGGCTTTACGTCGCTTACAATCTCCCCTAAAGGAGTTCTGATCTCCTGGTGCATTTGAAGCTCCGGTCTGGCTGTGGTTGTACAGATTATTTAAAAAGTCTTCGAAATCTGCCTCGCTGCTCGATAAAAAAAAAACAAGAGTTTGCGATGTTACGCGTGTATCAGAGACTGCGGCATCATTTGCGAATAGTTGATAAAAGCTTAGAGCAACAATACCTTGTGTTTGGGTCTATTTGTTGTCGCTTTTTACCATTGTTGGCTGTTTGCGACGGTGGTCGCTGACCCAAGACAATTCTGTATTGAACGCTATGTGTATTTGCTCGTAGATGTTTCAAATTACCAGCTTGACAAGCTGCCCAATCAGTGACATCGTATACTGCGCCTTCCATGCAAGCATAATAATGCCAAAGGAAACCCATTAAACGAGACTCTGCCCAAATGTCCCCCTATTCGAAATTTCAATCATTTATTTAGAAGCATGATCCTTTGGTCTAGTTCTAATAATAATTACCTCTTTCGCGCTGTGACGTATTTTACATTGAGCACAAAATCGCGCCGCGTAACAGGGTCGTTGCGTAGGAATTCTTTTGTGCCTCAACCCACAATTCGTACACCTTATTGTATTTGCTGCCTGTTCCATCTTTCTGTGAAGCTGAGAGAGTAAATCGCTCAATTCGCCCCACGCTGCTTCAACTTGCCGAGTCTGGTCAAATGCTTGCCTGCGTTCCTAATATATTGAAAGTATAACGTCATTATAAGCGAATCTACTTCTCGCCAAGGATACTGCGAATCACTTTTATTCTACTTTACGAGCAAGCTTCGTTACGATGAATATAAAAAGTATGCAGTACCGGTTCACCAATTATATCAAATGCGTGTACAAGTATTTTAAACGCTTCCTCTGCACCAGGCTGATTATTTTTGTCCGGATGGACTAAGAAAGCTTGCCTCTTATAATACTTTTTAATATCGTCATCTGAACAGGTCGGTGTTACACCAAGTATACTGTAAGGGTCCTTTCCTTTACAGGCTAGTAATCTCTTCATGGCTTCTTCGCCGGTACTAGGTAGGGCAATGTTGCTCTCAAGACCGCCGCGTATCCAATTACTATTCTCCTCCTTTTCTTCGCTTTTGGTTTTTATCTTCCGCCAGAATGCGAACTTACTATTTCCAAACCAGTTATCTAATTGTCTACCAACGGCATTTAAGATGCGAATTTTTGAAAATGTCATAGCTATGTAAACCCACGAGTATTTTAAATACAGTATGGTGTGATACCATCCGCATTTACCACTAAAACATAGACATACAAATACTGGGATGTATTTCTTATAACTTACAAATTACGTTTTTTTTGTTTTGGTTTCTTAAATGTTACTTACAGCTGAATAATGAGATTGGCACTCATACTAACTACGTCGGATACTAAGTGTAGCAACCAATGAAATATTTTTAATCCAATTTTACTCCAACGACTGGCATATTTATTTATATTTTTATACAAGTCTTTAACCGGAGATTCTCTGTTCTCTCTTCTTCGATTTCTTTGAGCTTTCTTAATCTGCTGAGCTTTCTCAGCTTGGAAACGTTTAGAATTCTTCTCCTTGGTAACTTTCTTTTCCTCCTTATTCGTTTTAGTTATAATCTGTTGGTTTTTCTCCATCTTTTCGGGGGAGACAGTTTGGCTGGAGGTGTTTATAGTGTTCAAATTGTTGTTTATCTGTATAGGTCGTTTAGGAACATTTCCAATGGATTTGGAGTTACTATTTTGAACTTTCGAGTTATTAAGCGTCTCTCCTTTCTCCGGTTTCTTAACCGTCTTGGAAACTTTCTTCTTCTCAAATTGATTAGATCTATCGAAGGTATTTATTTCATGAGATTCAGTTTGCGAACCAAGATTGTCCAGCGACACCCAACGCCTCGGGAGGTTCGAGTTATTCTTCTCCAAAACCTTTCTCGGCGCTTGTATCTTTGGAGAATTATGATCATCGCTTCCGGACGAATTCTGCCTCTTTAACGCTGCAGATTTAGATTTGTTCTTGGAATTTTTATTGGATATCTTCTTACTTACGGATTCAGCTTTCGGTTTTACAGATTGAATCGTTAAAGGAGACGGGGGCGTCGGAGCGGACTTTGTCAAAACATCGGAATAAGAAGGACGCATAGGTTTAACTTCCGCTACTGCGCGAGGCTTCTTATGTTGAGAATCTGTAGAATTTCTCGGTAACTCTTCAGATTCTCTGGCGTCTGCGTTTAATTGCGGTACCGGTGTCACGTTCGGGGAGCCTCCGAACGGGCTGTAAGTGCCAGATTGATTGGGTACCCAATTACCAACCAAATTATCAATTAGCTGTTTGCCATTGAAATTCTGAGTCGGCAACTCGGTTGGTACTGTTATATGCCGATCATTGAAAAGGCCATACTCTCGGTCCATTATATTTTGATTCCTGTAGGGTGTTATATTCGGGAGTTGACATTGCTCTGCCATGATTTGAGACGCGTTTCCGTAAATCACATTTATGTAATTCCCTCCTCCAACGTCTATCGTACCGATCAGATCATTGTTCTCATTTATGCCCAAGTGATTTACTGCTTGGGACGGAAAGTAAATCGAGTCCGTCCCTGTATCGTAATTCGACATGTCTTGCATATAAAGTGGGGCACCCATCGATGTCATCGGTGGTTGCATTCCAGATGGATTAGCATGAGGCGTTTGGTTAGTAATGTAATGCCTCGCTTGACTCGACGAATAATCTCCCCAGTTGGGGGACGTGGCTTGTTGCGAATTCACGCCGAATTGAACATAATGACCATTGGAACTTTCCAAGTCCGCAGTCATAGCTTCGATAATTTTATCCAAGGACATGCGCTTGAAACCAGGAGGCGATTGTTGTTGCTCTGCCATATTGTACATTTCTGTAAAGAGAAAGATATATTCATCTAAAACCTACGTCCATATTCTCGTAACAAAACATTTTTAACCCTTTCAGTGCTATGAACCTAAATACTGTGCCATTACTGAGAAGATGGCAAGTAGAAGGAATGGCGGACGCGATAACATCGACTCGGATCGTATAGCGTCGCGTAATATAATTCCCAAGGTTGAACCACAGCTGAAGTATACGATAGACATAACGCCAGTGATGTCAGGTGTATTCTATACTTCGTCTGATCTAACGCCTTAAGGGAATTCGTGTCGTACATAGACTTGTGAGAATTCAGTGGTTCCGTCGCGAAACAACGCTGAGTTTGGGAACTACACCCTTCGAACACGAGTACCTCTCTTACCCCTGTGGCGTCCAGCCAGACACCTCGGTAACGCACAGCGCATCTCCAGTAAATGTGATCGCATACGTACTGATGCTTACGCGCGCGTCTGTATAAACTGAATCGTTGCACGAATACCATCAACTTACATACTTTCTGCGCGTACGTACGTTCAACAAGAATTATTAGTGTTTACGACAAATAAGCTCTGCCCGTGGCACATGTTCCCCTCCGAAGCACGGCGCACCAAAAGGGTTAGTCTATTGTGAAATAAAGCGACAGTACTTGGCAGCAGAGACTTATCCTATCGGGCATAAGTGTTTCTTACAGCGACACAGATAATCTACAATGCGTTAGACACTAAATATTCGTTCGCTTCTCTGAAAAGAATGTAAGAAAGTAGATGTTGTTTATGGGTCATGTACGGGGAGGAATATAAAAAGGGTTCGCGCTTGGAGGAAGCGACGTCGATGTAAGAAGGTGCAATTTAAATTGCTGGCAACGTGTGAATCGACTTCGTATATTTAGGTAGTTTAGTAACCTAAAAACAAATGTTTCGCTGCAAGAGATCGTAGCAGGTGTACGACGATGCAACACTTACATTCATCGGCAAGTATATCACCGTTAAATATCAGTTCACATTGTAGCGAAAGCATACGGCTGTTTAATGTGCCGAGAAGGGGATCATCACACTCGAGTGATATATACAATTTTAAACTGCATACCATGCGGTTAATACAAAATCAGTCACTTGTATTTGCCCGTGGTCCGTACTACCATCAGATGCATAAACGGATCACATAAATAGTTTTCTTTCTGTATACAACATCCATGCATATATAACACTGTTGCGAAAAGTTCCTAGATAAACGGATATGTCCAATTACTGGACCGTTATGGCTTCGATGTGTAGGATCTCGATGTAATTCTCTTTAAGAGACACTTACTATTCCTGTATTACGTGCTCCTTCGATGTTTCGTCGAAAACAATTAAGCACGATAGTTCCTGATTTTTTTTTTGAAAACGATAAGAGTGTCGCGCCTTTTTACTAGAAACGCGTTCTTATTGTTACTAGGCCCATCAGGGTGCTCGCGTTCGAATTTCAAAATTCGTTTGTGCATTTCCGCTGCCTATTCTTTGTGTAATTTACTACCAATATGGTGCTTGTATTAATTATAATTACGCTGTGTACTTTCGTATTCATTGATTTTATTATTTCGAGGGACTTTTATTGAAATAACGATTTAACTGCAACGTTTATTATATAATTATAACAACTATACTAATGGTATTTGATATTGTCAATTCTTTTCATACAAGATAATCACATTGACGAATGAAATGGCTTA
This sequence comes from Andrena haemorrhoa, assembly GCA_910592295.1. NCBI lineage: Eukaryota > Metazoa > Arthropoda > Insecta > Hymenoptera > Andrenidae > Andrena > Andrena haemorrhoa. The sequence continues at coordinate 18,282,823 of OU342943.1, forward strand.
ATTTATTTCGTTAGTTGTTTGTTTCTATTGTTCGAAGTAGTAATAAAAGTAATTTGAAAGAGAGTACGTAAGGAACATACAGTGCCGGTCAAAAGTATTGGGACATCTTTTAAAACAGAATAACGTTTCAAAATTGGTCCAAATGATTTGAGTCTTTTTGAGAAGCTAGAAAGATTAGTTTACTAGGTAACATGTTTCGTCGTTTTGAAAAAAATTGCGACTGGGCGGAATAGCGAAGAAAATAGAGGTGGTTTTTTCAACTTTTTTATCCGAGCCTGTAATGAAAATTTAAAAAATACCTTTTGTAGATACGAGTTACAAATAGTTAAAAGTGGTGAAAATCACAGTTTTCGGCCTATAACTATAATAAACCTAAAGAGTTTACATATATTTCGATGCCTGTCGCTTGTTTCTGCATCAACCAATTTACAAACGCGATTTTTAAATTTTGATTACAGGCTTAAATAAAAAAGTTGAAAAAACGATCGTCACAATTTTCTTCGCTATTCCGACTAATCACACTTTTTTTCAAAGCGACAAAACACGTCACCTACTTAGTAAACTAATCCTTCCAGCTTCTCAAAAAAACTCCAGTCGACGTTTGGGCCAATTTTAAAACAGTTACTGCGTTTTAAAGCGGGTTCCCACAGTACATGCAATACATAAATAAATAGATTTAAATTATTTTTCATAATGTTTCATATATCATATCAAAATTAATAAAATTCGTGGTAATATACAATATTATTAGAATCAATACAATAATTCTTAATCGCAGTTAGCGATAAACAGAATTAGCAATTACGAATGCTAAACTTGTAATCATTAGTACAATGGAATACTTTATTCCCATTGTTGAGTTACAAGGTTCTCTCCCTTTCCTAGATTCGCAAGCACAAACTTCGATCGTGTAACCATCCACCTGCAAAAACGTGCATTATTTCAATCAATTTCGACAGTTTTTGAAAAACAACAAGTCGTTAACAAATATTTGCAAGATGTTGACAGAGTTAAATGCAACTAGTACTGCTTTCAGTCAGTAAAATACGCATTAGATACAATTATTTAGTTACTCACATTTTGTTGATAACATCCCGTTGTGATAGGTGTCGCTTGATCTTCTATTGCCTTTCCACAGAATAGAGTTGTATTAACAACTGCAATCAGTTTCAGCGTCTTACAAATTATTCCACGCCCATTGTCGTTCGCGTAACGTATACTTACTATTTTTATTGTACACAAAAGTATATCTTAGACAGACATTGCCAGACGTCAAAGAACACATCATAGTTGTATTTTCATTTTCCCATATCTCGTGTGGAACCGGTTCATCCTCTGAAATTTGTATAATTTTCAATGCTTTTTCCTAATTATCAAATAGGAATAATACATCGCGCAAATATATGAATTCTAAATGAACAATATTAATAACAGCTTCTTCTCAAACATACGTAAAGCTACATGTACAAACATTAATACCATTGCCTTATGATGCATGTAAATCTTACCTGTAGCTATTACGGGTTCAAAACACGGAACTTTCGAATGTTTGTCTTTCTTTGGACAGTTGGTCTCTTCAGATTCATTTTTATTACTATTATACATCGGTGCTACCCAAGTGTACTGAAAGCAGTATTTCTTGTCCTCTAAAACCGCTGCACCTTAAATAACAAATGCATTTAACGACCCTTTCTCGAGTATCGAATGGTTGAAATGTTTGAAATATAATTACCTAATGACAGAGATCCAACACAGATCACTAAAAACACACAGAAATTCATTTTCCCCATTCAGAAACAGTCTTGATCCCGATCAGTTCGCTCTAGAAATACAGCTTTATCTGATAAAAATTATCGCCATTGGGTATAGTTATCATTTATCTGATAGTGCGCTAGATAGTACTGCACAAAGATCGAGCTCACTCGTCTACACATAAAGAATAAACCGTCGCCAACATCGCAAGCGCGAATTTCCTTGCGGTTTTAGTTGCATTACAACAAAAAAAAAAGTTCAAAATATTTGTGATTTATTAAAATGACTGACGTATATTTACACTTGTAGAAGATATAAATGGTTTTTTAGTAGTAACGTTACGAGGTAAATAGAAATTAGACATTATAAAAAGTTCTTTAGTCTACCGTGGAGATAAATATTCTTTATACACTTTGCTTTTAACTCTTAAATGCGTTTTCTTTGTTCGTTTATAAAAGTATTAATGGATAATTGCCCAGGTAGTTTCATTAAAACTCATCATGCCTGGCTAACGCCTCTCCGAAATCAGTTGCTTGAGAGCCAACGAAAATATCATATTTATCTAATATTTCTTCCTTCGTAAGCTTTTGGTCAGCGTCTGTGTCCGCTTCAAATATTAAGTGGCGAGATTCAGCCTCCGCATGATCAAAGTCGGCTGGAATGATCCAAGTCTTGACCTGAGGAAAAGTTGAAAATTCACTTGAATTTATCATCGTAATATAATTACCCAACTCTAGTTTACATTAAATTACACATTACCTCTTCAAAGTCCAGGACACCATCGCCATCCTTATCTCGATACATAGAAAATTGCTCTTTCTCATTTTTCACCCATTCCGGTTCACCTTCACCTTCCACGCCATCGTACATATCGCCTAGAATAAAAAATATCCCTCATTTCTATGTAAAGTTTTAATCGATGTTTCTGTGTATTAAGTTTCAGATGAATCGAAGCGTGTACCAATATACTCGGAGAGAGATATTTTGCCATTTCCATCTTTATCGATATCCTCCATAGTTTCTAACACCACGACGTCCTTCATGTGATTGGCTTCTTCCGCGTGAAGGAAGGCAGCGAACTCGTCCTTAGTAAGAGCATCGTCGCCGTCCAAGTCAGCAGCCGCCCAGCGCCTGCGATCTCTCTTAAGCATAGCTATGTAAGAAAAGGTGCTGTCCTTGGATTTCTCCGGATTTTCTACTTCGTGCTCATCCATGTCCCCGTAAACCATTGCCATGTACTCTGTCCACGGAAGTTTCTCCTTCTCCTCCGGATTATGCGATCTCCATTGCCTTTCGATGTTGTATCTTATGTAACGTCGTTGCGTATACAATATCCAGTCTTTAAGTTCTTCTCCGGTGACGTATCCATCCTTGTCCTTGTCTATCTTGTCGACTATAATGCCCAGTCTCCTTGTGCTCTCTTCGGGTGTGAGCTGATCGAATGTTTTCGCCTCTTCGCCCAGAAAGGCTTCGTGATCGTAGGCTGGATTATGTTGAGAATTGACATAATGCTCTTCGTCGTTTGGTTCCTGGGATAAAACTCAGTTAGAGAAACTAGAATCGAACGCGTGCAGGTAGACATGCGTTATTCAAACTAACGACCTGCTTATAATTTAACAATGCATATATTATCCATTTTAATAAACAGCCTGGGAATCAAAATATTCCACGCTCTGTAAAACCACGGATGTATAAGATACACGATCTTTCAATTAAGTATAACGAAGGCAAGGTTATGTGTTGCAAATTTCCATTTCCATTTTAAAGATAGCCATTTCTTTCATTTTCAGAGAATCGTAAATGAGAATCTGTGGGCCGACGACTTCCGAAAAGTTTTAAGTAATTGAAAACCAAGGACGAACCTTGTGGATGACTCGTGGCTTGTCTTCGTTGTCCGGCTTCGGGATCGCCGTCGCCAGCACGGAGAAACCAATGAGAATTTGGAAAAGCATGAATTCTTGCATAACTCGCGTGAACACCGGAGGAGTAAAACAGCTGCCGGGAGCTGAGCAAACCGCTGAGAAATCCTAGCTTCGAACGCTGAAAAGCGTCAACGGGGATAACGTTGACGAGCGAGTTCAGAGAAGCTCTCGTTCGGCTTACAGGAACTTCCACATCAGCAAAGCTCAACGTCTTGCTTGACGCCGCATCCCCACCTCCCGCGGCTACATACATATTCGTTACAGAAACCATTTCTGATGCTGATGCTGGAACGCCTTTGCTCCATATCGCGAGCATAATGACCGAGTTTATACTCGTAGGATGTTGAATGGGCTGGACCGGCTGGACGTTATCAAATCAACCCGCTTACGATTACGTGAGACTGGCCCACGTGATTGCCGATAACGGAGTTATATACAGCGGAGAGCGGGTGGAATTTTCATCAGGAATCGTGAAATTCCATTCAGGAGAAATCGTACGTTGTACGATTAAGTTTTGATGGAACTCTGGTTATATACTGTGGCGCGCATACTTTGATGAGAAGAGTATGAGGGAGCCCATAACGGAAATACTTGCGTGAGAGAGAGAGAGAGAGAGAGAGGAAGGAAGAATAAGGAAGATAGTGTAAATAAGAATGGGAAGAAAGTGATTAAGCGCGAATGAAGGCAGGTGTGCGACGACAGAAATGCAATAAAAGTGCCGAATCAAGAATTAACCGCGATACGACACTCCACTGCTCATGAAACAACGTTATCTGGTCACATACATTAAACTTTAAATTGTAATGAAATTTCTAACGAAAAACCAATGTCATTTTTTTTAACCAATCGCAACGATGATTGGTTTTAATGTTAAAGGAAATATATATGTATATATTTATCTGATCAGTGACTGTAATTCCGATCGATAAAATTATGTTTATTCTTGTCGATAACTTTTTAAATTAGAAGCTAACGGTTTACGTTTTCAGCATCTGGCTAACTAATTATGGTAGTTGATTAAGCCGTTCTCGCCTAGCTCGAAAATGACACCACGTACATACGCCGCGTGTATGCGTGAACCCTAAGTCTAATTTTAGACCCCACATCTGTAACGATACTTCAATTTCCTGTGGAAGATTACGACGCTGAGACTGAAAATTTCGTTTACCGGGTTTACCCAATGCGAAAGGAATTCTCTTGTTTTATTTTTTACCAGAATGAACGGTGGATCACGCGTTCAATCAGTTACTTCAACATTCGTTATTGATCGAAGTATTTGAATTTGTAAGGTATAACATATATAATATATTGTTAATTGTGTATATGAAATAGGACAGTTTACCCCTTGCATTATAAACGAATTACATATTGTAGATTGCCTCTGTCAGTATGAACGTTATGCGTCATCTACTAATATTATATTAATAATGAGAAGATTTATGTCTCTGAGATGAGATACTTATTAACTTTCATTTTCCTATCCCTTATATTAAATACGCTAATCTACACACGAGTTCCTAAAAATTGACTACAACTTAGATCATAAACATTATCAGAAACATACACAACACGAACCAAAAAACTTGATGCAGCCGGAAGCTAAGTGATGCTACTAAAACACATTCTAGTATGCAAGGAATAATTTTTTCTACAGAAATTCGCTCTGAAGGGTTAAAGTCACCCCTTAACGTTATCGCGGTTTAAACATGAGAATTGTTCAGTTTTTCAGGCTGATTTCACCCCTTCAGAACGAATTCCCGCAGATAAAATATTTCTCCTTGCGTACTCCAATAAAACAGAATTCTCGGGTTGGGAACCTTTCCTTATCAGTGACGGAAGCGCAATTTTAAATTATCGCCTTGTATTTTTTTTCTTTTCAATGGAAGACGTTACTGAAACGTTTGTTTAGTGCGGTTTTTCAAACTTTTTCAGGCCACCGCCCCCCTTAGTCCTATGAAATTAATCCAACCGCCCCCTACCATATACAGGGTGTCCCATTTTGAGCCTTCCACCCGGTTATCCCCTAACATTTAGGATCGCAACTTATTAAATTTCTACAATAAAAATAATTACAAAATTAAAAAAATCCTTCATATCAGTAAATAACTAATAACCGTCAATAACAAATAATAATAATAATAATTATTTTTAATTTCAATTTATTAAATTCCTACAATAAATAAAATGAAAAAATGAAAAGATAAAGAAATAAAATTAAAACAAAAATGTTACTATTTATTATTGACGGTTATTAGTTATTTAAAGAGATGAAGGAATTTCAATCGAAATAATATCTACATTAGTAAAGGAGGAATAAGGATTTGTGACTGGATTTTGAGTCAGAATGACCCAATTTCCGTGCAAGGGTTAATGAACTTTCTGGGTAATCATGTGCAACCTCCTGCTATTAAAATCCCAATCGCCCCCTTTCCGCCCCTTAATGCCGAATGCGCCCCTAGATAATTCAACCGCTGGTTTAGTACACAGAGCGTTGCAATAATACCAGAGCAACATTCTGTAAAGGGCAGATGACAGAGAGTGACTCCTCGCTCTTCGCCGAAACCTGCTTCTGCGACGATAATTTTTCTGTAATGTGAATGACTCACTTGCCGCGTCTCTTTTATCTAGGACGTGCTTATCCAGTTATCTTATATTTGTCGGCGATAAAGAGAACACTAGGTGGAAGTTTCAGGTACCCGTCGGCGGATACGTTCATAACTACGTTGTCGACGTTTTCGTACTATCTCATTCAGCGACCGTCGCGAAAAAAGTTAATCGTGCCACTGGCCACAGTTCTAGTTAACATACGTCGCGGTTGCAACGAATAAGTGTTGAACGATGGGTGTGAAAACTGGTCCGCAGTTGGAGCAACGAATTCAGAGCATAAAATTTACCATTTTCTGCTTGAACGCCATTATATGGGTGAGCGAGAACGATGAAAACAAATGTGTTTGGTATGCGATCGGTGACAGGACTTATCAACTATTAAACTGTCTCTATGATTATATAAAAACTAATTCAAACCGCTGATCAAAATAATGTAGCAGTTCAAACCTAATTTACCGAAATATGTCACTCAAAAAGGGTACCTATTCGTAAATGGACACCGAAGATATATTTTCTTTTTTAAGAAGCGGTTTCATCAATTTCTATCCTCTTCGCAAGCTTTATGGGCTGCACCATTGAAGCGGATGCTGCCGTTGCATCACCGTACACATACAATTATTGCTTTGCAAGGCGGTAATTGTATGTACACCGCGAATGATTCCTGGCGTCGTCAAGCGTGCCATCACGTAAATGTGTCTGCGGAGGCAATTTAGATTGAAACGCTTCTTATTGCAACACACATCCTCGTTACATTCGAGTCGATGTGAGTCAGATCGCCGCGTACCAATCGTATCAGTGTTTATCAGCGTGACGAATACCTACGAGGGCTGTAACTGCTGTAGGCTTGAAAATTAAAAATCAAAAGGCGCGATAAAGTACGCGGTATCGGCCTTCGTTACGATTCTGTAACTTCTGCTTATTAGATCGCCTGCAGCGTTGCGGCTTAATTAATGGGAATTAAAATTTAATTGGCTCGATATCGAGTTAAATTAAAGGGGTATTTAAAAAAGAAAGCGCGGGAAATATATTCAAAGTAGCTTGTTTGAAATGGTTAATGGTTAGCAATAAATAAATTGCTGATAGTTTATTTTCTATTCGAATGAAAGAAAAGTAGCAGATGATCTAGTACAGGCTAGCAATAATTGATGTGACACAACGTCCTTATTAAAAAGATACATAGGATAGTGTTTCTGAAATCTCCTCTGAGAAGTTCTATGCATTCTTTCCTAGCTACTTGGCAGCGCAATGTTTGGATTGTGCATGTGGCTGAGGCTGGATCCAGGCTTCCAAGAGTGGGTGGACTTCCTAGATATGGAAGAATTCTACATCGGCATTTACATCTTACTTGCCGTTTCGATATTCATCATAATAATCACATTCGTCGGCTGTGGCGTCACTCTTATGGAGCACACCCTTGGTCTCTACATCGTAAGGCATAAGCACTCAATTAAAATATTTATTAACTTAAAAAATGGATTTGAAAATTTCCGCAGGATTACTTTTTCTTAAATAAAACGACGATACAAAAATTTGGAGAATATCAGAGCCTGACTACCATACAATGTTTTAATGGTAGACGGAGATACTGGAAAATGATACAGAAATTTTTTCACGATTAGTATATCATTCAAAAAATGCGTCGATTCACCTGCATATACTTTTACCTATTTAGCATAAAGTCCTTTTCGTATAAATAAATTGTGGGTGTCGAAAACAAAACACCATACGAGATTACACATTATTTTCAGTAATCGTTCATTTAGATAGTTGACAAAACCAAATGGTCAACTATCTAAATTAACAATTACAGAAGATAATGTGTAATCAATTACAGATTAATCGTAATTTGCAGTTTGTAATTAGATTACATTTTGCCCAACTTTGGATCGGTAGATGTCCCTATTAATGCCATTTTATTTATTTTACTTAATAAAAACGAGAATAGTGTACAGGAATAATAATAAGAACAATCCCAACGTAATAATAACTTTTCTGAACACCCTTCTTTATACGTTACGTTTTCATTAAGTAAAATAAATGAAGCGGCTGTAATAGGGACACTGGTAGTAATTAGGACATAGATTAATAGAAACTCCAAATTTAGACATATTTCATTTTCAAATATCTCGCGAGGTATTCACTTTCCGTTGCATCTCCTCCGTAAAAACAGATACATCCTTCTATACGGAAAAGTAAATTAAAAAAAAAGAAGATTCGTCATAGGAATCATAGATCCCGTGAAACTGTTCAACATTTCCCTCTACCAATTCTCCCTGTCTTCATTTAGAGACAAGCTACGGCATGCCCCAGTTTCTATTTAGAATCACCCCGCGTAAAACCATGAGAGTGGACTGAATACGCGGCACGTTCAACAATTGCTTTTAATGTTCCCACCCAGTTCGCAGGCCTGCAAATGTTCTGCTACGTTCTCGGCTTGGTAGGAACCTGCATACTCCTCGACTATTCCACTTACGACAGCAAAATTCAGCCGCTTATACGTCGGTCCATGACCGCTCTTATCGAGAAGTACCACGACGAGCGGGCAACCTTTGTTCTACGATTAATTCAAGAGAGCGTAAGACGATCAATTTCTTCATACTAGAAAGTCCACGCGTGCCTTAAGGGGCTACGTACACCTAGGGTGAACATCGACAATTGTTACTTATTGAAAATATTTTTTAATTTAAAACTCTTGATATACCATTCACATACTGCACAATACGTATTCAATCTTCTTAGTTGCTACATTAATGTATGTATTTTAAAATGCACACAAAGATGTTCAAATTAAAAGATACTTTGAATGAGAAAGAATTGTTAAAGCGCGCAATCGAGACGAATATAGAGTTTCTTCTTCTGAGCTCGTCTCGCGCATGTCGTTCCAAGCAGCGTCGTATGTGCTCATCGAAAGGCTTTAAAATAGATCGGCTGCTGCGGTGCCGATGGACCGATGGATTACTTGAAACTGAAGAAACCACTGCCCAACGAATGTAGAAACACGGTTACTGGGAACGCCTTCTTCCACGGGTGCGTGGAGGAGATCTCGTGGTTTCTGGAAGGCAGATCAGGATGGTTGGCTGGCCTGGCGTTAGCTTTGTGCTTGCTGCATGTAAGCTCCCCAACTTCTCTGTCCCTTTGAATCACTGCGGACACCCTTTTAGATTCATTTTATAGAATAGAAATATTTTATTAACTTTGTTCAGTTAATTCAAGTAAATTCGCTAGAATATTTCTCTACCCTCTGTTCAGCTCTTCAAGCAGAATAGTAGACTCTTCTACTAGACAGCAAGCAGCCACGATTATTTAAATCCCTACAACAAATGGAGTATTAGTGTATTTTGGGAAATACACTTAAGCCCGATTCCACTAATGTGTTAGTAAAACACTATTTACGAATCCAAGAGAGTCTCCGCAGTGTATCATAAGTTTTGCATTAACTACTATCGTCGATCGAGTAATTCGCCATCTAATAGTAGACCTACTTTGCAGATAGTGATAGCTGCCCTCACCACGACGCTCGTCCGAGCTATCAAGAAAGAAGAAGAGTCTGTCACGTTTAAACGCTAGTCTGCATCGTTCGTTTCCATCGTACGTAATACAAATCGATTCACATTTCACGCAGCTAAATCCGAGAGCGCACTATCCGAACCGAAATTTTCGCTGATATGGACTGGTGGCTGAAGCAGCATCACGTTCGAAAAAGACTAACAGGGTGTAAGAGCACTTTCCAGTGTGACCCTTTATTTTTTAATCTTAACGTATAGTATAGTCTAAGATAAATTTATAATATAATTTTACAAAACGAATTAATCATTGAATATACTCTTCCGTTTCGAAGAAGCATTTTTACCTCTCGTAGAAAGAAGTTTCATCGCTCGAGAAGCTTTCTACAGTATTTCTAGAGTATGCCCTTCTTATTATCATATTCTCATCTCTTTGGACTGTATTCGTTAGAAGGTCGAGGAGATAATATGCTTGACACAGCGCAAGATTTTATAAGTATAGCAATAGCATTTGTATGTATTATAAGGGTGATTTTAGAAACCGGAACAAATTATAGTTCTTTCTGAAATTAAGTCTCAGGAAAATGATTTCTGGATTAATATACTTTCCTTCCTTCGAACTGAACATTTTTTTCTTCTTCGACGCTTTTCCGTAAGTTCAAATACAACGAAGCAGTGGTGGATTTGAGGGACAGCTCTGGAACACCCTGTATACATAACAGAATTAAAAGTGTTTGGATAAAATCGTAATTTTGTTTGAAAGATGGGTCCCTGGGGGTCCTTCTGGGCGGGGCAACCGCCCATTGGTCGCTCGTTAAATCCCCCACTGCGGCGAATATATTTATGTGTACAGGGCCGTTCCTGGCGGGGGTGCAGAAGGTGCACCCGCGCCAGGGTGGCCAAACCTAGGGGCGGCCGCAGGTCGTTTATTATATGCAAAATTTTGATTAATAAGAATAATAATCGAACCTCTTTTGCATGATAACTGTTTAAAATTGTGTATGTTATTAGATATAAAAGTAAACACTGCATATTAAATTCTTAATTAAAGGATATTGAATTAATAAGGGCGGCAATATTGTTTTTGCACCTGAGCGGCCAAAACCCAGGAACGGCCCTGTATGTGTAGTTAGTTTCAAGCGTTTCACCCTGTGTAACGAAAGGCATGGCGTGCGTTAATTTCACAATACTTTATTTACAAAATTTTCAATATACATACAGTACCGTGTAATGGTCCCTAATTTATTTACAATGATTTGCTCGCCGACCAATTACAATCGTCGTTAAGCACCACGCGATTAGAAGTAGCAACGTAAAACAGCTCTCTGCGAGATTCGACTGGGAAATTGTTGTTTTCTTTCTAGTGTCTTATACTACGCACGAATTAAACATATGAACACCTTCGAACACTTCGACACCATTGAACACCATTAAACGTAGAACGTAACGTAAAATGCAAAGCTATTATTGAGCTTCGAAGCATTCGCTATGGAATGCAATTGAGCTTAATGTAGCTGCGCGAATGATTCTGTGTTTTCTTAATTAACATTCATTTAAATATGCAAACCTAAACGAATTATTGATCGAATAAAAATAACCGTGTGTATTATGGCGGTCTTCGCCAAATTTAAAGTAAAGCCGATGTTTCAGGGAAACTTGTGTTGTAAGGAAGAAAAATGAAGAAACGATTATTTACAAAGATTTACATTAAATTTTGATATTAGAGAATAGTTTGAGAAATGCCTTTGAATGCTTCACCTCAATATTACCTGTATTTAGTCAGTGATTAATGAGGAAATATAGATTGATTCTCTGGAAAGTGAAGAAATGAAGAAATGAACTTAATGCTATCAAACTTTTTTGCATCCAATGTCACGGCTCGAAACTCGACTTCCTCTTCGATTGATAAGGATATCAAGCATGAGGCTTTCGACATTCTTTTGAACATCGTGTCTAAAGGCATCGTTTTTAAATAAATATTTCTATCAAATGTTACCTTGAACAATTATTTCGTAGATTGTAATTGACACTTTGCAGTACGGATACTGGAATATCTAAAATATTTTATGTGAGATACTTGGGAATCATTGGAAGTGCTTTCGAAGCCTTCATCACCATTTCGTTTGATTTAAATTACTCATGCGTTATACTGCAGCACGCCGTATAAAGAACACTCAATTAAGTCCATTTACATTTCCGTTTTTATAAGCACCCATCAGAATAATATTCATTTTCAGTACTTATACTGTAATTATTATGATTTCGTTAAAAATTAATCAGTCTTTGTAAGTGGACGTCTTCACTGAAAGAATACCTTAACGGCGCTAAAATTTCGCTTGAAAATATTCTATATTTTTGCACAGCGTGTTTATTCTCGGTTTTATATTTATCGATTTTATCGTAAAGTATCTAAGTATCTTGGAAATAATTGAGGCTTTATCTCGCGTAGCATGTCGCATCATAAAGCACGAACAAAGTAGACCTGTAAACATTCCAATAGTCGAACTATTCGAATAATTTCGAATAATTTCAAATACGAATAATTCCAATATTCGAATGGTACGGAGTATTCGAATATTCGAATAATTCTGAGTATTTGAATAATTCGAAGTGTTCGAATTTTGGATTATCCCGAATACGAATCTGAACAATTAAAAAACAAATAATTGTAAAGGCCAATAGGAAAATAATTTCAAATTCGATTACTCTGAATATTGGAATACTTCTAATTATTCGAATAGTGTTCGAGTATTATATTCGTAATATTCGAATTCTTAGATTATTCGTATTCTTAGATTATTCGAATTCTTAGAATATTCGAATTCTTAGAATATTCGAATTCTTAGATTATTCAAATTCGTAGAATATTCGAATTCTTAGAATATTCGAATTCTTAGAATATTCGAATTCTTAGAATATTCGAATTCTTAGAATATTCGAATTCTTAGAATATTCGAATTCTTAGATTATTCGAATTCTTAAAATATTCGAATTCTTTGATTATTCGAATTCTTAGAATATTCGAATATTTATAACAGTCCTAGAACAGAGTTCTACCATATTGCTTACTTGGAAAATGAACACCCGTTTTCTACGTACCGATTGGAGAAACGACGAGGAATACATATTTTTCACATGTCCTTCTTCTTGTTCCACCCTCTGCTGCTCGAAAGTTACAGAGCATGGCTCGTATACCTTAAGTACTAACCCTAAGTGCTAAGTTTTAAATACGTTAAATAATATTAAGCTAAAATGCCGAATCCGTGAATAGCAAAGAAGCTTATCGAGACCTAATAGAGTTGAAACACATGCCGTAAATTGTACATCAACGCTCAAACTTTTAAACACCAACAGTGAGTATTGCTCACTTCGTTAATCGATGCAAACGTTTTCTGCCCACCTTTCATAAATATTCGGTAAGTGCAGAAGTTCCCTCGGTTTTCGATACCAAATTTTACCGAGTTATTAATGCAGCAGAGATGAAAAGCAGGAATTGAATGTTGCTTTGCAAAATTTAACAACGGTGATAAGAACAGTGACGAATTCTCGAAACTGATCGACGTTAAACGGCACAAGGAATTTGCCAAAAATTTTGGAGTCAATGCAACGAAAGAGTCGTAAAGATCGCAATAAATGCAAAATGTTCCACAAGTTGGATACCTACAAAATATTTGAGCAGAAATCCTCATATACCCTTAACTTTGCAAAAACCCGATCCTTTCCTGGACTCTACAGTAATAACTAAAGATGAAAAGAAAATACTCTATTTCTAACTTCAACTTCTTTGCTGGGAACGTGGCCACTGATTGTCTCCCTTATAACAGAGTCCTCCTCCTTCAAGAACAACCAATTCCACAGCACATAAATTGCAAAGAGGACCTAAAGAGAAGCTTACTGCATCTATCAATGGATCCATGCGTGTTAAATTGTCAACTCGTCGAATGTTTAAACTTTAAACGGAGAGCACTTCTGCACTTACCAAACCCTACAACATAAAGCTTGTCTCTTGGCACGCTTAGCGTGAGCTAAGAACACTCTATCCTACGAAAGGGAAAGGTGGGTAGGCGACCGGCGGCGGATAGTAACCAGGGAAAGCTGGGACGGTAGGTTGCACAGGTACGGTAGTTGTAACATAGGTCGTGACCTCGGTGGGCACCACCCTGCTCGAGTACAGCGTGGTGTAAGCCGTTTTCGCTCCAAAGGTCAGCTTCAGGATCCTAGAGTCGGAGACGGTTGCCAGGGTTTGCGTGACCAGAGGTGCGCTCGTCACAGTGAACTGCGGTTGTTGCGGGTACAGGGGTAATTGCGGTGGCAGTTGCGGCGGCAGTTGCGGCGGCAGTTGCGGTGGCAATTGCTGCGGTAATTGCGGCGGCAGAGCCGGCGCGATCGTGGACGTCCCGTATTCATAAGACGTGCGCGGCACGGTGCCCACTGGCCTGGATAGCGTCGAGTACAACGTGTTCCCGTTGTTCACCACGGGGATTACGTGTGACTCGTACAGAGTCTCAAGAACGACGACTGGTCGCGAGGTGGTGATCACCTGTTGCTGTTGCTGGCCGAAGTACTTCAACAGAGCCAGCTGGTCCGGAGTCAGCTGAGACTCGATGGAGCTGCTGCCTGGCGTTTCTGGCCTCACCTTCGACGAGGATATGGACTTGAAGGGCTCCAGGTCGGAGTCCATGTCACTGTTCGGCGCGACCACTCTCTTCGGTATATCATCGTCGTCCCTGTCGTCGTCGCCAACATCCAACTCCAGGTGGAGCTCGCTCCCTGCTTCGTCGAGTTTCGAGTTGAATTCGTTGAGCGCCTTGCTGGGGATGAACTGGTAGATGTCCATCGGCGGTAGGGTCTTAGTAGCAGTGACTACCCGCGCGATGTTGTACGTTTGCACCAGGGTGAGCTTCGTGGTCGTGTTACCGCCGTACACGACTGGCAGTAAGTGAGTCTTCAGCAGCGTCTGAGTGGTGGAGAACGTCTCCGTCAAGGTCTCCAGAGGCGGGGTAGCTTGGCCGGACTCTAGGGATATCGCTGGGAGAGTAGCCACAGCTGAGTCCAGCGGCAGCGTAGTTTCGTACGCTGCGGCGGTGTTTGCTAGAAGATTCTCGGTCAGCGGCTCGGTTGGCGATATCGTTGACGACGCGTCCGCCGTCGAGAACGACTTCTTTATCGTTGAAGTGACCGTCACGTAGCGCGTGTTCCTCAAGGTTCCAACCTGTAATCAACAGCTGCAGTTACGCCATACGACAACCAACTTAATAACCACACCGTGAACACTGTAGATACTCTTACCTGGAAGGTGTACGGTGACTTGATGGTGGCGATTTCAAAGTACGCATTGCCCATGTCAGCAGCCGTTGAGATCTCGACGTTGATCGTCTCCATGGGCAGGATCTGCTCAGAATGTTGTTGGTCTTGAACGCTGACGCTGGCTACGTCCTCGCTTTCGCTTGGATCCAGCTCGTCGTCGTTCGCAACCTCCTGGATCTTCCTTTGAGCATTCGCCACCTGGCCCGTTGTCGACTGGGTCGTCGTCGTGGACGTCGACACGGACGAAGAAGTAGTTTTGTTGTCGTCGATGTTCACCGGACCCTCCGCGGTGCTTGCATCTGGCGACGGGCGCACCTCGTCATCGTCGATCTGCTTCCGAATGACGACTCTAGGTTTAGGGGTGGTCTTGTACGACCAACGACCCTGCGTTCTTGGCAGCTTCAACTTTGGCGCAGGATTCGAGTTCACGGGCTGCTGCTCGATTCTGTTCTTAGCGATCTGCTTCGAGGGCAAACTTGGCTGGTTGCTTGGCCGGAAGCCACTTCGGCGACGAGGTACAGGCGCCTCGGTTGTCGTTGCCGGGAGACTTCGATTTCTAATAGGATTCAAGTGGCGGGTGAGCCAATGTTTGGAACGATCTCAGCGGATTGATATTGCGGACCGATTGTCAGGGTAGTTTGGGTCGATACTCACTTGTAGCTTGGTCTCGACGTGGTACCACTTCGATTCTTACCCGGTTTCGCCTGCTGCACTTCGCCGCTGTCGTAATCCTCGCTAATTTTGTTGCGGAACTTCGGACGGGGTGCATTGGGACTGGGATTCTTTCGTGTGCTTCGCACAGTGGAACCTGATAATAGGAAAACAAAAATTACATTCTAGTGTACAGGGTGTTAAAAAGTGATGGTCACTGCTTTCAGGGGTGAATCTACACCTCTGAATCGGTAATTTGTTTTTCACATTGACATATTCTGAAAGAAGGAAACGTCTAAATCTAAACCTCTAAAAAGGAACCCTGTGTCACAAACGCATCGTTTTCTAAAAAAAAAATTGATAAAGTTTCGGCATGGATGAAATGATCCATTATTATATTTGATGAAACCATCTTTCAGGCTTTTGAGAAAACAGTGCGTTTGCGAAATATGGTTCCCTTCAACAATGCAAAATAATTTAACATTAATTTTCAATGGAACAATTGTGCGGCAACATTTTTTTACAAATCTCCACCAATCTAGAGGTGTAGATCCACACCGGAAAGCAATGACCATCACTTTGTTAACACCCTGTACTTACATTTTGACATTGAACATTATCAATCAATTGGAAAGAACAGTCATAGAAAATAGCTCCCAATTTCTTACACAAACCGCATTAGTTAATATTTGTTGACTGTGTTTTCTATATTTTAGAACAAAGTGGGAACGAAAGTGTCTTGCACAAAGATAACTATATATCGTGAAGTTTTAGTCAGATCGAAGTAATTGAATATTTTGTATTTTACCAGCTGGAGCACTAAATAGAACTTCGAGGGGTAACGATGATTCCTCCTGCTGACTTGTTGGCGTGGGTTCCAGCTGCGGTTTCAGTTTCCCTTGCTGTGGTCCAATGGTCTTTAAAATACGTTGCGTACTCGACGGGCGAATCTTGCCCTCTGGAATCGGCGGTGTGCCAGCGAGGATCCTCGAGGAGCTTTGAAGCACCTGGGCGTACTTGCCATTTATGTAGGTACCAATCACGCTCGTTTCGTGAACGGTAGTTAGTCCATCCTTAACGATCGTACCACCGAGCTTCGTGACGAGCCCAGTTGGATTCTCCTTCTCCCTTCGACCTGTCGGCCTGGGCTTCCCCTGAACCTTCGAGGAAGGCCTCAAATTAATCAGCTGCAAGAGTAACCACTTATTAATAGTAAAGTAATAATACAGGGAATTAGTCTACAAAGTAAGGAATGCTGTAATTTCCTCTAGATGCGGCCGATAAAACACAATACAAATCAGCAGAGTCTCATCGAAGTCGGTGTGTGACACTTAAGCGATGTTCCTTGCCAGTAAATATTTCGCAAGCATTCCTTTTAACTATTAAACTGGAATGCGATCTCAAAGTCTGAATTTTTAATAATATAATCCCCTTATTTGCGAAATATGCGGTGGTAAGAATTATCACATGATAATTCCGCGATTGACAGCGATTACTCGATGTCATTCCCATACAATTTACGATTAGGTACGGGACACTTGAGTCGACCTCTGAACCTTCTTCGGCGAAATTTCACACTTCGCGGCGAACACGCCAGAATCTATTAATTCGCAGAACCGGGAACTAGACTTTCTGGTTCAGTCACTTTATCCCGTATTTACATACAGCAGAACAATCCGTGTCAATGTTAATTACATGCATCGAGAGGAAACTTGATAGGCGCGAAATTGCATCATGGATCAATGATTTGGAACGCAAGGCTTTCCCATGGGCTGACGTTACATTACACGTACTTATACGAAGGGTAAATGGCGTTTACAGAAACATGGATAGAAGTTTAGAAAAGGGTCTTTCCACTGTAACGCCTTAGGGAAGTGCCTTTCTTTGGAACTGTTTTTTGTCACTAAAAGAATGGTTTCAACGGCCCTAATTTCGATGTTTCAACTTTGGATGTCCACCAATTTGTTAATTCTTCATCAATCCAATTAAATCTAGTCCGGGACATAGCGATAACCATACTGATTACAAATCTTTTTGGTCTTTTGTTTCAGATAGATTCCCTCAAAATCGACCGCGCGATCGAGGCGTCTTTTTTTACAGCGCATATTACACACCCCTGTTTTGGCGAAAGCGAGCATTAAAAAAATATGAAAATAATTTTTTGGAATTCTCAAAACGCGTATTAATAAATAGAAAAAACTTCAATTTAGTAAACACCTTCTTTTTGTAACGGAAAAAGTTCCAATCAACGGTAATTTTTTAGGGCGTCACACTGGAAAGACCCATTAATTACCGATTTAATTACCTGGCTGTATTTTTCTTTTTGTAAACCATGGGGTTTTCCCGTTTAATTAATAATAATAATAATAATTAATATGTTGCTTAATCAAGGGTCGACAGTTTCGTTAGAGGAAGTCGATGAAATTTTTCTTACCTTGTACGTCTCGTCGATTATTTCTGCGGGCTGCTTCGACAGGAAGTCATACTCAGGCTCTGCAAGATTGTTCTTTACACCGGGCGTTTCGTCCTTCGACTTTATTTGCACTTGCGAGGACACGACAGGACTCTTTGTCGTCGATTGCACTTGAGTGGCCAATTCCTGAAGAGTGCATATTATTCGTATGAAAAATACACGGTTTTGATACACAGTCGACTGTTTCATATCTTCCATATGTTTCACTCGAATAAGGTAGATGCACCATTTGTGGCCACTTTAAGGTGTATTGTACCAGTTTTGGCCACTTCTTAAAAAAATATAATATTTTTCCGTGTAAGCAATAAATGTAATCTTATATTTCTGGCGGCACACTAAACAAAATATTTATGATGTGAAATTCTCCACATAATAATGATCTGCAAGCAATTTAAAAGGAAGATAATTATGCACATGGCCAAAAATAGTGCAATGGCCACAAACGGTACATCTACCCTATTTCTAAAATCCGTTTTTTATTTAAAATGGCCCAGTTTCCTTCTAATCCTACATGTTTCAGTCTATTTCTACAGCTTTCACATTCCTAGCGCTCCCAAATGTTTTACGACATCCTTCTGGTACAAGAAGATACACATTCTGATTTAAGTACAGTCCCCAAACTTGAACTTTATATCCAAAATGAATTTTCTCGAATTTAAAAAGAACCTTTAGAATTTTATAAACAAAGGTACATGGCTCTGTAATACGTAGTAAGCTTCATTTTTCAACGATATCAATTTAAGGCTGTTAGAAAATTATATTTTTCATTCTGAGATAGGACTGATTATTAAATGTCCACCAAAGGTTACACAATGAAATTTATTGAAGATATTGGGTCACTTGCAATATCATGTTGAAGTAGTAATCTTTTACGTCAAGTTTACGTGATCGTTTGAAAGTAGAAATCTTGTATATATCTACGTGTGTGCGCGCTTACATACAGGCAGATATACGTTCAATAGACGACTAAAACCGGAAAAGTTTGCCTGGCGAAGGGGAAAGTACCTTGCTTCCTGCTTAAGAATATGAGTACTTTACCGAGCAGATCCTACGTACATTATTTACAGCACGTCACGCGTTACGCAAAACCGTGAAATTTGAATTTGAAACTAAAAATGTTGACCAGAATGGAAAACCCGTCAAAGAAGTATCAAACGACATAAAGCTATAATTTTAGCTTTAAAGGAAATGAAAGGGCAGACAACGCAACAAG
Source organism: Andrena haemorrhoa (assembly GCA_910592295.1). Taxonomy (NCBI): domain Eukaryota; kingdom Metazoa; phylum Arthropoda; class Insecta; order Hymenoptera; family Andrenidae; genus Andrena; species Andrena haemorrhoa. The sequence goes on from OU342943.1 coordinate 18,302,251, forward strand.
AAAAGGAATTAATGTGCCCAAAGATTTGTCATCTCCGTTGAAGATTAATAATTGATCTGCTTAAGTGTTTCCTAAGCAAGCTCAAGATAAATGGTACTTTACGGTCCCCCATAATTATAAACTGTTGGGGAACACTCTTAGTTTCTCTCACCTGGCTTTTCGGGGCCCGTGGTCCATTATCGTCCGAGGAATTAATGGCGTTCTGCTCGATCACGGAATTCACGACGATCTTCGTGGCCTTAGCTTGTTTGTTCGTTTCCTCCCGTGTATTCGGCTTGTGCGTTTTGCTTGGTTGAATATCAAGGACCGCTTTTTCCTGCGTTTCGGTCGGTTTCGTCTGGATAATCGAGACGCTGCTTTTCGCTTCCTTTTCACCTTCTGAAAGACCGTAGTCGGTGATTAATCGAAGTCACAATAGTAGCATTTTAAGACCTTTCGTAGAAATTTCCAATCTTAAATGTAAATATGTCTATATCGCATTACAATTCTTCTTCTTCGATATTTACCGCGCCTGCGTGCTAGAGAAAGTAAAGTCTACATTGCCAGTTCCAAGTACATGAGGTATTTATGTATTTCTTACTGTTCAGGGTGGTGGCGCACTCAGGATTTAAGCTTGGTGGGAGTCGGGTTTAGGGTTGTAACGAATATTCGAATACCAGAGAATTCGAATTTGAGATTCGAATATTCGAATACCAGAGAATTGGAATTTGAGATTCGAATATTCGAATACCAGAGAATTCGAATTTGAGATTCGAATATTCGAATACCAGAGAATTCAAATACCAGAGAAATCGAATACCAGAGAATTCGAATACCAGAGAATTCGAATACCAAAGAATTCGAATATCAGAGAATTCGAATACCAAAGAATTCGAATACCAGAGAATTCGAATACCAAAGAATTCGAATACCAGAGAATTCGAATACCAAAGAATTCGAATACCAGAGAATTCGAATACCAAAGAATTCGAATACCAAAGAATTCGAATACCAGAGAATTCGAATACCAAAGAATTCGAATACCACAGAATTAGAATTTGAGATTCGAATATTCAAAGAAATTATTCGTATTCGAAATTATTCCAATAATTGTAGTCGAGTTGAACGGATAAAAATATTTATTATGCAAATTGAATAATATTCATTAGGTGATTATAACAATTTCTTTAAAGAATAAAATTCAGTTTTCTTTTCTTTTTACAAAGGCCCTTCTTTGGGGAGTGCCCCGTTACGCTCCTCTGGGTGCGCTACTGGTTTAGGGTTTCAGAATCCATATTTCGATATAAATATAAGTAATCAGTAACCAGAATTCACTGTTATAAGAATAACTATTTTTATTTCTCTATAACAAACTAATTGTGCCTCTCTTTTAATGTTACTACTAATTGCTTAATGGAAAGTACCCCAAGAGTCAAGAACCTCGAGAAAATTCCTCATATTTTATTCGAGGGACCAGCATTTGTCCCTCATCGATATTCCATGTGCTCTGATAGTACTCAAGGTTTGAATATATCGCCCAGCACACCAATCTAAAAATTAAAGGCCGTAGGACGACGCGAACAATAGGCATCCTTGTATCCACGACGGTAGACGAACAATAAGATGACAAACAGGATAAGGTATCAACTATGACTTCGTATGTACCAGGCAAGGTCTAACCGAAATTATTAGTGACTTTTGCCCAGGAATAACATCCTCTTTGGCTCAAGGTCCTCGTACAGTTCAAGGAATTTCGCCATCGAATTTTCGTGGACATTACCTTCTTTCGCGACTCTGACGGGGTCAAATGAGCATATAAAAAGGCACGTTGATTACAGAATTCAATTTTCTCTTTTACTAACGGCATGTGTCATTTCATGCGTATTAATCCATTATACTTTAGCTGAAAATCTTGCTTACCTCGTATTTATGGTAATTGTAATTCGTTAACCGCAATTACTGCGTATCGGGAACGGAATTATGTAAAAATTGAATTTTACTGTAATCGATAGCATTGGTTGGTAAGTGTGGTAAACGGGGACGAAGGACGTACAGTGAGTACTGTACGCATGTCGGTGAAAGAAATATGTATGCGTGTGCGAAGGATACTCAGAACTTCGCAGTAGGAACTTTGCACTCGTGTAATGCTTATTGAAAAAGATAAAACCAATTTTACGGGCTACAGTGTTTGCCTGGTTAAATTCGAACGCCATGCTGATATTGCTTCGATTACTATTTCTGGGGAGAATTGAAAACGTACTATGGAACATTCGGCAATAATTCATACTTTAAGTGAATTGCAATAGTAAATAGAGGATTTTTATAAAGAAGTAATGGAAAGACGTTTTTGAGACTGTGTCTTAATAAAAAAGATGCAGCAAGCTGTGCACGCAGGTGAATGTTAACATTTTGAATTTGAATATCTCTCTTAAGGTGGGAATCCTATTTTTTGGGCTAAGGACATAGCAAAATTTGGGATTTTTTTAAAGAAACTAGCGATTCTATTCGTCTGGAATTTGGACCACGTTTTTAAGCATCTTTGAAGAAGTTGCAGTTCTTTTTATTAGTTTTTAATAATAGAAAATATAGGAGTTATGCTCCAAATATTATACAAGATAAATGGAATATACGTATGGATAGGTATACTTTCACTTTGCAACTGGGAAACGAGCAGGGGCGGATTTGTACATGTATATAGGCTAACGCCTAGGGGGGCAAATTTTGGAGGGTGGTAAATTTAGAATGAAAGAAATTGAAAAAGATTTAAATACAGAAGCTTGAGGCAACTTTAAAGACAATAAACTTTTTTTTATGTAACAAATTAGCAGTAATTCATTTGCGAGTTTTCATAGTGAATTAATTTGAAATTTTCTCGAATCTTTCAAATTAAAATATTTGATGATATTTCAATGTAATTCACTCCAAATTCGCCCCTGGAAACGACTGGTTTCCGAACCCATGTTTATTAATACTGTTCTGTTTATTACAATACATACCTACTACTACTACTGTAAAATTCGTAGCATGAATTTGTGAACACCCAATGCGTAGTAGTAGTACATAAACTAACATAGAACTGGAAACTTGTAAAACGATAAGGAAGAGAAGCAAATCTTACTTCACTATTCCTTAGTAGGTATATATATATATTTTCTCTTCAGTAACATGAAAATCTTTCTGTATGCGTCGATGATATTACGGTACAGACGGTTTTATACGTAAGGAATTTTTGCTCAGAGTAAAAATGCGAGATTATACCTGCCGGCGCGCTTTGTGGGCTGAATACCATCACCGTGTTCCCGATGGTAGTAGTGAAATCCAGGAATCCATAGACGGTTTGTGTAATAAAATCATCGTTTACAACCGCTGGTTTGATTACTGCAGCAGTCTCGGCCGGATGGCTGTTGTATACTTGGGCCGAGCATTCTGTAACTAAAAGTGAAACCAAATATTCCATAACTACGCTGCTTTTCCCACGGCGAACAATTGACAGCTGGAAATGGCCCTTGCGAGACGTAACGACTTTATGCAATGCATTACGTTACGATGGGATCAAGTTCAATATGTATATTCTAGGGCTGGGACTATTTGTCGAATTTTTCGGTATTCGAATATTCGAATACTTCAGTTGCTCAATTATTTGGCGAATATAATTCGAATATCCAAGTATTCGAATACAATTCGAATATCCAAGTATTCGAATATAATTCGAATATCCAAGTATTCGAATATAATTCGAATATCCAAGTATTCGAATACTGGTGTATTCGAATAGTATGATATGAATTATAAATTAAGTTCTTTAGGTTCATTTGTCAGGGTGAAATCTTGTAAGCTAATTTTGACCCACTTCACACCATACTATTCGAATACATCAGTATTCAAATACATAAATATTCGAATACATCAGTATTCCAATAGTATTCGAATAGTAACATTCGAATACTCAAATATTCGAATAGCATTCGAATACTCAAATATTCGAATACTCAAATATTCGAATAGTATTCGAATACTCAAATATTCGAATAGTATTCGAATACTCAAATATTCGAATAGTATTCGAATACTCAAATATTCGAATACTCAAATATTCGAATAGTATTCGAATAATAACATTCGAATACTCAAATATTCGAATAGTATTCGAATAATAACATTCGAATACTCAAATATTCGAATAGTATTCGAATAATAACATTCGAATACTCAAATATTCGAAGTTTATTCGTAGCACTCGAATACTTGTAAAATAGTCAAATATTAAATTATTTGAATAGTCCCAGCCCTAGTATATTCACGAATCCGACTGAATTCCAATATTTCACTTCGTGGGATTCGTGGGGTTGATAAATAGGAAATTGTAAAGATTATTCTTGAAAGTACCGGTTACGTTTCTCAAAGTACTTATAGAGAGTTCGAACCTATAAAATTATTGTTTTTCGTTTTCCAAGTACTTGTGATCTGTTTGAAACTATTCAGTCAGATTCGAACCTACTTGCAATATACTTGATCCCAGCACTTCACGAAGTTTCTAACGTCCTTCGCCAATCAATCATTTAAATTAACGTCACGAGCGTTCAGGAGCAATGTTCGTCCCCGAAATCTCGAGCCGGAATAATTTTTGCTTACGTTGTTGTATTGGAAATTGATACGTCGCTCCGCGGCTCCTCGGCGAGATTTAAATTTCAATCGTTGTTAATTTCGGCCACGAAAGGCGTGTCAGAATTTTTTAAGCAACTCGATGCTGTAACGAAAGCGCGGGCACGCCGCTGCTTACGAATTAAAGTCCTTTACATTGCAGAATAGTACGTGCATACGCGTACGATCTGCCTAGTACGTGGCAAGTGTGGGAAAGAGTAGCCATTTGGTAATAAAGAAACGCCTCAGGCATTCGTACTGAAACCTTTTGATGAGCACGCTTTACACTGGATGGAGGCGTTACGAAAAATATATACAGGGTGCTCCAAAGACGTATTACCGGGGGCGGACTTGTATATGGACTGAGAGCAGCAAACTTTGGGCGGAAGGAATTGAAAAAGATAACAAAATGTTTTTTCCTGTAACTTTTTTTTATTTTCTAAAATGTAGTCTAAATTTAGTTTCTAAAAATCTCTGTCTATTTTCTCTAACATCTTCAAACACAGACGTTGGAGGCAATTTAAAAAATATTTCACATTTTTGCATGTTGCAAATTAGCAATACCTCATATTCAATTAATTTTAAAATTGTCTCCACTCTGTTAAATTAATATATTCGATGATATTTCACGAAAAGGGCGGCAGTCGATGGTTAGCCTAGAGGCGCAAAATCTCAAAATCAAAATAGAACAGGCAAAAGTATTGTGACATAGACGATCATCATTTTGAATGTTTTTAACGTTTATTTAAACAAGATTCTTTATGCTCAGAGGTACCTATTTGAAATTTGAATAACATTATCCTAGGTCGTTGACCTCCTCTCGATATCGATTGACGTCAGATGAAGAAGAAATTTTAGCTACTTATTGTTAGTTTCATATTAAGATCTTCTCCCTTTTCGCATTTCAAATGTATATGTGTACTTCAATTACGCGTGAAATAAAAGTTTAAATGATTTTCGATAATCTGAGGCAAGGGATTATTACATTAACGATAACAAAATGGGTCGTTGAAATCGTGCGAGTGTTGTTCTTTATTAACATAAGTACTGAATGCTCCGATAGATAATAGATAGTCTGGGAAGACGAGAAGAGAAAAGGCTGATGATTGATTTCAGAAAACGAGCTACACTTTTAGCTAATTATAAGTGGTTTTGCACGTGATTAGTATTTAAAGGGCCACGGATACTCACCGTATATTAAAGATATGGCAATAACGAAGTATTTCAACGTCATCGTGTTCAGTCTGATTTCATTCTTCGTCAACGCATGAATCTTCACTCTGAAACAAAATCGAACAACCAACATTAATCTAAAAATAGATCGAAATTTAGTGTTGAATTCAGAGTTTCTTTATAAATCCAAAAAATCATAATTTTAATCATAATTCTTTGAATTTCCGAGTTGGGAGCGTCCCTTTTTAGTTGGAGCTTTAAGCCCGCGAAGAGCTTCGCCGGCTTCAATTATTCCAAGTAATCTTAAACACATATTCAATCTCAATCATCAAATTTAAATCACGGTTGCTCGAGTGTCTGCAGCAAATTGCAAATTGCAATTGCACAATCAATTGATGTGTAACTCATCGCGGCATTGTACTTTCCCTTTTCCTAAAACCGCGCCGGGGGATTCGTTTTTCGAAGGACAGGACGTTCAGCTCGCGCTCGTGGCGTCGCACAAAACTCAAAAGCTGTTTACATAATATACTCGTGGTAATGAAAGAATCCGCGAAAGTAATCATGGTGAATGCGTGAATAAAGCGCCTTCTCTGACCGCTATTTTCAGATGCTATAAACTTCACAGCCACCGATATTAACATAATGGGTCCTGTGCAATAATTATCCTAAACAAATATCCTGCACGTAATGTGTCACGCGAGCCGTTCGATCGCGAGGGAATATTATTCAGAAGATGGGATTATAAATAATCGGGGAAAAGTGTCGGTTGCGTCAGGCGCGGGATTAGTGTAGGTACCGTGTAGGTGCAACTGCAAGCAGGTGGATGATATGTTATTATTGAAGCATCTGCAGGCATCTCGGTCTGATGACTCAGAACTCTTCATTAAGTGCTGCTACGTATCAATATTTACACACGTTTGTACACAGAACGGGCATTTCTTCATATCCATGTATTATTAATATTATTACGTGTTGCAGGATAATTCATGAACAGTATACTAACAATAAGAAATTTTCTACAAGATCCACGTAACAATTGAAACTTAAATAGATACAGATTTTAAACAGGTGCTTGCTATAGTACATACAGAAAAAATGTGTCAGTAAATTTGTCAAAAATACTGTGTATATAGTAACATTTAAAGAGATCTAATCAACATTGAAGCTTTTACCAACAATTTTGCTCTCGGGAACCGGGTGAAAATCGACAAAAAAATTTGTTAAGTTTTGTGAATTAAAATTTCATTTGTATTGAAAATTTCATTTTCGACTTATCTTTGCCCAAGAAATTACTGAGGAGTCATAACGCGTTCTGGATAATAAATACTTCCCAAATTGCACACATGCCTAATCTTTGGAAAAAGGTTTTTGCTAGCGTTTCGTTTGACCGCAGCTTTAAGTGACGCGTGCGTGTAATTAAGGTGAGTGTTTCGGGCACAATGCACCGTTGCGGTATGCAATACAGCTTCGGGATGTATGAATGGCGTCCTCATGATGCACGATCTCATCACGCACACGTATAAAGTCGCGCGCCGTTAAGAAGCCAACGAAATTATTGCATAAGAGCAGGCAGCGTTGGTAATCGGTTAGCGTGAAACAATAGTAAAAGGCGATACCGTTCCAGCTTGGATGCCTAACGGGCATGACTGGAATTCGTGATTTCAGATCGATTCGTTGAACTTCAAGGAGCATGAATTACTTCCCTCCCTTAGAAAGCTTATTTCCTTGAAAAACCCTTGCACACTTTTTTAAAACTGTACTAGCAAAGTGTCTGCAGAAGCTCTATGTAAAAGAACCACTATTTATCCATCGAACTTACTATTTGAATTGTAAATATGCGAAGCATCAGAAACAGAAGTTTGCTGCGAAAGAAAATTAACAAATGTCGATGGGGATGATTAGCAAGCTTTAAAATAAATTTAATTGTTCATATAGCCATTTTGAAATGTTCTCTATGATTTTCAGAGTAACTTATGGTGCTTGTTTGTTTAAAGAATGGGGATTTCGATATGGTGTATTTGCAAGCTGGTATGAGGCACAGTTGGGCATTAACTAAATAAAAAATTATTTAAATAACGGATCGAATACAAGGTACTTTAACTTTATTCGTTATTCAAGGCTCGAATAAGCCGGGTTAGGTGTATTAAAGTTAAAGTTAAAGTTAAAGTTAAAGTTAAAGTTAAAGTTAAAGTTAAAGTTAAAGCTACAGCCAAAGTTAAAGTTGAGAACTTTATTCGACACTGAAAAGCTCGACAAATACAAAAATGAACCTTATTCGACACATGACGAATAATTTTTTACCTTTGATTCAGTATTCGAACTTGTTATTTAAATAAAAATTTTGCCCATCTCCGATATGAGGTCGATAAAACTAAACCAGTATTGGAAGAAGTATCGCGAGTTCATAACCCGTTCCTTTCACTCGTGTTCTCCCAAGATATTGCGGCAAGGTGTTCATATAATCTGCTCGCTCGCGGTGAAAAGCGCGAGCAATCCTAGATACGCGCGTTTCTATCGCGAAACGCTCCAATAAAACGGGAAAGGAAGCGCGATTCTTAACAAAGGATTATTCGTTGCACACTTGCTAGTGGCTAGCCATATTCTTTTACATAATTTTCATGGCACACGCTTGCTTAATAAAGTCAATTTTGAATAACGTATCAACAATATACGTGGTGTTCCTAGAATTTAGGCTTCTTACGAGAATCATATTAAACCGAGATATTGTACCGCTTAATGAGTTTTACCTTTTTGCGACCATGCCTTTCTTATCACGTTAATGGCCCTTCTTTTTTAAACGCACTTTTTCTTTCACACGAAACTGCACATTCCTTTTTTTATACGGTTAAATTAGTAACTAATGAAGCTTAAATGACTGCTATTATAACAGCAGTTATACTTTTATTAAAAGATAAATAGAAACGGGGAGATATGTTTTCTTACCTGCAGGGGTTTAACAAAAGCGTGCCGCCATGTTCGCTACCTGTTCTGGGAATGCAGTGCTACAACCTGCTAGACACCAGAACTATTTCCAGCCAACATATTCTACTTTCCTTACTTCTTTTGCCCCTCACTTTTATTTAACACGATACAAAAAGACACAATTATATTCCTTTTATCAAGAAAAGAACTTTACTTAACATCCCATTCCTGAGATGTTATCAGGAAATGATAATTTCATACAGAGACTCTGAAAACGTGAACTATACCAGAATTTATTTAATTTTTATTCAAATTCGATACAAACAGCGAACTATACACTCTGCGACGTAGGCTCGTCATAAAACAACAGTTAGGGGAACCGAAACTTCAACTCTTACATAACATTGGAGTTAATTTAGCCCAGAAAAAGAATATTTACGCACCGTGCCTAGCATTTGAAGTAAATACGGAGGCGCAGACTTTTTGCAACAGATTTCGTTGAAATCTATTAATTTCTTTCACTAACGCTCGTGCTCTGTTTACAAAATACGACGTGTTTGGGAAACGGGTTAGCGGAAGAAACCGAAATTTCTACTCGCGGTAATTCAAGGACTACCGAGTACCGAGTTGAGTCATACCGTAACTTCCATAGTAAGGAGTGGCCTCACAAATACGGCTCCATACCACTGTAATATCGCATACCCGAGTGGAACACGTCCGAAGAAACGTTAACCGAATGTTGCACATTCGGTGGCCGAGGATTGATACTTTATTCGGTGTTCGACAGTTAAACGCATTACAGTGGGCATCCACCAAGCCATATTAATAGAAATCGGTGCCATGCGTGTTATTAATATAAGCAAGTTACTTATGGTCTGGAAAGGGAGACTTAATTTGTTTACCGACGATGGTCACCTACTTTTTGCAAACGGTTCAAATTTCATTATTGTTCTTCACTAGGAACTGTCGCATTGTGTATGAATTCTCGACAGATGAACGTTTCGTTATTTCTGGTTCTAAATTAATTTTTTTTTTTAAATTGTGTATGCATATTTGAGAAATGAACTTTTCATTATTTCTGCACAACTTCTTGTGTCTTGTCTTGGGTTAGCTATTGTTTTAGCTTCATCGAATGTGGTTTCTGTGATAGATCCAGTAGATTTAGAGTATGCAAGAGCCCTGTGACAATCCAAGCTCTTAGTTGATGTAACCTCTGTTTTATAAATTCAAAGGCAAACTTGTTGCAAGAATTCTGACGATAATTTTATGAACCGTAACAAAACAGAGTTATTGCACCTCGGAATATGTGAATAATTAACTAAGTGAGTAGAAACAGCAATTCTCTCGGATCAACGTCAAACAGAATTATCGACTCCTCGTTTGAATTTGCAAGTCGCCTTACTAATCTGTAACTTGACAACCCTGTTTTAGGATTAAGTTTGTTAATGTATTCGCATTATGAATTCGAGGTGCTGAGTATCTTTCCGCTAAAGATCGCAAGCGTTCAAACGTAGTCTGCCCGTGTTGGGAATTTTAAGTAAGGAATTCTATTAATCGCTGTAACGTGTAACGGTCCTTCTGTGTCCTTCGAAATCGTCCTCGAGTGGAATTACGCTCTAACCACTGCCTCGTCTAGCTTATTATGAGATAATACTGTTAAAGCAAATCGCACTTATGTAAAGAACTATTATCGGCGATCGTGTTACCGCGAGCACCATATCGATGGTAATTATTAAGAAAAAATTAACTTGAAAATAACACTCTGCTCTCAAGAATATGTAAAATTTGTTCCATGTATATTAACGAATCGTTAAATATAACGCCCTTTCCTATTAACATGAATTTTAGGGCGCTCCTTAATTAGTGAAACTTAAAACTGAAACCACAAACGTTGCAATGTCACGTGTGTCTGTTAATTATTACCGAGTATTGAAACTATTTAGAGTCCTTTAAATTCATTTTACGTGGATACTTCTTGGCGAGAAGATAATAATCTTAACAGTCAACGGTTCATAATTATTACAATTTGCCGAGATAAACCTAGGTCACTTGATCATTTTAATTATTCTCACAGTATCTTTCATTTTCTGAATACTATAATTACTACTCTATTTATTTCATTATTTGGTTATTTTTTAATTATTTTGTCATCAGTTTCATGAAATTAGACTCCCACGAGACAAGTTTCACGATATATTTTTAAAAATATCCATTATTTACATTTAGTTGTTGCTGGGATTTTTATCTCACGATAGGAAAGTCTCGTGTAAAATCCCATCGTGGATTCGCCCCTTAAGAGTTGAAGAGGGCGTCTTGCCTAATTAAGAAATCCTCTCTGAGGAGGATATAAGCTACCATATGTGCTGTTGGATTGTTATAAAAGGGAGATACTAAGTAATATCATTCTTGCATTCCGCGGTGCGCGGAAATTTCTATTCAAAACGATATTAAATTCCTCTGAAAACTTTCACTTTCACCGTGAAATCGAAGTGACCGAGCGGGCAACCGAAGTTCGCGAGATTCCGCGAGCTTCGGAGAAGGTTTTCGATGTTGCAGACAGATGTACGTATCTATATCCCGTTTCGATTGCACCTATGTCCTGCATTTCCTCGTTTGGCGCAACACTGGCAGAAGTATGCGTTTCGCAAAGGAAAAAGTGAGCGGACAGCCGTGTCTCGAGGCGTTCACATATCCCCCTAGAGCAATTTCAAGCTTGGATTTATGTCGCTCGATCACGTGAAACTTTCCGCATGAGCTGAACGAGAACCGCATTAACGAGCGCTATCCGCAAACTTAACCCATTATCTGCCATTGCTCCAGTTTCGATGCACCGCTGCCTTCCTGTCGCGAAGCTGCTCACAGAACTGCCCTGGAATTAGTTCAACATCCCTTCCAACTAATTAATTTCATCAAAAAGTACCGAAGCCCAAGTCAATTAAATTTGACTCGAATAATCAAATCTGATAGACTTCGTTTTGGGGAACCCAAAATTTGAGATCCATTTTCGTGACAAAAATGCAAATTTTAAGTTCAGAAAATCATTTGCCATTTAGAAGCCAAATATCTTAATAACTTTTTAAAATTACGTCTAAGAAATAATATTCTATAGTTTTTTTTTTGTCTAAAATGACAACTGTAACTGGTACCAGGAAGTTTAAATCACGAAACAAGATTCTGCCTTTGTGACTGTGTTGCGTTAGGTCGGTGCAAAAGTTCGTTTATTCAACCACACTCTTTATTAACAATAAATGTACCGGTACTTTATACGTAACCGGTTAGGAAATAAATTGTCATAAAGTCAAATTAATGCAGAATTTTGAATCGGATTTTAAAACCGGTCATTAGACCGGGCGTGGTACGTTTAGTGTTAAAAGTACAAATGTATTAATATTTTTTAATCAACGTATGTTACTTGGCTACATATGTATGACCTTTTGCTATTTTTCTGGTAAAAGTACAAGTAGGTGTGGTAAAAAAGAGTAAATAACATTTCCTAATAGTGAGCGAACGAACTTCTGCACCCGCCTAATAAATATGAAAGAAAATCTGGAGTTTACATTACAATTCTTCACTTTGGTATACAATTTTATTTCGAGGTGTCGCACACGCCGATTTTGAAGAGCCTCCGCAGATTTGCAGAATAGTGAAAAATATTTGACACGTATTTTTTGTTATCTGGAATCGTTCATGCTGAAGGGGTGAAAATAGCCCCTAAAGCGCGGAGTCGAAAGTATATTTTCGAGAATATCTCGAGAACTATTAGGCGTAAGACAAATTTTTCTTTTGAAGTGTCAGTGTTTTAAAGACGAGTCCAGCCCCTGCCGAGATTTTAGAAAATTTCAAAAAATATGTTTTCAACCTCGAAGTTTAGCTCTTTCCACCCCTTCAACATGACGATTGCCGGTAACAAAAAATACATGTCAAATATCTTTCAGTATTCTGCAAATCTGCAGAGTCTCGTCAAAATCGGCGTGTGCGGGTTCGATATGTTCCCATGTAACGTGAATAACAGATAACCATGAAGGTCTTTGGTCTCGCAAAACTCACGCGCTGGGAGTTCCGTATGGTAATACGATAGGAAATTTCGCAGGTGTAATTGACTTCTACGATGCGGGTTCGATAAAGCTTATATGGTAATCCGCGTCCAAGAGCAGCTAATCTGATGAGCTCGCATAGTAATGCACAACGAAATTCCTGCATCCCTACCATCCGGTCGTTGACATCTGTTTCAAGGGCAACCGGCTAAAAATGTATGATTTTCTGCGACGGTACGAGGTGAGTTCTCGTTCGAATAAGCTATTCCTTAAAGGAGATAGTCGCATTTACATGGGCAACGAGAGTCCTCCGCGATAGAACTCATGAATACGGGGATATGGAATTTTCGTTTGACACTTTTACTTGCTGAGCCTCCAAGTCTTCCATCAATCGAGACGATGAGAGATAAGCTCGTTCGTGAATTAACATTCAACTGTTTAAATGTATTTGGGAGAAGAATTCAATTTTATAAAAAAGACCGTAGGTATGTTGTGTACCACCGTTTCTCAACCTATGGGTTGCGATCCAATATTGGATCGCGTTGAATTATTAATGGCTCACGAAATTATTTATCTGTCAAATGCGGATGAAGAATGGAGCATCATCTTACGACGACTGGATATAAGTTTAACAATGAGAATAGCGATGACAGGGGCGTATTTGTGTACAGACTAAGTAGGCTACAAGCCTAGGGCGACAATTTTTTGGGAACGATAAATTTTGGGGAGCAGCAAATTTTTGGGAGCGACAAATTTTGAGCGAAAGAAATTGGAAAACTTTTAAACACAGGGGCTTGAGGCAACTTTAAAAACAAGTCACTTTTTCATGTAGCGAATTAGCAAAACCTCACATGCGAGTAGCCACTATATTGAATTAATTTTTAAATTATCTCGACTCTTCTCAATTAGAATATTTGATGATATTTCACGGAAGGGGCGGCAGACGCTTATCAGCCCAGGGGCGCCAAATCTCGAAATCCACCCTTGAGCGTTAACTAAATTTATTGAACTATGAATTAATAAATCTTGTATTATTTTATTCATAATTTATGTATAAGTTGTTAATATACAATACAAACTACTTTAGTGATTTTTGTAATTTTGAAACAGCTTGTTTTATTTACAATCGTTGATTTAACATCTTTCTATAGTTAAATTTGGCTAATAAAAAATGAAATCGAAGTATTTATTATAAATCGATATTCGTCTGAACCGCTCTCTGTAGAAATGTATCTAATGTTACTTTTCACATGTAGAAGTTATTTTCAAATATGCATAACATATATAATACACAGTGGCTGCAGTTTACCAGGTTTTTACAAATTTTATATTACAAACATTTGGGTCGCGGCATTATAAACAAATATGTTGGGTCACCCGGCAAAAAGTTTGACCATTTTCAAAGCCGTGTTGCATAAAGGTTTTTTGTTGCACACTGCACAGGCAAAGATTGTTTTTTGTACGGAGGATTAGTAGTAAATGTTTAATTCAAAAGAATTTGTCGAAAACGTAGATAAAGACATTGACGCAGGGACATTTACGTAGGAAATGTACGGTTTCATACTTTCGTCCTTACATAAAAATTGCAGTCACTGGTAAACCACATCAACCACTGTTAGGTACTTTCTAACGAACACTTTCGATCAATGTACAGGACTTCGCTATGAAATCACGTTTAAACGACTAAGCTTATTCAGTTAGAAGTCCAGTTCCCTTAACATTGTATCTAATTAAAAGAAATACGTATCAGTTTTGGCAGCTACTAACTTTTACTTCCAAAATTCCAATTCCCCAATTCATTGTCACGCTAATAGCGACAAACCTGTTACAAACTACAACAAATATCACCAACTAGAATTAATCCGGATTAATAAATTTAAAAGCCCTAAGCACATAAATGATTTTGAGGCCTCATAGGTACGGGGTGATCACTTCAAGGCACAATTTCTTATGCATTTCCGACAATTTGACAAAAAAATGTTTCTAACAAAAGTTAGATTTTAAAATTAAAAATAATTTCCATGGTCCCCCCTTTCTCCTGATACCCTAAGCACGTGCTTATTTTGCATATTGGTTAATCCAGCACTGGAATTAAAGCATATAAAACAGCTGGCAGTGGAATCAGTCGATAGTCAGACCAAACGTCACATTTTGGATTTCGACTTACATAGAAAATATTTCGTGGACCGTAGATACTACGTCTTCTAATTCACGACCCTTGTTCGATTACCATACAAGATTGTTAAGACAGTTTCACTGCTTAGCCAACTCTGTTCTATGATAATTGCGATAGGTGTTCCCATGGCACTTATGGAAACGACGTACGTATCCTTTCCCTGGCTAATTTAAAATCGCAAAAGACACGGCGAGGAATTCCACGTCTCCTTAAAAACCACGGCCATATATAATTGCCAGCCGTCCGTACGCGTGGTACTGTCACTTCCTCCAATATGTTAAAACCGGTCATCAATGGAGAACGGGATTTCTGGCCAAGATCCAAGATCATGGTCATTCGGCTGACCATCGACCGGTTCCAGCGCCCGCTGTTATGCCTTTCTTAATTCTACTTTCGTACCACCGAATTTCGCTGATAAAATCATCGCGATCCTCGTGACTCCACTCTCCCTTTTCACTTTCTTCAACTCGCCCATCGCAATAACGAAACCCTACTATCGATTATTTCGTGAATTAAATTTTAGGAAATATATACTTTAGAAAGGAATAGTCTCGATTGAACGATACGTTCTTCTGAGACGGGGTAGATTGAAATTTATGGAAACAGAGGTGTATTTTTAATCGAAATCGGTTTTAATGGAGAAAATGCTTATCAAGAAATCTGATAAGGAACAGTTTAAAATTTGATGTTTTTTAAACTGTAGTTACAGATAGCGTTTCGTATCGTGTAATTGGAAATTAATTCCTCGAGTTAATTATGGAAAGAGAGTGGAGTTGGGGTATTATTGTGATACTGTGTCACTAATGATGAATATGATATGTAGCAACATCCACTGCATTAGGGTATTGTAGTTTGTAGTCGTCTCACACTTCATGTGACAGAATTTTTACGTAATCTCGTTAGGCAATCCTACTCCTATGGAGGAACAATAACAGGAGGATTCTGTGTAATCGAGTTTGCAAATCTGTCGCGTATGGCTGCACTTGACACACAATCAGAATTGGTTCCATCTTTGAAATTAATCTCCTCGAAAATGAAGCATTGTTCGGAAAACATGATAATCTACGATTCTGACGTGTTTCAAACACTAATCCATCCTCTAAACAGAATATAATTTTGCGAATAAATTCGCAAAATAAATTCGAGAAATAGCACAATTCAATTTCAGTGGTACCCTAAAAATACTAGATTTCCATTGAACCACAAGCAACTTACTTAAAAGTATACTAAAAAAAGTATTGCTACTCCTTTTATGATCGTAATTAAATCCAAGAATGCTTAAGGAATTTTAATTGTTAGTTTTAATATACTTATGGTATACAGGTATAATAATATTCTCTGCAACGTGTGGTTCCAAGCACGTCTCTTCGGAAGAACATATCTAAAACTCCATAATCGTAATTTTCAATAAGAAATAAGTACCTTTTAAAATGCACCTTAACACACAGCACTCCTAATCAACCATCTTCAAAGAATCTCTTAACAGATTGCGTTCGACTTTACACACTTCTGATACAGCGATAATCGGAAAACTTCGCCATTTGAAAGGTACGTACAGGCAGAAGGAGTGGATGGTCAGTGAAAAGTGAAGGATTCGTAATTTACAGAATTATGGGCGGAGCAGTATGTCGCGATCAATTGAATGCAGCAGGCGCGTCAGCCACAATTCCGCGGAACTTCGTAATATTTATTACAGCCGTGGTTAAACGTCCTGCTATTGTGAGAATCCTTAGGAAAGTACTTTCCCATGCATGGTAACTTCTTCCACCGTGAAGAGGAAAGGTTAACAAGAGATGGCTGAGGCTGCTAGTTGCTGCAAGGTAGGTTACGATCGACTATTTAATCTAACGCACCCTTATGAAGAGAACGGACACGCGTCTTGAGGAAATCGATCTACACTGAAAGCTGCCTGGAATTTGAAAGCCCAGTCAGCTGGATCTTCCAAGAGGAGACCCTGGTACAGTGGAACCTCCATTGAATGAGGGAATTCATTAATAGAGTGCTCACTGCTTTGATAATGATCGATAATAAGTATCGATAATAAAAACGAAAGACAATATTAAAAAATGCTACTGTTTTTATACTTTGAGAGACTTTTAATACTTCGCAGTAATCACAGATTTTCCGATACCATATTGTATGGATTAATATAAGTATCTATGCTGATACACTCTCCCTTTCTCTTTTCTAATTCTTGTCAAGCTCTCGCTTGATTCTAACTCGTAAATCATCTCGTGTTTCCATAGCTAGCACGGGACGGTTCCACTTTGACGCCATTAATGTATAATTAGCCACGCAGTGAATTGTTAGGGTCAGAATTGGTGTTGGCCCCCGTAGAAGACTGTTTTAATGGAAGTGGGATTGTTCTACAAGAAGTGCTACTTGAATAATAGGATTTTCGAATAGCACACGGATAACGGAGGTTCGATTGATGCAGGCTCTGCTTTACATTCTTCCTCTACGGTCGTTCTTTCTTCAAGTTCACGGTTGAATCTGGTACAAATATTTTGCCTGCCCGCAAGGTCAAGAATCATGGTCGGTCGAAATGCTTGCCACGTTTCCCTGGGATTGTATTTTTTTATTCCCGGGGACAAGTATTTTTATATGAACAACTGGTATCGCGCGAGGTCTTCTAGAATCTGGTCGTCGCACCGGAACAACCTGCGTCAGCAGATTGTGAGAAAAATTGCATTCCATTGCAATTTTTCTAAAATCAATGTGAAAGTCTGAGGAATTTAGTAACTCGTGAATTAATATATAGAAGTAATTATTTTAATAAGGTATACAGTTTTAGGCAGCACTTAAGCGTAATTATGTTAGTAAAAATTAATTTAAGCATTTTTAAGCTACCGATTTTCACTTGATTTAACGTGTCGTGGATTATGCTAATCTTCTTTAACAAGATCGTAAAGTAACATATACATTCGTAATTGCCTGATCAATGTGACCAAGATACTGAATTTAAGACTGACTAGTTTTAATTCTTTCCTGCGGTTTCAGGTTTCATTTGGAAAAAAATCTGGCTCCAATATTCAAACATTATTTAATTTACATGGAAACCTACGGTTCCCCATTTCTAAAAATTTAATCCCTCCACCTTCGACGTGATCCGACCTTAGAAAAATGTTCTATTCCCAAAGTTCCACAATGTCAATTCCCTCTGTTAATTAACAAACCGTACTTGTTACTTGTAAAACCGTGAATTTGTAGCGTTGCAAAACCGAAGATTGCGTAGCGACAACGTGGATACCATTTATGAGTTTTGAATTTAATTAGAAGCTGTCTCGCAAGATCGTAAAGTCGTATCGAGGGTGATAATTTAATTAAGAAGTTCATCGGAACGAGCAAGGAGCTGCGTTTCGTGAAATCTGCCTAGCAGGCACTGTAACCCAACGTGAATGCAGACTTCGGTGGTTGTAACAGCAATTCTCACATTAAGAAGCCAGCCGTGTTATCCTGCGAACGATCGTTGTTCGAAAGTGGTTCCCAGGGAATGCGTTTGTTGCGGGAACAATTGCCGAGGATCTTCCAATTGTCAAGAGCCAGTTCACATCTGACGATTAGATAACTCATTCTGAATTCCGTGCTTCTACGCATGCTGCTAGTATTCACGATCTTCATTCCAGCGACACAACGCTGCGGATTAACCGTACGTGTATCACTGGTTGCGAAGATCTCTCTCCCTGACGAACAAGATTCATCACTAGGGACCTTTCAGCGCTCGGATCCGATGTCGTCGAAGACCAGGATTGATTTTAATTATACTTATACGAAAGGAGCGAAAAGAAAGTCGATTTTCTAACCATTTTCTGCAACGGAAACCCTGCCAGCGCCATATATGCAACGCATGGTTAATGTTTTATGTATTTTCCTTTACAATCTACACCGTTCAAACGTTATTTTTAAATCCTGTGCCGGCGAACAGGGGACGCACGTCGAAATTTTAAGTCCCAGCTTTGCGAGCTGCAAAATCTTTGTGTTTAAGCATTTGCTTGAGATTCGTAAAATTCACAGCGTTCAAATATTATGTGTAGCTAATATATGAAGAGTCTGATAATCTTTGATTATGGGAGAAAATTTTGCATTGACACTGTGGCATTACACTTGAAAATTTAAAGAGAAGAGTCCTCTCGCGTGCCTTGACATCTCCTGCCCTTTAGTAGTTCGGTACTTAATTTACTAATTATGTGGTAACTATTTAGGAGATGACACAAGGGAGATTTAAACTCTAATTGGAGTTTGGATTATTTGGGTTTCCCCTCTCCGAAACTAAAATATAGATTTTCCTCATCCCAGAACTCAAATTTGGATTTCCACCTCCCCAAAATGAAATTTTGAATTTCTCTCATCCCAAAACGAAAATTTGGATTTTCACCTCCCCAAATCTCAAATATGGATTTCCTCATCCCAAATCGAAAATTTGGATTTCCACCTCCCAAAAACTCAAATACCTATGGATTTTCCTCATCCCAGGACTCAGATATGTATTTCCACCTCCCCAAAACGAAAATTTGAATTTCCCTCGTCCCAAATCTCAAATATAGATTTTCCTCATCCCAAATCTCAAATATATAGATTTTCCTCATCCCAAAAGTCAAATTTGGATTTCTACCTCCCCAAAACGAAATTTTGGAATATCCTCATCTCAGAACTCAAATTTGGATTTCCCACCTCAAATTTGGGTTTTGAATAATTAAAAAGCTCCGCGGTCCATAAAAAGCTCATCGTAAATTTTGCGGGGCCAATGCATAGATATTTATTATTATAAAATTTAGAGGTACAATATAAATGCGTTTCTTTTTGACACCGTACAATTTTGGAGCTCGGCCCTGCAAAAGTTCACGCCGGCCCTTGGAGGAGCAATTTCCAATTTGCAATTTCATCAATAAATTTGATTGCAATTTCAATCTAAAACAGAATTATTCCTTACATTCCCACTGTTCGCAACCACCTTGATCGATCATGACGTGGGGAACCAGCAGACATATAATGGCACCTCTCGAAACGGCTTGCAACGTGTGTACGTTCTATACAACAGCGTCACGTGGAGCCTAGTTTTAGTATATTTAGCCTGGCAACGGGTGTATTTAACCCATAAAATTTTTTTCCACCGTATACGGAACCCAGGCGAGCGTTATTTTAATTACTTCCCGTTCGAGCGCGCACTTTTCGAGCGCCGAACGACCTGGATTCTTTTCCTCCGGTTTCTACCGAACACCGGACGAATCTCGATAGCGGAAGCTTGATCTCACCTCGGAGCTTCTCTCTTACGGCAAGTCGATTCTCCATTTTTAGCTGTTACAACAGGTTGTCAGTGCAACGCCAAGTTTAACGCGATTCCGTTGCATCATAATCATAATAACTCGCCTGCGGTACGCCTGAATACTTCCTAGGTCGATTTTATTCTTTCACCTTGCTTGCTCACTGGTCAATGCTCCTTCCAATTTTTTTCTTTCTTCAGATGAAGCGTATAACGAACTTTCAGCTGTGGCGATGCGTATCAGTTTGCATGGGCACGAAGAAAGGTGAAACGCATCAATCTGTTGCGTTTACATTTTCGAAGGTGTGGCTGATGCATATGCAGAGGGCTAAGGCGATAAAATTTCACTCTGAAATGTATCCGCTATGATATGACGAATGCTTTTCATGAATTATTTTGGCGATAATGTACAGTGGGTGGTCGAATTAATTATTAGAGCCACCCTGAATAAATTGAAACAATTAATTTCTACATTATTTAAATGAAAGCCTAGTCACAGTGAATTTTTGTTATTTTCTTTTGTGAAGTTCTGATGTTTGCACTGCAGACAAAATTATCTGTCACGTGGATGATTTTATTTCTATAAGAACACCAAACACATATTTTTTCTACAGTGGCTCTGATAATTTAAAAAGTAACATTTCCAATTGCCAACGAAAACCACGAAACACAACGAATCGCATGAGAAGTTCGGTATAGAATAGCTTAATCTGATCTGTTGCTTCCGCTTTTCTTCCCGAGTTACAAATAAGAAAGAGAAAGTAGGGGCCCTTTCACTCTTCGGATCAGCGAAACATCATTTTTTAACTCTGCTCACATGTACACCACGTTCGATTCTCAATTATTTAAACACCGCTGCCTCCACTAATATTAATCAAAAACGTGTTTCCCACATGCGAATTGAATTCACTGACACTTGCTTAATTAAGACAAGCGGCTGTAGGTAAGCGAGACCAATGTTCATTGCCTTGCTCATTTCAGATAAACATTCCGGTTTCCCTCGCATTTTAATTAATTCCCAACACTAACACGGCTCGAGTGTAGGCACTTACGAAATCTGAATCGCTGAAAGAACATTTTTGCGCACTTCCTTCACACGTTTCATAATTATAATATCCCATGTATCATACACACTATTTTCTAAGCCACCTTCCATTCCAGGTAACTGGGCTACAACTGATTAAAGAGTTAAATACCCTTGACAGGTCGGAAAATAGGGTCATTTTTATAATTATATTCATATAAAGAAACGTCATATTTAAAAATCCAGATATACACCTTGTTGCGTATAAATTATGCTGTATGCTCTTCAAGTACTAGATTGCTTTTCGATTGTTGATTCGTGCAAAATTTTATTCAAATCGGTTCACTAATCTCCCAGATATTTTCGGTATAGCAAAAGCTGAATGGCACCATTTCTGAAGATATCAAATTTCAATTTAAAGAGAACACAGCTTAATTTACCCACAACAAGGTGCATGTCTCGATTTTTAAATATGACGTTTCTTTATATGAAAAAATATCATAAAAATGGCCCTATTCTCCGACTTGTCAAGGTTATTTAACCCCTCAACGTACATTCTTTAGAGGAAGCGAGGACACAACTACCTCCCACAGGGAAGTGGAGCTCTAATCTCCTCGGAAACCAACCATTGAGGACCAGTCAGTGTCTCAAGTGCCCCATGCTATCTGCCAGTAAGACACTTGTGTTGCATGACGGTCGCGAATTCCCCATTTATGATGTCACTGACGATAGTGACAATGCAGAGTGAATTTCTGGGTGCTAAGGCCTCCGCGGCCTTCGCATCCTTCGCTTCGCGGCAAACCGGCGCGGCCGGACGCTTCGCACCTTCCGAGCCGCGTGCTTTTCGATCCTGCCCACGAAAAAGGCTATCGACGGCTAGCAGGCTCGTAAAATTAGATAACATACGTCCCGGTCGGCTCGAGCGTTCTGCGCCGATGCCGCTAAAATTGTGTTACATAAATTACGGCCCGCGCGGGGGCTGCGAGTGCAGCATTCGCGACGAGTGCAGTGAACGACGCGAACGTTCCCGCACGCAAAGTGCCGCACGCAAGTCCTTGTAAAATGTAAATGGTTCGTGGTCACGAGTAAACGTCAAACGCTGCACGTGTCTGTTCGCAAAATATCCGCGCGGCGGTACCGCGCACGTGACGGCGGCTTAGAAAGCAACGGAGGAATGCCAATTTACCCGATCGATCACCAATGCCCTCGAATGGGGGGAGCATGCCCGCGGAGTAACGGGACCATGTTTTCCATCGAAATGAAATATATGGTTTCTCATTGTCACGCGTTATTGAATTTCTCGGCCGGTTTCTAACGCGCGAAAAAGTTCGAGGAGGAAGTCGGGCCTGCGCGGCGGCGAACGTACCGCAGCGGTTGCGGTCGCGTCGGGGAGCTCCGAAGTTCGGTGATCGTGGCGACCGAAAAATTGCGAAGGGTGGTTAAACCTACTCGGCTCTTTTCCCATTCTTCGTGTCGAAATGTGAATGAGATTGGTGTACTTACAGGGGAAATGAGTTTGCTTTAATTTGAAGGATTAGGTATTATTTTTGTGGTATTTGAATTGGTGGAGCGAAGGGAAATTCGAATTTAGATGTGCGTGTAGATAATTGATTGCCAACCTGTGGGTCGCGGAGGGTTTTCTAGGGGGGCTGCTAC
Source organism: Andrena haemorrhoa (assembly GCA_910592295.1). NCBI lineage: Eukaryota > Metazoa > Arthropoda > Insecta > Hymenoptera > Andrenidae > Andrena > Andrena haemorrhoa. The sequence goes on from OU342943.1 coordinate 18,325,116, forward strand.
GGTTATTTTTAGTTGGCGATCTTTAGCACTTATTTGTTTTTATATGGTTACATTGCTACTTTGGCAGTCGAAAAATCGATTTTTTTGTATTGCATTTGCCGAAAGTACTATCTTTTCTGAATAAAATGCCGTTTGGTTCAGATTAAGATTCGCGAAATTGGTGATTTGGCAGCTAAAATGGTCAAGCGGTACCTAACTTGTAGCGTCACCTTTGCCCGGAAACTTTAAATCCGTTTTTTTTCGAATCTTTTTCTTCTTGGTTTTTAGCTAGTTCAGAATGAACCGAGGTTCAGAATTCAGATCGACTTGAAAAAAATTGCAGGATGTGTAAAACGTGCCATTTCACGCGGAACCTCTGATATAGTCCATAAAAATTCGAGATTTTGATAAAAAGATTAAAAATCACCGGGTTTTAGTAACGCGCAAAGAAGAACGAATTTTTTATCGGAAAAATCGCCGCTTTTCAGCCACCAATCGCATAATTTTAATTCAATTGGTGTGTTTTATAGGTTCCACTGGAAACCAATCCTGAATCCAACAAATAAGAATCACACCTTTGAAATCGGATTGCGTCACATTTTAAGACCGATACCACAGAGAAACGTTAAAATGTTTACCAGTCAGCAACGCTATTTTTAAAGCACATATATCTTTCATACCAATTATTTTTCAATCTGTATGGTTGTAATAAATATTGGGTAAAAGGATACATCTGGATTTGCTTTCATTTTTTTTCAAATAAATAAAGGACAGAGTGTCTTTCTCACAAAAAACGTGACGATTTAATACTGATTTTTCATAAATGAAAGAAAGGAATTATTTACCTTACCTTATATCAGGGGGTGGGGTCGTGGGTTATTTGAATATTACAAAATGGAATCGCGACTCAAAAAAAGCTTGGGAAACACTGGTACAGATGGTTAGACCTGTACTGTTGCTGAATTTTAAACAATCTACTTTGCACTGAATTAAAAGATAATTTGTCATGATGCATAATGAACGATTGCTATAACGAACAAGGTTTTAGAACAAATCAGTTCGTTATAGGATACCCCACTGTACCAGATAGCGATTTCGGAAACATTTCTGGGTAATCTGTATGTATGCATTTAATTGAATAATTAATAAATATATCCACACGAAGCCTGCTGATCATCGTTAAGCCGCTCGTATTTCTCACTATTGAGAGGATCAGATTCGCGTTCGTATGACCTTTTTCATTCAAAATTACCGCTACACCCATTCTACGTGTACAGAATTGCACGATGAACAGACCGTGAGAGACTCGGAGGCAACATGAAAGTGAATTAATCGCAGATGTTTCTATCTATCCTATCATCAATCTATCCCCCATTCCTCCGCCATTTATAACGCCTCGCATCCTGTTTAACCATCCGCACATTCGCGTTATCGCGGGAATCTCGAAGCAAGTAAACGACCATAAATATTGCAAGAAACCCGGCGACTAATTCCACCTAAGATAACACGACCATTTCACGGGACAAAGTGGTATCGCGCTATCCACTTTTCGGGTGAACTCGGTTGCCGAGAAATAAAATGTTTCGCAAGCGGGGCCCGCAAAAGGCGAAAAGAACGGGGCTGGCTGGCTCGTTTCTGGCGAGCGGCGCGAAAGAAACGTTAATTGGCAAAAAAAATATTCCATAATGTTAATTCCAACTGAGCCCAACACTCTCGGTTTCACTTGGCCGCTGCGCTCGGCGCGCCGTAACGCAACGCAATGTAAACGATGGCCCAATTATAATAAGGAACGTAAGCACGTGCCGGCAGAACTATACAACCCGTTCGCGCAAATAGTGATGTACTTTCACTTGCTTTTCGTTGAGCACAGTAGGTAGATACGCATAAAGATAGGTGAGCGGTGGTTACGCCTTCCGCGGGCCGCGAGGTTCCGCGCGGGGCCCGTGTTCTTGATTTTCGCGTACGGCGAACGATAAGTGAATTAAAAGTCCTCTGACTTGGCGAAAAGCGGGCCGCGATTCGTTGGCTAGCTTGCGCCTGGAGCATGTCGGAGTTACTTTACTTCCACGCCGGGTTCAAGTGCCGTAGGTGTTCCGAGCAACGGTGAGACCTCCGGTGCGCATGTCCGAACAGCAAGTGGGAGAGCAATTCGAACCGTCGATCCCCCTTCGCTCTGGCGAAGTGCGATATTAGTTTTACTTTTTCAACCCTTTTTCGCTTTGAGACGGGGTACCGCGAGAAGGCTTGCTGGAGAAACACTTCATAGAAGAAGGAACTGGTTACTATCGAAGCAGAGAATCTTATAAGAAAGAATTGCTTCGAAGAAACTGTTGCGTCGTGTGTAAGCACAATGAGTACCGCACAGGGACGCGTTGTTTTTGTAGCGCTGCAATGTTTATCCAACATTATAGTTTTCTACTCACAAATGAGAATTCTCAGGTGAATTAGTATGCATACTTGCGATGGGAAAAATCACAGTGTAACGTAAATCTCCGATAATACGTTCTTCGTGCATGAACAATTAACTTCGAATCGATGCTATCTCGATAATGTTATATAAAACTACTTTATTGAGACAATGCACATCTGCTTTGTACCGTGCTCTAATCGATTTGTATTACGGCATCCCACTTGTTGTGAATAACGTGTAAGGTGGAGTTCCAAGATATGTAAATTCAGCTTAAAGACATAATTACATTGTGTAACATGCTTCGTATTAACTGCTAGAAGATTGTCAATGTTGAAGAAAAATTGTGACGGACTTTTCCTGTTGCATTATTAATTGCTACCATGTATCTGTTTGGAATACAGTTTTGCAATTAAATTTGTGCCAAATAGAATTCCAAGGATTACTTCTACGTGAAATTTGGTATAATAAATAAATACTACTATCAACATATTGTTGGAATGCTCAGATTTGGCACTCGTTCTTCTAGACTTGCAGAGGGACACTCATTGATAAATACAAGCTCTTTAACAGAGTGACGATCCGTTATACAGTTCACGGGTATTATTTAAGTGGAGTAATATTTTTATGAAAGAAGTATCTGCAGCAATAAAAATGTGCCAGTTATTTTGAAACTGGTCGAAGTTACTTTTCCCTTTGCGCGACTTTTGCGTTTTTATCTCGAGAACTATTAGGCGTAGGACAATTTTTTTTAACCCTCGGTTGTCACACTGGGTCAAATTGAGCCTGCAAATTTTTAAGCGAAAAACTTTTTGTCGGAAATCTTATTGCTTCAAAATTTTTTTTAAGCGTGATGGCACTTTTAATGTCAACTTTCAACGATGGGCATATATTCTACAATGTTCAAACTTTATCTCAGAATTTTTTTAGACTTAATTTAACAAATAGTTTTTAAATAACAACTCATTGAAAATTGGCAGGGTCAAATTGACCCAGTGTGACAACGACGTTCGAAAAAGAAGGTGTGACAACCGAGGGTTAAAGACGAATCCAGCCCACTGCTCAGTTTTTACAAAATTTCAGAAAATATGTTTTCGACCCCCAACTTTAGGGGCTCTTTTCACCCCTTCACCATGCGATTGACGATGATAAAAAATACGCGTCAAATATTTTTCACTATGTATTCTGCAAATCTGCAGAGTCTCATCAAAATCGGCGTATGTAGGTTCGATAAGTTCCCTTGTTAGACCACTTTCATAATCACCGTCATGTACACGTGTAATTACAATTACAAATATCGTTAAATGTGCTTCACACTTGGAAATGAAAAATCACTTTTTGATTATTACTAATGATTAATAAAATATGCTACAGTAGCATACATCTTCTTTCTTCCTGATCCTATAATATTTTCTCAATTTTCCTCGTTCTCATTGCCACATCCACTGAATTACTATACCTATAACACCACTTATTCGAAACGAATAATTGCGATCTCATATATTGTTAAAGCAAAGAGCTTTTAATTAAACTAAAGCGATCACCTTGTTCATTATTTTACTATCACTATTTAACATAAGACATAACCGAATACTTTTATTATCAAAGATTCTTGCTACACCGAAGAAATCAATGTCGCCTTTAATTCCAAACGAAACTCCTTACTTTCATTTCAAACCGTACAACTTCCCCGGCCCTTTACGAAACATTGTTCACAATTACACAGACACAGTCCAGCTTCCACGAAACAAGAATCACCCTCGAATTCTCTAAATCTTTACCAAGCATCGCAACTATTGTTCCATCTCGAGAAATTGTACAATTTTATTTCTTATTTCTCGAGAATTTAGTATTTCACGAAAAACTTAAGTCTAGGAAAATGATTATCAATCTCATTTAATTTCCGAAATGAATTTTCAGTTAGTTCGGAATTGGGTGTTACTAGTTAATCGCGAACGTATAAACACATCTGCAATTTATAATAAATAGTAACATCAGAATCCATATGATTTGCAATAGAAAATCTCAGTAGAGAAGATTCGACAGTGATAACTGCTGAAGGTGTTCTTAAATTCCCATTTAAAAATTTAGAAAAATTGTATACTGAATTAAGTAACGAGTTTCTTTTTGCTATTAAAGAAGAAATATCGAAAAGCAGAGTTAACTATTGTACCGCTTATAAAACTTTCGCATATTCCACAATTTCTTCAAAAAGATTCAAGAGACGCATATTTGAGAATTCTCCACGCAGAATTCTCGAGAAATATGATCTGATTTTTTATTTCTCGGGAAACGAAAAATATCCGGAAATCAGGAACACTAATCGCAACGAAGGAAATTTATCCACGCTCCTAAATAAGGACCAACCACTCCGAAAAAGCGTACACTTTCCTCCCCCAGTAAACAGTCCAAGAAACCCATACTGTAAAAGCAACCAGAAGTAGTTTAGTCTGATCACAAGTCAGCCTTTCTTCGAAGGATTGTGTCGCGGAGGGTTGAAACTTTCGAGGGTAACGCGTGAAGAACCAACTCCCAGTGTAGCACCTAGAAGGGATAGGTATAACAAACTCATAAAAGCTGAGGGAGTCCCAAAGTTCACAGCTTTAAGGTTTGGCATTTTTGGAGAGTTAAGGTTCCCGGACCTCTTGCTCCAAAACCGCGAACTTTGAAACTTTGGGACTCTCGCAGCTTTTAAGACCGTTGCATGCCTCTATGTCCCTTCTAGGATCTATGCAGGGAGAATCGTGTTATGCTAGGCTGAATGGCTGGCTCACCAAAGATGCGTCGACGACGACGGCGTCCAGCGACGTTGATTAGAGATGCTCAGTTCGAGGACTCGTTGGTGCCGCGATGCACGGCGCTCGACATTCCTTTCAGCTTGCCTTGGAGTAACTGGACGCCGAAGCGGTTTCCCTCTCTCGATTCGCACCGACTTCTTTACATTCTACACCAGCCTCGATCCATGGCTTTCACTTCATCCGTCGTGGAAATGGTGAGCCATGGATCGCGGCGGGACCCAGCGCGGCGACGTTGCTGGACCAGCGTCGTCGAGCATTACTCAGCTCCGACAAAACGGGGCGGAACGCGACGTCCAACACGTTGGGATTTTACTCTCATCGGATCCGGATCACCCTCGATTACGTTAATGGCAATACGGTTTTACAAAGGAATTTTAACGAAAGAAATTCAAGGGGACAGGGATGTAAAGCGCGAAATTCGGCAAGCAAAGATTTCGCTGCTGCTGGGTAGTCGTTTGGGTGTCGAAAATGAAACAGTTCTTTTTCGATTAATTAGAAAGAAAGAAATTGAAACTGTGACTTGTTCTTTGACACAAGGATTATTAACATCGTAAGTTTTAAAAAGCAGGTTTGTTTAATCAAAATATGCATTGTGTATGATGCTACAGACGGATCATTAAAGAGGCTTTTTAAAAAAGTTACTTTTTTTTATGAGGAAAACTTGCTCGTATGCTCGTCCTGTACAATCTCACAGAGCTTGAACGCGCTAGATCGACTTTATTGGAACCCCATAGAATCTCAAAAGTGGCCGGAGCGCGTTTAAACAGCATGAGCATATAGAGGACCAAATTCTACATAACTTGTTCTTACAACATTTTTCCGTACGACGTCGGATAACGGAGATATAAGCGTTTGAATATTCTTAGCGACCTGCCCCTGCACGTAGGCAATCTACTAGCTCTCATGTATGTCGTCAAGCATCCCGACGTGTCTAACACGAATGAAAGAGCACCTTTTACCACAGACCAGGTATAGGATAGACCTATCACGCAATGTAATTATGTGTCACACGTTCAGGGGGCTCGCGAGCCCCCTTACCATTTTCGTGTCACGTGCAACGTTACCGGTGAAGTCTCGACAGAGATTGTAACGCTACGCGTGGTAGGAATTAGAATTCAAGAAGTGGAAATTTAGGTCATTCGAAACCCGCGATTTACAAATGATTCTGTTTGAGTAACAATTTAAAGATCGTTTTATAAACCAGTTTCGTGCAACGACCGAGAAAGAAGGATCACAACAATACAAGAACTCATACGCCTTTTAACTTTGCTATCCTATTCGGGTTTATTTAATGCAAAACAAATTTGTTTCACATAAAAATTTATATAAACAACAACATTATTTGTGGAAGACATGCTTTCACGATGTAACGTGGAATACCTCACCAAGGAATTGTAACTTAGTATATTTAAATAAGGTGCTGAAGCAGAGAGGACTTTAAAAATTGTCAAAAACCCATCAGTTCGAGTATCTCGCTGAAATAATCCAACTTGTACTTATCCTTCTATCTTAACACTGTACTCGTGTTCTGGGGTCCGGTACGAACAAGCAAACAACATTCCAAGTTACAATGTACCATAGTATTGCAAGTTAAAAAAATTCTTATATACGACTAGAGTATTTGACAATCGCAGCTATCGGCTCGGTTCTCACCGATTACCAGGTCTCACCACGAGGAGGTTGCTGCGTTTCGAGACCCGTAGAGAGATAGATGGAATCAAAGTTCCATCGATCTCCCTGTACATGAAACCCTACTAAACCAAAGAGATGGATGGAAACAAAGCTCCATCGATCCCTTCGGTTTAGATGTAGAATCTAGGGAACTGCCAAGCAATCACACGATTAAAAGAAACTCAGGAAAGAAGGAAAGACGAACGGTAAGCATGAAAGGAGTATTGGACGGCACAGTTCCTACCACCCTGCTGTCCGAATCGAAAGGGAAAAGCGCTCGGCGCCTCCCAGACGATTCCTCTTGCACCGTGCGACTCGCCAGGAGCAACACTAGGTGTGACCTGACTTGAGCCGACTAACCCAGAGACTGGGTATCGGACCGGGTGACTTACGTAGAGAGTGTACCAAAAGGTACACCCCCTACGCCCGAAACTTTTCCCTTTCGACAAGAACACCAGAGGATGAAACCGATCCATCCATACCGATTCCATGCTCAGTCACTTGCTTCCGGAAACGGAAGCAGCGGTGACCTCCTCATCCGAGATGAGGAGCCAATAAACGAACAACAATGCTAATGAGTTAGTGACTACTTCGCAATTTTACATGGGGCCTTAAATACTTCATGTTATAATACACTTTTCACTATCACTTTTCACTGTCACTTTTCGCTGTCACTTTTCACTGCCACTTTTCACATCGATCTCCCTGTACATAAAACTCTACTAAATCAAAGAGATGGATGGAAACAAAGCTCCATCGATCCCTTCGGTTTAGATGTAGAATCTAGGGAACTGCCAAGCAATCACTCGATTAAAAGAAATTCAGGAAAGAAGGAAAGACGAACGGCAAGCATGAAAGGAGTATTGGACGGCGCAGTTCCTACCACCCTGCTGTCCGAGTCGAAAGGGAAAAGCGCTCGGCGCCTCCCAGACGATTCCTCTTGCACCGTGCGACTCGCCAGGAGCAACACTAGGTGTGACCTGACTTGAGCCGACTAACCCAGAGACTGGGTATCGGACCGGGTGACTTACGCAGAGAGTGTACCAAAAGGTACACCCCCTACGCCCGAAACTTTTCCCTTTCGACAAGAACACCAGAGGATGAAACCGATCCATCCATACCGATTCCATGCTCAGTCACTTGCTTCCGGAAACGGAAGCAGCGGTGACCTCCTCATCCGAGATGAGGAGCCAATAAACGAACAACAATGCTAATGAGTTAGTGACTACTTCGCAATTTTACATACTTCATGCTATAATAAATTAACCTAGGCTTCCTTACATGTCATCTTTCACTCACTATCACTTTGCACGATCACTTTTCACTATCACTTTTCACTAGTTTCTTTTTAAATATATTATGTTATTAACTCCATTCCTCGCGTAACGGTGAACCTGAAAAGCTGAAACAATCAACTGCGTTAGTAACGGTGTGGTCAGCCTGGATGGAAATTAGGCAAAAGCTTATTGAGTTGGAGCTGATCGAGATAATTTCAACCTATAGAAGAGCACGCACGAGCATGCGAAACCATCGCAGAGATAAGTACATGAAGGAGAGCAGGGAAGTAGAATAAACCATGCAAAACCATCGATGAGATGCATGACAGAGTGACAGAAGTCATACAAAACCATCGAAGAAATCGACGAAACGAAATGTATCATGGACAACAATCGAAGAAATCCACGAAATTAAATAAATCATGCCAAACCATCGAAGAAATGCATGAAGTAGAATAAACCATGCAAAACCATCGTTGAGATACATGAAGGAGAGCAGGGAAGTAGAATAAACCATGCAAAACCATCGATGAGATGCATGACAGAGTGACAGAAGTCATACAAAACCATCGAAGAAATCCATGAAATTAAATAAATCATTTAAACCCATCGAATAAATGCATCAAATAATCGTAGAAACCCATCGAATAAAATAAATCATATAAATCCATCGGAGAAATGCATGAAATATGACAGATCATGCAAATCCATCGAAGAAATACACGAAATAGAACGACTCGCGCAAAAATCCTTCAAGGAATGCATGAAATCGGACACATGATGAAAAACAATCGAAGAAATCAGTTACAAAGGGAGGGAAATCAGTTCTGACCTTGGCAGGACAATACAATTTTAAATGGCTTAACGAACCACAAAATTTCATCGGCACCAACCGAATAAGGGTTGTAACAGGGGGGCATGGGGCGGGGTGGGGCGGGGGGAGAACCAGGGTTGAAATCCCGAACAGGTCCCCGGACGTCCTCCAAGCTCGGAGGACCGACGACGACTGTGTACATCGAGCTCCGTGAGCTCCCCACGTAGTTTCGAGAAATGATGTCCCCCGATCAAAACAAGGACGACGGTTATTTACAACTGCGAAATCCAACGAATTCTTCGGTAAAAATGGATTTTCCGCTAAAATATCCATTCCAGTGGCTATTGCTATGACAAATAATGTTAACAACATTTACACTAACCGCCCAGTATATATTATTATTAACTATGATCGATAGAATTCGAGATATCAAGCAATTAGTAGCATTTGGCCTTGGATTTGCAACTACGCCGAATGAATTCTCTTTTATTCTCAATGTTTAATCGTTCGATACATTAATGTTAATGCTTATACATATCACATAGTATTATTTATAATGTATAAATACATTTTAGTTGAACCTGGTGTAAATGAATCGTTGCAGGAATATTTATAATACTTCGTCGACGTTAGTAACTAAGGCTAAGGGGGAGAAACAAATATGTCACTCATATTTCTCCAAGTAACGAGTATATCTCAACGGAATCCTGTTAAAAGGCCTCCCACATGGTCCAGTAATCGATGAAATTCTTGCACGAATTGAGAAATTGTGAAATAAAATTTTGTCTAGCCCTGAGAAATTCATCGGTTCAGTGAAGTGTGTGCATGTCATGGAGCATATTATTTCGTGATTTCTCAATTCAATTTCTATACCTCGTCTGTGCTTTTACTTTCCGATTTTACCGACCTGTGTAATTAAGTAGAATATACATAGTTCAGAGAGTCACCGTTATTGGACATAGAGAACGCCTCAGAACGCGCCAGAACCATTGAATCTAGAGATACTATAGGATCCGTAGGGTAGGGTGATCAGGTAAGTACTTTGTTCAGCGGTACCATTGGGTGCGTTCAGTAGAATCAACTGTTGAGTGGTCTCACTAGATTTTACTCTGAAGTTGCACGTTCATTGGTCGACACGAGTAAAATCTAGTGAAGTCACTCAACAGTTGAGTCTGCTGAGGGTGCGTTCCACTTACGCCAAAATCGCCCGTGAGCTTCATTAGAGTAGGTTTCCTTGTACGCGACTGGACGCATCGGCAAGAATTTCAAAGTCGATTTTCTCGAAAATGAAGCGCGATATAAAAAAATTGTACTCTTTTTTTCTCGACTTATTTCCTTATTATAAGTCGAAAAGAAAGAGTAACTTTTTTCATATCGCGCTTAATTTTCAAGAAAATTGACTTTGAAGTTCTTGACGTTGCGTCCAGTCGCGTACAGGAGAACCTAGCTTAATGAAAATCACGGGCGATTTGGGCGTAAGTGGAACGCACCCTGAATGGACCCATCGGGTGCGTTCCTAACCCAGACCAGAACAATTGTTGGCGCTTTCGGGCAACCGCCCTGGGGCGCACTGAGTGCGAATTTTAGCCTGTTTTAGCCAATCGGAAGCGAAAAAGTTCGTACTCAGTGCGCCCTAGGGCGGTTGCCCGAAAGCGCCATGTTATATCTTCCCTCCCTTCAATTCTTATAACAATACTTTCCTCCCTAATAGCAAATGCGTAAAAGGCCACCAATTTTGAAAGCCGTAGTTCGATTCCCTACCTCCAGTCGGAGCCTAACCAGTCTTTTACCAAATTTCTATCTCGAATTAGGGTACACATATATGTTCCCCTACGTCTATGGTATATACACGGAATCAAATTAAATACTTATTTAATACATTTCATATTTATTTAAATATCGCCTATGGGACATTGGCAAGCAATTATGAAGGTTAAATATCGAGGAAATTAATAACAGTATTTATACGATGGAAAAGTTCCAAGTAACTATTTCGTTCGAGATTTAAAATTCATTTCACTTCCTGCATTAGGACTATATTTGACTCGAGTAGTTATAGCTGTTAAGATGGCGCCCGAATGAAGGACGCTCAATTAAGAGGGTGGAAGATCTTGTTAAACTTGTATTGTTGATAATATCACACACTTCTTTAGAAATGAGTAATCTTTCACCGTTCGGGGGTGGTAAAAACCCGCCGTGGGTCCGTAATGCAGGTAAATACTTTTCATTATTATTAATGTATGTCTTATTGTCGTCCCGTGTGCAAGACAACAACGTTGCCAAGTCTCTGTTATAATTTACACGAGTTAATGGATGTATTTATAAAATGATTTTCACCAACGCTTTCTACATTGTTAAAACATTCAAATATAATTCACCGCTTCTACTCCAAATTATGAAACGCGCGTAACATGTATGCTTTAGCAGGCGAAGAAGACTACGAAAATTGCTACTGCTTTTACCTATTTGCAATCGTTGAGAGAAGTAAACTTTCATTCCGCTTTGCTTACACGGAATATTTTATTTCTCGCTGCTCGAATTTTACACGCGAACTCGATGGAAAATTATGAAATAAACGCGAACAGAATACATATACGTGTATTTTAACCCTTTGTAATTTTTTCATTTGCACAATTTCGTAAAGTGAAAATATGGTAAATACTCCATATAAATAAATACGATCGAAGTATTCCGAAAATGTAGTGTACTTCGACGGCACAATTGATTGATATTGCATATTATGCAATAGATCTGTAACATAATCTATATACTACGTCTACTTGAGTGTACATGTTGAGAGTTTGCCTTTTGGACATGTACTTAGCACATGTTTTACTCTTATTTGCATATAGGGCAGGGAATTCAAAACATTCAACAACAAATGTTAGGTCAGGCAATGGGTACTATAGGTGGGCAACCTATGGTTCAGTACCAACAACAAACCCAACAAGTTTATCAACAGAGTTTGGGGTTACAGCAGGTCAGTTCGATGAAAACAAAGTATTATTGACGAAGCATAAAAAGGCGATGTAACGCGTACTGAATATTTTAAATATATGCGTCCATATATATGTTCAATTTAAATTTGTTTCGATTTATCTTGAATATTGCTTACTGTTTGAATACAAACTTGTAAAAATAGATTGCAACTTGAGCAAGCACTGTTTACATTTAAGCAGGCTTAAAATGTAGAACGCAATGAACATCAATCCCTACGATATTAATCGTTAGCCGGTTAACTATTTATGTAAAAATAGTTTCAAGTATTCAAGACGTTGATATTTATTGGCTAAATAGGAGGAATCACTTAGACGAGCTTGACTTCTGTAGTTACTCCAAATTAGATTATCAGAAATATACCTCCTCGATTTTGATGAATTACATTTAAGAAGTTTCTCCTAAAATATTTGCTAATATCTACTGAAGGACGTATGTTTTACAACACAGCCGAATATAACGATGGCTTCAATGGCGACACTTGGGTCGAATTTACCATCGGGTATAGCTGGACAGTTGTATCCACAAGTGGCCACGGTGTCTTATCCGACGCCGAGGGCGTTGAACACAAATGCATTTCAACCTTCTGTAGCTGGAGTGCCGCAACAAGTACAACAGAATGTACCTTCGTCGTCTACTAAGCAGAGAGTATTTACTGGCACAGTCACTCAAGTATACGATAACTTCGGCTTTGTAGACGAGGACGTATTCTTTCAAACGAAGTAACGAAACACGCAATACGACTTACAACTGTTCGCAACCCGCCATGTTCGCTGTGTGACGTTGGTTTTATTTTAGCGCATGCGTCAAGGGATCCAATCCAGTGGTGGGTGATCGCGTACTTGTAGAAGCATCGTACAATCCATCCATGCCGTTCAAATGGAGCGCTACTAGAATACAAGTGCTCCCCATGGGCAATAATAATAACAACACCAACACGCAACAAAATAATCAAACTACCCGTCAGCAGCAGCAACAGCAACAGTCGCAACAAAGTCGCCCTTCGGGAACGTACAATGCTGTGCCTCCGCCTGCAGAAAATGCTAATAATAGGTAAATAACACAAATCTACGCTGTATTAATTACAGTGATAATATTTACCAGTACTGCGCGCTCGCGCGATGGTTAAGCGATACTGTTCACGCGCAACATGGCATTATTGTTAGATTCGCGAATACCGCAACGAGCGCAAATACAGCTAGTAATCGCAACAAAGTTGGTAGAGTGAGGGAGAGGTCTCCCCGGGATCGAAAAAACGAGGAGGACGAGATTGAAAGAAAGAGGCGTCGCGAGGAGAGAATCAGGGAACGCGAGAAGAAGGAGGAGCGCAGTCCATCTAGAACTAGAAGGAGTAAGTCCCCTAGACCACGGCGACGTACTAGAGTCGTGCCGCGTTACATGGTACAGATACCAAAAATAGCACTCGATTTGTAAGTACACTCTGGCTGCATCATAACACATTCGCGAGTACGAGATTTTATCGGCGCTCATTACTTCAGGCCTGAAGCAGACGTGCTCGAAATAAGAAGACGCTATCAAAACATGTATATTCCCAGCGACTTCTTTTCCACTAACTTCCGGTGGGTCGACGCGTTTCCGCCGCACATGCCGTTCGCTCTCAATAAGCCGTGCTCTTTCCACGTCATGCATAAAGACGTCGATCCTTGCATCGAGAATACAGCGGTGCTGGAGCCCTCGGACGCCGACTATCTTTTCTCCGCAAAGGTCTGCCACACTGTGTCCAGCGATATATATTTATCGTGCAAAATGAATATCGTACAAATCGACGTTCGCGTTGCAGGTGATGCTGATATCCATGCCCGCCATGGAGGAAATATACAAACGATGTTGCGGCGTTTCCGAGGACAGAGATCCGGATCGCGATTACGTGCATCCCACGCGCTTGATAAATTTCTTGGTAGGCTTGCGAGGTAAAAATGAGACGATGGCCATTGGCGGGCCATGGAGCCCTTCGCTGGATGGTCCTAATCCTGAGAAGGATCCGTCGGTTCTAATCAGGACAGCAGTGAGGACCTGCAAAGCGCTCACGGGGATAGATCTGTCCAGCTGCACTCAGTGGTACGGTTCTTCAGCTATCGACATCTTATTATTATTATTTTTTTTTTTGGATGCAATTTTGAAACACTTGATAGAAAGAGCAACGTGATGCTATCTACTTTCTCCGGCCGTTACTTATTTCATTGTTCGCCGGGGTGCATTATCGAGTTGCCTCGGGCACAGAGAATGAAAAAAAAGTCGATGCGTAAATTCTCATCCCGTGGAAAAATCTCCGGCCCCGTCTTCTCCGCTCGATGTTCCATGTTGTATAAATGTATGATATGCACATTCTTCGGCGACGTCCGACTTACATTGTGTTAAACACATGGGCTAGACTGTTGTAGCGTTAAGAAACATCCGACAGGTGTGCCATCGGTGAGAGAGAGAGAGAGAGAGAGAGAGAGAGAGAGAGAGAGAGAGAGAGAGAGAGAGAGAGAGAAAAAAGGAACTTCTATATACGAGTACTGACTTGATAAACTAAGGTTGTAGCTCAATCTCTACAGAGGAGGTATGTATTTGTACTGTACACGACCGACCGATGGAGATTGCCGCACCGGATCCTGTATCGAGCACCCAGATGATGATTATACGAGCAGTCGCGGCAGACAGACCGTCGCTATTGTTCTATCATTCGTTGTGAACCCCACTCAGTCGTGCTTTTATCAAATGGTCTACATTGTGCGCTGTGTGTGGCTTTGTATGCAGTGCGCGGGCTTAACGAGCAAACGAGCGAACGAACACTTAGCATATAAGGCAAAGCTAAGGCCGGGATTAACCTGAGTTGACGTTTGGGTATTGTTTTTCCTTGCGGCACAGGTACCGCTTCCTGGAACTCTACTACAGACGTGCAGAAACCACCCACAAGTCGGGGCGAGTGGTGCCCTCTCGCGTTGAAACCGTCATACTATTTCTCCCAGATGTTTGGAGCTGTGTACCTACCAGATTGGAATGGGACGGCCTGCAACTCAGCTATAAGAAGCAACTGGAGCGAAAATTGCTGCGTGCCGCCTCTAACCCCGACGATTCGGACGCTGCCAATGACGCTGATGAGGCTGCCGTCGCTGATCAAAAGGCACTGCCAACATCATCCCATATTACTTTTACCTTTTTATTACATTATATAATCGTGCAACTGTTTTCCCATTACTAAACTGGATTTTCAATAGGCTCTACTTGCTCATTGATCTCGTATTCAAGTGTCTCCTTGTTCCTGGGTATTTGCCTGCTCGTTTGCAAATCGGATAACGTGAATGGGTTCCTTTAGAGTTTCTTATTACAGTAAATTGTTGTATCTCGATAGCTTAGTTTCTACTATTACAGCGAGTAAATTCATTTCACTTTGGAAGATACTAATGTTACGAGGGACGTTAGGGACGAGACTTCAGCGATGTAATTATTTGTACATTCACGGTATATAATCGTTATAGTGTCTCAAGGACCCTAATGATTTCTTCGAAGTCATTGCGAAACAGTATCGCGTATTTAATACGACGCAGAGATTATAAATGAGAAATATCGCGACGCTTTGGAGATGTTCAGACTGCTGGAGGAGAGAATCGCGCGATCGGTATAAAAGATCAATGAGTAATGTATTGCAAGTATTCCCTTAGCCACTGGCAGTCACATTGCATTAACAAGAGAAGCAAGCAAGCCTAGCTCGGAGAAGAGCGCAGCTGAGCCATTCCCTTTCCTGAAACCTTCACCGTCATTGATAAATCATTCAAAAGTTTCATTTGATAATCGTTATATACAACATTATTGATATTATCCATAACCTATCGACCACACAGACACCAGAGCCAGGACACTATGAGAATCTAGCAGTTACTTGAATCATACTTGAAGGTCATCGTGAATGAAGAACCGTGTATATCATTACAATGCGAGAGAGTGGTGGTAAACTAGAGAGTGATGAAAGAATGAAGAGGGAGTGGTTTCGTTTCGTTATAGGGGCTGCTTCTGTTTTGTAGTTTTCTACCCCGCTCTTTACTTCCGTAACGTAACGTGCGATTTCTTTATTGCAGGATGACCCGGTGCCGGAGAAAAAGGACCCCACTCATTACTCTGAGTTGGACGCCAAGTCTATGAATGTCAGTTCTTTCTCGGTACAGTTACACTTTACGAGAACCTTTCTTACCGTTTCTATGTATTCACGTGTATTACTAATCTCGCACAGGTGAACGAGCTGCGGCAGGAATTAGCTGCTCGCAATTTAAATTCCAAAGGTCTGAAGTCGCAGTTGCTCGCGAGACTGACGAAGACGATAGCGTCGGAGCAGGCCAAAGAAGAAGGGAGGCAGGATGAGATTGAAGAGAATGAGAAGGATGCTTCGCCGCCGCCGAAAGAGGAAGACGATAAAAAAGCCAGAGACAATAAAGACGTAAGGCTTTCTATATATATTTCGGAAATCTATACAGCACTGTTTATACATTTGTTCTTTCCTACCAAGTAAACTAAAAAAAAATTGAGCTATGTAAAATAATTCACAGCACGACGAAGACAGGAAGAAGCTTTGCGAACGCGAACGAGCAACCCTCGAGAAACGGTACACTCTGCCGGAGTCGTCTCATATTATTGTCCATCCTTCGAGAATGGCTAAAAGCGGAAAGTTCGATTGTACCGTTATGTCTTTGAGCGTCCTTCTAGATTATAGACCAGAAGATACGAAGGTATCATCGCCACCTATCAACTTTATATTCCACGGATAATCGTCGTTACGTGCGTAAACGATGCTTCGCTTACTTTCAGGAGCATTCCTTCGAGGTGTCGCTGTTCGCGGAGCTGTTTAACGAGATGCTAATGCGAGACTTCGGTTTCCGCATTTATCGAGCTCTATGCAGCCTCCCTGAGAAACCTAAAGAGAAGGATGAGGATAAGAAGAAGGATAAGAAGGACGATAAGAGGGAGGAAAAGAAAGACGACAAACGAAAAGATGACGAGAAGAAATGCAGTAGGAAGGATGAACGAAGGGACGAGAAGAAGAGAGAGGGAAGTAAGGATAAGAAGGACGAGAAAGATGCGAAAAGTAAAACGGACGATAGGGATCGAGAGAAGGAGAAGAACGATGACGACGACGACGACGAGGAAGACGAGTCCGATGTAATTATTATATCTTCAAGCAATGCGCGTTAAAATTTCTACGAACATTTCGCTGTAATAAACTCGTTTTGCAGGACGATGACTCGATTAAAGACGGCAGGAAAGATAGAGAAAGGGACGGGAGGAAGAGGAAGACGAAACTGTACACGCACGATCCTTATCTTCTGCTCTCATTTGTTTATTTCGATCAGACCCATTGCGGATATATATTCGACAAGGATATAGAAGAACTTATATACACTCTAGGACTGAACTTATCGAGAGCTCAAGTTCGTAAATTAGTGCAGAAGGTTGTGACAAGGGACTCTTTGCATTATCGCAAACTAACGGATAGATCGAAGGAAGACGATCCGAAGGAAGAGAAGAAGGATGACAAGGAAACTGATAAAGAGTATATTAAAGCCGAAAGCGAAGAAGAGCTACTACGTTCGTTGGCACTTGGTACACTTTAAATCTTGTATAATCGAAGCATTACCGTTACTTAGATACAAATATTAATACTTCACGATTGCCGTTCTGTTAGGGAACAAGAAACTGTTGCCCGTGTTCGTTGGAAGCGGACCGCTATCGAAGAGGGCGCGAAGGGAAGACACTCTTTCGGAACACTCCGACGAATCGTCCCAGCCAGAAGGTTACGTCATGTTCAAAGGCTCTTTATTAGACGTAGAGAAACTTGTTAGCCAATTGAAGAGGTCGGAGAAGGCTCGGTTAGACACGGAGGAGCGCATGATGGAGTTGCAGCACGAGCTGACGATAGTAAACGAGAAATCGACGAAGCAAACGAATAACATTAAAGCTCTTTCCGAAGACTTGAAGATGTATAAAGATAAATCGAGGAATACGGACGAGAAGCTGAAGAAAATCACGGTAAGTACAACATTCTCCCTTCCCTTCTACTGGTAATCGCAACAGACCGACGAATTCATCGCTGTTCTCAATTTCGCAGATCGAATGCAGCACGTACATCACCGCGGTGAAGAATATGTATCACATAGCCGCGAAGATGATGCAGTCAGACACGAAGAAGGTTGAAGTCGTGGAAATACAAGACGAGAAGGTTGGCGAAGTAAACGGCTCGGAGATCGAGAACAAATTTAAGACGGACACGAGATGGGGGGATAATAAAGTTACGGTGAAAAGGGACTTCCCGGACACGGACAAAGACAAGAAATGCGACAATAAGGCCATTAAAAAAGAGATCACCGAAACTGATAAGGAAAAGAAATAAAAGATATTACGCTCCTTATTTATTTGTAAAAGATGTGAACGCACCGATATAAAAATTTTAACCGTATTAGTAAGAGACGAGAGGGCGTGCTTAGTGGTGATAGCACAGAAGTCGGACGGGGGCGGAGGGAACGTTTACCCATATGAAAGTAAATGACTCTGAAGACTCTGTTTTATAACTTTTTTCACTCAGTGACAATATGTGGTAAACCTGTTTCTGTGCGTATTACGTTAGAGAAAGCTCGCGCGTTAGTATAAATATAAGGCGACACCGAAATAATTCAGACATTAGGACGTACCGTTTAATCGCAATTTTTCATAAAAATCTGTCGTGTTTCGTGGGAATACGCGGGGATCCTTAAGAGTCCTTTGGAACACCTACGCGACATCGATCTGCCATCAAGTGCCAGACATCGATAGACAGTGTATAATCTTAAATAATCTCGGGTTAAGTTAAACGTCGGAGCATTGTCGTCGTTTCGCCAGTGAGGATGCTTTTAAATTTCTACCGTATTTTTTTTTAGGTAAATCCGATCGTTGACCGACCCATTGAAACTCGGCGCTCTTCTTTCTCTCTTTATTTCTCGTTCATTCGCAAATTGTGACTCACGATGAGAACGATAGTCGTAATACAAAGAACTTTGCGTCTAGAATTACGGATGTTAGGCGTTGTTGCTTTTGTGCACGGATTATAAGCGGTTCCGCACTTATAATCTATAAGTGACCTTAGACTTTCATTTGTCGCGCGGTTACGTCTCTTCTAGGAAGCAGCAATCGATTTAACATGTTCGACAGTAGCGATGTGTTTGTGTTACGTTGTAAGTGTATTTATTGTTTTGTACACATGAGAGCAGTATAACGAAATAAAACTTTTACGCAATATGCATGTATAACACCAATCGCAAAGTGCACAGTGATGATTGATTTAAGGGGAATCGTTGGCATTACTTTTCTCGGTCCGAGTACGAAGCGGCACCGTTTATCTGTCCTGTATTCGGTGTAACTGTTGTAAATACTTTTACGAGAACGGTACCTAAGAGTCACTTCAACACCAAAGTATCCGTAGACGATTTAGTTCCAAGTGAGTATATCGAGTATGTATAATGTGCGGTAATGTTATTACAGAATTGTAAAAATAGCATTATGGTACGTACTAGCCCCTTTGTGTAGATAAGTATGATTCCCGTTGATACGACTTGACGCAAATTTTACACGAATTTATGCAGGGTGCCCTGAAACCGGCGATGCAATAAAAAGGAAGGCGATAGGAAGTCGGAAGTGTATGATAAAATTCTTCCATACGAAGCTTCGTTTTCAAGAGAATCGGTGTTGAAGCTCCGATTTTCTGAAAAGTGAAGGCCCGTACGAAAAGTTTCTATTCTAGATTTTCCACCTGATTTTGCAGGAAGAGTCGCCGCCCTTTCGAGTTGCAGTGCTACTAGGTCGATGGCACCCTGCATGTCAATAACGACCCGACGCAAGCATAGTAGAAAGATGAGTGCTCATGATGTCCCACACTTTGAATACACCATTGCTCATTAAACGAATACGGAATGTCTCGAACACTCGTAAAAGAGATGGATGCACGGGGGAATGCGCTTTCCGAACATTGTCTTATGTGTTCCGTTATCAAACAGCACACAACGCCAATGACACTCTATTTTGTCTATAACGATCTACGGTATAGAAACGTTTACGTAGTTTATTACTAGAAAATTGCAGTTCTGTCACGAAAAGTCGTTAATATGCTTAGAATAAATTTATGAATGACGGAGCAACATGTACGTGAAATGTAATGAAAAACGAGAATTGTAAAATTGCTACCTTGGCAAGTAGAATATTCGAAATATGAGGGTATACACGAAGAAAATAAATTTTAAAGACTCGGTGCGACTTTTGTTTATACCTTTCTATATTTATTACACCGAAGTGTGGATTAGTGATTCTTTTTTGCTGTTTCTAAAATATTAACTATAAAGGATGGATATTTGTTGTAAATTTTATATCATTCGAAAGCCACGTCAATAATTTTTTGATAAATTTTATTCGTACATAATTAAATAAATGAGAAAAGGAAGAAAAATAAGAAAATCTTGATTCTGAAACTCTGTGCTTTTATGAATTTAGTAAAGTTGTATTACTAATTATTAAAGAACAATAATGACGAATTTACATGTTAAAAATTAGGTAACAGTAACAACAATGCGATCAAACATAACTTCATTTATTATTCTATCATATTTAGGGCCACAGAAGCAACGTATTTATACGTATAATGTACAAATTAAAAGAAGGTCCCACTTATTGCTGGGCATAAATTATCCATGTTTCTATTTAATTACAAGTGAAAGCATTTATTTATATTTATTATCTTGTAAATGTTAAATAAGACCCTTACGCTACCTGCATTTTATCAAGATTTTACAGTGTTGCGTTGTATCTGCAGTATTTGCAAGGGAACATATCGAAGTGATTATCACCGATTTTCATGCGACTGTCAGGAAGTACTTAGTTCGCACAAAAATATTTGACACGTACTTTTTTATCGGCTGACATTCATGTGGAAAGTGTGAAAACAGCCCTCAAAATTGAGGGTGCAAAACATATTTGGTCGAATATCTTGAAAACTACTAAAGCTAGGAAACCGGTGTAAATAGCGAAATTGTGTATTTTCTGTTAAGGAATGCATCTGTACGAACAGATTCCAAAAAATTTCGCTTATTTAAATAATACATTAAAAAATAGCAAAAAATGCTAGTATTTACGGTCGTCTTAGTATTCTATTTGCATAGTTGCATTCCTTATTATAAAATAGACAATTTTGCCATTTACACCGTTCTCCTAGCTCTAGCAGTTTGCAAGATAATCGATCAAACATGTTTCTCACCTTAAACTTTGAGGGCTGCTTTAACCCCTTCGACATGAATGTCAGCTGATAAAAAAAAGTGACAGATATTTTTGTAGTAACTATTTTCTACCAAAGTCACATCAAAATCAGCGATCGTCACTTCGATATGTTCCTTTGTTAGTAATATTAAACATTCAAAGATGCTTATTACTAGAAGACTTTACAGTTTATAAATACAGTATTACCACGTGTTCAACGGACAGCGGTACTTATAACGATTCTTGTCTCGTTATCTTGCATTCACTGCTTAAGTCGGATATATTTACGTTCGCTAATTTCTTGAAATCTAATTACATTCAGCTCACAGGATATAAACAAATTTTACGTACGCAGTAAAATTCTTTCTCTGCTGACTCTAAAGTTATCGATACCTTTAAAATAATGCGACTGCCGTTTTTGCACATTTCAAAAGATTACGATAGCAAGACAAAAAGAAATGTTAAAGAAATCAAAATTAGTTGAATTTAGCAAGCCAACTGTTATAAGCGAACTTGTAGTTTTACGGAAACTCATTTACACCTTAATGAATTACTCGTTAGTGATTATTTAATCAACTAATTTTATAAGCATTACAAGAGTTTCAAAGAATTGCAAATTACTAAATTCTTGCTCGGGCAAAGGTGGAGAAAACAGGATCCTGCTGAAAATTCGACCATCGATTTTTATACAGCGACGAAGCAAAATATATGTACTATATGTAATACAAATGAAACAGATAAAATATGTACCTGAAAGCTTTCAGATATGATATTATCATTATTTCAGATGTACTATACGTTGCATAACATTGATATGCGTATGTATATGTCTACCTTGCAAAAGCAGAATTAAACAGATACCTTTTTCCGTGCACCTGTTCTCAATGTTCAGATTACATTTCATTATATAGGATTCAATCTTGGTAAAGGTAGAGTATATATGGAATACAAATTTTATACTTTTCCAGCAGGAAACTGCAAGTGCATAGTAAAGATCACGAAACATACAGAACCATTAAGGAAAGTTCGTAAAAGTGAGGGGGACGAACAAGCATGACCTTTGTTCAAATTAGAGTGAGATAAAAAATAATATAAACTTACCGTAGAAACACTCTACTGTTCCATTGTAAAACAGATTTTGGATACGTTAAGTTAAAGGTAAGAAGTGAGGGAGGAAATTAGCAGCATTCGAGATGTTTTGCAGACTTTACACGATTAAAGATGTCCGACTTTCGCACGTTACACTAATAACCAAATTAATCACAAACTCGTGAATGAAGTTCAACGAAATTCACCTCTGTTATTAGGACATGCGTACTTAATGTATTCGTTACAACACTGTCTTAAACTGTTGTGTAACAGGGACATGAATAATCAGAATAATCAAAATATCCTTCCATCTGTTTTCGAAGTAGCATTGTTCCTTAGTATTCAGTCTGTCGTTCTAGTGTTCCAACTACTGCAATACACATTTGTACGTATCAGCCGGTGTATCATTACAAAGGTGAGACCCACTAACTCCAATATCGTTATAGTTTCTCGTGTAAAAACTTGTGCTATCCTCTTAGATTCTTTTTATTATTATACCATTGTACAAATTAAAATAAGAATAAACAGAATATACATGACATATTTAGCATCCCCTGATATCGATCTGCATTCGAATGTTTGCAACTGAATTATTCTCTCTATTCCATTTTATGCCGATCGTTCACAGCGTTACTTATTGTCTCGTTCTTTAAGGTACAAGCTTAAAACTATATCGTAGTTTCACAAGTTTTCCTTGAAAATCGATCAACGGACATTACGGCGAGCTTTCGCGCGCTCGATAATTCAGGAGAATCTAAATATCGCGAACCAAGGGATTTTAATAGCACCAAGTATAATCTTACGAATCAGCAATGGAATAAATTATAAGTAAACATAAATAATAAAGAGATTTACGAAATCACCCTGATTTTAACAGCTACGCTTTAACTGTTGAAATCAGGGGCGATTCAAAATTATTACACTTAACATCTGAAATTTGTACATCGAATAAAAAATAATACAATGAAATCAAATTCGCATGTTAAAAATGTGTAAAGTAAACGATTAATGTTTGTGATATTGTATAGTGCGATATAAAAATTTCCACCTGCTGAGGAAATACGAATTTTGTATAGTGATTGCAAATCTGCTATTTTTAATCAAAAGAGGAATAATAAAGTTTCCACTGTTTCCGTCTTACGTTTCTACATTAAGTACTATGCAAGTGCAAAAGCACACAATGCACATTGTAAAAGTACTACATACACTATAGTGTTGTATATTATAGTATAATTATATGCAGCGTTCATTTATTAGTAAAAGCCACTTTGGAGTTGGATTTGCAGGACTATTAAGGGGGGGGGGGGGGAGTTTATATAAATCCGTGGCTTTCGATCTTGTTTCCTTAAACAATATTTACAGTGTATAAAGTGTTGGCTATAAACGGTTTAATGAAATCGAGTATACTAGAGGCCAGCTGGTCGAAAGGAAATGCCTAAATACAAAAATGACTATAACTCAGAAACAGGATTAAATAGGTCACGTGTTTATATTATCTTTTTCGCCCTCTCGAATTATGAATTCAACTTTAAAGTGGTCCCTGCCAATAAATGGACACGCTATATAGTATAACTATATTACAGATCATATAGTATGTTTTCCGCACACTTAACTATATTTAAGTGTACCTCCATTGCAATTTTCTACGATATAAATATAGAAAATAAAGTCTTCCAATTTCCAGATGCCTTCTTCAACTGAAAGAAATTGTTGCGAAGCGAGTGTCACGTATAATTGGAGATTCTCGGTAATATCACAAACATTATCCATGAAGTACTTCCCGAATGATAAATAAAACTGTACATCCGTGATGAATGTATACCTTTAAACAGGGTCGGCTGGAATTCGACGAATAATATACAATTACAAATGAATTTATACAACTTTCCCGATCTGTTACACGAACGAATTCAGCGATCCTGTTCGAACGTCGCGAGACGTTTCCGTGTTGCTCGATGTGCGAAGTGCGCGAACCAAATGCGATATAAACATCAAACGATAGGAACTTATGAATTGCCCTTAACTCTTCATACACCATTTGTACATTATGTCTGTTAGTCACGTGTGTACCAAACGTTAAACAATTTTTCCCCCTTTTTGGCTCATTGAACGATTGCAAGAAAAATCGATACACCTTTCGTTTTGCGCTCGTGGTCATTTGGGATATCTGGAAATGTCTTTCATGATCCAACGTTAGCTCACGAAATGAGTCGACCCTACTGTTGTTACCGAACCGGGGCGAACGGCGTTCTCGGAATCGACATTTCTATTTTTTCTAAACGGAATCAAGGCTGTCTGTGCAAGATTCCCCCCCAAAGAATAGCAAGGAATTAAATCACAAATCAACGAAATTTCTGAAATAATAATTACGTGTTGTGCGATCGGCCCGTGGAGGTTACGGCCCTCGCTGATCTTGATATGAGAGTCGGCGTTGCAAGTTTTCTAGCTGTTGGTATGCACGACTTTGTGGGACTCCCCTCTCCCTTTGTCTCGCGCTGTTCCGTATCGTTCGATTCGCTGGCTTTCGAGTCCTTCGGTTTCACAGTTCTCCGGCTCAAAGGGCTCTCTACCGGTAATTTATCTGTATGCCCGTTTTGTCGATGCGAGGCTTCTTCTTGGCGAGATCTTACTGTACGCGGTGTACGATCGGTCGACTTACGAGGGCTTCTGTTACCATTAAGCTCTGTGAGCAATGTAGGGCGGTGTCGGTCCCAAGAGTCACTCCAACTGTAAAGAAAAAAATCACGGCTTTGCATTAGCCCTAATACTCAATTCGCCAGATTCATTGGGGTTCTAAGGATTCTTGCGGATCCCTGTACTTTGAATTCTTATCATAGCTAATTGTTATGCCTGAAAGAGAATGCTCGAGTTCTATGAACAATGTGAGATATTGTCTTACAGTAAGAAATCCACAAGAATCTTTATAGCAGCTCAATACTTTGAGACTCGATTGTTTCATTCCATCTACATTGGTGAAACTCTTAATGGGCTTTAAAAGACTTTTCTAAAAATAGATTTTTAGATGTTTTGCAGGGTAGGCGAGACTGCGGAGGCTTGATACAGTCTTATATTACCTGCGTAATAAACAATAGAGGACGATACGTTATGGTGTAGAATGCTCCCAACAGATTGCAACTTGTAGTGATTATGAAACTTTAATTACTTTACGTGATGCTGTGTTTAAGAGCATAATGATGGATGCAACTGTGTAACGGGATCATTAAAACTGTTATTTATTTTGGTCTACAGGGTTTTGTCCTCCAAAGTGTATCAATCTTCTCCAGTCTCCTCCATTTATCCCAATTTTCATTTCTTTAATTTTACAGGTGTTTCTGTATAATGCAAAATGTGCAATATAGGCCGGGGCGGATTTGAAGTTGTGGCGCACCTAGGCTAACAGGCGTTCCCCGCCCTTTCCGCGAAATAGCCTCAAATATTTTAATTTAAAAGAGTCGAGATGATTTCAAAATTAATTCTATACGGCAACTCACATATGAGTCATTGCTAATTCGCTACATGAAGAAAAGTGGATTGTTTTTAAAGCTGTCTGAAGCCTCTGTATGTAAACCTTTTCCAATTTTCTCCGCTCAAAATTTGCCGCTCCCCTAAAAGTTGCCGCTCCTCCAAATTTGCCGCTTCCCAAAATTATCCGCTCCCATAAAAATTGCCGCTCCCCTTAAAGTTGCCGCTCCCCCAAATTTTTCGCTTTCCACAATTTGCTGCTCCCCTAAAAGTTGCCGCTCCCCAAAATTTGCTGCTTCCCAAAATTTACCACTTTTACAAATTTGCTGCTTTCCAAAATTGGTCGCTTCCCAAAATTTGCCGCCCTAGGATGCAGCCTACTTACAATTAGCCTATACCCAAATCCGCCCCTGAGTATAGGGATCTTCGACAAGTTGAAATGTACACCAGAATTAATGAATTCTTTTCAAGCTACATAGCAAATGGCGAATCGTGAACTTACCGCACATGGCTATCAACAGCAGCATGAAACATTGTTAATTGTGAATCGATTACAATCTCAAAATATTTCAGCAAAGAACTATTTAGTTTGTATTTTTCAACTGATTATACATTCATCTATTTGTACTACATGCTAGGAGATTGAATACGCCAAGAACGTTAGAATTTCACGAAGATATTCTTAAAGCAAAATTCGCATCTTATACATTATATTATTAGAGCCGTTAAAGTTGTACCTTTAAATATTCAAAAGTATCAGATTTCGTTAGTTCACATATTTTTACCAGGGCTTGCAATCGAATCAGGATTATTATTTACAGAAATTTCACGCCGATGAGATAAAGTATGTACACCTTACTACTTAGTTGCTGATTTTATAAACGAGCATTCAAATATTATGTATTAAATGCACAAGCTTATTTAAATATCGCTATCATCGCCGTTATTAATAATTCTTCTACTTTACAATCCTTATAGTAATTGGTAAATCATGAAAGATTAAATACTATATACAAAGTAGATGTAAAAATACAACATTTACAATTTTCTGCTGCTAACTGTAACTTGAAATTTCAGGAGAATTTATACATCACTCGACTTATAGTCAGAATTCTATATACTTTTGCGGTTATTATTTAATATCACGAGATTCGGTCACAAGCCCTGAATATAATGCAAAACAGTATATCATTGAATTTGCTACATGACAGAGGTGCCTCAATATGTGCAGGGTGTTAAAAAAGTGATGGTCACTGCGTTCAGAGATGAATCTCTAAATCGGTGAACATTTGAAAAAAAAACTTGCCGCATAATTGTCTATAACGTTGAAAATTAATGTTATTTTTCTTACATTAACATATTCTGCTCATCGAAAGGAGAAATGGTTTAAAAGGAACAATATATCGCAAACACACCGATTGCCAAAAAACAAATTGCAACAATTTTAGCATGGATGAAGTGATACCATTTTTCCTGTTTTTTTTTAGAGAACGATGCATTTGCGAAATATGGTTCCCTTCAACGGGCAGAATATGTTAACGCAAACAAAACTTAACATTAATTTTCCGTAAATAACTTAACATTAAGTTTTCTTTTTACAAATGTCCACCGATCCAGAAGTGTAGATTCACCCGTGAACTCAGTGACCATCAGTTTTTTTAACACCCCGCACATACACTCATACGCAGTCGGAATGATTTAACGAATCAGCATGAAAGTAAAGTAAAAGCAAAAGATTGTACTATTTTTGCATGCAAAAGGAAGGAGAAGCATTAATATCGAATGATCAAACAAGTGATCTTGATGTAGAAAAGATGCACGAATATAAGGGCGTTTAAGGCAGAAAGGAGTAAGTATCCCAATATTAAGTCACACAAACTGACGGACTCTACCTTCCCGATCCTGAAGCTGTCTCGCATGGAATCACCGGAGGAAGATAATGACCAGAGCAGCAAGAATAATATGTTAATTATGGCAAATCTCATGGTTTCAAACACGTGAAAGATATTTGTGATATTTGCGTGTACTGCGAATACACCTAAGCCTAGAATTTCTCATACATTTAGGTATAAAATTTCCGGCCTACGTAAACTTATAATTTATATTACCCATTGAAAACTCTTTTTAGCCAAAATGAACTGCACGAATATTTATAGTAATTAGCACACATGGTCTTATACACCTCATATCTTTGCATTTTTACATCGTTATTAATGTGCTCTGATTAATTTGCATGTATTTAGTATTTGAAAATCACAACTGCTAGTAATCGCGAAATATTTAATTCTTTGTAATACTGCAAGCTTTGGTATAAATATTTGAATGTAAATTATGAATAGCTTTGTATGCCGTTTTATGTAGATTCATTAAAAGTGAAGCTATCGTTCTAATCTTATAGTCCGTGTTAACATTATCCGAGATAAATATTATATAAACAGTTGAATAAAGAGACTCTTTAGAGAAAAATCTTAGGAACCTAAATTATAACACTGAATTATTTTCTATTGCTGTAGTGCCACTGGTAGAAAAATGTTTCCTTCTATTTTAAGTTAAAGATACAAGCTTAGTTCGTACAAATTATTCTAAAAGCGTCTCCTAAGACCTTTCTGAAAATTACTTCCTTCGCTCTCGAATACTGATAAAGACATAATTACGTTCCAATTGAATTTACAAGCATGATCAAGAAAAAAAATCTCACCTAACTAGAGGCCCCATAACACCATCCTGTGGGAGTGTTTGCAGGAGTGAAGGTCCTGCCGACACTGGACGTGTCTGTACCCATAATTAAACACATAATAAATAAACAACACAAGAATAAATAATACAACAAATAGTACGTTAACAGCAACATCAGAAAAATTAATATCCATAGAATAAGAATTATAACAGTTGTGAGAATTACAGTAATACAGAATTTGTTTTGTTTAGGGGTGGGCTCGAACATAATTTCTACATTCACGAATCCGAAACTTAAGGCTTCGAAACTCTCGAAAATTGAAGTGCTGATTTTGTTTCTTAAGTGAACTAAGTATCTTGTTTTAAGAACAGAAGTCAACAAAATTTTTGCACAAATCTCTATTAACCACAGTTAAACAAAATATAAACGCTGGCAGGAGGGCACGCTGCGAACGATTCTTTATTAATTGATTTTCTACTTTGTTATCTAGGTTTCGAGAGTTTTGACTCACGAAAGAAGTGCAATGTTCTTGAAACTCTAAATTTTCTTAGGCTTCGAGGTTTCGACGCTTCGAGAAACCCATCCCTAGTTATGTTAATGGTATTTTTAACAAAACCACCGTAGAATATTGAAATAATAATAAACGTGTAATATAAAAGAACCAGTGCACGTGTGACGAAATATGTTTGAATATACCCAATTCTTCGTTTTATAAGGATTAAAAGAAATATACAGTGTATTCATAGGTACAGTTTCGTTTTGAGAAGCACCCGCACCTCGGGACCGACCTCTTCGCGGGCTCTTTGCAAGACGGGTAGTCTATTGGGCTTGCCTTTGCTCTCTGCCGTGGCGAGTGAGAGGGACTGAGAACGAGCGAGAGGGCCCGCGACAGTGACAAGCCACAAAATTGCGGAAAATGACGGAATAGGTCTGGCACCTCGCACTCGCCGCGGCGACTACGAAAGAAATAGCGAGGGTAGCTCCTTTTCAAGACAGAAGACGCGGGTTCTTTTCGAGACAGCACTGTACAAACATGAACATGGTATGTACACGTACAGCAGGCCTGCCCCGTAAGGAGCAGGGACCCGGGTAACAACCGAGTGTTGAACTGTTACCTTGCTAACAGTCGCGCGGGTTTTGGGAGAATTGCAAGAGTGTGTGTGTGTCCATACGCGCGAGGTCCAGTCTTGCAGTTCTTCCAAAACCTGTGCTGTGTTAGCAACGTAACAGTTCAACGCTCTTCAGAGGTCTTTTGCTCAGATCGCGCGCGCGAGAACAGATGCGTTGCACGGCCTTTTGCAGACAATCGCCTCGACATTTGCCCTCAGGCTCGAGGGAAATGACGCCGAAACCCTGAGCATGGAGTTGGTACGTCCGAAATCCAATTTCTTCTTTAGGAGAGCCAGTGACTTGGTCAATTTATATCTATTCTCGCGCGTGCGTTCTGACATAAGTTATGCATAAATGTAATGATTAAATTGAATTAGGTGATTGGTACCATCAGACTATAAGGTTGAAAGAACAGTCCAGATGAATATCCTAAATCGTTTTAGAGAAAATAGCTTGTAATATTTTATCGCATATTATTATGTACACTGTGAATCGTAATTGGAAATCTTACGGATAGCAAAATACTACACAACACTTATGCAAAATGGTTGAATTGAATTGGACACATGAATTACACTGTATTTAATGTGTGCTTAATCAATGATACTCTAATTGTGACGAAATAAATTATACCACCGCCTACGAACGTTGAACTTTGGACAGTAAATTCTATGATTTACAATGAGATCGGGAACTATTTTCAGTCGTGTTCTATGAGATGTATGCAACTGAAGAATAAATATGCTGGATTCCTATTGAAACTAGAACATCTAACTATGTGTGCCCTACAAATGAAATTGTGGGGATCGGTAACGCCATAAAATATTCAGCTAAAGCAGATGGTAATTAATTTCAAGAACTCAGCCACTTGTGCAGTGGTTAATCATTACATATTAAGTCCCTGTAACGTTGCTATGTGTACTGTTTGGGGCGAAGCGAAAACTAGTAATCATTTTGTGATCTCAAACATTTCTAGAACAAAAGTAAATACCAGTGAGATGCAGATAATTAGACTATAAGTTATTGTCGCTAAATTTTATGTGACCCTGCGAACGCCAGTTATATTCAACTCGTACCTTCTCTGTCTGTGTAGCAGCGTTGCACGTATTTGTGGATGGAATATTATTGTGATTATTGCCTAAAGCACAAGTTTGGCCGTCACCGACGTTAGGTCCTTGAAGCTTGGATATTTGGAACTGCAAATAGAAAATTGTTCGGAGATTATCTGTCTGTTATCGGCTAAGATCAATTATCAGTGAAATTTCGACTATTTGTTCTTCTACGCGAAGCGTTGAGGCCGCCGCGCATTTTGGCGAATCGGAGAAATTAATTAACCGATTGACGCTGCGCTTCGCTCGTCAATTGTTTATAAACTTTTCTCTTCGCCGCGCTTCGACAAAACGCGCGACGGTCTTTACACGTTCAATTCTTCTGACTCTTTACCTGTAATACTTGTATAGTCCGATCTCTATCCTCCACTTGGCCCTGAAGAAAGACTACCTGCCTACGTAGATCAGCCAATTCGTCCGCGATACTACTACCTCCGCTTCCAGGAGAGGTACTAACATCCGCGGTGCCTCCTTCGTTCAAGTTGTAGAAGAGACCATTCTAAAATTTGTACAACTTGTATAGATATCGCGACATTTCACTTCATCGGTATTATAACGTTTCTAACATTCGCGCGACATGATGACGTGGAATTCTGGTAGATCGAATTCGAGCGTCTTCGAATAAAAAACAAATCACAACGAGCATGTTGTGTGACTGTTCAGAAAAGCGATTATAAGACTCTATCCAGTATTTTCCCCAGTTCGTTAAAAAGAATTCGAATAAAAGATAAACTAGAATAACTCGATTAAATTGTGTTAAAGTAACTTTAGTTGCTGAAGTTTAGAAGAAAATTGAAGATCAGGAGTGAAATAAAATACTGACCTTCATAGAATTGTCGAATGGGTTGAGAGTTTCTGCCTGCAGACATATTTGAACGAATTACACGATGATAAACTGGTATTTAAGAATATCATTTGTATCAACTAAATAGTAATAATAATAAATGAATAGAATACAGAAAGGCGGTAACGTGAAAAGAATATGTGCAATAAAAGAACATAAATAGAACGTACCCTCGTTAAACCGTTCTCTTCTGACTTGAAGGGAAAATCGTGGTTGATGATAATAATGGAAAAAATAAAAGAATGCGTGTTAATAGAGAAGCACACCAATACATGTATGATATAAACGAAATGGATGCGTTAGACAAACTGAAGAGTACTCCATTATAAACAGCGTGTCTTCGTTTCAAGTAGGTATGATACACGTAACGTACCTCCTGAAGCACTCGTTTCAATTTCAGGAGCATCGTTTTTATGGAAACAATGTCCTGAAACATGTGTTGATACGTGTCGCGATCGACTCGAAGACTCCCCTCATCTCCGGAGTCGAGACTTGGTGATTGTACCTGAAATAAAATGCCATAAGAATTACATAAAGGCACCGATAGGGTGCCGGAATTCTTTCATTCTTTTACTAGAAGACGTTATAAGAATAAAGGTTGCTCAGTTAACGGGGGGGGATACCCTGTAGTCCTCAGATTGAAAAAAAAAAAAGAATTTCTTAAAGTTAGATACTTTACGCTGGGATTGAACCTAATTTAAAGAGAAAAAATGACTAATTTGAAAAATGTATAGCGTTTGAAAGAAAAAGTAAATTCGTTCCTCAGATAAGTTTATTTATATCAATGAAAAAAGGATTACAAATAAAAACTAAAATTAAAATTTTAGGTTCAGTCCCAGCGTAAACTATCTAACTTTACGAAATTTGTCTTCTTTTTGCAATCAGATGACATCGATACATCGTCGACCAGGTTAGTGTGATTCCACAATAATTAATAAATAATAAGAATTCTTACGTTCCCAAAAACTTTAATCCAATATTAACAATAGTTTAAAAAAAATCGTAAACATCAGTTTCTTTGGGGGCTGTTACCAGGGTTGCAACCTCTCCGGTTTTCGCCCGGAGATTTCGGGTTTTGAAGCAAATCTCCGGGCTCCGGTTTTACTAGGAGAATCTCCGGGTTGTAGAAAAAAATGAGATAATAAGAAACTGAGATATTATACAATGGTATCCATTTTATATACAATAAAAGTTGTTAATTAAAAAGAAACAGATACTTTTAAATCTTGAATTGTTTGAACGTAAAAGAATTGCACATTTGTTTTCCGGATATTCGAGAACAAGACTTTTTTTGTTTTTTCCATCTCCGGGTTTATATTCGAATCTCCGGGTTGGAATGTGTGGCACTCCAGGATTTATATGGTGATAAGGTGGCAACCCTGGCTATACAAATTGAGATTGTGCTGTCAGTTAAGCCTACGTACACTCCCCGAATTTTCTCCGAAGCGAGATTATGCTGGAAAAATAACTATTCACAAGAAATAGGAAGTCACTTACATTTCTCGATATTCTTAACGGGCTGGAAAATTGGCGATTACGTGGGCTGTCTATGGAACGTGGAGAATCAGTCACTGATCTACTTCGCCATACCTTAGTCGTTTTGTCACACTCATTTCTGCAACAGGGGAACGGAACAAATGCATTAGAACTTTTCGCGTGCACTATAGAGCACAGTTTAATTCTCCATTTACCCACTCGAGCGCTGGGTTAGCCCCGAAAGCTGTGTCTGAACCTGTTTTTTCAGTACAACAAGCAGTTAACTTTACAGAAATTTCCCAATATCATTTTAGTATTACCACTCGTATTATGCGATACTCAAACTACTCTTAATTAATCCAAAGAACGATTATCAATTACACAATATTGCGCTTGCATATCAGAAGCAATATAACACTTTAATAAATTCCTTCCGCCTGAACCTTACACCATATCGCCCACTGCTTGCAACCACAGTTGCTTTGCACGCTTCCCTAGACTATTTTGGAAGCTGCAAACATTTCTAAATGTACTCTTCTCCGTCCCTTCCATCATTCCAGATGCGCGGCCATTAGCTCCTTTTTAAGACACCGAATCCTTCGTCACACTCCTCCGCTTTTATCGCCGATAAAATAGAATGCTTCGCGGGCGTGATTATTTAGGGTTCCAAGGGAGGTACCTTCCAGTGCAGGCGATGGAGCGTGGTATCGAAGTGGGGTTGGCGATATTAATCGGGTTGCTGATGGCTTTCCGTTGCCTCGGTATCGGCGATCCAGTCGTCGGCGTTGAACACTCCGACGACAATCCAGAATCGCGAGCCTCCTCGCCGCTCCCGGTTCTAGCCGTGGCCGGCTCGTTCTCGCTCTCAATGTTCGTTATTCCACTCGCGACGCGGTGCCTTCCGGATAAAACGGTTCGCCTCTTCGCGCCCCTTGACGCCTCGGACGTCGCCATCGGACTCGATTAACCGCATCAGATAATATCAAACTGCCGCTCCGCCATCGACTTTACCCCGACTTCGATTAGGCTCGGCAAATTCTTGCGCAACTTTTGAGACGCTATATTTATAAAAAAATAAATGAAACTCCGTCGGAGGGGGGCGAAGTGTAAAAAGATAAAACTGTGATACCAAAAAGTTGGACCCGAAAAAACGGCAAGGTATTAATTCCCGTTGCATTTCTGTCTACGTCGTTTTATTTAAAACGTGCGTTTTTGTAGAGCAGTTCGTGCTGT
Source organism: Andrena haemorrhoa (assembly GCA_910592295.1). Taxonomy (NCBI): domain Eukaryota; kingdom Metazoa; phylum Arthropoda; class Insecta; order Hymenoptera; family Andrenidae; genus Andrena; species Andrena haemorrhoa. The sequence goes on from OU342943.1 coordinate 18,359,329, forward strand.
AATGTTTATTAAAATCTGTCTGACAAGCGAGATATCCGAGAGTCACGTGGAGACATCTATTCCCTTTGAAACACGCGCGCAGTTAACCCATATAGAGGTCAATGATTTTCAAAGAGTTTCATATCGGCACGTTGCAGAGCAGTAATCTATAAAATGATACCGTACAGGGTGATAAAACGAAGTATGCGAGATTTTTTAGAAGAACGATTCTTCGCGTCGAAATAATGAGTGTAATTAGTGTGTTAATATAATAGAGCGGCGTGTAACTAATAAATTAAACGGTACCGGATATACTTTTCTTTAAATGTCCTGCTTTCTTTTTTAAGATTCTGTGTAATCGTTGCAGAGGAAAATGTGTTATCTACTCTGCATGTGTGCTTTGCATAAAGCAGAATTTAATATTTGAAAAGTAATTGCAGGGGAGGTTTAAAAGCATTGTTCTTCAGATACTTCGAATTAACGTGAACGAATATAGGAATGTCAATAAATTAAACGAACTTTGTTAATTAAGAATAGTTGGCTATTCATTCGCACTCAGACTGCTCGAGTGGTCTGCACCTGCACAGAGACCGCTGCATGGGAGAAAGAAGTGTCTTTCAAATGAAATCTACACGCGTGGTGCATTCACAACGTTAGAATGAATTTCTGTACTCTTTAATTAAAACGCTACTGTATGGTAGGTACCGTCTGGTTCGCGCGATGAAGATCCTCTCAGACGAACTTGTAGAAGAAAAAGTCTAAGTTCGTCGTATGTCGAAGAAGGATTTTAAAAAAGTCTTAGCAGAACTATAATCTATATATGATAGGGTAAGTTTTGAGGTTTTATAATATTCAAAATTATCTAAATTTCAATCTATTTAAAAATTAATAGAAACTTAATTTACTTAAAGTTACACGAAGAAAATTTATTTATCCGAACAATCATAATTTAGCAGATATGCCTATTTAAACTTTTGCACTGAACTATTTTCCGTTGCATACGTAAGTCAAAGAACTTTGTTATGTGCACAGCTGCTTTAGCTGTGACCTTTGGAGCAACAAATGCCATTACAAGGGCAACTCCATAGGTATACGTTCATGATCTCGAAAATAACGAGAAGAGTTACAGAACTCGAACGTCAAAAACATCGACCGCACTCTGCTCAGACGATCATTCCGCACGCGTATCGCGTTGTTCTTTCTCCACACATCCCCCTATAAAGCCCCCGGAAAATAAACATCGCGCATGCACTCGCAAACTCGCGATAAACATACTCTAAATCTTCCCAACAACAGTTAACGCCCGAGCATCAATTCCCTTGGCCACAGAAAGCAAATAAATCCACCGAGCATTCTCACCGCTGCCAACAATCAACAGTTGAAATCTCCCAGAAAAAACCAAAACAAAGAACCTGTATACCATAACCCCCTCGCTTCATTCTGCCCGGCAGCGCAATCAACGGCGTCCTACATCCTCCCAGTGAAACCGGATCGAAGCGAAGGGTGTTTCGGGGCCTAGCGGGAAATGGGGTAAGCAAATCCGCGGAAGGATATCGGTGTCGCGGAGGAGTAGCTGTCAACCGAGCGCGAAACATTGACTCGCGGCACGAACATACCGTCCCGTCGCCGATCTCAATAATTCATTCGGTCCCCGCTGTTGTTTGCGCAATGCGGCGTTCCCGGCGTGCGATTTCGGCGCACCGGCCGCGGAAGCGTGGCCGCCTCCATTGGCGGGAAATCGGGGGGGGAGGGACCGGTTCGGTGGGCGAACACGTGACAGCGCGGAGATCTGATCGAGCCAGCCGGTTTCGCACTAGCCACTGACAAAACCGCCACGCGCAACCGTCGCGGTCGCCGCGCGATCTCTGGAATGATCTGCTCAGCTGCCGCGGCCGGCGGCAACATCGCGGCCCGACTTCCGACGTCACCGCTCGCGCCTGCGCGTCACGCGCCACGCCGTTTCGTTCGATATCGCCCGACGAATTGCGCCACTAAGAACCGTAGCGTGCGACTGGGGATTTGGGGTGCCGGCGCGGGCAAACGAAACGAATGAAAATCCCTCGAGTGCCACGGAAATTACCTCTTATTATCTATTAACCCCTTGGTAATCCAAGCACGCCACTCAGGGTCGGATGCGGAGACACCGATTTCACGTTGGTCACGAGACACGCGAATGTGTTCGGTGGATTAGGGGACAGTTTAGATTTTTAGAGTGTCGAGTGGCGGAGGGTAGATACGATGAACTGTGTTTCTCTCTTGGAGTCTCATTCCTTTAGTTAAGGGCAGCCATGGAACTGCGTTATTTTATCTGTTGAGGATTATAGTTGCTCCGAGGGAGGGTCGAACTACGTAGCATGATGTAGCCTTGGAATGACCATGAATTCGAAGACTTGGAATTGAACAGTGAATATTTTATACGAACGCGAATAGGTATAAGGCACTCTATAGATGTACATATTCGTGTGACTTTTCTCTTTGCGATTCTCTTTAGATAGTCGAGGTATTGTTGAAGTGGATCGTACTTATTGTTAGTGGGACGCACCCCGTGTCCTTTTGTATGAAAATTTCATTGTTGCTTCAAGCTTTCATTCAGAATTACAGCTACATCTGGTACCTTTAGTCAGTTTCACGTACACTACGTGAAACAAATATGTATTTATGAAGTGTCACTGTTAGTTTGCTCTATGGAGGTGACTGAAATGCCACCACAAAATGCGGTGCGTTAATTGCCTGGGGGATTCACGTGTATCCCCATCAGGGGAAATGGTTAATTTTCTATGCAAGATGTCCCCAGTTAATACGTCTGCAGAAGAGTTTCAAATCAATATTAGCTTTTCCTCTTTCTACGGATTGTGGATTTCACACGGTAGATAAAGGCTGATACGATCCCGTTATTGCTCCAAAACAGATAATGCTACTTTGTTAAAAAAAATATATATAAATAAACTGAAGAAAATTTTATGAATGTAATATGACATAGTGGCGTCTTTGTACCTTATAGCAAACTAGCTTTACTACTCGGCTTCGCCCAAAATTTATATTCTGATTTTATAAAAAAAAATTTTTTCTTTTTGTGAAAGTAGTCACATTCATCTAGATTAGTCAGACATATTGAGCTGAGGCTCATTTCGTGATCTTAGAGTTTATCGTTCGAAAGTTTTTGGGTGACAGACAAACACACAAACATGTAGAAGCTTTCTGCTTTATATATTAAGATATTTTTTGATTTTGATGAAACACTTGGTATACATAGTCTAATATAATAATGTCTACGAAGAACAAATCTACAGGGTGTCTCACAATCAGTATCGATGGCACAACAGAGGAAATGGTGAGTCTGCATGAAAAAAAAATCGAAAATATAGAATAATAATTTTTTTCAGTTGAGTCTTTATGTCTTATTTTGGGTCATAAACCCACTCCAAGCAGGCCGAGTCAACATTACATATGATATTCATTCTATTTGAAGAGTAAGGGGAAAATCAGGGAATGTCACAAAACTGTTTTATCGAGTAAATTAAGTTTTAATACTTTAGTCCACCAGTAAAGAAGCAAGGCTCAATGAATTTAGTTTTCTTATATAATTTTCTTCTTAACCTTTAGAGGGCCGGGCTGGCCATTGTAGTGGCCATTGCAAATTTTAAAATTTGGACTAATGTTTTTAAGGATTTTTAATATCGCTAGTCACGATTCTATGCACGATCTAATACACGTTTATTATTCATTTTGTATAATGCGTGGGCATTAGTGAGTTGCGCGACTGCAGCTCGCATAATAAATAGTAAAATCAGAAAACTAAACAAACAAATCCAAAAATAACACAAAAAAAACAGCTACAACACTTTCCACGTCCACGTCGCTAGCTCTGGCTAACGTCAAAGGAAAGAATAATATATGAATGTAACTGATGCTGTTATTCATTTAGGCTTGTTTAGGTTGGCAACACTTTCTGTATAAAATTTCGATTCTCTGACCTTAGAATCGTGATTGGCGATATCAAAAACCCTTAGAAACATTAAAGTTCAAATTTTAAAAATTCCAGTATATGCCATACCGTTCGCGGCCGGACTGGCCACTATAGTGGCCATCTAAGAATTTGGATACTTTGCCGGCCATTTTGGTGGTATATATGCATGAATATTAAGTAAATAAAAATTACAATTTCAATGAAAAAATCCCGGCCCTGTAAAGGTTAAATAATTTCTTGTTTTACCTTGACGGCAGAAGCTTGAAGCTTATGCTCAGGCAAAGAGTGGGAACCCTTCCGTTTTTTGTTCCAGTGAAGAGTTAACCTTTTCTGCTTTTAAGCTTTTAACCAATACCTGTACCAAATCTTTAACGTTATCTTACGGGTGTATTTGGACTTCATAACCCTTTGTGATTCGACAGTCCTGTAGTCCCAGTTACCATCAACAAAATGTGCTATAAATCGCAAAATCAGGAAAAATGGACATTCCTCGTTTTTCCCCTTACCCTTCATTTGTAAACGACACATTAAGTATTCAAAGTCGATGTTTCTTGAAAACTCTCTCTTGAAAACGAAGCCTCAAATGAAACAAATGTATTCTATATTTTTTACTTAGTTTTCATGTGGAATCACCCCCTCCTTGTACCATAATACTGGGACATCCTGTATATGAATTATTGCTTATCCTCGTTAAAAATGCAGTAGCCTGACTTAAGTAATGATGAAATAAAAAAGTGAAAATGAAGTGGACATAGAAGGGTTAAATAGCGATTATTTTCTGCTGAGTAGGCTCGAGTGTCCTAAGTACCTACCCCTTACAACGCCCTCGGTAAGTCTCGAATGACTTCCGCCGCGACGGCACGGCAAGACGCAATGTATTTGCAAGAACAGACAGAGATTTTTCATTTCGTTAATGAACTGCTTGCCAATGGAGCAGACGATCAATACTTTAACTCTTCCGCTCTTTCGAGCCCCCTGCACATTCACCACGTCGCGTTTGGCGTCTGCTCTAGCAATTCTCTTTTCGAGGCCAGACCGTGGTAGACGTTTCTCTCCCTCGGCCGCCACTTTACTGCCAACTTCGTGAATTTATGTCGTCTCGATTTTCGCTTCCTGCCGGGGCTGGATACCCTCCCCGCGTTAAACGCTTCGTAAGTCAGTAACCCGCATTTGCATGAAATCGATTCGGAAGAATGCGGCGGCTACCGATCCCGACCGTCCACGAATTTCTTATTTCACGTTGTTAGTCTTTCGTTCATTAAACTACGATCAATTATTACTTTACAGATCGCTTAAAGTGTGTGTATTTAAATAAACAAGAAAAGAAGAGATTAATATGGATTTAAATAATTTATTAATCAAGGACAGATGATTGTGGATTTATTTTTATTTAAGTTAATTTTAAGTCGCCATGTCAATCATGTCACCCGTACGTTTATACTCCCTCTGCGTCAATTATGGATCCCGACACGGCGACGAGGACCATTCCACCGAAAAAGCAGAGGCTGAGCGACGGGATAACGAATAATTAGCAATTAATGCCTCCAACGTGCTCGATCGATTTGCCGAGAATGCGGGCTCACAAGTCATTCCCTCCCCTATCTCCCGACTTCCTCCCTGTCAATGCCCTTTCCGGTAGGGCGCAGACTGCTGGAACCGCCGCCGCTGCCAGAAACTTTCGACTAGCGATGGATACGCTAGGAGCAACAAAAGCGGCCGGCATTTCCCTCCGCCACTCGCATCAGTATATCGCGCGTTTCTGTTCCGCTCGCGACCGCTAATGCGAATTGAAAAAGGGAAGAAAAATAGAGGACTACGCGCTTTCCAAAGCAACCTCCGTTCACCCATCCGCAGGGATGATTTCCCGCCACTGAATGCGCTGTCGGAATAAAGGCTTTCCAATGCCCACAGAATTTCAGGGGTTTCGCGCAGCCTGCTGCAACGCGGGAAACAGCGCTTCGATCGTACTCCGGGCAATTTTACAGTACCTATGCGTGGGTATATGAGATCTTCTTGTATGATAATTCTGTGAACCGCTACTGGTTTATTCTTGGGTCAAAATTGACTTTGGATTGCTAGATGGGGGTGTACAGTCAGTTCAAATATACGTGTAATAAAAATAGCAATAAGGAAAATAAATAAGTGAAGTGCATTTTTTATTTCAAATCTTGATGAACAGTTTGACCCTTCGTGGTCACACGGGGTGTATCGCAACCTAGGATATGTATTTGCTAATATTGCTGTAAACTTTTAGATTTTAATAATAAACTCTACAAATTTGGTGAATTTTAACAAAAAATCGCTTTTATCTACAATTATTTTTTCAATTATTTTCAAAAGTTAAAAGGTTCAAAAATACGAAAATGGCAACTTAATTTGTGATTTTTAAGGTGTGACCACGGAGGGTTAATGACTAAATTCTTTTTCCTCGGAGAGAAGTTGTATAAGAGTGGCTTAATATTTTCCGTTGCAAGCATTAGACCATCGCAAAGAACTCAAATTCGACCGCAACTGAAGAAAGCAAAGTGAAAGAGTCGTTTAAAAAGAAAAAGAGCAGGGTAAAGGCCGAATACAAGGAAAGAACTCGGTTAACTAGCAACGCTCTGATTAACGCCGGGACTGTACTGTTTAGCATAAATCGTCAGCGCCAGGATTATTCATAGTGCTTTCGGTATTTCGATTTCGCTCCGATCGATTCAGCAGTTCAGGGGGAATCACATTCTCTCGTTAAAAAGTCTGGCGTCGTAAAACTCGCCAATAAATTACACGGTTACGTGTTCGCGTTAAGCGTGGAAAAGTTAATCATAAACAAAATGAACGGTAGAACACGTGTACATAGGGTGTTCAAAAATTTCCACCGTTAGATAAAGGACCGATAAAGAAGCTTTATACGAATTTCTGCAAAACGAAATACTCCAAGGAACGAGTTACGGAGGAATAATAATACTTAAATATTTAATTAAATATCAAAATATAAACAGCGTGTTTGCGATCTGTTTTTCATAACTCACACCAAACTCTGAAAGTTTGCACGAAAGGAAAAAGAATAACACAAATGCAAAGGCACAAAGGGTCATCAACCCTGTACAAAATAAATTGTCATAATTCACGAAACATTTATAAATTTCATCCAAGTGAAGTTTCTAGTCCTAGCACCGTACTCAACGGGATACACTACTTGCTTTATCCGCGATATAAAATCTGTCCGAGCACATTTATAGCATCCGGGGAACCGTTTAATTTTTAATTGGGCCGTCGCTTCATAACTCCATGTAACTCTAAACAAATGCCCATTTTCCGGCAGCAGCCGACATAATTATCTGGAATGCTCAGCATCAGAAGTGGAAATCTTTTACAGACCCTTCAGCTCTTACTGTCAATAAAGTACACGCCCGAAATCCGCGGGTAATATAGTTCAGCACTGTTTACATTGACACAGCCGCGGGGATTTACGCGTTCCACCCGAGCACGCATCGTAATGGGAGCGTTCTCGCCGCGATTACGAGATACTGCCGAACTTTTTATCACTGGACCGGCGAACACCTCAGCGACGCGGTGTGTCGTCTTCGGTGTACGTATTAATCGAATACACGGTCACCTTCGTGCGGTTTCAGTGCTGCGCACGGTTATTTTCACCAGGGCCAGGTTATTTACCCGGGATATTTCAACGCGGAGCGCAACGGGGAACCGAAGGCACCAGACACTCTGTGCACATGAAACGCAGAAAGTGCACGCTGTCGTGCGCAATTAAAGAGCTTATCCCCGGAACGTTTTAAATTCACCCTTTTTTCCGCGCGGCTGCCGCGGAATTTTCTGGTAAGCGAGGCCAACTGCGAGCGTGTTTTAATGGTCGGTTATTATGGTGTTTGATGGAAAATAATCGTGGTTTCATTCAGTTTCCCGATTGTTGGTCACGAGATAGTCTTGAATGGAGTAAGAGAGGTGCAGCTCCATTTTTCACAGTTTTCTTGAGGCATAACTATCTATATTAATATTTTTATTACAGAATATTTTTCACCAAGAATAGAAATAAAAACTTGTCAACTCCATAATTGCTACTTATTGCGTGTAAATATATATTTGGCAATTACCGGTGTCTTTCTAATGTTAAGTCAAAGCAATAATTTTCTAAATAATTTTTACTAATCTACTCGAAGTTGGTAAAGATGGAGCTGCACCCCTCTTGTTACACTATCTTCAATTATATTATTATAAACGTCCAAGCGGTGTGTTGAGCATTTGTCTTTTTAACGGCGCATGTACCACGTTTGTTATTTGTTGGCACACCGTTGACCAGTCAATTAGACCATGTCGAGTTACTTATCTCACGCGGAGGACTTTCTTTCGCTACTTTTAGCTTCCCGATGCACTGGTTTCAGTGAAATCATGAGAGATAATTTTCGTTACTGCGTGTAGGTAAAATTCATGGCTGGAATAATTTAGTAATTAAAATAGTGCGATGTATAAAGGAAATGTGGCTCACGAAGTTTTCTGGGTGTTTGAATAAATGTGTGAAAAGTTACGGTAAAATAGAATTAATTAGGTGTTGGTGCTGATTATTATGTTCCAGTTTTCACATTTTTTATACGAGTTTCGATTGTGCTTGTACAGTTGGTTTAGGGTTTAGGGCTTTTTATATCATTCTTCGATAAAATTTCGCCTACTTGCTGATGAAAGGAGAAGGTTTTAATACCTGTAATTTCAACGCATTACAACAGTTTTTCATCAATCATTTTTCGGTGAGTCTCCACTGATTGTAACGCGAATAGAATTTTTACGTCGAGAGTCGTATCGATTTTAACAAACCTTAATGTGCGCTGATGCATATCACGGAACTATCTGACTCACGGCTGTTGCGATAAGTGATTCAAAGGTGGGCGCGAAAGAAATAACAATACACGTAACTGGAATCAAGGTTCAAGGGAAAATAATAATTTGTATATGTCAAAGAAAATTCATTAAATTTAATTTATTAACGTTTTTGTTCGCAAAAATTGGATTTGGTTAATGTCATTCTCTGACCTAAACGTTCCTTTCGATCATTATTGAGTCAGGCTCGATAATAGAATAGCACTTTGTTTCAATCGAACAATATAATTTACTTTCGGCAACGTTAAAGGGAATTTCAAAGTATATTTAATGACTGCCAGAAATTCGACTTCCATTTTTCTCTAGATAAGAAGGGTACCGTTACTGAAACCAGAGATGGGCATTAATCGAATACAATTTTACTCCGAATTTATCCGTCATTCTCGAATAACTTCATTTCTTTCGAAATTTTTAGTCGAAGATTATTCGAGTCCCCGTTTGCGCATGTTCAAGAAGAAAAATAATCGACAGCGCTAATTCAAGCAGCTTGAAACGTCAAATAGAATATCTCATGAAATATTAAATTCTGTAGATCGAATTCATCGTGAAAAATGAAACAAGCAGCGCATACCATAGGATTGTTATTCAATTTGTGGTTCGCATAATACAGCCAGCTTTCGAGCCACTGGTTACCGCATACGTGCGGGTGATCCTCTAATTATTTTAAGCAGTGCGATTTCCTTGTGCAGCGAGAAAGTGCCATTTAAACACGGTGACGTTCACACTTTCGCCCTCCACAAACGCAGTCGAATTATTCGCAAATTGTGTAAGCTCTTTCAGGCAACAGCGAGTCTACGTCGCGCGGACGTAATTTAGAAAGAAAATGCTTATCGTCGCGTGGAGGCACGGCGAGTGATAATATTTTAGCATACAGTTGCTATGCGGAAGCTAGAGTTGCCCTTCTGTCTCAAGATAATGTCACTGTAACCTTGCCCGGTCACAAAATTGCGGACTACGGTGCGAGGACAGGAACAAGTAAAACTGGTTCCGCGGTTAAATGAAAATAATATGCGGTAACGCGATGTCACACGTGGAATCGTGCATTAAAACTTCTAACGTCATTGAATTGCTTTTGAAAGTCTTCGGTTTCTACTTGAAATTCGATAGGTAGAAACTGATGGAAAATTTACATGAATAATTTAATGAAATCTTCGAGTATCGTTGCATTTGAATGCAGTTCTGAGACGGAACCGATATCCCCTGTATGCGAGACTAACGCCGCTTGAAATCGCGTGCAGGTATCAGGATACACTTGCAAACGATACAGCTGTGGCATAACACCCCTATTTATAATAAGCGTCATTTAACAGCCGAGATACACATTACGCGAGCAATAAAAGTAATGCCATTTAAGAAGCGAGGAACGTACAATAGATAATTTCTACACGCTTGCATAATCGACTGCAGTAGAAACCCATTCGGGAATGCAACGCGAGGTGAACTTCCATAGGCGTGCTTTAAACCAGTTCTTAATCGGAATTATGAGATAAAATATGGGACTTTAATTAATCCCAAAATGGAATACAAACTGTGAGAATAATACACGCGTAAAATAGAATTTTAAAACTTAAATTAACGAGTAAGATTCTCACGGAAATGGGAATATTTCTTCGCGTAATTTATGTATATTTTGCAAGTAACATTTGTTATGTGAAAAAATGGGAAGTAAATGTTTTGTACTGCTAGTATGAATTTTTAGTAAGCATGCAGCGTGTACGCGTCAAATTTCAAAATAAATCCGAGTTTCATTAGATACGCATCGCAGACGCTTCTATCGCGATTTCTGTTGCGAAATTGAGAAGAAATGGTGAAGCGCTGCTAAAGTAAAAAACTGGACGTTACACCACATATTTTACGGACACACAGTCAGCTGCTGACTTCTGACTCATGCTAGTTTCCCTTATTATACGATGCAATCGCAAATTCATGATGGTCGATAACGATTTCTTGATGAAGTGTACCGTGGTGTTACGTATAAAATCTGTGGTCGTAGCTTTCTAACTTACACAGAGATTCCAGAGACGTCCACTTTGAAAATTGCGCACAAGGAAGAGCGGAAGAAACGTGGCGTTACATCTACCAAGTATAAGCACCAAAATATGAAAATATTTATGTGAGGAAGTGTAAAAAGTAAATTTGTTGTTCACTTGGAATTGTACGATATAAATGTTATGTCATTTATTATGCGGAGAACTTGTCTAGCGCAAATAATTTCTTGCTATTCAGGAGAATTCTGAAATGCGTCGTGCAACTTTCTAAGCACACTGAATGCCTTGAATTTGTTTTAAAGAACCATACTCGAAGAAACTCGGTAAGAAAACACAGTAAGAAACAGTATAAAATATATTTAAAAAAGATGTCGACAATCGTTAATTTAGAAAAAGACCGTCAACAATCAGAAAAACTACAGACAGCTCTTTAGAATAAGAAGCCTGCACTCGTTAGTAGGATAGCTTTCCATTATGATAAAACCCGACCACATGCAGTAATGGTGACTCAAAAAAGGACCACACAATTTTAATTGGAAAGTGACTAAGGGAAGTTAGGCAACCCGAAAATTCAGAAAATTATGCAACTTTATGTGCAAGTAGAATACTTCATCCCTAACACAACCCTATTTTTGTTGGTGTCATAGTGCGGTTTTAGGGGGTGAAACCACCCCTTGACAAAAATACAGAATTTTCTTTCTCGTGGAATATCTCGAGAAGGGTAAGAGATATCGAAAAGAAGTATCAACAAAAGCTGCATCTTTTTTCTGTATCTACAAAACCGCATAAAAAAATGTTTCTAAAAATCCATACTTTTCAAGATACCCCCACCACCAAACCTTAACTCGATAATTATTTCTACGCAGTATTGTAGATATAAAACAACGATGCAACTTTTGTTAAAACTTCTTCACGATATCTCTGACCATTCACGAGATATTTCACGAGAAAGAAAATGGCACCCTCTAAAATGGCACCAACAAAAAATAGCTTCGTGTTACGGTTGAACTACCCTACATTGCATAATTTTCTGAGTTTCCAGTTTGCCTAACTTCCCTCGTAACTATCCACCCACCTCTGTCTCAACACCATCAGATTACCACCGGTTTCACCCATCGCAAAATCCCCGAAATCTTACAAAACTCAATAGCCACCTTCAACACGCAGATACGATCTCCGAATACCACCGCCTAAAAATCTTCTACGCAACCAGCTGCATTAACCGCCTAAAAAGTAGCAAACAACCCGCGCCAACAATGTCCATTACACAACAAATCCCCGTGATTTATTCGCGTTACGATGCCGCAGGAGCTAAACTGGAAACACACGAGACCAACATATCCTCCATTAATTTCTCAACAGATCATCACCACCACCATCGGGTGTTCCGCGGAAAGCGTGACCAATACAAACACAATACTCTGTATGCCGCAATACAGTGATACACACATATTTACGTAAACCGAGAAATGTAGATACTGTGACTATTTACCCATTCGTCGTGGAAAGATTCGGTCGTAGTGCGGCGTTGTTCTTCGTCACGGACGGCTCCTTCATAGCTCCCTCGGTCCCTCGGAATTATTCTTTCCCTACTACCAATCCCCGCCGGAGCGTCTCCCTTGTTTCCCAATCGTTGTCGCGCGCGCACCAACGAAGCAGCCGCCGTAAACCGTTTTCCCTTCTTTCTCGTCCAACCTGCCGTTTCGTCTTCGGGGCTATTATCTCCTCGCAGGAAGCCACTGACACTTTCTACAGTTTCTACCGACCGGCGTGTCCTTCCCGCGACGGGTACCAAGCGTGTCCCGCTAATTCACGGATCTTGCCGAGCGAACCATCGCGACGAATTACGGACGGCAACGTCACGAATGGTGCCTCGTCGCCTCGTCGTTCCTCCCTCGAGGCAGCCAGGTATGATTGTTCGTCCGTTGGCACTTCGAACCAGTGGCAGTAATTCCCGAGATGGTTGTGCTTCGCCTGGCTTTCCTCTCGCTTTCTCACCGTTAGTGCCGCCTATTTACGATGCTCCCTTCCGTTCTGGTGATTTCCTCTTCCTCTTCGCCTCCGCGCCGCCTCTTCCTCCTTTTCCCCGGCGCTCTACCTAGCCGTGGAACCCGAGCAGTGAACACCGGCACTTTTTTGCACGACCAAGTCTGGGCTACGCGGAGCTGCTGTTTTGAACGGCCTTTGCGGATGTTAACCGCGTTGGGATTGCACCTCACTTCGTAGCCGGGCGAAGTGTATCAGTCAGCCGTGAACAGTTTTCGAGCTGGCTCGTTTTATTTTGCCCATCGTGCGTTGGACGAGTCGGTTAGTGTGTTTAAGGCTGCGAAAGTGATCGGTGCGATGTCAGTGGGGGATGTATTGTGTTGAGATTTAAAGACTGTTTTGGGGGGTACAGTGGAGCCTCGATAATCCGAGTTCCTGATAATTTGAGCTGGGTTTGCGGGTTGCTTAATTGAGGAGCTTGCGGCGAGAGGGGTGCAGCTTCAGCTTTACCACTTCGAGGAAATTAGAAAAAAGTGTTTATAAAATTATTGCTTTGACTTAACATTATAAAGAGAACACTAATTGAACATATGTATTTTTTACAAAATAAGTAGTAGTTAGTGAGTTGATAAGTTTTTATTTCTATAATTAATATTCTATTATTAAAATATTAATATTTGAATAATAGAATAATTTTTTCGACAAAAATAGTAATAAAAACTTATCTACTCAGAACTACTACTTACTTTCTGAAAATATATGTTTTTCAATTAGTGTTATCTTTTTGATGTTAAGTCAAAGCAATAATTTTATAAATAATTTTTTCTAATTTACTCGATAATAGTAATATCATAATAAAATTAATATTTCTATTTTTATTTATGGGATATAAATCACTCATTTGTTATCGAATTTGCAACAAACGTGCACCAAACGACGTAGAATTTTTTTCTACGTATATTATACCTACGTCATAACTCAAAAATTGTCCAAAATGGAGCTGCACCCCTCTTGCGGCAACGTCCTCAATTCTTAGCGGGAATTATGGAGACTGCACTGTGTTTTGTTGGAGTCAGCACTGTGAGAGGAACTGTTACTGTTGATTTTACTGTAAGATGAAGGTGTTACATGTATGATTTTCAAGGAACCATAGTTGTTGTGTTCGATTTTATAGTAGAAAATGCTGGAGTAATGGGAATGAAAGTGAATGATTTATTGATGAACAGTGACGAGTGATAAATGATAATTGAAAGTGATGCCTGTTGAATATTACTATAGCTTGTCCTTGATAATTGTTCATTTTTGTACATATTAGATACAGTATTAATAGAATCTTTTTAAAATGATAATATATCAGCGTTAATGCACTCTGTGATCATTTTTAAGCAAGAAAAACTGTTATTCTGTAACTGTTTATTTTATTTGTGCCTCATAATTTGTAGTATCTACATTACGTGCATCGTTCGTAAAGCATAATTCGTACAATAAATAATCAAATACTTTTTTTCACCAAAGACAGCGCAGACTACGTAATTTTACGCAATTACGACTGAAATAGAAAAACTAGAAAATAACATACTGTTGAACCGAAAATAAATACCTTATCAGTATTGTAACAATTAATTTAAAATTCTCCCGAGCGTGTTCTGTATTAAAAGACGAGAAATGTTTTGAAATATTGTAAAATAATTACATTATATTATTTACTCCTCAACGTTACACACCCTAGATATTTAAAAGAACCTATTATAAAAAGTGAAACTCTTTCCATATCAACATTAAATTATGAATTAGATTAAATTGCTTTACTCAAAACGGAGATCCCACAAGTGTCTCATTAAATCTGTCTTTTAACAGCGAAGTTCCACAGAAAAATATTAGACCAGTGTTTCCCAACCTTTTTTGAGTCGCGATCCCTTTTTATAACATTCAAATATCCTGCGCTTTACCCTATATAAGCGTATTTCAGAATATAATTCCAACTCAATAACTCGTCAGATTGGGAATCACTGTATTAGAGACTACCAGCATTTGGTTGAAGTTTTAAAAATTCATTAAACAGGTGAATTAAGAAGCGTTCAATTTTTATGCGTGGGTAGTAAGTCTTCTAATAACCACGCATTAATTAACACCTTTGTAATTGCGCGTTGAATAGCGAACAGCCGAAGTGAGTGCCATTTTACAGAACCCACCAAGATTTTAAATGGAGCCTTTATTTGTGTCATACATAAATACATCTCATCGATACAATTGCAACAGCTATTACGAGATTGAATGTCTCTTCGACCGAATAAAGTAATCTTCAAACATTAACGTTTCGTGAGGCGTTCATTAAAGACAAGTAACACGCGAATCATATAGAAAATCTGACTTTTCCGGGCAAGCATATGCACCTGGTACTCAATGCACGAATTACATTTTAATGGATCGACGTTATTCGGGAAATCCAGAAATACTCTGTATATGATTTAATTTAAGCGCATTCTACATTCGTCCAAATAAATCTTACGCATGCACGACTAATTTTGGGATCAAGCTTTGGATCGCGATTGACGTTCGCGTTAAGTCACGTTCCCACGTGTCGCAACGCGCGGCACAGAACGCTGTCATAAACCGAGAAGTAGCACACTTCCATCCCCCGAATATAGTCACTTAGAATAAACAGATTTATTCTATTTTCCAATTTCTCTAGCAAAGTATGAAGATCAATTATTTTTCGCTTGATTCTTAGATTAAACAATTTTCACCGAGATAATAAACAGCCGGTGCTTTGTGCCACGCGTTGCACGCGGGGAACCTGGTTCGACGAGTTTTAAAGCTAGGATTAAAGTTAGGTATAGAGCTAAGACTAACGCTATCGTTTGTTCAAATTAAATAGTATTAGCACCTTTGTGGCGGCGTTTCTACCAATAATACTTCTACGTATCCTCGTCTATCGTTCGAAATCAACACCAAGCGACATATTTACAGAAAACTTCTCGCCATCTTAAGATATTAGCAAGGAAGTCCGGTTAAATAATGGGCGGTCGAAATAATTCGCTTGCTGCGCAGCAAACTACCTCAGTGAGAACGGTGCTTTCTTTCTCGTAGCATTTTACAATTTCACACTTTATATTTGCGGTACATTTCCAATGATATTTGATTTAACTATTCCAATTTTACGTTTTTCTCTTCGCGTCACTGAAATTGTGATTACTCAGAATTTATAAGACGATAACAAAGGTATTCAATGCGTGAGTCAGTTGTGTGTTGAATCTTGGGAAAGTAGCACGTTCGTTCTCGTTTAAAATTCGCGAAGGACGAAGACAAGAATCGTATAATTTATCACCATATAAATATAATAGGAAACAACGTGAGAAATTATATCATTGCGCTGCAATTATAATTACTTCACTTGGTATATTATTCTCCTCTGGTTGAAAAGAAAAGGGGACATTTCTTTGCGTTCGAAACGTAGCAATCAATATTGACAGCAATAAGCCAATACAATTTTATAATTGTAAAAAAAGAGGGGCTATGTAATTTTGTTAGAAAAATAAATCTCTATAATAGATAAACACGCATTAAGAGATTACAATTAAATTTTAAGATAACTCGCGTAATTTGAGCAGTGTCAATTAAATAAAATCGAATGTTTGTGATCGGACAAAATGCTTCGAGCAGCTTGTACACATATTACACCCGTAAAAAGGTAATAAAGAAGCAACGAAAGTAACGCGAATGCACTTCAGTCTCCATCGGTGACTTTGTGTCATCACACAGAGCACAACTTCGAAAAAGTATTCAATCCACGGGGAACTGATTTGTACAATTGTTCAAGGGATCATCACATCAGGCTGGCTATTCATTAAGGAAGATTATTCATCTTTACGCGGCCGAAGGTGTGATTGGAAGAACTCGTGATTAAACATTACGGGCCTCTGCTCCAAGCCCCTTTCCATTTTTCGAAGGCTATCTGAATTAAAAATAAAACTTGAACCGGCTGGAAATAGAACTCAACTTCAAACTTTGTACTCCGAGTGGAAAATACATGGAAGGAGCAGATACTTTCCCTGGAATGATTAAAGACGCGTGTATCGCACTACCAGCCACACACATGGGGACCACAACAAACCATACATTTCAGACTAGAATAAGTGAAAGAACGAATTAAAAAAACTATGGAATTAAAAGACCGCAATCTTAGTAAATAAATTTCTCGCGGAAGATACCACAAGATTCACAGCTTACTACGCTACTCGTGTTCATTAATTCCATAACGTACTAGCACCCACACCGTCCCCATATGTATGGCCATTTTACAGTACTACACGTGTAAGACTACACTTTCGCAGATACCAAAACTACTCGGTGGCCGATGAAGATGAATATAAGGGCTGGTCGACTGGTACGCGATGAACCGTGAATGCCTTGTATACTAACCCCCGTAGGTGCAAGTCCCTAGCATAGATTTTCAAGCTCCTTTCGACGTTGCTTAACTACGTCCTTTCGCCCCTTTGTAACGCGACCCTGCCACGGACACTCGCGGCACAAGTATCAGGGCGCGGGCTATAAGGGCACGAGCAGCATGCATGATTCACGACTCGCGCGACGCCGTAATTGCGTCGCTGTTCACAGAAGTCTGTTCGACAGGAGCTTGAGGCACTTAATCCCTTCGGATCTTCGCTAGCGAATGACTACCGTGGATGGGTAATGGATTATTAGGTCCGTAACTTGGCAACTATCATAACTGCGGTTTACCCGGCTATTGGGGAGTTAGTCTGGACGATTACGTATATCGAAATGTACTCCAGGTGTCGTTCTTACTACAAGTATTCATAG
The DNA here is from genome assembly GCA_910592295.1 of Andrena haemorrhoa. Classification (NCBI taxonomy): domain Eukaryota; kingdom Metazoa; phylum Arthropoda; class Insecta; order Hymenoptera; family Andrenidae; genus Andrena; species Andrena haemorrhoa. Next base: position 18,376,939 of record OU342943.1, read on the forward strand.
AAAACTATGGGTAGGAATATAGAGCTACTAGGACTTAAGCATACGTCTAAATGCATTCCCTGCGAGTCTGTGTAACGCGTTAAATTAATTATAGTATAAACTGGAGGTGTACGTTAATATACGTCCCCTCGAGATACGCTGCGCGAAATTGGCAAGGGGATTTTATCCCTCTGTTATCTAAGGGAGAGCCTTTTTTGGAAGGGATGGCCCACGCCTCTTCATGCAAATTAGATGCTTTGAAGGTCTCTGGAGCTATTGAGCGCCTGGTAGGACACCCCGAAGACAGCGAGTAGCTTCTGGGGTAATATTAACACGTTCACTGTCCAAAACGTCAAGAGACTTTGCGTAGAAAATAATATACAATAATATACATCGTTGCCTCTGCAATGTAATTAAATCCTTCAGTTTCAGGTGCTTCAATCTGTTGACTAGGGAGGACGAGTTAACGAATAAATACAGCATCATATTTAAAGAGCTCGTTTCTGTTCATTGAAGGTGGTTTCTGACTAGAAAATAATCCAGTTAACAGGCTAATCGTACCAGTGATATTTGTCGTGTGTTCAGCGAACCTCTGGCATAGGTCCGCAGGCTGTAAACGTGTTAATACTCCAGTAAGGACATGCGCCAGTTTGAGATTAGCTTTCCGCCACAGGGTAGCCACTAAATCGATTAAGAGCGAGGGACCAACTGAGAACTTTCCCCCTGGGGACACCAATCATCTACCAATATGCCACGCTGTTGAAATAAAACTGGCGAGCAACCTTCGGAAGTGCAATCAACGAACTCCATCTTGGAGAACTTGCTCCAGTGCAGAGATCTGATGAAACTGGTCGGACCGACTTCAGCAATTCGATAATAATGTACACGAATATGATCAACAGCTAGCAGATGTGATCCTATTCGACTGCAAGTGTTCCTCCAATGCCCTAACTCGTGAAACTGGCGATTTAAGATGGAAGAACTATGACCATTAGGAACAATAATTGGGGTTGAATGCAGCAGTGTGTAAAGATGGTAATTCTAAACAATTGAAAGGATTAGAGATGTGCTGCCAAATTTATCAGCACAAATATGTTTCTTTGCTTTCAATGATAAGTACTGGTGGTTGGTTACTGGTATTGACTGATGCCTTAGAAGTTGAAGACCCTAATGAAGGCGGAATTCAGGTTACAATTCCTTGCAATGGGGTCTTTCGCAGAATAAATATTTGTCTGTATATTATGCAATTATGAGCCTGGCGAGGAAGTGGAAGATTTTTACAAAGCTCCGTGGTGGATCGGCACAGTGAATCCCAACTGGAAGGGTTTCTTCCGAATTTTAACCTTGAAACGAATTCGTTCCTCGAGAAATGGTGAAAGAATGTTCCCTGATTGGCTAAAAATGGAAGCTTCAGCGTTCATTTGTTAGCTTTAAATATACGCAACGAGAGGATCCCATATTAACATATATTCCATAATAAGACGACTAGTTACTGCTACTGGAATTTACGTTATTCAGGATAAAAATAGAGGACAATTATATTACGTTCTAGGAATTCTCCTACTAATATATATAGCATTATTATGTACACGTAATAAAATAAGGTTTAAAGAAAAATATCTCTAATGCAGAACGATAGGAATCCAAAGCGCCGCGCTGGCCGAGCACGCAATTCATTATCAAATAAATTGTACAATTATATTCTATCACAATCATCTTCTAACCTATTACAAACGAGCCTTAAGGAGAGCTCTACGGTAACATCGATGTACAATTAAAAAGAAATAACATTTGGCATTACTTTGCACGCACTTGGTCGCAACGGAAGTGTCTGACGAGTAAGTCCGCGGAAAAGGGAACAGAGGTGAACCGAATCGCATCGAAACGAAGGAAACAGAAAGAAGCAATCGTGCGGCAATATGCTCTCCGATTAGGGATTGCAAACCGGTAAATCGGTTTGAAGTTTTTTTCTACACCGATAACGTAGAAGATATCGACGGAATTATGCGCTATGTATATGCGCTACATTGCTATACATACAATTTTTACCGGTAATTCGCCAAATTTTTACCGGTAATTCGATAAATTGGGTATTTCTTGCGATTTACCGGTAAATATCGAGAAATACATAATTGATCGAATTACCGGTAAAAATTTGGCGAATTAATTCCGTCGATATCTTCTACGTTATCAGTGGGGAAAAAAAAACTTCAAACCGATTTACCGATTTACCGGTTTGCAATCCCTATCTCCGATCGTGCTGTTTTCTTTCGAAGGTGTATAAACGAGAGGATCAAGAGGCAAACCGAAGACCGGCGTCCGTCGTTACTCATTCTCTTTTTTTAAAACCGTCTCCGTTATTATTTTCCAGGGAACACGCCGCTAATGCTCGTCACTCGCGGCCCAGCGACAATTAATTAGCATATACACCCGTACAGACAACGATAACATTGTGTAAATCGACTATACGATGACGCAACTACGTGTTCTCTATAATATATTGCCGATAAAGCGGCACGATTACAATTGGATCAGCTAGGTAGGCTAGAAAACGCATCGGTGAAGGACAAGCCGTGCCGAATGCGGCCCGGGCTCGGAACTTCGAACAAGGACGAAAGTTATCGGACGTGACGGAGACTCGTATGAAATTGGAAAAATAATCTCTATCATCCATGCTATTTGTCATCATTTATCATCGTCGTCACCTGCTTGTGCTAGCGCTCTGCTACCCAACGATTATAATAGTACATAGTACGCGTCTCGTGGATACATCTGGTTATTAGAAAAACTCTTTGCTTCATTGCTGCTCGAGCTTAACTGGTATAATCCATGCATGGCGTTACTCGACGTTCATTAATAGTTTCCTCCTTTTTTGTTCCTTTTATCTCACTCCCTCTCACGCGCGCGCGCGCACACACACACTCTCTCTCTCTCTCCTCTCTCTCCCTCTCTGTGTTTCTCATTTTCTTTTCTGTCTCTCTCCACTGACGAAAATGGTCATCTTGTATGCCTGATCTCTGTCCCCTGCCCTAAGTGTACGTCCGTGTTCTCAACGCTATGCCGACTTAGTCGCTGCGATTAGCGTGGTTTCGCTAGTCGACAGAGAAGGGCCGGAGGGTTGTGGTCGCTAGTTAGGATATGTCAGCTGGTAGTAGTCCCCACCCGCGGAGTCCTCATCGGGGCTTTGCAATTGCTTCACTCGCTTTATTAGCGCGCTAGAACACAAAATACTATCGCTGAATTGACGTCCTTCGGTTTCTCTTTCTTATTAATTTATTTATTTATTTTCATTGGCATTCTCGAGCTTTATAGTTTCTACGACTCTTTCTGGGGGGTGTATGGGGACAGCTGCACTCGTGCGCTACCGATTTTCGCTGCGCGCGTTCATCGTTCGTGGCGCGTTCATTTAAGCGACATTGAAATTAACAGGATTCTGCGTCCCCTCTGTAAATTTAGCTTCAACGATCTTTATTTCGCCTACACAGGAGCATCGACATCGCGCTACGGTGGGCCATTCTTTAAGCGTGTCGGTGCAGTTGAGTTCTCTGTGCTAAATCTGAAAAACGGGAGACTCGTTACGCGTAATCGCTGCGCGGCGGGCAAACGACTGTTTTGGATGATATTTTGTTTGCCGTGAAAGTGAGGTCGACCACAATGCATGGACGGTTTCTTGCAGGCTCAAGGGACACCACGATTCCCCTAGCAGAAAGGGACTGAAAGAAGCGAATACGCGGGACGAAATGCGACGAACGAAGTACGATGCGAGCGGAGGACTTGCAGAGAGATCGCGCTAAAAGGACCGTGCGACGAAGCCCAGACGTTATTGTTAACTAAACGACCGGCTTTCCCAGCGACTGCCTTTGTGAGTTTTCAGGATAGGCCTTCCTTTCGCAAGCCTCCTTGCGACTACGTCCATTGTTTCGTGCGACGATTAAAGGGTAACGCCACGATGATAGGCCAAAAATGGTAGGATAACTTTGCAGGTGATTTGAAAAAAGTTTATGAACTTTGTTAACAATGTAATATAATGTTCTTACGATGTGCGTAAAAAATGAGCCAAAAAAAATTGTTTTTCAGATTTTCCATTTGAGTCATTCCGCGGTGGAATTTTTCACGTCCCTACCGCTGCAGCTAGAACAAAATGACAATAAGTATTGTAATCTACACAGTAACTACTAGAGAAGCCCCTAAGATTTCGAAAGAATATTGACTTTTGAAGAATCAGCGAACATTTTAAGTTTCCCATCATCTTGAATTCTCTAGCAAAAAAGAATTGCTTTCAAATGTTCGCCATTTCTTCAAAAATCAATATTTTTTTTAAATCTTGGGTACTTCTGTAGTATTTAGTGCGTAGATTAGAAACCTTATCTATTTTTGTTTTAGGTCCAACGGTGTGGACGTGAGAAATTCCACCGCGGGATGGCTCAAATGGAAAATACGTATCAGCTGTGCAGCTGTGGTACCGCCATTTGTTGTTCGAAAAGTCTGAAAAAATTGTTATTTGTTCTTCCTTATACATATCATATGAACCTCGTGTTGGATTCTTAATGAAGTTCATAAATTCCTTTAAAATCACCTCCAAAGGTATTTTACCATTTTTGATGGCGTTACCCCTTAAACTCTAACGCGCAACTCTTCGTTTCGATCTTGCCGCGGGGTCTTCACGAGTCTCGAATTAAACAGCGCTTAGGTACTTTAAACGGAACTTAGACGCGATTAAAAAAGCTTGAAGCTCCGCTTGATGGGAAGTATTCTTAGATTTTCTAAGTGCCTCGCACCTAACAGCGCGTGACAATCGACTCTGTTGACGAAATAAGGATCGAACCAACTACAAAAGCAACGAAAATCCGACTCCAAGTAGCAACACGGTACACGTGGACAGGAAACACAGAATAACGCTAGTCCAGTCACTTTGAATCAAGTAGGATGAACCCTTAATTCCTATTTATATACAAACTCAAGATGCTTAATTAATTAAAAGGGCACCGCTTTATGCCCCGTTATTTTCACATAAACAACACGAAACGTGTGCAAACAGACTAAATAACTTGACCGAGTGTTCGTAACAATAGTAATTAAGGGTTACTAAAATGAAACCGTAATTACACAATTTCGAGAACGCAAGGCGCGGAGCATAGGTACAACGCGTAAGTGCAGGGTGTTAAAAAAGTGATGGTCACTGCTTCCAGGGGTGAAGCTACAGGTCTGTATCGGTAGAGATTTGTAATAAAAAAGCTTGCCGCAAAATTGTTTATATCATTGAAAATTACTTTTTTTTTTAATTTTGCACCGTTTCCTAAAAAAAAGTGGATAAAGCTTTGGTATGGATAAAGTGATTTATTCTTATATTTCGTGAAGCCATTTTTCACGTTTTAGAGAAAACGGTTCCCCTCATTAATGTAAAGAAATTTAACAATAATATTCGATGTGACAAACAATTTCGCGGCAAGTGTTTTCTACAAATCTCCACCGATTCAGAGGGGTAGATTCACCCTTGAAAGCAGTGACCATCAGCTTTTTAACGCCCTGTACACTTTGTATATTAGCAACGTGGATTTCCGAATACCTATAAGATCAGTCCAAGCAATCAAGATATACAATTGATCATCCAAAATATTCTGATTACCATTCAATGCTTCAGAGCTCTACAGTTTGTAACGTTACGGGGAATTATTGTACCATGGCAGAAACTCTCAATCATATAGAACTGAATGTAGAAATGTTACTGGTCTACGAGTTCAATTCGCTACGGTTCTATGATACATTACAAATTGGAGGAAACTACGAGACGACGAAAGAAGGAAACTGACGTACATCCGTGAAATTCTTGTCACGCAAAAACCAGGTGATTGCCCATGCAGCGTACACAATGAAAAGCGCAATTAAATGATCCACAACTTACAAGGGACACTACGTGAATTAATGCTAAATAAATAAGTCGAGTACGTGGCACAGGCTACGGGGGAAACGTTTACTCGTACGTATCATGGTATCTGCTGATGCGGACGGAAAAATGGCATATCAGATTTCATCGATATCAAATAACGTTACTCAATAAACAGCAAGCAATGTATAGGAATTAAAATTGTATTATTGTACAATTGGAGCTAACCTTTATCTCGTATCTTCGCCGAGTATGACTTATTACAGGGAAGAATGGACTTGATGTTTTTTTTCATTCTTTCATCGAGGCAATCCACTTTTGTTGCCTTACAATTAATATATACAGGGTGAGTCTGCCAACCTCGGATTGTACAGAGGCCCCAGAAGAAGCAAAGATACAGAAAAGAGAAAATAGAAAAGAAAAAATGTGAACGAATTTTTATTTGATTAAAAATAAGAAAAAAATTAGAACATAATTTCTGATATAATAATATAATAATCTAATATTAGTAATGTTTATTTCTGTTATTTTATTCTCTTTATTACTGTTATTATTGTCCTTTTTTCGTGATTTCGTTCTGTGAAAAGATGTTATGCTTTTTTACCGCTGCGAAATTGTTTGGGGCCCCAAAATATTTCTTGCAAAGTTTTCCTCCTCGATTCTTTTCTACTTCACTTGGAACAGAGCAAATGCTCGGTTGCTAGAATCACCCTGTACATGTAATATGTTTAACAAATTAATGAAAATTGAGTTGTTAAATTAACTAAAATTCCCGCTATTTATTGAGTATAGCTGTGAAGAGACTGCGGATGATTATGCATGGGATATTTCTGTTCAAGTCTCGTTCTTTTACCTATGTTCTAAAGAAATATGCATTTTCATAAACATCCATAATCTACTTATAAGGTGAACACAACGCTGGGCTCCATATATCGTAACTGACTGTACACGATTCGCTGAACTTAATCCAGGGGTGCCTATGTAATTTAAGTAATATCTACGATAATTTTTACAAAACACGACCTTCCAAGCCCGCATCGGATTAAGCAGTACTTGGTTTATCGGGACTATGGAGGCTCCGCTGTATTAAACTCTTATCTGAATTATTACCGGGCGGCAGTTCAGGTTACATTTGCTTATTTTTCGCCACATAGTCACGCGAATATTCTCCAAATACCATATCAAAGTTCGTGCTTAAATATCCACCTACTAGATGAAGAATCTTTATCAAAGGTTTAAGTTCATACGTAGAATAGAGATGGTAATCTTTCGTAGACTCTTTCTGAGAACACCTCCTATTACCCGATAAAATGATAATCATTAAAACTAGAATCTAATATCTATCTAATATCTATCAATGCCATTAAAACAGCACGTGGTATTTAATATATATACGGGAATGGATTTTAAAAACGCAATATGGAGTACATTCCGTTTCACGCGAAGGGGATATTCGTTGAAATTAATACAGACGCTGGCAATCTTCATTGCGCCACTACTGTCGTATTTCACCATTTGACGATAGATTACCAATGTCACGAGCAACAAACATAATAAGTGACATTACGCGTGAAAAAAGTAAAACAAGACTAGACTTATACTGTCCTCCTTAATTAGACTGTCCTATTTAGCATTTTGGAACAACCGAGAAAATTGCAGTTTTATCATTTTCTTTGTGCCGTCCTTGTAAAAAAATGAACAATTTAGACTGCTTCTAGATCTCTACGAAACACATAGGGTTTTCTAATTTTACTTAAAAGACGCACAGAACTTCAAATATTTCAATATTTCTTGAAAAATAATAAAATGCTAAATAGGACATTTTAACTAAGGAGAGCAGTATACCACCACCTGCACAGGACAGAATGAAGGTGAAACATTCGATATGTGGTGTTGAAACAAGTAGGCAAAAAATTAACTTACACTACTTTTGCATTAAACGGCTCATACGCGGTGGATAATTCACGCGATGATTAATTTGTATTCCGAATAACATTAGGAATGAAAACTGTTACTTGAGAACGCAGAGTGAAACAGAACGCTAAACGATAGGATAATTCAACTATTCCACGAATCTAACTCTTTTACTTCGTTTTATAGCTCTGTAACGCGACCCTTCTTGTAACATAATCCCTCACTGGTTAGGTCTCACTTTTAACGCGCGATGGACAGGTGGAATCAGTGAGAAGGTCGTGACCGCGACGATAAAAAAAAACGTTACGGTAAAGACTTTTGCCCGCTCGAGTCGACCTGGCTGAATTTTTTGCGGACCGAAACAAACCGGTAGAACCGAAAAGGCTATCGACCATCGCGAATATTATTTGTAAACACAGCTCGAATAGAAATACTGGCTTTTGAAACAATACAGGCGTATTTGATTACTTTTTTACCCCAGGTTAATAAAATTATACCGCGAATGATCAATTTATTTTTGTATTGGCAATTGCACCTTTCCCGTTTTTACTACGAACTTATCCCCCGCCCTGGGTTTTAACGCACTTTGCGCCAGCTCCGCCAGTCACAGACCCTCGCGAGGAGTTGGCAAAATTTCACTTCGGCACGCCAATATTATGTGCTTATGCTGTCGCTAAAGTATGACACGTATTATCATCGAAATTTATATCGGTACCCCGGGCGAATAAAGGCACCCATAACTGGTGGTGCATTAGCTTCGCGTTGCTTGATCTGTAGCTTCGCAGTTAGCGATACAATGTGCGAAAGTTTCGTACAATGTTCTCGTAAAGATACTAGCTAAAGAAAATTGGTATTAGGGTTTATATGTATGAAACAGCTCCACGTTGCAGAATTAATGTGTAATCCATTTGTCACGTGTTCTATCTCGAATGGTTTAACGAATGTACAAGAGAGACTCTAATAATGAATAAATTTCTCAATGTACTTCACGAACTGAACAAATTAATTCATTAAAATTGGTGACATTAACGCTGATAATATATTAGCAAGATATCTCTGCCAAAGTAAACTGGATGAATAAGCGGGGATTGAATTTGTAGCATAAAATTACCCATCAGTAGATTCGCTGACGTGACACTCTTTCGCTGGTAAAACTTCTTTGTTAGACATCAAACTATGCTTCGAAACGACCACTTCAAGCACAGCACAGACGCGAGTCTTTTATATCCACACACTGTTGTATTATTAACTATTGTCCTCGCACTTTGTTCTTTGGTAAGGAGTTTATTCGAAACCGATGGAAAAAGTGCGATAACCCGGCACGATTGAGGACCAACGGTAACGGAATAATGCGAACGGTCGAAGCGTCCACGCGTTACTAACAAACGCGAGTTGCCGGCTGCGCCATGACGCTACCCTCAGCCAGCGAATGGGGGAAGAATGGTCACTGGGTGGGGGGTTGAAAGTGAGTCGCGCGCAGCCGCTCGCTAAATTCAAACGCATGCGATTACACTGCCGCTTTTATCGCGAAAAGAATGCTTTTCAATGGAACTATTAACACTTTTACGGTTAATGACACATTACTAATTAGTTCTACTGTTTACGAATTTACCGACGCAGTGCTATGGTCTTCCTTTAAAAAATATTTGAATGTTTAAATCACTTTAATATTTGAATACAGAAAAACGCGAAAAATAGCAACAGCTTTAATATGAACCATAATTAAATGAGAAAAGGGAGTATCGTATACACAATCTATGTCTGGAAGAACATTCACTCTTGAATACATTTGACATTTAATGGTGCCAAAAATTAATTAGAAATCATCTAAATGTGCTTGGGCTGTAGAACCGAGTAGAAGCAGAAGAATATCAAAACGATGAGAATATTATTTTAAGTCCGTGGGAATAACGAAGTAGTTAAATGAATTTAGCGATATTTAGTAACTTTGGGTATGTATGAGATAGTATATCCTTTTAACGGTACTATTTTTCGTTTGCTAAAGAATTTTCAATGTACATGTTGTAAAGGCGTGCGTAAGAAGTTTCTATGGAGTTATTGATTTGGATACGAGCATTCTGACGAGTGGATATCTCGCCCGAAGAGAAATCTGCGAGCCTGGAATGCAGTGGATGGGTGAGACAGAGCTTTAGACGTCATGGGACAATGTGTCGCGTGTATCTCGAAACCCGACACATTTCACAAGTGCGCTCGCTAAAACGATTGCATTTAATCCGGTTGGCTAGCCGACTCGATCTTCATTCTTCATTAGAAATATACAAACGTATGCACAAGGGTGGACATTTTATACGGGGTCAGACATTTGTTATAAATAAATAATGTTTGCTAGATTCGTTGTCACCCTACTTTCTGATGATTGTAAATTTCCATCCTTTTAGATAGACCCAAAAGTTATAAAACTTGCTATAAATATATTTCGTATACAATCATATCGAACGCGTAAGCTCAAGAAGTCACAAACGTGCATAAATACGTGACATGCATTATTTGTTTCCAAAGTTGCGAAGTATCTTCACCAGTTGTGAATTATAGACGAAGAATTGATTGAGAGGCAAGTTATGTTGCAATGCCTTATAGCGTTATTTTCAAAGACGCGTGATTAATTGTTGCAAATTATTTTTAAGCAGAGATGGCCTAAATTTATATTTAAATCAAAATTTAAAATAGTGAATAAAAGTTGAAAGAATTAGAATAAAAGTTAATAAATACATCGGGGTGACTTCACTTGATAAATGACGAATAATTTTTTTAACCTTTATTTGAATACAAATTTTACCCACCTCTGCTTTCAAGTGTGGATCTGAAAATATTATTAGGTCGTCCCTATAGCCCCAAGAAATGTGGTTATAAGCTGCCGAAATTGCGAATGAAACTGGTACACAATGCTGTTTACAACCTTTTTTTAAGTACACCTTACTTTTTTGGAAATTTTAAATTATACCAAACTTTGATAATACTGAATGTTGGAAACACCCTCGCTATAAGTATTCATGCAAAAGATTTTTCGCTAATGTGGAAAAGCGATTAGACATAGCAAATGTTAACAATGTGCGGTGATAATAATAATAGAAATTAACAGTTACGAGAAAGTGGCGAAATAAGATAAAATAATAAAATATATCATTCTGTGTGACGTATAATTGTTATTTTTAAGTACCTCACGTTTAAAAATTATTAAAACGTTTTTACTTTAAAAATAGACATAATTTATTTCTATTGATTTTGCATACTAAGCAATATAAGTTAATTTTGAAATTTTCATTTCTTTATGAAGGTACGAAGGATTTGTTAAGTAAACAGAGATTTTCTATACTTCGTGTTTGGACTTTATAGAAGCGAAAATACATATTTCATACTGTGTAATCTGTTTGTGAGCAGTAGTTGTATGATTACTGATAGTAGTGATAATAGTAGAGTCAATAACTGTATATGTGCATAAAGATTTGTAACTAGAATTTTTACTAGAATTTGAAGTTAAATATAAATGTTACAAAAACTGTGTTGAATAATTCTTTACTATGTTTGTCAAGAGCAATTAATAACCGCAGCCTGCAACATTTATGTGTAGTATCATACAACTTACCTTGTACATCCTAGAAATGAGAAAGAACCTTCTCGAACGATGCTACAATATCTCTTTTCAAGATCTACTTTTCAATAAGTATGAAATCTTCTCATGGACCAATTTATACGCATATAAACGTTACTACATTCATATTTACATTCCACGAAGATTGAATATATTATTTTCGTATTATTTATACGCATAAAAAAATCCCAACATTCCGAGTTGCACAAGAATCAGTTGCTGCGAATTGCAGTGAATTCTTCTTTAAAATATTACCGTTATTGCAAATCTCGCCCTACTTTGCGTAATATGAAAGCTTCGCGACTACTGAGCTGGGTGGAAAAGTTTGCACTTTCGATCGCGTTTCGAAAGAGTGCCGTCACGAGGTTTGAAATCTTATTCCTGATTATATTCACCTTCGCGAAATAGAATGTGTTATTACCCCGATGAATATTCAATGAAATTGACTATCCAAGCATTATACCGAACCTCTGAATCGAAATGAAACACGCCACTCGACGCGCCCGAGACTTATTCTGTGTGGTAAGTATGCATATTAAACGTGTAAAGTAACATAGAGCTAAGCAACATATAATTATATGGAAGGAAACACGACGAAGCGATTTCCAAGCTACAAAAGAAATTGTGCGCCTTCTCGAAGTAGGTACGTCAACACCAATGGTGGCAGGGACACTGATCTATGTTCGAGAATTATCTCCAAGTGATTTTCAAAGCGGCGACATGTCTCTTATTACTTATAAAAGGGCTAAAATATGATTAGTATATTCTGCTCTCGATGCACTCGTGTCTACCATAGAAGCATGCATTGTTTTAAACCATGATCAGTACCAAAGCGATTATGTTCCAACGGGATTAGAAAAGTTTTCAATACACACCCTATTTCGTTGGCCTGTTGGTTATTGTTATTGGTTGATCCACTGTTCACATTGTTATTAAGTGTATTGGAATTATTAGTTTGCTGCAACGTCTGGCACGTGCCCAGCAAAGAGGTCCATTGCCTCATCACTTCTTCACCTTGGGCTTCCAGCTCGGAGAGGATAGTGGCATCGTCCATGTCTTGCAACGGCATGTTTGCCTCCACCCTGAAATGTACAACAATATTCAATGCATTGATTTTTCCGCAAACTAGGCGTTAACAGGGGAATAAGAAGGGTTATACAGGGTGTACATCGTAACAGTTATATGGCAAAGGGAGTTGTAAACAAAGCTTTATCTGGATGAGTGAATTAATGTAACGGAGCAATTTTGAAGATATATTTTTCGCAAGAAATGAAATTCAATCTGTTAGGATTTGGTGGGAAATATGACGACAAATGTAACGACTACCGAGAGTTAAATTTGTTTTAAGAATTCTTTTATGGAAAAGGTGTCTTTAAACTATTTATCACTTTAATTTATTACTGGTTGGAAGCAGATATCGCCAGTGTCTCGAAAAACGCGAAACTATTACGATGTACACTCTGTATATGAGGTATTTATAACGTCGGCGAATAAATGTTACTCGATTTACGAAAACAAATCAATTAAATAAATGAGCGGGCACATGAAACAAGTGGGGGAAATGAAATACTAACCGATGTTGATCTTCGTAAGAGCTTGCTTCGCTCTGTTCGTAATCCAATATTAAATCATCAGAGGCAATTGATTCGCAGGGGGATAGTGTGTCGACACTGCCAGCTCGGCTTATTCTTTTCCCATGATGGGGGCTGTTTATTGTGTTCTTTCCATGCCCCACGCCTGTAAGAATAAATTGGTCATAAATAGAATGCACTATTTAAAATATACTGGATAATCCTTTCAAACTCTCCGACGCGATCATTTCCAAAAACAAAGACGCGTACTGAACCTGTTCATCATTCCGTAGTATAACAAATATTCGGTATGCAGATGGACGTCTCATAAAGCTAATAACAGATTGAAAAGTATGCGAGAAGGTCGGTCTCGTCGTCAAATTAAAGATCCAAACATCTGAGCATCTACTCCAAAGAAATTATAACATACGATGTTTGAAGAGTAACCTTCGCACAAAACAAAACGAGGTTGGCCCCAAGAAGCCTACTTAAAAATCAAATGGAAGATTTCTCGTACGAGCAGTTCCTGAATCCTAATAATAATTGTACATCGATTCTCGCGTTTACTGTTACTAATGACAAATTAAACCGTGATTCGACCTACGTCAACTTAATACACCCGCCGGAAGTTCAGTCATCTTTACCTGTCTTAGGACTGGACTCGACCAAAGTGTGGCTGTTCTCAGTAACGACTTGGCTGGCCATGGCGGATTGCGTCTCGGCGCCAGCCCTCGAGTTGTCGTCGAAAATGAGGCCGGGCTGATCAGCGATCTCGTCGTCGAAGAATTCTTTGCCCTCTGATAAGCTCAACGAATTCGAAGCGTTCGTCGGCGTGCCAGGGCTGTCGTCGTCAACGGTATTACCGGACTGCTCCATCAGCTGCTCCTTCTTCGGGGCTTTGGCGTCTGAGTGTGTAATACTGGCTGTAAGGCTGTCGAAGAGGCTATCGACAGGGGAGGTTTCATCGTCTATCAGGGTGGTGGCGGTGGCCGCAGCGGCCGCGAACGCGGGATCCTCGATGGTGAGAAGGACGGAGCGCAAAGCGGCTTTCGGCATCGGCCCGTTCTTGCCCGCGTTCGGCGTCGCTTGCATATGTTGGATGGAAGCGGAGCGTTGGCACTCGTCGCTGGAGCTCAACGAATACTCGTCGGCCATGGCCTCCCCGTGCCCGTATTCCGGGTCGTCGGAGCTCGGGGGGCTGAAGTCCGACTTGATAGAAGGGATTTTCTCGGAATGTGATCTATCTTTGTAAACCTTCTCCTCGCCCAGCCCCTCGTCGTATCCCTCCGAGGAGGTGGTGGACATGGACGTCGTCGACTCGGTGTACCTATTGTCCTTATTCACGATCCTCTGATACTGCGTCGCCCTTTCCCGCACCAGCCCGGTGCTAGCCGCCGTGAAGGTCTTCGGCAACGGTATAACCGATATCTCGGTGACGGTGCTGTCGTCGTCCCTAACGTCCCTCACATCGAAGCTTTTCCCATTCACCACCATCCTCAGGTTCCTGGGTCGGCCCGTGCCGCGCTTCCTCGACAGCGAACCGTCCGTATAGTCGACGCCCCTTAAATCGTTCTCGCCGGGACAACCCTGCTGGCTTCCGACTCCGGAATCCTCCGTGCCCGAGCCTTCCTTCGAGCTCGACGAGCCCTTCGACGCGGCGGATACCTTCCTGCTTTGATTGGCCACGGTTTTAGCGATCTTCGAGTTCGCGTCGGTCATCCTTACGGCGTACTGAGGCTGCGGCAGATGGCTGGTGTGCAGGGTGTACCTGCCGACCGGCTCCGGTATCCCCGACGGTTTGCGATTCCCATCCGCGTGCATGTTGGCGGCGTTGTACACGGTCACGCTGTGCACCGGCGACAGCTTGATCTTCGGTGCCGGGGCCACGTTGCAGACCTGCACCACCCTGTGCGGCTGCTTGGCGAAAGCGTCCTGCTGCTGCTGTTGCTGCTGCTGCAGCTTCTCCTGGTTGTAGTGGCTCACCGTGTGACTGTTGCAGATATCCCCGACTTTGTTCGTGAATTTCGACTGCGCCTGCCTGTAGCCGAAACGGTTCGTCCGGACGGCGATGCCGCTGGACTCTTTCTTCGGCGGGGCCAGCCGTGGCGTCGATCGGCCGGACGACGAGTTGTGCATCGCGCTGCCGGTGTCGTCGTCCCGTCTACGGTTCTGCTCGGGGCCCGCCGACTTCGATCGCGGGTGAAGCGCAGTCGACTCGTTCGCGTAGCTCGTTACCGGCATCGGTATCCCGGAGGCCGGTCGTCGTCGGAAGCCAAAGGACATCGCCGTGCCGCGCGTGTGCGAGCTGCCGCGCTTCGACGCGCCCTTGTGGTCGTTCTGAAACATCGCCAAAGAGAACCACTCGAGAGTAAGAACGCCTGGAATCCTGGGAATCTTTCGCCAGCGCCCCGTGGCTTTACGTTCTTGTCACTTTCCCACATAGCGCCCTGGGATCGATAAAACGGACGCGCGGGTCTTTCACGCGGCCGTTTTACCATCGCCGTTATTTTTACCTTTCGCGGTGCCGCGTTGAAATACGCTAATTGCAAATGTAGCGCCCGCCGGTCGGATAAAATCTTTGCAGTCCACCGGCGTCGCCTGTGTGTCTTTGTTTCTATTATTGCAAACGGTTGTCGCCGTTAACGAGTAT
Organism: Andrena haemorrhoa; assembly: GCA_910592295.1. Classification (NCBI taxonomy): domain Eukaryota; kingdom Metazoa; phylum Arthropoda; class Insecta; order Hymenoptera; family Andrenidae; genus Andrena; species Andrena haemorrhoa. The sequence goes on from OU342943.1 coordinate 18,392,547, forward strand.
GCATGTGTTCTGCCATTTCGGTGTTGGGAATAGTAAGCGCGAGGATGATGAAACTGAGAATGCAATGTTGAAAGCTTGATCAATTGGATCAATTTCTATTTTAACTTCTACTTTACTTTATTGCGGGAACAGGCGTAAGAATAGTGGAATTTATTAATGCCAACGTATTCGGGTTCGGAATTATAGAGACGGCAAAGCAGAAAGGAAATTACATTTATGTAATGTAAAGTGCTTCGTTCGTTAAGGATATACAGTACCGGACAAACAGTTTTCTCGGGTTGTTTACTGTTACTATCGCCGAATACCTTTGTCACTCTCAATTTTGTTTATTATTTCAAAATATATACTTCGCGTTAACATTTGTTGAATTTGTTGACGTAATTTATTTACCATCCTGGCCTCCAGTGGCGCGCTCAATGAAAAAGGAGATTCATGTATCCAAGACTGAAGTAATTCAAAAACTTTGTAGAAAGAAAAGAAAACTGGATTTTATTCTTTGAATAAATTATTCTAATCAGCTAATGAATTTTATTGTATTTGCATTAAAAATATTTCTATCCCTTCAACTCGGCTCCCCTAAGATTAAATCCTGAGTGCGCTACTGCTGTCCTCTGTGAACTATTCAATTAATTTAATGTTAATGCTTTAGTGAGAATTTCTCTCAATACAAATCTCAAAAAGTCTTCTTGGGAACGCCGCAGAACTTTTACATCAATAAATTCGTGAGTTGGCATTATCTACTGAACACTTATCTCCGTTATTATACTCCGCGGTTTACCAGGTTATCAAGCAGTACATATTAACGTAATGAAAATTGTGTAACTACTTTTGTTATTAACTCATTTTCTGTCTTCTATCAAACTGTAGGGAGAAAGTTATATTAAATGCGTTGCAAAGGTCGATAGATACTTGTCTGCTCTGTATGCTGCGTTACAACGGAGTATCCAAGCATGGTTTTATTAAATAATAAAGTACAAATATAACATAAACATGGAAGTATCCACGTTTCAATAAAAGTGCCCTTTGCAGTCGATCAACAATTTCTCACTTCGTAAATTTCATTTCGTAATTCGTCTTCTCATATCTGCAATTCTTTTTCTTTGTTTACGCGTAGAAGATAATTGATTAAACCTATATCGATATCTGATATAGATACCAATGTCATTGCAGCGTGATTCATAAATTGATGACTAAATACAAATTAAAGGACAAGCAACATCGGTGTGTTCAACTACGTGCAATATCAACGAACAATGATATCAGAGACGCATTCGTTTTGATACAGCCTATCGGTGTATCGTAACACTCTGATCTGCCACTCAATAACATGTAACAGATAACACCGCGCCGAGAAGGTGGAAGTTCAGAAGCATGAAGTAATCCGATTCAAACTCCAGAAATAGAGCAACTGCGTTCCCAAATCGACGAACTTCTCTATGCCCGTCGTACGCTGGTTCTACGCGAGCGCGTGTCACCAAGGCGTGCGTAAAACCGGTGTTGGCGAGGAAAGCAAAAGTTAACACCTAATTCTACCCACAGAAAAGAAAAACAATCCGAAAAACTAGGAACCTACGACACGCTAATTACAATCCTCCCCGAACATTACTAATCCCACCGCTAAAAACGTCAATCCGACATTACATAGAAGTGCCTTACACATACTTGCGCAATACACCACAATCGTTGCACTGGATTAAACGGCAAACGCGATTAAAGCAGTTTCACCTGAATACAACGATTTCCACGCGTGGAATCTTCTTTTGAATCGAGAGCCCGATAATACCTTTCTCTGACAACTAGCCCGATAGCCAGCTTCCCACATTGCGCGTCATTGGCCACCGCTGTTGCCATTTGTCTTATTGTTTCGCCGGACGAGCCCTCGCAACGTGTCGCGGCGGGTTGACACTAATCCCCGGTCCGTAAATGCCGCAACGAGCAAGACCTACATATCGCTCGGACAGAGCGCGTGACAGTGGCCATCGAGCCTAAGCCACAGCCTTGCGGGGATCACTTCGGGACAGCCCGGAAAGGCCACTCGAATTCGGCCAGGAGGAACACAACACCGCGATCACCGTGGAGTAGGAGGGTGCCGTGCCCTGGAAGACCTACGTGGGTGGCGATCGCGGAAACACATAGAAGGATGCATCCCTTACCGCAGCACCGACTCCTTTCTCGTTCTCCAGGGGATCATCCTCGCACCTGGTGCCAGCAGACCGGTAATCCATGCCTTCGGCGGGGCCAGTGTCGGCCGGCTGTTAAGAGCACCGTATTGCAATCGATCCCGGCGTCCAGGCCGCGAGAGAAGGTTACGCTCGCTCTCTTCTAAATGCGCAACGGCGTCATCCTGCACCGCCTTCTGTGCGTGAATATTTTTAACCGAGGGAGGGCGCGGCGCCGAAAGTACCGGGGGCAGTTTTCGTCGGCCCGAGCGAACCTTCCCCGTAATCTGTCACCTCCGCGGAGAGAAAGAAGGGACCCTCCTGCACGTTCCCCGCTGTACGCGTTTCGTCGCTAAAAGACACGCGCGCACCGACAACCGTCGCCAGCTGCCCCCGCTTCCCGCCCCCCGGCCCCGCGCCCACAGCCCGATCAAGCTCTTTCCCCTCGCGCCCTCTTCCTTTCTCCGGCTTTCTCCCTCTCGCTCCATCCGCCTCTTCACCCCCTTTCGCGATCTCCTTGTCCCGCGCGGCCCGGCAGGCCGCCTATCCCTATCGGGCGCTCTCCGTCCGACCCGCTGGCTCGTCACGGAAGGAGGTTTTCTCGCACGGCCAGCGAGAAGCGTGGAATCGATCGACGTGACTGCGCCGGCGTCGCGACGCCACCGCACACCCGCCGTCACGCTCGCGTCGACTGCGAACGACTGATCCCGCGAGTGCGCCCGCGCTCTCGACGCCTTCCTATATCTGCTCCGCCGCGGCTCCGGCCCCCTCCTGCCGGCCGGCCGAGTACAGCGGCGTGCACAAAAAGCGGACCGCACGGAAAGTCGCACACTCCTCCCCGTGCGACGCGCGACGAGAGGATTTAGCCGCTTCGTTGAATCGTGACCGTTACGGATCGCCTGCAACGTCGGGGCTGTCGGCGATTCGGCCGACCCTCGCTAACCGATTTAACGTACCGGCGTTTCGAAAGAAACCGCGGGAAGGGCGACGCCGATCGCAGACGCCGGGTTACGCAATTTTCGGAAACTATGAGTAATGCGCGACGCGTGCCGCTCGCCTTTCTTTTAATTAATAGGATTCGTTCGGACGCAATTCTCTTCCTTGTCGGCTTGATTTCTCCTCGTCGTTTCTAGGTCTGACTTTCTGCGAAAATTTCCTCGGCTCTTGTAACGAGCGTACGGACAGAGCGTTTTAGAATGGACATTTTTTTTTTTGTTACGAGACGAGGATGCTGTGGAGAATTATGGAATGAACAGTTTTTATTAGTATCGTTTGACTGTGTCGCGTCGTGCAAGGAAATTACAAGCCTCTGAATGCTAGGTGCCTCGGCGCCTGGCGACAGACAACCCGCGCGATCATCTGATACACACGGATGCACGCTGCTCTGGCTATGAATACGATTTACAATGCTTGGAACAGTAATACGATGTTCAAGGGCGTCCGTGGACTTTTCTCCAGGGAGACGGGGCGCGGCAATTTTGGGCTGACGGTAATAAAAAATGTAATAATGAAAAAACAACCCTGGCGATTATAAAACACGCGGTGCAATAGCCCTCTTGCCTTTCCGAACCCGTTTTGTAGTGGTAATTTGATTAAAAATTCAAAACCGAAATTTAAAAATATTCACTCTTTTTTAGTGTAAAGTTAATAAGATCAGTTTTTAAAAATAAGCGATTCGTCTCAAAAGCCAGGGAGGCAACTGCTATCAAAAGTGTCGTAGAATGAGTTAGAAAGGAATGAATGTCAAATCAACGTGTGGCACACGTCGCCGCTGTGACAATGGTGGGCTGCCTATCGCCAGGCGCCGGGGCACCTAATTGTGAGGAGCCTGTAATTCTGTTACTCGAAGTCATACAACAAAATGGTATTAAGAAAAGATGCTTCTTTTATCATCCTCTATATAGTTACAAATTTGTAGCACGGAATTTTTTATCACCCCTGATCCCAGACTTCGTTACATCTAAATAATAAAGTAGGTTCGCATAAACATGACTTCTATTTCATTTCTCTTTTCTTTCCAGGTAGCGTTTTTCAGAATTAGACTACAATGCTGTGCGGAGGATACCGAGTTCTGTTTGTAAATAGTTGGGAGGTACCTACTGAGCGACAGTACCTCCATCTACCAAAAAAATGATTGCGATACGAAATTCGCTAAAACTCAAAAACAAAGTGAAATAGGACATGTATTTATATGAAGTTGTTTTATTGTTTAGATTTGCTAAAGTCACTCCTAAAATATCTCCCACTTATTCTGGGACACCCTGTATACACTATCTTTATAACAACACCAAACGATACACAGAGTAGCATACAATTAGAATGACCCATGACTTGAATTGAAATTCGCTTGCTATCTGTGAATGTTGTAGATTTAAGCCTTGTTTGTATCGCCGCGTGCCTATATCGTTGCACCAGAGAATCTTCTCCGACTTACCGCTGCGTGAAAGCCCGCGCGCGCGAGAGGAGATGCAGCGAATGGAAAATTAAATATCACGCGTACTCTCTGTCACGCCTATCCGGATTAGTTTCTCTGCCAAAGGATCGAGGTCTCTAGCGATTCGATAAAAATGCTCGGTTGATTGTAAACACTAAGATCAGATTTTCATTCGCGAGATACGAAGGTAAATTGTGATTTTAGCTGCACAGAATGCGATCTTGTACAGTTACGCAGAACGCACTAGAGGAAGTGTCGCATCATCCGTATAAACAGTTACTCCGTATGGCACGTGTCACTCTTGTGGCGCATTAATTGTTTAACCCGGCGTTGGTAACGTGGGGAAATGTAACAAAGTAGTAAGGCGGGGTCCCACAGACCCCGCAATTAATTTAGTGTATTATAGAAATCCATGTCTTTAATTAAATTTGTATTACCCAAAAACACTTAACTAATTAAACATCTTTAATTTTTCAACAAAAATATAATTCCTAAATAGCTTATATATAATGAACAAACTAAATAACACTGCCACGCGTTGTTAAAAAGTTATACTCAATTTAAAATCTGGGGTCTGAGACCCCACCTGACCAACGCCGGGTTAAAAGGTCACTTTTAAGGGTTATTAGCTTTAACTCAGGTTTACAACGTCGATGGATTCATTTGCTGTTAACAAACCACGAAGTATATAAGATGGCATTCTAGAAAGAAAGCAATTGGGTGTGCTCCAGACCGAACCGCGACCTACCTCAGGATGAAATGTAGTTGCAGTGCGATAATGGAAAATACCCAAAAGTTACATAAATGAGTCTGACACCGATTTCATTTCTGCCACTCGAAACATTCTACCCAGCAGTTTCTGTTTGCTACCTTATCAATCTTATCTATAACTAATCTGAAGATTTTTATTTAATAAGCACGATTGTTCCGCTTGCCATGCTTCTAGAGCTCTGCTTCCCGATACTATCTTATCAAGCGTCTTTGTTTCAGCATTTTATATTTTATTCTTTAAAGATGCCAATCTATTACTTGCCCCCTATTTACCGCGCAAATCAAACGCGAGAATTAATTATACGAGTTGCGTTGTGAAATCTGAAATTCCTGCGGCAGCAATGCAGCACGGACAATACAGGCGCGAGGCTGAAATGTAGGAATCAAGCCCGAGTCTTATCACCGCCACGCCAGACTATAAAAGGAGGACGTAAAGAGCATGCACCAGAGAACTTCGCACAATATCCCTTTCAGACAGCGTGATAAGCTCTCCCGTGCTCTTCAGTCTTAAAACTGGAGGCCTGGAGACTACTTCCGCTCTATACTATATACTTCTCGGAGAACTACAGCACTGCTACCTGAATACTCCACCCTCGCGACCCTTCGCTCATTAATATTGCGCTTCACGCACGAACCTCGACCCACGCTAGAAAATGTACTCAAACGTCTACGTACGTATCTAGTAAACAGAGGAGCAATCCAAGCTATACCAGACCACCTGGCACATTCTCACTTTTCGCAACGGTACAGGTGTGATACGATTGTCTAGGAGGCTAGGTATACGATGCTCCTGCATTTCAATTGGATGCGAAACGAAATGATGATAAGGTGGATTAATAATAAATAAGGAACTGGGTGTATGATACGGAATAAACTTCGCCGCCATTTGGGAAATTAACTGCGATTTGCACGCTAGTCAGCTAGCTTTAAAGATTCTGATTAAGACTTCGAGGACATGCAGATTTTTTACGGCTTTCAATAACGATTGACGTACATACCACCAAGACGTGAGAAGACCCCAGGGCTGGAGTAACCAATAAACAAAATAGGTACGTGCTTAGGGCACCAGGAAAGACAGGGGCGCCACAACAATTTTCTGAATTTTAAAATGTTTACATAGGAATAATATTGTTATGTTTATGTGAGAGAGAGAGTTGTTACTGATAATGTTATCAAGTGTAAGTTTGCACTTTGCAAATATGAATGCTTCATAAAAAAAATAATAAGAATTCAGTGTAACTAGGCTTCCATTTAAAAATTAATCGTTTTAATGTGATCTCGTCGATTTACGCAGGGGGCTTTAATAACTTGATCACCCGCTGTATGTGTCATGGAATATACACAGATATTTCCATAGTTCGATATACAGGGTGATTCACCTACGTGCGCCACCTATTTAAATTACTTGGATACTCTTTGTTATATGAAAGAATGTTTGAAACAAAAGTCGCATGGTATCAAAGCGGACACGCAGTGTAATCAATTAGTTTTTTTTGCTATTTTATTCTTTTATCGAGATACGAAGGTCACCGTGATGTTTTTAATCGTAATGGGTAAAGTTTAACCCTGCAATTGGAAAGAGTGTTGAGCGCTGAGTAAAAGTCTATTAGAGTGTTTGGGTCCAAAACTAATAATCACCGAGATATTCGTTACATGATTTTTAATGTAAGTAATGATCAAAGTGTTGCCCATTACGATCGATGTAAGTGCATAGTGGATTAATAAGTTCAAGTGGCTAATATTACAGCGTGTGCCCTACTTGATACCATACAATTTTCGTTTGAACCGTTATTTTATGGAACACAAAGTTTGCAAGTAATTTAGGTGGCACACTTAAAGCACCTTCGACTGCGATTTTTGGAGGCGTTTTTCATGAATTTTTTTGCATACAACGAATGCGCAGAAACAAAATCGGTTTTAGCCATTTATTAATGTAACTTTAATCTGTAATTACACATTTTTTGAAACTGAAAAAGTCTCTCTTGTAGGTGGCGCCAAAATAAATTCCTTTGGAGGAACACCGTTAGACTGCGTGTCAAATTACTCTTACAATTTTCATCGGATTGAGTTGAAACTTTGCACAATTCTTCCCCGTGGTATAATCTAATGATGTACGTAGGACTTTTGCTGTAGCGTTGTTATTTTTTTTGGTGCACAATTTTATAAACTTTTTTCACCCTAAAAATTGGCCTTTTTGTTAAAATGACAGCCATTTTCTTAAAAATCGAAATTTCGTAAAATCCCTACGTACAGCATTAAAAAATATTGTTGTTAATAGGAACATTCTTTGGTTTTTTTTTCTAAGAGCCACGTACAGAGCAGAATTTGACACGCAGTCTAACGGTGTTTCTCCAAAGGAATTTATTTTGGCACCACCTACAAGAGATTATTTTTTACTTTTTCAGGTTCAAAAAATGTGTAATTACAGATTAAAGTTACATTAATGAATGACTAAAACCGATTTTGTTTCTGCGCATTCTTTGTATGCAAAAAAATTCTTGAAAAACGCCTCCAGAAATCGCAGTCAAAGGTTGTATCCTGCCTTAAGTGAACCACCCTGTATACTAGATATCTATAGTTCAATAGGTCGATCTTTTCAGTCGCTATGTACAACGTACGCTGCAGTTAACTGTCGTTGAACTTGATACATGTAAATGGAGTCTGTAGACAACGCTTACAATTAGCGTGACGTCGATCAGTCTTCTCTACATTAATGCGATGGTGATGAGTCATCACACTTTGATACGAGCTGTTCCCTACATCCACTTTTCAGCGATACTTGTCCCGAGGTCTCGTCGTTGTGCCCGCTTCACAACGTCAGCATCTTTAACCTGGCCTTATTCCGACGCTGCAACCTCTTTACTAAAATATGTCACAGTATACTGAACACATTTCTATTCACTCCGTTCCCAAATCTGATTTTTCAACGATTCTGCGGTGAATCATCAGGCAATGACTGACCTCCCAACAATAAATAAGAGGATCTCTTATCGGGGTGGAATTTTAATCTATCTTACTGTACATAAATTAAGCTATAAAGTAATTTGACTCCCTAAAAAACTAAATACTCTTTTGATGGGATTTTGAAAAGCAAACACTTCCAGCAACGAAGTGCATCCACGATACTGTACACTTTATGAGGACCAAACAAGCGACGGAACAACAATAGTTATGAACAATTATGTATAAAGATTCGTCTGTATGTACATCGTGTATAAAAAGTGATGGTCACTGCTTTCAAGGATGAATCTACACCTAATTTTTCTCTACATCATATTCTGCTCGCTTAATGGAAAATTTAAAAGGAACCATATGTCAAAAAAGTATCGTTTCCTTAAAAAAAATTTAGTTTTGGTATGGATGAAGTGATTCAAGTTGATGAAAACATTTTTCACGTTGTCTGAAGTTCATAATTTGGAGGTAATTATTGTGTTAAAAGATAATGTTCCTTATAAATATTATGGAATTGTGACAAGCTCTTTTAGGGAAATTGATTTGATAAAATTGACATTCTTTTTCACTTTCGATTATACGAATTACACGCTTCGCGTTAAGCACACTAACACGCGTGCATCGTTTGGCTCATTTAAAAGTAGCTTAACCCAGAAATTAATCCGCCCGGCATTTCAAGGGTCTTCTAATTTAATTAAAGCTTCAGCGCAGTAATAACGGTAGAATATCCGTTAACATCCTATCCCTGAGATAATTAAAAATAATTCAGGCACTTGTATTGCAGAAAATTAACACTCGGCGACAAGTACTTGCTTTATGACCATTCCATGGGTGACTCGAGTTCATTATGGACCATGAAGCATTAATTAAACGAACTTAAATGAACTTCGATAATATAGACATTGCACCTCTGAAAAAATAGAAAGTACCTTTTTACAGTTCAATCGAACAAAGCCCGAAGAGTTTTAAAGTATTTCAAAATATTTTCTCCATCCTAGTGCTTGAAGTATATATTAACAATTGTGTTTTGCACAAGGAAAGAAGGAAACCTATAGAAAAATAAAAATGTGAAACGCAATTTGTCTTCCTTTAGTTGTAAGTATATATTCTAAACCCAAATAATTTACAATCCCAGAAATCAAATTTTTCTAAAAAGTAATATGAAAAATCATATCTATTATAAAACTTCAGGAATTGTACGATTCTCAAAGTGACAAAATACTTAAAAATACATATTACATTGACTTTGTTCACAAGATCTTATTCGAAATTGTCGAATCCAGCAATTTCACCAGCAATTCTAATTAGGTGTCTGCATAAAAAGATAATTTCTGTATAAAAGCATACGCAGTATTGTTTCCTTTTATCTAACTTTCCTTGAGAATGGTCATAATCATTGACCGAAACGTTGGAATTTGATAAAAATGTTCAAAATTGCAAAATAGCTTTTATTTAATTATTTAATAGACCGAACCAGTGCGCCGAAATCATCTATTCTAATTAGGATAAAAAGATAATGTTACAACTATACCACTCAACATACATGTTATCCTTATGCAATGCTCTGCCATCTAACGTAAGATTCACGAACTACTTACCTTCTCTACGAAGGTAGAGATCTTCATTGAAAGATTCAAATTTCGAGACTTGCATTTTTCCAATAAAAAAAGAAGTCGCCAAATTTACGTACGACACTCAAAACAAACAGAAAAGCTTTGTAACTTTAAATTAGGCATTGAATATATAATTGAATAATCCCTTCATTTCTGTCAATGTTAACGTCGATTTTCTCAAAAACCGTGCCTCGTATGAAAAATTGTATTCCATGTATTCGACTTATTTTTTTCATGCAGAATCACTCCCTTTCCGGTTATAGCACAAGTTATCGAACAGCCTGTATATACCTATGAATCGATTACCACACATTCGTGTTAACCTTGGGCACTTCTACGTTAGTGATAAAAAAAACTACCGACGTTAATAACATTCAGAAAAAGCGGTACATTCCGCGATAATGAAGTGGGACACTGGAATGTCTTCGATACGTCTCAAAACTCACGTAACACGTGAACTCCTCCTGTTGTTCTACGCAGAGGCCATGGTTTACAGTTTCTTATGAATAATGCTTTTTGTACTAACTCTTTGTTTACTAGAGAAGCAGAAGTAATAGAATAATGGACATTTTTAACAACTTTCGCGTCTTTCTACTACTTGTAGTAGGGCTGTTACGAATATTCGAATATTTGAGTATTCGAATTCCAACAGAATTCACATTTGAATTCAAAATTAAAATTTCAGAGTGATCGAATTTTGGATTGTACCGAGTAGAAATCTGAACATGAAATATCTTTTCACTCTTTATCGTGAAATTCTTTTCATATTGGTCTTTACTATATTTAGTTGTTTGTCTTTCGAATGTTTAGATTCATATTCGGTAGAACCCGAAATTCAAACACTTTGAATTATTTGAATACTCCGAATTATTCGAATAAATCATTCGTATTCTAAATTATTCGAATATTTACAGTTCTAACTTGTAGCAGTTCTTTTACTAAGAATGTCTATCACTTCATAATGAAACTCGAAGAAATAGCTCAACCACTTTCAATAACAATTTTTTAACACCTTGCGTAAATTAAAATCGCATTGCTTCCTCGTAAATCCTTCGATTTAACTACTCACAAACATTTCCTACGATGTTTGATCTCAGGAAATTTTGCAGGCCATTACAGAAGTGGTATGCATTCGTCTAAAATTCCCCAAACGCCACAACATACACCTCTCTCTCGCAAGGCACGATAATTAAATTGCCATAATTAAAATTGTATTCTGAACAACCGAAAACTGAACCCCCGTTTATCCAGCATGTACTCGTTCACTAATTAACGTTAACTCAAATTGCCAAAAGCCATCCAGCGACTACTTACGTCGAAACAGTCTAACCACACTTTCGATAGTGACGTGTTAATTCCGTTCGACATGCCATATACGGGCAGCTGCCCAGCAAAAAACAAGTGAACGTGATGGCCAAGAGTGCCATAATTAAAACAAAACCTGGGGCAAAAATGTGAGAAAGAAACGGAGAAACTTCTCCTTCTCCTCACATCGAGCATAGACAACGTTGATCCTCCTGGCTCGCGTTTTTCCACGGTGTTTCCGGTTAGCGGATACCCGCCACGAAGTCAACTGGCATAACGGAGAACAATAGAAAGCGGATATAATGAAAGGAAAGAGCAAGAACTATGGTCGAGGGAATTAGCATTGGTGATGAACTGAACAATTAATTACTTTCACATATCACGCCTGCCCCATGCAAACAAGTGAGATGAGCTGTCCTCTGTAATAATTAGTAATCTTTGATTGTAGCAATGTAACTCTTCTGCACTTATACTTGTCTGTGTCTTCCTTGTTTTTAAAAATATATGAGAGAATAGAAGGATACGAATGGATCTAAGATTACTCAAGGAACTGATCGTGCCATTCCTTCAGATTCCATCACGCAACATACGAGACTACCTAAAGAGTTCTTAATTTCTTTATTTACCCAAATTCCTTCTCTACTCACAGCTCTAATTAGATATGCAAACTTGTCTATAGTGATAAACTGATCATCTCCCATTCGACTACCTTTTAAATAATTATTCTCCCCCATTCCGCATCGAAATTGTATTTTTGACTCGGTTATCCGGAAAGTTTATACCTCAATTTAAAAGAAAAACAGTGGGAATCTTGGAAGTTTGGGAATGATTACCTTAAAGAGAGTGAGCTCTGAGTTATCATATATTTTTCTTAAGACTGAGCAAAGCTCGTTTCTATTATTTACGGGAATTTTGAATTTGGCACAAAGATTCAGGTACATACTTCCGAGTGCCTCATCTTTTACGCCAGCGCCGTCGCAGCTAAAGGGAGAGCATGGTACGTAGACCTTTGCTAAAGTATGCAAATTCCGTAATCTCACATGTGTGACGTGCCGCAGGCAGTCAAGCCACGTAATTGTACATGTCCGGCCACGAGGAATCCACTAACATCGTTTCACAATCTCAATAGAACAACAGAACATTTCATATCCTTTCTATCCAACGTGTTGCTAAAGAAACGGGGCTGTATCCTATAAAGTATAGCCCTTGAGAGTGATGAAGCGAAAAGATACCATTCATCACAAACATATATTTATAATTTTCTAATAAGCATATATAATTTAACTTTTTTAGAAATCCCTCCTCGCTGGACTTAATTCGTGCATTCGATAATTATAATTTCGGCCGTGCGAAATGAGCAAGTACAGTACTAGGTCATGTGCAGTATTTACTCCGGACGAAATTAATTAAGTCGCACTTAATTATTTAGAAATATACCATTTCCACGTTAAGGGGCTTCTTGAATGATTTTTGACCGTTTAAAATCGGCGAAAACACGTGAAAAATGGATAGGAAGTTTTGCTTCAAAATTTAATGAGATTATTTATTTTGCGTGTAACGGGTGGTGTGCTGAATAATGAGAGCTGCGCAAAGAGTCTGAAAGATCGTAACACAAACGAAATACGAACTGATATCAGCGCAGCGGAGTTTTGCATGGCTTAATTAACGCGTAAGAAATAAGAGCACGAAAACAATGCGTATTAATTATTGAAAGTTCCCTGGAACGTGAATGGGTGTAACGTGTGATCAGTAAGCGTAAAATAACGGTAGAGCAGCCGCGGAAAGGAAGATCTTCCGTCATTCAGATTTTTGCCTGACATCGTGTAATATATTCTCGATACGCGTATTTCGATTGATGAGTGTGCTAATGAAAAAATTTGGACACGTGTGACACACCATTTCCTGAAAGATTTCGTTTTGCTCGAAATATTTAGGGAATTTGAATTTTTAATAATTTAGTAAAGTGAATAGACTTCGGTGTTACTTTGTATTTAAAATGGATAAAAATCGTAAGTGCTCACAGGAATTCATGAATAATTTTAAAAAATTGGGATTTCAAAACGCCAGCTCTTTTGCAATCCAGATTTCCAAAATATTATTCTGCACTTTCGACTTATTTTTACGTAAGGAATCATCCACTTCTCGACTACACTATTCTGCCCCACTATTAGTAGTAAACGTTATCATAAATACATAAATAGTTCATTACAATTGCTCCCTGCATTACACCTATGCCTTTTCTCGTGCAGGAGAACTTCTTTATCCTAAAAATCATCAGTGACACTTTTGTAAGAATCTAACAGTTCGAATCTCTTGTGTAAAGATCTCTTTCCTAATATCTGAGGTATCTCTCCTAATTTTACTTCGCTGAATCTAGTGAAAATGAAAGATACACAGCATCAGATACGATTGAAACGATAGTAAGGACATTGAACTTCGTCAGCATGACCTTCAGCTCATATCGCATAGACTCAGCTGGCTTTTCCGCTATATGGAGTCAAAGATACCCGTGTACTATTACGGTGCAGTGACCAATATGCGGTATTAAATAGCAACTAATACTCGCGCGTTCACTTGTACCTACTTGCTTCTGCAGTACCATGTTGCCATGGACTTTGCAGTACGGCTGAATAAATGCAAGCAGCCACACAATCCGATAAACGTACACTAAATGCTTATCTACTGAACATATATATACACCACCGTTTGTAAATATTAGAATTAGCGAATTGAATTTTAAATCCGCTAAATTCTGATTTTACTTCAGCTATTCTTTGCGCTAACGAATGAGTCTTCTAACACTTCCATGTCGCTAGAACGTAAAATGCAGTAAATACACAACTTTTATCAGTAATCTTCTAGATAGCAAATGGTCTCTGAGTGTACAACTGTGTCATCGACTGAGGAGTAAGTAATTACTTAACCTTTAGAGGGCCGAGCTGGCCACTATAGTGGCCACCTAAGAATTTAGATACTTTGCCGGCCATTTTGGTGGTATATGTTATATGCATAAATTTTAAGTAAATAAAATTTACAATCTCAATGAAAAAATCCCGGCCCTCTAAAGATTAATAAACTAAGTAATAAATTATCAGTTATTCATAATGCATCGAGGCTGGTTTATATTATTTGGAACGATATTTTTGAGAAATTCCCTCCCCTTTGCGTAATTCTTAGGACAATGAATCATTTAAATTTTGTATATTGGAATAATTTTTTGCAATCCTGTAGATAATGTTTCTTACTGTTGTTTTAGTAGCCTGGAAAATTGTTCTTGTTTCGATTGGGAACCAAGGTTACAAGAAAGAACTAAACGGAGTAATGGTTACAAACTTATTTTGATAAAACGTGTTTTTCTGCATTAACGAAATTTCCTGCACCTACTTTCGTGTGCAAAGTATTTTACCTAGCGAAAAAACCTAAAGTGTGTTAATACCTGTTTGCACAGATTACCCAAGTGGAATGTAACTAGACGTAATGTAAATTGAAACTAGTTTTTCAACGCGCAACGAAGAAAAAGAGGCCAAGAAGTGATTTCAATGCAGGAAGTAACGCGAAAAATCAGCTACGTATATTGAAATGCTCCAAACAGTCGAGTGAAAGGAAGGAGAAGAACAAGAAAGTCAGTGATGTATGTTTTGCTGAGCCAGGGACGCAACTCGCAGCAAGAAAACTGACAAAAAATTTTCATTTCAGTTACATCATTTAATTTATTACTTTCGAGAAGAAGAAAGAAAGTATTACGCATTTAATGTAACAATATCGCAACTAAATTTTCTAACATGTACCGAATATTAAAAAGAGGTTCAGAATTTGAAGAGTACCTAGTATTTAATAAATTGATCACAGAATGGTTAAACAAACCACGTCTGAGTCGAAACAAAATTAATTCAGTCAGCTAGGTTTCCAGATTTGATAATGAAATATGAGCAATTTGGCTCCAGCATAGAAATTTTAAAATAAGTAATGGGCTAAATAATTGGGAAATTAAGGAATGGCGAGAGTTCTCCAAATTAATCGTGAATCATAATTCGTACGATATTTCACTGCCGTTATTCACGACACCCACTGGTTGTGCGATCGAAATCTGCTGCGAGCACGTACCCGTTGTATTCGTTCATTCTTTTTTATCTGGAATACTCCCTCGCTTTCACCGATTCCCATTCATTCGCGTGCAATCTCAAACATGCGATGAAAGGATCGAAGATCTGCTGCTTTGTACGTACGGACAATTTACTTCAATCAACTGTTGGAAAGAATTTCGCCTTTTTTGTGAGCAGATCGAGTCGCGTTCTTATAAAATCGGATCTCTCTTCGATATACAGGGTGTAACAATATCAAGCGACCAAACTGTGCTAATCTTTCAAGTAGCAAATTACACTCTCAAAGGAATTCTAATTTAACTAAAGAAATAATAATTTCATACGAGTTTGCATTTCAAAGTCACAGCTGCTTTTGAAACTTCCAACAATTTTAGCGTAAATGGAAGATTGAATTTAGAATACCACGGATTTACAAGCCGAAGTTTGAATACTTTATTGGAAAATCGATATTTCTTATCTTTTACCAAAATCGTTGACGGTTAATATTCTAAAGTCGATTTACACCCGTTAGTAAAATAGGAAGACGAAGATAACGCGATGATTAGTGTAACTAATTACTATTCCGCAACTATAACTGGATAAATTATGTAAAACCAAGCTGCCTGGGAAGAAAAGTAGTCAGGCATTGTACCATACGTCGAGCTCCTACACACCGTAAGCAACGAGAGCAAACTCGTAGCGCCCGCCGTCAGGAAATTGTTGAAGACCATCGTATATTTAGGTTCGCGAGAATAATGAAAGATGCGAGATATAAAGATACAAGAAATAGAGAGAAACGAGCGAAGTGCAATGATGCGAGCTCTCTTTTACTTCGCTGGAGCACGTAATTAATATCACTAGGATGCTTTCTATGAGATTTCCTCTCGACTCTGACAAACGACGAACTAACAATAACCGGTACACCGTACGCGATTGTTTCCTAACGGAATAGCGCGGCATTGTATACGTAATTAGAAATCTAAGAGAAAGAACTCTTCCAGGAACGGAAATGAAACGAAACTGTATTCTGCTCCATTAAAAAAATTGAATGGTTCCTCGTTTTTTTAATGCAACGAATGCTTATTAACAATCGTCGTAGGCAATTTTACTAAATATAAACTTGACACGATATCTATATAGCATATAGCGCAAACATTTATCTACCAGTTTTCAATATCTTTTGGTAAATAGTCTGGAGTTTAATTAAACAGTTTAACCCTCGAAGGGTTGACGCTTCTGGAGAAGTGCGTAGGAGACCATTACTGTTTTACCCCCCAGTTTAGACCCCGTACGCGTCTTTCTTTCTTTCTGCGTCACTTGGGAACGCGATGCTTCTTCTTGCAGAAATCGATATTTCGAGCTCTGAAGATTGATTTTCATTATGAATTAAGAGCATCGAGAACGTGAGTTAAAATAGACACAGGCACAGTCGTCGGAGGATTAATTATTTGACGCCATTGTTTGTACCCCACGCAGACTACACTGTGAAAGCGTTAATGGAGGACTGAAAATTCGTATCCTAATTATTTCATGCAAGCTCGTGTAATTATTCTAGAGATAATATTATTATTCTGTCATTTACCTTGGAGGGTTTGTCCATGATACGGTAAGTGAGCGAGTCACGATGACCGGTTGCGATGACGGCGCCCGCCTTACGAGACACGCATTGCCCCATATAGATCTCCCAACCTCGTCCCAGCACAATCTGAGCATCGCCAAAAAATCATCGAATTATAACAGGCACAAGTTCTGCGTTGATCCAAAGTGCAGCACAACTCCATTCATCTGAACACGTCGGAGAAGAAAAATCGCGCGAATAACGGAGCTGCGCTGAAATAAAGGCGGACCCACACGTTCGGGGAATGCCGAACCTTTGTTATTCGGTATCGTTCGCAGACTCTCCCAACGATTTCTCTGAGGCTATATTCAAGGAAATCCGTTCGTTTCATTTAAAGTAATACCTTCAGGACTATTCTTAATATTCATTTTATGGGTGAAATTTTGAGTATCATGATCTAACTGTGTTCTTTTAAATTAATCATTTGCTTGTTGATTTATTATCTTGAATTAATAATAATTCGAGTTCAATGAACTTCAAGTTCTGATAAATGGAATCCCACTGCAATATTGATGTATGTACATAGATTTAGTAGACAAGTAGATTCGAGTGACGGGACAGTGTTCTAGGGAACCTGCCGCGTAACCACCCTCTACCACCTAAAGCCACGTTCCCACATGTAACCAGACCCGGCTGGTTGCGTGTGCAGAATTACGCCGCAAGAGAAAAAGCACCTAAGAGACCTAAGAAATATAAGATAAATTTTTAACCAACCCAAATTTGTGTAAGCAGAACTAGGGCATAAGTGAGATCATATTGTAGAGAGGTTCTCATTTGATTTTTGTTTCCTGTTCTTTTTAATCGCAATTAGATATTCGGAAAAATTATTTTTAGGAAGGCCCCACACATTTCTCGCACACACAAGGAAAACACCACGCGCCGGGCCTGCATGTGTATAAGTCTTTTGTCGCGGTATAGACTTGAGGGATTTGAACAGAATCGATTTTCACTGAAAATGTTTTATGGGCATAGGTTCCACTTTTAAAAATTGTGGCAATTATTATTAACCTTTTGACTGCGGCAGCTTTGACTGGTTGTCCACTGACTACCTACTGACGAAAACGGTACCCGGAAATTTGATACCATTCTTAGGGGTTAGAAAAATAAATAATTGCAAATAAATTAAAAATATTCAGTTTTTCTATCGTGTATATTGATAGACTCGTGAGAGCGTATATATACGCCTTTCGTAGTCGAAGGGTTAAACAAGGTAAGAAGGTTTGATACTGCGTTCCTACTTCCTGAACCGAATGTTATGAATACTAACCGAGGTATATACAAAGAACAGTATTTCTTATACGGTACCATTTTCCATATACAACACGGAAATACGTGCAGATGCACGCCTACAATGTTAGGGAATTTATGAAATCATTATCATGCTTCGAATTATGTAATTTCCACGTAATAGTATGACTTGAAGAGTATCAGTAATTTTTAATATTACGCGTGCCCGTCTAGTATTATTTCTACGATTGCAGTCGAAACTCGCGCGAAGCCAAATTGCTTCGTTCGAATTTCTCATGATACCCATTCGAAGTAATGTCGCATAATTTACGCTTTCCCCCTGTATGCGATCTGGATGCAGGTTAATGGTTCGAAGCAGATATCGCGGGGCCATTGAGTAGGTACTTTCATTGGAACGAACGGAAATACCACAGAACTGAAGAGGACCCAATACCGTGTGCGGTGTATCGTCACCAGCTTTGGCAAAATGATATCTGGAGAAATGGTAACATTGGGCAAAGACGAAATTGAAAATGATCGGTACAAATAATATGGCTTACTTATACAGGGAGTCTGAGAGTAAGTGGGAAATATCTTAGGGGCGACTTCAGCACTTCACTTTGTTTTTGGAGTTACAGCGAATTTCGAATCGCAATATTTCTTTCGTTAGATGGACGTAGCGTCATTCAATTCCTCTCGACTGTTTACAAACAGAACTCGGTATGTAGGTATCCTCTGCACAGTATTGTAGTCTAGTTCAGAAAAACAGTATCTAAAAACGAACCCCCAAAAAACAAAAATCAAATAGGACGTATGTTTATACAATTTTTTTTAATTTTTAGCTGTACGTAAGTCACCCCCAAAATATCTCCCACTTATTCTGGGACACCCTGTATAACAAACAAATAACAGCCAAGAAGTATACGAATTTAAAAATCAGTTACAAAAGTTTGAACTAAATTATATAAAACAGTTTGTCTACTAACTACTATAGATTTGCTGAAAATGCTAATTACAACAGAAATAATAGAAACACACACATAAAAGCAGCTCGGGTTTATCACCACTGCCAATGGAGCTAAAAAAATTAATATTCAGATACTCTCCGACCCTACGGCAATTGTAGTAATTTCGAAAAGTGAGTCGGACGCACAAACCAATATATCTCATAATTATTAAATGCATTCCAAAAATCAAAGAAAATCCTTAGAATTCTATAATACTAGGATGATGTGAACGAAGAGAATTTTAGTGATCAACTGAGGGAATAGATCGAGAAAAGGAGATTTCGAGGATCAAATGATGGAATAAATGAAGAAAAAGTGATTTTTGGTAATAATCGAATGAAGTAGGCACACAAGACAAGGGATTTTGGGGATCATGCATCGATGTTTAGGAAACTGGGCATCATCGTCTGACATAACTATGTATATCGTTTATGGAATGATATTACCGTAACGCGACCTGTAAATGATCGGAAAGGTACAGGTGAAAGGTAGAACCTTAGCGTGGAATTTAACCTTAAATACTCAAATCAATGGTGAAAGGTGGCGGTGCGTCGTGATTCCCAGATGTAGGACGATAAATGGCACTGGCCCAATTCGCCACATTCGGAACATGCCGAGCGCACAGGCCGAATGTTTAGGGGGATACCGATTTCTTGCAGCTTGCAACATTTCTCCACCTTCGATTATTTCTGATCGCTCGAGCCGAACCGTTTCACTTCCGGGCAACTTAACGTGGCATTCTCAAAAATGGCCAAGCTCCATGCAGCGAAAGTTTAAGGTACAATATTGTTATTCAATCTACTTGGACTCGAATGAAATTTTCTCGGATCTATTATTCCTGCACTAATAGTGTATTCGTTTTCAGTTCACTTTTTACGTTTATTTAAATACAATCGGCGATAGATCAATGGATCGGGCAATTGTACCTAGCTTTTGCACGGAAAGTATGACGCGGGAGAATATTTGCAGATTAGTAACAAGAAACTGTTGCGAGCAGATTCTATGGCGAGGAATTCACAGTTAACAGATTCATCGATTTTATTTCATAATAATCGGAAATTAAGACGAGACATAGGCGAGATAATTGTAGAAACGCGATATTATCGTTCGTTAGCAGCGGACAGGGCAAAGTTTGTTAAGCTGCATTAAAATCCGACCGCGAAAATCCACGGAAAACTAACGAAACGTTAATTCGATTATAATGAACAGAAGGGAAGAGCCGGCTAACATTTAAGGAAACGTGTATCAAAATAATTATGAACCAAGGTGGTCTTCGATAATTGGAATTCACATTGGATAGAGTCCAACTTACAGAACTAGAACGAAACTAACAACGAAAGGCCTCAAAATGTCCTCTCCGGTCCCAACGGGTGTTTGCACAATGATAAAAATACTAAAGCTCATGGTACAATGTGGTTTTCGAGGCAGATAGTTTATTAGCAATTGCGGGACTACGATTTAACTAGAATCGAATTGAAACTGACCTCGCGAGAATTGCGACTGTATTTATATCGGATTGAAACTGAGGTCAAATAGGAAATTGCAGCGCTCTCTTGGGTATTTTCGAAGAGGAGTGAGGATACTCCAAAGAAGCTTTAAGAAATTGTGTCCAAACGTGTGAATCGGGATCGGTGATTCAGGACCTAGAAAAAAAACAAAGAGTTTGCGTGACGCAAGTTTCGAAGGACGAAAATATTTGACTTGAATGGAAATATTTAGCAGCGATAATAGGATTGGTTTTATCTTGTTCCCTTCACAATTTGGATAATTATATTTGGTTTCGGAAATTAACTGCGGGTTTTGCCACTTTGGACCCTCGTGAGGCTAGTACGCGAGGGAGAATTTCAACTATTTTTACGTATTATTATCTAAGACAAATATTGCGTTTAGTTGATTTCGTTAAATGCGTCGATAATAGCCAGCTGCAAAATGGTCTCTTTACATTGTGCAATTACCATAAGTCGAGGTACACGTGTATGCATATTGTAGGAGATCGAGACAGGCATAATCTAAATACGTTATTTTACATCCTGATAAACATTTCATATTAAATGCAACGATAACTAACTGGTCCCTGTACTGTGTTTTGTATCATTAAGGATTCACGGTTAAAAGTCGCGTCGATTTATTTATCTTATGATCAGATACGTTAATAAACTTTAGGCTGCGGTAAAGCTGTGCATTATTAAACTTCTGTAACAATTCCATCCGATATTTAGGATTTTACTAACAAGAGTATTTCCTAATTAGACGCGGCTGCGCGAATGTAATAAATTTCTCGAGACTTCTTCCTTTAAATTATTGTATACTATTCCTATTAATTCATAAGATCAACGATTAATAATATTAACAACAATCGAATATGATCGCCGTTACTTCTTGTGCAACGTTAAATAAACCAAAACATTATTCAGAATACAGAATACTGCGTAAAAGAACGAACAGCGTACAATCACGTCTTAGTAAATGATGATTTTGAAATTTATGTTATTCACGACAGTTTTCTTTCAACATATCATCTTTTCCTAGTTGACTCATGCTGACAATTCAAATAGAAAAAAGACGGAATCATTTGTTCGCAATATTCAGAAGGAATTTTAAAAGAACGAGGAAACAAGATAACAGTGAATCCGCACCGAGATGTCTCGGATGGAGGACCCTACCCAGTTTCACATCCTGCAATCGATACTGACCGAAATATTGAGAACCTGATAGTTCGCCTGAGAGAAACTTGCATACATATCACCAGTCCACGATTTGCGAAGAGTATTGCATTTTTTCCGAAAAGAACAAGACAATAAAGTTCATCGAATCGAGTACTGTTTAAATCTTACATAACTCCGAAAACCGGTATACGTTTGCACATGCACCCACGCGCTCGCGCACCATACGTGCGATTTGTTAGACATTTCAATTTATTAATTTCTGTTAAAATTAAATTTAATGGTCGCCAGGACCAAGTAGAGTATCGGTAAATTCTATTTAATATAAGAATTTATTCAAAGAGATTAATCTATAGCCGTGAGAATTTCTCCTGGCAGAATGGAATTTCCACAACCAATCTGTGTTTACTTCGCCTACAGCTAAAAGGAGATTGAAGAGGAGATAGGAATGAAAGCCAGAAATTTTGTTAGTTCACCGGTGAAAAGATCAAAACCCTCGGTCAGGATGTGTTGCGCATGCACCTTAACCTTTCACAGACACCTCTTTGCCCAAAAGCGATCGGAAATCATATTGCAATACACTCGTATTTACTCACAGAAATAAAATTCCCTGCGGCCCTATGCCTGGCTTGTTCTCTAGCTGACTCAAAAGCACTGGAAAGAAGAAATCCTTTTTCATACAAAAAAAATTGTCACAAATATTGTCAACACCTCGTCCAAGATCACGACGCTCATTTTTTCCCTAATGATTCGCAGCGAATTACTCGTACGTATATATAATGCTCTGCACGTACGCAACGCGTACGAAGTAGCAAATAATTACATTCATCATTTACATATGGAAGACACGTTCATCTTATCGTCGCTTTTCACGAATTACGTCCGCCACCGTATCCGCGAATCGATGAGTAATTGTTGCGTCGACAAACCAACGTTCCCCCGGATAAGTACATGAAAATGATAATCGGAAGATTCGAAAAATATGCTCGCATACGAGACTAATCGCGGAATCGTGAAATAAATGTTCGGATGGTTCGGTTTAAAAGACACCCTCGGTAGATTCGTGGAACGTGAACCATAGCCCGCGAAGCATTATGGGCATTCTCTATCTCGATGGAATTTCATTGATCTTTCGTGTAAACATGAGGAGGATATTGCAGCGAACGACCGGAATCTGAATGATTTTCCCGATAATAAGCTCACCTCTTCTCGCGGAGTTCAATCTCTCAGGTAGTTTGCGTGAAATCGTGGTATGCATCACAAAACTTAACACTGACACCTACGAATAACAACGTGCCGATCGTGTGACGCGAGGATACGACTCGTATCCCCGATGCACAGTACGTAACAGACTACTACACCACCTGTCACTCAGCATATTCGATAGCACGAAACATGCGTCGTGATGTCATAGCCGCCCCACCAAGCATCAGGCGCCAATGAGCACAGAGTAGATAGACGCCCTTCTACCACATCCTTCGGGAGCGCCATCTGCCGCGCAGCAACAGAGTTGCCATTTATTCAAGTAAGCGCGTGTTGCGTTGGATCTTGCGATTATTACGAGGAAATATAAAAAAACTTGGGAAATGTAAATAAAATGGTACTTTACACTTCGAAAGATATATGTAGCAGAAATGTGGATTAAAGTATTAATTAAAAACCTAAATGGAACAGAACAATAGTAATCGCAGGCATTTATACAAGTTTCTGATTTTCAGAAAATAAAACTGCTACAATTGATGTACAAATAATTTCTATAAACTTTAGTTGAAATGTACAATGTTATTCATAAATTTATTATATCCTACTTATGGTTACATTCTACGCAGAAGAGTAGAGACAGTTTCATATTTTATTTTTCATTAGCATATATTACAATCGTAGTATTATTCACATTAAGTTATGGGCTATAATATGTACGTATAACAATATGCAAATGTTCTTGCTGATGTACATGGCTTTATTGAAGGCTCTTTTGTATTACGCCGCATAACTACGTACAGGTAGAATTTTATTTGCGAGGGATTTCATTTCTAAATACTTTCCGTTTCTGGAGGACGTTCAGTCTTGTTATGTCCTAATTGTGCTTGGCGTATAGTTCTCTGAATAATCCTAATTTCCTTCCTCATTTTGTAGTCATCGTAACAGCAGTTGAATCCGTAACATAATGTTATTACAGCATAGCAGCCTACCGCTATATGCGTGGACTTTTTTGGTTGACTTGTGAATAAAAATGCCACTAATCCACTTACAATGCCGCCACCAATACCATACAAGAAGGAATCTCTTTGGCAGTTTGTTTGAATAATTGGTACTCCAAATAATGTCACACCTGTCTTTCGAGGTTCTTTCGTGTTCACGCTGTCCGTGTTTGCCATAGTGTCCATGTTAACTTATAGGATCATTAACCAGGAGCGTATTCACGTAACATTTGCAAGTATCATGTGGTAAGGTAACATATCCAACACATATCAACTATGCACATGCGCATGCTTACAAATACACTACACTACCTCACTACTCCACATTACTCCCCAAACAACTCAATCATAAAATTACTAGACGTCACCGACGTCACTATGGGCGAATTCCACTTGCGCCCAAATCGCCTGCGATTTTCATTAGGGTAGGTTTCTCTGTACGCGACTGGACGCATCGTCAAGAATTTCAAAGTCGATTTTCTCGAAAATAAAGCGCAATATAAAAAAATGTTATTTCTTTTTCTCGGCTTATTTACTTGTTATAAGTAGAGTAGAAAGAGTAACTTTTTTTGATATCGCGCTTCATTTTCGAGAAAATCAACTTTGAAATGCTTGACGATGCGTCCAGTCGCGTATATGAAAACCTACCTTAATGAAAATCACGGGCGATTTGGGCGTAAGTGGAATATTTTCCAATATGGAATATAGTCCAATATTTTCCACAAAAATTGCCAAATAAAGAATGAAGTTAACTGCTGATATCCTTCTCTACTTACCATATCCTTTTTCTTATCCAGACGCCTAAGCTGCGTAAAAAAATGCATTTTATAAGCTATATAAGCATTTTTATTTGCAAAAGATACTATATGGTTACGAGTCAAGGATTTATTCTAATTGTTTCTGATTCCTTTCCTAAAATATGAACGACTAAAGTTCAGAAAGTGCAATGATGATAACTAAAATATTAGAAACAGCTACATATTTATATTATATAGGGACATTTGTATTTTAAATGGTTGGTATTTCTACCTAACCGCTTCCTAATTCTTTTTCACGCGGTGCGGATATCGTCAAGGTACACGCGATTAAGAGTTCGGTTTTTGACTAAAAACAAGGTTGAAATGATTCAGAAAACAGTAAATGTTACATAGCAGGTTACTCGTAGCGTAGCAATTTATTAGATGGATTAAGTTTCTTTCCCGGATCGCGTCCACGGAATTTGATAAAAGTGGATTTCGTTTCATACCATCTACTTCGTGATATCTGACAGCATATTGTAATTCGCAAATATTGAATTTAAAGCTGCACTTCTGTGCACGCATTAAGCTCCAAATAAGATCTCTATTCTAGTTGAAATTATTAACAAACCGAAAAGTGGTGTTAAATTTGCGGAGTACATATAAACAATATCTTAACCTCTCTACATGTTTCAGATGTTCACGGCAAACGCTAAAATAATAAAGAGTGGTGGAGCCGAGCCTGATGCGTTCGAGGCTAGCATTTCTCAAGCTCTTCTGGAGCTTGAAATGAATAGTGATTTAAAATCGCAGTTAAGAGAACTGTACATCACTAAGGCACGTGAAATAGAAACCAATAACAAAAAGGTAACTTAACGCTTCCCTTCTTATCATTCAACTTCCGCAATAATTCATTTTCCTTCGTTT
The DNA here is from genome assembly GCA_910592295.1 of Andrena haemorrhoa. Lineage (NCBI taxonomy): Eukaryota > Metazoa > Arthropoda > Insecta > Hymenoptera > Andrenidae > Andrena > Andrena haemorrhoa. The sequence goes on from OU342943.1 coordinate 18,418,243, forward strand.
CTTTCATAAAAATACTGTTTAAGCTTGACAATGCTTATTAGCAAGTGTCATTAATTATTTTCCCCAATATCTATATTAAAATCAAAATATTAGACAGTGCAAATAATTGCCTTTTTAAATAAAACAGACAATTCTATTGATTTATACTTTAGCGTCTTGTCTCCTCTTATGTCTGAAATAGCAATCAGATTTTGAAGCAGATATATCATAAACTTTGTGTAGAATAATACTTGTTTTGTTGCAGTGCATCATTATTTATGTACCCATGCCAAAACTGAAGGCTTTCCAAAAGATTCAGACGAGACTTGTTCGTGAATTAGAAAAGAAATTTTCTGGAAAGCATGTCATGTTTGTTGGAGAGCGTAAAATCTTACCCAAACCAACAAGGAAAACACGTACCAAGAACAAGCAAAAGAGGCCGAGAAGGTATGACTGAATAATTGAAAGAATGCCGATACCGCTCGTATGCTCGTGCAAAATAAGGTGTAAGTTAACGACAAATCTATAGCGAAAATCATCATTTTCAGCCGTACTTTGACTGCAGTGTATGATGCGCTGCTAGAAGACTTGGTGTATCCTGTAGAGATTGTTGGCAAACGCATCAGAATTAAACTCGATGGTACACAGCTCATCAAAGTACATTTGGATAAAAATGAACAAACGAACATCGAGCACAAGGTAAATTGCTTTTTATAATGAATATTGCTGCGTTTTGTTGTAGTTTAGAAACTTTTTTGCACAGCGTAGTCTTTATTTGCCATCTAGACCGGGGTTGACTAACTGGTGGCTCGCGAGCCACCGGGTGCACCTCCGCCTTGCTGCCACGCTGAACGGCCCCCTTCATACCGACCAGATTCTGACGAACGCAGTCAGAAAGAGAAGGAAAGAAGGAGTAATTGACTGCGATCGTCAGAGTCTGCTGAGAGGTATGGAAGGGGCCGTTCAGAGGCAGCAAGGCGGAGGTGCCCCCGGTGGCTCGCGAGCCACCAGTTCGCCCCCTTACGCACTTGCGACAAGTTGCCGGCGACCGGGTCGCCGACGACCACGAGATACACGGGGATATATGACTTCGTACGCACTTGGTCGCGGGGAGCAACAAAGGTTTCTGGTCTCTGGTCGACCAAGTTGCCAGCAACTTGTCGCAAGTGCGTAACTGGGCTTAGTCAACCCTGATCTAGATAAATGAATGTTTTAAATTTTGTATACTTCTATTTCCATAATTGTTATGAAACATCTAATGTACGACTTTGATCGACAGGTCGACACCTTTGCTGCTGTGTATAAGAAATTAACAGGGCGGGATGTAACATTTGAATTCCCTGAAACCTATGTATAATTTGTTAAAAAAATAAAAATATTTGAAATACGATTTCCTGTTACTTTCTTCTTCCTGTTATTAAAATTTATTCATAATCTAGTAGCAACTTCTATTTCAAGATCGTTTAAATAGTAAGTTACGTTAGGTTTCAATACAGTCGAACCTGTACGAGTCGAAAATTTTCTTCATTCCGATCGTTCCGCTGTAAATGCCTCTACAACTCGGTAAGTCGAAACCTCTGTTAGCGAATTCGGTAACTCGCACTGACTTTGCACTGGTGCCAGAAAATGACTTGGATTGGTTATTTCTGATAGAACGGAAGATAGCTCTATAAGAATCAACCAATCAAAGTCATTTTTTGGCACCAGTGCAGAGTCACCGAATTCGCTATATAATTCGAAGATGTTTTCCCTTCCCTTGAGATTCGAGTTATGGAGGTTCGACTGCATTTGAAGTTTACTTAATGTTAACAAAATTGATTTAACAAAAAAGCTAAAAATAAAAATGGAGTTTTGAAATATAGTACTTGCCTACACTGCATTCCACTTTAGAGCGGACTCGTTCCGCGCAGGGATGTACTGTTGATTGGCAGGAAACCGGCAGGGAAAGTGCTACGACCAATCGCGTGTGTCAGATCCGTGGGAGCTGGGTAGGTCAGTGGCAAATCGGTAGGGGCGTCCGCTCTTATATTGAATGAAGTGTACAGTAAACTCGCGCTCGGTGGCGAGCGCTTAACGCATAGCTCAGACGAGCGCATAGCCAGAGTTAAATACATATGTTAATATCATCCATACATACACTAATGAAAAAAGTACACCAAATGCAATACTACGCGTGTATGTGCCTGCGCGCATGCGCCTAAAGCCTAAAATTCGATAATTCCTAACAGAAATTCAATTATTAACTTTCACTTTTTTTATTCAACACATAAAAACCCGTTCAATTATCAGTGGTTTTAAATTCGCTAGTGTCGATACAGCAAGTGATTTATTCCCAACAAAATATTTAACAATTCCTTTTAAAGTCACCATTTTCAAGTTTACATCCAAAATTTCAATCTTTCCGCCCAATCCACATTTTTGCAATAACAAGGAATTAACCGAATCGTAAAGTTATCAGCATTCTATAATAAATTATTACTGTTAGAAGGAAAGAAAAACTTCTCGCGAATGAAATTCGAAGTGACAAATATTCCTAGGAAAATGTTAACGCTACAAATTGTTCGACTTAATTTTGCAGACTTATAATTTTCAAGTGTCGAATATAAAGCGCGAAAGAACGTTTAGAAGAAATTTCAATATTTGCGTTGTGACGTGAAGTGAGTAATATTATAAACGGTAGGAATTTCTGAAATCAGAAACTTTAAAGACATTGCCGGAGAAGGCGTTCTTGATATCTGGTGATATCGCATATTACGTTACCTGTCACAGTATTTCTTGTTGTTATAAAGAAAATTGGTAAGTTCTCATTTCATTATTTTATAATGCGAGCGCGAACGCGTGCATCATGCAATTTATATTACCTAGTACAAATTATCGTCTATTATATAGACAATCTTCAACGTTAACCTATATAATTCTTATCTTTCCATCGATCCAAAAAAAATAATGTCACGATTTGTGGATTTTTCAAAAAACATCTTATTAAACATTTTAAACACGCAATGAGTGGCATCACCCTGCTCGATGTATATCACTTTAGTTTCTTAAACAGCACGATAATAATGTGAATAAAAAATAAAAATAAACTCACCTGTTGTGAAATGTACTTTGCTGAGTATATTGTTAACACTTTTATCTTCTGTACGTTATCTAAACAGATATTATGTATAGGATTTGTAGTCACTCAAGGCATCTGAACTGTTAACTGTACGAATACCTTCGCCTTGTTAGTTCAAGATGAGTTCTGGGTTTATATCGGAAGCTGAGATTACAGAACAACGAAGGATACGACAGCAAGAATGGGAACGTGTGCGAACTGCGGATCAACCATTAGGTTAATATTATTTATTTTACTTTGCGGCATGTTCAGTCAAACCGGTGACTTAAATCTTACGCGATCCCCTTGCAGAGACCAGCTGTAGTTGCTCGTGACAAAATGATTTCTACTTTTCCAACTCCTACCACACTGCTAGAAAATGATATTATTACACCTTTACATTGTACTTCTCGCCTTATTAATCTGTGTGCAAAATATTTGGATTTTTCGAAATGTACAGCGATAGAAATATTTGATACGATTAATTATTATCAGGTATATCTTCTCGATTTTGTAGAAGCTCCTGAAGAACCATACGATACGAGATCTTTATACGAAAGGCTACAAGAACAAAAGAATAAAAGAGATGCCGAGTACGAAGAAGCACACAAACTGAGTAAGATAATAATTCAAGAATACAGTTATTAAAGAGATATTTCACACGTTTCTATACTTTCGATAACGAGTTCTTTAATTCCAGAAAATATGATAAAAGGTTTAGACGACGACGAGGTGGAATTTTTAGATTTAGTGGATAGAACTAAGTTAGAGGAAGAGCGTAAAAAGAATCTTGAAGAAGAGAAAGAGATGCGCGATTTTAAAGCAGCCGTTGCTTCGTTACAAGAAAAATCATTGAACGAGAAGCTCAAGCAGGAATTAAAGAATCCTCAAATTGTAAATAAAAATGTTTCCTCTGGAAGGTAATGTATTAATTTCTCTCCGATAATCACAACTGTCTTTAATAAATATTTATGACTCTTCGTGATTCTTATTATTCTGAGTAATGAAGTAATAAATACGTAATTATAGTTAATTATTACTACTAGTAATTATAAGAATTTTATTTTTCAGCAGCCGTACATCGCAGTTAAAATTATTAGCTGGTGTTGTAGTGAAGCGTTCTGAAAAACAGAAACAAGGTAAGACAGTATTATATTTCGATTCTAGAATATTTTAAACTATTGATTATGAACATATTTTAATTTGTCAATTTGTGCCTCTAATTATATGATTGACGAAAATAATAATAAAGAAATTAAAACCGTATTGTAAGTAGTTCGAATTTGAAGTCGGCATGTTGGAAAGGCCTCTTCAATTTTAATAGGAGCAATAATCTTCAATTTTGTAGGAGATGTCACACGGGGTGTTAAGAGAAAATTGCCATCCGATGAAAGTACAGAGACATTGAAAAACGAAGACTGCCCAGTAAAAGAGGAAAAAACGACTGAAATCGTAGAGTGCGAGACCAATACGCTCAAAGAAGATTCATCGGAAAATAAAACTACAGTGGACAATATGGGAGGCATGAAGTGCATTGGAATTTTACCTGGTCTCGGCTCTTACGGGGATTCTAGTGATAGTGACTGTAGTTCGGATACGGATCAAGATCCAGAACCAAGTCATTCCAAATATGATCTTTTAGGTCGGAAAATAAAGATAGAGAAAGAAGAGATCTTGAAACAGAAAAGCTGAATACAAAGTATTTGTAAACGATCTTTTTATGAATAGATGAATCACCGTTTCTGTTTTACAATTCCCTGTAATTGTAAAATATAAATACACTTTTTGCAATTACTTTTCGAGCAGTTCACTTTTATTTCGCGTTCTAAAAAAATTGTGGGTAAGCTTCGGAAAATCTCTTATTAAGCTTTCTTTGGGAGAAACATTTTATATTGTATAATATTTTTTTTGTTTCTATATGCTACGATAAATGTGTGAATCCTTCGTTGCGTACTGAAAGTATTTTAGTTTAGTCTCAGCTTTCGATTTTGCTTCTTAGGTATGATAGTTTTGAAAATAATTTGTTATTAGTCCATAATTATAGCTATGCGTACTTTTAAGATCGTGAAAATACGAATTTAATAACGATTGTTCGTACAATTGTAAAAACATTCAATTATTATTGTACGTATCTAGTAGATATTTAGATTATGACCGCCGTGTGAACATTTTTTGCAAGCATGCAGAAGTTTACGAACATTCTAAAAATGTTTTGTGTGCAATTGCAATATCTTGAAATAATCATCTTCGTAGCAACGATGATATAGAAAGCTAATTTTCACTGTCACGATAATTTATTAGTAAGTTGTATAATATTGTAATATATGATATGAATTCGTCAGAATGAGCACATTTTATTTTATGCGCGTAAAATTCTAATATTCATACTACTCTTCTTAAGGAAGTAATAATTATAATTCTCGTAAGATTATTTAAAATTGTTCGCATTTTTTTAAAAAAAGAGGAAGACAAAGACCGATGTAGATAGTTTTATTCATTTTACAATTGTATGAAGATCAGATTATTCTTGTACTGAAACTTGCAAAATATTTAAATAAAATGGCTATAATTAATAATAGACAGAGTATTACGTAATAATGCTGTGCTTAAATAATGATATACACATGGCTGCACACTGATTTAATAATGCTATATATTTCAAACTCATAATATTAAACATAAACTCCACAATGAAAGTTTATACAAAAGACTCAAAACAACACAAATCAAATTTTGTAGCATATATAATGTAGCCACGTGTCGAAATAACGTTTGTATTTTATATACATGTTGGTCTTTTAAACGTTATCCTTTCGTTCTACATTTCAACAAAGTATGATTACCGAAATATATTACAAAATAATTCAGCTGACTATATTAACAAATTAATAATGCAAGGAAATGTGTTGTCATTATTTATCATGAACAAATGAAATGAAACCAACACTGCCTAATACTGTTGCAGCAAAATAAGAAGCTATATTCATACATCTTAAAGTAATTCAGTGTTACGTCAATAAAGAATGTAGCCATTCATCGTTTATATCTTCAGACACACTGTAATCGTTGCTTAAAAAGTCTTCTAGGACAGTATCTAGAATCGAAGTATCTGACGTCGTATTCTCTTGATTCGGTAAGCTATTTGTCGTTACAGAGTCATTGCTTTGAGTTGACGCGTGATCAGTGGTTACATTTTTTACCGAAACCATTTCTTTACAGCCATTTTCACCATTCACTACTTTCTGCTGTTTACAGGCATTTTCAGTCGAATTTTCATTCTCAATATTACTTGTCGAATTACTTTCTACATCTCGCATTTTAGAACTCGACTTTAAGGAACTGATATCGTTGCCGTTCGTATTAATGGAATTACTGGGCTCCAGTTTTTTCTTAATAGCGCTAAAGCTGAATTTTGCATAATGTTTACCTCTATTTACAGCTCGTTTCACCGACGTACATTTCACTTCCGGAGTATTCGACTTTGCTGTACCGTTCTGGCAATTAGCCTGTTTCATTCCAGATGTTACCGTCTCGGGAACTGTTGCGCATACAGGGATTTCAAATGATAATGTTATCGGTGGTAAACCATCTATTTCCATCTTAGTCACGCTTAAATTAGATTTCGTTCCAGCTGGTTCATTATTAAGTTTACTACTTTCGCATGGCTCCGAACCCGCCAAATTTTCAGACTCCGATAAATAATTCGGAAGTAGATTACTATCCGTCGAAAGCGTTAATTTCTCCTCCGTCTCATCCGTAGGTTTATAATTAGTCACAGTCTTTTTCTCTAAATTTTGGTGAATGGAAGCTTGATTCGCTATTATAACATTAGAGATGTCGATATTTGTTTTCTCGATGCTTGTTATTTTAGGAATTCCTCTTGCATTGTTCGTATTTTGAATACTTTGCGTGCAGAAACCTTCTTTGACATGTTTCTTTAATACATCTACACGTTCGTCCTTAATTTTCATAATCTTCGCATCTTCGTCGTGTAATTGCAAAGCGCTGTTACTCAAACTTGGACTATTAACTACATTTCTACTTAAACTATCATTATTTACATTAAACTGATCTTTGTCATTTCTCTGCAATGATGTATCCGATTCTTTATGAATAAAAGTATGCAAATCACTGATACAATCTTTGGCTTCAACCGCCTTTGAACTGTTACATACACCATTGATGCTTTCCAAACGATTTGCATCTAAACTAGAACCAGTGGTACATTCTGTCGATGCATCTCTGGGAGCTATTATAGGTGCATCACGCAATGCTGGCTTTGTTGGCGCTACAACGGTTTCTTTGAACTTTGGTGTCGTCTTGTAATCGTCCCAGTAGCAAGACCATATTTTTCCGACTACTCTCGGACAGAATATAAAATCTTCGTAGCCGAAGGGCCATGTACACTAGAACGAAAAGTAAACGATCTAATCATTCGATATAAACCGAGTATAAGAAGAAACGTAAAACATGAAAATATACATAATTATATAATAAAGGAAAGATATAAATCCTTTTACAGGAATAACTTGAAAATGTAGAAGAAAGACCTAAGAAATAAGAGAAACATCCCTGCCCCTTCAGTTCCTCTTGCGAGAACTGTGGCGGTCTGTGAAGCAATAAATCGAGGGTTTTATTAAAACAGATTCCATCGAAAATCGAGGCTCGCGTGAAAAAAAATGTATTCCGCAATTTATTCCGAATCGCCTGCTTTTTCAATTTCTCCCGCTTCAAATGCATTCTACACCTAACCTATAAAGTTACTTCATTGTTAGGTTATGTCACTAAGTAACTCTGTTTACAAAAAGAGCGGGTACAAAGATGCATCGAAGTATTAAGATCCTGGAAAACGGACATGCTTCAACGTAGGAGAGAAGATAAATGCCGTACACGAAAGTTTACCTTTTCTTCTTCGCATACCCACAGAGCTTCTTGTAAATTAATCTGTAACAATTTAACTTTCTTCTTCACGCCTTTTTTCAAGCACAACGGGCACAGATCTTGCATCGTGCAGGAATTAATAAACACGGAGATGTTATCAGTGCACTGTTACTTAAAAATATTCGAGGCATGAGTGGCTTTCGTTGTCTACATGTTTAAATCGGCTTTTCGGACAGTATTAACATACTTAGTACTGTTTTCGATTCCTCTCGGAAGCGAAATCAACACGTTCAACACGATTTAAATAAGACTGCAAGAGGGCGTGTTGGTTTCTCCGAGGCGCGTATACCTGCTGCCTACCTGTTACTGCTTTCGGAAAAAAATCCTGCACTAAATTTGACTGTTGGGAGGAAGTTGGAGTAAGTGTAGACACGTATGTATCCGATATCGCGAGAGATAAGGTGAAGATTATTGTCGCGTGCCTGTATACAAATGTTATGAGAGAGGATTCTTTTAAAGAGTAAGAAACGTTACGAATCCTCACGTTTTGCTATTCAAAATGCCAGGTGATCAAATACAGTACTCCGAAAAGTACAGCGACGATAAATACGAATATAGGTTTGTATGGAGTTACAGCTAATTTATATTAAACGTTAAGAGAATCATTAATATATACAAATTCAGACTTATGGCTCGCTGCGTTGTAGTTTCGTTTACAAATAGTCGAGTCTCTTCTTTTATTCAACGCGCTCATAAAAGAGAGTAACTGTAAGATGGTTACATCGTTGAATCTAATGTAAGTTAAATATTTTTCAATGGATGTACAGTATCACGAATGTTATTTCTCGCATAAAAGTAGGAGTAATTCATTGTTTCGTTGCCGAGAACAAAATTCTATGCAACAATGGCGAGAATTAACACTTCTTTGAAACCTTTGCTTGTTTCAAGGCATGTCATTCTGCCAGCTGATTTGACCAGGCATGTTCCAAAGACTCATCTAATGTCAGAGACAGAATGGAGGAATCTGGGAGTCCAGCAAAGCCCTGGTTGGGTCCATTACATGATGCATGTACCAGGTATGTGTGTAAAAAACAACTTCATTTATTTGAAATGAAATAGAAATTTTTATAAAAATATCACCTCTCTTATTGTAGTTACACAACGCTACTCGTTTCGTTTTAACAGTTTATCTTCTTTGTACTTGCTCGTGTAGTAAGACTAACTAATACTGAAATATATCTCGTATTCGCTTTTGCTGGTACAACATTCAGCTTAAGATTAAAGTATAAATGTACGAATATTTCTAACACGTTTACTGTTTACCAATTCAATCTTTTCAACTAAGATAAAAATATATGATACAGTGTTCAGTTATGAAGAATTCTAGTTTATTTCTGAGAAATTCTCGCAAATATTGTCCAGTTCGCAGCGTACGCGGTAATGCGATTGTCGTGCGCGCCTAACACAGGAATTGTGGCTGCATACTTTCAGTTATTATATGTAAACAAGTGAATAGACTGCTGCGTTCGTTCGAAAGGACTCGTAATATTGGTAATTTCATTAATACAAACGTAAGCAGGTCTAGTCTGCAACAAAATCTAGTTAGTTGAGACACGATCTACCGCACAAGTGGCTTGCAAATATTTTGAGCAACTAAAATATATAAACACGTATTCATTCGATTGACTGCCCAGTTGTATCGCAAATTACGAAAGTAATTAGTACTAAACGGAAGTAATCGAAGTCCAAATTGAAATCGCAGCAACGGTAAAGTAAGAACAGCAAAAAGTAGACAGGGTATGCTGTAGATATAACAGATGCTTCGTGTAGTTGTGTAATTTGAATTGTGATTATTTATTCAAATGAGAAATGAATAAAAGATAAATGTACGTAAAAAATCAGTCTTAGCATCTCGTAACAAAAATATTGAAATCATCTGTCTTCGCTATTCTAAGTATTAAAAAAATATAAACTAACCCAGCACCCGTTAGTATATTAAAAGTATAATTCACTTGTATTTATGAAATTCCCTAAAGCAAGGGGTTAAACATAGTCCAGGCTTCGCTGGGCAATCTGGGCAATGATAAATTGTGTCCAGCCTAATATTCTTCTTATCGTTACATAATTTACATCTCCTCCTCATAATTCTGTTATTTATCCCCTTGGGAAGCAACTCGGGGAGGTGTACTTTAAACTGCGGTGAGAACGATGGAATGTTTTGATCTGGCGGGGGCAATAACGTCGAAACAATTTCGAACTGAAAATCATGTAAATCTTTCTTAACAGCTCCGCTGTATTTATTATAAAGAAAATGAGCATTGTTAAGCATTATATGCATTATGTGTATGCTCAGTTTCTTGTACCACGACAGAGTCTTATATGTTAGAGGGTAATACGACAGCATCTGATCCTGTTTATCGGCGTTTTGCATATGCCTGTTATATTCTACGATGAGTTTCGGCCTTTTCTTCTCTTCGCCCTGTTTATTTCTAATATTCAGAAGCTCACCTCCAAACTCGCTCGATATAACATAAGTGTTCTTTCTGTCCTTCCACTTGCAGCAACAAACTCCTTGCTTGTTATACTTATACACAAATTCCCCTTTCTGTAATTTTTTCTGTATCACCTCTGGCGGGTTGCCTAGCTTCTTCGGTTGCAGACTTCCCGTACAGTAGGTCTTGTTTACCAGGAGATCGTTAACTAACGATACGCTACTGTAATAACTATCCAAAAAGATTGCGTAGCCCTGGCCTGTCTTTCCATCTAATAATTTGTTGATTATTGTTCTGGCACGATCCTTATGCTCTACGCCCTTATCGTTCGAAGTCCCGTACGTGTATAATTTATTAATTATACCAGACGGCTCCGATAGAGTATGCAATTTTATGCCGTATTTGTATTTCTTATTGGTAGTATACTGCCTAGGATTTAATTGCCCTCCCCATAGAGTCACGCCTTCTATCAAAAGTTCTCTGCAGGGGCTATAAATTTTGTCCATATTTCGATTGAAATAATCGATCACAGTATTTATGTTATGCAAACTGTTGTCGGAGTGCTGTAACCGATTGAAATGAAGGCACCTCAGAAGCAACAGAAAGCGGTCGCGACCCATGAACTTTCCGAAAGGCAGATTGAACAAATAATGCTTCCTCCAGCAGTCGTTCATGCGATTTATTCTAACCAGCCCCATTAAAAATAGTATTCCCAGAAAGATTCTCATCTCGTCCACGGTAGTGTCTTTCCAGTCAGAGATTCTCGCCCTTTCTCCGCAGTCTTCTAAGAATACGATCTCAGCGTACGCGTTGGTTTCTACAGTTAAGAGCTTGAAAAACGTTTGCGTGAAGAACAGGGAGAAATAAGAGAAAGGCGTTTGCTCTTGCACCAACTCCTTCAATCCGGGGGTTCCGACGAACTGTATAGAATTCCTTTGCGGAGCGTCGTCCGACCATTCTTCGACTCCCAACGTAATTTCGGCCAGAAAATTAAATTCATCCTTGTCGGAATTGTCGTCTTCGTCGAGCGAATCGTCGGAGCCCAACGTACGTTCGTCGTCCGAGAAGTTATAGTCTTCCGATTCTTCTTTGATTTCTTCTTGCGGAGGCACTTTATGTTCGCTGGATTTTCTCTTCTTCTTTATTTCGGGCTGAGAAGCGCAAGTAGAAGGTCGACCGTCGAAAGACATTTTCTGAAATCGTAATACCAAAGGTTCATGGCTATGTAATTATAAAACGAAGAGAGCAAAGTGCGTAACGAGTAATCGTTCGTTTTAAAGCTTAAATTGTTTAGTTGAGAATTAATTTGAAATATAGGGGAAGATTAAACTCGATGTAGCTGTGCTATAAAAGAAGCGAAGTGAAGAATTGAAAATAAGAAGGAAAAGAATTGGAATTATTTAGCTAATTTTAAAGATGCGGAAATAATATTTAAATGAAAGGACACCAATACAGGTCTTGCTTACCAACAGAGAGATTTGAATATTGTAATGACTGAGAAACACTGTCGCTAAGTTCTTTCTTCCCTTGGAAAGATAATTGACATGAGTATTTATTTAGAGATACATGTAAATATAAAATAAAAGCGCGAAAATAATAGGATACTTCACATGAGAAAGTAGCTACTTTTCACGAGGAGAACGAGTCGTCTAAAAATGAACGTAAAAATGAAACTGCAAGCAAAACATTTCTTTCTCAAATGAAACATCACTTTGGAACGTGTAACTACTATACAGGCTCTTTTCATGGCGGGCGGTGCTCCCTCTCTTCTATAGAAATTAAGGGGAGTGCTCAACGCCTCTCGGGCGTTACCCGCCCACGGTAATTGACCGCGATCCCTTTACGAGCGCTTTTCACAGTAAACTTATAAACTGAATTTTTAAATATTTAACTTTTTTTACAAGCTCAACATTATACGCGATCCTAGTTAATCTTATAAATGAGAGCTTGACGGCGAATATTGCACCGAAATGATTGTTTATCGAGATTTAATACGCTCGCGATAGCGCGACAATAATCATTACGATCAAATTATAAATTTCGATAGGATAGATATTAATTCTATTAAATTTAAATGATTTTTAGAGCCTCATGTCCTATTGTTCCGTAGACCAAGGACCGATGTTTCAGCGACTACCAGAAGCGCGCCTTATCGAAGAGAGTATCAAAGTGTACATTGCGTTTAAAATACACGTTTAGCTATTTAAATGTTGTCTGGCGCATTTTATATGCTGCATATTATATCATCAATTAGAATAATTGCAGCCTGAATGACAATATTGTAATCATTTGTACATTACGAACACGTTCTTGTTAGAATTATAGATATGATAGATACTTTCATACAAACTTTGAAATATAACATTTAAAAGCATCATTTTACACAAACTATAACTTTTATAGTACTACTCCACTGAGGTCCGCTTTTTCTCGTGTTAGATACGAATCTGTAATATGATTATTTCGACTTGTACAATTTTGCGGATTTTATAACAGTATAGTTATAGTTGATCATTGTGCGGAACAAGAAATTATGTATGTCGATGGGATGCCCGATAGTTTAGATAATTATTTGCCGCTTATATTAATATGTTTAAATAGTATTAAGCAATTTTTGTTTATAATATATTTATGATCACGAACATGGAATAGAATTATACACGAGGATTAAGAAGCTGATGACTACATTAAATAGGACTCGTAGAATATCTTTTATAGTACAAAAAATTAGTGTGATTAGAATTTCATGATCGTAAAATCAATTCACCGTTACAAACGCTCGAAAAATAAACTTACCTTTCACAGATAATTAGATATATTTAAAAATACATAGCATTTGGGATGCGCGATGCATAAAATTCCACGCAATTCGGGGAAATAGTAAACTGCGATCCTACTACAGAAATATATATATGCTCTCGATTTAAAAGTACAAAGGTTTTGCCAGACCTAACTTATGCCTCGATTGATATTATGCAACATTTGTTTGACTATAATAATATCGGCATAAGTCAAGGTGGTAATTTCACGTGTCTTGCTGTTTATAATACATTTCACACTGAGCATTGAGTAATACAGTGTTTACAGTATTAATATGAAAAATTCAGCGTTACGTCGCAGTTTCCACTACGCGTTAAAATATAGTACAAACATAACATAATATTGCGAATGCGTATATTGCGATTAATTTGTAAAACAACTAATTATGTCAAGAAAGTGTAATATAACATTACTGTACAATTTGTGAGTTACACGAAAAGTGTGAAGAATCTAGAAATTAAAATTATAGATAATATTTACAACTAATTTTGATAAAAAAATGTAACAAAGAATGCCATTTACTGGTATATACTCTATCTATTCACCTTACATGATTTGTCCTAGGAAGCTGATATTTATATAACAAATTCATGTAAGTTGTTTAAATATTATACCTTATACAAGAATTATACAACTGCTACACAAAGCAATTTATTCTGCTACATTTTACGACATATGTATGAAGAAAATATGAATAAACTAATATAAAATGTTCGACATAAGCTGAATCACTTGGCTGTGTTCAAAAACAGAATCTTCAGAATTCTTTTCCCCTTTAAAATCTGTGATTTCGTGAAAGCCTTATATTACATAATTATGAAGTATATTATTCATTCCGCTAAGAGCGATATCTGCAATGGACTTTCCCTGAAATAAAATGACGCGTAAGGTTTATAGAATTTATTTCAAGTTATAATATCGAGTTCTCATTATCGCTAGCATTTCGATTTCTTTACTTATAAAACACTAAAACAGGACATGGAAGGGTAATAAATAAGAACAGTCTTTAATGTTATATAACGTTAATTCTATGTTTTCAATAATGCACTAATTAACCTGAAATGACATTAAAGAGGAGCTTTCTCGATGAGCTTGAACCAATGACCGCATTCACAGCGGCGCGTATGCCCGTGGTGTAGCCACATCCAATTTACGTGCGAAGCGTCCTGTTCGCAAACGCAACCGATCATGCGGCTTTTAAATGCACTGGGTACTAAATTCGGTTGGTCCTTTGTGCTGTCAGTTGATATTTTCAAGGCTTTCATGTTGTACGGGTCCTATAAAGGAAAAGGTTACAGAAATTCGGACCTCGAAATCTTGCTTACTCAACGCGACGGTTTTTGCAAAGAATTTAAAATTTTTCTGTGAACCATTAACAGCCCCCTTAATTTGTTATTTCTACAATGGAGAACAAATATGTACTTTTTAATGGTAAAATATTTATTATTCAAATAAATTTGTTTTTATATTGTTAAAAGGAGATCTTTTATCTTTTGATTGAATATTATAACCATTAATTACTATACAGCTATTTAATAATGAGATATGAATGAATATTTTCTACATATACGATTTTATGTTGCATTAATAATCGATGTATGTACCAATACAATTTTTGAGTCATTTAATCTTGAAATCATTAATGAAATGAAATTGTTAATTTACGTAGTAGTTTAAGGTCAAAGAAATGATAGAAAGTGAGTGTAATTCCTGGACCAAGCAAGAGTGTGATAAAAAAATAAATAGCTAGTGAATAGTTCGAATAGTTAGTAAGGCGATATTAGAAGGATGTAATAATACGATATGTCGCTTCATCTACCACCGGGAATATAAAAAATAATATATCGTACGCGTGAAAAATGTGTCATAATCCCGGAAAATTTGAAGCGCAGAAACTTACGAAATTGCCAGCGGCCGCAGCGAGTAATTCTCGTTTCTCCAAACCGGTGGCATGATCCAACGGATCAGCAAAAGCTGCAGCGAGAAATAATTATGAACAGCAGTTCCGTTTGTATTTAATCCGAAATTACAGAACAAGATGGAAATAATAAATTGTATTATCACATTACGTAATGCGACAGCGCAAAATGTTTGAGCCCGACAATTCGCTTAGAATTAAGAAGGAACGTATTGGTTATTTACTTTTTTCCTTCGAGTATTTAGCGACGCTACACGAGAATGTACGTCGACTTGTCTGTAAAGCAGCACGACCGCATAACCATGCCATTTTTCAGATTACACCTTTACTTCGCCGAACTTTCACAGTATTTCACGGCACATACAATTCTTACTAAAATGAGCGAAGAGTGTCAACCTGCATAACACTCTCCTATCGATTGGTGCTAAGGCAGATTTTTATGACGATCATGGCACACCTTGGGTGCGTTCCACTTACGTCCAAATCGCCCGTGATCTCATTAAGCTAGATTCTCCTGTACGCGACTGGACGCAACGTCAAGAACTTCAAAGTCGATTTTTTTGAAAATTAAGCGCGATATGAAAAAAAGTTGCTCTTTCTTTTCGACTTATAATAAGGAAATAAGTCGAGGAAAAAGAGTACAATTTTTTTATATCGCGCTTCATTTTCGAGAAAATTGACTTTGAAGTTCTTGACGTTGCGTCCAGTCGCGTACAGGAGAACCTAGCTTAATGAAATCACGGGCGATTTGGGCGTAAGTGGAACGCATCCATGGATGGCCTGGCGTCGTGAGTACGCATGTGCGAATGGTTTTGCGCGCGAAAGTTTGAATAGGAGAATGAATGGAGTTTGGTGATACAGTTTATTCGAATTAAAATACGTGTTATATTAATAGTTTTATTAAAGTTAAAGTGATCGGTTGATAATATTTATTAGTTGTTATACATGTGTTCGTACATAACTATGTATTACATGCCATTGTTAATATATAATTACTATTACCTATAAATTGGCACTACACCGCCGAACCTTTAGGACCAATAGAAACGAATAGAAACTCCACCATATCGTATAGTATCTTTTCATGTTTCATCTTTTATATTGGCACGCATGATGTGGGGTATTCAATATTCGGTCGGAGGTTTTAAAAAACATGTCAATTATATTTTTAAATATAAAGTTAAGTAGAATTAAGTAAATACCTTCTCGCATATTTGCTATTAGAGGGAAAAGTGTCGTACGACTGAAGTTAAAGAGCTAATGTCTTCTTATTATTAGAATCCGAAACTTTCTAAGGTTTCGAAACTCTCGAAACTTGAAATGCTGATTTTGTTTTGTAAAGTGGAATATCTTGCTTTAACAACCAAAATCAACCAAATTTTTGCATAAATCTCTATTGACCGTAGGTAACAAAATATAAACAAAAATATAACAATATACAAATTCCCGAGGCACGCTACGAACGATTCTTTATTTGTTGATTTTCTACTTTTTCTTATCTAGCTTTCGAAAGTATCGAATCACAAACAAAAATGCAAAGTTTCGAATGGTTTCGAGTTCTCGAAAATCGAAATATGTATGGAAACATGTGTTCAATAATTACCAGTTTCCACTCTAAATTATTCTTCATCGTTTAAGGTCAATGCTTCGCAAAAGGCAATTCTACATTTCCACCATCTGATTGGTCGTCGCAGTTCAATGGAATGGTTAATGCAGAATAGGCGGTGCACTATTTGATGACGTAATTTTTATTCTAAGTTTGTAGCGAATCATCTTTAGTTTGACATAAATCTGCACTCGAAACGGATTGAGCAGTTTCTGTACCAAATTTCATTTACTAAAATTAAATATTAAACTGTGTCAATGACGAATAACAGTACCTTGTAACGTAAAAAATTATTAAGTACTTCTAAGTAATCTCTAACGCATTATTGCCGAGTATTTCTAAATTCTTCAAAGAACAGACTAGCAATTGTTAATAAGAGTCGCGAGATTTAATTATAGCTGTTCCTTATCATTAAAAGAATGCCAGGGTAAGCACAAATTATTTCTCTTGCGAAACATACTGTTGTAGGATATCTCTTCGGTCGTCAAAAATAGATTCACAGGTATATAATTTTAAATCCGTTACTATGAGATATTTAAAATCTTAATTCGAACAGATCTTTCATATAAACGTAATATATTCATGCGATCCCGAGTTCATTCCTAATTAAAAGAAACCCAAAGTAAAAGTAATAACGACCATAGTAAATCGAGAAATAAACTACTTAATTTCTTAAATAATTTCGAACTGCATGAAATATTCATTATAATAGATCCTGAATTCTAAGTAGTTACTTTTTAAAATAAACAGAATATAAATAAAATAATAGTAAATAATATTTGTTTATAAGACTCAAGCGAGAAATGTCCCCAAAATTATGTGTACAAGTAATTAAAAATTGAATTTAGTACATCAAATGTCAAAGAAATACTGAAATGTCTCCTTGAATATTGTTTCCCAACTTTTACCAGATATTTTACATGCGCAATATGTTTGTTATATTTAAAGGTTATTAACAACATAAATTTTGCAACAGTGTCGTAGAGATGTCTCTGGATCATATGTTCTGTTCTCGGTGCAGAGAAGGTTTCGTACCTCACGAAAAGATTGTTAATTCCCATGGAGAATTATGGCATCCCCAGTGTTTTGTGTAAGAACATCCATTTGTTATTAACTTCTTTATAATTTCACGCTTCATTATTGGGTTCCGGAGTACATTAGATGCGTCATAGATTATTCCATGTTTTTCATTGAAATAGATACATTTAAGAAAACATATTCATTTCATATCGCTCATTTGCTGCAACAACGACATAACTCAAAATCCACGATTTTTGGAGAAATGGGTTCAATAGTTTTGTTAGACAATGAATGCTTTTTCTATACTAACAACTTGAAAACTGCAAATTTCGGGTTGTGCCGCAGTTGCAGCAAATTAGCGATATGTAGTGTAATGATTATACATTCTCCGGAATTAATGAAAATTGCGACACACCCAACAGTATTTTATTTGCAAAATCAGTGTAAACTATGATGTCTAGGATATGATATTTTTAACACGTTCGTCGCCACGTCACCCATATCCGGGTGACGGCTATGTTTCTGCGGGGGCCCATCACCCGTTTATGGGCGACGCTCTTCTTCGTCCAATTACGGCTTCGGCTACATTTAAATTGCATCGCATCGCTCTTCCAGCTTATCGCGCTGTTTATACTTTGATTTCGGATTTGGGCCCCGGGGGAAACTCCACCGATTGGTGGGCGGCGAACGTGTTAATGGTTATTCAGAAGTAATTTCTTATAAACACTATCCATTACATTTATCTAATAACAAACTGTTTAAACAATTGGACCCGGATGTTTCGATAGATGCGCGCAATGTTTTCGCCCATTCCCAGACGGGATATTTTACGAATTCGAAGGATATAAATACTGCGAACATGATTTTCATGTTTTATTTGCTCCCTGCTGCGAGAAATGCGGTAAGCTGCTTCGTATTACGTAGAATACAATAAATTTTACGATTACTGCACATAAATTATAACATTCAAATTTCTGTGTCAATAGGAGAATTTGTTATCGGTCGTGTAATAAAAGCGATGAACGCCAACTGGCATCCGGCGTGCTTCCGATGCGAAGAATGTAACGGCGAGTTGGCTGATGCGGGATTTATTAAATGCCAGGGTAGAGCATTATGCCATACATGTAATGCGCGTGTGAAAGCGGGAGCACTTGGAAAGTACATCTGTCATCAATGCCAGTAGGTGTTTTAATTCTATTTTTGTATAACAAAATTGTATCACCCTGTAAACGAACTTTAATTGCTACAAATTTGTATATCGTTTGCATGTTCTATGATAACTGATGTAATCTAATTTTCAGTGGAGTAATTGACGATAAGCCTCTACGTTTTCGTGGGGAGCTTTATCACCCCTACCATTTTAATTGTACAGCTTGCGGAGTGGAGCTTAATTCCGATGCGAGAGAAGTTAATTCTAGGCCGGGATACGCTGCCAATGAAATGGTATTTATCTCTTGTGTTACCAGAAGGTAAGAAAAAGGTAGTTTTACTTTTAAGTATAATGATCACTAATATTTTTAGAACGAGTTGTACTGTTTGCGATGCCATGACAAAATGGGAATCCCAATTTGCGGAGCATGTCGACGTCCAATAGAGGAGCGCGTGGTGACCGCCCTAGGTAAACACTGGCATGTCGAGCACTTTGTGTGTGCAAAGTGTGAGAAACCGTTCTTAGGTCATCGGCATTATGAGAAAAAAGGCTTGGCTTATTGCGAGACGCATTACCATCAACTGTTCGGAAACCTGTGCTTTGTGTGTAATCAAGTAATCTCTGGCGATGGTATGTATACTGCGCGTTATTATTACTTACGTTTCAGTTGGAGAAACTGAAGGAGACATTAACTATATCAAATTAATGTTACCTCTGTATTAAATTTATTTTCCAGTTTTTACGGCTTTGAACAAAGCATGGTGCGTTCATCATTTTGCGTGTGCGTTCTGCGATCAGAAAATGAATCAGAAAACCAAATTCTTTGAATTCGATCTGAGACCAGCGTGCAAGAAATGTTACGACAAGTTCCCACAAGAATTGAAGAAACGTATGCGTCGGATGTACGACTTAAATCCGAAAAGAATACCCGCTTAAAAGTGCACTGCATCTGTGCCACTTCAAAGCAAAATAATTTTCAGTGCATTAATATAGGTAATTAGATTATTATGAATTTAACATTATACTACTGCCTTAATTGCTAATATTGTTTTATATTAAGTCACTGTAGCTATGCCTTTTCGAAAGGAAAATTAATCTAAACGCGCGTACGTAAGCGTACACGCATATATATTTATTATACACAAGACTTTCAAAGTGCCTTATTGCAAATTGATTTACAAACTTATATACATAGAAATGTATTTTGTACGCTAGTAGAATATTTATATAACCGAAAGCAGACAATAGTGCAACGTTAAATTGTAAATAATAGACTGAGCCTTACAAGGAAATCAAGATACAGTATTTCCTCGTTGAGGGCTCGCTGGTCGGGACCGGCGATGAGGCTGTATCGCGAACAGAGCTCTAATTCCGAGCGATCGTTTCTCGCTTCTTTCTGGCCGAAGGGGGGAGTGAGATGGAACGTTTTGCGTGCGCGACAGGCGCGCAAAGTGTTCAGATGGAATCGTGACTGCTCGCTTTTTGCGCCCTTTATTATAATACATTTATTTGAGATTATTGATGACTTTACTCCGAATTTTTATTCGTAGTTTAAAACAGTTGCAGTACAATTTGTAGTATTTCATTTAAAAGTTTATTTTCAAGAATGCCAACAATGAAAAGACCATTTTGCGCCCCATGTCAACCTTACGCCCTCGGCAGTTGCCTAATTTTTCAAAGTAAACTTATAAATAATCTCAAATAAATGTATTATAATAAAGGGCGCAATCTGACAAGTTCGCCTAGCGCGTAAAAAAGACTTGAGCCGGGCCTGCGTCAAGATTTTGCGAAAGCAGTTTTCGTGCTCACGGTAAGCGCTCGCGACCATCGCGCACGCAAAGGACGGAGTGTCAGGCGTCTGAAAGACAGAGCGAGACAAAATATCAACGCGTCGTCTGTTTCTTACCGTCCTCGCTCGCTTTCAGTGCCTCTCACTCACTCTCGCCTTCGCCGGACAAGAGTGAGACAGAAGTGGTGCGGATAGCGAAAAGTCCACAACGTGTACACGAAACCGAGCCCTCAACGAAATAATACTGTAATCGTTAATATATGGCATTTATTATTCTTTTACCGTAAGTACTGATTTTGAAACAGTTTTATCTTGACAATTTTTTAACATGTTTTTAATGTTGTTACATATACCTATTGCTACACGCAGATATACTTTCAGTAACTGGAATTTTTATTCTATAAGAAGAGAGTTCTGAAACATTTCTATTGTGTGTGTAATAAAGAAGTTATATTTTATGCGTAATTAAATGCATGTAAACTTGATGTTGTAACTGTTACAAAAAATATAGCATGACATAACATAAATACTTCTTGTTTTCAATAAATCGCCCTTTAATCAGTAGTTTGAATAAATCTTGAATGTTTAATAAGTAGACGAATTATTATTCGCGTCTTCCTTTGATGACACCGCAATTAGCTACAATTATCGTATTCGTTGGTTTTCCTGTCTGTGTACCGAATTCTTCAAGCTAAGCATAACAGAGATCGTATTAATACCAGAAGTTGTCGGAATGATTACTTTTTAGATCGAAAGGTCGTGCAAGTATATAAAAGAATATTTCAAAATAATTAGCATTTTCATATATGTAATTCTAAAGCTGGCGAAACAAAGTACCCGCACCTTGTAAATATTTGAAAGACCAGAAACAACTTTTCCGAAGACTACGTGCTTTCCGTTCATTGTGTTTAAACGCCGAAAAGTAAGATTAAATTTCGAGTCGCTCTTGTTATCGTTGTTGCACATAGACAAAATTCCAGGGCCAGCATGCCGTAAATTGAAATTTTCATTTTCGAATGAATCGCCGTATATGGAAGTTCCTCCGCTACCATTGAACTTTGTAACATCGCCGCCTTGACACCAATAACCCAAGACAATACGATGAAACGGTGTATTTCTGTGGAGTAATAAATATTTTTCAGTTCCATTAATATATATCATTTTTGCACGTTGCCTCGTATTATAAAGATTGGAATTAAGAAATCCCGAAAGTACTCGGGATTTCTTGCTCCGAGAAAACCGTAAAATTGTTAGATGCTCGCTTTAAAATATTCGGCCCTATTATCATTAATTTTAGTGAATTTTAATGAAGATTCATATTCTCGAAATTCGCTTACTTATACGAAAACCCATTAGCTGTTCCATGGCACAGTTCCACGAAATTTGCACACGTTTGTGGCACGACGTCGTCGTAGAGTTCGAACTGGATGATTCCCAGCTTCTGTCCGTCCTCTTGGATTTCCATATCGAAGAAGCATCTAGTTCTAGCAGACGGCTTCATCGTTCCCAACAATGCCAAATCGTTGACCATGCAGTGATCTTCGTTTATCTGCGGCACAGTAAATTGAACTGTAGAGTCTTGGGAATATCTGTACACGGTGGAAAAGAATACTGTTTCAGATTCAGCAGACGAACCTACGCAGTTGAGTAGGTTGATAGACCCCTTTTCCATTTCTATGATATTCCAATGTTACTTTTCATATTTCCATAGCACTCGATATACATATGATCGCCGTAGAGTAAATACTCTTTTCATTCATAAGTAGGTAGCGCAGACAAATGTATAACATACTGTCGTTTGCAGAAAAGAAGGCGCCCGGACGCTAAGCGAGGCAAGTGGGCTACAGTAATCCCCCGTTATGAGTTCGACGAACGGAACTGGCGGCGGGCTCATAGTGGCTTGCGGACATAGTTCCGCGCGGCCAATGGCTGTGTCGACTCTTTCGTTTCCTCTCGCTCGTTGTCGGGTTCTCTCACTCTCGTCCGCAGGCTTCCAAGAAATGGTGGGGATAGTCGCCGGACGGTCAACGGGAGGAAAAAACGGACTCATAACGGGGAATTACTGTACTTTGCTCGCATTGACTCTCAGCGCCTGGGTCCCGTTCGCTTACATTGTATTGGTCGACGTGGTCGCGTCGGCCAATGAGAGCAAAGTAGCCCCCTTGCCCTGCTTAGGGTCCGGGCGCCTTCTTTTCTGCAAACGACAGTGCTATTTTATAAATTTCCCAGTACAGAATGCTTTGTATATATTACATACAGAATTATTGGTAAATGAAATATTTGCCTTGCACCGTGCGCTGCTTTTATTTTCATCTGTTTCCAACTTTTTATAAACTCCGCGGTAGGGTAAATACTGACACATTGGCGAAGTCTTTTTAGCAAAGCTTTATTCGACCTTCTAATGATCTCATTTTCTATTTCTGGATCATTAAGATTCGTGCAATACTTGACTTTCGGCATCCAACAGTCGACACTTCCCTGTAGTTTAAACGCAGCCGATTAATAACAATAATCGTAAATAGAATCTGGATAATCTGACTGTACTTTTAAGTGAAACGATTATGTTTTTATGGATGGCAATCCCCGTTTTTGTGTTTAGATATGACGAATACGTTATTTTTATGGGAAATGTGTTTTATACTCACTCCTAATCGAGTAATAAGGTTCATTCTCCTCAGAAGTGTCATGTTTTCTTTGTCTATCTCTCTTACTCGATTCGCATCTATGGTTAATTTTCGCGCCTGATAATAATTGCCCACATTAAATTTGGGAGGGCTATTATCAACTTTAGCTACAGCCTGCGCAATTCTCCGTTTATATTCTTTATAAACTTTTTCGTCCATAGCATCCATGGTTTTCGTAATGGGGATGAACTCCCTTCAAATACTTTGAGGAATACGACGATTTCGCACTGTTTTGGGTGACCCAAATTATTAGTACAATTGCTTGAATACTACAGCTCGATCGTAATATACAGCGGGAATTTCCGTTCAACTTAAAAATATGCAAACTGTAAAAAGAGGTTACAGTTTTTATATCAACATCCATTTGGCAAGCAATGTTATTTATGTGATCATGAGTTGCTTACTGGGAGATTGCCACTCATAATTTGTATGTTAACCCAAATTCTTGTTTTATGTATAACAGGTACTTTCAATTTTATTTATTTTTACATGATTTTTTTGTTGATGCTGCCATCAACTCGCATCAACTGTAAAACATCGAAATCGGTCGTTGATGGTTGCGATTCGGCAAATGCTGGTTTATAAATAGTGACTATAATGCATACATATTAAAGAATACAATACAATATGTATACCTACATGATTTTTAACAAATTATTCTTTAAACCATCATTGCACCCTCAACAATTCAGATCTGAATGATGGGCATGTAAATTTTAAGAGTTAAATAAACCGTAAATTGGTCGTTTTCCGTAGTCGGTGCGGTAAGAAAGGGCGAGGGGGGGTTACGCCGTTTTTTTGTATTTGCTTTGCAGTTTTATCATGTGTTTCAAATCACAGATGAGGCCAGAATAGAATATCTTCAGTCCCTCGGTTTTACAATAGTGCTAACGAGTCCCGGGGGAGGGGACGGGGTTATGTGGGGGTTGCACCCACTAAAAACTCCAGGATGGCCTCCTGACTGGGGAGGTTCGCACGGCGGAGGGGAGGTCTTAGGCGAGATCCAAACAGAACGATGCGTTCGCCACCTCCCCCCCGGTGCATTGGTACCTCTCCTGCCAGGCCCCCCGCAATAGGGAGGCCCATCCTGGAGGGGGAGCAAGAACCCCCTCCGGTTAAACTCTTTCCGAGTTATGATGGGGTGACGCGATGGAACCACACATCGCATCACCCCTCGGTCGGACCGCTGCCGCTAGAGGCCGGTGAGCCACCGTTCGTCGCACCTCTACGGCCCCTCAGGCCTGTAAACTGCAATAAAAATAGAAGGCCAGCCACTCGGTTGCTGGACCGCCACCCTCCGACGCACGCTCCGAGTCTCGGTTACAACTTGTGCCAGAAAACAGAACGGAACGGTGAGGATGGGTGAGGAGTTGCACCAGAAACGGCACTGCACGCCTGCACGCTTGTGCATGTAGGTGGCGCGTATATAGGCGACAATGGTAGGTCATAGTGTGGGTAAGCATTTGTCCCACGCTGGGTGGCGAGGAAATTGGCTACCAGGGGTAGTTACCCACGTCCACGCATGTGCGCGATGACGTCGCGACCGTCGAACCAATCAACGCCAAGATGAAAATCGCTGGAAAATTCGCCGACGCCAGCGCCAAGCTAAGCCTCCCACCATGTCTCACGATTCTGGTATCAGTGGTATCTGGTGGTATCGCATCACTGCTAATAACGCTTGTCGCGACATGAAGTGCATTCAGTGCATTTCAGTGTGATTGGTGGTGATTGGGGATACTGTAGGTACCGTTCGTGAACTTCCATTTGTGCCTGTTGACAGTAAGAAAGATCGTTGCGGAAAATGTTCGTCCCTTCGAAAGGAAAACAATGATACGAATGACAAGATCTAATGAAGAAACGAAAATAAAATGAAATTTCATGCGAGAATAAGAGCGAGGAAAGTAAGTTACTGAATTGTGAACGTAAATGCGTACGAAACCGATTGGGAATTTGTAAAACAATTTTACGATCCGAAACGCCAAGGTTCCATTCAGAAACAATATGTCAATAATAGAAGGGAAATTTTTTAAAAATACGAGGTATGTCTCATGATACGAAGATAATAGAACTCCAGTGTTATCTGTTCGAGTGACGTTGAAACATGACATTCACTGACAAGTGAAGATCCCGAACCCGAAATTTCAAAAAATTCTGAAACTTAATGAATACGTAGGGGATTTCCTCCTGATTACAACGCAATTTTTGTTTGCTCCCCAAATTCACTCGAAGGGGATGAAATTAACCCCTGAAAATTCGACTATTTTCTGAATCTCTGTTATAACTCGCGAACTGTAAGAGATAGAAAAAAAGTTTCTAGACAAAAGTTATTTCTTTTAATTAGATCTATCATTCTGTAAAAAAAATTATTATATAGTTCACGAGTTAGGACACAAAATCGGAAAATAACCGGATTTTCGGGGGCCAATTCATATTAATAACTTTAATTTCGATATATTACTCTCTCCAAATTTAAAATCAAGTCTTTTATTAATCATAGTACCGCAAATCTTAAATGATTGTGGTGGAATTGTTCGAAATTTCAAATTATTATAAGACTTGTATATTAAGGTATTGCCTTGCTTTGAAATTCTGCTTTTATGAATGATGAATGACAACAGTATTTCTTTTACAGGTTCATATTATGATAGCACAAAATATAATACTATTACTATCGTAATTTCATTATGTTGAAAATGGGGAAAGTTATACCAATGAGCTGGTTGAACCAGATATTGTTGATTTTAAGTATTTTAAGCGCACTGTTGTCTTTCATTGTACAAGAATGGGCAGGTCTTACGCCGCTACCGATCTATGTCTCTATATTATGGGCTATTCTTATTATAATAATGTCAGTGTGGCTTAGTTGCTTCTTACTTCAACTTGCGTTGAAAGCGAACAGCCCTCTGGATATAAAGTTTCTTAACGACTGGTTGTACCAAAAATTAGCAAGTAATCTGAAATTGCTGGATTCGGAGCAGGAAAGTAAATGCACCAGCAGATGCAAAGATAAAGTAGAGATAAATGCTAAAGCAAATTCCACGAAAGAATCCAGCGAAAAAAGAAGGGACGATGCTTCTGATATAAAGAAATCGCATAGGAAAAAAAGCGTACCTAACCAGCGAAGTATTCCTTCTAGAAGGAAAAAGACAGTGGGAATAAACGATATGGTGAAAGAGATAAGCTCGAAATGTATAGACGTCTGGTACAAATCCATCAGTGGTGATAAATTATTCCCCAACGAAGCACAAGAATTATTAAAGAAATTATTGAACAAATTGTTCTTCAAAATCAGTTTAATGGACAAGGTGAAGCTCACCCACAAGCTGGCTAATGTGTTCCTGTTGCATTTGAAAGAATATCACAGGTGCGAGTTCTTAGGTACGCTTTTATAAAGTCATGGAAACTAATTGCATTTTATTATAGAGCATTACGTCGGGTAGAGAGGGGAGCAGCTGCAAATATGGAGGAAGCTTTTAAGTATTTACATCCCGGTTCTCGTAATACGTCAGCCTTGGAGCACATGCTTCATCGAATGGTCACTATATTGGCGCAGGAATTTCTGCAATGGGAACTAACGAGTTCGTTGCCGTGTAAGCTACTGCTGTCTATTTTAGCAAAGCGGTTATTATTAGTTATAGAAACAGTGAGCTCTCCGGACTGGCTGCTTCAAAATCTGTTGGATCTATTAGAACCGACGGCGACAGAGATTCCTGACAAGCAAAGTACACAGGAAGAAAATGCATCATGCACAAAGGTGCGGCATGGGTTTATAGAATCCAGTTAATTCCACGATCGGTACATTATTATGAATTAACCAGGTGATTGTTTTAGAAAATTATATCCAACGCACTGAGTGACGGAATAGTATCTTCAACGGCAGCTGTGATTCCGCGACCCCTAACAAAGCCTAAACAAGACTTCTCCGCGAAAACGTCGACTCAGGATAAAAATATACCGTTAACTATAAACGATAAGAGACCCACTTTACGTCTAGAAAATTTAACCGTGGAGCACAGAGGGCTTTGGGGTCAAAGTATGTCGGAGATCGATTCCGAAATAGATGAAGATAAAGTATCCCCTGTGTACGAAGAGCCCACGGACTTTGCTACAACAATTGCTAGGCTTAGGACCGTATTGCAACTGAAATCAACTGTGAGCACACCTCTGTGAGTAAGAACATCGTTGATTCTTCACAACGTAACAAGCGCATCCTTACGTTACGTTTTTCCAGACATCTGGAGGAGAAGTCTTACGTTGTGTACGAAGGTAGTCAATTTACAAATCTATTAATTCCTTGGACAGAGTTTCACACAGCCCCTGATGGATCACAGCAGTTGCTCTATTGCATTCAATTCGACGATGTGGAGCAACGCGGGGTGGATTTATTTGAAACGACAACTGCTACCGTGAGAAGACAATATCGCGACTTTGCCAATTTACATGCTAGCCTACAAGAGGTATAGTTAGCGAGGAACGATTCGTTGGAATTCTCAGTATTCTATCCTGTTTACTGATTGTAATATATAATTTACAGATGCCCGAATTGGCGCCTATTATGGCGGGCTTAGTGTTACCGGAAGGTGGGCGTATTGAGCTGGAGAATTATTTAAAAACTCTAACTACACGTTTAGCCAGCGAATGTCCGCCGCAATTGCGACATTTTCTGCGCCCAAGCAGCAGCGCCGGTAAAAAGGCAGACGTAGTTGTCCCTCGATTAGACAGATTCTTGGCCAAAACTGTAACTGGTGTTTTCAATACCTTGAAAACAGTTGTTCCGGGTTTTGAGATCGAGCAAGAAGAAGAGAGCGCTCCGTTACCTACACTAATGCCTTTAGCTGATATACCATGGAGGTTCGTCAAGGATATTAAATCGGTAATCACGGACGGATTTTCGCATAAACTCTAATGATACATTCTACACTAATCGCGATCTATAACATTTGTTTTATCATCGTAGGAAAGCTTCGCAGTCGAACTCCGAAAACTAGTATCCGAGAGGACTGAATATTCTAGCGTAGACACAGCTTACGAAGCTGTTGATTCGATGGACGGTAGCAATGACTCTGCGCTATTAGCTCTTTGGTGGGAAACTGTAAAGGGTACTTACGAAGGTACGTTCAGTGTGCTATAGAAACCTCTCTAGAGTACATGTATATTTAAATTTATCTGTCTCTGTTTCGCAGAAGACGTAGATGAACTGGATTCTCATTTAACGTTAACATGCGTCGCGACAGACTTGATCTGCGAATTGTTAAGCGGAGTTGGCAGTAACAACACTTTGCAACAAGAAGCGGTCGTTAGATGGACGAAGTTACTTTTTGGAAATGTTACCGAACCCGTGTTACAAGTAATGATTTGCGATATCCCTGCATAGTCTCTTAAGACAATTGCTACTTTAATATAAACTTTCAGGCCGCTGTTCTTCGGATTTTTGACTGCTTGGGTAACAAGTCGCTTCTGCGCAATGTACAAAACAAATATTCTAAGGAACCTCTAGCGGAAGTGAAAGAAAGACTGTTGCAAGAATCGTTAGTTAAAATCCCTAGCGACGTAAAATTGATACTCGGTGAGGATGATATGTTAAACATTCTAAGATATTTACTAGGTTCCTACGAAATAAAGAAAATCAATATAGATTTAAATCTGCATATATTACATGTTCTAGCATCGCAACTGCTAATTTCATGTAGGTCGTCTCATGATAATGTGTCTTTTTAGTAAGTTCATTTCTAAGAAATTCATTAAAGACAAATACAGTACAATTCGACGCGCGTTACGAAGAGTAGCACGTTTCATTTCTTTCTTACGGACAACTGCATGTACAAAAAAATGAAACGTGCTACTTTTCGTAACGCGCGTCGAATACATACTTACGAAACAAAAAGTGTATGCTATTGAATCGGTTTACCGACATTGGGAGTCGTCGATTGTTGAAATATATTTTAGTCGAGGAGGAATTGACGTGCCATACGTAACGGGATTTGTTGAGAATTTAGGACTACAAACTCTTTCGAACCAGACTGTGTACCTGATTATATATTTATAATAAGGATGCCAAGTATTTTTTTCATTAAGCTGATATAACTCTCCGGAGTTGTACGGCGCGCGTTGGGCATATTAGGTACTACTATGAATTTAAACTGTACATTCATATTTAATGTTTAAGTTTTGTACAAATGTTTATGAAAAACTATTATATTTCACGATCAATAAAAGTCTATCGGCATATATGTGGAATTTAAATGTATGCAAAATCTTAATAATCTAATACATATTTATTCGTACGATTAATGACATCTAGTTCGTAATTTAATTCTCCTTTCCCGTGTCGCTCTGAGCCTTCTGTTTCTCTAATTGCGCTCTGAAATAAATAATTGCAATTTACAAGCTAATTACTTAAGCATAGTTATGTATAATTCTTTATCTATATAACGTGAATATATTCGTCTATTTATTTTTCCTTGGAAAATAGCTATTACAATTAATAGAAATACGAGGCCAGGAAATATCCTTTCACTATACGCACTTGCGAACTACGTGTCAACAATATTTTTATTTAAAATATTACCTCAATTGCTGGTTAAAGTCATCTTCTACGTCATCGTCATCCCAGTTGTCCTCCCAAACACTAATATCTTCGTTGTCCTCATCCACGGCAGTCCAATCTATCAAGTCATTCGGCGAAATTGAGGTTAGGTTGCAATACCTAGACGTTTATTATTTTATGACAGGCGCTTTCTAGTCTAACATATACCTTCCGCAGGGAACTCCTCGAACTCGTCGTCCTCCTCTAATAATCCCAAATCAACTTTCGACTTATCGTTTTTACTGTCCGTCATCTTTGGATTTACACTCAACAAATACCACAAATACCAATGAATTCTTGCAAATTGTTGCACGGTGCACCCAGAGGTGTAAGATGCGAAGAATTCCGACTGCAGCGCCGCCTGCGGTGGAGTAAGGAATCTCCCTCCACTCTATAGAATAATATTCTTTGGTAGTGTCACGTCCTGGGTAATCGAAGTTTTGTGAATAATGGCGGGAATATTTGAAATGACAATTTAACGGGTTCGTCACTGAGGGTAGCTCGTCAGGTCGAATACACGGCCTCTAACGTCCATCACCCAGTGATTAATCTAGACTAACTTGTTAATCGAGGGAGGGATTTGTTAATTATCAAGTTTCTTTGGGAATAAATTGATTTATTTAGATTGGAACAATAAGATCGTTGGTCTTACCTTAATTGTATTAAAATGAAGCGGATTACAATGTGTTTTTTACGATAGAAATCGAGATGAATATTATTAACTTATGCACTTACATTTATATAAAAAGGCAAACGCGATTATAACAAACTGTGTTGACTATCGGATTCCCATCGACTGCCCCAGCGATCCCTCCAGCCTTATTTATATAGTTTCGATCATGAGTGCCAATTATGGTGGGGTTCGCTTGGTGACAGTCGATCGATATTCAGTCAGCGCGCCGCGACTGGCGATCCGAACACCCCTCGAACCACCCCGCGATCCGTAGAACCATCTTCCACGTATAGCGGTTGCTATGCGTGGAAATTCGATATGAATCGGCTTCTTATCATTTGCTAGCGAACAGTCCGCGCATTAAAGAACCATCTTCCACGTATAGCGGTTGCTATCCGCGGAAATACGATATGAATCGGCTTCTTATCATTTGCTAGCGAACAGTCCGCGCATTAGTGAAATGTAACTCAATCCAATTTGTAATAAACTGGGTATAGCAATAACATGAAATTAATATTGAAATTTATAACTCTATCGCGGACTGTTTGCTCAATATTACTAATAATTGTCCCTAGATCTAGAACCTAGAAGTACAGCTAAAGAAGATGCTGCAGGAACTACGCATAAATGAGCGTGCCCTATCGGAGAATTCAGAAGGCTTTTCGTTGTGTGAATGATAATTGAGTGTAACGTTACATCGGAAATCGGAGTTCCGGTCCGACTGGCCTGCATAGATAAGGACGTTACGATGGCTTCAATGGGTTCAATTCCCGTATTACTTGTGTTGATATTTCTAGTAATTTTTCTTAGCCAGCTGTTATGGCCCATTGCACAGTATTACCTGTTCCCAGGTTACCAATTCAATGGCAGTAATACTGATATGCCACTGAATGTGCGCTATTCAGCCGTTTAGATACGGCCCACTATTAGCCGGAAGGCTTTAGTGATGCCCGGAGTCCGGATGCCCGCTCAGTCTAGGGAACGGGGTGTATTTCTCCGGGATTGTTAACAATTCAACCACATTCCGTAGTGCAACGCTCGCAGGCTCGGCTGGTGTGGACGGAAGGTGCTCAGGGGCACAGTATTCAGATCCATATGGTACCTGGAGTAACGCTTTGGCCCAAGCTGTCATCGAGATTCAACTCCGAACATCGAGTGCGGCAGTCAAGTTAAACAGTGGGCGTATCACTCTGCCATCAGGAACAACCTGCGATCTTCTACAAACAACGTGCATCGACCTGGAGGATGGGTACACCTTTTGGAGACCGATGCCTGTGGATTCTTGCAAATTAAGCCAATACAGCGTTTTATACGAGGGAGATGCGGTGAAAACTTTAGAAAATACACAAGAAACAGCACCAGTGATCTATTCTCTAACTACAGACGACATAACATTCGCGCTAACCAAAACTACGGAACAATCGGTCTGTGGTTATACCCTACTTCGAACAGAGCATCCAAAACTCTTTATAATAGAAACCCAACCGGGAAACACATTTTTGCATAAGGCAAATGTCCCTGTAGACAACTTAGACATATTTGCCTACGTAAATTCGAAATTTGTTTACGTGGAAAAACATATACGAACACAAATGAATACTCTGTACCAAGATATTATTTTACAAAAATGTCTTTTAGAACAACAAGTCCTAAAGAACGCCTTGACCATTGCATCTGTGGTTCCTGATGAACTGGCCTACGTAATCACGAAGGCGCCAGGACACATCGCTATCAACGCGGGAGAGGTAATACACATAGTCCGCTGTATCCCAGTGGAAGTCAAGGTACGACACACGAAGGTATGTTATAACGAGCTGCCTGTCACGCACCAGAACCAGTCAGTATTTCTGATACCGAAATCAAGAATCATTACGAAATTCGGCACAATTAAAGAATGCAATGTAATTCTGCCAGTGATGTACAGAATCGAAGTTTTGTGAATAATGGCGGGAATATTTGAAATGACAATTTAACGGGTTCGTCACTGAGGGTAGCTCGTCAGGTCGAATACACGGCCTCTAACGTCCATCACCCAGTGATTAATCTAGACTAACTTGTTAATCGAGGGAGGGATTTGTTAATTATCAAGTTTCTTTGGGAATAAATTGATTTATTTAGATTGGAACAATAAGATCGTTGGTCTTACCTTAATTGTATTAAAATGAAGCGGATTACAATGTGTTTTTTACGATAGAAATCGAGATGAATATTATTAACTTATGCACTTACATTTATATAAAAAGGCAAACGCGATTATAACAAACTGTGTTGACTATCGGATTCCCATCGACTGCCCCAGCGATCCCTCCAGCCTTATTTATATAGTTTCGATCATGAGTGCCAATTATGGTGGGGTTCGCTTGGTGACAGTCGATCGATATTCAGTCAGCGCGCCGCGACTGGCGATCCGAACACCCCTCGAACCACCCCGCGATCCGTAGAACCATCTTCCACGTATAGCGGTTGCTATGCGTGGAAATTCGATATGAATCGGCTTCTTATCATTTGCTAGCGAACAGTCCGCGCATTAAAGAACCATCTTCCACGTATAGCGGTTGCTATCCGCGGAAATACGATATGAATCGGCTTCTTATCATTTGCTAGCGAACAGTCCGCGCATTAGTGAAATGTAACTCAATCCAATTTGTAATAAACTGGGTATAGCAATAACATGAAATTAATATTGAAATTTATAACTCTATCGCGGACTGTTTGCTCAATATTACTAATAATTGTCCCTAGATCTAGAACCTAGTTGATTCTGGCTATAAAACAAGAATAAGCGAAATATCTCTATGTTTGCACATCTCGACTCTACATCCTCTATAAACAGTGTATGTTACAGTAGTATACTTCTAACCTAAAAGATCCCCACGTAATGTTATTGCGAAGCTACCGTAACTTCGCATAGGGAAATATCGGCTTCATGCGATGCTGCCTTAAGGGATAGGCTTGCTACGAGAAACATTGATAAAATTTAGGAATCATCAGGGAGACGTGGGGAGACGGTATTAATAAATTGTAATAAATTATTAGGATTCAAATATAGTACAGTAACGGAAATTATTGTTAGTGTAAATTCGGTGAGTTAAGTCGCACACTTTCGAAACTTCTAAAAGTAATAAAGAACGTAACGATTGAGAGGAATCTAAAGAGAGCACTTTGTTTGTCACAAGCATTTGACAGAATTTCGTTACCCGCAACTGTTATGGATATGGTGATTACGAATCTGCAACAACAGCGTCACATTACGGAGCAGCTGCGTCGCGAAGCTGCTATGAAACGGATCATGGTGAGCAAAGCCGTAGAGGACATCATGAAATACATCACGGAGCACGAGCAGGAAGATTGCCTCCTGGTCGGTTTCTCATCGCAGAAGTCTAATCCCTTTCGTGAAAAAAGCTCATGTACCATTCTTTAAACCCGCGTGCTTAAAATGAAGGGGAAGTCAGTTTCAGTTCCCTTATCGAGTAATCGGATTTTGTATTTATGTCATTTAACATTCTTCTTGGAAAAGAAACCTGTCAATTATCCTATGAATTATGTGCCTGAAGTAATCGAGTTCTGCGGCGCATGATATGTTTAATTTATTGTATTATTAGAAGTAGAAGTAGACGTGGAGGATGTTTGTATTTTTGATATTTAGATATTCATTTGAACGAGTTAATTTGATACGCCGCCGTTACCTTATCGCTTCCGTACAAGAATGATTCTATTCTTCTAAAAGAGAATCTCATACTTATCGGCCTAGAAAAACAACGAAATATATATTCACAGAATATTTTAACAGTCTTACTTGCGTATTTATATTCATAAAACCGGAGAACTATTTTGTACCATGTTGATCTTCTGAAATGTTTAACTATGATTGTTACGCGGTAGGGGCGAAACAAAAGTAAACTTTCCGATGTTGATGTAACTTGTACAAGATTTAAAAGTATGTATGTTGATTCAATGACCAAATCATATTTCCACACCGCATCTGTACAACCGCATGTACGTGTATTTGAAGTGTCTGTATATAACAAAATTGATGTACTTTTGTATAATTTATATCGCTAACTATATAATTATACCAAGCGAGAGATTTGAATTCTAATAAAATGTTACGAGTATAAACTTTTAACTTATTGCAGCCTGATGATACGTTAGTACCATTTAATAGAATTAGTTAACACTTATAGGACTATTTATGTGATTCGTTACCATATAAGGTTGATTTTATTTGTGAACGAAGAATCTATAAACATGGATTGTATTAAAACTCTTACATGTCTAACTTCGATGTTAATTTAATACTTTAAAATTTCTTGTTGGAGGAGCTAAATTTTTTGTAAAGTTTGTTGAAATAAAATTCTACTTTAATGAGATTATATCGCAAATGAAACTCGGTCGAGGTGGCGCTCTGATCGTAGTGCTCAAGATAGCGTCGATTCGCTTCCCATCATCTGCCATCTTGGCGTTGATTGGTTTGACCATGGTTCGACGTCACAGCGTTCCCCCACCGCGTTTAGCGGTACGGGCGTATGAGATTTCCGCCATTCACTGAGCTTAGTTGGCTTAGCGCTGGCATCGCTTCGTTTCCCGAAGCGTTGATTGGTTTGACGTCGCGGCGCTATTGCGCGCATGCGTGGCGTTCCCCCACCGCATTTAGCGGTACAGTCGTATGAGATTTCCGCCATTCACTGTTTTAGAGTGAGGCCGCAGCCAACCAGCGTCGACAACCGATTCCCCGGCGACGCTGGTTGGCCACGGCCTCACCTGACTGCTAGTTCGCTTGATTTGGCGCTGGTATTGCGAATTTTCATCTTGGCGTTGATTGGTTCGACGGTCGCGACGTCATCGCGCGCATGCGTGGACGTGGGTAGCCGGCCCCACTCTAAAATATCACCGCTGGTAGCTGATTTCCTCACCACGCTGCATATAAACATGTTTATATGCTCTAAGCTGCCATGTGACTTGATGCGGCCTCAGAATTGTAAACATAACCTAGAATTAACATGCTAATGCGTATTTACGAATGTCCACATTTTGAGAGACAGATGCCAAAAAGGATTCACCACATAAAGATTTAAATAAGATAGATAAACTTTCTTGCTCAAGTGGTAAATATTAACGCACGAAGAATGTATTATGATATTTTAAATATTCTTGCTCATTATTTCCTTCGATCATAACGGATATTTCAGTTTTAGATATCAGCTATGTTTTCTATCAGTTTGGTAACGTTAGACAGTTACCAGTCAGCTCCGTTACCTGAGTTGGATGTAACATTCTCAGATTTTCGCGGCGCAGTAATTAGACACGTTCCAGTTATTAGAATATTTGGATCTACCCCTTTTGGTAAATTGCATCGCAATATATATGAAATTCATCAATGAGTTACATGATGATTATACGTCTTCTTTCGTGTTACATTCAGGAATAAAAACATGTTTGCATATACATGGTGTATTCCCTTATATGTACGTACCATGTACGATAGAGAAGAATGTAGACAGTTTCATTTACAAGCTAGCCGCAGCGATGGATTCCGCGATCAACGTGTCTCTGGGGTCTGCGGTATCTAACACTCAGCACGTTTATAACATTCAACGAGTTTCTGGAATGTAAGACACGACATACGTTGCGCAGATTAATAGTATTCGATGACACACAATATTTATTTCAGCCCTTTCTACGGATACCACGAAAAGGAACACCTGTTTTTTAAAATTTACTTTTATAATCCAGCGATGATTAAACGAGCAGCTGATCTATTGCAGGTAAATAATTTTCGTGTTTATAAATATTAATAGAGGCTATTAGCATCGTAATAAGTGTATTGTTTCAGAGTGGCGTGGTATTGAATCAAAGTTTGCAGCCCCACGAAGCTCACATTCCGTTTATCTTGCAATTTATGATGGACTACAATCTCTATGGTATGAGCTTAATAAATCTGAAGGACGTGAAGCACAGACAACTTCTGTATACAGAATCGAGAGAACATTCTTTGAACCTGTCCGATTCGCAAAAGTACCTCCCCGCGTCTGTTCTTAGGCAGAGCTCGTGCAAACTGGAAGTAGACGCGCACGCATCTGCGATACTAAGGCAAGAGATTCAGAACGGTTTAGATTTAAATCCTGGCATCGCAGCGATTTGGAACGACGAGAATTGCAGAAGAGAAGCCAAAGGTTTAAAGCATACCGAGTCACAATTATTGTACACAAATACTAACGATAGAGTTTACGGTTCTACGGATAATGATATTTATCAAGAGGAAAGATTAGCGCGGAGACTACAAGCTGTTTCACAGGTACAGTACACAAATTTGTTAGATTCTCAAAGAAATCTTAATGCGCACTGATTAATTTCTACGCTTAGATTAATGAAACTCCAACATCTGAGACACCAAGCACGCTCAGTTACCCGTTGGAGGTAGGAAACGAAGAGAAAGAAAATAAAAAGGAAACACCTTTGAACAATGAATTGTTAGAGCTCGAGAAATCTTATTCGTCAAAGGAAAATTTGCTTCGAGAAGAAAGCGTCGACGCCAGTGTCTGTAAGTTGTAACCAGTCTTCTTCAGGGCTCTAAATCTCAAAAATTGATTTGCTGAAATTATTACATAGTTTGTTTACAGTGGATACAGAAGATCTGCATTTAGTGGAGATGTTAGCTAATTTGGCAGAAGCAAACGAGGAAGAGAAGATTGTGGACAACGATAGCGTGCTAGGCTCTCAATACTCTACCTACAGTAATCAAGTTAAAGAGGATAATGAAGACGATGATGTTGAAGATCTAAATATTACGAGCTTAGATTTAGACAGCCTTAGTTCATGGAATTCAGTTTCTAGGGGCGCCAGTCAGTCAAGCGTATCTGAAACGGAGAATAAGAACGCTGATGGTAATAAAGAAACAGCTGGCACAGTTGAGAATAATACCGAAGATGCTTTGCTGAACTTTCCACAGTACGATGGTTCAACTGATTTGCTTCTAAACAATGGAAAGGAATCGTCAAGGAAGTCCGATACTACTGAAATAAGCAAAGAAAAGTCACTGTGTAAAGAATTACTTGAAAATATTATATCGAGCCAATTATATTTTACAAATAGCCAGAAGCATTGTGACTTCTTACAGAAAGTAATAGGTTTCAAATTCAATTTAAACGAAGGTATAAAAAGAAAGATATATGAAATTTTACATGAACGTTATTCCTCAAAGTTTATTGCATTTAATGCAGAATTATTTAGTAGCAATGCACGCAATTGCATAGTGAACGTGAAACTTCGTCAAAACCAAACACGTGAATTCAAGAGCAAGAGGAGGAAAGCAACGCAAGCTTTTGAACAGAATTCCCTGTATCCACGTTCGAAGAACATGCTAAATACGTGCAAATTAGATCATCAAGACTTAGACGTTTATGATTTAGAGGGAATAGAATTCGCATTAACATCGGGGGATTATACAAATTTGAAACATATAGTTAATGAAAGTTTTTCTAATCGTATTAGTTGCGGTGATTCACTTTCAATCGAATTGAAGGTACCTGCCCTTGATGGTAATACGATTGAAAGTTCCAGCGATTCTGAGGTAGATCAAGATCTTACTATCGACAGACAAGAGAAACGTATTTGCGTTTATAAATCATGCACGAAGTCTAAGAAGAACGAAGAAAACGTTGTTAACGTGTCGTTGAAAAAGCGAAGACTCGAGTTTAACAATCCAGAGTTGGAATCACCCCATAAGCAGCGTAATACCAATTCATTGCAAGATGAATCACATTATACGCCTACCAAATCGAGAACCGTGCGAAGCCCTCGCTCTTTATCAGGAAAATATACTCCTCTCGATGTAAGGATACTATCCCCGAAAGCGGATAAAAATGGTTCTTTGGCAAATGATCCTGGTAGCTCGAAAACATATTCCGCGTCTCCCTGTACTACTCCGAGTCGTACCAGTCGTCCATTGAGAATGAATTTGCTGCGTGAGAAAGTTTTTGGTTTGTCGACGGACGTGAAACAAGGTAAGCAATATATTTGTATTATAATTGTTCCAAATCTTACGCATCCTACGTATCACCGTTTCTAGCACATCCTATATGTAAAGAAGCTGAAAGTACTAAAGGGACGCTTGTTCCTGACAAGCTCAGCGATAGGTGAGTGTAACGAATACGGTTTTTATGTTTGCGAGAGACTAATTACGATTTTTCTATGTACCTTCAATGTACGTAGCGCAGGTGTAAATAAGGAGGCTACTGATTCGAAGAACAAAGAATGTAGTACAGTAAATATGAAAGAGAGAAGTAATAAAGAGGTTCGTAAACGATTAAATTTTTTGAATGTTAATGAGAAAGAGATCGATCCTGTGAAAGATAATATCGATGAATGTCATTCTGAACATTTGGCTTTAACGGAAGAGATAATGAACGAATCGCGTGAAAATGCTTCAGCTAATGTTTCTATAATGAATTTCACTCATCACCAAAGTATGATGAAAACATATATGGGAGAGGATGAAAAGGTAAATGATGAAGATAAAACTTTAGATTCGAACGTAGACAGTTTCTCGGATAAGACATTGCAAGCGAACGACGAAGGAAATATCGAAGCTCCACTGGACGACGAAGAAGATGTTTGCAACATGACATTTACGCAGTACCTTAGCAAGAAATTGGAATCAGAATCGGACGACGCGAATGTTCTATCGGTGGAAACTACAAGCGATACCACGAAGGATAGATTAATTACTATTACTACGAAATTTAATCCGCCAAGCAGAGAAAGAATTGTAAATAGTATGAAGATGTACGATATCTCAGGGTGCAAATCAACCGCACCGTTTTTCAGTAATAGGGTCGATCTTGTAAAACAAAAAGAGAATTCCAACAAAAGTAGCGGCATTGGTGATTCAGTTCCTTTTAAATCTAGCTTGGAAAGAGTTACAAGTATTAAACTTTGGCGTAGAGTGAAGATAAATGAATTTTATCCTTCCGGAGCAAACATAAAGTCTTGCAACATAAAAAGAGTTCTTGCCGGATATAATTCAATTGTAATTCAACCTCTTATTCAACCACCAACACCAAAATCTATCAAAACTTGGTTGCGAGCCAAAGAGTATTTACTGAAAAAGAGTAAGAAGCATACCGAACCGAAAAGTGATCCGAGTACTGCAAAAAATACGAAGGTAGAGGAGACACATTCGTCGGATTCAAATAATGCAAAGACCGAAGAACATAATACCGTCATTGAAACGATCGCTGATAATAATGAACACGCAAAGGTTCCGTCGCAAACATCTAACACTTCGGAGTACTCAAGTGGATCCAATCACAGCTTGAATCCTTCGTTACAAAAGATGCTTGAAAATCCGCTGTTATACAAAAATAAAGAAACGCAATATTTAGGAATTTCTTTCGGACAAATCGAATATAGTATAAAAGGACACACTGGTAACGTTGCGGATGAAAATCTTCAAAATGCCAGAGGCCTGACTGTGGTAAATATTTGATTTTAGAAACAGTTTCTGTTCTCCTATGAAACAATAGTATATTTTACGTATCGCTAATACCTTGTATCGAAATCGTTACAGCATCAATATTTAACACTATTATCAGTAGAAGTACACGTTGTCACGCGTGGCAAACTTCTTCCTGACCCAGAACATGATTCTATCGAAGCAATATTCTACGCTATTCACAACGATGTTCCATTATCGTCACACATCGAGCGAATGGAACATGGTATGCATAACAGTAATGTCGCTTGAGACTAGTGATTAAAGAATGATATTGTTTCAGGTGCAATTCTTGTGAATCCTTCTATACAGAATTCAAAAGTGAAAAACATCTACTCGTCTAGTACAACGTGTCCGACCTCGTACGTATCGAGCGAAGAGGATTTATTCAACAGCCTTGTAACATTGATCAGACACTACGATCCAGATATTCTAGTCGGCTGGGAGAT
Organism: Andrena haemorrhoa; assembly: GCA_910592295.1. Taxonomy (NCBI): domain Eukaryota; kingdom Metazoa; phylum Arthropoda; class Insecta; order Hymenoptera; family Andrenidae; genus Andrena; species Andrena haemorrhoa. Next base: position 18,458,880 of record OU342943.1, read on the forward strand.
AGAATCTCTTTCGTGGGGCTACATCCAACAGAGGGCTTCGCGCGTCAATTTTCATAACTTTATAAGGCAAATCTCAAGAATTTCGAATGTACCGAATCCTAAGGGGCAGGAAACAGATAAAGATAATGTGAATGATATGAAAGTACCGGGTCGGATTATTCTTGATGTTTGGAGAATAATGCGACATGAAACGGGTAAGATACACTCTAGAAGCATTTCAAGAAGGAATTACGAAGTTACGTGTACATCATTTACAGCGTTACTGAATTACACGTTTGAAAATGTGATGTATAATGTTATGCACGAGAGGATTTCGTGCCCCACTTTTCAAACATTGACCGATTGGTGGAAGCACAAAAGTATAATGATACAATGGCGAGTGATCGCGCATTATGTCACGAGAGTCGTAAGCACATTGAAGATATTGATACAGCATGATATTATTGGTTTGTATCACCGATGAGTGACATTACGTGGCATTCCACGTTCCGCTTCACATTTCACAATCCTTCCAGGACGAACATGCGAGCACGCGAGGCTTTTTGGAATACAATTCTATGAAGTTTTCTCCCGAGGCTCGCAGTTTCGAGTTGAGTCCATGATGCTGAGGCTTGTGAAACCTTCGAACTACATTCCCATTTCGCCATCCATACAGCAAAGAGCTCAAATGCGAGCACCGGAAGCTCTGCCGCTTATAATGGAACCACAATCTGTATTTTATACCGATCCACTGATCGTGCTTGATTTTCAAAGCTTGTATCCCAGCATTATTATTGCTTACAATTATTGCTTCTCTACTTGTTTGGGTCGCATAGAACACATTGGGCAGTAAGTATCGTATTAATACCTTCGCATTCTCCGTGAGGTGTAACACACATATATAATTTTTCTTGTTTTCAAAGTCACGAGCCTTACGAGTTTGGTGCAGCGACATTAAGATTGAAAAGATCAAGGGTTCAAAAATTAAAAGGGAAGATAAACTTCTCGCCCTGTGGCGTAGCTTTTGTTAAACCAGAAGTACGACAGGGTATATTGCCGCGTATGCTCACAGAAATACTTGAGACACGATTAATGGTAAAAGAGTCCATGAAACTCCATAAAGACGACAGTAGTGTCCTGCAGCGTATTCTTCACTCGCAGCAACTGGGTCTCAAATTGATTGCAAACGTTACGTATGGCTATACGGCCGCCAATTTCAGTGGAAGGATGCCCTGCATCGAAGTATGTCTGATGCGGTATCATTCTTCTAGAAACATCGAGTGAACTTAATTACGATTACTATTTCAGATTGCTGACAGCGTTGTCAGTAAGGGAAGAGAAACATTGGAGCGAGCAATTAAAATAGTAGAATCTACAGCAAAATGGGGCGCACAAGTCGTTTATGGAGATACCGATTCGTTGTTTATTCTCTTGCCAGGGCGATCGAGGAAAGATGCGTTTGTTATCGGGGCTGAAATGGCTGACACTATTACTGCAGCTAATCCTCCTCCCGTAAAACTCAAATTTGAAAAAGTTCTACAGCCATGTTTATTACAAGTAATACTTCATTCCGTCGCATTAATATTCAGTAGAAACGATTAAATACACAATGTTAAGATATGTTTTATGATTAGACTAAAAAGAGGTACTGCGGTTACATGTACGAGTCTCCTGAACAAGAGGAACCTGAATTTTTAGGCAAGGGTATCGAAACTGTCCGCAGAGACGGTTGTCCCGCCGTGGCTAAAGTAAGTTTAGTTGTAAAACACCAATTCGGAGCACGCAATTAATTGCATCGATTCTGTATTCCAGATACTCGAGAAGTCATTAAAAATTTTGTTCGATACCAAGGACCTTTCTCTGATAAAGCTATACGTTACTAGACAATTCGATAAGATTTTACGTAGGAAGATATCGATTCAGGACTTAACTTTCGCTAAGGAATTCAGAGGTTTGCGTGGCTATAAAGCTAGCGCTTGTGTGCCCGCGTTGGCATTAACGCGAAGATTGATTCACAAAGATCCCCGAGCAGTACCTAGGACGAGTGAACGAGTACGATACGTCATAGTAGCTGGTGCACCGAATCAGGCACTTATTCACTGCGTGAGGACACCGATGGAAGTAATTTCAGATGAGGGCTTAACTCCGAATTCGGTGTATTATATAACGAAAGCTATCATACCGCCCCTTAATCGGTGCTTGAACTTAATTGGCGTTGACGTTAATACATGGTATAATGAATAGTGAATTTCATATATCTGCGTTTGTATTTATAATTTGCTGTTTTAAACATTGCTTGCGCAACTTGCTTGTAGGTACAGGGAAATGTCTCATCGTCAGACACCCGATAAAGCGGTCAGTCTGTTCACGGACAATCAAAAGTTAACTATACGGCAGTTTTTCAGTACTGTCGTGTGCGCCACTTGCGAAGATCAAACGCAAAGAGACATTTGTACAAACTGCATGGCGAATCCTACGCGAACAGTTACCATTTTACACGAGAAGCTGAGATGGTTGGAACGTACTCATTGCGAGCTCACAATGGTAAGCATAAGACTTATGCAATTCTAAATATGAGTTTCGTAAACAGTTCTCTGTCTTTCAGATCTGCCAGTCTTGCACTGGTTACAAGGACGACGTGAAATGTGAATCTTTAGATTGCCCAATTTTATACCGCGCAGCCCAAGCTCGAAGAGATCTCATTCAAATACCTTATTTAAACAGTATTATCTCTAACAGCACTAATTTTTGTACAGGCGAATGGAACGTGAGGTAACAAATTTATATTATTCTGTGAGATTGTAGTTATACTGAATATTATTTTTATACGAATAAGAATAAATCTTGGAGATGATTACTAATTGAATGTGGTGCTGATATCTAAGTAATTTAGGCCTCTATACGAATAAAAGAATGGGATTCTAAGTGGAAGTAACGAAGACTTCCAAATTTAACGCTTGAGTAAAAATTAAAGCTTTAAGCTGCGATTTCATGCCGACGCTAGACGATCGACAATCGTTTTGAGCGTCAAAATCAGTCGCGTGATCGGTCCACGTGACTTTCAGCATCAAGCGGGAAAGCTACGTTACGCTCGTTCACTCTGACTTTTTCCGACTCACTCGTTCATTGGTTGAGCGTCGGTCACGTGATCATGGACCTAAGAATAATAATAATAATAATAGTGATAATATTTAACTCTTAGGTCCACGTCTAGTTGACGTTATCGACCACTTGCGCAAAGTAAATGCCACCCGTAGCCCTCTATTATCGAATTTATGAACCACTTTAACGAGGCGTCACCGTTCATTCACGCCACCTACATACATTCGTATTCAGTGGTTCACGAATTCTCGTAAAAGGGAGTGCTTCATCACGCTTTTGCCTAAAAATCTGAATTAGCCAATTAAAGTAAACGAGATTTTATTGATCGGACCCGAAAAGCGGATCGCCACGAAACCCGCACTGCCATCGAGACACATGGGCCTCTGTTAGAAATCCCCTGCGATGTCGTTTCACGTATACGTTTTTCCCGCGCAGTGCTAGTTTGAAAATACGTGACTCCGTTATTGCACGATAAATAATTAATACTGTCATTAAAGCACGATCTACTAAATATTTCGATACCGTGCTGCCCCACGCGGGTCGCCGCCTCCGTCACTCCTGGATAAATACATCCCGGGCCGCATCAACCGCAGCGCTTTACAGTTAACAAGATGATCATTCATTTTGCCGATGTCCTGCAGATTGCAAAAACGACACTTGCACTACGATCGCAATCCTTTTGATTGCCCGCCTGTAGACCGTCCAACTCGTGGGATACTGTTTATGTCCAGCAACATACAGCATCCGACACACATACCTTGTATTTACCGTGACCTTAAGGGAAACCGTTTATAAATTTCGTACGTATCACGCTGGCTGTGTTTTATTTATGTCTGTCAGATTTATCGTTGATCCCGCGGATATTGCAACTGTTCAGAGATTTCGTCAAAGAAACAATGTTCGCAGACTGTATCGTAGTTTACACGTATTCCACTCTCTGCTTGATTAACACGATGTCGCGTGTCTGTTCTTTGCATGTTCCATCGCAAACTGATTGTGCGTCCGATTCCTTAGGGGGTGCAATGTCGAAGCGCAGCAAGTCGCACAGCTTAAGAGTCTGCTGTTTCTGCGGGCTCTCGGAAGACAATGAACTCGAGTTTGGGAAGTTTCACAGGCACGGCAATATCGTCACGCATTATTACTGCCTGGTATGCAATTATGCATCTAATGCTGTTCTTATTCCGCGGATAAGAGTTTGGATGCACAAGGCGCGCTCGAGCGTTCTAAATGTACCTGTGATGTTTTGCAGCTTCTGTCGTCGAACATGGAACAAAAAGGGACCGATGACCAAGGCATTTTGGGATTTCTAAAATTAGATATACAGAAAGAAGTTCGTAGGGGAAAGAGATTGGTAAATAATCTTATGTAAATATGAATAAAATACACGATGTTCTGTGGTGGCTAGTTTCTTCAGTATTCGTTCGAAATTAGCATTTCTTTAGCAAGTGGTGGGTAACTTACGGCATTTCCTACCGACTGCTGTAGCAAATTTTGCTCCACTTTTTATCTTTAACAGTCTCTGTGTGTGGAATATTCGCTAAGAGGCGATTAAGGATTATTCAACGAATCTCTAATTGCTGGTGTTGATCTATTAAGGTATGCTCGTACTGTAAGAAAAGTGGTGCCACTTTGGGATGCTGCAACGTCAAGTGTAAACGAATATTTCATTATCCTTGTGGGCTAAGGGCTGGAACCTTAAACCAGTTTTTTGGTGAATTTAGGTACATTGCTCTTGGTTCGTCCTCCTCTCACGGTTTAAATCTTGAAGTAAAGTAACTACTGTCTTGTTACATGTTAGGTCATTTTGTATAAATCATAGACCAAAGCAGAAAATAGATATTCAAGTGAAAAATGAAGCGACGAACCCTGGCGAAGTAGTATGTTATATATGTTACGATAACGTAGATCCTAGCGACGTAATGAGCACGATATGGGCGCCGTGTTGTAAAAAGAACGCGTGGTTCCACAGGAAGTGTGTCCAAGTAAGACGCCGATGATTTCTCGCAGAGTATACGATTATTCAAGCGCGTAGCATTGCGTATCTGAGTGCAGACATTTTGTTTCAGCAACTTGCTGTGAGCGCTGGATACTTTTTCAAATGCCCCCTGTGCAACGATAAGAAATCGTTTCAGACAGCCATGCTAGAGTTTGGTATTTTTATTCCGAGTCAGTGAGTAGAAAATGAATCTTGTACATTTCGAGGGAAATCTCTTAGGAGCGACAATTAATACGATGTCTCGTCTCCAGAGATGCCTCCTGGGAGCTTGTGCCGAACGCGTTTCAGGAACTTTTATACAGGCACGACCAATGCGACGCTCCGATATGTCTTTGTCCTAAAGGCAGAAAATATACGAGCTTCAACGCGTAAGTGAAAATAAATACCGTGTAGGCACAGCATCTATTTTCTAAATATGTTTCCGCAGAAAGTGGGAGCTGGCGCTTTGTCGAACTTGCGGTTCGCAGGGAATTCACATGGCCTGCGGACAACTGAAATGGGGCAATCCTATTTGGGAATGTAAGGAGTGCACTTCCATATTAGGTGAGCCACTTACGGATGATACGTTTCCCATGAGTTATCAATGAATTTAATTGAGAACGAATGTATTTTGATGTATTTCTTCATTTCCGCAGGCAAATCCAATGAAACTACTAATGTAAACATAAGTACATTACAGTATGTATTTGCTCTTATCGCTTTGTCAATCTGAAGTATTTAAGGTCGTAGAAGTATTAATACGAAATGAGAATAGCATTGTGCATTAGGGCGGAGCGATACTACATAGGCGAAAATTTGAATTTGAATTTTCAGTTTCGTATTTTGGAAAAATATTCATGTCCGCGGGTTCCTTTTCCTCTTAAAAATGTAAAAATTCACAATGTGAATCTTATGTTTTACATTTTTAAGAGAAAAAGGAACCTGCAGACATGAATGTTTTTCCAGAAATTTGTTACAGTTGCGTTTGGTTAATCTGAAAATGCGAATTTAAATTTTCGCCTATGTAGTATCGCTCCGCCCTATTGTGCATTGTGATACATTTCTAACTCTTTAATTAGGAATGATTCTGACTCGGACGCCAGTGAAATTTCCGTTGGTAAAGATTCACCTATACCGTTCGCATCAACAACACCGGTTCTCAGCTCTACGCCACACGCGCCAGTCATTAAGCTACGTCCTGGTCCGCGGACGTTCAAGTTGAAACAACTCAAAGCAGCTAAAGAAATGCTCAGGTTAATATGAATGAGATGAGAGAATATGCTCTAAGTGTATTACGCTAACAAAAGTGTACTTTATTCGACAGTATGGGATTGAGCAATAGCAGTAACTCGGAAGCTACTCAGAATACGGTTGCAAACTTACGCCTATCCCACGTGGAAGGATCTACAAGTAACAATGAAGCTTCTCCGATTAAGTCACATTCGTTATTATCGAATTTAATATCGCGTGATTGCGAAGAATATCCTAGGTCCGTGCCTGAACATTCCAAGTCGCTATTAACTCCGTCGAGTAATAATTTTTTTACATTCGACAGTGACGATGATGTAGAAGTAACTATGCTCTCACATAAAATATAACAATGATATACATATTCACGTGTACGTGCTGATAAAAGTATTTAAATGTTTCTCAGATTACTAGCGAGAGTTCATCGAACAGTACACTTGCTAGTGCTAATGGGTCACGGTCTCAAAGCATCATCGAAGATAGAAAAAAGAATCCTAGTTCACTCACAGTGTCGAAGCTCTTGGGAAGACATAATTTTAAACAGACCAGAGACAATGGTTCTATGACGAGTAATTTAACAGTTACTAAAACTGCCAGTTTAAATGAATCTAGTTCGCAGGATGCGGAGAAACCCAGTGTTTTAGAAGAGATAATAAACCTGGACCAGAAGGACGAGGAATACGATCATGCTGATTCCCTTTCGAACATCCAAATCACCAATGTAATATCTCTGCCACCCGAGGAGTTCGAAATTGTGCCCTCTGTTAAGGACGCGGACGGAGTTGACGACATTGAATGCTTGACGTTACAAAGTAAAAATGACTTGTTGAATCATAGTCGACTGTCTCGATCGCTTCCCCAAAAGGATAGTTCAGGCACAAAGTTGAAAAGAAAATTTGACAAGGCTACGTTGAATGCAACCAGTTCGCCGGTAGATAAATCTAAGAAGATGAGAAGGAACATGATCGCGCACGAACTGGGGCAAAAGTCATCGTTTACATTTGTAGACGTTAAGAATACTGCAAACTCTATCATCTCTCTGGATAACATTTCAGCTCCGGCGTTTAATAAAACTGATGTAAAAATAGATAATAGCACGAAGGAGAACAACGCTTCGGCGAATGTATCTAATTCTCAAAGTAGGGATAAGTCGTATATTGAGATCGAAGACGATTGGGTTACGAATAAAAGCACAGCATTCGTACGTACATACAGCACAAAGCCTTCAGCGAAAGGTGCTGCGTTGAAATATAGAGAGAAGAAAGACAATAGTAACGGTACAGTTGCGTGTAGTACAAGCGACATAAATGAAAGCAATAAAATACCTGAAAACACGAAGACGGAGGAACTTGCAAGAAACGTAAGTAGTACTTAGTTTTTCTTATTACAGAAGAACTATCTTCTTGATTTTCTTTTTTATTGCTGAAAATAGCTGTGTTGACAATACTGATATGACCTCTGTACCCTGTGCAACAAGTTATATCTATATAAGAATTATTGAACTAGAAGTATTCTTTCCTACATCAATTTTAAAACAGAGTCGTTAACCCTTAAGTTGTTCGCTCCGTTGACTCGCACCGCTTTTATGCGGTGAGCTTTTTCTTTTACTTTCGCGCACCTTATAATATTTTTTTATGCTCAATGCTTTGTAAATGTGTCTTAAGTGGGTAGTATTACGTCATTTCCTACGTGGTTTTTCGAAACGCGATCTTAAATGTGTAACGAGAAGGTTTGCGCTACTTATGGGATGACCTAATGTACGTAACTTAGAGACGGGCGTAAACGTGTTTGAGAGTGTCTTTAATGCATCGCAGTTTAAGGGTTAATTCTGATGAAAAGTGGGGTACGGGGATTGCGTTGTTGTGTGAATTTCCCCGTACCTTCTCTTCAATGTATAACTGGAAATTCTAACAGTGTGACGGGGATGCAGGCACAAGTCCTGCTGCTCGATCAGGAAAGAGAAGCCTCGCAAATGGCACAGAAGGATCCATCAAACCGGATCGCTCCCATTCAAGATCGAACAGATCAGATACAACAGGTCAACGCAGATCACAAAATGATAATGAGATGTTAGTATCGTAAACCATGTTCGACGTCTATATCATATATCGTAACGACCTGCTCGAATGAAACGTACCTATGATGATTCGTCTGAACACTTTCATTTGTGTAATAAGGGCACTTACAAATCTGTGTGAATTATAGGGCAACCATTTCAACATCTAGTGTATCAAACAGCCGCTCAAACAGTGTTTTCCACAAGAAAGAAAAAGATAACAGAAATGAGTGTCATCACCCTCGACTGACATCGGAGTACGTACATCTGCGCGACCTTAAATTTCGTGTGTGCAATTTAAATAATCTGCAGGTGATTATACGCGTCTCTTTATCATTATCAATATAGGTTTGTGTTTTAGAAGATATTTATATACGCACGATCAATTACCCTTTTGCAGATGATCTTATACAATAAGTATCTTGTAAATATCAATATGGAAAGTGCAACAACCACCCCGAAGAATACCAGGTTCAATGCATCTACGCGGAGGGCTGTCCAACAGAAGCCCTTTAAAGCGCAGAACGAAACTGTCTCGAATTGTAAATGCGAGGACAAATACAGCTTGCTTGTTACCGTTCAATCTGATAATTATCGCGACGATACGAAGGAGAACCTGGACCCAGTAACGCCGATCTCTTGTAAAAGCATAGCGGACAACTTATCGACGAACACAGCTTTGGTAGCGAGTAATTTAACAGTTTCTGCGAGTAGTAATAATCAAAGCGACGGTGATAATCCGACGAAGTCCGTTTATAATGGGACTAAAGTAATCGACGATAATAAGTGGTGCCATGGAGAGGATGCTAATTTAATCAGCAATAGTGAAAGCATCTTCGATGCAGAGGAACCTGTTAATGCATCCCCATACGCGGCCGCCAATTGCGCCGACAAACACTTTAGAAGTATTAACAATGTAAAACGGACTATTCAAAGTCTGAGCTCCGATCTCGTGGCAACCGGCATAAGTGCAACGAAATTATATCAACCTGGCTGGCGTCTCCACGATCACGCGAATTGTAAAATAGAGAATAGAAGTAGGAGCGCAAGTGGAACTCGTTTCAAAGTGAGTATCGATCTGGAGAAGATAGAAGACTTCATCGACGATAATCCAGACTTGTTCCACAAACACAAGAGCCAGAACTGCGAGCAAAGTCTTGAGGATGCGCGTCTTTTAAAGGGGCGGAATGATGTGACGGAGAGAATTAATTTATCGAGCAGACTTGCGACGAACTCGGCGACAGATGAATTGAAAAGTTTTGGGGATTTAACATTGTCTTTGCCTAGGAACAAAATGATGGAATTTAGAAGCTGCGCGAATGAAAATAGTGAGAATGTCGAAGATCTAATGGGAGCGGACGATTTGGTTCAAGAAACGAGAAACATGAATAATTCCTTGTCTCATAATCTGACATGTGATTTGAAACGTACCAGCAGCCGTTTCGAAAAACAATGTATTTTCAATAGATAACACAATATAAATATATATATGTGTGTGTATATAGGCGAAATGTAGTTTATAGCTTATGAAGGTATTAGATTAAGATTACTGAAAACAACTGCATTCGTAAAAACTGGTATGAAAAACAAGTAATACCGTTACAATAATTACTCGTGAACATTTGTAAAAACACGTAATTAGATATATGTACGTACGTACTCGCAACCACGGTGTAATGGACCCGTACTCGCAACGCAATAAATTTACTGTATTATTGTTTCGAAAAGTATACTACTTCATTGCTCATATCTTTAAATTGAATTTTTGATTCTATATATACAAGGTTTGAAGTTTCAACGCATTTTACTTGGGTTTTTTTATTTTTTCAAGATTTCCGACATGTATTCTTTTTTTTTGTTACGTTTAATTACTTATTTAAGATAAAAAATAAACATAAGTTTTCTAAAGATGACTACGACATTTGTAACTCCTTCCACAAAGACATAAATTAAAATAAATAAATTTCAGAAGCGAGATTTTAAAGCAAACTTGGGCACAGCACTAATTTTAAGTTACATTTAAATGTTTATCGTAGAAATGAAAGAGAATCAGTCATGCAGAGTATTTAAGCGCAGCAAGCAAATAAAGAATTGATTACACATTCGTAGAAATGTGATAAGTACTCTACTAAGACAATATATTAGAAACGTGTCCTTCGAAGTAATCTTTATTGAGTCAATTGCTTCAAATCTCTGGTAAAAAGATTTTAGTAGCTGCGACCAAAAAGTGTATAAAATTTCGGTTTGCTCTGACAATTAGGATGGATGCACTTCTGTTTCTCGAGAGGTGTTAATGAAGTTGGCTGTTCGAATGGTATGCAAAGACTTTTTGCGCCCATGGATACTGTTCCAGGCTCCTCCCCCGTGTCCTCTCTACGAAGAGAAAGAAGTATGTAAACGTATTTCATATCAAATGGAATCATATCAACAGCTTAGTGTACTATTTACCGCGCACTGTCAGCTTTAATGTTATCTTCGCAAGGTGATTCTCCACAAAATGGTGATAAGAGTAGATTCTTCTTATTCAGCTCAGTACAGAAGTCATCCCAATTATCTGCTCGCTTGATGTGCTCATTCAGATTTTGTCTTGCTCTGTTAAAAAGAATGTTAACCATTTAATAAAGCAAGTAACCATTGAGAATCTCTTTCTAAACCGGTATTTACCTAGCCAGCATGCTTGACTGTATATCAGCCAACAACGTATGCAAAGCGGTGACAACTTCGCCTCGTTTCGCAGTCACTCTTGCAGAAGTGTCTCTGCGCACAAATGTAACTTGATTCTTCTCCAAGTCTTTCGGGCCTAATTCAACCCTTACAGGAACACCTTTCAACTCCCAGTGGTTGAATTTCCAACCAGGAGTGCGATTACTGCGATAATCAGATTTCACCCTAAGCGCTTTATCTTTCGACAGTTCGCTCAGCAATTTGTTACATTCAGCGGACAAAAGTTCTCTTTGCTGGGGCGATGTACTCGCTGTGATACCGCAAGGTACTATGACCGCTTGGATACAAGCTACATTCGGTGGAAGCACTAGACCTTTATCGTCCCCATGAATCTGTAAATGAAGGTACTTCTGCGTTTAAAGAATTTCACGCGGCAGCGACAAGCACGTACCATTATCATAACGCCAATCGTTCGAGTTGTTAAACCCCATGAATTCTGATAGACAAGTGTCTTCTCGTCTCCTTCCGCAGCACCCTCTACTTGAATATTAAACATTCTTGAGAAATTTTGCCCCAGGTGATGACTCGTAGCTCCTTGTATCGCACGGCCACTTGCCGAGATGAAAGCCTCCACTGTAGTAGTGTAATCACCGCCGGCGAACTTTTCTTTTTCAGTCTTACGACCTTTAACAACAGGAACTGCTAGCAAGTCTTCGTACACTTTGGCGTACATATTTAAAATAATCATTACTTCTTCATCGGCCTCAGCTTTAGTGCTAAACGCACTGTGCCCTTCCTGCCACAGAAACTCTCTTGTACGCAAGAAAGGCTTGGGGTCTTTGAATTCCCACCGCTGCAATAAAATAGGACAGATACCTTTGATCAGTTACAAGTCAAAACGCTTCTCGACGTAATCGTTATGTAAATTATATTTACCACTACGTTATTCCATTGATTGAGTTTCAGAGGAAGCTCGGTATCGGACCTCAGCCATTTGGCATAAGCAGGATACATTACGGTTTCCGATGTGGGTCTTATGGCAATGGGTTCTGCTAAATCTGATTCTCCGCACTTCGTGACCCACGCAACTTCGGGTGCAAAGTCTGCGATGTGAGTTTTCTCTTTCTCCAAGACTGCTCGCGTAACGAAAATAGGGAAATAACATTCCTGAACACCCAGCTCTGTTATTTCCTTATCGATGTACTCTTTTATTACCTTCCAAATGGCAAAGCTCCATGGACGGAGAATGTAACAACCTGATACATCGTAATATTCAATCATACCACTCTTGGTGATAATTTGGGAATACCATTCGAAGAAATTTTCCTCTTTCTTCGCCTCCAATCCCAGTCTCGTTCCGGTTTTAGCAGTGTCTACATCTTTCGCGCCTTCGCTCTTAACTATTTCTTTGCCCGAAGCATTCTTTTGCTTCTCAGTCTTAGGAGTATCTTCTTTTTTCCTCTTTCTAGGTGTCGCATCTGGCTTCGTTGGTTTCCACTCCTGACCAGTCAATGTCTTATAGTTAACTTTCAACTCTAACAGAATTTTTACTTCTTGGTCGATAATGCTCTTTTCAGCTTTAGAATCTTTCAATTGTCTTACTTTATCTCCTTGCTTTTGTACGCCCTCCGAAAGTTCAGCAGCATTAGCTTCTTTCTCGTTCGCTACCTTAGTCGCTGGAGCAGCGGATGGTTTCCACTCATTTCCAGTTGCAGCTTTGTAGTCAGCTTTCAACTTCAGAAGTGCTTTTACTTCTTGGTCAACGATGTCTTTCTTTGCCTTCGAAGCTTTCAACTGCCTTACTTTATCCCCTTGTTCCTGTATTTCCTTCGACATTTCTTCGCTACCAATTGCTTTGTTTGTTGCATCGACTGCTGCTTTATTAACTGTTTTTAGCGAAGCAGTATTAGCTGGCTTCCAATCCTGTCCAGTCGCAGACTTGTAATCCGATTTTAAAGCTAGAAGTTTCTTTACTTCTTCATCGACAGCAGCTTTGTCTGCTTTGGAAGCTTTCAACTGCCTTACTTTATCTCCTTGTTCTTGTATTTCCTTGGACATTTCTTCGCTACCAATTGCTTTGCTTGTTGCATCAACTGCTGTTTTATTAACTGCTTTTGGGGAAGCAGTATTAGCAGCTGGCTTCCAGTCCTGCCCAGTCGCAGACTTGTAATCCGATTTTAAAGCTAGAAGTTTCTTTACTTCTTCATCGACAGCAGCTTTGTCTGCTTTGGAAGCTTTCAACTGCCTTACTTTATCTCCTTGTTCTTGTATTTCCTTGGACATTTCTTCGCTACCAATTGCTTTGCTTGTTGCATCAACTGCTGTTTTATTAACTGCTTTTGGGGAAGCAGTATTAGCAGCTGGCTTCCAGTCCTGCCCAGTCGCAGACTTGTAATCCGATTTTAAAGCTAGAAGTTTCTTTACTTCTTCATCGACAGCAGCTTTGTCTGCTTTGGAAGCTTTCAACTGCCTTACTTTGTCTCCTTGTTCCTGTATTTTCTTAGACATTTCTTCGCTACCAATTGCTTTGCTTGTTGCATCGGCTGCTGCTTTATTAACTGTTTTTGGCGAAGCAGTATTAGCCTTCCAGTCCTGCCCAGTGGCAGACTTGTAATCCGATTTTAAAGCTAGAAGTTTCTTTACTGCTTCATCGATAACGGCTTTGTCTGCTTTCGAAGCTTTCAACTGCCTTACTTTCTCGGCCGCCGTTTGGGTTTCAATAAACAATGTGTCAACAGACAAGCCTGTTGATACATTGTTCTGTGCTACAGTTTCACTTTCTGTTCCTGTCCAATCAGTACCCACTTTGTTTCTATACTCCGTCTTCAAGCTTGCAAGGCGTTGCATATCTTGATTTATCTTCAGCTGTAATTCCTTGATCTTGTTCTCTTGCTGGACGATATCTACGGATAATTCATTTTTGTTAGAATTAACAGAAGCTGCTTTCGGTGATTTATCCGAAGTCATTCCTGGTTTCCAGTCCACTCCTGTACACATTTTGTATTCAGCTTTTAAATTTAGAAGGCCTTTTACTTCTGCGTCAATCGTAGCTTTCTCCGCTTTCTTGGATTTCAGACTACGTATTTTATCCCCTAGAGCGACAATCTTTTCATTGATCGCATTTGCATCTTGCGTCGTATCCTAAAATAGACAATCGCATAAATTTCAAGACATATTACTAACTCACGATCATGAAATTATAAGATAGGGCATACGTTTTTCTGAGGGGGCTGTTTAACGGAAGTTGCTGGCGCAGCAGCGGCAGGAGAAGCAGTTTTCGTTGTGTTCGTAGTATGTCCATCGGGTACATGGAATAGAATTAAGGGTTGCTCCCTGGAGGAAAATGGACTGGCAGGTGCATACGGCACGTCGCACCGGAAGAACCCTTTCCTCTGTAACTGAACTATTTCTCCCTTCTTTATACGTTTCAGTTCTACTTCTCCGAGCATTTCTATCTCTGTCTGAAATGTTCATTGAATTCATAATAATAATTGTCCACATTTATAATCATGATAAAACACAAAAACCTACCCTCGTGTCTTTTGCAATAAAATCCTTGAAATCATCATCTTTTCCCAGAACTGGTTTACTAATAATATGATCGAAGTAAACAGCGTAACATGGAATTAAATTAGCTTGACCACTATCGTTACTCTTATCAGACGGCACCGCCAACCACGTGATTTTCAATGTATTCTTGTAATCTTTATTCTCTAAATTCAATTGCGCTGTTATTTTTTTAACGACACCGTTCTCCTTTTCAATCTTTTGAATCAAGATGTTGCCCCAATTAATGAAGGTTGTATTCTGCCCTTCGACCAGCATGTTCGCATCATCTTTTTCTATGTACAGCGAGGCAGTTGCTAATACTCGCTTAGTGCCCTTCGATGGATCTTTTGGATGATTCTGAACAGTTAACCATTCCTCTTTTGCATTAGTTATGTGCACCAGTACAAGTTTATCAGAATCTAAGGCAGTATACCTGAAGAAATGAAGTTGTACAAATGATTCCTATATTTCTCGATGTGCAATGTTAACTTTTCATATCGCGACGTACCTAGTGACAATTGGATCGATGACCTTTTTGTTGAACGCCCATATTTTATCCCACTCCATGAAAACAACAGACTTCGAGCTACCTTGAGCAATTATAAATTGCTTCAATCCTTCGACGGTCATTCCTCTCCTTAAAATACCTCTTACGGTTGGGAAACGTGGGTCGTCCCAACCATCGACTAGGCCTTCGTTGACAAACCAAGTTAATTTCCTCTTAGACAAAACTGTGTTGGTCATGTTCAAACGCGAGTACTCCCATATATAAGGGCGTCTCAATCCCAATGCATCGATTAGCCAATAAAATTGAACATCTCTGTCATGATACTCTGTCGTACGTAAAGTGTGAGTAACATTTTCAACAGCGTCGACAATGGGACAAGCGAAGTCGTATATCGGATACACCCTAGTGAAAAATGAACACGTTTCACATTAAACGTCCATTTTCTTCAATCTCTTAAGGGGGTATAACCGTTTGACAGTGGCAAAAACCCGATTTGTTATATTTTACATATTTCCATAGATTGATGTTTTAGGAATATTATAAATCAAGTCCGATGTAAAAATTCGGAAGATTGACGACGTTATAGGCATTTGAGTGGAACACCCCAGGTACCATGGAGCAGCGCGGCGCGGCGGAACTACATTTTTCATTACGGTGGCCTGTTTTACATATTTCCATAGATTAATGTTTTAGAAATATTATATAACAAGTCGTTGACTTGTAAAAAAATCCACAAAATGTACACATTTTCCGAGCGTCCAAATGGGTATACCCCTTTAATCTGCAATATATACTTGTATTTTGTTCCAGTTCGAGGATGTGGCTCCGGTTTGCACCGATAAATCGTGGGATCCCGTAAACACCCATTTGCCGACTGATAATCAATTTTAGCTCTAACACAGCATTCTTGACCTCTGGCAGTGCCTTGCTGCATTTCATTCCATAGCCCAAGATTCTTTTCAACAGCTGAAATGATAAACAGAAAACATCTTATTAGTTTCGTGAATTCTTAACGTAACGTTACGTTTGCACGATCTTCTAGAATCTAACGCTTACAATTATCTCTGTTCGACGACATTAATTTCTGATCGCGTTGCTCCTTCATTATGGGAGCGGGAGTGTCATCCACGTACGCTTTTCCCTCTTTTATTAGTTTCGTACAGTATTCCAGCATTAAATCGAAGTAATCAGAAGAATGCGTAAAGCGGTCCGGTTTGATTTGCAGTAACTCCAAGTCTTCTAAAATAGCTTTCTCAAATTCCACATTCTCTTTAGCAGGGTTCGTATCATCGAATCTCATGATAAGTTGCCCTTGAAATGCCTCGGCGTAATACTGATTTAACAATGCTGCCTTGGCGTGACCAATATGCAGATACCCGCTTGCCTCTGGCGGAAAGCGTACTACAACCTATCGCAGGACCAAATCAGATTATAAAAATACTCCTCGAAGACTGAAAGCAGCGTTAAAGATACAATTCACTCACTTTCCCCATTTCGGCTCCGGGTAAATCAATAAATTTACCTTCCTGTTTCCTTTGTCCACTCTGCTTAACAGACTTTTCTGGCTGCACATTATTACGAACAGGCACCTTAGCATTCTTCTTAACGGACGACAATGCATCCGCGACAGCAGGCAGTGAAAGCATCTGTTTATACCATCTACTTATATTGACAAATTCCTTCTCGAACTTTGCTAGAAAGTCATTATCCAGAAGACTACAGAACACATGGATATCGGCTAACGTTAACTTCTTCGAGACCAACCAGGTGGTTGTCATCAACGCATTGTCCAAGTAACGCAGCTCAGCCTCCTTCAGCGGCAGAGATCCCAGAGGCCCGATCGTGAAAGACAACCAGTGATCGACTTCAGTTTTTTCACGAGGATTGATACCGCCTGAGCGAAGTACGCAATACAAATGAGCGACAAATTAAAAGTGGCATTCAACACGAGAAACGGCGAAGACAGATTAGCTTACCATAAAGATCGGTGTGCGTAGTTCTTCCAAAATAACGACCAACATCGTAGCTCCTTTCTCCTAACACTTCGTTCTGAGAATTCGTTAAGCGAACATTTCCATCGCCCTTCCATTCATTGCACCAAACCACCTCGATCTTCTCCGTTTTCTCCGAATTCACTACTTCTGCTACTATCAGAGCATCTACATAAATTAAACATGTATTTAATAACGTCGCTGAGCTGGGAAGACACATTAATATTAGCCATGTCGAGCGAGTGTTGATAGCCAGTCAAGAACGTTTCAACTGTCTCAAGTTTCGCCAGCAATTACATCAGAAAGATGCTGTTTAACGTGCGCCTTCGTGTTTTCAGGATTTAACGTGCACTTGACGATAAGCAATTACAAGTACAAGTGTGCGAAGAAACGAAGCGAGGCTAAGGCTTTTCAACAGGAAAGCATGTTGTAGATATTATACTTTACTCTAGTCGGCAAATTTTTTTCGACATCTGTTTTACGATTCCATCAAAACAAGCACAAGTCATTGAAGTTTTTGAAGTAGCAGGTGTTGTAAGATAACCTACCTGTAGGAGGATTCTTAGAATTAACTGTTAGCTTGTAATTCATATTTGTATGTTAAATCTCGGCTTAAACAATAACATTCGTGAATAGCTCCACGTAGGTTAGAATCGCTCTTCCACGTGCACAAGTGTGTCCACTGATGGACACATGGACACTTGACACATAGATAGTTTGTGGCGTTGTGCGTGTGTCACAAGCTTTCGGCGAACCTACAGTGGCGGACGAAAGAAAGTTTACAACTTTTAAAATCGCATAACTTTTTTAGAATTGGTCCAAACCACATGAGTTTTTTTTGAGAGGCTAGAAGGATTAGTTTGCTAAGTGACGTGTTTCGTCGTTTTGAAAAAAAATGCAATTGGACCAATTCTAAAAAAGTTATGCGATTTTAAAAATTATAAACTTATTTGTTGTCCGCTACTGTATATACAGGGTGCCCCGAAAGCACTAGCAATGTAAACTTTATAATGTAATATCGAAAAGAAGCTAAAGCTCGGATGATTCATTAGAATTTTAAAGAAAAAAAAATTATTAAAAACTTATTGCCTTCAATTTTTGAATCGCCTTATTATTATTATTTTTTTTTTTTTTTTTTATTCTTTTCGATTTGTATCCAAATTAACGTAATCGTTATCGTGTCCAAAGTGTATCATCCGTTAAATAAATAAAAGGTACAGTAATAAAGTTCCCTTTAAATCTCTACCATTACATTAAAAGCCGGTGCGCTGCTGCTGCTGGGACCCGAAGGAGAAAGGAGGGAAAAAAGAATGGGACTATAGTTCGTTGGGCACTATAAGCAAAAATAAGCTTGAAACGCTATCCTGCTTAAAACACAGGAAAAACAATAAAACATAAACATAAAACATTAAAAGCCCTCTAAAACTACAGAAGCATACCCAGCATACCTAAGCAGCAATTGCGATTTTATAACTATATAATAATAACAAATTTACAAAGGTTGCAATTATATTTATATCTTCTCCAGCAACTGGCTAATAATAACATTTCTAAAATTCACAATACCTATCGATCATCGCGTAACAAATGTGCAAATCAGCCGTTTTTCTTTTAACCAGCTTTTAATACCAAATATCAAATCGTTCTTCCCTCTTTCACCCGCGTCTCTCCCCGCGCGGTTACCTTTCATCGCTTCTGATTGGATTGATCGCGCCGTTACGCCGATCCCATTTCGCAACGATCCCTCGGTAACCGCTATGCGCCGCTAGGTTTTTGCGCGCACGTAGGCACGCCAGCAGGAAAGAGTGGACCTCATCGATTCCTCTGAAATTCTCTCGCGCTTCCGTAATAGCCTTCGTTCCCTTTTTCCTTTTCTTTTCCCCACAGGAATATCGAGCGGCGGCCTCCGAGAAACGGGAATTATTAACACGTTTTTAATTTAATCCGCCACCTACGCGTAAGCGCGCCGGTGCACGGAGGAGGGGATATAGAGCTGATACAGGAGTATACGCGAAGGTGGGTCGGTCACCTGGAGATAACTGTAAAATGTCATCAACGAATGTGTGTCAGGCATGGATCTGACGCTCCTCGGTGACACTTGTGGGATCCGTTGTCACGCTAATTATGCACCGTCGACGTTAATTTGATCGGAACGAAAGCGGCTACCTTCGAGATAACGACATCCTTTCACGATTAACTCGAATGTACGTAAATACATCCTTGCTCGAACTGAACGCTCGTGAATTGTCAGTCGCGATAGGTGCTAGCGTATTTTTTTTTCTCTCTCTCTCTCTCTCTCTCTCTCTCTCTCTCTCTCTCTCTCTCCCATTCACCCGTCGAGCGCTCGTATGGCTCGAACGCGGTTTGAATTTCGGGAACGTTTATCGGCGATAGCAGTTTCGCTGGTTTATTCGTCGTTTATTTGTTGATATCTTTCCGGGTACGTTTTATAATCTCATGATTGCGCGACTGACTCGGAGAAAGATACGCCTGTATGCGCACGGCTTCGGAGATATTGTTTGTATGCCTCAAGAAAGAGATAGGAGAGCATATTGGGTGTATCGAAGTTTCATGACGGCTCGCTCTATTTCTCGCTGATCTTTTATGCGAGCCTTTATTTGCTTTCGTGGTACCTTGAGTACGTTCAAGTTGGATGTCGTCACACTTTTCTTCAGTGATATTTCGAATCGGTGTTGAAGGGTAATTTTCATGCTACTCTTGCGAATACGCAGGCTCCTCTACAATCTCCATTCGCTTCCATTTGTTTAAGCGTCGCTACTTTATTAATATGTTTTTGCATTGCAGATAATAATACGGGTAACATGGAGGGACCAGAAGTAACGTTTCTATTTCAATTCGGTTTAACCCGGGACACGGTCACCGTCGACAGCAGCACATTGACGCTCAAGGCTCTGAAGGAATTTGCCTGCGACTTTATAAATACCAAGTGCCCCGAGCACGGTTTGAATCATTTGTTCGAACGACTGCTATTATTCAAGCACGATTATAATTCCACTAATATCCTGCAACTCATTACGAACGCGACGGAGGTCGTCGACGAGACTTTGGTGGAGATTGTTTTGACTGGTACATGTTACTCTTACTCAGAATAATCGTCCAACGAGTCGAGCGACAGCTATAAACAAAGACGACGGGTGACGGCGTTCGGACAGAACAGAGACGGCAAATCGCCAATAGCAAGTTTGTTTACAGCTGGTGACTCGACTCGTCGAGCAGAGTGTAATGAAATAATCGTCTGGTCTTGGTTTAGCGCAAGTGCCAAATGAAGAGGTTCCCCTTCGCCCCCATGCTTTAACCGTTCATTCTTACAAGGTCCCCACGTTTTGCGACTCTTGTGGGGAAATGTTATTCGGTCTTGTTCGACAAGGCCTAAAATGCGAAGGTACACTCGTAGCGTACAGTACGACGTCGCGTCGTTAGATTGAGACGGTGTCACTGACCAGTGCGTTTCGCTTCGCAGGTTGTGGGATGAATTATCATAAAAGATGCGTTATTAAAATACCTAACAATTGCTCACACGATGTCAGTCAGAGACGGCGCAGTTCGGCGATGCTGAACGTACCGAGATCCCCGAGTCAGGGATCCACCAGTAGCTTGACCAGCATCAGTGATGATAATCATAGTACAAATAATACGCCGAATGTGAGCCAAAATAATAGCACTTTGGTAGGACTTTAGACGTTACGCAACTTACGATACGTTTCAGTTCTTATAGTATTGTAATAATCCCTTGTATGTAGACAATACCAAGTATAATGGCTCCGAAGCAATCCCGCTCTCCTTCGTTGGGAGGTAGGCCGGTATGGGTCGAACGAGAACTTGCAACGCGTATTAAAATTCCACACACGTTTGTAGTACACACTTACACTAGGCCGACCGTATGTGGGCACTGTAAAAAGCTGCTAAGAGGTTTATTTAAGCAAGGCCTACAATGCAAAGATTGCCAGTATAACGCGCACAAGAAGTGTATCGAGAAGATACCTAAAGACTGTACTGGAGAGAATCCGCGAGACAATACAGGTTTCATTTCCATTGCATCTCGTTACCCAGCTTCGATTAATGGTGACGGTTTTAACCGAAATTGTTACGCAGGTAATGAGTATCCTGACAGTGGCGTTGGTAGCGAGCCAGAAGGTAAATGCGACGGTAGAAACGAAGAAGGCGATGGCGACAGCGATGCTGAATCTCCGTCGCCGCCTCAGCACTCTTCGTTCGCGGCAGATGAAACGAAGGCATCCGAGGAGTACACTGTATAAACGCTTTTATGATGGTTAATGTAAAATAGAGTAAGGTCTTTCTCGCGTTTAATGTTATAACTAATAATACGTTAATCTTGTAGGATCAAGTTCCAAGCAATGATGATATTATTTACGATGAACTTCAAAAGTCACGGCCGTCGAGGTGAATTGTGCTCTTTTTAGTTATTAGATCCTAACGTTTAACATCCTATAATGCGTAACTTGATCGTAATAGTTGCAGCTCCACGCCGAGCAATAATATTCCTTTGATGCGTATAGTGCAGAGTGTAAAACACACAAAGCGACGTGGTTCGAAGGTTTTGAAGGAGGGTTGGATGGTGCATTTTACGAATCGTGACCCAGTGGTAAGTGATCGATTTGTACGTACATGAATACGCGTATGTAATACTGAATTTCTGTGTCTTTAGAGGAAGAAGCATTATTGGCGTCTTGATACGAAAGCTATAACATTATTCCAAAGTGAAAGTAGTTCCAAGTATTATAAAGAGATTCCATTAGTTGAGATATTGTCTATCGAGAGTGCCAAGACATCGCGTTCAAGTACGTATTTAACTGTTACGTGGAGCTCGAGGTATTAGAAATATTATATCAAGTATCTTTTAGGCACAATGCACTGTTTTGAGTTTAAAACTGCGAATATTGATTACTACGTTGGGGAGGATTCTTCGTATGGAGATAATTGTAGCCAAGTTCCTCCTCCAGAAAGTGGTATTGGAGCTCATGTAGCTAGATCATGGGAAACTAGTATTAGACAAGCGCTTATGCCTGTAACTACTGTACCCAGCAGTGAGTATCTGCCTTCTCCGTATTCTGCGTACGTAAAAGATTCTAGAAAGAAGCGCTAACAATCTCGTGTTTCCTTAGATCAGGAACAATCCACGGAACCCGAGGAAAATATCACGGATATGTCTCAGTTGTATGAGATCTATCCGGACGAGGTATTAGGCTCTGGTCAATTTGGCACAGTGTACGGAGGCGTTCATCGTAAAAGTGGTCGAGCAGTTGCCATTAAAGTGATTGATAAATTACGCTTTCCTACCAAGCAAGAAGCGCAACTGAAGAACGAAGTCGCCATTCTGCAGAATCTTTCGCACAGCGGGGTGGTGAATCTGGAGCGCATGTTCGAAACTCCGGAGCGAATATTCGTGGTGATGGAGAAGCTGAAGAGCGACATGCTGGAAATGATACTGAGTTCTGAGCGCGGTCGCCTCAGCGAAAGAGTGACCAAATTCTTGATCACCCAGATCTTGGTGGCGCTGAAGCATTTGCACAGCAAGAACATAGTGCACTGCGATTTGAAGCCCGAGAACGTGTTACTGAGCAGCGACAGTGAATTCACTCAAGTCAAGCTGTGCGACTTCGGCTTCGCCAGAATCATTGGAGAGAAGAGCTTCAGAAGGAGTGTCGTCGGCACTCCGGCGTATCTAGCTCCGGAAGTGTTAAGAAACAAAGGTTACAACCGCTCCTTGGATATGTGGAGCGTTGGAGTAATTATTTACGTATCTTTAAGTGGTACGTTCCCATTCAACGAGGAAGAGGATATTAACGAGCAAATCCAGAATGCCGCTTTCATGTATCCGCCCACTCCCTGGCAAGAAATCTCATCCGATGGTATGCGGCCTAATGATTTAGAATGAACACTAAGATTCCTTTGATAATTAACTCTATTGCCTCTTTCCAGCGATCGACTTAATTAATAACTTGCTACAAGTGAAGCAAAGGAAGCGTTTCACCGTGGACAAGAGTTTGCAGCATGTGTGGCTTCAAGTAAGCACGAAATGCTTTCGTGAAATCGCAGCTAATTCTGGCTGACTTCGAAGCGCACGATCGATCCTAATTGTGCTTGCGGTGTTCCAGGATTATCAGACGTGGTGTGATTTAAGAGAATTAGAAGCTAAAGTGGGATATCGTTACTTGACTCATGAAAGTGATGATGCCCGGTGGCTGGCGTACAGTAGCCAGCGTACATGACAGAACTCTCCGCCTACATTGAACATCGAAACATTGCCAAATAATCTGTCGATACACAAAGGCTGGGCACGCTGTGCCCGGGCCACGATACGGCGTTTTATTCGTGCCTGACTTGAACAAGTTCACATAAGGGAGTACAATTTTATCTGTCACTTTAAATGTTAGAATAACTGATGATAGTAAAGAACACATCATTAACGAACGTATCTTCCAAGATAATTTTACATAGGGGATAAGAAACTTTTACTTAAATGACATCTCGATCAGACTGCAATATGTAAGATAAGGCACCGAACAAATGACTGTAGGGAAGAGCGCGCAGCGATGTTTATATAAATGTTCCAAAGGGACTGGAACAATGGAGCTGGACGTGCTTCGATGCTGTGAAGAATTCATTACACTGTCTCAGTATAGTTAACCAGATATTCCATGAAACATTACGTACATACGTAGCACGATCGCGGCACTGTTAACAATTACTTCTCTCCTCGCGAGGCAAGTAATCGTTCCGTGCCCTTTTATCACTTTAATACACTTCTGGATGCATAATAACATTTTACTGATATCTTTAAGTGGTAAGATCTTTAAATGAATAATATACAAGATATTTTGCAGCTTAAATATAGAATTCAAGGTGTAGCATGTTTTATAACTGCACAAGCGTTGCTTACAGTTGGAACAGATAGATTTAATATATATAAATAAGTATGTATATGTATTATATACTATATCTCATTTCTTTTTTAACATTTGTCTGGAATTACGAGACGGATTATTATCGTAGAATCTTCTTCAATGCATTTAGATCTTCATAGATTAGACGAGTGTATACAAAATTATGCTAGATAGAAGAAAAATTTTACCGAGTCGCATTTTCTCTCTAAACTTTCCAAATTCCAAAACTTCGATATCTGTAATTCGTGTCTTACATCGCGAACACTTGAATTTACCAGAGGAGATCGCGAACAACAGTAAACTCTGGATTATTTACTCTTATGTGATATAAAATGTTAAGATCTTAACGTGTACGATACATATGAAAATGTAGTCTTCTTATGCTTCCAGTTTCGTATAACGCAATGAATCGTGCAGATATTTGATTCTATTGATCATAAGAGGAAAGAAAGGATTAGTGATTAAGTAAGCGCATTTCAAATGATAGGAGATCTATCATAAATATTCCGAAAGATGTTCTACATACGGTTACGGGCATAATCGCTATTGTGATCAATTTTGTATTAGAGAGTAGAAAACGAAATTTCTTGATATTATTGGATCATTGGAAAGTGATGGAGGAGAAGATAAGTTGTACATTTTACGTATGCTTGCTATTCCATTCGCATTATTGAACGATAGCTTTTTTGTTCTTCTCTCATTGTTCTGCAACAAACGAAGAAGAAATATTCCAAGATCACCGTATAAAAGACAAGAGATCGTATACTTCATTCTTCTACTGTGTTCATTCCTCTAATTATACTTGTTTCCATTAAGTGGCGCCTTTTGTTACTTAAACCATTAACGTTAATGGATATGCATTCCTTCGCAATCGAAAGATATATTTTCCATGGTTTGGTACTTAAACATTTGAAAGAATGTACATCGTACAACATATAACTATTAGCTAATTGAATTTGTCTCGAGAGAGATCAATGGCACGTTATTTGTAATACTAACGCGATAGTTTTTAATATTTTTTATTACAGCAATGTTTCTAACTACTAGCGATAGTGAATTATAGAGATAGGGTGAACTGCATACATAATAAGGAGGCAAGAAATATTCAGAAGTAATTAATCTGAGAATCGAGAATCAAATAGGTATAAAGAAATGTAATCTCAAACTACTTAATCAATTATCTTCCAAAGACTGAGTTACTCTTGGATAGCTATATTTGGCATTTTAATAAAATTCACGTCTTTGCCCGGTGGTACGCAAACATTCTGAATGCAATGTATTTCAGAGTTACTTCCACTTTCCTTTTGCTAGATTTTTATATTTTTCTGTAGCAGACAAATTATTTTAATTGCGCCTCAGTTAAGTAATTGAATCTCATAAAATTTATTTAAAGCTTCCGATCGCAAAGTATCTGATTATCTTACTTTACGTTACGCTTCTCGCGTGTATGTATTTAATTAATATATCATTCAGTGTACCGTTACAGACGGTACACGGCCTATATTTTTAAAAGTTTTATTTCGAAGGAATTATTTCTGTTACAGGGCGCATGTAATGTGCTTATCGTAACGTCTATCCTTGTGATTAAGAGATATTTTATTAGACACCGTAATGGAGTTAAAAGCGCTAGATCGAAGCAGTTAGTACTGTTGATACAATATCTCTTAGGATATTAATACAACGTGCGTTATATTTTATAATAAATTTTCAAGACGTATTGTACTTTTAATTGTACGTAGAGAAACTTGTGCAATGTCAATAGGTATGATTATACTTATAGAGTTCTGTGCGCGCAAGATATGGTATCGGTATGCATAGCATGTTCTCGCAACATTTTCTGCACAATGTGCGCTGAATGTATCTTTTACTTATATGATTGATGTAAAAACAAATTTATTTGTATATATATACGTAGTTTATATATTTTTAAATTTTGTATCGCTTAAAGCGTACTTAACAATTCCTTTTTACATGGGTGTTTAATTTTACAAAAACTAACAACGTGTTACGGTTGGAGCTAAGTTTATGTTACAGCCACACGATTAACAGAGACAAAGTACTTAAAAGAAAGACAGTAATAAATTGTAACAGGCGTAGGTCATAAGTAAAACTAACAAAATTTTCGTAAGAATATTAAAATGTTAATTCATTATTGTACTTATTATAATAATGTGAATAAATAAATTATCAATTACAGCGAGCTTTGCAACGGTTTCAAGATTTTTAGCCCATTGTAAATATACTCCTGCAATGTCTGGGAAATTAATCATGCGTTTAAAATGGATTCTCAGCACATGCAAAGAATACGAAGCATTAAGAGAATTTGTGTAAACTGGACGTTATTACTACGCGAATATAATCTTTCATCTTGTCCTCGTTAATTCTAACAGAACTTCTACCTGAAATAATAACATCCTGGTTTGTGTCGTGCTCGTGTCTAAGCACGTCCCCTCAGTCGTAGCATAAACTTAAATCGGGTAGATACTTTTTCGTTTAACCGTGGGTTGGAATAAATTATCGTTTCATATTTTTATTGTACGTCATTAATCAAGTAACAATGCTTATGACAAATATGTTAACAACTGCGTTATGTTTAGAGATATTTTTGTGGGACGCTAGTTTGGCAGAATGGATAGATATGCCACAGTTCTCTGACGAGAAAAAGGTATACAGGTAAGCACAGAATTGTTACGATAGAAGGTATTAATTACTTTATTAAAAAAAATGTTTATTTCAATCGTTCGCAGGATGCCCTCCACAAAGCAAGATCATTTTCATAAATTCGCCCAAGCAAGCACGACAAGTCAGTTTCCTTTCGAATACCAAAGTATGGTTCCCGAAGAGTTGGTAACAGAAGGAACAGTAATTAACGGAGGTGGAGGAAATCTCTCTTATGAATTAGATCCTATTAATGAGTCTGGAAGTCGCGAGAAGTTCGACGAAGAAGATACACCTGTAATTAGCACTGAGAAGTACGATGAACCAACGGTGGAGGTAAATACCGGAGTGTTCTTGTCGATGTAAATATTCGGAGACTGGAATATTCTATTCTGTGCTTCGTACATACATTCCAGGAAGACAATACAAACAAGGGATACTCTAACGAGTCTTCGCTCTCAAACGATACAGAAATTTTGAACTTCTTGCCGGTGGATATGCTCAAAAGTGTGCACCGCACTTTAAAGTCACAGTCTACATCTAGCGAGGGGAAGATGCTGTTTCTAAAAGCATTCGAAAAGACCTTAATGACTGAGATAGGTATCAGACAGAGAAGAATTATTTATCAACAAATATAAAGAGAATCTTTTCAAACCTTTAAGGGTGTTTTAAAAAAATGAGAAAAAAGTCTAAAATTGACAAAGTTATGGGACTTCAACGAAAAAGTAGATTTTGACGGAAAAATTTCGATGTTTTTATGCAAAAAAATTGTTTAATTTAATTTCTGCATAAATGTTTTTCATTCGTCGACGATATAAATTCATGTGAATTAAGAAAAACTTCGGCTTTTTTACTTCGCGCAAAAATTGGATCTACTAGGATGTACAGACTTTGACAACTCCGGCGGCGCGGCGCTACGAAGATATACCAATAAAACAATATTAAATGAATTATTATTGAATGAAAAAAGTTTTCTTGTGGTCTGAATATACAGTAAAACACCGTTAAAGTTTTGGAAAGATTCTCTTTATATTTGTTGAGAAAATAATTCTTAAAAAATCACCGTGTTCTCAGCGTCCTAAACCAGGTTCTTCCCTTAATGAAACAACAATCAAATGCAACGAGCAAGTACTTACTCGCACTCTGGTTTTCTAGAATCTAGACTTACGCGGACTGTGATAGGTGGCAGAGAGAAAAGAGGCACCGAGCACCACGATCATGGTCATGATTACCATGAACACGACACAGGATTTCCTTCTATAGAAGGCGCGCTGATGGCTATTTCCTTTCTCACATTCGCAGTGTATCTTGTTCGCCTAGTTATGGTAATTAGTTGATCGATTATGATACGTAGTATCGTAAACAGCAATCAGCATTCATCCTTACGCGTTACGATTCTCCTCAGCTCTTATTCAGAAACATGAACAACCCTGCACCGACTACCGGAGCCACTCTACTCCTCGGCAGAAGAAAAAGATCCGTAAATGCTCTCGACGAGGACACAGCTAAAATACTCAGCTCCGTAGAAAGATTTTCCTCCAGCTTCCAATGAACTCACAACTGTATTATATTAGACAATTTATTATAAAGGATTATCGTAAAACAAAATAAAAAAAACACTTATGCATCGACTAGACAAACGGCTCTAACACTAATCACATTAAAACCTTCACAGCCAAAGAAATCCTTTGCCTGCCCATTTCGATTAATTGTAATACATGACCATGGAGTTTTACGCAGTCGAAAATTTACAATTTAGCTTGCAGAACTGGTTGAGATGTAGGCAACAATACCAAGCTACGATATGAGCCCGGTGGTCGTTTTAGCGAGAGACTCTGCAGTTGTGCAAGAATTTGCCCCAGTCGGGCTTTATCAATTTGGTATGTATTTCGGTTCTCGTATGGGCTTAGAATACCTTGCAGTATCAGATTCTGCACTGTTGTGTTATATAAATCAAGTGACAATGAATACGGGTGTTGCCCCCATTCGTTTCCTTCGACAAACGCTTCTTCTACTCGCCTCTGCGCTTCGATTGTAGCTGCTTGTACCGTTGCGTAATTTGACTTCGATTCATCCCACTGCAATTACAAAAGAGTTACATTTAAGCGCACGCACCTTAAGAGCGCAGAACGTAATGAAAATATTTTATTTCACCTCGAACAGGGCAAGGCACGTAACATATATCGCGTCGATGAATGGCAATATCACATTGTGTAAAAGGGAAAATACTTTTAGATCTTGTGCCTGCACGTATGTATCGTTGAAAATATTTACATAATTCCGCTTCGATAAGAATTCTAATGTCTCTTCCCATTCTGATTTTAATAGAGATTCTTCCTCTACCAGAGGTATCGCGAATTCCGTGCTCAGTAATGTTCTCAGTAATGCGTATCGTTGGAAGACGACTCCTAGACGTATAGAACAGTAAACGAATGTTTACTTCTTTTAATATGTACGGACAATGGCAAGTCTGTAAGTGGTTTCAGTGTTACCAAGTTTAGCTCCTTCCGTTCCCACTGCCAGCGTGACAAGAGCTGGCTTGAACACGAACGACAAAGTGGGATTCAAGTAAATTGAAATATTAATAACTGAAACAGCAGTCTGCATAGTTTCCTCCGATAAGGTGTGTCCTTTGACGCGTGTATCGTTCTTTACTTTCGTCGTCTTGTGTCTTTCTTTGAGCCTCAAAACTTCTGACGAATCAAATCCAAGCAATTCTTCGTGAGGCTTCAAGGTGTCTAATATTTCTTCTCTCGTATCGTTCGTATCGTCTGACCTACATAAAACTCATTTTTGATAACATAATAAAGTACCACTACTATTTCTCAAAGTGAACCTCACCTTCCTGTACGTATTGTCGCGTTGAATACCTGCAAAAGATCCTTACACCACAAGTAATCGCTGATTAAAGCGTCACATGTATATGGATCATCGGGGCACGTTTGGATCCTCTCATTGAACAGCAGAGCAATTACATTGAAAGGCATAAGAGTTGTGTTTCTCTTATGCGAATCTATTATACAGTAGGCTAATTCTTCGATGACAGTTGGCGGTAGCTTAGCATAAGGCGATAGTACTCTCGCTTTGCGATGCTCCATATTTAAAAATTGACACGCAGAAATAGGCTGGCCGATATTGAAAAAGACACGGCCATAAGCGTAAGGCTTCTGTAAAATAGAGAGGGACTGGAAGAGACCAGCCGTAGATTCTTTCGGTTTCGGTACTCCTAAGAGCTCGTACGTGAATAACAATTCTTCCGGGGGTCGCTCGTAACTAATACTTATAGGTATAAAATGTATATCAGGCACGTTGGCTTCTAATAAACTCTCTAACAT
This sequence comes from Andrena haemorrhoa, assembly GCA_910592295.1. NCBI lineage: Eukaryota > Metazoa > Arthropoda > Insecta > Hymenoptera > Andrenidae > Andrena > Andrena haemorrhoa. The sequence continues at coordinate 18,488,871 of OU342943.1, forward strand.
GATTGATAAAAGACCTGAAAGCAAAACCATGTGTTAATACTCTCGCTAATCAGTAGTGATGGGATCTGAAGCGCTTCGAATCTATATGTATGACGAAAAAACTTCCAAGCACTTCGAACATGATTCGAAGCTTAAAACTCTTGAAAGTCTTGAAGGTGAACATCTAGTTGCCAAAAACTAGCCAGGTTGATCAGCCAGGGTCTCGCCAGGGTCGCGGTTTATGACTGTAGTGTCCCGCGAGTCGGCGGTGGACGTATATAAAGGTCCGAAACTTATCAAGACTTTGAAGCAAGAGTTTCAAAACTTTCAAGACTTTGAAGCAAGAGTTTCAAAACTTTCAAGACTTTCAAGACCTATCAAGACTCAAGACTTTCAAGAGTTTTAAGCTTCGAATCCCATCGCTACTAATCAGTAATCGTCGAGTCATTAATTCCAACATACCAAACTTTGGTACTATGCTCTTCAAACTTCTACTTCGAGTGCCCTCGATAAAAAACTCCATCGCTCTATCGCTATGCTCCACGATGGACATTATGTACGCCCGAAATACCCTTTTATACAGTACGTCGTCCGAGAAACGACGTCGCATATAAAAGGCTCCAGTTTTTCTCAGCAATTCCCCTATTATGTACATCTGGTAAAAGTCCATGCCGCTCGCAATGTTTGGAAGAGCCATGTCATACGAAAACAACATATACGACAGTAATATAAAATCCAAATAGCTTCTATGAGATGGCGCGTAGACGTACTGCACTTGAGAAATCTGCATCTCTTTCTTCATTCTGAATATCGAGCTCTCGTTTACGTAAATGCTTAAGAAAATTCTCTTCATCACTTTGGTGATGATTATACCTGCAACATAGAGCTTATCTATAACGCACAATCGCTTCGCTTCCCTTCTTCTTTAAGCATCAAACTTTACCCAGCCAGCGAACAGTCGCTAAATGCGCTTTACTAGCCATCTCGTCGACCATCACCCGAGCTTCCCTCTGGACCTTGCTCGCGTCCGTTCGATGCATCGCAGCCAAAGATGCGATCGCCAGCTTCACTCTCCGGTCGTTCAGTACAGCTTTGATCATTTGACTCCTTGAATACTTGGATTCCGGCGAAAGTTTGTGCGGCAGCAACGGTTCCATGGACCGGGAAGCCCATACGATATCGCAATCTTTACGTCTCGCTAGCAATAGATCCACAAATTCTGGGCACTGTTCCATTTTTGCAGCAGGACGACTATAACAATCTCATAAGATCTCCAGATGCCTTTGCAGCTGAATGACTACTGCTAAAAGCCCACTAACAGGATAAAGTCCAAAGATCAGTTTTCCTTAATTTGGAATTCAGATGACATTAACAAAACTTTACCTGGGAATCCTGTTTACAAGGTAAACACTTGCATCCACGTATGCATTTGCATGTGCATAGGTTACTACCACAGATAAATGACAGGCTGTACCTTGGTTACTGCACACGGTTCGGCGAATCTATTACGCCTGTAGTAACAGCTACTCTTAACGCTCCGAACATTCCTCCTTCGTGATCAATTTATCATTCTCCTATGATACAATTTCACAGGCATATCTAAGTATCCCTGATAATTACGATCTGAAACATAATTTCAATATCGATTGTTCGGCCAGTTCCACCGGTTAATGGCAGTTGTCAGAACGAGATTCTGACGCTACATATTTTCATCGTCAGAATATAATATATTATAATTCGTCGGATTCATATTCATCGGTTACAGAAAAATCTCTGAAAAGGACAAGTCCTCCGGACAAGGAGAATTAAATTTATTCGCTAATTGGACAAATTCGAATGTGCATGACAATTAAATTCGCGCGCAATTGCGCCGCAGGCAGTGCCTGCGTTCGGCCTAGTTCGAAGTGCGCCCGCTTGGCGCTGCCGGCGCCCACTTGCCTCCCTTTCTGCCTAAGTAGCAGTCGTCTGTATGCACTCTCGATTTTAAATGAGCGATTGCCTTTTTTAAAGTCTCCCTCGCGTGGTTTGCGTGCTCCATATACTGACCGAATGACTATGGGTGGCGAAGAAGGCCTAGGCGTGACCACCGGTCAGCCGAATCTTTACAAGCAAGATCTCTCGAAGCTAGTGAGTAATATATGCGCCGAGTTGCCCCAATAATCTGACAAGCTTTCGTCAGATTTCTCATAACCTCAATCTTTGCTGCCAGCACATACTGCAATACCCTTTGCTCGCAATTTACTTCAATGAAAATCCTCACTTCGTGGAAGTAGTAGCGCGTTTAAATGGTACACTCTGTTCGGGGAGTTCCTTTTACTTCGTTCCTCATCGTTAACGACATCTGGACTTAGTTCGCATCGGCTTCGTCGCAGTCGCAACAGTTTATGTTTATTCTACTTTCTCGTAGAGTTATCTTCTTGTGTCTGTATCGGGACAAGTATCGTTTACGATTCTGTCGGTTATATAGGTTTGTTTTGGTCCCTGGGGAAGGTAGATGTAAGTTTATGTATTCGCCGAAGGTTTTGGTTTTGAACGGTTGATGTTGTAACGCGAATCGTTGAAAGTTAAAGAGAAGGTTTCTATACGAGATTGTTCTGTTGTTTAGGATGTTAGTAAATTGACCGCATTATCACGCGAGGTCATCAGTAGACAGGCTACAATTAATATTGGTAAGTACAGCTTCTATTTCGATGATTGTTTCGGCGAGAACCAGGAATCCTGTGAAATATAATGGAACTTTTCTGCAGGTACCATTGGTCATGTAGCGCATGGAAAGTCCACAATTGTGAAAGCTATATCAGGAGTACAAACTGTTCGGTTTAAGAATGAATTAGAGAGGAACATTACAATTAAACTTGGTAAGTAGACTGAGACTTCTAGAGATTATCCAGAATGAGCACATTCTTCTGAGGTTTGCACTTGTTTAACAGGCTCAATTAACGCTCCCTGCGAATTTAAGTTAATTCTTCCCAAATCGCATGCCGTATTAACGTAAGATTTAACTGCTTGAGAATACCACCTTTTTATAAACAATTTCATAGAAAATAATATCTCCGATGTACGTCGTTTAAAGTATAAATACAAGCTCAACATTCTACAAAAAGAAAAGCGAGAAATACATGGAATTCTTGTGTGAAACTAGGAATATAGTTACAGTGGCTCACAACCATAATCCTACACTCTTTAAAATCGCATAACATTTTTAAAATTGGTCCCAACGACTTGGGTTTTTCTGAGAAGCTAGAAGGATTAGTTTGCTAAGTGACGTGTTTCGTCGTTTTGAAAAAAAATGCAATTGGTCGGAATAGCAACAAAAAAATAGTAAAGGTCGTTTTTTTTCAACTTTTTTCGGAGCCTGTAATGAAAATTAAAAAAAAACCCGTTTGTAGATTTAAGTAAGTTCTATACATGCTGAAAATTTCATAAAAATCGGTTAATTCCCGGAAATTCCCGAAATCAGCGATTTTCGACCTTATTCTGCGATCTTTAAACTTTCAGAGCAACGTTAGCCGATTTTGATCGGTTTATCACTTGCGTTGAGTAAATGAATTTATAAATTAAAAGCTACTAGACAAAAATAGATATGAACACCCAAGATACTCTCTACTAACAACTACTAACTTATTCCGAATATCTCAACGAAAACATTTGTCTTGTCTCAATTTTGAGAAAAGATCAAAGGTATCGTGTTCGCGTTTTGCCACGTAGGTGGCGCTGCGGGCGATACATTTTCTCGCCATCTTGTAATATTGTCTTATTTCCGGCTCGCGCGCATGGAAGATTGTTTCGTAGTGTCGAAATGTTGGATTACGTTAAAAAACAATGTTTATCCATCGTACTATGTAACGATTTTAAATCTACATTTGCCCCTTTAATTTAAGGTAATAATAACGCCATGGTTCTGTTATTTCTCCGAAATATCCTCGATGTTCGAGTCCGTATGCGTGCGATGTTTAAAACAATGGGGGAATGTTCGAAGTAGATTATAATTGTTTCGCCAGTTGCGATGAATTTTTGAACGATTACGGAGGCGTACCTCGTGACGCGAAAGAAAAATCGTTTTCAAGTAGACAGGCTGAAACGTAATGGAACTCGTGTAGCAATGATAATTCTAGGTTTATAGACACATCGCTTATTGTAGAGCTTAGAATTTTAGACAAGTATGGATTCATTATTATTATTAACAGCTAATCGTAATTGTTATTAATGCTCATGCCTGTAATCCGAGGTGCGAAGAATTAAAGAGACCATTGATTAAAGCATACCTTAATAAGATTTCTTGGAATTGCTACAGTTTTTATGTAAAAACGAAGACGACAGATAGAAAGTGCTGGTTTGAATATGAAGTTCGAACAGAGTGTTATAAATGTAAGTATAATGTTTCCTGTATTAGTGACACACGAAGGTAAGTGTAATTATGCGTTAAGAAGTTCTTAAGTTTTCAACATGTACGAATCATTTGTATTTTTATACATACGTGTTAAGAATTTGCTACATTGTAAGTATGTGAAACGTAATAAAGCACAGGATTTTTTAACGGCGAAACTGACGTGTGTTCTACTTGCTGACACCTTAAACGTAGTATATTTATGTCGTACTACTTTGTGCCTTAGCTCGTGAAGCAACTTAGAGACGTGTAATGTAGTTTTATGTAAATGCAATGGACATATTCATGTAAAAAGCCTGTGCGATGAAAGATGTTAACGTTAATACCTGAAACCTTTGTACAAAGAGCGGATAAAGGAAGCTTGCGTAATGTACGCTAGGAGCTACCATAAATGCAGAATAATATACGCAGAAAGAAGTTTAGCTAAATTGCAATTAAAAAGATTTCTGTTAAATATTCTGACGGATCGCTTTCGGGGCAATTGGGATTCGTGGTGTACTTTAGCGTACGCTGTAGCGATAGCAAAAGTATTATTAAGGTATGCTTTAGTCGGCTAGTGTTTACCCGTCTTTAGAAGCTGCGAATAAACCGCTTCGCGGTATACTTGATATTATCTTGCCGAACGGTTTTTCATACGAGGCACATTCCTTCGCGCAAAAGTTTTACGAGTCCTATCGATTATCTTGCAATATACCGAGCGAGCGTCTTGCTTACTGAATGAGAGAGAAGAACGAAGAGGATTCAAGGGATTTTCGAAATACAAGGTTGTACGTTAGTGCTAAGGGAGAAGGGAAGGACGATTATACAAGTTAAACGAAACACGGAACAATGTGACTGGAGAGAATGACATCCTTTAAATGTTTGGCATTACAGACGTTGATGCAGAGGACGGTGCCAGAGGGGAACAGGAAGACAGTCTTGGCAGCACGAGCAACATGCCTCCCATGCGCGAAAAAAGACCAGCTTCTCCGGGGAGCGTCCATCCGTCCGTCAAGCAACTGAAGTACGATCAGAAATTGAGCTACCCCGAAGGAGGTTGTAACGATAATGGCCTGTCGACAGAGCATTTGAGTAACAGCCATGCACTCTTGAAACAGGGCGCGGAGAGGCAAGCCAAGAATAGGAGCAAGCTCAGGGAGAACCCGGATCGCCTGGGGAGTCGTGAAGCTAGTGTAGAAAGTACAAGACTGAATGAACTGAACGGTAGTGATAAGACTAATGCCAATGACAGAAGCGATAGTAATATTGACGAATTACAAGCAAAGTACAAATTAGAAAATGTTAAGTTAAAGGAGCTGAGGATCATACTGAAGGACATTAAACACGACGGTAAGAGCGCGACGAAGTCGTCGGTGGATAGCAATCTGTGGGAGGTAGAGAAGATCCTCGGGAAGAAAGTGAACGGAAAGATGCTGACGTATTTGGTGAAGTGGAAAGACTGGGGACCGGAATACAACACGTGGGAGCCGACGTCGAATCTAGTAAATTGTTCGGATATATTAGAGAACTTCGAGGCACAGAGATCGCAGCTGCTCGATCGTTTCAAGAGGAAGGTGAACTTCTATCCGACCGATCAGGACGTGGAGGAGTACTGGAGCCAGCTTAAATATAAAGGGGAATCGCTGGCGTCCATTTATGTGGAGCAGAATGCAGTATTCACTAGCATAAGGAACTTCTTTAAGCAGAAGCTTGCTAGGAATCGTAAAATAGAGAAGTTTAGTAAAAGTGGCATTCTTCGCATGTTACTCTGCGACGCGAGAAGAAAGCAGCTGCAGTCGCTGGAAGAGTGGGAGATCGGGATGAACAATGTCACCAAAGGTAAACCATTGATACGGGTAGAGAACATAGTGGATTTGGAGGGGGCGCCTCAAGACTTTTATTACATAGACGAGTACTTGCCCGGCGCTGGAGTTATAATACCGGACGACCCACCCATCGGATGCGAGTGCAGAACATGCGACTCGAAGACAGACTGCTGCTTCACTCAGTACGCCGGATACTGCCCTTACGCCTCGACGTGTAAGGTTCGAGTTCCACCGGGGACGCCCATATACGAGTGCAACAAGCGATGTACTTGCGACATAAATTGCATGAACCGAGTGGTGCAGCGCGGCACAGAGATGAAGCTTTGTATTTTCAGAACCGACAATGGAAGAGGCTGGGGCGTGAAGACGTTGCGAGCGATCAGAAAGGGGACTTTCGTGACGCAATACGTCGGCGAAGTGATCACCAGCGAGGAGGCCGAGAAACGTGGCAAGGAGTACGATGCTGCTGGTAGAACGTACCTCTTCGATCTCGATTATAACGAGACGGAGGAGCAGTGTCCGTATACTGTCGACGCTGCTATGTACGGCAACATCTCTCATTTCATTAACCATTCCTGCGACCCGAACCTAGCTGTCTACGGTGTCTGGATCAACTGCCTGGATCCCAATCTCCCTAAGCTCGCCCTGTTCGCGACCAGGGACATCAAGCAGAACGCGGAGATTACTTTCGACTACACGTGCCAATCCCCGAGGAACAGCGAGAACTCTATAAAGCAAGATGTATCGATGATGGCTGATCGGGATCTAGGCATCACCACAGAATCTCAAGAGGAATTTAAAATACGACCGGAGACCCCCCAGTCCGACACATCGACCAACAAGACTTTGTGCAAATGTGGGGCGCAGAGCTGTAGACGATACTTGTTTTAAAGTTTGTTTTCTCGCAAGTTCTGTCATGTTATACGTTAGTATCGGATGAAGTTATATGAATACTGATTTTAGTTTCAATTGTTTTAGCGATCCTGTAGGAAATAGCGTACGCTTTGCAGGATTAAACTATTTATATAAATTACTAGACTCAAAAATCATCAAGTATAATGTATTGTTTAGTCTGTCGGACATTATTTTTTTTCTTTCCCCCTTGTATTATGTTTGAGTATTGAGTCGTGGTTAGGCGAGGTGAACAGAGATCAGTGTCTTTAAGAATGAACGCCGATACAAATCATTTTTATAGTCACATGGATCGTTCGCGCGCACATGCGTCGATTGAAGGCGACTCGCGCGAGGAAGCTTGGAGCCGGAGACGAGAATGATATTTTATGATTCTGCATAGTTTATGTCATTGTTTCTCACGATTCGAACACCCCGATATGTTCATTCACTTAGACGCAAAGTGACTTACTAATAGTTGGATGCGCTTAATTTAAGTATGAACAATTACTGTGACTCTCTATACATTATAATAATGTTTGAATAAAGATCAATTGTTTGTATTGAAAAGTAATTATACAACGCCGAGAGAAACTATTTTTGTTAAATGAATTGAATGTTGCCAGTAACGAGTACAGTGGGCCTACATAATTAGCGATGAAATGTTTCCTAGATGTGCATATGTTCGTTCGAACGGGAATAGAGCATTTCACTACCATAGTTGTAAAGGTCTAAGAATCTACGAGCGTACAACTTTACTGCAAAACGTGAACGTACGCTGAAGTCTGGATACGTTTCATAATCCCATAATGATTATTTGTCTTATGGCGTTCTCCTGACTTATCGTTGCTGACAATTTTAGTTTCGCTCCTCTATTATTTTTCGACACTAAGGGAATATATTTCTTCATTTCTACTTATTTTCTTTTAGTACTAACGACACAATTTATTCCCCCTCACCCCCCCCCCCCCAAAAAAAACAAACTATTTATTACTAACACAGTATTGATGAAATGTTGCTCTCATTGCCGCGTTGAAATGCAGAATGTTGATTATTACAATTATGCGAATATTGTTATTCTTTTTCAAGCTACGATAACATTTGATCAATTATGTCAGTCGCTGTACGCGCTACCCTTTTATACCACTGCTAGAGTTTTAAGGATAGAACTACGGTCCTTGAATTTTTAGCATCCTTTTTTTTCATACATGTTGATGAATTCTCTTTCATTAGTATGTACGTATCCATTGAGAATTCATTTCTTGCTCGTTAGGTGTACGCTTTAAAACATTTGTATAACATATATTTGGGGCAGTCAGAGCAACAACGGACTAACCCACATTTTTTTGGGCCAAATAGACCAATAGGGTCTACTAATCATATAAAATAGGAAAAAAAAAATTTTAATGTGGGTTAGTCCGTTGTTGCTCTGACCACCTCGTTTAGCGTATCTGTTTTACAAGGTGATTTGTAATAATATACTCTATCTTCTTTGTATTAATGTTTCTATGAAATTACAATACTGCGTCATTCTGCCGGATAAGCATTTAGTTTTTCATTTAATGGAAGATAAATTTGTAATGGGACTTTTTCGACGGTACAGTTTCGCTTGACGATGCGGCGCATTTTATGGATGTATTAATTCATAATTAGAACTAATAGAAATGTTTGTGTACCTGTATCAATTTTGGTGAAATTTCAAAAGTTATTTGTTCACGATGTTACACGTAGACAGTTAGATTTGTGTTCACTATTTTCTATTTAACTATAGCTTTACAGTTGATTAATGTTTAATGTACTAACAGTCAGCGGTTGAACGCACAGCGCTTTAAAAAATTATACAAACTTCTTAGTTTAAGATGCAGACAAATCAATACGTTTAGGAATTCATGAAATTGCGTTAAAATCGGTCTCTAGTAAATTCAAACTGAATGCTTGTCAGTGTTATCATAAATCTGTTGCCACGCGTTTATCATATCAGCGGTTTAAAATGTCGAATGCTCACGGAACGAACACTTTGATTGAATACCTTTAAATTATTTAAGATCATAGGGTGTAAAGAGCATGTAATGTTCTCTTTGTGTATACGCGACGCATAAAAAAATAAATGAAAATTACTATACCCATGCTTGATCCCTTTTTCCAACGCGATAATTGCTTCCGCAATGAGCTACGCTTTAACTGGGCCCCTGAGAATGAGTATCGTATTCAATCGAGAGATCAGAATTAGCTAGCAGAAGAATTGTACTCGGCTGAAGCAAGGCCAGAAATTTCCTTAAACTGTATCGTTTCAGGGTATGCGAACGCAAAGATTTACAAATGCGATAATGAGAAATGCCCGAGGCCAGCGTGTTACATATCCGGAGGGTCAAGCAAAGATGATTCGTTCCCTTGCCTGCGCCAAGTTTGCACTGGACGGTTTCAGCTGGTGCGCCATGTGTCCTTCGTTGATTGCCCAGGGCACGATATCCTTATGGCAACTATGCTGAACGGTGCGGCTGTTATGGACGCAGCTTTACTCTTAATTGGTACATAGTTGATATACCTTTTATAAGATTCCAAATAATAGAACACAAAAGAGCGGTCCACTGTTGAGCGACACGACACTTTAAGAGGGAACACCACTGTGACGGCCGGAAAAGTAAGCCATTTTTAAGAATTTTTTTCAGGAATAATTTACAGTTTTCATAGAAAATTTGTATTACCTACCTTTAGTACGCTGTCTTAAGAGACTATAAAAAATAGGAAAGCATCTATAAATTTTAATATATTAATTAATCTGTTAGACCCACCCACGCGAGCTGGTCGAATGTGTAACTATGGAACAGCAGGTCCGAAATCAAATTTCATTTTTTTTTTTATAAACTATACGAGTGTAGTTTCCGTTGTAAACTGTAAATCATTTCTGAAAAAAATTCTTAAAGACGGCTTACTTTTCCGGCCGTCACAGTGGTTGGTGTTCCCCCTTAAGGTCCTCTTCGAACGATACTAAAATCAGCGGAATCTTATTTGTAGCTGGTAACGAATCGTGCCCTCAGCCGCAGACCTCTGAGCATTTGGCTGCCATTGAAATCATGAAACTGAAGCACATCGTAATCCTGCAAAACAAGATAGACTTGGTGAAAGAAGCTCAGGCGAAAGAGCAGTACGAACAGATCCTGAAATTCGTACAAGGTATTCTGCTCTCGACACTAATCCCCTGAATTATTACACTCGTACGTTAACGAACAAATCATGCTTCCCTTGATCAGGCACAGTGGCCCAAGGAGCGCCTGTTATACCAATTTCTGCGCAACTGAAGTACAACATCGAGGTCCTGTGCGAATATATCACGAAGAAGATTCCAGTACCGTTAAGAGATTTTACCTCAGAACCGAGATTAATCGTGATCCGGTCGTTTGACGTTAACAAGCCTGGTTGCGAAGTGGACGATCTGAAAGGAGGTGTCGCTGGAGGAAGTATTTTAAGAGGAGTATTAAAAGTACATCAGAAATCTCCATTCCCCTATTCGTTCCTCTTCCATTCGCACAGTAACTCGATACATCCGTTACTCCGCAGGTGGGTATGGAAATCGAAGTACGGCCTGGGCTGGTATCGAAAGACAGTGAAGGGAAGTTGACCTGTCGTCCCATATTCTCACGCATAGTATCATTATTCGCTGAACAGAATGAACTGCAGTTCGCTGTCCCAGGTGGTCTCATAGGTAAGTTGTGTCATAAATACTTGAAGAAGAAAGAGCATAGAAATAGCCTCTGTGTAATAAATTTCCAGGTGTCGGGACAAAAATCGAGCCAACACTGTGCCGAGCGGATCGTTTAGTGGGTCAAATTTTGGGAGCTGTGGGAGCTCTGCCAAAAATATTTATTGAACTTGAAATATCGTATTATCTCCTTAAGCGACTGCTGGGAGTCAGAACAGAGGGCGACAAGAAAGGAGCAAGGGTAAGAAGGCCATCGTGCAAAATTCTTGAGGAAATACCACGCTGTGTCATAACGGTGAGACTGTCTGATCAATAGGTACCGAAATTATCGAGGACCGAGGTGCTGCTGGTGAATATTGGATCCTTGAGTACCGGAGGTCGCGTGTTAGCCACTCGTGCTGATTTGGCGAAAATCAGCTTGACGAATCCCGTATGTACAGAAATCGACGAGAAGATCGCGCTGTCGCGTCGCGTCGACAAGCATTGGCGGCTGATCGGCTGGGGCCAGATATGCGGCGGGCAAACCATAGAACCGGTTATAGATCGAAAATAATTGCAAACATCGCGGGGGCGAAAATACAATATAAACGAGGAGAAAGAATTGAACATAATTTCTACGTGAAATGTTGCTTGGAACGTTTATAATAAAGTATAAAATACACACTATTTGCGTGTCGCATTATTCCTATGGTTCCTATCACCCTGTAATGAATAATCAAAGAAGGAGGCTGTTAATAGGCGTTTCGTTTGTATTAATACAAGGGTAATTAATACGAAGCTTGTTTTACCGAATCTGCTGCAATTGCGAGTGCCACGTTGTGCTCCACAGAGGAATAAGTCGAGACGAAGTAAATAATTAAATATTTTATTTTAGTTATGTCAAATTGGGTATAGATACAAGTCCCGGTTGAATGTATGAAATTGTCATTGACACGCACGCCAGTACTATCGGTGAATTGTTCGCGTCTTGTAACAGACGGTGCAGTTCGATCGGTTGTAGAAATGGGCCGTCTTGCCTGAAATAGGAATGGAAAGATTATTAACCGCGTCAGATTCTGGATCTGGAGCAGAATTTAAATACCATATAGGCCAAAAATTTGGAGGTGATTTTATAGAAATTTATGAACGTTATTAAAAATATAACATTAGGTTCTGATTTTTTAACAAAAAATGGCAGCACAATAGCCGCACCAATTTGAGTTTTCCAAGTTCTTTAAAATCCCCTCCAAAGTTATCCCACCATTTTTCGTCTATCATCGTGGCGTTACGCTTTAACAAGCATTAGTTACCTTATGACAACCATTCGATAGAGAGGTGGGCCGGGATTTGCCTTTCTATAATTCTGCGTACTGGAATAAACATTGTACGATATCTTGTATCTACTTTTCTTCCTCCTCACAGTCTTTTCGGGTGCGGACTTAATGATTCTAAGTTTGCTAAACACCTCCTCGAGACTCGCACTCTTTGGTCCAATAAGTGGACTACGCAGCTGTCCAACCACTTGCACTTCATTGCAGTCCTCGATCTCATCCTTCTCCTCGTCGTCGATAGTAATTGTTTTCTCTTCGCGCCATTTAGTTTTCAACTCCGACCAAGAAGACGTTCCCGGAAGCACTTTGAACGACGACTGATAACATTCATTGTTGTAGTTCGATGCGTTCGAAGGTTTGTGATGGTTTCGTGGCCAATACCTTTGACGAGGCTCTGGATGCGACACATTTCTACCTACGTTGCAGTGAACTGATGCATTATCTACGACTCTTTGGTGGTAAAACCTTCTGGGCAGTAAAGGATTCTGGCGAACATTGTGATGATAAAACTGATTCCGGGTATAAAAGTTCCTTATCGGGTTATTTGCGTTTGGTACTTGAAAATTGTTTATTTGCACCGATAGAAACCTGTTTTGGTGAACAGCCGTGCTATGGTTCTCCAGAGCAACGTAGACGTTTTGAAACATAGCACTCCTCTGGTGCCAATACATATTCTGGCTGTACGCGAATGGGAATCTATTATTGCACGCGTAGTTCGGTCCGAAGTTCGTGTACTGTCTGCGCTCCATGGAGAAGTAATCTTGCGTAAAAATATTTCTGTTATATACATTTGTTGTTAAGTTCTGATTATACGAAGCAACGTGTGGATTCCTTCTGGCATTATTGCTGGCAGACGTGTTACTGAGTCGTGGCATATTCTGATTTACGTTGTTATTCGTGTATTCTGAGTTTTCGCCGTATCGTTGCCTTCTATCTGATTGATGTAATTGTTTTAATTTTATCACATCGTAATGGTAAACAGTTTTCTGAGGCTTTATACTATGCGGCACGTAACCCCTTGAGATCTTCACTGTAATCGTGAACAGTTGGGCAATGTTTGGAATTAGATTTAACAACTCCATTCGTGTCATAGGCTGTGGTACTTCTTGGATCTCGTCGTCGGAAAGTTCGATGACCTGATCGAAAGGAAATTATTTGTGAAATCGGCTGTACTTCCGAAAGGGACCGGTGGCCGATCGAGATGAAACATGGTGGGAATTATGAGGGGTGTGGCAAGACCCCAAATATACAATTTTAGCTTCGGCAATTAATGCGTTCAAAAGATACAGGGGTAATTGTGCATAAAAGGGTAGACCTTACCGATTTTTTTAATCTCTTTACGACGGTCCCTCTTCTTAACAATATTTCTGTTGACTTATACCGACACAACGCATTCCACTTTCCAAATTGTCCCGGGTATTAGTATTGGTTGGGGCTGGATTAGTCCGGGGGGCGCGCGGTCGCGTGAAGCATGGTAACGGACCGATATGAGTTTGACGATGCTAAAAATGAGACTGTGGCTACAAAATTTCGAAATTAAAAAATGGAAGACGGGAGGGTTCCCGAATAGAGGGACCTGCACCAACGTCCAAAAAAAATTTCCTCCCAAAAAATTAACAATATTTTTTTATTAATATTTCGGAAACTAATAAATACCCGAAACGAAAATTCTAGATTTAGGGTCCACACCCTTCCGCCCAAACCTCATCTCGATCGGCCACCGGTCCCTTTCGGAATAATATCCGTGAAATTACATTAGCGTTAATATTTGAACATTCCAAATTATGGTTGCAGATATTACATATATTACCTCGTGTTTTGCTTTTTTACACTGAGATTCCTCGTTAGACGGCGAAGGTGCTTTATGCTTCGCTGAGCACTGTTCGGGAGTTTTAGTATTAGATTCAATTATAGAAATGTCGGAAGGTACCGATAGCTTGTCGGTTCGCTTGGGTAACAATTTAACGTTTCGTTGTATGCGCGCTGAACGCCAACGTGTCGCTGAATTATTGTTCCCCATGTCACAGTTACTCAAAGGTTCCGTGACGATCTTGATATTACACAGCAAGGTTTCCTCCGATATAATCTCCAGTTTAGAATTCCGCTTCCTTTTGCTTTCATCGTTTTCTGCCGCCTGTGAATTGGTATCTGATTTCGAACAATTCTCTGCCGTATCTTTACGCTCGGCATCTGCGTGTCGAGTCTCGGTATTTTCTACGGCGCAAAGAAGACCCTCTATAACGTTATGTACATCGTCTGGTATATTTAAGCGCTCCGTCGCATCTTGACAAATTTCATCATTTGCCTCTGTATCGACCGCTTCCCGACTACCAGCATCCCTTTCGTCAGACTTATCTGTACAAGCGTTAGTCTGTTGCTGAGAATCAGACATCCAGAGACCGTTCTCAGGCTCGACGATCACCTTACGCTTCGCGCTGGGACTCTCGTCGCTTTTCGTACTCTTCTCTGTGTCATAAACAAAGCGTTGTATACGATAGCCGTAACGTACTAATTGACTGTAAACTCTATACTCCTCTATTGAACACTCAACATTATCGATTAAAAGTTCGTAAGCTTGTTGAATGGACAATGGGACATCGTTCCATGTAAGTTCCAAACAGTTCTAAAACAAAATAGTCTCTTACTTTCTCCGCGCTATATTAGACGACAGCTTAGCCCAATGCTTTGTACAAATAATACATTTAAATCGTACGATAACATACAGCTTCTAACAGAAACAATGCTTCTTCTGGTATCAAATACAAGGCACAGCTTTTCTCCAGGCCAAAATTACCCCAATCTTGCCCCGAGTATTTCTTTACTCTCGCCCTTTTCTGCGCAGGCAACCATTCGGCGCTAGCCAGCTGAGAACTACGGTCTACCCTTTCTACGGCTATTAAATTCTTGCGAGCCTTAATGCTCTTCTCGATCTGCATGTTTTGTAGCCACGAATCGTCTGGCTCGAATTGCTTCATTCCAGTCTTTGGAAGGGTTTTCACCGACCTCTCGTATTCGTCCCAAGCGTTGTACTTAAGGCCCTTATTCTGCAACAGCTCTTCCGCTCTATAAAAGAGAGACGCTTACAGCATTTTCGCGCGATAACGGTCGACGCATCCGTACAGATCGAATACTTACGTTAACGCATTGGTGGGCAACTTCTCCGTTCCCTCCGTCATGTTTCTGCGGCTGCTTCTGCAGAATTAGAAACAGCACTTTATTTTAGCCACTCGCGTTCGCTTCAGAATCCATCACAGTTTGTTACCTGCACTGTTAAAGACGCATTAAACTCGCAGGCAGTTCAGAGTCTGCACAATCCCTGTTCTCAAAAACTATGCTCTCATGTGTGCTTCCGAATCGAAATGCAAGACGCGTGTAACAGCGCTGGAAATGTGCCGGTAAGTGCGTAAAGAGAAATAAGCAAAACGTCCGCGCTAATGTTTCAGTATGTCAATAAAGTGTAATTCGTGTATATATTCTCTCGATAATTTTTACGTACAGGTGTGTTAATTACGTCTCATTTTCCTGTTTTACAAAAAATTCGCGCAACGTTACGATATATACATGTAGAAATATACACGGTGTCCCGCAGTAGAAAGCCGTTTTTCAGGAACACGGATGATAATAATAAACAATTTTTTTTTCACATTTCGAACTTACTAGGGTATTTCTTGTAATAAATTTGACACTATGGTTAGGATACCCCCCACCAAGGACTAGAAACGACAGCAGCGCACTTTAATTCTTAATTAAAATGCAAATTTCTACGTTTTTAGATACTTCCGACGAAAATAAAGTGCATTATATATTTGGATATTCTTCTAAAACTCGAGTCCTAAAACATGGAAGAATTTTATTGCGATAGTAAACAGCTGGGCCGACGCGACGCGGCTCAACGCGTTTTCGGAATCCGACCCCGCGCTTTAAAAGGTCCCTAGATAGATAATTATTATAAAATTTATTTAAAAGGCCGCGCGGTCCACGAAAATTGTATCTTAAATTTTGCGGGGCTCTATGCACAGATAATTATTATTATAAAATTTCTTTAAAAGGCTCTGCGGTCCACGGAAAATTCATCGTAAATTTTTCGGGGCCCTATGCACAGATAATTATTATAACATTTTTTTAAAAGGCCCCGCGGTCCACGAAACGCTCATCGTAAATTTTTCGGGACTCTATGCATAGATATTTATTATTATAAAATTTTTTTAAAAGGTCCCGCGGTCCACGAAACGCTCATCTTAAACTTTTCGGTGCCCCATGCATAGATATGTATTACTATTATAAAATTTAGAAGTATATACATATAAATGCGCTTTTCTTGGCACCGCAAAAGATTGGAACCCGATTCCGCAAAAGTTCACGCCGGCCCTGGTAGTAAATTCAAGAGAATAGTTCGCGAGCATTTTATATGGGACACCCTGTAGGCACGACAAACGGGAAAATAAATAGTTTTCGATTAGAAGAATATACCCATCGAGTTTATTATAAAACTATTTATACAAAGTCTTATTCTTTTTCTTACCAATGTATGTGTCCTTAGTGCTTTCCTGAAACAGATGGCTATCAAAATAGCTCGCAACGAAACGCCCATTCGGTAGAATTTAAATACACCATGTAGGGCATGTTTACCTCACCTTCAAACCCACCGTCGCCATTGGGCAGTGGCAAAGGAGCAGAGTGTAACCGTCCAATTACCACGGAACATCGGAGAACTATATTTGGAAATAAAAAGAAATTCCGCTACGCGCAATGTAACTGTAATCGGTTTCACCCGATGTGGGGGCCACAGTTGCCGCGTATGACAGGAATAAGATGCACGGCAGATCCTGCGGGGGAACGAGCAACATTTCCGCGCATCATCGATGGTAGGTGTAGGCGATTCCCAGCGATTCCCATGGTGCGCCCACTCATTGTTAACGCGCTAATGCGAAAGTAAATAATTGGGCGATCGTGTGTGTACAGAGGCCTGAGTTTATGTTAGTGCGAGGCCGAGACGAGCTTCAGCCTTTGTCGCGTAGAAATGATTGTAATTCGTCGCACAGACCTATTGGGCGTTACAGAACGGTGCCTTATCGCAGGATGCGCGGAGCACTGATATCGTGATATTTCAGATTATGATCGCGTTGTCTCCCGGATATCAGTGGCAACTAGCTGTCAACTGTCAGTTTTAAGGCGCGAGATATCCTCCCGATCGTTACATACTTTCATGTTGTAAGTGATAACAGATACGATCTGGAAAAACGCCGAGCAGTGTTTGTGTTCTAAATAAATAGATTCGTCATTTGTAGGGGGAGGCGTTAAATGTTTATCATCAGACGAGAGGATTCTATAATATAGTAGTTATAAGTTCTCGAATTGTTATTCTCTTTGTAACACAATTAGTGGGAATAAAGCGATATTAATATTAACATGTTGGGATCGATCTTTGAACTGCTTTAAAGTGTTTCATAATACATAAACTTTCCTTGGGTACTAACGCCGAGGAATATTTATTACTTGTTTAAGGAAATCGTCGCTCCGTAACTGGTAAATACCAATTCGGTGTATTCTGCTTCAGACAATTAGAAAGATGCTATGGCGTCCACAGGATCGCATAATGAGGACGGGGATGTCGAGAGCGATAAGTTCGAAGGATCGAAGATCGACCGGCATGGGTTTCTCCAGGATTCCAACTGCAGTACGGACAGGTAACGTCTTAATAAACAAACTCGACGATCGTAGGATTATTTCCGATTGCGTTAATAAAAATGCATCTTTGCACACGGACACGCCAGCCTCGGGAAGCAAGGAATACCGCCCGAGATAATGCTGCGGAGAGAGCGGAAGTGGATTCAGATGTTGAACAACTGGAGTTATTTCATGAACACGAACTATCGGAAAGTCAGAGAGAGATGTCGAAAGGGCATTCCACCTTCCGTGAGGCTTCGCGCGTGGTTGAACCTCTGCGGAGGGCAGTTGCTGATGGACACGAATCCGAATTTGTTCGAGGAGTTGGTAGAACGATCCGGTGACCCGAAGTACATAGACGATATAAAGAAGGATCTCCACCGGCAATTTCCTCATCACATAATGTTCATCGGGGAAGCTCCCGGGCAGGTGGAATTGTTTAAAGTACTGAAGGCGTATTCGATTTTGAATAGCAAAGTTGGTTACTGCCAGGCTCAAGCACCTATCGCGGCATTCCTGCTGATGCATATGCCAGCGGTACAAGCGTTCTGGTGCCTCGTTGCGATATGCGACAAATACCTTATTGGGTATTACAGTCAAGGGATGGAAACGTTACTGCGCGACGGAGATATCCTCTTCGGCCTTCTCAAAAGAGTATCGCCCATCGCGTACAAGCATCTGGTCAGTGCGAATTGACTTATTCGAACGCAGCTGAAAGTTGAGACGCGTGTAGCTAATTCTCGTTGATTTCCGCAGAAAAAACAGAAAATGGAACCGATTCTGTACATGACCGAATGGTTCCTGTGCGTCTATACGCGAACACTGCCATGGGAAAGTATTCTACGAGTGTGGGACATGTTTCTCTGCGAGGGCGTTAAGATTATATTTAAGGTTGGTTTGGTATTGTTAAAGAGCAGCCTGGGCCGCGCTTCTCTGGTTAAGCGTTGCCCGACTGTTTACGAAACGCTTCAAGTATTGAGGAATCCTTCTCAGCATATTCCGGACGAGGAGACTCTAGTTTACCAGGTAGAGTAGAATGCATCTCCTTTCGCGCGTGTGGTTTATTTAACGGACGCGACGTTACAGGTTCGAAAGTTAAATTTAACCGAAGAGGATTTCGAATACGAGCATCAGCGTCAAGTGCTGAAACGGAAAGCGGTGGAACAAGCGTCTCTTTCCACTACCAATCGGTCAGACTGATTACAAGAAATAGATAGCGCGTAAACCGAGTAAAGAGCTTACAGGTATTACTCCAAAGTGTGCCTTCCTTTCTACTCTTCATATTGTACAGGTCATGAAATTTATACTTTTACAAAAGCATAGAAGTATGCGTAGGGCATATTACGAAGCCACCTTCTTTATTACAAGTTTAAATAACTCTTAAATATATATATCGTACATGCGCGTATACATTCCCCAAATAGACGAAGTAACTTATCCCTATTTTTCTCTACTGTAACGGAGTTACGAAAGATTGCACAATACTTCTAGATGTTCGTAGTATTGTCGGACGCTGTATTATTTCGAGCATATCTCTCTAGCTGTTAACTTCATACAATCCTATCGGTATTTATGTACAAAAGAGACATTGTATAACATTACATTTTTTAAGAATAAAGTTTAGTATATATATAATAATGTTATCGAACACAAAATTGTTTTGTTCAGCTCGATGTTGTTTTTGTTAAAATTTAAATACATGTTGTGAATATATTTTAGCAAGACCATTCCGTTTCATTTCAACCCTGCTAATTCCGGCCGCAGAGTTATGTCGATTCACGCGCATTAACGCTTATACTTGCAGAAATAAAGATTCTAATCCACATTGTCTAGTCGCATGTATTCTAAGCTACCTGATGAAGTCCACGTGGCGCCCTTTAAATTTCTCCAAGAGATTGTATCGATCGATAGCGTTCGTGACGACGTTGGATAAGTAAACGAAATCGTCTTGAATGCCCCGCGAGTGAAGTATGTCGAATTGGGGAAGTTTCGGTAAGAACAGAACGCTCATCATGAACACAATCGCCATGGTCACGAAAGTGCTCACGGCTACGAATAGTGGGCTCGACAGCTGTGTCTGAGTAGTTTGCGCAGCTTCCGTATTGTCAAACGCAGTGGCAGGCTACAAAGAACGACAGCAATTTGATATACAGAAGGTTAGAACAACAGTTAATCTCTTTTAAAACAAGACTGGATTCTCTAAAATTGTACTCGGCGCTTCCGAAAGCGTAGACACAACCATAATTGGCCGATAGAACTCATGAAAAGGAACAAAACAATTCTCATAAACTTAGGTCCTCGAGCTAATTGTCTGCGGGCAATGTTTATTCAGCCGACAAGTTAATAGTTCCAGCTACAACAGTAAGTAGCGTGGAATGGCTAATATCAATATCAACTGAGTGACCTTGGAATGAATATTTAGTAAACGATAGGTGTTCGTTTGCTTACGCTTTCGCTAGCACACTGAATCACCAAGAGTGGTTTCAGTCTCTTCCCCTTATGAGTTCTATCGTCCCACGGGGTAACGTCACTGTAGCGGCACAAAAACGTGGCGTACCTTTGAAAATTGTTTGTGGGTAAAGAAAGAAGTAAGTCGAAAATCGGTTTAAACTTTTTTATTCTATTTTTCAAACGTGTTTTTCTTGGAACCAAATTTTATTCGATTCACGTGAAATTTTTAGAGAAGCTTCAAAACTACATCCCCCATAGAAATACGTGCCGAAATTGTAAAATATTGTTTTTCCGAGAAACGGTAAGCATTTGAACATAAATTTCTCAGGTCAAAAATTGTTCGTAACATTAAAAGTTTTCAACAAATCGTAAAATGGGTACGTATTTCCATGGGGAAAATGTAATTTAGAAGCTACTGTACAAATTTTAAGCGAATCGAATAAAATTTGTTTGAGTCGTGCTGCAAGCCAGTTCGAAAAACGGGGTACCGAGAAAAACGTTTTGTAGAAAAGAAAAATAGCTTGGAACTACTTAAGATGCGTATAATAAAGGTGTGTGAACAGATTTTCGACTTGTATCTTTGTTTACCCACAAACAATTACCAAAGGTACACTACGTTTTTGTGCCGTTACAGTGGCGATACCCGTTAAGTTAAGCCACACTGTACTTATCGAGCGAGCGGTAATGAAAATCGGTGCTACAATTGATTACTTACAATCGTCTTATAACCATGATCCTTTCTAAGCTCTGACACGAAGGTTTTCAGTGGGAAGAAGTAATATTGGTAGAGCGGCTGCTTGACTGGGAACTCCACATGAGTGTCCGTAACTTGAGGGGCCTCCCCGGTAGACAGTGCGTTAGTTAACGATGACAGACCCATCGTCGAGCCCTTTTCCAGGGCGCTCTTGTACATCGCCGCTAGTTCAGCCCGCGTGAACCCGAGCATTTCCGGCTCGCTGACTTTGGTGACGGTAGGAGGCTGAAAGAACAATCACGTTCAATTCTCTATCCATTAACGAAACGTCCCTATGATTATCTAACAACAACTTCATCATTTCAGCCACGAGCACCGCGATTACAGCTAACTGTACTCTTCAGCGTTTCTTCGCGATATACCGGGTGGCCCGTCGGAACCGATCATGATGGTTCGAGAGGCAGTAGCGAATGTTTTGGAATTAACGCAGCGATGTTCCTTCACCTGATAGTACTGTGATATACTCTCCGAGTCGGCTCTGCGCAGATCGATCTTCTCGCTCGGCAGAACGTTGTAACGAGGGAACGTGTGGTTCCTGTACCTCTGGACGTTCTGCCGCGCGTTCATGTTGATCCTCTGCACCGCGTACCCCTGCTTCTCGTTGCTCTTGTAATCGTTCAGCCTGTCGTAAACGTTTACAGAGGACGGTACGTTGAATTCCTGAAGCTGGAACATCACCTTCTGGAGATACTCCCCGCTCGACTCGCCGCGCGCTGGTGTCCTCGCGTCGGCGGGCTTCAGCGCGATCAAAGCAAAACAGATCAGCTTTATTCTACGTGTCGCCTTCATCTTGCGTCCAATTATCAATTAGCGACCGCCGTATAACATTCGCATGTTAGTTAACGACGAGGATTATTAACGCTTCCGCCACCGGAAGAATTTGTGCGATCAGTGGCACCGCGGAGACACAGTCAAACTCGATTACTCTTGAATTCTCTCGCGCGATAAGGGAGCACTTGTAATTGATCTGCCATATTTAAATCGCGGGGTGCTTCTGTCAGGTACCGACGGAATTTTGGAAACCGAAGTGAGGAGCGCCGTTCACCGTCATCTTTATTAATCGTTAAGCCGTTAGTCCTATATATAATTAATGATCAGTGATCGCAGTGCTTCCTTTGCCACTGAATCTACAAATTCCACGGTCGTTCTCTTTTATCTCCGCGAGCTCTACTCCATATCACGCACGACCGCGGGGAACACTCACGACTCGCATATTCGCAATTGTACTACCGGGGATGGACTGCACGAGTATCCTCGGCCAGTTTATTCCCCACCAAGCCTTTAAAGAATCCTCTACTGGTCGCGTACCCGAGAGCGTCTATTAAGACACACGTGAACCTGTCACAAGCTAGACGAGCGTGTGTCGTTAGCATGTTTCTGACTGGATTGACGCTGACGTTCTAAACGCCTTATATCCGCCATGAAATGTATGATTTTTAATGTACGAGTCGTAAAAGTGCCGCGCTATTTACGGCGTAATTTACGATATTCCACCCTGCTTCGCGAGCAGCAGGAGTACCGCGGTTGTTTAGGCGGATTTATTATTACCCGTGAAATTCAATGTACCGCCGTTACTCGGTTTTCGGCGCACGGAAGGAAATGTCGAACATGCGTGCGATGATTTTAATGGAAGGGGCTCCAATAGGGATAACGGAGGATTCGAAGCTCATTCCGTGCTGTTCCGTTATGGGACGAGCTTGTTTCGCCGGGGTTGCTGGGCTTCAGGAGTATAACGGACGTATCCGAATCCGCGGGAATACCGGACGGACGAGTTCCTTTCCCGAATACGTGACACTTCGGCGACACGAACACTGGGCTGGGCGGGGGCGCCCCTTATTCCGTATTCTCAGCGAGCCGTTACGCGCGGATGGATGATTATTACGTGATTCGTAAGAAAAATGAGAACAGTACAGTAAACCAGACCGGCGGGGATGTGTGACGAGTCCCAACGCGGCGACAATTTTGAAATATTTTTTTCTGGGACTGTCGAGCCTAGAGCAATACCTCGCGAAACTTTCTTGTTACATTCGAGTGTACCAATTGCAAAGGGAACCATATCGATCCGACTACATGTTTAGAAATTTTAGCAATTTTACAGTATGAAGTTATTCTTTGTAAAGATATTTTTAGGATTTGTTTGTAATCGTCGGACCCCACATTTTTAGCTTCGTATTAATTCCGAGGCATTCGAGGTCGCGACCTCCCTTGTGGGAAGATCAGTAGTCATGTAATAAGCACCCAGTTTCAACCTAGGCTCATTAACTTCGTTTAGTCGAAATGTGCGCCATAAACCTGATTTTCCTTTGTTCCAACAACCACGTCGGGTTCTTTCGTTACGCTGCTCCGTCATTTAAAAGGAGCCATGGAAGACGGTGACGTTTGCGTTCTGGAGGTCTCATGAAAAATAATTAAAAAGGCTACTTCAGCTAATTGGATGATACGAGTAAAATGTACAGTAGTACTGCATTCTAGCGGTTCTTAATCTTTTTTCCGTGGAGCCTCTTTAAAACCCTGAAGTACATGAAGTATTTATTTGAAATTGCACTAACGGCCTTCAAATTTGAGAGAAGGGAAAAATAAATGGATACACGAACTCCTATTACAATATTTTTATTGCAATGGTTCCATACGATTTTAAAATAATAATATATACATCGCGCCTCCCCCCGGGAGGCCGCGGATCACGAGTTAAGAATCGCTGCTGGATTTAAATAATTGATCATTTAATTACGCGTACAATTCGTTTTGCTCTTCATACACGCGAGGCCCTCTGATCTCTAGGAGCACCAGAGAAAAAGTTCCAACGAAGCGGTTCGAAAAATGGCTGCCGTCCAGGATTAATCGTTCGTCAAGTTATTATGCAAACGATCCCAAGCTTGCAGCGGAGTACCGCGCGTACAACAAACCATTGAGGAATCGCGGTCCGCTGAATGGATCTACGAGGAGCCGTTAGACGACAACCCGCGATTTCCCGTAATTATCCGTCGTCCACCGTGATTATCCAGCCATTATTACTGATCATAATACTCCTTTCGTTAATACTTTTTCGACCGGCTGAGAAGCGTGCATTCCCTGCCGCGGAATTCGACTGTCGCAATTAACTTGGAATTCCGCTCTTCTCTCTCTTCCTCCGTAGATAACGACCGAGAAATAGTTTAACGCCTGCATCGTCCTGAACGTTAGACTTTTTTTCGAACGGAATAAGTAATAACAATGCTATCCGAGCTTCTGCACGCATTTAACGGTGCATCGACCTACGAAAACGAACAGTACCCCCGATCGAAAACAATCATAACAAGCGTAACCGATACCGAAACGGCCTGTGCCCCGGGAAATACCCGTCATTCCGAGGCAAATTAAGGTTAAGTACAATCATTCGCCGGTTGATAGGTATACCTAGTATAATTTCCACTGATCTCTATATACTACTGGATAGCGTATCCCGTGTTAAAGCCGTGTTCCGAATTGAACATCTCGGCGCCATTTTAATCCGAGGAAGATTCTCACTTTACAGCGGTAAATTTGAACGATAATAAAGGGAGACATACGTGCCGAATGAGTATATGTATGAAAGTTGGAAATTATTATTTTAAATAAAAGATGTAATAAAAAATAAACGTACATAAAACAAAAGGAAATGTATAAATGGCCCAAAAGAAGAAACTAGATAATGAACTGATTAAGTTAAAGATAAAAACACATTAAATATAAATATGAAAACATATAATAATAAAATATAAAATTATATGACATAATAAAATTATATAAAAATTGACGTAAATTTAAAATATATATCGTATAAAACTGTGCAATTCATATTTAATACTTAAGAATATTATACAATACATACAATATAAATATGAAAGTATACATTATGCAATAAAATACAAATAAATATTACTTATTTTTAAAAGAAGTGAGAGAATATGCTGCTTTTGAACATGCTTTCCCATCATCAACGCTTGTATTCGCTTTTCCTGCAATAACATTCTTTTCCGCATCGTCCTCGGAGTTGTTTCATATCGATGATCATGGACGATATGACGAATGCGACGTGAGGTAGTCGGTGTTTGTCCATTTCTCTGCATATGAGTAGTTGCCACTTCGCTTGTTGTACTCGTAGAAGGTACTTCATCCACCTGGCATTGCTTCTTATCTACGCATAATATATTATTAGTTATTTGTACACTATTATTTGAATTGAATTTCATATTCACATAACTGATTTGTAACAAAAGTATTAATTTTAAAGTTATAAATATGTCATATTTTCTTCATTGCAATAAGGATATGAAATTGATTGCTAAACTTTTGAACAATGATATAATTTACATGATGCTTAAATTTTAAAACAATTTATTTCAATTCACCTGAATCACTGGTACTTGCTCTCGTTGGATTTACCATACTGTACGTAGTGTCAGTTTTCGACATTTTTGGAGGAGGTAAATCAAGTGATAAACGGCACTTTTCATGCCCTTCATACGCTGCTGATATTTCTGGCGACAATAAGGGATCTGTTTCCATATCTGGTACAGGGAGTTGAGAATTTATGTTGTGTTCTCCAGCAGGTGTTTCTAAAAATAGTATTTTACTGTAATGTGCATTATACTCCAAAAGTTAAATAAAAAATATTTAAAAAGCACAAACAATCTTACGGTCAATTAGCGGCAACTTAAATATGGTAGGAACCGCATTGTTTTTCAGGATTAATGTACAGGCGTTACGACCTGTTTTATGAAAACAATCTTTTTCAAAATGCTCACTACAAAGCAAATCTTCTTATTTGGAACAAAGTCCTTTACACCCATTGCTGCAATCCACTTCTGAAGCAGTTCTGCATTATTTAATGGAAATCTGCAAAATAAGGAAGTTGTTAATATTTTATTTTAGTCACTTTAACTTAAAAGTAAGCTACGTAATTTGAATAATTCATATATTACTTGCGAAATGATCTTTTTTTATCCTATCCTTTTCTAACATGACAGAAGACACAATCAGATTTGTACTGTCCGAAAATGGTAGGAATGCTTCCAGGGAGAAGACAGCCTTTGGCAGTGCCTTCTTGGAAACAATTTTTCTCGAAATGATTGGAACATAACAAGGCGTTTTTTGAAGGCACGCAATTCGAGCCCAGACCCATGTTATGTAGCCATTCTGCAGCCTTCAACGGGAATCTATATGAAACAAACAAAAATATTTTTTATTTTCTTAGGAATATTTATTATGAGTAAGAAGTTCCACTTAACCTACAAGTAGCATATAAATGTTATTTCTACTTACCCGTGATATGTTAAATCTTCCCCCAATTCTTCTGTGCCACAAAACATACACGTCCTAACCATTTTTATTTTACTTATTAATTTTTAAGTAATTAATTATTGCTTGCTTTAACTTGCACCCTTCAGAATCACTATTCGCGTCGCTGTGTGACGTCACACTTGAGAAACTTCCTCGGATTAAAATGGCTTCTATTCGGAACAAGCCGCCTATCCTCGTTCACTATCCAGTAGTATGTACAGATCAGTGATAATTTCCCGCGCTGCCCACGAATTACGCCTGGAATTCTATGAAAACGCTTAGGCTCGCAGTCACGGGAACGTTTGAGAACGTACCGTAACCTCCTCTGCCATAAATTCGACACTAAATAAACCCTTAGAATAATAAGAGAATAAACCACGGTCCGCGATCGCAACGAGTTCGATAAGTCGAAAATAAAAATCGATGCGAACGCTGTCGATACAGGGAACGTTTACCTGTGTTGTATTTTTACCTATACGCAACTAACGCGACTACAATTGTAAAATTTAGTTGTCACGAGAATTAGCGAAGGATTCGTGGCTCTTTGGTAGAAGAGGTAGCTTATCTAAAACACTTCGCGCCCGACACTCCGGCAAAATGATTTTCGAAAGAATGAGCGCTAACGTCTTTCGCCAGGTTAGACAGTTAGGTAAGTTGCATATTAGATTTGTAAGGATATTTCAATTCCATCGGTTTACATAATCTCGACGAACTACTTGCGTGTTACCGCCAAGAAGAACCTCCGATCCATGAATTTGTGACATAATATCAAGCCGCGACGTGCGTTCAGAAATTCGAAACAATCGAGAATTCTGCAATCACCGTTAAATTTACAGAATCACTTTCGAAAGTGAGCCTTCTTTCGAGCTCCGGCAAACCACACCAATTTCGAACGTCTACCAGCCTCGCCGCTCTCAACCGATGCTTAAATTCTACCACAAGGAATGATAGTCGTCTCCTAGCGAGGGTAATGATCTTGAAACATTATTCGGTTTCAACCTTTTATTCTCCGGTATTAACTATATTCTCACTATCATCGCAGAATTTTGTAGAACACGTTTATTCCCCTGTTAGTTCCCCGTAGCTCCAGCCGTCGGCAGCCAAATAAGTCGCAACACGAGCACCGGAGCCGACCATGTGCGTGTATGGGTTATGGAGAAGCTCGTTTCTCTTGCGCTTCCGGTTGTAATTCCAGCTGCGTTGATATGCGACAACAAACTCCTTGACGGCGCAATGTCGTTGTTAGTCGTGATGCACACGCATTGGTAATTATTTATTCTCCAGCTTTGTATTAATTCATTAACGGATGCACCGTGCCTGGATGGAGAGAAGTTGGTTGAAGTATCCAAGGGGCAAGAGGGGTTTTTCGCTCGCATTGGCTACCACTGTCCGTGGCTCGTTTGCTTGATTTGTAGTCGACGTTGTTGCACCGGCTAATAGGGATATACTAGATAGATAAATACTTTATTTCGGCCTCACTGGCCTTGAAATGGGACTTGGTTTTACAATGTAGCGATCATTCGTCCTTCCATATTGTCCCTCGTCGCTCCTACCCTCCCTCCTTCTATAAACTATACATATATTATATATTTTACGCTACTTGAACTTGATCTGACTTTGTTGTACCATTTTCCCTCTTAGCTTTGGTCTCGATCAAATTCACATCCGTGGGCGTCCCCACTATCAAGCCGGGCGAGTGTGGACGCTCAGGGATGTGAATTTGATCGAGACTGGACCGTGACCCGACCGATACTGTGAATCTGGCCTTAAGGGGGTATTCTGGTCTGACGAGGCTTTTTCGTTGCGTTATTTCGGAATTTTTTTACAAAGAACCCATCAATTTTATTATTATTTAGTTTATTGCTACATGTTTATTGATGTTTGAACTATCTTTACAAATTTTGTCAATGGAAAAGAATTAAAATCAAACGCAGTTGACTGTTTTAAAGTAATGGTGAAAAAAGAAACATGGTGTCACGGTGTCCATGATTGGGCTCGTTCTAGTGACCTATAACAAAGAATGAAAAGAGATTCTATATCTGTATGCCTGTGGCTTTCGTCCCTACCAGAATGATAAAAAAATATTGAAAATTAAGCAAATGGCGGCGGTTTGAAAATTAAGTTTCGATTTTCGCACAATTTTTCAACTTTAAAGGTCTGTGAAAGTTTAAAAACAAAATATTTGATCATAATTCTGGTTGGGACGAAAGCCACAGGCATACAGATATAGAATCTCTTTTCATTTTTTGTTATAGATCACTAGAACGAGCCCAATCATGGACACCGTGACACCATGTTTTTTTTTTTCACCATTACTTTAAAACAGTCAACTGCGTTTGATTTTAATTCTTTTCCATTGACAAAATTTGTAAAGATAGTTCAAACATCAATAAACATGTAGCAATAAACTAAATAATAATAAAATTGATGGGTTCTTTGTAAAAAATTTCCGAAATAACGCGACGAAAACGCCTCGTCAGACCAGAATACCCCCTTAACCAACCCACTGCCTTCTCACACGCTGACCTCTTCAATATCCTTTCTATCCCGTGCCCCGGTCTGTCGACTGCCGTGCAGTCTTCCACTAGGGTAAACCAACCAGTAATTGACCGCATACCAGTGAACGACCATTAGGCAAAGAAATGTCAATTATAAATTTAAAAATTATTATATGTTTATAAATAGAGTGTAGTTGGACTTTTAATATCCCATATTTTTAGTTACGCGTATTAAACAAACATTAATAAGTACGATTCTTAATAAAAGTATGTGGTCATTTACTGGGCTTCTCATTCAACAATTCGGTCATTCACTGGTTGGTTTACCCCAGTGGCGGATTTAACAGGGCGGCTGATGAGCAGTTGCCGCCTGGGCCCCTGCCCAGAAGGCCCACCAGGGCCCCATCTCCCAAATAAAAATTATGATTAGGTACAGGACTCTAAACACTACTTTTTTTTTCGTACTACTACACTTGATCCGTATTTAGGAAAATACCTCTTCATTTCCCGAAAAATGGGCCCCTCAGAACGTTTGCCACCTGGGCCTTGTTCCTTAAATCCGCCACTGGTTTACCCTAAGTGCTTTAGTGTGCTAAGTTCTCTTTCACGCAGTCTGCATTTCCTTTCTTCCTCCTGTCTCAAATACTCGTTGTTTTCCTCCATATTGCCGCATCTTGCTATTAAACTTTGGCTGCTTCCTTCTCCTCTTTTATTTAAATATTCTGGTAATCCTATACACCTAATATATTTACATACTCTATTGTATTTTGCCTCTTTTATCTTATTCTATTGCATCTGCTCCTGAATTTCTTTATCTCTACTCTCCAGAACTCTGCATACCTCTCTACCTTCCTGCACTAGCAATGTTAAACCTCTCTGACTGTAACCGTTCCTTCTTAAGTAGTCTGTCTTTATTATTTCTCTTCCCTCCTTTAGGCATTCTTTCACCCATTTACGTCCTGCTATTTTTATTCCCTCTTCGAACTTCATTGCCCTTTCGTCTGCTCTTATCCCCAAGTTCTCTCGCTTTGTTTCCTCCAGCACTACGTACTCTGGTGTACTTCTTTCTAGCTCAAGGCACCGCTTAATATGTTTATTCTGTATTACTTCCATATTCTCTCTCTCTCTCCT
Source organism: Andrena haemorrhoa (assembly GCA_910592295.1). Lineage (NCBI taxonomy): Eukaryota > Metazoa > Arthropoda > Insecta > Hymenoptera > Andrenidae > Andrena > Andrena haemorrhoa. The sequence continues at coordinate 18,518,745 of OU342943.1, forward strand.
TCCACCCATAATAGGGATATACTATTCAGACCTGATACTCGGACCCTAGAGTTTCTCGGCCGACTTCTCTCCGTCCGGGCACAGTACTGTTACCCAATTCGTTGTAATCATGCTGACTGTTAAACAGGGGTCTGGAGGCTATTATCACGGACTACGCACGACCCAGCGTCGTTGGAACGATCGTGCCGAAGGCCTTACACGGCGCATTGATCTTACTTTCCGCAGCCACTCTCACCGGATTGTGTATGCTTATAAACAACGGCCCGGGTGTTGCGAGCTGTGTAAAGAGCTTCTGGGCAATTGGCAAAGAACCCGACAAATCGGGAAACTCCAAGCCTGATGAACCGCCTGCTGAGTAATTCTCGTCGTCGGCTTGGTTTTTTAATAGATTATTAATACGCTGAATTAGGAGCTTTGTAATTTCGTTTCTTGTAAACTATTCGGATAATAAATTATTTGTCGTTAAATGCTCTGTTATATTACTGAGAATATCATTGGGAATGATTGAGACACCAAGGTTCGTTGAATTGTATGTTATTTATTTAAATTGTTGAACGGAATACATGTGGATATTAGTGTGGCTTTTATAATAGTAGAATAAAGCTTAAAAAGATCAACAGATGTATATAGAGTACACAGGATTCAATCTGGAAATTGTAGATTACAGTTATTGTGCACATTGAGTTTCAGTTGTCGCCCATTTTAGCAACCTTGTCGATAAAGGTTGCGAGCTTAACGTCCCTCTTCGATAAACCATCCACGTCGTGAGAAGATAGAGTAATGTTTACTTTGTTGTAAACATTAAACCATTCAGGGTGGTGGTCCATTTTGTCCGATTGCAATGCCACTCTGGTCATGAAACCAAAAGCCTAGCAGTTTCAGAAAAACGGAGATATATTTTATATAATATTTTGTTATTTTATAATGTTAGAAAATAATTATGCAGTGTAAGAGTATCATTACCACACCTGATTAAAGTTTTTGAACAAAAATTCTTTGTAAATGGCATCCCTATCTGACTGAACGGACCAACCGCTTGCCAACAGTGGTTTTAAGTCTTTTTCTCTTTCTTCCTGAGTGAGCTTTCCCTAAAAAGTAATACATTCCCTTTGAATTCTTACATTTAATCTTTATTCCGCGTTAAATATAGTTTCGTAAGATTCGGTTAAATAAATCGAGAACTTAAGAATCTCGTATATACAGCTCCGGAAAGTGCGAAACCGAAGAGACTACAATTTTCAATGAAGAAGATCAGATCAATACGATCAGGAAACACTTCGACCGGTCTTTCAGGTCGGAACATACCTATGACGCGAAACAGTGGACTGTTCGACGAATAAACGTTATTTTAATCTTCCGATCTATAGATCGAAGAAATTCACTACAATTTCTGCTTAATTTTCATTCTTTCGTCGTATAATTATAAAAAGAATGATTATTTTAGTAAGAGTAACTCGAAATGTCAACCACTTGTTACGCCCAACGAATACGAAGTAGTACTGTGACACGCAATATTTTTTTTAAAAATCATTATTTTATCTAAATAGGTGAGAAAATAAAAATTACAAACTTAATAACAAGTTCAGTAGAATGACTGCAATGACTCGAAAAATAAAAGGACAAATTTAATACGCATAATGGATTCAGGAAATGATTACTTCGCGTTCGTACTCGCGTAAAGTTAAATATTCTATTCCTCGGATAATAAAAGATGTTTAGTACATTTATTTTACGAATTCGTCAGAAGAAACTTACCATCTTGTTCTTTTTCAAAGCAGGAACAGATATTTCTCTTCGGACTGAAATATGGAATATTTTCTCTCGAAGGATCCCCCCACCACGCATGAATCGCATGCGCGTTAAAGCCGACATGGGTTTTGCTTTCTTTTTCCTTGATTATGTCGAAACACTATCACGAAATAAATGAATATCTTCTTCTTGCGTAACTAGTTGTTATTAAGTACCATTCTACTAGAATTAATCGATAAAACTGCTAAATATAAGTTTCTCTCGAGATAATTGTATCTCTGTTGGCTTCCCAGCGACTACTCTGTTAATATATTTTTATACAATATTGTCGTCATTTCTGAACTTCTAACATTCTAACATTCGATAATAGTACATGTCGATACGTTTTTAAACGAACGATAAGAACGATCCTTTAGTATAACCTAACCATAACCTAATCGGTTAATTTTTATCACCTTACAATCTATTTGAATATTTGGAGTTCACTTTCGATGTTAATACTAGCAATTACTGAGGGACTTATTAGCCTTACGGTTAAGTAGTTTATATTTACAGAATACTCGCATTTCGGCGTTGATTATTGAAAAATTAACCTCTCGAATGGAAAATACGAGTTCGCAGGAGAAGTGAAGGCGGTTTATTTGAAATCAGGTGGCCATATTTTTAGATCTTTATGCGGTTCTTTATTAGAACTGATATTTTCGTGTAAATACTAAATAATGAATATTAGTATGTAAAATTGTACTCGTAGAATAAGCTAATAGTGATTAAATCCAGTTAATGAATGCAGTCTTATGAAAAGTGATTAAAAAGAAAATATCAAACGAATGGAAGTATTGATTCTCGAGGATCTCCCAGCTTATTCATTGATATTTCGCAGAATTGTTAGATTCTAATTAACTGTTTTGTTATTTAGTCGCCCGTTTCTTCGATCCCACTGCGCTTACCCCGAAGAATTTAAATTACATACGGGATATTGGAATCGACGTTTAATAACACCTTTCCATTGCTCTCTTCGCGCGTACCATTTTCTTCCAAGGACTTTCATCTCCGCGCGTGCTTCACTTCTAGGATAACGACGGCGATTACGAACCTTTTATTCACTCTTACTCATCGAGTTGCCTCACTTTTACATTCACATGGGAGGGCGCTGGGAAGGGAATGTCCCGTTTAACGCATTAATCTATTAAAGCCGCCTATTCAATGCTACACACGAAAGGGTAAGATGGTGGATGCACTGTACTTATCACTCAACTCGATCAATTACTTAACTTAATTAATTGGCACAACCCGTCAGATAACTAACAGATAGCGCCAACTAATCGTAATTCATTTGGGAAGCTACTAATTACATATATTTAAGATGAGCCAATACTTGAGTCTTTCCAGATACGACTCCCAAAAAATGTTAATTAATTTTCGCTTACAATCCCCTTTCACAAATCTTCACTCCCATCGCTACAGCAGTGTTCCCCAACCTTTTTTGAGTCGCGACCCCTTTCTATAATATTCAAATAACAGCTGCGACCCCCCGTATAGGGTATGGTAAATTTAATAAGGTGAAGAAAATATATTAAAAATAAGTATTTTAGAATATAATTCTAACTTAATAATATTTAATTATCTGAATACATATATTAGATATACTTAAAGATATTTAATATATTTAATTATCTTATTCAGTGTGATAGTTGTGTTTGCATCTGGGTAACCAGCTTTTTGTTTTTTTCGTTTATGAAAAATTAGTCTCTAGGAATCGCCACCTAAAAATAACTGCGGCGACCTCCCAGAAAACACTTCGTGACCCCCTAGGGAAGGGGTGGCGAACCTTTTTATCTGTGGGTGCCAATAATTTATAAGAAATATTTTTTTAATAGGGGATAAAATTAATAGAAAATTAATCATTGCAGAATTTTTTGAGACAAGATTAAAAATTAACACTGAATTTCATATCTTGGCATACCTACATATTATCGTATAGTAAAAGCAGGCCAAAAATACTTTAGTATATAATATAATACTTATTTTAGATTAATATACAGATATTAAAGATATCACCTGTAAATCATTGTCGTGCCAGTAAAATTTGCGTGCATGCTATAGGTTCGCCACCCCTACTCTAGGGGGTCGCAACCCACAGTTATCCCCCGATCCCGAATGTTTTTTGGATTCCAAAAATCCCGGGATTTGATATAACTAATCCCGAGAATTCCGGGATTTCTTAAAAATGTGAATTACTTACTTTATGAACATCTGAAAAATATAAAAATTAACAGAATAAATAACCATAGTCATTTCATAATAACAAGGACAATAGTAATAATGATTTATTTAAATAAGAGTATTAAGTCGCGTATAACTAACCGAAGAATATTTATTTATTGACAAGCATAAGAAAAGAGACGAGTCTCTTTGAGGATAGTGGAACCCGTGGACATCATCTGGAACTGGCATATGAATACTTGTTGTAAATTCGTCCTACAAGCGTTGAAGCAGATCGAGCTTTTTCAGCTGGTTATATTGGAAATAAAATAATATTCCCTATTTCTTCGTTCATATTTTCAAAAATATTCATAATGATTTACTAATATTTATTCCAGACTTTACTATTCCTCACTGTTCTACTGTTTTTATTGTAGAAAATGATTTTAGTTTATGTTTGAAACTAATGCTAGAAAGTAAGTTATGCTACTTTAAATAAAGATTTAGAATTTTAACACACAATAAATCATTTTAATTATTGCAATTTTCTATTACCCAATCCCAGTATTAAACCCGGAATCCCAGGATGGACTTTAAAAACACCCGCATTCCCAGAATATTCCCTAGCTGGGAACCACTGAGCTACAGAAACAAGCAGTAGCTTCAACAGTGGGTGACTTACAATTACTCCCACCACGGATTCTTGTAAGAAACGGGGGCGTTTTTCTCTGCAAATCTTAATTCTCCCATTCGCGAATGAGCTGATCGAACGAAGAGGACAGGATTGCTCGTGGTAAAGGGAGTCACTTAACGCGGAAAAGGATATGAATGGATCGAGAAAGCCCCGCGGCTCGGAGCAGGGTTGAAGTTCCCATCAGAGGCATCGCTTGACTTTTTAACGGAGCAAAAGTTGGGCTGCCAGTTCAGGCCAGCTGTCCGATTTCCGCATGGCTCTGTGTCTGATTATTACTCCACCAGTCGATCAATGAATTTCATTTCACTTATTCGTGTCAGCGTCGAAACGATCCGCGATCGAGTAACTAGCTACCGCTTGGATCTTACTCTCTCCTGTCACGGACATCCAGTCGCTGGCACATCCTACCGTCGCCAGCGCGCGGCACGCTTGTTAACATCGTACATTTGTGCAATATATTTTCAGATCGGACTAGCGTATCCTCCAGCGAGCCTGCCCGGGTTATTCTGCACGCCATAAAAAATCTGATTGCGCAGCCCCTTCGCTCGGTTGTTGGGCGCATCTAAGGACGCGTCGCTAACTTGCTGCCGTTGCTCTGACCCGCGATACACGCGGGGTATCCGCGTACGTTTACGTGTTTCTCACCCTCAACTTCAAGGGCTGCTTTCACCCCTTCAACGCGAATGTCAATTGTGCACGTCTTCTGGCATTTGGGACAATTTTCTGAGTTTTGCCAAATTATTTGACATTTAAACAGCGAATGTTGAAAGTAAAATTCCTAAACTTTAATTATTTATATTTTGGCATGAGAGATTTACATGTTTCGAGTTTTTCCATAATTTCGAGTAAATCCTTTTTCCATCATAATTTGTACAATAATTTGTTTGCGCAATTTTGAAGGAAAATGAATTAGAATACAATTTAGAAGAAAAAAGGACTGCTCGTTGTATCATGTTTACTATAAGATGTGCAAAGTAATTTATACATATTCTGTGTCATTCTGCGTTGCATAGTTCTAAAAAATGTTGCCGCCAGGAGTTTGTTATTGAAAAAGTTTAGTGTTATTAAATCCATTGTGGGTTACGAAGTAAACCGTGGATTCGATAACGACGGTCAGAGGAAATCTCCTTTCGCAATTTCAATGAACGATCCTTAATGGGTTTATTTAGGTCACCTTTATAATAGAACGAGTAATGTCATGAATAGTCATCCATAATGGCGAATACATGAAGTAAAAGGGCAAAATGTTTCGTCGATCATTTTCTTATTCCACCTTTCTTATTAATAATACAACTTATATTACATTTCTAATTTATTAGATGGAGGATACTTATTTAACACAATGCTGTAAATACTACTGACACTCGAACGATCTTTGGAAATCTAGAAAATCCTCACCATTTCTGAAACATCAATATTTCACCTCATTCTAATCATCTTTAAATACTCCAAACTAATATCTGTGATATCTATATAATTATGGGAATGTCATGCTACTTCTTAATAAAAAAAAACGTGTAAGATTTATCCAATATAATATCTTACCTTACCAATATTTTTCAAAATTACAAGACATTAAAAACTCTGTGTATGCACAAAGATTTCAAAACCTCAATATCACTGATGCAATAATTATGGACGTAAATTGTTTAAAATTAAATAAAATCCTTCACCCAAACGACTGCGTGCTCTACACTACATATATGTACTAGGGCGGAGCGATACTATATAGGCGAAAATTTAAATTTGAAATTTCAGTTGGCCTGAGTGCGGGATAGTTGTCTTTTGATTAACCAAACAGAACTGTAAAAAAATTTTGGAAAAATATTCATGTTTGCAGGTTTCTTTTTCTCTTAAAAATGTAAAAAATAAGATTCACATTGTGAATTTTAAAAAAAATAAGATTCAGATTGTGATTTTTTAAAAAATAAGATTCACGCTGTGAATTTTTAAAAAATAAGATTCACACTGTGAATTTTGAGAAAATAAGACTCACACTGTGAATTTTTAAAAAATAAGATTCACACTGTGAATTTTTAAGATTTTGCAAAATTTTCGCGAAACATCGCAGCCATCTAAACTATCATATCACTCCCTCGTTAATGAGAGTAATCATCCGTGCCAAACGGAAGCGAACGGAATGTCACAATGAATGAAGTTCCTGGGCACGACATTGAGATACTGCGTCTGAAAAATTCCAAGGGTAGAGGATGCACTTTTTCCCTCCTATTACAGACAAGAAGCCTATAATAACACATTATCGAAGCATATCAGTTAACACTATCAAAACTTTTCCACGCTTCCGCGGATATAAAAGTCGTCACGCATCATTTTCCCCGTGCATTTTGCAAAACGGAGAACTGGGTGTCGCGTCGACAGCCCAGCTTCTACTTTCGCGAGATTTCACTTGAATTAAGGCATCAAAATGATGCGAACATTGATTTTGTGAGTACACATTTTTAAGTAACAATTGTTATTCGATCAATCGTCAAAATATTTTTGTGAGAATCTTTGCAGGGTGTCTTTAAGCGTCATTGTCGTTGCCAATTCTATACCTTCCTATATTCAGAACTACCCTCATAGTTTGGAAAGGTTGTTTAGTGCCAGACGAGAAGTGACTGCTGAAAAGAAGAAGAATGAACGTTCGTTATGCCAGACTGAAGAGTGCAAGTTAATTGGTAAGTGCCAATTATTGTGAAACAAAAATTCTTGGGTGGTAAAGTGCAGACTATTATTTCGAAAACGCTCGCTGTTCATGAGAAGATAAAAAGAAACGAGAATTTATTGCTGATGTGTTTTAATTTTGAAAAGATCCATGATGCTTTTATAGTCTGTGCTATTACAGTTGAGATTCTTCTTATAGAAGATTACAAATTATAATATTAATAAAAATTATAATATTAATAAAAATTATAATATTCAACAAATTTTGCAATATTAGAGTTAAATGTATTGGAAATCTGATTTTGTATTGATGTGAAAATATCATTTTTTTATAACAACAGGGCTTATATATAATATCTTCAATATTTTCTATACATATATATGAATTTGAATTCTTTGGTATTGTTAATAATTTATTCTTGACCGAATACATTACGTCTGCATGCAGTTTTATATTAATGGCTCCTAAAATGGTTTGTAATCGAAGCATACATCTATTTCCTGCTTTCGAAATACAGCAAACGTGATGAAGCAAAGTATGGACGAGTCTGTAGACCCATGCGATGATTTTTACCAGTATGCATGCGGAAACTGGGCGGATAACAATCCTGTTCCTGAAAATAGGACCACGTGGAGTTTGTGGGAAATGGTGCAGAATAAAATTGAAATGCAAGTTAAAGGTAGTTATCAAATTTTTAGTCACTCGCTAACCTGTAAGAATTTCAGTTAAACTTGCATTCGCACGATTCCCTTTCAAGTATATTAGAATCTAAAATTTTTTAAATATTTTAAAATAGTAAATATATTAAATATATTAAAAATATATTAAATATATTAAAAATATATTAAATATATTAAAAATATATTAAATATATTAAAAATATATTAAATATATTAAAAATATATTAAATATATTAAAAATATATTAAATATATTAAAAATATATTAAATATATTAAAAATATATTAAATATATTAAAAATATATTAAATATATTAAAAATATATTAAATATTAAATATATTAAAAATATATTAAATATTAAATATATTAAAAATATATTAAATATACTAAAAATATATTTAAAAAAAGTATTAAATATGCTAATTCAAAATCTTAGAATGAGTCTAAACAAAATTTGTATTAAAAAAACAATTACTTTAACGCTTCCCTATTTCCAGCAATAATCGATAGTGATGCGAAGCCCACCGATCTTTTCGCGGTGAAGCTTTCCAAAAAATGGTACAAAAGTTGCATGGATACAGGTATGCGTTTAAATGTCACGAATAAAGATAGAAGATTGCCAGGTTCCTTTAAAATTTCAGACATTATTACTAATTCTAAATCTTTGTGCCAGATCATGCATTAATAAAAATGATGAAGTTAATTTACGTAACAATATTACAAGCTTGTCAAAACATCGACACACTGAGCTTTACATAAAACGAACGCTTAACACAGAATTAAGTATCCGCTTGCAGAGGCAGAAGCAAGAAGAGGGGTTGAACCCATATTGTCCACTGTATGGAGACACGGTGGCTGGCCTCTGATAATGGAGGAAGGAGAATGGGACGATCGCGTATACCACTGGCAAATAGTTGACGACCACTTTGCTCGTTTGCTGGGTTTGAATTCGTTTCACGACCTAAATTACGGCGGATACACATACGAAGGCAACGGCACGATATTAGTAAAATCATAAGCAACAGAAATATGTACATCGAATCGTTACCACCGAGTGTTCGTTTGCTGTACACGCTGCTTCTCGACATTTCAGATCGACACTCCTCATCTACCACTGCATCTGAACAGAATTCTCTCCGACGACGAGGTCCGCCCCAGCTCGGACACCAGCGACGAAAACAACGAGAGCGGAGAAGGTAGCCAGGAGCGAGGAAGCAAAGAAAGGCGCAAACCTGATGAAGATGAGGATGACGAGAGCGAAGAGAGCGAGGAAGATAATGAAATTGACGAAGGCTCCTCTGAGGAAGGGACTGGCGAAGGCGAGGAGGAGGAGATTCGAAAGAAGAAAGTGGCTGGAAGGAAACTGCGCAAACGACTAGGTCACAGTAGGAAGCATAGTAATGGGAACAAAGTAGCCAGGATACATGTTGGTGAAGGGGGGACGAGGAGAAGAACAAAAAGGGACGCTGTCAGAGCTAAAGTTCTTCATAGAATGTTGCACAAGGTGAAGAAGCAGGGCAAGCGTGGCGTTCATCGCAGCACGAAGAAGACGAAAGGAAGACAGTCGAAGCATTCGCATCTGGCTGTACCTAATAGAAGGAACAACCCAAAGAATGATAAGAAAGAAGAGACTGTGAATATAGCTCGTGGAAAGAAAGATGTACACAGGAAGGATAGGAAGCATAATGAAGCCAAAGAAGGGAAGAAAGTAGCCAGAGGGAAGATTAGTAAGCGACCAGGTCACAGCGCGAGAAATAATGGTAAGAACAAAGCGGCAGGGAAGCAAGTACACGAGAGGAAGGTGGAGGAGAAGTCGAAGAGGGCCATTATGAACACGAAACTCCACGTTAATAAACATCATGCACAGAAGAAAGTCTCTAATCGCAGAAACCACCACGTGGTCCAGATAAATGGCGATGCGGAAAGTGGCGGCGAGACCGCAGAAGAGGACAATAGTGCTGACAACGATAATAACGAGGTAGAGGATCATGATAATGCTGACGATAGCAAGGACAAGGACGAAGACGACGATAGCAAGGACAAGGATGAAGACGACGCTAGCAAGGATAAGAGCGATGACGAGGAAGAAAACGATACTGGTAGTGTGGCTGAAGGTAGCGACGAAGGGGATGACGGTGAAGAAGATAGTGATAACAAGGACGACGATGACGAGGATGAGGATGAGGAAGATGAAAGGGACATAGAAGAGTTAAGGGAAGAGTATCGAAACTATGTATTGAATGTCTCATTGGTACTTTCTAAGGGTCGAGGAATAGAAGTGCCACGAGAAAAGTTGGAGAAGGATATCGCCAATCTAGTCGAGTTCGCGATTAAAATAGGAGAGGTAAGTGAATTAAACCCTCTAATCATTCCACAAGCTTATTTCTTCAGAATCATCGTTTTGCAGATTAATGAAATTCTATCGATTCTTTTCAGCTGACAATTCAGGATGACGAACCCATAAACGCGACGCTCGATTCCCTCCAAGAAACCTACGACGCTTTTGGTTCTATAACAAAAAACAGCAAGGTAAGGTAGTTTGCTTTCGCTGAGAATAGATGAAGTGAAATGAATACTTATACGAGGAGGTGGTTGAACAATTAGATAAACTGGAAGAGAAAGATAATGAGGATGTTCGCCGAGGCAGGGGTGGACATTGGAGAGGACGTAGACATTGTGGTAACATGTCCTACTTATTTAAGGGATCTCCATTTTTTGCTCGATGAGACTCCCAGCGAGACGATTGGTAAATACTTGACACTTCTTCGTTAGCTGCTACCAATCTGTTCGCGATAACAGCGTTGGGTGTGTTGTTACAGTCAATTATATTCACTGGCTGTACATTAATAAGATGATACTATTCACCGCGCCAGAACTGCAGAAGCTGGCTGAAGCCTGGTATGGGAGACCGTATTATCCTTCAAGGTAATGCAGCGTTTGTGTTACAAAAATAACGAGATATCGCTCCTCTATAATTGGTTTTTAATTCGCGTTCCCATAGGACAGAGCAATGCATAGAGCAAGTTGAGATGACTGAAATAATAGGGTACGAATACGTCAGCAGGCATTTCTCGGATGAGCTGGGGAAAACGGTAAGAGTTGTTAAAAAGGATCGCTGAAAGACGAGCCGGTTTCTTCAACGTGTCTTTTATGAATATCGTGTTTGTTTCGAAGGCGAGGGACATGATCGATGATATACAGAAGGAAGTTGAATATCAGATCAAAGAATCAAAGTGGATGGACGGCGATACGAAGCATTTTATCCTAGATAAATTAGTGGCGATGAAAAATATGGTTGGTTACCCGGACTGGTACCATAACACTACACTTCTGAGACGTTACTTCCAAGGGGTAATTTCTCTATTAATAACAATTCCATTTCTGTATCCAGCTGCGTAAATATTTGGCACACCTGTTGAGTTCAATTACATACTAATTCATCTAGTGTTGTCGTTTCAAGCTTAAGGGGTTATACCTATTTAGTCAGGAGGCCGAAAGAGGCGAATGTTTGTGAATTTTTTTGAAAAAGCGACAGCATATATTTTTACAGAACCTTTGCACTTAAAAGAGCAACATTTAAAGAATATTTGGTAATTTTTTTGTAGAAAAATATTTACGTTTATAATAAAATACAACGACATCCAAGAAGCCTTTTTAAAAACGGTGAGCAAGGTATCTCAAACACTACTACACCAATCTTTCTAAAATTTACGAAAACGGCCATTAGTGATAACCATGAAGCCATTTTTCTTGATATAATCGAAAGTATACATTGAAAAGAAATCCTCCCGTCAGTCAGTACATTTTAATATAAAAAATAAGCCCACAACATTTTAGAAAGATTGGTGCAGTAGTTTGCGAGATATCTTCCTCAGCGTTTTTAAAAAGGCTTCTTGGATGTCGTTGTATTTTTATTATAAATGTGAATATTTTTCTACAAAAAAATTACAAAATTTTCTTTAAGTGTTGCTCTTTTAAGTGCAAAAAGTTCTGTAAAAATATATGCTTCCGCGTTATCAAAAAATATTCACAAACATTCGCCTCCTTTCGGCCTCCTGACTAGGTATATCCCCTTAAGTACACTAAATATAAATTAATTTCTGGGTTGATCTTCAAGCTCACCGTCGGCCCATCCTATTACGAGAACGTTTTGAATTATGTCCGATACCTCAAGTGGAAGAATCTAAGGCAATTTGTGGAATACGAGGTCCTACACCTGTAAGACCCTACTTCTTAATATTAACGAAACTACTCTAACAAGGGGACACCACGGGTGCGGAAATCGCTTTTGGAACGACAGTATATGGAGGTCGTAGTACTCGTGTAGTATGAAAATACCATTTCGGCTTTTCACCGAATGGGCCTTCGTTTTCGAGATATTGTGGTTTAAAGTTTAGAACAAACGTAGTAAGCCAGATATATACCTTCTATAGTAACCTATATCCAAGAAGGTGCGTTGGAGCAACGACAGCGTGTCAGATTGTCACGCGGGCGGACGGGGTTCAAGTCCCGCAACCGCTTCACTTTTTTTTTCGAATTTTTCCCGTGGAAATATATTTTGTGGATATTACGTATCACATAGTATGTTACATATTACCCTACGCAAATTTTAAGGTTAAAAATGCATTTACAACATAACGTATTATTCTAATCATCTCTTTCACCGGTGTTTTCATATTCTGGTCCTGCGAAAATATTTCATTCCGAAACTTTCGACGCCTGCGATTGTCGAGCAGGTGAAGTGGGATAGCCGTTACTTCTGACCGTAAGTGTGGTGTTTTACCTGCTCGACAATCGCAGGCGTCGAAAGTTTCGGAATTAAATATTTTCGCAGTACCAGAATATGAAAACACCGGTGAAAGAGATGATTAGAATAATTCGTTATGTTGTAAATGCATTTTTAACCTTAAAATTTGCGTAGGGTAATATGTAACATACTATGTGATACGTAATATCCACAAAATATATTTCCACGGGAAAAATTCGAAAAAAAAAGTGAAGCGGTTGCGGGACTTGAACCCCGTCCGCCCGCGTGACAATCTGACACGCTGTCGTTGCTCCAACGCACCTTCTTGGATATAGGTTACTATAGAAGGTATATATCTAGCTTACTACGTTTGTTCAAAACTTTAAACCACAATATCTCGAAAACGAAGGCCCATTCGGTGAAAAGCCGAAATGGTATTTTCATACTACACGAGTACTACGACCTCTATATACTGTCGTTCCAAAAGCGATTTCCGCACCCGTGGTGTCCCCTTGTAAGTCAGTGTTTCACAGTCACAACTGTTTCCAGAGATTTAATGGAACCCCTTATCGTGAACGCCTTCTTCATGCCCACCGAAAATTCCATATGTAAGTAGATTAAAATATCTATTGCATCGCATGTACAACAAGTTATTATACTTTTTTTGAGTAAGTGCCAATAATTAATAACAATACAATCTACAAACTTCTTTTCATTCAGCAATTACCGCAGCAGACTTCCAGAGTCCTTTCTTTGCTCTGAATAGGCCTTGGTAAATAATTGATGATCAACTTTCTAAATATATATATATACAATGTCCAATAAATTTATTATCAGGAACGGCTCGAGTCTTCTTTCCGCCCTAGGCGAACTTTGCAAATAGCGCTCTTTATTTACAATACATTTCTTTGGGCTTTTTGATTACTTTACTCTGAACTTTTATTCGATACTTACAAGGGGAGGACACCATGTGGTAGACACCGATTTCGATGAGCCTTGGCACGATGGATCTATGTCGAAAATAAGTAAATAGGTGTCCGAGCGTTTCAGCCAATAGGCCTTAATAATAAAGATATTTACATGGAAATTATTAAAAATGTTATAGTGGCTGTGGGGTTTTAGTGGGACAAAATCCCACCTTTTGAAGATGTCTCCACGTTAAAAAAAACTTTATAATTTTTTTTTAACATGAGAAATCTTCAAAAGGCACCTCGACTCCTTGAGGGGAATCCCACGGGGGCGCCAGGGTAGTGTGGGGTTTTAGTGGGTAAAAATCCCACACTACCGTGGTGCCCGCGGGAGATTCCCTTCTGGAGGCGTCGGGGTACCTTTTGAAGATGTCTCCACGTTAAAAAAAACTTTATAATTTTTTTAACATGGGAAATCTTCAAAAGGCACCCCGACTCCTTGAGGGGAATCCCACGGGGGCGCTAGGGTAGTGTGGGATTTTTACCCATTAAAACACCACGGCCACTATGAAATTTTTAATAATTTCCATGTAAATACCTGTACTCCCCTTGTTAGTTTAAAACTTTATTTTAAAAAAATAATTTTGCGCCCCTGGTCAACTTTACGCCCTAGGCAGCTGCCTAATTTTGCCTACATGTAGGGACGAGCCGGGCCTGTTTATTATGACAGTAATGCAACCTTCATTAACAACACTTTTTCGTCAGGAACATTAATTACGGAATTCTTGGAGTCATCATGGGTCACGAAGTGAATCACGGATTCGACGATTCAGGTAAGTTACAATGAATGGCACTGTTCTACGAACACTATACAAATGAATTAATTGTTTCCAGGCCACCTTTACGACAGAGAAGGGAAGCCAATGGAATGGTTGTCCGCCATGGCGGCGGCTTACGACCAGAGAGCCGAGTGTTTCGTGGATCAATTTAACAATTACAGTCTCATCAAAGGGGAGAATTACACTGTCGAGGTAAATACTTTATTAGATTCGTGTTACAGAGATGAAAAATATGAAAATATAGTTCGTCCGCCGATCTGGGCAAAAGTGATTTTTGCCGGCCTTTATATTTAATTATAAATAATTATATTAAAATATAATGTTTGACAGTGAGCGAAATTTGTTGTAGATATTTGTTGAATAACAGAGTCTGTTGTTTTATACAAAATGTAGAAATTACATGGGTGATTTAAAAACAATTTATAAGTTTGATACTAAATTCAAATATGTATGTACTTTTTTACCGTTTTTTTTAAGTTTTACTTTTTTAATGGTTGTTATTGATTTTAATTTTCTCTTTCTACCAATTTTGGCGCTCGAGGGCAGTTGCCCTGCTTGCACCCCCCTAGAAGTTCTTTCACTTCTGGAAGACCGTAGAGTCCCTTTTGTATCCATTTTTATCTTTATTTTTACCTACAGACTTCCTTCGTAATATGTACCTGACACAGGTACTTATTATGAATTATTACAGGCAGAATTATTTTTCTATATTATTATTGTCTATATTTATTTAATTATTTTCTATATTTTCCTTCGATCTTGTTTTACAATATGTCGTGTCATGAAAACAACTTTCAGTGGTTTTGAAGAAAACTTGCAAAAGTATCTTGTCAAATTTGTAATAAAGTCACTAATAACTCCAGTATATGTTAAAAATAAATTTAGACTTGACAATGTCAAATTATTAAAGAGGAGTCTGAAAGATTCACGTCATCGTTTATGTCACAAAGTGGGTCATCACCGGTTAAGGGTTAATGACAATAATTAAGTTCTTTTGCTCTCGCATTGACAAATGGCTAACGAACTGAATTGTTTTTCACTAAAATCCTGTCTTCGAATTGTGAATAAATGAAAAAAGGGTTCTGTTTCCCGTTAAGGGACGATTTAAATTTTCGGGGCTAAAAACATAGCGAAATTTGGGAATTTGTTTTTAAGAAACCAGTGATGCGATTCATCTGAAATTTGGACCATGTTTTCATGCGTCTTTGGAGAAGTGGCAGTTTTTTTACTAATTTTTAAAAATTAATGTAGGAGCTATGCATAAAAAACTGCAATTTCTTCAAAGATGCATAAAACACGGTTCAAATATCAGATGAATCGAATCACTAGTTTCTTAAAAAGAAATTCCCTAATTTCGCTAAGTTTTTAGCCCAAAAAATAGGAATCGTCTCTTAAAGGGAAACAGAACCTTTTTTTTATTTATTCAGAATTTTTTAAGTGTTAATGATGTTAAAAATTTGCAGGACTACGGCAATAAAACCGCAGGGGAAAATATTGCGGATACAATGGGCTTGCAAGCTGCGTACAGAGCTTATCTACGAAGACAACGACATTGTGAGAAACCAGACCCAGCGCTGCCAGGATTAGAGGAATTTAGTAACAACCAAATGTTCTTCCTATCATTTGCCAACGTAAGTTCCCTGGCACTCATTTTTTTAAATTGCAGTTCCCAAGGCTTAAAAATTCATTAGGCACTCCTGCTTATGAATGATACTTCAATTTTGAATGTTTATTTGTATTCACATTAAAATTCATTCGAACAGTGTAATTGGAAACCATCTCGCATATTAAAAATTTCACCCACAGGTATGGTGTGAAAACGAGGATCCGGAATATGTGAAGATGAGTGCCAAGTACGACGTGCATAGTACAGGGCGACTGAGGGTGATTGGTTCAGTATCGAATTCAGAGGATTTCGCCAAAGTTTACAATTGTCCAGTGGGCAGTCGCATGAATCCTGAGAAGAAATGCAACATATGGATATAATTGAAATATTTTTAATCCACTAATCTTCTTCGATATTCTATTCACAATGTCCATGTTGTAATCTTGCTTCAAAAAATGAAATACAACAGATTTGCAAATGACCCTGTTGTTGGTGTTGAGGTTAAAGGAGACAATTTTTGTATTTTCGCGCTCTGTTGTGGCGTATGTGTAGACCGCAGCAGTAGGGAGGCGGGCACGCGGCTCCAAGCGCGGCGAGCGCTTATCGTGAAGCGTGGAAATCGGTATGGTCTAACGCAACCGCCACGCGAGAGAAGCAGTCGCTCTGCGCTATACGATTATATATCTCTAGTTCTAGTTGTATTAATATATTGAACTATCTTTTGCTCACAACCTTCATCTCGTTTAAAGACCATAACAGTTGGTATGTCTGCATCCCTAATCTTGTGAAATTACTTTTATTAAATATTGTCAATTTTTAACTTCGTAAACATCCGTCAACTTTATGGCAAATATATTAATAAGAATACTATGAACTTGAAGTAAGGATAAACAAATAGATATAACTGATGCCATGATGGCAAAAATCTGAATTCTCTATATTTAGTGAAGATTTAATTACATTTACTTAAATGTTAAGTAGAAAATGCTTAGAAAGATAAGCGTATGTTCCATAGGATATCACTATATGGCTATATTTTAAGGGGTCATTGTACTTTGATCGGCCGAAATATTAAGCTACTTTTAACGATTTTTTTCTCAGTAAATACAACATGTAATCAAATAAATCTTTTTGGAAATTATTAATCTACTCTTATGTTATACAAAAAGAAATTGAAAATAATTATTTTAAATATAGCACATAAAAAAAGTATTTCCCTACTCAGGCATATCTAAAAAAAAATCGAAAAGATGCTTAATCTGTAGGAGAGTTGCTATCGCCCGATTAACAAGTTTTGTTGAAAACTAACAAAATGGCGCCAGTTTGTAAAAAAATGACAAAACACTGTTTTTCTCGGTTAAATTTTTGACAAAAATTGTTAATTGCGATAGGTGTGATAGCGATACTCATACAGATTAAGAATCTTTTCGAATTTATGTTTCAGAAAGGCTTGAGTTGGGAAATCACCAGCGCCACGAACATATCTTTTTTTATGTCCCATATTGACGCTATAAGAAAACATTTAAACCAAATTAAAAAAATCTTTTCAAATTGATTTTGTATAATATAAAAATAGCTTAATAAATTCCAAAAAGATTTTTTTCATTATACGCTATATTTATTGAGGAAAAAATCTTCAAAAATAGCTCAATTTTTCGGCTAATCAAAGTAAAATGACCCCTTAATTCAAAATACAGCAGGTAACATGGCCACTTCCATACTTCAAAGTATCAATCCTCTCTGAATGTCCAGCTCGTTAATCAACGAATTGAGTTCAACCTTAATTTCTTTCATCCTGGCGTGTATCCCTTCCTACACAGCTCGATTACTTTTTGTATCGAACGCTACCTTGAACTCCGTATTAAGAGAATGAAGAAGGATTTTACATTGGCTACAAGACAGTCGACGCTGCATTCTTTATGGAGGATGATACACGATGATGACTGCAAGCTATGAGGCAGACAAAAGGTAAGGATAATTCTCGATTTATACACGTTAGTGGCAACTAATATAATTTCACTGCCTTCGAGTACAAGAATGCTTGTCCCAAGTGTTGCTCAACGCGAGATTATAGAAATTAACCTTTTGCACTCGACATGTTCTTTCAGCTGGCGCATTAAGAGGGATCCTCTGCTGAACCTTCGCATGATTTCTTAATCGTAAAATAGGCAATCGATCGACGAAGAGGAAAACGTGATTGTTTTTAATAAATATTCGCCGCAGTACTTGTAAATTATTCATATTTTTCATTTCCAGGAGCTTCTGTTTCGCAATATTCATCTCTGACCAGGTTGTTGTCCTTCCTCATTTCAAATTGAAAATCGGAGTACGGATTCCAATTTCGAAGAAAACGAAAGTTACAATGATGTTACTGAAAACCTGTACAACTGAAAAACAGGCTACGTGCAGGAATTTTTGATTACCATTTTCAAGCTGGAAAATAATTAAAGATACAATATGAAAGGAATATCTACGAAGTGTTCAAACATATAATAAACACGAATTTTTCCCTTCAAAGTTTCCAGTATAAGTTTTATCCCCTTCACTTGAGCTACAGCATCTGAAAAAAACTACGTTTCCCTTTATTGAGTCTGTTCTACAGACCTGGAAAATACCATCAACATCACTATTGCATTGAATTTCATGAAGTCGTTCGTTACAACAAACAGATGTAAGTGTTCAACACCACTACCAACACTCTCGTGTCGACCCTACACAATACCTCCTCGCCATAAAATTTTGCAATACCTAATACACATCTCCTTAAAATAACAAGGATGTAACGATCTTCACATCACCTATACGTTTAACATACCTAATGTCAACGGATGAGAAACACACTTACCTTCTACATAGTAACAAATTTATTATTATTATTATTATTATTATTATTATTATTATTATAATTTACGGGTATCATGCCCTTTAGTTTACAAAGATAGGAACTAAAAAGGAGGGTTACATATATATTACAACTATAACTTAAACTTAAGCAACAACTAAAACTTCTTTGTATTTATCTTGCAAGTATACAAATTTTGAAGGAAAGATCGCAACTGGGTCAACAAAGACCCAGCTACCGTAACAGGGTTAAGAGGAATTCCATTCTTGGGGCTACAAACATAGCAAAGTTAGGGAATTGTTTTTAAGATACTAGCCACTCGAATCATCTGAAATTTGGACCATTTTTTTAGGCATCTTTGACGATGTTGCAGTTTTTGATGCATAACTCCAATATTAATTTTTAAAAATTATTAAAAAAGCTGCAACTTCCTCAAAGATGCATAACACCATGGGCCAAATTTCAGATGAATCAGAATAATAGTTTCTTAAAAAAAATTCTGCACCAAAAAAAAACTGCACCAAAAAGTTTTAAATAATTTTTTCCACGGTTTACACAGTGCAAATGGTGAAGCGCCGACATAAAAATATCGAGAGTCATAGATAAACTAAGAAAAAAAATTGTTTAAAACTTTTTGGTGCAGTTTTCTTTTTTTGAAAACACAATCTTAGCAGCATATGTGGAGGGTCGAGATTCACAGTGGTGACATAATCGCATTGTATTCCTCGTAAAATAATATTTTGCGTTTATTCTTATAAAAAACCCTACATATCTATTGAAGTTGTGGGAACACGTCCAGAATCTCAAAATATTACCATAAGAAATATGTACCTATATACTTAAAAATTTCTTAAATTTTTCATTTTTCATTTTTTCCTCACTTATCAACACAATGCATGAGCAGCATCCAATTAGCACCAACACATTCGTCATATTAAGTTACACCTTTCATGCGTTGTGCTGATAAGAGCGACTATTCTTGGTGGGACTGACACGTCACACAGTGGTTCCAAAGTGCCTTGAAACGTCAATTCTCAACCGATTTTTGATTCTTCTTTTTTTGCTCGTTTTGTCGGGGATTAAATTTGCTACAATATCAAATACCTGAATTGCGACCAAAACGTGTTTTTTTCTATCTTTTTTTTTGACAAAGTTGGATGAAAACTTTAGTAGAACAATCTTTGGGGCTAATTTGATAAGATTTTGCTTATCTAAGTAGTTTTTTTTCGTAAAATCTTTAATTGGTACTTGGCAATAGCGGAAACATAAAACAGGCGATTTGTCGACACGTCAGATTGTTTGAAATACAACTTTACAATGGCTGAAAATTTGGAATGTCTACCGAGTTTACTACAACCAGAACCGTCTAAACTATCAATTTAATGTATGATTATAGAACCTAACAGCGTTCAGAAATATTGCAGAAAGTCAAAACCGTGACTTATTTTTTTACGTTCTTATTATTATTTATTAGTAAATAAAACTTTATCGAATCTTTCCGAACCACATCTTTTGCATTTGGAAGGTGGGTAACAATGTAATAAACAAATTCCGAACAGAATTAGCTGCCACTATTTGCCACTGCGGTGTCAATCCAAGTGCAATCAAAGTGCCTTTTTGTGGACAAAATTTCGTATCTAAGTGAATTCTTAACCGATTTTTATCTTTTACTCGTTTTGTCGGGGATTAAATTGGAAAAAACACGTTTTAGCCGCAATTCAGGTATTCGATATTGTAGCAAATTTAATCCCCGACAAAACGAGCAAAAAAAATAAAAAATCGGTTAAAAATTGACGGAGATACGGAATTTTGTCCACAAAAAGGCACATTGGAACCACTGTGCGTCAGTACGTTTCGCAACGCTCTGCTCCTGTTAGTTAGGTGCTGAAGAGAAATGTTCTTATTTCTCAGTGAAGAATGAAGTTACAACTTAATTCTCTACGAGAGGAAACAGATGCAGCCTTCGAGACCTAAAAACTGTTATTAACGTAAATCATCAAAATTCGGACTTACGCCACACCGACTCTCAGCCCTCCATATGTACCTACTTCTGCGCCGGAGATCAGCCAGCATTCCCGCGGGAAACGTAGCAGCGCGTAACATTGTTAACCAGCAATAAGTCATTCCCATTATATCAGCGAGGTGTAAGCGTCTGGCCGCGTTGCATCGTTAACGGCACGAATGTTGCAATTCGGCGAGACAGTTGTAGATCGATGTAGGGACAGTAAATTAGATCAGCCAGGGGAACATTACCTAACTGTAGCACGAGCGCTCATCTCCAGCCGCAGGCCTCCCCAACACTTTCACAGATCAAATAGAAGTGGTGAAACTCCTCGATTATGCCGGTGCATCGAATCGGTATATATCGCGTTCGCTCCGACCAGAGAAAGCACGCTCTGATTCATCGGGATAAATGGCCACAGTTTAGAACGGATGCATCCCATTATAATGCGCATACCCGACGATAAACTATCACTCTCGACCATCGATCGTGATATACCCGATAACGTGCTTAGAATTGCTAAATTTGTAACCGTGTATTCGTTACTCGGATCCTACCAGCCCCCTGCTCCCCTGCGCGCCATATTTTTCCCGGCGCGTTGCATAAATAGCGATTAGGAGTCGCACAAGTAACGGCGAAAGGGGTTAAATCGGTAAGCTGTCCCGATCCAATAGGATATTTCGTGAATACAGCTTCGATATTTCATTCGCACTGTTTCCGATCTGGAAACTAATTATTTATCGATACTTTTCTGACTGGTATTTCGAACAAATTGGTGCGTTTTGTATATCTAGCTTTTCTAAACTAGTGCTGTCCCTGCCAAGTGAATGTAGCGAAGGTGCCAGCTGCGAGCCGCGGAAGGCTCTTAGTGGATCAATAGAGACGAAAGGGAAAGAAGAAAATCATAAAGCCTCCGAGAGATAGGAGCGATTGGAAGAATTACGTTTGCGTAGGAAAGCATTCCAGCGCGCGATCTAACGAGTATAATGAATTACTTGCAATTAGTCGTTTGATGCGCGCGAGGATGTCGCGAAGAGACAATCGGACCGCGCAAAACCGCAAAAGTTTTATGTGCGCGTGACCCGGGGCGACTGGTTTGCGCAACAGTTATCTCCGAAACTAATTCCCTATCTTTCGGTCGCAGAGAGCGATAACCATCGGAAAAGCTATTAAGCAAGTTCCTCCGGCTTAACTTGGTCCAATTTTGCTGGTTTACTCTCCTTGGATAATGTCTTTTTATTCCAAACGCAATGGGCGGTTAGTTTCTTCGCTTCTGGCGAGGCACATTTAAATGGCAATCCTCCAACTTCGCCTTCCAAGTTTTACTCCGGAACCAAGGGTGGGTTAAATGGTGACTGTAGCAGTGTTGCATGTGTTGAGGGGTTTGTTTATCCTTTTCCAGCAAATTCTCAGCAAATCTCTCGGCATTAATTCTTCAAATGAAGGATAAGGAGAAAACTGTGAATGTCCATTTTTCTTAATTTTGCGATTTATGGCATATTTTGTTGGTGGCAACTGGGGCTACAGAACGGTCGAATCACGAAGGGTTATAAAATTCAAATACCCGTGCAAGGTAACGTAAAATATTTGGTATAGGTACTAGTTAAACGCAGGAAACGTTCACTCTGCACTGGAAGAAAACACGGAATGTCCCCAATCTTTGCCTAAGCATAAGCTTCAAGCTTCTGCCATCAAGGTAAAAGAAGAAATTATTTAAGAAGAAAATTAAAATGCTTGCTTCTTAAAACTGTTTTGTGACGTTCTCTGTTTCTCCCCTTCAAATATGCTGCCATTGTGGTGAATAATAATTCACGAATTTTCAACGCTATGCGCATTAGTCTAAATCCGCGTGGGGCTGTTACCTCGTCTTTCTCCAATTATAGCGAACAAGGGGAGGTCGCGAACCCGGATATTCAAAAAATTCTGAAACTTTGTGAATTTGTAGGGGATTTCCTCCTGGTCACAGCGCAATTTTTGTTTGCTGCCCAAATTCACTCCAAGGGAGTATAATTCACCCCTGAAAATCCGATTATTCTCCGATTTTGTGTTATAACTCGTGAACTGTAAAATAATTTATTTACCAAATGATAGGTCTAATTAAAAGAAGTAACTTTTGTCTGGAACCTCTTTTTCTATCTCTTGCAGTTCGCCGAGTTACAACGCAAAATCGGAAGACAGCCAATTTTTCAGGGGTGTAATTTCACCCCCCTCGAGTGCATATTGGCAACAAACAAAAATTGCGCTGTAACCAGGAGGAAATCCCCTACATATTCACAAAGTTTCAGAATTTTTTGAATTTCCGAGGTCGGGTTCTTCCCTTGTAGCTCAAAAGTGAGCAAATAGGTTGCTGATTCCTACAAAGTCACAAACAAATTCAAATTCCAACCAAAATCTTCCTCGACCTTTCACTTTCGTCAAACCAGCTACTGCATTACATACGGTGAAGTAATAAGAAGCCTATCCGCAAGTGGTGCATAGCGCGCGGAGCCTCTTACTTCGCAAAATCAGCACACTCCTCTCAGCCCACCGTCAGCGAACTTCGAAAACAGGTTACGCGCATGGTACATAAAATTACAAACCAATGAACGCATCGAATGCCACCCGCAAGCCGTGACTAATTAATATTATTCATAATCGCGCCAAATGAGACTGTCAACCGTATATGGACGAGGGGGCAGCCGAGGTGTTAAACAGTATTAATTAACTTAGGCGCTCGTGCGTCTTCTCCTCACCATTTTTACCCATTTCTCCTGCAGCGCGCGTACAAAAGGGTTAGCCGTGCCCGCGAATGAATTTCGAGCGGCCAGCTTTTCACGAGCGATGCATCAACGCCACGGGTGCATCGGCTTTATCAAGCATAAAACAGTCCGCCTCCGGTCATTTATTAAATCTGAATAGATCTCGCGGCGTTGTTGCGCGACGGCAATTTATGCACGTAGATCCGCCGGGTCTCGCAACGCGTCGCGGAGGAACGTAGACCCCGTCTCCTAATATAATATAAAGCGGACACGGCCGCAGATACCGATCGGAGCAGTTTCTGAGACCGATTAAGACGAATTTCAGGATTCGCCAGCGCTATAAATCTCCGTTCGCGTAAAAAAAGAAGTCACCGGGGTACCCGGCCGCGCTATCTTACTCGTGTACGATGAGGTGCTGATACAATAAACCCGTGACGCAATCTTGCATAATGTATCCCTATCTTAACCAACATCCCACGTTGCCACCACCTGTATTCAGCACGAGTTCACTGATTGCACAAACTCTCTGCATCCAGGATACGAGCGTGTGCACAACACGTCGGACGGCTGAATCCGTCTGTCTCTGCGTGCCCTACTAATCCCGCGCGGGTACATTTTTCGGGCGTGACCGGGCAAACCGGGCTGCTCTTGTCCGACGAGATTGACCCGGGCGCGATCACGTTCCGGGGATCGGCGGAAATTAGCCGCTAAGGAGCTTCTGGGGTGCGAGTTGGCTGTAATGCAACGTTGAACGGCCCCCAAGGATCAGTCTCGCGATAGATTTGTTTGTCAGTTTATAATTAAAGTTGTGTCGTTTTGTAGACGACAGAATTAAGTGGTGCCGTTTGGTAGGAGTCAGTGTATGACGTTCGTTCGATCCCGTTCACTTTGTGCACCCATAATTCTATGCTAAAGGATATGATTAAAATGCATTGATCCGTGCTGATCGAGATTCACGTATGTACATTTCAAGCAGCGATGTTCTTAACCCCGTCGCGTTTCAATGACGTGTGCTTCGTAAAAATGTATGAGAAAGCCTCGCTGACAGAAAGTGCCTCGTTCCCATAAGCGCACGGGACAGAATGGGTTTAATTGCCATCTCTCCTTTTCGAGCCCTCCCCGTATGAATCGCGGGGTCTTGTTTTTTATAGAGTCCTTCGGTTAGACTCGCGCGCGTAGACGGCGCGCTTTTTTCGCCGAGCGCGAAGAAGAAGCCATCTGTTATTTCGTGAAAATGGTAGATGGTTAAAGGTCTTCTTATCCCTGTTTGACGCGGTCAGAGAGGACTTATGGAGCGTGTTGACGTTGCCAATACAGGAACCTCCAAGGTACTAATGTTTCTAACGTTGGTACCAGAGTGAGGTAGGCCTAATAGATCCATTATGTTACTTCGTTTCCCTAATTATTCACTTAATGGATGTGTTCGTTGCTGATTCCGATTTAGGCAGTGAGCTGAACTCGGCGAGTCGGAAAATTAGTGATCTGATAATTATGTAATTAACTAATTCTTATTTATATTTCTTGTGGCGAAAACTGCAACTGTAACTGGTAACTATAAAGGCCAAATTTTGTATTATTTATTTAACACTCATAGGAATGACTTAAGGGTGTCAAAGATCAACAATCTTGCGAACACTGTGTCAGAGAAAGTCTCAGCTTCAATTTACTTCTTTGTAATTAATTGAAAAAAAATTCTTCACCTTCGACGAAAACGACTGCCTAGCACCCTTAAGTTGAAATAAAGTTTGCTACATCCAATTTTTATATAGACACTTTTACTGCTATTCATATTCTTTTCTCGAGATTGGTTTTTAAATGATTTTACTTAGCTTCGATCCTCTGTATGCTTGGTGTCTGTTTGGGGTATGTTTAGTTCAAATCTGGCAAATCATTTTTCAACCACTTCCACTAATCCAGTTGTTTTGAAACTTTGCATGCGTGCGTAGGTTGGATGACAATACAATTTAAAAAAGAAGCAAAAAAAATTAAAAAGAAATGTATAAAAAATTCACTAACACTAAAAACTAGAAAAAAATATATAAAAAAAATTCTGTTAAACGATTTTACTAAAAATGCACTAAAAACTAAAAAAATAATTATTTTCTTGTACTACAATTTCGATGGTGTTTTAAATACAACACCCTGTAAATAAAATCGTGGTGCTGTATTAAATTGATTCATATTCTGTTATGAAATATCCCACGCCACGATTTTACTTAAAGTGAGAAAACGCCATCGAAATTGTAGTACCAAAAAATAATTATTTTTTAGTGTTTAGTGCATTTTTAGTAAAATTGTTTAACAGAAATTTTCTTTTATATATTTTATTCGTTTATGCTTGACAAAAAGCAATTATGCCTGTACATTCATGTTTCGAAGAGAAAGTAACAACAAAGCACGTGCACTGCTATATGTAACAAAAGATTACCAAAGTGAGAGTACATGGAAGCTGTATTACGTCATGCAGAAATTGGACTGTATCAAATCCATGACATTCATGTCGAAGGCTACTTATCGATTGCGAAGTTAGATGGGTGATCCCGGAGGATACAGCATTTTCGGGCCGAACGATGATGAACGAAACGATCGCTAAACCTGCTGGTCATTTGGTTTCGTAATCAATTAAAGCCTCGATCTTAGCCTCGAAAAAATCGACTAGAATACATTCGATCACTAAGATGAACTCATAAATCTTAGCGAGAAATAGAATGCTTCCATCAGTATATAAACGATTTTTAAAACAAGATGTAACAACCTTCCCGACTACGGACACCTTTGTGCCAAACATATGACGAGAATCTAACGAAACACGACTTACAAATACTTTAATAAAAAACCATCTGAACCCTTCTTCATGACGACAATTACTCAAGGTGCTCCTTAGTATTTTCACACTAAACTCTTCTGACTTCAACCACCCTTACCTGCTTCGTTAAAAGCAAGTTGAAGATCCAGTAGCTTTAGCCAGCGCGAGGCAGCTTTTTATCCTCGCTAGGTTGGATGACAATACAATTTAAAAAAGAAGCAAAACAAAATTAAAAAGAAATGTATAAAAATTCACTAACACTAAAAACTAAAAAAAAATATCCACAAACACTAGAAACTAGAAAAAAATATATAAAAAAAATTATATGCCACTGGACATTGAAATTCACCGGTCCATTTAACTATCAGTTACAGGCACTCGATTAATCATGTTCCTGAACGCGGTAAATGACCATACCATCCCCTAATTAGATAGTTGTCTCGTAATTAGCGGGCTCGTTTAAAGAGTTGCCTAATGTCTTATTCGCCGATATGCGGGAGGAAGAGCACAGGGCATCGAACAATTTCGTGAAAGTACCGGCGCGAGGACGAGCGCGCAGTATTAATCAAGCCTGTTAACGAAGACGAGAGGCCCAAGTCGCCATCCTTAGAAGGTCCGTATCCTTACGAGGTCCTGCATCCTTCTCCGTCCAGGCCGCCGCTGACAGAGAGCCGGCCCACCGTGCGCAAGACGCTGCGAGTTAATGATGCGCCGCGTTGCGTTACAATATAGGATTCGTAACCCGTGAAATATGGAACGAACCCGTAACTCTAGGTGGCTGCTACGGTCCCACTCTTCCTCACCATCACCACCGTCACCGGCTGATTCCCAACACCACCGTGACACAGTTGCACCGCGCCGCGGCTGTAAATCCTACTGCCTGCGCCAAACCATGATCTAGAAACACAGATGAATCCCGGGGATATATAAAGCGGATTAGAACCAAAGTTTGTCATTCCCTCGACACCGTCTTACGGTGGAAGGTGTGCACAGTCAAGGTAGATCCTGACCAGAGACGGCACGCAGGCGTACGTGGTGCAGCACCTCGCGTGATCCGGCAGGCTCACCTTCTCAAGGATAAACCAGGGAAAACCGGGTGGCGCGGTTTATTGTTCGACGAGAAGACAACACCGGCGCAGCGCTATGTCTAAGGTGAGGAAACTGGCGAGGGAGGCATAGGTGGAAGGGAAATTATATCTGTCGCAACTGATAAGCATCGAACACGAAGAAGCTTGCGGCATTGTCTGCGCGGGTCGGGATGCCGCGGTATTCTGCGCCGAGATTACTTAAGACGAGAAAAGGAACACGCGAAACACGCCGCGCTTAACGCGGCGGAACTGTCCGCGAGGGGGATGGAGGAGTCGAACGATCAGTATCGTTAATGGGGAGAGAAACAGGGGGGCGAGGGGGGAAAGTTAGATGGTCGAGGAATTTCAGGGATATCGAACAACCCCATTGCGTTGCTCGCAGATGTAACTTGTAATTACGACGCGATATCGGTAAGAGAGTAACGTTCGCTAAGGTGACAAATTAATATTGCATGAAACCGGAAAGTAATAACTGGCGAGCACGGTTCGTACATCTCTCGATTTAACTGTGCCGTTTGCTGTCGCAACAGGATATAAAACCAATTACCCGAACAACATGCTTAAGTCACACGTTTGTAGATCGGATTGGCAGTATTCATCGTGGCCCTCAGCCTGGTGCGCTCCGAGCCCCCAGTGAACTCGTACTTACCACCTGGTGGTGGGAACGGGGGCGGGAACGGAGGTGGTGGCGGAGGTCCGTCGAACACTTACGGCCCGCCTGGTTTCGATGGTCAGAGTGGCAACGGGGGTCGTAACGGCGGCTTGTCCAACAGCTACGGAGCGCCTGCTGGCGGAAGTAACGGCTACAACGGCGGTGGTTCTGGTAGTGGAAGACCTGGCTCGAACGGCGGCGGCAGGAACGGGGGTGGCCAGCCTTCTAGCTCTTATGGGCCGCCGTCGGGTGGACTCGGCGGAAACGGAGGCTCGGGAGGCGGAAGGCCGTCGAGTAGCTACGGAGCACCTGGTGGAGGAAACGGGAACGGAAATGGAAATGGAAACGGATATAGTGGTGGAAGCAACGGTGGAGCAGGCAAAGGCAGCCCGTCCAGTAGTTACGGGCCTCCGGAGGGTGGAAATGGTTATAACGGTGGCAACGGAGGTGGTGCACCATCCAGTGCCTACGGACCTCCAGGAAGGAATGGGAACGGAAATGGTGGGAACGGGAATGGTGGTAACGGGGGGCGACCATCCAGCAGCTACGGCACGCCGGAGGGGAACGGTGGAAGGCCATCGGGACTTTACGGACCACCTGGCAGAAATGGAAACAACGGCGGTGGAAATGGAGGATATAATGGTGGCAATGGTGGTAACGGTGGCAATGGTGGATACCCGTCTGGTGGACCGGGTGGAAACGGGGGTGGCAACGGCGGATACCCGTCTGGTGGACCGGGTGGAAACGGGGGTGGCAACGGTGGATACCCGTCTGGGGGACCAGGTGGAAACGGGGGTGGCAATGGTGGATACCCGTCTGGAGGGCCAGGTGGAAATGGGGGAGGTAACGGTGGTTACCCCTCTGCAGGACCAGGTGGAAATGGAGGAGGCAATGGTGGCGGTTATGGCGATAATGGACAAGATGAAAGTAACGTAAGTAAATCTTGCAAAAATTCCACCCTACGCGGATTACCTTTCTGGTTCTAAAACTGTTCTTTGTCGTTCGTTATTGAGACCTAACCCAGACCAATGTTAAAATAGATAATATTTAAAATTGGAGGCATCATTTTAGAATGCAATAATTAAGGAGTTGGTGCAATGCTATCTATATTAACATTGGTTTAATTCCCTGAATCCTACGCTACCTGATATTCCCAGCTACCTTTAGCAGATGTATCATTGATTGTTAACGAAAGAGAAGTTTATTACAAAAATACCGATTTTTAAAATCATTTAGGAACCAGCGAAATATGAGTTCTCTTACGAGGTGAAGGACGAGCAGTCTGGAGCTGATTACGGACACACGGAGAGCAGAGACGGTGATCGCGCTCAGGGAGAGTTCAACGTTCTTCTTCCCGATGGAAGGAAACAGATCGTTGAGTACGAAGCTGATGAAGATGGATTTAAACCTCAGATTAGATACGAAGGTGAAGCAAACTCCCAAGGATACGGTTCTGGTGGGCCAGGCGGCAACGGCGGGGGTGACTTTGGGGGGAATGGATACCCAAGTGGTGGACCTAACGGAAACGGAGGATCTGGTGGCAACGGCTATCCATCAGGAAGGCCAGGTGGAAATGGCGGTGGATCTGATTTTGGCGACGGTAAGAGAATACGACTACTCCATTCATTCATTACAACCACGGCACGGGAGAAACTGTATCCAGTTACAGTATCGTGAGAATAACTTCAAAAGTACTGCAGAATGCCACGTGTTGCAAAAGTTTTAACACCAGTGCGGTCTTCTCCACTTAAAGAATTTTAATGTTACAAAAGAACGTTAGATCGTACGTTGATTTTAAATGAAATTGAAATTTCGTTGGTCTTTTTATATTTCAAGACTTGTGTATTCTGCCACAGTACGAAAAATCTGGCCGTAAAAGTAACGCGCAATTAACGTGCAATGTCCTTTAAAAGAAAATACGAGTAATTTATTTCAATAACCAAATACGTCGAGAAAATTAAACTGTTCCATAGTTTGAATCAAAAGGACCAAATAAAATTATTGATATTCTACCTCTCGTTTAAAATTTCTGTTAGATATGAATCGTTTCTGCTAAACTCATGAAGTGCCATTTAACTGAGACTTTGCATTAAAATTTTAACACTAATTCATCATTTTTTCAGAGCCAGTATTTTTTAGAATTAATCAAATTATTACACACTATTATACCCCCACTAATTATACTGTTACACTGAAGACTCCCTGTAGAAAACACTGCTAGTGCGAAAAATCAAATTCTATACTATACTACTTATTACCATTGGCAAGTAAAACGTTTTCCGCTAAAAAAACTTTTCTGGAATCTTAGCACATGCAGTGTTTTCTACAAGGACTCTTCAATTTGCTTAATATGATACTTTGTAGTCTTTCCTAAACATGCTAGAAATCATGGGCGTCCGGAGGGGGGTGCAAAAGCGGCAGTTGCCCCCTGGCTTTTAAAAAAAATCCCTTATTTTTCAAAACTGATGTTTATTAAGTTTATACTAAAGAAGGGAATATTTTTAAATTTCGGTTTTAAATTTTTAATTAAATTGGCACTACAAAATGGGTTAAAAAAACAAGAGTTGCATATTTTTCTTTACCGTCATCTCAAAATTGCCGCTCCCCCCATTCTGGAAAAAAGTCTCCGGACGCCCTTGCTAGAAATCATTATTGAATGCAGGTAGCATTTAAATTTGTAATATTCTAATTTTTGTTTAGGTGGATATCCATCCGGAAGGCCAGGCGGTGACAATGGGGGTTACAGAAACGGCGGTAATAATGGCGGTAATGGTAACGGAGGGTATCCATCCGGAAGTGGTGGTGACGCCGCGGCCAACGGAGGATACCAGTACTAAATATTCATTTAGGAGTAGTGAATATATCTATCGTGTGTACTACGAAAAGGGAATGCATAGGGCAACGTTTTTCAAAATGCATAGGATAGTTTCCGCCTGGAACAGTAGAGACCCGGCTGTATTTCTAAGCGATGCTTAACGTGCTTGATCGTTTTAGAACATTCTCGACTCCACGGACGCGGATCGACGAAACCGATCGTTCGCTTCGCCGTAAAAACGAGCAAGCTTCTAAGACGCAACGTTTCGTTTGTTTCAGGCGCGGTCTTATTATTAGTATGAAGAGAGAAATGATTATTCATACACGTAAACACCTCACAGTTGATTCGTAGGTGTGAACGATGCCTGTTGGACGTTAGTCGCGCACCGTTTGTCGCTGCATAACCTTTTATGACAAGACGCGCGCGCAATAATACCAACAGTGCCGTTTAATGGATTTAGCAAACGCGGCGTCGTTGACTCTATCGACGTGTCTTTCAACATTTACAACTCATGCAACAACTTGTTCTTCGACAGAACATTGGGAATAGCATTCTTTTTTTTTCCTCCAACTTCCGACCATTTATCTACGACTTTATAACCATAAACATGTATACACTAATTCTTAACGTTCGTTAAGACACATTTTCTATTTATTACTATTTATCATACTATGTATATTATAACGATGTTTAAAATGTAGCTGTAGAAACGAACGTCCGCATAAATAAAAACTGCGGTAGGCCATAATGTGTTCAGTCTTTCACTCGTACACCTTTCACTCTATGTAAACACGTTCTTACGAATCATTGTATGGGTGTGCACTGTGCGCACGTGCTACGCAACGTAACCGACATTGTAGCACCCCTGAAATATGATTCCGATGCAAATGAAGTCGGTTAAAAATGTGAAAATGAAGCTTTAACCCTCTTCTTATCCCGATGAAAAATGCCTTCCTTAGACCTAGAATTTTTATATATACTTTCGAACCGCGATAGAAAATGGCCATTTGTAACGTACACTTATTATAAACATAGTGACATCCAGATAAATATATGAACTAGTAATTATATATTGAAAAGTTCTTACCTGTGTCTCCGAATGAGCGTCCGGGGCGAGGGGGCAAAAGGGGCAGTTGCCTCCACCCCCTGGCTTCTGAGAAAAAAAATCGCTTATTTTTCAAAACTGATCTTGGCTGTACTTCCGAATGGCCCCGGTGGCCGATCGACACGAGGTTTGGTGGGAAGGGCGGCGAGGGGGTGTGGACCCTAAATCTAAAATTGTAGCTTCGGGTATTTATTAGTTTCTGAGATATTAATAAAAAACTTTTGGTAGCGAACCGATGTGAGTTTGGAGATTTGAACCAGCAACATGCGAATGCGGCCCATCCTACTATATAGGGTGTTATTCTACTGATAGTCAATATTCTAGGGGGTGATTCTACAGGCCAAAATAAGACAAAAATATAGAATACAATTTTTTAATATCGCGCTTCGTTTTCGAGAAAATTGACTTTGAATTTCAGCTAACAATAAGTACGCGTGCCTTTACGGCGCCTGAGGAGCTCGCGGAGGTAAGGGGAACGCATCCAGCAGTTCGTAAAACAATTTGGGGGGGCGGGAGAATCGCCGGGTAGGGGTGCTCGCACCTACGTTCAAAAAAAATTTCAAAAAAAAATTAATAATTTTTTATTAATATTTTGGAAACTAATAAATACCCGAAGCTACAATTTTAGATTTAGGGTCCACACACGCTCCCTCCCCACACCTCCCTCCAAACCTCATCTCAATCGGCCACTGGGACCAATTGGAAGAATATCCCTGTCTTTATTAAGTTTATACTAAAAGAGGGAATATTTTTAAATGTCGGTTTTAAATTTTTAATTAAATTGTCACTATAAAATGGGTTAAAGAAGCAAGAGGGGTATATTTTTCTTTACCATCACCCCAAAGTTGCCACCCTCCTGGAAAAAAGTCTCCGGACGCCCCTGGCCATTTGCACAGATAAATTTCATCATTAACCACAAAAAGATCGTCAGAAAACACGGTACACGCTTCGAACCGATTAAGGTCGGTTAAGGCCCCGCGCGCAAACGAAAATATTGGGCCCCTTACAAAAAAGGGAAAGACAGGAAAAATAAAATCACGACTGCGCAGCGTTGCACAGTCTTATACTTTTCTCGCTTACAATTTTACGATCCGCTTACAATATGAAATTAAATTTGGTGTCATTAAAAAAAAAGTGGAAAGTTGGTTTTTGTGGGGCCCCTCAGAAGTCGGGGCCCCGGACGCGCGCCCGCCGTTAAATCCGCCTCTGAACCGATCAAACACTAATTACAGCCGCCGCGAATAAACTAACTTCCGAAACGACCTTCAAATTCAGCAAACGTGGAAACTCCTACGTGTATCCAATGCTTTTAGAAGCGTGATTTAAACCACGAATGAAAAGTATTTAGTTTAATTAGAAAATATATTACTGCATAGAAAAATAGGTATTTCAAATAAATACTATTAGTTCGATTGAACGTTATTAAAAGATTAGCATATGTATAAATATTTGGATACGAACTGACGGGAATTACAAAATACTCATATCCGATTTATTTGTTAAATTACATTCGGTTTGTACACACAATTAAACGTGGAGAAACTGTTTTTAAAATCACATTTATTCCGTTTGAATTTTATTAAATGAAATTATTAAACTATCAAACCACATTGGAGTGTAATAAATCTACCATAGCCTTTTGCCTGAGGGTGTACAATTTTTTCACCCATTTATCAAACCTTGCTTCGTGATCAATAATTATCTGAAAACAAATCCGATGGTAATAATGTTAACGCATATCATTGTGTCTATATACTGAATAAACGAATATTAAAATACACCACCGATGAATGGAAGATACTCTCCGACCCAGAAGGAACATCAGCCACTGTTGGGACTTGTATAGTGTCCGCAGTAATATCTATAACAATATTCTTAAATTTCTTTTCCTTTGCAGAAGATGAGAATTGCTTAGGCGCGAAGCCTTCAGAATTGATTTCCTCCAAAATGCCCTCCTTAAAACGGGGCTCGATTGGAAAATCATCTATAAACAATAATATCAGTTTTGCATCTTATCGTAAAATAGTTTTGGAACTCTTTTCAGGTTGTTACATAGAGTCCAGGGTGAACGAAGAGAAACTTCTAACAGTGTCTATCAATTACATTTGACGTTATAATAATCTCACCTTTTATTACTATATTTTTAGTTTTTTCAAGGACACTAGCCTTTACGTTAGACTGTGAACTACTCGAACGACTGCCGGACTTTTCTCTGGAAGTAGACCTAGCTCTTCTTTTAGAGCGGTCAGAAGAACGTGACCTAGAACGATACCTGTGGCGCTCTCTACCTTTTGAACTACTGTTCCTGGAGCTTTTGTAACTTTTTTGACTGCGATCTCTATCCCTACCCCTGCTTCTAGAATGCGACCGGTGTCTCCTTTTTGTTTTCGAATGTTTGGATGATCTTCTTCGATGAGGTGACGAATCGCTAGAATCTGAACTAGAAGATCTGAAGAAAATTGTTACTTTTGTATGTTAAACTGTCGGTTGAAAAATCGAATTTAGAACAGTGAGAAATGAGTTGAACCATACACCATTAGTGATGGCATGTCCTTTTAAAATGTTACTTACCTGGATCTCCTGCTACGTCTTCTTCGATATCTGTTATTGTGATCCGAATCTGATTCACTAGAATACCTTGCCATAACTGTCAGAGTCCTTTGTTTACTTTATGTTTAGGTTAAGTATACAATTGCTGTTACACAATGCGTCAATATCATGGACCCCCGATGCACGGACCTAAGAATTAAATGGACGGAGCACAAAGCTGCGGGGCTTAAGCTCGTATCTGTAAAGCCTCGTTCACATTAGTCAAATTTTCTGGCTTCAAGCTTCAAGTCGGGGTGGCGTGGTAAATCGCTACCAGCGGTAGCTATTTTGGAGTGGGGACAGCTACCCACGTCCACGCATGCGCGCGATGACGTCACGACCGTTGAGCCAATCACGCCATCCTGCGCTTGAAATCAGTAAATTAACCTGTTATTCACTTCACTTGAAATATCCTTTCAAGTTTCAAGCGAAGTAGAGAGTGTTCAGAGCAGGGGGCTACCACTCTCATTTACGATTTTGGAACAGTGTTTCAACTGCCACCTAGGCAGGTCCAACTTTTTCGAACTAAAACTCAATATGGCCGTCCATAAGGGGTTAATTTAAATTATAAAATTTCAATTTAAAGCTACAGATACATCACAGTACATTGAGTTCCACCGATTCGTGTCTCCCTAAGTTAATTTCTTCGAAAAAATATCAAAATCAATACTGCTTCAAAGAGAAACTGATGCATCATGAAGGAATAATCTATTAACTGATATGCATCATTTTCGTTTTAAAACAGCAACTTAATATTGATATTCTTGCATTTGTAACTAGCCCAAGGAAACAATAATCAATGGAACTGATTGTACGTTCCAATATACAATGTTAGTACTGGTAGTACTACACTTTTTCTTAAAAAAGTTAATATTTGCAGAAGAGAGCTAAAAAGAACTACAATAAGTATTAGTAGAAATTACTTTATTTGTCGTTTAATCGTACGATTTCGTTTGATGCACCACATATTTATAAAAGTAATTGTAAATGCTGTTAATATTTTCTGTTTAAAACTACAATAGTGAATATCACACGTATATATGTTTGTAAAACTTATAATACTATTTAATTCCATTACCATTCCTGAACTGATCTCATCTGTATGCCATTTTGAGTTAATGTAATTTTCCATCATGGGATGTGCTCTTTTGTACGTGTTATTAATAATATCCCAAATATTTGATTAATACTCCTTACAATTTTCGCAATTTTTAAATGGATTATCATAACAGAACATTTTGTATATTGATCGAATCATGAAATGTACTTTTAAATTGAGTTATGGATGGATTCACGTTTCTAAAATTCTATGCTCGAATCATGCGAAAAAAATTCTCCAACGCGTCTTGGTTTACATTTTTGGGAGTTAAAGTTTGGCAGCCGTATTTTCGTACTGTTTCGTACAATTTTTGGAATGATTCAATTGTTAAAATCCAATTCTTTAAAGATGGTGGCTTTTTTAGTTTTTTGCCAGAAGTTCCAGCGTCGAATTCCATAAGTTTCAGTTCTCGTATAGCCTCGGGCCAGAATTTATGGTGTAGGCTGCTGTCCGTGATGACACTCTTTAGTGAAGAATTGGAGTGAATATTGTTTTCTTCACAGTCTTCACGTAGACGTTTCTTTTCAGTACAGTCCCATTCACCGAATCAAATATATCATTAAAGAGTTTTAATGCCTCACTAGTAGGTAAACCATATTTTGGTGAAATACAGTTTAATGGTCCACCTTCAGAAATAATATGACCTGCAGGTGTAGCAAAACGCATAAGGTAACATAAGGTTCCAATATATAAATTACTAAAATGAATTATAGATTACCTTGTATATTAGAATGTAGTTCTATATAACCAGCCATAGCCATGTTCTGTGCTAAGCACTTCGCATTTTTTGAAACTTCACTGTAATACAAATTGATCAAGAAATAAGTTGTACAATTGGAAAATTATATAAATTGATCAAGAAATGTTGTACAATTGAAAAATTATATAAATTGATCAAGAAATAAGTTGTATAATTAAAAAATTGGTAATTATTTAGAAGTTTTCCATCCTCACCGATTTCAATGTTTTTTGGATATGTTATCAAGATCAAGATTCTGAACAACTTTTTCCTATACATGTTACCGCCGCACGGCAGTAGTTTACGAGATATTCGCAAAGAACTGTTGAATCGAACCGCCGCACACTGTGCTGCTACGAACGCGTTCGTATAGGTAAAATACAATGTCGACCTTCGTTGATTTGCGAAAAACTTCTGTTGATTTATTCCGACGCACCGCATTCCACTTGTCCCGGGTATTAGTATTGGTTGGGGCTAGATCAGTGCGGGGGGTGGGGGCGCTCGCCCGCTCGCGGGCGCAAAAAGCATGATAGCGAACAGATATGAGTCGGGGTGTTGAACGGGCATCCGGAAGTTTCTAGTTCAAATCTCTAAACTCACATTAGTTCGCTATCATGCTTTACGCTCCCGCGCTAATCTAGCCCCAACCAATACTAATACTCGGGACAGGTTGAAAAGTGGAATGCGTTGCGTCGGAATAAGTCAAAAGAAGTTTTTCGCAAATATCTTGGAAACGAAGATCAGCTTCGTCATTTGTTTTGTTCCATGCTGGCACATACGCTACCAGTATACAAATAATGTTGGAGTGGCACAGGCCTCTGCAAAGTGCTTATTACGTACATCTTCTTTTTCTTACTACGGCCAACCCAGTCTGCGAATGTCAATACGCCTCGGTGTTTCAAGCGGAATTGGTGGCCATCAAGGAATGCGTACGTTGCATAGGGGAGGAATTCGATGCAGCCGAAGCGGAAGAAAGGGACTGGAGGAGCGCAAGGGGAGGGCCAAGTGACGTTAGAATGGCCAGAGCAAACAGGAGCATCGCAATCTGCTCGGACAGCCAGGCTGGCGCAAAGCATAAAACTCCAGTGCACGAGACGGCTATCTAAAGCCATTTCCTCCTCCAGAGGAGGCCGGTCTTCCTGGGCCATGTGGGGAAGTTGGTGCGGTCCTTGTAGCCGGGTGGCAAGTCGTACCTTCTATAATAGGGAGGCCCTCCAACCTCGTGGCAGTGCAGGGGAAAAGAGTTGCGCGAAATGCTCTTAAAGGTCTCATCATAGGAGGATGTATATTCCTTCAGAGAGGTCCTCGAATTGGCACCCACGATCCAACCATTAATGGTCTCGGTTGAAAATTCTGAGCAAAGAAATGAATGAGTTTTATAGCTGAATTATCGGAATTGTAAATAATTAACGGTATGTAAATAATGTACCTACTCCATAATAAACAGGAACAGGAATTTGTTCAATATACGCTTGTAAGGAAACCAATTGTTCTCTAGGCCTATATCTTGTGCTTCTTTCCCGTGGAGTTTCTCTGGATTTATCTGTTTTCCTCCTGTCTCGAGAATGATCTCTGGGCCGCTCTCGATGACCTGGGTAAAATCTCTCACCATCTTTCCGCTCTCTACTATGACCTTTTTCCCTGTGTAGATAATGTAATAGTCTGGTAAAATACAATTGGAAGAAATGTAATGAACGCAGATACACGAAAATGTAATAATGGCTTTTACCTATCACTTCTGTAACATCCTTTATCACAACGCTTAGAATCGTCATAGCTGAAAGAGGATAAACAAATTAGCTGTTAACTACCTTGCTATGATGTGAACGTAGCTTCTCATTCGGAGAGAAATTTGAATTGAAGGAAGGGAGGAACTTCATGAAGTTGTTGGTTTTTCTTATTCTTTTATACTGAAGTTATGCAATTAAATATATTTATGGCTGGGTAATCAAACACTCGCTATCATTATAATTTCTATTAACCATCAGTATTTTTGTTTTTCCTGTGTGTTTTTAACACGCAGGATGGCATTTCAAACATTTCGTTTATATTGCCTAACGAACGATAGTCATTTTTCCTTTTTCCCTGCTCTCTCCTTCGGGTCCCAGCAGCAGCGGTGCACCGGGAGACAGGTGGTGGTCACCCATCTCTCCCCGGATTTATTAGTATTACCGAGAAAATCATTTCTATGAAGTTTCAACACTATTACGTTCGAAAATTGAATCAAGATGCCCTTGAAAACTTTTTCTCACAAATACGCCGACATAGAGGGCGATTAATTAATCCCTCCTGTGGCCAATTTTACGAATCATATAAATCATTATTCTTCAGACACATGGCTCGCAGCCACGGTAGAATGGCTAATATTGCGAAAAAAAGCACGAGATTCCACTCGTACAATTTAATGACGTA
This sequence comes from Andrena haemorrhoa, assembly GCA_910592295.1. NCBI lineage: Eukaryota > Metazoa > Arthropoda > Insecta > Hymenoptera > Andrenidae > Andrena > Andrena haemorrhoa. Next base: position 18,557,723 of record OU342943.1, read on the forward strand.
AATAATGTTATGAATGATAAACAAGAGCGCCCAATTATCGAGGAACTTCGATACATATGAAATTAAGCAGCACATTACCCGAAATTGGTTTAGCACCGAGAATCATGGAATTCTTAATTGAAAATTTATCCCAAGTAATCAACACACAGATAAAATGCCATTTATGCCAATTACATATTTTTAACCCAAATTTGGGGTCTGTATCGACAGATCCAATTGGTCAATACTGAAACCCACTTTTTATATTGTATTAAACAAACTTACAACATTTGTATGACTATTTTAAATACAGAAAATGTAACTTACAAAATAGCAAAAACTATTTCGTATATATTAGACGGTATATGCCATTTAGCTTCATTTGTACTCATCATTATACTAATATGTATAAGAGACTATTGTAAGAATACATATTAATAATATCATAAAACAAAAGGTTAATGTAATGCCTCGCCCAAAAATGAGCAACACATTAATGGAAACTACCCAAATAACCATCTGTCTGCAGTCTGACATCAGATTGGTAGCAGCATCGAAAAACCCAGACAGAAATGTATTTGAGGCGTACACTGTTGCCACTATCAGTATTGTTACAAACTATGCTACTCGCTTCTTCGCGCCACTTTTCTTTTCATGAATTCTACTAACCGCCAGTATTATAAACGGACGTTCTTCTGTCTGTATATGTTCACGATTATTCTCCTCTAGGGGAGGAGAAGAAGGGGATGAAAAAATTAAGGCAAGGTCTAGGTGTTGAGATCTGGAAGAAAATAATCGATACTCGGAGAGTGAAGACGCAAGGCAGTGTATGCTATACAAGGGGGGCAAAGGAACATTAAGACACCTAATGTTGGAATGCAAAAAAATTAAGAGAACAGCACTGAAGGAACGGGAGATATTCGCAGAGGTCAAAGAGGAAGTGGTGGAATGGTGTGGGGAACTGGAAAGGAAAAGGAGGAAAGTACAAAACGCAGATAAATAAAAATGTAAATATATAAGTAAAATGTAAAAAGATAATATAGTAAGTGGGGGTAGACGAGACCAAAGATGAGTGCAATGTGTGTGGGGGGGGGGGGGGGGGGGGAATGTTGAGAGAGATAATCTGAAGAGGCATGACTCTTTAGTTATTAGATATGTCAAACAGAGTCCCTTTCTTGGCAGCAATGCCGAAATAAAGATTACTACTACTACTACCACATATCTAATGAAACATTAATCATTTGCAATTTATACGGGGTTTCCACAAAGGTTTTAGGTCCAGAGAAAGTCCATGGGAAAGAAGCACAAGAGATAGGCCTACGGAACAATTGGTTTGCTCACAAGCGTATATTAAACAAATTTCTGTTTTTATTTATTATGGAGTAAAAACTTTACATAAAAATGCGATAATTCAGCCATGATATAAAAGCACTGAAGGAACAGGAAATATTCGCAGAGGAGATTAAAGAATAAGTGGTGGAATGGTGTAGGAAACTGGAAATGAAAAGGAGGGTGGTATAAAACGCAGTTGGGGTAGACGAGACCAAAGATGAGTGCAATGTGTGGGGGAAGTTTGAGAGAGATAATCTGAAGAGGCACGACTGTTTAGTTATTAGATATGTAAAACCCAGTCCCTCGGCAGCAATGCCGAAATAAAGATTACTACTACTACTACCACATATCTAAAGAAACATAAATCATTTGCAATTTATACAGGGTTTCCACAAAGGTTTTAGATCCAAAGAAAGTCCATGGAAAAGAAGCACAAAAGATAGGCCTACGGAACAATTGGTTTGCTTACAAGCGTATATTAAACAAATTTCGGTTTCGATTTACTTTGGAGTAGATACCTTATTTACATAAAAATCCAATGATTCAGCCATGATATAAATTTCATTCATTTCTTTGCTCAGTATTTTCAACCGTGACCATTAGCCCCGTTACGCATTTGCGACAAGTTGCCGGCGACCAGGTCGCCGACGACCACGAGGTACACGGGGATATATGAATTCGTACGCACTTCGTCGCGGCGAGCAACAAAGGTTTCTGGTCACTGGAGAGACCAAAATTCGGGCAACCAAACGAAGCGACCAGACCGAGCAACTCGATACCTATCCGTTTCGTAGAGAGCGCCAAACCGAATGGACGTCGAGGAGATTGTTGTAATTATGAAGTACATTGAAAAAAAAGAAAAAGAAGAGGCGATAGTGAGTGCATCCTATATCATGGGAACATTCCACGCAAACTCGGACACTTTTTAGAGTAAGTTTTCAAAAATTGTTAGGGTTAGGAATGAGAGAAAGAAATTCAATCTACTAGATAGATTGTTCAATATATTTACTTCATTCCTAAAAGAGTATACCATATGGTTGAATTTGTCTTGACAGTCGCTTTCATATTGGGTAATCAAATATATGGCATTCCATTTAAAAAACTGAAGGTCACCTTCGGTTCACGAAAAATATCGCGAATACCAAAAATTGAGATACCGTATTATGTTGGATATAAAAAACAGTAAAAGTTTTCCTCCTTCAGTTTTTTTCAAAAACTTACCATTTTCGAGAATCCTTATCAGGTATAGCCGCTTGGCCACTGCGAGTACCGCACGGCCCGACCAGTCGAGCCGGTGCGCATCGGTGCAGCGTCAACTTTCGGCAATTTTTACAGGGCCAATTTTAAATGTCCATATTTTTGAAAATTTGTCCATCAAGGGGAAGGATAGAACTATATTCTCCTTTTTTCAGATTTTTAAAATCGCGGCCGATGTTAAAAACCTGCATTTGATTAAAATAATTGCACAAAAAAGGTTCCAATTTTTTTTTAAACTGAAACAATTTTTTCTGAAAACTTCAGAAAACGTCTTCTCTATAAGCACCGTAAAGCTCATCTCCATCCGTTTACTACTTCCATAGCTATAACTTTTTGAAAAAAGGTAGCACTTAACTTCAAACAGCTGTAAAATCTACATTTTTCAAAATTTTGAAAAATCCTTGAAGGTACGTTTAAATATCACTAAAGGCTACAACATATTCAAATTTCAGCAATTTTTGAAAACTTACTCCAAAAAGTGTCCGAGTTTGCGTGGAATGTCGAATTGAAAGAACGCCGCCAAAAAAGAATGTTTCCTGTCTTTCTCATTCTCAAATAAATGCACCATTTCTTCTTATTGTTCTTTTAAATGTCACGATTGGAGTTTTCATTATATGACAAGTCCCAAATTGCTTTTCGAGATTCAATTTGGAAAATAAATGTGTGGTCACTAACAAAGTCGCTGGTCGTGTGAACGCGGGCATTGGAATCAAGGCATCTCCTTGGTCCCCGCGACCACTTGGTCTCCCGTGCGTCGCTCACGTTTTCGTGGTTGCTGGCGACTCCTTGGTCGCCGCGACCAAGTGCGTACGAACTCATATATCCCCGTGTACCTCGTGGTCGTCGGCGACCAAGTTGCCGGCGACTGGTCGCAAGTGCGTAACGGGGCTAATGGTTCCCAATTCGAGGATAAGTTTTTCATCCTCCTATGATGAGACCGTTAAGGCCATTTCGAACCCGATCTATTCCTATAGATACAGGGTCAGCGTTTTATCCTGCAACCCGCGCTCGCGCGAACTTGCAAATAGAGACCCTTTACTTAAAGGGTCTCTACTTGCAAAATGGCAACAGCGCCTCACAGATACATTCCACCACCACAGACCAGGTTCAGATATTCCGAAACTCACATCGGTTCGCTACCATGCTTTACGCGTCCGCAAGCGGGCGCGCGTCCCCCGCCCTGATCTAGCACCAACCAATACTAATACCGTCGGCTGTGAAACCGTCGGTAATTCTAGTTTCTTCCGAATATCTCTAAAGGGAAATACATATTGTTCAGAATGATGACCTTGACAACATATGTCAAGGTCATTGAAATCGGTGAGGAGGTAGCTTTTCAACAAGTTTACCGAAACAGTAGATGAGCGACGGTCCCGTGCTGACGCTCTGCTTCCAGTTTATCTATAAACAGTAACGCAGCAACATGTTCTTGCTGCGACACCACGCGTGCACCCGTTAGATACGCATGCTGCAGGTTGCCGCGCAGTATTTAACAAACAGAAGAGACAATCGCCGACAGCGTGGTACTGCACACACACACACACACTGTCGCGAGCGTGCACGTATACGTAGAGTACGATTGTATAATATCGAAAGTCTTCCTGCGAATAGTCCCGAAACTAAGGCCGACCGCCAATTTTGTCAAAGGAAAAAGTTGCTCAAAAGGTCGAGTTTTGGAATATACCTATGCGAAGCTCATCGAAATCGGCGAGGGCCCAGTTCATCGGCAAGTTTGCCAAAAAAATTATTCGTCAATAAAGTTAATCCGGGTAATCTTTATAAAACACATGATGAATAATGTTTTTAACTTTTATTCGTTATTCGAAATTTGTATTCAAATACAAATTTTTCCCGTTAGAACGTTTGTCACCTGCGCCATTCTCCTTAAATCCGACTTCAATATTTATCAACATACGGCTCACAACATGCGATACCCGACTGAAGAACGTATAGAAATATGTATATTACAAGACAATTCGAAAGACACCTCATTTGTCCAAATCGGTGTATCCGTACAGGCTCTAGAGCGTAACATGGACATACTACATAGCCTGATAAACACAATACATACCCTCCTTTGCGTGCCGCAGTCGGGTAATAAAGAAACAGGTCTCGAACGACAAGAGATACGACGCAAATATTTCGTTTACATCATCGGACGGCCGGTACTGGGTCGCGAGATTTCTCGTCCAAAGCGTACAATTTTCAACAAGATAGGATAGAAATTACGGGACAACCTTAGGCTCGAGACAGACGAGCGAGTTCCCAAGCGGTCATTTAGCGGTCGTCAACTTAGGCATTACATAATCGACACTTGGGGGTGTTATAAACTAAATCTTTCGGAGGACTGCGTCGTGGCCAGAACAAGACAGGCTTTGGACGACTGCAATGCCGGGACGCATTCGTGAATGTATCGCGTTGACGACGACGACGCATCGTTATACTTTGTCGGGGAAATATAAAATTAAACGTTATCCCCTGCATTTTATTCTTTTATTAATCTTACACGACAGAAATGCTCGCGCGACGAAACTCGATCGTCTGCAGCATGTCTTAGCCACGTTACGCACTTGCGACAAGTTGCCAACAACCAAGTCGCCGACGACCATGAGGTGCCCGGGGATATACGTGTTCGTACGCACGTGGTCGCGGCAACTTGTCGCAAGTGCGTAACGGGGCTTAAGACACGGTTAAACACGTGCAATGCGCGTTACAGAACACCGTTACAACGGCCGATTTTGATGGCTCGGCGCGCAATGTAGGACCTCGTACCATAAGAAATTTTGAGTGTTCAGTGCGTAATGCGCGCTGTTGCCCGTGTTTAACTCTGCCTTTATATACCGATTTCCGTGACGGAGATAATTTGAAATTATAATTGTTCATAATTACGTATCTCTTCTTGGTGTTTAAAAGATGTTGGAATTCTTCGTAAACTTCCAGGTATAACACGTGGTACAAGCACTTCAATTCTTTGTTCTGCATTGCACCTGTTCGGTACGGCAGGGTTCAGCTCGGAGTCACTCGAAGTGTTCGAGACAGCTCGAGACCTACACAACGCATCAAACACAACGCACGCGACTGGCGATAATCCAGTACAATCCTGACCAATCACAACTTTTGGCAACATGGCGCAGCCTATCTGAGATTACCATTATACCGCTAAAATTAAAATTATTCATCCGTGGGCTCCTCTGTATATGTATTAAGAGATGCGTATCTCATTCTACTGGGGCGTAGAAGTATTAAGAAACCAAACAGCACTTTCTCAGTGCTCACACTTTACACTTTATTCCAATATTACCGAAACTACCTCGCAACGCACAGTGGTCTGTCCATTAACAATCTAGATCTAGCGGGACAAAAGTCGCAAGTCGTACATAAATCATCAGTTAGGTGGAAACCCTTATTATTTGTTAGAAAAACACCATCGATAATGTTTTACCGCCGTAAAACATTAAAACTACAATTCATATTCTGGGGTTTCTTGAAATGTGGAAAACGAATATGCATGAATTGTGTTCTGTAGGGAAAATTGCATACTACTTTAGGGTAGACTCGTTCCGCGCAGGGATATAAAGTGGATTGGTAGGAAACCAGCAGGGAAAGTACGACCAATCGCGCGTGTCAGATCCGCGGGAACTGCGCAGATCGGTCGCAAATCGGTAGGGGTGTAAGTCTACTCTTATATGGAATGGAGGATATACTTAAATGATTATGCAATTCCATATTCTCGAAATTTCAATTGATTAAAACAGACGAATATTTTAAGATTTTAATTATAAATCGTTTATAAATAAAAAGTTTACATTAAAGTACAGCATATATGTAAGTGAAAATGTATGAAGTCATGTACAAAAAATATGTAAATTTTTCGTTTTCTCAATTTTGTAAAAAAATGAACCTACCCTATTCTCAAAGTAAACCTGTCCACATTGTATAATAAAACAATCCAGTTTCAATTAAACTTCAATTAATTAAACCTTGGGTTTGTTATTGGTTTTTATTTTAGTGAATTACGTGTTATTAGCACGAATGAAATGATTTCCGATGTCCTAACCAAACCTGTAACTGCGAGCAAGCACGCGAAATTCATTGAAAGTTTAGGATTGTTGAAACCACAGGCGTAGCGATTACAGGGGAGTGTTGGAACATAGGCATAATCTTGACACCTGTGTGCGAATTAGAACATGTATGAGTATGGATGCCGTTGTGCCATCTAACATGTATTTGCAATGTGTTTGCGTGATACTGACTTTGACCTAACCATTTTTATACCGAACGTTTCAGGGTGAACACACGTGTAAACAATGTTAGTAAGCAATGAAATATATATTCTTATTTCCAAAGTAATAAAGATACATTATTAAACCAAACCAAGTACATAAGTCCAACAAATAGAAGCACATTAACCCTTCCGTCACGGATCATTCCGCTAAAACATTTGCGGAAACCCTGTATAAATTGCAAATGATTAATGTTTCATTAGATATGTATATTGTACATTTATAATTCACACTTACTAGGATTTAGAGGTGGACGGAATCCATACATATCTCGAGGTATTCCTATTGATCGTGGGGGCAATGTTCTGAAAGGTCTCATCATAGAAAGATGTATATTTCCTCCACGAGGTCCTCGAATTGGGACCCACGGTCCAATCATTAATAGTTTTGGTTGAAAATTCTGAGCAAAGAAACGAATGAGTTTTATATTATGGCTGAATTATCGCATTTTTATGTAAATAAAGTACCTACTCCATAATAAATAGAAACAGGAATTTGTTTAATATACGCTTGTAAGGAAACCAATTGTTCTCTAGGTCTATCACTTTGTTTTCTCTCCCGTGCACTTTCTCTGTATCTATCTGTTTTCCACCTGTCTCGAGAATGATCTCTGGGCCGCTCTCGATGGTCTCGGTAAGATCTCTCACCATCTTTCCGCTCTCTATTATGATCTTTTTCCCTACGTAAATAATGTAATAGTCTGGTGAAATACAATTGGAAGAAATGTAATGAACGCAGATACACGAAAGTGTAATAATGGCTTTTACCTATCGCTTCCGTAACTTCCTTTATCGTCATGCTTAGAATCGCCATACCTGAAAGAGGATAAACAAATTAGCAAAAAATTCAATTTTCTAAACAATTTCAGATTATACATTAACGCATTTAAAATAGCACGTTTTTTGTACATGTTTTACACTTATGTCTAACTTATGTTTATATTGCAATGCTTTGTGTAAAATTCAGGCACGAACCTGAGGTGACGGGCCGACGTGCGTCTAGGACTGTGGTTTCGGGTTCTTGTAAGACTCACAGACGTCGAACGCCTTTTCAACGTTTTGCACTTGTTTTCTAAAAATTAAAATGTCCATATTGGCGAAACAGAAGTTGTAAAACATCTTAGTAATTTGAAATGATAAACATACCTGAATTTTCCAAATTCACAGTAACGACAGTACGACGTTCCTCAACTTCTTCTGTTTCACTTATTGCTCTCTTTATTTCTTCTCTATCAAATATCGGCTTGGATCCCTCTCCTACAGTTAAGTTTAGTAAATTTAATTATAGAAAAGCAATCGTATGTAAAAATCGGGAAACTGGTTAAGCAATACTAGCAGCTGTGACAGATCTTGAAGATATTAACGCCGCTACTCAGATGAACTAACTCGCTCTGAACAATTGTAAGCCAAGTCATTTCGTATTGTCAATTTGAAATTAGTTAAATAAATTGTTGTTAATTTATATGATTTTCTATACTAAAAGTATGTATAAATTTATTTTTCTTCCTCATAAATAAAGAGTACTTTACATAATTAACACTAGATCTACCAAGGGGGGTTAAAATGACTTGTTTGGCATTTCTTATAATCATTACTCATTTCCAGTACATTTCGTTTTCTAAATTTTTGGATGAGTTTTTATAAAATATGGAAATAATTAATTCTGTAAAATAGTTTTGATCTTCGTTTGTTTGTGATGAAAAGCGCAATAAAATCCTATGTCTGTTCTTAAATGACTTGTTAAGTTAAAAAACAAGTCATTTTGACCCCTCCGGTAGAAGTAGGTATACGTCAATCGTTGGTTGTTCCAGTGTTAAAAATGGCTTACAACTTTCTTGAGTCCCAGATATATTACGGAGTGAAGTTCATTTCTTAAAAATTTAATTATTTCGATGACATTATTTTGATGAAACTCTAACTCTAAATATTCTGTAGCTGTTGGAATGTTACTCATTGTCTATAACGAATTGATTACAAAATTATAAACATCTCGATACGCCTTTCAATATAATTAAAATAATGTACTTTAATTTGTGTGTAGAGGATTCATGATTCCACAATAAAGTCTTCCGAGATGATTTTCACTCTATATACAATGCTTTGGAACGCATACTTTTCAAACCAACTAAATTAAGTCCACAAGTACTCATACTTTAAAATTTAGAAAGTACCTATTTTCCAATTGAAGTTATTTATGTAATGCAATCAAATAAAAGATGAATGAGAATAAAAAAAAACCACACTATGCAAAAATTTTGAAAAATTCTAAGATTTAATTTCTGAATTCGTTTCTTCCAGTGTTGGAGCCTAATATTTAACGTTTCACCATGCCTCTTCAGTTGTAGAATGTCAAGATTTAAAACATTTTCCAAGACGCGAAAATCTTCCAGTTGGTCGGCTTTTAGTAAATATAGAATTTAAAAAAACACTTATTTAAACATGCACACATTCCCAAAACCAGAACACAAGGAGAATGCACAAAACGTGTTTGAACTACGTTTTAGGGGGAAAAATTAATTTATACTAAAACATATTATATTCATTATAGCAGTTAATATAGCTGAAGCATAATTCATTGTGCAAGCTCGCGAGAAAAAAAATACTGTACATAAAGCAACAAGCAAGATACGTTAAACACAGCAATCTTAAAACAGTCAAAGTAGAAAAAATTGTGCTTACATATTGCACATTATGCGATCAATACAGTGATCCAACGTTGTATTCCAAATTTGATATATCCTGGACGAATCAAAAACACGTTATTAACTTGACGAGTAAAGTTGAGAAAATTCTTGAATATTACAGGGGACACAATACGGCCGTAAAGTCCGGAATCTTCATGACTGTACAAATCGGTGACGAGGATGCCATTCTTCAAATGTAGCACTTGGTTAAGTGAAAACGTGGAAATATTTATCTAGACTTACGATAATACATTTGAACAGAAACTGAATGGATTCTAAAAAGTGGAGAGTAATGTCTCACAGAGAAGAGACATTTTTACATTAGAAAGCATACAATGTCCTCAAACTTCAATTTGTTGATCGTGATTTCTAGAAAACCCCAGAATCATCTTCCACGTTGAACTTATTTTCCTTTGTGGTACTCGTTCACTGAAAATTCTTAAGAAATTACAGTAAAGATACAACACGTTACCCGCTCTTCTTTTAAGCACCACATCTTCCTTGTTGGGTATATCTCGCTTAAGTTCATGGGTAGATGCTACTCCAGGAATGTTCCTACGAACATCTACTTTGATTTTGCGAAGTTCTGTTGGACTAACTTGTGTACCTTCGGGCCCTTTAAATAAGGGCTTTGTACCGCTTGATGTTTCAAACCTAAAGTGCAGAACAATATTATTTGTATATATGATTTAATAGATTTCGACGTGTGTTACGAAAAGTAGCATTTCATTCGTCTTACAAAGAGCAGCACATTTCAATCTATCACGAGAAGTAGCACGTTTCAATGTTTCCGTCGATAACAAGCGTGTTTATACCACGAGAACAAGCACGATTTATATTTCGCCACGAGCAGTAGCATATTTCAAACCCTGCAGCGAAGAGTAGCACGTTTTATTTGTTTTCCGAAGAGTAGCATATTTAAGGCAATCAATGAAACCGACCAGCGGTACGAAAAGTCCGTAAGAAAAAAATGAAACGTGTTACTCTTCGTAACGCGCGACGAAACATGATATTTTTCACGGCTAAAGGCAAACCATGCTATTTTTCGTAACAAAGTACCGAAATGTACTATCTTCCATCGCGAAAGAGTTATGCTTTGCTTTGCTATGCTTTGTGGCAATGAATGAAAACATACTAAGTACTTTTCAAGAACAAAATCGAAACATTCTGTTTTTCGCAGTCAGAATGAGCAGAGTGCTAGTCTTCGTAAGGCAAATGAAATGTGCTACTTGCAGGGATTATAATAAATAAATAAAATAAATAATACTTACTTTTTAGATAGCACAGTAACTTTAGGTGCACAATGCTCAGAAGTTCTTCTATGTCGACTAGGTGGAGATTGGCTCCTACTCCTACGAGGTCTGTTGCATCTTCCTTCGGGAAGTGATAAGCCCAAATTACGAGCGCGTCGTATCTCGTACTCCAAAGCCATTTTTCTTTTCAGTCTATTATGTCTGTCCAGTTTTTCTTGTTCGATCATCCATTCGCGTCTACGCCGTCGCCTCTCCTCGTTCGTTCTTGCACGTAAAACCGCGTCGCTATCTTCGTTACGCGAGGGCTTAGGTTTTTCATCACGATGCGAATTCCTCGATGTGTTCCGTTTCATTCCTGTATGCAACGTAGCAATCAAAGAATTTTCTACTTGGTTAGCCAAACGCAGAATTTGAATAGGTTTGTACTTTATGCCGAATTAATGTAAAAGAAATTACCTTGTTATTGCGCAGAGAAATGATGAGCAATGAACAGAATAAACAGCAAATAAAAGCATAAGAATTAAATGTACGAGTATAATTTATAAACATTAAGAAGGAAACGCCGCGCACACTTGTTGCTCACTACCCCGAAATTCAGTGAATGGCGGAAATCTCATACGCCCGTACCGCTAAACGCGGTGGGGGGCGCTGTGACGTCGAACCAATCAACGCCAAGGTGGGAAACGAAATTGTCGACACTGGTTGGCTGCGGTCTCACGTGACTTGACTAGTTGGCTTGGCTTGGCGCTGGCATCGCTTCGTTTCCCATCGTTTCCCGAAGCGTTGATTGGTTCGACGTCGCGGCGCTATTGCGCGCATGCGTGGCGTTCCCCCACCGCGTTTAGCGGTACGGGCGTATGAGATTTCCGCCATTCACTGCCCCGAATGCAGCAGCTAACTGCAGCCAATTGCAATCAAGTAGTGATCAGCAGCAGGGTGGCCTGGAGAATGGCTACCGGCGGTAGCTATTTTGGAGTGGGACAGCTGATTGGCTCAACGCTCGTGACGTCATTGCGCGCATGCGTGGACGTGGGTAGCTGTCCCCACTCCAAAATAGCTACCGCCGGTAGCCACTTTCCAGGCCACGCTGATCAGCAGCAGTGGTACCAGCAAAGAGGAGAGCTAGGGCAGGGTGGTATATAAAGGTGGTTTGACAGGACCATGTACGGCGTCTTCATAACAGTTTAATTCGCAGAATACTAACCAGGTGGCGTTAACTCTAAGAGGCGCGTTACCGCGGTAAATTTGAAATGTAAAGAATATATACCCAACAGAAATGGTTATTAATAATAATTTTAAATTATTGTAAAGGTTATATGTATGAATTTCGTGTACATGTTTACCATGTATTTTATATATTTATCATCCAAAATTTTATTTCTCATAATATATGTATATAACCCTTATCATTTTACCAGCAGTATCGCTGCCAAAATATTTCTGTGTTTAGTGTTATTTTGTTAATTTCGTTGTTAGCCAACGGAGATCATACAATCGGAGATCACCACTTCTTTCTTTGAATTGTATCCTTTGGTACTGCAAAAATAGATATATTTTTTTATTTTCCAGAAGAACCACAATTCTCTACTTTGCACCGTTTAACCATAGTGCTAGTTAAAATAATAGTTTATATAATAGCGAATTCGGTATCTCGCACTGACTCTGTGCTAGTACCAGAAAATGACTTGGATTGGTGGATTCTTATAGAGCTATCTTCGCCTCTATCAGAAACAACCAATCCAACTCATTTTCTGGCATCAGCACAGAGTCAGTGCGAGATACCGAATTCGCTATAAGAAACACAGTACACGGAACACGGTAGCGTGGCGTCGTTACACTTATACAATCAAAGTCGACTCTATCTGTGTGGGATCCATGCACACACGCCATCTGCTACATAAAATCTGTACTAAACTCTTATGAAGACACTATTACTAGGGAAAAGTGGCTTTGTTGCATCACCTTTATATACCACCATGAGCTAGGGTGTGTTCCAATTCGCGCATACTGCGCATAGCTACAAGCAATGGTGATTGGTAGTTCATACGGTGAGTGTATAGACTGCGTAACCTGATTGGAGTAATTCGAATTCGAACAACTACGCATGCGCGCATTATGTGCATTGGCTGCCTATGGTTTGATTTTCTGTAGTTGCTGCTGTTGCGGTTTCCGCTGGTGTAAATATGTGTGATTGAGTGAAGTTAGCTATAAGACATAGAGATATCGAAGTCCGATGTAGAGCGTAATTTAAAATCCTTTTGTGTTGAAAGATAGATATACTATAATTAGATCCGAAACGAACGGCACATCTGGAAGGTCTTAAGCAAGTTTGAAACGCGGGACAAGGAAGAATTTATTGTCAGGAAATACCACGAACTTTCGTTGAACATCTAGATGATTTGTTTATTAGAATCACGACGACTCAGGCTACGGCAGCAGCCAATCTGGAACAGGCAAAAGAAAAGAGTAAATTAATGTATGACAAAAATGTAAATCCCCGTCAATTTATAGTAGCTGATGATGTTTATTTATTTAGGGAACCTAAGAAATCTAAGTTTGACTCTACTTGGTTAGGACCATATAAGGTAGTTGAAATATTTAATGATCTCACTATTGAAATAGCTATAGGAAGAAATAAGACTAAGATAGTTCATGCGAATAAGCTTAAGTTAGCTTGTGTAAGATTAGATCCATAGTAAATATGTTAATCATATGCATTAGATATATTGCGGCACCTTTATATGGATTATATTGAATAAGAATACTTAGATAAGTTTGGTTAGGGCGTTTGATTACTTCTGGATATTAGTTATGCGTTATATTATAATTGATTTAATATTACCTAGTAATAGAATAATGATACTTTACTATTGTAAAATGTTATGGTATAACTATTATTCTTCAACTCGTGCTTCCTGCGGGACAATGGGTGGACCGAGTAGCTCGTTTACCGCGGGGCTGGTGCGGGAAGAGGAGGCGTAGTTATACTTATAATCATTTTACATAAAGCTGTTCCAGATTGGCTGCTGCCGTAGCCTGAGTAGTCGTGATTCTAATAAACAAATCATCTAGATGTTCAACGAAAGTTCGTGGTATTTCCTGACGACTAAATTCTGATGGTATTATGGCTTTTGTGCCGAAAATAAGCTCGTGAGGAGAGAAACCTGTAGCTTCATGCACAGAGGTATTATATGAGAGTATTCCAAAACGTATCCAATCGTCCCAATCAGTTTTCCCACAATAATGTTTTAAATAATTTACGAAAACGCGATGTGCCCGCTCAAGAGAGCCTAATGATTGAGGATGAAATGCCGTTGATGTAATTCTCTGTATTTTGAATATTTTGCAAAAATTACTCATTACCTTACTAACGAAATTACTTCCCTGATCAGTTTGGATAACCCTAGGACACCCGAACCGACTCACAAACTGTTCCGCAAGAGCAAGTGCAACTGCAATGGAATCCATGGTTGCTAAAGGAATAGCATCGGAATATTTCGTCAAATTATCCTGAAGAGTCAACAAATAGCGATTTCCTTTTTTAGTTACAGGTAATGGTCCCACAATGTCCATTTGTAGTTTCTCGAAAGCCCTCTGAGGTGTATCTGTTATACGCATTGGTTGTTTGGTTTTAGCGAAAAGAATCTTATTTCTTTGGCAACTACAACAAGAACGGACAAAAGCTGTGATCTCGTGCTCCATTTTCAACCAATAGAAGTCTTCCCTTATTCGTTTAAACAATTTAGTCATACCCTGATGCCCACCTACTACGGACTCATGATATTCCCGAATAATCGAAGGTCTTCTTGATAGAGAAGGAAAAATGATTTCACCAGTGCAAACCGTAATGTTATATTCCATTCAATAGGTTCAATATTATTGTCACTTTTGATAAACTAATAGACGTTACATTTAAGGATTCCTTCAGAAATTACGCTCTACATCGGACTTCGATATCTCTATGTCTTGTAGCTAACTTCACTCAATCACACATATTTACACCAGCGGAAACTGCAACACTGCACGCATCATGCGCTAGAAGTTGGAGGATTCTAGGGAATTCTACGAATTAGGTTATGCAGTCTATTCACTCACTGCACGAACCACCAATCACCATCGCCTACAGTCTATGCGCAAAATGCGTGAATTGGAACACAGCCATAATAAGAGGCGTCACTCGACAAGGACAGAAATAAGCTAGGGAAATCACTAGACAACCAATTTAAATGCCCATTCGGCAATGATCGCTAAACTTCGGCAATGATCGGTAAACTTCGACAATAATCAGCCAACTGCGGTAAGGTACATTTAGTCGATTTGAATATCCCGCTCGAATAGACAACCAATTTAAATGCCAAGGTCAAGTAAGGACTTCAAAGGTTCCGCCCGGAGTGACGCCTCTTATTATATCTCCTCTTTGGTATGTACCAGATCGAGGACGGGTTCCCTCGAGAATTTCCCCCACCTCGCATGCACACTACGCCGGAGCTGCGTGTCCGAGCTCACGCGATTGGTCGTAGCACTTTCGCGATTGGTTGTAGCACTTTCGTAGCCGGTTTACTACCAATCAACAGTGTATCCCTGCGCGAAACGAGTACGCTCTAATGTGGAACGCAGTGCAGGTATGTAATCGGAAAGCGTGCCTCGATCACCAACCGAGAATGGAGAGATGAAGCGCAAATGAAAGGCCAAGGACGGAGAGACGGCTAGAAGACCTGAGGAGGAACTTTGAAGGATGCCCCGGAGTCAGAGCACTGATATATATACTATGGATACGAGATTCCCATAAGCCGGCCGTACAGCGGTTGAAGCGAATTGAAAGTGACTTTGCATGTCAGCACCGCCACCGTTCGATCGATGTATTAAAGGAAATAGCGCGAAATTTGAAAAATGTGGTTTATAAAAGACTAAAAGTATAGTGTAATATAATATATTATAATATGTATTCGTAAAAATATGGATCCATAATATATTATTATATTATGTACATAATATAGTATTATCATATAATACGAGAATTGCTTTGTATGATGTTGAAATTCAGAAAAGTTAATCAGAGCAAATGAAATTCATGAAAATAGTGAAATAAATTTATAAATGTAATATAAAAAACTGAAGTAATGATTAATACAGTTCGCAAAAAGTGAATTTGAAATATTTTTAAACAGTTTTGTCGTTTCCCACAAAATACGCATTTGCCCATTTTGGAACTTTACTTGCATAAACACAACACACTGCACAATTGAATTATTGTTGCCAAGAAACACAGTTTATATACTTCCTCGGCTAAGTACACTCGTTTCGGCGTCGATTGTCGTGGTAAATGGTGGCAACATTAGGCAAAGTAGGGATCCTCTATTAGGTAAAGTGTGACAAAGTGTTGAGCACTGCGGGTGATCGCGGGGCAAAGGGAAGCAAAGTACATCGGTTGAACGATGGTGGCGCATTATGTCAAAAACTCTTCAAATCGCTTCAAGCATCTCCAATCCATAATATAATATATATATCAGTGAGTCAGAGGCGTAGGGCGCTCAGAGGGCACAAGCGAGGAGCGACTTTGTAGAAACGGCAGATCGAACTTGTTAGCAATACAGCCAACATCGAGCTATCCATTAAAATCCAATCTTGGGAATTATCCAGAAAGTGTTTCACTCCATTTCTTTCCTTCATTGAAATTCCCGCGCAACTCGTGAGCTGAGTGCTTCAGCGCTCCACGGGCACGGACCCGCCATTTAATTTAAAAGTTCCCACGGAATCGGCAACACTCTTCACCGGTACCAGAAAATGACATGGATTGGTTGTTTCTGGTAGAAACGAAGATAGCTCTATGAGAATCAACCAATCCAAGTCATTTTTAACACCAATGCAGAGTCAATGCGAATTACCAAATTCGCAATAAATACGCAATAACTTGCACGCTAATTTTTATATCAATAAACTATATTATTTAGCATATTTAATACAATGTAATGTAAAATTGTATAATTTCGTAATAACAACAATTGTATCTGCAATAAACGTTCCATCAATATATCACCATTATTTTTTGTGTTCAATTTTCCATCCCCTTCACTACCTTCACCCACCTTCTAATCAGACATTCCCTACTTCTAATTAAAGAGCTATATGTTAAATAACATTCTGGAATGCAATATTATTAAAAACATTTTGTATCTGGAATATTCGATGAATAACTATGTTATAAAGACACTATAATAGCGCCTCTCCTATGTCATAGTGATCCTCCACTATGTTATTGCCTTCAACGCCCCCTTGACAAGTTAAAAACAATTTTTCGATTGTTTTCCGTAATAAGCTACATGTCTTCAAACTTTTAAATCCAAGTATTCGGTGCAGGTTTTTTTGAAGTATCACCGAAAGTTGGAAGAAAGCCGATTGCACCATGCCGCCTGTCGATAATTCACCGAGGGGAAATATGGGAGCATTCGAACTTGTATATTCAATGAAAACTAACGATACAGTACCGATACACATTTATAAATCCACAAACACCGGAATCACAGTTTGCATAGCCGAAGTCGAGGGACCCGTTGTTTGTGGCTATTTCTGCCTCGGTAGGATCCTTTATCCGCATACCTGCCATTTGTCGCCAGATGCGAGCGTCTGTTTCTATATAACGTGTTCGAAACTTAGGCACCGAAGCGCACGACGACGACGGGCTGCCTCACACGCTGGAACATCTGATCTTCTTGGGAAGCGAAGACTATCCGTACAAAGGTGTCTTAGATCTGTGGGCTAACAGATGTCTGGCATCTGGCACCAATGCATCGACGCAAGTCGATTGTACTTTTTATACCATGACCACTGCTGGCAGCGAGGGATTCCTGTCCCTAATGCCCGTGTACCTCGAACATATTCTTTACCCAACACTTACGGTATAATAGTATAATCGTTTACGGGTCACGGAGGAGAGGCCATAAGTTTCTGTCGTTCGATGCCAATTATTGAAATTATTCCGGCGCATGTTCTTGTAGGATCCAGGTTTCCTCACAGAAGTGCATCATATTAGTGGTAAAGGTGAAGATGCGGGCGTGGTTTACTGCGAGATGCAAGGCAAGGAAAACATAGGAGAGTATTTGGTATACATAGAACTGTTTCGAGCAATGTTTCCTGGACAATGTGGTTACAAGTCCATCACTGGAGGTGAAAGATTATTCTTTAAACAAAACATGTTTCTTTTGTGTTAGAATTAAGTGTTAAATGAAAAGTTACTTTGGTATTAAAGAATTGTTACTTTTCCTGCAGGAGCGTTGAAGAATCTAAGGGAAAGTACCACTAATGAGAAGGTCAGGCAATATCATAAGGAATTTTACAGGCCAGAAAACTTGACGCTGGTAATAGCTGGGCAAATAAAGCATGCCGATGTGTTTAAAGCATTACAATCTTTAGAAAAGAAGATAATGTCGAAAGTATGCGAATAATATCTTTTTATGCTTTAACATATTGCGGTCGGCGGTTCAGATTATGCGTAGTTCTACCTTGTTTATGTGCAGGGTGTGTAGAAAATTATGGACATCGCTTGCAGGGATGAATATAAGTCTCGTAAGGGATGGAAATTTATAAAAAAAGTGTCGCAAAACTATTATATCGTTGACAATTAAGTTTTGTTTACATCAACGTGCTCTGCTCGATGAGACGAAAGAGAGTTCAAAAGAAATTATGTGCCGCGAACGCATCGTTTCGATGCAAAGAATTATTAAGATTTATGTAAAAATTAGAGTGTGTAGAGCCACTCACAGAAGCAGTGGGAATGTAGGGTAAAGGTACCAGTAGTTGACCATGTATCAGTAGTTGACAATTTTACAGAGAAACGTGAAAAAAGGGTTTTTAGAAGTGGCGAACTGTGGGTATTAGGAGCCGCGGCGCGCTGTTGAAAAGAGATAGTTGCACTTCTGAAAACCTGATTTTTCACGTTTTTCTGAAAAGTTGTCGACTACAGATACATGGTCAACTACTGATACCTTTACCCTAGATGTTTCGCTGGCTTGGGAGCCTCATATAGGGCGAATTCCACTTACGCCCAAAACCGGCCCGCAACGCCCGTGATTAACATTCCAAGATTTATGAAAATCTCTTGAAATGTGGAAGAGAAATCTGTGAATTACGTTTTCAATTATAAATTACGACTCGAAAGCAGGAACATATAATTTATGATATTCATTTTATTACAAAAACGGAAAAATCCTACGGACGTGGACGTAGGCGATTTGGGCGTAAGTGGAATTCGTCCATAGTAGTTTTCCTACTCGCTTCTGTTTCCTCTCATTCACACACATATCGAAGCCCAGCTGTATTTCCGCGGATGGATATACTGATCACGATTTCGCCTTCGTTTCTTTAAAGGCGAGAAGAAAACGATGTGTATGTGAATGAGAGGAAACGGGAGCCACGGATTGTTGAGTGGCTCTATACACTCTAATTTTTGTATGGGTAAATTTTACCAATTTTTTACGCCGAAACGGTGTGTTTGCGACACGCTTCGGGTCAGGCATAATAGCAGCTACGCTGAGCCACGCCCATTCCATTAATTATGTGCTATACTGAGCGTTAATTGAGCCGTTCAGAGGACAATCGATTAACTCCACTTTTTGAAATATTTTAATTTATTTCAATAAAAAAAGTCATGACTGAATCAAGTGCTTTGACACTTAAATTTAAAATATTTCAAAAAGTGGAGTTAATCGATTTGTCCTCTGAACGGCTCAATTATGTGCTATACTGATCCTGAGCGGAATGAAGACGATTTATTATTATATTATTATTATTATATGGTTCCTTTTGGGTTGTTTGTCTTCTCATTGATTTGAACACGTTGGTATAAAAAACACTTTAACATTAATTTTCAATGTTGTATACAATTTTGCAGCAAGTTTTTCTTTACAAATCTCCACCGATCCAGAGGTGTAGATTCACCCCTGAACGCGGTGTCCATCACTTTTTATACAACCTGCACATTGATATGTGGCACTTACACAGCGTTCCACATTAGAGCGTACTCGTTTCGCGCAGGGATACACTGTTGATTGCAGAGGCGGATTAAGGTCAGTTGAGGCCCCAGGCGCCAAAGAAAATATTGGGCCCCTTAAAAAAAAAGGAAAAGACAGGAGAAATAAAATTCTCGCTTACAATTTCACGATCCGCTTACAATATTAAATCAAATTTGTTGTCATTAAAAAAAAGTGGAAGTTGGTTTTTGTGGGGCCCCTCAGAAGTCGGGGCCCCGGGCGCGCGCCCGGCACGCCCGCCGTTAAATCCGCCTGTGGTTGATTGGTAGTAAACCGGTAGGGCAACTGCTACGCTGACCAATCGCGTGTGTCAGATCCGTGGGAGCTGCGCAGATCGGTCGCAAATCGGTAGGGGCACGTTGGTACGCTCTTATATGGAACGCAGTAAAGTTACTATTCTTTTATACTGATACACCACTTAGATTGCGTTTTTACAAAACTATGGCCACTCGGTGGCAGCCGAGTGCCATTGGTAGACCGCAAAGTGTTAATCTCGAATTGCTTGAATAACAAAATCAGAATTACATTATGTACATTTCAGGGGAGTAGAGGTCTATTCAAAAGACCTTGGCAAAGTCCGGTTCCACGGCTTACTAAAACTGTCGACTTAGACGTGTATTATCCTTGCGATGACGAAGATAATGGAATAGTAGATGTTGCTTGGCAAGGACCATCCGCTGTTCACGAAATATATGACCTCCTTGGTTGCACTTTACTCCTAAAATATCTCACGGACACGTCGGTCAGCCCGCTGCAAAAAGAGCTTGTTGAAATTGATGATCCATATGCTAGCGATGTCGGTTATTGTTGTTGCGAATACTCAGTGTCTCTCCTCTACCTGGAACTGACGAGTGTACCAAAGTTAAAGATTTCGTTAATAAAGGATCAACTAATAAAGACGTTGAATGACGTACACGCGAAAGGTATTGATATGAAACGAATGAAGAGAGTCGTTCACAGACGTATTCTCGAGACCTTGAGCAGCTTGGAAAATGATCCCCACGATACGATAGCGTACATGATCTTTGGCTATGCGCTTTATGGCAATACCAAAGAAGATGTAAGTAATTTATAGACGGGATTTGTCATTCGAGAGTATTTGTACTATAATAACGCCTTCTCAATTCTCGAATTTTAGTTAGATCAAAGATCGAATCAAATTCGAGATCTTAAGAACTTGGAAACTGAAGCAGAACCTTATTGGCTAAATCTCTTAAAAAAATACTTCCTTGATTCTCCATTCGTGCTCGTTAAAGGAATTCCCAGCTTAGAAAAGAGACAAGAATTAGGCGAGAAAGAGACGGAGCGCGTGACTAAACAAATTGAAGATTTAGGCGAGGAAGGTCTGCAAAGAAAGGAGAAAGAGCTGCAGGAAGCAATTGCTAAAAATGAGGTATGCATCGCTTCTCTGTCCACCTATATAAGCATTTATTTACTTGTTTAATAATTCGGTTTTATATTGTTTCAGATACCAGTGCCCGACGAAATGTTAAGTTCCGTACCTATACCATCCACTGATCTTATTAACTTCCACTACATTAAAAGTTACACAACAGACACTGCGGAACAACACTTTAAATTTAACGTGTCGGAATTGCCATTTTATACGTACTTGGACCATGTTAACACGAATTTTATTTATGTACATATCTGTTCATTATTTAATCGTACATATTCGAAACAGACCACTTCGCACATTGCGGACGGCGGTTTTAATACCACGGAGCAGAGTTGGGCATCATTCGAAAAAAAATCTATTCGAATAATGGCCAACTCTGCTACGGAGGCATTCGCGTTGCGCTTCGAATCCCGCCGGACGCAAAGTGTTATTCACCAATTGTTTAATTATGCGTTTAATCTCTTTTAGATGTATATTACAATGAACACGTCGTCCGTGAAAAGAGAGCTAAGGCCTTACATTCCCTTGTTACTAGAAGTTATCACGGTGTGTCCAGTAAAGCGAAATAGTCAACTTATTCCATACGAAGAAGTAGTGACTGAATTAGAAGCAGATACTGTCTCGAGCAATACTAATATTGGAATTGGTAAACCATCAAAATTCTCGTGCGGATCATACTGTTATAGTGCCTATCTGATGCTTCATGTAATACACACATTATACATTTTTCTACCGAATTCTACTTTCACCACTGCTTATTCCATTGAAACGAACATTTCTGTTGCTTAGCTCGAAATGGAGAAATATGAGAAAGGCGTTCAGTGGATGAAGGAGCTTTTATACAAAACTGAACTAACGCCCGACAGATTGAAAATAATAGCCGCAAAAATGGTAAACGATGTTGCCCAGGTTAAACGAAGAGGGAATAAAGTCGTTGGTGATTTAATGAAAGGGTTACTGTATAAAAAAGGTAAAAATATTTACATTTCAAGGGGTTTCGGAGTATTTTCATAGAAGCTACTGTTAATACGATCTTGAACTTCCCAGATAGCAATCAGTTTACGTCAAGTATGCTACGACAACAGAAATTCCTCAACAGCGTCTTGGAACGCTTGAACGACGAGAAAGGGCAGAAGGAAGTTGTAGCAGAAATCGAATCTGTTAGAAAATGTTTAACAATGCCTGAAAGTATGACGCTGTACATGGCGACTAATGTGGATAAATTAACTGTTCAAGTACCAAATGTTTACAGTGCATGGAACAATCACTTCTCGGAATTGAATGCAACAAGCAAAACTAAGTACGTATTACTTTTGATACTTAAGTATACACCGGCATCTTAATATATAAAGCAGAAAGCTTCTATATGTTTGTGTGTTTGTTTGTCGCCTAAAAACTTTCGAACGATAAACTCTGGGATCACGAAATGTACTTCAGCTCATTATGCCTGACTAATTCAGATGAATGTGATCATTTTCACAACATTTTTTTTTATAAAATCAGAATCTAAATTTCAGGCGAAGCCGAGTAGCAAAGCTAGTCGACGTATAAGTTTCAAATATGTATTTTAATTACACAGGCTCGAAGTTACTCCGGATTCGGCACTGATGAATTCTCCGAACGAAGTCTCAGTTAATGGCTGCGTTACGGGATTAGGTGCCATAGAGTCCTCGTTTTTATGTCAAAGCTGCCAATGTATAAATGATTACGAAAGTCCAGATTTAGCTGCTCTACTTGTTTGTTTACAATACTTGATACAATTAGAAGTAAGTAAGCAATAAACTCCGTCACTTGTTTACGTTATTTAAAACTTGTTTCTGTTTTAAAGGGTCCTATGTGGAGACTGATTAGAGGCCAAGGTCTTTCCTATGGATATAACATCTATCCAAATCCCAACGAAGGCTTATTATATTTAACATTTTATAGGTCAACGAACATCGTAGCAGCATACAAGGAAGCAAAGTCAATCGTAGTACGTATATATTATTTTATACCATAAGTCAGTGATTCCCAATCTGTGGGTTGCGAACTGTTTTTCGAGAGGTCGCCACGTTATTTTTTATATTATTAAGGGGGGGGGCAACGCGTTAATGGCCCGAAAAGTAAAGGTATCTTTGGAAATTTATTAAAAGCAAACTACGCAATGAATCCTTTTTAAACATTCAGGACTTTTTATTGGATATTTAAGTTATACGAATATATTTTTTTAAATTTATTTAAAGCAGATTTACGAGCTGTACAGGACCAGTAACTTTGCGCCGCAAAAAATCTGGTTGATAGTTTTCTGATGAAATAGTGCTTCTAAAATCAACAAATCAAAAGGTTTTAGAAACTATACGCGGGTGGTTGTGGCACGCTGAGAGATTTTTTTGATTGGTCGTTTCCTTCTATTTCTTTTTCAACGAAAAAGGTCAATCTACTAGAACCAGATTTCACCATTTTTTCAGAGGTTCGCCATTTTGACATTTTCCAAATTTTCAAACTCGAACCCGTCGTGCCATAGCCACGCCCATATAGTATCTAAAACTTTTTGGTTCTCTGATTTCCGAAGAACCGTTTCGTCGGAAAACTGTCAAGCATGTCAGCGGAAATTTTTTGCAGCCATAAGTTCGTGATCCTGTACAGCTTATAAATCTGCTTTAAATAAATTGTAAAAAAATATATTCGTATAACTTAAATATCCAATAAAAAGTCCTGAAAATTTAGAAAAGATTCATTGCGTAGATTGTTTTTAATAAATTTCCAAAGACACCATTACTTTTCGGACCATTACCGTGGTGTCGTACCACCTTAAATTAGAATTATATATATTCTGAAATACCTATTTTTAACGTTTTCTTTACCTTATTAAATTTACCTTACCTCATACGGGCGGAGGGGGGTCGCAGGTTATTGGAATATTATAAAATGGAATCGCGACTCGAAAAAGCTTGGGAAACACTGCCATAAGTAATTAAATTTACAGCGTTTGCAAAAAAAGTTCGCATTCTATTTCGATTGTACTTTATCTTCTATTTGCACGATTACAGGAAATTCATACTTCCGAAAGTAAATGGGAAAAATTATTCTTTGAATCGGCAAAGTCTTCCTTAATATTCGAGATTATTGAAAAGGAACAGAGCGTGGGCGACTTGGTGAACCAATCATTATTACTGTACTTCAAGAATGTACCGCATAATTACACTCAGCAAATGGTGCGACGCATATCTGCGGTGACAATTGACGATATGAGTCGCATAGCATCGCAGTACTTGAAACCGTTATTCGATCCAAAAGAATGCAAAACGACTGTCGTTTGTCATCCGTCCAAAGTCACAGAAATAGCTGATGCGTTCAAAGCGTGAGTAAATGATTTTTTCTAACACCTTTTAGGCAGGGATCGAAAAAGTTCTCGAACCCTCGTTTTAAAAAACATTCTGTTAGAACTTACATGTTTCGTTTAAGAAAATATCTGTTCCTGTGGAATTTTTATTGAAAAAACTGCTACCTTTAGGAACTTCTTTAAAAAGTGTTCTCATGGAACAGATATTTTAGAACCTATATAATAAAAGTTCCATGGAAACAAGTTACATTAGAACATTTATTAAAAAAGTTTTCATAAGATAAGGAAAAGTACTAAACTATTTGGTACTAGCTTTATTTAACAATATAATATCATATCCTTCATATGTTTATTTAATAAAAGGTATGAAAATCATAACATAAGTAATTAATGGTTTCGTAAGTATTGAACAGAAAACAGAACTTGTCAAGAATAATACCTAAATAACATTATTTAATATTGAAAATAGACCGAACCGGTGCGCCGATAACATTTACTTTTAAGTTTTAATTATTTAATATTGTTGTAGTATTATCCATTGAATAGTATTCAGTATTTGTTACAACGGTGGAGAACTTTTTTAATATTGGTGAACAAAATATCTGTTCCTGTTATAGAAAATTTTT
This sequence comes from Andrena haemorrhoa, assembly GCA_910592295.1. NCBI lineage: Eukaryota > Metazoa > Arthropoda > Insecta > Hymenoptera > Andrenidae > Andrena > Andrena haemorrhoa. Next base: position 18,582,883 of record OU342943.1, read on the forward strand.
TATTTTTATATTTTATAAGTTCCATTCCGACTAGAACATTTATTTTCAAGAACGTTTATTTCGCTTCTCCTGGGAACTTATAATGTGAAAACATTTTTAAAAATGTTCCGTGGTCCATGTTTTAAATGGAACCTATTGAAAAGTTTCAGAACTTTTTCGATCCCTGCTTTTAGCTAGTCTTTCAGCCGTTAATATTAACACTCGTGCGTATTTCGTTTACAGATTGAATCACGATCTCAAACTATTTAACTCTCTTGAAGAAAGCTACCTAAATGAATGGTAATTTCGAAGTGCTGTTAATCGTTGCCCGAAATCTATTACACAGCAAATCTACGGCATATTCTTTTCCCCGAAATCATTGTCTCAAAAAACGATGTTATTGCATTTGTTACTTATTTAAGAAATACTTGTAGATTCACGAACGTGAGTCGTAATTAATATAAAAAAAAAACTAACGCGTAATCAAATCTAATCACGAATACCACGGTAAAGTGCGGTGAAGAAGCATTTACTTTTATAGTAATTAAATACTTTTGCAAACTGAATATATTCATATATTTTCCACTGCCTTCCTCCTATATTCCGATACTCAGAGTACAAGTTAAAAATAACTGAAATTCGGTAAAACACGATAAGAGATATCTGGATGATAGGAAAAGGAAACAGTCGATGAAATTCAAAACATTGAAATAAATATTATTGCCTGTAAGTTATATACATATAAACAACATACACATTTATTCTCAATCCTTAATATTAACATTGATGCAGGAATTATGATACAGAGATATCTTTCACTTCCAGTGCCGACGCGCCTTTCTGTTTAATCGGTGAATAAACCCCACCGTAAACTTGTAAACCAAGCATCGTAATGTGTGCAGTATCCAATGGTTCTGCAGCAGGTACTTCTCGGCCACGATAATATGCTTTAAAATTGGCCAGAGGCAATCTTAATGTCGAGAATTCGGTACTCGACATTGGTGCCTGCATTAACATATATTTCTAATAAATTAGCGTTAAGAGAACTGACTGATAAATTGATAAATAAATCACTTAGACATTAAACGATCTAAGATGAGATATTAAAATTTACCACAAAGAATTGTTCGTATTCTACATCTTCGTTCGAGTGAAGACCCTTGTGCCTAAGGACAACTTTGTAATGACTATTGCTACCTTGCCCTCTGCAAGTGATTTCTATATCTTTGAAACTAGATAAATCGGAATTCGTCATTGTTCGCACTCCCGCAAAGCCAGCACCGTTTGGCTGCGGATTCAACAGAGTGAAAAATATGGCATGTTGAAACACTTGAGTTGTTTGCAACACCAACGCTGCTTTCGACTTTCCGACTGTCCTAACTGTGTCGGATATTTCGATCCAATTATCCACGTTGTCTATAGTCGTAAAGTCGTAAAGTATCTCTTTGTGCCTAATTGATTATATAAACATGTATTTTATCGTAACGGTTTTAATACTTCCTATAATTATTCTTCGAAGCTTTTTAAAATTTCGAAGAGAAAAGAATAGTTAGTTGCACATGTCTTTGAATGTGCGATAACTTTGTCAAATATTAGTGATCAAACTTACGAATTACTCGATTTTGGCAACGCATTAACGGGAGTTGCAAATAGGTTATAATAAACGCGAATAAGAAATGCGAGAAGAAATTGTACTGTTATCATTGTTTTTAATTAATATAATACTTTCCACGATCCCGAGAACGGAAGATATTCACCGTAAACAGAGAACACGTTACGTATTTTGTTATTTTCTACGTGTTTATATAGTTGCATGATACGGACTGATAACGGGTTTTTTTTAATAACAATGTTATATAGCACGATATGCAAGAATTCTTAACACAATATACGATATTCTTTAAATTAGATCAATTAATTGCAATACACGGTAGGCGGAGATTTTTCTTTAACACGGAGTGTTTCACTTATTTTTAATGCTACCGCCGATAATTGCATCTATTATTGTATTTCACTGATGAATTATTAGTATTTGAAAAAAAGGAAACTTCTGATACATTATCCTTTTTAAAATAAATAATAGTCGCGTCGTCGGCTTCATTATACGCGTATATTCAAGATTGTGTCATATCATACACAATCATACAGTAAGCATAATCGATACAATCAGCTACAACCACGGAGATTTAGCAATAGTAGAAAAATAGAAGTGTCATTGCAGAAAACATATTAAATATATATTATATGTGAATACAATATCATGAAGCAACTTTATCGGTTTCTTTAGACTTTGTAAACAAAATAATAAACCAAAAATATATCGATTGTTACATTAAGTATATATAATTATAAGGTACAACTCACCCCATTATTGAATGAAACATTGAAATAGTTGTAATAATACAATAAATGCGCTTGAAACTCATTGTTGTGAATAAAATCAATGAGTTATAGCTGGATGGAATTTAAGTGCGCTGTCGTCTCAGTCACAATTTCATTTATTACAGAAGTGATATGCACTTACATACTTACTATATATACACACACTGCGTCAGATTTGAGTCGCAAGAATCACGTGCAATATTTTCGAACTATATTTAACAAATAAATTCGCGCGGTAAATTGAAGTTCGTACTGATATCCTATTGGAAGCAGTTATCAATTGTTTTATTTGCAAATTCATAAAAATTAAAAATATTCCATTTATTACTATCGAGCGTCCTAAACTTTGTGCAACCCGATATATTTGTTGTCGGTTTAAAAACTGACATAAGATATCGAAAGATTCGAGTAGAATGAGTTTCCGTGTGTTATCGCAATAATGCTGTAATGAAACAAGCGTACAATTACACGATACGTGTAGAGATAATTACGCGAAACATGACTACTAATAAAAACTTTTCCGCGTGAATCACGTATAATCACTAAAGTCCGTCTATACTGTCCATACTGTTACGAAGCTGGGGAAACAGGGAACAATAATTGTCGCTGCAAAACAGTTCTAAAAGATTTACTTCAACGTCTAGAGTTTCGAAAATGAAATTAAAATTCTTGCTGTGTATTGCCTTTATCCATTATTATTACGGACGAGGAAATAATAATTCCGTTAGAGCTGCGATAGAAATCTTTATTTCAATCATGAATTATTTATATATACAAGATGTGGAAAGTATGATGATGAGTAATTAAAGCTCAAAATGTGTTTAAATAATAATAATATATGCCAAATTAAAAAAAAAATATGTTGCCTTTATCTTACACCTTGGTGTTTTCAGAGTATTTAAATTTTACGATATGTATTGAGAGGACCGCATGCTTTACGCGGCCCCAAAAGTGTTAGTAAAATTGGACTAAAGCAATGCGTTGCATTCATTTAATTTAATTTGCCCTATATATTGATCTTTATTTAAATACTACACTTAATCATAATTAATTTTCAATAAATTCATTGTTGCACTTCGTTTGCGTGTAAAACTATTGCTTTAGAAAAAGAAACAGGATCAGAGCTAATTAGACAGTAGTAGCAAAGAATCCGTGATATCTTTCCCAAGCACGTTTGTACAACTGGAATATAAAATGGGAATCAAATCTCGAAATATATAATTTGGATTATATAAATTAACTAATACTTCGGTATTGGCAATATGAAATCCATGCCGGTCAACATAATATAATATTATACACGAGAATACGTCTTACTAAAAAATCTAATGAGTGTTAAACTCCCCTAAGTAATGTTTAGAGTTGCAGCGATAATAATGTATATTAAGTCTGTTTTCTTTGATCATGAAATTGGAAACACTGCGGAATTAGCAATTATATTAAAAATCAAAACAGTTCTTCCAGTCGGAAAGAAAAATATAGCTACGCGATAAACAGTTTTACGATCTACGTAATATGAAAGTAGGGTTGCAATTACGGAACGATAGAGGCGATATTAATTTCGTTTCATTTACGCTATTTTATGACAATTTTTTTGACGCTATTTAGAAGTTTCGGTGTGTTACCAACAATCTTTCTTGTATCTAAGTTTATAGTACAACAGCTTCCAAACTGTAAATTAGATAACAAACACGATCGGACGTGCCCAATCTCGTTACACGAATTTAATTTACAATGGTAAATATTCATCATATTTGACCGTGTCACATTCATATTTATCATTATTTCCATGTGTTTAAGTAAATATCTCGTACAATGCACCTTGTACACGTATACCGTAAGGTCTGTGAGTACAACATATTGTCTAATAATTAATTTCTTTATGCAACAAAATATACGACCTATAGAAAATATATGCAAATTACAATAATCATACAAAAGCTGTGTGGACATCGAGATGTTAACCCCAACGCCAATACAGAATTATAGTTATTAATACAATTTATACGTATATGTTTATACTGAGCTGTGCAGTCGTACAGCGTATCTTTATAAATCAATTCTAATTGGAAAAGAATCGATATCTTTCGTTAAGTAGGTCCGACATATCAAAGGTTAAGGATAAAGACAAGAGACTATTTGCTTGCTATACTTAGTATAAATCATATATGCATTAATAGTACCGATGAATCCGTGTATCTATATACAAACAAATAAAGACCTAACAGGAGCAGGAATCTTTTCCGCCCTGTTGTTCGTTAGATACTCCTTGAAGATTGGTACGACCTGGTTGACTGGGATTGTGTTGAACTCCAGATTCCGCTGCATTTAGATCCAAACTGTCGACAGACGAGTTGTCATGTGTACATTATCCACGAAATGAGAGGAAATAACATTAATAAATTCTTTCGCAATATACAGGGTGTTGCTGTACCTATAGTCAATACTCTAAGGGGTGATTATACAGGCGAAAATAAGACGGGAATCAAGAGTTACGAGATTGCGGTAAAGGCTTCGTTTTCGAGAAAATAGATTATGAATTTCAGCTAAATATGCGTGCACACCGTAGGCAAAGGCGTAGCTAGGATTTCATTCAGAGAGGGTCAATAAATAGTAGAGGTGTGCGAAAACCAGAAAATGTCGGGAACCCGAGGTCGGGACGGGTCGGGTCCCCAAGTTCGGGACGGGTCGGGTCCCCAAGTTCGGATCGGGTCGGGAACCCAAGTTCGGATCGGGTCGGGAACCCAAGTTCGGGACGGGTCGGGAACCCGAGTTCGGGACGGGTCGGGAACCCGAGTTCGGGACGGGTCGGGAACCCGAGTTCGGGACGGATCGGGTCGGGAACCCAAGTTCGGGACGGGTCGGGAACCCGAGTTCGGCACGGGACGGGTCGAGAACCCAAGTTCGGGACGGGTCGGGAACCCAAGTTCGGGACGGGTCGGGTCGGGAACCCGAGTTCGGCACGGGACGGGTCGGGTCGGGAACCCAAGTTCGGGACGGGTCGGGTCGGGAACCCGAGTTCGGCACGGGACGGGTCGGGAACCCAAGTTCGGGACGGGTCGGGTCGGAAACCGGAGATCGAGCCGGGTCGGGTTGGGAACCCCAGATCGGGCTCCCAAAAATTTCGGGATTCTCGAGAGAGCCGGGACTCCCGAAAGTGTCGGAATTTCCGAAAATTCCAAGGGCCCGTTTAATGAATACATCACACATTCAACGCATCGTAAGAAAAAGTGTAGAGGCATTGTTAATTTTCCGAAGTAAAACATCAGTCACTCCTAATAATACGAATCCGGACACTTTCGGGAACCCCAAAACCCTCGGGAACCCGTCCCGATCCTCATAAAAATTCTCGTCCCGACCCGACATTTTCTGGTTCTCGCACACCTCTAACCAACAATAAAACCGAATGTTGAATTTACGTACGCGATTAGGAATCAATACAACCGGGGTCGTGTAATGCGCAATTACTTTACAATCGAATTTCTCTTTTGCCAATGCCAACGGGAAGGGAGAGCGCCCACCCTTGCCTCACCTTCGCTACTCCCACGACATTACTATTTAACTGAAATTCAAAGTCAATTTTCTCGAAAACCAAGCCCGTACCGCAATTCCGTCACTCTTAATTTTCGTCTTCTTCTCCCCTGTATATAATCACCCCTTAAAGTATCGACTCTAGTTACAGCAACACCCTGCACACAGCACGATAAAAATACATTTCACTCACCGTCCGTCTTGTATACTTTGGAATATTTTTTTTGCTGTTTCCAAGAAAGCTTCTTCGACATTATGTCCCCTGAAGATATAAAAAATAAATAAGCTTTACTGTATAACATTTCCAATCACCTTAATTGATCCTTAAACATAATTTACATATAAACTTCCAACGTGTCGTTGTAAAGCTACAATCCAAATAACTAATTAATCGGGAACGTGTTATAAAAATTTACATTAACTAGCAATTCTTAAAAATAAACCAATTACTGTGTTAGTTCTACAACTAAAACGATAGCTCAGTGTAATATTCGTATAATCGACATCGATTAGTCATTCATTCGACGAGTAACTCACGTCTTTGCGCTAGCCTCGACAAACATGAGACCGTTCTCATCCGCGAATTGCTTCGCCTCTTCGTAGGTAACGTCCCGCTGAGCTTCCAAGTCACTTTTGTTACCGATCAAAAATATCACCTGTAAACACGCTGCGTAAAGTACATCATCACCAACGCAACGTAATGGACTACTCATAGAATATAAAGAAATACATCATTCAACAGTTGCGCATCAATGTAGTTACACTTTACAGACGTAAATACCATTATGTAAAATATCATATTTTGCATACAGTGCTTGGATTCGTTAAATTCCTTGTATCTGTAAGCCAGCTGCTAAGATGATTATAAGTCGAACGTCGAGTAATGTCATAGACCATTAACGCTCCAGCCGCACCTCGATAATACGACCTACGGCAGGCACATGTGCATTATACGCGTCTTTCCATCAAAGCACTGGAATATCTGGATAACGAAAGCACCCATTTATACCTAGTAACCGCTCGAAAGCGTTCCTGGCCAGCGGTGTCCCATATTTGTAACTTTATCTTCTGCCCGGCTACTTCAATGATTCTCGTTCCAAACTCGACGCCAATGGTGTGCGGGCAATCTGCCATAACTAGAATATAAAATGAATTACCACATTCCTACGCGTATCGGAGATAAATCACTACGTTCAATTTCAAACTCTACCGCCTATCATACTTTCTCTCAACACGTTCGTCGCCACGTCACCCAAACGTGGGTGACGCTCTTCTCCGTCCAGTTACGAGGCTCTGGCTACATTTAAATTGCATCGTATCGCTCTTCCAGCCTACCGCGCTGTTTACGCTCCAAGTTCGGGTTTGAGCCCCGGGAGAAACTTCACCGACTCGCGGCCGGCGACGAACGTGTTAAGAAAAAGGTGTCTCCAGATCGGCGAACGAAAGCTGTTATTTTGTATAAATTAACATTACGTAAGGTCGCTATTAGCGGATTAAATACACGCGTACCTGCAAATCTAATTTATTTAAAGGGTTTATTCGCAACGACCGCTTGTATATTTTATTTCTAAGCATTGTAACTTTAAGATACTCGTAACGAAGTGTGGCTAAGAACTAAGTATGCGTAGTATTAAAGCTAAATTCCGTTGCCGGCTTATTTGATGTAACAACTTACATTTCTTCTCCGTAAATTGATGCAGTAAACAAGACTTTCCTACCCCCATGTCCCCTATAATGATGTATTTGAAGATATAAGAGTAATTGTAAGGACCGGTTGACATTTTGAACCTGTAAAAGAAATCCTAAGATGAATAATCTTCGTTAAACTTTGTTACAATTAGATGACGCGCGAATATGCCGGGCGGAGTGTAGGAATAGGAAGCGTGCAGACACGCGATAAACTATCAACGTGATATTCGCAATTGAATTTCTTGAACGTGTATATTGGAGAATGTGTCTGGCGCGTTTATGAAACATTAAAGTGATACGCGCACCATGCACAATTACAACAAATATTGTTGTTCGGTATGCGTTCACAGATCATGTTACGTATTAGGCCACAATGCAGTCCACAATGTCACAACATGACAGTCCTACTGGGATAAATAACACATGTATTCACGGCTATGGTGGAAACATATACATGCGCGAAATACTATTGCAACAAACTGACAAGAGTGTTATTACAGTTATATACGATTTAAGAATTCCATGGATGTTTTAAAGGATCAATGAATTCCTCGCGAAGTTACACAGATCGAATAACATTATATTAATTATTGATATTCCTGTGAATTATCGTGTTTTACGAATTCGTACGCGGATCTACGAAGCGAAATAATGGAATAGAGACAGTATTCGCATATCCATCGGAAGATGGAGTTTTCAACGAAACAATAACGATAAAGTAACAACAGCTTACAAATGGTATCGCTTTACTGTCGCTGGAAAGCGTCGCGACAGCTGGGAATCACGATGCGAAAAAGCGCAACGATCCTAGTCGTTAGGTTCGCGAATGCAAGCGTTCAGAGCTGGATTTCCTGATGACAACTGTTCTATGAAGAAAAAAAGTCTCCGATGTCAACAATGCAGGCCCCACTCACCGTTCTGCGTGCTCCCTGCCGTGAAATGGTCTGCCGCAAAGTTAAATCGCGAGGATTCCTGTCGATTGTTGTTGCTACATAAACAATAAGCTATTGCGCCGAGCGAACAAGCGACAGCCGTAATAACGCGAACGTATTACAGTTCTCTTTATAACACGCGCAATATGGCAGATCACTGTCGCTAATGACGATGGCGGCGAATAAACGTCAAACCACCTGTCACTGATTTCCCAAACGCTCCGGCTACTGACTTCTGCGCTCGGTCTTTAATACTCAACGGTGCGGCAGAATTTCTAGGATAAATTGAGAATAAAAAGGTTGCCTGCGAACGGAACGTTTTTTTAATAGAGAGCTTCGTAAGACTACGGAATAAATGGACAAAGGTGGGTATCATTTGACCATAATGGTGGTAATTCTGTAGATGACGGCGGTGATTACCAGCTTGAAGATGAAGATAAAACATTGTTGTGTATCGATTATGGTATCGTGAAATTAAAGTGATAGCGCTGGATTTCAATTTATTCTATATGATATTTTTTAATGCAACGCGACTGTAAAATTGCTACGTGGACACGAAATGTGCTATTTTGTTTTAAAAATAGCGAACGTATGTTTAAGAATAGTTGTGGAAAAGGATTATTCTCGAATAAACGTGTTTAGACTTAATAGAATTAATATTTAGGCGCTTGATTTTTCCAATGCTGTTAGGCCTCGTTCACGTTAGTCGAACTTTCAGTCGCTTGAATTCAAGTAACTTGAGATTACATTGCCAATGTGAGCCTGTTACTTACTTGACTTGAAATAACCTTCCAGGTTTCTTTCAAGTTTCAAGTAAAGCAGAGATACTTTTAATTTTACTTTCTTTGAATTACCACTAAAGTGAACGAGGCTTTAGTTTGACAGCATCGTGGCATTGGTTCAACCAATCTCATGCATCCAAGGCTCATAAGATAACTTCGTAAATTGGTTTATAATATTTCGATTTTTCCTCGATATATAATGTATAAATATAGGATACTGAATACAAAGAGGAAGTTTGATATTGGACGAATTCTACTTACGCCAAAATCGCCCGTGATTTTCATTAAGGTAGGTTCTCCTGTACGCGACTGGACGCAACGTAAAGAATTTCAAAGTCGATTTTCTCGGAAATGAAGCGCGATATTAAAAAAAGGCACTCTTTCTTTTCGACTCATAATAAGTAAATAAATGCAGAAAAAGGAATACAATTTTTTGATATTGCGCTTCATTTTCGAGAAAATCGACTTTGAAATTCCTGACATTGCGTCCGGTCGCGTTTAGGAGAACCTAGCTTAATGAAAATCACGGGCGATTAGGGCGTAAGTGGAATTCGCCCATTGGAATAAACGTATTAATATGATAAAAGCAATGTCGTCTCAGGAATGAGGTGATTGGGGAATTCCGTTAGTGCGCGCGAAGTTAACCAATGACTGCGCAGTTTCGATGCACCTGAACAATAAATATTGCATCCAATTTTGATTGGAAATGAACCCAAACACTTTTGTTGTTTGAACAGTGCTGGCATTTATGAATGTTAACAATAGTTGTATTTTAGAATATGCGGCCAAAGATAACTTTTACGTGTGTTGCATCGTTCCACCTATTCTTCTACGACCACGACTGACAATGAGATTCAGCTTTCAAACAATTGCGTGTGGTTTCTTGTTAACTTGAGCATCTTGACAGTGTTCGATAGCAAAATTTCAGTTTGTTTGCTCCAGTATTTTTAGTAAGCAGTCTCGAAGTATAATTAAGTTTCTAGTTAAAATTGCATTGAGAGAATTGGAATTCTGTACATGTTACCAGGTGAGTTGATACGTAATGTGGTTAAGGTTAATGACATCGGCTAATTCTATAATTATTACGTATATTTTAAGTAGATATATTATATGATATATCGTTTTATGTATACACGAAACATTGGATAATTATTCCCTGTATAACAGAAAGCCTTTAAAGAAACAACAAACTTTTTCCGTTATTTAATCGAAAGTTCCACTTTTTGGAGGAGGAATTTAATTTTAAACTAAGAAGGAAGTGCTTTTGCAAAACTTTTTAAGTTAGGTACGATATGAAAAGTTTATGTATTTGAGTTCCTTTTAGAATATATTATCAACATTAACAGTACAACATTCAATTTCATATTAGGCCAATGATCAGGCGATTCATTATTTTTATAGAAGACTAGAAAAGTACTCCCGTGCTTCGCTTCGGGCCTAAGAGATATTAAGGACTCCATGAAAACATATTTCACCCCTTTTCACCATCCTCTTAGGGGTTAATTAGGAGAAAATCCTAAAATGGGTTTTTAAGCATTTATGTGGGTAACCTTTCAAAGTAAAAACCAAGTTGATATCTAATCAGGCGTAAGAGATTTTGAGGAACCTGTGAAAATACATTTCACCCCTTTTCACCCCCTTAGCGGTTGGTTAAGGAAAAACTCCGAAATTAGATTTTAGGCATTTATGTGGGTAACTTTTCAAAGTAAAAACCAAGTTGATATCTAATCGGACCTAAGAGATTTTGTGGAATCCATGAAAATACATTCCACCCCTTTTCACCCCCTTAGGGGTTGGTTAAGGAAAAATCCTGAAATTGGTTTGTAGGCATTTATGTGGGTAACCTTTCAAAGTAAAAACCAAGTTGATATCTAATCGGGCGTAAGAGATTTTGAGGAACCTGTGAAAATACATTTCACCCCTTTTCACCCCCTTAGCGGTTGGTTAAGGAAAAATCCTGAAATTGGTTTTTAGGCATTTATGTGGGTAACCTTTCAAAGTAAAAACCAAGTTGATATCTAATCGGGCCTAAGAGATTTTTAAGAATCCATGAAAATACATTTTATTCCTCTTCACCTCCCTGGGGACGGAATTTCCAAAACTCCTTCCTTAGTGAGTGCCTACGTCATAAAAACGATGTGCCTTCCAAATTTCACGTTCCTAGGTTAAACGGTTTGAGCTGGGAGTTGATGACTCAGTCAGTCAGGACTTCTTCTTTTATAAATATAGATTAAATTACAATATATGGTGTAATCTAAATTCTTCTATGCAAGTACCATGCAATGTTAAGCTTGATGTAAGCAGAATTACAGGGTTTCCATTTAACTCAGAACACGCAAGCACGATAACGAATGAATCGACCAAGTAATCAGTTCCTGTCCTCAAGAAGAAATTGGATTTTGAATGTACCAACGCCTTGTTCAGGGTTTTCGCTTCGTTTTCCCCCGAGTCTGAGGATAAATATTGAAGCGATTCTCTGAAAAAGGCCACGCAAGACATCCGTTCTCTTGTGCGCGTTCCGAGTTCAGCGGATTACCCTGAGGATCGATTCAAAATGTGTACATAATAAATTTGTTTTAGCACACTATTACAGATGCCATACATTTTGGTACGGGGGAATCTTGCATCATATGGTCATAGATATCCGTGGAGGGTTTTAGTATCGGGTCTTAAAGGTATAGTTTCATTTGGATGTTTGAGCTTTTAAGGCTGCTTCAGAGACGACCAGCAATTTAGTCGAGTGGCGAGTGATTTAGTAATTTAGGATTGTTTTACTAAACTACTCGACTAAATTTCAATGTCCACAGACGGTGAAGTACTAAATTACTCGCTACTCGACTAAATTACTAGACCTTTCTGAACCAGCCTTTGCTACGATTTAGTTGCTATTTACTGGTATCATCGTAAGATTGTGCGTAATGAACTGATGATTTCAAGCGGCAAGCACTTTTTAAGATATTCTTTTGTTTTCTACTGTACACATTCAAAGTGTGTAATATGTGTTTTTAAATCGGCCTGCAGATTGCAGGTGTACATATTTGAAGGAATTATTTTTATTTTCTTCTAATGCAGCAATGAATTGTAACGAAATTAATTTTAAAAGTACAGAATATAATCATTTCCTCCACATTTAGGTATAAAGAAACAAAAATAACTTCGTGATATATTTTTCTAGTAATTACTTCGATTATGATTATCATTTATGTGGTATTTACTACTAATTTTAATAAAAATGAAAATTTAATTAACTTTACCCTTGTAAAAAAAATGTGTTCAAAAAGGATGCAAAAAATTATTTATTTTCGTAAAGCATAGTATTCGGAAGATCTTAACCGAAATTGATGAAATATTTTTCCTAATCATGCAATTCGATATACTTCGGAAGAAACAGTTTAAAAAAAACACTAACGAGTTTTGGAAATTATCAATTGTTGCAGGTAGAACTACGAATACAGCAAAGATGTTTAATTTTATATACCTATGAATAAATCAATTTTTAAATACAATTATATAGTAGTGATTATTTTTTTAAATTTAATTTAGATAAATAAATCAACCTACTACGGTTGCACCTATTTTCGTGCGTACTTCCTGTTCTGATTACTTTTTTTAATTGCTTTTGAGCTTACAGTTTTAATAAAAATTATTTAAAGAATGTCAAATATCACATGATTCGCCGTAAAATAATTTTCTCTCTACCGACTTTTTCTATATTAATACGATCGATTTGAAAACTCGAGAAAAATTCTTCAGACCAAGTGTTCTTTCGACGTTTCTTTGTTCCACGTAAATGTAAAACAGTACACCTATATACTGACGTTCCTTCCCGATAGCGAGATAAAAATTATCGCGCAAGCTGCGAATCGAAATCGAGTGTAATATTTGCCGTTCGAAGTATCGAGAACGTTTATAATTTCTATAATTCTTCGAGGAATTTACATATATAGAAACCGTGATACGACAATCGAATATTGAAAATGCGTATTATTGTATTGTGTTGTAGCGTCGGACATAGAGCAACTGAGTCGTTTTGCGTCTGGGGGATATTGCGATGACTCGACAATAGTATACTTGCAACATCCTTGTGTAATATTAACTGCTTTAGAGGTTCTTGGTTATAAAGTTGTTGCATCCTCGAGCACCAGTGTTAAACAAGACTACAATGAGTACATGTGGACCATGAGAAAAGATTTTTCTGAACCTGAACCGGAACCTGTTATTAAGGCAGGTATGATGTAATATTAGCCACTATCGTTTTGATAAATAACTATGCGATAAAAGGTATCGCACGCCGAGCAATCGAAATTTGGTTAGTTACCATCCGCAAGAAAGTTAACGATTTTATTAAGTTTCTTTCTCATTAGAATGTTACGAATTCAACAAATTTTCAAATTGACTATACAGTTCGAAACTTAAGGGCAAGAGGAAAGAAAGTTACTAAATCTGTATGTTAAACAAATATTAAACACCATAAGACGAATATATACAAATGGTAATTTATAATTTTTTATTAGATAAACTATTAGTAGTTTCCGCTTATTTCTTCAAAGTTTAAGCTGTTTTCGACATTAGTGAAAAAGAAATACGGGTAAATTGCAATTTAATGCACGCAAAAATTATCGTGAATTTTTTGATCGACTTGTTTATTCGTTTTCATACACTTCTCTCAGAGTTCTCTGCTTACAGAATACTCAACACTCGCGTCTGTGATAAAAATAGAACTTTAAGGTTACGCGCGATATAAGTATTTGCTATAGTTTTCGATTCATATTCAATTGAAAAATCATCAAGTTTTACGAAATCGCGACGAGAATTCAAGTTCCTATTGTCTCCCCTCTTCCAGCATGGCGATGCCAACGGGCACGAAAGTGCGTTACGTTGGTTAGACTTATTAACGGTCGCCGATTTAATTCGATATCAGACATGACACCAGATGCATTGTATTAAACAATAACCGTTTTATCCGATAGAGATAATGTAGATGTAGCTCTTTATTCGAAGCAATATTCGCGTAAAACTTCTGCCGTTGCATAAACCTAAATACATCGATAGATTTTACGATATGTAAGTATTTACATATATATACACCAAAGTTTTACGGACTTTAAAGTTTGTTTTGACTTTACAAACTTGCCAACCTACGGGTGACAAAAGTGATTTTGAGAAATTGATTTGCCTAATTTGACAGTAAACAAATATGTGTTACGTACAAAGGCAATTTTGCGTAAATTTATAGAATAAATAATGTACCCCGCGCTGATCCATACAATTATTTAAATTGAAATTACAATTACACGTTCGATGCTGAGCTAATAATGAAATCGTGAATTTAGCGTAAAATTATACTCTATTAAAATTCTGCTAATTCCGAAATTTCGTATGTACATATTTTAGTTTTGATTCCATATAAGAAAGAACACTGCATAATGTAACTTAAATTGGAAAAGAACTTATTTATTCTTTTCTACACTAAAGTTTTGTTTGCAAACAAGACTATGGCAATAAAGCAGGAAATGGCGTGGAGCTATTACGTTAAAAAACGGTTGCCAATGTAGTCACTTGGGTGTTTGCAGTTATAAAAGAAAATATATCAGCTGCGGTTACTGCAAAGATGTGCTCTGAGTAGAGTCGTGCAACTTGTAAAGCATAAGACATTGGAATTACAAAGATTCGCACGAAAGACACGCAGTTCACAGTAGCATTTGTTGATTGCAAGAAATTTGCGCGATGCAACTTGCAGGGGAACGAGAAATGCAATCGACCGAACACTGTTGAACAAGGGTAGCTTGAAATGTAATCTAACAATATGCAAATAATGACTCTCAACTACAGATAATGTATTATTGTATGGTTTGATTTAATAAGAAAAGAATAGTTTGTATTTGCGATGGATTATAGTAGTGGTAATTAGGGATGAATCGATACAAGTAAATACGAGTATGTACTCGATACTTTCGTTTCGATACCAAGTAATTTTAGTATCGATACCTAGGGTTGCGATACCAAGTAGGTATAGAAAGAAAGTACTCGTATCGAATGGGGCGAGTATCGGCTTTCTAGATGAAAGATGAAAGCAAACACAGATACACTTGGCCCAAAAATATCGTTCCAACTACTCCACATGCACGATACAGAGCACGATGTACGGATTTACAGCATGATGTAAGGATTTACCTTACATCGAAACAAGGATCCTCGCTGTTCTTAGTAACGAGAGAAAGCCCGATCACCAGGAAACAACATCGCGACGTACCCTTCGATTTGCCCAAACAGTTGGAAATCCGATTCCTTACATTACCGCCCGTCCTTCGGCTTCGCGGGCCTTCTACACCTTTCCTAAACTGTTCTTTTCGACATCCTTTAAAATAAATTTAATAATGCGATACACATATCGGTTTCAATTCTCGATATCAAGTACGTTTAGCAGCACTATTTTCGGTTGCGATACCTTCTTGGTAGCAGAAAAAAGGAAGGGTTGACGGAATGCCATGTGACAACCCTACCTAGTACAAAAAAGTCATCGATTCTATATACGAATAAAAAAGTATTCATTGCGATTCGACACAAGTAGGTACCGATACTTTTGTTTCAATACCGAGTAAGTGCATACCGATACTTTCTTTCGATACAAGTAATGAGTAAAAGTATCGATACCTTGGCGGTATCGATTCATCCCTAGTAGTAATCTTAATTTCAGCATTGCTGCCAAGAAATGAACTCGGTTTTACATACTATCTTCTAAACAATCACCAATAATGCTTATTCAGCCTATCACTCTCATACCTCCCTCATACACATTGCACACACTTCTCTGTCCTGGCCTCGTCAGCCCCCGCTTACAATACTATCTTTTCCTACTTATTCTGACCTATACTAAAACTAATCTAACTTTGGCTTTATAACTCTATATTTACATTTCTCCTTAATTCTTAGTTTCTGCTTTCTGTTCCTCCCTCCTTTTCCCTTCCAGTTCCCTACACCATTCCACCGCTTCCTCTTTGACCTCTTCTGCGAATATCTCCCATTCCTCCAGTGCTGTTTTACTAAGTTTTTCGCATTCCAACATTAGATGACTTATTGTTCCTTTGCCCCCCTTACATGGTATACACTTCCTAGCTTCTTCACTTTCCCAATATCTATCATTTTCTTCCAGATTACCACATCTAGCCCTTGCCTTTAGTTTTTGCATCCCCTTGTTCTCTATCTGTAAATATTCCGGCAACTGCGTGTGTGGCTCGATCTGCTTGTACCTCTTATTGCACCTCGCCCTTTGTATTTTTCCATTCAGTGTTTGTCTATCTATTTCAATCTCCCTTTCCTTCGGTTTTTCACTCACCTTTCCTCCTCTTACTTTCAGTTCCTCTATTCCTGCCTGGCTATGTCCACTTTCATTGATGCATCTTACTCTTTGCTTTCCCCATTCGGTTGCCATCTGATTTTTAATCTTCTCCCCCATGCATTTCTTCAATAACGGCTTCATTGTACTGACTCCCCTCTACATTTTCCCTAAATCTAGCTGCCCTATTCACTGATCTCACCTTGAATTTATTTCTCAGTGTTTCTTCACTATGTAGTTTGGCGTCCATCTGTCCAACCCTAAGCACAATTTTACATATTTCACTTTGCAATGGATTATATATATATATTTATTTATTTATTTATTTATTTTATATTTATTTATATTTATTTTATATTTATATTATATTTATTTTAATTTCAACCTTGCGGTCCAAAAATGTGACTTTGTTACCAAATTATATTCTTAAGTGGAAAAATGTAACAAAGAAGTTTATTTCTCTTTATATATTATAAATTTATGAATAATACCATATTCAGCACTCATATTAATTTTTTTCTCAATTTGGTTACCTCTTAATTCGTAATTATAATTCAATTACATTGTACTATGCAATTACAATTGCAAATACATTGCAATTACGAATTGCGATGTATTTTAATTGAATGCGAGATCTGAATTACGAATTACAATGTAATTGAACACGATGTAATTGAATTATTTTGTAATACCACTACCCATCTCTCACACTCTCTCACACTCAATCACACCCATGCTTATTACCCTATATAATTAACGCACCCTCTCTCCCATACTATCCACTTTTCTACTAAACTATTCCCTCCCCTACCGTTCCATTCTATTGCACGTTATTATTCTTTGGTCATTTCGCTCTCTCTCCTTATCTCTTTCTTTCCTCCTTCTTTCTATACCCCTTAGCCATTCCACCACCTCCTCAACCCTTTTCTCCTGAAGTATTCTTTCCACACTTATATTTATTCTTTCCACACCTGTACAGTCTTCCACCAGATGCTTTAACCACCCTATATCTCTTTCGCATAGCTTGCATCTTCTATCCTCCTCTTTCATCCAATACCTGTTCCCCTCTTCCATATTTCCGCACCTTGCTCTTGCCACAAGACTCTTATTTCCTCTTACTCCTCTCTCTTCCAAATATCTTGGCAAGTTTACCCTATATATGTACTTGTACATTTTGTTGTATCTTGCTTCCCTTATCCTATGCAGTGGATTATATATATATTTATTATATATATTTATTCTAGCCTCATCGGCCACAGAATAAGACTTGGTTTACAACCCTTACTTAACCACTCATCATACTTGCTCATTCACTTCTTCTATTAGCAGTAAATAGGTTTATTTTTTGTCTTTCGGCCTCAAAATCGGGTTACATGTGTTATGTAAGTGTTTCTGGGACTGTAAACTCAATATTGTGCTTTCGTTTTGACTTCTTCCTTCGTCTTGTTCTTCTTTTCTTCTCCTTTTTTCCAGAACCATACGCATCCACTCCGCTCCTTCTTCTTCTCCCTTCAGTATCCCTCTGATCGTTGAATCTTCTCTTTTCAGTTCCTTACAGTCTTGTGGCACGTGACCCAGCGTCTCTCTAGCCCCATTACATAGTCTGCATACTGCCTCTTCTTCTTCCTTCCAGTACTTGCTTCCCCGCTCTTCGTTCCCACATCTGAACCTTGCGATCATTCTTTGGTCTCTGCCTCTGTAGTGTCCGTTTAGGTAATTTGCTCTCTGGTTATCCCTGATTTCGTACTGCCATTGAACCTGCTCTGCTCTGTCTCTTTGCGCTAGCTCCTCAGCAAACTCTCTTCCTCTGCTTCTTTCTATTTCCATTTCTTGGATATCCTCACTTTTTCTATTATTAGTATATTATTTCTCACTCTTTTTGTCTTTTAGTCTCTTTTCTAGTATTCTCAGCCATTTTATCGCACTTTCATTTACTCTACCCTCTAACATCTCCACTAACGAACATCTCCCTTTCTCTATTCCCTTACACTCTTCTACCCAGTGCTTCGATGTTCCTAGCCCTCTTTCACGTATCACGCAATTTCTCTTCTCACTGTCCTCCCAATACCTAGGGGAGACCGGGGATAGATTGGACAATTTTTGATTAATAGTCTTTAGCGGGCTGGTAAAATGCCTTACGGCTATAAATTATACACCATTCGATAGCTTAGAATGTGCGCTATTCATTTGAACCTGAGGAACGGGCCTCACATTCCCTAGTATCACTTTGAGATGAAAAACGTTCAGAGATGCATATTGTCCAATGTATCCCCATTGGTGGGGTTACATTGGACATAGCACGGGGGGATAGTTTGCACAGATGGAAATAAATGATAATGAATAATCCAACGAATATATAATTTATTTAAAATGACAAATAGATAAGAAATAATGAAGTTTAAACACTTTACAAGGTATGCTTCCAGTAGTTGGGGCCTGTTGGGCCATTAAGGAGCCCGACCTCCATGGTGCTTTCGAGAGCCGCCCGAAAGGGGAACTCGAAGCCAATACTTCACCATTACTTTTAAATATTTGTAACCAAAGTAAAATAGGGTTTACATTAGACAGACTTGGGAATACATTGGACAGACTTGGCAGATGTCCAATGTATTCCTATTTGGTAATCCCTCATACCAAATCGAAACAAAATGATTCGTGCCTTTCTTCAAAAAGGATACTTTGATTTTTGCATAGCATTACTTTATTCTAAACACATTCAGCAATGCCTCAAAAAAGTTGCAACAAAATTCTTCCATAATGAAGTATCCGAATCACAACAAAAAGTAGATGAAAATATTATATAGTAACATACAAGAATTGAAAAGTGTGACTTATCTTGTTATTCGTGAATGCAACACGCCATATTGAATATCAGTTGATTTGGTGTGATCATAGGAACAAACAACAAAAATAATTGCAATAATCATCACACTATGGAGGCAATTTTAAGATTGTCCAATGTATCCCCGTGTCCAAACTATCCCCGGTCTCCCCTATTATATGCTTCCATATTTCCACATCTCACTCTTGCTAGCAATTTCTGGCCCTTGACCTCTCTCATCAAGTCCTCTGGTATTCTAAAGCGTACGATGCGTTTATATACTCTATTATATTTCGCTTCCTTTATTCTATTTATTTCGCAATGGATTATATAAATGGACGAAAAAATTCAGATATGTTCTTTTATGCAATAGAATTTGCGTTTTATATGTTATCCTGCAAGATCATTCATGGAAAAAGTAATGTAATGTTTGATTTGCTTGTTAGTGCAACTAGAAAATGATTTATCATAAGGGATTTTATATGTATTGGTGTACGAATTAAATGCAGTGCAAGCGTTCTAACATTATTCTAGGTTTCAGTTACGTTGCCATTTGTATTCGAAATAATATATTTTACCAAATCGCTCGTTTGAGTAATTTGGGGGGAATATTTCTGTGCAAGTTGCGCACACGTGAAATAACTTGTTCTCTCCTCTTCTCTGTCTAGAAAATGAAAATCATGCGAGTTAATGTTCTCGTTCGTGTATATACATAACATACTTGGTAGTATTAATTTGTATAAAAGTACATTTTCGTAGATATAAAACAGAATATGATGAATAAGATAATTATCGTATATTAATAGTTTTATTTTCTAAAAATAAAAGCGTACGATATAAACGAAGCAACGATATACGTTTATATTTCTCGTGACAATATGCTGGATTTAAAATTTCTTTTCTAGCAATAAAAGACGAGGTCTAACAACCCTTTTAGCTCAACAATGACACAATCAAGGAATGCAGCAATCGGAAAATTAGCCAGCGTAATAAGCGACGAGAGTTACTATTACGTTGGCGTAAATGCCTCCCCTTTTTCGTCTGATTGCACTGTCTTTGGCTTAAATTCGGACGAAATATTGGCCCTTACCAAGCGTTTTCCAAACTCCGGGGCAGTAGCTTCCAACGGCGTTATAATCAAAGGTTAATATTGTCAATTGATCTTCTTTATTATTAATTAATTGCTAAATCTGATTTTCCCATATACATATATATCGAGAGAGCAATATAACCTAGGCACTTAGTATTAATAACTTGGGCAGAAATAAATGCCCAGTCAGATTTTCGAATAATTTTAAAACTTCACTCCAGTGTTAATAATAGAAATAGTAGTTACACATGTATAAAAATAGGCTTGTGATTTACGTTTGTTACTTCGCCGTATGTATCGCGCTCCTACGTTTAAAATTCTTTTGCGTGTTGCAATTTTGAGATATGAAATTCAAATTAATAGCACATTAAATATATGCACAATTATACGTCACGAATATTATGATTTAAGTAACATTAAATTCCGTAAAAATATACTTTTCTAACACCTCGAAGTACTCAGTCGTACGCGTATGCGACGAACATTTCGAATCGATTTTCTCGAGAACGGGGCCTAGTACGAAAAATTGTATTTTACACTTTTGCTTAATTTCTCCACGCGGAATCCACCTCTTTTCGACCGTACGTTCGCGTTACGCAGTGCTCCTTTTAATTTGTGAAACATAATTCATTTCAGGGCCACCTTTCTCCGTCATTAATGCCCTGGCAGAGTTAGGATATCGAGTTATCTGCAGCGCGGGGAAGACGGATACGCTGTGGACGCTGCAAAGAGAACTGTAGTACCAATAACTGTCCTCAGAATTCGAAATCAACAGCAATCCTATATAATTCTATACCTAAAATATGTGCGCGCAGTTGCCATTGCGCGCCGTGTGCGCGCCGAAACGTGCTTATTACGAGCAGAGTATTAATTTATTCAACGATATACCAAATATTCGTATTCCGAGCACACTGGTATATGAATTAGTGTGTTCCATTTTATTACCGAGCTTCGAGCGATATTATTTTAACTTTAGAAATACGTGCCTTTTATTGGACGAATTTATATGTCGGTAAATTAGCCATACATTTCACCAATTTTCGTAACATCGTAGAACGTATTTAATTGTAACTCGCGGCTCCTTTGTTTCATATTTAAACTGCACCAATCATGTCCGGTTTGTTTCTCATGATTTTAGTCTCTATTAAGAAGAATGCGTCATACATTGTTCTCGACTTTTAATAATACACGAATAACAAACGTTGCAACAATAAGACTGTACGGGTACAATTTTCGAAATTTTCTACAATTTCTCCGATCAAACTACTGTACAGCGACTGTTAATTTACTAGTAATCTGTAACCGCGCGAAAAGCAATTATTGAGCGGGTAGATACGGACGCGGGTGCTTACAAAATCATGTTAAAGGAATAGCGAACTCGTTCTAATCAATTTTTCGTTTTACCTTAAGTAGAATTACACTTCGCTAACATTTCGTGCAATACGTTAATACTTTCTATTAAAGTAACTCGTGCATTTCTACGTTCAGATGGTTTTTCCTACCAGATTGTAATATTTTTTATCATTCCTTTCCCTTGGTAGTCAGTGCAATCGTTATATTAGCATGGAATATACGGAATCAAAACTATTATTAACCTCGCGCAATACGACGAAAGAATTTGTATTGCGGCTAGCATTTACGGAATAAGTTTTCACGAAGCGATAAACATTTGTTAGCGCAGCATCACGCTTGTCGATGTGAAAGAAACTGTAGCGACTAATTAAAGTGCTCTACTTATTACAAAGTAACTGAATAATTTTAAAGGGCCGCGTTTGTGTACCGGCCTTCTAATCGTAAGCGAATTCGATATATTCTTACAAGTTGTGAACTCCGTGTACACATGAATTGTGTAAACACAACACACTTTTTGCATATTGTGAATGAATATTGATTAAAAAATATATACAATCTAATCACAGTCTAGGATATTAAGTTTATTTAAAAGGCGTGCAATATCCGCTTTTTGTTCGCTGAAATAACAGGCAAAGAAGATTTATTCAGTCACCTGTAGCTAGACGAGCCACGAGCATGGAGCATGGTCATAATGATCGCGATGTGTGCTGCAGTTCGAGGGATAACGCTGGTGTTCGACAATCCTTCACGGAGATCGAGTTCGAGCGCGGAATCTGGTATGCAGGTAAATAATTGAATTACAATAAATATTACAGAACATACTTGTGACCACTTGTCCAATAACTATTCACGTAACTTTCAGCGCAATACAACGATTTAGATCGCGTGAAAGCGTTGCTGAAGAAGGGCGTGTCAGCCAACGTGGAGGATTCTGCTGGCTACATAAGCTTGCATTATGCAGCTCGAAACGGGCATTACGAAGTCTGCGAATTATTGTTGGAGAGCAATGCGAAAGTGAACGCACAGACTCGTTGCGGCCACGCCACTGCTCTGCACAGAGCAGCCATGCAAGGTCACGTTGGCATTGTTAAACTTTTGTTAAAATCTGGCGCCAATCCAAATTTAAAGGACGCTGATGGTTACACTGCTTTACATAAATCGCTACTAGCGCGTTCATTACCTGTTTGCGAGCTCCTGATACCGTGCACCGACTTAACGTTGTCACGCGGCAGTAAGCTGGATATAGAACAGTTCGCGAAAGAAAAGTGCCCTGATATTTTATCGTTTCTATTAACATGTGTGAATGCGCAAGGAGAGATGCAAGGGAGTCGGTAAATAAAATTTATAAATAAGTCTGTGAAAACCCTCGATTTCTCTATGTGTCCGCAAAATAGCTTGAATACGTATGAATTCTATTCATAAACTGCTCAACGAAACAACTGAATCGAGGAAGCAGTAGGAAGTAATTATCGGAAAGTATGTAAAACAGATTGCAGGTCTATTTATACTGTAGGTATTCTCTTGTGAAGACCTAAAATTCGTTAAATTAGGAAATCCGTTGGAAGCGCTTGTGACCGTAAAGCTACGTCTCTAAAACGGTCAGATTATAAGTTCCTGTCAGCTGATTGCCGATATTTGTTATAGAAGTTATTAAAATTCTAGATAGTTCTGTAATATACCGCTGAAAGTATATTTTTCCTTTGTAATTCCTCCGCGTTTATTAGCTCGCGTAGCTAGAGGAAAGTGCTGAAAACTTAATCCTCTGCCGAACAATATTAAGGAGTGTTCTGGCTCGTAATGCGCGTTAAGGGGAAAATAAAGAGGACGTGATTTCACTTTATTATAGAATAAAACCGGAAAGCTTATTGATAATCAATATCGTGGCGAACATAGCGAAGCGTTATATTTTATATTTTACTGGTCCGTGAATATGATCCCCGCTGCAATAAATTTCACCGCTGGCTTATTAAAGGGTGAAGGTTTTCTGGTCGGAAAGGAGAATACGAATGGAGACAGAAATTCAACATTCACGGGGAAACCATATTTATCGTAAAATTTTACATGGTACAATTTACAGGAAATTTTATTACACATGTGCAGCGTCAAATTTAATTCCGCATGGTACAGCGACGTTTCCCCCCCCGATACAGAAAAAATACAGGAATTAATAACAGTGGGGAAGGTGTCGCGTGTGTTGCGCGATAAAGTGATAAACGAATGAATTTACAAACAAAGTTGATGGATACGCGTCGTCATTCGTCTCGTTCCATGTGCTTGGTCGGAACAGCGGGAGGGAGAGAGAGACGGGACGAGAGAGAGAGGGAGAAGGAGGGTCATGCACTTGATATTGAATCGGCTCGTGAGCGATCGTGCGTTCTCGGTGGACCTCGGCGTGAGTTGCGGTACGCGGAGCGCAGTACGGCCGCCGGAGCCCCCTCGCGATAAACGGTGCTGCCACCTAGCGGAACACCTCCCGTCCCTTCTGTACGACTGCAATCGTTGCGCATGGAGTCAGTCGTTTCACGAATACCGCGGGTGGTCTGCGTGAAGGCTCGCCGTTGCCTTTAGCCGTTCCGCGACGGATCGTCCGTCGTTTCGCGGTCCGTGGCTCGTACCGCGTATCTACGAACCACCTTTCCCGCCTGGATTCCCGTTGCGATTTCGCTCGGTCGATTCGAGTGACAATCGCGAGGCGATGTAACCGTGTCCTGACGTCACACGGCTAATCAAGTGCACACACAAACGCAAACACACAAGCGCGCGCGCCTGCCTGCCTGCCTGCCTGCCACCGTATCCGTGTACATGGACGGTCTACGTAGACTGGCTGCGCGCAGTACACTACGTACAGGAACACGTATAGGGCCGTGCACACGGTCACAGAACTGATAGAGAACGAAGAAGAAGAATACACAGTGAGGATCGCGAAAGGACAGAATAGAAGGAACGGAAACAGAGAGGGAGAGAGAGAGAGAGAGGGAGAGTGGGATAGAGATAAGAGAGAGAGAGAGATATATATATATACATGCGTATATATACATACATCCATACATACATGTACATATTCTCTCGCGTAGTGAGAGAACGGTATTAGTGAAAAGGGGTGAGGCGTAAGACGTAGACAACACGGAGGACATTTCACACTTGCACACGTCTGTACGCGCCCGCGAACCTTTCGCCTCGTAAAACACTACGTGTCTCGGCTATTACGGAGAAAAAGAGGAGACGGTGAGCTCGAAACGTTGTCTCTTCGACCGAGACGCTCGACGGTCGAGTTTTCGCAAACGGTCGTGTTTCTGTGCCCCCCGGTGCTCTCCGCCGAACGATTTCGCGTTTTCGGACACGTGCGAGACAAAGCTACGAAATAGAGGACAAGAAGAGCGAGAGAGGTGCTGGCGGAGGAACGAGCGAGAGAGAAGTATTCACATCTCGTGGCGCCCCGTTGTGTTTTTCTACGGAAAGCTATGCTGCTCGGGACCTGGCGGTGAATTTTCAGTGTTCCGGAAGAAGACGTCCAGCGAGCGTGGAGATTCGGACGGGGGACAACGAGTTTCAGCAACGACAGAATCGTAAATTGCCTCGCGGTGTGATTCGGCGGCGAACTCGACGAGGAGGCGAACGGAACAGTTTCAGACCAACTCCGATGGACGGACAGGTTTCATCCCAATCGAACCGGTCAGTGAGCGTAATAATATCGTGTTTACCGTTTCAGTGTTCTTTTCCGATGCTGTTGTCGCGTGAATTTTTATCGCACCAGCGAGATCAGCCCGTGTGTGTGTGTGTGTGTGTATGTGTGTGCGTGGGCGTGTGCATGACACGGTCGCGGGTGAACGTTGCGCTGTCCGCGCGATAATATAAGAAAGTGGGGTTCTCCTGCGTTCCGTTTTTATTAACTTGTCGGACGGTCCACCACTTTGAGAGTCAAGTTCGTCGCGCTTCGCTGTACGCGCTGTGCTGCTGGTGGCGCGCGCGCGCATACTTCCTCGCGCTTTCGGTTGCGCTCCGCGACAAGCTTTCTACTCCGAGTGAGGCGAAAGATTTCCTCTCGCTGTGTTATCGGGAGAATCGTCGGCAAGGGTAACTATTCGAATGCAGCGCTGGCTACGTCGTTTCCTCAGCAACACTTTACTCGAGCGGGTCTTTTGTTTTGAAAAGCACCTTTACATTTTTCGTCGCTACTGGTCCCTGTTTTTCTTAACAGTTCTCCCGATTCGTTTTACATCGTCGTCAGTTCCAAATTTCAAATGCGCCTCAGGGTTGTGCGAAAGCTTCGATTATCGAATTAATCTGACATTTCTGAGACGCCCGCACGTAAACTTGCGAGTGACAGATATATCTGTGGTAAATTAGTGTGCTACGTTCAGATGGTTCAGGGGATAATCTTGAAGTTTGTCGTTTTAACGACTGCGTAGAATCAAGTTGGTGGCCTTTGGAGATGTTTTCCTCGGGAACAGTGAGGTTAGACTTTGTTATCGGTGTCCCTCGTTTCGCCACTCGGTGAATCCATTTCCTCGTGCTTATCTGACGCTGTCAGGTCGGTCGACGAGTCTTCGAATTCTGATTTGAAAGCAGCAGTGCTCCTATGCAGAGAATGCGTGAGCGTCGGCGACAATATCGATCAACTTTTCCTAAACGTGCCTCGGTCTACATATGTTCCGGGAGCAGAATGGGGTGTGGACATGCGCGTGTATACGGAGCATTGAATTAGTAGTGCGTCGTCAAGTGCGCGACGCCATGTGACGCGCGGATTACGATGCACGCAATAAGCGGTATACGTGTTTCGGAAAAGAACAATATTTCCCGCCTACGAGGGGATTTAACGTTGGTACGGATATAGCAAATCCGCTTGTTGTTTGATATAATGAAACAGCTGTGCGTAGGTATATCGGTGTTGGATAATAATCAACCTGGTCACACCTATGCGTCGAAGGGTCGATAAAAATTCACGAACGTCTCGTACACCTTCGACACAATTATCATATCTCTATTTCCTTCAATAAGTGGGGTAGATTGGAATAATGAAGAGAATAATTAAATGGAAATCAAGCGGTATCGATCTTCCACGAGTACCTATCAAACTTGTAGGTCATAGTTTAATTGAATCCCGTATTACTTCCCACTTCGTTTGCAATTAATATTTTTTAATTTTTATCAACTACCCCACTGTTCGACTTTTATTCATTCTTCCGCGTGTCAATATATTCCAATGTATACCAAAATATTCCCTACCAGATAGCGAGAATACTCAAAGGAAAAAATACTTTTTCGATGAGAATTTGATTGTGCACAAGTAAGGTCGCAGAAAGCCACCGTCGCTCAACGATTGTTTTCTAATTATCAGGATCCACAAGGTTGCGAGGATTTCGCTGAGAGTCGGCAAACCGGAGGTTGGCGAACGAGGACGAAGGAAGCACCAGCCGCTCGATCGCATCGGAACGTCCCTCGGTGGAAACGATTCATCGTCGTTCAGAGGCAAGACGTACTTCCCACGCTAGCTCCGCAATAGTTTGCCGGCCGCTAAATATTTCTAGCGGACCCCGCGTTTCGGCAGCGGGCACAGGGGAACCGATCGCTGGCGAACAGAGCGACACCCGAGCACGGCCGAACAAACGACGCAAGGGGGGAAAGAGCGGAAGCACGCACATTGGAACGCCAAAGGTTTCTATTCCTCGCCGGTAGATTACGCGTACGGTTCGAGGAAAGAGAGGAGGCACGCGGGAATCTCTTGCTTGCGCGCGAGTGGGTGAGCTAGTGAACGAGTGAGAAGGAGAGAGCGGTAACGTCGACAAAAAAAAAAGTGAAGCCGATCGTTCGTTCGTTCGAGGACGAGGAGGGAAGGTGCCCCGCGGCGCTCGGTCGATAAAGGAGGAGTGTTACGCGGGAAGGGTCAAGCAGACGAAACAGTGGTGTGTATTCGCCCGCATGATTATTTGCCCCCGTTACCGCGACAGTGCGATCTGTACGGCGCGCGGTTCATTGGGACAGACCGAATGCCGGTAAACACGGGAGAAAGGTACAGAACGATGCGTCCGAGAACGCGTGCCCGGCCCGTGAGCGTTGCTCGAGGAAAGGAAACTATTCGACCACGTTGATCTCGCGCCCGTTTCGTTCGCGACGCGCGAGACTGACGACAGTGAAACCGAATATATCGTTTCGTTTTTTTTTTCATCCCATTCCCTGTATGCTTCGTAGACTCGGCCGCGAGGAATCGTCGTTTTGATTGCGAGTTGCCGCAGTAAAAAGTTCTGCTCGCTCGTGGCAGGGGGCGGGGAAGGAGGAGAAGGAGGATTAAAAGTACCGCGTGATTGGCGGATTTAGGGGGTCAGTGTCGACGGTGATGTATCGAGTGGTGCGTTTCGGTTAACGATAACCGGTGGTGGTGTATCCGCATCGTTTGCTGGTGCGGGGGTGTTGTGCAGGGTGGTGGTTGGTGGTAGTGGTACGTCGTGCAGAGAAAGAGAACACGGCTCGACTGGGACTCTTTAACTCATTACCCACGGATCTCTCTCGGCAGTTTGACGCCGCAGCCATCCTCGATGAGAGGAGGCACATGTCCATTGCTGCCACTGAAAATGCAGGGTAAGTCCGCACGCATTCCACTCTCCGGTTTCATTTCTTGCCCTCGTCGTCCCTGTCGTTCAACAGAGCCGAGCCTCCGGTTAACCTGGAGTTCGTAAGGTACTGTTTGCTTGTTTAGACGAGCTGAGATTGCCCTTCTGTTATCTCGACGATCCGCGTACATCAGTAGGGCCTGATGATGACACACGCAGAGGACGCCCGGCTGTTATTGGCTGGCGATTCTCTCGTGAACGAATGACCCTAGCGGCACTTCTGGCCGGGCTGTAGTATTCCCAAGTTGGGAATTAGTTGGTCATCGGGATGTCAACAATAAACGCCACTGGAGGATCTGGGAAAGAACTACGGAGGGAAAAGGCTTCGCTATTTTTCGTAACAAATTCGCTAGCGTCTTCTAGTCCTCTTTCCAACACGTGACGGATGTTCGTTATTTCCGATACTCGGAAGACAAGCACCGTTTTACTATCGCGCGACCTTGAATACCCTAGTATTATGTAGCGTTGACCTCTTTAATCACCATTTCTGCGAATGCGAAGTAAACAAAAAACTGCACCCGTAGCGAAATTACTGCGAGTTGACCTAAACTAAAAGTCAAGTCACCTATTTATGTGAATCGAATGTTGTCCCGAATTTTGTGTCGTTTGACGCCATCGCGTGACTTACGTGCAATAAACTGCGACAATGTTTTGGTCATTTCGCTTTCTCGCGTGGTGCGTTCGTGGGAAAATTGCTGGACGATTGTAGCCTGAACACCCGGAATGTTCGTACTTACATGTCGCGCGCGGCCACAGTTAAGATGTAAAGTACTTAAATGAAACTGTTACTACTAGCGCAATTAACCTCTTAACTGAGGAATTACGCGAGCGAAAGTTTCACGTACGCTTCCTTCAAGCTCCGTTGCAGCTTCTTCTTTTTTCTCGATTATTCGGATACTCGCAATGGCGAGTGCGTTCGGTAACCTATGTGGCATTCCACCTAAGAAGAGACCTGCGCCCCGACCGATTTCTGACCGATCTGCGCAGCTCCCACGGATCTGACACGCGCGATTGGCCGTAGCGCTATCCCTGCCGGTTTTCTACCAATCAGCAGGGTGTTACTGCGCGGAACGAGTCTGCTCTTAAGTGGAATACAAATTGTGTTAGGTAAATGCGATCTTCGTACCTGGCTTTATTATTGTATCAAAATATTCCACGAAATCGGAGGATGTTACAACTTCATTCATCTGTCCAACAGGGCATAGAGTGAATTTTTGTCGAGAAACATGAAATAATTAGGGTTGCCAGCTTATCATCGTATAAATCCCGGAGTGCCGCACATTCCAACCCGGAGATTCGAATATAAACCTGGAGATGGAAGAAGCAAATTTAGAAAAAAGTTTTGTTACCGAATATCCGGAAAACAAATGTGCAATTCTTTTAAGCTCAAACAATTCAGAATTTAAAAGTATCTGTTTTTTTAATAAAAATTTTTATTGTACGTAAGATTGATATTTTTTTCTACAACCCGGAGATTTTTCCAGTAAAACCGGAGAGGTGGCAACCCTGGAAATAATCCTAGTTTACAAATTAAAAGAACTAATCGCAGGTGTCTCATTTAAGCATGGAAGGGTGAATCAGTATGGATATAAAAATTCGTAGAAAAATCGAACTTGATAAGAAATCTACGCTGATTATGTGAACCCCTCAAAAGCCAAACTAATCAGCACCACTTTTTGTAAATTTCCCAATTTTAATAGGTGAGCGCATAACTAATGCTCACTGTAGGTACCACTTTTTTCTACTTCTTATTTTACAGGGCTGATCAGTTTGGCTTCCGAGAAGCTGATATATCGATGTCCCATCGAACAAGCAATAGACGTAGGTATTGACCTAATTCGCGCGAGGATGAAGGAAAATTCCTCAACCCTTGAACGATGGATAGCTTGACCGCGCGTGGGATGCAGGATCCATTTTGCCCCATAATTCATACACATCTCGTAATACCCTCCAAAATTAGAATTTAATCTTGGGGCCATCAAAAATCTGCTGCTCCAAGAAGTAATAAAAAATAAGAAGTATCGCATGTGGTTTGATATTTAGGGTGGATCAAAATGGATTGTATCCGCTGGGCGAGTGTTAAGTGTTATATTTTTATTCGATTACCATTACACAAAAGCAGTTGCGGATTTGTGTGTAGGCTAAGTAGCCTGCAGCCTGCGGTAAATTTTGAGCGAAAGGAATTTGGGAAAGGTTCCAGCACAGAGGCTTGAGACAACTTTAAAAACAATTCACATCTTTCTCATATACTGAATTAACAATAATTCATATGCGAGTTGCAACGTTGAATTAATTTTAAAATCTCTCGACTCTAAAATTAATATATTCGATGAGACCTATTTCCAGGAAAGGGCGGCAGCCACTTGTTAGCTTAGAAGCGCCAAATCTCCGAATCCCCGCCCCTGCACAAAAGGGCAAGAATATTTGTGGCATTGAGCCGAAAGCGGAGTGACCCACATTTTTGCGAAATTGAATTAGTAGCAATAATGTATTACAATGTGCTCGACTAATCATATAAAATTAAATTATATATAATTTTTCGTTCAATGTGGGTTAGTCCGCTTTGTCACAGTGCCTCATTTCTGTAGCAAGTTTTACAAACATTTTTCACACGGCGAATTAAATGGTGGACGTTTTATCAGTCGTGCAGCAGTTGCAGGCAAATGTAGGTCATTTTACAGAGTAGCATGTTCCATGATGTTTCACTTGCGCTACTATGATACTGTAGGATTAAGCTGGCAGAGAGGTCTAGAAGGTTGCTGGGTCACAGAGGGCCCACATTGAAGCCGATCGCAGAATAAAAATCGTGCACCGGTTTCTTAAATATGTCAACTTAAATTAATGGACGGACTGATGGGATTTAGTGCTCCGGGTTGATGCTATCTGGATTTGTTGTTGGACATCTGGTGTATCGAGATGCAAATTCGAAGTAACGTTGTTGCTGCATGAAACAAGAGGCTCTTAAGACTGGAAATTTTCCATTTCGTTAGAGATAACATCTCTCATTTGCTTTGGGAAGTGGACCTTTATTAATCAATGCCTGCGAAGATTCCAAGATTATCCTTTTTTATACTGCGTTGTTTTATCTTATATGTTAAGCTAATTTTCTGTTCCCTTATCTTTGATACCTGTCCAGATTCCTTATTAATATTTTCTACATCCACTCCATATTCGCGCTATGTTTTCACGCTTATATAGGATTTTCACTCACCCTCTCCGCATCGATGATTCATTTCAATCCTCCGGCTTCTAGCAAAAGTATGTCAACAATGAATTCTCGAGTGTATCAGAAGCCTACATGAAATTGGTCTTCTCCATATTTTTTGTTATGCGTTATTTAAGAAAAAGAAGATACAACTATCCCCATATCGAGTTCGTTATATTTAATAAATTCATCTTAAAACGCTCCATGGTTTTTATTCTGCCCATAAATAATCTCGTTACACGTTCCCTCGATTATTTATTATCCTTAATTTTTTTTCTCGACTCGATATTCGTGCGTAATACTTCAAATAGTCCCGTGTCCCCGTTCGCGTGCACGGAATTACACAATAATATCTTCCCACGAGAAGGCGAGCAGAGAAGAAAGGGGACGACGACGTATCATCCGTCGTTATGTTTAAGTTAAAAAATTTAAGAGCTCTCCCTTTGTAAGGCTGAATTGTGCCGACACCTGCTGCTCCTTTTTTCTTTCTTCTGGGGGAAACCTCTCGCATCCAGCCTCTTCCAGTTTCTACCGAACCTATATCGCGGACTCGTCTACCTGCGATACACCTTCGTATCCCGGGAGAGGTGGACCAAGGTAGGGGGACCTTCCGCATACACGCTTAGGTACACGCTGCCTAAAACTATCTCGCTGCTTGTCCGTTGTTCTTCGCGGCTCTATCAATATTAACGCTTTCGCTGGCACCGCGGCTCCGTGTACAGGGTGTCTGAAAATACGCGCTACGTACACCACGAGACGGAAGTCAGTCGAAAATGTGGAACAAATCTGTGCCTCGCGGTTGCTCATTTTTTAGGAAATTGACTTTGGAAATACGTGGAGTACGCAATTACGTATTTGAGTTCTCCGATCAGTGTGGTTGTCGTTAGAGACGTTTTTCTAAAGTAAATCTCAATTTGAAGTCTGTTAGTTTTGATTTGGTTATCTGCATTGCGTCAGAAGAAAAGGTAAAAGCTTTAGGTTCGCCGTAATATATTTTTATTTCTGTATTTTACTGTTATAAAATCAGGGGCGGACTTGTGTATAGGCTTTTTTGGGAGTGGCAAATTTTGGGGAGCATCAAATTTGGAAGGCGGCAAATTTTGGGTAGCGACACATTTTGGAAGGTGACAAATTTTGGAAGGCGACAAATTTAGGGGAGCATCCAATTTTGGGGACAGGAAAATTTTGGAAGGCGACTGATTTAGGGGAGCGGACAATTTTGGAAGGCGACAAATTTTGGGGAGCATCAAATTTTGGAAGGCGACAAATTTTGGGGAACATCAAATTTGGGTGAGTATCAAATTTGGGGGAACATCAAATTTGGGGGAGTATCAAATTTGGGGGAACATCAAATTTGAGGGAACATCCAATTTGGGGGAACATCAAATTTGGGGGAGTATCAAATTTGGGGGAGCATCAAATTTGGGGGAGCATCAAATTTGGAAGGCGGCAAATTTTGGGGAGTGGCACATTTTGGAATGCGACAAATATAGGGGAGCATCCAATTTTGGGGACAGGCAAATTTTGGAAGGCGACTGATTTAGGGGAGCGGAAAATTTTGGAAGGCGACAAATTTTGGGAAGCGGCAAATTTTGGAAGGCGACAAATTTAGGGGAGCTTCCAATTTTGGGGACAGGCAAATTTTGGATGGCGACTGATTTAGAGGAGCGGACAATTTTGGAAGGCGACAAATTTTGGGAAGCGGCAAATTTTCGACGGCGGCAAATTTTGGGGAGCGGCAAATTTTGGAAGGCGACAAATTTTGGGGAACGGCAAATTTTGGAAGGCGACAAATTTTGGGGAGCATCAAATTTTGGAAGGCGACAAATTTTGAGGGAAAAGAATTGGGAAAGGTTTAAAACAGAAGCTTGAAACAACTTTAAAATCAATTCACTTATTTCCCATATAACAAATTAGCAATAACTCATAATGTGGGCTGCTATATGGAATTAATTATAAAATTGTCTCGACTCTTTTAAATTAAAATATTTGATATTTTGCGGAACGGGCGGTAGACACCTGTTAGCTTAGGGGCGCCGGATCTCCAAATCCATCCCTGTATAAAATACTATACTTTGCCTCCATACAGAACTTGCAAATACTTGTAGAACGTAGTTACGAAGTAACTTGACGAAGTAAGGAAAGATGGCCCATTCCCGAGATAGTGGAAGCCGTGTAAGAGCAAGTAATCGAACAGAGTTAACGTTGTTGTCGAAGAACACGGCTGCGAGGGAAGGATAGCTACCGTATGGTGCGAATACGATACCAACATTTTTAGACACTATTAGACAACTGGTCTTGATAAGCAACTTGCGCAATGATACGTATTTCCTTGCTTTGTACTGTCGTTCCGTGTAATCGATACGTACAGCACGCGTACTTGCGTAACCGCCGATGAACTAATTCGGAACAGATGGCACGAAACTTCGGTTTGCCCTCTGAACGAATTTTACTACCCCGTCGCGTCGAAGAAAGATTCGCGACGACGGTCGGGGGAAATGTCTCCCTCGTTCCTTTTTCTATCAAGTCGCGATAACATTGTACACCTCGTTCGTTGAACAAACACGGCTTCTGTGATAAGCACATCTTTCTGCATCGTTAAAATGTGGAGCGAGCTGCTAGAGTTTGCAAGGGCGAAGTACATAGTCGAGAAATCGACTGGTTTGCGGTCACTGGTCAGTAGTATATCGTTTCACGATTCGACACACTGTTCGTGTACTTGTATGTGCAGTATAGGACTGACTATTAGGTAATATATGACTCATCGTAGTCCATCGAAGGTGTTCGCCAAGGCAGCGAAGAGTGTTTCCCGTCAGGTACTTTTTAAAAATTCTTTCCAAATTTTTATTAAAGCAAGATTGTAGCGCTTATTGCGCCATTAAACTTTTGTTCGAAACGTTTTTTTTTGCCTCTTGTACTTGAGGAGTTATGTGCGAAAAAGTGGGTGTGCTTTTTTGGTTTTGAGATCTATAAACCCATAAGGTTGTGTTCCAATCGGTAAGTGAGGGGTCGCGGTGTTCCCTCGTTAGTTCCCACTCCCGGAGACAATGCTTTCAATCCTCTTTAGAGAGCATCGACGGGAGTATACCTGCACGGGAATTCCTCGGCGTGGAAACACGTTGGAAACCATTCGGTGTTTCATTGGAAAAGGACACTTTTAAGTAATACCCTTTTCCGTGCTCCGTAATCTCCCGCTGACGATATGTCTTATTAACTCGCGGACAAGGTCTTAGGAACTGTGCATCTCTGTGCGCGGCGACCGGCGAGTACATTCGAAAATAACAGCCCGCCGAGCGCGAATTCCTTGACTCGCTTTCAGCCATGCCGGACGAACGAAGGATAAACGGACACACGGCAATCGGCAGCCCCCCTCGCGTGTCTCCTACGATATCAATCCTCCCGCATTAAACGAGATGCAATACGCGTATCGGAAAACAAGACGTATCCTCTTGGTCGCCGCCAAGAGGAAATTGTAGAGGCTCGCGAAACATAAGATAGAACGCGGACAAGCGTGGCACGTCATCGTCGTCGTCGTTGGTCGTTGTCATCCAAGCGGCCGATCGCGAGGAGAGAGTCAGTCGCGTGCGAGGCACATGTAGCGAAATAGAAACTTGGCTCGGTGTGGCGTGGGCGTGCAAGGCCCGTGCAGCACGGCTATATAACTGATTCATCATCGCGCGGACGCTGTATCCATCGCGAGGAATTACTCGGCTCCAAGCGAACGGGACGAGTAATTAAATCTACGGTCTTCTATCTGCGACGGGGCCGACAAGTGGACGAGGCTACTACTCGGGGGAACATTTTCTTTTCTTAGAATGTAGAAGTCAGTCAGTATCGACAATTAGTAGATTATCCGCTATAAACTGAAAGAGGAACGACTTTGATAACATTTCCGCTTCGTTTGATTTTGGTTTTCAATTTGAACGGGAAAATCGAGATGGGAAGTATAAAGAGCAGCTATTTCCGCAAAGTTGAAATGTCTACATTCCTTTCAGGAATCAGCAAATGTAAACACCTCTCGAGTATGTGAACTTAGAAATGGCGAGCGGTAGCTCGGGACTGTCTAAATTACACTCGTAATCGACAAGATTTTCGCTATTCGTTAATGTACGCGGGTGATCGTCAACGCCCGCTGTATTACGCTTTGTTTACCTTCGCCGTCATTTTGATTCCGTTCCGTCCGAAGAGCGCTCGTCGCGATCGTAGCCTCCCCTCGTGATCGCCTAACAGAACCAACTTGGCCAGGAGTCGGAATAGAGAGAAAGAGCGAACGATCGTTAATCGCGTCCGCTGCCTGTTCATGCGGTCCGCGTGTCACGATCCATCGTTCGCTCGTGCGTTCCGTATCGTGGATGTAACTGTTCGGTAGGGAGCGCGGAGGAACGCGGAAACCGGCGAGCCAGCTCGCTTCGCCAGCGGAATCGATCGAGGTGACGATCGATAAAGCTTTTAGATTCCTAGATACAAAGTGGCGATAGCCCCGCGCAAGCAACCGCCGGAGAAAGAGAGGCCACGGAGGAAGTGCAGAAAGGTCGAGAGAGGAGAGGAAAAAAGCAGGCGAAATATCGGCCCGATGTCTGCCGAATAGTGAGTAGCGTGTATGTAATAAGTCACGTGTTCGGCGGCGAGCGCGGCCGAGGGCCGAGCCGAACCTGAGCGGACCGAGCCGAATCGCGCCGAGCCGCGCCGCGTCGCGCCAGCTCCGTGGATATAGATCCTCCTGTGCGCGATGCGACGTTGCCACGCCACCGTCATGGAGCCGGCCGGCTTCTCGACACCAGCTAGCCGACTCCTTCCTTTCGTTCGTTCGCCTGCCTGCTTGTCTGTCCGTCTGTCCCGCCCGCCCGTCCGTCCGTCCGATCGACCATCCGTCTGTACGGGAAAAATAGCGTTGCCTTGGCTTTCTTTCCTTGCCTGACTCACGCCCTGACCGCGTTTCCTTTCGCAAAAACACCTTCAATTTTTCGACAGTCACATCGATTTTCTTTTCCCGTCCCTTTCCCCAATGCTGTCCGGAGAAAGCAAAGCGAGGCAAGATACGTGCGCCGTTTCTTGACCACCGATGATGTAATTCCTTTGTTTCGCCCCCCCCCCCCCCCCCCCCCCCGGTTCCAGCGTTTCCTGCTGTACTGGTAGATTCGTCGAAATCGCGTCGAGCCTATTATCTGAGATGCTCGAGCGGCCTTATCGATGGTTCGATTGGCGTGGATAACGAAAAGTAGTTCTCGGACGTTGTGTAACACGAAACAGACCGCCACTGAACATTTCTAGAGCCCTTCTTGTGTCGATTCTCTCTCTCTCTCTCTCTCTCTCTCTCTCTCTCTGTGTTTTTAGATAACTGGACAACAGCGTCGTGTTTAGTGAGTCGCGAGGTGTAAGAGAGATATGGCAACGTGTACCCTTTTTTTTTTCTAAGCGCAGGGCAGAAATAGCACGGTGTAAAATACACCGTTATGCATCCTGTGTATATTTATTATGTGTAAACTTACACAACGCATCATTACTATACGCAATCGTTTGTTGCATAACGCGTAATGAATTAGCAATTATTCTCGGGGGGGAAAGACACTGTACGCGTGTAATCTGTCTAAGTGGCAGGTACCGTTTTCTCGGATAATACGATATACCAATTAATTTAGACCCGCGAAGCCAACCGGCGACCTCGGCATCGGTACTTTCGCATATTTTTACGTAATTTCGTCTCGAAGACCCTACGGCCGGTATTTAGAACGCACCGTTATCACCGAACAGTGCCTGTCTGTTTCTCGGGGTCCCCGTTGCGTCGGATATACCGCGTGCCTCGCTTCCAGAGAACCACGCGTGCTAGAGGGGTTTGTTAACGGTGAATTTTGTTTCAATTGGAATACGCAAATTAACGGGTGTGTATGCACTTCAATTTTGTGCGATGAAATTAATCGTTCACTTCCACTCTCGGATCCACGCGTTTGAGTTATTAACTTTCCGAAGCTTTCCGTTTGGAATGTACAAATGTATTTTAAAATATAAATATTGAATGAATGTAAATTATGCGAAATAGCGCGTTGTAATGAAAATCCAAATAAAGCGGCGAGGCTCGAGAGTGGAAGCTATTATTAGACCATAACGTAACACTATTTTCGAAAGAGATTCCTTAACAGTTCGCCTCGATTGACAATCGAAAGTACATCCGGCTTATTTTAAAACGACGATTTTGCGGGAAGATAATCGGTGAAAGCGTACGATTAATTGTGGTCGTAATACAAAAACCCGAGGTATGTATAATACTTTGACTTAGTGGCTGGCGGCAAATATAAAAATTGCTGTTGCGTTCATCCGCATTTCAAAGTCAATTCTACAGTCGCCTGAAATTAGGGAATACAATCCCGGCTGCTTTTTGGATTCCAAATATCCCGGGATTTGATATAACTAATCTCGAGAATTTCGGGATTTTTTAAAAATATGAATTACTTTATGAACACCTGAAAAATATAAAAATAAATAAACATAGTCATTTCAGAATAATAAGGAGAATAATAATAAAAATGATTTATTTAAATAATAATATTAAGTCGCATATAACTAACTAAACTATATTTATTTTTACAATGATATTCTCACTTTCCACTATTTCACAAATCAAACATCGTAGATATGTACTTTAGGTGCTTTGCTGTTTTTTGTACGCATTTCCAAAAATCTTCATAATGGTTTACTGATATTATCTATATTATTGCGGCTTTATTGTGCTTCATTGTCCTACTGTGTTTATTGTTAAAAATGATTTTAGCTTGTGTTTCAGACTAATGATAGAAAGTATGTTTGTTCACTTTAAATAAAGATATAGAATTTTCACGCATAATAAATCATTTGCAAATTACTGAAATTTCTATTATCCAATCTCGGGATTAGTCCCGGAATGCCGAGATAGACTTTAAAAAATCCCGGGATAGTAAATAATGACCGGGATTGTATTCCCTACCTGAAACACATATTCAGGTGAAAGCTACCCCGAGAAATACTTTCGAGCAAGAGATTAGCGCACAGTTCTTCTCTTTGTGATAAAATTAAACGATATACAAACTCGTTAATAGGAGTGCAGATAAAATTTACAATTCGCGATGATACCGTAAACTTTCGGTGTAATAATTCGTTCTCTCCGATAGATCAATATCACGAAACTATAAAAATTAATGGATCGTGGAGGATAGAAGATCTATGGAAGGAAGATTTTTCAATCATTTCAATTTCTTCAGACCTCGATATTATCACATTCGATCCCGCAAAGTCTCATATTTATTATAATTAACATGTTAATCGAGTCGAGGATAGTTTAAACGGCACTTTTAACGAGGCATTGTTAACGAAGGCTGTCGTAAAGCGAAAAGGGCGATCGAGCCAAATGCGCCGTGGAAAGCGGGAGCTCGCGATCCTCGCGTTTTCATTTTTGCGTTCAGTTGGTCTCATTGAATTGCTACTTTAATTGGTCGAGAAGTTTGCTTATCCTTATAGAGAGCGTGTACATCCCGAGAGTTACGAGATTATGCGAGTTTCTTCACATGGAAAACTCTCAAATCGTCGCCGTTGTCGGCAGAGTGTGACACGGAATTGCGACGTTGCCAATGTTGCAGCCACTCAAGGGCAGTTCACACCGTGCCACTGTTACCTGAACGAGTAATCGCATTAATCTTGTCATGCGCAGTATCGACGCTGCGCGAGTTGCTTTATATATTAAAAATAAACACGAAAAGCTACATTTTAGCCTTGCGCGTATCATTCATGCGTTCTACTACGAAATGAGGAAAGAGTTCACATTAAGTTCAGATTAACAATTTTAGAGAGCAGAAATTTGGAAGCCTACGATTTTTTTTATATTCACCACTGGCGCGCGTTGAAATTGTTCACTTTCGTTTAAATCGTTAATTCAGAAGTCAAAGCATCTTTTTGGTTCCTGAATGTCGAATTTTATTTTCCATTGCTCGAGCAATCTGGAAACTTATGTTTAGTTACTGTAATAATATATGTACAATACATATTACTAGTTGTTACGTAATATTTACAACGCACGTTTAATGGACCTTTTTAAGGTCCCGACGCCATATGAAGCAATAAAGTAATTCAAGCAGGTGATTAAGTATTACAAGCAGCGCTGTATAATTAAACGGGGAATCAGTGAGTCACGGGTAACAATAAAGTCTAGGGAACTCGCACGCCGAGGCCAGAAGCGTTTGAAGAACGGAGCTTTTTAAACGAAATAATTTAATCTAAAATTAGAGGTGATTTACGCGCGTTGGATATGAATCATTTAGGATGGATTTAGGGCTTTAGGATCGAGGGCCCGACGTACACGGCGATCTAATTTGTAATCTTCCTCGCTTCTGAAAATAGTAATATCCGCATGGAAAAGCCTAAGATAGTCGAGCTGCTAGGTAACCGCGGCGCACGTTTCTGCTGCGCCCTGGTCGCGCTTTTAATCGGGATTTTCATCGGAAATATCGACGAATAGCTGGCGGACGAGCGTCCTCGTTGCCTGCTTCAGGGGCGAACATCGGTATCGATCGATTAAATATTGTAGTCTACGCCAGTTCTTGGTACCTATGAAACTTGATACAATAGTTACGCGCGATACCTCTTCTATTTCAATTTTTGTATAAAGTTTCAAGCGTCTGGATTAGAACGTATCGCGTTCAGCTTCCGTCCGGCAGATTCAAAATTCAGATTTCAATCTATCGATGAAATATTCCAAGAGATCGTTCGCATATTTTGGGTCAGTTAGTTGATCTAATATTAATATAATAATTCCCATCGTGACGTGAGATTCATTTAGGCTCCTCACAGATTTGTCTCAAATAAATTACCTTCTCGTCAGCTTACGTCGAAAGTTCGATCAATTTAAACAGTCGACTCGACAAGATTTTGCTAAATTTTACCGCGTGATTCACCTAACTTAAGCGGGTATACCCGTTTGAACCCTCGGAAAATGTGTACATTCTGTGGATTTTTTTACAAGTCAACGGTTTGATGCAGATTTCTCGTTTTTTTACTATCTTTACACAGTATTTTGAACTGCTTAAAAAAAAAGTTTCGGTTACAAAACTATTGTTTCTCGGAAGTTATGGACACGTATCCGAAAGTCTCTCGATTTTAGGCGGCTAAACGGCGGGCCTGGAAACAGCTGTACGTCGTGTCTGAAATCAAAAGCAATAAAATCTTCTTATAAACTATGTCAATAGCTATCGCCCAACGGAAACTACACTCATATAGTTTATAAAAAAAAATAGAAATTTGATTTCGGACCTGCTGTTCCATAGTTACACCTTCGACCAACTCGCGTGGGGGGGTCTAGGAGATTAATTAATATATTAAAATTTATGGATGTTTTCCTGTTCATTTTTTTTGAGTAGTCTCTTAAGAGAGCGTACGAAAGGTAGGTAATAAAAATTTTCTACGAAAACTGTAAATTATTCCTGAAAAAAATTTCTTAAAAATGGCTTACCTTTCCGGCCGTCACAGTGGTGTTCCCCCTTAAAATCAGGAAAAGAATTTACCCCCCCGAGTATCAGGTGGAAGGGAGTTATACCCCCTTAACGAACATCAGTGGCGATCAACGAATGCTTGCTCTATTTTCTTAGCTCACGTCAATACCTTCATGCCGGATCAAATAGTCTGAAATTCCAAAGTGAAAAGCTTGGTATTCCACTTAAGACACCTACTTTATTCCACAAAAAACCGTCCAAGCCGATTTCTTCAAACTTCCCAGAAATATTCTTCACAGTAACACCTAGAAACAATCAAGCCTGTCGAAAAAACGCGTCCACTTTGTTGGTTCAGCCGATACCAGAGGATCCCGCGAGCCACTAGCTTGTTATTCCATCGAAAGGAGCACCTCGGTTCCCTTTGAAGTGTCCGAAATTCTTTCTCAGAGGTCACCCGGTTGCGACTCGTGAATTTTCGATTTCAACGAGCCTCGGTTACCCTCGGGATTCTCTCCTCGGAGTTGACACCGAAGATCGCCGAAGGTGTGGTGGTTCCCCGTTTCTCGACGCCCGGGCGACAGTTGCCAGCAACGGCGGCGCTGCTGGTTTCACGTCCGTGAATTTCGGGCCATCCCGGCGGACAAAACGCGAGGGACACGCGTGAATCGCGGATCATCGCGCTTTCTCCGCCGCCCGAGAATGGATGTCGGTAATTAACGTCGCGACGAGCAAAGGGAAGGAACGCGAGCGGTAGCGGGACTCGGCCTCCCGCTCCCGCTGGCCAGCGTGCTTCGCGGCGGCCGCGATGGCTCGTGTATTGCAGCCGGTATCTCGCCAGGAGAAAGTGGAATAATTTAGGTAACCTTATTGTTGCTTTTATTGTTGCGTAACAAGTGTAACCCACGCGGCGAAATGGCCCATTAACACCGAGCCGCGGCATTGAAAAATAATTCCACGCCGCTTGAACGATGCAAGGGAAACGTGCTCTCGGGGTGATCTACCTTTCGTGCCTCTGCTTTTTGCCCGCGCGGTGGAGCTTCGGCCAAGTTTGGAGAGTAAACGAGCATGCGCGAACTATAGTTTTACGGCGATATTTAAATTACATGTTACTTACCGGTAAGATAAGTGGGTCATTAGGAAGTGGCGTCGTTCTCCAAACGAATTCGTGTTGTCGACTGTTTCGATTCTGCTCTTTTCTTGCGGTAGTCTGTGGAATTTTTATGTTACTTCTAAGTGGGCGTTAATAATAGATTCTGTTATTCTTCACGTGCAATAATTTGCGTTGTAATAGTAAAAGTTCCACGGGAATTCTTCAGTAGAATTATCTTCCGAAATTTTATGACTATTTCTAAACGTTAAATTGATGGTCGACTCTCATTAACACTGTGCAATTTTGAATTAATATAAAGTGGGTGGGCAAATTATTATACTCTAAACATTTTCGTGAATTTTTCTAATTATTTTAAAATGGATTTAATACGATTGCAAAAGAAATCTTAAATTGGCAACTAAAGGCTCTGAACGGAAACTTTCTTAGCTTTCCAAAACACTCATGAAACTTTGTCTACGGTCATGAGTTTCCAAGTTAAAGTGAAGAGTAACTTTTTTGCTCTGATCGCGAATAACTCGGTCAATAAAAATCATACAACAAAACCAAGAAAATGAACTTAAAAAGAAGTGTTTGTTCTATAAGAGCTCCTCGTTGGATTTACCGGGAAAAATTTGTTTCGCCAGGTGGGTGGCCAAATTATTATACTCAAACAAAGTTTAAGCGATGGAATTGCTGTAGTCTCTGCGAAAAATGGTCTCAAAAAGACTTAAAAAACGCATTTTAAGTTTTCAGTTTTTGAATCAGGAACTCAATTTTTTTCATCCATTATGATACTGTTTTATCAAGATGAAACATAGGAAACGAAGTTTCAGAAATTTTTGCCTAGTTTGAACGTATGCACGGGCCAAACAAATTTTTTTTCTGGTAAATCCAACGAATAGTTCCATAGAGCAAACGTTTCTCTTTAATTTCGTTATTTGGGGTTTTGTTGTATGATTTTTGTTAACCGAGTTATTCGCGATCAAAGCAAAAAAGTTCCATTTCACTTCAACTTGGGAACTCATGATCGTAGACAAATTTTCACGAGTGTTTTGGGAAGCTAAGAAACTTTCCTTTCAGAGCATTTAATTCCCAATTTAAGATTTTTTTGTAATTGTATTAAATCCATTTTAAAATGATCCGAAAAATTGACAAAAATGTTTTGACAATAATTTGCCCACCCACTGTATATTAACCTGTATTTTAGATTGCAAGTACTAATTCCCAACAGATCCACAGTCAACTATTACAACATAGGAACGACAAACCTTCGTTTTACCCTAGAATATTTATAGAATGGAATTATAATGTTCCTGTTAATTTATAATTGCACAGAGCGCCAAACACGTCGCGGTAGAAATTTTACACGCGATTGACGATGCCCCGATGACAAATCCCTGGGCGTGCAAACATG
The DNA here is from genome assembly GCA_910592295.1 of Andrena haemorrhoa. Lineage (NCBI taxonomy): Eukaryota > Metazoa > Arthropoda > Insecta > Hymenoptera > Andrenidae > Andrena > Andrena haemorrhoa. The sequence goes on from OU342943.1 coordinate 18,626,547, forward strand.
TGGACGCCAGTCGAAGTGTTAACAGCGAAGTGACTGGGAAAGTCGACTCGACTTCAGGCCTTACATACGTCTAGTACCACCAAAAATGCGCTAAAAGAAATTTTTTTTTTAGTAGGGATAACAATCGAAATTAATAAAAATAAATAGTACACATTGTTTATTGGTATTTAAACTTTATAACAAAATTTATTTCGCTTTATTTTTACAAAAATTACTATATAAAAAATCACGTGATCCACAACACTAAGAAAAAAAGTTGCCCCACGGTCGGCATCATATCTCCAGTAAATGTTGATCGATCTGCAAAATTTAAAAAAATTCTTGTAAAATAAAGTTGTAGTTATAGTATGTCGAGTCGGAATTTTGAATTTCGAAAAATTTAGCAATTTATGGCAGTTTAAAAAAAGATATGCGTTTTACGTCATAAATTTTACACTTTAATTATTTTTGTAAAAGTTTTAAATCAAAATATAAAAAATCCGGCTCGACATACTATCGCTACAACTTTATTTTACAAGAATTTTTTTAAATTTTGCAGATCGATCAACATTTACTGGAGATATGATGCCGACCGTGGAGCAACTTTTTTCTTAGCGTTGTGGATCACGTGATTTTTTATATAGTAATTTTTGTAAAAATAATGTGAAATACATTTTTTTATAAAGTTTAAATACCAATAAATAATGTGTACTATTTATTTTTATTAATTTCTATTGTTATCCCTACTGAAAAAAATTTTCTTTTAGCGCATTTTTGGCGCTGCTAGACGTATGTAAGGCCTTCAAGCGCATTCCGAGCGGCAAGTGGACGAAAGTCGACTGCCCGCAGGGATACAGTCAGAGATGGCAAATTAGACCGGCAGGCGATTCGATCTTGCTTCTGGGCTAATTCATGGCTACGGGGCGTGTGTCACGCTTGATACACTCAAATATGCAAGGTGCGCGCCGATTGCATGGAATTCGGTCTCGCTATCGTATCGAGTAAACGCCGACTGTCGTGCGCCGGGGCGACTAATCAGATATCCCTTATCTGCGCCTAGGCATCTGCGAATGGTAATTAATGCCACCGACCGTATCAAAAATTCTGGATACGCCTGTGCGAACTGACAATGTCTTCTGCGCGAGTGTCTCGCGATTCGGTTTCCACGCTTTCATCCTCAACAGGTCGTCTGGCCAGCTGGAAAAAGCTCGGTTCTCCATCGAACGAAAGAGACGGGCGAAAGGAGACGCGAGAAATTGCGGGGCTGCGCGGGGGAAATGGGACGAAAAAGTACCGTGCGAGTGAATCGTTGCGGAAATCGTATACCGTGACGTTTTTATGCCCACTGTAACGTTTTTACCGCTGAACGTGCGATGTGTGAAATGTTTTGAACCGTATAGGAACAGGAAACACGGGATTCGAGGTGCGAGGTAGTTTTGTATTAGTACTAAGGGGCTTCTGAACACGGTATCTCGTTATTTTTTATTCAAGGTTCTTCTAATGCAATTCTAACAGATTTAAGGTCAAGTTCTCGCTTCCTCTGAAATGGGTCAGGGTGTTGGAGATTTTTACTGTAGAATTATTAATTTTCTTTGGGGAGATATGAGGCAGTCAGAGCAACAACGGACCAACCCACATTAAAATTTTTTTTTTCTATTTTATATAGTTAGTAGAACCTATTGGAATACGTTATTGTTGCTAATTCAATTTCGAAAAAAATGTGGGATAGCCCGTTGTTGCTCTGACTGCCTCGTATATAGATACTCGCTAATAAAAATCACAACATAGTTGTTCCTGGTTAATAAGGGAAAACCCCGAACCCGAAAATTCAAAAGAATTCTGAAACTTTGTGAACATGTAGGGGATTTCCTCCTGATTACAACGCAATTTTTGTTTGCTGCCCAATTTCATTCTAAGGGGGTGTAATTAACCCCTGAAAATTCGGCTATTTTCTGATTTTGTGTTATAACTCGCGAACTGTAAGAGATAGAAAAGAAGTTTCAAGACAAAAGTTACTTCTTTTAATTAGATCTATCATTTGGTAGAAAAATATTTTACAGTTCACGAGTTATAACACAAAATCAGAAAATAGCCGAATTTTCATTGGTTAATTACACCCTTGTAGAATAAACTTGGGCAGCAAACAAAAATTGTGTTGTAATCAGAAGGAAATCCCCTATATATATTTACAAAGTTTCAGATTTATTTGAATTTTCGGGTCTGGGATTGTTCCCTTGTAAGTTGATCATTTCAGGGTCCGGGGAATAACTTTTATTCGGGGAGGTAGGCGAATTTCACGCTTCACTGAGTTTCGTGGCTTTCGGAGCTTGGGAATAGGGACGAGGAGAAATGAAGATAACTCCGGTAACTATTTTAATGAATTTGCCTTAAATTGTGTAAATTAATTTTTTATGTGGTTTCGTTAATTATAGTCCGATTTACACGGGAAATAGATTGACGGTACTTTCGTGAGGATTCGGTGAGAAATGCGGAACTTGATATTTTCATTTTCACTTATTAATGGCCAGCGTTGTCTTCGTTTCTTTTCATCCCTTGTTCTCGAGAGTTGAGGGCTCGGAAGGTTCCCAGGCAAAAAATTGTACGGGGATGATTTTGTATCAACCTTACTATCTTAGGTAAATTTATCAAGTTAACCGGGAACCACTGTAGGTATATAGAACTAAGGCAGGATACCACCTTTGACTGCGATTTTTGGAGGCGTTTATCATGAATTTTTTTTGCATACAAAGAATGCGCAGAAACAAAATCGGTTTTAGTCATTTATTAATGTAACTTTAATCTGTAATTACACATTTTTTGAAACTGAAAAAGTAAAAAATAATCTGTTGTAAGTGGCGCCAAAGTACATTCCTTTGGAGGAACACCGTTAGACGGCGTGTCAAATTGCTCTTACAATTTTCATCGGATTGACTTGAAACTTTGCACAATTCTTCCCCGCGGTATAATCTAATGATGCACGTAGGACTTTTGCTGTAGCGTTGTTATTTTTTTTTGGTGCACAATTTTATAAACTTCTTTACCCTAAAAAATTGACCTTTTTGTTAAAATGACCGCCATTTTTTTAAAAATCGAAATTTCGTAAAATCCCTACGTACAGCATTAAAAAATATTGTAGTTAATAGGAACATTCTTCGTTTTTTTTTCTAAGAGCCACGTACAGAACAGAATTTGACACGCCGTCTAACGGTGTTCCTCCAAAGGAATGTACTTTGGCGCCACTTACAACAGACCATTTTTTACTTTTTCAGTTTCAAAAAATGTGTAATTACAGATTAAACTTACATTAATAAACGACTAAAACCGATTTTGTTTCTGCGCATTCTTTGTATGCAAAAAAAATCATGAGAAACGCCTCCAAAATCGCAGTCAAAGGTGGTATCCTGCCTTAAAGGACGACAGAGTAGAATGCGTACTAATATATTTTTCTAAAAATTACGCTGCAATGAATTACATTTTAAATATAAAGCAGAAAGTGTTTGTGTGTGTGTCTGTCGCCTAAAATTTTTCGAACGGTAAACTCTGGGCTCACGAAATGTGTCCCACCTCATTATTCCTCGCTAATCTAGAAGAATGTGACTATTTTCACAAAAAAAAATTAGTAAAGCTAGTTTTAAATATAAAAAGAAGCTCGTAGTTTAGTGATTAGTTACCATTCAGTTAATTATTGGCGCTTCGTATTTATTTATTCTAACCATACACTTACAGCATAATTTACATGTGTGTCCTATTTATAATTCATCAGAGCCCGCTGGTAAAGTGCTGCGGTACTCGTGTTGTTAATTTTCCGCCATTACACGGCGCTACTGACAATGATAGTAGCGCATCATCTTCCACTGTACCCTATCGTCCGTCTTAAAATAGTCGAAAATGTCTATTCTCGACTCACTCACCGCGGGACCGTAAGAAATGCAATTCTCCTATTGTACGCGAACGTTTATTTGCTCGTCTGGTCTGGTTTCGGCTACTTTGTGAACGATCAGACGGCCTCTCAATTTTGAATGACTAAATTTACCGGACACGTGGGAGTTTTAGTCGACCAAGTGCCACAATATTTACTTTCTTCCTCGTCGATTTTGTTCATATTATAACTCACTGTTTATTTATCAGAATTAATCGGCACTTCGCCCGCGGAATGCTACTAATAAATAGATACAGCTGATTAATACCAAGAATTATTTTCTTCCTCCCTGTTTGATGATGCAACGCGGTATTTGCAGCCATTAGACGCAATTCTTAATCCCTCTAACACGACAGTTATTTAAATGGCAGGACTATTTTATTCATAAATGCTAGAACGTAACATGCATATGTGCATTGATAAAATATTGATGAGATGGAATTTATATCGCGGAATAAACTGCCATCGAGCACGAATGAAAGAGAATTTATGGTCGCTGAAAAATTCGCGGAAGTCACGGTGAGTTATATGAAATATATTGTGAAAGTTTTGCGATGCAAAAGTAAATGAGAGAAGCAGAAATAGGATGGACAAGTAAGAAGGAGAAACAAGAGAATTAAGGTAATTGGGTAAATCTTAGATCAAAAATAGTACCGACTCGACGAGAATGATGTAGAAGAATTTCTCGATGTTCATTTTCGTATTCGAAGCATGCAGCCGGTTCAGCGATAAGGCAAAAGCGACGCAATTCGAAACTGAAAACATGTTTTGCGTGTACACGGGATTTCGTGTGTAGACGATTAAGGCCAAGGAGCGCGCGAGTAATTACACATACGAGGGACAATAACTTCCATGATTAACGTGTTAAGCACGAAAATCGAGTTTGCTCATCGCGTAACTGATAATTAATCTCTTTTAGGGAATAATACAATATCGTTTTCATTTCCGCCCTTCTGGTCTGCAATTGCTTTTATTTCGCCTTATTTGTAACGTAATATAATATAGTTGTTCAAATTAAAACACCTTTTAATATTAAAAATTAAAATCTGCACTAAATGCTGAATTCAGAAAAAAGATCTCCATTCTTGAAACTCTATAATTGCAGTTTACAGCTAGATATAGGAAGTGGGTGTATTTAAAGCTATTCAATTTTACATTTCCTTGCACCATCTCACATTTCAAATCGTTCGGACGATACAAATTAATCCAGTTTCATCGGGCACTCTGTGTACAGAGAAGATAATAAGATAACTTCCAAGTGTAGTAGATACATAAGATTCTAGTTGCTAAATTGGCTAAAATTTTGCATATGGTTAATCGATGCTGTGTGTAGCAATATATTAAGGGGTCAAATACGTATGATTGGATTATTGCTACTGAGATTTCTAGAATAAATAATATATTTTGAATTAATACTATAATTGGGATAACAATTAAGAAATTTCCTATAGAATTACGTTTCTCGGCGCTAAAACGTGGTCAATGTTTGGGGGTAATTCAGGCATATACTATTAGTCCGACTGGTTTAATTCTTTTTTTGTTTTATAGGTATACGTTTATAGATTATAAAACAGGTATGAGAATGGGAAAATTTTTAAAAATGTGGCGTCCGCGGGCAGTGGCGTAGAACATGTTTTCTGGCGCCGCCCAAAACGGTGGGCATGATAACTGCCTTACCGTTCATCCGATTAACTTCACTATTTACACACATGTTCTACATAAGATTCGTTATCGGGTGACGTCGAGCTTTTTTAATTAAATCGAACAATTTTTTAATAACAAGCAAAAACGTACGACTTTTATGGCAAAAATCACGACCCTTTTCTTCAGTGTTTTTTTTTCGAAAAAAGGCGACGTCACCCGATAACCATGATCCTAAAGATTGTTAAGAAAATCGGTGATTTTTGTTTCGGACCACTCGCACGGGCTGAATCATTTTCAAAGCCGCATTCACGTCGTTCTGCGCCCATTTTCCTTTTTCCTCTTTAATTTCGGACATTTTTCTGTGGAAAAACAAAGAAGAAAAATCCAAGGACTATAATTATAGGAAAAACAAAATTGGCCGATACTGGACGACTAAACGTGGCCGGTACTGCACGACAAACACGTGGACAAAGTTTTAGGTTTGAAATACCGGTATGGTGATTATTTAGTATCTAAGCAATCCAACCGACAAGAAACAGTCGATTTTAGTCGTCCAATAGTCCTATACCCCCTTAATGCACCTATATCATTATACACGTTGTCTCCTACCTCTACGCAACTATCCAACGAAATCGGCGGCCCGAACCACCACGTAGTTTCCTTATCAGATTACCAACCAAGCTCCGTAAACACCAAAAAACTGGCAGGCGCCTATCAAACGACACATACGTGTAAAAGTAAAATACTTGGCACTAGGAATAATTAAAATCCGCGGTTGCATTTGCAGCGGCTCGCCAGGACGATGACGAGAGGAGGCGCTGCTTCCTTTCGCCCGCGCTCCGATAACGAGGGACAGTTATATCTGGCGTGCACGCATTTAAAACGCCTGCCTCTCTAACTGCCTCTCGGCTCGCGCCGAGGTTCCCTGTAATGGCAGCGGGAGACAATGGCAGTGACATACAGCGATTACAGAAGGAGGTGATCGAATAGCGGCTAGAGTCGAACGGTCGATGCCGGTGGCTTGATAGAATCTCTTATCAATTCCTGGAAGAGGAGGATTAAGAAGAGGAGTGGCGAGAAAGGAAGAGAAAAAAGGCACAGCTAGAAATGAAATGCCGCGGCGGTGATGCATATTCGGCGGGGCGGAGATCGGCGAGGGAAGCTCCGCTGGAAGAAAGCAAAGTGCACAGTCGTATCTTTTTTCTCGGTGGTTATCTCTTGTCTCGCCTTTGGTGGCTGCGATTGTTGACGCAGCTAAAGCCGCGGCAGCGTGCCGGTTGGCTCCTCGCTGCAATAATACCTACGGGCCGTTGCGCGATACGTGTGCCACGGTTCTCTCGTGGAGGTCGAGCGAATCGAAGGTGTAGCTGAAACGTGCAAATCGTTTCGTTGCCTCGAATCGCTAATAAATCGTCGTGGCTACCAGCAGGCCTGGAGAAGTACGCGGACTGTTTTCTACTTTTCCTCGTTGCAGCTGAACCGCGCGCAGAGTGTGTCAATGCCTCGGGTGTGTAACACTCGTCTAATCCAGGGGCACGCTACTGAATTCTGCCGATCTTTCTGAGAAGAGATTTACATGTCTGGAATCGTAGTAGATAATATTCTAGTGCTTCGATTCACAACGATATCCGTTGGATTTACAATTAAAGTAATATGATATTTTTCTTTTTAAGGGGTCATGCTCAGTCAGGAGGCCGAAAAAAGGGTGATCTTTGGGAATTTTTTACTCGAAAGCTACAACACATTTCTCAAAAATTCTTGTTTCCTTTTAAAGATTGCATCTAGTACTGTGTATCGTAATTTTTTTATTTAAAAATATTTATTAATAACAAAGTTATTGTCCATCTCTCAAAGGTCCTCTCAAAAAAGGCTTCTGCGGTGACCACTGCTGTTCGAAAGTCGATCATCTAAATTAAAAAATTCAAAAGAATTTACTTAGTATATTATATTATCTTGTCTTTGAACGAAGGATTTTTCGAAACATTGATTTGGGAAAAAATGGCGGATGTTTAAAGTAAAAGTTTCAATTTTCATCATAAATCGTGCCTGATTTTCGCCAATTAAAAGAAAACTAAGCATCGGATAAAAAAATCCTTCGTTCAAAGACTAGTTTATTGTTCCTGTAGTAAGCTTGTCAAATTTGAAGTAAATCGGTTGAATGGTTTTTTAAATATTTTGGTCACCGATTTTCAAAGAACCGTTCGAGTGATGGACAATAACTCGGTTATTGATAAATATTTTTAGATAAAAAAATTACGATGCACGGTACTAGATGCAATCCTTGACAGGAAAAAAGATTTTTTCAGAAATATGTTATAGCTTTTGAGTACAAAATTTCCAAAGACCACCCTTTTTTCGGCTTCCTGACTGAGCATGACCCCTTAAAGGGAAAACTTAGTCAAATTGAACAGATTTTTGTTATTTCAGTAAATCTATGTTTTACCTTTAATTTGGTATTAAAAAAAGTGCACACTTAATAATAATTATTTTATAATTTACATAATTTATAGACAGTGTTTCACTCTCTCAATTTTGCAGGAGTGCCATTTGTGATTTAATAATAAATTAGCATACTGCGAAAGTGCTTGGAGTTTATCAAGTCCAACTGGTGTTAATGGAAATTGAGAGTCTGCAATATATCTTTTATTCCGATACAAATACCATTTTTACCAATATACACTTTGCAATAATAATTAATCCTAAGAATTATCAAGTTATCCGTCGCCTCTGTGAACAGCAAAAATAAAAGATGCATCCTCGAGCATCGTCCGTTTGTATTCTAAATCGTGTCTTAATTGGGGTCAAGTTGACCCCGCTCCATCAGTTACGTAACAAGTATTTCGCTCAACCAGTTGAGGGTTAGTGATGGCGCATTGCCTCCTTCGCATTAAACACTGGTGTGGTAGTTTACTTGCTCTTAACACCGATCCCCTGCCAGTCAGAAGGGCCACGATTTAGCAACGAAAGTTACCAATCTCGCGATACATCTCAGGATTCTCGAGGGAGACATCTAATTCCTGTTAGAGAATTCTCTCTCGGAAGGAGCCATCCATTTTCGATTCATCCGCTCGATTATTTCGTGACGAAATGAACGAAGAGAGATTTCGCAAAGCGCAGCCCTTAGCGTTCTTTGCTCCGGCTTCTTGAGAAACATCAATCTTACAAAAATCAAAGGGGACGGAAAGAGAAACGGAAACAGGAAGCTCGAGAGTCTTGTAGAGTCGTCGTTGCTATGTCGTCCCGATTCGATCGAAGTAAGTGCGCACATTCGAAAGAATAGTCGGTGAAGGGGCGCGTTTTCCTTCATCCCCTGCGCCGAGACGCTTTCGTAAGACCAGTTTGCAAATATCGAGGGTTCGAGTCGTACTTTAATGCCGTAAGCGTTCCGTCCATTATATAAACGGAGGCATAAAAAATCCCTGCGCGCAGATGCAGCTTCCGAATGCGCGATTGTAGTATCGAGCATTGTGTGGACCTCGAATCCTGAGCATGTAATTCCTCATTTTATCGGGGCGTGCTTTGCATCGCACGTCGATAAAACTGACCACGAAACCGAGCGACTGAATCTGTGGAAAACAGCAGTCATTAGGTTTAGTCCCTAGACGTGCAAAGCAGAAAAAGAAGTGGGCAAAATTAGATCTGTTTAGAGAAATTGTCAAATCATTCCAAATCAGCAGTTAGAACTCGGAGGGTTGATGGAGATCGCAACGAAAAATCAACCTTGGAAACGTTAGACACTCGAATCCTCAAAGAGACGATCCCACTAGTATGGACTTTAATTTCCAAGAAACTTTTTACACTTTGAAACCAAATCAAGCTCCAAGTTCCCTTTATACAAAGCTCTAAGAGGGAATCCTATTCTTTGGGCTAAAAGCAGCAGAATTTGGGATTTTTTTTTAAAGAATCCAGCGTTTCGATTCATCTGCAATTTGGACCATGTTTCGATGCATATTTGAAGAAGCTGCAGGTTTTTTTTCATTAACTTTTAACCATAAATATTGTAGTTATTGAAAACTATTGAGCGGTGTGGAGAGTCTTCAAACTGAAAGGTCTTTAATTTTTGCGATCCAATTTTGCGCCAATTGTCTTTGTAACAAAAAAGTATAGAACTTAGTGGTGTTCTGGTGCGCCAAATTGAAGCTACATGCGTACAAAGTGAAATGCCGTTTCATTTCTCTGTTTCAGCTTACCTGGCGGATAAATACACACATAACTACTATATTTATGGTTAGAAATTAATAAAAAAAAATCTACAACTTCCTCAAGGATGCATAAAAATAAGGTCCATATTTCAGACGACTCGAAATGCTAGTTTCTTAAAAAAAAAAATCCGAAATCTTTCTATGTTTTTGGCCCATAAAATAGGATTCCCCGTTTGAACGGGGATCATTTCCCGAAAGCCTGTGCCGCTGAAAGTGTTAATGTTCCAAAAGTCCCGCGGTTCGCGCAGCTATCTAGCTCCCTTGTCCGTCCCTATCATCCACCTCGCTGATGCGTTAACACGTCCCTCGCGGAGCCTCTGGCTGGGATTGTCAGACACAGAAACGGTGGACGACCAGTTTGCAAATGTCGAGGGCTGCCATCGTATTTCACGCGGCTATGGGCTCTGTGCACGGTTTCGCGCGCAAATTCCCAGAGAGGAGGGTAAACGGAACGAAGGACCGTTTCTATACACGTTCGTCGTCCGTTCGATCCTCGATCATACGCCAGCAGAAACGTTCGAGGCTTTCACTTCGGCCCGATAATTAACTCCGTTCGTTTACGTATTATAAATCGATCTGGCCGCTGCTCGATCGTCTCGACTGTGCGAAAATCAGTATTGCGAGAGCGGCGGAATAAGGAGGACCCACGATGCTATCAGCCCGCGGAGCTCGAGCAGGTTTTTGTCACTAGATTCTACTGTTTCTCGTTGATAACAGGGCAGAATTTACGAGGTGTCTATAATTAAGTGAGATCCACCGAAAGATACGGAGACGCGGGTTCCGCGGCTTTTATTGGCCCAAGGATGCGAATTTAAAGGGGCAATAGTTGCGAAACACTCGCCGGCTGGATCATAAAGATGATTTATTCTCCGTTGTTCTCGCACAGTCGCGTTCCATATTTTCGTCTCAGAGCGGAATTTTGTTCGCGAAGTGTTGGGAGATTAATTATCTAGGGCACTTTCTAATGCCCCATTTCTAAAGGGACCGAAATGTTAGGGTTATACAGTGATACTAGATAGAGGAATATAAAATAGGTCTGTGACGTAAATTATTGAAGGTCAGCGAAGCAACATACTTCGTTAGCTCTCTGCCCCACTAATGCAATGAAAGCAATCGCTACTCCTCGATACTTTCTCATTGGCCTTGGTCGTTACAATGATTCAGTTCATTAACTTGCCGAAGGCGTAACTTCATTTCTATCCATTTTATCCCACAACCGTCGATTTGTCCTTTAGAATTGTTTAGCAATCTTGTGATCCCATTTTGCTGCGGTCGAAAAGTCGCGAATCAGATTTAATCGACCTAAGGTGGTGTTAGGTAGCCTGGTTGGACAGATTTTAATTAGATTGACGTGTGCGAGTAGTACTTACGTAGAGGAACGTAGTTCAGTGAATGGAACACAGTCGGCAATGTATGTAATTGGTTTTCCAACCTTTCGATAAAACAGAGGTAATGGGAGAGCAGATAAGTAAAACACGCGAGTTGTACGACATTCCTCGACGAGAAAACAATCGACAAATTACCCGATTGCGTGAAGGTAATGGCGGTGAACGTACACTCGAGAATGAAACTGTATCTGATAGTGAGTTTTAAAGGATGTTCCTGCTGCGAGCCGTGGATGCATTTTTAAAAAAATTGTTTAAACGACCGAGGTTGATTAGAATTGCAGTTATAAGAAGGAGTAGAACTTTTGAATTATCGTCACCACTAAGAGAACAAGGAAAAGTTCCCAGCCCCTTCGCTTTTGCTTCTTAGAACTATAATTGAACATAGCTATTTTGAAAATCTGATGATAATTAAAGTGTTTTACCTTTTTTCATCATTCTAATTGCAGGTAATATGAGTTCACTCGCTATAAAGATTCGCTTTTATTTTCTTACGTAATTTATAAATCGAGGCGCACAATACACGATATTATTATTAATTAGCGTCTGCATTGCATAATAGAAAAATAGGAATAAGGAGAAAAGAGAAAGAAATTGAAAAAGAGCGCAAACACGAGTGTCGGTCGTAAGACTGTTTTGCAAGCTAACCGTGGTTGCTGTAACCCTGCAACACAATAACAAACCCTTTTTAACTAATCAGAGTGTAATTTACCTGAAACTTGTCGAAGGACAAGGAATATTTACTAAGTACAGTCAAATACTCCGAGATCGCGAATTTTAATTAAACATATGTCACTGAGAAGGGGATTGTCTTCTGAAGGCCTTTTCACACGAGGCGTTTCTATTATTCACATCGATATTTCAGATGTGCTATCCACTTATAGGATAGCAGCTTAAAATACCCGGCGTTACCCGGTTAGAACTTCGATCATCGCAGAGTGTCAAGAGGGTGAAATAATTTTTTGCCCATCTCTGTTTCATGGTAGCCTATATTTCCCGCCGGGTTCCAGATAGTAATTATGCGAAATTTGGTCCAGATTGGTCACAAAAATCGGGATAAAAAGTATCGAGATAAAGTAAGTAACATCCAAACACACTTTCGCATCTTAATATATAAAGCAGAAAGCTTCTACATGTTTGTGTGTTTGTCGCCTAAAAAACTTTCGAACGATAAACTCTGGGATCACGGAATGTGTCTCAGATCATTATGCCTGACTAATCCAGATGAATGTGACAAAAAAAACAGAATCTAAATTTCGGGCGAAGCCGAGTAGCAAAGCTAGTTTATTATATTGGTAGGATACCAATCCTTTGACAAAAACAGAGAGCTATATAAACCGTGCAACTACATTTAAAATTCCAGTAACGAGCCTCAAAAATGTCTCGTGTGAAACAGCCCAACAAGCTGTCCAATATAATATATTAATAATATTACCCTACTAGCTTTACTCCTCGGCTTCACCCGAAATTTAGATTAAAAAAAAAAGTAAAAAGTATATTTTTCGTGAAAATACTCATTTGTTTGGATTAGCCAGGCATAGATAATGAACCGAGGCACGTTTCGTGATCCAAGAGTTCACCGTTGGAAAGTTTTTAGGCGTTAGACAAACACACAAGCATATAAGCTTTCTGCTTTACAAGACTAATCACCTGGAGCCACGTTGAAAGTTTATTTATTTATTTACATACGGGAGAAATGTTTTTCCATTCGTTATTCGTCACCCAAGAATTCGCTCGAATCTGCCCGTGCAGAGAAAGTGGAATCGTCATCATGGGAGACGAATGGTCCCTGTAGAGGGGTGATATCAATAAATGTCGTAAATAACGTTATTTTTAGTACGCGCTGCGGTTAACCGCGGGCTACCATATACAACCCAGAGATATCTGTAATCGTCGCACGCCTGTTTGCGATTCGCGATGCCAGGGTGTACGACTCAAAAGAGCCTGCCGTAGAATCACGGATGGAAGATTTTCACGGTTGCAGGCGGTGGGCAATTTTCAGAGCCCGTCTTTCTCGCCCACTGTCCCCGGTTGACGAGGACTCGGGAGGCTCGCCCCTTCGCACGAGCTCGCCTAGCGCCTGGCTCGACCCATGCGTGAAGGGACACTTCGTGGAACCGCGGATTCCAGTTAATTGCGAATTTCGTGAGGACCCAGACCGTAGGCGCTGGGCGTGTTTCGTAGGTAATTACGATTTCGAAGAACGACACGGTGTGGCCAACACGGGGAAATATTAGAGCGGCCCAATGAGCAGGGCAGCTTTTTGCTTTGATATTAAAATAAACTCGGACGAATATCGCTGTAAATGTGATTGAAATATTTTGTAAATCTATGATTTACCTTTAATTTGGTATTAAAAAAAAGGAACACATAATAATAATTATTTTATAATTTAACTTTGAAAGTGAAAAATGTAAAGGGAGCAGTTTCTCATCACCTTCACACCGTTTTACTATCAGCTATCAAATTTTCCGTATAAATTTCCAAATACTTCATAATTATTTAGTAATTTGTTAGAATAAATTTCTATCATAATAAGCTTATTATTTGGTTTATTTTCCTAAACTGTACTTACCTATAATTTACCCTATCAGAAATAAGATTTCAAGTAACATTATCCCAGAAATGAGCTTATTATGAAAATATAAAATTAGTAAGACCTTCGATGAACCTATCTCGTTACAACATACGCTTAAGTAATAATTAATAAAGATCGCGACAATTCTGCGCGCACCTTTACCAGCATTAGATCCCCAAATTCGTGGACGCTTCTGCGCAGAAGGCACCTCTTCACTTTCTCCGGCCACACGCTTCGTGTAGAAAAACACAATTTCGGCTCCAATGTTCCACGACCGGTAACAACAATATTATCCCTCGCACCGCGTATAGTAATTACCTACGAAGATATCCAGCCCTCGCTGCCAGAAGAGCTGGCAGAAATTTGCACGTTCGACGGATAGTCGTAGTCACGAGCCGTAGTCCCGGCGATTAATGCGTCATCGTGCTCGCCAGCGAAAGGCGTGGGTGTAATTTACACAGCGTCTATTCGCGAGATCGCGAAGACGCAGTTTCGCGGGTTCTCGGGTGACGGCGAGGCTCGCTTTATCAGTGCGTGCATTCGCACTTGTAAACATCGGTGTCTCGTTCCCCCTCGATCGGTGTAGCGACACCGAGAATTTCGCGAGCGAGCGCGTTCGAAATTTCCCAGCGCAAAAAATTTATTTAGCTTTCGTACGCGTTTTCGCGAAAGCGATGCATTTCTATTTATAGTAATAATATTTAATAATAAAAGCTACCCTGGGTTCAACTTTGGTCCGTTTTAAAATCCCTTGAATGAAATGGGGATTTTGAAAAAATTGGTTTGTCGTTGGAAAGGAGTAGTTTTAATATGAAGAGGAGTCATGTGTGATGCAGTGTTACATTTGTTAAACAGAAATTCTAAGCTTGAATAACTAAGATTCCTCTTTAGCTAGTATTTCCATGGCAACACTGTTCTTTTGTGACAGGTAGGTATACCGATATTTATCAGAATTACAGGAACTACCGTATTATGTTTCTTTATGCGGTGTGTGCAGACTTTTACGACTGACTATAACTCCATGAATAATCCAGACCGTCGCGTTTCATATCGTACATTTAAATTTTGCTTCATTTGTGCAATGTTCTTGAATATCCTTAGTACCAAAGTGTTTAAAAAGGAGGCTTTCGAAGTCTAAAAGGTTCTCCACGAATTTTGCTTCTAGTGTTTTGGATTTTCTTAATATGGCTGGCGAAGATTCAGCAGCTTTGAACCTCAATAAATATAAAGCGACACATACAACACACTTACGGGGCCTAGGCAGTCGAAAAATCGATTTTTTTAAAATCCGGTGACTACTTAATGAAAATCTCGAATTTTTACGGACCCTATAAGAGGTTTGCCCCGAAATGGCACATGTTTTACACAAGTCGATCTGAACCTCAATGCGTTCGCAATGAGGACAAAATGAAGAGAAAAAAATATTCGAGAAAATTGAAAAAAAAACAAAGATTGGAAGCAGTTGATATGAAATATACATGTACTTTAAAAATGGCGGTGCTGACTGGTAAACATTTTAACGTGCTTCTGTAGTCTTCAGGTAATATTGGTCTTAAAAAGTGACGTAATTCAATTACAAGGTGCGATTCTTGTTTGTTACATCCGTAGTTTTCTGCGGAACCAATCAAAACTATATCTAGTTAAAACAGAATTATTAAATCGGTGGCCGAGAAACGGCGATTATTTCAAGAAAAAATCGGTCGTGTTTGTGCGCTACTAAAAATCCGCGACCTTTTAATTTTTTGACGAAAATCTCGAATTTTTACGGACCACATCAGAGATTTCACGGGAAATGGCACATGTTTTACACATTTTGTAATTTTTCCAAGTCGTTCTGAACCTCCGGAAACCAACAGAAAAAAAGATTCGATAAAAACGCGTTTAAAGTTTCTGGGCAAAGGCAGCGCTGTATGTTGCCGCTTGACTTTTTTAGCTGTCAAATCAACAATTTTGCTGATTCCAACACGAACCAAGCGGCAATTTATTCAGAAAAGATAGTACTTTCAGACAATGCAATAGAAAAAATGTTTTTTCAACTACCTACTTAGTCCCCTTAAGAGTTAACGCGACATGATAGGCCAAAATGGTACATAGGGTAACTTTGAAGACGATTTTAAACAAATTTATGAACTTCATTAAAAATGTGACACAAGGCAGAGTTGCGCAGAATTACAATTGAATTACTCCATGAATTATAATTACAAAATAATTAAATTACATCGTGTTCAATTACATTGTAATTCGTAATTCAGATCTCGCATTCAATTAAAATACATCGCAATTCGTAATTGCAATGTATTTGCAATTGTAATTGCATAGTACAATGTAATTGAATTATAATTACGAATTAAGAGGTAACCAAATTGAGAAAAAAATTAATATGAGTGCTAAAGAGAAATAAACTCCTTTGTTACATTTTTCCACTTTTTTCTGACTTCATCAGAGTTTTGAGCTGCAATTTAATTACATTGTATTTCAATTACATTGTAATTCGATTACACGTCCCATTACAGTAATTAGGAATTGAATTAATTTAAAAGTTTGAATTATGTAATTGAGTTACAACGTAATTGAATTACTATGTAATTGAAATACAATGTAATTAAATTACGTAATTAAATTACAATGTAATTCAATTAGCACAACTGTGACACAAGGTGCCTATGATATGTATATAGAAGAACAAAAAACATTTTTGTCAGATTTTTTTAACAAAAAAAATTCCAGCACAATGGCCACACTGCCGATACGTATTTTTCATTTGAGTCATTCTGCGATTTTTTCACGTCCACACCGTTGGCCCTAGAAGAATAATACAAAAAGTTTTGTAATCTACACACTAAATGCTACAGATGTACCCAAGATTTCGAAAAAATATTGACTCTCGAAGAAACGGCGAACATTTGAAAACAATCATTTTATTTTTGGTAGAAAATTCAAGATGACGAGAAAATTCAAGTTGATCCACTGTGTTCAAATGCACCGGCCGTCTGAGTGTCACTTCATTGCCATTCCGTGCCACGCGTCACAGACGCGGGAGTCCAGCTTTAGGGCGAAGTCGGAAGATTCGGGATCTTGAGGTCAAGACCGATATTCGATTCGCGAAAGTTCGCGACTGCTGGCGGATCTTGATCCGAACGTGACTCGGCGCCACTTTATCGGGGGACCGTTGGTCAAGTCGTGCGAAACCGAAATTTGCCACTTGACTTCTGCGGCAATCGCTTGGAAATGTGTTCCGAATACGCGAGACGGACTATTAATTCCGCGGAATTTTCGCCTCTAACGGCGACTCTCGATTAACTTTCTGTCGCCTCGATGGGGGGTCCTCCGCAGCTTGCCAGCTTCGCGTGATTATTTGCGAGGATCGGATTCAGCGGTGACGCGAGGAATCGTGTCGCCGTGCATTAATTACGAGGGAAGATTACTTGGCGAACGTTTTTTCTTTTTAAATGAATTATGAAATCGAATTCGAATGACGCGGTCGTGAAAAATAAGACTCTGTGGGTCTCCGAAAGTTCAGGTCTTTTCTTGGTAATCTGTTGAGAGCACGGTCCGAAGATAAATCCCCTCGTCTGCGTTGCTTTTCGGAAAATATATTGTTCTGCCGGTGTTTATTAATATTAACCTCTTTACGTATTAATCTCACGCGGTTGTGGAATATGTTATTGTAGATTCAGGATTTTCTGGCTTTAAAATGTATTTGTGTTTGCGCTTGCTGGGATAGGAGTGCACTTATCAGTGTTATTCCGTGCTTGTGAATTTAAGTATGTTTTAAGTATGAGTAGGGGAGACCGGGGCTAGTTGATACGTTATTCTGTTTTCAATTTTTTTCATTTTTTATTTGAATTAATTACTTAATAACAAATATGCCAAAATATACTTTGGTCCTTCCTCTTTAATATGTAGTAAACGAAAACTTGAGAAAATACATACAAACTGAATGAAAAAAATGTTATTTGGACGAAGGCAAAATGTATCAATTTGCCCCACTGCGGGGCTAGTTGATACGTTATTCAGTTTTCATTTTTTTTCATTTTTTATTTGAATTAATTACAAATTTCCAAAACACTCATGAAAATTTGTCTACGACCATGAGCTCGCAAGTTACAGGTGTTCAAAGTGAAAAGTACCTTTCTTGCTCTGATCGCGAATAACTCGGTCAATAAAAATCATACAGCAAAACCAAGAATACGAAATTAAAGAGAAACGTTTGCTCTATAGGAGCTTTTCATTGGATTTACCAGAAAAATTTTGTTTGTCCCGTGCATACGTTCAAACTAGACAAAAATTTCTGAAACTTAGTTTCCTGCGCTTCATCTTGATAATACAGTGTCATAATGGATGAAAAAATAAAATTAAGTCCTTGAATCAAAAACTAGAAACTTCGAGCTTTAAAACGCGATTTTTAAATATTTGTTGCGACCATTTTTCGCAGAGATAAAGCTATTTGAAAATGACCAAAATTTTCGGGAAATTATAGTGTTCCCTTAATTTTGACGCGGAGTGTATATAAAATTCAAATGAGATACCACTGATAATCACGATTTCTCTGGAACCACTGATCCAATGACCATGAAATTTGGTAGGTAGTCTTGGCCCCCAGGTGCTCGCTAAGAAATATTTTTAAAAAACTGAAAAGCCATATTCTATATCTATAAAATTCAAAGCAAATACCGAGAGCGCCCCTCAGTACCGTAGCGAAGCACGGGTATTTTGCTAGTAAATAAATAAACGCAACACCCCATTGAATCAATATCCTCCGTTCAACGAAAATCTCGTACAGCCTAACGACCACCCTTAGCGTAAACAATATCCTCACCCATCCATCGTTCCCATTTCACGTTCATATCTCATCTGGAACAGGCCCCATTCGCGCATTGCTCGCGAAAGTAAAGTGGCCATTTTCAACGGTGTGATTTACCAAGGTAGTCTCCGTCACTACGAAGCTCACCGAGCAGTTTCGGAAGCCGACCACCGTTATGTCGTGCCTGGTGTCTTTCCCCTAGCTGGGCGAAGAATTCCGAGGGTTAACAGCAGGCAAGCAGCCAGGGAAACGGCTGGATACGCAGTCCCTAGGCGCACACGTTTCCTATCCCTCCTCGGATTTGGCCCAGCAGCCTGGCCGAACCCGCCTACTCGCTTGCCTGCTTGCCCCCTGTTTGCACGACCGGGATGCATCATCTTCCTGGGTGCCAGACACTCGAGGCAATTGGAACCCGCCAGTATCCTAAACCGAAACGCAAACCGACAGCTTTCTTTTCATCCGATATCCCGCGCGCCGCTTTCTGTCCTCCTTTATTGTCAATTTAGCGCGCCGGCCAATAGTGCTCGTGTTTTCTTTGATAAGGTTAGCCGCGGCTTTTGTGGTCACAGTTTGTGTCATGCCTTGCAAACATACAATGGTTCAGCTCTGAGGTCTATTTAAGTGGTGTGCGAAGAGATATTTGTTGTGGGTGCGAAGTATGAAATGCGTTTTACGGGGCTCCAGCTATTTTGTCACATTCTTGCGCACTATGGGGTTGAAAGTACTAATGTTAAAAAATATGGTGAATACGGTTTTATGCATATAGATGTAAATGTAGGGGAGAGTTGCCGATATTGTACCACTTAAGGGGAATCCTATTCTTTGAGCTGAAAACGTGGCAAAGTTGAGGATTTTTTTTAAAGATAGTCGCGATTGGGTTCGTCTGAAATTTGCGCCATATTTTGATGCATCTCTGAGGAAGCAATAGTTTTATTTATGAATTTTTAATAACAAATATAGGAGTTATACATGATCGACCAACACGCTCTGCAAAATTCGTCGTCCGCTGATGTGCATGATATTTATCTTCCTGGTAATCTAAGATAGAAAAATGAAACGGCGTTTCACTGTATACATATGTAGTCATAATTTGATGAACCACAAAAAATACACCAATTTTTTGAGGAGTGTGGAGAGTTTTTAAATTGTAAGGTCTGAAATTGTAACTTTTGCTATACAATTTTGCGCCAATTTTCTTATGTAATCAAAGAAGTATGTAAGTTATCGGTATCCTGGTTCATCAAAGTGTAAAGTAATGTTTGTTGGGCATGCAGGCCAAATTTGAAGGTAATCGGTTCTGTGGTTACAGAAATATCGTGCACGCCAGCGGGCAACGTCGGCGTGATGGTCGCGTATGCGTAACTCCTATATTTATTATTAAAAATTAAGAATAAAAAAACTACAACTTCTTCAAAGATGCATAAAAGCATGGTCCAAATATTAGATTATTCGAATCGCTAGTTTCTTAAAAAAAAATCTAAAATTTCGCTATGTTTTTAGCCCAGAGAATAGGATTCTCCTCTTCAGATATTTTATATTTCATATTTGGTACTAATTTGAAGGCAAGTCACTATTGGATATGGTAGCTTGATCTATTAGATACCTACTATTATATATTTAACCTTTTGTTCGGAACAAATTAATTTGTTATTAATCTTTGTGTGGCATACTGTAGAAGGTACAATTTAGACGAAGGTACAAATTACAAAAATGCAGGGTAAAACTGCATTGTTTGATTATTATCAGCTAAAACAAACTAATAAAAAGTTACATCAATCATGCCTAATTTTTTTAAATGTTTATACCACGCGCTAAATAGGATGTACCTAAGCTCAAAACGATTTCCTTCTATTTCGCATTTACTTGATATTTTTATCATCGGATGCCACTTATATTCATTAATTACTAAGAAATTGATTAGGCAACGACTAAGATATTGGCAATTTCCATAAATATTTTTCAAGATCCGTGATGGGTCTTTCAATTCTTTCATCCTACGTTTGGTCAAAGTGTCGTCTACTGTCACTTAATGCGATTGTTTTCTTCTGACTCTGGAATAAATAACCATAGAATCTCATTTTCTATAAAAAATGCATATGAAAAAATTGATGTACCGTATTGGAAGGGGATTCACCTTTTCTCCAACTCTACCTGCGGAAACCTTTAAAGATGGAGTGCCGATCCATCACAGAACTAATTTCCACGGTGGCTGCAATTTATAACAAGTTTCCTTGCGCGTCTTCTTTAAGATTTCCTTTCGCAGAGTCGTCACATATGTATAATGAGTCACGGTTACAAAAGTTTCACTCATTAGTCACGCAAGATTAATCTGATTATTGCGCGACTATCGCGCAGATTATTGCAACCTACGCAACCATCCACTGCTTCACCAAGCAGAATTTATTATTAATAAAAAAAAAATACAGAATTCGCGTATCTAAAATCCCTCATTACAAAAATGAATTCCCTTTCTCAGCCCCCGAAAGCAACCAAAAAAAAAAACAACGACTCTCTGGCATCGGTAGAAGAGTTACCAAACGCTCAACTCGCGAAAAGTCACACAATGCCCGTCCTGTTGCCCGCATCAAACGCTTAAGGCAGAAATACAATATGGACTGTTGTGCGTGGCCCGGCGTATCGCGTGCGATCGAACAGCGAGCAGGCTACTGGCGGCGGATTCAAGGTTCACGTGGAAACGAGGGGCCAGGCAATCGCGATGCCGGCCGGTGGGACAAATTGATGACGTTCAATCAAGCTGGCCGGCTCTTTGCCCGCCGCTCAAGTAAATCGCCAGGAGCTCTCTAAAGCGTCCACGTTCGCGGAGAGGCGGACGCAATCGTCGAAGCCATCGTCCCGTTTTATGCCCGTCCAGGAAATTGGTGTCAGTGGCGGGACGAGTGGCAGCTGACGAGGATTAACCGGCCGCCAACTTGAAACCGCGAAAATTGAGCCGTCTGTAGTTTCTAATGGATCCCCGCGTAGCCGGACGTCGCCTTTCAGCGACCCACGGAGTGATAATAATATTCCGCGGTTTTTAATCATCCTCTGCTAGAGGTTTTCCACGTTTCCCTTTGCTTTTTATTGGCCACGAGGTTGGCCGTGTGCAGGCTCCCGAGGTTGGAACTGGTCCGTGGTAAATTGCCCCGAGCGATGATCTCGAACGTTCATGATGGATGAGCTTTCGGTTAGCCAGGCTTTTAAACGTCTTCGTTGCGCGGAGCAAATAAAAAGTAATTGTCACGGTTTCCACCGATGTAGGCAGTTAGATTGATGCGGCCCCGCTAGAGAAGCCTGCCGTGAAATTTATTTGCATCTTGAGATTGAAGGCCAGATTTATTTATACCCACTGTACCGAATAAGAAGACGGAAAGCGCGAAAGTGCCATTTATCGCGAACCAACTGTCCTTTCCCGAGAAACGGCCGGTCTTTCGCGCGGAGGGGAATGAAGCGGCGCTGCTATCGGTCGAGAATTTCACAATCCAAGAGAACGATTCCGTTGCAACATCCACGGTGGCGGATTTCAGGGGAGGTGTTGGTCTAGAGCTAAAAAATTGGTCATTTTTAGGAATTAATTGAAGGAAAACTACCACCGATAATTCGACGGGACTTAGTGCATTTTATTAAGAATGTCTTAAACTATAGAAGTATATTTTTTTTCTGCAATTAATTACTGCAAATGACGCTGGGGATTCGTTGAAGTGGTGGCGTAAGAAAATTCATCCAAAGCGGTGGGACTTGTAGCACCTAAACCGTTGGTCTGAAATAAGAAACAATGTGTAATTACAGATTAAAGTTACATTAATAAATGACTAAAACCGATTTTGTATCTGCGCATTCTTTGTATGCAAAAAAATTCATGAAAAACGCCTCCAAAATCGCAGTCGATGGTGGTATCCTGCCTTAAGTGAAATTCAAAGTCAATTTTCTCGAAAACGAAGCCATTACCGCAGTTTCGTCTTATTTTTTTAGAGCAACACCCTGTATATAAGGGACCTCAGTATTTTTCAAACTCGATTTTCTGGAATTTGGCTAAGCGCGCCTTACTGCTTTGAGAAATTAATGTCCGAGTGAAGACCTTCAAGTATACCAAGTTTCAAAATTGTCCGAAATTGCCAAACTTGAAGGTCCCCTTGTTAGTCCGTTTTTAGTAAACTACCTCTTCCTTTCCCCCCAAAATGGCCCCCTCAGAAGCCCCTTCCGTTCCAACTGTGTGCCCTCCCACGGAGTAGAATGTATAAAAATAAAAAAGTCAACCTTGAATTTCACCATCGAGGTGTATCTCGCAATATACTCTTCTCGCAAAGGGTCTCCATCCGCTCGAAACTCTTAGATTCACCGGTGAAAGTCGGGACCATTATCGTTTTTGCCTCTCGCGCCCGTCTTAGTGACCATTTACACCGGCAGCCAGTTTTTAAATCACTTTCCCCATTGTTTTCGACATCTTCAGTGACGGCACACTTCCGGCAACGCGGCGTACTAATAGAATCCAACGAGCTGTCCCCGCGTCGTTCGAATAGTTTTCGCCAGACGAGTTCCCTGCGACCGGTGTTACAGCATCGGCAAACAGTGTTTCGCGACGCCGGCCAGCTCGAAAGCGTATTTGAAGCACATTATGCAAATCGCAGTAGGCTGCGGCGCTTGGTGAGGTCGAGACACCGAGGTGAAATGGGCTTTGAAGGTTGCGCGATCACTTCGGATTGATCGCATCGCTTCGCAGAAGAGTCTCGCTACTGTTTACTAGCTTCCCTCCGTCGGCTCTTCTTTCTGTCGCTTCCCCAGTTCCCGTGCAATAATAATAAACGCTTTAGCGCGCGCATGGTGAGTTATACACAATGTGGTATAGGATAGAATAAGAGAAAATGTCGGAAGAAAAATAGAAATTATGGTGGAGAAACCAAGGGACAGTTTTCGAAACTGGACGAATTTTTTTTACAGATACTACGAGGTTGAAAATTATTTCTTTACTTCTTATGTGTAGAGCATGTAGGTATTAGTGTATATATTGTATAAATATTGTGCTAACTATTAAACAAATAACAGAGTTATTTCTCGTCCCGGGAAGCTCCTCCGCCTGAGGGGTGTATCAAATTATGACACACAGGTTCATCTGACACGAGAGAGACCATGATTCTAGTCTTCGTTAATAAAATACCTACAATGTAGCATACGGATTTGAGAAGAAAAAATATATTGCACAAATGAGAACGAGGTGAATATCACTGTCCATTTTTCACGTAACACGGCAAACTTAAAACATTTATTATATACGAATGGGTTATTGCATAAAAAAAATGATATGCTGCATTTTAGATAATACCATTATCTAAATAATACCATGTGTGCCAAGTTTGAAATGAATCGGACAAATAGTTTTGGAGATATTTGATACACCGCTCACGCGGAGGAGCTTCACGGGACAACAAATAACTCGGCCATTTTTTAATATTTTTGTTTACTATTTATACAATATATGCACTAATACACGCTCTATACATAAGAAGTAAAGAAATCATTTTCAACCTCATAGTATCTGTAACAAAAAATCGTGTACTTTCGTGCGTCTCAGGGTGGCGTAACTCCTTAACACTTACACGGAATTTGTAAAGTTAGACGGATAAGTAAATTTCGGTTAAAGTGACCCAATATCATATATTCGCAAGAAGCAGGCCTACAAAAATAAAACTCAATTCATTTAATTATCATGGTTTAATGTGTTGAGAAGTTATTAAAGGGTCATCCCGGTTACCGCGCTGATAAATTCAGCGATTTTCAGGAATTTATTGCGGCGAAAATAATTGTAGCAATGCAGCAAAACTTTTTTCTATTTATTAAACTACACTTCTACAGTAAATCGTTAAGGATCAATTGTAACGAAGGGGGCATGCAATATTTGTTATAATTAATTAAAACGTGTTTGTTAAATAGTTCTGAAGTAACATAAATAAAGATTTTATAACTATTAAAATTTAATATAACTATTAAGATTTTATAACTATTAAAATTTAATATAACTATTAAGATTTTATAACTATTAAAATTTAATATAACTATTAAGATTTTATAACTATTAATTTTATAACTATTAAATTTTATATGCTATCAAATGTTCCCCAAAAATCGATTCACAAACACGGTTAAATAAGCAAGTTTAATTAATTATTCTGTATCAAGAAGGTCACAAATACCCGTCCTAACTGAATGAAATTAAAGAATAAGCAATAAACATACGATTTCAGTCAGAAAGTGTTTTGCGCCTTGTTTCGACCCGAAATGCCCCACTGTGCGCCGCCCAGCCACCGGTAGTTTCGCCGCGAGCTGCCGAATTAGTATCCGCCGGTGGAAACTTGCCGAATCATCCGGTCTCGGGTATCAAATAAAAGCAAGCCTGCCGTCGTGTCGATCACACGAAGATCGAGAACGTATCTTGCAATTATGGAACCAGTCCGAAGCGCGAATCGCCTCCTAAACGCTGCAAAAATAGAAGGACGAGTAATTAAAACCCGGGGGTGGGTGGGGAGAGATTGAAGAAGAAACGGACGGGAACGATCGTTATTATTTTCGGCAGGAGCCGAGGATGGGCACGGGCGTGCAATTAAATTCTCGTTAAGTCCCGTGGCGGTTGCGAAAACACGCGAATTCCACGCCGAGAGGGAAGAGACAGACAATCAGCACGGGCAGGGATTGACGTGCGCGCACGGTGATGCGATCGACGGATTTAAAAAGCCGTTCCGGGGCCCCGGAGGAACCGCGGCCGGGGACGAAAAGTTCGCGGCACGGTTGGCGCGGGACGATCAAGAGCCGAGGGACAGGCAATAGGGCGAGGAAGAGAAGGCGGCGGACGAGGAGGAAACGGAGGAGGAGCAGGATTCTCGCGGCAGTCGATGGTGGCCGAACCACCGCGGCGCCGGTCACATTTCATTAAGCGGCGATCCTCGAGCAGGAACTACCTGTGTAGACGAGCTTTAACGCTTCCCTTGGTAGCGAATTTGTGAAGGGGGGTGCGAGAGAACAGGGGGGACATCGCGGAGCTGCTGCGGCGATAGAGCGCCACGGAGGAGAGACTCGAGCGAGAGGAGGGCAGGTGGTACGTTCCGGGAACAGAAGCTTCTCACGGAACGAGTTGGAATGGAACACGGCGCAACCGTACGATCCGCTGTTAAACCTTTGTTTTATGGGGTTTTCGAAAGTTACGTTCGCCGCGTTGACTGGAATTTAAAGCGCGGCGCACGGAGACGAATATACAGCCGCTGCGCGCGCGGCAGGATGATAGACCGACTCTTCACGGTCTCATCTGCCCTAGCGAAATGCCAGTATTCGGGGAATTGTAATGCGCAATCGGCTGATAAGTATCGTTCCGACAACTGTGAATTGTGTGGACGGGGAAAGGTAGGGGAGAGTTGCCATAAAAGGGTCGATTTTATTTAACGTTCATTTTTTTATAGTATCGTGATAGGTATTTAATGCACGAGTTCATTAAGGGGTCATGCCTAGTTGGCAGGCGATAAAGTACGTGATTTTTGGGAATTTTTTGTGGAATATTGAATGTATATTTTTTACAACTATTTGCTTATTTTAAAAGTACATATATTGAGCAATTCTCGGTATTTTTTCTTATTGGGAGATATTAAAAAATGAAGGAATAACAGCCACTCTTGTGGAAGCCGTTTTTATAAAGGCGCTGCGCGGTGAGCACGATTTCTTGGAACCGGATCACCTGAAATAAGAAAGCGAAGAAGATTCTGTTAATATATGAGTTTATCTAGTTCGTGAACGAAGGATTTTTAAAAAAAATGATTTCAGACAAAATGGCGGCCGCTTAACGCAAAATCATGATTTTTCGAGGTCTGAATTGTTCGTTTTTCGTGAATTAAACGGAGTTTTCATCAGAAACAAAAATCCTTCGTTCACGAACTACATAAACTCATATACTAACAGAATCGTCTTCACCTTTCGATTTCAGATGACCCGGCTCGGAGAAATCGTGCTCACCGCAAGAAAAATAGCTTCCGGAAGAGTGGCTGTTATTCGTTCATTTTTTAATATTTTCCTATAACAAAATTACTGAGAGTTGCTGGATATATGTACTTTTAAAATAAGCAAATAGTTGTAAAAAATATACATTAGATTTTCCAAAAAGAAATCCTGAAAAGCACGTTTTTTTTCGCCTGCCAACTAGGCAGACCCCTTAAGGGGTTAGGTGTACCTATTCAGAAGGCTGAAAAGAGGCGAATGTTTGTGATTTTTTTTGTTAAAAAGCGGAAGCATATATTTTTACAGAACTTTTTGCACTTAAAAGAGCAACATTTAAAGGACATTTGGTAATTTTTTGTGAAATAATATTTGCGTTTATAATAAAAATACGTGGCAATTTTAACATCATTTGTCCCTTTTATAGCACCACCTACTCCGTCCCGGGCACCTATGTTAATAAATGACTTTTCGTTGGTAGTGAAATGGGGGTCTAAAATAGAATTTTAATTAGACACGCGTGTATGTTCAGCAAGTGGTAGACTATAATATCGTGTTAGGTTTGTAGGAATTCTGAATAGTCAAGTTTTAATGGAAACCCTGAAGCGAATTGTTTAGTTTCGAAAGCTTGTTTCCATTGCAACGTTTACCAAGTTCCAAGTAGTTTTCACTTCTATTGAACCAGTCTCATCGATTAAAGTTGCAATTTGCCCGTTCCGCGCGTGAAAACAAAGCCGTGCACAGGATGAAAGTCCCCAGGCGCGAAAACACGCCGACGCCGTTCAAGGTGTCATAAAGCAGAAGCTCGCTTGAAATAAGATTTATGTTCTTGTACTCTATGTTTCGCGAACGTCATCGCTATGCCTGGAAAGCAGGAATGATTAAGCGTGCTCTTCGATGATAAATCTGCAGGTGGCGTCTAAATATTTTCTTTTCATTGTGGTTACGTTTGGCACTCGCCAGTCTACTTGTCCCTGCGGCCAGGTTCGTTAAATCGGTCTAAGAACCGCAATGTAGCGACATCAGTATTCTATTAAATGCGACCGGTCGTTCCAGTTCACTAGTAGGACATCTTAAAATAGTCGCCTCGTACAAAAGTATCAGAAACGGAAAGCGAAATTTTTGTTTCCCCGAATGCTTCGGCTGCCTGAAACCCCAGTCAATTCTCGAGTCCCATCGACGTCGAACACACGAGCATTCTCTTACACTGATATTTCTAATGAAACATAAAATTGATTTTATACAAAATTGGAAGAACCACTCTGTGCTAGAGTTAAGCCGGGAATCCACCGGGAAGCTATGCCATGCTATGCTATGCTATGCTATGCTATGCTACGTTTTAAAAAAATTAGCTTCAATACATTCTTATGGAACCGTTTCCACCAAAAGCTACGTTAAAACATAGCATCGCATAGCATAGCTTAGGTTTCCGGTGGATTCCCGGCTTTATTAGAAAGGAAGTGACGCCTCTTTTTTCACATACTTGTAATTATTATCAGAACGCCTCAGAATGCTTACTTCCTGAAAAGGGCGCATAACAATTACTGAAGCGTTTAAATGAATACTAAGTAGGAATATAATAATTAGAAAAAAAGGAGTATTTTTTGCGCATCGAGAAAATGGACGTAAAATAGAAAAGATGAATTGGGGGAAAGTAATGAACCGTTGGGTGAATCGAAATGCTCTAACAAATTGATAGGAGAAAAATTCCGAATTTCAATTTTCATTCGTTTTGTTCGATACATTTATTTGTTGGTGGGTTTTAATAGAGAGCCAAACGCAACTGGTCGATAAGGGGGGCGTGGCCGGTGATAGGGAATACCTCGCTGGTAAATAACTTGCGCAGCAAAATTCGCAATATTTATAGAAGAAATTGAGGGCTTTTCGTATAAAATCTTCATCTGACTCGCCACTGTATAGTTATCCACATACACCCACTTGCCAAGATGGCGCTTGTTAAAAAAAATAGAAAGTGAGTATATATCCGCGAGACACGAAAGTGACTCATGCGAAATGGCCCTAGTTATTCGTGACGTTTCTAAGGGTATTAAACTAAATAGTACTTTTTTTTAAATTTAGTTATTTTAAGTCACATCAACCTCTAAGTTGGGTTTAAATAGTACATTCTTATTCTCATTGAAACAGTGGAGAATAATCGTTTGAGTATGGCCAAAAAATGGCACCTATCTTTAAGAACAGTGTCTTTCTTGCTTTTCTTTCGATTAATTAAAAGTTCGCCAGCGTTAAAGCGGGCAGCGAGCACGGAATATCAAATCGAAGGTGGATTTTTAGCCAGGGGATCGTAGACGACACCGATCTGAATCAGAAACTCTGGATATCCGCCTTGGCGTCCCTCCAATTCCTCTGCCGCCATCAATTTGCCGTTTGTCGTGGACGTGTGTTAGCGGCTCGTTTAGGAATATCGCGTTCTTTACTATTTTCCACGTCACGGCGTCTTCTTGCTACACTTGTTCGCTGGACTTTGAAGGGAAGAGCTTGCGAGAGCAAGGAAACGCTCCGTTTTTCGCGCCCACGTGACTCACAATAAGTGCCTACGGCTGCCAGGATTGACTGAAAGTGTACACGTAAATGCTTCTGTTGCTTTCGATCTGGCGAAAAAGCGAGGGAAGTAAAAATATCCCAATTTGAAGGGGGAATGTAATAATAAGAAAACTATTCTTTTCAAGATCATTGTTTTCATATTTTTAAAAACATTCGTCCATTTTCTTCGCGCCACCATAATTATATTCTGTTAATACTTGTATTAACACTTTATTTACATGATTTCACTATTTTTATCTACTATCAAGAGTGAGCTTAAGAATTCACTGTTAATGGAAAATGCATCACCCGTGAAAGTGCACCATCGAAATTTAAAAGTTCGAATTTAGACTTTTCTATGGAATGCTTATAATAAATTTTGCTAAAAAACGAGTTAAGTACGCTAGCATTTTCTGCATTGCTCTCCTTTGTTTATGGTTCCAGTAGTAGGTACCAGTCAACTTGACTTTGTCCCCGGTTTTTTACTGAAGATCATAATAGTGTATGTCAAAAATACAGTATAATAGCGAAAAAGACATATAAGTCGAGTTATGTCGATGAACACGACAAAGAAAATAATATCTCAAGCTCAGTTTTGTGTTTTGTTCTTTTTTGTAAATTGAAGTTAAAAATTCAATTGCCCAATTTGTAATTTAATTCAAATTTCGTAATTTTTCCTCATATGAAGCATATTTTGAAAATCCAATGGGACGAGATATATTTTAGGTATCAGCATTTATGTCCCAAATTTAACAGCTGAACTTACATAGCACTTTAAATACTCCATGTGTCTTCCTCGAAACTAAGCCCTTCAAATATGAAGTATTCTTATCTCTAACCATACATATTTGAACGAATCTGGGTGAATGGAATATTAAGCCCAAGTTTCTCGCAAACACTGTTACAGACGGTCTTAAAAATTTCACGACACAATTCTGGAGCAAATTTAAAATTTCCCCAGCTTCTCATTGATTCCCAGAAACCACCACAACAACGTATTATAAATAGGATATAAATCTTAGAATACCACAATTCCGTCTGTGATCAATCTTAATATATACAGCAGAAAGCTTCTAGATGTTTGTGCGTTTGTCTGTCGCCTAAACACTTTCGAACGATAAACTCTGGAATCACGAAATGTGCCTGAGCTCATTATGCCTGACTAATCCAGATGAATGTGACCATTTACACAAAAAAATAAATAAATAAATAAACAAAATAAAAAAACCCTAAAATTTGTATAAACGCAGTATTAAAATTTCGGGCAGAGCCGAGTAAAGTTAGCACTGAGAAAAAATTCTAGTGTCTTTTAAGCCCATCCTACGTACCCCAACGTGGCCATCGACAAAGCTGCGTTCAAAGTTGGAAAACTGTCGGAGAACGAGCGTGTGAAACGCCTGAACCGATAGCGTGGTGGGTCGTCCGCGCATCGATCCGTCCCGTATGATAACGGGGCAGCATGTACGCGTGAATTTCGTATCGATCGTCCGAGGAGGGTCGCGAGCACCGGTGTGCCGTGGCAATCGAACGGAATCGATGGTTGCGGCGGGTCGGCAGTTTTGTTTAGAAAGTTACGTGACGACGAATGGCCATGGGAATGACGAGAGGTGAGGACAAGCTCGCGGCTTCGAGCATCGCCGCCTATTGCCGCCAGTGCGCGCCCGATAGCGACGGGCACGTATTGTAACTACGTACATATAGTCCCCTGGCACGCGATATCGGCATCCTGCGGAAGAAAGTGGCCATTCCTCGAAATCGCGCGTCGAGTCGTTGGATACCGTCGGATACTGTTTATGCATCGGGGATACGTGTCGGCCATCATCGGTCCACCCCTTTCCCTTATCGCCGCCGTAAGCGTAATCCTTTTGTTCGCGCAGGCTTCGAAATTGCTGGGGGTCATGGGGGCACGAGGACACGGTGGCATAGTGGATCCCTGGCGACGAGAAAGGAACACAGCACTGTTGTAACGCGTTACACGGGGCTCGTAGCTTGTGGACAATGTGGGGAGAGGGATGCGTTTCCTTTTGTGGAAGTTTTGTTTTATATTCAGGGGAATGATTGTTTATATTTTGCTTGAAAGTGAGAAGGCATTTCGAATCTATTTGGTACCTAGAAGATAATTTTCAGTATGAATTTGATTGGAAGTAGGTAGGTACTAGGGATTGCAAACATGTAAATCGGTAAATCGGTAAATCGGTAAATCGGTTTGAAGTTTTTTTTCACTGATAACGTAGAAGATATCGACGGATTTATATGCTACATATATGCGCTGCATTGCTATACATACAATTTTTACCGGTAATTCGCCAAATTTTTACCGGTAAATCGATAAATTATGCATTTCTCGATATTTACCGGTAAAAATTGTATGTATAGCAATGTAGCGGATACATGTAGTGCATAATTCCATAGATATCTTCTACGTTATCGGTGAAAAAAAAACTTCAAACCGATTTACCGATTTACCGGTTTACAAACCCTAGTAGGTACATAATGGGAAAAAGTGTATTGTAATTGAAGATTGATAGAGTCTCTGAATACGGTTTTACCCCTTTAACGCTGGCACCTAGATCCCGTTGAACGAAAAATATCTCGGTTTCTTTTTATCGGTAAAAATGGTCCGGATTTTTATATTTTTATATAAATTTTTTCTTTTTTTCAGAGGTTAAAATGCATAAAACAAATGAATACAGGGTTCAGGTAGGTCCTTCGTTCTTCAGCGAATAAAACTACACACTTTAAACATCTACTACTTAAGGGGTTGCGCCACCCTGAGATGCACGAAACTACGCGATTTTTTGTTACAGATACTATGAGGTTGAAAATGATTTCTTTACTTTTTATGTGCGGAGCATGTATTAGTCCCTGTATTGTATAAATGCTATACAAACACAATTTAAAAATGGCCGAGTTTTTGTTGTCCCGCGAAGCTCCTCCGCGTGAGCGGTGTATCAGTGTAATAAACTTGGTACACATATTCTTAATCGTATTATCTAAAATGTAGCATACCTATCATTTTTTTTTGTGCGATAACCCATTTGTGTGTAATAAATGTTTTAAGTTCGCTTGGTTAGGTAACAAATTTCATCTTACTCTCAGTTGTACAATAAATTTGTTCTTTTTAAACCCATATGCTACAGTTTAGATAACACCGTTAAGAATATGTGTACCCAGTTTGAAATAAATGGGACAAATAGTTTTGGAGATATTTGATACAGCGCGCGCGCGCGGAGGAGCTTCGTGGGACACGGCCATTATTTAATATTTTAATAATAACACGGCCATTATTTAATATTTTTGTATAGTATTTATACAGTATCATGCACTAATACATGCTCTAAACATAAGTAAAAAATCATTTTCAACCTAATATTTATTCAATTACCTATCTAATAAACCGTACGGTTCATGTCCGATTTTCTTTTTTAGAATTTCATAGGAATACTTAAGCTTTTCATTACAGTATTTTTTAGGACTTTCTCACTATTTTCAAGGACTCTGTGTGACATTTTATAGAAATTCTATCGCTTCTCCCAGAATAGCCTGTGTATAAGAGCGCAACTTTCATTTCAATTTTTTCAAAAAGCGTGGGGTCAATCGACTTGAAATTTTGACGCAATGCGGATTACACTTTGAACATTAGATTAATACACTTGGTTCAGTCATAACATTTTTTATTTATAATAAATTAAAATATTTCAAAAAGTCGAGTTAATCGATTTGTCCTCTGAACGGCTCATATATATCTCGGCCGCCGAAGGGTAAAAATGTAATGAAATTATCCAGTCAGCGTGCAGTTTATGTATTAAATGACGGCTATTTTAAAAAATATTGGCGCGGATAAATGAAATTAAACAAATGTGAATTAGTAAAAGTATGCCGCAGGAATACCACAGGTTGGATTTAAAAGTTTTAGGCCAAATAACAGTTTGGAAGCGAACTTTGTTCCAAGTGTTCGTCAAATTTTGTCATTTAACAACTGCAAAGGATTCTTTCAGTGAAAGAATTCAAAACTCATTATTCACGATAAACATTCGTCAGCTTTGGAATCTGTTGTCGCTGAATTGTCGATTTTGGAAGTCTTCGGTTGCGTCAATTTTATTGCAGACATGCGATAAGATGCAGATTAGTTTTCGAGATTTAATATTCATATTCCAATGAGATTTAAAAGAGAGGCCGTTTAAGAACCGAGTCGAGTCAATTTGCATAATTTACTGTGGCGTCCCGAGCAATGTTTCGCGTATTCGAACGTTTCGTTCGCTTCAAACATATCTACGCCCGCGAATTTGCTTTTATCTGCTTACCGTTTTGTCGTTCGTTTTCCATCTTGAAACTGGTTTGCGCGCAAGTCCGAGACGCGCTATGAAGACGTAAAATGAAAAGCAAAACTTCCTTCCACGTGTTTACAAAAGAACGTATTACGCGGAGCAGTAGGTGTTACCTATATAGACACTTTGAATTACGTACGAGAGCATATTTTATTATATTGGCTATTTTTACCAACACAGCGTAACAGTTATCGATTTAATTGCACGAGCGAGCAGGAAGAGACCTGTAAATCGAAAACACGTGCCAGTTACGAAATGAATATATGAAATAGCCGTTTGTTAAATTGGTCGAATATGTGGAAACATATTACTTAAAATAATTACCTAATCGCTTTTCCTTATTTTAGGAAAAAAAATTTAAAAAAACTTTAAAATTCTTATTTTAAAAGCTCCTGTATCAGAACGATCTGCGAAGCAAAGTATGTATTCAAATCTAGATCACAAAAGGGAAAATACATGTTACACGATCATTCGATATTCCAACTATTTTTCGAGGAAAAAGAAGAATTAACGCTTTTAATTAACGGCTTTCGCGTGTTTTCACTTGGGTATTTTCTGGAAAGCGTCGAAGGTACCTGTTGTCCACCAGCAGAGTTGGGCATTATCTAAATAAATTATTTAAATAACGGATCAAATAAAAGTTACTCTAACTTTGGATTATTTGATGGATAAAGTTAAAGTTGAAACGCTCGACGAATAAAAGAAATAACTATATATATATATGATGAATCATTTTTTTAACTTTTATTCGTTATTCGGAATTTTTGTTTAAATAAAATGTTTGCCCACCTCTTTCCGGCAATCTCCAAATTTAATATTGACTTGGAGAGAAATGGGAGAAAAATGAGAATTTTTATATTGTCTATTAGATATTCTTGAGAGATTATTGGGTATATTGGCGAGGTCCTCCTGAAATACCTTGAAACGGTACTTTGCCAAACCCTGTGTCACTCAATATATTATCTAGCTTGCGTCGTTAAATCTATTAAGTAACTTGTGTCACTCAATGCATTAAGCAGAGTAAAGATATACCTCGTAGTGGCAGCATGGTGACGTTACAAATTGGGCAGTTAAGTGGCAGCATCGATCGCGGTGGAATGACAGAGAACCGTGTACGGTGCCCTATTCCAGCACGTCGTGAATTCTGCAGTGGGATCATTGGTCTCAATGGAAGCTGAGTGAAATATATGAAACGTGAAATGTATACGTGTAGAGGTACCTTCTTACGACCCGAAGGAAAACTCGGGTTCGCACATTTTCTCACTTTTTTCTTCGACGTCCTTGCCAGGACGCCCGAGACCTGTTTACTTTAACGCCCGGACGGTTTCACCCACTTTCCTATTTCACTTCTACTCGCGCCGCCCCGCGTGGTCAGCGCAATGGGAGTCAGGGAAATAGGGAAGTCGTAAACTCAGTCAGGCGTTAAAGTAAACACGTTCTAGCACATCGGGACAATCTGCTTGAAAAAAGAAGTCGCGGGAAAATAAACACGCGAACACGCTTAGGGTCGTACGGAGTGCGTATCTCACTTCTCATTCACTTCCCATTGATCCCATTGATGGGTGCACAGAAGCCTAAAGCGAGCGAGGCGCCGTTGCGAGACTGCCGATGAGTTTAAAGGGACCACAGACGATACGATCTCTCGATCCGTCGTGCGACGAAATTCAAGGCAAATGATGACGAATTGTTGGATAAATATTACTGACCACACAGCTGGTCGAGTGTAATTATAATATACATATAACATATTGATATGACACCAATAGTGCCGGAAAATGGCCAAAATTCTTGCAGAGATGTTACACTGCCCTCTTTAAGGGGTTACACCACCTTGGCGCTCGGAAAAATAGGTATAAAAATAAACTTTTTTTTGACGCTGCCATTAATTGTATAAAATGATCTTTATTTTATACATATATATAGTAGTTTTATGAACAATTTACAATATTAACGATTTAAAAAAAATAAAAAATGGCGGAGATATAAGCCGATAAGTAGGACCCTCTTTTGAAAATCCTTGCTTGATGGTGTTACTTGATTTCTCTGTTAGGCATCGTCTAAAATATAAAAAATAATTTTTTTCTTATTTAAAAGGATAATAGCTAAAATGTGACGTAGGATTTTTGTGATTGGGTGCCATGTGTCGAAAGTTATAAATTTTTTCAACTCAAAATTTCGATGCAAATTCGAGTTTTTTTTCAAACAGCTGTCATTGCTACAAATTTTTTTTTAACTTTTTCCCGACGCAATTATCCTTTTAAATAAGAAAAAAATTAGTTTTTATATTTTAGACGATGCCTAACAGAGAAATCAAGTACACCATCAGCAAGGATTTTCAAAAGAGGGTCCTACTTATCGGCTTATATCTCCGCCATTTTTTAGTTTTTTTAATCGTTTTATTGTAAATTGTTCATTAAACTACTATATATATGTGTAAAATAAAGATCATTTTATATACTTAATGCCAACGTGAAAGAAAAGTTTATTTTTATACCTATTTTTCCGAGCGCCAAGGTGGTGTGTGTAACCCCTAAAGGGAACTAGGCAGTGGAAAAATCGATTTTTTTTCTATTGCATTTTCCGAAAGTAAGTACTATCTTTTCTGAATAAAATGCCGCTTGGTTTATAGTCAAAAACCGCAAAATTGTAGATTTGTCAGCTAAAGACGTGGCAGCTAATAGCGCCACCTTTGCCTAGAAACTTAAAACGCGTTTTTCTCGAATATTTTTTTCTCTTCATTTTTCCCTGATTGCGAACGAATTGAGGTTCAGATCGGCTTGGAAAAAATTACAGGATGTGTAAAACATGTGCCATTTCGGGGCAAACTACCAAAATCCGGTGACTTCTTAATTTTTTTTTATGAAAATCTCGAATTTGCCAAATCCACAATTTCACGAATTCTACTATAAACCAAGCGGCATTTTATTCCGAAAAAATAGTATTTTCGGAAAATGCAATAAAAAATCGATCCTTTGAGTACCTAGTCCCCTTAATTCAAATGTCCTATCTAGCATTTTTCATTTTTCAAGGTATCTCGAAATATTGGAAGTTCCACCCGTCTCTTACCTTTCAAGTAAATTAAGAAAACCCTGCGTACTTCGTAGAGCTCTAGAAACAGTCTAATGTATTTAACCCGACTGCTTTTCAGATGGTTAAATATCCTATCTGAAATATCCCATTAATTCCTATGTTAATAATACATTATCTACCGGTACACATGTTACAAAAATCACATCAGATTGTTACGAAATAATGACAACATTTTTTAAATGGAACGAAGAAAAATAAGGGCCCAAAGAAAATGGTAAAACTTCAGGTTTCTCGGTTGCTTTAAAATGCTAGGACATTTTATCTAAGGAGGGCGGTATAGCAGATGCTATAAGTACTTTCGAGGAAACAAGGAAGAGATGGCAGAGGAAATGGCGCAAGAATTGGTTTTCAAGAGAAATATATATTCCCATGTAGAGAATCCTTTGTGGGCGTTTTTACTGCCTCGATTTAGCTGCCGCTTTCAGGGCTTCGGGTGGTTTGTCTTCTTACCCCAAAGTAATCTGTGTTTTTCACTAGAAGAGCCTGAAGCCACCGAATTAATTCTAAGCGTTCAGAATCGGAACTGTTAAATGACGTTCCGCTTCAAGTTCCCAGAGTACCTACCTGCATTTACTTTTGGAGAAGTGACCGATACTCAGTGACCAATAACCAGACTAATATTATATTACTGTATTAATCTGGTTAATACAAAGCGAATTAACAGGGTGCTTCGGCAGAAGCTGATCGATACCATTTCGGCGCAGCCTCTTCAGGCCGAATTGCAACGTGGATTCTGCTTAACGAGCTTAATTATTGGCTTGATTGATTCGATCGCATGTATCCAACCGATTGGATCTAGATAATAACGAATCCCTCTTCGAGTGCAATTTTCCCCGATCGAATTCGTCGGGGGGACGACGACATATCGGGGTTTTGATGGACCCGCTATCATGGCGCGAACTCGTGACGCATGGACGATATTTTTATAAGTTCCGTGGCATCGGTCCAAGCCCACCGTGGACAACCCCACGATCGATCCCGTTTTCGAAATAAAAAAAAACATCCGCTGCACTCAAGCTTTCGTTCATTTACAAATGGCCATTGCAGACGGGAAAGCTCGGTCACTTCTCATATTTTTGTTCAGTTCTATGCTCAATGTTGACTGCAGCCGTTGAGTAAGTCTGACGTGTATCGGCGAAACATTTTTTCCTCATTGTTCGGCGTAACACGGAGAAAGAAACGATACATTGTGTGAAGAACGATTTCTGTGAATTTTGATAGAAAATCACAGAGGTTGAAAGCGGTTTTGATATATCGGTTTCGGTTCTTGAAACAGTTATAAGAAGCGAACTAATCTTGAAACGGTTGCCGGTGAAAAAGCTTTCGGCCTGTATCGGTTTCGGTTCCTGTTCCACAGAACCGATATTACATCGGTTCCATGACGGTTATACAGTAAAACCTCGGAACCGGACACCGAACGCCAACATTCCCGTTGGTGCCGCACATGTGACGTCGGCCCGTCACGAGGAATCGGTTCGTCACGGATACGCGGACGCGTTGCGGCGAACGTGTTAATTTCTGGCTCCGCGTCCTTGATAATCGAGCGAGCAGAACCCGGGACCGGGCGAATTCCTTTTTTTCTTCCACTCGACGGAACGTGGATTCGGTTCGCCTCGCGGCGCCCGATAACCCGAAGTTTAGAGGACTTTTATCGGCCTGGCTTCTCCCCCCTCGGAGAATGGACGAGGAGAAAACTGACGCATCCACGCGGACATTGTGGGTCAAGGTTCGCGGGCGATAGTTGCTCGCTTCGCCGAATCGTTTCGCCGTAGATACGTGTCGAATTAGGTGGCAGCGTTGCCGTGTCGAGACGTCGAAAATTCCTTCGATTACGGCGGCCTTTTACTCGCTTCGTAACGCGGCGCGCGGTAGGAGTACCGCGCGACTCCCGGCCGCCGATTGGCTCTCGCGTCTCTGGCGGAGCAAGCAGGCCAGTAGATGGACAGTTTAGCTGATTCCGAAGTTTACAATCGAGGTGTTTCTTAGAAATGTCTGTTGCATTAAAAGAAAATCAAAAGCTTTGCGCGTGAGAATCTACAAATTTAAAGAAAAAAATAACTGCAAGTAAAGAAATAATGTATTTAAGGATAAAATAATGAAAATTCTACTTATAGCCCGTATCACCAGTAGATGGACGACGGGGCTAGCAGATGGACAGTTCAGAACCAATAGATGGACGGGTGATTTAGATTAAGTTGTTTTTTTTGTTAAAATATAGTTTATTTCATCAAAACTAAAAACGTATGGAGTCTTCATTGCCAGAAAACGGTGCAACAGGTTAGGGGCCCGGGCCGCAAATAAAGTGAGGTTATGTCTAGCCTAAAGTGGCCAGACGTCCCGGATCGTGTGGGACTGTCCCGGATTTGAAATGTTTGTCCCGCATTGGAAACTGTCTCGGAAAGTGTCCCGGATTGGATATGTAACCTTTTTAACATTTTCGTAGTGGCACAAAGGTGGCTTTGTGGCTTCAAAAGGTTTAATTCCATTCTGTCCATCTACTGCGTTTAGGTTAGAAAATCCATATCAGTACATGGACCAGTGGCGGATTTAAGAAAGAAGGCCCAGGTGGCGAACGTTCTGAGGGGCCCGTTTTTGGGGGAAAATAAATAGTTTACTAAAAACCGACTAAGTGTAGTACTGTAGAAAAAAACATATAGGGTATAGTGAATTTTTTTTTAAGATGGGGGGCCCTAGGGGTTCCTAGGCAAGGGCCCATTTTTCGGGAAAACGGAGAGGTAGTTTACTAAAAACGGGCCAAGTGTAGTAGTGTAGAAAAAAAATATAGTGTACAGTGAATTTTTTTTTTGAAGATGGGGCCCTAGGCAAGGGCCCATTTTTCGGGAAAATGAAGAGGTAGTTTACTGAAAACGAGCTAATGTAGTAGCGCGGAAAAAATGTAGTGTTTGGATACCCATACCTATTCATAATTTTTTTTTGTTCATGGGGCCCTGCGGGGCCTTCTGTGCAGGGGCCTAGGCGGCAACTGCTCATTTGCCGCCCTGTTAAATCCGCCACTGACATGGACAGTCATTTTTATAAGTTCTATCGTTTTATTTTTCGTTGTTCACGCGTTTATTTATAAATCGTTAATATTAGAATGCAATCATCTATTACACACCTCTTTACAATACATCCAAATACGTTTTTTTATT
Source organism: Andrena haemorrhoa (assembly GCA_910592295.1). Classification (NCBI taxonomy): domain Eukaryota; kingdom Metazoa; phylum Arthropoda; class Insecta; order Hymenoptera; family Andrenidae; genus Andrena; species Andrena haemorrhoa. Next base: position 18,666,137 of record OU342943.1, read on the forward strand.
AACTTCAAGGCACGCGATGCTGAGCAATAGCTAATAACAAAAGAGTGACTCGCGCATGGTGGCGTCAAATCGTACACACAGATACATTTTTCGCATACAAACATTTTTTTTTCGATAAATATGTTAATGTTTTATAAAACAACAAACGTTTTTTTCTACAAAATAAAAAAACAATAATATAGATTAAAACTCTAGTTCTTACAATATTAACGATTAACCAACGATTCGTCCATCTACTGGGCTGCTTACCCTAACCGAGACTCGTTACTTTTCGTCGACGTGGATGGCGTCGTGTCGAGTTCGTGGCTATGGATCCATTAAAGAGCTTAAACCCGGAACGTTGATAAATTAGAACATTTATAAATCCGTATTTTAAGAACCTTTCCTCTTCAGTTGAACGCGTCCAGCACAAATTTCTTTGTTTTATTGCTTGCAAACTTGGTGGTCCGTCATACACTTTAGCCTACACTCGTAATTCCACGCCTCTTCTTTGTCAACTGCGACTATCAACGCTGGAAATACGTAGATTCATAGGGGATTTATTTTTTAGGTACAAGATTATAAATCACGTTATTAAGTGCCCTAAAATTCTATAATTCTTTAGATTACATATTCCTCCTAAAAAGCTTAGGCACTCACTTCTATATGTTGAGCAGTATCGACCTCTAATGTATGAATGTTAACACCGCATGTACCTAGTCTTTTTGATTTCTTGGACTGCTCGTTTCATACATTTAGAACCAGAGGTATTAATCATATATGTAACTAGCTGCTATTTCGCTTTACATTGACTTTTATGTTTGTACCTCAATGCGCCTTATACTGCCACTGTATTGCGTATTACGTGTGTAATTTTCTAATCTGGGCTTCGTTGCTTAGTGTATACACTATTGTTTATTGTATTTATCAGAGGGCTTCCGTTTAAATAATAAATATAAAAACATTTAATTTCGAGATTTTAGTCTGTCTGTAAATTGAAATATCATTTCATACCAGTCCAATTCTTGCAGTGTTTGATTATATAGATCGTTAGCCTTTATTGGCCGTTATAGTGCCAATTTTTAATATTCATTTAGTTATAATAAACTCAATTGTCAAACCTCAAATTAACATTATTTATTAAATAAGGAACTGATATGCAACCATTTACAAACTGATAAAATACAGTCGCATCGGAAAATAAGTTGCGCTCTTTAAAATCGCATAACTTTTTTAAAGTTGGTCCAATCGACTTGAGTTTCATTTTAGAAGCTAGCGGAATTAGTTTTCTAGGTGACGTGATTCGTCGTTTTGAGAAAAAATTGCAACTGATCGGAATAGCGATGAAAATAGCGAAGATCGTTTTTTTTTCAAATTTTTTCTGAGCTGTAATGAAAATTCAAAAAACCCGTTTGTAGATTGAAGTATGATGTATACATGCTGAAAGTTTCATCTAAATCGATTAACATTGCTCTGGGCTATAAACGCTCAAAGATCGCAGAATCTGGTCGAAAATCGCTGATTTCGGGAATTTCCGCAATTCTAAAATAAAACTCAAGTCGTTTGGACCAATTTTAAAAAAGTTAGGTATGCGATTTTAAACAACGTCAACTTGCTTTAGGATGCGACTGTACATTACCTTCTTAATTAATTCTTCCTTGCCAACGAATTATTATTTTATAAAAAGAGTAACGCTTCTCAACAAACTTAGTCTAGGAGAAAAGCTCTAGGAAACTCCAGCAACTATTGACACCAGCGACCATTACACGCTACACCTCCGTTGACACTGAAAAACTAGGCGTTAATGTCGAAGTATTTATTCCCTCAAAATTAAATTGCAATTCGAACGAGCCGTTTCGGGAATATTTATAGAAATAACGTTCGGTAATAACTCTCGTTTTCCCGAGTCCAATCGGTGGACACATATATTAACTGCTATTAGTCACTCCCATCTACTTTCATTTTATCGCTCGGTTCGGATCAAAAACACGTTCCCAGAAGAATTTCATTACTGAAACACCAGGCTTCGGGGACTGGCAAATAATATCTGTCTATTTAACTGTGTCTTAAAACGTAACAGCGAGGAAAGTCGCTGCTCGGGAACTTGTAATCAGCGGCGTACGTTTATCTTTCCAGCAGCCTCTCATTATTTCGTTATTCAGAGCACTAATCCTTCCCAGTTACATCTCACGGCGAACGTCTCGAATTTATCGTTTCGCGAGCACGGCTATCGCGGAAAGTGGTTTTTAATAGGGGGCCGATAAAGGAGCCCGAGATCCACTGCGGAGAATACGTGTGGAGCGTTGTGCTTCGGATGTAAATGTATTTTTTACGGAACGATTTTACTAATGCGCGCGGCTGACGTTGCGCAACCGGGGGCCATGACGAAATAGAAATGTACCTCTGCGCGTTAATAATTAGAGCCCCGCGATCACGCTCGCATTTCTAAGTTTCCTTCTTAGTACTTATTGTTAGAGCGTTCGTAATAATTACGCCGGGCACCGTCGACTGCCTGTATCGCCTCTCGGTTGCTTGGATGCTGGCTTCTCGACGGCCATTGCACGAGCCATGCTCTCCCGAAAAACAATCAAAGCAGAACTTAGTTGCTGAAGAGAAACTAACAAGGAGAGGTTCTCGGGTGTTCGCCTCCGATTGCTTTGAATTTTGGATATCGTTTAGAGGACCGAAAAATAAGAAACAGGTGTCTTTATTTTGGCCTGCTTGAATGTTTAGGGGGAGAAACCAACCCTCAAAGTTATAAGATTTTTAGGTGTTCATCTCCGATTGCTTTGGTTTTTGGATATGTTTTAGAGGACAGAAAAATAAGATATACGTGTCTATTTATTTTGGCCTGCTTGAATGTTTAGGGGGAGAAACCACCCCCCAAAGTTCATAAGAATAGTTGGTGCCCGCCTCCGCGATTGCTTTGGTTTTTGGATATGTTTTTTCAAATGAAATTTTACTCAACACAATTTTGTACAACTTATAATCTTTGGAGGGTGGTTTCTCCCTCTAAATATTCAAGCCGGCCAAAGTAAAAAGTCACGTATATCTTATTTTTCTGTCCTCTAAAACATATCCAAAAACCAAAGCAATCTGAGATGAACACCTGAAAATTGTATAACTTTGGGGGTGGTTTCTCCCCCTAAACATTCAAGCCGGCCAAAATAAAAAAACACGGATTTCTTATTTTACGGTCCTCTAAAACATATCCAAAAACCAAAGCAATCTGAGATGAACACCTGAAAATTGTATAACTTTGGGGGTTGGTTTCACCCCCTAAATATGAAAACGAGCCGCTATAAAAAAAACACCTATACCTTACTTTTCGGTCGTCTAAGACATATCCAAAATTCAAAGCAATCTGAGGCGGACACCCGCGAACCTCTCCTTGTAAGTAGTGCAAAACAAGCGAATTTCATTTGAAATTACGTAATCGCGCCTGTCATCGGTGCGCGCTGTCACACCGATGGTGTTTTCTGCGTTTCATTTGCGATTTCGGTTGGTGAAGGATGAAGAAAATTTGGTGGCGAATCGAGCAGTGGTGTTCTTAATTTTGAATTCGATTTTTAATAAGTAAATAGAAAGCTAAGATTTTCTTCTTTACATAATAGATCACGCGGAAAAACGGTGTTATATAAATTATATAATGAATGATGGTCATATCGGGATGGATGTGTAGCATCGTTGAAAGGATTAGACGTACGGATGAAAGTGAAAAGGCGAAATTCAGTGGTTTTCGATGCTCTGCTTTCTAGTCGCACTTTTCTTTCGCATGGAACGTATTATCTTTCGCTACATTAATCGACAGAGTTTCTTATTCTCTATAAGAAAGTGTCGAATGTTTTTCTAGTGTTAACAGTAATGAAACAAACAATAGAAAAATGGCAACTGTTTAGACGTGGGAGACTTTTTATATAGCATTCACACGACGACTGAGAAGTATATGCCGTGCACTAACTATACTATAACTCAGGGATCGAAAAAGTTCTGGTACTTTTCAATAGGTTCCATTTAAAACATGGACCGCGGAACTTTTTTTAAAAATGTTCTCACATTATAAGTTCCCAGAAGAACCGATAAAATAAAAGTTCTTAAAAATAAAGGTTCTAGTTGGAATGGAACTTATAAAATAGAAAAATAAAAAATTTTCTATAACAGGAACAGATATTTTGTTCACCAATATTAAAAAAGTTCTCAATCGTTGTAACAAATACTGAATACTATTCAATGGATAGTACTACAACAATATTAAATAATTATTACAGTTAAATTGATATTCTGAATGTGTTATTTATTTGTAATACTTACCTACGTAGATATTTCTAATGTTATGATTTTCATACCTTTTATTAAATAAACATACGAAGAATATGATATTATATTGTTAAATAAAACTAGTACCTAATAGTTTAGTACTTTTCTTTATCTTATGAAAACTTTTTTAATAAATGTTCTAATGTAACTTGTTTCCATGGAACTTTTATTATATAGGTTCTAAAATATCTATTCCATGAGAACACTTCTTAAAGACGTTCCTAAAGGTAACATTTTTTTCAATAAAAATTCCACAGAAACAGATATTTTCTTAAACAAAACATATAAGTTCTAACAGAATTTTTTTGAACATGAGCGTTCGAGAACTTTTTCGATCCCTGCTATAAGTACGTCCCGTTAAATGAGGTAATTTTGACCACAATAACAAATTTTAAAACAAATCCCTTTAGCATCTGTTGTATAACAGGTATTACTCTCGGACAAGCTTCATCTTGCAGTGGGCAATTAAAGCTACCTAAGGCACTTTGTCTGGGAAATAATCCATGTCATATAATAGATGCTAGGAGAATTTATTTTAAAATCTTCCGGTTCACTGCACTTCCAAATCTAAAGTTTTATGGTCATAGTTATCCCAATTGACGGTATATAAAATTCGAGCCAACTCCCCTTGTCAAATATCGAATTGATAAATTTCAATCATGATAAAAAGATTTAAAAAAATATCAAAATCGACATAAAAAAAATAAAAACGCACTAAAAAGTGAAAAATAATTTCTTCCCTTATTTAATCTACGACTCTCATATTTTTTAAGTCTGCGTCAGATTTACACAGTGCAAACGATGAGGCGCCGACTTAAAAAATATGAGAGAAGTAGATTAAATAAGGGAAAAACTTATTTTTTACTTTTTAGTTGCATTTATATTTTTTTGAAATCGGTTTAAATTTTTTTTAATCTTATTTACTTTTACTTTTTAGTTTTATATACATTGACACAACATGCTGAGGAGATATGCGCGTACGTAGCTACTTAAAAAAAAAAATAATAATTAGGTGAAAATAGTAATAATCGGTTCATATGCTGAGAAGTTATGCGGCAATAAACATAAACAAAATACATACGGGTCGAATCTATAACCTCCTCCGTTTTGAAATCGATTAAAAATCAGGTTTTATAACAGCTTGGTGACTGCACCTCGGGTCTCGTGTATTTTATATAGTAATTTATTTTCCATCACTTCCACTGTATCTCCCGGCATTCGAGTGGTAGTTTCGATTAAGTCCGCGCGTTTTCCCACCGGTCCGGCTTCCTCCGTGCCGTCTCGCCGGTGGAGAGGCAACGTTAGAAATGTTCCTCGCGACGTTGCACCCTCGGCACCGATGAAACCTCAGCGAGGTTGACGAGCTTCCTGAGACGCGGAGCGTGGCCTACGTGTACGCGTTCCACGAGGCGCCAGCGTCCAAGAATTTAATTAGTGGCATCCTCTTTCGCTCCGAAAGTAGAGTCGGGCTGCTTTATCCATCCCCGGTGGTTTTCAGCCGTGCCGCAAGCCGCTGATAACTGCTGGATGGCATACCAGCGTGAGCTAACATGAAAATGAAAAATTTTACTAACTCGGGGAGAGTCCCAGCAAATAAACGACGGCCTCCCAGATTCCTTTCGTATTAATATCCCGCCGTCGAATGGCGGCGGTCCTAGTCGCGGCGAGAATTCTTCTTGGCGTAAATGAAAGTTTCGTTTCTCGTTCGTGGAGGAAGATGGACGTGCGGCATGCCTTCAGGTGGGTGGCTGTGGATGCAATTAACGTAGTCAAAGTGTGGCGGAGGATTTATTAATCGGGAGTGGAGGGATCCACGTTTGTGTACGGAGGCTTAAGGCGGCGATACACGTGTGTCATTTTATTTTATTTTTGCTGAGAAGGTGGATTATTGTATATATACAGTGAGGTGCAAAAGTGAATACACTCTCTTTAAAACAGGATAACTTTTTTAAAATGGGTCCAACCGACTTGAGATTTTCTGAGAAGGTAGAAGGGTCAGTTTACTACGCGACATGTTTTGTCGTTTTGAAAAAAATTGCAATTGGTTGGAATAGCAAAAAAAATAGTGAAGCTCGCTTTTTCAACTCTTTTATCTGAGCCTGTAATGAAAATTACAAAGTAGCAAAAATCACGCGAAAAAAATCAGGATTTCAACTTTAAATAGCCGCCATTTTGTTTTAAATTAAGATCTCCGAAATTCCCTCCGCTGATACTTTAATTAAATTACCAAATGTTCTTCAAATGTTGCTCTTTTAAGTGCAAAAAGTTCTGTAAAAATATATGCTTTCGCTTTAAAAAAAAAAAAATCACAAACTTTCGCCTGATTTTTCGCGTGATTTTTGCACGAAAAAATCAGGATTTCAACTTTAAATAGCCGCCATTTTGTTTTAAATTAATATCTCCGAAATTCCCTCCGCTAATACTCTAATTAAATTACCAAATGTTCTTTAAATTTTGCTCTTTTAAGTGCAAAAAGCTCCGTAAAAATATATGCTTCCGCATTTTCAAAAAAAATTCAGAAACATTCGCCTCTTTTCGGCCGCCTGACTAAGTATAACCCCTTAACACTTTGGCTAGCGTCGACGCGCTTCACTTCCTTGGGCTTTGCATCTGTGGATGGTTTTGGCGTGCTTTCATGCCGATACTTCCTACTAAACATCGCCAGTCCTCAAGAGTCCCCAATCGTTTACTGTAAATACAGACCAAGCTCGAAATTCGCTTTGTACTTTCCCTACGAAGAATTTTAATTTCTGCATCCTCTACTAGAACCTCTTGAAAGTATCAGCAATGGTGATGTTCCCACGGGACCAAAGAGAAACAGCGAATGCGCAATAAAATGCAGATACCCGTTGCCGTTCTACGAGCCAAAATTATTGATTTACCGGAGTCCAGTTACTTCGCTGTATATACCGCGGCGTTTACTGCGTAGCTTTTCCGCAATAAATATGAATTCTATTTAACTCCGAGCGAACTTAAATACCCAGGAATCAGAGTAGCGTGTGCCCCGGTCGAAGTCGCTGGAAACGATCGCGATGATGTATTCAAATCAATGCGCAAATCCGCGAATAATTTACATTCTCAGGAACGTGCGTTGCCACTGTGCGATATGAATATTAATTTTCACTTTGTTACTGCGAGCGTAAGATCGCATCGCGCGGCAGACCGTCGAAACCATCTTGCGATCGCAAAGATTCAATGCGAAATTAAGATCCAGCCAGAAGAGAGGCGAGGCGCTCCGCGCCGTTCGTGGCCCATTGAAATACAGCCTTAACGCTCGTCTTGCCCGCCTAAGAGCCCGGCCGTTCCTATTGTTCTCACAGAAGCGACGAATTAAGATCGGCCTGCTCGCGGGCCCGATGCAATTAAACTTAATTTCATGTAATACGCGTTCGTTCGAGGCCCATTTACATAATTCCCTGGCGGAGAAAAAGCAACGATATGCTCGCCGCCGATAACAAGTTTTCGTCCTGCTGACAGATTTTAATTAGTCCGGTCGCATTTACAGCGGGGGACGCTCGGCCGTCTGAATCGTAAGCGTGCGAACGCTGCGATTCGAGGATCGGTGCTGAATACTTGTCGGACGTAGATCCGTGACACTGGCCACCGAGTATTGCTCGCGAATATGCTTCCAGCGTATTCTGCTGACGGTACGCGGCGGAATATCAATTAGATCGACGCGGGGAATGCTTCGTCGGCGCAGCTTACAATTAGACGCGGACGGAACCTGCGGCTGTCTTTAAAAAATTATTGAAAATTTATAATTGATGACGTCTAATGTGGTTCGCGTTAGATGTGATTAATTGCTCCGTGAGAAACAATTGTGCTTGTGTTTCTTGGATTCAAATTTTCCGCGATATTTTGCACAGTTTTTGTAGTTCTTCGATGTATAAGGGAATTAAGGTACAGTGGGGGACGAAAGTGTTGGGACACCTTTTGGAACGGAATGACTTTTTTAAATTTTGTCCAAACGAGTTGGTTTTTTTAGAAGCTGGGATTAGTTGATTACTTAGGTGATGTGTTTTGTCGTTTTGAAAAAAAATGCTATTGGTCGGGAGAGCGAGGAACGTGGTACAGGTACGCTTTTTCAACTTTTTTATTTGAGTATAAATTTCATCGAAATCGGTTAATGCAGGTATGAGCTACAAGTGGTTAAAATTACAGCTTTCGGCCTGTAATAAACCTAATGGTTTTACATACCTATTTCCATGTCTGTCGCTTGTTTCTGTATCAGCTGATTTCGATGAAATTTTCAGCATGTATACAACTTATTTAAATATACGAATGGGATTTTTAAATTTTCATTATAGGCTCACTCAGAGAACGATTTGAAAAAGTGACCTTCACTCTACTTCCTTCGCTATTCCGATCAATTGTAATTTCTTTTTAAACGACGAAACCGTCACCTAGTAAACTAATCCTTCTAGATTCTCAAAAAAAAAAATCAAGTCGTTTGGACTAACTTTTTAAAAAGTTATTCTGTTCTAAAAGGTGCTCTAATAGTTTTGCCCGGCACTGTACATTCAGCGCATATTCCATATTATTGTCACTTTGACTGCCGTCGGCGTGAAAACACGCCGAGATATCTTCACGTCGATATGTCCGGGGAAGCGAAAAGTGTTATGCTTTAGCTCTGATCTAATACCTAGGTATGTCCCTCCTGCAGAATTGTTTCACGATCATAGACAAATTTTTATTCAAATGACCTTGAATAAGAATTGCGAATAAAATGAAATTATTCGAGACCAACGAATCATTTTTTATTCTTATCATTTTTTATTTTTAAATTTTTTTATAAAATTTCGAATGAAAATTTGTATAAAATTTCGAATAAAATTTCGAATAAAAATTTTCATAAAATTTCGAATAAAATTTCGAATAAAATTTTTTGTAAAATTTCGAATAAAATTTTTTGTAAAATTTCGAATAAAATATTTTTTAAAATTTCGAATAAAATTTTTTGTAAAATTTCGAATAAAATTTTTTGTAAAATTTCGAATAAAATTTTTTGTAAAATTTCGAATAAAATTTTTTGTAAAATTTCGAATAAAAAATTATTTGCTCTCGAATAAACAATTATTCGTTCCCGAATAATTTCATCTTATTCGCAATTATAAAATTTCGAATAAAGCTGAACTCCGCCTACAGCAGCATCTTGCTAATAGAATTGAAATCATCCAGCAGCACGCTCCTAGCACCAACGAGCAATACTAACTGCCTAGACACGCGCGCGGCGCCAAATCGAAGTCGTGAACTTAAAGCAGGCGTAAAGGAGGCAGATAAAGAGCCAAGTAGGCAACAGTTATCGTCCACTTTACAACCAGAACGCGCGAACACAATTTTTCCCCGCGTTATCGCAATAGCGGTAGAGAAGAAGCTAGCTTGATCGCGCAGATGTGCGGGCGTGCTCGCGCCAGATAAAATATCGCCGCGGGGATGGTCGCGTTATTGCTCGCGGACCGTTTTCACGCGATTGTGGCAATGTTGGAAATAACTTTCACGCGGCTGGCGCCATGGATCCGAAATGTAAAGTACGAAATAAGCGGAATTTTATTTCTAGAGCGTCCAATCGGCACGACTGCGATATCTCAAATGCTGCGAGACCGGGGGTGGGCGAGACACCGGTGGCGATTTTTATGTAACACCTTCCTTTCGCCAGCCAGCCGTCGAAATCACTCGTCACCTAAAAGCAACATTGCTTCTTCGCGAATATAAATAATTCGCAGCCGTGTCTCTACGAAAAATGTCGTGGCAGAGGTCTCTGATGTGGGGATGATCGATCTGCTATTTTCGCTGTACTAAATGCAACTAATAAACTAGTAAGCTGTAGGGGAAGTAGGGGCCGTTATTAATGTAAAAAAGAAATTGAAATTAGGATTCATTAGACTAAACTCTTCATTAAATAATAGTATATATTCATTTGTTTAAATACAATAACAAATACAAAAAAATACGATTTAAAATATGGTCCGTTTTTACGGTTTTACCCCATGGCCAATTCTTCAGTCCCCCAACCAGTGCGGCCTTGGTGAGTCCACTTGCAACAAACTGTACACTGCACCCAACCTTCGTTGAATTTCGATGAACCTCTGTCCATTCTCCTCTGTTCGATTTTCTCGCATAGGTTCGCATTGTTTACTGAAATAAGTAAGTTGCAGTGTCAATACTAACAGGGCATCTAACCCCAACAGAATTGATGCATCTCACCCGAATGTGTTGGGGGAAGATGCCAAGCTCGTTAGGTAAGTCAATTTGCACGCCAATCACTTAAGCAAGAGTCAGAATAAATAAGAAATAATATACCTTCTTTCCAGCTACCCACCCGCCACTGTTGATAACACTTTCCTTTTTTTATTACAACACAAAATATCAAGCGGGAGCGAAAAATTTTACGGACGCTGTAGCGTAACCCGCTTCAAAACACGTATTATGTTGTATATTAAAACAAATGCCAAGCAATTTCATTTAGCAACGGACCCAACGAAAGATCATCTCCCACGCTCTTGCTGACGTCTATTGAATAAACTCTGAGCTATGGTTAATGGGCATCTTACCCCATTTGGCATCTTCCCCCGACTTACCTTATATCCCCACAGTTTCTATTTTCTTCTTTTACATTCCTTGGGCCAGTGAATTTCACCAAAATGTGTCGCGCGAAAAGGCCCTAAACGAATTAACGAATTAAATGCGCGAGCAATGGTGACGACCGTCCGCCTTTGATTCCACAGTGGAGAGTCCAACAGGAGCACTTTCCTCTCGCTTCGTCCTGCTTTCTCAGTACCGGTTCTCTAGCCTAGTACGACGTCCTTTTTTTTTTTATATAAATAGTCGTAGCCACGATTCCATGCACGACTAGGCTGAATGCAAAGCGTCGTCCGCGTCGTGCTTCTCTCGTCAAAGAGTAAAAACCGTTGGGAAGGACGTCCATTCTTCTCGTCTCATGCAGATATACGCTCCGAGCCGTTCCTATGAGCGTGTTGCGTCATTACCAATAGAAACGAGAAGGGGTGCTGGACCATTCAGACGGCGTGCCTTGAGAACATTCCCGCTCGAGCGTTTCTAGCGCTAGGAAAAAGGCCCCAATAGTACATACGCTCGCGATTAAAGTCACAATTCCATTATGTGGTCCCTCTCTCGCCCCCTCCGGCCGGCTGGCGCATTGTTCTACCCTGATTTATGACAACGAGGCCCGTCCACAGTCGCTTTCCTGGCGCGCTTAACGAATCCTTGGTCGTGATCCAGCCACGCTCGCAGGACACCGCTGTGGGAACGGACCTTTAGGCGCCATTGTTCGCGATCGATGTAAATGTTCGTTCAATTAGCGACGCCGTTAGTCATCGATGATTATTATTTGGTTTCTGAGTATTCTGGGATTGCCGGCACCCTCCTCCTCCTCCTCCTCCACCGCTGTTCCTAATGGACTACTTGAGCTCTGGTGGCCGTGGGTCCTACTGCCGGGCACTTGAGTGCAGCTCAGACGAGCTTTTGTTTTGTAGAATTTCTGCTGTGGATTATCGAAAATATGGCACCTGTAAATTTGTTGTAGAATATTTCAAATATGGAATATCTCGAGTAGAAAATATATCAATAGAGAATATTTATAGTACAGAATATTTAAAGTACGGAATATTTAAAGTACGGAATATTTAAAGAACAGAATATTTAAAGTGCAAAATATTTCGGATAGAGAATATTTAAAGTGCAAAATATTTCGGGTAGAGAATATTTAAAGTGCAAAATATTTCCAGCACAGAATATTTTCAGTACAGAATATTTGCAGTACAGAATATTTCCAGTACAGAATATTTCCAGCACAGAATATTTCCAGTACAGAATATTTCCAGTACATAATATTTCCAGCACAGAATATTTCCAGTACCTACAGAATATTTCCAGTACAAAATATTTCCGGTACAAAATATTTCCAGTACAGAATATTTCCAGCACAGAATATTTCAAGTACAGAATATTTCCAGCACAGAATATTTCCAGTACCTACAGAATATTTCCAGTACAAAATATTTCCAGTACAGAATATTTCCAGTACAGAATATTTCCAGTACAGAATATTTCCAGTACCTACAGAATATTTCCAGCACAGAATGTTTCCAGTATAGCATATTTCCAGTACAGAATATTTCAAATATAGAATATAGAACTTCCTCACAAAGGTACATTATGCTTGCACAGCAGAGTTCAAGTACAGTATATCGTTCGAATAATGAAAGTTCCTCGGTAGCAAAGATCTTTCAGTAAATCGACAAAGAGTAGGTAATCTCTGAATTGTCTTTGATACAGAAACGAACATTTTACTCCCCATCCTCTGCGATGAGTACAAACGTTCGTTCAATTCGAAAAACCGTTCCGTATCACCAACAATTCGTACAACAGTACCGATCATCCACGCAATTCCTTCTTTCAACGTTTTCACATCGTGATTATCGAGAACGAGCTCGTCAAAGGAGAAACGCAGCACGCAGAGATGTTCTCGATGCTGGATATGGACGCAGCTTTCCACGATCATTAGATTATGTAACTTAATGGAAACTGCACGCAATTCAAGCGCAATCGATAAGTTACATGCACAGGCCTGTACTTTCCTCGCGGCACTTCCCTGTGCTTAGCGTTTCAGAGGTTGACCTTAGTCCTCGGTAAATGTGCCAGTGAGTAAGCGGTTCCCACGAACTGTGGACTTCGAAATGGAAAATGTTAGGCAGCCCTTATCGAACCCTTCGCCGGCACAGCTAACAGAGGATTGGTCATCCAACAGTTCCAGCTCCACCGAAGCTGATACTTCCAATTAATACCGTTCCATTCGTCAGAAACGAATCCGATCGATCGGCGAATCATATGTAGCACATAGCCGCCAGGAAAGGATCGTATTTAATTAAAACGCTGCAAATTGAGCCTTGCGTCAGAGCCCGGGCGCACTAACAATTTCTCAGAACCCGTACACGTGTACACGGTACAAGCAGCACTGTGTAACAATTATATAACGTCACCACAGTGCTACCCTTTAAGGGTTTAATCGTTTCTTGGACTCTGGTGGCTCGCCGAGCTAACTATTTAACACGTTCATTACCACGGGTGTCACCAGTCGCTGCCACCTCCGGTTTTCAATTTTTCTTTAAATACACAAACATCCGAATGGCATTATAGTGCCATTAGAAGTTATGCAAATTAACCCTTTGTGCTGCAACTTATTGACCAGCTGAGTGCTCGATACTACACCTACAGTAAGGTGCAAAAGTGAATACACTCTCTTTAAAACAGAGTAACTTTTTCAAAATGGGTCCAACCGACTTGTGGTTTTTTGAGGAGGTAGAAGGTGATTTGTTTACTACGTAACGTGTTTTGTCGTTTTGAAAAAAATTGCAATTGGTGGGAATAGCAAGAAATAGTGAAGGTCGCTTTTTCAACTCTTTTATCTGAGTCTGTAATGAAAATGAAAAAAAAAACCCTTTGGCCATTGAAGTAATTTGTATGCATGCCTAAAATTTCATCAGAATCGGTTAACGTTGCTCTGCGCTACAAACGCTTAAAGATCGCAAATAAGGTCGAAAATTGCTGGTTTCGGGAATTTCGCGATCTTTCAGCATTTGTAGCTCAGAGCAACGTTAACCGATTTTGATGAAATTTTAGGCATGCATACAAATTACTTCAATGGCCAAAGGTTTTTTTTTTAATTTTCATTACAGGCTCACAAGGGAAGATCCCTCTAAGGGGGAGTAATTGACTCCTGAAAAGCCGGTTATTTCCCGATTTTGTGTTATAACTCGTGAACTGTAAAATAATTTTTTCACCAAATGATAGATCTAATTAAAAGAAGTGACTTCTGTCTTGAAACTTTCTTTCTATCTCTTACAGATTGCGAGTTACAAATTAAAATCGGAAAGTAGCCGATTTTTCAGGGGTTAATTTCACCACCTTCGAGTGTTTTTGGGCAGCAAACAAAAATTGCGTTGTAATCAGGAGGAAATCCCCTACATATTCACAAAGTTTCAGAATTTGTTTAATTTTCGGCGGGATCTTCCCTTGTCAGATAAAAGAGTTGAAAAAGCGACCTTCATTATTTTTTTTTACTATTCCCACCAATAGCATTTTTTTTTCAAAACTACAATACATGTCACGTAGTAAACTAATCGTTCTACCTTCTCAAAAATCTCAAGTCGGTTGGACCCATTTTAAAAAACTTACTCTGTTTTAAAGAGAGTGTATTCACTTTTGCGCCTTAATGTAGAGAGTAATGTCCACTCCGAATTACGAATCCCATAGTTCTTATAAAGTTCCGATGTGCTCGACCGGTGTGCAAAGAGATCGTTGAACTATAAAATATTATTTCCGGTAACACGTTTGGGCCAATCACGACGGGCTGAAACACGTGGATCAATCACATGGCAGTAAACGTGTTAATTCCGCGATTACGAGAATAGTCGTTTGTGAAGTCCAAGCCGTAGCGCACACTATCGACTTTCTGTCCACCAACAGTTTAGCCGAAGTCGTAAATAGTATCGTCCCATGCGGGAGCGCGTATGTTGGCGGATTCATCTACTCAACGGTTAGCGAAATCCACCATTTGACTTTAATCGATGAAAACTGATGTTAACCGCCAGGTCCAACCGGAGATGTAGCGATGTAAAAGCAGCAAGAGGTAAGGATGACGCTTGAGTCTCTTGTCGGCCAGTAAAAGCCCCAGGAATGTGTTCAGCACACTTTTTGGAGACCGGCACCTTGACTGGCGTCGGCACACGTCTTCACGCCAAGGGATTTCCACCTCGTTATTGATATTATATTTCTTTAGAAACCAATTCAGCCCGCAGCTATAAGGGAATAAATCGAACTCCCACACGCCGATTTTGACGAGACTCTGCAGATTTGTAGAGTAGTGAAGAATATTTGACACGTGATTTTTGTTATCGGCAATCTTGCACGTTGAGGGGGTGAAAATAGCCCGTAAAGTTGGGGGTCGGGAACATATTTTCTGGAATATCTCGAGAACTATCAGACGTAGAAGAAATTTTGTTTAAAGGTGTGTGTGTTTTAAAGAAGAATCCTGCTCAGTTTTTTAGAAAATATGGGAAAATTTGTTTATGACCCCCAACTTTAGGGGCTGTTTTCACTCCAATATGAACATTTACCGGTAACGAAAAATAAATTACTGTCAAATATTCTTCCCGGCGTGCTTCTCCCGATGAAAATAAATCCAAACACGACCCAAACACGTCTCCTTCTAATTGAAAAAAATTGGCTCGAGGAATCCTCGTAGAAACTTACTAATAAATAAAGAAATTTACATTTTGAAGCGCCCGAAGTGTGCAGGCACGTGACCATACAGCTGCCGGCCTGTAATAGGCGAGGGACACATTTGGTGGTTCGTAACCTTCAGGAATATCGCTTTGCACACCATTCGAATGAGTCCCAGGTTACTCACCGTTTCTCTGCGAGGCAGAAGCGTGGGCACGCTTTGACCCGCTGCGCTACGACGCGACGGATGGAGACGGAGGAGCGTGGACAAAAAAATGTTCGCGCACATACGTGGCGCCGCCAACGCCGACACCGACGCCTGGCGTCGTTGTTGGGTGACGAAGGCAGGCGTGGTACATTCGGCGACCTTGACCCCCGTCCTCAACTGCCGCTCGTTCGCAGTCTGGTCGATATGTGCTGCTCCCCGTCACCCCCGATACACACCCTCGCCCCCTTGCCAACTGATCCTCTCATCCGCCGCTACCTTGCCCTGCCCAACCGAGCCCCAACATCTCTTCTCGCCCTCCGTCGTCTTCTACGACGTCCGCGCGCTGCGATTTCACCAGGCTTCTTTCCTGCCGCAACATCAGCTTCCAACCGAGCAGAATCGCGCTTTGCTGGCTCGGGGGGTTGATTGTTGCTGTTGGGGTTGGCGTGTGTTTTAGATGGGCAGCTGTTTTTAGCCCTTTTTGGCCCGCGTGGCGCAAGAGTTTTCGAAGCAGATGAATTGGGGGTTGGTTCTTCGGGAACTGGTAATTATTGTTGGGAAGTTGGGGAGCGGTGTCTGCTTTGGATAGCGACTTGGTTTCGGCGTTTTTCACCGGTGAATTGCAACAGTAGTTTTCGGACCTGGTGAACTGGGGCTCGGTTTCTTCCGAGATCAGTAGTTGTTGGGAAGTTGGGGCTCGGTTTCAGTAGGAACTTATTTCTCGTGCTTTTCGCGGAGATGTGGTGCATGAAATGAGGTTTATCAGGAGTATTTTTGGTAAATTTAATGATGATGCAGGAGCTGTTGCCGGAGATCAGAGTTGGGAATTAGTCGAATAAATTCTTATTTGACTACATTTTTATTCTAATGAACTCGAATAAAAATTTCGAATACAGGGAAGTTATTCGAGAATAACGAATAAAATTTTAGTCGACCAAATTTTTAGTCGTTACTCGTTTTTCGAAGGACTGCCGTGGCGACTAAGCGACACGAATAACCGGGGGTATCATGAGGCAAGGGGAACACTTTTCGAGTATACGTATTAGAGCCGAGGCGGCTTATTCGTGACGCTTAGTCGCCACGGCGGTCCTTTGAATAACGAATAACGACTAAACATTTAGTCGAATACAAATTTAGTCGAATACAAATTTAGTCGAATACAAATTTAGTCGAATACAAATTTAGTCGAATACAAATTTAGTCGAATACACATTTAGTCGAATACAAATTTAGTCGAATACAAATTTAGTCGAATACAAATTTAGTCGAATACAAATTTAGTCGAATACACATTGAGTCGAATACAAATTTAGTCGAATACAAATTTAGTCGAATACAAATTTAGTCGAATACACATTTAGTCGACTAAAATTTTATTCGTTATTCTCGAATAACTTCACTGTATTCGAAATTTTTTTCGAAGGTTACTCGAATAATAATTTAGTCGAATAATGCCCAACTTTGCCAGAGATCCTAAGTTACTCATTTGCGACTCTTTAGATAGAGATGCTAATGAGTCACGCTGAAACTATATTAAAAAAGGGGTGGTATCCAGGGCTACCTATATCTATTTCCTACGCGAGGACAGAAAAAATACTACACTCTTCAAGGAATTCTATCTTGGCACTATATTTTTTTAAAGACCGCAGTAGCTGCCTTGTTTTTTTTCAAATATCTTTTGAACCATAAAATGAATCTTCTCATTAAGGGGGATTTTACACAACGCTGAAACAGGCCAATATTGGGGAGTTTTTTCTGGAGAAATTATGAAGTAAATCATCTTGAACCCTTTTTTAGATTTATATTTAACATTTTAAGATACGAAAAAAAAATTATGTTAACCGTCTATGGACCGAATTTTTTTTATGACACCAAACAAAATTTATGTGACATAAAATCAACAAATATTAACCTATAAATACAGATTAACAGTGAATTGGATTTTTTATTTATTTATTTATTTCTAAGTTAGAACTGACAACCGCTACCAAGAATGTTATTAATTACTAAGAAGAAAAAGTTAATTGGCGTAGAAGACATATAACAAGATGTATACGCCACCGTGTGGAGAAAAATTGAATTATTTAATAAAATGTATAATATTACAGATATGCATTGTATATGCAAACGGTGGGGAGTCTAGCGTCTTCACTTCCTGTCTAGAATCAAAGAACCAAAAATATCTTTACTATCTATGAAGTTATATCATCGATGAACCTAGAAAACAATAAAAAGAAAGTCGGTAATTGACTTAACAAAAAATTTCCTCAGAAATCGTTCATTTTCTCCCAGGCTCTACAATTTTTTCCATTTCCGACTTTTTTTTATTGGTGCTGAGGTTCGTTGATGATATATTTTCACAAATATTAAGAATATTTTTGATTTTCTGATTTTCAATAAGAATTGAAAGCGCTGGAACCCCCTCGTTGGCGATATCTACAATGCATATTTTTAACACAAAATTTCTTTCGTATCTTCAAATGTTAAATATAAATCCACAAAAAGGCTCAAATCGATTTGCATCATAATTTCTCCAGAAAAAAGAAAATCACATCAGCCTGTTGTAGCGTTGCGCAAAGTGGGGGCTGGTAGGCTAGTTTTCAGTTTTTTATTTCTAATAAATTATGTTGACGAAATATCATTAAACCGGTTAGTATATTCGATAGGGCATACATTTGGCTATCTGATTAAATTTTTAAAGTTGACTTCCATGCTGGTCGACCGATCATTTTGACTTCAACAATCTATACAGCCTTCAATTATTTATGCATAAACAAAAATACGATGTGAATAGATCGCCTAATAAAAAAAACTCTAAAACAGTCCCTTAACATTCATTCTATTGTAACTATATAGAGCGTGAAAAAATAAAATCTTGAAGAGAAAATATTTACTCACGTAGTCAATTTTTCGACAAACGCTGATAATTGTTAAAAAAAATATGCCATAGGGGAAGTGACTTCTTTCTACAGTAAATATTTCCGCAGTAGAGTATATGTCGGTAAAGGATTATTAACAATTAGTCAACCTACCCCTTGAGACAACCAGCCCCGGTCTCCCCAATAATCCTCCCTTAATCGATTCATCAAAGCCCAAAACTCCACGAAGCTACCAAAAATAAATTATTATATATTATATATACATATTTTATTAAACCAAATATTCAAACATCCTCCACAGCATTAATACTCCACCACTTCTAGACTCCCCAGTAAACACAAGAACCACTTAACACGAATCAATCGTAACCGAAGCCCTTACCACCGATCCAGCAATACCTGCGAACGTCCAAAAACAATTCTGCGCACGTTTGCCCGACCCGCGCCAAGTATATCTGGCACCTTCCAGTTTTCAGCGACTTTGGGAGGATTTGGGAATTGATACTCAGCATCGATTCCATTTAGAGCTTTAGCGTGGGACGTCGGTATTCCCCGGAGCTCCGTCGTCTATGTCGTCGACGACGACGCAGTACCTCGTTCCTGTTTGGTGCGCGCGTTGTATCGATCTCGGCGAGAGCCGTCCCCCAACGTGGCCACGTTCCCCGACGAACCTCGAAAAAGCTGCCGTCTACGACGGCACACCGCGTGGTCAGAATTTTCCAAACCGGAGATATTTATCTCGGCCAGCATTGCCCACAGCATGGAGTTTTGTAAGCGTCGTATTTGGGTCGCGACACGTCGTCTCCGTTTGGAAGAGCTTTATGGAGAATATCGTGGCAAAAAGGAGCAGCAAAAAAGCTGCATGAATCCCGCGTGCCGATAATGTAACTGCGCGACAAGCATCGAGGGGAAAAAAGCCTTTCATATGGAAAACGTTTCTCTGCCGCCGAGACCCATGCCTCTCCTTATTCCTCCGATACGTAACGCGGAACGAACGCGCTGAAAACGGTCGCTAAGCGAATGGAGAACGTATCGCTGGCAGCGAAGCTCCGACCCACTGTTTCTCTGCGTCGCAGAAGCTTTCGAAGGCTACCCCGCCGTCGTCGAGGTAGGCGTTTTTTGTTCGTCTATCAAACGGTTTATGGTAAATGCTGGGTAAAGTGAAGGGTGTTTTCTTACTCTGAAACGAGCGCGATTGAAATTTTCAATGTTGCTTGGAGTGTCGTGGAATGTGGTGTGTGTGTACTGGTTTGATCGGGAAATCATGGAATCTGGAGTGTCAGCTTTGAGGCGTTTGTTTTATAGTTTGAAACGCTGTTGATGGTTTGTTTGAGGTTATCGATTTGCGGTATAAGGACGTTTTATGTTGTGTGAATTATTTGTAGTTCACAATATAAGGGTCCAAGGAAAACACTCTAAGTGTCAGTAATCAAATTCTATACTATTGGCACGTAGAAGATTTTCTGATAAATATTCTTTAATTTTGGCACTTGGGTACAGTGTTTTTTTATAAGGACTCTTCAATTTCTGGGCGAGCGCAAGAGTTTCCTTAAGGAGAAAAATCTGAAGTTAAAACATATGTATCTGTATTCCTCTTGGCAAGAAAAATTAAGAAGTCTGCAGTCATCTTCCAATCTAGAGATTCATTTTGCTTAGAACTATGACTTCCACTGCATGCTATTTAAATAATAAGCAATCTGGTGGCGTCTGGAATGTTACTTCCACATTTAAAATATATAGAAAATAGAAATTAGTTGAGAGACGTGGGAGAATCATTACTGATAATTAGGGTAATTCGGTTTTTAAAAACCGGGTTTAAAAATCGTTTTTTATAAATCTGTAAATTCGAAAACCGGTTTTTAAATTTTGAAAAAAAACCTACTTTTTATACTAGACTTAATATGGAAAAATGATTCATTATTTGATTAAAAACGTTAACATTTTGACTTGAAATCGCCTCGGACACAAACATATTGTAGTACGTAACAGTTTACTGTAAAACTAATCTTCAGTTCATATTTTCAGACGAAAAATACTAACTGAAATAAAGATTTAAAATTTATATTTTGTACGGATTTTAGTTATTTTAATTAATTTTATTTATTTAGTTTTGTATAGATACAGTATATTTTATTTTGTTATATTTTTGTAATTCCATAAATATTGAAAAAAACTGAACATTGCTAAAATAAGTACTTATATTTATTTTCTATTTTAATTATATTTTTTGTGAAAATTCGAAAACCGGTTCGACCGGATTTTTGGGAATAGTGGAATTCGAAAATCGCTTTTTTCAAAAGTTGGTTTTTGTATAAACCCTACTGATAATCTGCAGGATACAAAACGGAATAGGACACAAATTTTGACTGACATATTTATTCCCCCAGCCATTCTGGCTATCAAAGGTACCTTACCATTATAATTTTTCAAAAAACCATAATAAGAAACTTTCTTTGTATCACCCGGATAGTTACAACCACCAACAGTCACCAGTATTGGATAAAATTAAAGAAAATTTCTTTAAAGATATACAAATACAGTCCAAAAAGTTTTTTGAATCCATGACATTTATCTTTTTAAAAACAGAATCCTAAAAATGACCTATTTCTGGAGTGATTTGATGAGAGGGTACTCTTAACCCGGAGAGATAATTTGAAGAAGAGTGCAGAAATATGTCTAGTTGAAAAAAAAAATTATTTATTCGCTACGAAAGCGAATCTGGTGCCGCTTTTCTAAGCTGCATCATAAACCTCAAACACGTGTGACCGAATCCCCGCACTTGAACCACCACTAACAGACCAAGATTTATTACCTCCCACCTTGCCTAACTGCTTACTCCACCTTTTTTGTGTATATTTTGAATTTCGAGGCGCACAGTAATATTCCTGAGAGTTCGAACGCGACCTCGAGCGGGTCAGTACTGTTTCGACCGTGGCAGCGAGAGCACGTTTTGGATACTCGTTGCGTTTCATCGCAGTGAAGTGAAATTGCTTTTCATTAAAGTTGTTTGATACACGAGTGAGCGAATTATCGTTATCGCGTTTCGTTCCAATTTGTCTGAGAACACAAAGGACTTTCTCAAATGAGACACTCCTGTGGCTCACTGGCATTTTAAATACACTCTCTTAGCAAACCCACTGATTTGAAGAAGGTAAAAGAAATAGGAAATGGGGTAAAGGACCCAATTACTGACACCTAACCAATTACTGTCATTTTAAGCTATTTTACTTAAAATAACGAATAAATAAACTATAATATAGATTACAGGTTGAATTATATAATTCTGTTTGTGTATGACTTTATAACGTTTATTTATTCGTTATTTTAAGTAAAGTAGCTTAAGGTGACATTAACTGGTTAGGTGTCAGTAATTGGGTCCTTTACCCTGTACGGATATATTTGTGCATATTTATGCGGGTTACACATTTTTCAATCTTCCATAAATTACCGTTGTCTGCGACATATGACCATGCACGGAATGCCAGTCATCAGTCACGAAAGTGTCGCGTGTGAAAAGGCCCTAACTGTAAGCGATGCAACGCGTACACGTGTATGTATCTCGCCACTGCGCGTGGCATTGACGTTCAAATAGCGCGCGCCGGGAATGGAGCCCCTGAACCAGGGCTTGAAAACTGTTACAGGGTAAACGCGCCAATAAATGAACACTTAAAGCTAATGAATGAACGCTATTGTAGAATTATGTTTGCAGCGCGATTGATTCCACGTGCTGCAAAAATTGTTTGGATACGAAGCGAGAAATTAAAAGAAATCTCTAATTAATTAGTTGCTTATTTTAATAACTTATTTTACTCGCTTTAATAAAAAAATGTCCATTCACTGGTACGTGTTCATTTACTAATACAGCCACCCTAATATCGATTTCGGTTCTCCAAATGGTTATGAAGAACCTTTATTCTGAATAACTGTTATGAAGAACTGAAATTTCCAACTATTATCTGTCTCGGTTACGGTTCCTATTTCCCTCCTCACATCGGTTCCATAACTGTTATTTTATCGGTTCCATATCGGTTTCGAAACGGTTCTAGAATCAATTCTTGTATCGACTTTTCCCTAATTGATGTCATTAATTATTGTAGCCGCAGACTACGAAAAAGGAGAAACATTTATACGTATCAGTGATTTCTAATAAAGCGTTGAAATAAATAAATGGCGTCGAGACGCTACCGCGTCTCTAGATACATATTTTTTTACATTCACACACATTATACTTTAGGTTAGGTTGCAGAGCAGCACTTAATGCTGAACCTCGCCTATTCGCCATTGTAATCTTATGTGTAATGGTGAATAAAGACATTTAATAATAATAATAATATTCAAAATAGGAAGTGGAAAGTTTCTCCTGTTTCTGTAAGGATTTTGTAAAAAAGTTGTACATATACAGTAATCTGCAGCTACAATAATAAATGATATCAATCAGGGAGAAGTTGATACAAGAATTGGTTCTGGGACCGTTTCGAAGCCGATATATAGTCGCGTCGGAAAGTAAGTTGACGCTCTTTAAAATCGCATAACTATGTCAGAATTGGTCCAAACGACATGAGGTTTTTTAGAAGCTAGAAGGATTGGTTTGTTAAGTGACGTGTTTCGTCGTTTTAAAAAAAAATAGTAAAGGTCGTTTTTAAAATTTTTTTGTGAACCTGTAATGAAAACTAAAAAAAAAAAACCATTTGTAGATTCAAGTAAGTTACATACATACCTTTACTATTTTTTTTGCTATTCCGACCGAATGCATTTTTTTCAAAACGACGAAACACGTCACTTAGCAAACTAATCCTTCTAGCTTCTAAAAATTCTGACAAAGTTATGCGATTCTACAAAGCGTCCAAATACTTTTTTTACTAACTGTAACAGTTTTAAACAGTTATTTTCGGAACCGTTTCAATCCCTGCCCTGAACCTTAACCACCCACATTTTGGAAACGCAATTATTCTGCAAAATGGTGAGTCGTCGATTTCATTCGTCAAGGAGAGCTTTTACATGTCAAGTTTTCTGGTAATTTACTAGCAGCCTGTGCGTTTAAACACTGTAATCCATATTTCGGTTCTCCATCGCAAGCTTGAGGTCTCGTACGCCATAAAGATACTAGGCAGTCGATTTTGCAAAAAATGAAGCATTTCTTTTTCAATTAATTACAAAAAAATAAATTGAAACTGAGACCTGTTGTTGGCACAATGTTTATCGCCGTAATAAGCTTAAATAGAAATAGATATCTGTATCACCAAAAATATGCATTCCTCGACCCTTTCCCGACCATTTACCAAAAAGACGATCGCGTAAAATTTAGTTTACATTCCAGCACTCCCATTCCTCGAATAGAGACAACAAAAGTGACATCACACAGTCGCCAACTAGTTTCTCTAGACGGTCCCGCTAAGCCCACGAATTCGTCAGCCGCCTGCAGACAAATCGCGCGACGTCATTGGCGAATGACGTGATTTGTGTGGCCACGAGTGTATGCAGAGGTCGGAAGATCATCTGCACAGTATCTGCTCGCAAATTCGGCTCGATAGGGTCCCGCTGGTAGCGATATTCCACCGCAAAGCAGAGCAAACCAGTCACCTGTTTTCGGGCTTAAGGCGTTAGCTACCGTCAGCAGGTAGAAAGAGAATCGATTCTTTGGGAATTTATTTCAGAAAGTACATGCATATTTTTATGCAATGGTTTTTTAATTCAGATGAGGGACACTTTAACAGGTTATTATATTATGTTTTGGTATAAAAATATTTTGTTATTGCAAAATTACAACTCATTTCCCGGAAGCTGTTTTTAGATCGGTGACCAGGATCTCTCAAAAACCGCTTCAACAATTTTTCTGAAACTTTGTAGATTTCTTCTAGACATTCAAATCTAGTCTTTAATCGAAGCATTTGTTTTTTCAATGTATAGTTTTTATTTTAAGGATGAAAAATGAGTGTTTTTCTACAAAAATCGATCATTTCATTTTAAATATTTGCCATTTTGTCCCCGATTAATATTTTATAAAACGGAACGATTAAAGACTAGATAAACTATTGTACTAACTAAATCTTTCTCCATTTTTTTTATCTCAGATAACCCAGTACCGAATAATATTGGTCACCGCAAAACGTGTTTCTAAAAACAGCTTCCGGGAAATTAGTTGTAATTCTGCAATAAATATTTTTATACCAAAACATAATATAATAACGTGTTAAAGTGTCCCTCATCTGAATGCAAAAACCGTTGCATAATAATATGCATGTACTTTCTGAAATAAATTCCCAAAGAATCGATTCTTTTTATTTAGGAATTTTTTTTTCAATCTCGCGAGCCAATTATTCCATCATTTTATTATTCTTTAATTATTCTGTCATTAGTTTCATAACGCCAGACTCTGTGTGTGCAATATTCCTGCAATATTGCAAGAATATTGTAGCATTGTTCCTGCAATATTGCAATATTGCAGCAACGTTCTTGCAATACTCCTGCAACGAAGTGTGCAATTGGAATTTGCAATTGAATTAGTTGAAAGGTTGAATTATGTAGTTGAAGTATAGTGTAATTCAAATAATGTATCTCAATATTATTTCTGTACTAGATTTTTTTTTTAATAAGTCGCATCAGGTGATTGCCGTTACTTTTTCCTTTACTGTAGTAATATTAGGTGAAGTAGGTACATGATTAATTTTTTATGTATGTTTGTATTTGAAAAAAAAATATAACATATTTTCTGTTCAAATGTCGTGAATTTATGAATAATATCATATTCATCACGTTCACGTACATATGTCTTACCTTTGTCTCACCGCCTATGTTGTATGTACCGCTATACTACACCGCCATTTGTATTTTCACACCTTTGACAAAAAAGGGCGGCACCAATTAAAATCCAGGCTGTGATTGCGTGACTCTACTTAAAGGGGCTCTAGGTCACTGAAGCTTCAAGGCGTTTTCCTCGCGGCTCGTGTCCTCTGTCCTCGGTGGATCGTTTCGCAACATGAAACGCCAGCTGATTTTTCTGCAACATCGTCGTCGTCGTCCCTCGTAACGTAACGGCGGTTCGAATCGTTCTGCGCATCTACCTGATGAAGAATCGATATTAGGTCTGAGACGCAGTTGGATTCTTCGGACGCGTGCCGTCATCCACGTCGCAGCCCGGCTCGTCCTCTCGTCACCGTCTTTGTTTACCGCTATTGTCGCGGCCGTTATTCTCGTGGTTATCTCTATTGGTATATCGTCATCCTCATTGTTGCTTTCGCTGTAGCCGTCTCCTTCGCCGTTACACCCGTTATTGCAGCTGTCCCTGCCGTTCTAGCATTATCCCCCGTCGCTATTGTTCCAATCGTCACCTCTATTTGCTCAGGCTTCCCAGCAATTCGTTGTCGTAGTTACTATCCTCGACAGTATCGGCCCCGAACGTTCTGCAAATATCGTGTTCCCGCGTTACGCGTAATCGCCTCTCGCCGCTGTCGCTTTCGTTGCCGCGACTCGTGCCGGTGTTATCGCCGCCGCCCAGGGTTATTACGCAGCGGATACGGATCTTCGAACTCGTTTCTTACGAAAATGAGACAGATGTACGGTGTCTGTTCGGCATATTTTGAGGCGTAGAATTGCCTCGTAGACGGCAGCATTTGAGAGCAGTCCGGGTGATAGTTCGTGACGGTTAGCTACTGCTATTAGGCTGGGTACAGACGCGCAATTGAACGTGTGACGTTGGTGACTGGTGCAGGTTTACCTCACGTGGGCATCCGAGCCAACAAATTCAGTGGAAACTATCGATTTCAATTGAAGAAGTCGCTGCACGTCGATGCAACTTTTAGCAGAGTCTGAGGCATGTACGTACCCCATTGTTATTTAGCTTTCTATGATCCATACAGCACACTTCGTTGCAGGAGTATTACAGGAACGTTGCTGCAATATTGCGTTATTGCAGGTTGCAATTGCAATATTGCAGGAACAATGCTACAGTATTGCCGTGCAATATTTGAGTGGCAACGTTCTTGCAATATTGCGCACACGTTGCCACTGCAATGTTCCAGTGGCAACGATCCTGCAATATTTCTGCAATATTGCGAACACGTTGCCGCGCATTATTACAGTAGCAACGCTCCAAAAGCATTCTGTAATATTGCGCACACGTTGCCACTGCAATGTTCCAGTGGCAACGATCCTGCAATATTGCGCACACGTTGCCGCGCATTATTACAGTAGCATCGCTCCAAAAACAATCTGTAATATTGCGCATACGTTGCCACTGCAATGTTCCAGTGGCAACGATTCTGCAATATTTCTGCAATATTGCGCACACGTTGACGTGCATTATTACAGTAGCAACGCTCCAAAAACATTCTGTAATATTGCGCACACGTTGCCACTGTAATGTTCCAGTGGCAACGATCCTGCAATATTTCTGCAATATTGCGCACACGTTGACGCGCATTATTACAGTAGCAACGCTCCAACAACATTCTGTAATATTGCGCACACGTTGCCACTGCAATGTTCCAGTGGCAATGATCCTGCAATATTTCTGCAATATTGCGCACACGTTGACGCGCATTATTACAGTAGCGACGCTCCAAAAACATTCTGCAATATTGCGCACACATCGACGTGCAGTGTTCCAGTGGCAACGATCCTGCAATATTTCTGCAATATTGCGCGCACATCGACGTGCAATGTTCCAGTGGCAACGATTTTCCCGTTTCGTTACAGGATCATTGCCGGAACGTTGCAGGATCATTGCCGGAACGTTGCAGGACTACATACTTGTAATGTTGCCGCAACTTTGCAAAAATACACACCTGCAATATTGCGAAGGCGGACATAGGATTGAACCTGCAACATCTCTGCAAGGTTTGGTGCAACATTGCAATCTTGCACCGCGTCATTGCAGAGACGTTGCTGCAATGTTATGGTGCTGTGTGAGGGGCTGAACTTTAAAACACTTATCCCTTGACTCCTTAGGTTTCTTTGTTCCTACAAATCAACAAATGTTTAATTGGAAACAAAGTATCCTCAGCAATAACTAACTCGGCCCACATTATAGCCACTGGTGGTAGACCTCAGATTCCAGTAATCTATTCCTAGCACTTCGATTTGCTCCTTGTGCACGGTTTTTAGAGTATTGTCACGGCGATGGTCTCTGGAAGTAGCGGAAGTATTGCCCGCAAAATATTGAATGTTCGCTTAAAAAATAAACAGACCTCGGAGTGCGCTTCTTACAAAATATTCGCGGCAGAAACGGTCGTTTGGGAAAGCTTGAATATAGAAATAAAATTGAAGAGTCCTTGTAGAAGACACTAAGTGCCAGAGTTGAAAAATAATAATTTTTATATTGGAAAATGTTCTACGTGGCGCATTTAAGAAAAGAGGCCCACGTGGCAAAGGTTCTGAGGGGACCATTCTTGGGGGAAAATGAAGAGGTAGTTTACTGAAACGGGCCAAGTGTAGTAGTGCAACAAAAAAATTAGTGTTTGGACATCTATACCTAATCTTAATTTTGTTTTTTGGTCATGGAGCCCTGCGGAGGCCCTTCTGCGCAGGGGCCTATGCGGCAACTGCTCAACAGCGTCCTGTTAAATCCGCCACTGCCTGCCAATGGTAATACTATATAGACCCTACTATTACGGTAGAGATGGACCGCCGGGAGAGACGGACTAGTCAAGGATTTTTCAAACTATTCGTCAAACGTGCAATGTGTCCGTGTTCCTTCTGGTCCGTCTGTGAACTTTACATCACAGTTATATAAAATTCTGACGAAAATCAACTTTAATTTCTGGAAAGGATGATAATTTTTTCCGTAGTCATGAAAATTAGTATAACTCTGTTGCTTGAAGAGATACTTACACCGTTCTCATAAAATAAGCTTTAATAACACATGACAATAATGCTAACCTACAACTTTGATTTTGAAGACAATCTGTAAATGCCATCACTTAAATATTCATTAAATACAAATGAAACGAATTTAGATTACAGATCTTTGAGATCTTGACGAAGAGGAAACAAGTAAGATGCATATTTCAAGTGAAGATGATTATGAGGACTGGAACGAAAACATGTGTGATTATTGTGAGAAAAAACAAAAACAAAAATGAAATAAGCGTTCAGTAATTATAATAATATTAAGCATAAAATTAATCTTTTTCCCAGTCAATTTAACGACCGAATATAACTCTCATCGAAGTGGTCCAACTGCCCCGTACTAGTAAGGGAGAGATGGGGACCACATAAAAAAAAATGTTTTTACTTATTTCCGTAGCTATTTACAAAAATATTGTGCTACGATCGTCACACATCTAAGTTCGATGCGATTTTAAAAGCGTGGTCCATCTCTACCAGAATTTTCTGTACAACGACTCTTCAAATCCTAATTGCATTCTATACAGCTTCACCCGTCCATCCCCAATCACCATGCCGCTACTCGGATCCCCAATCTCTCTGGGAAGCGTTTACGCGTCTCGCGGTCGATGTCGATTTTGGGGTAGGTCAGTTGGCCCGCGTCTCGCGCAACGTACCGATTCATCGTCGT
Organism: Andrena haemorrhoa; assembly: GCA_910592295.1. Classification (NCBI taxonomy): domain Eukaryota; kingdom Metazoa; phylum Arthropoda; class Insecta; order Hymenoptera; family Andrenidae; genus Andrena; species Andrena haemorrhoa. The sequence continues at coordinate 18,695,274 of OU342943.1, forward strand.
GTGCGCGTTACTCGCGCGCACGACCGTTGACAACCGCCCTGTTCCAGGCTCCCTTTCAGCATCGCGCGCCCGCGCTTCCTAGCCAATTGAATCGAGTGCACAGCACCACGTGCTCCTTCGCGATGGGAACTCCCAAAGCTTCCCGATCTAGCTAGAGACTCCTCTCTCTCTCTCTCTCTCTCTCTCTCTCTCTCTCTCTCTCTCTCTCTCTCTCTCTCTCTCTTCCTCTCCTTTCTCTTCACCTTGGCCACCCCTTCTCTTCCCTGCTACTTTGCTCGACCGGTGTACACGCTCCGGAGCTCCGCAAGCCATACCGGTTTCGCATTTTAACCGAGACGAAGAGGAGCACCCAGCAACCCTCGAAAACGTGATCCTCCGACGAAACCGTCGCCGGTAGACGTGCGCCGCGCACACATGGATCCACGCACGCCGGCTATACTTGATTTTGAGGCAGGTCAGACCAGCCTCCGTTGGCCCTGCTGCTCTCTTTTTTTTCTCTCTCTCTCTCTCTCTCTCTCTCCCTCCACTTGGCTGTCTGCAGTGGTCGATGGTGTCTGCTCAGTCCGCTCAGTCCGCTGGTCCTTGCTCTAGTCGACCGGCTCTCGTAGTTTGCTTGCGTCTAGGGCTGCTCGTGGTTGCCCGAACGAGACGCGACGGGGCCGCGTCCCTGGGACGACGGGACTTCGGCAAGCATCGACGGCTAAGTCTCTGGTATCTCGCCGGCGAATCTGATGGAACTGCGCGATGGAGGTGTACAGGTACGTGCCTCGTGACTCATTCGAGCTGGTTAACGTCCTTTTATACGCCTCGTTGGCTGAGAGTTACGGCGCGGCGAAAGTCTTTTGCCGGATGGTTAGGTGCTTTTGCCTGCTCCGGAAGGAGCATAGGCGAGCTGAAGTTTTGTATACTCTAGCAATAGCTCCAGGTTTAGGGGAGAGCTATGCTCTGCGACAAGTGTTTTCGCAGCTTCTTTTACTGAAGTGGTTTCTGTTAGGGTAGACCGGGAGCGGGAGTAACGCTTTGACTTTGGAATACGATTACTCAGGAACTGTTACATTTACAACAAAAACTCTTGTACGGAAGTGTTACTTACTTATTTGACATTGTTTGAGCCACAATAGTTTCGCTGTATGTCAAGTAATATCGAAGTTGTTAATATAAAATGAGAAGCGTGTAAAGTGTTACAACCATCCCTGACCCCGGGTCGGTTGTAACACAAATTTAACTTTATAAAATTAAAATATTTAATGATTTTAATTATAATAATATATGAAAAACGTAAAATTTATAACCAATAATTATGCGGTGTCGCAATTGTAGCAGAAATAGAGAAACGTTTCGGCTGGTGCATTCTTAATGTGTGAATATTTTTATTTTGGTTTGCTTGCGCTGTGCTGTAGGATTCCATGCAATCAAGACAATATTATTAATCTTCTTCGTCACTATTCGGTTCTGCCGCGGTACAACCAGGGATCGAAAAAGTTCTGGTACTTTTCAATAGGTTCCATTTAAAACATGGACCGCGGAACTTTTTTTTAAAAATGTTCTCACATTATAAGTTCCCAGAAGAACCGATAAAACAAAAGTTCTTAAAAATAAAGGTTCTAGTTGGAATGGAACTTATAAAATATAAAAATAAAAAATTCTCTATAACAGGAACAGATATTTTGTTCACCAATATTAAAAAATGTTCTCAATCGTTGTAACAAATACTGAATACTATTCAATGGATAGGACTACAACAATATTAAATAATTATTACAGTTAAATTGATATTCTGAATGTGTTATTTATTTGAAATACTTACCTACGTAGATATTTCTAATGTTATGATTTTCATACCTTTTATTAAATAAACATATGAAGAATATGATATTATATTGTTAAATAAAACTAGTACCTAATAGTTTAGTACTTTTCTTTATCTTATGAAAACTTTTTTAATAAATGTTCTAATGTAACTTGTTTCCATGGAACTTTTATTATATAGTTTCTAAAATATCTATTCCATGAGAACACTTTTTAAAGAAGTTCCTAAAGGTAACATTTTTTTCAATAAAAATTCCACAGAAACAGGTATTTTCTTAAACAAAACATATAAGTTCTAACAGAATTTTTTTAAAAACGAGGGTTCGAGAACTTTTTCGATCCCTGGGTACAACTAACCCCGACTGCCGATGTTACAATCTCCCCCGACCAGGCTTTTGAACTTAAGTTATAAATTTTGATGAACGAGAGACTTAGAAGTGATAAGTAACGATCAGGATTACTTTAAAAATGGCCAGATTAAATATTAAAAAAAAAAAACGTACTTACAGAGGGAGTATTTATATTACAATTTTAAGTCAATAAGAAAAAGTTACTTTAGGGTATCGAACAGTTATTTTCTTCACTATCAAAGTCCATTGCCTGTCTGTACTCCTAGGACACGGATGTGTGTATTCCAAATGTCATTGTTCATCATATATCCAAAATTGGTGTTAATATCTATTATATATTTCGAGATATTTAGCGTGTTAATTCGCCTCCCCCCCTGTTACTACCGCCCCCGGTCTACTCTACTAGGGAAAATAAAATTTTAGGAAAGTTTGTTCAAGTCTGTGGAAATTGATTTTTGAAGAATTTGAAAAATATCCGTATTTACAGGGATATTCCGTGAACCGGTTGTAGAAAGTGTTAAATAATGTTGGGTTGAAGTATATACCGTGATGAAACCGATCTTATTCTTTATTTGTAGTGTCACTTTCAGGTATGAGTGTATTAGTCCTCTTTGCATAAGTTTCCAGGTGACGCTTCCATTTTTAATTGAACGAAATTGCGAATGTAATTTGCAACAGGTTTATAATTTAATCGACACGTTGCATTCCGAGGTGATAATATCTTGTTGCACCGTTTGCAGTGGTAATAGCAATAATAACGTCGAGGCATCGACTCGATTACTCGGTTAATATCGTCACTTGATAATTAGTCAACTGTTCGTTTCAATATTGTTTAATATCCTAATTTGTCTGGCAAATTTTTCAGATAATTGAAGTCTGTTGTAACGGGTAATATAAATTTGGCACATTCTCTAAATGACAGTCGTGTTTGGAATATCAAAGAGTATTCTGTATCATGGTCTAATTGAAATACCTAGCTACGTGCTAGGGTAGATGCACCATTTGTGGCCACTTTAAGGTATTGTACCAGTTTTGGCCACTTAAAAAATATATTATTTTTCGCGCAGGCAATAAATGTAACCTTATATTTCTGGCGGTATATTAAACAAAATATTTATGATGTGAAATTCTACGCATAATAATGATCTGCAAGCAATTTGAAAATAAGAGAATTATGCAAATGGCCAAAAACAGTGCAATGGCCACAAACGGTACATCTACCCTATTTAAGCATAGAATAATGAATAGGGGTTTGCCCTGTTTTTTGGAGTACAGAACCATGCACCATTCGTAATATTAATTCTTGCCGAGTTCGTCACCCTGCTTTCTCCTTGAAATTTCGTATTGCGAGCGCGAAAGCCAGTAAATATGTATGCACTTTACTTTAATCCATCTCCCACTAAGTTGGTCCCACATTACTCGGAAAGCGCATCTTAACTTCCCCTCTCTAAAGCATAGCTAGAAATCAAATCATGCAAAAACTTGTCAAAACAAAAAAATTATTTGTGGCCGTCGGATAAATTCACGCCGAACAAAAAAATTATTTGGGACGTTTCAAATTAAAAAGTAACTCTGGCTTATTTTTATTTGAAATAAAAATAACTCAAAGATGACAAATAAAGATAGTCTCTTTTATTCGATACGTTATTTAAATAATGTTTTATTTAAATAATGCCCATCTCTGCTTTGCGGGGACCGTCGACAGATTTCCGAACACGACGACGTGCCTATGGCAAGCTTATCAACCTCCGTACTCAAAGCTTCAACCCAGCACTGGTCTCTACCAAGCGAGTGCAACAGAAATATATTGGAAAGGGTCTTAGACCTTCGTCTCTGCCATTTTCCTCGACTACCAGAAAGTCCAACTCCCAAGCGCAGCGGAACAAAACACAAGTCTGTCAATCTGTGCCATCCACTCCAAAATCAGAATTCCATCGCCACAGGAAATCTAGACTCGACAGAGGTTGTCCGATTGCGATTATGAATTACAATGGCCCGTGGACAGAGACACCGGATCGTTTGCCGCCACGTTAACCAGGGCCCAAAAGCGTGCACGCTTGGGCAGCAAGCAACTAGTTCCGAATTCCATTATTCCGAATTGTAATTGCACGCTGCCGTTGCTAATGCCGGCCGCGTAACAGAAGGGTAGCTCTCGTGCAGAATTCACGGTGGATTGCTCGAAACGGTGGTAAATTGCGCGGGGATCCGCTGCCTGTCGAACGAAGATCAACTTTGACGGTGTCTCTCGTTGCCTCGTGTAATAATCTCTCTGTAACGTTCTGTAATTACGCCCGTTTGCAGCCTGCGCGCTTCACGGTAACAGAGTATATTTACCTGTATTGCTTTCGAGCCGCGCGGCTGCGGGTTGCTCGGAAGCAAGACGTTCACCGCGTGCGGCTCGGCGGTGGCTGTAGCTGTGACCCATTAGCGTCGAACTCCTTTAGGCGTTTCCCGCCGAAGATTCTGGTGAAATAGCAGTCGAAGGATTAACGATAATAAACTACGCGCCTCGACTCCGTCGCGACGATTATAGAGGGTCGCTACTAGGACGTGATGAAAACGTTTGTGCATTACACGGTCGTGGCAGGCGAGGCGTTATCCTCGTTTAATACTTTCCATTAACGCACCGCGGTGCTTTGCATATTTTCTCCTTTTATTATATCGCGGGTTTCGATGATTGGTCGGTCGGAGGACGCGGGGACGTTAATGCGCTCTGTGTCACGCGGAATATACGGTTTCCGGCGGGACCTTAAAAACGGCTCGGCCAGTGTTCGTACGCTCGTGTCGAGCTATCGAGTGTATTGGATTTCTTTTTTATGGCACCGACTTTCGTTTCCAGTCACTTTGGATTTATATGAAATATCGAAATCTGACTGCTCCTGGGCGAGCGGTTCGACTCAGTTCTTTTTGAAATCAGGCAGGTATATTTTCGATTGGGCAAATTATGAAAAGATTTGCTTTGTGCGAAGCACTGGGAAATTTGTGTCTATATTCGATATCTTTGATATTTTTGCAAAAATATAGTCTATATCTTCGATATTTTTGCGAAAATATAGAGTCTATATCTTCGATATTTTTGCGAACTTCGGTCCCAAATTTTCTGGAAATATTCATGACATATCAAACACCGGAAATAAGTAACAAATTTTTTCTATCTTTTTCGCATATTTCGGTATATGCCCCGTCCCCTTAAATGTTTAAAAAATAGTCCTCAAAAATAAAAATTCAATTTTTTTGTTCGCCTTCATAAATAAAAAGTGTTCTAGAGGCATTTAAACTTTCAAGATTTGAGTAAAAAAGTTTTTCTTAGTTTTTCCGACTTGTTTCGAAAACCGTTTGTCGCACGAGAAAAAGTAATACAACAGAAAAGATGCTTCTTGTCCGGATTTACAACTTTTGTTTGACATATTTTTTGATTTAATCAATAACTTCGAAGGTATTATATAAAATCGACTTCGCGAGCTGTTAAATAATGATTTAAATTTTTAAGGGTCCAGGGGCACCCTATCCCGTTATCCGATCGAGCTCAAACTTTACACGGATTTTTTGTTAATTATTTGGAACTATTCTGGAGGGTGCCCCGTAGAAAATCTTGAAAAAAAATGTTACCAAGAGTAAGCAAGAGTCACCTTAATACAGACATTCTTGTATGAAGGAAAGAAGAGTTGAGATGGCTGGAAGCGCAAACCACTTCAAAAGATTTCGTAGGGAATTGAACACTACATATGATAGCTTCTATGATGCAAACTATTTCCTATTTGAGTTTCGTGAAATGTTAATTTTCTCCATATTTCAAAATTCAAAGATTAATACGATATATTGAAAGTCCTCAGAAAGATTTAATACACATATATCCAAACGCTATTATAGTTATCTCGGAATTATTTTAATTATCACTATGACTTTCTTTACTATTTTTTACTTAATCTTGACTTGACCCAATTACTTCGTTTGGTTATTGCTAGTTTAAAGAAAGAATACCTTTCTTTTATCCCTTCGAAGAAGAACATCCATCGCACACCGCCAACTATTAATCACGAAAGAGCAATATTTAACACATTAGCGCAAGAATGCAACGCCAACATGTTGGACAAAGTGAAATCCGAATAATCAAAGTGAATGTTTAATCCGCATAATGATCTCGATATTGAATAATTTAAGTTGTTTTTTAAACGACCCCTTGGAACCGACCAAGCTGATGTTGCGAATTATAAAACGGATAATAAATCGTTGTTTGTTTCAGCCTACTTTGCGCTACTCGTTTTCTCTATTAAATCTGAAATGTTATTGAATACATGAACCTTGGTTATTTATAATAGAGTCATCAGACTTAGGTAATCGGGCAAGCAACGTATGCTTACCGAGAATATTATTGTAAATACAAACACTAGAACAGAAAAGATCGATTAGTACCCGTTTCTCTTATTTTACATTCTTACTTCATTATTCTTTCTTACTCTCTTAATCAATTTAGCACGTGCATTTTTATCAATTACTGTAACTTTCCTTTTTCCTGTTTCTAATATGTATGCCTCAGAAATTACAATTCGATAGGAATCAGTGAAACCTCTGTGTACCTCTTTAATTGTGAGTGGTATTCATACAGAGACCTTCAGTATTGCATCTGTTTTGTGAACATTAAAAAATGCAGTCTCAACCACAGAAATAAACAGTAATAGGGTAGACGTACCAGTAAATGAACACGTACCAGTGAATGGACGTTTTATATTAAAATGAGTAAAATAAGTTATTAAAATAAGCAACTAATTAATTAGAGACTTCATTTAATTACTTGCTTCATATCCAAACAATTTTTGCAGCACGAGGAATCAATCGCGCTGCAAACATAATTTTCTAAAACTGTTCATTCATTAGCCTTAAGTGTTCATTTATTGGTACGTTTACCCTACATCAACTTTAACTTCACAATTGAAATACCTCTGTTTTTCCTGATTTTAAAGTAGCCACCAATAATATTTCAACTCAATTTTCTACACGACATTCTTTTCAAAATCCTCCTCAAAAAATCGACCACCAAATTTGATATTGAATCTTAAAAAAAGAAAAGAAAAATAGTCTTTCTGAACGAAGAAGCTACCTTTCAAATTATGAATAATCTCAATTAATACCTATCCCGATTAATATCGAGCACAATAGCGGGCGCTGTTTAACCAAACTTTCCCTGCATCGCCAATTCTATTCAGAGGAAAAACTTTTGAGATTCTGCTGGAACATTTCAATATGGAGTAAGTATTCCAACAGTCCACCGGTGCGAAAGCAATATCTGGCTCAGTTTTCACTCGAGCCACCCGCGAAACCGTGTCGAAAGGTTCCCCTCGACGCTGAAGAATCTACTTCGGAATCTTACGTGTTCCCAGTGACATTTTAATTAAGAGTCGTAGCGGCCCGATGAGATATTTCTGCGCGTATCGGTGCGCATCGTCGAAAAATCCAGTCGCAACAGTGCATTCCAATTAAGATTCTTGTTGTTTCTGATGGCCGACGGGGGGGGATTTCTCGCGGTGTGCGTGCGAGATTATGCTCGCTATAAATTAAGTACCCTGGAAAAAGTGCACTTTCGTGCTGTAATTACGTTACATCAATTACGGGCCTGGTCGGGATTCTTCGTCGGTATTAAATAATTCGGAAAAAGTTCGATTCACCTTAATGATTGTGTTTATACAAATAAATAGCACGCGATCGCTTTGAAATAAACTCCGATCGTTTTGAAATTCCTTGCCTCTCGTCGGTATTTGCACGATCTGCTTGGTAATGCGAAACATCATTTTTCCACTCGCTTGCGGAGTGGAAAATGAGAAAAATTCTCCAGTCTCTTTCGCTCCGGTAGACAAGCTTTTGTCAGTTGCTATTTTCGCTTATTTTTCCAGATAATTCTCTGCAAAAAGTGTACGCTGTTTTTCACGTTTAACGAGCCATTTCGAGTTGATAGTAGCTGCTGTTAGTCTCCAATACATCTTCGCGCGGTTTCTCGATCGATACTTCCATACAAGTGAAACAGTCTTCTATATTCATGTGACGCACAGTGGGGCATTTCGGGTCGAAACGCGGCACAAAACATTTTCTGACTGAAATCATATATTTATCGTTAATTTTTTCATTTCAGTTAGGACGTATACTTGTGGTCCTGTTGACACAGAAAAATTAATGAAATTTTTTTATTCAAGAGGGAATAGTACTTTCTTGGCCTGAAAATTAAGCAGTCTTTATGATTTTTTTCTATCTGAAACTGAAAAGCTAGAGAGATGGGGTTTGTTGCAAATGAAAGAACACTGTTTGACAGTATTAAAAGAATTTTCATTAAAAAAAAAGGCACCCTCCCTCCCTTCGCTGTAATCGCTCAAAGTTGGCACCCGAACACTGAACTTCACTGAACTCCCGTGCAAAATAAACAATGGAAATTTGGAAATTCAGTAAGGTATAATTCCAAAAATATCGGAGATATCAAAATCAAATTTAGCACACTTCAAATACATACCTCAACGCTTAATCCTACCAAAAATTAGTTGAATTAAGCAAACAACAACGCTGTAAATAACAATACAAGTTCTGGAGAGTTTCGTGGTTTTCCTCTTCAAAACCGTGTAGTCGCGTTAAAAATTAATGAAATTATCACCCAAATATGCAGTCAACTGCCTGTAAAAAAATTTGCAGTTTGGCGATATTTTTGTAAAAAGACTCAGTGCCGCGTTTCGACCCGAAATGCCCCACTGTGCGACGAACCGATTATTTGAGTATCTGCCCGAAAAAAAAGTGACTCTGAGCGACTCTTTCCTAACTTCTTGCGCGCGAAACCGTTCGTGATTCTCTGTCCAATACGTTTCTTCTGCCTACGCCTACCAGCATTTTCGCTCGACAGCGTCCAATGCGCGCGCGCGTACTTTTAATTAGCCTGAAAACCGTGATTAACGAAAAAGCTCCTGGAACCCAGCCGATGGCGCAACGGCGCTTCACATTTTGCATGGAAAAACTGAGGTCGATCTTTTTCTCGCGGTGCACAACGACTTCTCGTGGGCGTTTGGGGCGATCGAGTCTCGTTCGGTATGAGCCATAAGCGACGAACTCCACGGCTTAAAGCACAGCCGGATTTACCTTTGAGGGGCCCTAGGCTGAATATTTGGTGAGCCCTCGGTTAAATGTAAAAAATAAAATGACGCTGATTTGATTTTTTCTTATCATAATACTCTGAATAAGAATTTAATTTCGAAATTAACATTGAATATCAAAACTAAACATAACATTAACATAAATAAACATTAAAGATACAAGTTAATAAAGATAATGTAAATAAATGTTAATTCTTCGAAGAAAATATTTAGAATGAGGGGCCAGTAGGGTTGCCACCTTTTTTACCGGAAAATAACGGAAATTTGTTTTAGTAGAGTATAAAAAAAAGTACGCTTGAAATAACTAAAAGTACATTTTAATCGTAGTAGGTTTTATTTCTTCCAAACATATTTTTTATTACTTTCAGCATTACAAAGCAAATTTTTATCATTTTTAAATAAATCAATGGCATTATTGCACGCTGTATTCATATTAAAATATATATATATAATTTGTTCTTTATTAAATCAAGGGCCTTCTTTCTCTCATCCCGCCACTTCACATTCATGCCAGAGAAAACTTTCTCAGTCAATGCTGAGGTGGCAGGAACCGACAGGAGATAAGAAATTACTTTGAAATTATCATGGTTTGTGTGTGTTTGGGAACTACGTGCAATAATATTCCTTTACGTTTCGCGTAGGTAATATCGTTTCGTAAAATAAAGTATTCTTCGCATACTTTATTGGTATTCAGAGTACATTTACGTATAATAACGTAAGATACTTTATTTTAAAGTACGGGTGGCAACCCCAGCCCCCAGCTGAACGGGGCCCTAGGCTGCAGTCTTATTAGCCTAACTAGGAACACTATTCGGTTGATGATGGAGTCGCGCAGATTTCTTTATATAGATCGAAAGTATATGTCATCACGGTCAGAAAAATGTAAATTAAAGGTGCTCCCAAAAGCTGGTCTGACCTTGAAAAATCAACAGAGGTGGAACAGGGGAAAGAAGAAAAATGAGGGAAAGCGAATAACAATTATTAGTTAGAAGAAGATGGCGTATTGTCTCAAATGTGGGAATTAGTAAACAAGTGACTATTCAAAGCGACAAACTTTCTCATAAAAAAATGTGTCGCAACAAATTAGCCCTCGTTATAAGTTTTCCAAAATTGTATGTAAATTCCGTAAATTCAAATTGTTTTCTTTGTCTTATTTACTTCTTACATGATTTTTAAGAAAATTGTACATGCCGTTTCTGGGCATTTATTTTTCCATTAATGTATACATAATTATATATTCGGCAAAGAATAGTGTCGCCGCAGTATATGTATGATCTGTCGATCAGTCTTCGCAGTGACATGTTTAGACTGTCTCGTTGCTCAAGGTATGAAAGAAACAGCGTTCCTTCGTTGCAGTCATTGTGAAAATTATTATTGCTTTAATTACTTTTTTAAACTTTCTTGTCGAAAAGATTATCATAAATGTAATGGTAAATTACCCACTGTTGTGATTTCAATAGTATTATCATTAATTTTTTCTAATTGTTATCTATCATTAACCTATTATCATTCATTTCATATAATGTATTTTCATATAATAGAGATAATTAAATTTTATAATTAAACAACACAGATGGTGTTGTCATTCGCTTTCCCTCATTTTTCTTCTTTCCCCTGTTCCACCTTTGTTGATTTTTCAAGGTTAGACCAGCTTTTGGGAGCATCTTTAATTTACATTTTTGTGACCGTGGTGACATATACTTTCGATCTATATAAAAAAATCTGCGCGATTCCATCATCAACCGAATAGTGTCCCTAGTAAGGGTAAATCCAGCACTGGCTTAAAGCCCTTTTCACGCGGGACACCTTCTATCTCTCCTAAACCAGTATTCTCTCTGGCAACTGACTATATTCAAAATTCCATGTCGGCCAGAAAGCTCACAAACTCATGTCGCGAGGAGCTTTCCTCTGTTGAAACCAAAAATTCAGAGCAAAAACGGACTAACCCAGATTGGAAAAAATTGCTGTATCCTATCTTATAGTAACTTAATTTCGCTGAGATGCGGGTAGTTCAGTTTTTGCTCTCAATGCCTCACATATACTTCCTCTTTTGATAACACCGTTCCGGTTACCAGGGTGTGCAATTTAGCTAATACTTATGCTGACAGACTCAACATTTTTGGGATTCCACTTACATTCTTCAAAGCACAAGCGCGACGAGGCATCACCACCCGCGCAGCGTCTGAATAACTTCCCATTCATTTCCTCACAATAATTTGAAAAAAAAAAAAAAAATTGTAACGCTCAAAAAAAAATGTCCCGTGGGAAAAGGCCTTTAGCGACACGTAATTAAGCAACCCGACGCGAGGCGTACTCGTCACAGCTGCGCGACCATGCTGAAATGCGAAAACAGAAGTGGATACACGCCCCAGCCACTCAGAAGCGGAACTGATAAACTTTATAAAATAAAGAATTAGAAAAGCCTGATAAGTGAGATTTCTGAGGTTTATCAGTTTGATTTCTATGATGGGTCCAATCATGTTTTCGAGTTTCCATGCTCGGCAAAATCGTGCATTGCTGAGACGTCAGGGTACCTACTTGTGACCTTTGTTTAAGGACAGTTTATACTATCACAGGCTCGTAAATTCCCACGCGTAAGATCGAACAGAGGAAAGTGTCTTAGTTTCAAGTACGAAGCGAGGTTTCGCTCGCAACTTGTTCATATTATCGCGAGTGTGCAAGGAATCGAGTACAAGATTTACAACCGTGCACAGCTCGAGTAGGAGCGTGATTTCGATACGAGGCACTGCTGTTTGGTTTGGAGAGAAAGAAGGCACGTTATCGGGGCAGTGATAATCCTTGATAATCGTTCCAGTTGCAGCTGCGTAAGCTATCGGCACCTCTGTTGATTCGACGGCGACTGTAATAAAGCGGGACTCAAACGTATCGACGCATTCTTGCGCTGCAAGTTGCAGCGGAACGAACTGTGGGGTCGCAAGAGAATCGACGCAAATTGTGAGCGGCATTTCCAAAATTGCCGCCGAGATAAACGTCTATTATCGTTCGGTAACGATTATCTCAAGGACACTTAAATGGCGGCCACGCTTGATGGCATCGAAAATGTATGGTTACTACCACAGTTACGTGCCGTGGTCGGGGGATATTAATTATTTTCAGCAGTAATCGGATTGTATAAACTGCGCGATACTTTGGATGTGATTAAAACACAGTATTGTGCAGGATTTTCATTAGGGGCGGATTTGTAAATTTGGCGCTCCTAGGTTGACAAGCGTCTGCCGCCCTTTCCGCGAAATATCATCAAATGTTTTAATTTAAAAGAGCTGAGACAATTTCAAAATTAATTCAACGTGGCAACTCACATATGAGTCGATGCTAATTCGCTACATGGAAAAAGTGAATTGTTTTTAAAGCTGTTTTACGCTTCTGTCTTTAAACCTTTTTTGAGCTTTTTTGCTCAAAATTTGTCACTCCCCAAAATTAATTGCTCCCTTAAAATTTGTCGCTCCCGAAAATTTATTGCTCCCCCCAAATTTTTCGCTCCCGAAAATTTGTCGGTCCTGAAAATGTGGCGCTCCCGAAAATTTGCCGCTTCCGAAAATTAGCCGCTCCCTAAAATTGTTCGCCTTCCCCCCAAATTTGCCGCTCCCGAAGATAAGCCGCTTCCTAAAATTGTCCGCCCCCCAAAAATTTGCCACTCCCTAAAATTCGTCGCTTCCCAAAATTCGTCGCTCCTCATAATTCGTCGCTCCCCAAAATTTGTCGCTTCTCAAAATTCGTCGCTCCCCAAAATTTGCCACTCCCCAAAATTTGTCGCCCTCCCCAAAATTTTTGGTTCCCCAAAATTGTTCGTTCCCCAAAATTCGTCGCTCCCCAATATTTATCACCGCCTAAAATTTACCGCTCCCCAGAATTTGTCGTCCCCCAAAATTCGTCGATCCCCAAAATTTATCACTGCCCAAAATTTGCAGCTCTATACTGCAGCCCATTATTTAGCCTACACCCAAATCCGTCCCTGATTTTCATATATTCTGAGAGATGAGCTAGGCACAAAGAGATGTGTTTTACTCGTTTTTTTAATCATCATATTTGGCACCCCGTCGTTTTCTATTTGCTATCTTGTAATTAAGAAAAGGTAGAATTGCAATTAAGAATTTAACACTGTCATGCTAGTGAAAGTAGTGCCCAGTAATTATACCTCCACTAGTTTGCTCAATTTTGTTTGTTCACGTGTAAATTTGAGTTTTCTTTATTATTCGATTATTAAGATCGAAGGTAAATTAGTGGAATTGCAGAGCAATCGGAGGAATAAGGTAATTGTCAGAGGGGAAGGCTTTGGTGGTTGGAGACACCCATTCGACCCTGTTCGTTAATTCAACGAAGTTGTCGATGTAATGTAATGACCAAAAAGGGCTACCCTAATTTTAATTTAACTCGAATTCGCGCTACGTTAATTGCAATGATGAATCCCGGTAACGAAGTGATTCGAGAAACGATTGGAACGTAATACGTTCTTGTTAACATCGTCGCTCGGTTTCGTTACGTAAGGAGATCGGCAGGCGGCGCCATTAATTAAGGCAAATTTTTGTGCTTCTTCGGTATTTATTTATTTGCAATGAACGGGCAAGAACCATTTATGACAGAAAAAAGGTAAACGAAGAGTCCTTGTAGAAAACACTGTGCGTGTCAAAATTTAAAAAAGAAGAAAAAAATTTATTCGGAAAATGTTTTACGTGCCAATAATATAGAATTTTATTTTTGGCAATTACAGTGTTTTCCACAAGGACTGTTCAAATGACACAGAGCAAAGAATCAAGCATTACTACTAAACGAACCAGAAAGTAACGGAAAAAATATATGTAAAAGAGAATAATAATAATAATAATAATAATGTCTTAAGTCCTATTTACAATTAATATCTGTTTACACACTGGATTGCTTCACTATTCAATTTTCCAAGCTGCACAAAGCTACTTTCAGTTACGAGTTACTAGCTTTCAGTGAAAGTGTACTGCTCCGAAATAGTAACGACGATTTTTTTAGTAGTACAAATTCTTGATTACTAACATTTCTGTATCAAGACTATTTTTTAGTTTCGTCAACATATCTTAATTTCCACTTTATTTGGCCCAAGGGTACAATGTATAAGACATATGCCCCCATACTTTATTGATTCATGCAAATATTTGCACATGTGATATCGATTATCGAGAACATTGATATTTTTACTCGTTTCCTTTCCACCTTATAACGCAGAAATTGCGGCACAAACAAACTACACTTATTCCCAAATTGAGGGTCTTGCAGCAAGAGAGGTGCAGCTCCATTTTTGACAGTTTTTCAGTTATGACGTGTAATATTGTTTGATGCAAATCCAATAACAAATGAGCGATTTATTGCAAATAAATAAAAATATTAATATTAAATATTTTTAATATAGAATACATCTTTTTTCGCCAAAAATAACAACACATCAATTCAACAAATTCAACTTATTATTTGAAAATACATATTCTTCGCTTAGCGTTCTCTTTTCAATGTCAAGTGAACTCAATCATTTTATAAACAGTTCTTTCTAATTTACTCGAAGTTGGTAAAGACGAAGCTGCACTCCTCTTGCCGCATCGTCCTCAATTTTACTTTACCATTTTTGGGAATAAGTAAATCCTGCCGCCCCCATTCAAATATCGCCAATACTTACAAACCACAACTGCGTACATTTCGCCAGCGTTGAACGAAAAGGTTCGCGACACAGAAACGCTCTTCGTAACTCGTGTCCTCTGTTCCTTCAAGGGGGCACGTTTTTGTGACTTTCGTGGAACCCGCGAGGCTCCGCTTCGCTGGCGACACAAACGATAAGCCCCTGTTCCTTGTTGCTTTCGATGCAAACGAAATTAGCGAGTCGCATTTGTGTAACGCAATACACGCGGCCATGACAAAGAAAATTCGCAGTTCGCAAATTGAGCAGCGAGAAGAAACTGTGCTTCGTGCCTGAATGGGTATGTAGTTGGGACGAGTACGTAGGTAAATCGCAGCCGCTGGAAATGCGGCGTAATTATTGCAACCTTAACCACTTAAGGGGGATCAGGGGAGATCGTGTTTCCTGTTATGGTGGATCTTGGCGAAGGGGAAACGCTAGACGCAGAAGGGATAGGCTTGGTAGATTCGGTAGACCCGAGTGGTAGAACGAATGGAGGTAGTTTGTCCGATTTGTGGGTATTACGAACCGTTAAGTTAAGTAACGTACGTCTTCATAACTTGAACCCTGCCAACTGGATTGTTTCTCGTCCAGAAACCTTCTTTGCGTGTATATTTCAGAACGATTCGAGTCGAATTAACTCGCCCCAGTGGCAGCAAATGCCATATACAATATGCAAATAATACAGGTCCGGCCACAGGAGGGGTGCAAAAAATCGAAGAAAACAGAAAATAAAAATGAAAAATAATAACTATTTTTTTTTATTAAAATTAATAAAATAAATTAGGATATAATTTCTAATATAATAATCTAATATTATTAATGATATGGCAATAAAAAAGTCATTTAAATATGTTATTGTTTATTTGTTTATTTCTTTTACTGTTTTATCTTATTTTCTTTATTATTGTTATTATTATCCTTCTTCGTGATTTCGTTCTGAGAAAAGATGTTATGTTTTTTTACCGTTGAGAAATCGTTTGGGGCCCCCAAATATATTTTGCACTCGAGCCCCTTTATAGAGGAGGCCGGCCCTGAATAAATATATTCCCTCTTTTCTGCAACAGTGTGATTACGAAGTCTTCGCAAAGACCTCGCTCACTTCGCTTAAAGTGAACAGATTTTCAAGCGACGAATTATTTCTTCCTCCTCAGTAATCAATTTAAATTCTTTCCAAGTCAGGCACGATTTTGAACTAGGATCGAAATTTTGCAATCTATAAATCGGCATTCGTGCCCCTAATGCCATTTCTGCCTGTACATTGTTTAAATGCAGAAAGTATTTTCGTAATTATTTCTCCGCATCAGCTGATTCTTTTATCCCCCGAAAGGAAAATGCAAAATGTTTGAAAACACTTGTCAACGTGAACTCATTATGATAATGTCGGGGCAGCTGCACCGCGCGCAAACGATTGTTTTGATTCGTTGGATGAATAATTCGTCGTGCGGCGAACTTTCGCAATTTTTCTTTTTTCCGCATCGATATTTACATTTCCACCGTGCAATCGGCTAGGGTAATGAAGAGAAACAATGGGCAGATTTGCATAACACTGGCGTTGTCTACGAGACTGGCTCGTTACCGATGAGAGTGCCACATTGCCTTATTAAGCGAAAGAGAGGTAATAAGGAGCCGTTATTAGTAATTGTTGCGCAGTTCCAATTAAAAGCGTGATTCCACGCTGATGTATCGTCGCTGGTCAACACCCGGAGGGGGATCGTGGGGTCTCTGTTCAGTGTGCTGATTCATAATCCATGCAAAAGGTCGCGGAATTGCTCGCGATAAGAAATCGGTTGACAGAAAATAAGCTGATTACAGTACACGGTGAGAGTCAATGTTCGGTTCATATGTTGCAAACGAATGATTTTTCACGTTAGGAGTGTTGGTACGAATAAATTGGGAACTTCAAATTTTTTAGTAAAAAAGAATTGTATATTTTTTAGAAACTGTACGCCGCGATTGATTGCTTTGATAAACTATTTTACCAATTTTAATTGTGCTGGCAAATTCGTGTTTGGAATTGAAAAACAAAAAGTACTCGTTAAATGGCTACCTCTGCTAGGAGTAATTCAGATTTCACCTTAATTCTAGCCTCACGCGCGTGAAAAGAAAAGAAAAACAATATAAACATCTGTTATTTCTCGCGTAAATGCCTAAGGTAGTTGGTTTAATTTGTTTCTGTGCTCTCCGAGGATTTCACTGGGCTGAAGCTCAATGGGCAGAGTAATTAAACGTTTTCGAAAAATGTGGAGTAGAAACAGTATAAATCATAAAAGACAATTATACGAACTTTCCTTTACCTAGCTTCCTAAAAAAGCTTCATAAAAATGATTCTGATCAGTTCTACAGTAATCGTAACCTGTAATTACCTGCAATCTTCGAAACGTTTATAATGCAACAAGCAGCTTAAATTTAAAAATATATCTTCCATTCTTTTCTCAATTCAGAAATAACAAGCAGGGTACACAGTCGCAAAGTTACAATATTTTACATCAATCACAATTAAAAGTAAAATTAAATATATATGTGTGTATATATATTCAAGTTATTTCTAAACATAAAAACTTACAGTAGTCCTGAATCTACTGCATATCTGCATACTCGTTATTCCTCCAGTTCGTCTGACAATGAGTTTCGTTAAACAAAGGCCCTGGAGCAAAATAGGATAGAAATAATAGCTGAGCCCAGTGTCGAAGTGACCCACCGTCGAAGAATTCTAGAACGGTTGCGGGCCACCTGATCTTACGCCATCGCTACCAAGATGGATCCTTTTGAGAATCCAGGAGAACCTCTGGCCAGTCAGCTCGACTTGCTCCGCGAAATCGCTCCACGGCCGACCGGATTTTAATTTTAACACGGTCAGAAGAGGACGACGTTCGAGGAACTGGCGGCGCGGCCATCGTTCCCTCCGCCACGGCGCCTCTCTTCCTTGGTCGGCTCCTTTTTTCCCTCCTACTCCCCGGTTTCTTTCTTCTCCGCGGCCTGCTTCACCCTCCTCTTCTTCCGTGGCTAGTAGAGCAGCCGTCTCCTGCCATGCCGAGCCCCCGTGACCAAGGCTCTCGTTGCCAGCGACGAGGAGGGAAGGCGCCCCTCTTCGAACGCGCGAGTTCCTCCAGTATCGATCCGTGCTCTTCGCCTGCTCGTCAAACGCGTATCAGCGTCGGTGTCGATTTTCTTCCATCCTGGGGGGTCGAAGGAAGAATTCACCCCGAAAGCCTTCCAGCTCTTGACGAGGAAAATTGTTCCCCGTAGTAGTTTCCTTCGTAGGTGGTATGAATGCTTACAGCGGGGCATTGTTTGGTGGGACGCAGTGATGGGTTCGAACGGCGCGCGAGCATTTTTGTTCGTTTGGGTTTGACGGATACTTGTCGTACTACGGGACTCGATAACTGTTAACTTCGAGACTTTGTTTGTTATTGAAACACAGGTTCGTTAAGTCGAAGGAGGATTTTGTAGAATTCTATTTTTAGGATTTTGGGCGTGTGCTAGGTGCTAGTTTAAGTGACAAATAGTAGAGAAGAGGTTGTTTCAGTGATCAGAGTTAACATACTAATTTTACTTTTCAATTTTCGATATCTGATAGTTTATGGAAGTAAAATTCCGAGCGAGATCCAAATGTGGGAGTAGAAATTCAAAATTATTGCTACAATTTCTGTCGATACAGCTGTCCCGTTTATACTTCATCTTTGATATCTATCTGAACCGACGTTCAAAAGTCTCCTCTCAGATTTTTGCTTGGAAGAACACGTCTTTACTGTGAAATAATATGAGCAGGAGGAGAAAGTGTTCTTAACGATCATAATTAAAATAACAACTCTACATATTTATCCTCAGACAACAAAACAAGTGTTTTAACGAAGAACTAGCAAACTACATCTTTCAATGCTAATTTTTACATATCATCCCGATCAGTGAATCCATCCTCCATTACATGATTCTTGGAGAATACGAACGCGTTGACTTGCCTTCTTCGAAAGTGAAATCTCTTATTACCTGACAGGGTTTCTCGACGCGAATTTAGGCGAGCAGCCTCGAGCAACAAAAGCTCGAACGGCCGCTCGAACGTCGAATTATCGATCCACGAGTCGCTCGCTGCAGTAATTATAGAAGATCAGAGGAATTTGTGCGCGTGTGAGCAGCACGGCGCAACCTGCATTCCTAATTATTCCGTAACCGTTGCGAACGCGTCCAGCGCGCGAGTAGCAACGAGTGCCACTCTTGCTGCTTTTACCATGGTTATGCTCATTAGTGAGCCCGAGCTACTTTCATGCGTCTTCTTTCTTTCAATCTTCGGTTCGTTCTCGGTTTCAATTGTCTCGTTGCACGACGAATTCGTCGCTGGCGAATAACTCGACTCGCATGGCGGTCGTAGCGTTCCAAGTGACAAACGTAAACACCCGGTACCTCGAAGGGCGGGAGAGGCTTGATAATCCGAGGTAAGCGGTACTGCAACCGACGTGAATTATCGGGAACTCAGATTAAGCGGAACTTATACACTCGACGCTTCAGAAGCGAGGTGAGGGCAAACGATTCGGAAAACAATAACGCGTAGACGAAAAGAACGACGTTAACGGTAATTTCCATAGATTGCGACCTGAAATTAAGTGGACGTTTAAGTTTAAGCAGAGTTTAGGTTTAAGTATAATTGAGATTAAGCAGAATTCGGTTTGCGCAACAATTGATTTTAGCGGAGGTCGGTTCAAACAGAATTCGGTTGCACGGGATTTCGGTTGCACGAGACTTCGATTGCACGAGACTTCGGTTGCACGAGAATTCGGTTGCACGAGACTTCGGTTGTCGAGAATTCGGTTGCACGAGACTTCGGTTGCACGAGACTTCGGTTGCACGAGACTTCGGTTCAAACAGAATTCGGTTGTACGAGAATTCGGTTGTACGAAAATTCGGTTGCACGAGACTTCGGTTGTACGAGACTTCGGTTGTACGAGACTTCGATTGCACGAGACTTCGGTTGCACGAGACTTCGGTTGCACGAGACTTCGATTGCACGAGACTTCGGTTGTACGAGACTTCGGTTGTACGAGACTTCGGTTGTACGAGAATTCGGTTGCACGAGAATTCGGTTCGGGTAGAATTTACTTGTAGCAGAATTCAGATTAAGCATAACCGAGCTCATCGAGACTTCACTGTATTATATACCAATTTCGGAAGTAAAGTTTTTAATTTCTATATCATTTCCGGGAAATTGAAGAAGTTTCTAAAAGCTGAATCCCTTTCTTGACCGAAGTTTATGAAGCAAACGCGCGATCCTAAGTGTAGTGTATCACTACCGGCACAGTCTTCCTTAAACTTCAATAAACCCTTCACATTTCTTCCCTCGAGCACCTCCGCATCGAAGTGGCTTCCATTTAATCGAATCTTATGACATCGCTGCCGTACTCTGTACAACAAAGGTATTCGGATACATCCACCTTCGTATAAATTCAAGAGCGTATAACCTCTCGCCCGAAACGCAGCGTCGAGTCTTGAATCGACGAGGGACTCGCTCGCAACTCCTCCCGGGCCCCGTCGTTTCTTTCATTGGTCCAAAGTGGGTCCACGAGAGAAAGTATTTCTGCATTCTTGCGCGCGGTCCCCCGTAATGTCTTCTTCGTAACGGGATTTAAAGAGCAATGCGTGCCACGGGAAACGATCGAAACCTTGAATCCTCGCGCACCGAAAGAAAGCCTCTGGTATCGCCCTGTACCCTTGAGTCACGCTAAAAAATCCTCGCTCATCTCTGCGTTAACACCGAATCGAGGAAGTCTCCGTATTCGAGCAACTATATTTCTTCAAACCTGCTGCAAGAAACTCGAACCCACAGTATTGCCTTTTCCAAACTCTGTACATGATTCGCAAGACCTAACTCTATTTAGCGAACTAATCACAGAGACAATTAAATATACACACTTCTGAATAAGAAAATCACTTACAAACTCAATCAAATTTCAGCCACTCCGGATTACGGTTCGGCACACCACCTTTACGGCCTCATTCGAATTTCGTCCAGAACTTTGAACACCACTTCCTCGCGAAATTTCGGGTACAGCGCCACATGCATTTGCCGCATTACCGCGCACGGTGTGCGCTAAGTGTACACAAAATTCGAGGGAAATCGGTGACTCCAAAGTCGCGTGGCTGGTTGTCAGTTGGTTTTTCACGGTCGCGAACAATGCCGTCTTCAGGAGCGATCAGCTCTCAGCGGTGGATGCCTCCACCTACGCAAATATTGATACAGACGAGTGCGTGCTCGTGTCCCGACGCCTCGTTAAGTCGTCCAACAATTACTGTGGCAGTTAAGTTAAGTGCTGCCTCCCCCTCTTCGCGCACGAATATCCTTGCTATCCCTTGGTTTGTTCATTGCCCCCTCGTCCTTCCGATCGAGCTCGCGCTTGAGATCTTCATCCGAGCTAATTACTTCGTTCCCCTGTTGATCCCCGGCGCATCGGGACTAGGTCTTTATTAGCCAAGCTTGTTGTCTCGCGTAAGGGGCAATTCTCTAACCAATCTCGCTTCCATTGTGGAAACACCATTATTGAAACTACTAGGATCATTCCGCGGCAAATCGATCGTTTCTAGTACCGGACATCTGGGATTTTGATAAAAATCAAGTAATAAGGCCCACCTGTAATTTATCCTTGGCAGGTCAATCCACAATCTTTTGTTTTTTTTAAATTATTTATTTCAAGTCGCATCAGCTTAGCACTATTAGCGACCACTGTTTCAATATGTTACAATATATTACAGTGTTATCATAATCTAGTATGGTTCCTCTCCTCCAGTTTATATATCCTTGGTTATTTTTAGCTGCTCTAGGAAGGATACTACATTCCCAAGATACTTTTTGTTGTTCAGTACATTCTTTGATAGAGGGTGGGATTTTCACATTTTTCCTTGGGTCTCTAAGCGCTGGGCAGTCTTGCATTATGTGCTTCGCAGTTAATCTAGTGTTGCAGGTGTTACAGAGCGGCTGTTCCGTTTCGGTTGTTAGGAATTGGTGTGTGTATTTAGCGTGGCTGATTCGCAATCTCGTTATGATTATTTGTTCCTTCCTTGTTTCGGATAAGGACGGGTTAGGGCAGTAGATGTTGTCCCTTATATCGTGGAGCTTGGTAGGCTTGTCAGATATCCAATCCTGGTTCCACTTGCCTAGGATTGTTTCCTTTAGGAATTTCTTCGCATCCGCGATAGGGATCTCCAGGTTGGGCATGTCAATAACCTCTGTTCTTATATTTTCTGTATGTGGGATGTTGTCAGAATTTTCCTCGAGTAATACTGCATTGCGACGTTGGTATAGTTCATATTGGAGATTGTTTATTAAAGGGTCATTGCTATAGGGGTTTGATATTTCTCTAAGTATTTTTCCGTTGGCTGTGGATATTTTGTATACAGTTGTGGGGTTAGGTTCTAAATTTTTTTGCGATTAGAATGATGTAAGGTAAATGTCCCAATTAGCGACCCAGTCCCAATCATTGACACTTTATCCTTTATATGTGAATATGAATTTTTTTCTCTTCCATGTATAAGTATATATGTTGGCAACATATTTCCAAAAAATTGATGATTTTGTAAAGTGCGCGTTTAACGTGTAACCTCGGCAACGAGGAAGTGACAAAGCAGATAATAAGGCCCACCAAGAAGGCTATAAATTATAAGGCTCGGGAAGTAAGCAGAGACATTTTCCAAAGCAGGACCGATATTGAGAAGAGCTCCAAAGCACGTCAACCGGAAGAAAGAAGACAAGAGTGTGTGAACAAGAGCCCATGCCATCCACCTCCAGAGAAAACGTGGACGGTAACTCTGCAGACAGTTGGCTTTGCAAATTATGCAGACCTGCGTTCAAGACAGATATGCGACAGTGTGTCACGTGTCTCACCTAGATACACGAGGAATGCGTTGGGCTCACACCTGAGGTCGAAGATGTCTCTGTTTGCCCAAATTGTACACATTAAATAGGTGGGCCTGCACTACAGTTTACAAGGTTTTTAAAATCCTATTAATTTCCGTATTTCTCGTGTTCCTATATTGTTACAAATATTACAGTGTATAGTTTAATGTCCATAGAGTTCAATAAAAAAAAGTTTTCAAAATATGTACAATTTTTTTTTTAAATTATGGAACCTTAGGTGGGCCTTATTACCCGAACTTACCTTACGATGTAGTCCAGGTGAAATTTGGGGAGGAGGGTTGTCATCGTGTTGCTGACTTCAAGTTCTTATTAAAAGATACAGGTCTCCTAAGTTCGCAATTTAAATAAAGAAAATAAAAAGTTTGTTCTTCGTCTGTTGTAATCAAGAAGGATTAGGCTTCTTGTTATTGTGTATACAGTGAGTAAAAAAAGTATTGGCACACTTTTTAAAATCGCATAACTTTTTTAGAATTGGTCCAAACGACATGAAATTCCCGAAATCAAGCGATTTTCGACCTTATTGTGCAATCATTAAATGTTTGTAACTCAGAGCACCGTTAACCGATTTTGATGAAATTTTCAGCATGTATACAGCTTACTTAAATCTACAAACGGGTTTTTTGAATTTTCGTTACAGGCTCAGAAAAAAAGTTGAAAAAAACGGCCTTTACTATTTTTTTTTGGTATTCCGACAAATTGAATTTTTTTCAAAACTACGAGATACGTCACTTAGCAAACTAATCCTTCTACCTTCTAAAAAAAACTCACGTCGTTTGGACCAATTCTAAAAAAGTTATGCGATTTTAAAAAGTGCGCCAATACTTTTTTCACTCACTGTATGTTGTATAATCTGTGCGCACCGCCAGCTTCTTACCAATGAAAAACTTGCCAAAGTATCAAGACCCGTCGTGATCTTCTAGGATTCAAATACCGCTCGCAGCCAATCGAGTTTTCCCTCATATGTTCGGAGCGAATCGAGTTTTCCTCATATGGGACCTTGGGGCCCATCGCTGGTTGCAAGTACACTACCGCTCACAAGTATTTGATCACTTGCTACATGCACCTCCGTTCGATAGAGGAGAAAATAAATTAAACTGTAACGTAGTTGATTATTGCTTGTCCTTATCAAACTGCTACATCTTTTTTCTTACAATTAGCACACACATGTCCAGCTTTGCCACTGTAATTCAGAGATAAGAGGCTATTATAGTTGCTTTTTATCCGTTGCACCTGTTCAGATCCTATTAACTTATATTAAATCTTTTGCTTCAAAATTGTTTAATTATAATTGATCGTTGGCGGTGTCAGATTTCAAACTGACAGTATTGTTCCCAAGAAAAGGTTTGAACCACCAAGATCAATAGTTATACCTCGGAAAGGGGAATGACTAATAATTAGACTGCGGATGTTTGTTCGAATGCATATATTTGTATGCAAACATTATTTTGCATATTGCATATGCATTGTTAACAGGCATATGCACATATGTTACATATTTCTTTTATATCTGCATTATCTTTTATATCTATTAAAGAGGTTCGACCATTTTCTTTCTCTTAACACCCGAAAATAGTAATATTATTATGACAATTTTCACTTTTTATTTTATTTTTGTAAATAGGTAGTTAAAACTTTTAATGGAAACGATGCCGTCGCAATTACAACTGCTCAGAATGTTTTCCAACAGACATAAGTTGCTAAAAGTTTATCATTTATCGAGGCACACTTACAAATTCTTCCGGCTGCAATAAATAAAATTGGAAATAAAATTGTCGGTCTACCCTTAACAAATTCATTGAAAACATTCATGTACTGTATTGACCAACTAACAAGGGAAGATCCTGAACTCGAAAATGCAAAAAATTCTGAAACTTTGTGAATATGTAGAGAATTTCCTCCTGATTACAACACATTTTTTTTATACTCAAATTCACTCGAAGGGGGTGACATTAACCCCTGAAAATTCGGTTTTTTCCGATTTTATTTTGCAACTCGCAATCTGTTAGGAATAGAAAAAAAATTTCAAGACAAAAGTTACTTCTTTTAATTAGGACTATCATTTGGTAACTTGCAGTTCTTACAGTTCGCGAGTTATAACACAAAATCGGAAAATAGCCGTAGGTAATTTAAGGGGTGCATTTCATCCCCATCGAGCGAATTTGGGCAGCAAACAAAAATTGCCTTTTGTAATCAGGAGGAAATCCCCTGCATATACAAAAAGTTTCAGAATTTTTTTAATTTTCGGGTTCGGGATCCTTTCCTTGTAAGAATTGTACCAGGCAGTTGTGGTGAACAAGTTCGCGCGAAAATAGATGCAGTTATCAAAAAGAAAATCCTGGTTCGTGCGAAATATTTAATCTCGGAAAGATATTAAGCGATGAAAATGTATCAACAAATATACCGCAACGCTATTGGAGCAAATATAAAAATGCACCCGTTACATCCTGTGATGTAGAACGTTCGTTTTCAACATATAACTTAATCTTAACTGATAAACGGCAACAATTTTACGTGTTACAAACCTGGAAAAGTCACTAGTAACTTATTGTAACGCAAATTATGGCGCTTCAGCATAAAGAAATTGTTAATCAAAACATAGTTAATAAATAATCTCGTGTATTAGTTGAGATAATGTTGCACGCGACAGATATGCGATATTGGCATATTTTTCGCGCATATTGGCATATTTTACGTGCATATTTGCATACCTATGCTTTTTGCATATTTTACGCGCACGAACATCCTCAGTCTACTAATAATAATAATTGATATTGCAGTTCGAAGACCACTTTTAGAATAGCAAAATAGAATGAAATGATTGGTAGCTGCCAAGCAATATCCAAGAGGGACCACAGGCATTTTCTCTTCCATCAATCGTACCAATAACAAGTAATCAACTACTTTTATGCGGCGGTGTGTATTCAGTCGAAGTAACTAAGACGTTAACAACAGCTAGCATCGAAGCAGCGAGAACCCGAACTGTCAGCTTTTGAGAGACCTCGGTCGCGTTCCTTCGAGCTTCTCCAGTTTCACTTGACCGCGCCGAGGGCGTCGGGCGTCGCTTCGCGACGCGCGCGAGTGCGTCGCGCTTTCTTCGCCCCGTGCGTCGCGCGCGAAAAGCGAACGATCGATACACGGGGAATCTTGATGTTCATTACGTAACGCATCCCTGCCCCAGAAGCGCGCCGTTGTTGTTCAGCACGCCTAAACCACTCCCTCGTGCTACCACTTACACCCTCTCGTTATCCCCGAGCACCGTGACGCAAAGAGACGCCAAGTTACGTCATCGTAGCAACAGAACGCCACGGCGCACAGTGGGACGGATCGACATTTAAGTAGGCATTCACTTCATTTTTTACATATTTCATAATTTATTGATTATAATCTAAGATTACAGGTAATATGTTGTATAATAAATACAATAATCTTTTTTTTCCTCGTCGCTCTTTCTAACAATGGGACTCTTGATGTTGATTTTAATATATTTATATCCATATAAATCGTTCGGGGCTTATTAATAAATTATTTAGAACATCTTGATTTGTCACTTTTCGGCTGCTCTTTTTGCGTATAATTCGCAGTAGTTTTTGACATTTTTATTTCGAGCTTTCTGGGCTTCCTCTGTTAAATATTCTAAAAAAAATGTTTAGATTTCCATTTCTTGAAAATGATCAGCTTTTTACATTGGAATAGTTTTAGTTAGCCTTTTCCTTCTAATGAAAAATATAAATGTTTATATTCTATTGCCAAATTAAGATTTTCTGTTACCATTTTCGTATTTGTTTAAATTAAAAAAATTGTTCGTATTTGTTCGTAAATTCAAGCATACCTCATAATTCTGGATAGATTCAATTTCACAAAATTCAATTATTTATATCCATCCACATCCGACCCTTTGAAATATTGATATTTTTCTGCACAAAAGCAGGTGCAAGTTAGGAAAACTATACTATTTTGCTTCAATTTTTTATTTTCAATAATAATTGTGCAGAATGAATGTTTTTAACTTCAAAATACTGTAATTGAGTATAAGATAATCTGTAATAAAGCAGAAAAAAAAACTTTCCAGCGGTAAACTCTGGGGTCACGAAATGTACCCCAGCTCATTATGCCTGGCTAATCCAGATGAATGTGTCGATTAAAAAAAAAATAGAATCTGTATCTAAATTCTGTGATCTAAAGCTAGTAATCACTAAATGATGAAATATGTAAAAAATGAAGTGAATGCCTACTCAAATGTCGATCCGTCCCACTGTGCGGCGCGGCGTCGTGTTCTCGTCCTCGTGGCAACGCCGTTCCCCTCTAGCCACGCCATGTCCTCAGGATTACGTGTTTACCATTAGCATCTCGCCCGGCCAATCCGCGTATTAAATATCATTTCCCTGATCCCTCCTTCCTCTCCGCCGCGAGTCCCTCGCCACACGTGTTGGATTTCTCGGGCGATGTGTCGCCGAGGCGACGTGGCCAGTCGATGGACCCCGCACCAGGCCCCCGTGATGTCCAGATCTTGGGTGCCTTGTGATCGGTCAATTGGTATTTACAGATCTGTAAATTCTTGGGGATTTACGAGGCGCTTGGAATTTTTATGTCGTTTCTGTGGAAGCGAAGCTTTTATGGAGTTGGGTCGTTGCTTCGGCATGCAGGAGGACCTTGGCTTCTCCGGAACTGCGCTCGCAAGCTTTCGGACTGTGCTTTAGATTCTGCTGGCCTTGTAAGGTGTATCTGAAGGATGATTGTTTAGGTTTATTGTGTCGAGAAGTTAACACTGAACGTACCGGTACTTTCACATACCTATTCTTATAATAAGCTTGACCCCTTGTGAAATAAACGTTGATTTTTAGAACGATATTCTCAATTTATTAAAGGAAATAATTCGCAACATAACTTCTGATTTCTAATAAAATAATCAATTAATTACACTTTTCACATATGACTGGTTTCTCCTTCTTGCATGTAAATTTTGAAAGGGGTCATTCGACCCCGCTTGGTACGTTTAGTGTTAAGAACCAGATCAGTGATACCAAATCAGTGATAGGAAGTATGTAGTGGCCGAAATGGGCCCTTAAGGGGAGGGCCATTTGGATTGGGAATAAAATGCGCTTTTTTTCTCAGATTTTTTGTAATAGAAATATATATTTTTTTTCACTCAAAATAACACATAGTTAGGATAATACTGGCATCGGCGTGGGACGTCTCTTCATTTATTTGGTTAAATCAATGGCACTGTAAAACCAGAACCGCTGAACAGAAACAAAAAAATGGAACGGAATTTTAATTACTATTAATATGACAAAAATCATAATTAAGAACATGTATCATTTAAACACAAAGGAGTGCATGTTCTCCCGCTCTTTTTCGAAGTCTCTTGCAAGAAGCAATACTATTTCCAAAAATGTTGTTTATTTTATTTTATAAAACTTTTGTTTTGAGATTACGGCTAATGAAATTATTCACGTTCTAAAATCATTGCTTTAATTTCTATTTTTAGGTACATAGGATAAAAGAACCAATTCCTGTCACCTAACCAGTTACTGTCACCTTAAGCTATTTTACTTAAAATAACAAAGAAATAAACGTTGTAAAGTCCTAATGTACTAAAGTACTAATAATACACACCTCAGCAATTATATTTTTAAAAAAGTCATACCTAGGGTAAAGGACCCAATTACTGACACCTAACCAATTACTGTCACCTTAAGCTATTTATATAAGTAGTTACATCACACTACAATCTAGTTACAGCAAAAAAATTAAAAAGAAAAAATATGTTGCATATTTGCAACATTATGCAACGAAGGGTTAATAGTGGGTAATTAAAATTCTGTACCGCTTTTTTTGTGTCTCTTCAGCGGTTCTGTGTTTACGGTATCAGCAATTAAAGCAAACGAATGTAGAGGCATAAAGCAAAAGTATTATTATCATTAAGCACGCGTTAGTTTAAGTGAAAGAAATGTATGCAATTTCTTCATCGGATATATTCGATGTATGTAAACCCGGAATTCATTTGGTTGTACAGATTTTTCTACAAAAACAATCCGAAAACTCTCATTTTATTCCCAATGCAAATGACCCTGCCCCCTTAAAGCCTTTTCACACGCGACATTCTCGTGGCTGACGATTGGCATTCCATAAATATTGGCTTGTCAAAAATACCTCTGGTTTAATAGCGCTAGAAAAATGTAGAAAATGTGCGAATATAAGCGACCCACGAGCTTGTTCACGTAAATTACGAGCAATAACTGTATATAAAATCCACTACCTTTCTTTTGCTTCTTGATGCCGACATTGACTTAACGTGCCCCATAATTTTAATACGAAAAATAATATTACAGACATAATGTGTTCGAATGAACGCGACAGCTTTTCGCGAACAAAGTAAGTGACTGATAATTTGAATACCAGTCGCCAACCGCTAAACTGGTTCGTATGAAAGGGCCCTTATACCAACATGTTCGATTTAGGCCAGTGTTTCCCAACCTTTTTTGAATCTCGATCCTTCTTTATAATATTCAAATAACCTGCGAACACCCCCCATATAAGGTAAGGTAAATTTAATAAGGAAAGAAAACACATTAAAAATAGGTCCTTCAGAATTTATATTATGAATTTATACTTTTATTATAGAATTTAGAAGACTGTATTATTAAAGAATTATAGGATTTATATTATACTATCTGACCCGTTACCCGGTTTGATCTGGGAATTATTTATAATGTTTTTCACGTTACTCCACATCCCATTCCTGTATAAATATTATAAAATTCAGTATATTCAACGCTTATTATAGCCTATAATCTAACCTAGGGCGTATGTAATGCATTTTCTAAATTTCATTGAAATCCGTCCAGCTATTTTAGGCGTGGAAAAAGGAAAAACACCCAGACAACGTTTCACTTATATAAATTAGTAGGGATTAAGGCTGGGAATATTCGAATAATTTAATATTCGAATATTTTACAAGTATTCGAATGCTACGAATAAAGTTCGAATGTTAATATTCGAATTGTATTCAAATATTTGGATATTCGAATACTATTCGAATACTTGGATATTCGAATACTTGGATATTCGAATTATATTCGAATACTTTGATATTCGATTTATATTCGAATACTTGAATATTCGAATTATATTCGAATACTTGGATATTCGAATTATATTCGAATACTTGGATATTCGGATAGTATTCGAATATTTGGATATTCGAATAGTATTCGAATACTTGGATATTTGAATTATATTCGCCAAATAATTGAGCAACTGAAGTATTCGAGTATTCGAATACCGAAAAATGCGACAAATAGTCCCAGCCCTAGTAGGGATGAGAATTATTTCTAACTTAATAATATAAAGTAAAAAAAAACGTGGTGATCCTCAGAAAAGATTTCACGACCCTCTTGGAGTCAACTGATTTAGGTAATGAAATACATTGTCCTTTTGCTCAAAACGGTGGAAGAAAACCACATTCTATTTCCTCTATGAAGTACAATAATTTTATTACACCGAATGTCCCCCCGTGATGGTTTTGTCGATGGCCGATTGAAATTCCATTTCAACCAACGACTTTCGTGTTCAATTTCCAATGTCGGTCAAGCGGGCCACCATTTATCGCGGTCCTCAAGATTTCGCCTACGAGTGGGTGGTTTCGAGGGATGATCCCGCGTTCTGTATTCCTCGATCTTTGTCCCTGAAATAGAGTCGATGGTTTCCGAAGTGGAGTCGCGTGCACAGAAGTGCCAGCAAATAAAGTTGTATCTGTATTGTGGTTGGTCTTGGATGCTGCTCTACGATTTATGATTGGACCAGTGGTTGATGAGGGGACAGTGGATGATGCACAGACGTTGCGGTCGAGCTTTGAATTCGTGGTTTGATTTGTGAGGAACACGTAGCGAGAAGGCAGTAAAAAATCTGCAGACGTTCCGTTTGAGCTTCAAATTTGTGTTTTAATTTATAGTTCTGTCATTTTAACTCTGGCATTTCTTGCACGAAGGAGAATGAGAAATAACTTCGCTACTTTCCGTTGTGAAAAGTGAATGATTGTGCAGCTTCGATCTTGCATTGATTGTTGTTTCTCTGGCTGACTCTGTGGATATGTGAAGGAAAGATTTAGTTATAAGTAATGATATTAGCAGTAATGAATTTTGATTAATAAGTTATATTAATAAGTAAATAATAAGTAATTAATAAGTATATAAATAATTTATAAATATATATTTGTTTAATATATTTAATTAATGGAATATTTTCTACAATATTTATTGTATGTATATATTCATATAAATAATTTATATTATATATATATATGTGTGTATGTATAATATGTATTATCAATTAAATTTATACTCTCGTAACACAAAATTTACAATATTGAATATTAAAATTAAAAAAATTGAACTTTAATTTTCAATTAAAATCCACATAAATTATATCAAATTTTCAATCCTCCAATTAAACTTTAATATAATCTATCAAATTACTTAATTTTCAATTAAATTCCGTGTAAATTATATCAAGTTTTTAATGAAAACTGATGATTCAATGTCCCTTGAGCTCGAGCCTTAGAAGGACTCCGGAATTTTTGAGTCCGATAATTCAGAGTCTGCGTAGTACTACGAACGCGAGACATTGAAAGTAGCTATAAATATTGTATTATCTCCCCTCGTGCGTAAAGTATTCTCAAGTTTTACACGTCGAAACGCGTGACACTTGGTTTGCAATTAAAGAATGCGAGACCGGTTTTCCAAGTCCAGCTACACTTCTAACAGAAACGGTGAGTCACGCATGGAATGTACGAACTGCTGAAATCAAAACTGTTCTCCCTTTTATTTGCAGCTTCAGAAATATCGCTTAATGATAAATGAAATTAAATACTGAATTCACCTCGGTCGAATTCTGAAATTTTGTTTGCCTCGACACTAAGAAATTTCTGGGTTTTTGATGCGTTTGGTGCTTCTTTCAACTTTACCATTCCATTGCCTTTTCTTCGCGGCAAAATTCGAACATTTCCATTTCATCGAAACTTCCACGTTTCCATTCCTCGGATTCTCCTTTCCTCGATTTTCATCGAAGAATTCCGAGGAACGTAACAGTTGCAAATGTCACCGAGCTCCATTCTTCGAACTTTAATTCCCTTTGTTCCTTTTTCGCCACGGGGAAGTACTAACGGTGAGGCTTCATAAAAAACAATACAGAATCCTTATATCACTCAGTTCCATTGTATCACCCAGAAACTCGACAATCGTGAACGTAACCAGGCTTTTTCCCGTTCGAAGATCTCGCTCCTTCGTCGCTTTTCACTCGTAGGAAATGGAGAACAGGAAAGCGTGGAGGAACACGTGCCGCGTCACGCGCGATTCACTTTTCCTGCAACGAACTTTGCAAACAGAAAGGGGCACAGGAAAAAGTGATATTCATGATCGTAACGCAAGAAGTACCTACCTACCATAAAATGGCTCCGGTACTATAATGGGTACCTTGACCTTGATGGCAATATCATTAGTGTTCATTTCTTTGCAAAATTGAGGACCTTGCAGCAAAATCTCCATTTTTCACAGTTTTTGAGTTATGACATGTAATATATGTAAAAAAAACTTCTACATCGTTTAATGCACGTTTGATGCAAATCCGATAACAAATGAGCGATTTGTTGCAAATAAATAAAAATATCAAATATCAAATATCAAATATCAAATATCAAATATAAAAAAATAAAATATCAAATATTAAATATCAAATATAAAAAAATAAAATATCAAATATCAAATTTTAAATATCAAATATCAAATATCAAATATTTAAATATCAAATAGTTAAATATCAAATATTTAAATATCAAATAGTTAAATATCAAATAGTTAAATATCAAATAGTTAAATATCAAATATTTAAATATCAAATATCTAATATAAAAAAATAAAAAATAAAATATCAAATATCAAATATTTAAATATCAAATATCAAATATCAAATATCAAATTTCAAATATTAATATTTTTTTCGCCAAAAATAGAAATAAAAACTTAGCAATTCAATAACTACCACGTATTGTGTGAAAATTATATTCTTTCCTTAGTGTCCTCTTTTTAATATTAAGTCAAAGCAATAATTTTCTAAACAGTTTTTCCTAATTTAGTCGAGATTGCTAAAGACAGAGCCGCACCCCTCGTGCTGCAAAGTCCTCTATTAAGACACGCATCTCATATAGAACCTGCTAGTTCTAAGAAAGTCAGGATCAATCCTGCAGAATTATTGAAATAGAAGCAAGCGACTTAGAGACCAAGTACACTGCAACAATATAATGTATTTGAGTACGCAGCCTTGATCTAGTAAGATGCAACTGAAGCTGTTAGGTTAAATCGACCTGTCTGTGGCATGAATCCGAAGCATTTTTAGAAACTGCCCCAACAAGTGTGCACTACTGAAGTGTAATGAACTGTAATATGAATGCTTGCGTGCAGATATCTATACTGGATCTTGTTCAACCCCGCAGGGCTTGTTCCATAGGTGATTATTCGTCAGAACTGCCTGAGCTGGCTCCCTACTGCCGACACCGTGCAAGAGTCTCTACTGGCAGTGTTCTGTGTACGCAAGAGACTTACACGGGCTTAATGAAGCGCGAAGGTGTCTCGAATCGGAGTTGGACCGGGGAAACCCCTGCGTTTATCTCGTAGAGGTGTAAAGGTCTGGTCCCCTTTGCCTTTCAATTGCCGATCGAAGTTCGGTGAGCGGGGATGGTAGTCATCAACTGCCACTCGATCGCCTGACAAATGGGTTTCGACTATTCTGGTCAGTGATTATGATAAAAAATCACGCGGGCGCAGGTTTTCGAACCTGTCAAGGAGCTCAATTCTTGTCTTCTAAATAATGACCTGAATTTATTATACATCTCTTGAAGATTAAAAAAAATTCTTCATCTTTTTTTAACAACATTGCGATACTAGAGCCGCTGCGCAGTGGGTTCCTTACGACTGACTCGCTGAAACCGAACTTTTCTCTGAAAATTTCAAGCCAATCAGACGAATAATCTCTGAGCTCCGCGCAACGCCGATTGGTGACTCGCTTGTAAAGGACTTGTTCAAACAATTTCTTTTAAATCCTCAAGATACGTATAACAAATGCCATTAATCAGATTTCCTACTGAGTTCGTTATTTAGAAGAAAAAAAAATTGCTAAATAAACCTATGATCGATTTTCGTGCGTCCAATCAAAAACCTGGGTACAAGAATCTTGTTTAAATCGGTACTAAGCGTTCCCTGAACCTTCTCTGAAATTCGATCGTCGATTTACATAAGATACTTATTGGGAAAAGTGTCATTAGCCCATAATTACTAGACGAGGAAGTATTGGACTTTAGTCTTCGAAGTGGAAAGTGAGCGTGGTGTTAAATAGCATACCCGAGGGATAAGTAGTAGGTAGAACATATCAGGAACAACTATTAGCCACAATTAATGGTGATCCAACAGCACCGATCCTCGCGCAAGCGACAGACCAGTGTTACTTTTTCAGCCAACGACACGTCGATTGTTTTACAAAACGACACACTTCTCCGCGCTCCGCGAATTTATATTCTCCCAGGGCGGCTGCAATTTCTAAAACACGACGATGCACGCGTGGTGGTGGAACGGAGAGATAAATCCGTGAAAGGTGAGCCGCCCGTGTCCTTTGGCGCAGGTCTTTCTAGCCCCTTAATTTACATCCGCGGTCGAAGGCGCGCGTTACTCACGCTACATTGACTCTCAATTAAACGTCTTTCTTGGAGGGCCCCGTGATCTCTATGGGTGCCGTTCATCCATGAAACGACGCTCGCTACACAAGCGCGATTGCCTCCTGGACCGCGGCGATAAGAGCGCATAAATTGCTCTTACGCGTACTCCTCTATGTTAATGCGGGCTCCTTTTTTGGAAAAAGCGCCGTATCTCGGTAAGAAGTAACCATTCTCAGCCTGATTGATAATGCTTTTTCAGCGGGAGATTAAATTCTGGCCTCGTGGTGGCAGTGCTGGCTTTGTTTGGTTACGATTTTCTAACTGATGGCTTTCATAATCGTTTCTGACGGTGCTCGAGTAGGGACTGATCGAGTTTGAAATTTATACAAATTGCACTCGTGCCTTGGGTTTAATAGACACGATCAGCTTGGTGGTAAAGGGGGTCGTTAAAATGTCCCTTGGGTTAGCGATTGCCATTCCTTTGGGGAAATGGAGAGCATGTTTCGAAACAAGGGCGACAGGGTTATAGAAAATAAATGAGTTGGACCAGATATCTTTGCTCTTTCGTAGTCAACTCAATTCGTTTTATGTATCGTATTACAGTCGAACCTCGATAACTCGTATCTCAAGGGAAGGGAAGAAAATCTTCGAATTATAAAGGTTTTGCGTTGTCGAGGTTCGAGTTGCCGAGGTTCCGAGTTGCCGAGTTGCCGAGTTTCCGAGTTTCCGAGTTGCCGAGTTTCCGAGTTTCCGAGTTTCCGAATTTCCGAGTTGCCGAATTTCCGAGTTGCCGAGTTGCCGAGTTTCCGAGTTGCCGAGTTTCCGAGTTGCCGAGTTTCCGAGTTTCCGAGTTTCCGAGTTGCCGAGTTGCCGAGTTTCCGAGTTGCCGAGGTTCCGTGTTGCCGAGTTTCCGAGTTGCCGAGTTTCCGAGTTTCCGAGTTGCCGAGTTTCCGAGTTGCCGAGTTGCCGAGTTTCCAAGTTTCCGAGTTGCCGAGTTGCCGAGGTGCGAGTTGCCGAGGTTCCGAGTTGCCGAGGTTCGAGTTGCCGAGGTCCGAGTTGCCGAGTTTCCGAGTTGCCGAGTTTCCGAGTTGCCGAGGTGCGAGTTGCCGTGGTTCCGAGTTGCCGAGGTTCGAATTATCGAGGTTAGACTGTAAATAAGGCAGTGAGAGCCTTAGCGGACTAACCCTAGTACCCTACTCAGTAAATGGACAGGCGATCTAAAAAATAGGGTTCCAACAGACATCATTTTTATCTCCTGATACTTATTATCCGAAATGCTTCATTTTCCATTTAATTTTAATAAGTATCGCACACAGATGTCACCACAAAATTGCAACGCAACGAATGATTTTGTTATGTCATATGGTTTTAAATTGAAAGAAATTAATTTTTCCTAATTTGTATGATTAGTGTAGCCTATTAGAATACTACATTAGTACTACCAATTGAATTTCGCAAAAAAAAGTAGATTAGTCCATTTTTGTTCACACTGCCTCATATCACCAACACAAATATTGCAAGGCAAAAGTTCGTTGTAAAGAAATAATTTATAAAGCAGTGCAAAGCTGTAGATTACTTCATTTTATTTAGCTGATAATAAAAAGATCCATTTATCATACAGTCCATTCCATTCGTAACACTTGCTCCCACAATACCACCTCTAGGCAGTTCCCTCTAATGTTTACTGCAATCTTCTCAGCCACTTGCAGTGGAAAGTAATAAAATTAATGTCCATTCAGTTCTACCGGCAGCTGAACATACAATAATATTAATTTCTTTCACACGCCCTGTATAATCAAAAGACCAAAAAAGGACTTTTGCAAGCTATCATTCACGAGTCATAACGCGCGTTCAGTTTTCATGAAAAATCGACACAATGTTCCACGGAATCGGGAAAGAGAAAGCGAGGAGAAAGAAGAAGGCAGAGGAGCGAAAGAAGCAGGCGTCGCGCAGCTCGCACGAACCCATCATAATTCGTACAAAATGACCCACTCGAACAACGCCGAACTTCAGCCACGGCGACGCCGGCGTCCAGGGGAATTTTCCGTGGCCGTTGCATAACCGTGGATCGATTTATCGCCGGGGCTCTCGGATGCAAAAGGGCGCACGACCTGAATCCATAGAAGGGACATCGCAGGAAAGGGAAAGGAGACGGAGAGGAAGGCTCGCGTGCGAAGGTTTCCAAGGCGCGCGGAGTCGCACGGCGAGGGGAGCCGAGAGCTGCGCACGCGTGCACGCGTCCCTGAAACACTTCCAGGCTTAGGCATGAATTTGGCCAGCGTGTCACGTTCACTGCTGGGACATTCGACGGCTTTCACTCGCCCCGGCCGTGCTCACTTTCAAAATTGAAGAGGCTCGCCCTCCGCTCAGCCTAACTCGATCTCGCAGGAAATGCGTTTAACGACACCTCCCTTTCCCCTGCGCGGGCCGCATCGTTACTTTTAACCTTTCACTTTTTACGCTCGTTAAGTGGCCGCGGCTCGATTTTTAGCGCGCTCCACTTTTTCGCGGGAAATTAACCGGCGGTTAAGAAACGCCGACTGCGACGGAGCTGGAATGGTTTCTGGGACGAGAATAGGCTGTTTGTCAGATTGGGTCAGCGTAAGGGCCTTTCTACGCGCGACAATTTTCTGGCTCAGGTGTGGCGGGTTTAGTCAGATTCTTGTACGTTTCTAGCGGTTTTACAGTGGAGCCACTTTTGGTAAATATTCCAGATTCTTGTGAATTAAGATATTTGTGGGATAAGAATCGGGAGCCACGAGGGCGTCGCGTGCGAAAAGGCTTTAAGGCTCCATTTTACTCTGCCGGTTGAAGAAGAAGCTTAGGGTAAAGGACCCAATTACTGTCACCTTAAGCTATTTTACTTAAAATAACGAATAAATAATCTATAGTATAGATTATAGGTTGGATTACATAATTATTTTTCTGTATGACTTTACAACGTTTATTTATTCGTTATTTTTAGTAAAATAGCTTAACCCTTCGTTGACACATCTTATTTCGATCAACTTTGACATATGTACCTGGGTGGCTCACACCCAGAACAATTTTTGAACGACTGCCATTCTCGTCTGAAGAATCTAATCGTTATGAAAAAAATCATGGGTCAATTTCAAGGTCTGTAGAATGCATTCTAATAGCTTTTTTTATTGAAATTTCATCACAGTCTTTGTAAAAAAAATCTGGATTACCATATGTCGAGAAAACACGAGGAAAATCTTTAATAAATTGTAACTTTTACAAATTTCAATATTAGAAGCTAAAAATCTACAGAGTTGTTGTTCAGAT
Organism: Andrena haemorrhoa; assembly: GCA_910592295.1. Lineage (NCBI taxonomy): Eukaryota > Metazoa > Arthropoda > Insecta > Hymenoptera > Andrenidae > Andrena > Andrena haemorrhoa. The sequence continues at coordinate 18,733,108 of OU342943.1, forward strand.
ATAATGTTTTGAGAGAAAAAAATAGTTTGTTAGTTGGCTTTGGGAAAAAGGTATTTATTTTGTGTATAGAAGATACAGAGCGTCAAAATCAGCTTATGGGTGGCTCACGCCCAGAGTGTCAACGAAGGGTTAAGTTGTCAATAATTGGGTCCTTTACCCTATTTTCATGATTTTTTTTCCAAGAATTAACGTACGGATTTTAATGTTTCTTGGGGGTTAAATGTTTATTATTCCTTGCTGTACAGAATCGTATTTTTCGTGTTTACAAAATATTATTACAAACGTGTGGATTTAAGGCGCAACGTTTGTGCCTCAGCGAGGACGCAGGCCCTCTGCGGAAGTCCTGGGCGGCCTTACGGTGGTCCTAAAATGGTCCTACAGGGGTGTACGCATGAAGTCGACTAGAATCATTCGGGCATCAAATATAGTTTCCGTTCCATTCGCAAAAAGCATCGAAAAATAGGCAGAAAACCCAGAACCTTTTCTTTACAAGGCCACCATTTTTCAACCACTGTTGATAAATCAATAATTCTAGTCCACTATATGCGTACACCCCTATAGGACAGACTCATTCTATTCCCACCATTTTAGCACCACTTTGACGCCGAGCAGGACTTCCGCAGTGAGGCACAAACACTGCGACTTAAATCCACACATTTGTAATTATATTTTGGAAACGTGAGAAATACAATTCTATACACCAAGGAATAATAAACATTTAATAAAAATAATAATTAAAATCCGTGTATTAGTTCTTGAAAAAAAAATTCATGGAAATATGCCTCTTTTTCGACCGGCGAAGTGGATTGGATCCATTTTGGGGAAATCATCTATATTTACTTTCTACCTGTCCCTTCTCATCTTTAATAAACAAAAGTGTCTCGTGCAAAATGGGCTTTAAAGCCTGCTTGAAGTTTTCGAGTACAATTAAACCGTAAATAAGACTTTAATCCACGGAAGGTGTCTCGAAGCGAGGCAATCGCGATCTCCACATATCGAGGCTGCGCTAACCAAAGAAATTTCACTTCCTACTTCCAATTGCAGCTTCGATTAAGCACGGTGCACACACGATCATTCTCTCTTTGACCCGCGATTGCTTCACCCGGTGAAAGTATGCTAATAATGCTCGCCATAATTTCATGGTTGATAGTCGTGGCCGATGACTGATAATTATCGTACACTTGTACGCCGATCGGGGATTATTACGAGGCACCATTCTCAGGTGTTCGCGAGAGGTGTTTCGACGGTAACGCTCAAGGTGTAGTGGAAATAAAAAGAAGGATGCGGGGTCTCGTTAATGCTTAAATGATGAGAGCCACCTAATTGGCGATAACGTTCGAGCTTCTTCTTGCCGCGGTCCGTAACGACGAGCAGATATTACGCTTATGCGACCCGTAACTGGCGTAATTATGCACCGTCGCTTCCAGCGAAAACTCAGAATTTTTAGGCATACATTGCCTCTGAAATCGGGGCATTAATGTTCAAAGCTATTTCTACGCGATAGCCTGAAGTCACTTGATGAGTTATTGTTCAGCTATTGGACCACGTTGCTTGCGTGGCTCGCGATTGAAATTGCTTTCGTTGTTAGTGTGAAATTATTTGGTATTAAGTGATTCGGAGGAAATCGAGCTTTGATGTCTATAGCGGTTGCATTGGATATTATACCGTATTCGCTAGAGAAATACATACAGTGACGGACGAGAGAAAGTTTACAACTTTTAAAATTGCATAACTCTTTTAGAATTGGTCCAAACGACATGAATTTTTTTGAGAAGCTAGAAGAATTAGTTTGCCAAGTGACGTGTTTCGTTGTTTTGATAAAAAAATGCAATTGGTCGGAGTAGCTACAAAAATAGTAAAGATTGTTTTTTAAACTTTTTTTTGTGAGCCTGTAATGAAAATTCGAAAAACCCGTTTGTAGATTGAAGTAAGTTGTATACGTGTCTTAAATTTCATAAAAATCAGTTAACGTTGCTCTGAGCTATAAACGCTTAAAGACCGCAGAATAAGGTCGAGAATCGCGGAAATTCCCGAAATCAGCGATTTTCGACCTTATTCTGCGATCTTTAAAGGTTTGTAGCTCAGAGCAACGTTACCCGATTTTGATGAAATTTTAGGCACGTATACAACTTACTTCAATCTACAAACGGGTTTTTTTAATTTTCATTACAGGCTCACAAAAAAAGTTTAAAAAACAACCTTTACTATTATTTTTTTGCTATTCCGACCAATTGCATTTGTTTATAACGACGAAACACGTCACATAGCAAACTAATCCTTCTAGTTTCTCAAAAAAACTCAAGTCCTTTGGACCAATTCTAAAAGAGTTATGCGATTTTGAAAGTTGTAAACTTTCTTTCGTCCGCCACTGTATATAATAGGGGTTGCCGAAAGAAAGTATATGAACGGTAAGGGGAAAAACAGGGAATGTCGCAGAAAAGCTTTATCGAGAAGATTAAGTTTTAATACTTTAGTCCATCAGTAAAGAAACAAGGTTCAATGAATAATTTAATTTTCTTATATAATTTCTTGTTTTACATTAACGACAGAAGCTTATGCGTGTTGTTTTTAATCAGTCTTCCAAATTTTTAACATTATCTTACGGGGGTATTTGAGCTTTATAACCCTTTGCGATTCGACAGTTCTGTGGTGCCAGTTGCCACCAACAAAATATGCTATAAATCTCAAAATCGCGAAAAATGGACATTCCCAGTTTTCCCCCTTACCCTTCATACGAACCTACTTGGAATTTTTAGTGAGCACTCTAAAATCCACGGTAATGGGAAACAACCTATGTATTCTAATTAGCGTTCCTTCAAAGTTTCAACAGACCCTGCTCCACTTTGTGTTTCTGCAACACAAACTCGGCGAAACTTCCAGCCCCTGAATTTGAAATTTTAAACTTCTCTGTCATTACATTTTTTTCAATGGCTGATTAAGTATGTAGGTGATCTTTCTTGGTGCACTACGAAAATTCCAAGAGAAATTTAAAAAAAACCAACGGGGTACGTGTAGCAGTAGATAGAAATAAATAACTCAAATTACGCATACCTACATATAACTACTACAACATTACATTCTACGTGAGTTGACATTTTTGAAAAGTTTCTTTATTAAAGTTTCGCATGAGATGTCCAAACATATACTTACTGTTTTGTGTACCTAATTTATTCCGCGAATACGTTTAGACCCTCTTGCGCTTGAAAATGTCCACCGAGCCTCTTCGATGTCACTGTAATTAGAAATCCTATTCTTTATGAGGAAAGTTCGGGGAAAGTCACGCGATGGCTATTGGAAATATGGAGATGAGAGAATTAATAAGAAACATTGGCGAAGCTCGACGAAGATCATTCATTAAAACTGCAACACTATTAGAACTTTGGAGCGATCTCGTGGACGAATAATTATGCAGAGTACTGGAATCTATATAGAATATTCCAAGATGAACTCGTTGTTTGCACATAAAAGTAATTAAAATCTCACATAATTAACATGGAATTAAAGAAACAAGTTACCGTAAGCCACACAATTTCTACAACATACAAAGCATTGTTTATTTATTTATTTATTTATTGTTTGTAAACGGGAAAGGGTTCCCTTTAGTGTACAGCAGTAAGAGGGTGCATATTACAACAGAAAAAAAATATTAAGACAGCTGACGCAGGCTACATAAAATAATTTGACTGAGAAGCTCCGGTAATCGAAGTAGGTAATCGCGTTAGAAAAGTGCAGAGCTAAAAATAGAGAAAAGCTGATGCGTATCACAGTACATTATTTAGAATATTATTGGCACCGTGTCAACAATTTCTATGCCTACTAATCGATCTCAATATAAAAAAAAACAGAGAAAAGAGAGAAGAGAAAATGAGATTTTCATTTGCAAAATCATTATTCCGCACTTTCGTGTTTATCGCGAGGGATCAGTTCTTTTATCGTCGCACCGCCAAATACAGATCACCCTGTAGCCACTGTGCAACGCTCGCGCGCGCAGGCGATAAGGGAAGGCACGTGTTGTGTGAACCTGAACTCGACTCGTGAAGGCTCGAACGGCGAAAGGATAGAGAAAGGGTATATAGAGGTGTATGCACCGAGCCACTGGGAACTCTGGTCGATGGCCGTGGCGTAGAACGTTTACAACTGCATATCCCAGCCAGGGAAGTGTGTTACTACTCGAGCGTAACCGAGAGACCTCGACCAATTTAAATGCACGAGATCGCCTTCCGCGGATCTTCATCGACCCGATCGAACACAAGCGGATTATCGTTCGACACAGGCGACCGTGCAGCCTGACCCAGGAGGGAAGTGCATGCGCTCCTAGATTCTAAAAGATTCCACAACCACCGCTCAAGGAAAAGTGGTGGACGTGAACCTGATCCTCGATATTCCAGCCCCTCGGAACCCAAATTGCTCCATGCAACTTTCTACAAGCTTCCGAATCTTAGCACTTAAGCACATAATTGTACAGTGACTAACTCCGCAATTTTCCCTGCTTCTTGTTTCATGCAGTTAATCAGCTTGATTTTATTGAGGCTCATACTGGTCTTATTTGCATCGTGGCAAGTCTCAGTTAGTAGGGTAGCTTCTCGATACAAATTAGGTACTGTTGAAAAGTAAGTAGTTGCTTCTTGTGTTTCTTGCGTTTCCAAGGGAGTGACGATTTTCTTCGCCAATATTTTCGTAAATTTTCAGACCTCAATAAGAAAATTCCAAGATTTGGTGAATTTAGAAAAAATCGCCTTTATCCACAACTTTTTTATCAAATACAAATTTCAACATGTCAGGATTTAAGTTTCTAGAAAACGACTATTATAGCATGATTGTATGAGTATTATAAATATACAATTATATCACTAGAAAGTTAAATGATTCAAAAATACGAAAATGGTAATGCAAAAACGACGCTGGGGTGCAGCGAACCCCGTGTGACTAATTTGTGATTATAATACAGAGGTTGTTTTTTGGGGCGCGTTGCGAGAAAAATGTTGGGGCATAGCAGGGGTGTGATTATTTTATTACTGCTTCCATTATTGCTAGCGATAATTTTAGGAATGAATTCAGCACTTTATCTCCACTAATGCAATCAAATGTGATAACTGAAAATGTTGCTCTACCTGAATTGTGAAAGCGACGTTACTCGTCTGCCTTGTCAAAATTTTGGATTTCTCGCGAGAAGAAATTCTGTTGATTTAATCGTGGAAGTATTTGATTGGATCGATCGTCGAGATGGTCAGCTCCCCGACTCCCTTGATCGCCGAGAAGAACAGGTGTTTACCTGCGAAAGTGCGAGTGTGAGGAGCGTCGTCAGGACGAGCGATATTCGATGGAAGGGGACGTAGGTAGGTAGGTAGGTAGGTGGGTTGGTGCTTATGTAGGTAGAAGGTAGATAAATGCCAGTGGCGTAACGAGAGGACAAATATGGGACTCGGTCGCGATCGATTCAAATAACTCTGTTTCCCTTTCTTATCGGTGCGCATATGCGACAAGCCGCAAATTCGTTGGTGGCAAAATAGAACGAATCTTGCCAATGCCTGCCAGAGTTGGAACTATTACAATTTTTTATTCAATTGCGCGCAGTTGCGGTTTTTAGATTATCGACTGTAAGGTAACGGACTGTTGCACCACGGCAAATTTTAATTAATCCTGCGGTTTACTACAATTTTGAATTTGTCGAGGGGACTTTTTGGAGCACGCATCAAAGCGGTGGTGTATGGAACGAAATAGAGAATGAAAAATTCAGAGAAATTAAAGGCTTGGATGCAATAAGGGGACTAACGCTCGAAAATGGGAAAAATTATTGTCCAAACGCTAAGAAATATTGGAAAATTAAATGTTGTTAAATTGTATTTGAAAAAATATAGTGTTGCAAAGCTCTTCACGACACACCTTTTTTCTATTTACAATTTGTTTATCGAATCATTACTATTCGGGTTAAAAATTATAAACAAATTTTTCATCGTTCAAAATCATTATTTCTTTAAACATAAATTGCGATAACTTGAGTAAATATTAACGGATCGTTGCGAGACTTAAAACATAACTTCAGAAAGCTCTAGTGAAGCCGTAGAATTCGATAAACAAATTGTAAATAGAAAAAAGGTGTGTCGTGAAGAGCTTTACAACACTATATTTTTTCAAATACAGTTTAACAACATTTCATTTTCCAACATTTCTTAGCGTTTGGACAATAATTTTTCCCATTTTCGAGCGCTAGTCCCCTTATTGCATACAAGCCTTCAATTCTTCTGTTACCTTCCATTTTAGCCCCAATTGCTAAAATTAGTTACTTGCTAAATGAACATGCTAATTTCTAGGGATTGCAATACCGGGAAACCAGTAAACCGGTTTACCGGTAAATCGCGAGAATATTCCCTCAAATTTTTACATGTATTTCGATAAATTACGTATGGCAATATAGCGCATATATGCGTTCATTAAGTCCATCGACATCTACTGCGTTATCAGTGAAGAAACACTTCAATTCCTAATAAAGACGAAAACCGAAGTGTTTCATGAAGAATCAATTCTGATCCCAAAAAAAAATTAAAAATCTGAATCAAGTCATCAAAAAATGGACGTATTTTCAATTAGACAAAGTAAGGAGAAAATATATGCAATACAATATATGCAATAATATATGCAATAGAATTTGAGAGCGCTTTATCCGTGGCTGGATTATTTTGTACAAAAATTAGGTCGCGATCAGGAAGCCAAAGTTTAGACGAATTATGTTTTTGTGTGCTTATTTGTTAAAAAGAATTATTAAATAAAAAATAATTAATTATGTATGTGAGTTAAGATTATTTTCATTGCTTTCGTGGTGGCGATCCATATTAATAAGTATTTCCAATAGATATACAAATATATATATTTTGTGTTATATCATTTTATATTTTATATTCAGAATAGTTTTATTTCCATATATTTTTTATAACGCTCGAGTTCAAAGACAGGTTTTTCGTAATGTTTACTCTTATATTTTCAATACCTTAAAGAAATACCGGTAAATCACCGGTGAACCGGATTTGATTGAAAATTTTACCGAATTACCGGTAATTCAAGAAGTCGGTAATTTTGCAATCCCTACTAATTTCCAACCGACTTCCTAAAAAAAATTCTTGGTCCAGAAGAAAAGTACAGGAAGAAGTAACTAGCATCCCAAATATATCTATAGTTTTCAAATTCAGTCTAATCCATTCTATATATTCTAAAGAAACGTTCCCTCCACTTGTCCCAATTATATTTCGTCAACAAAGTTTGAATCTTCTTCTAACACATTATTTTCTGGCATCCTCCAAATCTTCAGGTCTCCCTTTCACTCCAGTAACTCAAAACAGCAGTCTTTCTCCATTGAACTTCGGTCACAGTATTAAAGAATTTCCGTCGAAAAATACGCATGGAAGAAAGTGAAGGATTGGGTGAACAATAAAGGAGCAGTTCCAAGAAGTTCGCGCTGCGATCGTGAATTCTGCCGGGACCATTGAAAATGATGTTCCACTCGGGTGGAGTGGCTCTCGATTCACGGCGTCGGGCAGGAATCGTCCTTTAAACCCCGATCGACAACCAGTTTGGCGTCCTTTTATTTGAATCAGAAGCCGAGGAGCTGCATGAAGTTGTCGCACCTAATTCAGCCCTGGTATCAAATTCCTGCCCGTCCGTTTCCAGCGACAGAAGTGACGTCATTATTCTCCGAACACTATGAAATCATATTTTATGGCCGTTAAAGGATCGTCGATTGCCGCGAGCCTGCGGCTCGGGTGTCCTTTAAATTTCATCGCGTCGAGTTATTCCATGCGACACGGGAGCGGTTTCGCGTATCGTTCTGACGGCGACACCGCTCTTCCCTTATCTCGCCGCAACGGCTATTAAGATTTTTCCTGTCGCGACCGACGGAGCACAGATCGACAAACATCGACGGGCGACCGGCTCGCCGTGCTCGGGTCTCGCGCGATATTTTATACGGGTTTGTTTTACAAAGGGAGCGCGCAAGGCTCGCGTCACAGAATTGAGGGACATTTAGAATATAGCAGGTGTCTAGTATACTAATAATAAATATCGAGAAGAGAAATGGAGTCTCGAGGTTTTGTGTTTCGTTGAAGCTCAGTGTAGATCCATAAGTAGAAATGAAAGTGTAGTTAAGGTGCAGGGGCGGTTTATTTAGGTGAAATTCGTGATAAGTCAGAATTATTAGTTATGTGGGAAGAAACTTACAAGGGAAGATCCCGAACCCGAAAATTCAAAAAATTCTGAAACTTTGTGAATATATAGGGGATTTCCTCCTGATTACAGCGCAATTTTTGTTTGCTGCCCAAATTCACTCTAAGGGGGTGCAATTGACCCCTGAAAATCCGGTTATTTCCCGATTTTGTGTTATAACTCGTTAACTGTAAAATAATATTTTTCCCAAATGATAGATCTAATTAAAAGAAGTAACTTTTCTCTTGAAACTTTCTTTCTATCTTTTACAGATTGCGAGTTACAAAATAAAATCGGAAAATAGCCGATTTTTCAGGGGTTAATTTCACCCCCTTCGAGTGAATTTGGACAGCACAAAAAATTGCGTTGTAACCAGGAGGAAATCCCCTAAATATTCACAAAGTTTTAGAATTTTTTGAATTTTCGGGATTTTCCCTTGTTAGAATGTTTGAAGTGTTGTGTAAGATGAGGAAACGTGGGGAAATGTAACAAGAGTAGTAAGGTGGGGTTCCACACACCCCTCAATTAATTTAGTGTATTATAGAAATCCATTTCTTTAATTAAATTTTTATTACCCAAAAATACTTAGCTAATTAAACATCTTTAATTTTCAACAAGAATATAATTCCTAAATAGCTTATACAACGAACAAACTAAATAACACTGCCACGCGTTGTTAAAAAGTTATACTCAATTTAAAATCTGGGGTCTGTGAGACCCCACCTGACCAACGCCGGGTTAAATTTTGGACGTGAAGGTTGGTAACACATATGTTAAAAGAAACATTTCATTTTAACTTCGATTCACAAAAAAGAACAAAAAAGAAACTGTTTAAGCTTGAGGTAAAATTTCATTTATACCCGTTTGCTCCACACCAGACACTAATTATGTGCAAAATATAAGGGGTGTTACGCTCAGTCAGAGACGGGCAGTAGGCCAAAAAGGGTGATTTTTGGAAATTGTGGCCGCCTCTCGACATTTTACGTTTCGCGTAATTTACCGTTTTGTCCTAAATCAGTATTTCGAAAAACCATTCGTCCAAAGAGTATCTAATCGAATATATTAACTAAATTTTCTTGAATTCTCGATTTTAGAATAATCCACTTCCGAGTAATCGTGGTCACCGCAAACCCTTCTTTCGAACAGGACATCTAGGAGATTGTAAATAGCTTTGTTGTTAATAAATATTTGTTAACGGAAAAAATCAGAGACACAGCTAAATGTACTACCTTTCAATCAAGAAAAGTTTCTTCGAATAAAGTTTCATAGTTTCTGAGAAAAAAATTCTCAAAAATCTTACCGCGCGAGGGATATTCTAAAATCTAATTAGAATTCGAAAACAATAGAAATATAAATTTGATTTGTTTGGGAGTTCCTCGAAGACTGTCAATATCCTATTTAAGTACCTCCAAAATTCTTTTCAGCCGTTTCATCTCACTTATTCTTTGTCTACAACACGTTAATTATTATCGACATGCAAGAGAAGATTCCGAAGCTTAGAATTCATGACTTTGAACCAAATCGCGAACCAAATCCGTATGACTCCATGCAGAAAAAAATACACAACAGCGCTGGAACGATAATTTTCTGTAATTACGTTATTGCTTATCACCATTTAACTGCTGCGTCCAAGTATTCCGGGGACGAAAAGATTCGAGCGGCACGCGGTTTAAGAGCGGAGGGGCAAAAGCGAAATCCTCCGCGCGGCAAAGAGACTGACTCCGGCAACGTCGCTATGACGAAAGGCACGAAACATTTGATACGCGTGTACGGTCAGCCTTTTCTGCTCTTGATTATCTGAAAATGAAACGCGATCTGGTCGCGCGAGCGTGCGCCAACGCGAATGCCCCGGACGTAATAAAGCGGAGGTACCTCGGAAATGGCAAAAATGTACGTTTGACGGTCTCCGTTGAAATCGCGGCGTCGCGCGTGTCAATAGAACTCTACGAGACGCACGGGTACGATTTCACATCGGTGGGAAGAGCGTGGTTTAATACGGCCGCAAGTTCCTGCGTCATGTTGCAAACTCCCAGCGTTTGCGGAGCCGCAGATATCGAATCGGCGTGGACTAAATAGCGATATCTCTCGGGCGAACAATAAAATATTACGTCGACGCCTGGACGGTCATTAAAAATGCCGATACAGATCGAAGCTGATACCAGGCCGGAGACTCGATTCGTTTGCGATTAGATACCGCAGCGCCATCGGCAAAAGACGTTCGCCAATAAGCGTGGTCGGTCAATTAAAAAAATAAACTACTTTATTGGAACTTGCGCGGCGTGGAGCAGAATTAAAGTCCGTTAGCACAACGGAGTTTTCGTTATCTGAGCTAATAAACGGGGAACAACCGTCGGAATAAGGAAATTCCAATTCTCTCATGATGCAACGCTCTGTGTTCCGATGGACCATTGCTAATTGCATCTACAATAACACAAGTGTCAATAATAGAACTAAGAAATAGCAGAGAAAGATCGTCTTTGCAAATTGGTTGTACACAGCTTCTAAGCTCTTTCCTTTGCTAATTTGTATCAGTCCTTCGACGTATCTAATTCCACGAAAGTTGGCAATTTCCCTGCTAACTACGGTTTTAAAAGCAACTTCCCCGAAGAATTAAGCCTAAGATGGTTAAAATCGGTATTCTGCTTTTATGGTTGTTTGAGTCATCTTCAACAAAATTTATATTTATTTTTAAACCGCCAATTAAATTTGAATATAATCCACCAAACTAATTATTTGATTCTTAATTTTCAATCGGACTGATGAAGTGTAATCTTCGCAATTTTCGTGCTCCACGAAACAACGGTGAGAATGAATACGATTTTCTGACGAGGAGAAGCCTGCTCGTAGCAGAGCGTCGCGAGGAGATAATAGGGGCGGCTGCGGAGAAAGGGAAAGCCGGGGAATTAGAAGCGAGGTAAAATGAAGGGGAAAAGGGAAACGTTGGAGTGGCACGCGGAGAGGAAAGTATGCGATACCGGAGATCGCCAACCGTCGAGATTACGTTTCATACGAGCGTAATTGCGTACGCAATTACGTATCTGAAAGCGAGAAGCATGCAGCGCGACTGCATTGAACTTCAGCGTCCCGCGCTTCTGAAACCGTGATTTTCAATACGCTGTTACGAGAGTAATTTTGATATCAGTCGCATCCCGCGGGCAATTATTTCTCCGAGTTTACAGCGTCCACGTTCTTATAGAAAATCGGCGTTGAATTCTCAGGTAAAAGCCACGTGTACCCAACAGATTTCCAAACTGTATATTTTTGAAAATAAAGCTCCACTCGAAGAGAAGCCAGCCTGCGATATCGACTCATTTTTGCACAAGGACTTATTCCGCCCGCAGTTATACTATACTCACTGCCGCACTCTGCCAATTCTGCGCACCACTCATACTCGGTGTGGCATTTTTAAAAAAAGGCGCCCCAAATCCAGAATTGTTATCCCACCGTTTCGGTTTATTTTCTCATGTGGAAACACCGCTAACGTCACAGGACACCTATCTGACAAGGGAAGTTCGAGGTTAATTAACGCAAAATTGTAATTTAAATAGTAAAACGTTCCCCACCAGAAATTTTAAATAGCGAAATTCCCGAAATCAAGCGATTTTCGACCTTATCGTGCGATCATTAAACGTTTGTAACTCAGAGCACCGTTAACCGATTTTGATGAAATTTTCAGCATGTATACAGCTTACTTAAATCTACAAACGGGTTTTTTGAATTTTCGTTACAGGCTCAGAAAAAAAGTTGAAAAAAACGGCCTTTTCTATTTTTTTTTTGCTATTCCGACAAATTGAATTTTTTTTCAAAACTACGAAATACGTCACTTAGCAAACTAATCCTTCTACCTTCTAAAAAAAACTCATGTCGTTTGGACCAATTCTAAAAAAGTTATGCGATTTTAAAAAGTGTGCCAATACTTTTTTTACTCACTGTATAAGGAACACCCTACTGCAGAGTTTCAAAAAAATCGGAATGTTCGGGTAGCTTCCCTTGTTAGACATTAAAACCAGGGATCGAAAAAGTTCTGGTACTTTTCAACACGTTCCATTTACAACATGGACCGCGGAACTTTTTTTAAAAATGTTCTCACATTATAAGTTCCCAGAAGAACCGATAAAATAAAAGTTCTTAAAAATAAAGGTTCTAGTTGGAATGGAACTTATAAAATATAAAAATAAAAAATTTTCTATAACCGGAACCGATATTTTGTTCACCAATATTAAAAAAGTTCTCAATCGTTGTAACAAATACCGAATACTATTCAATGGTTAGTACTACAACAATATTAAATAATTATTACAGTTAAATTGATATTCTGAATGTGTTATTTATTTGTAATACTTACCTACGTAGATATTTCCAATGTTATGATTTTCATACCTTTTATTAAATAAACATACGAAGAATATGATATTATATTGTTAAATAAAACTAGTACCTAATAGTTTAGTACTTTTCTTTATCTTATGAAAACTTTCTTAATAAATGTTCTAATGTAACTTGTTTCCATGGAACTTTTATTATATAGGTTCTAAAATATCTATTCCATGAGAACACTTTTTAAAGAAGTTCCTAAAGGTAACATTTTTTTCAATAAAAATTCCACAGAGGCAGATATTTTCTTAAACAAAGCAAACAAGTTCTAACAGAATTTTTTTAAAAACGAGGGTTCGAGAACTTTTTCGATCCCTGATTAAAACCACCCACGTCCAATGTCGCCACGTGTACAGGTTTCCGAACAGAATCTTGCAAACCTCTGCAAATCTTTCCTTGTACCCTGCACAAGGAAGAAGGAAGCACAGCGGTGACAGCGCGGCGCGAGCCTCGAGGATATCGCGCCGCGAGATCCCATCGGATCGGTCCTAGCACGGATGCAATAAGCGAGGCGCGTAAACGCTCAGCAGTCGTCAAGCAGCAAAGGCGGGCCACGGGTGCGCGCAACGCCGCGCATGTCCGCGTTGCCATGATCGCCCTGGCCCACTGACCTATATTCCACGCGGGTACAGGTCCCGCATATACGAGTCTCGACCCACAACCGATGCTCAGCCGTGGCGAGTCGGACCACCAGGCCACGGCACCGCTTCCTCGCGGTGTTCCTCAGCTATCGAGGCGGAAATCGCGCGCGGCCCTAGGGTATCTCGCCGGCCAGGAGGCTTTCAAATGAATCGGCGAGCGCGTCGAAGGGTCCTCAGCTCCTGATCCTCAGCGCCGATCGAATCCTGGACGAGTTTGTGAACGCATTGGTGGGATCCGCAGCCTGGAAGAAGCACAGCAGCTCGGTGATCGCCAGCGCTGGTGACGCCGTGGAAGGCAAGATTCGCTGGTCCTACAGTCGATGGCGATCCTCGTGGTGAACGCGCGTGCTCGCTCGCCGAGCGGGAAGCAAGCGGCCAAGCGGCCCGTTCGTCGTCGACGCGCGAGCATGCCTGCAGGGGGGGCGACGACGGGGCTCGCTGGTCGCCGAGGCTCTCGCGGCGTCGAGGGAACCTGAAGCCACCGGCTGCAGGGTGGGAGAGCGAGAGAGGACGGCGGTGGCAATTCTTGCGCGAGGAGCAGGGGAGCCCGAGCGCAGTAGTGTCCAGGCGGCTGGAGAAGTGAAGTCACGAAAGTGGGGAGCCAGCGACGGGCGGTTCGTGACAACTGGCTGACGGATCTGCGTGGATACGCGGCGGCCCACAGTGATGCAAGGTGCTCCTCTACGCGATAAGTGGTGACGTCGGCAGAAGCACCGGCCTCGTCGCGCCGCGGGTGTGCTCCTTTAACGCGTTTTCTCCTCTTTTTCACCTTCTACCACTGCGCACCTCCCGGCTCCCTCTCCTCTCGTTCGCCTTAGATCCGCACGATTCATCCTCTTTGTCCCCAGTCTCCTCCCTCCCCCCCCTCGATCGTTCACTCGGCCTCGGTCGGCGGCTCGGCTCCTTCCTTCCCCTTTGTGCCCCCTTCGCGAGTCCACCCTCAGCTTCGAAGCTAGCCCTGATGAGTGTCGCGCGTGCCGTGATCCGTTCTCGAGTTTTACGAGGCGACGCTGCAACGGGTGGCTAGATCCTCGAGGACTCGCCGGGCCGATGTACCTTGGCGGCCGTACCTTGACTCGCTGCCTGCCGATCGGCGAACGCGAGGATGCGGCTCGGAGACAAGTAAGGAGTTCAAGCTAGCTGTCGGGGGTGTTGGCGCGTTCTCGGCGCTGGCGATTGAGAACACGGGCTCTGGCCCACGTGGAGCCGTATTGTTCTTTAGCGGTGTACAGTATTGGCGTGCTGCCGCGCAGATGCATTCTGGAAACTGTTCGCGGCAGAAGCGTCTGCTTGGGTAGACCTGGGCTGGCTCGAAGGGGTGCTTCGCAAAACCTTGCGCCACGCGCGGGGCAATTTAGCTACCCGTTTGCTGTGCACGTTTGTTGGTTCTGCGTTTGGTGGCTGGTGTTGAAGTGGTGGGCTCGAAAAGGGGTGTCAGCTAGGGTTGCCAATTCTTTTCGGGAAATACGGCCGCGCCGGAAAGTAAGTTGACGGTCTTTAAAATCGCATAACTCTTTTAAAATTGGTCCAAACGAATTGAGTTTTATTTTAGAAGCCAGCGGAATTAGTGTTCTGGGTGACGTGATTCGTTGTTTTGAAAAAAATTGCAACTGGTCCGAATAGCGATGATAATAGTGAAGGTCGTTTTTTTTTCAATTTTTTTTCTGCGCCTGTAATGAAAATCCAAAAAACCCGTTTGTACATTGAAGTATGTTGTATACATGGTGAAAATTTCATCTAAATCGGTTAACGTTGCTCCGAGCTACAAACATTTAAAGATCGCAGAATAAGGTCGAGAATCGCTGATTTCGGGAATTTCCGCGATTCTCGACCTTATTCTGCGATCTTTAAATGTTTGTAGCTCGGAGCAACGTTAACCGATTTTGATGACATTTTCAGCATGTATACAGCTTACTTAAATCTACAAACGGGTTTTTTGAATTTTCGTTACAGGCTCAGAAAAAAGTTGAAAAAAATACGGCCTTTATTATTTTTTTTGCTATTCCGACAAATTAAAGTTTTTTCAAAACTACGAAATACGTCACTTAGCAAACTAATCCTTCTACCTTCTAAAAAAACCTCATGTCGTTTGGACCAATTCTAAAAAAGTTATGCGATTTTAAAAAGTGTTTTAATACTTTTTTTACTCACTGTAGGGTGAATCCGGGAGACGCGGTCCGGTCGGAGAGTTGGTCGAGTCGCTATATTTCAGAGTATACACGTAAAAACTCGTTAAAATGCGGACCAATTACTTCTTTAGCAGCCAAATAGTTGAATGAATAGCGTCACTTCGCTTCCTTCTGTATTTTTCTGGATTTATAGGCTATGAATGGTAAATTGGGGTTACATTTAACCTCTTTTGTTCCCACAACGGTGTACAGAATCGTATTTAAAATATACTTCTCAGTTTATTTCCGTTTAATATTTGGGATAATGAGATAGCAGAGATATTGAGGGACAATGCAGCCAAAGTATTTGGCCATACTAAATCTTCGTCTCGAAACTAACGAGAAGACCATCTCTCGCTGCAGAAAGGAGAGATGGTCGAGTTATGATTTTTTCATTATTTGGGTTTATTTTTTTATCATTATTTTATTATTATTTTGGTTTATTTATTGTATTCATTCACTTTTGTATTCGTATGCCTTGCTAATTGCCAGTAGGTAGTTCACTTTTTCTTTGATGTGTTTTTCACTTGTTTAGCGTAAACAAATTCAATATCAATGAATCTGTAGTTGTATTCACTCATAAAGAAGTTTGTTTTATCCTTTGTTAATTTTCCACGAATAATTATGTGAGTGGTGTCTGCCAACGACGAAGACCATTTCTCCCGGCACCGCGGGAGAGGTGGTCAGATGTCATCACCTCAGTTTTCAACCCGATTTACAGTAAATATTGTCTTAAAGCAAATATCGACCAGTTTCTCTGAATCAGCATACAATTCTGAACATATTAGGTTTGTTCTGATGAAATAAATAATATCTGTATTGTTTTAATAGCCATTTTATATTAGGTTGGCCGCATTTCGGAGGAAAGTGGTATAAAATAAAACTGCACTGAAACAACATCTTATTTTTTATACGTAGGAATATTTTTTTGGTCATTTTACATTATTAATTAATTTATTCCACTGAAAATCCAAAGTAACATATAGGAGGGGTTCATTTTTCATGGGAGATAGACTGGCTCCGTTTCTCTCTGCCTTATAGAAAAAATCTCCTCTATTAAAGTCGCAATTCCCAAATTAAAGTTTTGATGTTGCCATAAACTGAAAAAATAAGTAAAAATTGTATATAATATTTTTACTTACTATATCTTTTTCTATCAGTATACAGTACACTAGACAAAAATATACCTACAATGCTACATATTACAGTACAGTTGGCAACCCTGCTGTCAGTTACGTTTCAGCCTGTTAACCGGTCGTTTTTCGGCCAAAAACGTTCCTAGTGTATTTCGAAATGTCTACTGGGAGGTGATTAAACGCGAGCCAACTCGTGTGAACCGCAACGAATCCTGCACCGGGCTTAATTAATTATTTTCTCCCTTTGCAAGATCGTGATTACCAAGTATCTCCGATTAATTCATTCGTATCGCCCGAACCGAGGGCATTTTTAGGCGACGAGTTAACTCGTCCTCGGTTAACAGCTTAATCCCTCAGCTGTAAGTATCCTGTGAATGTAGCATGAAAACGTGAAGTCTTGTTTGCGTACAATCAGTCATAATCAGTACCGTTTATATTTTCCATTTATGTTTTCATATTTCGCATTTACAGCGAGCACGTAGCCTTGCGATCGAGCGTATGTTGCTCTGGATGTCAAGTATTGTTTGCGCCGTTTCGCTCGTTGGCTCTTATCGTGGTGACTAAGGCAAGACGCGCGGAGATGGGATTGCAAGTGGTTGCGGTGTGCGGTGTGTCAGTGGCGATTCTACTCGTCAGCTAACGTACACGTATGAATGAACATTCTGTTTAACTGCACACACTGTCGTGCTGCACTACCACTCGCAATTCCCATTTCTGCGTGCGTGTTGCCTAACGCGAAGCTATGTAGAAAGAAGCACATAGTCGTCCATGTTGGTTTGGAGCGCATAGTAGTTGAAGGGGTTGACAATTGCTTGAAGCGTAGTCGTATAATATCAGCGTGTCTTCGCATTGATGACTCGACGAGTCTGCGATGTTGGCAGAGTATCGAGATTTTCCCAACAGAATACTATTTGTCAGCCATCAGCTGCAAATCATAGCAACTGAAACCACCGAACCTTCGAACACTTCATACGTCAACCCATTTCACTGAAATGTAACGTATTAGGAATGAAACTACGAAGATAAATCGCGTATAAATGAATGGAACTTGAGTCATTGCGCGTTTGGGTGTGATTTAATACGTTGTGTGTTATGAGTACCGTTTCTAGCACTCTAGCAATTATCAATTACGAAACAACTAGTACAGCTCCTCAGGCTGATACAATTTTTGGTCAAGTGTACTATATCTGGTACACAAATCTGGTTATAGCAAGATCATCGAAATTCCCCTTATTTCAACGTGTTAATACGATTTATTTATCTATGTTAATACAAACGAATTTATTTTCTGATAAGATTGACGTATTACTTAATGAAGTGAAATGAAATATCGCGTTTAATCACCTCTCAATAGACATTTCGAAATACACTAGGAACGCTTTTGGTCGAGAAACGACTGGTTAACCGGCTAAAACGTAATAAATTAAAGAAATGTACTCTGTTTCCGAAGATCACGTGGTAGTCGTGCAGAAGTATATAGTACACCGTGACGTACCACACACACATGCGCGATGTCCTTTAACAGTGTATGCTACGATGATTCCCTTCAGTTATTCGCATTTGACATTTCCTTGGCAACCAGGTTCTAGAGAATTTGAGACTCCAAAACGGTCCCTAAAGAAACTTGTGACTCTACAACGTTTTCTAGAGCAACTTGTGACTCTAAAATGTTCCTTAGAGCAATCTATGACTCCAAAACGTTTCCTAGAGCAATTTGTGACTCCACAACGTTCCCTAGAGCAACTTGTGACTCCACAACGTTCCCTAGAGCAACTTGTGACTCCACAACGTTCCCTAGAGCAACTTGTGACTCCAAAACGTTTCCTAGAGCAACTTGTGACTCCAAAACGTTTCCTAGAGCAACTTGTGACTCCAAAACGTTTCCTAGAGCAACTTGTGACTCCAAAACGTTTCCTAGAGCAACTTGTGACTCCAAAACGTTTCCTAGAGCAACTTGTGACTCCAAAACGTTTCCTAGAGCAACTTGTGACTCCAAAACGTTTCCTAGAGCAACTTGTGACTCCAAAACGTTTCCTAGAGCAACTTGTGACTCCAAAACGTTTCCTAGAGCAACTTGTGACTCCAAAACGTTTCCTAGAGCAACTTGTGACTCCAAAACGTTTCCTAGAGCAACTTGTGACCCCAAAACGTTCCCTAGAGCAACTTGTGACTCCACAACGTTTTCTAGAGCAACTTGCGACTCCACAACGTTCCCTGGAGCAACCTGCGACTCTAAAACGGTCCCTAGAACTTATCCTATTCCCTTCTATATTGTCTTGTGCGTTTAATAGCTTTACGGACAAGCATCCTATTTATAACAGTTTCTGAAGAATTAATTTTTAAATTCTTTACGATCGTGTCTACTGTTCATCCACGAGTTCGAAGGAAATGTTTTTAGAATTGGTTAAGCTATGAAGTAATACAAAATCAGTCAGGTTACCGTGTGCAAAAGTTATTGATCAAGAGCAGCCACGTAGACGCCGTCGACTGACGCAGCTTGGGAGGTTCGCGGGAAGCCATCGATGAAAATGCGTCGTGACGCTTGCCTGACGCAAATAGTTATCGTGTTTCGTTGCACTTACGAATCTCACAAACGAACAGCGTATCGAAGCTGAATAAAATCGTTTAAAAACGGTTCGCTTTTCTCTCGATGATTGTATCAAGGTCGAGTGTCTTCGATCGAACCCACCCCTCCGCCCTTGTGGAAACGTTACAGTTCTCGAGACTTCATTTTCTCCCTCTAATTCTTCCGCTACATGCACAGTATTAAATATTTGTAACACGAAGGAACAGTGTTAGAAATTTTTTAATTTCTGAATTTTTAACGTTGAAGGTGAATAAATATTCACCATGAGTTTGGTTTACTTATACGTAGAGTTCAATTGAATTCTCTGTTTCTGATTACGGAATTTTTGAAATATTACAAAATTTTACATCACCTTTGGCTTTTTTAAATTTCTTCTATGCTTGTTTTCATGGAGAGGGAAGTGGAAAGTTTGATACCATTCCAGCGAAGGATTCACGTACCTAATAATATCTCGAAAAAGTACTTTACGCTTAAAAATCGTGCATCTATGTGTATAAAATTTACATATGCATAAAGTTTTTTTTTATTAGTTAATGATTTTGCAATATTTGATGCACACAAATTGAAAGTATAAACGTTCAAGAAATATGATGTTCCAGCTGTCGCATATACGCAGTTATTTTTTCATAGTACAAATTCCTTTCACAATTGAAAAATATTCACGTGGTGTATTAAGGGGACTAACCTTGCAACGAGCTTTCGCTGTTGGTGGTTGGTCGCGTGAAAGGGAAAACTGGATTCAAAAGATAAACAGCTGAGAAAGTTTCCTGCTTGTTTTAGGGGAGTTTACGCGTACCACTCAAAGATTTACTTAACATCTGAGAGCCGATCTGAATTAGAAATTAGAGATTCAACTTGGAAAAGCGTTTTTCAATGTTACATTATTTTAAAGAGCTAACGCTTGTTAAAGAAGATCTATTTTATGGAGCTGCTTATCGATCGTCGTTTTAGAAATAGCAGATTTATGGTGCCAATAAAAGTACCCTTCGATCAATTTGTCGGTGCTTAAAGTTTTTGCAACGCGTCAGATATACGACGCGATGATGCAGGAACAGGACGGTCATTTCTTGCAACTTGCTTTCTCATTGGGTGGCTTTCAGATATGTTGATATCGATGGATGTGGTGTGTTCACAGTAATTTCTAATGAGTCTAACCAAGTAATTATTAATTCGTCGTATGCTCGTTAAAAATTGGAATATTCGAATCCATTTTATTTTTATTGTATGCCTATTAAAAAAAGACTAGAAGTCTGATAAGACCATAAGGAACTTCTTTATTGAATTTATCGAATTTGGAGTAGTCTTTTTATATAACTGTACTGTGGATGTCATTATCAATTTCAAGAAACATTAGAAATTTTTCTGGAGAAAAATTATCTCACTCTTTAATATTTTCAAGCTACTTAGTGACCATTAAAAACATTTCTATACTCTTATCAATAGCAAATGTAAAAGAAGAAGGAATTCCCAGGGTAAAACGATCTTAATTTCCGTTCTCTGTTACTCAATTCTTATATCAATATTTAATTTCCACAGCTGAATACCTTGGTAGTTCTTATCAACTGTAGATCGTTCCAATTCATCGTATATCCAATTCTGAGTATGTAACATCTTTAAGCGAGTCGTCACCGGTAATTCAGTGCCTAACAATTCGCCAATCAAGAGTCCTAATTCGACGACAACATGAGCCGCAGAGAACGAGGATCCTTAAATTGATGGTTAATTGATTGAAATAAGAGACTGAAAAGGAAATCTTATCATCTAACGTTGCGGAACGAAAACCAAGCGATTGCTGCGTTTCGGTTTAACGGCGTCGTTAAATGTTGGACGCTGTGCCACGACCATCTCGATTACTCTATATGTGGTTGCAGACTTTGTACGTAGGCAACGACTCGCGTTCATATTTTCGTCAATAAACCTTGGTTGTTTTCGACGTCCATCGTGACGACCCTCACCTTAGATTCTTGATCGAGAACCCTCTTCGCAGCGCGTTGCGTCGAGCCAAGTCCAATGCAAATTAGTCGCTGGAGTGTGCGTCGATGATTTCTGAATAACAACGTGATTTTACAGGAATATATTCCGTGGCAGATTTTATCGAGTCCTATCAAACCAATCGCCATAGAAAGTGGACTTTGCATTCGTGTGGGAGCTTGTAAAAGTGTTGCAAAATCGGTGTATTTAATTTTAGCAAACGAATATAATATTTTTCTTCAGAATGGGAATTTTAATTTCCAATTTTTTTCTCTAGTAATCTCGAGTGGTCGCGAATTAGTTTTCGTGTTTAGCATCTTTGAAAAAATGCGGCTGCTTATTTGAAAAAAGCAAAGAAAGTTAAGGTTAATTTCAACAAATTGATATCGTGAATATTTACAAAGATAGTATCTAAAACTTGTTGCTTTTTATTATAATTCCGAGTATCATTAACACGAATAGGTACTCTATATATCCACATTTTTGCAGGAAATTTATTCACACCGTAACTACTACATGGTGGCACAGTCACGTGTCATTTTAACGCCGCAATTACTTACCAACGCCTTCGGTAACCCTACCCGATATTCCCGCAACAAATTTGCCGCTGCCCATGTTTAGCAGGTTTAAGGTAGTAAAAGTGATCGCGAAGGGAAGCCCCGCGATCCCAAATCACGCGCACTTCACCTTCAACCGCAAAAGCAACGCCGTTCCGTTAAGAACTCGGCCACTTTGCTCGCTTCTTCGTAAACGATACCCGCTTTTTGCGCGAGGCGAAAATGAACGTACGACTTTCCGTAGAGCACGCGATGCTCCCCGTCCTCCGATCGCCTCCCGTATTTCTTCCCCTTGTTTTTCGATTTTCAACGCGTAGCGAGTGCAAGAGAGCCAAATTGAAATCTGCCCGACGTGGAAGGGGCGCGAGCGATTAATTCTCGCGACACCCTGAAATATGAACAAGAATCGACCATGAAACGTGTTCGATGAGCGTGTCGATGACAGATCAATTTACATTTCGAGGGATCTGTCAGCGACTTTCGGTCCGACGTGTTATTTTCGGCGAGAATCACTCCTGCTTTGGTGAAATAATCGTGCCTGTTTGACACGCGGCTCGCTTCGATCGACGATGTTCCGTTGAAATATTTGTTGTCGCTAAGGGATGCTAGGTTTAACAAATTTGTTATATTTTTCTTTGTTTGTCGGTTGAAGGAGAAGTATTATTTGATCGTTTTTAATTATTCTGTGAAAAAAATTGAAGGCACTTGATGATACAAGGGAAATGGAATTGGGCTTTCATATTGTTATGAAGAAGCTCGATTTTGGTTTGGTAAAAAATGATATTAGGAGCTAAAGCAGCCTCTGAATATCTTCCGAATTATAAGAAATATTGAACAGCTGATTGGAATACATTTTTTTTTCGTTTTGAATACCTCATGAACTTAAATACACGTAAGAACACATTCATAGAATCAATTTTCTAATCTATCGACGTTGACAGATGTTACTTAAAAAGTGTATTAATCAACGCAAAACTAACAGCAGTTTCATTTAAGATTAGCATTCATAATATGACGAAGCAGTTTTCAGTATCGTACAAATACATTCTTCAATGTGTTTTCCGACTCGCGAGATATTTATGTGGCCGTAAACATGTCGAGTTTCAGTCAACTAATTAACATTTTTTTAACGAACGAAAAATAGTATCATGACATGTAGATGTTGAATTCCTTTGAAACTCAGCGCCAGCTCATTAAAATCTGCACGTATCGGTTTGTTACAGAAATAGTTCACTGGAAGTTGGAAACATTTCATTGGGTAAGCGATGTTGAACGTTGATCCACTTTCGTCGATGATTGTCTTATTTCGAAATGTCGAATCGAAAGGAGCCGTTCTACGTTAAGTCGATTAGTCGCACGTAATAAACGTAGCGGTCATATTCTTTTTATCGTCCTCCTTCTTACACGATGCTTATCTTTCCAGCTGATAATTGAAATGATTCGGTGAACGTCACGCGGCCCGAGGCTCGCTCGCTTTTCATTTCTCGGGTGCGTTTGCCTATTTCTCGGCCAACAAATCGCCCAAGAGAAATTCTCACATTCCCTCTGGCCTTGGCAAATATTTTCACTAGGAACGTCTTTCGCGACCATTCTCCTACTTGCATAGAAATTGAGGACTTTGCAGCTAGAAGGGTGCAGCTCCATTTTTTTTATAGTTTTTGAGTTATGACGTGTAATATACGTTAAAAGAATTCTACATCGTTTGGCGCACGTTTGAAGCAAATCCGATTACAACAGAGTGATTTATTGCAAATAATACCAAATTCCAAATACCAAATACTAAACACCAAACACCAAATACCAAACACCAAACACCATACATCAAACATCAAGTACCAAATACCAAATAGCAAATACCAAATAGCAAATACCAAATATCAAATACCAAATATCAAATACCAAATATCAAATACCAAATATCAAATACCAAATACCAAATACCAAATAGCAAATAGCAAATACCAAATACCAAATATCAAATAGCAAATACCAAATAGCAAATACCAACTACCAAATATCAAATATCAAATATCAAATATCAAACACCAAATACCAAATATCATATATCAAATATTAAATATTAATATTTTTATTATAGAATATTTTTTCTCCAAAAATAGAAATAAAAACTTATCAACCCAATAACTACTATATCAATTAGTGTTCTCTATTTGAATTTTATGAATAGTTTTTTCTAATTTACATCAAGTTGGTAAATATGGAGCAGCACCCGTCTTGTTACAAGGTCTTTAATTGGTATCTGTGGTATCCACTCGCGAGCACGATGCTTTTCTCAGCGGAGCCTGCGAATTCTGGGAAGCCAAAGATCCTTGATAACCGAGTTTATTAAACAGATACGAATGCTAGACAGGCCTAGTCGCAGCAATTAAGCGCCAAGGTCGCCGGGTCGACTAACTCGCGCTATTTTCTTCCTCGTTCTGGCTGCTTACAAATGTTTACAGAATTTTCATCGCGATATCGCGGCGGAACCTACGCGCTCACATAATTCCGGGATCGCGGTGGCTGTGATTGATGAAATTATGCACAACGCTCGCAAATATCTCGGTAGATAAATATAGAGCGCCAATTTGTCACTGATACGCCTCGGTAGGCTATATCGAGTAGCTAATTACTTAATCATAATCTGTCTGAAGAGTATTTCCAGGTATCTAATAGCAAATTGCAACTTGTTAGATTCCGCTTGAATGCGGCGAACGAAATTAAAAGAGACCCTTGGGCGTCGTAATTAATTGCGTATGGGTGTTGTTAGATTACCGTGCAAGAACGAGAATCGATGGCGAAACAGCTGCTTCCTTTGCGCATTCGCGTGGCGTTGCGATATATGCAAATTTATGCAGTCCGTTCGGGAGAAATTTGAAAATTTATCGCACTCCGATGGCACGATCGTGTAATGTTGTTAAAATTACCTGTTCGGTGGAATCGACGCGATAATACAGGATGCTTCAAAATTCACGTTTAAAGAAACAGGTGTTAAGTTACTCACAAGGGAAGATCCCGAACCCGGATATTCAACAAATTTTGTAACTTTGTGAATATGCAGGGGATTTCCTCCTGATTACAACGCAATTTTTGTTTGTTGCCCAAATTCACACTAACGGGGTGGAATTAACCCCCGAAAATCCGGTTATTTCCCGATTTTGTGTTATAATTCGTGAACTGTAAAATAATTTTTTCACCAAATGATAGATCTCATTAAAAGAAGTAACTTTTCTCCTATCTCTTACAGTTCGCGAGTTCATCAGAAATAAATGAAATGAACATTTTTGAAAGCTTGTAGCGTTAACAAGAGAACCAGTTTGACGAATCATTTGACGAGGACTGATCAACCCTCTGATAGAGTCTCTATGCTGTTTAGACTAACGACTACAAAGATTTTACGACGATTTCCAACGCAACCGATTCAAAATTCCTAAACTTGTGCGAAAATCAGAGAAGTGTAGATGCAATTTCTCCGGGCCACGAATTAACGACAGTTTGAGTCACAAAACCCGCCAGAACGTGGCTGCTAATATCCCCACAAGCTTCCTCATCCGCGTGAAATGTTAATTTTTCAAAATCTGGTTTCGATTCAAAGGTCGAAGTGTTACGCGCGACGTCGATTGGAAACCATGCGAATATTAGTATATGATTCATTGACCTCACTTTCGATTTTCGACGGAGCTCTCACTTCTTTACGTCGAGCAAGTGTAATGCAAATCGGTCATCGGAGTGTGTGTCAGCGATTTTTCGAACCACGGACGTCATTCGTTCAGCGATATTTGGCGGAGAACAGTGTCGATTACAATTAAATCTTTCGCCATAGGAAGTGGAGTGTTCGTTGCTTACTGTCAAGTCACGCTCTGTTGTTGCTATACAGAATTTTAATATGTGCTTTACAGCATTAGTGAAAATAGCATATTAAACACCATTTTTAGCGTTAATTCATTGCATATTATAAGCTGAAAAAGGAACAAATACACATACCCCAAACCTGAAATGTAATTATTAAATAACAGAGGTATCGAAGCCAACGTGAATTATATCATCTTGTTCTCTCATGCACGTGTTTTTGTATTTTAAGAAAATTAAATTCGTATGAAAATTAAACTTCTGTGATTTACGACTGGTATTTTGAATATGTTCACTTAACAGAAACAGTGCTAATTTAAAACGGGTACAAACCGTGTGAGTATACTCTAAATACTACTCTTAAATTAGAAAAGTGTCTGGTATGAAAAGTCTCTTAGGAATTGGATTTGTTGATATCTATGAACAAGCACTGAAGTTGTTCCCATCACTAGTTCCATTTACAGTCTAAATACACCAACTCCACGCACATCTCGTTGCCATAGGACCACGGTGCTGGAAATATTTATTGCATCGCTCTTAAATTTAAGTAGTAATCACATTTTATAAAGCAATATAATTGATAAAATGATTCGTATACAATTTATTTTCCCCAAGATAGCGAGCTACAATAACATAAATAAATTCTGCAGTACCATTTTTCTAGTACTAACAACGAGAGAGAAATAAATATCGCATTAAATATTTCCAGAAGGTTTCATATGCTAAATAAATAAAAAAAATCCAGTATTGTACTCCCAGGCATTCCCAGCAATCGCACATTCGATGCACATACACTAGATTCGTTTATCACAGTCGCTGGCAGCACCGTAAGGAATTTCCCCTGGTCCGTATCAAATCCCCAATCAATAATCTTAATTGTTTTCAATTAAACCAGCGGTCCTGCATAAAACATCACTCCGTGATTTTAGAATCGCACGACTGTAGGTGCAATTGTTCAGTTGAATGAAACACAAGATGTGCACGGTTGATTGAATCAGCGTATTGGCAGAGATCCTCGAGTCAGGATCGCGTGTACTCTAATTAACCTCCTAGAGTTTATCAATTAAGTTTCCCTTAATCTGATATTCCAGCCAGGGTATATCTCCAAACAGAATCGCAATTTTAGCAATTACCTGCAATCACAATTTTTCCCCCCCGCCTTTATGGCGTGCCTTTATTCAGCATTCGCTGATTCTATAGCCGAGGAGCATCACGGATAACTAGTCAGCGATTTCTGGAATCCAGATAGTGGTTTATGCTGGCACCGAGCTTCTTCCCTTACCGTCTCCTATTCTTCTTCTGTTACCGAGTCGGGGGCAAACGAGCTGCTAAAGGGAAAAGATGATACAGAAAGAGGATGCGGCGGAGTTGCGGGAGTCAATGAAGGGAACGCGAGGTTCAGGGAGGGAAAGGGGGTGAAGCACGCGCGGTTTTCGTCCACGTGGAAGGAATTACAGTCAGACACGAGAAAGAATCAACTTCTAAGACCTCCCACCTGTCCTGTCACCAAGAACGCTTCCCTTGGCCGAAGGTAGCGATGGGTTAGAACGCCTCGCGAGTATTTTTGTTTGAACGGATACGTGGAGGGAATTTAGGTCAGACACGAGGAAGAATCAGCTTCGAAGACCTCCTACCTGTCCTTTCACCAAGAACGCTTCCTTGGCCGAAGGTAGCGATGGGTTAGAACGCCTCGCGAGCATTTTTGTTTGAACGGATACTGTACTTGGTTGAAAGGAACGTTGGGTCAATTCAATAGAGTTGGTTGGTCGATACTCATGAATATGTTATCGAATCCGATCGGGAAAGAAAAGTTAATTTTTCAGAAGTTTGGAAGCATTAGTCTTTAAATCATAGGCTATTGCGATACGTATTTTCTTTTTACAAGAAATCAAATTATTCTGTTAATTAAGTCGCCAATTTTCCACGATCCCCTCGTCAGAATCGTGTCCTATCACTCGCCAGGCACTTACAGCGCACTTTGCAGCGTTCATCGCACACGAAACGACAGTCGACCCGTTAATAAACCAAACGCGATAGCGATGAACGTCGTGAAAACACATTATTGTCTTGTTAAATACGAACGAAGCAGCTGAGACACTTCATTTCGCGAGAAAGCTCACGCACTTACGGTACGTTTAATCCATATTAAACACGCGTTGATGCTGAAGACGATGCCAAATGCGTCTTATAAATCTTCAGACGCTTTGTACAGTTCCACTTTGCTACATGTTGCGGCGAATTCGCTTCAGTTCTCGAGTATTTTCAAAGAAACGAAATGACTCTTCGAGCTTTTGCCTCGTTCTAAATCTTTGGTCCCCTCAAACTTTTGCGTCGTGTACGATTTAATTGAGGGAAGAACCTGGTGTAATCGGCAGAAATCAAGGTTCTTTTTGAGAATTTTTAGAAAGGGAACTGTACGCCCAATCTTCTGAAAACTTTTTGGCTATATTATTACGGATTTCAAGAAGTGATCAAACCCTTTTTGATTTAAAAATAACGCGGTAATTCGAAATGGCGCAAGTATTTCGGAGCGGCCGAGTTGTTCCACTGCGCGCAGTCTAGGTTCCGTCTTAAAAATACAAAACTATTTGTATTTTGGAATTACAGCGTTATTTTTATATAAGAAAATATTTGGTCACTTCTTGAAACACGTAATAACACAGCCTGAAACTTTTAAAAAGATTGCACGTACAGCTTACTTACAAAAAATTCCCCAAAAGAAACTTGATTTCTGCCGATTACACCAGCTTCCCCCCTTAAAAAGGTTGGAATTCGTGTTTTAATCAAAACGAACATAAGTGCAGGTAATATTTTTCCTCATATCGGGCTGCGAAGGAGTTAAGTTTCGATTATCAGAATTTAATTAGCAGAATGTAGATAGCAGTTTTCGAAGTCGATACAGAAATCGGAATAATTATCTGAGTTATCGACGATGTCTAATTTAAACACGGCGAGCTAATTATTCAGCGAGGAGAGTGATTTCCCCTTCGAATTCTATCGCATGGATTAAAATTGAAAGCGACTCTAACTAAATGTTTCACAAAAGTCGGTACGTTTATTAATTCCCCCCATTTCGGGATAATAAAATATCCATCCTATAACTCGTCGAACGAATGAATCCTATATTTGCAACGTGACCCTATTATGATAATGAATGAACACGTAAGCTGAAATATTAAACGTCGATTATTCCTCGATCTCGCTTCGAATCTGCCTGCAATTTAGCGGACCTAAGGAGAAACCAATCTGTGCCAATCATATAAACGTGATTTTTCAGCCCAACAGTTCTTCCAATTACGAAATCACTAATAACATACACAACCGTCAATAATTACCATTTACACGAGCACTACAGTGTTGACGCTTCACTTGCTCCACGCTGGGCAGCAAAATCACCGCTGTTTAATTCGAGATTCGCACCTGTCCATTGATTTTCAAGAACTTCGCTTGAGAACTGTTGGGTGTAAGAAGGGCCTCAGT
Organism: Andrena haemorrhoa; assembly: GCA_910592295.1. Classification (NCBI taxonomy): domain Eukaryota; kingdom Metazoa; phylum Arthropoda; class Insecta; order Hymenoptera; family Andrenidae; genus Andrena; species Andrena haemorrhoa. The sequence goes on from OU342943.1 coordinate 18,762,064, forward strand.
GCGAAAAGTTAAATATTTTTATAGAAGTCAGATATTTTTTATACACAGTGAAGTTGTAAAGCTGTCTATAATATTTAAAAGTTTGATAGATCTCTTTTGTAGCTGCATTATTGTAATCGGAATTATGTAATAAATTAATCGGTGAAATTAATTTCAATTATAGCCCTCTCAGGCCGTTGCATAAAATGGAGAAATATAGAAAAAATGTTTTTTAAAATTACTTTTCATTATTTATTTAATATTTGCATAATAGAATAATGAAAAAATAATAGTCATAAAAATAGTCGTGTCATGTTCAGGTTGATGTACCAATGTTAGGCTTAGATACGAATTAGGGTCAGTTGGTCAACATCGATTCACAAAGTGACCATAGTTCTGTCAATTTTAATGATACAGCAGTGAAATTTGGAGGCCTATGTAGAAAAGAACGAGACATTTATTACGCGTTTTATGCAAAAAGGGCCTGAGTGTCCTGGCGCCGTTCCGGCATCCAGCACTGCAGCTTCACTTGAATGGAGCAGTGATCGTGGATGATGAATTCGCGAGCACACGCAGCTAAATCGTCAAGCGTCGACCATCGACATCGCCTCCTCGAGGATCCAATTTTGTCTCCGCTCGGTTCGCGATTCGCGCGGTTACGCAACGGCTTCTAACTCTGTCGCTTCTCGACTGGTTGCTGCAGATTTTTTTTCAACCACGCGTCACGCGTGACCAGCTCGATAAACGACGCGAAGAAAAGAGTGGCGAAAACCGCAAAAAAGCCAGATGAGTGTCGAAGGAAGGAGTTCTCGCGTGTTGCAAGGGATCGATGCTTTTTAATGCACGGCCGCGACGGACCGTGACGTCTAAGGTCACGTTGCGGGGGATTTTATCGGTTTGCGGCGTGGTCGTCGCGATGTCCGTGGTTCCGCTTCCGAAAACAGCGTGACACGTCCTCTGGCAGTGTTGGCGAACACGCCAGAAGCGGCGTGCGCTCCTCTATCGCGGTGACATCGGGCCAAGGAACGGGCGGCGTTGGCGAGCACGGGCCGCGGAGGTGATTAGGCGTAACGTCGGGTAGCAACCACGTCGGGGATGCCTGACGAAAGACCAGCGTCAGGTGTCTAATTTGTTGCTTTGTAGCGGCGCTCCCGTTCAGCCGGCTATATTCGCGGCAGAGAAACTGTGCGAAGTTTATCTATTGCCATTATCGACAACGCAAGACTTGCCAACTCTCTCTTCGCATGTCCTGCGAACTCATCTACATCTACTTCAGAATCTTCCCGAAGTTTATGATTCATATTCAAGCAGCGGCGGATTTGAGCGTAAGCTGAGTAGGTTGCGGCTTGGGCCGGCAAATTTTGGGGAGCGGCATATTTTGGGAGCGACAAATTTTGGGAGCGGCGAATTTTGGGGCAGCGACTTGGGGAGCGGCATATTTTGGGGAGCGGAAAATTTTTATTGAGCGGACAATTTTGGGGAGCGGAATATTCTGGGAAGCAACAAATTTGGGACAGAGGCTTGGGGAGCATCTAATTTTGGGGAGCGACAAATTTTGGGAAGTGGCATATTTTGGGGAGCGGCATATTTTGGGACAGAGGCTTGGGGAGCGACGAATTTTGGGGTAGCGGCTGGGAGAGCGCCAAATTTTTGGGGAGTGGACAATTTTCGATTGCGGCAAATTTTTGGAGAGCGGAATATTTTGGGAAGCAACAAATTTGGGACAGTGACTTGGGGAGCGTCTAATTTTGGGGACCGACAAATTTTGAGCGAAAGAGATTGGAAAATATTTAAACACAGAAACTTGGGATAACTTTCAAAACAATTCAATTACTTCTCATATAGCGTATTCCCAATGACTCAGATGTGAGTTGCCCTATTGAATTAATTTCGAAATTATCTCGTATCTTTTAAATTAAAATATTTTATGATATTTCGCGGCAAGGGCCGCAGACGCTTGTTAGGCTAGGGGCGCTAAATTTTCAAATCCGCCCCTGCCTTTAATTAACGCCTTGACGATAAAATGATTTCGGGCGCCAAAGGTAACTGTGTATAGAAGGATCGAACTGTTCTTCTTTTTTATTGGATATTTATATTATAAAACTTATACTGCGTCTGGAAAATATTACAATATAATACAATCGCATTATAAATAAAAGAATGAAAGCATTGATATAATTGTTATTCAATATCCAATATACAATATAAAAAATCGGTATAATATAAGAATATTTATATAATGAAGTAGTAATAGTAAAAACTGGCTTCACCAGTTGAAGGTTAATGTCACGATACCCACCCCTAACAAATCTGTGGTTGTAAGGAAAAACGACCCATGTCACAATTTCAAAAAAGTTGAGTTTGTGTATCAATTCAACTGTAGAATATTGGATGTATGTTTTTATCGGAAAAAAATGCATGAAAACGAATTTTATACGTTGGAAAAATAATGCAACTTAACCGAAGTCCAATATTCAATTAATACGCATTTGGCAAAACAACGCAAGTCCACAAAATTTAGAGAATACGACATCTCTTCCCTTTGTGATCGCTTTTTATTTTCTATTTTTATTTATCCGCATATACTAAAACGTATATTGTGTAAAATAAAATGAGCAAAATTATATTTTATATTTTTATTTTACTAGAAACAGTACACTACGAAATACCAGTGATACATAAATATGTAACTTGTATTTTACAAAAAAACAACGCAAAGCACAGAAGAAAACGAAAGACAAAAGAGAAAGTAAAAGAAGGAAAAGTAATCATTTCTTTCACGTACAATGTTTATATTTTGTTTTGGAAAAGCTACTTAACTGCGACACGTTCAAGCCGGTGGACTTGTGTCGTTCTGCCTAAAGTGTATGTAAATTATTACTATTTTGTTTATCATTATTTACGTTAATTATACGAATATTGAATATTATGCCAAGGATAATAGGAGGAAGGGAATATACGTTTATATCGTTAGAAGAAAACAAGGAAACATTGCTAATAAGAAGAATTGGTGTTTAGAACTTTCAACGACAATATCTCGAAAGTGAAAGCATGCGACATGGGTCGTTTTTCCTTACAACCGCAGCAATATCCGATACATTTAATATACAGTCCCTTGACAATACAACCCGAAACACAATACGCGTGGTCGAGCAGAATAATCGGTGTTAAATTGACTCCAACCCCAACAGCTGTGTAACAAGCACTTGACCCTTCCAGTTGGGGGTTAAACCAAGTTGGTTACAACCGATTGAAACATTGTGCCATGACATTAAATCCTAAGAAGCTGTCAGTGAAAATGTATCCCTTTAATTAGTATCTCGCTGCTTGGCATTGATAGTGGCAAACTAAAAAAAATATGTCAATTTCACGCGAAGGGCAATTTAAAATTCGCAGCCAACTAATAGTCGAATACTAATCGTACAATTTGTTTAAATCGACAGTGTTTATGCCACTGTAGACGCCAAGCAGCGATACAGAGATCCGAGAGCGAAGGAAAGATCCTAATCAGAAAGATCCTAATCAGTAATTACTTCAGGGTGAAAGAATCCTCGATATTTTCTAATGACGAGTTAATTCGTTATTCCTAGTCAACATACCGAATTGTCTCCGGGCCGTGAGAAACGCCTAGCAAGCTCTGACCCGGTGACTTTTATCGAGGCAGGTATACCGTGCATCGCGAGAGACGTGGAGACAAATTTTGCGTAGGTCGATACGCGGACGCAGCTAACCGTGCAATGCGCACCTATCTGCCTTCTATCAGAGATTATGTTTGCTCGTTCTGCAGCTGTCTTCCCTCGGTTATTGCCTGCTAAACGCTCGCCGGCTGAATATCCGCGTCCACGGGACGCCTCGTTTCATCAAATCAGAAACAAATTATCGCGGTCAATTAGAATCGCCTTTAATAATTACTCGGCTGGCTCTGATCGATTGCGAGGCAACATGGCCGCGTGGGACTAGCGTGCGACGAATCCCCTGCGTACGACGGCGTTCGGATATTCTGGACTTCGTTTACTCTTAGTTTCTATTTAGCGGATCAAATGATACAGAAATAAGCGCGAGATGCTTTCAATGAGTTTGATGGGGTATTATAGATCTTTCAGCTATTCAATCGTTATTCTCTATCGCAGAATTGCTGGCGATAGATATGCAGTTAGATGTTACACTTACCTACTTTAGTGCGAGTGAAACTGGATCGCCCAGCTCTCACTTCTCTTATCGAACTTCTCATTTTTTCGTTTAGATTTTCCTGCCATTGTGGTGTATTGGTACCTATTCAAAATAGGATTCTTCGTGACTTAATTTCCACTTACTTCTGCTGGTTTAAGGGGGTGTTCCACTGACTTGCGATTTTTCAACTTCTTTCCGAATTTTTTTATGACTTAATGAACGATTTTTATGCTGAACTTTTTACTGTATATTTGGCTGAAAATATGGACTAAGGATGGCGCCACAGTCCATGAAAGCAGAGTAAATGGTCGATTTGTTGCGTTCTCTTCATCCGAAATAAAAAGTTCAGGAAGATTCTTAAATTTTTCGGGCATGACTATCGTTAGTGGCAGAATTGGACTGAAATTTTAAAAATTCTTAAAATAACTGCAATATAAACACTAAGGCAGGATACCACCTTCGACTGCGATTTTGGAGGCGTTCTTCGTGAATTTTTTTGCGTACAAAGAATGCGCAGAAACAAAATTGGTTTTCGTCATTTATTAATGTAACTTTAATCTGTAATTACACATTTTTCAAACGGGTTTTTTGAATTTTCGTTACAGGCCCAGAAAAAAAAGTTTAAAAAACGGCCTATACTATTTTTTTGCTATTCCGACAAATTGAATTTTTTTTCAAAACTACGAAATACGTCACTTAGCAAACTAATCCTTCTACCTTTTAAAAAACACTCATGTCGTTTGGACCAATTCTAAAAAAGTTATGCGATTTTAAAAAGTGTGCCAATACTTTTTTTACTCCCTGTATATGTGCGATAAAGAGGTTCAAAAAAATTCTGGGTATTACTTGAAACGTACCTCAATATGCAGGCAAAACGGCAGATAGTGTAAACTTATAGTATTTGTTAAATAAGCTCCCAAAGATGGCGTTGAAAAACGGGCAGTTACACTAGAGTACCCCCGCAAGTGCATAAAAAAAAACCCTGAAAAAATTTAAAAAGTCGCATGTCACAGTAGAATTCCCTTAGGAATCGCAGTAAGAATATTGGTAAATATTCTGAGAGCGCCATCTACTAAAGTAAGCTCTGTAATCGGGTGAATCGCGTTACAGGACTGGTGTATTGAAATAGTGCAATAATGTTTTTGTCATTAAATAGTCCTTCAAATTTTACAAAATCGATCATCAAACAGTCGAAATTCCCAATACTGCCAATTACATGTGCCAGTTAACCCGATTAGACTGCTTTAATTTTCGCCAACGACTCGTACTTGCACATTTGTTTTTACCGAATGGCGAATGACACACGATTCATTACAGGTTATATTTATATCGATGTCGATTGAAAACGGAATTCCTTGTGAATCACAGCTTGTTACAGAATCCTCAATTGGAATCCTTTGTGTAGGATATCGAACCGAATCCTCTCTTCTTTTTACGTAAACGTAGCAGATAACTGTAAAATATTATCAAACCTGCATTAGTGTCGATTTACAATTTAGCTCTATCCTCTTTATTCTTTCTCAAGGCCCAATCTAGAGGGGCCCAAGCAGGGCAACTGCCCAGAGCGGCAAATATTGTGGCGGCAAAATTGGCAGAAAGGGAAAATCGAAATCAATGAAAACGTAAAACTTTTTGAAAGAAAATGGTAAAACAGTAGGAGATACATTTTATTTTCTTTTGTTACTGTTTCTTTAGGAATATTAATTTCGTATAAAACAAAATGCTTTTGTCATTGAACAAATGCCTACAAAAACTTTCATTCACTGGCAAAAAATTATATTTCAAAATAATTATTTATAATTAAATATAAATGGCGGCAAAAATCATTTTTGCCCATTTTATCTAATCTTCGCGACACTACAATGCTAGACAGTGCCCTCGGCACTGCACCTCTACCGAGTTCCATTAAAAATAAAAATGATATTAATCATTAAATAAAAAATAAAAATTATTATAATTCTCCAACATTCTTTTCGCTAATAGCAAAATATATCGCGACACGTTACGCTCGTCTAATCGTTCCAATTGCTAATTCAAAGCAGAAACCAACGACGACTAAAATTTCGCACGCATCGCCGCAAACTCGCTAAGCATCGCGAGTTAAGAACACGGTGGTAAACGTATGTCGCGATGAATTTGCCATTTCACGGACAATACCTACGCATCTGTTCCTGCAGGTCGGCCGCACACTATATCCTTGACCATAATTGTTTCGCGCCCCTTCGTACGCATTGCGAATTCTGTGGGGCATTATAATGCAACACGCGATAGGAGACAACTTACGTGTCGATAAACGAACGCGCAATGTACACGCACGACGAAACGCGACTGCCGTCCCTCGCAGGAGTATAATAGAAAACGTCCGAGTGGGCCGGCGTGTAATAATTACGGTGAACATATAACGCAGCGAGCAAAATATTTCGAAAATTACTAGCAATTACGCGACCGTGTGGCGTAAAAATGTAAAAATTTTCCCAAGACTACGCGTCCGCCGAACGATGCGATATTCAGCTTGTCGCGCTGCTAATTCCCTCGGAAACGTGAATTCCGAGTTTAGGAATTCTCGCTTTCACTTGGACATCGAGCTTCAGAGATTCTGTTATTCGATACATCCACCCCCTCGAGTTCAGTCAATTAGGTATAGAATTAGAAAAAGGGGAAGGGAAGGAAATATCGAGAATACTGAAAGCGAGGGACAGAGAGAACCAAGGCCAATGGCAATGGAATTGGATAAGGGAAGCAAGATACAACAAAATGTACAAGTACATATATAGCGTAAATTTGCCGAGATATTTGGAAGAGAGAGGAGTAAGAGGAAACCAGAGTCTTGTGGCAAGAGCAAGGTGCGGGAATATGGAAGAGGGGAATAGGTATTGGATGAAAGAGGAGGATAGAAGATGCAAGCTATGCGAAAGAGATATAGGGTCGTTAAAGTATCTGGTGGTTTTAAAATTTAATTTCATTTTGGCTAATTTAATAATATATTAAATTAGTTAATACAAATTTTAGATTTAATGTAATTTTTTAAAGAGAAACGTGTATTAATTATTTATATTAAGTTATAATGATAATATTAGTAGTATATTTTAGATTTAGAATTAATTTAAAGAACTGTACAGGTGTGGAAAGAATAAATATAAGTGTGGAAAAAATACTTCAGGAGAGAAGGGTTGAGGAGGTGGTGGAATGGCTAAGGGGGTATAGAAAGAAGGAGGAAAGAAAGAGATAAGGAAGGAGAGAGAGAGAGAGAGCGAATGACCAAAGAATAATAATAACGTGCAATAGAATGGAACGGTAGGAGAGGGAATAGTTTGGTAGAAAAGTGGATAGTATGGGAGAGAGGGTGCGTTAATTATTTAGGGTAATAAGCATGGGTGTGATTGAGCGTGAGAGAGCGTGAGAGATGGGTAGTTGTAAGATTAAGAATATAATTTGTAAACCAAGTCACATTTCTGGACCGCAAGGTTGAAATTAAAATATATATATATATATATATATTTATTTTAATTATATATAATTTTAATTATATTGGTTATTTTAATTATATATTTGTTTAAATATATATACACATTCACCCCCTCGACAATAATGTTACGAGACTATGTCATATCGTCGAGAGCATCGAGGTTGGCCTCTTCCTGATAACAAATGGTGTATTTTGTGATATAAAATTGTCTGTTAAATGTAAGTCGAGACTCCGCGGTATAAGCAGCTTCCACAAGCTTCGGTTTGTCGTTGGTTTCTCAGCTATGTTTTTAATTAGTTTGTGGAGACACCAGTTGCCATTGTGAGCCAACTGAAAGTTAGCAAAGGTGTTTGGAGTGTGTGTGTGTCGGAGATTTGATTTATTAAGATTTATGGAAGCTGGCTTGTTGCCCATGGATCTTCTTAAACTGAAATTCTGCCACGGTTTTAGAGATGTCCAATTCCTCGGACCGTCGTGCAATTATGTTTTGCCTTTTCTGTTGCAGGCCTAGCCCGTGTGAACTACAGGACCCGCTGTGGGTCAAAATGAGTGCGATCACTGGCAGCATCACCAAGAAGAGAAAGAAATCAGATGCCAAGCTTCAGTCGCAGATGTGAGTAGAGTTGGGGCCCTCCCTGAATTTCACGGAATCGAGGATCATTCCCTTTTCTGGCGCGATTTTCAGTGTCCAGCACGCGATCCTTCCCATTCCTTTTCTTCAGGCCTCTCGATCGTGCTTGAATATTTTGTACACATCCTGACAATTCGACCGTAATTTCTTGACGTGATCTTCTTGGGATCACCACTTCCGTGCTCGTTGATGAAGTTGGTGGAAAGTATTTCTGAACTCGTTGTTACTGGTATCAACAGTTTCCTCGTTCTGGTTTCCATAAACCCTGGGTGCCTCGAGATCTATCCATTCATTCAGCGTGAATTTAATTTTCGGGGATCATGAGAAGTCTGTCAGGCATAAAAGTTAAAAATATGGGAGTAATAATTTAATCCCATAATTGTTTGCAGTGTCAGAAACCGTTTTACTATTATAACAGGACTATGTCTCGTGTTGGCATCTAAATAATTGTAGGAGGGATCAGTTTCCCGTTTTTATCGCAATTAATTGTAATTACAAATAGAGAAGTAAAACAGATACAAATGTGGTGAAAATTTATTACTTGGATTGAAAAACGCATACTTTGCAAAATCTGTAATTAGTAGAAAAGAATCCATCAATTTCTTCAGTTCCATATTTTGCGTCCTATGTTACGCAATAAGTAAGCAAGACTCACTTTAAGCAGTATATTAATATGTAGTTTGTAGTTAAATCTTACTTAATTTTCCCTTTTTTCAACTGTCATTTGAAGTATCTAAACCTCACTTTCAGATTCAAGATTAAAAACAGCATTACTTTGTCACTAGTCATTTTACAATTTTCAAAAATTTTACCCATAAAATTGACACACCCTAATGTAGCATCTATCACAGTCATCTGATTGCAAAAAATAGAAGTTTCTTAAAGTTAGATAATTTACGCTCCTATTGGTCCATTTTATAAAAACAGAAAAATTAAAAATGGAAAGAATTATAGTGTTTGAAAGAAAAAGTAACTTTTTCCCTAAGACAAATTTGTCATTTCTATTCTTTATATCACTGAAAAAAGTATTGTAAATAAAAACTAAAATTAAATTTGTGGTCCAATACCTGGAGAAATGTATAACGAATAAAATGAGCTTTACTTGAAATTGATAAGTCAGTTTTTCAGTTATCCGAGATGCCAACATCGTCGAAGAGATTCCACAATAATAAATAAATAATAAGAAGGATGGACATAAAAAAAATATTTTCTGCAAGATTAAAGATGCCACCTTATATCTCAAAAGAATTTAATGAAATATTAACAATAGCTTTTTAAAAAAAAATTCATAAATTCGGGGGCTGTTACACGAGAATCCCCCTTTAACCTACCCCTCATTCCTTCAAGGAATTCAGTTCTGTTCTTTTTTTTTAAGCTTAACCGTGGAGCCTTCTATATTCGTGTATTCTTCACTTCTTTGTCCAATCTCGGTTCTCGCGATGGAAGACAATAAGAACATTTTACTACCGCGACTTTATGGAACATTTCCGAGGAGAAGCTGTCCAGAAGAGTTTCCGTGTTATTTGAGGCCGTGAATTCGTTGCAGAGAGTAGCAATGTCCACTTCTCAAGGATTCTGACGCGGGTCACGCTGTCTTTGGAAACCTCTTTCCTAATCTAATCGTAGCTCCCGTGCAGTTTTGAATTGCTCAGCGATGGGACGTTAAATATGCATTCGACTCGAGGTGAATCAGATTGAAGTTAATTCCGCGAGTGCAGTGTCAGATTCGTTGGAGACGTCTTGGCTCGTGTCACGTTTGATGTCCTGATCGTCCCGCGGAAGTTTAATGGGATCGCTTAATGAAACCAGCTCGTCGACTGCCACGTGTTACTGTATAATATATACGCTTCATTTATTCGTTAAATATAATTTTCGTAGGTACACTGACCCCTTCTGAGGATTTTAGTTTTATTCGCCTTTGTTCGATAAACGGAACTCTTAACTTTACAATATCAATCAGAAATTATGGAAAAAATTTGAAGAGTCCTTGTAGAAAACACTGCAAGTGCCAAAATACAAATTCCTTACCACAGTATTACCATACAATTTTTTTATCAATTTTGACACTCACAATGTTTTCTGTAAGCACTATTCGTTTATTAACCCTCTAGTGCATGCGCCTGCCTTAAGGCGGGCATCTGTTTAATTCAGGTGATGGGCCCCTATAATTTTTTTTTCAGAATTTTTATTTGCCAGCCTTAAAAGTATTGCCACACCGCACGTTTTGGCCTAAGAAACATGTCAATCTGACGCTTCGATTTGACGGAAATCTACTTTGAAGTGCATTTTTTAGCTAAGCACGCTGCGAAAATTATTTGTGAAACTAAAAAAATGAAATAAAGTACTTCCCGACACCGTGCAGCTAAAAGAAAATTATTGGTATGTAGCTTGGGTAGTGATCTATTGAATGGAATAAAGATTTGAAAACAAAAAATAATTTATGTGTCATGTTAGTAGATCATCCTAAGTTAGTTAGGGTGTTAGTTTATCACTCCAATAATTGATATCTGAAAATTTTACTTGTGCACTTTTTTAGCTCTTTGTTTATGAAATTTGGTACCTATATGCATACATATATCATGTCGTAATATTATAATAAAGCTACAGCATTTGTTTTATTGGTCACAAAAATCTCACAAAGTATTGAACAAATCATTACGAAATTTTAACTACAGTATCCATGAACAACAGGAAGGGATATAGGCTATCTTTATGACGTCAAATATAATTAATCTGTATAAAAAATGGTAGGTATGTACATAAAGAAGTCATGACTCGGCCGGCTCGCGATGGCTAGTACGCGACGCAACCGCCATGTGGCAACCGGGCCAAGCGCTTCTCGCGCTTCTCCTATGCTTTGTTAAATTTCACAATGCACAATAATGAATAATTCTCTATTATATCATAAATTTATATATATATATTTTTAATTTTTCATAGTTTTTCATTAAAAATGAAGTATTTATTTAAAAAAAACACTATATTTTGTGTACTTGCTACATGATCCCGCCTTAAGGCGGTGACCCAGAAGGCTGCGCTGGGGAGCCCAGACGTCCTCCAAATTGAAAACAGACATCGGTTTCGGTTTTTTCATCCCCAAATTAGACTAGTCTAATTTTTCCAACTGAGTTAAAAGTGATTTTAAACACCTAGATAGAAAACTGGAAACATTTGAATCCAAAGTGTGATACCTATATCATTCTACTAGCAAAATATACCCGCGCTTCGCTTCGGGCCTAAGAGATATTAAGGAATCCGAGAAAATACATTTTATCCCGTTTCACCCCCTTGGGGACGGAATTTCCAAAAATCCTTCCTTAGTGGGCGCCTACGTCGTGAAAACAATGCACCTTCCAAATCCAGGTTCAGTCCTATGTCCGCCTTCGCAATATTGCAGGTGTGTATTTTTGCAAAGTTGCAGCAACATTACAAATACGTAGTCAATGATCCTGCAGCTATTCGGCAATATTGCGGTGCGAGATTGCCATGTTGCACTGCATCGTTGCAGAGAAGTTGCAGGTTCACTCCTACGTCCGCATTAGCAATATTGCAGGAGTGTATTCCCGCAACGTTTCGGAGATTTTATAGCAATAGTCCCGTCGCAGAAATATTGCAGGATCGTTACCACTGGAACATTGCAGTGGCAACGTGTGCGCAATATTCCTGCAATATTGCAAGAACGTTGGCCATTCAAATATTGCGCGACAATATTGTAGCATTGTTCCTGCAATATTGCAATGCAGCCTGCAATAACGCAATATTGCAATGCAACCTGCAATAACGCAATATTGCAATGCAACCTGCAATAACGCAATATTGCAATGCAACCTGCAATAACGCAATATTGCAGCAACGTTCCCGCAATACTCCTGCAACGAGGTGTGCTGTTAATAAGAAAAATGAATTCGCCCCCTATTGCTTAAGAATAATAATCTTCGTTTTGAAATAAGAAACCAGTGGAGCAGAGGCTGTACAGATATGTTTGTTTTTCTTTTAATATGGGATTTATACATTGGTCTTTGTAACGGATATCGTTAATGTGGGGTTTTAGTACGATTGTTAATATTAATTCCATTCTTAATTAAACTGCTGTCTTTAATCCGAGTGTTTGCTGGAATTTTGAGCAAAAATTAGGGGTATTCGTGGTACACTTTTAACGGCCATGAATTAAATTCAGTCTACAATAATTCATTGTGTCGTGAATATAATTGAATAGTGTAAGTTTTATCCCATAAAAAAAAATTGAAATCCCAGATGCGTGGGCGTAATGGTGAGAAATGTAACTGCCCGCGGTGGCCCTGCGCGAGTCGTAGCATGAGTCTCCAGCTTCAGGGGCACTGAATATGAAAAGATGGCATATTTGTATTACCAAGGACTGTCTTTATCATTGGAACCGCGAGCAAGAGACGTAAAACTCGATTTCATATATCTCGCGGTTTGAATATAAGATTATGGAAAATAACGAAAGTTTTGGGTGGTCAGGAATGGGGTCTTCTCGGAGACGAAAAGTTTCTTTGGGATCCCTTCAAAATTCCATTCAGACAAGCAGTAAAACTTTTCGGATATCGATAATCCAACGTACCCTAAAAGTGACATTTATGGGAAACCGTGTTTGAAATGAAAACAAAATTCTGTCCTCGGAGTAGCGCCTCGGATTTCGAGTTTCAGTGGGCGCGATAAATCGAACATCAAAGTCGGGTCGTAAATTCCAGGTAGATTTGGGTTTACTACGAGTTGAAAATCAATAATTTTAAAGGACATTTTTTGGGCGAGTCTAAGCCGTTGAATATTTTACTTAATTAAGGCAAAAATATTTTATAAACAGTCTAGAAACACGTTTATAATCAATGTAGAATCATTCCACCTTCGTTACGACACTATATTACTTAATTCATATTTTAGCAAATTTTCCATTACCCTCCACTCGAATCAGCATCCATGTAAATAAAATATTCCTACGTTGGTTGCGAAAGTTTCGCAGATATACCATTTTAAATATAAATCACCGTGCTTGTACCATAAATGGTCCCACGATGGACTAAAAGTTTGCCCAGGGGGAAGATAGAAGAAGTCGGGTCTTAAACGTTCGCGATGACGATTTACGCGCGGATCTGTAATGGTAGATCGAGAAATGGCAACTAGCAGGCGAGGTAGTCAGCGGTGAAGCAACTTTATTGCATAAAAATATAGCCTAGTCCTCGGTAAAGTGAGAGTCACTGTTCGTCGACGTGACGTCAGGCAAGGTCACCTGAGCGCGTTTCAACGGGACTGAGGTTGATTCAGCATCTAACAATTTTCTTTCTATGAAATTCGCTATCTGAACGCCCTCGGCGAAGCGTCTTTTCGCGTCGACTCGCGCAACGTACTCCACGAGCAACAACGTGAATCCGCACGTCGGTGTTCTGTGGCAGATCTTCCTCGTGGCGGGCCGCACTGCAATTTCAATGGTAACACATGTCCATTTGTAGCTTCATTCAACACGTCGCTTATTTTTCTTATTAAATGATTTTATTCAGCTTCGGTCCTCTGTTCGTTTCTTGTAGGTTTCGATCAAATCCAGAAACTCAATTTTAACCCACTTCCAAGTATGTGTCCAATTATTTGGAAACTTTGCAGGCGTAGCTAGCTTCGATTACAATACAAAATTATGAAAAAAAAAACCTCGAGTGGATTAAGAAATTACCCGGTTATTAATAAATATAACCTGTAACCACAAATCCAAACGACTTGAAATCAGCCTGTAACCACAAATATAACTTAGACACTAAAAAGTAAATAATAAAAAAATATATAATAAAAAATGTATGTTACATGATTTTATTTTAAATATGCAGTAAAAACTAAAAAATTGTTCTTTACTTGTACTAAAATTTCGATAATGATATGTCACTTTACATAAGTAAAGTCTTAAGTAAATTTCGACGCTTGATGTTGTATTAAATTGATTCATATCCTGCCCCACGATTTTACTTAAAGTGACATGTCTATCACCATCGACATTGTAGTGCAAGAAAAGAATTACTTATTAGTTTTTAGTGCGTTTTTAAAATAAAATCATTTAACGTAAAATCTGTTTTATATATTTCTTTTCCATCTTAATGTTTCATGACACAACAGTGCCACATATACGTGACATCAATAATTTTGCGCTCTAAGCGGATAGAAGAATCGAGACTCACTTGTTTCAGATATTGAATGTATATAATCTAGGACAGTGGCGGTGAACCTTTTTATCTGCGGGTGCCAGAAATTTATAAACAGTATTCATCGATTTGCTGATGCGACGGCCAGTTTTTAATAGGGGAAAAATTAATAAAAAATTGATCATTGCAGAATTTATTAAGACAAGTTTGAAAATTAACATAGAATTTCATTTCATAAAAATGAACTCATAACTTGACATACACATTGTGGTATAGTAACAGCTGACTGAGAATAATTTAGTATACCCATACACTGCCATACAGCATACTTCGTTGCAGGAGTATTGCAGAAACGTTGCTGTAATATTGCGTTATTGCAGGTTGTATTGCAATATTGCAGGAACAATGCTGCAACATTGCCGTGCAATATTTGAGTGGCAACGTTCTTGCAATATTGCAGGAATATTGCGCACACGTTGCCACTGCAATGTTCCAATGGCAACGATCCTACAATATTGCGCACACATTCACGTGTATTGTTACAGTGGAAACGCTCCAACAACATTCTGTAATATTGCGCACACGTTGCCACTGCAATGTATACAGCACACTTCGTTGCAGAATCATTGCCGGAACGTTGCAGGACTACATATTTGGAATGTTGCCGCAACTTTGCTAAAATACACACCTACAATATTGCGAAGGCGGACATAGAATTGAACCTGCAACGTCTCTGCAATGTTTTGGTGCAACATTGCAATCTTGCACCGTGTCATTGCAGAGACGTTGCTGCAATGTTATGGGGCTGTGTGATATCTAAGCATACAATAATTACTTTAGATTAATACACAGATATTAATGATATCACCTGTAAATCGTTGGCGTGCCAGTGAAATTTATTACTTTGTTACTTTATTTATGTAGCTACTCGAAAATCCGCACTATAATGAATAAGACTATAGATTAGGGTCTTCTTATTCCCGACTTTTGAATCTTCTTTGCGGCACCCCCGAGAATAGTTTCAAATAATAAAAAAAATCTGTGTAAAATTCGAGCCCGATCGGATAAGGGGAAAAGGTGCCCCTGGACATTTAAATAGTTATTTTACAGCTCACAAATTCGATTTTGTATAATTATCCTCCAAGTTATGATTACATAATAAAACATCTTTTATGTTGTATTTTTTCGTGCGACAAGGTTTTCCGGAAAAGTCCGAAAAATTGAAACAAAAAAACTTTTTTTTTAATTTTGAATGTTTAAATCCTTCTCGAACACTTTTTATTTACGAAGGCGAAAAAATTGTAATCTTTATTTTCGAGGACTATTTTCTAATCATTTAAGAAGGGGCATATACCGAGATATGCCAAAACATCGATTTTTTTGCATATTTTCAATATTTGATATGTCACGAATATTTCCTGAAAATTTGGGACCGAAATTCGCAAAAATATCGAAGATAATACAAACAAATTCGCTGTCTGCACCAAGTCAGTTTGTTTCATACACATTAACCTCTGAAAAAAGCAAAATAATATAAAAATTCAGACAATTTTTAACGGTAAAAACCGGGATATTTTTCTTCAAACATATTTTTCCATGTCAAAAATGTTAACCCTCTATGGGCCCGTGTAACTTTCAAGTTGGATGTTACTATTATACATTTGATTAAATAATTCATTTTTTTCCAATTTTTTTTGGCGTATACATCTTGTTATGTAATATCTTCTTAGCAACCAATAACATTCTTGGTAACTGTTATCAGTTCTAACTTATAAATAATTAAATAAATAAATAAATTTAAAAAATCTAATTCATTGTTAATCTGTATTTATAGGTTGATATTTGTTGATTTTATGATACATACATTTTTTTAGAGTCATGAAAAAAAATCGGCCCATAGAGGGTTAATGCCCTTTAATCAATTTGAAATTATAATAGAAGTTCCAATACGATTACTGTATGCAACTAAAACCTACGATTTAATTAATTTCCACATTAAAATTAATACTTTCCCCTTGTCTCCTGGCAATCAATATTTTCAGACCCTGTCCGCCACTGGTGGTAACGAGCGTATTAGTAAAACGAGAATACGAAGTATTGGGTGGGAGTGCACTGATCCTCCTGTAATTGAATCTCCGAATTATAATTTCAACTCCACATACATTATTTATACACACGTACTTCTTCCTTGAAACATTGAAGAGCTATCAAAATATAGAATATTATCGACATTCGGATAACGTTCGAAGCGATTCAAAGCGCCTCCAAGCCCACCGCTAGCTCCGAGCAACCCTTTTTCACGCAGTTCGAAAGCAGACTGAACGATGATAGGCCAGAAACGAGGGAAGAGCGAAATGAAGGGGGCCTGCTGAAAATTGCGGCTGAATCTATAATTTCCATTCGCAATGGGTAAAAGGGGTTCGATGTTCCGCGAAATCTATCAGAATCGTGGGTGGAGCCCAGAGTGTAAACAAGCACTGCAATTTCGATCCGTTTGCTTCTAATTAGCGTGATCGATCGACTTTACAATCATACTCCAATCGATCCCAGCGCGACGCTCTTATCACAAGTAACTACTTACGAAGTCGATGAAACGTCTCCTCGACATTCTGTTTATTTTCGTAAGTACTTAGGCACTCTATATGCCACCAATCCTTCGCTCCTTCATTCTACTTAGATCAGCCAGCGTAAACTCATACATCAAAACGTCTGCCACTTAAGGGGTCATGCTCAGCCAGGAGGTCGAAAAAAGGGTGATCTTTGGGAATTTTTTACTCGAACGCTATAACACATTTCTCAAAAATTCTTTTTTCCTTTTAAAGATTGCATCTAGTACTGTGTATTGTAATTTTTTTATTTAAAAATATTTATTAATAACAAAGTTATTGTCCATCTCTCAAAGGTCCTCTCAAAAAAGGCTTCTGCGGTGACCACTGCTGTTCGAAAGTCGATCATCTAAATTAAAAAATTCAAAAGAATTTACTTAGTATATTATATTATCTTGTCTTTGAACGAATGATTTTTCAAAATATTGATTCGGGAAAAAATGGCGGATGTTTAAAGTAAAAGTTTCAATTTTCGTCAATTAAAAGAAAACTAAGCATCGGATAAAAAAATCCTTCGTTCAAAGACTAGTTTATTGTTCCTATAGTAAGCTTGTAAAATTTGAAGTAAATCGGTTGAATGGTTTTTTAAATATTTTGGTCACCGATTTTGAAAGAACCGTTCGAGTGATGGACAATAACTCAGTTATTGATAAATATTTTTAAATAAAAAAATTACGATGCACGGTACTAGATGCAATCCTTGAAAGGAAAAAAGATTTTTTGAGAAATATGTTATAGCTTTTGAGTACAAAATTTCCAAAGACCACCCTTTTTCAGTCTCCTGACTGAGCATGACCCCTTAAAAATTATTTCGCTCCGTTCCGTTCGCTTCCGTTCCACGGAAGAAGTTCAGCGCGATTGATTTGTGGCTCTGCAATAAACGTTTCAGTACAGTGATTTATGGGAATTTCGTTATAGATCGCTCCTCCAGGGTTTTCCGAACAAAAGGGCGCGGGACAGCAGCGCCCTGTTAAGGGCTGTGGAAAGATTGACGAGTTTACCGCGAAATTCGGGGGAGATCGATGCAGATTCTGCGAGCCGGAGTCGCGTCGATCGCATTTCAATGGGAATTCGCGCGAGTCTCGCGAAACCCTCGATTTCTGTAAGATTTTAGCGAAACGAGAGAGGATCGATATAGGTCATCTTTGTCATATAACTTACGCGTGTCCCTGAGAATCGGTGCGATACGAGTTGAAAAAGTTGGTAAATCGAGTCGCCTCGATGTTCTTGTTTCTTATATCGAGCATCGTAAAGCGTGATAAAAGTAACTTTTTACTGCTTTCCTTTTCAGAGATTTGTGTAAAATGTACACTGCTTATGTATGAGCTTCTAAAAAAGGGAATGTCTCGGGTTAGCTCTATTATATTTTGGAGAATCATTTTTTAGATAATATGTGACGTTTGATAAAATTGAAACGCGTCGAGTGCAAGTTGAACTTGTGTGTTAGAAGATGTCTAACAAGGGAAGATCAAATTGTGAAAAAATTCTGAAACTTTGTGGATATGTAGGGGATTTCCTTATGTTTACAACGCAATTTTTGTTTTCCGCCAAAATTCACTCGAAGGGGGTGAAATTAACCCTTGAAAATTCGGCTATTTTCCGATTTTCTATTATAACGCGCGAACTGTAAATGATAGAAAAAAAGTTTCAAGTCAAAAGTTACTTCCTTTAATTAGATCTACCATTTGGTAAAGAAAAATTAGTTTACAGTTCACGAGTTATAACACAGAATCGGAAAATAACCGGATTTTCAGTGCTCAATTCCACCTCCCTTAGAGTGAATTTGAGCAGCAAACAAAAATTGCGTTGTAATCAGAAAGAAATCCCCTACACATCCACAAAGTTTCAGAATTTTTTGAATTTCCGGGTTCGGAATCTTCCCTTGTAAAAGTGACAAGCAGTAGAGTCTCCAACGTAACCCATTTTGTTTTGGAAATTTCTGAAAGAATCTGCAAAAATGAAGTGTTCAGTGATGGCAGAAAGTAATTGTATGCAGCAATTGAATTTATTTCCTGAAACGGTGCGATAAGGCGAAATTAATATTATCAGCGTTGTTTTCGCAGGAAAGATTGCGAGAAAATTGATCCCAGATCGTACGGTATAAATATTACTAATTTCATACTGTTTATTTCGAATACGAACAGCTGTTAAACTAACGCACGTTAAATTGCCAATATGTCCTGAATCACCGTGTAACTCAGAAAATACTCGCCACTATTTCCTTCACCCCTTCATCGCGCATAATTATGGAACATCGATTTTCCCGCCACGACCCCCTCAATTTCCCACAATCATAGGACGCGCGTTAAGGGGGTCGTCTTATGTGACTGCCGGTTTGTTTTTCGCTTTTTGGGGAATTTTTTTGACGAACCATTGAAACACAATATCTTGGAATTTGTACTACATATTTATTAACATTTGAACAGTTGTTCAGAATATTTTGAAGTTAAAATATTGAGTGGAATTGACTTTACAGCTCTCGAAAGAGACAGGTGAGAAAAAAAAGTTGGTCGACGACTGACATGATTCCGACTGTCCTGCTCATCTGAAATCAAAAAGTCAAACGGCACATTAATTTGTAGACTTGTGGCTATAGCCGGTACTAGAATCATTGTCATATCTGTCATAGTTTTTTTTTCAAGCTAAAAAAGTCGAAAAAAAATGACGAAAATCGTAACTTTATTTTCAAAACTGTGTCAAACATGAAATTTCCAATATTTTGGCTTCATTCTGGTACCGGCTATAGCCACAAGTCTATAAATTAATGTGCCGGTTGACTTTTTGATTTCAGATGAGCAGGACAGCCGGAATCATGTCAGCCGTCGACCAACTTTTTTTTCGCACCCGTCTCTTTCGAGAGCTGTAAAGTCAATTCCACTCAATATTTTAACTTCAAAACATTCTGAACAACTGTTCAAATGTTAATAAATATGTAGTACAAATTCCAAGATATTGTGTTTCATGGTTCGTCAACAAAAAATTCCCCAAAAAGCGAAAAACAAACCGGCCGTCACATAAGACGACCCCCTTAAAAGAAACATTGGTATACGTAATAATTAATGAAAAAAGTGCGCCGTTAAAGCGGATTATTGGAAAATGACTAGCTGTCTTGCGCAACGAAACGAGCGATCGTTATCGCCGATTTGAGTGAAAGAAAGAGAAACAAAGGGGGACGAGTAAGATGGCGGTTTTAATTCGAAGGGATCGATGTTCCATTCGAGGGGGGGACGATTAATCGATAAGAGAGATACGGCGGAGTGCATCAGACGCGCAATCACTGATCGTCCATTTTTGATTGTTTACAGTAACAAGTGCCTGAACGAAAAAAAACGACGGAACCAGGAGAACCGGATTATCGAGGAGCTTACCGAGCTGATTTCCGCCACGGACATGAGCTCTGGCAAGACTGACAAATGCCAGATCCTTCGGAGAACCGTCGACCAGGTAAGAAGACAGATCTGTGCGTTTCTGCCTTTCAAATGGCTGATCGATAAACTCACCGAGTCCTTCGAGATCCGATCGAGAAAACGCTGACCGTCGCTTTTTACGCCGCGATACGCCGACGCAATCCAGAGAGATTCGTGACCTTCTTATCATGCACGGAATACGAGAAAATTCCCCTCGATATCCCGATACATTTCAATAGTTTCGAAACTACAGTTTTCCTAGTCTTCCTTCTATTTTTTTTTCTCTCTCTTCCCTTGCGTTTCCCCAATTTTCTCTCTCTCCGGTTAGACGGAATAATGCTTCTGTAATAATAACTCCCCGTGCTGGATGTGATCATGATAATCGCGAACGTGGGGCAGAAATTACTTGAAACACCAAACATTTCACAAAAATCGAACCACTTGAAGTATTCTATAATTTTCATTGTAACGCTGCGAATCCACGATGAGATTTTTCATTGGACATCAGGAGACAAAAATCTCAGCAACAGCTGAATGTGAATAATAAAAATAGCGGCGAGAGATGAGATTTTTTGAAAATATATCATAAAGCTTGTGTCGTGAGAGTCTAATTTCGTGAAACTACTGACAAAATAATTAAAGAATGATAAAATAGCTCTGTAAAAGAGAGGATCGTTCTTAGCTCGCAGAGTTTCATCTGCACCAGAACTATAAATACCTGCAAAATATTGTATGACTGAATCGAGTAATTCGTTACCCCACTGATCATCTCGCTAATGTTTTATTGAACTAGAATCGAACAGCATTCAGGTCTGATTGATCAATAAACGGTGCGCAGTTGGTATTTGCAGGTTGTTCGACTCGCGAAGGCATCGCGAGGTGGATGTTGAAGAACGGGGAAAGGAAACGATCGCGTCAACCGTGCAGGATTTATTCTTATGGTCACATAGTCGGGGAATAAAGTCAGGCATTCGTGGTGTCGCAACGTTTCGTTCGATTTGATGTAAATTATACCTGAACCACCGCAATATATCTCGGCGCCGCGAGCAGGACGCATTTATGGAGGCATCTCGTAGGACAGACGAGAACGGCCCCTTTTTCTAGTTTCGGGATACCGTAGTCGTGTTTTTGCCCCGTGATTCATCAGACTCGCCGAAAGCGAGGGATAATCGGCATCCTGAAAATTCAGAAACATTTGAAACTTTGCAGAATTGTAGTCCGAGTGACGCTAATAACGTGACCATTTTTTCCTTTCACAATGGGGTGTTTCCACCCCACAAGGAAATTTGGGGTGAATTTCCTACAAAGAAATTTGGAGGTTTCGCATTATCACGAATATCTGCGAAATCGAATCAGATGTAGAGAAAAAGTTTAATTCGAAGTTTCATGGTTTTTGATATCCAACAATATGGCAATATGTTATTTTCGAAAAAAATATATTTTACTCAAATTTATCCTCACCACTATTTTTTTGTGAAAATTATTTATCCTGTAGAATATCAAAAGCCATACAATTTTGAATGAAACTTTTTTTTATATCTTTGACGGTTTTGCAGTAATTCGCAATAACATGAAAACCCACCATTTCTTTAAGGGGGTGCTTCCACTACTAGGACCGTTTCATTGCAGAAGAAAAAAATTGTTACGTTATTAGCATCACTTGAATAACATTTCTGCAAAGTTTCAATTTGTTTTGAATTTTGGAATATGCCGCAGTTTTAATTTTTCCGAACGCGAATGTGATTGATTCGATGGTAAATTGAGGAGCTTATTACCGAGGTGTCCCGAATCGGACCGTAAGTGGAGAATGGGGAATAAATTTAGTACTGGTCGCATGGTTTGCATCCTTTGCAAGCTTGCTTGCTTGGAGAAAGAATTTTGAGGGATGAAGCTACGTTGATAGGATTTTGGGTAAAAATTGAAGGAATAGTTGTGAATGCAAGATGTTTTATTCGGTTAAGGGAGGTGGGGTGGCATATTGTCGTGATTAAAACATGATATGATGTATATATTTTAATTTAAAAGAATTTGTACACATTTTTGAGCAAAGATATCGAATCAAAATGCGTGATTGACCAGGTCGGATCCAGAGGCGAGGCGATAGGGGCGATCGCCCCCAAGAATAATAAAATATAAAATTATAATGTCACATTCACAATCGTAGAACAGAATTTGTATTGTAAAATAAAATTGCTTTGATAGTATCTTAATCTTATTAATTTTTAACACTTTGTATACCTAGTTTCTTTATAAAACCGATTATTCAATAACAGGTGCTGTAATTATTCTGATTTCTTGTAATGTATAAATAATTAATGTGAATTTAATTGTTCAGGCTTTAGCATCAGATAGATATATTAAAATATAAATTACGAACAAATTTTAAATCCCGTAAACGAAGCTTAAAAGATGTACTTATGTACTTTTACACGTTTCGAAGAGAAAGGCTCCTGGATCCGCCCCTGGTGATTAATGGATTGTTATTTCGTATGTTAGATGCTCGGCAAAATACTTTTGCACGAAAAAGCGTGCCACATTGTCAGCCTTAACTTCATTCCTTGACTTTGCAAGTATCATTACTCATGGAATAGATTTAATCACTAATTAAAATCACACAAATCTAAATCCATTCCTAAAAGAATCTTTCCTGATAAAATTCCTGATAAAAGAATCTTTCCATTTGATCAATTATTAAAAACCATATATAAATTCAATAAAGCCATTATCATTAATATTCTAAACTTAGCTACAAAACATTTAAGATAAAATTGTGTTATTCAAAATTCTTTGGAAGTAATCGCGTACATATTTATAAATAAAGGAAAATATATTTTGCTATTCTTTTAAAACTCTGTCACACAGAATCTCGTTTTGTCTTCATAAATATATGAATTTTATAGGGTTGGATATAAGCTCTTCAATAATCGCAGAACGTTTCGCGGCAGTCAGTCTCGCCGCTGTGCGTTATTCTTGAGCTCTTCGATCGATAAGGTATTTACTCGCGTATCGTTTAAGTGAAATAAAAATTTCAACGCATGCGTCGTATTTTACATTGATCTCCCGACATTCCCCGGAATAACGATTTTTTTTTTCACCGTGATTAATACAAAGGAATCGTGTTTTACCGCTGCCGCAGACACCGGGTTGGGCCACACGAAAATTTCAAATTATTCAGCTCGAATATTTGAACGGGGTCGAGTACTCGAAAGTTCTTAGTTTTTTTTAGAGGAAACTCGAGTAGCTGGATCGGAGCTACGTACTCCGATTCTATTAAACTCTTCAAATCTTTCGAGCTACTCGGGCTACATATTGCAAAATTTATTTGAGCAACTCGAGTTGCTTCGAGATATTTATTCAACTTTTTCGAGACACCATTTTTGTTCCATTCGACCGAATTTTTTAGGACTTGGATTTTCGATCCTTTGGGTTTTTTTTCGAAAGGCTGACATGGCCTGGCTGTTTCCATTTTCTGGACAATTGACAATTTTGGAAGCTGAGGCTCTTTTTAAAGTGTTTATATAGATTTTGAAACAATTCGTTTTGAAAAATTCGATATTCTAAATTTAGTGTGATCATGTTGATACTCGATTAAATTTGAATTGTAGCGGATCACTTAAACATCGTGGGATTTGCAAATTTACTTGTTTAAACAAGTTACTTTTTCTGTAATAAATATCTTGTTAAATACAACTATTAATTGACACTGAAAATTCGCGAGAAATGTCGTTATATTTTTCATTCGCGAAATTAATGCTTTCAAGAGCACTCGAACTATTTCTGATTATTTTTCTTCTCTTTCCTCAATCCAGTTGCTTGTCGAAGTTACGTCGATCTATGTCAGACACAGCATGCTCGTTAGATAAGGAAATTGAAATGGTGCGAGTGTTACGATGGTTTTCGAATTGAAACGATCTGAAGTGGACTGTTCTGCTCGAAAACGTAACACGATATCGTGGCGATTAAATAAATTAATCAGTTCCCGCGCCGCCCGCGTTTTATGTAATACATCATTTTATCGCGATAAGTGTTTTATCGACGCAGAACTTTGTACTACCTACAGCTTTGGATGCGTTTCGGCTTTCTTCGAAAGTCCGAATGCTAGAACACAGAAATTTCTTCGATAATCGTTTTCTCGGTTCTATTTTCTCTGCTTCCAGTAAGTCTCTCAGACTCTACGGTTCTGTTTCGATAATTCCACAGACGAATCTGTCACGCAGCTGCTGTATATTATTAAATAATATACTATATATTATTAAAAATTGGTATATATAACTCGTCTTTTATTTTCCAAGGATACGATGCGATATTTTGCACAAAGTTTTGCAAGCAGGTCGTATTTAATTCACAGAAGGTGATGTTATATTTATTTGCACATATCATGAGAACGTTCCGAGGCACTCTTTTTTTTTTAGATAAAACGCATTAACAAATAAATTTCTGTGAAATTGTGATGAAGAGGAGCACTGCGTTTCGTCATCTTTTGCGCGCAAAAACGTTGAAATGATTGATGCGTATTCGGTCACCGTGACCGGATCTCGAGTAGTCAGATAAATCGAGTGAAAATTGATGGTAGCCCTCGACATTTAAATAATCGCGCTGCTTTTTATTCAATTTTATTTTCGCACTTTTTTTGGAGGTCAAATACGTAATTTGCTGGAAGATATAGTTCCCTTGATTATACATTTATAGTAATTATTTGACCAAGATTCCCCTCTTTATGGCACATAATTCTCATAAACCCAAAAGCATTCAATCATAAAAAAACTAATACCTTCTACCTTTTCTGCGCACTAAAAATAATCTCGCTTAATCACTGTCTTTCTGTAATGCAAAAATTATATCCTATTTAACTTGAAACTTGCATCAGACATACAATATATCATAGGGTGGTCCTTATTTTTCAACTTTAAAATTTATATTGTCTGACCCTCTTAAAAATCTTCTATTTGACAAAAAAATATCTCCGTGTTTTTTATTTGTATATTTTGATATATAACGGTCGCTCAAGGACTTTATATTTCGCATGTAGGAGAGACCGGGGCAAAATCGGGACGTTGAGAATAAAATCTCACAACACGTTCGAGACGGAAACGAAAAGACATATTAGACAACTGTATCTTACCATTAGGGCAATTATCAGAAGGAGCCCAGGAGAGTAGACCTAAGGACTATAGACGTTATCGAGAAATATTTACACGAAAGAATTCGCGAATATGTACCAACAGAGGCATATTAAATAGATGTCTGTTTTCATCTGATCAAAAACTATCGAGCAACAACGCCTTTTCATTCAAATCATCCAAACAGCACAATAAAAGCCCCGATGTCAGCCTATTATTAAAAAATGAAGATCAGATTCCAGCGATTCAAATGATTCGTCCGACGAAAGTCACATTTGACCATTTTTTCCTCATTAAAAATGAGAGTATGACTACAATTGTATACTTATAACATGCTCTGAAGACATTAGAAACATATTAAAAAAAACTTTACGCAAGTAACTTAAGCCAGTAAAAAGTTATTAATTTAGTAAAGCTAGATTGCCAAAATCGCCCACTGGTACAAAGAAACGAAAATTTATGCACACGTGGCATGCGCCGGTTTTCCACTAAGCCCCTCAATTATATAGTATACGTAAAAGTGGAAGTAGAGTGCAAAAGACGAGGTCCAGCTGTCGTTAAGGAGGTTCGATACCTCACTTGCGGGGCAGGCGGCGAGAGGGGTAAGCCTATGCTTATACATAGGAGCTCTGCAGTGATACCAATCTTAGATGAAAAAAAATTATGTAGACAAAAATGTTATTTACATGTCTATTCCTAAGAAAATTATTACTACACTGTTTGTTTTGGAATTCAATTAAGCAAAAAGTATGTTTAATGCAGCTAGAAACAATATTTTCATTAAAAGTAGCGTAAAATATGCGAGTGAAATATGGCAACGTCGCTTTGCGCCCATCTTTTTTTCTCTTTCCATCTCACAGTTGTGGCGTCCTTTTGCGCGTTCGTACTGGTTCGCAACAAATTATTAAATACATGTTTATAGCTTGGTAGTGTTTTTACCAATTTTTACTGTATCCTTTGTACAAGTATACATTGTATAGATGACTACCCGGTGTACAGCGTTGCCACGTTTCAAACAGTTCCTTCAGGCAGTTCCAAAAATACGGGAACATTGCTGTCTATTTATTCAATTACCTAATAAACCGTACGGTTCATGTCCGACTTTCTTTTTTAGAATCTCATGGGAATACTTAAGCTTTTCATTGCAACATTTTTTAGGACTTTTTCACTATTTTTAAAGACTCTGTGTAACATTTTATAGAAATTTTATCGTTTCTCCCATAACAGCCTGTGTATAAGAGCGCAACTTTGATTTCAATTTTTTCAAAAACCGTGCGGTTAATCGGCTTGAAATTTTGACACAATGCGGACAACACTTTGAACATTAGATTAGTACACTTTTCAAAGATTTCTCATTACTTTTTCTCCGGTATCGAACCTCCTTAAGCTAACCACCTAAGCTCGTCAAAATTGAATAAATACTACCCCTATATTTGAATGGTTTCGCGGGAGGACGGTGCACCATAATTTCCCCGATGTATTTCCTGCGCACTGGGCACCAGGGGACAGATGAACCCCGGCTCCAGTCATGAATTATTTAAAGTCCTGGAATCATTTGCCTGGTTTCACGTCATCCCCGTCAGTTACACAACATTTGCTAAGGCCGGAGCCCTTGAGACTCATTACGAATACGACCGGTCCCGTGGTCGCCGACGAGTAAACTCGTCCCCGAGATTTCGGATCTAGAAATCTCGAGAGCCGACGAGCAATGTCGTAACTGTGCTTTAATAGCGAGCGAAGGTCCGAACTTGACTGAAATTTTAAGCAGGTTCGACCGGATCGGTATCGCCCAGTTCCGCAACGCTGCGAGAAACGTTCAACCTTTATGGAGCAAACCGCGCAACGAGTCTAGTATCCCCAGGATTATTCAGTAAATCAAGCATTGGGGATATCGTCGAGTGTTTAGGAAACGAGAGGTGGTTAGAAATTCTTCATTTCCTTATGATGGCAGGAGGCCCGTCATGCTTCAGTGTTCTTTTAAAGGGACGCTGGAATGCAGACTCTGTTCGCATCGCTAGCCTTACTTCGCTGATGAAATGGCTTCTTGAAAACACAGAACGCTTTAATAATACTGTTTAGTCCGAGAGGAATTGAATTTTTTTTAAATTAGAAATTATCAGAAATGTTGTACTTTCTTGTTCGTGGTGTGCTTCAGGGGTCTCTCAGAAGGATGTTGGAATCTAGAATTAGTTTGTTTAGAATTGGAATTAGCTATGCTTGCTTCAGTGACGAAGTAATGGGAGTAAATGTAGCGTAATGTTATGCGATATGGAATATTTACTGCGAGCAGGAGAGATTCAGCCGTTTCAATGGTTTCAAACCTTTGCAGTATGAATGGGCTTGTGACGCACAACGTGCTACGATAATTGCAATTTATTCTCATAAATATGTAGAGATTTCGCGTCAACAGTATCCGAGGAGAATGAATTTTCCTTAGAAGGTGTATCTCACAGTTAAATTCCCTCGAGCAGAAACCTGCTAGAGGATTTAGACGTTCTCTGCTGTTCAGATTAATATATATTTCTCAATACCTGACGAGCACAAGGGGGAGGGCCACTTCTGGCTAAGAGAGAATTCAGTCAACAAGTGAAACCAAAAACAACTTTTTTTTCTTATGAATTTTATCCTCATATTTTATCCTCCTATTTTTAAGCTTAATTTTTAATGTAATTAAAAACAAAAAATAGTACCATAATGCATAAGTATTTAGCAATATTAATGAAAATCATTATTATAGAAAATTAAAAATCGTTAGATGGAAATAATTATTTTTCTAACACACTTCGCACGCATAGCAGATTTCGAGAAATTTCTATGGCTTCAGTTAAGACACGCCACTCATTTACTAAGAAAATATTGACTGCATTTCTTATTTGTATATTATAATAACACATTATTATAATAGTAAATACATTTAAATTTAGTTTAAGATGGTTAAACTTGCAAGAAAATTAATATCTCTTTAAACAAGTCTAAGTTTATTTACTGGTACAAGAATTTCGCGAATGTACCAATATAATTCAAATATTGGGACATGCATTTTTAGGTTGTCCGCTTACCGGGATAATACATAAACTTTGTTTTCAGTTTCCGATAGTATAATATTGTGTTATCTCCAATATTTAAACATTTTTTAATTTCATGATGGTTTTACAAATTAAATTAGGAGATAAACTTTGCCGCTATTCCCCTTAAGCGTCCGGGTATTGGTACATTTACGTTATACTTAAAGTACCAGGCACCAGTCATAAAAGTGCCTTAATTCAAAGGTGCATGAAAACAATGACCTTGGTTCTCACCGTTAGCCACAATGGTTTGTTTTGTTCAGTGACTTTCAGCTATCTGGAACTCGAATATCTCCTCTTCCTGCCCCGAAGTTACTTCGCCACGCGGGCTTTCACTTCGCTCACGCTAAAATAAAAAAGTCCCCCTTTTTCGAGATCCACGGAGAAAGACGAGGCGCGCGTTCGTTCGCTCGGCCGATTGAAAACAACAAAAAGCTCGCGCGGAAAGGCGACACGGCGTCCCTTCGTATCTTAGGAACAAACGGCGTGACTGCATTCACGAAAATAAACGCGTCGCCGTAAATCGCCCAGCTCGATTCTGTTATTTATAACGTAGTGAATGACGCTTCTATCGATGGGGCCGCGTTCTCTTAACTCGCACGTCAGTGACGAGTATGGAGCCCGGCTCTATCGACGACCAGGGCTTGTCACGTTCTCGCATTTAGCATATCTGGAGATCATAGATGCAATATAAAAATGGGAGCTGAACCTCGATACTTGCACCTGGATACTCGTGCATATATCGAAGCCGATGTAACAGTGGCGGATTTAAGGCAAAAGGCCCAGGTGGCAAACGTTTTGAGGGGCCCATTCTTGGGGAAAAATGAAGAGGTAGTTTACTAAAAACGGGCCAAGTGTAGTAGAACGAGAAAATGTAGTGTTCGGATACCTATACCTACTCATAATTCTTTTGGGACTTGGGGGCCTGGTGGGGCCTTCTGGACAGGGGCTCAGCCCTGTTAAATCCGCCACTGCCATGTACTCAAGTTCTTTCTCTTCCCTCGTGATTGTATACTTTATGTACTAACCCATTTACTGCATTCATTTTGCAACATTCTTATAGAGTCTCACTTAAGCAGTTCATCAAAATTTATTTGTTGCGAATATATCCATTCGGGGCACATTGTAAGGAGTTGGTCTTAAATTACTAGGGTCCTGAATTTCTTATGTTTTCTTTAGGGGGTTCAGGTATCGTTTTTAACCTAATTTTCAATGTAAAAAATTACTTTTCATCGCACACACGAAACCGAGTTTAATGAATTGTATCAATTTTTTAAAAAAATTTAACCCCTAACTGGTATACTGTTTTAGGACACAGAAATTTATAAAGTCGACACTAGATCAACCTCTATGAATATTTTGTTCCTAGGTGATGTATAATCAACAGAAATAGAAGAAATAAATAATAGAAACGTAGGAAGTTAAATTATTGTTATAAAATTAATTAGGAATTCAGTTTACAAACTTAGACAACCAAACATTTTGCATCGAACTTTGCGTGCTTGGGGTCATGAGCGACCCCAGGATACCAGTTGAGGGTTAATAATTGAAAAATGCAATGTAAAAAATTCTTACGTAAGGAAGGGGAGAGGGGATTGGATTATAAAATCTTTCGAATTCTTATACTTGGAGTGGAGCGGGGTAAGAATCGCCAAAATTACCCTTACCTACCCAATTTGAGGTCAGCCCCTAAGGCACAAACATTGGTGCTTAAATCTTGGTTACCCTGCGCGGCAGATTAAATGTAATTGATATGTTCAAGCCTGCGCTTTATTTTCACACGGTCAAGAATCTCCCATTCATCATATCGCCGCGCGCCCGTACTTTCTCAATTTGTACAGACCGCGTCGAGCCGTTTGTTGGCTATCAGTTGATTCGAAAGCTTGTTCCGAAACGATTCGCCGCGGCGAGGATACAGTGGTTGGCGTTTATTGAAGCCTTCCGACCGCCTCTCCTAGACACTGCCCGCGAGATACCATTGAACCGTTACCCGTCGATCGGCGTATTTCGCGGCTAAAGTCAGCCGCTACTCTTTCGCCGTAATTCACTTGGGGGGCGGTTTTGTGTTTCTCTGGAAATGATATGTGGCCCGAAATAAAAAGATAAATCCCTCTCTCTCTCTATCTCTGCCGTTCGGTTGGATAGCGCGTGTCGAATAAATCACCGAAATTGGAAAATAAATTTCTCCGCGGACGCAATAAAAAGAAAAGCAGGGGTGAAAGAGGGAAGGAGGCGGAAGAGAGGAAGCTCGAACAAAGCGGTCTCTTCGGGGAGATGTAAAATGCACTCTCTCGTGAAATTTATTTCTGGAAGCATGTCTACAGCGGTGGTCAGAAGAAAGTTGGAAAAAATATTTCTACATCGATACTGAGCTTCATCGGAGTTGATGTCACTGATTTATTCCAGGGAATCTCCAAATTCCGCGACGCCGGCTTGGGATTATAGTTCCTATTCATCGAAACATGACGGTTTTATTATCTTCGCTGTGTAAGCCCTCTTTTGACTACCGCTGTGTACCGATAAAGTAGCTTTCGCCCCGAGGAATGCCGCACCGATTCAAAGAAGTCATTCGTGCATCCGCCCATGAGCATTCGGCTCGGACGTCTAAATTGTCCAACGAACCGTATCTCTTTGGTCCTTGTCTCTTTCCGTTCCTGCGTGTCTACGCCTGTTCAACGCAGAACGCTGTCTAGGATGGCGTTGCGTGTATAGATTCGTACCGGACCGTCGAGGAACACGCTAGTAAGAGAGGAGCATCGGTGATCGAAGTCTACCAAACGTAATAGGTCCTCAGTTAATGATCAATTATAATGGTCAACGCCACCCAGCAACGACGAAAGGCACAGCTAATCGGAGAAACCTCTAGAACCACGGACACTAACCTTGCCACGTGGAATTACGCTTCTTGCTTTCCTCCCCCCCCCCCCCCTCGATTTTGGTTGCCCAAACGATAATTTTCGATTACCAAAATGGATTTACGCAACTGGTAGCCGTTACGAAATCTCTCATCGCCGCGTCCATCCGTATTTTTGCGCTTCCCAGAGCAGAAACGCGCTCGCCCCAGCATTTAGTGTAATTCTGTAGCGTTGGTAGGACTGGTTGCTGGGGGAAGAACGTGAGTTCGCATGGCCGAATGCAGGAACGCCTATTCTTGACTAGGTTCGCGGTAGAAATAGAGCCGGGTTAATAAGAAGAATTGTTCTCTGTTTCAATTATTTGCCTCACAAGTACCCTATTCGTGCCTCATTAATTATACGCGAACGAAATCGATGACTAAACATCTTGCACTCCCCCCGTCATGGGAAAAAAGGGGAGCATTTCAAACGAATCGTTTTATCGTGGCAAAGGGATAGTCGCACGAGTGCTGCCCGTAGATATATATCCGATTCGCTGAAAATACGCGAAACGATAATTGGTCCGAGCCCGACGTCTAATTGCAAGCGGCGGTGTCTGTGCTCGTTCGTAGAACCCTATGGAGAGAGAAGGAGAGAGGACGTACGTGGAAGGGGCTCGAACTTCCCGTCTGTTCTTAGCGCGTTAGTTGTGGTTCACGAGCGAGCACATGTCGATTCTTCGCGCCCAGGGTCGCGATACCCGGCTCTCGTGCCCGTCGTCTTCTCTCCTTCGTTCGACACACATTTGCGTTTATAAGAGGCAAACAATACGCGCGCACGACCCTCGGCGAGAGAACGACCCCGCGTGCTCGAGCGAGGCGCGCACTGCCCTCGCGAAACGAGAAATTCCGTGGAAAGAGACGCGGGGAATCGTTAAAAAAAAAAAAAGGTACTTCTGGCGAGAGTTTGTCACGTGACCTTGAATGACGTCACCGAGGCCAATAGGAAACCTTCCAAACGGCGGCGTTATAACCCGAGCTACCGGAGCAAGAGTTCGTGTGACGTCACCTGCGCAGCAGGGCCACGCGCATCCTGCCCGACGACGTGACCCGAGGTAGAATCAATCGTGAATTTCCAACGAAATCTTTCCCTTTTCTCGCGACCGCACCGACGTTATCGCGGGGAAGAGCGTCGATGCAACGTGTTTAATTGATAGATTCTTAGGCTTCGGTCCTATATTATTTGCCATCGGCCCGCCCTGTTTCCAAGCACGTTTTCCACTTTAGGAAAACGGTGCTCCGGATCAGAGAAACATTCGACGGCTCGGAGAGCGACCGAAGAAAGAATTTATCGCGCGCGACGGGACGGGGAGAAATATATACGGTTTAAAGCGGAGGCTAGCGGCAACGTCGCAAACCGTTTGTCGGACTCAGCCGCCGAGTCACCGACTTTTCGAGGCCACGGCACGGCAGCGTGTGGCCCGTGCGCGTTCGATTCATTTCGATTACGAGCGCGATCTATCGGTGCCGGGAAATATGAGCTCAAGGACGGGCTTTCCCCGCGCCGAGAGATCGCGAATCTCGGCCGGTAACGCAGAGATTTACTTTCCATCTCGCTTCGTGTTCCACTTAGCGAGCGCGGCCGGCTAACCTTGCGACTCTGAATGGCACAACGCGCGGAAGTTTACGCTTCTTCCGTTTTAACAGCCACGTCGAATATCACACGCGGTCACGTAATTTATTGTTCGAATAACGTTTAACGGTTTAACGTATATCTTTTCGTCGTATTTTCGACGGGGAAGAGTAGGGGAGAGTGCTTGCTCGTAAATGATTTTAATAATTCGATCGTTCCTCAGAGAAAGTCGGGAACTGGTTTTGAGTAATTTACTGGCGCTCTTGGCAGTACTAGAACGTTATGTTTTACTTCTTTCTTTTTTTGCACTGCTTTTTCGTTGTTTTTTGCGTCGTTCAGTAGGCACATACAATTAGTTCGACTGAGGAATTTCTCAATTACTTTCTTTTTCTTCGAAATGTCCTCCCTTCGGCAAGTCACGTTTTACGATAATTAGAGTGGAAATGAGTTTTGGGAATTTATCGTAGTTATTTTGAAATGAAGGAGATCTTGAGTGGAAGAAGTTTTGCATTTTTTTTTTGTACAAAAAGGTGACAGTGCAATTCACTTGTAAATGGTATAATGCATTTTCAGTTGGAAAAAGTACACCCCTATTTGTAGGGTGCTCGCGTTGAAGTGTATAATGAAAAGTTTTGTCAAATTCTCTTCCACTTCTTTTCTCTTTATTACACTTAGCAATTTGCTTTCAGGTCTGCCCTGACATTTTGCATACCAATCCTGTTCAGATTTTACTCAAAATGCAGTATATCCAGAGTTTAAACAAATTAAATAAGATTTTATAATGAATTAAATTTAAACTCTACTGATTTATTTTTTATTCGGTAGGGAGAAGTAATTCTAATAATAAAAGGATGCAACAGAGAAATTCTAACAAGAAGATATTGTGATAAAAAATGATTAAATTTGAAATAGGACAATTTTAAACAACTTGCTGCTAATGAATTTATAAGCGTCTTGGCGAAGGTTCTGCACGAACGTGCATCGAACTCCATTATTATGACAAACAGTCAAATGAGTAATTGTTTTAAACGTCTGATAGACCAGGGACAGATATGACAGTTTATTATACGTATTCAATTATCGCGCAAGTCGGTGGAATGCGGATTATCAGTTTAAATATTTGTCAGAGTGTGCCGATACTCGCGCGTCAGAATTAAGAAGTTTGAATAATCGACAACAAAATTCTTTATCCAGTTGAAAAACATCCCACAGACAGTTATTCGATATATAATGCAGTATTTCCTTCCATTTTAATTTAATATTAAATTTATCTCAACTGGTTTCAATTTACTCGAACCAGAATTAGCATTCATATTTAGAAAAACATATTTTCATCCACATTGTGTTTCTGTATTCGCAAACTTTCACTTACTTTCCGTTTTACGGAACCGCCATCTTCTTATTAAATTTTGTTATAAACGCCCCTCTATTTTTATCGTCCTACGAACTTCCCGCAAACGTACAGAACCTCGTCCAAGCTGGGAAAAGTTACACGATCGTTATTTACACTTTGATAATGAGACAAATTAAAAAATCGCTTCCATCGAAAATGTTTGTTCAGTTGCATCTGCGACGAATGGCGGTATGCGAGATATTGGAAAAATGGGTTCAGAATCTTCAGCGCGTATCTTGTTAACCAGAAATTGATTCTAAATATGTCAAGATTAATTTTTAGACCTATAATCGTATTTAGAATAGAATTGAAAATATAAAAAGTAAAATAACGTGGCTTAACGAGGGGGAACTATGCCATGTAGCGAAAGGGGACTCCCAGAATAGATCAGTGTTACCAACATCGTATAGAAAACCTGATATTAAAGTTACTTTATTTCTTTTCACCGTCATTGTACACTGATTGTTACTGACCGAGCTCTTTTACTTAGTTTAGCGAGTTCTAAATGTTCTTATAAATTCTGGAACTCTTTTAAACCTATTAATATAATTTTTTAATAAGAAATGGCACCCAGGTACGTTGAAATTCGTTGTTAAAAATCACAAAAATGAAATTTATGTTACGATGATATATTAATTATTAAATTTCCACGAATCGTTAACTGGTTTTACCGGAAGGCGTCAACTCGACTTCTTCAGTAAACAGGTGAAACGCCCATCATATTATCCTCGTATTTCAACGGAAGTTGCATGGCTACTGCGGTAATGCAAAACACTTTTCATTTAAAAGGATACACACGTATGAAACAGTTCGGTTATGTTCATCGAACCCCAACTTGTTTTTACCATTTAACCGAAGGACTTTCGTAAGATTTTAGATAACAAATTCGTTACCTTTATGTCTAATATCGGTTTTGTATTCGTCGCGTCATAAATAAAGAGGGTTTCTTAATATTAAATAAAGCGAATGGTAAAAAAGCGGCATTGTAAATAATTCATTGCATTAAATGCAATACTTATGCGCCATGGCATGCAATATGCAACGGGAGTCACGGTGAACAAACCAAACGAGATGGTTTTGCATTATTATTTGACATTTTAATGTGAAAGGGAAGCCTCGTGACCGCGGTATTTTTTTTATCATTGTTACATTTATGCCAATTTAATGAATACATGCCGAAGAATTTAAATGCAAGCTTTAGTTTCTTCATTGTTGCCTAAATGAGATTGCATTAACTCCACGGTGGACGAGTTTCATTTGAACTTGTAATAGGAAATATTTATTGAAAGTAACGTTGAATATCTTTCTATTTTTTTTTTGGTAATGATGTTGTTTTGAAACAAAATTAGTGTATTGATCCGTGTTAAACAACAGAAACGTCTAATGATAAATAAATTTTATTACTTTTTCAAGACTTGTAATATTTGAAATTTAATGCTAAAACAGTGATATATTTCTGTTACACGGTTAATGGACTTTTTTATCACTCGAGCTGTTGAGAATAGGGATGGTGGTGTGTATTTCGCTTCACTTTGAAAAATTGGAATAAGAGGAATAAATATACTGCATATTGCGATACCTCATCGGCTTTCAAATTTCATTTACACTATAATTTTCTTTCTTTTTTGTTACAGCTTCGGCACATTAGGCAACAAGAAGGTTCGAATAGTCATGACGTTCAACAGGGGGAAGTGTCTTCATCGAATCCTAACATACTGTCCAACGATCAAGTTGGTCCTATTTTACTCGAGGTACGAATCCACTTGCACACGACGATTTAATTAAGGGGACTAGGCTGTCGTTTCCCGTGAAAGAAACACTTTCTTCTTAATGTATTTGTAAAGAAATGAAAGCAGATCCAGATGTATCTTTTTACCCGTTGTTTATTATTATCATAGAGATTGAAAAAAGTTGGCATAAAATATGCATGTGCTTTAAAAATGGCGGTGGTGATTGGTAAACATTTTAACGTTCTTCTGTAGTTTTCAGGTAATATTATTAATTAAAACAGAATTATTAAATTGGTGGCCGAAAAACGGCGATTATTTCAAGAAAAATTCGGTCGTGTTTGTGCGCCAATTTTTTTTCGTTGCGCGAGAAATGGCACATGTTTTATATATCCTGTAATTTTTTCAAGTCGATCTGAACCCCAGTTCATTCGGAACTAGGGGAAACACAAGAGAAAAAATGATTCGAGAAAAACGCGTTTAAAGTCTCTGGGTAAAGGCGACGCTGTAAGTTGCCGCTTGACATTTTTAGCTGCCAAATCAACAATTCTGAATTTTAATATAAACCAAGCGGCATTTTATTCAGAAAAGATAGTACTTTCGGAAAATGCAATTAAAAAAAAAAACGATTTTTCAACTGCCTACTTAGTCCCCTTAAAACACGAACTATCCGTTTCAGGTTGATTAAAATTGGCTGCCTATTGGATAAGTTCATCGATTATTGTCCTCAGTTCTTTGATATCGGGAAAATGAAATGCAACGGATGTATGTCAATTGCGCCAATACGTCGCTTAAAAATCTCTCGATTCGTCGACAGTGCCATCCTCCCATTGAATCTCGATCGAACGTTTTAAGTGTGTAGCAAAATTTAACCGTACATTGAATTTTTGTCTAGGCGCTAGATGGCTTTCTATTTGTTGTAAATACGGAGGGACGCGTGGAGTACGTGACGGATAATATAACTCAATATATAAATTATACGAGGGACGATGTGCTTGGCAAGGATATTTATAATATTATTCACCATGGAGACCACCACACCTTCATGCCGAGCTTGCTGCCCATGTCATTAGGTTGGTACCTCAATCATTATTATTGCTTATTTGTTCCGGCTTTTCTCTCTTTCTTCTCTTTTCCTTTTTTTAAATGGAAATTGGAGTTGCATCCAGCTTCGCAGGCACACGATAAAACAATTATTAAGTCAGTCCATAACTAATATTGTTCTTTCATTCGTCAGTCAAGAATAGAATTATTTGATAATATGTTTTCGTTTGATGATTAATATATTCACAAGAATCGATCAATGCACTGAACAGAACTAATACTGAAGGGACCTTTACTCTAGTAGAACCGAATACAGTATTCGTTCAAACAAAAATACTCGCGAGGCGTTCGAACCCATCACTACCTTCAGTTGGAATTTCATATAAATTTTGTTAATTCTTTTTTCATGTGTTTCGTATGGAAGGTGGAAACCTGACATGGCAATTTTGTATGGATAGAAAAATTTTCCATGATTTCCCAATCGAAGCCTTTCAATTTCTGAATTTCTTAAAGTCAAACTCAACGATCGTTTGGTTGCTAGGCAAAGGATCATGATGAATAATTGAGAGAAAGAACGGACAAACCCACATTTTTTTGCGAAATTGAGTTAGCAACAGTAATGTATTTTAATGGACTGTACTAATTATATAAAATAGGAAAAATTAATTTTTTTTCAATGTGAGCTAGTCCGTTTTTGCTCTCAATGCCTCAATTCTACTCATGTATGAAATGGATAACAAAACCTTCAGCTGGTCTATGCTTGATTCAGACTGTGGAATCAGGGTTTCCCCATCACTACTTCATTCACTTCAACGTTCAAAATTACTGTGCACCACTTATATTTCATCTCACTTGATAATTCTATTTAGAAGTCGTTTTTTTCTCAGCCCATAAAGAAAGTTTGAAGACATACCCAGCCATTGTTGAAGATTGGCAGTAGAAAGTTCGTGCACCACCCACTATCCATACTTGCAACTCTTTCCCATTTTCTCAGACGATACTGCATTGCGCAATGAACTATTTAGATCAAGTTCTTCAGCTAAATTTTCCTATAATTGCAATTGAATCTCTTTCAATAGTAACCCCTGGAAGGTCCATTGGTCTTGAGGTTCGCAATAATGCATTACCAAAATTATCATTTCCCAATGAAAATTTGTTAAACCATCCTCAGCACTGATGTACGCTAATATTGATCTTTACACTATAAATAAAATATTTGATTTGTAGCAGTGAAAATTGCGGCGTAAAGTTGAAGAAAGGTAAACGAACGCAATGCACGATACTCCTATTTATATTGTTTCGTTAAACTTTCCGCGGAAAAGCAGCATTATTTATGGGACGACCCAACATGTATGAGTGCGTTTGGTATGCGTCACCCAGTAGTTATGATAATGTTACTTCGGCATCGGTTTACTGTCACCGTTCACGTGTGCTTCTCGGTTTATCTCGTCCTGTTATGAACTTCGGCAGTTCTACAACGGCGAGATTCATCTCGTGTAACGCAAGGAGAGAGTTCTAAAATTCCCGGGCGTAGCAGAAATTCGATGCCACTGGTCGCTACTGGCATCGAAGCGCAGCTCGCTTTTCGATTCGTGTCGCTGGTATCCGCGAGATTTCATTAAATATTTATGTCAGTTTACTAAACGACCGATAATAGTCATGCCTAGTATCAACGAGGTTTAACCATTGACTTTACTCTTCGTTGACCCAGGAATTCTACCAAATTTGACTACACAGCTTATTTGGGAATGATCTGGAATTTTGATTTTTCGTCGAGCTTCAATTATGCGAAATTATAGTATTTATGAGAGAGAGATAATGATAGATATTTATGAGAAGCTACTAGCGTTTTTACTCGCGATAAGTGGACGCACAAAAAGTCACCTTTCAGCTAGCAGTTAATGGCAGAAGATCGTACCGGCGATTTGGTAAAAGTGGTTGCAGAAAATTAGAAAAATTCAACTAACAGGGAGAGGTTTTTAGGTCTCCGCCTTCCATTTCTTTGGTATTTGAATATGTTTTAGAGGACCGAAAACTAAGAAATAGGTGTCTTTTTATTTCCGCCCATATGAACTTGGAGGGGTGGTTTCATCCCCTAAACATACAAATGGGTTAAAATAAAAAGACACCTATTTCTTATTTTTCTGTCTTTTAAAATATACATATTCGAAAACCAAAGCAATGGAAGGCTGAGACCTAAAAACCTCTCCTCGTAAGCAGCATTATCTCATCAAGACGTTAATTGCAACTCACTCGGCACATTTGCGAAATTTATTTTTACTAAACTTTTGCGACGGGCACAGATGATTCATAGATACAACAGCTTGACACTTGTTGCTCGTAATAAGCAGATGAATGTTGAATCATACATCTCTGGAATAGAACAAGATTAAGGTACCGTTTCTAATTTAGGCTGGACGAACGAGCCACAGCCCCAAAGGAATCGTATCTTCAATTGCCGCTTCTTGGTGAAGCCTCCCGATGATAAAGAAGAGACTATGGAAGAGAAGCAGCAACGAGTATCGAAATACGAGTCTATGCAAATCTGTTCAGCCCTTTTGCCAAGTAATAGCGAACGTCTGGAGAGCGGTGACGTGTCCTCTGAATCGGACATCGGTCCATGCGTGATGTGTGTGGCTCGCAGGATACCGCCGAACGAGAAGCCCACTTCTACGCCCATCGCTACGCCCATCGAGCAGTTCACTGTCAGGTTGGACCCCACGGGGAAGATTATCGCGGTCGATCTCAGCTGGTTGTCGCCTCCTTACTCCACGTACCTAGGCAAGGTAAGGGTACGTAAGAATTCCTCGTGTATTCTCTCTCGAAACTCCTGCTCGCCCCGCAAAAATCCCATCCATCTTCTCGCATCCGGAATTAGGGGAAACGGACGGATCCCAACGATTGTCTGGATGGCTTCGCTTCTCAAGAGCAGCCATCCGGCAAACGAGAGACTCCGGCCCCAATGCTGATCTAATAAGACGCTCGGTCGATTCCTTTTCTCATTAAAATTTTCAGCAATCTGACTCATTCTGTTGCTTTTACCTTTGGTTCTCCTGCCATTTAAAGGCTCGAGTTTTGCAAGCGGTAGCCATATTGCAATGAGTTCGGGCTTAGGAAGAACTCCCTGGTTAGGGCAGCCTGGCAATTGAAAGGGCACTGCACAAATCCTTGTTTACAAGCAATTTTTTTCTTTGTATACGAAGGGTAAGAGGAAAAACAGCTTTATCGAGACAATTCAGATTTAATACTCTAGTCCATCATTAAAGAAGCAAGGTTCAATGAATTTAATTTTCTTATATAATTTTCTTCTTAACTAATCTCTTGTTTCACCTTGGCCAACTGAAGGTTGTTCCAGTGCAGAGTGGACATTTCCTGCTTCTAACCAGTCTACCAAATCTTTAACGTTATCTTACGGGGGTACTTGAACTTTGTGACCCTTTGTGAGTCGGCAGTTCTGCAGTCCCAGTTGCCACCGACCAGTGACGGTTTTTTGAAATAAAAAATTATTTATTTGAAATAAAAATTTCGCACACAAATTGTTTGCCCACTCTGCCACCAACAAAGTATACTGTAAATCGCAAAATCACGAAAAATGGTAATTCCCAGTTTTTCCCCTCACCCTTCATATATTCTTCCCTTTCGCTTATATTTGCAGACATTTTAAAGTATCGTAAATAGTAATACGTCACTTTAATTACTGCCACATCGATAGCTGTAGAGACAGCCAGGTGTTCTAGGTATTTTCTCTAATTACTCTTCCCATTTAAAAGTAAACGTTTACAGTCTATATTCTCGCCTACTCTGTACACTATCAAAGGGCCGTCCCTTCGATAAGCGAACTAAAAAGATTCCCTGTGGGACATTGTTACAGGACCTGATCGGCAATACGATAAAAGAGTTGTGCCACCCTCATGATCTCAGTAAGCTAACTGCACACTTGCACGATACGCTTCAACTTGGTGAGAGCATCAGCGATGTGTATCGGCTGCGCGTTAGGCCCGATAAGTTCCTTAACATTCAAACAAAGTCAAAGCTTTTCAAAGCGAATGTGATGAATACACCACGCAGTACCGACTTCATTATGGCCACCAACTCCATCATTGGGTAAGTCGGAACGACCATGCCTCTTACTTGTTTCTTAGCCGTACAACCCGACAGATCCTCGCCACTCATTCAACCCCGGAGACCAATGGCCATTCTCGCGATTATACGTAGCCTCTCTGCATTCTCTCTTCATTAAAAGTTCGCCGATTCTCCCTGCGACAGTCGAGAACGAACGAACCGATTGGCCCCTCAGCGTGGGATGACGCGCGGGACTCGTCATAAGAAACACCGTCCGGAACCGAGCTCCGAGTAAGGCTCGGGTCCAGGGTCTGTCGAAACAGAGGCGCGCCGAGCACTACTCGTGTACTTTCTGTAGTTTCGTGGTGTTAGTAGTTGTCGAATGGGAATGCGGCGATCTCGGCCCCACACAGGCGTGCTAAGTTAACGATTCTGGCCCGAGCAGTGTTTCTCCCTTCTTAAAAGGGCCATTCACCGTTTCGACCGATGCAACTCGTTCCGCAACTGAATGGATGAGAAAAAGAATGCCTCTACGCTGAGGGGTTAAACCGAGGTTGAATGCGTCGACGCACTGACTACCGAGATGGCGGCAAATGAGAACCGCAGAGGGTTGGACCGAAGTGGTTTAAAAGGAATTGGAGATATTTCGGAAATCAAATGGTTCTTTTAATGCAATCGAATGCGCCAATGGTACTCGGTGCGTTGATGTTAACTAGATGTAATTACACGGATACGTTAAGGTTAGAATTGTCGAAAGAGAACAGACTACTAGACAGTGTAACCTCGATTATCACAGGCGCGCGTTGATGTTTAAATTGACATTTGAGGGGGGATACAGCCGGCTTGTTTTCTGTTCAATATTTTTAATCGAACGTTTAATCAGCGCCTCGATAATCGACGTTCAGCCGAGTAATTAAGTTAATGTGTCCTTCGTGTCGCTTAATTACTCTGCTACTGGAATACACATAGGGCAAGGGTGACTATATCTACACGACATTCCACTTACGAACTTCCCGCTTCATTAGGTTTCCGCTAATGTATTCTGCTCTCCTGATTTCTCCTTGTTTCTCTTATCGAGCTCCGTTTCAATAACTTTTTTCGGCCCAACTAAAAAGCACAAAAAGAAACCGAACCAAAGAGCGGGACAAGACCGCAGAAGCGAATTTGATCGGAGACTACTAACACCGAAACGAAGGTAGAGCGCGATATTCGTTGATCGTTAACATCGGGGTAGCAAATTCGACTAAACCTTTCCCAGAGCTCGCGTTGTTTTCTCTCTTAGGCCTCTAAAATGCCTTGCATGCGTCGCAACGCGGGTTTTCTTCTCGGTGTTGGAGATCTGACCACTCTTGAAAATTGAAAACGATTTATCCTCGCTGTGATGTGATCGTGATTTACCACCCCAGAATGCGTCTAATTAGTTTGTGCTTTCTAATGCTTCGTTTGCTGATAACCGCTATGTGTGTCACACGCTCTGGCGCCATCGTGCCTCATCACACAACCTTCTGCAGTGTTCGGTTTCCACACGATCTTCCACACTTCATACACAGCCATCGAGGCGAGGAATGGCAAAGGTGCCATTGGCTAGAGATCTACGAACCACGCCATTCTTCATCTCGATTTACGTATTGCGTGATGTCTAGAAACGTGTGCGAAGTAGCGGGTGATCGCAAGACGATCCTTTCGTTTCCTGACTAGTCCAGTTTCGGGATCTGGAATTTCCTTGCTCGCTGCAGTATTATTCGCAAACGCGACGGCGTAGAAATGAATTCGGAGCTGTTCGACGCGGTAAACGTCCGAGGATAGAGGCACCGTTCAAGGTAGTAGAGAGTTTTGCGATCACCTGGGGGCATTCACGTCATCGGGCTGCATATAACGTGTTGAGGCTGCAAGTGCATAGCGAGAGTAAGACTTACCGTGGCGACACGGTGAAGAAGGGTCCTACTTGCGCTTATGCAACTTGCGTCAGGGTATCAAGGTGGCTCGATTGACGCTCAAGGTTCTTCTCTCAGCGAACAGTGCGGCGCGATGCGAAGAACATTGTGTCTACTACCCTGTAGACTATTCATCCTTTCGGTTGCCTCGTTGAAGTTAACGGAGTTGTATATTTCTCCCTTTGACGGTGATGGCATTATTCAGATACTTTAGAAAGGCAATGACGCTGGAGGGAGGCGGTCGCACTGTTCGCCGTGAGGAGCCATTCACCGTGATACGTCGCACGAGAGAAAGAGAGAGGGAGAGAGAATAGAGAACGATCCGGATAGAGATACAGTAAAGTAGTGATGCTTAGTGTTAGTCTAAAAACAGAAAAAGTGTTAATGGTAAATGGCAAATACATTGTGTTGTTTTGTTTCTTGTCCATGATAGGGACAATGACTTAACGCCTATCGAGGGTGGTCAGCTTTCCAACAACAAAGTGTGCTCAGGACACTCTAGTAACCGTTGTGCGAATAATAGTAATAATAATAATGGTAACAGTAAGGCAAATAACGTGGGTGGCCCGCTGTTGTCCGTGGCGCATCTGAACGGTCAAGTGAGCGGTATCAGTGGCCGGGGGTTGGCAGCGGGCACGTCGTCGTCGTCGTCGTCGTCGTCCTCGTCGTCGTCGCACGGCGCCGCGACATCGTCTAACTCGATCGTCTTTAGCGCGGCCGAGTCGTGCAACCCCCTGCCGTCTCTAACTACCAGTAATCCGTTCAACCACTTTTCGGGGAACATGGACTTGGAATTCGAGCTCTTCCCCAGTTCCACATGGGACTTGGATAGTAGCAGCGGCTGGCCGGATAGGCCCGAGTCGAGAGCGAGCGGGCCACCAAACTCACGACCACCTTCCCAGCCAGCCCCGACATCTCCGAGTCCCCAGGGAGCGTTCTCCTCTAATACGGCGGTGGCGCCTCACTGCAGCCCCTTACGCGCGTTCAGCCCGACCTCAGGCAACGCGGCCCACACCTTCAGTAATTCGTTCCCCTTCAGTCCGCTTCAGGAATCACAGACGTCCACCATGACGAACAGCGCCGCTAGTAGCGTTAGCGCCAACGGCGCGGCCGCGGCCGGCCTCACGCCCAAGCGACAGGACGAAGGGAAGACCGGCTGCACCACCACCAGCCAGACCCCCATGGAGGGCAGCAACGCGAGAAGCAACGCGGCGGTCGCCGCCGGCCAGGGAACGGCCGGCCAGGCCACGGGCGGCGCCGCGGCCGTCGCCGAGACTCAGAACAGTGTTGTGTCCACCGAGTCCGGTAGATTGAGAAACCTGTTGACCCAGAGGCCTAGTGCTAGTGAGGACAGTCAGGACAATACGGCTAACGATTTCGAGAGCCAGAATAAGCATAGGATATTAAAGATCTTGTTGAATCAGCCAGACGAGGACGATTTCCACCCCGACCATAATAATAAAGTGCGCAACAGTCCTAGCAACATGCCGAAACCAAGCATGGAGCATTCGAAATCTACGCTTGGGAATAATATGCTGTTGCAGGTAAACACGCTGTTCTATTTAAGTCCAGGGGGCACTGGACCGGTACCCCAATCTATTCAGCTTTATCAATCCCAACTGCTTTACGTACCTTGTTTCCTTGCTTCTCCCCTTTATCCCGCTCAGATGATCCTCTCAGAAGTACGAGATCAGCCAAGACGTTCTTAGAAAATAGAATCTTATCTTT
This sequence comes from Andrena haemorrhoa, assembly GCA_910592295.1. NCBI lineage: Eukaryota > Metazoa > Arthropoda > Insecta > Hymenoptera > Andrenidae > Andrena > Andrena haemorrhoa. The sequence continues at coordinate 18,807,005 of OU342943.1, forward strand.
ATCAAGTTCCTGTGTCAGTAAAGTGCGCGTACTAGTGAGTATAGCAACAATAATCGAAATAAACAAATAAACATGAAACAGCTAATAATTGGCACCAAGTTTCGATGAAGATTTGTTAAAAAAATCTTGACCGCATTTAGATCTCACACTTTTTATTCATTTCTAAATATTTTACTCGATGGGAAGGTTCGAAATTCGATGGCAATCGCAGATCGCAAGTAAACAAACAGTCTTCTCACGATAGATGGCAAAATTAAAAGCTCGGAAGGGCAAAGGTTTTGGCTGATCGCGATCTTCCCGTTCAGATCAAAAGGATTTAATTCGTAAGACTGTGTACTAATCTCTTACTCGTATCTCACTTCTTAAAGTTGTTAAACGAGAAAAACGACGATGAGGACGAAGAGGCTCGCGCCGGCTTGAAGAAAAGGAACGAGCTTCTGCAACAGCTTCTGAAGGATCAAGATGACGAGAGGAAGGTTCAGGAGCAACAGGTAGGTGTCCACATGCTTGGATTACTCTCTAACGTGTAGGATTGTTTGCCATGGTCGGCAATTGCTTTCAAGTACAAGGACAATCGAGTTGATATTGAACTAAACTAGTACAAAAATGTTTCTCTGTATCTTACATTATACCTAAATGTTTTCAACGCTAATTTGATTCAAATTTCGCGAATAATTAATACACAATGCGTATAGTGATGTGTTGAAACGCGTAGGGGGCACTATTGAAAAATTGACAAAAAATGGGGTTCAAAGTACTTTTCCAGACCCTCGATATAATATGCGCTCTTGCGTAAGTATGAACCCCAAATTCAGTTGTATTCGATTGTAATCCGTGTAGTAATTCCAGTCATATGTGTATGCACAGCTTTAATTAGTTATTTAAATTGGTGTCGTGGTTACCTTGTTACAAACTTTGAACTTTGATTTTCTCTCAAAATTTGGAGTAGACCGCCTTGGGTACTTAACGCCTCGCTGTGCGTCGAATGAACTGACTGTACACAATTTTTTAGCCAAACCGGGCGCTTAGCGCAGACCATGTGCGGGAATCCTGAAGTCATATCTGTTAAGCATACTTGTGAAACGCTCATAGGCGTTTCTCGTATTGACCGAGCCCACCTGGTGGCTTCATAATATTCTCCTTCGTTAGTCTTTTCAATGATTAAGAATAAGTAATATCCCGACTTGTATCCCGTGATTTATGGAATGCAATGCATGGAACAGTGCAAGTCACAGACTCGCGAAGAAGATCCTCTCCTGCGAAGTCTTGGTTTTCGGAACACTACGCCGTCCCCGTCTCAGTCAGGCGACAACGTAGGTCTTGGTGGCTCCACACAAGTCGGGCAGAAGAGACCAGGCGAGGATGGCGATCTGAACGTAGCTGTGAAGCGACCCATGGATGGCTCGCACCAAGTCTCCTCTTCTGGTACATCCATCAATGCGACCAGCAAGCTCTGGGAGAAGAATAAGATGTTGGCCTCGCTGCTGGCAAAGCAGCCTTCTCAGCCAACTACTATCCCACCAATACCTGCGTCTGTGATATCGGCTACGCCACAGGTAATTACACGTTTAACATGTGTAATATTGCTAAAATTCGGGTGGTCGGTGGGACCTCGATGCATGCTCGAAAAGTTGGATGGTGGTGTTACGGAAGAAGGAACCTGGGGTCGAGATTCCCGCCGAGAATCTCCAGGTGTACCGTGGGTCGTCCTTCGCGTTTGTCGGGCTCCGACGATTCGGGTGAAGATGCCGGGACGGATATGCTCGGTAGGAAACCGGGGGTAGTAGAGTCCTTAGCCGGTTAAAGAGTTAGGACTCATCGCAGGTGTTGAACAAGGTTTATTCTGCCCCGATTTGAATTACATTAACTGTCGTTACGCTATCCCTCTATGACGTATGAGATCTGAGCTCCGTCGTGGGTAACAGTGTAAATGGGTCTTATAGCCTACTTGAGGTCGAAGTGGAGCCTTTGTTTGTTTCGTCACGTGTTGACTGCCTTCGCTGGTCATCCGATGTCCTTTACGCGGCTGCACAAGTTGGCTTGCAATATCCGATTGTAGTTTGGATTGCAACATCCCTCTCTCCTTGAGTGGAAAGGGTGCTTAGGGAGGAACTTTTACAGTAGTTCGTCCCGATTACAGCCTAATTGCTGTGTGGGGTGGCGCTCCTGGTCGTCGGTACGTTAGGGATGTTCACTCGCTTAGGGATTGCCGCTGGTTTTAGGTATTAGTACCTGCCGCTGTAGTTTGTAAATACTAGCCACATTAATAAATAAACTAAAAGTATGATTGCTATAAGCTGTACAATGTTCGGCATGGTCGGGTACACTATCTGGCATGATGTTAATCCTGGTTGTTTATGACTCGCATTGTCGGATAACTCGCTTCGCACCTGGTTGAGTTGACTATACAACTCGGAGAACTCGAATGGATTCTTTAAGACCCTATTTATATTCTGTACTGTTTATTTTCGCCGTTACATCGAATAAGGATCATATTTTTCCGATTCCGCAACACAACGTCCTTAATTCTTAAAATTCCTGACTTATCTATCAAGACTCGACTAAGTTGACGTTCACCGCATTGAATCGTCAAGGTTTCGGGTTGACGTGCTGTAAAAAGCCACGTATCCAAGCGCGTAGTACCTCTCCACAGAGTGCTTCGCAAGTTCTCGGGAATTGGTTTGATGGCTTACTTCGCACTGTAGGTCAGCGCTGTCCAGCTCAGGGGATCCTCACGCGCCTGTTTCCCTTTCCTACCGTTCCTTCCCCACACAGTATTCGCAGGGAATAGTGGCATTGGCTCGCTGTGGCATTGAGACGCTAGCCTGTCATGGTCGCCTTTTTAGCGCCGCGCATATACCCTGACAACGCGATCGGGAGCGGTTCCTGCCTTCGTGCAACGCTGCTCTACATTATCGTTGCTGTTGTGCGCGATCATCGGTTGCTCGCAGTAATACTATGCAGCTAGCTGTTTACACTCCTTTAATTCGCCGTGATTCGCGAGTACATACTGGTTACTGTTTGCGTCGATAACAATTATTGGTGCTCGTACGACTAATAACGCATGCATGCTATCGCGAATGTGGATGGGGGCTGGAGTTTCCTCAATCACCGTGAATGTTTGTGCGGAAATTAACGGAACGGTTATTGCGGCTATAAGTGTATGTCTATCGAAACACGCCGCGGCAGAGGATAATTTCTGTAAATTCGGTGCTACCGGGAACTGGCACGATTGCTGACTCGACCCGTAACTATAGCTGTGTCGTCAGTGCCGCTAGTATTTCTTTTCGTATTATTAAGTTGTTTAGCTTTTAAGATTTCGTAGATATTCTATTAATGTTCTATGCGACCTTTCTAACGCTCCATTAGATTCGGGGTGATACGCGGTGAGTTGAATGTGGGCAATTCTTAGCAGTTTACAAACATTTCTAAATACTTCGCTCGGAAAAATGGTCCCCTGACCCGTTAGGATTTTTTTCGGGTATACCATGTTCGCATATTATTCTTGTGACAAATGCTCTAGCGACCGTTCTTACTTTCTGGTTAGGAAGGGGATCGCCTTGCTAAATTTAGTAAGGTGATCCTGGAACGTTAGTATGAATGTATTCCCTTGCTCTGTTTCAGGAAGAGGTCCTACGGTGTCTAGCGCGCCCTCCTCGAAAGGTTTACGGGGAGTATCTCTAATTCCCATCGGGGCCTTATTTTTTTCTACTTAATTTATTTTCCTGACAGAGGCTACACTTTTGTATATACTCTTCAATATCTGCCTCCATTCCTGGCCATTTGTGATTTTTCGTTATTCGCTGCGTGGTACGCTGAATACCTAGATGCCCTCCCAAAGGTGCCAAATGGTACTCGTATAGGATTTGCTGCCTATCCTCTTTTTCACCGACCTCCACTGTCTCCAGGGTCTCACTTCCGCCAAGTGATTTGCCTGTCCTTGTTCGGGGTCGTTCTGCCGCGTGCACACATTCCGGCTTAGCGCGTCCGCGTTCCTATTGCTTTCCTCCGATTCGGGTATGATTTGGTAGTCGTGCTCTGCTAATTGTATACGCCATATAATTAACCAAAATCCGGCATCTTGCAGTTTAAATAACCATACTAGCGCTTCGCAATCGGTCGCTACTTTGAACGATGTGCCAGTTCCTTTTCTATTGCACTATAATTTCTCTCGGCTTCGTGTAACACACGACTCGCGCAAGCTATTGCTTTATCTTCCCCTATTTTCCCTTGCGATAATATCGCGCCTATTGCCACGTCTGAGCCGTCCGTTGTCACTGTCAGCTCTTTAGTAAAATCTGGCTAAATTAGGTGTGATGCCGTAGCAAGGGCCTCCTTTAAACTTTCGAAAGCGTACTGCTGTTCTGCTGACCAAATGAATTCTGCCTTGTTGTTGGTTTATACTTGATAGTGGTTTAGCTATTCTTGAGTAATGAGGAATAAATCTACGGTAGCATCCGGCTGAACCTAGGAATGCCCGCAATTCTTTCAGTTCTGCGACCGCGGTTAATCGGAGCTGCGGAATGTGCGCTGCCGGAGTTCTCCGCGACGAGTACAGTTGGCCACGATAGGATGCGTTCTCCTTATGTTACCAGGCGCAAGGATATTTTCTTCGGGGATAACTCTTATTCGGATTTTTCCAACAGTCTTTGGTGCAATGCCCCGATCGTCTACAATTACTACAATACTTGTTTCCCGTATGCCTGTAACGGGAGTTTAAAAAGTCTTCTAGCTCGGTATACGTCCGTATCTGTTGGCAACCTACCTCAGTGAGGGCGCTACCCTTGAAACGAGTTAGCTTGATGCCCCGTAATAGGGTTGGCTCGTCCTCTGGCTCTATGCATGACGTCATTGCGTACTTGCAGTGATTAAGAAAGACTGGCAAATCGGTCAGATTTGAACCGTCGAATACCGGAATAGACTTCAAGGCCTTTCTAGCTGCAGTACTTAATCTTCTAGTCGGCACCTGGTGGTTGCCGGGAGGACAACCGGGAGTGTCAAATGCAGGGGGGACAAACACACTGGAGCGTTTAGGATCGTTGGTTGCGTCTATGACTTCCCTGTAGCTGGGCGCGGGATTACTAACGTTTGCCTCGTCCTTTCGATTTTTGGTTCCACTACGTCTCGTCGCGTTTCTATTGCTGAGTCCACTGTCGTTAATTTCTTGTTCACTATCATTAATCTCTCGTCGATTGCGGCTAATGAAGCTAGTACCTGAGACAGGCCCTGTTCTAGTGAAGCTAGTCTTTCTCCTATCGTCGCAATGCCCCTTGCTGCTTCTTCGGGACCGGGTACCGCAGGCTTCAGCGACATGTCTTTGTGTTGTAAATCGGTCCTGTCTAGACGGTTACTATCACGCGAATTATTTGGGGTCCCGCGTGTTATTGAACGAGGTTCGACCGCTATGACTGCGTGAAAGGGTAGGTTATAGACTACGTGTCCGTCAGGACCTAACGCGTTCTGCAGTACTTGCGGAAAGGTGCGATCTTCGCTAGATTCCTGTTCTAGAGCAACCAACGCGCGTTCTCTGATTTCGCGAAATTCTTCAAGGAGTCGCGTTAAATATGGGGTCGTCTTTGGGCAGCCGAGAATGTAAACTACAGGTTCTTCACGGAGCGCTTGGGCGGGTTGCTCTAGGCGCGTCGATTTCTCCTCGCTCGAATAATTCTAAATTTCGCTCTATATTCGCTCCTAATGAATTAGTGAGTAGCGGTGCGCTGCCCAATTTGCGGAGTGTTATATATCGCACTTACAGCACGTAGACCAAGCGGTGCATACGTCGTCTCGGTAGCGGCAGTAGTCCTCTGTGGACGTCGTCAGCAATGCGAAGTGGGTTGCTTTCTTCTTTGCGGATCGTTGTCTCTGTTGATGATCCTGGTTGTTCCGGTTGGTCAGGCTGGTTCCTTACGTTGGCCGGATCCCATCGCTGCCATCAATTTGGTTATGGAATGAACCTGGGGTCGTGATCCCGTCGAGAATCTCGGAGTGTCCGTGGTCGTCCTTCGCGTTGGTCGTCCAACGGGCTGCGGTGATTCGGCTGAGGATGCAGGAAACCGAGGGTAGTAGGGTCTTTGGCCAATTAAAGAGTTAGGACTCGCCGTAGGTGTTGAGCAAGGTTTATCCTGTCCCGATCTGGGTTACATTAACTGTCGTTACCCTATCGCTCTTATGAGATCTGAGCTCCGTTGTTTCTACATGGTTCTTATATGCAACTTGAGGTCGCAGTGGGGGCCATGGTGGTCCCCATCTTCCACCCACTTTGGGTGTTTCGCCACGTGCCGACTGTCCACGCTGTTCTTCCGATATCCCTTACGTGGCTGCACCGGATTTTAGGCGGTCGGTTGCGCCGATCGGAATGCAAGTTGGATTGCAGTATCCAATTTTCGTTTGGATTGCCACATCGGTATTCAATCATAGGATGTATCACAGTTGTGTTAATTTCCATTCTGATTTAACTTCTTTCTTTGATGTATTTCAGCATCGTTGCAAGACTATGGACTTGTGCCTTTGATGAGAAATACTGCATGCGATAAATATCGTGGGCTACCCGTGGCCTTTTAATTATTTTCAAAGTCTATGATATTCGTGAGGGACGTGAATTTAAATCGAAACGGTGTCTGCCTTGCTTGTTCTGTAGGATAAGCTGCTTCGCATAGGATTGAAGCCGCAGCAACCACCGCAGCAATCACAGCCACAACCGCAGCCGCAACCGCAGCAGCAGCAACAACAACAACAACAGCAGCAGCAGCAGCAACAGCAACAGCAGCAGCAACAACAACCATGGACGGGTGGCAGCATGCAATCAGTTGGTGGTAACAATACGATCACAACTACTGCGACTTCCGCGCGTACTCCTCTCCAAAGCCAGTCGAGACAACTACCTCGTCAAACAACCAATACCTACCTCAGTCATATGCTAAGTCAGGTAATAATCGACTTATCTGTATGTGAGAATGTTTTAAATAGATTAATTTTTTTTTGACAGAATACTTTGCTATCGTATACACTATCGTCCACAAGTTGGGGTCGAAGAAAATTTGTGCAAAATTCTGTAAATATTAAAAAAAATACCTTTATGAGCTATCATTTTAAGACACTTGCGTTTAAAATGGAATTTAATAAAACGGCGCAAGTCCCGCGGCTGTGTACAAGCGACTCGTATGTGTTTGCAGCAACAAAGACCGCAAATGGGTCAGATGGATTCGGAATTCACGGGCAGCGGGGAGTATCATCAAGCAAGCACCGATCCGAGTAGTTGGGACAACCAGTCGTCAGACCCCGATCTCTCCGACATTTTGGATCAGGTTATCGAGTTCGTGCCGGATGAAGCTATCGCAGGTACCCCGATCAATCATTGCGCACAATCCACGATCGATTCCTGACATGTGTTCACCTTACACGTACTCCCTAATATTTATTGCGTTTTCAACGTGATTCTAAGCTTTCGCTGTCACAGCATAAATTCTAAAGAAAAAAGCTCGTGCACATGTAGCAAGAAAACCGATCCGAGAGACCATTAGCCAGTTAACACATTCGGAAGGGAGGAGATTCCGTGACAGCGAAAGTAGCATCATTACGGACACGATAATTTTCCATTCAATAGAGTCGTCGTCTGCGATAGCAAATCTCCTAGACGTAATCGAAGCACCGCAGAACAACGTACTGAACGAGAAGATGGCGATTAACGCGATACAAAAGTCGTTGATGTTGTGCGAGACTGCCGTAAATCCAACGTCTTCCACCATAACGATCCCCGGCACGCCTCCGGCTTATTCTACCGCGGTAAGTTAATACCCACCTTCCCCTATTTTTCGCCGCGATCGTGTAATAATAGTAATAGATTCTTATCATTCGCCGGTGTCAGCGCGGCCCTCTCGCCGTTACCGCACCGCACGCCTGTGTTAACATCTTTGCCCGGCCGCAGTAGCTAACATTTACGACCGCTGTAATTTCAGTTGGGAACTACGCCGGTAACGACGAGCCATAGTTACCAGCCACCGCCGATGTACCAGCAACAGCCGAGGATGAGGTTTAACACGCAACCGGGCGTCAGGCAGGCTAGCGCTCAGTTCGCTCAGCAGCAGCCGTTGCAGCTGCAGCAGCAACGGGCAAAGCTGATACAGCAGCAGCAGCAACAGCAGCAGCAGTTAAAACAGAGGCTGCTGCAGCAACAGCAGCAGCAGCAGTTACTCATCCCTTCCAACGCTACAGCTACGGACCAAATTACCACCGGCATCCATAACATCGACAACCTTCTCAACAATACTGTCGCGCCAAATGTGTCCTTACAGGTAATCGTAGCTGATTGTCACTGTGCAGAGGTGTCTTGCGTGGTAATCGGCAAACTCTTCCAGCGTGTCTGACAAGTCGTGCTGGAGAAGCTTGTCGAGCGTCTTGCGAGACATTTTGTGTAATTGATGGTTAAGAAACAGTGAATTTGGTAAGCTTCGTATTAAACTTCGTATTATTTCTCACTTTTTCCAGCGGTCGAGTGTCCCAGATTCACAAGTCTCTCCAGGTTATGGGGGATCCGTCCAGATGCCTTCCGGTCACCGGCTTGCTCACTCGTACTCCCATCCATCGACGATACCGCAACAGTAAGCAGCTCGATCTAGACGCTGTTAGTCGCACGATCCGTTACGTAACGAGCTCTTTTATTTCTAGCCCCATTGTAAACAATAATTTCAACAGTGGTCAACAAGTATCTGCTGCGGCGCGGCTCTCGCCGCATTCTCCCGCCGGTATTCTATCATTCTCTCATCCGCAGCCGCTGTCACCACGAGTGACGCAAGTAAGTTTAACACCCGTTTAATTATACGAGCCGTCCTAAATGCCTGCCTCGTAGTTTCATTTTTATTTTTAAGTTTTATTTTCGTTTAATCAGTCGGATGGGTGCGCGAATTAGTTATACGACGCACACCATGCCTCTTCTACTTCATTCGCGTAGTTTTTACACACGTTGTATACGGAGATGATCGATTAACGTTCACCTCGTGTTTTGCGATTGCAAGGGCAACTACGGTAACACCCCGAGGCTGTTCAACGTTAACCAGGTGAGATCGCAGCAGCAGCCCACCGCGCAGCAGCAGTTGCAGCAACAACAGCGGTCGATGCCGTCGCCAGGAACCCCGGCATCTGCACGGCAATCTCCGTTCCCCGCGGAAACCTTTCCACCACCTACGTCCCCCACAGCCAGCCAATTTCCACCTGGTCCTAATCCTGGCGCGCCAAATCCTTCTGCCCAATATCGGTTGCAACGGACCACGTCTACACCCTCAGCCACGACTCAGCTGCCAGGTAGGTTGACGTTGTGCTCGCAATGATTTCGATCGTGACCGTATCGCGGGAACTTATATCATTTCATGAATTCTACTTATACCAGCGGTGCATTTATTACGTATTGATTGCTGTGAGAAGGTTCCGTGCACTTTCTTCTTCGAGCGATGTGATATCGTTCTTTTACGTGAGGATAGTGTGGTACTTTATCGTCGGTATTTGGGAATGAGACACTCGGGGAAGGTCGTAGATGAGTTTCAGTGTGGGATGGGGGTGATGTATTCTTGTATATTGGTGGTCGAAAGAAAGCAGAAATATAAACGAAGCGTGTGTTATAGTCTTTGTCCCAGGTAGTTGGGCAGGAAAATTGAATCTCAAGGTTGTGCGTACACGCAGATAAAAATATCAATTTTAACCTTTCTTCTGACCATTAATTTGACTGTAAGTTTTATAACTTGTGCGAAACGTTTCGATGAATTCAGAAATGGTGATCGTGCCGTAGTTTTGTTCGGTGTCATTAAAGATATTCTAAGTATTACATATTGGTGCGGTTAACGTTAAGTATTCATAAAGATATACAATACGTAATTTGTTCAGCGGAAGGTGTGATTGAAAAAAGGTATTTGTTTGAAATAGGTAAGTACGCAAACTGATTAAATTGTTTATATATCTTTACTCTGTTCAATATTCGAGAACAGCAAAGGTATTTACGTTTAGATTAGGCGAGCACGCATATAGATACGTGTCAGTCATTGTTGTGCCCGTACTCTTTTTCGTGTTAGTACAAATCGAATTATTTGCGATAAATGTGTACTACAGGGTTCCTAAAGAAAATATACGAAATGGGTACTTTTTTTGTAATGTTATTAAGTAATGTCAGTGTAGATATTGGTATTACAAAGTTTACGATTCAACTACGATAGCAATAATCGTTTACAAAATTATCTGCACATACAGAGTCTTGATAAAGAATTCAGAACTTAACAATTAACGAAAATACCTTTACTACATTCCATTTTAGAATATACATTTTATAGGCCATACTAATTGAATAGTAGGATACAATAATATTCTGCATAAACAAAATAAAATATAAGAATTTTCCAATATCAACTTGTATATTTCTCTAAAGTGAATTATTTACATTTGTATAAAACCCGTGCAAGTACAATCACACAAATCTTCAATCGATTCTAAATTCATTGACGGTATATACGAAGTATCCTCTCGACGTGTGCGTGTTTGCTAATTACTCGCTTAAGAGGAGGGTACATGAGGTTCGGGTCATCGATTCGGCTTAAATTCTACACACAGCTAGTGCACAACATGTATAAGTATATATTAAAGGCATAGGGCGCACCACTTAGAAGTTTGCGAGAAAATCGGCTTCATAGCTTTGCCTTTTATATTGGTCACTGTATTGGATACTGATGGATTACTGTAATCCATACAGTAATTCCAAACATACATTGCAATTCTCCCCAACTTTTAATTATCTTCACAATTAGTTATTCAAATCTATCTCGTTCTTACATACATGTACGTACATCAAAATACAGGCTCCGTAAAAGGGAAAACATTCAACTCGATCTTCTCATAAAATATCGTCTAGTGCACCTCCATTATTATACATACCACGGAGTAACAGTATGCAGGATTTCAGCCAAATCGGTGACCAGAGCCCCGTGCACCCAGTTGTTAGATCGTGAATTACTACCGTACAAAGCAACCTGTATTGCGCGTGTCAGGCATACCTAATCTTCTAAAAAGCGTTATTAATTTCAACACCACCGTAAGGCCCACGGCCGCCGTCGAAGCATGGAGGGTGGCCGCTAGATACGTTAAATGTTTGCTACGAAGCGAGAGGAACAAGGAGATAGACAGGCTTGATGTTGCAGGTGGGCTCGGTTCGCCCCGGCACTACGGCGGAGTGAGTAAGGAACAACAGCCTCTTCTTTCACCTAGTCATCCACATTCGGGTTGCCCGGCAACACCGACTCACAATCAACACAACGTAACGAATACCCAACAACACTTCTCCAACCAACAACATTCTTCTATGATATACCACACCACCGCCAATACTATCAACACAGCTGACATGCAGAACAATCAGTTCTGTTACGATCGGACGTCTGTTCCACTCTATTCGTCAGGGCCTGGGGACACGCAGGATGCCAGGCCTCTGCCTCCCGGTAATCCTGTCAATCACCAATTGGGTGGTAAGTCATGTGACCATTTAATGTCATGTGACCATCACTTCGTCATCATTACACCCTCCACCAGAACCACCCTCCCTGGCATTCTTATCTAAAAAAAAAACGAAAGGAACCCCCACACCCACTGTATCACCAGACGGCGCAAAAGGCATGAGACATTTTTTTGGTACATGGAAGCACATCATTCTCTCACCAACACCAACCCCGCCTTCCTGTCGTTGTCTACCCCGAGCAGTGTAAATATGATGATCGTCTTTCGAAAGCGGCGTAGCCATGCGTTCAGTGTTACCTATCATCTCGCCCTGCTAGCCCTCTTTTTCACATCTCACGCTAAGCCTGGGTAGCGGTGCGTGTTGCTGCGTGGCTAATCAGGTTCTAAGGAGCACCTAGCTGTCGCACTGTGCCACTTGGACCCACCTCATACCTCGGTTTCGACCGTTGTTTCGCTCTCGCGTCATCGCATTACTCTTTCTCTGCCTCCTCATCGTAACGCGTGGCGATTCGTTACTTTCGCTTTGTTGGATATTGTTGTGATCACAGTGTCTGTACTTTGATGGCTATCGTTTCACGTCTAACTTCCCACGGGATTCACTTTCTTTCACTGAATTGGCATTCAGCCGATCTTCCGCTCGAATTTCAGCTTCTTGCATTTGGATATCGTGGATGTTTGATAGATCAGACGAGATGAAACGGAACGTTACCACTATCATCATAATTCGCTGTCACATGTCTCTACTCCGATTGCCATTTTCATGCACCCAGTGAGAAGTAAACGCAGAGTAGCGTACCTTGTTGAGACTAGCGCTAATTGTTGCATGGTGTTTTTGTTTATAAGTTCGAATCCAGTTGTACATGCATTCTCCACTCATTTTGTTGTACAGGCATACGAACCGAGGGATTCTGTTCACCCCCCTTTGTTTTCTTCTCTTCTGATCTTGTTTGAGAGATGTGAATGTGTTACGCGCAGACAAAAAAAGATATAAGCTACTTCTTTTCTTTCTTGACTGAGGATACAATAAAATTTAATAACTCGTGTTCACAATTAACTTTTATAACTTTTATATAGCTTCCACGAATCGCCAGAATTCAACGTAAGAAATGTCTATGACTTTTAAATAGTGGCATTTTTTGTTGTAACTTTTTCCTATCTCAACAAATTTACTAATTTCTTTATTTTAAAATAAGAATAGAAATTAACAATTTGCATAATCTCGAATCTTTTATCCGTTACTTTTTATTCTCACTTATACATCTCCTGCGATACTGCGCTAAAAGGAGCTGCGTTCAATCATGCAGCTGGCGATATTCAGATTTTTTAAACGCAATCACCAGAAAAAGAAGAAATAAAAGGAAACATTTGTCATTAACTGTACGGATTAACTTCAGCCACCTCGTATTCTTCATCAGATGTCCTCTCATTTTGTGAATAACAGTTCATACGTGTTCCTAACGTGACAGAGTGTCAGACCTTCCTGCGCAAGGAACAATAACAGAGTTCGAACGAACTAATCCTTTGCTGGCTGTCGGAGGTCTGCACTTTGTAACCGCAGTGTAAAGAAAAGACCTAGTGTCTGGGAGAAATCGATCACCTGTGCCCCTACCAACTGTGATGTAACATAGTACAAGTTCATTGGCATCTACGAGGAACACCTTTCCGACACTAATTCCAAGCGATACAAACACCTCGATGTTCGACTGCACTCTACCTCTTTTTTAGCGATAGAGAGAACACACTTTTCCCCTACGGTGAATTGTAGACACCGACTGTACTTATGTAACAGCATTAGTAGATAAGCCACGTAGGAGAGACTTGCCCTTTGTATCATATCTTCTTAGGTACCTTTCTTGTGATTCAGTATTGCGTTTAAGATCACCCCCGTACTTTTTAAGATGGAATGGAAACAGAAGTGGGCAAATCGTTACTAGATCTTACTTAAAACATACAATTTAGCGTCTCAATAAAATCCAGAAGATGAATTTCACCTGTACGAATAAATCGAGAACGAAGGAAAATAATGGTTCTTGTATAATAACGAAGCACGATAATTATTTACATGTACAAATTTATAATTCTTTCCTTTTCATGTTGAAGCTTATATTGGATTCCGTACGTATGGCAAAGTGTGTTAAAAAGAAATATGTGAATTAATTACATTTTATTTTACTACGTGCCACGAGGGATATTCAGGATGAGATAATATGATAATATGAAGAAAAATAATTGCTAAGAATTATACGTTTGAGTAGTAATTTGCCCATTTCCGGTTCAGAACATGTTCGCACTGTTTTAGTGACTATCTCCGACACTTCCGGAACACGTAAATTAGCGTCACTATCACTTGCACCACATGTGTTTACACTAATAAGTATTGCTGCCTCGGTATCATAAGACTGAATCTTTTACATAGCTGTGTAACAACCGTGACTTAGCAGTAATTTAATAATTATGCCATTTGTAGGCCTCCAACGTTGAACTACTTTTTTTTTTTAAAATTGATTCACTGTCGAGAATTCAATTTATGGGGTGTGAAATTTAATTGAAAGTCGAACGTAAATTCTTGAATGTATTAAAAAAACATTGCATTCATTTCGTTATGGAAATATTGTCTGAGGTAAATTTTGTAATCAAAGCGGTATATCGTGATTTTTTAAAACTAATTAGTTTTTCAAAGGTTCGAATTAGTATTACACTTTTTCCCTAAAATTTCAATGCAATTTACGTCGACTTTGGGAACTCGGCGTAATCTTCTCATTTCTCTCTCATTTTCGTCTTACTCGATTTGTGTTTAATTACTTGTGCTTAATGTATCACGCAATTTCGTTCTATGTGTTTTGTTTTGTTGTGTTTCCTCATTAATCTTTGATCATCCCACAATTGTTATCTGCCCGTACGAATTACGTTTTACGCTCGCGGGATAAATCGGCGATATTTTACAATTGGAGCACGATCGATGCAAGCGTCTGGTTATTTTCTTTCATGAAGTACGATTCGCTCTCGTTTCGATGCTGACTGTCAGTGACAGTGATTCTAGCACATTTTGTAAGAGCTATCTTTACAGTAATAATTCTTTCATCTCTGTTTCCCATTAAAGAGGGATCAAACTAACTCAAATATGATTTCGAAAATGTTCTTAGTAAACCGTAATAGCAGAATGCAAAAATTGGAAAATTGAAACGCACGATAACGATTTGATAGAAGGCAATCCGAGGAAGAATTGATTAACGGTTTAAAATTAAAATAACTATAATGTCCCAGGTGCGTTTGTGCTCTAATGTTAAAGTGACAGCGAAGTGAAATGTACAAAGTTAAATGTCCTGTCAGTTTAATCATTCTCCAATCTCCGTGGCGGTGTTCGTCCGTATGGTACGATTAAGGGGGTCTTCACTGTGAAAGCCACCGGGTTTCAAGGCCGTCTCGCCCTTGAATAACGAGAAAGAGAAGGTCTACTAACCAGCGACGCATTCTCATGTACAGTGCATCGAGCTTTTGTGATTAATCATCGTCACTAAACCGCAGTGTTATTAAACGTCCGTCGAGAGCTGTCTACATTAATGTCTGTGCCGGACATCCGTTTTATGTGATCTAAAGCCACGCTCCCACGAGTGCGACGCGCAGCTCAAACCCCGTTTCAGATCTTTCTCGGTAAACCATAAAAAAGAAACACCGACTCTTTTCTACAAAATTCACGTATTGCAAAATATTCGCAACAATCACGCTGACGATAACACCATGTAACACATAATTCGAATAATTCAGTTTCGCGTAGTACAGTTGAAAACAGTTGTCTATAATTACAGTAATCCATGTGCGAAGAATTTACTTTCTCACAGAAGGATTATGTACGCACATCACAAGCGTGTTCTGTGTTACGCGTTGCACACGTGGGATCGCGGCTTAAGCTTACACACGTTGCTCCCATCGAACGATCCGAAGCTTCGTCTCACCTTTATCGTTTTATTTATTATTTTTCTCTCTCTCTCTCTCTCTCTCTCTCTCTCTCTCTCTCTCTCTCTCTCTCTCTCTCCCCTTCTCGCTTTCCGCCAAGAACTTCATCGTGCTTGAAAGTCATGAAATCCCCGCGAACGGATGGGCCAGACATCGGGCACCTTTGTTACAGCATAAGTTGTTGCGAACTATGTTAAATGCGATATTGTAAATACCGTATTTTGTAATAAAGCATTCATCCTGTACCTTTGACTAACTTACGTTACGGCTGCTTGCACATGTAAGGACACGATCTACGAGTAACTGCGAGATGTATCGTTGCCGTTGGTCCTACTCGCTGAGGAGCGCTGAAGATCGTGATCTATATGGGTGTCCCGAATACTGACCGAGTCCCCGTTTCGTTTTGTCACAGGGAACGCTAGCAGCACCTCGGAGTTCGTGAGGCAAGAATTGAGAGCGATCGTTGGCGCGCGGACGCAGCAGCAACAGCAACAGCAAAGGGTACCCAACAACATCCAGAACAACCTGCCCGGTCAAGTTTCTCAGGACGATCTCGAAGCGCTTGGTCTGACGTTTGAAATGTCTTCTGCAGGTACGTCGGCTCGAGGGAGGAGACTCGTCTCCTGTTTCCCGTTTCGAAAGCCCCGCGTCTAGAGGACGGTTTCGAGCTTTCGTATCAGCAACGACGGCAATAATTAAGTCTTTCGTAATCGAATGGCGCCGAGTCAGCGACCACGGACAATTCTTTCAAGCGAAATAGGGGGGATGGAAAAGACTCGTGGTACAAATAGAAATGATTCTTTTACTCGCTGACGTGCCTCATTGGCTCCTTCATACTAACACGATGATTAACGGTCCTCCGTGTAGCGTCGACGGTTCTTTCTCGTGCCAGTTTCTCACGTGCATGAAAACGTTGAAATGCTGGGAACTGTGAAAAAGTGTTATAGGGATTCTGCAGAAAGTATATGGAATTTGAGTTCGTCTTGGCATGTAACTGCGTAACAAATTTCAAGGGCTGCTGATTCAACTTAATTCCGAGCCGATCAATTGGCACCCAACAGTCTCACGAATCACGGATACTTGAAACACAAGTAGCCGATTGCGGTGTTAGTGGCAGGGTACTTTGAAATTTGTTATGGCAGGGCACTTTGAAATTACGTGTATACAAACATCACTCCCTATAAGAGTGAATAAAACGTGCTTCTATTATCCTCTGAAGATTCTAGTTTAAAAAGAGTTTAATATCATAGTCGAGAGTTACGCAAAGTGAAGCAGTAAATGACACTAATAGAACTGCTTCGCGCAGGCAATTTATAATTCTTATTGCGTCCTAAAAGTGACAATCACCAGCCGACATCGTTCTATTAATTGAATTGCCTCTGTGACACGACATATTTGAACAAAATTAACCAACGTGTAGAGTTCTTAGTAATTCTTTCTGTCCCCGTCGAGTGGTATAATTCAACCCCGATTTAACAACCAACATAGCCAAATATTTCCAACCGAATTTACGCGTATTTCGCAGCACCAAAATTTATTATAACGTAACCGTCTCGCGTACCTACATGATTTCTGACTGTTGTTTCCTTTCATCTTTTTTTCTGTGCTCAGAATGCGTATCGATCGCTCGATATTTCTCGGGTCTGTTACTTCAACCGTCGAGTCCAACTTTCGCATAAAAAACAATAATAGACATTGTCTCCCGCCTCCTTTTGATGGTGTTCAGAGCCATCGTTGTTTCCCTTGCGTAGAGTCAGAGAAACGGTCGTTCGTATTTCCCGCGGAAACCACCCCCTCTGCTATTACATACGTGGACGATATGCAAGGCGTGCAAGACACACTCGCCACGAATACCTGTGCTTCATGTAAGAAAACGCATTGTTTATAATAAAGACTGGTGGTAACGCCTACTGTTACAATGTCCTAACTAGGTGAGGCTGTGGTTAGCGATGGCCCTGCCAAGAGCTGGGCCATTGGGAGTGCCGGAAGTGCCCCCTCGTCCTCCAGGGTAAGACCCTTCCGACAATTACTTTTACGTATATCTCTTTCTCTATATATATATATATTTACTTATTTATTTATCTTTATTTTTCTTTTTATTTGATTTTTTTTGTATGCTCTGTCTTCCCTTCTTCGCTTGGCTTCAGAACTTATTGTGCACGACAAATTTGTAATGATTTTTTTTTCTCTACGCACTGAGCGTAAAACTTGTAGGGGGTATTTTAGCGCTCTCTTTTTTTTTTACTGCATGTTATACACACTTGGACGTTATTATTACTGTTTAGTATACGGTACGTCGCGATAGACGTACATCTGGACCATTTGCTATCGGTAACTTTGCACCGTGAGACAGTACTTTGTCAGATTGTACTCTTTCTGTATTTTCTTTATATCTCCCGTGTTCTCCTCTCTGATCCGAACGGAGTTGCTCGTTCGAACGTTCACAGTCTCTTCCTACCCTTGGATTCTGCGATCCGATCTCTTTGTACAATCGAGAGCTGCGCGGACGCACGAAGGATACACCGAACCAGCTTGTTCTTTCTGTCGTTGCTGTATGTAGAACCGTATATAGGCACTTAGTGCTCGAGGTATGGGTAACGGTATTCTGTAAAGATTAAATAATTGGTGTATTCTCTTATTCTCCATGGTAGTATTGATGGATTACAGTTGCTCCTAATAGTATGTATCATTGGAGGAGTAATTATTAACTTGGTATAGAAAAAGATCATAAAAGAGAACCGTAAGCCTTTGTTTGTTATTGTTTGTGATTTTTATCAGATATAAATCACCAAGCTAGCTGGTTCTTAGTGAAAAATCTGAAGGATAAATTATGGGAAATATTTTTACTACGTATAGTGTGTCCGTTTTAACTGGAAATAGTGGAAGGTATTAAAAAATTGTTCTTACAAAAGTTGCTTGATGTGCAGCGGTATATTGTGTGGTATAGAACAATTTCTTAATCCCTTCGGTCCCATACGAAACAATCCACCGTTTCTTGTTAAGGGATTACTCTCACCTGTGAGGTCAGAAGAAACATGTATGTTGAGGAATTTTTGGGGGAAAAACTTGAAGGCTTTTTTTAATTAAACCTTTATGTATTCGAAAGTGTACACGTTAAACTATTTGTAGTAATTTTAGCGATGGAAAGTATAAATAAATAAAAGAAATATCAGCGATCTCCCGGCAGGGATTCTTTTTCAGTCGTTTGCGGTGACCACTCTAATTTTGCCGTGGTTCATCTGAAATAAAAAATGCGCGGGTTATTAGTTAGTATATTAGAATATCTAGTCCTTAATTGCTCATTATGTTGAAAAAATTAATTTGCTACAAAATAGCGGCTTCTCATAGCAAAAGCATCGATTTTCGCCACAGAACCTCTCGCTTTTCAGAATTTTTGATCTGTAAATTAAAAACTATGTAACAATGTGACTAGATAATCAAATATACTAACTAAATGTGGGTGAATTTATTATTTCTGATGAACCAGGTCAGAACTACAGTAGTCATCAGTGCTTAAATAAATAAAAAACGCTGCCGGGAGATCGCCTATAATTCCCTAATTTATTTAGATATCGCATTGCGAAAAAACTACAAGAACTTTGAAAAATATATACTTCAATAAAAAAAGTCCTCAAGTTTTTAAAAAAAAATCCCGTAAATACCTGCGTTTTCAGACCTTACAGGTAGGCATGACCCCTTAAAACGGACACACTGTATATATCAAACTTTAAAAGAGCTTCGTGCTTTTCATATTTCAAGCAAGGAAGGAAGTTTCATATACACCAACTTAAATAATATCCTTAAAGCACAATAATTGGCAATTAAAGAAATAAGCATCTCACGATGCAAGTATAGCGTCGACGAATGGTGATTGTAGTTGTCTTCAGGTATAATAGCAACAGAATAAATCTGTGTTGCAATATCGGTTGAAAGTAAAAGTTATACAGGGTGCTTCACAAAATGAAAACTGAAGGATCTTTTATACTCCCACCTTTTTAAATTCCCTAAAACTGGAGGCTCATCTTTTTATATGTTACTATAAAAGGGCCATTTTTGGGGCTTGGTATATCGTTTACCTGTACACGTTAAAAATCAAACTTTTAGGTTCTTCCTTTCCAAATTTATTTATTTTTCTCATTTTACGATTCGTAGAAATTTTTGCACACGTGCTTTTTCAAGTTTTACACTCAGTGGCACTTCACGGCGCTATGGAGCAGACTCTTTTTATGTGACTGTGTCAGATTAACTAATAATCGCCATCATCGAATAAATGAATCGGACTAAGCCAATAGTTTAGAAACAATTAGAATCGCACGTGTCGGCGTGATAAAGGCACCCTTTGCAGCCACGACAGTGCCATCATTTTGTACGCACAAAACTAATTTTATAATCTTGTGGACTGTATTAACTACAAATAACCTCGCATTTCTTGTTACTCGCGCATAAAACTAATGCAGCACGAAGCAACGACTAGAACTTTTCCTTCAGTTTTGAATACTCGAACATTTTCCACGTATTGGTTTACATATAAAAAACAGGAAGATTATGCGGGTCAAATTTGATCGTTAATTTATTCATTCATCAAATGAGGAAGATACGAAAGTAACGATGCTAGAAAAAGCAAACTCTGCTTTTAAAATAATAATCTGTTTTGTTTGAATCTAGTAGCACTAGGAAACGAAGTTGAAAAATCGAATTAGAATTATTTCATTTGTGGATGAATATCTAATCTCTTTCGCTACTTACAATTAGTTAGTTTACACAATGAAGTATCTAAGGATTATAAACAGATTTTGAAGAATCTCTGTAAAAAGCACCGAAAGAGCGATTGCACTTAAGGGTAGGATTGTTTCCAAACATTTTTTATCGCAATTACTCAATGCAGGTCAATGACACTCTGAATTTTAAGCACTGCAAATAGAAACCATTGTCACCATTCAATCTCCAATCTTTCTAAATCAATCATTCTCTCAATAGTTTACGTAAATTGTTTGAAATAACTAAGCGAACAGAACAAGCGAATTATCCTCCAAAAATTCTTTGGATTGAGAAGGCAGAAGTAATGGAAGGGGCAAAAAATAGTTCCGCGTCGCATAACACTTAGCGCGACTTATTTTCAACGTTACTGTATCCCAGCAGAACGGAGGACACTCGTCTTTCACTTATCGAGATTAAATTAATATGGTTGGTACAGAGACACGGTGTTCCTCTTTTTTTCTTTTTTTTTTATTACTTGCAGGGTGGTGGTGCCGTAAGCAGCTTCAGCTCATTCGAAGTAATCAGTATTAATCACACCGCCATTGTTGCATCGTACATTTTTAGTAATGCTTTTTCACAGTAAACCCAAAATTTTGATGGACTGAGCGCGGAGTTCCTACAATTATTTCTTCTCGATGCTGATTGCTCTCGTTTGCAACGAGGCACAACTCTTCTCTCATTAGTGCCCTGCCCACGATACCGGAAGTGGACTCTCAAAGACACTCCCCCCTTGAATAGTTCCAAAAAGAATATTATTCACTAACAATAAACAACGGAACCTTGTAAATGTCTTCAGTGCCTAAATTCATCGTCGTTTGTGCACGATTGACTCGTAATTAATATAGCACAAATTAGTCAAAATTATAACGTCTAATTAATAATCATTAGTCTGCCGGTGTGGATCGATGCGTTCAACGCGGCAGTGATTTTAATGGAAATTCGAGGGTTGGTAGAAATATTTGTATCCTTCATTAACATTATTTAAAGTATAGTAGCATTCATTTATATGAAGAGTAAAAATTTGTTTCACTTCAATTTCATTTCATTAGATTTTGCGGACATAAAATCGTTGATACGTTTTCAATTAATCATCGATCTTCTACTTTACCCCTTTGATTACTGATAATTTATTCTTACAAGTTGTGCTACAGTGGTCCAACAGTAAGCTCAGCAAAATGGTCATGGAACAAAATTTAATTTGGATAAATGGAGCGTTATTGGGCCCATATTGTTAATCCGTTCAATTTGCCTGATGAGGATTGATATTAAAGTTTCGATACTAGTCGCGATATGTTCGGTCCTATCACTAGGCTAATCATCCACGCTGCGTTGAACGTGTCAGTAGCATTCACCGACCGGTGATTTGTCTGAATTTCAATTACATCATTCCCACATGCGACAATTATTACCCGTAACCGCTACTAGTGTCTCTTATTTGCATACCAGTTGAAAGATCGAGCCTGCATATGCCAGAGAGCACGCTTGGCAATCTTTCGACACCTTTCACGGTTTTCAACGTAGCTTGTTAACGTTCTGCAAAATAACTGCTTCTATAGAAACAAAAAAAGAAACAGCAAGAACGCCATTTCTCTTCTCGTTCGCGGCCTGTCGTAAGATTCGCGCTGATTCGCGACGCCTCAGTGATTCTCTTTTTCTCTATTGTTTATTTTTATTTTTTAAACGTTATTAGAGTAGCAGCCTTTGGTGTGCATTGGAATATTGGATGTGTAGCGAATATGTGGCTTCAGTACGATTTTCTCTTTTGAGTTTTGAGTATATGCGTTTGCCTTCGCAGCAACATTTTTTTTTTATTATTGGAACAATGTCGATACGAATAAGTGTACTTAGTACGAATAAGTAATAAGTACACTGGTGTGAGTATTCAAAATTCGACAACGTTTCGCGTTTTTTGGGTGCTTAGAAAATTGGAGATTTTTATGACAGAACCGAAACGAGGGTTTTCTCTTTTCAGAGACTGGTTTTATTGGTAAGGGAATTTGTTTTATTTACGTTTTTTTTAAAGGTAAGGTGAATCAGGTTGTGTTGAATTTTAATCGAGGATATTGTTTTTGGAACCTTAAGTTTAAATTTTGGAAGTTGCAGTAGCATTGTAACTAGCGAGTTAAATTTGGAGATATAGTGGACTTTTGTTTACATTCAGAATAATGTTATTCGTGTTTTGCAAAAGCAGGGCACTTTTTAAATTTGAAATTAAAAGGTTTTGTTTTAATCAAATTTGAAGATATAGTGAAGTTTTATTTAAATTCAGAATAATCCTATTCATGTTTGAAAAAGCAGGGCAATTTTTATATTTGAAATTAAAAAGTTTTGTTTTAATCAACTTCATCGATTTCCTATAATTAAATTCGTCTTGGATTCGTTAGCATTTGAATTAAACGAGTTGTAATTAATTTTAACGGACGTATATGTATGAAATATTTGAATACTCACATGCACCTAGCTAAAACGCATCATTTTTGGTAGAGTGTCCCAATTTTGAGACACCGTAACGAACCAGAATGTAGATGGTCATGAACAGACAAAGCAAGAGTATAATACTGTGGCGAAGCCTAATCATAACGACACTTTACAACATTTCTCCATTTCAATATGTATAGATGCCACTTCAAGATAAATAAAGTTATACATAAATTAACTAAATTCATTGTACAATCTCGCGATTTCTCAAAATTGTACGTATCTGGCATATTAAAAATCGAACAATTTCATAGAATTATCAGAAATCTGTTTCCAAAAAATGTAGATTTCAAAGCACACGCCTTCTTAAGTATTTAAAACAACAACGGCTCTCTTTGAATTAATAAAAGTATCTCCAGGAACATAATTATGAGCAACACCAGAAAATATTATATACTTTACACACAATGCAAATTATATAACCCTGCATCCAGAGTTGGGCAGTAACTAAATAAAAATAACTTAAATAACGGACGAAATAAAAGTTACTTTAACTTTAGATTACTTGACGAATAAAGTAAGAAGTTTTTATTCAACTAGAATTTATTCGTCGAACAAAGTTAAGCCGGGTCAACTTTATTCGACACATGACGATTTTTCTAACTTTTATTCGTTATTCGAAGTTTTATATAAACAAATTTGTTGCCCATCTCTGCATACATCCCGGTTCCTACAAAAAAAAACAAAATAACACTTCTTGCACAGAAAAAGTGACACGACAGGATCTGTCGTTTTCCGAATGTCCGAGGTTTCCTCGACCACGGTGTCTGTTCAACACCCCCTACATTCTGAATGGACCGTCGATCCTCGTGAAACGGGGGTCGCCGCCGCGTCCCATCAAATATCTCTGCCCGGTGCGCCCTTATGCTAATCTAAGGGAACTCGTTTTCCAGACTTCTATGGAGGAAGTGGCTCGAGGTGATCCAAAGGTGAACCAGTCGTCGCTGTTACAGAAACTGTTGTCCGAGTGACTGCGGGCCAACGGCCTGCACGCTAAGGGGATCTATGTAATATACGTTTGAGCGCGGAACGAGGAAAGTGAGAGGGGGACAGCGAGCGGGAGGAGCGAAGGGGGATGAGAGAGTTGCATCACACGCGCGCATACACACCCTATATACGTAACGGATACTAATTGTATTATATGTAACGCCCGCAACACACGGAGTCAGTATTCAGATTACGTATATCACCAAATACAATGCGAGAGAAGAAAGCTCTGAGTGGCCGGTTGGCGCCCTGCTCTCCCGAGGCCTTCTCGTTTGCTGGGGGGTGGGGAAGGAAAGCGGAGGGGAAAGCTTCTCGCGCCGTTCGCGGGACAAGGCGGAGAAAACAAAGGGGGACTCGCAATCGCGACCGTAAGCGGACCGGACGCGTCGGCTTATTATTCTTACACGAACTCGATGGACCAAAAGTTTCCGTTTCCCATTTCTGGCTGTGTCGAGGATTGTCGGTCGTTCAGAGGCTTTGTCCGCGCTCCGGTGGCTGGAATATCGCAGCCCTGGGGTGTTGTTCGAGGGGTCGCGAACCAGGATCGGCGATTGTGATCGGGATTTCACGTTGGGGATCGGTC
This sequence comes from Andrena haemorrhoa, assembly GCA_910592295.1. Lineage (NCBI taxonomy): Eukaryota > Metazoa > Arthropoda > Insecta > Hymenoptera > Andrenidae > Andrena > Andrena haemorrhoa. Next base: position 18,831,252 of record OU342943.1, read on the forward strand.
GCGGCGGAAACGAAAGCTACAAAAAAGAAAAAAAGGTAAAAAAAAGAGGGAAAATGAATATCGCTGTTCGTAAGGTGGAAGAAGGAAAGAGGGTGGTCGCGTGGGGAGCACGTGGCGCGATGGTGTGACGCTCGATCTTATTTTATATATATATGTATGTATACGTAATATTATTATATATATATGTGTATAATATATATATATATATATATATATATATATAAAAAAGGAAGAAAGCCTTTATCGGGGCATCCCAGCTTCGGACGATATTCGAGTATAAATATATAAATATATAAATATATATATATGATTATAAATATATATATATATAAATAAAAAAAAGAAGAAGAAAAGATATAATACCGACACGATAGACTGACGGCCGCGGGTACCCACTCCCCCTCCCCGTGTTAAGGGTGTCCACGTGACCTGTCAGTGGGTTGTATTTGGTATCACTGAAGAAGAAACTACGTAGGTACCTCAAAGGTATACTTTACTATACCACTGGCTGTTGAACATAGAACTATTTATAGGTTTAATTATTGTACACAAGAGGACGAAGATAATGGAAGAAAGAAACAAACAAACAAAATAGAGCACTATCATGTATTCTCTTAATTTAACATCCTTTTTGACTATTACATTTATGAATAATATATTTGTGATTGTAAGAATCTGCAACCAAAATGTGACAAAGAATACTTGTTGTTGTTAATATGATTATAACTATTATTATTATTATTATTATATTATAATAATTATTATTTTATTTTATTTTATTATTATTATTATTGACATCATCATTATCACTATTACCAATATTCTTGTTGCAATTACTATATTATTATAATATTAAGGATTATTATTATTATTATTATTAATATTATTTTATTATTATTGTAATAATAATTATTATATGGATATTGATATTATTGAACACTTGGAATATGCATATTTCTATTCAATAGTAAGAGTACCTTTATATATACATATATATATGTATATTGTATAAATGTATATGTATATATATGTATAGGGATTTATATAGCGCGTTATATATAACTAATTCGCCCGGTTGTTTATATATAATCGGTATATAAATTTGCGTATATTTATATATGTATACGTGTGAGAAAAAAATAAGAAAATGGAGATCAATCTTCTATTTTGCATAGCTCCGTAATTCTCCTTTTCGGGTCTCTAGAGAATGCACATTAAAATTACTTCTAAATGACATCTGTTGTTACATTGATCGAAAAGTCGCGGACAAAAGGGGACGCGGGAACGAGGGAAGAGGGAAGGGACGGAAAAAAAATACGTGAAAGAGGAAAAATGAAATACGTCTAATTACGGTTTATACGTATATACACACACACACGTGTAGCGCTATACAAAAAAAAAAAAGAATTCGGTGTGTATATATATGTATATCTATTACATGCATATGAAAGAAATCTCACGCAAGTGTCTTATTTTTCCAGGATGTTTACCGATTATTAAATGAAATAAAATGAAAAAAAGATAAAAGTAAAATACGGATGGAGGAAGTTGGAAGAAATTGCCACGAGGTGAACAAAACAAAAAGATAAATGAAAGAATGGGAAACGCGAATTCGTTGCTCCGTCTCGATGACTTCCGTTCGACGGACGATCCACACCGAGACCCGGAAGCTGTCGCCCATCGCGACGGAAGTCCGCGCCAGAACGCGTTGAAGCTTTTTTCTTCCTTTTCACGCGGTGGATGTGCCCCTAGCTTTAGTTCTCTTCGCGACACGCGATCCTTTTTTATATTCAAATTCTCGCTCGCCGTGCCGAATTTGACGACGATATTTTATCAACCCCGCCGCCTTCTACCCCGGTGTTCGCTCTCTTTTTTTTTTCGTTTTCCCCCGTATTCCCTTTTATTTTTGTTTCCTATTTGCACGCGCGAACGCCTCGAAGCTCGCGAGACGGTCGCTCTCGAGTTCACACCGTTGCTTGACGATTCAACGTCCCCTGCTCTTTTTTTTTTAATTTTTTCTTTTCTTTTTTAATTAGAGGAGGAGAATCGTTTTCTCAGTTTCGATCGCACGAGCGTCGGTAGCGATTAATCTTATTAAACGTGGGACGGTCACGTTCTTAAGGATACAGTTTTTAGATGGTAAGAATCGGGGGTCGACAACGATTTGAAAGTTGCGCGAGCGATAGTAGCGGACGAACGGTACGGATTGGGATGAAAGGAGATTTAGAAAGACAAAAATGATGTGGAATTAAATCGGAGATGCACGAACTAAGACGGTATTTTCTCGCGGGAAACACGGTGCGATTATTGTTACTCTGTGATGACACTGGCCTGCTAATACATCTCTGTTGCACTTTCTTCCAATTCGAGCAGTTACAAAGAGTTGCGTAAAAGGAAAAAAAAATACGACGAACCTGTAAAACACATTCGTGAGGTACTCTGAATATGTACACGTGCATACATAGACACGTATACTCGTCTGTTTTGGTCGTGTGTTGCCGTTCGCACGCACACACATACCCGCAGACACGGATGCGCGCGGGACGCGCGGAAGCCCCGCGCGCCCGCGTGTCCATCCCCGTGTCTCTTTGTGCGTGTGTGCACGCGCCCCGCGCACACGTACGTACGTGCGTACGTACATGTGTATGTATGCCCGCGCATGTGTGAATGTGTGTGCTTACGCCTGCGTGAGAGAGGACGGAACGAATGAATGGTCTCACCGGTATGCGTGCGGCTCCGCGTGTGTTTTTTCTCTTTGTGCGTGCGTGCGCTCGTAGGCACGCTTGTACGCGTGTGTGCGTAGTGGATTACGTCATATAGATAGATCATATGTGCTTTCTAATGATGAATAATTTTATAAATATAAATATAATATCGATCTCATCGTGTACATTCATTTCCGGCGAGTTTCTCGATCACTGGCAGGATCGTTCGTTTCACCCTCCGCAGCATATTTCAAAGACGAATAAACGTGTGCTGGTAATTCGAGAATTATGTTGAACCTTCACAGACCCCTTTCCCGTCTCACGTGCATGCTGTTTTAGTGTTACTCGAACTTTCATTGTTACTACGGCTAAACATTTTAGAATTTAAATAAAGTTATTAAATCCATGAGACCAGAATTCCAACGACGTTGAAGCTTGATTTTATAACTGAAAACTAGCATGCCGCGTCTCGGCTTCGCCTGAGTTATTAGCGTGACTGACTTATGTTTATCTCTACATAGTATAAAATAAAGTTCCCGGTAGGCGTCTGTATGTTTGATCGCGCTAATCTCGAGAACCACTGGACGGATCAAGCTGTAGGTGCGAGATATAGGTCCCTACGCGTAATATGTAGAATCTAGTGTGGACCTACCGGCGACCGTAGCCGGGATGGAAAACCCCGGTTCTCGTTAGATCACCGAAGTTAAGCATCACGGGGCGGTGTACTGAGGAAAGATGGGAGACCACCTAAACATACCGTGGATCTTCCAATGGGACTATAGTTCGTTGGGGAATATAAGCAAAATAAGCTTGAAACGCCACCCTGCTTAAAACGCAGGAAAAACAATAAAACATAACATAAACATAGTGTGGATCTTAGCGTGGCGAGCACCGCTCTGCGCGAAAGAGATGCGCGTGACGGTTGCCCGCACAGTGGTGGGGATGCTGAGTCACATCGTTAGCTGTTCTGTGAGCGCTGCGATTCACGCAAATCTTGCTTCACTAAAATCGTCATTCCTCGGATTCTTTTTGTCATAGGTTAATGTTGCATACACCTAAACCTTCCTCGAGAAATGGTCTACAAAACGATGCAAACCGCATCACACTCCGTCCAGTGGTTCTCGAGATTAGCGGGATCAAACATACAGACGCCTACAGGGGACTTTATACTATGTAGAAATAGAGATAGAGATTACAAACTTTGTTACACTTTTTTAGTGGCAATAAGATACTTGATATAGTTTATTTTAGAATTGATGTTTTTATAAATCGGATTATTTATTATCGAAAACGCTGTTACGTGGTATATGCGTAGATATAAAATTGCAATAGATGACTAAACGTAATAGCTTCACATCTATCCTTCATTACAATTATTTGTTGAAACTGTTTATAATATGCATCGAACACGAAATCAAAATGCCAATTATAGTGGCATCTAAATAAGGATACACGTAATATAAAGTAGTTTCGACGCGTAACGTGTGTCGTGATAACAGTTACATATTTTACTTTTGTCGTTCTTCTAAATGTTCCTCAAATGACGAAAGGATTTGAAATATGAAGAATACTGTGTAAAAGAGAAAACAGTTTCAGTTTTGTTTTTTCGTTTCTTTACGTTTATGTCACTCTGTCTATCAAATGCGCGTTGGAAAGAAAACTAGGAGGCTTATTTTATGCATAAGTTTTCAAACGTTGCAGACAAACATCGGCGGCTGCAGAAAAATGCAAATTCTTTTCCTCTCGACGCCACCCTCGAAGGATGTTACAAAGTAAATAGAAGCTCTTATGCAAATGGGCCGTTTGATTCACATGCGCGCGTGTCAAGCCCAGTTATCTGAATTCGCGTACTCTTTGTTAAACCAAACCTTTGTGGTCAAAGGTTATGGTTATTCTCAGCACTATACTTTCGTTGTTCTATACGTGTACTGGGAGATACAGCATTTGTGACTGCGCTGCTTGGGTCATCGAGGAACAAACGACCACTTTAATAACATAAATAAAAGATCGATTGTCTACTCGCAGAAAATTGGTAGATTTCGCGATACTTGGACCTTTGCAGCTGAAACATGGAATACCTCTTCGGCGATTATGTTGGCTTCGTAATATAGCCAATATCTGGCAAAATTTTTCGGAAATCCCAAAACTGAACGTTGTATTAGGGCAACATAATGGTGGAAGACGTGGCAGAGATTAACGCCCTCGCCAGGTGACTCACAAGGGATGTTCATTTACCCGAACTCTTCGATGTTTTTGAAACTGTGCAGATCAGTAGAGGACCTCAGTAGAGCGCGCTGCACTGAACCTTCCTCTTTCGAGTGAGACCTCACCCAGCCCAAAATCTGCTCATATAAGGACAAACAACGTAATTTCCCAACCCATGTTTCGGGCCAGATTGTGTCGGTATACAGCGCGCTGCATTACCCGTGTCTACTCCCTTAAGTCTCGCACTGTTACCCAGTCGGCAATATAATTTCATGCGCATCCATTGAGCTATAAAAATACCTGGAGAGTGAACAGCAGTGGGAAGAAGTAGAGGCAACAGGGGTCCGAGGGAAATAGAAGATCACGGGTCAACCTTATTCTTCTTCCTATTATCCCTCTCACTCTCTACTAGCTGTGTTATGTATGCATTTTGTGTGCGCAGATAACTTCACTCACATGCACTATATATCCATAGCCTGTTGTAAAACAGAGATAGGTTCGCCCGTTACTTCCCTCTTTCTCGGACCGGCCGCCATTGCTCTGTTCACTCTCCAGGTACTTTTATAGCTCAATGTGCGCATCACATGAAAGCGGAGCTCGGCTAGGAAGAGGTACGCTCTTTATCCGCCGCGCGTCTCTGGTAGTTGGGGCGACATTTCTTAGCCTGAGTGTACCACAACATTCGGTAGCTTCTATAAAACACCTTTATTATGATGCAAAATACATAGGCAGTTACAATAGCGATACATCGTAAAGAATTATCGTTAATTTAATTTGATCGCGAAGTTCGTCGTGCCGTGCGACGAGCGTCAATTGGCAGTTTCGTTGGGACGCGTACCGTCCCCGTATATAATATGTATTTGGCATGAGAAGGGCTCGTCGTCAGTGTCCAGCCGCGAGGGTGGTCGGGGTCGTGCGCGTCTCCTCGTTTCTCTACGCCACGAAGAAGAGGCCGCGATAACTTATCTAAAAGACTTGGGTTCGAATATATCTCGTTTTACATATTATATATATACACACGGAGCCGCTGCTCCCCTGCACATCACTGATAACCCCGCTTCAACGGCGACTCTTTAAGCCGCTTCCCGGGGTCTCCGTCGTTCGGCCCGTCTTAAGGAGCGGGCCCCCTTCGCCGGAAGTGATACGGCCCGCGTCTGTTCGGGTTTCTTACTCTGCCCGGAGGCGGTTGCACCTGAGGCTGATAGGTTGGGTAACGAGGCTGGTACCGGATGTTGCCAGCCGATTCCTTCCGGCCGTTCGCCGTGAAGGGCTTCAAAGATCTGCCGTAAGGGTCCTCCGTGACGCGGCGACGAAGGCACACGGCGCATCGGCTGATACGCGAGGTGTGGTCGGCCTTCAAGGTTTGCTGTGATGGCTTGCGGAACATCTCGTAATCCTTAATGGTAGCCAGCCAGTAGGACGTGGCGGTGGAGAAGTAGTTGCAGGTACCCAGCCCTCGGCACTCGATGAACGGTCTCGCGCGGAACTCTTCGAGGCAGGACCCCGGAGAGACGAGAGATTGGCCGCCGCCACCTGCGCCTGCGTCCCTATGCTGCAAGTTTAGGAGGTTTAGTCTCGTGGTTCCCCTTTTGGCGGGACGCGGGTGTCGCTGAGGGATTACCACTTAGCAACATTCTAATTAAGGTTTTTGTGGGACAGCTAACCCAGGTCTCCTCCCTTATATTTTATTCAAAGTAATATTTGTTTTGTAGAAAGAGTGCATAGTTAAGAACCGAGATCGTACTTTTGAAAGGAAGGGGACCTCATCGGGAAGATCGAATGCTCGCGCGAATAAGGTTAAATAGAATTTTTTTCATAGTCTTCGTTTTTTGAGGAAATCGGGTTGGATGGTGGAAATGATATTGATCACAACCCGATTTTCTCGAAAACAAAGACATACCTAGTTACATGAAAGACCGCCCTTTTTTACCATTAGTACAGTGACAGCCTATTTACCACACAAAAGCTAGTTACGAAGACTGACACGGAATTTTAAGTCAGTACAGCTGAATGAGCCTGTAACCAGTCTGCTATGAGTATCACGCAAGGCATTCAAACTCCGACAATGGTGTCGATTCAAGTCACCGCTTGAGCGTACTTTAAACAGCTCCACCCAGTATACATTCATCAAATGAATTAAGAAACATACCATGAGGAAACTGTAGCCGATCCAAAGCTCCTCCCAACCACCAGGACACTCTGGAATAGCCATGGATTGGCTGTGCACCGCGATCGCCCGAGTTGGTGCCTCGCACACGGAACATCTTGAAATGTATCTGCCGACTTCCGGTGCCGGGATTGGTGTCATCGACATGGGCATAGGCTCCATGGTACTCAGCCAGTAGCTGTAGTCGTTGCGATTCGCGTAATCGCATACGTTGTTGATGTTGCAGAACATGAAAGGCATGGTGGAGAATTTTTGGACGCAGCTACCAGCGGCACCTGAAGGAAACATTTTTGCGTCGCGCACGTGAATGCTTTTAGACATTAGCTTAATTGCAACAAACTGACTGTTGCTTTTAAGAAAGCATTGATAAGTTATTTCGTCGCATCTTCTACACTTTGCGTCCCGTAAATTACGCGAATTCGGGGGAAACGTTGCATTAAATTATAAATAAATATTGGGGGAATGTTATGTAACCATTGTAACACGGAAACGACTCTCAATGAATTGTTATAGAAGTTATATAACATTTGTTTGTATGTTTTATATGTTTAATGGTAATTGATTTGATGTGGAATCATTAAAGATTCAATGAGAAATGGTTTTTCGAGTGGCACTGATAGAGATTAGCTTTTCTCTTTTTGGGTAATCAGGAATGGGAATATAAATTTCTTCTGCTGCTTACCAAGATCTTGTCCGTAAGGCTTTCCGTTGCCCATTATATGTAGCAAGGAGAAACCGTCCCAAATCTTGACTGTGTTCCTCGGACAGGTCGGTATCATTTCAGATTGCGAATGGCGAGAAAAGTGGAAGCCCCTGTCTCGTGGGCCTGGCGCTGGTGGTGCTGGAGCACCTGGCGCTCCGGGAGATCCTGAAAATTCATAATTCCGGATTATAAGAGGATAATAATCCATAGAAAAACGAAGATACTGTAATATTAGAAAAAACATTATAAGAAATATTATGCTCGCTATAAAAGTAGTAAAGCCAGAAAATAGTTCAATTAATTTCAGAATAATTCTTCTACGTATTATTATAAATTCATGTTTCCTGAAGCAGTAGCAGGCGAATCTTTGTACTTAATGTTCCTAATATAAATAAGCATTTTTCATTATACCGTTGAAGTATCAAAGCGAAGTTAAGTGTCTTACTATTAAAACCAACTTATAGGATATTAATGTGTTTTAATGAAACTCTGCGAAAGCATGCTTTATCAATCAACAACAACTTCTTTACCTGGAGAACCCTGTCGGCCAACACCACCACGAGAACCAGGATAACCAGGAGCACCCTCATTGCCTTCTGGTCCTTGAGATCCTGGCAGACCTATCATTCCTCGTTCCCCTTGTCTTCCAGGTAGTCCATCTTCTCCTGGCTCGCCCATCATTCCTTGCAGTCCAGGGAAACCTACATTGACAATCGTTTGAGTAATGTTCAAATAAAATGACCTACTTTAAGTGCCACTTGCGTTTATTCTGATACCTGGCAATCCTTGTGATCCTACGTCTCCAAGCAATCCTTTTCTTGGGAAAGGCGAAAATACATTCATACCATGGTCTCCTTTTGGTCCCTGTTCAATGAACAATATTTTATATACATAGGTATAGAATTAAAGAAACGCGTGACAAAGATTTCAACGAAGTATGTCCCGAAAGATCAGCACTTTCTCCTGGTAACATTTATTTGCTCACTACTCTGTCTTGGAGAATCTTATTCTCTGTGATATGAATTGTGGGACATGGCTTGTTCTTGTCAAATTATAATATTGTGCTACTGCTCATATTCTGAAATTTTTAACCCATCAGTCTGTATTTCCCTAATGACTATTAGAGATGGCGACGAAGCTTTTTATAATATTTCAAGGTTCAGTGTAGATTTTTATGACATATGTGCAGTGGCGGATTTAAGCAAAAGGTCCGGGTGGCAAATATTCAGGGACACCCTGTATACATAACAGAACTACAGATAAATTTACACGTGTGGTATGAAAATTATAGGAAACAAAAAAAGTATAGTGTTTGGATATATTCATAATTTTTTGGGGGAGCCATCTGGACAGGTGGCCAGGTGGCAACTCATCGGCCGCCCGTTAAATCCGCTTCTGCATATGTGACAATGTTGCTGTGACAATGTTGTGTATAAATGTTTGTGTAACATTATTTACATCATTTTCGTATAACAAAATATGTAACAGTAGTGGAACTGACTGACCTTTGGGCCTAAAGCTCCTGGTAGTCCAGGCAAGCCAGGTTCTCCTTCATCACCGCGTTCCCCTTTCTCTCCAGGTTCTCCCATGAATCCACCAAGACCTGAATCACCTATTTCACCTTTATATCCATGTCTGCCATCGAGTCCTGGCCGCCCATAGTCTCCTGGTTGTCCTTTTATACTGATTCCAGGTACTCCAGGTGATCCTCGGTAACCCTTTGGTCCCGGTGGTCCAGGAAGGCCTGGCAGTCCTTCTAATCCTGGGGCCCCGGGCATACCAGCGAAACCTTTTGGGCCTAAGTAGCAGTACATACAAACGGTGATTATGAAATATGGTAAAGTTTCTGGTACAGATGAAGAGTAATCGACCCCTTTCTGATACTAACAAATACACAGCAGCTTTAACCTCTACGCATGTACATACCCTAGTAGCATTTTTGGTTGGCCAACAGTTGGGAATTAGTTGGGATATAGTTAGTGGTTTTGCCTACAAAATCCCAACATAGGGCCTACGGCAAAAACGTTACGACAGTTTGCCAACGAATATTCAATGTTGGGCCTACAATTATTATGGTTGGATAATTAACAAAAAGTTACGACAATTTGCCCATGAATATTCAATGTTGAGCCAACAATTACTATGGTTGGTTAATTAACAAAAAATTTACAATGAGCTGCGCAGATCAGTTGCAAATCAGTGGGGGCGTACGTCTACTCTTATATGGAATGGTATATACATACAACGCAGTTTGTTGATGTCGGGCCATAGTTGGCCCACTAAGGTTTTGTTGTATGTAGTCTTGGAATTTATTTATTCCTTTAAATTTTTCTACTTTAGTTTAAGGAAGTGAAAATAATATTAATTCAGAAAAAGGTGCTTTTCGGAATCGATACTGATATACTGTGGTCTCGCCACCGTCGCGTTGTGTGCGTTTTCTATGTTACGGTTATTTCAATCTATTATTTATTAATATTAAATTAAAACACGTATGTATATTGTAAGATATTTTGTGGTTATATAGGCGATCTGAATTGTTAGCATCGCCATAATGCGTTGCCTTGACAACGATCGAATGATCGAGAGGAGAGCGGTCGATTGTATGCGTCACCACGCCACGAGGCACGACGCATTATTCAGTAACATTCGATAGCGTGGCTGGTGGCTGACGGAGGCGAATCCGTGAGACAGGCGAAAAAAAAATTATTTGTTAACTAATCTTGAAACCTAATCTTTTTAGGTTAATCGAACTAGTCATTCTTTGTTTTAAAGATTCCATTACTATCTTACAATTTTGTTATGGCTACATGTAAGTATATATGTCTATCAGTATTTTAACTACTACAATTTACAACCAATCACTACGAAATTCATCAAAAAGATACTGGTTTTAACCTCAAAGACAGCTATAAATGTACACAATATGAAAAAATACTTGGCCAGTTTTATTTTATGCTTTAATTATTATTTGTTTAAATGTGTCAAAGACCCTTACAATTAAAACCGATGTATAGAAAAACAAAATTGCTTGTTGTAGGTGCTGTACGTAAAAATAAACGGCATGTGGCTACAAAAGAAATCAAATCAAAGATAGTCTACGAATAAGTGTTGTTTCAGAAGTACATTCTAATATCTCTAATAGCGATCCCAATCAGAGTGTATTATCGTTTTATAATTCTACCAATTTAAATGTACCCTGTCATTGCGATGATGTATTGTGTGGTCTCTTTATTCTTCTAATGTACATAAGAAATGTCTACTTTTACTTAACTATGTATTCTGCAAGTAATACTTTTATTTGTATTCCTTTTACTAATATAGAAAAAGTACCATAAAGATCCATTGTATGTAAACAAATAAAATTTTCAGAAAACCGTACTTTGCAGTTACTTTCTTTTAGTGATTGATAAGGCTTTTATTGAAGTGTAGTATAACCAACTGTCTTCCTACTGTTGGTTTATTGTAGAGGCTCAACTGTTGGGCCTATGGAAAGAAACCTTCAGTTGGGCCTATGGAAGGAAACCTTCAGTTGGGCCTATGGAAAGAAACCTTCAGTTGGGCCTATGGAAGGAAATCTTTAGTTGGGCCTATGGAAAGAAACCTTCAGTTGGGCCTGCGTTGGTTACAATCGTTGGCCCATTCAAAAATAGCGCGACACTTCAACAGTTGGCCAACGGATAACACGTCATTGGCCCAACGAACTCCCAACAAATAAATGCTACTAGGGTATATACTTTCACTGTAAGTACAAAAACGCCTTGTATCGCAAGATCGATGAAGATTTAGATTTATTAAACACTCGTTGCAGCATACGGTGCTTGGATTCTAATTAACCCGAGGTAAGTTTAGAAATCAAAGTTTCATTGCCCTCTACTAAGATGTTGTTGACGATTAATCAATTCAATTTTTGAGCAATACACAGGAGGTTCAGCGTTGAAAATAAGTAATCACCTTGATCTCCCAGATATCCTTTTGGACCATGGATGTATGGGCCAACATCTCCAAGAATTCCCTTGGGACCATTGGGCCCATACTCGCCAGGAGCACCCTTCTGCCCTGCTATTCCTAGGATACCTGGTAGTCCGTCCAACCCGTCTCGCCCGGCTTCACCTCGCTCAGCAAATGGACTAGTAAATCCTGAAACATCGTGTTTTATAACAACTATTCACGCTACAATTATTGTACGTATTAAGAGAGAATGTAGATTGCTTGTACCTGGGAGACCTGGAGGGCCCTGGTCACCTGGCAGGCCTGGAAGTCCTGGCAGGCCTGCGAATCCATCGGGTCCATAGTATCCCGTGTCACCGATTTCACCCTGAAATTGTATGTGACATTTCATCGCGAAATTAATATCATCAAGAAATTCTAAAGGTATTCAGCTGAATCATGATAAGATTGAATCGATAATGTTTCTACAGTGTTGGTATACCTTTCGACCAGGTAATCCCAAAAGGCCTTCATCACCCTGCTCGCCTGTTGCACCTGCCGATCCATCATGACCAGGATTCCCAAAATCACCTTTGTCCGCCACGTCGTACGATGGCAGACCAGGTTCACCAATCTGACCTTTTAGTCCTGGAGCACCCATCATACCAGGAAGTCCTCGTGGGCCTTGATCACCGGGCATGCCTGAGCAGGGTCCACAGTAAGTGTATGTAAGACTTTAAAGCTTCTCGTGTAATTATAAAAAAGATATTTGGGTGTTGAGCCTATAGTGGACTATTCTTTGGATATTTATAGAAGTCTAGAGCTTCGTGGACTCGAATGAAACTCATATGTGTACTTGTCAGTGATTGAAATACATGAAAAGGATATCAGTTCGCTTTGCTGTTTAATATTATTCGCGATTACAAGATGAAATAATTTATGTTGGTATTTAAATATTAATACACGGTTATCGATTTTGTGTGAGTTCGTAAAGCATACCTGGCAAACCCATTTGACCTGGATCACCAGCCAATCCCCATTTTCCTTTTGGACCATTGAAACCAGGCGGACCCATTAGGCCCCGTTCACCTTTTAAACCGCCGCTACCGTGAATACCCGGTGCTCCTGCTCTACCCCTAAATCCCCAGTCTCCCCTTGATCCCTTCAATCCATCAGGTCCCATATCACCGATTTCTCCCTATACGAATGAGATTTGCCAATTAGTGAAACAACTCCACTGTGACTGTCTAGTAAACTAAGCAATGGTTGCTAAAATCTGGATTAAGTCTGAGGTGATCCAATAACTTTGTCCAGATCAAATATATTCGCTATTTTAAATAATAGAAAAGCATACTATTATTTAAAATACTGCATAATCCAGTAGCAACAGTTTCTTCGTGACCTCATTGTATTTACGCCAATGCGTCTGTCTCATTAAAGACATAAAGAAGAAGTTGAAAGTAATGCGATTTGCTCTTCTCAAACATTGCTAACATTCCACTAAATGTACCTTTGGCCCAGGTGTCCCGTAGAATCCATCGAAGCCGGGTTCACCCTGCAGACCTTTCTGGCCATCGTATCCATCGATAGCTAAGCCGGGCTCGCCGGGCAAACCAGGCCGACCATCGACGCCAGGATATCCAATAGGGCCGATTTCTCCCATGAAGCCAGGTTCACCCAAGTCACCTTGGGGTCCACTGAAGGCGTTTTCACCATGAAGCCCGTCAGGCCCGTCGGGACCACGGTCTCCAGAGACACCTTTGAACCCAGGTAGACCTATGGTTCCCAAAATACCAGGTGGTCCAGCATTTCCTTGTTCTCCTTTGAAGCCTGGTAACCCTAGAATACCCTCAGCTCCATGCCAACCAGGGGGGCCGGGTTCGCCAACTTCACCAACGTCGCCGTCTTCACCAGGTGCACCTGGCAGACCTGGCATACCGTCCCTCCCTAAGTAACCTATCGGGCCAGGGTCACCGTCGTCTCCGCGACGTCCCATGAAACCGACCTCGCCCTTCAACCCCTTCATCCCGTCGAATCCATGTGGTCCGTCAGGCCCTAAAGAAGTGTTTCTCTCTTAACTTGGAAGCAATTTCTTTTTAGTTCTTCATACTTTTCGAAATTAAGACAGAATCCGTCGCCTTCCGCTCATGAAGAAGTCCGCTCAACAGGGATTCACATGATCGCGGGAGTCTATTACACTTTAATCTATTGCGCTAAGCACCCATGATCATGATTACTTTTGTTGTACAGAATTCCTCATGAGTGGGAAGGACTGATTCCGCTAGCTCCCGCTTGCCCAAGCGCGATAGTCTTTCCGAAAATTTTCCCGGCAGAAGCGATCGCTCGGAGAAGCCTGCCCCACGTAACGGGGCATTTTTCAGAAGCTTGCGCCGCTCAAAGTGCTAATGTGTTTCCGAATACAGCAGGTTATAGTCAAGTTTCAGTACCTCGAGCACCAGCTTCACCCATTCTACCAGGCATTCCAGGTTGGCCAGGTATTCCAGGGAAGCCTCGAGGGCCCTGCACGCTGTCTCCGTGTTGGCCTTTAGCTCCCTGCCGATCGATATCAGGCGATAAATGTCAACGAAGTGCTCTACAAATTTCTCGCTTCTTTTTGCTAACGACCGTGTCATTTTACCTGAAGTCCAGGCACACCTTCTAAACCAGGAGCTCCTTTCTCGCCTTTAGAACCTCTTGATCCGTCAACACCTGGTCTACCGCGGAAACCTATCGGACCGGCCTCACCAAATTCTCCCTTGGCGCCATATAAACCTTGTGGTCCGATATCACCGTACGTTAAATTCGTGCCTGGGTCGCCGCGATCACCTTTGTTGCCATCACGACCCTACGAAAAGAACATCAGAGCATTCAGACAGCGAAGGGTATGCAGGACGCACGGTTTTGCGGACTCGAGAATTGTTCGAGTGTAGATTGAATGTCTACACATGTAAATGGTGGAAGGTAATTAATAGTTCACGAATAAATTCGTTAGCCCAGTGGAGACTATAATGGGTAGTCGATGAGATACTGGTAGGCCCATGCCTTAAACATCACGACAAAATTGATTGAATAGGGTCAAATTGATCCAGGGTATTGAGGTTTGAAATTTCTCATTTTCTGAACGAGCCTCAAATATTGTCATTCGTATCGAACCACTTTCTTTTTAATCAAGGAATTTAGATTTAATAAGTAGTAAGTCAGAGGCATTTCGAAGAGTCTTCTAATTGTTAATAACGAAATACGAGCCTTATATAATTAACTTTGAATGAAGTTCACTGCAAAAAATGAAGTTTCTAATTGAAAGTAAGTTTCTTTGTAATTTATTGAAACAGAAATGCTTCATTTTAGACAGGGACGACTGCCTAGTACCCTTAAGGGGACATTCTACAGTCTGGACCGAAAATTCAACCACTTTTCGGTGACGGTTTTTATAATGAAATAAACAACTTATCGTTTTCGAATTTTGGGGGATATATTCTACCGCTCTTGAAATACAAGAAGAAATCTTTGTTGTTTGTTTATTTCATTTGTTTACAGAAATATTTCGCAGTGAAGTTGGCGCCTTCAGAATTTGACCCCTTGCTGGCGGTTGCAATTTCGTACGACTGGATTTTGGGAAATAAAAAAATCAAACATATTTCTATTTCGCAAGTGTATGGTTATCTCGCTTACCGTGAAATAACAATTTTGGACAATAATCATTAAAATAGCGGTCGATCAAAGTTGAAAGTATCGAAAATGGCACTTCTTTTCGATTTAAGTGATATAAAAAAATGGGAAAATATTCTAAAAGTCAACATATTTGCGGTAAGCGAGATAGCCATACTCCTGCAGATTAAAAACATGTTTGGTTCTTTTATTTCCGATAATCCAGTCGTACGAAATTTCAACCGCCAACAAAGGGTCAAATTCTGAAGACGCCAACTTCACTGCGAAATATTTATGTAAAGAAATGAAATAAACAAACAAACAAAGATTTGTTCTTGTAATTCTAGAGTGATACAATATACCCCCAAAAGTTGAGAAACGTTAAGTGTTTATTTCATTATAAAAACCATCCCCGAAATCGGCCGAATTTTCCGCCGAGACTGTAGATGTCCCCAAAAAAGCGAAGTTGATAGACGTAGAGATGAATGTGACACTCATGACAGTGCAGCAAGGAATGTGGCTAATATTTTTGCCTTTACTTGTGCGAACTTTCTGATAATAGCATGTCCTTTTTCTACTAGACGACATTCATTTTGTTAGAGCAATTCTTTTTCGCGAATTCTGTGGTATTCTGCGTTACTATTTATTATTGCGCTTGGTGGCCCTACGCTTGTGTCAAAACGGACACGGCAGCGCCGTTCAAGTGTTAAGTTAATTTGAATAATATTGTAGACGTACCGGGAAACCAACAGGTCCTGGTGATCCTGGAGTGCCAGGAGTACCACGTGGACCATAATCTCCTGGCATTCCTGGGTACCCCTTTAATCCTGTAGGACCTTGAGGCGATATACCAGGAGGGCCGGGAATCCCGGGTAATCCAAGGAATCCCTCATCACCTGGTCGTCCTGGCATGCCTTTGGCACCGTCTTCCCCTGCAACAATTTAAATCGAATTTCTCTGTTACATGACTGGCGATCGTGACCACAACAGTGTGTCAAACACACAGCAAATCAGTGGCATTGTAAAATTCATTATCTAAATTCATCGAAAGGATTCGAATGTTGGGATTCTTAAAGAATTTCTCCAAGAATTTTCTGTTTCCCTACGTGTACTCATAAATGGCCACTTATGAAAGTCGAATAATTAAAGTTAAGATCTGTCTTCTTTTCATTTCTTGCAATCAGTGTTAAAATTGGAATTTAAATCGTAGGGCAAGGGGTTAAAAAAGAGTGAGCATCTGACGAAACACATGAACTGAGGCAAGCTCAGATAACTTCAGGTGCGGAATAACTAAGGCGACGCGAGTCTAATTCCATATAAGAGTAGACCTACGCCCCTACCGATTTGCGCAGCTCCCACGGATCTGACACCGCGATTGCTCGTAGCACTTTTGCGATTGGCCGTAGCACTTTCCCTGCCGGTTTCCTACCAATCAACAGTATATCCTTGCGCGGAACGAGTCTACTCTAAAGTGGAATGCAGTATAGATGTGAGTGCGAAACGAAGTTGCGCCGACGCGTCGCGAGATGAGGCTCAGTGAGAGCCTACCTTCAGAAGGTTGTTGCTTAAATTACGTGTACAAGTGAGACTCCTTAGCTTCTTACCTATATCACCTGGTACTCCTTTATATCCCTTTACGCCTTCCAGGTTTATGTTGTAACCCAAGGATAGCCCGCGTTCTCCTTTGGCTCCCTTATCACCTCTGAAACCTACGGGCCCCACGCTCCCCGCGTATCCTGGATCTCCGCGTAGATATTCGATCGGCACTAACGCGTCTTCTCCTTTCTCGCCAGGAATACCATCCATACCTGGGTAGCCATCGCGCCCTGAAAATCCTGGGGGACCATGTTCACCCTGGAAGCAAAAGAGCGCCGTGTAACAATGGTATCGTGATAAAAACACCCGACTGTAACGTCCAATTCCAGAGAAGTGGAAGCCGCGCGAAACTTTTCATAATTTCAGCACCCCTTCCGGTGTCTTATTTCGACATTCGATTGAAGAACACAATACAGCATTTATAACACTTAGGAATGTTCACTGTTCGAAAGGAGCGTGCACTGAAAAGTCTGGTACATACATATATTGTATGCAATACCACTAAGGTTAATCAAACTTTCAACAATTTTACTGTAGGGTAAGTCCGGGAGAGTTCGACCACCGGGGGAGTCCGGCCAGTGTTGATATTTTAAGACTGACGCGAGATAGGGCACTGTGTGTCATTGACACAAAAGAAATGAAGGCGCTAGTTGTTTATCTCACATTGACCATTGTCACAAATCCATATTTGAATTATAAGATACAGTTAAGACTTTATGCGAGGCTGAAACCAAGTTACAGTGGTGGTGATATTTGAAAAACAGGTAAGTTTATTTACACTCTTCCGACATTGGGGATATAATATGCATATAACTACAGTGTAACACCAACAATACGTATGTATTCGTTTGTAATATTTTTTTTGACAAGGTGGTCAGTCGCTCCTTTGATTACCCGTAGTGGGTGGACGGTCTAACCCCGACATGCGGGTGAGACCGACCACTTGCAGTGCCAATGTTTTTCGTTGAAAATGAAAATAAATATTTGAAATTATCGCACGCTATAATTTATATATACTCTAAATTGCTTGGGCTTTGCTTTAATGTGCATAAAACGACAAAAATGTGAAAAACAACGATGCTACAATTTCTTTTCCAAAAAGTGGTCGAACTCTCCCGGACTTACAATATAGTCCTAAAGTATAATCCAATATAATATCCAATAATCCAATAATCGAAGTAAGGGTTATTTCGTAGTGCGAACTGCAAAAGACGACGAGTACATACGAATCCCAAAGAGTCGTTAATAACAAGACTTTATTGTAGAAAACGTCTATTTGTCGAATGGACTTCGTTTACTCTAATCGGAATATATTTTAATGAAAGTAGAGAGCAAGTCTCGCGCGTTGTGGTTGTGGGATTAATTGTTCATTTGAGAAGACGTTAGCAAGACGTGTTCACCTTATCTCCCTTTGGTCCATCAAGACCAACGCCCCCATAAGGTCCAGGATACCCTTTCATTCCTCTTGGTCCTTCAGGCCCAGGGAAACCCTTGTCACCGTTGTCCCCAAATTCACCCTTTAATAGAGGTCTTTCTATTATCAGATGGCCTCTCTCTCCTTTAGGTCCTTGAGCACCAGCGATTCCTGGTCTTCCACTGTCACCTTCCAATCCCCTTGACCCAAAAAGGCCAGGTTTACCTTGAACTCCCTTTAGTCCACGGGGTCCTGATAATCCAGGGAACCCAGGTGTCCCGGGATATCCATTCAATCCAGAGTCACCAATTTCACCCTTATCGCCGGGTCGTCCTGCATGAAAAAATGGTTTGTACTCTGCACCAGGAAGTTACCGTTTTCATTTTCTAATTAAACGTTCTTTTTATTTGTCCCGATTTAAATGAATCCTCCTTTGCCTTCGTTTAATTGACTCGAATAATGTGGCAGGCAGAAGTAATGGCGGCAGGGAACATTTTGCGTTAGGTACTTGCTAAAATATTTTCTTGCGTTGATGCAAAATACAGTAGCAAGGCGACGTGTCTGTAGTGCGCCAACTCGCAGAGTTGTTAACATGTATGGAATAGAGTACATATTAAGGAATACATGATCGAGATAAGGTACAGCGATTATAATTTCATGAGATGCAGGAGCAGTAACAGGTTACTGAACACGCTCGGGGGTTTGATAAATGTGTACAGGATGCATTAGCAGTGATAAAGTTATGACTTCACTGCGACCTAAAGTTGCAGCAATAACTGTTCTGCGTTCTTACTTTAAAATACCATCATCGTTAGTCGCGCTAGTAAACTGATATTGTCTGGCCAGTGGCAAATGGAGCGGAGCCACACGGTAATAAGACTCCATTAAACTATGAATTCTTAAAGCGGAGTTTGCAGAGCATTGGACAGTGTTTGCTAAAATTCTGGTGTATTTTATTTTATACGTTCCAACGGTAAATGGTATTTAGTGTGATAGAATTATTTGCAACCAACGCCTCTCGAAATTCCTCACGGAACGTGTCAAACACTATGAAATAGTCATAAACCACGCTTGTCACCGAATAAAAAGGTGGCTTAATGGTACGTGAAACGAGATATTTCATCCCACTAATTGTAAATAACATATGAAAATAAGCAGCAAAATAATCGCAAATTCTACGTGATTATGATCTTTCAAATAATAATAAAAAACTCTCAATATTTCTAACATTAAGAAAAACCGGGAAATTTTTTATCAAAACAGTGATCTAATTATTTATTTCTCGGAGCTCTGCTATTTCTACTGACTCTATCAGAATCTATCTGAATAGATTTTCTTCTTTACTTTGGAATAGATTTACTCCTAAATGTAGATATTAAGTATCCCAAATTGTTTCAGAATAATAACATCAGTAAGTTTATACACATTGGCTGTAATTGTACTTTTTGAAAAAAAAGTCCTTCGTGCGTGAGTGAATCAACGTACCTGGTGTACAAATGCCGCAGTCGTCTCCCTTTAAACCGCGTACACCTTTAGGACCTGGAATAGCAGGCCACCCATCGGCCCCAGCAAGTCCTGGGAATCCTGGCAAACCACGCTCACCGGGAGGGCCACGAATCCTGATGCCTTTGCCGGGGAAACCTTTCGGACCTGTTCAATCCAAACGTCAAGCTATTGTCATTCCTACCGGTTGCGACAGAAATTTACTCGAATCTTCGATACTGGATTAAGATGTGTAGTTTCGAACACACAGCTAATGGATTACTACCCACACAGCACCATAACATTGCAGCAACGTCTCTGCAATGACACGGTGCAAGATTGCAATGTTGCACCAAAACATTGCAGAGACGTTGCAGGTTCAATCCTATGTCCGCCTTCGCAATATTGTAGGTGTGTATTTTTGCAAAGTTGCGGCAACATTACAAATATGTAGTCCTGCAACGTTCCGGCAATGATTCTGCAACGAAGTGTGCTGTATACATTGCAGTGGCAACGTGTGCGCAATATTCCTGAAATATTGCAAGAACATTGCCACTCAAATATTGCACGGCAATATTGCAATACAACCTGCAATAACGCATTATTGCAGCAACGTTCCTGCAATACTCCTGCAATGAAATGTGCTGTATGGGGTGCAACTTCTATAATGTATGAGAAATAATAAATCGAAGAATAGCAGCAAATTAGGAATTATACACGACAACCCACGTAAAATATTACATGCCATGTCATTTAATAAGATAATCTAATGATTCTTTGACAGTGACATCGACAATGTCCCATAAAACACTCAAATTACTTCCAAATGATGGAAGGATGATTTTTCTTACTACTCTTACATACTTAGTAGTATTCAAGAAAATTGTAGTAATCTACGTAAGTCATCAGGCGAATTCACTAAAACACATCCTGCAGAGAAGGGAAGCAGTTATGTAATCGCAAAGGTGGCTTTTATTCAATTTCTCTTATCTGCGAAAAAATTTGGAACGCGTTAACGTAAGGAGATCGTTACCAGGTGTGCCAATATCACCGCGATCGCCGAGTGATCCAGAGAGTCCAGGTATTCCAGGCTTCCCGTCCAATCCTGGTGGCCCAACGATCGTAATGCCAGGGAATCCTTTTGGCCCATCGAGTCCAGGCAAACCAGGCAAGCCTGAAGGACCTTGGAAGCCCATCTGTCCAGGGAGACCTAGAACCGTCCAATGAAACATTCCTCAGTTAGATCAACGTTCTGTCGGCGAATTGTGCGGGGCCGACACGCACCATCAGATCCTGGCTCTCCTTTCACCGACGATCCTTTCGGTCCTGACAAACCCGGAGAACCTGAAGGTCCTGGTGGACCAGGTGGCCCGATATAGCCGACTTTGCCATGTAAACCAGGCGTTCCTGAATGCCCTGGTAAACCAGGTGGACCTGAAACGAAAATGTAACTTTCAAATATATTTCTTCAGTTGCTTCGTAAAATAATATTTGGTGATTATTGGATTTCATTTTTTATTAAATACTTAAATAATTTTTTATCAAATGTATGTATATGTCTCAGAAGTGTTCTTCTGACAATGAGCTGAAATTTAGAGTTCGTTTGGTAATTTGTTATTCAACAAATTGGGGAGTTGACAAAATTTTTACAAGTGTTTAAAACTGTTCATTATGATAAAATATACTTGTAAAAAAAATATTAATTTTTTGCTACACCTCTAACATGAAAAAAAAATGTAATTTTTATTTGAAATAAAAAATTGCCGCGAAAACGCACTGCATGGTCACGTGACCATTTGTGACGTCAACGTGCAGTAAACAAAGAAAGTTGTGGTTAGGGAAAGTAAGGAGTGATTGGAACATGTTGCAATGAGTGAGTGCCTAATACTATATTTATTTCAATATTAATATTTTCAGTTGCCTTACCAAAGACATCGACTAGAAAGTACTCGTAAACGATATTTTTTAATATAACCTTGTATGAGCAAATGCACGAAGTGTCATTCGTCGCTACATATAAATCGCTGTTTACTGCACAATGACGTCACGCGCTGTGATTGGCGTTTGAGATCACATGACTCACAACTTAAAAACGTCAATTTTATTTATTAAATTTTGGTAAAACTAATAAGTGTTTTATTAATATTTCTATCATTTTAAATCTGTAGATTTAACTAATTTTCCCTTTTTTTCAAATACTGGCAACTCCCCAATTGTGGGTATAAAATATTCTAAGGAAAAATGTTAGTCACCCTTGCAAATGTCACCCTACAAATGTTACCCTAAGCAAGGGTTAGTAGAAAATGTAATATTTGAAATATTAATCTTCGCCTTCTTCCGCCTATCATTGCACAGAATTACACAATGTTCATTTTGTTTGAATAAATAAGTACAAACCTAAGTCTCCTTGGATCCCAATATTCCCTTGAATGATTTCGTCCAGTTGTGGTATATATTTCCCAGGTTCGCCAGCAGCTCCTTGTCTACCAGGTGGTCCCTGGTTTCCTAGTTCCCCTGATTCTCCCTGAATGCAAAATACAATACTCTTCATTAATTATTCTTAAGATTACCTCTCTTTTCTGAGAATTCTTTCATTTATCAAAATATTACTTTATTCGTGACCATTTTAAATAAATTGTCAGAAGAGACTCAGATGATAAAAAATATACTCGTATATTTATGAAAAGTTTGTAATAATTCAGACAGAATAATTACTTTCGTAGTAGTTTTCAAAGTGTTTGACAGATGTATCCAAAGCCTTCTTTTCCTTCGTTTCTTAACAATAAAAACGTGACACTTACGTCTGGACCGTCTGCTCCAGGATTTCCAGCGTATCCTGGAGCACCTTTCTCTCCCTTGTCTCCAGGAGGCCCTGATGGACCCTCTATACCCTGTTTACCCCTTGGTCCGTCGCCTCCTTGTTCTCCTTTCCCACCTTTGCTACCCATAAAGCCTGGTCGACCCTGCGTGAAAATGAATGCATTTATCTCCATAGATTATCTTGCGATTTCCACCCTCTTCGAGTCTTTGCAATTAAAATATTTTAAACGTGTCCACGTTACAACTCCAAAACTAACGTGAGAATTTATTTAAATACAACATATAAATTAAATTTTTCGTGCAAACGCGTACTGAATGATTCAGCAAACTGTGAAATATTACCCACCTGAAAACCTTTAGCACCCATTTCTCCGACTCGTCCACGGAGTCCCCAGTCTCCGCGCATTCCCCTGACACCCTGCACACCCTTTACAGGTGCAGTGTCTGTCGTTGTCGTGACGAAGACAGGGTCGTGTCCGGGTTCTCCCCTGTCTCCTTGTTCACCTACAGCACCCTTCACGCCGTAAACCGTTTCACCAGGTTCGCCCTGCATGCCTGGTAAACCGGGAGCGCCTTGGTAGCCCTAAAGGGATGATTATTTTACTTCAATGAGATTCGATCTATTATCTCCTTTCTTTCTTAAATTTTTTCTATTTTTGTTTTTTTTAAGACGCGCATGAATTTTGTCTCTGCTTTCATTGAAGCACTTTTTCTGTTGCTTTTAAGCAAAAGAATAAGGAAGGCGAGGTGTGATAGTATTCCTTGGTAGTTTCAATTGGCGAAGGATTTAAATAGGTTGCAATTAAGCACCAAACATATTCCCCTGCTTTGAAACGGAATTTCGTTCCTTTCTCCTCGGCGAAATATTAACAATAGTAACTGTTATAATCAGATTTGTAGTTCGAATTGTACGTTATTAATACTTTGGTGCTGGTTTGTCACATTTGTTAATGAATTCAAGAACATTCGACGAGAAATCAGTGTCTCGATTTTTCTCTTCTTTCTTCTTAGGAAAGTATTGGATTCTTTCTTTGGGTGTTTAATATTTGGAAGTCCCTGAACAAATTTTCAATATCATCGAAATGCAAAGCATGCTCACCTTGGAATCGAAGAAACGAAAATAAGCTTATTAAATAACATTTCCGAAGCAACTCGATGGTTCAATCATAAATAAAAATAATACAAAAAAAATTATCAGGAGAATCTTATTAGTAGTAGTAACTTGGGAGAAATATATTAGCATCGAATAAACGTGGTAACAGATTTTCTTCGCACTGAAGTGTTCTCTCAACTCCTGGAAGGTCTGAGACCACTGAAAAAGAAATCTGAACGCAGCGAAATATGACAGTCAGAGGTCTGTGCCGCGCTATAGCTACTCGTATGGCAGCGGGTCAAAATTCTATCCAATTTCCCAGCTTTTTACACGGCAATGCGAGCTGGACACAGATGCATAGAATCGTCAGTTTCGAAGATGGCCGATGCCAGGGTACAGAGGTCTCGTATTTCTTGGCCGTCGCCGATCATTCGGTGAAATCTTCTCCCGGGAGAAGACGCCAGCTCGCGCTATCAGCGGCGGCGGTGTCAACGGATAACAGACAGAGGAACGCGACGATTCAGATTTCAGCAGATGCTGGCCTGTTTCGTGTCTAGCGATTAACACGTGGCACCTCCGCCGCCGACCGTTTGGTCGCCACTTATCCGGTTTCCTCTCCCTCGCGTTCGCAAATTCTTTCGCGAGCATTCGCGTGCAGCATCCCCTTTATGAATTCTCGGCATTCTCCGTGGAAGATGTTTCAGAATCTTATGAGCTTAAGAAGTGCATGTATCGAAGTACAATACAAAGGTATTCTAGAGTGTTTATACTTCTGCGGTGTCTATGATTTTTGTTTCTATAATATTCCTATAAGCTTCTGTAATTTTTTTATATCTGTATTTCCAACATTTCTCTGATTTGAATATTTCTATATTTTCACAACCTCTGTGACTTCAATATCCTCTATATTTCTATACTTCTGGTGCTGCTAAACGTATATTCGCGAATTGCTAGCGTTTCAAGGGGCCTCCCTAGTGCGATGGCCTGAAAAGAAAACGATATTTCGGATTTTTTAAGAGAAGACATTAAATTATATTAATTAAAAACTTTATATCTATATTTGTATATATTTAGACATTTTAAAAAAATATTCAATTCAAAATGCAAATGCAACTCCGAGTTGCAGGCTAATAATTAACTAGAGCGCTTAAGAAAAAAAGTCTGTCCTCGGCGAACACGATTGCAGCTGTTATTGCCGGCTGATAAATAAAAATCAAGAATATTCTTCGTCTATATTTGTGTAGTTATCGTTGAGCCTACGGCAAACGAAACATATCGATAAATACCAAGGCCTTGTTTTAGCAGATATTGGCTTGGATAAATAATGTATCGCACAAGCATATCCTACCAATCTCAAGTGAATTGGTCCAAGAATTTTTTAGAAATCGTGTGCGCCAACTTTGAAAATGCAGTTTTGAGAAAAACGTGTTTGAAGTTTTAGGCACTGTTTTTCTCATTTAAATTTTTTTTTAAATGTTGTCTAAATATGTACAAATATAGGCGTAAAGTTGTTAATTAATATAATTTGAGGTTTTCTGTTAATTATTCGGGAATTTTTGGGGGTGAAAACTTGAAGGCTTTTTTAATCAAGCCTTTACGCATTAGAAAGTGTACATGTCAGACTACTTGTAGTCATTTTTGCGATGGAAAAGATAAATAAATAAAAGAAATATCAGCGATATTTCAGTTTGCGGAGACCACTCTAATTTTGACCACTTGAATTTATTTAGTATATTTGATCATCTAGTCCTTAATCGTTCATTGTCGCGAAAAATTAATTTTCTACAAAATGGCGGCTTCTCATAGCAAAAGTACCTATCGATTTTCGCCACAGATTTGCTCTCATTTTTCATAATTTTTCGTCTGTAAAATAAAAATTACGCAAAGGAAATGAAAAAGCCACGATTAAGGACTAGATAATCTAATATACTAACTAAATTTGGTTGAAGCTTTTATTTGTGATGAACCAGGTCAAAGCTACAGTGGTCACCGTAATAAAAAAACGCTGCCAGGAGATTGCCTATAATTCCATTATTTATTTAGATATCGCATTGCAAAAAAAACTATAAGAACTTTAAAATATATACTTTCGAATATACAATCGTTTGTTTAAAAAAAGTCTTCAAGTTTAAAAAAAACATCCCGAAAATACTTGTGTTTTCAGACCTTACAGGTAGGCATAACCCCTAAAAAAACTCCAAACATCGCATTCGTTTCAGACCGCCACGATAGGAAGACCCCTTAAGGTACATAACTCAGTTCCGTAGCTTGTAAGCCAATACACACAAATAGTTCCGCATGCGCGAATTATAAACTTCCGACATTTGAATAAGCGCGAGCTATTTTGGAGCAGCACGTGGACTTAAAAATACACCGAGGGAAATTGCGGTGAGCTGAACAAATAAACATGAATATGGATTAACTATCCTTTGCAAGACATCACGGCTACTCGGAATCCCAGCGAATCTTGAGTAGGTACTACTGAAGATGTGAATAAACCCAGTCCACAGGGAAAATCTGAATTCCACAGCACCCTGTACTTTTGTTACACGAATAGCTTCATAAGTTCCTTACACATCCATCCACAAAAATGCTATTGCCACCAGATTACCTCTAGCCTGAAGATATTCACATGGGTCAACTTAAACCCGCCACTTTATAGATTCATCCCTGCTCCGTTCCACTGATCCACTAACCAGTTACGCAACAACATTTCCAAAAATCATCCCCAACCCTATTTTGGGGGCAAAGTTTCTCCATTAAAACGTGAAACGCTTCGCGCAGCCAGCCGACCGCTGATACCTACCCGCTCTAAAAAAAGAAAGAAGAGAGGAATCGATGTAACGATAAACGGTATGTACATCCTTCCCGACACCCACGGTGGATACATTCGCACACGTGCAATTTATTGTACAAAGTATCCAGGCGGTCGACGCGGATTTTTATCGTTTCGAGGTAGCCAAGGGGGGCTGGAACAATGGCGGTTACAAGATCGTTCCGCGGCAATTTTTACCGAGGACCATGTAAGAGGATTCCACCGAGAGCGGCGGTTTATCGCGTGATACCCGGGCCCCCGAAGGATTCTTTTAAATTCGCCGGAGCTTCCTGCTCGTCTCCTTTCCGGCTCTCCTCGTATCCGTTAAATATTGCCGAGGAACACATCGCCGGGCGGGCGATATTTCATGCGAGCAGGTGGCGTCCCGCAAAAAGGAACGAGACGCGAGTCCGAGAGACCGGGCCACCGCGGCACCACCGTCTCCCTTCATCGCGTCCCTTCCTCTCATGCATCCTTCTCCTCCGCGCGCGCGCACGCTCAGCCGCTCTCGCTCCCTCCGGTGCCACGGAGTGGCACGACCTAAACTCTCGTAAGAGGTTCACGAACCCTCGGGTTGGCCCGATCGGTCGTTACGGTACCTGAAGTCGGGATACCAACAGGCGAATAAGTCGCGATTCTGTACTCACTATGTCCCCTGTCTCTCCTGGGTAGCCCATCTCGCCGGGGATCCCCGGTCGTCCCACGTCACCCTGGGGGATAAAACTCGTTGTTAATCACGGGGCGTGCGATCGTTTTGGGATCAATTGGGAAAAATTGTTTTTGGGCCCGGTTGCGCTTCGAAGAGGGCGCTTTGGAGGTGAAGGTTGACGGTGGAGTGGAGCTCGTGGTGAAGGAATAGCACAGAGTAAACGGATTGAAAGGGGGAAATTTTCTAAATGATATATGGGTGATTGGGAGAGGTTTCTGTTAAGTGGTCTAAATGATTTGTTCTTGTTATTTGGTATTATTCTTCGATGACTAGTTGGAAGTTTAAAATGTGGATTAAAATGGAGTACCTCTGTGTAATTGTCTCGAGTGTTTTTTTTAAATGTGGGATCATTACAAATTGGTTGAATAAGTTATGTCAAAGAGGGGTTAATTTACATCTGGTAAAATTACGGTGAGGAAAAATGGGAGGAGAATTATTCTAAGTGATTTACCCTGATGACAGACCTTTTGTGAAATGTATTCTATTTCAGGTGAATGTGTTTTGTTATTTATTTATTTTAGGTGACATTTAAAAATCTTCCAAATATCCTTCTACGAGTATCAAAGCTACCACAATAATCGACAAGTGCATCCTCCTGAACAAAAGATTCCAATTCCCAGTTCGAGCTCTTCAAAAACTCAACGACCCCAACTCGATCCGAGTGCACGAAGAATTTTCATCAGCGTCCCCACTGCACGTTCCCCTATATTCCCGTCACGTCTAAAAGCTACTGCCACTCGCTAAACACTGTTTCCCTTCATAGCCACGTGTCCAAACTATTCCCCACGACTCGTCTTCGGTTTTCGTCCCGAGGAACGGTTGCACTTTAGAGCTGTGAAGGAGAAAACCCCTCCACGAAGGAACAACAATTCTCTGCTCATCCTAGCCAATTCTGCAGCAACGTGTTCGCGTTCCCAGAACAGCCAAGTGTCTCGGGCATTCAAATTTCGGATCGCCATCGAGCGCAACCTGACGCCCATATACAGGGTGTCCTGACAGGTAACCGACAGACTTCACTAACATGTTTGACAGGTGAGTTTAAATAGAAAACTGCTTAATAATTGTGGGACTTGCTTCGTTCCTTCTCAAGAAAAACGTTGTTTGGTCTTTCTAATGTCAAGCGTGCTGGCTGTTTCATGGACACAGCTTCTCCGTTGTTCCATACCATATATTTATTGCGAATCGACAGTGACAACTATAAGTATCATTTGAAGTTGATTATCAATAACCTGTCTATAGAATTTAAGGCCGGTATTCATAGTCGCTACTTATTCTTAAGCAAATGCTTAAGGGGAGGTTCCGGTCTAAAAGTCGATTTTTTTTTCGTTTTTCGATTGTTCAACCTTTCAGGAATACGTGTTTAAAAGGATTTGTTGAAATTCGTAAAATTCCCGAAGTTATAGGCATTTGAGTAGCGGCGAATGCGTGGTAAAACCCGGCCACTCGGCACTCACGCAAAACTTTAAACGCGTTTTTCTCGAAACAGTGTTCTCAAAATGGTGGGACCTATATCTCGAAAAGTTATTAACCGATTCGACGGAAACTTTTTTATTTTGAAGAATATACTTCTGGCTAGGGGGGAAACCAGACAAAATTACAAAATAGTGAAAATTTCTAATTTTTAAAGGCGGGGAAAGGACGAACAGTATAGGGAAAAAGTGATTTCAAACTTCAAGTATCGTTATTTTCTAAAAAAATGTCATTTTTGTAATTTTGTCTGGTTTCCCCCCTAGCCAGAAGTATATTCTTTAAAATAAAAAAAGTTTCAGTCGAATCGGATAATAACTTTTGGAGATACAGGTCCCACCGATTTGGATGATTTTTTTGACGCCTTGACTTTAACGACTCCCCAGTGCCGTCTGCAATGATTAATTACAAAACAAAAAATATATGTCTATAATATAAGACATCCTCAATGCAATGCAAAATGTCCCATTAAGTTATATGTAGTAGTTTTCCTTTAATTAATTCCTAAAGATCACCTATTTTGGGGGGCTCTAGACCGGAACCTCCCCTCAAGCATGCGGCATCCTCTACTGACCTAGTAGCTAGTAAAGGATGCCGAATGCTTAAGCATTTGCTTAAGAATAAGTAGCGACTATGAATACCGGCCTATGACTATCATTAACACTTCCAGTGACGCACGGTTTCGAGAAATTGTTTCTGACGAAAAAATTCTGCTTAATTCACCTCGAACATTTGGGAAGACTTAGGCAGTGCTTTCAAAGCTTTTCAGAAAAATCGACCGTGAAAGCACGTCGAAGTCCTGGACAGTACGTAAATCCCTCGACGCCACTCAGAGTGTTAATATCACCACGAGCAAACTCAACTTGTTCTATGAAGAGTGTGTCAATATCAGTATACCTATGTATTGCTTCTACTTTCTTCAAAATTTTAAGCGTCAAATAACACTATGAATAGCAATACATTAATACAGAAAAATAAACATTACAAGTATCCTACATCTTCATCACCAGCTGGCAGACTGGAAGTGAGGATCAAACAACGCTCATCTCCATAACGAATGGAAACAGACCCACCGTGTGTGTACATAACAGTTTTTGGCTCAGATAGTCCTGGCGAGAGCGCTGCAACTGTTCCTCGGTTACGTCCTGAACTTAATCAGGGGAATCGCTTCGCACGTGCCTCGGATTTGCAACGACCCTCGAACAAAATTCGATTACCTCTTGTCCGTCCACGCCCGCAGTTCCGCGGACACCTTTCACGCCCACGGAGTTGATGCCACCGTCACCAGGTTCACCAGTGGGCCCGTAGTCGCCGGTCGAACCAGGGAGACCGCGATCACCATGGACACCAGGCATTCCTGGTGAACCAGCACGTCCGTCGGTCCCGTTGCATCCGTCCAGACCGTCTGGTCCCATTACACCAGGCACACCAGGGTTACCCTGCGGGTAAGGACTTAATTATTCAGAGTTTCTCTTGAGTGCTTTTTTGGCTTCTCAGGGGCCGTTAACACCGAGAAACGAGTGGGCCTCTTTTGACGGAGAACGAGACTACTTCGTTTAGCTTTGCTTGAGTAATCGTTTGTGGTAGCATCATGGAATTTTTGGGTTTACTATGTCGTGATTAATTGGGCTTTATATTTAATGTATGTTGAAGTTAAACTGTAAATAGAAGTGTATAATTAGAGTGGCCCTTATTTTACAAAATCTGATTTCTTTTGCTCTCATCCCCTAGTACAGTGATGGCGAACCTTTTTGAGAAGTGGGTCAAATTTTGTTCATTATTTTTTTATTACTAGCCCGTGGGTCACTTGGAAAGGGGGAAAACCAATAATTTTTTCTGATATAAAAAATAAGTTTAGAAAAATCAAAGCGTGAGTCATTTAAAAAGCCTTCGTGGGGCCTCTCATGAAGCCTCAGTGTCTGACCCGCGGTTCATAGGTTCGCCACCACTGCCCTAGTATGGTACTATTGCATAAAAAAAATCCCTGAAGAAGTTCATTGCAATCGGACGACTAGGCAGGGTGCCGACCAGACCTTAAAGTTTAGAATTCATCGACGGTTTGGATTTATATAGTTTCTCGAAAATGGTAAGACCTATCGAAAATTTGTTTAAATAATATTAAAAAAGCATTCAATTTTTTGAAATTAATGTGTATGTAAGTTTTTGGCGTTTGACTATAGAGAGACCCACATTGCGTGTTTATAGGCAATATGCCACACCGTAAAGGTGGTAGCTACGAGACGTATAAAGAAGGGCCACCCTAGTGTATTGTAATGTATGTGTATTTCTTCCTTGGAAGCAATTGTGTAATCACTGCTGCATAAGCCTGCATCAATAGTTTGTTGATAGACTTTTTTTAAACTTGTTTGTATATTACTCTATTTATCTTGAAAATTAGTGATTAGTTGGGACCACGAGAGGGTGTTGCTACTTATCGAGGTCTACAATTATTATCAAAGGTACTAATTGTCCAAAAGGTGAAGTTTTGTTTCTAGAGACTATCACTTCCACGTGGGTTTGAAATTTTGTA
Source organism: Andrena haemorrhoa (assembly GCA_910592295.1). NCBI lineage: Eukaryota > Metazoa > Arthropoda > Insecta > Hymenoptera > Andrenidae > Andrena > Andrena haemorrhoa. The sequence continues at coordinate 18,862,533 of OU342943.1, forward strand.
CTTATACTTTTATTAACAAATTTTTAGCGGCTTCATGAGAGTGTGATTTTCTTTTTGAACGGGTGACTAGTGAGGAGTTAATCAGAATTCCATGGCGCTGGAATAAAATTCGTTGAGCACGATTTGCTGAAGTACCCTTCGAGTTAAGTAGGATTTAAAAATTCACAGTTCACAAAGTCCGGATGACGTGCTATGCAGACGTGCGAGCAAACTTGGACGCCCATTAGAATAAAAAATTGGAACTCGTTTAACAAAGTTTTATTGGAATGGAGAATTTTTACAAACCGACAGTCCTGCAGCTCCTGGGAAGCCTTGTATACCTTGGTCACCCTGAAAACAAAGCAGAGATCAGATGCATTGAACAGATAAATGTTTAAATCCGTAACTAAACATAAGTATCATTCAAACAACATATTTCATGTACGTGACATTAGTTTCAAGCGCTCAAACGCTGTACTTTTAAATATACATCCATATGTAAAAAAGTTAGGGACTGTTAAAATAACTCATACGTGAAAATTTAAATCTGACATCATTAAAATTTCTTCTTTGAAACCTGGACCTCGACCAGAGATGGGAACAAATTTTATTTAAATGAAATTACGAACAACGAATAAAAGAATGACGAATAATTTTTTTAACTTTCCTTCGATATTCGAAATTTTATTTAAATAACAATTTTTCCCTTCTCTTACCTCGACCCAGACTATATTTTACATATTTCCTGTTTGCATCTTCAAATCCATAAGAGACGTTCGGGTGTTTTACATCCATCCTCTATTTGTAACATCAAGGTGAACATCCACGAATGTCATTTCCACGCTTCTACGTAATTAATAAAAGTTCTCCAATTTACGGACCGAAAGGATTTATTACCACCGCGTATGTTCTCATCTCGACAGCCAATGTAACAGCTTGGCCTTCCGCGCCTCGTTCGTTGCGCTATTAACGGTTTCCTCAAGGATTCGATCGTGCATCTTGAAAAATACCGGACTCCCTGTTCGCGCGATTACCGCCTACCGCGTTTATTTAAATGCGGTTCATTGAGCACGGCTCGTCGCAATTGCATGCGACGATTATTAAATGTCGCACCCTTGATTCTGCGTGAGGTCATCTTTGTACGCTTCCTGATGTCTGGAGCCCGCAAACCCGCGCAAACCGTCCGTAAACGCGATTCTGTCATTCTGTCGTGCAACGAAACAGAGTGCGTCGTTAGCAATTGCTTATTGCACTCAATTCCTGCATGGCAAAGAGTGCAATACAATTATACGCACGCACGTCATGGCTACTTATGCGAGTCGCGTCAGTTTTTCGAGACCACCGACGTTGTGTGGTGGTCATTTTGGAAGTTCTAATTGGAGCTGTTCGACAGTGGGTATTTAGGTATTGCTTTCAAGCTGCACTTTTTAATTACGAGTTCCTGTTGATGTTTCGTTTAAGGGTACGCTCTGGCTAAAATGCTTGAAAACTACGCGATTTTCATTAATTAAAAGAAAATAAACTGAACAACATGCAGTAAAAAAGGTTTTTGACTTTATTACTACATATTTGAAGGACAAACAAAAGAATTATTGTTTGAATTTTATCAGTTTTTGCCTTAGATATACAGCATTCATTGTACCACTGTAGAAATTAGAGCTCTTGACGAGCGCCACTGAAAAATCTAAATTATAGACCGGTTTCAAAAACTCTTACGGGATTATATTCTTAATTGGACTCGCTATCGCCATATCCACAGAGCGTAATTTTCGATCATCCATTTTGTTTATGGACAAATTTATGAGTAGAAAAATTGCTTTTTTGCAACATTCTGTTTAAACGTGTGCTAAAAATCGCCGGATTGTTTGCTTGCAATGAAGACGGATAAGGCGATAATCATATATTTTAAGAATATTTTTAGTTTCTTTATTTCAGCCGATCCTGTCACGAGTTCAACTATTATTTTTACAACAAAACTCCTTATACGAAAATGTTACTTACTTATTTGACATTATTGAGTCACAATAATTTCGCTGCATGTCAAGTAATATCCAAGTTATTGATAATAAATGAGGAGCGGAGAAAATGTTACAACCGTCCCTTACCTCGGGTCTTACTTTTAAAAAGGACAGGTTAAACATTGAAAAAACTTGCAAGGGGTGTATTCATATTGCAAATTTAAATCAGTAAGAAGATGTTGCTTTATGATATCGAAAAGTTAGTTTGTTCTCTACACTTACGATTGTTAATATCTATTATAAGTTTTGAGATACATATTTAACGTGTTACATTCGACCCCCTGCTACTACCGCCCCTGGTCTACCATAATCTAGTTACTCTTTACTTACAAGGGAAGATCCTCAACCCGGAAATTCAATAAGTTATTAAACTACTTTGGGGATACGTGGAGAATATATAGGTAGGTATGTATTACGCAATTTTTTTGCTCCCTAAATTCACTATAAAGCAGTGAAATCGACCCCTGAAAATACGGCACTTTTACCAAATGATAGTTCCAATTAAAAGAAGTAACTTTGTCGGAGAACTTTTTTTCAACCTCTTACAGTTCGCGACTTGTAACACAAAATCGAAAAATAACAGAATTTTCAAGCTTCAATTTCACCCCTTTAGAGTGAATTTGGGCAGCAAAAAAATCTCTACATATCCCCAAAGTTTCATAATTTTTTTAATTTCGGGTTTGGGGATCTTCCCTAGTCAGGCTTCTGAGGGGAATAGAAGCAGTTTGAGTTATTTAGCTTAAATTTTTGTTATATCTAAATAGTCTATGTTATGCGTGATGACGTCATTGTTTCAAAAGGAAATCGAATTTAATGTAGAGTGGAACCTGGACAATTCGAAGTAAATAAGACTTGCAGGTCGGATTATCGAGAATTCGGATTATCGAATCTCCACTGCAATGACTTTTCCGGATGTTCGATATCTTCTTATTCCATAAATAATGTTGAATCATAGAAGCGACTAAAAATTTGAAGAGATATATAACATTGAGAGGAAATGGTCATTATCTCTTAAAGTACCCATTAAGCAACAAATTCTATGCAGCACTCCTGATATCTCGACCTAATCATATCGAATGAGGTCAACAATGTTGCAAGAATATCATTAACATATTTCTTACTACACATTGCGTTACACTACTTGGCATTATATTTTGGCAGGTTTCAAGAAAATTCACAGAATACCAGTTAAGGGCTCCGATCCAAGAAACCTTTTGGGACTCCAAACAATTTCTCAACGGCAAAAGAGCATAACATTTTTCCACGGAAAAGGGATAATGATAACAATAATAAAGGAAATAAAATAAATAAACATTAACATATATAAATATATAACTTTCTTATTACCGTATCATTAATAATATTAGATTATTGCATTATTATGTTACAAATTACATTCTAATTTCCTTTTTGACAGTGCTCGCATACCATGGTATGGTTACCACAACCAAAATTATTGCGGTGTGTCCGTAGTATTGCCGATTCTGCGTTTAAGGCGGAAAATTCAAGTCGGTTTATAAAATTAGATTAATTTTTATCAAATAAAAATATTTCATTCTCATTTGTTTCTTTTTTATTTTCTCTTTCTTCATTTCTCTTCGTGTAAGCAATAATTCACAGAAGCATATTACACCAAGAAATCCAGTGCATTAAGGACCATTTCTCTATGCAAAGTACTGTAAACAAAGAAGAGCATAGCCTAACAAATTAAAGGTAAAATCTTGCAAAACTTGGTCTCGTCGACGATCAGTTCGCGCAACGCAATTCACGCGCTTGCAATTATGCCGGCCGTTTCGTTACTGCCGAATGCTCGAATATTACCCGCTTAATTAAGACGCACGGCCTCGGTTAATTAACCAGGCGTGAATGCATCACTTCGAGGAACATCGGGCGCCGAATACCGGAGATTGCGTAAAGTGTAACGAAAACATCTGCCGCGCGGAGGCAGCCTGCTTTCTCGGAGAAAGAGCCACCGCCGATGTTTGGCTTCGTTTCCATCAAAGGAGAACAACAGCCCTGGATAAACAGCTTACGACTTAAGACACGCGCAGCATGCTTTTTCGTAGCTTTTCTTAGTCCCAAAAAAGACTGCCATGTTTGCGAGCGAAACGATTACTTCACCCCGTTGCGTTTACTGTCTCTCGAAGATTTCCAGGGAGTTTGAGTAATTGTTCATTAGGATATGTTTCATGACTGACAGCAATGCTAACTCTATAGTGGAATAAAATAATTAATCAGCCGTTGATAGATGGAGTTGGAAGGAAATGATGTACAGTAAGGTGGTCCTTGTATGTGTGGTGAAAAATTAAATATTTTAACAATTTCTTCTGAAACTCTCAGAAGCTTCCACATAGTTTAAAAGAATTTCGTCTAAAATTTTATTAAAATATATTAAGGATTAAAGGTCGCTCAATGGCAATGAAATATTCCTATTTTGGTAGAAATTTAAAAAAAAAAAATTTTTTCTTTTACAGCTTGTTCTAACTGGTTTGAGGACTGAAGAATTGGATGAGTTTCGTTGTTATAGGTGCTAGGGCCAATATCTAGTATGGTACCCGGTTTTACTCAGGCCACGGTGTAAAATCGTAAAAGCGGATCATATTTTAAATCATTATTTTTTTGTATTTTTCCTTCTATTAAACAAGTTGGATATTTACTATTATGTAAAAAAGAGTTTATTCTAATGAACCCCAATTTGTTTTTTACTTAATAATGTCCAAGTTATGAGATTTTATTCTCAACGTCCCGATTTTGCCCCGGTCTCTCCTACATGCGAAATATAAACTCCTTGAGCGACCTTTATATATCACAATATACAAATAAAAAACACGTAGATATTTTTTTTGTCAAATAGAAAATTTTAAGAGGGTCAGACAATATATATTTTAAAGTTGAAAAATAAGGACCACCCTAATGTACAGGGTTGTTTTAAAGCGTTGCTTTCGATTGATTATATGTCGCAGTAATCTGCCTCGAATTATTCTTCTTGGATTTTAAATAAAGTCGAGAGAAAGTGAAAGGATTCAAAATTTTTTATTTTTGTATCGAAATGATGGGATATGGATTATGAGCCACTTATTTGTGAGTGTTAGTCAAAATGAAAGTGATAAATGAGTCATAGTAGAAGTTGATGTTTTGGATCCTGTGAAGACTTTTCTTAGAAAGCTTATTGCACTCTTTTACACTTTGATGCTGCGAAGTGATTGTATTAGATTGCGGGAAAGTGGAATTAGCGAAGATAATTTAAATTTGTTGTGTATTGATGACAACTCTTAGTTGGCTACCTAATTCATTAAATATACTAACAGCAGGATATTGCACATGAGCGCACCAATCGTTAGCAATCGCGATGGAAACTTCTAACACTCGTTGATCATATTTTGCTTCGTGTGTATATATAATCAACCGAAATTTTAAATTGTAGTGGAAAATTCTTAGCCTCGTCAGATCCTCCTCCATCGCGACGAGCGCACTTATCTAGCGTGCGATTACGCACACGAATCTCGGTTTTAAAACATGCTTAAAAAACAGGAGAGGCTTTATCAGTTAACCTGTTGCGCAACTTCCAAGAAACGGTGCTCGATTCAGAACACTATGCGGCGAGATTGTAAAATAATTGCGTATCCCCGTCTGGCGCCAAAATACATCATAAAAAAAGGGGCACTTCGTTTGTATCTAACCACGAATCCACCCTTATTTAATAGAAGACAAATCCGCTTGTAAATCCAACATAACAACGACTTCGACTTAAGGAGGGAGGCCTGCCTAGAAATTTTCGAAAAATTGATTTTCCGATTGTTATATTTTCTTGAAGTACATCTTGAAAATATTCCCTGAAAGTGTCAAGTTAATCCGACCAAAATTGACCAAGTTATACACGTGTAAGTAGGCAGGTGTTCCGCGGTGTGGCGCTCAGACCCAAAACTTTAAACGCGTTTTCCTCAAAATCATATTTCCAAAGTCGGTGACACATATAACTCAAAAATTAATTAATCGATTTACTCGAGGCCTCGCAGGCTTATTTTAGAGTTAAAAATCCCTTTTTTTAGCCTAGATGTTTGTTTACACTCGAATCACGAGCGATTTTTGCCAAATATCGATGCTTCAACTTCGCACAGCCGCTACTTCGTCCCAAAATCATTCTCCAAAATGGGTCCCGATAGGGCCTAGATAATTTCATATATTGTCTAAAAAAGAGCTACGGTTGTCACCGCAAAGCGCCTAAAGAAAGAGCGTCTCGGGCATTGCCTGTAACTCACAAAACTTTCAATACTTTTTACCACAAAAAAACTAATGTTTAATCCTAACTAATGTTTAATCCTAAAAGTTTGTCGGTTTTTCTAGAAAAAATTCTCAAAGTAGCAGGTTGTTTCGACCGTTCTAGGTAGGCCTCCCCCCTTAACGGAGTAGATTTTTGAAGAGGCTTTGTGAAAAACGGGGACTCGAATGAAATCGTCCGACAGGGACATGCGTAAGCGAAATTTATCATCGAGTTTAACGAGCACGCGTTTTCACTGCTCCGCTGCGGAAATTCCGCGGGCTAGCGGGACCAGCGTGTTCAGCGAAACCTTAATCGTTCCTTATTTACAATCATTAAAATGAAAAATTACAAAGCGACCGACCGATCCGCGTGGTTATTTATGATCCCGCGTCGATTTATCTTAATTATTTATCTTAATTGCGTGCGTCACAGCGGTCCTCGTAACATCGACGTTATTGCCAGGAAAGCGAGAGAGGTTGGGCGCCCGTATTTTTGCTACCGAGGCCGATTAATATCGAAACGCAACGTAATCGGGTCAGATACAAGCGTTCGGCGGCCACCGCGAAGCGCTTTCGGAGATCTACATATGCTGTATGCGCAGTCGCACGCTTTCGTCGTAAGTCCGGATTACGAAGTTTTTACGAGTTCGTGGGCAACTTTGTGGAGATCCTCAGGGTGTCCATGAAGGCACACGAAGGAAAAGGGTTTGTGCAGAAGAATAATGCCATAAATAGGTACATAGTTATGTAAACGGACAAGTAGATAAGTAAATAGGTAGGTGCATGGATAAATAAATTCGTGGATGTAGATAGTAGGTACAGATAGGTGAGTAGACCGGTAGACAGGTAGATATTTAAGTAGATAGATACTTAGACAGGTAAATAGGTATGTAGATTGATATATAAGGTACATAGACATTTAGACACGTAGGTGGCAAATACGTGGGTAGTTGGAATTGATAGATAGGATAGTAGATAAACAGATGTGTCGATAATTAGATAGATAGGCAGGTAGATAAACACGTATATTTATAGGTAGATTAACAGATGGGCTGGTGAGTAGGTAGATAGGGGAGATTTGCTAATATCGTACTGCTCACCTAAATCGTACCTCATCAATTTCTCAGTAATTAATGAATGTAAACGACATCTGATGATAAAAATATCAAGTAAACGTGAAATGAGAAAGTAGAAACAAAACCTTTGGAGCTTACACCATATTTTGTGCGTGTTATACATATTTAAAAAAATTAGGTATGATTGATGAAACTTTTTACCAGTTTATCTTAGCTGATAATAATCAAGCAACGCAGTTTTATCCTGTATTTCTCTAAAAGCGGGTTTAATGTAGAATATTTTACATTCATTTTATGTACATATTACATTCATTATAAAGTTTAAATCGATATTTAGAAATAAATTGATCCTGTTTCCTAAATCGTATCGCTACCATCGTACTAAGGATTTGAGAATAGGTTATGTCATATAGGTTATGTACAAATATCATTTACAAAGGTTATTGCGACCTGTGTGTGATCTATATACACATGCAGTGGCGGATTTAACAGGGCGGCCGATGAGCAGTTGCCGCCTGGGCCATGGGCCCAGAAGGTCTCTCAGGGCCCATCCTTAAAAAAAAGAATTATTATTTTATCCCAACTGTATTTTTTTCTGTATTGTTACACTGAGCCCGTTTTTAGCAAACTACCTTTTCATTTTCTCGAAAAATGGGCCCCTGCCCAGAAGGCCCCCCTGCTTAAAAAAAGAAATTATTATTTTTATCCAAACTATATTTTTTTTCTCTATTATTACACCAAGCCCGGTTTTAGTAAACTACCTTTTCATTTCCCCGAAAATGGGCCCCTGCCCAGAAGGCCCTCTAGGGCCCCCCATCCTTAAGAAAAGAAATTCTGCTTTTATCCAAACTATATTTTTTTCCGTATTATTACACTAAGCCCGTTTTAAGTAAACTACCTTTTCATTTCCCCGAAAAAATGGGCCCCCCAGAACGTTTGCTACCTGGGCCTTTTTTCTTAAATCCGCCACTGTACACATGTATATGTAACTATATAATCATCATTACTTTATATTGAATATTTTCTTCTTTATTTGTTATTGACGCTATTTTTACAAGAGGTGCGATTTTGGGAACCGAGGGGCACGATTTAGGAGACCGGTTGCCTAAATCGTACCTTTTACCAGGGCCGCCGCGAGGATGGTTGGCGCCCTTATACAAGACAATTTTTGGCGCCCCCAAATTTTTTCACCTGTTTTCTATTTAATGTGTTTTGCCTTTACGAGGTACAATAAAAAAAAGAATTTCGTTTATACGGAAGTTGAACTTCTTTATTATTAAGTCTGCGATATAGTTTTTAGCGCCCCCGTCGGCTGGCGCCCTTATGCGGTGCATTACTTGCGTAATGGGTTCCGTCGGCCCTGCCTTTTACAGTATGTCTTAAAAAGATTAATAACAAATTTTAGTAAAAAAAGATTAATAAAAAGATTAATAACAAATTAATTTGTTCTGAACTAAAGGTTAAGCATATAATAGCAGGTGCCTAAGAGATCAAGCTACAATATCCAGTAGTCACTTGCGTTCAAATTAGTACCAAATATGAAATATAACGTAAAATATCTTAAGTGGTACGATATAGGCAACTCTCCCGTACATAGACGGGTAAGTATATAGATAGCTAGATATGTAAGTAGATTGATATATAGGATGATAAGCATAGAAATTACTAGATTGGGAGCTAATTATTTACATAGATAGGCAAGTGTATCCAGAAATACGCAGAGGCAGAGTATGCAAGGCGGAAGGGATCGTTAAACAAATTATTATCTTTGATAAATTCATAGGACTACAAAACTGTTTGTAATTGCGCGATATTTCAATGGCTTTTATAAAAGCCGTCTGCGCTTTACTAATTATGGCCGGGCAAACGCGTACCGTTGAAATATTGGCGAGCTGGTACTGAGTTGAATACCTACGTCAGCTATGCGAGTTCGGCGTGTTATTGGAACCACTGCATTTACCAAACAGTTAATTAGCACAACCGTAAAAATTGGCCGGGTCAAAGGAACCAGAAAATGTCGTATTGGATGATTTTGTTCAACTGTAAACAGTTTGGATTAATCTTACTGTTTCGAAGAAAAAGTTTCCATGGTTTTCTGTTGAAAAATCCAATTTAGAATAATTGAATTTAGGAAGACGATTCAAGCAAAGTTAGCATATAGGTAATAAATCTGTGAATTTATAACTTACGAAAGAATAACTATACAGTTTCGTGAACCTTTAGTTGAGTTCGCTTTATTAAATTTAAGAAACCTGGCGAATTTGAAAATATTGGCATGTGTAAGGAAATTTAATGTTTGCAGCGGAAAGTAGGAGCCTCAAGCGAGCAGGAAGTCAGTGCTAGGAAGTTCCTTCACCTTTGGGGAACGTGAATTTATCAGCAGCCAACACCACGAGTTGTTAGGGAGCAGCTACCGATGTCCGCCATGTATGGTCACAGACGATACAAATTGACACACTTCCTTTTAAAGGCCTGCGCTGATTGGGTGGCTTGGTGTGAATCCAGAGTGAGGGCTGAATCTACGATGACGAGTCATAAATTGTGCCCTTAAATGGAATGCGTTGAATGTAGAACGCGAAATCGTGCATGCTCTGCGGGGAGCTGGAATGTAAGCTGCCACTTTGCCAAAACAGTTAACATAATTCGTATATGTTTAACAAGATATTATATTTTAAAAACAGCGTCTACCCAAATAATTTTAAATTCTGATTATTTCCTGCATTATTCAGTCGAGTGTCCTTTTACAATATTTTACATTAATAAATAAAGTATAACTGATTATATACAGCCTTTGAAAATTTCAACTCCTCAACATTTTTTAGTAGGTAACTGTTGTCATAAAGATAATTCTAATAATCCAGTTATGTACAAATTGATTATTAAAATATGTTCACGAGAAACTAAAATTAGATTCATGACACGGTTTATCTTTGCACTGTAATTCTAAATATAACACATAGATACGTACAAAATTTTCCAATTTCTTTTAACGGCACACTACTGTATATTATTTCGCCTACAGTGAAGCGTATTCGTAATGGTTTAACTCCAGGAATAGATTTTCAGGAAGAAGCAACTGATTATTTAGCTACATCGATTAGCTGCGTCGTCGAAGTTTGTTTTTTTTCTTTATTTACAGATAAATGTCCGCTGAAACGCCATCGGACATTTAAAGAAGGAAGGGTAGGAAGAGCGTATCGGCATATGAGATCACTCGACATCCGGTTCCACGTTGCTGGGTGCATAGAATGATCTGTCAATGGGAAGTGCGTTATCGCAATGCGCGTGGTATGTCATCCTCCCTTTTTCATTATTCTCACTCTTTCAGCTTGACCGGCGTGTGCTTTTAATGGGACGACCTAATTCTGTGAAAATGCAATCTTGCTCGTGGAGAGGGTGAATAAACGAATCCAATATAACGATCGATGTCGCCGACTCGATAAGAGAAACATGTGCAAATCTGGGAATTTTAGAAAACCTACGAAATGGAATAACAACACCGTAAGGAAACGAAGTGAAATGAAAATTAAGTGAGTGACATTTTATTATATATAACGTCCTTTAGAATCTTTTTGTGAATTCTTAGAGCTACCAACATGATGTTCAAAATGCTTTATTTAATTTAAAATCATTACTTAATTTATTCAAGCTTTATGCTGTTTATATAAATTTCGGGGGAAATTTATTTATAAATCACAAATATGGGGTAAGTTTTGCGTTATATTCCAAACACACTACTTCATCGCGTTTCAATAATATAATGCTACAATTGAAAATTAAATGTGTTTAATAGTTAAAGCCGGGAATGGTTGATTGATATAATTAATATCCTCGTGTGCTTAACTTACTCCAATACTAGACTTTGCACGTGATGTTGGTATTATTAAATATGTCAACTATTATATTTGGAATATTCTTCGCCTCAACCTTTCTTCGTGCCATCACTCTATTTAGATCGCTCAGAAAATGTACGTTATCACGTTCCTCGATGAATTAGGAAACTAATTTAAATTCATAAAATACAAGAAATACTCCACATTTGATATAAATGTGCATATTGAAATTCCTAATATATTATTCTGGAGTTTCCTAAATTTTTTTATAGTAAATATAAAATATTTACTTCTGAAATTGCCCCGCAATTCGTAATATCGAAGACTTTTGATAATTCGGGGTTGATTCTGATTAGGGAAGGGCTGTTTCGTCATTGTCCAAATGAAATTTAACATACCCGATGGACTTCGATTTGCATGCCAAATTTTTTCCGTCGAAAGTGTCGTCAGAAACTGCGAGGTATTAGATTAAACCGATGTGTAGACGATTGCAGAACGGAAACGGTTCTCACCCCCGCGTTTCGCGATATGAGAGGACGAGCGAACGCGTAGGACTTCGCTGCGTGTATCCGTTCCATGGCTCTTATCAACTTTCGATGTCCCTTATCGCACCGTGAAATGTACCGGCAAATCAACAATGGGCCCAATATGAATTAAAAGCGATTACTCCGATTTTTGATCAACCGTACTGTTCTCTTTCTTCTGTTATTAATGAGCTTTCTGTGGTGCATACAGGCATTGATAAAATAATGTTAATTGCATAATCAATTGTACAATTCTCTTCTTCTTCAGTTTATCAGGCTTCAGGCAGTGATAGGCAAACATTTTATTCAAATAAAAATTTCGAATATCGAACGAAAGCAAAGAAAATTATTATCGAATGAAACAATTAACTTTATTCGCAAATAATCTAAAGTGAAAGTAACTGTTATTTGATCCGTTATTTCAATAATTTTGAATTTAGTTAATGCCCAACTCTGCCTTCAGGAAATGTGAATAACTAATCGATGTATTTCAATGTACCTATATAAATTTTATGAGTAATTCATAATTAGTGAGTAATATTGTAGGGGATGTTCAGAACTGTACATATTAATTTATGTAATTATTTTGTCCGTTTGGTGTTATTCCTAACGAATCGATTGATTAATAATTAAATAAGTTTAATTTATTTGTTTTAGTCAATTGTCACGGAAATAAGGATTTCTGTTGAACAGCTGTCTTTCTTTCTTTATCGAGTAAAGGAAATTCGTGGAACGAAAGGTTGCCTGTTCGTGAAGTGAAATTTATATTATAGAATTAAACGGCCATGTAGTTATTAAATATTTCATGAAAATAAGGTACTTTGAATGACTACCACGTTTCGTGAACATTCACAAATTGAATTTTGAAAATTCTTTCTACTCTTTACATTTACTTTTAATATTTTACATGAGACAGTGTCATCAATAATGCAATAATTCAAAATTTCGAGTGCTTCAAACATATTTTTAAACGCAGAATTTCCTACAAATGACAAATCGAATAATTGCAGGGCTGTCTTATCCAATAGGCACAGTAGGCACTACGAACCTACAGGGGCCCACGAAAGTCTAAAAATGATATTTTAAATAGGGATGCACCTTAATATAACAATAACAAGATTGAAACTATAATTTACATTCTCAAATAAGTTAAATATCTTAACAATTGAATGACGTGAACAATAAATTGAAAGGGCTTACAAATACAGTTTTTATGCAAAAGTGTCTAGGTCCTACGACGACCCTAAAACGACCCTGAATAATTGTGGTGATTGCATTCCAATTAATATTGATCGATTTGCAAAAATATTACGCGGTAATATTCAAAAATCCAACCAGTTGCGGTATAATAATTGTCCATGTGAATGAAGGTATTCTTTGCACTTTACAATTACTTGTTCCTTTAAAAACCAATTAGTTTTTTAAAAACCGACAAACCCTATGAAAGAATTGCCACCGGCAACAGCCTTTACCTAAAAAATAGTACCTCCTACAATTTCATCTGAAACAATCGAACTAAATCTACTAATTAAATTTAATAAATCCTACTAAAATGAACCACTTAATATCCATTTATTAGCCGCATAGAGCTCCTAATTATAAACTCAAGCCAACTTTAATGCATCACGAATAGTTGAGTTAACGAGTACCTGCCTAATTTGCTTTTAGTTCAGGTTCGTCGAGGCAAAATTTTATAAACACCGTTCATTTACTGTATCAACGTCAGGAATGCTATGCACCACCCCCTTAACAAGTTAGCCCATCCATACATCTACTTAAAACGCAAGTCCCCGTCAAAATTCTAAAACACGTTTTAACGCCCTTTCGTCTTGCGTGTGTGTACGTTTTCGTGTAATCGGCGACGGGGTGGTTCAAAGTGCGAATGTCACGTCGGGGTTAATGGCACGTATGTTCTGCATCAAAATGGAGGATGGCTGCGTGGTAGGGAGGCGTATCGGCGCACGGAGATTTCATTATCGGCGCTTAGATACCCTACTTCGCTTCAGTGAAACAAAACAGGGTTTCCACGTGCTCATCTCCACGCTCGTCAGCGTCGTCGGCCCGTTCGCAACGTGGGTGTGCGACTTATTCTGTTCCCTTTTTTTGCCGTCCACGTGTTCCACTCCCTGTTCATTTTTTTTTCTCACCCGGCCTTTGATCGGTTTGAGAATGGCCACGTGGACGGGGATGGGATTCTCCGATTGTTTTTACAGGAAACAATCTCTTTAGCGCTTTGAGTGGCGTGGGATTTGAAAAGTGCCCCTTAACGCTGGTCAGCGCGAAGGGTACAAAGTGAACCTCGAGTTTTGGTTTGCTTTCAGAGTAAACAATCGAGAACTCTCGGGTTACATCCGATGCTTGCCGGAAAATATCGACATTAAAATTCGTCAGGACCGTGCGCCGGATGGAAATCCCTCGGCGCAAAAACACGCCCACGCCAGTCGATGCGTTACATTGGGGGATGTATTTTTTAAACTGACGCGAAGCTGTGATTGATGGTGGTGTCATTATCGAAGGCAGTGGGTAATGAATATGAAGAGTGAATTGAGGATAACGTGTACTGTTCTATGTGACGGCATGGCGATTGTAGATTAATAAATGTATTGGTTAGGGTAGAGCAGGTTCGCCGCTTCTGTACCAAGCTCCGTTTTAAAGAAAATTAATAAGTCGCATTGAATAAATTTCTGTAACCGATTTTTGAAAAAACTGTTTTTCGAATTCCTCTATTCCCAAAAAACCGGGTACACCGGTTTTTGAATTTTCACCGAAAAAAATATAATTAAAATAGTAAATAAATATTTGTACTTATTTTAAAAATTGTCAGTTTCCTCAATAATAAGGAATTACAAAAATATAACAAAATAAAATATACTCTATCTAAACAAAACCAAATAAATAAAAAAAATTAAAATAACTAAAATCCGTACAAATACGTACAATTTTTGAGTTCATTTAATATTTATGGATCTACAAAAATATAATACATTAAAATAGACTGCATACGAAACCAAATGAAAAAAAACGAAAATAACTAAAATCCGTACAAAATATAAATCTTTTAAAAGGTGGTACCAAAATATGACTCGTTATTCCATTTAGTATTTTTCTTTTCTGAAAATATGAACTCACGAAGATTAGTTTTACCATAAACTGTTACCTACTACAATATGCTTGTGTCCAAGATGATACCAAGTAAAAACGTTAACGTTTTTAATTAAATAATTAATTCATTTCTGCATATTAATAAAATTCTAGTATATAAAGCCGTTTTCTTAAATTTATAAACCGGTTTCCGAATTTTAAAAATTTATAAATAAAAACCGATTTTTAAACACCGACAAACCCTAATTCATAGTTTGACACACAGAAAGAGTAGTTGGTTGAAAAGCAGCCCTGTCTAAATCAAGTAATAAGACGTGTTTCATCTGGACGACAATCACATAGCACGAAGGGTAGATCAGTCATCAACCACTTTAGAAATTTAAAACTGATACACTTCTACATCCACCCTACCATTCAGATCCTTCTCTGATTTGCATGTATTTAAACCACCCAATCAATCCTCCTACCACAAAAGATTGCCTACCAAAGCAGACACCTAAAATCCTGTTCTAGAATCCCCGAATTGTAGAAATTTAGAGTTCCACAAAAATATTGACCAAAAATCCCGTTTGTAGACCGAGAAGACCATGTCGAAGTTATTACAGCCTGTTTGGATTATCAAAAATTATATCGGTCCTGTAATCCAATACAATTTCGCGTCGATCCAATGTAATTTCGTGCAAATCGAAGTAAATTGAATGGGAATCGAACAGCTGCACAAATTACACATGTAATGCGAGTGACGGTTGGCTGACAGCCGATCGCAGGAGCGGACGGAAAAGCGAGGGCAAGCAATCAGGGGGGCGGAACTGGCAACAGGAAAAGTCCGCGTTTCCAGCGTTTAATTCGTGCCAATCCTGATAACGAGACAACGACGTGGACGACAACGACGACTCCATCGGCCGTTACAAAGTCGCTGCACGTGGGTATGCGCGTAATATGTAATATCGGGGTAATCGTTACGTAGATAGGGATCAATGCCAAACGCGAGGAACGCGAGATGCTGTAATTTATCATTAACGCCTACGCCGAGAGCTGGTCCGAATCGTTAACCCGAAGCGCAGAATTGTGCCATTCCCACCACTCTGCCGTTCTTGTAATTTCGCAGCGAGGTCTGCTCCGTCTTTGCCCGCTTCCATCGGCATTTCGCAGCGAGGGCGACTCCACCTCGGCTACCGTGAATCGTAAACATTATCGTGGAGCTCCACGACCACTAACTTTCATTGGCCGGATGACATTTCTTTCTCACAGCTGGTGCGTCCAAGTTTTGGATGGTCTTGTAGTTTGATAGTTTGATATTTGATTAGTTTTTTTTTATCGTATCGTTATGTTTTATATTTTTATGATTAATGAAAGGAATAAGGTAATGCGAAGGGTTATGTTAATAAGGTATTTCGATTCTGAGCTGAAGATGAAGTCGAGCTTTATGGTAATTAAATAAATTGTGCAAGTGAATATTGGCAGACGTTCGTGGAATTTGTTAGCTCGCATGCTTATTATTCTAACAACTTTCAGACCAAATGGCTGTGTTCGAGAAGCAGAACTTTGTATTCTCTTGGGGAATTGGGTTAAATAGCATGGAACTAACTAGTTTCCATAGCTCTGAGAATCTTAATAATTTGGAGGGACTTGAATACTCTGGAAGTTCGGAGAGTGAAATATGTAGTTGACATTTTCCAGGTTTACAGATGTTTAAGTTTGTTTTCGTTCAGAGAATTCTTAGACAAGTCCAAAAAGGAAACTGAACGAGGTAAGGATTCACCAAAAAAAGAATTAAGTAAGTGGATTTATAAGTTGGATACTAGTGATCGAAAGACGAAATCAATTTAACAGTCTCTTATTCGTAACTGAATGTAGGTAAACTCGACTTTTCTCGTATGTTTTAAGTAATCATTATAATAATATTATATTTTTTTTATCCGTTTAAGTATGTTTAAGTAGATTTATTCTCCATAAGGCTTAGCGTTAGAATCAAGAAGGGATACGAATCGTTAATGCCTGCATCATCATAAAATTTGCAAGAAAAGGTGTCCATTTTCACTTGTTGCATCGGGAACGTGTAACCCTGCGCCGTCGAAAGCAGCATCCGCTCTCTGGCAAGAATCATTATATCAAGTTGACTTTTTTTACTTTTTACAGACATTTCTATAATTATTTCACTTTTGGAATCCTATAGGTACAAATTAAAATTCATTTTCTAATTTTCATTTTCTAATTTTCATTTTCTAATTTTCATTGTCTAATTCACATTTTCTAATTTTCATTTTCCAATTTTCATTTTCTAATTTTCATTTTCTAATTTTCATTGTCTGATTTTCATTTTCTAATTTTCATTTTCTAATTTTCATTTTCTAATTTTCATTTGCTACTTTTCATTTTCTAATTTTCATTTTCTAATTTTCATTTACTGATTTTCATTCTATAATTTTCATTTTCTAATTTTCATTAAGTATTTGATGAAATAGTATTTAATAAAATAGTATTTGATGAAAGAGTATTTGCTTATAGAAATATTTCAGTTTTTAGTATTTTGTCTCCTTTAAATTTCCCCCAGTCCAGCAAACGACCTACTAAGCACTTAAAAAGCAATATCAATGTAAGACCTTGCTCCATTATCATCGAGTATCAATCTAAACGAAAGAAATTTTTTCCGGAATCCCCGGAAACGAGGCGTGCATCCTCAGCCATCGAGTGGAGCATCCGTTCTCCAGAAGGGACCATGACATCATCGCGCGCGTTTATTCCAGTGCGCGGCTCGTGCAAATAGCGAGACAAAAAACGCGTTATGCTCATGAAGCTGTTCAATAGGCAACTGGGAAATTGAACTCATTGCCACTGCACCACGACAGAATCAGAGAAATGGGGGACATCGTTACGCGAAAAGTTAACAGTGGACGATAACTTCGAAACGGCGATCAGGTTAATCGAGCTCGGCCACCTCGACTTTACGATCGTCGTTGGGAATAGTGCGCGAAGATTTACGACGACCAAGCTGACGATGAGCTCAATGAAATTTGCATACAACCGGACGAGAACGCCCGTGTTCCGCTTCGAGTTTCCAAGTAAATGAAAAAATCTCCAGAAAATCGATTCCCCACCTCCATTTTATCGTCGCCCGTCTCACCCACGTTTCCAACAAATCCTGAACTGCGACGAGATCGCGCGCGATTCCACCTACGCTGAGGCCTTGGATCGAAGCTATTTTGATGAAACCGCGTGTACCTAGACAGTGCGTGGATCCTCAATGATTGTGTGGAACGAAAAAATCAGACGGGTTTATGAAGAAACGCGAGGGAATCTTTGGAATTGCAGTTGCGCTCCGTCGTGAATTCATCGTCACTCGTGAAACATTGCGAATCTTACTTACAAGGGAACGTATCGAATCCGCACACGCAGAATTTCGCGAGATTCTGCAGATTTGCAGAATAATGAATAATATTTGACACATATTCTCTGTTATCGGCAAACATCCATGTTGATGGGGTGAATTTTTTGAAATTTTCTAAAAACTGAGCAGGAGCTGGATTCGTCTTTAAAAAATATTTATTCTACGCCAATAGTTCTCGAGATATTCCAGAAAATATTTTTCAAGCCCCAGCTTTAGGGGTTGCTTTCACCCCTTTAACATGGACGATTGCGGATAAGAACAAATATGTGTCAAATATTTTTCACTATTTTGCAAATCTGCAGAGTCTTATCAGAATCGGCGTGTGCGGGTTTGATATGTTCCCGTGTTAGAATTTGTGGAGGAACAGGTGTTAATAATTTGTTAATTAATGTAGGTTTAAGATTATTAATAGACGAATGTATTTTGCTGATGTTTCCAAAGATTTCGGGGGAAGGTGCGAGGGAGACTTACGATGCGTATTATTAAGCAATTCATTGTGATTTAATATTTACAGGAAGCAAAAATGAGTACTGAATTATATGTACTCTGATAATGAAATATATTTTAGTAACAGTTTCTTGAATGCACTAAAGCTTGATGGCTAAATCGATTTGGGAATTTTCTGACACGTATCAAATATATAGTTTTTGAAGATATAAGTGTTACAAGTATTTAAGGGGTTGAAGATGATTTTAGCCCTTGTGATTTGTTAGTGAGTGAAAAAGTTCAATTTCATAAAACTGTAAAGTTTCGAATGTAAAGTGGTAAGCAAATAATTGTAGAAAATAAGGGAGAAGTTATGTAAGAAATATTATTATTATATAAGAATAATACATCTTTTGCTTATTGAGCAATATTTCAATACACAACTTAAAAAAAATGAAATCACTTCACTTCGTCAAAAATTCTGCACTTTATCCATAATTGAAGGGTAAGGGGAAAAACTAGGAATGTCCATTTTTCATGATTTTGCGATTTATAGCATATTTTGTTGGTGGCAACAGGGACTGCAGAACCGTCGAATCACAAAGGGTTGTAAAGTTCAAATCCCCCCGTAAGATAACGTTCAAGATTTGGTATACTGGTTACAAAACAGAAAACGTCCACTCTGCACTGGAACAAAATACGAAATGTCCCCATTCTTTAGGGATACAGTCAAGGTAAACCAATAAATTATTTAAGAAGAGAGTTATATAAGAAAATTAAATTCATTGAACCTTGTTTCTTCACTGGTACCTACACTAAAGTTGACTAAAGTATTAAAACTTAATTTTCTCGCTAAAGCTGTTTCGTGACATTCCCTGTCTTTCCCCTTACTTATCAATTATACTTCACATGCTTACATATACTCCACCTCCAAACACAAATACATCTGACATAGAAATTTACACAGTTAAGATACTCAATCAGCCACCGTGCAAAAAAAGTCGCTCCATTAAGTCCGTCATTAATTGGCCCACTGTGCCCTAAAACGTCACACTTTAAAACAAACATCAGCTGCGAAATTCATTACCACGGTCAATACTAATTGAGCCCATCGCTCGCTACGTCTGACGCGTCTTGTCAGATGGCAAAAAAAGGGTCAGGGTTTCAAGAAAATCGGGGATACTGGCAACGTTGCAGTTGGCCGAAAAGGTCGCCTGCTGCAGCGGTACCAGAAAGGGCCATGACGTCACCCCGTCAACTCGTTCGGAGCTGTTGCTGTCCTGATATAAAGATGCAATCCGTACGTGTCGTACGAGAAAAAAGAAAGAAAAGAGAAATGCGCTCGTAAACTCTTATCTGGCCGCGAAGTGATAGACGCTCATTAAAGGAGTTGGCCGACACAGTCGTCAAGCGGGCAGGCTCTCAACATTGTTTCGATAAAGTTTCTTATCACCTCGTTACTGCATCCTCTGTTCTCCCCGTAACCTGATTCAACTTTTATGTAATCCAATTTTACGCAATCTCGTTCCAAACTATCGCGTTTTCACCGGGGCACAACCGGGCCTTTTGCATCTGCAAGGTAGGAATCCACTTTTGTTTCTGCTGAGATTGTAGAGTTTACGCGGTGTTAACGCGAGGTATTTGAAGAATTTTCCATCCCCCGTTTTTCCACGTCACGCAATTAAGGTAGTTCCTAATCAACTATGTTAGTCAAATTAGAGTTGGGTAGTAAACGATAAATATAAAGTAGTATGATACTATGGAAATAATAATAATAATTTGTAACATCATGTATATATATATATATATATTTTGATAAGTTCAATGTTAATATAAATAATTGTAATACGAAAGTAGAGTATTAAATTGGTTAGCGTAGTGAATTGGGGCAGCAGATCTGACAACGTCGCATTCATTCGGAGTGTCTTTTATAACCAAAATGTCGGAAAAAAATATTCATATGAATTTGAATCGTCGTTCGCTATTTAAATGTCTAAATATATGGATTGTGCGACGTTGCCGCGTTAACTGTTCTAAGTAGTTTCTAAAAAATTTGCACGTAAACCTATATTTTATGCGCATTTACGAAGAAACCGTGTGGTCAGTATTGCAGGAATTAATAAATTCATTTCCCGACATTTCGATGTACTTTTGTGCCAATCTTGGTACACTTCTTGAATATAGTTTTCCTATTTCAGAAGACAAACTGAAACTATAACCCTACTTTTTTTCGACTCTGCCACACGCCACTGTGTTAAAATGCATCGACTTTAATTAACAATTTCTCGATAACTAAGTGGTAAATCGATTTTGAACTTTGTACAAGGGTTTCTTGTATTACAAATTAGTTTTGAACGAAATTTGAAAAAATTCTTGAATTTACTAGATTATTCTAGAACTACCTTAACGTTGCCTTTTTTATCATTTCAAGCACGATTGAGCTGTCGCTAGGGTGGATCGAGGAGATGTTCGATGCAAAACGAACAAGCATGCATCACACTTTGAATTCGTGACGAATAAAATCTTCCTAGATAGCACATATTAATCAGGCCCTGGTGCTTAAATCCAATTTTTAAAATATTACAGGGACACCCTAACATTTTGTTTTCTATACTAAAAACGGGCCTAGTTAAAATTGTATTACATTTCATAATGTTTTGGAGGTTGCCATCCGCTTAATAATATTTTAAATAAAATGCTTTTCGTCATTATATATCAAGAATTCCAACTTTGGCCAGTAAGTATTACCACTAAACTTTTATAAATACGAATTGGCTATTTTCACAAGTTGCTGGTTCACAAAATCACTTTGTAATAATATTTCAACGTTAACTACATATATTTAAAATACATAATACGTCGAAAAGAAAATTGCATTTTTCTCTAAAGAACACAAGATTCAATGCCTGGTAGCAACCCCCAATAAGTAACTGAAAAAAATCAAATAAACACCACTTGACTTACTCATAAGGGTGAACACATTGACATGGTGCCCGTGAAAAAGTGCAAAGAAAATTTTTGGGGTCAAATAAGCACCTCCCTATTGTCAGCTAACACCAAATCGTCGGAAAGCAACGCAATGAAATATTTCACGAGGGATAGAATCTTCGTCGTCAGCAGGGGAAGGGTTCCCATTGTCACTCATCGAAGGCTATGATTCTCGTGTCACGTCGTGTCGTATCGAGAAGGGGCGGGAATGAGTTACGAAAGAACGGATTCGCGGCACTTCTGTACGAGAGCACCGAGTGCGGGCGGACTTCGTGGGAGTTCGTGGTAATTTTCTCTCCTTCGACCTGCTCTTCACTTCCTCCGCATTTGGAAGCGTTCCGTTTCTGGCCGGTGACGCCACGGCGCTTTTTTTTATGCTTCTTTTGAATCGCGTACACGTTGCTGGGAGGAAATAATTGCATTAAAGGCGAAGAAAAAAAGCACGTGCCTGGTGTTCTCGTTAGTTCGCCAAATGATACAGGCGGCAAACGCCACACGCGACTTCGATTAGTCCCCCTTGATTGCGTCCAGAGTAGGCATGGCCTTGTTACGTTTTCTTTTTTTAATTAATGGACATTGCAAGCTTTCGTGATATGGTTTCAATTAAAAAATAAAAATCTGGTCTTAACTGATATTATTGGTAATCGGTTTGGGTGCAACTGAAACTTGCTTTTGATTAAGAGGTACGAATTTTGTTTTTATTATCTACTGTGGGTTTCGATTTTTGGGGGACAAATATTATATATGGTTTGCCTTGAACGTTTATCGCACGGAAATGAAGATTTTATTCAATTCCGATGGATCGATTTAGGAAATTCTCACCAACGCAAGTTTGAAGTACGAAAGCAATTAAGACGCAGCTGCGATACTACTAATTAGCGTGACTCTGTTATATTTTATTTTCCATCGCTACGCCCACGGTGTTATGCTTAACTTGCAGCAATAAAAAAGATCGGCTGTAGTTCTCATTAACAGTTTTACGATGTGGTCGCGTCAGTGACCAAAAATTCTGCCCGTGCTCTGTGAAACGTGTTCGCGTCGTCGTGTGTCTTCTTATGATTCGTGTACGTAGCAGGACGTTTTAGCAATCAGTTTCGAACATAGGCGGTTGAATAATAATTACGATATACACTATGAGAAATTTTAACAGATTTTGCGGCGAAGATCGTGGAAGAAAACATTTGGGTTGTTCATTAAAAATAAAAGATTAAAGGTTCCAGTATATCGACCACGTGAGAAAACTATTAAGCAAGTGTTTTTTAATGAATGCATGAAAATGATTAAGGGCTTTTAATCCCTAACCTGAATTTACATATTTATGAGAAAGTATGACATGAATTTTTACAGCAAAATTATAATGAAAAGTACGTTGAGTCTTTTCTCTTCTTTACAGATATTTATCTGCGTTTATTCTCGATTACTTTATTTTCCCCACTACTTAAATTCATAATTTAATATTTCCCACTAATTTTAATGAGTTACTTTATATCTTTGCATGGTGCCGATACTAAACGCAAATAACTTGAATAATTCATCTGTCTACTCTTGTGTCATATACGTCACATATGATGGGAACCACTTTGCAATACCCTTGAAATTGATAGCACATCAAATTACAAGGAAATTAATGAGTAAAGTGATTTGAATCTCGATTTCTGCCTACATTGCACTATGAATTTATTTCTCAGACTTCGTAGCAAAATAAAGCTACTGAGCCATGAAGGGGACGTGGTGGCCAACGGGGACATTTAACTCATACGGTTGAAACAATCGTGGAAGGAATTTACTTTAATTTTGCAAGTTTAGAGCTGGTGGTCGTGGACGAAAATTGTTCACTTACCCTGGTCCCCTTTTCTCCAGTGCCGCCATATTCTCCGCCAGCACCTTTTTCACCCTTTGGACCGGGGGGTCCGTCGGGACCAATGTCACCCGGAAGTCCTTCCGGTCCGTGTGGTCCGGGGATTCCGGGGAAGCCTGGGCCACCTTTTATTCCCGTGCAATTGCATTTGTACGAATCCCTGCAGATCTGAAACAAACGAAATAAGGATACGAGTTAAACATTTTGTTTATGTATTTGAGAACTATATTTTTTACGATTACTTTTCTTTTTAATATCTTCTCAACAAACATAGAATTCGTAGAATTTCATGAAGAGACCCAGCAATTATTTTTACCATCATTTACACTTAACACTGTTGTGATTTTAGGAAATTTAGTTTGTAGCAAAATCGAAGTTTGCGGCGTTGGCATGGGTATGACTTATAACGACATAAGTGTGGTACAAAAAGTATAATTCATTTATTCACTCATTTATTTATGCACTCATTCAGTTACTTACTTATTTATTTATTTCTGTTTATACGGGAAACCCTTTTTATACAAAAATAATAAATTTGGTAGCAATTCAGGGGAGTGCTTGAATTAGTATTCTATTAAGTAGTAGAACTTGAATCTTTTTACAAAAAAGTAGATAGTATTGAATACAATATAGCACTTTTCACTACAAAATGACATTAAACGAAACGTGTTGCTGGAAACTGTTTTTAAAGGAATTCCTTCGCAAGATATCGACTTCCCAGAGTATAAACGTAATGCAGTCTATAAGAGATTATTCTCTCTCGACATATTAATTCAATTTCCGAGTTTTATTCGTATGACAGCCTGTTATTCCACCACACAGCATAAAAAAGGATTATTATCAAATGAAATACAGACTTACTCACATCTTCTGTGAATGGAATTAAAGATCGAACTGAAGTAAAAATCGAAGCCCCATCTTAAATCAGAGGTCGCAACAAAAGAAGAAAGGAACTAATCTAGAATTAGTTCGACATCGATCTGAAGATCAGGTTGCACAAGCAAGAATTTGTATGCTGACTTTGGTGGCCCCGCTAAAAGCGACGTTGATTTGTGATTGAACTGTACTACTGCACCCCGAGGAGGTGATCCACTTTTTTATCTGAATACCCCGAGGAAAAAGAGAAAAATGGGATTGTGCTTTCTCGTATTATCCTGGCAGTTCCAATGCTTACGTCAACGGGACTTTAAGAGCTGCAAACCTCCAAGTTTCGAGGAAACCCTATTACGAAGTGTGTGCACACGAAGCACGTGTCCCTTCTTCTTCGTTCTTTCATCACCTTCGAATGTAATCCCACTTCGTGTACCTTCCCCCTTCGACGCGTTGCAAAACATATTTTACATTAAAAACTAGAGCTGCCACGTTTACGCCCCGTGGGCTATTCACGTTGGTTATTCAGGTGCCCGAGTGTTTATTGTGAGTCGAATTTAGAGATTTGGAGCGTTAACCTCAGAGGCATGTCGGAACATCCTACCCCGTAGCTGGGAAGAATCACGTGTATCCGTGACGATATAGCAAACTCGAAGACTCAAACACCCTGCAACTTATTTTGCACTTATATTCTTCACCTTTCTAATTTTTAACCGCAAACAAAATATGCGTAGCTTTTTCGGATTCTTTGCGGAGTAGTCGCGATTTAACAATGAAAAATAAGTGGGTAATGATGATATTTCAAAATGGTATTAGTTTACGTTTTCTTTCCGAAATTCGAAAACAGAAACGAGTACGAAGCGTAATTATATGAAGTTTAATGCTTTCTACTCGACTAACATTTTTTATTGAAACTGGAAAATGTAAGTGTGAGAATTTGAAATTTGTTCAGATTCTGTGATTTGACTGTGTAGTGACTCTTTTGTTTCAGGAAAAAACGCGGAGAAATTAGACTTCATGCAGAATCTCTGAAGAAATCAGAAGATGTGTATAAAAGTCACGGAAAATATTTGAAAGAGATGATCGTGAAGCAACATCAAAGGCTTCCCTTTCTTTATTGCCGTTACCACGCCGTTTCTACATCCCGTGGCATCCCTCGAACACATTGCGAAAATATTTGCGACCCCAGATTCAGCCCGTGAACTAAATGTTTACTGAAGGAGGTGGCCGATCATTCTTTTTAAAATAGAAGCCTGCTATTCGGTCCAGATCGTTGCAGCGTTTCAGCGACGAGGATTTATGTAACAGAAGAAAAGGCAAAACTTCAGGATCCGCCCACGATATGAAGATTACACGTAATCAAGGTCACTGATGCATTAATGCAGCAGTTTAATGCCTCCTACGTGATTGGCTGTGGCGAGTCACCTTGTTTCCAATCGCATGTCAAGGTATCCTCGTCACTTTGGAATTTTACAAAGCTTCCAAGAACCAAAAGATACAACGTAACCTCGATTACTGTATTCGCAAATCCTACAATCTGTTAGCTTCATTCATTAATCTGTCGCGTGCGGGTAAGAACTTATTTCGGATTGAAAATTTACTTTAACGTGATTCTCACAGTGTTTTGGTAACTATTCAGCTTTATGCTTTGTATATGGAATAGTGCTTTAACGAATATTCGAATAATCCAGAGAATTCGAATTTGGGATTCTAATAATCAGAGTATTCGAATATTCGAATAATCCAGAGAATTCGAATTTGGGATTTTAATAATCAGAGTATTTGAGTATTCGAATAATCCAGAGAATTCGAATTTGGGATTCTAATAATCAGAGTATTTGAATATTCGAATAACCCAGAGAATTCGAATTTGGGATTCTAATAATCAAGAGTACTCGAATATTCGAATAAATTAATCGTGTTCGAAATTATTCGAATATTCCTGAATATTATTAAAGAATATTCGAATATTCGAGTAATTACAATTTTGATATAGAAGTACGGCGAACGGATAGAAGTTGAATAACATTTAAGCCACTCTGTTGAGGCATATTTAACTCCAAATACTTGTATTTTACATTTTTTTTAACGAGAAATTACCATTATTTTTCAACATAGTAATTAATAATGAAAAAAATTAAACTCTGCTTCAACTTCTTTCATCGGTAGAAATCAGCTTCCTCTTCAGTAGTCCTTGATCAATAATTCAGTCCAAATATATAATAAAAACTAATGGAACTTAGTCTTATTCTCTATTAAAGACTACCCATAGAAAAAGGCAAACAAATAAAACAATAAATTATATAGCCATGTAATACTTCCAATAAAGAAGTAACGTCTCTATTTTGAAGGATACAGGTGGCCGAATAACCGAATTTATGCAAACTCGTAACCCAAACGCAGACTCCGACTGTTCGCCCGTCTTATCTCCCGCGATTTTCATTTCTGCACGGCGACCTCGACGGAAGAACGAGGATGGAATCTTCCAAATATGTAATGTCCATGATGCCTTTAGCTTTCGGGCATCAGCATGACGTAACGCACCAGCTTGGACGATAAGCGCATTCGCGGGTGACATAATGTCACGATTGCATACACGATGGGACAATCCATCGCGAATTGCGTGCCTCGGCTCGTCGCGAGCTCGCCCCGCCGAAAGCCGAGAACTTTGGAAGATCCACTTCCAGGATGTTAACGGTCCTGGAAATTGGTGAGACTGATAAAATTTTTACGGCCCGCCGCTGCAGTTTTCCTTCCTGCGGGAAGATCGACCCAGGAAGATAGCGCCGCGATAGTCTCAAGAAGAGGCAAAATTTTGCGAACACTCGTATATACTCGAGACACTTTGCAGACAAACGTAATATCGACGTATCATAGTTTGCAACGTAATTCTGCTCGGAGAAAATAAAGTGAAATGTTCAAATACTCCTGAAAATTCAACATTTTTCACCGTTCTCAATGATTGGAAATGGAAGAGTGCAAACACGAGAAACAATTTCGAGAATTATAATATTTAAACCTTGATCACTTCATGACCTGTAATTTTCCTCCATTTTATAAAAAACAAGTTGGACGCCTGGTTTCTAAATAAAAAAGTTAATTTTGTAAGCCCTAACATGATATCATATCATTTGCAACTTATTAGTTATTCTACTGATTGGTTCCAATCCCCGTGTGACTTCTTCGCAAAGTGTGTCCACTCGATTTTTCAAAGGAAATCGCGTTCTCTGGGAACAAAAGGATTTCTAATGCCTGAACGCTAGGAACAAACTGGTCGGGCATTAATTAAATCGCCATTGCGTGGGCTGCCCCTTGTGAACATGCCGGTGGATAGTAAACGCATTGCACTCGGATATTCGATCAATGCTAAAGGACGTGTTAAATGAGACGACAGAGTGCTACGAGCACGCGTTACGACTATACATATAGTAATCTGCATCGCGAACGAAGCGCACCACTTAAGCTAAAAAGACTGCCCTTGTCGACGAGTTTATGCGTTACGAATATGTATCCGCGTCAATGGAATCGCTGTTTAAACATCGGGGGTAACACGCAAGGAAAAGTAATTGTTCCGCAGTGGTGGCCGCGAGAGAGCCTCAAATTGATACTTTTATACGCGCGTTCAAGGAAATGAGTTTAATATTTGCTGTTACGTATCGCACTGGTAGGTATCGCTGGTCTATTCTGGGGAACTCCCTCACTCTGCGTGACAGACTGCGGTGCATATGCACTTCCTTTTTGTTACACTATGGAGTTCTTGTCACTGTACAGATGTTAAACTTCCTCTCGAGCACCACTGTATCTCTGGTGCATTCTGTTTCTTTAAGTTCTTTCAAATTATCGGTTTTATTGCGTAGAGCAGATGCCTGATTATGTGCCCTCAGCCTTAGAATTAATATTAACAGACGTATATTCCCTTCGGTCGATAAATCTTATTTGTGACTCGGGTGGTTTTATATTTGTATTTGAAATTTTTCTTTTGGTAAGTGGCGGATGAAATGTTGTATATTTTCACTCATTTTAAAAATCACTTCAAATGTCCACTGTTTTATTTTACAGGCTTGGTGCGCTCACTTTTCTTGCAAGATATTTACAATTTTTTGTTTAACCTGGCAGTGTTCCTTAATTCGTTGTGTTCAAATTTATCAGACCACTAGTGGAATTTCTTCATATGGAGTGTCATAGATGTAACACCCACTGCGCGCTGCACAGGCAAGAAATGGTGCAGCATCTTCGAGCTATTTCTTATGTTGCGGGACTTTCGAAGCGATCTTGTGAACCTAATGGTGAAGAGCGAGTTCCAGCATGTGCCATCCGTATTCGCCGAATGGCGCACGTTTATGAGACCCGCAGGCCCAAATATTTATGTTACCGCAGAGGTTCCTGGACCTATGATGTCAAACTTACTGTAAAACCTTGTAAACAGTTTTTTTTTCTGGACCGAGACCCAGAACCCCCGGAGGCCAAATGGGCGCGAGTCTTTTTCCCTGCCTCGCCTTGTATCACACGTGACCGAATGAAATAACGATACTCCATGCTTCTGATTTCTTATAGCAGCGCCATGTCAGCGAGTTAAAACTGACATCTGTCTTCGATTCTTTTGCAAATGCAACGATTTTATTCTACGAATCAAACTCACATTTTATAGTTGACTGTTGCATAGTTGATTATAACGGGATGGAATGATTGGAATAATTATTAATGTTGTTTTCTTCTATCAGATATATGAATACAGAAAGACTGAGCTCATAAGTAAAATTAATGAAAGTGAATTTTCATTAACTACCCTTTAAAAATGGAGAACAGATAATTCAGATACACTGTTGAAATACAATTAGAGCGAGGACACATTCACATCAATCGTAAGAGACTAAGAATTTTAAACGAAATCAGAAGTGGGAAGATTTCTTAACTGGTTAAATGGCAATGTATCATATATGATCAAATGGAATAACTTTTTTGATTTTCAAACGATTTGAATGAAACATGGTATGTAATGGTTTTTGGAGTCGCTGAATCTGAATTTGGCATTGGAATTGTAAAATTCAATATGGCCGACCCAAAATGGCTGCCAAATATTAAAGTAGTATCGGGATTTAGAAAAATTGTATATAGGGGTTTTTGGGGTCGCTGAATATGAATTGGGCATTGGAATTTTAAATTTCAATATGGCAGGCTCAATATGGCCGAACCAAAATGACTAGCGAATTGTTGGGATTTGTATAAATTATTCGTACTGTATTCAATTTCATAAGTAAGCTCTTACTCCCGTAGTTAGCTGGTGAAAATTTCACGACCCCAGAGTGTACCGACGAGAAAAAAGGTTTAGTAAATAATTGAAAAAACTCACCCCTAAATCCTATTTTTCGGGGTTGGGGGTGTCAGATGAGAAAAATAACCCCCGGAACCGATTCAGCGACTCAAAAAGTACCAAATGTATACCAAATTTTGTGTGATTCACTTAATTTTTCGACGTTGCCAGTTTGGGCACGAATAGTAAAAAAAGCCGTGCCAGTTAACCGGTTAATATGAAAGCAATTTACCCTCCAGTTTTCAGATAGAACTGACCATTAGCTTTTAGGAAAGCTGACGTTTTATCACCATTAAGCGACACACGTAATTAAATAATTCTTATTTTGAAAAGTGTGTCTCAAATCCGAATATAAAATAAAAAGTACGATAACCAATATGCAAATTACGATCAACAAGAAGCCTCAATTTCTCGTTTCTCTTAAATGATAACACACCTTCTGTTTACATTGCACAAAGTTCCGCTGTCAAGAATGACAAATCCACCCCAGGCGTGAGGCAAACTACTACTTTATCGTTCGAGCTCGTCCGTCACACGTTCTTCCGTTACTGGAAGCAGCGCGTCGCACGATTCCCTTTACTTATCGGAAAGAAAGCGAGGACTTTCGAGCAGATTACACCGCAGAGTTTAATGCACCACTTTAATTTCCCTCCTTCTCTGGCTGCAGCGGTTAGAGCCAGCCTTCCTGCACGTCGTACGATCACGATGCTGGACGGTTTGCCCGATAAAGGCGCAGCAACAATGGCTGTGTCGGGAACGCGGGGAATTAAAGTATTGTTAAACAAGTTCTACACGAGCAGGTAACGCGTGTGTACACGCCGAGCGCCGCATTGCTCTTATCGGCCTCTGCGGCGTTATGGGGGCTCATTCCATGGTGGACGTATAGGTGCATATAGCCGGCGCAGTGCTGCAGCTCGTGATAGAATGAATCCGATACTTGTAGTTTCCAAGCAATTCTATGAGCACTTGCGCCACTTATCGATAACTGCGGTGCTGGTGCTTAAGGGAACTTGCATCGCAAGCCCTTCGCAGGTGTTTTGCGTCGATATATTTTTATCAGCATTTGTGTTGTTAATATTATTGTAGATGTTTATTGTATTACTGTAGAATTTGCTGACGCGAATGTGTTGATTAATTAGGTACATTAATTTCTTTAGTAGAATCGGACGTTTCGTGAGAACTACCCTTAGATATTGTATAAGGGTTCAGAAGGTTTCGAGGGTAGTCTGGTTAGGGGAAAGTTTCAAGGTTAGTCTGGTCAGTGATATTTAATTTTGCATGGTTTTAGATATTATGAATTAAGGGGGTGCAGGCAGAGTTGGGCAAAATGTAATCTAATTACAAATTACGATTAAACTGTAATTGTGTAATTGATTACACATTATTTTCCGTAATTGTTAATTTAGATAGTTGACCATTTGGTTTTGTCAACTATCTAAATGAACGATTACGGAAAATAATGTGTAATCAATTACACAATTACAGTTTAATCGTAATTTGCAATTTGTAATTAGATTACATTATGCCCAACTCTGGGTACAGGACTATTGGACACAGAAAATCGATGTTTTCTTTTGTGTCGGATTGCTTAGGTACCAAGTAATCAGTATATCCGTACTTTTCACAGTTTATTGTGCACGCGTTTCCAAGTAATTGCCAAAAAAATAATTGTCGGAATATTCAAATTTGTTGACATTATTAAGCGCTGAAGATGATGATACGTGTACGTAGTATCAGGTGAACCAATCATCCGAAAGCAAAATGCTTTGGGGTGAGTAATTTCTACAGCATGGAACTTGACTGGCGAATTTAAACAAAAATTGTGAAAGTTACACACGAATCATTTTTTTCCCCACATCTTTACGGAAGAAAATCGTCTTTAATCGTTTATAAAAAATTGAGCGAACATTCAATGTTGATGCGGAAATTCCGTGTTATACAGAAAGGAATTCTACACCGCCAGTTAAAATTTCAAGTGAAAATATTCATTCATTCAAAAGTTATGATGTACACGGTGATGTGCGGTGTGTAAAAATGCAGTTTCGAGATAAACGGCTTCAAAGTTAAGTCCCCTACACCAATACCGTCCTGTGAGGCCGTTACTCGGCGGTGCACCCAGTTACGTTCAGCGCTATAATTTCCCTAATTATTCGAATTTCCTCATGAAACTTTGTTGTAAATGTTCATAAAGAATGATACTTTCAGAATTAATAGTCCTGTACCCGCCTAAGGGGTGTTTTAGATTTTTATATTTTCTTGAAGTACAATATCTTGAAAATATTCCCCGAAAGTGTCAAGTTAATCTGACCAAAATTTACAAAATTCTACGCGTGTAAATAGGTAGGTGTTCATCGGTGTAGCGCTCAGCCAAAACTTTAAACGCGTTTTCCTCAAAATCATGTTTTCAAAGTCGGTGACACACATAACTGAAAAATTAATGAACAGATTTACTCAAGGCTTTGCAGAATTATTTTAGGGATAAAATCTAAGTGCTACCGGGAGCTTTTCCTTTTCTTTTGCCTATGTTTTTTTTCACGCGCGAAAGATCAGCGATTTTTTCCAAATATCGATGCTGCACCACCACCATTTTAACTCAAAATAATTTTTCAAAAATCGGGCCCGATAACGCCTAGATAATTTCATACATTATCTAAGAAAATTAGAATTTTTAATTTTGGATGATCCTGCACCGAGCTACGGTTGTTCGCGAAAAGCGCCTAAAAAACATAACACCTCGGACATCGCCTATAACTCATAAACCTTTCTATAGGTACTGTTTACTACAAAAAATACTGAAATATCCTCTAAGATGTCCTCTTCCTAATAGACTAATGTTTAATCATAAAACTTTATCGGTTTTTCTAGAAAAAATTCCCAAAGAAGCATGTTGTTTTAACCGTTCTACAGGGTGTCCCACCTAAGACTGGACAGCTTGATATCTCCTAAACTATTGGAGATAAAAATATTTAAAAAATAGGGTATTGCATGGTTCTTGAGGGCCAATTTATTAGCCTGAACGATTTTTTTTTTCGATGATTATTTTAAAAGATACTATGGTCAAGTTCGGTTTTTCAAATGGAACTAATTTTTTTGAACACCTGAGTTGATAGTGCGTTCCAAGACAAATTCAATAAGCATTAATGTATGCACTTGATTTCCACTGGTTTTTGAGATATTGCGCTTGCAAATTTAGTGATTTTCACTGAAGAAAACCCACTGAAATAGCAAGGACCGGGGTTGGTCTTGCTGGCACTACGGAGGGGCCACGGAGGGCCTTGCCTGTTGAAACCGATACCTACCTGCCAAAGGTCGGCGCCAGACCCAAAGGCTGGACAATTCTTTTCCGTCAGAAATGTTAGTTAGGTAGGTACATCTGCGGTGTAAAGCGGCTTCTGCGCACCGTTACATGTCGTGTAAATCGGATAACTTTTACATAGGGAGTACAAATAGCTTGTGTCAAAGTAGTCCGATTTGCGTGATATTTGGTATGATTTTCATCAGAAAAACATAAGGAATCCATTGGCGTCACTTCCCTTTCGATAGAATGAAGAAAAGAATTTCTTAATACGCTGTAATGGATATTGCACCCGGGACTGCGGGGGCTCGAACTCACTTCGCTACGTTCGGCCCAGGATTCGTACCTTTTTCCGGAAAAAGCCATAAAAATCGGGCGAGGCACTGCGAAGGTCTGTCCTCGCCACGGGGTACCAGGCCGCATCTTCTTGACGGGCGTTGCTGCAGAATTACCCTGTATCATTTGTGCAGTGTGTGACTCGACTACCCTCCGTGTAATCGGTCATCAGTACTCCTGCCCGAGAGGAATACGATTAACTTTAATTATAGTACATGTGTGTTTTCTAATAAAGTGTTTCTATCGTCTCCTGAATTCAATAACTGGCATCCCGACATCTACGCTCCTACAATCCACCCTCAATACTCCTCGCGGAGAGACACAGGAAGAAACGGGGTAGCCCGCTGTCGACGCGTGGTCCTCTCGAGTATAAACACGAGCTTCAATATCAAAACAAAAACATGCGTTGACGTATTCCGTGCGAGAGAAGGTGTGCATTGGGGAGGAGGTATTGCTGTGAAGAGGGCCTCTTCAAGAGAGTAGCCGTGTGTGAGGGATGCAAATCCGATTGGTTCTAATACAATCTGCTCCTTTTGGTTGAAATTTAGTCTAGCAACTATCACACCTCCTAACATAACCAATCGAGCTTGCATCCCTCCCAAAAGAACCGGCCATCCGAGCGTAGAAGCAAGTGCGAAATAAAAGTAACGGTGCGCAGAAGCCGCTGGACACCGCAGATGTACCTACCTAAGTAGCATCTCTGACGGAAAAGAATTGTCCAGCCTTTGGGTCTGGCGCCGACCTTTGGCAGGTAGGTATCAGTTGCAACAGGCAAGGCCCTCCGTGGCCCCTCCGTAGTGCCAGCAAGACCAACCCCGGTCCTTGCTATTTCAGTGGGTTTTCTTCAGTGAAAATCACTAAATTTGCAAGGGCAATATCTCAAAAACCAGTGGAAATCAAGTGTATACATTAATGCTTATTGAACTTGTCTTGGAACGCACTATCAACTCAGGTGTTCAAAAAAATTAGTTCCATTTGAAAAACCGAACTTGACCATCGTATCTTTTAAAATAATAATAAAAAAAAAAATTCGTTCAGGCTAATAAATTGGCCCTCTCGAACCATGCAATTCCGTATTTTTTAAATATTTTTATCTCCAATAGTTTAGGAGATATCAAGCTGTCCAGTCTTAGGTGGGACACCCTGTAGGTAGGCCTCCCCTCATAAGGGTTGTTTAATTTAAAAACTTGGATGAGGGATAATGTACAACTCCATTCTGAGAAGATGCAAGGTCATTGCCAAGATTGATTGTCAAGCTACGTTCGTCTGATTTTTTATCTCTAAAATAAAACTCACAAGTCAGTAAACATTTCTCTAATGAATTTCCTTCATTTTCACCGAGAGCCATCTGTAAATCCGCCTAGATGCAATTATTACACAGATGGTGATCTCGAAATGTCCAAAATAATTTCACTTACAATGAAATCGTTCTAATCATCAATTTCAAAGATAAACACGCGGTGAGATCAAGATGAGATTCCATATTGTACACTGAATCATTCCGCCGTACAAATATATTTTAACGATGTACGAAATACCGAAGGAATTTATTTCATTTCTTCGTCAGGATTGTCAGGAAGCATTTGAACATGCCAAAACGGTGACAGGCGAAATCGAATATGAAAATATTCAATCCCTGCATAGAAGACTAATTTACCCCCTTCAAACTCAGGTTTCATAAATCAAATTACAATCGCGAAACGACCGCAACTCCAATTCCCATTTTACACGGGATTCCACTGACTCTGCGCGCCAATCGCCGCCACCCCTCGAATCCGCGGTTCGTGAAATTCTAAAAACTAAGCATGACGCTGGCGTATTACGAAAAAAGCCGCTGCGCTCGCAATGGATCCGATTACATGAACTTTCGCAGGCCTGGCCGTTTGATGTAACGTTCCTTGCTAGATATTCGTGAAACGATCGGTTTACACGACCGTGCACCGATCGGGGAACCACCCTTTGCGCCGCAAGCAGGAAACCCGAGAGGCGATAGAGGCATTTAGAGGGCGTGGATTTAAAACGGATTCACACGTTTCAGTTTCGCGACGGTCCAGTGGCGTCAGTGTTAAGGTAGGTTTTCCTGTACGCGACTGGGCGCATCGTCAGGAACTTCAAAGTCGATTTTCTCGAAAATGCAGCGCAATATCAAAAAATGTTACTCCTTTTCCTTTACTTATTTACTTGTTATAAGTCGAAAAGAAAGAATCACTTTTTTCGATATCGCGCTTCATTTTTGAGAAAATCGACTTTGAAATTCTTGATGTTGCGTCCAGTCGCGTATTGGAAAACCTACCTTTAGGCCAGATCCACACTATCGGTCCGGTCACGGTCCGGTCTCGATCAAAATCACATTCCTGAGCGTCCACACTCGTGCGGCTTGATAGTGTGGACGCTCAGGGATGCAATTTTCATCGAGACCGGACCGTGACCGAACCGATAGTGTGATTCGGGCCTTATAGTGGCCTCGTCGTGTCAGCGTCAGTAACTGACACGGAAAAGTGTGAACTGCTCCATTTCAAAACAGGGAAACGATATTTTATACCACCGACGGCATTGAACTGCCAGGGAACTGATATGTGTTTTAGCGTTTTCGATAAAAACAGATTTAAACATGCAGTGGTACTTAAAATTCTAGGGCATACAATGAATACAAATATTATTTGTGAGAAATTTATGAAGCAGATAGAACTGTGATTTTTATACAGCATAAAGAAACAGTCAAGAAGTATCTGTTGCATATAAAAACTTAAATCTCACAAACAGTGGACGTACAATATTTGTGCGCTAAGCCATCGATGTGTGAACCCGCCTTTAACAGATACCAGGCTCGATTCGACGTGTTTTGCCGCTGGTGAAAAGGAACGTGCCGCTTTCTTAACGGCTCCACTGTGATAACGACAACCACTACCCCCTTCTCGACGATCATCTACGCAGCTGTGTTTCATTAACGACTCATTTGTCATTGCGACGGACTGATAAACCCCGGTTCGCAATTAATTGTGCCGCAATTCGAAATGCCTGGGAACGCTATCTGCTTTGATCAGAGCTTTGCGTTAACAAATTATTGAATGTTCTAATGACGGAGGATGCCGAGCCACCCTACTTCGGGAACTTCCGAGCATAGTATTGGAATAATTAGTATCATTTGCATGTACCAATCTCTTGTAGCTAAATAGTTTAGTTCAATGTTAATGTACACATTTGAGTTCAAACTTCCCCCGCATTTTGTGAACCTTGTATTATTCTGTAATAGTTTCTGGGGTAGGAAGATAAATTTTAGAAAAATTTACTGATCTTGTTTCTGTTTTATTAGTGTTGTTTCTCGTGTAATATTTTTTTAAATTAACACGAGTTCAAATTGTAGGGATTTAAATTTCAATGGAAATTACATGAATAATTAAACCAGACACGAGTTACATATTCTTATTTCTACAGCAGTGGTTCCCAACCTCTTCTGTGTCACGACCCCCTTTTATAATATTCAAATAACCTGCGACCCCCATCCTCATATATGGTAAGGTAAATTTAATAAGGTGAGGGGCCGTCTTTAAATTACGGAAGGGTAATTTTGGCGCCTTCTTACCCCCTGCCTCCTCCAGCATAAGAATTCGTAAGATTTTATATTCCAACCCCCACCCCCTCTGTCCTTACGTAATATTTTTTACAATGCATTTTTTCAGTTATTACAATTTTTTAAAGGTGTATATAATTCATTTAACTCGGTTTCGGGAAATTTAAAAATTCGGGAAACTAAAATTACTTTTCTGGAATATTAATGACAGTATTTATATTCATTGAAAATTAGGTTAACAAATATTACGTAAGATGCTACTCCACCCGTAAGAAAACATAAAAAATTCGCCCTCCCCCTAAACAAAAAACTAAAAATAGGTATTTTGGAATATAATTCTAACTTAATATTAAAAAAAAACATGGCGATCCCTTCAGAAAACACTTCGCGACCATCCCGGGGGTCGCGACTCAGGTTGGGAACCACTGCTCTCCAGCAAAACAATGCAGCGTTAAATTCGTTCAAAAGAGAAAATAACAAAGTACTATTTCGTACTATGTATTTCGAAGGGCTTTTAAACATCAGGAAGATTGCGCTTAATTATATTAAACTTTCCAAGATGTTGGCCGAAGTTTCCAGAAGTTGAAGAAGCTTGAAGTAGTTTGAGAACTCGCTATCCCCACTAATAATATACAAACGCTCCACAGATTTTTAACAGACCTTATCAAAATCCTATTTTAATTCTACCTCCATATGGTCCTGCCGAGCCCCAAACCAAACCTCCACGAATACACTGCATTGTACGCCCGACTCTCAGCCATCACAAACTTAACATAAGTAAATCTGAAAAGTAGATCTCCCTTTGGCATAAACAACGACCCATTTCTAACGTCGTTACTCTAACTACACATTCCTAATTATTTTCTTCCTCTTTGTACCGTACCAACCTCGTTACAAACGAGCGAAAAGTAAAGGAATAGTATTTTTAGAAAGAAAGCAGAAAGACGACAGTGTCGCGAAGTCGAATGCTCGCATTTGCGTGCACCAAAGCATTTCATCAAAAAATTATCTCAGCACTGCACAGATTGCATATTGAGAAACGCACGCGACATTTAAGGATCCCGGTGCTCCTTTAGGGAGTGGTACGAAAAAAAAGGATGATTATATGCACGATTAATTGTGACACGTGAAGCCAGACGTTCCCTGC
Source organism: Andrena haemorrhoa (assembly GCA_910592295.1). Classification (NCBI taxonomy): domain Eukaryota; kingdom Metazoa; phylum Arthropoda; class Insecta; order Hymenoptera; family Andrenidae; genus Andrena; species Andrena haemorrhoa. The sequence continues at coordinate 18,900,515 of OU342943.1, forward strand.
CGCTTTATGCAATCCGATTCTGCGCACAGATTGGACGGACCGGTCCAATTCGGTCTGGGACCGGTATCAACGCCGTGCCGAAATCACCGTACTTTCTCAGCGGAGTTCAACAACGTTAACCTATTTATCCGCATGACTACAAGCGCCCAACGAAACTTTTATCGGTTATTAAATGCATTAAATCGCACGCAACGATGTCGGCGGCCCTTTGTGACTCTCCATCACCGGAGAACGGGCGTTCTCTCTTTTTAATAATTAAATGTATAAATTGTGCTATAATTATACAAGATGCCACCAAATTATTTGACGCGCTAAAAGGAATAAAAGCTACGTGCCGATAGAAAGCGAAAAGTCTCTTGACGTTTTCTAAGGTGAGGCCTTGTTTCCAAGATGGAGGCGACTGGTGTTTAGAAGAGCCACTTCCAGCGCGCGCTATTTGAATGTCAGCAGTAGTTGCACTCGCACGTGAGAGGGACGAATAGATAATATGTATAAGTAGGTACATTTTCACGTCACATTAGTTAAATTGTACTTTGAGAGAGTTCCTTTTTAAGCGACTTCAAAAAGGAGGCGGTTATAGATTCGACCCGTATGTATTTTTTTTTATGTTAGTCCTCGCATAATTCCTCAGTATGTTGTGTCAATATATATACAAAACTAAATAGTTAAATAAAAAAAATTTTAAATTAAAACCGACTTCAAAATAATAAAAATACACTAAAAAGTAGAAACTAATTTTTTCCCTTATTTAATCTACGACTCATATTTTTTAAGTCGGCGCCTCATCATTTGCACTGTGTAAATCTGGCGCCGACTTAAAAAATATGAGTCGCAGATTAAATAAGGGAAACAATTATTTTTTACTGTTTCGTGCATTTTTATTATTTTGAAGTCGGTTTTAATTTTTTTGAAATTTTGTTATTTTTAACTTTTTAGATTTATATATATTGACACAACGTGCTGAGGAGATATGCGCGTATGTGCAGAAAATAATAATAATTAGGTGACAATAGTCTTTATTATTAACCAGAACTGGCAAAATATTGGCCAGACCATTTTTATGATTTTGAAGTCGGTTTTAATTTTTTTATACTACCACGGCTTGCGTAATCAACCCAAAACTAAACTAAGGGTATCAGTGGAAGAAGTATATCCAGGGGCGAATTTGTGTATGGGTTAAGTAGGCTGCAGCTTAGGGCGGTAAATTTTGAGGGAAAGAAAGTGGGAAAGATTTAAACACAGAGGCTTGAGATCACTTTAAAAACAATTCACTTCTTTCTCATATAGCGAATTAGCAATAACTCATACGTGAGTTGCCATGTTGAATTAATTTTGAAAATTTCTCTACTCTATTAAATTAAAATATTTGATGATATTTCAAATAGAAAAAGGCGGTAGACGCTTGTTAGCCTAGGAGCGCCAAATCTCAAAATCCGCTTCTGGGGATATCCCTTATAAAATTTATGAGGGATTTCCTTATAGGATGTATGTTTGGATGTCTGTTACTTTCTGAAATTTTCTAGGAGCAGGAATAACATATACTTTTTATTGGACCAATTGTGCATAATTACTCTGTAGTAAACAATATATTAAAGAAAAATTCACGCTTTAGCTCGTCATATTTCCCAAATTTTTCAATTAACTTACTCAAAAAATTCTACGTGTTCCGGAATTCCACATGATTTACATTTCGTCTACCCCCTTAACATTCAAGTAGCGCGCGTTGGAGGTCAGACGTTCAAATGTTAGTCCCTGACAACTTGAAAACGAAGTCTCACATTACAAAATGATAAAGGGTTCTCCGATTCCTTTTGACATAAGGAATTTGCATGTGCCTGTTGGTTCTACAAGTCTGAGACTCCCTGTGAATCATTTGGTGTATAATAAAAACATAAATGTCACATTAGGTTCATGATATATTAAGAGAAGCAAAATCGTATTTTATCGCGTGCCTTTTATATCGTAGCGTTATTTTAACCTGAAATAATTTCGGTTACTATCGGTATCCTCGTAAGAAGAAAGTTTGGCATTGGAAAATAAATTTGAAGTTGACTGAATTATTACTCTCTCTAGTGCTAACTAATTTTATTATTTATAACGGTAACCCAAAATGAGAAATGAGTCATGTATCACTCCTATAATAACAGGAATTAATATTTACAAACACCCATTTCTAACCTATAATATTTCTTGCCATTTCCTTAGCCCCTCCAACCAGAGCAAATCCCTGAGATTATTCACCCGAACACCCCTAGTAACAACGACGCAAGTTACCACCGTACATTTAGAACAACCTTCCCATCAACCAACCCCATGATTTCATAGCCAATCCTTCCCTCATTATTCTAAGAAACGTCAGAAAAATTAATCCCAACGACGAGGACACCCTCCCACGCGTTCCCAGTGCTTGCAAATGTGGCCGCAGTAACTCGATCCAGCGAGCAGGACTCGCCCGAGCCATGTACATATCAGGAACAATATCGTCTCGCGTGGAAAAGAATCGACTAACTGATCCTGCGTGCGAAGTGGTCCGGCATCGGCTGTTCGCCGTGGACGCTGGCCACGATACGTTGGATGGAGAGCGAGGGCGAGACGTGTGTAGGGACCGAGACGAGAAAGAGAGAACGAAGAGGAGGCAGTCTTCGGAATCTGCATAATGTGCAGTAATATTAAGCGTCCTCAGCCTGGCCGGATGACGCTGCTGGCCGAGCGGAATAGTGGGCAGACTGTCGGTATGTACGCGTATACCGTCCCTCTCCGTTCCATTCGCGTTCATTTCGCCTGCTCGCGGCTTCTCTTTCCACGGCTACCTTGTCGCTTCGTTCTCTTTTCCCTGCTGTTACATCGATCTTTGGCCGCGTCTTCTGGCACGTCGCTCGCCTCTCCGTTCGGCTCGGAGCCGGCGAGTCATCGCCCAAAGTAAAGGGCCCCGCTCCGGCACCGAAGGTCTTATAAAGCATAACCCGCAAAAAAATCCACCGATTACCAAGCTTGCATAAGTGATTGAATTTCACGCGCGCTCCGAGCGCATGCACGCCGGCGTGGTTACGCAAGCGGCGTCATAAATCATACTCCACCTCTTCCTTTTCTTCCCTTCGCGTTCCACTTTCCTCCATACCGCCCTCCTCTTTTTTAATTCGCGTTCAGGTGGTACCCGTACCAGCGATCCTTTTACTGTTGTCAGGATCATCCCCGTTATCGCGCGGAGCGTTCCTCGCCTCGGCGGCGCGGCGTGTTCCGCCTTTGCGCCCGCGACCTTTTCCCCTAGCGCGCGAACGGACCGGTATTCCTTCCTTTTCGTCTCGTTTCTCTCTCACCTTTGCTCCGCGAATTTCGTTTGAGGCGAGCACCGCCGTCGGGGTTGCCTCTCGCCAGCCAGCCACGGGATTCGATGATTGGAAACGGGGGGTTCTTGTGTTCGGTAACGGGGCAGCGTGAAATGGTAAAAAACGAGTTCTGTATGCAAGACAGCATTTTCGGGGACGTTCGCGGAGATAGTTGTTGGAGATCGTTTCGGTGTTCTTGTTTGGTCCCCGTTTTGCTAATTATTTGGACATATTTTGTAGAACTGTGCCTGAATTAAGGGGGAACACCACTGTTGACGGCCGGAAAAGTAAGCCATTTTTAAGAAATTTTTTTCAGGAATAATTTACAGTTTTTATATAAATTTTTTATTATTTACCTTTAGTACGCTGTCTTAAGAGACTATACAAAAAAATGAATAGGAAAACATCCAGAAATTTTAATATATTAATTAATCTTCTAGACCACCCCACGCGAGCTGGTCGAAGGTGTAACTATGGAGCAGGTCCGAAATCAAATTTCTTTTTTTTATAAACTATATGAGTGTAGTTTCCGTTGTACGTACTGATTTCTTAAACAAATTATTTTTGTAAAAATGGTGCGCTTTAGAAGAAAAGTTTCGAAAATTTGCGAATAAGATGGACAGTCCTTCGAGCGTCTTTCAAAGAATTTGTTTTTAATCAAAGAATCCGAACGTACAACGGAAACTACACTCATAGAGTTTATAAAAAAAAATTAAATTTGATTTCGGAACTGCTGTTCCATAGTTACACCTTCGACCAACTCGCGTGGGAGGTCTAGGAGATTAATTAATATATTAAAATTCATGCACGTTTTTCTATTTATTTTTTTTGTATAGTGTCTTAAGACAGTGTACTCATGGTAAGTAATAGCAATTTTCTACGAAAACTGTAAATTATTCCAGAAAAAAATTCTTAAAAATGGTTTACTTTTCCGACCGTCACAGTGGTGTTCCCGCTTAAATTTGACAGCTTCGTTTGGCTATTTTTTACAGCGCTAAGTTTGAGTAAGTGTTTTCTTATATGTTAACAAATTTTACGTTGAATATTTACGAACGAATTTTGTATTTCGCCCTCGATATATTACAATATTTGTGTTTCAAGTAGGGTGCCAATGATATATTCCGCGTTGGAAAGGTTTATTGCCCTCGGGGCTCGTTACATTTGTTCCCATTAGTCATCCATTTACGCTGTTCCCATCTCTTTTAATACATGAAGTATAAGTTTGTAGCAATAGATCATTTATCGGCTCACTTAAATTACTTTCTTTATACTTTCATTAATTGTGCGAGAGGATTATATCGAGGATTACAAATTATTTTTTTTAAAGTTATTTGGAACAATGCTGAATCTCTTTCTATTTTATACGTTATGGAGAAACGGGTCTTTTACGTGGTATAAGATATCTTTTTGTCCTCAAAATACTCATGTTTCGGTTTTTTAATACGCAATTTATACAATTTTTAAAGTAGTGTTTTACAAATAACCTTTTCATATAAGAAGCAATTTTCATTACATAAAATACTTATAAATCCCATAATATCCCGCAATGATTTTCATTCCTATTTTACGTTGAACTATTTTGATTCTATAAATGCAATTATTAATTGCTGATAGTTGCTAATCTTGTAATTATATGAATTTTTTTAAACACGATCCAGTGTGTCTTGTATAACATACGACATACATAACTGTGACCGGGACTGGTTTACACGTTATACATTACAAACCTTTTTATTCTTTTTTAAACTATGGAGAATGTTTTCAATTGGCTTCTATTATCGCCAGATCCACTAATTAGTAATCTAAGAAAACTTCCCGATTAGAAATTAAAAAGCTTGTCACCAGAAGCGATTGGGAGTCCGACTGAGAGTACTAGTTTTAAGGGCATATAATTTCATAGGTTTAAGTGTATAAATAATGAAAATAATAAAAATATCTTCATCGTTCGTAATTTTTGTAAGTGCTGTTTTTTCGGATAATTTATTTTCTCATATATCAGAACGTAAAAGTGCCGAAATTTATATATTAAAAATAAGTTTTGAGGGTTTGACCACGAAAATGGATATAGTCCTTCAATTGACATTATCATTAATTTTGTCAAATTCAAATATCATTTTTATGGTTTTGGCCATAAAATCGCAAAATTTCCCCACTGTGCAGTGCGCCGAAATAAATATCTTTTCTGATTAGTACAAACATACAAACATACAAACAGCGGATCGAAGCTGAATAAAATCATTTAATTAAAAAAGATGAAAAATATATATGCAAAGTAGAATAACCGGCACCCCTAAAACTTTTCTGACATAAATACCACCTATTACTTCACGAGCCTTATCGTTCCCTAAAATACAAAACATGACTTGCACTCTAATCCCCAATCGACACCAACAAAAATAACAGCTTGCAACACTTCGCGCACTCCACCCTGTACGAAATTCCTTCTCCAATGAAAAGAAGAAAGAAGAGGTTAACGAGCACGGTCTAAGAGACGAGCGAAATCAAATATTGAACTCGTCGGAAGAAGTGGTACCAACAGGCGAGTTGCGTAATCCTTGAGGCCGCCGCGGGTGTGTTCTCTTAAACACGAGGCGAAGTGTCGAGTTCCGAGCTCGGTTGCTGAGGAAGCGGCTGAAAAAGGAAATCTGCTAAAATCCGCTGGCAAAAAACTGGATATGATACAGAGGTTCGTAAGTGGATAAGCATCAAGGGGACAGTGGCTGTCGTCGTTATGCAAACTCACTGTGCGTCAGGGGAACGTGGATTACTCTTTAAGTCCTTTTCTTGTCCTCCTTTCTCCCCTTCCTTTCGCCCGAGTAGCTCCGCGGCGTCTTTTACTACCTTTTTCAAGCCGCCCCCTTCGCCGTCCCGCTGGCCACCGGCCAAAAGAAACGTTGCGCGCGCGGAAAAAAATTTTGATCAGCGGGCTTGCATAAAATATCCCGCCCCCCCTTTCGCGTTCCTCGCGGCGACTCTTTTTCTAATCCCGCCCTGCATTCGGCTCGGCTTCCTCCGATGTCGGCTCCGTTTCGACTTCTATCGATCCCTCGGATCGCTGACGCAACAGGAATGCCATACTACACGTTAGAACTTTCGGCACGTAGCGTGGTCAATATTTGAACGGTTTTACTGTTCGAACGATGGCGTTGGTCGGACTGTCGTGCACGAATTCGTGACCATCGGTTGTTATCCCACTTTCGTTTAATAATCCGTCTCTGTATTGATAGAAACTCGTGTCTCCGTATTCATTCCTTTATAAATGGTAATTAACTCCCATTAACCGAGCTTCGAGTAGGTGCGCGAAGCGGAAGCGTTAGCAGGTGCGCGCTCGCAGTTTAATCTGCGGAGTGCTGTAGGTACAATTATGAATTCGAACTGTATGAAATTTCATCATCAAGTGGGTACACACTGGTGCCGGGAAACATTTGACATTAATTTCCGCGAGTTAGATACCTATGTGGTGTTTAAGAATGGAAATGTGCGAGTGGTTTTAATGGTAATGCGATGTAACTGAATGTTGGTGAATATTAAAATTAGCAGGAAGCAGCCAGATTTTGAGAATGAAATTTATATTGCAACTGTGAAGTGGAGACAAAGAGGAATGTCAATCTGAATTGGGGAAGTTTAAGGCTGAATCTTTAACCCTACAGGGGCAGTTGGGGCACTTTGGTGCAAGGGGCATAATTAATTAATATTTTGTTGATATCTTAGGGCTGGGACTATTTGTCGAATTTTTCGGTATTCGAATATTCGAATACTTCAGTTGCTCAATTATTTGGCGAATATAATTCGAATAGTATTCGAATATTTAAGTATTCGATTACTATTCGAATATTTAAGTATTCGAATATCCAAGTATTCGAATACTATTCGAATATTTAAGTATTCGAATAGTATGGTGTGAATTATAAAAAATCAAGTTCTTTAGGTTCATTTGTCAGGATGAAATCTTGTAAGCTAATTTTGACCTACTTCACACCAAACTATTCGAATACATTACTATTCGAATAGATCAGTATTCGAATAGTATTCGAATACATCAATATTCGAATAGTATTCGAATAATCACATTCGAATACTCAAATATTCGAAGTTTATTCGTAGCATTCGAATACTTGTAAACTATTCGAATATTAAATTATTCGAATAGTCCTAGCCCTAATATCTAGAAAGAGTTAGAAATTCAAAACATGATCACAAGACACTGTATAAGTAGTATAAGCTATCATCTTGATAGATGGTATAAGATGATACCCTACAGATATTAAGATAATATTAATGATTCATTGTGCCCCAAATCCTTCCACTGCGCATTGTAAACGATCTGATACACCACCTTTACGATGAAAATAAAAGAGGACCAGAGACAGTTCTTTTGCATTGATTCTTTTAAACATATTACTACTTAGTTACCCTCTGTACTCTCTAGGTATCGTTATTTTGTGCAGTTTGGCATTAAACCGATTTTGTGGTTAGTTGTAAAAGCAATGTAAAGTTTGTTGATCAACGCGGATGGACGAGAAGTGAAAAATATATATTTATATTGCAAAAATAATAAAAATTAATGAACTTTTATCTGAACAAAAATAAAAATTGTTTTGTAAAATTTCATAATCAATAAAGCACTTACAGTAAATGTACTCCCACTGCACGATCTAGCAGATACGATTCATGTACATTAATTTCAATAAAAACATCTGTTATATTATTATTGTTATTATACGTAACCCAGAATTTTTGCATTATTTTTCCCTGGTTTACAGGCAAAATCTACGTTAGAAGCTATTTTTTGCACAAAAAAAATACGCAGTGCAGGGTTAAGAATATTCTTAGTACTACAAATATTACGCAATTATGTGTTTCATCTTTTCAAACTTTCTACGTTTTTTGTTTTACTTTTCAAACACTTCCTCTCCATACAATTTTTAATCTCCCTTTCACTTTCTAGATTTTGAAATTTATTGGTCTTAGTACTTTCATGTTTGCTTATTCTATTTGCTAGTTGCTTCAAAAATTTGGTAAACGTTTCGTTTTACATCAAATATAATAAAAATGTATATAAACAAAATTTCTTCCATAAATCGCTTCTAAAACAGTTCAAAAATGTATTCTCAACGCTATAGGCCGAAATTCAACTCTATATCGATACTATAGCCTGGTGAGTCAGCGCGCCTCCGAGCGCCGAGCATACCTAAATCGCATTTTAAATGCGTTTTTCTCGAAACCACGTTTTCAAAATTGGTGCGGGGGATAACTGAAAAACTATTTGACCGATCAACTTCAAATTTTGCACACGTTTAGTTTATAATATTCCTCAGAACATGAGCCTAAATATTTAACCAAATTATTAATTTTAACCACTTTCTTTCAGGCGCCATTTTACACCTCGAAAAAAACCTATTTAAGATAGTATTCTATTTCTTTTATATTTATCGTAATTATACTGTCATAAATTTTTTTTTACTTGTTAAATAAAATACCCTTAATGTACCACAATGATTAAGGCATTGATACCTTTGCAAACAATTTCTAAAAATGGATAAAAAGGTAAGCCGTTTATATGGACTTCTCCCCTGAATGAAATAGGGGTGGGTTCCGAATGGACCTAAAAAGTTCTTCTTTTTCGAATTATTAAAAACACTGGTATCATTTTAAAACAGAATATCACCAATTTATAATTAATAAAATGTCGAAGACTGGAGCGAGGAAAGGTTTGAACTTCGCAAGTAGCTTAACCCAAGCTCTTAATATTTTGAGAAGGGTCGATACCTTTCCATTGTACAGTCCAACATGCTGTATCGCTATAATCGAGCAATCTGACAGATCGAACGCTATATCGACTCGAATAAAAAAACGCCGACCCTCATAAAAGGCTCCACGTGTGCGTGAGCAACACGCGAATATCCGACTCGTCTGTGTTCGAGCTTGATCGATCGATAATCGCGCGGTAAATACGAGCTTGGGGCGTCGATCTCACTGCCGATAATCTCTAATGTTATTATTTAGCGGCGCGTTACATTTTTCGTTTTTGTCGCTCTCATTGGGAAAAGGAAATAAGTACGTAAAGACCTAAGCAGTAGGTAATTCCCCTCATCAGTCTCCTTCTTGATGAAACTTCCTTTCTATACTGTATTATGGTATTTTGCACGTGGCAAGGTGTGCACTTTGCATAGCTGTAAACTAAGAGTTGTGTAAAGATTACGTAATCTTTTGTCGTTGTACATCGATAACGCGAGGAAGATGTTTAGAGATAATAGTAATGTACAGGGTGTTCCAAAGTAAAGTCTCGTCGTACTCTATTGCTTTATAAAATAATTATCGGAAAATGAAATTAGATATTCGATGTTTTTTGAAGAATTGAGAGAGCATTTTGTTCCAGCAGCGCATTATTCGTGAAATTTTTAATGCTAGGTAGTTGTGGACGATCGCTTGTTTACGTATTATATTATGTGCTTTAGAAGATAAATGGAAGTTCAAACTGCAGGCAAGTGATGGTAAAATGACACTTTAACAAGTCCTACGCTTGAAATTATAATACAATAAGGCATCAGTGTTATTTTTGCTTATGAAAAGTGTCTAAATTCTTATTTTTCATATGCCTGAAACTGCGTTTCAGATTGCGCTGTTTGATAAATTTTGTTGGTCAATACTAGAAACAATGTTTCCTTACGTCTCAGACATCTAACGATCATGAAACGATTGATTATGCATGAAATAACAATAATATAAAATAATGTGAAATAATATAAAATAATGTGAAATAATATGAAATAATATAAAATAATGTAAAATAATATAAAATAATATAAAATAATATAAAATAATATAAAATCATTTAAAATATTGTAAAATAATGTAGAATAATATAAAAAAAGCTATCACGGAGTTACCAGAGTACTATTACGGAGTAACCAGAGTATGTAATAACAACTTAATTTTGTATATTTTCAATTAAATATACTTAGCAAATTTCTGTTAACCTATTATTTGTTTCTCTGATGTCTTACCTATAATTATATCCTAGACTCACTTTCAGAATATGTAAATATTAGTAGTCAATAGACAAATTCTAAAACTATCACGGACTTACCCGAGTTTACCCTACAGAATCGATGATACACGATGGAATACCTTACCCATGAATGACTGGGTAGAATGATGTGAATGATGTACGATTTTCAAGGTTAATGAATAACACACGGTGCATGGAATAGGGAGAGTTTTTTGGGCTTGCTTTTGTCCGTAATCGTTTATGATAGCGACAGTACAGCCTGACCATTCATCCCAATCTCTAAAACTGCATTTTTGTTAAAAAGAAGAAGGGAGCCATAATATAGATACGTACGTAGCTCAAGTAAAATGACATGCACAGTAGAATAACATCATTTCTAATATTATGATACTGAAGATTTATAGTGATTATATTTAAAAAAAAATTTCACAGGAAGAAATATACGTATTTATTATTGCAACTGAACTTTTGGAAATGTTTGCACACGATGTTCTAATGAATATTAATGTTACAAATGTTCACGTAGGAATCAAAGCCTGTGGAATTTTTAGGCGAAAATTTTGGATTTTCAAAAATGTCCCAGCGTCTCCAATTTCTGTAATACATTGCAGCAATAAAAGATTTGGAAAGTCGTGTAATAATTATAACGGCAGTGTAACAAACTAAATTGAAAATTGATCATAGGTATTTTTTTATATTCATATCTAATTACATCCAACTTCCAAGTAAACTCCAAGAATATGACACTCTTACAATTAGTTACTCAAAACCATAAAACAAAGCAAATTCCTCAAATTCCAAAGTTTCCAAACAGACAAATAATAATGAAGACTCTAATATCACACCTTCAAAATATACATACTTATAAGTTTCGTTTTCAAAAAATTAATTTATAAAAAATAACGACACTTTTCAATATTCCGGTAGCTACTTTAAATTATTTCACTTTTTACGGGTCATAACGAAACGAATTAGTTTCAACGCAAATAAATTGAAATGGCGCAAGAAAACAATATTTGACGTACAGCAGCATTTCCTACATTTTTTAACTAGCCTGGTGCTTCAAAGGGCAAAGTAACTTCATAGCCGTCATTCGCAGAAAGCTGTCTCGACGAAAACGCATCGCTGCAGCCTCTGCTTGCAGTTGCACTTAGCATTGAACTGCCGTGTAACCCTAAACGTTTCGATCCGATTCTAATCGGCTGTGTGCATTTCTAGCGCAAGGGTCGAGTGTCAAGTTTAGCTCCACCGACGCTGACCATTGGCGCCAATTATGACATCAGCCTTCGCATAGAACCATGTAGCTCTCTTCAACGTTCGATCATTTTACGGAAGACACGCGCCAATTGTCACATTCGTGGCCCTGCAATCCTCGTCAATGGCATTCTTCCTTGTTTACCCCCATGCCCTCACACTTTGACATCACTTACCATCGATCATCAACTCAATTACAAGACGATAAATCACTTGGGAATAATTTCATGGTATCCAGAATTATGCGAACACACTTCTGATGGACGCTATTAAAAAGACCTTGCTTCGAATCACGTTTAAAAAATTGTATTCTGGGTTTGAGAGGAATTTCGAATTTTCAGGAATTGTAATGTTTCTTTGTTCAGGGACTCCTGCAGCTGTAGGAGTTAAAATGTTAAAAATAATCATTGTACGTGGTTGAAAGTTCGCAGGTTCGTTAAAATTTCAAATAGGCAGAAGGTGTTTTTGGCAGTTGGGAATTTTTAGAGCAGCAAATGAAGAAAACTCCTGGTCAGCCTGGCACGGGCAAAGAGTACAACATAGTTGAAGATCGCGTGTCGAGGTGAAAACGGAAGTTTCAGGCGATAACGCGTTACTTAATACGTCAGCAAGTGATTAAGGTCAATAATTCAACGTAACCTTAAGAGATACGTGTTGCGAGCTCGACATATTCTGCAGAAAAAATGGAAAACTTAAGCGAACCACATCCTTATCAATTCTTCGGAAAGCAGGAAGCTTCCATCACTGAATTGTTATGTAAATAAACAACATAAAGTGCTAAGCAAATTCTGTTAAAACAAACTTTAACGTCTATAATAGGTCACTTTATCAAACTTCAATTTTTACGCTATACAGCCTGACAATATAAAAAAAAATTCTATCCAAATTAGGGCTGGGACTATTCGAATAATTTAATATTCGAATGCTTTACAAGTATTTGAATGCTACGAATAAACTTCGAATATTTGGGTATTCGAATGTTATTATTCGAATACTATTCGAATACATCAGTATAGTGTGAAGTGGGTTAAAATTAGCTTACATGCTTTCACCCTGACAAATAAACCTAAAGAACTTGATTTATAATTCACACCATACTATTCCAACTCATCAATATTCGAATACTTAAATATTCGAACTCATGAATATTCGAATACTTAAATATTCGAATAGTATTTGAATACTTAAATATTCGAATAGTATTTGAATACTTAAATATTCGAATAGTATTTGAATAATTAAATATTCGAATAATATTCGAATAGTATTCGAATACTTAAATATTCGAATAATATTCGAATACTTGGATATTCGAATGATATTCGCCAAATAATTGAGCAGCTGACGTATTCGAATATTCGAATACCGAAAAATTCGACAAATAGTCCCAGCCCTAATCCAAATAACTTTCCAAAACCGCACATTTCCATACCAAATCCTAAACAACAGAACAATAAATTTATCCATCCCAATCTCAAATTCCCATGAAGAATAACCACTGAAGCCTAAAAAATCACCTCCATTCCATTTTTACGATACAACCCATTTCAATTTCACGGGATACTATCCGCAACCCTTCCCTACTGCCGCAAAATACCCAATTTCGTTCCCGTAATTCGAGAAGCAGAGAAATCTGCTCGTAAAATTACAAGCCAGAATTATTTATTCCGAGCGATATTCCGCATCCCCGTTCGGAGTAGCAGTATTTCACCGTGTTTGGCCGCTGGCGCAGCCTCGTTGCACCGAAAGGAACGACTATTTTTACGGGATATCGAAGCTCGCGCGATCGTGTCGCAACGCCGGCCAGGATATTTGGGGGAGCGGAGCAGGGATTTTCGCCGCGTCTCCAGCCAATAATTTCGTGTGCAGCGAGACGCGAGCGCCGTCTCTTCCTGGTTTAATTTATCGGCGACACGTGAGAGGAGAGGAAAAAATATCTGACTCGTGTACACGGAGGGCCGGGGCGCGTCTTGCCCCGTGGATAACGCGTTGCCCGCGCGGAAATAGAAACGGATATGCGGCCGTTGCGCGCCCTATTTTTGGGGATCGGACCCGTGGCACCGTTGCCCACCGTCGAGGAATGCCCGAGTCCCTTTTGTCACGAGCCTAATCGCTCGCTGGTTCTCCGCGACGTACATATATGCGCAGTCGGTTATTTTTCGTTCGACCGCGTTGCGCGAGAACGATGGCGCTGTTTGTCATAGCTGTCAACGCGACAGCCTGCACTGCTTCTACGCTTTTCACGGATTTGCTGGAACAGAACTGTTGCGTTTCTTGTTTACCACGCTAACTGGGTCACTGGACGACCGGAATTAACTGATTTTGTCCTTAGAATATCGTTGCATGACCTAACGCGTTATTTACTATTTACATTTCTGTGAGTGAGATTTTTTTTGGTTCGCGCGATGAGTCAGTTCGTTTCAACCAACGCAGATCAGTTTGCAAATGACCGGTTAGCTTGTATTCTTTAGTTAACGGGTTAATGAATGGATAGATAAAGTTGGTTGTTGGATAGAATTTTTCATTCTGAACTTCTTTAGTAGTAGACGCAACGCGGATGTTATTGACAAGTATCTCGTGAACTGTTTGTTAAATATTGTTGCTATGGGACGTTTCGCGTGGTCACTTCGTGAGCTGTGGTTGCAGGAATTAAGTGAAAGATCGTTAAGGGAGTTTGAGAGACATGAAAATGCTTGATAGCTATGATTGGTTGCTGTTGCACACTGTTACTGTATTTTTATATGCTGCGTTTATTGTATCAAATTAGGTGTTTAACGAAATCAAAAATACGGCAGGATTATGTTTGATCTGTGATGGATTCTAAAATGGTAATTCGCAAACGCTAGAAGTAAGTTCATTGTGCAGAAAATTTGTTTTTAATATCAAATTAAAGATAAAACATAGATTTACTGAAATAACAAAAATCTTTTAAATTTGGTTAAGTTTTCCCTTTACACGTTTAAAAACCCGCGGTAGTACTCTTAAGTGATCAGGAACTGGGTCCCTGACGGTATGTACTATAGTTCTGATCTTATTTGGCTGTATAGTACTATATTTTCCCCGAAAAAAACTTGGCAGCCCTGTATAGAGCACCAACAATTCAAGGGCTCAGTGGGAAATAGGCACATGCTACTTATGCATAAATATTCCTCTCTTTGTACCATTAATTCCTCCCTGCAATGTAGTGTGATCCCACCACCATCTTATATAATAACATACGTTTCACCGAGCAGAATCACATTAAATTTTCTTCACACTGGGAAAAAAGAAAAGCGTAGTGGATAAGGGTCCCATGCCACTCAACACCTTGGGGACAATTGACCTGGTAAAATTAATTTTTCAGTTAAAATTTCACAATAGTTGCCATTTCCCATCTAATTCAAGTACCGTTTAATATAATTACAATTTCGTGCCGCATTCCCTGCGAAAAAGAATTGTTCAGCTAAAACTTGACAATAGTTGTCATTTACCCTCTAATTCAACCTACCGTTTAAAATAATCGCAATTTCCTATCGCATCTCCCCTGAAAACAATTTCTCCTTCAACTGTGCCTGTTATCCACCGAGCCCCTCAATTAATAAAAAATCGCCCCCATCAGACTGCCACCAAAAAATTCTGCACCGAAAGCAATCCAGGCGAAGCGAACATCACAGAAATCACAAAGTCAAATAACGTCGATTGTTTCTTGAGCCCAGTCCAACGAGACTGATAATATTCCCTCCACAAATGCACGCCACGCTTTAGCCGGACGTTGACTCTGAAGCTTCCCAATTTGAATCAGAGCAACGTCTAGCCACGAAACCTTCTATCACGAGATCCAACAAAAAACCTCCTTCGAGGGCCGATTGATTGGCCGTTTCGTGGTACAATTTCTGCGTGCCAGGAAACGTGTTTCGATCCACGATACGTCCAGGGGCAGGGGGGTCGTCACGCGTGGCCCAAGACGCTCCGTTCTGCGGGCCGCAGAAAAGGGAAGCGATACCTGAAAATTCGCGGTATCGGCGGGAGAACGTGGTACGAAAATCGTATGTCCGACCCGCCGAAGGCTCCGGCGAGAGCGTTCCACGATCCTACGAGAACGGTACACACCGAGACCCCTTGAACTCCAGAACGTCTCCGATAGTGTGTATCGAGGTTACCACGTTTCGTAAGAGATAGATTGCGTCCACCCTTAAACGTCCTACATAGATCATGCGTGCCGTTGTAATGCTCGTGACACCGTTACCCGCGCCTGATGTAACTCACGAATTGATAAATTCGTCGGAATCTGCGAAATCTCCGCCCGATGCGCAATTTACAATGCTAAGAACGCTGACGTTATTATCCGTGCCCCGAATAGATGCCTGGGGCTTGTCACCGAACTGGCACGTGATTAATAATCGTCCCACGGATAAGATTATTATTTGCATCTGGCGCGCGATAACGCTGTACGGCTGATTATTAGTTTCCTTCTGCGTTTGCTTCGTATCTCTCATTCCTTTCTATTTTTAACCTTGCAATGAGGGAATCTACCGATTTTCAGAGTTCGGTTACGTATTTTCCTTTCCGAGCGTTGCCTTGCGTTTCGATTCAATTTTATAGGCCACAATTTTATTTCGAATTCTGTAGATTTTGTAACGTTGGAAGAGTGCTTTTGGGTTTTCGTTTTTAAGGGTTGGCGGGGGTTGTGTTTAGCACTGATTTAAGAAATGGTGCATAGTGGAAAGTGGGAGGAAAGGGTGAAGGAATAACGACTGCTCTGATTTTATATATTAATTTGACTTTTTTATCTATGCAGATATCAGGTACAAGTCTATCCACTTTGTAGATAATTTAGGTCACTGAATAGGAGGTCTTGTATGATTTCTTCTGAAGAAGTGAAGATTCTTCACTGAAGAAGAACTAATACGTTCATTCACTAAATTTGTAACGAGATTCTTCGCCGCTAGGAATCATAAAAGACCTCCTATTCAGTGACCTAAATTATTATTAGGTTCTTCTCAAGAAGTGAAGACGTTCTTCTGAGGAAGTGAAGAAGAACTAACTTCTCTGAAGAAGTGAAGAAGAACTAACTTCTCTGAAGAAGTGAAGAAGAACTAACTTCTCTGAAGAAGTGAAGAAGAACTAACTTCTCTGAAGAAGTGAAGAAGAACTAACTTCTCTGAAGAAGCGAAGAAGAACTAACTTCTCTGAAGAAGTGAAGAAGAACTAACTTCTCTGAAGAAGCGAAGAAGAACTAACTTCTCTGAAGAAGTGACGAAGAACTAACTTCTCTGAAGAAGTGAAGAAGAACTAACTTCTCTGAAGAAGTGAAGAAGAACTAACTTCTCTGAAGAAGTGAAGAAGAACTAACTTCTCTGAAGAAGTGAAGAAGAACTAACTTCTCTGAAGAAGTGAAGAAGAACTAACTTCTCTGAAGAAGTGAAGAAGAACTAACTTCTCTGAAGAAGTGAAGAAGAACTTACTTCTCTGAAGAAGTGAAGAAGTTCTCTTCAGAGAAGTGAAGAGGAACTAATACGTTCATTCACTAAATTTGTAACGAAATTTTTCGCCGCTAGGAATCAAACAGATGAACAGCGCCGGGATATTTGAATGATAAAGAATCGTTGCGTAACATTTGAATGATTTCTGAAATATATTTTGCGAATCGGTCTGCTTGGTAATGCCAAGCATTAATGCCTTCGTTTTGCGACACGACTGATCACCCTGGCGTTTCTGTCGCAGTTGGTAAACGCTTTGCGTAAGCAAATGAAAACGACAAACACTTGATAATATGATTCGACGAAAATCGATTAATTGCGACGAATAACACGAAATGTTTTATATTGAAACACTATCGTCGTTATTCACTGGTCGTTCTACTTTACTTGTTGCGCCTGTTATCGTGCCATGTGTTCGGTAAAATTAATTTACCAAATTCAATCAGGCGGGGAATTGTTTTCTATCAAAGCGCCGGATCAAAAGATATTAATTTATGGAGTAATATCTGCAAAAGATTTGCTGGATAAATTCAATTATTTAAATGTAAAAATTACCACTTCTGGCATTCTGAATTTAGTGGAATACATGTAATAACAATTACTGTTCCATTGTGAGATTCATTGAAAATATTCAAGAAAGATATTAATCAGACACGTATTTTAATCGAAGCACGATGAATATATTCACAACAGTAATGGCAAAGTATTGGAGATGAATTGCTGCCCCAAGATTAAAACCAATTTCTATGAAATATTGAGTAACTGAATTTCTACTTCGCTCATCGTTTTCCTATCTATAGAATTCGAGCCTCAACACCATTCGATAAGCCACTCGATAATCCATGAACTTCGCGGAGAGTACTCTGTTCCACGATGGCTGGAAAACCACTTTGATATTCGATTTTAATCACCCCCAAGTAGAGCCACACGTGTACCTTTCGAAAGAACTTCCATACCTGGAAGCTCAAAGAAATATTTCATCATTAATCAACGTTTTTCATCCCCCAAATGGCAACACTCCCCGCTGGAAAATAATTCCAATCAACTCCTTCACGTAATTTCTATTATTTTTCTCTAGAATATCGGAACAACTGAACGAAAAGTTTGCTCTATCCAAGGGGTGTGCACTATCGTAAGTTTCATTTTTGTTGTCAACTGTTCCCAAAATCTCTCCACTTTCTTTAGAAACGCATTTGTTAGCTGAAGACTCAACGAATAGAATGGAATTTTTTCAAGCCGGACCGAGGATGGGAACGACGTCGAATGGCGATTTGAAATTTTGACATCGATTGCTGTTAAGTTTATTATCGATAAACAAAATATTCCATATACGGTTTGAGAAAGCAGTCCTTCAGCTTCAAAACGAACCCAAGACGGAGGCATTATCTTAAAAAATGACCGAGATATTACAGTTTAAGTGATGACACGTCAGCCGATTTTGTTTCAATCATCAAAACTTTAAATATTTCGAAAACTCTTTGACATAGACTTTTAAAATTCAGTATACTTTGTTTTTGCAAGGTTATCGACAAATGTTGTAATTACGAAGAGAATCGGTGAAGCTAAATTTTTCACCTATTCGTTCTGACGTGGCTCGTCGCTCAATCAACCTGAAGGCGACTTTCTAATAATATCGGTTCGACAGTAAACGTTCCGCCACGAAATTTGTAGCCCGCATCAACGGCGGAATGGAATCGCGTTAACGGCAGTTCCGAACGGAAGCTGTCTTCTTCTATTCCGCTCCTAACCCTCGAAATTATTCCAGCGGTGGCGTGGCCGTTATTATTAGCGTTGACGTTACGATTATCGTCGATTTCCATGAAACGAGTCCCCGTCTGGTATCGGGTGCTGAGCTACCGCGCGTTTACGAGCGACTCGACATGCTAGCGACTCGTGGCGATAAACTCTGCCCGCGGTTCATTAATTTCGGTGTTCTTTTTTTTTTCGACCGTTTCCACAGAAACAGGGGCCGAGGATGGTCGGAGCCGGGCGAACAAGGGTTGGCGGGGTAGGGGTTAGCGATCGCCCGCGCGCGCGAATAGAAGAGGAGCACACAGCGGGTTATCGGCACAACCATAAACAGACCGCCTATTCTCCTTCTGAGAGCTTCTCCGCTACCTCCGATTGTCGCGCTGAACTGTTTCATTCACGTTCGTAATAAATAACTGGGCGGCGTGATGTCACTGGCGGCTCAAGCGGCCGGCCATCTAACGTCGTTGCTCTGATAGACCACTTTATAAGTGCGACGATTAGGGCGATTAGGGGATTCTGATGAAATCTCTTAAACTGGACGAAATTTCTGCTACTGCTTGCTTTGCGGGGAAAACAGTATGGAATGTTGGAATGGAGCGCTCGAAGTATCTACGTCTTAGCAATTATGCCTTGCCCACACGAGGCACTGTTGTGCTTTGTCGTTGATGGTGATTTGTATGTTTTATGTTCTTCTACATTATTTCAAACTAGTGCTACGCGTGTCAAATGAATATGTCTGAAATATTGTTCGAGTTGTGAGCCACCAAAGTGTCTCGTGCGAAAGGGGCTTTAGAGTGAAATGTTTGAAATTGAATTTTGCTAGGTTGACGCCAAGACGCTTCGTCTTGGAAACGAAATGGCTGCTCTTAACTTACAATTAATCTTCGCGATGGCAGATGTGACACGGATGGTGGAACGTTATTATGAACAATGATGCAATCCATACTGTTTTTATTCCGTATTTAATTTGACGTAGGGAGACTTATTTTGACCGAGTATTAGTATCTGTATCTTTGTTCATTGTTCTTGGACCGCTATCTAATAAATGAGAGTGTATTTTAAGAAATAATAAGGTATTTAGGGGAAAATACATTTTGGCAGTTTGCAGTGGCAGATTTAAGGGGGTAGTGTAACCAGTGGCGGATTTAACAGGGCAGCCGATGAGCAGTTGCCACCTGGGCCCCTACTTGGAAGGCCCCACCAGGGCCCCATCCTTAAAAAGAAATTATGATTCTATCCAAACTATATTATTTTCCTGTATTATTACACTGAGCCCGTTTTCAGTAAACTACCGCTTTAGTTTCCCGAAAAATGGGCCCAGCTCAAAGGCCCCTCCAAGGCCCCTGTCTTAAAAAATAAATTATGACTTTATCCAAGCACTTTTGTGTCTATATTTTTCTGTACATTTACCCCCTTTTAGTAAACTATCTCTTCATTTTCCCGAAAAATGGGCCCAGCTCAGAGGCCCCTCCAAGACCCCTGTCTTAAAAAATAAATTATGACTTTATCCAAGCACTTTTGTGTCTATATTTTTCTGTACATTTATCCCCTTTTAGTAAACTACCTCTTCATTTTCCCGAAAAAATGGGCCCCTCAGAACGTTTGCCACCGCGGCCTTTTTTCTTAAATCCGCCACTGAGTGTAACTGCCCGTTTTCAACGCCATCTTCCGGAATTTATTTAATAAAAACTGTAAGTTTATACTATCTTGCGTTTTGCCTGCATATTAAGGTATGTTTGAAGTAATACTCGGAATTTTTTTGATCTTTTTTATCGCACTTATACATAAACTAGCTTTAGTACTCAGCTTCGCCCGAAATTTAGATTCTGATTTTATAAAAAAATTCTTTATTTTTTTTTAAAATAGTCCCATTCGTCTGGATTAGTAAAACATAATGAGCTGAAGCTTATTTCGTGATCTCAGAATTTATCGTTCAAAAGTTTTTAGGCGACAGACAAACACACAAACTTGTCAAAAAAAGCTTGTTAAAAAAAATCTTTTTCGACGGGCGTTGATGTGGGAACTGTTCTGGTCATTCAAAATGAAAAAACTAAGATTTATTTTCTTTATTACGTTTGTCGCTATGGTTGCAACCACGGAGGCCTTCTAAAAATAAAAGTTTACAGAATGGCAGCATTTTTAGTAAAACTGTTCAATTTTCACTAAAAATTTGACTGTTTTCCTCCTGTAATATTAATCTTTTACAATATAGAAATGCGCCCGAGCTGCCAACCATAGCCAGTTATATTATGAACGTGTACGCAAAAGAGCTACTGAATGGGCCGTGTAGTTTTCGAGATATGCAAACGCCCGTCTTGAAAAACCCTGTTTCGAGAAAAAGCGTTTCAAGTTTTTGCAGATAATAGTGCCGTACGGGAGGCACTACCTTTGGACCTCTACATCTCTGCTAATATTTCGAATTTCAAAAAGTCGCTTTGCAGAAATATTTGCCACATCACAAACTTCGAGAAAAAACAAAAACAAAAATTTCTACCATCCACACTTGAATACCCCTTTAAGGAAAAAGGCCCAAGTGGCAAACATTCTGAGGGGCTTATTTTTTCTGGAAAATGAAGAAGTAGTTTACTAAAAACTGGCTAAGTGTAGCAGAAAAATATAGTGTTTCCATAAAATCATAATTTTTTAGCAACTGCTCATCGACTGCTCGTTAAGTCCGCCACTGGTAGTTCGTTCAATGTTGAAATTGCAGGCTTGAATGAGACTTTCGTGGCTCTGGTTATTTTGCAGGTGCTTGGTAACACTTGTCGAACGTGAACAAGTGTCGAACGAAGTTACGGATTCTTTAGTTTGGAAGCGTAGAAGTTACAAAGTTCCGAGCTTCTAATGGCACTTGGAAACTTCTCAGGCGATAAAGTACATAACTGCTTTGCACGTATTATATTATGAACGCAAAAATGATAAGCCTTTCAAATAACAGTAAATAGTTACAAATTATAAATAATTACTTTCTAAAAAAATGTCCAAGCACAGAATAATTTTACAGTAAATTATTGTGCTTTTTCCTCGTAACCTTGTTACTATATTGTATCGCACTCGATTTATTTCAGTACCTCCAATAGAAGGAATATATTTTCTTTGTCAGAGATAAAGAATATCCTAGAATTACGATTATTTGAACTCATATTCAAACAGCATTGCGCAACAGCAAATCACTCCACTACATGCCATATTATATTCCAGCAAAATCGGTGACCCTTGATATTTAATAATCAATTTTGCATACGAGTTTAATAAATACTTTCGCTTGAAAAATACGTTTCATTAAATCGCAAAGTTGCTCCATATTTTGAATTATATTTGGCAATATTTCTTATTAAAAGCTTCAAATTTTACAGACACAACTACCTATTTCTTTTTTTTATTAAACTACACATTTCAGCACGATCCATAAAGGCGAATCATGCGCAGTAGTAAAAGATTGTAATTTGTGCTGTGACGCGCGCGGTATCACTTAAAAACGACCTCGAATAACCAACAATTAAGTAACCAAAGACATGAGGTAACGGTAAACGAAGCATTTGTTAATAAACAATTTTAGAGTATGATGTCACGCCGCAGCCTTTATGGAACTATGTATCTAATATCGTGCGGCGTTTCAAGAAGCAGTCGACGCTTGTGGGATATGTTTTGTATCGTACGCGACATCTATCGTGGTTTGTAATTATGTCAGATGAAGGATTTATAAATAACACTTGTTCGAGCAATAATGCTTTCTCCTAATATAGAATTAAGTAACGAGAATGTGTATGTGTCACGTGGTAGTACTCGTGACGCAATTGGAGCACCTATCATTGAGTCGGGTATTTCACGATTTTTCGTTGGAAGAATTGAACAATCACACGTGATTAGTGCAGAACAGTAAAGTTTATGCATAGGGTAGTTGCCCCAATTACTGCCAGTGTCTCTATTACTACCACTTTATGTATTTTACTTAATGAAAATGTGACGTATAAAGACTAGTGTGCAAAAAAATGTATTATTAAATTTGGACTGTTCTTTTTATTATTATTGTACACTATTCTTTATATGTTACGTTTTTATTAAGTAAAATAAATAAAATGACAGTCATATGGACACTTGCAGTAATTGAGACATCTACCCTACTATAAAATATAGAATTATAATTTTTCCCCCGAAACAAGTGAAAATAGAAGAAACTAGTGGAGGAATATGTTTCGTGGTTTAACAAGATCTTTCTCTGACGAAACTTGTGCCCCCAATACAACAGGTCATTTCTGAAATCCAATTGCTGCTTTCTTTCTAAACGATATAATAACAATTTTAAAAAATATGAAAACCTTGAAAGAAATTACAAAAAATTAAAGATGCACTGAAAAGTAAAAAATAAGGTTTTTCCTTATTTAATCTACGACTCTCCATTTTTTTCTGTTGGACCCTTATCATTTGCACTGTGTAATCTGGTGCCTACTTAAAAAACTGAGTCATAGATTAAGTAAGGAAAATATTTAATGTTTACGTTTCAGTGCATTTTTATTTTTTTGAGGCCGGTTTTAATCTTTTTTAATTTTTAATTTTTAATTTTTATATTTTAGTTACCTATTTAAGTTGTATAACTACATTTCTTTTAAAAAATATGGGCAGGCCTACAAAAGGAGCTGTGCGTAAAAAAAATAACCGTTTGGTAGAAGCGGAAGATTCCAATAATAATGAAACAGATTTCTTATTTTTAGTGTAACTTCAGAACTACTTAACCGATTTTGATCATTCTTTCTCCGTGACCTAAGTTGATTGAAGCCAAACTAAATGCAATAGGTTTCACCAAAATCGGTCCAGTATTTACGGAGAAATTCGCGGACAAACATAATACATACAAACACATCGAACTGAGAACCTCTTTCTTTTTGAAGTCGGTTAATAAAATACTGTTATATATGCGAAAACACTTCGTAACAATCCTATCTTTTTATGGAGTAATTTCTTGGAAGTATAACGTTTCCGTAGGTTATAAGTTGCAACTTTTTAAACCACACAAATTTTGACACAGATCGCTTTTTACTTTTTGCAACTATAAATATCGTACTATTTTACTTTAAATGTGATTTTTATTGCTGAACGATGATCGTGTGCACGAGTTGCATTTGCAACGAATGAGGTCAGATCGTAACGTCATCGACAGGCGTTGCTTCTTTCTAAATAATTCACACGTGAGTTAACGATGACGTCCCACCGATCCTGCATCGCGTCCTGATCAACATTCTGCTACATGTCACAACGTTCCACTACGCGGTATTCTCAAATTTACAAGCCAGCAAACCGTAAATAGACACACCGTATTGTGCCGCGACCGCATAAATATTTGTATGACATCACGTGCAAAATTACGTAGTACACACGGGACTGAATCGATGGTCACCAATTACTTTCCGCTCTCGACTATTCGACGATTTTAATTCTCTGAAGTATCTACTCCTGAAATCTAAAAAATTTAAAAATTCAAATTCATAGGTACTTTTTATTTCTTCCTATATTTATTTATTTAATATATACGGGTAACACCCATTTCTTAACAGAATTGGTAGTAAACGATACCTACTTAGTAGAGACGGACATTACAACAAAAAAGAAAAAGAAAAACAAACGAAATATGTAGAGTACAATGATTGTGAAACCCGACAAATGCGCATAATTATCAAGATATATAACCATATGTGCCACTGCTCTATAGACACTATTCTTAAAAGTGGAAGGAATATATCTATAATTAATTGTTTTGGAGAGGAATGAGCTACAAACAGCACTTTTTTTTTAATATGGAATAGATATATATCTATTAAAGAAAAAGATATTAAATATTCCTTATTTAAAAAAAAGTGCTGTTCACTCCTCTCCAAAACAATTAATTTTATTTTATTATCAAACTCTCCCATTTTCTGCATAATAATTAGAAAAATAGTGTACATATGTGGATTTTCGTGAACCACTAGGTATGCACATATGTACAGTAAATTGTGTCATCACTTTGTAGGCACATACACTGTTTAATCATTGTGGGTGCACAATGAACGTGCATCACTTCAATAATATGTGGAATATGGAAAAACGCCTTGCGTACATTGTCCAATAGAAAAGGTTCGTATACGTGAGCCATAAACATAAAGAGGTTAATGATGGTCAATGGCATATTTGCATACAACAGTTCTAAAACGTGATGTCATTCATGTAACGCGTTTTACTATGAGTGACGTTATTAACGTGCTCTCAGCTGCTAACCGAAAGAGCTTTTCGCGTTGCGAAGGACATTGTAATTATGCTGATTTCAATTTAAGAAACCCACCAACAGCAGATTCACTACCTAAATATTGTCGTATCAGTGATTATTAAGCAGATCTTCCAAGCAAATAATTGTAAATTATATACCTACGTAAATATTAATATAAATATAATTTTACTAGTTTTGGTTACCAATTTGTCTGAAATTTTGGATATATTGCGCACTACTGAATTGTTTGCAACGAAATCTAGTTTAAAATTTTCATCATCTAAAAATTTTCAACAAATTCAAAATGTTGTCTGTTCCATAGCCTCAACATGTAATTATGCCTAAGAGAGAAACTGTAATTAAGTAGCAAGTATAGAGTGTTCGACTGTACTCCAAAATGACTTATGATCGGATCAACTAATTATTTCAATGATTAATGGATTAAATAGATCTCGTTGTTACACGTGTCTAGATGGGACAAAACTTTGAATTATACTTTCCCGCGCAATTTTGAGTGGTGTGCCGTACAACTTTCATATATTATTATACATGGTACATGCTAACTCTATGTAAAATTTGTAAAATTTGTAAAATTTCACTAGGTAAGGAATAATGACACTGTAGAGCCCGGAAAGGTAGCCTAATTTTAAGAATTTTTGTTATGCGAGTATAGTGAATGGAATACAAATTTTGTTTGAAGGGCTTTATTGTGCACACCTTGAAGTATGATCACAATTTTTTTTAATTCGTTTAACACATCTTGGCGGCGCCACAGGTCAACAAAAGAAGTTCTTCTGAAGAATAGAGTTTCCCTCCCGGAAAGATTTCTCCTTAAATTTTTGACCTAGAACAAAAAACCAAACATTTTTCAGTTCTATATAAGATTATCTCGGGAGGTACACGAGGAAATTAAAAAATACTGTTTTTCGAACGAATGGTGCGTGATTGAACAACACGTTTTAACAATTTCGAGGTTATGGCAGTTCCATGTTTTGTTCAATCACGCACCATTCTTACGAAAATTCAGTATTTTTTAATTTCCTCGTGTACTTCCCGAAATAATCTTATATAGCACTAAAAAATGTTCGGTTGTTTGTTCTAGGTCAAAAATTCTAGGAGAAATCTTTCCGGCCGCAAAACACTATTCTTCAGAAGCGGCTTCTTTTGTTGACCTGTGGCGCCCCCATTTTGTATTAAAAAATTAAAAAAAAATTGTGATCATACTTCAAGGTATGTACAATAAAGCCCTTCAAACAAAAGTTTGTATTCCATTCACTACACTCGCATAAAAAAATTCTCAAAATTAGGCTGCCTTTCTACAGTGTCATTACCCCTTAAACAATTATACAGTGACAACTAACGATAGTTCAGTCGCAGAAGGCAGCTGAGAATTTGCAACTAGGTATACCACGAATTTTTCTTTTTTTAAAAAAAAAGGAGAAGGGAACTAGTTCCAGTCGTGTTGCATCGAATGTAGTATTTCAGGTCGGTAGACGGTGAAAGTATCGCGTCGCCCGTAACCAAAGCATCGTAGGACAGGATACTTCTTCCCTATTTTTTGTCCAACTTCCACGCTGTCCACGTGGGTGGGACAAGCTTACGTATTTAGCGATGTGAAATTCAGGTGAGAGCATAATTCAGGAAACGGTGGCTACGGGCATTTTCGAAAACACAGGAAACGTTAATGCCGGGGGTGGATCGCGTGAAATATCCTACAACATCGAAACACCAGCGTGGGCTCCGCGCAGTCGTTCCCAGTCCAGATCGCGTGTAAAATATGAATCCCGTTGCTGACACACGTTTTACACATCGAAATCGCCCGTCGATCCCGATTGTCTCGTCGCGATCCGTCGATTACGTTTGTGTCAGATTTTTGCAAGGACAGAGCGAACAGTGGTTCGTCGTTAAAATCCCGTGTCGATGATTTACTGACAGTTGTGATTCGGCGAAATTGCAGGGGGCACAACTATCTGACAAAACTGTGTAACTGGGTCTTAGCGAAACTGTGACACATTGTTCCACGAAGATTTAGCGACTTCTACTCAAAGTAATTCCGATTTATGTGATTCTACAGTGTACATTTGTTCTAGCCGACAGGCTTGTACGTAGAACAAGGGAATACATAAAGGTTTTTAGAAAGTGGAAATCTGGTTTTGGGGTCCTCCGTCTGGTTAATCGAAACTTCGGTTTAGGTAAATTGATTTAAATGCTTTGACTTCTTCTGTTTGTGAAGAAGTCTTATGGGAAGTTTTCAATCGTTTTAAATAATATTAACAATAACGATTCATCGGTCCCAGTAGAACAATTGCTTAGTTGCGATTTGTAATGAATTCTTGGATTTCTCTGGGAAGGTCTAAAATTGACTCTTTAGAAAATAAGTAAAAATTATTGTAATCTGTAATAATAGTTATTTGTGAGTAATATTAAAACCATTCGGTAGATGGTCTTATTCCTCAATGAGACAATACCCAATTTTTAAATTGAAAACAATGCGATAATTTATTATCAGCCTTTGATTACAGCAAATCAGGGAACTGCTCGGTAAATACGAGTGAAAGCAATGGAACGAAAATTTTTATCTTGTTAAATATAGGTCTGTTTCATGCCACGAGGAAGACCAAATGGGTTGGTGCATCCTCGGATGGCGATTGTCTCCAGGCGACGACAACAGGAAAAGTTTATCGTTATCAGGAACAGACTCTTCCTACCGAGCAACAGCAACCTACATATTGTGGAACAGTTTGTGAATTATTTCGTAATATTGCTGGTCCAAAGGAAATGTCCATCTTTCACTCAATATTTTTACTAAGTAGAACAATGGATAACTCTAATTTTGCTCTATTCACTCCTATTTGAAGACTAGTCAATTTAATAATAATTGCTTTAATATACTTTATGCAACTGTAAATAATTACCTTTACTTTGCAAAATTCATCTTTAAAGAACACAAGCAGTTGCTGTAAATATGCAGTATTATATTTGAAATTACAAACAAAAGTTTCCATAACTGTAGAATCAAAATTTACGTATCCTTTTTACAAACACTGAATAACAGTGCGTCAGTAGATTCGACCGATCAATTGCATTTAAATGGACGCTGCATAGATATTGTTAGATACTGTGCATAGACAAGAAGCTGGATTCACGGGACAGATAATACAGTACGACAGCCATCTGGACTTGTAATATTCAATAACAGTTTCTTATAGGTTTTGTGCGCTGAAAACGAGTCCGTAAACCGTCTGGCGCCATCACTCTCAGTTTTTGAGAAATTCGATTTTGAAAAAAACTGCAAATTTTTAACTTTGAACATTTCTTGTTTCGAAACAGTAATAGTTATTATGATTATTATTATTATTACGAATCCGCAATCCACACGGTTTGCGGATTCGTTTCCAGCGTACAAAAACCTATAAGAAACGGCTATCGAATGTGGCAAGTCAGAAAAAAATTCAAATTTTGTCGAACTATGTAATTTAAGTATAATCTACCCTATATCTATAAAATCATCTGTGACGACGATTTCATTGTTCTTTGTCGATTTTGTCACATTTTCTGTAACGCTTTTAATGCCACGTTTTTTGTAACGCTATAATTTGGGGAAATTATAAATAATAGAGATATGTGTTGCTATTGAATGTGGCAAGTCAGAAAAAAATTCAAATTTTGTCGAACTATGTAATTTAAGTATAATCGCGATATAATAGAACAATTATAACGGCTTCAATGAATTACTTGTTGCTGTATCGTATAAGGCAGCGATGACGGAGTACCTATCGTTCCCGCATAATTTGTAACGACCCACGTGAACGAATGTTTAACCAGAGCTGCCTCACGTGTCTCGGATGCAAGTTTACCCGATTAGTCAAGGTAAGGTAGCCTTACATGAAAACCACTGAGACAATATCATTCAACGTTTTCAAGAAATCATACGACTATACTTACATGCGCCAACAAATATGGCTGGTAACACTTAATATCTCACGTAAAAATATAACATTTCATTTAAGGATGAATTTCAGTGACAATCTTTGCTAAAAGTTAATCAATTCCCAAGATATTAATCAATTGTCCGGAATTCTTGTGACAATTTAGTTCGATGCTTGATATTTCTGTACGCAAGATTTAAAAAACTTTGGCCTATTATTTCAGTCTTCATATTGTAGTTTTATTTCTGAATATTACGTTTCCCCATAAGAATACATGTTAAATTAAAAGTTAAATAATTTAAAGGCTAATGAATCAATATTTCTAAGAGTTTGCAGGGGGTTTTGCTATTGCAGAAAAATTCATTCCTCCAATTCTCAAAGATTTTCGCTTATTTTTATTGTTACTGCAGTTCAACCTTAAATTGAAAGTTAAATAATTTAAAAACTACCGAATCAATTTTTCTAAAATTTCGCGGCGAGTTTTGCTGTTTCAGAAAAATTCATTTCTCCAATTTTCAAAGATTTTCGCTTATTTTTAATTTTACTGAAGTTCATCCTTAAAAGACATCTTATGCTGCTATTGCACGTGTGCCATTTTCAATTCAAATACTGATAAAACCCAAAATGTTAACTTTCAACATTTAATATGAATATGCGTTATAACCTACGTCTATATATTAATAAAGAAATCATTTTTACGTATCAATATATTTCCTCACCCTCAACAATACGTAGCTACAATACAAATTACAACAAAAAGCGAAACAGCTCACCATTCAACTTTATTTCCCGTGGAAAAATGTCACTCTCCGAACGTTTCCGACGAAAGTACATACAATAGTATGGACGTCTATGCGAGCAGAATATACGACAGGGCAGATTTATATTTTTTTTATTGTCGCGTCCATACAGAGGTTTTTCAAAAGTACTGGGAAAGTGGACGGTGACCCGACTCCCTTTCCACCGATTTCTCACGATTCTGAATGACTGCCAGCATAACAGGCCACTGTCGGCGGTCTAAACGGAGCAGGAAAGGTGCGTAAATCCTTTTAGTTATACCGTTTAGTTCGTCCCTCGTCCCTCTCTGCTGCCGCCCAGCCCGTACCAACAGTATTCTCCTTTTATGTTGTCTCGCAAAGGATGCGCACTCCGCTCAGGCGTCGAAATCGCCTACGCGCTTGTTTACCGGGTGACTTCAACGAGAAAGCAAGATGCGACTGATATCAAGGGTGGCACGTCGCGCGAGCAACGTGCGAATTTAGTTACGATTGTTCTCTCCTTAAATGATGTGCTTTTTTCTTAATTTTTTGGGGGAGTTGGTTTAACTATCGCGTAGGATTATTGAGACCCTTTGGATGAATTAAGTTACCGAGAATGGAGCATGTAAAAGGTAAACTATTTCGAGTGAAATTTATTATCAATTTCAAGTTAATTTAGAGTTTTTTTTGTGTATTATTGACTGCTTAGTAAGGGGACAGATGATTCAACATTTTACCTCGGGAGTGTTTTTTCTTATTTAACATTAGATTGTTGAAAATGTACTTTAGGATGCTATTGTGTAGTTGGAGTAACAATTTTGTTCTATTGTTAGCAATGTATGTATTCAAATTGAATGAAATTCTGAATGAACTTGCTTCAATTCGATCAAGATTGCCCGCCACTGTTTAATTATAGAATATAAGGAAATCTAAATTGCAAAGAAAGGAATGTAATACACTACTAAAGATTTATAAAAACATAGTTTTGTGACAGGTTAGACGAAATAACTTGTTCTTTAAATGAATCCACTGTAACGACAAACACACGTGCTCCCTCAAATTCAAAAAACATAGAAGAACATTGACATGTTATGAATGTTTCATATTCGTCAGATAATAATAAAGTTATGCAACTCAATAATTCAGCTTAGTACAGTGTTTGAAAGAGACATCTACACTTACAAAATTCAAAAGTATGCAGATTGTCACCTGTGAGTTTATTATTATCAAGTAATAACACATGTTACACATGCTGGAGTCATAACTTGGAACTACATATGGCTCCTTCCTATAATATAAATTGAGAAAATAACACACATGTGACTTGTCAGAACCAGGGCTGGCCTTCTCTATAAAGGGGCCTGGATGCAAACGATATTTCGGGACCCCAAACAATTTCCCAGCGGTAAAAAAGGATATTAATAACAATAATAAAGAAAATAAAAGAAATAAATATATGACGTTTTTATTGCCATATCATTAATTATATTAAAGTATTATATTATTATATCAGAAATTATATTCTAATTTCTTTTTCGACTATCCTCGTAACCATGGTATCGCTACCACACCACAGTTGTGTTCATAGTATTGCCAATTCTGTGCTTGGAGCGTGACATTCAAGTCGGTTTATAAAATTAAATTAATTTTAATGAAATAAAAAATTTTCTTTCTGATGTTTTTATTATTTTTATTTTCTCTTTTCTTCGTTTTTCCCTTTTCTGGGGCCCCTGTACAGTCCGGCCCCCGGATGCTTTGAACCCACTGCACCCCTCTGTGGCCGGCCCTGGTCAGAACTTTCATATTTCTTACTCGAGATTTCATTATACAGTAGCACCGATTCTAGCATCACTAGTAAGTACTTGAGCTTTTAATAACTGCATTAACGCACGTGCTGTTCAAAGTGCTGTAGGTACGCACGGGATTGTGCACTGACGTGATACCTAAATATAAAGAGAGTGCAATTACCTTTGAGCCCCTTTGCAAAACTACAACCTGTAACATTGGCGGAAGTTTGTCTAATACGTATATTCCTACTACACGCAAAGTGGAAGCATTTGGTCTCAATTGAGATTTACGTGTTCTACTTCTTTTTAGCAATAAGTTACCCGAATAATCTATTTCTAAATTGCCAGTTTCGGTACTCGTTGAAGTATAGAAACACATATTTCAACGCCAACCTATTTTTTGAGAATTGCAAAAATGTAAATCTTTTTTACCCTCCATTTGTATTAGGGCTGTAACGAATATTCGAATATTCGAAATTTTGAATGCCGGAGAATTCGAATAATTAGAAGTATTTGACTATTCGAATATTCGAATATTCCAAGTGATCGAATTTCAGATTGCACCGACTAGAAATCTGAACATGAAATATTTTTTCACAATAAATTGTGAAATTATTTTCATATTGACCTTTACAATTATTTGTTTTTCAAAACATTGTAAATAATTATAAGTAGGATAGTTACGAACTAAGCTAATTGTAATTAGGATGAATGTGGATGTGTACATGGATATAGGGAAGTAAGATAGATAATACATACTAGCGGATAAGGATAAAATGTATGAATGATACGATGTATTCCCGTAAAAGGAAGCAAAGAATAAAATTACTAGATACTATTGCTATTAATGAGCATTATGATTCAACATTTAAATACATTACGTTTCTATATTTAAATAGAATTTATACTATTCGTTGCAAAATTTATAAATTTACCAAAGATTAATAAAGTTCCAAATTTATCGTTTGAAAAACAAATAATGGTAATGGCCAATATAAAAAGCATTTTACGATAAAGTGTGATTAAATATTTCATGTTCAGATTCCTATTCGGTACAATCCGAAATTCAATCACTACGAATATTTGAATACTATTATTCGAAATTATTCGAAATTATTCGAAATTATTCGAAATTATTCGAAATTATTCGAATATACGAAGAAATTATTCGAAATTATTCGAATATACGAAGAAATTATTCGAAATTATTCGAATATACGAAGAAATTATTCGAAATTATTCGAATATACGAAGAAATTATTCGAAATTATTCGAATAGCCGAATCTTAATATATAAAGCAGAAAGTGTTTTTGTGTTTGTCTGTTGCCTAAAAACTTTCGAACGGTAAACTCTGGGGTCACGAAATGTGTCCCAGCTCATTATGCCTAGCTAATCCAGAAGAATATGAATATTTTCACCAAAAAAATAAGTAAACATATTTTTACTTATACGAGTAGCAAATCTAGTATTCGAATAAGAAGCTCTAATTTGTATTGATCTTCCATTAATTTCATAGAATCTTAAATCCAACAGATAGGAAGCTCTCTCTTAATGTGTGCAAAAGCTTCCGTTTCGAAAACGGCAGTGCTTATGACTGAGGAAGTACACTCGCATCGCTCCAATACATTCAGGAAGTCGGATATGTGGAAATTAGACTTAATCATCAATTCACGAATATTCGTCTGCGACGAGACGCGAATTGGTTGCGTAAGTAGTTACATTGTGGCGTGGATTACAGAGTGATTGTAAAAATACTTCGGTGTACATTATTCATAAACCTCCGCTCTCAACGGTTTGTGACATCACACACGAGCCACACGTGGTACCGAATTGTGGCGAGGGGGTTTAGTTTTTGCGGTTAGTGTGTATATAATACATCTTTCTCTGTTCTTCAAAACACCGGGATCTCTATTTTTCCATAGCATTCTGACGAGTATCTATCGAATTAATAACAAACTTACCCGATCGATTCTAAAGTAATCATCCATTTAACTCCTCAATTAATGAAAACCAACTGTTATCTCGTTTTCTGATATGCTACGGAACTAATTTTCTTTCAAAGGAATCGAAATTAAGTTAACTAAAGGAATTTCATATAGACAAGGAATTTT
The DNA here is from genome assembly GCA_910592295.1 of Andrena haemorrhoa. NCBI lineage: Eukaryota > Metazoa > Arthropoda > Insecta > Hymenoptera > Andrenidae > Andrena > Andrena haemorrhoa. Next base: position 18,934,145 of record OU342943.1, read on the forward strand.
ACAACAAAAACTTGAAGGCAAGGATTTATAAAGCAAAGTCAATATATTCACAGAATGTCTTTTGTTGCAAATGGAGGAATGAATTTTCCTAGTGTATTTTAATCGAGGAAATCTGCACGCTGATCTCGGATTACGGGAATAAATTTCCGGAAGTATTATACGAAGCCGCGCACGCAAAAATAATCCGACCCATATTCCGAGGGCGGTTGAGAATTCACTGTGGCGTAGGTACGGCACTGAGTGCGCTCGCTGAACGCCATTCAACGGAACTTAAATGTTTTATGTCAACACGAAAACGTAGTATCGTATTTCAAGCAATTTAGTCTTTTGGAGGAATATTCAGCTTTTTGCTTGTTTAAGGTAACTTAATGTACTTCAAACTTCAATTTCCTACTGAAGTTATTTCAGGCTTACTGAACATGACGTGGGAATTAGAAAAATTAGGATTTTGGAAATTATTTGATATCTTAATATGTAACCACAGGCTCGATTCAATTCCAATTTCTGAAGATATTTTGAAAAATATTATTGTCAAATTTCACTAAGAACTTCGTTGTATATTTATCAAAATATACTCCTAAATTAATTGAACTACACCTCAAATAATTGTACATGCCTCAATGCCTTCAAGGTTACCCAGTATTGCGTAATCAACAAATTTTGAATCCCCCAAAAATGTATATTGAAAAAAGAGGAATTGGATATTATACCAAAGTACTGTAACCTGACGAAGCTATATTATTTTATTCAGAAGAATTTCTTCCAAGAATTGAAGCTTGTGCTCCAAATCAAAGTTACTCCGATGAAACGTACGCGCGTTGTTTCCAATAAGAAATAAGTCACATAAAAAGAGATTGAAAAACAGTTCCCATAAAACTTCTCTGTTGGCCGAGCAGTAAATTCAGGATTGTCCCCAAAATTCTGTTTCGACCAGTTGCGAGCAAGACGTTTCCAAGTGGCTGCTGCAGAATCGGCCGCGATAAGATCGCGGATCATTGATCGTGGATCAGTGGCGAATGCGTGGCCGGCGTTCCCACGCGGCGTGGAGTGGGCACGAGCCACGAGTCGCCGCTCGCACTTACGCTCCTAAAAGCAGCTTGAATCGCTCCAGATGCGCGGGACGTAGCGTCGTCTTTCGGCAAATTGTCCCTCACCTACGTTAATAAAGCCGTACCCACGTTCGCCGGCCGTCCAACGATCGATTTCTAGGTCTCGTGCCACGCGAAGGAAAGACCGCGGATCTGGTATTTAGAGTGACGGAGATAACAGCGGTCCCGGCAATCAACCGGAAACAGTGCCGTCGAGTTAGTTCAGGGAACTTCTCGCGTGCCAACATTAATCAGCCGCGTTTCGCGTAGCGAAAATTCGCGATAATTCTGCTGGATAGTTTTCTCCCTCCCTGCCCCCATCTCGTCCCGTGCATTGCTTTCCCGCTTCTTGCGTAACAGCTGAATAACGCGACAGTTTAAGCCACGATCGCTCGGCACCGCGGGCATATATTCACCATCTATCAATGGCTGTCGGATAACGGATGCGCACGATCGGCGTAGCGGGGTCGGCCATATTGCGAGTCGAACGAAAAAATGATTCACGCGATTAAAGTTCGGAACGAACTTTCGCAGACATCGGTTAGCAATAGATCCGAACGAATCGATGTTTCAGCGGAGCGACGTTGAAGCAGAGCGGACTCTGAATCTCCATGATAGTTACTACCTTCGAGTGACGAGAGCGCACAGGCGACGGCGGGCCGAGCAACCGGCGTGAAAATGGAGCACTCTTTCATTACGATTAACTGTGCCAAGTCCACTGTTTCAATTAAAACCGCGATCCGACAGCGCGGTGTACCAAGGGCCCTTTATCTACGAACGAGCGGTACGCGACTGGTATATTGCAAGGAGTCACTCACCACAGCGTCGGTGACCGGTATCCACGTGACGACCAGTAGGGCAAGGACGCAGGTGAGTCGCAGGACGACCGGGAACGGACGTAACCCGCTGCCTGCGGTGGTTGACGTTCTCGCGGCCCTTGGCCGACCCATTGTGCTGGTCGCTTCTCCTCCTCCACCTGTCGCCTCCTTCTCCTTCTGTTCCCAGTTCCTTCCTCTCGTCTCCCTGGTTGTTACCTGTGCTCTACCACGGGCTGCGTGCCGCAGCCCTTAATATAGCGGACGCCGATCGGTCCGGAGCCGTTGGGATGGCACACCGTTGTCTCGGTGCTCGGTGTCTAGTTCGGTCGGGCGCCGTGGCCGTAGGAAACGATGCGGCGGCTGGTCGGCCAGCCTCTCGACGCAGCGCGTGTCGAAGGGCCAGACAGACGGCCCGGTTGGCCCGTCCTCCCGATCGCTCGCCGCTCCACGCAGGCAGACAGGCCTAAGTCGGCGGCGGAGGAGGCGCTCTTCTCTCTTCTCCTCTTCGCGAGGCTGTATCCTTGCGCGCCCGGAGCCCGTCACGCTGGCGGGTAGATGCTCCCCTCTCGCCTCTGCTCGCTGGATCGGTCGGCTCGCGCGAGCGGAGGAGACCTAGAGCGCGCGATCGACATCGGCTGAGGCCGCGCAACAGTCCTCGTGCGACGCGCGACCGAGCTCGCCTCGACCTGGTCACCGGTCCTCTCCTCCACTCTCTTCCCTCCTTCTCTTCCTTCCTCTTCTTCCTCTTCTTCGGCCGTTTCTCTTCTTAACTTCCCTCTCCAGCCACCGCTTCCTTCCCTTCCTCCCTTCCTCGGGGCTTTCGGGCTTCTCCCTCTGTCCTTCCTTGTCGCGCCCTGCCGCCGCGGTATCTTCTGGTCCCCGCAGTTGGCGGAGGCTGGCTGGAGAGTTCGATTCTCTGGCGGCTAGTGGAGAGTGCAAGCAGGGGAGGCAGGACGAAGAGTGTGAGAGAGCACGGGTTCTCGCGGAAACCGTGGAGAGAAGCCACTCTCCCGATCCTTTCGGCGGAGGAATTCTAGCTGGCGTGGCTCGACCGCCGCCTCCACCTTCCTTCCCTCCACCAGAGTGTTCATTCAGAGCCCTCCCTGGATGGGACGGTTCGCACACCACGTCTACTCGGTGCCGGGTTCCCCGCGATATTTTGTGACTGCCTGTCTGTGCGGTGCTCCGTGTTAGCCTGTGCTCCTCGACTCCCTACGCCCGCCGCGGAATAGGGAGGTCGAAATGACCCGGTTGGGATTGCGGTGAGTTGCTGCGATTCATCTTGCTTTTCTACACCGACTATTCCTTCTGCCCTCGCCTTTGCTCTTTCGTTACCCGTTCATTTTTTTTTTGTTTTCTATCTAGCCTTCTCGCGCATCTCTCCTATCCCTCTTGCCCTATCCTCCCGTGCCCTATCTCGGTCGCGTTGGCTGGTTCGTCAACCTGTTGTTACGTCAATGATCGCTATATTGCGTAGACACGTGCGCCAGGTGAACGCGGTAGCCTGCGCCGCTGTGCTCTCTACCAAAGTCACACGGAAGTATCCTTTCGACGGGACACATTTCCCCGATGCCCCCTGACCGAGGCTACTGCACGCTTCAGCAAACCAGTTGTTTTCTTCTCGTTGCGCGGCTTCCTATACGGCTCTCTTGCAGTCAACCCGCCGAATCCTTTCATTCCTCCTCTCGTCCTGCTTCTCGTCTCGCCGGTCTTTTATTTTCCCCGGACCTCTCTGCGCGTGTTCCCCCTCGGTGCACGCGCCGCAAGTATTTCCATGACAGACGGAGGGGACACTTTCAACCCCCTACGCGCGTTCCGACGGCACCGTGAGTGGATTTCAAGGACGAGGAACGCGTGTGCTTGCAGTCGATTATCCTTCGGATACGTCTGTCGGTTGATCCTGTTTTCTTAGCTCCGCGCATTCGGCGCTGCTGGTTTCAAAAATATTTCACGCGTTTCTTGTGCGCGGTCGAGTGTTTGGAAAATTGAACGCGAAGGGTTGCGAAAGGATTTCTGATAGGATTTTAGTAGATACCCAATTGGTATGCTGGAGTATTCGTTACTTCACCTTTCCTCAAACCTATATCACGTTATTCCTCAGCTTTAGCTGCTTCACTTTCATTGACAAGATATCTAATAAGCTGGATACACACAAAACTGCTATTCATACTGTACTCGATTCTCCCGCAACATAAAACTTTTAATACCCCTTTCTCCTAGTTACTTTTGATATTCCATAATTCAGAAGCAAAGCTGTCAAATCTCTCAGTGTTTTCATCAATACCTCAAATACCCTGTGATTAAATCCACCCACTCTCCCCATTAAATCTTCAAAATAGACTTCAAATCTGCCAAGCATACTCGTGATCCGTCGCAAGTTCCCCGCATCATAAAACGACCGCTCTAATTTCTTCTTCCAGATTCGCCGCGTCCGCAGTCTTCCTGGCCGGGATTGTCAGTGGGGTACGTATCAACGTTTTTCTAGACTCTTTAAGCATCGTTTTCTACAGGCACGCAATGCACGTGCATCCGTAGTCGCATCGCGCCGATTACGAGCTAAAAGCCTGTCCGTATCGAGAGGATCGCGTTCCGATCGCGGCATTCTGCGGCGCGTGCGGTTTCGGGCTTCCCCTTTCGCCATCGCGCGGGCGCGCAAAGTGTCGACGGGACCCGCGAGGGCGAGGAAGCTCGGCCCGAAGGCCGGCAATCTTCCGACAAGCGTAACGCGACGGTGTCGATCGCCGCCGCGATTAGATCATCGGGGGCATCGTTATTTCTGCGTGGTTCCGAGGAGTTCGTCGCGAGGCGTGGGACTTGGGACGTCTTTGGCTATCTAGGGCAAAGGGTCGATGGGGATTATGAACAGTCACGCGGAGCTTCGTGGGTGAATCGAAGGATTGGTGGAATTTCAGGAATCTCGTGGCGGGGTAATAGGGTGGCCCTTATTTTCAACCTGCGATTTCTTCTGCTATCACCCCCTAATATGGTTTCATTTCGTAAAAAAATAGTCCCTGAAACAGATTATTGCAATCGGAAAACAGGAAAGAGTGCCGACCGAGGCTTAAAGTTTAGAATTCATCAATGGTTTGAATTTGAAGAATTTCTAAAAAATGGTAAGGCCTATCGGAATTTTGTTCGAATAACATTAAAAGAGCATTCAGTTTTCTACAATTTACTGTATATTCGCGTTTGAATATAGGCAGGTCCGCACTACGCGCGTATAGAGAATACGTCACGCCGTGCAGGTGGGACTCGCGAATTGGGGACCTCTCTGCATATATTCAAACGCTATTATCTAAAAAATGGTTGGAAGCACGAACAAACTATATACGCAGTAATTGTAGAAAATTGAATGCTCTTTTAATATTATTTGAACAAAATTTCGATAGGGCTTACCATTTTTAAGAAATTCTGCAAATTCAAATCATTGATGAATTCTAAACATTAAGGCCTGGTCGGCACCTTTTCCTGTTGTCTGATTGCAATATTTAATCTTTTTCAGGGACTATTTCTTTATGAAATGGAACCATGTTAGGTGGTGAGAGCAAAGAAATACAAAAGAAAATATCGACACGTATGAATAAGGGCCATCCTAGTGGGGTAAGGGGCGACAGGCAGGCTTGAAAGGTTTGTTTGGGTAGGTAGGGTTGAGGTAGGTTTGAGAAGACTAACCAGCGACAGGTTGCCTACTTTCTTCTTTCTTGGTTGCGTGTACTTTTAGTGGGGACGGTCGATGTAAGTGCAAGGGAACTTATTCAAAATCGTATGAGTATTCAATCTGACAAGGGGAGGCCACCATGTGGTAGACACCGATTTTTATGAGCCTTGGCACGGTGGATCTATGTCGGAAATAAGTAAATAGGGGTCCGAGCGTTTCTGCCAATGGGCCTTAATAATAGAGATATTTACGGGGAAATTATTAAAAATTTCATAGTGGCCGTGGGATTTTAATGGGTAAAAATCCCACACTACCCTGGCGCCTCCGGGGGATTCCCCTCTGAAGGAGTCGGGATGCCTTTTGAAGATTTCCCCAAATTAAAAAAAATTATAAAAAAAATTGATTAAGTTTCTTTTTAACGTGGAGACATCTTCAAAAGGTACCCCGACGCCTCCAGCAGGGAATCTCCAGCGGGCGCCAGGGTAGTGTGGGATTTTTACCCACTAAACCCCCACGGCCACTATAGTGTGGTGGTGTGGGATTTTTACCCACTAAACTCCCACGGCCACTATGAAATTTTCAATAATTTACATGTAACTATCTGTATTATTAAGGCCTATTGGCTGAAACGCTCGGCCACCTATTTACTTATTTTCGACATAGATCCATCGTGCCAAGGCTCATAAAAATCGGTGATTATCCTAATATCGAATCGAACCCTTTGAAACCTGCTGTAGTAAATTATAATTGCTTCATAATATTACAGAAGTTTCTGCTTGAGTCTTCTACCACAAATTATCATCTTCCCACACCCAAGTCGCGGTAATCTCTGGCAAGCTAAGTGCAAAACAATCACGGTTTCACACTACAAACATTTGCACCCGGGATCGATTCTGGCTTTAAAGCCAAGACACAGTTTCCATAAACTACTCCAAAAGGATGTTCTCCAAAATGAGGCTACCCAATCCCAAGAGATCGTTCCGAAAACTTGCTCTTCAGATCGCTGTTGCACTACCACTTTGGCGAATTGCCTCGAAAGATCGTCCCTCGTCGAAGAACCCGAATCGATGCAATTTTGAACGGTTGCCCCGAAAAGTCATCGGATGCACGCGCGCCGTCATTCTTCCCCCTCGACGATCATATTTACGCGTCATGCACGCCGAGGACATCGATAACGCAGGGATCAATCGTGGACGCGATAACGGGCCCGCGAGTTCCAGCGGATTTGTCGCTGGTGAACAACGGGAAGGTGTTAAATCCGAAATAGGGCAGTCGTCTGTTAGCGGACCAGTCCGCCTACGAGGCGTCGGGTCGTAACAGCGCGCACTGTAATTTTATTACTCTACGTACACGCTGTACTTGTGCGCACAGGCACGCGAGCCAGCTTAGTCACTATTGAAAATAGTTCGGAATTGACTCCGTCTTGATTGCCATCGTCTGGCGAACTTAATCGTCGTTCTTAGCGCGGCTACGCTCGTCGTCTCTACGTGACCTGCACGCCGGAACGCGATCTGGTTCCTTTGACTCCTGTACGCTCCTAAATTGCATCTGAGAATTTCTTGGACTCGTAAGTAAACAGTAGCCATAGGAATAACGTTTGCTTTGGTTAACGAGGGATTGGCACCTGCAACATACGTGCCAATCCACGATGTGCTAACTCGCATGACATTCTAATCTCGCGAGACAATGTTTTCAGTATTTTATTATTTTTTAATTATTTCGTCAGTAGCTTCACTAGACTCTAATGAGACAAGTGTCATCATATATTTTCAGAAACCTCATCTCTCGCGACTGTTTCCATTATTTGCATTCACTTGTTGCTGAGATTTTTGTTATGCAGACTCATGTGAAATCTCATCGTAGATTCGCACCTTAAGGAACGTTCGCGATATATGTGAATACCGAATATCTGGTGATGAGCCTTTATTAGTTCTCAATTCACTATCGTTCGTATTCAAAGCCTGCATTTAATTTAGGAATTTGTCAGATTGTAAATAAACAATAGATATAGAAATAACGCTTGCCTTTGTTAAGGATGAACTTCAGTAACATTCAAAATCAGCGAAAATCTTTGAAAATTGGAGGCATCAATGTTTATGGAATAGTAAAATCCTCTGCAAAATTAAAAAAAAATTGGTTCGGCAGTTTTCATATTATTTAACTGCCAATTTAACATGTATTCTTGTGGGAAAACGCAATATTGAGAATATAACTACAAAATTAAGAGAGACACACCTACAGGAAAGGTGTTTCGTGTTGGGACATACCTATGCACACGTGTATCACTTCTATTTCCTCTTACTCGAATACGTAGTTTGGGTCCCTCGCAATGATTAGCAAGTTCCTTCGGTAAATTCGCCAAATGGAAAGTATTCATATAGTTCGCCAGAGGCCGCAGTTCGTAATGTTCAAGTCGTGACTTACGATGGCACAGAATGATACTCGAAATGTATACATATACTTGTCAGTCGTTTGGATGCTCCACTGATACAAAACGTGGAGTAATGAAGTAGCAATTTTTTTTGTTAAATGGCAGGATACTTGATTTTTGAAATTCGAGTCGCACCTACGCATAATATATACATGAGAACATATTACACGAGTGCTCGACGACGCGCGAGTCGCAAAATATTTAATCACGAGACGGGAGTGAGTGAGTTGTATCACAGCGAAAGTGTTAAGTCAGTGGAACGAGTTTGCAGAGCAGTGGGATTAATGATGAACGTCGCGTGGCCAATTGCACGAAGAGCGCATCTAAAGAAGACATAACTGGGGAAGATAAATTGCCAGATTATAACGCCCGCAATGTAATGAGACTGTAATTTAAAATGAAGCTGTGGTTATCGATAGGAGATTAATAGGAAGGAAATAAATGGATACTGACGTGACGTTAGACCGTGGTACGTGACACCTTAGTAGGAAGGATTCAGGAGCATTTTGTCAAATCCATATTCCACAGAATAATATTTACTATTTTCATAAAATATCAACGTTTATTAATTCTTTAGATATGCGTGTTTAGAGGTACTTATGCAGAAAATGTTTAGAAACAGATGAGTTAATTAAATCGGAGTAAAGTAAAGTAAATCGGAAGCAAGAAAATTTATTTCTGAAAAGATTACTTCTCCAACTTTTCAGGAGCATTTGATGTTTGCACTGTGGGCAAAATACATGCGAATATAAAATTGGTTTCCATAACTTTAATTGATTTCCTTTAAGAGTTTGGACTAGCTTGAATAGACTTTATTTTAAGGAAAATTGCATTTGAAGAAGAAAGTGTAGGGGTAGGGAATTATATAAAGTTTGGTGGAGTTTCAGAAATGTACACAGCTGAATTACGATATAATTATTTTGCCAGTCAATATTGGGGTTTCTTTAAAAATAAATAAAGCATTATATTCTGATTAACTTTCAATTCTTTTATTCGAATTTGTGTCATTAACTGAAATAAAATATATGCTCAGCTTTGTTTAATTCATTTTCAAATGTTTCATACTTTTCAGTGATCTCAAAACACTTGTACGTATATCTTCAATGGCATATCTAAGTGATAGGACCTAGACTTTTCTAGTTCTAGATACTGGGCAAATGTTTCACAGTTTCTTCAAAACTACTTTCCGTGAATATTTTTATATATAAACTAATTAACTGATTTTATTTTTCTTTGTTATCACAGCCGAATCTGAGATTAATATCAAACAATCTGGCTCTAATTGTACTTAAACAGACGATGGAGCATATTAAAGAAGCCCTTTTAGTCATTAAATAACATTATCTAAGCCCGAAGGTGCTGTTACAAATTGCAGTCATACACTATCTATCAGACTATGAAATTTCCAGGCAAACAACAAATGAATAGAAGTTATTTCCTAATCATCAATCTTCAAGAATACTTCATCAATTTTTGAATATCATCTGAACAACCTGGAGTACTCTGTCAACAAAACAAATAATCATACACCTAAAATTACTCACTCAAATCAAAACACCAAAACTTCCACAATGACATCAAAGTCTGAACAACGTTAATATCTTTCCTATCACGCCACATATCGACAATGGCTAACAGCAACATGACATTATCACACATCTAGATAGAAACAGAGAAAACGAAACGGGAAAGCCAGGAACTAAGAAGACACTTTCATTCGCGAATCATTTTGCCCGACGTGACTAATGCTGCCATTCCACGCTGAAATTGCAAGTCTTCCTCTTCGCCACGCTAAAACGTCACGCGTCTCTCCGCGTGCAGCGCCTATTTACATTTCTTCGTCAGACGCGTTCACACGAATCGTTTGCGAGCACCCGAGCGTCGGGTTTATAAAAATTGCTGGACAACGAATTAGTGGCCCTACGGTCCACGTCCAAGTTAACGTCCCTCGTTAAAACGCACGCCGGACCAATGTGACCGGCGAGCCGCAGTGGAGACACCGGCGCGGAGCAGCAGGCAAAAGAAGAAGAACATAACGAAAGGGGGAAAGAAAACGAAGAGGAAGAAGAAGAAGACGACGAAGGGAGAAAAGAAGGCGAAGAGGAAGAAGAGGAAGAAGAAGGTCGAGGGCACGCGAGAAGGAAAAGGCAGCAGAATCGGCCCTGAGATCCGAAACGTTCCGCGGTGACTGCTTACGTAATCGGGAATTTACGAAGGCGCTCGAGATACGCGATAAAAGGGACAATTCTTGAACCGTCACGGAAAGAGATATCCCCCTATCTGAAATAAGAAAATTAGGCTTTCGTTGTCAGCTTCGTTGAACGAAATTACTGTCGTCGTTGAGCGACGCGCGTGGACCGGGCTTCTTAGTCGATGTAGATATGGAAGGATCCGATATGGGGACGATTCTACAATTCTCAACCGGGAACAATGGGGATTGTCCGTTTAGTACGGCATATGTCTACGAAATTCCGCTGTTGGACATTGGAAATTCTGCGTTGTACTCGTCGACGTCCACCACGTGTGCTTAGGAGTATTAGAAGTCTGGGAAATATACTTCGTGTTCATCGGTACCAAAATATATGCAAAGAAGATATTTGCGTCATCGAGGATCAATGAATGATTAAGAAATCTGATAGATATCGGTGGTAGACTGAAGTTGGCTTTAAGAGATGTACATAGCTAGTCGATGAAGCATTGAGGGGAAAAGTAGATTGAAGATATCACTGTTTTTATCGACTTTAATGTTGATCTAAAGACTTGCACGGAGGCAGAAGTTTGTTTGAAAGTAATATACGGGTGCCATCAAATAATTTATTGCTGTCTGAAACTGGAGAAGTGGAACAGTTGCTTGAATAAAACTAGAGGGCGTTTAAAGTAGGGCTGCTGGGACTATTTGTTGAATTTTTCGGTATTCGAATATTCGAATACTTCAGTTGCTCAATTATTTGGCGAATATAATTCGAATATCCAAGTATTCGAATACTATTCGAATATTTAAGTATTCGAATACTATTCGAATATTTAAGTATTCGAATAGTATGGTGTGAATTATAAATCAAGTTCTTCAGGTTCATTTGTCAGGGTGAAATCTTGAAAGCTAATTTTTGACCCACTTCATAATAACATTCGAATACTCAAATATTCGAAGTTTATTCGTAGCATTCGGATACTTGTAAAATATTCGAATATTAAATTATTCGAATAGTCTCAGCCCTAATTTAAAGGGCGCTATCGGTAGTATAAATTCGTATGGTCGTATGAATTTTTGTGAATGCATATTGTCAATTTTGAATTTTAGAAATCTTAGTTCTAGTAAGGGGTTGTTCCGGTCTAGAGCCCATAAAAATAGATGAACTTGAGGAATTAATTAAAGGAAAACTATTACATATAATTTAATGGGACATTTTGCATTGTAGTAAGGATGTCTTAAACTACAGAAATAATTTTTTTGCTTTTCAATTAATCATTGCGGACGGCACTGGGGCGTCGTTAATCCAAATCGGTGGAACCTGTAGCACCTAAACCATCGGTCTGAAGTAAAAAAACAATGCTAGATCATTAAAGGACATGAAACTCGCTCGTGGACTGACCAGACAAAATTACAAAAAATTACAATTCTCGAGAAAATAACGACACTTGAAGTTTGAATACACTTTTTCCCTATATTTTTCGTCCTTTCAGCACAATTAAAAATTGCAAATTTTTATTTTTCTTTAATTTTTACTGGTCTCTCCACGAGCCAGAAGTATATTCTTCAAAATAAGAAAAGTTTGAGTCGAATCGGATAATAACTTTTGGAGGTACGGGTTCCACCGATTTTGAAAACACTGTTTCGAGAAAAACGTGTTTAAAGTTTCACTCGAGCGCCGAGTGGCCGGGTGTTACCCGTGCATTTTCCGCTGCTCGAATACCTATAACTTCGGCAATTTTACGAATTTTAAAAAAATCCTTTTATAAACACATTCGAAAAATGAAATAAAAAAAAAACAATTTTTAGACCGGAACCTCCCGTTAAGTCGAGTGCAGTTATAAGATTTGGTTTAGAATAATTTCATCGAGACAATTTCAGCAGAAGAGCTGACGAATAGTATAATGCTATTAAAAGATCCAGACATAGTTGTTTGGTAATTAGCAGTAGAGCATTCCGTTTGACACGTACATTTTCCTCTGTTTCTTTGAGAAGCTACAGTAGTTCAGTCTCCAGCGGCCTGTAAGAATATAGGTCATGCAGGGTGCACAAATTAAACATCTACTTTGTCTTTGAAAAGAATGGAATCGGAGTTGGAAGCTTCATTCCACGTAACTCGTAATTGCTAGTTTAATTAGCGCAGGCTGCCCCTGCATTTTCAGGACAACACAAAAAATCAGGCTGTGTTGGACAGTTTTTCCAGAGCAAACGCGATTAAATACGGATTGTACCGACTAGAAATGATTTTTTTCGCTTTTCTGAAGCTAGCAGACATTGTAGTTGCTCGTTTTTACATTCAGCTCCCAGATTCAATATAGGAAATGTTCATCGAAGCGATATTTTTAATCAGCAATCGAAGCAAATACTATAATATGGTACCTACCGCAATTCACAATTGTAGCGCGTCCCTTTTTGTTGAAATGACACGCGTGCCTGGGTGCCACATAATGTGATGGAATAAATTTAATGGTTTGAGGATCTAACCGTAAATGACACGCTAAAGTAACTCCATAATACGCTTGATTCACTGTTTGGAAATAAGCGCATTATCGAACGATAACCGCACCATGCTGATTTTGTATTCATAGCGGTTCTTTTACCCTAGAAACTTTAACATAAAATTTATAGAATTCAAGCCTGATATAATTATTTACGAAAGACAGTATTTTTTACTTTGTACCCTGAAAAATCGAAACCATAGAAACTTTAACCTGAAGCAAGTATAATTTGTCAAAATTTGAATTGAAATACATATCGTTGGCTTAGTGCGCGCATGTTGTATGTCCACTTTTTATGAAATTTGAGTTTTTATATGCAACAAATAGTTCTTGACTGTTTCTTTATGCTGTATAAAAATCACATTTTTATGTTTTTTATAAATGTGTCAGCATTGTGTTGCATAATGCAAAGAGTATTTATTTAATTATAAAGTACCATTGAATGTTTGAACCTGTTTTTCTCAAAAACGCTAAAAGTGGACATACAACATTATGATACGCATTAATTGCATTTAATCGATCAATATATAATAATTAAAATACACATAATTTGGTATCCCTCATTAATGCGTACACACACCATATTTGATTATAATTTCTAATTATGGGTTCAGTCGAGGTGATAAAACGTGATTGAAATTATCATTGTAGTTTCCTCGCTTAATATTCCTTGTTATTCATACAATACAAATCTCCCGTGATTTCCCTTGCCTCTGATGCGCCGAGGCTAGATGTTCGTTGGAGAGAGAACTGTGACGTAAAAGATCATTTTCGTCGTTTTCACGGACGATTAGAAACGTCCGTATGAAAACCTTGTTGCCGCTGCACTGAATGAAGGAAGTGTAATCTCGTACATATTTTCAGCAGTGATGTCAGTAAATCTGTGTCGCGTTCAATAAGCCGCGAGGTCGTCGCGAATTATCGTATTATCAGCGAGTTTCGTGTAATTCACGGTGAAAACTCGAGCGAATCGAGTGACGCGCGAGTATCTAGGAATAATCGATTGAAAATTGCAACACCCACGCTCGGTTTATTAATATCAATTGATAGGGAGCGACTAAGATCCCTGGAGTCATTAGTGGTGCTAAACAATCCATTACTAAAACGTTACATCCAACATACGGTCAGCGCTATAAATCTACGCTTCTCATTCGAAAATAAATTAGGTACATGCCGGAGTGTAATTAAATCTCTCATTGATACTCAATTTGCGCCGCACAATGGAGGGCCAATTAAACGTCGACGTAGAAGCGCGCGATTAACTACCTTCGACGTCAATAATTCAGCACATTTCGGTTACACAAAGGCGCAATATATAAAAGTATCAAGCAACATTAACTTATTTTCCAAGCTTTCAATTATCTTCATTTATCACCCATTCTACATACACGTAACATTTGCAAACTTTTGTTATATCCATAGTAGGTACTATTCAATATCCATGTGCGTAAATATCAAGCTGGCGAGAAATACAATAAATTAATGAAATTGAAACGTTAAGTATCTTCGGGAGATTGTTCGATTTCTTCACGCACATCTTCGTCTCTTCTGATTCGTTAGACTTTTAGATCAGGTGGGCGTGACACCGTTGTGGTGCCGCTCGATAAACCTCGTTTCAACATCCATTCAGTGTTTTCGGGGAAAAAGTGCAGCCCATTCGTATCTCGCTGGCGCGTTAGAGGTCTACGGAAACGAAGGGCAGAAGGGAATCAGAGAGGAGCAGAGTACGGTGCATCATTCCGAAACGATAACGAGCCGGTTATCTCCCCGCGCTTCCTGCCAGTGCGTGCCATTCCGAAACGTAAAAAGGATAAAACGTGAAAACGAGGGCAAGACAATGACTTTCCGCGAACCGGATGACGCATCGCGCTGAATCGAGCCAATCTGTGTATTATGCCCGCCGGACGTCGAATAAGGGCTAGTCCAGAAGATGGAGGTAGCAATTGGCCTGCGGATCCGATTAGATTCCAACCGGCAGGGTTCGACGAATTTATGAAATTCAAACCATTTAATCGGGGGTGGAATTCTAGTGATGGATTCGAGATGTCACGCGAACTTCAAGGCACAAGGAATTTCATGTGATACAGTAATGACTGGCTCTGGCGTGTTTTCGCGTCGAGGGATTAGAATCCTATGCGTGGCTCTGACGTGTTTTGAAAGTATTGCCCGATAGTCCTCGAATGTTTATTTTGACAAGAAATCGAGTTTGAACTTGGCTTTGAACAAAATTTTCTACATGATCCACGCGGAGTGCCATTTTTCAACACTTTATGGCCCCCAAAGTGTTCTATAGTATATAGTAGTTTTATATAGTCGTATAGTACAATTTCTATGTAGCAGTCTTGTATTACAGGGATATTAAATTTATTCTATGCTCGATGCAGAGAATTTTATTTTGCAGTCAATTACCATTTTTTATCTTTGGAGCTTCATTTCTTGACAGTATGAGTATATAATTTTAGATTGTTTATCAGAAGTGCAAATGATATTACTAATTGTGAAAAGGTTAGGAAATGTTTCACTTTCGTTTACTGATTGCTCTCTCTCTCTCTCTCTCTCTCTCTCTCTCTCTCTCTCTCTCTCTCTCATCAGATTTTGAGTAGGTGGTACAGAGTGACGTTCTTCCTTCGCAATGTGGCACTGAAGACTAGTCTTTCCGAAACATTGCACAAACGTGGCCATTACAATATTGCACGGCAATGTGTGCGCAACATTTCGGAAACATTGCACAAACGCGTCCATTGCAATATTCCACCGCAATGTTTCCACAATGTTGCAGTAATATTGCAATGTAACCTGCAACCAAACGGCAACATTGCAATGTACTGCAACGGTTGTGCAACGTTCCTGCAACGAAGTGTGCTGCAGGGGCTGTTAGGAAATACAGCTTTTTTAGATGGACTCATGTTTTTTGCTACTCTAAATGAATGGGGTGGAAGGCTGTCGTGTGCTGAACAGTTTTGGCAGGATACTAGAAGCCTGGGTCGAAATAGACCGAGAGTTCGCCGTGCGAGGGTGAGAAAGATCGAAAGAACAATTGGAATTGTTTGTAACGAGTAGGTATTCTAAAGAGAAGCAAAAATAAATGCGAGACATGATACTAGGTTCGGAATTTGTTATTTTGGAATGCTACCCGATGCAGGTGTAGTCTTAAATCATGTTTCAATGTCTTCGAAAAGAATGACGGCAATGATCAAATTATTTCATTTTCCTAATTTTCTCAAGATTCAAGGTAACACAATTCGACAAAATTTGAATTTTTTTTTGGACATGTAACATTCAATAGCCGTTTCTTATAGGTTTTCGTGCGCTGAAAAAGCATCCGTAAACCGTTTGTCGCCATCATCCTCAGTTTTTGAGAAATTCGGTTTTGAAAAAAAACTGCAAATTAGAAATAGAGTTATTTGGTTGTTTGTTTCGCCAAATTATTCTATGAACCCTCCCGAATACAACGATGTAAGTTAGTGGTGTATTATGATCATTTAAATATGTTTAAACAATGATCAAATGGAGAACACCCGAAATGCACCCATATTTGCAGATATCTATCGATTTATATCGAAAACTATGGGTCTAGGAGAAATTCTGACCACTCCACGCGATGCGACAGGCATTTTTCCTTCGGGAAGCATCAACAGAGGTGGTAAATCAGGTTTTGTTTTCAATACAGAAACAAAATAGTTTGGCAAAACGTGCGCCGTCGACAGTGGTAGTCAACGGTGGCGCGCGATCCACTGCCGCGCAGCGTAACACAATCGCTTAACGCGCGTGACTACCACTGTCGGCGCCGCACTTTTTGCCAAACGATTTCGCGTCTACATTGAAAACAAAACGTGACTTACCACTTCTGTTGATGCTTCCCGAAGGAAAAATGCCTGCCACATCACGTGGAGTTGTCAGATTTTCTCCTACACCCTCAGTTTTGAAATAAATTGAAAGACATCTGCAAAAATGGGTGCATTTCAGGTGTTTTTCTCCCTTTGATTGTTGTTTAAGCATATTTGAATGTTCATAATGCATTAATAACTTATATCGTTGTATTCGGGAGAGTTCATAGAATAATTTGACGCAACACGCAACCGAATAACTATTACTGTTTCGACACAAAAGATGTTCAAAGTGGAGAATTTGCAGTTTTTTTTCAAAATCGAATTTCTCAAAAACTGACAGTGATGGCGCCAAACGGTTTGCGGATTCGTTTTCAGCGCACAAAAACCTATAAGAAACTGTTATTGAATGTTACAAGTCCAGATGGCTGTTGAACTGTGATAATTGAAACAATTGATTCATAAACTACGAAGTAATCACATTAAAATACATATATATTAAAATCAAATATTAAGCAATTTATGATTAATCTGCAGACCGTTCAATAATAAATTATGAAATAGGAATAGCACGGTGCTTGATTGCTTAATAAGGTAATTAAGTAATATATTACATCAACGTCATTATTTAATGAATTTATCAGAATATAATCTTCCTAGTCGCTTCGGGTTTCAGTTGACTTTCTTCAACACATTGTATTACAATTTTGCAATATTTATAGCTATAAGAAGATTGCAAATTATCAATATTTCACGGGTTAAAGATGAAACACGTTTTGGCACAGAGAATCAGAGCTGATAACTTATCGACAGTTGATGCAACCTCAGAAGCATTAAGGAGTAAGAAGATCCTTCTGAAAACAGTTTTAATCTCTGTATCTAAGCATTTGATACATATGTGTGCTTAGGTGTGTGCTTTTCGTTCCACGTGAATACTTTAACGTGGCTTACTGTTTGATACAAGCGGGAAGAGTTGAATTAAAACTTTCTTCGATTAATTGTTCCTTGCTTTAAATACATTTTGGCCAAATTTATTATTACGACTTACGTTTCGTACTTTGGAATAGATTCTTAAGCTGCAAGAGAATATTTGATCTCAGTTTCCAGTTTTCTGTAATATTCTACGCTTGATAATTTCGTTTTGAGTTAATGTGTCGTCACACAATTTTTGTAAATTATCTCGAGTGCCAATTATTTGGTATTTTAGAGAATACTAAGTTATTGCTCTTATTGCATTGTTGGTAAATGTGTTTTATGTCTATATTTGAATACTTCCTTTCTTATGAAAATTGCTATACACTGGTTCAAGTTTAAAAAGTTTAAAGTAATTTATGCGCACAAATTACGAAGCATCTGACTTCATTAATGTTTACGTAATATAGTTCAATTACCTATGCTGCATTAACTGTGAAATAAATATTTGAAACGATCGTTACAAGGACTTTATTTCGCTTTGCATTCATCTGTAGGTTAATGATCGATACGCTTCGTCGGTAAAGTAGAGTCTAGATCTTTCGTACGCCTCTCGTCCGTGATCTAGACCTCAGTCGATATATTCTAACTACGTTTTCGTACCGATTACTGAATGAGTAGGCAAACGTACCGTGGGTTACAGAATCGACACAGGTACCTACAAATTTTTAAATAATCTCGTTTCATTTCGCGTATAATTCAACTTGTACATAAATACATTTTATTAACTCTGTGGTATTAGTAAAATATGATCGAATTGTTCCAAGTTGCTATACATATTATACCTACGTATGTTATAAATTTTTAATGAAGAATTTTTGAGCCCACACTTGTATATTATTCTCTTCTTACCTTTATCCTGGAACACCCTGTACACCAGGAAGCATAATTTATAAATGTCTAGTTCTAATAGGGTTATTATCGTGTATATAAGTAATTAAATATTAATATTATATTGGCAATTCGTGAATGGACGAAAAGTATAACAAACTTTGGTATTCAAAGAAGAAATAAAAAATTTTATTTTATTTTTATTTCGTTACATCTATATACGAGAATTTATATGCTGCTTTTTTCATTTCAGCAATACAATCACACGTCATGGCCGGTCAATCCTCCGCCGGTTGTTCCACTCGGACGAGGTGACATCGGAAAACCGAATAGTAGTGACGACGAATACAATCTTTCCCCACGATGGAAACCTTTCCTTTCGAACAACGAAGGTAAGTAAATATTCAATTCACCCCTTCTCGAGTTCCTTTTTGCAGAGTTTTAAGAACCAACTACGCTGTTTCTCGGGAAGCTTAATTGGACAAATTTCGTTCATAAATATTTAAATAAGATCTCACATCTCAAACTTAGAGTGTTTATAACGAAATGAACCAGTAAAGCTTTTTCAGCTGAAGATAGTTACAAAATCTGTCTAAAATTCCCCTTCGTGTCAAAATCTGTACAAAATTTTCAATCAGTTCATTGCTTTCTTCCTTGATACGTAATATTATTTTACTACCTTCTTATCTTTTCTGTTCATTAAAATTTTTCTCCTCGAGAAGAGGAAATTGATGTTCATTTTCGAGGAGAATTTTATGATGATTACGATAAGAATTTTATTGTTTAACTGAAGAATTTTATTATGTTTCTTCCCCATTTCTTTGGAGAAACAATCACTTATTTTATTTTAAAAAATATTGCTTTTTATATTCAGGTTCTGAGGAAACTGACAGGCGGAACTCGGATCCTTACGACGATGGTCGTAATTACGATGATAACAACAGATACCCCGATGGCGGTGAATATGGCCACCGATCTGGAGGATCCCAAGATGGATATGGTAATTGAGACCATTGAGCTCTATCCAGGGGGGCTACCACTCTCGTTTACGATTTTGGAACAGTGTTTCAACTGCCACCTAGGCAACACCAATTTTTTCGAACTAAAATTCAATATGGCCGTGCTTTGTAAAGGCTGGAACAGACACATCAATCCTATCAACAATCCTATCGAAAAATAAGTTTTATCAAATCAGTTCGACAGTAAGAAGTATGTATATAGTTGAATATATATTTTTAATGTAGTATATGTAGTGACATATGTCGTGACATAGCTCTATAAAAAACATAATTTAAAAAGATATTCTGCATATACTACATTAAAAATGTATATTCAACTATATACATACCTGTTACTGTCAAACTGATTTTATAAAACTTATTTTCCGATAGGATTGTTTGGGTTTCGTACGGTACTAAGTAGCTCGCATCAATCAACAATTCACAAATGCCATGCAATGCATATCAATGGCGTACACAGTAAAGCCTGGAACAGACGTCCAGTAATTTAGTCGACTAGCGAATAATTTAGTAATTTATCATTGTTTTATTAAACTACTCAATTAAATTTTAGTGTCCACCCACGGTAAATTACTAAATTACTTGCTATTCGACTAAAACATTGGATGTGTCTGAACCATCACGAACATGTGATCACGGCCATATTGAAGTTTAGTTCGAAAAAATTGGTGTTGCCTAGGTGGCAGTCGAAACACTGTTCCAAAATCGTAAATGAGAGTGGTAGCCCCCTGGCTCTATCCTAACTGGATTGTGAACAGCAATGGGAAGAAGTAGAGGCGATTGCGGAAAATACCCACAATTTAAGGGGTCAATTTCACCACCTTAGAGTGAATCTGGGCAGCACACAAAAATTGCTTTGTAATCAGGAGGAAATCCCCTATATATTCACAAAGTCTCAGAATTTTTTTAATTTCCGGCTTCGGGATCTTTCCTTGTTAGAACAACACAGGACAGATTTCCTTTAAATATGTAACGCAAATATTCCCAAAACGAAATATTATCAATAATTCATCGCATTCTTTGATTTTGTGTACCGCTTTCTATAGAAACTTTTGCTGTGCTCAGTTCCAAGTTCGACAATTCGTCGATAAACGAAAGTAAAATGAATTATTGGGCGAAACATAAGTACCCAAAAAATTAAATCAATGCAAATACACGATTGCCGGTATACAAACTATCGTTACGAAATTCATGGTGCAGTCATTAATATTTTGTGAAGGAAACACGTTCATCTCCTTTTTGCTGCAACGGCTTTACCGCAATACTGTGAGATTTACGGATTCAACTACATGCTAATTAATGAGATCGTTTATCTTTTGCCTTTGCAGTGTTGTGTAATAGTTTCCTATTAATCGATAACACCACCCAGTTATGTGCGCGCGCAAGTTTATGGTATTCCATAAAATTTAATGGCCCGATAGAAAATTGAAATTCGAATGGGTATAAAATTTGCTTCGCGCAACTAAAGGGATAGCACTTCCATGATAAGATAGGGAATGCCATTTAGATTAAAATTGTCTTTTACTGATAAATTCGTAAATCTGCAAACACATTCTTATGTGTAACAAGCATCTAAATGTATTCATCTATTTTTAACCATGTTAAACAGTTTCTGAGCCCAAATCTCTGCCAGCATTCCAATAACAGCCCCATTCTCCTTTACAAGAGTTTTGAAATATATTTATATTGTTTTCTATCGATAATGAGAATGTCATAAAGCAATTTGTGCCCCATCACTTATGAGCTAATATCGCATATAATTCTCCCGACTATACATCGGTATATACACCCCATTAATGGGGCCTGAAGTATCTTTTTACGCTTAATTTTAATCCACAGGCACTCCTTATTTTACAGCCCAAATTTTACCTACTTCTAGCAATTATAAATATTCTTTCTACAATTAAACCGTTTTTCTGAAACTGTTGATTAACAATGGATCTAGTAACACCCACTTGTAGTGCCAATTTAATGAAAAAATTTAACAACGTAATTGAAAAATATTCACTTTTTTAGTATAAACTTAATAAAGATCAGTTTTTACAGGTCCGATTCCAAACAATAATTTTATCTAACAAATATATTCATCCCCCCTCGATTAGGAATCAATAATTAATATCAGACGTACTTCCTCACAGATCCCCAAAACATTTTCAAGCATCGGTTTAATTATTATTCATTCCATCGTTTCATAATCGATCGCTTGAATACCATGAGCAATCATCTCTGTCTGCCCAGGGGGTGGAGATCAAGGGTCCTACGATCAAGGACAAGGGCAAGGCTATCCGGATCCTTATAATCAAGGGGCCAGTGATCCTTACGGAAGATCTCGAGGTTATGAGAACACTTACTCCAGAGGTGGCGGAAGAGACGGGGGACAGAGCTCTAGAGATTCTCATGGCGCCGGCTACGGAGAGAATCGTGGACCCGTGGACGCTTCTGGCCGTGTAGATCCTTATGGTCGAGGATCGACTGGTCATGGCGGACAATCACAAGGTCAAGGAGGGTACGGGGCAGCTGGAGACTCGGAAAACTATCCGAGCAGCTATACAGCTATACCAATACCTGGACAAACTCCACCGAAGGGTTGCACGGGCTCGGGTTGCTGCGTGCCGAAGTGTTTCGCTGAGAAAGGCTCCAGAGTGAGTATTCAGGGCAAATAATAAATAATAATGTTGGGGATGTGTCATGATCCTTAGCAGGTGATGAATGCTTGACACGAACGAGTCTTTGGTGTATATTCTGTATGATTCTTAAGCATTTTGTTTTCGTGCAAGGTGGAATAATCGCGTGATAGAAGGACTGCGGTTTGGTACAAGCTGCTAGAAAATTGTAAACTTTCTTTATAATGCTTAATCAAAGTTCCAATTTATCTGTAAAATTTTGTATTTGGGTATAAAGTTTTCATGCACAAATGTGTAGGAAAATAGATTAACATTTGATCGGAGAAATTACCAAAAAATTACTGTCTGGGAAGTAGATTTTTCTAGAAGCTTTTTATGTAGCTGAATTCTATATCCAGAAGTATACAATTTTGGCTTTTAAATCGATTTTCTAGGTTTAATATTTTCTGAAATTTTCGACTAAATATTTTTCTCACCCCCAAATTTGGAGGCTGCTTTCACCCCTTTAATATGGTCATCAAAATTGGCGATGGTCACTTCGGGGATGTTTCATTGTAAGTAGAAAGGACTTTTTAGGAAAGGTATAATCACGAAGGAGGAAAGGACCGAAAGTGGAAATGCGAATACTCGATAAATCGTAACATGTATGTGTTCGTTTCTGAGGGATATGGTGGTTCATCCTCTTTTCTAGTCTTGAATTGTTTGGAGTTCACTGAGACATAGTAAATTTTTCCTCTATTTTTGGTCCTTTTATTCGTAAGTTTTTAAACGAGCGCAAGGACAATACTAATTATTTGCTAAAGTTACTGTAACAGGATCTCGATTGTCACCGGACCCTGAAGTTGTGAGCTTAGAAGTTCAGATATAAGGACTTTACCAATCTTGACTTACTCAACTTACTAAGTACATGCCTTAAACTTTCTGTCACCTAAAATGGCGGAATTGCATTGTTACATACTTTCCGCAGTTGACTACAATTTGACTGGAAAATTCAATTAATTTCATCACAGTTATACCTGTCGATAGTAATCAATTTTTTTTTATTTAAATAGCAATAATCGTGTAGCCAAAATAGACTAAGTGAACAACAAAATAACATTTTGCTTTTATTCAACACATCTACAATTTACCAATGTCCGTGTTCGTCAGCACTAGTTACTCAACGAATAAACGAATCATTTTTTCTTTTTGAACAATTAAACGTCTATAAAGTTTTCGTTAACATCACTCTCAATATTGCCAACCTTCGCCTCGCAGTTATAAGTGTCTTTGTGGGCGATATATAAGATATTGATGAAACACCGTGATGGAAAATAATTAATCCAGCAAACATATGTGTATAGGGTCCACCAGGTACCTTCGGACCGCAGGGTCCGAAAGGACAAAGAGGATTTCCCGGAGCAGAAGGTCTGCTGGGCCCAAAAGGACAGAAAGGCGATCCTGGCCCTCAAGGAGCATATGGACCAAAGGGCGACAGAGTATGTGCCATCGTGTATTCGTGATGCAATCCAAGATATGTATGTAATTGTTGCATGTAACAGTTCTAATTGCATCATTCTCCAATAGGGAAAAATGGGTATGCCTGGATTCCCTGGTATAAATGGCGTCCCTGGAGTCCAAGGTGGACCAGGATCCCCTGGTCTTTCTGGTCGGGACGGTTGCAACGGGACCGATGTACGTATATTACAGATACATAACTGCCATACAACGTTGGGTATATTCGTTAAAAGAAACTGAAACTAATAATTAAATGAAGAACCTTATTTTCCTTTCTGCCCTAAATTCTTGAGTTACATACTGGAAAATTGTATTAAATTATATAATCGAAAAGGAAAGCTTCGTTTGTGTTTGAGCATTAAATCTTTCCTATAGAATGTTGTAAATGCAAATCGCATTTCAGTTAAATGGGGGTTATTAACAAGTTGAGTGCCGTTGGCGTGATTTCATGCCGAGAGAGTTTCGCATCCTGCTTGTACACGGTTTTGTCGTCTTTTCATGTTGATGATTGTCGGAAAGCATCGAAGATTTATCCTGAAAGCAAATCTAGCAAGGAGTTCGCCTTTAACGCGTTGTTCAAACCCTTCTCGGCAGAAGCGACCGCTCGGAATGGCCTGGTCGATTTAAAGAGACAATTTTTCTCAACCTCGTGCCACTGAAAGTATGGAAAGTCCCTGCATTTTCTAAACGGGGTTACAGTCAAGTTCTTTATATTGCGCAGGGTGAATCTGGTCTTCGCGGTCTTCCTGGGGAATCAGGTCCCCGTGGTTACAGGGGTCCTTCTGGTCCCAAAGGAGACAAAGGTCAGTCAGGATTTGCTGGAACATTCCCAGTTGGTCAGAAAGGTGAGCCGGGTATTGACGGTGTGAGGGGACCACCGGGGCCACCAGGCTCTCAAGGAGGTCGGGGATACCCTGGATCAAAGGGTGAACGTGGGCCTTACGTAAGTACCTTTGTGTCACTGTACGTCACTCATCCTCTGTCGTTTGTACTCTGACCACAATTGCAAATGTATGTCTGATCCACATGTAATAAAGGATGAACTTTAAATGAAACGGAAATATTAAATTGCCATGTAGGGTGTACCTGGAATATCAGGCCCAAAGGGGGAAAAAGGAAACATGGGTCTGGGATTTGAGGGTCTGAAGGGTGACAAGGGTCAGAAGGGAGAAGGAGGACCTCCTGGTGTACCATCCCCCCAATTACCGTTCGAAACGGTGCCAAAAGTGACAGGTCCGTCGGGAAAGCCTGGAGAGAAAGGAGACAAGGTACGTCAACAGATATGAATTACACTTGACCATTAGCAAGCAAGTAGTCTAATTTATGTTTCTAACATAGGGTGATAAGGGATATGACGGGCCGAAAGGTGAAACCGGTCTGCCTGGAGATTACGGTGTACCGGGCAGTTCTGGTGGGAAAGGAGAGAAGGGTCTTCCTGGGGCACCTGGTATTCGCGTACGTACATTTGGCATCGAATCTTGTCGTAGTCGTTAATTCAATCAATATGCGACGTGTTGCAAACTGACACAAACTTCTGCCATATACAGGGTAGGGATGGTTTCTCTGGTCCTCCAGGTCCACCTGGACGCAAAGGTGATCGTGGTTACGATGGATTAGATGGGCTTAGTGGTCATCCAGGTTTGAAAGGAGAACCAGGTGGAGATGGGCTTATGGGTGTCCCAGGATTGCGAGGACCACCAGGTCCACCCGGAGTGAGTAGCCTTAATCGAATCGAATCAACACATTCCCTAGTAGCATTTATTTGTTGGGAGTTCGTTGGGCCAATGACGTGTTATCCGTTGGCCAACTGTTGAAGTGTCGCGCTATTGTTGAATGGGCCAACGATTGTAACCAACGCAGGCCCAACTGAAGGTTTCTTTCCATAGGCCCAACTAAAGATTTCCTTCCATAGGCCCAACTGAAGGTTTTTTTCCATAGGCCCAACTGAAGGTTTCCTTCCATAGGCCCAACTGAAGGTTTCTTTCCATAGGCCCAACAGTTGAGCCTCTACAATAAACCAACAGTAGGAAGACAGTTATTTATACTACACTTCAATAAAATCCTTATCAATCTCTAAAAGAAAGTAACTGCAAAGTACGGTTTTCTGAAAATTTTATTTGTTTACATACAATGGATCTTTATGGTACTTTTTCTATATTAGTAAAAGGAATACAAATAAAAGTATTACTTGCAGAATACATAGTTAAGTAAAAGTAGACATTTCTTATGTACATTAGAAGAATAAAGAGACCACACAATACATCATCACAATGACAGGGTACATTTAAATTGGTAGAATTATGAAACGATAATAGACTCTGATTGGAATCAAACTGTCGTAACTTTTTGTTAATTATCCAACCATAATAATTGTAGGCCCAACATTGAATATTCGTTGGCAAACTGTCGTAACTTTTTTGTTAATTAACCAACCATAGTAATTGTTGGCCCAACATTGAATATTCGTTGGAAAATTGTCGTAACTTTTTTGTTAATTAACCAACCATAGTAATTGTTGGCCCAACATTGAATATTCGTAGGCAAACTGTCGTAACTTTTTTGCCGTAGGCCCTATGTTGGGATTTTGTAGGCAAAACCACTAACCATATCCCAACTGTTGGCAACTGTTGGCCAACTAAAAATGCTACTAGGGTTGTTAATAGTTTGACAATATCTCTGAAGCATGCTCATCGTTGCTTGTTGTTTGTTCCAATCTCTTCGAACTGTGCTCTGCATTTTAATACATGTTGCGATTAGAAGTGATAAAACAAGGTAATCTTCAGGGCGGCAAGGGCACACCAGGTCCACCAGGACCAAAGGGACCACAAGGGTTCCCAGGTCCTATTGGGGCTAGGGGCGGAGACGGGTACCCAGGAGATCCAGGTCCGAGAGGCCCAATGGGTGGGGTTGGTGGGCCTGGGTCGCCTGGTATCCCTGGTCCTGAGGGATTGCCAGGGGAGAAGGGAGGGAAAGGAGAGCCTGGCATTACAGGATTTCCAGGACCGACGGGACTCCGAGGATTTGACGGGCCACCTGGTCCACCGGGTTCACGTGGTCCGGCTGGGGATAAAGGATTATCGATTGTGGTAAGTACAAGCTCTAATGAAAATCATAAACGAAGACGGATTCGAGATCGAAATATTGTACGTCCCCATTAATTGTTGTTATTTTTAATATCGAAACTGGAACAATGTTTAATGATTATTGATGCAGGGCCCAAAAGGAATGGATGGGACGCCAGGTTTAGATGGCGAAAAAGGACAGAAAGGAGAACGTGGTTACGCGGGTTCGCGTGGATATCCGGGAGACTCTTTAGACGGAATTCCAGGATTGCCTGGTGAATCTGGGTTGCCAGGAGAGCCGGGTACTTCCGGAAGGGATGGTATTCCGGGAGCTTCAGGAGCGCCGGGTGAGAAGGGAGAAATAGGCGGACGCTGTCAGGATTGTTTGCCGGGACTACGGGGACTTAAGGGTGATCGCGGTTTGGATGGCACTCCTGGTATTACTGGGCCACGAGGACCACCTGGAGAACGAGGATTTCCCGGAGAAGCTGGATCCGATGGACTCCCAGGACCTATTGGACAACCAGGCCTACCGGTAAAATTAAAAACTTTAGTACTTTGGCTATTTTTAAATCCCCATAAAAAACTTCAAAAAAGTAAAAAAATTACGCCAAGTACATGAATTATTATCTTTGTAAAAAGAAGTAAGATCCCCATAAAAAACTTAAAAAAGTAAAAAAATAAGGCAAGTACGTGAATTATTATCTTTGTAAAAAGAAGAGAGATCCCCATAAAAAATTTCAAAAAAGTAAAAAAAATAAGGCAAGTACGTGAAATCAAATAAATCACAAAAAATAGAAGTTAATACTAATTACAAAATAAAAAAGATGTGAAATCAAAATGAGCTGCAAGTACATAAAGGTGCTTTCCAACTGCGCTTAAGATGACACAACTACATATGCACAGCTAAAATGCTGTGTTCATAGCTTCCATTACTCATATCGCGGACATTTTAATGAACCCATCAAAAAGAATTCCATTTAAAAACATTGTCGTAAATTAATAGCTTTACAAAATTAATGATATACAAAAATTGCGCCAATTATAACAATGGCCATTTATACAAAAAAAAATGTATTAAATAATATTAAGCAGATATATTTTTATACAAATAAATATTTTAATACGAATAAATATTTTATTCAAAATACTTGGCGCTGCGAAACCGAAGAAACGCTAATTGTCTTACTATTAATAATTTACAATAACTCCCTTACAATCTAAAATACATAATATACATATACATACTGGAAACGCAGTCAGATTTATTCTACATATATTTAATATTTAATTCTAATATCATATGTAGCATATGCACACGCACACATACACACATTGACGAACGCACGCACAAGAAAGAGAGAAAAAGATTAATGCTATTTAAACACATTTATTCAGTTTAGCAACACCAATTCGGAGCTGTTCGGAGCGCAGCGCCAAGTATTTTGAATAATATCTTTTTATAAAGATAATAATTCATGTACTTGGCGTAATTTTTTTACTTTTTTGAAGTTTTTTATGGGGATCTCACTTCTTTTTACAAAGATAATAATTCATGTACTTGGCGTAATTTTTTTACTTTTTTGAAGTTTTTTATGGGGATCTCACTTCTTTTTACAAAGATAATTCATATACTTGGCGTAATTTGTTTACTTTTTTGGAGTTTTTTATGGGGATCTCACTTCTTTTTTCTTCCCTATGCAAAGATAATTTGCATCATCATCAACGGCCATTATCACACGACAGAATTAAGCATAAATTCTACATATATGAACGTATACTGAATCTCAATTGCATTATAAGGGTAAATTCAATGTTGCTTTGGCTTCAATTATTAACAAAATCGACAACAATGCCTAAACGAGTTTAGAGGCTCCTGCTGGACATTCCCGCGTGCACAGAGTATTACATTTCAAAGAATTTGCACCAGTCGTTATATGAAACTGAAAATTGAGGTTCGACAATCAAATTTGACATCACTGAACCTCTATTTTCTAAATTTAATGAGATATTAAGGAAATATAGGTTGGATTAGCCGTTTCTCGAGTAAATGATAGCGGTAGCGACAGTCGACATATACAGGGTGTCTTTCCTGTACTTGGCGTCGAGACGCTACCGCGTCTCTAGATGTTTGTGAGATACCTTACAAACTAGTATTGAGGATATTACCGAACTGTGGGTTCGTATTAGCACTGTGTGTGTCCATATTGAAATCTTAATACGTGCAACTTATAATAATGTTCGATTGAACACATCAGAAATCAACGTTTAGAGTTACTAGTAGGTAAATGACGAAGTAATATATTAATATATATATATTTACAGGGGAAGGATGGCACTCCTGGTTCACCAGGTCCCCAAGGAGAATCCGGTGCACCGGCGATACTTTCAATGAGCAGTATTCAATTGGAAAAGGGTGACAAAGGTGCACGAGGTGAAACGGGTAGACCGGGCCCAATAGGCCCACATGGCCCGTCTGGAGAACCGGGTAGGATTGGTGTTCAAGGTCTCCCGGGAATGAAGGGTACTGCTGTAAGTTATGACTTAACACTTTTTTTATCGTCTTTCTCGTGATATTTATTACTATTTCTTCAATTTCGTAACTATTACTTCCAGGGAGATCGTGGCTTCCCCGGAGAAGATGGTACCCCTGGCAGGCCAGGTGTCCCAGGGCGAAAGGGAGAGAGTGGTATCAGCGTAAAAGGAGAATCTGGAGAATCGGGTCGACCCGGCTACCGCGGGGAGAAAGGTGAACCTGGCTTGGATGGAGAAAGAGGGGAACCCGGTAATTGATCACTTATGGAATCTACATACCATTTAAACAGGCACATTTAAGCAGTTCGTCATTTGTGTCATAAATAGGCGAATGCCCACCTCTGAATCTAACCGAGGGCTTCAAAGGTGAGAGAGGCTTTACCGGCGAGAAAGGAGCGCCTGGCCTACAGGGAAGGGATGGGTTAAAGGGTGACAAAGGTTTACAAGGCGTTTCGGTATGCATATACCCCTGCGTTATTATAATAGTGGCCACAGTGTACAGAAAATAATACAATTTTTTTATGAAAACAGGGTCCTACTGGAGCTTCAGGTCAGATCGGCGCTCCAGGACCAGTTGGGCCGCGAGGATTACCAGGCCCTCGTGGCGACAAGGGTAACATGGGACCTATGGGTTTCCCTGGAGAGTTTGGCCGTGAAGGATCCAGAGGATATCCAGGCGCTCCAGCTTCAAAAGGGGACAAGGGTGAACCTGGAATATCAGTTAAGGGTAGCCGTGGTTTGACTGGTCCCCCAGGTGAAGCAGGCGAAAGGGGTCTTCCAGGCCCACCAGGAAAGGATGGGCCTGTTGGTTACCCAGGTCTAGCAGGATACAACGGAGAGAAGGGTGATGTTGGATTTCCAGGAATAAGCGGTCTACCTGGTGCCCCAGGTGAAAAGGGAGACACTGGTCCGATAGGACCTCCTGGCCCCCCTGGTGTTGCTGGAACTCCTGGCATGGATGGAAACAAAGGTTTAAAAACTTGAACTTCAGTCTTTACCCTAGTAGCATTTATTTGTTGGGAGTTCGTTGTGCCAATGACGTGTTATCCGTTGGCCAACTGTTGAAGTGTCGCGCTATTTTTGAATGGGCCAACGATTGTAACCAACGCAGGCCCAACTGAAGGTTTCTTTCCATAGGCCCAACTAAAGATTTCCTTCCATAGGCCCAACTGAAGGTTTCTTTCCATAGGCCCAACTGAAGGTTTCCTTCCATAGGCCCAACTGAAGGTTTCTTTCCATAATAATTGTAAGCTCAACATTGAATATTCGTTGGCAAATTGTCGTAACTTTTTGTTAATTATCCAACCATAATAATCGTAGGCCCAACATTGAATATTCGTTGGCAAACTGTCGTAACTTTTTTGTTAATTAACCAACCATAGTAATTGTTGGCCCAACATTGAATATTCGTTGGAAAATTGTCGTAACTTTTTTGTTAATTAACCAACCATAGTAATTGTTGGCCCAACATTGAATATTCGTAGGCAAACTGTCGTAACTTTTTTGCCGTAGGCCCTATGTTGGGATTTTGTAGGCAAAACCACTAACTATATCCCAACTAATTCCCAACTGTTGGCAACTGTTGGCCAACCAAAAATGCTACTAGGGTAGTCAGATTTTTCCATTAGTTAATTCGAGATTCAGCCTCACACGAAGTTTGCTATGCATAGGTGAACCAGGGCTTCCAGGCGATTCTGGCAGGCCCGGCTTACCGGGACTCCCGGGTACGAAAGGCGATCGCGGTGTACTAGGTATCGATGGACCAAAAGGATACCCTGGTCGACGAGGTCTACCTGGTGCACCAGGCAGAGCTGGTGTAGAGGGTGGGTTTGGTATGAAGGGTGAACGAGGTGAAAAGGGAAATCCTGGCTTCCCTGGATTAGCCGGAATGGATGGAAAACCTGGCCGCCCAGGACAAACTGGACCCAAAGGAGATGAAGGCCCTCCGGGTCTTGTTGGCAGTCTAGGTCCTGCCGGGTACGATGGGCCTAAAGGTGATATAGGTCCAGCTGGTTTCCCGGTAAATATTCTGTAGTAATAGCAACCATTTCTTTTTATACTGTAACACTTGAAAGAGTGTACAGGTATCGCCACGTAGTGAAGAAATTATGAGTATCTTCCTGAACTTCGTCAGGGTCGCAAAGGAGAACCAGGTCAGGTATCAGAGAAAGGTCAAAAAGGTGAACCAGGAATGCCAGGAATCCGTGGTCCTACGGGTCCCGCTGGAAGAGATGGCGTCGATGGGGCCAAAGGAGAAACTGGACTGGATGGTATTGGTCGAGATGGGCTCCCCGGCGCGAAGGGTGACACTGGTATACCAGGTCGCGATGCCGTACCAGGACTTCAAGGACCTAAAGGCGACACCGGCGTAAGAGGATTCCCAGGTCTTAAAGGAGATATGGTACGCTTGATCTTAGTAATTAAAGACTTGCATGGACGGCGTTTTGGAGACCATTCTGTGTATTCTTTTTGTGACCCACAATAGGGACCAGTAGGTGCATCAGGTGAGCCAGGCACGCCTGGAATCGACGGTTTACCTGGCGAACGTGGTGACAGTGGTCCAACCGGACCACCCGGTTTCCCCGGTTTAGATGGCGAGATGGGAGCCCCAGGACGTCCTGGACTGAACGGTGTCAAAGGAGATCGCGGTCTGTTAGGTAAGAACAAAGAAAAAAATGTATTAAATAATATTAAGTAGATATATTTTTATACAAATAAATATTTTTATACAAATAAATATTTTAATACGAATCAATATTTTATTCAAAATACTTGGCGCTGCGCTCCGAATTGGTGTTGCTAAACTGTATAAATGTGTTTAAATATCATTAATCTTTTTCTCTCTTTCTTGTGTGTGCGTTCGTGAATGTGTGTGTGTGTGTGTGTGCGTGTGCATATGCTACGTATGATATTAGAATTAAATATTAAATATATGTAGATAAAGAGTAACAATGGGCCATGCTAATGTTTCGTATTGATAACTTTCGTGTCACAAATATATTAACACTCATACAGCCAAATAAGTACAGCACAAGCAACAGCGTGTTCATATTACGTTTCATTGTTAAGGTCCTGTTGGACTTCCTGGCATCCATGGTGCGTCCGGTGAGAAAGGTGACCGCGGTCCACCCGGTCCTACGATTAACATCAAAGGTGGGAAAGGTGAACCAGGCATCCCTGGAAGACACGGGTTCCCTGGCGCAAAGGGTGATCGTGGTTTGGACGGACGTGTTGGATACGACGGTGAGAAAGGGGACAGAGGTTTGCCAGGTCCAGTCGGCAACCCTGGACCACCTGGACATATAGGTCCCAAAGGTATGCTCGTCATTATTAGTGTTCAGTTTGTACGTTTGTACCTAAGTCAAATCTAACCGCAGACCCAACCCAAACCTAATCCCGGGCTTAATGTATCTCATTCATCCCAATAGGTGAAGAAGGATTAGCAGGACCAGAAGGTGTCCCTGGATTGACTATTAAGGGCGAGAAAGGTTTACCCGGCTTATCTGGAAAGCATGGACGTGAAGGAATACCAGGACGCCCAGGAGAAAAGGGAGAGCCAGGGCTGCATGGCTTGCCAGGGTCCAAGGGTGACATGGGTCCTTACGGACCTGTTGGCCCACAGGGTGATAAAGGTGACATGGGTCCTCCAGGTCTTTCAGGTATACCAGGTCGCGACGGAGCTCCAAGTCCCGAAGGAATGCCAGGTTTGCCTGGCGAGATCGGCGAGAAAGGAGATTTGGGACCACCAGGTCTAGAAGGTTTACCAGGACATAAAGGAGAACCAGGATTCCCAGGTCAATATTATATTATTTCTGTATTACATATTTATACCACGTATATTTGATAAAAGCAAAATTAATTTCATGATTATATGCAATTTCCAAATTTCATTCAGTTTTGTTACTGACTATTCAAAGCTTTGGGATTTACAATTTGAGTCAAAAGTGATGAAAAAGTTCCTATCAATTTTAACAGGATTTATCTGTAAGAATAAGTAAGGTTATAAAACACGTTCCAGAATTATTTTTTCAATGAATGTCTTATTGGATTTATAGGATCGAGTGGATTGGACGGAATGCCCGGCGAAAAAGGGGACAGAGGTTGGGATGGTGTGAATGGGCTTCCTGGGCCTCGTGGAGATAAGGGTGATAGAGGACACCCTGGTCCAGTGGGAATAATGGGCGCTGTTGGTTACGTTGGTGTAAAAGGTGACAAGGGTGAGGATTGCCTTGAACCACCAATGGGACCGAAAGGAGACCGTGGATATCCTGGTACGTATGACTACGATCCAAGCCAATTGAATTAAAATAATAAATAACACGAAACAAAGAAACAAAAAATGTATATGGAACCTGGATGTGTTTTGTATCTGTTACATACAGTTAATATGTAGAATCTATACCAGATATCTTTTATTTATATTTTCCATTATACAAATTAACAAAACTAAACGTTATGGTCTCTGCTCCTTCATCAAAGCTGTGCGACAAATTTTATATTGAGAGTGGTCTACTCAAACATTTGTTACTGTTGCAGGACCTTCTGGCCCACCAGGACCACAGGGAGAAAAAGGAATGCCCGGTCCACCAGGATTCCCAGGCTTGAATGGACTGAAAGGCGCACAAGGGTCTCCGGGACCGCTGGGGCCATCTGGCTTGCCAGGTCTATCAGGGTCTACGGGTGCGCCTGGAATACCAGGTCTGCAGGGACCTGTGGGTGTCCCAGGCCAAGTGGGAGAGCCAGGACAACCGTGTGAGGTTGCACCAGATTATCTCACTGGTATTTTGTTGGTCAAGCACAGTCAGAGTGAATCGGTGCCCGAGTGCGAAGCAGGGCACATTAAGCTGTGGGATGGATACAGCATGCTGTACACAGATGGCGATGAGAGAGCGCATTCGCAAGACTTAGGCAAGCTTCTTTCGTTAATCATGCAGAAATTGTTTACCCAGAATGGTTCGATGCTACCCAACGGTTTAGGCAACATTTTAAATTTATACGGCTTTGCAGAAGGACTGGTACCCCTCTTATTTAAAAGTTTCGTAATACTTTGAGTGTCGCGAGACATGCCCCTTCAAATCGGCCCGGCCTTTCCGAGCGATCCTTTCTAGCGTGAAAGTTTACTTAACTCGCCCCCGCAAACACTCGGACAATACTTTCGATGCCTTGCAGCACATATCGACGCGAAAATACGCCAGAACTGTGTACATTCCTCGGCGCGAAAACACGCCGGCGGCACTCAAAGTGGTAATATTTTCCGAGCGACCTGCATTTATTCCTTTATAATACAAAATCGGTTATAGGTCAAGTATATATTCGCGTTTGCTCAGCATTTCGGACCACATTCTTTCGACTTCCTTGGGAGAATGTTAAATTCGTTTGTCGCGATTAGTCCTGGCAACTGTACACAAGCGTAGTTCTACGACGAGATCGAGGAATGAGCGGGGAAGCAAGTAGATCTCGAAGCTTACACGCGTCCCGACAGTTTCTGCTTTTTTCCTACCGATCCGGCAACTTGTCTAATAAATTATCGCGAAACAGGTTACGCAGGCTCGTGTGTAAGAAAGTTCTCGACGATGCCCTTCCTCTTCTGCGACGTCAACAACGTCTGCCACTATGCCAGCCGCAACGATCGTTCTTATTGGCTGTCGACCAACAGTCCAATCCCCATGATGCCCGTCGAGGAGACTGCGATAGAACAATACATCTCCAGGTACGTTTCCATTTGGAAAAAGAAAAGAGCGTCGAGTAGGTACCGAACGCTTTCTTCAGGCTCGGAAACTTTTTACGGCACCTCGTGATGCCCGGATGATTACACTTCAACTGTCAGGGATAGCCTTTTCGTATGTTCCGCCGATGTCGAGCCACTTTTTGCTCGATCAACCAAGAGCCATGGAAATTTTTCGATCTGCTTCAATGTGTCTCCTTCCTGAGAACTCATCTATACCTCCATTTGCATCTTTTATGCGACGTAATACTGCGCAATGCTTGCACCGCGGCGGTTATCTAGAAGATCTAGGAGTTTTTTTTTCTTACGTAACGTGGCGCCGCTTTGAAATAATACGTCAAAAGGAATGATACACTTTTGAATCTAATAGGTCGAGGGAAGATAGTATTATACTTACATTGTTCTTTCATTTTGGAGGTCTTTGTTATAATGTAGGAGGGAAAGCTTTTTAAATTTTGAGTGTCATTCTTGGAGTCTCATTGGCGTTATTTCATTAAATGTGCTGGGCCTGAATAAAAAGTTCAGCGCGGGCCACCGATATTACACGTGTCATGGAGTGTGATAATGATTAAAATCTACTTCTTTCTCCGCAGATGCGTGGTTTGCGAAGTTCCAGCGAATGTGCTAGCCGTACACAGCCAGTCACTGAACGTTCCTGATTGTCCACGAGGATGGAGCGGTCTTTGGATCGGATACAGCTTTGTTATGGTACGAGAACGAACTCCTCTTTCAAAATTTTTCAACAGGAGCCTGTAAATAAAAGTTCGAGACTTGTTGCTCAAGTACTATCCAAGAAACGTGCTCTTAAAGTCGCGCACCTCGCAGCATTGTACCCGGGATTGTCTAGTTACGAACACCCGAACCAAACTTGTGGAACAATGTTGCGTAACCTTTATCTTTCTAACGCGTCAATTCCTCCAATAATCGTAGCGAAAGAAGGTGGAAACTTTGGACTACTTTTTTCCACAATCTTACCGGGGCGTAGTTAAACACATACACGCTCCGAACGTGGCGTTCCTCACGTACACGGAGCATTCAAGCGTCCCCTATTTTCTAACGCCCCTCGTTCTTCACGACTAAAACCCTTAATTTTATCGTTGCAGCACACGGGTGCCGGCTCCCAGGGCGGTGGACAGTCTCTGTCCAGCTCTGGATCCTGTCTGGAGGACTTCAGAGCGACGCCGTTCATCGAGTGCAACGGCGCTAAAGGACACTGCCATTACTACGCGAACGAGTTCAGCTTTTGGATGGCCACCATCGAGGACAGGCAACAGTTCCAAAGGCCTGAGAAACAGACCCTGAAGGCGGGCAACCTCAGGTCCCGAATAAGTCGCTGCCAAGTGTGTATAAAGAACACGTAGACCCACGGACGCGCCTTCATTTTATGCCCCCCTTTCCTCCCCTTTTAACGATGTTTTACTTCACTCTCAACTTTGTTGTTTTTTTACTCGACAAAAAAATGTTTACTACCCGATAAACTAGAGCAGATCAAAGTCTCGCGACAGAGCGGAGGAACGGCCAGCGTCGGTGATGTCGGAACGAAGACATTCCTTCGTGTTCCCTGGTTTCACTGCATTGTGTTTTGTCCTTGTTATTTTCACCCCCTAATTCGCGTTCTCCCGTCCCCCCTCGTTGCCTACCTTCATCTATCGCCCTAGCCCTCTCTCCCCTGTTCTCACTGTCCGGCTTTCGAACTCCCCGCGAGCGCTTCCGTCATACGCCGTAAGTCTTCTTTTTTTAATCTATAATCATTGAAACGCCAAGTGCCTAGCGTACTATCTTTTAGCATGTAAAATAATATATAAATATTATATAGATATTTATATCTCGTTAATGTCGTATGAGAATTAAGTTTATCGTACTACCACGGACACTGCCCATATCCAATATGGCACACTTTACATATTGTATATTAATATAAACGAACTTAGCCTGGTAATCGTGTGAAGCCAAATATTTAAGTAAATAGGTATTTTGCTACGTAGCTAATAAAATTCTATTTTCAAACTTCACTCGTTCCAGCCTCTGATGGATCCCATTGTCATCCTCGACGAGCTTCCTATCTTTAGTATTGTAACTTAAGTTCCTCATCGCGTTAGGTAATTACCAAA
The DNA here is from genome assembly GCA_910592295.1 of Andrena haemorrhoa. Classification (NCBI taxonomy): domain Eukaryota; kingdom Metazoa; phylum Arthropoda; class Insecta; order Hymenoptera; family Andrenidae; genus Andrena; species Andrena haemorrhoa. The sequence continues at coordinate 18,971,032 of OU342943.1, forward strand.
TTTATTAAGCTTCGCAACGAACTTGGTCATATGCTTGATTAGTTTTCAAGTGATATCGAACAGTTGAGAATTTACTTCGCGATGGTTTATACGAATTAATTTCTTCGCTCACTGCTTAAAGGAGATTTAATTATTACAGACAATGTTACGCGAGACCTCGAACTTTTGAACAGTAATTTATTATTCAAAAATGATTTGCAAACATTACATCGATTTTCCTGCAACTCACTCAGATCACTAGCCATATTAACTTGTTAAATCACAGGATACGGAAAATTCACCGCCGACGATTTATGAGTCTGTGAATACTTCTCAGTGTTTCGTCCTGTAGAAAAAAATAACGACTGCGTTCCGGTTGCAGCGTGAACTTGCAACGGCTGTATCCACTCGAGAAATAATAAACACAGACTTACGGAAGCCGTAAACAAGTGCAGGCTGACACACTTTCGTAAATCATCCTCTCCATTCCCCAGCTGCTTATATAGAATTTTCGTTGCGTTTTTGTTCAAAATTGAATCAACCCTGAGCTTTACTTTTTTAAATCTTTCACCTTTGTTACCAGTGATTTCATTTGAAACGCCATTTTCCCAGAAAATTATTTACCATCGGATTCAAAGGTGCGTTTTCCTTTAATCTATTTATCCTCGGTACTTTATTGCGTGAATTCAAATAAATGAAAAGTAATTTAATATATTAAAATTTTTGAAACACATTACAACTGCCCTAAGAAGTATACACCCTGACAGATGTATGCTACTATGACCATCAAATGTTAACTAACTATTACGAAAGTAATACATACCACTACTTAAATTCCTCTCAATCTCAAACTTTTCTAACCTTCCAAAAAACCTAAAAACACAAATTGATCATTTAATTCGTCAAAGAGCTACTTCAATGCCACGAAAAATGAGCCAACAAAATATCGCACAGAAGTGAATCAATTTTAAAAAGCACTGACAATAATACTCCATGTCGTACATTTTTTAATTAACACAAAAAACTCGGTACATCGGTTAGTTCGTATAAAAAGTATCACCACGAAAAATCGTTTGCCTTAAGCGAAGCTGGCTTGGACACGATGGCGGTCCCTGGCCTCCCTCAGTTATAATGCAAATACCGTCCACGATGAACAAGCACGAGCGAGGTTTTCCGCGTACATGTGTCCCACGTTCCCTTGGATCTCCGTCGATCTATTAGCATATGTTTTCTTTTTACCTATGGCCGGCGAGCCTCTCACCGCCATCGTGATATTACACTTGAAATTGCACCTCGAGTTTTCCGTGCGCAAACACGACACGTCAGCCGCGATCGACGCGCAAGAGGCGGCTACTACGCCAGTGAATTGTTCATCCATATCCGCTTTTCAATCTCGCGATACCACTCCGGTCCGAGTGTCGCGTGCGAATCGTATTTCTTTCCATCATCCCGTTGTTATCGCTGATTTTCATTCAGCCCTGATTACATGTTTACAGTCATAGCTTGATGGAGCATCGCAAGCATTCTATTTATCAGAGAGGAATTTATGAACCGATGCGACCGCCTCGCGAATCACGCTGCATTCGATGGAAATTGCATTAGTTTGTTTGTTAATTATTGTTTGTTTCGTAATGGAGGGTAATGGAGGTTTCTTGATATTTCGTTAATTTTTTAGTTGTGGAGTCGTTCGTGACATTTCCCGATTTTAGCATTATGTATGTTGAACGAATTTATTATATAGGGAATTTCAGTATCGCTCATTTGGATGATTTTGGGAAATTTCTAGCAGATTTCACGTGCGATTTATCCTGCTTTTGTGTTATACTGTAGATTTTGTAGTTATTAAGGGTGTGGAGCTCCGGTGTGGAGCCCATAGAAATAGGTGAACTTGAGGAATTAATTAAACGAAAACTACTGCATATAATTTAATGGGACTTTTTGCATTGTAATAAGGATTTCTTATACTGTAGAAATATATTTTTTGTTTTATAATTAATCACTGCAGACGGCACTGGGGAGTCGTTAAAGTCGAGGCGTCAAAAAATTCATGCAAATCGGTGGAACCTGTAGCACCTAAACCATTGGTCTGAAATAAAAAGCAATGCCAGATTATTAAAGGGCATGAAACTCGCTTGTGGACCAGACCAGAAAAAATTCAAAAATGACATTTTTGAGAAAACAACGACACTTGAAGTTTTAAATCACTTTTTGCTTTTATTTTTCGTCCTTCCATGCCTTTAAAAATTACAAATTTTCATTTTTTTTTAAATTTTACTGGTCTATCCACAAGTATATTCTCCAAAATAACCTCAAATGCTTATAACTTCGGGAATTTTACGAATTTCAACAAATCCTTTTAAACACGTATTCCTAAAAGGTTGAATATTCAAAAAATGAAATAAAAAAAATCGATTTTTAGACCGGTACCTTCCCTTAAGAAAATATATCTACCCTCGATTATTGTAGAAAATATTGAATTTTGCAGCAAAATAGAACGTAGAGCTCTATTTTATTAATTCTGACAAGTGGAATATATTTAAATAGAAGAAGTATATTCAAATGAACTTTAAGTTCGTTGATTCTGGTTTCCGAAATTCGCAAGGATACACTTTGTTATTCCAATTAGTGGTAAAATCCCTTTGAAAGGACTAATCTTATTTCTGTCATTTCTTTAAAATTATGTATCTCTAACTCGAATAGCTATCCAAACATATCGACAGTTTGTTAATTGGCGTGGCTGAATAGCATCGGCATTCATCAATGCGTTCGAGTGGTCGAAACGAATTACCAATTCAAATACCAGACGTTCCGTCCTCAAAGAGCGTAAAGCTTGATCTTTTTCAGTTGGTCCAGGTTTTGCATATATCTGAAAATTTCCAATTCGTGGCTAGGCTCGATCAGACGAATAGACCGGATTGTATAAACCAAACGGTGTATGTCTGTATTTCGTGTTTGCTTTTCATTGAACACTTCCTGTGCTGGAATTCAGTTATTTCGGCGATATGCTTTTGGTCCAATGATTTTCAAGTTCTTTAAACAAGAGGACAGAGAATACTCCAATTTTCACGAAGACATTAGCATTTATAAAACAATCTTTAATGAAATATTTGCAATGTTTTTATCCATGTTTCGTATTCATCTGCATTTTTATTTTCGTTATCACGTAATAAATATCCAGGTGCAATAAAAAACATGCGAAGTCAAGGAATAAAGTTATTTCATTTATAGAAATTGGAAATTTAATATTTATGGGCATCCAATTCAAACCATCATTTTTATTTTTATTTTTTTGTTAACCTGTTAAACAACGGCGGCCATTTTCTTTTTTTCACGTCGAGTGTATACTTACATCACATTCTTCAAACCGAAAAATTGTTGAAAAATAATCAATTCACGTGTTCCACCAAAGCAACATGCCTATCTCCAGGTTTCGTAATTTCGGTGATTATTGAAAATTGAATTATTCCATACCACATCGATCATTTTTGTGGTCGATTCGTTGCGGACATTTTAGGTACGTATAGCCCTTGTTTAAATTAATACGTAGATAAGTACATAGTGAGCCAGTAAAGCGGTACGGGAGACAGGGATGAAAATAGGTTGTATAGCGCCCGGGGCAAGGATTCTGTTTGGCGCCCGCCTCCTCCCTTGTATTGACAAAAATTGAGTATTGAAAAAAGACTTATAATAAACGTGTTTATTAACTGGGTTCAAACATATTGCAGGTACCCTAATTTGTTCGCTGTTTGATAACAGATAAATAAATTTTAAATAGATACACTTTAATTACTTTTCCGTAAAATGTGTATCTCCTTTATTCCTAATAAAAGAACGCCATATCTATATAAATTTGAATAACGCCGTTGATGTAGCTTTTCCAAAATTATGTCTTTCCTCTACGAAGATTTCTTGTTTGGCGACCCCCGCAAATCGACGTCCGGGGCAGATGCACCCCCTGCCCCCTTAGTTTCGTCCCTGACTGGAGATATAAATGATATCATTGATGAGGCTGCGAGACTTGTCGATGTCAATTTTGTAAATATGATTTTAATGATATAGGGTTCGAAAAATTCAGAAAAATTCAGAGTATTACTTCAAACATGCTTAATGCCATTTATGGTTTCATCGTGAATATTAACGTGAAAATTGTATTGTTTCGATCCAGATATGATTATTCTTCAGAGTAATTTGTCACTATTCCGAAATTTCCATTTAGCACGTGGCGATATACCTACGAATGTCGTCGCAGGGATTAATTAATATCACTCCTCAATTAAGATCTCTATCACTCTTGCTAAAATGCTGAAATATATAATAATACTTCGTGGAATATTCATAACCATTGACACATCGCCAGTGTGTAAATGTAGGTAATAAAATATACGAGATCGTGTCCTTGCACGGTGTTCATAAATTATGTCGTTTCGCGAAAGTGCGCGTGGAGGAGTCCTTATGGTGGGTGTGTCAAAGGAATACCGTTAGGACCAATACGTTTATTATGGAGGAGCCAAGCCTCCAAAGAACAAACAGCCTTGATTCGGTGTTAAGGTGAGTTCTCACTTTACTACCAGTTGGCGACAGGTGGATACTGCAAGACCACCATTCAAGAATTATTATTTTGAAAGATCAATTCATTGGAGGATTTTAATTATTTCAAATACAAGCTCGAAAAAATTGGAAGTTAACTTTTGCAGTATACACTGACTCTCTTGGCACTAAATAATTTGGTATGCAAAATATGCTCACTCTTGTCATTCTATTATAACAGAGACAACCGTGTAAAAATGTATTTGAATAAAATATTTTAGAAATGATTATTCAGTCAGTGTATTATATCATTTGACTAATAGTTACCTTCAAATACTTGTGTGTTATTTGGTTTGATGAAGCAAATGACGTTCTTCTGAATTACTTCGTTATTGCATTACTAATCAAATGCTTTTTTCTTTTATACATATATTATACTTTTCAAAACACAGTAGGCATTTATAACTCAGGATCATCTGTTATTTAATTTGAAACAGTTAATTGAAGTAGAAGATTATTTTGTAGTGATTTATTTGGCCTTGGCACAAATTAAGGTCACGTTTTCTATGTTATTTTTAACCCTCGGTTGTCACACCTACTTTTTCGAACGTCGTTGTCACATTGGGTCAATTTGACCCTGCCAAATTTCAACTAGCTGTTATTTAACAACTATTTGTTAAATTAAGTCTCGAAAATTCTGAGATAAAGTTTGAACATTGTAGAATGTATGCCCATCGTAGAAAGTTGACATTTAAAGTGTCATCATGCTTAAAAATAATTTGAAGCAATAAGAGTTCCGCCAAAAAGTTTTTTGCTTAAAAAAATTGCAGGGTCAATTTGACCCAGCGTGACAATCGACGGTTAAAATAAAAATAAAAAAGGAATTCAAATAATTGATTGTTTCAAAGATCCTTTGTTAGTTTGTATTTTAAATCATTGTCAAAGTGTTTTTCAGCCACGTGTCATCTATTTTGTGTTTTATAACGAAACATCTGTTCCATCCTGAATCACACGACTTTGGAAGGTACTATGTAGACCATCATTGATCATAAACGATAGCGAAATACAATTGGTGTTGCAAAAATCAATTCCTCTATCTTTTCAACGTGATAGCATGATCACGAGAGGAGAAAATGATCGGAGCTGTTGATCTACTACGTCAGCAGTGAATTCGTTTAAATAAACTATGAAGGTAGGTGTGCCACTTGGTCGACCAATCCGACCGGTTCATTCGTCCTCCAGCCTCCAATGGAATTCATCCATTTTCGCAATAATTAGCATTTGCTGCGTGTTTTCTTAACGCGTGCAGTTTTATCTTGCAAATCATTCCTCATTGAACTTGTTATTTCATATCACGTGAAAATACCTATTATGCATGGAAGAATTTTCAAATTAGCTTTATTCAACGTTGAGAAGAGATTTTAGTTTAATTTGAAATATATTTCCCTCTTTTAATTTTAATAGTTTCTTAAATACCTTTGAACGAAGCTAAGTTTTAAAAATTTATTACTGGAACTGCTTTTTAATTGGCGTTACCAGATGACTAGGGTAGATACTAGGCAGCAATACTTTTTTCTTAAAGCTTGTGATGTTAATAAACATTGTGTCAACCAGCAAGTCCCTGCTTCGTTTTATTTCCTTGTAATTAATTGAAATAGAAACGCAAGAAAAATGAATTGCCTAGTACCCACCCTTACGTGGTCACTAGCCGGTGTATCTATAACATTTTTTATCCTTAAATTGTACTTTTTGCAGTAAATTATCTTTTCAGTCATCGCATAATTCAACAGCTACGAGGTTTTTCCTCCTTATTTTCAGTTTAATTCTGAATGCACGTAGTCTATAAACTTCCTCATACCAGTTCTTTAAATCGTTTCGTTTAATATGTTTCCAGATGCTTATGCATTTCTAAATGTGAATTCTGTATATCTATAAAATGGCACTTATTTAAATGTGCATACCTTCTGTAAACTTCTCGAGTGAATTAGCCCACAAATCTGGTGGGAAGAAAATTTGAATTTTCGTCACATGCAACCCCATTTCCTAGATTTCGAAGTCTTATTATTCGAAATTAGTTTCCAGTCGACAAAGCCTTGCAGAAAATATGAAATGTTGATTAAACCAGTTTAAAATTGCAAATTATCTGCAACCTGCAAATTCAAATACAAATATCCAAAAAATCCCTTTTTATCGTTCTCGTTCATCGATCCAAGAAATCATGCACAAGCCTCCACCCCCATTCTAGATACATTTAAAAGGAACTCGTTCGGCAAACTTCATCAACATGTGGCGTGACGTCAGCTGCCTGGACTAGTTGTTCCCTCCGCCGCGATAGCGAGCCATTGCTCGAGGCTATTTACCTACGTAAGCAGGGAATCCGTTCAAATTAATTATGAAAGGTGTGGAACGCAGCCGACCAATCCAACCGGTTCATTCGTTCCCCAGCTTCCAGTGTAACATTTCGATTATTGGCGAATCTGAGACGATCTGGCCTCAGTGACGGAGTATCACCTGCACTAGGACTGTCGTTCGCTGACACCTACACCTTTTTTTCAATAAAGCTACAACGATCATTAGAATCGCAGTTCGCCCTGCTAGAGGCGCAAACGAAGCGGCGCAAGGTTGCCACAGCAACACGGGCGGATTTTAAGATCTTAAGGAGCGCACAGGGTGGGAAATTTGCCGAAGATTTTCAGATCCCTGGCCTGGGGATGTCGACCTCAGGCTGTCGCGAGGGATGGAACGTCCGAGCTTCGGATATCGCGAGGAGGACGCACAACCCCATAAGGTCCATTGTGGAGAACCTCGTCGTTGAGCCGAATCCCACTAAACCCGTGATCTCGTTGTCTATCGGTGAGATTTCCGTTCTGTACAGCATTTTTTTCTTTACCGATCGAACCTCGCTCACAGTTTCGGTTCGACGATTTCGAGAGGCCATTATTTATCGATTTACTTGTGTCTCGAGTTACGGTTAACCCATTTGCATCGGATGACGAAATGGTCCGTCAATTTTGCCTGGGATATGTCACGGATGACGGATCATTCCGTCGAAGTATGTAATGTACTATTACGGTGTAAATTTTTTCGTGACACGAGCCCATCTTTCATTCTGGGGAGATATCGTGCAAATGGGTTAATGTTACGGTGTTTGTTTAGTTCAATTTTGCGAAATTTAAAGAACCGAGGAATTGGAGTAGAAACTAGGGTAGATGTGCCGTTTGTGGCCATTGCACTATTTTTGGCCATGTGCATAATTATCTTACTTTTAAATTGCTTGCATCATAAATATTTTGTTTAGCATACCGCCAGAAATATAAGGGTATATTCACTGCTTACACGGGAAAATATTATATTTTTTAAGAAATGGCCAAAACTGGAACAATACCTTAAAGTGGCCACGAATGGTGCATCTACCCTACTTGTTTTACTAGTCTTTTCACTGATAAACGATCCCCTGGTTATATTTCCTCTGTCTTCGATTTACGAAATGGCTGAGGAAATTATTGCCATGTTGCATAATGGTGAAAAACTTCGAACAAACTGTGGAACCTGTTGTTTGTTTGAGTTCTCAATTCCTTCCTAATGTGAGAAGAATAGACTGGTTCACTTTGAATTAGGAAGGCTGTTACTAATAAACTTGATCAATGAAACTAAAATTAGTAATATTCCAACTATAGCTGGACGTAAGACTGAATAGGGTGGAACGAAATATAGGGCCACAATTTTTTTTATTATTCATGACTTTTAATAGTCGGCAAGAGTTGTTTTTTATAATGGTACTTAAGCTTTCAAAATCTGCACTTCGTCGGTAAATGTTTTAAGGTGCCGCGAGTCACTTAAGAATTATTCTTTTTATTTAGCTTATCAATTTTACCTTATCATATGATAGCACTTCTTTTTAAAAGAAACTTACTCATTAGATTTCATAGTCGTGTATCCTATCTGACTGCCACCCAACAACTGAAAAAAGCTGCCACGATGAAGGAGTGATGATTTATTGTATAGACAAAGGAAAACGAAAATGTTTAGAAGAAGCGTTCTGTTGCTTTGTTGGACGCGTGAGAGACGAGTAGGTACGCTAGAGGTTTGGACAGTGAACGTGTTAAAAGTATATTAAAAAATATATAAAAAAAATTTTATGTTATATGATTTGATTATGAAGCAAGAAATTAAAAGAAGTCTCTAATTAATTAGTTGCTTATTTTAATAACTTATTTTACTCATTTTAATATAAAATGTCCATTCACTGGTACGTGTTCATATACTGGTACATCCACCCTACACTAAACAAACAAACAAACAGAGGATCGAAGCTGAATAAAATCTTTTAAAAAGAATTACCACATTCAAAACTATAAAAACATGTTTAAAAAAACAAAAAGTTACGTAATACTTTAACATTCTTGCGGCACGCCCAATTTTTTTGGACAGAATCTAGGTTTTGCGGGCTTAATCTGTATCACTAAAGACAAGTTTTTTTCTCTATTAGAAACCAATCACAGAGTTGTGATTTTTTCGTTCCATGCTACTGCTGATGGGTTTTAAAATTGCTATAGTTTAAAACAAAGAGAGCAATTGCTTACAAATGAATTGTTGGGCAGAATACTACTATTGAAAAATAGTGAGTGCTTTCAGAAACTTTGAATGAGTATCTAAATACTAGTAGTAAATAGTAGTTACAGTATTTATTCAAACTTAAATTTATGAATCATCGATATCGTTTGATATCGATTGAAATAATTTTTTATTGAAATAATTTGAATTTGGTTAGTCCATAAATTGCACATGGAGTTAATAACACTCGATATAAGGGGTATTTTGACAAATACAGCATAGAGCATACTTTTGTAACGATCAGTAATTATTTTACCAAAATTTCAACTATTTATGTGAAAATTTAATATCGAATCGATTATTGCACGTAAATTAATCTTCACATTTTTTCCATTAATTCTCCCTTTGTCGCGGATTATCACCCGATTCGTCTGATCGTGAGCCAAGAAATATTTGCGAAAAGCACTCGAGACGGAGGGAGATAAAAAGTTTTCAGTTACGCGGGTCTGGGATTCGCGATGAATTTCGTGAGATCGGATAATTTCGTGTTCCATTCTTATCGCAGCCTGTTCGCGTGTAATTAGTTCAAAGTCAGCTCCCTTTAATGTCTCGTTTAAAAAAAAACCGTGGTTTGGTGGTCTGAAACCTTCCGTGGCTTTCGTAAATGAATTTTAGGCAATCAAGAAAGTTTCATGCTTTGATCTGCACTCAGAGCGTGAATCTTGTTTCATTAGCACAATTCAAGTTTAAAATATTTTAGATTTTAATTAGTAATATATACGTATTACAGAACAGGGGAGGTTTACGGAGAAAAATATTGTGATTGGGTTGCTTGAAATTACGAAACTTCCAAATTGAATCCAAATTGAATTCCAAATTGATCCAAGTTTTAATGGATTTTTAATTTTAAGGTGATCCTACAATCTTTGGTAACTTGAAACCACCTATGGAAGTGATAGAAGCTGTAAAAGAAGTCGTCGGATCTCAATTATATAATGGCTACGCACCATGTACAGGTATTGATCATCAATAATTGAACAATAATTGTATGAAGTACTCATTTTCATGACAAAGGTAATTCTATAGTTACTGAATAGAAAATTTTATGAAAATTTAACTTCGATGTTGACAACGATATTTTACTGTAATTACATTCAAATCTTAATGAATTTCCCTCTTAATATAATTTCTTGCAGTACTTGAGAAACTTATGATAATTTGAATAATTACTTAACTAACCAGATTTCTCTGTTTTATCCTGCGAACGCCGAATAAAAGAAGGAAATTTAATGTTCTTTTGTACTTAATTTTCTATGTTGTAATATTTTATTTTATATATTATGATGATCCATCTTCATAAATTCTATTAAGTCTCCGACATTCACTGGTTTGTTTATTATAATTTATCAAACCACCAAAGATTTTTTTTTAAATATATTTTGATTCTTCTACCAGGTCGACAAAATGTTTTTATATCTTAAATTATGGTACATTATGCAACAGCAAGATACAATATAATATCATATAGCTTTAAGAAATAGATACCTTAAAATCGATAGTAAAAAGCTTCAAACAAAAATTGATGTAAGCTCCAGTGTACCTGTCGATTAGGCTTTTTATTTCGTTTTTTCTAATTCAGGTTACGAGAGTGCAAGAAAAGCGGTAGCAGAATACAGTTCCAGTGAATTTGTAAAAGTCGAGCCTAAGGTAAAGTTTGAACGAAAAAATTTGCAAATAATCCCTACCGTAATTAATACAATTTCATTCATTCCAATTAACATTTTGTATACCACTTGCGGGAAGTTGTTCAATTCCAGTTGAAACTTTGTAACGAAAAAACAAACAGATAGTGCTAAACTGAAAAGCAGAGAGCGTTACAATTTTAAATCGAATTAAAAAGTTAGTTATTCCAGGTTGAAGAGCTAATTAACGCTCAATTGTAGTTACGATTTTAAATGAGTTTGAAATAACGTTTCGTGTTACTAATTATGCATACCTATTTGACGTTCCTGTGACTCACATGTGGCGCAAAATGTTGTTTCCAATAAATAATAACTAGTAACGTTATTTCGAGTTTTAATGTCACTCAAAATTAGCAAGCTATTCCGGTCAAGCATACTATAATTAAAATGGCTCACCTTCCGCTACACTAATATATATTTCAATCCATTTTGCAACTGGCTATAAATCAAATACAGCTATTAACACATTAATCTAATAAAATACATTATTCTAAAAAAATTTACACGACTATGAAACTTTTGTTCGTCGTACTATTCTGAATTTTTAAGGAACTACTGCTTTCATTCGTGGACTATGGAAGATTTACTGTAAATAATCGGGGAAAGTTTATAATATAATGCGATAAACTTGTCGAAAAACTTGGTGGCAGATAATGCACTGTATTTAAAGTATTAAATGAAAAGTTATGGGGTAAAACTTCGGCAACTTGTATTACGTTGAAAAGTAATTTATTATAAACTGAATTACGTTTGAACAGTTGGCAATCTTTTCATAGAATATTGAAATAATTCGTTTGTTTCAATTTTAATTAAATTGAGAGTTTGGTAGAGTTAGATTTCTTAGAGGGAAGAGGAACTGAATGGCGACCAGACAAGTGGCAATCTTTGTAAAACGTCTTTTTCGAAAGGTAAACTAGTTTTGGGGTTTAGTATGAAATAGGATCAAAATGTCACCGTGCAATCCGATTCGTTTCTCAATTGAAACTCGCGATCGATTCGAAACAACTGTTATGTACCTACGTATACAGGCCTGGCGGAGGAAATGAATAGAAAAAGTATTGGGAAAGAAAACCAAGAAGTATCTCGCTATTGCATATTATTATTGATTCAAAAATTACAGAGGTACTGGAAACTCAGTTGTACACAAATTCAGTTTAATTATACAGTGTTTAATTTCGCAAATGACACACGTATGATATTCATATTCAGTCTAATTATAATAATTATAAATTTGTATAAATTATTTGGATGCTGCGCTCGATATTTCGAATGGAAATGTATCCCGATAATTGAATAACTTTTATAATCACGAGCAAAAATATAGCAAGCATTGAGATACTATTATACATAATTTTGTATAATAATTACTGAAAAAATATTATGACTATATTCTTTAAAAATTTCTAAATGTAATATTATATTACATTATTTTTTTAATATTGTATCAAGAAAGGAATTTTACCCCAAACAATGTTAGCTGCTTTGCTATCACATGATTTTTAATTTTACTCAAACCACATTTAAATTCCAAAGCCAGTGGACACATAAGTACATTTAAGTATATTTACAATATGTAAATCTGTCACAAAAAATTTACACTGAGTTTTCATCAAATATAAAATATGCAATGAGAGATTCGCGCCTCACAATTATTCTGGAATTATTGCAAATTCACGTTTGACAATTGATGGGACCAAGGAAAGGTTACAACCTTTCAGGGAGCCTCGTTGGTTCTCTCACAATCGTAAAAGTGGATAGAAAAGTTAACAAAAAAACGGATAATTGAATTCCAACATTTGTATAAGGAATATCAGGTTTCGTTTCATCGATACTTGGATTTCCTACGCGCGTATTCCACGCCTCCATTTTCCATTTCGATATTTCGGCCAGAATTAGTTCTACGTGTAACTAGACGCGTATTGAAACTTGTTCATCCGCAGGCATCAACCGTGTTGTGTGTATTTATTCCATACACTGTATCTATACACGATATGTAGTTAAACCGCTAGTTGATCGAGCTGGCGATGAAATTCGCATGGAAAACTCGATTTCCCTCGGCGATCGATAACACAAACTGGAAGGTACATTTCCACGGAAAGAAGAAATACTACCAATTAACCGGGAGTGGCGCGTGCCTACGACAGATAAAATCAGCGAAACGTTTTGGGTCCCATTTTATCGAAACAACCACTTTTTTCATGGATACGTTTCGTTCCCATGCTTGTACGTTGCACCGCAAAATGGAAAATTCGAAGCTTTTCTCTACAAGATGTTTCTGCAATGATCATAGAATTTTTTCATGCGATGGAATTTTAAAATAATCTATCTAGGATTACAGAATCAAAGATGAGAGTTACAAGGAGTTTCGTACAAGTTTTGCTCCATAATAATGCATTTTTATGGGAAAACTTGTTATAATTGCTAGATACATATATATTTAGCGGTTATTCATATCTTCCAGGTCGATTTTATCTTTTAGTTCTTTTATTACTAACTTAGGCTTTTTAATTTACATTTCTCTTGAACATCAATGCGATGTTGCGTTACTTATCACGTCCAGAATTCGAGATGGTGATTTTTTATTGATTCCGGAACGCAAAGAGGGATTTTCTTGCCCCGTCGCCTCCGGTGTAATCGTAATTCCCTAACGCCGGTTACGCTTTTTGGAGTAACTGTGCGGGGCGGGTGGATTGGCGTTGAAGGATTGAGGAGGAAAAGAGCCAGACTCTTCAGTAGGGCTACAGCTGACGGCCCCTGCCGTAGACACACACACGGGGGCACAGAGGACATAATTTGGAACTTGTATATATATGAAATGTGATTGGGAGTTAGGACTAGCGAGAAGATTAGACCTCTGGTGGCGCTCGTCGACACTAACTCGCGATACTGTGGTGGGGCCCGGACGTCACATACTATTGCATGGATAACATGGAATGTATGAGACTTGGGGGTGTAACTGAAATCAATTGCAAATAAATAAAAATGCACTAAAAAGTGAAAAATAATGTTCCCCCTTATTTAATCTACGACTCTCATATTTTTTAAGTAGGTACCAGATTTATACATTGCAATTGATGAGACGCCGACGTAAAAAATATGAGAGTATATTAAATAAGGGAAAATATTATTTTTCACTTTTTAGTGCATTTTATTTTGAACTTTTTAGTTTTATATACAGGGTGTCCCACGGTAGACTGGACAGCAGGATATCTCCTAACATATGGGAGATAAAAAAATATGGAATTGCGTGGTTCGATGGGGCCAATTTATTAGCGCAGACGAATTTTTTTTCGATTATTATTTTAAAAGATACGATGGTCAAGTTCGGTTTTTTAAATGGAACTATTTTTTTTTGAAGAGGTGAGTTGATAGAGCGTTCCAAGACAAATTCAATAAGCATTAATGTATACACTTGATTTCCACTGGTTTTTTAGATATTGCGCTTGCAAATTTACTGAAAAAAATTTACTGCAAATTTCACTGGAAAAAAACCCGCTGAAATAGCAAGGACCGGGGTCGGTCTTGCTGGCGCCACGGGGGGGCCTTGCCTGTTGAAACAGATACCTACCTGCCAAAGGTCTACGCCAGGCCCAAAGGCTGGACAATTCTTTTCCGTCAGAAATCCTACTTACGTAGGTACATCTGCGGTATCAAAAAGCGGGTGCAATATCCATTACAGCATATTAAGAAATTCTTTTCTTCATCGTATCGAAGGGGAAGTGACGCCAATGGATTCCTTATGTTTTTCTGATGAAAATCATACCAAATATCATGCAAATCGAACTACTCGAACTACTCGAAGTAGGATTTTTGACGGAAAAGAATTGTCCAGCCTTTGGGCCTGGCGTAGACCTTTGGCAGGTAGGTATCTGTTTCAACAGGCAAGGCCCCCCGTGGCGCCAGCAAGGCCGACCCCGATCCTTGCTATTTCAGCGGGTTTTCTTCCAGTGAAAATCAGTAAATTTGCAAGCGCAATATCTCAAAAACCAGTGGAAAACAAGTGTATACATTAATGCTTATTGAATTTGTCTTGGAACGCACTATCAACTCACCTCTTCAAAAAAATAGTTGCATTTAAAAAACCGAACTTGACCATCGTATCTTTTAAAATAATAATCGAAAAAAAATCATCTGCGCTAATAAATTGGCCCCATTGAACCATGCAATTCCGTATTTTTTTAATTTTGTTATCTCCCATATGTTAAGAGATATCCTGCTGTCCAGTCTACCGTGGGACACCCTGTATATTGATACAACAGGTTGAGGAGATATGCGCATACCTACATAAAATAATAATAATTAGGTGACAACAGTCTTTCTTATTAACCAGAACTGTCAAAATAATAGGCCAATATTGATGCTGTGTAGGATGTCTCTTTCGAACAAAAAAAGATCATAAAAATCGGTCAATAGGTATGCTGAGGAGTTATGCGGGGACAAACATATAAAAAAAATACATACGGGTCGAATCTATAACCTCCTCCTTTTTGAAGTCGGTTAAAAAATGAACAGAATTGAGAAGTTACTTTTAAAATACAAATACGTAACCAAACAAATTCTCATTTTATTTCGTTTTTCCTTCTTCAAGGACGTAATCCTCTGCAGCGGATGTTCCTGCGCCCTTGATCTCTGTATAACAGCCCTAGCGCGGGAGGGCCAGAACATCCTGATACCACGACCTGGTTTTTCGATCTATCGAACTCTGGCAGAGGGACTCGGGATCACCGTAAAGTCCTACGATTTACGTGTAAGTATAAACGTACGTTGCAGACTATTTATACCTAAACCTGCCTATCCTCCTTTTCCGATCACTGATATCACAGTTCTATTATAAAAAAAGAGAGCTCTGATTTAATAATATTTTATTTCTGGATTTTTACCTCATTCGTATTAGATTCATTATTTTTGCAAGGAGACACTAGACAGCTCATTTGCGAATTTTAGCGACAATCCAACATTTATTTTATATTCCTCTAATAGACCTGGTATTGCAGGCTTCACACCACGTAGTACATTTAATATTTAAGACCGTCATTAAGAAATAACAATTGCAAGTCTCATTCCTGTCTCGTTTCAAATAAGTGAACTGATCAAGTTTTTAATATGATTTCTAAACTAACAATCACCAGCATACTACGTATTTCCTCGCTAATATCACTGCTGAGCTTGAAGCTGGGAATATTAATGCTAAATAACCAACCCTTTTGACGTTTATAAGATTTCAATATCGACCCATTGTCATTTTCAGAAATTTCAAATTAGACAAACTCATTTGCCAAATTCGAATTCTCTTGTAAGAATTGATAACCAAAAATGATATGACCACTTGCTGCTTAGATTGAAAGGATAACTCGACCCTCTCTGATATTACAAAATCGATAGAAGTCCAATATCGTGAAAAGAAAATTCTAACAAATTATGTGAACGTAGGGAAAAGAAGAACTGTAGGGATGAAGGAATTACACTCTGATCGTTTTTAACGCCAAAAAAAAATACGGGTAGACTTTCTTCTGGTTAAGAAGAACGTGGCAAGTCTCAACGTCATTGGTCCTACGAGTAAACATTTCGACGGAAAAACGGCAGAATATTAAACCGGAGCAACAATGAGGCCTCCTTCGCTTTTCCTTTCCGTCTGTTCTCGCCGCCGGTGTTTTAATTCCTCCTCTCTACTCGAGACACCGCGGACTATTTTACCGCGGAGAAGTAATTAAAACCGCAGTACCGTAGCTTTCCTTGTCTACGAGAGAGTGGGTTATAATGTACAAGTTGACACTGATTGTGTCTATGTATAAGCACGCGCAGATACTTGGTACGTGAACGATTCTTCATCATGTGGGATGAAAAATTAATTTGGGCCACGTGATCCGCTCCGTCCTCTTGCTAGGCGCGCTAAATGTCAAGGTCAAGATCAATTCTTTAATAGCTCATGAAAGTGGCTGAGGATGTTTTAATATCCATTATTTAGGATCATTTCTAAGAACCAGTGGAAGAAGCATGAAACCCTATTTAAATGGTACTTTCTGAAGATTAGGGGGCGCAGAGAGTTTATTGATCGCTGCAAGCAGAGATGGGCAGAATTGTTATTTAAAGGGGCCGTCCGGTCAAAACGCTCGAAAAATAGGTGATCTTTAGGATTTTTCTTAAAAAAAAGTACCTATACAACTTGCAGTAATTAACTTTATGGTCTTTCTTTATTTGTTCTTTAAAGATATAAAAACTGTTTTTTCTTTTCATTTTCCTGTAATGGTTCGAATTTTACGTGGCGCTCAATGCACTGCTGCAACAAAAGAGGCGTAAACGGTAGACAGTAGAACTCGACGTAGGATTGGCTGAAATAAAAAAACCAAAGATATTCTTATAGGTTATTTCAATTGCTATCGCATCAGCCTTTGAGAAGGCAAATAAAGCAAAATGGCGATGTTTGGTACACGTTTTAACGCAAACATGCGAAAAAAGGGGGTAATTCTGCGCCTAAAAATGTTAACAACGAAGAACTATGACCTCTAAAATTGATGATTAAAGGGTGATGCGATAGTGAATTCAATTACAAAGAAACTGCCACCAAGTTTTTTGGAATCAGTTAATAATTTCTTTTGTTATGCTTTGTTTGAACACGTATTCTTAAAAGGTTGAGTTTTCGAAAAATGAAATAATATAAAAATCGATTTTTAGACCGGACGGTCCCCTTAAATAAAATTTCAAGTAGCGAATGAAAATTAAACAAATTCTTCGTCATGTGTCGAATTAAGTTAACTCGGGTTAACGAACAAATGATGAAAAATTTTTTAACTTTCATTCGTTATTCGAAATTTTATTTAATACAAAATTACAAAATTTATTTAATACAAAAATACAAAATTTGTCCATCTCTGGCTGCGAGTGATGGTAAAGTAATATGCATCTGTTGATTTAAGTACATATGAACTATACGAGTGTCGTTAAAAGCAGTAAACAAATCTCTATATTACACGTTACAACTTGAAGGATAAGGGGAAAAACACGGGATGTCTATTTTCGTGATTTTGCAATTTATAGTATATTGTATTGGTGGCAACTGGGACTACCGAAATGTCAAATTACAAAGGCTTATAAAAATCACCCCTGAAAGATAACGTCCAAGATTTGGTATACTGGTTCAAAATAGAAATACGAAATATCTCCACTCT
This sequence comes from Andrena haemorrhoa, assembly GCA_910592295.1. Lineage (NCBI taxonomy): Eukaryota > Metazoa > Arthropoda > Insecta > Hymenoptera > Andrenidae > Andrena > Andrena haemorrhoa. The sequence goes on from OU342943.1 coordinate 18,989,000, forward strand.
TTGCCTAAGCACAAGCATAGGTCGTCAAAACAGAAATTATTTAAGAAAATTATATTTAATTGAAAATTAAATTTATTGAACCTTGTTTCTTTACTGACGGACTAAAGTATTAAAACTTAATTTTCTCGAAAATGCTGTTTTGTGACATTCCCTGTTTTTAACCGACTTCAAAAAGAAAGAGGTTCTCAGTTCGATATGTATGTACGTATGTATGTTAGTATGTATTAAGCTTGTCCGCGAATTTTTCTGTAACTTCTGGACCAATTATCGTGAAACTTATTGCATTTAATTTAGCTTCAGTCAAAATCGGTTCAGTAGTCTTGAAGTTACATATACCCAAAATAAGAAATCTGTTGCATTATTATTATTGGAATCTTTCGTTTCTAGCAAACGGTTCTTTTTTTTACGAGCAACTCCATTTGTAGGCCCGCCCATCTTTTTGAAATAAAATACAAAATACAAAATACAAAATACAAAATACAAAATACAAAATACAAAATACAAAATACAAAATACAAAATACAAAATACAAAATACAAAATACAAAATACAAAATACAAAATACAAAATACAAAATACAAAATACAAAATACAAAATACAAAATACAAAATACAAAATACAAAATACAAAATACAAAATACAAAATACAAAATACAAAATACAAAATACAAAATACAAAATACAAAATACAAAATACAAAATACAAAATACAAAATACAAAATACAAAATACAAAATAAAAAATACAAAATACAAAATACAAAATAAAAAATACAAAATACAAAATAAAAAATACAAAATACAAAATACAAAATAAAAAATAAAAAATACAAAATAAAAAATACAAAATACAAAATAAAAAATACAAAATACAAAATACAAAATTAAAAAACTTATAACCGACCAAAAAAATGCACTGAAAAGTAAAAAATAAGTTTTACCTTATTTAATCTATGCCTCTCAATTTTTTTAATCCGCGCCAGATTTATACACTGCAAATGATGTAGCGCCGACGTAATCTTATATTATCTATGACTCTCAATAAGAATTAACTAAGGAAGTACGAAGGAGAATAAGAATTAAATAAGGAAAAAACTGATTTTTTACTTTTCATTGCATTTTTATTTTTTTAAAGTCGGTTTTAATTTTTTTATTCCCCTCACCCTTCACTTATTAATTTTTCCAAGTGTACGTTTAACAAAGCAAAATTCGAGAGCACGAATAGTGACTTGAAATTCTTAAGATTAAAACACATTCTACTCATGTTTCATCGCATAAAACATATTAGAAAATTCAAAGCACGTTTAGTATAATGCAGCATGGTTGTGACAAAAATCTGAATTGGAATAAACATTCGTTAAAGTCTTCGCTAACTTTCAAAACCGGTTTGTCAAATATCAACATGATTGCGTTTCCTTTGCCACTGATAGCGTCGCACGGAGGATGAGCGGGCATTTAATTCTACTTCCTCATGACTATTCAGAAATTGCACTTTATACTTCCAAATCCATTCCCCTGCTTCTGCGGTACTGGTACTTCCAACATAGCTCATGGAATCAATTACCCATCAAATAAGCGAAGTCCCCTGTAAATGCAACAAAATTTATTCACTTATCAGTGTTTCAGCAGTAACTTAGATTTGAATATGAAACCACAGGTCCTTTCAAATTCACGGTTCCTCAGAAAACAATGATTCATAAAACACACTATCCCTCAAAACGCCAGCAGACGAAATTTATTAAGAAAACTACGAGTCCTTCAAGAAACCGTAATTCCTCGTAAAACCATGCTTTGTCGTAAACCTACGATTCCTCTAGAAATACCACACAAATCAGCCTCCCATAACCACAGTAATATTGGCAGCCTCTGGGATTGCGTGGGGACTGAAAGATTCGGGGCCAGATGTCATCGCATTCTATTCTTAGGTCTGAAATTTTCGTGATCTTGATCCCTCACGCAACTTCAGCAGTTTCTACTATTTCCTTAACACTCAAAGTTCAAGTCGCCTCCTCATCAATAATCATTTCCATCTCACCTAGCATCTCTATTTCACGACGAATCCCATTAAAACCAGTCACCCGTTTTTAGCCTGACCTCGGCTGGGAGATCGACCTAGATGATTTGGAATCACAGATCGACGAATTGACGGCGGCGATCATTATAAACAATCCTTCTAACCCTTGCGGGTCCGTGTTCAGCAGGGACCATACACTTGACATTCTCGACGTGGCCGCTCGTTACTGTGTACCCATTATAGCGGATGAGATATACGAGTATATGGTACGTGCTTAACATTCAGCTTTTACCATACACGACCTGCCAAATTGTTTCGCTTTTCAATTCGAATAAAGTGTGGCACGGCTCACAGGCTGAGTTTTTCTTTGCGTCAATTGGAAAATAAATCTGCAGATTCGATTGTACGACAGTTTACGAAATTCTATCTCTACTCGGGATTAAATTCGCTATTCTGTCACTCACTGCCTCTTTGTTGTTTCGTTTTCTTCAATCTCGATAGGCATGCATCAGGGGCGCGGCATATATGAATATACATGGTGTATAAAGGATTCCAAGTTTCATTTAGGCTGGAATGCGCTCGTGTAGTGAACGCAAATATTGGTTTTCCCAAACCGAATTCCATAGTGACGATTTTTCTCTTTTGACAGTAGAGCAGTGTTTTGTTTTGAGAATATGCGATTTTTCGTGTAGTGGGTATTAGTGGAAGCAATTCCATTTTATTTTGAATGAAGTAGGGATTCTTAAAGGGTGGCGATCTTAAGGGTAACATTTTGTGTTTGAATAGAATTAGTTGTGCAATTATAGTGGACTGGGAGGGAAATATTTTATTTTTAAAACAAAGAATTTTAGAATTTGTGGGAGATAAAGATATTTGCTCGAGAGAGGAAGATCAAACAAAGAGATACAGTCTGGCAGATGAAACTGAATGATTAAAAATTAATTTCATGTTAAATTGTTTACGTTCGACGTTTCTTTTCTGTTATTTATACTAGGTGTTTCCAGGACGGACTTTTCATTCGATAGCATCCTTGTCCAGCAAAGTTCCTATCTTGTCCTGTAGTGGCTTGACAAAACGGTACGCAGAAATGGTTTACGACACACTTTTGCATTTCACAGTCACATTGCTCGAATGTTTTCGTTTAAAATACTTCCATTAAGCCTTCACACTTTACTACCTCGATTTACGATTCTGCTGCACATACACTGCTGCCCGTAAGTATTTGCTGATTTATGTAGGCATCATTGATCATTGTAACACGTCAATATAAAATGTGTATATCAGTTAATCAAAAACGGAATAATCAAGTTCTTTGTTTCATTCACAATTATCTGGCATTTCTACTGGAACCTGTTTCTAACAATAAAGAGGCACAATCATTCTCTTGTTGCTTTTATTAATTTTTATACGGAAGACGCCACAAGTCATTAGGAGATCTTAAAAGACTATGTAAATATTAGGGTGGCCCTTATTTTCAACCTGCGATTTCTTTTACTCTCACCCCGTCACCCCGGGCAGAGATGGTTCCATATCATAAAGAAATAGTCTCTGAAAAATATTATTGCAATTGGACAGCAGGAAATGGTGCCGACCAGGCCGTAAAGTTTAGAATTCATCAATGTTTTGAATTTTAAGAATTTCTAAAAAATGGTGAGCCCTATCGAAATTTTGTTCAAATACTATTAAAAGAGCATTTAATTTTCTACAATTACTGTATATATAATTTTTTCGTGCTTCCAACCATTTTTTAGATAATAGCATTTGAACATAGAGAAATCAGCACTTCGCGCGTCCCACCTGTACGGCGTGACGTATTGTCCATACGCGCGTAGTGCGGATCTCTCTATTTTCAAACGCTATTATCTAAAAAATGGTTGGAAGCACGGAAAAATTATATATACAGTAATTGTAGAAAATTAAATGCTCTTTTAATAGTATTTGAACAAAATTTCGATAGGGCTCGCCATTTTTGAGAAATTCTTTATTCAAACTATTATTCTAAATTGAAACTATCGATGAATTCTAAACATTAAGGCCTGATCCTCACCCTTTCCTGTTGTCCGATTGTAATAAACTTTTTTAGGGACTGGTTTTTATCAAATGGCACTGTTCTAGGGGATGAGAGTAAAGAAATACAAAAAAAATTCGACATGTACAAATAAGGGTCACTCTAGTGAACATAGTTGAAAATAGAGTAAGTTGAATTCTCAAAGAAGGTTCCCCATAACCCATACAGCACACTTCGTTGCAGCAGTATTGCAGGAATGTTGCTGCAATATTGTGTTGTTGCAGGTTGCATTGCAATATTGCAGGAACGTTGCTGCATTACTGGAGTGCCAACGATCCTGCAATATTGCAAGTTCGTTGCCGTGCAATGTTCCAGTGGCAACGCCCCAGCAAAATCGCACGCACATTACCGTACAATATTGCAGAAATATTGGAGTAGCAACGTTCCTGCAACTTTCTTTGCAATGATGCGGTGCAACATTGCAAACTCGCACCAGAATATTGCCGAGGAGTTGCAGGATCATTGCCAGAATTTTGCCGTTTCGTTGCAGAATCATTGCCGGAACGTTGCAGGACTACATACTTGTAATGTTGCCGCAACTTTGCAAAAGTACACACCTGAAATATTGCGAAGGCGGACATAGGATTGAACCTGCAACGTCTCTGCAATGTTTTGGTGCAACATTGCAATCTTGCACCGCGTCATTGCAGAGACGTTGCTGCAATGTTATGGTGCTGTGTGGGAAGTAAGACACTACCAGTGTCTCCTAGCTCAAACCTGGGACTTCGAACCAAATACATAGTAATCATGCAACTCTTTCTCCCTATGGAATTGGTTAAGAAACCAATATTGTGTTCTATTTCTCTATAAATTCTTGCTATAACATGGAAAAGTATTTTCGAGAAATTCGTCATAAAACATACTTAGCCCCCTGCAAATGGACATACGTCAACAGAAGAAGCAACAGTCGAACTTAAATGATACCCTTACGTCAGCGAAGCCCCGATGGGCGGTCCGAGGGCCCGAGCATCCATAGCGTTTTCTACGAGCCGTGCGAAAGGGGTGCTCGAAGCCAATGAAGCGGCGGGCATGCAACGGATGGGCAAAACTCTATTATTTAGTATGCGTGTAGAGAACGCTATGGATGCTCGGGCCCTTTTTTTTTTATATAGAGTTTTATTCAAGTACAAGTATTAAACATATCACAGTGTACATTAAGTGAATAATCTACAAACTATCGTTTTTTTTTTTACTCGATTGCCTGATCGCATAAGCAACGCTCACAAACTATTAACCAGAAACCAGAAACTATTAACCCTATTTTTACGCAATTCTTCGATGTCATTTATTAAAAGCTAACAATAAACAATATAATTCACCCAGTCTCTGTTTAAAATCAATTTCGACAAATCCTCTGATCGACTCACAGACAGAAGAAAATGTATTAAAATCGCTTCAAAGTGAACTTTAACTAACGAATATAATATCCCCTCTTTATTTCGTGCTGAATATCGCGAAATTGCGCTTCGGTTGACGGACCGAGTAATCACGGGACAAGGGTGCTTTAGCTCGTGGCGTTTACGTTTCGACTGAACGACGATCTTCGTATTTCAGATTTTTAGTGCCCGGCTGGCGTATGGGCTGGATAATCGTTCACGATCGTCAGAACGTTCTGGAGGAGGAGGTAAGTGACGAACCGGCGCGGTATATACCGCGGAGCTTGAAAATAATTGCTCCTCCGCCCCGTATTGTCTCTGTAACGGGAACGTCAGTGTCCCACGAGCGTCGTGCCTCCCAGCGATTGGATTGAATTTCGTTGATTAAACTTTATTCCGTCGTTAAAGTTCGACTGTTGGCGTCGTTCGGTGGGCTCTTAACCCCGTTCGAGGTTTATTTGGAGAAAAAGAACCGAGGAAACGGGGAGAGGCGACAAATTGGGCGAGAGGATGCGACGAAGCTTAACGTGACTTTAATTTTTCGGGAAAAGTTTAATTCCTGTCCCCCTCCTCTGGCGTGGACTTTTAATGTAACTGATATTTTCGTTTCTTTGCGTAGATACGAAAAGCGCTGCACTGCCTGAGCCAAAGGATCATAGGTAGTAACACGCTCGTTCAGGGTGCTCTGCCGGCTATCCTGAGGAACACGCCTCAGAAATTTTATGACGATACAATGCGTACGTTACACGTGGGTATTTGTCACTATTCTGTGGTAATGGAGATTTCACTTTGTCTGTTAGGTGCTTTCAAGCAGTTTATAGCTGTGGGCGAGGGTAGACACTACTTGAACGTAAAGATACTTGATAATTTTGAGAAGTGAATAGTAATGATTTTGAAATTTTTGAAGCTTTGAACTGTTGGAATTTCTCTAAAGCTTTATTTATCATTACAATATGCAGGAACGTTAGTATTACTCTTAGCTTTTATGATGATAAAGTTTTGTAGCTTTTGTAGGTTCAGATTAAATAATAGAATGGATGTGTAAGTCCCAGCACAGTAGAGACGTTGAAGGCTTGTTACTTATAGCTATTCGTTTATTATTATAAATGATTATTCTTCATTTATGGGATTGATATTAATAATATGAACTACTTCTGCTTGGAAACTTTATTTTCCTCCGTTTTAGAGAAGCTCTAGCTGACCCGTTACCCGGTTTCACCCGGGAATTATTTATGATGTTTCCAAAATAAAAAAGCCTGAAAGAAATAATAAATAACCTATAATCTAATCTAGGTGTTATTCAAAATTTTATTGAAATCCGTCCAGCCGTTTAGGCGCAGAAGAAGGACAAACAAATAGACAACGTTTCACTTTTATATATTAGTAGGGATTTTTAAATAAACAAAAGCAGTGTCTATTACCTGGAGATATGTTCTATTCATATAATAATTAGTTTCGTTTATCATTTTCAGAGTCACTCGAAACTGGCATACAATTCTATACTGAAGATTCCTGGGCTGAAACCAATAATGCCAGCTGGGGCAATGTACATGATGGTAAATATTTCACTAATATCTCCATTGTCAATGAAAACTCAGAAGTTGCTAGAAAATCTTATGTAGCCACGACGTGTAAAATCACACTAAATGCTTTCTATGCACAACTCAAGCAAAGTTAAAATAGTATAAGCAGGAGCCAAGTGAAGCAGACTGTTCAAAGTACCTACACTCATTGCCAGCGGTTAATAAATCATTTCCCAATCACTATTGCGATTCCTAGTATGTAGTACCGAATCATTAAACCAAAGAACTCTTTCTTTTACAGAATTCAACTTTCGAATTTGTGATGACAACTAGACACTTCCAATATTCTTCATTTAATAACCATAAATGAAACATTGAGAGCAAACACGAACTAACCCACATTTTTTGCGAAATTGAGTTGGTAGAAATAATATAGATATTCCAATAGGCTATATGTACTAATCATATAGAGTAGGAAGAATTTTTTTTTCAATGTTGGTCAGTTCATTTTTGCTCCCAATGCCTTAAATTTACCACGACACTAACTCTTCCAATAACCTTTATATTTTCGATATTACAATAGAACGCACATGTTTTTCAAATTTCCAAACTATTCATCTTCACAACTCCATGTTGTAAATAAAATAATGATCCATCAGTGGTCGAGTTTTATCAGTGACAAATTTGAAATAAGCAGATGCAGAATTAAGGGGGGCTTGTGCCTTGTTGGGCCGAAAAATAGGTAATTCTTTTTGAATTTTTAGTACAAAAATGGTTCGACAAATTAATTTGAGGTTTGGCAAACTGTTTCATTGTATCTTGAACTATTGTTCTGAATTTTTGTGCGACACAGAAAATAAAAGACATGGTAGATGCAGAGAGAGTGTTGAAAAATAATCGGGTGGCCTTGGCGTTGACGATAAGTACTGTAAGAGTTATCCGAAACACAAAACGGAAAAGAGATTCTTAAATTATATGAATGTGGCTATGGGTGGTAGTGGATTTATTGCCATATCTGTTACCATTCCTTTTTTATTTAAAGATGTTTTCCCGATTTTGAGGCATAACCTTTCCCAGGCTCAAATCAGGTCAAAACCCAGACCTAACTCGGACCTAACCCAGACCTAACCCAGACCTTTCCCGGGCTCAAATCAGGTCGCTTCATCTTCTTCTTCATCTTCTTTAACATTTTTTTATTTTTCTCAATGCATCTACTACCCATACAGCACACTTCGTTGCAGCAGTATTGCAGGAACGTTGCTGCAATATTGCGTTGTCGCAGGTTGCATTGCAATATTGCAGGAACGATGCTGCAATATTGCCGTACAATATTGGAGTGGCAACGTTCTTGCAATATTGCAGAAATATTGCACACGCGTTGCCACTGCATTGTTCCAGTGGCAATGATCCCACAATATTCTGTAATATTGCGCGCACATCGACGTGCAATGTTCCAGTGGCAACGATCATACGATATTCCTGCATTATTGCGCGCACATTGACGTGCAATATTGTTAGGGCGGACATAGAAGTGAACCTGCAACGTCTCTGCAATGTCATGGTGCTGTGTGGGAAATAGTTCATACCAGTATTTACAGTTGCAGTGCAATATCTGAGTGGAAACGTTCTTGCAATATTGCAGGAATATTGCGGACACGTTGCCATGGCAATGTTCCAGTGGCAACGATCCTACAATATTTCTGCAATATTGCGCACACATTGACGTGTATTGTTACAGTGGAAACGCTCCAACAACATTCTGTAATATTGCACACACGTTGCCACTGCAATGTATACAGCACACTTCATTGCAGAATCATTGCCGGAACGTTGCAGGACTACAGATTTGTAATGTTGCCGCAACCTTGCAAAAATACACACCTACAATATTGCGAAGGCGGACATAGAATTGAACCTGCGACGTCTCTGCAATGTTTTGGTGCAACATTGCAATCTTGCACCGTGTCACTGCAGAGACGTTGCTACAATGTTATGGTGCCGTGCGGGTACCACCCATAGCCACATTCATATAGTTGAAGAGTCTCTTTTCCATCTTATGTTTTGAATAACCCTTACAGTACTTTTCGTCAACGCCAGGGCCGATTATTTTTCAACGCTCTCTCTGCATCTACAAAGTTTTTCTCACTGTCGCACAAAAATTCAGAACAATAGTTCCAGATACAACAAAACAGCCTGCCAAACCTCAAATTAATTTGTCGAACCGTTTCTGTATAAAAAATTCACAAAGAATTACCTATCTTTCGGCCCAACAAGGCGCAATCCCTGAAATCTCGATCTGTCCACCCATGCATAATAAAAACCAGGTGCACATTTCCGTGTCTTTGAACTGGGTCCCGAGCAAGTCAATCAAAAGTCGCCTCTCTTGCAAACATCCTCTGTAATTAACCGGGAATCAGGGCGCGGTTCCTACATACAGTACATACGTTTCCGTAAACACGACTACGTTAAGGACATCCAGTCGCAATTTACTGGCTATAAATTATCCTATCGGTTTCCAGGTTTACATAGATCTATCCTGTTTTCCGGAATTTAATTCCGATCTCGAATTCGTGCAGCGACTGCTAATGGAGGAGTCCGTGTTTTGCCTTCCTGGCCAGGTATGCCGTTTAAATCGCGTGTGCGTGTGCTGGATGTATTGCGTGTGTGTATGTCACGTGTGTGCACGTGTGCCTGCATCTGTTTGCCCGATGTTCACCACTGATTGCACGACGCTGAGCTCTTTTCGACAGTGCTTCGATTATCCGTCCTACATGAGACTGGTCATCACGGTACCGATGGACATGCTGGAGGAGGCATGCCAGAGGATTCAGGAGTTTTGCGGGAGGCATCACTACAAGACGGCCGAGGATATGCAAAGGAGCAGCTTGGCCGACGTGGACATCTCTTACTGAGGGGGAACAGTAAATCAGCCAGCTCGACTGTTCGTACGAGCGTGTTCAATTACTCCCAGTGGGCTGTGCGTTAAGACGATCATTCCCTGGAGGGAACTGCGCCTCCAGATCAGTGATCTTATTGTCAGTGCCATGAACGCGAATGGTTCTCGTCTGGGGTAGTCTAATCTGCCATGTAATTATGTACGTAATAAATGCTCTTCTTTCTATGCAAGAAGGTTCCCCGACCTTCTGATTACTACGGATCATAATCGCCTCTCGTCGATCGAGTGATTGTGAGCTTGAATCTGGTCGGGTGGTTGAAAAGGGAGGTCACTTTTGAGTAGGTATCGAAAGTTAGTAAGATGATGGGAAATCGATTCCTGCAGCTTTAGATAGAACAGGTGAATTTATTGTTTTGCTTCTGCTTAAATGTTAGACGTTTCAGGGAATATTTTAAATGTATTTTGTACTGCCTAAAGTCCTTGAGTACTATTTGGTGTATTTACACTGTATAATTGTTTTTATTATAACGAATGGTGTCGTAAAATTTTTTGATACTGTAGAGTGTAATGAAGAAATGAGACTTTTATGACTGCGACACGTTTTGCAATGTGTAGTGAAATTGAAAGGAATTGTGTTATATATCCAATACCATTTTTTCTGATGATGAAGTAAAGCATTGAAATCTTAGAATTTTTAGAAAATTTCACCTTATTTTCTAAAGCATGTTTTAATTTTGAAATCGTAACGATTTTAGCTGAATATTCCGAATTAATGGTTTCACTGATGCTGAAGTTAAAGCAAACGCTATTTCGAACAAATTATAGAAATACTAAAGCGTAACAATGAACGAACGTGAATTAAATTGCTAGTGAAATCAGCATAACGTTTCAAATTTGATTCATTTAATATTTTACTTATAATTTGCGCAAACCTCGCTTCCATTGCATTTTCCTTGTTACTCACTGAATTGCAACTATCGAAACAATATCTTTGCACACGGTGAACCAAAGAAGGTAGCGTGTTCTTACAAGAGAAAAATAATACAACTTCTTAAATATTAGATGTTTTAGGGAATATTTTAAATGTATTTTGTACTGCCTAAACTCCTTGAGTGGTATTTGGTGTATTTACAGTGTTATGCTTGTATAATTGTTTTCATCGTAATGAATGGTGTCTTAAAATTTTTGTTTGTTATTGTAGATTGTAACGAACAAAATTAGACTTTTATAACTGTGACACGTTTTCTAATGTGATAAGAGAAAGAAGATAGCATGTTCTTACGAAAGAAAATTAATACAACTGTCAACTTAAGTGATATCTGCATTAAGGCTGGGACTATTTGTCGAATTTTTCGTTATTCGAATACTTCAGTTGCTCAATTATTTTGCGAATATAATTCGAATATCCAAGTATTCGAATACTATTCGAATATCCAAGTATTCGAATACTATTCGAATATTTAAGTATTCGAATATCCAAGTATTCGAATACTATTCGAATATTTAAGTATTCGAATACTGATGTATTCATTTGTCAGAGTGAAATCTTGTAAGCTAATTTTGACCCACTTCACACCATACTATTCGAATAATAACATTCGAATACTGAAATATTCGAAGTTTATTCGTAGCATTCGAATACCTACTTGTAAAATGTTCGAATATTAAATTATTCGAATAGTCCCAGCCCTAATCTGCATAGGTAGGTGCTCTTGTACCCACACCTTTAAACTGTATATTTTTCAATTTGTCTTCCAAAACGATTCACCAAGCTCCAAACGAACGTCTCAATACTAAATTACTACTCTTATGAAATTCAGAAGAATCGTCAGTATCCAAATTAATAGGAAGACCTAATTGTTCAGGTAAAGGTTTTGGATACTGGAACACTCGCTTCCTTCCTGGTGATTATTCTACATATAGTTGAGAAAAAATAATGCAAATAACAACACAAAAAATGGAAACTAATCTAAATGGGACACTACATATAAATTGGTTAATACCTTGGACGTATTCCTGATCGAACATTCCTCAACTATGACTGCCAGTTTTCCCCACTTCGCAAGATCCCACCACGAAAGCTTCGATCTGTAAAACGGAGGTCCTTATGTCGCAAAAATACCATTGCTAAATGCGCATTTTGAGAAGGATAAGGTGGTCCATTAACAACCGGTCATATCGTATTAGTCGAATTTTAATTTGTACCATCACGCGTGTAAGGTCGCCCCTAACGCGAATTAATCTGTCATTGGCCCGCATATTTTAATTACTAATCCCCACATGGCGAATTCTCTGCACTCGCGCCCGGATCCACACATCCATATGTCCCGATGATCTAATTAATTTCCATTGCGCGCGTGCACGTTAAACTTCGCACCACGAGTTGCTCGCTAAACACGGGAATCCCCGTTAATTCCGCAGTGAAATGTTTCCACACGAAATTCGATTGCGTTGCGTTAATAACGCCGTTGCGTTCCCCGTCTTAATAATTGAATCTGTCGACGTTCGTCGAGCCGCACACGTCGAACGACAACATCCGAGATCCCCAACCACCGCCAAATATACATGTATCCTGTGTTAACTTCCGTTTAACAAATTGCACCGAGCTACCCGACAAAAACATTACAACGAAAACTCCCGCCGGTGTATAATAATAATAATAATAATAATAATAATAATAATTCGTCTTTATTCACCACAAAATTACATAAATAATTAAATGACAAATAGTCGAGATTCAGCATAGGTACCTGCTGTTTTGCAACCTAACCCCAAAACATTATCTAGCAGATATAAAGCTAGCGAGACAATAGAAGAGCGAGAGAGAGAGAACCGAAAGACAAGGGAAGTTACGGATAGTGGACGAGAATAAAAGAGCGGGCAGCGCATTTAAAAACGGGGATCGGGGATAGAGAACGAATTCTCAATGGAAGAGAAATATAGTAAAAGCAGGATAGATACGAGAAAGATGCCGTAAATTTGGCCGTACGATGAACAGGCACGGCCAGATCAGTACCACGCCTAGTAGATGGTGCGTAAACGGAGTGCAGAGAAGAATTGCTGCACAGTAATTCACTCGGATAGATAGGTGTCTCAGATTCAAGAGCCTTATGTACGATGCAGCACAGCTGGGTGATCCGCCGCTGCCTGACATTGAGCCAGCTGGAACGAAGGAAAAACGGCGAAATATGGTGAAACTTACGGACATTACAGGAATAACGAAGACACGAATTCTGGATATGTTGGACTAAAGACGAGAGGCCAGTAGAGAGACAAGGGCCATACACGACATCGGCGTAGCCAAAAGGAGAAGTAACAAGTGACTGACATGGCGAGAGCTTGGTGTGGGTAGAGAGAATACGACGAGAAGGATACAGGAACCGTAGACGAGCAAAAGCAGAACCTCACAAGACAGCTACATGACGGTCAAAGCGCCACTGAGGATCAAGGGTAGCACCGAGGATTTTGACAGTGGGTTGCATAGAAAGAGATGCAGAGCCCCAGGAAATAACAAAAGAAGACAGCTGTTGACGAAGAGCGGGAGGACCCACCCCTAATAAAGGCGATTTAGCGGGATTTAACTGCAAACCGTGAGAGTCAGCCCAAAGCGTGAGGCGTAGCAGGTCAGCAGCAATCTCACGTTTAGCAGAATCAGCCCCGCCAATATCAAACGCCTTAACCAGCTGAGTATCATCCGCGTGCATATAAAACCGGCAATTGCGACAGAGTGAGGGCAGATCCCTTACGTAAATACTAAACAGCAGTGGCCCATGAACCGAGCCTTCAGGTACTCCAGGTTTAACCGCGCGAATAGATGAGACCGTAGGCATGAACTGGTTAAGCATAACCTGCTGTAAACCAGTATGTCGTAGTTTAGCAATCAGCAGGTCATGTGATAGCAGATAGACGTCTAGAATCAAAGCCACCCAATACGGTATCCGACAAATGCAACAAGGATGCAGCAGTGCTATGACCACGTCGAAAACCAGACTGAAAGACTGGAACAGCATTAGTGGAGGTGAAAAACCTCTGAAGCTGTGTAATGCAAAGTTTCTCGAGCACCTTGGATAAGAAGGGAGTAAGAGAGATAGGACGAAGGGAATTAAGGGCGGTTGCATGAGGTGTTTTGGGAATAGGGACTACAAAGGAGTGCTTCGGGACACGAGGAAATACACCAGCGGAAATAGCCGCGTTGAAGAGATGTAGAAGTGAGTCGAGACAGTAAGGAAAGCAATTAAGGACCATACAGCCAGAAATATCGTAAGGATTAGAGGACGTGAGCTTAATGGTGTTAAAGACAGCTAGGAGATCCTCAGGACTGAAGGGCTCAAAAGCAAAGGTGGGAGAGTTAAGATCACTGTTAACCGAAGATGCATAATTACATATAAGGTGAGGAGAAGCGGTACAAGCAGGAAGAGAGTCAATGAAGTGATTATTAATTAGAGTAGGATCCGGAAAAGAATCAGTATCAGGCGAAACCCTAGACGATCGGTAGAATCCGGCCAGGGATAGGAAATCTCAGAACCTTCTGAAGGAGGAACGGGAATGAAAACTTTGAAAAAACGTCCGCTTCTCAGCACGGATGACAGAGTTCGCTACATTGCGAAGATGCTTATAATAATCCGTCTCACTGGGCGTTGAGGTGTGTGCGTACGTTCACACAAGCTAAGTTAAGCGTGTACATATACGCGTATAGTAAACAAATCGTAAATTACAACTTTCGTCCTGGAATCGGCCAGAAGGAAGTTTTTGCGGGTATAGTTGCCTTCAGTAGACATCTGTGCAGGGTGGTCTGGTGCGTTTGAACGTTAATAAGCACCGTACGTTGAAATAATAGTGAAATTATGACTTGAGAAATGACAGAATGAGGCTTCAAGGATTCTCCGCCACCAGCGCTAATGGTATATTCGAGCCACGTAGCACCAGCGTATACGTATACGCGAGGTAGTAAACAAACCGTAAATTACAACTTTCGTCCTGGAAACCATTCGGTTTTGTCAACTATCTAAATGAACGATTATAGAAAATAATATGTAATCAATTACACAATTACAGTTTAATCGTAATTTGCAATTTGTAATTAGATTACATTTTGCCCAACTCTGGTACATACGTAACGGATGATTTCTCGATAAATTGTGTATTTTCGGTAATCGCGATGCGACTAGTGTCTCAAACGCAGCTGCTTTTTGTCGTTTTCGTAAAGAACGCGAGTGGCTGATTTCAAGTTGTTTGGATTTGTGGTTATGGGTTCCATTTATTAATGATGGATAATTTTCTGACCCCCTAGGGGTCAATTTCTTTTTTTAAATATTATATTGTCTTTATCTATGCACGCCTGCAAAGTTTCAAGACAATTGGATAGTTGGAAGTGGGTTAGATTTGAGTTACCAGATTTGAACCATACAAACATACATACACACAACAAACAGACAGACAGAGGATCGAAGCTGAATAATGATTACGTTATTAAATTTGTATTTAAACAACAGACAAATCTTGGAGATAAAAAAAGATAAGTTGATGTATAGCTAGATAAAAAAGAAAGTGTCATGTTTTTCGAAGAATTATAGCATTCGTAAATTTCATTACGATCGGCGTGTTACACTTCGGTCATGTACGTTATTCAAATTGTATGCTTTGAAATTGCATATTGATTATTCAAGATATTACATCCTTTTACGTATAAATAAAAAAATAATGATTCGCAAATTAGTATTGTTCCATTGACATGTTTCCTAACTTCACTACCGAACCTCTCTATTTTTCATTATTGCTATCCACGGTGTAACCGTGTTGCTATCCTCTTTTACGTTCAGCGAGGCTCCGACGCTAGACGCAGCTCTCGTGCCATATTCATTCAAGACTTCTCGATAGAAGGAACTGTGGCAACAGCGCGGCAGAGACAGAGAGAAATCAGATGTGGCAACTATGCGTCAAAAATTCGTCCACATAGAGTACCTGGAGATGTCACCTCTGTAGAAATTCTTTTTATCGATTGCAGTAGTTTCATTAGAGTCCGTTTGTTTACTGGGGACGCTTCGATCGATTCGGACCATAACAAAAATGAGACGGCCCCCTTAAGGTGGAATCAGACGGCGCGTGGATCGGCGATCTTGCTCGGCTCGGCAAGTCGGCTTGGCGAGCCCGACTCGGCGATCCATGACCGATCAGACGGCGCGTGGCTTGGCGAGCTGGCTCGGCTCGTCTAGCTCGGCAAGTCGGCTTGGCGAGCCGAGCCATGACCGATCAGACGGCGCGTGGATCGGCGATTCACGCGCAAAGGTCGCCGATCCACGCGCCGTCTGATTCCACCTTTAGAAATCTCCTCACAGTATGCGTAATCCAAGGTGCCGAGGATTTAGGGACACGCATTAGTCTAATCGGCGCGTACTGATTGTATAAGGTGACCATCAAAGATTCAAACGCAGCAAGTTTGGAATCGACTGAATCACAGTCACCAATCAGATACCAGTTTAAGCCCTCAGCCGCACGGCGGAATTGCTCCTCAGGTATGTCCTTAAAGGTGAAATCAGACGGAGCATGGCTCGGCGAACTTTGCGCGTGAATCGCTGAACCACGCGCCGTCTGATCGGTCATGGCTCGGCTCGCCTATGCTCGCCAAGC
Organism: Andrena haemorrhoa; assembly: GCA_910592295.1. Lineage (NCBI taxonomy): Eukaryota > Metazoa > Arthropoda > Insecta > Hymenoptera > Andrenidae > Andrena > Andrena haemorrhoa. Next base: position 19,005,504 of record OU342943.1, read on the forward strand.
CGGCTTGCCGAGCTAGACCTTGAGATTACGTCGCATAATGAAACGTTGTCGGCCCGTCGATTTAGGAATATTAAGTATAGTGAAAACAAGACAGTGGTCGCTAATATGGCTAACATCCAAAGACCCTGCGGATACAATATCCACGTCATCGCTTACAAAGATTAAATCCAACAAAGTTTGAAGATAACGCAGTAATTCGGGTAGGCTCAGAACAAAACAAAATAAACATTTTTTAAAAAGCCTGTTTAACGATCCGTCTGTAGCGCCATATATAATGCATATTTTTGACTAAACAAACAAGTTTTTTAAAGCTTCCCACACAGTATCATAACATTGCAGCAACGTATCTACAACGACACGGTGCAAGATTGCAATGTTGCACCAAAACATTGCAGAGACGTTGCAGGTTCAATCTTATGTCCGCCTTCGCAATATTGTAGGTGTGTATTTTTGCAAAGTTGCGGCAACATTACAAATATGTAGTCCTGCAACGTTCCGGCAATGATTCTGCAACGAAGTGTGCTGTGTACATTGCAGTGGCAACGTGTGCGCAATATTACAGAATGTTGTTGGAGCGTTTCCACTGTAACAATACACGTTAATGTGTGCGCAATATTGTAGAATTGTTGCCACTGGAACATTGCAGTGGCAACGTGTGCGCAATATTCCTGCAATATTGCAAGAACGTTGCCACTCAAATATTGCACGGCAATATTGCAGCATTGTTCCTGCAATATTGCAAGAACGTTGCCACTCAAATATTGCACGGCAATATTGCAGCATTGTTCCTGCAATATTGCAATACAACCTGCAATAACGCAATATTGCAGCAACGTTCCTGCAATACTCCTGCAACGAAGTGTGCTTTATGGGTTATGATATTAATAAACATCGTGCCAAAGAACAAGTCTCAGTTTCAATTTGTTTCTTTGTAATTAATTGAAACAGAAATATTTCATTTCAGACAGAAACGACTGCCTAGTACCCTTAAACATCGATGGATCTGAAACATAAAATGACATTCTTGTAAAATAATGTTAATGTTAGAACACTAGAAAACAATATCGAAAAAATGTAATTTCGATTCTGTAAAGCTCGAGAGTTTCTCCTCGTGATATACACGATACTGTTGCAGATGCGACTTTCAACATGCGAGTTCCGTGTCTCCACTTCTTTAAAAATTTTATACCCCCACGTTTTCGGTTAGTTTTTAAACAAGTTCACTTGCCAAACTTTCTCATGCTCCATACGGTTAAGACCATGTGACGAAGCACATCCCTCACTTCAAGAAAGATCTTGAGAGGGGCTCAGGGCGCATCACAACCAACGTGTCAGTTAGAAACTTTAAAAGCTCCAACGTACGGTACACATTTCGGTTTGAGTTAAAAAAATTACATCATCGTCTTGGACATTCTGCTTTATACGTGTACTTGCAAAAGGTATAATGGAATGGTCGTACTTTTATTGACTTTATTCCGTACGGTACGTTACATGCACAATACGCCGCACTTCCACCGGGCTTCCCCATATTGTCCTGTTACACGGAACACACCCTCGAATTTTCGAACTCCAATTAGAAATTACCCTGCATATATCATTGGCGAGGGCAAATTGGAGAACATGGGTCGTTTTCCCTGTTCCGTGTTTCACGTGAGCCAGGGCTAGTTTTATTTTCGTTGAGGACTCCATTGTAACGCCGAGCGCTAACGAACACCCACAACTACCTCATTATGGCTCACGAACATGCATTATTATTCGCGTTGCGTGACTGCATTTGAACCAGTGCAAATATGTGTCTGAACGAATAAACTGTTGTTGCATTAAAGTTTTTGCTAAACGATTGCTCGCGCCGGTGGGAATAACGATATCGTTCAACAAAGTGTGCATTTAAGGAAAAGCAAACCACAAGGAGATGAGTGAAAAAAAACGGCAATTAAAGAGAAATATTCTCGCGTTTCATCAAAATATAACGACACTGTGGGAGAAAAATTGGAATGGGAAACGTGAATTTTTCATCCATGATTTTTAATTCTAGAATAAAATTCTACTGGGAAATATTTCGTATTTTTCGACATATTACTTAGGAGTATGTAAATTAACGCAAGTCTGCGAAAGAGAATAACTTAGGGAAATTTTAATGTAAATTATTACTCGATGGACGATTAGATTGGAACAACTTTGTTGGAAAATCGATACCAACATCGAATAGGCAAAGAATGTGTACATATGTACGTATTTTAATGTAAGTTATTACATTATAATTAAACTAAGATTGTTCCATTCGTGCTATTACTAAAATTGAATCATATCGCACACTGGTTCTCGTGTTTAATACCCGCTAACAGCAATATTGTATCGATTGAACAACGATATTGCTGTGTTATTTATTCTAGTACCGGTCCACGTTGAAAAGATATACCTTTGAAGTACTGTTTTAACTTTCTTGTTTTTGTCACGTCACAATATAGGTACTTTTCTGTATGCTTTTCAGTTATAAATAGACGTTGGGAATTGCTATCAAAGGGGAGTTCGTGAGATTCGTGTCACCAATTTCGCTAAAATTTGGAATATACTTACAAGGAGAGTATCCCAGGTGTCAGCCTCCGATTGCTTTGAATTTTGGATATGTTTTAGACGACCGAAAAATAAGATATACGTGTTTTTTTATAGCGGCCCGTTTTCTTATTTAGGGGGTGAAACTACCCCTCAAAGTTATAAGATTTCCAGGTGTTCGTCTCCGATTACTTTGGTTTCTGGATATATTTCAGAGGACCGAAAAATAAGAAGCAGATGTCTTTTTATTTTGGCCTGTTTGTATATTTGGGGGGTGAAACCACCCCTCAAAGTTATAAGGTATAATTATAAGTTATAAGTTGGCCAAAAACCAAAGCAATCGAAGGATGGCACCACCTATTCTCATGAAATTTGTGGCCTCACCCCGTGAACATGGAAACAGGCCAAAATAAAAAGATACCTGTTTCCTATTTTTCTTTCTTCTAAAACATATCCAAAATTCAAAGCAATAGGAGGAGGACAACTGGGATACTCTCCTTGTTAGTCGATGCCATGCATAGGAATGCATTAAATTTGTAGATTAAATGCATGAGAAGCACTATTCAATTTTTTTTTACAAAATCCTACAGTTTCGTGTTTACGTATGAGTGCATACATATATGTATATCGAGGCTCTAGGAAGGCCAAAGTTTTGAACTCGATATTCCCGAAGATTTTTTAGTACACTGCCTTATGCACTTATCACGTTATTATACATGCTGCGCAATAGCTGTGTGTGATGTTTGAACCAAATTGGTGATCTGCACCTTGTGCACCACTCTTGTAGGCCTTGTACCAAACACAACTTGAGACATGCAAGTTTCGTGTAAAAGAAATCAAAATTCACTTGCCCTTTGTACCTTGAGCTTTTGTCTCCAAAACGAATTTCACTGCACTATCATATTACTAAGAAATGAGCAACGCAAGGCTTCCACTGGATGAGTACATTGTTCTTCCCTCTACCACGAATTAAACAATACTGACTATTCGAAACAGTGTTCGTCCTTCGAGCAATATTACTACCTGCCTCGAGAATCAGAACAGACAAGACATGTGGGGTATGTAGATGAAGAACGTGGGGGTGTCGGTGATGGGAATAGAGACCCAAGGTTTCATAATTTGGGTGCGTGATTTATGACGAAGTAGGGGCGAAAAAAAGTGTCACAGGGTGCACTCCGCTAGTAAATACGTCTGCTATCTATTTTTCCCTCTTTTTACTTCCCTTTTAAAAGTAGTATGCGTGTTGGGGTACGTCCAAGTCTCGTATAAGTATGCTGCAATGAATAATGATATTGATGTATGAGGCCATAAGTGAACTTTGGTAGAATATATATTTACAGCCTGTCATTTATTTACATCTTACTTCGAATGAACTTCTCCCGATATCACAGTGATACTTGCTAACGTTATTATATAATAGTACCTGATATCACCTCTGGTAATCATTATTGGCTCCTAGAACTGGAGCATCATGATGGCCTGGTGTCTTCAAGGGAGGATTGTCACTGTCATTCGGGATAGATATTGGACGGAATAGAGAACTATTTCTGTAATATCTACGTAATTTGACAGACTGGATTAGAAGTGGACGTGGTTGGCTGTGTTCCGTCATTCGTTACAGGAGCATAATGCGCAGAAGCATACTGCGAGGTTCCTACCTCTTCTTTTTGCCAACATGGAAATCATGAAATTTTAGTCAATTTTTTATTGTGCTTCCACAGAATTTTCAGGGTAAAAATGGTTGTACCTACTTTTGACCAAGACTTTCCAAAAGTGCGTTTCCAAAATTGCTCTATAGACCGGGGATTATATTTCATTTTATTATTTAACTTCGGAGACATCGTACACTAAAGTTAATATGCGCGCAATGAGTCGCTACACATTGTTATTTCTCGTTGGGGGTACAAGGAGATCATCAGTCTAGTTCCTTATTCATCTGATATCACTCTCGTTTACCTTCTGCGTTGCCTATTTTCAATCCCACTTTGTTTATGTACTACCAGCCAATCTACCCTGTAGCTGCATTTTGATTCCATGTCCACTTGTTTGCTGAGTGAAATAAATTATGTTTCATTCAATTTCACTGAAAGGCGTTCCATCAGTTTTGATATGAAATCCTGGAATTGTTTGACAACGCGTATGAATAAGTCTGCGATTATGGCATTAAATGTATTAAAGTTCTTTGAAGTGATTTTGGCATTTATAAAAATTTCCTCTCCCTTTGTTATATACTTTGTTCTTCCTCTTTTAAATAGCCTTTCATTCATCTAATTCTGTATGTATGCGCTGTCCTTTGTACGTGTATTTTTAAAATTATATTCTTCTCTAGGACATTCTTGTCTCCGCGTTATACAATTTTTAATTTAGTTAGAGGGAATAGAAATTTAATACCTTGTTGAACGAAGCAATTAAAATAAAGAAAGATCGAAATGTTTAATGAAAAGACTAACTTTTGTTAATCAACAAATTAGTCATCGTGGATGTAGGATTGTGCTCTGTTCGATTATTTATTGTTTAATGCAGATACCGATTTAGATACTTATTTCTGATTGCTTAAAGTTGTGAGTTTCTTCTCGTTCGCGTGCTATTTGGAGGGGTAGTTCTTGCCTTTGTGTTTGCAGGTACAAATCTCTGTTATCGAAGTAGTGAATAGGGAGCCCTTTGACTAAATTTATGTGTTCCTATTTCTGGCGTCCCATTTCTGTTCTATGTGGATGATAGATGGTCGTATTTGCCTTATTGTACAGTTATTTCTATTATTTCCATATAATACGCGAATCCAAGCTTGAAGCACCTTTCACGTTTCTAGTCTTTGGAAAATTATGCAGATTACATATTTGAACAAGTAGATACCATTAAGGCACTACTTACTTCTTGATCAGGCACTAATATTTTATGAGTTCATGAAATAAATCATTCTTTTAAGTTTATTGTTTGAAATAATTTCTACAATAGAAATTGACAATTCAAAAATATGGATGCGGTATGTGAAAGCAGTTAGTATTGCGAGAACACTTGCAGAGAACCCTTGTTGAACGCCATTACTGATCGGAGTAAGAGAGCACGATCGACGACCCAGCCGATTTCAATGATGCTTTTGCAACTGTTAAAGGTGTTTTCATCCCTTTTGTTTATTAAATAGTAATTACTTACAATGTAGGACAGGAAATTTAGTATTATAATATATACCATTTGATTTAAAAGTCAGTGATTAATTATTTAGTTCCATTTTTTCTTGTGTAACTAACTTTTTAATCACCTGAATAACAAATAGGTTTGTCCAAGTGTTAGACTTAACCTAAAAGGACAAGTACAAAGAAGAAGAGCCCTTATAACAAGTAAGGCAAAGAAGAATTGAAGCAAGCTCTGCAGGACATAAATCATAATAAATTATCTGTGCGTGTTGTTGTCATGTTCTGTACATGATAAGAAGTTAGTTCCCATGTATTTTAGATGATCGAAAATTAGTTCCCATTTAAATATTTTAGGTGCTCAAAAAGTATAGATATGGGGGGCTGATTCAATTTTTTTGTAATAACTTACTGCGCGTGGTCCTTTGTAGATGAAATAGAAGATGACGTTTATTAAGTTTTTCCTTAAAGTTTAAACATAAATTTATCTTTTCGTAGCAAAAACTCTATGACTGGGAAGCCCTCCGCTCTCCATGAAGCGGGAAGCCCTCTAAAATGATGAAAAACTAGTTCCTTAACGTTATTCATAAAAATGTTGTGTTGATACACGATATTTTCCGAATTGGGTATAGGAGCATAGCAGCTCAGGAGTGTAGAGGTAAAGGGGTACTGTCAGAATACAAAATTTCATTAGTAGTATTTATATTTCATAAACAACCCAATGTATCATCTGTTTAAACCAATATTACACATTTGTATATTGGTTTCTACATAAGAACTGCTGAAAGACTTATCTTTTCCAATCAGAACCGATATACATGTATGTAAGATACTTCTATTCACGTCGTATGTAAGATACTTCTATTCACGGCTGACGACTACGATCGCGTAGGAAATCAATTTACATGTAATTACCTATCCGAGCTTGCCAATCTTCTTAATTGAAGAGTTCTCTGTGAACAGGAAACGTAGACGTTTAGGAGAGCTGACGTGGCCTTGATGAAGGGGTGCGCGTAAGGGGGTACGCCTTCCGGTTAGCTGCACCCCAATCCATGTGGTAAGCACAAATATTCATTCAGTAAGCTAGAACTGTTTACACGTTTCATTAAATTCGTTACACCCTCTTCACAATTGGGGCAATTGAACACGAAAAATTGTGAATACAATATTGCACGATCATACGTAAAGTGTTTGTTTAGTCGGGAAGAAAAATTATTATTCACCGATTAAACGAAGGTGTCCTTGTTAATATGTCATCAGATTTTGAATACCGCTTGTATTTTTGCAGGGTATTCTGTACAGCTTTCTTTTTAAAAAAATAATCAGGTGGTAAAAGTAGGTAAGTAGTAATTGGTAGAAGACGAATCTCGAGACTGTGATAAATACATGAAAACTTTTCTCTTCCATAATTCTATGCATTATTGTCGCACGTTTTCGCAAATAAAATATAAAATAACTTAAAAATTCGAAAAATTGTATTTGAAAGGTAGCTTAGGTTAGGTTTATTTTTCCTTTGAGTTCAAGAATTGTCCTCCTATATCGCCTAACGAACTCTAGACCCTCCGTATTTGAGAGACGTTACGCATTAATAGAAGTAACATTTACTATGCCTGTACGTTTGTATTATGTCACATGCCACACTGTTAAAAAGTAACACTGTAAGGTAAATGTCCCAATTAGCGACCCAGTCCCAATTATTGACACTTTATCCTTTATATTTAAATATGAATTTTTTTTCTGTTCCGAACGGGTGTTAAAAGTATTGAATTCGATTCGTGAATATTCAAAGTATCTTGCTGATGTTTTCGCTAATGTATATCATAACATATAATTAAGTAATAAATAAATGTTTTCACATGCGTCAGCTACAAATCCGTGAAAAAGTAGTGTCTTGTTACCGAACTTAAGACCGGCCAAATTTTAAGTATTAAGTATTTCTTGCATGGGTATATTAATGTAGGAAAATTATATTCGAATAAGTTCAAAAATAATTGTAAATTCACTATTTAAAAAAATTGCATTGAATTTTGTATTAAATTCATAATAATTATGGGGGCCAATAATCGGTACTCGTAAAATGTATGAATTCCTATTATTGACACGAGATGCCATATCATGTTTCCATCCCGCGTGTTTTGTCAGTTTGCATCGTAACCTGAATAAAAGATGTCTAATAAAGAGCATAATCGACGAAAAAATTATTCCCAGCAAATTTTTGTGTTGAGTTACAATAATAATTTAATAATAATTTAATAATAAAAGCTATTTTGTTTTGTACTAAGTATTTTACAAACATCCATTCCACGCATTATGTACGAGTCAATAATCCGGTCCGACATAGGTCACTATTTGGGACGAAGAGAGAATTGAGGGTCAAAATTAGGTACACGTGCATCATATAATATATATATTTATTATTAATAATTATATTCGAACAATTTCATCATAAGAAGGGGCCTTTTCCGTACTGGAAAAGAACCAGCCATATGATAGGCTATTAATGAGTAGCTGGGATAAATACTTTTAATATGTAAATATGTTAGAAGGGTCGCTAATTGGGACATTTACCTTATTTCTGCTTATAATATATCTGAAGTTAAATTAAATTCTTTCTTTGTTACTTCTGTTTGCACCATAGGTATTCAAGTATTTTCTGTTCAAAGCATGCTTTGACGGCGCAGCTAAAAATATCAAAGTGAAACGTGTCGCGAAGCCGAATCCTTTTGTAAAACAAAAAACGAAACGAAGAGGAGCGTACAAGTATGCACGGCGTCGAAAAACATGCACGATGTGAATGTATCGGACTCCCTTCATGATTACATTGGATGCTTATGGCTATCATTTCGAACATCTGTTGCAGGGAAGTTCGTAGTAAACAGAGTGCCTCGCTTGTAGATCCCTACGTACAACGATTCTTTTATACTCCTAGGATGTCGTCTTAGGGAAATTATTATAACGTAATAAATTTTGGAAATCAAATTTTAATGTTTCACCATCGCGGAACATGAATACTGCATTTATAATGTGCGGATTAATGAATCCGAATTAAATATTGAAATTGTCACTAACGAATAAGAATATAACAATGAAAAGAGAATGTCTTTTACAAATTATAAATTATGATAACAACAGTTGGAAAAAAATTCATGGGATTAGGCATTTTCATACAAAAATGAAAATTGTTCTGTTATGAAAATCTTTAGAATTGGTCCATGGGCTGAGTAATTTGTTAATATACCTATAAAGCAAATATAGTAACGAGAGTGACTATATAAATATGTAGGTGCACAGTCTATACAGAAAATTTGGTTATCGTGGTTTCTTTCGGTAGGTATGTATCCTCTCGTTCATTCGCTGAAAGTTCTATCGAAATGACTATCACGATCTTGAAACCCAAATCCTGATTAATTTATTTTTGCACATTTCATTTACCAGGAAGGTATAAATAAAAACGAAGTTCCATTGCAAAAAAAGTGAAATTCACGACGAATCGTAATCCAAAGTTCCAGGACTATTGTAAGTATATTGGTGTAAAATAAGGAGTGAAAATGGAGCAGAGATATTTCTTCACTACTTTCCAAGTTATCCCTCTTCCTTCTTTAAAAAACCTTCTTCTTTTAAGCATCAAAGTGTCAGTTAATATCAGTCATTGCACACATTAGAGTTTATTGGTTTTTTATATAAATGTGTAAAATTCGAAAACCGGATTTTAAATTTACAAAACCGGTTTTAGGTAGGTACTAGAAATAATATGTAAAAACTGATTAATTATTTAATTAAAAACGCTGATATTTTAACTTGAAATCGCCCTGAGCACAAGCATATTGTAGTAAAAATTCACTGTAAAACTAATCTTCATAAGTTCATATCTGCCGAAGAAAAATACTAAATGAAATAAAGATTTATAATTTATATTTTGCGGACTTTAGTTATTTCATTTCTTGTTTATTTGGTTTTGTATAGATACTATAGATAGAGTATATATTTATATACAGTAATCCCATAGATATTAAATAACCGAAAATATTTTAAAATAAGTGTTAATATTTTGTATTGTTTTAATCATATTTCGTGTTTTTTTTTGTAAAAATTCGAAGACTGGTTTAACCGGGTTTTTTCGAATACTGTATTTCGAAAACCGGTTTTCCAAAAGTCGGTTTTTGTATAAACCCTAGCACACACAGGTCACAATTTTGTCTAAAAATCCTTGACCAATGCAAATCCAGCAATCGCCATGAATATCCTTGGCTGCTAAAGATTTCTGATCCTCTCGCGGCCCAACAGAGAACATTTCTCTCCCTCAAAATGGCCCTGGAAACTCGGTAAGGCTAGTGCCAGGTCTCGGCCGTTAATTGATCGACGAGAGTGAAGAGATTTAGCAGCGGGTTGGTACAGCTAGCCGAACGTGAATCGGACTGGGATTCGCTAGGCCCTGAAAGAGAATTCTGAGCCTCGTCGTGAGTGCTGCACAGAATCTCGCATAATTGCGGCGCGAGGATAATCCATTCGAGATGGGAACCGATAATTCGGTGTGTAACGCGAAACTACTTGGACGCGAGTGCAATTTCTGATTAATAATTTCAAGGCGGCGCGGCCGAGCGTATGTGACCTTTCCTAATTGCGTTCTGTAGCCCGCACACCGACCTTCTCACGCTGCTAATAAAGAACGTCCTCGCCTGAACTGCACTTAAACGGAGGAGAATATCGTAACCATCGAATAAGTTATTGGGTTAAACCGCTCACCCGTACGAGTATAGTAGAAACTGATAGTGCAATGGAAGAACTGACAGTTAGGATATGTACTTAGACTTTGGAGGCTGTAACTGCGGTGATATTGGAGTGGTCTAGGTTATCAAATTTTGAATGAAGGTGATGTTCTGATTGAAGAGGTATAGAAGACGAAAAGGGATGAAGAGATACCTGCTATACTATAAAATGTTAGAGTCCAATATATATTAACAGTCTCATTAGCGTAAAGGTACCAGTAGTTGACCATGTATCAGTAGTTGACAACTTTTCAGAAAGACGTGAGAAATACGATTTTTAGAAGTGGCAAACTGTGGTTATTAGGAACCGCGGCGCGCTGTTGAAGAGAGATAGTTGCACTTCTAAAAACCTTATTTTTCACGGTTTTCTGAAAGTTGTCAACTAATGATACATGGTCAACTACTGGTATCTTTACCCTAATTCTTCAACTGGCAGTGGGGGAACCGAGGGATCTTTTACAACTTGACTACTTGAAGGGAACGTATGGGTACATTGTTTATATAACGTAGTTTTAATGTTTGATATTTTATTCATCATATGATGACAGGCACCAGTGTTTTGTACAAAATGAGGACCTTGCAGCAAGAGGGGTGCAGCTCCATATTTACCAACCTCGAGTAAATTAGAAAAAACTGTTTATAGATTTATTGCATTGACTTGATATTAAAAAGAGAATACTAATTGAAAAATATATATAGGTATATATATATATTCGCATAATAACCCATACAGCACACTTCGTTGCGGCAACGTTGCAGCAACCTTGCCATGTTGCATGGTTGCAGCGCAACGTTGCTGTAACGTTGCTGCAACATTACCGCGCAACATTGCACGGGGCGGACATAGAATTGTTGCTGCAACGTTGCAGCAACATTGCGGCAACATTGCAGGATCATTGCTGCAACGTTGCGGCAACATTGCGACAACTACCATTTAAACTTAAAATATTTCCGTTGTTTTTAATGATACGAGAAAATGTCTAAGGACAAAAGTGTTTGCTTCAGAGAGACAATTATTCTGACGAAGACGGTTTTTTCTCAAGGTTATATTTCCCGAAATTTCAAGATCATCGATGGTTTTTTAATGGGATGACGTATTTTCATTATTGTAACGTTATAGCCAATAAAAATACAAATTCAACCATGTCTAATATGTTGTCCTTTTTGTCTTGCAATCATTTTTTCCTGAGACATTTTCTCGTATCATTAAAAACAAAGGAGATATTTTAAGTTTAAATGTTAGGTAACTCACCCTGTATATTTTAATATGTAGAATGACACAGCGTGGAAGTTGTAGTACATACCTACATAGTGTTACAAAACCCTAATGGAGTCTGTCAAAATGAGTCTTCGTTTTTAAATAATTTGAGTTTAAAGTTTTGCATGGTAGGAGTATAAGTTTGAATACGTTAGCACTCTTATCAACACACACACACACACACAACGAGAGTGTGCTGTATGGGAAGTAGTAATTATTGAGTTGCTAAGTATTTATTTCGATTTTTTCGAATCTGCAGCTGCCCAAAAGTAAACTATTGCACAAAACAGTAATGAGAGCAGGCTCAAAATGTGAAAGAAGTCGCTCATTTGTTATCGGATTTGCATCAAACGTGCACCAAACGATTATTAGTGATGGGATGAAGTGAATTGGAAGTAGGCTCGAATCTGACTGGATACTTTCGAACAGTTCATGAGTACTTCGAAAAAGAAAAACAATACTTTTAAGTAGATTCGAACCTCGACGGGAAGTTTGAACTCTGTATAAGTAATTTGAGAAATGTTAGCAGTACTTTCATAAAGTATAATCGAACCCTGACTAAGTAAATTGAGCTGCAAGTAAGTACATACAGTGGTATATCATTTTTTAAAGATGTCATATTGCAAATTATAGGAACTTTTGTAAGTTCATTACTTTTTATGCTACGTGTAATTTTACGTTACAACATTCTTACAAGTTCATTTCTCACCTATCAGTAAAATGAAAGATCCTAAAATACTTTATTTAACCTTCTGAAATGCAATATTAGTAAAATGCTTCCACCAAATTTTGATGATAATGAAGTGCTCATAGCCAATTAAACATTTCCAAATGAGTCTTTCAACAAGCTGCTGTACAATAAAGCAGTATATACTTTCCAAATACATCGACCAATTCTATTAAAAATTTAAGCAACAAATAAAGAAAAAAATCAACGACGTTATGTTTTTCGTCGTTACAGTGAGTCACAGTGAAAGTCTCGTAAAATTTTGAATATCAAATATGCAACTAATTTTAATGCCAGTCAATTTCACTTGGACCAGACACGCTTTGAGTATTTCTAAATTTCACGATCCCGCCAGCGCGACGTCTGCGAATACGCGATATTTCGACCACATAGATTGGATTTGCAAAAGCCATTGCGGTCGACGCCTATTATCCGCCAGCTAGTTCATTTGTTGCACGGAACAACTTGACTCCCAGCGGTCAAATTTTCGTGAAAGTTGATATCGATGTGGTATTGATAAAGCTGATATCGCAAAAATTTGTTGGCTGTATCAAATTTAGATTGCCCCGTCAGATCGTTTTGCAAGAAGCCCTTTTCACACCCGGTTGGAATTTTCAAACCGATTGTTCGTATCTCACACATTATTTAACTGTTTGGTTTCTAGAGAAGCAATTGCTCTGCACTTTAACGTATTTTTACGTATGGAGTCTGAAATATAGCAACTATACCAACTCTTACTCTCCGGATATCCGAGTATCTGGATTGCTCGTTATAACTGGAAATCCGAATCGAAAACCGGATATCCGTCCTTGGAATCGAGTATCAGATTTCGGATATTTTATCATCACGACTGAATAAAGCTCACTTCATTTAAGAGGTTACTCGTCATAAAGAAGGTGTACAAAATTTGTTTGCGATCAAAATTTGTAGAGTAATTGATTAATTCTTTAATAATAAATGAACCAGTCGGAAACTATTTAAGAAAGATATTTCAAGATGTTTAACTATTAGCAATTTGTAATTAAATATAATGCTCTAAATGTCCGTATTTCTGCTCACGAAAAATAGCGATGTACGCATTTCTACTCACCATTTGTACCAATTTCTGCTCACATAATATGTTGCCTTTTCAGGTTAAAATAAGTTACATCTTTTATGGAGATGTTTTATAACACAACAGTAAAGCATAAAATAATGATAAACAAAAAATAAAATACCTTCGAATAGAAATAGAGGTTACAGCACATATTGAATTGTGAGGTTATGTTACTAAAATTTTGGTGAGTAGACATGCGTACATGACGGTGATTCACTGGACCCTAAACCTAATCACCTGTTTTCTACTTAACAAAATTAAAAATAGTAAAAAAATCTACATCCAGAGCACAATACGGTATCTGTTTTTGTTATTAAATAAGAACTTTTTCTGCAACAACTATTTTCTGCCCAATTATCGAATACCAATAGTGACGCTGTTCCTTAGTACAAGCAGCTAGAACAAGGTCAAAAAATCATGAGTCTCTTATTTTAAAAGTTTTTCGTTGCTTATGCTGCGCTTTAATTAGCCCCAAGCTCGTGCAACACTCGCGTAAATGTTCAAATAGTTTAGAATTATTTTGTTGTAACTATAGTACAAACGTGACACTTATAATAATAAGAAAAATACAAAAGGAGCAGAAATGGGGACATAAGTAGAAATTGGGACATTCACCTTACTACATTGATCTAACCACATCCAAAAGGAGCACACCAATCAAACCGTTGAAAAATAAAAAAAAACAACCAACACGCCACCGTTTCTCTGAGAATCAGCCAGTGCCACAGAGGTAAAACAAGATTCATCTTCGTTAACGTCCCCAATTTACAGTCCCTTTAATTCCAGGTTAATTGCAGAGCCTGTCTACTCGAGTCTCGCCTTTCGAGCCTTGACTTTGGCTCCTTGTCGAATCTATTTCAGCGACTTGCCCCGAATAATATCTTTTTGTCCCCTTTGTGCGAGCCCCCCCTGCTTCTTCCACGCTCTTCTTTTCCCCCAGTAATAACCAGTGTCTCTCATGCGCGTACGCTGAAACGCTCTTGATCTTTAAAACCGGGGACAACCCTTTACGCGCAGACGGAGTAAGCCGACACCGTGAAGTGGATGAGGCTGCAATATTCAGATGCTGCCGGTCAGAGGGGTGGATTTTCTCATCCGCGGCGAATGCCTCGCCTTCGAGCAGCCAGGATCCGCGCGGGATACTTGGGCCAACCCGCGGTGACATCGAGATATAACTGGTTTCGTAATTGTCGCGCCTCGGCGCACCGTGACTGACAACATAATCGCTGGCTACAATCAGAAGAACACTTTCCAAAAGTTCTTGGCGGCGGAGGTTCAAGCAGTCACGAAAGTAGTCTTCGAGGCTGGCGATTCTTCCATTTATGTGTCTGCCGAGCTACATCGGTTCGGGGGTTGCCAGAGGTGTGGACATTTTGGACGACCGCGAGAGATTCTCGACGACGATGAAAAGTGGGTTATGCAGTTTTTAACAGAACCTGAGGCTGCGTTAGACATTTCTGGTGCGTTTCGAGGGTTGACGGAAAAATAAGGATAGTGGAGTTATAGGGGTTATAAAAAACTGCCTCCATCGAACGAGATATTTACTACGAACCCTCTTCGAAATGATTTTCCGACACAACCTAAAATATCGAAACCCTTCAGCTTCCGTCTGAAAACATATTTAGAGAGCTTACCCCAGTAGCATTTATTTGTTGGGAGTTTGTTAGGCCAATGACGTGTTATCCGTTGTTGAAGTGTCGCGCTATTTTTAAATGGACCAATGATTGTAACCAACGCAGGCTCAACTGAAGGTTACTTCCCATAGGCCCAACTAAAGGTTTCTTTCCAAAAGACGTCTTAAAGACGTCCAGAAGGCGTCTTGAAGAACATCAACAGACATCGTAAGGACGTCTTTTTCAGGTCTGGTTTAGGAAGAAAAAATTCGCGATGAGGAGAATCGAACCCAAACTTTTCGCTTACGGAGCAAACGCTGTTTTTTTTAAATATATACGTTTATTAGTACCATTATTGTTTACAATGTGAAGGCTTTGATCCTTAACCTATCAAAGGATTACAGATTTTTTTTTTGCTTATAGACTAAAGACCCTAAAGAGTATTGGGTACGCACAGTCTTCTGATTTAGGTGTAATTGCACGTTCATAATCGGTGCGAGCTTTGGCTATGGAAGTTTTAGTTTTGCGCTTAATATCTAATATATAATAAGACGTGGAATGCTATAGTATAGGAAGGTACTTAAAACTATACCACTGTGATGAGCTTCAGCATGCGTATAATACAGAGTGGTCGGAACAAAGCCAGGAGTTGGACGGTGCTGTTAAAAAAATCAGGTACGTATGTATGAACTTACTTAACAATCTTAATTATACACAGTCGCATCGCCATTCATCCATTATGTACAAGATCCATTCATTCATCCATTCAAACCTATGTACATAACAAACATACCTTACATACTATTTATGTAAAAAAGAAAGAGAACAAAAGAAAATAAATATGATTTTTTTTTATAAACATGTTATCTTTGAGCTTTTTTGTATCGAGTAAATACCTGTAACCATCAAGACTATGGGCCGGTTACGCAGGCACAGGCAGGGACTGCCTGGCACATGTCAAGGTAAGTAGATTGCATGATGGGTTACTTTTTTTTCTTATATATGTAAATATATGTACATATATATATATATAGTCATATACCCATATATATTATATATATATAACCCCACATATACATACACATCTATAGTGATAAGGCTGTGCTTGCGCTTTGCTAACTGAGGATATTTTTCCTCGTTCTTACATTGGTTTATATATACAATATGTACATCGGTTCTTATACTATGATTGCACAGTCACAAATAGTACTCCGTTCGATTGACTTAATGTGAGCTAATTCACTCGTATGAATGTGCATTTGGGGTATTTGATACAGTTTGGTAGAGTGGATTTTGCCCGAGGGCATTATTGGAGCCACCAATATTTATCTGTGTTTTTTTTGTGATTATTTATGTGTATTATTATTGTGTATTTATTTATGTTTTTATCGCATTTCGAAAGATTATAAGCGAATCTCAGACAGGTGTCGCCTGCCTTGGTATCCGAACTATATGATAACTTTTTATTGGTCGTTTTTCTGTTTATGTGATATATAATTGGGATCATATCATCGTTCTGAATTAGACCTATAGAGTCCAGATATGGGAATGCTTGGGGGGGAACGTAACCAGAGGTTCTCGCGTTCTCAAAATATAGTGGGTTTGGGTAAACAGAGTGGTATATTAGGGAGTTAGAATTTATTGTGTAGATTCTAGACCAGCGATCTCTAATTAATTTTAGAATGAATAGGCCAATCCTGACCAACTTGGCTTCAGCAAACGCTGTTCGCACCTACCCAACACATTTCCTTGTAAACATTTCTAATTTCTAGTTACATAACTAGTATTCATTGCTTACAAAAGCTGAGCATTGACGCGAAATGTTCTACAAAATATCATTAATCGACCTTTAGACTCATTCCGTGAAATTTCACATTCGTCTTGTGAAATTTTACACTTTTTCCCTGCACCTTTAAGGAACTGTATAAAATAATGCGCTCCAAGGATGCATTCAGCCGGAATAAATACGTGTGCAATAAAGTATATATCAACAGCCTGTGTTGTTTATATTAACCCTCGGTTGTCACACTGGGTCAAATTGACCCTGCAATTTTTGAAGCAAAACACATTTTCTCGGAACTCTTATTACTTCCAATTTTTTTTTAAGCATGATGACACTTTAAATGTTCGCATATATTCTACAATGTTCGAACTTTATCTCAGAATTTTTTAGACTTAATTTAACAAATAGTTTTTAAGTAACAACTGATTGAAAATTGACAGGGTCAAATTGACCCAGTGTGACAACGACGTTCGAAAAAGTAGGTGTGACAACCGAGGGTTAAACAGACTGATAAACAAATCTCGACCTGTATAGTCATTTAATTTTGTCTCCATTCTCATTACGTTTCCAATACGTTCAGTTAAGAACTTTAAAAAATTGCTTTCTGAATCTTACACTTAATAAACATAGGTACCAACGTTATACAAAATTTTCTGAAAATTAACAAATTATTCTCCCCAGAAGTTCCAGCACTTTTTAAAATTGTTCACTCAACTACCAGTTTCAGTTACGCGTCACAACAACTGCGTCGTCCGTTTCGCGCGAAAATTTCCTCCACAAACCAAAACCAACTAAACATTCATGGCCGAACAATAGAAAAGCTGCAATTATTATTCCCTGAAACGTAGACTCCAACCAATTACACAAAAATGAACCATCTACATTGTAGATTCTACAAGTAATTCCGGCGAACGATAAAAAGGAACAGAGGTACCTACATGTTTGAGTGCTACTCCAACATATTGGTTGTTACGAAACTCAAATTCGAGCGCTGCTAATTCAACAACTGTGCCCGTACACCCATGCGTCGCCAGCAAGCTGGTCGGCGAAGGGAGCTCGAAAATCGCGGTGCCCGCATCGCGTCGCTTTGAATTCGCGAGACCGCGACGACGTCGTCTGCTGGGGTGCTGAATGCGAAGAACACCAGCAGCGACCCCGGAAAAAGAGGGGAAAGAAGACGGCCGGGTGTGTTTTGCACGAGCGAGCACACCGTGTGTGCCGCCTGCTGCATCCTGTGTTACGCTTTCCGCCCGTGTGCAGCGTATGTCAATAATAGAAGTCGAAATAAAGGGGCGGCCGTGTGCGAAACTTTTGAATATTATCAGAACCCCCGAAGAAAAATATATGCGCATTATGCCGGCGTACTGCAGAGGCGGAGAGATTCTCCCGATGTTTGTAAGCCGCCGCGCGGCAGGAGCACTTCTGTCTGACAGACAACGTTATCTGCATCCCCCACGTTGCTGCTCCAACCTTTTTAACGGGTTCAGTAGTTTGTTTCGATTATTTTCAAACATTGCCCACTGAACAGTATTAACGCGGCTCTTTTCCGTGACGTTTCGCGATACATTAGGTCATTTGTATTTCACTTTTCATTTATATCTACGGGTCTTTATTTTTCAGAATTATTGACAGAGGTGTCATTTCATGCGAAATCGATCATTTCTTGTATTTGACGCGAAGGATTCTGATGGAATTAAAATCGGCAGTTTTTGTTCATTTAGGGGAGGGTTTAAGGGGGTACACCCGTTTGAACCCTCGGAAAATGTGTACATTTTGTGGATTTTTTTACAAGTCAACGGTTTGATGCAGATTTCCCGTTTTTCTACTATCTTTACATAGTATTATGAACTACTTAAAAAAAAAGTTTCAGTTGAAAAACTATTGTTTTTCGGAAGTTATGGATACATATCCGAAAGTCTCTCGATTTTAGACGGCTAAACGGTGGGCCTGAAAAGAGCTGTATGTCGTGTCTGAAATCAAGAACAATAAAATCTCCTTATAAAGTATGTCAATAGCTATCGTCCAACGGGGCCGATTTTGAAAATTTTGAAAAATGAAGAAATAGTGAGAGATCAAAGGTAAAGTTACATTTTTCTAAGAGAAAAGGCCACCTTTTTTCTTTATAGATAATAAACGAGGAATCGGAATAAAAAAAGCCCTCGTTGGTCGATGTGGAATCTTATTACGATCCTGCATGCGAAATTGGAACTGAATTGGTTGAACGCAGCGCGAGTTTTTAGGCGCATCGTAATGAAAAATATAGTTCCGCTGCGATCGGTCGCGCCGCGCCACCCCGTGCTACCTGGGTTGTTTCACTCAGATGCCTATAACTTCGTGAATCTTCCGAATTTTTACATCGGACTTGATTTATAATATTTCTAAAACTTCAGTCTATGAAAATATGTAAAATGAAAAAATCCGATCTTTGACACTTTCAAACGGTTATACCCCCTTAAGTTATCATCAGGGCTGTTCCTGGGGTTTGGCCGCTTAGGTGCAAAAAGCAATATTGCCGCCCTTATTAATTCAATATTGTTTGATTAAGAATTTAATATGCAGTGTCTACTTCTATATCTATACATACATAATTTTAAACAGTTATCATGCAAGAGAGTTTCGATTATTATTCTTGTTAATAAAAATTGTATAAATATTAAACGGCCTACGGACGCCCCTAGGTTTGGCCGCTCAGGTGCGGGGGCACCTTCTGCACCCCCGCCAGGAACAGCCCTGGTCATCATTTCCCTGGCTTTCGATTCGAATTTATTTAAAACTATGGCCCTTCGAAGTTTGCAATTTTTCCTTGCTTTGGCAATAATGTTTTTAACAGGTGTTCTAAAAATATTTGAAACCGCCAAAGTGATGAATTAAACCTCTCCTTATTTGACGTGAACTACAGCACAGGTATTCCGATTTCAGTAAAATCCGTGACATTGATTGTGAGTGCGATAAGTGATCGATTTAGCGTGGAATGATCCAGAGGAGTTTTTGCACCTTTCATGCTGTCGAGTTATTTCCTATTAAATCCAGTATTTATAACTGGAAAGGACTGCAATTTCAATCAATTAGGCTTTCGTTGGAAGGATAAATAAAGCGATACGTCCAAATTGAATTCTAATAAATTTATCTTTTCGCATCAGAATAAACTTGTTAAACTGAGTTGATAGCTACTTTCACTTGGGAATTATTCATGCGAGAACTTGCAGCTTTTAAATTTCTTTTTCAAAGAAATATTCCTGATTCTTAGTGTCTGGTAAAATTCTCTTCACGTTCAAAGTTTTTAATTAAGAACGGAGTTGAACCGTTAGATTGCCGCTTCCAGCAAGCGTTCCTTCGCGTCGTTTTTGGCAGTAAAGCCACGGAACACATTGTTGTAGGAACGGTGAATTGTAACGGAGCCTGTGCAAACGTTGCCCGCGTACAACAAATCATTTTTTGACAATTAATTCCACGAGAACCGGAGTTGCCGCTTTTATTCCCGCGGAATTGGGTTCGAGCCGAGCTCGTAGGCATTTTAGCCTCTCTAATTAAACGCCCTAGTTATTGTTTGCAAAGCTCTGTTGCTGCCGTTTCCATTTAAATGCATGGAGTGCATTCTATTTGCATTTAAATGCCGATCGAGACATCTGGCCAGCATCGCCGCGACGTCTTGCCCGATATCTAGATGAACTGCCAGCATCGATCACGTATCTCGCTAAGGAGTCAAGCCACGTTAACGTTCGAGGCGATAAGCTGGCGCTTGCAAGGTATTTTCCTCGCTTGAAAGCCAATTCTTTTCATAATCAACGTTTAATCTTAAAAATGGCCCTTGTCGTTTGAACAAGATTCGGGGAGACGTTTTGTCTTTGCCAGTGCCTTCCTGGGCGTGTCACATAATTCAGGAATAACCCTAATAATTTGAAATAATCCCGAGTTAATAAATGCAACGCTGAACAACAAGATATTTTTACTGGAAGGAAATCAATTGAAATCGCAATTTTAAGATTAAGTTTGGAAACAAAAAATTGATCCATAGGTACGTTGATAATATCGATAAATATTGGAAAGGAACTGATGTTTATTATTGGGCAAAGATACGTGTGAAATCAAAGAGCCGAGTTGAAGTATTACTTGCGGAAGCGATCTTCTGATGAACGATGCAATATTCCAGTGCACGTCCATGGCAAATATTAATCGCGCTTCTTCGAATTCCTTTCACATTACCTGCACCCCTTGAATCAACATTAATTTTCGTTCTTGGAGGGAAAAGGCATTCGTGGCACGTCTTATGGTTTTCCCCGGCTAAGTCGATGTACGTTGAAACGTCCTAAACGTAGCTCAAATGCTTTGATAAAGTCTCATGGTAGAAAAGGATTGGCACGTGCTCATGATTCGCGCGTGTGCACGCATGACAAGCACTGCGCCCGTTGGACAACACTTTTATCGAGCCAGAAGTGTACGGATATTTTCAGCAACTTTTGTCAAAAGGAATTCGTGCAGATAGGAGTAATTTCTAAGATAGCGTTTCTTCTTACAAGTAAACATTCACTTATAGAGAATGGAGTTTCCCGATTTGGAATATATATATTTTTAAAGTACTCGTCGTAACTAAGATATCCTGAAAATTATATCTGCAATGGACCTATTTTACTCATATTATCAATAACATTCAATATAGCCTCTAGGCGTATTCGAAAAACGGCAAAATCCTCTTATTTAAGAATAATAAACTAAAACCTGGCATCTGTAAGTTTTTTTTGTGGTGCTGAATCCGAATGTGACGTTATTCTTTGTGTAAAAAAAATCCTAAGGTAGTTCTCTTAATAGAAAAATCGTTTTTTCGGAGATAACTCAAAAAGGAAAGGCCGGAGAATTTTTTAAATAGACGAATTCAAAGTTATCATGGGGGCGCAAATAACACCAGTGAGAGATGAGTATATGTATGAGTCATTCATTGTTCGACGATCTTCACATTGACTGCTCTACCGTGTTCGAATAAAATTGTAAGTGTTTTCATCATGTTTCCCCATGTTAACTTTGAATTCGTCTATTTAAAAAATTCTCCGGCATTTCTTTTTTTAGTTATCTCCAAAAAAACGATTTTTTATTCAGAGAACTACCTTAGGAAATTTTTTGACACCAAAAATAAGATCATATTCGGATTCAGCACCTCAAAAAACATACAGATACCACGTTTTAGCCAATTATTGTAGTAATCTAAAAGGGGAATAATAGGTCCATTGCAGATATAATTTTCAGGATTTCTTAGTTACTATGAGTACTTTAAAAATATATATTCCAAATCGGGAAACTCCATTCCCTATAAGTGAATGTTTACTAGTTAGAACACTCGACTGGATTGTTCCTTTATAATTCGATAAATATTGAGAATTCAACGAAACACTAAAATTAATAGAAACTAAATTATGTAACATTTTACATTTTAAATTACAAATGCCACCAAAAATAATTAGCAATCAGCAGACATGCAGTTGACTGACCAAGCAAGTAGAATATGCCTGCGCTCGTCGAACTCTATCAGACACGGAACGATCATTTCTTCTGATTTATCACAGCATGAATTATGTCCCATTCCACATGAAATACGAATGCATTTTTATTTCTTCAGGAAAAACGTATTATCTTTCTTACTCCACAATCGGGTCTGCAGACTAGAAGTCTCCGTCGTGTTCCTAAAAATCAGATGGTTGGCGAACGAGTGCTGAAATACGAAAGCAATGAAAGTAATAGTAGATGGTTCCACGTCAGGTGTTCGGTTATAAAAACGAAAGGGAGGAAGAGCTATCGTACGAGTTAGACACGGTCGAGTACCCTTGCGTACGCATGCAGTGCCTCGAACAAGGGTGCCTTTGTATCAAGCTGGAGTTCTTGCACTTCTACTCCTTATAGACAACCGTGAATGGCTATTTCAAAAACGGCTGCAAGGATATCGCTTCGAATGCGCGAGGTAATTAATTGAAGGGATGTAACGAGGCCTTACTTTGTGAATTTCCTGTGACGACTCTATACAATTGCATTAATCCCGTTCACTTTTGTCAACATTAGAAGTAGTTTGAATACTAACGTAATGTGGTTAATTAAATCTTGTATCAATCCCTTAAAACAAAATAAAGTATAGCTCTTAAGGAGACCTTCCGGTCTAGAGCCCCCCAAAATAGGTGATCTTTAGGAATTAATTAAAGGAAAACTACTATATATAAATCAATGGGACTTTTTGCATTGTATTAAAGATGTCTTAAGTTATAGAAATATATTTTTTGTTTTGTAATTAATCATTGCAGACGGTACTGGGGAGTCGTTAAAATCAAGGCGTTAAAAAATTGATCCAAATCGGTGGGACCTGTATTTCCAAAAGTTATTATCCGATTCGACTGAAACATTTTTTATTTTGAGGAATATACCTCTGGCTAGGGGGCGGGGGGTACCAGAAAAAAATACACATTTCATAAATCAAAAATGACATTTTTTTAGGAAATAACAACACTTGAAGTTTGAAGTCACTTTTCCCTATATTTTTCATCCTTTCAACGCCATTGAAAATTATAAATTTTCAATTTCTTGTATTTTTTCTGATATACCCCCTAGCCAGATGTATATTCTTCAAAATAAAAAAAGTTTCAGCCGAATCGGATAGTAACTTTTGGAAATACAGGTCCCATTTTTTGAGAACACTGTTTCGAGAAAAACGCGTTTAACGTTTTACGTGGGTGCCGAGTGGCCGGTTGTGACCCATGCATTTGCCGCCACTCAAATGCCTATAACTTCGGAAATTTTACGAATTTCAACAAGTCCTTTTAAGCAGGTATTCCTAAAAGGTTGAACATTCGAAAAATGAAATAAATAAAATTCGACTTTGAGACCAGAAGGTCCACTTAAGGGGTAATGCCACTCTAGAACCCGAAAAAGCAGACAGATTTTGAAAATTTGTTATGCGAGCCTTGTGAATGGAATACAAAATCTGTTTGAAGGCTTTTATTGTACATACCTTGAAGCATGATCACAATATTTTTTTTTAGTTTTTTTAATACAAAATGGCGGCGATACAGCTTAACAAAAGAAGCTTCTTCTGAAAAACAGTGTTCCGCGGCTGGAAAGATTTCTTCTTCAATTTTTGACCCAGGACAAAGAACCAAAAAATTTTGAATTCTTTATAAGATTATCTCGGGAAGTACACGAGGAAATTAAAAAATACTGTTTTTTTGTAAGAATGGTGCGTGTAATTTTCTGTTAAAACGTTCTTAATAATTGCTATTGCTCTTTTGGTAATTATAGTTTCGTATTTGTACAATACTATAAAATTTATATATAGTTAGAAGCATTACACTTTAAATGAGAAGACTTAAGCTGGAGAATCCATTCAGGGCTGTTATGAGATGGAATAAATTATTTCGAAGCTGAACATTCATTTTCTTTTTTAGTAAATGTTTTTTATCGTTGCATTAGATTACTACAATCACTCGTAAATGTGGAAACGAAATGTGCTTTACTATGAATTGACAATGAGACGTTCATTGTTCGCAGAGTCATGAATTTGTTGATAGCATGGAACTTATCCCTCATTGTTCTACATGTAGGTACTGATGTTTTAGAATTTAAGAATTACTAGACACTTTATGTGCGGTATTAGTTGTATCATACGGGTATGGAGATGAAAAAATAAATTATAATAGAAAGTGTGCACTTAAAATGGAAATTCAAGGGTCGTGTTTCACGGAAAGGCATTATTCAACATTATTCCGAGGACGTAAAACGGGCAAATATATAAGCATTTATGAAAATTACGACTCCTTGTTCTGAATACCTTCTAACGCGTTCTACTTTTTCCAGCGTTTAATTTTACTAGTCAGCGAGACCCCTTTATTATTTCTACCTCATGATTGATTGATATTAAATATTCCTCCTTCGGTAATCATGCGAGTATATTGAATTCCTGACATTTCTGTGAAACGATCCCTGATGTGCTCTCGAGTTCCATCGAATCTTTCCTAAAGGACAATAAAATTTTACATTGCTGCCATTTAATTGATTAAACGTGTTTTGCAAAAACTGAGTTACAAGTGGCAAATACTACACCGCAATAACGAAATCAGTAAAACACACTGCAATTTGATAATTAATATAAAGGGAGTAAAAAGTACATTTAAATATTAACGTTCAGGCTTTTAACGATGTGTGCTTTAACTTATTGATCAAATGGGGGGGAGGGCCGAGATTCATAGTGGTACAAGTCACTCGCGCGGTGTTCCGTGTAAAGTAATGTTTCGCGTTTTCTGTTATAAAAAACTCTACGTATATATTGCAGTTGTAGGAACACATCTAAAGACTCAAAATCATTATGAATATGTATATACTTAAAAAGAGGTTTCATACAATCTAGGAAGAAATGATACACTATTATATTTATAAGCATTTAATTTGTAGACTTAATGAATATAGTCTTGCGAAAATAACATTACTAAGTAGTTAAAATATATATACTCTGAGTTTTTTATAACAGTTGAGTGTTAAACAGAATTGTCCTTATTTCTCAGTTAATAATGAAGTTAAACTTAATTCACTATGAAAGTAAACAGATGTAGCCATTAAGACTTAAAAACTTTTGTTAACTCAAATTATCAAAATTTCGACTTACACCCTACGATTCTCAGCCCCCCAAATGTATCAGTCTCAAACAACACCGCAGAAATGACTGAAGTTTGCGTCGACCATAAGAAAGAACAGGGGTGCGAGCACCGCATTAAAAGTTACAAAGAACCATTAAGAGAAGTTATAACCAGACAAACCGAACAGTGAGTGGAATGTTTACTCAGTAACCACACGAAAAGTCTACCAAAAAACCTTGGAATCTCACGAAACCCAACAGCACTTCACTGCTCTCACACACCAGCAGGCTCTTCCCTCCCCCAGAATTCTCCAAGCAACATCGCTGCAGCAAATCACCTGCATTTAATGGCCCCCGGAACATCGAAATGCTGACGATGAAACCGTCTCTCATCGCTCGTACCGCGGGACCTGAAAGAAACCCACTGCCCCCGAAGACTCGAACCCGCGCAACCCGACCGTGGCCGGTAGATAGTGGCTGGCGGTGGGAAGACCGCGGCGCGCCATCATCAATCTCCATCCCCTTACCCATCGTATCACTGCAGCCCCATATTTCACCAGAACCGGCCCCGGAATCTTTCACAAAGTCGACTGCCGATGATCGTGACGACCGGCGCGCCGATCGAACGTGGAACACCTTAAGCCTAATCTCTGTCCAGCGATCGCCGGGCCCCCGCCACGCATCTGCATGATCCGCCGCGACCCATTAGCATTCCAGGGTCAAACCGGGCGATTCTTTTATACCGAACGCGCATGGGGGGGGGGGGGCGCGGCGCCCGTGACGCAGCATCCCCTAATCTCCATCCCCCGATCGGGGCCACGTTGGTCGGGTCGAGAGTGACGCGCTCGGTCAACATCAACGGCACACGCCGAGTGTATGACCGAGGCTAGGAGACACGGGTCGTGCGCTCGCGCAACCCCTGCAGGGTCGCGGGGGTGACGGCGACGCGGCGCGACGCGACCGTCGCGGCGTCTACGCGGGACACGGCGGGGGTGCGGTTGGCGGGAAAGAGAGGAAAGACGAGCGAGAGGACAAGGGTCGGAGAGGGAGTAGAGCGTCGGTCGAGTGTGCATGGTAGGGGCAAAGAGAGAGAGAGAGTGGGGAGTTCGCACGCCGACCGGAACGGCCCCACCGAGTTTTATCCAACGATCCGGGAGGCTCGTCGAGGTAGTGGTCCGCGCCCCACAGCCGCGACAGCTTGAAACGCGTGTCGTTGCGCTCCGTTCATCTCCCTCTCGCTCTTTCTCTCCACGCACACACTCTCTCTCTCTCTCTTTCTCCGGTTGAAAATTTCCTCGCAGAGAAGCGTTTCCGCGTCGGGAGGAAGAGTCGCGCGAACCGTCTCGATCGTCTCGGGAGCCGGCCGAGAGGAGCGGGGTCCTCGGAACGGACAGCCGGGTTTCGGGGTGGCGAGACATACTCGCCTTTCCGCGCGGAGGGAAGAGCGCGCGATTCGGACAGGGAGACGGAATCGTTCGGCTGCCAAGGTGGTGGGAAATGAAAACAGGGAGCAACCGTTGAGAGGGGGGGGAGGCCTTTCCCGATGGTGTCATCGTCACGAAGGATTCTAAGTTGCGCGAGGAAGGTTCTCAAGAGTCGTCGATAATACACCGGTGCGTGGTGAGCTCGTGCCAGGGGCTAGTTTCTCGAAACCCCCGGAACCGGGCTGGTAGACGGTGAACCAAGCCGGTCGAGTGCGGTGTTCGCGTTTCCTGGACTCGATCCCGATCGGACCGCAGGAGGGTCGCTCGGGACACCCGGCAGCGGCTGCAGGTGTCGGGACAATCTCGGGGGTGGTGCCGGTTGTACCCCGTCTGCCTTTTACGTCGGTGATCGTCGGCGTCCCCCGGGGCTAGACGCCGTTGGATACTCGCACCTGGACAAGCGTACGTATTTTCACCCGAGAACACCTGGGGCCCACCCCGTGCTACCTAGTGCGGCGCTGCCACGCTATGGCCTCTCTCCTTAGGTACTCTCCTACACCCCCGAACAGGTTATTGATTTTGCCGAAGTAAGGAGGCACGGATGGTAGCCCGTACGCCCTGCGGCCTGCGACCTGCTCGTTTTTCCACCCCCTTCTCGCCGCCTGTCTCTCGTCCTCTTTATCCACAAACATCTCTCTCTCTCTCTCTCTTTCGGCCGCCTGTCCTTGATGCCGGGGCCACCCTTCGACGGCCGGGCGACGTTCACGCGATCTTTCGACACAGTTTTGCGAAACGTCGAACGCTGGGCGAGCGTCGAGAAGACCCCTGGGTGGGGGGGTGTTGTCGCGAAAAAGAGGGATGAAACCACTGTCCCTTTCTAGCGTACAACACCTCGTCTGTCACCGCGCGCTAATCACCCGAGGCCCTTTCCTCCTTCGCCGATTGACAATGATCACGAAGTGCCGCGAGACCGTTGTTCCGCGATCGAAAGACGAGCCTGGTGATATCCGCTGTTCGGTTCCGGAAACAGCCGGTGTCGATTCCCTGAAGCCAGTCCGAAGCCCTGTGTCGTATAGTGTGCCGTGTCACTGAACTGTTGGGGCAGACTGTTGCAGTGGCAGCGTGACTGTACACGAGACAACGGCTACGAGGTGATTACGACTGACAGCGGATCGATCAGCGATGAACTTTTCACTGCGAGACTTTGCGGTTCTTTCGGAAAAGCAGCGCCTCGTAGTAAATCAATAGAAGCCACGTGAAGTCAGGACGAGAGATCGCGCTCTTGTTCTCTCTCTCTCTCTCTCCCCCATCCCCACTCTCTCTCTCTGCCTCTCTCTTTTTCCCTCTTGCTTACACTCTCGCTTTCTCTCTCTCTCTCTCCCTCTCTCTCTCTCTCTCTCTCTCCCTCGCCCTGTGCCTCCCTTACACACACTCTCCCTTGCGCCCTCTCGCTCCCCATTTTCCGCTTTTCTCTTTTTCCGCCGACCGATACGCGCGTTTCGCGAATTTCGTCGGATGAGGCCGATCGATAGCGTGCGGAAGAACGCCTCGCGTGCGTCCCGTCTTCCCGCTCGCAGACGGAATTAAACGATTAGCGGCGATCGTCCCGATAGCTACCCTCGTTTCAATCCACCCGACAGCGGATGGCTGTGCGTTGAATCGTTCATGATACGTCAACCGTCCGCTCCGCTCCAGGCCGCCCCGCGCTCGTCAATTATGTAAGATTTCCAGAATTTTGGCTTATCGACCGGTCGGTACCGGGACCTGGTTAATCTTTCATCGGCCCGTGGCGCGCTCGAAATCGTATTTCCTCCCCCACGGTTCGTTGAACGCGGAGTATTGGATTTTCGACGGTTTTATTTTAGCGTCCCCGGCGCGGACGTGAACCTCTATGCCTCCTCCGCACCGGAAGGCCGGCAGAATTTCTGCTGCCGCGCCAAACGTTTCGTCGCGTGCGACATTTATCGCGGCGCGAAACGCTGCCGGCCGCGGATGAAGCTCGCCCGAACGTCCGAAGGGGAGGATATGGAGGTGCTGCGAGTCGACCGTGAGCAGCGGCGAGTACCGGTGCGGCTGGGAATCAGACGAATTCGGGGAGACGTTCGCACGGCCGCTGGCAAAATTCTGAGGTCGCCTGAGCATCCTCGAGCGAAATAGGGCCGGCTCGTAGGCGTGTCCGACCTGGTGCGGTCGCGGAGAAGTATAACGGTTCCCTTCGTAGATGTATGCGAGCCGTCGCGCCACTTTTACTGCGGCGACGTGCTGCCAAAGCGAACGCTATCGCGTTTATCTTAACTAATGAAAATGGATTATTGGAGCGCGAGATTAATGGAGATTAGATCGAGTCTGTCGGGAGGGTATGAATTATCGAGTTGTCACGTGTCAGCGATTCCGTCGGCTCCGCCAACCGTTTCCTTTGCAAACAATGAAGACGTTCCAGCCAATCGGCAAGAAGGGCTTAAAAGATTCTTCCACACTCCAAGCACTATCTATCAAGAAATAGATATTCTTCTCAGGTGAAAGTAATTCGAATTCACGACGAAACAGATAAGCGAGGACTTCAGTTTCGTTTCTACCAAAGTACAATCACCTTTCATTCGTTAGGCAACGCAGAGCGGGGAGGATGGGCGGGTGAGGAGGTTTCATGAAATTGAGGAATAAACGGCAGCTGCGAACTTTTAGTTTCGCGTGTCTAAATGCAATGACTGGTTTTACTTTCGCGGCGGCAGATGGCGAAATACGGTCGGTGACCAAGCGATGCAACGTGCCGCGTATCCATGGAAGTCCGCCAGTCCCGAAATACGACGGAAGTAACGTCCGCGGGGGGAGGGCACGTTTTCCGAACGGTTCGTAGCTCGTGGTTCCGGCGTCTGTTCGCTGAAATCCTGACAGGCCGACAGAAAGCGTATCGGCAAAAAGTAGAACTGTCAGCCAACTCTTATTTACTGCTGCCCCCAAACGTTTATCAGGGAAAAGCGAGAGAAACACATTCGAGGTGGGAAGCAATCTTTCAACGTCTAACGATTAGGGGTTCAGGGTATTAGCACCCGAACTTAATGCGCGCGTTGTAAACGGCGCGTTTTATGGCGCGAATCAAAGTCCAAGAAAATATTCGCAATCTTCACGTTGCGTCGCTCTTTGTCTCATATTGTCAGCATAAAGAATCATAGCTACACTTATCGAGACGCGAATTCATCGTCGCGTGCAAAGGCTGCGTGCTTTCCTCCTCCCAGCCCTGAGACTCCCGTCTCGCGGAAATAGGTTCCCCATTTGACATCGGCGTTGCGTGTACAGCGCGCACGCTGCAGCAACGGCTGTGTGGGTGTGTGCACGCGCGCGCACGCGCCGTCCGTAGCGTGGAATGCTCGCCTCTACCCCGTGCAGCTTCTCCCTTTCTCTCCCGTTCAGCTCTTCAGACTCCCTTCGGTTAAAGGCTCTTTAACGTTTGCGTGCGGCCAGCTTTCTAAGCGGCTACTTAGGTCGGAGTTCATCGTTTGTCGGGCGACGATCACGGTTACGGCGGAAGTCCGCTGGCTCGCGATCTCGCCGCCTCGAGGACAAGGGAGCCCCCGGTGGTTAAGCTGTTCCGAGGCCAGACACTTCGATTTCGGTAAGATAGAGTTGCACGGGCAGGCTTTGAGGCATCGCCGGGCCGTCGTTTTACGCGCGGTGAAAGCTGCAGGGGGCTAAGATGGTAGGGCTATTCGTTGTTTTGCATGCAGGTTAAGAACGTGGGGACATTACGTGAACACGAGTGCAACGAGTGGGTAGAAAGTGTTTGGGAGCTTGCGTTCTCAAGGTGTAGTCGACTCTTGGAGACGCAATATGAATCGCGGGGCCGTCTCACTTGGTTCGGAGATGTAGAAACGCTTGAGGATCAGTTGAGTTGTTCATTGTGCCTTTTATGTGAAGTGTATAGAAGTGTTGTTTGGGGGGAATGATGGAGGTGTTATATGCGCACTGTTTTGAGTCGCATCTGACAGGGGAGTGTCTACTTTAGTGGATGATGCTTTCCTTCGGAAAGGGAGATTTGTACTGTTGATAATTCCTAGTGTGTATATGTAGTAAGGTGGCCCTTATTCTCAGCCTGCGATTTCTCTTGCTCTCACCCCCTAATATGGTTCCATTTCATAAGAAAATAGTCCCTGAAAAAGATTATTGCAATTGGACGACAGGAAAGGGTGCCGACTAGGCCTTATAATTTAGAATTCATCCATGGTTTGAATTTGAAGAATTTCTCAAAAATGGTAAACCCTATCGAAACTTGGTTCAAATAATATTGAAAGAGTATTCGATTCTTTACAATTACTGTATATATAATATTTCTGTGCTTCCAACTATTTTTAGATAAGAGTATCTGTAGAGTAAATAGTGTATCACCTGATACATAAATGGCATTCTTTTAAATAATCGATTATTAGTTAGAAGAAGATAGCGTAGTGTTTCAAATTTAGTAAAAAAATCAGTAAACAAGTTACTGTCCAAGGCGACAAACTTTATCGTAAAAAAAAATGTGTCGCAATAAATTAGCTCTCGCTATAAGTTTTCTAAAGTTGTATGTAAATGTCGTCTTTTCAAATTGTTTTCTCTGCCTTATTAACTTCTTACATAATTTTCAAGAAGATTGAATAGGTATGCCTTCCTTTGGCAGTTATGTTTCAATTAATGTACACATAATCATATATTGGGCGAAAAATAGTGTCGACCACGATATTGCTGAAGATGTAATAAGTGTTTTCATGGGAGTTTCTGCTAACGTTTCTAATTCGTTGATAAAGTACACAGACGTTAAGGGTTTTAAGAGAATCTATTGGAGTTTCGTTTGAGACATACGCTCCATTTTGTCAAATTCAGACAAAACAGATGCTTGTATTTTTATCGTTGGATGATCGCTCGAATTTTAAGGAAGGATAACTCCAAATTCCAAAATTAGATAATATTTGTTTCTATTGTGCAGTACAATGAAGAGATGGTGACAAACAGATGCGTAGGACATATATTTATTATTAGCAACATCGATAAGTACGTTTGCTCACGAAATTATTTATACGTCGGACTGAAATAAACTGGAAGCACTCGTAGGTACTTGCTAAAGCAACGCTTAATAATTACACTAGCCAGGATCATTATTCAAACTGTAATCCCATATATACCAGTTAAAATTATCAAAATAACGTAGGTATGGTCGGTTCGGTTTACTAGATATATTTACATTCAAAATACAATTTTGCACATGCTTTAACTACGCAAGAAAACAAAAATTTTTTAAAATATGAGTGCTGAAAAGTGTTTTACATGTAAACTACAAATTTTAAACAATTTCATCTCATAACTTTCTGGAGCATAACAAACCATTGGATTTATAATACAGGAAAAGAAGAAAATACATTACTTTTTAAGAGGTGATGCCACTCCAAAGAATAAAAAAGTAGGCGAGGAAAATAATTATCCCATAGTTCTTCATAAATCAGAAAGCTGAGAAAAAAATCGGAATTTTCTAGGAATCGTAGTTTCATTTTCTGATTAAGGGGGGAATCCTATTCTTCGGGCTAAAAACATAGCAAAATTTGGGATTTGTTTTAAGAATCCCAGTAATTCGATTCATCTGAAATTCGGAATATGTTTTGATGCATCTTTGAAGAAGCTGCAGGTTTTTTTATTAATTTTTAACCAAGTGTGCATGATATTCATCTACCAGGTAATCTGAAACAGAAAAATGAAGCGGCGCTTTATTTTATACATATGTAGCTTGAAATTGATGAACCAGTAAAAAATCCCAAAAATTATTGAGCAGTGTGAAGAGTTTTCAAACTGAAAGGTCTGAACCTTTAAAATCTGCAATCCAATTTTGCGCCAATTTTCTTATGCAAGAAAAAAAAGTATAGAACCTCGCGATATTCTGGTTCATCAACTTGAAGCTACATATGTACAAAGTAAAACGCCGTTTCATTTTCCTGTTTCAGATTACCAGGAAGGTAAACATCACGCACACCAGCGGACGACGTGTTTTGCTCGGCGTGACGCATAACTCCTATATTTATTATTAAAAATAAATAAAAAAACCTGCAACTTCTTCAAGGATGCATAAAAACGTGGTCCAAAATTCAGATGAATCGAAATGCAACTTTCTTCAAAAAAATTCCAAAATCTTGCAAGGTTTTAACCCCTAAAATAGGATTCCCCCTTAAGCATCACACAACCCCCTTTCATCATTACTACATCCCATACAGCACACTTCGTTGCAGCAGTATTGCAGGGACGTTGCTGCAATATTGTGTTGTTGCAGGTTGCATTGTAATATTATTATTATTAAATTAACGGGAGAAACCCTTTAGATACAAAGAATAGAACAAATTAGTACAAAGATAAAGGAACGATGCTGCAATATTGTTGTGCATTATTGGAGTGCCAACGATCCTGCAATATTGCAGCAATATTGCAAGTTCGTTGCCGTGCAATGTTCCGTTGGCAACGATCGT
The DNA here is from genome assembly GCA_910592295.1 of Andrena haemorrhoa. Classification (NCBI taxonomy): domain Eukaryota; kingdom Metazoa; phylum Arthropoda; class Insecta; order Hymenoptera; family Andrenidae; genus Andrena; species Andrena haemorrhoa. Next base: position 19,038,936 of record OU342943.1, read on the forward strand.
ACAATATTGCAGCAATATTTCAAGTTCGTTGCCGTGCGATGTTCCATTGGCAACGATCCTACAATATTTCTGCAATGTTGCGCGCACATCGATGTGCAATGTTCCAGTGGCAACGCCCCAGCAAAATTGCACGCACATCACCGTACAGTATTGCAGAAATATTGGAGTGGCAACGCTCCTCTGCAATGATGCGGTGCAACATTGCAATCTCGCACCAGAATATTGTCGAAGAGTTGCAGGATCATTGCCAGAATTTTACCGTTTCGTTGCAGAATCATTGCCGGAACGTTGCAGGACTACATATTTGTAATGTTGCCGCAACTTTGCAAACATACACACCTGCAATGTTTGGAAGGCGGACATAGGATTGAACCTGCAACGTCTCTGCAATATTTTGGTAAAACATTGCAATCTTGCACCGCGTCATTGCAAAGACGTTGCTGCAACGTTATGGTGATGTGTGGGATGTAGAATAAACGTTACTAACGATATTATCCACAAGTAACGAAAAGATAAAGCTGTCCTCACAAACTAAACAGGCAACTCGGCTCCAATTACAAAGTCACACAAGCCCCTGGGAGCCTGGCCGACGTTTCCATCGCGAATTCCGTGCCGTTGAAGCGGAAGCAACCGGGGAGGATCGCGAAACTGTGCCCCCCTGCGTCACGGGGAATGTCAAGGGTGGCGTCGAAACCGCCATTTCGCGACGTCTCGTCAGACACAGCCCTCGAAGCCCTCGGAGCGCAGGGAAAATTTGCTTCCTTGCCCTCCTGCTATGAGAAGTTCAAGTTCTTCGCTAGGGTGCGCGCCGGGGCGCAGCCTGTCTGCGCAGCCATGGAGCACCGACATGACGGGGCAGCCCGATGTCGATGGTTTCACGGTGATTCCATAAAAGATTTACCGACGCGTCTGGCATCTGTCGGGTGTCGTCGCGATGCCGTTATCTACGTCGCCGCGGCCCTCGGCGACGCAATTCGCCGGGAATCAGGAACGAAATTTCCATAGCCCCGCGAGTAGTCGCGGTATCTGTCTTGCTGTTGTCAAAAACGAAGTCGTGGAGGGCCCTTTCAGGGAGACACAGTGTCTAACTCCCCCGCAGGGACGCGGCTGGGTATCTCCGTTGCGCCGGAACCGTCGCGGAAACTTTGAGGAGCGTTACCAGAAATGGGCGTTCCTCTGCACCCCCCGATCCAGTGGCCCATGCCCGGAGCCCGCTAATTAAGGTTCATTGTTATTTGTGCACGCGCGGGACTTGAATTTTAGTTCCCGTTATGTGCACGCGCGAAGGGAGAGGTGCTTTCCGCGCTTCCTCTTGATTAAGTCCGCTCCGCCAGCCAATAAGGCTATAGGAGCCGTCCTCGTTGGCTCGCTCCTTTTTTTCCGCCACTCGGTCCGACGATCTGCAGAATTGGAAATACTTTGGGCTTTAATTATACGGTGGCTGCAGGTAGCGTGGAGTAGAAGAGGCAGTGCAGTGGGATGATGAGATGATTGGAAACTACTTAGGTATTGAAATTAATAGCTAATAGGTATGAAGTTTCTTTATATTTGAGAGGGATGAGTATTTTTAATACCACTTTTAAAATTGTTTTGTTTGAGGTAAACGCGCCAATAAATGAACACTTAAGGCTAATAAATGAACAGTTTTATAAAATTATTTTTGCAGCGCGATTGATTCCACATGCTGCAAAAATTGTTTGGATATGAAGCGAGAAATTCAAAGAAGTCTCTAATTATTTAGTTGCTTGTTTTAATAACTTATTTTACTCATTTTAATATAAAATGTCCATACACTGGTACGTGTTCATTTACTGGTACACCCACCCTATTTCTTTTGTGATAGGGTCCAGTGAAAAATGAACGCCTATCGCGCTCATTTCAGATTGAAACTTACACCGAAATTTAGAGTGGACACCCACATACGTCTCGCAAAAGCGTTTTCCTTTTTACTTATAATTTATATAGTATTAATTCCGTTTATTCAATAGTTGTCCTCATGGCCGTTCATTCACTGGCAAAAGTGGACATTTCTTACTTTACCAATGAATGAACAGCTTACCCGGTCTTTGTTTCTCTTGACACTTTCGCCGCCAGTGCGGAGATTAGGTTAACCCACCCCAGAAACCAAATTTCAACTATGCATAATTATGATCTTATAAGACTAGTAAAGTATCGAATCAATAATATTATTGCAACTGGAGAATGAAAAAATATTAACACAAAAAATCGTCTAAATACATTGGAAACCTAACCACTGTTTTGATCCCGTTCATTCACTGGGGTACCCCTGTTCATTCATTTGTTCATTCACTGGTCATCGGCCTATTTTTTATTTAATCCTTTGCCAGACTTTTAATGAAAGTCATAACTATCAAACATTGCTGGAATTGGGTTCTGAGATGTCTGACTTTAGTAATAAAACAGCTCGCTTATGGCAACAACATTCAGGGGATTAAATAACGACTTTTGAATACTAATTTTAACAGACATGCGGCTTAACTGTTCATTCACTGGACAGGTCACCCTAGTAGCCCAATTCAATTATGCTCACCATTTGGTTAGAAGATACGAGCAAGGATAAAAGAAACGACTGAAGATGATATTTCATGGGAATCGTCATATCGGTTCTGTGAGGCCGAAATTTCCACTGTTATTACTTAAAATGCCTTGCATTAACATAAAACGGAGATGTTTCGCTTATAATTACCATTAAACTGTACGCTCTCCTGAACTTCGCGAATCTTGTCCCACATGAGATACTTGGAAGCGTTTCCTATGCATGAATTCACGTTATCCTGCAAAAACCGAGACAGCCCCGTTCCACCCCCGCTCCCTGTGCGCCGCAACGTGGACAATGCGATACAGATACGCGCGAAACAAAATTGCCGCATTCGAAAGTTTTGCGGGGCGCATTAATTAGAGATCTCCGCGCCGCTAAAATTGCGTTTACTTGCATGAGTTACTTGTTCCATTAACTCGACGACTGTTTCTCATCTCAATATTACGCGGCTCGCTGGAAAAAAGTATATCGCGCAGGAAACTAAATATTTGAGAGCTACTAGCTTTTCATATCCTGTTTTCTTCGCCTTTCGAGCTTGCACTATGTACACTACCGTGCGCCTGTGTATAGAAACATCCTGTATTCTAGATTGATTGAATTTTTTTTTAAAAATACACTCATGTTTTTTCGCATCAGAAATATGTAGAATGAAATTCGTACGCCGATTTTGATTGAATTTTGCAGAGGTGTTCTTTAGTCCAGTCTAAAAATGTTATCGTATTTGTTTAGTGCTAGCTTTCAAATTTAAGTGAGAAAGTACACCGTTTATCTGACAAGGGAAATTCGGTTACCCGAACATTGCGATGTTTTTGAAATTGTGCAGGTTTGTAGAAGCCCTGACTGTGCACAAAAACACTACACAGTTTTCGCCGATGAGCATTATCCACAGGTATTTATTAACATTTCACTTAGTTGTGAAAAAAGTTTCGGCCATATGTAATAATACTAATTAATGGAGATATGGGTCGTCTCATAAAGCGTGTGCAAAAAAAGTCGCCCCTTGGTACACATGACTGCGGCCGTTCCGCTGATCCAAAACGAAAAAAACCGAAAGGATTCTTAATCAGCAAGAGTGTGGCTATAGCCGGTAGCAGATTTATGAAGAAAAATTGAAAATTCACACAATGGCGGGACTTTGAATTTAAACTCATCTTTTCCGTCTTCTTTTTTGTCTTTAAACGGCCTTAAACTTGTGAATAAAAAACTCTTTCGCCTTGACTCTGCTACCGGCTAGAATTATATGTTTTCTGAAGGTGTGCTAAAAAGATGGACCAGATTTACCCACTAGAAGTTGAGATATCGCGTGTACCGTTATGAGAAACACCATTTCGAGAAAAATCCATATTTCCATTAATTATTATTATATACGACTGAAATTCCATTAATTATTATTATATACGACTGAAATTTTTTTACAAGTTACTGAAATGTTAGTAAATACGCGCGGATAATGCTAAGAGGATCTCATCCCTCTAGACGAGAATACCCCCTTAAAGGTTAATGCGTGATTTCCTATTTTCCAGTATATCTTGAAAACTACAGTAAACATAAAAAAATTGTTATAAAGAAAATTGAATGCAACAAAGTAATAGGTAAGTGTATAGAGTTCAACGCTTTTAAAATCTTCTAACTGCACTTACGATGTACAAATGAATTCCTGACGATTCTTTTTATAAATTCACCTGCAAAGTATCTACAATCTCCACGCACAATTGTTTCGCAAAATATGCATAATCCTCTGCTGAATAGCAAAATTCCTTGTCACGGAATAATTTTAAAATAATCCCGTATACGAGGGCGACATTTCACCGTGAGAGAATTTCAAGGCACGGCAGGAAGTTCCACTGGCTGGACACCTAGACGGCGAAAGAAAAAAAGTCTTCGGGCCCCGGTGAAAAACGTCGCAAGTTTCGGAGCTTGAAAAATATCGCGCGAACGCACCGTGCGTCCGTCGCCCGCTTTCCCTCGCCACCCCTTTGTCCTGCCAGCGAATTTACGAAGCAACATCCTGCGCGGCCCCGTTGAAACATTTCGTCCGTTTATCCCGAAGTAATTAGAGCTAAACGAAAACGCGTCAGGGAATTAATAGTTTAAGCGAAGCTGTCGCCGTTCAACGTAAATTAAGAAGTAATCCTTTTAAGTCGCTCTCGTTTCGAATCCCGGCGCTGGCTGCGCTCTCAAACGATTACGTCTGGACAAGCGAAACTTTCGGACATCCGCTTTAGCACTTTCTGCTCGATGCTACTGTTATTATTGTTCTTCCGCGAGCAGTCGCGACGAATCTCTTCGAAACTGACATTTCGTTCGAGAAACAGCGACGCCGTCGTGGATTTTTTCGTGGGCACAGTTTTGATTATTCAATGGTGAAGTTGTGTAGGTAAAGGACCCAACTTCTGTCACTTTAAGAATTCACTCTGACATTATTGCAGAGCTTTTGTATTTATTGGCCAAAAGTATAGTTTTTTATATTTATTTATTAATATTTAACACGTTTGGTTCAAGAAAAAATGTTTGTCACTCTCAAACCCTATATTTTTATTTATTAATTCGTTGATTTGAAAAAAATTTGTCCGGAGCTATTATTCTCATCCTTAAAACGTGGTCGGTGGAATTACTGACACCCCAATTATTGCCACCTAACCAAATACCGTTTATCTCATTTTAAGGTTACATATTAGGGCGGGGCGGACAATTTAAATTTGAATTTTCACTTGGCCTGGGTGCGGGATAGTTGTCTTGTGATTAACCAAACACAACTGTAAAGAATTTTGGAAAAATGCAGGTTCCTTTTTCTCCTAAAAATGATTATATGATTATATGATTATATGATCATTTTTAGGAGAAAAAGGAACCCGCAGACATGAATATTTTCCCAAATTTTTTTTATAGTTCTATTTGGTTAATCAAAAGACCACTACTCCGCACCCAGGCCAACTGAGAATTCAAATTTAAACTTTCGCATATATAGTATGATTATATAACCATTTTTAGGAGAAAATAGAACCTGCAGACGTGAATATTTTTCCAAAAATTTTTACAGTTGTGCTTGGTTAATCAAAAGACAACTACTCCGCACCCAGGCCAACTGAGAATTCAAATTTAAATTTTCGCATATATAGTTTTGCCCCGCCCTATTACATATGTCGTTTCGTGTACAGGAGCAACTACTACCATGACAGTATGTAATATAAAAATGCTTGAAACGCTTGTACCAATCCACCAATCACTGTTACCGAAATATTAAATAAAAAAACTTAATCAATCGTCTAATTCCAATTGACGTTACTTTCTATGATGCTTATATTATCTAAAACATTATATTCTGTTATGTTAATAGCTAAAATTTTACAATTATAGCATTTTCTTTAATGCCTTGTCTTCTCTTTCGCTAGTAAGGAAGTTATCGGTTTCATTCTTCTAATATCCGCTTAAAATGTTTAATCGTCCTATTAAAATGTTTATTATGTATGATTTCATAAGGTTGTTTCGTTATTTTAAGTAAAACAGCTTACAAGGGGAGGACACCATGTGGTAGACACCGATTTTGATGAGCCTTGGCACGATGGATCTATGTCGAAAAGAAGTAAATAGGTCCTCCGAGCGTTTCTGCCAATGGGCCTTAATAATAGAGATATTTACATGGAAATTATTAAAAATTTCATAGTGGCTGTGGGGTTTTAGTGGGTAAAAATCCCACACTACTCTGACGCCCCCGGGGATTCCCCTCTGAAGGAGTCGGGGTGCCTTTGGAAGATTTCCAAAAGTTAACAAAAATAATTTTTTTTATAAATTATTTTTGTATAAATTCTTTTTAACTTGGGGTATTCTTCAAAAGCCACCCCGACGCCCCCAGAAGGGAATCTCCCGCGGGCGCCAGGGTAGTGTGGGATTTTCACCCACTAAAACCCCACGGCCACCATGAAATTTTTAATAATTTACATGTAATTAAGGCATATTGGCTGAAACGCTCGGACACCTATTTACTTATTTTCGACATAGATCCATCGTGCCAAGGCTCATCAAAATCGGTGTCTACCACATGGTATCCTCCCCTCGTTAGAGTGAGAGTAACTGGGTACTTTACCCCAGAGATGAGCAAACAATTATTTGAAATATAAATTTCGTACACAAATTTTTATTTCAAATAATTTCGTGCCCATCTCTGCTTCACCCTAATGACTTTATTGACAAACAGCATTGAGTCTCGGTTTTACTAAGCGCAACCTAAATCGAGGGCCAATACAGTTTCCTTCATAAGGTTTTATAGTGAAATATTGAAGGAGGTGATGTCTTCTTTCACTTCTGATTCACTGTGTACTGTCATTTAAAATTTTAATTCAGGTTACAATGGGCGTCTGTCAACGTTTCTTGTCGGAATGTATTATCCTTGATATATTATGGCCTGTTATAAATGGTTCTCATGATTGATGCTTTCAGCTGCCCTCTTCATGCAAACGGATTTGAATATTTTTCGCTCGGCAGTTTCGTTGGTAATCAATTACAGTTTGGCCACCTAGTATGAAATCGTGATTAATAAAAAGGAGGAACCGCTTCTGCGTTGTTCGTAATAAACGCATAGGTATATCGTTGTAAATATTACACATCTCTCGAAATTGTTTCTCTCGTGTGCAATAAATTTGACTGGGAATTGTGCTGCTAAAAACGTGCGCGTGAAATTAATTACAAGGTATCATAATTAGATGGTACTATGTGGCCTGGTGCACTGTCTACGTTTATAACATTAATTGCTTTTAATTAATTACACCGTGGTGATAAAGCGCTGCCTTTGTAGAAGCCGTGACAAAACGCAGCTGGGAGCTACGTTTCTCGTTGCTTAAAATCATTTTTCACGTTGCTTGACGTTCGTCAAGTGAACTGTGAACTTCGATGATACGGTGATTCCGTTGGTTCAATTGCTGCGCGTGCCATCGCTCGTAAAAGATGAATAAGCAATTAGATCCGCAACGACGTTTAATTTATCATCGCAGTTTACAGCACTCTCTGCTTCTTGCCACTTGTTTGACGGTTAATTTGGCTCGCTGTTGAATTAACTATCGTTAACACGTTTCATCAGATTGCACTGCGTTTCAGTAGTCGCATCATACACAGAGACACAAAATTCGGATGTGGTGTACATTTTGCCATGTGTTTAAAAGTAATTATTTCCTGCAAACGTAACTGGCGGAATGGTGTAATTTCGATGTAAGTCCGTCAGTGCATTTAAACGGAACCAGCCAGCATGGGTGAGTTCATTACTTGAAAACACGCGTAAAGTTATTCGAATGGGAATGTTGCACGCGAATTGCAACTATGCCTTTGCCCTAAAAGCTACATTCAAGGAATTTTGCGAATTCGCTGGGTAGTTCAAAATACAGCTGTACTGCGAGCACTGTGTCCTGGACGCGCAGATTTTTGTGATATAAAAACTAATCGGGGGACCATCTTTTGTCGCATGTTTTTATAATAATTTTCGTCCGCGGTGCACGATTTTTATTTTTACATGAATATGGACAGAGAATCAATAAACGTGCTGCGATAAATGGAAACGGTATTGTGATAAGCAGTTCTGGAAAATTTTGCGAAATACGAGGGCGACGGAATGTAGCTTTTGTATTCGCACAATGAGAAAAGTATAAAAGAAATAGTCTGTCGCCATTGTTAGGAAGAATACGGTACTAACTGGTGTACTCTGAAGACGTTATTTTTATATAAAATTGTTGTGTAAACGTAGTTATTTGCAAATATTCCATGAATATTTAGATAAAACACATTTGCCACAAATTTCTGGTATCAAGTTATTTCCTCTCTAAACAGGATAAGTATTGTTTAGACTGATACTATCATTTAAACGGGCCAAGCACTTCGGTGTCATTTCATGCCAAATGCCCTAAGACGACATTGCACTTGATGTCAGAGATTTTCATGAAATTAAATATTACCTACTCCGCATGAAATTAGGGGTGGTTTACGACCTCATTCCGCAAGTTTCAAGTTTGTTTAAAAAAACAAAGGGCACAAAAGTTTGCAACTTTTCCCTATTTTCAGGTACAAAGCTTTCGAAATATATAATTACACCAGCACCGTGACTTAGGGTAGATGTACCATTTGTGGCCACTGTCTTATTTATTGCGATATATTAAGTATTCTTAGGTTACTTTCGTTACAATGAATAAAGCTGTCTAAGGGTGGGCTATGTTGGCAAATCTTTGATAACTTTCCACATCCTTGCAAACGGTGCTTAGCATACGACTGGTAATTAAACAATTAGTTATTGTATTTAACAAGAGCGTGGATGAAGTTTTATACATATTTATATTAAAAAACAAATATTTTTGAGATTTAAAAAAGAATTTCAACGATATAACCTAAACTCTACTGGAATTAGGCACTGACCAAAAATGGTACATCGAAAATGGAATTGTACCATTTGTGACCACGTAATGGCCATAAACAGTCCACGGTACTGATTGTACAATACCTAATTATTGTAAAATTATTATACAATAGTATTGACAATGACATTAGCGAAAAAATTCTTCTAAAGTTTAATTTAATTTTCTCTGAAAAGTAGACTCATCACTTTTAACTGCCATAGATAATAATGGGGCGTAGAAAGAGAAATTCTACAGAAACAATTTCAATGACGAAAAGTGTTCAAATGAAGAGACAACGATCAAAAAGAACATTCTTCGCCCGCCACTCTGAAGACTACGTCAAAAACGCATTGCAAGAAAAAGCAACACCTATCGCTACCAAAAGAATAAGTAAAAAGGATATTGGCAGTTAATATTACTTTTTTGCAGCAAGTATTGTATTATTTGTTCAGTAATGAACATTTGTAATGAATTAAATGCTACAATTCTTCCTGTGGGTCTTGCGTATTACCAATTCTATAAGTGGCCACAAATGGAAAGCCGGCTGGCCAAAAATGGCACTCTAGTGGCCACAAATGGTGGAAAACAATCTGGCACGATAATATAATGATATTTTAAATAATTATATTTAAAACATTGTTCAACTTAGAATATTTTAATTATCTGTATATTTTGGATTACACTTATACATTCTTTACTTTTGTATACGTATTCTTTTTTAAGTTACGTGTCGGTGAATGGTACGGAAATCCTTAAAGTGGCCACAAATGGTACATCTACCCTACACCCTTCCTAATAATATCTCTGAAACAACAGGACCTCGTCACGTTCAGCAGCACAGCTGCAGAAACCATCTCCGCCGTTGTCAGTTTTCAAATAACCAGCAAACATCTTTGCCGCCGGTAATCCGCTTCCTCCCCTCTTGGATCGGGCATTTAATTCTTCTGTGCCAGTACTCGCCAATAAATTAAGCAAAGCCAATATCGAGAAACTCGGATGCCTCGCTGCTTCATTCAGCTCGCTAACGCGCAATTGTTCAAGGCAGCCGGGGAACGTAAAACCAATACCAACGGCCGTTGCACCGAATTGTCGAATGTAAGATTACGACGAGAGGGATTTGTCATTGTCAAGACGACGCTCTAATTACGTGGACCGTTGCGATTGCAGCTCACGTAACAGCAATTGCGGTTGCTCGGCCGGGAGGGCGGGCCGGTCGGTTAGGAGAGCGAAAAAGGAGGGGCAGCAATCCACCTTGGCAAATAATCGTTGCCTCTGTTACGTTGAGTTGTTTCGCCGTAAAGATTTTCGCCCAGCAATTCCCCAACGGTCTTCCTTTGCATTCGGTGGACGCTTAATGGCCTGTGCCTGGTCTCCGCGCGGCGAACCTACTCAGCCGGGGCTGGCTTCAATTTGCAAGGGTAAGGTCGCCTTAAGATCAACGAACGGAACTGCGTCTCACAGTTCGTCCGACGTTAGAGCGCCTCGTCAAAGGGGGCCCGTGGTTGCGAGGTACTCGACCATACGCCCGCCCTGCAAGTTTAAACTGACTGGCGTGGCTGAGTTTCTCGGCGTTGATCCGCGCTTGGAGGAAGAACGGAAAAATACAGCGAGCTGCTTGTCGATACAGCACGTTCCAACTGTCGCCGCAGTGGGGCATTTAGGGTCGAAACGCGGCACGAAACATTTTCTGACTGACGTCATATATTTATCGTTAATTTTTTCATTTCATTCAGTTAGGACGTATACTTGCGGTCCTATTGATACAGAACAATTAACGAAATTCGTTTATTTAAGAGGGAATAGTACCTTTTTTGCCTGAAAGTTAAGCAGTCTTTATGAATTTTTTTCTATCTGAAACTGAAAAGCTAGAGAGATGGGGATTGTTGCAAATGAAAGATCACTGTTTGACAGTATTCAGAGAATTTTTATTAAAAAAACGCACCCTCCCTCCCGTCGCTAGAATCGCTCAAAGTTGGCACCCGAACACTGAACTCCACTGAACTCTCGTTCAAAAGAAACAATGATAATTGGGAAATTCAGTAAGTTATAATTCCGAAAATATCAGAGATACCAAAATCAAATTTGGCACACTTCAAACACATACCTCAACACTTAATCCCACCAAAAATTAGTTGAATTAAGCAAACAACAGAGCTATAAATAACAATACAAGTTCTGAAGAGTTTCGTGGTTTTCCTCTTCAAAACCGTGTAGTCGCGTTAAAAATTAATGAATGTGAAAAACAATCATGCTACATTATCACTTAAATATGCAGTCAACTACCTGTAAAAAAAATTTGCAGTTTGGCGATATTTTTGTAAAAGAACTTTGTGCCGCGTTTCGACCCTAAATGCCCCACTGTGTGTCGCCTTTAGCTGTGCAAATGAATGCGATTCACTACGTAGTTGGAGTGTTTGTGAGCGAAAAGTGCACCGTGCTTGAAGTGATTGTCTTGTTCTTGAGGTGTTCGGAGTTAGACGAGGAGCTTCTTTAGTCTTTAATGGAATCGGATTGGACGTTCCTTAGTCCTGATACAATTCTGGAGTATTTGGAATCTAGTGCGAGCGAGGTGATAGGGGTGCTCGAGACATTTAACTTTAATAGCTCATTTTTATGGGCATCGATGGCAAGTACTGTAGTATGACGGTGGAGTACATATATGTATGGGGTAGTACTTCCAGTTTTGAGAAGTTCGTTGGGGAGGGAAAGAGGACAATTTTGGGTAATAGTTTAGAATTGAATGATTTGCGTGGGTGTGCTGTTAAGTTGATTTAATATATTTAGGTTCTACGTAAAAAAGGTGAAGATGAACTTCAGAATTTATTGTAATATATTATTGACTTTAATTTGCATTTTTAATGCCTCCGGGATTAAAATTCACGATGGGAAAGCTTTTTATATAAAATCAAGTACGAAATTCTTTACTCTTGCATTTTTTATAAACTACTTCAGATAAGAACTAAAAAGTAGCTTGTTATTTCTCTTCAAAGTCTCTATTTATGTGTCTAATATTTACGTGTTAAAAGTCTTATTCCAACTTTGCTAGAATTGAAAGAATAACATTCAATTTGCGCGTACAGAATGAGCTCATTAAATATCACGTAATTGAATTTTGCGCGTACTAAAGACTTAAAAAGGTAACGATTACTTTTTACTTTCTGGATATACTTACCTATGAGACATTCACTTATATCAAGTATAATGCAGAGTGATAAAAAGAAAGTTCCTTTCTACCGCATGCTGGTGAAGAAATAAGTTTTCGTATTAATTAAAACCGACAACCTTATCGTCCCCGAGTTCTGCCAGGGTAAAAGGAAATTACGATACTCCTCGCGATAACAATCATCTGTATCTATACGATTACCACTAGAAGAACTCTCATTACCGTTCACCCAAGAACCAATTTCTTTTTATACAATCATCTGATAGCTTCTTCAGTGCCCCGCCGCGATCGTGAAGGGGAGGAATAAAATCCTGTGGCGTATAAAGAAGCCGCAACTTTCGGCTCGTTAGGTTTTTATTCGGTTGGAGAGAGCACGACGATCTTAGCAATCGCATTTACTTAAACGATTCCCATTACAAGAATGGAATTTCCTCTTCCAGAGAAACAATATGTTGCTGCGCACTCGGAATGAAACAGAAAACAAAGGCTACGTCTCCTTGGGCGTTAGAAGTGTTACAAAGAATGTAAACGATCATTTCTCCGTGCTTGAAGCGATAGAACATTATAAAATATTAGTGCCGTTTATTTCGTTGAATATTTCCAATGTGTCAGTGTAAATTTGTGATAGAGTCAGATTTTTGGAACAGATGATTGAAAGAGCACCTACCTATTGACTGTATGAATGAAAGTTTTGTTTGCAGGTAATAGTAATTATGTTGTAATGTTTTACTTGAGTCTTCAGAGGGTTACTTAAGGGGCCGGTCCGCTCTAGAGCCCATAAAAATAGGTGATCTTTAGGAATTAATTAAAGGAAAATTACTGTATATAATTTAATGGGACTTTTTGCATTGTATTGAAGATGTCTTGAACTATAGAAATAAATTTTTTGTTTTATAATTAATCATTGCAGACGGCACTGGGGAGTCGTTAAAGTCGATGCGTCAAAAAATTCATCCAAAACGGTGGAACCTGTAGCATCTAAACCATTGGTCTGAAATAAAAAACAATATCAGATTATTAAAGGGCATGAAGCTCGCTCGTGGACTGATCAGTAAAAATGATAAAAAATGACATTTTTGAGAAAATAACGGCACTTGAAGTTTGAAATCTCTTTTCCCCTATATTTTTCGTCCTTTCAACGCCTTTAAAAAATTACAAATTTTTATTTTTGTTTTAAATTTTACTGGTCTGTCCGCGAGTCAGAAGTACCTATATTCTTCAAAATAAAAAAAATTTCAGTCGAATCGGATAATAACTTTTCGAAATACAGGTTCCACCGATTTTAAGAACACTGATTCGAGAAAAATGCGTTTATAAAGTTTTACCTTAAGCCCTATGCCTATTTTCTCAATTGAAAGTCTAAATTTATATTTACTCATTTAGTAGCTATGCATGAGCTGAGTAGGGCTGCCATCCGTCCGGGTTTCTCCGGATTTGTCCTTTTTTTTTTAGGGCGTCCGGGGACGTCCGGGGTGATTTTCTGTAGTGATCCGGGTTTTTTGATGCTGCTCGCTCAAAAAGTCATAAATACTTTACCTTTATTTCTTGATTGCGGTTACAGTCTATAATTTACAGAAATGTTTTGTCTTGGTATACCATACCTTGGCCGGTATTCATAGGCGCTACTTATTCTTAAGCAAATGCTTCGGCATGCGGCATCCTCTACTAACCTAATAGCTAGTAAAGGATGCCGAATGCTTAAGCACTCGCTTAAGAATAAGTAGCGCCTATGAATACCGGGGCTAATACATAAAATAATTTAAAGTGTCCGGGTTTCAAGTGGAAATGTCCGGGGTTTTAATGCTCTCTATCCTGGATTAATGATTTTACAGATGGCAGCCCTAGCTAAGGTCATCTTCTTCCACTATATAGGGTGGATGTACCAGTAAACGAACACGTACCAGTGAATAGACAATTTTTATTAAAATAAGTAATAAGTTATAAACATAAGCAACTAATTAATCAGAGACTTCTTTCAATTTCTTGCTTCATATTCAAACAATTTTTGCAGAACGTGGAATCAATCGCGCTGCAAACATAATTTTATAAAAATATTCATTCATTAGTCTCAAGGATTCATTTATTGGTGCGTTTACCCTACCTTCGAATATGTCATACGTATATCACTCATGATGAAATTCAGCTTCAGATCGTCACTGCATCTCAGAATCACAATTCGGTGCTACAGAATAGTGAGTTCATTTTCGAAATTCTCCTAACACGCATCGTGAATTTCATTAACTTAAGGAGGTTCGATACCGGAGAAAAAGTAATGAGAAATCTTTGAAAAGTGTTCTAATCTAATGCTCAAAGTGTTGTCCGCATTGTGTCAAAATTTCAAGTCGATTAACCGCACGGTTTTTGAAAAAAATTGAAATCAAAGTTGCGCTCTTATACACAGGCTGTTATGGGAGAAACGATAAAATTTCTATAAAATGTTACACAGAGTCTTTAAAAATAGTGAAAAAGTCCTAAAAAATGTTGCAATGAAAAGCTTAAGTATTCCCATGAAATTCTAAAAAAGAAAGTCGGACATGAACCGTACGGTTTATTAGGTAATTGAATAAATAGACAGCAATGTTCTCGTATTTTTGGAACTGCCTGAAGGAACTGTTTGAAACGTGGCAACGCTGTACACCGGGTAGTCATCTATACAATGTATACTTGTACAAAGGATACAGTAAAAATTGGTAAAAACACTACCAAGCTATAAACATGTATTTAATAATTTGTTGCGAACCAGTACGAACGCGCAAAAGGACGCCACAACTGTGAGATGGAAAGAGAAAAAAAGATGGACCCAAAGCGACGTTGCCATATTTCACTCGCATATTTTACGCTACTTTTAATGAAAATATTGTGTTTCTAGCTGCATTAAACATACTTTCTGTTTAATTGAATTCCAAAACAAACAGTGTAGTAATAATTTTCTTAGGAATAGACATATAAATAACATTTTTGTCTACATAATTTTTTTTTATCTAAGATTGGTATCACTGCAGAGCTCCCATGTATAAGCATAGGCTTACCCCTCTCGCCGCCTGCCCCGCAAGTGAGGTATCGAACCTCCTTAACACGTCCCATCAGTTTTCCTGTCAAAGCAAGAATCCTCATCAAAACACATTATACTACCCCAACATTTACAACATCCGAACGGTATCTACAGCCAAGCTAAACACCTTCGTTGCTGCAACCTCTGCCCAACACTGTCTACCACAAACCATTAACGTGTCGCCCACAAGGTTCTTCTTAACCGTCGATCAGGAGCTAGGCCTGCTACTCCCGTAATCAAACCGTCGCCCCGTAATTCACCCGCTCCGTTTGTCCAGCATTCAATTTATCCAGCATCTCGTTTGGTGGCCCATCACGTCCTTGAACGCGGGCAATAAAATCCCCGCTGCCCAGCAGCGCCGTCGTCGCGGAGTTGCTGCGGCCAGACGTTCATACTAATTAGGGTACGTGTCCGCACGCGAGCCAATAACGTGTCGAAGGGTGGATAGTGACAGGCCGGGCGGGAACGGAGGGGGTCTGAATTCCCCAGGCGGGCCGGCGGTGCGTGGCATCTGCGACAATGGGCAGGGGTGTCGTCGAAGGGTGCGGCACAATGAGCCGAAGAGGTCGACGCGGGAACAGTTACAGCGCGAGGGAGCTGCAATTTTGTAAATAGGGAATAGCGCCGGATTATTCTAGGTGGCGATGATTCAATTCTGCCCCGGCAGCTGCGCATCGTCGGGGTTACACAGCATCCACACCGTTGTTTCCGTTTCGATGCTAACGTCAGCCTCGGCTCCTTCCACGGGCTGATCGTTTGTCACGACTGGATGCGGGCAAACGGGGGGAGCGCTGGAGAATGAACGTGAGAGAGTGCTTCCCCTTGGAACCTATTTCTCCGTGCAACGTGCATATTTCCCTTTTTAAGTAATTCTCCGCGGACGAGTGCGGGTTTGATGCTGGAAGAATCGATCGAGCCAGCTGTGGTTGGAGGAAAGGTTGGCAACGAATGTTAAAGGGATGATATGGAGATCGATGCAGTGTACGGTATATTGGATAGGTGGTTGCAGGAAGTACTGTCTGAGGGAATTGGTGACTCGGTATGTGGAGGATGGTATTTTCGAAGGGGGTAGGTTGGTTAAAGTCGAGATTGAGAAACTTGGATTAGTAGATTCGAACGTTGCTGGGTTTAACCTTTAGCTACGGTATTTTTGGGTGGCGGAATGATTGGAGTAACTGTGAGGAAGAATGGTGAAGTTTTTGAACGATGAATAGAATTCCTCGTGATTTATTACATGTGCAACAGTTTGTGGTATTTTGGTTTTAAAAGATTATTTTCAGTAATTTATATTCAACACTGTTGCCTCCGTATTCCAAACTTCACAATGAACGTTTTTCTACTTACGATTTTAATACCAAATCAATGAAGAAAATTCTGAAATAATGTCCGTTGCGGCAACATTGCAGGATCATTGCTGCAACGTTGCTGCAACTACCCTTTAAACTTAAAATATTTCCGTTGTTTTTAATGATACGAGAAAATGTCTAAGGAAAAAAGTGTTTGCTTCAGAGAGACAATTATTCTGACGAAGACGATTTTTTTCTCAAGGTTATATTTCCCGAAATTTCAAGATCATCGATAGTTTTTTTAATGGGATGACGTATTTTCATTACTGTAACGTTATAGCCAATAAAAATACAAATTCAACCATGTCTAATATGTTGCCCTTTTTGTCTAGCAATCATTTTTTTCCTGAGACATTTTCTCGTATCATTAAAAACAAAGGAGATATTTTAAGGTTAAATGTTAGGTGACTCACCCTGTATATTTTAATGTGTAGAATGACACAGGGTGTTGCATAGTGTTACAAAACCCTAATGCAGCGTGTCAAAATGAGTCTTCGTTTTTGAATAATTTGAGTTTAAAGTTTTACATGGTAGGAGTATAAGTTCGAATACGTTAACACTATTATCAATCAGTGGTTGTAGCTGCGGTGCTAAAGTGTTCGCCTACGACGCTACAGGTCGCCGGTTCGAATCCCCTTGTGGGGGAAAAGATTTTCTTTATTTATATTTTTGGCCGTACTACCCGAAACGTTGCAGGAGGCGGACATAGAATTATTGCTGCAACGTTGCAACGTTGCTGCAACGAGATTGTGCTGTATGGGTAGAGATTAATAGAATTTTTCACATCGATGTATTTTACAAATCGAACAGTCTATAATAAATTTCCACATTTCAGTGGAAAACGAGGGGAAATGGCTGTGATTGTAGTCATCCATTCGAATGAAATACAAAGTTCTTTTCGGAGAAGAATCTCGTCGCAGTAATAAGTCTAATTTTTTAATCCCATCAGCGTTATTTGCGACTATCTCGACTGTGCAGTGCGACACAATCCCTCTCACTAATTACATCGTAATGGGTGTTATCGTTCGCCATGGCGGGTCCCAACCGCGGCTACAAAGAAGCTACATCTATTTGCATCACGGTGCGACGACCTCGGTGTATAAATAAATTCTCTGCCTGAAATACGCCGAATAGCCTGAATAACTCTAAGCAACTCATTCAAACACGATCCTTTCCGGTTTCCGCGAGACGACTCCCGCGCATTCACGCCGCGGCGGCGAAAAGAAAGGGTTGACGTGTGCTGCGACGAGCCGCGAATACGGCAAGTCGTTTTCACGCGTCCCTCTTTCGCGAATTTCGAAGGGGAAACGTCGCAGAAGCGTCGATAGCATTCAAGGACCGACGTTCGGGTTTTCATAAGGATGCACGAGATGCGAAAAAAAAATATAATATATTCGTGGCTAACGAGGCTTGCTGTAAATTGTATCTGAATATTCGGATAACTTTCTTCTATGTAATCATTTAAATAATCTTGGTTTAAATAACTGTTAATATTAGGAAACTTCGCTGCCTCAATGTAGGCACATATGTATATTATGATAACTGAGTTGTGAAAATGGTGGATAGAATCTTTCTGCAGCAGTAGAGTCTCCTGATTTTAGCAAATAAAAAATGTATATACATAAAACCACCAAATGAAAAAATTAAAATCGGCTTAAAAAAAATAAAAATGCACTAAAAAGTAAAACATAATTTGTTCCCTTATTTAATCTACGATTTAATCTGGTGTAGGACAATTATTTATATTTTTTTGAAGCTAAAATTTAAATATAAATAATATATAATATATAAAAAAATCATCGAATAAAAAAAATTATAAAAATTATAACCGGCTTCAAAAAACTAAAAATGCACTAAAAAGTAAAATATAATTTTTTCTCTTATTTCATTTACGACTCTCAATTTTTCTATGTCGACACCTCATCACTTGCACTGTGTAAATCTGGCGCCGACTTAAAAAAATTAAGAATCGTAGATTAAATAAGGGAAAAAATTAGTTTTTACTTTTTAGTGCATTTTTATTTTTGATATCTACAAAAATGCATAAAAATAATTATCGAGAAATTCATACTTTTCAAGTTACCCTTACCACCAATGCTCAATTATGATAATTATTTTAAATACTCCAAGTAGTCAGTAGCGACTAGGGCTGGGATGATTTTTCGAATTTTTCGGTAATCGAATATTCGAATACTTCAGTCGCTCAATTATTTGGCGAACATAATTCGAATGCTATTCGAATATTTAAGTATTCGAATACTCGTGTATTCGAATAGTATGGTGTGAATTATAAATCAAGTTCTTTAGGCTCATTTGTCAGGGTGAAATCTTGTAAGCTAATTTTGACCCACTTTACACCATACTATTCGAATATTAACATTCGAATACTCAAATATTCGAATATTAAATTATTCGAATACTCAAATATTCGAATATTAAATTATTCGAATACTCAAATATTCGAACATTAAATTATTCGAATACTCAAATATTCGAATATTAAATTATTCGAATAGTCCCAGCCCTAGTCGAGACTGATTGTCAGTCCATCACATCACGAAACTATTGAGACCCAGATCACCACAGTGCAAAGCCATGGATTGCATACTCAGCTCACTTCTGATAATCATTCCCGCACATTCGCGTTACCCATTACATTATTATCAATCAGAGTCAAGCCATAACACGTCCAATACAATACCCGTTGAGAACTTTCGACTTTAATCGACACAATCACCGTGTACATCTCTAAGTGCGCCCAGCAATAACGATGCAGATAAAACTGCACTCTAATTTATTCCAAGCTTAGCACCCGAGTCTGTCAGGCTACCGGTGATCGCGGAGTAATCAGGCTGCAGCCGCGTTCACGCGAGCAACGAATAACTTACTCGTGCCACGACACGCGGAACAGGAAGAATTTCATTTGAATAGTAATCTGGATGAAAATTCATTCGAATAACGAGGAAACTCTGCTCGCCGGTGGCGTGCGCGTTCACGTGCACCGTCGCGGCTCCGCGCCGCGAGCTCGCTTCTTTTATAAGCGCTCGCGTCGCGCTGGCATTATAATATTGGTCACGCCATATGGCGTCGATGGAGCGCAAAGGGTCGCTGGTCCTCGAGCTCCTGAAAGCCGCCTCGCTTACCAGTCCTTCACCTTGGGTCTCGAGAGGTCGCCATTACAAGGAGATCCCGCCCTTTTGTTCGAGCCCCGGTATTCTCGCGCGCTCCCATTCCGTGCGTACGTGCCCTCGCGACGCGCAGAAAGATCTTCGCCCCGTGCTCGCTCCCCCGGGGCAATTAACGACGCTTTTTTTAACCCTTCCGCGAGGGTCCATGTAAATGAACGGTAAACGTCAGGTCGCTGGTGTAGGTATCGACAAGCACGGCGCTCCTCCCCTTTCTCGTCCGGGAAAGCGTTGTTTCTGAGACTTTCCGAAAGCTTGGGGAAGACGGCATTCTGCACTGCATTTCAGCGTTGGATGCAGTCTGATTGGAATCCTGTTGTTCTCTTTATTGTGGAGTGTTGAATTTCTGTGGAAGCGGGAATAAATGAGAATTACGAGCAGGGACTCGGAATAGAAACGAAAACGAGAAACGAAAAGATCGAAATATTTTTCCGGAATGGAAACTGAAACGAAACTTTTA
This sequence comes from Andrena haemorrhoa, assembly GCA_910592295.1. NCBI lineage: Eukaryota > Metazoa > Arthropoda > Insecta > Hymenoptera > Andrenidae > Andrena > Andrena haemorrhoa. The sequence goes on from OU342943.1 coordinate 19,059,076, forward strand.
ATCCTATTGCAGCGGTGAAAAGGATATAATGGGAATAAAAATGTCGGTTAACAACGTTATTATTCTGTTTTCGACGCACGCTTTATGTTACGAAATTTAAATTCACCGCGCCCCTTATTTTCGTTATGAATCTATTTGTGCGTCAATATGAATAGAAGATGCATTCTGTGATTTCGGATTTTTATTTTTATAATCCACTTTTTATTATACAGTTTATATTGTTCGAAGCTTTCGGGTGAGAGCCTCAAAACTCTCTATTTTTTCATAATACATAACATATATAATAGTTTATAATACATAACTACCAAATGCAATAAAATTGTTAAAAATAAATTTATATGAGTTTCTTGTAAATATGAAATAACCGGTTCGGAATAAAATTTGATTCTCGTTCCAATAGAAATGAAATATTTTTCAGCGGGAACGATATTAGCTGAAACGAAATTATTATTATCGCAGCTGAATCGAAACAAAAAACATTTGGTTCCAGGCACGGTGTAATAGACAGGTGTTCCGACTCCTGTTCAAAATGTGTGACTTTTCGTCCTAGTTCTTCTGGCGGCCGGCAGATTTCGTCGATGTCGTAAAGGCATTTACATATATACATATACATGCGTGGCCTGTTGTTTCTGGCAAGCCCACTAATACCACTAAAATCTCTACTACTACAGCCTCTTTAATTCATATGTATATGCCTTCTAAGCCACGACGCCTCTCGCGACGGCCAAGGGAACTAAACAGAAATCGGGACACAAAATCGTTGGGGTAAAAGGTACAGCGTCACACCGTGGTTCCAGGTTCCCGGTTACGAGGATGTTAATGTAACTTGTCAGGTAATCATGCTGCTTTAGAAGTAGGAAATTGGAGCGTGCCCTCACAGAGTGGTATTTGAATGTCTCTTAAAACTATTTGTTAAATTCGTTTGAGGTAATATTCGGTGAAATGTGCTGTGATATTCACTTTCGTATTAAGCTTTAACGTTTCTTTGAATTAATTCGTCGAATCTAGTGGAAGGACGGACAAATTTGAGAAATGTATTTTTTTTCTGTGATACTGCCCATACAGCACACTTCGTTGCAGGAGTATTGCAGGAACGTTGCTGCAAAATTGTGTTGTTGCAGGTTGCATTGCAATATTGCAGGAACAATGCTACAATATTTGAGTGGCAACGTTCTTGCAATGTTGCAGGAATATTGCGCACACGTTGCCACTGCAATGTTCCAGTGGCAACGATCCTACAATATTTCTGCAATATTGCGGGCACATTGACGTGCATTGTTGCAGTGGCAACGCCCCAACAATATCCTGCAATAATGCGCACATATCCCTCAATGCCCGAAACGTTGCGGCGGAACTATTGCTATAACATCTCCGAAACCTTGCGGGAATACACTCCTGCAACATTGCTAATGCGGACATAGGAGTGAACCTGCAACTTCTCTGCAATGATGCGATGCAACATTACAATCTCGCACCGCAATATTGCCGCATAGTTGCAGAATCATTGCCACAATTTTGCCGTTTCGTTGCAGAATCATTGCCGGAACGTTGCAGGACTACATATTTGTAATGTTGCCGCAACTTTGTGAAAATACACACCTGCAATATTGCGAAGGCGGACATAGGACTGAACCTGCAACGTCCCTGCAATGTTATGGCGCAACATTGCAATCTTGCACCGCGTCGTTGCAGAGACGTTGCTGCAATGTTATGGTGCTGTGTGAGCGAAAGAGGAAAAAAGACAAAGACAGTCGTTTCCTGATAATACTACAGGAAAGTGTGGCGTGGAAACCGGTGAAACGTTCAATTTCTATTTCGTAAGTCTAAACGAGACGAAAGCAAGTTTTCCTCGTTCGTCGGGCGAGTTCCCGCGGGACATTTAATTTATTAGCGCGTCGAGCAGCGAACTCCGGTTTAGCGTAATGAAACGCTTAATTAACTCAATAATTAAAGTTTTTCCTAATTTGCATTCTACAGCGATACACGAGGAGCCTGGCTTGCGCTCCGTTAAATACGTCGAAGTTAGGGGAATAATGACGCGAATCCGCGTTAACGCTCCTCTATTTTTTTCTCTCCGCTGGGGGTGGAAAGAAGGGTGTAATAGCCAGCCCCGTTGTTTTCTTTCCGCGATTAATGCAGAACTTTCTCTAGCGTGCAGAATATTCACTCTGACCGTCCGTCTCGGTCTCAAAGCTGACCCTTCAAAGGGTTGAACGGGAGAATAACAGGATGTGAACGCAATCAACGACGAGTACGCGGCGTAAAAGGCGTCGGACACACAATAACGCCGTGGACACGGCCGGGCTTCAATACTGTTTTCCTTTGATCCCCGTCTAGGAGGGTTAATTATTAAAATAACTAATTTCCTTTATTTGGCGAAAACGAAGAACGCCAACGTGACATATTATAGGTACTTTGGGGAACGAATGCAAGGACGGTCACCGAAAATCTGTAGGCATGCCAGGGATCCTCGATTACAAGATTCTTGTGCATGTTTTATTGTGCAAAAGGTTATTTTAGTAGCCGTGAAGAGTATGGGCTAAATAATAAAGGACGAGAGCAATGGCGGTCACTGTGTTGGATTATGGGCCTGGAGTATTGGAGAATTTGGATTTTTTGATAATTGAAATTCATTTCGTAAATGTTGCATCGGTATTAGAAAAATACGGATATTCCTCAGACCCTTCGCAGTGAATTCGATAGAGTCTCTATTCACTAAACGGTAACAGGGGAGACCGGGGCTAGTTGTGACAGTTTTCCGCTTTATATTTTTTATTTTTTTTGCATTCCATATTCAATACTATAAATGACTCTCACTTAAAGTACGTACTTTCCTCTATCGCTTGTAATCAAACGAAAGCCGTGACTTTGAGAAAAGGCATTTTGGAGGTCGAGACATGTTGTAACAACGTGCCCCGAGTAGGGTTAGTTGTGACGTTTTACGAAAAGAGGCTAATTATGAGTACTATAACTATATTTTCTTCAACAAAAATAAATTTATTAATTGTAAGAATCTATTACACTAAATACAAGAGAAAATTATCAATGATCTGGTGAAAATAATAAAAAACTACCGAAATCAATTGCACAAAAAAGGTGATTATAATCATCCGTTTCATAGGGCAACTCACAATTAATGCAGACATAAAATTATTTTTTTTTGGTTTTGCACATTCATGTGCTCACTTTTTGCAGTCTATGCGCTGAATCCACTTTGTAGAGCCTTTCTTTGGCAACATGCCCCTTGTCTTGTGTAACAACTTGCCCAAATGTTGATACCATTGTGTATAAATTGCTATAAGTTCATATCAGTTTGGTGTATTCTTATGCTCTTGGTACGAATGTGTAGCTAAAGGAACATTGATTCAAACGTGGTAATATTAATTTACATACATTTATCTGACTATTCGGTAGAAAAGATTGAAGCGGAAAGATGAGAGTTACTAATAGTACCGAAACACACAAAAACCTGTAATAACGTGGCAACGACTGAACCGACTACAAAAAGCCACCATACGTCGAAGTGACAGTCCAAGCGACAAAAATTTAAACAGCTATGTTACAACTTGCCTCTGTCACAATTAGCCCCGGCCTCCCCTACACAACTACGTAGACATTAATATGCCATTTATTACTAGTTTTTTAGCTTGTCTTCGCCAGACATTACTATCCTATACGATTAATAAGATGCTTAAAGTAAGCACTCTTTTGTTGACAACCCCCTAGAAACAATTTTACGAGGGGAGGACACCACGTGGTAGACACCGATTTTGATGAGACTTGGCACGATGGATCTATGTCGAAAATAAGTAAATAGGTGTCCGAGCGTTTCTGCCAATGGGCCTTAATAATAGAGATATTTACATAGAAATTATTAAAAATTTCATAGCGACCGTGGGGTTTTAATGGGTAAAATCCCACACTACCCTGGCGCCCCTGGGGATCCCCCTAGGATGGAGTCGGGGTGCCTTTTGGGTTTGAAGATTTCCCCAAGTTGAAAAAATTATAAAAAAAAATAATTAAAAAAAAAATTATAAAGTTTTTCTTTAACGTGGAGACATCTTCAAAAAGCACCCCGACGCCTCTAGAAGGGAAATCCCGTGGGCGCTAGGGTAGTGTGTGATCTTTACCCACTAAAACTCCACGGCCCCTATGAAATTTTTAATAATTTCCATGTAAATATCTCTATTATTAAGGCCTATTGGCAGAAACGCTCGGACACCTATTTACTTAGTTTCGACATAGATCCATTGTGCCAAGGCTCATCAAAATCGGTGTCTACCACATGGTATCCTCCCCTTTTAGTTACATTCCAAAAGAGCCGCCATCTTAGCCAAAGCCCTTCGCGGTGGTATCATCCGTTGCTCTCTGATTTTGAACGTGTTCGCGCATTACCAAACATTTTCCTACCTCTATTAAACCAACACTTTTGCTGCAAGAGAACATACCCAAAGTGCCAACTGCGAGCTACGAAAGTGTCTCACCTGAGCCGACGTGTCAGCGTTTCGCGTTGCCCTCAGTTTCGTTCGTCGCCGAGGCGGCAGGTGCGGTAATTTCGTTCAGAATATGTGTACTCGCAGTTGAATTTTCGATTACGACGCGGCTAATGGGAAATACCGTTTAAGGGGTAACCGGGGACGGTACGAATTTGCAGGGAATACGTGGCGTAAGAGCGTTACCGCGGAATTCCCTCGATCCACTTAGCACGAAGATTCTTATTCTAGCCGGTATCGGAGGGAATACGGTGCCCGCGGCAAAGTGGATCGGAGGAGTTTTATAGCGACACCACCCGTTGGTGCTCGAGAAATTTCTGCGGGACCATTTCCTTTGCTTGCCCCACGGAAACCCCTCGAGTACATTCCTGCGACGTTCCATTCCGGAGAAACGGCCCAGTAGCACGCTTATCCCGGGGATAATGCGACGCTAACCAGTTTCGGGTCAGTTGTGGATACTAATTAATCGATTAGCCTTCGATGCTCGTGGCTTCGATAAGACGAAGCTGCCGCGGATTGCATCGCTGCGGGCAGGGCTGCTGTAAGCGGGTCGTTCCAGTCACTATTAGTGCCTTCTGTGGCGGGAAAGCTTGGGGAATAGCGGATGATAGATTGCTTCGAGGGGACCGTATGATGTCAGTGTTTTTTCAAGACTATCTGTACGTGGGTTTGGGAGTTTGATTTATTCCCTCTTATATGAAGCATTGGGGGCAAAAAACCGACCAACCCACATTGACAAAAAATTTAATTTCTCCTATTTTATGTGATCAGTGGAGTCTATTGAAATACATTATGGATTGTAACTCAGTTTCGCAAAAAATGTGGGCTAGGCATATCATGCTTGTCGCTGCGGTGGAAGTGCGTAATTGTGAGATTCTAATGGCGTTTTTTTCATTGAAGCATATGAAGCCTTAAGGCTTATTTAGCTGTACAGAGATTTGTACACATTGAGCAGCGGATTCATACACGTAATTTACATTTTTCAAAGTAGTTACAAAAGTATTTACAAGCTCGTATGTTCGGTTTAGCAATTATCGTTTCTATGTTAAGAGGTAATTGCAATCGAATTCGTCGTAAGTTAGCAATCAGTTCCACTCTCTCGGCATCACTAATGGCGTTTATAGGATGAAACTGTAAATGTTTTCAAGAATTGATTAATAATTTGGAAATTTTGCTGGAAAATGTATGACTGATTTTGTACCGAGGTCATTGGGTTTTCTTTTCGTAAGGGAGTTGTATATTTACTTCCTTACGAATGCAGATAGAAGAATAATTGGAAATAATGGCTTGATAGCTAGATTTATGCAAAGAGCCTTGCTTCAAGGCTCTTGAAACAAGGCTCTTGCAAAGAGACTAGTTTCAAATAGCATACGCAGTATTTTTCGCTGTATCACAACTTTCCTTGATAATGGTCAAAATTAGTGGCCGAAACGTTGGAAATTGATATTAACATTTATATTTGCAAAATAGCTTTGATTTAATTTTAATAAAATTAATTTTTAAGTAACCGAACCAGTGCGCCGATACCATATCTTATTAAATTTACGGTCGAAATTTAATTTATTCTATTTAAAGAGCCTTGTGTCATTCAAACACCAATTTATGTAAATGTATCTGATTAGGAAAGCTTCCTATAGAATCGTACGATGCTCCAGTTGATGCTTAATACTTCCTTAATATTCTGAGAGACGAAACGAGTACACGAAAATAGGAAAAATATTACGTGTATATAAATTCAAGTTTCCGTATCCTAGTTGTAATGAATTTGAAAGTGGTCGATGTATTAGGTATCTATCATTTCAGTAGTGGTGTGGTACATACATTCTGATATTTCGTTATTTTGTCTCTTTGGACAGATGTTACAGATGGCAATTCCTTCTTCGATAGTAGAAGAGAAATTGTATCGTTAGTAGAAAAGCGATATTACATAAATATTAGATAGAATGAGTTCAATATTAGGTAACTATTAACCCTCGACTTAACACTTAGCAGGTTCCCTCTTCTAACTCAGGGTAACTTAACTTTCTCCCTCTCCAGGATTTTCTTTATTCACTCCCTGTGTTATGAAAGTATAGTTAATTTTGATAAAAAAATTAGATAGAATGAGATCAATATTAGGTAACTATTAACCCTCGACTTAACACTTAGCAGGTTCCCTTTTCTAACTCAGGGTAACTTAACTTTCTCCCTCTCCAGGATTTTCTATATTTTCTCCCTGTGTTATGAAAGTATAGTTGATTTTGGTAAAAAAATTAGATAGAATGAGATCAATATTAGGTAACTATTAACCCTCGACTTAACACTTAGCAGGTTCCCTTTTCTAACTCAGGGTAACTTAACTTTCTCGCTCTCCTGGATTTTCTATATTCACTCCCTGTGTTATGAAAGTATAGTTAATTTTGATAAAAAAATTAGATAGAATGAGATCAATATTAGGTAACTATTAACCCTCGACTTAACACTTAGCAGATTCCCTCTTCTAACTCAGGGTAACTTAACTTTCTTCCTCTCCAGGATTTTCTTTATTCACTCTGTGTATTACGTAACTATAGTCAATTTTGATAACCTTTAATTCAACGATCAACACAAATACAACAAAAGCATGAACATAATAGTTAAAGAAAAATTAAAACTTCGCGTGGATATTTTGTGGAAAGCATCGAAAGTATTGTCCGAGAGTGCTCGAATATTTACATTGAAAATAAACTACGCAAGAACGTCGCTTTCTACGGTTTGTACAAATCTTTCCCGGGAAAGACGATCGATCAGAAAGGCCTGACCTACTTAAAGGGGCGTTTTTCAAAACCTTGCGCCACTTAGAGATCTTAACACTTTACGATAGCGTGCCCGTTACTTCAAAGTTAATAACCATTCACGTTACTAAGTAGGATAGTATTATTTGCCATAGCGCGAATTAAATATACGGTGCAGGAAATTGCTTTCAGCGCTGTTGACATTTAAAAAGAACGAAATGTTTTGTGAGGATTAGTACCCCTCAGTGGAGAAGTAGTCATGAAAGCAATTTAACGGCGACGAGAGCAATTTGTTAGTGCTCGTGGCACGGCCCGGTAAATCCACAACATGGGCCATTTGTTTTGAACGCAGCTCGCGACATTTTTATTCGACGTTTTACGAAACAATTTTTCTATATAGTCCTCAAATTGGCTTCTTTCTCAACATCGTCGGTTATAATTATACGTCCACTTTCTATATGGACCTCTGTATTTCATTCCGTCTTTCATCAGTTGAATCTTACGAGTACCTAATTAAGTTGTCAACGCAACTGGTCAGCTTATATGAAATTATTGAGGATTATGTAAATCACGTCAAATGAGATTATTATTTAGAATTTTATCTAATTGCGAAAAAGATGAATGGGCTTACGTGTAAAGTTATAAATTACTTAGAAAAATGTTGATCTAGTCTTATTATTAGGTATTCTAAGTGTAACGTTGTAAATAATGATAGTTCTAATTTATTTTCTGGATGCAGGAAATAATTATTTCAGTATTTTCAAAATTTTCATACTTTTCTAAATCCAAAATTAAAACAGAGAAGTAGATAATCGCAGCGATGGAAGCTTTATTTATAATATATGTACCAGCTTTACTACTTGTCTTCGCCCGAAATTTACATTCTGAGTTTATAAAAAAAATTGTATTTATTTATTTCTGTGAAAATGGACAGATTGATCTGGATTAGCTAGGCATAGTGTTCGAAAGTTTTTAAGCGACAAAGAAACACACAAACACTTTCTGCTTTATATATTAAAAGACGAATGAAAAATTTGTATTTTTGGATTCTTCCTCATAATCTCGCCGAATATTATATTTATAAGTGATACGTAGTTTCACCTGATTTGCAAGTGAAATGAGATGTTACTGTCACCTGAAATGTCTGCCCCGTGAAAACTGTAAAATTGTACAGCAAATATATGAACGTTTTAATAGCGTGGCCCTCTACTCTAAATCCCGCCAGACGGATAAATTAACAACGGCAACTTATTACTTTAAAATTCTAATGGGCACACTTTAATTCAGATGACTCGACTTCCCATAAAATTTACATTTTTATACGTATTCCTGCCTCTTACCTCATTTTATTCCTCACCGACTTACCAGCGGCTCTCGTTTCTGATCAAATAATTTTCCCTGCCTCGCTTATTCAATCAATTTCTGCTTCACCGTTCTCGATTGGAGCATCAGGATTCGGAAATCCTTTCGAGCGGCGACGTTGCACGGCGCGAGAGATGGGAAAGTTCAGGGCACCGTGCTTCAGGGCTGACAAGCGTTCAGCGAAATCTTTAATTAATTACCGATCAGATTAATAATCACCCGTGCATGGCAGGCGATCAATTCGAATCAAGATTGCCGGCGTTACGGCTGAAATCGCGGATCTCGTTAAATGGAACGGGCAAAGGGTCAATGAAACGAGTCGCGTGGAAATCGTTTTCCCGAGGAGCGTGTAAAATCCCATAAATCTCTTCCTCGTGACTCAGCGTTCCCATGTCCGGGTTACGCCCAGTGATCTTTTTTCCCCCGTTCTGTGCTGCCAACCGACCGAGGCATCATCTTTCTATCAATTACTACGGCCGATCGAAACACAAAATCGGGGGTGGCGTAACATTAGAGTGTGGCGGAGCTCGCTAAGAACTTTGAGATTTCTAGTCGTCAGTTGCTTTTTACTTTTTACAGAATTGAACTCAAAGTTGTAAGACGATTTCTTTCAAAGATATACTGTAAAATACAGGTACCTTTAATTTCACTAGTTTGCAAAATAACAAAAAATGTTTGCGCAACAGATGCCACTATTTTTTTCTTATGGAAAATGGCACGCTGATGCCGAAAATGAGGTCTAACAAATTTTCTATGAATGAATTAAAATGGATATAACGCAATAAAATTGAAAAAAAAAACAAAAACCGAGAAAAAATGAAATTTTAGTGTTTTCACACAATTGTCTCTAGCTTCGGTATTTATACATAGATTTTCTTCAGTAATAACTTGTTTTCTTCGTAAAAGTACAGACTCTACGTAAAAAATGAGAAACTGCGCTTATTTTTGCGATTTCGATTTTTCCCACATGTTTAATAAATTGCCGATGTCAATTTCGGTCGAAATAAATGACTTTTTCCACATATTTCCATGGATTTCACTCGAACTACTGAACCGATTTGAAACTTTTGTCAGGTAAATTTGTTGGAGATTCCATTATTTTTTATTTAAGATAATTTTCGACCATATCGGTTATTCGCAACACGAAATATTCGCAATTATATGAGATCCCTTCTTAGACAGGCAGGTAAACAATTCTCCTATCGATATCTCGAAAACGTATCCATAGAAAAAATTTTAGACCTCATTTTCGGCATCAGGGGGTCATTTTCCATAAGAGAAAAATAGTGGCATCGTTTGCGCAAAATGGCTGTAAACTAGTGTTTTTATTTGGAAATAATTTGACAATTGGAATGAATCTTTTTGTATGGGAAATCGTTTTGCAGGAAATCAGGGTTGAAGGTTCCTCAGAAACCTGAGCGCCTTACCTAATCTTAGTATTTACGTAGCTTTGATCTACTTTGACTTTACTCCTCGGATCACATTAGGGAATTCTGCAAGGGCTTGAACAATTTAACAGCCAGTGCCAAGTATTAAAATCCTTCCACCTTATTCTGGCTAATCTCCATTTTTTTTCTAATTCACATGCCTCCTTGCAATCAGGAACCAAATTGTTCATAGGTAACTGCTTCATTCCAAGTGAAATGAATTTTCGACTGCACTCCCCTTTAACTAACGAAGCACATCGATTATGATGTAACACAAATCATCAACTGCTGTTTCTAGCTGTTCGCTTCCACTGTCCAAACCCTCCCGCGGCTTTGTGCGGCACAAAGAAACCGAACCCTCCTCTGCCTGTCGGGGGTCACGTTTCATTTCTCGGCGTACCAACGTGGTCAACGGAAGTTCCATTTATTTTATTACCAGAATTCCTGGTGCAGCTACCGCTGAGCGAAAGCGTTGTCGGATATTCGTCTTCGTTACAGAGGGGCCACTGTGCTCGTTAGAAGGAGCTTTGCCACAAGTGCTAGTTTAGCGATTAGAGGCAGCGGGGCAGGGGCGTGTACACGACTCCTCTTCTGTTTTTTGTGGCCGACGATAAGTGGTATCCTTATGTACTTAGGAGACCGGGGTCGAGAGCCATTAGGTGTCCGTGGATCTGATTTCAAGCCTCGCGGATCGCCGGGAAAAACAAGCAATCCCAATAACGAAGGGTGCGTGAAACTAATTGAAAAAAAATTGCAAGGTGTACGAGGCCTGTGATCTATTTAATCTACCATTTATGCGGCCGTTACGAGAGAATCGAATTTTACAGGGTATTTCATAGAATGTGGCCCCGGATTCTGGAGTAAATTCTGTGTTTAATATTAATTATAATAAAAATAGAAGGTTACGAGTAGATTTATTTTGTCCGGTTTTGTTTTTTAGGTCACAGGCGTTTTTTAATCTTTCAAAGGTTTTTGTCACAAATTGAAGGACATGCTTCTACTGATTTGCCACCTAAAGTAGTGTGACAAATTTCCAATAACATTTTCACAGAAATATAATCCGATAACGTGGTCGAATTGGCCAAACATTTTACCATTTTTGTGTGCTGAAATAAATCTTGAAGGTAGATCCACGTTCTGCGAAACACCTTGTAGACTGTTTGAACTTGATTCGAGGTGTAATATTGTGAAGGTTCTGGTAGTCTGTTAGGAATATTAAAGCAAACTTCAATTTTTCTGATTGAATAGTAACACCTATTACTAGGGTGGGTTAGTATAGTATGAGCAAGTGTAATGAAGGTACAGATCCATTAAAATTACTACTTTTATAGATTAAAGTATCGTTCCATTATTTTATGAGTGGAGATCACTTCGATCTAAACTTTAAACTATCCTTCCGTTCCCGAAATGGATCTATCTACGATCTTGTCTGCGGTCTACTTAAATAAGTGTCTGCCAGACAGTTGGGTGTCAATTGATATAGATGAGGAAGTCGAGTTACTGGTTGGTACATCGTTTACTATGGCCTCACTTTTCTCCGCACTTTCCTACGTTTCTGTAGCTTGTCCCATACAACGAAGAAAATTAATGCAGAAAAGATCAGAAGTACTGTAGGAATTTAATGCTCTGTAAAATTTGCAAAATTTTATATAACTACTTGCACGACCCATAACTCTTACTATGTAAATGTAAATGTTACTTGAAAAGTAAGTTATAATTCATTTTTATTATTTATTCATTCAAATTCATGAGCTTATAATTCTACAAAAACATTCCACTGTTCGATGCTATAATGCATACTTATTTTATGTACAGGGTGTTCGATTACTGAATGTCATCCTTTCGGAGGTGATTCTACCGACGAAAATAAGTCCAAAATATACAATAAAATTGTTTAATATCCCGCTTTGTTTTCCAGAAAATTGACGCCTGAGAGGCACGCGGATATTAACAAATTTTATTCTGTATTTTCGCCTTATTTTGGCCTGTAGAATCACCCCTTAGGACAGGATATCACCTTTGACTGCGATTTTGGAGGCGTTTCTCATGATTTTTTTTGCATACAAAGAATGCACAGAAACAAAATCGGTTTTAGTCATTTATTAATGTAACTTTAATCTGTAATTACACATTTTTTGAAACTGAAAAAGTAATAAATAATCTCTTGTAGGTGGCGCCCAAATACATTCCTTTGGAGGAACACCGTTAGACGGCGTGTCAAATTACTCTTACAATTTTCTTCGGATTGACTTGAAACGTTGCACAATTCTTCCCCGTGGCATAATCTAAGGATGTACGTAGGACTTTTGCTGTAGCGTTGTTATTTTTTTTTTGGTGCACAATTTTATAAACTTTTTACCCTAAAAAATTGACCTTTTTGTTCAAATGACCGCCATTTTCTTAAAAATCGAAATTTCGTAAAATCCCTAAGTACAGCATTAAAAAAATATTGTTGTTAATAGGAACATTCTTTGGTTTTTTTCTAAGAGCCACGTACAGAGCAGAATTTGACACGCCGTCTAACGGTGTTCCTCCAAAGGAATGTATTTTGGCGCCACCTACAAGAGATTATTTTTTACTTCTTCAGTTTCAAAAAATGTGTAATTATAGATTAAAGTTACATTAATAAATGACTAAAACCGATTTTGTTTCTGCGCTTTCTTTGTATGCAAAAAAAATCATGAAAAACGCCTCCAAAATCGCAGTCAAAGGTAGTCGAATACCTTGTAGAATCAGACAGGATCAATAATTAAACAGTCCTTGTAGAAAACACTGTATGTGACAAAATTAAAAAAAATGTCTATTTATCAGAAAGTGTTCTTCGTGCCACTGGTAATACTATAGAATAGAATTTGATTCTTGGCACTTATAGTGTTTTCTACAAGGACTCTTCAAGAACATGTTCGAAGCCTGAACACTTAAAGCCTTTTCGCATGAGATACTTTTATGCCTTACGATTGGTATTTGAAGTATATTCATACAGCTTTTATCTTCAGTTTTCTTTATTAACCCTTAACTGGTATCCTAGGGTCGCTCGTGACCCCAGGCACGCAAAGTTCGCTGCAAAATTTATGGTTGTCTAAGTTTGTAAACTGAAGTTCTAATTAAAATTATAATAATAGTTGGACTTGCTACGTTTCTATTATTTTCTACATTATCTAAGAATGAAATATTCGTAGAGGTTGACCGAGTGCCGACTTTACAAATTTCTGTTTCTTTTTTTATTTGGGTTCTGCCACGACCCCAGTATACCATTTAAGGGTTAAATCAACACTGTCTGTTCCTAGCGAATACATTACAAGTACCTACTAAATAACAGTGAGTCACCGAAGTGTCCCGTGTAAAAAGGCCATTACGGGAAGTTCTTTTATCTTCAACTTCGGAGCTTCCGTATCTTACAAAACGGCAGATTTTGCGACGACACTTTTCCTTTTCACGAGAGGAGAAAACATCAATGTTCTCCAATGGGGCATTCGTATTTAAAGATTCGTGTGGCATTCATAAATAATTATTTCTTTGTGTGCTATAATTTGTGCTGCATACGTAATATTCGCGGTAAAGAATTGTTAATAATAGTAGATTGGAAGTATTTATGCGAATGTAATTGTTAATTTTATGTTAATACTGTTGAAAAATTGACCGCTGGACATTTTTTACGAGAAATCAGTGTTTACTTTATAGATATTGTTTGTGGAAATTTTTCTTCAGAATTATTTGTGAATTAAGGACCAAAGGCTAAGGTAGTTTGCTTTATAATTCTGTATTTCGAGTAACTATATGTATTGGTTTTGCAACGCAGCGATATTTATAATTGTACTGCAACCAGCGTGTATTACTGATATTTTTCAGAATATTTACTATTGACCAAGTTCATTAACTACCGCTTTCATATTGCTTACATTTAATTAATTAATAACACAAAAGTGTTCATCCCGTCTAAAATGGCATTCAGTTAAAACAGACTGCCATTTTATCAAAAAATTTACACAAACTCATCAAAACCAAACTAAGACAAAATTACAATTTCACTATTAAGATAATCATCCTTTAACGCAAACGATATTATTAGATCCAACAAAAGTTTCTTCGCTCACTAGGAACACTATTCGGTTGATGATGGAGTCGAGCAGATTTTTTCATATAGATCGAAAGTATATGTCACCACGATCACAAAAATGTAATTTAAAGATGCTCCCAAAAGCTGGTCTGACCATGAAAAATCAACAAAAGTAGAACAGGGGCAAGAAGAAAAATGAGGGAAAGAGGATGGCAATAATTAGTTAGAAGAAGATGGCGTATTGTTTGAAATGTAGGAATTAGTAAACAACTATTCAAAGTGACAAACTTTCTCGTTAAAAAAAATGTGTCGCAACAAATTAGCTCTCGTTATAAATTTTCTAAAATTGTATGTAAATTCCGTATATTCAAATTGTTTTCTTTGTCCTATTTACTTCTTACATGATTTTTAAGAAAATTGTATATGCCTTTTCTGGGCATTTATTTTTCAATTAATGTATACATAATCATATATTCGGCAAAAATAGTGTTGCGCAGTATATGTGTGATCTGTCGATCAATCTTTGTAGTGACATGTTTAGACTCTATCATTGGTCAAGGTATGAAAGAAACAGTGTTCACTCGTTGCAGTCATTGTGAAAATTATTATTGCTTCAATCACTTTTTTAAACCTTCTTGTCGAAATATTATCATAAATGTAATGGTTAATTACCCACTGTTGTGATTTCAATAGTATTATCATTAATTTTACTTATTGTCATTAATTTTTTTCTAATTGTTATCTATCATTAATCTATTATCATTCATTTAATTTAATGTATTTTCATATAATAGAGATAATTAAATTTCAACAGTCGGTGTGGTCATTCTCTTTCCCTCATTTTTCTTCTTTCCCCTGTTCCACCTTTGTTGATTTTTCAAGGTCAGACCAGCTTTTGGGAGCATCTTTAATTTACATTTTTGTGACCGTGGTGACATATACTTTCTATCTGTATAAAAAAATTTGCGCGATTCCATCATCAACCGAATAGTGTCCCTAGTCAGTGTTAAGTGACGTTAGAACGGAAATATCTTTTTCCACCAACCCCTACGTGTACTTTCGTCAGAAAACCGGCAAATGGTCACCGATAGCGAAGAAAAACACTTTGCTTAAAAGAACATGTAATGTATTTTCCCCTTTAATAAACTCTGACGGTGATGACCACTTTGCCAACATAATCTACCCAACATCAGACAAAGTATCCTTTACCGCCAATTTCACGAGCATCGAAACGCGGCATCCGCATTTTTTAATCAGACTAAAGGATTCGTGTCGCAGCCCGCGCCATTACACGTTCAACTTTCCCAGAGCCACTTTCAGAAGGCGGTCCGCGCCGTTGTCTTTTTTTTTCACTATTCCGAACAGCACGAGCGTCTAATTATGTACAGTGCAATCACGTTTCAGCCGTCCGTCCCGCGCGCGGGTTGACCCTGTCCAGCTGGAGCGCTCTAAATTCGGAAAGTTTTAAACGCGCCCAGCCACGGGCGCGACAATGTCCGGGAACTTTGCAGATTAACTGCTTGCAACAATAATAGCGACAGTAGTAACCGTAGTGGCGGGAGCGGCGTCGAGGGTGAATTTAGACGCATGCAACCGCTATCGATTGACATCCCTCCCTCGTCCTCACCGCCATGGTAGACACCACCGCGGGCGCAACGGCCTCTTGCCTTTTCTCTCAATCAATTCGAGTGGTTCCCTCCCTTTTCTTCTTTCCCTGTTCCCATCCCCCGTCGCTATCCGGCTGCCTTCGTCTTTCCCCTGCCACCCTTCGGCTTCCGCAGCGTCCGTCCTCCGCGACGAAATCCTGCGAAGACTTTCCGTTCTCTCCGCCTTCCTCTCGCCTCCTCGTCGCCCCCCGTCGCTTAATCTCTGCCTCTCTGTCTTCTTTCGTTTACCACCCCCTGGCTTCCTCCGCCGTCTCCTTCTCCCTCCCCGTCTTTCAACGTCCCTGGTGCCGCTCCGGCCGTGTCCCACCCTTCGCCTCTTCTGGTACTCTCGCTCCCTCGCCTCTCAGCGTTTTCCCAGCGTCGCGGAGAGCCTCTCTCCGTTTCGATCCTCCGGGCGTCTTTCTCTCGGAACAGAGTGGAACAGAGCCTCACCCGCCGCAGCTCGCCACCTTCGCCAGCTCCCTCTCCGCCCCGCACCCCTTGTCGCAGTGTTCATCTCGCCCCTCTGCCCTCTTCCTGCGCCCAACCCTTCAGGAGAGTTTGTCGTCCTCGGCCGGTCTCACTTGGCCGTTCGCCGCGGGATTTCTTCCGCGAACCCCTGGCACGAGGGGATCCCCTTACGCCGGGAGACGACGCAGGAAGGGAAACACGACGGGGACAGGCGGGATGATCGAGCGAAGGGGGACGCGCGCCGAGGGAGCGGGAGCGAGAGAGAGAGAGAGAGAGAGAGAGAGAGAGAGAGAGAGAGAGAGAGAGAGAGAGAGCTGACGATAGGATAAACAGAGGGGGAACGGGAGACAGACAAAGGGGGGTCGTTCTCCAATCGGACGCTTTCGAAATATTTTACGAGCTAAACTGCGCCGGCGGCCTTTGCACGCCTCCGAGAATCGATGTCCGAAGATCAGACGCCGAGGGGTAGTTGACGGCCACTCGATTCCCTCTGTCGCTGACCATCGAGCAATCTCGCAACCCGGAACCCGAGCCGCCTTGAATTTAAGGGCTCTAAATTAGAATTTACTACGGGTCTCGAGAATTCCGATACCGTATCGACGTAACGCTTTTACGTAAGCACTCGCGCGGGGAGGAAAGTTGCGGCGAACGGGGTGTCGGGGGACACGTTGTTTTGTTATTTCCGCTGCTGCTTGGGATGTCGATATGACGTTTAGGCATTCGTGGAAGTAGAGTCGAGGCTCGTGGGTCTGGGGAACCTTCAGGGGGCTACCACTCTCATTTACGATTTTGGACCAGTGTTTCAACTGCCACCTAGGCAACACCAATTTTTTTCGAACTAAAATTCAATATGGCCGCGATCACGTGTTCATGATTCGTCTGTAAAGGCTGGAACAGACACATCAATCCTATCAACAATCCTATCGAAAAATAGGTTTTATAAAATCGGTTTGACAGCAACAGGTATGTATATAGTTGAATATATATTTCTAATGTGGTATATGAAGTGACATGTGTCGTGACAGCTCTATAAAAAACATCATTTAAAAAGATATTCTACATATGCTACTTTAAAAATATATATTAAACTATATACATACCTGTTACTGTCAAACTGATTTTATAAAACTTATTTTTCGATAGGATTGTTTGGGTTTCGTACGGTATTAGCTCGAATCAATCAACAATTCAAAAATGCCATGCAATGCTTATCAATGGCGTACACAGTAAAGGCTGGAACAGACGTCCAGTAATTTAGTCGACTAACGAGTAATTTAGTAATTTACCATTGTTTTATTAAACTACTCAGCTAAATTTTAGTGTCAACACACGGTAAATTATTAATTTACTTGCTATTCGACTAAAACACTGGACGTGTCTGAACCATCATGAACACGTGATCACGGCCATATTGAATTTTAGTTCGAAAAAATTGGTGCTGCCCAGGTGGCAGTTGAAACACTGTTCCAAAATCGTCAATGAGAGTGGTAGCCCCCTGGGAACCTTCTAACTTTTAACCTTTCAACTAAACCTTTCCTCTTACGCGTGAATAGTATTCGAAATGACGTGTAAGCAGCAAATGTTGCAAAGGCTGTTAAGGGGTCGTTCTCCTTGGATTGGCTGAAAAATTAAGCTATTTTTAAAGATCTTTTTCTCAGTAAATACAACCTATAATGAAATACATCTTTTTGATATTTATTAAGCTACTCTTATATTACAGAAAAAAATTGAAAAGAATTTTGTTAAGTTGTTTTAACTGATTTTTTTACAAAGTCAATGTGGCACCTAAAAAAAGAGGAATATTCGTGGTGTAGGTGATTTCCGCGGGCTCAAGCTTATCTGAAACAATAAATTTGATAAGATTCTTAATCTGCATGAGTGTCTCTATCGTCCATATCGCAATTAACAATTTTTGTCGAAAAATAACCGAGATCTATCTCGGGGAACACCTGACAAAACATTATTTTGGGTGTATTGTCAAACTTTTTTTTCAAACCGGCGCCATTTTGTTACTTTTCAACAAAAATTGTTAATTGAGCTACGAGCGATAGCAGCACTCATACAGGTTGAGAATCTTTACGAATTTTCTGTTTCAGATAACCTTGAGCTGGGAAATCACCTACGCCACGATCATACCTCTTTTTTTAGGTGCCATATTGACAGTGTGAAAAGACAATTAAAACAAATTATAAAAACTCTTTTTAATTTTTGTATGTCTACTATAAGAGTAGCTTAATAAATACCAAAAAGATTTATTTCATTATATGCTGTGTTTACTGAGAAAAAATGTTTAAAGTTAGCTTAATTTTTTGGCCGATCGAAGGAGAATGAGCCCTTAAGATACCATATCTCCTGATATTTATATTAAATATCAGTGAAATTGTAGGAAATTGTCGATGGAGGAGAAAAGGAGACTCTGAGAAAATGGAGTCTGGGAGATTCGAATAAGTATTAAGTATGAATAACAATAAGGGAATGACTATTATTACACTATGTTTAATTATCGATGCATCTATAGGTATTTCAATTTCGTTAACATTGCATTAATTTCATATTAAGATATGTGGCAAACTATTTCTAGAATAGTCCCCAACATTATTATACAATCTTTTTTGCACATATCTGTCCCTTTTTTAGTTATAGTCATTTTTTTTAGAAACACTTTCAACGAAGACAAACCAAGAAATTTATGAAATTTTTTTACGATACCTATGACGTTTCCATCCTGGACGCTGACTTCAGTTTTAAAATAGCAGCCAAACGCGGTACACGTGATCAGAATAATTTGATAAAAAAATGCTTCGAACAAAAGTTAGTCAGTAGGTACTGAGTGGGCAACAAATTGCAAAAGTAAATATTGAAAAAACTTTTTATTCAATAAAAAATCATGATCATCTCAATTCTATCACTGGAACCGTATGTTGTTTTATACACCAATCGATGCATCGTTATATACTCGTTAAAAAAGTATTAGGGGACAGGCCGATAACTGATTTGTTCAGAAGTGATGAGTTTTGCCCCGAGCGTCCATTCGGCGAGTTTTCATGACGAGAGATTTACTCAACCTGCACACGGTTTTGACGTGTTGTCACCTCGATATAGTCTGCAAAGCATAAAAAAGCCTCATCTATATATTTAATGCACAACATCGAAGCTTAAACTTCTTTGCTAATATTGCAAAGAAACTTCAAATTTTTTAAATCAGTACAGTCTTGGTCGTAGGACAATTGTAAAATCAGCCTTTTTTTTAAAAAAGCCTAGCCCTATTGTCGAAAAATAATTTTTATCTCAATTATAATTATACCTAATACCTTACTACTTTAATACTTTTCATTGTCGAATGTCTCCATTACATTAAGGCTGGAGGTTAAGATTCCTCAGCCTAATTAGGGCGAAAATTTTGTGAAAAGGCTAGGCTTTTTACATAAAGACTGATTTCACAATTGTCCTGCCACATATACATACGTATCATAGTTGAAATCGCTTGCAGGCCATCGTCATCGGAAGGTCCAGCTTCTCCCTCGCTTGCTTGGGGGTTGGGCGGCCAGTGTTGCTCGTTCAATAGGCGATTAAAGGAGAAAGTGCCAACCCCTTGACCGTAGGCCGAGGAAAGGGAATTTTCGATTTCCGATTATCTGGAAAGCGCAAGCCCGTGGGCCGCGGGGTATCGTGTCGTTCCGTCGACCCCGTTACACCCTCTGACGGCCCTCGCGCCCGGAACTCTTGCCGATCGTGGAAGAGGCCGTCTAACGAGGCGTGTCTCTTGACGGGAAACTGGGTTAAGTGGCGAGAAAACGAGGCAGAGGCGGAAAAGTGTAATTTTCGGCGGCTCTTTCTGTGGAAATATCTTCCTCGAGGGTTGTAGAGAAGGTATTGGCTACAGGAAAACGTAATTCTCTTCCCTCCGCTGGCTTCGTTTGAAATACAGGTTTTTTCTGGGGCTTGAGGTTCCAGGAAGGGAACTCATTATTACGCTGACCCATTGAAATTCGGATATTCCCTCGTTTCCCTTGTCGGGATGAAACGAGCGAGCTTCCTTTTCTACAGTGGATCAGAGCGTAGGTGGTTCGGCAAACTGTCTTGTGGCGTGAAGAGTAGCTTTCGTGTAGAAACGATATCGTGTGGACGGTAGGTACAATTGAAGCTTGTAGAAATTTTGAGAACAGTAGGATTTATTAATAATCACCCGGCGTTGCCTGGGTAATATTCTAATTGTCGCAGAGTGTCAAGGGAGTGACATAAGGGAGAAGGGATGGGATGTCTAGATTGTATGGTAGTGCAGATTTTCTGCAGGATTCTAGAGAGTAATTAAGCAAAATTTGGTCCAGATTGGTTACAACAATTGGGATAAAAAGTATCCTATATATTATTCCTGGGCCTAGACTACGTGTACCTACACAGCAACCTAACATTGTAGCAACGTCTCTGCAATGACGCGGTGCAAGATTGCAATGTTGCACCAAAATATTGCAGAGACGTTGCAGGTTCAATCCTATGTCCGCCTTCGCAATATTGCAGGTGTATATTTTTGCAAAGTTGCGGCAACATTACAAGTATGCAGTCCTGCAACGTGCTGGCAATGATTCTTCAACGAAACGGCAAAATCGTTGCCACTGGAACATTGCACGTCGATGTGCGCGAAATATTGTAGGATCGTTGCCACTGGAACATTGCAGTGGCAACGTGTGCGCAATATTCCTGCAATATTGCAATATTGTAGCATTGTTCCTGCAATATTGCAATGCAACCTGCAATAACGCAATATTGCAGCAACGTTCCTGCAATACTCCTGCAACGAGGTGTGCTGTATATAGGTATACAAAATTTCAGAAAGATCCCTTGCGTAGTTGCAAGGTGATTCAGTAACAAACGTCCAAACATTCATACACACTTTGGCATTTATTTCATTAGTAGGAAACCGATAAGGATGATAGTAAGGAATAGCGGGGGCAATTTACTCCATTATTAACGGGAGAAATTTACTCCTTTTTAAACGATTTATATTAGCTTCGATCCTCTGTATATTTGTTTGGTGTATGGTTCAAATCTGGCAACTCAATTTTCACTCATTTCCACCAATCCAATTGTCTTGAAACTTTTTAGGCGTGCGTGGGTGTGATGACAATATAATTTAAAAAAAATGTAAAAAATGTAAAGAATAAAATATAAAAAATAAAAAATGTATAATTTCGTGCTGAACACGCTGGCGTGAAAACCCCGAGTAGTTTAACAAATTACACAGTCATCAATAAATATAACCCATAACCACAAATACAAACGACTTGAAATCAGCCTATAACCACAGATAAAACTTGACACTAAAAAGTAATAAATAAAATATACACATAAATAAGAAACTTTTCAAGTTAAACAATTTATAAAATGCACTAAAAACTAAAAAATAATTATTTTCTTGTACTACAATTTCGATGCTGTTTTCTCACTAAATAAAACCGTAGTGCTGCATTAAAATTGATATTTAAAGTGAGATAACACCATCGAAATTGCAGCACAAGAAAATAATTATTTTTTAGTTTTTAGTGCATTTTATAAATGGTTTAACTTAAAAAGCTTTTTATGTAAATACTTTTTATTATTCCACAGATATGGAGGATACGTAAAGTACCTCAGAGTCTATATCTTTTTAATACAATTATACATGATGGCAAACAAATGATGTGCAAAGAACTGTATACCTAAGTAGGTATTTATCGACTAAGCATATTATTTTCACTGTTGAAATAAAAAGTTGCATATTTCTGTGATGTGGTGGATAACGACATTACGTTAGCAGGACCCTATTATCTATTTCTAAGAGCAGTGTTACCTCTGAATCGTTTTCCTTCCTTTTTAGATGCCTACTTTAATTTCTGCCGTTTCAGCATAGCACTGCAGCTGCAGCTATTTCTCTCGGGGTGGTCTAATTGGTTCAAATATTTTCCACCGACGAAGCTGAAACTTGTTTAAAATATATTTGCATATTATAGATGAAATTGTTGATTTTAAACCCCATGGGAGTGGCAGAATTTCAGCGTAAAATATTCTACCAAAATGAAAGTATGTTCGGTGCCTACTCGATAGAGGATGCAAATCCTCACGCTCCAGTTTCATAGTAGATCATAAATCTTTAAAATTCCCTTAAATATTCTCTCTTCAATGCCGTAGATTATGACTTAAAGTCGTAGGGAAACTCTCAACGACGAAAGCATGTTCAATTTAACCAGGAAAATCAGCGACGACATTCAATCTCGGGAACTTCAACTTAAAATGGAAAAGTTACGGCGCTGCACTTCCCTTCGGAATGCGTTTCAAAAGGTGTTTGCGGTCGGAGATATTTCCAACGACTGCAACGAAGTTATGGAGCCCCTTTATGTGCAATTTCCGCGGTAATAAAAATTGACTGTTTGTATTGCCGTGGGGGTAAGGTGCGCGACAAGATTTCTCGCCAATGCGTCTCTTGCACTTGTAGAATCAACACAAAAATAATACCAATTGTATCGCATAGAAGCTGGAGATGGGCAATAATAAATAATTCTGTCCTCGTTCCATTCTACTTAACAGTTAACAGCGCTGTCGTTATCTATGCTGGTTTTATTGCCCGCAGTCGAAGTCGAAGGGTTCGTCTGGAGTTTCTTTATGAGAGAACTTCGCCGAGCGCAAAGTTCGAAGCCATTTTTCCCGAGATTCAAGAACGAACCGGAGTAAAACGCTGTGTGTAATGTGAATTCAGTAAAGTAAAAATGCCATAAACGTCCCGAAGTCGATGTACTGTAAATTCACTTGAAAGTTAGACTCGATTAAAACAAGAAGGATTTACGAATTATAGGAAA
Source organism: Andrena haemorrhoa (assembly GCA_910592295.1). NCBI lineage: Eukaryota > Metazoa > Arthropoda > Insecta > Hymenoptera > Andrenidae > Andrena > Andrena haemorrhoa. The sequence continues at coordinate 19,082,115 of OU342943.1, forward strand.
AGGGCTGTGAATTGTATCTGGAAATGTTTTAAAAAATAATGGTGTCTCTACTTCACTTTTTGGTTTTTTGTCGGCAGGAGAAAGATTTTTAAGTTTGGTTTTATTTTTTGTTATTAATGTTCAAGCCAAAGTAGTACTAGTTACAAATATATAATACGAAACTAGTTTTTTAATGTTTAACTATTACTTTTTTACAATCAAACATAAAGTGATTCGATTCCTCTCTGTCGAGTCTTTCAGACAAATTTTTTTTAATCTTACGGAATGGGAAACAAGGAATTACAGTTGCATTCGGTCAATACTTCAGGATATACATAGAGCATTCTTATGCATTATTGCCATGGTCAGCCATCGTTCCTCAAACATTTAAAGTTTCTCGAATATCGATTGAAAGTTTGCAACTCTGTTGGTATGCTATGGACTTGCAGTGACGTAAAAATGGTAGTTGTAACCGAAGTACGTATTATGTTTCCTTGGCTTTTATTGAAATTCATGTTTCAATAGCTATTTACAGTGGCGGACGAAAGAGAGTTTACATCTTTTAAAATCGCATAACTTTTTTAGAATTGGTCCAAATGACATGAGTTTTTTTTTAGTAGCTAGAAGGATTAGTTTGCCAAGTGACGTGTTTCGTCGTTTTGAAAAAAAATGCAATTGGTCGGAATAGCAACAACAATAGTAAAGATTGTTTTTTAAACTTTTTCTTGAGCCTGTAATGAAAATTCAAAAAACCCGTTTGTAGACTGAAGTAAGTTGTACACATGCCTAAAATTTCATTAAAATCGATTAACGTTGCTCTGAGCTATAACCGCTTAAAGGTCGCAGAATAAGGTCGAGAATCGCGGAAATTCCCGAAATCAGCGATTGGTTTATTCATTTCAGACAATCCTACGTTCAGTTATACCGGCTACCACCGACGCCTCTTTTTGTTGCAGCAGTACACTGAGCGCCATGTAGAAATCGAACCACTAGAGGAAAATGAAAAAAAAAGAAAGAATTTTTCATATTCTTGAGTGAGGAATAAATAAATGTTCTAGTTTTTTAAAATCACCTAGTTTTTTAGCGATTTGATGAGAATGTCCCTTTAAAGTTTACACACAGCTTATTCAAGCCATTTACATATGCCTTTCGTCTTTATTAATATTTGCAACTGTGTTTGCTCTTAGCAAATATGGTATACGTATGGACTTTTGCAAAATGTAATCTTCTCCAAACATGGACAATTGTTTGCAACCCACTTGGTGTCTGTCGACTACATCTTGGTTCATAAATCTAGGCAAAATCTGAAACGCGAACGGAGGGATATGTTATGTGTCTAAAATAGAGCGAATATACTGGCTGCAACTGAGATATATGGGAGCCGAGGAGAATGTCTTCAGAAAGCACGAAATGTTCCCTGCTGCCAGAAAGCCCTTTTTGCGTCTTTCACCCCTTTTCCGCGCGATGTGCGCGTAACGGACCAGAAGGGGTGGAAATTTACAAGGATTTAGGGTGCATTTTTATTCGAAAGCCTCCCCATGTTTGCCTTCTTGCGCTGAGATTTAAATTCTTAAAATCTCACGACTTTCCACTCGATTTTCTCCTGTACACAGTACGTTAAAGATTTTTGTAGTCGAAACGCGACGAATTCGTTGGTCGCTGATTTTTCACGCGGATCGTGGAAACAATTTCAAAGACCCTCAGAGTCCCTTCAACGAGTAAAACGTTGCACAATAATGTGAACAATAACATTTCAAATATTAAAATAATTTACTGCCATAGCGGATAGGGGAAATATCCCGATTACCGTGTCCTTAAAAGATTCAGATTTGTTTATTGAAAGGTTCAAATTTTATGAAATAATAGCAAAATGAGGACTTTTGAAACGTTTTTGTACTTTTAAAGTGAATTCGGTAATAGGGCAGGAATTTAAGGCTCGTCCCTATTTACCGTGCCCCTCGGTGCCCACTGGCTCCCTCTGTAACTGCTAAACCTAACCTTACTTTCGTTTCTCAGAACGGGTGAACAGAAATTTATATTTCCATATTTTGCTTTTGTAATGGAAAGGTCATATTAAAATTACATAAAAACACTTCTCGTAGAGCAAAAATATGTTTTGAACAGTTCAAAGTTGAAAGACATAACCTAACCGCGGGAACGCTATCCAAAAAAGGGCACGGGAATAGGGAGAACACATTATTCAGGGCACGGTAATTGGGACAAAAACATGTATATTTATTTTAATTAGAAAAGTATGAAAAATTAATCATTTTCAACCCGAAAAAATGACTTAATAAAGAGAAAAGTTCAAAACACCGATATCAATTTTCACCAAGAAAAATTAAATTAAGAGATGTCAGTAATTAATTCCTTCGTGAGCAAGTCGGTGTCGATGCTCCATTTGTGGCCACTTTAAGGTATTGTACCAGTTTTGGCCACTTCTTAAAAAATATAATATTTTTCCGTGTAAGCAATAAATGTAACCTTATATTTCTGGCGGTATACTAAACAAAATATTTATGACGTAAAATTCTCCACATAATAATGATCTGCAAGCAATTTATTTAGAAATAAGATAATTATGCACATGGCCAAAAACAGTGCAGTGGCCACAAACGCCATCTACCCTAATTGGGACATCTACCCTATTCCCCAGTTTCAGAATAAAGGGTACACTTGTGGACTTCCTAATTCTAATATTTCTACATACATATATATGTGTAAAGTCCTAAGAAGTATCGATTAATGAAAACACACAAAGAATTATAATTAAAAACCCTAATTTCCAAATGTAACATTACATCTGCAAATACAAATTAATCTCATTTATCAACGTAGCATATTTCCGTACTAATTCTTTCAGTCCCCATTTAAAAAAAGGACATTCCAGGTCGTCCCACTTCCTAAAATTATTGAACACGCTTTTAGACAGCGCCGTGCCGTTTCGCGTATTGATAGACTCGAAGAATCGGGGTTCGGGGAATAGTACAATGACCTACAACCCCTTTACGTCAGAAATCGAGTAGACGCGTACTATCAAGCGCGGCAAGTGCTCACGGGTAGGAGTTTCCGTAAGTGCTTTCGATGGGTAGATGTCGATACTCGATAAAGGCCGCAGCGGAGAAACACCGACGGAGCATCGTCATTACATTTTTCACTACCCTTGTCGTAAGTCGTCGGGGAGACTTGCCCTCGGCGTTCGTTAAGGATACCGGCGAACTTCGCAATGCTCTTTGAACGTATCACGAACTCCAGTCATCAGGAAGTACGACATGGATGGAACGTGGATTTCACTACCACCCCCCATGCCTCAGAAGGATCTCAATGAATCTCGTTTAAGTTCCGAGCTTCATCGTGGAACTTTCCTTGTTTCTTCATTGTCATATGCCAGAGAGCTCGCGTAACTGTTCTTGATTGTAAATTAGGTACCCACTGTAGTTTCTTAATAACAAAAACCCACCTTTGCTGTATTTTTAACAATTACAATTACTCTAATTAAAGGAGATGATTTCGGCGCACTGGTTCGGTCTATCAAATAATTAAATAAAAGCTATTTTGCAATTTTAAGAATTACAAATTCCTGCTGGTAAACTACTGAAATCTGTATGCCAAGAGAACGTACACCGCGTAATTATTGAAATTGTGCATCTGATTGCTCAGTGTTTCAATTTCGGATTTCGATAAGCGCGGCAAAATAGCCGGCCCTCGATTCACGAAAGAATTAATACTAACGAACGCACAAACGCTCTAATTACGATGTCAATATAACGTGACGTTTAATTATGTATCGCGTCCGCGTTTACGGTGTTACATTAATTTCAATGCGTGCATATAATAATGTCCTATTGAAATCCTCCCGCCCAACGATCCGAATATTTTATATCGCGAAGATACACATTTGCAGCGGCGCTTTATTATGGCCGGTGTACTTAACGCGTGGAATTTGCATTAAACGGGAATTACTCTTGTTATGGGGCTCGATTAATAGCTTGCAGCAACAGCCACTGTAGAAGTACAATATTTGCCGGGCCAACGAACTCGAAGTGTCAATATTGCAGGATACCTATAGGGAGCCGCTGTTATTTCAGGAGGAAGAAATCGATCGCTCGTGCCTGCTCGATGATTGTTGTCTCCCCCGTTCAGCAAACGTTGCGACTTGCGCCGCGCCCCGTAACCCCTCATTAACCCCTTTCAACGATTCGAGTATTCGCTATAATAACCCCCGTTGTTACCGGTTTTCTGCCCCCCACCGTTAGCCCCCTCGTTGTCCGTTAAAGTGCGTGCACTTGGCCGGCCAGGCGGTCACGTCACTTTCTTAGGGAACATTGCCCGTCTCGTTAGCATGAGACACTTGGCCCCCTTAATTGGCTTAATTAAACCCTCCACGTTCATTGCTAATCCACCGACACGTCCCGTCGCTCCACGCCCCTGGAATCCATGTGTTTTTCAGTGGCTTTCGCGACGGGCAACGTGAGCGCTCACGTGGCCATCAATGGCAGAGGAAATGTTCGCGGGCCGAGCGTTTTAACCCTTTGACAGTTCAATCAAATTTCAAATTCCGGTTAAAAAAAATTTAGGCATATTCTTTTTATGTTCTACAATATTTTTGTTTGTGCTAGAACGTGTAAAAAAGCATGTTTTGCAACTACAGTTTGTTTATGTTTTCTTATTCTCCTGCCTGTGCCTCGCACGAGATAAATTGCCAGTGGGTTAAGGCCCTTTCACGCGGGACACTTTTAGGGATCTTAATATTCTCGATTATTGGCACTAGGCCCGGATTAAGATTTTTGTGTAAAAAAATATTGTACAATTAACAATTAGTTAAAATGTGTTTTTCTTATCTTTAATTTTGTTAATTCTTGTATCATGTCTTCACAATCGGTAGATCTTAATAAGATCATAAAGGAGGTTTAAACAATGAAATTTTAAAATAAAAACATAAAATTGGAAATTGTGGAACTCAGAGAATTTATTTGATACATTTCCAATGAAGACAGAGTGAGCTAATCGCTTAGAACGGGACCCCCCCGGAAAGTGAGGCCCGGGATTACAGGGCCCCACTTTTGTGATTGGGATGGCTTACATATTGTCTATACTTTCCTCTCTTCGATCTGAGATGTAATTTATGTAATTTAGCAGCCAAAAAGATATGGGATCCATAAATGTTTAAACAAACTGTCAATTTTCTTGATCTCTATTTAAATAAATGAAGTTTAATATCAGAAATGTAATTGATCTGTTATCCAAAAATAATTGCTGATACGAACAACTATGTCTCCTTATTAATTCGGATATGGGAGGCTCCACTGTATTCTTAAGGTAATTCTACTTAAGTCAAGAGAATATAAGTGCTGTATTCAAGAGAATATTCGTGAGACACAGAAGTGTTTTCAGTGTCTCGATTGAAAAGGCACCTATTGTTTTGTTGCTGCCTACTGCGAATGTCTTAACAGCGCGTTCGATGTGCACGAGAGGATGCACTTCAGAGAAATGAGGCTCAACATGAGAGATTCAAATAAAATCGATGCAGTAATTTTGCTGCCTTATCTTTGATGCAGATTTATGTTTATCCTATAATTGACAGTCAATAATAACCATTCAAAACGGAGACTACAACTGTTATAACTGAAATTTCTAAAGTTATGGCATAAGAATTAATATCTCTCTTTAAATGATTTTGGTTATAGATAACCATTGTAAATGACTAAAATGTTATTGGTTATAATAATCAGTATTGACAACGGAAATTGTGTTTGGTTACGAATAACCATTATCGACGACGATATTTTTTTGGTCACTTCATTTTTTGAAAAATTACTGCAAAATTTAATGACGACTAACTTCTATTTAAATAAAAATTAACGTTTCTCAATGATTCTTTTTAAAAAAACTTTAAAAATAATTGTTATTATTGGTCTCTGATTAAAAACCCTTTACCACAATCACTAAGAATTAAGCATTAAAGATTTTAAATCAACACATTACATACAAACGCTTCCTGTAAGTAATACAGCATGAATATACTCACATCATAATTAAAAATTACAAAAATTCTGCTTTAACCCTCGGTTGTCACACTGGGTCAAATTGACCCTGCAATTTTTGAAGCAAAACACTTTTTGTCGGAACTCTTATTACTTCAACTTTTTTTTTACCATGATGACACTTTAAATGTCAACTTTCAACGACGGCCATATATTCTACAATGTTCAAACTTTATCTCAGAATTTTTTAGACCCAATTTAACAAATAATTTTTAAGTAACAACTAATTGAAAATTGACAGGGTCAAATTGACCCAGTGTGAGAACGACGGTCGAAAAAATAGGTGTGACAACCGAGGGTTAAAGTCCTAAATTGCGGCTTACATGGTCACCAATTATCCACGTTATTTACTTGCCCTATACAAAGCGCGCCACGCGAAACTCCCCAATTGGAAATTCGCTAGGTCATCTACCATATTCTTGTAATTTAAGGAATCGAATGTTCCCTCTGCTCGAGGGTTCGTGACCAATAAGTGAATTAAAACGTCACTTTAACTCTCCTCGAAAAATCATACGGGTACACCCGCACGCCTACAACACAACCCGCGGTTGGGGCCGTCATTGAATTGTGAACATCGTGGCTTTCAATGAACGACCAAAATGTTCCTCTTAATAACAACTCATCCCTTCAATTGGTTTCTGTCTATACTCTTCAATTATTCCTCCTTGCGTACCCTGTAATTCGCCGGAACCGCTAACCGAGCGCCGCGAGTTATTAATCTTCGATGAAAGAAGGCGTAACTTACAGGACCGTTAAATAAAAGGCACGCGTTATCGTAAGCTACTGCTGAAAAGCTTGAGCTACTCTAACGTTCAGGCACATTATATACATATATATATACCGTGCCGGACAAAAGTATTGGAACACTCTTTAAAACAGAATAACTTTTTTAAAATTGGTGCCTTGAGTTTTTTGAGAAGCTAAAAGGATTAGTTTACTTAAGGTAGGATACCACCTTTGACTGCGATTTTGGAAGCGTTTTTCATGAATTTTTTTTGCATACAAAGAATGCGCAGAAAAAAATCGGTTTTAGTCACTTATTAATACAACTTTAATGTGTAATTACACATTTTTTGAAACTGAAAAAGTAAAAAACAATCTCTTGTAGGTGGCACTAAAATACATTCCTTTGGAGGAACACCGTTAGACGGCGTGTCAAATTCTGCTCTGTACGTGGCTCTTCGAAAAAAACCAAAGAATGTTCCTATTAACAACAATATTTTGTAATGCTGTACGTAGGGATTTTACAAAATTTCGATTTTTAAGAAAATGGCAGTCATTTTAACAAAAAGGTCAATTTTTTAGGGTAAAAAAGTTTATAAAATTGTGCACCAAAAAAAAAATAACAACGCTACAGCAAAAGTACTAAGTACATCATTAGATTATACCACGGGGAAGAATTGTGCAACGTTTCAACTCAATCCGATGAAACTTTTAAGAGTAATTTGACACGCAGTCTAGCGGTGTTCCTCCAAAGGAATTTATTTTGGCGCCACCTACAAGAGAGACTTTTTCAGTTTCAAAAAATGTGTAATTACAGATTAAAGCTACCTTAATAAATGACTAAACCCGATTTTGTTTCTGCGCATTCTTTGCATGCAAAAAAATTCTTGAAAAACACCTCCAAAAATCGCAGTCAAAGGTGGTATCCTGCCTTAAGTAGGTGACGTGTTTCGTCGCTTTGAAAAAAATTGCAATTGGCATACAACTATATTACGCTAAGAATAAATAACAGCCAAACGGCTAGGTTCAGGCGAAGCCGAGCAGCGTTCACGTTACACCAGCATACTCTTCGGGGGCCCCGCAACTCCAACTGACAAATCCACGACCGTCAGATGGTGGTGGTTGATGTCTCCTCGATCGCTGATTGCGCAAACAAACTCACCGGTCGATATATCTGGCCCCGACCTTATGCTGAGTTTACACCTGACGAGTGTTCGACCGAGTGAGCCCACTGAGCCGAGCACTCGCCCAGTCTGAACGCATATTCTAGTACTCGGCCGAGTCATCCGGTGAGCAAGATTTTCACTCGGCCGAGTAGCAGACCGATGACTCGTCAGGTGTAAACCTACCTTTAGTTGGCCCGATTTTTTCGGGGATAGTTGGCCCATCATAAAAATCATGCATAATAGCTAGTAAAAGTTTTTGTAGAACATGCCAACAGAATGTAAACGAATATACGACGACTGCCGTCAGCCACCGTGACGGGAGCTTTCAACCGTTCTCGCGTCACGAAAACATTTCACCATTCCCGATTTCATCGGGATTTCCTGCCTCTTTAGCGAAACGTTTAATTACCAAATAATCAGGGACTGTCCCGCTGATTTCTGCGCGTTTAAATACCGTCGAACGTTCCGCGATGCCTGTGTACACTGTGCATCCGTGAACGTCAGTTGCAATAGTTTTCGCAACGTGGCCGTCGTTGTATAACCCGCGTTCAATCTGAAAATTGATATTGACGCTAACGAACGACCTGTCGATTCCTGCTGCATGAGCAGCCGCACCCTCCGACCCCCAGTCTCGCCTACCCCTCCAGCGCCCCCCGTGCACCGCCGTAATTTGCCAGCAGCTCATTCTATGCATCCTTCGAATTCGCCGATGACCCTTTTTCGATATCGCCGTTCGACGATTCTCGGCGATTTAATTGGCGGATCGTATCGTTGCAGCGATTCCCTCAGGTGTTATGACGGGTCTGTTTTAATTTAATGCCAGCTTTTATTGGGACGACGGTATGGATTAGTATGGCGAGACTCGTGGAGCCATTTTGAGAAGCAAAATGCTGGGGGTGATTTAAAAATATTGTATTCGCGTTTCAGGCCCCTACAGGTATCCCAGGTATCCTGGGGTATCGACGTTTCGAGTTCGTTGCACCTGGCAGATACTGTAGTACTACGGTCGTTGTTGTTGTAAGTTGTTAATGAAACTTTGTAACAAGGGGAACTTCCCTTTAATGCGAATTCCGTCTGTTGAGTGGAGGAACCATGTTAAAGGGCTATTGGAATTATGTGTTGGATACAGATTATGAGGTGAAGGGTTGAATTGAGGGCTTGGATGCAATAAGGGGATTAGCGCTCGAAAATGGGAAAAATTGTTGTTCAAACGCTAAGAAATATTGGAAAATTAAATGTTGTTAAACTGAATTTTAAAAAATGTAGTGTGGTAAAGCTCGTCACGACACACCTTTTTTCTACTTGCAGTTTGTTTATCCAATCATTACTATTCGAGCTAAATATTATAAATAAATAATTTTTCATCGTCCAAAATCATTATTTCTTTAAACATAAATTGCGATAACTTGAGTAAATATTAACGGATCGCTATGAGACTTAAAACATAACTTTAGAAAGCTCTAGCGAAGCCGTAGAATGTATGCACAAACCCTTATGTTAAAAAATGTAGTAATATTTAATTAAAAGGTAATACTGGACATAACCCATGTTTTTCAACGCTGGCCGTTAAAAAGTATCGAGGTAATTTTGAGGTACATATAACTTGCAGCGACAAAGTTTTTCCTTAATATACAAGGAAGATTTTCACTAATTTTCACATTGATTAATAACTAATTGTAAAAGATATGACGATTGTACCCACCTTTACAAGTGTCCCGCAACGTACGGTAGACTCGGTAGACTATACCGAAAATTACGGTACCAGGTCAATATATTCCCCCGAATAGATAAAATTAGATAAATACAACTACACTGTAATTACGCAATGATGACATTTCAATCTCCGCGAGCAGTAAAATTAAAGTTTCATATTCAACGACCAGTTCGAGAATCTCTGCCCGCAAACCGCGTGGCTACCGCACTATTAAGCCAGACATACCGAGCATCGAATTATCAAACTTCGTTCGTTCCGAATTATCTTGTAACAGCTCGGGACGACGGTAATTAACCATCTTATACCAGTAGCAACCACCGTGCCAATCCAATTGTCCTTCCACCAGTCCAAGCGCAGTCCATCCCATTAATCACCGCGAAGCAAATATTTTGTCGGTCCAATCCCGTTTGCCTGCCGGCAAATAGAGGCGCGGTATGAATCAAACCTTAATCACGTACCATCTCGTGCCCGCGGACCAAGTTTCGCGCCAGACGGTTTCGTGAAAACGACGATAATTTACCTTCCCAGCTGGTTATTAAGCCTTCTATAATTCACCGGCCGCCTCTTTCCAAACCGTCTCGAGCTATATCGCACGGCCGTCGGAGGTTATTCGCATTTTTATTCTTGGAGCAACGAGCCCAGGTCGCTCAGACTGTTATTCTAAATAAAACGTTGCACGAAATACACAGGGGAGAGGATAACTGGGAGCGTCTGGCTTCCGACATTTAGAAAATCGTTCGAATCCAGCGCTGCGGAATCACGTGGGCGCGTGCACGAGCCGGGACCGTTGTCCCGCCATGATAAATCTTCACCGGCTAATAGGCCTCTGTCACGGTTTAACGCGGGTTATTCGCGTTCACGTGGATCGATCGAAGTGGCTACACGCTAGGAGGTCGTATCACGGTCGTGTAGGCTTGTAAGGATTGCTTCATCGTGAGAAACGGGCCCCTGTCTGTTGCCTTCCGCGATGAAGATGCTTGGAAGGCTTCGGTCGACCGGTCGCGATCTCTTTCAGAGGTAGGGTTCTGGATTTAGGAATGTAGTGATTGTTAGAGCACAGTATCGACTGCCTTATTAAATTTCGTGATATTAAATTTAATTGCTCATTACGAATGGGGTTATTATCCCTTCGTTGACACTCTGGGTATCAGCCACCCGTAAACTAATTTTGACGCTCTGTACCTTTCTTAGTATGTAAAATATCCTGAATAGTCGTGGGATATCTCTGTTTTCTTTTCAATTGCCGAAATAACCTACCTTCTATGTGAAAAATGTATAGCTTTTTTCCAAAGCCGACTTATTAACTATTTTCTTTCTCAAAATACCTATATCTGAAAAACAACTCTGTAGATTTTTAGCTTCTAATATTGAAATTTGTAAAAGTTATAATTTTGTGAAGATTTTTTCGCCATTTGGTAATCTAGAATTTTTTTATATAAACTGTGATAAAATTTCAATAAAAAGCAAAAATTGCAGTCGTTCAAAAATTGCATTGGGTGTGAGCCACACAGTATATCAAAGTTGTTCGAAAAAATTTACTGCGCAAGGATGTATCGGACGTACCTACAATATTAGACAAAAGTATATGATGTTTGAAATACTTGAATATCTACGTGTTACGCATAGTAAATCTATAGATGTAACGAACTCGAACGACTGTTGGAGTTTTATTTTTACTCCTAGAAAAATATTTTTCACTTTACAAATGCTTTTTTAAGCATTAATGCTAAACTTTTGAGAGTGAAAATGCCCTGATTTCACTGTTTTCCCAAGTTATAATTTATTTCTTTAAAACGGTGTAGTGAAAACAATTGAAACTCAGCAGATATTTCCATCTATCCATATACTACTTGTACGAAAAAAAATTGAAAACTTTGGTACCATTTCTTCAACATTTTTTCAGCTGATTTATCTATCAAGATCGTCTCTTTCCATAAGAGTACGTGTAAAATCAGTGAAAATTAAAATCGTTATAACTCAGCAACCGTTTAGTGAATTCATTTACAGTTTTGGAGCACACCAGGAAGATTAAAATGAACAATCTCATAAATTTTCGTCGACTTGGTAGCATTTTGAAGATACGTTCAATACATCCTTAATCGATTCAAGTACACGCTGAGATTATTAGTGATTTAAGTTCCAAATGATAGGTGAGGAGTATCGGGGGGATGTATTATAAATATGTATATCTGAGGTTTCCGTAAATGAGGGAACAAGGTGAAAGTACAAGTTCCTCGCGTTTCATGAAATCGAAAAGTCGTTTATCCTCTTGTAACCTGAAGCTTTATTTGTAAGACGTAAGTAAGCCTCCGCAGTCGGCATATGTAGGAAATGTGGAGCAAGTAGTTGAGAAACGTGGGTGAGTGGACCGATGATACAAATGTGTGTACAGGTTCGTATTATTTCAATAGTGACTATCCCGACAAATATTTCATGCGGCTGGTTGCTGCCATATTGAAGCAAAATTCCAATTTTTAATAACAGGGAAACTCGTAATCTTTACGTAACCGTAATCTTTTGTTTTTACTGGCATGAGAAAGTTGCATGTCTTGATTGCCCTCATAACTTTAGGTTATCCTGTACGTATGTGCATCTATACTATTATATAAAGAAAGAGCCGATTTTTATGTTCGCGCAAAAGTCAAGACCTATTGAACCGATTTTCTTCAAATTTTAATACGTTATTCTTGGATACTCTAGAACGGACATAAAAGCTATGTAGCGTGTCTAAAAAACGCGTTATTAACATGGAACGAAGAAGCGCCTGCTATGTGTTGCGCTGAAGGGAAAATAAATCTCTCAAATTTTCCGAAATATTATAAAGAAATTAAGCTTTTTTTCCAAATACTTAATTTCCTTAAAATATATTAATTCTAGTAAACATGAATCTGTCATGATAATATCTCGGGCAAGACTATCTTCTTATATAATAACACTAGCGTCCCCCGTCTTTTTAATAGCGTCCATCAGAAGTGTCTTCGCATAATTCTGGATACCATGAAATTATTCCCAAGTGATTTATAAAGTGATGTCAAAGTGTGAGGGCATGGGGGTAAAGAAGGAGGAATGCCATTGACGAGGATTGCAGGGACACGAATGTGACAATTGGCGCGTGTCTTCCGTAAAATGATCGAATGTTGAAGAGAGCTACAATAGTTCTATACGTCATAATTGGCGCCAATGGTCAGCGTCGGTGGAGCTAAACTTGGCACTAGACCCTTGCGCTAGAAATGCACACAGCCGAATAGAATCGGATCGAAATGTTTAGGGTTACACGGCAGTTCAATGCTAAGTGCAACTGCAATCAAAGGATGCAGCGATGCGTGTTCGTCGAGACAGTTTTCTGCGAATGACAGCTATGATGTTACTTTGCCCTTTGAAGCAGCAGGCTAGTTATTAATATTAAGTGTATCACACTGAAGTGAAGCTTTTAAAAAATAAAATTAAAAATAAAAATTACAATAGGTTCAAAGTTAAGTTTCACAGAAATAATTGATTGAATCCCATTAATTGTAATTGCATCACTAATTTACATTATTATCTGTAAGTGTTATTATCTAATATTTAGGTAAGCTCAGTTAACTTACCCTGTTTGTTAAAACAATATTAGTGGGGTGTTATTTCATGACTAAATAAGCATCCACAAACATGGAATACGATTACATGTTTCATTACCTGCACTAAACCAAATTATTCAAAATTCCATGTTGGTGCTATTTTGTGTGGTAATAAAGTTATACTATTTCAAACATCCGAAAATAACAATCATTCGCACAGAGTCAGGATAATAACCTTGATTGGAATATATAAGTATTCTCCAATGCAGCACGTTAATTTGCAAAAGTTCCAATTATTTAGAGAAATTTTAATCAACCAAGTGAAAAGTATCACAGAATATTTTTTTACGATAGCCTCTGAGTATTTAACCAGTGGAGACGTCACGTTTTATATTAGCGTGCTTCTGTTCTGTCAAGTACCTATGGTGCTTCCGATAAATTCAATGTGCCTGGTAAAATAACGAATTTATAGGCACTTACTGTGCGTTCACGGTTTTTCTCTCTTTCCACTCCGGATTTAAAATGTACATATGTTGTTTCGTTAACGCAAACGCTGCGTTTTGCAAATTCACTTTGAAACGTGACTAAAATGAAACGTTTTCGAGAATATGAACGATTTTCCCAATTACAAAAGCTAGAATTGAAAACTACGTTTGTGAAAAAAATGTTTTGAAAAAGCAGCGTTGTGAATTTCATCGGAGTGACTGTGTACCTAATCCATATGTTATATTTCCAATAGAAGAAACGTTACATCCAAAGACTATTTTTATTAAATATGGTAAATAAATTAGCTGGGTTCTGCTATTTACTAAAAACCTGTAAAACGTTGTAGATGTAAAAAAAGTGGTGTTAACGGGCTCGCGAAAATATGATTTCACTTTCAATTTATAACTGTAATGCAAAATAAAATTACAGTTAATTATTTTACTCTTCTTTCCAACAATTAATTTTCCGACGGTGTACGATATGCTATGAAAAATCTGTGCGTCTCTTTAATGCTAAAATTGAATTTTACCAATTTTGTCGCTGAAAATAGCCAGGAAAGGTGAAAGAAAAATTGACATCCCCCAGTTAAACTATGCCCAATTAATATTCATTAGTACATCAGCCCAACAAAAAATTAAAATGAATACGGGATAGTAGATAAATCCAAAAACGTAGAGAAACATGAGAGAAAGCAGGCTCGTCCGACCTGAAATGTAGTAAAAAGTGCAGTAATCTGCCGGCTGCTTTTCATCGAGCTCAACGTAACACGTGATTTCTGTGTATTTGAGTGTATACGTGTCTATATTCCTGGGATTATCATTTTAAAGACGCCACCAAGCAGGAAACAAACAGTTGCATCAGCTTCGTGGAAGGCAAGCATGGAATTAACATACATAAAAAGCGTGTCAGAGATCTCTTATGCTGCATTTTTGCTCGAAGCAGCAAAAATTAAAGTTAACCCGCTTCGCCCATTCAGAGAGGAAACTTGATTCTCCCGATTTTTGTTTTTGAAAAAAGTGCTAATAGAGGAAGGCGTCTAGCGCGGGGATATTTGTGTTTGGAACGAAATATAGGTGCAAAATATTTTTTATAATGTTACTTAAGCTGTGAAAGTTTGATCTCGATCAACAAATTTTTTTAGGTGCCGCAAGCCATTCAAAAGTCACACAATCAGTAAATATGAATTTTTGAATGGCTTGCGGCACCTCAAAAAATTTGTTGATCAAGATTAAACTTTCACAGCTTATAAAACTTTACAAAAGGCAACTTTTGCCCACTATTAGAAGTCATGAATAATAAACAAATATTTTAATGTCGATATTATTGTGCAATATTCAATATTGCACAATAAATATCAAAACCGTTTTGATTCGCACAATATATTGTACAATCTTCCAATATGATCCACAGACGGTTAATAATATTGTGCAATATTCAATATTGGACAGTAGGGGAAAGCGGGGTAATTCCGGCCACATAAGCAGTAAATGTTATAAAACTTGAACAAGTTACACATTTGTTAGTTTTTTTATATTAATAGATAGTTTGAAGTGTCTAGTTTGTATTGGTATGATGGAGAAAGCATGAATTTACGTTGTAACAAAATTGGGAGCAATAACGCAAAAATAGTTGGGAGCAATAACACAAAAATGATTTTTCTTTATAAAAGAGATAGGAAAACTGTTAAATTAATAAAAAATGGTATTATTTTTTTATTTTAAAATTAATTAGTACATGTCTCACAAGTATATTCTACACCCGGCCTAAATGTAATGTAAATATAAACTACTTTTTTTAATTCTTCCTCAAAGAGTAGAATATGGTATTCCAAACAATTGTACTGCCTTACGCAGGGACATTTTATTCTTACTAATTACCTCCACGCTCTTTGATAAATTTTCCTGGTTCCATTCTGCCTTTTTCGAAATTCTTTGATATGTAGGTGGCATCTGCGCCAGAAAAAAAACAATGTTAAAAGCTGGCCGGTATTACCCTACACCTCATGTTCAAATATTTGAAGTAATACACTGAATTGAATTTATATATCACCAAAAATCAAATGTGAGTTTGAAATTAGAAACATTCCTCTATTTAATGAGATTAATATTAATAATTCATATCTATTCCATGTACTAACTTACCTTGCTTAACAATCGACCACTGTTATAAGATTACAGTGCGAAATGAACACTCCCGGATTTGTTTGAGACAAAAGACTGCTATCATCATGGAAACCATGAATATTAGCTCGCCGCATCATTAACAGGTGGTAGTACCATACAGAGTCAGGTTATGCGGTTTTTATTTAAAGAAATAAAAGTGGCCCGAATTGCCCCGTTTTCCCCTAAATATCAAAACCGTTTTGATTCACACAATATGTACTTTTACAGTAACATATACAATAAACTATTCCTCCATGCAAACTACAGTCCCTTTCAATACTTTTGTTACTCTTACTCATCAAGAAGATTCGACACCAGCATTAACCCCCGTCTTCAGATACAATACCTTCTCTCTACTTACGTTGAATTCTGAACGCTCGGTTCACAAAGGCATGTGCTACCCATTTCTGATCAAGGGCTCCCCACTTTCTAAGTAGGAAGTCGGACGTCGGTCACAAGTGCATCTCGACTCGGGAGACCGGCGCCGTGGAATGAGTTGAGCTTTTTGAAAGGGCGCCGGGTGCAGGCCGATGTATCGTTTTCCATGCTCAAGTCCCATGGGCCCCAGCTGAAGCCAGTCACTTAATACGTTCCGAGGAGGGATTAGGTGTCGTGTTTCGACGGACTTAACCGTATAAAATGCTGCCTCGACCCACGACATCTGCTGCCGCTGCAAACGCTGTCCCCGGCGATTCGCAGAGGCAGATGACGGGACGCTTCGCGATCGCCTTTCGATACGTACTGTTGCGCTCGTGAGGGGACTGCAGAAGGTTTGGGTCATGGATTTAGCTAAAATATCGCATGCAGTTATACAGTTCATGCTGTGCACATTAACGCATCAAACACACAGGACGCAATAATCCGCGATTAAATTAAGTTCGAGGTTTTAGCTTTTGCAAGTTGGTACTGTGTGATTTGTTTGAACGACTAGATGAATTAAATAATTAATTGCAGGAATAAGTAGAGGTTTGCAGATACAGTTAATCACAAAAGTACCCCTCCACCCTGTATGTATCATATTTTATATATTAAATCGACTTTAAAGTAAGAATTAGCAATACTAATTCATATTAATATAAACCTTGATTACTATACTTTGGTTTTGGGTACATTCAATTGAAAAATTTTACACATTTATTGAAAAAAGTGCCATTATCCGTCCAAGTAGCAAAGATCGGGCAAAAATATTCGCTCAAATTCAATATTTAATTCGTGCAGACATAATTACTATAAATAATAAGTAATATTCTTCTAATATGCCTGCGATTTTATTATAAGCTTTAATCTACTATGCATAGCTTTAAGTATAATTTTCTATGAAATTCGGGCTTATCTTGTTCCATTCTTCTAGCAAAATTTCTTTCGACATTTCTTTGGTAGATGTTACTAAGAAAAAATATATTAATCAAGGTTTATACCAATGTAAATTATAATGGGTAATCCTGAAATTAACATTGTACTTAAATAAGTAAAATATGTTATGCGTAAGGGGATGCGCGAATACTTTTGCGAGTAACTGTACGTCTAGAATTACTATATGAATTACAATTGAGTGGTGTATACATAACGTGTGCATATATCGAGGGTTTTGAAAAAGACAGAAATTCGAGCTCGAATTCCCCGCAAAATTGTCAGTAGTGCGCTGTATGCGTTTGACAAGTTGTCATATTCGTTGTATACTAACTAACTGTATTGTGTTCTTGGGGAACGTTCGCTTCATGTAAAATTGATTTATATTACAATAGCATCGGTCGTTGTTCTTTATCCTACAGTTATCACTTTTATGTTTTCTAGTTGTATACTGAAAGACAACTGGAAGGGTAGATCTAAACGTGTTAGTTTTGTTTAAAAGTAGAGGACTGGAGTTACAGTTGCTGACACTGTTGGGTATTCTAGGAGCTATCATCTTCTGAGTGGAGATTTTATGGTGATTCGTTTTTTTTAATGAAGTGCCTTTTTTTAGTACTTCTAGTAGTAACAGGGACGAAACTAGGTTGTAAGCAGGGCTTGAAACGGTTCCGAAAATAACCGTTTGAAACTATTATATAAAGGTTCTGATTAAAACGGTTATGGAGAATCTTTGTTCCAAACAACTGTTATGAAGAACCGAAATTTCCAACTGTTTTATCTGTTTCGGTTATGGCTCTTATTTTCCTGCTCATATCGGTTCCATAGCCGTTATTTTTTCGGTTGTATATCCGTGGACGAAACGGTTCCAGAATCATTTCTTGCATCGACTTTTCCCTAATTGATATCATTAATAATTTCTTGCAAAATCCTTATAGAAACAGAAGAAACTTTCAACTCCCCATTCTGAATAATATAGCGTGTGTGTGAATGCAAAAAATATTTAGCTGATTTATTTATTTCAATGCTTTATTATAAATCAATGACATGTATAAATGTTTCTCCTTTTTCTATAAGGATTTTATAAAAAATATGCACGTATACAGTAATCTGCAGCTATAATAATTAATGATATCAATTAGGGAAAAGTCGATACAAGAATTGATTCTGGAACCGTTTCGGAACCGCTATAGAATCGAAAAAGTAACACTTATGGAACCGATATGAGGATGGAAATAAGAACCGTAACCGAAACAAGTAATAGTTGGATATTTCAGTTCTGCATAACAGTTATTCCAAATAATGTTTCTTCATAACCGTTAGGAGAACCAAAATCGATATTACAACAGATGTCAAACCCTGACAGTTACCCTAATTTGTTTGTTGTTTGATAACAGATAAATTAATTTTAAATAGACACATTTTACTTACTTCTCCATAAAATCTGTATCTCCTTTATTCCTAACGCAATAACGTAATGTATAAATTTGAATAAAGCCATTGACCTAGCTTTTCCAAAATTATTTCTCACTTGGCGCCCCCGGCAAATCAGCACCCGGGGCAGAAACACCCGCTGCCCCCCCTAGTTTCGTCGCTGAGTAGTAACATGAAGAATCCATCCACAATGGAATCTTTTAAACCACTGTAAACCTAGAATCCCCCAGAAATATGTCCACCTAAAATATTCCTATAATTGTTTTAAATTAGGAATCAGGCTAATCTAGAAATGAACATAAAACGCGAAAATTTCAAAATAGCCAACAGATACCAAGCATTCCCTCTCGAAAAGAATGTGAAAAAAATCGGCGCGTGCAGGTGTATTGAGAACGTTGCTCGGATTGAAAAGGAATAGCAATCATTCCGTCATTGTCGCCCTTTATCGTTCGAAATATCAATGCTGCTGGCATTCGTGCTCGCAGCTCCGAGCAGAGAGAGGTCGTTCAACAGAGAGAGACCCCGACGCAATGGACAATGCCCGCAACGTTGCACCGGAAATAAGAACCGGCGCGTACGAGTTGACCATTGTCATTTAGTAACCCCCCCGTTCCATTTGATTCTATTCACGCCCCGGGAGGACCGGACGTGAGGTCAGCCGCGGCTCGTTTAAGTTCGAAACTGCTGCGGCGAAAAAAGACCCGCGAAAGAGGCGACTTTCTCGTGACGTCGCCGAACGACGCGTCCCGTTCGGGCTCGTTTCAATTGCTGGCCGCGTTCGACGCTTGACGAACGTGCACCCTTGCGGGAGTAGTTGATTAGTCGGCTGCTGCATGACTGTGCGTTGCAATGTTCAAGGAAATAATGTGAATCATGGCACGAAGGAATTGGGAACTTGGTGGTGGGAATGGTGCAAGTTACTTTTTTTTTTATTATTAAACGTCTTTATTGCACAACACTAGTAGAAAACAATGGAAAGAAAGTAAACAAGACAAAAGCAAAGGCGAAGTTCAGTCAGGGACTGTTTTTCAACTTAACCTAACTTTTGCTCTGCTTTGAGAAATTTGAGGGAGCTTATATTTCTGGGGGGATAAGAATTTCAGGTTAACTTAGGTTTTTAGTCTCTTTATCGTCTACCATGATTGTTAGCTTGTTATTTAAGGTGACTTATTATTGTTACACTCTAACAAGGGAACACTGCGCACGCGCAACTTTGTTGGTTTATAGAGTGACTCAAGACAAGAGCAACGGTATGTTTCAATCGCTCTTTAAGGGTGTGAAAACTAACCTCAAACTCAAATAGGCGCTCTCACGTTTTCGCGGATAACTCCTGAAGTGCAAGAGACAGAAAAAATTGTACACAAAAGTTTAATGGCACAATAAGCGCTGCACACTTGCGTTAACACAATTATGAAGAGTTTAACAAAAATACCTGACGAAAAATAACTTTTCTCCAAATTTTGTTAACGCATGCTTGCAAGGCTTGGTGTATTATTAAACTTTTGTTTGAAACATTTTTTTCTGTCTCTTGTACTTTAGGAGTTATCCGCTAAAAAGTGGGATGCCTGTTCGACTTTGAGGTTAGTTTTCACAACCATAGCGGGCGATTGGGCGCAAATGAAACATACTATAAACCAGAAAGTTGCTTTCCAATTGGTGAACAAGGGTTCGCGGTGTTCCCTTGTAAGTGTGTTTTTTTTTAGAATTAGTGGAAGGAGGTATAATAATTGTGATACTATGCTTAAAGTTTATGGCTACGAAGGGTACTTTTACATATAGTTCGGGCAAGCGGTTCAGTGTGACTAGGGCTGCCATCTATAGAATTATTAATCCAGGACAGAGGGCATTAAAACTGTACAAATAATATACAAAGAATATGCAATATGCACAATATATGCATTATGCAAAACATATGCAATATGCATAATATGCAAAATCAAAAGTATAATTTTGGATTTCTCTAATGACAAAACAAATTTCTGTCTAGGTCCCATTACTTTATTTTTTGCCTATAAAAATATGTATTTGCATGAACATCCGCAGTCTATTTATAGCATAGCATGGCATAGCTTAGCTCCCAGGTGGATCCCCGGCCTTAGGATCATTTTTGTGAAGTTATCATGGGCAACTTCCATTACGAGCAGTCCAAAAATCCCGTTTTTATCTTCACAATAAAAAGCGAACACCTTCAGAGGTGGCCTTAAAGTTTCTAATTTCAAATTTGTCGATACGGGAAACGGCGGAAGAGTTACATGTACTTTGCGAAAGAAACTTCAAAAGTACACTCAGGCGACACGTCAACAATATTCCTGAAATTCAAATTATCCATTTTTGCTAATCGTTATAGGAACACATTTAGAGATTTGTCCTCCGAGCAGGGCCGGCGGAGAACCCATTATGCATGTAATGCGCCGCATAAGGGCGCCAGCTGTAGGGGGCGCTAAAAACTATATCGCAGACTTAATAATAAAGGAATCCAACTGCCATATAAACAAAATGAAAATGTAGTTCTTTTTTATTGTACCTCGTAAAGGCAAAACATATTAAACAGAAAACAGGTGCAAAAATTTGAGGGCGCCAAAAATTTTCTTGCATAAGAGCGCCAACTCGACTGCGACTTATCTATCCTCTCTCTTGTCAACAGCCTCGAAGTAACGAAACTCAGATCCACTATTAAATGCATTCCCATCACATGTTGAAAAAACAAATGCCATCATCCGATTCTTCACCACACAGCATCCCAGCGACACTCGTACCGCCATGGCGGCGTTAAATCCAACGTCACTCCGCGCAGACTCGGCATTGTCCCCTCGAGATGATCAAATGGGGAAGGAAAGGTAGAAAATTCCGTGGAAATGAACGATTTAATACACACATCGCGTTCCGGCGCACAAAATTAAGGCTAATTGGCAACGGTTTTCCACGGCAGGGGCGCGTTAATGATGTTTCGCGCAGCTTCGTCGGGTGTACATATAATTGCGCGAGGCAGTGTCTCTCGTCTCGTGGCTGAATCGCGCGTGTAAATTATTTGCGCGCTGGTCGCTGGCGTGCCGACCGCAATCGGCGCTGGGGCGATCGGAAGCGCATGGAAAATCGCGGCCGCTAATGCGAAAATTGCTCGTTATGCTCGCAATACGTTGGGGGAGTGGCACGGGGAGAGGGGTTGACTTGCGCGTAGGCGTACGAATGCGCGGTCTGTTTAAGGGGAGACATAAATCAGAATGAAGGGAGGGTGCAAATTGTGCCGATCGAAATAATTTATCGCCGTTTCGGGGCTGTCGCTCCTCGTTTCGGAGTTTTCACTGGATGATCGGCATGGGAACGGATTTTTTTAGGGGGTTTCAACCCTACACGAACCCCATAAATCATTGAGTCTAAGGGCACAATAATTCATGCTTTATTTTATTTTAACTTTTTCGGGGAAGCGGGGTTCGTGAATATTCCTTTCGAATTAAGTTATATGGTTAAATGTTGGGGATCCTTTCGGTGGCTGCAGATATGAAGACATAAGTAAGTGAAGTTGCTGGAGAGCTGCCTTCTGATTGGATTAAATACTGTTGCGTCTCTTGTAATTATTCTTTTTATATACGCAATCCCATACAGCACACTTCGTTGCAGGAGTATTGCAGGAACGTTGCTGCAAAATTGCGTTATTGCAGGTTGCATTGCAATATTGCAGGAACAATGCTAGAATATTGCCGTGCAATATTTGAGTGACAACGTTCTTGCAATATTGCAGGAATATTGCCCACACGTTGCCACTGCAATGTTCCAGTGGCAACGATCCTACAATATTTCTGCAATATTGCGCACACATTGACGTGCATTGTTGCAGTGGCAACGCTCCAACAATATTCCGTAATAATGCGCACATATCCCTCACTGCCCGAAACGTTGCGGCGGAACTGTTGCTATAAAATCTCCGAAACGTTGCGGGAAAGCATTCCTGCAATATTGCTAATGCGGACATAGGAGTGAACCTGCAACTTCTCTGCAATGATGTGATGCAACATTACAATCTCGCACCGCAATATTGCCGAATAGTTGCAGTATCATTGCCAGAATTTTGCCGTTTCATTGCAGAATCATTGCCGGAACGTTGCAGGACTACATATTTGTAATGTTGCTGCAACTTTGCAAAAATACACACCTGCAATATTGCGAAGGCAGACATAGGACTGAACCTGCAACGTCTCTGCAATGTTATGGTGCAACATTGCAATCTTGCACCGCGTCACTGCAGATACGTTGCTGCAATGTTATGGTGTTGTGTGGGATAGAGAGTCAATTGCCCCCTCATCGTTAATTAACACAATTTAAAGGCTTCATTTGAGTAAATTATCAACGAAAATTGAAGCGTCTGGCGTCCTCGACGAACACCCTCACTATTGATTAATTGAATTTCGGTTTCATTCCGTTACATTCTTAGTAATTATTATCTCCCGAATCGTTCCCTCTCGATTTTAACTTCGAAAGGGCGTCTATAAACAGGGGGAGGGTGGTTTTTACTTAAGGAGCTAAATGATAATGTTACATGTCTGATAACACTGTCCAACAAAATTGAACTTTTTTCTGCTCTGTAACATTCAATAGCCGTTTTTTTATAGGTTTTCGTGCCTTGAAAATGAATCCGCAAAGCGTTCGTCGCCATCACCCTCAGTTTTTTTGAAAATCGAATTTCTCAGAAACTGAAGGTAATGGCGACAAACGCTTCGCGGACTCGTTTTCAGCGCACGAGAACCTATAAGATACGGCTATTTGAATGTTACAAGTCCAGATGCCTGTCGAACTGTGTAATCGATACCTGATCCAACACTTCGTCCCGCACTTAACCGAAACCAACGATATTTTCTCTTAACCTCGGTATTTCTGGTTTCAGAAGGTGCCTGCACACATGCTCTAGTAAAAGCGCCAGCGGTACTGAGAGCGGAGCGGACAAGAGGCAGCACGATGTGGCGTATACTCGTCATCGCGGTCTTCCTGGTGGCCACGTCGGTGGGCGACAAGGTGGCCGTCCTGCCCCACGACGTTTACCCCGGCTACGAGGTCACCCAGTTCGACACAAAACAGCCGTCCAACTTCCACCTGATGGAGAACGGTTTCTCCCAGTTCTTCACAGTCCTTGGGAACGGCCTGGTGATGACCACGTCCGACCTGTCGCCGCTGGTCGACCGGCCAGTGAACCTGATCGTCCTCGAGGAGCTGGCCAACAGCACCGAGACGCATTTCCTTCATCTCTACGTGATTAATCGCAGGAACATGGTCACCTTCTCGCACGACCACCTCGGCGAGGGCGAGGTGCCGGAGAACTCTGTGCCAGGCACATTGATCGACGGTTTTCCCGTTCTACGGGCCCGAGGAAGCTTCCCAGTTCATTATACCGTGCTGCCAGACGAGACCGGCGAGAGGGTGTTCGCTCTGAAGCAGGAAGACTCGGACAAGACTGGCTTCAACCTGACGCTGAACAGCCAGAAGGTGGGCGTCAGGGTGGTCACCGCGAAGCCTCTGGACAGGGAGGTGAAGAAGCTCTACAATCTGGCGATACACGCTTCCGACGGCAACTTCCTCAGCAGCTCGCAGATCAACGGGGTGGTGCACGTGCTCGACGAGAACGACAACAGCCCCGTCTTCGAGAGGGAGCTCTACACGTTCGACATCAGACCGACCAACATGGACGCGATTCACAAAAACTCTGTCGCCTTGCCGGGGTGGAAACGGTTCTCCACGGTAGGGACGGTAGTTGCCAAGGACACTGACGGCGACAAGGTCGCCTACAAGCTGCTCACGCCTAGCAGCCTGTTCGTTGTCGTGCCTCAAACCGGGGAACTCATGCTGGCTGGCGAACCGGAGATCACCACCGAGGAAGATAGCGAGTGCGCTGTGATAGTCGAGGCCCACGATGTACGGACCCCGAGTAGGTCCGCGGAGAAGCCGGCCAAGGTCATCGTCAGATTCATCACGTCGGAACCGATCGAAATGGAGCTGCATCGGATACAGAAGCGCAGGGTGACGAGAGCTGTCAGGCCGACGAAGAAGGTGGACTTCACCGAGGCGGACGGCAAAATGGAGGGGACGATTGCGTTTTATCTGGAGAAGGAGAACGAGAAGGAGACGTACAAGATCAGGGACGATAACAAGTGGGTCACTGTAGGACCTAATGGGTCTGTCATAGTCAACCAGAAATGGGATTACGAGGAATTAGGGTCGGAAAAGACCATCGATTTTTGGGTGACCATCACGAACACAGGTAAACGGTAGTAATTGAAACCTTGCGGACGGTCAGAGAGTATATTATTATTTTAATACTCGTTCACTCGCGGAAAGAGTTTTGTTGAGTGGAGGATTAAGTAATTATTTGCCAGTTGGGGGACGGTTTGCTAGTTTGGTCGACTAAGTTAAATATTAGATACCTAATGTTTAGTTTCATAATTAAGTTTTTTTTTATTGATTTGATTTGTTTGTAAGTTTAAGCTACAGGCATTTTACAGTTTCCTTTAATTAATTTTCTTTTTTTTTTGTTCGTCCCTTGGCCGAAGATCGGTGTGCACGGCACCCACCGTACCACCGGTGCCCATTTGACGGTACAATTTCAATTTTTACCTTTATCTCGACGCACCATGCCATTCGATCGTCCATGCCACCTTCACGTTAATTTTCTCTGTGGCTCTGTTTCCTCTAACTTGCTGGGTCTTCTTCGAAAATCGGGGCGGAATCTGTGCTTTGTGAAGAACCGTGCGCTGCACGCTGCACGATCATTAGTTCAACGACCTGACACGTAGCGAAAGTAGTTCTGTCGTGGGTGGAAGAAGTACAGTGATGTATTTGGGAGCTCCTTCGAGTGGTGTATAAGACGACACCACTGAGGTGGAGATGAAGCATTAATGGTAGCATATCTCACTTGGGTAGTAAGAAGGAATCTTAACGTTACTGTGATTTGACGATAGGAGCCGCAGGAAAGGAAAAAGGTACCTACTGCGATACCTATGTAAAGGGGGTGTTGCTGGTAGCTATAGAGCTGAAATATAGCGGCAATATTGCACTGTCAAAATGTTGTAAGCCGCCAAATGTGCCTCTAGCCCCTAATTACAGTGATATACAATCCCTAAGCGCCTGTTTACCTTGGTACCTAGATTCTTACCTCTCGCGTGGTGAGTACTGGGTCGCTTTGGACCTCCGCTATCTACCAAGCAGGTAACATAACTTATTCCCTACAAATGTCTATAACTTTTGAGTACGATGGACCCCGTAAACGCCGTGAACTTAAGGGGAGGTTCCGGTCTAGAGCCCCAAAAAATAGGTGATCTTTAGGAATTAATTAAAGGAAAACAACTACATATAACTTAATGGGACTTTTTGCATTGCATTGAGTATGTCCTAAATTATAGAAATATATTTTTTGTTTTGCAATTAATCATTACAGACGGCACTGGGGAGTCGTTAAAGTCAAGGCGTCAAAAAAATCATCCAAATCGGTGGGACCTGTATCTCCAAAAGTTATTATCCGATTCGACTGAAACTTTTTCATTTTAAAGAATATACTTCTGGCTAGGGGGGAAACCAGACAAAATTACAAAAATGACATTGTTTTAGAAAACAACGATACTTGAAGTTTGAAATCACTTTTTCCCTATACTGTTCGTCCTTTCCACGCCTTTAAAAATTATAAATTCTCACTATTTTGTAATTTTGTCTGGCTTCCCCCCTAGCCAGAACTATATTCTTCAAAATAAAAAAAGTTTCAGTCGAATCGGTTAATAACTTTTGGAGATATAGGTCCCACCGTTTTGAGAACACTGTTTCGAGAAAAACGCGTTTAAAGTTTTACGTAAGTGCCGAGTGGCCGGGTTTTACCACGCATTCGCCGCTACTCAAATGCCTATAACTTCGGGAATTTTGCGAATTTCAACAAATCCTTTTAAACACGTATTCCTGAAAGGTTGAACAATCGAATAACGAAATAAAAAAAAATCGACTTTTACACCGGAACCTCCCCTTAACTGTAGAGCCATTGCCTTCCTAAGGATCGATATTCCAGCTTCCAAACATTATACAGAATGAATACATTCGATCTCTTAACTATCAACATTCCAGCTGGCTAAAGTCTTCACCGTCTATCGCTTCCATAACCTCACTGTATTTTTTCCACTCACTGTACGCCATAAGGGAGGCACTGCAAGAAATACTGAAAGTTGACTTCCGGTGAAAGCATTCTGGGCGCTGCTCGCACGTGGATACAGTTTCCTTCTGGGGTGGGTGACTGTTTGAGTGTTGGTTTCGTATAGTGGGTTATACGTTAATTACAGTTTCGCTGGGAAGAATGGCCGGGGCCCGCGTTACGCATGAAGGGACCGGAAGGAATTAAATTCCATATTCCGGGGCGTTTGAACGTTATTTAGTCGCGCGTGTTGGTAGCGAAATTATTACGTCGCCACAGTTTTCCATGTAACACGTGTAATACCAATAGAGACATTCCTTTCAACGGTGCGTTTGTTACAATTGTGATTTAATGTACGGTGACTTGTTTACCCTTTGAAAATGAATATCTGGGTAGTAATCATTTTTTTTTTCATTTTAGATAACACCAATAGCAGTACTGTTATCGTACTTTGGAATTAATTAAATAATTAAGTCAATGCCTGGGTCCAGGCGTTTGTTTGATAGCTGGGGTTAAATTTCGTTAGTAGAAAGCCATTGCAGTGTTGAGCAGCTGAGGACATTTCAAATATACAGTCATACAAATTTTGTATCGTTCTTTATAATGTTTTATGTTTACCACATCGTATTATATTTCTATGTTCTGTACAGTTTTACTTTTAGCAACCTTCTGTCCTTAAATGGTTAATTCTTGTTTAGTAAAAACTTAACGCACATCAGTTTTCACGTGCCCGGTGCATCCCCTCTTTTCTTGCTGTGCGTCCACGTTTAACTATCTGCGCTTTGGTAGCACTCTTACTAACGACGAATGTTTTCTTTCCCGCATTCTCGGCATCCACAGGATATCAATGTAAGTAGACACAGCTTTCACCTTCATTTTCATCTTTTTGCACAGTGATTTGTATACACAATCGATAAGAAGACATATTAGGACAGCTTCTGTAGCTGGGCAGTTTGCATAGAACAAAGCAATTAGTTTCTTGCATTAGACGCTTTTTCAAATTAAAGATTGCCACGTAGAGCGCAGCTGCTGAGTTGACAGTGTTCATCAACGGTGACCGAGGAAGATGCACGTTAATAATCTGACTTTTTTCCGTAAAATATAGGTAATATGAGGAACTCACTTCTACCAATTTCGAAAATTAATAATATAACGCTAAGCACTAATTATTAATACAAAAGGGAACACTGATTTACCTGAATTTCTCAGAACACTGAAATTCATATAAAATCTATTCGATTGCGTATTAGCACTCCAGATTTATTCCCGAAATTTCGTTCTAGCAGACCTTTGTTGGGTCCAATGAATCAGGGTTCTGCAATATTTAAACCATTTAATGATATTTCGAAATACATATATATATACATATATAATTCATCGACAAAGCTTCGCTTGATGACGCGGATCGTGAGATTTAATTTCTGGCGCTGAATTGAACAGGCCAAAGGTCATAACGCGGCGCGAGATAATGTCAAATGCTATTCGGCCATCGCCTTTGAACACTGTCCACCGTTTTCTGTCGGCGCGCATACACGTTGCGAGCGCATATCAATAATCGATGGACGATTACAGACACGGACAATCAGCGCGTCATTATCAACATGAAGGACGTTAACGATGAGCCGCCGTACTTCATAAATCGGCCTCTGCCAATGGAAACGGTCGTGCAGCTGAATGCGCCACCGAATACTCACGTGTTTACCCTTCAAGCACGGGATCCTGACACCGACAGCAATATTCACTACTTCATCGTACGGGACCGGAGTACGTATAAATTGTACATTACGATCTTCATCGTCATTAATACTTTGGCATGTCTCGCTTGCAGTGGCGGATTTAAGGGGTCATTTCGGTTAGCGCGCCGATAAATTCAGCGATTTTCAGGAATTTATTACGACGAAAGTAATTACAGTAATGGAATAATACTTTTTTCTATTCATTAAGCTACGTTTCTACAGTAAATAAAAAATTTAAAAATAATAAAATTAGCGCTTTCAAAATGCTTTTGAAAGCGGTCTTGATGACGAGTTTAAAAATTCAAACCTAGCCCGTGCAGACGATTTCAGCTGTTAGACTTATCTGAAACTAAAAAACCAAACAGATACTTGATTAGTATGACTGTCGCGATCGCTCGGACTATAATTAGTGATTTATCTTAAAAATTAGCAAAATGGAGGGCAAAATGCAAGAGAAATGTTTTTCGGCTTTTCCCTTATGATACTTTCGATTCTAAAAGTAGGTTAGACTCAATGAAAATACTTGGTTGTAGTCCCTGCGAGAGACATCGGTGTGCAGAATAAGCAGTAAAATTTATAAAGCAATCGGTTAGATAGATTTTGTGATTTTATCTTCACGATATGAAAAAATGACGTTTCGAGAGAAACGCGTTCAAAGTTTTCATATATACAGGCCGAGCCTCTGCGCTCCCTACAAAATGCTTCTGTAGAAGTTGAAGTAGTCGGAATTTATTCCATGAAAATTTAACAGTATATTCTTGAGGATATGTATTTTCGAAAAATGTTTAAAAATAAACATCGATTTTTTCAACCTGTCTAAGTGGAATGACTCCTTAAGGAAAAAGGCCCAGGTGGCAAACATTCTGAGGTACCCATTTTTGGGGAACAGAAGAGGTAGTTTACTAAAAACGGGCTAAGTGTAGTAGTGCAAAGAAAAAATATAGTTTGTATAAAATCATAATTTTGTTGGAGGATGGGGCTCAGGGGGCTTTCTGGGTAGGGGCCTGGGCGACATCTGTTCATCGGCTGCACGCTAAATCCGCCACTGGTCGCTGCATGCTTACAGTCAGGGGCGCCACTCTCATTTACGATTTTGGAAAAGTGTTTCAACTGCCACCTAGGCAGGACCAAATTTTTCGAACTAAAATTCAATATGGCCGTGATCACGTGTTCATGATTCATCTGTAAAAGCTGGAACAGACACATCAATCCTATCAACGATCCTATCGAAAAATAAGTTTTATAAAATCAGTTTGACAGCAACAGCTATGTACATAGTTGAATATATATTTTTAATGTGGTATATGAAGTGACATGTGTCGTGACAGCTCTATAAAAAACATAATTTAAAAAGATATTCTACATATACTACTTTAAAAATATATATTAAACTATATACATACCTGTTACTGTCAAACTGATTTTATAAAACTTATTTTTCGATAGGATTGTTTGGGTTTCGTACGGTATTAGCTCGCATCAATCAACAATTCACAAACGCCATGCAATGCTTATCAATGGCGTACACAGTAAAGGCTGGAACAGACGTCCAGTAATTTAGTCGACTAGCGAGTAATTTAGTAATTTACCATTGTTTTATTAAACTACACAACTAAATTTTAGTGTCCACACACGGTAAATTACTAAATTACTTGCTATTCGACTAAAACACTGGACGTGTCTGAACCATCACGAACACGTGATCACGGCCATATTGAATTTTAGTTCGAAAAAATTGGTCCTGCCTAGGTGGCAGTTGAAACACTGTTCCAAAATCGTAAATGAGAGTGGCAGTCCCCTGGTTACAGTCTAATTTACACGACTACGAATATTATATTACACAGGGTGCCTCGCAGTAAGTGGCACAATCGCGAAGGTGGGGTTCTACAGACAAGAATATACCGAAAGTATACAGAAAACATTTGTTGGCGGTCTTCATTTTCAGGGAAATCGAATTTGAGAATCCGTTAGGCACGCGTGCGTCTAATTAGAAAATATTTACAATGCAGCAGTAAATACTTTACAGACGAAATAAACCCTATTTTAAAAAATAATTCAAAATTATAGAATAACCTTTTTCAAACAAAGCTTCCACTTTGGTTGCATGCACGTAACAGACTTTCTTTCTAATAAAATAGATAGTAAAACAATTCCCCTGATCACTGACTACGAAAATTAAATGAAGTCAACTTTAGAACTTCTCGCATCTCTTTTCTCCACAGAAATCTGTGGAACGACTCTATTCAAATTTATGAATTTGAACAAAGAGCTATCAATTGCCGGACAAGGGCGTAAGGGATTTGAAATGGGCTTTTCACTAGTCGCATTTGGGGTAAAAAAAAATACATAGAACAAGATCCCTGTTGCTTCTACATATTTTAAGGAACCCAGTTGTCGTGGGACCTTTTTCCCGTGAAACATGCGCGGGTCTCTTCGCGTGAAACATTGAATCCCCCGGCCTGATGTCAGTCGCCATGATGTTATTCGGCTGAAAAATAAATAGGCGCACGTTTTGGTTGCAGCTGGAGGTCGTTTCGAGGTAGACGAGCGATCTGGTGTGGTACGGACCCGTGGGACCGATTTGTTCCAGTTGGACATGGAGTACGTTCTGTACGTGAAAGCGGAGGATCAGAACGGCCGTTTAGACGAGAAGCGTTTTCAGTCGACTCCTGAGGAGCGGTTATCGATCGTAGGTGGAAAGCGCGCACCGCAGTTCTACATGACGGGTTACGACGCGGAGATACCGGAAAACCAGAGGAAAGACTCCGAGTGAGTTGAGCGTCTCTCTCGGATTTCGAGCATTTCCGCGATGCTCGAATCACGATTGGACATTAACGAATAAATAATATCTAGTAAACGACCACGTTGCATTTTCGAGAAACCGTCGTTGATAATTTTCCATTTGGCTAATGCTCCTTTTGCCGAGGAATGGGTGAAGCATTATACGATAATTGAAGAGTCGCAACTTTGGCAGGGTGTGTTTTTTAAACAAATTCGAAATTATCCAAATGATGACTTAAACTCCCCCTAATTTCACACGGTTTATGTTATCCCCATAAAAAACTTCACAAAAGTAAAAAAATTACGCCAAGTACGTAAAAAAGTCGAGAACGGAAAAGAGTAAATCACATAAAAAAAATAGAAGTAAATATACAATTGAAAAAAAGATATCAAATCAAAATGAGCTGCAAGTACAACAAAATAACTGTATTCACCATTTTCAAGTCTAATACATTCAATATACGCGTATACAGATATATTCTGTTCGTAACTTAATTTTAATTAAGATAAAAAAGAACATCTTTAACTTGTAAGTATCACAAGTCTCGTACACTCAATAAAGTCCATGTTAACATTTATTCCAGTATTATATCGGTGAAGGCGAAATCATTCGCTGACCGTGAAATTCGGTACACCCTGAAGGCCCGCGGTCAAGGCGCAGCGGGAACATTCAATATCGGCCCTACTTCCGGTATCGTGAAGCTTGCTAAAGAATTGGATTTCGAGGATCTGCGTCAGCCACACATCTACTCTCTCATAGTAACAGCCACCGAGGATTCTGGTGGTTTCTCCACAACCGTCGAGGTACCATATCTTTCCCTCTCAAATTCCATTAATCATAACGGCAAAATTCATAAGTAAGATTTTATTTTCCCATTAATCAACAGAAGTTCCTGTGAGGCCTTAAAAACTATTACCACGCGGTGTAAAAAATCTAGTATTCTTAGTCTCATTTTTCGTAGTGGAGAATATTTAGATGAACAAATTTTGACTGTTAAGATTAAGCAGTATAATAAATTTATAATTGTAGTTATTGTTACTAAATTTAGTGGGAACATATAGATTTTATGGATATGAATTTTATTACTTAAATAGAATTCTGTTTGTTCTGGTAAATAAATACATATTAATAATGTAATTAATATTATTCTAATTAGTAAGTATGTAATTATAAAGAGTTAATTTATTTTAATTTTTGAAGGATGATTATTAATTATTCTAGTGAAGTATAAAAATATAATTATTATTCCACCAATAATTGAAATGAAGATTATGAATATATAAATTGATACTCCTGTGGAGAAGAATATGGTACGTGCACCTGTGTTTTAATAAATAATCATAGGATCAAGTAACTTCACCACGAACGATATTCAGTTGGTTACCAAGTTAAAGTTGTTATGGGTCGATGAAGGAGTATCGATGTGGCTGATTGTGCAAGAGCCTGCCCTATTGAAATCTCCCTGTCGTTTACAGTTGACCATTCGAGTCTCGGACGTGAACGACAACGCGCCGAAATTCGAGTTGCCCGATTACCAAGCCCACAACGTGGACGAGGACATATCGTTGGGCACCAGTATACTGAAAGTGAAAGCTACCGACGCGGATTCTGGCGCCAATGCGGAAATAGAGTATCTGGTGTCCGACGACCACTTCAGCGTGGACTCGAGCGGCATCATCGTGAACAATAAGCAGCTGGACGCGGACAACAACAATGCTTATTACGAGTTCGTTGTCACTGCCAAAGATAAAGGTACACCTCCACTAGAAAAATCATGGAAGAGTCAATTAACCTTGGCGCTTTCACCAATGTCTACAAACCACCAATGTCATTCGATTGCTAATCACTATGGAAAATTGAAACTTCTTATGGTTCGCCCATTAATACTAAACAATTTTTTAAATTCTCTTAAAAAGCCCTCAATGAAGGATCTAGATTCACAATACTAATTGTAAGTCCGTTGAATCAAGCTTTAGGGAAAGAAACTCACGGAAGACAGAAAGGGGAGACGTAAAAGACCATCCTAGTTCATTTTTAAATATGTACCTACATTTTATTACGGTCCACCATTCTCCGTTAGCCCCAATCACTTGAATAACATATCTCCCCTGAAAGTAACACGCAAGTCCTATATATTCCATGTCACTGTCGCCGCCATTCCGCTAACGGCAACCTACCTTTCCAGGCGAGCCGCCAAAGACCGGCACGGCTACGGTCCGCGTGTACACGAAGAACAAGAACGACGAGGAGCCGAAATTCTCCCAGCAGGTGTACACGCCGAACGTGGACGAGAACGCCGGGCCGAACACGCTGGTCACCACCGTGGTCGCCTCGGATAAGGACGGCGATAACGTTCAGTTCAGATTCGTCGGTGGGAACACCACTTCCGGCCAATTCGTGATAGAGGAGATCACCGGCGTGATCCGACTTCACGGGAAGAACATCTCCTTGGAGAGGGACAAGTACGAGCTGAACGTGACCGCCCTCGACGACGGTACCTGCTGTCCGGACGGCGAGCTGACCACCCACACCAGCACGGCCGTTGTCGTGGTATTCATCACGGACGTGAACGATAACAAGCCGGTTTTCAAGGATTGCAGCATGTACAATCCGAAAGTGGAGGAGGGCGCCCCGAATGGCAGCACTGTTATCAAGGTGCAGGCCACGGACGAGGACAAGGGTGTGAACGGCCAGGTGAAATACTCGATCGTTCAGCAACCTAATCAGAAGGGAACGAAGTTCATCGTCGACGAAGAGACTGGACAAGTGCTGACCAATAAGGTACGCCTTTACTTGGGATTAGATCGGCTGTGGAAGCTTTCTGGATACGAATCCAGTCGTGCGAATGGACGTTGGTAGAATGCAGAGGAACTGGCACCTTTTCAAGTGTATTCTATTGCTTTGATGTTGCTGAGGATTTTGGTTAGGTTAAGCTCAACTTGCGGTTCTTTATTCAGTGATTTAATTAGCCTACTAATATGATAAACGCGAAAGTCTGTTTGGATGTTTGTTACTCAATCATGTCTACGCAACGGATCTTTCTGAAATGTTGTATATTCGCAGTCTAGGATCAGGAATAATAGGATACATTTTATCCCGATTTTTTTACCGATCTAGACAAAATGTTGCATAGTCACTCTCTAGAACCCTTGCGGAAAATATAGGTTACCTTGAACTCTGGAGATCCCACCCCTTCTCCCTTATTTCACCCCCTCACACTTCGTGATAATCGAAGTTTCACCCGGCCGACGCCGGGTACTTTAAGCTAGTTTTAAGTAAAGCTAATATAAACGTAATGTTATTGTGGGTGAATGTTTATAGGTATTCGATCGTGAAGGAGACGATGGGAAATTTGTATCTGTTACTGTCAAAGCAACAGATCAAGGAGAACCTTCCTTGGAAGGAGTGTGCTCATTCACTGTTGAGATTACTGACGTTAATGACAACCCACCATTGTTCGACCGTCAGGTGAGTAAATTTATAGAGAACCATAACCGAAAACTGGACGTGATCGTTCAGTTTATTAACCACCTTTAGCAAAATCTCTTTTACTGAAACGTAGGTGCTTGTTCCCTTAAAAGTGGTGTTACAGTTCCGTGCCAAGATCAAAATTATTCACTACCTTGCACTTTCCTCTTGAAACATACGTATTTCAGTGGTACGTCCATCTTTGAACTGTTCTTTTATTCATACCTTATTCTCTGTTCATTCTCTTTTTCACCGAGAAAAGAGAGAGAAGCAGCGGGTGGAAACAATCAAAGGAGAAAATTAATTTTCACGTGGTCGCATCGCGCCATTCCATGCTCTTTGAAATTTCAAACAGCAACCATCAGAGAGTACAAACAGCTGCAATTGAAAGAAACTCAAACAATGGCTGACGATTGCGTTTTGAACTTTGTGCGTGAAATAGCTGTTCGGAATAAATTAACGAACCCCCTGTTAGCGATAAACAAAATACTCTTTGTGGTTTGCATATCCGTGTGTCATTCTTCCCCTGTACATTGCTGGAATTGACAATTGAAATTTTGTTGGGAAAGAATGTTTCAATGGACGATACAAATTATGCGGGAATTTTTAAGTTCGCCATTTATCTTTCACAAAGGAAATTGCAATTGAATCGTACTTTCATTTGTAGCAGCAGAAATTGATTGTTGTAACGGGTAGTTCAAAAGTTCGTGATAATTATAGATCGTAGAAGTCTGTTACTTTCAACTCGAAGAGCGTATGAATAATTATAATTACAAGAAATACAGAGTGTCCGCGGGAAGACTGGTCAGCTGAATATCTCCTAAAGTATTGGAGATAAAAAATAAAAAAAATATGTAATTTAATGGTTCGAGAAGGCCAATTTATTGGCCGAGACGAATTTTTTTTCGATTATTATTTTAATTGATACGATGGTCAAGTTCGGTTTTTTAAATGGAACTATTTTTTTTGAACAGTTGAGTTGATAGTGCGTTCCAAGACAAATTCAATAAGCATTAATGTATACACTTGATTTCCACTGGTTTTTAAGATATTGCGCTTGCAAATTTACTGATTTTCACTGGAAGAAAACCCACTGAAATAGCAAGGACCGGGGTCGGTCTTGCTGGCGCAACGGGGGGCCTTGCCTGTTGAAACAGATACCTATCTGCCAAAAGTCTACGCCAGGCCCAAAGGCTGGACAATTCTTTTCCGTCAGAAATGCTACTTAGGTAGGTACATCTGCGGTATCGAGAAGCGCACCGTTACTTTTATTTCTCACTTGCTTCTACGCTCGGATGGCCGGTTCTTTTTGGAGGGATGCAAGTTCGATTGGTTAGGTTAGGAGGTGTAAAAGTTGCTAGACTAAATTTCAACCGGATTTGCATCACTCACAAAAGAACCGGCCATCCGAGCGGAGAAGCAAGTGCGAAATAAAAGTAACGGTGCGCTTCTCGATACCGCAGATGTACCTACCTAAGTAGCATTTCTGACGGAAAAGAATTGTCCAGCCTTTGGGCCTGGCGTAGACCTTTGGCAGATAGGTATCTGTTTCAACAGGCAAGGCCCCCCGTGGCTCCAGCAAGACCGACCCCGGTCCTTGCTATTTCAGCGGGTTTTCTTCCAGTGAAAATCAGTAAATTTGCAAGGGCAATATCTCAAAAACCAGTGGAAATCAAGTGTATACATTAATGCTTATTGAATTTGTCTTGGGACGCACTATCAACTTACCTCTACAAAAAAAAATAGTTCCATTTAAAAAACCGAACTTGACCATCGTATCTATTAAAATAATAATCGAAACAAAAATTCGTCTCGGCCAATAAATTGGCCCTCTCGAACCATTAAATTACATTTTTTTTATATTTTTCATCTCCAATACTTTAGGAGATATTCAGCTGTCCAGTCTTCCCGCGGACACCCTGTATATGATTCTTTATTATAAGTAGGTCTAAGCTAAATGTAGTTTAAAAATGCCACTTCCCAGTTCTCTGATTACAAATAAATACAGCATCGCACAAGGTTCAGAGTCTTACGCCTCAAATCCACACAAACTCCTCCACAGATATATTTAATAACAGAGAAGAATATAACCGCTACTAATTAACACGATAACATTTCTGAATCTCGAGAAAAAACAAAAGCCTTTCGGTAGCCGTTCAGGGTACGCCATCGAAGCTAAAAAATAATCAGCATTCCTTAGAAAAGCTCCACTGAACTTTGATTCCTACGTTAAATGAATCTCGAACAGAAGTTACTAACCATACCAGTACCCAACCCTGCTACGCACCGTTGGGAATCCCCGTTCTTCAGCAAGACCGCCCCTCAACTTCCACTTTTTCATTACAGAAATACGTAGAAAATGTGAAACAGGACGCTAGCATCGGAACAAACATTTTGAGAGTGTCGGCATCAGACGAGGATGCCGACAATAACGGTGCCATAACGTACTCGTTGAGCTCGCCCAACAATGAGCAGGGCTTGGATTACTTTGAGATTCAACCAGAGTCTGGTTGGATCGTCTTAAAGAAGCCT
This sequence comes from Andrena haemorrhoa, assembly GCA_910592295.1. NCBI lineage: Eukaryota > Metazoa > Arthropoda > Insecta > Hymenoptera > Andrenidae > Andrena > Andrena haemorrhoa. Next base: position 19,119,400 of record OU342943.1, read on the forward strand.
CTGGACGTGAGTATTCCCATTGACGATCATCTACATATACATCTCTCTCTAGTAGTAATGACAGCAATCGTTCTCTGGAGGGCCACTGCGCGTTCCCGAGCGAAGAACATCTGGTTCTCTGACCGGCGCTGACCAACGTCCGGCATTTGTCACGTGCCCCATGCCTCCCGCCAATTTATGAATGTCGTCCAACCCGTTGCTCTATATTTTACCGGAACCGAGTGCAATCTAGAATGTCGTCATTAAGCGTTTCGAACGGCACGGTATGAGTAAACGTCAGCTGGCGGGGATCGTTCGACAGCCGGGAACACACGGAATGGCCCTCCGGCCATTATTATGCCCATTTACGATGTACACGCACACGTATGCGTACCTTAGACCGTAGTCCCTATACGTGTGCGTGTATCAACGAAAGATATATATATATATACGTATATTTATATTCATATGATGCGAATTACAAAACTTGAGTGTACACCTTCTGCCGATATACTGTACGTTTACGTTCTGAGTTACGTTCATTAAACACGAATCCGTTTTGTTGCTGAACCGGATAACTTGTATACTAATATATGCGTTTGGTCGGCAATTATTTCTCTAATTATCACTAATATGCAACGAACAATGAGTTTCCTTTTTACGGCACATGTATAGAACTTTTTAATTCCCATTGATATGCACAATGTGTTCACTATGGTAAATACTTAGCTATGCCTGATTTCCTCAAACGCTTCATGTACCTGAATCGATCGACCGTTCGGGCTATTTTTGCAACAGAACACTCTCTCTCTGTCTCTCTCATTCTTTTCTATCGAGAACATGCTCGCGCCGCGAGTACCTGTTTTCTTTTCGTTTTTTTTTTTCTTTTAAATTCCAAGTCGAACTGTCGAATACCTTGTTTGTCCAGTTTCGTTTAACGTCGCGGTCGGTCGTCGACGAACGTCTTCAGATATGTTTCGTTTCGTTCATCGGTATCTCGTTTATACATCTTTGTACGATTTCTTCCTCGCTTTCGTTCGATCTTTTCTGTTTGTTTTCCTTCCGTTGTTCCTTTTAACATCTTTTTCGTTGGCCGGCTCGAGTTCGCGAGACGAGAATCCGCGGTTTCCTTTCTGTTCGTTCCCTTTTCGTTTTTTTCTTTCTAATAATTTTCCGGAAGTCTCGGACGGCAACGGATGAGACGAGAAACGATAATCCGTGGTTTTGTGTCGCGCGCCAGGCAGTACGGTCCGCGGCGGAACGAGCGTGTGCACTTTTCTTCATTTTCCAATACCTTAGCCAAGGAGAAAGATGTCTGCGTATTTTTCATTCCCATTTTTTGTACACGCGTCACAGAGCCGCGGGGATACGACGGGAAGGAACGAACGAATAACAGAGCAAAAGGAAGGGAAACGATCGATAAAGAACCCCAGACTAATTACCTTCTAATTATTCTCCTTCAACTGAATACTAATGTGAATGTTTTTCAAAAGGGAAGTGATGTTTTTTGAACTTCCAGGAGCAGGTGGGAACGACATTTTTTGAGCCCCACGTACGGTGTACTTCAACCTCTACGCATTTTGTGGTGCATCAGACATAAACAATTTTTGAAAATGCTTGCATATTTTATATGAATGTGTTTTTGATTCCTTTACAGGAACGGATCTCGCTCTCGCTCCTACATCCTTCCTCTCTGCTCTCTGTCTCTCTCTCTCTCTCTCTATCTCTCTATCTATCTCTCTCTCTCTGTCTCTCTCTATCTCTATCTATCTATCTGCCTCCCCCTCTGTCTGTCACGTTTTTATCCTTTTTTTTCTACGTTCTTTACTACTTGCCGTTTGGTCGCCCGGTTTCTTTCACCTTGCATCGTGATCTGTGCGTGGTTTGGACATTTTTGTGACTTTATTTTCTGGGAACGTTCGATGGCACGATCACCGGAGAAACGCGATCTTCTACAGATTTGCATTTTGTTCGCGGCAACGCGCGCTGAAACGTACTTTTCCCATTTTTCTTTTCCACTTTTCGTTCCCTTTTTTTCTCGCCGGAACGATTCGATTACCGTTTTTTCTATTTTTTCGTTCTCTCTCGCTCTACTCGGAACTTCTCTGTCACTTTCGTTCTCAACCCACCCAGCAACCCGTCCACCTTTCTGCGCCACGTCTCCCGACTTTCGTCCTCGCAAACTCCTCCGCAAACCATGACGTGACTGACAATGAGCCAAAAAAAAAAAAAGCTAAAAAGAGAAACGAGAGACATTTTTTGCCGAGAGCGCAATAACACGATAAACCGTATGAAGTCTGTCCGTGGTGTGACATTTTTTCTTCTGTGATTGGGGCGGCATACCACTGTCGTAACGAGACAGAGAAAAAAAATATATACGGATAAATGCGGATCTATAATACACACACACACGACGAGGCAACGTTAAAAAAAAATATATATATATATACACATGTATATAAGAATGATGCACGGTAAAAACGTCCATCGGTTTTTGAGTGTCGTTAAAACGAAAGAATCAGACGAGGGGTCGTCATAATTTTTTTTCCTTCTCTCTCTCTCTGTGACTCCGGCCACCCTCCCGATCCACCCTCTCCCATTCCCCCCCTCCCCCGAAGCTCTCGTATTTTTCTCCCTGTCTCTCGCTCTCTGTCTCTCTCTCTATCTGTCTCTCGCTGTCTGTCTGCCTTTCTCTTTCTGTCTGTCTGTCTCTTTCTTTCTTTCTCACGTTACCCAGTTCCTCCCGACGCCTCTTTAAACGCATTCTCGCTTGCATGCAAATTGCCTGCATTGGTTGATTTCGTAAAGGAACTAATTTGAATTTCTTATTGTTTATGTTTGTGTTCATTGCACCATTTACTTTCTTCGGATTTGATGATGACAAAAAAAAGGGCTGTTTTCCAGTAAGTAGGAACTACATTCTTGTGTTTTCACACTTTGCATCGAGAGAACACGGTGTAACATGATAGCTGAATGTTATACCAGCGCAAGAAAAGAAAAAAAAAAAAGAGAAAAGATAAGAGAAAAAGATGTATTGACATATTCGGTTGCAGTAACACTAGAGCGCCTTTCCGTTCGATTAGTCGAGTGTTCTACCTTATCGTTTCGATTGTACTTTTCTTTCTCGCCTCTGTTGTTGTTCTATACTTATATGATTACTGTCACTCGGATACGTCACTCTGTTTCTTGGTCTTTATTTCTCATTCTTCATTTCCTTTGTGTTATATTTTTTTTTTTGTATCGCTCTCTCTTTCTCTCACTTTCTGTCTCTCTCTGTCTCTCTATCTCTCTATCTCTCTCTACATCTCTGTGTCTCTCTTTCTCTGTCTCCGTCTTTGATCGATTTCTTGGTTTTTCTTTCTCTGTCTTTACGTTCGATATTTATTACCATGCGCGATCCGTACGGTTCTTTAGTTATTCTTCACTCTTTATTTTTCGTTTGGAGATATTCGCTCGTGTCACCGCGCTTTCAGTTCGTTCTGTCGTCCTGGTCTCGAGCGTATCCGCAGGTGAAGGACCTCTTCGATACCGAATCACTGCCGATAACGATTTTGCAAATGGATTTCCTTAGGAATAGATGGAAAGTGTATAAAATGGTTACGCGAAAAGACAAAGGAGAAATGTGCGGTACGAAAAGAAGGAATATTTGGCAGTGCTAGGATCACCATCATGGGAATTGTTGGGATTAATAAATTTCTAATATAAATAATCGAAAACCTTTGCCTCGGCGAATTTAAAGTGTCCAACCTATATCTGTCATCTTAGTAAATTCAGTCAGGTCTTGTATAAAATTGCACACCTATTTTATACTCTTCTTGTCTATTGCGAAAAGATTGTATTGCCAAAATGGAAACGTTATCGGCACAAAGACATCCTAGTTTCGCTGTTCGTCGGTATATTTCAGAAACGATCGCGAGATCGTTTTATACCGTTAAAACGGTATAAAAGTGCTGCTCGCATTCCGAGATTGTTCCGAGACATGTAATCTTCTTTTCCACCCGCGTAATTTTGTAAAGAGGAAACGATAAGGTGTCGGGTAAGTACTCATTATAGGAACTAACGATCGTTCACGCCAAATATTAAATCATCGAAGTAAGCAACTGGGATCGACCGTGCCGGTGTCGCAGCTACGAAGGAATGGACTCGATAATGGTAGAGATTTTCAGGTCGATCACAGATTGGCAGACGCGTCGAGGATTAATCCTAAACGAGCCCCCGAAAGAAAGAGGTCTGGAACGGTTAGGCGGATACCCGCGAGACTGCATGGTCCTTCACTCTCTTCTATCTCTTTCGTTTCGTTTCGCGACTAGGAGAAATAAAAAAAAAACCCTTCGGTGAAAACCGCGCTCGCCACTGAGTGACTTATCTCTCCGTGAAACGCCGACTGACAAAAAAAAAACAGAAACGAAAAACCTAAAACCAAAAAAAAAGCAGAAAAACGAAACAGAAAAAAAGAGAAACAATGAACATAAAAAAAAAAATCCGCCGACAACAGTCCCGAAAAAGTGTCCTGTGAGTTGACGGCCCAATGTTTTGCCACTAGCGTGACAGCTATCACCTGCGAGTACGGGCCTCCGACAGAGGGATGCAAGTCTTGCACGCAGACGTGGACGTTGAGTTAGACGTCGTAGACAGAAACAATAAACCACCTGTGTGGGATGCGAATGTATACGGCCCCATTCACATCAAAGAAAATGTCACAGTGGGTACTGTAGTGACGTCGGTGAAAGCCAGGTTTGTATGTCACGACATGACCGAGACAAGACACGTGACATGCCGTGCCGTGCCATGCAGTGCTGACTCCCCCTTTTTTTATTTAACCTTCTGTCCGCCTTCTGGACACACTTTCCGCTCTGGTGTTTCTGTCTCTTCCTTTTTTTGGTTCCTCGCCGCCCATCTGTCGCTACGTTTCCCCCCATCTCTCTTAAGGTAAGCTCTCGCTACGCCTCGCCTGGCCCCGACTCGGCGCAACTTCTTTTCGCGCTCTAGGCTCGCGCCGCCTCGGCGTTTGCCGTACCTGAAGTTATCCGAGCTTGCCTCGGTTCATGCGTTTGGTCAGTTGCTCGGAGAACCTCTTCCTTCCTCTTGTAGCGGTTACCGAAAGCGACGGCGTTGCCTGCGCTCGCGCTACGCCTCGCCTCTCATCGTCGAAAGATTCTCGAGGAGGAATCCGCGGCCGGGAGTCGCGCCGAGGCGAGGCGCAGTGCGAGTCGAATTGTCAAAATGCATAAAAGAAGCCTGGGAAGAGCAAAATGAGCTGGGGCGAGGCTAGGCGTGGCGAGAACCTACCTTCGTTAGACACCTATAGCTTCACGCTCACCTCCGCCCCACCGGCTATGCGTCATGGTACCACTTTGGTTTGCCTCTGTGCCGTCATTTCACACAAGCCTCGATCTTGGTTCGTTACATTACATTCTGCCGTCTCCCGTTTCATTTCTTGCGCGTACATGATGCATTTCACGGGAGCTGAGGCATGCATGGTCAAGCGCGGCGCGGTAGATCGCTGATTGGTCGGACACTCCTACCTACTACTACCTACTACTACTTACTGTTACTACAACTACTACTACCATTACTATACTATTACCACTACTGTCTATCCCTTACTTATATTAATTGTTACTAACTCGTCGGAGCTGATTTCCCGCAGTACGTTTGGGAATCGAGCGGGCACCCCCTGCCGAGCAGTCTCGGGCGCAAGACGTTCGCGCTCAATGAGCCCCCCGATCCCCGCCGGTGAAAGCGCTCGAGCGCGAAATGATTCCCGAAGTAATGGTCGAGTTGGCTCCGACGACCTCACCGTGAAACATCCCTAGATGTGTACGAGTTCGGAAAACCGGATGCCGGATTGCGCGATGATCCGTATAGGGTAGGCGAGGATATAGCGAGAGATCCAGGTCCCGGGTTTTCTTTTTCTTTCACGTGCAGCGAGCAGGTGCAGAAGCGGCCGCGAGAGCGCAATCAGCGAACGCCGTTCCCGTGTTCAGCACGCTCAGCTTCCAGCTGGCGCTAGTATCGCTTTGCTTAGAGCGTAATCGCGCTAGTTAGAGGGCTAACCGAGCGGGCAGCGGCCAAAGCAGATGGGTCCAACAGTGTTATCCAGGCCGACGAGTAATTACGAGCTACGTAACGATGTAGCGTGGCACAGATGATTTAACTGACTACACCAGGGTGCAAAGCAATGGCTGGGCAGGAATGTGACCGATGGAATTGGCGGGTGGCGCCGCCGCCGCAGGCAGACGAAGAGAGAGAGAGAGAGGGAGAGCGAGAGAGAGAGCGAGAGAGAGAGAGAGAGAGAGAGAGAGAGAACGAGCCACGACCGTGTTAAATACCACTGCCACAAGCCATTACGCCCGACACTAACGCCATTGTTTTTTGTTCCCGTTTGTTATACACGCGGTCTGGTGTAGCGTGAGATGTACAAGCTGGCGGCGATGGCCCAAGACAAGGGCTTCCCGCCCTTGTCGCGAACGGTGGAGGTTCAGATTGACGTTGTGGACCGTGCGAATAATCCGCCCGTATGGGACCACATAGTGTATGGCCCGATCTACTGTAAAGAGAACATGGCCGTTGGGGCTAAAGTTGTGTCTGTTAAAGCCAGGTCTGTCACACTGTTAATGCTCCGTGCGGCTCTGCACGAACCCGCCCTGCACGCAATCTCGTGGCAGTATTGTTCTTGTGCACGTTAATTGATATTGTGTACGATTTCATACACACACACACTCACACACACACACACACACTCACACACACGCGGGCGCGTGCATCTGAACACACAGACATAGATACACCCGCTCATACACGTACACGTGTACATTGATTCATGTCGCTAGTGATGGGCTCGGGATGCTTTGAACGCGGGGCCAAAGTTGCGAATCGCTTTGCGTATCGTTCGAAAGTAGGAGTATCTTTGAACGATCCAACCGTCTCCATGATACTTGGGTGTCTCGAAACGTTGGAGCTGTTCGAGTAGTGGTAGATACTGTATCACACGCTTCAACGAGTAAAATACCGTAACCGTCGTAATTTCGTGCGAGAGATCGTTTCTACATAGAGTTATGCTGATATTATATTTTGGTGTTATTATGCTGCTGCATGCGTCTATCATATTGGAGCCCCTCGTAGGAATCCGGTGCCTCGAGGCTCTTCAGATTAGCGACACCCCCCAAGTCGGTCAGGACCAGTTGGAGCATTTGGGAGCACCAGCGTCCACGGTGTTTGCCAGAGCCGCGCGGATGGGAGCTCGATGCCAACTCGACGCGGGCGTACAACGGAAAGGGAATACTGTAAGAGTGTAGGTCTGGCCTGTCCAACTTTTGCTCTTGCCTTCGAAGAGCAACCGCGGGTGGTCGCGAGCGAAGGCAAGAGCGACTGTTGTGCCCCACCACGGGGACCTTTCGCTCTTGAGGGGCGCGAGGGGCCTGGCTCGCTGCCTTCAAGAGCGACGAGCAACTCACAGTTGCTCGTGCGAGCCAGTCCCTGGACAGGCCTGGTGTAGGTAGTAATGTGCGGTGCAGGCTCATACCCTTAAAGGTCCGCGCACACATATCCGTTCCGTGTCAGTTCCGTTCCGTCGTACCAGTGGTAAGAAGAAGAGACCCTCTATGTCCCTCTTCTTCTTACCATTGGCACGACGGAACGGAACTGAAACGGAACGGATATGTGTGCGCAGACCTTAAGCCTGCCGTTCCAATGTGCGGCCGACGACTGCGGCTGGAGACGCAGATACATACTTCTCCCTTGCACCGGTGGGTGCGTCGCCAGCCGCAGTCGTCAGCCGCACATTGGAACGGCCACCTTTAGGCTGAAGTAACTGGCCCACCTGGGAGCACCAGTGGCAGTGGACACTGGGGCCCTGAAGAATCCCAGTTATTCAAGCCTATCCTACAGGTGTGAGTCTGCGTCGCACACTACTACAGTTTTAGTACAGTTTTATCCGTTACCCCCACGTTATCATTGGGTTTCGAGCTCTTCTTCCGTGCGGCTCTGGTAAACATCATGGAAGTAGGCCTCCCAAATGCTCCAACTGGCCTGGACTGCCCCAAGTCCGTCGAAGTTGTCGAGGCTGTCAAGCCTCCGTAGATCTCTGAGGTTCTCGAATGCTTTTGTACTGGAACAACATTCGAAGCGATTCACGCGACTGAGCTATTTATTAGAGAACACGCAATCGGGTGCCCATCGCTACGCATGACGACGCAGCGTATACGCGCACAGGTGGACACGCATACACGTCAGGTGGTGAGCACGAATATTCGTTTGGAAAGAAACATAGAGAGAAGAAAATATGGGGGAACACAGCGATCGTTTGCGAAAGCTCCGTTCATTGCAGCGTCCGCGCGATTCTGCGCCGAACCACTGTGACCCGTTCATTCGAGCATCGATGCATACGCAAGGGAAAAATCGACCCGTAGAAACACTCCGTATACACGCTTTCGACATGGCGTTGCACGTTTTTTTTCTCTGCGAAATTCCAAGCAGATTCGTTACCTTTTCACGCTGACTCGTTTGTTTCGTGTCACACCGCGACTGCCGTTTGTATCCGGCGATGACGTTTTCATGCGCTGCTGGGGTAGCTAACAAAATTGTTCCCGTAGACCACGGCACTGACAACGAAGCTTGCGGGGAGTTTGATGCTAACACAACGAGGGGCATTTGTTCGTTTGAATTTCATTGGCTCATTCTTTTGTTGCGCTCATTCTTGCGATACTAGTGTATTCAATAATGTCAACAGTGTTATGATGATGCATATATTCCGTTAAGCCTCGTTCACATTAGTCAAGTTGTGTTTCAAGGCAAGTCAAGTTGAAAGAATCTCTGCTTCACTTGAAATTTCAATGAAACCTGAAAGGACATTTCAAGTCAAGTAAATAACAGATTCACATTGGTAATATAGTTTCAAGTTACTTGAATTCAAGCGACTTGAAGTCATTTCACCAATGTGAACGAGGCTTTACTGAAATTAGCATTTGTTAAATTCATATTGGTAACTGAGATGTTCTTTAGACATGCATGAAGGGTAAGTGGAAAAACAAGGAACGTCACAAAACAGTTTTATTGTATTCTGAGCTGTTCAATGAACAACAAAAAAGAACTAAGCAAAATGATAACTGTTTCACGTTGTTGTAATATCTTTCAAATGGAACAATGTGGAACACTGTAACAAAATAAATGACCAGCTCTGTTATTTTAGAGTGCCAGTGATTGTACTCTTATGCCTATTTTTGGTTTTCATTGAATATTTTTAAAATAAAAGACTTAATAGGTACTCAAGATGTTTACTTTAATGAGAAAACATCATTGATAATAACTGAAAATTAAGACCATATAAAAACTTCACAAAAAAATATAGACATTCCAATTGGGATTTCCGCTTAGGGTACCAATCATTGTACAGTTTACCCCGCATAGTGCAAGAAAGGAAGACTGGGGACATTCCTTGTTTTGTTCCAGTGGAGGGTGGATATTCCCTGTTTTAAACCAGTACACCAAATCTTCAATATCTTAAGGCAGGATACCACCTTTGACTGCGATTTTGGAGGCGTTTTTCATAATTTTTTTTGCATACAAAGAATGCGCAGAAACAAAATCGGTTTTAGTCATTTATTAATGTAACTTTAATCTGTACTTACACATTTTTTGAAATTGAAAAAGTAAAAAATAATCTTTTGTAGATGGCGCCAAATTCCTTTGGAGGAACACCGTCAGACGGCGTGTCAAATTATTCTTACAATTTTCATCGGATTGACTTGAAACTTTGCACAATTCTTCCCCGTGATATAATCTAATGATGTACGTAGGACTTTTGCTGTAGCGTTGTTATTTTTTTTGGTGCACAATTTTATAAACTTTTTACCCTAAAAAATTGACCTTTTTGTTAAAATGACCGCCATTTTCTTAAAAATCGAAATTTCGTAAAATCCCTACGTACAGCATTAAAAAATATTGTTGTTAATAGAAACATTCTTTGGTTTTTTTTCTAAGAGCCGTCTAAAGGTGTTCCTCCAAAGGAATGTATTTTGGCGCTACCTATAAGAGATTATTATTTACTTTTTCAGTTTCCAAAAATGTGTTATTACAGATTAACGTTACATTAATAAATGACTAAAACCGATTTTGTTTCTGCGCATTCTTTGTATGCAAAAAAAATTCATGAAAAACGCCTCCAAAATCGCAGTCAAAATAAACCTTTGTGATTCGACAGTTCTGTGGTCTCAGCCACCAACAAAATACGTTGTACAATCGCAGAATCACTCAAAATGAACATTCCCTGCTTTATCCCCTTACCTTTCACACGAACCAAACAAATTTACATTCAACGTGCCTCGTTTAAAGTGAGATAAAATTAGCGAAGAGCATTCTACGAATGCAAGTTATTAAACGCCAATGCTTCTTCACTGGAGGTGTAATCAAACGATCCTGACAAGCGCCAGTAACGTTGGGTCTGCGTTCAGCGTACTGTTTCCTGGGGCAACGTCTCAGAAACAGATTGACTTCCGTTACGAACGAGTCGGGTAATTATGCGCGCGTTTGAACGAAATTATGTGACCACGTGCTGCCAGCGCAACACAAGGGGCAGCGCATTTCATTGTGTGCAAGTAGACAGAGCGCAACCCCTCACGCACAACGTCACGCGATCGCTCGTACGCCAAACACTTGCCAATTTCTTCCTTAACGTGGTTTCCCGCACTCACGTTGGAAGATGAAATTGCCAATCACTTACGACTTACTTATATGATTGCAGGGGCACTTGCAACGTGGATCGAAATTTTGCACAGTATTTGATTACACAGACTATTTAATGAATCAGGGAAAATATTAACATTCCACACTTTCCATTTCTCCCACTTCCATTTATTGTATAAACTTATAAAGTCAAGAAATAGTGAGTGAAAAATGATTTACTGTTGGACGAGGAGCTTTGAATTTAATCTCAAAACATTCCTTTCTGTGAGAGCTGCAAATTAATCTGGCTCACAAAATGATAAAGTATAATAAAAAATACAGTTTCCTTTATGGTCTAAATTTTCTTCAATTTATTACAAGAATTCAATGAATATATTGTCACTTTTAATATTACACCTTTTCTTTTTGCACTTCTGAATAAGCCTTGCCATAATTAATCTAAATTAAACCAGTAACTGTTCTCCATTCTGGGAAAAGTATCTATTCACCAAACCCCGGGTTTCTCCACCACGTATCCATGAATCAGTGAGCGATCGCAGCGCGTTGCAAGGAAACGTCACGAACCGGCATTGCCTCGAGTTCTTCATCGTGCAGGCGAGTCTGTTAGCAGAGAAGATACGAGTTTTGCTCGTAAATGAAACTAGAATGGCTGGAAGCTACCCCGATTGCTGGGTCGTTTGGTATGACATCGAATGACGGATTAACGAGATCGGTGGCGCGCACGCAACGAACATCGCGATAGTCACATTCGTTCTGGCGATTATCCAGGTAACAGCCGCGGCTGGATTTTTGCCGCGGAGACTCATACAATTAGTGTGTGTGTGCCGTAAACATTTTTTGGGCATGTTTTACAAATAGATGCTTCCCTCAGACATGATACTTTTGATTGATTACGTTAACCCTGGTCTCCGTTTCGATTTCTCCGCGATTCCCCATATTTTCCGTTCTTCTCCCATCGTTCTTCTCTGTTTACGTATTTTTGCACCAGATTGGCTTTTTTCAAAATTCTTTACCTGTCGTTGTTCTACGTCTCGTTTTCGTCGTTTTCGTGCGCTCCAAGGGGCGCACCATTCTCGGAACCACGCGCCGGACCGTCGACCGAACCTGCGAGGGTGACGTCGCGACGACGACCGAGCCGAACAGTGTGCACTGATGGCAATGATTTTATAAGGTCGACGAAAAGAAATTTCTTGCACCGCGTGTACCGGATGGGACAGTTGACTGGAACGAGTTCGATAACGCCGTATATAATGATTTTATTAAAAATCGGTCTCGACGAAAATTCCATGGTTCAAAGAATTTCCTGTAATTTTAATGACTTACATGACTTATTCAAATATTTGTGTATAACGAAGGTTGTAGATAACTGTGAAAGTGTTATTTAAGTAGGTACCTAAATTGTTTTAATTGAATTTTAATTGTGTGTTAGTATGTGGCAGGATGAGTGTAGAGCTTAAAATAGGAATTAGTTATATTCTATCCGATTGAAGAGATAAATTGAGTTACATTTCTATATCGTATTTCTTTAGATTTCGATCTCTAATGAAGTGTCATCGTATGTTTTTCATGTCAGTATGGATTAAATAATGTGGTCTTCAAGCACCATTAGAGAAATTCAATTTTAATTGCAGTGAAAGTTAATTGATATTGTTAATTATTAAGAAAAGGAGGACCACTATCGTGTGATAATTAATTCAAAAATATGATTTACGATGATCAATCTGTAATTATTGAACATAGAATTTATGTAACAGTCGATGCACGTTTCCCCGATCGAGTTCAACTAACTTCCTAAGGAAAAATACTCAAAAGTAACACTCTGAACAAGAAAATAATATTACAATCGAAAAACCTTATTATTCACAATCGAAGTCATACTATCTCATGTTTTATATTTATTCCACCGTTATATACAATTTTCATCGCGGTAAAAAATTTAATTGTAGTTCGAAATGATCAACGATGAAAAGAACTGAGAAGGGGAGGACAGGGTGTGGTAGGCATCGATTTTGACGAGGCTTGGCACGGTGGATCTATGTCGAAACTAAGTAAATAGGTGTCTGTGCGTTTTAGCCAATAGGCGTTAATAATAGAGATATTTACATGTAAATTAAACATTTCATAGTAGCCGTGGGGTTTTAGTGGGTAAAAATCCTACACTACCCTGGCGCCCGGGGGATTTCCCTCTGGAGGCGTTGGGGTGCCTTTTGATAATTTTCCCACGTAGAAAAAAAATTATAAATTTTTTTATAAATTATTTTCTTTTACTATTTTTTGTCAACGCGGGGAAATCTTCAGAAGGCACCCCGACGCCTCCAGAAGGGAATCACTCGGGGACGCCAGGGTAGTGTGGGATTTGTACCCACTAAAACCCCTTTCAAAGATTTTTCTCAAGTTACAAAAAAATTAAATTTTTTAATAATTTTTTTTCCAACGCGGGGAAATCTTCAGAAGGCACCCCGACGCCTCCAGAAGGGAATCACCCGAAGGGTGCCAGGATAGTGTGGGATTTTTACCCATTAAAACCCCTTATGAGGATTTTCTCAAGTTGAAAAAAAAATTAAATTTTTTAATAATTTTTTTTCCAACGCGGGGAAATCTTCAGAAGGCACCCCGAGGCCTCCAGAGGGGAATCCCCTGCGGCGCCAGGGTAGTGTGGGATTTGTACCCGGTAAAACCCCTTTCAATGATTTTTCTCAAGTTGAAAAAAAAATATAATTTTTTTTATAATTTTTTTATCAACGCGGGGAATCTTCAGAAGGCACCCCGACGCCTCCAGAAGGGAATCACCCGAAGGGTGCCAGGATAGTGTGGGATTTTTACCCATTAAAACCCCTTATGAGGATTTTCTCAAGTTGAAAAAAAAATTAAATTTTTTAATAATTTTTTTTCCAACGCGGGGAAGTCTTCAGAAGGCACCCCGACGCCTCCAGAGGGGAATCCCCTGCGGCGCCAGGGTAGTGTGGGATTTGTACCCGGTAAAACCCCTTTCAATGATTTTTCTCAAGTTGAAAAAAAAATATAATTTTTTTTATAATTTTTTTATCAACGCGGGGAATCTTCAGAAGGCACCCCGACGCCTCCAGAAGGGAATCACTCGGGGACGCCAGAGTAGTGTGGAATTTTTACCCACCAAAACTCCACGGCCACCATGAAATGTTTAATAATTTACATGTAAATATCTCTGTTATTAAGATACTTAATAATAGAGCTTAAACGCTCGGATACCTATTTACTTATTTTCGACATAGATCCACCATGCTAAGGCTCATCAAAACCGACATCTACGACACCCTGTCCTCCCCTTGTTAGAAGTTACCAACGTCAAAGCTGTCCTATTTTGAACCATGCGATATCCATATAAATCAATTTTTCTCGAAACACCAGCATCCACTTTGAAATGATCAAATTCACTCCAGTTCGTCCTACCTCGTGCAGGACGTCTGCACGACACTGTGCGTCGCGTGGCCAGCCATCATTCGCCATTCTTCCGTTCCACGACCTTTTCTTTCACAGTTTGTTGCGAGACTTGCATTCAGTATAGATCGTCGATATGTATACATACTATATATATATATATACATTATACATACGTATTGTACATTACGTGAATGCCGTATTAATTTTTGGGCATGTTTCGTCAGTTGCTTATCTGCGGTAGGTTACCGTATCATTCCGACAGCGACTCTCTTTTTCGTTCTCATTTTCACACGTCCCATTTTGTGGTCTCGTTTTCGTTGGACGGCCGTCCTTCCCCGTTTACCCCTGATTTTCTTTTTCATTCCGAGAGCGTAGTATGTTCTCGTAGTGGTTTTTTGCCGGTCAGACATTTTTTGCGCCAATCAGCGGCAAGCTCAGTAAGAATTAGCCATTTGAGAGTTGTTTTTTTTTTTAGTTAGAGCTTCCCGCGGGACTTTATTAGCCGTTCGCGTCGAGCGGGTGGAATCGAGGCGCGATTCAGTTGAGAATGCTATTGGTAGCTTTAAGCGTGTCGCCGCGTTATTAGGCGCTGCCGATCCAAGCTTCCACGATGCGACCACGATCAAGCTCAGGTAACGAGGAAAGGGGGCGATTGCCGATCGTCGCGGGACGGCGGTGGCGACGAGAGATCGTTTAGGCGTACCGTAGCGAATGGCGGAATGAGAGCGAAAACGATGACAGAGATCTTGTCTGTGGCCTTTGACCTGCCAAGCGAGGCAATGCTAATTAATAAATATCACGCTGACAACACGGCTATCGAACACCAAGCACCGGGAACTATTCTGAGCACCCACTGGGGATACAACAGGTTCACGCTGCTCTTTTGTGTCGTTACTAATCCGGGGTAGTTGTTAGAGTAATTGGGCGATGTCGTTGCTGGCTTCTTTGCTAATTAATCGTGGGTACGAGTGTTCACACGTACGTTGCACAGAGAACATGCAGATGCGGGGGTGAGAGGCAACGCTTATGAGCTACTAATCCACACTGTCGTCTATCGGCGTTGACTTCTCGCAATACCGACATCATCTTTTACACAGCATCTGTTAGACGTCTCCTAGGAACGTTCGTAAAGGGGTTGGAGGGAAAAGGAACGCGTGGAGCTGAACTATCTGTTGCTGGTTAATAAGCGATTGATACCATTCGCCTGACTCTTCAGGTTCACTGAAAAATGCAGTTGTCCAATTAATTTATGACAAGGAGGTTACACTAATTGGCCATTTATGGCTCGTATGAGCATGGAACAGGGTGGAATTCTTTTCTCGTGCATTGACGTTTGACATATCTTGTAAACTTGATACTTCTCTTAATAGGGGCAATGTCATGGAAAACTGGAGAATTCTTTTTGAAAATTTAGAATTTAAAATTATGGTGTAACCTTTTGAGATGTTGTTCATTTTATTAAACAATAATTCGCTTTTTAGCTTCTGTGTAGAGGAGGTTCTAAAATTTACTCTTGTTAGCATTAAGTGAAATTACGAGAAAATTTAGAAGAAAATTTAGGTCTTGTACAATTTGGAGTATTTTAATCAGGGTATCAAATGGTCTCTTTTAATTAGATAGTGTCGTGTTAATTGAGTATGATGTGGACTTAAGCTTGTTTAAATTTTGGTGATGAAAATTGAGAGGAGATTGAAAGATCGGTCAAAGGATTTTAAAAAACATATTCTATGAAGGTATTTTCTTTTACTATATAGGGATTTTAAATTGCTAATTAACGTTGATATGCAATCATAATTTATATGTGCATTTTAATACTGCACACATTGGTTTTCGGTATTAATATTTTAATACTGATAGGAATGTGTCACGAGGTTAGTAACACAGAATAACATCAAAATATATTTGTTGTCGCGACAATTTCAAAATAAATAAATTGAAATATTTTTGCAGCCGTATTAATTTATAAAAATGCAAATATTAAATAACAGCATTTGCCGTGGAAGAAATTTTTTAATCGTAACTGAAATCGTTAGTCATCTAAGTACCTAATGCAAAGCATAACGGCAATTTAGAATGATTTATTATAACAAAGATTACAAATCATTTCTAATGTTCCAATTCAACTTATAGAAGCAACCCACAAGTATCATATTCACTGTCAGTTTTCTCAGTTTCAATCGACAGTAACTTTTAGGGAATAATAATATCTCCTTATGCAAGAAATGCAAAAAAGCTGAATATTAACAGAAGAAACATACATTTACAAATTGTTATGTAAATGAATAGGTAAGGTTACTACAGAATTTATCAAAATCACATTAAAATAGCTTTTGTAACATTAAATATAACTATACGAAGATAAAATTATCTGAATTACGAAAAGAACCGAAGGAATAATTTGTAACATTTGCAAACAGATTATTTTCAATACTAAACGGAATTCCTTGGCAGTAAAGTTGCAAGCTGCTTAACATCCCTAGTTCGCTTCTAAAAGCTGTAAACCGTTTAAAATGGTAAAAATGATGCGATTTAATCGTATTTACTCTACTGAAGTATCGATCGGCTATATTATTCAGTTTAATGGCGGTACCTAAAGTTAATCTTATTTTAATCTCGCGGTTGGTTATTATTAAAAATCGGGTTACAGGATTTTTAATCTCATCAGGCCTCGTAGAAACTTTAATCCTTGCCGGACGTGAATTATTAAAGCGGGAGGCTGCATTTAAGATTACCTCGAAACTGGGGATTAAAAGGGAATGATTCATGATTTTAGTCGGGTGAAATTAGATTTTAAAACGCAAGAGTCGCTGAGAAAAATGTAGATCCTTTGGACTATAGAATACTATTTTCTTGGAGTTTTAACTATATTTCTGCAGATATTCAGAAGCTTATCGATCACTTAAAAACACTTAAAATTTCTCACTCAAATTTATTACACTATCGAGATTTTTAAGTGAATATTCAGCCCCATACTTTCGAAAATTCCGTATTTCTTTTGGGAATCATCTTTTTCCATGCGGTACGCTTTACCGACTAGAGGTGCCATTTAATATCGCCGTTGTTTATTAAATCCGACTGAGTGACGTCGATTTTTTCATTGCAACAATTGATCCGTGCAGTCCTGTAAAGAAATTCCAATCGTATTTTGCAATGGAAATTTCATTCCGTAGAATGCTTCGTATCAATTCAGCCATGCTGTTGGTATCGGTATGTTGACAATTAATATGACGATTGTATATTTCCTTCTCGCGTAAATAATTCTCGTACACGAACGCCCGTATTGATCCAATCTGACGCAATACTTTCGCAAAGTTCATGACATTGATGTGAATTCTATTTCGATTCTTTATTCCTTCACTTCGCAAAGTAAGCTGTCACTAAATCTCCATTGACGCCTTTGACAGTACACCACACTCTGAAAACAGAAAGGAATTCATTTATTGCTACAGATTTGCCCGAATAAACCTGAATAAAGCTTACAGGAGGTCGGAAAATTCTCCTTTGGTTTGGAATATATTCCAAACATTTCATCAAAGTATACTCGATTACAACCAAGTGAAATGGTTTAAGCGACTGCAACAAATGCAGGACGATAAACGCAGTAAGAATCTACAATAAAGTACACTAAATCTGAAACCAACATTTTTTACCACTAAAAACAGTACAAAATTTCAAAACCGAAGATCCACTACTTCGTCGAATATTTCAATCAAAAACGTTCCAAATCTGAAAATCAGCATCCTTGACGTCAGTGGTATGAACGAATTAATTCATCCAAGCACGTTTCCCAGCATTTCAAAAGACGTTAAAGAAAACGTCGATGCACGAGGAGAAAGAATAGCCAGTATTCCCAACGGGACTTCTTCCGCACAATCGCGTTTCGAGTCACTTGACCCGCTCGGGGGCTGCAAACATCCCCCTAGTCCTCGTCAAATGGCATTAATCGTCGAAAAATTAATGCAGAGCCGGATTTCCTTTCGCTAAGCCGGCCAGGGGATGCTCCCGTTTATCAATGCCCTTTTTCGACGCCCCTCGGAGCATCAAGATTACACCGAGATGAGGGTTAATTCATGGAGCCTCGGTATCCAGGGACCAGCACGAAGCGTCGAGTACACGCGAATTGCCCGCCATTTATCAGAATTCTAACGACGCTTGACGTCTGACGCGTGGATCTCGGTCTCGGAGTTCCGTCGCCTTCTTCGGCGGGTTCCGTTCGCGATTCGGACGTTCCGGTGGTCGTCCGAATTGACAAACGGCGCCATTAATTCCGAGGCCTATGAAGGGCTCGACGGGGAATCCTCGAGGCTCGCCGCGGACGTCTAACATAATACCGTATCGCCACCATGACGATCGGTGACCGCGTTGAAGTGGCCAATTTATTAGAGGGCGATTAAATTGTTTTTTTATATTTTATATCTATGCGGGGGTAGTTGAAAGGGGTGGAAACTGTCTGTTCTTTCCCAGCCACCTGTCAATTTTGCGAGGGAGAACTATAGTCGATTATGATGAAGTTTTGTTTAATCGAGGAAGGTAATTTGTTGAGATTAAGTCTGATTGCATTCTTCATTGTGATTGTTAGTTTTGTAGTTTATGGATTTCGTTGATGGCTGTGTGGTAAATATTTCACTTGGCGGGATTTTGTATTTGAGAAACTTTGAGATCTTGTTGTGGAATTTTAGTGTTACCGTCTGGGTTGGGAAGTTGTTCTGTGTATAGGTTTCTTTTTGCTGGGTGAGTTAATGGGTTTAGTGTGAAGGAATAAGGGAAACAGCAGATATCTCTTGTGCATTGAAAGCACATGTATATGTTTTATTAGTTGGTTGATTAATTTGAAAGAAGTAGGTGGTAATTCATGTTTTGTAAATTGCCATTGGTTTCATTTTATTTAGTATTTTGGGGAATTAGTAAGAGGAAAGATAATTTAATTAAGGGGTTACACCACCTTGGCGCTCGGAAAAATAGGTATAAAAATAAACATTTTTTTACGCTGCCATTAAGTATATAAAATGATCTTTATTTTACACATATATATAGTATAGTAGTTTTATGAACAATTTACAATATTAACGATTAAAAAAATAATAAAAAATGGCGCAGATATAAGCCGATAAGTAGGACCCTCTTTTGAAAATCCTTGCTGATGGTGTACTTGATTTTTCTGTTAGGCATCGTCCAAAACATAAAAAATAAATTTTTTCTAATTTAAAAGGGTAATAGCTAAAATGTAACGTAGGATTTTTGTGATTGGGTGCCATGTTCAAAAGTTATAAATTTGTTAAACTCAAAATTTCGATGCAAATTCGATTTTTTTCTCGAACAGCTGCCATTTCTACAAAAAAAATTTTTAACATTTTTCCCTACGTCATATTTTAGCTATTACCCTTTTAAATAAGAAAAAATTTATTTTTTATATTTTAGACGATAACCCCTTAATTAATAGAGAATTTTTAGGTTTCAAATTTAGTAAAATTGTACCGTAAGTCTTTCGTGTTCCCAAAACTGTGTTTTTGGCATACATACTTTCGTTTTGGTCAACGCTGGTAGCTCTTTTCGTTCCAAACATCACGAGATTCGTAACTTAAAATAGTGGAATTCAATTGCCCATGAATATTTGAATACATTTCAGGAAGAATATCAAATTTTACTACTTTAATAATTTGGCCAGCTTCGTACGCGATCGGGCATACGCATACTCGACGAGGTTCCATCGTTCTTGCAAAACTATCTTCGGTCTTCAAGCATCATTAGAATCTTTAAAATTTGGAAAACTTCCAACGCTACAGGAATTTCAGATCTTGAACGCTTCGAGAGAATTTATTTAAATCTCAGTGATCCAAGTATTTTCAGAATCTTTCGAGAAGCCTGCACACGGTGAAAAGTATTTCCCAATCTAATTAACTCCAGAAAGGTTTCATAGTTCTTAAAAAACATGACTAAAAAGTCTGGAAACCTTTGCTTTAAAACTACCGTTTTCAGATTTCTGCTTATTCCATTTAATAATCCCCCGTTTCAAAACACTTTTCACCAAAACTCTAATTGTACTAAGATCGAAGGGAACAAAGCTTCTAATAACTCCACTGCTTCCAATTATCGCCTGCAGACTCGAAGGACATTATATCAAAATTTTCAAAAATGTCTCCCTTCATCAATCTTACTTTTTCAACAATCCACAAAATAAATTATGCTTCACAAGACTCTCCGTCCCACGCACACAAATTGAAAAGATTTACCATCTTACCTTTCATACTATTAAACCCTTCGTTGCCGCACCTCCTTTTTCGATCAACTTTAACGTACCTGGGTGGTTCACACCCAGAACAATTTCTGAGCGACTGCCATTCTCATCTGAAGAATCCAATACTTATCATAAAAATCACGGGTCAATATCAAGGTCTCTAGACTGCATTCCAATAGATTTTTCATTGACATTTTATTACAGCTTTTGCAAAAAAATCCGGATTACCATATGTCGAGAAAACACGAAGAAAATCTTCAAAAAATCGTAGCTTCCAAAAATTTCAATATTAGAAGCTAACAATCTACAGAGTTGTTGTTCCGATATAATATGTTAAGAAAGAAAAAAAAATAGCTTGCTTGTCGCCTTTGGGAAACAGGTATTATTTATTTCAAAATCAGTTTATGGGTGGCTCACACCCAGAGTGTCATCGAAGGGTTAAAACTACAGCTGTAACTATCCCACGACCCCCGCAAAATTGTACGATCGGAACGTCTTCGACTCACCGTGGCTACCCATGACACCCGAAGACCCCGTAAACACACACGCGCACCATAACACAACGTGACAGGACGCTTCTAACAAATCTGCTGGTAGACAACTAGGATTGGCAACTAGGGCAAGGACGAGGGGCCTAGCTTTAGAATTAGCAACGATATCATTTGCAAAGCGCCTTTTCGCGACCGTGGTACGCTTAGGTTATGGACGTGCTAACAGTCTATTTAACTCTGATCACGTGCGCCCCGGTCGCAACCAGGAACGGAACAGGCAGGCGACGACGGGAAGTTCAACGCGTTAGGCAGATTTCCATCAAGTCCCTTAGATCGCATCGCAGCTCTCCGAAGTAGCTTGTCCAATTAGCGAGGGGGCGTTCCTTCTTTCGTCCGGCGAGCACGAAAAAAAAAGAACGGACAGACAAGAAAGGAGAAACGAAAAGAAAGAGAAAAATGGAACGCAAAGAACGTACGCGTGGGGGACGTGACTGTCGACGAATCGCATGGAGTCTCTTTTCGTTTCAAGACGGGGTACTTTCCCATAGTCCCTCTCACCTAGTCGGCAAACTATATTAGCCTTGTAACTTTTTCGATATACATATGTCTACCCTAGGAGTATTTCCGTTCTCGTTTCTGTTTCCGTTTCCCGTTTCCGTTTGTTAAGTCGACTCCGCCTGCCGGAGCTGATGAAGACCCCCGGGCCGGACCTTGTAACATGTAACTATGGTGTGTGCCGACAGCTCGGGGATCGAAAATAGTCCGACGGTGTTTTACCGGCTAATGCCCGGCTCCACGGCGCAGACCAACAAGCTTCACACGTTCTACCTTCAGCAACGCCCGGAGAACTCCGTCACCTGGGCCGACATCAAGGTTAACCATCAGTTGGATTACGAGAGCATAAAGGAGTACAATCTGACTATACGAGTGGAGGTACGTGAGAAGTAAGGTGCCCATCGGGCCCGGAGGAACGTGTTCCCTGCGCCGCCGCGCGCCCGAAATGTTTGTTGGGAAATTCGCCGCCGTGTTTGCGCTGCCGAAAGAACAGTCTTGGCGGAGTTCGACCTGCGAATACGTGCTTCTAGAGATATGATTCCAGTGTTGCTGTTTAGTCGCGGGAGTCCCCTTTCTTGTTAGGTGGAATTTAGAAATTAATTAAACGAGAAAGGTTCTCATGGGATATTGTTGGTTTAATATTCCGGGAGAAACGGCTGATTACAGTGGCGGAGGCGAAGTTCGGTAACCAAGTGGTGTTTCTCTGTGAAATTCAAGGGGTAGTCGCTTTCGAAGTAGGTACGAGTAAATGCGCTATTGAACGGAGTTATTAAAAAATAACGAACGCATTTCCGCGGAAATGTTTGTGTGACTGCGGAAAGCAATCTCCCACGACTAAATAACCACTGTAGTTTAATCCGTTTGGTAACTGGGAACGGGGCAACTTGAAAATCCGCTTACGGATCGCGGTATTATTTATATTTCAGTAATACCCCGTGTAGAATATCTGTAGGTGCGCCTGAGGTAGTAAGTAACAATGTATAACAATCCGGTGTGCTTTTCGCAATTCCTAGTTTAATACAGTGTAAGATGCCGTGTCTGTCTTTTCATTTACTCTCCAGCTTTTCGAGCAGTTATCGTTTCCCCCATTGAAAATAATTAAAGTACAGAATTTAAGGCAGGATACCACCTTTGACTGCGATTTTGGAGGCGTTTTTAATGAATTTTTTGCATACGAAGAATGCGCAGAAACAAAATCGGTTTTAGTCATTTATTAATGTAACTTTAATCTGTATTTACACATTTTTTGAAACTGAAAAAGTCAAGAATAATCTCTCGTAGGTGGCGCCAAAATAAATTCCTTTGGAGGAACACCGTTAGACGGCGTGTCAAATTACTCTTACAATTTTCATCGGATTGACTTGAAACTTTGCACAATTCTTCCCCATGGTATAATCTAATGATGTACGTAGGACTTTTGCTGTAGCGTTGTTATTTTTTTTTTGGTGCACAATTTTATAAACTTTTTTACCCTAAAAATTGACCTTTTTGATCAAATGACCGCCATTTTCTTAAAAATCGAAATTTCGTAAAATCCCTACGTACAGCACTAAACAATATTGTTGTTAATAGGAACATTCTTTGTTTATTTTTCTAAGAGCCACGTACAGAGCAGAATTTGACACGCCGTCTAACGGTGTTCCTCCAAAGGAATGTATTTTGGCGCCACCTACAAGAGATTATTTTTTACTTTTTCAGTTTCAAAAAATGTGTAATTACAGATTCAAGTTACATTAATAAATGACTAAAACCGATTTTGTTTCTGCGCATTCTTTGTATGCAAAAAAAATTCATTAACAACGCCTCCAAAATCGCAGTCAAAGGTGGCCTCCTGCCTTAAGTTAAAGCTCAATAGGTAATCTTTTCACTTATATTATTACCTTCATTTTGAAAAATGTAACTCCGGTGGATAGTTAAATATAGTTTGCTGCGCAGATGTGACTTGCTACCTCAGAATTTAAACTTTTTATTTCAATGTTAGTTCGTCCTGTTGAAAATGTCCCCGGTGATAAATTAAGAACATTTCAATGCAGCATTCTGTTCTAATTAATTTACCTTAACGTTTAACTTGAGATTCAGTGAATCGAACCGAACGGAAAATAGAATATACACGTAAGATAAAGAGAATTCTCTCCTGTAGAACAATGGTGCCCAGCAGCTCGCCTCTGAAGCGACCGTTTACATTGTCCTGGAGGACGTTAACGACGAAATACCATTGTTCACTGAACGCGAGCAAGAAACCGTACTCGAGGGCGAACCTGTCGGCAGTAAGGTTACTCAAGTCAACGCTATTGATAAGGATGGCACTTTCCCGAACAATCAGGTGAGTACAGATCGCCAGCGGCCATATTAGCTGGTAGAGTAAACGCGTTTACAACGTACAGGGTAGACAACAGAGTTGGGTATTAACTAAATAAATAATTATGTAAATAATGGTTCGAAAAAAGTTACTTTAACTTTAGATTCTTCCACGAATGAAGTTCATTTTTTTTATTCGTTGAACGTACTTCAGAAAATTATTCGACATCGAAGAAAGTTATAGTTGAAAAATTTGTAGACGTTCAAGTTGAAACGCTCGACGAAAAAAAATTCATCCTTCGTTTACACACCTATTTTTTTTATCAACTCTGACATTTTGGTGGCTCACACCCAAAACACTTTTCGAACTACTGCCATTCTCACCTAAAGAATCCATGAAGTTATGAAAAAATCATGGGTCAATGTTAAGGTCTCTAGAATGTATTCGAATAGTTTTTTCATCGAAATTGTATCACAGTTTATGTAAACTCTAGATTGCCATATGTCGAGAAAACACGAAGAAAATCTTCAAAAAATTTTACAAATTCCAATATTAGAAGCTACAAATCCACAGACTTGTTTTTCAGATATAATATTTCGAGAAAACAAATAGTTTGTAAGTCGGCTTTGGAGAAAAGGTTTATTTGTTTAATTTTGCACGTAGAAGGTAGGTTATTTCGGTAATGGAAAAAACAGAGGTATTTATTCCACAATATCCAGGATATTGTACGTATTGAAAAAGATACAGAGCGTCAAAATCACTTTATGGGTGGCTCACAACCAGTGTGTCAACGAAGGGGTATCTTTATTCGACACGTGACGAGTAAATTTTTTAACTTTCATTCGTTATTCAACATTTTATTTCAATCAAAATTTTGCCCATCTCTGGTAGATAGTAACATTTGAATAGGGCCTGCTTTATTTGGACACATTAACCTAAGTTTAATGCTCATAATCATCACATTAGAAATTCGTTATATTTCTTGTTATTCAATTGCATTGATTTGGGATGAAATTCTGAATGAAGTTTATTCGTAATGTTTATCGTCTTTGAATTCCTGTACGAACGGAGGAAACCTTGATACGTGTAATTGAGTTAAAAAATAGGTACATATACCTTCTTCGTATCAAAGTATTCCTTTTACTATTTTTAATTAATATTATGGTCATAATTAGGCGAAGCGAAGAAAAAGAATGTGGGAAACTTTCCCTTTTGAACAAACTTTGAGTGTTCAATTTAACAGAAAGAAACTTCTATGTTTTCTGCAATTAATGGAACAACATTTATGCTTTGTAATGGAGCTGTAAAACATTCGTGCAAAAACTTTTTTCATCATTGGACCTTTAGTTCCCTTCTATTTAATTGCAACCCATTTTACAAGATTTCGTTGTATAATATTACGCTCGTTCATGGGGAAGCTAAAAGATATTGCATTCAACAGCTTCAATACATGGGCTCGATTTCGGTGCACTATTAACCAACTCTCGTGGCCAGTGTTCAGATTAGAGACTTCAATTACACGCTCTGTCTGCCATGTACAGTATGTTGTACTGCGCGTGCATGTGTGTTCCAATCATTAATAGGCAAACTATCTGGCGATGAGCATTTTCCTCGGAGTCTAATTACCTCGAGATGACTATTTTAGTAGGAAACTAGTGATTTCAAACTGAATAATTCACTTCTGTGCTAGCAGGAACATCAGAATTAAAAAATTGTTATTTTAATGATACATACTTGGTTAAAAGTGATTATTTTATTCAGAGTCGAATATTTTTTAAATGACACACTACGTAAAACTATCATGATCTGGAAATGATTATTTCACAAAGAACGCAATTGTTTACAAGTTAGTATTTTATTAAAAGTTAGTAGGTAGATCCTCCTCAAGCTAATGATGAACAAATTAACAGAGGTAAGCAAAATCATCGTGTTGATTAAAAGCATATAATATGTATGCGTCCATATTATCCTAATGTTTTATTTTCCGCATTTGGCAACTCGAATAATTAACAATCAAAGTGTAACAGGACTACGTTTCAATCACAATAACACCTGCCAATTTTTGTCCATTACCATATTTTGGTTTTTGAGAATATATAAGTAAAGAAAGAAAAGGTAGGCTCACTCAAAATTTACTTTCCGTTGTCCTGACAAAAATAGCGCTCTCCGCTGCATTTTGCAGTATCCTCGGGTATAGACCATGCAATATTTTATTTACCTGTCCGCAAAGCATCAATGATTCAAAACAACAGAGTGTTTGTTTGAAACTAGCAGGCGTGTCCACAATATCGGAATGTTCGGACTTGTAGAACTCTGCTAGCGGAACATAAACATCGAATCCCGTAGGCACAATACCTCTGGGCCTACGATTTCACCTGCGCGCAGTGACGCGGCACGTGGTCAAATAGCAAAAATTTGAGTTTTTAAATTTTGTATTTCATTTCATGGAATTGGTAGTGAACAGTCCTCCGACATAAGAACGTCATAACTTAGTAACATAAATAAAGGATTTAAGGTTAGTAATTATATTCAAAGTTATTATAGGAAATATTTACCCACTGCATTTTTCTTGTATTTATAAGTTCTTTTCTTTTTTTTGGAAAATAAGCAAAATATATCGCTCTTTCGTTTTATTAATTAAAAATTCTTGCATTTAACCTTTAGACGGCCGGGCTGGCCACTATAGTGGTCACATAAGAATTTTGATACTTTGCCGGCCATTTTGGTGGTATATATGCATAAATTTTAAGTAAATAAAATTTACAATTTCAATGAAAAAATCCCGGCCCTCTAAAGGTTAAAGATATGGATACGTACCAGTGGCTCAAATTATTACTTTTTTTGTCGCATATTCTAAATTCTGGAGAGAATTAAAAAAAAACGAAACATATTGTCGATATAACCAATATCAGATATTCTATAGTTCAATAGTTATACCGTAACCGAAAAAAATTCTCGCAATCCATATTGGTTATACTGTAACCAAAAAAAAATTCCCGCAATAGATATTGGTTATATCGTAACCAAAAAAAATTCCCGCAATATATATTGGTTACGCCGTAACCAAAAAAAATTCTCGTCATCGATAATGGTTATTCATAACCAAAATCATTTAAACAGAAATATTAATTCTGATGCCATAACTTTTAAAATTTAGGTTATAACAGTTTGGGTCCCTGCATAAATCAGAACCTCATACACAGATTACCCGTTCAGTTAACACGAACGAATAAAAAAAGAGCAAAAAATCCAAATTAAGCTAAGAAGAATGGAGGTAACGCTAAATACAGTATCGTTTTCTGATGTTACTATATAAGTAATTATAAAATTTGTAGGCTGCATAAAAGTGGTGTACCTAATTTTAAATTTCTTCGTAACCGAAACAATCGAAATTGGCGTCTTTAGAGCCCATAATTCTACAATTACGAAGCTTGGCATACATTGCTGCGAGTGGTTTACGATCAAAACTTCTAATTGGAATCGACGGTTTCAGTTTCTCCTAATAAGTAGGTATCATAGTTGCGATCGGATAAACGAACATATTATTCCTGACCAGAACTTCGTTAATTTCGCGCGGTTAAATTGTGTTTGTCGAAGTTGTGTTGGAGCGGAAATACCAGTGTGCAAATTTCTTGCGCCGTGTAATATCGTTACATGTACTGCGAAATACAGTAATTAAATTTAATTGCGCGGGCCTCCGCGTCGCGGATCAGTTTATAATCTCGCGTAAATTCATCGTAAATAATGTACCGCACAAGTGCTAATGACTCTTTCTGTCAACCGTTGATTTTAATATATTTGCAGTCATTATCCTTTTAATGCAGTAATAATGATATTAAAAGCATATTTAACTTCAGCATATTAAAGCTTCATTAGCTTGGGGAGAGAATTTTCGAAGTTGTTTATTCAAAAAAGTTTCTATAATTACGTCGGTTAACTTATGGAAGTAGCGTGTAATACTTCGAAAAATCGGAATATATATTAAATTTGAAAATTATGGTATGAGAGCTTGAAGCTTCGAGGAAGTGGTGGTGGATGTTACAATCTGGCAATCTAAAAAGAAAATTCATCGCTTGGTGCCACCGAGTTCTTAACTTAAAAGTCAAATTAAATACCGGTACATGTTTTTTTGATTTAAGGATTCTATTCCAATTTCACAGAGATTCAAATTCCGGCTGCATCTCGCGCCATTTGATCTGCTTGATAATTGTAACTGAAGGGGGTGTCGAAAGTGCCACCTTACCCTCCATTTTCACGAGAGTTCTACTTTTTCTTTCTGGACGTCGCTTTGCATCGATGATAAGTTCCTTAACACGAAAACTTTTCCGAGTACGGACGAAATAGAGTCGACAGGCCTAACGGACTTTCTTTACTTAAGGGGCAGAGTATCCTAATGAACCCTTCCACAAGCTCTCACGAAGTTCGGGATGGGCGAATGACGCTTACGTCACACGGTTGAAGTTAAACCTTCGTGATTTAATTTATAGATAGGAGGTCTTCAATTTTCGCTGTCCTAAAGATTGGAATCGATTAACAGGGATGCATACTAATGCGAGTTGTGAAATTATATTATTCAGCAACAATGACATTTTGAAACTGTTTCATTAATAATTATATTTTTATAAAAATCGGCGCGAATAAAACTTTGCGTGGCTTAAACGTTTTAATTAATTTTTATAATACTCTCCAGTATCGAGGATACACGCGTTATAAGTACTTATGCACATGGTAAACTAACAACTGCTGCATTTAAAATATCATATTATATCAAACAGTGATTCACACAAAAGCTTTCTATTTAGAAATGTTTTAAGAATGTGCAACCTCGAAACCATGAAAATGAATATATATCGGTGATGCTAACGTAAATGTATGTGTCTGTTTAACGTAAATGTGTGTCTCTGTTTAATTGCGCATAGGTTTGAGGACTTTGAGAGAACCTGTAGCATCGGTATTTTTCATATAAAATTCTGTTTCACTATTTATTCACGTTCCTCGAATTCCATTCGATGTTTTGCATATTACGTAGTATGCAAACCTAATAAATTAACGATTTTATTTAATCAAACTGTAACACTTTGGTTTCCATTTCTCAATAGATTAAATAGATTATTTTATTTTCGACAAAAAGAAATTATAGACACATTCAAACCTTTCGAAATCGGAGATCAAAATTTAATTACGAGCATTCTAATAGTTATGCGCATTTTGAATGGGTTTCATACTTTTAACTACTGTAATTAATACTGTTTATTGATATTGCCTTAATTCCATCGAATATCCCCAAATCAGATTTCAAATTTACGTCTCGCGTTTCCTCGATACGCAGTGTATTGAATATATTTCCAGCTGGCACTTTTCATTTTTATTTTTTTCCTTCCGAATGCTTAGTGAACGCAATCCTTTGAATTCGCTCGAGTTCACAGGACTGCAGTGAATTTTAGGACTTCGCTCTACTTTTTCTTTCAAAGCGCAAATATTTTCAGATCACGTTGCCGATAGCTTTTGATGGATTTTGATTTATGTGAAAAATGTATGTACGTCTTTGGATTTAGGGGAATATCATGGATATGCATCGTTACTTTTCGTTCCAATTAAAGCAAATATACAGGACGTTCGCAGCTTCCAGGATATATTTCCATTATCAACGTCCTGTTTTATCTAAAAAAATTTATTGGACTTGAAGCTAACGAGGTACTCGAAAAATACATCTACCCCCTTTTTTCACGTGTTCTATATACACAGGACATTTTTCCGTTTTACTTAGGTTCTTTCATAACCCCTATTTTTTTACTTTTCTTCGTTGCTTTTATTTTCCGTATCTTCTATTACTGTACACGTATGTTTTTAGTCTTCTTTCTAGCGTTTTGAATAATATTATCGTCCCCCTTCGCTCTCTTCTCTTCTTCTTTACGTATTTTACATTTACTTGGATTAACTACAAATTTGTTATTCTTCGAGTAGATTAGCAGAAGTGGCAAGACACGCGGGGAAAGTCATTTCTTTTAAATATTAGGGTTGTCGCTTCTTTTGGACAATTTGTCGAATAGATTTCCGCGTTTCCCGTGAAAGACAGGAGGAATTCAAGCTATTTACGGGAATAGAGGTGCGCAGTCTACACAAATTTCATTACGAAAACATTTATTATTACCTAAGCATATCTTGTGACATGCAATCAGAGGGATTGCGTTTGATTTCGTATATTCCCAACAGAGATTATGCTTTGTGCGACAAGAATACCTACGTTCCAGCGAGCTTGTTGAAAGATAATGCACACATATAGGTATGCGAGATATAACCCGTTGTGCAACTGGTGGAAATTATTAATTAATTTCTAAAGGCACAAGTGTAGTAAAATAATGTAATATTGAACCTTCAACAGCATAAAGCAAACAGTTTTGATTTCAGAATAAGGATGCATGTAGAATTAAAAATTTGCACAGAAAATTGTTCTTTTGAAAACGAGCTTCTATTCCACATAGGTAGTGTTATTCTGATTGCTCTATTATAATCACAATTTTTTATAACTTCCTCATCATATTTGCGATAAATAATTGCATTTTTACAATTCCTTGGGACATATAGAATGATGCCTCATTAATATTTTAGATGCCGGAGTACCCAAATTTTGATCATTTTCTACCATTCCTCTTTTAAATAAAATTGCTAATAAATGTGTATATCATTGCGAAGCTATAATATAACTCTTGCCTTAAAGAATTTTTAATTTTTCAAAATTAACCTGTATGGTTAGCCGATGGGGAGAAAGAAATTATAAGGCAGCTAGGGAAAGTGGTATGCGTATGGTCAGACAGGTTCTCCAAGTAGGAGTGTAGAATGTATGATCCGTCATAGAGAGATCATTCTGTGAACACGCACGATAATACACTTTAAATTGGGTAATAAATATCAGTTACTTACCCATAGTAAATATAGTATATTAATATTGTATACCTAATATTCTTTGTTGGACAAAACGCCACGTGATACCGGGAAGCTTAAGAAGCAACTTACAAGGGAACACCGCGAACCCGAACTTACTGATTGGATCGCAACTTTGTGGGTTTTTAGAGTGACTCAAAACTGTCGCCCTTTAAGGGGGTGAAAACTAACCTCAAATTCAAATTGGCACTTCCACTTTTTCGCGTATAACTCTCAAAGTGCAACAGTCAGTAAAAAATGTTTCAAACAGAAGTCTACTAGTCCAATAAGCGCTACAAACTTGCATCAACAAAATTTTGAAAAGAGTTAAAAAAATATGTAGAACTGACGAAAAAAACTCTATTCAAAATTTTATTAACGCAAGTTTGTAGCGCTTATTAGACCATTAAACTTTTGTTTGAAACATTTTTTACTCTCTGTTGTACTTTGAGAGTTATACGCGAAAGTGTGGAAGTGCCAATTCGACTTTGAGGTTAGTTTTCACCGCCTTAAACGGCGACAGGGCCCGAAAGTTGCGTTCCAATCAGTGAGTCCGGGTTCGCGGTGTTCCCTTGTCAGACCTGGCACCCCCAATAACAGGACAAGATAAAAGGTTCCAAGATCGTACCATTGCCACTAATAATTATCGCCAGCGAACTGTTTCCCAAGAATATTAGCCAAGCACTTTCTGTAACCCGGCACCTGATCAAGAATCTCACCTTCCCATAAAGCACACTTCGTTGCAGCAGTATTTCAGAAACGTTGCTGCAATATTGCGTTGTTGCATGTTGCGTTGCAATATTGCAGGAATGATGCTGCAATATTGTCGTGCATCATTGGAGTGGCAACGATCCTACAATATTGTAGTAATATTGCAAGAACGTTGCCGTGCAATGTTCCATTGGCAACGATCCTACAATATTTCGGCAATATTACGCGCACATCGCCGCGCAATGTTCCAGTGGCAACGATCCTACAATATTCCCGCAATGTTGCGCGCACATCGACGTGCAACGTTCCAGTGGCAACGCCCAAACAAAATTGCGCACATATTGCCGTGCAATACTGTAGTCATAACACGTTCTGTTGCAGAATCATTGCCGGAACGTTGCAGGACTACATATTTGTAATGTTACCGCAACTTTGCAAAAATACACACCTGCAATATTGCGAAGGCGGGCATAGGACTGAACCTGCAACGTCTCTGCAATGTTATGGCGCAACATTGCAATCTTGCACCACGTCGTTGCAGAGACGTTGCTGCGATGTTATGGTGCTGTGTGGGTTATTTCCAAGCGTAACGCGTCATGTTCGATATAATTCTGTCGCAGGTCACCTATTACGTCGTCGACAGCAGCAGGAACGAGGGGAAGGACTACTTCGAGATCAACAAGGAGACTGGCGAGATCTTCACGAAAGTGATGTTCGATCGTGAGAAACAGGGGGCGTACGCGTTGGAGGTGGAGGCCAGGGACGGTGCACCATCTGCGCGACCGAACGGCAACGACCAGCCGAATTCAGGTAGGTGGATCATTGAGTTCCCTTCGAATCCTTTCAGCCTGCTCGCGCACAGCTCCGGCGAACGTTGGTGTACGTACGGGTTTAGATTAGTACGGACGGATGCTCGGAATTGAATCAGCCGAAGAAAGTTAGCACCGGGAACATGCAATCGTACATTATTATTATAATTATTATTATTATTATTATTTCGTCTTTATTACTCGTACATCCTCATGCAAAAAATGGGGATGACTGGAATAGCTGTCGAATTACTCTTGAATCGCGTTTATTCCCCGATTTCGGAACGACCTGTTTGTAAATTTCATCATACGGATAAAGGACAGAAGTGGTTGAAGCGAGAACTATGATAATAGTGAAGGGAAGCTGAAAATGGGGATGGGAAGCAGATTTTTAGTTAGCGTATTATCCCAGCGGCATTGCGGTGTTAATTCGATATGCACCGCGGACGTAGCGATAGCTTTGTTGGTTTTAAAAAATACTGCAGAGCTTCTCATTTGCGTAGAGATACGCTAAGAAAATGTTTGACAGAACAGAAGCACATTGCGATAGTTTCGCGAGCGAGACTCTTTTAGGAGGCAAGGACAGAGAGCGGTTTGCATTTGAAAGCGACGTAGACCGTGGATACTCTAGGTTCTCTGGCTTCGTGTATATCAAAGAGAGCTGAGGATTTAATGATACTGCTGAAAGTACGGTTTTTAATAACTTTTTAAGTTTGATAAATTGGAAAGGTACAGCCGCGAAATTGCGGGGAAATTATATTCTTAGAAACGAGGGACAGAGAGAACTAATGAGAGCTACGTTAGAATATGATTTATGCAATAATTATTTAAACAAATTCTCTTTCGTTAAAATGTATATTGCGAAATATTAGTGATATAAGATGGGGGCTGTTAATTCTTAATATTCAACCTTAAACGAATTTTTAGCGAACCTGAAACGATATTTAGTTCATTAGTTCTATTATTTTCTGGTTTTATTATTTTTGAACTGGCTTTTCTTTGACACTGTTTCTTTGTTAACTTTATTAATTGTATATTTGTAAAGTAAGGTGTCTTTACTCGTGGAATAAATAAATAATAATGACAAAATAATAAATAATTTTCATTTTCATTCACGTTAGGAAAAATAGACGCTCTGAATTTATATTTCTCGAGGTTTCAAAATGATTTATCGTCGGCAAAATGTTTCTACTCGCGGGATACGAATTTCTTCAATCCAATTGAACATACTTTTCTTGAATCACTTCCGTGCTAGACGCTCGAGATTGATGTTAAGCAACGATCCCTTCGACGTCCAACTCTTCTCCGGAAAGTTGAACGTTTCGCCCCTCCTCGAGGTGCAGGTTTTATTGCTTTACTATCTGATCGACGTAACTTTTCCAATTTCCATGAAAGGAATCTCTAAATCATTCTCCCATCAGACTAGTTATTGAATCTGAGACAGCTGTACAGTCATAAAAATACTGGAACACTCGCGACTCGTAATTCAACGTCGACATTTTCATTTCATTCTCTGTGTTTACATGTCTGCTTATCCAAACATTATTTAAGTGAATAATCAATTATTCAAATAGCCTTTGTCGAACGAAGGAAGCATCTTCTAATCTGTCTTCAAATAGATTACTTTATCTATAGATATTAAACCCAAAATAGTAATTCGTTTAGGAAACAATGGAGAAATTGATATTCCCAAAGGTATAAAGAAACGTGGAACGGGAACAAAAAGAGTGTCGTAAAGAGGATTATGCCTCTAAATATAACGTTTCTATGCGTTCCAAAGCATGCCTCGAAGCTTACGAAATGGTTTTCAATCACGGAAGCTCAAAAACCCTATCGATTTTGAAATGAACGTGTGATCGAAATAAATTAGAAACTAGAAAGTGTGACAAAGAAAACGCTTGCCATGAATATTCATGTAATTTCTGATTAATCATTTTTCGCGTTAAAGTGTAATCGTTATCCGAAAGAATGGTCCCATCGTTTGATATTGAACTTCTCCGATTAATATGATTACCCACTTCAGAAGTCTCCACGCTAAGTCCTCAAAGTTGCAATTCTTTTTTAAAGCAAATGCAAATAAATAACGCCATTGTCGAATACCGTTCTCGTAGGCAAATTCATTGGTTCGCCATATTGCAGTATGCAATTCCTTTGGTGACGTCGTAGCTCCACGTTCACGTAGGATTTGCAGTCGCGTGACATTTGCCCCGCAAATTACTCCGCACGTGTGTTTAAGGAGCAAGCCAATTGGTCACGTTTTCCTAACTTTTCGTGGGGAACCTGGTAACATTTATATAGGGGTCGCACAGGAGACCGATTGTTCGCTGTTTCGCGTCGAACCGAGCGTGCACTTCTGGAGTTTTGATGCGGTATAGCTTGAGAACTTCTGGTTTGTAATTGGAATCGCAACAGTCGAGGTATGAGGATTGTCGTTTCGAGATAAACGAAATATATCAAACATTGTGTACTGAGTTTCCTATAATAATATACAATTAAAATATAATTATAATTATGAGGCGTTATTGGCATATATAGTAAGAATTTATGCGCAATCGTGTGATAGCCTCCGAAATTTATGATTTTTTGGGGAAAAAACTATTGTTAATATTGCTTTAAACTTTTTTGAGATATAAAGGGGCATCTTTAAACTTACGGAAAATATTTTTTTTATGTCGCTCCTTCTTATTATTTATTAATTATTGTGGGATCGTGTTAACCTCTTCGTCGATGTTGGCGTCAGGTGTAGCACCTTTCACAGTCACCCGATTGCAAAAGAAGAAAATTTTCTTAAAGTTCAATAATTTACGCTGGGACTGGTTCTAAAATTTTAATTTCTCTTTTTATTTATAATACTTTTTTCGTCGATATAAGGAATAATATGAACAATTTGTCTAAGGAAAAGACTTACTTTCTCTTTCAAACGCTATAACTCGTTCGATTTTTTATTTTTTTTTTCTTTAAAGTGTAGCGATAACAGCGTAAATTATTTAATTTTAAGAAACTTTTATTTATTTTTTGCAATCACATGACTGTGACAGGTGCTGCACATCTCGCCAACAGGAGTTACATTGTCGAAGAGGTGGACAAGACTCCACAGTAATTAATAAATAAGAAGAAGGATCGGCTTAAAAAAAATATTTTCTGCAAGTTTAAAGATGCCTCCTTATATCCCAAAAGAGTTTAATCCAATATGACCAACAGTTTTAAAAGAAAATTCTTAAATATCAATTACTTTTGGTGCTGGAACAGCAGGGTTTTCGACAAAATAGTGATTTGTTACTAAGTTTGTTTCTTGAGCCAAAGAGGAAAATAATATTTATGGCATCTAATTAATATTACTTCGAATTTCACTGTGGTATCAGTTAGGTGCAAGCTGTCTTAGTATAAACTTTTTACGGCAATGAACTTTAAATTGCAAGAGGTATTATACAATTATACTATTCGTAGTTACTTTTGTTGCAAAACTTTGGGCTAATATAAGCTCAGAAATTTATAAAGTTTATTTTTAAAGCCATTCAGTATAAATACATTGAAAAATTAATTGAAAGAGGACTTAAGTTCGACAATATTAAACGTCAATCATATCCATAGTGCATATAAAAATAATTACAATAATTATTATTGCGTCTCTTTCTCACAGAAAATCCTTTAACATCACAGAAAGTAGTATTTCCAAAAATATTTTTACGCCCATGATATCTGAAAATTTGTACTATTCTTGTTTACTGACTTAGAATCTGTTTAGTGGGGAAAGCAATATATGAATGCCTCAGGATTAAAATAAACATTAAAGTTGTCGATAAAGTTCACCTGAAATCTCGCGTTTACCATTTTGTGCCACATGAAGTATCATAGGAAACGTTATTTCGCCGTGGGTAGATCGATTGGCGCCGAAAGTTTCATCGAAGCTCAAAGAAGGCAGAGGCAAACGAAAAATCTAAAGACGAATTTAATAGCGGCTAAGTCGAATGAAACCACCGCGGGAATGAAAGAAACCCGAGAAATGGAGCAGAAAGGAGAACACACGAGTTTCTGCTAAATTATTTCCGAATGAAGTTTAACATTTTCCAAAGTGCGATATATTATTATGGATACATCAGAGTTTGATATAAGGGAGTAACGCTGGTGTAGTGAATTTATTTCGAGAAGTTCAGATACGTTTTTCGTACCTCGGGGATTCCATCCCGACCTCTGGCACTGAATTTTCAACCACGGTTTGGAAGTATTACATCAGAAAATCTTTACCAGCGCCGAGAAACTTTGTAGATTCATTGAAAAGCTTTCAATCCTCTTCAAGACTAATCTAACTCGAATTCCTCTCAGCTGACATTCATTAAATATCTACTGAAATAAATAGGGAACGGGGAAGCGAATTTCGCACTACCCCTTCACAGAATATACTCTTCTGCTTCTATTTTTTTATGGCTTAAGAAATTTTGCAGGGTCACTCTTGCACAGTAATTGCATGGTTTTGCCAATAAGGCGATTCTTTTTACATTGCACTTTTAAAAATATTGTACTATATAACAAACTTGAAATTTGTTACGAAAATCAGTGCTTCATTCGTGGAAATGTTTGAACACTCCGTCATCATATATCAAGCATTTCACAAACAATAAATCCCTCTACCCATACAGCACACTCCGTTGCTGGAAGGTTCCAGGAAAGTTGCAGGAAGGTTGCGGTGCAACATCGGAACGTTCCAGCAACATTGCTGGAATGTTGCAGGAATCCTCCTACGTCCGCCCCTGTGGAACGTTGCACGGCAACGCGCATGGAACGTTCCTGCAACCTTCATGCAACGGAGTGTGCTGTACGGGTACACTCTTCGTTACAAAATTAAAAACTCCACTGCTCACGTGAAAAGGTCACTCAAACAATTTCCTCCAATTTTTGCTTCTGATTCTTCTACGTTAACAAATGACCTCCAGTGCACTTGACTTTTGAACCAACTCCGCAAAACAGTCCAAACTCTAAAAATTCGAATTAGGTAACCCACGAAACACCAATTCTCCAGACTCGAACCGAGATTGTCATCTTTCTACTGAGAATATTCCGCAGAAAATCGACTCGCGGAAATACACACAACTGATTGTGAGTTCACAAAGAGACGTGCAATTGCACTTCGCAAGGTGCATCATTGCGCTCGAGAAAGCGAAACATAAAACTCAGCGAACCGCTCTGCTCTTTTCAGCCCCCAGTTTTCTTCTACCTTCAACGGAACGGAAAATACCTCCACGTTTAATTGCAGAACTCTCTCCGTACATGTTTGCAACGAAGTTGTGTTAAGTTGCCTTCAAAGGTATTCAGCTCCATTTCCAGTGATAAGAACATCTTGTTCGGGGATTATTCCGAGAGCAACGCTTCTGTGCCGTTGCGATCGCCTATGGCCGTGCATCGTTTGTATAATGCAAAAACTGATTACACCTGTGGACGAT
The DNA here is from genome assembly GCA_910592295.1 of Andrena haemorrhoa. Classification (NCBI taxonomy): domain Eukaryota; kingdom Metazoa; phylum Arthropoda; class Insecta; order Hymenoptera; family Andrenidae; genus Andrena; species Andrena haemorrhoa. The sequence goes on from OU342943.1 coordinate 19,156,941, forward strand.
GCCTTTGCACGGGGATCCTCGCCGATAAATCGCGTAACGATTACTCCGTTATTAGCTTCTCTGCCAGGTGTAACCATTTTCCGCGCGGACAGCTTCGCGTTTCCACGGTGAAATTTATAACGCGCAATATATTTCGTTAGCATATTTGACGCGTGTATCCACATTATATTACGCGCGACTAAATTTCAGATAATGGGCCGTTTTTCACGGGGACGTTAAATTTGTCGCGGTCAGCAGATTACCTGGCACGCGTGCACCATTCTGCCATACCGCGCGCGCTCTCTATTTACGGCGAAACAATATAAATGCGCCGCCCGAGGATTGTCGCGAGAAATTGGTATAATTTTCTTGCCACGAGCGCGGGCTGCTTTGTCGAGTCGGAGGGAACGAGTCCCTTAATGAGCGAGACGTCACTGCAATTAAAGTGCTGGCATATTTTCAGGGGGAGGGTCAATTTATAATAACACTTTCCGGTTGTCGATACAAGATGATACACGTCTTTACAGCTTGTGAATTATGTCGAGTTTAATATATTTCAGAATTTTTTATGGGTAATGGGAGTAAGTGTACTATACAAACTTTTTCCTAAAATCTTAATCATCCTTTTAACTATATTTGCAATTTTTTTTGACGGGGAAAAATAAGTATTACATGTCTGCATTAGGGCTGGGACTATTTGTCGAATTTTTCGGTATTCGAATACTTCGGTTGCTCAATTATTTGGCGAATATAAATCAAATATCCAAGTATTCGAATACTATTCGAATATTTAAGTATTCGAATACTCAAATATTCTTCATGCAGAGTAGGGCTGGGACTATTCGAATAATTTAATATTCGAATATTTGAGTATTCGAATGCTACGAATAAACTTCGAATATTTGAGTATTCGAATGCTACGAATAAACTTCGAATATTTGAGTATTCGAATGCTACGAATAAACTTCGAATATTTGAGTATTCGAATGCTACGAATAAACTTCGAATATTTGAGTATTCGAATATTTAAATATTCGAAGTTTATTCGTAGCATTCGAATACTTAGATATTCGAATACTTAAATATTCGAAGTTTATTCGTAACATTCGAATACTCAAATATTCGAAGTTCATTCGTAGCACTCGAATACTCAAATATTCGAAGTTCATTCGTAGCATTCGAATACTCAAATATTTGAAGGTTATTCGTAGCATTCGAATAGTTGTAAAATATTCGAATATTAAATTATTCGAATAGTCCCAGCCCTAGTCTGCATGAAGACATGAAAATTGTGCGTTTTGTCATGATGCTGTCCTTCGCAGGCATCTGAAACAAATGATTAATGAAAAATTTTATTAATAGCAATATGGTTATCGTCTGGATCGATATTATTCATTGAAATTAATTGTTCACAAAATAGCGCCATGTTGTGAAAAATTAGTTTCAATAAATGATCTCGATTCAGACGATAGCCATGTTCTTATGAATACAATTTTTTATTACTCATTTGTTTCAGATGCCTACGAAGGACAGAATCATGGCAGCATCGTGGCAAAACGCACAATTTTCATGTCTTCATATAAACATGTCATACTAATTTTTTCACGACAAAAAAATTTGTAAATGTAGTTAAAAGGATTATTAAGATTTTTAGGAAAAACTTTTTGTAGTACACTTACTTGGATTGCCCATAAAAAATTCTGAAAAATGGTCATGAAACTCGCGCCGTAGACCAGAAACCCCCCTAAGGTTACAGTCAACTTATATGGAAGTGAGTAATACTATTTTGAAATTATTTTGAATATGTAATCGTCGTATTGTAATTAAAGGGTTAATGAACAGTATTACCCTGATTGAGAGTACAATTTTTGAAGAGAGTATGGTACAGGAACAGTGAGTATTAAACGCAAGAGTCCCATCCCAATTCCCTGATCTGTGTAACTTCTTTTGTAATTCAGAAAGAGCAGCCTCTAAAATATCGCAGCTCTACCTTCGACTAAGTAGTTTTGTAAGCGGATTGCAAAGTTCAGGATACTGCAAACTAATTTGCCATTCATCCTGCACGTTATCACGGTCCCCAGGTTTCTATAGTCATCGGTTTGCACTCTTTTTCGTTTAACTTATCGGTTTATTTCCACGTGTGCGAATTAAACGATAGGCACTGAATGTATGAAAAAAAATTCATATCACAAATCGCGAGCAGCGTTTCGGTGGTGAGTTAATTATTCCTGCTGGTTGCTGAGTAACTAGACTTTATTTCCGTGCACCGTTGCTGATTTACGCGAATCCCGCGCGTTCGTTCACATTGATTTTTACTGTGAGGCCATCCGAAAAAGCCATCACTCGATTCTCGATTAACGTTCAATAAGAATTGATCAATGAACACGTGTTGGATTTCGTGATTTAAAATGCAGGACACGAGTGGCAATTAGCGAACGTCATTTGCATTTGAGAGTGTTGTCCACTGCCGGAAAAAAACATTGTGAACGTATTTTAAAGCTACTTTTTAATGGTCTATTTTATTACGATCGGTGAACGCGCAATAATTTTGTTTATATGGAAGGGTGGATATATTTTAATAATTCGGGAAAATGAACCGAATATAGGAAATGAGTTCAACGTAATATTTATACTGATTGCCTAATTTGCACAGCGCATTCGAATTTTTAAATTATTATAAAAATTTGATCGCTTAAAATGATCTAGGCTTTTTGAATATTTCAAAGAAAAATCGAACCAATTAAGAAGATTGTTTACACATTCTGAATAGTGAGTAATGAATGGTTCATTGATTTTTAAAAGCCTCATTTTGCAAGAGTCGCTATTGCAGTATTCGTTGCTTGAAACGTGGAAGTGGTCGATTGGGGAGCTTTCTTACTTTCCTTTCTTACGCCAGAGACATTTTCTTTACTTTTTACCACGCTTGCTTTACGTTTACTCGTTCTTTACTTTCTTGCTCATTGACATTAGTCTCGCAGTTCTTTCAAACCTCCTTCCGTTTTGCAAGCTTCATGAATATGTGGGCTGCAGATGTTCCTTGAAAAATAGTAAGAGTAATGATGCACTAATTATTCATTCTAATTCGAAACAGATATTTATCAAGGCATGTTTTCTGTAAATTTTCCCTACGAAAATTTGTGTAATTGAATAAACAAGTTACTTGTTGACAACAAGTGTATTATCACGTCAGCAGTTTAATGAATCGGTTATAGGACTGCAAACTACCAATAAAATGAAATAATTATAATTTCTACTGTTTCCTCTAACTGTAACCACAATTATAATTTACAATACATAATATAAAATAATTGTTTAGGATATGGTAGATGACACTTTTCGTCCATTCTTAAGTAATGTTTAGGGAATTTGTTTTCTCAGTCTTTAAGTTTTCTGCGAAACGTGTCAATAAATTTAATACTTCCCCAAACTATGAGAGCCATGAGTCTTTTAAAGCTGACAGTATTGAAGTCGTGAAAACTTTTCGAAGTGTCCAGAGTCGTGAAACTTTATGGAGCGTACGGAAATATTGACAAATTTTGTGAATATTCGACAAAAATCTATGACGTTGGTAAAAGAATAAAGAATGAAAATTCATTTTTTCTATTGAGCAACTCTTCTAAATCTAGTAACTATTTTGTCACTCAGAATTAATATTCATTTAAATAATATTCATTCCTATGCAATTTTAAAAAGACAACATTCCATTTTATAACAAGTGGTATAGGTACCCTAATTTCAGTAAAATATCTACAAAGTAGTAGCATTGCTCCACATCTTTAACTACACACATTTTGATTACCATATTAATGTTTTAGTGGCATTGATACATACTATTAAGGAGTTACACGCAGTCAGGAGGTAGAAAAAGAACGATTCTTTGGGAATTTATTTGAAAAACTACATGCATAATTTTATGCGAAGGCTTTTGCCTTCAGATGAGAGACACTTTAACAGGCTATTATATTATGATTTGGTATAAAAGTATTTAGTTATTGCACAATTACAACATTATTCGGAACTGGGTTATCTGAAATAAAAAAATGCAGAGAAGATTTAATTAGTACAATAGTTTATCTAGTCTTTAATTGTTTCGTTTTATAAAATATTAATCGGGGACAAGATGGCAGATGTTTAAAGTGAAATGATCGATTTTCGTAGAAAAAATACTCATTTTTCATCCATAAATTATAAACTATGCATTGAAAAAACAAATGCTTCGATTAAAGACCAGATTTGAATGTCTAAAAGAAACCCACAAAGTTTCAGAATGTGAACAGCTAGGTGAACAATGGGTTAAGTGTACGTATAAAGTATTACGATGGGCGTGGTGGGCTTATGAAGACTTCGGTAGTGAAGAAATATATTTCACATGCCCACTTTATAAACAAAGAAAGAAAAAACAAGTTTCAGGACAAAACAAACTAAGTAGGTCTCATACTATAAGGAACCCATTTTTTTATCTGCGTATTTGAATGACTTTCGTTTTTATTTTATTATGAAGAAACCGAATCTTTGTTATAGTACTTTTCAGTAGGTTGCTAAAGAATATATTTTCATCTTTTAAAACGTGTATCAGATTTTAATAAAAGTGTTCTCAGTCAAAAGTTATGATGTTTTTAAGACATGAGTCTCATATTCGGCTACTCATATACCTTACCATACTAACAAAATACAACATTAGTAGTACCACACTACTAAAACACTACATTAGCAATACCACACCGCAAACGACCTACATTTAGTAGTACCATACTACCAAAATACTACCCATACTAGTACCACTTTCCTAAACTACGACAGCTGGTCTAATTAACACTTGCTCGATTTATTTAATATCGACACCGATCGCATTTATAGTAGTAGCATACTACCAAAATACAACATCAGCAGTACCACACTACTAAAACACTACATTAGCAATACCACACCACAAACGACCAACATCTAGTAGTACCATACTACCAAAATACTACCCATACTAGTACCACTTTCCTAAACTACGACAGCTGGTATTATTAACACCTGCTCGATTTATTTAGTATCGACACCGATCGCCATTTTTCCACAAAATATAAGGCTGACAAACTGATGCCAATTTAAACAAGAGATCTCGACATCTTTCGATTCCATCCGCTGAAGTATTTTGGAACGGAATTTCTGGGGTATAAAAAATGTCTATCCCATCAATCCCGTCATTAGCCGCTCGCTGCTCGTGATATGGCTTCCGTTCGTAATAACCCAACGTTCGATCGATCCGTATAACGCTCTCAGCTACCGCAGCGAATTTCATTGCTAACCGTAGCACGCATAAATCGACTGGCGAAAGTTTTCCAACAGCGCGGAATTCGGCAAACTCCGGCTGCCAGCGACGTTTTATATACCTACATAGATTTTCGCCGTTGGAAAAAATTGCCAGCCCCTATTTCACTACGAGCTTTCACATTAGCGATCCTGGCTGGCCGCTACCCGAGCCATACTCCACCAGATTTACGCTATTCGCGCCCCGTGACTGGTTCCTATACCCGATCCTTTGTTTCTCTCACTGAATGGATTTCGAAAGTAATCAGCGATGGGAATTCTTTTGCATTTACTTTGGAACGGAATTTGTGCGCTGTGCAGGGATTCGCGCTCCAATTTCGGAAGAATGATATTAGCATAGTAGGTTGCCCAGCAATGAAGGCCCCTTCACGCGAGATAATTCTATGGTCCGTGACTACTTAGTGCATATTTTCGTTATGTCTAATATATGGCAGAGGCGGTGATGGTTTGAGAAAAATAGAAACTCTGAGAATATATTGGAAATAACAGTTGTGAGGCATGAAAGTGACTCGTGTGAAACGGTTTTAAGAACCCATTTTACGCAGAGTTGGGCATTATCTAAATAAGAAATTATGTAAATAAGGGATCGAATAAAAGTTGCTTTAACTTTAGATTATTCGACGAGTAAAGTTAATTTCTTTATTCGATGAATAAAGCTAATTTTTTTTATTCACACATTTTTAATTACAGTAAGATGCAAAAGTGAATACACTCCCTTTAAAACGGAATAACTTTTTTAAAATGGATCCCGCCGATTTGAGGTTTTTTGTGAAGGTAGAAGGATTAGTTTACTACGTGACGTGTTTTGTCGTTTTGAAAAAAATTGCAATTGGTCGGAATAACAAAAAAAATAATGAAGGTCGCTTTTTCAACGTTTTTATCTGATCCTGTAATCAAAATTTAAAAAACCCTCTTTGGCCATTGAAGTAATTAGTATACATGCCTAAAATTTCATCAAAATCGGTTAACGTTGCTTTGAGCTGCAAACGCTGAAAGATCGCGAAATTCCCGAAATCAGCGATTTTCGACCTTATTTGCGATCTTTCGGCGTTTGTAGTTCAGAGCAATGTTAACCGATAATGACTCGAATCCTTGGAACTTGGAATTGTTGATGTTTAAAATTCAGAATAATTTGGGAGATAGTAAGAGTTTAGACTAGCATAGATTCACTGTTTTATAAGACTTCTCGTTAAATCCTGTTTCGAAGCTACATCATGGCCCATATTTTTCAGCTGCAGCAATATAGGGTGTTTATAAAAATTTCTATTTACCAAAAAAAATAAAAAAAGATGGTACACACATACGTCCGATAATACTTAATTTTGCAGTTATAAGCATTTTTATATACCGTAAAACATCGACTCTAAATGCCTATTAACGTTTAAAGGGCCCGCATTTTTCCATTGAAATTGTGAATTTTTTGCGTTAAATTTATGCATACACACAAGTCCGAGTTTCCAAGTGTGTTCCTGGTCACTACAGTGTCCAGTCCGGTCTTCTAAAGGTATGTTTTCCTATACACATCTGGACGCAGCGTCAAGAAACTGAAAGTCGATTTTCTTGAAAATAAAGCGCGCTATAAAAAAAGTTCCTGTTTCTTTTTTACTTATAATAAGTAAATAAGTCGAGCAACAAGAATAACATTTTTTGAATTTGCGTTTCATTATTGAGAAAATCGACTTTGAAATTCTTGACGTTGCGTCCAGTCGCATTTAGGAAAACCTACCTTTACGCCCGTTTCACACTGCAAACTGCATAACTAATAATTATTGGACACACGCGTATACCAACTTTTTTTTATTATTTTGGTCAGTAGAACCAATCCTGAAAAAATGTCCCACATTTTTCTAAACACCCTGTATAGTGTTCATAACGCTTAACAACACAATTGTTGCAGCTTTCGAAGTCGAGAAAGTTTTCAGGGTTCGTTTCGTGGTATTCACATGCCTACTGACTTTCACAATCTTTTTGGACAGTTTGAAAAATTCCTGAACAGCATTCTTGAGTTGTTGCAGTAGCATTTAACTGGAGCACTGACATAGTGTTCAGTTTCATAAATGGAAATTGATTACAGTCTGAAATTCAGCAGTGGGTGTAGACAATTGCTTCGAATGAAACGAAATTCTGTCGTGGAAATGTGATGAAGAATTTTTCACAAAGATTGAACGATCGGCGACTAAACAATTCAAATTAAATTTTAATTAATGTCTGCACCGTCCGTCTCCAAACTGCAATTAACGTAAATTTAATTAACATTAGCATGCTGAATTTAATTTCACTGTACGCGACGGTGAAATTTTCTACAACCGCCTCGAAATCATTACTGTCATTTATCACTGTGTTCCTGCAATGGCTCTTAATTTAATTCTAGACTAATATTAAAAATTGCCAAGAAGCTGCGACAGATCTACTGTTTTATTTTATGCACACCCTTCGGCTATTCTCAAGAACTATTTACCGTTAAGTCCACGTTTAATCTTGAATTAGTTCACGATTGAAAGCCTGCCATTGAATTTCTAACACAGCGGCTGTCCTCGCGAAGTTTACCTTCGACTTTAAATAAGGAAATTGCTCTTATCAGAGGCGTGTCGAGCGTTGAACGAGTATTAGGCAGGAGGCCACCCTGAAACGGGGACTTAAATCGTGCCGCGTCGCGTGAAAACCGCAAAGTGATACGGTCAGGCGTGAGTTACAGTAAGTTTAATGGAGAGCAAGATTCGAATGCAGATAGCGGAATGGGTTAACCGTATTTATTGGAATACTGCTGCTATTGGATAGCCCGGTCGCTTTGCATTATGAAGAGAGAGAGATGCGGTTAGATTGGGGGTTGCATTTCTATTGCTTGGTGTGCTCCACGAAGGTATTCCGTGGGTTTGCAGCCGCTTGATTAATTAACAGATGGAGCGCAGCGTGCAACCCACGCATTGCTCCCTTGATTGTGTTTTCCCGCGTGATATCAGCCCTTGCTGGGTGTTGGTTTCTTTTTAATGGAACGTTGATAAATCTCTTCATAGGGGACACGAGAAAAGCGCGACTGGATTGAATGTTCAGATTAGGGATTCGTATTGGTGAGTTAAGAAGTGATTTGTGATTGCATAATGCGTATCCATGATTCGAGGAATGAATATGAAGCATAGGGATAAAGAAAATGGTGAATGCGTGTATGGTTTATACAAAAACCGACTATCGAAAAAACCGGTTTTCGAATTCCACTATTCCCAAAAAACCGGTGAAACTGGTTTTCGAATTTTCACAAAAAATATAATTAAAATAGAAGTGTTTTATTAATATTTATGAATTTTTTTAATATTTATGAAATTACAAAAATATAACAAAATAAAATATACTGTATCTATACAAAACCAAATAAATAAAAGAAATTAAAATAACTAAAATCCGTACCATTTTTTAATTCACTTAATATTTCTGGATCTACAAAAATCAGCACAATAAAATACACTGCATACAAAGCAAATGGGGGAAAAAACTAAAATAACTAAAGTCCGTAAAAAAGATAAATTATAAATCTTTATTTTATTTAGTATTTTTCTTCTGAAAATATGAACTCATGAAGATTAGTTTTACAGTAAACTGTTACGGACTACAATATGCTTGTGTCCGAGGCGATTTTAAGTCAAAATGTTAACGTTTTTAATCAAATAATTAATTCATTTTTCTATAATTCATAAGTCTAGTATATAAAACCGGTTTTTTCGAAATTTTAAAACCGGTTTTCGAATTTCACAAATTTATGAAAAAAAACGGTTTTTAAAAACCGACAAACCCTAAATGCGTGTGTGATGTCCACTCTAGTGTCTGACTTATGACGACTTGCAACAGTGGATACTGTTTTAAGTAGTCTAAGACCGTTCGTCCACCGCCAGAATTCAACTGCAATTTGACCAAAAAACAATTGCATGCGCCATTCGTAGGGCTTTGTTTCTCGTCAACGCGACTTCGTTTCTGTTAATCATTTAAGGAAAAATCTGACGAAATTTCTCCTCCATTTTTGGTCAAATTTTTCTTAGGACGAACGCCCTAAAGGAAGGCTCTCACTGCGCCTCAACTCAGCGTGACTTTTTAAAATGATTTTATTTTGCTTCATTCCTCTGCCTCTTTGTTTGGTGCAAGTCTTATAATTCAATTTTTACACATCTTCCACCAATCCAATAGACTTGAAAGTTTGCAGGCTTACCTAGTTATGATGACAATGAGAAATTTAAAAAAAATTCACACGGATGGAGTAGAAAAATTGCATCTCATTTTATTGTTGTAAAATATCCTGGCCCACGATTTTATTTAAAGTGAAAAATACAAATTTTAGTACAAGAAGATAATTATTTTTTAATTTTTATTGCAATTTTGATTAAATGAAATGTCGTAACTTAAAAATCTTTCATTTTGACTCACAACTCAACTCACCTCGCCTCGAGCCTGCTCTATCTAAAACTTTCAGCTTGCCTCGGCTCACAGTTTTAGTCAGTCGCTCAGATAATTCACTGCCACCGTGAGTGACAATTGTTTTAGCGATCATCCAAGGCGTTGGCGTTGCATCCGCTCACGCTATGCCTCGCTTCGGTTCGCCTTTTTATACAAAAAATTAGAATTTTAAATATGTTGTACACGGTTAATAATATTCAGGGAAACGATTTTAAATTTCCTACGTGTACCTATGTTAATAAACAATCACATAGGAATATTTGAATAGACAGTATTTTGAACAATTAATTTCGAAATTAGTCGATGCAGCCAACCTTATAAATTGATAATCCTTGTTATTCAATTTGAAAACGAGAATGAAATTGTTTTGAGGTAAAGCATAAGTGAAGTTGGCGCGATTATTAATTATCTGGACGTTTGGTTCTGCGCCACTGTCGATATCTAACATAATTTAAATCTGTGGGGAACTTTAATTAAAAGGTGTTTGTAACCTGCGACGATACCGAGTCTCCGGTTGAATATTTCCTCGACGTCAGAAACACGTGACGTTGTTCTTTGCTGCGAAATTGTGCAGGGGATATGATAAATCGCCGTGGTAATCCCCTTGGCTGTCATTGCGCCATAAATTCAGAACAGAGCAAAAAAATGGTAATGTACGACTGTGTCTGTATAAGCACTTCTTGACCAGTGAGGGAAATGAATGAAGTGGAAATGAAAAGGGAAACAAGGAAGATTACACAGAAAATGGAAGAGGATAAATTCTTTTCAATGCAAAATTTTCTACCTTTTTTATTAAATGCTATTTTCATGATTTGTTTTTCATGATCTAATGCGCTGACGCACAAACATTGCGACTTAAATCCACACATTTCTAATTATATTTCGGATACACGAAAAATACAATTCTATACAGCAAGGAATAATAAATATTTGGCAAAAATGAAACATTAAAATCCGTACAGTAGTTGCTGATAAAAAATTCATGAAAATAGGCCTCTTCGACCGGCAAAGTAGAATGGACCCTTAGCTGTATTCTAATCAGCAACTTCTTAACTAACTTGTAGAATTGTTTCTACTGCATATAACGAAGTCATTTAGAGGCTCTTCACGCAGATTTCTGTAGCTCTCGATTAGTCTTTTAGATACATGTAGGTATTCACCTGACAGAGATAGGGAAAAGATACAGCATGCTAGAAAATGTATGAACGTGTCCTAAATATAAATGAGATGCAGAAGCGTCTCGTGTGAAAAAACTCTTACTGTACTACGACCTCAAAAGCATAGCGCTAGAAATCCGAGGAATTACAATACACAAACGTTTGAAATTAATAACAAAATTTTTAGATAATTCGAGAGCTATGAACAAAATTTACTAATTCTTGCATGTGAAAAGTAAAAGGCTGAAAATGCAGAAATAATAGTTCAGAAGTAAAAGAAAATTAGAGAGAAGAGAGTAGACGCGAAATAACTGTGGCGTCGCTTTTAATCCAGACAAAAAACCCACATTTCGTCTAAACTACGAACTATTATAGCGTGCTTAAAGCAAATTCAATTTCACTTTAACCAGAGGCGCGGAGGGAATGAAAGCGCAGTGGGTTTTGCACGTGCAGTATCACTCATTGGCAATGCGATTTGAATTATGTGACGAGGACATTTTGTTTCTAAGACTCGTAAATAATTTAGCATAAATAGCAGGGCGGTGGCTTTTATGCACGTATGCTCGCTCGTTTCCGATATATATATATATTATAAATGAACAATTTGTTGCTCATTTCTGTTCAGCGTGTAACGTGACGGAGCATATTGATGTCGAGTAGCATTTATTGCTGATATGGAACCGCGAATGAAAAGCCGCCCGCGTAAATGAACCGTATAAGCAATTTTGCGGTGATCTTTGTTTGAACCGCAAGCAAAATATCGTCGCTACTCGTACGCCCGTGATTAATGCAATTTGAATGGAACCGTTGAAATAATAGGGAGAATGGAGAACCACGTGCAGCCGTAGTGTCACTTTGTTTGCACGACAAAGAGACATGTAAATGAACTTGAATACCAATCGAGATGGTTTGCATCCAGCTGAAAACTGTTTTTGTAGTATGATACTCGACACAATTGTCAAAGATTCCATTAACCGAGGTGTAGTGAAAAGTGGGCAACGGTAAGTTCGGATAGGCTGTGCAAAATTATTGTTTAAAGTGGTGGGTATGCTGTGTGCACATTCAATTAGGGTAGGAAGGATAAATGTTATATAATTAATGTTATATTTATGTTATATTATATATTATTTATTATTATTATATTGTCAATATTACCTGTATTAATATAGTACTATATTATTAATATTATATTTATACTAATATAAATTAATACGAAGGCGTAGTGAATTTTGTTGGGATTTATACCTTCTGGGCAACCAGATTCAATCCAGTTACTCCTCTCGGGAATAGGGGTAAACAGTGTAGTTATTGGCCACCTGGCAGTGATTGGCCTTTTTTAAAAAAAAAAAGAATATTAAGAAATAATGTACATTATGCCTTTTATAATAAACATATTCAGATACCTTGTACTTTCATGCGTCGAATGCAATCACTATTTTGCCACTCATTGTTATACTATGTGTAAGAAATAGGCAACTTGAAATCGAAGCTTGAAAACTACAGTGATTGAATTGAATAGCTATACGGTTACATCAGGCAATTCTTAGATAATTATATATATTAGATTATTATATATATATATAATATATTTAATATATGTATATATATAATATATTTAATATATGTATACAGTAATGCCTCGTTAGTGTCACGTTTTTACCATGCGTTATAATCACGCTCACTATCCCCACCATTTCTTGGAATCCTTCAGTCGAGAGTGAGAGAACGAAAGAGACGACGGCAACTTCGTGTCAACTGTTTCGTTCCCTCTCGCTCGGCCCTGGGGTTTTCTCACTCGCGGCAGCGGCCGCACGGAATAGCTTAGAGCATATACTACTCTAAGGAAATAGTGTCCGCATCGCGTTAGTATCACGCCGCCAGCCCCGATCATCGTGATTCTAACGAGGCATTACTGTATATATAATATATTTAATATATATAATATATATATATCGTAAATACATATTCGTTATATAGACAAATAAAAGTTTAAACTTTATAAAAAAAGGTTTATTTATTCATTAACATTATACATTATTGCAAAAATTATAGATTATTGCAAAAATTAGGACAGTCATTGGCCACCAAGCCAATGGGTAGCTAACAGTCATAGCAACAGTGAAACAGTTGTTGGCCACCATTCGCCATACTTTGGCCGCTTCTTTGTTGTGATTTTAAGAGGTTAGGTTTTAAAAGAAACTGCTTTTAATACAATGTAAAACCCTTTTAAAAGAAGGTGCAATACTAGCTAATATAGAAACATTTAAGTAGAAAATGTATTATAGGTATTATTTCATAATTAGGTAGGGTATATGTTACATATACGTTATGAAATAGTGACCAATAACTGCCAAACGATCGGCCAATCATTGCCTTCGCCTGGCCAATAACTATGTTTTTTCGTAGGTAACGTATTTTCTGTAAATTTTTGTGGATCCTTCTATTCTTTTTTTTAAAACAAATTCTATTTCTAGACTATTAGAATCGTTTACAGCTATTAACACTGTGTTCTTAAAGCTATCAAAATAAGACTTATAATTCAACGCTTATGTGAACCTCTGACTTAGGTGGCCAACAACTACACTGTTTACCCCTATAATAAAGTGGACATTTAGGGTAAAAGTATCAGTAGTTGACAACTTTTCAGAAAAACGTGAAAAATAAGGTTTTTAGAAGTGGCGAACTGTGGGTATTAGGAGCCGCGCCGCGCTGTTGAAAAGAGATAGTTGCACTTCTGAAAACCTTATTTTTCACGTTTTTCTGAAAAGTTGTCAGCTACTGATACACGGTCAAGTACTGGTACCTTTGCCCTATATTTGATAGACAAAACTTTACCAAAGTTTATCGCGTAGGTACGCAAGATGCGCGAATACAAAAGTAAGAAGTAATAATGTGTGTTACAAAAGTGAAAACGTATACGTGAATATAGTATAATATAGAAGGTGGCACCTCGCCCCAATGCGTGGGACTTGAAGCGCCAGATTTCCAAATCTAAATGATAAATTGTTCCAATAACAATAATTCGCAAAACTCTCCCAACCCCCAAAGCATCTCGAAATCCTCGGAATTAGTTCAGCGCTAAAGCAGAGCAAACACTCCTCCCATCGCGATCAAAGATTTGTAAGCAAACTTGAAGCTTAAAAATCATTAATTTTATTAATTTAATTAATTGCTAATTTTGATCCCAAGTTAAGTTCAGCGCGCTGTGTTTGAAACTAAAACGAAGTAAAAGGATGGATTTAGACTTCGCAGTCTCCATCACAAGCTCAGCAACCGTACTTAATTGAACGCGGGCCTCTTCGAACGCGCGACAGTAATAACGTCTTTTGATACGGTGAATTCTAATCGCGTCAGCGCGATATCGGTTTCATGCAAATGAAGTCGGGAAGTTTTAAGGCGCACGGCGCGGAAGACGGACGTCGGGAATTGCGGCTAAGTGGAAGTCTCTGCCAGGACAAGTGTTAAATTGCAATTATGTTAAAGCGTACCGTTCGAGGCGCGCGTGGAACTGGAATACGTAGAGAACCAGAGTTAACGATACAGAGGGGCGCCGTAAAATTTGCACGTTCCCTGTCTCCATCGTACCGGCAGCCACTCGCACCTTAAACGAACTCCTGTCTGTAATTAACCGCGCCTTCTATAGGAACGACAATTATACAATATTATCGCTCGCCGTCCGACGCCGTGTCACTTGAACCCAAATTGATGGGCAGCTGATTTTCGTTTCCGACGGAAGTTTGCGAATTAGGAGGCTTTAATGTAAGTAGGTCGTTTGGTGCTATTACTTCTCATAGAAGAACGCTGTTTCCACGAAGTGAACAAAGATACACGAAGAAGAGGGAAATTAAGTTGTATGGGTTTTAGAACCTGCGGGTATTGCAGTTGAAAGACGCCACTTTGAATATTAATTGTATTTGACTACTTAATTATTCATTCATTACAGATACACATAAATAATTTCGATGAAATTAACCCTCGGTTGTCACGCTGGGTCAAATTGACCCTGCAATTTTTTAAGCAAAACACTTTTTGTCGGAAATCTTATTGCCTCCAATTTTTTTTAAGCATGATGACACTTTAAATGTCAAAATCCAACGATGGGCATATATTCTACAATGTTCAAACTTCATCTCAGAATTGTTTAGACTTAATTTAACAAACAGTTTTTAAATACCAACCGATTGAAAATTGGCAGAGTCAAATTGACCCAGTGTGACAGCGACGTTCGAAAAAGTACACATTAACACATTGTGGTCGGGCGTTTTGTGAATTTATTGAGGAATGTGCGTGAATTTTATTGTTACAAAAAAATGACTATAAATTTAAAAAGGCTACCACCCATCTATAAAGAAACGTATAACTACGTGACAGTTATCTATATTCACAGTTTGTGAAAAACGTATTTTTACGTGTCCCGACAACAATGTGTCAACACTAATTTATTTTATTTCTGCAAATAGGCAGTTGAAACTTTTAATGGAAATAATATCGTTGCAATTCCAACTGCTCCGAATGTTTTCCAACTGGCACGTGTTGCACAAGATTTAATATTTATTATGGCACATTTACAAATTCTTCCAGCCACAATAAAGAAATTGGGAACTGTCGGTCTACACTTAACAAATTCGATAAAAATGGACGTAGCATATTTTACGTACATATTTGCATATGCTTTTTGCGTATATTACGGGCGTAAACATCCGCAGTCTAAAACTTATGAATTTTAAGGTAGTTCCTAACCGACTATATTAGTCAAATTAGAGTTGGGTAATAAACGATAAATATAAAGTAGTATGATACTATAGAAATAATAATAATAATTTATATTTTAAAAAGTCCAATGTCAATATAAATAATTGTAATACGAAAATAGAATATTAAATTGGTTAGCGTAGTGAATTGGAGCAACAGATCTGGCAACGTCGCATACACTCGGAGCGTCTTTTATAACCAAAATGTCAGAAAAAATGTTCATATGAATTTGAATCGTCGTTCGCTATTTAAATGTCTGAACATATCGATTGTGCGACGTTGCCACGTTGACTGCTCTACGTAATTTCTAAAAACTTTGCACGTAAACCCATTTTTTATGGACATTTACCAAGAAACCATGTGGTCAGTTTCGCAGAAATTAATAAATTCATTTCGTGACATTTCGGTGTACTTTTGTGCCAATTTTGGTACACTTTTTGAATATAGCTTTCCTGTTTCAGGAGAAAAACTGAAACTATAATTTCTCGATAACTATGTGGTAAATCGATTTTAAATTTTGCACAAGGGTTTCTTGTATTCGAAATTAGTTTTGAACGAAATTTAAAAGAATTCTGGAATTTAGTAGAATATTCAGGAACTACCTTAACTGGGCTTTTTCATTTCTTTCACTTTAACTAACAATGAGCTGTGAATGATGGCCATAGCTTGCACGGATTTCGGCTCTGTGAACGTTAATGTATATTTGAAATTTGGTCGAAAAACTAAATACCTACTGTTCCCTGCTACGCCTCAAATTCAAGATTTGTTTCAAAATAAAATTCCAATATTATCACTGAAATTAAAGTTATCGAAATTCGGTTTTATTATTCGCGAAAGTCTGCGTTTAGCGTCATAACGACCAGAGAGGCATTATGCTGAGAGAAACGCACGTTCCATTTCCCTCGATTTTTCATATATCGAACGCGAATATTGCGCGAGCGAGGAGGGTGCAATTTTATGAATGCTGCTGGCTGAAAACTGTCAGTGGCTGTGACGTCAAATTCTGTAGAATTTGAATGAGTTGCATATGCATATTTACATAAGCTGCATGCGCTTGCATGAAGTTCTACCGAAAACTACACAAAATTCATGCGGGAACTATTTCCAACGCTTTATTCGACTCGCCCCTGCGCCGAACTTCCGCTGACCGCTAAAACGAGGGGAACCATAACACCAGATGTAACTCGAACTATGTCTTTATCTCCAGCCAACAACACAAATTTCATATACTTAACAAGGAACGATGCAACGCGGGAAGCTTCAAAGCCAGGATGCACATTGTGCACCAACCAAAAGTCTGAATGCCTGATCCGTGGAAATCCAGTTTGCTATTTTCACTGCAAACTGTTCATTCTGTGCGAAATTCTAACGCAAGCATTGTTATAACGATAGAAATTCTCGTAACATATAAATATGTAGAATTGAATTCTTGAATCTTATCTGCAATGAAGACATGAGGATAAACAATTCCGTAACTGATTACTTTAATTTTATATACACATAATAAATGATGAGTTATAACAAAGAGAATACCTAAATATGTCCCTTGGATAGAAGGATATCACAAAACGTACCTATATGATACAGATTGTATTTTTTAATCTATCTATCTACTACTTAGTCTCTACTAATGACTTGTTCTATCGCATGATTTCAACATTGGAACTTATCACTAATATATGCATTTGCATAAGCGTACGCAGTCTAATAATTTTATTCAGAGCTCTGAGTCACCATTAAAAACACTTCTAGATCACAAGTACCAAAGCAGTTAAGGTACTAAGTAATAATTTTTTAATTTTGAAAAGGAAACATGTGATTTTAATTACTATGAAAAAAGCAATAATCACCGATAGTATCTAGTTACAGAAAAATCCTAATCTACCTAATTTTGCCATTCGACCCCTTTGCTACTCGCACTCAAAAATTGAAGGATCGGATGCAATAAGGGGACTAGCGCTCGAAAATGGGAAAAATTATTGTTCAAACACTAAGAAAGATTGTAAAATTAAATGTTGTTAAACTGAATTTTAAAAAATATAGTGTTATAAAACTCGCCCCGACACACATTTTTTCTCTTTACAGTTTGTTTATCCACTCATTACTATTCGAGCTAAAAATTATAAACAAAAAATTGTTCATCGTCCAAAATCATTATTTCTTTAAACATAAATGGCGATAACTTGAGTAAATATTAACGGATCGTTATGAGACTTAAAACATAACTTCAGAAAACTCCAGCGAAGCCGTAAAATGGATGCACAAAACCCTTATGTTAAAAAATGTAATAATATTTAATTAAATGTAATACTGGACATAACCCATGTTTTTCAACGTTCGCTGTTAAAAAGTATCGAGGCAATTTTGAGGTACATATAACTTGCAGCGACAAAGTTTTTCCTTAATATACAAGGAAGATTTTCACTAAATTTCACACTGATTAGTAAATAATTGTAGAAGATATGCCGATATATATAAATCTCGCGCGCCACCAACAGTCAGCAGCCGCGTATAATGCGTTACTTACATTTAATTTTCCAATCTTTCTTAGCGTTTGCACAATAATTTTTCCCAGTTTCGAGCGCTAGTCCCCTTATTGCACCCGACCCTTCAATTGTGTGCTACCCTTCGCTAGAGGAAAGGGTGTTTCGCCTCATTAGCCAACGTCTTATCATAGCTTTCGTTAGAAACTAGAATACCTCGCGTCGCAGCCCCCTTCGACTAATACTTTGCCGAAGCGAGGTCGTAATCTTAATGGGATACCGTCGCGACCAGAACCATCCCCCTCGATTCGGCTCGACTTCGCGTCAAGTCCCCCTTTCAGAGGGAGTAGCTCGCGACCGTTGCGCGTCCGCCGCCATGGTTTTTCACGTCGACGGTGGTTACGTCGACCCACGGAAGTTTAAGTTGCAGCTGATGGCGTCCTCTGCCGCGTAACCTCTGCTCCTGATCCAATTGTCGCGGACCGATCCATTAAGGTCGCAGCACGGATAAGGTTTCAAGGGAACGCGAACCGTGCCCGAGATACGCACGTCACACCCTTGAAATCACTATCCTCCCAATTTCATTTCACTTCGAATATCACGGAATTCAAAGAGAACCTTACTAGCCTCTTCTCGCTACAATTAACGCGTTTAATGTCGTGATGGAATTCTTCATAATTACCGTTTTTTTGGCGTTCCATTTTTATTTTAACTTTGAAATGGCAAGAGGCTTTTAGGTGTTCGCCTTCGATTATTTCAGGTTTTGGATATGTTTTAGAGGACCGAAAAATAACAAATACGTGTTTTTGGATTTTGGCCTATTTTGCATATTTTGGGGTAAACCACCAGTTCATAAGAACTGGTACAGTATTATGTAGTTGGTATTGTTAGTTTGCAGAATATTATGACATTTTGTTGAATACAAATTTCGAATAAAATGAAGTTGTTCGAGAATAACGAATAATTTTGCATTCGAATAACTCTGTATCAGAGTTGGGCAAAATGTAATGACAAAATTGTGGTCAACTATCTAAATTAACGATTACAGAAAATAATGTGTAATTAATTACACAATTACAGTTTAATCGTAATTTGTAATTTGTAATTAGATTACATTTTGTTTTGACCACAATTTTGTCAACTACCGTAAACTGGGGTGACTTTGCCCACTTTGTTTACTCTGACTGAAAAATTACCATGTGATTGAATTCGCTATGGTTTTTTTCGTTTGACTTTGGAGAAATTATTACTATCGATTACAAAACACCATATGTTCTAATTACTTCACAATAAAATAAAATAAAGTTGTTCCGAAAATTAACGATTACAGAAAATAATGTGTAATCAATTACACAATTACAGTTTAATCGTAATTTGTAATTTGTAATTGAACTACATTTTTCCCAACTCTGCTCTGTATACCATTCAGCTGATATTTAAATTTTTTGCTTCCAAAGTACCTACTTAATAAAATTCAAGCGCATGATATCACCTTCTGAATACAGTTATTCTCTATTTGGTTGTATCACTACTTAAAGCACTGATCGACGCGTAAAGAAACCAGGATTTGTTTCGATTCAACGATCAGCTTACACGTTTCTTTTCCTCCTGCACAGAGTGGGGATTGTTGACCGATTTAGTTAAACCGAATCAAAGTAGTAAAAATTATGTTCTTGGATCGTGTTTCTTCAGTACCATGTGCATTGCTCAGTCGAGGCACGTAAAGAACGAGAATTGGCATCTCGCGAAAGAAACAATATCTGGGGGAGGGAGGAGAGAAAATTACGTTCCTCCGCGTGGATCTCTGCGACGGAAAGAAATTCGAGCGACCAAGTCCGACGAGAATTAAAATAAACGAATCCGCGTTAGCAGCGAAGGGGCGTATGAATAATTCTACGATGGAAATAGTATTTTCATTGGTCTGTGTTGAATAGCCACAAGAATTTGAATGTCTTTGTTCACAGTAATTTTCTTCGAGACACCTTCGAGACAATCCTTGGGGCTGCAAATTTTACTGAGGTGTGTAATATTTGCCTGTTGTACGATGTGTCAGGACCAGATTTTGGAAAAAAATAATACAATTATGTTGAAAAATACGATTTTATCGATTTCTTGTATGAAAAATATTTTTTATCTTTTATGTTGAAAAATACGATTTTATCGATTTCTTGTATGAAAAATATTTGTTATCTTTTTTTAAATAATTTACTTCGAAAATCTGCTTCCGACATATCGTAGGGAATGGTTTTCTACATCTCTCATTAAAGTTTCATCCAAATCGTTGGAGCGGTTTTCGAGATTTTATGTTCACCATCAAACGGTGCACCACGTACGTGCCTTTACGTTTTTACTCACAACTTTTATGTACATAGAGATATTTACACTTTTCTTTTTTTGTGTTAAAGCTCATAGAATACTGATTAAAACTACTTAGATAAAAACGTTCTCTCTACAGTTATTCATCACTTTTCAATTTGCGTTTGAAAAAAGGCCTGTTTTAGGGCTATCGAGGGTAACCTACCCCCTTAAATGGGACACTAGACGTCATGAAAGGGACACGTTAATGAAGATGAACCAAATGAGAACAAAAATGAGATCAATTACTAAAATATCAGTAATATCTTACATGTAGAACAAAACAAAATGAAATACATCGGGTATATTTTATGGTTGCACAGTCGCTTTGATAATAAAATAATCCTCATAATAAATTATTCATAAACTATTAATAATAGAAGTGTTTGAAAGTATGGCTATCATTGTACCAATTAACTAAAAAAAAACTTCCCTCAGAATTCCACGAGATTAACAAGAACACACGTCTGCTGAACAATTATTATAAACTCCCTACATTCCAGAAATCATTATAAAACAAGGCGCAGAAATTTCTTAAAGATTTTAAAATTCCCAGAAACAGAAAGCAACAATAACTTCACCCTAACTGCATATCAACTGCGTTGCTGGTTAAAGTACTTAATAACCGTCTCCGCTTCCCAAACAAAATTGGCGTCGAGTGAAAGAGACGGAAACGCGGGTCACGCCGGAGCAAACTTCACTATTAAAGTTTGCTCGGTTAACGGCGAAAATTGAAATATTGACCCGCAGGAATTCAGCGTTACATGAAACTCGCCGGAAATTAAGAGGCGTTCTCCGTGCTCCGGCTTTTTCGCGTATCGCCGGGCGGAATAAAATTTTCTTCGTTCGTTCGCGTTGTACGATTTCGATATAATTTCCGGGGGAATTAAGTAAGCTACACGCGGCGAACGAACGGGCAAGTATCGAGTGGAATTGGATTCTTGCAAATTATTCAGCGAACCATATAGAACGGACGGCGAAAAAGAAATCCGCAGACGTTCCGGCGCGGACGGGATCCGCGATGCTCGCAGTTAACCCGTGGAAACCAAATTCCGCCGCACGCCGGCCGTTCGTGACGTTTGTTCGCCGAAACATAACGGCGGCGAGGCAGGATCGAGCGCATACGTTATTCCGTTCCGCGAGCATCAGTTTTGTTGTATAAACAACGCGCGAAACTCGTCGCCGGGCTATTTGTCGCGGCCCGATGCGTGTCGACGTCCGGGGAATTAGCCCGCGCGGTGTTCCTCCCGCGCAAATCGCCGGCGGAATTTGCCGGGGCGAATTTTTAATATCGAGATCGAGCCGGCAGCCCGCCGAACGGACGCGAAAAGGAATAATGGCCGGGTAAATAGCGGTGTCGTCGATGAAGTGATATTTCTGCGGAGCGGTGGGCGGGGTTTCTGTCGTCGGCTGAATCAGCTACGATTTCACGACACGTTTGAGGCAACGGAATGCAATTCTGCTGTCGCCGCGGCCCCGCGCTGAATCTGAATCGCTGTTTCGATCGCGTTCGACCGGGAATGATAAATAGGATCCCGTTGGAATAGGAAAAGTGCCGATTTAAAGGCGCGTTTAGACGGCGGAATAAAGTGCTGCTGGGAGAACTTTCGTGTGAATCGAAAGCGATCCAATGCATTACGGGATTTGTTTGTGGATGAAGGTTGTTTTCTACCATTTTTTTCGAGGGGCTGCTTCTTGCTGGGAAAGGGTTTTCGAAGGGGCTACCAAGGGATTGGTATCATTAATGGTGCATTTATTGCAGGATGTGGAATGGTAGCTTTTAGGTAGAATAATAAAAATAATAATAATATTTATTTCATTTTATCTGATTTTCTTATTTCGTCTCATTTTCTTATTTGGATTTTTTTACGGGTTATAGCTGCAGGGAAGTTCATTCAAACTTAGATTAATATAAACTAAGTACGTCCGACTTTATAAAAAAAAATTGGTCCTGTGGATTTTGTCAACCAGATTAAGAATTAACGCGCATTATTTGCAGGAACTATTTTGTGGCAACATACCCCGAGGTCGGGTTGGTTGCCACACATTTGGATAGCTAAGTTTATGAATAAAAAGTCGATTCAATTAAGAAAGTAATATAATTTTTTATTGTAGTTCTGACAATATCGCGCTAGAGTGCGGAAATTTGTATTATAATCCTTTGCAATTCTTCTTATTGTGTAATTGCCGCTTTTAACCTCTCTTGCTGCACGTAACATTAATTCCGGAGGCACCTCACCTCTGGACGCCTTCTTCTTATAAGTTCGCGGCATTATTATTGAGAACTGTTGCCAAACAAACAAGAAAATAATATCTCATGATAGGTACAGCAGGTTACACGCGGCAAATACTTAACCCCGAATGTAAGGGACAGAATAGTTTTGTCTGCTCTTTTCGATAGTTCTTCTTTAATAGCCACAAGAAACTCATTACTTAATTCAGCAGGTATGCAATTTTTCTAAATTGTTAAATTAAAATTTATGAGCTCCTTCACCATCTGAATCTTCTCTACTGAGATTTTCTACTGTAATTCATATAGGTTCTAAGCTACTATTCAATAAGATTTATTATAAATTGTAGATGTGTTTATGCGCTCGCGATTTCCTAGGCTTAAGTCTCTCGAGAAAAACAGTGTTTCTCGAGAAATAAGAAATAAGCAATTATAAAATTTCTACTACAGGGTGATCCATCTAACTCGAGGACTTAAATTGCTCGTAAATTACTTCTCGTGTGAAAAAATACCTACTACCTTATATGTCTCCCTTGATACCATGTAGCTTTTGTTCGAAACATTTTTTCATACCGCAAGTAATTTACGAGTAATTTTAAGCCAAGTAAGGTGCCTCGCCCTGAATAAATTTTCGAACTTTTTTCGAAACAATTAATTATGTTAGCCAGTAGTTCTGTAGTAAGGATATTTCAAACTATACGATCAACTATAAATTAGTAAAATACAGTTTAGAGATAAGAAATATAAAAAAACTGCTGAAGCTTTTTGCATGCCTACTCTCGAATTTCATCGAGAGCACACGTGTGCTTTTTTAGCTATCGTCATTTCGACAGGCAAAAGCAAGCGCGAAACGTTACTTTGGAAGACAAGTAGATAGATCTAGTTGTAAAAGGTTGGAGAGTGTTGCTTCAGACCAGCCACTACACCGAAATCATTGCTTCCACCCACAAAAGCTCGCGGGGTTGTGACAAAGTGGGGATGTGTAGTTCTCGTGCTCCTTTCTTGCTTGCTTCTCCATTGACGTGACCAAGAACGCACAAAGCAAAATGAACAGGAGGAGCAAGAACCTAGTACAAATTGAGACACGTATTCTTGTTCCTAAGAGGATTATCTTCGTAGAAGCTACGTGAACTTTTGCAAAAGGAATTAAGGCTTTCGCGTCCCTGGTCTAGACCGACTATCCTCTCGCTTTTTCTATAACATTTCAAACTATTGTTAGTAATTCGACTGGAAGCTTTTAGTGTTAAACTTTTAGTCGAACGTTTTCCAATTTTGACTTTGGTTTTTGTTCTCCCTGAATAATATATTAGATGATAAAATTGCTGGAAATATTTATTGGCAAAATCAGGAATAGTGTCAATTCTAGGCTACTCTTGAAGCTACAATTATTACACTTAACACGTGATCTAGGGGGTGGAGTAGTATTAAATTATTATATTTTGCTTGTTCATTGAATTCCTTTAAATTTTTTATTTTTGAATTTAGTTATATTTTATTATTTAAGTAGTTTAATTAAAAATTTTTATTTGTGGTTATCTAAGATGTTATTATTTACTTTAAATAATTTTTAGAATAATAATTTTTGTTGTTTTTATATTTTTTTGTGGATCCCCTTCTACATCCCCTTCTTTGGAGGTAAAAAAGTTTCTTTAAACTGCTTTAGGATTTAAGAAATGATCTCTTTTATTTAGTAGGCATTTTTACGCTACAAATAATAAAGGTATTCAGATTAGGGTTTACATAAAAACCGACTTTTGAAAAAATGAGGGTTTTCGAATTCCATTATTCCCCAAAAAAACGGTTTTCGAATTTTCACAAAAAATATAATTAAAATAGTGAATAAATATTTGTACTTATTTTGAAAATTTGTATTTTCCTTAATATTATGGAATTACAAAACTATAACATAATAAAATATACTCCATCTATACAAAAGAAAATAAAAAAAATAATTAAAATAACTAAAATCCGTACGAATGCGTACAATTTTCAAATACGTACTAGTTCATTTAATATTTATGCATCTACAAAAATATAGCACAATAAAACAGACTGCATACAAATCTGAATGAAAAAAAGAACTAAAATAAATAAAATCCGTTCAAAATATAAATCTTTTAAAAGTTGGTACCAAATTATAAATCTTTATTCAATTTAGTACTTTTTTCTGAAAATACGAACTCACGAAGATTAGTTTTACAATAAACTATTACCTACTACAACGTGCTTGTGTCCGAGGCGATTTCAAGTCAAAATGTTAACGTTTTTAATTAAATAATTCATTAATTTCTGCATATTAATTCTACTATACTATAACACCGGTTTTTTAAATTTTAAAACCCGGTTTTCGAATTTTACAAAATTATAAATTAAAACCGGTTTTGAGAAACCGACAAACCCTAATTCAGATGAATCTTTATTCCACGAAGGAAATTGCACTTCCAAAATGATTACCAGTGACAGTATTCACTACTTTATTGTAACATCACGTAGGTAACTGTTAAGTCGAGGATTCTGAAATTTAGCTGAACCGTAACTGAGGGAAATTAAAAGCTCAAATTAATATTAGCTGAACAACTACAAGTACGTACGTACACCGAGGTAAGAAACACAGATACAACTTCTTTGACTCGACTCGTATCTGTACATCTTCGTAACTGAACACTTGCTCTCACTGCCTTCGCTTTTAAATGTTAAACCGAGTTGCTTCGTAAGACGATATCCACGATCCTTTTCACCTGGCTCGCTCAATTATTCAAAAATCTTGCGCGTAAAGACTAATTTGCCGTGCAGAGGGTCCAAAGCCGTTGGTTACACTTTAGTAGGGGCTTTCCCTTTGAGGGGAACTAGTTTTCTTTCAAGGAAGACGAAAACAGACTACGGAATGTGGAGAAAAAAGGCACCAAGGACCATAATCCCCAAAGATGTCACGTTTTCATTCGTGATAAAAGGCAACTCCTGCTCTTAAGTCTTAGATGTATTGTTACCACAGACACTGTTCCCTTGTATTCTTTTTCCTTTCCAAAAAAATCAATGCATTCACGGAGCAGCAGTCTTAAGAGAAGGAGAAAATGTGAAGCAGCGCCAATTGGCGATAGACGAAGGTTTTATAGAGAGAAACGCTTTAGAACAATTGCCTCTTCTTTCGATTCCAATGCTTTTTAAAGGAAGGAGAAAAGTCGAGTCTCTTCTTCTGTTGTCAAGTCATACTATTTTCCAAAAAGTTTTAGAGCGCTTAGGGTTGATTAAATTTTTTGAAAATATTCAAAGACCCAGAGATCTCGCAGCTGTCTCCAGTTTAATATTTCAAGCATCTTGAAAAAGATAATAACTGTTGACAAATTAAAGGTTCAAGTTTCAGGGTATTTCGTAGGGTATTGTAGATATCAGATTAGATAATCAGTTAAAAGTTATACAAAGATTTATAATGTTGATAATTTTCTCTTTTCAACTCTCATAAGATATTCTATGGTTCTTTACTAATTTGTACTATACAAAAGAAAGACGAACACTGAATCTACCAAGGGAGTCAAAATGACTTGTTTTGTCAAATTGTGTCAAATTTTTCATTACTTTTTTTTAAATATAAATGGTTAATTCTGTAAAATAGTTTTCTACCTTGCTTGTGTTTTCTACAAAATTTATTTCTACTATATCTACATATACCCAGATGGGGCATTCTGAACCCTCGCGGAACGCTGGTAAACTTTTGATTTCAGAAGTGTTTCATATTATTTCAGTATAGTTCAAATACTTCTATAGAAGGCTAAATACATTTCACTACATACATCTTGTACAAAAAATGACAAACAATACTTCTGCGTTACGCTTGCTCAATTATTACATTCTTTTTTACTTTTTCAGGTCTTTCGCTTTTTCACAAAAACCAATCGAAAATATTGAAATTCAGAATTCTATTTTCTATCGTGATCTGTTAAAAAATTGTACGCATACATTTGCCCAGGAATTGCAGGAAGATATTCACGAAGCGTGAAATTAGTGGAAAAAATAAATAATTTAGACGAAAAATGTTCTGATGTGATGAAAGTGATTCATTAGAAAGTGAGTCGTCAGATGCTCTCAGTGAAAATAAAGATTTCGTCGGTTACAAAGGGAAAGAGTGCAAGTTAAATAAAGCAGAAAAATATATATATATGCATGTCTCTTTTTAAGGGGACTAGGCAGTCGAAAAATCGTTTTTTTTTTATTATTTCATTTTCCAAAAGTACTATCTTTTCTGAATAAAATGGCGCTTGGTTTATAGTGAAATTCGCAAAATTGGGGTAAACTTCACCTCTGGGAAACCTTTTTTTTTTCACCAAAAATTTATATGGATCGAAAGCACGTATCAAATAACATGCAAAAATAACAATTTTGAGTTTAGGAATCTATTCAGTAAAAAGTTATTAAGTAAAATTGACTGTGAAATTCTGACGTATACGTTCGCATTCAACGAATCATAAGCGACAACCACTGTAACCGACAATAACTGTCACAATAAAGGTTAAAAAATATGTCAAAATTTTGCAACTTTTTCGCCTCATAACTTTACAACGAATAGATTCCTAAACTCAAAATTGTTATTTTTGCATGTTATCCGATACGTGCTTACAATCCATATAAATTTTCGGTGAAAGAAAAGGTTTCCCAGAGGTGAAGTCCACATCAAAATTGTGTTTTTCTCGAATATTTTTTTTCTCTTAATTTTGTTCCTGATTGCGAACGAATTGAGGTTCGGATCGACTTGGAAAAAATTACAGGATGTGTAAAACATGTGCCATTTCGGGGCAAACCTATTATAGGTTCCATAAAAATTCGAGATTTTCCTAAAAAAAATTAAGAAGTCCCCGGATTTTGGTAGCGCACAAACAATGATGGTACAATTTTGCGAATTTCACTATAAGCCAAGCGGCATTGTATTCAGAAAAGATAGTACTTTCGGAAAATGCAATAAAAAAAATCGATTTTTCGACTGCCTAGTCCCCTTAAGGATGAACTTCAGTGACAATCTTAGTCAAAAGTTAATCCATTTCCAAAATATTAATAAGGCTTTTTCCTGCGATAAAAAACCAGTGAGAAATGGCAATGTTGGTGTATTGTTATCGCAAATTCAGTTGAATTCGCTCTTATTTTTTATCTTATTTTGTAAATTTATTGAATATTTGATCTTTCATCATAAACTTGGTTGTTGGAATGCACCTGAAATGCAATTGCTAGAAATGAAACAATCAAACTATAATTTTCCTTTTTACTCACGTGAAAAGCCGTGAAAAGTATGCCGAGTTATATTAATAAAACTCTTATATATACATAATTTGCAGGATTCGGAAATTCTTTGTTGCATTGAAAGTTAAATACCTAATATAAAATCTACCGAATCAATTTTTCTAAATTTTTGCAGGGGGTTCTACTATTGCATAAAGATTCAAGCCTCCAAATTTCAAAGATTTTCGCTTATTTTGTATAAAGTTCATCCTTAAATGACTTGTTCCTTTCAAAAATAAGCCAACGTCAATCGTCAGTAGTTCTACTGTAAATAAATCTCAAGAGAGCCAATAAATTAGACCCACCAGCCTCACAAGACAAATATCAAGCAAACCATTCGATTTCGCGGAAGAATGGAACTGCCTTTTCCAGAAACAAAGAGTACCGTTTCCATAGAACGTGTTTGGAAACCATATATTATTACGCTTTTCTATTCCTTGTCATGAATTCTATTATCCACTCGAACTTGCACCTAGAGTTGTAGAAGCCCCTTTACACAACCTCTATTTCTCGCGACATTTCTCCTTCTACGAATTCTATTACTCACTCGAACTTGCGCCCAGAAATAAAAGAAACAACAACCGGTACGTGGCCTCCATTTCTCGCGTCAATCGCCAGCCACAGGCGCACATTTCATCGCTGCTTCGCGGCCGCGATTGGAATCGCGTTTTCAAACCTCCGAGGCCGCGAAAACAGCGGCGAGATATCGATTCTGTCCGACACAATTTCCGCGCGTTGGCCGGCCGCCGAGAGGCTCGCACTTGCGGCCGGAAGCGCGGGATACGAACGAATCGTGGCAGACGCATACACGTGCGCGCGTCGAGCGAACGATTTTTCTTTTGTATCTCGCGTCGTTTCATGGCTTGACTGACAGGCTTGTTTCAGGGCAAACATTTCCAGGGCGCGGGGCGTCGGGACAGGCGTGTATTAACCCGTAGGTGACGGGTGTGCTGCTCGCATTCGAACTCATAAGTCCGCCTAAAAGCGCGGTCTACCGAACCCCCCGTTGACATATTTGTCTACGCTTCGGAACATCGTCGCGTTCGTTTCGGTTTTTACTGTTTTATCCCACGGTAACGCCGGGACGCTTCGTTGCGTTCTCGTTGGCGCACGCCAATGCGCCGTGTTTACATGTGAGATGAGGTATTTTTTGCCGATGGTTTTCGAACGGGGCAAAAACTTTTCACGACCCCTGTCGAGAGAGCGCGACGTGTTAACTGCGTTTGCTCGCCGCGATAAAGCGAATAATTGGAACAATTTTTGAACGAGCAGAGTGAATTATTTGGTGACCAACTGGCGGCACTCGTAGTCGGCTCCTCTCTGTTTATTTGTTTCTGGCTGATGGATAAATAATAGCTGACGGTATTCATAGAGGTTTATGGAAATGTGTAACGTAAATGTTGCCGCTGGCAATTCCGTTTCCTTTATTGGTAAAGTGTTTTTATTTACCCGTTAAAAGTGGCGAATAAGTAAACGTCCGAACGCAGGACGAATGAGAATAGATTTATGCGTGTATAGATTTATTTGCGGTACAACGTGTATTAACAAATTCAATATTCCCAGGGAATACTAGGTTATTCCATTATTACAATTATCCAAGTATACGATTAACAATTCTTATATTCGAAATACGGAGACCAGGTGTCGAAAAAGTTCTGGAAATCTTATTTTTTAAAAATTCTGTTTGAACTTATGTTTCGTTTAAGAAAATATCCGTTCCTGTGGAATTCTTATTAAAGGAAATGTTACCCTTAGGAACTTCTTTAGAAAGTGTTCTCATGGAACAGATATTTTAAAAAAGGTTTCCATAAGATAAAGAAGAGTACTAAACTATTAGGTACTAGTTTTATTTAACAATATAATATTATATTCTTTGCGTTTGTTTAATAAAAGGTAATTAATAGTTTCATAAGAAGTATTGAAAACAGGACTTGTGAAGAATTATACCTAAATAACATTTTTTTATAATTTACATGAACCAATTTTGTGTATTTACACAAAAATTCTATAATATCTGCGTAGAAGTTATCTACGTACGCGAAAACTTAACCAAATTTAAAAGATTTTTTGTTATTTCAGTAAATCTATGTTTTATCTCTAATTTGGTATTAAAAAAGTGCGCACATAATAATAATTATTTTATAATTTAACTTTGAAAGTGAAAAATGCAAAGGGAGCAGTTCCCGATCACCTTTACACGTTTTCCTATGAGCTATCAAATTTTGCGTATAAATTTCCAAATACTTCACAATTATTTAGTAATTTGTTAGCAAGTTTTATCATAATATGCTTATTATTTGGTTTATTTTCCTAAACTGATCAGGAATTGGGTTCTGATCAGGAACCGGGTCCTTGACGGTAGGTAAATATTATAAAAAAATTACGCATTCAGAATATCAATTTAACTGTAATAATTATTTATTATTGTTGCAGTACTATTCATTGAATAGAATTCAGTATTTGTTACAACGATTGAGAACTTCTTTAAAATTGATGGACAAAATACCTCTACCAGTTACAGAGAAATTTGTATTCTTATATTTTACAATTTCCATTCGAACTAGAACTTTTCAAATTGACCCTGCAATTTTTGAAGCAAAACACATTTTCTCGGAATTCTTATTACTTCAAATTTTTTTTCTAAGCATGATGACACTTTAAACATCAACTTTCAACGATGGGCATATATTCTACAATGTTCAAACTTTATCTCAGAATTCTTTAGACTTAATTTAACAAATAGTTTTTAAGTAACAACTGATTGAAAATTGGCAGGGTCAAATTGACCCAGTGTGACAACGACGTTCGAAAAAGTAGGTGTGACAACCGAGAGTTAAAAAACCACCACGCTCCCTGTTACAAACAGAACCAATCGAAAAGTTCCAGACCTCTTTCGAACCCTGACGGAGACATTTGTAGCATTAAAAACTACCGATCACAGTCAACGTTGCAACCTTGCCAGCAGCTTTACACGTCCAACTTATCAGCGTACACTGAATCCTGTCCAACAGGATCTCGCGTATCTCGTTACCGTTCAAAGCGTTTAATTCTCGCAGGTTGTTGGGTGGCATGCTAGCCGACCACCTTTGCGCCCTATTCTCTTCATCTCCGCCACCGTGACAGACGCCCCGGAATGTCGCGCAAAAACACGATTATGTCGACTATTGGTGGCGTGTACAAAGGGAACGAGGGCGTTACGTCGGCGGCAGCGTTCGACGAGCCCCGGGCGTAAACTGACCGTGGAAACTTTCGGACTGGCGCGCACAATTTCGTGTTTATCTCGCGCGCCCGCTCGCCCGCGAAGTTGCCTGGCGTGAACGCGGACCGTCAGGCTAGAGGCGCCGGCAAAGGCGGAAGAGCAGCGAGAGGTTGAGCGGGACGGAAATGCGGGGGTGGCGAGGAGGTAGAGAAGGCCGGTAAATAGAGAGCCAGTTAATGAGCGGGCAGGGGTGGGACGCGAAGAATACGAGGGGAAGAGATGCGTGCAAGTAATCTGCGGGCGAGTGGGGTTTAATAGGGAGCCAAAGATAGAGGAAGGGAACGAGAGAACGCCGAGGACGAAGACGGGGAACGTGGCGATGCGGAGACGAGAAAGGGACAGAGACCCCCCGCAGACAAACGGACAAAGGAAACAGTGAAACTCTGCTGCGAGGGAGAGCCAGGGGCGGGCGGGAGCTAGGCTAGAGAACTAGAGTGGAGGTCGGAGTAACGGCGAGGAATGCAGAAGGAAACAGAATTTCGTGCCAGAGGCCACGAGATCTCTGAATTCTGATTGCGACCATACCGCGTCCCTTTTGACTTCCGCCCGCGCTGCGATAACGTATGACATTATCAGCTTTGCGCTCGGCATTGTCCGTAGCTCTGATATTTATGGGCTCGAATCTCGGTCGGAGGGGTGGATTCTTAACCGCGGAGATCCGCTATCGGCGACGGTATCTTTATATCCCCGGCTCACGCGGGGCGTTCGCGATAAAAATGCAGAAGTGGAGTTCTCAGGGTAGTTGCTGGAAAGCTGGCTCCTTCGGAGAAATAGGGACCCGTGCTAACAACAGGCGTTCGAATGTTGCTTTATGCGTCTGCCAGCTTTTGGTAAGATTGACGGTGGCGTGGGTTAAGGGGCAACATTTCCTTCTTTTTTTAAAATAAGCAAAGTATATCCTTCTGTCGTTTTATTAATTAAAAATTCTTGCATTTAAAGATATGGATACGTACCAGTGGCTCAAATTAGTACTTTTTTTGTCCCATCTTCTAAATTCTGGAGAGAATGAAAAAAAACGAAACATATCGGTTCTTTCATTTTTTGACTACAATTAGTTCTTTTTATGTCCTTTAATTTGGTGTAAATTTTATTTGCTCCCGAGCGCTCCCACATAAGAAGAAATACACTTAATAAAACGAAAAATTAGACAAATCTGTGCTAGGATATTTATTTTTAAACGACACTGAGCTTTCAATTCCTTCAGATTCAACTGATAGTCATTAAGATGTATAATAAGAATGAATAATTTAAAATTTATTATCAATACAAATTATTTAAAAAATCAATTTTATTTTTTTTATAATTATTCATATGTTTGTTATTAATTTGTGTTTAAATGTGTTTAAAAAAGTAGATATTTTATTTGTTTTACAGTAGTATGCACGATATGATTAACTAATAAAAATTATGTACAAAAATATATTTTAATGGGTTATTTTATGTTAAAAATTAATTTTTTCGTGTACAAATATGATTAACATATCAATTACATGTAATTAATTGTATCTTAATGGAAAATAGATTTTTTTTTCTTATATACACGTTACACTGTGCGCCGTATAAAATACACTCGGCACACCCTCAGAATCAATATGATCAAAAGAAACTGATTATTCCTCATTTCCAGTTTATCTGTATACAAACACCACAAATACACCCAACTCTGTACCTATATGCCACGATATATTTCAGTATTTAGAAAGTCTTCGTGCTGCGACGCCTTAAAAAACTTAATTTTTCAGGAATTAAAAAAGAAACAAGTATTGCACGTATCATTTTGCATGTTTGCAGCTTTATTCTATCACCTTTAAAGACTATGAAGAAAAATTGTAAATAAAAATATGAGAAGAACATTGTTCCCTTTACAACGCTCCTATTCCACTATAAATGGATATTTTTAATTACAAATGTTTTCCATTGTCTTAAAAGCTGATAGAATAAAGCTACAAACGTGAAAAATACGTGCAATAGTTGTTTCTTTTCCCCGAAGAATTAAGTGTTTTCCAGTCACCAAACTACTTAGGAACACCCCTTAAACCCTGTAACCACCCCCTTCAGAGATATTCAGAAAAATGAGACAAAGTTTAAATACCCAATCAAAACAAATACACCTACACCTCACTGAAAGATCTTAATAAACGAGCGCCCTTAAAAATTCCAACTCGTTCAACTCTCCCTTAGACATTCAATCGGGAATCTTCAATGTTTTCGAGAACCCCGTATTCCGAACAACACAGGAAACGATTCCAAGGTCTCGAAAGTTTGATCGGAATTCGAAGCGACTCGAACCCATCGCTACGACGAGCTTGCATCTTGGGCAGAAAGGTTCGCTCCTTTTCTTCTCCTCCTTCTTCCTTTTCCTCGCGCCTTCGTTGCCAGGGAGCTTTGAAATGCGATAATGTCAGTCGTCTAGTTTAATGCGTGTCCCTTTGGCTGTGCCCGTGTGCGCGCGAGCGCGGCTAAAGAAGTTGAAAGAAGTCGGGAACGTGCCCTCTTTAAATTTACCCCTGTTCCGCTGCTGCTCGAGAGCGTTACATTACAGACGTGATGTTCCGCGTCGGTGATAGCCGCCACCCGGATTTCCGGATTTTCCGTCGCACGTCCATTTCCACGACACTTCCTCGGCCAACCAGTTGGAATTCCTACGAGCTTTCCCCGATACTTGCCCGATTTGGCTCGGAATTGAACGAACGAAGTGTAATCGTTCCTTCGCGACTTCGAGGCGAACTACGTGAGGAGCTTTACGTACGGGAGAAGGGTTGATATAAGAACTTGCATCGAGGGAACGATATTAATATTATTAATGAAAAGGAAAGTACAAATCAAGGTTACTGTTGATCCAGGATTTTTTTAATGTTGGGTGACGGAAGAAGGAAATTATGGTCGATTTGGTTTCTCTTGGATTCTTTTAAGTACCTAGGCATAACTTTGGATAATGAATGTTTCATATAGTCTAGAATGTATAATTGTATATTTATTTATTTATTAATAGGTTCGTTTTTTGTGTCAAGTGATGAATTTATCACGACGTTATTTTTAAAAAAATTCGACGTTTTTTACGATTTTAGCACAATATACATAGGTACGCTATGTTTGATATAGGGCTGGGACTATTTGTCGAATTTTTCGATATTCGAATATTCGAATACTTCAGTTGCTCAATTATTTGGCGAATATAATTCGAATACTATTCGAATATCCAAGTATTCGAATACTATTCGAATATTTGAGTATTCGAATACTATTCGAATATTTGAGTATTCGAACACTGATGTATTCGAATATTTGAGTATTCGAACACTGATGTATTCGAATATTTGAGTATTCGAACACTGATGTATTCGAATAGTATGGTGTGAATTATAAATCCAGTTCTTTAGGTTTATTTGTCAGGGTGAAATCTTGTAAGCTAATTTTGACCCATTCACACCATACTATTCAAATACATCAGTATTAGTATTCGAATAGTATTCGAATATATCAGTATTAGTATTCGAATAGTATTCGAATATATCAGTATTAGTATTCGAATAGTATTCGAATACATCAGTATTAGTATTCGAATAGTATTTGAATACATAAGTATTCGATTAGGATTCGAATACATAAGTATTCGATTAGGATTCGAATATTAACATTCGAATACTCAAATATTCGAAGTTTATTCGTAGCATTCGAATACTTGTAAAATATTCGAGTATTAAATTATTCGAATAGTCCCAGCCCTGTATTGATATGAGTTCAGCGTTGTTCATACTAGGCAAGGGAACTTTAATTTAGAATTATTTAGGTTTCACATTTGTGAAACTTCTTGATGTGTTATATTTCATCGCTGCACTGTGTAATTATGATTGAGTTAATTTTCCAGTATTTTATTTCACTTAATTTTTTAATTTTCTTCAATACAGAAAGATTAATATAATGTACAATAATTACATACGTTGCATTTGAGACTCTGATTAAAAATTTGCATTATTCCACAAATTATAAGATTATGTTGGCAAAGTAAATGACGTATAATTGTTTAATCAAGTTTTCTATCGAACCACTACCTGCGGCAGTAAATCTGGAGTAAATTTCTTTTAATTCGCTAGTTGTTTTAGAGTGAACGAACGGTAAATGAGGCAATAACATGTTTTCATTGCGATATTATTCGTCTTTATTGCAACGAAATGCAAAAGCCACATTTAATCGTTTGTTGGCTGTGAAAAATATATAATAGGAACACTGTTTCCGAGATAACAAATGCCATGCCAAAAATAAATATTAGGAACGTAATGTTTTAATATTGTAATTAAAAAGTTAGTAGTCAAATTTTCCTTGTTTATCCTTACGCAATACAAATAAATTTCACGACAAAAAATATATGTATGTATTCGTAATTCAGTTGTTAGTATTACAACTGGATTGCATCCTCAAGTGTTCTTTCATAATTCGGTGCAGATCACTCTAATTTCGATCGCTGTAATTTTCCTGAGAATTTAAAATAACCCTTCTTAATGGAAATGTTAACCTGTACAAGCAAACATTGTTATTTCTGGAAAAGAAAATACGAGCGTAGCTACCAAGTTCTACTAAAATTTCCCTCGGTGCGATGTTTAGCACGTGTGCATTTATTTCTGGCATATTTTGAAATCACTTCGAATCATGCACGCGGAAAACAGCATTATACAATAGTTGGGCAGAAAATAGCATCGCAAAATGCTTATGCAGACTACGTCTGTGGAGAATGGCCCTGAATTTGCATTTTGAAGGCAGCACAGGTAGCCGGTTTTCAGTTACATTTTAAAATCGAGATTTCCTGAGAGGATTTCGCATCATCCTCGTACGAGGTGTGCTTCGGAGAGTAAAGTGCAACGCGGCCACATTTATTTTAATAGTAACAAAACAAATATTAAATATATCTATTACATCTTAAAATGTTGGAGGTATCATATTTATTGGGGACTTTTATTATCATTAATTGCACGTGTTGTAATGAAATGTGTAATGAAATACATTCCTAGTCTTCAGGTTCGACCTGCGTTAAGGGTACCTCCGATCAAATCACTCTTTTACAATTTTCGTACAATACATAAATACATTTTATATTTTAAACTTTAAACTTTAAATTTTAAACTTACGAAAATTTAGAAAATAACTACTACTTTAAACTTTAAAATATACTACTACTTTAAACTTTAAAATATACTACTACTTTAAACTTTAAAATATACTACTACTTTAAACTTTAAAATATACTACTACTTTAAACTTTAAAATATAAAATGTATTTATGTATTGTACGAAAATTTAGAAAATAACTACTAGGTACTTGTATTTTTATAAAAATGAATATATTTTTCTAATGAAAAGATATCACTACGATTATTGTATTACTGTATCGTTGTATGTAATACATTTTTTTAAATTCTTTTTACGTCATTTTGAAATGCTAGTTTAAATTTTAATTATTCCTACTATTTTTAAGTCATTATGAAATTTCCTATAAAAATTTTACACGTTTGGTACTTTCGCCCTAAAGCGCCCAACATGCTTCCCAGCGACGTTACTGTCTCCTCGGAGAGAGGGTAGTAGAAGTCGTCTCACCTCAGCTGAAGGCGCAGCGTTGGAAGGAGAACCGAAACATGCGTTTCAGGATCACATTCCCCTACTTGGGCAGGCCTGCCGTTATCCCACCGACCCTGCTAGGGCCACGCAAGTCCAACTGACAAATCCACGATCGTCAGATGGTGGGGACTGATTTCTCCTCGATCGCTGTTCCCGAAAACGAATTCACCGGCCAATATATCTGATTCCGACCTTAGGAGTCAAGCTATCCAATGCTACCACTATATCAATAACAACAACAAATTAATCCCAGACCTAACACCGCGACAAGCACAGTAGGATTCTCTCCACCCCTAATACTTCATTCATCCCCAAAATTCACCAGAAGCTTGTCCCCCTAATTATTTCGCTCAACCCAAAACCACATGATCGCCAATTTCAAACTAACATTAATACGTATCGACATTTTCAATAACAACTGCAAGCACAGTATCAGCAAACAGAGTCCTCAGAGCGATCACAGCGAAGCAAACAAATAAAGGCACACTTTCGAGGCAGAGTCACGATGCTTTCCTACCTCGCGGAGAAACGGTCGATCCCCAATATCGTTGAACAGAGATTCCTTACCTCGGCTGCGTCCAAAAAGCCAACGTCAGCAGCGACGGCGGCGCAGCGTTTGATCGCCAGGGGCCGCGTATTCAGGAGCGCCTCTATCAGATGGTTCCGGAATTATAACCGGCCGCGTTATCTCTCCGCGAACAATATCGAGAAAATTCACCCGGACAAATCTCCGCGATCGCGGCTACGTATCGCGCCGTTTCGGGGAATGGTGATCGCGTCGATCTCGGCCGGGGGCGTCTGATGCGTTTCGGATTATCTCCTTCAATGTATTCCAATCGTCGGAATGGAGCTGGAGCATTCGAGAACCGAGGCTCCGTGGCACCCCGGCGTTCCTCTGAAATTCCTCCGCGTTTTCTATCCGCGCAAACAGCGCGAAAAAAAATGGAATTGATACCGCGCCGGAACAACTTTATTGACGGACGAACTTCCCTCGTTACACTGGAAACTGGATCGCACGATTCCCCGTCTGTAGCCAATCCCGCGCGTGATTTCTGTACAAATATACCTACGCTGGCGGAGTATCCGAGTTTCAACGCCAAAAAGAGTCTCGCTGTTGATACACCCGGCGTGTGTATCGTTGCTGGATTTAATTGAGACACAGAGGAAGGCTTGAGTGAGGAACGTCCCGAGGAACGAGGCGGGCCGAGTACCTACGCGCGGAATTACCTCCAGCTGACCAGCCACTTTAGCCCCGCGCCATTTCCCGTTCCTCACGCGCCATTTCAATCCATCTTTCATACGCCGCCACCTTACACGGTATTCCACTTTGCTGTCGCAGCGGAGGCCGCTCTCGCGTTTATTGCGCCCGATACCTACCCCGGGGCGCCCCTTTGTACACAGAACAATTATTCCGCCCTGGTAGGCGATTATGCAGCCGACAATGACGTTCCATAACAATTCGTAGAGTTAAACGTCGATTATCTGCAACTTCTCGGCCCGATGAGAGGCGACGAATCTCCAGCCTGCGCGCGGAGACACGGGGGGTAGGAGCGCTTTTATATTCGACCCCTCCTCGGCGGGGATTAATTAAGCCGGACAATGAAACGCGTCTCGTCCCCTTCCTTGATTTAATAATGGAACGGCTCTCCAGCTTGTTTTTTCTGCGCCCGGCACAACATTTCCCTCTCGAAGCGTCCCACCAGCGCCCCGTCAAGCCGCTCAACCCCACCCCCGGGCCGGAAGAATTAGCAAGAGACGTCGCGTTCCCTCGCGCCAGTCCAGGCCGCGACGTTTGCCTCGCGATAAATGTCACAGATTAGCGACGAGCGGCGATTAACGGTTTATTTGCACGCTCGCTGGCCATGTCCCGCCTCGCTCGCGTCGATCGAGTGTATGCCGGGGGTATTTGCGCGGGGGAAGGAGCAGCTCGAGTGGACGAATTTGGCGAAAATTCGAAACTATTCGCGCCACGGCCGGATAGAATTGATGACTATTTTCTAGCTCAAGCACGCGGCGCAGTTGAAGCTGGTAATAGGGGTGTTTTGTGTGTCAATTGGGAATTGATTTCGTCGTTATTCAAGACACTGTAATCTGCATTGCCAATGCGCTGTTTAATTGGGCACTGCTGAGGATGGAATTAAAAATGTGCGCTCGTATTGGATATTTTAATTGAACCCTGATTTGCTTATTTGTCGCGAGAATGGGGATGCGAGTTAGAAGTAATTGCCGTGCCTGAAGTGATGAAATATTTCGTTAACTTTCTGTACAATGTTGTTCTGTGAAGAGGTCCAGATGTGACGTTATATAGCGTCGTCGTTAAAATTTCCAACAAATGTAGGGAGAAGGTTTCTGCAATTAGGTGGTCCGTTTCGTTAAAAAATTTACGAGTTCGTTGGCATCAATGAGTTCTATTTTCGTTATTGGCGAATCAACGAAGCATGGAAGTTGTGTGTGTTATAACCTACTTCAAACTGTATTAATATTGCGGATACTTTTATTCCGGCAAAATACGTTTCGGATACATAATAAATGTAGAAAGACGTTTTCTCTTAATCCTTCGTTGCATAACTTCTTGGATTTTGGAAAGTAATACACTTTAGACAGTCCCTCTAATAGAATTTTGGTTTTTCTGTTTCTCTATGATTGGACTATTATTGCATATAATAACTTCTTAATTTATTGTTACTGTTTG
This sequence comes from Andrena haemorrhoa, assembly GCA_910592295.1. Taxonomy (NCBI): domain Eukaryota; kingdom Metazoa; phylum Arthropoda; class Insecta; order Hymenoptera; family Andrenidae; genus Andrena; species Andrena haemorrhoa. The sequence goes on from OU342943.1 coordinate 19,196,482, forward strand.
GTTTTTGACACCTATGAGGGGTGTATTTATCACCCAATAAATAAGAATAAAAATATTAGGCATTGTTGGCGTGAATTAATAGAGTTTCGTCTTTTCAAAAACATTTTAAATTGTCAACGGTTATCGCTTCGGCGCCGTTCGGGTGCCCTCTGGCATACTGTTTGGATGTTCTTGCCTGATTTAACACTGTCCAACTACGAACGCGACATTTCCACAATCTTTTAAATTCAAAAGTTCATTTAATATCAATTTTTATTTCCACTTTTTAAAAATAAATTTTAACTTTCCTTGGTCAGAATTATTGATCAAAACGTTGGAAACTGTTAAACAAATGTTTCAAAATTGCAATTAGTTTTTGTTTAAATATTCGAAGGACCGAACCAGTGCGCCGAAACAACACTCTTTTAATTGGAACGATTTATGCGGTCGAAATTCAAATTATTTTATTTACACTTTTAGACTCGTACAAGTGATAGTAATAAGGGAAAATAATAAAAAGAATTGGTATTTTTTTATTTTTCCATTTTTTCCGCTGTTACGATTATGATTACTTAAAACCCGCGGAATTACAACGTTCAACGCGATCGATGTAAATGTTTAGACACTAGGATGTGTATCATTCACTATAAAGTAGTTACATCACGCTACATGCCAGTTACAACGAAAGAATTAAAAAGAAAAAATATGTTGCATATTTGCAACAAAGGGTTAAATCGACACATTTTGTTTCATTTTTTTAAATAAAACCTGTAAATCGACTAAAAATATCTTGTGCGAGTGAAATCTACAACGATAATTCAAAACAATTGGACAGTGTTGGAGTAAACTTAATACTCCCTCGAAAGTAAGAGTTCATAGTTCATAAACAAATGAATATAATTCCGTTTGAAATGACGCGTATGAGATATTTCAAAGAGACAAATAAAAAGGAGAAAGGAGAGCTGACGAAGGAGATCGCAAGGCAACGGCCGCCGAGAACATATATTGCGAGAGCCCCCCATTTCGAACCGAGACTTCCATATTCACCTGATCTGCTCTCCGACGATTATTATCTGTTCCCCAATTTGAGGAAAGTGTTACGAGGAAGGCGGTTCAAAGGGAAATTCTCCGGCCAGCTGCTGAGCTTTTATATTGCGAGCGGGGAGTTTGCAGAGCAGATTTGTAAATTGGCTACGCGGAGCTGAAGAATATATTCGACAGCAGAGGACCTCTGTTTTGGGCCAAATAGCAGTAAATTATTCAATATTATCGCATCACGACAAAATTAATTAGCTCGATTTTGATAATGCACAGATTAATCCAAATTCACGTTTAGTGAAATTTAATCGCATTCAGTGAAGCATTCCATTCAATTTGGTGAACGATTCGAGGAACTGTAGGAAAAAGAACGAATTTATATAGAAAATCAGTTAATAAAATATGAATATTCCGAGGAGTATTTCTTCATATTTAAATGCATATGTATTTTCAAGAATTTTGAAATTTTTTGACGAGGAAGTGGTGTTCAAAAATCTCGTAAGTCAATTTGTTTTTAGAGGTGCAATCTTCCACCCTTTTCTCATTTGCGTCTGTATCTGGGGCTCAGCACGTTGAACCGATGCGAGTCTCCTCGTATGCAGGTCATACAGAATTCGGAAAACGGTGCTCGTTGTTCGACTCTCTGTCCTTATTGGACTGGCAGCTGTACGATTACAATGGGAGGCTGACCTATCGTTCGTTAGTTTGCATACCATCTACCTGTGCATTTCGATCTCACGATTTGCGAGCGATTCCATTGATAGAACTGAACGTTTTCCTGGACTTCGTTTCCTGATCTTTGCAATCAGCCTAACAAATACACACAGCGCCGCTGTTCACCGTTCGAAATTCAATTTCTGCAGTCGATGCTTGAGCTTTTAGCTTTGTTACTGTCACGGGGAAATAGTGTCCGTTCGATCGAAAAATTTGATTCTCCGTCATTCGAGACAAAACTGAACGTCGACGAGCTTCAAATCGACGGGTGACGGCATTAATCTCATAGGTAGTTTGTTCCTATTCTGAGCTTATGACATTTATTTTTATTCATTACGAAGCTTGCTACTTATCAAATTTGAGGGAATTTCTTAGTGAAAATGATTTTATTTGAATTGATTATTAAATGTTGACCATTAAAATTAATAAATATGGCGGCTTTATAATTTATTTAGAGGAATTTGTGTATTAATTTGATGAGCCACGAAAGGATATGTATACTATTTTGAATTTAATGTATTGCTGTTTGAAGAATTTATTTATGTATTATTTTTAAAATATTTATGTTAATAGAAATTCAAGTCAAAATGTAGATTATTATAGATTTCATGAATTACAATAAATTTAAATTTTGAATAAATTATTTTAATATAATTTTGATATTGGATTTAAAAGTTAATTTATTGAATTAAATTTATTGAAGATAATTTTATTTAGTGTACGAATTGCCCGCCATTCTCATTATAAGTGAGGAAAGTCGTAACATAGTAAATGTACTGGAAAGTGTATTTTGTGAAAAATTTTAGTTTAAATTTAAAACTTTTCTTTTACACTGAAATGATTAAATTAATTTTTAAAATTTTGATTTAATGATTTATATTTATTGATGATATTTATACGGTTCGTCGATAAAATTAGTAAAGATTTTCAGTGAAATATAATATTTTTGTAAGGGTTAGTAAGTATTCTGACAAAATTTTATTTTTTCCATTTCTGAAATTTCAGGTGCAACCAGAAACTGTCAGTTATTATTTTACTCTTCCAGTTCACATTTATTTAAAGGAAACCGTAGACCTCTGATCTTCAAATGTTAAGCTTGTTTTCCAGCCAGGATATACCGTAACGATATTAGTAATTCATGCCTATATTTCACTACGCATGAAACCAAGTAATTCGTGGTTATTAGAATGACCAGGGTGTAATTAACGCGCGAAAATAACGACAGCCCTCTCCATATATGGATACTCGATACCTACAGCATGCTTGAATTGCTAATACGCAGTTCGGCAAATGAATTAGCCGGACCACAGATATTCCTGCACTCGAAATCAGATGAAATTTTGTATGGACCACAAAATGTGATGGTAATGCGCACAATCCTCCATTTTGCTAAATGACTTTCGAAACGTCTGCGTGTTTATCATTTATTTCCGAGCACTCTGTTACTTGGACATGCAACAAATGTAAAAGCGGGCTGCTGGTAAATTTACGCATTTGCTATTCAAAGCTTCGATTTATGCAGAGAGATATGAAAATTACATACTGTGAGCAACGAAAATATTCGCACGTTTTTTAAAATCGCATAACTTTTTTAAACTTAATCCAAAGGACTCCAGTTTTTTGAGAAGCCAGAAGGATTAGTTTGCTAAGTGACGTAATTTGTCGTTTTGAAAAAAGTGCACTGTAATGAAAATTCAAAAACCCGTTTGTAGATTGAAATAGGTTTTATACACGCCTAAAATTTCATCAAAATCGGTTAACGTTGCTCTGAGATATAAACGCTTAAAGGTCGCAGAATAAAGTCGAAAATCGCGAAGTCACGTCACTTAGCAAACTAATCCTTCTAGCTTCTCAAAAAAGCTCAAGTGGTTTGAATTAATTTTGAATAACTTATGCGTTTTTAAAAAGTTTTCGAATATTTTCATTACTCGCTGTACATAGAAGAAAATTAGAACACACAGCAGTTACAAAAGAAATGGGCCAAAAGTACTCGAATACAATACGTATAATAATAATAATAATAATAATAATAATATTAATAATAATAATAATAATAATAATTATTATTATTATTATTATTATTATTGGAGCAATAAAGACGTATTAATAATAATAATAATAATAATAATAATTATTATGGATATAATTATTATTATTATTATTATTATTATTAATACGTCTTTATTGCTCCAACAAATTACGCTAGATTAGTACACATTTGGTATTTTTTCCTGTTGTTTTAAATGCTGTTTTAAAATCCTTCCCCGTTATTCTATTGAGTAATTAACCTACAATTTACAAGTACATTACAGAATCGCATTCTTGATATACAACGAGGCTACCTGCCTGAAGTTTCTTTTTGATTTAATTACCCTAATATTCTCAGGCAGTGCATTGTAATACTGCGTGGCCGCGAAACTAAATGCACCCTGGAATTTTGCTGACTGATGGGGGTGAATTGCCAGTATCTATAGCAACCTTGAAATTTAATGGTTAAAATTTAGGTTACGTTGCAGAGCAGCACTTAATGTTGATCCTCGCCTATTCGCCATTGTAATCTTATGTGTAATGGTGAATAAAGACATTTAATAATAATAATAATAATAATAATAATAATAATAATAATAATAATAATAATAATAATGGTGATTCAATAGAAATACAATGCCAAATGCATAGTATCTATAAAACAATTAACCACAAGCCATGCATTTCTCGAAGTGTGCTCCATTTTCCTCCGGAAAATTCAAATTTATATTTAAACTTTCTGTGCGAGATGGAAATTAAAGTCCAACGTAAGAATAAGCTCGTTCTTGTGAGAGTACTATACTCTTCGAAATGCTTCAGTCCTTTCTACTCCTGAAGCCACCTACTGCGTTTCTGTGACCTTCTGTCAACACTGATGCTGCGTTTCATATAAATTCCTTGAACTTATTTATGTTCCCGAGTAATTAATCTCGGCAAAGATTCAGCTTGCCCGTTTCAGTGGCTCCAAGGTTTCAAAGCACTAAGCTTCCGTAGACCTTCGAAGAGGAATGGTCGGACGCGCCCTCTATTCAAAATAATTATCTGCGCTGCAGTTGAGAAATACGTATAAATCCAGACGCACAGTTATCCGTGTCAAGGTGTACTCCCACCCCCAAGGATTTATTCTGCCTGGAATTCCTAGGAAGAATTTCAATTTTACTTATCTTGCCCGCGTACAATCCTGAGATAAAAAGAAACGCGAGCGGGAAAGGCGTAGGGACTTGAGAGCTCCCCTCGTGCACGCTGTAAGTCACTCGTACGTGCTCATCCGATAGGAGATGTTCACGATCCTTAGCGTATGTAAAGGTGTATCGTGCATTTCGATAAATAGCTACAGTTATCTTCATAATTCTAAACTCGAAAATTAAATTAAACCATCATGTTCCTTATCAAAAGTGTTGCATAAAATCATTCTCTTCCGTGTTTCTCTTGCACAAGCCACAAGAAGCACACTGAACCCTGCAAATATATACTGCCAGCCAAAAGTTAACGTATAATACCAGAGGAGATAATTACAATCTTGACTATTACAACGCCCTCTGTCAACTTGAAAGCGAATATTCCACAGTATGCAATAACATTGAACAATTTTATCTTGCATTCGTACTAATTTATCCTTCCACCAAATACGATATAAATAATAATAATAACAATAAATGCGATAGGGGTAAAGAGTACAGTGGTTGGCCACCTGACTGTGATTGGCCTTATTTTGAGAAATAAGCAAAAAACTTTTTTTAATGAACATATTCATATTCCTTGTACTTTCTTGCTTCGGATGTAATCAATATTTCTCCACTCATTATATACTGTGATTATATACAAAAGCAAATAGGATGACTCGGCTTTGAAGCGTGGAAATTACAGCCATTTAATCGAAAAACCATAAGAGTACAGTTGAGAGTTTACGAATAGTTTAATGTATTTATGATGTGTATATTTCTCATATTCGATATATATCGATAAATAAAAGTTGAAATTTTATAAAAGAATTATTGATTTGTTAAAATTATACATATATTATGAAAAATACCGGGGGCCAACAACTGTCATATGAATAATGTTGAATGACAGTAATTGGCCGGGCGACCAGTGACTTTTTTTAACCATGTTAATGGTGAAACAGTAATTAGCCCCCTGTTAAAAACGGAAACAAACACAACAAATACATACATAATAAAATATATCCGTTTTTATTGTATAATTTTAATCTTATTTCTATCACCAAATCAGGTAACATTTTCTTTTAGGTTATATATATTATGTATCCAATAACGGCCAATCACTGTCGAACCGATTGGACAATTACTGTCTGGAACATGCCAATAACTATATTTCCTCGTAGGAAATACATTTTTTGTATATTTTCATACATTCTTGATTTTTTTTATAAACTCTATTTATTTTTAGATTGTTAGGGGTTTTTCGTACTTATTTATATTGATTTCCATTTCAAATTTACTAAATTCACATTTATAATTCATTATTTATGTGACACTCTTGCTTAAGTGGCCAACCATTGAACTCTTTACCCTATGTTGTTACATCGCGCCGGACGAAGCAAAAGAACCCCATATACAGCGTGTTCGGATACAGGTAGGCATTCTTTTCGAGGATGATTCTACGTGGCAGAATGAGACGAAAATCAAGAATGGCAAAATTGCGTTTCAGGCTTTGTTTGCGAATTTTTAATTGTTGACAATATGTCCGCGTAGAAAGCGTCTGACGCGAGTGACTTATACTACTGGGCCTCGCCGTGCCTGACCTGGTTTACTTGATACTACTGCGAGCTGGAATAAGTCCCTCGCGTCAGAAGTTTTCTATGCGTGTTTTCAACAATTAATAACTCGGAAATGAAGCCTGGAACGCAATTCTGTCATTCTTGATTTTCATGTTATTTTGGCCTGTAGAATCACTCTGTAAAAGGGTGTCTACGTATAGTTGAACACTTACATTTCCTGGAAAGCATCAAAATTGTTGGGCGAGTGTTTTTATTTATGTTTGTTCTGGGTGCGTCGAGTAAACCTTATTCGATTGAAGCGATCTCTTAGAAAGGCCTAATCGACTTGAAGCGGTATTTCGCCAAACCTTGCGTCATTCAAAATGTTATTGCTCAATGGCGATTTAAATAATTAGCAATAAATGAAGAGCATATTGACAGCAGTTAAGACTAGAAACGTCATAATGAAGTTGAAGAGAATATATATTACTTCTTAGTGGTTTACGATTTTACTTAAATTCCATGATGCTTTAGGTACCGTCAAGGACCCAGTTCCTGGTCAGAACCGAATTCCTGATCAGTTTAGGAAAATAAACCAAATAATGAGCTTATTATGATACAAATTTATTCTAACAAATTACTAAATAATTATGAAGTATTTGGATATTTATACGCAAAATTTGGTAGCCCATAGTAAAACGTGTGAAGGTGATCAGAAACTTTGCGTTTCTCACTTTCAAAGTTAAATTATAAAATAATTATTATTATGTGTGCACTTTTTTAATACCAAATTAAAGATAAAACATAGATTTACTGAAATAACAAAAAATCTTTTAAATTTAGTTCAGTGGAGCGACTGTCTGCGGTACATTACCGCAGTGTTTTCGTCGGATCGTCGAAAGCGTTTATCCGTCGTGTGACGCAGTGCTTGGTGAAAGCTTCGCGTAACAAAATGTTTATACGCAACCAAGCTTTGAGCAACTAAAAAAAGAGATCAGAGAAGAAAAGGGTGGAAGCAACAAAGCCTGGCGCATGACGGGGAATAGAAACGTTCCCTTAATTCTGATGAGTAGCACACTCAGGATTTAATCCGAGTAAAATTCCTTAGGTGATTATAAAAATTATTTAAAGGATAAATAGTATCATTAAACGCTATTCATAAAAATATTTATTATATAGATGTTATTATTTAAATATCATTTAAATCCAGTTTCCTTTTCTCACATTAATCTCATTTCTCCTTTCTCCGTGGGGAGGGCCCAGAGCTCTTGCCCCCCTCTGGATGCGCCACTGATCCTGATAAGAACTGCATAAATGGATATCCATCGTTCCGAATATTTCCACTGCAGGTGCCAAATAATCGTGTTTTATTCGCCCGCGGGTACGAGTGTTTGGAAGGGGAAGGCGAGGTATTAAAAAAAAATCTGGATTATATCCGGTGACCTATATCGCACGGCGACCAGCATCGTCCCTCTCTCGCATAAAGGCGAGCCCACATGCGCCGCGAACCGATCGGGATAAAAGGGCAAAATACCAGCATACAGGGGAGATGCGGATTTAACGAACCGACGCGGGAATCGAAATCGCGGCCGGCTGGAAACGAAGCCACGGCTCGCGGAACGTGTCAAGGGAAAAATTTTGTCAATATACCCGGGAGGGGGGAGGCCGAGGGAGAAGAGGGCCGCTCGCCGCGAAGAGGGCGCGTCGGTGCGCGCGCGCCTCGTGTGCCGCGCGGATGAACGAGCCCTTTCGCACGAACTGTAATTTGTTTCCGATTGAAACGCGCGGCTTAAAAGTCCGTCGAACGCTCCGCCAGAAAGTGGATGAGAATTTAGATTCAAGCGCGGGCTCGGTCAGCATCGAACGAATCGCGGTAGTTTTATTGGAGTTACGCGCCCCATGAAACGTGAAATTTATGCACCACGGCGGTAAACATCGTTTGGTGAGGAAAAAAGCAATAGTACAGTGTATACTGTAGCGGTGGAGAATTATCGATGGCCGTGACTATCGATGGTGGTCGATAGTAATCGATAGTTTGATCCTTACTCTCGATAATTATTATTATTATTGTTATTATTATTATTATTATTATTATTATTATCATCAACGGGAAAACCCTTTAGAATACAAAAATTTAAACAGATAAGTACAGTAAATAAAATTAAATCAAATAAAATCAAATAAAATCAAATAAAATCAAATAAAATCAAATCAAATCAAATCAAATCAAATAAAATCAAATCAAATCAAATAAAATCAAACAAAATCAAATAAAATCAAATAAAACAGACATGATCACCATCGATAGTCATATAAAAATATCGATAGCTTTCGATATTGAAAACTAGCGATAATTATCGATATACTACCGATATTGAAAACTAGCGATAATTATCGATATACTACCGATAATTCTCCACCACTAATTGAAGCAAACTAATGACTTTTCTTACCAAATTTATTTATTGTATGTAGGTTTGTTATTAATGAAGAATGTGTGTAAAATGAAGCGAAGGATTAACTGCTAGTAATTTTGTACTTTAATCGAAGTATAATTTATTTATACCTGACTTATACCATGTGCGAAATTGAAAGTATAATTATTCACATTTAGATGAATCAATTCTGGGAAACTGTTGCATATGTATTTTGAGTCCAGCAATCATTATCTTAATCTACTGGTAATTAAAAATTAACCGCTGTACATGAGTTTCCTGGTACTGGGACACCGATGTATCCTTGTCATATTAATTGTTTCCCTTGTGAACAATAGAATTTCTAATTCATGGCAACAGTGTATTCGTGGCGTGACTGATTGATCACCGTACTAACAGCCATTAAATCATTGCTGGAACAGTGATTTATAATTCAGTCCTATTTTAACAGTGCCTAGTTCGCCCTGAATATTTCAGCAACAGAATATGCGTGCACACGTTGCCATTGAACCAGACGAACAAAGATTTCGTCATGCTGTTGATAAAATTCTGTCAGTTAATTGTCACACGTTCAACACGAAAGCTGTGCAGTGTCCATGCTCTTTTAGGTTCGAAAAATAACTTTTCATTCTCCTTTAATTGTTCACCATAGAATCCTACTTGATCACATTTCATGCTACCACATTCATCAAAATCTTCTGACAATGTGGTTCCCAAAAAAAGAAAATTGTGAACTGAAAACAGAATTAGAAAAACTTCACATAACTCTTCAGTCATCTGCGCAGCACAAACTTACGAGCTGTAACATTACCTTCCTCCTTATTTCAGAATTTTTAATGGCCAACAGAAAGGTAGATTCAGAATGGAACATGGAGAACGCCAATGTCTCGCAATTAAGAACGCGTGCAGCGTCTCTGCATTGCACATCTGCAGGCTACACACAGGAGATTGTATGAAATATATGCAAATTTAGTATACCTCCTGAAAACTTCCCATAGACACACTGACACGTTTCAGTTCCACGCGGATTCAGTCCTGAAAAACAGCTTGGGTGGAAAACTAAGTAGAGCCAATACCTACCAGGGAACATATCGAAGTGACAGTTGCCGACTTTTATGCGACTTTGGTTGAAAGTAGTACTTACAAAAATATTTGGGACGTATTTTTTATCATTGATAATACATAAAAAATTTATTTTTTTTAATCTGCTTGCGCAACTGTTTTCCTGATGAAAGAATACATCATTTGCCAATGTCCTGCTAATTTTAATGTTTCTCACCTTCAACTTTGAGGGCTGTTTTCACCCCTTCAACATGAATGTCAACAGATAAGAAAAACAACGAGCGAAATATTTTTGTAAGGACTACTTTCTACCAAGGTCGCATCAAAATCGGCGATCGTCACTTTGATACGGTAGCGATAGATTAGTTACAAAGCCCAGAATCACTCTGCACTTGGCGATTACTTGGGCTTATGAATCTAGAATTGTGTACGTACGTGATCATTCGCCATGCACAAACAAAGGACGTCACATTATTCGGAACTGCCGAGGTTCCTATTATGTGTTGGACTTTGCACTTGTTGAACATTAGTGGATATTAATTAATCGCAAATATAAACTGTGTTAGCCAACAATCGTTATATTTACTGTATAATCAACGAACTTGGCCCGAGTTTGACCCTCTGGAAAAGGATTAACTGCTCATTCTGCCATTGCGAGTCGAGCGTTAAGGCCTTTCCGCACTACCGGTATTTCGAACATGAAAATAGTCACAAATGTTTCGTGCACGAATCTTCATTAGAGTCACTAAAAATACTTTGTATAATTGAGGACCTCGCAGCACGAGTGCAGCTCCACCTATACCAACTTCGTATAAATTAGAAAAAATTGTTTATAAAATCATTGCTTTGACTTAACAATAAAAAGAGAACACTAATTGAAAAATATATATTTTCGCACAATAAGAAGCAGTTATTGAGTTGGTAAGTTTTTATTTCTATTTTTGGCGGATTTTTAAACGCAGCATAAGAAAACAGTAAACCTGTACACTTGGCTTTAATACGTTACGGAATTGTTTAGAATATAAGTAGGATTTGGAAGACAGTTGGGACATTTGAAATAAGATAAATCCTTCGATACAAATTTGAGAAGGTAATTTTTTCTTAATTTCCACGTGTTGTCGCCACGGGATAGTATTAACCTAATGAGCTGAAATTTGGTGAAGCGCAATTTTAAATCAAAAGGAACAAAACTAGGGGGGGGGGGGGTCTCCTTTCAAAATCAAAAATCGAAAAATAAGTGGCACCCTACTGTATATACAACAGAAGTACAAATAAATTTACTTGCGTGTGTACGAAAATTATGAGAAATAAACAAAAATTTAGTGTTCGAATAAAATCATAATTTTCCTCGAAGATGGGGCCTGGGGGCATTCCGGGGCAAGGACCCATCGGCCGCCTGTTAAATCCGTCACAAGAAATAAGGAGCGAAATAGACAATTTTACGCATCTTCTTTTCTGTGCACTGCTTAGGCACGCGTTCCCGCTGTTAAAGCCCAACTAATTATCGCGCTATTATTATCGTGGATACATTAATTGAAGTATCAAGTTCGCCTATCAGGGTAACGGGATATTATCCCCCGTCATCGCCAGATTCGTGACGGCAGAATAGCGGCAAACGAAGCAGTTTTCCTTCGCGTTATTACCACCGCCGTTGATGGATAACGTATTAATTAACGAGGGCTCTTTTGTTACATGGTTGAATTCGTATTTTATTAGCGGATACGTACCTACCTGCCGATACTTCTTGACGAACAGTTCCTCGCCGATGATGAAGCTAACCAAAAATTTCGGTTGGACGGAATATTTCGAGATTAATGGGAACGTTGGTAAAAGGGCAATGTCTCTACGTTCTTATTATTACAATAAAATACAATGCGCATTGTAAGGGGTTTACGTTGGGCGAGGTTCCGGTTTCAGCTGACCAAACACGGCTTGAACGCGGGCGGAGGAAACGCCGAAAGTCTGTACACGCCACTGCTTTATTTATTCAGAAAAGTCTATGCGCGTGTATACACACAGGCCGCGGGCGGGAGCGAACGTACGTATACGTATCGAGAGGTACGCGGAATACAGCTGCTATACTCTCGGCGCGGTAGGTATCGCTTGACCGTGTCCTGTGCGCTAGGTCCGGACGTTCGGTCGTAGGCGGTCGAGGGTCGTAAAGAGTCGGGCTGCGGCCGCCCGCGGTGTTCCTGTACGGATCGTCTGGATGCACCGGGTCAGGTAGTCCGTATTCATTAGGTACTCGACGTTGACTGACGTAGGTTTCTTTTTTTAATTAAATTCCTCGATTTTCGTACCTCTGCACCTGCGAGCCAACGGGCGCTTATCAGGGCTCTTATGGTGGGATTGACGTTACCTAAGGAAGTACTGGCTATTTACACCGGTCTGAATTAATTTAGAGATACATTTGCAAAGAAACTCCGGGCACGTTTATAGCTGTCGCTTTTCCTGCTGTCGCAGGAATTTTGGCCTTTGGAACTAGAATAGAAACAGGTTGATGCGACGAGCACCTGGACATTTTATAAGAAATGCCATGCCATCGCATTTGGGGTCAAGCGTGCATCACACAGCACCATAACATTGGAGCAACGTCTCTGCAATGACGCGCTGCAAGATTGCAATGTTGCACCAAAATATTGCAGAGACGTTGCAGGTTCAATCCTATGCCCGCCTTCGGAATATTGCAAGTGTGTATTTTTGCAAAGCTGCGGCAACATTACAAATATGTAGTCCTGCAACGTTCCGGCAATGATTCTGCAACGAAACGGCAAAGTTCTGGCAACGGTCCTGCAACTCTTCGGCAATATTGTGGTGCGAGATTGCAATGTTGCGCTGCATCATTGCAGAGAAGCTGCAGGTTCACTCCTATGTCCGTAGGAGTGTATTTTGTGCAAAGTTGCGGCAAACTTGCAATATTGTACGATCGTTGCCAACGGAACATTGCACGGCAACGAACGTGCAATATTGCTGCAATCTTGCAGGATCGTTAGCACTCCAATAATGCACAACAATGTGGCAGCATTGTTCGTGCAATATTGCAATGCAACCTGCAACAACACAATATTGCAGCAACGTTCCTGCAATACTGCTGCAACGAAGTGCGCTGTATGGGATGCACGAGTCGTTGACTGACTTAAGGGGGGATTCTCGTCTAACAGACCCAAATGTATCTGATATTTAAGATTTTTTTTAAAAAACTGTTGTTCATATTGGATTAAACTTTTTTGGGATGTAAGGATGCATCTTTAAACTTGCAGAAAATATTTTTTTATGTCCATTCTTTTTATTGTTTATTAATTATTGGGGAATCTTGACCATCTCTTCGACGATGTAGGTTCTGTTGGGCGGGATACAGTAGCGGGCAAAGAAGTTACCGCTTTTTCCATCCACTCTATCTCCATTACTTTTTAACATCAACACAAAACTGCAGCATGTGCCCAAAATATACGTATCCCGATAGAGAATTGAAAACTGCATAAAACCCAGTTAAAGTTGAGTTTATTTAACTAATAAACAAAATCCCTACATAACATTAAACACGGCAACACCTTTTTAAAGCTGTTAAAAAATCACCACTTTTGAAAAGTAATAAAATGAATAACAAAAGTGGTAGCTCCTTTGTCGGCCCCAAAAATGTGTTGTCCCGTTCAATGTCATAAACTGTTTTATTCGTTAGTTACGTAAATTCAATTTCAACTGGGTTCTACACAACGTTCAATTATCTATCAGAATATGTATATCAAACACATACCACAGTTCCAAGTTGATGTTAAAAAATAACAAAAATAAAGCAAATAAAAAAAGTGATAACTATTTTGTCCGCTACTGTATGCAGCGTGCGGAGCAATTAAGCTCAACAATGGAGGGGGGAAACACCGACGGGGGGTAGTGGTAATGTGTGTGTGAACTGACGCCAGCGCCAAGCCAGCCGAGTGGCCCCAACGCGAAGCAACTGTGACGTCATATGCTTGCGCGGCGGACGTCACTGCGATGAATTGTGGCGGTAATATTCAAAAATATAAGGACCTTTACGTCCCAGTTTCTAACAAAATGAATTGAAGTATACATAATATTGGTGGCATGCAAAAGAAAACACAAAATAATAATGGAAATATTATCTATTTATGCACTAATAATGATAAATTGAAGGAATACTATGTAAAGTGATAAAACGCATAAAAAATAATACGTAGTATATATAACAAATATTATGCAAAAGTATTAAGTATTTGTCTTACCTGATTCATTAACCTTATTCATTTTGTAACTCGATGTCAAATGTCAATGTTCAAATATTTCAATCCGTACTCGCTTAGCCTACATCTGTGACGTCACAGGTGCTTCGCGTTGGGGCCACTCGGCTGGCTTGGCGCTGGCGTCAGTTCACACACACATTACCACTACCCCCTGTCGGTGTTTCCCCCCTCCATTGTTGAGCTTAATTGCTCCGCACGCTGACCGCATGTACTATTGCCAGATGAGAAGAAGAACGACTACCACCAAGCTGAAATGTCACAGGGACAAGGGGAATCGCCCGCTCGCTCCACCCAATTCCTTGCAACAAAGTCCGCCGCGTAACGCAGAACGCGAACGAAAGAAATCACGACAGCCCGCGGATATGGACAACCGCTAAGAACCTAAAAGTAGGATTTCTTGGAGGGGACAGGGTGGAGCGAACGGGCGATTCCCCTTGCCCCTGTGACATTTCAGCTTGTGGGTAGTCGTTCGTCTTCTCATCTGGCAATAGTAGCATCTATCACAGCCATCTGATGGCGAAAAAGAAATAGAAGTTTCTTAAAGTTAGATAGTTTACGCTGGGATTTCTCCACTTTAAAAAAAAAAGAAAAATTGAAAGAGTTATAGCGTTTGAAAGAAAAAGTAAGTTTTTACGTCGACAAATTTTGATATTATTCTTTATAGCGACGAAAAACGTGTTATAAATAAAAACTAAAATTAATAACTGTAGGTACAGTCCCGGCTTAAATTATTTAATTTTAAGAAAATTTTCGTCTGTTTGAAATCATGACTGCGACAGGTGCCACCCCTGACGCCAACATCGTCGAAGAGATTAACACGATTCCACAATAATTAATAAATAATAAGAGGGATCGACATAAAAAAAAATTCTACTAGTTTTAAATATGCCTCCTTATATCCAAAAAGAGTTTAATGCAATATTAACAATAGTTTTAAAAAAGATCATAAATTTCGCGGGCTGTTACACGAGAAAACCCCCTTAAGGGTTCATCTCGGCCCTTTTTATATGCTTTCGCGTACCAAGCTCCGACCAATCAGGAGACACCTCCATGGTTGCTACCCTTCGAAGATGCCTTCGACCCAACTCCCACGCGAGAGCTTTTTTAAAATTAGGTCTCAACACTATTGCTACTATAAATATTCATAATGCTACAACATGAATACTGCAACAAACATGTTTCACACTCAAGATGACCGAGTTGAATAAAAGGGAGCTGGAACAGCAGCTTCCTAGGCCCTCTACATCAACTAGTATAAAAATATGTCACACAAAAAACATCATTTTCTCTCCCGAATCCACCACATCCGATTGCCAAAAATATACAACTTCCACTCAACGATCCAAATGCCTCTCAGCGTAAACATTCAACGAACAGAGATTCCACTCCAATAATCGCAGTGGAACATTGAACAGACCCGTTTATAACCAACTAACGCCCAAGGAATGGCACGTATGTACGCAATTAAAACATGATTGCGTAAAGTCGGTTACGCCGCCAGGGTTCTATACATTATCGTTGTAATTGAGAGCAACGAATGCGCCAAGCGAACCATTAGGGAGCCCTCGAAAGAAACCATCGTAGCCACCAGGTTCCGTACCGGAAGACCTGCTGGGGCGCCTGGCTGGTAAGCGCTCAGAGGAGCTCGTTAATTGAACACGCGATCGGCTGCAGCGGTGGGAAACAGGGTCCGCGCTTCATGAAATTAATATAACGATACTCGGTTAAAAAATCGTGGTAAATCAATCGTCACGGGCGCGGGCGAATGCGCTGGCTGCTGGCGAAGATGGAAAATGGGCCAACCTCGCGTCGAGGAGGCTCCTTTGCAAGATGCGCGATGTGCAGGTCGCTGGAACGCAAAAGGGGTCGTGGCGGATGTTGAACGGCCGGCCATAACGGCAACGCACTCGTGGATCCACTTGGGAACGCGGTGTTGCACGCGGTGGCTCGTAACGTTCAGGCTTAATGGCACTTGTCTAGTTGCCGTTATTAATTGTCATTGTGATACACGCAAGGCAGCATTAACATCGCGACAGCAGAACGGCGGGGTTACGCGTGCGAACGCGCCGAGCACACCCTCGAAAACGGTATTTTCGGCGACACCGGCAGCCGGGATTGCGCCATTAAACGCGAAGGTGCTAACTGGCGCTGATCACTCCACGATAATTACGTTGTCGGTTTCGCTCGAGACATTGCACCGGCGATGCTGCGGAATATGACGTTGCCTCGTGCGATTCGGTAACTCCGAACGAGTTCGGCTGTGCGAGCAACGAGCCGAGGGCTGCGGGAAGTAGGGACATTATTTAGATCCGCAGCGTGGATTTGCTAGAGCAATTTCTGTTTTGGAGGAACTATGCCTAAAAGAGAGCCACTGGTACAGCCAATCATGTGTTCAATTAACGAGCTCCTCTGAGCGCTTACCGGATAGGCGCCTCAACAGCTTTTTCGGTATGGAACTCGGTGGCTACGACCGTTTCTTCTCCTCCTGGTAACTTCTTTTTATTCTGAACACGAGGGAGTAATTTCTTAAGAATGGACTTGTGACTGGTCATTTCTTTACCTTCAGATAGAGACGGTGTTGAATGATTTATATATTGAGAATGAAGAGAGTAGGATGATGTTCTTTGGGAGATGGCTTCAATGAAACTTGTCAGCTGTTCACTTAAGGCCTTATATACGCCGAGCAGCGCCAAAAATGCGTTAAAAGACATTTTTTTTAGTAGGGATAACAATAGAAATTAATAAAACTAAATAGTATACATTGTT
Source organism: Andrena haemorrhoa (assembly GCA_910592295.1). Taxonomy (NCBI): domain Eukaryota; kingdom Metazoa; phylum Arthropoda; class Insecta; order Hymenoptera; family Andrenidae; genus Andrena; species Andrena haemorrhoa. Next base: position 19,213,482 of record OU342943.1, read on the forward strand.
TATTGGTATTCAAACTTTATAAAAACATTTATTTCAATTTTTTTTTCCAAAAATTACTATATAAAAAATCACGTGATCCACAACACTAAGAAAAAAAAGTTGCTCCACGGTCGGCATCATATCTCCAGTAAATGTTGATCGATCTGCAAAATTTAAAAAAATTGTTATAAAATAAAGTTGTAGTTATAGTATGTCGAGCCGGATTTTTGATATTTTGATTTAAAAATTTTATAAAGATAATTAAACTGTAAAATTTATGACGTAAAACGCATATTTTTTTTTAAACTGCCATAAGTTGCTAAATTTTTCAAAATTCAAAATTCCGGCTCGACATACTATAACTACAACTTTATTTTACAAGAATTTTTTTAAATTTTGCAGCTCGATCAACATTTACTGGAGATATGATGCCGACCGTGGAGCAACTTTTTTTTCTTAGTGTTGTGGATCACGTGATTTTTTATATAGTAATTTTTGTAAAAATAAAGTGATATAAATTTGTTTATAAAGTTTAAATACCAATAAACAATGTGTACTATTTATTTTTATTAATTTCTATTGTTATCCCTACTAAAAAAAATTTCTTTTAGCGCATTTTTGGCGCTGCTAGACGTATGTAAGGCCTTAAGGGAGTATACCCGTTTGAACCCTCGGAAAATGTGTACATTTTGTGGATATTTCTCCAAGTCAACGGTTTGATGCAGATTTCCCGTTTGTTTACTATGTTTACATAGTATTATGAACTACTTGAAAAAAAAGTTTCGTTTAAAAAACTATTATTTTTCGGAAGTTATGGATACATATCCCAAAGTCTCTCGATTTTAGATGGCTAAACGGTGGGCCTGAAAACAGCTGTTTGCCGTATCTGAAATCAAAAACAATAAAATCTTCTTATAAACTATGTCAATAGCTATCGTCCAACGGGATCGATTTTCAAAATTTTGAAAAATAAAGAAATGGTGAGAGACTAAAGGTAAGGTTACATTTTTCTAAGAGAAAAGGCCACCTTTTTTCTTTATAAATAATAAACGGGGAAACGGAATAAAAAAAAGCCCTCGTTGGACGATGTGGAATCTTATTACGATCCTGCATGCAAAATTGGAAATGAATTGGTTGAACGTAGCGCGAGTTTTTAGGGCCACCGTAATGAAAAATATAGTTCCGCTGCGATCGGTCGCGCCGCCCCGTGCTACCTGGGTGGTTTCACTCAAATGCCTATAACTTCGTCAATCTTCCGAATTTTTACATCGAACTTGATTTATAATATTTCTAAAACATCAGTCTATGAAAATATGTAAAAAGAAAAAATCCGATCTTTGACACTTTCAAACGGTTATACCCCCTTAATGTACATTTTCCTTCATATTCAATAATATAGACGATTTGTTGGTAATATTATTTGAAACACACGCGTTCTCCAGGCAGATTTATTGTATGCGTAATTTTGATTTAAAATTTATTCTCATGAGACCCAGGATTTCGAATTTTTTCGGGCTCGTCGTTTAAATGCTTCGTCCTTTATTTGGAAAATGCAGAAGACACATTCTATCATGTTTGCGCCTCCTGAAATTGCTGGCATTAATTTGAAATTCCTGAGCAAGGCGACGAAGAGGATCGGCACGCGAAATCGAAAAGCACGGAATTGGAGCGGCGTTTAAAGCATAAACGGCTGCGCGACGGTTTTCCGTGGTTGTTGAAGTGGGGCTCTCGACTTACAAACAAACTGGCGAATAAAACGTGACGCGCGTTAATTGCTTTCGCGTTATTAAAAGTTCGACGACGTCCAATTGGACTTGAAGCATTCGAGGTGCGTCTGATGGAAATTAGTTTCATAAGAAGTGTATCGAACTCTTTTAATTACGAGATGCTTTCAAAGTCGGATCTCCGGAAAAACGAGGCAAAATTCTCGATTTTATTCTTCCCCGTATCAAGATGGACGTCTCAAAGATTGCAGAAAGTCTATTTTTAGTTAGGTAATATTTTCCTAATGATTCTAAAATTGTTTCGAAAGAAGATAACATTTAGAATAATTATTAAATAATTAAATAATTAATAATTATTAATATTATTTAAAATATATTTCCGACTCTCATTTGGTTGTAGAAGTATTTAAAGTAGCAAAAAATTAATTAAGTCTTTATGCTGTTTTGTGTTACTTGTGAAACAGTCTTGATAGAAAATGCGCCTACTTATTTAAAAGTAGGTTGAGTGCTCTACAGCCCACATGTGCGTCAGGTAAATTTTATACACAGCGAGTCAAGAGACTTGAAATTTGCAAGCTTTCTATCTTGGGCTTGGATGCACAGAATATTGTGCGGAAAAATAGTGCAATCCTTTTTAGAAGATAAAAATATTGATCAGAATTTCTTCTTCCTTTAATGTTACTTTTTTCGGAGAGTGTTCCACGTTGTCATAAATAATGTAAATATACATGTGTTTGTTTCTGTATACTGTAACAGATAACGTGACATAATTAGCGTATGTTAAAACAGTGTAAATATTTTCTTGTATACTGTTTTAATTCATTCTACATATTGAAATATAGAGACTTTATATATTAACATTTTGCAATTAACATTCGGCAAATAATTCGTAAATGCTCTTTATAATAACTTCAAAACTATTTACAATATTATATTCTAATAACCCATTTTTTATTCTTTATGTTACAGGTAAGGAACTCGATCGACATTTTACCTCCTTTTTCGGGGAATGTCCGATTCTAAGCTACAAATACACGAGATTCTATTAACGAGTAAGTAAATAGATACCAATAATTGTTATCTAACCCATCTAGGAACCATTACAAACCCTTAAAAAAAATTCAGGGATAAACAGGAAGTGCAACTTATTTTCTAAACAGTTTCATCTCAAAAATTTTCTCATTAAATTACTAATATTTCAATTCGACAGTGATACATGACTAAACTCGCATTTACATCAACCAAAATATATACTAGGATACGAAGGATTAAAAGTACGTAAATTGGTATAGAAAAACTCTTTGGAAGATGATTCTCTGAAGAGCTAAGAAAGAATCTATTCGCCATTTTCGTCTTGTAAAGCCACTTAAAAATTGTCCAACGAGTGTCTTACATTTCCCAATCCAAAGGAGATAACTGGGTGCCTTTTATCTATTAACAGATCCTGTAGTTTGTACTTTTTCAGTACCTTCGCGAACCAACCACATCTTCCTTACACGATTGTTTATTTCTACACAAAGAGTGTAACATAATATGTGAGAAATATTCAAGAATAGATTCAACATTAAAAAGCAATGCAATAAGTTCGTATGTGATTTTCTATTTTCCAGTATATCTTGAAAACTATAGTAGATATACAAAAATTGCTATAAAGAAAATTTACTGGTTTTTTATATTGTATAAAACTATGTAATCGAATTGTATAAAATTTGTGGTGGGGAATATTCTCCTGCTTAAATTACAAATTTTAAACAATTTGATTACACAGTTTTATAGAGCATAAAAAGCCCTTAAGTTTTCTTTGTAATAATTGTTTTATATCTACTACAGTTTTCAAGATATACAGGAAAGTAGGAAATCACTAATTAATCTTTAAGCCGTTAAGTTTTCTTTGTAATAATTTTTTTAAATCTACTACAGTTTTCAAGATATAGAGAAAAGTAGGAATGAATCTTTAAAACTCATTAATCTTTAACAGTTGTTTTCACCCTGAAGAACCGAAAACGGACACAGACGAAAAATTTCCTAATACTCTCATTGAGGTCCTCTACAAACCTGCGCAGTTTAAAAAAAATCGGAGTGTCCGGGTAACCAAACATCCCTTGTTAGTAATACATACATAACAACGTGTATCTGCGTATCTCCACAAGATACGTTCAACATGGCCGCCCTATATTCAGTACAAGCTTGTAATCGTTCTGCCATTGATCTGTTTACTCTATGGATACATGCAGATGCTACACGTATTTATAGAATGTATTGTTCAATTAATTGGCGAAATTAGCAGTTGAATAATATCACTATTCTATCTATTATACTAGCTTACCGTATTAAAACTATTACTGGAAAACACAAAGCTCGCTGTAATTTGAAAACAAGGCAAAAGTAGGTACTTATGCATACATTATGAATTTATTTGATCATTTTACTGCTGCCCCCATTGTTATGTTTTCCACATATAACGTGGTTACACATTCTGTAAAAACGTACCTGTGCAGTATGCAGCGAGTAAATTTCAAATTACTTTCGTTTAGAGTTCATTCAGATCGTTACGGTTATTCTTCACCCAATTATACGCCTTGCACCTTAATTACCACACCGTATATTTCGGGCATTAATAACGGACGAAGAATTAACAAATCCAGCGGTATTCTGTTCCCGACTTACGTAACACTGAAATCGTATATAGCGCGTAAAAAACGAGAGCACCAAGCTTTCCTTCACGTTTCATTTTCCCCCGAATGGTAAATAAGCCCGGTTTCCTAGCTTTCATTAAATTCGAGAGTGGATACTTCATTCCAGATTTTCATTAAAATTTCCCGGCTCGTTTCACTTTCCATTAAAAGCGACAAAATTAATAAGTATTACTTTGGATAACATGCTCCGCAGGGAAAAGAGTATATCGTGTTCGGTGATTTCAATTCCAAGCGTACAACCCTCCGTAATTCCCGATGTCGCGGGAACGCATTCGGAGGCTCTTGTCACGTTCGATTTTTAAAATTACTCCATTAGAGCGCTACATCCAAGAGCAGAGACTTTTTCGCTATACACACACGCAGGTATTTCTATTAGAATTCTATTATTCGAAGCTCAGGGATCTCGTGGCATGTGAAAATATCAATGAATACGTTACCTTCGTTGTAACAAGTAATAAAATATCTAATAAATGTAGAAATTACGTGACGGTTTAATAAACAAACATTCTTCCATTAAATACCGAGTGACTCTTAATTGTACGCCAGTGTTTCGAAGGTCGAAGGGTAATCCTATAGGCATAGTGCAAAAAGTGAGGAAAAGCTATCACAGACTTCATCTGCTCAATTACAAAGAATCGAAGTACAATACTGTTTAACCCTTAGTATCACGATTCTCTTATTTTACCCAGAAAAATTCTTATCGTAGCATTTTTGCCCATAGTTCATCGTAAAAATAACCAAAAATATCCTAGTGTAACAGTTTTTTATATAAATGAAAAAATGTGGATGTAACACCAGTGTTAAACCACGCATAAAGTACCTATGTGTTATAATGCTAAGCCAATGCTCGTTTCTGTAGAACGTTACACTAGTGTTACATACATTATTATGTTCGACATGAAATTTATTCAAAAAGGAAAACTGAAATAATTGAGAGAAACAATTAACATTTACCTGGTACTTTCAGTGCTCCTGGCGAAATTAAGAGGTGTAATCAACAATACGAGACAGTGTATCACAGTAGAATTTCTACGAATGTATTTCTGCCCTAAGAACACTTCCCACACAGCACACTTCGTTGCAGCAGTATTGCAGGAACGTTGCTGCAATATTGTGTCGTTGCAGGTTGCATTGTAATATTGTGTTGTTGCAGGTTGCATTGCAATATTGCACGAACAATGCTGCAATATTGTTGTGCACTATTGGAATGCTAACGATCCTGTAAAATTGCAGCAATATTGCAAGTTTGTTGCCGTGCAATGTTCCGTTAGCAACGATCGTACAGTATTGCAATAATATTGCAAGTTTGTCGCAACTTTGCAAAAATACACTCCTACAATATTGCCAAGACGGACATAGGAGTGAACCTGCAACTTCTCTGCAATGATGCGGTGCAACATTGCAATCTCGCACCATAATATTGCCGAAGAGTTGCAGGATCATTGCCAGAATTTTGCCGTTTCGTTGCAGAATCATTGCCGGAACGTTGCAGGACGACATGTTTGTAATGTTGCCGCAACATTTGCAAAATTACATACCTGCAATATTCCGAAGGCGGACATAGGATTGAACCTGCAACGTCTCTGCAATGTTTTGGTGCAACATTGCAATCTTGCACCGCGTCATTGTAGAGAGGTTGCTCCAATGTTATGGTGCTGTGTGGGATTGTTACACATGGTAATAGTAAAGTAACGCTTTAATGTTCACGAAAAAGCCCCCAAATGGCGCGCACGATTTTTTCAATTCGTGTAACACGGGTGTTACACTTTGATACTAAAAGGGTTAACCAAACCCAACATTTACAAATCTTGCGCCTCCTCCAATTTGCGCTGGCATTCTGCAGCATCTGGCTTACATGTTGAAAAATCAAATTAGCACAATTTCCGTCCACCATTTCTCTCGCGTTTTGCAACAATTAACGGAAACCTCGCTTCGCGGAATGAAGGATCGCCTTGCGTAACGATAACAGAGCGTCGAATGTATGGTAATGTAATTGAGTTCAAGCATGAGAGAGGGAAACAGGGGTAAGAAAAAAAATGGGGCTCCGAAGCTTTTTCCCAGCGGGCACGCGTAAATGGATTTTCCAATTTTCGTTGAAGAGGAGGCGATACGGTGCTGGCCGTCCCGAAAATCAGAAGCTCCAACAGCGTCGGTACATATTTCCTTATGGTAATTCCCCGTCCCTCGCTTTCTTCTTTTTCTGCAAGTCACTTTTCCGTCTCGGTTGTGTGGTAGACTCCTGACAAACGCGCGCGCGCGCACATGGATATTCTCTTAACGGCCTCCTTTTTTCCTTCCTTAACGAAGGGAGATGAAAAAGTAATTTTCTTTCACGACACGAAAGGAATTTTACATTAACACATTCAGAAGAGCACTCGAGGATTTTCGTTCCTTTTTAACGGCAGAGCGGCGACGACTCCGTCCGGATATTCCCGTCCCTTTTCTTTCTGGGACGCGGCGGGAACACCGAGCACGGAAATTTCACCCTTTTATTCATCGCATTCTGATGATTCATTCTACCAATGGCATAATCCCGGCCCACCTTTCCCCCTTCTTCTATGATAGCGTTGCTTCAAACACTGTGTCTGGAGAAATGTGTAGCCGCGATGACTAGCGCAAATGTATGGGGGCGTTAAGTGAACCGATATCCGCTGAACACAAGGGTTGATAGTTGAAACTATGGTTTTTCAACTTTAAAGGTGGAACCTATTCACTTAGTTACTTACTTCTAGTCGATATTAGTTTTTGTTTCGTTTGGTGGTGCGATTGATGCTAGTGGAAAGGGTGCTATAGTGACAGAGGAGCTTCAATATGAAGGGTACTATGTTATAGTTGAGTATTAAGATTTAAATGTAATTTTCTCACCTTCAAGGGGACTAGGCAGTCAAATTGCTCGAAAATCAAGTATTTTTTGCGAATTAATTACAAGGAGATGAATACAAATTGTGACTAGTGCTTTTGGATAACGTTTATTAATACTATAATCAGTAAAAAAAATGATTTGAATAATATATACATATGTATGACAGCGCTGCAGTCATCTGATGTGTCCGCGTTTTTTTCTGGAGCCGCTGTAATTTTGGCCGTGAGAAATTGAATCGCGACATATTCTCTGAAATTTACACTTTGCCTTGACCCCCATTCTGCCCTGAACCTATTGAAAAAAAATCGAAATTATACAAATGGCGGCTATAAAACGGCAAATTTTAAAGAAACGTGATTTTTCGCCAGGGAAAAGAGCCATTTTATTTTTTTTTTGTCAAACCAGAAGTTTTCACAGGCTTAGGTTTAGGTCGTAACAAGACATGTTTTACATATACTCCATTTCTTTCAAATTGATTTGGACCTCCGTTTTTCGCAATCACTGCAAAACGAAGAGGAAATTCGATTTCGAGAAAAACGCGTTCAAAGTTTCGAAAGAGGAATCTACTCTACCTGCGTGCGCGCAGGAATGGTTTATAGCGCGCTCGATCTTCTCGGCTGTAAAATCTATAATTTTGCGAGTTTTAACGTAAACCAAACGGCATTTTACTCGGGAAGGGTGGTACTTTCAAAAAATGCAATAAACAAAAAATCGAATTTCTGACTGCTTAGTCCCCTTAAAGGGGTCAATTTTATCGAAGTGTGATTATAATATTTCTTATACTAACTATGAAGCTGATAATGAATACATGTGTCGAGTAGATTATTTATTAATATATCTTAATATATAAAGCAGAAAGTATTTATGTGTCTGTCGGCTAAACTTTCGAATGGGGATCTCTGGGATCAGGAAATATTTCCCAGCTTATTACGCCCAGCTAATTCAGATGAATGTGACTATTTTCAGAAAAAAAATGAATAAATAAAAATTTATATAAAATCAGAATCTAAATTTCGGGCGAAGTCGAGTAGTAAAGCTACTTACAATTAGTAATGAATAGTTTCGAGGCAGCTCGTTTTTTCTTTAAATTTTTAAATATTGGTGGTCTGAATTTGAATGAAATTTAATCGAATTGTTTAGATGGCTAATAGGAAGTTATGAGATCAATGATTATACTGATAATGATGATAATAGGTACTTGTAGGTACACAAGTGCTTTAAGAATTTGTATAAATCGCTGCATAGTATTTTGTCTTGTCGCATAGAAGTAGTAAAAAGCAAATAATTTATTATTCAACGAAGATATATGCAGGGAAGTTGCAAACGGAGGTCAGGCCTTTGATATTCGAAATTATTCATCACCAATATTGAAATTCAATTCAGAATTTGATTGAAATTTGAAGTTGCAATTCGCGGCAGCAAAACTCGAGTTCAGCGAAGAGTTTTGAATTTGAAATGTAGAGCGGTAAAAGAGCATTGAAATTTCAGGTGCAGAATTAAATATTCAACGCAGCTATCGACGTACAGTTTTATAATATCCGGCTACACTTAAACGATTTCTCAGCACGAATGTCTACTTTGACGCGACATCGGCAATTTTTGAATAAAACAAAATGGTTTGAACCTACCTCGTCTCACCTTCCTCTTTGTCACAAAAAATATAAACATTCAATGTATTCTTAAAACCAACGAATAAATTTACAAATATGGTTAAGTTTACGATAATCCACAGTCAGCCTCATTAATCCATTGTTCTTCCAAACTGAAACCATAATTGGAGCGTACTCTGACAAGGATGGTTGAATGTTGTTAGTACAAACAAAAACTTCAATATTAATTAAAACTTCACAAAAAGTAAATATACACGAAAAACTGGCACATAGGTACAAAATGAAACGTTTAAGAAATGTTTCTAATACAAGTATAATACAAATGAAGGGTAAGGGAGAAAGAAACAGGGAATATCACAAAACAGCTTTATGGAGAAAATTAAGTTTTCATACTTTACTCCACCAGTAGGTAAAGAAGCAAGGTTCAATGAATTCAATTTTCTTATATAATTTTCTTCTTAAATAATTTCTTGTTTCACTTTGACGACAGAAGCTTATACTTAGGCAAGGAGTGGGTAAATTCCGCGTTTTTCCAGTGCAGAGTGGACATTTCCTGTTTTTAACCAGTGCACCAAATATTTAACGTTATCTTACGGGGCATTTGAAATTTATAAGCCTTTCTGATTCGAAAGCTCTGTATTCCCAGTTGCCAGCAACAGAATCTGCTATAAATCTCAAAATTCGAAAAATAGACATTCCCCGCGTTTCTATTTAATAAGAATTTTAAAAAATATGGCTATACAAAATTATTATATATGTATGTATATGATTTAATGATTCCCCTTAGGGTTACATCCTCCTTTACATTCTCCTTTCTCCTTTCCTCCTCTTCTCTTTACATTTTCTTAACCTATCCTTATTCTCTATCCTTACTCTCATTCTTATCCTACTTTATTCTATTTTCGCTCTCTCTCGCCGCTCTCGCTCCGCCCTCTCGCCCCCGCCGCTTTCCTCTCCCTTAGCCTACTCTTATTCTACGCGTCTTCTACACTCTCTCCTCTTACATTATTCTTTTCTTCTTACTTCTTAACGCCTATTCCCACTACCTTCGACTTTCATTTCCTTTCTTTCACTCCTTCATCCCTCCCGCTTCCTCGTCCGCTCCTCCTTCCCTCTCCCTCCTCTTTCCCTCTAACCTCTTCATCCATTCCTCTCCTTTACCTCCTTCATCCAACATTTCCTTTATCTTTTCCCATATTCCCCTCTCATTGTCCTCCTCCCTTGCACACCCCTCCACCACGTGTTCCCATGTTTCTGCTTCCCCTCCACAAATCCTACAACTCCTCTCCTCTTGCTTCTCCCAATACCACCCTCCCCTCATTTCGTTCCCCAACCTAAGCCTCGCTATTCTTCCGCACCTCTCCACACTCCATCCTGCTCCCGAATATTTCGGCACTCCTCTCGTTCTTACTTCCCTGTACCATCTGTTATATTTCGAGTCCCTTATTTTCTCTCTTCTCTTCTCTTCCTGCTTCCTACAGTCTTCCTTTTCCATTTCTTCATACCCGTCCCACCCCCTTGCCAGTTCTCCACCATCTTGCCACCCCCTTTGTATCTTAAACTCTTTTCTCTCTTTCTCCCGTGTGGACATCTCTTCCTTCTCCTTTTGCCTTACCTCTTCCCAACGTAGCCTACAAAATTATCAATAATACGACTGAAAGTTTCCATTAACAGAACCCACAGTTTTCATAATCACTGGGATTTGTTACGTAATTACCACTGTCATCGTTGCACAATTATCCTCGTGACACTGTTCGGTCAGCTGCCTAAATAAGTAGCAACGAAATCCGAAATCGCGCGAATGATTAACAATCCCGAATGAAACGCCTTGTTTGCACCGGCCGAGCGTCGTTTCGATACATTGTCAAATTGATGTCACTGATTATTACCGATTAATGTCAAGCGCGGCCAGCGGCGAAATAAACTGTTCCGACGGCTCCTGGACAGGCAGATCAATGGGCGGCCCGCGCTATTTGTTGGACATCATCGAATTGGAAGATACGGAATGACAGTTGCACGATGCGATTGTATGGTTCCCTGTCAGGAGGTAGAGAAACAAATTACGGCCCGCGGGCGGGTAATCGTGCCAGCCGTGATCCTCGCGACACGAATTTCCCTTGGAATAATTAATAAAGCAATCGCATTGCGACGATGAAAACGGTTCGACCAACTGATCAGATGAAGTCCCGAACGCTCGGGGGCAAAGCAGCGTTTGTAGCGCGCGCCCTCAGTGCTCACGCGCAGTCCTCGCCAGTTTAACAAGCTTGCGATATACGCTTATTACAGGGGAGACCTAGCATACCGCAGCGATATGCCATTTGCAACATGTGAATTACTTTTCTGTACAACTGGCGGATCTAATACTATAACATTTAATAACATGTACAGTAGGGCGGGGCGGAAGATTTAAATTTGAATTTTCTGTTGGCCTGGGTGCGGGGTAGTTGTCTTTTGATTAACCAAACACTGCTGTAATAAAATTTTGGAAAAATATTCATATCTGCTCTCATATAATTATTCAATCATTTAATCATTTTTAGGAGAAAAAGGAACCTGCAGACATGAATACTTTTCCAAATTTTTTTTACACTTGTGTTTGGTTAATTTAAAGACAACTATCGCGCACCAAGGCCAACTGTCAATTCAAATTTAAATTTTTGCCTATATAGTATTGCTCCTCCGTAATGTACAGTAGTGTCTCGAAAGAAGAACAGTGTGTCTGGCTCGAAATAAGGTCATCGCTTTCCCCTCCACTTCTTCTGCTGTTGTCGCGAAGAACGCCACTGCGTGTGAGCGAGAGGGGCACTCAAAAGGGAAGTTCCCCAACCCTTAAATTCAAAAAAATTATGAAACTTTGGAGGTATTTAGAGGATATATAGATATATATATATATATATACCCCCCCCCCCCCCCCATAAACATGACTCATGTATGAAAGAAGCTAATTCCCTTTCATTCACGAAAAAAGTTCACCTGCAAAGATTGTGAAATCAACTTTGCTAATTCCAATTGTATTCTCGTTCTCCGCTCGAACACTGATTACTCTGTCACTTTTTATACTTGAAATTCCTTTATTGGCCACAAATCAATTCAGTGCTCAGATTTTCAGTTTCGGTTTTAAGGAATTAGCGGGCGTTGTATAAGAGGGACATCTTCTGTTAAAAATGACGTATGAAGATCGTTTTAGCATGGAAGATAATAAAAACTTGGTAGAGACTAATTTAAATGAATCAAAGTCGAAAATAGATTAATTAATAGCACATTCGGCAACCTGCACTAGTGCGCACTGAATGCGAACTTTTTCGCTTCCAATTAGCGAAAATTTGAATCCAGTGCGCACCAGTGCGACCGTCCGAATACGCTGTAGGAGAGATGCGGAGAATATGAAACATTTTGTTTTAAGTCGACATAGTTTTTTTTAGGGCTCTCACTATCCGGATATCCGGATACTCAGATCCGGATTTCGATTCGGATTTCGAGTTATAACGAGCAATTCGGATACTCGGACATCCGGATAGTAAGAGCCCTATTACCTACTAGGTAGGTACTAGGTATCCGGATTATCCGGAGTATCCGGATTGCTCGTTATAACTCGAAATCCGAATCGGATATCCGGATACTCAGATCCGAATATCCGGATAGTGAGAGCCCTAGTTTTTTTCTTATACAACGCCCGCTAATTCCTTAAAACCGAAACTGAAAATCTGAGCACTGAATTGATTTGTGGCCAATAAAGGAATTTCAAGTATAAAAAGTGACAGAGTAATCAGTGTTCGAGCGGAGAACGAGAATACAATTGGCATTAGCAAAGTTGATTTCACAATCTTTGCAGGTGAACTTTTTTCGTGAATGAAAGGGAATTAGCTTCTTTCATACATGAGTCATGTTTATGGGGGGGGGGAGATTTCATTACTTTTTTCATAATTTGTTATAAATTACTAAGTACCCTATTTCATAACGGTCTTCATCATCAAAGCGGTTCATATTCATGCATGATACGTGATGGTACATCAGTATAGAAATGTATTGACAACGACAAAATTAATCTAACGAAATTTTACATAGAGCTATATCTTACGTAGAAGTACGAATAATACTCTTCTTTGCCCTCGTCTTTTCCATGTACTTGAGGGGGGTAGGGCAGAGGAGTGACATTTTAAGATTTCTGGAAAAAGGTTTTCGGAAAGGACGGTTTTCAGGAGAAAGGGTCTTCTTTACCATCATGACATTTCAAAAATGTTAACAACTAGCAGGTTATGATTGAAAATGACAGCCAAGTGACATTTATAAATTATGCTTTCGAGGCGACACCTACTGGCGTCAAGTGGAGGAGGAAAACGTGACGTCATACCTCGTAATCCTAAAAGTATCACTTTTATAACTATTAATTCAGAATAAATCTTATATCTTTTAGACAAATAGCTTGATACATTAAGTAAAATGACATATGGGTTCGAAAAAAAAAATGATCCGCTTAATCATGTAAAAACACCGGCACTATGTCATAAAATAAGATAATAAGGCTAAAATAGCTCCGAGGACCTGTCAATTTCGCTATCTTTCGTGTATAGAGACAGGGTCGCTCAGTGAGCCTATGGGTAGAGGGGAAGGGGGAATTAGCTTCCAGACGCGACCGCGTCTGTTGATATATATATATATATATATATATATATATCCTCTAAATACCTCCAAAGTTTCATAATTTATATATATATATATATTTAGTGCGCAATTTCTTTTGCTGCCCAAATTCACTCTAAGGGGGTGAAATTGACCCCTGAAAATCCGGCTATTTTCTGATTTTCTGTTATAACTCGCAAACTGTCAGAGATAGAAGAAGGTTTCAGACAAAAGTCGCTTCTTTTAATTAGGAATATCATTTGGTAAATGTGATACGCGAGTTATAACACAAAATCGGAAAATAGACGGATTTTCAGGGATCAATTTCACCTCCTTAGAGTAAATTTGAGCAGCAAAAAATTTGCGCAATACATACCTATACATATATCCTCTACATCAGGCCTTTCCAAGTAGAGGAAATCCACCCCTGAAACACATGTTTCGGTTCTCCCTCCAACGCTACGCCTTCAGCTAAGGTGGGACGATTCCTACTACCCTTTCTCCGAGGAGACAGTAACGCCGCTAGGCAGCATGTTGGGGCGCTTTAGGGTGAAAGTACCAAATGTGTCAAGTTTTTGTAGGAAATTTCATAATGACTTAAAAATAGTAGGAACAATTAAAATTTAAACTAGCATTTCAAAATATCGTAAAAAGAATTAAAAAAATTGATTACATACAACGATACAGTAATAATTACTGTCATTTTGAAATGCTAGTTTAAATTTTGATTTTTCCTACTATTTTTAAGTCATTATGAAATTTTCTTTAAAAACATTGACACATTTGGTACTTTCACCCTAAAGCGCCGCAACATGCTTCCTAGCGGCGTTACTGTCTCCTCGGAGAAAGGGTAGTAGGAATCGTCCCACCTCAGCTGAAAGCGTAGCGTTGGAGGAAGAACCGGAACATGTGTTTCTGGAGTGGTTTTCCCCTACTTGGGAAGGCCTGCTCTAAATGTCACCAAGTTTCATAATTTTTTTTTTTAATTTAAGGGTTGGGGATTTCCCCTTGTCAACCCTCTTTCCTTCTATCTGATAAGGCAATGAAGGCAAGCCGCAAAAGACACCCTGTCTCAAGAATTCGGTCCCGAATGTCATCTTCTTCCAAGACAAATCGGTATCGCTTGGTCGACTGACGATTCGCGTCCCCACGTGAGTTATTAGTGGTCGCTGGCTGGGTCCGTGTGAACCAGAGTTGGGCATTAACTAAAGAAAAATTTATTCAGATAGCGGATCAAATAAAAGTAACTTTTACTTCAGATTATTTGACGAATAAAGTTAAGTTTTTTACTCGACACATGGTGAATAATTTTTTTAACTCTTATTCGTTGTTTGAAATTTTATTTAAATAATAATTTTGCGCATCTCTGGTTTGGGCTCGTAATACATGTCCACTAATAAAGCGTTTTAGATAATGTTGTATCTGTTGTAGCAATTTTTTTTACTCCTTAGATTTTTTCTTAAGACACTAGTTTCAACTTATTAATCAGCATTAAACTGTATAGAAGGTGTACATATAATACAAATAACAGAATAATAAAAATCATTTATGCTAAATAGTGCTCGCTCATAAATATTCATTTAAAACTAACGAGACGTTAAATTTATCATTCGATGTTGGCTGTGCAGATTTTCTAAGAGATTGATATTCGAAAATTCCCGTATTTATACGCGCCTGTTTCGTAATACGAAATATCAATTTGAAGCGCTTCAGCTAATCTCCGATCGTTGACGTTATATTGTCCCATTCCGGATTTTATTTGATCACGGGCATGCAACGCGGAACGCGCGCCCTGTTTTATTAATCGGTAATATAGAAAATACGTGTTTACCGCGGATTTTGCAAGATCCGCGTGCAGATTGGATTTCGCCGGAGATGCATAAATGCGTTGTGTCACTGCAGTTACCGTGGCGCGTTTTCACGCGAATATTCACGGATAAAATGGCAGAGATTTTTCGTAATTCCATAATAGAAATATATCACGATTATCAGAAATACCGGATTCAATTTCCAGAAACGATCATTTAGGACAGGTGTTTTGGAGCGGAATAAGTAGGAATAAAAGTATTAAAAAGGTCTATTATCATCGAGAAGAAGAAACATTAATACCATTTTCCAATGAATAAAAAGATGGTAGTTGCGTTTAATTTCCAATTCTACTTTTTAATAAAAGCTTCTCAATTGAATTGCATTAATAAAAGGTTTTGCCATAGAAGGGATGCCATATTCATATTATCAGGATATCTATATTTAAAACACCTTTCAAAAGCATTATGTCGAAATGTTTGAATAAATGAAATTTGTACCTTACGTCCTACGATTTACGGGCTCACAAGGGAAGATCCCGAAACCGAAAATTCAAAAAATTTTGAAACTTTAGAATATGTAGGGGATTTCCTCCTGATTACAACGCAATTTTTGTTTGCTGCCGAAATTCACTCGAAGGGGATGAAATTAACCCCTGAAAATTCCTAAATTTTCCGATTTTGTGTTATAACTCGCGAACTGTAAAAGATAGAAGAAAAGTTTCCAGACAAAAGTTACTTCTTTTAATTAGATCTATCATTTGGTGAAAAAATGATTTTACCGTTCACGAGTTATAACATAAAATCGGAAAATAACCGGATTTTCAGGGGTTAATTTCACCCCCTTCGAGTGAATTTTGGCAACAAACAAAAATTGCGTTATAATCAAGAGGAAATTCCCAACATATTCACAAAGTTTCAGAATTTTTTGAATTTCTGGGTTCGGGGTGTTCCCTTGTCAGTGGAAAATAGGCACATGCCACATATGCGTAAATTTTAATTTCTTTGTACCATTAGTTCGTTCCTGCAATGTAGTGTGATCCCAACACCTCCTTATATAATAACACAAGTCTCACCGAGTAGAATCATATTAAATTTTCTTCACACTGAGAAAAAACAAATGCGTAGTGGAAAAGAATCCCATGCCACTCAACTCCTCGGTGACAAGAGACCTGATAAAATGAATTGTTCAGCTAAAATTTGATAATAGTTGTCATTTACCATCTAATTCAAGTACCGTTTAATATAATTACAATTTCGTACCGCATTTCCTATGAAAATGATTTTTCAGCTAAAATTTGACAATAGTTGTCATTTACCATCTAATTCAAGTAGCGTGTAAAATAATTGCAATTTCGTACCGCATCTCCTATGCTAACAATTTTTCCTTCAACTTGCTTTCCTCCAAATTTATCAAACGGTGGCATGTGCCTGTTTTCCACTGAGCCCCTCAATTACAAATATACATATACATATACGTACATACACAAGGAATCGTATATTTGTGCGAAATAACCTAATTCGAAACGCGTCAGGAATTTTCGATAATTAAATAAATCGATTTGTTAAATATTCTACGAATTACTACAGCACTGAAATAAAACCGATTTAAAAATAAATGCATAGGTAACACCCCCGCGTGAAAGGCGATAGTGGATTAATTTGAAATTTATTGCTGTCTGAATGGTGCTGAATCTAATTAAAAAAGTACGTTAAAGGAACTACTCGTTGAAGAACGAGTCCTCTATGAATACCTACTGTGATGAATTGTACCTCGGAACTTTAAACTGCAATCATTTATGGAGCTGTCAAGTGGCTGACATTAAGTTGGCTATAAAACTTGGTCACGCGTATATCGGGCTTTAGTACGGAATTTGTTATCGCGTTTTATTATTGGATTACGGGGGCAGGGCACTAAAGTCTCGCTCTCGATCCACGAGTAAGATATAAATTAATGATTTACTGCGAGAATTCTTCACGATATTTTTCTTCAGTTCGCGTTTGCGGAAGTAATATAAACGATCATAGAATGAACCGATGCTACCTGTAACGAGAAATATATTACAAATAAATTATCCCATTACCGAAGTGTGAAGTTTCCCAAGGAACTTGCACCTCGTTATATTGCATACTTGCTGTGCTGGAGAAATATTTCTCACTGTAAAATCTTGCTCCGTAACTAATTCCAGAAGCTTCACTTTCAAATATAAATTTCGGTCTACATATTGAACAACAAAAGATTACACATCAAACTCAGAAGAATTTCAAATAAAAAGTATAGAGTTATTTCGCAGGTTACTAAAATGTAAATTATTAGATTGCACTCGACTTCTGCAACTTCAACACTGAGAAATATTTATATTATGAAAATTAGATAGTTGAGAATTTTAGAATTTACTTAAGATTGTGTAAAACTACTAGAAATACGTCGCATGGCTATCACAAATAAATCTTTTACATTTCCAAAGTATAATAACATAAATAATAAGAATCTTACGCATAATAATTAAGTATTGAGCTATTGAAGAAGCTAATGAATACTATAGATTACCTATACATTTTTCAAAAACTAATCATTTCCCAATCAGGCTTCAAGCTTGCTAGTCGAAGCGAGACTACAAATTTATATTACAGTTTTTGCAATATTTACATCATAATCTCGGACTAACAAGTTAGTCTGATATTGCGAGTTGCTGCAATACCCCGCACAAGAAAGAGAACTTCGACGTTTTGATACTGAAACAGCACACTATTATTATACACCATCACTAAGTAGTGGCATTAACTTTGAATGATCGATCAAAACTTTATGACATACGCCGAATGCACACATAATAGAGGGGCAGCGAGTGTCACGAATTATCGCAAGTTGGGCGTAAATTATTCGACGGCAGAGTAGGTGTAACTATAAATTTTCGCCGTAATAATTCCGGCGAAATTAAACGCCCCGTTACTACCTATGAGTTTATAATTACTACGCCGTAACCGCGGATAAAAATAACGCACATAATGGAACGTCTGCCGCAGCATACGTTTCGCAAACTGCTTTAGGGCGACCCTCCGCACAGTGGGGCATTTAGGGTCGAAACTCGGCACAAAACATTTTCTGACTGAAATCATGTATTTACCGTTAACTTTTTCATTTCATTCAGTTAGGACGTAGGCTTGTGGTCCTATTGATACAGAAAAATTAATGAAATTTGTTTATTTAAAAGGGAATAGTACTTTTTTGGCCTGAAAATTAAGCAGTCTTTATGAATTTTTTTCTATCTGAAACTGAAGAGCTAGAGAGATGGGGTTTGTTGCAAATGAAAGATCACTGTTTGACAGTATTCAAAGAATTTTTATTAAAAAAAGGCACCCTTCCTCCCTTCGCTATAATCGCTCAAAGTTGGCACCCGAACACTGAACTCCACTGAACTCTCGTTCAGAATAAACAATGGAAATTGGGAAATTCAGTAAGGTATAATTCCAAAAATATCAGAGATATCAAAATCAAATTTGGCACACTTCAAATACATACCTGAACACTTAATCCCACCAAAAATTACTTGAATTAAGCAAACAACAAAACTATAAATAACAATACAAGTTCTGAAGAGTTTCGTGGTTTTCCTCTTCAAAACCGTGTAGTCGCGTTAAAAATTAATGAATGTGAAAAACAATCATGCTACATTATCACCCAAATATGCAGTCAACTACATGTAAACAAAATTTGCAATTTAGCGATATTTTTGTAAAAGGACTTAGTACCGATTTTTATACACGTTTTTACAAGAAGAGGTTATCCTAAACAAATATTTTACGGTTTCATTAACACACTGGTTAGAGTACGAAAAAAAATGTTTGTTTTATGTTTCCCTTCTGGATGCTTTTTCTAGATGGCCCTTAGTGCAGCGCTGCCGAAAAGAGACGCCTAACTGCAGCGTAAAAAATTCATAAAAATCACATATTTTTCAAGCGGTTAGATCGGAGAGTCCCGTTAACGTGGAACGGTTCTGCGCGAGAAATTCCGGCGACTCGCGTTTGAGGGCGGGAAATTGAAGGATTGAGGAATTCGCCTGTCCGAATCCAATAACGTATTCCCGCGGTATTGGAACACCATTTTGTAACGTTTTCATTTTTGTAGAAAACGTAGCGAGAGGCGAAATATGGGTCCGCGTGGCTTTGCTCGCTCGTCTTGACGCGTTTTATATCTCGAGAGATAATAGCAGGTGTTCTGGGAATACGTGTACTGACATCCGTTTCATGAGGGGGGCTAGCGCGCGCGTTTAACGCGACGCTGGGAAGACCGATTGCCATTGAGCATAATCATTTTCAAATCCTGACTTGTTCGATATGCGAGTCAGAAACTGGGGGAGGTAAGGAGGTAAATTATTTCATTTGAAAGGATATTGGTGGCTTTCGTAGTTAAGCAAACGCAATTTTTAATTAT
Source organism: Andrena haemorrhoa (assembly GCA_910592295.1). NCBI lineage: Eukaryota > Metazoa > Arthropoda > Insecta > Hymenoptera > Andrenidae > Andrena > Andrena haemorrhoa. The sequence goes on from OU342943.1 coordinate 19,233,214, forward strand.
TACTGGGTAGGCAATGTAGTTTCTTTGGAATTTAGTAAATTACCTAGTGGAAGACAATTATTTTGAAAATACGCTCTATTGATTACATGGGAATTGAAATTTTGAGCATCTGGGCCCTGGGGTTTTCAGGAAACATTCATGACAAATCAAACACTGAAAATAACAACATTTTTTTTATCTTTTGCGCATATTTCGGTATATATTCCCCCCTTAAATGTTTAAAAAATAGTCCTCGGAAATAAAAATTCCATTTTTTTTGTTCGCCTTCATAAATAAAGTGTTCTAGAAGCATTTAAACTTTCAAAATTTGAGGGAAACAAATTTTTTTTTTTAATTTTTCGGACTTTTTTCGAAACCCGTTTGTCACGCGATAAAAAGTAATTCAACATAAAAGATGCTCCTTGTCCGGATTTACAACTTTTGTTTGACATATTTTTTGGTTTAATCAATAACTTGGAGGCTATAATATAAAATCGACTTCGCGAGCTGTTAAATAATGATTTAAATGTTTAAGGGCCCAGGGGCACCCTTTCCCGTTATCCTATCGAGCTCAAACTTTTCACATTTTTTTTTTAATTATTTGGAACTATTCTGGAGGGCGCCCCGAAGAAAATTCAAAACTCCGAAATAAGAGCCACCCTAGTACATATGTTACAGTACCTATAAGTATAAAATCGGTAGATGTACTTACACATTTATCAGTTTGATAGGTAAATGTGAATACAGTTTCTAAGAAGATCTTCTTATCTCTACATTTACCAGAAATGAAGGGTAAATGTAAGTTGTAGGTACTCACTTTTACCAACCACGCTGGTAGTGTAAATGTCCCAATTACTGCCAGTGTCGCTATTACTGCCACTTTATTTATTTTACTTAATATACACGCATCGTGTAAAGATAGCGTAGAAAAAAATTTATCATTAAACGGGGACTGTTCTTCTTATTATTATAGTTTTTTCTATTCAGTTCAATATTCTTTATACGTTACGTTTTTATTACGTAAAATAAATAAAGTGGCAGTAATAGGGACATCTACTCTATATGTATACATTTTCCAGTAAACGTGTACATTTACTTAACTATGTATTTTTACCGTAACACATACAGAACCATCAACTATTTCACTCACGTTCAACCATTCCCTTAAACACCTAACAGTTCACCATGTTTAATTAACAATACAAAAACGGTACACCTCCGTGAGAAATCATGGTATGTCCTTATTTATATCGAATTCTTTTTTGTATTTCTTTGCTCTCACCCTCTGGAACGGTGCCATTTGATAAAAAAGTAGTCCCTGAAAAAGTTCATTGCAATCGGACAACAGGGAAGGGTGCCGACCAGGTCTTAAAGTTTAGAATTCGTCAGTAGTTTGGATTTGAAGAATTTCTCAAACCCGGTAAGCCCTATCGAAATTTTGTTCAAATAATATCAAAAGGGCGCTCAATTTTCTGCAATTACTGTATATATAATTTTTTCGAGCTTCCAACCATTTTTCAGATAATAGCGTTTGAATATAGAGAGGTCTGCACTTCGCGGGTCCCGCCAGTACGGCGTGACGTGAGTATTAACCTCTCTATATTCAAACGCTATTATCTAACAAATGGTTAAAAGCTCGTAAAACTTATATATACAGTAATTGTAGAAAATTGAATGCCCTTTTAATGTTATTTGAACAAAATTTCGATAGGGCTTACCATTTTTTAGAAATTCTTCAAATTCAAACCATTCCTAAATTCTAAATTTTAAGGCCTGCGCGGCACCCTTTCCTGTTGCCCGATTCCAATAATCTTTTTCCGGGGCTACTTTTTTATGAAATGGAACCGTATTAGGGGGTGAGAGCAAAAGAAATCGCAGGTAGAAAATAAAGGCCACCCTAAGTAGTAATACGTATGCGTCGTATACATATATTTAGCCTTTCCATTCTATTGACGAGAGGGAAATATAAGAAAAATAAGATGCCACAGGACTTGGCTAGCGTAGTACCTACCCACTCCACAGCTATTCCTTTCGAAAACAGTCTAACTATAGACGCCAGCTTGAAAACGGAAATGCGGCCGAGCGGTACGTGAAATCGTCCAGCGTCGAGGGTGCTCGCGTACCGGCCCCGTATTACATTTCGCCTGACCGAATATTCGTTTCCCGGCTGCAACGGCCGCGGAAAAAGGCGTAGCGCCCGGGCGGATTAATTGACGGGAATTTTTAACGGCAACGATGTCACGGGCACTGCCATCGACAAGTTCGAATGGATATTGTTTCGATGGCGTGCAATTCCGCGGCAAAGCTTTTCGCTGGATTTTCATTTCGCAGGAGAGCAAAATGTTAATCTAACCCTTAGCTCCGGGGCGGTATTTTATTCGCACTGAAGGATGGACACGGGGAGATGGAAGGTAGAATTGCGGGAAAATATTCTTGCTGGGCTTGACCATCGCGTGAACGAACGGGGCCACGTTTCTGCAGCGTGAGAACTGAGGATAAAAAGGCGCAGCTGGTTCGAGGAGTTCTTATATGCATAACGTTTGTTTACTCCGCTGTTCCGTTAGATTTTCAGTTCTCTTGATTTATTTAGGAATGGAATTGTTAATTAGGCGTCTGTTTTGGCCGAGGCATTAATGAGTAAATGTGCGAGAAGTAGAAGAAGTTGGGAGTGTAATGGTAGATTTTCGAAGATTCTCATTATTTGAAATATTTATGTACGAAGTGATCACTGCCTGCAATTATTATGTTCAATATTTCCGTGCCTGAATCAGAAAGAATTTCTACAAGTGAGAATTGCTTGGCGGTAGATAATTTATAAACGTCTCTTTAAGTTAGGTAGTAGAGCAGCAGTTATTTATGATAATAATTCGTGGAATACTAATTTTGTACTGTATTTATGATTCTGCAGAGGCATTGTGATATATTTGTTTTCCTTTTTTTATTAAGAACTGCAGAGCGGCACGAATTAAACGCATTCATAACATTTTACTACAATTTGTTAGCACGAGTTGCAAGCAAAAACAGTTTTAAATGTTTATGAATGCGAGACCATCACAATGGTTCTCCTGCGTACAATGCAATTGTTGTATAAGTGGTATTACATCACCTGTTGTAGGGTGATTTTTTTTAAAGCTGTACTATCCATCAATTGAGAATATTCATCTCGAAGGGAACGCGAAAGAAAGATTTCCAAAATGATTAAGTTACGTGAGTAATTGATTCGTCGATATTCTAATAATTAACGAGATTACACTGTGCAATTTAACAACTACTTGTTGAAACTATTCCTAATACGTACTAATGTAGCGTCGATTGTGAATATTAAATACAACCAACCGATTTATATAACTCTGAGTAAATTATATACTATGGTTTCAGTTGACAGTTTAATTAATTTTCCTTGGCTTTAATGGGCGTTCTAAAAAGATTATCACCGAGTTACAGACATTGAAAGTTATATGTTACTGGAAGGAATCGATATTAATATTCATATTGACATTAATATTCAATTTGCTTCCTTCAAACGTGTAAAAGGATTTGTGGAATCGAAGTGAATGTAAATGAAGTTGCCCGAGGTAATTCCTCAGTGGAAATTATTCTGCCATTTAACGAGCAGGGACGAGTGCAAAGAAAGGGATGAAAATCGAAGACCCATTATTCCTGTTTCGCGTTACGTTGATGTGTACTACTTACATAACTCTGTGAGTGCAGCAGAGAAAACTGTATATAATTGAACATTATATCAATCTAATCGAAAAACGATACAAATATTGCGTCTATTACTGCGTTAAGAAACAACTAAGAAAGTAACTACCTCATAAAACACAAACAAATATTTAATTTCCCTCGAATTATTTTCACCAATTTTCACACTGATTAATAAATAATTGTAGAAGTTATGACGGTATATCTAAATCTCGCGCACCACCAACAGTCAACAGCCGCGTATAATGCCCTATTTAGCAGTTTTAGCATCCGCGTTGACAGTTGACGCCGTGCGAGAATTATATATATCGTCATATCTTTTACAATTAGTTATTAATCAATGTGAAAATTGGTGAAAATCTTCCTTGTATATTAAGGAAAAACTTTGTCGCTGCAAGTTATATGTACCTCAAAATTACCTCGATACTTTTTAACGGCAAACGTTGAAAAACATGGGTTATGTTCAGTATTACTTTTTAATTAAATATTATTACATTTTTTAACACAAGGGTTTGTGCATACATTCTACGGCTTTGCTAGAGTTTTCTGAAGTTATGTTTTAAGTCTCATAGCGATCCGATAATATTTACTCAAGTTATCGCCATTTATGTTTACAGAAATAATAATTTTGAACGATGAAAAATTTATTGTTTATAATTTTTAACTCGAATAGTAATGATTCGATAAACAAATTGTAAATAGAAAAAAGGTGTGTCGTGACGAGCTTTACAACCCTATATTTTTTCAAATACAGTTTAACAACGTTTAATTTTCCAATATTTCTTAGCGTTTGGACAATAATTTTTCCCATTTTCGGGCGCTAGTCCCCTTATTGCATCCAAGCCTTCAATTACTCTGCAAATTTTGATCACAAACAACTTTTTTACACCTTCTTTTGTGACGAGTAACCTCTTAAATGAGCAGAAACTGGGACATTCACCTTACCCACCTTTCTCAAACCTGATTTACAAACTGCAGAAGATCAGTTACATCAGCAGACTCGACTTGCAAACATAAAAATTATTTCGATCAGCATTTTGCTCTTAACGAGTGCACGTCCCTCGAACCATGCGCATAATTGCAATTTATATAACCGGCGTCCCTCTCAAATCTCATTTCACTTGATTCTTAAATCGTTCGTGCCCTTCTCGCCCCTGCGATTTCACCGTGATTCCACCGGGCCAGCGAAAGCTTCGCGTCATAGGACAAGTTCAGCGAGATCGGCTAACAAGTGAAGCTAAGGGGTGGGAAGTTTTCCTGTTGCTCGTCGAGGCATCCACCATCCCCTGGTACGCTGCAACCGTTGCACTTTTCCGTTGCGCGTCGCTTGCGCAGCGAATCTCGACCACCGTGTCCATCATCGGCGTGTGTATCATACCGTGCGATCGGGAGAAAGGGGAGCCTCTGATTATCGATCTGGGCCGGGCCTCATTGACGGATCGCGTTATTGACAGTGCGCGCCGCGCCCGTGCCAGTTTGCATTAGCTATGGATTAGGTCTAATGAGTTGGAGAACAGTCGGCTCGAGGGAAGACTCGAGGAACACTGACTGCTATGATTTTCACAGATCCGGGAAATCCAACGCGTAGCAACGTTGAACCGTCGTTGGCTCGAGTTTATTGCATGCTCTGGCCGGAGCCTGCAGATGACTCAGAATCGAATTTATCGATGCGATAAATATCGCGGAAGGAAGAGAATGATGCAAGTTCGCGCGCGCAGGAAGTCTCTCTTCCTAGTGACGGCGCTCTCCGAATCGGACGAGAGTTTTGTATTGTTATCGACCCATAAATCGAGCCTGATAACGGGCGAATGTAAAACTGGCAATCCGCGCTGGAGGCTCGTATTTTCTTGGCCGTTCGGGGTGGTTGATGCTCGAATCAAACGGCCAGATCATTTTTCATGGGGTGCAGTGAAGCCGAATTGGGTAACGTAAATCACGTTTACGTGTATTTATTTAGTTGGGCTTGGTCTTAGAGCATATAAACATGGAGGAAGCAGGCAATGGGCGAAAATGTAGACGGCGGTAGAAAGAGAAGGATATACATTGGGGACAGCCTCTCCCTTTCTAGCGCCAGAGGCGGTAGTGTTTTTCTTTTGATGTTAAAAAGAGAGAGGGTGTCCCCAATGTTAGAGACACTATATATAATAAGGCTCTGGCCACGAGCCACTGTCCGCCGTGTTTGGGCTAAATCCTATGAGAGAGAAAGAGATATATACACCATTTCACTCTTAACAACCCTTACGTTTATGGCGGTATTTTACTTCTGTTTACTTCACGTAAATAGGTATATACATAGGTATATCAAGAAATTCTAATTGCGAGTGAATCATAGAAAATGGGTGGATGTATGTACAGCACCCTTTTGTAAAAATCTATTACAATGAAGATTGGTATAATTGACAGATTGAAAAATCGGCGGGAATAGGTGAAAAATGGCGGGAGAATCAAAAGTGGTAAAAAAAAGTTATGTTATGAAAGTGTTTATGAATATATATATATATACATTATTTTTTTACTACCCAAATGCACATTTTCAGATAAATAGATATTACAAACAATTACAATAGCATGACGAAAAACGTTCTTCATTAACATTCAAACATATACTTTTTAGAAAATGTGTTACAATTAAGATTAGTATAATTGACAGATTTAAAAATCAGCGGGAATAGACCCAAAATGGCGGACCAATCAAAAGTGGCCTTCTCGTGGCCAGATTCTTATTATAGTCTCTCTACCCAATGTATATCTTTCTCTTTCTACCGCCGTCTACATTTTCGCTCATTGCATGCTTCCTCCATGTTTATATGCTCTAAGGGCATGGTTGGATATTGTTTTAATGAAATCGGGTTTTGAAATGGAATTGTTTATTTAGTTTAAACGTTCTGTTTTAAATTCTGACACTTCTGAGATGTCAATTTTGAGGAATTTCGAGTGAAACTTATGTCTGTTGATATTGGGTAGAAAGAAATGAGTAATTCAGAAGGTTGAAATCTGATTTTCTTTGTATGAAATGATATTTCAATTGCGAACAGAATACTTGAAGTGCGATAAGTCAGTTTCTCAATGTCCATAAAGATTTAAGCTGCGAAATTTACTGAGAAGAATAATTGGAAGATTTTTGCTTTACTCAAAATCAAACTTTAGACATAAAAATATGTTTGTAACACTCCAACGTACTACACTAGTTTTAAGAAGTGAAATACATCTAAAAAGTTGGTGTCTACAGTATTCAACGGTCCAAGCATATAAAATTATTCAAGGCTAATGATACATTCTAACAAGCCTAATTCCATTTATCCATTCTGAAAAGCAGTAGATACTTTTCTACAGAACAGATCAACGAGCTAGACTACCATTGTTTAATACTTTTATCATGTATTCCAGAAAAACGGACTTATTGAAATATTTAAATCAATCGTTCAAGTAAAAGGCGTATCTTTAAGAAATTCTAAGGTCTTATGATCAGGATGAGCAAGTGAAGAATGTCGAGGCAGCAGCTTTTTGCCAATCCTGGTGTTCTCGTTGCACCTCCGAGGATTTAAGTAGGTCGTCCTTTCCTTCTGGTCACTTGGTCGAACACGCAGGATCAGCAGATTTTTTCCTCTGAAATCCCATGGATCCACGAAAATGTCGATAAATCAATAGTGCACTTCGAACCCTTCGAATTTCCAAGTTTATGAAAAAGTTTTAAAGTTTTACGCTGAAATGCGTTATTCCGTAAGACTGCGCACGTAAGACTGCGAGATAGCGTATGGAATGCAAAAGAAAATTTTGGCAATGCTCTCTTGGAACATTCGAATGGAAAATAAAAGGTAGTAGATGAGCATTGGTGGTTGAGTTTTGAGAAAGTTAACTTAACTAACTTAGGAGTGCAATTTATTTAAAAATATCTATTCTCGTATCATATATCCGTCATGGCTAACCCTAGTTTTTAGTTGATCAATTAGAAAGTGGGAGGAAGAATGTATTGCAGATGGCGTTCAAGTATAGTAACTCATGTCCCAGATGGTGTTATTAGAGAGTTTCTATATTTCAGGAAATTAATGCTTCTGCGTTCATTATCAGATTTGTTCGAATTCTCGTTCTTCATGTATCACTTTATGAATTTATTCAAGAGAAAATGTACATGAACTGCAGTTAGTGCATTACTGCCATAGGGTAGACGTACCGTTTGTGGCCATTGCACTATTTTTGGCCGTGTGCATAATTATCTTATTTTTAAATTGCTTGCAGATTATTATTATGTGGAAAATTTCACATCATAAATATTTTGTTTAGTATACCGCCAGAAATATAAGGTTACATTTATTGCTTGCATGGAAAAATATTATTTCCTTTTAAGAAGTGGCCAAAACTGGTACAATACACCTTAAAGTGGCCACAAATGGTGCATCTAGCCTAACTATAGTCAAACGAATATAAGTTTGTGTTAATCTCCTAATATTTGCTTCATCCAGTTTCATCTCATCTTATATACCTACAACAACTGTTCCAAGTGTGTCGTTCTCCTCGCGCACGCTTTGAATCTCGAATGAATCGGTATCGCTGAACTCTATTATTTACTGTTACATCATGTCGACGTGTCAGCTGCGCTCGCTGACACTTTGCTCGAAAGAAGCTGCAGGTTCGCGTCGTTTCTATACAGTGTTAGTAGAACCGGGGATAAAACACCTGGGGTACTGGACACCTCATTGGTTCTCGGAAGATTGTCTCTTACGTTGAAGAGATTCAACCTACCATTGTGTCGCCGCTAAATTCGCACAGAAATTTCGCGATCCATTCGAGGGACCTCTTCGCGCGAGATATACTGCAATTCACACGAATTTTTCAGGGGTCATTTCTTGTTCCGAGAAAACTGTTATAAAATGCAGTGTGTTAACTGAAACTTTTATTCCATACGTAGATAGATCTGAAGTTGAAACCTTAAACTGTTTGGTGAAAATAATTATATAAAAATCACAAGGTGCTTTCTCTTCTATATTTTATATTACTTCCCATTCCTTGAATATAACTAATTAAAAGAGTATTCTTAACTTTTATACTTCACCCTTAAATATCTGTTTAGAAGTATAGGTACCGTCCTCCAGAACTTTTATTAATCGAACATAAAGTAACTATTAAAACTGAACTCTTGCAACAGAGTTAAAGTGTTAATGAACAAAGTTAACTTGGAGCAGAAAAAAAATGTAGTTAAAAGTTCGATAAATGACTTTTATTTTTAAAAGTTAACAGTTAACATTTACCCAAAACCGGGTACCCGATTTTACCCCGTACGGTTTTACCCCAGCATACAATTTTGTAAATATTACGAATTATCAACAATACCAGGGCGAAGTACAAACAAACTGCCTTAGTTATTTACAAAAAAGTACTTACCTGAACACTGTCAAAAGTGTTGAAGTTTCTTAACTATCGAAAATTAGATCAGAGCCTTCAAAAACACACAATACGATATAACCTTAGTAAGCACGCTTCTAACGCAATCATCTTTTGTTGACAAAATAAGGCACATTGCGACAATATGTCGCTGCAACGACGCGGCAAAATTTAAGGTAGTTTGAAACGGAATATCGACACTACGCTGTTGACCCTATTAATAGGGCGATGATCATTGCGAATCGGAATTTCAATGGCATAGACCTCTTCCAATGCTCCTTAACCTCGGTAAGGACGATTCTTTATAGGACTGTAACTAACTTACATAGAGGTATTTAGTATTTATTATTTAGTTTTGTGTTCTTAATTTCTTGTTTATCTTTTAATTCAGCTTAGTGCTTTGTTAGCCGTGTATCCTTGGCTTATTTATTGTATAGACTCTTTAGTGAATTTCTCTGCTTTGTTCTCTTGTAAACCATGGGGATTCCCCCGTATAATTATTTAAATAAATAAATAAATAAATAAAAAATAATAACACGTCCCGGTTTCACCCAGGTACCCGGTTTTGTCCTAATTTCTCCTACATATCCGAAACACCAATCACGAGTCACCAAAAATATCCCCCGTAAACTCGGGGAAGCACGCGGCAAATTCAATTTCACGTCTCGAAGCAGGCAAACAGAAATGAACATAAGCGTGTTCTCGACGCGCATCTGGCTTTACCGTGTCGAGGCTTTCCGAGTGGATCCCGAATATCCTGCACTCGAACCGTATGAGTGGTCTCTGTCGATGAGGCTGCCATTTCACGGGCGATCTTTAGCAGACGTCGCGGTCGAGCCACTACAGTTGACCCTAGCGGAGTGGTCAGAACTTAAAACTGCAAAATCCTTCAGCGTCCATCCGATAATATCGTTCTCATCGATCGACGGAGCCACCTAAAAGCTACGTACATGAGGATATATACTCAATAAAAGTTCCCGTCCATCGCCACTGTTCACAACTGTTGCCTGTTGGTGTTCGAGGGCTGATAACTAAGTGAGAAATGTTCCTTCTTCCGACGTCCATCGACACGATCGATGTGCTTCCTCCTCTCCCCCGGCGAGTTTGTACGAAACGTTTCACGGAGTTTTTCAATGTGACGGCAGGATTAGGTACCGTCGCCCGGTAGCACTTTAGGGTGTTAGTTTCCAAGACACTCGAACGAATGAATTTAGCGTGTGATTTAGATTGGTGTCAGCTGATTTATGGGATCCAATGGGATGATGGATTTTTTTTGTGCACGAGGGATGGTGGAGGCTTCAGTTCATCATACTGTGACGCGTCCTTTTGCTTGTAGGGCGCAGGGATAGAGGGTGTTGCCTTTTATTTATTCGAAACGAGAAATGATGCAGAAGCGGAGGTACCGAAATGTGTTTTTATCTGACTTTATAAATTTTGGACTTCTGTTAGCTTGTGTATGCCGGGGGCACACCATGTGCCTTGGCACGATGGATCTATTTCGAACAATAAGTAAATAGGTCTCCGAGCGTTTCTGCCAATGGGCCTTAGTAATAGAGATATTTACATGGAAATTATTAAAAATTTCATAGTGGCCGTGGGGTTTTAATGGATAAAAATCCCACACCACCCTGGCGCCCCCGTGGGTTCCCTCTCTGAAGGAGTCGGGGTGCTTTTCGAAGATTTCCCCAAGTTAAAGAACAAATTTATAAAAATAATGCGGGCGCCAGGGTCAGCCAGGGTAGTGCGTAGGTGATTCAAATATCACAAATCTAGCTAAATACGAAATTGCGTAAATACAAAGGCAGATCTTAAGGGCAATATTCTCAGTTTTTCTTAGAAAGAGAGATAATGAAATTCTCCAAATTATAAAGAACCTATGCGAAATGTTCACATTATCTACTATCCTATTACCCAGTTAGAGAGATGAGAAAATTGTCAAGGCCTCCTTGAGACATAATCTACTGACAGTTTATCGTAAAAATTTGGTAGAAATTATGTTAGGCGACAAACTATACGTTGTAGATAATGATGCACATTTAGGTTGCTAACTGTAGACGAATTAGCCCCAGTGCTCCAGGATTCATTATCCGTCGCTGTTTATATGAATTTCATCGTAAATTGCAGTAAATGAACCGTGCATGGGATGAAAGGCGGCGCCCCGCCATGCTGTCCAACTATTTAACTCATTTTGGCCGTGATTGGTAGTTAATGAGTTTCGTCGGCGCAACGATGAAACAGCGTTGGCCTCGCAGAAATCGTAGCTTAAAGCGGATAATCGTTTCCGAACATCGTTATTCGGATTCGCTACATTAAATTCCAACAGTCACGCGTCATTACCCACGATGCATTTGGGATTTTTCATTTCGGAAATGGGGAATTCGCTGAGAATTGTCGATCAGAAATCGATAACTTAGCGATAAGCTTCGATTCCTCCATATGTCGATGAGAAGTCGGTATTGCAAATTCGGGAGAAGTGAAATAAAATGTGGGGGACGATAAACTTTTAACATCATTCCTCTTTGTTTCTCGTTGAGTTTAATTGTGGAGGTGTGTAAAGATAATTTGATTGCAATCGTGGATCAGAGTTGAGGTAATTACTTTTTTCAAATTCAGTGTTGAAAATCACTGTTTATTGCGAAGAGATCGTTGGGTCAGACAGTTGGAATGCATTGCTGGTTATTCGTGAGATTCAGGAGCTGGGGAAATTGTATTGACATCTGTATTTCATCGTGTAATCGAGTTGCACGACGCACGTCCTAATAATTACTCTTGAATCAGCAACTATAGACAGGTGCAATTTGCGTTAGAATGTGTGACACCATTAGGTCACCAACGAGAAATTTTAATGGAACGAATTAAAGTAGAACTTAATTTCATAAAAATTTACGAAAAATGTTGCTCCTGCATGAAGAAATTTTAAGGAAATGAATAAAATTACTATTCAACTTCGACAAAATTTACAAAAACTTTAGCTCCTCCAACTAGAAACTTTAACGTAATCGATTAAAATAGAAGTTAACTTCAACAAAATATACGAAAAATTTAAATCCTCCAACGAGAAATTTTAATGGAATGAATTAAAGTAGAACTTAATTTCAACAAAATTTTTGAAAAATTTTGCTCCTCTGTCTAGAAATTTGGAGAAGTTAGGACACCAGTGTTACACACGTTTGCAAAAACTTTTACACGTCCAAAATTCTATTCTTTCAGAACATCAAACCTCGTTCTATGATATTTTTCCGAACATTTCTTTTTTATTAGGTATTCATCCAATAGCATCGACAATTCATATGCTGCTGTATATTCTTTGATACGAGTGCACGAACTTAATTTTGTCGATAATTAAAATTGAACTTCCTTGACAAGTTACTATGGAGAAAGCAGGATGAATGATGTGAAGACTCTTTTGTGTACTTATCTGTAAACTTCCTCGAAGAATCAACAGTTGCAGTCACGGATGTTCTCTTGGACATAGGTTAGGTCCTCTGCTGCAGTTAAACAAACTATCTCCCTGTTAGCCGGAGAAGCCGATATCGATAGAAAACAAATGCTGGGGAAGGCTTCTTATAGAAAGAATGCTTGTTGACGAACACTGATGAAGGACACTTTTCAGACCGGGCAAACAGTAAATGTTAGCTTTGGACTTCCCCTTAAGATGAGCTTTGCCTGGACGGAGCAAAGGGTCTAGACTTTTGCCCTAAAAAAAATATGATCTTGCAGATAGCTGTCTCCTTGGATCGCTTCTTGAAGAAGTAAGCACCTATAAAATGTCGTGATTATTTTGTCCATACATTGTCAAAAGTAACAAGACAAAAGACCTTTGAATGGATATCCAGGTATTCTTCTACCACTAGAATTTTTTACAACTACAGGATCCCAATTATTATTCAGAGGTTAACTGAAAACTAATCCTATGACCGGTTTGGGATCAACTGGTTAAAGATTTAGAAATTAACTTGATAGAGGTGTAAGGTTAACTTGTCCACAGTTCGAGGCGGACTTATCCAAGGACGGAACAATGATATTGATTGTCAATTAAGGTTACTGGACCTCTGTCATTGCTGCCAGCTGTTCAAAATATTTCATCAAAAATAGAATCTATTGGAACAAGGATAAACAGGTGAATAAACTGTTTTGGCGCAAGACTCCACGATCTGCCACAACCTATGGGAAGACTTTCAGCGAATTAGTGTTTCGCCAAGTTATGGGCTGAACCTCATAAGTTACCTGAAATTAATGTTCAGAAAACGTGATTCTACGCTGTAGTGGAGAAGCAAGTTGTATTAATTCGTGTGCGGAGCGGGCAAAAGTCCTCGGAAGTTTGTATATTGAACCCAGATTCGGTCGGACAACTTAGGAAACAAGTCAGAGATCAGATAGAATTTAATCAACCAAATTGTACCGCGAATACAGTGAATTTACATCAGGGAAATTAGGAGATGCAGTAGTCGGATTGCACCAAATGACACCCATCACCGAAAAGAATTGCAAATTAGCTAAAACTGTGACTGCTTTTCACTTGTGTATCATCTCAGTTACAGACTGGGTACTAAGGCCGCATTTATACTTTTGGAGGCCCTAGGCGCAACATCATTACGAGGCCTCTCAACATTTTCAGCTGCCTGTGGTTTTTATATTATGAATTTAATATTTAAGAAGAAGTATTTTATTTTGCAAGTATAAGTAGGCTGCTTTTTAGATTGTTGTTTGGGATGAGTAAGGATTTAAAATGTGGCCTCATAGACAGTGGGGCCCCAGCTTGCGGCTTGTGTGCTTTATGGGAAATGCCACCCTGCTGAGTGGTGTTTTAAACTGTTTATTAACCGACTTCAAAAAGAAAGAGGTTCTACGTTCGATGTGTAGGGTAAACGCGCCAATAAATGAACACTTAAGGCTAATGAATGAACGCTATTATAGAATTATGGTTGCAGCGCGATTGATTCCACGTGCTGGAAAAATTATTTGGATATGAAGCAAGAAATTAAAAGAAATCTCTAATTAATTAGTTGCTTATTTTAATAACTTATTTTACTGGTTTTAATAAAAAATGTCCATTCACTGGTACGCGTTCATTTACTGGTACAGTCACCCTATGTATATATGTATGTGTGTATGTAACATTGTTCAAATGGGTTGGCATTTTGTTAGTTAATGTTTATTTACTTAACTGATCCTACTGACCTAATTCTGACGATGTATGTATGTTTATCCGCGAATTTCTCCGTAACTACTGAACCAATTTCCGTAAAACTTAATGCATTTAGTTTAGCTTCAATCAACTTAGGTCATGGAAAAAGAAATATAAAAATCGGTTAAGTAGTTTTGAAGTTACACCAAAAATACGAAATCCGTTTCATTAGCCGACTTAATTATTTAAATAAATGCAGTTGTATAACTTGAGTAACTAAAAACTAAAAAATAAATAAAATTAAAGCCGACGTGAAAAAAAAAGAAAATGCGCTAAAAAGTAAAAAATAATTTTGTTCCTTATTTAATCTACGACCCGCATTTTTTTTTATGTCTGCGCCAGATTTACACAGCGCAAATGATGAGGCGCCGACATAAGAAAATTGAGAGTCGTAGATTAAATAAGGAACACAATTACTTTTTACCTTTTCGCGCATTTTTATTTTTGTTTAAGTCGATTTTAGTTTTTTTAAACATTTTTTTTGTATTCTATTATCGCCGTGTCAAATATAACGAAGGGAAAAACACGTTCTTCCGATCCTGCCTGGTGTCAGTAAGAACCCCAATAGCTTCGAAATTAATTGGAAGTATGAGGAGGGAGGATCAAAACTTTGCGAAGTCACCCGCGAAAGATGAAATAAACCAGCTTGTTGTTCGCTTTGCGAACCCCCTCGATCAACGGTGTGCGGTTTCGATCGCGATGGACGTGACCCGGTTTTCCAGTCGGACCAGAAAATCAGGAATTAATTCAGCCAGCGATTATCGAGCTCCGCGCTTGTCTGTCGACGCCAAGCAATCGCGGGGCGACGCTCCACGGATCCAGTGATTTCCAGAGAGATGTGCCGCTGGGACTATTCCTCTTATTGCACGTACTTCCTGTCACCGCGTATTGACCTGGAAATCCATAAATTCCGGTGACAATATCGATGCCGGCCGGGAAGATCGACAGACGAATGAGGAGATAGAAGCAGATGTTTAGGCAGCGCATGTTTTTAAATGTGCAGATTGCGAACATATCGGGTGTAAATTTTACCGTACTGTTTGGAATCGATGATTTCTCCGTCGACACGTTCCACGGCGATATTTGTTTCATACCATTCTATTATATTACATTTAATTATATTAAATATAAATTCAAACGAATAAAGTATATTTCATTTAGAAGCCCACGACGTGATTAGAACTAGAAAAGTAGTTTTTCTACAGGATGTTTAGAAGTTATTGTTAGCACAGAATGATTTTCAACTCTTCGACAGCGAATGGATTGATACCCTAGTAGCTTGCACGGCGAATAGGTACGGTGTTTCTTTTAACCCACAATGAGACTTTATTCGTAGATATCCTAGAGTCAAATCTTATATTATATTTTAAACTTAACATGTGATGTGAAATGTCAAGTGATGCTATGAAATGAGTGACATAAGGAGCTTGACATGCAGGGTCGTGTTCGGCGAGTAAGGTTTAACCGACAAATCAATCGAAACGGTGAAGTTAGATTTTTATTTTATGAAGTACCGTTTTGGAAGAAATGGTTTTGTGGATCATATGTATCAGAGTGGTAGGATGACTCGGCTTGGCTTAGGAGATTTAACCTTCAGTCGTCTGCTGTGGTTACATCTAATGCGTAAAAATGTTAGTTCGTGACTGAAAATCACACTCAAAGGACCGAACCAGTGCGCCGAAACAACACTCTTTTAATTGGAACAATTTTTGCGGTCGAAATTCAAATTATTTTATTGAAAATCACACTGTTTTATTTTCCAAGGGTAGGTTGCTAACCGAAACTTAAAATGCATGTAGCTTTGCACACTAAATGTCCAAGTCAGCTGATAGATTTCGTTGGAACTTAAATGGTACCTGCACACAGCAAAAGTAGTATACAAATATAAATCTTTTTTTCTATTAAAGGAAACAAAATGTAGGGATTTTCTATAAGGTAGACGAACATCCCAGTAGCCACTTCTCTATTGCGAAACATCCACGACAGCCTAGTGACTATATAACGTGTTCGAGTACTGATGGTCATCCTTTTATTTTAGAAGGTGATAAGGGGTAATTTTTAACCGACTTAAAAAAGAGGAGATTATAGATTCGACCCGCATGTATTTTTTTTATTTTTTTTTATGTTTGTCACCGCATAACTCCTCAGCATGTGGACCGATTTTGATAATCTTTTTTTTATTCGAAAGAGGGCGATGCCCGGTGGTTCCTTCCAACACTGCGTCAATATTGGCTAGATACTTTGCCAGTTCTGGTTAATTCAAACTTCGCCTCCCCATACAGCACACTCTCATTGCACGCAACGTTGCAGCAATAATTCTATGTCCGCCTCCTGCAACGTTTCGGGTAGTACGGCCAAAAATGTAAATAACGAAAATTTTTTCCCCCAAGAGGATTCGAACCGGCAACCTGTAACGTCGTAGGCGAACACTTTACTTTATTTTTTTTAAAAAGATGTTTTTATTGAAAAAATGTGTACATTATAAAATAAAATTGGTGATAAAAACAAATAAGAAAAAACATAAACCATACATTCTAAATTAAAGAGAAAAACTAATTGTTCCAATTGTGGAAACTCTTAGTTATACAAATTGCGTCAAAAAAAAATTTTTCTTTGGTGTTACAATATGAGGTAAAAAATAAATTCTCAAGAGAATTGCACTTAGCACATCAGTTCTATTCATTGATGATTATTAAAGAGGGGAAAAGCCCAGGCGAACACTTTACCGCCGCAGCTACAACCAATGATTGATAATGTTGCTAACGTATTCGAACTTATACTCTTACCAAGTAAAACTTTAAACTCAAATTATTCAAAAACGAAGACTCATTTTGACACACTGCATTAGGGTTTTGTAACACTATGTAACACCCTGTGTCATTCTACACATTAAAATATACAGGGTGAGTCACCTAACATTTAAACTTAAAATATCTCCTTTGTTTTTAATGATACGAGAAAATGTCTCAGGGAAAAAGTGATTGCTAGACAAAATGGACAACATATTAGACATGGTTAAATTTGTATTTTTATTGGCTATAACGTTACAGTAATGAAAATACGGGAAACATAACCTTGAGAAAAAAATCGTCTTTGTCAGAATAATTGTCCTTTTGCAGCAGACATTTTTTTCTTAGACATTTTCTCGCATCATTAAAAACAACGGAAATATTTTAAGTTTAAATGGTAGTTGCAGCAACGTTGCCGCAACATGGCTGCAACATTGCTGCAACGTTGCAGCAACAATTCTATGTCCGCCCCGTGCAATGTTGCGCGGCAATGTTGCAGCAACGTTACAGCAACATTGCGTTGCAACCATGCAACATGGCAAGGTTGCTGCAACGTTGCCGCAACGAAGTGTGCTGTATGGGTCATTACATAATTCGTATTTCACGTATTCTCGCATCTTAGAGTATTTCCGCGCATTGAGTTGTAGACCCCATATAACGAATCTGAGACATCCTTATTCCCACTTTTCAAAGTCTCTTATTTTTGGAATCTCCCATTTCTAGCAGACAATTCTTTTTTACGAGTAGCTCTTTGTACGAGCCTACCCATATTTGTTTACATAAATGTAGTTATATAACTTAAATAACTAAGAAGTAAAAAAGAGAAAATTAAAACCGACTTCGAAAAAATAAAAATGCACTAAAAAGTACAAAATAATTGTTTCCCTTATATTCAATATCTTCGTCATATTTTGTACCTGTAAATTCATCCCCTAAAAGGACAACCATCAGTAGTCGAACACCCTGTACAGTGTATGCTCTCGTTACGTTTCTCGATTTCTGTTACACATACTTCCCGTTACTTGGTTGGGTACCGAAACTTTTCTTGCAGTCTATCAGTATGCAGATATGCTCTTCGAATTTCTTCACACCACTATTTACCCTCCTCTTGTCACCCTGCACAGCAGCAAATAGGCAAAGTGAAGCATCAAGCTACTCAAAGAGCAGGGCGGAGATAGTTGCTCATTGCCTTTGAATAGTCAAAGCCTTCTCCTCCTGCTTTGCATGCCTTTGATCAAACTAATAAAAGCTATATAAGGACCAATCACTTTCCAAGCAATTCGCAAACGAGCAACGTAGTAAAAATTATAAACCAATTGTACATTCCACCACTCAGTGTAGAACAGATCGCCAATCACGAGTAGACGCACAACACCGATATCAAACGTCGATTTCTCGAGAAAGAGAAATTTGAGAAGCTTCAATTTGTATTTTCAAAGGAGAAAGTAATTTCGTTCCCTGTTAAAGCCACTGTTGGCCTCACTTTGTAGATAAGTACATTCATTGTTAGTCAGAACGTGTCTCTGTCTCTGATGTTTCCGGCGAGCGTTGCTTGTGACTTTTAACGACAGGTGCTTGCACCTTTGATGCTTAAAGGAAGACGATTCAACCAGGTTAAGTTAGAGAGACCGGGCGTAAAAAGATAGTAAATTTAATTCCAGGGAAGCGGACATCAGTGGGAAAGTATGGCGTAGTAATCTGTCGCGGAGATTGAGACAGGCGTTCACCGCGTCAACGTGTTTCTTGCGGTGCTCGGATTAAAGTGGTGTCCTCCAGGAATGCCCTTCTTACGGATTGCAACTGTCCTTTGTTTGCAAAGGGTGTCGCGCAACATTTCGTATGCGCCTGCCAAGGCTTTTTGTGCTTGAGGCTGCTCGAACATGTTTGTAACGGTCTTAATAGAATAGCGAAGAAATTAGAGCATAGTTGTTAGCAATAATAATTACTACGGCAACTACAATGCAGTGTGTCTTGTGAAATGTAATTAGCTCCGTTCCGAAACTTAGTGAACTTTCGAGAAAGAAGAATTACTTGCTCGCCATGATGCATTGCTGCGCGAAGTAACTACTAAAGAACCGAAAAGAAGGATGAAAATTGCTGATTTAATTATTTTCTACTCACAAGAAATTGTAATCGACTGTTAACTAATTCAGACGAAAGGGTTCTATTTTCCTTGAGGAAGGCAATATTAATTCTAAAATGAATCTGGCGCAGTTGCAAAATTCCTCTATATTTCTATCGGAATTTTGGAACGCCGGGAGAGATTCATGGCGCAGAGCAAGGTAAGGACATTGCAGAGCACGTATATAGTAATGCATGGTGTGTCATAAATTTGGGACGACGAAGGTGGCGTCCTCGATAGGTGCTGGGCCATTAGGAACACTCACAATTAGGAGAGAACCCACACCTGCACGGTGTGCTGATACTGGCTTCTCCTTCTGGCAATAAAACTTTTTAAAAAACACCAGAAACGGTCAATCTCTGTCTGACTTTGAACTCCAGGCAAGAATTGCGCCACTGCATTTAGGAGAAATGAAAATTCTTATGGGGTCATGCTCAGTCAGGAGGCCGAAAAGAGGGTGGTCTTTGGACATTTTTTACTCGAAAGCTATAACACATTTCTCAAAAAATCTTTTTTCTTTTTAAGGATTGCATCTAGTACCGTGCAACGTAATTTTTTTATTTAAAAATATTTATCAATAACTAAGTTATTGTCCATCACCCGAAGGTTCTCTAAAAAAAAAAGGCTTCTGCGGTGACCACTGCTGCTCGAAAGTCGATCATCCAAAATAAAAAATTCAAAAGAATTTACTTATTATATTATGTTATCTAGTATTTGAACGAAGGATTTTTCGAAATATTGATTTCGGAAAAAATGGCTGATGTTTAAAGTAAAAGTTTCAATTTTTATCATAAATCGTGCCTGATTTTCGCCAATCAAAAGAAAACTAAGCATCGGATAAAAAATCCTTCGTTCAAAGACTAGTTTATTGTTCCTGTAGTAAGCTTGAAAAATTTGAAGTAAATCGGTTGAATGGTTTTTTAAATATTTTGGTCACCCATTTTGAAAGAACCTTCGAGTGATGGACAATAACTTAGTTATTGATAAATATTTTTAAATAAACAAATTACGATGCTCGGTACTAGATGCAATCCTTAAAAGGAAAAAAGATTTTTTGAGAAATGTGTTATAGCTTTTGAGTAAAAAATTTCCAAAGACCACCCTTTTTTCGGCCTCCTGACTGAGCACGACCCCTATTTCCTCCCAATCCATTCTGCCAAATAATAACAGGAATTCTATTTATTATTCCTTTAGTCTCGCCATAGCATTTTGAACTTCGTGAAAATGATTACACATGCTGCTCATATCTCTAAATATGTTGAGTGTTGAATTTTACATAGTCCATGTAATTTTCCTTTTTCATTAAATTGTATTTTCAACACACAACATTAGGTTCAATGTTCATCAGACATACTCAATGACACACTTTAATCGAATATTACAAACTGTTATTTTAGTTTGTTATTCAGCAACACTGTATAATGAAAGGCTAAACAAACCACAGAAATTAAGATTGAATTAATTCATAAGCTAAGAAGCTAAGAATGAATAGAAAAGCCTGCAGTTTTCTGTCTAGCAATTTTATTACAACATAAGAAAGGATGTAGTTCCTGGCATCGTTATTCCGAGACCCGTTATCGTGCTGTTCCCTTCTGCTGGTCATTCTGGAGAAGCAAGACGAGCAGAATTACGACTGGCTCCACTTTACGAGCAGCTTTTAATCCAGTCGCTGAATCTTATGAAGTGCACGAGAGATCTGGTCCCAGTGAGGTTCTAAACCCGTGATCTTTTTGGCTGAAATTTCTAATCCGGTCTTCTCTCTTCCCTGAAACCACGATCTTCAATCAAGTCCCTGATGATTTAATTGTCCTTAGGAATTTCGATTTGCATGCACACTTATTCTCGTCCCCTTTTCCCTGGAGCCTTAATTGTACCTCAGATTTTCATTCATCTGTGGCCAAATTACAGAAGAAATGTTTGACAAGGGGTTTGTAAATGTCGCAGAAGTCAGTTTTGAAAATCTTATTTAAACGGCTATGGACAGTAGGGCGGAAAATATTCATGTTTGCAGGTTCCTTTTTCTCTTAAATATGTAAAAATTCACAATGCGAATCTTATATTTTACATAATATGTAAAAATTCACGCTGTGAATCTTATTTTTTACATTTTTAAGAGAAAATGTACCCTGCAGACATGGATATTTTTCCGAATTTTTTTACAGTTGTGTTTGGTTAATAAAAAGACAACTATCCCGCACCCAGGCCAACTGAAAATTCAAATTTAAATTTTCGTGTATATAGTATCGCTCCGCCGTAATGGACAGTGTAATAGTATTGAGTCAGTTTTCATGTAATCATACCTTTTCCTTTTTAAATGGAAGCTACTAAATTGCCTGACGATTTTGAACACTGGAAGTGTTGCAATTACCAAATGAATCTCGTATAGGTACCATCATACATAGTTTAAATTATAATTCTCTGATATCCCTGCAGGAATTTTTTGAAAATCCACGAACAGCCATGCTTTTAACCACATTATTTAAAAGGAACCAAAGGCAAAGAAATTTATTTTTAAACTGAATATATTTCTAGCTTCATCTTGCTCTTTACACACAATAATATTAATCTCCTCATATTCGCTTCTTCTCATTTTTATTAAACTCTTGCATCGTTACCCGTTTCCTTATCGCCTATTATTTATTACACAATACATCTGCACAACAAAGACGCCTTCTTAAATTATTATTATTGCAGACTATATCGACGATAATCGCCAATGGATTCCACTGAGCAAAAAGCAACAGTGTAGGAAAATTATTCCTTTGTCAAAAAATGCAATATAAACGTCGATTCAAGTCTGACACTTGGAAACGCACGTACAGCGGTGTTGTGTTGGGTGTAGGCGACAGAAAAATCGATCGAAGTGCAAGGTGGCTTAAAGCCAGTTTCCAGAGACAACCAGCCCCTATCGTTCGTCTTCTTGTAACGGTCTGTACGTTATCGGGTAATCCTGGTAACAACTTGTTAAAATAGAGAACGTTGGTTTCATCGTATGTCTCGTGAGTTAAGGTGTCCGTAACTTGATGACATTCTATGGTCCTCGGCTCCACATCCTCCACTTGCCCGTCCTAGTTGCCCGTGCTCCACTCTACATTATTGCAATGCAGTTCTAAACCCTGCCCTCTTGGGATTCCTCCTCGGTAACGGGGATTTTTACGCTCCGGACACTAATGCAAGTTTTATTCGCTGGTACACGGTTAATGGGGTTTAATCCGCGGCTAGAAAAGAGGGAAGCAGTTATAGAAAAATAGATTAAAACCGCGGAATAGAGTCTTCGCACAGAGGGAATTTTACACAGGGGGAAATTGAGAAATTCTGCACGTTCGAAGTAAGTCTTATGTGTCTCTGTTAAGGGGCTAGACTAGTGTGACGGCTCCAAAAAATCGAAATTTTTTTTGAAATACTAAAATAGTGTTTTAAACTTTCATGGAGTTTTGTTCGAAACTAGTTTGTCTTAATTGGATGCCATAAAAACTCAAAAACTAGTGAACCGATTTAGTTTAAACTTGGCAGATATGTTCACCAAACCTGTCATTCTAGCCCCTACCACGATTTTTCTGATACAGCCAAATTGCAAATTTGCGAGTTAAAAACAAGAAATTTTTATGCGAAAAATGAATTTTTTGTTTGGAGAGCCGCCATTTTATTATTTTACTTTTTTTCAAACTTTCTGGTACGGGCTATAGCCACATACATACAGATTGAGAAAATATTTGTATTTTTTTTCCTCAGACCACCACAAGAGCTTATATCAAGGCAGCCATGGAAACAAAATATTTTAAGACACTCCAACAAATTTACGATAACTTTAAAAATATACACTGTTTGTACCTGAAAAAAATTTAGTATACTCAGGAAATATCAGTTGATAAAACTTTATAAATTCAAGCTGATAAGTTTAATGGTCTTTCTTTAAAAAATTTTCAAATATTGACATATTATACGGCGGTCACACTAGCCTAGCCCCTTAACTCACCCTTCCTTGCATGTTTAAATATTGGCGCTGGTGTAACCCGGTTGGTATGAGACTTACTATCTTACTCCTTGTTTTCAGTTATTGGTATTTGAATAGTTGAATGGGGGAGGTTCCTAATGAAATTACTAGAGATTCAAAAAGTTCTGGAACTCTTATTTTTAAAAAAAAGTATGTTTCAACTTGTATGCTTCGTTTAAGAAAATATCTGTTCCTGTGGAATTTTTACTGAAAGAAGTGATACTCTTGGGAACTTCTTTAGAAAGTGTTCTCATGGAACAGATATTTTAGAACTTATATAATAAAAGTTCCATGGAAATAGTTATATTAGAACATTTATTAAAAAATGTTCCAGAAAATAAAGGAAAGTACTAAACTATTAGGTACTAGTTTTATTTAACAATATAATATCATATTCTTCGTGTTTATTTAATAAAAGGTATGAAAATCGTAACATAAGTAATTAATAGTTTCATAAGAAGTATTGATCAGAAAAGAGAACTGGTCAAGAATATTACCTGAATAACATTTTTTTATAACTTACATGAACCAAAATACATAAAAATTCTATAATATCTCCGTAGAAATTATCTACGTAGGTAAATATTACAAATAAATGACATTCAGAACATCAATTTAACTGTAATAATAATGTATTATTGTAGAACTACTCTTCATTGAATAATATTCAGTATTTGATACAACAATTGAGATCTTTTTTAATATTGATCAACAAAATATCTGTTTTAGAGAAATTTTTATTTTTATATTTTATAAGTTCCATTCCAACTAGAACTATTATTTTCAAAAACTGTTGCTTTATCAGTTCTCATGGAAACATATAATGTGAGAACACTTCTAAAAAAGCTCGACGGTACATGTTTCAAATAGAACCTATTAAAAAGTTCCAGAACTTTTTCGGAATTACAGGAACAAAAAACTATGAAAATCGCTTGCACGGTTTTTAGCCGTGGCATCATCAAAGAGGCAAATACATATCTAATACATACCTGACGTGCTTCATATTTTCAAACTTAATTCCCTGGGAATCGAAAATTCATGTAATAGAATTTCATTCAGCGCATTGTGTTCCGCTTCGACGGAGCAATAACCATTTCGAGCAGGGCGAAGGTGAATGTATTTTTAATAATATTCGCGCATTTCATTTTCCAATAGCCATGGACCGTCCGAATTAATTTCAAAGGCCGTGTATTCGAGAGGTCTTACCATTCAAAAGAGTGTCCGCTGTTTCAAAGCTTCCAATATGCTCCTTCAATAACTCATGGTGAATTTCGCATATTGGTCAGAGCAGTGGGTATGCGGGAGGATTCTGGGCTCGTATGCGCCATTATCCACCAGTGATTCGCGGAACAGTATGACTGTAAGCCACCACCTTTGCAAGACACTTTTCAGAAACAGAATGGTCAACTTCGTGTTTAGACCGTCCTTCTTTATTAAATTTTTACGTTGCCACATTGCCTGCTTGAGGCGCTTTCACTAATAAAACTAAACAAGCAGAAGCTTCTTTCTCGTGCAGGACTTCGACCAATCAGATCTCCTCACAACCGCCAAAATTTCGTCGATCAAATTTGTGGAAAGTTCAACACATTCATCAGATTCGTCAACCATTCAAATTTCGTCATGTATTTATAGATTTATACTATGCAAATGTTAATCATTCGGTAAAGATATGATCATGACAAATAACTTATAATTAATCATTTAAAAAATTTGGGGCAATGGACGAGTCGATCTGACGACAGAATGCGACACGTATTCTTGTAACCGAAAAGGGCCATTTCACGCCAAATCGAGGATTTTAATGAAATTTAATTGTTTACGTCATCATTTTGCTGGTTTCGAATTTACTTAAAAAATATTCTACCTAGAAGTTTGTAATTTTTGCCTGTTTAGTTTTAAGAAGTCTATTTAGATGTTTCATTGGTCAGAAATCTGTTACTCGTACCACGACTGACAATTTTGAGCCTTAAGGGGCTGTTCTGATCTAGTGCCCATAAAAATAGGTAATCTTTAGGAATTAATTAAAGGAAAACTACTACATATAATTTAATGGGACCGTTTGCATTAAATTAGGGATGTCTGAAACTATAGAAATAAATTTTTTGTTTTATAATTAATCATTGCAGACGGCACTGAGGAGTAGTTAAATTCAGGCGTCAAAAAATTCATCCAAATCGGTCGAACCTGTAGCCTAAACTCCTAAACCATCGTTTTGAAATAAAAAGCAACGTCGGATTATTAAAGGGCATTAAACTCGCCCTTGGCCTGACCAGAAAAAAATTACAAAAAATCACATTTTCAAGAAAATAACGAAACTTGAAGTTCCCCTATATTTTTCGTCCTTTCAACGCCTTTAAAAATTACAAATTTTCATTTTTTTTTTAAATTTTACTAGTCTATCCATGAGCCAGAAGTATATTCTTCAAAATAAAAAAAATTTTGGTGATACAGGTTCCACCGATTTTGAGGACACTGTTTCGAGAAAAACGCCTTTAAAGTTTTACGTGAGTGCCGAGTGTTACCCATGCATTTCCCGCTACTCAAATGCCTATAACTTCGGGAATTTTACGAATTTCAAAAAATACTTTTTAACACGTATTTCTAAAAGGTTGAACATTCGAATAATGAAATAAAAAAATGTATCATTTAACTCGCGTAATCGTACTATTTTTGCATGAGGAAGCAGCACCTCCTCAGTACAAATTACACCTGACACTAATAATAAGAATCCATTAACGAATGTTACTATAATTAGTGTTTCCCCTTCAAAATTACACCTTAGGTAAAAACTTCATTCGCCTTTATTTTTTAAAGAACTCGCGTACCTATAAATGAATTTAAGCAGTGCGTAAAGCAGTGAATAGCTGTCGTTTTAATTAGTTCTCGCAAAACTAATCGCAAAATAATTTATTCTGCTGACAGAGCTGTTTTCGTTGGCCAGAAGTTTCAGGGGCGCGCGCAAACAAATTCGAAACAATGCGTGGGATAACGAACTGCTCTTTCAATTTGCAACTTCGTAGAAAATTATCGGGGAACAATTTATCTTGCTCACTGAACTGTTTTGAAAACTGGGCTGGATAATTCCTTCGCAGAATCCTGGGGTACAGGTATGTAATTGCGTGTATGTATACCTATACCGTCGAAGCAAGGTACAACTTTCTTCTCGCCCTGTGGCTTTTCAGAAAACTCCAACGGAACGGATTAACTGAAGGCGCTGTCCACTTTTATAAGCTGCTCAAAAAATACTTGAAACGAGTGCTCTTCATTTTAATCCATAAACTCCTAGGGAAGTTACAAAATAACAATTTCCAGTAATAGAAAAGTTCTGTAGATAAAATCAGAAGTGTAGGGCTGAGTTTTGTTGTGTTCAAAATATTAAAGAAAACGACATCTTAGATTCTAGGATTCTATTTAACCGGTTAACTGGCAATGCATCATATATGATAAAAAAAATCTGGCCAATTCTGCTTATGTATCATATATTATGATCAAATGATTAACTTTTTTGATTTTCAAACGATTAGAATGAAACTTGGTGTGAATGGTTTTTGGAGTCGCTGAATCTGAATATGGCATTTGAATTGTAAAATTCAATATGGCAGACTCAATATGGCCGAAGCGAAATGACTAGCGAATTGTTGGATTTGTATAAATTATTCGTACTGTATTCAATTTCATCAGTAAGCTCTTACTCCCGTAGTTAGACGCATTTTTTTTCAAAACTGTATAGATGTAAAAACATCAAAATTGATCTGCAGTGGGTCCCTACTTATATACTTTCCTGTCCTTTTTTACATGTGAGAGATATATTAGTGGCTATTTGCCACCTAGCGGTGACTTTTAGTACTAAGCCGAAACATGCAGATCAAAAAAAGCTCTTGCGGTGGAATTTATGGATGCAGAATTCAGGTATAAAATGATTCGAAACAGTTTCGTAGAAAATAAAAAACTAAAAAATTAACCCCCTAAATACTCATTTTTCAGGGGTTGAGGGTGACATTGAAAAAGTAACTGCTGCAATCGAATTATAGGCAAGAAAACTTCACAAATAAAGAATTTTTAAATAAAAAAAGGTTTAGTAAAGAACTGAAAAAACTCACCCCTAAATCCTATTTTTAGGGGTTGGGGGTGTCAGATGAAAAAATATAACCCACGGAATCGATTCAGCGACTCAAAAAACCCCTGTATACCAAATTCTGTGTGATTCACTTAATTTTTCGATGTTGCCAGTTTGGGCACGTAAAAAAGCCGTGCCAATTAACCGGTTAATTAAGTTAATTTACATTATACAATAATCACTTGCGGTACCTATCACCGAAAAGTAGAGGCGTATCAATAATTCTAATTCTTCTTTCAAATTCGACCTAGTTTCCCTTCGTCTTATTAGAGGATAGTGGATGATAAATGTCACAAGCTAAAATGATTACAGCCGTAATGTAGAGCGCAATTCGTTTTAATCTTAATCTCAACGAAATGATCGAAATGAAAGGGAATATTTGAAGAAGCACTTACTTTCGTGTCTCCCGACGTCATAAAGCGAGGACCAATTGGATATTAGCGTCTGTGAAATATTAATATACAAGAGAGCATAAGGAGGTAGTATTTTATGCTATAAGGGGACGAAATGACAAAAGAAGCTAATTATCCATTAAAGAAATGATCTTTATTGAAAAATGAAGAGTACAAATTATGAATACATTTTTGTTTCTGAATCCTTCAAACTCTATAATTAACAAGAATTATGGCAAAATAAACCTGCACCGAACACTCATATAATAACCCCTATCAATCTTCATCCTTCTGTTTCCAAGATTAAAAAGTTTCTCGCATTCTTCCTCCATTCTTGGATCTCTGATCTCCTGGTATTTAGAGATTCTTTTGCTACTGAAGCGATTCCAGTTGGCCACTAGCCACCTTCTTCTGTTACTCTCTAATAAAGAACATGTCCGTTGCTACGTATATTGTTCCTTTTCTCTTACAATAAATACCCTAACAACGAGGCTTCCTCTGTCTTCTTCCTGGGCCTCCTTGTTCACACCCTTTTTGCCCCCGGCAGTCGGCAAGCTCCGATAAAGAAGCCACCACAACCGCAGCCTCGATCTTCCTTCCTTCTCCCACGGATGTACAATTTCGTCGGCCTTTTTTGCACGCACGTGTGACCCATGACCCAGTTCTTTTCCCCCATGTAAGTAGGAGCTGCTCCTCTTTTTTCCAGGACACGTGTTCACACCTTTTTTCTGGAACACGTGTTAACGTCTTCCTTTCCTTGGTCAATCGAGAGCCGACGGTGAAGAACATCACCGCGCCTGTGGCCTCAGGCTCCCTTTCTTTTCCTCGAGGTGTGAACAACTGTACGTCGTTCTTTTTCGCACGCATTTCAGGGGATACTCTAGTGTAACTATCTGTTTTTCACCGCCATCTTCGGGAATTTATTTAACAAAAACTATAGGTTTATACTGTCTGACGTTTTGCCTGGATATTGAGGTATGTTTGAAGTGATACTCGGAATTTTTTTGAGGTCTCTGAGGTGTTTGAGCTCTTTCAAAAAAATTATATTCTGATAGGCGATTGTGTGGGGACTGTTATAGTCATCAAAAATGGAAAAACTAAGGTTTATTTTATTTATTATGGTTGTCGCTATGGATGCAACTACAGAGGCTCCCTTAACAATACAAATTTGTGGAATGACAGTATGTTGAAAAAAATGTCCCATTTTTGCCAAAAATTTAGCTGCTTTCATTCTGTAAAATTATTTTTTTACAAGATAAAAACTCGTCCGTGGCCAGTGAAAACTACCCGCCATGTAGAACCCGTTTTCTTTCCGCCGTTTTGTCCCGTATCGATTCTTTTCTTATTGGAACAGGGTACCTATGTGTTTTTTTATTCGAATTTCGTTTCAGCCATAACCAGCGTAACTACTGAAACCAAATGTTCGGAATTTTCGACGTAGACTTTTTTAAAAACTGATGACACATTTATGAAAAAAATTGCACTGCCCTTTCGACCTATTTTACCTTATAAAGAATGATATATTTGTTTATATCCCTTAATCAATGATCGCTATTACATCGATATTTTACCAAATTTGAGCGAATTTTTTTAATACACAATTGCACTGTGGAACAACTTGGCCGGATATCTGGACTCCAGGAAACATTGTTGGAGTACGATTTTCGTAGGAATTCGTGTGGGATCGATGGAGGAATATTTCTCCGGATGAATAGAACGCGTCGTATTGGTATACCGATATGAAAATGAAGACGTCGAGGCTCCGGAACCTATGCAGTAACGGACGGGAAAGGGGATGGCACCAGGGGGCAAAGAATATTCTGCAGTAAATTATTCGCGTACCAGCAAATTTTTATATTAATCTGCCTTCCATTAACAAAATTCCTAAATTCCCTCGACACGCTGGCAGAGCTTTTTTCGGCCAGCAGTGTTTCGATAATTTCGTCCGATACACCAGCTAGAAACGTGGATACGAAGTGGAGGGCAAAAAGCACGGCAATCTGGAGCAGTAGCGTTGCAAGCGCGGCATGGTATACCGATATGAAATCTGCGAACGAGACACATGATTTAAGCGTGGGAGAATGAGCAGGGGAAAAGTAAGCAACGGGAAATGGGAAAGTTCCCGGCCACCTTAAACAAATAACGGCACGTTCTGACTTTTAAATTACCGTCGGCAAAAGCTGACAATACTAATACCAGATACTACTATAATCTCCGTTGGACAAAGAATTCCTCGGGAATTTATGGTTGAAAATTACCGTTCGCAAACTTTTGCAGCCGTGCTTCTGCGGGTCGTGTACCCGCACACGTTGTCGCGACCCGTTCTTAGCTGCTTAACCCGCCGCGTTAGTACTTTTAACACGTTTATCGAGGGTGGAATCGTGTAACCGGATTAACAGGTTGCCCGTGTAAAGAACAAACTTTTATTCCGCCGTCGGGAACGAGGTAAATAACATTTCCCTATTATCAGCGCCCCTGTTCGTTTCGCAGCGAAACTGCTCATACCTGCTGGCCAAATAGACGGTTAATCGTTGCGCGCGGTAGATGGAAGTTGCGCATTTGAAATTTTACCGTGTCGTACACGACATAAACACCGAGAATCGGTCTCGTTTCGCGTCGGTAAATGTTTATGATTGTTTTCTGATTTTATTGAATTTTTAGTCTCTAGGAAATGGGAAGCGAGTGTCGTAAAAATTGGATGTGATTCGTAACAATTGTTTTATCTGTGGTTTAAGTATGCGAATGGCATGCTATTTGTGTGCGCGAATGGGCGTGTGTGTGTATTCACGGATGTTAAATAAACACTTGAATTTCGTTCGAAACAACTGCGAAACAATTTTTATGAACGCAGGCACTTGCCGAGCGTGTTAGGATTTAATTGTGTCACCGCGTATATGGTGGCATCTCGTGCAGAATAGTTGTCAGAGAGGTAACAGGCGGTAAGACGGAGAAGAAAGACGGTTAAGGGCAGAAGACCGTATAAATCGAATGAAAAATAGAAATGTGACGTTCCGGCCGCGCCACGGTATCGCGACTTAGTGTCGACGAGCGCCACTAGAGGTCTAATCTTCTCGCTAGTTCTAACTCCCAATCACATTTCATATATATACAAGTTCCAAATTATGTCCACTGTGTCGCCGTGTGTGTTTTATCATTTATCTTTTAAGATGGTCGTCGTTAAGAAAAACTGAAATTAACAAAAATGTCTATTGTTGTCGTGCAATTGGAGTTTGGAATATTAATAGAGGTATTAAAGAAGTTTCGCTGTGGTCGAAGCATCCACCATGAAGATTTTCAGGCATCCGCTGTGCTGGATCCGTGGGCTTTATTTACTGAAAGCGGAATCGTGAAATCCTCCCTTTGTTCCGGTTATTCATGTACGTGGGATTAGTATATCAGCAGATAAGAGACCTCTATCAGATCGAAACTTTCGGATGTTTAAAGTGTTGCCCTCTCAAAGTTTGCCAGCTGCAGCGTAAAACCACGCTTATCCGCCTTCTTCACTTAAAAACTCGTTCGTTCTGAATGGGTGGTTGGGTCGAAGTTGGTGGTTAAGATCAAAGACATCGGTAGTAACATATTGGGGGACCATATTTTATGACTAGAAAATCTGCATCTTTCGCTGAACATTCCGTTCCACACAATTAATTTGCCGGATTTCCGGGAGGGCTCATTACATTCTAGTGACTTAAAAGCAGACTTGGGCTTTAACCAAATAAAAAATTATTTAAATAACGGATCGAATAACAGTTAAATCTTTAGATTATTCGACGTCAAATAATTTTCTGGCGTGCGTTCGAGCGCCGAGGACCGTCATTGGGCGATACTACAGTAAAATTATTCGATGTCGAATAAAGTTAAAGTTAAAGTTACAGTTAAAGTTGAAATTGAAAAATTTATTCGGCGCTGAAGTGGAGACGTTCGACGAATACAAAAACTACTTTATTCGTCGAATATAGTTACCTCGGGTCAACTTTATTCGACACACGACGAATAATTTTTTTATCTTTTATTCGTTATTCAAAATTTATTTAAATAAAATTTTTGCCAATCTCTGCTTCAAAGCAATGGGTAATAGAAATTATTTATTATGTTAATAATGAGTAGTGGTATGATGAACGGTGGCTTCATTGTGACATACAAAGACGCACAACTGTTTAAATAGAATCACTTTTAATAACCAACAAAGAAAAAGTGAATGTGATTGACACATTATAATTCAGCTCCCTTTTAAGGTAGTTCCTTACCGACTATGTTAGTCAAATTAGAGTTGGGTAGTAAACGATGAATATAAAGTAGTCTGATATTATAGAAATAATAATAATAATTTTTAACATCATGCATATATATTTTAAAAAGTTCAATGTTAATATAAATAATTTTATTAAATTGGTTAGCGAGTTGGAGCAGCAGATTTGGCAACGTCGCACACATTTGGAGCGTCTTTTATAACCAAAATGTCAGAAAAAGTGTTCATATGAATTTGAATCGTCGTTCGATATTTAAATGTCTGAACATATCCATTGCGCGACGTTGCCACGTTGACTGCTCTACGTAATTTCTAAAAAATTTGCACGTAAACCTGTTTCTTATGGGCATTCACGAAGAAACCACGTGGTCAGTTTCGCAGAAATTAATAAATTCATTTCGTGACATTATAACCCCTATTTTCCGACTCTGCCATATGCCACTGTGTTGAAATGCATCAACTTTAATTAGAAGTTATTTACAATTTTGAGAATTTGTTTAAGCATTGACCGAAATAATTGATAATCATTGACCGAAACGTTGGAATTTGATGAAAATTCTCAACATGGCAAAATAGCTTTTATTTAATTACTTAATACGATCATTCGGTCATAATCATTGACCGAAACGTTGGAATTTGATGAAAATTCTCAAAATTGCAAAATAGCTTTTATTTAATTATTTAATAGACCGAACCAGCGCGCCGAAATCACCTCTTCTAATTAGAACAATCTTTACGGTCGAAATTCAAATTATATTATTTAAAATGCATCAACATTAATTAACAATGTCTCGATAACAATGTGGTAAATCGATTTTAAACTTCGTACAAGGATTTCTTGTATTCGAAATTAGTTTTGAACGAAATTTAAAAGAATTCTTGAATTTGGTAGAATATTCAGGAACTACCTTAATAAAATCTCCATTGCACATACATTATCCCGCAATGGACCAAAATTAGAATCCCCATTCGATTTCAAAATCAAAATCCACTCCACCATTACGTCTAAAATATCCCAAAACATCCATCCTCCGTAATTTTCATTTAACCCTTGACATCCTGCCCCAACGAATCCTCGGCTCCCTTAATTCGTCGCGTGGACGTCGAATTTCTCCTCTTTTTCTAGCACTTTCACGCGTTATCCTCGAGTGTATGAGAGTCACGTGTAACTTTGCGAAATAACTTTCAGAGTGGTATCGCACCCGCTGCCGCGAAAGTATCAGAGTCAAACGCTGCGCGGTGAATTTCCACACAAAGGGGTGGAACTTGGCCAGCAGGAAGACACCGCGGCGAACTTTTGCTCCTTTTCACACACACACACACACACACACACACACGGCGTCCAAGGATAAAGTTAACAGGGTGCCGGCTCGCGAGATGAATCCCCCTGGCTTTCGCGCGACTGATATAAATAAACGGTCCGCGTCTAATTACGAGAGTTCTTCGGGGAATTGAAATTTAGTCCCGGTCGGTGTAAAACAGGGACGAAACTGGAGGATCCGCTCCGTTTGGTAAAAGTTCGCCGTGTCTCTTTCTGCGGCCGGAAATGTAGTCGCGGTTTTGTTCGGCGAAGCTGCGTCTTTCCACTCCCCGCGATCCCTGTATCAACGTTTTAAACGTTTGTGCTGTCGAGTTGCGTTTGGCGATGAGTAAGTTGCCCTAACTGCAGTTAGGTTCATAATTACCTATTGGCTGTTTGCTGATCAAATGTTTTGGGGCCGTAAGAAGCCAGAGACGCTTTTGAGGGAGAATATTTTACGGAAGTTTAAATTGGATCTCTTGGAAATAAATTCTTGATGGTAGATAGGAATTCAATATAGTTGGTTCTCAAGGTCTGCTGGTTTTATGAGTTTACGGGGTTTCTGCTGTAACTGAAGCTGTACAGATGCTTCTAAATAATTGCTGTTCATTCAGGAAACGTGTATATTTTGTAAAACCACCTCTTTGAATATTGCCAAGGAATAAAAAGGTACAGGGTTATCGCATTCGCTTCGTAAAGCAAACACTAATTAAAAAAGAAGAAAAACGTAGTAAATCAAGAGATATGCATATCTAAAATACCGGGCCTCTTTAAAAGCCCCTAACACGCATTTACGTTTCCAAAGGTATACATCTCAGTGCCTACCAAACGTCCATACAACATTCTGCTCAGAAATTTATGCACCTGCATAATACGATCCAAAATTTAATATCACAGAGTTGACATTTCCTCTCCCAACAGCTTGTACAGTAACTCCGCCCTAAACAACAGCTACCACGGTCGCAACATTACTCCGCAAACACAAACAAATGAAAAGTAGTGCAATTACCACAAGTTCACACTTAACCGTTAAGAGGATGAAGAAGCAACACCAACATAGAAAAACATCGGATCAACATGGTCAAACGTTTTGTCGAGCCTCGAGTCTTTAATACGGTTGCCCTTATTTATGGTGCGGACCTCTCTATACTCAAATATGTATACAGTAATTGTAGAAAATTGAATGCTCTTCCAATATTATTTGAACAAAATTTCGATAGCGCTTACCATTTTTGAGAACCGTAAACTGGGGTGACTTTGCCCGCCGCGCCGGGATGACTTTGCCCACTTTTCGGAAAAACTTTATTTTATTTTATGGTGAAGTAATTAGAACACATGATGTTTTGTAATCGATAATAATTTCTCCAAGGTCAAACGAAAGAAACAATAGTGAATTCAATCATATGGTAATGTTTCAGTCAAAGTAAATAATTACACAAACAAAATTTATTTTCCAAGAGAATTTTATGATCTCCGAACATTGTGTTGTTGAGAGAAAATAAACCTTAAAATCTCGTACAAAATTGTTACACAATGCTAAATATTTTATATGATCCACATATTTTATCTTTTTGTTTGTAGTCTTATGTATCCATTAGAATAAAAACGAATGCTCAATATATTCATAATTCAATAATGAGTATTAGGCATGTTTTCACTGAAAAATTTTAAGTGGGCGAAGACACCCCAACTGAGCGGGTGACTTTGCCCACCATGTTTTTGGTATTTTAAAAGCGTACGTTTAAGTAAAGAATTTTTTTAAAAGCCTATTTAAATCTACGCGCCATCTATCGTATAAGAGTATTTTTCAAAAAAGAATTGAATGCACCAGGAGTGCTGAAAAAGTTATTTGAAGTTCAAAAGTGGGCAAAGTCACCCCAGTTTACGGAAATTCTTTAAATCCAACCCATTGATGAATTCTAAACTGTAAGGCCTGGTCGGCACCCTTTCCTGTTGCCCGATTGCAATAATCTTTTTCGGGGACTATTTTTTTATGAAATGGAACTATATTAGGGGGTGAGAGCAAAAGAAACCGCAGGTTTAAAGTAAGCGCCACCCTACTCTTTAATCCCTTTTCAAGCTTTTCAGCAGCTCGATACATACCTCCATGTGCATCACACTCCCCCGGGCATCTGTTTACGCGTTATCTCACCTCCGCGTGAGATACGAGCGGCGGGCCCTCGTAAAGAAGGGAAGTGTTTTCGGATATATTTGTTCGCGCGACCCATTTCGGTGGATTTGATGGGCCGTGGGCTAATCCGGTGAGTTATGCCCGCGAAAGTTCCTCGCGATTTTTCTGGCCCGGCCAGTTTGTCATCCCTTCTTGCGCGCCCTTTTAAGCCGAAGTAACTTTCCCGCCTCTATATCGGCGGAATTCAGTCCCAGAAGCGAGAAATCTTCGATCCCAATCGTCGCGGTCCAGCCAACTCTCGTCGCTTTTCTTTCGAAGTTACAGGCTCCCGAGTCGTGACTGCCCACCGTGCTCGTTCCACGGTCGTTGTTCCGCGACCGAGTGCAATTAAGGGCGCATTCTTACGTTAAAGTGCACGGTAACCCGCTGCTTCTTCTTCACGCTCGAAATTCCTTGCCTCGCGTCTCCGGGGACGTACGACACCGCGAAAAAATTCGGGCGCGTCTGCCATATTTGCAGCCCGCACTCGGATAGAGATTGTAGAGTCTGTAGTTTAACGTTTGCACGTTCGTTGAACGATTTTTGTACGATAAAAGCGTTCACTTTGCTTCCAGCTGTAGGCGTCAGTGGTTTAATTACTTACTAATTGGTGTTATAATTACTTGCCTATGGCCCTTTGTGACTTTACGATTTAAATATCCTTTGATGAACAACATAAACAATGGTTACTTAAACTTTGTAATGCAAATGACAAAAATGTGTGAAAATGGTGATGAAAGGAAGGTGGATATTCTGGTAAAGAAACGATTTATAATAATAAACATTATGTAACTTATAATATTTCCTTAAAAATTATTCTAACATAAATACAAAATTTTAGAACACTTTTTCACCAATGGGTGTAACAATCTAGACTTGCATATGGCAGTGTAAATGACGTGTGGCGTTGAGTTGATAGAAATCCTCCGTGGAGCTGAATATTATCGTCCAAACGATAATTGAAAGCTGGGACATAGTTGCAAATTTATGGCGACTTACACGGAAGAAGCTGAATACAAATCACTTGGCTTGCGTTTCTTTCAGTGGAACAGCTGGTGGATTTAATTGCTTTCCCTGGATATGGAGGGAATGCGAATCTAGTTGTAGGAGGAAATGTGTGCATGTATAGCAGAATGAATGCATGGCCATTACATGGTCTTGTTTTGCTGCAAGTAAAGCGCGGGCTTTGGGATCGGGAGGTAGAAGAGGGAAATAAGGTGGGGCAGAGAGAACATCTTGCGTGGTCGCTAAAAGTGACACTGAATTGTTTCCATTTGGTGTCTAGTTTTCTTTGAATTTTACTGCTTATTTAATGTTCGATAACAGATGAGGCTGAGTTTGAAAATGTTTGGTACTGTTTATGTAGTAGGTATCTATTGTATGTACCTACCATGTTTAAGTAGAAAAGAGAATTTATAGTCAACAGAGATTGATTTTCATGATAAGCTCATGATAAGTAAACTTACGTCTAATTTAGCAGTTTTAATTGTAAAATTGCATATGCTATCGATAATCAATGATTTTTACAAAATGGGAGAAAGAAGTTATTCTACGTATATTTAGCTAATGAAATTGAATGACTATCAAAGATTATGAAATTTATAATGCCAAAGCTCAGAGACCATAAAGCCGCATATTCACCTGTGCATTCGGCGCGAACCGATTGTTTGCTCGTTTTGGAAAAAAATTGGGTTCTCTATGTATTCTTATAGAAAATTTTGCGCTGATTCCGAATATATACCATGTTCCTATACCTAAAATAAACGATTCATGTGTTTTTTGGCCAAAAACCATGAAAAATCACGTTTTTTCACATATTTTGCGATATTGAGCAGTTTTCTTCTGCCTCCATGTAATTTTGTCCAATAGAAAAGTTGTATAGAATTAAAATATGCGTTTTTTTTAATTTTTTAAATTTATTTTTAACTGTCAATATTCGTTTTTTGAACGGATTTTGTACTTGTAGAATGTTTATACAATTTTGTCTAATATATCTAAATATATCAGTCAACGATATATTTTCTGGATAACATTTTTTTTTCGCCTCGAGAATCTTGTTATACGATGGGAAAATGTTATGGCCGATGTCTTTCATGTTTTGCTCAATATCGCAAAATATGTGAAAAAACGTGATTTTTCATGGTTTTTGGCCTAAAACACCTGAACCGTTTATTTCAGGTATAGGAACATGGGGTATATTCGGAATCAGCGCAAAATTTTCTATTGAAAGGCGACACCCACAAGAGCGATCGACGGTCAACAGTAGCAATTAGGTATTAACCTTTTTTTACGAAAAAAACTTACAAAAACGTTTGCGTACGGTACAGACGGCGATGGACGGTGAAATTTTTTAATGGGAATTGTACCTCAAAATATGTACTTTCAAACCTTTCCAGTGTCGTTGCGGAGGTAGACGGAGGTACCTGAAAAAAATGGTGATTTCTAAAACACCTCGGTATTCTTTGAGATATTGTTATATTCTGACAACAGTTTCAATTCTACTCCTTCTATTTCTACTTCGGAAAAAACAGGTCCACTTAGTGATATGTAGAAATTTTGGCCATACTTCTTTAGTGCGAGTTTTTCCGCACTTGTAATCGGTTTTAGAGGCTAAGTGACAGGAAATGATCAATACATAACCGATGAAAAAACATACCTAAAAAAGCAATACGAAATTGTGACATGATGTTTTGAGTTTTTGTCCGCCTCTGAACCACTGTGCGGCGCGCGTTCGGCGAGCATTCGGCGCGCGTTCGGGCCGATTCGCTTGCTGGCGGTCCATCGAAGCGTGCATTCGGGTCCGAATAATACCATCAAATGGACGCCGCGAATTCCACTCAACCCCGAACGAGCAAAAAATCGGTGCGCGCGGAATGCACATTCGGGGCGAGTGCACAGGTGAATACGCGGCTTTATACACCCGCCATGCCACGGTGTTTGATTATTATATCACTCCACAAAGAGGGTTGACAAATCCCATCCATTGGACAGGTATAAAATTAGCTCGAACACCATGTTGAAATTTCTCTCAAATGCAGTACCTACTTATCACAAACGAATTAGTGATCGTCGTCGTACCGATCTGAAGCCAACAGAGCGAGAGAAAAGTGATAACAATACTGCACACAGAGCACAGAAAGTGGTGTGTTTGAAGCTGCGGACGCATCAGCAAAATTGCTAGGCACCAATTAACCGTTAACAAAGTGAGGTATGTAGTTGCAGCTTCATCGACTACGAGCTTTAACTTCTGTAATGCACTTCGCGCGAATTCACCACGGCCGCTGGTGAAATCTCGAGAATTCGCCCTCGGATGATTAACCGAATTCCAAACGGTATTATGAGTATTGCAAGCTCATGGTAACGTGATGGCTACAGAACATGCCCGCGGATATTCCAGAAATTTCCGGAAACTACCTGAAGAAAGTGTAAAAAAATATTATCATGGCCATAGTTTTCATAAATGAACCTATATGTATGTATGTCTGGTTCGATGAAAGGCCCTTTTTGAACTCATACAATAACATCGCTCGAACTTGCTTTTTCTCCATCTTTAACGTGAACGTCGAAAAGAAACAAAAGAAAACAGCGGAAACAAAAGAATTTCCATAAATCGATAGAATGAATTCACGCTTTAACCTTTAGAGGGCCGGGATTTTTTCACCGAAATTGTAAATTTGATTTACTTAAAATTTATGCATATAGGGTAAACTGTACAATGATTGGCACCCTAAGCGGAAATCCCAATTGGAATGTTTATCTTTTTTTGTGGTTTTTATATGGTCTTAATCTTTAGTTATTAGCAACGATTATGGGTTTCTCGTTAAAATAAAACCTCTTGAATACGTATTAAATCTTTTATTTTAAAAATATTCAATGAAAAACAAAAAAGGCATAAAAGTACAATCATTGACACCCTGAAATTTGAGGTTATGTAGAAGCTTAAAGTGTTTAAACAGACTATTTAATTCACTATTAAATACCTACAACACTTAGTAAATCTGTATTCTTTCAATCCATTACTTATTTATAAAGCGACACAGATAAAACTCAGTCCTTTGTCCCACTTGATGGTGTTGCCAGATGTAAAATGTGTAGCTCAACTACTGGGCTTTGTAGTGTTAAAGTGAAAGAAAAATAAGAAATTGGAAAAAATACTTTTTAAGCTTGTACTTCTGAATATTTAGCTCTTTAATCCGGAGTGCCAATGATTCGTGCAGTGCCAACATTAGTGGAGTGCCAACATTAGTGCAGTTTACCCTATACCACCAAAATGGCCGGCAAAGTATCCAAATTCCTAGGTGGCCACTATAGTGGCCAGCCCGGCCCTCTAACGGTCAAAATGGTATATTACATGAACATAGCCATAGTA
Organism: Andrena haemorrhoa; assembly: GCA_910592295.1. Taxonomy (NCBI): domain Eukaryota; kingdom Metazoa; phylum Arthropoda; class Insecta; order Hymenoptera; family Andrenidae; genus Andrena; species Andrena haemorrhoa. The sequence goes on from OU342943.1 coordinate 19,272,967, forward strand.
AAGTTTATTCCAAAATAAGCATGAAAGATTAAAGTCACAGAAGCCGAAATTATTTTCGCATCAACCTAATAATTATTGCTTCTCTCGAAAATGAAGATGATTCCTTCGTTATAACTGTTGTCAATAATGTAAATAACAATTTCTTTAAACGAATGTCTGTTCGTTTTCGCAAAATTTTATTTTGGAGAAATACAAAAAAACGTCCAGTACGTTGATACAGGAGCACGGAAAAAGGATAATCGACATTGCGAAATTCGGAGAATAAAATTCTTCCAACAGACTGCAACATGTTACTAAGTTTGTACCGTACAATAGAGAACATTTAATTTTCCGCGGTCGAAGCTGCAGGTATTCCTGAAACGCGTTTACGAATTCGACAGCGTGATGGAAAACGTTCGCCCATACGTCACAAGGGAGTTTGTTTAGCTTGAATAAGAAAGCAAGCAATATATTCTATAATAGAAAAGCATATATCATCGTTTCACGTGCACCAATAGCAGAACCAAATTTATGCGCTTTCTAAGAATTCTTGTAATCTCTGGCTAAACGTCCATGCGTCTTTTTCAGCTGCACAATAATTCAAGCAAAACTTGCAATTGCCATCTGACGATGTCATACAAGAGATCAAATTTTATTTTATAAAGAGCAGTGGATTCAAAGAAAGAATATTGAGTAACTACTTACAAGGGAACATCCCGAACCCGGATATTCGAAAAATTCTGAAACTTTGTGAATATGTAGGGGATTTCCTCCTGATTACAACGCAATTTTTCTTTGCTGCCCAAGTTCACTCTAAGGGCGTGTAATTGACCGCTGAAAATCCGGTTATTTTTCGATTTTGGGTTAGAACTCGGGAATTATAAAATAATTTTTACACCAAATGATAGATCTAATTAAAAGAGGTAACTTTTGTCTTGAAACATTTTTTCTATCTCTTAAAGTTCGCGAGTTATAACACAAAATCGGAAAGTAGCCGAATTTTCAGGGGTTAATTTCGCCCCCTTCGAGTAAATTTGGGCAGCAAACAAAAATTGCGTTGTAATCAGGAGGAAATCCTCTACATACTCACGAAGTTTCGGAATTTTTGGAATTTTCAGATTCGGGATCTTGCCTTGTTAGTGAAATTGTGCTTCTGATTTCCTTGCCTGGCCACTGTGACGAGTTTAACAGATAATTCGATTGGGGTCCATCCAATGATATATCAGTATGTAAATCATGCCCATTAATCAAGTGTCATTGTATTAGATTGCATTGAGAAATGAAACCGGGGCGGACAATGCAGTCACGCGTAATCAATTCAGCGATCAATGGCAAAAATTAAGTTTGACGTGACGGTAGAGTAAACTCACAGTGACGACATGAAATCAAGTTTTGCAAATGTTCTATCTATATATAAAATGAACTTTCCGCAAAATAGTGTAGATGGTTGAGATAATACTAACAAGAGATGTTCGACAACTGGCAAATTCAAAGTAACTTTGCAGAAATATAGGTAATTCAAATGATGCTAATAACCATTTTTTATTTCAAAAGGAAAGAAATTTAGAAAGGAAATTTCTCAGCTGACAAAATAACTTTACAAGACGATATTGAATGATACTTAATTTTAGCACCACTCAAAGTGGGGCCATAAACGCTTAAATGTAAATATAAGTTGAAATTGAAAAACACAGTGTCAATTGTGGAATTATTTAATTGGAAAATTTACAATACCCGTTGTATGGTATCAGATATTGAAACCATAATGGAAATGGACATAACAATGGCTGACATGTGCGTAATGAGGATATTTATTCATTTCTGTAGAAATCATGTTTTTATTCAACGAAAGGTGTACAATTAACGGCGTAAATCCCTTCATAACGGTACGACTTAATCGGTAAAGAGATAAGTACATGAGCTGGTTATTAAGTATAACAAAAAGGGCTGAATGAAATACAATGGCAACGGTAAACCTGTATTATTTCAATCAATATAACAATGAAACGGCTAATATACGGATGTAGCAATCTGAATATGCATTACGTCATTATTATAAGCTTAAATTACAACTGCCAGGCCTAGCGTGACTATTAACATTTGGATGAAATTATGTAGGTCGTGAATCATGGTTTTTGGCAAATGTTGCAACGAGTGTTTGCACTGCCGAAGCCAAACAGATCAAATTGCAATATATAATATACATACATGATTTACAAACCGCGTTTTATTTAAACAGTACTCAGGGACGTTTTCATGCGAAACTAGCTCCCTGCTAATGTGTGGCATATTTACTGTTCGCCGTTTACACGTCGCAGGCTTCCGAAAATTAGTCGATGACATCATATACTATACAGTTAAACATATTACAGAGTGTAGTTCACGCTTCCCAATACAGAAATTCGAAATCGAAATTTGATGTACCTACCAACTGCGGTTAATAACTGAATAACTATGTAGTATTTTGTAGAAATTATACTGGTCGACACTATTGTTTCCGAATATGTGAGAGGTTTGTCTTAATAACTTGGCCACGATAGTAAACGATTAACAATACTTTATTCACAATTCTCGCACATGGCGACGTACGCAACAACACACTGTCCCCTCTGTGCCTCTCGGCTCGGGTCGGCCGTCGCCGCCGGCCTCGACACGCATGCGCACTCTCTCACAAATATATATTTATGTAGGACATTAAGTGAAATGCCCAAGAAAATGTATATAGGTGCAATCTTCTTACAAATCATGTAAGAAGTAAATAAGACAGAGAAAACAATTTGAATACACGACATTTACATACAACTTTAGAAGACTTATAACGAGGGCTAATTTATTGCGACACATTTTGCGTGACCGAATGGCAAAAAATAGTGTTCAGCAGCATAATACTTCTACATATGGAGGGTCGAGATTCATACTGGTGTAAGTCACTCGCATAGTGTTCCTCGTAAAATAATATTTTGCGTTTAGTGTTATAAAAAACTCTAAATATATATTACAATTGTGGGAAAATACTACCCTGATAAATATGTATAGAACACTTAAGAATTCAAAAAAATATTAATCTTTTTTTTTCACTTGTCAGCAAAACGCATGAATAGCATCCAATCCACATCAGCACATTCGTTATATTAATCTATCTACTGTTCATGCGTCGTGCTGATAAGGGCAACAATACTTATTATTATTCGGACTTACACCAGTAGGTATGTTCGAAACGCTTTGCTCTTGTTAGTTAAGTGCTAAAGAGAAATGTTCTTATTTCTTAGTCAAGGATGATGTTAGAACTTAATTCACTATGAAAATAAACAGATAGAGGCTTTAAGACTTAAAATCTGTTATTAACTCAAATTATCAAAATTTGGACTTAGGGTAAAGCTAGGTAATATGGAACTTCGTAAAATTTCGATAAATAAATAACGAACTCTTCAGGCAATCGTGTATACTAGAAACCCCCCCATAAATATGACTCGTGTATGAAAAAAGCTAATTCCCTTTAATTCGCGAAAAAAGTTCACATGCAAAGATTGTTAAATCAACTTTGCTAATTCCAATCGAATACAAATCACATCAGTGCTCAAATTTTCAGCTGCGGTTTCAATGATATTTTTACATATCATTATGTAAATATGATTACGCATTGTTCCTTCGCCCCCTCATGTCAGTGTTGTTAAAAAAAATCCCCTACCTTTGACAAGCCTTTGAAATCAGATGTTCCATATTACCTGCCTTTACCCTACACCACTACGATATATTATTGAATACCATTGTAGCTCACACGGCAGAAAAGCATAATTTCCATTACACCTATTGGGAAATATTCTGATAGTAAGCTCTGTAATCGGGTGAATCGCGTTACAGGACTGGTGTCACACAACTATTGAAATAGTGCAATAATGTTTTTGTCATTAAATAGTCTGTTAAATTTTACAAAATCGATCATCAAACAGTCGAAATTCCTAATACTGCCAATTACATGTGACAGCTAACCCGATTAGACTGCTTCAATTTTCGCCACCAGATGGCGTGGCAGAAATAAGAAAATACCAATAACGCTTGCAATACTTCGAAATATAATAGAAAACCGTCCAAACCGTACAAACATCTTCGTCCAGAAACGTTATTCCATCGAAATACGTATCCAGGAACGAAAGGAAACAGCCCTACCGCCTCTATTTACTGTTTCAAATACCGCAGCTTCCCCACGGCCCTCGGTAAAGTACACATCTTCCGCAAAGGCGCGGGGGGCCAACGACAAAACCATTCGCCCTCTGCCTATACTTATCCCCGAGAGATCCCCCCTATTTGGCCTAAGTATTAAAGTCGTTTGTTCACGGTACATATTCCACGCGATCGATTAGCCGAGCTACGGTGGAAACTGCGACGGTAGGTGCCACTCGGCGCGGCGATCTAACCGATCGAAAAATTGCCGCGACACAGCCTCGGTAAACCGGCAAGTAAACCAAACGACCGGGTGTCGGGATTAAATCTATTTACCTAACTGCGTCGAGCTCACTTGGAATCAGGATCGAACGAATCCTCGGGCACGTGTCTCTCGACCAGACCCCCGTTGCCATGGATCTGTCTCTTTGCCAGGGATCGGCTCGCCTGTCCGATCATCCCCGATATCGATCACGCGTCCCTTTTTGCTACCTTGTACGCGGCATCAGTGACGGTAAGATTATACGGGGAGCGTAGACAGCGGATTGGCAACGTCGCATTCGAGGCACGTGTACGCTCGAACTTGAGGAACGTATTATTATACGCGATACACGTATTATCGGGCGCACGGGGGTTGGATACCGGGGGGTAAATCCCACGGCAGTCGGCTCGGATGGAAATGTGGAAAAATGTGGAAAAACGTTTGTGCGGGTCGTTTCACGGTGCCCGAACACGCGGATCGGCATGTCTGCAGCGTTCTGAAATTGGTCGGAACTGGTGGAAACGGAATGACGGAAGGGTTGCGCGCCATCGCCTACCGCGCCCCCGTTCGGCTCGACTGCTGGTCGATGATTGGAATTTGTTTGGCATACGATATCTCGCGTAACTCGTGGGTTTGAATGAAGAGATCCTGTATCTAGATTCGCGTCGTAAATCAATTAGTCCTGTGGGACCTATGGAATGAAAATGGGGCTGTTCGGTGGCGAGGTTTCGGGGTTTGATTGCTGTTACGCTTCGAGGGTTCGCAATGTTTATTGGCTCGCGAAGGGGGCAGTGTAGCTTTCCTTTTCTCGGGAATACAAGATCTCCTTGGTATTATTACGCTGTAGTTTTTCCAATAATAATAATAATAATAGGTCTTTATTATGTTCGCAAAAAACACGAAGATAAGCAATGGGCGAGAATCGGCAACTTGCTGCTCTTAAGGGGATTAAGTAGGCAATCGTTTTCCGTGAAAGAAATACTTTCTTTTTAATGTATTTGTCAAAAAATGAAAGCAAATCCAGATATATCCTTTTACCCAATGTTTATTATTATCACCGAGATTTAAAAAAAAAGATTGGTATGAAATATACATGTGCTTTAAAAATGGCGGTGCTGGCTGTTAAACATGTTAACGTTCTTCTGTGGTTTTGCTGTAATATTGGTGTTAAAAAGTGACGTATTCCAATTTCAAGGTGTGACTCTTGTTTGTTACATCGTAGTTTCCCGCGCAACCAAGAAAAACTAATATTAAAACAGAATTATTAAATTGGTTGCCGAAACACGGCGGGTATTTCAAGAAAAATTCGATCGTGTTTGTGGGTTACTAAAAATTCGCGACTTTTTAATTTTTTTATGAAAATCTCGAATTTTTATAGACCATGTAACAGGTTGCGCGGGAGGTGACACATGTTTTATGCATCTTGTCACTTATTCAAGTCGATCTGAACCGCCGTTCATTCGTAAATACGGCAAAACCAAGAGAAAGAAAGATTCGAGAGAAACGAATTTAAAGTTTCTGGACAAAGGCGAGGTAATAGGTTACTGCTTGACCTTTTTAGCTGTTCAAATCAACAATTTTGCGAATTGCAATATAAATCAAACGGCACTTTATTAAGGAAATATAGTACTTTCAGAAAATGCAATGAAAACTCGATTTGTCAACTGCCTAGTCCCTTTAAGTCTAACCCCGAGACTAATGATAAAATACAATAATAATAGAAAGAGAATATGAATACTAATAATTAGAAAATAAAATTAAATGCAAAATACACAACCAAAGAAAAACAAACGTATTACAGCAGGCATGTTCATCTTTACAATAATAGCTAGGTATGTGAAAGTAACTTTCACTGTAGGTGCTTGCATTCGTAATCAATATTGTAGTAAAGATTATAGAGAAATACATAGAACGTTTTACAAGGATAGACCTGCAGATGGAGTATTAACTATCATGTTAACTAAAATCGTGTCACTTTTTTCGAATTGGATGTCAGAAATCACTGCTGATACGTTAATACATCCAGCCAGAGATGGGCAAGATTATTATTTAAATAAAATTTCGAATAACGAATAAAAGTTGAAAAATGTATTCAACGCTGAAATTGAAATGCTCAACGAATACAAAAATTAACTTTATTCGTCAAATTATCTAAAGTTAAAGTAACTTTTATTTGATTCCTTACTTAAATAATGTTTTACTTAGTTAATGCCATCTGCTTCCAGTAAAGAGTAGTAAATAATCTTGAACCTTCTAAGTTATATATGGGAGTAGAACATTAGTATGCGACACTAGCGGTCGATACGCGAACTAGTAGTAATGGCCGACGTAAGTACACAATTTATTGCGGTCTGCCAATGTTCACAGTATGGACGAACTGTATGCAGATATAAATGCTGTGTAACAAATTGTAACGCTACAATGAACAATGATCTCAATTTAAGTTTTCATAAAAGTGCGAAAAAATGGAGCAACTAAAATTGTACACATTACATACTTCTACATATTCCAAAATTGTGTCTAAATATATTTTCAACATTTTTACTGTAAGAAATAACTTTGAAATAAACGTTTATACCACTAGATCCATATAAACATATAGTAAAAGGTATACTTGCGTCGTCCATATTTGTTATGTTACACTAGCGCCACCGTTCCCGCGGTGGTAGATTCCTTTGCCAATAATAAAACACTTTCGCCGACAGGAAAATCTTGAAAAATGTATATACTATCGCAGCGATAGTATCGCTGGAGAAAAATAGCCTACCTCTCCAAATCGCCAATAAAGTACTTCAATGTCATGATAATCTTCAGTTCTACCTACACTGCTAAGAACATAACCAAAATTACTTAATTCAGTATTGATTTCGGGAATTTCGCGATTTTCGAACTTATTGTGCGATCATTAAATGTTTGTAACTCAGAGCACCGTTAACCGATTTTGATGAAATTTTCAGCATGTATACAGCTTACTTAAATCTACAAACGGGTTTTTTGAATTTTCGTTACAGGCTCAGAAAAAAAAGTTGAAAAAACGGCCTTTACTATTTTTTTTGCTATTCCGACAAATTGAATTTTTTTTCAAAACTACGAAATACGTCACTTAGCAAACTAATCCTTCTACCTTCTAAAAAAACTCATGTCGTTTGGACCAATTCTAAAAAAGTGATGCGATTTTAAAAAGTGTGCCAATACTTTTTTTACTCCCTGTATTCAGTACAGCGGTCTTTCAACAAATAAACGTACCCCATTCACTGTCAAAAGACCCTTCTCTTATCGCGTTAATCCTCGAGAAACGTACCCACTCCTCCAGTCTCGAGTCCTGCGCCCTTGGACCGTGAAGAAATCCCTCCCCGCCGCGGACAAACGACGAATCGACGAAGCCAAATAACTCGCGCGTTCTAATCTGTCTCTTCGTAAACGCGGACTGGGTGAAATTCAAGGAACAATCAAATTACCCCGATTCACCCGTAGCGGGACGTTTCATTAGGAGAAGAGGCTGCGAATAAGGTGCCCCCCGAACGAGAATTAGACCGATTGTCGCTACCCCCGGTTTTTCCACGGGGCCGCCTCGAGGGCTGGAAATCGGTTCGACGGGGGCTCCACCGCGACGTTGATACCCCCGGGGAGGGCCGGGATTAGTGTCCTGGAAAAGTAATTTGTACTTGGCAACGGCACACCATTTGCCTAAGTGCCAGTTAACTGTAATCAAATCGTTCAGACAAATACCGGGGCCCGGGTACCCGGGATTAAATAGGGGGAGCGATTATTCCAGCGATCGTATCGCACGGACGATATCCGATTACCATTTGTCTGATAATCGCGATACAATGGCTAATTCCGCTCTTCGTGTTTCTGCGCACAAACGAGGCGTCGCTGGGCGAAGCGTAGACGGCACTGAAATTGTCTGGGGGGGCTGCGTAATGGAGTTTTCGATCGCGGCACGGCCGCGCGTTCTGTCGCCAGTTGTTCTCGTCAACGTCGTCAGACGTGGAAACCGCATTCCCAGCGCCCCCGGTGTGCATCATGCACTCGGCGGGGCAGTAAATTGAGCGTTGACGGTTAACGTTTCTTGGTCGGGGGCACGGATACAGCTGGCACGCTCGAAATATTCCACTGATAGCACTGAACGCTAAAGGAATGCGATAGGATTTACTTTTTTTTAACACCACAGTAGGTACTATTTCTTTGCAAGCAGAGTTGTAGGAGTCTTCTAGGGGAGAGTTGCCTATATCCTACCACTTAAGATATTTTACGTTATATTCCATATTTGGTACTAATTTGAACGCAAGTGACTACTGGATATTTTAGCTTGATCTTTCAGGCACCTACTATTATATGCTCAACCTTCAGTTCAGAACAAATTAATTTGTTATTAATATTTTTGTGACATACTGTAAAAGGTACGATTTAGGCAACCGGTCTCCTAAATCGTACCCCTCGGTTTCCATAATCGTACCTCTTTTAAAAATAGCGTCAGTAACAAATAAAGAAGAAAATATTCAACATAAAGTAATGATTATTATGTATAGTTACATATACATGTGTATATAGATCACACACAGGCCGCAATAACCTATGTAAATGATATTTGTACATAACCTATATGACATAACCTATTCTCAAATCCTTAGTACGATGGTAGTGGTACGATTTAGGAAACAGGAGCAATTTATTTCTAAATATCAATTTAAACTTTATAATGAATGTAATATGTACATAAAATGAATGTAAAATATTCTAGACTAAACGCGCTTTTGGAAAAATACAAAAATACAGGATATAACTGCGTTGTTTGATTATTATCAGCTAAGATAAACTGGTAAAAAGTTACATCAATCATACCTGATTTTTTTAAATGTTTATAGCACGCACAAAATAGGGTGCAAGCTCCAAAGGTTTTGTTTCTATTTCTCATTTCGCATTTACGTGATATTTTTAACATCAGATGTCGTTTATATTCATTAATTACTGAGAAATTGATGAGGTACGATTTAGGTGACCAGTACGATATTGGCAACTCTCCCCTATTTGTCGGTCGGACGCGTGATGCTTGAATCGTATTTTATCTGCTATTATATGTTGTTAAGTGCTATCAGTAGTTCGGGAATCGGGTGAATGCTGTATAATAAAAGGTTATTACTCCTCCAATAATTGAAATAAAAATTATATGTAAATAGATTGATAAATTAATTGTAAAAGATATTATTAATAAGTTGATAATTGTGTAAATTACTAATACTAGGATCAGTATTAATGGATGAATATAAGTTATTAATATTGATGAAATCTGCAGAAACTACTTACTTAGTTGTGAAGATTTTTAAAAAATTCTTTAAATCTCAGAACACTCGAACTACTGTATTCTGCTTCGAACTTCTTCCGTTAGAATATAGGGTGCGAAGGGTTCGAGTGAAATCATCCCTTGAAAAAATTCAGAATATTATTTTTCGTGAAATATATCCAGAACGGTGGGAGATATTGGAAAGGAGTTTAAACAAAAGTTGCATCTTTTTTTATATCTACTAAACTGTGTAAAATTAATTATCGAATTAGGGATTGATAGTGGGGGTAACTTGAAAAGTATGGATTTTTTTATTATATCTGCGCAGTTTTGTAGATTATAGAAAGATGCAACTTTTGTTTATACTTTCTTCGATATTTCTCACCGTTCTCGAGATACTCCTCGAAAAATAGAACTTTGCATTTTTTCAAGGGGTGATTTCACCAACCAAACCCGCACTGTGGCATCAACAAAAAATAGGTTTGTGTTACGCACGAACTACTCTACTTGCACAAAAAGTTGCATAATTTTCTGAATTTCCGGGTGGCCTACCTTCCCTTGTAAGTTGAATAAAATATGCTTATCACCCCTCCGCGAACCAGGTGAATAATAGTCACGCTCTGAATCATGTAAGACTCATTTTACCCTGCATATTATCCATTTACAAATATATCATTTGAATAAAAATGACAGCTTCAACTCCGCCTACTCGAAAAACCAGACCGCCTGCGTATGTTTAAAAAAATAAAGCAGTTTTCAAACCGCTGGGGCTTAGTATACCCTACACGGTTCACGGAAGCTTAAACGTCAGATGAAAAATGAATACGTCAAAGTTAGAAGGTAACGCATTATATTCACAAGTTTCAGGCGTAGAGGATAAAGGTAGTTGTGCGACGTGTTTTGGGACGGACGTAAAAACTTTCAACGTAAATTTCTTCGGTGCATAAGTACTCAAATAATGAAAAAGCTTAGCTTTTTTGCTCGTACAACATATTAACCTTGAAATAAATAAATACAATAACGTTTCAAAGCTGGGAGGCAAGAAGTAGAAAAAAAATCAGGAAACTATTTAGACACCCCATATTTAATATTAGCTGACCCGTTACCCGGTTACACCCGGGAATTATTTATGGTGTTTCCAAAATAAAAAAGCCTAAACAAAAAACATAAGTAGCCCATAATCTAATCTAGGATGAATTGAAATCCGTTCAGCCGTTTAGGCGTGAAAAAAGGACAAACAAACAGACAAAGTTTCACATTTACTAGAATAAGTAAAGTTTACAATATGGATTCGCGAGCAGTTGAACGATTTACAACAACCTGATGCAAATATTTAGTTAAATCGCCAGCTCACTATCACTGAAAACCCATAAATTGTATTGTTTGCGTCGGACTGTGATACAGCCCTAGTAGCATTTTGGGTTGGCATACAGTTGGGCCACGCACATAATATTATTTGGCCAACAGAACTTAGATTTGGCACTTTTTTTCAGGCTGGGCCAACAACAGATGGCCAAGATAGGCTTCCCTACTGTTGCCCAACTATTTATAGGGACTGCCTGGTCTGGTTTAGGTAAAAAAAAAAAATTTTGCCGTGAGGAGAATCGAACACGGGCTTTCCGATTGCGAAGCAGCCTCTGTTCGCAACTATCCAACACACTTCCTTATAAACACTTTTAATTTCTAGTGACATAAATAGTATTAATTGTTTATAAAAACTGCACACTGACGCGAAATATTCGACAAAATATCATCATTCGACTCATTCCTTAAAATTTCACATTCGTCTTAAGACAGACGACCTCATTACGTGTTTATAAATAAGAAAAGAAAAATCACAACTTGGAATATAATAACAAGTTTTTGGATGTAGCAAATTTTCTGACATTTGTAAGACAATATTTAATCATCGTTCTAAAGTTTTTGTTAATTAACCAACCATAATAATTGTAGGCCCAACATTGAATATTCGTTGGCAAACTGTCGTAACTTTTTTGCCGTGCCCCTATGTTGGGAATTTGTAGGCAAAAACACTAACTATATCCCAACTGATTCCCAACTGTTGGCAACCGTTGGCCAACAAAAATGCTACTAGGGAGTAGATCTCGTACCAATTTCACATATCTACTACACGGATGGATTTACACAAATATGTTTACACTCAATAGGGCACGTGGCAGACTATTCAATTTTTAACTATATACCTAGGAGAATTGGAAGCTGCCACAGTAGCCAGCCAGCAGCGAAATCGAATGTTATGATATAAGTGAGGAAAAGAGTCAACCTAAACGATTTCTCGGCGAGAAACTCGCACCAACGCTTATCGGGCACGCTAGAAGTGTTCACAGAGCTTTTAACTGGCTGACATTTCTGTGGAAATTGGTTTAAAACAGCGCGAGCTATGAACTCTAACTTTCTCTCTGTCAGAAGTGTACATGCACGAATAACTTGGAGCAAATGTGCTTTAATTAGAACACTCAGATCTGTGACGTTTGTTTTTTAAATAGATTAAGTACAAGAAGCTGGAAAGTCAAAGACTTTTCTCTCAAAGAGGAGAAAGAAAATTCGTCAAAGAATGCAATATTCTGAGCAAATGATGTACTATTCGCATATGTACTTTATATGTAGAACTGTACGCAAAGAAATACTGCACGTGTTAGAAGCTAGATCCATAAAGCTATACTGTAACTGGGTTATTCTTTCTCAGTGACTGAAAGCATTATTCCCCAAACGGTATGAAACTTCGTTGCATAAAAATAATTTCAGTGAACTTAGTTATTGTTGGCAAAAAGTCATCTTTTACTGCGTACGCGCTGTCTCCAACCAACAGTCTACGCACAATTTCAATCTATACCCTTTGTCAGCTTTTGACTTTCATTTGCTTTTCGTTAACGTAAAAGCTACCAGTTTTGCCGTTGCGCAACTTCGCTACACATTTTTTTGACATGGCCCATGTTTTGAAGCGATTTCCTCTTAAGTGAACCTGGCTACATGCTTCCAAATTCGAACTGACTGGACGAGAGTTGCCAACTTTTTTCGGGAAAAAATAGTAGGTACACTACGGCCAAATGTAATAAAAAATGTAGTACCTACATATATTGTGAAAAAATATAGTACTTTTCCGAGGGAAGTGGTGCAAGAAATAAACCTTAAAAAAAATAAAACTACTCCAAAGCAACGATTTTTTGTTTTGCATTATTAATTATTTATTGTATTTAAGAAATATGTCAAAAGTTTGATTGCACCGAAAGTCTAAATTAACATATACGAGGGGCTTGTGTTTTATGAGAGACTAGCAAAATACCCCCGCGCTTAGCTTCGAGCCTAAGAGATATTAAGGACTCCATGAACACACATTTCACCCCTTTTCACCACCCCCTTAGGGGTTAATTAGAGCAAAATCCTGAAAATGGTTTTTAGGTATTAGTGTGTATAATCTTTGTGGGTAAGAACCAAGTTGATATCTAATCGGGCTTAAGAGATATTAGGGAGTATGAGAAAATATATTTTACCCCTTTTCACCCCCTTGGGGATGAGGTTTCCAAAAATCCTTCCTTAGTGGGTGCCTACGTCATGAAAACAATGTATCTTCCCAATTTCACGTTCCTGGGTTAAACGATTTGATCTGAGCGTTGATGAGTCAGTCAATCAATCAATCAGGACTTCTTCTTTTAAATTAATAAATAAATAATATCCTCTCTGTTAAAGTTTAAATTCGCAAATTAAAATTTTAACGTTGTCATAGAATAAAAATAAGTAAAAACTGTATATAGTAGTTTTACGTACTATATATTTTTCTAACAGTACCTACACTAGTACACTAGACGAAAATATAGTACAATATACTATATATTACATATGGTTAGCAACCCCCAGACTGGACCCACATAGAACGCCCATCTACATTAGGGTGGCCCTTATTTTCAACCTGCGATTTCTTTCGCTCTCACCCCCTAATATGGTTCTATTTCATAAAAAAATAGTCCCTGAAAACGATTATTGCAATCGGACAACAGGAAAGAGTGCCGACCAGGCCTTAAAGTTTAGAATTCATCCATGGTTTGAATTTGAAGAATTTCTCAAGAATGGTAAGCCCTATCGAAATTTTGTTCAAATAATATTAAAAGGGCGTTCAATTTCCTACAATTACTGTATATATAAGTTTTTCGAGCTTCCAACCATTTTTTAGATAATAGCATTTGAATACATATACTGAATATAGAAAGGTTCGCACTTCGCGCGTCCCACCTCTACAGCCTGACGTGTTGTCTATGCGCGCATAGTGCGAACCTCTCTATATTCAAACGCTATTACCTAAAAAATGGTCAGAAGCACGAAAAAATTACATATACAGTAATTGTAGAAAATTGAATGCTCTGTCAATATTATTTGAACAAAATTTCGATAGGCCTTACCATTTTTTAGAAATTCTTTAAATCCAAACTATTCATGAATTCTAAACTTCAAGGCCTGATCGGCACCCTTCCCGGTCGTCTGATTGCAATGAACTTTTTCAGAGACTATTTTTTTATCAACTGGCACCGTTCTAGGGAGTGAGTGCAAAGAAACACGAAAAGAAATTTCGACACGTATAAATAAGGGCCACCCTAATCTACATGCATGATTTTTTCCCCCCTTCAGTAGCTAATGCTTCTCGAAAGGTACACGTGCTGAAAATTCAAGTGACCTCATCACTCGAGCCGACAATTCTGTTGCGACCATGGATCCTTATTATTAGGTATCAAAGAAGTTGTATATTAGTAAGGTCATTACCATATCCTCCCATGAAAGTCGCCCTCAGAGTACCAACGATACATCAATGAACTTTCATCCTCGAGTATGGAAGGGACCATTCCTTTGCGCTGTATCAGTAGCGCGTTACCACCGGCGAAAACTTTTTCTTCGCCGTCAAAGTGTCTTAAGCGTACTTACTTCGGCAAGGAGCACTCGCAAAGTGTCGGAAGCGACGTGACATCGCGAGGCGCGACCATCAGAAAGTATCAAAAGTATTACGCTGTTATAAAGAGAAACGGTTCCCTTTTAGAATCTGCGAAGCACCGTGGCGGCATAGAAAGGGGCACTTGCTCGCGGGGGCGATAGAGGGCGCCGATTATCGCGAACGCAAAAATGTTTCTCGCTCGGGAATCTCAACGGTATCGCGATCCTACGGGTAATTCGCTTCACAATGCATTCTTAATACCGCGGAGAACAGTCCATCCGTCACAAAGGGGAAAGAAGTGCACACAGAAAAGCTCTTCCGACGAACTGTGAAAAGTACTATCGCGTCCCGAGCAGAAGCATCCTCTTAGAAGCAGCCGAAATTGCTGCTGCCGTTACAAAGGGAACGGCTGGATCCGATGATCTAGAAGCGCAATGCCATCGCGCCGTGCCGAGGTCCGTTCATTTGCGAAGTGAACGAAACGCTGCGCCGAGGCAAACACACGGCCGTACAAAATGTAATTGCCAGCGAAAAATTTTCCGGAAATATCACGGGGATTAAAGCTTCATGCCCGGGTGTGCGACGCTGTTATAATCATTAAACACTTGAGAGCTGCATCGAGGAAAGCAAGAATCTTTCTTCGGATGGGAAATGTGTTTGCTAACGTGAATGTAAATTCGATAACACCAAATAATAGTATCTTAACTGGTAATAACTCAAGTGGAAGAAAGTATTAGCTCGTTTTGTTATCAAGGAGCAACAACGCAGCGCAACTGTAAAGAGATACAGTTTTCATATTTTTTTATTATGGCTTTTTCACACCTGACACGTCGCTGGCTAGCAACTTATTTCTAACACACCATTCTCCACAATTTTGTATCTTTTCAACCAACCTCATCTTTACCAACCGAATGCATCTGTACTCCCAATTGAGAAGCACTTAAGTCCCCCGTGCGAAAGGGTCCTTAGACTTGCAGTGCCGGATTATTATACCGTGCACAGAAATCGATCAATCTACGTGCAAAATAATCAATTCTATGCCATTCAACGGATCAGGTTCCTGACGCATGAACGCGTTCTACGCGGAGATTGGTCGATCTTCCATTGGCTGGCTGTAGAACGGGAAACAACACTCGGCATAATCTGGCCTCCGCCACCCACCCGCCCCGGCCCCCTTGCTCGCGAAACACGCCAGTCAATCCGTTTCACCGCGATTTATGTGATAATCACGAACCACTGTCTAGAGCTATTCTCCGTGTCCCAGGTCCGGCAGGTCGTGGTCGTGTATGAAATTGTTCCCAGAGTACGTAACGGGGCGTCGGGGATATCCGGTTCCCGTTGCTGCACCGACATCTTCCTTGACAGCGTTGTCGCGTCGCGTGGTGTCAGTCTTCCACGCCATATCCCAGCAATATCGTGTTGTTTACGCGCGCACCACAGGCGGCGGCACAATGAACGGCGATAGAAGTGGGTCACCGAGCGGCGGCGAGGCCGGTTTTTCAGGTCTCGGCTGAAATTCAATCGACCATATAAACACGCGAAAGGATATCGAGTAAATCAAGGGGCGGAATCTCCAGCAAAAGTTTCGAATCCGTATTTCAACGCCACCTACGCTATGAAAGATTGTGTTTAGAACTAAAATTCAATATGGCGACCCATACCGGGAGAATTGAAATATGCTCAAAATCTGCGTACTGCAATGTAGCATAAGAGATACATTTGTTGACATGTTAAGAAGATTTGGATATGAAATTCAGGCGTTAGAGACAAATATTTAATTAAATTTGCAATAATTGAATGCAATTAAATATTTCTCATTCGCCTGAAGTTTCTTACCTAAACCTTCCCCATTTTTTCAATTATTATTGGCATAATTGGACATTATTTTGCCAACAATAATTGATAATGCCGACAAATGTATCTCTTACTCTACATTTTGTATAATATACATAATTGTAAAAATACAAGTAGACGTAAGGGATAGTTAGTGGCACAGATTTTTCTTTTTAAAATGTTCCTTTTATTTATATTCTATCTAGTTAAATATAACATATACAGTAAAATAGATCTATGAAAATTATTTATCTAGTTCTCTCTATAATTCTCAATGTATTGGCTGCAAGCTTGCTTCGCTAAGTACGCTTGCGTTCTAGCACCCAAGTCTTTACCTTTTAACAGTCTGTTAGTATTCCTGCACCAACGTGTAACGTCTCCAAAAAACTTGTTGTACTCTCCCTGCAAAACCAAAAATTCATTGTTGTATTTTTTGATAATATTTGACGAGTACGATTAAAAAATACAAGTTTCAAGTTTAGGAAATGACTTTTAATATTTTTTCTTCTGAATTTAGTAAATACAGTCAATTGAAAGTTTTTGGTAATAGAATTTATAACGTTAAACTAAAAACCATCACGAGTGTTCAAATACACAAACGGTCTCAATTCTAACCCCAAACCGTACATGAAACTTTCTTACCTGCCACTCTCTTTGCAGTTGCTCCATTTTTCTGCACATTCATTGTAAGTTATTATATACTATTATCCTTCTACTTCAAAATATCACTATAATCATGTAATAACAACTGAAAAACACACTTATTTAGATTGCGTTTCACCTGTTGTTACTTATAAGACAGTGTAAGAGTGTAAGTCTCAGCCGACCATGTACGTACAGATGCAAACACAACTATACCGCGACATCAACGCCATCTAAATTATGAAAGCCTGCTGCTTCCGGCCTAAACGCTATTCCGGAAGTTCCTATCTTGGTTTCCACCCCCTGGAGTAAATTGCGGGGGACTCCGCGACGGCATGAACGGTCGATCTCGTCGGGAGGCGATACGACGACGGTCAGGCGAGTAACGAACGCGGAACTTAATACGGTTCGAAGATCCCGCCTCGCACCGCTGGGGGGAAGTAAAACGATTCTGCTACGAGCGAGATCTTTGCGGAACATTCGAGATACCGGGGGGGCACGGCAATTCTTCGGCATTGTGAGCGTATCGTTTCGAATTGTTGGGCTGGTTGCGTCAGAACAAACGTTCGAGCGAAGCTACCTCTACCCACCGTCATTGTTCAGCCAGCTCGTCTTCCTCCTGGCTACAAATGACATTAAAACGAGATCGAGCATCGTTTCTTGCGCTGGTTACAGGATAATGTGTCAGTGTATTGTCTGCTTCAGATATAGTGTTCTTTAAGCTCATGATGTTTGTTGAGCGAGCTTTAAATTGTTGGGAGGAAAGGAGGATACTTTGGATGGCCATAAATAGGCTGGTAGAATTTACTTTGAAAATGAGAATGGCTTGCTGTTTACAGACCACGAAATCCTCATACGAGTTGGGGCATTCAAGAGACCTCTCGAATCACGTCAAAGAATATAACAAAGACCTTAAATCGCCGGGAATACTTTTCGAGTGTTGAAAATTGTAAAAGTTTGGATGGGTCTTAGAAGTTCCGACAAGTTAAGAAAGTCTCGACGGCTTTCAACAATCTTGACATGTATTTTTCGTCTTCACCGGTGCAAGCAGATATTCAAAGTTGGAATTAGAATTAGAATATTCTCCAAGTGCCAACTTGACATGCATCGAAACTCGAGCAAAGTACAGTCACGACTCATGAAAACTTTCAGAATCTACTGCAAGCTTCGAAGCAGGCGATACAAAACAGAAATCTGATTACGTTAAACATACACATTTCAGATACAGATCGAACGGCCTCGTTCAGTTGCCTGAATTAAAGTTCCCCCAAGGGCAAGCCACCCCCGTTGACCGCGAATTTAAAATCTCGCCCGTCGCGGAAACAGCCACCCCATGGTGTCTGCCGGGTGGTCGAAAATCAGGGTAGGTGGAGAGAACATCCGGCCGACGGTGTAGCCTGGAACGTGGTGGTCGTCAACGGTGCCGTGGCACACGTCCCATAGACCGCATTCCGACAATTTCACGTTCCGTACGCGGTGACACAGTATATTGACTGAGGGTGGATTGTGCGCCCGCCGACTGATTTGCCGCGACTGCGCGAATCTGAGCTGGAGCTTGCGGCCTCCACATACCCACTGGCCCGGTTGGTATCGCGTACGTACTGTACCCTCGTGGCTCGTCCCGTACACTTAGCCGTGCCCGTGGCGCACACCGTGCTCGCCCCGCGTACGATCCAGCCGCCGCGCCGTCGACGCCGACTCCGACGCCGACGCCGACGCTCGGCGACGCTGCCGCCGCGTCGGGCACTCACGCTGCCGCTCCACTAGCCCGCCCGCCGCCTCCTCACCCTCTCCGTCCGTTCTTTCCACTTTCTCTCCGTTCGGCCACCACCAGCACAGCCACGCACACGGTCTCGCGAGCCCCGCTGCGCGAAGTATAACCCGCGACAAAAACACGTCGATGACAGGCGCCGCGCCGAGCGTACCGGCACCTCAGTACCTGCCCGCTACGAGACGACGACGTGCCGCGTTATAGAGAGGGTACGGCCGGAAACCGAAAGTCTCGGTACCTCGAGGCCGCGGCATATACGACGCCAGTGGACGCAGCAGACGGGAGGCAAAAGAATCGTACCGAGTTTCGAAGTGTGAAGACGGAAGACAGTGCCGGAAGATTGCCACGTGTTATTCGCTGTCGCTTCTCTTGGTCCGCGTCTCTCAGTTTCTCCGTGCTTCTTCCCATCCCTCAGTCGTGTCACTAGTGTATGATTTTTCCTCTCTGTTTCCCTCGGCTGCCGGTGATCGTTGTCGGTGAGCACCCTGGGGAATACCAGGGGACGGTGTCAGTGAACGGAACATCGTCCGTTGTGCGTGTGTGTTAAACGCTCCGTGAACCCGTGGCGCGTTAAACGATTGCGGTGTTTCGTGGTTGAACCGCCACGTCGGCCCGACGCAAGCCGGCCACCCTGCTCCATCGGAACGTGTTGTCTATGTGATGAAAGTGGTTTAATGGTTGATCCGCTAAAACTCTTCTGGGTTATTACCAACAGCACCTACTTAGGTACGTGCAAGTCTCTTTCCCCGTGTTTGTTGTTGTTTCCCCGCGCGAACACGCGTGAGCATCTTCTGAGACGAGGCGTTAGAGGGAGGATACGGTACCGCGTGAACCTCTGTGTGGAGAAAAGAACAACTCCATCGGGGGCTGTTCGGCAGGTCGTTGAGCTTCAGTGTCACGAACTCGAGACGTGTTCGATCTTGAGGATATTCGATGAGTCCCCGGCTATCCCGGAGCTTCTCGAGTCAGCCGGGGGGGGATCGCGTCAGAATTAAACAGCCGGCTTCCAGCGATTCCGCGACCGTTTATCGTGGACTCGTTCGCGGCACAACTTCCAACAGGTGACGAAACGGTGAACGCAGCGAGCGTACCTTCAGTTGCAAGTGCATCCACGAGCATCCTTGCCGTGAAAGTTCTCAGGGTCAGCCGAGTGCTGGCCTAAACTTTTCTGGGCTAGGTCCTTTGTCCGCGAGCCTCCCCGAAACAATGGGTCTCGCGCGATGGGTACTCTCTGACAAACGAACCACCCTCGCAGAACCTGTGTTATTCCGGGCTCGATTCAGTTTTCAAAAAGGAGGGGTGTCGAGGGGGGAGGGCCACGAGGGTCGTAGGTGACGAAAACACAATGGGTCGCGAGTGGAAAAATTGATGAAGTGTCGGTGGAACGTCCTCCATCGAGGAGCGATCAAATTCTCGTTACGCCGTTTCTCTGCCGAGAACTGGGCATTCGGCGAACGTTGCTCGGTACAAGCGAAATCCCGTAGTTTCCGCGTGTGATCGTGCATCGATCGAGGTCGGCGTTATTTTCAAAGGACACAATGTGTACATTGTGCGCGTACAACGGTACCCCCGGCCAGGCTTCAGTGTACGGGCACAATTGGGATATCGTTCCATTCAACCGACGGAAAATCAATTCGGCTTGGTAATTACGAGGCGAAGATATTGACATCGTCGTTGAGTTTGCATCCAGCTCCCTCCCCGCCCCTTCTGTTGCGGGACGTTTGTTTTCGACTTGTTTTGTTCGCTGGCGGTGGAAGTCGACCCCGACTTGGCGGCGAATATGGCCAGCGGAATTCAAGCCAACCGAAAGCACACAATTCGGATGCTGGATTTTCAAAGGTGAAAATTCACGGCGACGAAACGCAATGCTCAGCTGGCAGCCGCTATTTGACGCGGATTTGCTCGAGCGCTGGGATGAACGGGGATTGCGAGATTTAATTTGACAGCGCGACGATAAAAGTGCGCCTCTCTTAAGCGCGATGTGCCACGGGCTCAGCTTATCGCGGCGACTGCGAGCGGAATGCGTCCTGCTTAAGCAAATCGAGCGTGCCTCTCGGTTAGAAACACACCCGAATATGTGGCAGCGTTCGTCCTTATTTTCCTAGAAGAAAGCTGAAGCTTGAATTGTTCGATCTATTAACGCGTCCAAGCCAGCCTCCGTCGGCCCGCGATATTCGTCCGGGGAGTGAAACTTTCATTTAAGGGAGAAAGGCAATTCTCAATTCACTGTCGAAGTGCAACAAAAATGCCGATATTTGAAGAATGCAATACTTACTATTTTTTTCTGTAATTGAATATCGCAGTCTATTTTTCTCGTGCTACCAAGAATCCGAATTTTACTGTGACACGAATCTAACTTTCGTTCGCGTGAAACATTTTAAAGGGAGAGGGTTTGAAAGGGAAAGGAATGTGTGGTTAGGTGTGGGTGTACATGTATGTTCTCTATCTTATTTTGTCGGGGTTGATAGGAAAACGAGTTACATGAGGTGTTAATTTATAAAAGTTTGAATGACTTTTGTAGCTTACTATCAAATAATGGAAGCCTCGTAGCTTGGAAGGTCAGAATTATAATGATTCTACTGAGGGATTGACGCGGAATGGGTGGAAACATTTGTTTTATTGGACGAATTGAATGTTTTATAACTGAAAAGGTACGTGGAAGAAAGAACGTTGAAAATATGAGAAATGAGAGAGGAAAAGAAATGTGAACTTTGATTACAACAAAGTTTTATGTTACTTTTATCGCATCATAGCAAAGTTCATATATATTTCTTTGTTATGAATCCGTGCACAGTAACTGTGGAACAATAATTTTCGTATTTCGTTCGGTGGTGTGCTTTGTCGATGAACTGCGATATATTTATTTTTAATAAGATTGTTAACGAGATAGTTAACGAGATAGTTAGAAACACTATTCGCTGGGAATTCACGTGATTCAGATTTAGATCTATGGAGGAGTACCTTATTAATTTCTATGTTTCATTCGTTTCCATCGATAAAGTTATTTTATTATAGTAGATATATGTTTCTTAAAATGAAATTTAAGTACTTAAAGCGGAGATTCTGTTAAGTGTGAGTTCTATTAGTGACTAAACACATTTGATTGCTAATAGTTGTGTGAAATTTTGTTTTTAGCCAGGGTACAACGAGCTGCTCTCAATCTGATAAAATGAGCTAATTTAATCACTGGTAACTTCCTATAATAACATACACTCTTGAATTACACTAATTACAGTGTCATAAATTCTTGCTTTATATTGGATACACCTTTTATGGGCTTGGCTATAATTATTTTTCTTGACCACCATTTTGGAAAACCCGAATTAATGCGGTATTTTGGCAAACAACGTATTTAATCGTTAGTAGTTTTCTGTAATTAGTTTTTCACAAAGTGTGCTCCTTTAATCGCTGGTGTTTCAGTTGATTAATTAATAATGGTATATCTAACATATAAATTCACTATCAATTGAATTTTCACGCTATTACAGGCACCATAGGATTATTAACAAATTTCTATATTTTGAGGAAAAACGCCGTTCCATTGAAGTGTATTCTTTTGGTTGAAAATTCATAATTACTATAGTTGTACTGCTATTGATAAAGTGAAATGCGATCAGCATGCCAGAATTTAATACCGCGGAATTAATGGGCGCAGATTAACTCGTGATAAATTTTAAAGCGTAAAATTTTTCAGATAACAGATTTATAAGCGGAACGATGAAATTTACGACGAAAATGAGCTGCAAAAAAGGGACGAGAAAACCAAATGCTATTAGTGCGCCACAATTTTTCATGCGCTTCCTAATTAGTGGATCTAGGTTAACCAATGCGGAATTTCAGGAAATAAAATGTGCATAATAAATTCAATAATTGCGTGGCAAAAAGGGTCACTGTGTCATTATGAAAAATGGATTCATAAATTAATAGGTGTATAATATTTTCACTATTATTACTGGGTAGGGAAGGCTAGAGAAATTACTTGTTTTTGAAAATATATCCAAACGAATAGGTACTCACTCCAGTATTCTAAAGTTACTGCATAATTTTTATCCAAATATTTATTTTATCTCGTGCAGTGGCTGTTATTTATTTTGTACTCCCTTATGTAAATATCACGTTTCTTAGCTTTTAAGCGCTTATACAGGGTGGGCCAAATAAACTGTTACAAGCTGTTTCCTTCGAAACCACTGCAGCAATCGACTTCAATTTAATTTTAGTGTTATACCATATATGTAGCACTCTACCAACGTGCTTAAAAATCGAATTGTAGAATAGTCAATAAAATTGGCGGGATCGACGTTCCCCTCCAATCTGTGCTAGCACATCTACAAATAAATTCATGCAACAGAATCCGCTTTGGACTGTCAGTTTCATTTCTATTTTCTTATTATTCGACCAGCCTGAATTATCGCATAGCACTTTCGAAGCTCGTACCATCAGGAGACCAGACAAATCGAACTTTCAGCTGGCAGAATCGATTTAGACCATCAAATTCGTCCAAGGAAACAGATAACATTTCATCAGATCCGTTTTCAAGGAAACTATCAAGATCGGCCTTCTCCCTTATTTTACCCTGATATATCTGAAACTATCACCAAGCACAATGGGAGTCTTAAATCGTCGCGTCCGTCTCCATCTGATATGTCACTTCACTAGCTTAAATTATTACGTAACATTTTCAAACAGCTGCTGCTGCACGATCTTACTCCTCTCAGAGGAATCGCGCTATCTGACAGCGTTTATGTGATACCATTAAATTTCAACAGGAACACGTCGAAAATGTCCAAACAATTTGTAAAGGAAGCTAACTGGGTGGAAATGTTTGTTTATATTATTCAAGTGCATCTGTCGACACGTTTAAGTAGAATGAAATTGCCAAATCGTTTCATCCATTTCTACCGTCTTTATTAAATTCGTCTAGGCTAGACTGCTGTGGGCAGCATTTTGGAGAAGCAGTTACGTGCATGATCTCAGCCTACCATACGTTGACAGTACGGATCCAATGTCACCAAACCTGGCCAAGCAAACAGCCAATGCAACGAGCCAAGCAATAACGCGACATTAAAGACATCCAGAAAATGCGCTTCGGCTTCCAAATTGCGCCTAGCAAGTAGCGATCGATTCCCGTGCACGATAAAACGCCAGCCATCCAGACTTGGCAGCACGTAACTCGTGCTTCGCATCCCCCGCGAGCTAAACAAGCATGCTGTGTTTTATGTATACGGTGATCTTAACAAATTTAACCAAACTGTATCAGTGCACCGATGATAAAGTTTCTTGTAAACGTGGGTCCATAAGCTTCGAGTCACAGTCGCCGAACATTTTGCACGTCACTCGAGTGTGAACAGTCAAAGCTGGCGAATAAGGATGAGGTAGATAGCGTTGTAGATAGGAAAGATTATATGAGGCACTTTCTTGCACAGATGGGCATTATTTAAATAAAAAATTATTTAAATAACGTATCAAGTAAAAGAGACTTTATCTTTATTTGTCATCAAATAAAAATAACTCAGAGTTATTATTATTTCAAATAAAAATAAGCCAGAGTTACTTTTATTTGAAACGTCGCAAATAATTATTTTTGTTCGACGTGAATTTATCCGACAGCCACCAATAATAATCATCTGTAAAAATATCAGAATAACATTTGAAATAAACATAAATTTGAAGTTATCATAACAAAGCTTAACTATGGAATCTTTCAAATAGGGCCTCAAGAAAATATAATAGACAAAGGTTGTGTACTTACTATCTCGATGCAAATTTTCGAGAAATAACAGGAAATACATGCTGAACAAATAATGTTCTCTGTCACCGGTACGAACGCAACTAGCGAGATAAACAAATGCCCAGTATCATTGTTGGCGGAGAGATACCTTTGGGCGGAAATATGTGATGTTCGATTTACAATATTGCTAAAACTATACTGGCTCTCATTTCCCCCGCTCCCTTAACGAGTGCAACCCTTGAAGAGCTGTGGACAGCCAGGTTTCCTTTGTATTTGTATACCTATACTTGAGTGGCTATTTGTATACCTATACCAGTGGCACTAGTATTACTTGATGGTTTATTGAGTTTTTGATTACTTTGATCAGGAGCAGTTTAGGATCAGGAGAAGTTTACTTTAAACATTTCTGATCAGGAGCATGAGAGGGAGCCACGAGCCTCTGTGTAGGATAATGACTTATTTATAGCTGTCCACTGTATTTGATACAGTTTGGCACTGATTGTAAATGAAAATATCGCACGTGGAAAAATTGACGTCGATTTGAAGATACACCAGCGCAAAATGTTTTCATTGGAAATAAAATTTCTTTGGCAGGAATGCTGTACACTTCTGTGCCTACATGTCAGAGGAGAGTTACTATCAACTTTGCGAATTAAAAGTAACTATGTAAGAAACGTTATATTCGATTTTGTTGGATTTCTCAGAAATTTGCAATTCCCTTCTGTAATGGCAACCCTACCAATAACGAAGTTTCTACTGTACACTCTGTACACTTACGTAAATGCAAATCTCTCTTGTCAGAGGAGTTTTGTTTCTGATCAACTATTCAGCTTGAAGGGCGTTCGCCGCAGACCTACTACATTTTGCACAAATGAAAATTTGAATCTACGTCGTTGCCAACGTATAGGGACTATTTCTCCCCACATAGTGCCAAATTCTAGCAACACAAGTACCACGGAATTCACTGTGAAAGTAACTAAAAGTTGGATGAATTGCAATTACAATACTGCTTTTTCAAAAATTACGAATGTCTCCCTTAAGGGGTTACGCCACCCTGATACGCACAAAACTAGACGATTTTTTTTTACAGATACTATCAGGTTGCAAATGATTTCTTTACTTCTTATATGTAGAGCATGTATTAGTGCATATATTATATAAATACTATACAACTAAATTAAACAATGGGTGAGTTATTTGTTGTCAAGCGAAGCTCCTCCGCGTTAGCGGTATATCAAATATCTGAAACGCTATTTGACCGATTTATTTCAAACTTGGTACACATATTCTTAATGCTATTATCTAAAATGTAGCACATCATTCTTTTTGTGCGATAACTCAGCCGTATATAATAAATGTTTTTAAGTTCGCCTTGTTAGGTAAAAAATTTTACCTTGCTCTCATTTGTACAATAAATTCTTTCTAAACCCATATGATACACTTTAGATAATACCATTAAGAATATGTGTACCAAGTTTGAAATAAATCGGACAAATAGTTTTGGAGATATTTGATACACCACACATATGGAGGAGCTTCGCGAGACAACAAATAACTCGGCCATCATTTAATATTTTTGTATAGTATTTATACATTATATGCACTAATACATGCTCAACACATAAGAAGTAGAGAAATAATGTTCAACCTCATAATATCTGTAAAAAAAATTCGTATAGTTTCGAGCGTCTCAGGGTGGCGTAACATCTTAACTCTTCGACGTCAGATGACTTACCACTCAAACGATGGCATGCTGGACACAATGTAACTCAAAATACAATTTCAATCACACACATCTGGAAATAAGTCTTTATATTATATGTCGAACCTCTTATGATCTAGAACCTTTGATTTATTTTAAGGAGCGAGACAAGTATCCAATACAGATGCATCAACACTCTGATGTATAAGGGTCAAGACCTAACCCAGACCTAACCCTGCATCCGCGACAAGTCACTAAACCTCGAAAAGAAATTAGTTTCTATCCAATCTTCATACAATACTGTATCGCGGAAGTTACTAAAACAGTGTTTACCAACATTTTTCGAGTGGCGACCTCCTTTGATAATCTTCAAATAACCTGCCTCCTCCCTTTACTTTGTAATCCTGAAACTTTGTGAATATGTAAGGAATTTCCTCCTGATTACAACGCAATTTTTGTTTGCTACCCAAATTCATGCTAAGGGGGTGTAATTGATCGCTGAAAATCCGGTTATTTTTCGATTTTGGGTTATAACTCGTGAACTGTAAAATCATTTTTACACCAAATGATAGATCTAATTAAAACAAGTAACTTTTGTCTTGAAACGTTTTTTCTATCTCTTACAGTTCGCGAGTTATAACACAAAATCGGAAAATAGCCGAATTTTCAGGGGTTAATTTCACCCCATTCGAATGAATTTGGGGAGCAAACAAAAATTGCGTTGTAATCAGGAGCAAATCCTCTACATACTCGCAGTTTCAGAATTTTTTTAATTTTCGGGTTCGGGATCTTCCCTTGTAAGGCATATTTAGTAAAATAAAAAGAAAACATTAAAAGTAGATATTTCAGAGTATAATTCAAGCGTAATAATATTGAATTATCCTAATACATATATTAAATACACATAAAGATATTAAATATATTTAATTATCTTATTTAGTGTGATAGTTGTGCTTGCATCTGGGTAGCCAGCTTTTATTTCTTTCATTTATGGAGAATCAGTGTTACATCATTAATAGAATACGACAATATAACCATATTAACCCTCGGTTGTCACGCTGGCTCAAATTGACCCTGCAATTTTTGAAGCAAAACACATTTTCTCGGAATTCTTATTACTTCAAATTTTTTTTTAAGCATGATGACACTTTAAATATCCACTTTAAACGACGGGCATATATTCTACAATGTTCAAACTTTAACTCAGAATTTTTTAGACTTAATTTAACAAATAGTTTTTAAGTAACAACTGATTGAAAATTGGCAGGGTCAAATTGACCCAGTGTGACAACGACGCTCGACAAAGCAGGTGTGACAACCGAGGGTAAAAATAAATAAGTGCTAAGAATAGTCAAGTAAAAAGAATCCTGGCGACCCCACAGAAAACACTTTGCGACTCCCCTGGGGTTACTCACAGGTAGGGAACCACTGTGCTAAAAGAATACACGATAGAACTCATTCGAATACAATTAGTTCGCGGTATTAATACCATGATCACGAATATATCCGTCGAGTATTTTACGAAGAACCTGTAGGAACATCGCTCTGCCTGCGAAATCAAGTAGACTCGATGCTAAAGACACATTGTCTTTGACAATCAGCGCACAGCAAACCGTCTAGAGTAATCATCAACAGACAGCTTGCGTGTAACGAGGGGCAGTGTTGCAGTCGGCGGGGAAACAATGCGACAAAACAACAACAGCGACTGCGTTGCGTTACAATTATTTCGCAGCCGTGCACACTGTCGCGCGATTATTATCCGAGTTTCGTGGGCTCCTGCTCTCCGCGGATCTGTCTTTCTCCCGGCCGCTCATTAGCTTGACGTAACGCGGCAGCAGCTAGTTAATTAAAAAAAAAAATAATGAAAACAAAAAATGGAAAGGAACAGAGAGAGAAGTCGTAACCCCCGAATCCGGCGTTCGTACGGCTCGCATTGTTTTCCGGTATTGTTCCCCCGAGGTTGCGGAACTTTCATGAAATTCGAAACGGGGAAGCTGCCGGCGCTCAACAGCAGGTAATATGCGCGGGTATCGTTCGTACCAGGCGCGATCGATGCTGACACTCGAGATCTACGTGACCGTGTGTGCGGGCTTGGATCTTGTTCGAGGAAGCGTGCGGCGTTCCCACCTTGGCGATAAATCGGCGGCAAGTGCTCTTGGAGAATCCGTTGAACGACTTTCAAACGGCGGGATAAATCATTCGTATGCTCGCGTTTGTTGGTGAACGAGTGGGGCGACCGAGAAGGGGATCACTTTCCACCCGCGTTCGAAATTCTTAGGGCGGCTGTTATGCTTGCTGAAGGAATGAAAACTAATAACATTAAAATGTACTTTTAATTTGTTGAGCGTACTTTTTTTTTATATCCCACGAAAGCAAATGTACGTTATTTTTCTGTAAAAAAGGTGGCAACCCTACCTGTGCCAAATACTCGAATTTTGATCGAAGCAGCGGATATCGTTTGACTTTTGAGTGGGAGTGTACGTCCTCGTTTGGGAGTGTCGCTGACGCGTTGGCCGCGTTGCTGCGCGTTAAGCGTTGCATAGGAAAGCGATCCCAGAGTGTATAAATACATGGAAACCGTATGTTTATATTTTACACACAAGAGGGATGATGACCCTTATTTCTCTGAATAAACGTGAACGAGCGAGAGATTCAAAAATATTTACAAGCTGTTTGTCAGTGAGGGGTGAAAATAGAGAATGAAGGTTCTTGCAGCCGGATGGTGTTAACAAAAATTGTAGACAAAGTGATGAAATACTTTGGAAAGGACGCGTTAGTGTGATTGCTATGTGTTGTTGACTTTAGTTTTAATTCTTTTTGCAAAATGCATTTGGGCAGCAGTTAGAAAACTTGAATTTAGTATACAGGTTAATGGAACGAGTTAATACAACAGGAAATATAAATGGAAATACATTAGCAGCTTAGATTGGCTTAGAAGTTCAGATCATTGGATTGCAACGTTGCATGCTCAGCCTGCTATAACCCCGAGTCACTGAAATAAACAGCTGTTAATATTCGCCTAAAGTAGTGCACGATTTTCACTGGTATTACGCAGAACTCTGTTGAGTTTGTATCGAAAGGGGTAAATTTGTATTTACTCATTGTGTAATAAATTAATGGAGAAGGTCGTCTTTTTCGAACTATATAAACAGATTTGATTATCAAGACGTAGTTTACCGAATATTAAAATCCAGATTCAGATCATTACAGAGTATTTCCAAGTATTGTGCATCGTAAAGTACCGTAAAATATTTTACAGTACAATCCACTAAATGTAACATTTTCCACTCATTACAAGATATTCTTATTTGATCGCATTTCCACCCAACAGATTTTCAGCAAGTGAGCTAAAGCAAGGATCCCTCAACTCGTCACTTTTCAACTAAACACTGAAAGTCATTGAATCTCTGCAAATCGCAATCCCTCATCACATTTCGGACAGGCAATTCTTCTGACAGAAGTCATCAACTCCGTACAACTTACATACATTACCTCTCCTACTGATCTAACAATAAATACCTACACACATCTCCTTCAACTTTCACCGACAAAAGTAGAAGACTCTCTCGAAGATCAAATAAAAACCAAAAACACCGAAAGGGACATTTTAGCCACTAGGAAGAGTCTATCGTTCTCAACAATCCCAGTTCCCCGATTAATCACGATCTCACCGCAACACACGCAATTTAATCCCCGGCTCGCCAGATCGTCATAAATTTCAAATCATAATTATCAGGCATTCCCAACCAATTCCAAGATTAATGCACGTAAATACCGTGCGAGTCCTACTTTTTGCTCTGCGGCGCGCGCATGTGACACGTTCCGGTGTCGTGCGCCACAGAGGGCAATGTTTCAGCTACGAATTCCCGGCCGATAATCCAGCTACTTTGATCTCGATGTCTACAATCGACGTCCACTGTAAACATCTGGTGATTTTGCTCGTGAACGTCCCAGTCTGCCCCACTGTGAAATAACGTTCGTGTAGATTGTCGCGGTTCCGGTAGACCGCACAGGTCGCGCGACAAGTGAAACTTCCTCGTCCGAAACAAGTCGTAGCTTTTTACGAGTCGCAACGATCGATCCTGTCCTCTACCGGAATCGACGGAAACGTTATCCCTGCCTCGTATTGTATACGTCTCTTTACCGGCGGGCGCGATTCTTTCGCCCCGTGTTTGCGGCTGGCTTTTGTACCATACCTATATCCGCTTAGGCGACTGTGGATCTCCATTTCCAGCGTGAGCATATCCTTTTGTTAGTGCTGAATTATTACAGGATCCGCCGTTCGAATGACGTTATTAAGCAGTGAGGTTCCTAGGACTTCCGAGGATGTTCATAACTATCAGGGAAGCTTAATGATCCTGAGTAGACTTACCAATTTCTTGAATTCTAAGATGGGTAGCGCTGGAGTAGTTTTACACGTGTTAGTTTCTCTCCGCGACGGGTATTATTCCGTAAATGGAGGAATTGTGGTGAAGTGGGGGGAGTCGGGGTAGTTATGTTCTTAAGGATGGATTGCTTAAGACGATCGCTCGAGACGTACAACGAAACTACTCCGCAGAACAACGTAGGTATCTGTTAATTTGTTAATTGTGCCATTTCTCGACCAGAAACGTCGCTAGTGTATTAAAAGTTGACTACTTATATTTAAAAATGATTACACGCCAGTTAACTCATTTTGTCCATAGGATATGCGATGGGGAGAATAATAATTGAATTTTACCTACGTCTCGTAATGAATTATTTATTCTATTTCCTTAAGTGAAAGTTGTTAATTTACGCGGGGATAGGGATGGCGATACATGCCAACTTTATCGATATTTCGTATCGATACATATTGAAGAGCAAATTATCGATACAGATGAAATATCGAAAACGTAGTATCGATATCGTCAATATCGAAAACGTAGTATCGATATCGTCAATATCGATACTTTTATTCCATTACCCACATAGCTTTAGGACGTCTTTTAGGCGCGTTTAGACGTCCTTGTGCTATTTGGGTATCTGCAGATCGAATAAAATAAAAAAATAAAACTACATAATATTCTTAAATTACAAGGTTTCCATGAACAATACAATTAGAAAAAATAGTTTTATTCAAAACATATTTATTTTCAAAACGTATTTTTAGTCAAAACGTAGTTTTATTCAAAACATATTTTTATTCAAAACATATTTTCATTCAAAACGTAGTTTTATTCGAAACGTAGTTTTATTCAACAGTCAGGCAGCCAGAGGCAGTCAGAGCAACAACGAAGTAACCCACATTTTTTTTTTAAATTGAATTAGTAGTAATAACGTATTCGAACAGGCTCTACTAACCGTATAAAATAGGAACCAAATTTTTTTTAATGTGGGTTGGTCCGTCGTTGCTCTGACTGCCTCAAATGTAAACTGTACGGTTGAATGTATCGAAATTCGATATTTGTGGTTATGTATCGATACTGCAATATATTGCTACATTAAATATCGATACAAAATATCGAAATTTGGATTGAAAAATATCGATATTTCGATGTATCGATACCTGTATCGCCATCCCTACGCGGGGAAGCAATTCGTGTAACCCGGCGCAAAGGAATCTTCAAATGACAAATTATCACAGTTCGGCAGCCATCTGGACTTGTAACATTCGGTAGCCGTTTTATATAGGTTTCCGTGCTCTGAAAACGAGTCCGCAAACCGTGTGCCGCCTTGACTAAAGCTAACTCAGGTAAGTTTTAGTCGACTAAGGAAAAAGGTGAAGTAGTTTTAGTCGAAACGGTATTTCAATCACTTTTTAGTCGAATGATGCCCAACTCTGGTTGTTACCCATGCCTTTGCCGCTACTGAAATGCCTATAACTTTGGGAATTTTACGAATTTCAAAAAATCCTTTTAAACACGTATTCCTGAAAGGTTGAACAATAGAAAAACGAAATAAAAAAAATCGACTTTTAGACCGGAACCTCCCCTTAAGTACCGAGCACCTCCTTTGCAGCGAATATATATAATTAAATCCTCAGTATCGTCTGTAACTCATGAAATAATTTCTGCAACATCATCTCGACTTTCTTTACGTTTATTGTCTTTGAAACTTCAACGATTCGATTTATAATCAAGCTGCGGCTCGTTCGATTGTCTTTTCGCTGTGACGTCGCTTCGTTTTCGAGCTTTCCTTTGTCCGGCCCCGAGAGTATTAAAGCCCTTGTTAGGGTGTTCCCCAAGGAACGAGGTGTTCTTGTTCGAAAGATAGCAGCTGCGGGGGGTGGCTGAAGGAGTTCTCGCGAATTGTCAGCGATTTGCATAGATATTCGCCATTTCTTACGCGTAATCGTAGCGAGAATTACGAAGCATTTAAATTCAATGTGCCGTGCAGTTATGCGGGGTACGGTCATGAAAAATTTCCGTCGAACTTTCCAGCCCCACTCATCGACCCTCATGCTTGTACTTCTTCCGTTTGCTTGCGCGCTGCTGGTTTGTGCTCGCTGGGCGTTAACGTGAATCTGGGGTGCGGTTGTCAACGCTGAAACTATTTAGTTCGCCTATTTGCAATATTTCCCCCCCCGCAACATTAAACGGGAGGTCTGAACCCGGGAAATGATTGCCGAGGACCGTTTAATCGTTCATACTACATGAATCCTCTCGTGTTATCGCATTCACAGTCCCGAAAGATATTCATGTTAATTGCATACTCAAAAGTGTATCCGTTTCGATCGGTCTCGTTATTTATATGTAGACTGTGGATTGTTCATGCAAATGCATATTTTTATAGGAAACAAATGAAGGAATGGGACGTGGACAGAAATTTGTTTTGTCATTGGAGAAATTCAAAATTATACTTTTTATTTTGCATACTGCATATGTTTTGCATAATGCATATTTCGACTTTGTCTGTATTACGTCTGTAATACTTTGTTTGTATTACGTGCTGAATATGGGTACAAAACAATTGACAAACGTTGATGATGGAGTAAAAAAACTATTGTAATATACTGCAATTGAACTATAATACCTAAGTAAAATGATAAAAGGATAAATGTCTTGTAGACACTTCTGTGTGAAACGTTTTTAGCTGTAATTAACAATTTCCAAGAAATATTTTAGGTTTCAATTTTGGATGACTCACATTGTATTTTGCATATGTGTTGCATAAGTGTTGCATATTATGGCATAATATACGTGCATAAACATCCGTAGTCTATTTATATGGATTATTAAGGAATTCTAGGATTTAAAAAGTGTATTGGAATTTGTTGAACTCACATAAGAACCCCTAAATAAACCCCATCCCGATGTACAGGTATGTACATGTTTGTGGGAAATATAAAATACTAAGTAGAAGAAGTAAAGCAAAAGAATTTTGTTTTTTTTGTTAGGAATACAAAATGATACTTGAAGATTGATAAATCGGTTTTTCTCAAATGAGGACCTTGCAGCAAAAGGGGTGCAACTCCATTCTTTACAGGTTTTTTGTTTCTACGTCGTTTGGTGGATGTTTCACGCAAATCCGATAACAAACAAACGATTTATTGCAAATTCTGAACCTGCACCCATTACTGTTTTGTGCAGTATTTTTGTTTCGGGCAGTTCCAGATTTGAAAAATTCGCACAAAAATAGAAATAAAAACTTATCAACTCTATAACTACTACTAAGTCATAGCAATCATTTAATAAACATTTTTTTCTAATTTACTCGAAGTTGGTAAAGATGGAGCTGCACCCCTCTGGCTACAAGACTCTCAAATTATGCTACCATACACATCTAAAATACTGAAGTTATAATTAGAATTATAAAACCTTTCCATTCTGATTCTTAAAATGCGGTAGAAGACTCACGAATGTGTAGCATTTTTCCTATTTATAGAATAATATTAGTGTCAACCCTTGACACCCTCCCCAAATACATAATTAACAGCACTCTGAGTACTCTACTTTGGATCTCTCAAATTAGGCCTAAGGCATACATTCACGCTTCTTAAATTACATTTATAATTATCAGTCAGGCACAGAGACATTTCCATTAACCCTCGGTTGTCACACCTACTTTTTCGAATGTCGTTGTCACACTGGGTCAATTTGACCCTGCCAATTTCCAGTTAGTTGTTATTTAAAAACTAATTGTTAAATTGAGTCTCGAAAAATTGAAGATAAAATTTGAACATTGTAGAATATATGCCCATCGTTGAAAGTTGACATTTAAACTGTCATCATGGTTAAAAAAAAATTGAAGCAATAAGAGTTTCGACAAAAAGTTTTTTGCTTAAAAAATTGCAGGGTCAATTTGACCCAGTGTGACAACCGAGGGTTAACTTTCAACCGAAAATAATAAATGTCGAACTTGCAATGATTAAAGGAGAATTAGGTACATACTTGCATCGTGCACGCGTGTATATTTCGCAAATAATGCACATGCAGACCTCTATACCGTAGGCAACGTGTTAACCGCGTGGAAACCACGCTGCCTACGTTCAGAGTTTGGCGGTCAAATTTTCCGTTATTGCGCCGGGACATGAGTTTGCCCAAATATAATATGTCCTGCTGTGCACGAGAACATTGAAAACACCCCTGTTTGCGTCAAACGAGGGAGCTCCGAATTAATGTTTAATAAAGCACGAATAAATGAAAAAAGACATTTCACGATTTCAGATTAGATTTCCCTTATTCAGTAAAGGTCCTTGAACAACTTTTCCTGGTCCCGTGGAAATCATTAACCATAGTAGATTTTCCTTCGTTTCCTTTATTAGTACACGAAAATTCCAAAGACAGATGGCAAATAAATTCCGTCATTCCTTGGACGTATTATGATTATTATTTGCTGCGACAAGGAAACGGTGAATGCGATAAGGTTCTCTGGATAGGTACCTTGGGAAGCAGGGAGTTTCTTTCTATAATAATATTTCTGCGTTTCTGTTTGTTCACTCTGTACTGCCGTTTATTGGCGTTTCGCTTGTTACAGGCAATATAAGGAAATAGCTGTAGCAATTTCATTTCGATTAATAAAATGTTACAAATATACCGATGCAGTGGGTAAATTGTAGTGCCTCTACACATGAATGTTAACAAAATGTAATATTTAAACTGTAATCGTTTAAAAAAAAAAAATAAAGTCGCCGTTTTCTTTGTCCTGTTATTGTCGATTTTTAACGAAAACCTATTTCAGTTATATAATTCTAATTGAAACTATATAGTTGCCATATGACGAAGTATTTAACAGGCAGTATTTTCGAGATTTTAGACCAAGTTTGATTATTTTAATCTACTCGATTTATAAAAAATGCAAGGCATGGTTCGTTAATAAGTAATTCTTTTTTATTACTTATTATTGGCGCATCAACTGCTGCAGGTTATTAGCGACATACATATAAATTAGGCATACATTTACTATTACAATACAATAGCCTACATAATTACAAATTTTACGTAAACGTTGTTGAGATACTGATTAACTGCGCAACCCCAATATGCAACACACGTTGTTGCTACCGAGTCAAAAATACCCAAAATTGAAAACGACGGTTTCAGAAGATCGTTTTTTGCTTTGTTATTTTTATGTTAAAGTGCAGTGTTTTAAGAAGCAAGCAACATTTAAGAAATATATCAAAATATTTATCAAAGTTCTTTAAAAAATTGTAACAAAAATTCAAACTACCTTCTTAATTTTTACTTGGTTATAAAATCGAATAACAAAAATTAGTCTTCTTTCTTTAGTGACAATATTAAGTTGAAATCGATATCAAAAGTAGATGCTATGAACTTATCAACGAACGCAAAGAAAACAATTTGTTATAACTTTTTCAAAACAATACTCAGAATTTTTCTAAAGTACATACTAAGAATCATCAGTTTACATAGTGTTAATGAAAGGTTTGGCCTTTTATTGCACTTGGTCGGTTATTCCCCCGCCGAAAGGTACCTAGAAGGCACAGAATTGCGCGAGAAAAAAGATATTTTCGCAACTTGTGCCTCTGTGGTAAATTTTCGTCAGTAGCGCCTCTCGCGGAGTTAAAAAGTAGTTAAGTACTTAGGTATAGGTTTCTTGTGTTAGTTAGATTTTTGCAGAACAATGATTTTTCTCCCAGATAGTCGATTAAATAATTTTAGAATTTCATAGGTCGAGTATTACGTTTTGCACTTAGTGTTGTAATTCCCAATGTCTGAATTCGAGCTCTCCTATATCAGTAATTTAATGTGGGAACTACATCGAGTTGGCCACGTAGTTTACCCGCTACGAGTTCCTCGAATTTAAAACACACGGTCCAACCTAAAGTCCCTGCATATCCAGAATATACGAGGGCCTCCAAGTTATTATTGCCGTTCCGAAGCATTTGCACTAACCGAGCTTGGGTAGTCCGGCTGATACAGTGCAATGGTAACTTCTGCGACTATGGATTTCGGCGGGTATTTACATTTCAATTATTTTCACTCGCGGTACGAGTCCCTCCTGCCCCGGCCACTTAATATCACCGTGGAAGTAGTAGTAAATCCGATCGACTGCAAATATTCTTGAAACTCAGCCAGCTGGACCGGTTAATAACGGGAATATTGATTTTTCGTAAAGAAAAGTTTATTGCACGGCCAACGATCGCGTATAATTCTCTCCGGGAATTAGCAATTTAAATATTTTTTTGGAAAAAAAAACAGACGATGGAATTTCCGCATAATGCACCATCGTCCTTCGATGAAGATGAAAACTTGGAATACAATAGCTAGAGGAAGGAGGTGGGTTGTTTTACTTCTTCTTTA
The DNA here is from genome assembly GCA_910592295.1 of Andrena haemorrhoa. Classification (NCBI taxonomy): domain Eukaryota; kingdom Metazoa; phylum Arthropoda; class Insecta; order Hymenoptera; family Andrenidae; genus Andrena; species Andrena haemorrhoa. The sequence continues at coordinate 19,309,992 of OU342943.1, forward strand.
TCCACTCATATTTATACATAGCTACATAAATATAAACGAGGTGTAGGTATCTGAAACCGTGGGGCGACCGAAAAGAGAACGGCATTTCTAATGCAAAAGTGATTCGAAAATGTAGAATGAGATTATTTTTCTCGATTTTGAAAATTGATCGAATGCACGCGAACTATACTGTGAATCGATTCCATCCTAAAATCGATTTTCTCGAAAACAAAGCCACGTGCGAGAAAAAGTTATTCCACAATTTCGACTCGTTTTTGGACAAGGTTCCATTCCACCCGTATTTACATCATTCTTTTTCGTTTTCCGATACACTCTCTACATATATCTACATATTATTCAGAAGCTTCATTGACATTTCTGCTCTGAAAATTGCGAAATTTAAATCTGTAAGGGATCGTTCGATTTCCATGGAAAATTATTATCAAGTTTTTTGATTTGTTGTGCTCTGAGTGGAGTTTCTTTATGTCAATTTACTCTACGATTTTGTCTGTATAAATTTTAACAAAATCAGTGGTTTTATATTGTTAACAGGCTTGTATTTTAAGAGTTTGCAAAAATGAGGTGGAACTTGCATATTTAAACATATCTTGCATTCAGCATTAGGTTTGCATCTGATAGAATTCTTTCTGATGGTTTTTCGTCTGTTTACGAGGACTGTATGTCTCTCTTCATAAGAATTTCAGAATTCATTGATAAAAAAGGACTTATAGAGAGAGTTCCTCACGCGATCTTTTTCCAGAGCGTGATAAAAGCTGAACCACCGGAAGTATCTTTTCCTGGCCTCCTTCACGCTGTTTGTAGGGAGCATTTGTGGCGGAGATACTTCGAAACCGATAGGATTTATGTTTTTCATTGAGAAATGCAATGAAGAGAGCTTGTTTTGACGAAATAATATTAGAATACAGAAGTCATTTGTTTGATAATAATTTGATGCATGCAAGATGATTGAACATTCAATTTAGGACTGCCTTAATGTATAGAACTAACAAAAGTATTAAAAAGTATACAAAAAATTAATATAAAAATGAACAATAAAATGTTAGCCTAAAAGTACAATTTTTTTCTTAACTGGAGACATTATAGTGTACTTTAAAACTTTAAAACTGTAAAACCACCGTTTCTTCTGTTTTACAAGACTATTGAAAGTGATTTCAACGAATTAGGAAGACGAAAAACTAAGGAGTTTGAAAATGAAAATAAATTAACAGTTATTGGAATAATATAGGTATATAAATATGAATAAAAATCATAATATAATGCATTTTCATTAAACGTTGCTACAATTAATACGTGGCTGGGCATATCTGCGACTTTATTTTAATTACAAAAGCTTTGGAACAATTATTATTTAATGTAGATCCATGAAGTTAAATCCACGGCCAAAGCTGCATCGCGATGTAAAAGCGAAATCGTGTTCCGCCGGAAATTATGTAGCTGCACGTGTAATTAATTTCCGCGAGAAAACAATTTTTTTAATTGACGTCGCGCGAGACTTTAACGAAAGCGAGAATAATGGAGCACGAACAATTGCTAAACACCTTGCCTGGAGTTTGAGGGAGAGTAAAAAGATCTGAATTAATTAATTGTTGGCTTCATTTAAAAAGCAATCTTTTTAATTGGGGATTTAATGTGAAAATCTGGATAATGTGCGAATAGAAGAGGGAAGGAAATGGAAACACCATATATAGATACAAATGATTTTCAACCGACTTGAAAAAGGAGGAATTGGGGTTATAGATTCGACCCGTATGTGTTTTTTTTATGTTTGCCAGTTCTGGTTAATAATAAAAATTATTGTCACCTAATTATTATTATTTTTTTATAAGTAGGTACGTACGCGCAAATCTCCTCAGCATGTTGCCTCAATATATATAAAACTAAAGAGTTAAAAAAAATGAAAACCGACTACAATTAATAAAAATGCACTAAAAAGTAAGAAATAATTTTTTCTCTTATTTAATCTACGACTTTCATATTTTTTAAGTCGGCGCCAAATTTACACAGTGCAAATGATGAGGCGCCATTTTTATTATTTTGAAGTTGGTTTTAATTTTTTTTAAATTTTTGTTGTTTCTGTTGATAAATAGAGAATTTGAATTGATGATTAACTCTTAATTGCTGTATCATATAATTAACTAATTCGTGAGGAATAGACTGTAAGTGTAGGTATGTTTAAGAAACTGAGTATTAAACATCAATTAATAAATGGCCAATATATAGAGCAAAATGTGTATATATAAATAAAACAAATTATCGGTCTCCAGTTGGATGCATAAGGGAGTATAATAATATTTTTTCCAAGGAGAAACAGTGGTAGTCTTTTATCTTACTCAGAGATTAATAAAAATAGAGAAACAAATAAGAACGAAATGTAAGAAGAACTTTTCTTTCAAAGTCAGAAAAATAAAGAAAAATAACGGAAAGAAAATTGTATATTTCTGTTTGATATTTGGAAGAAAAATATTCTTTGACAATGTATGAATCAATGGCGATTGATGAATACCACGTATACACAGAAAGTGAGTGGCATGATATATGCGTACCTATACTATTTTCAAAAACGATTCATGTAACTTCCCGTCACGATGTTTGAAAAATCAAATTATTTTCATCTTCGCTGATTTATGTCTCGCGATTGGGAAAGAGTGTAATGTAATATATTTATTCTGTTTAGAATTCAACATTCCTGCGCGAATTCCATTTCGATATTTAAAAATATATTTAACGAACAAGTCTTCTGTACTCTATAATCTGCTCTAAAAGTATCTATAGAAAAATACTATTATTATAATGACGACTTACCATGCATTACCGATTCCCATTTAAAAATTTCCTGTTTCTTTCACAACTGCCTATACATATAAAATAGGAAACTTGCACGTTTGAATAATCACCATTCCCAGCAACAAATTCTGTTTGCCCAAAATCAACGAACGACTCTAACAATTTTTGCCACGGAATTGCGGTTACAACGCAGCCACCGCAGAGAATTAACGCGCCGCTAAAAGCTGTATGATTAATAGCCGACGGTAGGAGGAATTTCACGCGCGAACCGCGTCGCTGAAGAAGAATTTGACACTTCCTTCTCGCGCCAAAGCTTTTCAGCGAAACAATAATTCCTGGCGGCACAGAAACGCCGAAAAGCGAATTTCGCGACCGATCGCCGTTCCGCATTGTGCGAGTGTTTGTTGCGGAAAAGAAAAGCGGGTGAAAAAAGGCAGGGATTTGCAATCTCGCTTAAACGACGGTCGCAAGCAACACCGTTTCTCTTGACGTGTACAGATTACGCAAAATGGAATGGCGTTCCTTATAATCCCGCTTTTATGAAACAAACGTTCAACCCGTGATTCATAAAGTTCCATCGAGGCGTCCTCGCGGAATTTGTATAATTCATGAACGTTTAAATGAATCTGAGCCATCGCCCGCCTGCGAGGGAACAATTCCGACGATCTTTGAGAACCTTTTCCTTAAGTTTTGTTTAATTAAATCCTGTGTCTTATAATGCCAGTTCGCACTATTATTTACAGCGACGTTCGGAATTTACTATCCCCATATCGAAACGAAGTAAATTTGAATATAACTTGGCGATGAAGCCGAATAGCAACAGATTGTTGAACTTTGTATTCGAATGAGGAAGACGCTCCCTCATTTCTTCGAATAACTTTCAGACCGCGTACAGTTACGGAACTTTCGCGTTACGCTGTTGTAGAAATTTGAGTGACATCGGCTTGGAATAATTAACAGTTGTGCGGTAATTAGTATGCATTTGCAGCTGAAGGTAATCAGTACCCCTGTTACATTAATATTTCGTCTCCAGGTATTTTTCGAGAAAAGCGGTAGACGGTGTTGTTTTGAAATAAGAGGTAGCATCGTTCAGTATTATTTATCGGGATTCGAATTCTTTTTTAGGCTTTTATTTGTATGGTTTTGTAGAAAAGAGGGGAAGAGTAACGGAAACATTTTTCATCGTGCAGATAGGAAAGAGGATATGGGGGAATTACGATGGTTCCAGGGTGGAGTTTGTAATTACAGAAGGCTGTGAATGAAAAAGAGATTCCTCCATTCTTTATTGGTGTTAAGAGCTACAGGAGTCATTCCTCTCTCTTGCAGTTTGAAATTTTTATTTCGCTTCAGGTTAAATTGCAGTTTCGTACCAGTTTATGGCGAAGCTATTCAGGCTACAGGGGGGAAGGAACGGTGTATCTACTACACATCCGCGAGCGTACTTGTACACAACATTATTTATGATAATAACTCCTCCGTATCCCACATGATCCATCTGTACCGTGAATAAAACGAACCAGAAACGTCTTGCCGCTGAAACGATCGCTGTGGGATATGCAACTTCCCATGCAAGCAGCTACAAAGTTATTTGAAATGGAAATTTCATCATTTCCGTACGGTGTTTTTCGCTGAAAACGCTGAAACGATACCTTAACTATGGCGAAGAAGTTTAAGAAATTTTCTTCAGAGTGGTTCGAAAATGCGTTATGGGAATTGCTTCGAGATATTTTTACGGGATGTTTACTGTGGCATAATGCCTTTGTTGAAAAGGAATCAACAATTTCGTAGAAGATAGATGAGTTCTCTGTGGCGAGCGAAACGCATTGTATATAGCAGGTTCGTGGAAAGAGCGCAGACAATAACAAACGGTCCCGAAGCGCGACCTCTCCTCGTCCTTGCGAGAGTCGTTGGAATTACGGCGTGTAGCAGCCAAGCGTGGCCCAGGCAGTTCGACGCGAGCTTAGCAATAGCGAGCGACAGCGAGAGACTAGCGAATTCAAATAAACGTTCGTATTATTTTACTCGGTAGCAAAGTGTTTATAATTTCCTACAGCATCCCTACATCTCGAAAGAATTTAAGTTGGGGAAGCTGAAGCAGTTGACTTCGATTTTATTTCAAAAATTTTCTTCGAAGCAAAAGAATTTGGAAACTACCTACTAGATGATTATTCTGAGAAAGATCGAGGTATTATCTTTTTTCAGCATCGATCAGTTGAGAATATGTTAAACCACAATAAGCAGAGTTCTCGAGCTCTCAGAAATTCAGCAGAGTATAACCACGGTTGTTGGAAAGTAAATTTGTTTAAGCCAGTGTTCTCTAAAAATTTCAAATTCAAGCTAAAAGCATAAAAGTGAAGTTTCTTATAAGTTAGGAAAGTCTGAGATTATTAAAGAACTTCTTGCATCCTTAACGATACCTCTTTAATTAATCTCATACATATAACAGTTTTCTCGTGCTACCCATTTTCCACCGCGCTCGTTCGAAAGCTCATTCATCATCCCCAAAATTGCGACACGTTCCATTGGCATTATTCGCTTCTCGTTGATTTCGCGTCGTGTCGCTGTATTCGATTGGCCATTATAAAGAAGCTCATTAATTTCACCATGTATCAGTTTGTCAGGCGGTGGAAATTGATCGAACGTATAATATTAACTGCCACTATCACGCGAACTGAAACGGGGACATCGACGGGACCAGCGTTGCCCGATGAATTTTCCGGTGTCAAAAATGACTGCAAGCCACGCGCGGCAACTGCGACGCTGTCACGTCAGTCACATAAAATCTTTCCAGCTGCGGCTATTTTCTGTCAACGAATGCCAGAAGCCGGTGAACGTCGAGCTGTAACTATCCACGAATTAAATGACTGAGAACCGTGAAATTAAAATATCGGTGCATATGTACTCTGGGAAATAGCTTTTCGATAAATCGAAACCCCTATTGCCATGTGAACACAGAAGCAGGATTTTTTAGCAATCACAGTGAATGCTAAAATGTCTCGTCTAAATGTCTCGTTTGGATTTGAAAATTTTGAAAAATATAAAGGGAAAAGTCTACGTACCTATTATTAAATTATTATTGTTTTCTATCGAAATTTTTATACAAATTTTGCTGGTCAAATTGAGAATACTTCCGAGGTGTTTTGTCTAGAATTTTATAATTTAATTAGGTATTGTAATATGCGAAGTCGAGAACAGTCTTGGCAGAGGGTCTGAGGACAGAACAACACGCGCTCCCCTCATAAATCTTTCATATCGGTGATATTGGTATTCTAGAATTTATGACTGGTAACCAGATGTTCCTTAATTGTTTCCGGATGTTGCAGGCATATTCCACATTCCTTTTTTTTTCGACAAATGCCTTACTCCCTTACATTTTCACACCTGCCTTCCACCCTTCCTCAACCAATCATATCAAACATGCCCACTCGAATTCCGCGGGGATTAACCCCACTTGTGAGACCAATATCAGCCTCGTTCGTTCGGTTGAAGTGCCTTGTCCGTGGTCTTGTGTCAATAATCGAAAGACTTCATCAGAAATCATGTCTTAATTAATTCAATTATTTTAATATATTACATAACTCGAATATTGAGGATATTCTTCAAGCTTTTGAACGAACAATCGTATTTTACTGTGTCCTGCTGGATTCGGAAGAGATATTTACTTGCTTTTTGTAGTTCATACTACATGTGTAGAGATAATATCTGAGTGAATATGGAATTGGATTATAATTTTCTAGAATTTTTCGCTACCCAAAATAACAGTTTTTGAACTGTCTATTTTATTGTAACCTAATGTTTAATTTTCTTTATGTTGCAGGTAAGCACCTTACTATTAGTACCTACATTACCTTCATCCGGGAAAAGTGACTGAGATCCAAATGTGCAAGTTCAATCCAATGAGTAAGTAAATTTAATCGAATCCACTGTGTACTTAATTCAGACCTGCGTGTTTGTTTCTCAGTACATCATGAACACTGTCAAATAACTTGAGCTTTCACTGCAGTGCAGGAGTAGAAAAATAGCCCACTGTGTTGACTGTAACCAGAAGATATCGACAAGAATATGTTTAACGTCACAACAAAATTCCGAAAACCGAATTTAATAACTTTAGATTCTTTAACTTGAATAGATGAACGGAAACAAATAGTTTATGATATACAGCACGTTTAAAAATGTCTTATATTTGGTATAAAACTAATGCAATGGGTTCCAATTTCACTTGTTCCTTTTTCACGAAAGCCGCAAGAAACTCCCCCAGGAATTCTTTTCCACAAACACAACACGCATACGGGTGGCCTTATTTTGACTACAATTTGCTATTTCCATTCATTTTGTTCTCCTATTTTCTCTTTGATTACATCGACAAACATTTCCCCTCTGCACACTACTCCAACCCCTTCCTGGAATTCTTTAGAGGATTAAAGACCGTAATTACTACTTATCTTTTCACCTCGATCGAGTGACGTTGCGTTCACCTTTTTTTCTCCATTGGCTTTCAACTTGTACCGTTGCTTTAACGGCAAGAATAACGAGGCGAGGAGCTCGTCGATAATGGAAATTACATAGAAATAACAACAGGAAATAAATCAGTGACGCGCTAAAAGACAATTTTCTGTATTTGAAATTGAAAGAAAAGTGTCATCGTTTAGTTTGTGAAATGAAAGTAAACACTCGTTGACTCGTTGTATCTTTTGTTAAAATTATCAGTTCCTGTAAAATGGTAGATGTTGATCTACAAAAATCTGTTTCGTTTACTCGAAGATCTTTTTGGAAATTACCAGATCAATTTCCGAAAAATCTCTGGTGGCCTACGATAATTAGTTATTGAAATTCTTAGGAGTTATTGAATATAGGGATTCAAGTCAGTTCCTCAGATTCGGGGAATTAGTAAAATTGATTAATAGAAAAATACATGTTTATCGCGAAATTACTACATATTACACGCTTGTTCGTGGTATTTCCTCTACATCATTTCACCAATACAATGATGCTCAGAACACTAAAAAATATTTAAAATTAGAATAGTATGTACTTTTATAGTCATCAATACTTTAGTTCAACAGTTATAACTTACTTGCTTAAGCACGAAGTTGATCAATAATTGAAATTGTAGAATCGTCGAATTTTAATTCTAATTTTTAAATATTTCCAATTTTGTTCTCAATACAAATTTTATAGTTTATGATTCAGAAGCTTGCTTTCCAAAATCCAAATTGTATAGTTTATGATGCAGAAGCTTGCTTTCCAAAATCCAAATTTCATAGTTTACGATTCAGAAGCTTGCTTTCCAAAATCCAAGTTTTATAGTTTACGATTCAGAAGCTTGCTTTCCAAATTCATTCTGTTCCAATCCGTTACTAAATTTTCATGCGGATTTTCCTGCTACAGGGCCACGTATATTCTAAAAAATGGTGGAAATTTGCAAAATTCAAGACCAGACTGTGATACTCCATTCTAGTATAATACTGAAGGGCACACTTTAATCGCATCAGAATTCTCGGCTCATCTTCAGTTAGATAGTCTCTCTGGCATGGAACGAGTCGATATCGTTCCTCTTCCACGGGCGTTATGGCGATAGAATCGATACTTCGAATTCCCATAACGGGAAACGTTATGGGTAACTGATTTTGAGAAACTACGTTTGAAAGTTTGAATAAAACAATTTCGTGAATTGGCTGGAGCACGAACGAGCAACTAAACGACTCGTCTCTTTATAGATTTCGAAGATCGTATTCCCCGTAGAGATTCTCCACGGCACGACCAATTTCCTATCTTACTGCTTTCTTGTCGGAGACGGAAATTGCAGTGAAATTCCAAGAATATTGTGCTCTTATTCTTTGACCGTATCGATACCATGTTGCAATTGCTATCATAGTACTGCTGCTATTTTTTAAATACCTATTTCGTATAAAGAGCAAGCAATCCCCGTTTGAATAATTTGTTTTTAATTGTACGCAGCAATGCTCGAAACGGAATTAAAGTTTAGCAAACTTACCAGTTTTATAAAGTTTTTGGGAGTGCTTTTGAGTCTAAAAAAAGTATTTCACAACATACTATTACAACGATAATATGTGTCTTGTTTAATGATACATTTAAATTATTAAAATTCAAATCTCCATACCTATGCAGTTCTCAATATCTAACTACAAAATAAATATTTATTATAAATAATAGTGTAACTGGCATATCTATGGAAAATAATTTGTAGTAGTTCTTGAGACTACTTAGTTTCCTTTGTTTATTTAAAATTTTCCTGTACCATAGGCCTGTATTAATTACTAGAACAAGATTCGTTAAAATGACGTCCACATAGTAAGGAAATTATTGGGCGAATTTAATTAGTGGTCGATTGAATGAAACACCTCCGGCGATGTTCGTGCCATTTCGTTTTTCGTTTCCGAGCGACGGGATACACGCGAACTGAATCGACCCAATGCTTATAATGACCGTATCGACAATGGCGCGTTGACGATCTCGGATGTATCCAAACGAGACGTTTTTTTCGAATTTGTCAACAGGGGTTCTCAAACTTTCTATCACTACTGATCACTACTATTCAAATTGAGATTTACTTATTGGATGCGTTTTTCAGCATTTCCTGCTTTTTATTCAACATGTACCTATGGTACAATGCAGATGTTTCCTCCAGCAAACAAAGTTCTTCCCACAGTATAAATATTCCTCTCTCCGATTTACATTCGTTATTTGATTTGCGCAATTAAATTTTTTATTTAATTCATTTTTAAACGCCTTTTCTCGACTTATTTGCTTTACACATAAAACCACGAGAATGCTCATATCTTCCCTTGCGAATAAAATACTTTTGGGTCTCAAACTTTTTCATAATTCGAATTCTGTATAAGTTATTTTCATCATTATATCTAGGAAGCTTCATTAATGCTCTTATAAACAGTTTGTCGAGAATGTATTATTTACAAGGGAACATCCGAAACCCGGAAATTCGAAAAATTCTGAAGCTTTGTGAATATGTAGAGAATTTCCTCTCGATTATAACGCAATTTTTGTTTGTTGCCAAAATTCACTCGAAGGGGGTGAAATTAACCCCTGAAAATCCGGTTATTTTCCGATTTTGTGTTATAACTCGTGAACGGTAAAATAATTTTTTCACCAAATGGTAGATTGAATTAAAAGAAGTAACTTTTGTCGTGAAACTTTTATTCTGTCTCTTACAGTTCGCGAGTTATAACACAAAATCGAAAAATAGCCGAATTTTCAGGGGTTAATTTCACCTCCTTCAAGTGAATTTGGGCAGCAAACAAAAATTGTATTGTAATTAGGAGGAAATCCCCTACATATTCACAAAGTTTCAGAATTTTTTGAATTTTCGGGTTCGGAATCTTCCCTTGTTAGTCAGTTCTACTGATGTATGAGATTGTTCATACTAAATACAAAGGATAATTTTGTGTTCTTCTTAAAAAGATGATCAGAGGAATAAGAAATAAAACAACTATCAAATTTGTGCATATGTTAACAGTTCTTGTTACTCTATATAACCTTTACTACTAATAATTTTTTAAATAATACACATATAAAAAGTTACAAAGAGATACAGTTTCAGTTATATCGGTCCGAAGGAACGTCTGACCATATATAAATCGCCTTCACTTGCTCTGTTACACTCCCTTGCCCTGGGTTTCAGTGGCACAGGTCAATCATATGCCTGCGTATCTCTCCATGTCCTTCAAGTTACGAATTATTTTCAACATTATATCAATCCAATTTACTCATAATATGTACATATTTTACAACAACTAAGATTTCTAAGTTACACCACTGTATTTTCTGCTAAACAAAATAAAAAAATCATCCCCCCTATACGAGCACAACGAAGTTTATTAAAAGTATTTCATCACCGTTGTGACTACATTCATTAACCTCATAACAGTTAATAAACCATTCTACTCAAAATACATTCTTAACACTTAATCGATTTCACGATGCCAACCAATTACTCGTCCGCCTAAGAATTCACTTTTATTTCACATCTATCACGATAAAACTGTGCCATTTAAGGATTCCTATTCTATTTACAAGATGTGTTGATGGATTCCAGAAATCAATGAGCAGTTGAGAAATTCGAGAAAGATACTCGCCCCACATACTGAAGCCACGTATTGAATATTACGTAACTCAGCAAACAAAATTCTTCCACTCTGCAAATACTCGCACGGCTATCCTTACTATTTCCTTGCCCCCGCCTATGAGAGCCGCTGGGTGGCGATGCACCGGGTAACGAAACGGGTGCATGCACGTACAAACAGTTTCGCAGGGCCACGGGGGAAGGTTGCCCGTGTAATGAGCGTGTCTTATTATTTAATCCCCTTAAACTCTTCCGGATTATGACACTTACACCGCTCCGTCCACCCTCCGGCGGCATCTCCACGCTAATGAGCATCCACGCTCACCAGTTTCGCGTGTCCTGCGAGCCCGGTACCTTCTTCCACCGACTTCTGCGCACGCTTTTTTGCACTTTCAATTCAGCTTCCACCAGCGTGTCTAATTTGCATAAGTGACGCGCACGGTCTCCGCGTGGCGACACCGTAGCAAGCTTGCCGTCGAAATTCATGGGCGCGTGGGGGAGCAACGTTACCGACCCATCTCCCGTGCATTACGCGATGGTACATAACCTAGAAATTTTCACCACTCCGAGCTGCTAATCGAATGAAACTCCGCCGAGAACAACGATCCTCGGCAAACAAAGGCGCCAGAAGCCGTGTCCACAATTCACGTAGTCTCTGAAGAACCAGCTGGTCGAACCATCCAGCGATCCTCGCCGAACAAAGCGTCGGAGATCGCATTCCCAATTCGCTCGGTCTCGGGACGGCGGCCATGTTGATTCCCGGCGATTCTTACGCGCACGTCCAGGGCGATATTTAATTAAGGCACCGACAACTGGGAAACAAACACCGTGGCCGGACTTTTAATTCACGGCGGAAGGAAATCGAGTTAGCGCGGGGCGAGACGGATCGCGCCGATCAATCGTCAGTGGCGACCCAGGCCGAGCGATTCGTCAGCCACCGAAGCCGTATCGCGAGGCCGCGATATCCTTCTTTCTCCCTTCGAACGCGGCGATCGTAAATTTCCCCGGGCTTGCGCTCGCCTCCCTCCCCCTTTTCAAATTATAAATTTAAGTGTCCGCTTCGAGGTGAATTTGCCGAGTAAACCACCCCACCCCCGCCGCCACCCCGCTCGCTCTGAATTATACCCTTTTCTTCTCTACATCCGACTCCCCGCTCCTGCCGCTTCCAGCCGGCTACGTTCAATTTCTCGACACAACCATCCGACCCAGCGCATAATGCAGCCACGCCGATGCAATGAGCGAGTCTGTTTGCCCCCGCTTTCCGAATCGCGCCTCGCGCCCCACCTACTCATCTCGCGCTGACGCGCTTAGACGCCGCTGTTGTGCTCGTCAAGTTCGGATTTATTTGCAGTTAATTAGCGGCCAGGTCCTATATGGGCGAGGCGAACTCGGCGGGGAACAATGGCGTTGTAGTGTTAGAATATTCATGGTCGCAAATGGTGGTTCTTCGGGGATTGTGGACGTGCGTTGGTGTAATAACGCTTCCGCTATCAGTGCGTGTTTGGAAATATTTTTTTTTGTAATTTCCATTTGCGGTATTTTATGTAGTATATATTGTTAATTATGATCACGAGGAATGTAAGAGCGAGGTTAATTTAGATTTTAGTCCTCATCCGTTGCTCATTTCACGAACTGAATATGTCCCTCGGTGTCAAATTAACACTGCGGTGAAAGATCAATGAAATGACAAGGTAAACAGATATTTTTTTTATTCAAATTGATGAGTTAACATTTACAACTTAGATGTTTCACAACTTTCGCGTAAAATAACATAATGTGCAGGACATAGTGCTTGTTTACAAGAATCAGAAATAACAGAACAGGTTGACTTATCGCGGGAAAACTGTGTCAAATTAACACTAGGGACGGATGAGGGTTAATGTTGCGAATGCCCCGTAGGATCCCCATGTGGTTTCGAGATTCCCACACAGCACCATAACATTGCAGCAACGTCTCTGCAATGACGCGGTGAAAGATTGCAATGTTGCACCAAAACATTGCAGAGACGTTGCAGGTTCACACCTATGTCCGCCTTCGCAATATTGCAGGTGTGTATTTTTGCAAAGTTGCGGCAACATTACAAATATGTAGTCCTGCAACGAAACGGCAAAATCGTTGCCACTGGAAGATTGCACGTCGATGTGCGCGCAATATTGCAGAAATACTGTAGGATCGTTGCCACTGGAACATTGCAGGGGCAACGTGTGCGCAATATTACAGAATGTTGTTGGACCGTCGCCACTCAAATATTGCACGGCAATATTGTAGCATTGTTCCTGCAATATTGCAATGCAACCAGCAATAACGCAATATTGCAGCAACGTTCTTGCAATACTCCTGCAATAACGCAATATTGCAGCAACGTTCTTGCAATACGCCTGCAATGAAGTGTGCTGTATGGGTTTGGTAATCGGGAACCTCGTTGGTTTTTGCAATTTCAAACGCAAAATCGCTGAAGTCACGTAATGTATGTACATATAATGTGTCATGAGTATACATATGTCGCATGGTTATTAGGGTGGTCCTTATTTTTCAACTTTGAAATATATATTGTCTGACCCTCTTAAAATCTTCTATTTGACAAAAAAAATATCTCCGTGTTTTTTATTTGTATATTTTGATATGTAAAAGTCGCTCAAGGACTTTATATTTCGCATGTAGGGGAGACCGGGGCAAAATCGGGACGTTAAGAATAAAATGACGTTATTTTTTGTGTAAAAAAATTTCCTAAGGTAGTAGTTCCCTTAATGAAAAAATCGTTTTTTTTAAAGATAACTAAAAAAGAAAGATTCCGCGCACCTGGTTACTTCAAAATCCATGTTAACCTGTTTGTTAACTTCCAACCTCCTAACAACAAATTTCAGGATATTACCCTAATCAATCCGTAAGGGGGTGGAAAATGGGGTGAAATGTATTTCCACGGACTCCTCAAAATCTCTTCGGTCCAATTCGATTTCGATACTTTTAGCCCAACAACACAAATGCCTAAAAACAAATTTCTAAATTTCACCCTAATCAACCCTTAAAGAGTCTACAAATTGGTAACAGATCTTTTTGTAACATTTTCTACTAAGAGTGCATTGAATTGAAGCGTCTTAATTTTTGAACAGCAGGTGTAAACGAACATATCCAAACTTATATAAATGTTCGTTATACAAAAGTTACTTTACAGAAATTACATGAAAAAATTACTTAAAAACAGATATAAAAGTAATTCCTTTTAACTTTATTATTCTATCCTAGCGAAGCACAGGTATTTTGCTACTCATTTATAAGTGGTTCTGATTTCTTATCCTAACAATCACTATCGACTGTTAACATAAGTAACAGTTTATTGCAAAGTGAGCAGTAAGTTTTTAAATATTGTGCTAGGAAGCTGTGTTCATAAAATGCGATACTGTTGATATTTCAAAACGTCTTATCGATCGCAAGTGCCTCTTCCAAGTGTTTATCGTCTATTTATTCTTTTCAATGGAAACTTTGTGCTCCGAGAAACGAAGTTTCGCAAATGCATCACGCGTTAAGGTTTCATTCGTTTCTCTGATGCTCAACAAGAAACTTCATCTCGACATCTTCGTAAAATCCGTCGGTTGGAAGTTGGATAATGCTTCAATGTCCCGGGTCTTGCGTGATGCTCATGTGAAACACCTTGACGGCCATTATTTATGGGTCGTGTAATACAGGAGCATTAATCGTTCCCCTTTTCCGTGACACGCTGATGTCGCTCACGAGTATCGATTATGTGACAAATGAGGATTTGATTACGTAGGTACAAATTTCGGCCGTAGGTAAAAATTTCGGTTGTAAAGAATTCTTTATTCGAAAGAAAAATATAGAATACCATAGAAACTGCAGTCATAAAACTGTCTCGCGCGAAAAATCCCCGAAAAATGATCAACTCGCGCTCCTTCGAAATCGATTTCCTCCGCAGCGAAGTTTCGCCGCGAAGAATTTTATTCGACATTTTCCACGTACCTCGTCAAAACCTCAAAACGAATTACCCTTTTTATCGCATGCCATGAATTTTCAGTCACGTTCAAGCACATTGTTGAAAAGATGGGAGCGCGCGCGTGCAGCATGTGTCCAGAGTGGATGGAAACATGTTTTGTCTCCAGGTAGAGAAAGCATTTCGGGCAGCTTGCTTAAAGCGTTATCCAGCCTCGAACCGCGCCATCAGCCTGTTTAATTCTCATGAATTTTTCACACCTTCCGCTGACCGACGATTTTAATTTCATCTGCGCGACACTCCAGCCTACCCCCCCGGAACAACGCGACCCATTCGTCGCGAAGCTCCCGCCGGCTCACGGCCCAGAACACGCTCGATGCTTCTCATCCCACGCTCTCGACGCGTAGAGCGCGAAAATATTCATCGTTATATTTCCATACGCGAGCACCGGCGGCGGCGGCGGCGGCGGCGGCTCGAATCCAAATTTCGTTACAGACCGCGTTTCCAACTTTTAATTGTGACCGACTCGCGCGCGCTATTTGTCGCCGGGCGACTTTTAATTCCGCCCGCTAGCTTCCCGCCACCTTCCCTGCGCCGGACGCAAATGAACCGGGACGTTTAATTAGACCCCTCGCCAGACTGTCGCGGATTCCAAAACGATCGCCGAACGCGGATTTTCCGCCCGAAGCTAATCGCTCGACGGTAAACGCGACAAAGCGGACGATGATTGAGTGTTCGGAACACGCGGCCGATTTCCAATTGATTTAATTAGTGTTGCTTGGAATTTATCGAGGTGCTTGGCGTAGTTTGGAGTTACATAACAGGCTGGCATGTTCAATTGTTGGGGAAGCGGTGTCGACTGAGGTTCGAATGTAGGATTGAATAATATCGTTTCGTGCGAGCCAGCCTTAATGCTCTTGTTCCGTTGGGAATTTTTGTGAAATATGGATGTTGGAATAGGTTGTTTTTATGATTTTTCGTTCAGGTGTCTGAGGCGTCAGATTTTCTAAGGGATTCTTAATTTTTTAGATGGGGTGGGCAAGGTAATGTGTAAAGTCCATATCTGATTCGGAATCACATGATTAATCGCTACTTTCTTCTGTTACGATTTTTCTTTTAAAGTTGTTTCTATTTAATGTGCATTCCATTGCATGCTGAATCGGATGAGTAATAATTAAAAGGGTCACGTTAGTTTTAGTGATCCCATATGCATTATTGTATTTTGTAATTATTTGGTCTTTGATTTTTGAAAATCTTGCCCTACAGCAAGTGAAAATAGTTCATTTTATTTTAGATCCCGGGAAATTATTTTCGAATAAAACAATCGGAGAAGCTCTTAATATTACATAATATTTCCAAAGATTTCACCCTTATGTATATTAACTTTATAGAGACAATTCTGCTTGAGTATTCCTTAAATTAACTAAAAAATCTCTAAGAAGATGAATGACAAAATACTCCACGTAAATGGCACCGAAGGTCATTTTCATTAGAAGTAAAATCATTGATTAACAATGTCTCGAATGACATTCACAGTCACAAAGGGAGAACAGGATGTGGTAAAGATCGAATCCAATAAGTATGGCCTTAATAATAGAGATATTTACATGTAAATTATTAAACATTTCATGATGGCCGTGGGGTATTAGCGGGTAAAAATCCCACACTACCCTGGTGCCCCGGAGGATTCCCCTCTGGAGGCATCGAGGTGTCTTTTGAAAATTTCCCCACGTTAAAAAAAAGTTAATTATATTTATAAATTTCTTTTAACGTGGGAAAATCGCCCTAGTGTCTTCTGAAGATTTCCCAACGTTAAAAAATATAATTTACAAACATAATTAACTTTTTTTAACGCGAGGAGATCTTCAAAAGATACCTCGACGCTTCCAGAGGGGAATCCCCCGAGGACGCCAAGGTAGCGTAGGATTTTGACCCACTAAAACCCCACGGCCACCATGAAATGTTTAATAATTTACACATAAATATCTATATTATTAAGGCCTATTGGATTCAACGTTCGGACACCTATTTACTTATTTTCGACACAGTTCCATCGTGCGAGGGCTCATAAAAATCGATGTCTACCACACCCTGTCCTCCCCTTGTCAGAGCAACTCGCTCTCCTAAACCAACCCATATCCCAAATCACTATTCTACAGTCAACATCCCCTGAATTTCGATAATTCTCTAAGTGAAGCACACTCGCAGAGTCAACATTCTGGTCAATATACTCCCACTTCAACAATCTCTCGCCCTTGTACCTGAGGATTCAGCGATACACGCAGCGGTAGCCTGCGCTCAGGCGCCTATACCAGCCCACCTCTCGTCGACTCTGTTTACACAGATTCCCCGCCCAACAAATCCAAATACCATCGCGATCTACCTACTGCAAACAACAACTCTGTGCCCAAGCTTTTAAAGCAACAGAATCCTTTCCAATCCCTCGCAGCAGTACCGCGTAAAAAGCTCCCAGCACCACCAGCCAGCGTGTTCTCTGAGCGTCGAGGGTCCCAATCGTTACTATGCATCACCGACGAATCGATCAAGACGCTGTTGCATTTCAAACAGAAAAGCTCGATACCCCATTTACTGATAGGATTCCCATCCATCCCCGAGGGGCTATTACACGCAACGAGCAGCGATTAAGTTCCCGAGGGGAAAGGGATTCCGAACAGTCGATCTTCGAGCAGCGAACATCGAAGGTCTTCTGCAAAAAGAGAAGACAGGAAGAGCGTAGCAAGGCTAGAAGAAGAGAAAGAGGTATCTTTCAGATGGTCCTCGTGGCGAAGAGGGATCCTCTTCTGAATCTCGCAAGTACCGGGCCTTGCGATGATCGTAGCTGAGAGAGGTAGTAAAAAAGAGAAGGGGGAAGGATGCAGACAGTAGATCCTAAGGGTGGTGCTTGAATTCTATCGAGGGGAGCTCTCTTGGCGAGATAGGCTGCCATTACGTTTACTCGGTTACTGGATGCGGCTGCACACCAGCCATTTTATTACACTAGGTGGCGCGTCCCGTTAAATCCGCTTGCGTGCATGGGAAAATCTATGGAGGTCGTTAACTGGCGCGCGAGACGCGTGCGTCCTGTAATGCATGCAGCACGCGAGCCGATGACATACACCCTGCAGCCTCCCTTAACTCACTGGATCCAGCTTTGGCTGTCCATTTTTATTTATGCCGGCAAAACCGTTGCGACAACGCGGCGATGTCCGTTCGAAAGGTTTGCACTGCTAGGAGGCACTATAGGCGTGTACGTATGTGCCCCGACGTGCTACATAAATTGCTTCGGTCTCATAAATAGGACACTGGAAAAGCTCTGGTGTTAGGGCCTTTTCGCGCGGGACACTTCTGTGAACGGTATTTATTCACGACTGGTATTTGGGATGTATTTATTTGACGGATAGGAGATGATAGAAGCTATTTCTGTGAGGATATCCGATGTTGGGGTCTGTCGTGGGGGTGGAGCCTAACCAAGATGGCGCCGATAAGGATACAACTTACACGCGTTTTATATGCGGTGATGTCGTTTTTTATAAAATATGTCAATTTCTAGGCAAAGCATTTGTGATTGGGCAGGTGCACAGCCTGTCTAAAGAAATTTCATACAAGGCGGACGGATGTTACAAGCAGGACACATAAGTAAATGTGGAAAGAATGAGGATGGTAGTGGATAATCAGGTCGTCAGTTTTGCAGCACCTTGCTTACAAACTTCACAACTGAGAGGAAAACAACACGACATTACTGTAAAACTGTCGAGAAATGTCCTGCTGTTTCTGTTTATTCATGTAAACCAGCCTTAGGGGAAAAATGTAAGCACAGAATAGCCACTTTGCTGTACTGGTTAGTTCATAACCTCAAATTAGCAGTGATACTGAGCACACTTTCATAGTTGGAGTAACTTCGCATAGCTTTAATGCAAGTTTCCATGCTTTTAACTGATCCATTTTCGCAAAATTACCAAACACATTTGGCTTTGGAAAACAATGAAATCGCAGATTCAAAATTTGATTTGCTCCACTCCCACGTCCTCCTACTGCACACTTTTATTTACTAGGGTAAAAGACTCAATTACTGACACTTTAAGCGTTGACTCTGACATTATCTTATAGTTTTGTACTTGTAGACTAAAAGTATATGTTGCTCTTGTTATTTATTATTGTTTAATATGTATGGTATGGTATGGTTTTCGTTTCCTTCTACAAAGGTGGCGTTTTAGGAGCATCGTGGTCTTATACTGCCCAACGAACTATAGACATGTTTGTTTAATATGTTTACTTGATGAACAAAATTTGGTGGATCTTAAAACTTCGATTTTTATGTATAAATTCATCAATTTCAAAAATATATTTCGGGATCTATTACTGACACCCCAATTATTGCCAGCTAACCTAATACTGTTTATCTCATTTTAAGGTTATGTCGTCTCATGCACATGAGCAACTACTGCTATGACAGTAATACCAAGGCATTTGCTTGAAACGCTTGTACCAATCACTGTCACCCAATTAATAAATAAACAGACTTAATGAATCGTTGAATTCCGATCGTTATTACTTTCTATGATGCTTATATTATCTAATACATTATATTTTGTTATGTTAATAGCTTAATTATTACAATTACAGCATTTTCTTTAATATCTGGCGTAATCGTGGTTTCGGGAGTGTTTAAAGGATAGGAATCCACCGGGTGAACTGCACCATGTTTGTTTAAACTCAAAGACTAAGTCTTTATTCAGAAACACTAAACTAGACTGAGGTGTACAAGTAGGTTTTAGCCGTGTTACCCAGTCGAGGGTCGGATCTCCAGTCTGCCGATTTGCGGCGGCAAATCGGTTTTTGTTTCGCTATTGGGCGTGGGCCCCCCGCTTCGCGGCGCCGTATGTGGTCACCTTGAAGCGCTCGCAATTCCGCTGATTTTGTAGATTCGCGCTTTGCCTCGCAACTGATTTGGCTTAGGAACGTCTCGAACGTTCTAGGGTAATATAATATGTATAACGTGTATAATACATGTGCTTGGGCGTTGCCTGGGCACAACAGAAGTCATTGTTTTCACTCTGCTAATATCTGTTTAAAATGTTTGATCGTTTCATCCAAATTGACGAAGAAAAAATTAAGTGCTGCTTTTTGTATCGTATAAATTACAGTTTCAATTGTATACTCAATTTTTTTATGTATCATTTCACAAGATTTATTCGTTATTTTAAGTAAAACAGCTTAGGGTGACAGTAATTGGGTAGATGGCAGTAATTTGGCCCTTTACCCCAACTTTTATTTGATCCTAACTTAAATAATTTTTTATTTAGTTAATGCCAACTCTGGCCCTGTGCGACAGTGGCTTTGAATACCACTGCTCGACCCCCCGCCTGTGTTGCCCGGCGTGCACCGCTGCACGCAGATTGCCTGCTTTTAGGCGTATCTTTAAACGCTTATAACTAACAAACAAAGCCTCCACCGTAATATCATGATTCTTCATTTCCATTTTAATCTGGTGTCTAGAATCACCCCATAATTTTCTCCCAGCAGTAGTCGAACACCCTGTATAATGCTCGAGCAATCTGCACAAATCTAAAGCATGCACCGCTGAAAACTCGAAGCCGCAGTATCAGTTAAGTTTACCACCGTCTTCGTACCGCAACCCTAAATAGAAACGAATATTCCAATCTGCAAACTACAAATCGCTACATCCCCCTGCTTCTCGTGGCTTTCCCACCACGCGCCGCCAGCCAATGAACCGCTATTTCTCTTAGCGACCACATTTCACTGAGAATCTTCGCAGCCAGGAACTCCGAACAACCGTGAAACGTTAATCGACACAGGACACGGCATTA
The DNA here is from genome assembly GCA_910592295.1 of Andrena haemorrhoa. Taxonomy (NCBI): domain Eukaryota; kingdom Metazoa; phylum Arthropoda; class Insecta; order Hymenoptera; family Andrenidae; genus Andrena; species Andrena haemorrhoa. Next base: position 19,330,651 of record OU342943.1, read on the forward strand.
CGCGAGCATCTAATTACCGCGCAAACGGGCAGGCGGATACGAATTATCCGCAGCCACGTTTATGGTTAATATCCTGACCCTATTCTCGACTGGAAGGCGGCGAAGTTCTCTAAGTTCCGCCGCGACCTATGCCTCAGCGCCGCGCGGGAGTCTCGAGCGCGTCGCGACTCGTGGCGCGGTTGCAACTTTCGCCGCGGAGGATCAGCCGCCCGGTTCGAGGCGGGAAGACGTGGCAACAGCGTCGACGCGAATACTCGTCTCGTTCGCGGGAGACTTCTCCGCCGCGCGACGAACGAGCTATTCGTTACCAGCTCGTTTATTATTTAAGCGGCCAAGCGACGTTCGGCGCGCAAATTCCAGCGCGGGAAATTTGCTCGCGCTTTTCCGTCGGCGATTCGCGCAACAACCGAGAACTCTCGGAATTCAAGCAGAACCTGTTTCGAGGCAATTGGCTGGCGTGGCCGCGCATTTCCACCACCTTATAGCCGCGCACAGATCAAAATAATGCGAATTTCAGGCTTGTTATTTCCCTCAACTTTTTCAATTTCAACTTTCGAGGACCGGTCGAAGTCGCCCGTCCGCCTGGCAGACAGCTCAACGGGCAAAGACGATAAATGGTCGGAACGTTGCCGCGGCTGGTCCAGAATTAAAGCGCACGACGACGGTTTGGCAGGGGACTGCGTAGACTTGGAGTGAATAAAATTTTATACTTCTCACTGGAGGGTCCGCGGAATATCTTTGGCTGCCACAGGTCCTTTTAGATTCTGAAATTTTATTGGAGACACTGGATGGAGACTCGTAACGTAGAAGTGGATGGAAGGTTATGGTACCCCCGTTGTCGGGAGAATGGAAGTTTGGGGGTGGGTTCATTTCGAGCACTCGACGAAGGAATATTTACTGTACGCTCTATTCATTTCGCTGATGTTCCTATTGGGACTGACAATGTGGGTGAATTACATTCTTTGAATTTTGTATTACAGGAGGAATATTTATCGAATATTTTAAAAAATTTTGCAAATTTTTACATCATCGATTTTATTATAAGCCTGGCTTTTCAACCACAATCTTATTGCCCATTTCCTGAAATGTAAGAATATATCAGTATTTTAAGATATTTCAGTATTTTTTGTGGTAAACAGTATTGAAATGTTTATGAGTTTTTGTTAGGTGATTTGCGCAGGGATCGAAAAGATTCTGGAACTTTTTAATAGGTTCTATTTGAAACATGTACCGTGGAACTTTTTTATAAATGTTCTCACATTATAAGTTCCCATTAGAACTGATAAAGTGAAAGTGCTTGAAAATAAAAATTCTAGTTGGAATGGAACTTATAAAATATAAGAATACAAATTTCTCTACAACATGAACAGATATTTTGTTCATCAATATTAAAAAAGTTCTCAATTGTTGTAACAAATACTGAATATTATTCAATGAATAGTGCTACAACAATAATATATAATTATTGCAGTTAAATTTATATTCTGAATGTGTTATTTATTTGTAATATTTACCTACGTAAATAATTGCTACAGAGATATTATAGAATTTGTATGCATTTTGGTTTATGTAAGTTATAAAAAAATGTTATTTAGATATTATTCTTGACAAGTCCTCTTTTCTGTTTAATACTTCTTATGAAACTATTGATTACTTATATATGTTATGATTTTCATAATTTTTATTCAATAAACATCACGAATATATTATACTGTTAAATAAAACTAGTACCTAACAGTTTAGTACTTTTCTTTATCTTATGGAACTTTTTTTAACAATTGTTCTAATATGACTCTTTCCATGGTGCTTTTATTATATAACTTCTAAAATATCTGTTCCATGAGAACACTTTCCAAAGAAGTTCCTAAAAGTATCATTTCTTTGAATAAAAATTCCACAGGAACAGATATTTTCTTAAACGAAACATATAAGTTGGAATAGAATTTTTTTAAAAATAAGAATTCCAGTACTTTTTCGATCCCTGGATTTGCGCGGATAACCGTAGCTCGGTGCAGGATCATCTAAAATTGAAAATTGGAAATTTTGTGGATAATATATGAAATTATCTCGGCGCTATGGGGCCCGATTTTTGAAAAATTATTTCGGGGCAAAATGGCGGCGGTGAAAAGTTGAAGCATCGATATTTGGCAAAAAAACGCTGGTCTTTCGCGCGTGAAAAAAATCTAGGCATCAAAAGAGACTAAGCTCCCGATAGCGCTTAGATTTGTAACCCTAAAATAAGCCTGCAAAGCCTTGGGTAAATCGATTCATTAATTTCTGAGTTATGTGCGTCACCGACTTTGAAACAATGATTTTGAAGAAAACGCATTTAAAGTTTTGGGTCTAGTTTACACCTAAATAAACAATTAATTTTTTAACTTACTTAGATATCGATTCCTGGTCCATATAATAATCCTTCTGCATCAGCTACCGCTTCCAAAACTCCAAACTGCTCCTGTCTACGACGCTGCCTTGCTTTTTTCTTGTTCCTACCGACATGTTTGCTCCAACCCACACAGCACCATAACATTGTAGCAACGTCTCTGCAATGGCGCGGTGCAAGATTGCAATGTTGCACCAAAACATTGCAGAGACGGTGCAGGTTCAATCCTATGCCCGCCTTTGCAATATTGCAGGTATGTATATTTGCAAAGTTGCGGCAACATTACAAATGTGTAGTCGTGCAACGTTCCGGCAATGATTCTGCAACGAAACGGCAAAATTGTGGCAATGATCCTGCAACTATTCGGCAATATTGCGGTGGGGGATTGCAATGTTGCACCGCATCATTGCAGAGACGTTGCAGGTTCATTCCCACGTCCGCCTTAGCAATATTGCAGGAGTGTATTCCCGCAACGTTTTGGAGATTTTATAGCAATAGTCCCGCCGCAGAAATATTGTAGGATCGTTACCACTGGAACATTGCAGTGGCAACGTGTGCGCAATATTACAGAATATTGTTGGAGCGTTGCCACTGTAACGATGCACGTCAATGTGTGCGTCATCGTTACTACTGGAACATTGCAGTAGCAACGTGTGTGCAATATTCCTGCAATATTACAAGAACGTTGCCACTCAAATATTGCGCGGCAATATTGCAGCATTGTTCCTGCAATATTGCAATGCAGCCCGCAATATTCCTGCAATATTGCAAGAACGTTGCAACTCAAATATTGCACGGCAATATTGTAGCATTGTTCCTGCAATATTGCAATGCAACCTGCAATAACACAATATTGCAGCAACGTTCCTGCAATAATCCTGCAACTAAGTGTACTGTATGGGAAGCGGTAGAGCGAGGAACGTACTTACACGCGTATAACTTGACAGTTTTGGTCGGATTAACTTGACACTTCCACAGAATATTTCCAAGATGTTGTACTTCAAGAAAATATAAAAATCGAGAAATCGATTTTTCGAAAATCCCTAGGTAGGCCTCCCCTTAAGATAGAATATGATAATTCCTAAACCTTTTCGGGAAACTGAAACAAGAAGTATAGATTTACTTACTACTATGTAAACCTTGAAATTGAATACTAGAATCATTCATAAATCATTATAAAACAGACCGAACTCAGACTCGACACCCCAAGTAGCATAATAATTCTTGAGTCATAAGAGAAAATATTCCATTTAAACACTGTTCGGAATATCCTGTATTCAGATTCTTAATGCTCATCGCACAAGTCCACATTTTATGAATACTCAGAAATATTCGCGCCCTCCCTGTTGCTAATTTATCAGGTGATCCGAAACGCGCAGCTAATAAACGTATCCACTTATTGACCGAATTATCTATACGCGCAAATATTGTCGGCCGAACGGCGACACACGAGTGATTTAATGATAGAAATGCGTTGGGCAAATAACAAGAATACGTTTCGTTGTCGTTCTTGTTTATGCACGATGATCGGACGCGGGTCAACAGGCGGCGTCCAACGTTTTAATTAAATGCGTCCACGAAAATTGCACGGGGACACGGCTTTCGGGCACGATATTACACACCGTTCCGTATTTTCAATGAACGACCAGGCACTGCACGCGTACATCGGGAAAAAGCCTGCCGTGATGCGATACTCGCAGCTGTCGAATGATTCTATTATACAAAGCGTTCGCAACTTCATTCACGCCGGAAAGTTCGAACGGAGGGTGACGTTGAGCGACTGGACACTTTGGGCGGCAAGTTTCAGATGGATATTTCAAATTGTAAAGTTGGTCTGGATTGCTTGGTGTGAGAAGAGTTTATGCTCGATTTCTTGAGGTGGAAGTTAATAGGGCCCTTTACACGGACGTTCCGGCGCGCGTTCCGGCGCGTCACACGCCGCGCGGCACGCAAAAGTACGTGAACGCCGGAGCGACGCTCCTTCGTGCACGCCAGAAGGTTATACTCGCCACTACTTAGAGACAGCGAATTCGGCCTCATATTTCTACGTCGACTCCATCCACATGTTTTTTCCACGATCCACCGCAGTGGTGTATTGTGTAGTTTCGATGTATATTATCGATCATTGAAACGATTGGCAAGACACGATCGCGATATAAGTTCGCGAAAAGTATACGAATTCCTCGATATACCTGGCTAATAGAGGATATCATAAATGCTGTTACTGTAGGGCACACTGTAACATCTGTTTTTACGAAGCTACATTTGGTTGACCTGAAGGTGCTACAAATTATGGAAATGGTTTATGACTCAGTTATAACGACTGTAAAATTTTACAAGGGTACATTAAAAGATGTCCAAATGTTTCCCCGGCAATGCGACGGCAAATGAAATTGCAGTTAACACATTCACTGTTGAACGATCATAATTATTACTATTGACGGCAATAATTACCATGTCATTGCTTGTTTTAATATAAAAACTAATATTGATAGACAATAAATACATATAGGTATGCAAGTGATGTTATATCTAAGATAAATGATGAAGAGATGTAATATGCAAGATGTTTTGAAGAAGGGGTGGTCTTCTGATTGCTCGTGGTGCAGGTCAAATTTTTCACCCACGCTCTTGCGTGGCGCGCAAGAAAGCACCACGCTCCTGCCCGCGTTCCAACCTCGACTCCAGAAGAGTTTACATAAGAGACAGAAAAGGTAGTTGGAAAAGGACAAAACGGCACTTGAAACCAGGCTCGTCGCGCGCCTCTGGATTTCCGCACTGTCAGAAATCCTGAATGACTATTTCCATATTAGCATTTTACAGTAAGTACTGAAGTGCCTACAGTGTCTGATTTATAGTCAAGTAGCCTCGAGCACCTAATCAGTTTTGCTTCGACTATAGCCAGTCAAGAACCACTTATGCATTTGAAACAATCTGTATGAATTCAGCACAAAGACAAAAATATTGTAAGAAAAAAGTGCAAAGCAAAAAGGTTTCTCTGAATATACAAACTATCATTACAGGTATTACTACTACTCTTCAACATTTGTATTAATTTGGCTGTTAGCCCAAAGTATTTCCTCGTCTGAAATAAGAATTTCAAGTTTCCTTGAAGCAACCTCCACGATTTAGATACCGCAATTTAATTAACAGAATTATGATTCCTAATCGAAAAGGCGACCTGGCTTCCAAATATACATACAGGTACTACAAGACTTTTTCACACTCCAAAATGCGGGGAGTAGTGGGATTACGCGGGTTAGTTTCCAAGTAAAAGAAGTCAAACCTCAGAAATTAGTAGCAACCGTAAAGGGAAACAAAAGATTCTACTTGCGTTAAATTAGAGCTGATATTTCCGCTGGGACAGCCAGTTGCGATATGAGCAGAATTTAGATACCCACCCGTAGTATCTACGATCGTGAATTTAGGATTTCGTTGAATTAAGCGTATCAGTTTTGCCGGAACAAATCGGATTTCCTGAATGAATGTGCATTAATGCCGCTCAACTGACGCGCACGATTAAATACGGATACGCTACAATTTATTGTTGCTTTATTATTCTGGATCTAATGCTTCCGAACAGTTCTCTCTCGATTAAAGCTTCGATTGTCCAGGCATGACAGGAATTGCTGCTGCTGTAATAAATATTCCGTCTCCCCGCATTTTCATTTTTCTTTATAAAAGATCGATATATCCAAGCTAATTTTTCTATTTTCGAGTGAAAATAATTTTTTGAGAAATCTAATTCTGTAAATTATTAGGACGCAAATTTACATATCTATTCTCTTAGTTTCACATTCCTTGTATTAAAAATCGCTGAGTTTCTATTGGATAACAAAGAGATCATTTTTGTTCACATTCCTTGGCAACAATGATGTCCTTTTTTGTGATACTATATATTCCCATTTATTAGATACTAGCATGCCCGGTCTCGGCTTTGCCCGAGTTATTAGCGTGACTGATTCACGTTTATCTCTACATAGTATAAAATAAAGTCCCCGGTGAGAACCACTGGACGGATCAAGCTGTAGGTGCGAGATATACATAGGTACCTACGCGCAATATGTAGAATCTAGTGTGGATCTACCAGCGGCCGTAGCCGTGATGGAAAACACCGGTTCTCGTTAAATCACCGAAGTTAAGCATCACGGGGCGGTGTACTGGGGAAAGATGGAGACCACATAAACATACTGTGGATCTTCCAATGGGACTATAGTTCGTTGGGCAATATAAGCAAAATAAGCTTGAAACACCATCCTGCTTAAAACACAGGAAAAACAATAAAACATAACATAAACATAGTGTAGATCTTCCAATGGGACTATAGTTCGTTGGGCAATATAAGCAAAATAAGCTTGAAACGCCATCCTGCTTAAAACACAGGAAAAAAACATAACATAAACATAGTGTGGATCTTAGCGTGACAAGCACCGCTCTGCGCGAAATAGATGCGCGTGACGTTTGCCCGCACAGTGGTAGGGATGCTGAGTCACATCGGCATCGTTAGCTGTTCTGTGAGCGCTGCGAGTCACGCAAATCTTGCTTCACTAAAATCGTCATTGCTCGGCTTCTTTTTGTCATAGGTTAATGTTGCATACACCTTAACCTTCCTCGAGAAATACTCTACAAAACGATGCAAACCGCATCACACTCCGTCCAGTGGTTCTCGAGATTAGCGGGATCAAACAAACAGGGGACTTTATTTTATACTATCTAGAGAAGAAGAGAAGATATGTAGAGAAGAAGTTTTGACAACTTATAGTTCTTCGTTAATCGTGTTTCTGTGTTATGTAAATATAGTAGAGTACCTGCTGCGGCATGCGAGAACAGAGTGAGAAGGAAATTTCGTTAGAATCGACAATTATTATTCGCCCGATAGCAGACACTCGAAAACTAGAATTCTATGGAATAGCTCTGTTCCTGATGTGGCCTTAAAATAGACTTCAGAAATGTCCAGGTATTCTTTAGTTTTGGCGACTCAACTTGTATAGCCATGACGAATTTTTCGGGCGAAAATATAGGTCACTGCGTTTCCGGGATATTCGATTGCCATTCAACATCCAATACACTTTAAATTCTACGCTTTGAATATCCATATCGCGCGAACCGATTGAGGTATCAATTTCAGACGAAATACGTTTCGACGATTGCATTTCCTCTGTCATCCGGGTAGATTTGTTTCTATAAATTTCACGATCCCTCTAAACATGTATCGATTGAGATAACTAAAGGTCGAAATTCATGCTATCGATACTTTCGAAGACTAAAAATTTATTTGCAGAAATCGTCTTGCGAAAATGGACAAAAATTGCAAACTTTAATGGCCTATAATTTTCCAACCAATTGAAAACCAAGAAACCGATGACTTAAACCCCCTCTAATTTCACATGGACTACATAGTATTTCAATCTCATTAAAATCCCTGACATCCAGTGATCGATTTCGCTCGAACTGGCTCAAAAGTAAGATTCTAATTTGACAAATTAAGGAGAGAAGACCGCATATATCGAATGAAAAATAGAAACAACATTTTTTCCATAAATCGCTTCTAAAACATTTCAATAATATTTTCTCAAAGTTATAACTCATTACTAACTCAACAACTATTTGACCAATCAACTTAAAATTTTGCACACTTTTAGTTTATAATATTCCTCAGAATATGAACCACATGGTTTAACCAAATCATTAATTTTAACCACTGCATTTAAATAAATAAGACGCGAATTTTTGGCGAAAATCACACATAATTGTTTGAAGTTCCGGCATTTTTAAAATATGCAATACTTTTTACACCATTTGTGGTTCATATTCTTACAATTGGCACATAAATTGAAAACAAAATTTATTGGTCTGTTTTACATAACTACCAGAGACGCTACAACCGGCGCCGTTTTGCATCTCGAAAAAAAAACTTATTTCAGACACTGCTCTATTTCATTTGTATTTATTATAATTTTACTGTTATAAAAATTTGTTTTACTTGTTGTAATGTGAGATAAAGTACCCTTAAAGTTCCGAAAGGATTAGCGCATTGGTATCTTTGCATAAAAATTCCTAAAAATTAATACAAAAATAAGCCGTTTACAAGGGCTTCTTCCCTTAAATTCTTTTAACCGGACGCCTTAAAACATCACAGCACTAAATAATATAAGTACATATAAAACAAATGAAATTTGACGAATCACGACTTCAATTCCTGTGTTCATGGAAAACCACCTTAAATGAATAAAATATGTTCGTCAGGTGGCACACCTGACGTTATCGCCTTGAACCAAATTTCATGCCTCGTTTCTTTCTCGTCGATCGTGACAGGTTGGGAAAGATCGCCGTTTGAAAATGGAGCTTTTGATCGCCATTTAGCCGCGCGAAGAATTCGGGGTGAATAAACCAGTGAACAGTAAATCGAGCAGAACGTGGACGCGTAACGCCGTCGACGGCCGCAGTGAAACCGTCAAAGCAAAAGGCACGTTTACCTATAAATCAGGTGTCGTTTACGAGGACGGAATAGCGATTTTATCGGCGTCCAAGGGAATATTAATGATAGAGATTTGTATCGATTTCCGGGGCAAGTTTTACGACAAGCACACTTGGCGAACAGTTCTTGGGGTGGGAGTTTTACGTTCACGTTTTTTCTTCCGGCGACCTAAGTGGTAATGCCGCTCAACTATTTCAAGCGTGTGAAGCTTGTGAAATTTGTAGTAAAAAATGGATGTTTTTGCAAATATCGCGAATTCTCTGCCACACCATTTTCTTACAAGGGCAAGTATTGAGAGTTTTGAACGGAGTTAGATCAGTTTTCTAATTAAGTTTGCTAATTGATATTACGTGTTATAGTACATTTATCAGAAAATGAAAATTTATAGGAGGAGGGAGGGTTACGAGCAAGTTCTTTCTGTCAGAATGATTGAAGGTTATGAACTTCAGTAACAATGCTTTATTATTAATAACTCTCGCGAAACTGCGACGTAATGCACATTAATTAGTAGCTTGGTGAAGGATGTATTATCAAATTTCATAAAACAATTCTCTCGAAAAAATGAATGCACATGGTCTCATTGACTAAATATATAAATTGTTCTTGCTCTGATTGACATTTGTTTCGTGAAACCATTTCCATTCAATTTCAAACTTTGGGAAAAATGGGGATCGTCTCTTGTGAAATTCGTGTTTGATTTTCAAACGCGTTTTACGGAACCGTGGATGTTGTAATGTCCAAGCTGTTCAGTCGCTTCCGCTGTTCGTTTTTTCATTTGCCAGATCAAAACATTTCCCTCATTTCCACCCAGTGGCGTTCGACATAAAACGCGGAATTTAAGTAATTCTATCCTACATATTAACGAAAAATAGCAGGCTGCAGGATTTCGAGAAAAATATACGAACGTTGAAAATGATAAATTCGAGGGACCATTCGTTACTTTGAAACGTTATTACAGAAATGACTGTAAAATTTGTAAAATTCCAACTGCAGTTAATTATATAGAAAGTATAATTAATTCAACATGATAATTATGGCATAAAAGACAAAGGATTAAATTTACAAATTTCTCAACGTTGCCAGAAGTTAATTAACATTTTTTTGTCGACGCTCCCGTTTCAAGGTAGTTAATGGTTTAAAGAGGAATTAAATTTCATGGCTTAGTAAAGATTTAGTATAATTATACGAACTGCAGAACAGTTTTGCGAGTATTTTACAAGCTTCGGATATTACTACTGTTTCAGCAGTTAAACGAGAATGCAATATTGAAAAATGATAAATTATGGGATTTTATGAATAATTCCTAGGAAATTATTCAGTCGTCGATATCTGCATTGATTACAGCTTCGCTAAAGGAAAGAATAATTCATACCTACCATGCGTGGCTGCAAATTAAAATCATTAACAGAGAATTTTATGCATAAAGCTGTATTAATGAATCGAATAATGGGCATAACGATTTAAATGAATTTTGAAACGAAGTTTCATTTCACGTTAAATGTATGTACCTACTTTACATTGCAACGAGTTTCTACTCGAAAGCTGTAGAAAATATTACACGCGAAATGATTACTACTCAATACCCCGAAATGATTACTACTCAATACCCCTATACTTTCTATCGAATGGAAGGGAAATGAACATTTCACAATTCCTTTGCTTTTTGGAATTCCCAACTCATCCCACATTTTCAAATAAAACATATTTTTTATGCAATGAACTCACGCAATGAAAACTTCAACGAGTATTTATTTCAACCAGCACTATCCCTAAAAATGTCACCATTCCCAGAACACTTTCTTATAAAACAATAGATAAAGAGACTATCCCACTTCTACGTCAGCAGATGCACCCCGCACGTCGCTGTTAAGTTCATTGAAAATATCCAGAACAAGTCGCGAAACAAAATTCGCCACGAACTATGTAAAGTATGTGATACATTAAAGTTAGGGAGCCTTTATAAACTTTATGGCCAATACCGTGACGTAGCTCCCGGATAATTAACAGGGCAATTTTCGTGAAAGGGTATAATTGCGAAACCGAATAATTAGGAGCCAGCTAATTATAATTCTCCACGGTTCTCACTTGGCGGGCGAAGCACAGTTCCCGAGACTAAAATCCTTAATTATCTTCTTTAATATATCTGCCAGGGCGTAGGAAGCAACATAAGCCGGATGTAGAGGTACACGGGCTGCTTCCCCGTACCATACCCTTCCGACCGCTTTTTGGAGTAATTTATGGGGAATTTCCCGGCGAAAAGCTAAGGCGTGCCAGTTTAGCAAGTTCACGCGGTGTACCTTGCTACAATTTCCCCCTATAAATTACCGGACTTCCGTATCTCAATCCCTATCCAGCCGAAATGGAACAAGGCTCTCCGCTTGATACCGAAGCAGAACACAAAAATTGCGGGTACTTCGTTTTATTATTTCATTGCTAAAGAAGCGAAGTGTAGAGGAGAAGCTAAATCGAATCGAGGAATTGTAGTTGAGCATCAAGTTTTGCTACTCCGTTTCAAACTAAGGACGCATTCTTATCAATCTAATACAGTATTTAGTAATTACTATGGGTGTGCGGGTACCCGAAATTACGGGACCCGATTTGCATTTCGGGAGCCGATTTTCTTGCTTAAAAATTCTTACGTCTGATCAGACTGCAAAATCACAACTTAAAATTTATCGGGTACCCGAGACTCGAAAACTTTTAAGTTGCGGTTTTGCAGTGTGATCAGATGTAAGAATTTTTAAGCAAGAAAATCGGCTCCCGAATCGCAAATCGGCAAATCGTAATTACCAATTACGTTGAAATCCTGCGTTATCTTGCGTTGAAAGTATTCAGGTAAATAACTTTGCAGGTAATTTATTAAAAAGATATTTCCATTGTCTGGCATTTTTAACTATTTAAAGGTGGTAGATGGATAGCTTGCCAGTGGACTGAATGACAGATGCGGGTCCATTTTGACCCACAATTTAATTCCATTCGTGTACGTTCTAAAATAAGCTTTTGTATTAGGTTTTGAGCTTGTTATGCTCTAGAAACTTTATTTCATTTTAACAGGCGATACTAGTAGGTATAACCGACACAGCACCATAACATTGCAGCAACGTCTCTGCAATGACACGGTGCAAGATTGCAATGTTGCACCAAAACATTGCAGAGACGTTGCAGGTTCAATCCTATGTCCGCCTTCGCAATATTGTAGGTGTGTATTTTTGCAAAGCTGCGGCAACATTACAAATATGTAGCCCTGCAACGTTCCGGCAATGATTCTGCAACGAAGTGTGCTGTATACATTGCAGTGGCAACGTGTGCGCAATATTACAGAATGTTGTTGGAGCGTTTCCACTGTAACAATACACGTCAATGTGTGCGCAATGTTGCAGAAATATTGCAAGAACGTTGCCACTCAAATATTGCACGGGTAATATTGCAGCATATTGTTCCTGCAATATTGCAATACAACCCGCAATAACGCAATATTGCAGCAACGTTCCTGCAATACTCCTGCAACGAAGTGTGCTGTATGGGAAGTAGCTTAGCATCTGAGGGTGGGTTTAAACTTTAATGTCTAAAATTTAGACCTCAGACTCTACATGAACGCCGTGTCTAGTGGACTACTGTAGTGTCCATCATGCTACTGTTAACAGTAAATCGATAACTATATAGTAATTCATTTCAGCGTTCTAGCTTTAGATGGTTAAACTGTAGAGCTGGCCATCTTCTTGGTTGGTTGGATCAAACGCACTAATATTCGACCAAGTCAACATGTCAAATGATTAACGTAATCAGTAGGTACAGCTGTTTCGCTGTATCATTTCTCTGCTATTAGGATAGTGCTTTCGGGCATGTAAGCCTCCGTCATTCATCGGCGCAAGCCTGTCGATTTATGGAATATACGCGTAATCGTGTTTCACACGACATCATTCGACCGTTTTATCGACAAGTGAGCCAGCGCGAGCCGCACAAGCACTGCAAGCTTTGCAACTGGCAGCGAAACCTTCATTCATGACTGCTTATTTGAAGGGTTCACATTGTACAGGCACTCTGTGGCTAAATTCCATTAAATCCCGTTCAAGATTTGTTCAGTCACTGGTCGAACCTCTGTCAAGGCAGGTTAGTAGGTACTCTGCTATTTATGGGAGCAACTGAATATTAGATAGGCACTGCGTGGGATTTGCGGTGAAATATTTGTAAATCACGCCTGCTTTGATTTTGCCTATTTACTTGCCATATCAGCTATTTGCTTTATTTTATTGCATGCAATATTCCAAGGGAATTATTAAATTGGAGAATTCTGTGATAATTTAATGGCTTACAGAGAGAAACGTATTATTTATCTTCCTCGTATCTACATTCACGTCAGGTTTTCTATTTGAAATGATTGTACATACGCAACGAAAGTGTATCGATAACTGTTGAGCGTGCCGAGACTGTGCTCGGTCCTTCTCGATCGTTTTTGTAGAATGATCGAGCCGCGTTGAGAATGAGCCACAATTGGTGGCAGTAAGAAAACGTTATCTGATGATAAGGTGAGCGATATAATAATAGGTAGTAAAAACTGATGAAAATGAACTTTATTAATTCGTTCCGTCTCGTGCGAGTCACAAAGACAGTCTGGTCTACCGGCGGCGTGTCGAGCCGATCACGCAGCGCTATCGATCGTGTAGCGTCGTATTTTTTCGGTCGCCAACGCGCGCACCGTTGCCACGAAACAGGCGAATTCCTTTCGGGCGCTTCCAGGAAGCGCGCAATGTTGTCGGGAGGACGCAACAATAACAATACCTATCCCCTTTCTCCCAACTCTGTTTTTATTCATACTTACTGAACATTCTACAAAATGCTTTTCGCTTCCTGCTATGTAGCGTAGATGTCGCAATTACTGCCAGTGTCCTAGTGATCCTCTCAGTGTCCTAGAGACAATATAATAAGAGTCTGGCCACGAGCCACTGTCCGCCTGGTTTGGGCTAAATCCTACGAGAGAGAATGAGATATATGTACACCATTTCACTCTTAACCACTCTTAACAACTCTTACGTTTATGGCGGTATTTTACTTCTGTTTACTTCACGTAAATGTAACATGCTCAGATAAACAGATATTACAAATAATTAGAATAGTATGGCAAAAAACGTTTTTTATTAACTTTCAAACATATATTTTTTTAAAAATGTGTTACAATTAAGATTACTATAATAATTGACAGATTTGAAAATCAGCGGGAATAGACCAAAAATGGCGGACCAATCAAAAGTGGCCTTCTCGTGGCCAGACTTTTATTATAGTGTCTCTAAGTGTCCCGATTACTACCACTTTATTTACTTTACTTAACAAAAACGTAGTGTGTAAACACTAGTGTACAATAATAACACTAGTTTACAAAATAATTTTGTTCGCGCAGCAGATGCCACTATTTTTTCTTCTCCGAAAAAATGAAATTTTAGCGTTTTCATACAATTGCCTCTAGCTTCTTTATTTATCTATAGATTTTCTTCAGTAGCAGCTTGTTTTCTTCGGAACAGTGCAGACTCAGAGATTTTAATTTCGGTCGACAAAAATGACTCTTCACATTTTTCCATCGATTTCACCCGAACTACTTAACCGATTTGAAATAATATTCGACCAAATCGGACATTCGCAATTAAGTGGGACTACCATTTTGACAGACAGGTAAAAAGTTCACCTGTCGATATCTCGAAAACATATCCGTAGAAAAAATGTTGGATCTTAATTTCGGAATCAGCGGGCCCTTTTACCTAGAAAAAAATAGTGGCATCTGCTGCGCAAAATGGCTGTAAACTAGTTTAATAATAATAGGAAGAACAACAACAAGAACAGTCCCAATATAATAATAAATTTTGCTTGTACACTATTCTTTATACTTTACGTTTCTATTAAGTAAAATAAACAGAGTGGTAGTCCCAGGGACACTGGCAGTAATAGGGACACCTACCCTACCTTCTTCCCAATGAGAACTACCAACTTTGGATCACAACTTACTAACTAGCAGAAGCTAAGTTGAAAAGATTACCACGCTAATCTGGTATTTTTGCAATTCATTTCTCTTCATTTCCCAAATGGAGCTCCACTGTTTTCATTCTTGACCTGGTTACTGTTGCAACTTCTCCCAGCTATTCGTAATTAAGAAATGTTATCAGCACTTTCCCCTATTTACTCTCTCGTCCACCCCACCGAGTCATCGTTTGCGTAGCAAAACTCATCCTGCTGCAACCGAGAGCAAACGATATCCGTGCAACCGTTAATCGTCATAAAGAGCAACGAGCGAGCTCTGTGTCCATTCATTCGGTAATTACACGGTCGCGGAAATGTCCCGAATTAACGTCGAAACGCAAGTTACCTACTATGTTGCCGCGCGGCCGCGCGCTGGCCACCTCGGTTTCGCGTGGCGCGGAAAACCCATCCGGCAAGTTCGAAAGTGTCTTAACTGTTGTAGGAAAGTCGTGCTACCCCCGCAGCTCGCTAATGCGCCTCATTATCATAGCCACGTTCACGTGGACTTGCACGTCGTGAACCGCTGGCAATGGGACGTAACATTTGCGCGTTAATAGTAATTTCACGAGCTTGCTAGCTGTCGGAAATGTGCATCGGACTGTTCTGCAAGGTGCGGTGCGCAGCCTCGGAAGCGGCTGAATTGAATGGATGTAGTGTGTGGTTAGCAGCGTTACGAACACGTGGAGATCACAGGGTGAAAAACAGGAGCTTGGTTGACGATTTCAACGTGATTTCTTCGCGGTTTTTGAGATCGTGTTTATAAGCATGTTCTCGGTATCGATGCGAGAACGAGGTTGATATTTTGATTAATACATCGAGGATTCGGGGTTTCTTCCTGTCTCTGGATAGAGTTTGATTTCGAATCAACCCATGGAAAGGTTGCTTCAAAATTTCTTTTAATGTTCCTACGTCAATGTCTTCGACTACAAGTGTCCAACCTTTGTGAAAATCAAGCTAATGCTTTCATTTGTGATAGACTGTTAAATTGTAAAAAGGAAGGTCTCTATGTCCACTTGGGTGGTCCTTATTTTCAACCTGTGATTTATTTCGCTCTCACCCTGTAATATGGTTCCATTTCATAAGTAAATAGTCTCCGAAAAAGATTATTGCAATCGGACAAGAGGAAAGAGTGCCGACCAGGGCTTAAAGTTTAGAATTCCTCAATGGTTTGAATTTGTAGAATTTCTCAAAAATGGTAAGCCCTATCGAAATTTTCTTCAAATAATATTAAAAGCGCGTTCAATTTCCTACAATTACTGTATATATAAGTATTTCGTGCTTCCAACCATTTTTTAGATAATAGTGTTTGAATATAGAGAGGTCTGCACTTCGCCCCTCTCACCTTTGCGGCGTGACGTATTTATACGCACATGGTGCGGACCTCTCTGTATTCAAACGCTATTATCTAAAAAACGGTTTGAAACACGAACAAATTATATATACAGTAATTGTAGAAAATTGAATGCTCTTTTAATATTATTGGAACTAAATTTCGATTGGGCTTGCCGTTTTTTGAGAAATTCTTTAAATCCAAACTATTGATGAATTCCAAACTTGGCTTGGTCGGCATCCTTATCGGTTTTCCGATCGCAATAAACTTTTTCAGGGACTATTTTTCTATCAAATGGCACCGTTCTAGGGGGTGAGAGCAAAGAAATGCAAAAAAATTTCGATACGTATAAGGCGAAAATTTAAATTTGAATTTTCAGTTGGCCCGGGTGGGGGATAGTTGTCTTTTAATTAACCAAACACAACTGTAAACAAATTTTGGAAAAATATTCATGTCTGCAGGTGCCTTTTTACCCTATACATCTATAAAAGCATATGTGACGATTTCATTGTTTTTTATCCATTTGGTCACGTTTTCGGTAACGCTTTTAATGTCACGTTTTTTGCAACGTTAGAAATTGGGGATATTATAAATAATACAGATATGTGTTACAACTGTAAAAAAATTTGGAAAAATATTCATGTCTGCAGGTGCCTTTTTCTCCTAAAATGATCATATAATCATATAATAATTTTTAGGAGGAAAAGGAACCTGAAAAAAAATCAAAAGACAACTTACTATCCCGCACCCAACTGAAAATCCAAATTTAAATTTTCCGCTACGCCCTAATGTCCACCCGCGTTATTAGAAGGAACATTTTAAAAATCGGGGAAGGGATTGGGATAATATAAAATACACCAACGTTCAAGTTCTTTATTCCCAGTATTTGAAATTACGCTCAAAATTCTATCTACACACACGATTGCAAAGCGAGTGTACCTACTTCCCACTTTTTCTGCCACATGAAATATGGTAATAAGTAATGTGTATCATTTCCCCCTTAACTTGAGAGTGTTCAGGGAGAAGAATATATTTGAAAGAATTCGATTACCTAACGGCACTCCCAAGCGAATACTTAAGAGTAAAGTGCAAGGACGCTGCGCCAGGCAACGAATGCACCGTGAAATTAAGATTGATCGAGCCGGCGGGGAAACTACACCGGTAAATTTCAGACCGCTTTTATTTTTGATCGATGGCCAAACCCCAAGTGTCGTAATTTGTCCACCTGCATTCATCAAATCAAAATTTACAGGGCTCCTTCGCCGTCTGTTTGTGGGGTCGCGTTCATTGCGTCAAATCTATCGAATTTTATACGCGAACATAAAAACAAATATGAAAAAATCTAATTACATTTCACAAATGCAACAGAAACAAAAGGTGCACAAATCTCGCTGCAAGCTTCTTTCATGACGCGAGTTTCATTATGCATAGAAATGAATTTTTCTTAAACATTTAAATATATTATAAAGTATGAGATTCGTGATGCTTCGTTCATTTTTCCTCAGTATATTGCGCACAGACATGGTTCATGAGAAATTCATGTTTTAACATGCGTTCGTAGTTGTCAGCTGTTCGATAACGATTAATCTCAAACCTGGAACCTGCTGATCGGTTTAACTGCACTTATAGTTCATAGTAGCCTGCGATTAGTGTCAAACTAGTTTGCATGTCGCCAGCGCCATAAGTCGAATGAATGACTTACGAGACTTCTCGATAGTCTGGCGAACAGCAACCTCAAGCCACGAGCACTTTGATCCTGCTGTCGAATGCACTGCCAATTATTACGACGAAACGTGCCACTGACAAGGAGAAGTTTGCATATAAATTTTATTTCGAAAATGAAAGGCAGTGAAACGAAAGTAAAGGAATAAACTTGTCGTGTACTTTTAACTATATCGAAGCAAATTGTGTACTTATATAAAATCGTTTAAAATTCGAACTATTTAACAAATTCTCCTTACTTTAGAAATCACCAAAACATCGTCGCATTCGCTAAAATTTGGGAAAATTCGGAACACGCGAATTCCAAGGGTCGATAAATATAAATTCAAATTCTGACAAAGTCGTATCAAGAATTCACCCCTGTAAAATTTCAACTAACGTTTCGCAAGAAAATAAGGTCTGCAAAATTTTCAAGCAGAATTTACTTGGAGTTATAACAAATTAATTCTCCAGCTAGTTTAGTCATTTACACAGTTTGAGAATTTTCTACCATCTTTCACCGTTCGTAGAAGGGATTGAAGGCTGCAAGCTTCCACTGCAGAAAACCACTGAAATTCATTCAAGTTTCCTAAGAACTTTTCGACTTTATCCCACCATACGTCAGCCAGGACTAAAAATTACCATAGTGTCTAACTCTTCGAAGACATCCTTTTCGAAAATACATTTTCATGCTCTGTCATAACGTCCCCTTTTAAGGCTTGAGAACTGAATTCTGAATGGCAAATCTGACAGTAAGATGTTCAATAATCCTCTTTCCATATCTTTTTCCTAGTAGTGAACTTCTCGTGTAGGCTAGCTATCTGGATTTACTGTATATGCACCCACGTCGTTGCATATTTTCTCTACAATGGCGAAATGGGCTGTCGATCATTCGAACACTTTTTAATTTTCAAATGTGCAACATCATTTTATAGAGGTCAGTAGGGGAGACCAGGGCTAATTGTTACATTTTTCAGTTTTTTATATTTTTTTCATTCCATATTCAATACTGTAATTGACTCTCACTGAAAGTACGTTCTTTCCTCTACCGATGACCGCTATCGCATGTAATTGAACGAAAACCATGAAACAAGGCATTCTGGAGGTTGAGACATGTTGTATCAACGTGCCCCGAGTAGGGGCTGGTTGTTACCCAATACGGGGCAAGTTGTTACATTTCACGAAAAGAGGCTAATTATGGGTAATATAACTATATTTTCTTGGACAAAAATAAATTTATGAATGATCTGGTGAAAATAATGTAGTGGGCTAAGGTGGGGCGTGAAATAAAGAAACTCGTAGTCTAACACTATGTATATATTATGGATACCGCGAGCGCTCATGCCATGACCTCTACAGACTGTTTACAACTCGGGACTGCGTGTCGCGACAACTGCCGTCGAGCGACGTTGCCAAACAATAGCGAACGCAGCGATCGGCATCGACAACGTCGCGCCTTGCCCGATTCCCGGTATTCCTATATATAGGGCGACCATAATAATAAAAAACTACTGAAGTCAATTGCACTAAAAAAGGTGATTATAATCATCCGTTTCATACGGCAACTAACAATTAATGCAGACATAAAATTGATTTTTTAGTTTTGCACATTCGTGTGCTCACTTTTTGCAGTCTATGCACTGAATTCACTTTGTGGAGCCTTTCTTTGGAAACACGCCCCTTGTCGTGTGTAACAAGTTGCCCCGGTTGACACCATTGTGTATGAAAAGCTATAAGTTCATACCAGTTTGGGGTATTCTTATGTTCTTGGTACGAATCTGTAGCTAAAGGAACACTGATTCAAACCTGGTAATATTAATTTACATACATTTACCTGTGTGTTCGGTAGAAAAGATTGAAGTAGAAGGAGAAAAGTTACTATTAGTACCGAAAACACAAAAACCTGTAAGAAAGTGACTACGCGTGAACCAATTACAAACAAACAACATACACAACTGTGTATGTTGAAACACATCAGCCACTTCATCGTCGAAATGATAGTCCAAGCGAAAAAAATGTAAACTGTTTTGTAACAACCTGCCCCTGTAACATCTAGCCCCGGTCTCCCCTAGGGGATGAATGACCCTCATCATAGCTAATCTATGTATTTTCCATATAGGGTAAAGGTACCAGTAGTTGACCCTGTATCAGTAGTTGACAACTTACTTCAGAAAAACGTGAAAAATAAGGTTTTTAGATGTGCAACTATCTCTTTTCAACAGCGGCTCCTAATATCCACAGTTCGCCACTTCTAAAAACCTTATTTTTCACGTTTTTTCAACAGTTTTTTCTAATTTACTTGAAGTTGGTCAAGATGAAGCTGCACCCTTTTGCTGCAATTCATCGATCGAACTTAACTACAGTTTCCCAAGGCTGCCATAATTAATAATAGACAAGTATATTAGAAACTGTCGTAACTTTTCACGCGCTATAAATAATCAGAAAATAGTATTGCAAACTAAACGCAATTTGAACGTATCCTGAGATACTTGAAGAAACCTATTCGTCTTGGACACGTCACAGTCAACAAGTGACAGACAAAACGAGAAAACCCACGTCATAGATTCATAGAAGGTAATAATTAAAAGTTAACAATTAGTATTCGCGAACAGGTCCTCTAATAATAAATTGCTCGTTACTCCTGCTACCTTCTTATTAATTTCACCCTGGTAAGAGGGTGATCTACGAGTACTCTGTCCCGTTGACACATGCACCCAAAGTTTTGAGGGATAGTGTTTGTTTCGAAGCTGTGAAAACTTCGGAAAGGTTGTAAATTTCTCATCTCTCCGAGCTGATAACGCAAACCGGACGACGTATCAAAGATACGCGGTTGCCCAGCCGGCTTGCGGGTTTCCGGTTAATTCGGAGGAAATTTCCGGGCAACAGAGCGGCAAAGTCGCCTCGGTTTACTGGCTTCCCTTGGGTCTCCCTCTTTCCAATTTCCTGCGGGCTTCGCGATAGAAACAAAAGTTACGCCACACGTTTCCTGGTCAGTGTGCAGTCGTACTGTTCGGGCTTTCTGAAGGGCTAGTCTGCTGTTTGACACCTCTACCTCGCGGCTAGATCGATAAGTCTCGTCGGTGGCGTGGGCCGCGATAGTTTTGTACACAGAACTGCGTGGCTAGAATTGGATCATCGCTTCCTGACCGAGTTTTACAGAGGGCCGTTCATGAACTTTTGCCCAGTTTGCGCGCGAGGTTTATTGTATAAAGATTTACGCAAAATCTGTAGTTTGAGGTCAAGGAAAAAAAGGACGCTGCAAATTGGGCAATAATTTATGATTCACTGTCTGCAATTCAATTAATGATGGGAAGTTTAAAGAAACAATTGGTCTTAGGTGCTATCGTAGGAAATCTTTATAAGAAGTAACAAGTGAATGGCTCTACACTCGGTCTCAAATGTGAAGGAACCCGGTTCGCGCATGTAGACTGAGCTCATTGGCTCCGAAGAAGCGTTGGTGGGGGTACAGCCAATCGTGGCTTCTCCCGGCACCAATGAGCGTCAACCTGCGCAGAAGCGGTCTAAACTCGTCGGTTAGCAGGTTCCTTCATATTTGAGATGTAAATTACATATAATTTGGCCCTGGAGCCTACAAATTTGTTCTGCTTTTAACCAATTTCTAGGGCTTAGATTTATGTAAACGCATAGTTAAACATGCATCTTATACTATAAAGCAGAAATTGTATCGTATGTTTGTCTGTCGCCTAAAAACTTTCGAACGGTAAACTCTGGGGTTACGAAATGTACCTCGGCTCATTATGCCTGGCTAATCCAGATAAATGTGACCATTTTCACAAAAAAGGCTAAAAAAAAGTATTTTTCTTTTGTAAAATCAGAATCTAAATTCCGGGCGAAGCCGAGTAGTAAAGCTAGCACGATTATAGATGTATCCATTCAACGCTACATTTAGAGAAGAATAAAACTAGAAATTAGGAAGCCATTATATGTTATCTGCAATCCATTGAATTACCAAAAATTTGACAAACCATTTTACCGTTTACAGTGCAACATTTTAACACTTAATTTTATTTTTCTGTTGCAGGTAAGAGTTACTTGCAATTCACCTTCTACCTTCTGCCTCGAAAAATGCTAAACAACCAAAGGTACAATAGTACAAGGTTCCTTTTCCACGTAAGTACGTTCAACAAACAAACAAAAACCGCAGCGATTCTCGAATCACATTACAATTTACACTATAAACAATTATTTAACTACCATTTACAATTGCTCTTTAAAAGTTCTACTTCAATCGCCTCAGCATTAGTCACCAGACAGCCGTTGCAATTGAATGCGTCGTGCGGCTGAGCAAAGCCACTTATTCTTATCGCACAGCCAATTTCTAGAGAACCTCCAGCCAGGGTGGGCATTATCAAACGTGACAATGTAAACTTGGACAATAAACGCCGTGAATAGATCGCAACGGCAATAATCTCAGCAATCATAATCATTCGGTCTTCGTCCTCGTAGTCGCGAGTACACAATTTCCATTTCAGTCGACTCGATCCCTCGATTCACGGCGACTCGGCCCCGCTCCCCTATTTATTCTATACACACACGTTCACGCCCCATCGTCGCTTCTGTCGTGCGCCTCTGTAAGCCCTCCAAGGGAGGAGTTAACAAGTGCTTAATAATACCGCGTCTCGTCGCTTCAAACGGTATCACTTTCAACGGCGGCGCTCCGCTTCCGGGGCACAGGTTGCACATCGACGCTGAGCGTGCTCGTGGTCCCTTTGCCCGCGACCTGCCCCGATGATTGGGGAAAAAAGCTTGTTGAATACGCTGAGCTTGTTAGAGGGGATCCGGAGCGAACCGGTAACGCATTAGCGCCATTAACCCTAATGGCGGACCGGCCGTTGGTCAACGTACCCTTTTTAACTAGCTTCCGATCGGTCAGGAGCTACCGTCGTGTTTGTCATCTTTCGCGAGCGACATGCGAGCAGGAGGGCGAGTTGCTTTCGCGGATAACCGCACGAGCGTGCACACAAGCTTTTTTGCTTCCGGCGAATCGCCGTCACGGCAGACGGTCGAAAGCTCTTTCTTAGTGGTCGTTTTTTCTTGGACTTAATCGATAAGGGTTTTTCTGCTTCATCGTGACGAGGTACTTGGGGTACAACGAAGTGGTTGCTAGAAACAAGGGGGCAGGCTACTTAGGGGTTGAGTTTCTTGATATTTTTTAATCGAGCAGTTGATTAATTAAGACATGGAGCTGTAATTGGCGATCGTAGGGAATAATCGGTAACTTAAGAGTTTAAGGCGCGTTGACGGGTTCTCGAGGGACTTTCATCTTGTGCACCGTTCGGGCCTGTTATCGCAACGATACTTTCTAGGAAACATTGGGGGTATTTTCCAAGGGTACTTGAATGTTTACTTTAAAACCAAAGCAAACCAGGAGCTCGCTTTGTTCGCTTTGCGCAGAACATTTCCGGCAGTGGCGATTCCTTGGCTCGCAAAGCGTTGGCCGACTTAAAGGGACATTTTTCGGAACCTTGTGCCACTCGAAGTGTTCAATAAACATCCGTCATTGGAGGCAAATCCTGTGAGATTCGTAGGCAGCTGTTATGCTAGCGAATGGGAGGAATATTTTGAAAGGATATAGGTGCGTTCCACTTGGATGATCGGACATTAGTTTGCACCTACACCCCTCGTGTTAATTAAAGGATCACCGTTAGGAATCCGAAAATAGGGGCAAGGGTAACATGGTCATAACTCTGGCGAAAATAGTCGTATCGATATTTTGAAAATGTCGTTTGAAAGCGTGGAATCTCTACTTTCAGTTGCTGTTTTTTCAGATTTTAGTTGTATTGTTTTTTGGCAAAGTTATAACGGTATAAAGAGCACTTGGTCAATTTTTATAAAATTTCTTCAACTTGCGAAAGTTCTACGGGGAGTACGAAATTTTTTACACAAATTCCATTTACACCAGTCGAAAGCGACTACTTTCCTGTGTAAAAGAAGAGTAATAAATTTCTTGTTCAAAAACCATTTATTTTACTTTAGTTGCTTCTAGCAAGCGAGGGATTCGTCGTAGGACGTTCATGAAAATAGCAATACAAAGATCAGTCTTTCATCTTTAAGACGCATCTTTGCTTTTTCGATTCGGATAATAGTCCTTTCGAAGATATGCTTAAAAATTGCACAAATTCTATTTTTTCTTCAACTCGCAGTATGTCCGCGAGGAATAATAGTCCAGTGAAATTAGTATCTGTCTTCGGAATAAACCCCACCAAGCTAAATTTTGATATGAACCTTTATTTGGTCCTTTTAAACAATATGTCAAAAGTCCCCATCGACCCGACTGCCGCTAAAAATTTTACGGGGGGTTGAATAAAGAAAACTGTTTTTCACGAATATCTCGTTATCTAGCAGTATTGCGGCAAAAATAGTTATTATACAATTTATAGCCTAGAAAATGCTCTACCAAAAAGGTCTTATGAGTTTTTTTCATAGGAGTAACCATTTCCATGTATGTCGGGTTTCCAAATTTCAACCCCCATACATTTGACAAGGGAAGATCCCGAACACTGAAATTCATAAAATTATGAAACTCTGTAAATATGTGGGGAAAGTCCTCCTGAGTACAACGCAATTTCGTTTTCTGCCCAAATTCACTCCATAAGGGTGCA
The DNA here is from genome assembly GCA_910592295.1 of Andrena haemorrhoa. Lineage (NCBI taxonomy): Eukaryota > Metazoa > Arthropoda > Insecta > Hymenoptera > Andrenidae > Andrena > Andrena haemorrhoa. Next base: position 19,355,172 of record OU342943.1, read on the forward strand.
ATTGCCCCCTGAATTTCTTATTACTTTATTTTATTACTCGCAAACTGTAGGAGCTAGAAAAAATGTGTTCAGAAAAAAGTTACTTCTTTTAACTAGGACTATCATTGGGTAAATTATAGTTCTTACAGTTCTTACGGTTCGCGAGTTATAATACAAAATCGAAAAAAAACGGACTTTCAGGGGGCAATTTCACCCCCTTAGAATGAATTTGGGCAGCAAACGAAATTGCGTTGTACTCAGGAGGACTTCCCCTACATATTTACAGAGTTTCATAATTTTGTGAATTTCAGTGTTCGGAATCTTCCCTTGTCAAATGTATGGGGGTTGAAACTTGGTAACCCGACATGCATGGAAATGGTTACTCCTATGAAAAAAACTCATAGGACCTTTTTGGTAGAGAATTTTCTAGGCTATAAATTGTATAATAACTATTTTTGTCGCAATACTGCTAGATAACGAGATATTCGTGAAAAACAGTTTTCTTTGTTCAACCCCCTGTAAAATTTTTAGCGGCAGTCGGGTCGATGGGGACTTTTGACATATTGTTTAAAACGACTAAATAAAGGTTCATACCAAAATTTAGCTTGGTGTGATTTATTGCGCAGATTGGGCAGATTTTCGTCTAACTTCACTGGACTATAACCGGAACATCACTACTGTCCTAAACTCGTTTTAAAGCGGAGAGTATGCCGATTCTTTTGAGTTCCACCGAAATCCGCTGCGATAAGTTTTTACCTCTGGCCCTTATGTTTGAAGTTACCCTTACAGCGAGTTGAAGAAAAAATGGAATTTGTTGTCCCCGTGGAACATCGCAAATTTGAAGACAATTTTTTAAAATTGGCCAAGTGCTCTTTATATCGCTATAACTTTGCCGAAAAACAATACATCTAAAATCTGAAAAAAAACAGGTGAAAGTAGAGATTCCACGCTTTCAAACGACATTTTCAAAATATCGATGCGACTATTTTCGCCGGAGTTATGACCATGTGAATTTGCCCCTATTTATCGGGTTCATTGCAGCAACGTCTCTGCAATGAGCAAGATTGCAATGTAGTACCAAAATATTGCAGAGACGTTGCAGGTTCAATCCTATGCCCGCCTTCGCAATATTGCAGGTATGTATATTTGCAAAGTTGCGGCAACATTACAAATATGTAGTCCTGCAACGTTCCGGTAATGATTCTGCAACGAAATGGCAAAATCCTGGCAATGATCCTGCAACTCTTCGGCAATACTGTGGTGCGAGATTGCAATGTTGCACCGCATCATTGCAGAAAAGTTGCAGGTTCACTCCTATGTCCGCCTTGGCAATATTGTAGGAGTGTATTTTTGCAAAGTTCCGACAAACTTGCAATGTTGCTGCAATATTGTGGGATCGTTGCCAACGGAACATTGCACGGCAACGAACTTGCAATATTGCTGCAATCTTGCAGGATCGTTGGCACTCCAATAATGCACAACAATATTGCAGCATCGTTCCTGCAATATTGCAGTGCAACCTGCAACAACACAATATTGCAGCAACGTTCCTGCAATACTGCTGCAACGAAGTGTGCTGTATGAGGTGATTCTTTTCTTAATGTGAGAAGTGTATACGAGAAATTGTTATTTTCTTAAAGAAATTGAGTAGTGATTTTTCAAAACTGCATATTTCCATTTTTACCTTGAAGCAAATTTGTGTGGCATCGCCTTAATAATGTTAAATCACACCCCCCAGTAATTATTACACCTTCTAATGTAAAAGAAAATACGTACCTTTAAGCATGGGAATATTTAAAACAGGTATTTCACTGTATTTCGCCTCCACTGTTGCGGAATGTTGTACTTTTTTTCACGAAGTAGAAGTCAGCTGCCGTGGGCAAAATTATTTAACAATAAAAGTTACTCTTTTCCAAGGCAATCTCTATTCTTTCGTACGCATTCGTTCCTTCCACGAAGTTGTGCGCGCCACCCGGAATTATAAAAAGCAAGACGATAAGCTGCTGTATTCCAATGAGGAAACAATTTCTCCGGGCCACAAAGAAGTTCCTCCGTAAAAACTATTCGTTCAACCGCATCGTTCTTCCTGAAAACTATCTGCGGCCACGCGAAAACGCCGAACAATTTCCACGTTTTCAAGCTTCACTTGGCAATATAACCCGAGGAAAATCGCAAACGACAATTTTATGGAACACGAACGCAATATATATCTGGCCACCGTTATTGCGTGCCCGAATAGATATCGATAAATAGAAAGTTGTATCGAAAATTATGAAACCCGATGGATGAAATAAAATACTGTATTAGTAGGATTGAAATCGTTCCAGCCAATTTTGAAGCATTACGAAATGTAGGTTTATTTTTATAACACGCGAAACCTTGGAACATCGTTAAATTGTCAAGTATTCGTAGCTTCTTTATGCTATACAGCACGAGGATGATGGCTCGCTATAGAGACATTGCTGCATAATAAATTTTGAAATTCTAGCAGAGTATTTTGTTACTTTTAGGTGCTTCAAAGAGTTTAGCTTGTGAAATACAGGATCACAAAACTAAGTGTAATATCTTTCGTTTCTGTACGTGATCAAAGTTCCAACGCTTCGATCTCGATGCAATTTCAAACTTTTAATATTTTACAACTTCAAACGTGTGGGACTACCTAGATCCATTTCCACCCAGTTACTCCAAAATTACACGCTGGGCAGGGACCAATAAACGTTACTTCTAAATAAAAAGTGACCAAGAAATTCGCACCCCAATCACATTCCCATACCCGTTTAACAGAACTGTAAACAAAAGGAACTTTTGTTAAAAAGCCTCTTTAATGATCCATCCGTAGCTTCATATATGTATACCGATCTTAGTACGCTTGAGGCCCCAGAAATACAAGGTCACCCTCAGTATCGAGCACTAAACCGTCGTTTCCTATCATCTACTGTGATACATCAAGTCCATGGGAAATTTTAAACGCTTTCCTCGTTCACGCTGTAGAACCAATTTCTAACTTATCACATCCACTGGAATTCAAAATTCATCCCAGATCACTTGCTCGATTCTTAAAAAACTCCATCCCACACAGCACCATAACATTGCAGCAACGTCTCTGCAATGACACGGTGCAAGATTGCAATGTGGCACCAAAACATTGCAGAGACGTTGCAGGTTCAATCCTATGTCCGCCTTCGCAATATTGTAGGTGTGCATTTTTGCAAAGTTGCGGCAACATTACAAATACATAGTCCTGCAACGTTCCGGCAATGATTCTGCAACGAAGTGTGCTGTACACATTGCAGTGGCAACGTGTGCGCAATATTACAGAATGTTGTTGGAGCATTTCCACTGTAATCATACACGTCAATGTGTGCGCAATATTGCAGAAATATTGTAGGATCGTTGCCATTGGAACATTGCAGTGGCAACGTGTGCGCAATATTCCTGCAATATTGCAAGAACGTTGCCACTGAAATATTGCACGGCAATATTGTAGCATTGTTCCTGCAATATTGCAAGAACGTTGCCACTGAAATATTGCACGGCAATATTGTAGCATTGTTCCTGCAATATTGCAAGAACGTTGCCACTGAAATATTGTAGCATTGTTCCTGCAATATTGCAATGCAACCTGCAAAAATGCAATATTGCAGCAACGTCCCTGCAATACTCCTGCAACGAAGTGTGCTGTATGGGATACTTGGCCTAAAAACATTCCCGTACTACATTCGCGATCGCTAACAGCGAAACACACCCCGTACATTTTCTCAAACAGTCAACTAAAAGCGTCGCTCCAGAAGCTTCAAGAGCAGATCGTAGACGTCCCTCGGAGTTTCGTTGAACGAATTTTAATGCATCGCCTCTTAAACCAGCCACCCCCAGCGTCCCTCTAAATCACGTGGAAAATTTTAATATCTTACGAGCCCCGTAAAAACGGCCACCGTAAAGTTCCGATCTCCCGTGTCTCGCGTGCATAAACTTCTAAACTTCGAGGCATGGCCGGCCGCTATCGGGCGTGCCATCATTTAGCGTTTTATTCGATATTAATGGCCGGTCGATAATCCCCGTTTGACGCGCGCGCGGTCGCAATTTGGCTTGTTTAATTAACACCGAGTTGCTTACTCTGCCGGTCAAAGGGGGGCATTTCTCAATGCTGATAATTAGTGTAATTAGCACGGAGCGTACTCTTGCCGCGTAATAGGTTTCGCGCGGGTCTTTTGACACGGCTGCGGTCGCTGCGGGACGAATTGTTATAATGTACAGCGGGCCACTATGACGCGGCGTAGCGAGAATTATTTTCGGGGTGAGAGTCACCCCATCGTGCGGCATCGCTGGTGGATTCGACGAAATTAGAAGAGAGCGGGTAGCTTTCTCAAACACCGCGCATAGAAGCACAATGTGATTTACATTTATTAACTACTTCGCTGGGGCAGGCGACTCTTCTGGATATAAAAAAAGTTATGGTAGACGTGCATTCTGAAAAAGTGCATTCTTTTTCGTGAATTCTTCAGCAGCTTCTTATGTGTTATAGGCAACCATAAACCTTTGTACTTAACTTTTTTTCAATATCTTTTACGGTTTTGCAAATGCGCAGGAGTTTCTATCAGCTTTTCCTGAATTTTCGCGCTGACGAATTTTCCCTGTTATTGCTTGTAATTATTTGTCGCGTGTGACTTTTCCGTCACTGCTGAAATGTGTTTTAGGTACGCGGCGATGCATATATTTCGTAAGAAACTTCTCGACGAACTGTAGGTGGCAGCGTACTCAATTTTAATTATACAGCAGAAAAGTTAAAGTTGTGATGAAATTTGTTTGTAGCGGGTTTTAATCATTTTTGTGTAATATTCCTCAGCGACAAGTTGGAATGGTAAATCTCCACGGTGTTGAACCGGAGTGGCAGGGGAAAGGGGGATGTTAAGTGCAAAGTGTGTAATAAAAAATGTGATTATAAGAAGAATAAAAGATTATAAACGTAAATATTACTCTCCATTGCGATGCTCATTAAAATTCTCCCTTTAAACTCGTTCAAGAGTGTTTAAAAGCTTGTTAAAAACTCGCTGAAGTTCCTGTAACAGAGATTCACAGAACTCTGTAAAGGTGCCTTGCATCTGTTTTCTCAAAGAGTTCTCAACAGAAACCTCCCCTTTCAAACAATTCAGTCTTATTTACCCTTAAAAGTGTTTCCCTGCCTCGTACAATAGGGAATTTGCATTTAAAAAGGATTGCATAATTTATTATTTATAACCTGAATATACACCATAAGCAATAAATGTACAATAAAATTTTTATTTATTATAAATCGTTAAGTATTAAAAAATGAAATTAAAAATTGGTAATGTTTGAAACGTTCCGTATTGCGAAGAAACGATTTTGATTGGTCGTAAAGCTTCGTGACGTCACATAGTAGTAGTTTTAAATGGCTGCTATGTATTTATGATTGCGTCGTGAAACTGGTGTTATGAGTTGCCTAAAAATACGTATATCAAAACAGCCGTCTAATAGTAATAAAAATGTATTTTTCAATGCTAAAAGTGTGAAAATACTACCATGTGACGTCACAGGCTTCTTCGGCTACGCTCGGGAATTTCCGGATCGTTTTCGGTAATTTTAAATATTGCAATTTCTAATAATTTGTTTCTCGCTTAATATGCAATAAAAAATTATGAAAAAAAATTACAATACAACTTATATAGGAGCTCCCAAATATATTTTTTTTGAGAATCATGCAAATTCCCAATTACCAAAGATTTTTTTCATGGCACAAATATTCTTCGGAATATCGCTAACACCTACTACACATATAGTAAATTGTAACACAGTCGCCACCATTTTTTTCGCAGTAGAAATTCCCAGGAGATTAATATCTTAAAACTATAAAATTTCTCTGTTTCTATTTTAAAGCGTTACACGCGATTTTTCCAATAAAGAATTCGCAGAAGCTACAACACCAAAGGTAGGTCAACTCTATGGTCCAAAATCGACGATTTTTTGTAAGTTAAAAAAGAAATTCTCACGTCAATCAGCATCTTAAATTTTAAACGCTATTTTCTCGAAACTATGTTTTCCGAATCGGTGCTAATGATATTTCAAAAACTACTAAACCGATTTGAATGAAACTTGGCACGATTATTCCTCACATCAATCCTCAATCTTTATCATACCAATTTTGTTTTTAAAGCCACAGTTGGTTTTTAATCATTAAATTTCATCAGTTTCTTAATGATTAAAAGAAAACTGTGGCTTTAAAAAAAGTCGGCACGATAAAGATTACTTAGATATCGATGTGAGGAATAATCGTGCCAAGTTTCATACAAATCGGTTCGGTAGTTTTCGAAATATCATTGGCACCGATTTGAAAAACATAGTTGCGAGAAAACAGCGTTTAAAATTTAGGATGTAGATTAAAGCGAGATAATTTTTTTGGAACTTTAAGGACGTTAAGGACCATTCTAGGTGCATGTAAGCCTTTAATATTCGAGTCTTCAAAGCTACTACTTGAATACTAGAGAAACTGTTTGCTTCGTTCATTTCACCATCTACTTTAATATCAATTCCCGTACTATGAATCAGCTGATAACTCGAACCGAGTCAATTCCAAGTTCAGCTTACTTCAGTTACCATACACTCGTGCAATCGTGGCGTTGAAAGGGCCACCGCAAGTACCGTAACTCGCATTACGAAGTTTCCCACCTTTAGCAAAACGAACCTCCCCGAAATACGGCCATTGAAGCCAAGAAATTCCCTGCCCTCCGCAGCGCATCCCATTTTGGCTGTTCATTCTCGGCCTTCGATTTCGAAACCAATTAATCCTCGCCCGATTTCGAACCTCGGGAACTCGAATCCGCGAAAACAGGAAAATTGGGTCGTCCCCTTGGCGATGGCCGTAGGAGGACTTAATCAGCGCTTCTTCGTTCTGACGCAGCTGGAATCTCCCTGCTTCACCCGCATTCCTACTTGCCCCGTTCTTCGCCCTTCCGGCTGACAGGCAAACGACGTAACTGGAGGGCGCGTGATTTATCACCAGCCAGGGCAATCGAGACGATTAGTCGATCGACAAGGAATAGGGGAGGTTATTGTCGAGGTTCTTCAAATAAGAATACCGTCGGAAATAAATTCGATGGATGGCTCGTTAACCTTTTGGAGATAACCCTATCGTTCTCCTTAAGATTTTTGGGGCAAGTGACTTCATAATACACCTGTCATCCTCGTCGAAAAATGTTGCTGTTACAAAATAGCGGGAATCATCAGTTAATTCTAGGATGACGAATAAGCTGATCGCACCAGGGACGCAGGGTCTATTTTGACCCGCAAGCACATTCTTACACATCTCAGAATCTTGGGCCCCGCCAAGTTCGAGCCAACCAACTGCCGTAGCACCCTTTACTGGATACAACGGCGTACTTTTGACCTCCTCGTAGTCTTGCGCTGAAAAATGTTAGGTAGCTCAATTTATTTTCTGTGTTAGAAGTCTACAAGCTAATACTGATCTCACAATTACGCGCCTCTATCTCTTGTACTTCTCAATTTGTACGATTCCAAAAATCGCCGATTTTGTCACTGACTGACTCACTCACTGATCATCAAAATTCTAAGGTACTTCTGGCTGTCCTAGAATGCTGAAATTTTGCACGGTTGTAGGGTTTAGTGATGGGATAAAATTCATTATCTGGCGTTTCATTCTACAATATACTTCAAAGTACTTACTTAGGTTATAGAAGCCGGCTTCGAACCTCAGAAAAAGTACCGGAAGAGTTCGGGAATGTACTTCTAAGTACTTCGACGTTTGAAAGAATCGAATCTCGTAAAAGTAGTATTCGAACCTTGAAAGACAAAAATCTACATAGCAAGACGTGTGATTTGTTTTCGGTGAAAATGACCTATGTACAAGTATTCCACATTACATTTATTTAACTTTATTATCATTAACAATTAATTTATTTGGCAAATACACAAAATACTCTTAACATTTGCAAGTATTGAGGAATAATATTTGATTGACAATTTTTGGCTTCAATCTATTTCGTTTTTTACTAACGACATTTCCTGCCTTCGAAAATACTCTTTCTGATGGGACGGACGTTCCCATGGTGCACAGCTAATCACGAGCTAGTTGCGTTAAAATGGGATACTGAATACTATTTACAGACCAAAATAATAAAGGATCAGCTTCACGATTCACGTACTGTGATTTTAAATAATTTTGTATATAGTAATAGCGGATGAACTTTGCCTTTTTTACAGGCACGTTTTTCTTGGAATAAGCTTTTCCATTCGAATCTAATTTTATCGTGACCTAAAATCCTGATTTTCTTCAAGAAGTAATAATAATAGTAAGTAATACATGTAGTTTGATTTTTAAGATGGGTAAATGGACCCTGTACTTGCCATGCGAGGGTTAATAATAAAATGCTACCTAGTAGTTAGAACCGAGAAACAACCACTAGGGGGTTTTCGCACGAAGTACTTTGCAGAGCCAAATTTAGTACAACAAAGACGGAAAACGTGGAAATATCTTCTAAAAGGCCCTTGTTGTACCTACAGGCATCGAGTACTGCAATTAAAGCAGGATCAAATGTTGCTCTAGTAATGCTAGTCTATTTCCATTAAATAAGCAATATGTTCCAAGAACTCGTGCCACCTGCAAACAATTGTTCATTATCTTCCTTTCAACTGAAAATTGGCCAGCTCTGGTGTAGAGTTTTCCAGCCACTCTTCAAGCAATCCGAAGCCTCGTAAAATATGTGCACGCAGTTGGGAGCAGCTGATTTCAACGACCTCCAGAGACAAACTCGTAACAAACTCGAGTTTGTCCCTCGAACAATAATCTAGAGTATTCTAGAGTCTGGCTGATCGCAAATAGGCGTGGTTCAGAGATGCTTAAGATTTATGAGTATTTCAGTAACGCTGGCAACAAACTCGTACAACACCTTTTCCATGCTAGAATGCAAGTGAAATCTTAAAAATCATTTTGTCCGATGCTTATTTGTTGAGTACCTAAATTTAGTGTAACGCCATGCTCTGGTTGTGTGAATTTTGATATTTATTTTCTTCCAGCACTCCTGGCTCTCTATTTTTTTTTAAATATATGTATATAAGATTATTTTCTGAAATTGATTTTATTTGACAGAAACGACAATCTTCAAAATAACTTCTTTAAACGTGATACCAAGTAAAGATGAATTTCCTTTCCATTCTCTCGAACATTTGAATGTTTAATTAGAAAGCAGGGGTAGTTATTCAACTTGAGAAGTGATCCTCCTGAGCATTCTGAGTAAAAGTACACTAAGCTGTAGAACTGAAAAAATTAATACTTCATGAGGTTTTATATCCTATACATAAAAACTGCGAATCATCTCGTTGCCAATTTCTGCAATCTTCGCGGAGGAAGCTTTTGAACAGTCCAGTAATTGTCAGTAAATATAAATTTCTTTCCTTTCCCTGAGGAAATTGGTAGGACGTAGTTAAGATGGAACAGGAAACGAATTACATACTGTCAAAGCTTTGAGACACTGAACCTCCGTTCTAGATATATAAAGTTGAAACGAAGTTAAGAGGGATGAAATTTTCTAGAAAATTTTGAGTAACATTTGAAGAATATTTGATGAAGTATTTCATATTTGATGATTTGGTCAATAATAGAGTTTTAGTGATCGACAATACCTATCTACATATTTTATTACGAAAAATCGTTAAGAGACCGATATTAATTCTACCAGTTGTATATGCGTACAATGTTAATCTTTGAAATTTGATCGTAATTATAATCTGTTTCGCTCTGATTAGAATAATATTCTAAGACAGAAAGAAAGAGGGGCGGTGAACAGGTCATTTAAAGTTAGCCAGCTCATGTTTTGGATAATTATGATCCGTGAGATTTTTATTACAAGCAGACTATCTTTTTTCTTTATTAGCTTTAGTACTATTTTTTACTTTATAAAATGGTTGAACCGGTACCACACTAATTTAACAAGTATAGTTTCTTTCATAAATAGCAAAAACACAGGATTAAACTTCGAAACTAAGCTGATTAATCACTGCAACGATTTTTACCCTTTGGAGTAACGAAGTGGCCATGTGTACTTTCTTAAAGACAATTAAGTTTGTGAATTATTTTCTATCGTTCATGAAGAATCGAGGCACAGAAACGTGGTATCATTTTCTACGTCGGAAGAATGGCTAACAGCAATTCTTTGTCTCGAATAATGACATCGATATAATTACTACGTTTTGTTATTCTTGATGCAAATTATCATTCACCTGTCTGCGAGGCAGCAGTGTTTTTGCATTGGTCCCCAAGATACGCAAAAATGGTGACGCACAGTAATGAATTATGATGAAATTAATACACGTCTGTGGCTTACAGTGAATCGCGAATAGGCGTGGCTGAGAAACAGCACCGTCGAGAAGTTGATATATCGCCGCAGCTCTCTGCCGAGTTTCGTTATATTCTTTCGAACTTTTTTTCACGACCCCCTTCTTTCAATTCAACTTTCCAACACCCCGTTGCCAGCATTCACACACTTCCACGCCTGCGAAAACCGCATTCCGCGGTAAAATTATTCGAACAATACAATTATTAGAACAATACAATTAAGCTCGTAGCACTGTATGTGCTACAAGGAAATAAAAATAATACTCATAATCACTTATAGGTATTTATTGCAGCAGTGCCATATGCACATTACTTATTACTCTATTATAAAAAATAACAAACAGAGGCATAAGAATAACAATAAATAGTTTATGATTCAAAAGCGAGGAATAACAATTCGCTGTTATAAACCGACCCTCGAATTAATAATATTTCACTAAAGGGTCGTCCTTAAATTACATAAGGGTAATTTTGACGATTTCTTACCCCCTCCCTCCCCCAGTATAAGAATTCGTAAGATTTGATTTTCCACCCCCTCACGCAATATTTTTCACATAGAATTTTTTCAGTTATTAAAATTCAGTTAAAGGTTTATATTTATTCATTTGCCTGGGTTTCGGGAAATTTAAACAAAAACTACTTGTCCGGAACATAAATGGTAGAATTTGTATTGATTGAAAATTGGATTAAAAAATATTACGTAAGACGCTACCTGACTCTCCTCCCTGTAAGAAAACGTAAGAAATTCCCTTCCCCCAAAAACCCTTACATAATTTAAGGACGACCCCTAATAGGTATACCTGGTTAACCCTTCGTTGACACACCTCTTTTATCGACCAAGTTTGACGTACCTGGGTGGCTCGCACTGAGAACAATTTTTGAACCACTGCTATTCTTATCTGAAGAATCCAATCCTTATGAAAAAAATAATGGGTCAATTGTAAGGTCTATAGAATGTATTCCAATAGTTTTTTTCATTTAAATTTCATCACAGTTTTTGTAAAATAAATCTAGATTACCATGTGTCGAGAAAACACGAAGAAAATTATTTAAAAAATTGTAACTTTTACAAATTCCAATATTCGAAGCTAAAAATCTACAGAGCTGTTGTTCAGATATAATGTTTTGAGAGAAAAAATAGTTTGTAAGTCAGCTTTGGAAGAAAGGTATTTATTTTACACATAGAAGGTACAGAGCGTCAAAATCAGCTTATGGATGGCTCACAAAATGGTTATGTGGCGATGCGTCGCACACGGAACTTCTTTCCGGGAAGTATTAGGTATAGGGCACGCATCTCCCCATACCTCCCCGCACCGCGGCGTGGCGGGCGAGCGAATTCCACTCGACAGTTGAGTTCGAACGACCGGGAGGACACGCAAGGACACGCAAGTGCGTACGTGACGCTCGGTCGTATACTACGAGTGCCGCGAATAAACGATTAATCGCGCAGATTAGCATTATTATTATTTGTACCCTCCAGTTCCTAAAGTTATATTAAAGAAACATATGTAAATCCTTCCCTAACTTCTATATTCTACAACAAGACAACAGTGTTCTGCCTTGTGGTAGTCCATGAAATTAAGGTGTTCCAATCGGAAACACCCTAACTTATCCAGAGCAGCTATGACGAGACAAGAAATATACGAATAAGAATTCTGAACCAAAACTGAAAGCTCGTTATCCATTCTTAACACCACTAATCTATAAATAGGTAGTGCACGTTTCGGCTTGAAAGCGAACCACGAACATCCTTCGTAACTTACTCCCTCTTTTTCCGAGCTTCCATTAGCTTAACGACACCGATTATTAACGTCACTGTAGCCCGTACTTTATGGAGAGCAATCCATCCGGCGATCGTTTCCGACGCTTCATCGCCGGGCGTTGGTGTTTACGGGCGTCATACACCGCTTATATTAATTAACTTCACCAAGTGCCAAGGGGTTACACGGAGCTCTGGGCGACTGAGAAATTATGCGGGAGGATACAGCTCCTTGCAGCCGTGGCCGTAAAGGAACCAAAGAAACGGTGTTTACGCGGAGACGGGAACCGTGGCTGGATTAAGGAGTATCTTCCGCGGCATGTCGGCACATTTACCCAACAATAATAAATGAACAATGCGCTCCGGCTGATATCCTCTCGGGAGCGATTTCGCGCTAATGTTACGATGTTACTTATTAGCGCGTTGATAACTTCGCGGTGAAAAACAGCCTGGATGCTTGTCTTCCGCTTTGCTTGCGCCAGCTTCTTCCTTGTTCCGAGATGTAGGGTCTGCGGAATGGAACGGGGCTATTGTTTCTTCCGCTCGTACGTGGATCCATTACCGCGCGAGTAGTTGAGGTTGAAAGTGGTGGGTCTCGGGACGGTTCGAATTAGCTAGAAAGTAGGTAGGTACGATAAGAGATTCGGGTTGTTTTGAATATTTTGGGATTTTAGAAATTTGCAGGGCTTTGGTGAGGGTTAAAAATCTCGATGAGGGTTGAGAAATGTGGACGTAAATTTTGGTTCTTTAATAGGGTGGAGGGGTGCGCGAGGGTGTAATCAGAATTGAAGGTTCAGAGTTAAGGGCTGCAGAATTGCGAGAGAGAATTGGAAGGGAGCGTTTGATTTTTATATATTATTTATTTATTTAATAGTCGATTTATATAAAAAGACTTATTAAGAAAATTTTTAAAGTAATTTTTTTGTTTGTTTATCATTCTTGAGATTCATGTAGTGATCGAAGTGATTTAAGGAAGGACCACGATTCATTCCATTGAAAATCTGTAAAAGGACTTGGTGGGGCGTGGCTGTTAGCCAAAGATTAACTACCTAGTTCTCTGAGATACATTCAATTATCGCCAAATATTTAGTAGTGCAACCCTTCATTGCATACTGTTGCAAATATGCAACACATATTTTCTTTTCAATTATTTTGTTTTACTAGCCTGTAGTGTGATGTAACTACTTTATCGTGAAAGATACATATCCTAGTTTCTACACATTTACAAATATCGTGCTGAACGCTGTAATTCCGTGGTTTAATGGCGGAAAGTGGAATAAATAAAAAAACAATTTTTTTCTCTCATTATCACTTGTACGAGTCCAAACATGTATTTTTTCCAAAATCGAAGAAATTATGCGACGAAGGGTTAATGAATTTCTTACCCAGAGCCATTTTGCAAGGAAAAGGAAAGTGAACTGTAGGTATAGTAACTCGAAAGACTTATTCTTGCCAAACAATTAGGAAAACAAAATATCTACTGAATATAAACTGGTCGTAAAGGCAGAATTAAGCAATTTTAAGATGATCTTGAGAGCCTTCAACGTGAAATTGCGAATTCCACCAGAGATCCCTGTTAAGCGTTGAGGTTTCAACACCTAAACCACGATACGAAATAATTACCTAGGCAGGCAGTTACTTTGAACCCAAAAGCGCGCAGCTTAAGCTAATATAACTCAAACTTTAATTGCCGTTAAGTTGAGTAAACACGTTACAGGTTAAAGTTTTGATCCTCTTGAGAAATTAATTTCCCCGCGGCGAAGATGGAGCCGAGAAATATGGCTGATGATCGTCGCATGTTTTCTGCGGTTACGATTTGTTACTTTAACAAGGAAGGCAGAAATGCTGGGACCTTTCCTGTCTATATTGATTTTGACTGTAGTGACTTTTTAAAAATCCCATGATATTAAATACATCTACTAATCTTATGGTTCATCCTCCAAAAATTGATGAAAAAAATATACAGTGTAATCAGCTATATTTTAATTTAATATTCAAATATATCGAAACAAATCAGTAAGTAATTTCATAACTGTTGCATAAAATAAATGATGTTACAAAGGAAACCGATGTAATGCAGCGTTATGTAGAATCGTTGCAACGTAGCCAACGAAATAACTGAAACAAATGACACGCCTGTTATAAAGTATAGCGAAGGGGATGATTTATGTGTGTTTGAAGCGACGTGAAATTTGTTATTGTGAAGCCGACATTACATTACGATTCTCTCGAACAATTTCTCCAGTCGCACGACTGTTGACGAACATCTATGGAGCTGCAAATTTTTACATCAACTGTACGGAAACCACGACATTTCTCTTTCGACGGGGGGACAGAACTTCTCACGTCGCGTCTACTCTTGGTACGGTTCCTTTGTTCTGCATTCGCTGGGAAGAAAAAACTTTCCTCGTCAAAGGAGAAAAAAAATTGGTGCATAAAGATGAATGAGATCCTTTGTGTTCCCGAGGTTCAATTTTCGTTAACGTTAAACGCGAGTGTTAATTTAAAAGCCCGTGGAAAATTAATACCGATCCCTTTGCTTTGGAGACAAAGCGACAAAAGTGAACACACATTGAAAATAGGAAAGTAAATTGAATAAAAATTTCTTTTCGAAACCAATCTGTTCAAGATTAAGCGATCTACCAATTTGACAAGTCTCTACTAATTTTCATTTTAGATACTTTTACGCGAGGTGTTATTAATATTTTATAATTAAATTATTTCTTGCGAATATTAGACAATTTACTGGACAATGAAAATATGTGGAAGAATAGTTCCTAATTAAATTTGAAACAGCTGATTTGAGGAGAAGCATCGAGCTGTACCAAGTTTGACTGGCGTTTGTAATATTCATGGCGTTAACGTGCAACTTAATTACTGTCGGTTTGGTATTTCAGGTACAACTAATTCGTTCTGTTAGAACCAGAAATACACCTAAGGCATTTGAACGTTGAATAGCAATTAGTTTGCTTGCTGTTTACTGCGTTTAAAATCTAAAAGATTTATTCCAATGTGATTGCAAAAACACAGAGACATTATAAAAGTAGATTCCTACTTAACAAGTAAATTTATCCACAGGCTAATCCTTCACAATTAAAATAAGAGGAAAATGATCTTCGTGCAATCGATGCTTTCGAGGATAAAAATTCACTTATTATTAAACGGTATTTTTCAAATAAATTCGCAATCAATAAAACGATAACTTAAACACCCCGCACCTAATTTCGCATGGGCTTCGTCATATTTCAATTTCACAAAAGTCCCAACATCGATCACAAAAACTGATTGATTTTCCATAGATCGCCTCAAACACTATTACTCAAAGTTTCATTATTGTCAATACCCAACTAAATCGTCGTGAAAAAATGTAATTTTGGTTCCTTGCTAAGCAATAAAGTTAAATATAAAAACGTACATTTTCCAACGAACAATAAGAAGCTAAAAAATATTCCCTAAAAATGCAAGAACAAGTGAAACAGTTCCCTTGAATAAGAGTAAAAAGCACCAAGTGTGATGGAAAACAAAATCGTCCCTCCGCGATATAAGTACTGTGCTTTCTAAAGACACGCTGGCTGAAAAGAGAGAGAAAAGAGCCCGCTTCGAGTGGTTCGCGGCAAGCCCGACCCCGTGGGCCCACTAATTATGCATCAATTAATCAACGACGATGGCAATTCAGCCCGCCAGAGGACCAGGGGGCTGGAAACCCGTAACCGTTCGGCTTAATTGACTGGATTTCACGTTTCCAGGCCTCACTACAAACCTCGCCGTGACTTAAGCCAACCGGTAGTTTGCTAATTTTAATTCCCGCCTATTTTCTTCGAGCCGGATCCAACCTCTTCAATGCTCACCGAGCTGGGATTTCACCGGAGTGTTTTCGTTGCTGCCACTTTCCTTCCCGCTGCTTTCAGAATCGTGCACGAATCGATGAGTCCTTGATTCTGGTCGTTCCTCCCGCGTCCACCCAGTCTCCCTCGAATCATCGCGATGAATGGTACGGCTTCGCTTTAAAACCGACACAGGATAGCGGACCGACGCAGCGATCCATTCGGCGTGCTCGCGGGAACAATCGATGGCTGTTTTCGACTCGGCTGCGGCGTTTTTACGGTTCGCAAAGCAGCGGGGAAGCGACGCGGGGGGTGGAATGAATTGTTTTGGTTTGGCGACGAGCTCGTGTGGCTCGTAGCGGAGCAATTATTCAATTTCGAGATCTGCTCGAGGAGAAAATCGAGAGGATGCCTTGCCATGGCAATCCGATGATTGAATGGGATTCGCTCGGTTTGGTGTTGCGTTATGTCGTTAACGTTTCGGTTTGTTTTGGACGGTGAAGCAATCAGTTAGTAATAGTTAGTGATTGGATCATATTCGATGAACAGTGGCTTTCGAGAGAATTGCACCAAGAAGCCAGGGAATTGTTATTTTGTCAGAAAGATCGTCTATGTCGATGCAGAAAAAATTCAAAATTAAAAAGATTTTTCTCAAAAAACAATTGCTTATTACATGGAAAATAACTGGGAAAATGAAACAAAGTAGGGGTAATCAACTATTTATTATTAGAATAAACAGTTTTATAAACTCAAGCAACAAAAAATAATTAACTTCTATTCATAAAAACGATTTATTTTTAATATGGGAAAAGTGCGATTTAGGATTAATGTTCCTAAATCGTACCATACTTCTCCTAATTCGTACTGTCAAATTTAATTACTACAATCCTCATATACATATTCAAAAGTAATTCTATGTATTGCCGGACAAAGCAAATATTTTCCACATCTATTTTCTTGACATAATCTACAAAACCATCTTTCATTTTCATCGTCTTGCTCCTTCTTCTTTTCTTTTATATATTGGTTTTGGCGGTATTCTTCCTCTTACGAGTTTTCTTTTCTGTTCCGGTTTTTCTGCTTATGATTTTCTTTTTAGCTTCTTCCAATTTTTTTTTCTAAATTGCTTTTGGATGTTCGTATCAGTACCTACGATTTAAACTTAAACACTGTGGTACGAAATAGGCACATTGGTCAATTTGAATTCAAATCTATGGCGTTGAAATATAGGGCACTGTTCGTTGATGTCAAAACAAGACATAAACTTGAAAATAGACGTAGTTTCACATAGAAAAAGTGACCCAAAAATTAGGCCTGTTTTAGCGTCTTTTTGGGCTCACGATTTTGGAATTGAATGTTGTGCCAAATGATACCCTACGATGAGACATCATCCGCAACAAATTTTCAAGTAGAGGTGACAATTGGTTTCTGAGATATGGGAGGTCAATGAAGTGAGACTTCATTAACGCATCAGCTCATACGCTTCGATGTACGGACTTTTATGTCAGTCTGATAATCTAAACAATTATTTCCAGGGGTTTTGCTGACTGCCAACAACGAATTTAAACTTAGATTTTTCAAAGTTCAGAAACAAAAATCAATATCAAGAAATATAAACGTCTGTGTAGTGGGTGCTTTTTTAAATATATCGTCCACCATATTGAATCGCGCATTGTGAATTTTGAAAATCTAAGTTTAAACTCGTTGTTAGCAGTCAGCAAAGTTCACAATGGCCGATTCAATATGGTGGACGATATATTTTTAAAAAACACCCACTACACAGGCATTTATATTTCTTGATTTTGATTTTTTGTGTGAATTTTGAAAATCTACGTTCAAATTCGTTGTTAGGACTCAGCAAACTCCTGAAACAATTCAATAAATTATCGGACTGACATAAAAGTCCGTACATCGAAGCATATGGGCTGACGCATTTATTTTTATTATTATTATTATAAACGGAAAAACCCTTTGGAACCCTTAACGAATTTTCACGTCTTTGACCTCCCATATCTTAGAAACTAATAGTCACCTCAACTTGAAGATTTGTTGCCATTGATGTCTCATCATTAGATATCATTTTACACAAAATTCACTTCCAAAATCGTGGGACCAAAAAAAGGCTTTCTTAGATCACTCTTTCTTTCCCTAATGCTCACAAACAGTAATCGTACAAAATCCTTAAGAATCATGGCAAAATTTTAGTGAAAAGTACCCGAAAAACATACCTGCTTTATATTTTATTTGCAGAGTTCTTTTGTGTCTATTCCAATACCCTTTTCTCAATTCCAAGAGAAACATCGATTGCTTTTACAGAAAGGTATTGAGAAACATACGCAAAGTCACACGAAGCTTAAAAAATGCCATTTAAAACCAGATCCATAATAATTTGTAGCGCAGAAAAACAGAAGATATCCATTTAAAAAAGGGAAAATACGAAAGCTTACACGAATATGGATATTTTGTTCAATGTATCCTAAATAAAAGTAGAATTCCCGAGCCTTTTACTTGCGCACAGTTAAATTCCATCAAAGGTAACGTTCAAAACCCTTTGCGCGCCCTTTGTTCGGCTCCCTTTAATCTGCCAGCGAGACTCTGTTTTGTTTCCTCGGTAAGCTTCTTTATCGATAAGACGGCACGGGCAGAATTTTTGCTAGCGTCCAGCAAATAAACGTCCGCGGCGCTCGATTTCTTGCGATCCCGGCTACGCGTGCAGCTCTCTCCGCGGTGGACAGCGCGAGGACAGCGGGGCATAAACAAATGGAGCTGGTGGGAAAAAAAATTCTCGCTGCTCCGCGAAAGGATTTTACCGGCGGGTAACGCGTTTACTCGACATTTAATTTTCCTGGCGACGCGGATGTCCCTGTTTCCTTTTTGTGCTCCGCGCGAAGCTCAACTGTTCTCACCGCCGCTCGGCGCGAAGGGGATCGAGACGCGCATTCAGCGACGAGCTGTTTTAAATGGCATCAGCTTGAACGTCACGATCCCAACGACAGAAAAAAGTCGTCCGCGTGTCGTGGTTTTCCGGTCGCTTCTGGTAGCTTTCATGGAGAAAAATTTATAACGAATACGTTTCGGATCGAATCGGCAATAAATCGCAACGGCGCCAATTTTTTGTGCACCTTTTAAAAAAATTATATGCAATATGTTTTTCGCGATATTCCGAATTGAAATAATTTTGCACACTGAAAGCAGACTTTCAGCGTGGAAATAGTCAGGGCTGCGGGGAAAGGGAATTTCGAAGGGGAAGCTCAACTTCGAGGGAATTTTATCTTTGTGAAATGGTGAATCTGGAATTCTCTCTCTTCTGTATCGAATGTGAGAACCGGAAGACTTCTTGTTAGCGAAAGGAATTGTTCTGCTTTTTCCGGGATAGTCGAGTCGTTTACTCCGGTTGCCTCGCGAAAGAAGAATCCAGGTTTGAATTTCAATTCGATAAATCGGACGCCCGATTCTTTTTCCCCTTGCCGAGGGAACTGCACGCTGCTACAAACGCTTTAAGGAGGAGTAGGAGTTTAGCGGAGTTACTCCTGCCGCGGTCGAGGATCGAAGATTATTCGAACGGGGATGCTAATGGGGCGAATGGGAAAGAAGGAAGGTAGGGAAGAGAGTAAACGTTCAGGCACGTTTCCTTCCTCATTAATGCAAACGCTGCATTCTGCCGAAGATGACCTCTGGAATCGATTAAGAACTTGCCTGGAAAGTACACAGCGGCAGCTTCGGTTTCATTAAACCTTTGGTCTTATTTCGAAAGTTTTCCCCCGACTTTTAGCGTGAAGTGGCATTGTTTCTTTTTTAATGTATAAACAGAAACTGGGGTGAATATATAATCCGGGTGACTTAATTCGAATCAAAATTAGAAGAAATATTATAGGTGCGTTAAAAATCGGGGAAAAGGTCTTAGTTAAAAATTACCTAGTGAATTTAAATGACAATTCTGACAAATACTATTACATATGCCAATTTTCAGACAAACGAAAACAATGTATTTCTCTAAGTATTAAAGTAAAATCTTTATAGAGAGATCGTGCTTCCAGTATTTATCATTTTTACTCGCATCGAAATTTCACGTTTCATTTGTAATTTATTTAAATCAGTTATTTAAAGGACTGCAATATAGGATGCATAATAAGTCATTATTAATAACAGCGAATAACAAATCCCACGTAAATGCGGGCATTTTACTGAATGACAGTAATCAAATATTTAACATAAAGAACAGTAATCGTTTTGTATTGCTATTGTCGTATCAAGGTAAATTTCATTTGGTGCGCCCGTAAATGATTTAATCGGGCGAGCAGCGATTTTCAGGCAGCAGAGAGTAAAGAGGACCTATTTAAATTATAAAATTCAATGCAATAATCCGTGAAACGTTATTTTCGCGAACTTCCCCAAACAGGCTTAATTGTTTATCTTAAACGTCTTGCTGTAATTGAACGTTGTGATTATACGTTACGGAGTTTAATTAAACGTCATGTCCGAAATCGTATCCGTATTTTCTGCCCCGCTCGCAGCACCAGTATCGCAGTATTCATGTAGCGGAAGTTCCAGTTGTTTCTGTCTAACGAGCAAACCTACGTGTACCGGTTCATTGAAATACATCTCGCAATAACTAGTCGTGGTTGCGCCATGATATTGTTGATAAGGTTCTGGTTCTAGTTCCGTATACAAAGCCTCGCGAGGTATCGTTTGGACGACTGAAGGTGTACCGAACTTGAAATCGAGTGGCATTTTAAGAAAATAAATGCGGAGCAGCTGTTTCTCTGCGAAGGGATTATTTAAAAATATATTTCATTCGTTGAACAGTGCTGTGAATATTTGAAATTTTTCCGCTTCTTTCGTTTCGTGCCTTTCAAGATGAATTTGTCCAACGACATAGTGGAGATTAAGTGATCTTATTAAGTAAAGTGGATTGCTGTGTAAACGAATGTAATTACTTAAAGGAATCCGCAGCTTGTTGAGCAGGAAAGAATAATTTCTTCGGGGGAATGAAAGAGTCTTGTATTATTATTAAATAATGGAACTCTCGAAGCAAGATGGATCGTAGCGCAACAGTTGATGCTGTGCTTCAGGTAGAAAACACCGGTCGGGGAAGTAATTTTTCAGCAGAAACCAGGGAAGACTGGCGATTTATGAAGCAGCGAAGGTAAATACTAAGCTGCTGGAACTGTGGGAAAACGCAACTCGTAACATTTTTCTTCGGGAGAACTACTGTCGATGCATTAAAATGTGCCGCTATTTTCGGTAAATAATTCGTGGAAGGAGTTGTCGGAAGGGAATTACGGAGGGTACAGCAACGGTGTGGAATTAAGTGGAACAGATGGCAGAAATGAATTTACTTTTAAATTTGTATATCTTTACGAAGATTTTGTTAATCTGAAATACTTTTCAGAATTAAATTTGCTTTTAAGTTTGTATATCTTTAGGAAGATTTTGTTAATCTGAAATAGGGGAGAGGTGCTATAAAAGGGATTGGTCTTAAATGGGACAAATCGAATTGCCAAAATTCTAAACGCATTGCACATGCAAGTAATTTTCCTGTTTATGACAACACTAGTGCCCAGTCATTTGACGTAAACTTAACTGCGGTCTCACTTGCAACAGAGTAGTAATTCGCGGTTGATGCTTTTCAGCAGTAAAAATAAAATTTTCGTTGATTTTCTGTGTCGTTTTCTGAGATCAACATATAAACGAAGTGTTAAAGTGTTATAACATTAAAATAGCCTGTATTCAACTGAAACGAGAATACTTAATAGGTAAGCTTAATTAATTGTTTTCTTTGTTTTAAGGTTATTTTATATTAAACTCACTTATAGTCTTAAGGTAGGATACTACCTTTAACTGAGATTTTGGAGGCGTTTTTCATGATTTTTTTGCATACAAAGAATGCGCAGAAACAAAATCGGTTTTAGTCATTTATTAATGTAACTTTAATTTGTAATTACACATTTTTTGAAACTGAAAAAGTCAAAAGTAATCTATTGTAGGTGGCGCCAAAATACATTCCTTTGGAGGAACACCGTTAGACGGCGTGTCGTTAGATGACCTTGCTCTCGTGACTTCCGCAAAATCAACGAAAAGCTCTCTGCGTGTTCATCAAAGTATCACTCTCGTTCACCGCGAGCGCGAAGCTTGAAAATTTTCTGTACGTTAATATCGCTGCGAGAACTTTCAACCGATAGTCTGTCATCTGCAAAATATTCGAACGAATCGCCGAGTCGCCGAGCATCCGTTTCGTTTGCCACGTATGGAGAGGCGCTGAGATGCGCGCAGAAAAGAGACGATTTGAAAGAGCGACGTTCACAGGAACCTCTATGGAAGTGTGAAACGACGTCGTCTGTTTCCCGCGAAAACATTAAATTCCAGCCGAAATGTTCGCCCCGGCTCTCGCGTGTATCTTCGAGAGACGTGGCTTCCACAAATTAAAATGCAACGTACGTTGGCGAAGCGGTGTCAGAGGTTTACGTGCAAGCCTCGCGCGTTGCGACGTGCACGCATGAACGGGGCTCACGGTGCCGTCTGGTGTCGAATGGAATTATGTATGAAATAAAAGCGGACGCCGGCTTGTGTTTCTTCGCGTGCTGGGCAACCTGGAATTGTGTCATTGAATGGCTCCGCTTCTGACATTTGGGGGGAATTATGCAGAGCTTTATATTTCGTGCGTAATTGAAATCCTATTTTTGCGAATTAATGCGTTAATAGTGAAATATTTCTACAATTGGGAGAATTTGGAAGGCTCTGAAATCGTGAAAAAATGATGCTGAAAGAAACCGTTGATTATGGAATTCGCCGTTTTGGAATAGATAACACAGTGCTTTCCAAGCTTCTTTGAGCCACGACCGCCTTTTGTAATATTCAAATAATCTATGTCCCTATAGTATATAAGATGATTAAATATAATAAATATCTTTACGCATATTTAATTGGTTTAATATTATTAAGTTAGAATTATATTCTAAAATACCTATTTTTAATGTGCTTTCTTTACCTTATTAAATTTACCCCACCTTATATGGGGGGGCCTTTTTAATGTGTTTGCTTTACCTTATTAAATTTACCCCACCTTATATGGGGGGCCCTTTTTAATGTGTTTTCTTTACATTATTAAATTTACCCCACCTTATATGCCCCTCCCCATTAAGGTAGAATTATATTAATACTATAGAATTATATTTTGAAGTACCTATTTTTAATGTGATTTCTTTACCTTATTAAATTTACCCCACCTTATATGCCCCCATTAAGGTAGAATTATATTTTAAAATACCTATTTTTAATGTGTTTTCTTTACCTTATTAAATTTACCCCACCTTATATGCCCCCCCCCCCATTAAGGTAGAATTATATTTTAAAATACCTATTTTTATATGCCCCCCCATATAAGGTGGGGTAAATTTAATAAGTTAAAGAAAACACATTACAAATAATTATTTCAGGATATAATTCTAACTTAATAATATTAAACCAATTAAATATTCGAAAAAATATTTAATATATTTAATTCTCTTATATAGCGTGATGGTGGTGCTTACATCGGGGTACCCAGCAATTTCTTTTTGCCATTTATGAGAAATCAGTGTTACATCATTAATATGGCAATGTAACCACACTAAAATAAACAAGTGCTAAGAATCGCCAACTAAAAGTACCCGCGGCGACCTCTCAGAAAACAACCTCGCGATCCACAAATTAGGAACCCCAGAGATACGGTTATGGTACAAGAATTACGAACTGTAAAATCAACTGAATCGATTGGTAAATTGAGAAACTAAGTGCACTATTAGCGGTTTCTTGAATGAAATTGACAATAGTTTGAGAAAAAGGTTCAAACGCAATTTTAGAAGTGGGTGTACCTACCTACTTAAATTAATCCTAAAACGTTAAAATTTTCAAACGTTGACTGTTAACACTCCAAATTTAATGTGTACATAGAGAAAGAAAGAGTACCAATTCAACCACAAATAATTGAAAATTCATCCACCTTGAAACAAGGAACTTCCTTCGAGACATGCATTACAGGCATCCTCCTGCAATAATGTGTAAGGCTTTAAAGAGGCGTGAAACGGAGAAGAAGTTCATGTAATGAAATTCTGTCACGTAATTCGAGGCGAATTGAATTTAATATAAGTTGTTAACAATAAAGTTTCTCGACGTCGTGGGGAGTCTCAAAGGAGAGTGTACCAAGGGTTGTTTAAAATTGGACCGAGTATATTTCGCTCTCTGGCGACGCGTATCCCCGTTTTCATTTTAACTGAAACAATCTAATGTTCCTTGAGCCCCGGGTACAGTTTGAGCGAATTCCATTAATACGTAATTTCGCGGGGCCGCGAATGGCTGCGAAAACTTCTCGATACTCTCGAGATCTTGGAGCTCTTTAGCGGATTGGAATATCGAAAGTTGTGACGGCCTCGAAAAGGTGGGACGCCTCAGTGTCTTTAATAGGATGAAGGATCTCGAACGTCCCGAAGCCTCCTCGAATAACGTCTCGAGAGTCGTGGGAGACCCTCTCGCGGCTAACGTCCAATCCTTTGATACCACTTCGCAGCCTCTATCAACGTCGTACAAATTTAGGAAATTTAGGAAACGCCGAAAACCAAATCTGCCGATCCTCGATTCACAATTTTAAATCTAGTTTCTCCTCGGTTTAAACCTCCTCCCTTTAATATCTCAACGTCGCAATATTTCTACGTTAGAAGCAAAAGCCTTCCACTTTATTAAAAGCTTCGCGTAAATAAGAAATTCCCAACGAACGCTTTCGACAAGCACTCAACATTCCCCATTCGTTGTAGGCATGAATAATTACAAAAACCACTGTCGCGCGCGGTTTGCGTCGAAAAACCACAACAAATTGAAACGACGACATGGCATTTAGCATTACTCTGTTAATATTATACGAGCATCGATGTTTCATCTCATTAAAATTATCACGATGAGTCCGTTACACTGGTCGCAAGACTTTAAGTGTCGAGCGACGTTCAGTATCCGCGATAGACGGAAATCGTTGAAATTGACAGGACGCTGATATTCTCTGTTCCCTCGCGGCAACACCTCGTTCGCGAGGAGGGACCAATAAAACCACGCTGGCGCTCTCTTCCATCGCAGCCGAACAGCTGGTGGATCCGCGTCCAATATTGACTGTCTCCGAGCTCTTTGAAGCTATATAAATAGATATAACTGGATTACAGAGCAGCAATCTGTAAACGCTGCTCGCATCGTTGAATTGGATTTCGGTATCCAGACGCGTGTTATCAAATTTCCGGGTGGCCACGCAACAGTCACGGGCGATTGGTTAGGATTCGTTTCTCGCGAGAAATACGGTCCCTCCGCAACAAACAGACGGTATCAGGACATCGATTTAATCCGCAAGATATGAATGCTGCTTTTCACCGTTACTTTTCCGCGACAACTGAAACTCGTGCCGTTTTAATGGGAAACGGCAGAGCAACTATTACGAGCCCCTATGGCGTGGACGAAAATTTCCACGGAAATATAAACATTGCTGAATCGTAAAGCTGAATTTTCGAGCTTTTACGCGGTGCGGCATCAATTTTACTTTCCGCGAGCAATATTACGCCGGAACACGTATTTATATCCGTCCACGCGAACACGCATGCACAGGCTCGTAATTCGAATTCATATGGGGAGAAAAAAATTCCTTTGCGCAAAACTGCGAATCTCTGTTTTCGGGGCCAGAATGTCGTATTAAAACTGATGAAGTGCATAAATTGGAATGCTTCTGGCCGGGAAATTCCCATCCATGCGGTGTACGGGATGATTTTAGGGTAGTGAGATAGTTCGTTGATCTTTTCTTAGAGAAGATATTGGTGAGGAAGTATGTTTCATAGCTGAAGGGGACTAGACAGTGAAATCGCTCGAAAATTAGGTAGTTTTTGCGAATTAATTACGAGGAGATGAGCGCAAGCTTAGGCTTTTCCTTTTACACAATGTTTATTACTGTGGCGTAGAGTAAAAAAAATTTTTTTGCCTACATATTTATTTTACAAATGGCGCTACACGCGGTTGTTTACCCAGTGTTTTAGAAAGAGTGCTTCTGGTTTTGCCCTGATACTTATTGAGCTTAAAAATAAAGATACAGCAGCTTCCTTGGAATATGTTTGCCCTGGAACCTGCAATTTTGGAGGCCACCGCTGAAAAAAATTGAAATCAAAATTATTAAAATAGCGACTGGGAGAAGGTGTGTTGTAGAATAAATGTCGATTTTGGGGTGTACAGATTCTTCTTATCTCAAAAACCAGAGCTTTTACACTTAATCCTGAGTTCCACTCCAAAAAGGAATATATTTTGAACATCCTACAGAGCACCATAACATTGCAGCAACGTCTCTGCAATGATATGGTGCAAGATTGCAAGGTTGTACCATAACATTGCAGAGACGTTGCAGGTTCAGTCCTATGTCCACCTTCGCAATATTGCAGGTGTGTATTTTTGCAAAGTTGTGGCAACGTTACAAATATATAGTCCTGCAACGTTCCGGCAATGATTCGGCAACAAAACGTGTTATTGTATGGCGATGTGTGCGTAATATTGCAGAAATATTGTAGGATCGTTGCCAACGGAACATTGCACGGCAACGTACTTGCAATATTACTACAATATTGTAGGATCGTTGCCATTTCAATAATGCACGACAATATTGCAGCATCATTCCTGCAATATTGCAATGCAACAATGCAACAACGCAATATTGCAATGCAACATGCAACAACGCAATATTGCAGCAACGTTTCTGCAATACTGCTGCAACGAAGTGTGCTGTGTGGGATCCTGTAAATTTTCAAGTCAATCCGGGCACTAGTTTTTTCGCAATCAGAGCAAAACCACAGAAGAAAACACAAATAACAAATACTTGATAACATTTTTGTACAAGCTCGAAAATATTTTTAATGGTAAAATTTAAAGATTTTGCGTGTACTGTTTGAAGTCACGCAGAAATGATAGCATTATACACCTAAAAAGTTGCACTTTTATTAAAATATGTATATTCATTGATACTTCCAAAATAGCCGAATAAAATCACGTGGGAATTTGACGAAAAATCACTAAAATTTCAAAACTTCCCGTTGTCCAATCATATTGAAATTCGACGCATATCATTTTCCCACCAGTGTCACAATTTACGGGGGTACCTAAACCAAAAAAAATCAGGAGTTGAAAAATAAGGACCACCCTATTAGTTATACACTCCCACTATTTCATTCAGCTTCACTGAAAATTAATATTGCATTCTCAATTTTCTCCCATCTGTACTTCCTTTTGTAATCATTTAACGTTTTATTAACTTCACCAAGCCTTCTAACAACGATCTCTCGAAATCTTCTGTTTCATACTGCTAGAAATCTGAGCAACATTTTCGTGTAGTAGTAGCTGATAAATAAGATAAGCGCTTTGTGCCACTGAACGAGAATGAAAACTATCGTCCAAGTAAGGTAAAAGTACCAATAACTGGACGCGTCCCAATACCTGGACACCAGTGACATTTATATTTTTACTAAGCTTCGTAGAAAGTTTAGAACAATATTGTTGGGAATATATGTTATTTTGCAACTAGCTCTCTTATATAAACAATTAAGAAAGCCCTAGATCTAAAGTTTAATATACAAAACAGTCTTTAAATATCGGAGGTGCATGCACTTGAATTCTGCGTAGATTTCTTAAGTAATTCTTAAGAAAAATACAGTTAGTTGTTAACGTGATAATAATCGTTATATAACATTTTTCTGAGAAAAGAAAACCTATGTACAGGATCTTAAGAAGTTTCTTGTTATATACAAAAGAAAACATTGATCAGTTAATGTTGATTTTAATTAAAAATATACGTGTTCATGTACCGGTACATAATAATCTTGTCCTCTGCACGCTGTCCCAATAACTGACCAGCCGTCCAGTTGGTCGGCCTGTCAACATTTTGAACGCTCAGGTGAAGTCCCAATACCTGACTGCATTGTCAAACCGATAAAGTGTCTGTTTTTTCTCAAATTTTTGTATATCAAAAGTGTAAGTACAAGTATACTGTACATAAATTAACAGTTTTTTTTTATTTGCAAGTCATATTTGTAGTCAATTGCATGCTACATTTTCAACATAACCTAAAATTGAAAAATAAAAAATTCGCCCGCAAACCATTCACACAAACACTAGTGGCGCCCTCTGCGCCGAGCTTTGCGTCATCTTTCCCATTGACCAGGTATTGGGACACTAAAAATGGTACGCTGGGACAAAACAAAATTCTAGTACACATAACTACTTGTGTTTTTACTCAATTTAATTAAAATAACGCTCTGAAAACAAGATTTTAGTAGCTCATTTGATAGAAAGAAGTAACATTTATCTGAATATTGACACTTCTGTTGAAAAGCACATTTATTTTTAGTCCATTTTTAAGATATATAACTTTGATATCCTTAAGTGTCCAGTTATTGGTACTTTTACCTTAACACTCAAATCTGATAGAAAATGCAACATTATTTTACATGAATTATTTCTGTCCTTGCTAAAAAAACTACGTCTCATCCCACTGTACAATAATTGGACCAAATGAAGCATTCCATACCTTCTCCTAAAAGGGCGACTATTCAACATTTCCCTCCAAAAAAATATCTCACTTAATTTTGCGAACTCAAACTTACAAAGTCACTTAAATTTTAAATGATTAGCTTATGCATGCACTCGTGAATACCTTTCAGTCGTTGTACCCAAAATACACTTGTACCAACCCAGTTGATTCCTTCGTCGATTTGAGTCGACAGGCTATAAATTATTCTAACCCCCATTTCCTAAACGACAGAAGCCTAACGACTAACCCTGACTTGATATAGACTTCCTCCATGTTTAAAGCTTAGGTCGAAATACCGTAAAACATGCTTCTGGCGTTCATCTTTTATTCGCATCCCCAAGAACCGTGCTTCCCCGAGCATTTGAGAGCATTAAGCTCAAACGGAGCATTCTTCACCTTGAATTTTAATGCTCGCTTTCAGGATGACACGCATTTCTCGAACTCCCGCGGTATCTTTTAACATAGGAACTGCAGTCTCCCTACAGCAATACCTCTGCTTCTCAATTACCAAAGTTCCATTCCAACTTCACCTCTTAATTATCCGGAAGGGAGATGGGAAGCTTACAGGAAAGACGACAGAGGAGTTTCCAAGTGTCTCTGCGAATCAATCACAGGACTCTTTCCAGAGTATTCAGCGACAGTCGATAGGAGCTCGAGTTTTTTTTTTACAGAAAACAATTGGGACAACACGGATAACATAGAGTTGTTACGGACTTGACAGCCAGCTGCTCCAATTACATACACTGTCCAGTTCGAGCCTGCAGTGCGAACAAAATGTTTTACAAATATTGCAAAAAGCGATCGTTGGGATGTGTTAGGTAAAATGACGAGTATAGCTCCCAGAGCTGGCGCGAAGATCGCTATTTCACGGAGAAGTGATTACCGACTGTATGATCACGTCAAGCATGTTCCACGGCAGATTAGCTGCGTCACATTTATGCCATGTCACGTGTAAGCGCGATTAACTCACGCCTGTTAAGCGACTGTATATCAAAGAACTCGGCTACCCGTTCGTGTACATGATACCGTCCCCGCATCTTCGTAAGCTACGTATTAGCAGCTTATCTCTCGTTAATTATAGCATTTCTCTGAGTTTTTTTGCGGAAACGTGTTGGGTAAGCAGGCCAGTAGATGGACAGTTCAGCTGATTCCGAAGTTTACATCAAGGTGTTTCTTAGAAATATCCGTTGTATTAAAAGAAAATCAAAAGCTTTGCACGTAAAAATCTACAAATTTAAAGAAAAAAATAACTGCAAGTAAAAAAATTAATGTATTTAAGGATAAAATGATGAAATTCTACTCATAGCCCGTATCACCACCCATACAGCACACTTCGTTGCAGGAACAATGCTGCAATGTTGCGTTATTTCAGGTTGTATTGCAATATTGCTGGAGCAATGCTGCAATATTGCAAGAACAATGCTGCAATATTGCAATATTGCTAGAGCAATGCTGCAATATTGCAAGAACAATGCTGCAATATTGCGCTATTGCAGGTTCTACTGCAATATTGCAGGAACAATGCTGCAATATTTGAGTGACAACGTTCTTGCAATATTGCAGGAATATTGCGCACACGTTGCCACTGCAATGTTCCAGTCGCAACGATTCTACAATATTGCGCACACATTGGCGTGTATTGTTACAGTGGAAACGCTCCAACAACATTCTGTAATGTTGCGCACACGTTGCCACTGCAATGTATACAGCTCACTCCGTTGCAGAATCATTGCCGGAACGTTGCAGGACTACATATTAGTAATGTTGCCGCAACTTTGCAAAAATACACACCTACAATATTGGGAAGGCGGACATAGGATTGAAATTGCAACGTCTCTGCAATGTTTTGGTGCAACATTGCAATCTTGCACCGTGTCATTGCAGAGACGTTGCTGCAATGTTATGGTGCTGTGTGGGCAGTAGATGGACGATAGGGCTAGCAGATGGACAGTTCAGAACCAATAGATGGACGGGTGTCTGGGTAGACGAGTAAAAGACTTATTAGCTGTAGTAGGTACTTAGATTAAGTTATTTTTAGTTAAAATATAGTTTATTTCATCAAAACTAAAAACGTATGGAGTCTTCATTGCCACAAAACGGTGCAACAGGTTATGGGCCCAGGCTGCAAATAAAGTGAGGTTATGTCTAGCCTAAAGTGGCCAGACGTCCCGGATTGTGTGGGACTGTCCCGGATTTGAAATGTTTGTCCCGCATTGAAAATGTCTCGGAAAGTGTCCCGGATTGGATACGTAACCGTTTTAACATTTTGTTAGTGGCACATAGGTGGATTAGCGGCTTCAAAAGGTTTAATTCCATTCTGCCCATCTACTGCATTTAGGTTCGAAAATCCATACCAGTACATGCACAGTCATTTTTATAAGGTCTATCGTTTTATTTTTCTTTGTTCACGCGTTTATTTATAAATTGTTAATATTATAATGCAATCATCTATTACATACCTCTTTACAATACATACAAATACGTTTTTTTTATTAACTTTAAGGCACGCGATGCTGAGCAGTAGCTAATAACAAAAGAGTGACTCGCGCATGGTGGCGTAAAATCGTACATACAAATACATTTTTCGCATACAAACATTTTTTCCCGATAAATATGTTAATGTTTTATAAAACAACAAACGTTTTTTCTACAAAATAAAAAAACAATAATATACATTAAAACTCTAGTTTTTTCTATATTAACGATTAACCAACGATTCGTCCATCTATTGGACCCCGTCCATCTACTGGGCCCCGTCCATCTACTGGCCTGCTTACCCTATCGAGTAATCAGAAAGATAGAAAGCTGGCCAGTGGCCGCATTGGCTGCCAAACGAGGCTAGCGAACTCTGGTAGAAGGGAATTCTCTTCGTAGTCCCTAAACGTCCTGGCATCGAGCAAAATGTTCGAAGTGGCTTCCTCTCGCGAGAATGCTATGTAGCTTCACGCCGTCTCATCAATTGTCTAACGCTGTCGATGATTCGTGGGATACCTTGAATTGTTTCACAACCACACAATTTCATACAGGTTGATGCAATACTGGGATCGTAGAGATCTTGGCAAGTGGCGCTGTTCGGATATCTGCGCGCGATAACACAAAACAAGGGGTGGAATATCGATTGGTTTTCAGAATTGTTCTTGAATATATTTATTTGTTTATAAGTGAGGGGCTCACAACTGAAGTGTGGCAACTCGAGAATTCAAGACAATCAGAAACTTTGCAGAACTGTAGCTCCAATGGTGCTAATAAGGTACACTATTTTCTGATTCGAGAATAAAACGGTTCTAAGGGTGGAAATACCCACTTGAAGAAATGGTGAATTTTCAGATCATCGCGAATATCTACGGAACTGGTAAAAGAAGTTAAATTGAAAGTTGTATGACTTTTTATGAGCTAGTTTATAAACTTTTTTTTTTCAAAATTTGTGACCATCTTGAAGGCTACCGGAAGCCATAAAACTTTGAATTTAACTTTTCTTCGATATCTTTTACGGTTACGCAGATATTCGTAATATCACAATTTCTTTGAGGCGGAGTTTACAAACTTAGGACCGTTTTATTGTCCAATCAGAAGATAGTTACGTTATTAGCATCACTGGAGCTACATTTCTGCAAAGTTTCAGATTTTTTTGAATTTTCGGGTTGCCGAACATCCTTTGTCAGTGAAAAAGCGGTATAGGTACCTAAGTGACCAAATCTTTACTTCGAGAAAGCTGTGGGTAAAGTTCAACTTTAATAAAGAAATCTGTATACCAAAGTATGGAATATCAAAGTTTGAAAATTTTTTGTAATAAAAAACTATTTTTTTAATGCTTTTCTTCGTTTATGTTTCCCCACTGGATTTTTATAAGTAAAGTTGCTTAGAGGAAATATCCAAAGGAAAAGCTTCTGTTTTACAAGCTTTTATTTAGCTTCACTTGTGAGTTCGTTAGTTTGTTAGGGTGAAATCTTGTAAGCTAATTTTGACCCACTTCTACATATCCGATCGACTTGAAATTTTGCACACAAACGTAGTTCCGAGAACAATACAATATTTTCACTAAAAGGCATAAAATAATTTGTGTATAGCTAGTATATAGCTTCCTGTACTTATCTCGTTCTTGGCAAGAAATGCACTAGCACCACTTTTCCACCGGGACCCTCAAGTGATGTTAGAATTTTCTGAAGTCTGTGACAGTATTCTTCATCCCTAAAAACCTGAGTTGGAGGGCGATGCTTGTGTTTGTCAACAAACTTTTCACGACAACAGCAGCCAGACTGTTTCTAACGTGACATCTGCTGAAAGTGAATTCTGAGTGAATTCGTTTTTCTTCTTCGCGGAACATTTAGTTTGTTGCATATTTTATAACAATTGGTTTGTTTTCTTGATCTTTTGAAATTCTAGATCCAGGGGAGAGCATTTGGAACGTTTTCGTCGGTAAAGGAAATAAGATGCACTCGTAAACTTGAACGCCTGTTTAGGAACAATATTTGCATACCGTTTCACATTTATTACAATTAATAGTTAGTGTAGTGCAAATGTCAGATGCAGATCTTCCACTTCAATTGCATCCAAATTAACAAGTCTAATCTGTTTACGGAAATTTCCAGGCACATATCTATGATATTTCAAATAAAAGACAACCTGAAATTAGGGTTTGTCAGTTTTTAAAAACTGCGCTTATAATCTGGTTTTTATTTATAAATTTGTAAAATTAAAAAAGCGGCATTTAAATTTGAAAAATATACTAGAATTAATATGCAGAAATGAGTTAATTATTTAATTAAAAACGTTAACATTTTGACTTGAAATCGCCTCGGAGAGAAGCATATTGTAGTAGGTAACAGTTTACTGTAAAACTAATCTTCACGAGTTCATATTTTGAGAAAGAAAGTAGTAAATGGAATAAAGATTTATAATTTGGTACCATCTTGTAAAAGATTTATATTTTCTACGGGTTCTAGTTATTTTAATTTTTTTTATTTGGTTTTGTATAGATAAAGTATATTTTATTTTGTTATATTTTTGTAATTCCATAATATTAAGGAAACTGAAATTTTGTAAAATAAGTACAAATATTTATTTACTCTTTCAATTATATTTTTTTTAAATTCGAAAACCGGTTTTTTGGGAATAGTGGAATTCGAAAACCGTTTTTTTTTCAAATGTCAGTTTTTGTATAAACCCTACCTGAAATGGTGTGAAAGTAAATTCATGTCTAATTTTCAAATTGGAGAAGTAGCCAAAGCAGCGAATTAATTTTTTCTCTGTATATCCTAATAAATAAATCATCGACTCTGTCTACTCGTTTAGTGGAAAATTTTAATTTTCATATAATCTTACGATATTTCAATTAAACCTAATCTAGACCAGTAAACATAATATACTGATTGCATACTACTTTCTCTAACTTCAATACACAAATATACAAGAAAATTCATACTGGTTATTGCAATCCATCACATACTGCATCAACTAACAGATAAATACGATTTGCAAGGTGACTAAGAAAAGGTACTAAATAGTAATTAGTAAATACCGTCTTGTCGCTCAGCCAGTTGCCGGAAATGGAAGTTTTTGTCCGTTCTGCCCATTCTTCTCGTTTAATGAAACTTCGTGTCTACAGGTACGGGGACTTAATAACTTCTTTTTAGCAAGAACCCTCCAATTCGTCGTGCGTTGAAAGTTGAAACTTACACCGTCGCGCAGAAATTCAATAGTAGTCATGGAAGCAACTGTTGTTTTCAAACTATTTTAAAAGGATATTTAATATTATAACAGCAGGGATCTAAAAAGTTCTGGAACTCTCGTTTTTAGAAAAATTCTATTAGAATTTATGTGTAGGTATGCTTCGTTTATGGAAATATCTGTTCGTGTGGAATTTTTATTGAAAGAAATGTTACCCTTAGGAACTTCTGTAACAAGTGTTCTCATGGAACAGATATTTTAGAATCTGTATAATAAAAATTCCATGGAAAGAAGTTATATTAGAACGTTTATTAGAAAAGCTTCCCTGAGATAAAGAGAAGTACTAAACTATTAGGTACTGAGTAGTTTTATTTAACAATATAATATCATATTCTTCATATTTTTATTTAATAAATGGTATGAAAATCATAATATAAGTAATTAATAATTTGTAAAGAATAATACCTAAATAACTTTTTTTTTATAACTTACATGAACTGAAATACATAAAAATTCTATAATATATGCGTAGAAATTCTCTACGTAGATAAATATTACAAATAAATAACACATTCAGAATATAACGTTAACTGTAATAATTATTTAATATTGTTGTAGTACTATTCATTGAATAGTATTCAATATCTGTTACAACGTTAAGAACTGTTTTAATATTGATGAACAAAATATCTGTTCCTGTTATAGAAAAATTTTTATTTCTATATTTTATAAGATCTATTCCAACAGAGACTTTTATTTTTAGAAATTTCTCTTTAACGGTTCTCATGGGAACTCATAATGTGAGAACATTTTTTAAAAAAGTTCCACCGTCCATGTTTTAAATAGATCTTATTGAAAAGTTTCAGAACCCTTTCGATTTCTGCATAATACTGTAAGAGCAATAGAAAATATATATTACAGAGGGACGGGGAAGCAACGTTGCTTTGAGGGAGTGTAATATTTCACGGGTGATAAGGCATTCAAAGGTCTTCGCAACATAACTAGGTAAAAATATTTTGATCGTGTTCAGGAATAAAAATGGAATTTTCTAATGGGACATATGTGTCCTGAAAAGGCATAGGCACTTCTGTATGCTCCGTAAGATAAATAAAAACAATAATTTAAAAGATTTTTAAGCACAATAGTCATACTAGATATTGAAAGGCTACGATGAAAAGTTTCAGAGAATTATTCAATTAGGTACGCGTGTAAAAAACGAGATTTCTATCATTGTGAATTTGCAGCCATATATCCTGCTTCCTTCCAAAATAAAAATTATTCAGCAATTTACTATACGTTGCTTATTATCATGATTGCCAATCAGAGACAGTTGTGTGTAGTCAGATTAACTAAAAAATAATCAAATAACGCGCGTATGTGGCACATAGTGTTCCACAGATGATCAGAAATATTCACTGGGACATATGTGTTCCAACAGGGTCGAAGGGTTGATGTATTTTTTCTGCAAGGTAGGTGATACTTAAGAATTATCTCACATGACATAAAAATTAAATAAGGGTAGAAAGATTTATTAAGTATCCCTTACATAGAACATAGGATAAACACTACCTTAAAAACAGTGTTCGAAAGTTACCAAAATTTCCTTCATTACATAGCATTGAAAAATTTCCTATATTATCAATTTTCATCGTAAACTATTTAATTGCCATCATAAATTTAAGAATTCATGGCCCCTTCACACAAAAGAGCTACACTTTTCTAGCTTACAATTCTATTTCATATTCGCGCATCTTCTACCCTGCCTTATATCTTTTAAACCAACCTGAGAAGAATATATAAAAAAATACCCATGCCACAAAAGTGTCTGATATGAAAGGGCCTGTGCTTCACCTTAAATTTACTGTACCCACTACACTATTACTAAAAGAAATGTATTGCACTGTCTTTCAATCCAATACGGCGAAGTAACTCACTTCTACGTAGCAGAGAAAGGATGAGAAATTATGAGAATAATTTTCTGCCGGCGACGTGAGCGTAATAGAAGGCCATACGTGTCCAAAGAAAACCCTCCGCCAATATCGGCCTCGAAATCGAACATCTTATTCGAAGCTTCTTAGCGATGAAAACGGATACATATATCGAAACAGCTTCTCTACGCGAATCTTCTATTTCCCCTGGTGACGCTCGTTTCTTCGAAGAAGCCCAGATGATGGTGTGCGTGCCCCTATGTGGCTGCTTTATCGACTAAAATGCGAATATTTCCATGGTCCTATATGTATAGACAGAAGCCTCTTCTTCGACTTTCAAAGTTCCACGAAAACATCGTCCATTGACGGACCCTGCCAGCTAAAACTTTTGTCGTTAATACAGTTTGTTCGCTCTTCCTCTCCTTTACCCGTTTACCCTTCGTTTGGCGCCGTTTTGAGCCCTTTCAGAATGTCTTTGGCGAGAAATGTTCGGGATTCTTGAATGGAAACGGTTTTGGATACTGAAAATACTAGTAAAGCGTGCATTTGATGTTTGATGGGAAATATTGTAAATAGTAAATACTCTAGAGACTTTAGGTAAGTAAGGTGTGTGTATAGTAGAAGTTTTGAAACGAAAGAGCAAAAGGTGTATTATAACAGTATTCTTAAGGGGTCATGCTCAGTCAGGAGGCCGAAAAAGGGTGGTCTTTGGGAATTTTTTACTCAAAAGCTATAACACATTTCTCAAAAATTCTTTTTTCCTTTTAAGGATTGCACCTAGTACCGTGCATCGTAATTTTTTTATTTAAAAATATTTATCAATAACTAAGTTATTGATTGACCATCACTCGAAGGTTCTTTCAAAATCGGTGACCAAAATATTTAAAAAA
Organism: Andrena haemorrhoa; assembly: GCA_910592295.1. Taxonomy (NCBI): domain Eukaryota; kingdom Metazoa; phylum Arthropoda; class Insecta; order Hymenoptera; family Andrenidae; genus Andrena; species Andrena haemorrhoa. The sequence continues at coordinate 19,392,156 of OU342943.1, forward strand.
CCATTATAAAACCATTATGAAAAGCCTCATATAAAATCTCATCGTGGATTCTCACCTTTATGATTTTAGTGACTAAAGAAACGAAACTCCCTTCAATTCATTGCATTTACAAATAAATGTAGCGAGTACTCTTTCACTTAAAACTAGAAGAAATGTTAAAAATTTCAATGCTATCAGTATCTTTCCTTTAAAAATTTTGGTTTCACTTTGATTTCATAAAACCGATTTAACCCAAAATATACCACTCCAAAATTCCTATATACAATGTACTACACAACTGTCTAAATTTCATTTATTTCAAAATGTCTATGTATCGAAAATAAATAATCCTCCTTCTTCTACAACACACTGTAGACACTTAACATTCTCCGAAGAGGTGATCTCATAACAAAATATAATCCCGTTGTTCCAATCACACAGAATGTACCTAAAGACAAAATTTAGATGCAGAAAGTCGCCCAACTCTAATTCATCACCGTCAGCCTCTAGGTTGCACCAGCTAACTTCCCAGTCAGCCAGATCGATCTCCCTTCATCTCAGTCACCAGTCAATTTATAGTTCAACATCAATCTTCTACAGTCTTTCAGAAATTACGATCTCTTTATACAATAAAATCTCCTTCTCTAAACACGGTAACAGAGAACGCAAAAATGTCACATATATATATATATATCACAGCAACAATGCACTGCGCAATCATCCAAACACAAACAACTTACGTTTTAAAGATAGAAGTACAATTTTTTTGCTCCCCTACGTGCTCCAGAATTCAATAATCTAATAAAAACGTTCCGCGCTCCAAAGGCAAGCCAATACAGGTTGTGGCCGAAATGATGGTGCAAAAGTAAGCGACAAGTGCAGAACAAAGCTTTTTCGTACGAGCTTTAATTTTCGAGAATCGATTTTGAACATCGCGAACCCTAAAATTCAAGAAATTCTGAAGCTTTGTGAATATGTAGGGAATTCCCTCCTGATTATAACGCAATTTTTGTTTGCTGCCTAAATTCACTCTAGGGGGGTAGAATTGACCCCTAAAATTTCGGTTACTTTCCGATTTTCTGTTATAACTCGTGAACTGTCAAATAATTCTTTTACCAAGTGATAGATCTATCGAAAAGAGCTAACTTTAGTCTTGAAATTTGTTTCCGATCTCTTACAGTTCGCGAGTTTTAACACAAAACCGGAAAATACCCGAATTTTCAGAGGTTAATTTCACCCCTTTCGAGTGAATTTAGGCAGTCAACAAAAATTGCGTTGTAATCAGGAGGAAATCCCCTACATATTCACAAAGCTTCAGAATTTTTTGAATTTCCCCCGAATAAATGGAATGCAGTAGAATTTGTTAATAAATATAATACTCCCGGCAATGAAATGAATCCTCGTACCAAAATAAATCGAGATTCTAGAATAACTTCCACCAAATGGGGCTTTGTTTTCAACGAATTTGATTTTCAATCAAATGCGCGCGTACTTAATGGATCTCTAAATTCGACTGTCTCGAAAACAAAGCGTCATTCGAAAAAAATTATCATGCAATTTGGAATTATTTCTGCCTAAAAGTGAGAAAATTAATGAAAAATTCTTTATATCGGAAAATGTTCTACGTTCATACCGTGCTTTCTACAAGCACTCTTCAATTCTGAATCAGGTACACGCGTAATTGAACAAATCTTCAGAATAGATTTTTCCGAAAACGAAAAAATGTTATTCTGCACTTTTGATTTACTTAAGTGTTGAAGTAATATTTCAGTACAAGAAATCACTTCCTTCCCCTTTGTACTATCATGTCGGCCGCACCCTGTACATCCCCTTTATCGATAAAAATAAATATACCCACAAATTTTTCCTCCACTTAAGCGGGTTTAACGGCAACACTAAAAGATCCATTAAATTCATTTTTCTGCTTTTCCCCTGCTTCTCCCATTCTCCCTATGCGACCAGCACTCTAGCAGGGAACGAAGCCCGCACCAAGTGATACCGGTGAAAAAAAGTTTGAGGTCAGTGCAGTGGTCATAAATCTCGTTGGCCGGGTCTTTTCTGGGCGCCGTGGGATCGTTTAAAATTCCAGATTGGTCCCGTTAAAAAGTTTTGCTCGTAAGGGCGCCAGACTAACCAGCATCGATCCCTCAACCCTCGACCGAGCCGAGGGCTGCTCGTGGCTTTTACGACACCGCGCGCCGCCGGCCGTTGACACTTTTACTGTGTCCTAATTCATTCGATCAATGCGGCCGTAATTAGGCGCCATTATGCGAGAAGATGAGTCGTCAAGTTTGGAGTTCCGCGGCCCCGAATCTTGTTCGAAAAGAGTCGAGCGAGATGGGAAATGTTCGGGGGAAGTTTCGAGAGCCGAGACGCTGTTGAACTTGCGAAAGTGGATCTCGAAGGGAGGGGTTGACGGGTTGAATGGAGGATTTCGAGAGAATACGCTGAATTGCCTGGCGATTTTTGTCGTATATTTATCGGGGCGTGCACGTTAAATGGGCGAGTTTTGAAGGGACGGGTGGGGAATATATTCATGAGTGCTCTTTTCAGTGAATGGGGTTTTTTTTTGTTGTTGTATTTCTAGTATTGCAGTATGACTAGTTTATGGTGATTAGGGATATTCATTTTCTTGGTTAGTAATGTTGTAAATATTTTAAGCAATTTTTAACCTGGTTTCACTAATTTTATTTGTACTGATTTCGTGACATTTTTGGGTCCTGGTATATCTAGTTTTAAATAGTGCAGGATTGTTGATAAAGTCTAACGTTTTACTACTTTGCAACTAGTGTTTCTTCGTGAAAATTCGTTCTCGAGAACTTCTCGAGAAAAAGTTTTTGATTTCTCATTTCTCGAGAAATTAATCGCGGAATTTCTCGAGAAATATTCTATAAAATTTGGAAAGTAGAAAATTGAAGGTAGAGAAAATTTTGATTATAGACATCAACAGTGTGAGAGGCATGCGGAAGAGAGTGTGTATTTGAGGAATTGAGCGATTGAGTGCGTGGTTTCGATTCGACTCTCACTCAAGAATTTAACGTTCTCGTAAAGACTAGCAAAAGGACAGCGAACTTGGAACAACTGAGGGATGCCTTGTCTACAATTAAAGCTACGTCCACACAAAACGAACGCAATTTTTCGATTGTTAATGATTTTTTGACAAAGAAACAAACTCGAATGCCCAACAATTATGTTTTTTAAAAAACTATTTAAAAAAACTAAAAATATAAAGCAAAATAAATATACGCCTGAATCTTTTTAATTTTACTATTAATTCTCATTTCTGTGATATATAATAATATTAAAATAATCAAACATCAAGTTCTTACTACTTGTACGTTTATTGTCCTTCTTTATTTATTTAAATAAAATATTATTATTACATATTATGTGCTGATTTAAGAAATTGATGTTTGATTACATAAATATCCACTTGCAACAAAATCGAATTGAACTTAAGGATATATATTATCAATGAATTTCTCGAGAATTCAGAGTAAAATTTATTTATTTTTTCGAGCAATGAAATATGTCGAGAAATCAGAAACACTATTTGCAACAATTCCAAACTACTCTGCCCTACGTTTTTAATTAGTATAGTTCAGGTCCTTGCCTGACAAAACATAAATCACAAAACTGTTAAAATTACGATAAACCAAAGAGTACCTACACTTCCCATTACTGGTTTATTACAAATTTTTATAACGTATCTTATATTGTTTATTTAATGAGTTGTTATTCAAAGTATTTCTTAGTATCACATACTATAATTCTGTGTGTGTAAATACATGTAAATGATTTGATTAGCAGAACCAATAAGCGTACGGTGTGCGTATCAGAAATTAATGTGAAATTTAGCTTTCCTTGCAAGTAGCGTTCATAAATTTTGCTGTTACCTTGCTCGACCTTAATTACGACATTAAGCTTGAAATTGTCCCCTAACGATATTCCCTTACGATGTATCCGATAATTTCTTGTATAACTCCCCCTTAGATTGTAGAAGTAATGAAATTGGTCCAATTTTCTCCTATGTTCGATAGCACGCCTTCATCATCTTTTAACATATTGTACGCAAGAAACTATTTCTGGTACATGTTGATTAGTAATTAAAAAATCATGGAAACTGTAGAAATTTGAGGTCCAATAAGACGTCGAGACTGCTTCAACTCAACCATTCAATTCACATTACCATCATTAAAAAGTTCATCGCAATCGCTAGAAGCACGAAAGTTTAGAAGCCTGAAATATTAAAAAGTCTCGTGTGTGGGACACACCGCGAACAAGTTGGCCCCAACTTTGAAAGAATGAAGGTAGTAGGTATATTTCGAGGGTATTAAAATTAAACTACCACGACTTTTAATTCAACTAATGAAAGAAGAATTCGTACGTGCCAGGTTGGATCTATCAGGACCTTCGCTATGTCTAATACCTTCCACAATTTCCCTCAATTAACAGTAAATTACAATTATATTGACAATAGTAACGACACTTCTCACAAAAACTTCGGAGCTTCCACTTCTTACAATCATCACAGTACGAATTCTAATCGCGAAGGACGCAATTCCGATTAAAACCAACATACTTCTGAAGAGCTTCGACACACTTTTTCAGCTATAATTCTGTAACAGAATTTTTCGAATCACTTGGCAAGGAAGCGAGTTACTGAGAATTCCGCCGAGGTTAACCCAGATTCGAAGGGCGGAAAATTCCTCGGAAAAATACATATATATATATCTATCTGGATCCGGTTGAATCCGCGGAGCGAGGCGGGCGGAATTTTGCGGATTCCGTGATTCTTTGCGCAAAATGCTACTCCGTCGCGAGTGACTGCCAGGAAGCGGCGACATTGTGTCAGAACGCCCTGAGGGATCGAATTTCGCGCGCTTGACGTGCGACTCACGAAACCTGCCCCGATACCGGAGATTCCGCGCGTGCAACTCGAGTTCGGCTCCTGTCGCCGAGATTTCGTGACTTATCGATTCGCTGTTCGTTAATATCACGTCGTTCCGCTGCCTCGCGAATGGTACAGGCCTTTCCACACGAGAGGCTACTGTGTCAGCTTATTTGGGGAATATTCATTTATTCTTAGCAGAGACGGTGCTGACTTGTGAAAAAAGACGGAGGGAAAGTGTTGCATCTTGCCGAGGTAAAGTGATGTAAAAACGGTAGGTGATGAAGGTTGGTTGTCCTAACACTGACAAGGAACGCTATTCAATTGATGATGGAATCGCGCAGATCTGTTTATATAGATCGAAAGTATATGTCACAAAGGGCAGACAAATGTAAATTAAAGACGCTCCCAAAAGCTGGTCTGATCTTGAAAAATCAACAGAGCTGGAACAGGGGAAAGAAAAAAAATGGGGAAAGAGAATGACAAATCTGTCTGTTCAAGTTTAAATATCTTTATTACTAGCTTAAAATACCCGGCATTGCCCGGGCTTGTTATATATACATGTACAGTGGGCCAAAAAAGTATTCATACAGTGCATTAGTTTCACTTTCATCTTCATTATTTCGGTGTTAGGAAAATTATTTCTCAAATAACATACATGGATAGGAAGCACATCAATTACACTTTACAATAATGTACATTATATGTTATTTATAGTAATGGAATACAACTAATTAAATCTGTTTCCGTAAGATGGCTACCATCATGGTAAAAAAAGTATCCATACAGTATTTATTTAAACAGTATTAATTATAAAATTGAACAATGAACATAGAAATAACAGATTTAATATTTTGTGGGGTATCCTTTTGCCCGGAGAACAGCCTGTAATCTCCTTGGCGTAGATGCTATTAATGTCTCCGTCGTGGTTGAATCAATTTTAGTCCATTCTTCAAACAGAGCTTGCTTTAATTCCTCTTTATTTTGTATCTTTCGTTTATGGACTTTTCTATACAACTCTTCCCATAGGTTCTCTATTGGGTTCAAGTCCGGAGATTGCGGAGGGGTTTTTAGTAAATGAGGCACGTTATATAATAACCAGAGATAATGTATCTCTGTATAGTATAACATCAAGTCCCCGGTAGGCGGCTGTCGGTCTGCTCGGACTGAACTTGAGAACCACTGGACGGACTGCGATGCGGCCCCGACCACCCCATAGAGCATTCTCGAGGACTGCTTCACTAAAATTGCCACTGCTATGCATCCTTTTGTCATAGGTTAGAGTTTAATACACGTAAACCTTCCTCGAGAAATGCTTTACAAAACAGTGAAAACCGCATCACAATCCGTTCAGTGGCTTTCGAGATTAGCGAGAACAAACATACAGTCGCCTATCGGGGACTTTATTTTGCACTATGTAGAGAAGCGTGGCGAACACCGTTCTGCGCGCAAAACATGCGCGTGACGGTTCCCCGCACAGTGGTGGGGATGGTGAGTCACATCCAGGCACATCGTTAGCTGTTCTGTGAGCGCTGCAATTCACGCAAATCTTGCTTCACTAAAATCGTCATTGATCGGCTTCTTTTTGGTATAAGTTAGTGTTTCATACACCTAAATCTTCCTCGAGAAATGCTCTACAAAACGGTGAAAACCGCATCACAAACCATCCAGTTGTTCTCGAGATTAGCGGGATCAAACATACAGACGTCTACCGGGGATTTTATTTTATATTATGTAGAGATATGAAAATACATTATAGTAAATGAATGACGATTCATTAATGATAGCTAATAATTAGAAGAAATTAATGATAATAAATGATAATCCTATGATGTCGCACAGTATATGCGTGATCTGTCGATCAGTCTTCGCAGTGACATGTTTAAATAGACTGTCTCGTTGGTCAAGGTATGAAAGAAACAGTGTTCGCTCCTTGCAGTCATTGTGAAATTTATTAGTGCTTCAATCACTTTTTAAAACCTTCTTGTCGACAAGATTATCATAAATGTAATGGTTAATATTATCCACTGTTGTGATTTCATTAGTATTATCATTAATTCTTTCTAATTGCTATCTATTATTAACCTATTATCATTCATTTAGTATAATGTATTTTCATATAATAGAGATAATTAAATCTGGACACACGGATCTGTCATTCTCTTTCCCTCGCTTTTCTTCTTTCCCCGGCTCCACCTTTGTTGATTTTTCACGGTCAGACCAGCTTTTGGGAGCATCTTTAGTTTATACTTCTGTGACCTTTGTGACATATACTTTCGATCGATGTAAAAAAATCTGCGCGATTCCATCATCAATTGAATAGTGTTCCTTGCGAGGGCGATGAGAGCAAAGATATTGTTTCGGAATGTATTATAATTTGATGTCAGCGATGTTCAGTTTCAGAAATAGTAGATCGAGATGGATTTTCAATAATATCATATTGATTTTAGTAGTGAAGCAATGAAATGCGTTTAAAAAAACGTGACAACTCAAAAGCAGATATTTCAATATAAAAGGGTAGTTTTCAAGAGTTTGAAGTATATTTGTATCCAGATGCCTGTTTTCTTATTTTACACGAGAATTCCGCTGGGGTAGAAAGCTACCCCCGTGGGGTAGAAAGAAATAAAGTTGTGGTCTCCGTAAGTTTCTACCACCGAATCGGTTCGATAAGATACATCGCCTTCGAATTTCGAGTTAAGTTTCCGCCTGAAGTCCCACAGTTACTAAGTTTCCTCCATATTTGGCTTGCGACCCTTCTAAAAGTTGGTACTCCACCCCAGATCCTCTATACCGGCAATACTTCAAAGATTAAACTCGATTACCACTTTGCAGTTAGAATATTAACAAACTGCCCCGTAGACGAAATAATTTAATATCGTAAAATGAAAGTGATAAGGGAATTTCGGTAACTCGAAAATAGGTTTTTGTGGAGTATAAAAACACCATCCAATTTTCATTATAACCATTTTTTTGTATCTACCATAATTCCCAAGATATGCAACATATTAACCTTGGAGGAGTGTTTTAAAACTTAAGAACCACAAAGTAACAGAAAAAATTGCCGGATACTTCTATTGATGTTCTCCTCAAACCCGCAAAGTTTAAAAGAAATCAGAATTTTTAAAAATTCAGCTATATCACACACCTCTGTGGCGCATATGAAGTCTTACTAACAAGGGGAGGACACCATGTGGTAGACACCGATTTTTATGAGCCTTGGCACGATTGATCAATGTCGAAAATAAGTAAATAGGTGTCCGAGCGTTTCAGCCAATAGGCCTTAATAATAGAGATATTTACATATAAATTATTAAAAATTTCATAGTGGCCGTTGGGTTGTTTTAGTGGGTAAAAATCCCAGACTACCCTACCGCCCGCGGGAGATTCCCTTCTGGAGGCGTCGGGGTGCCTTTTGAAGATGTCTCCATGTTAAAAAAAAACTATAAATTTGTTATAAGTTCTTTTTTTATAATTTTTTTTTAACTTGGGAAAATCTTCAAAAGGCACCCCGACGCCTCCAGAAGGGAATCTCCCCCGGGCGCGAGGGTAGCGTGGGATTTTTACCCATTAAAACCCCACGGCCACTGAAATTATTAATAATTTCCATGTAAATGTCTCTATTATTAAGGCCCATTGACAGAAACGATCGGACACCTATTTACTTATTTTCGACATAGATCCCACGTGCCAAGGCTCATCAAAATCGGGGTCTACCACATGGTGTCCTCCCCTTGTAAGTAGTACTTGATCAAAGCTTGATTCACCGCAAAGAATATAGAAAAATACGCAACAGGAACAAAAATTACACCCTCTCCATACCATCCGCTATCTCGCACCCTAAAAACCATCTCGGAAAACCGTGACAAAACACACTAACTCCTTCCAACCCTTACTGGAATTTCTCTCACCACGTCAACATTAAGAATACAATGAAACAATAAAAAAAAATCACTAAAATTAAACCTCACGAGTCCGTTTCTCTGAAATTAAAAAAAAAAGCGACCACAATAAAGTCGCATCTGACATTCACAGCCATACCGTTTTATCCGCCACGGAAAACTCGAACGGAATGCAGCGAGAGATAACTCCGAAGGGACACCTGGTTGGGGTGCCCCAGGGGGGTGGAAGGAAGAGAGAGATTTTACGCGGCCGGGTCGTCCAGGCGAGATTTTATCCGAAAACAGTTTTCCCTATGCAAATGGCGAAGGCGATCGAGTCGTCCGGCGAGTAATTCGCGACACACCCCGTATACGCGGACGCTTTAGCCACGTATGAACACACAGGTGCACCGCTCGTAAGCCAAGCGCGCGGACGTGATATACTTGGGCCGCGCTGCAACGTGACACTATTTTTCCTCCGCGATTTATCACCGCGGATTTATCACGGGAGATTTATTTCTACGGAAAACAGGAAGGAAATTAAGTCAGGAGACCCGCTTCCTTCCCGCCACCGGTCCCCCTCATTTTGCTCCTTCTGGGTCCGCTTTTTTCGTGCGCCCAAAGCTTTCGTCTCGGCGCAGTTGCCCGCTCAGAACGACCAGCCGCAGCTTCTCGCGGCCGTATCTAAGAATTCATACGCGAATGAGCGGTCTCGGGGTAGCCATAAATCTTTAGTTACGCTGATACCTACTGGCCGCGGACGATCAATCTTCCCGCCCAGCTGGAACGATCTATCGAGGTGAATTAAATCATCACGATTATCCACTTAAGGAAGCTGGATCGTTCTATTGTGTACCGCGTACCGTCGGTGAGCTCTTGCCTGCGATAGTAAGCTCTCTGGGTGGAGTTGTTTATTGTTTTGTGGAGACATATGGTTTCGAGTTAAATTATGTCTTCGTACGAAACTTAGGAACTGAATTTTTGTAGGAAATATTTATAGGGTTTATACAAAAACCGTCTTTTGAAGAAACCGGTTTTCGAATTCCACTGTTCCCAAAAAACCGGTTAAACCGGTTTTCGAATTTTTACAAAAAATATAATTAAAATAGTAAATAAATAGTTGTACTTATTTTAAACATTTTTAGTTTCCTTAATATTATGGAATTACAGAAATGTAACAATTAAAATTGTATGGACTTAAAGTTCGGCGCTTGTCGCTGGACTTTTTATCCAAACCCCAACAGAGTCTATAATAGAGAGTGAATTTGTTTCGAGGGAAGTATTTTCTGGGCTTTCCTCGGCATCCGTCTGGTTCTCAGGAATCCACTCTGCATCTTCTGCTCCAGTGTTCTGATCTCGTAGGAAACACAGAGCTTCTTCGCTGCGCCAAGCTTCTATGTGGCAATTCTTTCACGATTTAAAACAAAATTATTTAACGCGTGTACGATGAAACATCGCTTTTAAGCTATTCGTATTGAAAATTAGGTTAGAAAAATATTACTTAAGATTCTAACTCCCTCTTCATCCCTTGTAAGAAAACGTAAGAAATTCGCCCTCCTCGAAAAGTCTTACGCAATTTAAGCACGACCCCAAAGATGGGAGGAAATATTCAATTTGAAACAAAATTTTTAATACACGCCTGAACTCTGTAAAGCGATTAAAATTCAACATCAAGGTTATTGAGAAGAAGGGAACGATTTTATTTGTAATCATAGCGCGATGTCGAATATAATTAATGATGTGGCAGGTGCGCATCGCCCTTTAAGATACGAGCACGACTACCAAGCGCGCCCCATCACGCTTCAGCTTGCAAGCTTCGTAATCTTCTTACCTTAGGAAATGACATATGCGTGTTTCAATATCGACAAGCCTTCTCGCGTGTTTCAAAGCTACAGCGAATATATCATTTTTCTTCCACCTGAATATATGTACTACATACGTCTATATTTCTGGATGCAGAAGCTTCTGGCTGCCTTAAAAAACGCCAACACCATTTGAGGCAGTCAGAGCGACAACGGACTAACCCACATTTTTTTCGAAATTGAATTAGTAGCAATAACGTATTCCAATAGGCTCTACTAATCACATAAAATAGGAAAACAATTTTTTTTTTAAATTTGGGTTGGTCCGTTGTTGCTCTGACTGCCTCATTTAACCTATAAAGTACAACAAGGTCCTTCCACTGTGGCCATGTGCATTCGATTACCTATATTAGGGCACCTTATTTATTTTACTTAATAAAAACGTAACGTATAAATAATAGTGAACTGAATAGAAAACTATAATAATAAGAAGGACAGTCCCAATTTAATGATAAATTTTTTTTCTACACTATCTTTACACGTTGCGTGTTTATTAAGTAAAATAAATAAAGTGGCAGTAATAGAGACACTGGCAGTAATTGGGACATTTACCCTAGTGGACCATTTCAATCTTAATATAAAAAACAAAAAGTTAATATGTTTATATGTTAATGTAGTTACAATAGAATAAATGTTAAGGGACTATTTTAACGTTTGTTTATTAGACGATCTATTGACATGGTATTTCTGTTTATACATAACTAATTGAAGGTTATACAGATTATTGAAGTCAAAATGATAAGTCGGGGGTGGTTGACTAATAACGTTAATTTTTATTTTTTGTTTAAACTTCACTATGTTCTAAATACATTATAATTTATGTTTAAGTAGAAAAAAAATCATTTTGGTATTAAAGTATGAAAGAAAGAAATTAATATTTTATAGTGAAACAACTCTTGTGACATTGTGTTATTTTATTACCACTGAGATAAGTTGCTAATAACAATTTCTTAACTAATTGTAACTATAGCTAACCTACCCCATACTGTAAGTCAAGTAACCCCGATCATGGGGCTGGTTGACCAGCATGGAAGGTCTTACAAGGGAAGATCCCGATCCCGAAAATTCAAAAAAATTCTGAAACTTTGTGAATATGTAGGGGATTTCCTCCTGATTACGACACAATTTTTGTTTGCTGCCCAAACTCACTCGAAGGGGGTGAAATTAACCCCTGAAAATTCGGGTATTTCCCGGTTTTGTGTTAAAACTTGCGAACTGTAAGAGATAGAATAAAAGTTTCAAGGCAAAAGTTACTTCTTTTAATTAAATCTACCATTTGGTGAAAAAATTATTTTACAGTTCACGAGTTATAACACAAAATCGGAAAATAACCAGATTTCCAGCGGTCAATTACACCCTCGTAAAGTGAATTTGGGCAGCAAACATAAATTGCATTGTAATCAGGAGGAAATTCTCTACATATTCACAAAGTTTCAGAATTTTTCGAATTTCCCAGTTCGGGATGTTCCCTTGTTAGAAAAACATTAAAATACATTAATTACTGTCGCATCGAGTCAACTTTAATAACTTAATCACATAGTTCAACGATATTTCGTCCACATAATTTATTAAAAATCAGAAATTAAAAATCTGGCCTCCCAGCCCTGGTCACCCCTAATATACAACAAACATCCCAATTTGATTGCGTTCCGACCATAAACAAATTCCAATTTGTAAATGCATTTCAGCAAACGCAGCTTCGTGTTTACACCTTTTCATTCAATGACGCGTTTCATGCAATCACACCCGTCCGAAACAATTCCCCCCTACTATCGAGAATCGATATCCACGATTTTTTCAGCTCCACTTCCACCGCCGCCCCCTATGCGCGGGTGTAAATGGAAGGCGTGTAAAAAATCGTTTCCCGATCTGTGAAACGAGAAAACTTCACGCCCGGCCGCGTCGTCACGGGCAACGCTAACAAGACGAGCGGAAAAAATTCGAACTACCTCCGACTCTCGCCGTTCTTTCCCTCCGGGGAAGCAATCTCCGCCCGATTGGGTACTCGATTACATCATTGTCGCAAACAATTCCAATTAAATGAGAATCGCGGCGATCAGGTTCCGAGCACTATCTTTTCGGAAGCCTGTCGCAGCAGTGGCGAGATAAAAAAAAATCGATACCATCCATTAGTCTCCATTCTTCCTTATCCCCAGCTGCACCACCTTCCTCGCGCCCAACGTCTCTCTAAAATTTAGAGTCTAAATTGTTTAGAAAGTATAGAATCACGAATCTGCAGATCGAGTGCTCGATACCACGCAACAGGGCATACTCAGAGCCGGATTTACCTTTCAGGGGCCCTGGGCTGACAATTTGGTGGGCCCTCGGTCGAATGTAAAAAATAAAATGACGCTGATTTTTTATCATAATACTCGTATAATCTAAATAATAAGAATATTAAAACTAAGCATAACATTAACATAAATAAACATTAAAGATACAAGTTAATAAAGATAATATAAAAAACTGTTAATTCTTCGAAGAAAATATTTAGAAAATATTTAGGCTAACAAGACTAAAGCCTGGGGCCCCGTTTAGCTGGGGCCTTAGGCTAACAAGACTGAAGCCTAGGGCCCCGTTTACCTGGCGGCCTTACGCTAACAAGACTGAAGCCTAGGGCCCCCAGCTAAACGGGGCTAACAAGACTGAAGCCTAGGGTCCCGTTTAGCTGGGGGCCTTACGCTAACAAGACTGAAGCCTAGGGCCCCCAGCTAAACGGGGCTAACAAGACTGAAGCCTAGGGCCCCCAGCTAAACGGGGCTAACAAGACTGAAGCCTAGGGCCCCCAGCTAAACGGGGCTAACAAGACTGAAGCCTAGGGCCCCGTTTAGCTGGGGGCCTTAGGCTAACAAGACTGAAGCCTAGGACCCCGTTTAGCTGGGGGCCTTAGGCTAACAAGACTGAAGCCTAGGGCCCCGTTTAGCTGGGGGCCTTACGCTAACAAGACTGAAGCCTAGGGCCCCCAGCTAAACGGGGCTAACAAGACTGAAGCTTAGGGCCTCGTTTAGCTGGGGGCCCTAGGCTTCAGTCTTGTTAGCCTAAGGCCCCCAGCTAAACGGGGCCCTAGGCTTCAGTCTTGTTAGCCTAAGGGTAAATCCAGCACTGGGCACACTTGCTCAACATTACCCTGGGGTTAGATAGAAGGCAACGAAAGAATGCAGCGCTAGCACGCCCAAAAGGTCCAAGAATTCTTCAGACACAGGTGTTCATTAGTCGAGCGATTAATTGCATAATTTAAAACCGAAACTCCCCTAAACCATAGACACGATGATAATTCCCGTTTAATCGTTCCCCTGGCTACGGTCCAAGTCCAGTTCCCGGGCGACGTCTGGACCGGGCTGACGTCCCTTTGTCAGCGTGTGTCCTTCCTCTTTATTCTCTTAACCCCCTATCGAATAGACGATCGCGGCGGGGTCGATTCCAGGCAATAGAGATCAAATATTTCGGGAAGCGATCGAGGGAGTCGGTAGGGTGCGGTTGGCGGGGTAGCTCCTCCGGACGGTTTGGTGCTTGGAAAGTGGTTGCAAACGGGGCTGGAAAGGGATCCGAGGACCGGCGGTGGGAGGCTTCATCGATTTCTTACACGTGGCCCAGTAACGCGTTTCGTACATCCACTGTACCGTCATTGGGTGTAGCCGTTGCTGGCCGCGTTGGGAGAAAACAACCCGGACCCTCTCCTCCCCCGAACTTTTATTCCTCCGCGAATCCAACGGCCGATACGTGGCTGCCCCCTCGCTTCGAGTGCGCAGGGAATTTGTAAAGGTTCCGCCGTGCCAAAACAGGGCGACTCTTCGGGTTTCGTCGCTATCGCGGGGAATGGGGGGTCCGTGCGCGCGCGGCTATTACCGCGGATTGTAATTTAAAAGCGAGACGGTAACGTTCGGCTGACTATGTTTGAATTCGGTCCCGCGGCTGGTTTGAATCGACGTGAAATCCTGTCCGGGAGATTTTAATCTTTAAGCGCCAGATGCTGGGGTAAATTCTCACCGACAGCGAACCGTTTAAACGTTGACGTTTCCATTCGGAGGCGTTCCCAGCTACGTTTTCACGTGAAATTTCTATCTGATCGTGTTTTATGAGGAAAAGCGGATGAAAAATTATGGTAGGAATATTCGAGAGAAGGGTTGCAAAGGATTATTTTAATTCTCGAGGAAATAGGGGTAGGAAAAATTAATCATACTGAATTACACGTAACTACTGGAATTTGGATATTTATTTGGTACACCCTGTATAGATTTTTGATAATTATTGGGCTTTATTTTATTATGATACTTTTCACCTGATAAGACGTCGACAACTCGATTGACTTTGTTCTAACGGGGAGCTTAATAGATTTCAATTTTACTAATCATTTTTATCCTGCAAAACTGAAATTCTGGGTTTGGCAGAATAAATTTAGGAAATGGAAATCTGCAGGATAATAATGCTTTATCAAATGTATACCACTATATATAGTACGTTATGATTAAGCGTCACTGCAGAGAAAAACATGACAATAAATATTACATTTTTTCGTGATTCGAGTATCACTGAACTTTTGCATACACGTGTGTGAATTACTGTTATTGCTTATAACCTGCAAAACGTGAAAGATGCATACGTTATTTCTCTACAGTAATCATATTTATTTAAAATCTGGACAGGGTCGGGGAAATATGTCAACAAATTCTAAAAATGAATAGCGTAGGGACAGTTTGAATAGATAATACATAAAATTATGTAGAACTTTCTGCAGTTTTTCGTATTTTCTTGACTGATCATTTTGAAATCAACAACGTAAAGGCAATTATTCAAGTATTAATTGCAAATAAACAAAATCCGATTATAAATTTCTGATGAAAGATTTTATTCAACGGGAACACGTCAGTCACTCTTTTAGGATTGACATTACCTTCCAGGAAATTGGGTAAAATGTCGGGTTGGGGCGAATATGAAATGATAACTTTCAGTTAGTGGATTGTACGCTATAGAAACGCATTTTTATCCTTCCTTTTGTAAGTTTCCATTTAGATATTAAAATTCAGAATTTATGGGCATATAAAATGAAGTTTTTACCATTGGGATCCGTATCAGGGGCGCGTCGATTTTTTCATCAAAACGTCCGTTTTTAACTTCAATGCCTAGGTAGCTTTTACGTAGTAATAATTTCACCTGAATGCGAAATATCAGTTTCTATTGAAAAGCTCCGCGTTATCGATGCATGTGAATTCTAATAAAATGAAATTCATATTGCATCAGTCACAGTGTTGTAAAACGATGTAGTGTTTATTTTATATTTTCGGCGCCAGCTTGCAAACAATTTGGGCTTTAAAATTTTCGAAAATTGCAGAAGCATCGGAATCCTATGCTCGTCCATGTTGCACAGAAACTTTGTCAATTTACATAAAACGTATCTGCGATTCTAAAGGAGAATACAGAGTACAAATTTACAAATTCCACGAAAATTCGAATTAAAAATTTACTAAAGAATAAAATTCACTCCCATTTTAAAAGGATACTTTTAACTACAAACACCTTATTTCCATTTGTTTCGGTCGCGTAAAACAAATTGAACGAAAATCTAGAAACTAGAACATATAGATCACTTTTCTCAAAAATCAGAATTTTATTTTTCTCAGCACGAAGATTAAATTACGTTGTAATTTAGACAATTTTTTATGAAAGATTTCGTTGTAATTTCTGTAGAACAAATTGTATACAAAACTAATATTAGTCTTTTGTACCATAGATATAGATTTCTGCATTTACATGAATTCATATGCATGCATTCATAAATTTTGGTAATAAACAGCAAGGGTGAGAAAGGTAGCCACGTCTGACTATATACGGTCTTATTCTACTGAAACGTATAATGCTGCTTACATGTGCTATCGTGCTTGGCACTATTTGATGCATCCATGTTTCTATTCTTGAACCAACTCCTTTCCCGTGCAAAATAATATCTTGAAGCAAATAAATATATATTTGCGCTAACTTTTATTTGTTTACGTAATTGGACAGCTCAAAGATATGATGTGTATAAAAAATCTCATAAAAAACATCATCTTTCTAATGTAAGCTAAAGAATCCATTAATCAAGATTATTATCCAGAAAATATATAAACTAAAAAATGCTAAATGAAAAACATATCCCGTTACATCAAATCCTCGTTATTATTCCAGTCCACTGACATCCTATGTGCTCACAATCCTACACCTTCTCCGAATAATCAGATAATTTTTGCCCTACATTACCGAATACTATTTATTAAAATTCCTCGCATCGAATCCCAAAAGAATATTCATTCCCTTCATTCGCACCTCCATACTCCACAATGGATAGTTTCGATCGCAGCCTTCAAACCCAATAACGTATTCACTCCATTCCACCGGGCTGCTTCGTTTACTTCGTTGGAAAAAAAAATGGCACACCATGTCACTGCCGTATCGCTATTAATCGAATACAGAAACGAGAAAATTCGAACGGCACGCGGCACTGATACGAGAACTCGCGCTTTTGATCCTCATCAATATTCACGTCCACCAGCGAGAAACGTCGGCATTATTATTGCCCTGCGACGAGGACTTTAAATCTCCGTCCCCAAATCGCCGGTCGGCGTTTTTTGAGTCTCCACTTGCTAATGAAACGACCCTATGCACTGTAAATTACGCGAACGACCGGCCATAAGTCTTTTCAAACGTTCACCAACGAGAACAGAGAGTCACGTTTCATTGGCCGTTCAGTTATCCGCCATATGGATTGCCAGTTCGTTAAAAGTTAACGTGGTTCCGGTAACAGACCCTGCCCCGATGTATTTTAAATTATATGCGCCACGTGGGAGCCGAATTTATTTTCTCACTCAGCCAGCTGTATTTACTGCACACCTCGGTCCTGCATCGGGCAGCTGTAATTCCGTGAAACTTTTAGGTGACTTGCGACACTCCTTGTATTATTATCTTACTATCTTACTATCTTACTATCTTACTATCTTACTATCTTACTATCTTATCTTACTATCTTACTATCTTATCTTACTATCTTACTATCTTACTATCTTACTATCTTATCTTACTATCTTACTATCTTACTATCTTACTATCTTACTATCTTACTATCTTACTATCTTATCTTACTATCTTACTATCTTACTATCTTACTATCTTATCTTACTATCTTACTATCTTACTATCTTATCTTACTATTTATAAATATTATTTTTTACTTTTTATTTTTGACTCTTTAGTTTTATATATATTGATACAACATACTGAGGAGATATGCGCGTACGTACGTAAACTAATAATAATTAGGTGACAATAGTCTTTATTATTAGTCAGAACTGGCAAAATATTGGGCCTATATTGATGCAGCGTAGGATGGGACCACCGAGGCATCGCCCGCTTTCAAATAAAAAAAGATCATCAAAATCGATCCATATGCTGAGGAGTTATGAGGGGACAAACAAAAAAACCATACATACAGGTCGAATCTAGAACCTCCTCCTTTTTTGAAGTCGGTTAAAAACGACTTTTATTTTTTTTTTTTGCTATTCCGACCAATTGCATTTTTTTCAAAACGACGAAACATGTCACTTAGCAAACTAATCCTTCTAGCTTCTAAAAAAAAAATCATGTCGTTTGGACCAATTCTAAAAAAGTTGTGCGATTTTAAAAGTTGTAAACTTTCTTTCATTCGCCACTGTACATATATCGTTTTCTTTGAAAATGTTTACCTCCTGGATAGGTAAAATGAAAAATCATAAGATTGTTTGAAGACAAACAATGGTTGATTGACGATTTCTGTGTGGTGGTACTTAATTGTTACTTCTGAAGTATCTAAAGTTCTGATATCAGAACTGAACGTTTTTCTTCTTTTATTCTTAACGTGCCATTTAACAGTATCTATTTTCTTGTACCAGAAAAGTGGCGGACGCAATCCCCCCTTAGTCTTTAGAAGAGAAAGCTACCTATCAGACATCCTGGCCGGTTGCCAGACATTGTCTATTGTTTTGTCCCCCTTGCTTACGACATATCGTCGATGACGTAGGGTAGATGTAGGTACCGTTTGTGGCCATTGCACTATTTTTGGCGATGTGCATAATTATCTTATTTTTAAATTGCTTGCAGATTATTATTATGTGGAAAAATTCACATCATAAATATTTTGTTTACTATATCGCCAGAAATATAAGGTTACATTTATTGCTTACATGGAAAAATATTATATTTTTTAAGAAGTGGCCAAAACTGGTACAATACACCTTAAAGTGGCCACAAATGGTGCATCTACCCTATCGTTCGATGTTGCCAATTTTTCATATTTCTAATTTCTACCGAATTTAGTAATTATCTTTAACGCGTCAATAAAGCATGCCTAATAAGTATGTAAATACAAAGTCTTTACCACATCGAACACTGTGGCTTGTAATCGACATTTCAGACATATTCATTTCGCAGAAATTACATTAATTCGAAAGGACGAGAAACAAGTGGAATAATGTGAATATATTGAAAACGTTAGTCGCGGGCAACGACCTTTCACAAATTTTGGAACCTTAACCCTTCGTCGACACATCTCCTTTTTCGATCAACTTCGACACACTGGGTGGCTCACACCCACAACAATTTTCGAACGACTGCCATGTTTATGAAAAAAATCATGGGTCAATTTCAAGATCTCCAGGATGTATTCTAATAGTTGTTTGATTGAAGTTTAATCTCAGTTTTTGTAAAAAAAATTCTAGACTACCATATGTCGAGAGAAAACGAAGGAAATCTTCAAAAAATTGTAACTGTTACAAATTTCAACATTACAAGCTACAAATCTACAGCGTTGCTGTTTAGATATAATATTTTGAAAAAAAAAACAATAGGTTGTAAGTCGGCTTTTCGGTAATTAAAAAAACAGAGATTTTCATATAAACGTTTCATTTTTGTGCAAGAAATGATAGAAAATTTGTATACATTGTATTTTTCTGAGAAATTACGATGAAAGTGATAGATTTTCCTCTTCTTCGTCGTTTTGCATAACTTGGAAACGAAAAGTTTCCCGAACATTCCATTTAAACTACTGAAAAGGGCATTAAATAAGGTACCAAATAAACAGAATTAATTTTTTTTATCACAAATCAGTAAAAAAAATTGAAAAATAAATAAATTTATAAAATATTAAATTATACATCATTAGAAAGGAATAATTTTTTCCTATTTTTTGGCGCAAATTTTATTCCGATATCTTAAATAAAAAGACCCAAAAGGCACCAAATTTTAAATCCGGCCCACTGTGCGCCGTTACGTTTGTCCCCGCTCTCCCCTACCTCATTTCCTTCTGGCATATTTTTAAACCAAATCTACCTAGTGAATATACCCGCAGTACCAATCGCGAAGGGCGATAGCGTGACGCGTGAATACTCCCTTAGGGCTCTATCGACAATCAGCAAACACACCGCGGTCCTTTACACACTCCTATGCCCGATATCTCGAACGTATCCACACATTGCCGTCTCTTCATTTCTCAGACCACCTCTATCTTCGCCGCGCGCGCGCACATATCCGAAATACCAAACGCAAGCTTCAAAAGTGTCCGGAGTGAAAAGGCCCCTAGAGCCCCAGTTACCTTCGGGATAAAAGCATCCCTCCGTAGCCGGGTGTTTCGATCGACGCCCGTCACGTTCCGTGGGCACAAGAAGGAATCGCTTGGAGCGGGACAAAAAGATCCGGATATTACAAGCGTGTCCGCCATCCGTCCCTAGCCTTTGTCGGTTGAACGACGTCGGCCGTGGTCCAATCGCCTCTGGTTCGCAATAAATCGCGGAAAGCCGCGCATTAAGAATTACGGTCCAGCGAAAGTGGGTCGCGAATCAATCGACGGAAGGAAACCCTCCAACTGTTGCGGCCCAGCTGAGGCGGGAGAGGCGATGGTCTCGCTCGGTGGAAAGAGAGTGTAATCACTGCGGGAGGGACTGCCGGCATAATTAATTCCCCAGGCAGCCCTCAAAGTCGCCCACGGCGTGGACACTAATGCTTCACTTCTGTTTTTTTTCGCCGTTCCTGCATGCGCGACGGAGATTAATTCGATGGCGCGTCAAAGGAACGAAAGGGGCGCGTTTGTCCAAGGATTTGTGGGACACTCAGTGGCGAGCCCAAAGCGATGTGCTTGTCAATGCTCCTAGAACATATTTGTTATCGTTGCACGTGTCCGCGAGGAATGCCGTGGCATTGATCGTTCCTTTTATCTTTTTCCTCTGCTTCTCGGTTCGTGGAATGAGGCTGTATCCTTGGTCTTAAGGGGGTGGGTTACCCTCAACAGTTCAAAATCAGGCCCCTCTTCAAACGCCTATTCTGAAGTAATGAATGAAGATAGAGATAATTTTTGTTTTGATTTTCAATCGTTATTTCGCTGAGTTTAATCCACAAAAGGAAAATTTTAAATATATTTACGGGAGAAAAAGTTATAAATATAAATGTGAGAGCGTGTACGCGATGCACCGCCTGATGGTGAATACGATTCCGGGCAGGGGAATTACCTAAAACGCAAAGTAAAGGCATTTCTATAATCGGTGAGACAGTCTCTATCTTGTGCAGCAAGCAAAATTTTGATATATAAATTAATATAATTTTCATGTTGATATATATGATTTTATCCATTTTTTGTAGGAAAAATATTTTTTATCTTTTTTTTAAGAATTTATATTGAAAATGTGCTCCTGCCACATTGTGGGGAATAATTCCCTGTACCTCCCTGTATATTTTCATTCAAATCGTTGGAGCGGTTTTCGAGATTATCTGTTCACTGTTTTGGAAAACGTAGTTTCTGGGAAATCGCGTTAAAAGTTGAACATGCAGTTTTGTCGTTATCCGATCTCATGTGCAAGCTCGTACATTTTTACTGTAATTCCTTCATTTTTTGGAATTTCCGAGCCCGGTTGCGCTTAAAATACGTAGAAAACATGTAGCTAATGGAATCTGCAAAAATCCTATAAACCAATTTTCGAATATTCTGAGGGTAACCTACCCTCTTAAAAAGGAACCGCATAATCCGCAGGCGAATGCCAAACAACTGTGGGAAACACTGATATACGTGAACACTTTGGCGAACAGTTTGTCGAATGTGTGGTTCCGCCTTTACTCTCACTGATATTTCGTAAGTGAGAAGGAAAATAATTGACAAGGATATTGCATAAGGTTCTTGTAAGTAGCAATTGTAATTCGTTTTTAATGAAACCATAAAATATTTGTTTACGTAAAAGAGTTCTCTTTGTCACTTTACATGTGGAAGTATGTGCAAATGTAGGAGGAGCACGTGAAAGGAGAAGACTTTAGTGCATCATGTAATATTTACTTCTGTTTCCTTCTATTTCTACCTAATGTATTGCATCCCATACAGCACACTTCGTTGCAGGAGTATTGCAGGAACGTTGCTGCAATATTGCGTTATTGCGGGTTGTATTGCAATATTGCAGGAACAATGCTGCAATATTGCCGTGTAATATTTGAGTGGCAACGTTCTTGCAATACTGCAGGAATATTGCGCACACGTTGCCACTGCAATGTTCCAGTGGCAACGATCTTACAATATTTCTGCAATATTGCGCACACATTGACGTGTATGGTTACAGTGGAAACGCTCCAACAACATTCTGTAATATTGCGCACACGTTGCCACTGCAATGTGTACAGCACACTTCGTTGCAGAATCATTGCCGGAACGTTGCAGAACTACATATTTGTAATGTTGCCGCAACATTGCAAAAATACACACCTACAATATCGCGAAGGCGGACATAGGACTGAACCTGCAACGTCTCTGCAAAGTTTTGGTGCAACATTGCTATGTTGCACCGTGTCATTGCAGAGACGTTGCTGCAATGTTATGGCGCTGTGTGGGATGATATCAAGTTTTATTCAGTGTACCTATAGTTTAATTAGGACTTACAACTTTAATTAAAGTTTATTAAGTTAATAAACAGTGTACCTACCTATATAGTCTGAGTTTAAGAAATTTGGCTGTGTACTGTTGATATTTGGCTCTGTTGATTAATGAGCTTGCCGACCACTGTCCTATACAAGAGATATAAATTGATTAAAGTAGTAACTAGTCGGTCAGCCTGTATGTAAAGCTCTTGGATCTATCAAAACTTGTTATTCGAACATGCACAATAAATATTTGGTATTATTATTAAATATACATTCAGTCTGTCGACCTTTAATTAACTGCCTACGGATATAGATATAAAAAATATTAGTGATTCGAGATTAAACAAGAGCGTTCAAATATCATCACTTTGCTTACGAAACTTTAAAGTATATATATATTTATTTTAATTTCAACCTTGCGGTCCAGAATTGTGTGACTTGGTTTACAAATTATATTCTTAACCTTACAACTACCCATCTCTCACGCTCTCTCACACTCAATCACACCCATGCTTATTACACTATATAATTAACGCACCCTCTCTCCCATACTATCCACTTTTCTACTAAACTATTCCCTCTCCTACCGTTCCATTCTATTGCACGTTATTATTCTTTGGTCATTTCGCTCTCTCTCCTTCCTTATCTTTTTCTTTCCTCCTCCTTTCTATACCCCTTAGCCATCCCACCACCTCCTCAACCCTTCTCTCCCGAAGTATTTTTTCCACACTTATATTTATTCTTTCCACACCTGTACAGTCTTCCACCAGATGCATTAACGACCCTATATCTCTTTCGCATAGCTTACATCTTCTATCCTCCTCTTTCATCCAATACCTATTCCCCTCTTCCATATTTCCGCACCTTGCTCTTGCCATAATACTCTGGTTTCCTCTTACTCCTCTCTCTTCGAAATATCTTGGCAAGTTTACCCTATATATGTACTTGTACATTTGGTTGTATCTTGCTTCCCTTATCCTATTCCATTGCCATTGCCCTTGGTTCTCTCTGTCCCTCTCTTTCAATATTCTCGGTATTTCCTTCCCTTCCCATTTTTCTAATTCTATACCTAATTGACTGAACCCGTTTCTATTTAAATACTCTGTCCTCTCTCCACTATTCCTTGTGTTGCACCCCTTTTTTTTCTTTCTCTTAGGCACTCCTTCAGTAAGCAACGTCCTTCCGCATCCTCTATTCTTTCCTCATACCCAAGTGCTCTTGCTCCCGCTTTAACTCGCAGCTTCTCCCTCTTAGTACGAAACTTTAAAATATAATACTACTAATTTTCATAGAATATTCCACTATTATCACAAACGACCATCGAGGTATTAAAATATCAGCACCTTAGATCCCAGAACCGATTGCACGGGCCAATAATAATAAATATTTTAATATATAAAACTAAAGACAATTATTCTCGACGTCCCATGAAAACGGATAGATAATAATCCTGCCTCCTTTGCCGATTTCCCGAAAAATCACGCGTGTATTCACGTCAAATGTTTAATGTTGTCGTTTAAAACCACTGCAGAGGAACGAGAAGCATAGCTATCGAATTGAATACGATGGATAAGAGCGGACGAGCCCCGATCCGTTTCACCCACTTTCATTTCGATCCCCATTCAGCCGGAAGCGTTTATGCTTGCTACACGAGGGCTGTTCAACATTCGCGTAACAATTACGGGCTTTGGCGATGTTTCATCGTTGTGCCTCGGCGAAGTAGCGATTACCACGCAAGCCATTCTACAGCGCGTAATCGTTTCTTCGATTGGAGACCGACACGAATCATTACCACGTTACCGTTTAACGTCTCCTCCGCGACAGTTAGAGAGAATCTTCGACCTGAACGAGTGGCAACAGATATTCGCTGGCGATAGTTAATGGAAAATGTGAAAAATTCAACTACCCCTCTCTCTATTCAGGCAGCCACTAGTGTTCCTAATGAAATAAAAATTCACAGCCATTTTAGAGGGTAATTTTCGACCCCCCAATTTGCGTAAATTATAGTTCAAGTTCTAAGACGATGAAAAATGGCAGTTCTCACATTTTTCTGAAGCTTTTATAATAACTCTTAAATGATAACCTTTCTGTTTCCTTCATAAATACCTGAGACACTAAATTGAGGGGTTGGATGCAATAAGGGGACTAGTGCTCGAAAATGGGAAAAATGATTGCCCAAACGCTAAGAAATATTGGAAAATTAAATGTTGTTAAACTGTATTTTAAAAAATATAGTGTTGTAAATCTCGTTACGACACACATTTTTTCTATTTACAGTTTGTTTATCGAATCATTACTATTCGAGTTAAAAATTATAAACAATAAATTTTTCATCGTTCAAAATCATTATTTCATTAAACATAAATTGCGATAACTTGAGTAAATATTAACGGATCGTTATGAGACTTAAAACATAACTTCAGAAAACTCTAGCGAAGCCGTAGAATGTATGCACAAAACCCTTATGTTAAAGAATGTAATAATATTTAATTAAAAAGTAATACTGGACATAACCCATATTTTTCAACGTTCGCCGTTAAAAAGTATCGAGGCAATTTTGAGGTACATATAACTTGCAGCGACAAAGTTTTTCCTTAATATACAAGGAAGATTTTCACCAATTTTCACACTGCTTAATAAATAATTGTGGAAGTTATGACGATATATATAAATCTCGCACGCCACCAACAGTCAACAGCCGCGTATAATGCCCCATTTAGCAGTTTTAGCATCCGCGTTGGCAGTTGGCGCCGTGCGAGAATTATTGTACAAGTCTCTGCTCCATGGAAATTAGTAAAATAATATATCGACTGAGAGATCTTAAGAAAATGCACATGTTGGAGTAAATAATCAGAACAAACGATACAAAGAAATTTCAAACATTTTCGACCGCGGTGATTCAAGCTCATCAGCGTTCTCTCATTAACGACGCAGTTTTCCTAATCCTCTCGAGAATCCGCGGAGCCCTAATTCTTTCTTTCTTCGATCACCCAACCAATGTTTATTTAACTTCCATTTCCTTGCGAAGCTCTGACAATAAATAATTCATGAAATTCTGAAAATTCTCGAGAATTTAGAAATTACGACGATCGTTGACCATACTTGGCTAATATCATTTTTGGGGGAGAAATCATCTAGCTGGTTCGAGCTCGTTGGCCACGATTACATCGGCGCTGAAGCGTTCCACCGTGGCGGGTGAGCCGCGGCCGAGTTAACTTAATCAGGCGGGTATTTGTCAAGCAAAGAGAATCAGGCAAGTTAAACGCCGAATCTCCCGTAAGATACGTCGTTGCACCGAGGCAAATTGCCTGCAGCGGTGCATCCTGGCGTTCAACAAATTGACGCGGGAATTCATCTTGATAGTCCGCCTATTAGCGAAGCGCATAGATATTTCGGATACGTCGTTCCGTGGAATACCTACTCGGTTTGCCAGGCGAGGAGGCACACGTGAATTCCGGCTGTTCGAAAATTGAGATGGAAATGCCACCGACTCGCCTCGCTGTCGGGAAGATGGTGGCTTCTGTACCGGGCGAGAAGGATGGCTCATGAATCTGCAAATCATGGGGTCTCATGAATATGTGAGCCACGAAGTGAATTATGAAGGTTGCGTGTGCTCTTAATCCCGGAACTTGGGACTCCCTTAAAATTCTTTCGGTAAAGTAACTTCGCATTCTTTAAATTTCCTTCATTAAACCAACTTGGAATTCCTTGCATTCCTTTCGTCAGACTAATTTGGAATTCTTCAAAGTTCCTTGGACTTCCTTAAGAACTTCTTTCCTTAACTTTGGATACAATTACAGGGCAGGGGTTTTGCACACGTATTTAGTAGTGTTTGAACTATCAACACAAATTTTTAGAATGCATTATATTGACACTTGTACAAGTTACGAAACGAAAGTACCAAAGATTTTTTTAATCTATATGAGTGCAGTTATCGCCCGAATCAGATATAACCAAGTCCGGACATTGTTACCGAAATCGCAGCTGTTTAAAAATTTATATTTGATTTTTTCGACTTTTCTTGAGCTGAAACGAGGTATGGGGGAGGTTGTATTAAAACTATTGATATAATTCTGGTTCAGGCTATAGGTACACATTCACTTTGTACGTGTGTTAAATTTTAGCTCAATCGGTCAAGTATATTTTGAGAAAAATGTGCGCACGATTTAAAAGAATTGTTTCGAAAAAATAAAGGCGTTTAAAGTTTTTCATGCAGTTACGACCTATGCGACTGAAGTTACGGTGGATAACGACTAATTTCTGTAACTGACCCCTAATCTGCTGTACCAGAACCGTAGAGGAAACCTTCCTCAACTTCGAAAAAATCATGTCGGGCAACTCTCTCTTCTCTGCTGACAGTCATAGCCTCTTCAGATAGGTACAAGAGTCGAGGGAACGACTGCCGGCCACGCTGCGGCCTTAAGCCCCTATAACTCTGGGAGTTTTTCGAATTTCACCTGAATATTTTAGGGACATATTTTCGAAACCATAAACTATTAGAAAATCAAAAGAAAGAAAATTGAATTTTCGGGTAGAATACCCCCTTAAAAATATCACAGAATATACCTTCATTTTAGTATGATAAACATATAACAATCCTCACTCCACTATTTACCTAGAATTTCCTTCTTTTTTAATAAAAAAAAGACGTAAGATAGAAAATGGCCTTTAACGTCCATACTCTGATTTGACAATCAATTAGGTCTCGTCACTGCTTTCACAATGAACTTCTGGCTCCATTTAATCATTTTACCTCGAAGATCGATACCCTACTCCTGAAAATCTCAGATCCGCGACGAAACCTAATACATTATTGAACACGAATTCTCCATTAAATTGTCTGCATAAATTAACCACGAAGCACAAACGCCCAAGAAAGGCTAGGAAATACCTTGTAATCCTGAACAGAATAAGGAAACCACATCCGAAAGTCCTGAACCGCCTTCAAGGTTTCCGTCCGTGAAAATATGAGGAGAATTGAATTTACATTTTCAAGGTATATATTTGAGAAGGAAATATGAAAGGCCCTGCGTCTCTCGGAAGGATTACCCCGCCAGCCCGCGTCCACTGACTTCCGCCTCGTCGCGGGACACATTAACGAAACGAAATTCTGACGTCCCGATTCTTTTGTCTGTTGCAGTGACGAAATTCATCCGCATTGGAATAGCTGACAAGAACGACAATCCGCCTTACTTCGACAAAGTCCTCTACGAGGCAGAAGTAGACGAAAATGAGGACATTCAGCACACAGTTCTCACCGTCACCGCCAAAGATCACGACGAGTGTAAGTGGTTGTATGCGTAGAATAGCGCAGTGCTTTCAGCTTGGCAAGATCGGCAAGTTATGCTTGAAAGGAATTTATAAGATTACGAAATTCTTTTCTCCTCAAGCATCATTTTCCGTTCACTAAAAAATTCTTCTTCGACTATTCTCCAACTGGTGATTTTTGGGTAAAATGGGTGAGCATAAAAACATATCTCCCTTGGTTAACGGTAAGAAAATACGACGAGTAAATACTTTAATTGGCAATTAAGTTCGTGTCATGTTTAGACTTTTAACACAGAAATTACGAAGGAGATTTTCGAAGTTTTCTTAACAAAAAGCTTCTCACAAGGGAATATCCCGAACCCGGAAATTCAAAAAATTCTGAATCTTTGTGAATATGTAGGGGATTTCCTCCTGATTACAACGTAATTTTTGTTTGCTGCCCAAATTCACTCTAAGGGGGTGTAATTAATCCCTGAATATTCGTCTATTTTTTATTTTGTGTTAGAACCCTAATAGATAGAAAAAAAGTTTCAAGACAAAAGTTACTTCTTTTAATTATCTATCATTTGGCAGAGCAAATATTTTACGGTTCACGAGTTACAACACAAAATCAGAGAATAGCCGAATTTTCAGGGGTTAATTACACCCCGCTTAGAATGAACTTGGGCAGCAAACAAAAATTGCGTTGTAATCAGGAGGAAATTCTACATATTCACAAAGTTTCAGATTTATTTGAATTTTCGAGTCCGGGATGTTCCCTTGTCAGTAATCACAAAAATTTCAAACGATTTCCATTTTTTCCAAGCAATGATACATCTTGTACAAATATTCTAAGTTATAAAAATGAAAACACTTGTTTGCAACACTCAGTAATTGTCGGGACAGACTCGTCATGTATAATTATTTTTCAACGTCCACACCCTCGAGCTTGAAGTTAAGTCGTTTTAGGATCAGTAAAATACAGTAAAAATATCGATTTTATCAAAGGGAATAAGAGGTCCAAATGAAGCGCGCAGTAGTTTTCAGCTCAGCAAGGGAGTTCTCGTGAGGTGTTTCAGCGTGTGTCTTCTCTCCATTTCGCGTAATGATTTTATACCAGATCGAAGTTCTGTATCCTTAACACGGGTAACAAGTTTCGCCGGGTAACAGAATCCAACTACCTCTCCGCGACTTACTCAGGGAGCACATTAACTACTTACAGAAGTTTAAATACCAGATGGCCGGACGAAGTCCTGAAACATATTTATCTGATGGACCTCAATTAAGAACTTGGACGCTCGTCGTTATTAAGTTCTAATAAAACTCGTTTAGGGATGCAGTTCAGCGACTTTAAATCGACATTCAAAAGTAAAAGAAGCTATGTAGCAGGAAGATAATTTTTCCGCTATTTACAGCAGAACGCAATCCTCAGAGGGGAATAAAATTACAGAGATAGAAATTCAAAGTGTGGCTGGTTTAACGAATTACTGGAATCGTTTGGAAATTTTGAATATTAATGACGAAGATTAGTAAGAGAATTGAATTGGAATTCGTACAATCTACAACAGTATATTTTTGGATTTCTATAAGTTGAGAATGTTGAAACAATACTATGTGTTTTCTTAATCTGACGTCAAAACACAATTTATTTTATTTATACGTTCAATTCACAGAGTAAGCACACTGACTGATAAAATGGGAAGATTTCGAATCTCTACTTTTAGGTTGTGAGTTATAATTCATTGAGGTTATAAATGTTAACTACTATTTTAGTAAACAACTTCTGAAACTCTTTTCTTAATACATCGACAATAGAGAAGAATATACTGATTTAATATTTAACTGCGCCAAATTCAAAACTAAACTGAGCTTAAGCTTCACTCAGCAGAGTGAAGCACTCAAGCACTCGCTGTAATTATTAAATATTTACGCCCTGGAAGAATCAGGAAGAAGACTGAAAAATCTTCTCATTTAGCTAAGATAAACGTGTTACAGCTATAATTCTCGATGGTTATATGATAATTCTAATACTTTATGCTGAGTTCAACCCTCGAAACAAAGTGTGCGGTTCGTTGGTATTTGATCCCCCTAACATACCTACACGTCTCAAAGAAAACAGGATTTATTCATAAAGAGAATAAAGAAATTTCATCTCCTTTACCTTAGTCAAGAAAAATCGTGTTACAATGCAGCCAGCCTAGCTTGTTCCATCATTTAAGCCAATTTAAGGGGATGTTCCAGTCTAGAGACCACAAAAATAGGTGATCTTTAGGAATTAAATAAAGAAAAACTACCACAGATAATTTAATGGGACTTTTTGCATTGCATTAAGGATGTCTGAACCTATAGAAATATATTTTATTTTCTGTAATCAATCATTGCAAATGGCACTGGGGAGTCGTTGAAGTGGAGGCGTTAAAAAATTCATCCAAAACGGTGGAACCTGTAGCACCTAAACCATTAGTCTTAAATAAGAAACAATGCCAGATTATTAATGGGTATGAAATTGCCCAGTGGACAAACCTTTAAAAATTAAAACAAATGACATTTGTTCACAAGATAACGGCACTTGAATTTTGAAATCACTTTTCTCCTGTGTTTTTGGTCCTTTCAATGCCCTTAAAAAATACAAATTTCCAAAAATTTTTTAAATGTCAGAGGTTTCTCCATTGCATAGAAGTATATTCTTCAAAATAAACATAGTTTCAATCGAATCGGATCATAATTTTTCGAGATATTTGTCCCACCGGTTTGAAGGACACTGTTTCACAAATGCCTATAACTTCGGGACTTTTTGAAATGCCAAAAAGTCCTTTTAAACCTTCGAGTTGAAACACGCATTTTTGAACGGTTGAATATTAGAAGAATAAAATAAAAAAAATTGATTTTTTAACGTTCTTAGACCGGAACCTCCCCTTAAGGCAGGATACCACCTTTGACTGCGATTTTGGAGGCGTTTCTTCATGAATTTTTTTGCATACAAAGAATGCGCACAAACAAAATCGGTTTTAGTTATTTATTAATCTAACTTTAATCTGTAATTACACATTTTTTGAAACTGAAAAAGTAAAAAATAATCTCTTGTAGGTGACGGCAAAATACATTCCTTTGGAGGAACACCGTTAGACGGCGTGTCAAATTCCGCTCTGTACGTGGCTCTTAGAAAAAAAAACCAAAGAATGTTCCTATTAACAACAATATTTTTTAACGCTGTACGTAGGGATTTTACGAAGTTTCGATTTTTAAGAAACTGGCGGTCATTTGAACAAAAAGGTTAATTTCTTAGGGTAAAAAAGTGTATAAAATTGTGCACCAAAAAGAAATAACAACGCTACAGCAAAAGTCCTACGTACATCATTAGATTATACCACGGGGAAGAATTGTGCAAAGTTTCAAGTCAATCCGATGAAAATTGTAAGAGTAATTTGACACACCGTCTAACGGTGTTCCTCCAAAGAAATTTATTTTAGCGCCACCTACAAGAGATTATTTTTTACTTTTTCCGTTTCAAAAAATGTGTAATTACAGATTAAAGTTACATTAATAAATGACTAAAACCGATTTTGTTTCTGCGCGTTCTTTGTATGCAAAAAAAATTCATGAAAAACGCCTCCAAAAATCGCAGTCAAAGGTGGTATCCTGCCTTAAGAACAAGAGTTTATTACACTCTACCGCTACACCGTATGTCGTCGTTCTCGAAAGGGAGACGTACCGAGCGGGCATAAAGACCATCGTAATTTCCCTAGAACTCCATCTGAAAGGCTCCCTTTTCTGCATTTTACAGCCTCGCGTATTCGATACGAGATTACAAGCGGTAACGTAGGCGGTGCGTTCGCCGTGAAGAATATGACTGGCGCCATTTACGTCGCAGGTGCCTTAGATTACGAGACGAGGAAAAGGGTGAGTGTGCAGCACGTGTCGAATAACAGACACTTACAACGATAGAAAAAAAGTACGAAGTCCACGATAATTAAACCCTTTAACCATGCCACTGCTGCTTTTATTACCCCCCGCCCACTTAAAACAGTAAAATCGCAGGAAAAGTTTCGCGGCTTTCCCATACGCTCGTTTGTTTTAGAAAGTCTTCCGGTTTACGCGACCGATCGAATCATCGAGATTGCATCACCGTGAATTTCGCCGAGGGAATCGGGTCATTTTGTATCCGGTTTAATCGAATCTCGCCATAAAATATTGGTTTTCGTTTGGCGATAGCCTTTCGTAAATATTGAATTCGCGATAGATTTTTATTTCCATATTTGCCCCGGGTTCTTTTTCATTAATTCCTGTTTGCCCCGAGGATTGAAAAGTATTGTTAGGATATTGTTTGCTGAAATCAGGGAGATGAATTTGTGCTTCGAGTACTAATGCAGCATACATAATCCTCCTGCTAGCTTCTCCTTTTATTTGGAATTTATCAAATTTATTACTTCCCTTCGGCCATTTGTAGTGGAATAAAATTGTAAATCCTTTTGTGAATCAACTCGAGTATAAGCTGCACTTATTCTTTACTCACTACCATTTTTAATAAATAAATGATTATAATATAAGTATAATAAACTCTCCTTGTAACTGATATGATTCATGCAGCATTTTCATAAATTGAAGTATCTACATACATTCAATTTATACTTCTCCAGTTAATTAAATGCATCGTTAATGTAACATTCTCGCGAGTTTTTTTTTTAGAAAAGTTACTTATTCCACCGAAATGCCCGCCCTAATTTAACCGTCTCAATGTGCATAATACATTACGAAAACATGAGTCCTTGTTACTGAAAACCCCTTTCACTCATTGTCCATTGATCTCCAATTTCCATGCGTTCAGTGAACCTACGTCGTTTCAAAAACTTCCGCTCATTTTTTAACTGGTCGCTGCCAATTGTAACTCAAATTCAGGCGCTTTGAACGGCGTTATTCACTGGTTCCACTTTAATGCTGCAGTATGAGCTTCGTCTTACCGCTTCGGACAACTTGAAGGAAAATTACACAACAGTTGTGATACACGTGAAGGATGTGAACGACAATCCGCCCGTTTTCGAGCGTCCAAATTACAAAACGCAGATCACCGAGGAAGACGACAGAACTCTGCCGAAACGCATCCTCGGGGTAATTATTATTCCTGCCCTAACATTAATGCCATCAGATTTTCATCATGCAGTTTGTGATTATACTGGTAACCGAGTTTGAATAATGCATCCTGCTCATTCGCCACAGCGTTTAGCTGGCACCAGAGTTAGACACTACTGAGATACACTTCCGTCCGGGTTTTTATTCGATTTATTCGTTATTTTCTACGATATGGTAATCGTGCTATTTACTATTTCTGATGCTCGCGCTATTTGTTCTTTTATCTTTCGATTACTCACAGATAAGGTATATTAGGAGTGATTTTTCAAAAGAGCCTATTTCCATTTTTAATCTCGAAGCAAATTTTGATGTCATCATCTTAACACTAGATTGCCGGAGCGAGTCAATTTGGCTCATTTACAATTTTATTGCTACATATATATAAAAACTTAAATAATTTTTTTAAAACGTATGTTGGTTTTAAATGTATTTTAAAAATAGAATATATATGTAAAAATTGTTTTGCATAAAGTTTCTTTAAAATAAAATTTCATTTTTTTTAGAAAACTTCAATTTTGATTCATTTCAGGCAAAATAGGTATATACCCAACATCCGGCAATCTAGTGTTAATAATCTTAAATTACATCCTCTAGTGGCACAAAACACTACAAAATAGATTTATGCCCTTTTGAAAAATTGGAGTGAAAATACATGTGTCATACAAAAGGTCTTATCTCCAAATTTGTCTGATGACATAGTGAAATAATTTTTTGCTCTGAAACAAAACGGACATATTTCTTATACTCATCTAGGACATTGTAATGAATTCGAGACACAGGGAATTTAATTCCATGGACTTACCCAAACATATACTAAATTAGTTTAAAAATGTACCAATTCTCGTGGTGTCTTTAGACTTCTGCGTAGCAAAACGTTTGTTTTAACCATATACATATTTAATCTACTTATCAAGCGGTCGAAACCTTTCTACATTAGTTGTTTCCACGTTTCTACAAAGTCAGGCGAAGTAGTGTGTACATTATAAACGCACTTACTTCCAAACGTGTTTAGAACAAAAGGGCTTATTTCCACATGGTTTCATACAAGAGGGCTTATTTCTTATAGCTTCCATCAAAAGGACTTATTTCCAAACGTTTCTTTTTAAATAACTATTAAAACAATGTCGCTAAATTTAAAACATTACCGTTATCAGATGGAAGAATAAAATGTATGTGTACTAATAAAAAAAAATTGGTTTTTAATAAATGTAGGTACCACAGTTTTTTGCGGTTATTGAAAATTTGTTCTATGTGGAAATGTGCCCCTTTGAAGAATCACTCCTCATATATGAGCAAAATATAAGGTGAATATTCCCTAAGAAGAGAAAGAAATGGAAAAAGTAGGGTAATTTTTTTATGAAGCTTAGTCTTCTAGGAAATAGGATTTTGAATCAAATATTTTCCATCTGTGCTGTTTGTTAAAACGGTCCAACATTTTGTTCTTGGATTACGTAAATACCGGGGTAGTAAAACACGACATCCTAAGAACTATTATGGGATTCAGAACGTGAAATGCAATACGCGGAATAGAGAATATGAGACATAAAATACGGGTTATACAATATGGAATACGTAATGTGGAACGTAAAATATGTAATATAAAGTGCAGAATGTGCCGTGCAGAACAACACGCGCAGTTGCAATGAGAAAAGTTCTGCGGAAAATATAATGCCCATACGAAATGTGTTTACTAAAGAAAGAACAGAAATACATATATGAAAGCTTCATAAAATTCTGAAGACTTCCATTGATTTGCAACAGACATGATAATTACATGCCTTGATTTACATGCATTTCCCTTTCCACGCAGGTCAAAGCGACTGATGGCGATAAGGATAGGCCACAAAATATCGTCTACTTCTTAACAGGCCAGGGTATCGATCCTGACAATCCAGCGAACAGCAAGTTCGATATTAACCGCACGACTGGAGACATCTACGTTCTAAAGGTCCGTAAATCTTCTACCATACATTTCATGCAAGTCGATCATCTGCCGCGAATTCTCAAACGATCAGTTCCCACCCTAAAAAACAGGATTGTAAGACCATAAAACATGGAAACAGTCTGCCTCTAGGGTTTATCGGTTTTTAAAAACCGAGTTTCAAAACCGTTTTTTGCGACAAATCGATAAAATTCAAAAACCGGTTATAAATTTAAAAAAAAACGGTTTTATATACTAGAATTAATATGTAAAATGAATTAATTATTAAATTAAAAAAGTTAACATTTTTACTTGAAATCGCCTCGGGAAAAAGCATATTGTTGTAAAAGTTTACTGTGAAACTAAGCCTCATGAGTTCATATTTGCTGAAGAAAACTACGAAATGAAATAATGATTTTAGTTATTTTAGTTTTCATTTATTCGGTTCTTACAGCTAGCGTATATTTTATTTTGTTACATCTTTGTAATACCATTACTATTAAAACCTGAGAAATTTTGAAATAGGTATAAATATATTTTTACCGTTTTAATTACTTATATAAATTATTTTTCTAAAAATTCGAAATCCGCTTAAACCGTTTCTTTTTTTGGAACAGTGGAATTCAAAAACCGTTTTTTTTTGCAAAAGCCGATTTTTGTATAAACCCTATTTGCGTC
This sequence comes from Andrena haemorrhoa, assembly GCA_910592295.1. Taxonomy (NCBI): domain Eukaryota; kingdom Metazoa; phylum Arthropoda; class Insecta; order Hymenoptera; family Andrenidae; genus Andrena; species Andrena haemorrhoa. The sequence goes on from OU342943.1 coordinate 19,427,634, forward strand.
GTTTAAATAATTTTACGCACTTCCATTCAATACACCCGCTGATAGGACGCGTCGAAGTTCTTCCCTGATACGTATGTGTCGAGGGAAACACGACAATTCAACGATATTAAACTTTTCATCACTGTGCGCGGTGGCGCGAAAAACTTCAATAGGCTTTTGATGCTTAGTCGTGTTCAACTTGTAATCCTCATGAAAGCATGGCTTTTTACCAGGAAGCTGAAGAGAAAGCTTCGAAGCTTTCTCGAGCTTCCAGCTTTATTAAATTTACCTCGCATCCTCTGTCACTCGCCTTTGGTTTTTCTGCAGCCACTGGACAGGGATCAGCCGAATGGAAGGCCGCAGTGGCGATTCACCGTGTTTGCTCAAGATGAACACGGAGAGGGCCTGGTTGGCTATGCTGACGTTCAAGTGAACCTGAAGGATATTAACGACAACGCACCGACCTTCCCGCAAGGGGTGTACTTTGGCAACGTCACGGAAAACGGCACGGCAGGTACGGTTCGCTCGATCAACGTTTCCACTTGGCGAGCATTATACGACGGGCGATTTTCAAAAATTCATGGAATAATGTTTAAAGTTCGGGGACACGTGACAGATGTGTTCACGGGAAATATTGGGGTGTGAGTTATACGATAGGCATAATCAAATGTTTGATAGATAACAGAGACAATAATTTTGTTATTCTTTATGCGTTAGTAAAGTTACAATTTCCTGGCAAAAGGGGCCCAGTCGTTTTAAGATTTTAAGGTGTTAAATTCAATTTTCTGTGAAACAAGAATAGGTTTGATATTGGATGAGCATGGAACGGTTTGAATATCTACTTGTGTTAACAAGATTCACCTTGAAGAGCACTTTATTTCATGCAATCGACCAATTTTCAGGTTCAAAAAGAAACGGGTGGAAATTGTTAGAAGTGGCAGTTGCTTCGTTATCACTAACGAAGAAATTTTTGGATTTATTGAATTTCAAAGAATTTGAGGGAGTTTTCCCGTTCTACGCTTATCCTACTTCTTTTTTACAAGAATTTTAAAGTGAAGCGAAATTTGACGTTATTATTTTCACACACTATTGTTTCCCCTTTTCCTCTTGGAAATCCTATTGTGTACAATCGATTCTGTTTCGTGCTCGATTCAGGAATGGTCGTGATGACTATGACGGCGGTCGACTACGATGACCCGCGTGAAGGCTTAAACGCTAAACTGATTTACTCCATCGAGAAGAACGTGATCGAAGAGGAGACTGGCTCGCCGATTTTCGAAATTGAACCGGAAACCGGTGTAATAAAAACGGCAGTATGCTGTTTGGACAGGGAGCGCACGCCGGATTACTCTATACAGGTCGTTGCGATGGATGGAGGGGGGTTAAAGGGTAAGTTTGAAAATGAATAAAATTGTTCACACTTTAATTAATAAGAGGAAGGATTATTAACAGAATTTGGGAATCATTGTTCGTACATTTGCCCTGGTTGTATGTTTAATTAGTGTAAACAGCTTCCGACCGGAGTGATTGTTACAAATAGTCATTTTAACGTAAATAATATCTAGCATCAATATTAATTAATATCGTAACAATACAGAGGGTTACCAAATTATTATACTCAATACATTTTCGTCAAAATCTGTGAAATTCGCGGGTGTAATTGAAGTAACACTGCACGAATGTTATTGTTTCTTCATTTATTGCTTAGCTACAACATCTGGCAACGTTGTGAGCAATTCTTCAAGATATAAATCTCATTTGTTTTTAAAAGGGCGGGGATAAAATTATAGCAAATAAGACACAAATAACAGAGAATATCAGCAGAGTATGGCGGAATATTCCAGAACTGCAGGAAGTTGCCACAGAATGCATTGAAAGCATGCCACGCCGAATACAAGCCGTCATAAAAGCTAAAGGCGGAGGTACCAAATATTGAGTAATTGTATTTCTCGTACAATACAGGCTTAAACCTGTGTACTTAAATGTATTTAATATGCATTCTTAAATACATATACCAGTATTAAAAAATAACATAACATTAAAAACGAGACATCTATTTTATTGCGGCGCTTAAACTTACACAATCTCAAACCTTTTTTGTTTGAGTATAATAATTTGGCCAGCCACTGTAATACGATGTTCGATTAAATGTTAACTTGCTACATTCTCTCTACATACATTTTTACAAAATTCTCACTTCCCCATTGTGGTCCATCAATATTTTCAAATCTTCTTTTATAATCAAAGTAGTAAACGAACGAATATATTTAGCATATCTTATGTCAATACACTTACCCATACAGCACACTTCGTTGCAGGAGTATTGCAGGAACGTTGCTGCAATATTGCGTTATTGCAGGTTGTATTGCAATATTGCAGGAGCAATGCTGCAATATTGCCGTGCAATATTTGAGTGGCAACGTGCTTGAAATATTGCAGGAATATTGCGCATACGTTGCCACTGCAATGTTCCAGTGGCAGCGATTCAACAATATTGCGCACACATTGACTAATTGTTAGAGTGGAAACGCTCCAACAACATTCTGTAATATTGCGCACACGTTGCCACTGCAATGTATACAGCACACTTCGTTGCAGAATCATTACCGGAACGTTGCAGGACTACATATTTGTAATGTTGCCGCAACTTTGCAAAAATACACACCTACAATATTGCGAAGGCGGACATAGGATTGAACCTGCAACGTCTCTGCAATGTTTTAGTGCAACATTGCAATCTTGCACCGTGTCATTGCAGAGACGTCGCGGCAATGTTATGGTGCTGTGTGGGATAGTAGCATTTCTGGTTGGCCCACAGTACCCCCAACCCACACAGCACCATAACATTGCAGCAACGTCTCTGCAATGACTCGGTGCAAGATTGCAATGTTGCACCGAAACATTGCAGAGACGTTGCGGGTTCAATCCTATGTCCACCTTCGCAATATTGTAGGTGTGTATTTTTGCAAAGTTGCGGCAACATTACAAATATGTAGTCCTGCAACGTTCCGGCAATGATTCTGCAACGAAGTGTGCTGTATACATTGCAGTGGCAACGTGTGCGCAATATTACTGAATGTTGTTGGAGCGTTTCCACTGTAACAATACACGTCAATGTGTGCGCAATATTGTAGAATCGTTGCCACTGGAACATTGCAGTGGCAACGTGTGCGCAATATTCCTGCAATATTGCAAGAACGTTGCCACTCAAATATTGCACGGCAATAGTGTAGCATTGTTCCTGCAATATTGCAATGCAACCTGCGATAACGCAATATTGCAGCAGCGTTCCTGCAATACTCCTGCAACGAAGTGTGCTGTATGGGAAGGTGGGAATTAGTTGGCCATCAAAATGCCAACGATAAATGCTACTAGGGACTCATCTGCATAATTCGTCATAATCTGTCGCGTTTAGGAACGGGGACAGCGTCTATACGAGTGAAAGACATAAACGATATGCCACCGCAATTTACGAAAGAAGAGTGGTTCACGGAAGTGGACGAAACGGAGGGTCCAGATTTGCCGGAAATGCCAATTCTTACGGTCACCGTTCACGACGAAGACGAGACCAACAAGTTCCAATACAAGGTACCTTCTACCATTTTCAACTTTCTGATCTCTGATTTCCCGGAGGAACTACACCAACTTACCGATCAGAAAATAATAAACCAGTGTCTTCAAGTTCCTCAACATAGCCACAACTCTGTAACGATACTTTACCTTCCCTTATCTCTGCGACACTACATAACAAAATTAAGCCGCAAATAACACTCTTTATTCTTTGTTCAATCTCAAGAACACTTCTGCACCTCCTTTAAATTTAACCCAATTTAAATGCTTCAAAATACAATGAACCTGGTGTCTTCCTCGAATTACACAATGGCCATTAGTTTGTCCCAATTCGCCGCTTCCTTAAACAAACTACGCCTACTGTTGCGAATCGCTAGGTGATAGAAAGCAGCGGTTACGGTGCTGACAAGTTCACCATGGTGAGGAACAACGACGGCACGGGTTCCCTGAAGATCGTGCAGTCGTTGGATTACGAGGACCAATTGCAGAGCAACGGTTTTAGGTTTAGGATACAAGTGAACGATAAGGTAGGTCAAGATTCACAATCGTGGAATTTGATGACCATTCGTCGAACATTGTATCGACTTTTAATTCGCGACGCTTATTCAACAGTGTTAAAGGTAGATTTCTATTCCCCTTTTGTTCATCCAGGGCGAAGACAATGACAACGACAAATATCACGTCGCCTATTCGTGGGTGGTCGTGAAGCTGCGTGACATAAACGATAATCAGCCTCAATTCGAGAAGGCTAATATCGAGACCATGGTGTCGGAGAACGCTCGCATTGGCAACAGCCTCGAGACGTTTAAAGCTACCGATCCTGATCAAGGTGGCAAGAGCAAGGTGTTCTACTCCATCGATAGAAGCTCGGACCGTAAGAGGCAATTCTCGATCAACGAAAACGGCACGGTATCAATCCAGAGGAGTTTAGATCGCGAAGAGACCCCACGACATCAGGTAAGTCGATAGCTTTTCAAATTTCCCGCCATTTATCCCTTTCCTTATTCACCGCTTTAACTGCTAACTTTCGTGTTATTTTCACTTTGGTTTATTGATTTCCACGAATTGTTTCGAAATAATGTCGTATTTTTATCTTTGTACTTCAATTTTTTTTCGACAGTTACGATGCACATTGACCCTTTTATTTTAGTTCCATGCATCTCTAATTTTACGCCACTTCAATGAAACATTTATACTGTTATTTATTTTTCATTCCTCACCTTGCAATTATTTTTGTATCTCCGTTATTTTACATTATGTTTCTTTAGTTTATATAGGCTGCAGGCTTCTATGACCTTTTGAAAATACATATTTCATATTACCCTAGTATAATTCCAATAAATGAGAATGATATCGGCGCGTTGGTTCGGTCAGTTAAACGTAATAAAAGCAGTTGTGCAATTTAATTAATTATAAATTCCAACGTTTCGGTCATAATTGCGACCATCTTCTGGGAAAGTTAGAAATAAATTACTGCGTTTGCCTTTATACCACACGAATCGGTTGAAACGTGACTGGTCGTGTGGTGCACGCTTCCAGCAGACGTGCGGTATAAAGGCAAACGCAGTAATTTATTTCTAACTTTCCCAGAAGATGGTCGCAATTATGACCGCAACGTTGGAATTTATAATTAATTAAATTGCACAACTGCTTTTATTACGTTTAACTGACCGAACCAGCGCGCCGATATCATTCTCATTTATTGGAATTATTCTATAAAATACGGTCGAAATTCTAATTATATTATATTACCCTAGTGTTGCGATTGACGCTTACCATTTCGAAATTACTGGTTATGAGGTTTTGGTTTAGATTCGTTTTTCTTTTGTTTTCTTTTCGGTGACTTCCTCTCTCTCTCCCTCCCTCTCTCCCTCTCTCCCCCTGCCCCTCCCTCCCTCGCCCTCCCTCTCCCTCCCTCTTTCTCCCTCTCTACCCCACTCGCCCTCTCTACCCTCTCCCTCTCTCTCCCTCTCTCTCCCTCTCTATCCTCTCTCCCCCCTCTCGCCGTCTATCGCTCTCTCTCGCGTTTCTTGTTTTCTAGCGAGCTATTAAGTTCTAAAGATTATTTCTGAACAAGGGATGTTCAGTAAGTGTCGCACGTCGATTTTGACGAAACTATATATTTGATTGGTGCTAGATTTTCGATTTTGAATGAGAAATCACCCTTTTTATCTGTGACACTTTTCTCGTGGATATATCACTTTTAAGTCAACCCTCTGTCCTCGCACTTATTTTACCATAGTTGTCACAAGTCAGTTTTCAATTAGCTGCTTCTTCAAAACGATCCCTTAAATTAGGCCGCAAAAATTCTGAGATAAAGTTTGAAAATTGTAGAATGTATGTTCGTCGTTGAAAATTAACATTTAAAGTATCACCAGGTTTAAACGGTAGTAGGTACCATTTTCAATGACACCTCAATGTTAAATTGTGGGTCATTCGGCCCAGTGTGATAACCGAGGGTTAAGCATACCAAGTCCAAATATCGGTTGCTTTCTGCATCCCAACACGACGAACACACGTTCTAGGTGAAAATCTTGGCCATCGACGACGGTATCCCGCCGAAGACGGCCACAGCTACGCTGACCGTGATTGTCCACGACATAAACGACAATCCGCCGAGATTCTTGAAGGATTATCGGCCAGTGCTGCAGGAGCATTCGCAGACGAAGAAAGTCGTGGAGATTTTAGCGACGGACGACGACGATCGATCGAAGATCAACGGGCCGCCGTTTACTTTCAGGATGGATCCGAATGCGGACGACGTGATCCGAGCCAGTTTCAAAGTTGAGAGCGATAACAGTAAGTCCGTAGCCGGCGTTATTACTGCCCGTACTCGGTTGTTAGCCGTAGTTCGCTAGTTAGTCGATCAAACGCGTGCTTTTTGTGCCTTTAGAGGGAGCAAACGGAGACGGAATGGCCATCGTGTCGTCATTGCGATCGTTTAACAGAGAACAACAAAAGGAGTACTTGATACCGATCGTTATCATGGACTCGGGGACTCCGTCGATGTCTGGGACCAGTACCTTAACTGTTATTATCGGGGACATTAATGATAACAAAATGCAGCCCGGCTCGAAGGACATTTTTGTATATAATTATGCAGTACGTATTACGCGCGACCATGTTTCTGCAAGTTAGAAAGATAGAACCGAAATGTCGCGTAGGCCAGTTTAATTCATCATTTTACTCGCTTCGAATTCATGTAAGAACTTCAGAACTTTGAAATATCCTATTCTCACCTACTTTCGCAAAAGGTAACTCTGCGTGACAAAGAGCTTGTCACCTAACTCGCCTGTTCTTTACATTACTCTCTTGCCGATCAATTGAAGTTTCCCGCGATTCTACTGTTCCAAAATTCATTTAACTCGAAATTTCGACCTGAACACCGATTTTGTGAATCCTGCCGCTCCGACAGGGACAATCACCAGACACCGAGATAGGCAGAGTCTACGTGTACGACTTGGACGACTGGGATTTGCCAGACAAAAAGTTCTACTGGGAGAACATGGAGCACACGCTGTTCAATCTAGACGAGGACACGGGCATGATTTACATGAAATCGGGCACGCACGACGGTAGGTACCATCTACGCTTCAAAGTCTACGATCGGAAGCACACTCAGACGGACGTCCCAGCGAACGTCACCGTCACCATCAAGACGATTCCCCACGAAGCTGTACTGAACTCTGGGTCTGTTCGGATATCGGGCATAACCGACGAGGACTTCATTCGTGTTTGGGATTATAAGGTGAGCATTCATCGACCGCCATCGGCTCGTCTACCTTTGCTGGAGAGGAGCGCTGATTTACTGCCGCGATTTTCAGTCGCAAACCCTGTCACGGAGCAAAGCAGAGTTATTCCGCGAGAAGCTGGCGCATCTGTTGAACATTGACAGGGAGAACGTCGACGTGTTCAGCGTTCAATTGCGCAGGATGCATCCGCCGTCGACAGACATCAGATTCGCGGCCCACGGGTCACCGTACTATAAGCCCGTCAGATTGAATGGAATCGTGCTGATGCACCGTGAAGAGGTGAACTGCCGATTCATCTAATTTTATTCAAATCATGCGTGACCTGGTGCTAGGGATGTATCAGCGTAAAGTGTTATTCTGCATATCTTTAAATTCTTCTGAATTACTAACAATGAATAGATTTTGACACGTTTTATTGTCACTGAAATATTACTGTCCATTGATCCACTCTGAATTGCTCAATATCCAAATAACTTTAGAAAGTTCCATAAAGAACTTAACAAGTTTATAAATTATAAAAAAGAAACGGCTTCCAGCCATCGAAAAAATGGATGATTTGCTCAGAACACTAATATAGCTCTAGAAAATCTCATATAGAAATATTAATTATAAATAATTATTAATATTTATTAGTATTTATTAATTATTAAAATAATATTTTCAAATATTAATAGAATAGCTGCCTACCTATATATATTGCCAGAAGAAATACAAATCATTAATGTATAGAAAGGAGAGAAGAACACGAAACATTCTTCCACTTATCCTTACAACGTGAAATATTTCCTAAAGCATCATTTCAAATTACCTAGATCGAGAAAGAGGTGGGGATCAACATAACAATGGTCGGCATCGACGAGTGTTACTACGAGAACGAGATGTGCGAGGGTAGCTGCACGAATACCTTGGACATCAGCAGCTTACCGTACATGGTCAACGCAAACAAAACCGCCCTGGTCGGCGTCAGGGTGGATGTAATCGCCGAGTGTACATGCGGGGCGCGAAATTTCAGCAAAGGGGAATCCTGTAGAAGCAGCCCTTGTTATAACGGTGGCCGTTGCGTGGAGGGGCGGTTCGGATTATCGTGAGTACTGGTTCATGGAAATTCATGTGACAGGGGCACACTGACCTTGGTTAATTAACTATTTTCTTGTATTTCTATCGCACAGATGCCAATGTCCATCTGGGTACAATGGTCCCAGGTGTCAACAGACAGCGAGAAGCTTCCGCGGCAATGGCTGGGCCTGGTACCCTGCTTTGGAGATGTGCGACAACAGTCATTTGAGCTTCGAGTTCATTACGAAGAAACCTGATGGTTTGCTTCTATACAATGGCCCCATTGTTCCCCCCGAAGCTGACGAAATCATGGTTTCCGGTGAGTTACCTGAAATCATAATACATACTGGAAAGGATCTTGCACCGTGTGGTTAAAAATATCTTTGATTTTGCTACTTCGTTGGAATTTTATTATGATCATCATTATAATTCTAAAAATAAATTTGACATATTTCGTTCAAAATACAAAACACTTTGTTCCAGCTTAATGTTTACCGCTAAGGGATAACATCGCGCATTTGAAACACCTTTCGAGTTTGGTCAAACGATTCAGCAAATTTACGTAAAGGCATACCTTGTACAAGCACTACCATCATTAACATTATTGAATTTACAGATTTCATATCTGTCGAGCTAGAACGCGGCATACCGCGTCTATTAATCGACTTCGGTTCCGGTACTCTGGAGTTGAAAATTAAACCAAAGAGGACTTTGGATGACGGCGAATGGCACAGGCTCGATATCTTTTGGAATACAGAGGTCAGAGCTTGTACTCTTAACTGTAGCGTTGCAAATCGATAGCAACGATATGTGAAAATATGTACTTTCTATTTCTAACTACTCACTGATGCCTTCTTCATCTTTCAGAGTGTGAAACTCATCATCGATTACTGTAAATCCGCTGACATCTCAGAGCCTGAGGACGGCACGCCGCCAGAATTCAACGACACCAGTTGTCAAGCACAGGGCATGATACCGCCGTTTAACGAGTACCTGAACGTGAACGCACCCCTCCAAATCGGCGGCCTGTACGTCGAGCAATTCGACCCGGCCCATTACAAGTGGAAGCATATGCCAGTGGGCAAGGGATTCGATGGCTGCATCAAGAACCTCTTCCACAACAGCAAGCTCTATGACCTAGCTCACCCTGGGCTCTCGAGGAACAGCGTGGCCGGCTGCCCCCAGACCGAGGAGATCTGCCACAACCAGGAGTCCACGTTCCGTTGCTGGGAACACGGTACCTGCGTGGGTAGCTTCACTGAGGCGAGGTGCCAGTGCAATCCAGGATGGACTGGCCCAGGGTGCATGACACCCACCATACCGACAACCTTCAAGCCCCAGAGTTACATCAAATACGCGCTGTCCTTCGAGCCAGACAAATATTCCACCCAGGTGCAGCTCAGGTTCCGCACTAGGGAGGTCCACGGCGAACTGTTCAGAGCTAGCGACCAGCACAACAGAGAGTACGCTATCTTGGAGGTGAGTGTTTGGCCACTTGAGCGTAGTCTTTTGTGGTGAAACTTGAGGAAGTGGTAATTACCGTCACAGAAGCGATAGTTGTAGTAAAATAGATAGAGTGGTAGTTGTAATAAAAAGGAGGGGAGTGACTTAAGGTGGAATCAGACGGCGCGTGGATCGGCGATCGGTCATGGATCGCCGAGTGGGGCTCGCCAAGCCGACTTGCCGAGCCGAGCAAGATCGCCGATTCACGCGCCGTCTGATTCCACCTTTAGATATTCTAATATTGGAGCACATTACTGCCTAAGACTTGACACTCTTCTATATCATGACAAAGTGGCAAAGTTGGGACTAGTTATAATATTAACATAAACCTGAATATCATAAGAGCTGTTCATAACAGAAAATTAGAAGCATTTTGACTGGTGGTTCTGTGAGGTGACAAATCTTTTCCATCATACTTAGCGGTTCATTCTGAATCAAAAGGGTGCATGTACCTACAATGGAACATATTAAATTGTAACAGGGAAGCGAACGGTAAGAGGTCGGATCAATCTTGTAATTTGCAGATCAAGGACAGCAGGCTGCACTTCAGGTACAACTTGAACAGTTTAAGAACAGAGGAACGTGATATTTGGCTGACAGCGATTGCGGTCGACGATGGACAGTGGCACACTGTCAGAGTTTCGAGATATGGATCGGCTGCCACTTTGGAATTGGACGGTGGCGAAGGAAGAAGGTTCAACGAGACCTTCTCCTTCGAGGGGCACCAGTGGCTGCTCGTGGACAAGCAGGAAGGAGTTTACGCGGGTGGCAAGGCTGAGTACACTGGTGTTAGGACCTTCGAAGTGTACGCTGATTACCAGAAAGGTAAACTTTGTAATCATCCACATATCAATTTATATATCAAGATGTTTCACTTCGTGTCTTCGTATAAGAAGATAATTTATATTTAATAAAAAAGAGGGAGAACGTTCATTAAGCGCGAAATTTTCTCTTAAGAGTAAGGAAACTGATAGATACATATTTAAGAAAGAGAAAAGTATCGTAATGTTTCGAATATATTTCACTCAGGTTGCCTCGATGACATAAGATTAGAAGGAAAGCACCTCCCATTGCCGCCTGCTATGAATGGTACGCAATGGGGTCAAGCAACGATGGCCACGAATCTGGAAAGGAATTGCCCATCGAACAAACCTTGCGCTAACGTCATTTGCCACGATCCCTTTGAGTGTATCGATCTCTGGAATGAATATGACTGCACGTGAGTGTCACTTCGTGAAAATGATACCTTCTCTTTAACGTGCAAACATGATTACCAGCATAATTTTCTTTCTGCGTTCAGTTGTGGGGAAGGAAGAGTCCCGTTGCCAGATAATAAAGGATGCATGGATAAGAACGAGTGTATAGATTACCCTTGCTTACACGGTGGCACCTGTATCAATCAGGATCCTCGGTTTCGGTATAGATGCATCTGCCCTGATGGTTTCTGGGGAGAGAATTGCGAGCTCATACAAGAAGGGCAAACACTGAAGCTCAGTATGGGAGCCTTGGCCGCCATCTTGGTCTGCCTTCTGATTATTCTCGGTGAGTATTGGTTAATAGTCTTCCTTCGATGACTCAAATAAATAAAGCAAACATCAAATCCCCTACACTTCGTATATTTCAAACTATGAATGAGATTGACGTGTAATTTATCAAGATTTATTAAATGATAACACCAGAAGGCTTCTACGCTCGTTAATGTTCGATAGTACGGATTTGCATTGAAGCGTACGCTGATGGAACATATTAACATTCGACCCTTTGCTTTACAGTTCTCGTTCTGGTATTCGTCGTCTACAACAGAAGAAGAGAGTCCCACATCAAGTACCCTGGCCCCGACGATGATGTAAGGGAAAATATCATCAACTACGATGACGAGGGTGGCGGAGAAGACGACATGACCGCGTTCGATATCACACCACTTCAAATTCCTATTGGTGGTCCGATACCTGAGATGGGTGGGAAATTGCCACCGTGCAAAGTACCCTGTTAGTTGTTACATCTTATTATTAATCTATACCTACGCCACATTTCAGCTGTTCCGAATCGAAGGCATCGATGATTCACGCGGGAACATTTTTCAGATACACTGGGGCCGGAGCCAAATGTGGGTATCTTTATAGAAGACCATAAAAAGAGGGCTGACAGTGATCCGAACGCACCACCATTCGACGATCTACGAAATTACGCATACGAGGGTGGCGGAAGCATTGCGGGCTCATTGTCATCGTTAGCTTCCGGTACGTATGTACAGACTTTCTGTACGTTACACTTCAGTTTTTTTTTATGTAAAATTCGGCTCGAGGTCGATAATAATGTATTTCTGCAATAGTCGCATTTAATGAAAATTAATGCTGGTGTATGAATATAAAGATCATGGTTTATTCGCAAAATTGAAATATTAAGAAATATTTAATAAGTTTCATAGTTTGTTTAATATCACACACTGTGAGAGCACCAGAGGCTAAGGTTTGTAAAATTAAACAAAGTATGACACTTTTAACTTTTAGAATTGGTTAGTCTTAATGAAGACACCATGTGATCGATTTAAGGGGTCATTCCTATAATCACGCCGCAAAATTCGGCAACATTCCGTGTTTTTTTTCTCAGTGAATACAATGAATAACAATTGTCAAACTTTTTTTTCATTTGTTAAGATCCTTATAATGTCTACGGAACAACTTTTTAAATACACTTTTAATTGTGTTTTTAAATGTTATCTGGAGGCAACAAACCAAACTGATTTTTAATCATAATGTGTACCGCTATCGCAGGTGCCAGAATTAGCCATGTAAGTCAAAAGTTAACAAAATTGCGCGCATTCAAACTTCAAGTCCCGAAATTTTCCATTTTTACTTTAAATTTTGACTTAAGTGGCTAATTCTGGCACCTGGGATAGCGATACTCATATTGATTAAGAGTCAGTTTGGTTTTTCTGTTTCAAATTAATCTGTGAGCTGAAGTCACTTCCGCCAAGGAGGTATGCATTTATTTTCAAAGGCGCGATTTTTACCTCCAGATAACATTGAAAAAATTGTATTTAAAAAATTGTTCCGTAGACATTATAAGTAGCTTAATAAATGAAAAAAAGTTTGACATTATTATTCATTGTATTCACTGAGAAAAAATTTGAAAGTTTGCCGAACTTTGCGGCGTGATTACAGGAATGACCCCGTAATTTCTTTCTATTCAAGTCATCACGATTTTATTAATTGCCGATTTAAATACCTATGTTTGTATAAGCCATCAATCAAGGTGTTAGCAAGCACATATTGAAAAAATAATGCGTGAGAAGTGGGAACTGTCTTCTGTCTTCCTTCTTGCGAACTGTTTCCTTTCCAGACAAAACGAGGTATATGGTCAGACGCAGCCATGAAACAGAATTAGAAATACATACATCGATAGTAGATGTAGAAAATTATTACTTAAAAAATTCATTGTTTCCACTGTGCAACAAGAATACACTATTTATTATTTTTCCATTACGAATCTAGCCTTGATTATGTGCAATCGTTTAACAAACTTAGGTATTTAAAAACACAGGTTACCATTTCGAACAATTCTAATAACATTGGTACTGCCTAAGTGCCCTCCGCCTATACACCACAAATACATTTAAAACCAAAAGCTACAGGGGCCCTTCAGAACGTGAATTCCAATATCTAATAAACAATTCACAGAAAAGGAAGGACAAAGTACCAAAAAAATTCCTCTGACATCAACAGGAACGGACGACGAGCAGCACGAGTACGAGTACTTAGGCGCCTGGGGGCCCAGATTCGACAAGCTGGCCGACATGTACGGTCCAGCGGAGGAAAGCGAGGAGGAGGACTAAAACGCGCCAAAGAGCTCCCCAGAATCTCTAAGCTCACACGATCTCACGCACACCTGGGAAACGTAGTGTCCGTGTGACCTTGAAATGGGCGAGGAAGCACGAGAGGGGCTGTCCCCCAAAGAGCGCGAGTTCGAACAAACTTTCCGCGGGCAGCCTCGCGAAGACAGAACGGAGAAAGGATGCCCGAAGAGCGAAAGGAGGATCCGCGCCCGTTGGAGTGGTGTTTTCGTTACTCAACAGCAACAAAAGACGTTAAATTTCGTTTACCAATCGTCGAGCACGTCCACGTCGCGGGGCCGTTTTCGGCGCGCGTGACCGTACATCATGCGCGACTCGCGCCCGCAGGCAACGACGGGACGTTCGTGCAGGGCACGCGGCAACCCCAGCATTCGTTCGCCACCCTTCCCGCCCCACCCTCCTAACCAACGAGAGGCTGGGTAGCCTTCCCATCAACGGTGATCTCAGCAAAAGAGCTTTCTCAACACCCCCTGCTGCCCTGTCGCGTCACGGACGTTGCTGCAATAAATCGGTCGAGTCGCGGCCAGCCGTCAGGCGAATCGCGAGTGGCGCGTTCACCCGCGAGAAGGGTGCATACCTAACCTGTATAGCACGGTACGCGTATACGTAGTGAATTCGCGTGTGTGTACCAACACGTGAGACTTTTCTATTAATAAAAAGAAAACAAAATAAATCTATATATATATTATATATACGATCTATTATTTTTAGTCACAGTCATAGTTACTATTTATCGGTACCAAACGGCGCCGACGTCACGGTACTCGCTCGGTGAATTATTGTCGTCGGGCGCGACACCATCGGACTTCACCATCACGACCCAACAACTCGTCGAACGTTTAACTACTGCCAGTATCATTGTCGTGCAAGCGCGGTCTTCGTTCCGTTTCGTCGACGGCCACGCGAACACGCGGCCTCGTCGTGTTTTATGGGCATTTCTCGTTTCACCCCCAACCCGTCCCCCATTCGCCGCGGTTCTTCTGTTGTATCATAGTAGCGAAGCTCCGGCGCCGACCTTTACGTTCCTCCCGGCGGACGCGCAGCGACCCCCCTCGGCTCCCCGTACCACGCGGGCTTCGTGTATCGTTGTTGAGTGTAAAGTATCCTGTGAAAACGGCACATTCGCGACGCCTTCCTCGTTCGCGTGCACGCGAACGATCCTACCGTAATGCGGTCTGTCGTGCTGGAAGTTATTCAGATCACCCCGAGTTTATCTATTGTTCCGTGAGTCGAGAAAGCCATCCTCATCGTTGTCTCTAATCGTCACCCGTCACCGCCATCCTCATTACTGATTGATAGTATTATTATTGACATTACGAAATATATATATATATATTATAAATATGGATTTATAAATAAATAAATATATAAATATAAATATAAATAAATAAATATATATAAATAGAAAGAGAGAAGAGAAGCGCAAAGTGGAGAACAAAAAGGGTACAGCGACGTGGAGTGCACGAAAGTCTGCGAGAACAAAGAGAGTTACCGCGCGCGTATGTAATTATTATAATTAATATTATATAATAGCGATATAAATATAAATATATATATATATACATACTATACATGTACACACTATATATGTATATATATATATATATGTATACGAAAGAAAGAACACAGACGAAGGCACGTAAAGCGACGGTTAAAAAGCAAAAAAAAGAAGAAGAAAGAAACGAAAGAAAGAATAGTAGCGCGAGATACGAGAGCCGGCTGTCGGGAAAAGCTCACGGTTCAAGTTCTCGATATAGTATTAATATTTATTTTCTGTCAATATCGAGCCGGCCGGGATTCTCGAATTAAATATAAAGAGGAGCGGATGGAAACGATCGACGAGAGCGAATGGGAAAGCAGCACGGACGTGGTCCTCTCTTTGGTGGGGCTCGGCGCTCCGGTCAGGCGGCGACGCTCACGAACGAAGCTCGCGGTGCCCACAGCGAGAGAAGAGCGATCCCCATGCGCGTGTCTCGACTGATTTGTAAAATTCTCTACGGAAATATTAATAGTCAATTTATCGGTTAGGCAGGCGAGGCCCCGTCGGATCGGGTGATCCGGGCGTAGTATAAGCACTTGTACGAATATTGTAAGTAACATGTATCTCGGTGTGCCGGCGCCGCGGCCGTACTGCGCCGCGCCCGGCGCCGCGCATCTCTGTATAATTGTCCTACCGATTGTCGTCTTGCGTATCGTTCACCCGGCGAATTTGTGATATTACGTTTCCCCGCGGCCATCTCCTTCGACGTGCGTCCACACGCTCGTCCCTCGCGAACTCCGCAAATACCGACAAACGCGTCGATGCCCTCCCCCGCCACCCTTCTTTACTTCGCGCTGGTATCTGCTGGTCCCTTTTCAATTCTAAGCATCGAAACGGCAATATTCTTTGCGCGCGCGCGCGCCGTTTCTCGGGAGTCCAAAACACGCGGGAGTCAGTATAAACGCGCATAGTTTCAAGAATGTCGATATGGACAGTGAACTGCCTAGGGTTGAGAGACTTCAATGGGAAAGCTGAGTATTCGATTCTGGTAATTTGATTCTTCCAGGATAGTTTGTAGAGTGTAGATATCTATGGGTGGATTCGTTTTCAATTGTGTATATTAGGTACTCTTTGTTCTATACGATAGCGTTTACGGTTTTACTGTATCGATAGAGTAATATTTTACTACGGTAAATTGGTCGGTGGTTGCATCGAAACAGGGCTCGTCGGTGCCCGGCGTCGTCGGGTCGACGTTTCTCGGCGTTAGCGGGGTATAGAAGTTGAATTGGCGCGTCTCATTCTATCCACCGTCCTCCTTCCTACCACACCGTTTCGTTTCTCCGGCCATTCCTATCGATTTCACGTCGACTTCACCCCCCGCCAAGTAGATTCTAAGCAGAGACAGTATTCAACGGACTGGCGTTTGTAGGAGGACGAACGATTTATCGTTGAGTAACTGATAATAAGTTGTGCAGCGCGCGCGTTCATGCGCGTATGTGTGCGCGCGTGTGTGTGCAGTGGCAATTAACGGTTTGTCGCGCGATCGTTTGCGGCAGCTAATCACGCGCGATCGCGAGATTCAAACGACCCTTGGATTCTTGGAGATTGGCTTTGTGGAAGGAACAAGGAAGCATTGGAGCGTGTTCATTTTAAGTGTTTCTTTGCCTGGTGTTGATAATTAATTTAAATTATCTGGACGACTCGTTTGGTGGTCAATTTATTTAACACTGTCGATTGCGTTGTTTAATTTAAGTTGACAATTATTTTAAATTTCTACTTGAATATTTCTTTCAAAAACGGAATTAAACTCTGCCACGTCAATGTAAAAGTTTCGTCGCTGAATGTGGAAGAAGCGAAGCAACTTGGATTACATTGCGCAACGATACTTAAGTAATATATGAACATATGAAGTATGCTGTAATTGATGGTTTCGTAACGTCGGATAAATTCAGTTAACGCCCCTGTATGCAAAGTCGACCTCCGAGATTTCTTCTCTAATAAGCGTAATCGAATCTCGAATGTAATTCAGTCCATTCGCTCGACCTAGGCACCTCGAAACACTATCGCTTGTCAGTGACAAGGGATACGACACTTTACGGACCGCCATTAACACATTACGACGCTAAATTTCTTTTAAAAACATCCCATATCCCCGTCGAAATAACGGATTGAAAGTAAATCGAAATGAATTTAGTAAATTCTCATTATTTATGGAGAATCGCCTTTTATTTAACGAGCTAAAGAAAGTTGCGTTGATTCGGAGCCACGGCGTCATGAAATGGACTAAAATTCTTCGAAATGCTTTATGAAAAGGAAAGCAGTCCGTAAGGTGTATGCGAAATTTCGTTAGTCACAACGCTAACGAACCAGACTATATAACAATGGAACTATATGACATCCGAATCGATCGGAAGACTACGCGTTGCAATTCCACGCTCGACGGAAAGTAGGCACTTACTTCCGAAGTGTGGCGTTCGAATCGGAAGAGAAATTGTAATAGGGAGCAGACGAAGGACCGAGCGTAAGAGGAAGGAAGAAAGCATTGTGAACGAAAGCGTTCCTCACACTCATTCCACAAGATCATTCTCGCGGTTGGTCGGGACAGCCATTATTTTTAAGGATCCGAAGCTCAAGGAATCTTCATTCTCTTCCTTTCTTCTGTTCTCCGCGGCATCTTCTTCGGTATGGTACTGATTAGCGTAAGGAAAGAAACAATCGGTATTATAAATTAACGGATGCCTATAAGTTTTTATAATACTCTTTTTATTCGGACTTATCGATCGCGGTGACTATGTACCCCGTTTTAATAGAGAAAATAACGAGGCTTCTCCTGCGCGTTGCGGAACCTCGGGGGCGAACAAATGCGTAACGTGTAAACGGAGTCAGAAAGCGGAGCCTGTAAATTTTGTAGAATAATTAATAGTGAATATCGAACACTTTTTCCTTTAACAATTATAACGCATCTATCTTTGAGGTCGCACTTCTGGTTAAGAATATTCTGCGATCAGATGAGTCGATTATTTAAAGGTACGTGAATTTATTACAGCAGGGAGATCTGTAACGATACATCACCAACTGGCTCAAAAGGCACATTAAGATCGACTTCTTTTAACAATACCATTTGTACCACACGCGGCACTCGAATTCTCTAAGGATCGATTTGTAACCGTCGAGCTTGATTTAACGATCAACCGTTTACCGTCGAGCGATCGATAATTAATTTAAGTGTATGCCCTTCGAGTCTACGCGGCTCATTTTTTTACCGACAAACGAGTTCTCGTCCGATAAAGGATGTAGGTGTCGAGAAGCGAGTAAACGAAAGACGAAACGTACTTATCTTACCTCGAAATGATCTCGTCGCTCTGGGCAAGGAAACGGCGGATGAAAATTCCAGTTTCCTGGCCGAGGCGAGCGATCGAAGGAAGAACGAAGAACGTGGCGCGCGGTGAAAGTGGCGGCCACGCAAAGCTCATCCTACAACATATCTGTAAACTTTTTCTAAGCACTGCCTGATCGTGCACAAAAGGTACAAGGGCGCGGCTAGTTGAGCCCGCGCCCCTGGAAGAACTACGATTAAAAGAATCGGCGCGATTGATTTTACAACGGCACTAGTCCATCTCGTCGAAGCTCAACGACGACAGAATTCATTTCCCGTGAGCTCGAACCCTTTCTAACTTTCTCTCTGCCTCTCTCTCTCTCTTTGTTGGTCACCATCAGGACGCTTTTAACGCGAACCTCTATCGTCATGAAGAACGAGCGAAACGCTGTATACATCGAAAACGAAACGTTGCTCACGTCGCTGGAAGCATTTAGTTGGATACCATTAGAATCGTTATAAGTATGTTGCTTCTGTCCGAAGGAAGAATACTGAGAACACTTGTATCTCTTCTAAAGAATTGACTAGTCTTGTTTAGTCTTCAGAAAATTAGTCTTTAACTGGTCATGTGATGGAAACGATCACGGTGGAAGGTGTTGCGTTATAGTATTTACTTTGTTTAATTCATAGTGTTCGGTGAATGTATGTCACTGTTCCTTGTCACTTCAGAATCATAGACACCCGTATGAATAAGGACACGTATAGTCTTACCGAGCTCTAAATTCTCATCCTTCTGAATGCATGTCGACACGAATAGTACTTAAATTAGCGTGTAAAGGAATATTGTATAATATCCAACTTGGTGTATTTCTGGAGGGTGAGCAAGCATTTCTTCCTTGTTGTCTTGATCAGCGCCCCTCTGTAATCTTCGGTGGCGAAACAATCGGATAGTTTGAATGTACACGTGTAGCAGAAGTTAGCGAGAAAGGAGGAATGATGTCGGGGATAGCAATGGAAATTGATGGAAGCACAATCGAGGAACTGACCCTCTAGCCGTCGGTCAGCGAGGATGGAGGAAACTGTACACTGTAATATATACACTTCGATTACAATGATGTAACGCTGCCACTGAACACATCCCGTGTAGTACAATTACCGTGCATATAATACTCCGCAGTATACTGGTACACACCGTATTATTAATTGAATTGAATATTTATTAACGATTAATTATTACATTATTACCACTGTATTATCTATACCATTTGTACTTTACATTTCAGTTCGAACGAAATAAATGCCTTCTTTTTCATAAAAATAAAGAGGCCACTGCGTTTCGAGCGACACGCTACCCTGTCGTATCTCTTATTGTCTTCTCGATTGGATTCTACTCGTTTATGAAATTATAATAGACGAGCGTGCTTGGGGGAATTGGTATTAATAACAGCTGCGAAAATAGAATGAAAGTAATGGTTCTTATATTTCACATTGCAATGCTTCTTATGCTTCGTGAACGGGATAAATTTAAAAGAAATTAACGCCGAGGCGAGTGAAATATAAATGGGGAAATAAATTTGTGGATGTAGTTAATGGTTAAATGAATATTTTCATGTACGTGATCGATTCTGTGCGAATAGTTTACTGTACATTGAAGTTGTCTCTGATGAATAAGCACGACGGTTTATCGGTAGAGTGATTCGTAGCACTATCTACTGCTGTTGCTAATGCGACTTCTGCTACGACCCCTCTTGCGAACAGTGCAACGGCAGCTTCTGGTACCTTCATCCAAGAATGGCAATTCTCGGCATATTCTCTCTGTCAACTTTTCTTTTACGTGCATTGCAAACGGTATTACTCCATCATCACTGTGCAGGGAATACGTGGAATGAATTTTCGGGAATTGCGATGAAATAATGCTTTTGGAATCAGTAAAGATCCGTTTAACAATCTCGTAGATTTCCAGGTTCGAATCTTTCGTTTGGTTCGATACGCGGAAATTGAAATGGCAAAAATGTCCAACTTTATATTTAATGCTTCTATTCATTTAAGGGGGACCCCGCCCTGAAACCACTAACAAAAGACAAAGTTGGGGATTTTTTTCTTTGTATAAATAAAAATATGGGGGTTGGATTTTTATATAGTTTTAAAGCAATCTTTATTTTGCTAGAAACAATTTTTTTATATGAAAAATTGTACAAAATGACTCCCCGGAGCATTGCAAAAAAACTGGCCCACACTCCCGGGAATGATTGGATCATCTGAGATGGAAATACAAAAGAGATATATAAACAGGAATATATTATCTTTGACCTAGCGTAGGATTTTCGCAAAATTCGAATTATTTTGGAAATTGTAGCAGTTTGAAGAATTGACTTACATTTTTTGCATACAAATTTGCACTGAAATGCTTGAAAAAAATCGATTAATTTAAATATTCAAAAAATCCTACGGTAGGTCATAGATAATATATTCCTGTTTATATATCTTTTTTGTATTTCCTTCTCAGATGATCCAGTCATTCCCGGGAGTGTGGGTTTTTTTGCAGTGCTCCGGGAAGCCATTTTGTACAATTTTTTATATAAAAAATTGTTTCTAGCAAAATAAAGATTGCTTTAAAACTATATAAAAAATCCAAGCCCTATATTTGTATTTATACGAACAAAAAAATCCCTAACTTGGTCTTTTGTTAGTGGCTTCAGGGTGTGATCCCCCCTTAATAAAAACTGCTATTATGGTAAAAGAGTTTTTAAGGAAAATAGGAAATAATATAATACAGCAGTATATAAAGAATTAATAATTTAAAGTTCCTTTCGGAGTAGTAAAGTTAAATGAAGAAATAATGAAGTTTTGAGGTACCTATATATGAGACAATTATCATACAATTTCCAAAAGAAGTGTCCAAAAACTATTTAACAATTTTTCATGAGGACTACTGAAAATCGTATTAAATAGTAATAAAATATTGAATCAAGCAATACTGTTGTCTTCCTTATGCGTACTCTGCCATTTAAGTTGGCTAATTACCTTACAAGTACACCTTTCTCTTTAGATTTTAGTTAATAAAACATACAGATAGTACCTAATAATTGTGTAATCCACTGCGTCCGTGACGTGGAGCGTAATTACAAGAAATGTAAATGACACAATGTACGTTATGACAGCGGCCAAAGCCTTATTCGTCAAGATAGTGATTACTATATCTTCAGCCCCAAGCTGATGAAGTACCTGATTTATTTAAAAATCAAAGAAACTCGATTTAGAACGAACAATTATATGTTTTGGAAAGAGTTCATTATAGCTCAAAGTTCGTCATTGAATTTTTTAATCCATTTCTGCAATATTAAATAAGGTACTGAGTTGTTACATTACGTGGCAAATACCGGTCGGTAGCGTTGACAGAAGAAGCACATCAATCGGTGTCCAAATACAAGCTAACGCGAACTCCAATAGAAACGCTGTGGCTAAAAACTTGGTGTAAAAGAAGAAGAGTCAAATATATTGCACTGACCTTGGTTTCAAAAGAGAATTAAGGAAATTGCCAATAAACAGTAACTTAAAATATAATTGATGGTTTGTGATAAATTAAATATCGTATTAAATCTAGAGAGGAAACAAATAAGAAGAAATTAATTAATAAGAAATTAAAAATAACTGGGAATTAAATTTACACTCACTAACTCTTTAATTACTCTGCTTCATTAGAAACTTACTAAATGCTAGAAATATTTAAAAATGACGTAGGTATCTAATATTAATTAAATTGTGTCGCCAGAAAATTGGGCTAAATTTTAAGAAATACGCAGCCATTTTAAGAAATACGTTACATGTTGAGTTTATTTTAGAAGATAATGCGTTACACATACAGATATATTTAGGTACAAGGTATTGTCATATCTAGAGGTTATCAGAAATCAACCAATGGAGACTTCAACATCAAAATTAGTAATATAAAGAATAAAGTAGAAATATCGAATAAACCTATCGTAGTTAGATTATAGGTGATAGTAAATGGAAAATTGAATATTTCGACTATGATAGTAATCTATGTACCTAATTGGATTGTTTATAATAATAGTTGTCACTAACCTCGTAGATTGCTAGAAAAGCTATTTTCGGTGCACGGAAATATCGGGGAAAAATGGTGGAATTAACGATAATGATGTAAATACCAATGCTGAAAAATATGGAACTAAGTGGTGGTCCCGAAAGAAGTGATTCGCAATCTTCATCTTCCATGGCATTGGCGAAGCATGTTCGAAAAATTGGGAGCCCAAAAATATTTAACAATAACGCCCAGATTGTATAAACCAACTTCGACATTTCAGTAAACGGTACGCTTTATCTTCTTTTGCTGTTAAAACTGATATTGTAGATAAATTATTAAGAGTAACTCGTTAATGAACATCTGGCAAATTAATTTGCGAGATATCTCGACTGCTATTGCGACATTTCGATTGTTATTGTTTGAATGTGGGCGAGGAATAAAAATTGAGGTTCGAATTAGTTGCGTTTTAATTACACTTAATTTAATTAAATAACAGAGCTTCATCGTTAATATTCGCGCAAGTTAAATAGAAGAATATATGGAACTGCAAGTTTGATTTACTCAAACTTGCTGATATTTTTTTCATGTAGAGTACTGTCTATAAATTGTGAATGGAACAGAGAAGATTAAATAATGAACATTTTTCTTCTTCCTTAGCCCTCGGTTGTCACATTGGGCCAAATTGACCCTGCAATTTTTTAAGCAAAACAGTTTTTGTCGGAAATCTTATTGCTTCAAATTTTTTTTTAAGCATGATGACACTTTAAGTGTCAACTTTCAACGATGGGCATATATTCTACAACGTTCAAACTTTATCTCAGAATTTTTTAGACTTAATTTAATAAATACTTTTTAAATAACAACTGATTGAAAATTGGCAGGGTGAAAATTGACCCAGTGTGACAACGACGTTCGAAAAAGTAAGTGTGACAACCGAGGGTAAATACATTCTGCACTTTTCAGTGTTCCAAACTGCATACTTATTCGATACTCGGTATATGACAAGGAGGTGTACCATGAGGAATATTAAAATAGCAAACAATAGACATTTTATTACAATTACCAAAATCCTATACAAATACAAATCATACATATACGATTTACGCAGTGTAAATATTTTCAAGCTAATTGTGCGTATTTGGCGGATCCCTGCTGCACATGAATTTATATACGAACCAGTCTGTCACTTCGGGATCTGCGAAGCTGATCTTCTTTCTTTTGCATTTGCAGAACATCCAAAATCTACTGCTGCTTTCCCTAAACGCCCAAAACGTGGACACTATAAACTTTGTTCAAAATAACACCATTGTAATTGTTGCGGCACAAATTAAGTATACAGAGTATACGGGGTATAAATCCTGACACTTCAAAAATTATTTTCCTTAATTATACCTTCAGTTACTCGTTGCTGAACAACGTCATAAACACGAATTACACGAAGTGCATTTTCAATAAGTTGTAACCAAATATTCAACACTAAATTATTTTATCCCGAATTTACGTGAAAAAAAACACAAAATTGAGAATTTCATAGAAAGGTGAATTATATTAATCCATCTGTCAAAAACTCCAACACAATATTTGAAAGAAAAATACACTTCCCGTGCTTAAAATACATGTTGTCCATTTTTGCATCATTCTTCCTAGGATATTTGTACCGCAACAGTAACATATGAATAAATATAAAGCATTAATAAACAAAAAACAGATCAGAAAAATCAATCGTTAATATTATATCCTTCCACAATTTTGCAAAATAGATTTCTATTTGTGGTAGCACTTTAAAAATACCCACAGCTACATAATAATGGTACGCTGTTAATTTAAACGAAACCGAATTCTGTGATTAGGCCACTCTATAATGTTGGAAGTGTCTTACAAAACTAAACATTACTGGTTCACTACTTGGCCCAAGTATCCAAAATCGCGTCCAGGGACTCGGTGGCATCCAGCATCCACACGAACGACAGTATCGACATGCAGAAGGCCATGTGTATCGCGGCGCAGTCTTTCGCCATGTAGTAAGCAAATTCGGTTAAAAACGAGTAACGACTCAGGCCCAGTATCGTGTTTACCCAAAGTAACTGAAAGGCAATTCGTTTCTATTATAAAACCGCATGGAAATTAAAAACATTTTATCGGAAACAAATTTAGAATTCCTTCCAATGTTACATTGATTACAAAATTTCTAAAAGCTTTCACGTAGACTTACCCATTTACTTGATTCCTGAGTTAAACAATAAATGACGTGCATAAGCGGTACCCAAATCGCCCGCGTCGCTAAGTTCGTAGTCAAAGCAGCCACCAACATCTGCGCGTGATTAAAATAAGGAAATGAATATTGTAATCGTGCTGTATTTCGATTTACGGTAATACGACGTGATTACTAATATTAGGCAATAAAATTACGGCTGCGTATCAACTTTTCGAAATTATAATTTGCAATATTTCATCACTAACTGCAGGTACCTAGAAGTATTAATTCTTAAACATTGAGAATGTTTATCAAGTTAAGCACAGTTCACATTATTCTATTTCTTAGATTATGCACTACATACTTTTCCTTCGCATCGTGTCATAGTCTTAATATATAAAGCAGAAAGCTTCTATATGTTTGTGCGTTTGTCTGTCGCCTTAAAACTTTCGAACGATAAACTCTGTGATCACGAAATGTGCCTCAGCTCAGTATGCCTGACTAATCCAGATGAACGTGACTATTTTCACAAAAAAATAATAATTTTCTTTTATAAAATCAGAATCTAAATTTCGGGCGAAGCCGAGTAGTAAACCTATTTATTAATATGAACAAAGTCTCGCATAGAAGGTATTTTTTTTCGCCTGAATTTTAATACGTTTAACATCCTGATTCCCTTTAGTTCGAGATATTTCTTCAAATATGCAAAACGGTCCTTACTTCGTAAATATAAAGAAGCTGGATCGGTGGCTCCTTAAGCGTTCTGGGCCAAAGTTTGTACTCCGCGAGGAGGCATAGCACGGAAAATGTGAAAAGCACCGACGCGTACGACGGATCGAAGGGAGGGCTGTTGTCGTCATCGAAACATAGGCCAATTATGCAGATTTGTCGGAGATGAGTGTACATCCCTGAAGCCACTACCGCTACCCAATGAGGATTTACGTATCCTAGATACTCCTTCACTGTGTCCATGTCCTGTGAGCAAGTGCATCCACCCTTTCGTCAATTAACAAATTACAAACTTCGCATCAACTATGCCACCTTCCCATGATAAATAAGTTTCTAGCCCTATCTTAATAGAAATGAAGAAGATCAAACAGAAGATGAAATCTGTAAAATCTGTAAAAAGCTAAAAAGTCTCAAATTACTACTTTTATTACTTAAATGGATATTGAGTTACGTATGAATGTGACCAGACCACGATTTGCACTATATTTTATTAACTTTAATACACATTAGTGATCCTCTAGAGAGTGATCGGTATAACCGCAGCCATGTTGGAGCAAAATCGGAAATGACATAACCTAAAATTTATCTATCTCTTTCTGTCAGTATTTCTGTCTCTTTCTATCAGTATTTCTGTCTCTTTCTTTTTTACAGTTTCTTTCTCTGTCTACTTCCGCTTTTGCTCGAAATCGCAGCAACCAATCAGCGACGATACACGTTGTTCCGATCACTCCCCAGAGGATCAATAATACACAAGTACATTAGTCGCCATCTACTAGTGGCACAATGATTTTAGTAATTCCAATATTCTTTTATAAATCTGATTAATTCTCTGCAGTTTCTTGAAACTTCTTCCTACTATAAGTAACCGAGCAATATCAATACTTCGATTTCAGACAAAAGCCTCGAAGGATGTCCTACTTAGGTTGCAGTTTCTTCCTTACAGAAGCAGTCTAGAGGGATATTCCCCATGAATGGATGTGGAAAAGATTCTTAGGTACCGACGGTAGAAGTTCGTTACTTGTCAAACAATCTAAACGTGAAGCGATTCAAAAGCTGCCGCGTATCAGTTGCAAGAACAATTGTTCATACTGTACCATTAAATACTCGCCCTTGGAGCGTAAAAGTACATCTGTAACAGGAAACTAACATCGGGAATATTTTTCCGCAAGCCCTGCTGCTTTTCGATGCACTGGCTCTTCAGAAAACAGATTCATATGCATACATACGCATAATATGCTCCAACCAGATGCCCCGTTCAAATTTGAATGGGAATTTGGTGAACAACTTCTAACTGTTAATTTAACATTCCTCTATATTTCCTTTCTCATCGACGAGCTAGGTTATAAACTATGACATTTGTTACGCGCAGACAGCGGGAATCAACGCCTTGTCGAACTCGCTCATCTATGCAGTGAGTCGCTGTTGATGATAGTTTCATGCTGCTTCTTATTTTATATTTTAAAATACTTTGAATAATAAAAGTAGTCGGAATCGGGTGAAAATGTTAGTAGCTATCTTTTAGAAGAAGAAGTGTACGCTTAAACTGATGGATATTGATAGGGTGACCGTAAAGCCGGGAATCCACCGGGAAGCTAAGCAAAGCTATGCTATGCGATGCTATGTTTTAGCTTACCTTTTGGTAGAAACGGTTCCATAAGAATGTATTGAAGCTATTTTTTTTTAAAGTAGCAAGGCATAGCATAGCTTAGCTTCCCGGTGGATTCTCGACTTTAGGGTGGAAATATTTTTTTATTATTCATGACTTCAAATAGTGGGCTAAAGTTGCCTTTTATAACGTTATTTAAGCTGTGAAAGTTTGATCTTGATCACCAAATTTTTTGAGGTGCCGCAAGGCATTCAAAAGTCACACAATCAGTAAATATGAATTTTTGAATGGCTTGCGGCATCTCAACAAATTTGTTGTTCAAGATCAAACTTTCACAGCTGAAATAACTTTATAAAAGGCAACTTTTGCCCACTATTAGAAGTCATGAATAATAAACAAATATTTTCTCCCTATATTTCGTTCCACCCGTTCCTAATATCGACCATGTTCCTAATATTGCCACTCGTTATATCTCGCAAAGTAAGCACTCAAATTTATCGGTTATGTATTGAATTACTACCTAAACATATGCCCACACAGCACCATAACATTGCAGCAACGTCTCTGCAATGACGCGGTGCAAGATTGCAATGTTGCACCAAAACATTGCAGAGATGTTGCAGGTTTAAACCTATATCCGCCTTCGCAATATTGCGGGTGTGTATTTTTGCAAAGTTGCGGCAACATTACAAATATGAGGTCCTGCAACGTTCCGGCAATCATTCTGCAACGAAACGGCAAAATCGTTGCCACTGAAACATTGCACGTCGATGTGCGCGCAATATTGCAGAAATATTGTAGTATCGTTGCCACTGGAACATTGCAGTGACAACGTGTGCGCAATATTACAGAATGTTGTTGGAGCGTTGCTACTGTAACAATGCGCGTCAATGTGTGCGCAATATTCCTGCAATATTGCAAGAACGTTGCCACTTAAATATTGCACGGCAATATTTTAGCATATATTCCTGCAATATTGCAATGCAACTTGGAATAACGCAATATTGCAGCAACGTTCCTGCAATACTCCTGCAACGAAGTGTGCTGTATGGGTGTAGGAAGACATACTGTAATTGCAGCGTTATGTGATCAACAATTACAGAAGGGGAAGTATTTTAATGAAGCTTAATAGTGTACAAATTTATTGGACTGACACGATTTTACATCACTTTTGGAGAAGGTAGGTCTAATAATTCTGTCAATGCAAGAATATCTACTAGATATACCTAATTAATGATGTACTTAAGGAATGAACTCGATGCAAATATTTTTTGTAATGAAAATAGAGTTTTTCTTTTAGCAGTAGGTAGGTATGCGTGTTCTAAATACCGACTACCGGAAAACAATGGATTCGATGTAATGTTTGTTACGTATGGGGTCTCGAAATTTGCGAAGCAACCGAAATACACTTTATTTGTCCAATATGTACATCCGAACGTAAAAAAATAAAATATTTTAAAAATCCTATTTCTATATTTTTGTAATAAAAATAAAATAAAAGTTCTTTGCGTATATTGCGTATAAAATAAAAGTATCTTGCGTTATTTTAATTCCTAATTCAAAATTTGTAGGTTTCAATGATTTTAACTAATGATACATGAAAGCTGAATAATTTCTCTTTACTTTGAAATGAATTGCATGCAAAAATATTAATTATTATTCAATTGACAGCGATTTAACTTTTGCTAGGCGATATTAGGTGCGGTCACCCTATAATGTTAAATTCTACCCAGTTGTTTTAGAATATTTCAAAATTGCTTCCCAAATTTGAAAACCTAGGTATTTCTATTTCTGAAATTTCCGACTATTACGTATTATTTCTTAACAAATCCTTTCAAACTCTCTGTGCCATTTGTGCCATTTTGTTCCAAAAACACAATTTCATAAAGTTCAGGAAGATTTACTGTCAACCAGGAATTAATTCCCAGTGTTTATAAAAAATTCTTTATTCTTAACGTGTCACATTTACATTTGTGTCAAACCTATTAAAACAGGGTGTTAGCCTTTTGCAATTATTTAATATGTTCAGACATCATACACAAGATTCCAAAAATGCCCTAGCGAAAGTAAATGAACTAAGAACAAAAGTAAAATAATTCTAAGCTGTTCGCCCAATAGAAGAAAACGATTAGTTAGAACCCAGTTAAAAGTAGGTTCTTCAATGTCTAAGTGATAGCACAGTGGTTCATTGAAAACCGTTCAGCTTGCCAATTCGTTTAATTCGTCCTCGTGGGGTTGCAAAAGTGTGTGCTCCAGAGTACAGTTTACATTTCAAGTTAATGGAATTCTCTTGTGCTCGAATTTTTCATCAAACTGTGGTCAGCTATACATCACACATTGTTTTATTTCTGTTTCCTTTTCATTTCTATATTACTCTGGTGAAATTAATCATACCACTTTCACGATAGAAATGAATAAAAGAAGTAAACTACCAAATACTTTTCAAGATACTTCAAATGAAAAGAACGTATATAAGACACTGGGATAAATGATCATTTTTCTTATATTTCCTACATTCAGCGATTCATGGGAACATTTCGCTAAAGATCCTATAAATTATTCCATATTTGTAAGTAACAATGTGCAATAATGTAAAATTAATAAATTTCAGTGCACTATGCTTTCGGATTTTTGCTCGTAGCATAACATTTTATTCGTAACAACTGAATTTTTTTAAATGGATTAATGAACCGGAAAGAACACGAGAACGTGAAAGAAAGGTCATAAGTATCGCTCTCAGTTATAGTGGCGCTTGAATGAGCTTCGTTTCCTGAAACGGGACCATTTTACTTCGGTATCACGCACTCATACATAATGCATTACATTTACCAATAGCTTTTCCTCTTCCCAGCGAGAAAACGAATGGTTGCGAATAATACGCCGTTTCTTTCGCGTCAGGTTTCCCCCTGATTTCAACCGTTAATCGCATTAACGTGATTTTGCTGACGAAAAATGGAATACCTACTCAGTGCTGAGTGTCTAATGGAAACTTGAAAAGCGCTATTAAGCACAGACCTTTCCGATTGACGAAGACATAAACTTTCCTATCTTTGTCTGAAATTGCAACTTTAATCTTGCTACGAAATACATTGAGGCATTTATTCGATTTTTGGACTTCAATACTGTTTCAATCGAATCGTGGAGATTTATTCGAAATTTTCTATCGTTCCTTCCTATTTGTTAACTAACGTATTAAATAAGACAGAAGATAGGTAATAATCAGTCTTTTCAAAGGCATGATACGTAGCCAAGTGTAAATCGTTCCCTAAAGTACAAAATCTACTGAAAGACGAAACAGTTTTAACAAAGACGAGTTAATAGCACAAGAATGATCAAAGCTTCTGGGTAGGGGCAGAACTCAATGATTCAAAGGCCGCAGTTTCTCGTAGGATAGAATAGCTGAACAACTTTAGTCAAAGGAAACGTCGGACCATGGGACACCAGGAAATTGTCCTTTTAGGCTTGGATCCTTCCCTCTGTTAATGACATATTCCCTGTACAAGAAGATCAGCAATATAAACTGCACGAGATAAGTTGGCAAGGCATATTGACACCGATTTTAATATGGAGAATTAAAATAGATAGATAAGTTATATGGATAGAAACAAATAATAAATATGCCACAGTGCATAATATACATACGTACAAACTGGTCCCATGACAATGGGACTTTCATATTTTTATATTTTTTTGTGAAATATAAATTGGAGAAATAAGGACAGAATTTAATTAAAATTAATATCAGCTAAACTAAGATTTTATAGTTTACCTAAAATTAATACCGAAGTTAGTCTACTTCTAAAGTGTTAAACTACACGTTGCCGTTTTGCTTCTGGTTCTTTCTTAATAAAATGATAATCATAATATTCCACTCTGTTTATTTTTTTTCTAATAAATATTCAAGGAAAAAGGGAAACGTTATACACCCCCGCGACCTTGAATTATACTCACCCACTGCGGCACATTTGAATCGGTCGAAATCTCCAGAAATATCATCGACTACCCCAGTGACGGTGTCATCCCGCGTTACTAAGCTCGCAAGCGGAGGGATGGTTTCGCAGGAACGAGAAATAAAATGGCCTGATATTACGGAGGACATGTTCTCTCGGAGGCGGAAGATTATCCAAGACGATGGTAGCCATGGCGACGGCACACTGTATCGAGGAAAAGTACATTCGTTTCTCGGCTTCTCGACGTCTGAATAAGGGAGGCGAATCGAAGAGGGAAACGAAGGTGCAGAAAGGAACTCGACCGAGTAAAAGTTGCTTGAGAACAAAAAAGAGAAATCCCCCGCTGTCCCATCTCGACGAGGGCTCGACCACTTTAACCCCCTTCGCCCGTTCCGCGTTTCAACCACCAACGAGACCTCGTTCTTCGGAGAGCATCCGTTTCTTTTACGCATTCATGCTGCCACTTGTCGGATCAGGGCTTCAACCTCTTTTATATTTCCAAACGAACTGACGCGTCGTCGAGGTAATTGACAAAATGATTTTCCAATTCATCCTGGGACTTTTTAATTTCATGGGAAATTTTAGGATGACGATCCATGGTTCTATAAAATAAACGTATTCGTTCAATGCAAATGTATTTTTATATGAATTGTGTGCATCAGGAAACTTTAATATTGAACAAGTTAAAAATTATTGTAGGTATGTAGTGTGTAGTGTCTAAATGTGTACAGTATACGCCATTGTCATATTAATTGTAATGATGCAATAAAGTCATTTAATAATAATAATAATAATAATAATAATAATAATAATAATAATAATAATAACAATAATAATAATAATAATAATAATAATAATGATAATGATAGCAATGATAGCAATGATAGCAATGATAGCAATGATAGCAATGATAGCAATGATAGCAATGATAGCAATGATAGCAATGATAGCAATGATAGCATGATAGCAATGATAGCAATGATAGCAATGATAGCAATGATAGCATGATAGCAATGATAGCAATGATAGCAATGATAGCAATGATAGCAAAGATAGCAATGATAGCAATGATAGCAATGATAGCAATGATAGCAATGATAGCAATGATAGCAATGATAGCAATGATAGCAATGATAGCAATAATAGTAATAGTAGTAGTAATAATAGTAATAATAATAATAATAATAATAATAATAATAATAATAATAATACGCCTGAATATCTCAGTTCTCTTTAAAGAAGGAGATAGAATAATATAGATAATTTTTGTCGAGCTGATTCTTGCTGTAGTTTCCAGTTTCAAGTTTCAAGTTCATGCTTTTTAATGGAATCGTGTGGTTCGTTAATACTTAGGTTAAAAGAAAAAGCTAAAAATACCGTCAAGGACCCACTTCCTGATCAGAACCCAATTCCTGATCAGTTTAGTATATAAATACCAAATAATAAGTTTATCACGATACAAATTTATTCCAAAAAATAACTAAATAATTATGAAGTATTTTTAAATTTATACGCAAACATTTGATAGCTCATAGTAAAATGTTTTAGGTTGATCAGAAACTGCTCCCTTTGCGTCCTTGACGGTAAATATATTTATATGCTGTCCGTATGTACATATCATGAGATACTTATTTAATATAAAAATGCTTTGTAAGATTTTTTAATAATTTTATAGATAGGCTGGAATACGATAGGTGGTTTCAAGCTTCCAATAATTGCATAGTGCTGATCAGCATAAGACTATATCAATGGAACGATGCATTATTGATCGGTTTTTACCTCGATGAAGCACATTAGCGATACACTTGGGCAGACCTTAATACAAGGTCTCTAAATGAAAGTAGATCTTTATCGCTGCCGTTCGACCAACTGCGTTTCTCACATTCCGCACACATTTATAAACATGGATTTTAATTAGTTGATCGTGAACACGCGACAAAAACATATTACAAAACGCGAAGATATTGCGTTGAATTCTTAGTTTGTCCATACACGTATTCATGACTTCCTTGCAACAAACGGGATGTGCACATATAACTGATCTAAAAAAATCTACGTACGCCTATTTTAATCAGAATTACTGGAACTATCATATTTTCTATAATATTTCAACTATATATTTATAATTTATTTATCTGATTCATCATTTTGTACACGTGATACAAAGATGTTTTGTCTCATCACAAATCAAGTTTATGTAATAACCGAATTTCGTAAATAGTTTGAATTACTACAAGTACTTTCTTCAATACAACGTCACTGTGTTTAAACATACATATACATGAATTTCATAAAACACCTTTATGGAGAAAATTAATCTTTAATACCCTAGTCTACTAGTAAAGAAGCAAAATTCAATGAATTATATTTTCTAGTATAATTTTCTTAAATAATTTCTTGTTTCAGCTTGACGACAGTGGCTTCAAGCTAATGCTTAGGCAATGAGTGGGGAACTTCCGCGTTTTTTTCCAGTGCAGAGTAGACATTTCCTGTTTTTAACTATTGCACCAAATCTTTAACGTTATTTTTCGGGGCATTTGAGCTTTATAACTCTTTGTGAGTCGACAGATCTGTAGTCCCAGGTGCCACGAACGAAATATGCTACAAATCGCAAAGTCACGAAAAAATGGACATTCCTCATTTTTCCCCTTACCCTTCATATGTATATTCTAACAGCAGTGTATCATAAATGGAGCCTGTAGGTATGTATGAATAACTGCTTCTACATCTAAACGTCTAAACAAATAAGAGCTAAATTTTAATCACTGAAATATGACTATTTAACTTGAATATTTTAATAGACAATTATTTCTACAAATGAAACAACACAATTCCATTCCAGAACCAGAAAAACCCTCGCTAAAATTGCTTCTGTTTAAACATTACTCCCACAGCACCTAATCTACCTATAATGACGATATCCCTATACACGTCACAAAGCTGCCTAAGGATTACGTATAATTTCACTGTGAACTATCTCCGCGGAAAAGTCACTTGAACCCTCCCCAATAAAATTCTCGAGGTGGTTCCCACTTTCGTGCCCCCCTACCTCTGCGACAGGGATATCCCGTGTATCGGGTCAGCGTGGACGCAAATGTCGCGGGACAGTATGTATGTGCGTCACGATCACAGAATCGTGCACCTTTATCTCGGCCTTTCCGTTTCTCTCTGAATGAGTCAGTGTCGATTCGCGCGAGATTCCTTGGAGGAGATTTTTCCGTGATACCGTGGAGGGGGAATGCTGGGAGCTGAAGTGGACGAGACCCATGGACATAGGAATTGTATACATATGTCCATGACGAGACCCGGTTCCGCTGGGAACTATTAGTGACTGCCGGATTAACCAGCTCCAGACCAGGGCTGTAACGAATGTTCGGATAATGTAAGTATCTAATCCTAATTATTCGGATATCCGAAGAAACTATTCGTATTCGAAATTATTCGGATATCCGAAGAAACTATTCGTATTCGAAATTATTCGGATATCCGAAGGAACTATTCGTATTCGAAATTATTCGAATATTCGAAGAAACAATTCGTATCCGAAATTATTCGAATATTCGAAGAAACTATTCGTATTCGCAATTATTCGGATATCCGAAGAAATTATTCGTATTCGAAATTATTCGGATATCCGAAGAAACTATTCGTATTCTAAATTATTCGGATATCCGAAGAATCTATTCGTATTCGAAATTATTCCAATATTCGAAGAAACAATTCGTATCCGAAATTATTCGAATATTCGAAGAAACTATTCGTATTCGAAATTATTCGGATATCCGAAGAAACTATTCGTATTCGAAATTATTCGGATATCCGAAGAAACTATTCGTATTCGAAAGTATTCGGATATCCGAAGAATCTATTCGTATTCGAAATTATTCGGATATCCGAAGAAACTATTCGTATTCGAAATTATTCGAATATCTGAAGAGTCTATTCGTATTCGAAATTATTCGAATATTCGAAGAAACTATTCGTATTCGAAATTATTCGGATATCCGAAGAAACTATTCGTATTCGAAATTATTCGGATATCCGAAGAAACTATTCGTATTCGAAAGTATTCGGATATCCGAAGAATCTATTCGTATTCGAAATTATTCGGATATCCGAAGAAACTATTCGTATTCGAAATTATTCGAATATCTGAAGAGTCTATTCGTATTCGAAATTATTCGAATATTCGAAGAAACTATTCGTATTCGAAATTATTCGGATATCCGAAGAAACTATTCGTATTCGAAATTATTCTGCTGGCGTTTCTTTAACGACATTACAAGGCACTAGTGATCATTATTTCAACGCGTACGAATGATTCGTTCGTGGGCAGAACTCAAGTGCAATACGCGGAAGCTACAGGTTTCCTCCTCTTGGGACGACTTGTTGAACGTTCCGCGCAACGGTCTCATTGTCAGTCACAGTTTCTTTCAGAATAATTCTCTTTTCACTTTGTCACGATCGTGAGCTATTTGAGCCCGCTAAGTCCCTTGGGCCTTTTTTTACCCAATCGTGTTCTCACGTTAAAGAATCCTACTACGACTCCCGGGTCTGGTTTGAATGAACCACTTGTGGTGTCTTTTTTAAAGATTTTTCTAATTGTTAAATAATTATAAAGATGTTATTGTTAATGTGAATGTTTCTCGTTCTTTGACACTATTTGAGGATTACTTTATCCCATCTTTGTCTACAAATCTCCTGAAATTTTTTGAACTGGAGGAAATCTGATTGAACTGTATTTGGTGGGTATCGTGGATAAATAATACCTTGAAAATTTTGAAATTTTTCTTTTACAACACATCGATGGCTTAGTGCACAAATATTGTAGGTATATCCACTTTTAGTGTTTTCGAGAAAAACAGGTTTAACCATAAGATTCAGGGACATTCAATGAACAGAAATATTATTTTTGACAAATTTATGAAATAGATATAAATGTGATTTTTATGCAGCATAAAGAAACAGTGAAGAACTATTTGTTGCATATAAAAACTCAAATTTCACAAAGAGTGGACGTACAGTATTTGTGCACTAAGCCATCGACATGACTTCTTGTGCTCCTAATGTGACAAAACATAACACTGTATCACCGACACTCTTCTAATACCAATTTCGAAAACCCTAATTGCTGACTATAAAGCCCCTTACTGTTTGATAAAAAGCAACGATTTATAACGGATAATATCATTTGTATCCTATTAAAGAAACAGAGCTTCCTGTTGGTGTAATTCTGTCTTTGATTGAAGGTGGTGTGTATTTGGTTCCCTAACTCGATGCTTCCGGTGTATAACGTCACCATGTAAAACCGCCAACAATGGCTAACTTCGTGCGTATTTTCAAATTTTTCCAACATTCAAATTAAGGGGGGACACGGCTGTAATGGCTCGAAAAAGTAAAGGTGTCGTTGGAAATTTATTAAAAGCAAACTACGTAATGAATCTTTTTTAAACTTTCAGGACTTTTTATTGGCTATTTAAGTTATACGAAGATCTTTTTTTAAACTTATTTAAAGCAGATTTACAAACTGTACGGGACCAGTAACTTTGCCCTGTAAAAAATCTGGTTGACAGTTTTCTGACAAAACCGCGCTTTTAAAACCAACAAACCAAAATGTTTTAGAAACTACATGCGGACGACTATGTCGCTCCGGGAGATTTTTTTGATTGGTCGTTTCCTTCTTTTCTTTTTTCAACAAAAGAGGTTAATTTACTAGAACCAAATTTCACAGTTTTTTCAGAGGTTCGCCATGTTGCACATTGTTCAAAATCTTCAAAATCGAACCCGTCGTGCCATAGCCATGCGCATATAGTTTCTAAAACTTTTCGGTCTTTTAATTTCCGAAGAACCGTTTCGACGGAAAAGTGTCAACCATGTCAGCGGAAATGTTTTGCAGCCATAAGTTACTTTTCCTGTACAACTTATAAAAAAGATATTTGAATAACTTAAATATCCAAAAAAAGGCCTGAAAATTTAAAAAAGATTCATTACGTAGTTTGCTTTTAATAAATTTCCAAATATACCTTTACTTTTTGGGCCGTTACAGTGGTGCCCCCTCTTGAAGTAAAATCTATGCCACTTTCAGCATTCAGTTTGTAAACATATGATGCATTTAAGTCCCTTAATTTCAAATACATGGTGATCTAACTACTAAATGGAGTTCAAAGTAAATAACATTCTGATTCATGAATTAAAATTTACTAATTAATTTACATAGGTATACACTGTAATGAATAATGGAATTATCAGATTCGGTGATAACTGTAACGCAAAACTCTACGTATCACTGTGTGACTATGGTATTAATCGACATTTTCGTCACGCTACTTGATAATATACATTGTGACATAATTATCTCCTGTTAAGAGTTTCGTAGAACTCGATGCACTTGCATGTTTGGTGTAGAAGAATTCAGTCAGAGATTTTCACACGCGACATTTATGTGGCTGGTAACTGGTAGGTACGTTTGCATCGAAGCAGTTATAAAAATATGAAAAAATGATGCACATGTAGGGGATACAATCCCGGGATACGGTATCCCGGGATCCCGCGATCCCGGCTGTTTTTTGGATTCCAAATATCCCGGAATTTGATGCAACTAATCTCGAGAATTTCGGAATTTTTAAAAATTATGAATTACTTTATGAACACCTAAAAATATAAAAATTAACAGAATAAATAATCATAGTCATTTCATAATAATAACAATAATTTATTTAAATAATAATATTAAGTCGCATATAACTAACTAAAATATATTTATTTTTACAATGTTATTCTCACTTTTGACTATTTCGAAATCGCACGAGTTGCAAATCGCAACTTGTCTAAACACCTACAGTCGAAACATGTAATATGTACTTTAGGTGCTTCGCTGTTTCTTTGTTCGCATTTCCAAAAATCTTCATAATGGATTACTAATATTATCTACTTATTGAGACTTTATTATTCTTCATTGTTAAAAATGATTTTAGCTTATGTTGCAGACTAATGGTAGAAAGTATGTTTGTTCACTTTAAATACAGATTTAGAATTTAAACACATAATAAATCGTTTTCAAATTACTGAAATTTTCTATTACCAAATCCCGGGATTAGTCCCGGAATCCCGAGATAGACTTTAAAAAATCCCGCAATCCCGGGATAGTAAATAATGACCGGGATTGTATTCCCTATGCACATGGCCAAAAGACCAGTCACGAGGAAATTGAAGTTACATACATATTTCAACTTCGAATAGGTACTGTCTCGAATCGAGCGGCCTTCACTGCTCGTTCACTGACCGAGGTGTAGAATTGCGTCTGTGGCATTACAATGGTCACAGTGAAAGTCCAAACTGGTTGAGCGAATAAATCAATTTCGAGATCACTGATCAGGGGCTACCAGTAGCCAGTAGCGTTGTTCCAACGCATCTTTCAAAGACACGGCGAACAGGAACGGAGCAGCGCCGACTTTGACGGCGTTAATTCGATTCTCGACGTCTGAATGGCGCCTTGATTCCGAACTTGAAATCGAATTACAATTCGCGACGCTATCGCCTGCTTTGATTTTCAAAACGATATTACGCAGTTACGCCTTATTAAATGACACTCGCGCTACGCTTCGTTTACGTTGAACTGAATTGCTTGAACCCCTAGCGACTTCGGAATTTGATATCAACATTTGGTATAAGTTTATTATAATTTAGGACTGCATAGGACAACGAATAAATTGTGTATTATACATTCTACTAATAGCTTCGAAAATACATAATGTAAATGTGCCAGTGCCTGGCCATGTCCCAGTACCTGAACGGCAATGCGATTTTTTTTTATTTTTAAGCTTAATTTTTAATGTAATTAAAAATAAAAAGTAGTACTTAGCAATATTAATTATAATCATTATTATAGAAAATTAAAAATCGTTAGATAGAAGTAATTATTTAGTAACACATCGTACGCATAGCAGATTTCGAGAAATTTCTATGGCTTCTGTTAAGACACGCCACTCATTTACTAAGAAAATATTAACTCCATTTCCCTTTTTTATATTATAATAGCACATTATTATAATAGTAAATAGATTTAAATTTAGTTTAAGATGGTCAAACTTGGAAGAAAATGAATATTTTTTTAAACAAGTCTAAGTTCATTTACTGGTGCGAGAATGTCGTGAATGTACCAGTATAATTCAGAAATCGGGACATGCAGTTTTAGGTTGTCCGCTTACTGGAACATCAGCATGTTTTCGTATTTTCATTAATAAATACGTCTATTATAACACATAAACTTTTTTTCCAGTTTCCGATAGTATAATATTGTATTAAAATAATTTGAATTTCGACCGCATAAATTGTTCCAATTAAAAGAGTGTTGTTTCGGCGCACTGGTTCGGTCCATTGAAACAACACTCTTTTAATTGGAACAATTTATGCGGTCGAAATTCAAATTATTTTATTTAAAATGAATGTCGAGACAATCTCACATACAACAAAGGAAAGTTTTTTCACTTCAATATCAAGACAGTTTGGAGCTGAAATTGTTA
Source organism: Andrena haemorrhoa (assembly GCA_910592295.1). Classification (NCBI taxonomy): domain Eukaryota; kingdom Metazoa; phylum Arthropoda; class Insecta; order Hymenoptera; family Andrenidae; genus Andrena; species Andrena haemorrhoa. The sequence goes on from OU342943.1 coordinate 19,467,189, forward strand.
AGAAAAAATTCAAAGGACCGAACCGGTGCGCCGAAACAACACTCTTTTAATTGAGTATAATATTGTGTTATCTTCAATATTTCAAAATTTTGTTATTTCATGATGGTTTTACAAATTAAATTAGGAGACAAACTTTGCCGCTGTTCCTTAAGCCCCTTAAGCGTCCGGGTATTGGTACATTTACGTTAAATCAGAGAAACATCGCATCTATTTTCACACGATAATGAAGATCATTATTCAGTACCACTACTGACAATGAAATCCCCCAAGAAGAAAGGGTACATAAATCTCCGCTGACGTTCTACATTATTCACAAGTATACCCATCAAAATCCTCTTCCAATTCCCAACAGCAAACCCTCCCTACAAACCATTTCACTTACATACATCAACATGCATTCCCATTCAAGAGCCAGGGATCGACCAATTAGCATGCTTCTCCTCGTAGTAATACCCAGAGTTAATTATGCAGCACGAGCCACCAAGGCAAACGAAAATAAAAAAAGAACAAACGGTCCCAAGGTACCCAGAATTCCACCAAAGCTTCTAAATCTTCCTATAATTGCCAGTCAGGAAAGACTGAGAGCAGTGACGATCAATTAACGAAAGATGTTAGTCGCAGCCCTGTGTCCAGTCTGCCGTGCCCCCGAACGTTTCACAGACTTCGTTAGAGGCACGGCTTATCGATCTCCGACTTCGCGCCGAGATCAATCGAAGCGGCGATTCAGGGACGAGGCGAGCGGATCTACCTGCGCAAGTCGTAATCACGATCAGTCGAAAGGGTCCACTCGGTGGAGCCGACAAGTGCCGAGCACCGTGCCCGAGCGGTGGGGAGCTACATAAAGCTCGGGTGTAGAGAGCAGGCGGCGAATTTCCGGCGGGCACTCGCGAATCGTGGATCGCTCGAGCACGTTCGCGGATCTTTCCTTGATCCATCGACTCCCGCCAACCGGGTCCACGTGGATACCAGCAACTGTCAAGTCCGCACGTCGTCCACTGTCCACCGTCGTCGTCAACTACTCGTACGTTGGGGGTGAGTACATTTTTGCAGGGTTGTTGGGTCGCGTGACCCGTCAGGGGCTAACGGGGGCAGTGTTCGAACTTGAACTTAACGATTTCGGTCGAAGTTTCTGCATAGATAGTTAGTGTAACACCTGTGTGTGATAATATTGCGAATGCAGTAGTGGTAATGCTGAATGTTTCCCGGGGAAATCGAGTTCCAAGGTTTGTCCTTTTCTGGAAGATATTTCAAACTAGCTTGCTTGCGCTTCCGAGGAGCGATTGGTTATTATCGAGAGCATTGCCTCAGACCTTTATGTGGAAAAATAGTATGCGTTCCAATCTATGTATTAATGGTAATTAAAGTACTGCGTGCTCAATGGATGGAAATTCTTTGTTTTAAGTAGATACTGATACTCCGTTGGATGTTACCTCGACTCAGGTCACTTTGTGACTTGGTAACAGAGTTTTAAAAAATATCAAACATTTTCAGGAATGACTGTAGAAGTGAGTTCGTGTTTGCTGCATTTTCTTTCATTTTTAATGCAACGCTTAATGTCTGGGTTAGGTCTGGTCATAAATAATCATTGCAAGGTGTACCAGAGTCCCTAGTGAAGTAAACTTTCTTTTCCTTCATTTAACAAATAGTTGAACGAATAGTACTCAAACACGTGACAGAAATGTACAGGGGAACGTGTACATAGAAAGATCTAGCATGCATCTATGTCGCTAACATTTATTACGAGATACTTGGATGTTCAAAAAATCCCTATCGAGATAACGTAAATGCCTGTCGTACAGGCGGTTCGTCCAATTGTGGTCGCGTGCTTTCGATTAATGACCGACTTCACGTGTTTGGTTTTTCTTTGGCGAACATTTCTACAATATTTCCTAACACCCTATCCCTCCGATTAACATTCGTTTCCATTCTTTTCATTATTACTCTACTCTCCCACTTTCTTTCTTTGTTTCTTTCGTGAGGAAAGATCACTGTGCTCGAATACCCGCCCTTTGAACTTTAAGGGGAACCCCAATCGACGAGCGGAAATTTCTTATGAAAATTTGTGAGTGCTTTTTTTGGAAACTGAGCAGAGGATCCATTTCAAATTGTGAGGGATTTTTTATACTTGCATAAATAATTAATTTTGTTTTGCTAACTAATGGTTCGTTGATAATTGTCAGGCGCTCCGTTTCTGTGCAGCTTGTAGCACAGCGGCTGTTCTATTAATCTGAAACAAAAAAAACAGATTATTTTAAAACTCGTCAATTTGAAGAAAAGTATCGATTCGTCAAAAATACAGCAATGACCTCATTTTAATAAAAATAAAAATGATGAATTTGAAATGTGCATAGTAAATAAATCATCGGAATAGAAGTGTTCTAGACGGGAACCTATGGGTGGCAATGCCCTAAGCCGTGTTCATGAAATATTGTAGAAATGTTTGCCAATAAAAAGGCCAACCGTGTGAAATCGATGACAAATCGAAGGCGCACGGCCGCAATCGACTGAGCCGCCTGTACACAGTTTTAGCGAGCAGGCGTTAATAACTTGAGATAAACTACGTTGCGATATAAACAGCTGCATTGCTGAAACTCGCATCGAATTATGTACGTCACTGTGCGTTCGCGTTAACATGAACCGCGATACGTTTTCTACTTCTTTAGAAACACACTTCCAAGGAGAAGAAGTTCCTTTCGCTTTCGCGGACATGCATGATAATTTATTCCCATGATTTTTAATAATTTCTCTTATTCTCTTGATCATTTGAAGCTGGACAAGATGCTTGTCTTCGAATGCTGATCTAAGAAAAAATTCATTTCGTGCACTTTTTAGTTAATAATTAATATATGAAACACGTAATAAAATTGACGTTCAACGTAACAGAAAATAAATAATAAAATTGTAATAGTTACCTTAACATTTGTTTACCATCTTCAAGATCAAGAGGTTTATTATTAATATTACTGGCAATAATGAATTGTGCAATAATTAAAAGGTAAACATAATTTACAAAATTGTACAAATGAGATTTTAGGACACCAATTTTTTTTTTGTTGAAACGATAACGTGTCTCAAAAATCTGATATTAATTGTGAAGAATTTATTTATTGATTTAATCAATTGAAGAATGTTTTCTGTACGGGAAAATGATTTTTTATTGTAAATTTAACGTTCGGTTAACGTTAAGCATTTAGTGGATTCCAGAAGCCTGGTATAAACGTGGTAAAAATTCGGAGTAATTAGAAATTGAAAGGCAGGGTTGAGTAATTCTCGTTGGGTAACTCGTGAAAAGAGGGGCAAGAACTCCATTGCTATATAAGAACATAATAACTGCGACCTTGTTCGATCGTAGTACGATTTAAAGGAACGATAACCGGTCATGGTCGATCTAGACCAAATATCGCAAAGATATTATGAAATATCTCGGAGCGTTGAAGGAAAGTCCAATTCGCGAATTTCTGGTCCGTGTAAAATGTACCTATTCGAAGAAACAATCTAATATTTCGAACTTTCCAGTAATTTGATTCATTTTATCACACGAATCTCCTCACTGTTTTGGCAGAATTCAGGGAACCCAAAAATGGTGGGGCATACAGAGAATAGTTATTTTTGAATAACAATAAAAAAGAATATTTATTTTAAATATTAATCTTAGACTAATCTTGCTCAGTTATTTTCTTATATAGGGGATGATTAAAAGAATGTTTAAATTGAATACACTTGCCAAAGTGCCATGATTTAAAAAAGACTGTACCTACCTTTCTACACTATTAAATATAGGTATTTCAGAATATCATTTTAACTTAATAATTAGAATAAATAAGTGGTAAAAATCCCCAACTAAAAATAACTGCGGCAACCCCCAGAAAATATTCACAAGCCACAGTTTGTGAATCACTGAGTTAACAAAAAAATATCAATTTTGAGATTTCTCATGATCACCACTCTATATATTTGTGAAAAATATTATCTATGAAATAGCAGTGCTTATTATCATATCTCAGAATATCCATTAAATTTCCAAAATTCTACAGATTGGAACATATATACATTTGAAAATTCACAATTTTCTAATCTACTACAGAAAACATTCTACATACAGTTGTTTACACGCGAATGTAAACTATATACCTAATTTGTGTAAAGGAATATATCACAAAAGTACTGAAAACATTACTAAATTTTCATTTATCATTTATTGAATATTTTGATATAGATCATCTACCAAAATAAATGTTCTGCTGTATAAAAAATTTTGAATACAGTCTCAGCTCCAACACATAAGTTAGATCGCCACTAGAAATATAACTTAGGTATACTAAATATTCCTACAATAAATAATTCATATTCGGTCCATTCACTCGAATTCTCCAGAATTCTTGTCCTCTAATCTAGGAGTACTATTTATAGCTGTGCGTATATAAAACAAATGTTTGAGAAATGAAAATATTTAATGAACATCGTATTTAGGTCATCAATTTCAACATGTTTAGAATGAGATAGCACAGCACGTTGTTTAGAGTAAAGGAAACCTGTACTTAGGTACATTCGTTGCAACATCCCGCATAATGCTTCCTAAGAACAAGGATAACTTTTCTTGCCTACGTCATTCTGGTTTTTCCTGAAGGTATCGTGTATTTTCTTAAACTAAAGGCAGTTAATCACACGTGAAAGTATTATATATACATTCACGTCTGTGCCAAAAGTTGAACGACCTGAAGTGGTTAACGTACCTACTTACTTCTGCGAGAGTCGTCTCGTTGCATTTCTCGTTCCAAGAATCCTCTAACGTCACAGACGCGATCAGGGGAATCCCCACGGGAGTTCCCTGCTTTCATTGACGCTCGAGGATCTGTAGTAAATCCTTGATCATTTCTGCGCGTAATACAATCTATTGATCCAGTTCTGTTAAGTAAAAAGGAAGGGAATGGAAATTATGGCGTCTTTTATATTTGGTAATAAATAAATTGAAAGCAAATTTGCTAATGAATGATGAGTAACTTATAATATTAAAGCTGGGTAACCTTAATTCCCAACATTCAATTTTTGCTACTTAACTTTTGTAATAAAACGTGAGTTAAAATTAATTTCTCTTTAGAAATTAGGATAGCTGTACCTATACTTATTCGTTATTTTCAGTATCCATACCTATGAAGCAGTAATGAGTAATGGGATTAGCAAGATTATTAATAATATTACAGAAATCTTCTACAATTCATTAGACGGTTAATATTCATTTGGTTTATCTGTAATTACTATTCCCGTTTTATTTGCTTATTGAGCTACAGCCCAAGTTTACGTGATTAGATAGTCTTATCAGAAGCGAACTTTCCACGACAAAATTGTACAGCTTTCTTTATCTCAGGAAATCGTGTAAAAGTATGAACGACTTACATAATAATTAAATTAATAACAAGAACAGAATTACTTTGTCACTGCCCTAATTTTCTAGCATTAAGGAAGAGTACTTCTGCTGTACATTCAATTCACATAGGTATACTGAACTCTATTTTAGACTGGACGAATAATATCATTTTTTATAATTGATCCACGTTGCACTCCCGTGAATTTCTTTGATTTATACTTTCACATTATCTGCGACTCTTGCGCAACAAAATGACATTTGAAATAATTCGATCTTCCTTCAAGGGGGAACTTCGTATAAATTCTTTTTAAACATCTTATTTATTCTGGCTTGTTAAAATTTTCAGGATGACTTAATAGATATTTAGAGAAGTAAAAAAATTCCAAAATAAAATATAGTCAATATTGATTTATGAAAGCAGTTCCCAGCGACCACGGCGCCAAAGGTATACATTGTGCAGCATACCTAAAAAAATACTTGACCAATCGACTTCTCCCAGTGCCTAGATATAGAACATTAAATTCTCCTCTAGATGGCCCTATAAGTTTGACTATATTATTAAATTATATAACATCTATTGCACAGTAAAGACGGAAGTTCTTCGTAAGAATCGGTATCTTTTAGTTTCAAGTCCTAACATTTGTTTAATAAAGCACTTTTTATTATTCTGATAGGTTCATCCATAGCGTAATCATATTTAAAAAACCCCAAACTTTGTGTTTTTTGTTTGAGGCAACTACAGTGTATGGTACGCTGCACGCGTTTTTATTATGGATTTTTTACTTTTTTAAATATGGACTAACCCTAGTAGCACAAAATATTGAATACACATACATCCAACATTAAAAAGATACATATAATATGTATTCTAGATTAAAAAACAAATATTTTTTCAAATATACTGGAAATATTCATTTTATATTAGAAAAAAATATTTTTGTCCAAATATAAAAAAAATATTTATTTAATATTAGAAACAATATATTTTTTCCAAATGTTCGGGAAACATTCATTTTAAATTATGAAATTTTTTTTCAAATATGAAGTAAACATTTATTTCACATTTTCTGAATATTCACTTTACATTTTTTAAATAGTTATTTTACATTTCCTGAATATTTATTTTGGAATTCTGAATATTATTTTCACATTTCCAGAATATTTGGTTTATATTTTCTGAATATTTTTCTTATATTCCACGAATATTTAGTTCATATTTTCTAAACATTTATTTCACATTTCCAGTATGTGTGTATAATATTTGGAATCAACATTTTTTTCATATTAAAAAGTGTAGCTAAAAAAATATTTTTTTAATATTTGGAAAAAATATTTAACCAATATTTTGTGCTACTATGGAAGTCATCTTGAAAGCTGCAACAAGTTAGAACAAAGAAGCTCTTCGAAAAAATTTCCAAAATTCAGGCTTTATTTTAGTCATCTGTACGAAGTTCCCCCTTAAATTAATCCAATATTTTTGCTTCCGTGTAAAAAATCTAACCGTAAATCATCGATGCGATCCAGTTCAATATTGGAATGAGAAAACAGCCTATGACAAATCGTGAAGGGGAAAGGAGTCGAACGAGACCAGCTTCGCAAAAATGAGTCATGGTCGTTCTTCCTCCACAAGTCAACTTGTCTCCACTCGCGATGGAAACTGTGGATCATTATGTATACATAGACCCTACAGACCGTATCTGTTCCTCTCTCTTTCTCTCGATTTAACAACGAGGCACGTGTCACCGCCTCCTACCTCGATTCTCAAGACCCACATTGAGAAGGTTAGTCTTGCCAATTATTGCAGCGTATACACAGAACGTTGCCAACGGTATCCCAGCGACGTGGATCCAGCAGAGATTCGTGTCGATCTCGAGGAAGTTTACGATCTTTTGTGTTTTCCCGCTGCAAGTGGTACAAGTATGATTTTGCGCAGTGAGAATAAATTCTAATAAAAAGTAATAAGTGTCGACGCCGGAAAGGGGGAAATTTGTACGAGATTTTCGAGGAAAGTTTGTTCCATCATTGAAACATATTTGTGTTCCTTTCGGTTAGTGTAATATTTAGCTAATTAGCTTTAGCAAAATGGTGATAAATTAGTGGATGTTGGAGAAGTGATCGATCGCATATCTAACAAAGCACGTGGAGGAATTTAATGGAAGGCTAAGGTAATAACTGATAATTGATGCGAGGAAGCAAAGATCATGTAAAGTTTTAATTTTAATTTTTTTATTCCAAATTATAAATTGGAAAATAGATTTTATCATAAAGCACTTACTACGTATGTGTAGTAGGATGGTCCTTATTTTTAAACTTTAAAATATATATTGTCTGACCCACTTAAAACCTTCTATTTGACAAAAAAAAATATCTCCGTGTTTTTTATTTGTATATTTTGATATATAAAGGTCGCTCAAGGACTTTATATTTCGCATGTAGGAGAGACCGGGGCAAAATCGGGACGTTAAGAATAAAATCTCCTAACTTCGACATTATTAAGTAAATAACAAATTGGGATTCATTAGAATAAACTCTTTTTTAAATAATAGTAAATATCCAATTTGTTTAATAGAAGGCAAAATACAAAAAATAATGATTTAAAATATGATCCGTTTTTACGATTTTACACCGTGGCCTGAGTAAAACCGATGGTACCATACTAGATATTGGCCCTAGCACCTATAACAACGAAAATAATATTTTTTTTAAAGTTATACCAAAATAGTAATATTTCATTGCCATTAAGCGACCTTTAATCCTTAATATATTTTAATAAAATTTTAGACGAAATTCTTTTACACTATGTGGAAGCTTCTGGGAGGGTCAGAAGAAATTTTTAAAATATTCAATTTTTTACCATACATATAAGAACCACCTTAATGTGTAGTAGGAACTAGGAATTAAGGTATTGTCAAAATTCGAATTTTTCGTATCCTTTCAGATTGAAAAATTTAGAAAGATAGGTATTACCCTGGAAAAAAGTAAAAAGTATAAAAGTTAAATTTCAGTATATAGAAAGTATTACAAAAATGACCGTAAAAATTTGATAATTTCATACTGTATCACTTTAATTTCAATCGAACAAAAATTAGTTTTTAACCATCTCTGAATATGATCTGACGACAGCAAATTGATATTCGTATTGACATAAGATACACGATATCTGCAATCAACACCGTTCTAGATAATTTTCTTTCGCACTGTTATTTTCGCGTGAGATAATGCCCGTTTATACACGTAAAGTGATTCACGGTTGTGTTCACATATTTTCAGATACCGGCAATGAGAATTACCTTTATCGTTCCTAACATTGTAAACACTGCGTTTATTTGTATTCCATTATTACCTCTGATATTCTCACAAAATGATTTCCTCCATGTATGAATTAATTACTGTGTTAGGACTCGTATCCAGCCTCGACTTATAAATCTTCAAACATTATTATAGAGGCCTTGTAGAAAATAAGTGGCAAAAATTAAATTCTATATTACAGTATTATCATTGGCACGTAGAATATTTTCTCATAAAAATTAGTTTGTTTTAATTTTGCCACTTACAGTGTTTTCTACAAGGACTTTTAAATTCCTCTATTAACACTTTCCACATTTAGAAATCCAGTAGAAGTCGAATAGGACAGTGGAATCAGCTCATTTTTGTAAAATTTAAAGACGGAGATGATAAGAGTATTTATAGAGAACACTAAAATTACTAACAAACTATTATTTACTTCTGCCCAAAACTATTGACCACAGAAGGTTCAAATATTATTTCCAAAAAATTTGATACTGTTGAAACTAAAATTAACGAAAAGTACATTTTTTAGCGATATATTTACTCATCGCGCATTTCGTAAGGGTTATTTATTCCGCGATTGTTCGAAAGTTTTAATAGCTACATGTAACTATGATTAGTAATTATATGCAAATATCTCATAGGGATATCTGTTTCACTTTTATACTTCTATTGCCTATTGTCGATTGTAATCTATCAAGATTAAGAGATAGCTGGTAACATTTTCACCCGCACGATTCCATCAAATCACTGAATTGCGTAAGAATTAATTAGCTTCGAACATCAATTAACGGAGTATTGGAATGTTACAGGAAACGCGAAATGGATCCCGACAGTTTCAAGGATTTCGCCAAGGAAATGGCGGAATACATTACGAATTACCTGGAGAATATCAGGGACAGGTGAATTTTTATTGTTTTTTCATCGCTACATCCTGTTTTATCGTCCTTCGCATTTTTCTACATATCAGTGCATTGAAGCTTTCAATTCGTTACCTGTATAAAACGATACTAAGTAGTCTCGAAAGGATTCACTTAGATCAATTTTTTGTTACGAATTTTGCGTACGCTATAATCACAATTTTTAAATATGGGGACTGATATTCACTGAAAAATTTAAGAAAATATATTTTACATTGAAAATAAAAAGTTTAGTTACGCTTTTTTATGGGCAATGGCTTCAAACATTTAAATGTACCTATCTACACGTATGATTTATTACAAATTAGCCTCTCATGGAGAAAATTCTAAACGCCTATTGTTAAAAGTGATGAATATTTAAATAATTACAAGGTTCTTTTAATCGAAAAGCGCTGATTAAATAATATTTGTAGGAGAGTGTTGCCAACAGTGGAGCCAGGTTACATGAAGCCCCTTTTACCAACCGAGGCCCCGCAATCGCCAGAAAGTTGGGAAGATATTATGTCAGACATTGAAAGAATAATAATGCCAGGTGTAAGTATGAAATATATAATACTACGTAAAATCAGCTCTTTCGCCGTATAACATAAGAAAGAAGAATACATAAAATATTACAAATGGGGCTGTAGAGAGAAGAGCATTTAACTTGGAATATATGGATGCAAAAATATATATTGTAGTGCTGCATCTTTAATTTTTTTTCATTGTAATAAATTTCTATTTCAACAAATGAATGTTTCCTAGGTCACCCATTGGCACAGTCCAAAATTTCACGCATATTTCCCTACTGCCCAATCCTACCCAGCAATTGTGGCTGACATGCTGAGTGGTGCTATTGCTTGCATTGGATTCACTTGGGTAAGAACTGCTCTCCGAATATTAATCAAATATATTTTCTACACTACTGTACAGTATAGAATTAAAGTAGACAGCCAAATCCCATTTCGTCTTTGATATTTTATATCAAATTTACTTAATATATTTTAGTATATCAGATTTCCCAACTTATGAATGAAACTTTGATCATACTTTATATTAAATCAAACTCATAGTTTCGTTAAAGAAATATTTATTGCAACTCGTTTAGATGTTACAAAAATTTAATAGAATCACTCAATCTTCCATGCAGATTGCTAGTCCTGCTTGCACGGAGTTGGAAGTGATAATGTTGGACTGGTTAGGAAAAATGTTAGACTTGCCCAAGGAATTTTTAGCTTGCAGCGGTGGAAAAGGGGGTGGTGTGATCCAGGTAATATTTTTTCTACTGCCGAAACGATAATTCTGTAATAACCAGATTAATATACATACACAAAATTTAACTATTTATTAAAATTTAATACTCTGCCCGTAAATAACAATCAACGGTCGATTCCATTTTATAGGGAACTGCGAGTGAAGCCACTTTAGTCGCACTTCTCGGCGCCAAGGCTAGGAAAATAAGACAAATCAAGGAAGAGCATCCAGATTGGACGGACAGCGAAATAGTTGAAAAACTGGTGGCTTATAGTTCTTGTAAGTACTTTTTGAATAAATACTACTAAAAGTGAATAAAAATGTTAGAATAATATCATAACATTTCGAGCTTATTTGAGGAACTACTTATATTTCAAAACTTATTCGAATTTCGTAATATGATCCACTCCCGAAATGAATTAATAATTTAAAAATAATTCTGTTACAAAAAGAACGCAATGCAGTGCACAATCCCTCTAAAATATCTGTCATACTTCGATTCTACATAAATATTATTTATAACAATTTCTCTTACACTATAGTCCACAATCCAGAGCAAAGAAAAAGTTTTTCCTTATTTACTATTATTCCAACAAAATTTAATCACCTAGCTGAATAACCAAGCTTCAACTAAAAACAATTTGTCTTCAAATGTTTAACCACGTGGCCCACTAAAACACCAATTTTATTAATTTCCCGGGGGCTTAACGAGCATCGTTTTCCATTTTAAGTCGCACAGGTACTGGAATCTCGAAATATTCTTTACCGAAAGGAAATGATCTTTCCAAAATATAATGTCGATCCTTATTTCCGTTATATCAAACCCTTTATGGCGAACAATGAAAAAGGGGATGAACGATGGAGCGATTAGAAATTGGAGCGCGTGTCTTACCGTGATTCCCCGTAAACAAGATTAACGATGACGTTGCCCGGCGCTCTTTAACATTTGACAAAGGCACGGGAGCCGGGGGGGTGAAATGACAGGGCGAGTATGGGGTTGCAGCACTTCATCAGCCAGCACTTTGTCACCATAGCAACGCGTAATAACCACTCGAGTTATTCCAACCCGACCACCCCCAATCCACCCCGTCCCTACCCCGACGGCCACTCCATGTCCCTGTTACCACTTCTGTCTGCTGGTCACGTCCAATTGCGAAAAATTCTGCCAATCCAGGCGAGGATTTTACAATTCTCTAAATGTAACTTATCGCCTCGTATATTAAAAGAAGACAGGAGAAAGAAACTAGCTATTCTCTCGAGAAATCCTTTTTCATGGAGAATCTATTGATAATCATTCTTTCCGAGATAATCATTACTGGCTATTGTTCTTTCGAAGCGGGTGATTAAAATGAGGCACTGCTTTATGGATTCTTGGTGTCTATTGTTCCTGTTAGTATAATGGATAGGGGTGTTTCAGATTGATTGACGAAGTGTGTATATGTTGTGGTCCTTTTGTTATGGAAGGGAAGTGTGATGTGGTTGCAAGATACTTGTGACTTGTAACTCTTGAATAATTTATTAGAACAGTTGACGGTTTGTGTAAAGCGTACATATAAATGTGTTGTATATCTAAATTGTTACACAGATTTTTAAGGGAAGCTAAGCTAAGCTAACAAGGGGAGGACACCATGTGGTAGACACATTCGTCGTCGGGGTGCATTTTGAAGACGTCTGCACCTTAAAAAAAAAATTTATACATTTTTTTATAAATTTTTTTTAACTTGGGGAAATCTTCAAAAGGCACCCAGACGCTTCCAGAAGGGAATCTCCCGCGGGCGCCAGGGCAGTGTGGGATTTTTACCCACTAATTTCGACATAGATCCATCATGCCAAGGCTCATAAAATCGGTGTCTACCACATGGTGTCCTGCCCTTGTAAGCTATGCTATGCGATGCTATGTTTTAACGTAGCTGTTGGTGGAAACGGTTCCATAAGAATGTATCGAAGCTAATTTTTTTTAAAACGTAGCATGGCATAGCATAGCATAGTTTAGCATCCCGGTGGATTCCCGGCTTTATGGTATAAATTTGAGAATCGTGATATTTCTTCCGTCTTTAGTGCCAGCTTGAATATTACCAAGGAATTCTGTAAACGTGCAACAATGACAGTACAACGGAAAGCAAACTCATTTTCGCTTCCGCTTATTGTGCAGGTCAAGCTCACAGTTCCGTGGAGCGAGCCGGGCTTCTAGGAGGCGTAAAGTTCCGGTTGCTGGAAGTAGACTCGAAGTACAAACTTCGCGGTGATACACTGGCGGAAGCTATTCGCAAAGACAAAGAGCAAGGACTAATACCATTCTACGTAAGTTCGAAATTCGAGATTAATTCAATTCGAAATTACCATTCAAAATTCAAGTCGGATACCGTGTACACCTCCAACCCCAAGTTTATCGAAATCGAAGTCTTGTATAGATAAGTTTTTAGTCTAATATTTGTAAGGACAATATTTTCACAAACGAACGAAATGAAAATATTTCTTCTTCGCAGGCTGTTGCAACTCTAGGAACAACTTGCTCTTGCGCGTTCGATCGTCTCGATGAAATGGGTGTCGTTGCAAATCGCGAGAACGTGTGGCTACACGTGGATGCAGCTTATGCTGGTTAGTTTATGAAAAATCCTATTGATTTTTTAATTTTATTTTATTTATTTTATTTTATTGTATGTAAACGGGAAGGGGCTCCCTTTAGTGTACAAGAGTAAGAGGGTACATATTGAAACAAAAAACAAAACAAAAAGAATAAACCAGTAAGATAGATGACGCAGGGTGCATAAAATAGTTTGTCTAACAAGCTCCGGTAATCAAAATAATCGCATTAGCAAAGTGCACAGCTAAAATAGAGAAGAGCAAGTGAATATCACAGTGCATTATTCGGAATATTTAGATGACGTTTGAGTGCAGAATGAGATATGGCGAAAAGGTCAAAAGAACTGGCATACTTATTAGCTACTTCACAGATTCGATTAATTTAATCCGAGAAGCCAAGATTCGACTTGTAAGCCACGATATAAAACAGTCTTGTATCCCTGAATTGCCTAGGCGGAATATGGAAATTAATAGAGCATAGTATCTGAGGACAGTTAACTAGTCCATTGACTATCTTATGAATAAATAGTAAATCGGAAACGATTCTGCGGTCTTGTAAAGTAGGAATGTTAAGAGATTGCATGAGTGGTATACAGTTATGATCACACCTCGCCATACGTTGACCAGTTTTATATGCAGCATATCTCAGGAATCTATGCTGTATCTTCTCTAGGAGATAAATGTATTTAGATTGATGGGGTTTAGATTGATTTTTCAATTGATTGCTTTAGGCTCCTCTTTCATCTGCCCTGAATTTCGACATCTAATGAAGGGAATCGAGCTGGCCGATTCCTTCAACTTCAACCCACACAAGTGGATGTTGGTGAACTTCGACTGTTCGACAATGTGGTTGAAAGATCCAACTTTCGTTATCAACGCCTTCAATGTTGATCCACTGTACCTGAAACACGACATGCAAGGATCCGCTCCTGATTACAGGGTAATTTCTCATTCTGTTACCGATATCTTCCACTCTTCCTAGCACATAATTTGCGTAATAATAGTAGTTTATTATGCGTCGAGTGAATTATGAAAACATATTTTTATAAGTAAAAAGATTTTAAGTTTATGTATGTTTATCGAGGAACATAATTTCTTTTCTTGGGTACGCTGGAAATTGCTTTGAATTAGGAAATTATTTGGGCAATTTTATACAGGGGAATGTACCTGCTTATTGAAATTTTGAGAAAACATGTATTCTCTGTCGCAGCATTGGCAAATTCCACTTGGACGTAGATTCAGGGCGCTGAAACTCTGGTTCGTCCTGAGAATTTATGGGGTGGAGAATCTTCAGCGATTTATTAGGAATCACGTCGCTCAGGCGCATGAATTCGAGGCTCTGGTGCTCACAGACCCTCGCTTCGAAATTGTTGCTGAAGTAATACTGGGACTCGTTTGCTTCCGGTTAAAGGTACATAATCATTTTTACTGTTTATATAGAGAAATGTGTTGAAAAATCAATGACAAATGAATTCCAATAAATTCATCTAAACTCCGATAAAGCTTAAATAAGAGTGGATTTTAAAACATTGTTAAACAATTTAAGGGGTTACGCTTTGGACTCTAAAAATAGCAGTCATCCTTAAGATTTTTTTTTAAAAATGATAAAGAAAATGGAAAATCTATAACTAAGCATTTAGTATACAACTATTGAAGTACACGAAAATATTTTTGTTTCTTTCCTTCGAACAAAGTGGCGTCGCACAGTGGGCGATACTTGCCTAAAGTTTTTTCAATATGTTTTTAATGTCTTCAGAGCATGTTGTAAGTATAAAATTTTAGTCATACTCACAATTTTAATGAAGAAAAAATTGTCAAATGTCACTTTCGTCGGACGAATCATGCGAATCGCTGGAATCTGATCTTCATTTTTTAATAATAGGCTGACATCAGGGCTTTTATTGTGTTCTTTGGATGATTTGAATGTAAAGGCGTTGTTGACATCTATTTAATATGTCTCTGTTGGTACATATTCGCAAATTCTTTGCTGAAAATATTTCTCGATAACGTCTACAGTCCTTAAGTCTACTCTCCTGGGCTTCTTCTAATAACTAATTGCCCTAATGGTAAAATACAGTTGTCTAATATGTCTTTTCGTTTCCGTCTCGAACGTGTTACTTGTTAAATTGATTTTCTTCAAAACGCGCAAATATGCGCAGTCATTTTTTTACAACTTAATCCTTTTTAGTCATTAATTGATATGTGCCATGAATTTGATTGAAGAGAGCTGCAGAAAAATTTTAAAGTCCTCTGAAATTTAAAAAAAACTTTTATTGTA
This sequence comes from Andrena haemorrhoa, assembly GCA_910592295.1. Lineage (NCBI taxonomy): Eukaryota > Metazoa > Arthropoda > Insecta > Hymenoptera > Andrenidae > Andrena > Andrena haemorrhoa. The sequence goes on from OU342943.1 coordinate 19,482,856, forward strand.
CTGTACAATGTTAATGCTTTAAAAAAACTTTTTTACAAAACTTAGTAATAACTGCTATATTGTCCAAAATACATTAGAAAAAGCGAAATTGAAGAATACAGATGAACACTAAAGTTATTTACTGTTAAAAATGAAGTACGAAATCACAGTACAAACAGAAAATCTCATTTTATAAATACCTGTAAAAGAAATTCATAAAAAAAGTAACGGTACTATTAATGGAACTTGTATATTATATTATGACATAAAAGTTTTTATCTTCAGGAAGAATTTATATTTCAGTAAAGTAAAGCTAGATTGACAAAATCGCCCACTGTGCGTCGCTGTGACCGGTCCATGTCAGTTCCTTTTTTTGGGGCGAGCCAAATTGGTGTGCAAGATAACTGCGAGCAATTGGATCTCTAAATAAACCCATCATTTTCATTTTCTACGTGATATTCACTAAAAAAATATGTTAAAGAAATATATAGATTTTTCATTTCCTTTATCATGTTCTCAAAATAAAAATCTTAAAGATAGCTGCTATTTTTAGAATCCAAAGTAGCGTAACCCTTGAACGTAGCAATTGACAACACATTCGAGATTGTATTAACTCGTTCCGACTGATACTTGAAATTCTTGATTACTAATTTTATAAAAAAATTGTATCACCTTTTACTGACTTAAACACAGTGCTCTGAAAAAATGTTAAGCGAAAGCAGACAAAGTAATTTGAAAGGAGGACACCTACTGTAACAGCACATATTGCCCAACAGGGATCGAACGATATAAACGAGACTCTATTGAAGAAAATCAATGGTGCCGGGAACATTCATCTGGTCCCATCGAAGATAAACGACATGTACTTCCTGCGGTTCGCGATTTGCTCGCGATACAGCGAGAGCAAGGACATCCAGAGCTCCTGGAAGGAAATAAAGCTCAGAGCCGACGAGGTCCTCGAGGAACAATCGGTCTCCAAGTGATGGCGGGCTCAGTTAGCCCGCGGTTGCAGATCCTTGGCCCCTGCCACCTGCAATCAATCCTAGCTTCTAGTTGTTTCTTGTTCTAGTTAGCCTAGAAGAACGCGTGGATGATTGAAGAATTGGGATCTGTCTTACGTATTCCACAGTTCCAGACACGAGGAACGGTGTGTCGTTGTTCAAGATTTCAGGCAAAATCGCGGACAAAGGGGAAGTTGGACACATTTCTTATCTGTCCAGACTGAATTATGAAATGGTTGCAGCAGGATCGGTAGTAGCAAACATTTCTCCCTTTCTTTCAAATATACATGCCTCGTAAATACTGTATTCCTCTGTCAGGTTAGTGTGGTGTAAAACATTAAAGGTAGTTCACCTTCACACCCACGAGTGATGTTGTTTTAATATTGCAAACGCCATATAAAGGTGGCATACTCGCGTAAACATCGTTGCAACTATAAATGGGTGACCAATTGTACTTTAATGAATTAGCGAATCCTTCTAAGGACATTGCAACAGTCACCGAGAAACTTGTAATCGAGGTGCTGGCGGTTTTCACTCTGCGAAGAGAAGAAATGTTTTAAAACTTTCTACGTGGCGATGTCACAGAATACTTTGAACACGAAGATCGTTATGCTGGAAATACATTGGACAGATCCCGTGAACATAACATGCCAAAGATCGTTCTTCAAGTTCGCTGTTTTACGCTGTCGTGCGAATGTTTCATGTGAACACAGTATTTACGTGTCGCCTTGTGCCACTTTTGCGACGTCTATAGCTAACCAGACCCATTAGTTCGCTTTCGTCGACTACATCGAGGCACATGGCAGGCACGGGTGAAACTTCTGTAACGTTGTTGCCCAATTACCCGCATGTGTGCGATTTACAGGAACGCTGGGTACCTGCGAAAATTCTGCGCACACTGAACAGTGAAACGTGGATAATGAAGTTCAGTAGTTATTCTTCTATTTTTCGTTATCGTTGTTTACCAATTATTCGGAGGAACTACTTAGTTATGGAATGTAATCACAGGTGTTCGAGAGAATTTTTGCATTTACCTAATTACTTGGGAAGCTGTACTGTATTATGACATCGTGACATTGTATTTATATTTAATAGGTGTAGTACTGCAGTGTAGATTGTAGATACTAATGGTGTGTACGTCGGAACGAAATCAATTGGCCTCTCAATGTCACTGAAGAGTCGTCGCTTCTGCATGACTTAGTGAATTTTTATTCGACTAAATTTTTGTTCAACTAAATTTAGTCGAATAATGTCCAACTTTGCTTCAAACAGAGAAAAGCTACTCAGGTGAAAGTGGGTTTTTGCGGCGAGTTGATTTTATTTCGACTAACAAGGGAAGTTAGGCAACTCGAAAATTCAGAGCATTATGAAACTTTGGGTGTAAGTAGAGTAATTCATCCGGAATGCAAGCCGATTTTTTGTGGGTGCTATAGTGCGGTTTTAGGGGGCGAAGTCACCCCTTGAGAAAATGCAGAATTTTCTTTTTCGTGAAATACCTCGAGAATGGTGAGAGATATCGAAAAGAAGTTTCAACAAAAGTTGCAGATATTTTTTATATCTACAAAACTGCGTAAAAATAATTATCGATAAATCTATAGTTTTCAAGCTACCCCTACCACTAATCTTTGATTCGATAATTTTTTACGCAGTTTTGTAGATATAAAAAATAGATGCATCTTTTGTTTAAACTTCTTTTCGGTATCTTGCACCGTTCTCGAGATATTCCAGGAAAAAGAAAACACTGCATTTTTTCAAGGGGTGATTTCACCCCCTAAATCCGCGTTATAGCACCAACAAAAAATAGGCACAGAGTTGCTTAAATTTCTGAATTTTTTGGTTGCTTAACTTCCCTTGTAAGTATCGATTGCAACACGAGAACGATTTGTTCCGAAGGCTGTTGATATCGATCGTGTCTTTAGCAGTGGGCTGGATGCAATTTGTGCAACACTCATTTGTGGATGTAAATTATTTTACTAAAATGAACACGAAAGATTTGCGATGTTTTTGAAGACGAACAGTCACGAAACGAAACTGTTTTTTTTTTAAATTTAAATACAAAAGAAAATAACAACAGTGCTCAATAATTTATAAATAATGTACATGGAGGGAGAAAAAATACTCTCAAGCAGAGTATAAATAAAATACCTTCAGGTGACAATACCTTTTTTGAGCTACTTGGATATTCTTTTAATACTCTCTTTTCTGTAGAAAGAAAGTGCGTTATTTCCATCTATTTACTTTAATAAGAATTTATTGTTTACACAGACATTGCATTTCATATATAAACGGATCTTTGTTGGTACGATTTTGTAATGTTAACATTTACAAAAATTTCTGAGGCAGGATATTCGATTAAGCGAGTGTTCTACGCGAGTAAAGTAATTGTAGAAATGATCTGTGGTGTATTCATAGTCGTAGGTAATGTCCCAGCACGTGCATGGAAGACAATATTGTGTAAAATATTAGCAGATTTGTAGATTGAATTTCCAACTGCGTTAGATGAGTGTTGTGTAAAATATTGGCTGGTTCATAGATTAATTTTAAATCAGAATAGACGACTCTCTGCTGCTACGCTCGTGTTTAATATTACATATTTTGTGTTACATCAAGCGCGTCCTACAAAATTGCACTCTGCAATCGTCGATGAGAAGGAGATTATTTATTCCATAGTATTATCAATCCAAAATTAGTATAGCCAAGCAAATAGCATTAATCTTCTTTCCTTTCTTCGATTTTCAAACGCAGCCTATTTATTCATTGTGGAATAACTAAATTAATATTGACACATACACAGACGAGTATATACATGAAATTTTGGTATGCAATGCATATTACTCCAATTAATAGGAGGCAATGTTAATCTAGAAAGTTGAACAATCAAATCTTTTTTTTCTCTTTCCCAATTTCACCACTTTATTAATAGTGTTACCATTATTTCGTTGCATATGTTCTATTTTTATTTTTGTAGGTAAGGAATTGAAATAAAGTCGATACTTTCGTGCTGTTCTCGTGCCAGTATTGTATACGCATTTTCAAATAGTAAAGAAACAGTATTGTAAATTTAAAAAAAAATGTTGGACATCTTATAAAAGATTTTTAGGGCGTTATGAAAATTATATTAAAACAACAAGATCAGAAAAAACGGAGAAACGTTATATCCCATTGAAATACTTAAAAATCGAACGTCTTGAGTGTTGCAAAATGGAAAAGAGGATTCGTCTTAGAGACTTGTTGATCCAATACTCATGTATGGTAATGAGCGAACAGTAAGAAGTATATATATATGTTGTAAATAAGTTATGTAGATAACTATACGTATATATGTATGCAACATATCTGTCTTCCCCTGATAGACAAGCCACCTCCGTTCCCGAATATTTATATTTATTGGCCATGATCGTGCTCGAGACACAATATCGCAGTTATTAATTAAATACGAGAACATGAAATTATTTTTTATTCTTTGCATCATATATTTTACGAAACTGAGCATCGATACTAATACCCAAATGTATAAAAGTTCATAAGAACCCATTTTCAAATGGTTGAGCTTCATTATTCTGGAAAACCATTTAGTATTATAATAATTCAGTACATATTTCGATGTCACAATAAAAAATTCTTTACAATATTACTTCGACTGTTGTTACAAATACTAAAATATTCACTCTTCGATTGACAATCTATCAACGACGTCCAACGAAAAATTGCCGTATTTGCTTTCTTGACATTCCAGCAGAAATCAATTTTTGACCTCCAATTCCGACCGCAGAATAAATTCTATTTGTTACGCGAATAAGTACAGGAACGAATTGTAAACTGCGGAAACCTAAACTAACTGCTATATCCAATTTTGTTACACTCATTTTTGTAAATTTAGGCGAAAGACGAGGGATGAAATGATATCGCGTGACGAATTAGTTGGCGAGGATGGTCCCATTGTGGCCTAGAATAATCAATTTTCTTCCAATTACCGCGGATTGTATGAGAGGTATGGAAACAAAGCGGTATTAAGTATTTAACAATGCTAAATGGCCAAATGTATGCACTAGTATTTGGTAAGCTTGGTCAAATAACGCATTGTAGAATAATGTTATTATTGTTGCATTGTGGATACGAATTGAATTTCGCGCACCATCTGAAAAATATGGCCGGCATTCAATATACACGTCTACCAGAGTGTTTATTTAAAAAATTAATTGTAACTATCGTTTACACGTCGTTTTCACTAATTAATTATTGAGCCATAGAAATTCATAACTCGAAATTGATATCAAATTCCAAAATTTATTGGTGATTCAGACGACTTATAATTGCTTCGAGTACTTTTATGGCATCTTCAATGTAAAGTAGTGCTGCAACTGGGACAATAAATAGATTTAGAATTACTTTGCACGGTTTGGTCTGGCGAACGAGTAAACGTTCTTAAAACTGCTTGGAATGATATATTTTTGGATGGAAAATATATAAAAGTATAGTTTGGTAGTACAATAGGGGGTAATTTTTCACCAAGGTAAGAAGTACACCGAAGGCATTAATTTGAAACAGAAAAGTAATAGAAAAAATCGATTTCTGTTGATAAATAATCTGTGAGAAGTAAGAACGTTTTCTCGATGAAGTAACGCGTATTGCTGTTAAACGGGACCAACGGAAAGTAATAAAAAGGAAATGTAACCGTATGTACGTACCTGCTGTATCGATATACGAAGATTTCTTTGACCATTTTCGTTTGATTTAATGCGAACAGTTACACGTTATAATATATATGTGTATTATATAATATATGAATGTTGGAAATGTCTGTCCAAGTGTCCTCGTCGTTATAGCAATGTGAATGCAATAATAAATTATGTATTACACATAACTTAATTATTATTTTGCCTCGAATATTAAATTTTACAAATACTTCGAACAGGGTACAAGTATTTCAACCAAAGACAGTAAAAACTGTTTGAACAAGATATTGCTCTGAACAGTTGCAGATATACTTCCTACTATTCGTTTGATAGTATCCAAAGGAACAAAAGAATTTTCAAAAATCCTGTATGTATAACTGTAAACTGTCTAACACTTATAGAAATATATACCATACATTATAAAGCATGTGCGGACGAGGAAGGTAATTAGAAGCATAGATTGCAACAAATTATAATAACACCAAGCCACAGGAATCCATGCAGATGCAGTCACTAATATAAATAAAACTAAATTTTGAATTGAGTATCACATTTTTTTATTCCAATTGACTGCGAGCGGTGTAAAGGTACAACCATCAAGAGCATTCTTATTAAGTCGAAGAATGAAATATATTTCTAGAAAAATTTCGGACACATGATCGCTGCATATTTAATAACGAAACACATCAATGTTTCTCAATTGGCCAAGCTTCACTAACAAGAATTTTCAGTCGGTTCAGTGCACAATGCGATCTGGACATTCGGCGTGTTCCCGGACAGACGACCTGGCGTACATATATTTTCTGCGACGTCCACGAATTCTTCGTGCCACCGCGGAATTACTTACGTGGTTAGCTTTTAACAGGGGGTTTAGTCGGTGGCCCGCCAAAGCGTTTCGTCAGCTGGATTATTCTCTCAGCTTCGCGAATACCGCTCAATCGTGCCCCGTGAACTGTGCTGTAGTGTCCTGGAATCGTGGCCTCGCCAGCAAATAACAGAATCGGCGGTATCGGCTCGCACGTACCTGATGAAAGAAATCACTGTCTAAAGAAAGGGGCCAAAAAATGGTAAACCGGGAAACTAAAAGGAATTAGAAGGAACTGGTATTCACAGATTTGGAAGATGGTGTTCCACAGATTTGCTGAAATGTAACTAACACGTGTACCTACTGGGAGAACCTACTTTTGGAAAATTGAATTATTTTTATAATCCTGTTTCATATAACGAATACCATATTTTGGACCGTAATGTCAAAGAATAAGTTTAATTTGCAAGTTTCTCATTTTTAATGTGTCCAAGTGCTGGACCTATGTCAGCTTTCTTGAGCATAAAGAAGTGTAGGATAAAACTATGGATATTTAGCCGAACAAATCACATGATACGGTGTGTGAGAACAAGAGAAATTGGATCCTCTGAATTATGCAGGAGACACTATTATTTTCATCCTTAATATTCAACTCATTCCTGTAAATCCTCTCGGACCGTGACACCAATTGTTCTTAGCAATGTAATACGAGTTACTGACAATTAAATTGATGTGTTGGAAAGTTACTTTGTAGAATACTTTTACATGTACAGTCGCATCGGAAAGTAAGTTGACACTCTTTAAAATCGCATAACTTTTTTAAAATTGGTCCAAACGACTTGAGTTTTTTTAGAAGCTAGAAGGATTAGTTTGCTAAGTGACGTGTTTCGTTGTTTTAAAAAAAATGCATTTGGTCGGAATAGCAAAAAAATAGTAAAGGTCGTTTTGTAAACTTTTTTTGTGAGCCTGTAATGAAAAAAATGACCTTCACTATTTTCATCGCTATTCCAACCGGTTTCAATTTTTTTCATAACGACGAAACACGTCACCTAGAAAACTAATTCCGCTAGCTTGTAAAAAAAACTCAAGTCGTTTGGACCAATTTTAAAAAAGTTATGCGATTTTAAAGAGTGTTAACTTACTTTCCGATGCGACTGTGGACAAGTTTGGCTAATGTGTGCACGCCGTACCTGGCAAAGGACTGGCTAGATCACACTGATGACCGACGGTACTGTCCATTCCCATGTAGCTGTATGCGCCAGCAAAGAATTGATCCATGCACCATTTGCTTCTAAGAAGATTAGCTGGATATGGGAGCGTAGGATCACCGGTGAATTGTCGGAGAACTCTTGTTATCGACTCCACGATCTCTTCGTCGGAACATAATTCCATATCTGCCGCCTCGCGGCCGCAGATCCATGCACACAAAACGTGCTGGGAAGTCGACAATTCTTCTATATTAGATATTCCTAAGGTATATAAGAAAATATCTATTACACAAATTCATATCTCTGAATAATTCTGTCACAGCTGAATGTATGGTTATACACCCCGCTGTAACCGCGAACGTGGGCATTTGGAAAATAGAATACGAGGTAAATGAGTAATGAGCGAAAGTCAAGTGATATTCTGAAAAGTGAGGACTAAAAACCTCTTGCAAAATATTAAAATGCTGTATCTTTTTTTGGCTACTATATCCAAGAAATAACTTAATTGTAAATGGGTAACTAGTGACTACTCTTTTTTTAACATGAAAACATTATTTTTTATTATTACTCTCTTTTCTTCGATTAATCAAACTCGGGTACTCATTTTAAACACGAAGAATTACCATATTTTGAAGATTTATAAGGCAATCTTTCTAAGTTGATATCAATATGATTATCTTTTTAAGGATCTCTACATTCAACTTACTGTATTATACTTTTCAGAATCTTATTCCTTTACCTTTGATAAAATAATTACTTCAAAAACAGTCGGTAGTGTCTTGATCATATTATCAAATGGACTTGTTGATGTTGAAACAAAATGGTTATCTGTCTGCTAACCTTTTATCCAGTCACATCTATCGGCGAGTTCGTCAGCGGACCAGGCCAGCTTAATGCCACCTTCCTTCCAAACCCAGAATGGCCTCGCGTACTCCAAGAATATTTTATTGACGTAGCCGTATCCCAATTTGCAGATAGCTTCGACTTTTTCCGCGGGCAAGGCTGGGCAGAAAAGCTTGTCGTGCTGATGCTTCAGAACTCCAAGGGACACGGTGACGATAACATAATCGGCGGGAAATTCTTCACCGTCGCAACACTTCACCACTGCTCGAGGGCAAGAATCACTTATGGCGCCCCATCTTATGCAGCTCACTGGCTTGCAGTATCTATTACAACAGATAACACGATCTTATTGGATATTAATTGCATCTTCAAGTTCTATTAAAGCTCTATTTCGACTTGATATTTTGGTACCCAAATTACCAATTGGATATGATCATCGAATGGCTATTCAATTCAATGAGGAATGTAATAAAGTTTTAATGGATAAAATCGGAATGTATGAGAAAAACAAATATAGGTAAACTTTTACTTCTCAAAGTAAAATCAAGAAAATATGAAAAACGTGGGAGCAGGCATTAGATAGACTCTGATAGACAAATTATATTTTTTCAGTCACCAGTCAACCGACTCGAGGGTCGCACGTTCAGCTATGAACGCGACAATTTTACAATCTTTCAATTTCAAAAGCACACTTAGTAATTTTTATTTTTACTTTTATCTAACTTTCCTTGAAAATGGTCAGAATCATTGACCGAAACGTTGGAATTTGATAAAATAATGTTTTAAAATTGCAAATAGCTTTTGTTTAAGTATTCAAAGGATCGAACCAGTGCGCCGAAATCAACATTCTTTTAATTAGAACAATTTATGCGGTCGAAATTCAAATTATATTATCTGATAGACAAATTAAGACTCTGTGATAAAAGTTCTATTAAGGGTCCCCTCCGGTCAAAATGCTTGAAAAATACGTGATTTTCATGAATTAAAAAAAAATAAACTGAACGAAGTACAGTAAAAATGCTTTTTGGACTTTATTACTTCATATTTGAAGAATAAACAAAAAAATTGCCTTAAATATAGAGCATTCATTATACCACTTTAGAAATTAGAGCTCTTGACGGGCGCCACTGTAAAAAGCTTAATTATGAACCGATTTCAAAAACTCTAACGGACTTCTTTTCATAATTAGTAATTTTGGATCACTAATTTTTTTATGGACAGATTCTATGCGTAGAAAAACTGCTTTTTTGCAACATTGTGTTTAAACATGTGCTAAAAATCGCCGGATTGTTCTTTTTGCAATGAAGACGGATAAGGCGACAACCATTCACATATATTTTAAGAATATTTTTAATTTTGTTTATTTCAGACGATCCTGTCACGAGTTCTGATGGCGCCCGTCAAGAGCTCTAATTTCTACAGTGGCACAATGAATGCTGTATATCTAATGCAAAGATTGATATAATTCAAAGAATAATTTTTTGTTTGCTCTGCAAATATGTAGTAATAATGTCCGAAAAGCTTTTTTACTGTATGTTGTTCAGTTTCTTTTTCTTTAATTCATGAAAATCACGTATTCTTCAAGCGTTTTGACCGGAGGGTACCTTTAAGATAGAAGTGTCATTTTTTAGCTCTCTGACTCATGAACGAATAATAACTGAGCTTTTCTGGTCGACACAAAGGTTGTTTTGTGATCGTTAACTAACTTGAGGGCACAGCTTGGCAAATCCCGCATTAAGGGAGCAAGGACACCCACGTATCCTAGGGGCACCCTTACGTTGCCACCAGGGATCTCAATGTAACTTCCAAACTGATCTGCTGAGACGAGCGATAAATCATCGCCACATCGACATCTTACGCAATTCGTCATTCCATACATCACCCTGGCTGCGTCATACCTGAAGACGGAAAATCGCCAACGCTATCGGGGGAAAACAATCTGCGGTATCGTGTCGTTAAAAACGCAGTGATGTAACGTCACGTGTCAACTAGAGGATCTCGTGTACCATCAAGCTGCCAGACATTCTTTTTCTCTGGAGGAATGTAACTATAGTTATTAAAGGATAAAACGCACGAGCTGGCTCTCCTATTCGAATAATATTGTTCCTAGCTGACAGGGTATTTGATATTAAAGAAATTGTAAAGCTACGTGGGAAAAGCATTAATATTATTCCATTTCTGATATTTGACTCATTTTTTAGAAACGTGATCCTCTAATTACTTTGAGCACTGTATTTGGAATTGCTCAAAACAAAGACGAGTACTAAATGAGTGACCTACTGCCGTTCATGTATCTAAGAACCCTGAGCCATTTGTTTACCTTCTTAATTAGCCAGTGATCCTAATTTTCGTGAAAATGCTGTCAAAAGTGAATTGCTCACTCGAAAACGTATTCATTTAAGTTACAATTTTAAGTGTACAGTATACTTGTGTTCAAAACGTCTACTATCAAGTGATATTGTTCACTCTTTAATTTACGAAGACTGTATTGACCATCATTCATCTATGTGACAAAAGTTTAAAAACACTCACAAAATTGCTTTCAAAATAATTGTCATTCCTGGAGTATCTTTTTTGTAAGATCATTCAATTCCTGAGAATATTCGTCGTCATCCGCTATGTTGTGTATAATTAATTCTTCAATATCACTTAAATATGCGATTATAATGATATAAAAAATAAAGAACACGTTAGAAAAAAAAACATTAGCTACGAAAATGACTGGCAACTAGGTGGTACACAAAGTCTCGAAGATTAATATGTTCCTGGTTGTACCTCTGAATCTGCACTATGTTTTCGAAAAATACATAGTTGCATTCCTACCATTTCCAATATATCACTTACCCATCTCTGTGTGCAAAATATTACGTCACAGTTACTCTCGCTTCTGAACTGAAACTTATTGCAAATTTGTTGTCCTAATTAAATCCCTCAACTCAATTCAAACTACCCCAGTTAACACAGCAATGGCTACACGTAAACAAATTAACAAAAATAATATCCACAAAGTATAACCCAGAGATTACTTGTGCAGCAATTCCAAACAATTTCAAACAACATTGCATAAGTTTCTAATAAAAATAAGGAGGATTAATGTAGACTGTATCCCCAGGTAGTACCATTTTGTTTACCCTTTATACTAAACTCAATGTCTCCGACCAAAACAAAAACCTGCACCAAACTTAAGACGAAGTAAAATTTTGGCAAGTATAAGACATTAACCCTGCAGTGCACACGTGGGGCCTGGCAGGTTCAAGTGAACCGTTAAATGAATGTAAAAAAGGAACCTCTTAAACAAGTGGTACCATATTTTACATAGCTTTCTAGAAGCCTGTTCTCATGAGATTGAAAGAGATTCAGGTACCGATGACCCGTAGTGTTAAAGCCATACTTGTTCAGTATTTCATTTTGTTATAAATATTTTCCTTAATAAAGATTGAGCGCAATAGATTACGTATAGCCTAAAAATATATTTTCCTCAAAATATCCATGCATTCCTAGATTTGAGGGATATGGGCCTATGAGGCCCAACCTGTGCAATGGTGTAATTTTAATTTACGCGTGCACTGTAGAGTTAAAGAGCTAACAGCTTCGTAAAATATTGATTCGAATGGAGCACAGAAACTGAACGTCAACGATGGATTTTACAACTATGTACTTTTACATCACTGCTGATAAAATTTTCAGTTGACCTGGACAACTGTACCGTTGCTCCTCCGGGAAATTGTGGAGCTCCTGCTGAATTCTGACGCCCATGAAATTCAGCAACGTACCGTGGGTGCGGCCACAACCTAGGGAGAAAAGGGTTGCCGCCTGTTGCTCGATTTGCCGGAAGGTGTGATAAGCCGTGATGCTGACGGGAAGATCGATAGCTCGACCGTCGCTCGTGCAAAAGAGCCCGCGACTTGGATCAGGTCTGAAAATAGGTGGCTTCAGAAGACCCTCTTGGGCAGCCAGGGTGAAAACAGGGTTCGCCACGCACCCCCCCTCGATCCACGTGGCACCCATTTCCGCCACCACGTCGCCCAGCCAGCATGAATGAATTCGGCCTCCTGGTCTGCAAAGAGGGTTCGTTATCGATACCTCGTAATTCATTTCTCAATCTGGAATGCATGACGTAATCATAACGACCCGGGGAAGCCATATTGGGGAAACATTTCACCATTTTTATCATGACAGATGAGAGCGATTCCATGACAAGGAGTGATTCTTTGCATGAGGGTATCCGGAAAACGTGAAATGAGTTCCCCACTCGTAACGTTCCCGTTTTGAAAGTTCGTTGAATATATGTGTATTACTGGATTAATGTAAGAATTGGATTTCTAAAATCACTGGACTTTGTTACCCTTAATTTTCACATTTAAAGGGGTGCAAGAACGAAATTGAAAAATAATTTCGATCGCTTATGATAGCCACAAGGCTTAGAAGTATTTTAAAAAAGATTTCATTGGAAGCGTAAATTTACAGCGTAAAAAGTAACAGGCGGGCCAATGCAGGTAAACGCAGGTGAACATCGTAACTCGAGAACGGATCGATATTTTTTGTTGAAATTTTAACTGAACCTACAAAACACTTTTCTCCACAATGTGGAATTCGCTCAAGAAGATCGCATATCTTTGACAACATTTGAGACAACATTTATCACAGGATTACTTCAGTAAAATCCTTCAAACTTGATATTTGTTGTGTAACTCCGTGAATTTTTATTAAAATTCTCGACCGAGTTCCACGTCGCGGAGAGGAGTATTTTGTAGGTTCAGTTAAAATTTCAACTAAAAATATTAATCCGTTCACGACTTAATGATGTTCACCGTTTTAACGCGTGCATTACGCAGCGCCCACTTTGACGCTTTGTAGTTCCTTTAATTTTTAATATTTTTCGGGTTTCCTAGTCTTAAAATGCGTGTTATATCCACAGTAAAGTATTGTAAAACGTGCAAATGGTATGAATTATTAGTCGTCGTTGAATCCAACCCAAAACGAACTGTCCATTTTAGCCGTCTAATACCCGTGTACCCCCTTAAAGATATCCAAAATTTGAAGTGAACACTAAAAATTTTAATACACATAATTGTAATGCTTCAATCATTATAAGGCACATTTTAATGCAAGTTTTAGTGTGATTCGTGGTAAGACATAAGGCATACCTATCCGTTGCCTCTAGTATCGTGAAATTCTGAAGACCACATTGGGCCAATCGATGAGCCGCTGAAAGTCCTGCCATTCCTGCACCGATGATCACCACCGTTGGTTCTGGCTTGCATGGATCCAGCATGCATGGGTCCAGCTGGCAGGACTCGAATTTGGCCAGTTTTGCGCATGGTGGTATACTCTTCTTTTCTCCACCTCCACATTTTTCCGATGAGAAAATTCTATTTGACATGGACGATGGGAATTAGCATTGTGCACATGTCCCTTTCACAAGATCGTCGTAACGTAAAATAGAATTTTTAAAAATTTTCCAGGTACATGCGAATCTTTATACAATTCAGACTGAACAGTTTTAACCCTTCGTTGACACATATTTTTTCGGTCAACTTTGACATACTGGGTGGCTCACACCCAAAGCAATTTTTGAACGACTGCCATTCTCGTCTGAAGAACCCAATCGTTATGAAAAAAATTAGGGCTCAATTTTAAGGTCTCCAGAATGTATTCAATAGTTTTTTTATTGAAATTTGATCACAGTTTATGTAAAAAAATTCTAGATTACCATATGTCGAGAAAATACGAAAAAATCTTCAAAAAATTGTAACTTTTACAAATTTCAATATTAGAAGTTAAAAATCTACAGAGTTGATTTTCAGATATAGTATTTTCAGAAAAAAATAGTTAGTAAGTCGGCTTTGGAGAAAAGGTTCATGTTTTTCATTTTGCAACATAGAAGGTAGGCTATTTCGGTAATTGAAAAAACGGAGATATTGCACGAATATCCAGGATATTCTACATATTGAAAAAGATACAGAGCCTCAAATTCAGTTTATAGGTGGTTTACACCCAGAGTGTCAACGAAGGGTTAATCCTTTTGAATATCCTAAATTTCAATTTTCGCGATATACCGATGAAATGATACTTTGTGTATTTTTTACTTTTTTGCTGAATGATTTCTTTTTATTCTGTATATATAATATGGTATATATATATATACTATATATATGTACTATATATATATATATCACAGAATGTACTATATATATGTACTATATATGTACGTATTTTTAAATTACGTATTTTTAAAAATTTAACGTATTTTTTCGTCGAATTTGGTAAAAACTGTTCACGGAAGAACTTATATATATATATATATATATATATATATATATATATATATATATACAATTTTAATTTTATATATTTTAATATTATATTCTTTGTTTAATATTATATTCTTTGTTTGGCACATTATGTGATTTTATTTTTGTAAGTTCTTCCGTGAACAGTTTTTACCAAATTCGATGAAAAATACATTAAATTTTGTTATGACTGAAGTGAAATTTAATAATAATTCTGCCTGTGTCATAACTGTTGAAAAATATATACCTTTGTGTAAATACATCTACTAGGTCTCAAAACACGAATTATTCGAAAATAAAGTGTTATCGTATAAAATGCTATTTTAAGTACTAAAAAGAAACATAAAATAAGCCGCGGTTATATTTGAAAATGAATGTGCAATGAGAATTGCAGTTCAAATTCAAACACCGCAAATATAATTTTGTTTCTTCCTGGTTTTCAAAAATGTATCTTTGGAAACATCATATTAGTGACTAAAATTACTCAACTCATTCCATTGTAAATAGTATATTATATCGTACTGCAACGAAAATAACAATAATTTTAAATATTTCACATATCAGCTACGTTTCAATCGAGCAGTTATCCGACGTTAGTTGCATTATTTGTTACGAAACAGTAATTCGCAAACGGTATGAAGGTAAAATATGTAAGTCAAAATAATTTTTCATTAAACAGGAAATGTTCCTCGTTACACAGGATTATATCCGTAAATATAATACATGCAACAATACATACAAATAAAATCTTCATGGACGATTTAACTCCATTGTAACTCACCCAATAAATACAGTAATCCTGGCTCTTGAACGTAAGCCTAATAGTTCCTGCTAAACACCCCCAAATAAGAAACAAAATTATTACACGGGCACCGATTCGCTTTGACCGTTTGAGGAGAATCAAAATTTAAAATTGAATGCCAAAATATTGAAGTGGTCCTTCCAATCCCCTAAGTCTGACACGGACACAGTAGATGGAGTCCTCTAACGTGCATTCCAACCTCAAACTTATATACATAACAGAGGATGTTGCAACGTGTATTTTATAAACAAAATAGGACTATATTAGTTTGTCTACTTGCGACACGTATTAAAAAGAACATGTAACGTAGGAACAAACGTTCTGAACCCAAATGTCACAATATGGCCCCAATTTGCTTGATCTACCTTATTAAAACTGTGTGGACTCTCCGACCTGGTAGCCTGGTCCTCGTAAGTAGCATTTCATTGGACGTAAACCGGCGGAACTGATGAATTTGTTCATGAAGACGTTGATGGCTGCTCTTGGTAGAAATTTTGATTTTATTTAAAGAGGGTCCCCTATTGGCGAACGTTGCTATGAGGGGAGCATGTCACACGCGCAAACAAACGACCATTGCCGTCATGACGTTCTGTTGTTGTTGAGAGAACGTGTCATAGCCGACTACAAGCAACTTTTCTGCTTGTCATTGGATCGTGATTAGTAGTCGAGCCACTCAATTTTCGCAATTCATCAAAACTGTTCACCATACATTATTTACTGTGCCGTTAATATTTAACGAACTTTTAACGTCCAGTTTTATTAATTTACGAGGAAAAAAGGAATATGAAATTGAAAAGGATTATAGTCTTTTGTAACTCAAGGAAATTTTTAAAATAATTTCCTTTTTCAATTGTAGCACTATAATAGACTATAGATCCTAAGAAAAGTGGATTGTGAAAGTCATCTCTACAGTAATACAATAGGAGCAGAATTCTTTTAAATAATATCATGGGTTAGGTAAAGTTGTAATTTTTTCAGTACCTTCCTCTTTCCCTTTTAGAAATTAAGTAAGCTTACTTTAAGATTTCATTTGAGGGGCATGACTCAGCAGGGATGAGACATGAGTGAAAATAGTAAAGAACAAACAAAAGTAATGTCGATTATAAATATTATTTCAAAAGAAATGCATTCTTACAATTAAATCACACAGAGTTCCCGCCTATCCCACTCAAATTTTGTGTAATATGGCCACCTTCATCATACCATCAAATTATTATTTTAAGCTCAATTTATTTTGTATTAGAGACTATTGCCTTAGTACCATATTTTCAAAAATTGCATTGCAAATTTTCATCACTTTTCCTATTTGCACCACCGAATCAATTAAAACATTATCAAAACTTTTTGCTACAATTTATCGACCTTCATTTTCTTGCAAAATTTGTCTTCGTATTAAGGATCGTTGCTATTGAAGCTCTTTGAACATGCAAACCGAAAAGGATCAGACACTATTCGACTATTCCCTAATTAATTAATTTAAGGCCATAAATGAATTTTACGATATCTTTTGCGTTTTTGATTCGAGGTTCAAGCTTTCTATCCTCGTTGCTATGTCGCCTGGAGATTTGACAAAAGACTCGCGCAAATCTTCCTGTAATGGAGGAGCTTGCGACCGCAAAACTTCCGTCGCCTGTTTCGTGATCTCGTTCCATGCAAATGTGATGTCTTCTTCTCGAGTTAAACGACTGCACACCACGAATCGAGCGATCAATTTTCCGCGATAAGTTGCTGCGACGATGTAAATCTTCTTCTCGTCTGTCAGACGGCTGAGCAGCTCCTTGGTTAATTTATCGTCACCCTAAAATCGGTAAATCAATTTGAACTAAATCCTTCTACAAGCAGTCGTTCTCTGTGAAGTTACAATTTTTGAAACTTTTTATTTAGTTCCCCAAATTCATCAAATTATCCAATTCTTTGGTAACACATGTTTGAAATGCAATAGATTGAATAATTACGACATAGTATTCGTTTTAAAAGAACGTTAATTTTCACCAAAGTTCCTGATTTCGTTTCTTATTTTAAAATTTATAACTGTTCCTTCAATTTCTTTACACACCTTCATTCTGAAGCAAATTAGACCCATAGACCTCTCTATCACCAATTCAAACCTGTTGTCGGATTTAACGTATTTCTCAAATATTTGCGCCAGTTTGATGGTACGCCTTATGTGTTGTTGTAGACCTTCCACTCCATAAAGACGTAACACGAACCAAATTTTTAGGGAACGAAAACGACGACCCAGAGGAATTTGCCAATTCTAAAAAAGTATTTTTAGAAACATTCACTTTTACTCTTTTCCATAAATATATAAAAATTGTAGTATAATAGAAAAGTAATTTTAGTAATTTCCAAAAAGAAATCAATTTCCTTTTAATTGTTTTTTTTTATTTCATTACAATAGACGGGCTAGAATAACCCTTTGGTACAATTTACCCTATAATCTGGAGCAAGGCCTTGCTTGTCGTGCGACAAGTAAATTCTGTCTATGCTAAACGTTTCGATAAGTCGCCTAGAATCTTTCACCCTGAAATCAAGCAGTGCATAAAGTTATTGTCCCACATTTTCTTTCAAAACCTGGTGAAATTATTTCGACGAATATATCGCGAATATGTATATCTAAAAAATGGAAATAATTGAACTATTTTTTATTAGGCTATATATTCGATCTATTTTCTCCAAATTGCTATTTATTTATAAATTTAGATAAGATTCTCAAAAAAATTCAATTAGAAAATATATTGCATTTAAATATGTCTAAATTAAATTTAAAAATAAATGAAAGTTTGATTTAGTTAATGAAAATATTCAATAAAATAAGGTAATAGAAATTGTATCAATTATATTGCTACGAAAATTGTTTGTACTACGTAAATTTGAGAGTGATGCATTAAATATTTCCAGTGCTGTATACATATGTATATATTATAGAAGTTAATAAGAAATTATTGAGCATTAAAATTTCAATGAATGAGGAATCCCTAAAAATATCTGTAACGATCCAATAGTATAAGATTCCAAAGCAAAAGTGTACGCACCAAAGCGCAGAGCAATCAAAATTAACGAGCAGCCATTTATGTGGATTGATATCAAAAGAGTCAGCATATTCAACGCCAGCCATTAAATGTCGATACTCTGGGCAAACGAAAGCAGCGCCTATAAAAATAAATATACGTATGTATTAACATCG
Source organism: Andrena haemorrhoa (assembly GCA_910592295.1). Lineage (NCBI taxonomy): Eukaryota > Metazoa > Arthropoda > Insecta > Hymenoptera > Andrenidae > Andrena > Andrena haemorrhoa. The sequence continues at coordinate 19,501,650 of OU342943.1, forward strand.
GTTCGTCCAAATCGAATCGATCTCTTTCCCAAAACATTGTGATTTGCAGAAACGTGAAATGAGAACTTAAACTACTTGTTCCATCTAGTCGTAACGTAGGTGTTCAAGTGCCCACGTATTTCGCCATATTTCTAACTTTCTATGCTTGTTTATTAAACTTTTTATAAATACTTGTGGGTAAATTAATATGAGCTGTTCATAAAATATTTAGAAAATAATAATTAGTGAAGGTTTATTTTGCTAATTAGTTCAAATTAAAAAATGCACTTTCGTTTTAAAGATATTATTGGACGGGAAAAATGATAAACCTGCGTAGGCAGCATCTATGTGCAGCCATATGCTGCATTCGTTGCAAATGGGCCCCAATTCTTCAAGGTTGTCGAAGGCACACGTGCCAGTAGTCCCCAAAGTAGCCACGATACAGCACGGTATCAGACCTTTCTCCAAGTCCTCCTTAATTGCTTTCAGTAACGTTTCACCTCGCAGTGCGCATTTGTCGTCGGTGGATAGAAGTTTCATGGGTATTGACGCTAAAATTCCTGCCTTTTCTACCGATGAATTCGACTGATCTATGAAACAGAGTTAGGAATACTCAATAAAAAGCGCTTTGGTGAAATTGAAATATGTATGATGTAATCCACGTAAAATTAAGAGAAGATTACGTCACCACTTTGCTGGTTTCAAATTTGTTTAAAAAATACAGGCCGAGACGACTTTTTGGTCTAAAAAAATTAAATTACGAAGGGTAATCCTTTTCGGTTAAAATGAAAGAAGAGCAAACTCTGAACGATTGATAGTGTTGCAGATAAAAATAGGTTTATAAGAATCAGCTCTCACAAAAATAACCAAAAATTATAAATTTTGATGGTCTGTATTTTTTCAACAAATCCGACATCACGAAAATTATGACTTAAACTCTACCTAAATTTACGCGAACTACATAATAATTGAATGTCATCAAAATCTCTGACGTCAGATGGAAAATGTTATGAAATTAAAGTGGAACGTATGTACCTAGGAAATAAAGTTTAATAGTCTAGACTCTAGCTAGTGAAATGTAAATGAATATTCAGAGGCGATCGAAGAATTTGTCAAGTACTTCAAGAGAAAAGTTAAAAAAAATATTGTTCGATGAAAGTAGAAGACATAGAATAATTACCAGATGTATAGGCAATTAGTTTAGACTTGATAATACCCTCGTCCCAATCCGGATTAAGACGTTGCATGCGACGCATTGTTTGTTCCTTTGCTGCTAACAAACATACTAAGGTGGCCTCACTTGCTGATCCCTAAATAAATGAAAAATATATGAACAAAAAAGTTCTATAATATTCCTGCTGTACTTAATAATAACCGTCAGTGCAATTTACTTTCAACACATCTGTACACTTTCATATTCAAAATTTGCTTTTATCTAAAGAGATTTTTAATATTTCATGATAGCAATAGATATTTTGCAACCGTAATATTTAGAGGGAACACAACGTACACCTTTGTGCCTTGCAAACATCAAGAGGAAATGTGTGGAATAAGAAACATGGCTGATAAATACGAAAGCTACAGGTGACAAACTTTCATATTAATGCTACATTTTCAAAAAGTATTGCTATTATATAATAATTCATATTCAAATATACATTTTAATCAATTCACTGTGATAAGTACTTCCAGTGTAAAGAGTAACTAAATACAGTAGTATCGTTATATAGTAATATAACGATTTAAGATGTCATAAAACGATAAAAATGAAGTAGTATATGTATATAATCCTAACTAAAAAAAAAACTTACATCAAATATGAAATCACGTAAGTTGTCAAATGTGAAAATGAAGTGATAGATATAGCGGCTCGTTGGTCTAGGGGTATGATTCTCGCTTAGGGTGCGAGAGGTCCCGGGTTCAAATCCCGGACGAGCCCCCGCTCTTTTTTATTTTTTTTTCCTTTCCAACATTAATCATTTAATGAAAGTGATTGAATTACAAAAAACATTGCAAAATTTTTTTTGGTAATTATTAACAGTTTCAATGTTAAAATCAGCAGTAATAAGTATTGTGCATATGTAGTGTATAATAACATTACAAAAATACAAAACTAAAATGTTAATAGTTATTATAACACGAAATGTATGTTAAATAACATGTACAAGTATTCTTTTTTGGGCTTTGGAGTCCATACGACTATTGTCAACGCCAAAATTGTTATATCGTATCTAGAAATTCTGCTTGAGATATTTAACGACCCAACTTTCGTTGGGTACACAAAAAATTGTCTTATAGACTCATCAATTGCTCCCCTCCACGGAAATCTTTAGTAAAAGGCGAAAGATTTATGCGTGATTTGAAGGGAAACCAGAGTACCCATTCCACCGTTACGTCGATAGTTATGCTACCTGGGGCTCTCTTTTAGAAGCGAGAAATTTCTCCCTCTGGTGAGAACCTCGTGCATTAACGTGCACCGGTTCATAGGGACATAGAAATATTACGTAATAATAAGAAATTTCAGAGTTAAATTTGTTTATATTTGTAAAAACACTGTTACACGGAAGTATAAAATGTCACTATAGTATATTATAGACGAAGTGTTAATAAATTTTAATGCTTTATATTTTCACAAGAGCTGATTCTAGATAAAATAATCATTCTACTGTATATGTCACGTCTAGGTATCCTATAAAAAAATAGTGGCTTAACAGATATTGAATCTTGGAAATACATAACACAGAATGAAGCGAAAATTAAACAAATTAAATTTTATTTATTAGTATGAACTATTGTTAACTGCTCATTTTATAAATAAATCATTTATTGCTTGACTCCGTCATTAAATTTCCAATAAGACCCACGTCATAAAAACGTGTCATTTATCAAATCAATTAAATTGTGCCAAATAATAGCAATTTAAATTAGTATAAAACATAAAGTTACTCCTTAAATTAAATACACTTTCCCATTCAAATAATCAAGGCTTTAAGAATGTATGTATGCATGCATTTCTCACGAAGCTGTTTTTGATATCCTATATTTCTTGTGACATTTTGTTTTGAATTTCGTCTTAAGTATAAAGAAATGACGGTGAAAGAATAATTTTAAAATTTTAGTAACTTTGAAATTAATACTCTTTTGAAACGAAAGTTTCTACTGCTATTCCTCTGTTGTTAAGACCTTAGTGCCATTTTCTATTATAATGTTTATAGTCATCTTGTATCTACCTGTATAACGCCTCCGCCTGGTCCTTCACTGCAATTTAAAAACTCCTGTGGTAATCCAATTAATTTTCCAAGCCAGTTCATCGTAATGACCTCAAGTTCAGTGCACGCAGGGGAAGCTAGCCATGAAAATCCAATACAACCGATACCGGTGCTCAAAATGTCGCCCACAATCGCGGGGTATGAGTTTGCTGTTGGATAGAACGCGTGGAAATGGGGCGAGTTCCAATGAGTTACCTAAGAATATGACAATCAATCCAGTCAAATAATTGTTAATAATTAATTAGTGAATTCGTATGTATTCAACGAAATTATCCCCAGTTACAACATTGACTTTAACAAAGAGTATCTAAACAAAGTGTCAATTGGTAACGAGAACAAATTAAAATTTTAAAAAATTGTTACCCCTGGTATGATATATCGCTCGACATCTTTCAGTACTTCTTGCCACGTTTCCGCTTTTTGCGGTGCTTCCTCAGGTAAGAATTGACTGAGATATCCAGGATCGACGTCTGGAAGGACGTTCTTGTTTCTTAAGCTCTCTGTGTAGTTCGCGATGAAATCGATAGCTGCCTTGCCAAAATCGATAAATTCGTCGGTGTCCATCGCTAAACGAAATCTCTTCGAATGCGAATCCTTTGGTTAATTAATCCTGCACGACAGAAGCAAGAAGTTGCGTGAACAAACCGGGATTAAAACAATATCAATATTTAGGTCTTTCTAGAACTTTGACATTAAATGGCTCGTTGCGCATATTGAAATGTGCATTTGTCACAAGAATGTGAATGAGTTCCTAAGAAATCGGTCCTCGAAATCGAGAAGAAAATAATATACAGTAAATATATTTATAATTATTATAAAACCAAAATAGCTCGAATTTATTAGTCACTATGGTTTTCTGATATTATAAATGATAACACAGACTCAACACTCTTGGGCATCTGAATCATATCCGATAGATAAATTATGAACTACTTGTACCGTTGGGCATAAAATCGATACATTAATAGTTTAATACAGCCACGTGGATTTAAATAGCAAATTATTCAGCTTCTAAGCAACAGGAACGAATCCTGACCAAGAAAGGTTCAAAGATATACTTCTTCCATGTCAGAGATCCAACAATAACAATAATATAGTTTTATTATCCATTCCATGACGACCAAATGAAAAGAAAGGATTCAATCTTTACATTTCAATACACTGTCACTCCACATTTCCACCATCGGGTGGAATATATTTTTCTCGTTAAAAATTACATTCATAACGATTTATTACCAGTACGAAGAACTATTTTTAATACCCCTAAGAACATGGAATTAAATGTTTGTGTTTCACTGAAAGAATTGAATAATTAAAAACTGTAAAACTGAAAATGCAAAAACATTCATCGATTCAAAAATAAAAGCCTGCACCCGAAATTATCAGATCCAGAGTTCACTAATAACAAAACGCACCTTTCAAGCACCTCAATACAAACACTTTATCGAAACATTTTAACGAAAGCTTCGTTTTTTCGTATTGAAAATAAAACGATTCCCAACAGTTTGGGAGTATTCGCACGACGTTGCTATCGCGTAAAATTGGCGTCGAATCCAGCAACGTACTTCGAGCTCGTGTTCAAATCGGTAACACCACTGATTGACCAATCATGGAACTTGACGGGAAATCGATCGAGAACGATGCACGATCAGTGTGGATCCGAAAACTATGACGCACGTGTCGAGCCGTGAACGGTCCACGAAGAAATGAGTTTGCTTGGAACGTGACTGGTAAAATTGTATGCCGTGATACATAGAAAACTTTCTCCCGCTTTCTCCATAATTATACAAAAAAAAATTGATCCGTCTGCGGCGCAAAAGAAAAGATCCTATTTCGAGGAACGTTTTTCTCGAATCTTGTACTCAAAGCACGGGCAACCACACCGTTCACTAACAGCATTGTATAATAGGAGCAATTCGAAGAATCATCTGATGTTAAGTGTTAGAAGGCTCATCATGTTTGCTCGCGTTTGAAGAACATAGATTTTTGAAAATTATAAAATGGTCTACGTTGAGTGTGGAATCGTGTGTTTGTATAAATAAAATACAATGATGGTGTAATAGGGCATTGACTCTTGGTGATAATCAAAGGTCATGCTTGTGGCAAATTGGAATAGAAGAATTAAAAAAATTTGACTCTTGAATACAATTTTCATTTTTGTGATTTTAGGCTTACGGGGAGATATGAATGAATTTTTACTAACGTTGTATAGGTACATAGAAAATGAAAATACTAAATTATATGTATATTGTGTGCGAAATATAGAAATGGAAATTTGCCCTAGTTCATTGATTCTAATGATAGAAAAGAGTATTTGAAACTGTCCACATAACACACAAAAAATGAAATCTGTAGCAAAAATGTAATATGCAGAAAGAAGGTCCTTGAACTAATCTCGAACACCCGGAAGAGTATAAAATCAATGCGTTCGTGCATAACGGCCTTCACTTCTTCGAAGGAAAATATGTATTTCAATCAGGGAAAAAGTATAACGGGCACAAGTGGAATTACGAAATTTCCTTAATTTCTGTGTCATCTCTTCGTTCTTTTATTTCTTCGAGTTATGAAAAATGATTGATAATGACGAATAACGACGATTTATTTATATCTGAACTGAATTTCACTGATTAAATTTTTGTGAATACCTTTTCACTTCAGAGAAATATCAAATTTCTATGAAATTGGGAACTATAAAAACATTTGCACTTGATTTGGAATATCGTGTGTAGATAGATATTTCTATAATTAAATTTCCTTCACATGTAGATTCATGATCACGTTACAGTTAAATACAATGTTCCAATAAATATTCGAAATATTAAACAAGGTTTTCATGATCGCAAATATGCCATGCAGAAAAAACCATTTCGCAGTTACATTTTAGAAACTTCATGTCAGAAAGTTGAATGATGTACAATATGAGTAGTCTAATTACCAAATCAATCAACAATCATTAATCAATAAATAAATTGTTAACTAAATATACAAATATCAATTTATGGAAGTTATTCAAATAATTTAAACTCAATCATGTAGCAAATGACTAGTGAATTGATTTATGATGAATAATTTTTCTAAATTTTCAATGAACGTACGAATGCCTGAAATTATTGTGTATACGAAGTGAATTAATCAAAACGAACGGTCAAACTTCTTTTTTAAAAAATGTACAAAATATTCGGCTGCCATCAATCAGTCTTGTAATTAATCTACTTGCCTGGAAACGTATCCTGCCGAAAAAAAAGCACGACAGGGAATTGCAATTTTTTGAATGGACACCTTCAATCAACGAAGAGAACGTATTCCACTGCGAATGATAGCAGAACCATCCCCTTTATATATCCTCGGCTGACCGAGACTGTTTTTCATCCATCGAATGCAAAATGGCTGGCACTTCTATACACGCTTCTTTCTTCTCTGATTTTCATTGTTGTCGCGGACAACCTTGATCGATCCTAGCGATCGTGGTAATACCAATTGTTACTTACAATTCGTTTTCCGTTAGATCAGATACTTCCTGTCTCTTCGATTTACGAAGAAAAGTTTCTTTGACGCGGCAGGGTGAACAATTTATTTGAAAAATATTTGAAGCATCTCTCTCGTTTTGAAGAAAAAATTTACATTCTATAAGATAGCTATTCGATTCCCTGTCTTCTGAATTGCCAAGGAGTATAATTGTACGAATTGTATTTTAAAATCATTAGAAAATGGAAAAAATTTAAATTTGAAAATTGTTCAATGCTTTAAATATTGTAAAGGGACCGATCGAATAATAACTAACGAATTTAATAATCTCTGAATCTAAAAATTATTTTTTGCGGAAATAAAGTGTACCTATAATTTTCATTTTCCTTTTTTTATTGTATTTAACCTGAAATATTTATATAAGTTTTATTGCTAGAGCGTGAGGTCTTTCAAGACTTTCTTAGGTTATTTTGAATTATAAACATTTTAAATTTTTCTAATTATTAGATATATCAAATAATTAGTAATCTCTTAAATTAGATATAATAGATTAACTTATATAAATTTAATGGCACATTTATTTTCAAACTAATTGAATAAACAACATTATCTGTATCTCTCGAAGAACTGCATAGTACAAGGTTAACCAAAATATTTTTATTATTGAAATAGGCCACCGCGTGATTTAATTATCGTGTAACTTGCTTACATAGCAATTTTTCACACAGTATTTGCAGACTTCGTAGCACTACCTATACATCACAAGTATGGCTTAAGACTTTACGTCGGTTTTTTCGCAAATCATTGGCGTAGGTTCTTACTTTCTTCCAATTCAATATGTATGTCTTTATTGTGAAATAATACGAAATTGATCAAACTTTAAATTAATCCATTAAATTCATTATTCTTTACATTCTTATCATTATCATTTCGACAGGCATTTTTCTTATAACGCAAATCATAAAAGAAATATAGACTATCTGTCGTAACAAAATATTTCTCAATCAAAAGTGTGCTATGAAAAACCTTTAAGCACAAACTCAATAACTCATTAAAGATTCGTTTTCTACGTTTAATATGTAGCACCTATAAGAAAAGCATACAAAAATGTTCAGTATATAATACAAAATTTCTTTATACGGATTGCAATTGCATAAACTAAGTTAATAGTGTGCACTTTACACGACAATGACGTTTAATTAACTAATTATATTGAGAAGAAAATGGTTGTGAACGCATTTCAAAACAATCTTTTCTTACTAGTTTCAAATAGCAAGAGGGACAGGAATAAATAATCTCGCATCAATCAATAACATTTTTAGTATGAAATAAATAAATTAAAAGCAAGGAAAATATTAAAAAAATAAACCTACATGGGCTCGTCCGGGATTTGAACCCGGGACCTCTCGCACCCGAAGCGAGAATCATACCCCTAGACCAACGAGCCAACTTGAAAACTTTTTTCACTTTGAACAATACTATGTTGATGGCAACGAAAACAACATTTAATCATCGGTATATTAGTATAAACATTCATTTATGTCATTTAAGAACTACTATAGTGTAAATTCTTATTCCTATGGCAATAAGATATAGCCACAGAGGATTTCAAACATCTTTTTAAAATTACCAAATATTCATTGTATCCAAGACATGTGCAACAAATTAAAAATACACTTTTGATTGTGAAATTCAAAGCATGGAAGACATAATTGTCAACAGGATCACTTGATCGAATTCGATGAACAAGTCTGGAATGTTACCGACCGATAGACGTTTCCTTTCTTCACGACGTCGTTTATTGATCTTCCATGATCCGGTTTGCAGTGAAAGGAACGTTTTTCAATGTGGCTCGTTGGTCTAGGGGTATGATTCTCGCTTAGGGTGCGAGAGGTCCCGGGTTCAAATCCCGGACGAGCCCAATTTTTTTAATTTTGAAACTGGATTTCTGATGATCTAAACAGATTTCGTCACACAGGACCCAAGGTATGCTTAATACACGACAATACAACCGCGTACAATACAAATGACCCCGATTTCTTTTAGATTCTGAGCTCTGACACGAGTATGTAGAAAGTACAAATAGACTGTGTAATATTCACAGATAGAAAACAAAATGCCAACGCAAATATAATCCGATGTCTGTCTTTTCTCGCGATACACGGGTGTACCTTCTAGATTACTGTTTTCAAACTTCTTGTCCTAACTCTCGCCTAACCCTTTGCTCCAAATGTATACCCTCATTGCATCAGTTTCGCAGACGCGTGGATGATCAATTGCACATGCGCAGACCACACTCCTCCTATGCTGGAAACAAATTTTCGTATAACTTGTAGCAGCGGTAGCCCCTTATGCACTATTGCCCTCTCGACATGACGTATTTCGTTTGCTGCGATGTGCAGTGTGCAGAACGCAGCATCGACTGGCATCCATACGCATAGCGCACATGGCAGAGTAGGGGAAACTATCCAAGTTACTGATTATTTAGTTTGTTTAGTTTGTTCATTTCTGATTTATGGTATGATTAGTTCAGACTACGAAGTAGCACACAGTACACAACTTTCTTTTCCCAAATCCATACTGTGCGAAGCACTAGAATTTTAACGCTTTAGGCCAGGCTAAATACTAGTGAACGGAAAAAGTTTTATTACCGCAACACATGGCTCAGCTGTATAGGAATGAGTTCATTTTCCACAAAGGAATTCTGAAGAACGTAGATATGCTTTGATAAAAAAGTCTGATAAAAAAGCAGTAGGTAATGAATACAAAGAATTTGCAGGATAACTTTTTACGACCCGTAAGACTCGTTCGACTCGTTAGACTCGTTAGACTCGTTTGACTCGTTTGACTCGTTGGACTCGTTGGACTCGTTGGACTCGTTGGACTCGTTGGACTCGTTGGACTCGTTGGACTCGTTGGACTCGTTGGACTCGTTGGACTCGTTGGACTCGTTGGACTCGTTGGACTCGTTGGACTCGTTGGACTCGTTGGACTCGTTGGACTCGTTGGACTCGTTGGACTCGTTGGACTCGTTGGACTCGTTGGACTCGTTGGACTCGTTGGACTCGTTGGACTCGTTGGACTCGTTGGACTCGTTGGACTCGTTGGACTCGTTGGACTCGTTGGACTCGTTGGACTCGTTTGACTCGTTGGACTCGTTGGACTCGTTGGACTCGTTGGACTCGTTGAACTCGTTGGACTCGTTGGACTCGTTTGACTCGTTTGACTCGTTGGACTCGTTGGACTCGTTTGACTCGTTTGACTCGTTTGACTCGTTTGACTCGTTTCTCTTGTTTGAATTGTTTGACTCGTTTGACTCGTTGGACTTTTTTTAAGTTCGTGAGGAATACCACGGGACCACTTACATAACGCCGATAGTTAAAAGCTAATAAGAAGCATGGCCATGGATGTGGTGACTGTCATGGTCAACCCTCTGTAAGTGTCGTACTACCGTGAATCGGAACTGTTGTTTGATTTCCCAGTATTAATGCTTTATTGCACCGACGACAAGGATTAGATTCAGGTTATCCTTGCATGTATGTATATGAAATAAAAACCCCGATATTTCGCAACACGCAACAAGTTGATATATAGGTAAGAAAGTAGTTAAATTTCCTCATACTTGTACAAAACTTTAACCTTTTTTTTTAGATAAACTATTTGATAAGAATATTGTTTATAATAATTTTACGAACCATAAAATACATAGAATAAGAAATGCATTGCAAGTGGGGGCGTAGCTCAGATGGTAGAGCGCTCGCTTAGCATGCGAGAGGTACCGGGATCGATGCCCGGCGCCTCCAAAAAGTAAATTTTTTTAAATATACATTTTTTAGTTTTGTTTCATACCAATAAAGCATTCCATTTTACAAGTTCGAAACGATGCATAACTTAATTATGTCTTTTGCATTTAATTCTATAGCATTTGTATATACGCATATTGGTCCTGTAGAGAGAATCTCCGGATATACATACGTGACAAGTGTATTAGTATAAATACGTACCACATGTCTATGCAACTGTAAATATTATTTGCAAAATACATATCATATATTTCATGTATTAAAGAAGAACGTCGACACAAAGGCGCCGTGGCTTAGTTGGTTAAAGCGCCTGTCTAGTAAACAGGAGATCGAGGGTTCGAATCCCTCCGGGGCCTTCCGTATCTGACAAAAAAATACGGGGTGGTCATGTTTTTTGGCATTTTTTTATTTATAACAATATAGAATACAGTACATACTGAATTTGGTGGAATAAAAAACGCACAGCGGAATATTATACACACAAATATTAACGCACATGTTCATTTATTACATTTATATGAATATTACAACAGTTAATTAAACATTACACAAAAGGAAATATATTGGGAATTTGTTTAAAACTTTCTAAATTGTGCTGTAAAATGCAGGCAACTTCTCCCTTTGGAAAGTAATGGAAAAAGCACGTAGGACTAGTTTAGGGTTTTCAGAAGATTCTAATTATCTGAAGGACCCAATTCTGAATTGGGTTTCAAAAATTGGTTATAAAATTAGGTCTGGGTTTAAAGTCTAAAGACTCATCAACGCTCCTCCCCCTACAGAGTCCCCCGCAGATAGGAGACCCATGCGTATGGGAGAGAAACTAGAGCATAATGTTAAACCCCTCTGATAGTCTTCTTATATTACAGCAGTGTTGTATTCATATAAGCGAGAAAGAATTCCACCTAGCGGGATCTAGAGACGCGGTAGCGTCTCGACGCCAAGTACATGAAAGACACCCGGTATATGTGTCGATGTCGCTACCGTGTACCTTTACTCGTCGCAGAGGCATTCCAACCTCACTTTTTATTTATTTCACTAATATCTCATCACGCCTGCGATATATTCTAAATTTAATGGCATTTTTCTTATGTAAACCGCATGTGAGCTTTCGAATAAGACCAAATTCAATGCAATCGGTCCACGCATGACAGAGATATCGTAATATCGTCTCATGGATCTGTCAGAAATGGTAAGGTTTGTCTTCTTCTTCTTCTTCTGATTCTCCAGTCAAAATTTTCGTCGACATAATACGTATACGCGTTATACGCACACCTTCAGCCAAAACGATACTAACACATGTTTCGTTCGTCGATTCGTCGACTCTCGGGACCATTCGGCAGGGATCGTCGTCCGTCATTGTACACATACCTATATATGCTATTGTAACCTATACCCTATGTACTATTGAACAACTTGCAGTTTTATATAACGACTGGAGTAAATTCTTTGAAATTTAAATTTCTATGCACGTGAGCACCTCCAGGAGGTGATTCTAAACATGACTGTGCTGTGAGGTGGAATTCTGGATAAAAATAGAGGTTCAATGATGTTAAATTTGTTTGTCGAACCTCAATTTTCAGTTTCATGTAACGACTACTGTAAATTCTTTGAAATTTAATTTTATATGCACGCAGGCATTTCCAGGAGGTGATTCTAAACGTGACTGTGCTGTGTAGTAGAATTCTGGATGAAAATAGAGGTTCAATATGTCAAATTTGATTGTCGAACCTCAATTTTCAGTTTCATATAATGGCCAACGTAAATTCTTTGAAATTTAATATTCTGTGCACGTGGGAACCTCCAGGAGATGATTCCAATCGTTAATGTGCTTTGCAGTTAAAATCTAACTGAAAGCGGAAGGTCCCGTGAAGTCAAATTTGCTTGTCGAACCTCAATTTTCAGTTTCATGTAACAACTACTGTAAATTCTTTGAAATATAATATTCTGTGCACGCGGGCATCTCCAGGAGGTGATTCTAAACGTGACTGTGCTATGTAGTGGAATTCTGGATGAAAATAGAGGTTCAATATGTCAAATTTGTTTGTAGAACCTCTATTTCAGTTTCTTATAACGACTGATGTAAATTCTTTGAAATTTAATATTCGGTGCACGCGGGAACCTCCAGGAGGTGATTCAAAACGTGACTGTGCTCTATAGTGGAATTCTGGCTGAAAATAGAGGTTCAGTGATGTCAAATTTGATTGTCGAACCTCAATTTTCAATTTCATATAACGACTGGTGCAAATTCTTTGAAATGTAATACTCTGTGCACGCGGGAACGTCCAGGAGGAGCCTGTAAACTCGTTTAGGCATTGTTGTCGATTCTTGTTAATAATTGAAGCCAAAGCAACATTGAATTTACCCTTATAATGCAATTGAGATTCAGTATACGTTCATATATGTAGAATTTATCCTTAATTCTGTCCTGTGATAAAGTCTTATCACAGTATTTCAGTATGAACAGTCGTTCATGGCCGTTGATGATGATACAAATTATATTTGCATAGGGAAGAAAAAAGAAGTGAGATCCCCATAAAAAACTTCAAAAAAGTAAAAAAATTACGCCAAGTACATGAATTATTATCTTTGTAAAAAGAAGTGAGATCCCCATAAAAAACTTCAAAAAGTACAAAATAAGGCAAGTACGTGAATTATTATTATCTTTGTAAAAAGAAGTGAGATCCCCATAAAAAACTTCAAAAAAGTAAAAAAATAAGGCAAGTACGTGAAATCAAATAAATCACAAAAAATAGAAGTTAATACTAATTACAAAATAAAAAAGGTGTGAAATCAAAATGAGCTGCAAGTACATAAAGGTGCTTTCCAACTGCGCTTAAGATGACACAACTACATATGCACAGCTAAAATGCAGTGTTCACAGCTTCCATTACTCATATCGCGGACATTTTAATGAACCCATCAAAAAGAATTCCATTTAAAAACATTGTCGTAAATTAATAGCTTTACAAAATTAATGATATACAAAAATTGCGCCAATTATAACAATGGCTATTTATACAAAGAAAAAATGTATTAAATAATATTAAGCAGATATATTTTTATACAAATAAATATTTTAATACGAATAAATATTTTATTCAAAATACTTGGCGCTGCGCTCCGAACAGATCCGAATTGGTGTTGCTAAACTGAATAAATGTGTTTAAATAGCATTAATCTTTTTCTCCCTTTCTTGTATGCTACATATGATACTAGAATTAAATATTAAATATATGTAGAATAAATCTGACTGCGTTTCCAGTATGTATATGTATATTATGTATTTTAGATTGTAAGGGAGTTATTCTAAATTATTAATAGTAAGACAATTAGCGTTTCTTCGGTTTCGCAGCGCCAAGTATTTTGAATAAAATATTTATTCGTATTAAAATATTTATTTGTATAAAAATATATCTGCTTAATATTATTTAATACATTTTTTCTTTGTATAAATAGCCATTGTTATAATTGGCGCAATTTTTGTATATCATTAATTTTGTAAAGCTATTAATTTACGACAATGTTTTTAAATGGAATTCTTTTTGATGGGTTCATTAAAATGTCCGCGATATGAGTAATGGAAGCTGTGAACACTGCATTTTAGCTGTGCATATGTAGTTGTGTCATCTTAAGCGCAGTTGGAAAGCACCTTTATGTACTTGCAGCTCATTTTGATTTCACACCTTTTTTATTTTGTAATTAGTATTAACTTCTATTTTTTGTGATTTATTTGATTTCACGTACTTGCCTTATTTTTTTACTTTTTTGAAGTTTTTTATGGGGATCTCACTTCTTTTTACAAAGATAATAATAATTCACGTACTTGCCTTATTTTGTACTTTTTGAAGTTTTTTATGGGGATCTCACTTCTTTTTACAAAGATAATAATTCATGTACTTGGCGTAATTTTTTTACTTTTTTGAAGTTTTTTATGGGTATATATTTGACTTAGTCCTTAGTAGGATGTATAGATGCTATTTGTTACTTACATATATCTAAACAGGGCCGAGTTTACCACAAGGCGCAAGCTGGGGCCACATTTTACAAATGAGTATGAATTTCATTATCTGAAATAGACTTGTTCTTTTGAGGTCTCATAATGATGTTGCGCCTAGGGCCGCCAAAAGTATAAATGCGGCCCTGTGTCTATATATTGTACATGACTGTATGCATCCGATGCTTAGAAACATTTATATATACATATGTATGTACACAAGCCACGCTTTCTGTTTGCAATTAATAGCTTAGTAGCACAAAAAAACAATGATACCGAGTTACCAACCAGTAATGGCGAAATAGAAAAATTATAATGCAAATTTTCTATGTATAACGAAGTTAAATTTGCATTCGTATAATGTAGTTGTAACGAATTTATGGATAAAATAACGTTTGGATAAAAAATGTTTTTGTTCCATTTGTCAAGATTCACAATGGCCATAATATAATTCATACATAGTACATATATTTTTTTGGGTATGCTGAATTATAAAGATATACAATATACATAATTAAATATTTGGTTTAATAGAGAATTTGTTACAAATATTTATAATAACGATAAATTTATAAAGAAAGGTAATAAAATCGTATACAAGTTAAGTCTCTAGCGAACATTCTATTGTGTTGCAAACCACTTAACATTTAACTCTATTTGAAAATAATCGAGTGCAAAATGCAATAATCTTTAAACACTTCTGGAGCAATTTATTAGGCAAATTCTTGCCTCTTAAAAATACAAGTATAGGAAAAAGGAAGTAATGTAAAAAACAGTTTCCCCTCCTTTCTTATCTCACATTACAACACACAACCATTACATTTCCATATTTATAATGACCCAACTTTCGTCGGGTACTACAAAAAAATTAGAGTATAGACTCATCAATTGTCCCCCTCCACGGAAATCTTTAGTAAAAGGCGAAAGATTTATGCGTGTTTTGAAGGGAGACCAGAGTAACGATACATTCTAAATCTCCCATAATTATAGCCGCACTGTAGCATTTTTAGAAGCGAGAAAACTCGCCATCTGGCGGGTAGTATTAGTATTAATTTCATTCTGTAGTAAAGTCCGTATTTATTTCAAAAGTTCATGTTGCAAATGTACGGTGTCCATCTTTTCAACCAGAAATTTACAAGGTTTGTCAAATTAAATATTACCTAATTTTCTGTATTTTTATAAATATTGCAAATTACTTCTACATTATAGTTTTAAAATACGCCGAACGTTGAATCGAATAGCAACACTATAATGGATGAAATATGCAAATATTGCAATACATTATCTTAAATTTACAATACTATTGTTATAAATTGCATCTTAACAATATAATATCTAGTTTATTACTAATTTACAAAAACATTGTACATTATATAATAATTAATCATTATTACGCATTATCTCGGTTTATAAAGGTGAAAAAGTTTTTAAAGTTACTTTCACAAATTACGGTTTAAAACTACAATAGAAAGTGAAGGCATAGACCAGGTATAGAATAGACCTTTCATCCTATTGTCTTCCGTGTCCCTCGATTTGGGCTCTAGAGCCCCGTTACCATTTCCATGTCGTATCCAACGTTAACGGCTAAGCAAGAAGGAAGAGTGCAGCGCTATAAGCGGTAGGAATGAAAGTTATAATAGCGGTGACAAATTAGACACAGGATGTCCCGATGTCAAATTAATATACCATTTTTAAAAGGCAAATAAAAAATTCTTCATTTCTTTATCAATCAGCAACTCTACAGACCCATACAACGGAGAAGCATTGTACAACTTCGCTTACGATGTAACGTATCTCTGCTATCTTACAATTCCCTAATAAATTATTTGCATGTACGTCTCGATTCATTTTTCAAAACACATTATGTTGCCCGACCCCACGGCTCGAAAAACGAAGAGGGCGCACGAAAACCAATGGTTATTTTAGAATATCGGTACTTCAGAACGGAGACACTGAAAACAATAGGATGAGAGGTCTATTCTATGTATACCTGGTCTGTGGTGAAGGCCATCGTATACCTCGTTCGTGTACAGCTGTGTGCAAGGAAACTTCTCTAGTCCGTCAATAGATGGCGATAATAAAACGTTTCTACTCGAATACCAGATCTGCATTGCCAACACATTGCTTTTCAAGATCCATGAATTTTAAAGTTTCAAATTGCAAGAGTTTCCTGTAAGATTTTTAAACACTTAATTAATGTTTTTTTATGCATCATACAAATATAACATCACCTCACTGTTATGCAAGCTACATAGCGTACCTGCATGTCGCAAGCATATTTTTCATTCTATTATAACTATCATTTTATCAATATGTTTGAGTGTATTGCCAATACGTAAAGATCGAAAGTAGAAAACAGAAAATTGTATTTCACGTGGGGAACTGAGAAGAAGAATTATGTACGTATCAACATTTTCTACGGCAGAACATTGTACTGTGACCAAATAGAGGGCAGCTGGTGCAGAATATATTCTGTTCAATCGCTTCTGTGGAAGTTGTTCCCGCAAGAAATATCATTTATTCCGTTGGAACTTGTACAATGAATCTTTGAACAAGTTTAATATTGATTGCACCTACCCACTGAAGAAGAAGTTAAACTAAAGTAAACCCGTAACTTTTTAATGGTATTCAGTAACGTGCTTCATTTTAGTTCAGAAATTAAAATAACGCCACTGTAGCTGCAAAATATATATGCCATATACGCGATTAATAGTAGAAATTAACGCTAATGGTGCGTTAAAAATATTATGTCCAAAAAAGTACAGCTCTAAAGTTGAATGAAGACATTTTACAAGCGACTGTGGAGCAAAATGCAATTGGCCTTGAATAAGATTCTGCGTCCTTCATAAACGTTATAAGGCAGTTGATAACGAAAGGTAAATGTACGCTGCGTTCTATTCTTAACTTGGAAAATGCCAATCATAATAAATAGATGTTACACAATAATGTCAGATAGCGGAGATAATGGATTAATTATTTCAAAGTACGAGTGCCATACTTGGTCCTATAATTGAAGACAGTCTTGTTATCTGTTCAGTGAGATGTATACGATATTATCCACTATAATCTGTTGCCTCTTAGTTAATCAGTAAAGAAAGTATTCCATTTCGAACAATTAGACTACTTAATGTCGATTTTTCCCTGCAAAGGAAACGCTATAAAAATTTCAAAGCTTCAGTTAGAAAATTACGCACCTACGGTATCATCTAACATAATCGTTGAAAATCACTTTATCTTCTTTAGCTGACATCCTAAAACCTCCGAAATCTAGGTAACAGAAATTTCCTCCACATTACTCAATTAGCTACATAAGACCACTAGACTATTAGTAACCGGAGTACCGCAAAAGGCGTCTTTCACAAAATTGCAATCACTTCAACGCTAACACGTTCGATCCCCAACAAGCTCAACCCCAAGAAACATTTCCACCCCCGTTCCACCCTCTCAACCCGTTTAACGCCACCGATACCTCCCCGAATCGCTGCTGTTCACCGACGTTCGAGAATAATACTCCGGACCGGCGGACTCGCTTGCCGTCGCGTGTTCCCGAACCAGTGCGTGAACAAGGGAGGGAAAAAAGCTCCGTGACGAACGGGCACGGACATCGCGGCGTGCGCTCGCGTGTTGCAACAGGCAGCAGCCCACGCATGCAGATGAACTTGCGGGGTACCTCGATACCCCTGGCAGCAGGGGTTCCGCCGATTGAAAAAGGGACAGCCGATAACAGCGCGAAGGGTAGATGAAATGGGGGTTCGTTTACCCCTGGAAGAGTCACCCTGTCCTCATCGATCCTCATCCTCCGCCTTTTCCACGGGCGTCTCCTCCTCCACTCCCCCTATCTCCCTCTCTTGCACCGTCGCTACCATCCGCGTAGCGCCTCATTCTATTTCTCTGCCATCCGACTTCGCCCCTATCCCTTCGGCGTTCCCTCTTCGTCGGCCGGCCTAACCACCCCTCCGCCACCCACCCCCTCCCCCTCCCCCGCCCTCCCCTACCCGCCTTCCCACCCGACGCAGCGTCTCTCTGTTGCGCTCGACGGCACTCCCGTCAGCATCGCGAAGAAATTCACTTTCGCGAAAAAAAGAGCCCGCGAAAAATCGATGCCGGCCGCCTATTGGCCGCGCGGCCGGTGGATCCCGGCTGCATTGGTGCTCGCGGCCTCGCGGGCGTGGCTTAAAGATGAGCTCTCGCTATGTCATCGCTTATATTGATCCTACACTCGGCCGGCAGCCGGTGTGGAAGCGGTGTGCGGGCGCATCGACGTCGGTCCACACGCACGCCGCGTATTCCGCCGTGGACTCATCTGTGCACGCGCGACCAAGCACACGTCCGCGAGACGCGTCCCATTTCCGTTTTCACGCTTACCTGGTACCGGTGCCACCGGACACGCGCGTCAACTTAGGCGCCGTCAGCTCGCGCGCGCTCCTCGCCCGCGACGCGACGGAGCCGGCTATGCTTCCAACGATCATCGATAAGTCCTAGATAACGCGGCGATAAGGATCTTAATTCGCTGCGACCGGGCTAACGCAGCCTGGGCAATGATTGGGCTATGATCGGGGTTTCCATCTGGAGGTTTGAAAGTGGCGGAGGGCAAAGGAATTGAGCGAATTTGACATTTTGGGGAATTTTAGAAAACCGAAAAGGAATCTGGAGGAAAATCGATGATCGTTCTGTTTACTTTTACTTGGTTCAAATAGGCATTGCTTGGAGGAATTTAGGAGGACTTTCAGATTTCTGGGGATTATAGGAGTTGCTTGTAAGTTTCACTGGCAAGGGATGTTCGGCAGTGGAAAATCCATAAAAATTTGACACTTTGCTGAAATGTAGTTCAACTGATGCTAACAACGTAACCGTTTTGGGAATGAAACAGTCTTTAGGGGAGAAATCACCCCCTCGAAGAAATGCGAGTTTTCATATTATTGTGAATATTTGTGAAACGATGAAAGATATTGAAAGAATGTTTAATTCAAAATTGTATGGTTTTTGATAGTCTACAATATGAAGGTAAAGAATTTTCGAAAAGGGTGGAGATAAATTTTGAAATATTAATTTCTTCGAAAATTCTTTACCACCATATTGTAGAATATTGAAAACCATGAAACTTTAAATTAAACTTTTTCCCATAGCTTTTACGCTTTCACTGATATTCACGATAATATGAAAACTCACAATTTCATTGAGGGAGTGTTTTCACCCTTAAAAAGGATTAAGTACATTGTTAGCCTCGCTTGGACTACATTTCTGCAACGTTCTAAATTTGTATGAATTTCTGAGTTGCCGAACATCCCTTAAGTTTAATAATTAATGGGCACAGAATCGATGCTAATCTAATGAAGTGGTACGAATTATTGCATAGATAATCGAGGCCCCCCTCGATCATGTGTTGTGGTGTAAAAATAAATCTCGGAAACGACTTCCTTATGGTAACTGAATCTTTCATACAGCCCTGAATTATCGAATCAAGGGATTTCGAGGTCGATAGTCACGAAGAATGCATGAGGGAAGCTTGTGATTAATTTATCTACTAGGAACTCTCTTCGTAATGAACGACACATATTTAGGTTAATGGTGCCAGCTGGTTCGAAGCCAGAATAGTCTTCGAGGTAGACAGGTGGTAAGAACTGATCTAAGTGCTCGAGTCACAGGTGCTTTTGCATTTTGTATGAGTAACAGCTTTTCGTATGTAGCCATGTTTCCACAAATTCAACAAGATCATAGAAGACTTGAAAATTCCTACGAAGGAAATTATTCTAAATAGAAGTCAATTTAATTTAAATTTCTAATTGAATACATTCGCTTCGAATACTGCTAGTCTCTTGAAATATCAATCATAAATCTTCAACTTGAGGAATAGAATTGGAAATCGCAGTAAATTATGTGCTATAGTTGCCACACTTCTGTTCTCTTGAGGACAATTTCCAAAATACAAAAAAATCATTCCACTCAAACTTACAAATACCTACTAGCCTGCGATACTCTTATCGTATATTCTATATATATATGCACAGCGTGTTTAATACTAATATGAAACACTTTTTATACAGTGCATGTATTATGTCCCACAACTATTAATTTTATTAATTACACCATAGAGTGTCTGCTACAAAGCACCCAGCCAAAACACCTGTAGACTAGGACGATCCTTAGCTTAGAGGTTAAAATTATTTTGAGTCGTTTTGTCTTACCCGCTTAAATTGTGACACTTGATGAGAAAATATGTGAAAAATTTCAAAGTGATTGAAGAACAGGAACCCGTGCCGCATCTGAGTTAAAGTTTCGAATTTTTAGTGATTTCTCGTCAATTTTGAACAAAATTTTGTTCAGCTTTTTTGAAAGTAGAATTTTGAAAATTTTAATGGTAAAATTCAAAGATTTGGAGTATACTGTTTGAAGTCACACACAAATGATACCATTATACACCTAAGAAATTATACTTTCAATAAAAAATATTCACTGATACTTTCAAAACAGCCGGACAAAATTATGCCCGAAATTGACCAGAAATCACTAATATTTCGAAACTTTAACTCAAATGCGGCACGGGTTCCCGTTGTCCAATCACTTTGAAATTTTTCACGTATCATTTTCTCATCAAGTGTCACAATTTAGGGGGGTAAGACAAAAAAAAATCGAAAATCGAAAAATAAGGACCACCCTATTGTAGACACATCGTTGCAGTAAATATTCCCAGCAATGTAGATTTTTTCAAACTCGCACCAAACAGAAAAGAAGATTCCGAATTTCGAGCTGCTCGTGTATTTAAATAAGCTGCGCAATCAATTTCGAAAGTTTAGAAGGTGAGCAAAAGGGGTGGTGAAAGGCGGGCGTGAGTTATATCGTGACCGTTTTTGATGGATTAATTCGCGTACCGAGTGGAAAGCTGCAAAGACGAACCTTGCCATGTAGATTCATTTTATTTTTTCCCAATCAACTGAGAAACCATTGAGGAACGATTCACCTGGTCCGTCTGTTGTTTCTCGAATTTGACTATTGCTTCTCAATCATTGAAGTGTCATCGTTGTTTCAGAATACAGCGGGGTATTGGGAATGGATGTTAATCCTCGGAGCAGTTACATCGATACTGATATCGCGTCTGATATTAAAAGTGGCTTTTAATAGCGAAGCAAGGGTTCATGAATCGTGATCACAGGTTTCACAAACATGAGAAACAGATACTGGATGGGTATCACTGACGTTCCTGTTAACAAGGGTGGAACTAGAATGTAATATATGAAGAAAAATAGAAAAAAGTTGGAGAATAGATGAATAACAATGATTAATGATTGTTAAATGTTAAAAAGATGATAAGGTTTCTTCGAAATAATGAGAATACGGATTTTCAAATACACAGATTTATCTTTAACTATTTGTACATGTAAAAGTTGAATCATTTCCAAAGTAGTCAATTTCTCTGGTGTTATATATGTTTAAATATTACAATTTTAATTTATAAAAAATTTCATTCAGAGTTAGGCTAAAATTAACACTAGTCTATGGTAGAATAGAGATTACTTTAACAAGTCGTTTCCATGAAACTTTTATAATTTTATGACTATTTTAAATAAACAAATATGTACTAATTTGAAAAACTTATTATATAAAGGTCTAAACTATTGGCAGAGTACTGCTGAATATTTTAGTACTTGTATCATGCAAATTTTCCACGCATATTCCAATAAAATAAAAATCGTGTAGTATGGTCTGTAAGAATTATAATTTATTGCCATGTGACCACTAAAAAATGACACGATTCCTAATTTGTTCTCCCGACGTTCACGAAAACAAGAAAAAAAAACCAGAAGCAAGTTATCCATGTCACGTCGACGCTCTTTTAACGCGGTGGCGTCACGAGTCCCTTTTGAAGAATTCTGCACCCTTATGGGGCTCCATACACATCGATTCCCGGCCATGTGTGCCTTAGTCACGGTGGCATATGGCTAAGTCATGAAGCCACTAGGTGGTCCTCACTATATTACTCTACCTGTCGCCGTTCCTGCCTTACGGGGGGCCGAGCTCATGGCTATTTGTATGACAACAAGAGCTGTTTTTCAACTACCCCCTGTCAGCCATTGATGACCTGCAATTACTATGAAATCTATGGGTACAGAGTACCTGCGATTTTCATTCATTCGTCTGTTGACCAACCACCCGACGATTTAGACATTATAAAT
Organism: Andrena haemorrhoa; assembly: GCA_910592295.1. NCBI lineage: Eukaryota > Metazoa > Arthropoda > Insecta > Hymenoptera > Andrenidae > Andrena > Andrena haemorrhoa. The sequence goes on from OU342943.1 coordinate 19,524,331, forward strand.
ATATAAAAAAACAGGTTGTTCCTTGATCCTGGATTATAGGTACCTACTCTTTATTTGGTGTATAGGGTGAACGATACAGTTATTGACCAGGGTACAGAAGTTGACCACTTCAAATTTCTGCCGCCATAGTCTAATGAACCTGCGCGATTCCGCATCGATGATGCACTTTGCTACGTGCCTACTTCTTATTCGGGGCCGCGATTTTAGGGAGTTTATATTTTTGATCCGCTTTCGAGCTAGTCCAGGGACTTTTACGCTCTGGGATAGTTGAGAACGACAGATAACAAATTATAACGCATTTTAGTTTCGTAATTACCTTAAGTTGGCCGCGGTGATGGCAGGTCAATAAGAATTAATCGCCACTTGATGGGTGCGTTCGGAATTCCGTTGATTTCGGGTGCGTTGTTCAACTTCGGGGCTGCCCAATCTCCAGGGAACAGGGTATAACCGAAGTTCGGTGTTTCCTGGTCCTCTTTGATTGTTGGGGCCTTGATGACTCCCAGAATGTGTTTATTGGTCGCCGGGGTTTCTTGAAATTGTTTATACAGTTTCCGAAGCTGAACACGTCGCCCCTTTGGGCGCACTCGTCCTTTCGAATTTTTTAATAACAATTATTTAATCGACAAATAAATCACCTCCGCCTTCCGCACCAGGCGCTACCGCGGGCAACGTTCTGCTCTTCAGCGGCACCATCGGCGGAGGCAAACGTGATTTTTCCACATTCTCAACATTTAATTCGAGTTTTGTTAATATTTGAACAAATTGCGTCGGTCACGCTTTGCGCTTAATCTCTGGTAAAACTATCAAAATAAAACCGTGAACTATCAATACACATTTTCGTAATTTACTTCACTTTTCCAAAAGACAAGTGCTCGATTATTAGGATGGGATAAAGGGGTGGAAAACACTTCACTCACTGATATTATAATAAAACAATTACCTTTATTTTTCTTTTATGTGATTTTAACACTTTATAAGTTTTTACACTGATTTTATAGCTGGTAATTAAGTATTGGATATAGGTATTAAAATGTATATAGTAATGAGCTCTGCGGGTGGTCGATCCCTTTTTATAGGGCAATTGGTCAACTCCTTCTCTAGGATTTGCCACATGACAAATCCTAAGTGGGACCCCATCCCACAGCCTTTGCCTGGGATCTTCCAGGAAGAATCTTCCCATCGCGCTATCCGAGAATTTGTTTACTATTTAGTCACCGTTCATCCGTTGCACCCTTTAGGTGTCTTTCTTCGCGACTAACACGCGATACTCTATTCAACTCGATAGCAAGATTCTTATATTAATTCATATTTTATATTTTTATGCAATTGCTTACAATACGCTCCGTACGATCGGCTTCGAACAGTTTACTGGCTAAGGGTTGAAGCTAAGTATGTTGTATCGGTATCGGCGATCGATTATTGGGAAATAACGGGAGGGCAATCTTCTGGCGAGGATCTCAGGGACGAGGGACACAGCTCTGCAGAGGTGGTGTCGACTCCGCTGGCGGATGGGGGCCTCCGTCCCACGCTGAACGTCAACTGGTGTTGGCTGGGCCTCCTTGGTGTCCGTGTGGTCGGCTAGCTGGTGTACAGCTGGCTGTCCGCCACCTCCTTGATGCTGGTTGTCCAGCTCGCTGTTGCCGTCCGTGTATTCTTCACTCGATCTCTTCTAAATGTGAAATCTGACGGCACATGGATAGGCGAGCCGAGCAGCTCCGAGCCGGCTCGCCCAGGATCGCGAATCGGTGATCCATGAGCGTTCTCACGGCGCGTGGATCGGCGAGTCGGCTCGGCTCGCCCAGGATCGCCCAGGGTCGCCCAGGCCTGCGAATCGGCGAGCCATGAGTGTTCTCACGGCGCGTAGGCTCGGCGAGTCTCGTGCCAAGCTCGCCCGGGCTCGCCTAGGCTCGCGAATCGGCGATCCATGAGCGTTCTCACGGCGCGGGACTCGGCGAGTAGGCTCGGCTCGTCCAGGATCGCCTAGGGTAAAGGACCCAATTACTGACACCAAACCAATTACTGTCACCTTAAGCTATTTTGCATAAAATAACGAATAAATAAATTATAGTATATAATCTATAGTATATATTACAGGTTGACTTACATAATTCTTTTTTTGTATGACTTTACAACGTTTATTTATCCGTTATTTTAAATAAGAGCGTCGACTCGGCGAGCCTCGTGCCAGGCTCGCCGATCCACGTGGCGTCAGATTTCACCTTTATCGTAGTTACGGTGATAATGCCTTATCGGCGATTCGTTGTATAATGTTTTGTATAATGTTTTTCATACGAGATGGTTATAATACCTCAGAGTACGAAATAGCAAATAAAATGAATTAAAGGGTTAAATAATATTTGACCCCACGTCGCGGGACGTGACAATTTTGATCAGAAAAGACAGTCCTACCTTTCGTTTCAAACAATAATCGATTATTTCGGTACGAGCGTTCGGCCGCGAGATCGTCGGAAAGGGAAACGCGTAATTTCAACTCTCAAAGAAGGTAAGGGCTTAGCGGGCATCTTCAAAGCGACGACTTCTTTAATGACAGTATAATCATTGTTCAATTTTGTTTGCCGTGAATGCCATTGATCAGAATAGGTGACAATGACCCAATGTTAACATCCGTCATACGTCCAGTCGCAGTCGTGTCGAACGTGATTATGTTGTGTTTTAGGGGGTGTTTAATAACTGAAAGACCGCGATGAAAATTGGATTAGATCTTTGATTTCTTGACTTCTGATTTTGTCATTGGTCCGGTCGGCGGTACGATAATTCGGTGATCGAAGGCGCTTGACGAAAGAAAAAAAAAGAAAAAAAGGAAAGAAAAAGAAAGAGGCAAAGAGATGCAAAGAGAAGAAGTAAAAGAAGTGGAAAAGAAAGAGCAGGTGAGAGAGAAATTTAAGAAGCTAAAGAAACAACGAATGAGAAGCCAATGAGACCGCGGCGAAGTGCACGGCATACCTACTTCGCGAAGGGTGCACATGAAACTCACCCTGCCCCAAGACAATATATCTTTGATTCTGATATGTTGACAGACGGTTTTAATGAAAGTGATTTTAAAGTAAAAAATATGCCATTTTCTTTTATATTCAGCAAGTGATCGGCAACTGTACCTGGACCGATCAACAACTGTGCCACGACCGGTCAATAACTACAATTTTGAGTTATGTTTCTTTATAATGGCATAACATCGAAACTATTGATTTCTCAAAGTTTCTTTGGTATTATAATCATATTCGATACTTCTCTTTTTTTCGCCTGGTATAACAAAACTTCATTTATAAAATTCAAGTTACTTATTCCATAGCGTTTACCTAAACTGAAGCTCTTAGGTGAGTAATAATTATAATAAAATTCTTGTTTCACATGAAATTAATGTTTCACCTATTTTGAAATTGAGTAGATTCTTAGAACAATAAAATATATTTATCGAATAATATAATATGCTATGGCGCTGTGTGAAAAGTATTGTTTAAGTGGACTCCAACGGGGAGTATAGCTCAGTGGTAGAGCATTCGACTGCAGATCGAGAGGTCCCCGGTTCAAACCCGGGTACTCCCTTCCCCTTGTTTTACTCTTTTCCTTTTGTGTACAATCTATTTTGTTTTAAATATTATTCGACCGCTCCCAAACGAGAGGTAGTTTACGAACTTTTTACAGGAAATGTATGCGACTACTTGAAATCACCTTTTTACCCTGTACACAGCATTTCCTGAACTTTGAGGTACAAATTTTTTTAAACAGTCTATTTATTTATCACGGAAAAATGGCGCTATTCCCAATTCTCATCCATGCAGCGGTGCGCAAGGTAGGCTGGTCTCAGTGATTTCGACTTCCTCAGTAACTCAAAATCCTATGTTCAGCAGTCTCCTTATTATTAAAGATACTTTCTACCATATGACGTATGGATTTTTTGAAATTCAATAGATTGTAGAAATTATAGCATTTTAAGGAAAAAATTGATTTTTAGCCGAGCTTCTCTTAGTATCTTCAGGACTAATTAAAAATAAAAACGTACGTCATACGACAGATAATATCACTGAGAATATGTGTACGAAATTTCATTAAATTTGGTTGAACGGTGTTTGAGTTATTAGTGACGCCAGGTTGAGAAGTGTAGTTTCGAGGAAAACGCGTTTAAAGTTGCTCAGGCGCGTTTACGCTCGTCGTGCAGGCTTCCGATTTATGGGCCATATCTTTGTTATTACAACGAATTTTTCAATAAGATCTTTTTCACATAACGTCACAAAAACTTAGTGTACCTTTGACAATCGTTTGTGGGTAAACAAAGAAATAAGTCGAAAATCTGTTCAAACGCCTTCATTATACACATATTAAGCAGTTTCAAGCTATTTTTATTTATTTTTCTTTTCTTTTAAATGGCCCTTTAACGTATTTTTCTCGGAACCACGTTTTTCAAATTATCCAGCAGCATCTTTCGAACAAATATTATTCAATTCATTTGAAATTTTTATAGTAGCTTCTAAGGTATATTCTCCATCGAAGTGGAGAATTTCATGCTATTTCTATGGTACTAATGATAGGGTTCAGATATTAATGGTAACACGTAGTTCATCTAGTTTGCAAGTTGTATTGTCCATTCGATGTTCGAGCACTTGGTAGTATGGTCTGGTATAACCTTCACTAGATGGAAAATGACACATACTAGATTATTGCTAAAACCAGTTACGAACAAAGGAAAGACAAACAATTAATCATACAGAGAACTGAAAACGTCATTAGTCAGACTATGTTTCTAACATATCTGTCAAAGGAAACGGTAAAGTGTGGGGGCACCACTTTGAATTAAAAACTGAAGTAACGCGTCACTATTCCGCGCATGGCGGATACTGGATCGATTTTGACCCACTCGACATCTTAAACCTCTTATACTCCGTGTTATTTATATGTATATATCAATGGTTCAGTGCACAAATATTACATTACTACTTTTTGTGAAATTTGAATTTTTATATGCAACAAAATTTTCTTCACACTGTTTCTTTATGCTGTATAAAAATGACATTTATATCTATTTCATATATTTGTCAGAAATAATATTTTTGTTCATTGAATGTACCTGAATATTATGTATCAGTGCATGTGTAAACCTGGTTTTCTCGAATATATTAAAAGTGGACATATTTGTGGACTAACAAGGAGAGGTTCCCAGGTGTCCGCCTCCGATTGCTTTGAATTTTGGATATGTTTTAGAGGACCGGAAAATAAGTTATTTGTGTTTTTTATAGCGGCCCGTTTTCATATTTAAGGGGTGAAACCAACCCCCAATGTTATAAGATTTTCAGGTATTCATCTCCGATTGCTTTGGTTTTTTAATATGTTTTAGAGGATCGAAAAATAAGAAATACGTGTCTTTTTATTTTGGCTTGCTTGAATGTTTAGGGGTGAAACCACCCCCAAAGTTCATAAGAATAGTTGGTGCCCGCCTCCGATTGCTTTGGCTTTTGGATATGTTTTTTATATGAAATTTTACTCAATACAATTTTGTACCCCTTATGAACTTTGGGGGTGGTTTCACTCCCTAAACATTCAAGCCGGCCAAAATAAAGACACGTATTTCTTATTTTTCGGTCCTCTAAAAGATATACAAAATTCAAAGTAAACGATGACGGACACCTGGGAACCTCTCCTTATAAGTAGGCATCACTTCCTTAAGGGGGAGACCTACTTCAAAAATTTCGAAAAATTTCGATTTCTCAAGTTTTATATTTTCTTGAAGTACAACATCTTGAAAATATTCCCTGAAAGGGTCAAGTTAATCCGACCAAAATTAACAACGTTATACGCGTGTAAGTAGGTAGATAGGTATTGCTCAGTGTAGCGCTCAGACCTAAAACTTTAAACGCGTTCTCCACAAAACCTTTTTTTCAAAGTCGGTGACACATATAACTCAAAATTTAATGGACTGATTCACTCGAAGCTTTGCAGGTTTATTTTACGGTTAAAAATCTAAGCAGTTTTCCTTTTTTTGCCCAGATTTATTTTTATATTCGAAAAAACAAGCGATTTTTTGCCAAATACCGATGCTTCAACTTTGCATCGCCGCCATTTTGTCTGAAAATAATTTTTCAAAAATCGGGCCCGATAGTGCCTAGAAAATTTCATATATTATCAAAAAAATTCGAATTTTTAATTTTAGATGATTCTGCACCGAGCTATGGTTGTCATCGCAAAGCGCCTAAAAAGGACGTTTCGGGCATCGCCTATAACTCACAAACCGTTCAATATTTTTTACCACAAAAAATACTGAAATATCCTCTAAGATGTCCTTTTCCCAATAGACTAATGTTTAATAATAAAAGTCCATTGATTTTTCTAGAAAAAATTCCCAAAGAAGCATGTTGTTTTGACCGTTCTAGGCCTCCCCTTAGGAAAAATGTCGATCATAAACCAGTAGGGAAGCTTATATTAAAATGCATATAAATTAAACTATATCACGGGTCAGAGTTGACCCTGTACCCGCCGTGCTGCCGGCTGCTAAGCCATCCTGTGGCGAAGGGCTATTAGCGAGCCGTCATAAGGGCGGAAAGGTCGTCGATCAATTCGTTGGACTTCTAACCGCACTAGATGAATATCCAGGGCGAAAACCACCTGCTCCGGCGGCGAACGTTAAATCCGTAAGCTCCGCGAAATATTCGTCGAAATCCGTGAAATACCCGCAGTGCTCCGGATGATCAGGCCAATTGGCCGATCGCCAAATGAAATGTATATCCGGCATAAGTCTCCCCATTTGACTCGTTTGTCGTATTTACGTTCGTGCACCCTCCTATACAGCTCCGTACGTGTTCGTCACTGTAACCGATATAGGGCCCTTTGAAACTCGGATCGAAGAAAGTCAAGCAGAATGCCAGCGAGCTTTATTGCCTGAACAGGTCGAAATTGTACGCGCGCAGAGTGTTTTGGAAAGGAATTGCGAATACCGTGCCAATGGATTATGCAGCTTACTTTAAGGGAGAAGTATTGTATTAAGATAAACATGATTCTTGATAAAGGGTAGCTCAGTTTGATACTTATGTTGAGGTCCCTTAATGAGTGTTTTCGAAGCTGGCAATGTAGTGGCTGACTACGCAAATTTTTATTTTTTGATTTTGTAATCGATAGGGTTGGTGTAGCAATGCTAGTTAATTTCAGCAGAGATCGATACATCGGTTTATTTGGAAAATGATTCCTACTTTCCTCACTTAGGTTTAGTAGGTAGGCCTCCCGGAACGTATTAACGCTGAAAGTGGCCATCTCTATAACATACCACAATAGGGTGGTCCTTATTTTTCAACTTTAAAATATATATTGTCTGACCCTCTTAAAATCTTCTATTTGACAAAAAAAAGTATCTCCGTATTTCTTATTTGTATATTTTGATATATAAAGGTCGCTCAAGGACTTTATATTTCGCATATAGGGGAGACCGGGGCAAAATCGGGACGTTAAGGAAAAAATCTCATAACTTTGACATTATTAAGTAAAAAACAAATTGCAATTGGGATTCATTAGAATAAACTCTTTTTTAAATAATAGTACATATCCAATTTGTTTAATAGAAGGAAAAATACAAAAAAATAATGATTCAAAATATGATCCGTTTTTACGATTTTACGATTTTACACCGTGGCCTAGGTAAAATCGGGTACCATACTAGATACTGGCCCTAGCACTTATAACAACGAAACTCATCCAATTCTCCAGTTCCCCAACCAGTTAGAACAAGCTGTGAAGGAAAACAAAATTTTTTTAAATTTTTTTTTAAATTTATACCAAAATAGTAATATTTCATTGCCGTTGAGCGACCTTTAATCCTTAATATATTTTAATAAAATTTTAGACGAAATTCTTTTAAACTATTTGGAAGCTTCTGAGAGGGTCAGAAGAAAATTTTAAAAAATTTAATTTTTTCCATACATATAAGGACCACCCTAATACCACAACAGTTGTAGGATCACAGTTTCTCGTTTCATCTTCTAAACGTTAGAGGCTACATGCTCATACGTTAATATGAAACTGATACTTGTTCCTAAACATATACGAGATAGACCTCAAACCTGATACTTTTTACTTGAAACCAGCTGGGTAATAATACCACTAGCAGCTGCCATTTCCCTCGTGCTGCACAATTTAAAGCCTTTAAAAAGCAACTCTACTTAGCGATGCTTATTTTGGGTGAGCAATGCGAAATACTGCAGCACACGCTACATATCCAGACGATAAATACCAGCAACTGCCACGAGAGGAATTAATCTAAATTACTAGTAGTTTCTATAGCCAAATCCAGGTGCAAATGAAATTCTTCCAACATTTTTCAATCTGCCAATTTTATCGGGATATGTAGATACTAGATTTCCATGATACTTTCAGGGTAGGCCCCACCTCGATCCAGGATTAAGCTACTTTATTTGATCCTCGATAATGTACTAGGTATCCCTGGTACCTATACGCGATTCTGCGCAAGTCAAATGACAGATGGGACCGCGCTAATCCGCCATTATCGCCGGCTATGATCGGCCCCGCGTTGAATAGAATACTTTCGATTCACGAGGCTTAGGGATCCTCCCCGAAGTTAGCTCGGTCGTTCACGAGCAGTCGCGTGAATCACTGCAGATCGATCTAGCCCAGTCTCATCTAACGACGGGTCCGAATAGGAGCATCGACTCGAGTAATTTTATGATCAGGTGCCACGCATTGTTCCGGACGCAGTTAGTTGTTCTCGTTTCATGCCAGGGTTCGAGCTTTCAGGTGTGAATCGTTCGAAGTTGTTTTCAGAGGCAGGTAGGAACGCCGTTTTTTGAAGACTAAATGCACCTGACTTTAGAAGAATAGAATTTTTTTGTGGGTCGTTTCGAGTGTGGTATGTTTCCTGTTAGCTTTAGGTACTTCAGTCTTTTAATGGGAGACATCGTAGTGATCGGAAGAATTATTAGGTACGTACGAAAATTTTGCCGACACGTCAATATTAATCTAAAATAATTATTATACGATTAAATATTCCCCTCTCATCCTTCAAGCATGCAGAGACATTATTTTTTGCTAATCAGTAATAGCAATTAATTCTTAACATTTACTCTTGTTATTTTTCAACTTCACGCATATAACGTTAGTTCTTACACCTGATGACGGTATTTGGGTATCTATATTTATTTTCCGTATACACTAGTGTTTGTTTTAAGTAGCTTTAAGTGGTAGGGTTAACAACAACTGACACCTGTACCTCGCCTTTTGCACTCCTCTACTGTTATAATATGTGCTGTATAAGTTCTAACCATTCTTTTTCTTTTTCTTCTTTCTCTTTCCAGTTTTCTTACATGTTTTCTTTTGTAATGTCTACTGTGCAAAAAAGAATTATTATTATTATTATTATTATTATTATTATTATTATTAATATATGTATATCAAAATATGTGTAACCAGCTTTTACTATATTTCACTAAACGACAATGTGTAGGTCAAGTTATGTGTTCATTCTTATGAAATTCTATAAAATTCTCAATAAAATTCTGCAATCATTAATTTTCTATTAATCTTTCCCCGTATTAAAAACTGCCCGGGACGTCAGCAATTTGATAAATATTATTTATAAATTTTTGGCACGCGCAGATAAAAAGGTTCGCCACCACTGGCCTAGGGGATTTTCCATAACAGATCAATGCTACCACCATAATTACTGAATTTTAAGATTGAAGTTACTTATATGCATATGCAAACATGTTATTCTTAAACTTTCCTTCGACCACCACTATCCACATATTTAATATAAATACTTCTATTGCTGCGAACGCTTAAAAATATTGCTAAGTTCATCGGCAAATGAAGTCATTCACCTAAACTGCATGCAAAATTTAATCACTAATAGCTTTTTGTTACTAAAACATCGATAGATTTTATGATACCACAAATTGGTGAAAAGTGTTCGATCAAGTGTTGGAAACTAACGATTTTTGACGCTAATAAGGTACAACATTTTTGAGCGCGTTTATTTGCGAATTCGCAACCCCTATATGATGGTGAAAGCGGTGGTACAACATGGAAGACCAATGCAAACAGTGGCTTACCACGTGCGATGGGTTCAAAGAGCAGGATCCTTGCTTCAACCACCAGCAAGGCGGTAACAAAAGGGTCTTCGTCCCTGAGGGGTTTCTGCGTTTTGTCCTAGGAGGATTGTCAGTCTCACCCCAGCCAATATCCAGGGGCCGGGCGTTTAAATTATTCATAAACAGTCGAGTGATTTGTAGAATATAACTTACTATTACGTGCAATAACGTCCCCGTTGCATTCGATTTCATCTCGGGGTGTTAGCGACTTAAAACGAGTTAAAATCCTGTGACTCGACTTGTAAATTTTCGTATAAATTTTGATTACCTAATAATGCACTGTAATATGTATTTTAATACATTTTTCTGTAATATCGGGTTCAAGTAATTTTCATGAATCCTTGTTTAGTGCATCGATTTTAAAGAATTTTTACTTTATAATTAGTAGATACAGTAATTATTTAAAAATAAGACACGAACAGTGGTATAACACGTTAAAACAAGTATTTTTACGTGTTGAAATGGAAAGAAGGTTTGTAGTAAATGTGGCAGAGATTCGATTTTTCTCCACGCTTGCTTGCAATGAATATTATTAATATTTAAAGAGATTCGATATAATGTTCTCTTTTCATTAATAGTAACGATAGTAAAAATACCGAGGGCACGAATCTTTCGGCGTTTACAATAATACTAGATGAATTTTGGGTAGATGTCCATTATTCGTAGAATGTGAAACTTTATGAATTATTATCTTTTCATTTATATTGCAAGGTAGCAATTTCGCGAAGCATCGATACAGCGAGAAATTACATTTTCGTCAGAAGACTTCTGGTGTGCACAAGGCTAATTTAATTTTCTCTCGTTTCCTCACGGTCTACGAGAGTCTCTTTGTTCAGAGGGAATCCAAGATGGAAACCAATTCAGAATTCTGCTGACCGAAGGTAACACGAAGGAGAAAAGTTTCCGGGAGGCAAAAAGGAATGTACGATATAAAAGTTTGCAGACCGTTGTTTCTGAATTGCTGAATCTCACCATTACACAAATAGTAATCGTCGTTCGATTTTGGCGCAACCTCAATCTGTGTATTATCAAATACTCCATTTTTAGGTATTGTTAAAAAAATAAATGATAACGGTTAAAAAATAATAGCACCTCTAAAATAACAAAATTTCTATTAATAACATTTAGAATGTGTTTACCAATAATTAATGGCTACAATTGCTGCATTATAAAAAAATTAATTATTCTCCTAAACTTCCACCTACATAACAGTTAACTAATAATACTCCACAAATTTCTTTCCATTTCACTTTCCATAAATCCATCATCAATCATTACCTCATAATTATATTAATATATTTCCTGTAACAAAATAACATCCTTGGTTAAACTTCAACTATTAATTGAAATGAAATACATTTCTCGAAGTACCTTCCCCTTTGTTCTAAATAGAATGCTGTCGATATTAATATCTATATAATATTATATAATGTCTATAAATTCTGTCTGTAAATTATATTACATTATTATATAATAAAATTAATTTCCATAAAATCAAACTACTCGAAAAAGTCTCTCTTATAGTTCAAAGCCGTACATACATACATACCAATTTTCACCGAAATAATCATAATAGTAACACGCATGTAACCCAGAGAAACTAATATAACTCACTGATAAACTAATACAATTCGCGCGTAAAATTTTTAACACAAGTTTTTAACGCAGAACGATTTCAATTACGTACCATGAACCATCCCTTCCTTCGTGCCCCATCAATACATCGATACATTGCTACTTTCCGCTAACCCATTTTTCGCAAGCAAGAACGTATCCGTCGTATATATGTGACATTCTATCAGTTAAGCCACCCCAAGCTGGCTGGTGATCTAATTTAATTGACACCCTAATAGCAAGCCTGCACGGCCGTTAGAGTTCCGGGGTACGGCGCTCCCGAGTGCTCGAGGAGAGAAGGATGAAAATATAAGGGTGGTTAGCCGGGAGACGCATGGGGCGAAGACAATTGAATTTCATGGGGGTTTGGCCGCTTAACCAGCTAATTGGTTTGTTCATGTTACTGCGAGTACATAACTCGTCCTCTATCGTGCTTGCTCAATACTTAACCGCACTTTTCGCCTTTCATAAAAAAGTAGGCGAATCAGAGATCTTGATTTCGCAGCGAGGATATTCTGCCATTTCGTCCATTGCGATTCAGGGCATTTGACGTTTCGTACGAAACTTTTTTATCCTGTTTATTATCCTTTAACGATATTGAACTTAAATTCGATACTATTTTATTTTCACTCAACTATTAGTGTCTATCAAATAAAACATTTTGTAGCGACCGAAGCGGAGGATAATTTGATAATTTTAAATTAAAATAATACGGTGTTCTCTAAAAGTTACTTCTGCTCAGATAACACATAAATAGTTGAGTGTACTATAATAAAAATACTCGGTATTAAACATCACTCTGGTATGAAATATAAACTATGAATGTTCCAGTTTAAGGGAGGAATTTATAGAAGGGGGAATTAGAAAGGCGATCGTTGGAAATTATTAATAAATGTTGAAGGTAAAACTACCTGTGTTTAATATTGAATCATTTTAAGTTTTCGACACTTAAACAAATTAAACAGAGATGCTGATATAAATGTGAAACGGAATTGTAAATAGAAATTGTGAATTACACGAGTCGGGGCTTACTGTATTTTCGCGTAGGGAGTAAATGAATTCCTCGCCGCCATTCCGCGGAAGGCAAGCCACTAAGAAGAGGGAAACTGTGCCCCTTTACGGCACTTTCATGAAGTGAATATTTAACTTTACGTCTTGCGGGTTAAAAATGCTGACCTGCCGGCAGAGGTTTAAAAAGTTGGCGAAGCACCGAGATAAAAGATAACGGCTGATAAAACTTGCTCAAAGTTCCGGCGCCAGACTTTGTGGCACTCCGCGTTAGGCATGTCGCAATTACTCTCCTCTAACAATTAAAAACTTTTCATTGCCTTTTGACGAGCGCTTGTCATATTTTTCTCACGGACGGCCTCGCTCCTGCGTCGGCTACGCTTAACGATCTGTCGATATTTTGAAATGTATATTCAAAGATTTTCTCTTTCGCCATTTATGAAAATACCATAATTTTTGTCGCGTTGCAAGCGTTCTTCTAGTTATAATATCGTTTGAATTTATATATTATAGCGGTTACACTTTGAATAATCCATTTTAAAAAGTCATTCTTATGCATAAACCAAACTAAAATTTGCAGTTAAAAGTACAATAAGTTCAAACTTAAATTTCTATTTAAGGTACCTTACAGGCTTATTATTGTATTAAGAGTTAAAAACAATGGATTTCGTTTATTTGTCTAGTTTTTTCTGTGATAGTAAAAGATTAAGGTAAAAAAAAAGTAATTCCTAAATGTTAATTTAGGAATAGGCCCCGGAGGGATTCGAACCCTCGATCTCCTGTTTACTAGACAGGCGCTTTAACCAACTAAGCCACGGCGCCGTTGAAGTCCAGCTCCACTTTGCGTTATTTTTGTCTGCAATATTTTTTAACAAATACGTAAATTCAAATGTATTGCAACTATCAAGATATATTATTCATCAACAAGTTAGCACCCAATTACACGTAGTATTTGATTAATCGGAATAAGTCATTGCAATATTTTACCAAATGCTTATTGTTGCTCAAGGCTTCGAAGTCCTATAAAAGTATTATCAGTCAGGTGGGAGAACCTCAAAGACAGCAAGACGTTTCAGGATCTTCGAATTCCATTTTTGATAAAATAAAATTTAAATATAAAGTAGATAGTTATTGGAATGAAGAAAGAAACAATACATAAAAATAACTGAAGAGTTCTTGTAAAGAACACTGTAAGTACCAAAAATCAGGGATCAAAAAAGTACTGGAATTCTTATTTTTAAAAAATTCTATTCCAACTTGTATGTTTCGTTTAAGAAAATATCTGTTCCTGTGGAATTTTTATTGAAAGAAATGATACTCTTAGGAACTTCTTTGGAAAGTGTTCTCATGGAACAGATATTTTAGAAGTTATATAATAAAAGCACCATGGAAAGAGTCATATTAGAACAATTGTTAAAAAAAGTTCCATAAGATAAAGGAAAGTACTAAACTATTAGGTACTAGTTTTATTTAACAGTATAATATATTCGTGATGTTTATTGAATAAAAATTATGAAAATCATAACATATATAAGTAATCAATAGTTTCATAAGAAGTATTAAGCAGAAAAGAGAACTTGTCAAGAATAATATCTAAATAACATTTTTTTATAACTTACATAAACCAAAATGCATACAAATTCTATAATATCTCTGTAGCAATTATTTACGTAGGTAAATATTACAAATAAATAACACATTCAGAATATCAATTTAATTGTAATAATTATATATTATTGTTGTAGGACTATTCATTGAATAATATTCAGTATTTGTTACAACAATTGAGAACTTATTTAATATTGATGAACAAAATATCTGTTCCTGTTGTAGACAAATTTGTATTCTTATATTTTATAAGTTCCATTGCAACTAGAACTTTTATTTTCAAGAACTTTCACTTTATCAGTTCTAATGGGAACTTATAATGTGAGAACATTTTTAAAAAGTTACAAAATTAAAAAGTTACAGAATTTTTTCGATCCCTGCCAAAAATCAAAATTGGCACATAGAATATTTTCCGATAAAAAAACTTTTTTCAATTTTTGCACTTACTGTGTTTTCCACAAAGACTCTTAATTCCTGGTTTAATTCTGTTTCAATTCATCTGCTCAAAGTCCCTTCGACAAACACCACTAACAAATTCAAAGCTATTGCGTTATTAAAAGTGTGGTTATAGTACCATCATTGACATGTTTACAATCAGTAATGAAATAGGTGATATATACGCAACTTGATTATACTTTCTTTCTGTGAAACACGATTGGCTCCTTTGTGAATATATAACTCGGCTCTAATCAGTCCACCTTCTATCAAAAGATTCCCCGCGTTTATACCGAAGAGATAGATTACAGACGTAGCTCGGGGCAAAAGGATATTTCCTTTTCGACGAGTCGTCTCCTTTACTTCGTTAACTGCTAATAATCCGTGGAACTGGATTGCCCGTTATTCAATAATCTCTCGTTAATTCGGCCGTTAATATTGAAAACACCACCGAAGGATGTGCCGCAAGCCTTTCCGTGGGTTAAATCGAATTCTCCTCGGAGCAGACTTAATCATACATGTTGATTTGCTCGATGCATTTTAAATTACTCGCTCCGTTCGCGCACTGACAGTCTGTCACGAAAAATTTAACATTTCGCTGGGGATTTCAGTTGAATGGATAAATAGTAAGTAATCTTCTATCTATACTTATATAATCGTCGTGTCACTGATTAATCACCGTCCAGCCCAACCCGCTATATATATTGTATTTTCCTTTTGCGACGTAGGTGCTCGATAAGAAGGGACTTCTTGAAATTCCAACCCGTAATATTTCGTAGGCCCGATTAGATATCAATTTGGTTTTTACTTTCAAAGGTTACCCACACAAATTCCTAAAAACAAAATTCAGTATTTTGCCCTGATCAACCCCTAAAGGAGTGAAAAGGGGAGAAATGTGTTCCACGGATTTCTTAAAATCTCTTCGACCCGACTAGATATCAATTTGGTTTTTATTTCAATAGGTTACCCACACAAATGCCTAAAAACCAAATTCAGTATTTTGCTCTAATCAACCCCTGAAGGAGTGAAAAGGGGAGAAGTGTGTTCCACGAATTTCTTAAAATCTCTTCAACCCGATTAGATATCAATTTGGTTTTTATTTCAATAGGTTACCCACACAAATGCCTAAAAACCAAATTCAGTATTTTGCTCTAATCAACCCCTGAAGGAGTGAAAAGGGGAGAAGTGTGTTCCACGAATTTCTTAAAATCTCTTCAACCCGATTAGATATCAATTTGGTTTTTATTTCAATAGGTCACCCACACAAATGCCTAAAAACTAAATTCAGTATTTTGCCCTGATCAACCCCTAAAGGAGTGAAAAGGGGTGAAATGTATTCCACGGATTTCTTAAAATCTCTTCAACCCGATTAGATATCAACTTGGTTTTTACTTCAATAGGTTACCCACATAAATGCCTGAAAACTAATTTTAGGAATTTGCCCTAATCAACCCTTAGGGGGTGGTGAAAATGAGCAAAATGTGTTTTCATGGAGTCAACAAAACTGACCAGTATCTAAAATCATGTTTTGCACCCTTAATCATCAATTGCAAAAACTAAGCAGATGTATTCTTCGTCATCACATCAGATGACAATCGATTAAGTAACATTTTTTGAGGCTGTCCTTAAATTACATAAGGGTAATTTTGGCGATTTCTTACCCCCTCTCTACCCAAGTATTTGAATTCGTAAGTTTTTATATTCCCCCCTCCTTCCTTAAAAAATTTTTTTACATTGTATTTTCTGAGTTATTAAAATTCTTTAGGGACTTACATAATTCATTTAATTCAGTTTCGCGTGTGCGACGTATCATCGCTTTTCAGACTACCCATATTGAAAATTAGGTTAAAAAATATTACGTAAGACGCTACCTGACTGCCTCTCCCCCAAAAAGCCACACATAATTTAAGGACAATCCCTTTCGAACATATACATAAATCATCTCGCATAATTTAAATTTTCGGAAATTTTCCACAATTTCGTACAAAATTTCAAGTTTCGTTTAGTTCGTTAAAAAGTTTAATTCCACCCCCACAGCGGAGGTGCGGATTAAAGCGTGAAAAATCACACTTCCACTTAAAAGTTCGTAAATGGGGGGCACTCGTGTCGCATTAGCGACGCCACTGACAATATCATGCCCAGCTTTTCGCGTGATAAGATTCGAAATATCCCACGCAGGGGGAAAGGGCGAAACTTTTTGACAGGCTTGGGAGAATGGCGAAAATGGGGGCGGGAAGCTCGAGCGGTACGACGTTCGGTAGCCTATGCACTCTTGTTCCCGTGTATATCGAGGAATGAGGAGCTCGTGGAGGCCAAGAGAATCGAGAAAGATAGCGGCCAGATAGATGTATGGATAAAGAGTAGACGAGGGAGGCGAGAAGACAGAGAGAAAGAGAGTATCCGGGGGTGCCTCGTAAATTCTCGCGAATAGCTTCAAGTAAAATATAGAGGTGGCTACGTTCCGCATATGTCATTCCTGCTCTTTCTCGCTCACTTTGCGAATACTCGCCGACGATCACGTAGAGACGGATAGGTGTGCGGATGCATTTTAACCCAGTGCTTCTCAAACTTCTCGGTCTGCAATCAAAATTCAATGTTTCTGATGGACATCTGTAAACATTCATAGGCCATTGTAAATCAGTAGCTCTAAAGTAGTTAATGTCACCAGTACAATATACTTTCTCATTTCTTGGAATTTATTTTTATTCTTCCTTCCATTTCTGTAGCCGGAAACTGTGCGTTAAAATTTACACGCTCAATGTTTAATTTGACAGAAATATGGTAAACTCACTTTGTTTGCGAAAATTGTATTGTTGAATACAACTGCAAAGTGGGATTTCTTATACGAAGCTTCGAAGTTTCTTTTACTAAACCGATTCTGCTGAATATCCTACGTGTAAGAGTAAGGTAATCGAGTGTTCGAGAAGTTAGTATTTCATGGAATATTTTACGTTAGTTAAAAGCAGATACATGCTTTATTAAACGAGTTGCTTAAATAATCTACAGTGACGTTTCTTAATTTACTTTGAGGCACTTCTTCAATTTCCCCATAATTTATTTCTTTATTTATTTATTACGGGTAATAACCCTTTGGTATCTACGTTACACCGAAATAAAACGTCACGAGTAGAACACGGACAAATAAGATAACATTAAGATAAATATTTAAGTGCACATATAGCCAAGAAAACCACAGAAGGAGATGAAATAATTAGTATAAATATTGAAACTTCATCATCCCGAATATGCAGAACTGAATTAGTAAAAGTAGATAAGGAAGTAGCGAAGAAGTCAATATTAGGGAAATATAATAACAAGTGGACATTGAAGCTCTCATAAGCTTTCCATGCTTTCCACCTGCCGACGCGATCCAAGTTCTACTGTAACACTTTCAGAAAACCACAACTACAACATGGGTGTCATTAACGTGCGGTAAATGTTCGGAACACGTCGCAGCCGTATTTGTATCCGAAACAATCAGGAATACTGCGAATGGTACACCGAAAGTTGTAATGTACATCGAGAATCGTATCGCTCAACGCATCCTGGATAAGAAACATTCGCGTCTCTACCTTCTCCTACAACTTACAAAGAAATTTCATCAGAAACAGCGCGCAATTTTATTCGCTGAAGTCACTCGCTCGGCGAGGAAGTTTGAGAGACGCTGTTTTAACTTACATAAACGGCGGTGCCGTTTGGAGCATCGCGCATACGTGGGTGGAGAAGGGAAGGAAGAGAGAGGGCGAAAGAGCGAGGAGCAAATCGTGGGGAAATTTCACACGCGGGAGAGCACATGCTCGAGCCAGCGACTACGAAGTACATTGGAAAGGACAGAACAAGATGTGTGCCCGATGAAAGTACATTTTCCACTTGTATACTGGCGATTCCTGCGATTCCCCAAATCCCGACTGCGCCTTCTTATTTTGTTTCTAAATATGGTGGGGGTTGACGTTGTTGACTTTGACGCTGCCGTTTCACAGTCGACTCACATGCTTTATTTATGAGAAGTAAGGGATTTATCGTATTCCCCACGTTGTCTGGCATTTTTAAATCAATTTTGCCTCTACTAAGTGAATAGTATGTCCGAAATATTAGTCAGGGGCCGCAGAAGTGTGAAAAGGATCTACTTGTTAAACATATTTTATTAGCTTCTCAGTTGAGCTTTTAATTTCGATTAACAGGAAGTCTAGGCACGTTGAATTCTATATAAAACTGTTTCCAACTAGGAAGGGTGGAAGTTGCAATAAAGAAGGTAGGTACTGTATGAAGTGTAAGAAATAATTCATTATTTATTAACACTTCATACGTTAAAGTCTGGGAATATTCCCTGCTTTTAGCTCTGATCATCCGTGGACAACGAATTATTTTGTATTTACAAGTCAGATATAGGTGTTCAAATTATTCACATATAGGGGAGACCTGGGCTGGTTGTCACAAGGGGTAGGTTGACTAATTGTTAATAACATTGCACCGACATATGCTCTACTGCGGAAAGATTTACTGTAGAAAGAAGCCACTTCTACTATGCCATGCATTTATGCCCGACCCCGCGATCGCACGTTTTTTGACAGTTAAGTATCAGCTTTTATCGAAAAATTGACTGCGTAAGTAAATATTTTTTCTTCAAGATTTTATGTTTTCAGGCCCTACATAGTTTCAATAGAATAAATGTTAAGGGACTATTTTAAAGTTTGTTTATTAGACGACCTATTGACGTAGTATTTTTGTTTATACATAAATAGTTGAAGGTTATATAGATTATTAATGTCAAAATGATCGTTCGGGGCTGGTTGACTAATAACGTTAATAAGGTTTAAATTGTTATTTTGTTATTCAGAAAGCGATTCTTATTTTTTATTTAAATTTCATTATGTTATAAATACATTATAATTTATGATTAATTTGAAAAAATGTTCAGTTTATTATTAAAAAATGAACGAAGGATAATTAACATTTTATAATGAAACAACTCTTGTGAGATTGTGTTAGTTTATTGCAACTGAGATAAGTTGCTAATAACATTTTCTTAACTGATTGTACCCATAGTAAACCTACCCCATACTGTAAGTCTACCAACCCCGATCATGGGGCTGGTTGACCAGCATGGAAGGTGTTAGAAAAACATTAAAATCCATTAATTGTTGTCACATTAAGTCAACTTTAATAATTCAATCAGATAGCCAAATGTATGCCTTATCAAATATACTAACCGGTTTAATTAATTAAAAATCAAACATTAAAAAACTGGCCTACCACCCCGGTCTCCCATACTGCAGGACACTATTTTTTGTTGATTGGTCACGCGAAAAATTAACCGAAATTCGTGTAAAGTAAATAGTGTCTGATCTGATACATAAATGGCATTGTTTTAAATTATCAATTATTAGTTAGAAGAATATGGCGTATTTCGAATTTACGAATTAGTAAACAAGGGACTATTCAAAGCGGCGAACTTTATCGTCAAAAAAATGTGTCTCGATAAATTATCTCTCGTATTAAGTTTCCTAAAGATGCATGTAAATTTCGTGTATTCAAATTATTTTCTATGTCTTATTTACCTCTTACATGATTTTTAGCAAGATTGTATATTAGAGTGGTCCACGGTCTCATGGGATTTTTTATATATTCTTTGTTGGTCTGCATAAGCCTGTTTTATTCCTTAAACCAAAAGAAGTGTGTAGAGTATTGTGGAACAAGAGTGCGCACTTAATGTTTAGACAACCCTAAACTCCTTGGTATTGCACTGATAGCACATATCATTGTGTAAGAAATAGCTACTATCCCTTCTTATTCGATAGGCAGTGACTTCATGTGAATTTACCTGTCGCAACTTATATAAAATAAATATTTCCAAAGAGTGTAAAATGCGAACTTTTTCTTTACAAAAGTTCGCATGTTATGGGGTAAAAGAACGCAACGTGAAATTTTCACAAAAGTGTTTTATTTTCCTACATACAATAGTTGTGGTAATATAGCAAAACGACTAATAGTTCGCAATTAATTTTTTTTTAATCAAGGTAACAGTAATAGCACATAACATTAACCCGACCTTCGTAGTTTGCGCAGGCACCAGACTTCTGGAGGATCAGTGTACCTATTCTTCTTCACACGCAGAGCAAATTATTTTCCCCATAGACGTTGATGGTTGGGCTATTTTCTTTTTGCAACCGATTTGTTTTGGTCTTTTCAAAATTTTTCAGAAGGAAATGTTGTTTTAAAATTTTTTTTTCTTTTCAAATGATTTCTTCGCACGTTCGCATTCAGATTTTCTTCTCATTGCTTCATTTACTTCAAGCTGATTTTTAAATGGGGAGTTTGCATTCGAACTCTTACCCCCCACAGCTACTTTTCCATTGTTTAATTAATCTTGTTATCTGTGAGGACAACTGAACACTTCTATTAGTACTTTTGAAAAGAAGAATTTCAGCTCTTTCGGACGACATATTAATTAAAATATTTACTGATAAATTTATAGGAATAATATTGATTTCTAAAAATAAGAATATTATATCAAAACTAGCGCATTCAGTACTTACCGCATTGTACGATAACAAAACGAAGCGCAGCTACACAATTCGACACTTGTGACTCTGCCTTGATTGACAATTGACTGTCAATCATCATTGGCAACTGCCACAATTCAAACAATGAAATTCGCATGGTGCGAACTTTTAGCTACACCTAGGTACTCTATATCAAAAACTGGCCCATATGAACCATATCTACAGGTCGCTACGATTTGCAACATTATTTTAAACAATTAAGTGTACATTATTCCTTAATAGCGCCACAAAATGTTGTTTTTGTGTCAGGCATAAAGAATGGCTTCCACTAGTCCGCCAAATCTACAAGGACATCAGCTGGAAAGTCGTTAATTGGAAAACAGAGAGAAGCTCTTTCCCATGCCCTTAGAAACGATTAATCCTGGCGACCTCCAAATATTGTCCGATTAGGCTGAATGTTTGCACAGGTGTTAGTTAGCATGTTTGGAACAAAAGAAACCTTGTGGAAGACCTACATTTTATACTGGAAAACCCCTATTATACCCGGACCACCATATTACATATGCCTCTTCTTGTGCATTTATTTTCACCTAGCTGGCCCATTACCCGGATTCACACAGGAATTATTTATGATATTTCCAAAATAAAAAACCGTAAAAAATAAAATGAATAGCGTCTATAATCTAATCTAGGAAATATGTAATGTATATTCAACATTTCATTGAAATGCGTTCAGCCGTTTAGGCGTGAAAGAAGGACAAACAAACAGACAACGTTTCACTTTGATACATTAGCAAGGATGAGGATTGAAGAAAACACAATCATATATTCGGCAAAATATAGCGTCGAGCAGTATATGTATACTCCTTCCACACAGCTCCATAGGCTCTATAAAATATACCTGAAAACCTTGAACTCGATCTTCCCAGAAAATGTTGATCAGCGCGCCCCATGCGTTTAGCGCATTGCCATATACACGGCATGCCTAAACCGCGCGCACAATTTTATCCAAATCGATGCCCCAAACCTTGCGCGCGTCCCTTAGACGACCAATTCATCGTTGGCTTAACACGGCCGAGGGGGCCAGCAGGAGAGGCGTGCTTTATAAAGGGTAACCGGTATCGGATGCCGCGAAAGAGAAACGACGCCACGGTAGAATAAAACTGCGAGATAGAAACTGGCCGCGCGGCGGCGGTATCAGTTCCCGGGGAAACCAAATAATTTTTCCCTTCGGTTTGAGGAAAATAACGAGAAATATCGTTCCGGAAGGCGCGGCCGAGGCAACGGACGGCTATATGCCCGTTCCCGATACGCGGCTAGTGCGAAACAGGGGTGACGGGGAAGAGGCGGAAGGGAGGGCGACCATGGTATAAGCTCGAAAAGCTCGAACAGCTCGAAAAGCTCGAAAAGCCCGAAAGAGAGTGTCACGTTTCCATGGAAACCTGGTGGGGCAACTCCGCCTCTGGACTTGCCGGTTCGATATCCTCTCGTCCGCTCCCTTGCTCCAACGTCAACGTGCTCTACATTTTTCCAAGCCTGGCTCGCGAACCGTTTTCCCCCGGTCGGTTCACCGGGGGAGGCAGAGTGGAAAAAAAAAAGGAAGGAACTTCCGATGGCAGAGCGGCGATCTGAAAAAACCTCTTTCTTCCAACGAGACGCTTCGATACTTTCAAGTCGTTCGAGGGCCCTCGCCAGCCGGTGCTTCCGTACTTATAACCCAATTTCCATTCCGCGCGCCGCAACTTTCGGTTCTATTAGCTGCGAGGGGGACGAGGCCGGTTCGGTTTCATTCTCTCAGGTGCACATAGCCGGGACTCCGTTATTGGAACTAACAGCGGGGACGTGCCTTTTCGGGCGATGGCGTCACAGAGCTTGGGGTCCCGCGGATCATTATTCCCAGAAGCATGTCCTCGAGACGGGAACTGGCGATTCCGGGGCATCTAAGCTGGTTCACCAGTGCCGGGACCGTGGAAGAGGTCTGGAAGCGTTCACCGCGACACCTCCACCCAGGCTTAATGGGAGCCGAACGAGGACTAACCCAGACCTAACCCTCTGTCTACATCCTGGAGGTGTGTAAGATATTTGTTGATTCGCTGAAAGTTCTAAACTCTGACGAGCGGTGTATATCGTGGAGCTTTTCTTCCGAAGTAGCAGAAATAATAGCTGGAGAGAATTTTTTGTGGGAAAGACGAAGACTGTCGTCTTATCTCTTTCTCTCTGGAATTGGACCCTGGGCCGATTTAAAATTTAGGTTAATTCTGGATTAGCTCCGGGGCAGGTGGCTGCCCTCCTAAGGTTCGTAGTCACCGAATTTCGCGCGAATAAGTTTCAAGTGGCGCGCGCAGGACGTGGTAAAAGCCAGCGTTACCAATATCACGGCTGGACGTGACTGCGACGGTGGTCCGAGGTCGAGGAACGTAGGTTTAATTTCGTTGAGTGCATCCAACGAGTGATCCGACGGGTCGACTCTACCCTCTGGATATGTGTCTATTCAGGAACATGTGCATGTAAGTCGTTATGCGCCCGCTCGCGCGCGTGCACTAGTGATGGGCATTCAATGCACCCCCGACTTGCCTCCCAGGCAAATCCGCCGTCTTAGCGTTTTGAATGCTCTCCGGCACTTATTGTCCAAGACATTGCTGCGGATTGTGCGGAGTACGCGATACGAGTTGCTGGAAATGGCGGTCCGACCATTCAGCGCACACTATTTGAATAATAACATTGGACTGGACAGAGAAGGGTTTTATGTGATTTTATTCCCCTCTGCAGGTCCTGACGTTGTCGCGTGAAGCTTGGATCACAAAAACGGAGCAGTGTTGAAATAGGATAGGAGGAGAAGGTTCGCGATTTTAGGGGTTAAGGGTTTAAGATATAAAGATTATTTTCAGTGGAATTTTTAAAACCGAGCAATTTGAAAATCATTAAATATCTCCAGCTCGTAGTACACTGAAGCTAATCCCTTTTTTCTTTTATACAAGAAAAGTGTCTGAAATAATTTGTAGTCTCCAATTCCTTAAAAAACACACGTATAGGTACAATATTCAAACTCTCAGTATGTTTGATATAAACGACAATCCTTGATTCTGGTTCCAAAGCTTCCTAGCCAACAGAAATGCAAATAAAAATCCTTGAGGCATGATAATCAATGTGCAATTTAATTTTCTTTTCCCTTCATGAGGCTGTATACTCGTTGTGGAGTATTCAAATGATCTGAAATTGCCTTGTTGCCATCGCTAGATGGGATAGTGGTGCGTCTAGCCCACGGCGTGAGTGAATAACACATAGGAAGAGGCCCCGTAGCAGTGATTCACCTAGGTACAATAAAAATATGTCTCGCCCTGTAGCTCCGGCCAGAATCAGCCCCTGTCGACTCCAGAGGGTCGAAGTGGCGGCTTAAACCACCCCCGTACACGCCCGACGCCCAAGGGGTAGGTTGGACTTGGGTCCGACCAACCCGTGGCCGCCATTATTGACCATCGGTCTTGATTAGCACGATACTATTCTACTCCCTCCTTTCGCAACCTTCGACGTCCACGAAGCGTCGCGTCGCCGAGCTTTTCTTCCCCGTCATATCCTTTCGCCTGTCATTCGCTTCTTTCACTTTCTATGCCCCAAGATGTTTGGCGATTGTCTGCTCCGCAAAGCGGAACGGCAGTGCTCGCAAAAGAACCGAAACGGATCCCTGCTACTTATTCAAGACCCTTGTTGCCCCCTTACTTCATCGATGCCAGCTTCTTTTTATAAATTAGCGAAGGGAAGGGAATCGTGATTTAAAATACACATTCTCTGTAAAAGGAATTCATATTTTAAATCCTGACGAGGAAGCGGAGGCTGTATTTGCTCGGAGAATCCTGAAGAAGCTTCAGCAACTCTGCCACTTGTAAACAATTTCATCCTACGTTTCATCCCAAAACACAGGCTATCTTCCCGTCCAATCTGTTATCAAAAAATTACATTTCATAGCCACACACCCCACCAGATTATTCTACATTCCAAAACGTTATAGGTACAATATTACCCACAATTTCAAGTGCATCTGCATTTATAGGTACCCCTTTAGCAGCCACGAAACAAGTACCAGGCACAAGTGGTTCCGTGGTACGCAACGCGATCAACAACGCGATGCTTAAAACTTTCAACAACTTTCCTTCCTCGAATCCAATCCCCGGTACCAATAGATCCACCAGAAAGCTGGCGCGACATTTTACAGCGTTTTTCACATCCGACTTTCCATTCGATTCGCCCCCACGTACCGCAAATCATTCCAAAATCTTATAGCCGTGACGAGGCGGGTGTCCCCCGCGCGGCTTTCTCGCACGAGGGAGGCAGGTTGCGGCGCAAGCGTGCCAACATCGATGCCCCACCAAAGCTCCCGGCCCCCTTCCGCCCCGTTTCGGTGCCAGCTAGCCGGAGACGGCTCGGTGGTGGCCGCCGATGGTAGGGTGGAAGCCTCTCCTCCGACAGGGCGATGCACACGGTTTCACAGAACGTTCAGAGCCACCTCCACCTTTCTATGCGTCCCTCCAAGTCCCTCCAGGTCCCTCCGGGTCTCTGATCCCCGACGCTGAAGCCGGGAACCCCGCGAAGCCGGCTCCATAGTGCCGCGGTACCCGCTAATCAAATCGCACATTCCGAGATCTCGCGGTGGTGTCCAAATCTCCGCTGGTTTCCCCGCAGACCGCACCGTTGGCCCACGCACCCATGGGCGCCCGTTGACCTTCCCTCCATTCACCAGCCACTCGTCGCGACTCCGCGGGGCCGTGCGCACTGGTTGCGATCTTTGAAATGTTCCGCGCGACTGTCGACGATTCGCTGCTATTCGCGAGAGGGCAGCGGGTGACGCCGGTTCACCATGTATCAGTGACCGTACGTCGCGTCGGTTGACAACAGTGGACGGAGGACAGGAGCAACGAGGCGTCGCCGGGGCCAAGATAAGTGCTGGGACGCTTCGCTTTCCCGCTGAATAGCCGAATGACCGGTGGGGCAATTACGGTTTCACGGACGAGCGGCCGCGGGAGCGTATAAGCCGACGGCGAGATTAATTCAGCCGCGAGCCCGTCGGCGCGGAGGATCGGTCGCCGCGGGGAATTTCAGGGATTCCTAAGGAAAGCTCGACGTGGACGGCGCGGAAGACTGTCGGTGCGCGGGGGACGATAATCGTTGGCTGAATGGAAGCGAGCGTCGGCCGATGACGGGCCCCAGACGGGTTCGATCCACCGATGCCAGGGAAAAAACAAAAGGAGAGCGTGGCAGGACGAAAATCGCGATTCAAGAGCGGTGGAATCCGGCGTTTCTTACTAGTCGGCGCGGTCCAGTGCATTCGGGTCGAAACGCCCGACGAAAAGGAGACCCGCGACAGACAGCCCCTGGCCGGATCGCCCGAAAGTATTGCTGCTACGTGATTCATTGGGTTTTTCTCTCTATTGGCATTCGGGATTTACATCGGGCCCCGGCCACGATTTCCATCGACACGCGTGCAAAAACCCCACGGCCCGCCCCGCTGCTGATCAAAGGCGAACGGGGCGAGATAGACGCGCCGCGAAGAAGATTAGAGGGAATAGAAACTAACAGAGCCTCCACTCCTATCGGTGATCTTCGGCGGCCGTCGAACGTGTCCCACCTCGGCCTGCTCAGAAAACGGTCCGCTTCGTTTCGACCGGAACGTCGAAACTCGTATTGGGACCGGAACGCGGGAGGGGGGCACTGGTAAGAAGGACATCGCCTTTCGCGGACGTTGGATTATAATCATATTCACCAAACAAGGGAGTTTGTGGTGTACCAAAGAAACATAAAGGGGACAGGTCGCAGAAGAATGTCGAGGGAAATTGGCCGAATCCGCTGCCCCTGTTGAATAAATCTGAACTTATCGAGTGGCTTAAAACGGCCCGGCTGAAACCAGCACGCCATAGTTATTTGGGACGTGCCACTGTTTCCATATCGTCGCCCCGCGCGTGCATGTCGGCTTAATTGCGAGCGCGGAAGCTTTTCGATGCACTTTGTAATGGTCGATTACGAAATTATCGGGCGTGAATCATGGAAGGCTTCTTAAATAGTGGGCGCCAGGGCAACGGAAGATAATCCCATCCGCGGCGGAGGACGTGGATGAGCAACGGAGTGTAAGTGAAGACAGGCGATAGAGAGAGAGAGAGAGATAGAGAGGCGCGAGTGTAGACGTCGACGAGTCACGCATGATTTTACGAAGAAAAAATCGCCGCGATCGAGGCAGCATAGCCAAGGTTATGGTCGAGATAAACCGGGACCTGTGAACGGCCCGATAAGACGCGGACCGTCGCTCTGGATTCCAGAGCGCGACAGAGAGGAACCAAGTGCGCGGCTGGCTTCAAGCCCGCTCGGGTCTTTGCTGGAAGGTGTCTCGGGCTGCTGTCTACAGTCTGATCCCCGATCTCCGCCTGTCGTTTCTGAAGCGCAAAAATCTCAGCCGAAAAATTTCAGTGATGTCGAACATCCGTCGCGGCGACGCTGGTCAAGTGACAGTTCTCCTGTACCGCGAAACGATTTAACTGCTGCGTTCCTCGCGCCAACGAGTACCGCCGCAGCCGTGAAACGTGTCGCGGTTCTTATCATCGACGGAGGAGAGTGATCGGACGCAGCACGTGCGGATATCGTCATAAGAGGTGAACAGGGGAGGACTCGACCTGTGGTGTTCGCATAGAAATTTAGGGGAATTTTGCTGTGGAGGATTACTGGGATTCGCTGGTAGCGAAGCAAATGAAGTGTTTTAGGAAGAGTTGAACGTGTCGCGTGTAAATATTGTCGCACCGAGTAGAGAAGAGGGAGCTTGAACCACCAGCGGTGGTGCGTTCTCTTTGCGTAGAGCTCCAGAGGAATTTCCTATGGGCGAATACTAGCATCCGCGAGCAATGAAGCAAACGGAGCGTTTCAGAAGACGTCGGGGTGCATCGATCATCGACGGCGGCGCGTAAACGCGCGCACAATTCGAATCTTCGCTCTGCTGACGATAAATCGTGGATTTTCTTCTCGCGGCGCTGTTACTACTCGCGCCCTGGGACTATTTACAAACAAGCCATTCAGACGCGGCTCCTAGTAGCGGCGCTCGTAAACATTCGTAAGCGCTCGCTCGCCACGCTCGGCGATCCTCGAGACAGAGGCATTAGCGCTCTCCTCTTGCGCGCGATACGCGATGGTTGAACCGACAAGCGCCCTCCTCTGTCTCCCTTAGACAAAGTCATCGGAAGGTGACAGAAACAAGAGCCTCTTGTAAGTCGATTACCATCGACAGTTGCGGCGCGACGGCCCGCGAGATTACGACGGAACTTTGGACGATCGATCGATAAAGAGGCGAGGAACGGATCGTTTTAGACTGTACTAAAATTGTCGAGTTGGGTTCTGGCTGACTCGGCGAGTGCCCAAGAAGGAACAGGAAACCTCGGCGACGGAGGAAAGTGAGTGTCAGTTTGGTGGCGATGGTCAGCTTCAATCCGTTGGTCAAGTGAATTCAATGCCAATGCTGCAACGTGTACTTAATCGAGTGAAACTGTTAGCCCAGTGAACGGACGACGGATCTACGAGAACTCAACAGACAATTCCTTAGTGGTGGTAACCATCAGCTATGGAGGCTCGCAACGATCACTGATCGCGATCGTTCAAAGCATTCCGTAGTTTCAGGAAGAAACTCGTAGAACAGTGACCCGGGAAGTGTAAGCCGAGTTCGTGAATGAACGTGAGTTCGTGCACTACGATTCTAAACCCCATACGTCAACAATACCCCAAACAGAACCATTCAGAAGATCCACTTCAATAACGCACCGAATCAAAGCAAGAAACCCCATACAGGTGGTGCAAGCATCATCACTCTTCTTCCTCTCCGAGGAAAAGCAAGTATCCCGTCTTTTCAACCGGCGAAAGAAAACGCGTCCCTAGTCCGCGATATATAATATTGTGCCGGTAAGGAGACACCCCGGATACAGCGATCTGACTGCCAGCTCGTTAAACGTAGAAGCGCCGGTCGTTGGTCAGTGTTCCCGAGATTGCCGCTTCCTGGCCTTATACTGGAGCTGTACTTGCCGTACGCACCACTGCCGGGGGGTGGCGGAATCCTCCCGGCGGTGAGCAGCGGACCAGCGTCAGGGGGTTGTCGTCCGGTACTGTTGGGTGGCGTCGATCTGTCGATGTCTGCAGCAGTGCAGCCGGTCGCCGCGCTGCCGCCGCTACCGAGTAGCGGCCCACCGGCCCACAACCCTCTTCACCATCCACCCGGGGGCCTCCCTCTGCCGCCGCTGGGCTCCGCGCCGGTGATGATGCCGCGGCCACCGACCAGCGCCATACCGCCGTTGGGACCCTCGGTGCCGCCTGCGCATCAGGACACCGGCGACTTGCCGGAAGCTGCGCCCAACCAGGACGTCCTCTTGGCCCTGCTGGCCAGGAACAAGAACCTCGAAGGTAAGCATTCCTTCAGTGTTTAAATATAATTGCATTCTTCGTGATCATCCCCGGTGTTCATTGCTCGCTCGTAAGGATGGGAGACGTTTCGTTTCATGTTTGGGAGGAGATGGAGTTGATGCTAGATGTTTGATGGAGTTTGGGGGTGATGAATGTTTTAAGTGGTTTCGGGGAGCTTGAGAGGTGTTGGAGGTAAACGATGCGTGACC
This sequence comes from Andrena haemorrhoa, assembly GCA_910592295.1. Classification (NCBI taxonomy): domain Eukaryota; kingdom Metazoa; phylum Arthropoda; class Insecta; order Hymenoptera; family Andrenidae; genus Andrena; species Andrena haemorrhoa. The sequence goes on from OU342943.1 coordinate 19,554,232, forward strand.
CTGTTGTATCGGGAGCATTGCTTATGGGAGGAATGCCTGTGAGCTAAGTTCGTTTGGGGGCAGCTCTAATAAGTGGAGAAGAGGTGGAGGGATGGGGTGAGGTTTGGTACAGGTGGGTGTTTCTGTGTACCTACAGTAGCGGACATAAACGTTACCACTTTTTCGATCCAATCTACCTCTGTGATTTTTTAACGTCAACTCAAAACTGCTGCATGTGCCCAATATACATATTCTGATAGAGAATTGTAAACTATATAAGACCCAGTTAAAGATTAATTTATTTAACTAATAAACAACATCAAAAGCTGTTAAAAGTTACCAGTTTTGAAAAGTAATAAAAATTCTGACATTTCGCGAGGGTACCTTTTGCTTTTAGGACGGCCTAAAAGAATACCAAAAGTGGTAACTCCTCTGTCGGCCCCAAAAATGTGTTATCCCGTTCAATGGCAGACAATTTTTTTGTTAGTTACGTAAATTCAATTTTACCTGGCTTTTATACAGCTTTCAATTATTGGGAAGTCAGGAAATTTGTATCTCCTGGGAGTGATATTTCCTGATAATGTTAATGTTTAGTAACAGTAATTGGTTTGTTATACATAAAATTGGTCACTATTTAAGGAGGAATACGAAAACGTGATCATAGAAATCCTATTGACAATGTGTGCTCCTAAGTGGGCATAAATAGATATTAGTGATACGATAGAATCATTACTTCCGACGGAATTGTTTCACTAGCTTTATACTGATACCGCGCAATTTGGCTACCGTAAAATATCTTTCAAGAGCAGTGCTCATATGTACAAGTCGAATTTGTCACAGTTCATACTTTGCAAGTGATTTAGCCGAAGGACAGAATGCTGTAGAAGATTTCAATCGTTTGATTTTCGAAATTCCGAAATATACAATAAACGAATGAGGCTGAGTTAGTTTGCATTAGAATGCGCACAAAAATTCTTTTTAATAATCAATATTAAGAGAACCATTCCTGTAAAAACTAAGCTGATATTAGTAATAACATTGTTACACTGAATTAGAAATCCATGTCTTCGCTGATCACCATGAATCGTTACGGTTGTAAACCCAATTATCAGACCATATTTAATCGACGGAAAATAGATCCGGCCGCGGATAATCGACTTTACTTAAATGAGGTAGTCGGAGCATGTTGCAATTACGAGGAGCTCTAAGCACGATGGTTCTGTCGTTATCGCGAGTTCTTGTAATAACGGGTCAGGTTGAAATTTTTGTGCCACATTACGCGAACAGTGGCGGTTCCTTGATAAGAACTCTCGATCCGAGTGATCGATAAGATTAACGTCCACCCGGGGAACATAAAATCGTCACATTTGGGCCACTGTTTAGTCACCTTTATATCGATCTTGAAATATCTATTTTTTTTACTGATTATACAACCGCGAGTGTACAGTTTCTTTAATTAGCACCGTACGCCTTAACCTTCCTTAATTATTGGCAGTCGTAAACGGGTTAAACAACGGGGCTAAAAATTATAACACGGTCACAATGCACTACTGTACATAGTTGTATGAGAAACAGATATATCGTGCTCTTCTTTTATCAGTACAACGAGGTTATTTTATCTCCTCAACGTGGATTGTGTCGAGTGAAGGAGAAGTTTGCAATTGCAACTGGTTTGTCAACATAATTTGATAATTACGGATAAAAAACTTACTACTTGCAGCGTGTCGATATCTGCGTGTAAACACGTGATTTAATCTTTCATTCAGTGGAATAAATTACAACCGTAGTAGTCTTTCGGAATACAACTTACTATTGACCGTTATCACTCCATGTAGAGTATCGATAAAAGTCGGTTGGAAAAATTAAATTACACTTTAAGACATATACTTCTACATAGATATAAATCTGAAAACGTAATTGCGTGTATTAACGGTGCAATGATTACAATTCTTAAGAAGATAGTGTTTGGAGAAGTTGAGGGAATATTTAATAAGGAAATCTCTGCTAATACAAACTTCTTTTTAATGCCTTTTTAATGTTAAAGTATACTAAATATTGGAATACGTATTAAAATATATTGAATATTGAACAGTATATTAAAATATATTACATTCAAGATACAATAAAATATAGCCTATTAATGTTACAGTATAATATTTTCAACAATGGATGATCAATTTCATACTGATACGCTCTATAATGTAATGGCTGTACTTCTACAAAGTACTATTGATTTATCAGGGAATATTTTCTATCGTGTTATCGACATTCCATGTGTAATCTCTTGAATTTGGAAACCCACTGCTACTCTCAAAGTAACACAGTAGCTGTCGTTTATTTTACTCATGAATGTTGCATGTGCCGCCATGAATTATTAAATAAGAAATAAATTAAATTTTCTTTTAAGGGCGAAATCTTTTCTGTTGTTCACAAAGCAGAATATTCTATTACAATCTATAGTAAATTATAAACCTTGCAATTCGACAATCGCAATTTTGTCAACCACTAATATCATTAAATGTCAATCCAAATCAACTTAATCTTAAACTATCAGAAACATAATAATTATGACATTTCATATTTCGGGCCAATCAGAAATATCGCCAAAAACTTAAGTTATATCCACGAGAAGGGCAGTAAAATTCCTTAATACTATCTACAATTTTCATATCTCGAGATCGTCGATGTAGCGTATGTTAAACGCAACCGAAACGCCCGATCCACTTTTTCGAACCACCAGGTTTCGCAGATAGCGATTTACTCTTTCATAAATTGTCATTTGTTGGAACGCACTGGCCACCCAGAAGAACCGACTCGAACAGCTCACTTGCTTAAACTGCTCCTTGATGATAGAGGGTAGGCGATGGAATAGTTCGCGGGTCCGTGTGAAGGTTTTGTTAAAAGGGCGCGGCGAGGGTGGTGGATATTTTAATAAGGTAAGTGCTGCAAGGCCGGTTGCTATGCCATTGGGGCGGTTTAATCATGTAATGTGTTCGGAGGCTCGGCCACCCCACAATCAATACGGTATTGCTTCGGGCACGATAGCGAATGTGCTTAAATCTAAACCCAAATCTAAACTTAGGCCCAAACACCACGACCTAAACTGCACCAGTTAGCCAGTTAGCCTTTTCCGCGCTGTGTGCCAGTCGATTAAACGCGCCCATCTTTCAGCACGTGGCCATTGCATTCTTCCCGGAACACCTCAGGCGAACCACGTGATCCTGACCCAAACACTTCTGGCTGTTGCTACGAAATATCAGAAAATATTTATCTTCCAATATTTCTCACTTTTTGCTCGATTGCTTTCTGATCATTAAATGCCAGGTCAACCTATATTATTGCCCCCAACTTTGGGATTAAGCATCATTTGAAAGTAACAGCTTGGAGTTATTTATGGGAGCGGTTCGTTAATCATGGAACTGTATGTGCCGTTGAAAACGCTGAAACTTTAATACGAGTTACTATTTAGAATTTTACAGTAGAGGTGTGACTATCGATTATCGATAAATTATCGATATCTTATTGATACTTACCGATATATCGACAATATCGTTAAGATCTCGTTAAGGCGAATGGAAGCGGTTGAAGTAGACTACAACTCACTCTGTTGCATCAACGATGCAAATAACCAGTTTAAAGACATTGTAACATAACGATATATATACATACTTATAAATATATCGCTTTCCATTCGAAGGAATATGTTGAAACGGTAAAAAGTAATTTAATATACAAGTATGATATTAACCAAAATTATTCAAATATACAGCTGAGCAACAGTAACAATATTTTAACAATGGGTGCACATACATATAAGTCTAAATGAGAGTATATGGACAAATTTGGATAAGAAAGTACAAAATATAAAATCAAATACTGATTACAATAATGCATCAATAAAAAACGTATTGAAAATTTAAATACTTTTAACGATATAATTTTGAGAAAAATGTACATGTGTGTTATATTTATATTTATAATATATAATTTACAATATACATATAAATATACAAATTCTTACAGACAGAAGTACAAGATTACAGCCAAAATACACTAATATGTTGCCTGCAATAAGTTCAAATAAAAATATAGAGATTCTAAATGACTTTATTATACAATTAATGTGTTGCATTCTATCTCAGCCGCTTCTATTCACCTTAACGATATCTTACCGATATTATCGATATATCGAAATATCGATAACATTTCGATATTGTCGACATTTATCGATAACTTTATCGATAGTCACACCTCTATTTTACAGTGACATGAAAATTGAAAGGTTGCAAAAATAAGCTCTTTTCCTGCTACCACTTCGCCGCAAGTTTTCCACATTCTTCTCACAAGCTTATGCAACAATTCGAGTGACATTTGCTATCATTGTTTATAGAATCTCTTAGGAATGTTCCTTGACCTGCGACTGTGATTGCGCCCCCGACCACATTAAAACCAACCGATTACTGTATCGCATTTTTCAACACGTACCGCAATCTCATTCCTGGCTGTCTAAAAATACTTCTACAAACTATACGCTAAACATTAAGAAATTCGCAGCAACTTGACGAAAAGCAAGCCTCCGTGATCCAATTAGTCAAACCCTCGACACTCTTTTACCTCCGCGGCATAATTTCCTCCGAATCATCCATCCTTTTCTTCAGCCGCATACACGAAAGAGCAAGTTGAGCCGGAATTTCAAAATCGAGTGGAATCTCTCTGCACGTTTGTCCGTCGAATCTCCACTTATTCAAGCGAGGGTTGCTATTCCGACACTCGGCGCATTTGCAAAGGTCCGTGTCTCTCGGATTCGTGCTTCCCGACAAACGAAAAGCCCGAATCGCCGCGGCAGAAAGCTCTCGCGGGGAACCGCTCAGGCCAGCGCGCCGGCCGCGAGCAGGCGATCAAACGGCGCGGCGATGGTACGCGCGAAGGTGAGGGCGAAAGCACGGCGTCCAGGCGCGCTTTCGGGGCCGCGGGTCGAGGAGACCGCGGTTTGACAAGGAGCAGAAAGCTCCAATGAGAATGTCAAGCATCCCTCGGCCGCATGGTAACCATAGGAGACGGTGGTTCATGGCGAACGGGACGGGGTGGCCGGGGGAGGGTGGAGAGAAAATGGCGGCTGGTTAGAGGGCGCGTACCATTCACGCACACGGGCGGCAGAGACAGCGGGAAAATGAGAATGAAAGGTTCTCTCGTATCTTTGTCGCGGACGACGACGGATCGGCTTCCCGCTGAAAGGGCTGAACCTTAAGATTCCTGTTGGGCTTACGCGCGATATACATTTGCGCGCGAGCGCGTGTCTGTGTGGCTCGAACGCGTGTATAGCGCGCGTCGCGAACGTCTTCTTCCGCTTAGAGGTAACCAAAGCCGATGATTGGAGCAGTCGATCGCATCACGGGGATGGAAAAATCTGTCCCTCGAAAGGGGGAGCTGATCCTCGCGCCATTTCAGCGGAATTCGGAATTCAATGGAAGTTTTCCGTCCTAGTTGCTTTTACCTTCTGGGTCGATCGTGCGGGAGTGTGTTGTTTCGTTGGATATGATGGGAGTGGTTTGATTGATTGCTTGATTAACGGTGGGATATAGATTTTTAAGGTTTTTAGGGGACACGCTTTGTTGCGATTTGCTTCTGATTGTTGAACGAACTTTAATCCTCGAGAGACGAATGGTGGATGTGGTCGCGTGAGACGAATGCAGGGTCAGTTTGACCCATAGCAACATTTCTATGGTACAGCGGTTATAAAATGAATTAAATAATTAAAGTTTATCGAATTAACTAAAATTTATTAATAAAGAAATACATGAAAAAATTATTTGTGTACATTTGGTACATGAAATAGGTGTATCTCTTGTATGATTTTTACAAATAATGTTACTGCAATTTAGGTATCATATACTATACTTTGCCATTGCCAACACATATAGGGGAGAGTTGCCTATATCGTACTAGTTAAGATATTTTACGTTATATTTCATATTTGGTACTAATTTGAACGCAAGTGACTATTAGATATTATAGTTTGATCTTTTAAGCACCTACTATTATACATATGCTTAACCTTTAGTTCAGAATAAATTAATTTGTTATTAATCTTTTTGTGACATACTGTAAAAGGTACGATTTAGGCAACCGGTCTCCAAAATCGTACCCCTCGGTTTCCAAAATCGTACCTCTTGTAAAAACAGCGTCAATAACAATTATAGAAGAAAATATTCAACATTAAGTAATGCTTATTATATAGGTACATATATCCATGTGTATATAGGTCACACACAGGTCGCAATAACCTATGTATATGATATTTGTACATAACCTATATGACATAACCTATTCTCAAATCCTTAGTACGATGGTAGTGGTACGATTTAGGAAACACGATCTATTTATTTCTAAATATCGATTTAAACTTTATAATGAATGTAATATGTACATAAAATAAAATATTCTACATTAAACCCGCTTTTAGAAAAATACAAAAATACAGGATAAAACTGCATTGCTTGATTATTATCAGCTAAGATAAACTGGTAAAAAGTTACATCAATCGTACCTGATTTTTTTTAATATTTATAGCACCCACAAAATAGGGTGTAAGCTCCAAAGGTTTTGTTTCTATTTCTCATTTCGCATTTACTTGATATTTGTATCATCAGATGTCGTTTATATTCATTAATTACTGAGAAATTGACGAGGTACGATTTAGGTGACCAGTACGATATTGGCAACTCTCCCCTATAACATCGTGGTAGACTTTGTCAGAGTTGGGTCAAAATCACCCTGCATTCGTTGTACGAGGGTTAAAAAATTAAATGCTCTACGAGGAATTTGGGGGTTGAATGTGTCATGAGGTGAATAGTTAGGGTTTCAAACTATAAATGAGGACCTTGCAGTAAAAAAGTTGGTTGCAGCTTCATTTTTTACAGTTTCTTAGTTATGACGTTTAATATACCTACCCACGTAAAGAGTAATTCTACAACGTTTGGCGTACGTTTCATGCAAATCCAATAACAAATGAGCGATTTATTGCAAATTTTGAACCTGCGACAATTATTGTTGAATGCACAGCTACGTCCCACCTTGTAAACAGTCTTTTCATAAGGCTCTCAAATGTGTGTTGACTGGGGATGAGGATATTTCCACAAACAATGACGACGAGCAGGCTCAAGAATAATTTTCTTTTATGTCTACAACAAGTGTCAACATATTTTTTCCATATTCGATTTCAACCCTTCGTGGTCAGACTTCTGCAAAGTTATCCGGTGGTCGCACCGAGTCCAATGGACCCGGCCTGTGCTGTATCAGTGCAATCGAGTCCCAAAAATTATAATACACACTTTGAACACTGTAGAATAAGGAATCGTCGCGTTTTAGTAAGAAATGAAATGACAACATGTACCAAAAAATCGGAAATGTATAAAATCTTGAAAAACGAGTGTTTTTAACTAAAACAATAACACTGTTTTTATTTTGCCACTAATTTTCATACAGATTGTAGCTGATACTAATAAGATATAGTCATTTTCAGAAATATACAGTTTCCTACTGTGCGTTTCGAAAAAGGTATTTATTTTGAGATCCGAAGATGGTGAATTGTGTAGTAAAAACCGCGTTTAATTTAAAGAAACAACTATTTATTATTATTATAATGATTCTTACTATTATTAAATGATTCGTATATGGCTTCTTTTGTGAAACAGAATCTAAACAGCAATTGTACAAAGAAAAGGAATAGCGAGCAGGAAGTAACGTGCAATGACAGAGTCACGATTTTGGAAATTAAATTTAGATATCATTTTTGCGAAAATTTATTCATCTCGCTGCATCCTGTTGTTCATTGCAAGTTTCACGTTGAAGACGTAAAATTAAGAAAACCTGATTAAAGAGAAGACCAACTGCCCACAATTTCAATTGTAGCACAGAGCATTTCTGTGTGCACTTACATTTCAACTGAATATCTCAACACTAAATACTTGAATAAATTCGATAACAGAGCAATTAATAAAAAGATAACATTGACGATCCGGCCTTGAGCACGTAATAGTACACGATTTATTTGATCGCTGGGGAGGACTTATAATGGCGGTTTCATCACGCATCGATTACAGCGCGAGGGTACAATAAATTTCCCGACGCAATAAAAAGTTGCCCGATCCTTTTTCTTCCCTATAAAGGAGCAGGAACGTTTTCCCACCTACATTTCCTCTCGGTGGAAAAGTCGCGGACCGGCGAGAGGGAATTGCTTTCCAAGTCGAAAGTTTCTGCGGTGGCGGTGGTTTTTCCTATTTTTCTTTCCCCCTTTTTTTTATGGCAATGCCGCATCTCCACCGCCCACGCCAAAAAGCAGTGGAACGAGAACCCTGCCGGCGCTCTTCCGCCGTTCCTCCATCGTTTTCTTCGTTTTCTCGCCACGACTTCGCCCCGAGCGACCACTCGTTTTGATACATCGGCCCTGTAACGTCGTTAAACATCGGTTATCGACCCGCTACGATCAGTTTCTGTCTTGATGATGGAAAATTATTAGGCGCCCACACATCGATAGTTCCTCATCGTATCATTCCGGTTGGACACTGAAAGAAATTCTATTCCTCGAGAGCCCAACTGTTTTGTGGTCGTTTTTAAATTACGTAAGTCTTTTTCTTACATGGGAGGAGAGGGAGTTATGTAGCGTCTTACGTTATATTTTTTTAAGCTAATTTTCAATATGAGTAGCCTTGAAAACGATATTTCATCGCGTAGACGAAACCGAGTTAAATGAGCTACATAAACATTTGAAAGAATTTCAATAGCTGAAAAAATGCAATGTAAAAGATATTACGTAAGGGAGGAGGGAGGGTGTTAGAATATAGAATCTTACACATTTTTATACTGGGAGGGAGGAGATAAGAAATCGGCAAAGTTACCCTTACGTAATTTAAGAGGTCATTCCGGTTAGCGCGCCGAAAAATTCAGCGTTTTTCAGGAATTTATTGCGATGAAAGAATTACAGTAATGGAATAAAACTTTTTTTCTATTTATTAAACTACATTTCTACAGTAAAAAAATGTAAGAATAATAAAATTATTGCTTCTAAAATACTGTCTCGTTCAATTTTCTTTGTAAATGCTGCTACTAATAATCTCACAAGGGAAGTTCCCGAACCGGAAAATTCAAAAAATTCTGAAACTTTGTCAATATGTAGGGGATTACCTCCCGATTACAACGCAATTTTTGTTTGCTGCCCAAATTCACTCGGACGGGGTAAAATTAACCCCTGAAAATTCGGTTATTTTCCGATTTTGTGTTATAACTCGCGAACAGTAAGAGATAGAAAAAAAGTTTCAAGACAAAAGTTACTTCTTTTAATTAGATGTATCATTTGGAAAAAAATTATTTTACATTTCCCGAGTTATCACACAAAATTGGAAAATAACCGAATTTTCAGGGGTCAATTACGCCCCATTAGAGGGAATTTGGGCAGTGAACAAATATTGCGTCGTAATCAGGAGGAAATTCCCTACATATTCACAAAGGTTCAGAATTTTTTAAATTTCCGGCTTCGGGATGTTCCCTTGTCAGAAACAATTCAAATCCAATATATCCTTTCTCAAATCAAGCAACTTTTATAGAAACAATATTTTCCTGCCTCCAGCAGAATGCAAACTAATTATGTATACTTATATCGTTCCACTAGACACATTGCATATCGTGACGAAATGATTTTACTCGAGGCTTTGGGGAACTGGAACGTGCCATTTGCAGTGCATCAAGCGTTCCTCATCGAACCCTTCAGATGTTACCTGCACCGCTATACAGTGAAACTTGGATACACTCCTCCAGCAGGTTATCGATATCGAAAGCTTGCAGTCTGGCGACGAGATTTCTCAAAATCGCCGACAATACCTTAAAGCCACACGAGCCGGGGAGTAAATTCTGAAAGTCCAGGTGCATCCTAGATCACGCTGACGTGGCTGTTACGACACCGTAACTTGGCCGCGGTACGAGCCGGCGTAAAAACTTGGAGAATGGCGCGTCGCGAAGTGGCTTTTCACCGCGACGCGTTCCTGTTGCGAAAATTAATGCGGCGATAAAACGCGCCGCGAGGACGCGAAGGAAGTGGAGTGGCGTGCAAAGTATAAGCATATCTCTAGGAGAAGGAACTGCTCCTGGGTCCTTCAGGCACGCGTCGAGTTTCGGCATCGAGTTACAGCGTCTCGCCCCGTGGCTATTATCCCGCCACGATTTTTTCCCCCCTTTAACTGGTGGTGAGTAGTAGATGTCGGCCCATTTCCACCCTGACGTTTCGAATTCGAGGTTTGATCGATAGCTGCTGTTTTTTCGGGATCGTTCGCTTTTTCCTTTTAATCTTTGGATAGACTCGTGGGATCGTAACCAGAGGCTTAACTTCTTGAATGTGACTGTAGCGGCCACTGTGGTGAGAGGATTTTGGGTTTGTGGCTGAGGAATTGAGAATAAGGGTGGTGTGGGTTGAAAGTATAAGGGGTGGTACAGTCGAGAGTAGAGTGATTCCAAGGGTGAAAATAAATTGAAAGTTGTTTATATGCGCCTTCGATTTCGAGAAAGTTAGTTCTGAAAAATCGTGGGGCACACGCGGCTTTTGACTATTTTTCGACTTAACGAGTACACTGTACACTGCTGCGCTTGAGAATGTAATGAATTTCTGCTTGGTTAGTTGTAGGCGGCTACGTATATACACACGACTTTATCAAAACAGGCACATTAGAATTATTGGAACTACCTACCATGTTTTTTATAAGATTTTAATTTTTGAAGGTGTATGTGGATTGTCGTGACTGAATGCGTCTTTTCATGGCTTTGTTGGACAAATGAATCGTCGAGGAAGTGTTAATAACTATTAGGGTTTATAGAAAAAACGACTTTTGGAGAAAAAGGTTTTCAAATGTTCGCAAAAAATATAATTAATATAAAAAATACAGATTTGTGCTTATTTGAAAGTTTTTCAGTTTTTTAAATATTCGTGGAATTACTAAATAAATAAAAAATTAAAATAACTAAAATTCGTACAAAATATGAATTATAAATCTTTATTTCATTTAGTGTTTTTCTTTCGAAAATATGAACTCATGGAAATTAGTTTCACAGAAAACTGTTGCCAACTATAATATGCTTGTGTCCGAGGCGATTTCAAGTAAAAATGTTAACGGTTTTTTTAAATTTAAAAACCAGTTTTCGTACTTTACAAATTTAAAAACCGAAAAGCCCTAATAACTATGTTCTCAGACGATTTATATCTAAGTTAAAAATGAAAAGATATGTTTTATTTTAAGTTTTGTAAGCCTCTACGGTTTTGTAGAGTCTATGCACATTCGTTTTCCTATGGCCTTTTTGTATAAATAAAATATTGAGTAGGTACATGTCGTTAATAACCATATTTTGCAATATTAACTGAAATATTAGAACTTGGATCCCTTTCACCCTGGAATTGAAGAAAAGACGAAATATATTTTACTGGGTTTAGAATATTTCTTTCTTTAGGTAGATATCAAATGTTTCTTACACACTAGATACTGCGTCTATCGTGCCTGATGAATAATAGCTACCTGTGGTTATTGGTTTGTAGAATTTACTTTACTTCTTTGCAGAGTGAAGTCATTGGACGCGTGCATACCATATGTAACAGAATTTCTTCAACTGATAACGCGCCACAAGAGTCGACCTCCTTTTCAGAAGCTTCCAAGCGAGTTAGCTTACCAGCTAGCGTTACGATAAAATCACTATTATATGGTACGTCATTGATCTGGACGACAGTCTGAAGAGGACCGTTCCCGATAAGATTAAGAATTTTATTCGTCACTGTTAGCCTGCCAATACATATTTTATTACGCGTTACACATAAATACGGAAGAAGGCAAAAGGGAACTTCGAGAAAGAATTGTGTCACGCTAAGATTACCATACAAATTTATGCCCAAAATTCTGAAATCCACTGATCACTGAAATTACGTAGTAAAGTGAAATGCATTGTAAGAAGAAGAAGGTACCAATTGTGTATTGTGAAAAATCGTTTATTGCAAATTACAGCTACTTATAGAAAACTGAAGACATAGGTGTGATTGATGAAATTAATTTTCCTGTTGTATCGCTGCAAAAAGTCTATGTCGACGCATAACATTGAATAAATAATAAAAACGACAAAGTTGATATAACACCACGAAAAAACTTTTTTCCAATTACTGTTTCAAACTTGTCGAATCTTTTCGCAACTGGAAGAGTTAAGAATGATTGAAAGTTGCTTAAAATTATTATCCAGAATGAATTTTCTTCTTTGTTCAAGAATAAGAAGCTCAACGATATTTTCATTACCCTAATTTCATCCCTCAATGGAGTGTGGTACTAAAGTATTGCTAAGGGGGGATCAATTTAACCCCCATCGAACAGTAAATAAAATAAACAGCATATCTACATAAATGTACCTGCAAACACGTTGATTCCCATTTAATTTCTAATAAAATTATATCAGTAAAATAACCGCAATCAAACACAATCCTAAACAGAAACAATACGTATTATTTTGATCGTACCCCCACAATTTCTAGGTAACATAAAACAATTTAAAATACCAACACATTAACCAATTTCGACATCCATCATTTTTATCTCTCAAAAAACTTCATACTCTTCCATCGAGCCCCCGAATTGTCCCACGAAATGTCGAAATCCAAATGGGCATTTGCCGAAGAGTCACCTGAAACGCGCGAAAGGCTCGGGATCCTGTCCGAAAAAGGCATTGAATCGGCCAGGCTTTTCGAAACGATTCGATTACGGGCCTGTGCAAACAGCGAACCGTAAGAGCAACGCGCAACAGCAAAATACCGTGTAATCCGAAACGTTACACCGAGAACACCGGGGGGTTGTAACTGGTTTCGTGTTGCCCGTACGTGGGAACGCGTGACTCGGGGGTTGTTTTCCTTGTAGGCGGTGCTCGTGGATCCTTTCGGGTTTTGCGGTTTGGTTTTTCGATGGACAGGCCTGCCTCGTGCGGATGTTGTGCCCGCTTTTTCCGACGCCACGTGACTCCTCGATGAAGTTTCGTCAGGCGTAATCACGTGCGCCCCTCCTCGGCCACGCGTTCCCTATTGTTGCGCGAGTTTATGCGATCGGAGATTAAGTGGCTCTTGATGGGAACTAAACACCGTTTAAACCACGCTTGTCGAAACTTACGATTCCACGGGGCGAGGCACCGAAGTGTGTACACCTGAGTACCGCCAGTTCTCTTTTTCACGATGAAATGTTGCAAATAATAATTTGGTTTAAGGAGTATGATAGTGGCGAAATTACTTTAAGGGGTTGCGCCTAGTCAGGCAGCCGAAAAAAGGCGAATGTTTGTGAATTTTTTCGAAAAACTGGGAGCATATATTTTTACAGAACTTTTTGCGCTTAAAAGAGCAACATTTAAGGAACATTTGGTAATTTTTTCGTGGAAAAATATTTACGTTTATAATATAGCAACAACCCACATTTCAAGAAGCCTTTTTAATAATTTGGTTTTGCGCTGAGCATTGCCATTCGGAACCAGATTATTTAAAATTATAAAATAAAAAAGATTTCGTTAGTATATTAATGTATTCTCCGATTAAAGGAGGGAATTTCTGAAATATTAATTCAAAACGAGATGACGGCTATTTAAATTTGAAGCCCTGATTTTTTCGTGCAAAAATCACGCGAAAACCGTGAAATATGTTTATTATGTAATAGGTAATTCTGTTGCTTTTTCTTTGTCATTTTCTTGCGTTTCGTGTACTATATTTTGTCAGCTCATCTTAATAGGTGGGGAGTAATTATGTGAGTGAAAATAAAGCGGTAATATGGAACTGGATTTTTTGTACGAGACTGCTGTCTCGAAAAAATCGATTTGGGACATTCGTTGGGTACCCGTGTGTTGAATGAGACCTCTCGACCAAGTCTGTCTATTGCTTACTGTTTCTACTTACGTGTCACCATTTGTGAAGGTCGATGATGGCGTGGTTTACATACAATAATATACAGTTACATTTTTAGAGACTCTTTTTATTTTATTATGCTAATAGTTGCTAGAAATGGCATTGCACTTTTAGCTGATCGAATTACTTTTCGTAAATAAAATTAAAGAAGCTTGAATGAAAGAATTAATGCATCTTCATTTGTTTAATGTTTCAAATTCCAACGTGTTTTTCCTCGTGAGACTTCCCTTTTTGGTGTGATATCATAAGTAGAAACCAAAGGATGTGATGCTTCAGCAACTTTTAACTAATAACAAAGCATTTGTACAATTTGGTTGTATTATTTAAAGAATAATGTTTAACAGGCCATGTTTTATGTATGCTGTTTATTAATTTCAAATATTTATGTATACAAGCTTTTGATAGCATGTGTTATACTTTTGTAGCTGGTACCATTTGTGTAATTGTAGAATACTGGTACGTTTAGAATCTGCATAAATTTATTAGCGGATTTTCAACAGCTTGGGATGTTAGACAAAGATTTCAACATAAAAATAACTTCAGAAGAAAAATTGAAACATATATCAGTCCACGTTCTAGTATAAGTTTAAGTATACTTAAAATTGTTCTTTATATTCTAACTTTGCTTTCATAACCAAACTATACAAAGGAACATTAGACTAACAATTATAACATTCACAATTACAATCAGTTTCTCTTAAAATTCTTAAAAATTGTCATTTACGATACATTGAAAGCTAACTATTTTAAATAACTTATACGTACGTCGGTAGTTGAGTCTTAATCACTTTTATTTCGCTGAAGAATTTGTCGTGTTAATTGTGATCGTACAAAATCCCAATCTTTATACATAAACGATTTAATTCAAACAGGTGATGAATCAAGGTATTGCACAGGTAGGTCCACGATGGACGAGACTACTCGTTCGCGGTTAAATTATTCATGATTGTGTTGCGAGAAAAGCACTATGAGGCTGAAACACGGCTGACATGGAGTCCTATAAAAATGTTATGGTACACACCAAGATAGAACCCCACATTGTCTCGACGTTATTTAAAAAAATCTTGTGATGAAAGCACACACGAGATAATCACAGCGTTAGATGCAATTTACTATCTTATTAATGCAACAGAAACCGAGAAGCTTCTTAACTTAGTTTGTTATTTTTTAATAATATCATTTTCTTTGTCCTTTCTAGTCAATTTTTTGCATTTACGTTACGTTATAAATTTTCTATTACATTTAAGTTGTACACACGGTTTATTTGAATCGACTTAATTAGTTTATTCTTTTCCTTTTGTTTTAGAACGGAAGATTCAAACACCAAGCTGTTTTCCGATCAAGGAAGAACGTGAGTCTTTTTTGATTTGATACTTCTTTTCTGTTCTGCATTTTATTTTATTAATATTCCCTCGCATTTCACGTTTTTCGTAACATATAGGTACGAAATATTTCTATATCTCTTCAGAATTTCAATTCTAAAGACTGGCTTCGATTACTCTGGACAGTAACCCAAACAAAAATGTCGAGTTTTAAACTAAATGAGTAAAACTCTAAAATCCTCTGAATGGTTTAATATGTACAAACAACAGGCTTTATAGTAGACCCTCGATAATTGCACAGAGACGGGCCACAAACTCGTGCAAATAGCGAGGCTCACGCAACTATCGAGGTAATGAACCCAGCACACAATACTTTAACCCTTTCGGCCCTGTTGGGGCACATATGTCCCAGTGAATTTTTGTGATCGTCTGTGGAACAATACGTGCCACATATCTGCGTTGTTTTAGTTAGATTGTCTTTTTTAGTTAATCAGACTATATACTACTATCTTTGATTGGCAATCATGAGAATAAGCAACGTAGTAACGTGCTGGATAAGTTTTATTTGCAGAGTTGCAATGATAGAAATCTCGTGTTTTACAACGTATAATTGAACAATTCTCTGGTATTTTATACCGTAGCCTTTCAATTTATATTAAAAGTTTTTAAATCATTGTTTTTATTTATCTTAGCGAGCATAGAGAAGTGCCAATGCGTTTTCGGGACATATATGTCCCATTAGGTATTTCATTTTATATTATTATATTCTTTCCTAGTTACGCTGTGAAGGCCATTGAATGCCTTGTCAAAACAACGCTTCTTCCCCATCCCTCTGAAATATGTAGAATCGAACCTAGTTACAATGTATTCGCTATTGGTTGGTTGATTTCTGCATAACTAGGCCCAATTGATATTCACTGAAGATCCGAAGTGTTTAATCCTGTTTAACTTTTCCGGGTCACACATGTCCCACTAAAAAAAAGGATACATAGGTATTTCCCAATTTTTAAAATTGACCTACAACTTTCTAATTTGATTCCTACCTATCCGTAGCGAAATACAATCGATTTCTGCAAGAAAATATAATAAAATCCAAACAGAAAAAAAGTTCGGTCGAAGGGGTTGAGACTAAAACTGCTCCTCCCACTTCTAACTTCAATTATTTATTACTAAACCATCATACCCATTGTGTACCAACAAAATACGACTCACAAGAGTCGCATGCACGCTCAAAATTATACATATCGAGGTTTCACTTTCTCAGCTCCAACGAAATACAGGTTTCACAAGAAGATACCTGATAATTTCAAACCCGATACCCAAATTAATATCCTAAAATCATTTTGACATTTCTCGTGCAATATTTAGCTCGATACTTAATCTTCTGACAAGTGAAAGCAACGATATGAAATTGATATGCCAAAGATTTGGAACTCTGTGGTATGAACATGGTACACATGTCAGTATATCTATTCATTCTCAGAGTAGCTACTTTCAAACAATTTTAAATGGACACTGATGCGCCGTATCGAGGGATCAGTAGCGGAAGTAAGCGAAGATCTTTTTCAAGTGGCGACCCTTACTCTTTGAAGTGGTCATCGAACTTCATTCTATAGGGGTGCAAAGCACGAAACATTAAGTACTAGACCATTGGCTCTGTCCCATATGTCGTCGAGGACGTAGTGTTAGGCCCGGCAGTTGGTCGCACTCGTCGTACAATGGCATTGTTACGCGGGATTAGGAGTTGCGTTTCGAGTTGTTTATCATCAAGCCCGGGGTATCCTCGAAACTTTCAGAGTCGAGTGGCGTAGTCTTCGTGGAAAATGCGGGCACCACTCGTTGGCCCCCTTCTTGCAACCCCTTAAGCGTTTTTTTTTTCGGGAACATCAAAGACAGTGCGCTAGATGGTCTTTCATAACCACCGCTGGGATGATTGATTCTTAACGTCTGAAGACAGTAGCCTTATCTATTAGACCGTTCGACAAACTTCTTTCCATTTGGAAATTCAACTGTAAACTAGCTGCGAAGTTAGAGTAGGTAAGCGACGTGTGTGTCAGCATCGCGTAGAGATCAGTTTCCGTGAAGCAAACACATTATGAAGAAATGCATGTTCCAAGTGAGGTATGGTTTTGAACATTTTTTCTATCCAAAAGTATTTGGAATATTTCAATAATTGGTAATCGGTGGGTTACACGTTGGATGAATGTAAAGGGCTGAAGTAATTCGGTTTCTGAAGATATTTCTTTACTTTGGTGACTAGAATTGTGAAGAAACAGTGCTGCCACATTTAATTTAGAAATTTCGATTTTTGCGTAGCAAATTATAACTTTTGGAGCAAGATATGATCGGTCAAGGCAGTTCTTGAACATTAACAAATGATGAATATAGGTACATATTTGCTAGGAAAATAAATATTATTTATCAAAAGGTTGTAATGGTAAATTAACATCAAATTACTAAAAAAAATTAACAAAATTACCATTGTATTTTAAATTTCGTTGATTATTTCAATATTTCCTTGGACTACTAGAAACTTTGGCTACTGAAGTTTAATCGAAATTAGGTTACATGAATTATGAAGATTTCACTTAATATCTATGAACATAGGACATTCTTCGAATACGGAAGCCAGATTGTCTTCGACATGTAAATTAGTAACCAGGTTTACTTTAAAATATTGATCCTGTATTTCAGAATTAATCACTGCTACCAACAGCTCAGTAGCACGAAACTGTCTCTAAAATGGATTGCAATTAAGAAAGGTGTATAGATACCGATGCTAGTGCCTATTTATAGATAAGTCGCCTCGCCACTAGATTTTTAACAAATAAAACGTTTTACTGCATCGTTAATCGAATACACGATCTCAATCGTGATCTTCGGTATATTGTCGTTCCATGGTGTCTACCCGCATCAATTACTTTTGGCCACTAGTCGAGATCAACATCTCTATTTACAATATTTACGTGATAAATTATTGCGATGATATATATCATTTTTAATTGATCCACATAGATATTGTCGAAATTATTAATGACTCCCGAAAGATGTTTCAAATGGCAATTAGAAGAATCCAGGTGGGGTGTTGTTCAGAGGCATTCGTTATTAGTTATCTAACCAAGGCAGGACAATTTTATTTTCGAAAATGTACTATTTAGAAACAGTGTTACATAATTTAGGTATCTTCTGGGTTTTATATTTTACACCCCATTTTACAAAGTTTCCACATTAATAAGTATCAGCAACAGATACGGGCGATATTTTTAAATACAAACAAGCGAAATGTAACCTGTAATACGATATTTTTTATTTCCAATGGTGTCTTGATGGTAATTCTCAAAATCGCATACTTTTGCAAGAATTACCCTTCGACATATTTTGTGAACATCAACCCTCTTTCTTATACACCACCAATAATAAAACACCCTGTGTACATACAAGTGGGAACACCCAAAATTTTCAAAGTAAACTTATATCAAGCACACATAATAACTAGATTTATAAAGCTTATGAATTATTACAGCAGTATTCTAAGTAATCCCCACCAGCCGCTCACCGCTATTTTTCAATCTATATGCATGGACAAAGTGCCAGGGTTGATGAAATAAGAGTTGGACGCTCCAAAGCCGAGACAAACGGAGTGGACTTTTGCATAGAATCGAGGAACAGTGCCTAGGCTCAAAGAGGCACGTAAGTCGCGACAACAAGAAAAGGGTAACATTTACCATCTACTTAGGCGATGCTGCATTGGGAGAAGGAAAGGCGCGTGCAGCACGCGTGCATATTCATCGGCGCACATGGTGCCAGAAGCGACGGGGCACCAGTTGTTCCGGCACGCTCCTGGCACGTGCAGCTCACGTGTCGGCTCTGATGAGTGGATTGTTCATTCCAACGTTTTGTGAGCCACTTCTACGACAACCTGAAACAGCCATCGGGCTTGCTGCAGCACGCGCACCGACGTGATAATAGAGAATAATTGATAAACCAAAGAGCAATTTAAAGTGCACCGAAGCCACAAAGATTCGATGACTTTTCTGAGGTCATGTGTGGCACAGTTGTTAGCAACACCATATGTTCCTTTTGTTTACTGTAATTGTACCGAAACAAACCAGGCGCGTTTAACACGCTTTGGTAATGAAATCAGCTGCCGAGGCTGGAGAAAGGAGTATAGTACATATGTGCTATAGTCGCTTGATTATTTGATTGAAAGTAACTAATTAGAAGTATTTTAGGTATTTTAAATAATGAATTGCTGATACTTTTAAACTTTTATCATAATACTGATGCACTTAGGTATGTTGTATTAAAGTGATAGGAAAGGTGTGAAGTTTAAAATCAGAAGGGGTTGCGACATGGACAGTAATACGGTGTAAGGTAAAGGCAAGACTCACCTTGGAAGCTAACAAGGGGAGGTCGCGATATCTGGGACACGGATTTTGATGAAACTCATATATGTTGTAGTGTAGGTGTAAGACACCAATACCCCCACAGCACACTTTGTTGCAGGAATGTCTCAGTTACGTTGCGGTTTAATACCTGGAACATTACACGGAATGTTGCCGAAACATTGCAGGAGATATTTCTGCAACATTGCTTCGGGATTTTACAGCAACGGTCGCGCAACGTTTCTGAGATTTTACAGATACATGTCTCACATGTTGGATCCACCACGTTTCCGAAATATTAATAAAAAATATTAATTAAAAAGATGTTGACTTAGCAAGGAAGATTGCATTAAAATACACGCGATTTTTCATTGTTTTATTCCATAAAAGATAGAATACCATTTTTTACATTCTAATGTATGAAATTTATTATAAAAACAAATAAGACAATAAAATTGACGACACCGTGCACATCTAATGAAAGATGTATGGCTACAGTTACATTTTTTTTTCAAATTTCAGGTGAAAATTGCACCTGATTTACATTTAGAAAATGTTTCTAGTGTAGAAATTCATCAAAATCCGTGTCCCAGATGTCGTAGCCTCCCCTCGTAAGAGAAAGGTACAAAAAAGGATATGCCTGTAGTGTAAAATATACAAATGCAAGCAAAAGAGGTGGGAAATGATTAACAAGGGAAGTTAGGCTACCTGAAAATTCAGAAAATTATGCAACTTTGCGTGCAAATAGTTAATTCCTAACACAAACCCACTTTTTGTTGGTTCCATAGTGCGGTTTTAAGGGGTGCAGTCACCCCTCGAAAAGATACAGAATTTTCTTTTTCGTGGAATATCTCGACAACGGTCGAAAAGTTACATTTTTTTTATATCTACAAAGCTGAGTAGAAATAATTCTGAAAAGATTCATGCTTTTCAAGTTACCTCCGCCACCAATCCTTAATTCGATAATTATTTTACACAGTTTTGTAGATATAAAAAAAAGATGCAACGTTTGTTGCAACTTCTTTCCAACATCTCCCACCATTCTCGATTCACTGGAACCTTTCTGTCCCTTTCCATTATCTCTAGCAGGTACTCCGTCACAGTTAATAACTATCTGCACCACTAGGATTCCAAGCCACACCACATAACACGTCCAAAAGCCACAGAAATATTTAGTTGTATCCTTTTAAATACCTCATTCTCTATGCATCACTTAACTACACGAGTGAACCACAAGATTCTATTAATTTATTACGAATCTGTGCTAATTAATAATAAGTCTAATCTAGTCAGGTATTTCTTATCAGAGCAATATCTTCCAGAGGAAAGGAAAGCAATTGGAAATTAAATCTTCCCTTCGAATGGGATTTTATTTACACTCTGTTCGATCCGCAGGCTATTTTACATCCAAGAAAATATTATTATCCCCGCTGTACTGCACCAGCGCGATATTTTGTTCAGTTCTCCGTCGTGCGAGAGTTACGCGAGAGGACAGTGGCGTAGCGACGTTTACGCGTCGAATCAATAATGCCTACCGGTGTCCACAACTCCATTAAGATAATTGTGCGGCCGCTTTATTTCTCCATCCATTTGTCCATCTATTCGCCTGGCTATCTGTCTCGCTCGGGACTATTCGCGTGCACGGACCGACTGGAACACGGGGCAGAAAGAGGGAAACTAACAACCGAGTTCTACGAGCAAGTCCTGGGACTCGAAACTTCCATGCCGGAGGATGAATCATTTTGTATCGCACCACTGTCTGACCAGGACGGTTTCGCTGTACTATCCTCGCGGAAGGAGAATTTTCCACAGACTTGCCAGCTTCCCATTTCCTTGACGCCTTCTCGGGCGCGCCAGTCACGACGGAGCTAACTCAAAGTGATATTGTCTGAGCACGCCATTCGGATGACCCACCCAGTATTCGAGCAGAGAAATTGTAATTGATTTTGTCTTTTGTAAGTCACATTTCATCCATATACTTAAATGCGCACCTGAGATATTCGTTTTCACTTGAAATATCTAAAGGTTAACACTAGATTGCCGGAGCGAGTCAATTTGACTCATTTACGATTTTATTGCTACATATATAGAACTTAAATAATTTTGTTTTAAATATATGTTAGTTTTAAATGTATTTTAAAAACAGAGAATTTATGTAAAAATTGTTTTGAATAAAGTTTATTTAAAATAAATTTTTTTTTTTAAAACATCAATTTCGATGTTTGAGTCAAATTGACTCGTTTCAGGCAAAATAGGTGTATATCCAACATCCGGCAATCTAGTGTTAATAGTGCTGGTCAGAGTTGGGCGTTAACTAAATAAAAAATTAATTAAATAACGTATCGAATAAAAGTCACTTTAGCTTTAGACTATTTGACGAATAAAGTAAACCCGGGTCAACTTTATTCGAAATTTGACGAATTAATTTTATAACGTTGTATTCGTTATTCGAAATTTTATTTAAATACAAATCTTACTCATCGCTGGTGCTGGTGAAATAATTAGTGGATTGTTGCTACGATTTCATGGTTTGTGGGGTATAATATTTGTATTTCTTCGGGGCCTTTTCATGAGAGACACTTTTGTAGTTCGTGATGAGTATATTTGACACATCACGCATTTTATAATTTGTTTTAACAGCACTGTCTCTGCCGAGTGAATATGTCCATAATATCAATTGCAAGCTGTAGAACTCTTTCGTGTGAAATGGGTTCCTCAGATCCAGGTTGTTATTATTAGTTGCTAATAATAGATAGTTTTACAGTGTATAGAAACATGTAGAATCACAGGTCAAGCTTAGGAAGCATACGCGATATGTAGAGATATTAATTTTGCTCTAAAGTATAAAGTATTCATTTGAAAAGTAAAACTTCCTTAAGGGGGTAATACAAGTAGTGTAACTGCCCGTTTTGTAACGCCATCTTCGGGGATTTATTTACCAAGAACAGTAAGTTACCACGGACGAGTTTCTATCTTGTATAAATTAAGTTTACAGAGCAAACACAGCTAAATATTTAATAAAAATCGAACATTTTTTCAAGATACTGTCATTTCGCAAATTTTTATTTTCAGGGGACCTCCGTGGTTCCAACTATAGCGACGACCATAATAAAGAAAATAAACCTTAGTTTTCCCATTTTCGATGACTATAGCAGTCTCCACACCATCGCCCGGCGAAAAATAATTTTTAACCGACTTGAAAAAGGAGGAGGTTATAGATTCGACCTGTTTGTGTTTTTGTTTATGTTTGTTCCCTCATAACTCCTCAGCATATGGACCGATTTCAATAATCTTTCTTTTATTCGAAAGAGGGCTATGCCCCGGTGGTCCCATCCTACACTGCATCAGTATTGGCTCAATACTTTGCCAGTTATGACTAATAAAGAGACTATTGTCACCTAATTATTATTAGTTTACGTACGTACGCGCATATCTCCTCAGCATGTTGTGTCAATATATATAAAACTAAGAAGTAAAAAATAAAACAAATTAAAAAATTAAAACCGACTTCAAAAAAAATAAAAAGCACTAAAAGGTAAAAAATAATTTTTTCCCTTATTTAATCTACGACTATCATATTTGTTAAGTCGGCGCCTCATCATTTGCACTGCGTAAATCTGGCGCCGACTTAAAAAATATGATAGTCGTAGATTAAATAAGGGAAAATTTTATTTTTTATTTTTTAGTGCTTTTTATTTTTTATGAAGTCGGTTTTAATTTGAAAAAAAATTTATGAAGAAGCTTTCACCACCGACTGCATCTATATACATATCTACGCGATAAAAAATTTAAAAAAGTTTTACTTCGAACATACCTTAATATGCAGACAAATAGGTTATATCAAATAAATTCCCGAAGATGGCGTTGAAAAACAGGCAGTTACCCTAGAGTAAAAAGTAATCGATTACTACTACTCCATATAGAACATCTTTTCGGAAAAAGAACCAAGCAAATAAAAGAGCACAGATCATAGAAAATATAAAAGTACAAAGACTCTTGTAAAGGCTTCATGCATCCCACTGTCATTGTCAATCTAATTCTCTGAGAGCGCATTTAACATTCGTTGAAAGGCCTTCGCTTCACACAGTATCGAGCACTGCATTCAGTATTCATACGTTAAATAAAAGTGACGAAAACAGAACCACCCTATCTGGAGCGTCACAAAGGTAGATCTGCAGGCGCAGTCAAAATGGTACACGCAGCTATGGGTGATAATTACAGATGGCAAACATAGGGAGAGTAAACAGTCTCGCAACGTAGCGGTGTGAAAAGCTACTAACAAAGCACCTTAGCGGCTGAACAATGCTTAAAACACCGTTTCGACGATCTTCATCGAGTACTCGGCTTAAGAGCATTGAACGGGTCACGTGTCGACCCGTGTCCACCGGATGTCACGGTTTTGTCGCATTTAACGCCTCTTCTGCGGGGCATTCAGTCCGCGGTAAAGCCATGGGCGTTTCCCTTTTCCGCCCAAATGATCGACAGTTTGGTGCAAGCTCGTGCCATGAGAAGCGAACGCGTTCACGCCGAGAGGACAACCAGACTTTAAGGTGGATGTGGCTTAAATGCACTCTAATTAAAGATATAAAGATAGCTGGGAATACTTTTGAATGGACGAAATACTGGGGAGGTGAAATTAGGAAAACATGTTGGATTGAAATTAAGTGAGAACTGTTAATTAGGGTGGTCCTTACTTTTCAACTTTAAAATATATATTGTCTGACCCTCTTAAAATCTTCTATTTGACAAAAAAATATCTCCGTGTTTTTTATTTGTATATTTTGATATATAAAGGTCGCTCAAGGAGTTTATATTTCGCATGTAGGAGAGACCGTGGCAAAATCGGGACGTTAAGAATAAAATCTCATAAGTTCGACATTATTAGGTAAAAAACAAATTGGGATTCATTGGAATAAACTCTTTTTTAAATAATAGTAAATATCCAATTTGTTTAATAGAAGGAAAAATACAAAAAAATAATGATTTAAAATATGATCCGTTTTTACGATTTTACGGCCTGAGTAACACCGGGTACCATACTAGGTATTGGCCCTAGCACTTATAACAACGAAACTCATCCAATTCTTCAGTCCTCAAACCAGTTAGAACAAGCTGTAAAAGAAATTTTTTTTTTTTAATCTATACCAAAATAGTAATATTTCATTGCCATTGAGCGACCTTTAATCCTTAATATATTTTAATAAAATTTTAGACGAAACTCTTTTAAACTATTTGGAAGCTTCTGAGAGGGTCAGAAGAAATTGTTAAAATATTTAATTTTTTACCATACATATAAGGATCACGCTACTGTTAATTAAAAGACTGATAAAGTCGAATGTGAGGTTGTGTCTTTTCACTTGTCGTACCTCTACCATCGTTCTTGAAATTGGAGGTAGGCTAGATCCGGGGTAGATCAAACTACATTTTTCGTAGAGTTTAGTTTTATGTTGCATTTTGTTAAGTGACACTAAAATAATACTTTGAAATTCTGTACAAGTAATTGTTAGGGGTAACATAGATTTAACCCCGAGTAAACTTGGATTGAATTCAAACATAACATCAAGGGTAACGCAGTAGTTTATATACTACGAAGAAACCTACGATTTCTTTTGCAATAAATCAATTAATAAATAATTAGTCAAAGAGGATGCGACAGGTTATTATAGCATTTGCAAACAGTAATGAGGGGAAGTGCAAATTCTTTTCAACGGAACTTTCCTTTTCCGTTTACATAATGTTATAAGATAGGTACCTACTTTGAAAGATGTATTACCTACATGTATATCAGGAATTAATAATAATATAAATCTTCGCAGAATATTATCCGATAAAATCCATATTCACTTGTCGTTTATAGTCTGAACATCAGTACCATCCATCACGTCCTCCGTTTGTTTGTTTGCATGTTTGTCTGGTTCCAATCTAGAAACTCAATTTTAACCCACTTCCAACTATCCAATAGACTTGAAACTTTGCAGGCGTATGTAGTTATGATGACAATACAAATTAAAAAAAACTCACCCTCGATGGGGTGAAAAATTGCATCCCCTACAATAAGAACACATAACCACGAATCCAAATGACTTGAAATCAGCCTCTCGCCTACTTCTTAAAAATAAAAATGACAAAAATTCCGTAAATACCTACACAATTTATCAAGAAATGATCTGCCACGTACAAATATTTCAATTCTTCAAGATTCCTTATTTGCAAAACTCAAACACTATAAAGTGAATAATGAAAAATATATAAAATCAAATTTTAAGCTAAACGATTTTATTTAATTTGATCGGAAGTGCACTAAAAAGTAAAAAATAATTATTTTCTCGTACTAAAATTACGATGGTGATATGTCACTTGAAATAAAATCATAACAGGATACGAATCAATTCAATACAGAATCAAGCGTCGAAATGAACGATGAAAAGCGATGAAATATTCTGCCCCCACGATTTCATTCAGAGTGACACACCACCATCGTAATTGTAGTACAAGAACAATAATTAATTTTTAGTTTTTAGTGCATTTTCGATCAAATTAAATGAAATCATTTAACTTAAAATTTTATTTTATATATTCTTCTCTATTACTTAACGCGCGTTCAACAGGAGACTAAGTAGTGTGCATTTTAAAAGAAGCATTGAAAGAAAAGAAACGTGGGTAGTGTGGATGGCGGTACACGCGATACTATTTACGAGAAAAATGGATCTGCACGGGCGATTACACGGAGCATGGGAACTGGGCTACGGGACGTCCCGATTCACCCATAAATCTACCTGCAATTTGCAATGCATGCCATGGACATGGGTCGTGAGGTATTCCTCTGGAAACGTTCCGCATTCGCTGTCGTTCGTACGTAGGTGTGGCGCGGCAACTATTGTCGAGCAAAACTGTTTTGGTCCACAATAGTTACTGACAAAACCGCGAACCGGTGACCGTGATGGATCGTCGCTTCCCTATTATGGTCGCAATAGTGCGTGCTGGAACTAGGTAAATCCGTCTATGGAATCCCTGTTTATTCGGTCGAATCATCCTGTTCCCTGCCTCGCGATTCAGTTTACCAATTATCCATCAAATTTCATATTTTTTTCTCTTGCAAAATGGCAAACTATTTCTCACAGTGCAGCCTTCCCTAAAGTGATCGATGAAGAGTATTTATTGATACGAGCAATTTGACTTTAAATTGCAAGGCTTTGTTAAAAAAGATATAATTCTTCACAAGACTCATCGATGAGAAAAGCTACATATTTCTAAATTCTTCGAAGTATTTTCGATAATTGTATGATAGCCTTCAATACTGATGAAAGTGGCTGCGGAAATATTGTTATAATTTATTAATAATCTACGAAAACTTGGGTGCTTAAGTATTCTCGTCATAACTCAAATACACAAGAATAGTTTATTCAATAAATTTTATGCACGCAATGGAATAAAAACATATGATTAAACGAATGTTTATTTGAATCAATCAACTTTAAATTAAACTTTCCCTCGAAAATAGAGCGATGAGAAGAAAAACTGACGTGCATTTGCATTCTATTTAGATAGAACTGATTTAAATAAAAACTAATTAATGAATTCCTAGTTAATACATAACCGCGCATAATATATCACAGATATATCGTTAAATTAAAATTTTCTTCATCTTATGAAATTATATAAATATAGACAATACAAATACACACGTTCCTTTAGTGTTATTTAACAATAGGGATGTTCACTGGAGCTCCTCGATCACACGAAGGTTACCCATCGCTGTCAGGGGCAAAGACAATTATGTAACCATGCATTTGGTTTCTATTCGCGTACGCACGAAGCCTGTGAGCTTTTCATTTTTTTCTCAGAGGGAATTTCTTGAGCTTCCTTGGTCATTGTTGCGTTCATAATAATCCAAAGCGGATTACTCGAGTGCTGGTTGAGCAGTATGATCGTAGGGACATTTCGATGACAATTAAGCGAAGAGAAATGAATCGATATTGAAAGAGCAGAGCCACATGCACCATGAAAAAGAGAAAACTAAGAGGAAATATTGTCAAAGAGAAATCTTTCAGTTTCGTTAATTCTTCCTGATTGTTCCACAAGAAATCGTTGTCCACCCAATCAAGTTACAAAATTCTAGACAATTCCGGGAGACGAAGAAAATTCTTTTCACAAACAAAATATTATACATTTAAATATTAATATTTCCATTAAGTAGCGCAACCCACATAGCACATCGACACGTTTAAATCATTAGGTACCATTTGAACAACCCACCCATTACATCGAGCTACGTCGATTGTTAACCTGCTTCGAGCTTCCTTGATAAAACGAGAACATCAAAGCTGGATAGAGGAGTTCGCGGAGCAGCGAAACAGAAGTGAGGTACGCGCATCCCGCTGACAAGTCGAAAGTCAACGCCTCGCGTAGAAATCTGTGAAAGAAGAAAAACATATCGTCCCCTAATGGCCCTCATTGACGAGAGCACCGTAGACAAGCCAAGGGGTAGACTCTCCTGTTTTCATTTCAATTTCTACCCCCTTGGTGGCTGGGTCCCTTTTCGAGGCCAGATGGCTGACTCCGGTGCTCTCTCCCTCTCCCATCGTGTTCCTTCTCTTTCCTCCTCGCTCCTCTGTGACGCTGTGCGGCATGGTCGTGCACGCTGAGCGATGGTAGGTGGAGAGATCGAAATGATTGAACATGTCAATGTTTGGTTTGGCTTATACCAGCGTGCCTGTAACGTGGTTAACGAATCGGTTTGCTTTTCCAGGGCTTAGCTCGCATTTCCGCGCTACACCCGTCTCAGGACACGTTCTCTGTGCCGCAACAGACCTCGATCAATGCAGAACGCCACTTAGTCACCGATAGAGGGATTAATAGAAATTAGAGAAGGTAAATAGACTTAGCGACAGTCGGTAGGCCTGCTTCTTGAGAACCTTGCTCACCAGTCCTTGCTGGCGAGGAGCTTGCGTGGAAGCAGGTTGGAGAGTCCTGCGCAAAGAGGATTCAGGAGCAAAACAGTCTAATAAACAATACAGGTAGGTATTAATAAAATATTGGAAGAGGTAAATAGCTGGGTTCTGTTCCATGAGACAGCAGTTCTCCTTTATGGTCAGTTTCTGTAAGGACATGTTTGGAATGTTAGAAGAGGTATTTTATGAACAAATGAGAATACTACTTAATAAGCTACGTATAGAAGGATTGATAACAATTAAAAGTGATAATTATTTTCCTCAATTTGTGGAAAGACAGGTGCGCGGGACATGGTCAGCTTTCTATGACCAAGTTCCTCTGACCATTCCACATGTAGGATTAGAAACGAATCACATGGAATGTACTTGGTAGCAATCATTTAGCTTGAATTTCAATTTTAAAGACACAGTTCTCCCTTTATTTTGCAATTTCTGCGAGGATGCACTGGAGAGGCTCGAACAGATTTGCCTGTTTGATCCAAAATTGAAGTCTCCATGCGCCAACACGAGCAAGGTCCTTCCCAACTTCTCCAATTCAATTATCAGCCCTGTGGCCACGGGCACGCCGACCACAGGGCCGGTTGGTTGGAGTGTTTAAATTTAGACGAATGAAATAATAAGATCAAACGGTAAATAGCCCTGATGAAAGGCACCGCATGCAAACAAAACTTTCGAAACGAGGGTGTGCTCGGCCGCGTCGCTTCTGAAAATACATATCGCGATTCTCCCGGGGATCCCCGGTGCTCCATATCGATTGTCGACTCTGTGTACCACCGCGGAGGGTTTTGGTAAACAGTTATACGACACGCGAATTAATATTGGCGCGGTTGATTAAAATAAATAACCGAAAACCTTTCGCGCAGCCGCGAATTTTGTTCGCCTTCTCATTAGACCGCGAGGCAGCATTCAAATACGGAGAATACATTTTCAGACAATGCCTTGTTTCCGTTTTGCGTGGATAAACCACAGGGATGAACGCGGCGAGGGTGTATAGGAATTTGGAATCGCACATGGCGGGCCAGTTTTCTGTCCAAAAACTAATGCTCTTTACGCGTGCGTACAATTTCAAGGGGCACGGGAAATGAATATTACACGAGCTATTGTTTCGTGCTTTTGTCGACGCATGATATTCTCCCGCTGACACAATGACAGTTTCGGATAAAAGGTGTGATAGACGAGGGTGCAAAGGACCGTGTCGCTTCCAGGGATGATTTTCATGTGTCCCTTGTATAACTTTCATTTCAAAAAATCATTGAAATTTCTCACCAGTCGGGCTGAAAATCAAACTGAAAATTGCTCAAAACAGTCGACACTGGTCGACTCTCTGTGCAGGTCTTGAACTATAATAAAAAAATTAAACAATTTTAAAAAACCCGACTGCATAAAGAGCGAACTAAAATGACAAAAACAAGACTTAATTTATTTACACCTTAAGATTTAATTTATTTATATATAGCATATTATTTACCATAAATAGGATAATAGTAAGATGACAATTTAAATTAACTCAATTGCCTGCAGTCGGAGGCCTTAGAAATAAAAAATGACATATTGTCTTAATAAATATTTTGTATCGCTGTTCGCCCTAATTTGATTTGATGGGCTATTAACAGCACTAACAGTATTCCCCACACGGGCAAAGAGAAAAACATATAAGTTACAAAATACGCTGAAGTTGAAATATCACTATATAAGCATGAATTTGCACTGATGTTGTCCACCTCGTTTTGTTACTAGCTTGAAGCAGTTTCTTTAGTCATTGCGGTACATGCTTGGGGTAGAAGAGCATTAAAAGATTTAAGGCCTCCGACTGCAGGCAATTGAGTTAATTTAAATTGTCATCTTATTATTATCCTATTTATGATAAATAATATGCTATATATAAATAAATTAAATCTTAAGGTGTAAATAAATTAAGTCTTGTTTTTGTCATTTTAGTTCGCTCTTTATGCAGTCGGGTTTTTTAAATTTGTTTAATTTTTTTTATTTAAATTTTAAATTTCTTTTTTTATATCCTATAACATTCGGAACGTCAAGACAATTCGAAAGACACCTCATTTGTCCAAATCGGTGTATCCGTACAGGGTCTAGAGCGTAACATGGACATACATACATAGCCTGATAAACACAATACCCTTCTTTGCGTGCCGCAGTCGGGTAAAAAGTTCCAAATTTAAAAGAGAACTCGGAACCTCGTTTCTTATATCCGCGTGAAATGCAGAATGGTTGCCACTGATACCTATCCGACGTCGGTCCGGTCGCGGATAGCGAACGCGTTAAAGGAATCAGAAGGTGGCAAATGGCCCCAGGATTTTCGCTCGTAACGACGGCCGAGATGAAAATCACGCTGCAGGATCTCGGGCGAGCAGAAGCCGAAAGACGGAGTTGAAAGTCATCCCGTTAATTACAGGGATCGTTCTAACAAATCATCGCGGGGCGACCGCAAACCCCATAATTGCAGGCCTTATGGTTTCACCCGTGGCACGGGCGCTTCCGCAGCTGACCATCGAGTACTACGAAGTCTATAACGGGAACGCAATATCCCGGAACACCCGTGGACTATGGAAGCCATAATGTAGAGCAGCGCCCACCGTCCATGAACGGAGTGATTCACCGAAACGGCGCGACAGATGCACGATCTGGAAGATAGCTAGGTGGATATAACATTTAACGTTCGGAAGTAGCCCGATAACTTCTGGAAGCCTGCGCGGGGTTCGCGCCTGTTTTTATGCCAGCCCTCGCCCTGCTTCCTCCTTCCACGTGCCTCGGCGATGGACGATCGGCTCTCGAAAGGATTCTCTCCCTCTGTCCGCCAGCCTTTTCGAATATCTACTTCGATCTGGATAGGGGGGTCGTTGTTCAAATTACTTGGGACTCGTGGTTGAATGAGACAAGGGGTGATCCTTGGTAATAAGGTCGTTGAGGTGCATCGAATATGCACCAAGAAGCATTGATCGTTTTTTAACGTATTTCGAGGGGAAGTAAAGATAAGTACATTACTTAACGTTCACTCTGTGGACAGGGGTCCAAACGGACCCCAAGCTAATAAAAACGTAAACAAAAAGTTACCGAATGGAAACTTTTCCAGTATCTTTTAGGAATCCTACCTCTGATATTTTTCACACAGAATTTGATAAAAATTTCGTTGAAACCGCTGAATTTGAATGCAGTAGTAGCCTTCAAAGGCACCTGAGCGCTTAACCGTGTACAGGGGTCCATATGTACCCCGATAGTCCCCATACAAAAATCAATTTTTGTAAGCAGCTGCGTTAGTATTTTTCTACAGTATGTTTTGTATTTACATTCCTGTTGCCTAAAATATATGGTTTTTAGTCATTTTTGTAGTAAATTGTGTAGGATCACGGAAAAAGAGGAAAGATCTCCAGATTCGTTGCGCGCTGGCTAGGTGCCTTAGAAACTATTCTCCGTTGTGTTAATTTTTGTATTTTAAATTAAATGCTTTACTGTTTTGTACACTCGTCTTCTTAAAAATTAATAAAACTTCGCAAATACTTAAGCAGCTACAGTTTTTTCTGTACATTTGGGACTGAAAACGAGTGGGGTCCAATTAGACCCCTGTACACGGTTAACGTTAAACTATTAGTACACAGAGTGAAGGTTAACCCTTCGTGGTCACATGTATCGCACCCCAGGATATGTCTTCACCAATATTTCTGTAAATCTCTGGAGTTGAATTGGGAAATATTCTGAGAGCGCCATCTACTAAAGTAAGCCTCTGTAATCGGGTGAATCGCGTTACAGGACTGGTGTCGCACAAGTATTGAAATAGTGCAATAATGTCTCTGTCATTAAATAGCCTGTTAAATTTGACAGAATCGATCATCAAACAGTCGAAATTCTCAATACTGCCAATTACATGTGCCAGCTAACCCGATTAGACTGCTTTAATTTTCGCCACCAGATGTCGTAGCGGAAATAAGAAACTGCCAATATTCAATTTAAATATTTGGTGAATTTTAACAAAGACAAATTGCTTTCATCCACAACTATTTTTTTTATTATAAATTTCAATATATCAAAATTTACATTTCTAGAAAAAGACTACTCGAGCATGATCCTATGAGTAATATGAATACACAATTATCATTCAAAAGGTAAACGATTAAAAAAATCGAAAATGGTAACTCAAAAATGATTATAAGGTGTGACCGCGGAGAGTCGAATCTCGAAATTCTCAAACATTTGAACAGTTTTAACCCGAACCTACAATCGTTCTTCTATTTTCTCGCCAGTTTGGTAGACACATGGCAGCGACTTCTCCAACACCGTTTGCATTAAAACGGCCATGTAAAAGCAGTAAGGCGGCTCGCCTCTATTCTTAATCATCGACTACAAAATCTCACTCCGTTATTCCTCCGAGTTCCCCGCGGCAACAATGCTCCCTGCCTCGACCGCCCCGCGAGGGCAACGAGAGAAACGGAGAAGAATGGCGCCACGGCCGGGGAACAACAGCCGAGCGCGCTCGGATATAGGCGAGCGGTACGGCGAGGCTAGAAGTGGAAGAGGGTGTCTGGTATTCGCACAAAACGGTCGTAGGCCGTAGCGCGCACGCGGTGGATACCGGTATCTGCGACCTGGAAATAAGGGAATCACGCATAATCGGACGTGACAAGTGACGTTCCGGGGCCGGGGGTAGTAAGTCAGCCCCTCTGCTTTTCGTCGGAGCGTTACGATGCCGAGGGGAGAAACTTACTCCCCCTCGGTCGTATTCACGGTACACCCACGCACAATGACTGTCCCTAATAGGTACACGCAGCCCTTGATTAGAATCTAGGAGACGAGAGATGCCGGTGACTTTTGTGAGCTTACAATTGTGCGTTTGCTCGGGCGTACAGCTATCGGGGCACCGGCGTTCTGCGGAGACGCCTCGACGCCGATGCGGTATGTTCGGGGAGAAGCTCGTTCCTGGCGATACCGAATGGATGGTGGCAGCTTTTTTGCGACTGATGACGAAGGTTCTTCTGCGCTTCCACGCGAGATCTTCTGTTTCGCTGGGAAGGGAGCTCTCTCCTCAGTTTTCCGGCTGATTACCTGTGTTGATGTTCCTTAGAAATTCAACGAACACGTAAATGATCAATTTGTGTGTTTAGGTTTTTTCGAATGCTAAGAAAAATTTGAGATTCAGAGAAGTTTTATTGCTACATTTTACCTTCGTAATAGTTACTTACTTAGTTAACATTTTATGGTCATATGTAGTAGCATACATCTGTCAAGGTGTATACTTCTTAGGGCAGTTGTAATGTGTTTCGAAATTTGTAATATGGACCGTTTATTTTGAAAGTGGTGTAAGTCCATTTTTGAAAAAAATGAGATATCACGTAATTCATGCTTAATTTAATTTAATTTAATTTTTTATGTAATTTTCTCGAAACAAGAGAAAATGGACTTACACCACTTTCAAAATAAACGGTCCATATATCAAATTACTTTTCATTTATGTATTTGAATTCGCGCAATCCTACCAGCGCATGAGGGGTCTAGAAGATTAATTAATATATTAAAATTTATGCATGTGTTTCCACTCATTGTTTTTTTTATGGTCTCTTGAGACATTGTACTAAAGGTAGGTAATAACAATTTTCTATGAAAACTGTAAATTATTCCTGAAACAAATTCTTAAAAATGGCTTACTTTCCCGGCTGTCACAGCGCTGTTCCCCCTTAAGGGGTCATGCTCAGTCAGGAGGCCGAAAAAGGGTGGTCTTTGGAAATTTTTTACTCAAAAGCTATAACACATTTCTCAAAAATTCTTTTTTCCTTTTCAAGGATTGCATCTAGTACCGTGCATCGTAAATTTTTTATTTAAAAATATTTATCAATAACTAAGTTATTGTCCATCACTCGAAGGTTCTCTAAAAAAAGGCTTCTGCGGTGACCACTGCTGCTCGAAAGTCGATCATCTAAAATTAAAAATTCAAAAGAATTTACTTATTATATTATATTATCTAGTATTTGAACGTAGGATTTTTCGAAATATTGATTTGGGAAAAGATGGCTGTTTAAAGTAAAAGCTTCAATTTTTATCATAAATCGTGCCTGATTTTCGTCAATTAACAGAAAATTAAGCATCGGATAAAAAATCCTTCGTTCAAAGACTAGTTTATTGTTCCTATAGTAAGCTTGTAAAATTTGAAGTAAATCGGTTGAATGGTTTTTTAAATATTTTGGTCACCGATTTTGAAAGAACCTTCGAGTGATGGACAATAACTCAGTTATTGATAAATATTTTTAAATAAAAAAATTACGATGCACGCTACTAGATGCAATCCTTAAAAGGAAAAAAGAATTTTTGAGAAATCTGTTATAGCTTTTGAGTAAAAAATTTCCAAAGACCACCATTTTTTCGGCCTCCTGACTGAGCATGACCCCTTAAGGAATAGAATTGGAAAATGAACGGGGAGAGAGAAAAAAGACAAAAGATACATGTAATATTGTCATAGCTTCTCGACTCGATCGAGCAATATAAATCGATAATACAAACCTCATATAGTTTCCACGTTAAAAACATATCACGTTACAACCACAGAGGCGCCGACAAATGAATGTTCTTTTCATCTCCACTGAAAAGCAAACGATGTCCATCCCAGTTGCGTGACTCAGCTTGCATAATTATATTT
This sequence comes from Andrena haemorrhoa, assembly GCA_910592295.1. Classification (NCBI taxonomy): domain Eukaryota; kingdom Metazoa; phylum Arthropoda; class Insecta; order Hymenoptera; family Andrenidae; genus Andrena; species Andrena haemorrhoa. Next base: position 19,589,460 of record OU342943.1, read on the forward strand.
ACCATAGCTCGGTGAGCGTGTAATCTAAAAATTATAATCCCCCAACCAAGCGTGATCCCATCTAACCGTGTAAATTACGCACCGCGCGCGAATTATTCGATCCCATACAAGCTGGAAGTTCGTCAGTGAAGCATGGAAGTCACGCGATTTTCGCGCGTCCCTGTTTACTTATGCAACGCGTTAAAGAGCGGCGTTACACGCGAATTGATCGCCGAGCATCTGATACGGCGCTTGCACACGCGCCACTCACGTGTAATTATAATAATGAATCGTAATTTATGATTTACGACGCTTTTCCGAGCGACTACCGCGGCAGCCGTGACGACGTCGCCGACGAAATTTATGTTCAAGTCCTATCGGGCTGATGACCCAAATGTCCTGCATGCGAATCGCTCGTTTGGAGTTTAATTTATGAATTCGCGAAACTGAACGAACAGTTTAAAGAAATCGTGAGTCCTGTGTCTCGGTGTGACGTTTTATGTATTTGCTGGCAATCACAGAGCGGCGAGTTTAATTTCGAGGATTCTGTGTACGCGCCACGGTTGCAAAGGACCCCTTAGCTTTACGAGGCTTCGTCCAGAGGTTGTCCCATCTGTGCCAGCATAATTTTCAAGCATGTTAATGAATATCTCGGATCGCGAGGATGTCGTAAAAGCGACGCAGCATGAGCTTAATAAGAGTATGCCTCGTTGGTGAAGTTTAACGATGCACCCCAAAGCAAAACGGGGCCTGGCGTCGACCATTTGCCCAATTATGCAGACTTTAGGACTGTTTTCATCGAACCATACCCTTTCCGGCCCTCTACTAAATTGCATCGATTAATTATAAACTGGTAATTAGTGACACGAGATGCTCTAACGTGGGAGTAAAATCTGGAAGTGTAGTATAATACCACTTTCGATTGACCGTAAAATGAAATTAATTCTTCGCAGGATATATATGCAGTAAATTAATTATTTATTAGTCCTTTAAACGTAACTCGGCAGCAAAAGGAATATAACAGAAAAAAGTAGGATTTCCAATCTCAAAATTTCTCCTGAATTCGAGCACAAAATGAAGATCCGCAGATCCTGGTGCAATTATTTATCAAGCTTTCCTTCATAATTAATCAATTCTGTACATAATTAATAACAAAATGGTGAGAACAAGCTTAATTCGAAATCATTTAAATTACTCAACAAACCAAAGTTAAGAATAGTAGCTCTTCAAAAAATCCTATCTTCGATGAACAATAATTATTAAACTTAGGTTGCAAAACAGTCTTACGACTAAATCTCGCCTCTTTGCTAATTTTATTCTCTTTCTGCATTCCTATTTTTGTATCTTTACACAATAAAGACACTTAATAATAATAATAATTTGAAATCGGTGAATTTGGTTTGGTGAAATATTCACCAAACTATCGAACAATAATCAGTCCCTTGCTGAGTTAAAAGCTCCACGAATTCCATGTACCGCGCCTAATTACCGAACATCTTCCATTCCAGTGAAAAAAAGCACAGGTCTGATAGTGCACGTAAGTACAACTGCATTCTTTGAAAACTAATTCTTCCGTCCATTAAACGTGCAATATTAACGCTACGCGGAAGCTAATAGAAGCCAGGAATATTATTTAACCGGTTGCAACTGCTGGCCGTGCCGAGCAGCATGCACGCTCGGAAAGGGAAGGAAAAGTTGCGGGCGCGCACGCACAGTCTGGATTATGAGCTGAGCGAGGCCCGACATTAGGTTCTCATGGGACGTTATTAGCGTTGGCTATCATGCGTGGTGCAAATAGAGCGTGCCCAAAAGCACGAAAGCATTACGCTTGATTACTCAACCTGCCAAGCGATGAACAGGCATAATACGCCGCTCCGTACGGTTACATTCACGACGCGGTCGCTCCAACCTGGGGCGCAACTTCGAAAACTCGCTAGTCGGAATTTCGATTGAGCGACAAGGTCCATCTTGCGCGCTGCAACGAATCGCGGGGCGGCTTGTTTGAGTTTCGTATTCTAATTTCCGGCGTGTTTGAATGCGCGGTGCCTGTGTTAACGATAACTAACGATGACCGTTACTTTTACACGTAGAAAGCGCGGAAAGTTCTTTCGCTTGGATAAATACGCGACTTTCCTGATTAAAAAAAAATTGCAATTTCGAAATTTTATTGGTTATTCGTCGATATTTTTTTACTTGTGAGATGCAAAGTATGTACCTTTTCTGTTAGAACGCTCGGCGGGGTAACTATTGAGGCATTTGATGGAAATAGGGCAAATATACCAAAATGCCATTTCAAGAAAATCGACTGCAAAGTTTTCATTATAGTATAACTTGATAAAAGTAATGTAATTAAATTCATTTTTTTAAGGATGTAGTACCATGTCCTTCAAATGGTCTGGAAACAGAAGTCATGATTTGAAAATGATATGTGTCTTTATTTATAAGTTTCAAGCAAGTGGTTTATGTGCCCTTTTCCGTAAATGTGGTAAATTCGTAAAAAATTGCTTCTTCGTTTAGTTATTTAAATATAATTTTGTTTATTTACTTGGCCACATTTTTTTATACATTGCTTACATAAAAAATACAAAATGAAGCACGAAAATAAACAGTATTAGTTTCTTCGATTCTTTACAGCAAGCTGTTTTACAAATCAATTTTTTATTTCGTAAATTAGCTTCTTTCCTTGAGGATTCGATACTCGCCTTACTTTCCATATTTCCTCGCTTACAGAAAATCCTCTACGAATCAAAAATACTTATTGCACGGCAGCATCTAGCTAATCTAAACGCTAGAGAAGTAATGTCCTTGGTATATTATATATAACATATGCCTGAGTCCATTTAAACAATTTAAGGAAAAAGGGCACAGGTGCTCAAATGCCTGAAGTTTAGAGAAAAATGTGGAGTGGAGCGCATTAGAAACTAGCACAGAAGGGCAAAATGGAGCGTAAAATAATAGAAATTAATAATTCAGGGCTCGTAGTAAATCACGTTCAAGATCTTCTGAAAATCTCAATGTTGAATATTTGACATCAGGCAATTCTACTAATCAGCTTGGCAATCTTTTATTCAAACCATGACCCCGTTCCCACAGATGACACAGGGCCGCAAAATTGAACGTTATAAAAACTTCTTTAAAAATGTATGCTCATTTTGTAGGAATTTGGACTTCTAAATGCAAAGGTATCCTTAGATTTGCTGCAATATCCTTTCCGTATCGTTTCTTCACAACTTGCTTCGACGTTATGTTGTAATATGCAATTGAATAAAGTTAGTAGTGAAAAAACATATAAAAAAAAGTTGGATATTAAACGATTTTATTAAAAGTACACAAAAAACTCAATTAAAATGCACTGAAAACTAAAAAATAATTATTTTCTTACACTACAATTTCGATGGTGAAATACTACGAACGCCTGCAAAGTTTTAGTTTTACGAAATTATTTTTCAATTTCTCGATAAACTCTGTATTTCAGTGGCCTTTTGTCGTTTTCGTAAAGAAGTGGCTGATTTCAAGTCTTTGGAGTTGTGGACAATGGGTTATATTTATTGATGAGTGGCTAATTTATTCACACCCTCGGGGTTAAAATCGTTTAAAAAATTAGATGAGGTATGAAATTTGTATTGTGTTTTCGAATTCGGTACAAAAAAACAGCTGTAATATTGAGAAGAAAAAAAATTCACCGCAGTCCCGTCTAATTTATCACTGACGAGGATCGTCTGCAGCAGCAATTTGCCAACAATTCGCTCGAAACTACCACGGGTATCGTCGATAACGATCTGCCCCGGGCAGGAGAAATAATTTCATTATCAATTCGAAATCTGTCCCGTGTCCTCTCGATACGATCGTCGAAATCGACGTGGGCTTCTTGATCGTGGGATTCCGTATCCCGTGGGGGTTGAAGGGAATGATCTGGATTTCATCCGACTGCGTTGCCCCTCGGGGAAACTTGGACGTTCCCTTAATTACTGCGTTTTACCGTCGGCGGAGTGATTAAGACCAACGGGCTATCCAACGAAACGATTATCGTCGGCGGCGGCGGAAAAATTCTTGTAATTAAAGTTTACGCGCGCGACGCCGCCGAGGGTTTAATTCAATCGCGTTTTCATGCCCTACCGAGGGAGGGAGTAAACATCGCCAGGGTTTGACCTTCGTTCAACGAAACGATCGCGAGCCGCGAAAAAGTAAAGGTGGTCACGCGTGTGAAATTAATATAATTATATCGGAGAACCGTTCGTGCGCATAATAGAAAGGCAGGGGATGAATTAATTTGATTTCGACTAGCATCGAATTCACTGACGTTTACAATCATTTTAATGGAAACGACGGACTCGCGAAGCAATGGCTTCGATAATGCAAAATCTGTTATAAATTTCGATCCTTCCATTACATTATTATTCTTGATGCACTCCAAACGGAGGAGTCAATTACTATACTTAATTAAAACGAGATTGGGAAGCTTTGGTAGTGCGAGTTTCCGTGTCTGCTTGCCGAGCAAAATTCTACTCGTTTTAAATATTATAGATATAGACGATGTATAATAAATTATGCAGCTCGGAAACATTGATGAAAAAAGTACTAGTGAAAAATATCAAAATTCTGGATACTCGGGTTTTTACAAAAATGATCAGCCACATTTATTATCAACATTTCTCAAAATTACCCGTGAATTTTCCAAACGTTCAATCGAACCGCATTATCGACTTCCCATACAGCACACTTCGTTGCAGGAGTATTGCAGGGACAATGCTACAATATTGCCGTGCAATATTCGAGTGGCAACGTTCTTGCAATATTGCAGGAATAACGCGCACACGTTGCCACTGCAATGTTCCAGTGGCAACGATCCTACAATATTTCTGCAATATTGCGCACACACTGACGTGCATTGTTGCAGTGGCAACGCTCCAACAATGTTCCGTAATAATGCGCACATATCCCTCACTGCCCGAAACGTTGCGGCGGAACTATTGCTATAAAATCTCCGAAACATTGCGGGAATACAGTCCTGCAATATTGCTAATGCGGACATAGGAGTGAACCTGCAACATCTCTGCAATGATGCGATGCAACATTACAATCTCGCACCACAATATTGCCGAATAGTTGCAGGATCATTGCCACAATTTTGCCGTTCCATTGCAGAATCATTGCCGGAACGTTGCAGGACTACATATTTGTAATGTTGCCGCAACTTTGCAAAAATACACACCTGCAATATTGCGAAGGCGGGCATAGGAGTGAACCTGCAACGTCTCTGCAATGTTATGGTGCAACATTGCAATCTTGCACCGCGTCATTCCAGAGACGTTGCTGCAATGTTATGGCGCTGTGTGGGTTAATTTATGCTCAGTCACTCAGGCACGGTTAATTCTGAAGATTGAACGAATGTCGCAGGGACAATCATTGAAATCACTCGCACGTCCACCTGCTGTCGCACACGCCTGTGCCTGTAACCTGCTAGACGGATTTTTCAAGCGTTATCGATTGCACGACATCAATGGACACAATTATCCAGTCACGTGTCGATCCGAGCGCGCACATCCGCAGAGAACCGAGGGGGCTTAGGGAAAACGTTGAGATAGAGCAGGTCCACTGGTCCTTTGAAGGATCCGACGTTGATGAATGCTGCGGCCACGTGACCGCCGTTCCCAGAATGCATGAATTCTCGCGACAGGAAGATCCGATTTTCACAGACGCACGTATCAATTAAATGTTAATCGCGCTGGTAACACAAAAGTTGATTGCGCCTCTGACAGCGATTGCGCTTCTAACGGAAAAAAGGACACCGTTCCACGGTGTAAACATGGCGCGTGCCGAATACGTGACTTCCAATTGAATCAATGGATGACGATGTACACAAATCGTTCGGTTTACTTTTATCTGATCCTCGTGATACTCGTTTCGATCGTGCGAAAATTGCAAGAATGACTCACGCGTTTAAATCACTGCAGGCAGATATCAACGAAGGTAGGTATTGTATAAAAAAAAAACGATTGCGGTATTTCAGAATTATATTACACTATGTAATATGAATTTAAATTGGTAATTAGATAATTCGTATAATATCTTCGCAACGGTATTTATAGGGAATTTTTCATCGTAATTTGATATAACAATTACTCGACCGCTCGTAATACAGTTCAGGATTATATATTGAATTGAGGGGCACAGTGGTAAACTGGCACATGCCACGTATGCATCAATTTTCGATTGTTTATACCATTAATCTGCCGTGTTAATTCGAAAGGACGTATCTGCAACTTTTCCTTAAATTGAGTTATTGCTGCCAGGTAGCAGAAAAATAATTTACTTATATATATTATATATTATATTTCTTCCAACCAATATAATATATATAATATCGTTATATATAATATATATAAATAAATTATATTATATATATATATAAAACTGTTTTAGCATAAGGTTTAATATAGATATGGTCTTCTTATTTAATATATATATTAGAAAAATAATTTATTTATATATATTAAATAAGAAGGCCATATCTATATTAAAATAGAAGATATAACAGTTTATATTTCGGACGTATTTGAAATCGATGCCTGATTTGGGCGAATCTACCAAAGTTTCCTTCAAAGTTTATGAAATATTTTACGGGTTTGTCACAAATATTTAGATACCTATTTATTCAGATTTAATATTTAACCTAATTCGATGTACTATACAACATACCGATAGCATAGCACAGAATACTAAAAGTCATATATATCAGAACCACCTTTTGGACAGATACGCCCTTTCAAATTAACACGTCAGTAATTCGATCCTGCACTGTAGTGTAATTCCACCACCTCCTAATACCTATAATAGTAGACCTATACGCTTCACCGAGCAGAATCACATTAAATTTTCTTCACACTGAGAAAAAACAAAGGCCTGGTTGAAAAGGGGCCCATACCACTCGGCTCCTTGAGGCCACGTGGCCTAATAAAATTAATATTTCATCGAAATCTTAATAATATTTGTCATTTACTATCTACCTCAACTACCGTTTAGAATAATTACAATTTCGCACCGCATTTTCTATAAATCCCATTTTTCCTCCAACTTGCTTTCCTCTAAAATCATAAAACAATGGCATGTGCCTGTTTTCTATTAGACTCCTCAATTACAAGAATGCTTTGCAGTATGCAGTAGTGGTGACTTTATAACGGTGGATGTTGAGCCATGGATTTAACAATCGTGATTACTTTTACATAAATTCAGAACACAGTGGCGTTCACAAAACATTCAGGTTTATTAATTAATTGATTGGTTCAATATGCTGCTAATTTCAGTTTGACATTATTCTATGAATATTGTACTGTGTATATTCGAGTACTTGTAATTTAACAAAGCATTCACCTATCTCTGATACCATTTCACGATGCTTGGCTATCCTTTGTTAAATACCTGCATTTGTGTACAGAATGATACGCCATTAGTGGTACAATCCGCAGTGGGGTGGTTCTCTGTGACATAATAAATTACAATTGTAGAATACCTTTTCTTCCAGCCAGGTCTTTGTTTTGAAAGTAGAACCAATTTTCTTGCCCTATGTCATATTAACTAGGGCTGGGACTATTTGTCGAATCTTTCGGTATTCGAGTAATCGAATACTTCAGTTGCTCAGTTATTTGGCGAATACAATTCGAATAATAACATTTAAATACTCAAATATTCGAATATTCGAAGTTTATTCGTAGCATTCGAATACTTGTAAAATATTCGAATATTAAATTATTCGAATACTTGTAAAATATTCGAATATTAAATTATTCGAATACTTGTAAAATATTCGAATATTAAATTATTCGAATACTTGTAAAATATTCGAATATTAAATTATTCGAATACTTGTAAAATATTCGAATATTAAATTATTCGAATACTTGTAAAATATTCGAATATTAAATTATTCGAATAGTCCCAGCCCTATTATTAACAAGCTCCTTATGTCGAAAACGAAAGCGCAAGGCACAAAGTTTCATTCAACATTTTCGACAAATTGTTTCGCAAAGAATCGCCCCTTTCACGGGTCTACCGCCAATAAAGAACCACTTAATGTTCATAGCTTTCGTCCGCTACCGCCGCACGGTCCGTCGAATTTGGAATATTTCGTTTCTTTGGAACAACAACGAAAACTCGGCTAATGTCAACGTTCATAAAAGTGGGAACGTATCCTCGGAGCACACGCCCCGGACGATCCATCCGAGTACGTAGACAGCAAAGTCCCGTGCCTCCATGATTTCCCAGGGGATTCGCTGGCGCTTGGCTTCCAGAGTTCTCCACCCTCAAACGGAGTCTCTTCCCATACGTATTTCCTCCCATGGAAACCGTGAAACTCGCTCCTGCATGGTCCCGATGATTACCATGGCATGTGATTTTGCACCGTCCCGTAATTCCACCGTGGAAAAATTTAGCTTCTTTAAAACATGACAAAATGGCGCGGTGCGAAACTTGAAATCCTGAAATCTGGGCTCGGAAGGGAATTCTTTATGTAAAACAGGCAATTTACCGTTGTTTCGCATCGAAATTTGAATTTTAAAGGATCATTCTTAAAAGCCGGATGAATTCGGCCAAGTTACACGAAACCCTACCAACCCTTAAAATGACAAAAATTAGTTAAACACAGCACAGATCACATAAGTTTGCGATCTTTATTTTGAAAAAATTACCAACCCATAGAACAACTTTTACATTATACAATTTTATTAAAACTACCGAGCCATAGTTCCATTTTAGATTTAAAAAACAAACACTAAGGAAAATTTAAAACAATACCAATTATACTACTTGCTATTAAATAACCCATTAAACAACAATGTAAGATAATAGCAAGAAATAAAATGTACCCAATAGAAATAAAACTACTTTTCTTTAACAATTAAAATCTTCAAACATTCAGATCGTTGAGGGTTGGTAGGGTGACAAGGTTATTTGTTTAATTCACAACTTTACTTGTTCGGGAGAATTTTTTCATCATTCAAAAATGATTAATAATTAGAGACGCTTCTTGCATTTTACATTTCTAAACGAATTATCGCCTGTTGTTAAAACTGTCTTTTTCAAATTCTGAAGTATCTTGACAAGGATAATTATTGAGTTACGTGCACAAGAGTTTGTAAACATGAAGTCATATTTGCATATAAATCTCCTACAGTAAAAATGAAAATTTCTTTTCATTAGATTCCTTTCGAATGCACATTTCTTGATTGAATTCTGCCCAATCTCTCATGGAATTCCACAAAGCTCGGTCTAACATGTTTAACAACAACCTCGCCTTCGTCTCCAGCAACCCCGCAAATGGAGTCTTGCACGTTGATTAAACTTGCCCGATCATCAGGTGCACCGCACGCTCTCGTTGCTTAAAGTTAAACAGAAATCCAGGTCGCCCGAAGCTTAGTGTATCGATCTTCGATAATTCGCATAGTTCGCGCGCGTGGTGTTTAATCCATTTACAAGAGTTGTTATCTTCCTGTCATCCGATAATCCTTCGATGGATTGACACACGTTTGGGAAGCAGAGGAAAGAACGCCTAGCCCTTCCCACAAAAGATCAAGGACATCTTTTAAAAAAAATTTATCAACGTTGGCTTCAGATTATAATTCGTACCTACTCTACTTACTTCTTATAACAAAAAGTATAAGAATTCAGAGGTTTAAAGTTTCTTTCTGTTTCAGTAATGTCTGGTGCATGTTGTAAAGTTTTTCTAGCAAAAGGGGTAAACAATGTCAACCATTTAATTATCAATTTTGGGGAAGGCAAGAAGTCAGAATTACACCAGAGAGGGATAAATCAGGCTTTAAGACATATTTTGCAAGTTTTTGTAAAACTTCTAGACTTTTATGTATTTTAACCCTTCGCTGACACTCTGGGTGTGAATCACCCATAAGCTGATATTGACGCTCTGTACCTTCTATATGCAAAATCAATACCTTTCTTCCAAAGCCGACTTACAAACTATTTTTCTCCCAAAATGTTATATCCGAGCAACAACTCTGTAGAGTTTTAGCTTCTGATATTGAAATTTGTAAAAGTTACAATTTTTTACAGATTTACTTCGTTTTTCCTCGACATATGGTAATCTAGAATTCTTTTACAGAAAGTGTTATTAAATTTCAATAAAAAAACTATTGGAATACATTCTAGAGTACATTATGACGATTGGATTCTTTAGCAGAGAATGGCAGTGGTACAAAAATTGCTCTGGGTGTGGGCCCCCAGGTATGTCAAAATTGATACAAAAAAAAGAGAGGTGTCAATGATGGACAATAACTTAGTTATTGATAAATATTTTAAGATAACAAAATTACGATGCACGGTACTAGATGCAATCCTTAAAAGGAAAAAAGATTTTTTGAGAAATGTGTTATAGCTTTCGAGTAAAAAATTTCCAAAGACCACCCTTTTTTTCGGCCTCCTGACTGAGCATGACCCCTTAAATCGAGTCAACAGTCGCTAATGATCCTTATTGTAAATGCGACTCTAAACAGGAAAGAAAAACAAAAATAAGATAGTTCCATTAGAAAGAATTATACCTAAACCTGTGACCCATAAATTGAGGATTAGGAAGCAGGTGTATTAAGTTAGTTATGAACACGCATAAAAATATGAGTTTCAAGCTTTCTTTTCACCATCCTCTGTGCATTATCATAGTGCAGAAAATAAAACGTAAGAACTAAGTGATTCCACCATAAGGCGAAGCGGCATCAAGCGGCGCGATTGAAAATTCTCACCGAGCACTGACACATCGGCGCTTTTTTCGATCTTCACCGTGAGAAGTGGGCAAGTAGCTGGTCCGCGATCACCCTTGGACCCATGGGTACCATCGTGGAACGTGTCAAGTGCGCAGCAAGAACAGCCCATGAACAACGACCGTGAACACAATGGCAGGTCGTAACACTTGCACACTACCCCCATAAGCGAATCCATACTCTCTCTCTCTCTCTCTCTCTCTCTTGCCCCTCCCTGGCTCTGTCAGTCGCTGGTTCACGCGACTTCTAGCACGAAATGCCCAACGGGCGCCTCCTGCAATATGCTGCGGGGTACATCGGATACTCTTGGGTTTGGTGTTTGCCATGCAGTTCCCATAACTCCCCTGTGAATTCACTCGGCTTGTTACATCTCCAGGGACTGGCGTCGGTGATATAATGTGAGAATCGAGGCGGGATAGGTACTTCGCTGAGTTCGGCTGAGAGACCGACTCCTCGGAGATTGGAGTTGTCGAGAACGATCGAGGGCTCGGATGAAGGACACAGAATATTGGGAAACAGATGAGTGTGGAATGAAAACTTGAGGGAAATTTCACTTTGCCGATGATGGGGAACGTGAGCGGAGGGGGATGATTTTAGTGAATGGTTTTATGTGTATAGTAGATATATTGAGATTGTATTGTTTTGATGTTTACCTTAGGATGATTCTGTTTCGAAGGCAAATCTACAAGAGGCATTTTTTTAAAGTTTCATTACAGGCTCAGGTAGAAGAGTTAACGAAACGATCTTCACTAATTTCTGTGCTATTCCGATCAATTGTAATTTTTTTTCAAAATGACGAAACACGTTACCTAAGTAGTAAAATAATCCTTCTAGCTGTTTGGACCATTTTTAAAATTGTTATTCTGGTTTAAAGGGTGCTCCAATAGTTTTGTCCGCCTCTTTTGTTCATAAGTATTAATATCTACGAAGATATTTGATGTCTATCGTTTATTTACTTGCAGTTGTATTTTTCTATATGTAATACGTGAAATCTTGTGAATTGGGCAAGTTAAGTGTTACGCTAATTGCAAATGGAATGGATGAGAATAGAAGTGAAAAGGTTTAAAGTATTTAATAGACTGTTTTAGAAAGTGACGTATATTATATAACTCAGAATTAGATTACACTTGTTATTAAATTTTTTTAAACAATCTTCAAATTATACTGTAGTTTTACCAAATGAATAAATAACAGTTGTTTCTCTAGAATTGTGCACCCTTGAATTTTAGAGAAATGAAAGTGTATTAATTTTATACAAATTTCTGTTATTCGTTACGCATTCTTGCAAAAATAGAAATTCTTACAAGTATAAGATATCTTATTGTCAGTACTATACAGTACGCGCTGCTAACCCTCCACGACGCGCACTTTTGGGGCAGCTGAGAACTTGAATGCTCCTAGGTGCTTCCAGACAGCTGCTTCCTGGCCAGCCATCGACGACCATTATTTTAAAGCAAATCACAGCTCTCGCAGAGATTTTATTGACACGAAGAAACCTCGATGCAATTTCACAGCAAATTGTTGCAGCTAATATAACAAATTTCGTATACTACCCTTAAATGATATATAATCTTTACACGATGATGTGAAACAATTGATATCGACATTAGTTTTATAATATTTCTAATAAATTAGATTGATCGAGTCAAGCAGGTACAATTAATTAACTTCCAAATTCTGTTGCACTTCGATTGACCTCAACTGACATAGGCTGTTTATAATACCATGAGTTCAATGAGTTGACACGTGTCAACGGACCAGGTGGTGAAGCCTTTGCCTCTTCTCCCTTTTCTTAGCATCTCTCGTGCTTCCCGTCGGCAGAAGTTGACCGATGTTATATAGTGAATGATTCCACAGGTCAATGGGTTGTCTGGTATCTTGTTTCCCCATTCGACACCATTGGCTTCCGCGACCACGTGCTACTAGAGTGTCGTTTACACTTCTTTTAACCCTTTCACCGTTAAAGGCGAGTAGTTTAGCAGTACATTCTATAGGAAAGATGATGTCACTAGCCGATCGAGTGCATTCTCCACTGCATTAAAGATATTTCCCTATAAATTCTGATTGTATAATCGTAGTGGTGCTGTCGTGTAACAGTTTAAAGTATTTAAAATATTCTAAAGAGAAGTATGAGCCGAGTAAAGTATTCTATACTGTATTACCAATATTCTAAAGGGTAGCACAATTGTAAAACATATTAAAAGTATGATACTTTGGTCATGGTCCTAGACCATAAAATTAGAAATAAATTAAAATTGCAATCATATTTAATTTTATCACAAGTCAGGATTTTATATTATCGTTTAAAGTTATCTTATCCAATAAATATTATTCGTATAAAACTATCCAGAAGTGTAAAAAGTCGTTTGCTGAAAAAAAGATCACACTATTGTGATATAAAGAAAATAATTAATAAGTGTTATAATGCGTGAAGATATAATTAACGTAATACACAAAATGCGAGAAAGCTGCTAAATTATTCCGTTATTGTTGTCTTAATTATCAAGTCGTCAAGTTTGATTAAAAACATGTTCCGCAGGGGTGCTTTTCGATCCAGCCACCCTCAATAGGTGGCCTCAAAAGGAACAACACAGAATGGACTTTCATTAGAGGCCCTCCTAGAGTCGGAACGGGAAAAAGTCAAAGAAAATAAGAGCGAACGGCAGCTGTGCTCGGCGAAGCAAGCGAAAAAAATATTAATAACGAACCACCGAACCGCCGTCCACCTTGCGACCCTTTGATTTCCGGCTTCTCGACCTTTCCCCGGAAGCAATGCCCTGTATATAAGTTCTCCGTAACGCTGCGCTTCACGTGAAAATCACGGTGCGGCATAATTTGTCAAATTGCAGAAAGACACGTCGTAATAACGCAATTCGAATACATCTGCCTTTCTGGTTCAGTGTTTTCCACTGAAATTATAATCGTACACCATCGATTCCTGATAATCATCGTACTATAATTGAGGGTGAATCGAAGGGTGAACGATTTAAAACTTTAAATTTTTATTTTTCACAAAAAAAAACACTTTAAACATTCTCACGAGTATCGAAGCATTCAAAAATATAGAAATTCGATAGGAAACACACAAATATGGTGAGTCTTTTTTAAATCTTATAATTGAATAACATAGAGTGCATTCGAAATAAAGATTTCACCGTATTATTACATTATTCGTGTACGTAATTAAAAATACGGATTTTTTTTAAGAGAAACCCTCAAATTATATTAATTGAAAACTTTATGCTTATATTTGTACATATTTAGGCAACATTTAAAATAAATTAATTAAAAAAACGGTACCTACAACTTTAAACGCGTTTTTTTTCAAAACGATGTTTCTCGAATTGGTTAGCATGATATCTCAAAAACCAATCACCCGATTTACTGCAAACTTGGTATATATCTTCAGTAGATGTCCCATTCTCGGTGTTACTAAAACTAAACCGGTCTTTGCAAAATTAGACTTTTGCGACTTAAAAAAACAGCAAATTTGTTGCAGAAACCGATGTCTGTTTTAGACGTTGCCATTTTTTTTTACTTTTCAGTATTTCTCATACAATCTAGTTCAGAGGATAGCCACACTCATGCAGATTACAGAAACTTTTAAATTTTCTATTTCAGACAACTACAACGGCTGATTTTATGCTAACCATGCATTTTTGTAAGGCGCTCTATTTGACGCACTATAACTCCGGATATAACCACTATTTTTGCACACAATTTTTTTCCCCACAATCTCTAAAGATTGACAAATAACGCCAGAAAGCTGGAAGTAAATATATTTAGTGGTTTTGCTTTAATAAATTCCCAAAGTGCGCATCATATTTCGTCCGTCAAGGTAGGGAGAACCCTAAAAGAAATTGTTCCAAATACAAACGCAAAAATACCATCAGGCATATCGAAAACCTTCTACCAGAAACCTAGCTATATGTTCAGTTGTGATACTCAATGCAATTTACACTTTTAATTGAATAGACAAAGAACATAACAAAGTGGCCAAATCGGTAATCAAATAATCCTCCGCAGAAAGGAGAGATGGTCGAGTTGTGATTTTTCATTATTTTTTTTATTTTTTATCATTATTTTATTATTATTTTAGTTTATTTATTTTATTCATTCACTTTTGTATTCATTTGCCTTGCTAATTGCCGGCAGGTAGTCCACTATTTCTTTGATGTGTTCTTTACTGGTTTAGCGTAAACAAATTAAATATCAATGAATCTGTACTGGTATTCACTCATAAATAATTTTGCTTCATCCTTTATTAATTTTCCACGAATAATTATGTGAGTGGTCTCTGCCAACGACGAAAACCATCTCTCCCGGCACCTCGGGAGAGGTGGTCAGGTGTGATGACTTCAGTTCTCAACCAGATTTACAGTAAATATTGTCTTAATGCAAATATCGACCAGTTTTTTCTGAATCAGCATAAAATTCTGAACATATCAGGTTTGTTCTGATAAAATAAGTAACATAAGGTAAACGTACCTATTATGAAACGCTTTTCGATGGGGTTATGCAATTGTCATCTAATTTATAAAATTTTGGGTTAGCATTGAAAATTTGCATACTTATTGTATATTTATTATAAATAAAAAATAATATGACTAAAAAACTAAATGAAGGACCTGTACGTATTATGAAACACTGTTTTCGTACCATGACCCGGTGTTTCATATTCAATGTCCCTATTATGAAACGCCCCGTCAGGTTAGGTTTTTGATATTTATTAAAAAAGTTTGAATTACGCATACTTACTCGTATTTATGATGAAAACGTGAATATAATATATTTTATAAACGCTCTAGGGCAGTTTAAATAATGAACTATTTCTCTTTTTCACTGGAAATATCTAATTATCAAAGCTGAGGCGGGTGTTTCATGAACTGGTACAACTATGTGAACACGGGTCCGTGGTCTTGGAACAGGCTTCCGAACCGTTCCATAAAGCGGGACATTCAAAAAATTGAGGTACACAATATGAAACGGTTATTTTTATCAATGAATTACATTAAAACCATTTTTTTGTAATAGATTATTGTATAATAATACTTATGTTGGTGAATTTGTACAGAAAAGAATGTATAAATATCGATAGAATGTTTGGCAGTTGCTTATATATGCCATAACTATTTCTTATTTCGTTATTTGTGATGCTGTTTCAAGAAGGGGACATGTTTGGGAAGGTGTTTCATAATAAGTACGTTTACCTTATGTATTAGTTTTAATAGCCGTTTTATATTAAGTCGACCGCGTCTCCCGGCTGTACCCTATATACCCTTTATTTTTACACTTCATCGACACCAAGTTCAAACTTGCCAATCTCCGGTCTGTGTTTAAATTAAATTTATCTATCACCAGAAATCGGGAATCACAAGTATGTAGCTCAGAGTAACGAGCATGCTAAGAAGAACAGCAAACCATTACACAGATCCAACAGTCACGTCGTCCTGTATCATATACCGGCAAAAAGATCAACCCAGTTTGCTTGAAACCGCTGATTGATTTAAATCCGTGCGATTTCTTGGCATTGTGGAAGTACAGGCTACCGTGGAGGATCAATTTAGAGTTCGTCTCGTCTAAACGAGCGTGTAACAAGAAGCCACTTCCAGTGAGTTGGCCAGTAATAGATTAAAGCCATCTTCCTCCCCTGGTCCGGGGCGTATATTGTCCCCTTAACACCCCTATCCCGGTAGTTTTGCTTTAGTTCACTTGACCCTACTTGTCCCATCAGGGTCTGGTGCCGCGCGTCCTTTCTCCCTTCGCCGTGCCCCCACTCTGTTTCCGCCACCCCGCCCTCCCCTGAATTTTTATTAGCGTCCCTGTTTACCGCCTTTCGTCCCTTTGTTCCACATCCTCCTCCACTCACGTCTCTTTGCGCGAACTTGCTCGCATTTAGTTTTGCCACCGCTCCTTCCTGCGTGACTTTGATCGACTCTTCGCCACTCAACTTCTTCGAGCTACTTGCTCCCCCTGCATATTCGTCTCTCCGGACAGGTACTCTGCACTGTATAGTTAGGAGCAGTGGAATTTTCACCGTGTTTGAGTAAATTACTTCATTGTTTTAGCGTTATTGTTGGCTTGGTTTTTTGTGGCTGTGAAATATTTGTTTATGGGGTAAGAATAATTATCGAATTAAAGATTGGCGGTGGAGGTAACTCGAAAAGTATGGATTTTTCGATAATTATGTGTATGCAGTTTTGTAGATACGAAAGAAGACGCATCTTTTGTTTAAACTTCTTTTCGATATCTCTCGCGATATTCCACGAAAAGGAGAATTCTGCATTTTTTCAAGGGGTGATTTCACCCCCCAAAGCCGCGCTATGGCACCAACAATAAATAAGGTTAGGTTATGGATCACGAATTTGCATAATTTTCTGAATTTCCGGATTGCCGAACTTCCCTTGTCAGTTAAATACAAGAAGGATACCCACTATTTTACAAATTCGTAACACACTCTGCTAAAAGAAAAATGTTAACTCCCCCACCGGAGTATTAAAGCAAGATTGAAACTCTCTCGTCCCTCGAATACTCATTAATCGCATCTGCCGATATCGATATCAAAGAAAACACCACGACACCCCCGTTATAGCAGCACCAAAAATACTTTCCCGGAACATTTTCAATTCATCCGGACACCGTGCGTCCCTCCTCTTTCACGGAGTATCCAGCATACCGTGTGCCGTGTCCATCTTTTTCAATTCCCTCCGTCCACCCGTCTATTCGTCTATCCACCAGCAAGCGCACGCGCGCGGATGCTTTCCACGTCGGTCGGGAACGGGCAACCCTTACTTGTCCCCCTCTCGCGCGTGCGGTTAATATGGAAGAATGCGAGACAGGGCGCCCTGTGACAGGGAGCGGTGCGAAGAGTCCACGCAATTTCCTTAATGTACTCGCTAAATGTTCTAAGCCCCCTACCCGTTCGAACGGTACATATACCAGCCGACGTTACGTGGCTACATACGGGGCCTGTATGTACGCGGACACCCCTTCGAGACACAGGGGTGTGCGGTCACACGTGGAAGGCTCGAAGGAAGTAGGCTAAGCGGGCACGAGTGGGTGTCATGATAGAAGCGATTATCGATTACGGAGGACACGTGAAATACGTATCTATGCGAGACGCGTTATTGCGACCTTGTTCGACCAAGCCCGCTGCTCTTGCGACGACGGGTATACGCGTTGCGAAGTCCTCATATGTAGAGTAGAGACATTAATTGAGGTCTCGGTTCTTGAGAAGCTTGATGTATTGGACAATTGGGGGAGAATTTTTATGGGACGGTTTTTAAGCTCATTGAAGAATACTTAGTGTTAGTAGTCCCTTGGATAGTACCTAGTTGTGATGAATGATGGAACTCGAGTTTGGGAGTGTTTGGGATTGTCTGCGTGGTATTTTAGATTCTGTAGTGGGAGACAGAATATTGGTGAAGAGTGTGTAAAGTATTCTGGGGCAAGAGTGCGCACTGAAAGTTTAGACTTCAATAAAATCCTTGGTATTACACTGATAGCACATATCGTTGTGTAAGAAATAACAGTGAGCCGTTTATTTTGAAAGTGGCCTAAGTCCATTTATCTTCAAATCGAGATATTTAAGGGTTTGCGTTTCAATGAATTTAAAAATATACGTATAGGATACTAATGAGTCATACTGCTTAAGTGTATCTAAGGATGTTAAATTTATAGTTCCTATTAAAATAGTGGCAATTGTTAAGTGAATAATATGCGTTTTCTTATCAAGAATGGAGTTAGGCCACTTTCAAAATTAACAACCAGATTCATTATAAAATTTGAAGGTGCCCAAGTCCATTCAACATAATTTAAGATGCTTCAAATTGAAAAAAACAATACTGAATTTATTTTACATATCGTTAAAACACTTCGGAAACATAATTTATGCGATTCAAAACATTTTTTAACTACATAACGTACAAAATTACAAACATAAATTTATTACAAAACAATTTACTACTCGTCTATATTTTGTGCGTGTGAAAGGGATTTGAAGAAATCATGATGTTCCGGTGGTATATATCGTAATAGGTCCATTATGTCCTTGAATTTTGCTGTTGTAATTTGTCTGATATTTTTATACAGTGGTGTCAATACAATATTTTCGAACTGTCTTGGTCTACCCCGACGTGGTAATAAATTCAGGACTTTAAAATTTTCATTTTGATTTAAGTATAAATGGAGTTAGGCCACTTTCAAACTACATGGTTCGATTATTGAACTAACTCTGAAAACTTATGTGTCAAGAATTATCGTATTCGCTCGGATTATAAGCAACCTGAAATGCTTTACTGATAAATAACATGAAGTTGTACATGTACCCATGGTAACCGGAAAAAATTGAAAAATGGAGTTAGGCCACTTTCAAAATAAACGGCTCTAACTACTATACCTTATTACTCGATAGGCAGTGACTTCCTGTAAATTTACCTGTCGCAACTTATATAAAATAAATATTTCCAAAAAGTGTGAAATGCGAACTTTTTCTGTACAAAATGTATGGGGTAAAAGAACGCAACGAGAAATTTTCACTAAAGTGTTTTATTTTCTTACATACAATAGTTGTGGCAATATAGCGACACACTAATAGTTTACAATTAATTTTTTTTTAATCAAGGTAACAGTAATAGCACATAACATTAACCGGACTTTTGTAGTTTGCGCAGGCATCAGTCTTCTGGAGGATCAGTGTATTCTTCTTCACACGCAGGGCAAATTATTTTTTTCATAGACGTTAATGGTTTGGCTATTCTCTTTTTGGAACCGATTTGTTTTGTTCCTTTCGAAATTTTTCAGAAGTGGATATTATTTTCTAGTTATTTCTTTGCACGTTCGCATTCGGATTTTCTTTTCATTGCTTCTTTTACTTTAAGCTGATTTTTAAATGGGGAGTTTGTATTTGAACTGTTGCCCCACTGCATTGTGCGAACTCTTGCCCCCACAGCTACTTCTCCATTGTTTAATCAATCCTGATATCTGTGAGGAGAACTGAAAACTCTTTATTACTACTGTTGAATAGAAGAATTTCAGCTCTGTCAGACGACGTATTAATTAAAATATTTACTGATCAATTTATAGGAATAATATTGATCCCTAAAAATGAGAATATTACACCAGAAATAACGAATTCAGTACTTACTGCGTTATACGATAAGAAAACGTAGCACAGCTACACAATTCAACACTTGTGACTCTATCTTGATTGACAATTGATTCTACCCTAATAGTGGAAACCATTAAAAGATGTGCATATTTAGTCTGCACGAGGATTAATTTAGTGGTTGACGCGAAGCATCAGGGAACGTATTGTCGGAGAAGAAACACCACAAATTTTACTGATAAGCGCAGAGTCCAGGGTATTCTATTAGCATGAACACAGGGCAAGCGTTGGTTGCATTAATATTATCATCTCAAAGTGTTATACGTTCTTCATAAGCATTCATGCGTTTTCGTCTGTATTCATCGCAGTGAAGATGAGGAACATTAATCACACAGGGCTACATTTTGATCAGTGTATCCTCCGTCATGGATCATTTTGGATCCAAGCAGTTTCTGGATAGAAGGAGCGCTCGGATAAAATGGTTAATGGGGTAGCTAATGTTCCCATATGCCTAAGCCGGCGCATGGATATGCAGGACACGCAATGGGCGGTGCGCATAAATAATTTAAGCCCCGGACCATCATCCATCCTCGCGAGGAACCCCATTTGGTCTACGTGGTGCTTGCTTTATTTAGTCATGCGTGGCTATACCTAGGTAACGTGACGTGTTAGCTTGATAACTTAATGAGAACAAAGTTCGACGAGCGCTCCTTAATCTGACGCCAGTCAAATTTGATGAAATTATAATTTTATTAGAAGTAGTTACTGTAACTATAAACTTCGCATTTCATTGGTTAATTATTGGGTTTACATTAAACTGAACTGATTATACTTTGAGTCGTTCGTTATGATTTCATTCCAAACACGTGATACTTCTGGGAAATGGTAAAAGTTGCATAGCCAAACGAAGGACTGACGAGTAATAATTGTGATAATAGTGTCCAACTGTAATAATATTGTAGTTAACATGTATTTATTGGAACACACATTGCAAACAAGGATTATAAGATTATTCATTATTAAACTGAAGGAACTAACAGTTGAAAAATAGCTACTTCAACATCGGATCGCTTCTGACGACAGGATTCTGCAGCAAATGCCAAAAGCGAAGAGTTCCAGAGCAGACTTACATAAGTCCAAACTTTCCAAAGGAGATCCTTTCCATTTACAAAAATTAATCACTACCTTATTTTCTGTGTATGATGTAAATTCCCACAAAGGAACCAACAAAAGTACATTGGGGCTGGGACTATTTGTCGAATTTTTCGGTATTCGAATATTCGAATTCTTCAGTTGCTCAATTATTTAGCGAATATAATTTGAATATCCAAGTATTCGAATACTATTCGGATATTTATGTATTCGAATATCCAAGTATTCGAATACTATTCGAATATTTAAGAATTCGAATACTATTCGAATATTTAAGAATTCGAATACTGAAGTATTCGAATAGTATGGTGTGATGTATTTGAATACATCAGTATTCAAATATATCAGTATTCGAATAGTATTCGAATGCATCAGTATTCGAATAGTATTTGAATAATAACATTCGAATACTCAAATATTCGAAGTTTATTCGTAGCATTCGAATACTTGTAAAATATTCGAATATTAAATTATTCGAATAGTCCCAGCCCTACTTCAAACCATAGTATTCGAATACTAATGTATCTGAATAATAACATTCAAATACTCAAATATTCCAAGTTTATTCATAGCAGAATACATTAGTATTCGAATAGTATTTGAATAATAACATTCGAATACTCAAATATTCCAAGTTTATTCGTAGCATTCGAATACTTGTAAAATATTCGAATAGTCCCAGCCCTAAACTACATTCACAAGTACCTGATGTAACTTAATGAGAACAGCAAATGCAAAGAAACAAATGGAAAATGGCAATTATAAAAACACAGGATACTTCTAACTTCTTCCAACAAATTGTACTAAGTATATGTATAGTGTGGTCTACTAATTTTTCCTAATCAATCGATATTACACATTTACAAACCTGGACAACTCTTGTTTATAATTCTACCATTCTATTAATTCAAACTCACGAGCAGCCCAAGAACAACGATTGAATCTTTCAAATTGCAGCTCTGATACCTGCTGTTACGAAGAGGAAATGACTAAATGCATTAAAATGACACGCGTTTTGCTTGAAAACGCTCGCCCCACTGAAGGGAGACAGGTCCACGGGCTTTTTATAGGGGTTCTCCGAGCCACAACGAGCCATTCGCATATTAGCCGGGCCCGCGGACACATTGTGCGCATTTTATACGTGTTTGCACAATTCCCGATGAATTTTCGTCGTCCAGGCCAACTGTTTGCCTGGCTCGACCAGACAGAAGGGAGGAAAACTGATTCGACGGCTCGGTTGCCGTTTTATCGGTCGGAAGATATTGGATTTATTAATGTCATTGGTTAGGCACGTCGGATTTATTTCATCGTCGGCCGCCATTGCGCGCTCCCCTTTAGATATTTATCTGTATATGATGCTCACGATACTCTCGCAACGTCTGTGCATCATTTGATAGATTCACTTGAGCCATCGTTGGATGCTTGTCTGCAAAATACGTAAAATAGAATGGTGGTAAACAGAATGCTTAATATGTGAACGATTATGACAACATTGTAAAGGTGCAAATTCAGGATGCAACAAAAATACCCTGCCTCGCGTGAGAGTTTATTACGAGACCATTATTTTATTATTTTTTAATTATTTTGTGATTAGTTTTATGAAATTGGACTCTCACGAGACAAGTTTCATGATATATTTTCAAAAATCTATTTTCATTATATACATTTATAGTTGTTGCTGAGATTTTTGTCCCGTGATAGAAAAGTCACATGGAAAATCTCACCGTGGATTCGCGCCTTTAGGAATTTTATGTGACTGACACTTTCACATATTTTCCAACTTTTTTAACTTGGTTAAACTAGTACTCTCAAGTGAATATACGTATATATATCTGAAATACAAGTTGAGAATTACAGAGGTGTTTAGTGGGAAAAGACCCTAATTGGACAAGAGGGAACTTATTGTTAGCAGACATTTTGTAATAGTATTGTAATTATCCTTATGATGCGTTACGATGTTCAAAAGAAACTTAGAATGATGACTGATAAGAAACATATCTAAATTTTGCACAGAAAGAATAATATTGTTAACTATTCCTTGAAATAACTAGAAACACCAGCATGGAAAGAAACATATTAACTTTTCTATTAGCTGACACAAAATTTCTGTTTTACATATTTGTGCAACTTAATCTCTGAAAAGTATAGGTAATCTTAAAAACGAAGGAAGTGATAAAATATTGCAAGAATGCAAATCGAAAAGGATTAATAAAACAAGGAGGAACTAATAAAATAATTTGCTGTCGATTTACTTATCAACAGTTGCAGCAGGGTACAAGATATTTTAAAAAATTCTTCACCTTAGTGTTGAAAGATTCAAACTGATTTTAGGGAAGCAAGAATGATGACAGTCTGCAAAATTGATTAAATACATTTTTGTTGAACACCGTGGAATTTAAACGTAAATGTTGAATAATACATTGTTCAACTACTTAGTTTAATGATATTCCACTCGTAACGTCCACGATCATAATCGTTGATATTCTGTTTCGTCATATTACGTCCAACTCGTCCTGTTCTTCGCGCAGTGTGTTGGTTTCACCTCGCTCTCAATGCACTTTACCTAATTGCATTCTCCTTGTAACGGTAATTCTGCCATCATTGCATACGTATGTCAGGTTTAGTAGAAAAAAATGGTGTGACGGAAGAAAATTTAATTGCACGATTAGGGAAATAGGAGAGAAGTGTACAGAAATTATGCCTGTGTATATACTTACATATATCTACCAGAACTGCAAACTTAAACGAAACACATTTTATTAAGAGAACGTCATTTATTCAGTAGCTACGACTACTCAGTAATAGCTTCCTTATACAAATATGTATTTTTGAAAAATTATTAGAAATTAATTGTTGAAATTAAAAGAATTGCCTTGACATTTTACACTAAGAGGTCATTCGAGATTCCAAAAAAATCTACATTAAACTTATTTCAATTATACGACACACTGCAAAAATAGTTTTCCCCAAGGCTACCTCTACAATCACACAAAATCGTGTTTCAACTTGGTTAACCCTCGGTTGTCACACTGGGTCAAATTGACCCTGCAATTTTTGAAGCAAAACACATTTTCTCGGAATTCTTATTACTTCAAATATTTTTTTTAAACATGATGAAACTTTAAATGTCAACTTTCAACGATAGGCATATATTCTACAATGTTCAAACCTTATCTCAGAATTTTTTAGACTTAATTTAACAAATAGTTTTTAAGTAACAACTGATTGAAAATTGGCAGGGTCAAATTGACCCAGTGTGACAACGACGTTCGAAAAAGTAGGTGTGACAACCGAGGGTTAAGAGAACATTCCAAGTCACAATTTCAAATTCGATAAAAAGGCAGCTATGTATAGTTCCTCTTACATGGTGTCTCGAGCTCTTTCTGCAGTGACACTAAATCAATTTCTGAGCAAAACATAGGACTCCAGAAATGAATCATCTTCTCTTCTTTAACTCACGCCACGCATTTCCTATTCCCCAAGAACCAAGTCCCACCAAACAGCAGAAATTCGAAGACACATAGTACCCTAAAAGAAGCTCAAACAAAGGACTCGTTCTGACGACCTGTACAAGAATACACGAAACCGCATTTGACTTTAAATTCACTGAACCCTAGAAGCCTGGAAGCTCTCTAAGCCAATACTCGATCCGCCAAACACCAAATACCATTGGTTCGACTGAAAACGAAGCCGTGGAAGCTGCGGAATCAGCGGCATCGAGTAAAGCCAGGCCGAGAGCTCTACCAACTGCACAGCCAGGCGCAGACAGTGAAATTTTCGGCCGGCCGCCGATGGCTATAAAAACGCACCATCGTCGCGGAGTGAAAACGCGGCGGTGGAGGATCGTCGATCTCCGGGGATCGCGTTACTTTTGATTATGCCCGGGGAAAATGAAAGGGAAAGGGACTTGAAAGGTTCTGCGAGCACGGACCGGTGCACGCAAATGCGCGGGCGTATGTCGTTTAAGCCCATTTAACCGTACAAACGTTTGAGAGATCACGGCCGGTGCCGTGGAGACAATGAGAGGGAGCTGTCGTCGGGCTTTGTAAGGGGTTGCTTTTCATGGGGGGGTTGCACGAGGATTGCACGGACCCGAATTCGAAATGACGAGGTAGCTGGAAGGGGTTGGCGGGCCGAGGTCGCGGGTGGAAACGAGGGGGAGAGGGGTTGTTGGCGAGGCGGTGGTTATCCTGCCGCGACGGCACACCCACGCAGGCGCCCCTATCACCTAACCACCCTTGCTTCGCCCCCGTCTCTTTCTCTCCCTTTTCCTACGTTCTCCTTGTTTACTGCCGACACGGTACTGATAACTACGCCCTTACCTCCTCCTCCACCCCCTCCGTCCCGCTGCATCCCTTCTCGTTCCCTCCACCCGTTCATCCCCCTTTTTTCCAGTTTGCCTGCTACGTATTCTCTTTTCGCAACCCCGTCCCTCCCTGTCCGCTCCTCCTCGCTCTCTGTTACCCCTCTATTTTTCTCTCTCTCTCTCTCTCTTTCTCTCTCTCTCTCCTCCTCCTCCTCCTCCTGCTTCCTTCACCCTGTCGACGCTTCCGCCGCGCAGCCCTATGACACAATGGCACATCTGGCGCTAACTTCTGTTTTTGGTCGTCGCGCTTGTCGCGAGAAATCGCCTCGCTTTTTCTCGTCCCGCGACGAAAGATCTCCGCCGATCTCCACGGGCAACGGGTCCTCGTCGCGCGCGCCGCACGGAATCGCGATTCACTCGGCCGGGCTCGTCGGCGGACGTTTGTTCGCGCTTCGCCCATCGACGCGGCGGAGTAGCTTTTCTGTTGCTTCCCGATCCGGGCAGGAACGATGGTTTATTATTTTTTCAGCGACGTTTGTCCCCGGGAGGCTTTGATGCCTCTGCACGCGACGCGGCGCACTGGGTGCATTTAGGGAAGGCGACGGTCCGGAGCAGGCTGGTGCAGTGTTCAGCGACGAGAGGAGTCGCTGACAAGTGATCTGAATACTTTTCGACGTGTTTCTGGCTTTGCCGAGCTGCGGCTGGGAATACTGGAGGATACGATGAGTTGTGGGGAGTAGGGTGAATTGTGCAATGATTGGCACCCTAAGCGGAAATCCCAACTGGAATGTCTATATTTTTTTGTGAAGCTTCTGTGTGGTCTTCATTTTCAGTTATTATCAAGAATTGTGGATTTCTCGTTGAAATAAAACATCTTGAGTACCTATTAAGTCTTTTATTTTAAAAATATTCAATGAAAAACAAAAGTAGGCATAAAAGTACTATCATTGGCACCATAAAATTTGAGGTTATATAGAAAAACATATGTAGTTAAAAACGAAGTTTAAAGTGGTTAAATGAATTGTAGAGAGTAGGGTAAATTGTACAATGATTGGCACCCTAAGCGGAAATCCCAACTGGAATGTCTATATTTTTTTGTGAACCTTTTGTGTGGTCTTAATATTCAGTTATTATCAAGAATTGTGGATTTCTCGTTGAAATAAAACATCTTGAGTACCTATTAAGTCTTTTATTTTAAAAATATTCAATGAATATCAAAAGTAGGCATACAAGTACAATCATTGGCACCCTAAAATTTAATTCGAATATAAGGTTACTAGCTTTAGTACTCGGCTTCGCCCGAAATTTAAATTTTGATTTTATAAAAAAAATCGTTTTTTATTTTTTTTTATTTTTGTGAAAATTGTCACTTTCATCTGGATTAGTCAGCAATAATGAGCTGAGGCACATTTCGTGATTCCAGAGTTTATCGTTCAATAGTTTTTAGGCGACAGACAAACACACAAACATATAGAAGCTTTCTGCTTTATATATTAAGATATAGAAAAACATATGTAGTTAAAAACGAAGTTTAAAGTGGTTAAATGAATTGTAGAGAGTAGGGTAAATTGTACAATGATTGGCACCCTAAGCGGAAATCCCAACTGGAATGTCTATATTTTTTTGTGAACCTTTTGTGTGGTCTTAATATTCAGTTATTATCAAGAATTGTGGATTTCTCATTAAAATAAAACATCTTGAGTACCTATTAAGTCTTTTATTTTAAAAATATTCAATGAAAAACAAAAGTAGGCATAAAAGTACTATCATTGGCACCATAAAATTTGAGGTTATATAGAAAAACATATGTAGTTAAAAACGAAGTTTAAAGTGGTTAAATGAATTGTAGAGAGTAGGGTAAATTGTACAATGATTGGCACCCTAAGCGGAAATCCCAACTGGAATGTCTATATTTTTTTGTGAACCTTTTGTGTGGTCTTAATATTCAGTTATTATCAAGAATTGTGGATTTCTCGTTGAAATAAAACATCTTGAGTACCTATTAAGTCTTTTATTTTAAAAATATTCAATGAATATCAAAAGTAGGCATACAAGTACAATCATTGGCACCCTAAAATTTAATTCGAATATAAGGTTACTAGCTTTAGTACTCGGCTTCGCCCGAAATTTAAATTTTGATTTTATAAAAAAAATCGTTTTTTATTTTTTTTTTATTTTTGTGAAAATTGTCACTTTCATCTGGATTAGTCAGCAATAATGAGCTGAGGCACATTTCGTGATTCCAGAGTTTATCGTTCAATAGTTTTTAGGCGACAGACAAACACACAAACATATAGAAGCTTTCTGCTTTATATATTAAGATATAGAAAAACATATGTAGTTAAAAACGAAGTTTAAAGTGGTTAAATGAATTGTAGAGAGTAGGGTAAATTGGACAATGATTGGCACCCTAAGCGGAAATCCCAACTGGAATGTCTATATTTTTTTGTGAAGCTTCTGTGTGGTCTTAATTTTCAGTTATTATCAAGAATTGTGGATTTTTCATTGAAATAAAACATCTTGAGTACCTATTAAGTCTTTTATTTTTAAAATATTCAATGAATATCAAAAGTAGGCATAAAAGTACTATCATTGGCACCATAAAATTTGAGGTTATATAGAAAATCATATGTAGTTGAAAACGAAGTTTAAAGTGGTTAAATGAATTGTAGAGAGTAGGGTAAATTGGACAATGATTGGCACCCTAAGCGGAAATCCCAACTGGAATGTTTATATTTTTTTGTGAACCTTTTGTGTGGTCTTCATTTTCAGTTATTATCAAGAATTGTGGATTTTTCATTGAAATAAAACATCTTGAGTACCTATTAAGTCTTTTATTTTTAAAATATTCAATGAATATCAAAAGTAGGCATACAAGTACAATCATTGGCACCCTAAAATTTAATTCGAATATAAGGTTACTAGCTTTAGTACTCGGCTTCGCCCGAAATTTAAATTTTGATTTTATAAAAAAAATCGTTTTTTATTTTTTTTTATTTTTGTGAAAATTGTCACTCTCATCTGGATTAGTCAGCAATAATGAGCTGAGGCACATTTCGTGATTCCAGAGTTTATCGTTCAATAGTTTTTAGGCGACAGACAAACACACAAACATATAGAAGCTTTCTGCTTTATATATTAAGATATAGAAAAACATATGTAGTTAAAAACGAAGTTTAAAGTGGTTAAACAGACTATTTCATTCACGATTCAATACCTAGAACACGTACTTAGTTATAAAGCGACAAAATAAACTTACTTACCCCTTATCAAAATTTTATAAAAACGCCTGAAACTTAGCCCTTTGTCCCAATTTGTGGTGTTGCCAGATGTAAAATGTGTAGTTCAACTACTGGGCTTTGCAGTGTTGTAGTGAAATAAAAATAAGAAATTGTAAAAATTATTTTCTAAGCATGTACTTCTTAATATTTGGCTTTTTAATCAGGAATGACAATGATTAGTGCAGTTTACCCTACTTGCTTATAGTATTTTCCATTTTTATCGATCGCTTTTTTCATCAGGTTAAAACTGAATCGATGTAAGATATTTCTAAAAAGAAGCTTGCACCGTGTCTGAAGAATATTGGCTAATAATCTGGGAAAGGTATTGTAGGCCATTCCAAACCAAATAGACGGGATATTTGAAAGATAAAGGGAAAAAACTGGGAATATCAATTTTTCGTGATTTTGCGATTGATAATATATTTTGTTGGTGGCAACTGGGACTACAGAACTGTCGAATCACAAAGAGTTATAAAGTTCAAAAACCCCCGTAAGATAACGTTAAAAATCTCTCTGCACTGGAACAAAATGCGGAATGTCCCCTCACTTTGCATAAGCATAAGCTTCTATCGTAAAACAAGAAATTATTTAAGAAGAAAATTGTATAAGAAAATAAATTCATTGAACCTTGCTTCTTTACTGGTAGACTAAAGTATTGAAACTTAGTTTTCTCGATGATGTTGTTTTGTGACATTCCTCGTTTTCCCCCCTTACGATGAAATCGAGGTGTGACGTGACTCACGTGAAATTAGGAGCAGTTTCACTCGCCGTTTCGCTGATTTCAACTGTGTTCGAAAAATACAACCCGTAAAAATGTTCAATTTTGCCCATTTCCACGAAAGTTGGCTCTATAAATAAATTTTTTAACTCCGGAACTATCAGTCACGCGAAATCGTACTAAATTCGTTCTTCTTTGATTTTAATCAAGAAGGGTGGTATTCACTACCTTTCTGAATAAATCTACTTTCAAACTGAAAACCCGATTTTGCACCATATAAATTACAGGCAAGTTCTTGTTTTCCCAGCGTTCCTTCAAAGTTTTTAAAATAAAAAAAGAATACCTAGGTACAACCAGATTGTTCGAAGCTTCCTCTACAAAATAGGATTCTCTAACGGCGAGTTCCACTTACGTCCAAATCGCCCACTCCGCCATATTAATTTTTCCGTTTCCGTAATAAAATGAATATCATAAATTATACGTTCCCGTTTTCGAGTCGTAACTTATAATTAAAAACCTGTATTCTTCGACAATGGCTCTTTCACAGATTTCTCTTCCATGTTGCAAGAGATTTCTATAAATTTTGGAATGCTAACCACGGGCGTTGCGGGCGATTTGGACTTCACAGCGAAATGCCTCGTTTTAGGTAACCGAACGACATCCATTGTGAACCTCAAAAACCACTTGAATCCTAACAAAATCCACCAGAGGGTTTGCGAAAGTAAATCCTCCCTTTTCCACAAAAACGATAAATCGTTAATACTCCGTTTCAGACCCAATTCGAGCGGAAAAATGCCCCTGGAAGTCGCAACCCCCAGCCTCGTTAGAGGCCGCGTGATGTATTCATGGGAAATTTAAAAGGCTTCAGGTCCGCTGGAATATTAATTTGCTGGGCACGCGCGCCTGTATAGACGGGGGCTAGCCGAAGGTTCACTGGCTGAAAAACCATATGCGTAAATGGGCCAGGCGAGCAACCGAGCCGGTATAAATTCAAACGTATTTACGCGGCAAGGGCGCTGTAATTTATTACCCGCCGATGTAATGGAAACGCCCATAGAGAAGATCTGCCCGTGCAAATTCGATTATATGCAGTTGTACCTTGCCTCCGATTCTTCCCCCTACCCCTTGCACCCTCGCGGCCGTTCCCCCCCCTGCCAGAGCGAGAGCGGAGTTGGATTAAAAAACGTACGAAACGCATAAACGCGCATATTTCATCGGTGCCATCTTTTTTTCTGCGTCCGTGGAACTTTCTATACAAGATGTTTCCTGAGAGAAATACAGCGCTGCGTTAAACGCCGCCGTTCCTTTTTTTTAGCGTCGAGACCGCTGAATGGTGGAAAGCGATAATTTTGGCGCTGATGATGCATTGGATCCTTTTCTCTATCGAATTAATCATCGATGTTTGCCTGAAAAGTCTTGGAGATTTACACTGAATTTCTTTTTAGATGACTACGAGTCAACCTTTAATTATTCAGGATAGAATAGTATCGATGGTGGTGTTTCAAATAAATTGATTATAATTTATGGATTATACAAATGATTATACTAATTATGAGATCAGTGTCGTAATTGACAGACCGCGACTGGGTTAGTTTAGACACATACGCATACTTCTTCCTTTTTCTATCATTCACGAACGTGATTCTTTCTTTACTTTTTTCTCTGTAATGCTTTTTAAGGGTGCATTCTGCTTTGCCGAACGAAAAAGAGGCTTATTCTCATGATTTATTCTCAACAACTAATGTACGGATTTTAATGTTGTTTGGTGTTAAATGTTTATTATTTCTTGCCGTACAGAATTGTATTTTTCATATTTCCAAAATATAATTATAATCCATCTCTTAGTCGCGAATTGAAGTCCTACTCGTCCTTCAAGTCTCACGCTCGTTTATTTATCCTGCAACGCTATTCCTAGCTCAATCCACTTATCTTTTCCGTTCTTTAATAAGTTAAGTTCTTCCTTGTTTATTTTTACTTTTGTATAATTGTTTTGTTGTCCCTATTTTAGGCTAGTTTTATAATTCGCGGTTAGACTTGCTATCAGTGCCACCACTGTAGCCTCGCCTTTACTCTTCTTGTCTACCCTTGTAAATTATGTGTTCTCCTTTCCATTAGAGTAATAAAGACGATTAATAATAATTATAATAATAAGTGTGAATTTGAGTCACAATGTTTGTGCCTCAGTGAGAACACAGGCCCTCTGCGGAAGTCCTCCTCGGTCTTAAATGGTTCTAAAATGATAAAAATAGAATGATTATGTCCTACAGGGGTGTACGCATAAAGTGGACTAGGACTAGTTTTTATTCCATACAGAAAAAAACATCGAGAAATAGACAAAAAACGCTACTCTGTAACCACTGATAAATCAATCTTTTTGAGAAAAAACTGCGATTAAAAGAAGAAATAACGGAACATTCAGAACACGGATGTTTTTTTCAAAATATATCCAGCATCAAACGATTTTTTACCATACTATTGATATATTCCACTTCCTTGTTGTCTGACGAATTGATTAAAAAAAAAAATTGTTTAAATCGGTGCAGCAGATCCTGATATGTAGAGGAAAGAAAATTCTGGGTCGCGTGGACCCCGTGTGGTGGAAGCGTTAGGAAACTATAGTGAGGTGTTTGAGGGTTAAGAAGGCCAGTTCAGTCTATCAAGTGTTCCTTTGCCTACAACGCAATATGCATAAGAGACGTACCCAAACGCAAAATGCAGTTTGGATGAAAAACACAACACGTCCATCGTACTACTAGCAATCCCTACATTTGCATATCAAACTCCACATCTGCGTGGACCCATAAACGTCACCACACACCCTGCTCGACGCACACGCTTCAATAAACCCAAGAAGCTCAAAAGCAGCGCTGCTACCGTCAAAATTAAAACACGGAACAAGAATCATCCTCAGTGATAGCTGACGGGGCACCAGCGTCGCCGATAATGATCCAAATCCAGCCTCGCGCACCCGTCACCCATCACCCCGCCGTCGCTGATATTTACGATATCCTCGAAGGAAGCAAAATGAAAAATAGAAATGTCATCGTTTGTCGGGTCAAGTGTGCAGTGTCGGAGGGGAGCGGAGTAGACAGGGGACGCGTTCCAGGCTGGCGAGCCGGTGCTCGCTGGGGGCCCCCCGTTTGTTCCCCCGTGGTCGTTAGTTTTGCCACGAGCCGGCACAGGAGGGACCCCGTGGGCTAGTAGACCTCCACCCTTGGATAGGCCGCGATAAACCCCCGCGCTGATGCTTTTTACGGTGACGGACGACTCCTGGAGGCGTGTCGACATGTGCAACGGAGCCGACGAAGGGTGGGCTCGCGTGATCGAAGCCTGAGGAGGACGCCCACGGAAATCACGGGGTCGCGCAATCGCAGAGACACCCCTTTAATGAATCCTCCTGATGGGAGCGAGAGGGTTGTATCGGATGTATCGGCTCTCCTCCTCGGACCGTGCTGCAGGCTGAAGCGTCGGAGGATGTCCCAAGCTTCTCTGAGGATTATTGTTCATTTATTTTTAACACTCTGGGCGTTGGGACCTCGGATAATGGGTGCGCCTACGTGCGGGGTATACTTGAGGCGCAGGGTTGGGGATGTACATAAAGTTGAGTCTCGGGGGTTTTCTGTTTGGCGATTGAGACTGTGAGGCCTTTATCACGTGGGACTTTTCTGCGTCTGGCAATTGGCACGTCAGACGTATTCAGTTGGTAGAGATGGTGATTGTTTGACAAAGATGCATAGAAAGACATTGATTCGTGGATATCTTTTAGAGACCAGTCATGGGATACAAAAATGTTTCGCGTGAAAGGGTCCTGAGTTTGTGAATTTTTAATCGAATTAAGGAACGTGTACACGACGACACTTTTGTGTCTAGATCAAGTGTCCTTTGTGTCCAGCTAGAGCTACCCACACAGCACCATAACATTGCAGCAACGTCTCTGCAATGACACGGTGCAGGATTGCAATGTTGCACCAAAATATTGCAGAGACGTTGCAGGTTCAATCCTATGTCCGCCTTCGCAATATTGTAGGTGTGTATTTTTGCAAAGTCGCGGCAACATTACAAATATGTAGTCCTGCAACGTTCCGGCAATGATTCTGCAACGAAGTGTGCTGTATACATCGCAGTGGCAACGTGTGCGCAATATTACAGAATGTTGTTGGAGCGTTTCCGCTGTAACAATACACGTCAATGTGTGCGCAATATTGTGGAATCGTTGCCACTGGAACATTGCAGTGGCAACGTGTGCGCAATATTCCTGCAATATTGCAAGAACGTTGCCACTCAAATATTGCACGGCAATATTGCAGCATTGTTCCTGCAATATTGCGAAACAACCTGCAATAACGCAATATTGCAGCAACGTTCCTGCAATACTCCTGCAACGAAGTGTGCTGTATGGGTGGTTGCAGTGTCTTGAGTCTAGCTCTAGCTGCAACTCCCACGACGATAGGTCGAATTCAGTGTCGCGCACTGCTCTAGGCAGTGTCCAATCATCTGGAAATTTTTTCGAGTGTCGTATACACTTGATCTAGACACAAAAGTGTCGTTGTGTAGACGTACCTTAAGGATTTTAAGTTCGTGTCTCCTAAGATTTTATTCGAACCGAAATTTCTATAGAACTAGTATACTCTCTGCAGTTACTTTGAGCATCTAATAGGTCCATCTTTATACCTGTATAGGAACTTGAAACCTACATCTCCCGGTGCCAGCTATGCAAACACTGCCCAAAACGAAGCATCTCCACAAAAGAGCAAGGACAGATTGTTGACTCGCTACGAGGTATCGTCTCAAGAACAGCTTGTCTTCAAGAACTCTCCCAGCCGCCCTTCCTTGATCCTCCGACTATTCCGAATACGCGCGTAGATTTCATCAGCTCCAGTAAACACCGGACGGATGTTCATTAAAATAACGACGCCACTAAATTCGCGTATTCATCGTGCCCGGCGAACGGTGGCAGTGGGTTCCGTTTATACGCCAGGCGAAGACGTGTTCGCGCGAGCCGCGCTGAGTTCACGAGCTGCTTTAATCGGCCGTGAAAACCGAGGATTATCAGAGAAGTCATCCACGCGTTTATGATCGCGCTGCGGAACCATAATCGCTGGAACGATGCCTCCTCTCTGTCTGCGCCACGGAGAATGTAAAATTTTCCACCTGATGTGGCGGATGGGGCCACCGGGCAACAGATGGTTCGACACTTTTGCATGCACGGCGACAACCATGCCCATAAAATCTGTTATGCGTGAGCGTCACCTTCTCTTCCTTGGCCCCGGAATGACGTGCCAATAAAAACGTTCGATACGCGGGTTGATTTGTCAGCTAGGGTGCAGGGCGCTTTCCCGACGACAAATAACGCTTGTTGTATGCAGTAGTTACGCGTCGTTAGATCTCCCGAATCGGTTCCGTCGATCCCAGTCAGTTCCGACTTGCCACTTCTCCGATGAAAACCCCAAAGAGGAGTGTGCTCAAGCTTGTTGGAGGAAAGCCGCGTCCGCGCGTGTGCACTCTTCGTCATTCGTCCGTTCTCTCTTCCACTTCCCGCTGGCAAGTAGAAAGTAGGAAGTGCACAGAATTCTTCCAGTAAAGCTGCATTCCCACATATGTAATTTCCACCAGTCCTAGTCCGCTCTGGCCTCTACTTCCTGATGAAAAGCGCGAGGAGGCGTGCGCCCAAAATTGTCGGAGTAAAGCCACGTTCCCACGTGGGTAATTCGCATCAGTCCCAGTCAGATCTGAGTTGCTATTCCTGAAAGCTAAATTAACCTAAGTATCATTCAATTCCAATAGGTATTTCGAAACCTACGTCAACAGCTAAAACACGCTTCTCAAAATTTGCCACAATTTTGCCTTACCTCTAATGCAACGCAATTCTCGTAACTCGTTTCAACGATAAATTTCATTAACCCCAGTTTCAAAACACTGCCTAACCCAGACCTAACCCAGGCTATGAAAGCCTCAAGAATCTCGATGTTTCGGAGTCACTGTAATGTATTCTTTAAAGATAGGATCGGATCTCGTCGGCCGGGGGAGAATCGCGAGCTGGTGCTTCACGTTCGAAACAGGACAGGGGAAGTTTTTCATCTGGGTGGCGAAAGGGGAGCGAGGTGGTAGGACAAAGAGGCTAGGAGCTCGACCGAGAGAAACAAAGATGCATATTGAAAAGTGTGCCGGTTGATGGTGGTGGACGTATCTATACGTCTACTTATACGTCGACCTATACAACCCCCGCGACTTATTCGGTTCGGTGTGGATGGGCGCGCGCGCGAATCAGCGAGCGACGAGAAAAGAGTATACACGACTGATCTCGACTAAGATTATAAAATGGCGACCCTCATCCCCCTGCACGGCTGTTCTTAATTTCGCTCAGATCCTTTGTCCCCTCCCAAACACACACACACACACACACACACACACACACACACACAGCTACCTCGTTCCTCCGCTTCTTCAGCTTCTTCCTTATTCTCTCACTCTCTCTCTCTCTCTCTCTCTCTCTCTCTCTCTCTCTTTCTCCGTTTTTCGCTGCTTTCGCCTCCATCCACCGCCACCCACTTTCTTTGCCTTTCCACGGCGCTTACTTTCACAATCGGCGCGGCTCTCTAGACGTTGCCAAAGCAACTCGCCAAGGAGAGGCCTGGAATTCTTTTACGCGACGATTCTGATGAAAGGGACCGTAGCGGTGGGCAGTGGGAATGGATGCGCAAATGTACCGCTGAATGATTATCGACGAAAGAAAAATACGAGCACAAAGAGAAGGTTTTTTTGTAATTTTTTTCGCTTGTAATTTCCCTTTCGTCGCGTCGGCGTACTGAATGCTGCAGCGAGTTGATTTTCTTTCATTGATTTTGAAAGTTGAGTGATGGGAAATACGAGGGAAAGGGAGATGTTCCTTGAAATTGTTTTGTGGATACTGTATGTACCGCAGTGACGTCTTATCGTTTTCGGGGGCCCTGAGGGGCCCTAGCTTCATATGGGGCCCTCTAACTTATTCTAGATTAAACAAAATTAGAAATACCGCGCTAACACGCGAAGTGAATGAGTATTAAAACAATTAAATAAACAAGATTACAGTGGGGTGCATTCCACGAGAAATGGGCCCCATTTTAAAATCTAAATTTTGGTCTACCTATTCGTTATTTTCTTTCCGTCACAGTTAGAGGGCCCCACTTCCAATTTTTTTCTGGTTTATCCAATTTTTTTCTAGCTTTTCCATTTTTTGTAAATTTTCCAATTTTCCAGGGGCTCCCTGAGCTCCGGGGCCCTGAGGCGGCTGCCTCCTTCGCCTCTATGTTAAGATGGCACTGATGTACCTAGAGGCTGTTAAAGCTTGTCATCCTAACATGAAGGGTAGGGGAAAAACTGGAAATATTCATTTTTCGTTATTTTGCGATTTATAGCATATGTTGTTGGTGGGAACTGGAACTACAGAACTGTCGAATCACAAAGGGCTATAAAGTTCAGATACCCCCCTAAGATGACGTTAAAGATTTGGTATTCTGATTAAAAACAGGAAGTGTTCACACTGCACTGGAACAAAATATGCTTTTCCTTCGCACCAAAATGTCCCCACTCTTTGCCTAAGCATAAGCTTCTCTGAAGAAAATTATATAAGAAAATTAAATTCATTGAACCTTGTGTATTTACTGGTGGACTAAAGTACTAAAACCTAATTCTCTCGATAAAGCTGTTTTCTGACATTCCCTTTTTTTCCTTACCCTTCACATGCAGAATTATTTTTTAATTCGAACTTGTTCCCTTTCAATAGAATCCGAATTTACCTCCTTTCTACAATAAAAACTGACTATATCTGGTTTATTTTGAAAAGTGATTTTAATAAAATTGAATTATGTCAATATAGAATTTTTTACTAAATCCTGAACGTGGCCGTAATCCGTTTCTATTAATTAAGTTTCAACAGACTATAATTCAAGTTCCTAGCTATTATGGATTCAAGAATACAGTACGGTCTCGAAAAGAACCCGCGAGTTCTGTCTCGAAAAGAAGCCGTCGCTATCCCCGCAACTGTATCAGCATTGGAATACTCCTGATTCTGTATCCTAGATCCGAGCGCTTTTACGCAGAGATTATTAAAAGCATCACCCCAATTCTACTTTAAAAACAATCCTCTGAAAGAACCCATACACATTACAATTGAAAGAAATAACAAACTCCTAAAACTAGCAAGGGGTAAAGGCCGTCCATACACCTTTCAGAGTCTATCACGTTAATAGCCGCGTCACCCAAAGGCGATCAGTCACTTTGAACCGCTATGGCCCCGTGAAAAGTGCCGCAAAAAAATATACCTCAAAGAGTTCACTGCACCCATTCCCACTTGCGATGCCCTCCTCCGTAAAGTGACGTTCCAAAACCTCCAAGATTTCACGGCGGAACCGTTGGCACATGGTCAGCCCAGGGACCAGAGGTCGCAGCTATCCTTCAGGAAGCTTCACTCTCGCCCTCGGAGCGCATCACAACGTGTCAACGGTGCATCACCGGCACCCTAGACCGGGTACCAGCTAGCCAGGAGAGAGCTTTGGTCGTTCAGAAGACGCTTCATGATGCGCCGATCGCCATATTGGGGGCGGTCGAGCTTCCCTCCAATCGGCGACCAAGCCTTGGAAGCGTGGGTGCGAACCACACCCAATAACCCCGACACATACCCCACCAGGAGTCCGCCACACCCACGAATGACACGTGCGCACGAGCAGCTGCATCATCGGCCAGGCAGTCGTCCGCGTACTCTCACACCGGTCGTATCGATGGGTCGCTCGTGGTCGGCCACCGGCAATTCAACACCACTCGCGTAACCTGGATTAACGTTGCCCGGAAGGAGAACGCTATTGTCTTCAGTATCTCCGATAACGATAGTTCAGCGGGCAGATAACAACGTTGCGCAGGGAAGCTGTTAGCGACAGTTAGTTTAAAGTAGTTGCCGAGAGGGTGCAACGCGACGATAGCTTGACTGTGCTCCAAAGACGAGCTTGAAGAATGTGATAGGCAACTGGTTCGCGAACGGGTAGATGAAAGGCAGCAGATTACGCGGAAATGGACTTGAGCATGATTAGCCTTCGGGGAAAGTGAAAGTGATCGGTGTAAATACTGATAGTCTTCAGGACGGTTGGAGCTGGTCAGAGTTTGGTAAATATCGTGCTACTGGACTGGAGTTTCATGCCGCTCCGCGAGTAGCTTAGAGGATTAGAAAATGAATGCGATTAAAGGAAATGCATAAACGGTGCAAGTGTGGAGGAAAGTAAAAAGGGCGGGGTAAACGGTGGATGAAAGTAAGCATAGCTCAATAAACGCGAGGGATTGGGGATCACGCAAGTGAACACCAAATGAACAGAAATTAATATACAACAAAAACAACATTTAACGTAAACAAATATCCAAAGGATTAACACCAAAGAACACTCAAAACCCATTACCACCACTACCAATGCCTTCGTAGACAAAACAATATTCAACTAAGGATCACCTGACCTAGAATTCAAACAGAGTTTTAGAAAGTCAGGTAAAAAAAAGTAGCTACCAAAGATCCCTGAATTGTCCATCGGGTTCCTCGTAAAACCGACGAATCAAGCACCACAAGCACGACTCGTGAGCGCCGAAGTTGCTGAGATGACTGGACAGTGGGTTCTTTGAGTTGCATCGAAAAGCGCAGCTATGACTATGATAAGCCTGGAGATGTTGGGTCGAGAGGCTCTACCTCTGGAAGGGATGTATCGGCGCGCTCGTCAAGATGTCTTGACACCGCCACACGACAGTCCAGAGTCGCAGAACGTCCGTCGGAATGGCAGTAACGCCAGGAGCGCGGGCAACGTCGCCAGCTTCGACGACGCTCCTCACAACGGCATGCACCCCCTCGACCAGCCAGCCGCGGAGCTCGGTCTGCCGGCCCATATTCCTGAGATACTCTACTGTAAGTGATAGACGTCGACCTCCTTCGGCCAGGCTTCTCTTAGCGCGAGCGTGAATACACAACGATGCCAGTATATCCTCACGCGGCAGCGGCTTGTCGAAGGATTAAGAGACTCGGTGCCTGTCAGTGGCAGAATTTTCAGGTGGCTGATAGAGGAATTAATCTGAGATGAAAGCTTGAGTA
Organism: Andrena haemorrhoa; assembly: GCA_910592295.1. Lineage (NCBI taxonomy): Eukaryota > Metazoa > Arthropoda > Insecta > Hymenoptera > Andrenidae > Andrena > Andrena haemorrhoa. The sequence goes on from OU342943.1 coordinate 19,628,864, forward strand.
GTTCTGGTAGAGATGGTTATAAGATAGTGGACATTCGTTGAACGTTGTTTAAGAGGATTTTAATAAGTGATAACTATATTCCATTAGGGGTGGTTTTTGAGTATGTATGTTGAGGATTTCACTGTTTGGAATTAGTTGGCGGATTTGGTGGAGTTTCTTAAATGCTGTTTTAATTATGATTATTGGTTATCGGGAAAGTTTGTTCGTTGTGATTATCCCTGGAAATTATTTACTGCGAGGCTGAGGGTTTTACAGGGCTTGTTAAATGTTGCGGAAGAAAATTCGAGAGTTTGCTTTTATTGTTAGTAGCTGTGGTGGTAAATCCTGTAAGGGAACAATTATGTAAGGGAACAAGATTCTGTTTGATCATTATGGATCATAAATAAATATATGTGCTATAATAAATGAATTCCAAACGTATAATGGATGCAATAAAGGTTTGCATTGCTAATAAGCTTCTTGATCTCCGTAAACACGATTTACTTCAACCTTATTCGATTTCCCTCGGATTATAATGAAACTAAAGCTACTAATTTATGAGTATGCACCTGACGGATGGGAATTATCTGATATATGAATTTGTACTTGTAACTTTTGTAACTTTTAATTATAATTCCGTCTAGCTCGAAATTTCAATGACGTACCTGTTCTATATAATCGATTTCGATAGGTTCACACTTTTATAGTTTCAAGTAAAGTTTAGTTCTTAAAGTTTAATTTCTCGAATTTGTTGAATATCATAGAGATATTTAAATCTGTTGTTTAATGCAATGGATTAATTCACGTGTACTTGCAATGTTGCCAATGATAATTATAGCCATTGGGGATTTCCTGAATGTTGCAGCCTCGATACCAAAGTGCGGCGGCTGTCAAGAAGCGATTTTAGACAAATACGTTCTGAGGGTTCTGGAAAGGTGTTGGCACGCAAGGTGTCTCACGTGTCGGGACTGCGGTGCAAGGTTAACCGACAAATGTTTCGCGAGGAACGGCCATGTTTTCTGCAAAGACGACTTCTTCAAGTAAGTACCAACAGTTATTTCTATTCGCAAAATCGTTCTTCTTTGTACTATATGTAATCAAATTTCCTTTGTTGAGAAACTTCCCGCATCTTCGTTAATAAAAAATTTACCCAAACGTTGATAACTCCCCCTGTACGATAAAATTAATCGAGCCTAATGTTTCACGTACTTTCTGTGAAAAATTAGTGTGCAATGATTCGTTCGATGTTAATTAATATTGACTAATGTAAAAATTGTTTTCTGCTTTCGAGATTTGTTTTATTATATATATGGATAATAGTGTAGCAAGAGTAAGGAAGATTAGAAAATATTTCAGTTGAATGAAAGGTAGTAGAACTCTGATTCGAATAATTGTATCGTAAAAAGTACAGTAGGAGTATTACCAACTTCTGAACTTTTTTTATTTCGCAAACTTGGCCCCGTTAAGTTCCCTCCATTTCAAACATACATCTCCCATCCATTTATATTCCCTCTTACTACAGGACACTTCAATTATCAAGTGTCATTCACATTATTTACATGATTATAAACAATATTTTCGCAATACATATTCAAATGTATAAATTAAACTTAGAATATTATTTGCGAGCTAAATAAATTTCACACATAATGCATAAAAATTAATTGAATAATCAGCTCATTTAAATGTCACAAAAGTCGAGTAACTCCCTCTTAAAAATGGCAAAAGGAGTAGGAAATAGCGTAGCTCGAAATCAAACTACCAAGCGTATAAATAAATTTCCATTGCATATTACAAATACACAAAACCTGCGAGCCAGTGAAGATACAATTATTACGTAATCACCAATGACGAGTTACAAGTGGATTTTTCTAAAGACACTATCTAAGCAGATAGTGCAACGGCATTAACGCTTATCGACGGTTCCTTATCGGCCGCAAAAAGCTGCAGCTGGATAACCCGAAAGTCCGCGCTATTCTCACCGGTGGGTAATAAAATAGCGAGAGAGAAAAAAAATGGAAATGTTAGATGAAACGTGTGTGTACGATATCCAGCACTGGTATTGATTGTGTCAGAAGAGCATGCCTTTTCTCATCCACCCACACCTTCGCAAGCCCGAGACGCCATTTTTCTTCTCCTGTTAGCCGAATCGAAGGAACTCTCTTTTCTTCCCCTTCGCTCTGCCCTCCGCTATGGTGCTCTCGCCCTTTCTTGGGATCAGAATCTCCAGGGGGATGGAAAGTGCCGCCTCTGCAACGCGTTCGGGAACCCCCGAGAAGCTCGTTCGAGTTTGATAAATGCTTGATTTACTCCCCTCAGCGTCGAATACGAGGGCTCTTTAATTATTCGTCGAAATGGCGCGTGTCTTCTTTCGCGTTTCTCTAAACCACCAGAAATCAAAAGTATTAGCATGTCCTATGAGACAGCGCCCCGAGGAAAAAATGTCTGCCTCCTCTGCCATCGGCGAGTATCAAGATAAGGAGACTTTGAAAGGGCCTAGTTTCGGTATTCGTGACGACCACGTTTTTCCTGACAGAGTAATGCTGGCTGACTCGCCCGACTTCACGACTTTGTACGTTTTAAGGGGGCAATGAAAAAAGTCTAGAGCTTAAGAAAAGTCTAGGCTTGTTTTTTTAATTCAAGTATGGGGGACGTGTTTGATCCTTTAAATGGCACTTTTAATTCATCCTGTAAACCTTATTGTTCCTTGGTACACCACACTATTAGACCACTCACTATTAGCCAGTTAGATTTATAGACTAATCCTCCCTGTCTTAAATCTTTTCTTCTGTTGTGTCAGTGTCGCTGTAACACGACGACACATTGCTGTCTCTAATGCGCGAACGTAATGTGAGAAATGTTGTATGTTGTTGGTGTGGCAGGCGTTTCGGGACGAAATGCGCGGGCTGCGGCCAAGGATTAGCGCCGTCGCAAGTCGTGCGAAGGGCACAGGAGCTGGTCTACCACCTAACCTGTTTCTCGTGCGCCCTTTGCTCCCGACAGCTGGACACCGGTGACGAGTTCTACCTCATGGAAGACAGAAAGCTGGTCTGCAAGCCTGACTATGAGCAGGCGAAAGCGAAAGGTAGGTAACGAGAAAAGGAATCGTACTAACATCCATGCGACGGTTTAAAAAAAAATTGTATGTCGTGTTTGCTACAGTAGCGGACGAGAAAGTTACCATTTTCTCAATCCACTCTATCTCTATTACTATTTAACGTCAACTCAAAACTGCGGCATGTGTCCAATATACATATTCTGTTAAATAATTGAAAGCTGTATAACATCCAGTTAAAGTTGAATTTATTTAACTAACAAACAAAAACTTTTAAAGCCTGCAAAAAAGTTACCACTCTTGAAAAGTGATTAAAAATCTAATATTCTGTGGGGGCACCTTTTGCTTTTAAGGCGGCCTAAGAAGTTACCAAAAATGGTAACTCCTTTATCGACCCCAAAAATGTGTTGTCACATTCAATGAAATATAAAACTTTTGTTTGCTAGTTAAATAAGTTGAACTTTAATTGGGTTTCATACAGCTTTCAATGTATATTATGTATATTAAACGGATACCATAGTTCCAAGTCGATGCTAAAAAATAACAAAAATAAATCAAATCGAAAGAATGGTAACTTCTTTATCCGCTACTGTATAAATGGTGAATCGTTGTTGATTGCATTTAAATATGGAATTATTACCTCGGTAATGTTTTTTTTTAATTTTTTGAAGCATTAATACAAAATTCGATGAGTTTACATATTAATTTTCGAAGAAGAGAGCCATTTTCGCGCACTGCACTTTAAACCTGGCACACACTATCAATATTTCGTCGACTGTACTGTTCACGATTTGGCTATTTTAACGACTCCCTGGGTAATACACAAATATGTGCGCCCCCGTATAAGTCCATACCGGTTACAATATCCGAAACGTCGATCGATGAAAAGCGGATATTACGCGCCACGCATTCGAGTGCAAATTTGTTCCACAAGAATCTTATTACAGTTTTTCCATTTGGTATACCGGCATGTTGCTTGACAGTAGAAGTAAGTAGATTACAGAGGCTCGCCAAAGGTGTCAGCTTAGAGCCACCAGCCTTGCAATCCTATAAACCTAGGAAGGAAATTGAAATGCGTTTATCTCTTTGAATCGCAGAATTAGCCGACGGCGGAAGTATAGACGGCGATCAACCGAACAAAAGGCCGAGGACTACGATCACGGCGAAGCAACTGGAGACGCTGAAATTAGCGTACAACACCAGCCCGAAGCCAGCGAGACACGTGAGAGAGCAACTCTCTCAGGACACAGGACTCGATATGCGCGTGGTTCAAGTCTGGTTCCAGAACAGGTACGTTTTCTCGAGACACGAATGCTCGCAAATGTGAATTTTGCTGGTTCCAAGTCCGACCAAGATTGCAGGCCCTTGGCCAGTGACTGCATTGACACTTTGAGTGGCGTCAGCGTGTTTAAGAATTGTCGAGGAACTTAGAATTAGTCGTAGTGATGACATACGACGCTACGCATCAGATGGGTTAGGTCTGGGTTAGGTCTGGGTTAGGTCTGGGTTAGGTATGGGTTAACCCAGCTGGGAGCTGGGTTAGGTCTTTCTAGGTGGCTACGGGGCATTGCCTTTAGGGTGGCTTCGATGCTAGTAAATACGACTAAAGTATCGATACTCGTCGTGGGATACTTACGAGGTATTGAAAGAATAGTATTTGAATCAAACCGAATGCGCAACAAGAAATTTAAAAAAAAAAATTTTAATTGTCAATCACGTCAAAATGATAAGAGGCCAGTGAGGAAATTTGTCGGTTCGCGTTTTTGCTAGTGGGCAACTAGTATTTTTAGCCACAAACAGCGTAAGCTTCCACGCAAAACGTCCTCTCGCCACCGAAATAGGTCCGACATAAAATGAATTTTTCCGTTAAAAACATATTGAACGACAATTTGTCTCTGTTGTTCTTATTTCTTTTGGAGTGGTTGGCAATGTGAAAGGAAATGATTACAGGAATCGATGCACCGTGGATAATGCAGAAGTATTTTTTTTACGAGGAGTAATAATCTATTCGATACCAATATTTAAAGGTATCGATGCTTTTCCACCCAAACCTGAGTAGTATCGACGCTTATATTTCGCAGTAACGAGTACAAGTATCGAAGCAACCCTAACTGCCTCTCGCTGTGCCTAAGCTATGCTAAATAACTACTACTGCACGCCGAGAGTAGTCAAAGCCTCTCGCGTCAGACGCTTCTTAAGCGTATCTTCAACAATTAATAAGTCGGAAACGCAGCTTCAAACGCAATTTCCTCATTCTTGATTTTCGTCTTATTTTGGCCTGAAGCATCACTCTGTAAATATGGTGCCTGCGTATAAATGAGCACTTACATTTTCTGGAAAGCCATTTTCCGGGCGCGTCAAGCAAACCCTTTTCGATTGTAGCGATCTCTCCGAAAGGCCTAACCCACTTGAAAAGGGTATTTCGACAAACCTTGCGTCACTCAAAATGTTATTGTTCAATGGCGATTTAAATAATTAGCAATAGATGAAGAGCATATTGACAGCAGTTAAGAGTAGAAATGCCATAATGAAGTTGAAGAGAATATATATTTCTTCTTAGTGTTTTACAATTTTACTTAAATTCCATGATGCTGTTAGGTATAGCTATGTGAAAGGCAAGTTTGTTTTCATTTTAGATTAGAATATCTGTCTCACTGAAATGAGTATTTTTGTCTGTACGTGCCTTCCATGTTACCAGAGCCTTACAGAATTTCTGAAAGTCTGAAATCAATTTTATCGATCTTATTTTAGGGTTTAGTTTATTATAGGAGATTCTGCAAAATTGACTTGCCTAAGGAGAGTTATGGTATCCCTTAATATTTAGTAACAAGCAGAATTTCTAAGTTTTCCTTGAAAATCCGATTGCTTCCCCGCGATATAATTCGAAATTCGACCAATCTTAATTTCCTTTTGCGTACAAATAACTTAGACGTACGCGTGTTACAAATGGTAGTCACATAGAAAACCCATGAAGGTGAGAACGTTTGAAACGGATGAAAGTGAAAGGGGAGCTTTCATATAGCAACTTTTAAGCAGTACTTAAATACTCGTGTAAATTTATGTGATTGCGAGAAATATATAGACAGTTGTTGGGTCCAGTAGTTAAGATACCATAGAAGAGCAGTTTAATCAGGATCTCTGAAGCCATTTCTAACATACCCGATCGTAAATTCTGTATAGGCAAGATAATGTGAATTTATTTGCTCTGTTACTCGAAAAGCTGCTTTATCATAAGTATTCTCAATTTGCTATAATGATCCTTGTTATTTACAAAAGGACTTCCATGTCCATGGAAATAGAGCATGTAGTATTTTAATGACAATATACTTGCCCTTTGTTACTGCGCTAACTAAAATATTTAAAAAGATTTGGCTGCGTCAAGTGCACAATACTTTTTCTCAATTTAGTGACATAATATCAATCATCCAGTATCAATCATTACTTTCATATTTCGTATCAATTGTCACCTGGACAAGTCTCTAATCTGTTTGAAATAAACTGTTTTTATATTACGTAGGTCACTTATTGCCACTGATTATTCACATCCACTCCATTTCTGCGATAATCTAAAAATATAAGACAGATTATAATTATACACGCACCAAGTTATAGAAAACGAATTATCATCCCCTGACATTGGTTTATTCTCCAAAAATAAACGGAGATCTAATTCCCTACTTATTTTGAGCCGCGAGTACTTAGCAACCTCGGATTATCATAATTGGCGATCATTATGCTTAAAAGTGCGAATATTAGAATTATCAGATAATCACCCACATCAGTAATAATTATATTCGTAGATTTAATCATTCTTACAGGAGGATAAATTACTCGAAATCCTCCCATCTCGAAAGCCACATTTGCATCGCACAAATCTTGCTAAAATACATAGCAACATTACACAGAATGTACACCGGTGCGCGTTGCGAATTATCAGTTATCGCTCAGATCTCAGACTTCAAACATTTTTTGCAACAGTCGTTATCGCTTTCGCGAGAGCGTAGCGTGTGGTGTTACGTACAATGTAACAAACTACGTTTAAAAAAATCGCTTTATCGATTATAACGAGCGCATGTGGCATATGCAGCTACACGTCCGTATTCAATGTTAATCCCGTGGCCTCTTGTGTGAAGTGACGCACTTTATCACAACTTCTGTCATCGCATGGCGGTAGATAAAGTCTTTACGGAAGTTGCAAAAATGCACACGTGCTGAATCGTTTTTTTGTTTTCTTAAAGCCACTTGAAGTGAGCATTTCCCACAATTCTGGATACAATGGAAGTCCCTTGATAAATGTCTGCGGAGATTAAACGGATACTTTGTATCTCCTAATGACGGTAGTCTATAGAAATTTAATGACAAAAGGAAATTGATTCATCAATAGCGTTTAAGATAGATGGGAAGGTATCCATCGCGAAGTTTTCATGTAGATTTCAGTCTGGGGGACTTAAGGGGGAGTTGCGCCTCGTTGGGCCAAAAAATAGGTAATTCTTTGTGAATTCCTTGTACAAAAACGGTTCTGCAAATTAATTTGCTTTATTGTATCTGGAACTATTGCTCTGAATTTTTTTGGTACAGTGAAAAAAACTTGGTAGATGCAGAGAGAGCGTTGAAAAATAATCGGGTGGTCCTGGCGTTGACGAAAAGTACTGTAAGGGTTATTCGAACTCAAAAAGGAAAAGAGATTCTTAAACTATATGAATGTGGCTATAGGTGGTAGTAGAGGCATTAAGAAAAATAAAAAAAGTGTTAAAATGGCAGCCTTTTGAAGAAGATGAAGCGCCCTGATTTGAGTCTGAGAAAGGTTTTCCCTCAAAATCGGGAAAACTTCTTTAAATAAAAAAGGAACGGTAACAGATACGGCAATAAATCTACTACCACCCATAGCCACATTCATATAGTTTAAGAATGTCTTTTCCTTTTTGTGTTCGGATAACCCTTACAGTACTTTTCGTCAACGCCAGGACCACCCAGGCCTAACCCAGACCTAACCCGATTATTCTTCAACGCTCTCTCTCTGTATCTGCCATGTTTTTTTTTCACTGTCATACAAAAAATCAGAACAATATATCAAGATACAACAAAGCAGCCTGCCAAACTTCCACATACGTAGTCCTATCTAATCGCAAGTGTCTCTTAGAACTGTGATTCTTCAGGCACATCCGAGAATCGAATAAAGAAATTGTAAAAAGTCTTCACACGTCCTGATCGAACGATAAGTGCAAGTAACAGAAACTTCAGAAATGTGACGTTTTTATTAAAATACCACGGTTGAGTGTCTTGAATAGTATCGTTTGATATTTTTTTTCACCGTAGGGAATATCAAGATAAATTCAACAATCGCTGGAAGTATCACTTTAATTCAGATTCAATATAGAAATTATTATATGACTTTGGACAGCATTAAATTGTGGCCTGCTTAAGTGATTCAAGCAACTTTTTGTTATTCAAGTTCTATAAACTTTCACGAAGTAAATATAAATATTGCTGAGAGAGATATTTGTATTATGTGGTAATATAATTCGCTGACACGAATTCTTCCTAGTAATTCTTTTAATTTTCATCGTTTAATATCTTCTAGTAACAATAAATCTTCATATCCATCTCCAATATTGAGTTCCACTTATGACGATATCTACAGACTATTTGTGTATCAACCACGCGTTGAGAATTCTAGTAATCTTAAAAAAAGAACTTATTACATCTTCTAGGACAGTGAATCCAGACAATTTGATAGCTACTACTGATGATAGTTAACTGGAAAGAGCCGAATGTCACGTTGAAGAAGCAGGCATGTAATTGGAACATTTACTTACCATAAACCATATCCCTATTTTATTTCTATATAGACAAAAGTGGTACTTTCGGTAGCCATTGAATTTATTTTAGTATTCCCAAAGCCGAATAAACAGCAAGCACATACTGTTTAAAAAGAACTCGTACAGCATTGATTTGTGAAAGGAACAGAAGTGCTCCCGAAGTTTCTGTTATTATAATTAGTTGCTCGTTCAAATCAGAAGAAAAGTTTCGTTCCTAACTGTTTTCTTATTATATCATTACAAGTGCCTCAGACATTCTGCATACTGTTGTAATACGATGCATAGGTATACTAAGCATTAACGAAGCCATGAAACGCGCATGCGCAAGCGGAGGACGTTCGCACGAGGCGAATTTTGTGGATAGGACAGATTAGATCCGTGGTTTGAGGTGCCATTTAATATCAAGCATTGCGTACTAGCAGGGCCATCTCTAGCACAGGCCGGAACATGTGATGTGGCAACGTCGCGTACAAAAAAATCATCAGTCCGATCAAACGATACTGTATATACTCGTAGGCGCTATGTAATAAAAGCCTGTTGATAAACCACAGACCATTTACTGGTTTCCCAATTTTTTCACGATAAATATATCTTTCATCCACTTTGTCCTTAACTTTTTATCCCGAGGAAAGCGAAAAACAGGGGTATATTTTGCATCAGATGTTGCATAATTGTTATTGCATTTCGGTGCACAACACTTGTCTGGCATCAGTAAAGGAATATCAAAGACGTACTCTCCATAGGGCATACTGATTCATTACAGTTTTATATTTATTAGTACAAATACAAAAGAATTGTCTACTGAAATGGAGGTTATGGTCGCTTTATATTCACCGTATTGTTCTGTTTTCGTCATTCAAAAACTTTACACTAATGTATTGTTTAGAACACTTATTCACCACACACATAAATTCCACTTAAATAATCACAGTAGATCCACATTATATCCACACATCACAATAATACCACATAACGCGAACGGCTTCGAAATAATTGTCACAGGACTGATGCCAGCGTTGCCAAATTTTCTATGTTTCGGCCGTGGTACTAGTTGTTATGGGCTGGCAACTATAGATCTCTCGCGTGCACCTTTGTTCCCCAATCTCACCCCAACTCCGCCACGAACCTCACTATTGCTTGGTATACCTGTGCTCCTCGTTACGCTGCACTGCAACAGTAATATAACTTTCCCTTCCTTCTCGCAGGAGAGCAAAAGAGAAGAGACTGAAAAAAGATGCGGGTAGAACAAGGTGGTCCCAGTATTTCCGCAGTATGAAAGGGACGGGCGCCGGCGGACATTCGCCGAGGCACGATAAGCTTCTCGATAAGGACGAACTCAAAGTCGACTTGGACTCCACCTTTGGTCACCACGGTACGTAATTCTTCTCGATTATCCACTTCGCTGATTTCAATCCCAACTCCCGCGGCACCTACTGTTTACACCATTCTAATTAATTCAATCTGCTCGACGTTGCGTACGAATCTGCGCTACGCGGAGCCAGCATTTCCATACCGGGCACCGTTCGTAATGGTCCCGCATTCGAAAAATCGTTGCCCGTTGTCGGAAGTAGCATTGAAAAGCGACCAATAACGCGTTATTTGTACTTCCAATATCACGAAATGTGCCCAGCTTCCCCTCTGTATGCCCAAGCATCCCCCTTCGTCTCTCCGTTCGGTTCGTGAAACGAGGGAATTTTAAAAGCATAGTAAAGGATCGCCAAATATATTCGGATCGTGTGATTTTTATCCTAGAGAAGTGAATTTTCCAGCGGCGTGTTGCAACAAAAATTTGAAAATATTGGACAAATCTTTAATACAAATTCTGAGGAGAATACTTGGAGATGTTTACACGACACGCTAGCAGGATTAGAATTTCTCACGCACGAGTACAGTCACTGGCTATTCGATTATATTTTGGCGACAGGTCAAATTTACAACGGGGTGTGTTATAGATTATAGTTTGGTTCCAAGTCGAAGCGCAGGAGGAGTTCAGTTTGAAAGGTGTGCGCTCTTTCTGTTGCTTTCTCTTTAACGTCGGTTACATGTAAGCTTTCGTGTACTCGAGCGTTTAGCAGAGGGGAAGACGATCACGTCAATTATTCAGGAGTTCGTGGAGGCTAACTGCCGGTTCACCGTGTCCGAGATTTCAGGAAGATTGCGGGCCATCCTCGAATTTATACCTACCGTTAACCACGCACGCTATAAAGCCACGTATACTTCAGCTATTGTTTAAATTTTAAAGAAGTTCATTACCGAGTGCCCTTCTTTTGCTCGACAGAAATACTCACGGAATAATAACTTTGCTCTACTTATTTAATATATCATTTTATTAGGTACATTCCTATTATCGTGCATTACTATTTTAGCACATTTCGTCTCTGAAAAAATTGAAATTAACTGATCACGTGATTTACCTAGATTTATTTAAAAATAAAATTTATCTGCATGAATTTTTGTTCCCGCGGTAATTGATTTTGAAATGTGTATAGAGGTCTTAGGTATATGACATATAAATTTGTAAGTTTGCACATTTTCAATTACATAAAGTTGTGATCTGGTACTTTTTAAAAAAATCTAAAAGCATTTCCTCGGAGTGCCATTCTGTTTATTCATCATTATATTTTTGTGTAATATGATTAGGAAATGCTAAGAAAACTTCTTTAAACTTTTTTCCTCGAATGATTAACCCTCGTCAGACGGCATAGGTACAATTGTACCTTCTGCGATTTTAAATTGCGATAACTTTTTTTCGAGAAGCCGAGGAGGGCTCAAGTTTTGTGACATCTCTAAATTTTTGGTCTAGATTATATAGACCAAATTTCAGAAAAATATCTCAACCCCCTTCCGAGATAGGGGGTCGAGTCGAGGGTTGCATCCATAACAGCGGCATAGGCACAGTGGCGCCCTCATATATTTTTTATGAAGATAATGCAAGAAAAAAAGAATGCGATTTTTTTTTAATGATAATGTTCTTTTATTATAAAAAAGTAAAAAAAATAGATAATTTACATTATAATAGAAAATTTGGGAATTTTTTTTTATTAATTCTCATTGACAATAAATGTTATCAATTTATCGTACAAATTATACCGACAGTGAGAATATTTATATAAAATATGTGAGTGTGCAATTGTAGCCTCTGCCGTCTGTTAACGTTGTAAAATTGTGCCGCCTGACGAGGGTTAAATATTTTAACTCACTTTACTATTTTCATTCAGTTCCGTTGAGTTGTTAAGTAATCTGCGAAGGAAGAAATGGAACATAAATATCTACTAATTGCCCTATAACTTTATTATATAATATAGGAAACATTCGTCACCGACGACCACATTAACCAAATGGATATTTGCATTTAGATTTGAGCAACGACAGTTACGGCACAGTGGTGAACATGGGATTAGATGGTGAAGGCGCAAGTCCAGGCGGGGGTGGAAATGGGGCAGGCGGAGGCCCTCCACGCGGTTATTTAGGTGCAACGACTCCCCCTTATCTCTCAACGTCCAGATCACCGTCCTTACCACCTCAGTTTCCATATCCACCGGATGCTGGCCTCTCAGTCTACACCACCCTTGGTAAGTGAACAATGCTCTGTCTGCCATTACGAAATGTTTTCCCCATACTACTCTGTTCCAAATTCTAAACAAAATAGGTACTACGCTGAATTTATCGAATACTCATACCACCGGCCATAACTTCTCACTGACTTTCGCAAAAATCACAAGAGACTGCTGGGAACCTAAAAGTCACTCCACTTTACAAAACGCATAAATCCAAACAGGCCATGTATAATTTTACACGAACTTTTGTATCATTTCTAAATCTGCAACCCATGCATCAATACAACCTTTACTTAAGCCCCGTCGAAACTAATTTCCATGTATCCTCAAACAACCATATTTGATACGCTACCAGCGACAGTGGAACTTCAAGCCCTCAACAGGACTCAGAAAATTAACTGGGTACTTGGATCGTAATATTCAGTTATAGGAAAGTTGAAATTATGTTGTCGTACTTTCAGCTTCCTTTTTCCATCCTTCAATGTTGGATCCAAGCTCGTTCTCTTTATGAAAATTTTCTGATAAATGCTACCCACCAGTGGCGCACACAGAGGGAGGAAGGGTCCCTGGCACCCCCCAAAGAAAAAGGAAAAAGGAGATTAATATAATCACGACTGATGTAATTCAAGAGCTTTTTAAAAGGAATGAAACTTCGATTTTATTTTTCGAATAAATTTTTAGAATCCCCTAATGAATTTCATTGAATATACATTAAAAAAAATATATTTTTATTCGTTCAACTCGGCCCCCCAACATTAAATCCTGAGTGTGCCACTGCTACCCACCACTGACCCACGTCATACAGCACACTTCGTTGCAGAATCATTGCCGGAACGTTGCAGGACTACATATTTGTAATGTTGCCGCAACTTTGCAAAAATGCGCACCTACAATATTGCGAAGGCGGACATAGGATTGAAGCTGCAACGTCTCTGCAATGTTTTCATTCGTATCATTGCAGAGACGTTGCTACAATGTTATGGTGCTGTGTGGGTAGACGCGTTATTCAAAATATCCCGCGGCTGTTTCCTACCCAAAAGCACTAATGCCATGATGAAATTATTGCAGGGGGCGCAGGCAGCATGGTGCCGGGTCCGGCGTCCGATTTGAGCAACGAATCGAGCGGAGGCGGCGGTGGAGGTGGCGGCGGCGGCGGGGGTGGTTACCCAGACTTTCCCCCCTCGCCGGATTCGTGGCTAGGCGAACCACCACCCCCGCATGCTCACCACCATTCCCACTACGCCACATAACCCGGCAGACCAGCGAGTCGCCAACCACCGTTTCGAAGAACGGATCGGCACAAGGCGTTCACCTGACCACACCTCCGGCAAGTGGCAAGACTCAGTTGAAAGACTAACTCGAGCCCTCCATCAGACCAGCCTGTCCACCATCCCGTCGACCGTCAGCGTCGCATCCTCGGGCTTCGATCTCGAGGGGATCCCGGTGTGTTCACGGTGTACCAGCAATCGGGCACCTCGGTCGAGGGTGTCGATCGAGAACCGACACCAGCCACGGGTGGACGATTCTGCGCACCCACCCAACCACCGTCCCAGCCGGTTCCCCGTCATCGAAAACGGCGCGACGCTGCGCCGCCACGCGGCGTTCACGTATAACGTGTCACTGCTCCTAGTGCGCGCGATCACACGGTACGCAATTCGATAGTACGATTAATATATATTTATGTACAAGTTCCTCGTTTCCCGGTACTATTGGAGTTTTAATCGTCGAGTAAAAGAAGTAACTAGAGGGTAGTTTAGGTGTGTCGCGAGCCGGACGTTCGTCGGTACCGAGGCGTCCCGAGGACCCCAACGAACGGTCACGGACGATCGGCCGCCATTCGAGGACATAACGTCGCGATGTCGCGTTCGGGGACCATCGGGGCATGTCGAAGGCACGACGTTGAACGACAGGTGGCGACGCTCGTGGGACAGAATTCCTTCGGACCGACCGTAGATTCGGGACCGTGCTTCGGATAGCGTCGCTCACCTCGCGAACGTCGATCGGGCCACGTTTCTGCGGTGTACTGCGCTTACGTGACGCTAAGAGTTTCAGGTATCGTTTATTGTAAATAGTTCAGATTAGATTCTCTCGTACTTCGGTAAGGATGAAGAAACCGGCGATTGGATAAAGGGAAAGAGAGGATCGGCGTACAGTCATCTCTGCACGAGCGACGCCGTCCGCAAACGAAACTCGAGATCGGAAGTTAGATACTCTGCAGCACCCACGAGTTCCCGTTAAACCGTTAACACCTTATGGGAAGGTGTTACGGTTTTCGATACTTTTTATTGGCCAAGGCGTTGGCATCGCACAGAAGAGTTTGCTTGGGGAAGCATCAAATGGATCATGTTGATTCACTTGCAACACGAGGGAGTTTCAGAGATATAGGTGTAAATTTATTTTAACTGGGTAATGGGAGGTATACAATGAAATAGAGAAGTTTTACTGGGCGTTGGGTTGCAAACTAACCACTTCTCAAATATCCTTCGGTTTTAGTTAAAAGCTTTAGAGGATATTTCAGATTAATTAAGGCGGGAATCCACCTGGAAGCTAAGCTATGCTGTGCTATGCTATGCTATGCTATGTTATGCGGTGTTACGTTTTAAAAAATTAGCTGCAATATATTCTTATGGAACCGTTTCCACTAAAACCTAAGCCAAGATGTGCCATGCTATGCTATGTTTTAAAAAAGCAGCTTCAATACATCCTTTTCCACCAATTGCTACCTTTCTGTGCTATGCCTTGCTATGTTTCCGAAAAATCACTCACGGGGCAATCTCGTACTACATCGAGCTAACCCGAAAAAACATAGCACAGAAACGTAGCTTTTGGTGGGAAAGGCTGTATTCGAGCTGTTTTTATAAAACATAGCATAGCATAGCATAGCATAGCATGGCACAGCTTAGCTTAGCTTTTGGTGGAAACGGTTCCAAGAATGTATTGAAGTTAATTTTTTTAGAACGTAGCATAGCATAACTTGCAAGAGAAGATCCCGAACCCGTATATTCAAAAAATTTGGAAACTTTATGAATATGTAGAGAATTTCCTCCTGATTACAGCGCAATTTTTTGTTTGCTACTCAAATTCACTCGAAGGGGGTGAAATTAACCCCTGAAAATTCGGCTATTTTCCGATTTTGTGTTATAACTCGCACAGGGGGTGAAATTAACCCCTGAAAATTCGACTATTTTCCGATTTTGTGTTATAACTCGCGAAGGGGGTGAAATTAACCCCTGAAAATTTGGCTATTTTCCGATTTTGTGTTATAACTCGCACAGGGGGTGAAATTAACCCCTGAAAATTCGACTATTTTCCGATTTTGTGTTATAACTCGCGAAGGGGGTGAAATTAACCCCTGAAAATTTGGCTATTTTCCGATTTTGTGTTATAACTCGGGAACTGTAAGAGATAGAAAAATATTTCAACACAAAAGTTACTTCTTGTAATTAGATCTATTATTTGGTAAACAAAATATTTACAGTTTACGGGTAATAATTCAAAATCGGAAAATAACCGGATTTTCAGGAGCCAATTACACCCCCTTAGAGTGAATTTGGGCAGCAAACGAAAATTGCATTGTATTCAGGAGGAAATCCCCTACATATTCACAAAGTTTCAGAATTTTCCCGGCTTTAGGGAAAATTCAGATTAATTATTCTTTTAAATTCTCGAGATTTCAGCCATTTTACGATACACATTGAGAATTCAATATTCGGAACACAATTAGTTTGTAGATCTACGTTTCCTAGAGCCGCCATATTCTCTTTGATAATCAGTGCGAGCTACTTAAGTTCATACCTATATTTCTGTAACGTCCCGTATAAGCGATCTCATTTTGTTATAATCAATACTCGATGTCACAGTGTGGACAAACTTACAGGGAGCGATTTCGACCTGGTCGAGCCGTTTTTGGATGACAACCGCCTTAAAATGTAGGATCGGATGAGTATCAATAATTCCTAAAAAAATGTATAAAAAACATACTACCCCTTACAGGATTCCACCCCGCAAATTTTCATGCAAGTCTTTGGAATCGTTTCTTACTACCAAAGCAGTCAATTATAAGCAGCCGATGTTGCAAGAATTATTTATATACATTCATCTGCTCCTTTATTTCAACCCGAGTGCCATAAACAAAAATGACGAATGATAAGGAAAAACGCTCGTCCAGCCAGTGACCCTCCCCTCTCGTTAGTGCTACAGAGTTGGCCAGTTTCGCGACCAATCGGTAACAACAAATCAGGATCATTCTACCTTTCCGTGGAATCGCTCGCGGTCAGGCGCCGCGAGGGTGTTCCATGTAAATTCGATCACACCGATCTCTACCACAAACGTTTTAATGTATCGATCTATGGAACGCGATCTTTAATTGTAACCGAATGACAGTTGAGTGTGAATCATTAACCGTGTCCTATTTCATTACGAAAACTTTACTTCCGATCGGTGAACCGTGGAACAGCTACACATGTTCATTCAACGGGCACTTCTGCGCGGACGCGTGACGGTAAACTCTCGTTATGAGCGGGTTTCAACTATGCATCGAACACGCGTCGCTATTTCTTGCAATCCTTCGATCGAGAGTGAGAGAACTCGAGAGCGAGCGAGAGAGGACTTAAGAGTCGACACGACGTTACCCTCGGCTACGAAGGAGAGAAAGCAGGATCCTTTGTCTCGCTTCGTCTTCGTGCCTACGCTCTATCTCTCTCGCTCGTCGGCGGCTCGGAATCGTCAACGCCCTCTGTTGAGCGTTCGCCGCAAGCCCCGAGCGCGTGCCTATAGCGAGAGTTTACTGTATACTGGATTCGTTACAGGGAAGTCGCGTTAGTTTCCATCGCGATGCGTTTCTAAAGTGTCCCGTGTTCCTCTAACAAGTGTCATCGACGTCAACCTCCGTCAGCTGTCAATCAAAAATAAGCCCTACTCTCGCGATCTATTACACGATCGCTGCTCGGTTTCGTCAACGTAAAATGGAGGGTTGATAAAAGGTGACTTATCGGCGATGAAACCGAGCGTCTAGAAATTCACCGTTTCACTCGTTCTGCGTCACTTTTTACCGATTCACAACCCAAGAGGATCTCTGTCGATCGAGATGTTCCGATCGATCGATCTGACTTAAACGAATTACAATTGTACAGTTACAGCTTTACGAACGGAGCCGTGAATTTGATGGAATCGCTCTGAGATTGCGCGAATTCGTTTGCGCGATTAATATTATCTACAGGATATTAGTGGAAGAGTATGATAACTTTTTGCGACGTTTTTTCCCGTTCAGTTGGATGAATCTTAGTCACGTTCTTGTTCGTAAGGTATCGGCGATTTTCCGTAATCAAATCTCATAACGATGTCAATTGTGCCCTCGTCTCGACGCGTACACGCGTGTTACGTATAAATGGTGTATGTAAGGCACGGCTAGGTTACGAAGAATCGATAATCAAAAGCTCCAAGTTCGATCGATCGATCGCTGTTTCCGCGGTCGACTTCCTGTGCGCGTGCGCCGTAATACGAGCTGTGGTGCCAGATCGAGGATGGGTTCCCTCGAGAATTTCCCCCACCTCGCATGCACACTACGCCGAGCTGCGTGTCCGTGAGCTCGGATACGCAGCTCCGGCGTAGTGTGCATTCGAGGTGGGGGAAATTCTCGAGGGAACCCGTCCTCGATCTGGCACCACAGAATACGAGGCGCGCTTCGGTTGGCTAACGTCTCGCGTGCGTTCGTCAACGCTCGCGTCATTGTAATTCATTTGATGGGAAATTACACCAAATTTGTAACTATTTTTCGAAAGCCGTACGCCTCGTATTATTCGAAGGAGCGAGCATCCAATAAGGCGCATCGCGCGGCACAGGCTAGGATCGCGGCGAAGAGAAAATATCACTGTAGAATTGTATATATAATATTTCGTCCCTCATTCGTTTTACCCGCGAGAATTCGATAACTCGAAACGAAAGGAGAGACGAGAGACGAGAGAGAGAGAGGTATATTTCGTCGGGTAGAAGAATTGAATGTGTTGTACAGTTATGAGAATACGTGCCCCTCGCTGGGCTTTCGCAAAGTAAAAATAAAAAGAAATAAAGATAAAGAGAAGGATTCGCGTAACTGGCGCAGTTCATAACTTCATCGACACGAGTTACTACGGATCTTTATATTATTATCTAGTCATCGAGTGATAATAAAAATTCTATCGTAATCTATACCATAATGCGTTATCTTTCAACTGCCTTTCGTTCACAAACTATCCAGTTTCAAATGCACGCAAACTCTTCCGATCTGCAAAGAAGTGGAAAAATGTCTGTTACCTTAGGAAATACATTTATTACGTTGCCAAAGGTAGTCATAGAAAATCCCTCAAATGTCAATGGCACTTTATTTGCGAAGACTATGTACAGATGCTGTGTAATGATACATCGGGCGTTCATATGTACACGCGCGCGAATTTCAGTCGCCGAGAGAACGAAACACGACGAACGGGCAGTTCTCGAGTCTGCGAGAAGTTCACACAGATCGAAGTGAAGAAACAATCTACAAAAGGGCTCGGGTACACGATTATATACAAAAAAAACTCGCAATATACAGTTCCACGTTGGTTCGCGAAGTACGCTTTTGATCGTCGTTTCGCCTCTACGTTTCCTTCCTATCTTCGCGTCCCGCGCGTGTATGAAAATACTTTCTCGTAGCTTTTGCAAGACACAACAGGCGGGCCGTTGCTCGTTAATTTATAAAATTGCAGTGCGTTCGATAACGATTGTTCGAGATTTAAAAACGAAATAAGAATTGTAAAAGCACGATTACAAAAGAAAGTAATAAATGGTGAAGTCAGCTTTTAAAATACGCAACGAGCAGCGACTTTTACCTTCCTTTTCCTCTTCCAGTACGCGATAGCTTTTTTTTTCCTTTGCTCGCATTAGTCTCCCCACCTCTGTCAATTATCTAACGGCTCTTCGTACGTTCTTGTTTTCTTCAGTATACTCTTCGTGATCTGCAATTGCTTCGTTATCGCCTTCTCGACGTTCTTCTTATTTTTATTCGACGTGGAAAGATGCTGAAAAGTATCTTCCAATGCCCTTCTCGTTTTCATCAGCCTTCTCTTCAGCGTTTCGTTCTCTTGCTTCAAAGCTTCCACTTCGTCTAGACCTGGAGAATAATGTTTAGGGAATTTTTTTATGTTGTTGCAAAATGTTAAGAAAATATTCAGAGATACGAGAGAATATTTGCGAAGAAAGATGTTTGAATTTCTTAAAATGTTATCGACAGCTTTATTTCATAAAGTCTTTAACCCTTTAGTGCCCGCAATTAGATCCCGTTGAAGGGAAAGTATCCCGTTTTCTTTTTATCGTTAAAAGTAGCCTGATTTTATATATTTTTGTAAAATAGAATTTTTTTGGGGGGTGATTAAAATGCATAAAACCAATGAATACAGGGTTCAGGTAGGTCCAGCTTTCTTCAGTAAATAAAACCACGCTAAACATGTACTACTTAAACTGTTGCAGACAGCGAATTGCGAATGCAAACTGCAAAACAGCAAAAAAAGGAATGTATCATATATGATACATTTGGCGCTAAAGGGATAAATTAAGTATGTTCATTTTATCACAGAGGAAGTATAGATTAGCCCGAACATCCCATGTAAATTTTTGTCACATGTCTCGGGGAGCTTTGGAATCTACATACCACTTTCTTATCGCATGCAACGTTATCGATTCCGAATAGAAAACCATCACGACGACACTAGCAGTTAGGATTAACACGAAATATGGGGAGATTTCCAATATTTTCATCATATAAGCTCCATTTATGCATCATGATTTAGAACAAGCCAACTACACCTTAAACTGCGAAGTGTGGGTTGTGAAATTGAGGAAGTAAAGTGTAGCCTGTGAGTTATGAATGGTAGAATATTAATTAAAAAGAGTGGCGGACTTTTACCGACTTTACCGGCTTCTGTAATTGAGTTGAATACATTTCCAGAGTCACCGCTGTTTAACGTATAGTGCGTGGCAAAACCACTGAATTTTCACGGAGTTGATATTTCAGTTTGTGTGCCACGACTCTCGTGAGATATGAAGTCCATCCTATATCCCATCTGTGATTTTACAAATGCGCATGCATTGTAATTTCATAATTGAAATGAAAATACCTTCTATGGGTAACGGACTTTCGCTATCCACTTCTCGATTTGGCCTGTTATTATTTCCGTTATCCTCGTCGCTCAACAAATTAGTCATGGACTCTGTAATTTTCAAAGTGTCTTTCAATGGCCTCATAGTTGTGATCGCCGCATCACTTTCGATCCCTAAATCTGGCGAACAACTTGATTTACTGCGTCCACCAAGGGTTGGGTAGTTCATGGGTACCCAGTATTGTGAATTCTGTAACAAATCAATTACAGTTTATTTTATATAATTGTAACCAGACTATCAGTAGATGGCTTCTCCCTAACAAGGAAAGATCCCGAACCCAAATATTCCAGAAATTCTGAAACTTTGAATATGTAGGGGATTTCCTCCTGATTGCAACGCAATTTTTGTTTGCTGCCCAATTTCACTCGAAGGGGGTGAAATTAACCCCTGAAAATTCGGCTATTTTCCGATTTTGTGTTATAACTCGCAAAGGGGGTGAAATTAACCCCTGAAAATTTGGCTATTTTCTGATTTTTCTCATTCAAGACAAAAGTTAATTCTTTTAATTAGATCTATCATTTGGTAGAAAAAATATTTTACAGTTCACGAGTTATAACACAAAATCAGAAAATAGCCGAATTTTCAGTGGTTAATTACACCCCCATAGAATGAATTTGGGCAGCAAACAAAAATTGCATTGTATTCAGGAGGAAATTCCCTACATATTCACAAAGTTTCAGATTTATTTGAATTTTCGGGTCCGGGATGTTCCCTTGTAAGTGTAAGATTACAAACTGGCAAGTAGCTACAGCAGGTGTATACAGCTTACGGGGCAAGAAGGGGAATGATTGACACAGGAAGTAATCTCGTGAGAAATCAACGTGAAGAGGTAATCTAATAAAATGGCAACAAGGAAAAGATCTATTTAACTGAAAAGGTGATCTTATAAAATGACAACGAGGGAACTGTGCAACTAGAAAGATAGGGCTAGGTAAAGCCGCGTAATCTTGACTACGCCTACAAACTAACCCTCTAGAGTACAAGCCTAACGCGAATTCAAAACATGACTCCTACTCATACGAAATTACGGGACATACACCTCGATATGCCAAGATTGATTTTCTGAAAATTTTGCGCCGAAATTCGCGGAAATATCGAAGATATAGACCTTGGAAGCGAAGTATGCTCACGTGTTGCCATACGTTGATGGGAACTTCAAATGCATTTTTCTCGAAACCAGGTTTTCAAACACAGTACCCACATTTACTTAAAACCTGTTCAACCGATTTACTTTCAATTTTTCGTGGCTATATGATACATTATTACGCGGTTTTTGACATGGCGGATTTATCATTTGATTCATAGTTTCTTTTTTATTGCATAAAAAGGTACGATTTCATGTCCGAAAATGAACGTTTCATTTAGAATGCTGCCAGTTCTTTAAAAATTAACATTTTCAAAATCGGCCCTGGGAGAAACAGCATTTGTTAATATATTTTAAGAAACTAATTTGCTTTTGCTCTCATAGGGTAAAAACTGTTTAATTTCGAGTGGGTACCGAATATCACTGCAGGGAATGGCGCACTTGGAAGCAGCCCCTATAACTGTGTCATACGACTAATATTTTTACATACAAAAATCAAGTATTATAGCCAGAGATGTGACATAATTAATAAAGAAATTACTTGTACAATAATGTTAATACTTTCTTAAAGAAAAATTTAAAAGGACGTCAGTTTTTGCCCTCTCCAGGTGTATGCTCCCCCTTAACAGAGACTGCATACTAACATTGTACAATTGGTATTCCTGCATGATGTCGTCGCAAGTTTGCTTGAGTATAGCATCAACAGGTATCGAAGATACGCCGCTGGAGCTTGGCGCAGAATCACTCGCGTCGCAAACTGCAACGTGCCTCCTAAGCTCTTTGTTAGCCACTTCCAGCTCTTGTAGCCGTGCCCTGTGCGACTCGTTGATCTGATTCAGGTCGGAGATCTAAAATGAAGCGACGTGTAAAGGCCTCTGCGCGTACTCCAAACGGATTCTAGTAACCGAGGTCCTTACTTCCTTATTAAATTTGTCATGCATGGAGCGGATGGTCATGTCGCATCTGCTCTCCGTTTTCCTCCCTTCTTGCTCCAAGCGTAATTTGTCGTTCGTCAGCTTCGTGTTCTCCACAAGGGTCTGGCTGTGGGAGAGCGTTAAATGATCAAGATCCTTCGTTAACGCCGATATGTTCACCTTGGCAGCCTCGTTTTCGTCCTCCAGTTTCTTGATTCGCGTCCTCAACTGAAATTGTAACATGAAATCGTAATTAAACACGGTGTAAAACACTTGTTCGGCACGAGTTTGGACTTGGGTTGGTCAGGTAGATCAGATAGCAATGAATGTCGCCAATAGTGACGCAGATTCATTTAAGAAGCGTTTGCAACGGAGCCTGGAAGAAGGATTACCGTGTCGTTCTCTCTGTTGAGCGTAAGTAGCATTTCTGTGGCTTTTCTTTCAGCGTTCTCTTTATAATGCACCAATTCGGCCTTCTGCTTATTCATTTCCGCGGCCATGCCCTCCAGATCGACCAGCTTCTTTTCTAATTGCGCCCTGCGAGCGCAGTTCTGTTTGCTCTCCTTCTTCAACGCGTGAAATTCGCACATCCTCTTTTCCAGAGACGATTGCAGCTTCTCGCAGAACTTCTGCGACTTCTCTAATTTGGCGATCAACGGCGATAATTTTTCATCGAATGCCTATAATGTTTAAAAAGTTCTATTTAACACTTCAGCTTCGCTTAATTTCCGTTTTCTCACTCTCCTTTAATTCCTATTTTACAGGCACGTCTTTTAAAGCGCGATGAAGCACTGTGCAGGGTTTCTCGAGAATTACTATGAAATTTGAAGGTTTCCGTGCGCACGGAAACATTCAAAGTTCTTTTTATCATCACTTTCCTTCTTAAATACCATTTCCCATTCTCTATTCAGCCAATATTACATTCCACATTCACACACAAATTGGACAAATTAATATGCGTCTATGAGAGCCTGAATTCTCAGACATTGCGGAAGTTAACAAAGAGATCACTCCGCCTTAAATCCAGCCGTTCAAACATAATTTTCATAACAATCACGGATTCTACATTAAAACGAGAACCCATACTTACACAGTCGAAGGAAATCTTGCTAGTCAATTCATTCCTAAGCGCACTGAGCTCCGAATACAGATAAGCGTTCGT
Organism: Andrena haemorrhoa; assembly: GCA_910592295.1. Taxonomy (NCBI): domain Eukaryota; kingdom Metazoa; phylum Arthropoda; class Insecta; order Hymenoptera; family Andrenidae; genus Andrena; species Andrena haemorrhoa. Next base: position 19,652,606 of record OU342943.1, read on the forward strand.
CTCCTTCAGCTCTTGTATCTGGTGGTTCGCTTCAGACTCGTTCAGATCGTTCTGATAAGTCTTGTGATAAGGCACGTATTCCAAGGAGTCCTCGGAGTCGGTAAATGTCTTAGTGTACTTGGAGAACCTGGGTCGGTTCGAGGACTTCTGATGCGTCTCCTGCAGCCCGATCCTGGCCATGGACACCGTTCTATCGGGCTCCGAAAACGCCTCCGAGTCCGATTGCGTGGAGACTTGATTCTTCGCGGCGCTGAGCAGATTCTCAGATCGACTCTTCTTCACGGAACTGTCGATCAGCCTTGCGTTCACTTCGTCTGTATTAAACAGCAGATCGTTGGCGGAAATGCCCTCCAGAGCGTTGACAAAATCGTCGGACAGTATCTTGGAGCTCATGAGAACGTCGAGGACGATCCTCTTGTGCTGGTTACCGACGGTGTCCGCGTGATCAGCGTTCTTCAGCATCTCCTTCATGAATTTCACCAGGTCCTTCAAGTGCGTGCGCAGCAGCTCGCAATACTTATTGGCTCTCTCCGTTTGATTGTCGCCGTAGCCGTCGATCTCCGTGGCGATGTCCGGCTTCGAGACCAGTTTCAGCCATTTCAGGTAGTCGACTTCCTTCTCCAGTTCGTTCTTCTGGGTCACCAGCTTCTGTACATAGTCTGTCATCGTTTTTACGTCGATCGGCTCGCTGCCGTCGGCGTAGTTCAGCTGTATCACCTCGTTGGTAAACGTCACCCTTATACCAATGTCGTTCAGCTCTTTGACCAGCGTCGACAGCTGCGCGCTGGCGCTTTCTTGCACGATGTCCGACTTGTTGCGGCTCCTTTCGTGACAGTGGGAGGCGGTCATGTGGTTGTGCAGCTTGGCGATCTCCTTGTTCTTGCTCCACAGCTCCGTGTTCACCAGCTTCTGCAGGTTCTGGGTTTTCACCTGCAGGTCCTTGGACAGCTGCTCGATCCTCTGGTTCTTCTCCGCGATCTCCTCGTCGCGCAGTTGCAGCTCGCGGAGAAGATCCTCTCGTTCGGCCGTGGCGTCCGGCTCGTTTTTCGTCGACTCTTTCAGCTTCTCCAGCTCAATCACCTTGTCCTCCAGTTGCTCCTTCATCGTCCGCTTTTCCACCTCCAACACTTCGATTTTCTGCTCCTTGTCGTGTAGACGCCCCTGCAGCTCCTGTCGAGGAAGAAATCGTGTTCCATCACCTCGATAATCGGAATCTTGGCGATTAGCTGAGCGTCTGATGATATAACGGCAAGGTGAACAAATCTCGAATGTTATCTTGATAATTCTGGTCACTTTTTATTCAATGGCAAACTTTTACTATACTCGTTTTACAAAATCAGGTGGGGCTTGCACAGTATTTGTATAATATTCATTTTGAAATTAGCCGAGGCTTTCGTTTTAAAAACGTACGAAATTGGTAGCAGTGTCGTTCGAGATGTTTGATCAAACACAAAATCGGAAAATTCTTTGCCAACCGGGGAAGGAAAAAGAAGGCGTAGAAGATCGGGGAAATTTCTGCGAAAGATATACAATATTGTACGAATATGAAAGTCATTTCTGATTGAACAGAATAGGAAGAAAATTCGTGTGATAAAATTTTACAGCCACGAAAGTGGGAAAGATGTTTACGTTACAACAATCGTGGTAACACAAGTAGAATTAAAGTTTCAGGGGAATTGCACAAGTCTTTCAGAAGACAAAATTCACTTTCGTGTCGTTTCAACAACTAATACTTAATTAAAATATTGTATAATTCAAGTTTTCAGTGAGTTATGCCACTCTCATTCCTCGATAACTACGATTCGGTACACGCAATTCCTTGAATGTGCAGATGATTTATCGCCCAATATTTATTTTTTCCGTTATTAATAAAAAGAACAGAAAATTCATCACAATTAATAATGTATCAATCATACGTTTACAAAGTTTACGTTTACAGACTAGTTAGAATCTTTAATTTTTATTAAAATCAGATTAGAATTATTAGAATCTTTATTAAAATTGTAGTTTGCGTACCGTGTTGAATAATGGGGGTCTTAAAGAGGTCTTTAGGAGTTTACTAGACATCTCTAAGACATCTTGAGAGTCTGGGATGGACGTCTTTAAGACGTCTGTGTGCTATCTGAGAAAACACTTTCCTACACGAGCAACGCTACTTATAATTCTCCATTTAATTTATCCACTAGTTTTATCTCAACTCTAATGACTGTCTCATAACCATGGCCCAACAAAATTCCACTCCATTCAATATGCAACATGGAACATCCCAAAAACTATTAATAAAGTATTAGACTGCTATTACAATTTTACAGGAAAATGTATAGAACAACTTGAACTTCACAATTACAAACTGAATCATCAGAAAGGAAACGACTGAACCTCCCGCTTTGATTCGACGATGGAAAAATCTCTGAAAAAACATAACTTCGATAGTTTCAAAGATCAAAGACGACAATCATAACTTTTTCTTACAAATGAATTTTTATCAGAACTCTGAGGATCGTCGAGTATTTCTTTTTTAATCTCGACCACGTACTTCCTTGAGTTTTATCATTCAATCATCGTTATACCGAGCTTCGACGTGATTCAATCCAATGAGAATAGTTTTTGGGAGTCAAGACAGGTGTTATTAAAAGAAAAAAATAAAAGAAAAGTTTACCTCCGATTCAACTTCTATCTGCTTCTCCAAACGACTCTTCTCGGCTTTGATGGTCTCTATTTGGTCTCGTAGGTCGTTAATTTTCGCTTCCATTTCGTCGAATCGTTGCTGCACATATAAAGTATTGTTCACGTGAATAAAACTCGGCGGTGAATCGGTTGAACGATTTATTTGCGGAACAACTGCGATTACAGAGTGGTATGGGTACGGTGTACAAAATTGCGTGCGACAATTTCCGTCGGAACGGCGTGCGAGGTAATCGATGGGGGGGGCGATTTCGTGTTTCGTGGGTAGCTCAGTTTTGGAGAACCCGTGGACGATAGATGGAGGGAAAGAGCGGGGGTGGCGGGGGTTAGAAGGAGCGCGACATTGCGTGTTAATTAGCATCGTGTAGGAGACTTTTTTCGTGTTAAGGGTAGTGTTAGATTTTCGGTCTCCTTGACCAACTGCGCGGCGAGACAAGGGTAACGATATCTGGCCCCTAAAAGGAAAGAAATAGATCTAATTTGTAATTTTCTCTTTTTTTACTTCTAGTCTTAGCTACACCGCCTTTCTGTTAAAAACGGTTTTAACTTAGAACGTTCCAAGTGTAGTGAGGAAATCGTGAGGAATCGTTAACGATTCCGTGGACATGCCTGCACTTGGCTTGTATCTTGACTAAACAACTCTCTCCTCGATTTTTATTTAAAAAGTCTATTCTAGAATACAATAGAAACCCTTTACAGCTAAGAATTCACAATAACTGAGGGAACAGAGTACTATATAGAACGTACCGTTTACCTCGGATCAAAAATTCTGGCCACGTTCCCAGTAATTAATTCAATAACACATGAATGTGAAATACTACAAATAAATGTAAATGGATAGATAATAAGCGAGAATCGGGATGCATTCAGTCGGTACTCAGTCAAGTGTGTACATACCAAGCAGAAACATTTTATTCATTCAATATGGAGCCACGAAGGGAAGAGATTTTATCCCCCACTTTCAACCAACTTTTGTTATACGAAAAATCAGCGTAGTTTGCGCGAGAAATCACAGATCACTCTGTGCAGTTACATTACTGTTCCACGAAGAGGACGCTCGAACTACCTACCTCCATTCTCACCGAGGCACACAAACAGGCGAACATTTCTATCTGTATACGTTCGATTTCGGTTCGATTAACAGTGCCCGACTAATCCTTTCACAGATACTCAACGCTAATGCTACAGTATCGTTAGCACTGGCGAATATCCGCGGGGCACGGTAGTTTCTCGTCTCTCTCGGAACTGATCTCCAGAATCCAACGGGTTTAAGAACCTTTCCTACAGGCAAGATCCCCCCAAAATAAATTCGTGCGCTTCTGTCGGCTGTGTTTCGTATTAAAGATTGCACGGTTCCTCTGTCGAATCTCGTCGAGTGTCGTTTGATAAAGAAAGAAAAGAAACAGATCGTCACGGCGGTTTCAATTTTTCTCTCGAAAGTCGTTCCAGTCGGCAAACAATGGAGAGAGGGATGCCTCGGATGCGTCCTCGCGTCTCCTAATCGTGGTCTGTCGATCGGGTGCTAGTCGTTTTCTTCTCCTCTCTCTTTTTTTTTTGTATGTTTTTCGTTTTCTTTTGTTATTGTCGTTCGTCGTGGAGGAAACCACGGTGATGGGTACGGTCGGGACGAATTTTCGTGCGAAGACTGCCGAGAGCGGATCGCGCAGACTTCGCGAGCGGACTGCCGCTATTATTAGCCGGAAGGCATGTCTTCGGTTTGGTATCTCGGAGATACGGTGCCGCCGGGACATGGCCCTCCACGAAAATTACTCGATAGCCCGATCTCTAGCAGCCTCTCGGTACATAGGCACTCGATCTTATTAGGCGCCCGGCATCGGCAATTCGCGCTCGTTCAGCGCGGAATTCGTGTGGGACGCGCATCAGCGGGCATCAAGCGCTCTCAGTTGCGATGCTCTTGCCTTTTACAGACTGCCGGCACTTGCGTGCTACTATTTCAAGAGTAATTTCACGGCTCCTCGCTCGACACGACGAAACACGATTGAATTCACCCCGGGATATTGAGACGAAGACACGGGCTAACTGGCTTCTGAATGAATCTCCCGTTTTCAGGGGGTGCTAGCGGTTGCCTGACTTTTTCGGTGGCATGTAATTTTGTAGTTAAAATTGGGTGTTTCGTAGGAGGGTGATAGTTGTGAAGAGAGATAGTGTGGGACTTTGAGAGACCTGAATTGGTTGTTTGTATCGTGAGAGGTAGGTACTGCTATGTGTTTTCTTGTTTGAGAGGTAACTTCATAGTTAAGTATTCGATAGCCACGAAATGATTGTTAAGGTGCGAATTTCACGATGAGATTTTACACGAGACTTTTCTATGGTGAGACAAAAGTCTGAGCAACTAAGTGCGAATAATGAAAATAGTCGCGAGAGGTGAGATTTTTATATCTCATGAGGCTTGTCAAGTGAGAATCTAATTTCATGAGACTAATGGCAAAATAATTGAAGAATAATAAAATAATCGTGTCTCACGTGAGACTTTAATCTCCGTTATTATTTTGAGATTTTTGCCCCGTGATAGAAAAGTCTCGTATGAAATCCCATCGTGGATTTGCAGCTTATGAGGGGCCTGATTTAATATTGTGTCTTATAGCTTTAACGTATCTTCAGTTTTTTTATGTGGACTTCCTAGTAACACCTAGTGGCAATGAATTAGTGTTTTGAAAGGTTGCTTTGTAATTTCTGATCTGCTGTAGCGAGATGATATTAAGGAGCTCGAAGAACGTAGGAAATAATGTAGCTCTGAGTCTGAAAGTAAGTTTGTATTTCGGAGACCCCTGCGAAACTGGGACCCTGAACTGTAACCTAATTAAACTATATATAGATTCGTCCATGAACAAACTTTGCCTCGGAACATAATGGAGGAGATGTCGAGGATGTTTTTGCAGGATGGACAGATTGTTTAAAGATCTGATGTATAAAATAGATTGTTTCGTTCCCGCGAATTTCAAACTACCCGTGTATTGGTAAGTTGGTTTATCAAGATTTAACTAAAATTATGGAATCAGACAATTCGTAGGCGAAACGTGAGCAATTAATTTTATTCGTTGAAAGCTTTGGGCAACAGATTTGTCGATTAATTTGCAACTAAGCGCCTTAAACAATGTGTCATTCGATTTTCACACTAGAGAAAATGAAACGTGCATTGAGATTAATTACTGCAGGATTCAGGTACGCGTTAGCGGGAAGGCAGTGCAATAAAACAGGGCGATTTTCATGGAATGAGTTCTGGGTCAGTCACAAGGGCGATATAAAAAAAATTGTGTACAAAGATTTATTAAAATCTGTCGGGGGAATTAAAAAACGTTTTGTTTTCCTTCCGTATGGATGTAATACAACTGTATAAAGTACAAACATCTTGCTTTCACTTTGAGCATTCACATGTGGCGTGCATTAACTGCAAATCCGTGCGAAAATGTAGACGCAAAAATAAGTAATTACTTTCTAAGGAAAATGTGAAATAAATAAATAAATAAATTATATAACGTTTCGTTGAACTGGAACAATGTTAAGGAAAATTAAATAGCGCGGAAGAAACATCGGTGGAGATCACGATGAAAAAAATAGTACGAAAATATTGAAATTTCAGACCAGTCACGACTAGATGTTTCTCTTTCAACTCGTCGCGAGTATACATAAAGTCGCAGTGGAGATCTAGAAGAGTGTGCAGAATCGGCTAGCTTGTAAGTCGCAATTGTCGATGCGTACAGATATTTAAAAAATAGTGAACGGTACCCCAAAGCGATAGGTGTCATGCAGTGAGAGTGATGATGGCGAAAAGCAGAAAAGGAGAAGTAGAAGTAGATGTTAGGCGAGTTCAGTGTCTCTGAAAGAAAGAGAAACGTTTGGTAATGCTTAGCCATCCCGTGATTCTTTTTCCTCTGTAAGCGGAATGCGTTACAAAGTTCCAAGTATCATCTCTCCGTTTCTGAATGCCCGTTAACGTGTCGTGCCCCGTGCAACCGATCCACCGGGTGATTACTACAGTCAGCGATCCCTTCGCGAATCTTCAACCGCGACCGTTAAGTGGCCACGAACAAGGAAGAGAATCTAGGGAGAACAGCGCTCAGCCTCGAGCCCAGGGAGCAGATTTTGGTGACCACGTGATCGTTCAGAAACGCAGAGATAGCCGAGCAGAGTCGAAAAATCATGATGTCGACCTGATTGCTGGGATCACGCTCGGGATCGTCCGTCATGTCGGTCCTGAAGTCACTTTGGGCGAAATGGTCGTGCCCGTCCCTCGTTCCCGTTGGGTTCGCGCTCTCCCGTAGCTTGTCCAGCTCGATCTCCAGCTCCATGTTCTTCTGCTCCTTCATCAGCAGCCTGTTCTCCAGCTGCTGTTGCATCTCCATGAAACCTTGGATGGTCTGGATCGCCTTCTCGCGCTCGCCTTCCAGCTTCTCCATCTTGAATTCCGTGATCTTGGCGTACTTTTGCACGTTGCACAGCTTCAGCACCAGCTGCTTCCTCGCCTCCTCTTGGCGCTTCAGTTCGTTGTCCTTCTCTTCGAGCTCCTGCGGCAAATACGTTACGTTAATGCGCGTGATCTGTCGATCGAGCCTGGTTAAAGGGACGGGGGGCGTATGCGGGTGGAAGGGGAGTCGTGCGCTGAAGGAGGGCTGTAGGAGTTCGAGTGAACCTTCACGAAATTTCTCACGTCTTTGACCTCTTCACTGAAAGTTTGCAACGGCGACTTTACTCTCGTTGACCTTTCTCTGTTCGGTTCCCAATCGAGACAAGTGTTTCCCCTCTTCGCCATCCCCTGAGCACTCGTCACCTTCTGTCCCAGTCTCGACTGCAACGGGTCTTCGGTTGGGTTCATCGGCGACGGGCTGTTTGGTGGTGAGCGTTTCGAGTAGCTGTTCTCGAACTGTAATAAAAAATCGATGTCAGGGGAAAAATAACAGGGAAAGTATTGCCCTACGGATTTATTATGGTTTCCCCTTTCGGGAATGTGCACACAGCCTACTTAACATTTAGTATTCCCGAACGTGAACGTTGAGCATTTGTTATAGAAGGTGAACCGGGCAATAATTTCGTTGCTGTCAGAGAATGTGGAAAATAATCTATCAAGCTCGCGCCGGTATTTCGATTTCCAGTCCCAGTCAAAGAGCAAACTGGATAAAGGTGGACGAAATAAGAAATAATTGTGCTTATCACCTGAGAGAGCAGGGCACGATGTTTGTTGTTAAGGTCCGTGAGGGCGTCGTCCCTGGATTTTATGGACGACCTCAGCTGATCAACCTGCTTTTTTCTTTTCTCAGAGGCTGCGTTCACCTCCTCGTACACCCGACACTTCTCCTCCAGCTGCGCATTTTTCTCCTTAATGACCCTTTCTTTCTCCTGCAGCTCGTTTCGGCACTGCTGAACGACAGTGTCCCTCTTCAGCAGCTGTTCCTCCAGTTCCTTCATCCTCTCTCGCAGCTCCTCTGTATCGCGCGACCTCTCCGCGGCCAAATTCTCTCTTAAACGCGACTCCGCTTCTAAACGTTCCCTGAACTCGTCCCTCTCGGCCTCGAGCTCCTGCGCCCAGACGCGCTCCTCCTCTAGGCTGCTCGTTACCTGCTTCACCTGCGCGTTTCCGCCGAACAACAGCATTGTGAGAAACATTCTTGGCACCCGAAGAGAAAGAGTGGATAGCACGATTTGCTCCTTTTATTATTATTAACCACTGAAAGTTTTTCGGAACTATTCGCCGAGAAATGTGTCGCGAGTTGTGTCACAGAAGGTTTTTTAATATGAATTGAGGTATTGAGAGCGGAAGCAACTAACCCAAATTTTTTGAGAAATTAAGTGTTCCAATAGACTGTACTAATCATATAAAATATGAAAAATTATTATTCTTTCAATGTGGGTTAGTCCGTTCTTGCTCGGAATGCCTCAATTGGAGAGAAATTATCAAGGAAGATGCCCGACACGTGCAATGATGTATTAAGGGGATATGTACCCTTGCCAGGTCGGAAAACAGGGCCATTCTTATGATTTGTTTTCATATAAATAAACGTCATATTTAAAAATCAGGATGTACACCTTGTTGTCTATAAATGAAGCTGTATCTTCAAAAAGAAATTTGACATCTTAAGAAATATTGCCATAGCAGCACCTTCTCCCAAGGCTTCTTCACAGTTACAGCATTTGCGGCACCGAAAATATCTCGGAGATGAATTTACCGATTTGAATAAAATTTTGCATAAATATTCTTGAGACTGTAATCTAGTACTTGTCGAGGCGATTTTTCGGTTAGTGGCTTGTTTTGTTTTCTATTAACAAATAAAGATGAAAACTTAGGTAAAAAATCACAACTGGACTTTGAGTAGCTGTGATTTTTTAAAAAATAAATTTTTAAAAATCGGCACCGACAAATACTAGGGTATAGTCTTAGGAATATTCGTGGGCTGCTATGGCACCATTTCTTAAGGTATCAAATTTCTTTTGGAAGAGAATACAGTTTAATTTAAATACACAAGATGCATATCTTGACTTTTAAATATGAAGTTTCTTTAGATGAAAAACAAAATCATAAAAAGCGCCGTATTTTCCCAGCTGCATAGTCCTTATGATTATTAGCCTAATGCGTTATTGTATGTAAAATATATTAACCAGCTGTAAGATTTCAATGAAATCAGCAACCTAAACCTCGAGCACTCCTTTTAAGTAGTAAACAGTATCTAAATGCACAATTTCAGCCAAATCGAGTTTACCCTTTGCTCTTACAATTTCCTTGACACGTATCAGCCCAACTATCGATTATCGCAACAAGGGTTGCTCTTCACTGTATTATTAACTGTTACACACTTGGATCACGATACCGAGAAGAACCGCGTTATTGTTCCCACGAAACAGAAACGCGTAAAAGAATACCAGCTCCAAGTATTCTACGAGTTGAAAATGTTAACGCAGTGAACTCGCACGCCGCTGCAAACACACTGATTAATTTCTATCCTTTTTTCGGAGCGATAAGTCAGTTTATCAAGTAGCGCCCTTCCCGGAGGGAAACAGAAGGAAGTGGACGAAGATAACGTTGAAATTGTGTCGCTGTGCGGTTGAAAATGACACATAGAGAAATTAAGTATGACAGCTTGGAATTTGCTTCACCAGTGCCGTACTACTTAACAGTCTCATTTCCTTGGACGAATTTCGCGAAGTAGGATTATTTCTTTTTTTAACGTATTAGAGAAAAATGTCACATGGAAAATTATAAAGCTATATGAATTTTAGTGGGAAGATAAAAAAAGTTGATAAAGAGACAAGTAGCTCTTTAATTACAAAATTAACTAGCTACGCAAGGCTAGTAGAAAATCTCTTTCCTTCCACGCCTGGTTACTTTTACTATTTTGTCTCTTATCTCTTCACAGTGGGAAATGGTCCAAGACAACCATTTGAGTTTTCCTCAACTCACTGACACACTAAACACTGCCAACTAATATTTTAATATTTCCCTTATCATCGAGCATCAATCGCCTGCACATCGAAATCGAAGATTATTTTAAACCAAGGAGAATATAGATATTACATTACACAGCAATTGCGAAATTTAACACTAAACGTACCGGTACATTACACATACCTATTCTTACCATCAGTTGTCAAATGACCCCTCGTGGTATCTGTACTATTATATAAAGAGAGAGTCGATTTTTGTCCGCGCAAAACTCAAGACCTATTGAACCGATCTTCCTCAAATTTTATCACGATATTCCTGGATACTCTAGGACGGACATAGGCTACGTAGCATGTCTCAAAAGCGCGTTATTAGAATGGAACGAAGAAGCGCCTGGTACATGTTGCGCTGGAGGGAAAGTAAATCTCCCAAAGGAGAGAATGTTATCTTTCCCGAAATATTATGAAGAAATTAACCTTTATCTCAAAACACTTAAATTCCTTAAAAGATATTAATTCTAATAAATATGAAGCAGTCACGCTAATATCTCGGGCGAAGCCGACACGGGGGATGCTAGTATAAGATACAAAATATGCAAAGAATTTTTTTCAGTAAAAGATAAGCTAAGAGAAAAACGGAAAGCGAGAAATTGAATAATCAGATAATATAAGAATTTACAGAAAGTAAGATGAGCGAAATAAATAACAATGAATGTACGATTTTAAAGTAAATTCTGAAAGGGGTCATTTGACCCCGCTTGGTACGTTTAGTGTTAATCTCCCACATGTATAAGTATCTTTCTCTGTTCGCGATTAAAACGAGCTGAAGTATGCAATGAAGGGTCAACGAGCACTCCCTGCGTAAATCGTTTGTGTGTACGGTATCATTGTTTAATCTGTGTGTGTGTGTCATTTAACATGTTCCTACCTCGTCGTCCAGAGATGCAACAAGCTCCTTCATTTGACGTAATTTTTCTTCGTTCTCCAGTGCCTGCTCTGGCGTGATGCCGAACGCTTGCTTATAGTAGATGGACGCATCTGTCACCTTTTCCTGGTATTCCGCTAATTCTGTCGCAACACAGAGCAGTAAAACGTTTCATCGCAACGGGAATAAATCAGCTTTACCGAAAGGCAACGGCGGTAAATCAAAGGTAGAATTCAATGGAGCGAGGACTTAGTTTCAAAATGGTGTAACACCCTGTAATCTTATACTATAAAGTAGAAAATGTTTCGTGTGTTTGTCTGTCGCCTAAAAACTTACAAACGGTAAACTCGGGGGTCACGAAATGTACTCGGCTCATTATGCCTGGCTAATCCAGATAAATGTGACTATTTTCACCAAAAAAAAAAAATGAAACAATTTTTTCTTTTGTAAAATCAGAATCTAAATTTCGGGCGAAGCCGAGTAGTAAAGCTAGTAGCCTTAGAAACCGACTTTTCCGAGACTATGTTTCAAGGAGGAATTAATAAAAATGTTACGAGAGGTACACTGCAATATCTGAAGTGTAAGGGAAAAACGAGGAATGTCCATTTTTCGTGATTCTGCAATTTATAGCAAATTTTGTTCACAACTGGCACTGCAGAACTGTCGAATCACAACGGGGTATAAAATTCAAATACCTCCGTAAGATAACGTTAAATATATTTAGTATAAAACTCTGCACTGGAACAAAATACGGAATGTCTTTACTCTTTGCTTAAGCATAGGTTTCTGTCGTGAAGGTAAAGCAAGAATTCATTAAAGTAGAAAATTATATAAGAAAATTAAATTCATTGAACCTTGTTTCTGGTGGAAGCTAAAGTATTAAAACTTAATTTTCTCGATAATGCTGTTTTCTGACATCCCCTGTTTTTTCTCCTTACCCTTCATATGTGCACCACTGTGAATAGTAATGCATCAATGGACTAGAGATTATTAAAATTCATGCCTGAAACTGTAATTATTACTGTTTCGAAATAGGTACAACACGCTTAATTATTGCTAATACATTCGGAAATTATAATTTCTGTTTTGGGGATATAGAGAATTCAATAATGTGGACGTAAATATTAATTAAACTCACGCAAATATCAATTATTGTAATTTGGAATTACAGACTACAACTCCATAATACCAATACAATCAATTTGAGCATACAGTGATTTTAAATTCTACTGAAAATGAAGCTTTGTAAATGCCAGCGATGTAAGTGAAAAACTTCAAAGATCCTTACATCAGGTACAATACTTTAAGGGGTTACATACATTATCGACGTCTAATAATTGATCACTTTTGGTATTTTTTTTATCGAGAGGTGTGAAATAAATCGGAAATTTTATAATTGTATCTTGTTCTGGGGACCTTTATTCATACAAACAAATTTATTTGACACACTTTTGTCATATATTGCCATTCGTTTTCTGCGGTTGCAGCAACCTATGAACCAAGCAGGGGACCACCTTATTAGCATCATAACTTCCCCAATTTACAACCTTTTTTCACGAACTTTGCGTTCATCTATGTAGAATGACATTCTCTGAGGGCCATCAGACCATTTTTAAAATTTTTAATTTTTTTTACCATTTAAAGATCGAAATTGTAGACGAAAAATTGACTGCTTTCTTCAAAATGGCACAATTTTCTAATTTTCTAAAAATTCAAAAGTTTGGCTCGATGGCCCTTAGACAATTCCATTCTGCATAGATTAACGCAAAGTGCATGAAAAAAGATTGTAAATTGTCGAAGTTATCAGGCTGATAATGAGGCCTCCTGCTTGGTGCAGAGGTTGCTGCAACCGCAGAAAACGAAAGGCAATATATGATAACATTGTGTCAAATAATTTTTTTTATACGAATAAAGATCCCAAGGACAAGATACAATTATACAATTTTCGATTTACTTCACACCTCTCGAGGAAAAAAATCCGAAAAGTGGTCAATTATTAGGTACCAAGAACGTATGTAACCCCTTAAACGCGTTTAATTTACTTAGAATATCGCGAAATAAAAAATCAGCTAATCTAAAATTCAACAAAAAATTAATAAAAACCGTATTGCATTTAACGCTTTGAAATCCCTTTATATTATCACTTTATGTGAATCCAAAAGCATTTTTAACTATGCCATCGCATGTGCAACGTGTGGCAGAGAATAGTTATTCCCTTTCAAGTGCCTCCACTTGCAGATGTAGGAGTGCGGCTTAAAGCGTCCGCAGTGCCTCTGGAGCGTTACGATATAGTTGCTACTGACCTTTCTGGAGTTTCCTGATCTTTTCTCGTTCATTCTCGAGAGACTGTTGATACTGAGCTTGATTCCTCGACGACACTGCTTTCTGTTCTTCGATCAACTCGAAAGCCTTGGCCGCTTGACTGAGAAGCTCCTGTTTCTCAACCAGCTCCTTCCTCAGTGATTCGATCTCGACCTAGCAGGGGAACCAAACCTCTTCTGAATTTAATAACCAAATCCAATAAAACTAAAGTAATTAAACCCCCCATCATGCCTTACGCGCTAACTGAAATTAATTTATTTAGGCATCGATTAGTTCACTCTGTTATCCTAGAAGAAATACAATAACTGAAGAAAACAGAGAAATAGTAATTGACTCGCGAGTGACAGAATAGAATCCGCGTTATGAAACAATAATAGGATAGAGCTGATTGAGTTCCAATCAAAGCAATAGACGGAATATGCTTCGTTATCTAACTACACGCGTCACTACACTTATTTGTGCTAGGCTAACTTGTAATAAAAGCGTGCACTGCAAAATTATTGAAAAAGAAATCGTTAATTGGCAGGTTATTGCAATTTAAATGGCAAGAGTTATCGAGTACAGGACCCTCCTCTTTTGGTACATGGTATTGTATCAACACATGCTTAAATCTTTTTTTTAAAGTAAAAAGTAAGAATTAAAAGTAAGAATTTTTACTAAAAAATTAAAATAATTAAAAAGTAAGAATTTTTACAAAAAAATTTAAAAAAATTATAAAGTAAGAAGTTTTACTAAAAAATTTGAAAAAATTAAAGTAAGAATTTTTACTAAAAAATTAAAAAGTACGAATTTTTACTAAAAAAATTAAAAGTACGAATTTTTACTAAAAAATTAAAAAGTACGAATTATTACTAAAAAATTAAAAGGTACGAATTTTTACTAAAAAATTAAAAAGTACGAATTTTTACTAAAAAATTTAAAAAATTAAAAAGTAAGAATTTTTACTAAAAAAAGGAACAACTGCATTAGCAGTAAAAAATTGAACTGCGTGAACCCCAGCTACGGGAATCTTAAAAATCAAATTCAAATTATTGTGTCTATCAATTCAACTTTCATGCGCTTCGTGCAGAGTTCAACGAAATGCTAATGATGAGGTACCTACAGAAAATTGCAACTAGACGTTAATATATTGATAAGGTTGGTGCAGTCTTTAATTCTGTACATACTAATCATTTTTACAGCTAGGATGCTAGAAAAATGTAGTGGCAATAGCTCGGATCATATAGAAACCTTCAACTCAATGTTCTTCTTGATCGCATTCTCGTCGGCCGATGTGATGCCCATTCGTTCCTCGAGAAAATAGATTCGTAACTTGAGGTTGAAATTTTCTTTTTTGAGCGCCTCCAACTGATCTTCATATTCCTTCATTGTTCTGCCGACTCCCGCCCCGTCCCTGGCCCCGATCACCCCCGTCGGGGAGATTTTACCAGGCGATCTGGCATTCGTACCTGGAACACAGAAACGAATATTTCAATACCAGTCCCCGCCATACTGAAAGATCATTTGAAAAAATGGATGTTTCTATTAACTGGTGCTTTGTTACATTTTAAACGGCTGTCTGCAAAATTGAAATGGGTATTTGCAATCGTTTGACCATTTACAAAATGGTTGCTCTGGTCTAATAAAAGTTGATATTGTTTCAGGTTAATAAATACAATTTGTGTTTCCGCGTGGACGTATGTTTCTCTGTTTTTATATCACTACAATTTTACCCAAGATAAAGGGACGTTTTTCTAGAAAATATAAGGGAAATGGGAGTGACGGGGCACTAATATCAACAGAAGTATTAGCTGCTGCCTGTCAACCATTAAAAATCCGTCTTAGTCATATACTTAAGGATTTTAATAAATATCGAGAAATGAAGCTAACTACAACATTTGCAGGAATGTTCAAACATTTCATTCCAAAAGAGCATTCAAAAATTCAAGCAGAACAACTGTGAAAACCCTGCTGAAAGAACAGTAGTGATTGTAAGAAAGACTGAAAACCTCCACTTAACATAATATAATAATAAAGCATTGACTAATGTATTTATTTTCTTCCAACTCGAAACTGCAAGATTGCATTCAAAGTACCAAGTCTCTCAAAGCTGTACATTTCCACGAATGGAGAACAATTAAAGTGCACGTATTATTTAATTCCATGTCAGACGTTTCTTTTAAAGAAATTAATGACCATCGAGGATCAATGAGTTCTTACTTCCCATAATTGGCAGGGCAGACGGTGTTAACCTAATACCCGGAGGTGTTTCGTTAGCGCAACAGCTCCCCTTAAGTCATCTCTGTAACGAGAGAATTTAGTCCAGTGCCCAATGCCTGTCACCTGGAATTTCTATCCTGACACCGTCTCCTTGACAAACGTTCGACGAGCCGCTGATCCGATCCCAGGAACAAGAACCACGGTTGCAATGGTTAGGTAACTTTGCCTTTAACATTTACGTGCTGAACATGAGAACCCGAATTTTGCGCGATCACGTTTACGGCTGTCACAGTTCGACTGCTCCCTAACCCGTACCCCCTGATTCTACCGACTGAAATTGCTCGAGTTGGCAAGAAATAAATCGCGGATAAAAGACGAACTTTTATCGATGCGCGTCCTCGAGATCCTTTTACGAAAGTAAAAGACGGATAACGAAGTTCAGGCGGCCTGGTACAAGGACACCATCCTAGCTCGCTATTCATTGTTTCGGGGATATTCACGCGCTTTGTGTACTTCTTTGCTTTTTTCATTAAATTAGTACTGTCTCTGTCAAGTGAATAAAAGTACTTGAGATACTAGTTGAGAGTCAGAGTGAAAGTGGCTTACTATCAGAGAACTGAACTTTCCCTCGATATAGAATTCTGTTCAATAAGTACCTTTTTAAAATTTTAGGGAGATTCCGGTCTAGAATTGTCGAAAAATCGATCTTTTTGTATTTAATTTCATTTTTCAAGAGTTCGACCTTTTAAGAGACGTGTTTAAAATGATGTGAAATTCGAAAAATCCCTGAAGTTGAACACCTCCCGCCGTTTCGGATGAATTTTTAGACGCCTCGACTTCAACCACTCCCTACTGCCATTTGCAATGATCAATTACAGAAAGAAAAATATATTTCTATGGTGTAAGACATCCTTGATACACGGCAGAAAGTCCCATTAAATTATCGGTGTAATTAATTCCTAAAGCTCACCTATTTTTACGGGTTCTAGAACGGAATTCCGGTTAGACGGTTTAAAAAATCGTTTTTTAAACATGTTTCGAAAGTACATATACTCAAGAATGTACTGTTAAATTTTCACGGAAAAATTCCGATTATTTTAACTTCTAAAGGAGGCATTTTGTAGGGAACGCAGAGGCTCGGCCTCTATGGATGGAAACTTTGAACGCGTTTTTCTCAAAACGTCATTTTTTCACATTGTGAAGACAAAATCACAAAATCTATCGAACCGATTGCTTTGTAAATTTTACTGCTTACTCTGCACACCTATGTCTATCGCAGGGATTACACCCATGTATTTCCATTGAGTCGAACCTACTTTCAAAATCGATTTTGCCCGCCATTTTGCTAATTTTGAAGATAAATCACTAATTATAGGCCGAGCGGTAGGGAAAGTCGTACTGATCAACAATCTATTTGGATTTTTGGTTTCAGGTAAGTTTAACAGCTGAAATCGCCTTCACGGTTTCTCATGCTTTCAAAAGCATTTTAAAAGCAATCATTTTCTTTATTTTATATTTTTTATTTACTGCAGATACATAGTTCAATAAATAGAAAAAAGTTTAATTCCATTACTATAATTCTTTTCATCGCAATAAATTCCTGAAAATCGCTGAATTTATCGGCGCGCTAACCGAAATGACCTCTTAAAGTAAGAACTGTTACTATACCGAAAATTTGAGCAAATCTTAATTCTACAAATCAAGAATTCAAATTATAAACGCGTAGCATTCAATTCTCCGTGTACCAGTAACGTTTAATATTTTTCCATATTGACACGTGTTCTCTTGATCTTCCATCATCGCTTTATCATAATTCTGAAACGTACCCCAATATATTCCAACAGACCTAATATTAAGGGGGTACTCCACTGTGAACGGTCGAAAAATCAAGCTATTTTTAAAGATTATTTTCTCTGTAAATACAGCATAAAACGAAATAAATCGTTTTGATATTTATTAAGCTACTCTTATATTATACCAAAAAAATTAAAAAGTGACTTTCACATTAATAAAACAGCGTACGAAAGAATCCCAGCGAAACCTCCCAGTAATCTCCATATTAAGCCGCGTTTCCATCTTCCGCAACCCTTCATCGTCAAACCACCAGATCCGTTCTTCGTCATCCTGACACACGTCGCGATGCCATGATTTTTCCGAGTCCCTTCACGGGCAAAGTCAATCGTAACGCAAACACGAGTTTGCAGACGCGAAACTAAAGATAAATACGCCGTGGTCGCGGTCCATTTCAAAGACGCACGAGGGGCTCGTGACTAATGAACGTTTAGCGCGAGTCGTCCGTGAACGCGCGACGCAGCCGGGGTTGATCGTTCTTCTCCAGGTGCGCTTGTTGCAATAACTGACCGTTGAATCGATCCTATTCTCGAATTCATTCGAACTACGTGACTGATGCCAATTTCGCGATGCTAAACGGGCGCGCCGCCGTCTTGCTCCCTTTTAAATCTTTTTGGCGCGTCACCAAGCGCCGTTAAACCTTTCAGTCGATCCACGCGGGCCGCCGTCTTCGCGTCGTTTCACGCACATTTTTACCGGCCTCCTCGTTTTTCCTTCGACTTCGCTCCTCTTATTCGTTATCCCAGCAACTCGCCGCGTCCTTCTGTTTCTTCTCGCGCGCGATTCAGAATCCAAAAGGTGAGACGCAGTTGTCGCGCGGCTGGGGGCTCCAGGAATGCGTGCCCATCACGCGAGACGCGACAAGAAATGAATTCTTTCGCTTCTCGCGGTTCCTTAATGTGCGAAGTCTTGGGAACGAGCTGGGGAAATATTGCGCGCTGAAATTTACTGGAGTATGGAAGCTGTAGAATTTTAAGGAAATTAGATCTCGAGTGCACGAGGGCGTGAACACTCCTTCGTTTTGTAGATTAGTAGACAATATTTCAAATTCACATTAATTTGTGAACCTCCAATTACATTTGAATACAATCTATCAAAATATTATTCAATTTATACTTAATTTTCAATTAAATTCAACATAATTCATGTTCATTTTTAAACCTCCAATTAAATTTTAATATAATTTGTCAAAGTATTATTCGATTTATTCTTAATTTTCAATTAAATTCAACACAATTCATGTTCATTTTTAAACCTCCAATTAAAATTGTTAATACTTTATAATATAATTTTATTTGCTGTTGGGTTTATACACTGTGCTCGAATGTGTGATAAAGTATCGGTGATTAATAGGATCAAGTAAACTGTAAATGTCTTACTTTAAAAATATCTTCTGATGGAGCTTTAATAAAATCGTGTTTTTTAAATCCATTTCAAGTTATGACGATACCTGTATTCCAGCATCCTAATTTTCAACCGGCAATTGTAACCAGGGATAATATTTACTTTTTTATTATTAGGATTATTACTTCCCCGTAGATACTTCAACATTACCTAATTTAAATTTCGTGTAGTTTAAATTCAAGATAGGTTTCAAACAGTGGCGGATTTAAGAAAAAAGGCCCAGGTGGTAAACGTTCTGAGGGGCCCATTTTTTCGGGAAAATAAAGCGATAGCTTACTAAAAACGGACTCAGTGTAATAATACAGAAAAAAAATACTTTGGATAAAATCATAATTTCTTTTAAGGATGGGGCTCTGGGGGGCCTTCTGAGCAGGGTCCCAGGTGGTAAACGTTCTAAGGGGCCCATTTTTCCGGAAAATAAAGCGGTAGTTTACTAAAAAAACGGGCTCAGTGTAATAGTACAGAAAAAAAAATACTTTGGATAAAATCATAATTTCTTTTAAGGATGGGGCCCTGGGGGCCTTCTGAGCAGGGGCCCAGGCGGCAACTGCAAAATCGGCCGCCCTGTTAAATCCGCCACTGGTTTCAAATGAGCACAGACATAAAACCTAGCCAAAGTGATCCTATGGGTTTTTAGAGTTCGTAGAGGAATTGGAGCATATGGGTGCCCAAACATTTTCAGTCCCCGAAATTTTCTTAAAGTCTATCTCAAATTTTTGAACATTCGAAATGTGGCTTCTTTAAAAATTTTATGATTGCCATTCACAGCACAGTATTCATTGTATCAAGTATCATTTATTACAAATACACGATTCGTAATTGGCCAGTTAATCCTACACTGGCGACGAAGTGTCGAACACTCTCGAAATCTTTGAAGAGTATCACCTGTCAGGTGGATTGAAATCTCGTTCGAACAGAAACAGATTGGCGATATTGACTGTGAATAATAATTCGTGCTCGAAATACCAACGAAATCCTACTTAAATTTCATTTGCAATATTCCTAAAGAAACGCATTAATTCCAGCGCGCAATGGTCGTACAAGGTTTTGAATGACACTGTTAACGCACTTATTGAAACATAATGGAAAGCCAAGCGAAAATAATATACCCCGATGATAACTTCTGGCATCGACGCAACCAGCAGACTCCACGAATGCATCTGCCAGTTGTGCTTTAATATAGTCTATTAAGCCTGGTAGCACGCGGTACGACCTTTCTTTATGCGACACTATTCACCGCAGAGCGACGAGCATTTAATGTATTCACCGAGGTAAATATCTGTAAGACCAGTTCATTGTTAATTCCTTCTCAAACCAGATAAAACAGCAGAATGTCACGCGAAATGTTAGCTTCGATAAATATGTGAAATATTTATGTTATATTAAATATTTATACTCTAAAGTGTGAGATAAATTTGTTATTTAAAAAAATACCTATTAATTATTTAATGATATACGTAAGAAGGATTGACAGATCCAGTACGAAACTAATAAAACATTGATTAGTAACAAATCTGTCCAAGCGTTTCACTAAAACACCCTGTATATTAATTAAACCTAATATTTGAAAATTCCCATTTAAAATGATGTGTTGCTCTTCGAAAGAAAGAAAGACCAATAATCAAATGCTTTGGAAAGAACAGCAAACTCTGAACTTATTTGTTAGCACATGCCACGGGATCCTCATCAACTACGATATGAAACACATGTGTTCGCATATTTGCAGAAAATATTTAGCTGCACTACTATCACTGTAATGAAAAAAAATCCAAGTGCAAGTAATTTTACTCCAACAATTTTAACATTAATATTTCTGACAGTTCTCAGCATCGCGATCGCAATAACAAGTCAGTGTGTCTTCGAACAACGCGTAAATAATTTTGAGGAGAAGCTACGGTTATCGACAGAGCAGCAGAGTGTTACATAATATCTTACAAAATTCTTCTTCCTTCACCACGTCTGCTCAGTAAAAACTTAGACACGTATCCATGAAATCTTACACGATGCTTCCAACTACCTTTCAAATCACCCATAAAATAACAATACAATATACAAATTCAATCAACACCTTAATTCCCCTTCGCTTAAAATAATTTCTTTAAATTCACAAACACTCTGAACAATCAGTTCCGACCATATTATTATCTTTCCACATTCAGATAACGATTACACGTAATTACCTACAATTATTGATTTATTAAGACACTAATCTTTTAATTAACAGCCACCAGTGCCCATCGCGTAGCGCTCTGCATTTTCGCGAACCACGAAAAAGAAAAATAGAGAGGTGTCTTCCCTCGAGTGGCCAAACGGGGTCACTGTCGCGAGCGTGTATTTATAGTTCTAACCGGACGCGATATCACGGACAAATTCGTTAATCGTAGCACACTGAAAGCAGGATTCCGTACCAAACATGACTTGAACTTGTATTGGCCTGTGCTGGATGTTCTCGAGGGAGGTCGGGGCCGGAGATCTCGACCTACCACATCCCATGCCACGTGCAACGTCCTCCAAGTCATCGCATTTCACAGCACTTGTATGAAACCTACGCTAAACCTAAGCTACGAGCGGAAAAGAATTCTCGCAGTTCCCTCAGGTTCGTAGGTCTTTTCGCGGCGGCTGCACAAACACTAACTGAAACAGAGAATGCCAGAGCAGCGCCAAAGTTTACATCGCAATAACCGACGGTTAAAATTATATTCCAAGCATATACCGTGTCACGTATCTGCTCTACGTATAGGCAGACGTTTCAAGGATTCGTCGAACCACAGCTGCATATGGAACTCTGTGCTCCTGTGAGTACAAATTTTCCATCGATTTTTCTCCTATTCGAGCGATTTCGCTTAGGAAGAGGACTTATTTGGGGTGTGTGAATGTCTGACAGAAAACATCTTTCTGAAGGAAATATTTCTTTCTTTAAAAATTTGGCATCGACTTGTAAAATAAAAATTTCGTACACAAATTTTTATTTGAAATAATGTTTTGCTCATCTCTGCTTGTGAACCATTAAAAATATACAAAACAAATTTTAAATTAGACGATTTTATTTGACTTGATAAAAAATGCACTCAAAACTAAAAAAAAATAATTCTTTTATCGTACTACAATTATGAGATGGTGATGTGTCACTTTAAATAAAAACGTGGGACAGGATGTTTCACAACAAATTCATTTCCACGCTTGTATATTAAATTGAGTCATTTCGATTCTGTATTAAATTAATTCATATCCTGTTGTGAAAGAAAATAGCCTACCCCAAGATTTTATTTAAAGTGACATATCATTATCCTAATCCTAGTACAAGAAAATAACTATTTCTCTAGTTTTTAGTGCATTTTTAATCAACTTAAATAAAATCGTTTAACTTAAATATTTTTCTTATTATTTTCTCTTTAGTGTTTTTAATTAAATTTAACCATTGTAGTCCGGGGCGGTTTGAAATTCGAGGGCTGATTTCAAGTCAATTGAATCGATGGAAGTGGGTTAAAATTGAGTTACAAGATTTTAAGCAAACATACAAACGGACAGAGGAGTGAAGCTAAATAAAAATCGTTTACAAATATTAGGCACATGTCTGTTTGACTCTGCTAATTATTTCTGATAGCTTGTTTGGAGGGAGGCGCACCCTGCTAAGGACTCTGTTCATTTTAATTTTGAATTACTTGTTCAATTTGAAAATTTTAGGGGTAAAATTACTTGGTTTCGAATGTAGAATTGTTTCGAAATAGAAACATTTCTTTCGAAATAAGTCTCGAAATATTCCTTGTTTCACCTAAAAAAAATCTTTAAGATGGTACTTATTCTTGAAAGAATAGTAAATTAAAATATTTCGTCGCGTTAAAATGGGTGAAGTGTATTGGGCGAGTATTGCAATTTCCATTGAAAACAATTGTCTAATTTGGACGTCAACGTTCGGTGCTAATTTTAAACTTCCTAGACGGAGTTGCGAAAAGCGCTTCGAACAAAGCGTGAACTCGTTGTACAGTACAAATCAAATGGCTTATATTTACTTAACCCTCGTCTGGTGGGGTGAAATACCTGTTATGTAAGTGGTGGCGTAGAGTCGGTATATGCTTCATATGATTCAACAAAAAAAGTAGACTGGAAACATACACTAATAGTCACGTGACTGTACTTACACTGAATCTCTGTTAAATTACTGTGTGTCTGTAAATTATAAAAAAACGATCTAAAAATAGAAAAGTGTAAACGATAAATTCAAAAAAAGTTAAGACACTCACAATTTTAGATGTTCACTTACCAACATCAATGAGTTATTTGAGGTTAATTTAAGGATGAATCAATTTTAAAATAAATATAGTTACCACCCTGTAATAGATTTTTCATAATCCAATCGAGAAATATTTCTCCCA
Organism: Andrena haemorrhoa; assembly: GCA_910592295.1. NCBI lineage: Eukaryota > Metazoa > Arthropoda > Insecta > Hymenoptera > Andrenidae > Andrena > Andrena haemorrhoa. Next base: position 19,675,757 of record OU342943.1, read on the forward strand.
AGTGCTTTCCTTAACCCTCGGTTGTCACACCTTTTTTTTCGAACGTCATTGTCACACTGGGTCAATTTGACCCTGCCAATTTTCAATGAGTTGTTAATTAAAAACTATTTGTTAAATTAAGTCTAAAAAATTCTGAGATAAAGTGTGAACATTGTAGAATATATGCCCATCGTTGAAAGTTGACATTTAAAGTGCCATCACGCTTAAAAAAAAATTTGAAGCAATAAGATTTCCGACAAAAAGTTTTTTGCTTAAAAATTTGCAGGGTCAATTTGACCCAGTGTGACAACCGAGGGTTAAGGGTTTTCTCAAACCCTTTGTGTGGGTAAATAGCTCAAACAGTCGTAATAATTGAAGAAAAGAGGGATGAAAATTCTTTAAAAATTTTGTATTCAAATTTGTACTCTTTATAATCTTTATTCGAACGAATTTAAGTTCAAAGATTCTCTTAGCGGCACATACCACTCACGCGTGTGCTCTAGAAACTTGCAAGTAACATGAGTGTATGTTGAAAAAAGCAGGAAGCAAATCTTATCCCACTTCAGGTGTTAGGGTCGATCCCCGGAAGCTGTTCTACTCTTTTAACATGCGTTCCCTCTTGTGGCTGTAGTTAACCAAAATCTGTGAGACTCCTGTTTCCACTTCAATTCCACCCCAATGCAGTTCCAGCGCAGTGTCTGACATCACATGCTCGGGTTCCTGAGAGTATAAATTACCCCCTTTGTGCACCCTCACGTGTCGAGGAAGTAAAACGAGAACGCCCGTACCTTTCCCTTAGCAGGCGACACTGACGCAATTCTGTTCTTCGCCCTTCAACCGAGATTGAATCACGTTTTCTATCGATATTATATATTTACCTCATCTTATGGATATGAAAGCTGTCCAATAACGAAATCAATGTTGTCGTATTGAAGCCGAAGACAACGGATCTAAACCCTGGATTCTTTAGTGGGTTAGAACGAAGGGAATTATCATTTCTAAGAAATTGCAAAGTTAAATAGAACGTTGTTATGAAAGGGTTAGGTTAAGCGACGAGACTGAAGGTTAATACAAAAGTTGTAGAGGTATAAGTTTCCCATTTTTCTTAGGCCGTTTAGTTTTGTTTGCGGGAATAGTAAATGATATGTGTCGAACAATGTAATTTAAATCCCCTGCCACGATTTAATTCTAATATTTCGTCTCTTTTACTTATACATGTAGACTTGAATATCATATTCCATGCTGAACGTGGAACACTCGAGGTATTCTAACACACACGATTTTACGTCAGCTTTATTTCCCCATTTTTACTGGATGAACTACCAATCAACTCAATTCTCATCAACTCCAAATTCTACACACACAAGAAACATAATAAGCCCAACTTTCTCCTCCAAAAGAGTAGCACTAAGAAGACCCTACACAATTCTGTCCCACTAAAAACAAATACCATTAATTAAAAATCAAACCCTTCATCACCTTATTCTCAAATCCACCTACGACCAATCAACCGGAAAACAATAAAGTCACACCAGACATAACAATGTAAATGCAGCCCACCGTGACTTCTAAGCCTTCGTTTGGTGTCAAAACCTTTCACATTTAGTAGCTTTCATCCGTGTCAGACTTGATGCCATCTCACCTGGAAGCTTTCGCAGAACCGTCGACCACCCTAGAACTATCACGGAAGTTTAATAGCTACTGCGCGTCGCGAGAGGACGTGGAACGATGTCAGGGACATGGTTCGTTTGTGATCCCCGCGTTTCCGTATATCGATCACCGAATTTCCGCAATTCGAGTGCATCGATTCAACTGCAATATCCACTTTCTCTTTAATCCACCCTTCTACCCCATTCTCTCTCTCTCTTCTCTCCCTCCTCTCTCTTCACTCTCTCATCCCTCTATCACTTGTCTCACCTTCCCCTACGCCCTCTCTCTTTTCTACTCTCTCCTCTATCATTTCTCTCACTCGCTCCTCTCTCTCTCTCTCTCTCTCTCTCTCTCTCTCTCTCTCTCTCTCTCTCTCTCTCTCTCTCTCTCTTCCCTTCTCTCTCTCTCACTCACTCACTCACTCACTCTCTCTCCCCCTCTCTCTCTCTCTCACACACACACACACACACACACTCTCTCTCTCTCTTCCTCTCGCGAACGGCCGCGGTGAGCTCGCGTATTTATAGATGACACATTTAGGCCAGAACAGAGTTTCGACTATCTTTATTTTGGCAGGCCGCGCTCTCCAGCCCCTCGGTGTCTGCCCAACCAGCCGGCCGACCTGACTCGTTCCGTAATTAAAGCACCGCGGGAAATCGCCTCGAACACGGGCCCGCGCAATTGTAATTTCGCCAGTCAGCCATCAGCCCGCATTAAATGTTAGGCCACGAATCAAGATCAGAGAACGGTCAGACTATCCCCGGTTATTTCGGCCCGCTCGCAACGGTCGCGGCGTTGCGACACGGTGGTGCCGCCGGTTACACGCGCGCCCGTGTCACCAGGAAACCACCGTGATCGATATGCGATCCGCTGATTAAACTCTGCAATAGAAAAGGGATCGGACAGTCCCCAGGGAGACGATGCTAACATTGTAAGTCATCGGTTGGCAATGAAATTGGGGGATTATTATTGACGGTTAAGCAACATTAAAACGATTAGTGTTTTAGATATTGTTAAAAAAAAAAATTTAGGAGAAGATTGAAACTGTCTGATTGTAGCGTGTGAAAAAATTCTTGGGTGCGGTTGACAGACTTGACGAGATAGTGCGATCCTGTCGGCGGGAAAGTACATAGTAGTAACGCGTTATCTTCGGGGACGTGGATATCTTGGTTTTTTTCTACTTACAATTAGCGTTGGCTCTGAATGAGGAGTAGCTTGGCTTATTCACTTTTCAGAGAATGGAGATACGGTTGAAAGCAGGGCTCGAAACTAGGGATTGCAATACCGGTAAATCGGTTTACCTGTTTCCCGGTAAATCGCGAAAAATATCCCCAAATTTTTACCGGTAATTCGCCAAATTTTTACCGGTAATTCGATAAATTACGTACGGCAATATAGCGCATATATGCGTTCATTAATTCCGTCGACATCTACTACCTTATCAGTGAAAAAAAAACTTCAATTACTAATAAAGACGGAAACCGAAGTATCTCATGAAGAACGAACTCTGATTCAAAAGAAAAGAAAAAATCTGAATCAAGTCATAAAAAAATGGACGTATTTTCAAGTAGAAAAAGTAAGGAGAAAGTATACGATTTTTTAATGACTACCCAACAAGTGTAGAATCTGAGAGCGCTTTATCCGTGGCTGGATTATTTTGTAAAAAAATTAGGTCGCGATCAGGGTACCAAAGTTTAGACAAATTATGTTTTTCGCACTTATTTGTTCAAATGAATTGTTAAATAAAAAATATTTAATTATGTATGTAAGTTAAGATTCTTTTCGTGGTGAAGATCCATATTACTAAGTATTGCTATTTGTTATACAAATATATCTATTTTGTGTTATATCATTTTATATTTTATGTTCAGAATAGTTTCATTTGCATATATTTTTTATAATGTTCGATTAGAGTTAAATTTTTTTGTAATGTTTACTCTTATATTTTCAATACCTTAAAAAGATACTGGTAAATTACCGGTAAACCGGTTTTGATTGAAAATTTTACCGAATTGCCGGTAATTGAAAAAGTCGGTAAATTTGCAATCCCTACTTGAAACGGTTCCGAAAATAACTGTTTAAAACTGTTATATAAAGGTTCTGATTAAAACGGTTATGGAGAACCCTTATTCCAAATAACTGTTATGAAGAACCGAAATTTCCAACCATTACCTGTTTCGGTTACGGTTCTTATTTCCCTCCTCATATTGGTTCCATAACCGTTATTGCTTCGGTTCTGTATCGGTTCCGAAACAGTTCCAGAATCAATTTTTGTACCTATCAACTTTCCCCTAATTGATATCATTAATTATTGTAGCTGCAGATTACTGTATATGTGTACATTTTATACAAAATCCTTATAGAAGAAGGAGAAACATTTATTTATACGTATCATTGATTTCTAATAAGGCGTTGAAATAAATAAATCAGCTACATATTTTTTACATTCACACACCCTATATTATTCAGAATAGTAAGTTAAAAGTTTCTCCCGTTTCTATAATGATTTTGTAAAAAGTGTACACATATTGGGGTAATTTGTAGCTACAATAATTAATGATATCAATTAGGGAAAAGTCGATACAAGAATTGATTCTAGAACTGTTTCGGAACCGATATAGAACCGAAACAATAACGGTGATGGAACCGATATGAGGATGGAAATAGGAACCGTAACCGAAACAGATAATAGTTGGAAAATTCGGTTCTTCATAACAGTTATTCAGAATAAAGGTTCTTCGTAACCGTTTGGAGAACCAAAATCGATATTATAACAGTTTTCAAGCCCTGGTTGAAAGACGCGCAGCACAGTATCCAGAACTTTATCTGCCACGCGTTTTAGAATAGATTTACGTTTACTACCGACCTTTTTAAATGTTTGGACTTGCAACAGAGATATTTCGGTGGTGCTGCTTCATGGATCGAAATTAAGATCGAATTCTTAATTACGAATTTTATTACATGGAGTAGTGTATTCGAAATTATTATTCGGATAACTGAGAGTTTCGTAGTATCGAGGTTAAAATAACTGGATCAAATATTTTTAAGAATATTTAGAGATTGTTCAGGATTTGAAGGTAACACTTCTGAGTGCAACCATCATTATTAGACTGCGGATATTTATGCGCGTAATATATGCAAAAAGCATATGCAAATATGCACGTAAAATATGCCATGTTTATTTTTATCGAATTTGTTCATGGTAGACTGACGGTTCCCAATTTCTTTACTGGAGCTCGAAGAATTTGTGAATGTGCCTTAATAAATGTTAAAGTTTTTAGAAACTTCCGCCTGTTGGAAAACATTCTGACCAGCTGCAATTGCAACATTATTTCCATTAAAAGTTTCAACTGCCTATTTGCAGAAATAAAGTGAATAGTGAAAATTAATAATTTCCTCTTTAATTTTATCGAAATTGTTTATGTGTACCGGGCGATTGGAATGAATGAAAGTCTCTACTAATACAAACTTATTCTATCGCATAATATCAACATTGGTACTTATCACTGATGTCACATAACTGCTCCATAATACGTCTATGATCGCAGCCAAATACAGTCAGATAGACATAAAAGATATATGTAACATATGTGCATATGCCTTTTAACAAAGCATATGGAATATGCAGAATAATTTTATTATTATTTACTAACAATAATTATTCAAAATACTTGGCGCTGCGTTCCGAATTGGTGTTGCTAAACTGAATAAATATGTTTAAATTGCATTAATCTTTTTCTCTCTTTCTTGTGCGTGCGTTCGTGAATGTGTGTATGTGTGCGTGTGCATATGCTACGTATGATATTAGAAGTAAATATTAAATATATGTAGAATAATAAATCTGACTGCGTTTCTAGTATGTATATGTATATTATGTATTTTAGATTGTAAGGGAGTTATTGTAAATTATTAATACTAAGCCAATTACCATTTCTTCGGTTTCGCAGCGCCAAGTATTTTGAATAAAATATTTATTTGCATAAAAATATATCTGCTTAATATTATTTAATACATTTTTTCATTGTACCATTGTGATTTTTTCTTTGTATAAATAGCCGTTGCAATAATTGGCGCAATTGTTGTATATCATTATTTTTGTATAGGTAAATTATTATTTACTAACAATAATATATAATTTACCGTCTTTAACCTACACGCCCTCCATTTATTTACGTGACCAGTAAAATATGAAAAAAAAGTCTTTTACTTAAAGCCAAAAAGGAAATATATTTTCCCCGTGCGGTACAACTCTGCGCGCGTAGAAAATCGAATATTGCCGAAGGAATATCGAAAATTCACAGAATTAGCGACAGTAAGTTCATGACCAGTCATAACACGTCTGCTTCCCCGGTTTCTTTGCTTTGTCCTCTTATTTATCTGACTAGTAACTAGGAGCTTCCTCTATACTTAGATGCGCCATGCACGACGAGAGTTACAAGCAATAAAACTCGGAATATATCTTGTACAAAGTGTCCGTGCAAGTACGACAGAGTCACGGGTACCCTGGGAAGCATTTCTAAATTGCTAACTTCCAAATAATTTCTGCCACCTATTATTTATCCTACTGATTATTGCTTAATTGTTACAACTGTACGCGATACACTCAACACGCTGGAACAAATAAATCGGAGAAGATGGCACTCCGTGGATTAAAGTTTATCGCCCTTTCCGCGCGTGTTAAATACGTAAAAATAGCATTAGCGCTTGAATTATCAATCGGTTTATAAAGACACCAGGTTTTAGTAGACCCGTAGGAGTCTGGCTTGATCCCAATCATGTCAAAGTATAAATGAAAATGACTCGTGGGCGGCTGTCCGGGAACGGGCAATTAATTTCAACTACATAATGCCCTGCGTTCGTTAGTTAACTAAATAATGAATCACGCGTGGCGCTTGCAGTTTGTTGCTCCGAGTAAAACAGCAAACAGTTTGATGATTATTTCTACGAGATTAAAGAATGCAATTGTGTTAAGGGTTAGAATGACTTTGAGGGAATCTTTTACTACGACTTTACTATGTAACATCAGTTTTTTTAGTACACAAGTTTATAAATGGAGAATGTTGAAGTGTTAAAAGTATGACCTAGGGCTGAGTTTAATTTTGGATACTCAATTTGTGAGATTTGCGTAACACTTGGGAAACTGCCCGTATATCGACCAAGATCTATTTTGTTCCTGACCGTTCCTAATCTCACGAAGCTTCTCTACTCGGCTAAACAGTTAATACGAAGAATTTTCCTATTATTGGAGAGAATTATCATAATGGAAAATATTGCGTGCTTCGTAATACGCGGAAATTAAGAATTATCTTGTGTGCGTGCAGGGCGGTTCTATCTTCAAGGCACGGACAAACATTGAACAGCTGGTCACCTCCCTCAGGATTCCCATCTGCAGCTTATCAGGACTTTAAAAGATACCACGATCTTGTAGCAATAGTATGTGCTTATCGTGTAAATTCCCACCACTTTTGGCAACTTAAAAATGTAATCACACAAAATTCTTATTTTCCTTTATATTTAGGATTTATGCCAGCTGCCCTAACTTCTTCCCTCATTGGTGACCAAGGTTCACATTAACTAACCTTCGTATTAAAGTACATTCTTTATGCCTTTTAGAAATTGAATGTTTAAATACTGTATCCACCAGTCACATCGAATAAGGTTTTGCAGAATATAGTTTTTGCCCTATAAATGCAAAGCAAATTCATCTATATCCCACTGACTGTAAATACATGTAATCTATGTGTATTCAAAAAGATCACGCAAAGCCCCGAACTCAAGAATTTCACCTTATCTCATATTTGTCAGCAATAAAACTGCACCGCTGACACGTCTCTTCTCAACTTTCAAAGTACAATTATTCTTATTTGGTTAAAGCGAAACAGAGTCCAAATACAGTTGAAACATTTAAAAAGTATCGTCACTGAAGGCAAGGCTCGCTTCGAAACGTGCCTCGGATCAAGCGCCAAGGCTGGAGAATATTTTTACTACGCGGAAACGAGAGGGATCCGTATACACGGGATGAAAAGCTCGCCTGTGCTATGCATAACAACCTCTCGTGCGGTGCTCGAGGAAGCTCCGGCATCCAATGCAAATTTCGCATTCCAAGCTGGCCGCAAGAGTTTAGACTTTTAGACGATAGGAGAGAGCCGGGGCCAGCTGGAGCAACAAACATCGGTTTCGATGCAGACAATGCACCCGTGTGCGGGGTATCTGCGGCGCAGCCATCGCGCCATGGAAAACGTCCAAATGCTCGCGAAGGTGGCGAATAACGGCGCGGCGTCCGCGGGGCAACGGTGTTACAGAAATAAATACAGAGCAGAGTCGCGACACGTCGGTACCGTGGCTCGTCTTGCCGCGGACCCACCGAAATAAATGGACCACCGCTTCCTGTAATCCGAGATCGCGAAAAACACTTTTCCAGGACGCACGGTGTTGTTTTTGCCGGGGTAGAAAAACCCTCGTCGCGCGGCCGACTTCCGATCTTCGCGGCTATGTGCCGCGTTGCGAAATGGGGGACTGGTGCAAGTTCCTACGGTATTAGATGTTTATCTGCGCTGCAAACGATAGGTTTCGCAATCCCAATCAACTGTTTTGGATCAGGGTGATTGATAAAAGGGTACCTATAGAAGTGGGATATATGTGTTTGAACTAATGTGGCGATGGTAGTAATTTAATCTTCTATATATATATAAAAGGCAAAATATGTAGGTATGTTTGTTAGACGAAGGCTAGCATTCAATATATCCGCAGCTTTGGCATGAGCAGGTATTCTTCGTCACCTTGGAAACAAATATGTTGCCAACCCCTTCAAGCACCCCTAAAGGCTACCACGTGTTAAGGGTACTATAGTCTGATTTTCGAGAGTTGAGACCTGAGGCGGGTCCCTCGGACGGAGCGCGGTTTAAGGAGGTTCGGTACCTCACTTGCGGGGCAGGCGGCGAGAGTGGTAAGCCTATGCTTATACATGGGAGCTCTGCAGTGATACCAATCTTAGATAAAAAAAAATTATGTAGACAAAAATGTTATTTACATGTCTATTCCTAAGAAAATTATTACTACACTGTTTGTTTTGGAATTCAATTAAACAAAAAGTATGTTTAATGCAGCTAGAAACAACGTCGCTTTGCGTCCATCTTTTTTTCTCTTTCCATCTCACAGTTGTGGCGCCCTTTTGCGCGTTCGTACTGGTTCGCAACAAATTATTAAATACATGTTTATAGCTTGGTAGTGTTTTTACCAATTTTTACTGTATCCTTTGTACAAGTATACATTGTATAGATGACTACCCGGTGTACAGCGTTGCCACGTTTCACACAGTTCCTTCAGGCAGTTCCAAAAATACGAGAACATTGCTGTCTATTTATTCAATTACCTAATAAACCGTACGGTTCATGTCCGACTTTCTTTTTTAGAATTTCATGGGAATACTTAAGCTTTTCATTGCAACATTTTTTAGGACTTTTTCACTATTTTTAAAGACTCTGTGTGACATTTTATAGAAATTTTATCGTTTCTCCCATAACAGCCTGTGTATAAGAGCGCAACTTTGATTTCAATTTTTTCAAAAACCGTGCGGTTAATCGACTTGAAATTTTGACACAATGCGGACAACACTTTAAACATTAGATTAGAACACTTTTCAAAGATTTCTCATTACTTTTTCTCCGGTATCGAACCTCCTTAAAGGTCCACGCACACATATCCGTTCCGTGTCAGTTCTGTTCCGTCGTGCCAGTGGTAAGAAGAAGAGGGGCGTAGAGGGTCTGACTACCGGTATCTTTTTAAGGTCTTGAAAATATAAAAGTAAACATTACACAAATTTTTGTTAACTCTAATCGAACATTATAAAAAATATATGCATATGAAACTATTCTGAACATAAAATATAAAATGATATAACACAAAATAGATATATTTGTATAACTAATAGCAATACTTAGTAATATGAATCTTCACCACGAAAAGAATCTTAACTTACATACATAATTAAATATTTTTTATTTAACAATTCATTTGAACAAATAAGCGCGAAAAACATAATTTGTCTAAACTTTGGTATCCTGATCGCTACCTAATTTTTTTACAAAATAATCCAGCCACGGATAAAGCGCTCTCAGATTCTATACTTGTTGGTCGGGTAGTCATTAAAAAATCATATACTTTCTCCTTACTTTTTCTACTGAAAATACGTCCATTTTTTATAACTTGTTTTTTATAAAGTGTGAGTAAAATCACTATGAAATTAATTACCATAATTAATATTGCCATTTCACGGTACGCTAAAATCAATTTCAAGAAATTCAATAACACGTTCGTTAGACAAAGAGATTCAAGGAATACATCGCAGACAATGGTCCTCCCACCCCCAACGGTGTTTCACAAAAATAGGTCCGTGTAGTTTAATCGATTCCAGTACATCGAATTAAACTACCCCGCTCGAATAACCGTTTCAATGATTGCTACGTGGTCTTGTTATCCTGTGGATAGAAAGCAACGTGGGAATTAACCTGTTAGCTGGGTCATTTCTCTATCAGAAACGCCTCCGTCACTTTAAGATTTTTAAAGGTGAATTAACTCATTTCGTTCACAGTGAACGAACTCACTGTTTTCGCACGAGTATAAATATAATTAGCTAATTTTGCTGAGTACAGAATTTTCGAACGACGAGTTAACTCGTCCTGCCGAATGCAGAGGAATGCTGAAATGACGAGTTAAGTCGCCTTGCCCAATGTAGAGGAATTTTCAAGCGACGAGTTAACTCGTTTGTATAGCCCGATGCGGAGGAATTTTTAAACGACGAGTTAACGCGTTCTATCCATTTAATAGGGGAGAATACTGCGCGCAGATGTTGCGCGATTCGCCCGCAGAGGAATTAACTGCGGACGGACAGCGAGCACGTGCGATTTTATCTATAGATCTAGGACCACGAAAACCTAGATCAAACCAGAACGAAATGTTGGTCTGGCTCTGGCGCGGATTCGTTTACCAACGGCCAAATTTATGCATTACTATAAACCAGGCAGTAGCCGAGCTCCGTTCTAGCTGCGTCTTGGCTATTAGCCACTGTTCAGTTCCCCGCGCTACACCCATTGTGCTATGTATGCATTTATCAGATTTGAAGGGCTGCAGAAAATCGTGTTCAATGGTAAAAGATTGTGCAAGTGAGAATTATTAATCTCTTTAATATTGGTAAAGCGAGGAGGACTGTGTGGGATTTGGTATGAGATAGAAGACAATGTCTGAAACCCTGAACGTGACCACCCCTGATGCAGACGTTAGATTACGCCGACGTGGGCCGACATATGTAGTCGCAAAATATACGTAACCACGAGGAAAGAGGTTCGTTGCCCCGTTTTCATCGCGATAGATACAATTACCCAGACGCCACCGCGTGTGAACTCTCGCGGGCTCTATTATACAGGATGCTGCAGTTACCGTTGCTACAGTAGCAGTCGATTGAAAATGTAAAATATGACTGATAGCAAGAATGCCGCAATCTGATAAATATATTTCATGGGGAATTACTTCGGTATCTATTTCATGCATATCCTATCTGCTTTGTACAGAGTGAGGGGATTCTTCGCAGTTCAGAATGTACCACGGATGCCGGCAAAATAAGTAGAGCTTATTGTTAGTATCAGAGACAAGGTATTGGGAGTAGAACATTAGTATGCGACACTAGCGGTCAGTGCGCGAACTAGTAGTAATGGCCGACGCAAGTATACTATTTATTGCGGTCTATCAATTTTCACAGTATCGACAAACTGTATGGAGAAAAAATGTTGTGCAACAAATTGTAACGCTACAGTGAACAATAATCTCAATTTAAGTTTTCATAAAAGTGCGATAAAGTGAGGCAAATAAAATTGTCCACATTACATACGATTACATATTCCAGAATTGAGTCTAAATGTACTGTCAACATTTTTACTCTAAGAAATAACTTTGAAAAAACTTTTATACTACTAGATCCATATAAACATATAGTAAAAGGTATACTTGAGTCGTCCATATTTGTTTTGTCACACTAGCGCCACCGTTCCCGCGGTGGTAGATTCGTTTGCCAATAGGATAAACTTAAACATATCTACACTGCATTCCATATAAGAGCATACCGACGCCCCTACCGATTTGCGACTGATCTGCGCAGCTCCCACTACTACCCACGGTTTGAACCGCACGCGATTGGTCGTGGTGGTTTCCAAGGAATAACTGGTCTATCCCAAACGCGGGACCTGATCGTTGTCAACGTAAACAACGTCCCGCACAGTGATGCTAGAATCGTCGGACGCGGAACCAAACGCTTACCTCCACTATGCCCTACCGTTGTCCCCTACTTTCTTCCCATCGCGCTGCACACAAACATATCCCTACCCTTGTCCGTGTGCTCGGCAGCCCAACAGGCAGCTCGCACGAACAGGAGTAAAAATATGCTTGTGAAACGAGTTGAAATTAACCCCCTTAGAGCGAATTTGGGCAGCAAACAAAAATTGCGTTGTAATTGGGAATTTGCATGATTCTAAAAAAAAATATATTTGGGAGCTCCTATATAAGTTGTATTGTAATTTTTTTTTTCATAATTTTTTATTGCATATTAAGCGAGAAAAAAATTATTAGAAATTGCAATATTTAAAATTACCGAAAACGATCTGGAAGTTCCCGAGCGTAGCCGAAGAAGCCTGTGACGTCACATGGTAGTATTTTCACACTTTTAGCATTGAAAAATACATTTTTATTAGCCGGCTGTTTTGATATACGTATGCATTACTATTAGACGGCTGTTTTCATATACGTATTTTTAGGCAACTCATAACACCAGTTTCACGACGCAATCATAAATACATAGCAGCCATTTAAAACTACTACTATGTGACGTCACGAAGCTTTACGACCAATCAAAATCGTTTCTTCGCAATACGGAACGTTTCAAACATTACCAATTTTTAATTCCATTTTTTAATACTTAACGATTTATAATAAATAAAAATTTTATTGTACATTTATTGCTTATGATGTATATTCAGCTTATAAATAATAAATTATGCAATCCTTTTCAAATGCAAATTCCCTATTGCGAGGAAATTCGCTACATATTCACAAAGTTTCAGAATTTTTTGAATCTCCGGTTTCGGGATCTTCCCTTGTGAGATATTCCAAGGTACACCAATCAAACAATTACCGTACACAGTTGCGACTTATCTATGTGTGTTAAAACTCGAGTTTACTAATTCCTCCAGAAATAATCTTGTTTTAAATAAATTAGACCCATTTTGCCGACGGGTTATCGAGGTCCTCGTGATCTCTTTGCCGCTGACGTCACCGTTTGCCCGTCGCTCTGGTCGCCGCTGCGCCAGCGAGCATTGGCGCGGGCACTCGTGCCTGCCAAGTCGCCACTTCTGCACGCCTATGTAGTCTATTCTATACCTCGGCAGTAATTACACTGGCGTCGCTACTGTCGCTAATGTCGGTAAGTCGGTAATGTCAATGATACCGGTAACGTTGGCACTGCCGCTACACATGTAAACAGGCTTTATGAAATTGTGGGATTTATAGAATTCCTAAGGCCGTATACGCATTTATAAAAATGCGAATGATTAATCGTTTCAAAAGGTTCGACTTCGCATTCCCAATACAGCAAGTTAAATCGATTAATTGAGAAGATTGTATTCCCATGGTCCTCCTGACCAATACACTCAAATTAAATAGTAATTTTATTCTCATCAGTATGTAGGACAGTCGATGATTTTTCTATCAGCACGGCTATCAGTCTGCGAGCCGTTCATCGTCTATTAGAGATGTCGATAGAGGGACAATTGTCCAAGGGGAAATGGCCAATAAAGATAGTTTCGCTAGGGAATGAGGAAGGTAACTGATCGCTCCATTGTCAGCCCCAATATTGAGTGGCCGGCCTCTCGTTTAAGCAGACAGATTAATCTCAAGGGATCTCTGTACGTGGCACGTTCATTTACGACAGAACTATAAGTAATAAATACGTATCTGTAATCGATTCTTACGCAACGATCTGTCTCGATCGTGGACCGTGAAATTATATCCGCTCCCTCCTAATAATCGATGGCTCTTGTATCAGCCATATAAAAACAGTAACGAGTCATTAGTCATTGAATTACGACCCGAACATCAACGGGCTACTTACGAAGACGAAAATGTTACTTTGCACAGTATATCTTTTGCTTTTGATTCCTTAAACATTGTTCGGCAGTTGACGAGTATTTACCCCATCAACGTTTCCAAAAAGGGGCTGTAAAGGTCTCTTGTTGTTTTTCCCCGAAGTGTAAGGAATTGTAGGTATATTTACAACAGTGGATATTTTCAATAGTGCTTTTAACATAGTACTTCCTTTTCGATTGTCTCAAGGTTTCTTATAGATAATTTCTTATTATCTACAATTGTTGGAAATTGTTGAAATGCTTACTAACCCTGTTTTTATTACTCTAGAATTTTTCCTCAACGTTATTTCTGAAATTTTATTTTCGAAATCAACGTTATTTTGTTGTGAGAAATATATAGACAAAAATTGAATTGGGAATTTTTCACGGTCCTATTTCTTCTCTATCCAGTACTTGTGCGTGATGTGAACTGATTTCTTGATAAAAAGATTTTGAAAATTCACTCGGAAGTTCTCTTTAGGTATAAAATCATGTTACGCTTGTAATGTCAAATTAATTCAATCTTAATACACAAAATTATAACAATCGATCAAGAAGCGTTGATTACTTGCTTACCATTCGTTAATGGCATGGTCTCGTCCATCGTAATGTCCTGCAGCGGCATGGTTGTGCTGCAACAAAAAACAAAAACTACCAATTAGTTACAAATTTCTCTGAACGAACTAACCTTATATATAATCAATCGTTTCATTTTTCCAAACTATTCAGCCCTTGCGATATACAAACACAGAAAATACAGAACATATTTACTTCAAACTTTTATTAATTAATCAAATATCATAAATCGCCAAAGGAGCTCAGAATTTTGTACCATATTCCGCCATTTTTGATATACCTACTGCAACGGAAGTGACCAATTTCCAACGTCACTGGTACCTAATTTGTTTACACAGCATCCTTCGTTTATTTAACTTGAAATTCGAAAACGCCACGTGACTCACAACGTTGCAGCGTAGCACAAAGAGGAAGCTCGAGGGGGACGTGTCCCTTTTTATATTTCGAAGGGACGATAATGAGAGGACCCGAGCACAGCTCAAAGGCGGTTTATTTTCGGAATAGGGCCGAAAATGGAGCGATGGCACGTGGTCCCTCCCGATTCCACAGGAAATAGACTCTACGAACTAGACCGAATTAGATAAAACGTTTAAAAAGGATCAAGATGAAGGTTGCCATCTATTTCCAGTGCGACGCCATCGGTTAAGACCAAAACATCGATTCGGTAAGGACAAGGTTTGCGCATAGATGGACGATTAATCAGCCGAATCGACGGCAATCCGAAGCATGCCATTGGAATTGAATCCTACCGATTTCAGTGCTGCGAAGCCCTGACCATCTCTACATCGCTGGTTTTCTTCCCTGTCTTTTTTTAACACGCTCATTGCCACGGGTATTTTAAGGGTCTTGTCATAACGTGATTTGTGCACCAAGTGTGGTACACTGCATATGAGCCGTTCAGAGGACAAATCGATTAACTCCACTTTTTGAAATATTTTAAATTTAAGTGTCAAAGCACTTGGTTCAGTCATAACTTTTTTTATTTATAATAAATTAAAATATTTCAAAAAGTGGAGTTAATCGATTTGTCCTCTGAACGGCTCATATCTGGCCTGTGAGCAGGGTTACCAATTTGACTTTTCTGACGCCAAATTCCGGAAATCTGGCATTTTTTTCAACTTGGTTGGCGTTGGAAAATTCATTTGGCTTTTTTTACAATTCTTTCCCTACAACTTTTCTTTTAAATAATTTCAAACAGAGCAGTTTTTGTTTATTTCAGCATCAGGGATTTAAGGAGCTTGCTGCATTTGTCCTTACTTGCCTAATAACTCCTGTAAGCAATGCTGTAGTTGAGAGGATCTTTACTTTTGTACACAATGCAGCTGAAGCTTCTGCTTCTTGATGCCATTATAAGAATTAGAGCAGAACTAGTGCTCTCAAACAAATGTTGCAATGATTTTAGTGTATCTCAACAAATAGTTCAAAATTTAACAACGAAACATTTGTATGATTCCAGTGAAGAGAAGCTCTGGAGCTCGGACTTTTATTGTGATTTAATTACTATTAATATTTTTCAAACATATTTGGCTTTTTTCTGGCTCCTTTTTTTGGCTTGTGAGTCCGCGTGCACCACATCTGGTACACAATCAGGGGCGTCTGGAGGGGGTGCAAAAGGGGCAGTTGCCCCCCCCTGGCATTTGAAAAAAATCGTTTATTTTTCAAAATCGAACTTTAAATTTCGGTTTTAAATTTTTAATTAAATTGACACTATAAAATGGGTTAAAAAAAGTAAGAGGGGTATATTTTTCTTTACCATCATTCCAAAGTTGCCTCCCCACCACCCTAGAAAAGTCTCCGGACGTTCTTGTTAACACAATAAAACGTATGCATCAAATACTATAAGCATTATTAATTGATAAATATTTTTTCGTGGTCTCAGGAACCGTATTAGCAGTTATTTCAGTAACACTGTGTAATTGGCAAGACTGCTGTGTACAAGAGAGTGGCCAATTTAGATCGCTTCAAGCGAATACATGTCATCGAAACAATTGGTGACGTCGAAAAATGTTTTAAACAAAATCTAGTGGTTTGATGTCGATATTTCTTAAATAAGATTCTATACATTCGTATGCACTGATGCAGTTGTTAATTCACTATAAAAAAAGTATTAGGGTATTTCCGCCGAAAAGTCATTAGTTCAGTTAGGAGATATGTAATCGCACAGTATAACAATTATTGAATCTTATAAAAATGTATTTAAGGTTAATTGAATTTTATAAGTGTGAAGATTTATTTAATATTTAATTTTATTAAAAGTATTTAAACTAATTTGATTATTGGACGGTAATTGAACTTAATAAAATTGTATTTAAGATTAATTGAATGTTGTAAATTTGAAAGTTGTGTAGATTTATTTAATATTAAATTTTATTAAAAGTATTTAAATTAATTTGATTATTGGAGGGTAATTGGATTTTATAAAAGTCTATTTTAGGTTAATTGAATTGCTTGAAAAAGTATCTGCGTTCATTTAAAAAAATGAAGTTGACCTTCAAGTCTCCTCCACGCATCAAAAAAATAAACTCTTAACATCGAGTTATCCCTACTTTCAGTGTTGCGAAAGTAGATACCTCGCAAGTTATACCTCCATTCCGAACTTTACAGAAACACACTTATAAATTGCTCGAGGGCTTTCATTCATATCCTTCTGAATTATTCTTCGGCTTCATCGTTCAAACTAACTCGTTAATATCTAAATGCCCAATGAGATCACCGGTTCCGAAATTCCTAAGCGAACCGTTTTAGATGGCGACGGATAGGGGCTGAAGATCCCAGACAGCGCGGGGCTAGCAAATAATAACGGAACTCTTAGAACTTGTTAAGATCCGCGACAACCCGCTGGAGGGACGTTATATCCCGTTAATTACTCATTTCACGTTTCAACACTGACTTAGCAGGAATAGCTTTTGTATGAAATCTAAATTAAACCTTTCTGGAAATTCTGCATTTCCTTATTGCTTTCGCGCAGTTTGAAGTGGCCCGGCATGATAAATCACTGACATGTCACGCAAACGGTTTTACATCACGTTAAGACGTCGTTCGTTAGAACGCTGATAATTGCAATCAAAATCTGGGTTGTACTTAACTATAACGAATCGTTCCCTTCGAATTATATTTGATTGCTGGGCAAAAAAGGCACTTCCCTAACGAATGTGCCATGAAGTAGACTGTGTTTTATTAAATAATCTGCATTTTATTTGTTGGATTAATACGTTGTATGATAAGAGTCATTTCTGTTAGGTATATTATATTGTTGCTGAAAGTAACATTGATTATCTTCAATTTTCGGAAGTAATTTGAAATTATTCAGAAGAGAGCGCGGACATTATTGTGAGGAGCAATAGTTTTGATTATGAATTCCTTGGAGAATTTAAGGAATATAAGAAGGGATGAGACCAGTGGCGGATTTAACGGGCCCCTGCTCCATCTTCAAAAAAAAAAAGAAATTATGATTTTATCCAAACATTATATATTTTTTTTATTACTACGCTAGCCCGTTTTTAGTAAACTGTCTCTTCATTTCCCCGAAAAAATAGCTCCTCAGAACATTTGCCACCTGGGCCTTCTTCCTTAAATCCGTCACTGGATAAGATACAAGTAAACATTTGAAGGATTCGCAAACAGTGTCAATATTGGTATCTCGTATTCGTGGTTACTGTATGATTAATGGATGATTATGAGTCACATACAATAAGTTACGCTGTACCAACGTAAATTATTTAACTTCAAGAAGATTGTCTTCTTTTTTTCAATAATTAATTTCAATAATTGATAAATAATAAAAAGGCACGACATAAAAAAATTCTACAAGTTTAAAGATGCCTCCTTATATCACAAAGCAGTTTAATGCAATATTAAGTTTTTTAAACAAAATTCATAAATTTCGGGGGCTGTTACACGTGAACCCCCTTAAGGGGGAATGCCACCCCCGAGGTCAAAATTTTTCGATTCTTTCTTTTTGCATTTTTTAGTAGCCGTAGATTAGTGCTGGAAACGATTCAGACTGGTAAGTCAACGCAATATATTAAATATGAATTTCAACTTTCATGCTGATTTTCCGGAAAAACTTTTCGGAACCGGTGTGCATGATTACTTAAAAACTGGGACACCTACAGACTTGAAATTTTTACAGCAGTTTAACCACACACGGGACTCTGATATGAACCACGGATAAGACTGTTGAAATTCTAGTTCCTGCTTTTTTTTCATATTTCATAAACAAAATTGCGGTTTTTTTCCGTCATGAAATCAAAGTATCTAAAATGGTGTGAAATTAATTTTTATCCTAATCATAGAGGTTCATACCAGAACTACTGTCATACTGATTGTGTAATAGAAAGAATTATTGGTCTTGTCACAGAGCCCACCGTTTTAGCAGGAGGTTGCACACCAAACCAGCGTGTCCTTGATTAGGCCTTCAATTGAAAGACCCGGACACCCTAATTTTATTTTTGTTTTATAAAAGCCACAAGCTGTTAAGAATCTATTTGTCTTAAATAAAAAGAATCTCTCATTGTTTTTCATCTGCAATTGTTAGTTTCGTTGTTATAGCTCTGCAAACATACGTTACATTTAACCGCCCCAGGGGTGGCAACCCCCCCTTAAGCAGACACTGATGTGCATAAAACAGACTAAGGGAGATGTCGACATTAATATCTAATTTAACACATACATTATGGCAAATTATCGGCTTGTTTGCTTTATATAAGATACCGATAAAATTTCGCTTTTCAGGTCGCTGTGCTTCATTTCCTCCCAGATAAGAATCATCCAAGTTCCGATAGTACACAACATTTCCGTCATATGGTTCAAATAAAAAATCCACGAGCATCGAAATAAGTTCAATTTCTAATCCTCGCTTCACTTTCCCAAAAAATAAAGATCCTCCAAATTTCGGTGTTGCAAAGACTTCAATGTAATTTAACTAAAATAAAAAACACCAATACCGAAATACTTTTAACTTCCAATGCTCCCCTACACTTCCCCAAACATAAGAATTCTACTTTGGTATTGGAAAGATTCAATATGATTCAACTAAAAAATTCACCACCGCTAAAATAACTTCAGCTTCCAGTCCACAACCTCAAACCTACTATGACACAAAATTTCGTTATACACATACATATCAGTGGCGGATTTAACAGGCGCCCGATAAGCAGTTGCCGCCTGGGCCCTTGTCCAGAAAGCCCCCCAAGGCCCCATCCCCCTCAAAAAATTATGATTTTATCCAAACACCATATTTTTCTCTGTACTACTATTACTCTCGGCCCGTTTTTAGTCAACTACCTCTTCATTTGCCCGAAAAAATGTGCCCCGGGTCAGAAGGCCCCCTGGGGCCCTATTTTCAAAAACAAAATGATCGTATTATCCAACCACTATATTTTTTTTCTCTATTTTTCTGTACACATAGCCCGGTTTTCGTAAACTACCTCCGCATTTTCACGAAAAATGGGCCCCTGCTCAGAAGGCTCCCTGGGGCCTTAAACTAACAAAAATTACCGTTTTATCCACAATATATTTTTTTCTGTACTTTTCTGTACACATAGTCCCTTCTCAGAAAACTACCTCCTCATTTTCCCGAAAAATGGGCCTCTGCCCCGAAGGCCCCATCCTAAAAAAAATTACGATTTTATCCAAACACCATATCTTTATTCTGATTTACTAGGTACACTTAGCCCGTATTTGGTAAACTACCTCTTCATTTTCCCGAAACATGGGCCCCTCCGAACGTTTGTTATCTGGGCCTTTTCCTTAAATCCAGCACTGGTACATATATACAGAATTTTATTACGATTTAACTGAATATGGGTACTCTCAATACCGATTCAATTTCAGTTCACTGCGCTGTCCCCTCCAAAGTGAGAATAGTGCATTCTTCCTAATGGCCTGTTTACAAACCCCGCGGGCACACGTAATCCGTCCACCTTGCGGAGGAGAGGTTGGAGGCGCGCGTGTAACCGTGGACATCCTGTTTTCGGCTGCACCCCAACATCCGACTCTGATATATTAAGCGCAACCCCTTACGTCCGCGTTTAACTAATCCAGATCCAGACTTCTCGGAATCTACAGACGCCTCAGAAGTCGCTCAGACCGAAACGACGACAAGCGCGGGGGGGGGGGGGGGGGCCGGCCGAACGGTGACACTGCGCTGATATTATTATTGTAGACTTTACGAGACACACCGTTGGTTTTGCGTAAAAGAGATTCTAACCGTGAAATTCACCACAGCCGTGCAGCAGTGTGCCCATTAATTCCGTTGGTAAAGGATCCTGTAGAGGCGACACTGGCCACCGAGCTTGAACGAAGCCTGAAAGTTCGGCACGTTCTATAAGCGTAATGCTAACTTTGGCATGTACTGGGTGATTCAGAACTCTGTAAATTTAGGGCGTTATAGGGGACGATAAAATACACATTTGTTGCTGAAATCATATTGCTATACGACGTCGTGTAACTAAATCACAGGCTTTTGAGAATTATGTTTAAGAGTGGTGATGGATAATTTGCGGATAGCCGAGTATCTATGGAAGCATACTGCCACGGCCGTCTTGATACTGCTTAATCGTGGTGGAGAACTATCGATGGTACTATGGTCCTCACTATCGAAAACTATCGATGGTCCTCACTATCGAAAACTATCGATGGCTTATTTTCACTATCGATAGTTATCGGTATTGAAAATTGTGAGTTGATATCCATGCAGTTCTGATCGCTTTGCTTAAGATCTGCTGCAAAAGCTGATGAAGCATTAAACTGGAAATAATAATTTTTGTCCTAGATAAATTATTTCGACTTATCATAATAATAACCAAAAACATCGAAATTCATTTGAAAAAGAATTGATGGTTTCGATGTACATATCGATCTTCAAATATCGATTATAAAAACATCGATGTATCGTTACCATCTCTACTTCAAGTTCAAATTTTATTGCAAATTATTTAAACTCAAGGTTCGTAATAAAGTTATTAAATTTTGTCAGATTGAAGAAAAGGATGTTAAATTTCATGTACATTTTTTTAAGCCAGTTAAAAAAAGAACAGCTCAAATTCAGAATCTCAAAATTAATTTATAATATTATTACTTGTATTAAAAATAAATTGTTTTATGCATATTTGAAAAGCGGTAGTATCACCGACGGTATATGATACCTCTATACCTCGTCTGTGATAATAAATCATACCATCACTATCGATAACTATCGATAACTATCGATGGTCGATGGTCCAACTATCGGAAACTATCGATAGTGCTGTCTTTCCGGTTAGACGGGTTGAAAAAATCGAGTTTTTTAAACATTGTTCCAAAGTACATGTCCTCAAGAATGTACTGTTAAATTTTCACGGGGAGATTCCGATTATTTTAGCTTCTATAGAGGAATTTTGTAGGGGGCGCAGAGTCTCGGCCTCTACAAATGAAAACTTTTAACGCGTTTTTCTCGAAACGTCATTTTTTCACGTCGCGAAGATAAAATCTCAAAATCTAGCGAACCGATTGCTTTATAAATTTTACTGCTTACTCTGCACACCTATGACTCTCGCAGGGACTACAACCAAGTACTTTCATTGAGCCTAACCTACTTTTAAAATCGAAAATAGCAAAAGAAAAAAACCGAAAAACATGTTTTTCGCATTTTACCCGTCATTTTGCTAATATTTAAGATAAATCACTAATTATAGTCCGAGCGGTAGCGACAGTCCATCTGTTTAAATAATACATAAAAAATTGTTATTTTTTGGAAAACCTGGTTAGTCAGTCATATTTCGCATTCAAAGACATAAAATTCGTCCATTGACACTATTCCCCTATCTCTAATAGTTCTCGAGATATTCCACAAAAATGATTTTTCAACCCTAACTTTGAACGCAGTTTTCACCCCCCCAAATATGAAAACGGGGAAAAATAAAAAAACACGTATTTCTTATTTTTCGGTCCTCTATAACATATCCAAAAATCAAAATGATCGGAGGCGGACACCTAAAATACTCTCCTTGTAAGTAGAAATGTAGTTTAATAGGTAAATAGAAAAAAGTTTTATTCCATTACTATAATTATTTTCATCGCAATAAATTCCTGAAAATCACTGAATTTATCGGCTCGCTAACCGGGATAACTCCTTAAATAGATTGTAATATGTAGTTCACAATGCTTTAAAGGGTAAAATTGTAAATCTGACGTTTATGCGCAATTTTTTATTGAAACATCAGTAGAGTAAGTGAACATAAACCTAAGGATAAGTATTTATATAAGATTTAATTAGTCAGAGTGTTACTTGTTATAAGTAAAGGCAGTGCACTTATATTAAAACACTTTATGCACAATATACACCATAGTTAAGAAACTTCAGTTGCAATCAAGTACTCCTCCCTTCGAACTTAAAATCCCTGTAATAACAGTTTTTGGTACCATTTACAGTTGGCGTAAACAATGTGAATTAAGATACAATTAGTTATAATTATAAATCATCGTCGAACCAATGCAGAAACTAATTATAAACAGATAAAACGACCATCTGCGTTGCTCGAGACTACGATTGGTCGCAATAAGGATTCGTTACATAATTCATAACGCATTTCGTAACATGCAAACGAAAGAGCTGTCGTCGCGGTTCATGCATAAAGATCAATAATTATTAGACGCGCCCTAAGTAATAGAAAAGCTTTGGAAAACAATCTTCAATATGATTGTCGTCTATTATTTGCAGTGCAACCCTTTTTTATACCTGCTAACATATAATTACTCATTAATTCTCCGAAGTCTGAACTCTCTTGGAAAAACGTCAAAACAATTCATTCCTCACTGTAGCAATTAAAGAGGCAGCTGGTGCAGCACACGCCCTTCTTCCATTTCGAAAAATAAATAATAATCCGTTAATGAGAAGGTCATTTTGTTAAAGCGTCTTTTACATCACACTGGCCATTGTTCCACGGAAAACCCCTTCGGAAAAATTTGTAAAATACGTCCTTCTTCTGGACACCCATTCAACTGCTGAATGAAATTGAACGAAATTTAATCATCACTTCTGCACATATGAATGATACACAGATAACGATAATATTTGTGTTGAGCAGCACGCACGTGCAGAAGTATCGAATTTAATATTCGTCGGTGAAGAAATGAATACATTAAAGCTAGTGATGAATTAGTTACTTGTGCCTGAAGTAAAATGATCTATTGATATCATTGAGAACAGTCGATAACTTTTATCTATGTACGTATGTATTGTATGCCAAAAGATTCTGCACTCTACTTTCTATCAAAACAAATACAATGTTTACGAAAGAAAAAATCAGAACTTTAATAGCGACGAATTCGAAGGTAATGCAACTGCGAAATATTGATGGTTACGGAACTTCTATAAAGTTTACAGTGCACCATTCCACCTTATCCTTCGAATGACGACGAAAATTACGTTAACGAAACTCGTCAAAACGACACTCGTCACAACGACACAAGTCCCTGTCACATTTTTATCAGATCATCGTCAGTGATTCGATTCAGAGAAGAATATGGTAAGAATGTAAACAATATCATGGAATGACGCAGAGAGTTGTCGTCATCTAGCAAGATGGAGGGTGGCTGTGTAAGTAATCAATACTCGGAGAGCAGATATGGTGGCATGGACCGAAACAGGAGCACGCAGTAGTCAGTACGAGTTTTAATCGATCCTACATACGGTTATTTACTTTATGGTATTTCCTTGTTACATAAATCTTTGTGATTTTAATTGATCTCAAATCGGTAATCCAATTTTCCTTATACAATCCAAAAATTGGTCTTCCATGTAATTCTAAGAAGTACCGAATCTTACTGTTAGAAACTTTTTTTGGTCTTATGACGGGTACACATTTAGAAACGTAGAAAATATTGTCACATGTAACTATATAAGTATATGAAGGGTGACGGGAAAAACAAGAAATGTCAGAAAACGGCTTTATTGAGAAAATCAAATTTTAATACTTTAGTCCATCAGTAAAGAACAAGGTTCAATGAACTTAACTGCATCTTAATATGTAAAGCAGAAAAGCTTCTACGTTTGTGTGTTTATCTGTTCCCTAAAGACTTTCGAACGATAAACTTTGGGGTCACTAAATGTGCCTTAGCTTGTTATGACTGACTAATCCAGATGAATGTAATCATTTTCACAAAGAAAACTAAAAATATTTTTTTATAAAATCAGAATATAAATTTCGGGCGAAGCCGAGTGATAAAGCTAGTTGTTCATACCATGAAAAAATTATACTGTAATTAGGAATCAGAAAAGAAATTGTAATGTGACCATTAATCAGGAATACAGAGCAGGTACTCTAACAAAATAAATGTCCACTTCTATTATTTATTATCTTACACTCCTGGCGTAGTCCAAACTTACATACATAGTAATCAGGAATGCATAGAGTAAGTAGGAAGACTGGGGACATTCCTTGCTTTGCTCCAGTGGAGAGGAGACTTTCCCCGTTTTTAACCAGTCCTGCACCAAATCTTTAACGTTGTCCTGCACATGTGGACATTTCTACTTTATAACCGTTTGTGATTCCACAGTTCTGTGGCCCCAATTAATTACAATTTGTTGCGTTAAAAAACCTGAATCACAATTCTCATAGGATTGAATATTTCTCTAGGGCTATATTCCTTTTATTGATGGTGTAATATAGTGGAATTTGTAAGTAGCTCATTTGTACCGTAATAAGAATGGCTTCCTTATTTTTCCTAATTTGTTTTTAGCTCATTGGCAATGTATTGGTATACATCGCTTGATTTGTATTTAGCTTAATGGCATTACATGTACTTTTCGAGGTAATAGTAATCTGAAAAGTATACTCAATCTCAAAACGAAGTTATCATGAATAGAGGTGTGTGATTTACCCAATGAAACGAAGAGCACTCGTGTTAACAGTTAAAGGTTAACAAAATTCAACGATAGTCCAAAGATATTTTTAATCACTCAGGAGCCACGATCCAATTAAAAAGCGTGCAATATCTGACAGTTAATGAGACACTGAATATACAGAGTGATTCAAGCTTTATAATGAGTATCTTTAATACTCATTGCCAGAGTGATTCACCTCGATTAACGATTTTAAATAGGTAACTTGTCAGGTTCAGAGGTCGAAAAGTCCAAAAAGAAACCAACACTCTGTAATCAGAACAAAATCAACTAACTGTACAAAGGCCACTTTCCTCACTATGGTTCACGCCACACAGATCTCTATAATGCCATGCCAGTTTTCAATCTTTCGTAAAAGAGACCGTAAGTCCTTGCACATTCGTGCCATTTCCCATACAGCACACTTCGTTGCAGCAGTATTGCAGGAACGTTGCTGCAATATTGTGTTGTTGCAGGTTGCATTGCAACATTGCAGGAAATATGCTGCAATATTGTTGTGCATTATTGGAGTGCCAACGATCCTGCAATATTGCAAGTTCGTTGCCGTGCAATGTTCCAGTGGCAACGTTCCTACAATATTTATGCAACATTGCGCGCACATCGATGTGCAATGTTCCAGTGGCAAAGCCCCAGCAAAATCGCACGCACATTACCGTACAATATTGCCGAAATATTGGAGTGGCAACGCTCCTGCAACTTCTCTGCAATGATGAGGTGCAACATTGCAATCTCGCACCAAAATATTGTCGAAGAGTTGCAGGATCATTGCCAGAATTTTGCCGTTTCGTTGCAGGATCATTGCCAGAATTTTGCCGTTTCGTTGCAGAATCATTGCCGGAGCGTTGCAGGACTACATATCTGTAATGTTGCCGCAACTTTGCAAAAATACACACCCGCAATATTGCGAAGGCAGACATAGGATTGAACTTGCAACGTCTCTGCAATATTTTGGTGCAACATTGCAATCTTGCACCGCGTCATTGCAGAGACGTTGCTGCAATGTTAATGGTGCTGTGTGGGTTCTTTGAGCATTATATATGTTAACAAGTTATCTAAATCGACGAACAGACAATTCATCTTCATCCATCTTTCGAATCTCCAAATAACCTACATAAACTGCAACACAGTTAACAAATGCCCGCACCATAACAGACTTGAACAAACAGTTAAAAGCCAGCTCGGCTAGCTGACCAAACGCTACGATGGAGATAATCCCTCAACAGCCTTGAGTGGCCAATTGACCGTTCCAAGTTTCAACCATTATTGTTCCTGGACCACCAACAATAGCACTTTGCATTCTTCACAAGTGCCGAATACATTCGTCGAGCCTGACGAAGTGATTAGAGCAAGTGATCCTCCACCTCCTCCGAACAGAAGATTCATGGCTTGAATCTTGCATTTTCACTGGAACGCCGTAAATCAGGTTCAATACCGTGCCATTCTCTAGCGCAGACTGCCGAACGATATTAGAACGGTCGCGTTCACGTTGGCGCGCAAACTTGCCTCAATTACCAGGTCGTTAAACGTATTAACTTGCCCAGTTAAACAATTAACTTGGCCCCGTCGAATGGAAACATCGTTTCTGAACAGATCCTCGGCTGGCTGCCGTACTTCTTACGCCGCGGCGAGTGGGTGTCCGGTGGGCGAAAGAGCCTCATTAAAGCCTTGATGAATGCACGCGACACTTGGGGAACCTATGCGACGTATGTAGATCGATGCAATTTAGCCTGACGTGTCGCAACCGTTCGAAGCATACGCGATCGCGATGTCACGACCTATCGACGGTAAGTCGGAAGGCTTCCTGTGCGTTTTCGAATAGATTTCTGGTTAGGAAGGAAATGCAGATTTAAAGTGGTAAGCCTCGAGTCAATTATTTTACGCTGCGCAGAGGATGAAGATTGATTTACTAGTTCCAGTGGCGCAAGGTTTTGGGGAATCCCCTCCTTCGAGTCAGCTATTATCCCATACAGCACACTTCGTTGCAGGAGTATTGCAGGAACGTTGCTGCAGTATTGCGTTATTGCAGGTTGCATTGCAATATTGCAGGAACAATGCTACAATATTGCCGTGCAATATTGAGCGGCAACGTTCTTGCAATGTTGCAGGAATATTGCGCACACGTTGCCGCTGCATTGTTCCAGTGGCAACGATCCTACAATATTTCTGCAATATTGCGCACACATTGACGTGTATTGTTACAGTGGAAACGCTCCAACAACATTCTGTAATATTGCGCACACGTTGCCACTGCAATGTATACAGTACACTTCGTTGCAGAATCATTGCCGGAACGTTGCAGGATTACATATTTGTAATGTTGCCGCAACTTTGCAAAAATACACACCTACAATATTGCGAAGACGGACATAGGATTGAACCTGCAACGTCTCCGCAATGTTTTGGCGCAACATTGCAATCTTGCACCGTGTCATTGCAGAGACGTTGCTGCAATGTTATGGTGCTATGTGGGTACGAGCACCACTGCCGTGATTTTTTTGTCCAACTCGCACCGGAGAAACATTCGGGGACCCTCGGGCGATACTTTCGATGCTTCCCAGGGAATATCGATGTGGAAACGCGCCAAAGCCGTGGATAGGTTGCAAGTCCCTCGGCGTGAAAACACGCCGACGACTCGCTAAGTGTGAAAACGATGCCTTTCATCAAACGAGAGTGAGAGTTTCAAGGTTAAGGGGTTACATATGTGCGTTGCTGGTGGATCTAGCTGGAGCTAGATTGAGGTCCCCAATACGCATGCTCAAATGGAAGATGGCAAAGTAAATGGAACCACGAGTAGGGTGGAGAGAAAAAATCAAAATAAAAATCGCAGAGTTGGGCATTTACTAAATAAAAATTTATTTAAGTTTAAAAAAACTTTTTAAACTTTTTATTCGTTATTCGAGGCTCAAATAATCTGGGTTAACTTTATTCGACACAGGACGAATAATCTTTTTAACTTTTATTCATTGTTCGAAATTTTTATTTAAATAGACATTTCGCTTTATGATTTCGCTATATGTAATTCACAATCCATTCTAAACGGTTACGTTGGAATCTGCGTAATTAACGAAGTTATGGAAGTTTAAGGGAATCAACCTCAGAGGACTCAATACTTAAGGGGTCATGCTCAGTCAGGAGGCCGAAAAAGGGTGATCTTTGGGAATTTTTTACTCGAAAGCTATAACACATTTCTCAAAAATTCTTTTTTCCTTTGAAAGATTGCATCTAGTACTGTGTATCGTAATTTTTTTATTTAAAAATATTTATTAATAACAAAGTTATTGTCCATCTCTCAAAAAAATGCTTCTGCGATGACCACTGCTGTTCGAAAGTCGATCATCTAAATTAAAAAATTCAAAAGAATTTACTTAGTATATTATACTATCTTGTCTTTGAACGAAGGATTTTTCGAAATATTGATTTGGGAAAAAATGGCGGATGTTTAAAGTAAAAGTTTCAATTTTCATCATAAATCGTGCCTGATTTTCGTCAATTAAAAGAAAACTAAGCATTGGATAAAAAAATCCTTCGTTCAAAGACTAGTTTATTGTTCCTATAGTAAGCTTGTAAAATTTGAAGTAAATCGGTTGAATGGTTTTTTAAATATTTTGGTCACCGATGTTCAAAGAACCGTTCGAGTGATGGACAATAACTCAGTTATTGATAAATATTATTAAATAAAAAAAATTAATTTTTTGAGAAATATGTTATAGCTTTTGAGTACAAAATTTCCAAAGACCACCCTTTTTTCGGCCTCCTGACTGAGCATGACCCCTTAATACCCAAAATAACTACACAGGTCCCTAATCAACAATCCTAGGTGAATTTAAAAAATGGATTGCTCTCTGGACAGTACCCCCGCCTTTCCTATTGTATATACGCTTACTTGGAGCCTGCGTAGAGATGATTAAATATAACTCCATTAATTTATACCAAATCTTTTCTCGATTAGCTTAATAATACGCATCCAAACGAAATATTCTTGTTAACGCCGAGCTGGTTGAAATTAATCAGCGATTAAAAGTGACGAACTCTTGCCCAAATCAACTTCGTTAAACTTCACTGAGATTGGATTTACTTCCCTGGACAAATTAATTATGGATTCACCGAATTATGGGTCAAGCAGCGAGGCACGATTTGAAAATGAAGTAATTACTAAACAGAGGGCCTACTCGATTTGGATACTTTGTACTATGTAAATAACTTGCTAAGCAAACTGTTAATCACCGCAGCTTACTTATGACTCAGTTTCGTGTACAAAACAACTGCTCGTCGTTTGAACTCGTGAAACAGATACCAACCCTTCGCAGTAGTTTTCCTATTGCGCATCGGGCAATTTCAATTGACTCAAGTTGCACTATAATAATCATATAATTCAATTCTTATCCACTAATAATGAGTAATGGTATTTCGAGCTACTGGTGCTTTCTAGTATTTATTACGCACACGATTATAACAGAAAAATTCCGTTGCTCGCCTCCCTCATATTATAAAATGGTACATCCAAGTTTTTCCCCTACATTTCATAATTTTTTACAGAAAAAATCCTGCACGATCGGATAGCTTGTAAAAGCACTGATACAGATTCGAACTGGACTCAATAGAAATAGTCTGCAATCGTCGAAATAAATGCCTAGCATACCGGAGCTAAAAAATGTGAAATATTTTTACCGAGTATAAATAATTTTGGAGTTCCACATCGTGTCCGTCTCAACTCTTCGTGGTCCAAGGTTGTGATATTCCCGTCAGCATGCCTTTATCAGCAACACTTTTAAAATATCTTTACGCCCATTGCTTTGTTTTCACCAATTTACTGAGAATTTATTACTGAATCAACTTATCACTATTCTTGAAGAAAATTAATTTCTATCTTCGTGAAAAAAAAGGAAAAAACCGCTGGGACGCTTTTCAACCCCTCTTAGCATTCCAATTATCGTGGAAATTATCTTCTCTTTAGACAAGAAAGTGAAACGACGAGCAATTTAATGAATCCCTACCAATAAATTATTGTACTAAAATTCATCAATTTCAGACTAGTATTGAAGGATATGTAGTGTCTCGAATGAATTAAAGATTCAAGTGGATCTCGAACGCAATGCGGTACGACAAACATTAACCTGAACACGAAATTCCAATTGCACAGAGGAATAATATTATCGGTTTTACAAAAACAGAAATGTTCTCCGATTTAAATGAAACTTGAACACCATTAAAGGGTCATTCTATTTTGATCGAACGAAAAATTAAGCTATTTTTAAAGGTTTTTTCTGAATAAATGTAACATAATTAAATAAGCACACATTCACATGTTTTTTCAAGTGAACTACTGGTCCAGTGGGGTAACTTTGACCAGAAAACTAGATTTCAAAACAAATTCCTCTAGCATCTACTGTATACAGGCATTATTCTCAGACAAAGAGCTGTGGACAGCTTTAATTGCTTGCTTCAAGATGCATTTTGTCCGAGACTAATACCTTTTATACTATTTACATTGCTAGAGGAGTTTGTTTTAAAATCTAATTTTGTGGTCAACGTTACTCCATTTTACAGTAACTAGACGAAGTCTTCGTCATTACTGTCTGAAGTATTTATTAAAGTATCACCTTGTCAGAAACATTGAAAATTGCACATCTAAAGCAATAAACAAGTTCTGATGCCGCAAAATTTCATTGCGAAATCTCGAGCAACTTTTCTGAATCATGTTCGTCGGTACTTCGCTACATCCGGATATGAAATGTTTGCAGAAAGCTGAGAGGCATTTTTAGAGACAAAAGACACTTTTGTAACAATCTATTAATTCAAAAATGTATTATAGAAATAGTTTTGACACAGAAGAACCCCCAGAGGAGTTTAGTTACTTTTGTTTTGAAATTTTCCTGATCAGCATGATAGCCCCTGAGTGCTTTGAACCCGTTATATTCTGTATTATTCACAAAAATTCTAATAGACGCTCAGAACTGGTGATTACACGTGCCAGATAAACCTAAAAGCATTAAATATGTAATAAGACAGTGACAGTTATCAGTGTATTTACATTTTGTCCATGAATAGACCTTGTTATTAATTTTCTAAGAAACCTTCAGATACTCTCGACCACCTACGCTATGCAAAATTATATATTCAGTTTGTGAAGCTTTGTATTCAACCGTGGCATTAATAAACACAAAACGAAAACACTTTTTCTTCTGTTTGGATTTTTTGTCAAAAGAATTGGGTGAAACGAATAAATGAATAAGCTAGTGTATAGAACAAAGAACTAGTATTTAATTAGTGTAGAGAGTAATGAAACTTGGAAATACCACTAAATTCATGTGTCCGGTGCAATGCTCCCCAATTTCGCAGAACTTGAACGAAACGAAAGGAACTGCATTTGGGGGTTTCTTTGATTTTTCTGCGTACAATGCTGAAGCGTTTGAAGCTGTTATTTAAACCTGTCAAACCGAATTCAAAGGAAGTAACAGCCCAAGGTTTGCCCTAAGATATTCACGACAAACAATCTAAATTTAGGGAACGAGAGGGTAAGCATCTTTTATGTAGCTTTAATTTAGCGACGACCCGTTTCCGCCATGAAGCTCGTTCCTCGCCAGCTTTCGACGAACCTACCCCTTTGTATATCGTTGAAGGTAATTCCAAAATTCGAGGTACAGGCGAGAGTATGTAATTCTATTTAACCCTTCATTGACACACCTTCTTGTTCGATCAACTTTGGCATACCAGGGTAGCTCACGCCCAGAACAATTTTTGAACGACTGCCATTCTCATCTGAAGAATCCAATCGTTATGAAAAAAATCATGGGTCAATTTTAAGGTCTGTAGAATGTATTAGAATAGTTATGTGATTGATATTTTGTCACAGTTTTTGCAAGAAAATTCTAGATTACTATAAGTCGAGGAAACACGAAGAAAATCTTCGAAAAATTGTACCTTTTACAAATTTCAATCTAAGAAGCTAAAAATCTACAGAGTTGTCGTTCAGATGTAATATTTTGTGAGAAAAATTGGTTTGTAAGTCAGCTTTGGAAAAAAGGTATTTATTTCGCATATAGAAGGTATGGAGCGTCAAAATCAGTTTATGGGTGGCTCACACCCAGAGTGTCAACGAAGAGTTAAAGTATTGTTATTGAATGGAATTTTAAGGTCTTATTAAAAATCTATAAAAAAACACAAGTAGAATATTATATCCCCCTTTCGAATTAAATACTGTGGTATCTTTGATAATTTGAAGAATAATTGGGTATAGCTATAATTCAATTGAGTCCAACACTATAATGTAGGGTAGATGTACCGTTTGTGGCCATTGCACTGTTTTTGGCCATTTGCATAATTTATCTTATTTTTAAATTGCTTGCAGATCATTATTATGCGGAGAATTTCACATCAAAAATATTTTGTTTAATATACCGCCAGAAATATAAGGTTACATTTATTGCTTGCACGGAAGAATATTATATTCTTTGAGAAGTGGCCAAAAATGGTACAATACCTTATGCATCTACCCTACTATATCATCACTACCATTTCATACGTACACTTGCCTGATCCCCCCATCATTTGACTCTCCCCCCGCTAATTATTATTTCAAGCACTACAATCGTACTTTCAATCCGCACATCTGATATATCATCCGTTATACACAGAAACCTCTAAGCAGCGCGCACAGAACATTATCTTCATCTCTATTCCTCCTCTACCACCTCCCATCCCTTGCCCGAAATCAAAGAGCCCCTTGATCCTCCTGTAAATAACCATTTTGCGCGGTATGTAAATACAGGGTGTGTGTACCTCGCTCGAGAATGACGTCACACTGCTGGAAAACTCAGAGTGGGGGAGGGAACGGAGGAACCCGAGGCGAAATGGGACAAACGTTTCTCAACTCCGTCTCAGTTACAAGAGGAAGCTTAGCCCATTACGCAGCAATTCCACCCAAACTACCACTACCTATACCAAGCGATAACCGCGGAGCGTAGCGTGGCATTCGTTAAAAAAGATCTCCCTCGTTGAGATAAGCAAGGTCAGGAGCGGGGCTCTTCAGTCGACGATTGACGATCGACGAACGACTCTTTTCTGGCATCCCAGTCGCGACGAGCCGACGAAGGTGGGTACTCACTTGCGAAAGGGACTGTAAACGCCACCCCAGACGCTGGCCCTGGTCGACGATGGTGAGCCGTTGTGATGCTGATTGGAGTATCCGTAGCCAGCGAAGAACATGTTGCGGTAATTGTTCCTCATCGGTGTACACTCGAACGGAGATGTACTGGCAACGGTTCGCTGGTCACGAGTTTAAAAAAGGTCCCTCGTGCGTCAACAAGTACTTGTACGAACGAACTTAAAAAACCGAAAGCTGCGGCAGCGGTAACAATAACAATAACAACGAACAGTCCCCACTCTTAAATGCTAATAAAACTTGTACTCTCGATGAAACACTTTGGCACGTTTGTTTGGCACAGAATAATGTCAATAGACTCGGGCAAAGTTTCGAGCGGGTATAGATCAGCGTCCGCCCGCGATCGACGCTGATGGGTCCCGTCAGTCTTAAGAATTCCCACGTCGTCGGGGTCGTGTGCCCCTGTCGACGGTTATTGTGCGCGCGGGTTTCTCGATTCCCAGCTACCGGCCGCCCCAAAAAATCCGTTCCTGGAGCGGAATCCGTGTTAGCACCGGGCGACCTATATGCTTCTGGACCGATCGATGAGAAGATGATAACACTCCCCTAAGACGACACGCCAGACGATTCACTGTCCGTCATCGCCTGTCGCGAACACGCACGGGCTCCGTTCACTGTCTCTCGACGAACTCGACGTGGACCACGTTCCGCGAGTGCCCGGTGACGAAGGCGACGGAAACTGTAGCCGTCAGCGCACGTTCACCCCTGGACGTCACTGGATCAGCAGCTTGTACTTCAGCATTGTCCTCTTGGAGGAGAGCGATCGCTTCCTAGCCGGTCTGTCGTCTTCCATCGCGAATCGAACGTCTATCGGAGCTATCCTGCTTATCGGCGTGGAAGGGACAGCGGGAGATCCCAGTCTCCTTTAGTTGGACCCGAGTGTTCCGCGCTACTGTTCGTAACGCGCTGACCTTATCGATAACCGCGGTACACGCAGCGATAAACGAGACCACGTTTGCACGGATCTGAAGTGCTGTCACCGACACCTCCTACTCTAGTGACGGCACCAACGCAACTGAAGACAGAGGCGGCGGCACGGCTTGCGGGCAGGCAACGAGGGGGTGGAGCGCAGAGAAGGGGAACTGGCGAACTAGCAGAGGGTTTAAGGTCGACAGATTCGTGCACGCTGGCCCCGAGGAGAGACGGAGACGGGCTAATTGACCCCGTGCGGTCGAAAGAGGGAAAGAGGAAGAGGCAGAGCCCTGATAAAGAGCAGACGGGGAACGTGGGCCGAGGGGAGAGCCGAGCGACAAAAACAGATAAAAGCAAGCGGGGTTGCAGGCAGACGGAACGAGACAGAGCGCGTGCATCGGTCAAATACAGTGCCTCTCAGTGGAGCTTTTCGATGGCGATGGGCTTCGACATGATTCGAGTCGATTCGAACATGCGGCGAAATCTTTCAGTCGTTTTGAATATTGTTCAACGATTAAGGATTTTGAAAAATGAATATAACTGTTATTGGCGCACTGGTTCGGTCTATTTTTTTAATTAGATTTTTTTTTAAATAGACAGAACCAGTGCGCCGATAACAGTTATATTCAGTTTTCAAAATCCTTAATCATTTTTTTAATTAGATTTTTTTTTTAAATAGACCCAACCAGTGCGCCGATAACAGTTATATTCAGTTTTTAAAAATTCTTTACGGTCGAAATTCTAAATCATTTTATTAAGGATTTTAGTTCTTCGTGGACCTTGGACACCTTGACGAGTCCTTCGTTTCTTTATCGGTAGGAATAGATGCCTTGGAGGTGGTGGGGTGGAAATAAACTGTTTCCATTCATTTTTTGAGAGAATATATTTTGTGATCCCTTCTAAAATACCTTGTACTGTCCGTTTTTTTAACCGACTTAAAAAAAAAAGAGGTTCTCAGTTCGAGGTGTTTGTATGTATTATGTTTGTCCGCGAATTTCTCCGTAACTACTTAACCGATTTTGGCGAAACTTATTACATTTAGTTCGGCTTCAATCGACTTAGGTCGTGGAGAAAGAATTATCAAAATCGGTCAAGTAGTTTTGTAGTTACACCACAGAAAAACGTTTAAAAACAATTGAAAAGCAACTTCAATAAACAATAATAAAAGTGGCCTGGAAAGTAAAAAATAAGTTTTCCCCTTATTTAACATACGGCTCTCAATTTTTTTATGTCGGCGCCTCAACATTTGCACTGTGTAAACATGGCGCCGACTTAAACAAAATTGGGAGTCGTAGATTGAATAAGGGGAAAACTTCTTTTTTACTTTTCAGGGCTTTTCTATTATTCTTTTTTTAGTCGGTTTTTATTTATTTTTAAATTTTCTATTGTTACTGGTTTTAGGTCCATTTTTGTTTTCCCTCTTCTTCTAAATTTTCTATTCTTCATTTTCCTTCTTCTTTGCCTCCTTCTTCTAAAGTTTCGTCGAATTTATATTTTTTGTTCATTTCCGCACCTTGTTTCGTGGCTTAATGGATTTCTATCGATAAAGGCCGCAATTTGAAAAATAAAGGGTGTTTTTCAATCTGATTCTCTTGACCAGATTTTTGTATCAATGGCCCTTATGAATGACTATCGTAAAAAAACTATAAATAATGCATAAGTTATTTAGTAAGTATTCATTTAACAGACTAACGATCCTTTTGTCACTTTATCAGGACTATCTTCCGAAACACTTTGGCATCGCTATTTTTGGAATTTTCCCTTACGCTTTCCAGTCTTCTTTTTCGTTCTGTTACCCTATCTCAGTGGTTCCCAGCCAGGGGGTCGCAAAGTGTTTTCTGGGGGGTCGCCGCGTTTATTTTTAGTTGTCGATTATGAATTGATGTTCTACTAATGATGTAACACTGATTTTTCGTAAATGAAAAAAGAGAAAGTCTGGCCACCCAGGTGCAAACACAACCACCACACTAAATAAGATAATTAAATATATTAAATACCTTCAAGTATATTTAATTTATGTATTAAGATAATTAAATATTATTAAATTATAATTATTATCTGAAATACCTATTTTTAATGTGTTTTTTACATTAATAAATTTACCTTACCTTATATGGGGTGGGAACAGGTTATTTAAATATCATAAAAGGAGGTCGCGACTTAAAAAAAACGTTGGGAAACACTGCCCTATCTACCTGCTCGCAACAATTTCCCCAAATATCGTTTCGACTTTAAACAACACTTCGTACTAATTCTACACGCAATTGCAGGAGACGTGTCGATGGACGGACCCTTAATGGCGTCGCCGGGGGTCACCGTTCTTGAACTTCCAATGCTTTTTTACGAGGTTCACGAAAACTAAATCCTAACGCGCAAAAACTCCCCGGTAACATTTATACCGTCAGAATTGCTGACTTAAAAATAATGGACAATACTAAACACGCCACGGTACCATTAAATTAAATACTCCTATTTTGCAGTGTTAAGAGTCATCGAAGCTCCTAAAAGCTATGATATCAAACATTGATGATTCACCAACAGATAACCGAACGATGGAAACTTTTCTATTACCCTGTGTACTTAGTTTCACCGGCAGACCTTAACTGTTTAAAGTAATTTAAACGCGATGAAGGGAGCGTGGTCAACGAATAATGACTTCCAGGATCTCTTTCTATCTTCTTTACATAGTCCATTATTAGAGAGTTTGCAAACAGGTTACACTAAATCACACACATTCGCCAGCGGGGCGTAGATAGCGTACACGATGTGCAAGAAATATAGGGGACACTAAAAACAAAGGGCTGAACAGTAACATACTTAATATTATACATTCACTGGTAAACCTGATTGGTCAATTTAATAATTCGCACGTTAAGTCGCCAACGTCGACTTTAATCGATTTAAATTATTCCCTGCCTTTTTACAATACTAGCTACCGCTACCCTAACTTTAAACAGGAAACATATTAGACAGCTTTATTAACGCCTAATTAACGTAAACAGAGTGAAAAAAAAATTGAATTGCATGGGAGCATTTAAATACCCAGTAGACTTGAGTAGACGTGTTAAATGGCGGAAGTCAAGTTCCCAGTTTCCCATTTTGTATAGCTTCTAAATGCTAAATCTCAAAACTCTAGTCGAGAGAAAATAAACTCGGCTGTTTTATCGAGCCACTCAAAATAATATTCCAATAATTGAAGATCCGCTAAATTTTGAAAATAAATTTTACTAAAGTAAGTTTCCATTGGAGAATTCGATAAGAAACCTTACTTACTAAATGCAAGAATCTTGTAATTGCTTCGCATAGTGCAGACGATTTATCGAACGTCGTTGCTCGAGAACTCTGCCGATAAAACTGCAGGATTTCCTACAGACTAATTCGGCGAAATTTCGTAAGTTTCTGACGTGTAAAGTAAGGATAGATTACACACTGATAATTTCTTAGTATTGTCTGACGCCCGTTTTATGACACCACCTTTCTGGTAAAGTACCGCGATTCTGGGAAACCGAATTTCTCAAACGAAGTTAATGGCGTGGGACATAATCGTTTATTAAACAGACACGTAACACTTGCTAATTACGGTCGTGAAATAAGGTTCTTATGGAAATGTGGGTATTAGGATGTACCGTCTGTGGGATTAGGACCTACAGTTGGAAATGGCTGCGTACACAGACGAGGTATAGGATAGACCCGTAATTTGAGAACTGAATTTAGCGGCCTCTGCTCATGAACAGCGTGCAACTCAGGAACTACTCTGAAATGTGTTGAAATGCTGAAAGGTTGTGTGCGTGCTTGTATATGTGTGACTTGTTTAGAGCATTGAGCTCGTGCAAGCTATAAAATATTATATTATATAAAATATTATATTATAAATTGCAAGATGCCATTGTTTATTAGTGCTTTGCGGGTAGTAGAACCCTTTCACGTATCGTACGCCGAAAAGTATTAAAAATTCACGCCGTTACTGACATTCCCGCAACTTTCCAACTTTACTGTTTAATCATTCTAGTGGATTATTGTAAGTCCGGGATAGTTCGACCCCTTTTTGGAAAATAAATTGTGGCACCGTTGTTCTTCACATTTTTGTCGTTTTGTGCAAATTAAAGCAAAGCCCGAGCAATTTAGAGTATACACAAATTATTATAGTGTGCGATAATTTCAAATATTTATTTTCATTTTCAGCCAAAAACATTGGCACTGCAACTGGTCGATCTCACCCGCATGTCGGGGTTAGAGCGTCCACCCACTACGAGTGAGACCGACCACGAAAAATAACAAAAAGCGTAGCTTACAAAAAGTATAATACACGAGGAAATGGGTTTACAGTACAAAAGACACATGTAGGTAGTGTTTAGAAAACGTTTCGATGTCAGTTACAAGAATAAAAAATAAAAAATACGAGCATGGCATGTCCCCCTCGACATCCTACAATTTTCGTCTGAAAGAATTTTTCGAACCATTCCTATTTTTCGAGATAGTTACCTACACTTTTTTTCACGGACTATCCCATAATCAAGGAAGTGACCGACCACTATGTGACAATAAATTAAAAGCGAATACATACGTATTGTTGGGCTTACACTGTAGTTTTATGCATATTATATCCCCCAATATCGGAATAGTGTAATAGACTTGGTCTAAAAACTTTCAAACTCGCGTAAAGTCTTAAATGTATCTTATAATTTGAATGCGGATTTGTGACAAGGGTCAATGCGAGATCAACAACAAGCGCATTCATTTCTTTTGTGTCAACGACACACAGCACTCTGTCTTGCGTCAGTCTTAAAGTATCAACACTGGCCGGACTAATAATTGGATCCTATTTGCCCCGAGTATTAGTATACCGCCAACACTGACATTTACAGTAAAATCTAATTCTTAAAAGCCTCACAGAAAGTTGCATGATGCACGAGTGTCGTGGGGTGCATGGGTGCAACTGCAAATCGAGTTACTTTTGAAACCCGCATTGTGAAATAAAATTTTGTCTAGCCCTGAGAAATTCATCGGTTCAGTGAAGTGTGTGCGTGTCATAGAGCATGATATTTCGTGATTTCTCAATTCGCGCATCAATTTCATCGATTACTGGATCACGTGAGAGGCCTTTTAACAGGATTCCGTTGAGATATACTCGTTACTTGGAGAAATATGAGTGACATACTTGTTTCTCCCCCTTAGTTATTAACATCGACCAAATATTATAAATATTCCGGCAACTAATCATTTACACCAGGTTCAACTAAAATGTATTTATACATTATAAATAATACTATGTGATATGTATAAGCATTAACATTAATGTATCGAACGATTAAACATTGAGAATAAAAGAGAATTCATTCGGCGTAGTTGCAAATCCAAGGCCAAATGCTACTAATTGCTTGATATCTCGAGTTCTATCGATCATAGTTAATAATAATGTATACCGGGCGGTTAGTGTAAATGTTGTTAACATTATTTGTCATAGCAATAGCCACTGGAATGGATATTTTAGCAGAAAATCCATTTTTACCGAAGAATTCGTTGGATTTCGCAGTTGTAAATAACCGTCGTCCTTGTTTTGATCGGGGGACATCATTTCTCGAAGCTACGTGGGGAGCTCACGGAGCTCGATGTACACAGTCGTCGTCGGTCCTCCGAGCTTGGAGGACGTCCGGGGACCTGTTGAGGGTTTCAACCCTGGTTCTCCCCCCGCCCCACCACGCCCCATGCCCCCCTGCTACAACCCTTATTCGGTTGGTGCCGATGAAATTTTGTGGTTCGTTAAGCCATTTAAATATTTATTGTTCTGCCAAGGTCAGAACTGATTTCCCTCCCTTTGTAACTGATTTCTTCGATTGTTTTACATCATCTGTTCCATTTCATGCATTCCTTCAAGGATTTTTGCGCGAGTCGTTCCATTTTGTGTATTTCTTCGATGGATTTGCATGATCTGTCATATTTCATGCATTTTATTTTATTCGATGCATTTCTTCGATGGGTTTACATGATTATTTCATGCATTTATTCGATGGGTTTAAATGATTTATTTAATTTCATGCATTTCTTCGATGGTTTGGCATGATTTATTTAATTTCGTGGATTTCTTCGATGGTTGTCCATGATTCATTTCGTTTCGTCGATTTCTTCGATGGTTTTGTATGACTTCTGTTACTCTGTCATGCATCTCATCGATGGGTCTACATTCTCTGCTCTTTCCTTCATGTACTTATCTCTGCGATGGTTTCGCATGCTCGTGCGTGCTCTTCTATAGGTTGAAATTATCTCGATCAGCTCCACCTCAATAAGCTTTTGCTTAATTTCCTTCCAGGCCGACCACACCGTTACTAACATAGAGTAGTTGATTGTTTCAGCTTTTCAGGTTCACCGTTACGCGGGGAATGGAGTTAATAACATAATCTATTTAAAAAGAAACTAGTGAAAAGTGATAGTGAAAAGTGATCGTGCATAGTGATAGTGGAAAGTAATAGTGAAAAGTGATAGTGAAAAGTGTATTATAACATGAAGTATTTAAGGTCCCGTGTAAAATTGCGAAGTAGTCACTAAATCATTAGCTTTCTTGCTCCATTATTGGCTCTTCATCTCGGATGAGGAGGTCACCACTGTTTCCGTTTCCGGAAGCAAGTGACTGAGCATGGAATCGGTATGGGTGGATCGGTTTCATCCTCTGGTGTTCTTGTCGAAAGGGAAAAGTTTCGGGCGTAGGGAGTGTACCTTTTGGTACACTGCCTGCGTAAGTCACCCGGTCCGATACCCAGTCTCCGGGTTAGTCGGCTCAAGTCAGGTCACAGCTAGTGCTCCTGGCGAGTCGCACGGTGCAAGAGGAATCGTCTGGGAGGCGCCGAACGCTTTTCCCTTTCGACTCGGACAGCAGGGTGGTAGGAACTGCGCCGTCCAATACTCCTTTCATGCTTACCGTTCGTCTTTCCTTCTTTCCTGAATTTCTTTTAATCGAGTGATTGCTTGGCAGTTCCCTAGATTCTACATCTAAACCGAAGGGATCGATGGAGCTTTGTTTCCATCCATCTCTTTGATTTAGTAGAGTTTCATGTACAGGGAGATCGATGTGAAAAGTGGCAGTGAAAAGTGACAGCGAAAAGTGACAGTGAAAAGTGATAGTGAAAAGTGTATTATAACATGAAGTATTTAAGGCCCCATGTAAAATTGCGAAGTAGTCACTAACTCATTAGCATTGTTGTTCGTTTATTGGCTCCTCATCTCGGATGAGGAGGACACCGCTGCTTTCGTTTCCGAAAGCAAGTGACTGAGCATGGAATCGGTATGGGTGGATCGGTTTCATCCTCTGGTGTTCTTGTCGAAAGGGAAAAGTTTCGGGCGTAGGGAGTGTACCTTTTGGTACACTGCCTGCGTAAGTCACCCGGTCCGATACCCAGTCTCCGGGTTAGTCGGCTCAAGTCAGGTCACAGCTAGTGCTCCTGGCGAGTCGCACGGTGCAAGAGGAATCGTCTGGGAGGCGCCGAACGCTTTTCCCTTTCGACTCGGACAGCAGGGTGGTAGGAACTGCGCCGTCCAATACTCCTTTCATGCTTACCGTTCGTCTTTCCTTCTTTCCTGAATTTCTTTTAATCGAGTGATTGCTTGGCAGTTCCCTAGATTCTACATCTAAACCGAAGGGATCGATGGAGCTTTGTTTCCATCCATCTCTTTGATTTAGTAGAGTTTCATGTACAGGGAGATCGATGTGAAAAGTGGCAGTGAAAAGTGACAGCGAAAAGTGACAGTGAAAAGTGATAGTGAAAAGTGTATTATAACATGAAGTATTTAAGGCCCCATGTAAAATTGCGAAGTAGTCACTAACTCATTAGCATTGTTGTTCGTTTATTGGCTCCTCATCTCGGATGAGGAGGACACCGCTGCTTTCGTTTCCGAAAGCAAGTGACTGAGCATGGAATCGGTATGGGTGGATCGGTTTCATCCTCTGGTGTTCTTGTCGAAAGGGAAAAGTTTCGGGCGTAGGGAGTGTACCTTTTGGTACACTGCCTGCGTAAGTCACCCGGTCCGATACCCAGTCTCCGGGTTAGTCGGCTCAAGTCAGGTCACAGCTAGTGCTCCTGGCGAGTCGCACGGTGCAAGAGGAATCGTCTGGGAGGCGCCGAACGCTTTTCCCTTTCGACTCGGACAGCAGGGTGGTAGGAACTGCGCCGTCCAATACTCCTTTCATGCTTACCGTTCGTCTTTCCTTCATTCCTGAATTTCTTTTAATCGAGTGATTGCTTGGCAGTTCCCTAGATTCTACATCTAAACCGAAGGGATCGATGGAACTTTGTGTGTCCATCCATCTCTTGGGTTTAGTAGTGTTTCATGTACAGGGAGATCGATGGAACTTTGATTCCATCTATCTCTCTACGGGTCTCGAAACGCAGCAACCTCCTCGTGGTGAGACCTGGTAATCGGTGAGAACCGAGCTGATAGCTGTGATTGTTAAATATTCTAATTACATATAAGAATATCTTTAACTTGCAATACTATGGTACAATGTAACTTGGAATGTTGTTTGATTGTTCGTACCGGACCCCAGAACACGAGTACAGTGTTAAGATAGAAGGATAAGTGCAAATTGGAATATTTCAGCGAGATACTCGAACTGATGGGTTTTTGACGATTTTTAAAGTCCTCTCTGCTTCAGCACGTTATTGAACATACCAAGGTACAATTCCTTGGCGTGGTATTCCACGTTACATCGTGAAAGCATGTCTTCCACAAATAATGTTGTTGTTTATATAAATTTGTATGTTAAATAAATTTATTTTGCATTTAATAAACCCGAATAGGACAGCAAGGTTAAAAGGCGAATGTGTTCTTGTTTTGTTGCGATTCTTCTTTCTCGGTCGTTGCACGAAATTATAAAACGATTTTTAAATTGTTACTCTAACAGAATCATTTGTAATTCGCGGGTTTCGAATGACCTAAATTTCTACTTCTTGAATTCTAATTCCTACCACGCGTACCGTTACAATCTGTGTCGAGACTTCACCGGTAACGTTGCACGTGACACGAAAATGGTAAGGGGGCTCGCGAACTCCCCGAGCGTGTAACACACAATTACATTGCGTGATAGGTCTATCCTATACCTGATCTGTGCTGCGTATAATTGAAGTCTAAAGCTCATACCTGAATCGAATAAAAGCTAATGCAAGGGGATCAGTTGAACCTCAACATTGCATATATTACATGAAAATATTGTAATACTGAAACTTTTTCGCGTGATTTTTGCACAAAAAATCAGGATTTCAACTTTAAATAGCCGCCATTTTGTTTTAAATTAATATTTCCGAAATTGCATCCGATAATCAGAGGATACATTAATATACTAACGAAATCTTTTTTGTTTTTTGAT
This sequence comes from Andrena haemorrhoa, assembly GCA_910592295.1. Lineage (NCBI taxonomy): Eukaryota > Metazoa > Arthropoda > Insecta > Hymenoptera > Andrenidae > Andrena > Andrena haemorrhoa. Next base: position 19,719,442 of record OU342943.1, read on the forward strand.
TTTAGATACATAATCTGGTTCCGAATGGCAGTGCTCACCGCAAAACCAAATTTTTAAAAAGACTTCTTGGATGTCGGTTGTTACTGTATTATAAACGTAAATATTTTTCTACACAAAAATTACCAAATGTTCTTTAAATGTTGCTCTTTTAAGTGCAAAAAGTTCTGTAAAAATATATGCTTCCGCTTTTTCAAAAAAAATTCACAAACATTCGCCTTATAACCCCTTAAGACCCACCTCTGTACCTAATAGGTATTACGTTTTTTGCCATCAGTCTCAAAATTCCACCTCCGTAATATTATGTTCGATGGAATAAAAGTTAAACGCTTTTTTCGAAAAGCAGTGCTTCATACCAGTTTATAAATATTTATATAGTAAAATTGAAACATAAAAAAAGGTTGTAACTTTTTAATGCTTTTCTAAAAAATTTGTCGTTAAGAGGCTAAGATCATGTTTTGCATTAAAGTTTCAAGTGTCTGATAATGTATGCTCGTGTTATCTTATTTACGAAATTGGTGATTAACCGTTTGTTTACATTTTTAGTAATATAGCTTTGAGAACCACTATTGTGAAGAGTAGCCTCCAACCCTAACCATTGAGATAATCATTGTTTATTTGAACAGTGAATCAATTCAATGTTTATTATGCATGACATATGGGAAGATTAAACACCATTTCTTTTCCTCTAGACACTGTTTAACTAATAGATAAAATGTTTAGTTTCTGTAAAATTTCCAAAGATTTTCTTAGTTGTACATACAACTCACGCTGTGTATTTTCTTCTTTCTAAAACTCCTGAATTGTTCATGTAACAACTTTATTTGCTTCCATTCAAGAAGGAAAGTACCTATATCTGATTTAATGACCCAATTACATAATTGAAAAATCCGTCAATTTTGTAGAGAATGTTATTGTGTGATCACGTCCAAAATTAATTGAAATCAATAAGCATTTATTTGAATAACATTTATTGTCCCCTTAACCAAAATTGTGATTTTATATCGTAGAAAAATGAAATGCACAGGTAGTGAATTAAATAATTTTACCTCTGTAAATACTATAATTTGTATCTTAATAAATATAACTCGTGTAATATGAAATTAAAAACCTTTATTTTTATTCAACAATGTTAACTTTCAACAGGTCTGCAAATAATTTATCCTTTCGAAACGTGCAAAGAAATCGCGTTATATGCATATATGTATGTACATATACAGGTTATCATTTCCTAACCTCTGAAGCTGACTTAACCTCACAATCTAACCAAAAGAAACTCGGATGGAAATATAATCAACATTTATTAAATATTCTATCAATCATTCAAAAATATTATCAATTTTTCATATGAACAGATAATTTTAAGCAACAGAGACTATCTTAATAAACCTAAAAATGAATTTGTTTATCAGTCAACCGGCTCATCCAGACTGTCGATAAAATTATTCCCTACTTGCATCGTATTGAACTTACTGACAGTTCCGAAAACAACAATACACAATACAGACCACACAAACAAATTGTAAAACAATTAACATTCCCGTTTTCACAACAAAAGACACTTTCGCCCATTATTGTATTTTATTTGAAAAATGATTATACTCTGCAAGCTATCAAATCCGAACACCCATAAAACGCATTATAACGTGCGAAAGTTTATTTCGATGTAGCAGAGAGCGATACAGGGGAGTCAATTTACAAGGGACACAGACCCCCGCATCAGATGCCGAAAATAGCTACAGACGCAACACGCGAAATTTAACAAATCTACTTACAACTCGAAGATATTAGTCGTTCCAGCCGTCTCGTCCATGAATTCCCCCATCTTTTATAAGACCTCGCAGCAGCAAAACACGAAACGAGACACATAAAAGCCCAGAACCCGCACGGAACTCGCGTGCACTCCAAAACCGTCAAATTTGAAAACACTATTTCCCAATGCTTCCACTGCACGCGCTGATGCACAGCTGCATCGTTATTCCCCCGCGCAAGTTCCACCAACCTCCACCCTCGTGCCAGAAAAAAAATGTTCCCAACATACCAACAGTATCATTGGTCCACGAGGACACTAACCAACACTAGCTAACAATCGAGTCGCGACAGAACCCAGTTCAGCGAAAACCTTGGTGACACCGTTATGTAATTATCTCTCTGCATACACAGAAGATAATAAGCGCAGCGTCTACTTAGTGCATAGTTTTCGTTCTTTTTTCATCGGAGCACACGCGCGTCGAAGAGCCTCCGAGTGTCGTACAAACGACTCCCAGCGAATCGTTTGTTCTCCCGAATATACTTCAGGGAACACTGTGCAGTCGGGGTGTTTGCATTGCGCGCTGAACGTGTTTGTTGCGCCAATTTGCCCAATCAAAGGCCACGATCTGTCCATGCGTGCACACGTATACATCGAGCCTCGCGAATCAGTGTGCCCCTTAATGCGAGCGACCAGTATGGCAGTCCGTGTTTGACGCGCTGCTCAGCCCCGTGCGGAACTTTTGCCCCCCGTTAATTACACCACATGATCTGACTATGACTCGGTGAGACCGAGTCAGCCGGTGTTATCGGCGAAGAGAATGAACCGCTGGCGCGTTACGTTTCTACTCCCCGAGCTCCAGTGAGATCGCCCCGTTAGACGGGCGCGCGAAGTCGTCGCGACGGTGACAGGTGGTGGTTGTCATTTTCTGATCGGCCCCTTGGAGGTTATTGCGCCATGTTCGCGACGCTGAAGAACAAGATACGGGAAGAGATCGGGAGCGACGTCTCGACTGTCGTTAGAAACGCCGGGAACGTGCGTGGTATCAGCTCGAGGCATATGTCTCAGGTAAACATGCCGTGTCTGCTCGGCGAACGAGTCATCGATGCGCGATATCTCGGCTACGAGCGTACGACGGGGTTTATTTATAGACACCGATTAACTTCCCGCGGTCGTTTCGAACCGTCGTTGCTGGGAATACGTGGACAGCAGTTTAGCTCACCTCGTTAGAAATGTACATATGTTCGCCAGGCGATGCATTATGTATACAATCTCGTTACGTTAATATTGCGACTTACAAGGGAACATCCCGAACCCGGGAATTAAAAAAATTCTGAAACTTTGCAAATATATAGGGGATTTCCTCATGATTACAACGCAATTTTTGTTTGCTGCCCAAAATCACTTTACGGGGGTGTAATTAACCCCTGACAATCCGGTTATTTTCCAATATTGTGTTACACCTCGTGAATAGTAAAATAATTCTTTTACCAAATAATAGATCGAATTAAAAGAAGTAACTTTTGTCTCGTAACTTTTTTCCTATCTCTTGCAGATTACGAGTTAGAAAATAAAATCCGAAAATAGCCGAATTTTCAGGGGTTAATTTCACCCCCTTAGAATGACTTTGGGCAGCAAACAAAAGTTGCGTTGCGATCAGGAAGAAATACCCTAAATATTCACTATTTTTCAGAATTTTTTGAATTTTCGGGTTCGGGATCTTCCCTTGTTAGTCGAACCGCTTTATTCGCTGAATATCTTCTCGCGCACGTTTCGAAGCAGTTTCTCGTTCGTATTTCGTTTTGCATTTATTTAAATTATTTTTCTACTAGCCGATATTCCGTTGTGTTTAGAAGCACGAGAGTTTCTGGGTTCGATAAATTCTAATACATTCAGTGGTATTTAGCGAACAGAATCTTAGGAAATAATGGTGATCCTGTTATAGGCGGGATCCACGAGTAGCATTAGCGGCTCTCAAGTTTCGCTGGACGGTTCGCGGGAAGAGAACGCCGCGTCGCCCTCTCCGCCGATCTCGTTGAAGCGGGATAGCAGTTTCGAGCTGAAACTGAGCGATGGTATGCAGCTCTCTACGAAGGATATCAAGAGGTTCGAGACTAGGGAAGAGGAATGGCGGAGGAGATTAGCCAAGAAGGAGGCGGAGCTGATGAAACGAATGGAGAAGAAGGAAGAGGAATGGAAAGTAAGGCTCTTCGAGAAGGAGAAGGAATGGAAGAAAGTTGTCGAGAAACAGGAGAAGGACAAAAGTAAATTGGAAGAAGAGCTACGGAACGTGGAATACACAAAACATTCTCTGGCTTTGGCGCTTAAGGATGCGGAAGGTATATATCATCTTTTGTAAATTTTCTTCGCTCTACGAATTCGGGGTCTGCTCGTAATACTGTGCTAATACTGCCAGCGATGGGATTCGAAGCTTAAAACTCTTGAAAGTCTTGAAACTCTGACTTCAAAGTCTCGGTAGGTTTCGAACCCGCATTACTTATTTATTTATTCATTCCACAGGATAATCCCGTTAATTGCAAAATGACAAAATTTAATTAGAGTCCGTCATGTTTACAAAAGTAAATCAGGCCTAAACAGTTCGCAATCGACAACGCATCTGTTCGCCGAAAGCATTTGAGGAAATCACGAAGGGATCCACATCGCCGAATTGTATGTTAAACTGATGCATAGCACGGTTTATAAGGGTTGACTAACTGTTGGCTCGCAAGCCACCGGAGGCTTCTCCGCTTTGCTGCTACGCTGAACGCCCCCTCTCCATACCTACCAGACTCTGACGATCGCAGTGGATTTCTCCTTCTTTCCTTCTCTTTTCGACTGCGATCGTCAGAGTTGGTAGGTACGGAGAGGGTCCGTTCAGCGTAGCAGCAAGGCGGAGGTGTCCCCGGAGGCTCGCGAGCCACCAATTAGTTAACCCTTATAGGGTCTGTGGTATAATTACTGTACGAGGGCATTTTAGTATCGAATAGCGGACGACTTCTAAGATCGACTATGGGCGCATTAAACCGAATCTCCGCTACCAGATCCGAGCAGTCGATTCGGCTGCTCATTACCTTGCGCGGAAATAATAAATTTGCCGCTAACCTTCTGTTCCAAGGACATTAGATTTAGCCTTCTAAGAAGAGGGGCATAGTCGTGATCTCTCGCTGATAAGGGATTACCGAGCAGCGAATCCTAGAAATTTATGCTGTACCCTCTCGATAAAATGTATGTACCTTCGATGCCTAGGGTCCCAGATAGTCGACGCAAATTCAACGTGCGGCCTAATTACGTCCACCGTCGACTCGCGGGATAATAGAGTCAAACACTGCGACTAGTTTTCGACAACCACGTGTTCATTTTCATGACTTTCAAGTGTTTTAAGCTTCGAATCATGTTCGAAGTGCTTCGAAATTTTCGTCGTGCATACAGATTCAAAGCGCTCCAGATCCCGTCGTTAAACACCGCACTTCTTCATGCGCTACGACTTGCAATAAAAACACCAGACTCTTTAGCTGATTCTTTTTAATAATGCTACCATGTATCAAACGTTAATATCATTTGTGTCCCCAGAATATAAAAAGAAGTTGTACAGTTTTCAAGAAGACGCAGAGCAGCTAGAAGATTTGCAAACCCAAGAAATGGCCAAAGTAAAGCACTTAGTAAGTCTCACTTAATAAACTTTCGTCCCTATGTGTTTTAAAGAGATTATCACCGTCGAGATACCTGTACGATGTGTTTCCTCATTTTATTGAAGTTACTGGTTAAGGAGCAAGAAGTGGACGAGAAGACGCATCACTTGAAGGCAGCCACCACGGAGATCGAAAGTTTGAAGTCCGAAGTTTCGCGTCTCAGGCGATACGAGGACGAGCTGAACAATGTACAGGTGAGTACGTTGTGAGACAATTGCTTCCTTTGATTTCGAGTATCATCCGGAGTATGTCATTAACTTTAAGATTACGTTAACATAATTATCTCTCGTAATTGTGTTAACGTAATTCACGTCACTCGAGTAAGTAAACATGGAGCATATCTAAACGAGTTTGATCAGAAAGGATTTACATTCTTTGTTTGAAAAAGATTTTTCGATTGTTGCCGTATCGATTACATAAACACGGATATCCTTGGAGAAAGTTTTACGTAATAAGCGTTGAATTATTCATGTATAACTGTTCTTTTAGCTGTATGTGTTATTCGATGATTTACACTTACATTCACCTTTTATGCGCGTATGAAATATATCACCAGTTCGAGCAAAAGTTTATAGTTTCGCAGCGAAAAAATTTTCTCGGATGTTACGTATTCTGTTCTTACAATGCATATGTACAAGAGGAACGTACAGTTTACAGCGAATATTATTAACGAACGTGTTGCTGATTATCGATTATTTACGAACAGGTTTTCGCATTCTTATAGTACTTATTTATATTACTAGTTTAAATGTACGCAGATTTATTAATATAATACTTATAACACGATGAAATGAAATAGCTACATAGTTATAAAAACCTGTGATATTCGTTTAGTCTTATTCTCTCTATAGCAGTATTACTTTCCAATAAAATTACTTATTATTTCGAATGAATTTCTTTATGCGAAATTCTAACGTCAGAATAGTTTGAAGAAATACTGGATATTACTTTAAGCGCGGATTACTTTTCGAGAACTAATTTTTCTTATATTGTGCATTGTATTCTGTGCTCGTTAATGGTGCGAGATATTGTTTCATGCGAAAAGATAGAGGTGCATGGAGAAATCAATTTTATCGTGGCTACATTCTCCTTTTAAATTGTTTTTCGTTCTTATAATATCAATTATATGTCACCACGGTCCTTTGTGAAATTATGACCGTATACTTTTTAGATATAAGCACGCTTCTCTCGAAAGAGTTAAATTTTTATTTCGGAGCCTTTCATTTTTTTATTTATTTTCTAAATGAGCTTTTTGTTTTGTCACGGTTGGCCATGTTGTTTTTTCTGCACATTTTTTTTTATATTGACACACAATACCAATCTACGATATATATATATATATATATATATATATATACTTGCGATCAGCGGTGAAAACTCTAAGTATTTGATTGTATCGAATATTTCGGACATTCGTTGAAATGAAACAGTACGCGTATGTTCCATAACTGTTACTTGTACTCTGAAAATGCTTTTCGAACACGCGACGAGAAGCTGTCGCTTCCACTTTGCCTAAAATCTCAGTTCAGATGAAGGTGAGCATTTTTTTCGAGTACAAACAAGTTGCGTAAGACCAACGTTCTTCTATTCGTTATGGAACATGAGCAAAATCTAAGTGATACCGAAAAGTTTTGTGAAAACAACAAACGCATGAAGATTGGAAAACTTTGATAAACGAGAGCATTGGAGATCAGAGTAGGCGGTAATTTCCGCTAATTCGCTGCTGCTACTGCTGATGCTAGAGGTACGTCTTCAAAGCTTTGCTGCTATTCTGCAAACATAACTGATTTCTATAGATTTTTACTTACATCCGTGTTGCTCTTTATGTAATTCTATCCTTGGTGCAAAATTATATAACATAGAAAAGCGAAATGCATGTATTAACTAGTGGAAGTGGTTTCAATAGTAAAAGAAGAGTTTTCATCTTACTAGAAGGAGATTTCATTTAAAATGTCCAGACTATCTCTACTGCGGTACTCACCCTCCAATGTTGTTACTCTCGTAACAGCGTGGAATAATTATTCTCGGACTAAATACAGAGATGCTAATTTTACATACACATTGGTCTTTTTAAAAAAATAAAAATTGATCTCACCTCAACGTTTATTTCTGCTTGGTAACTTTCTTTTTTTCATTTTATTCACTTTCAGCGTTGTTGTCATTAACCGTCGTGTTCATCATCATTTGCTTATCCTTGGCTTCGTAAGGTTTGAATTATTTCTAATATTTCATTCATTCTTTGTGTGTTAGCAACGCTTTGGTAAGGTTCGCAACAAAGCTTCACAGAGCAAAATACAATAATAATAAGAGCCGACGGAGCGGGCACGTTTTTATAACGATCACACCATTTCCAGGATGAGATGGAGACATTGCGTCATTCTACGCAGCGGGAGAGAACCCAGCTTTCCTGCCAGCTGGCGCAAACGGAGGAAGAAGTGCGTCACCTAAAGGATAAAGTGTTTGTGTTAGAGCAGAGAGTCGCTTTAGGAACTAACGATCAAGTAACAGTCGACGAGAGAATAGCCGATCTTATGAGAGAGCGGGCATTGTTAGAGAGGAAATTAGAGGAGGCGCATCTTCACTTGTCGGATATAAAGACTAGTTGGTCAGGAAAGATATCTAGCTTGGAGACTCAAGTCGGACGGCTTAGCAGGCAGGCCGGCGAAGAGGGTCTGGAGAGGAGGCGAGTCGAAGAGGAGTGCGAAAAGCTGAGACAGAGGATTAAGCAGCTAGCAGCTGATATAGAGGTGAACAATGTTGTCATGGTGACGAAAGACGCCAAGCTTTTGCGCATGGCAGAGGACATCGACGAGATGGCCACGGAACTGAAAGAGCTCCGGGCCAGCGTCGATGATGAGGTGGAAGAGTTTAAGCGGCAAATTGTGAGTTACCGCGACACGTAGTCATGCATGGGCTAGATTGTTTTGAAGAGGATGTCTCGTTAGATCTTGAGATGCAAAGAAATGAATATTCCTTTATCAAATGGCAAGATGTTTCCAAATGATCACGGTCCTGAATATTGTTCCTCGAATTTCTTACATAAGTGTATCTATCGTCTTTTTTCTCCTTTTTTTTTTGTCGTTTTACTGTGTGAGCCATATCATAATATTACGCGATACACGATAACCTACTTATATGCAGTAAGAATCGCAATTCAAACAAGATTGTAGCAGCTTTTACGTACTTCAATCGATTCTTCTCTTTATCAGAAGAGCGGAAAAGGGAAGTCGCTGTGTACAATGTGACTGTTCTGTATTTGACTATCCCGTATTTGTCCGTGAATGTTTAACTGTGGTTATATGATGTTTATTTACTTAGAGGTTTGTCAGAGTTTATCGTAGTCGTTTCTTCGTAACAAATCACCTAATCACTTTTGTAAAGTACTAAACGCTTACAATATCACCCGACAACCGTAAGAACGCCGGAACGCGTCTACACGAACGAAAATGTTATATTAGAATTTAATTGAATATGAAAACTACATATCGCCTATCTAAACTTGCATGTTCTTTTTAAGATGCTTGACGCTTAACGCACAGAATATTTATTTTATGCATATATTTACCAGCACACTCTTTTGTTTATAGTTTTTTTTTATTTACCGTTATTTTATAAGCATGCAGAAACTATCTGATGTATGTATATTATACTTTATTGAAATCAGTATCGCCTGTTCGACAAACAAGGTCACTTTGGTCAACCACTCAAAGTCCTATATATCCCCCACATTGCCTTTGTACATGAAAATTAGATAGTATCGACATAACGACATTTCTATGTACGATCGCATTTCTGTATATTTTATTTGTGGAATAAAGAGAGGAACAAATAAATTAGATAGTGATCGCATTCGTTTTGTGCTTGTTTTTATCCCATTTTTATATCCCCGATTCAAGCGGCTTTTTATATATTATTACACACACGAATGTGTACACTCTATTGTTTTCTTACAGGGTAACAGATATATATATATATTATATTTTGCTACACCAACGACACAGTCTAATTACGTTTACGTTGCTGTAAATTATTAGGAATGCGTGCCCCGAAGGAAACGATTCAAGGAGAACGTATCGTATATATAATATAGAATAGAAGATTGAATGGTTAAATAGAAGAATTTAAAACCGTTGAGAGATCAAAAGTCATAATACAAGTTTTTCTACTGACTCGAATGTGTTCGAATTAGAGTCTCTTGCTGATTCGAACTTTGGAATTAATGGCACAAACGACTCCTGTTAGAAAACTTCCGGTTTAAATTTTCATAAATACGCAGCATACACGTTTAACGCGTACATTGTGTTATATTTGAAACACTATTCTGTAGAATCGTGAATTTGGTAGTTCATTTCAAGTGCAATAAATTACTAAGATTGCGGTTTTATTTAAAAATAAGTTATTGTTTAATTGGTTTAATTACTTTAGATGGACTACCTTTATTTGTTATATAGATTAATATACGTTAACAGGAACTTTTAATTAATACTAAAATAATGTGTAACACGTAGCAAAGGGACTTAGCTTGTACGTATTTTTATGTTAGATGAATCGAAAGTCTGATCAACTGAGACGCAAATGTAAAAGTGTTTATATAAAATGTTTCCCCATCCTTTAAGAAATTTTTAGTTATTGCTCCATGTTAATTTCACTCGTGCTTTAACTCAACCAAACACCTTTCACTGTTGCATAAATATTTTGTTTTACTTTTTTATTAATAAATCTCGATTGTACCACGAATTCCAAAGATACATATTACAAATCATAATTCAGTGAAGCCTGTCAATGCAAAGTTACAATTTTTAATACTCGATACTTTTGATATTAGGTACTACTTACGTTATTGTGTTCTCTACTATATTGCCAGGAATCATCTTCGAAGGAGATCATCCAACTGAAAGAAGACTTGGAGGATACGACCACGAGGTTGTCGGCTGCTACCTCGCAAGTAGCACACCTTCGCCTGACCATAGAAGGAGAACGAACGAATAATTCCTCTTTGCACTTAGAAGTAGCACGTTTAAGGGAAGATCTAGAATCTGAACGGACAGCCTCAGCAACCCTAAGAGTGTGCCTAGAAAAAGAAAGGAGCGAGAAGGACTCTGCGTTGTTGAGGAACGCTCAAGTCTCCCAGGATATCGAAATTGTGAAGCAAGAAAATCGGCGTCACGAAGTCGAAAGCGCAGAGATGCAAACTAGGATAGACAGCCTAGAGCTTAATTTAGAAAGTAAAAGCAACGAAGTGGAGCAAGCAATCTCGGTACTAGAGGAAACTAAACAAAGGATGTCAGAATTGGAGGAAGCAGAACGAAACAGAGAAAAAATGGAGAGGACTGAGAAACTTCTTAAAAGCAGTTTGATGGACCTAGAAGAGCAATTGAATGAGAAAACTAAGGCAAGTCTAAAAAAAAAAGAAACGAAGCGAGTAAAAGGTACTTTGCAGGATACTAATTGCTGAATGTATTTTTAGACAATCAAAGTCTTGCAGCAACGATTAACAGATATGAAAAAGACTCTCCAACGAGAACTGAGGGTTCCGTCGTCGTCGTTGGACAGTGATGCCGAACCTTCTGCGGCGATTCTCAAACCGAGCTCGTCTAAGACTGTTACCGCCAGGCATAATAACTCGAGGGAGGACGACGTTAATTTTAAATACCTTAAGCACGTTCTTATAAAGTTCCTAACGAGTCGGGAATATGAGGTAAATATTAAATGAGTAAAATTGAAGAATTTCTGCACGTATCGGAAGAAGTTGCTGATCTCCAAATATTCACTTTATTCATCTCAATTTACAATTATTTCTCGCTACACGTTTCCGTTTCTATTGTTCAAGGCTCTTCACTTAACAAGAGCGGTCGCTACTCTCCTACATTTCTCGCCCGAAGAAGAACGGTTGCTTCAGGAAACTTTAGAATGGAAGATGTCGTGGTTTGGTACTCGGCCTAACTTAGGTTTCGGACAAACAGCCAAAGCTATACCGCCCAGCTGATAGCCGGAACGAACTCTTTCTCCTGTAGGTATCGTAAAAATGGCCACGAGCTCGTGGTTGAAATCGAGAAGTTGCGTTGCTCTCGATGGTCCGTCATAAGTAATCGCGAATACTTGAAAGATTAGGGAAGGGACAGACAAATTTATAAACTATAGAAATTTCATAAATTTTGTAAATTATTTAGCATTTACAGTACATGTATAATTTATTCGCAAATGCTACATATAACGATCCTAGTGAATTTCAGAAATGTGCAGTGAACTTTGTAGTATCGAAAGTTGTTTAGGTAAATTTGTAAGTTGAAGGTAGAAGAGCACGTGCCGATATTTCTCGCGTACAGTGACGTTCATAGATAAAGTAGCAACGGGTATACGGTGGGCGATCAAATTATTAGAGCCACGGTACGAAAGATATGTTTTCCGCGATTGTGTAGAAATAAAATCATCCGTGTGGCAGATAATATTGCCGAGTGTGTATTTGAAGTTTGAAAACGTCGATGCCTCGTAAAAGAAATAATAAGAATTCAGTGTAACTAGGCTTTCGTTTAAAAATTAATTGTTTTAATGTAAAATTGCCGATTTATGCAGATGGCTCTAATAATTTAATCACCCACTGTACGTACAACGTATGATATACAATGGACACAGTTACACTGTACGTTGCTTTCATATGCAAACACACACAGACACACACTATAATACTTGATATACAAGACTTATAATCAGATCCATTTCCTTAAACGAATATATTATTATGCGAAGTATTTCATTACGGGCAAAATATTTAATTTCTAATTCCCTGATATACACGAACTCTAATTATGCAACACTTTTGTACACGAAAATTATTCTATTATTACATCGCATCATCTTAAACCTTATCGTATAAGTTCGCATATGCCGTTTACGTTTCGAAGAGCATTGATGATTGCATCATTATATGATGTAAGCAACTTGGTACATATTCTCTAAAGACGTTTAAGATTCCTTAGACATGGCTGCAGGTCGGTTGTAAACATTAGGAGAAACCTGTTTCAGCTTCGTCGGTTACGAAGCTCAGAATAATCGCCATAGTTATTATTTGTGGTGTGAACATCGCAATTGCGCCGTGTTCGTATTTGTAAATAATGCAATCATATTTCTATAGAGATAATTAAAGTACACGAAGCCGAATGGTTTTTTGAAGAAAATGGCTCGTTTAATTTCTTACCTAGCATCTACGTCAAACTGTGGTCATTTCTACCTGTGGTGATTAATTTATTATGCACGAAATTAGTTCGATAACGGAGCTTGTAATCACAAACAAAGAGTATAGACGATGAATGTTGTCGTTTCAGTAACAGATACACATATGAAAGAACCTTTTTTTGCCACGTGCTTGCTATTGAAAGAGTTTTTCTTTTATTATCGGCTTATTTGATACAGAATTTTTATATATTTAGGACAGCATTTTACGTACGTTAGCTTACTTTAATCGATCGTTAAACACTTTTAAATGAAAATTCTATTAGCTATTTATTTAAGAATGACGCAATTTCAGCTCGAAATAAGGTATCCTCGATGAAAGACGAATGTTACATATTAAGGGGAGGTTCCGGTCTAGAGCCCCAAAAAATAGGTGATCTTTAAGAATTAATTAAAGGAAAACTACTACATATAACTTAATGGGACTTTTTGCATTGCATTGAGGATATCTTAAATTATAGGAATATATTTTTTGTTTTGTAATTAATCATTGCAGACGGCACTGGGGAGTCGTTAAAGTCAAGGCGTCAAAAAAATCATCCAAATCGGTGGGACCTGTATCTCCAAAAGTTATTATCCGATTCGACTGAAACTTTTTTATTTTAAAGAATATACTTCTTGCTAGGGGGGGGCCACACAAAATTACAAAAATGACATTTTTTTAGAAAATAACCATACTTGAAGTTTGAAATCACTTTTTCCCTATACTGTTCGTCCTTTCCACGCCTTTAAAAATTAGAAATTTTCACTATTTTGTAATTTTGTCTCCCCCCCCCCCCCTGGCCAGAAGTATATTCTTCAAAATAAAAAAGTTTCAGTCGAATCGGTTAATAACTTTTGGAAATATAGGTCCCACCGTTTTGAGAACACTGTTTCGAGAAAAACGCGTTTAAAGTTTAACGTGAGTGCCGAGTGACCGGGTTTTTACCCCGCATTCGCTGCTACTCAAATGCTTATAACTTCGGGAATTTGACGAATTTCAACAAATCCTTTTAAACACGTATTCCTGAAAGGTTGAACAATCGAATAACGAAATAAAAAAAAATCGACTTTTAGACCGGAACCTCCCCTTAAGTACGATTTTATTTAAACTGTTGTCCTATCTACAATGCCAATGTGTTTCTTACACTACACTTCATTCATTCATTTAAAAATGTACAGTTATATTTATAAAATATACAGGAACATGTCACCATATTCGTTCGATTCAATGTGACTATTCGCAAAACCGAATGTGTCCCTTTGTGACAGAAATCCCTTACTACACAAGCTTCCTCCGAGCTTTCGTAAAAATAACATTATCCGAAAACTCCCACCTATGTCCTATGTTTTACATAATAATATTATAAAATCCTATACGTTGTATCTACAAGGCGCGTGCATAGTCATGTTCATGTTATAAAAAAAATTATACGTCTAATCTTTAAACCGTCTTCGACCCTTAGAAATTGTTCACGAAGCATCAACGTAATGACTAGAACTTTCTTGAGCCAGACATAATTTCTTCGTACAGTTCGGGCGTGATTTCAACGTATTCCTTGTTTCCGGCCAAGAAGTATATCTTATCCTGGATTTTGCTCGGGTCGAAGCCCTCCTTTTGAAGGTCGATCTTCTTCAGCTTGTACGTTCCTGTCATTTCCAGCTCTTTCACGATTCTTAAGAAAATTGGTCTCGCATACGCTGGTAGAGCTTTTTCCAAGCCGTCTGCAAGAGCTTTAAAATCTAATAGACTATCTGGATCGACTATTGCTGCCATGCCCGCTCTTCCTTCCATTCCAGGCACCTTAAATGATATCCACGGTTAGTGTGTGCTATTAAAGTACACGCGAGAGCTCGAGAATTACCAACCTGAACTCCGTAAACGGTAGCATTTCGTTGCCCAGCGATAGTGCTGATAACACCCTCCACTTCGGCAGTGGCAACATTTTCACCTTTCCATCTAAACGTGTCTCCTACTCTATCTTTGAAGTAAATGTAACCATATTCATCTTGTACTAAAATATCACCTGAAACGAGAAAAGAAACAGTAGTAGTCACTTTGAAGTCAGGAACTGCAAAAATAGAACTCGTATTAAAAAAAAAGGTGAAGAATCTTTAATTGCACGAGTCTTCGACTGCGTAGGTTTCTGTTTTAATTAGCACAAAATTACACCCGGTAGTTTACTATTCCGGGTTTGATTAACATGGTATTTGTAAATGTGACTCACCAGTCAGGAAAGCTTTGTCGCCTTTAACAAATAAATCTTTTATTATCTTCTGTTTTGACGCTTCTTTGTCTAGATATCCATTGAACTCCCTCAACGCGTTTCCTTCTTTTATTAGCCCTATGAACATACCTGGTTCATCTGAAGGCAAAACAATTATTCGTTTTAATTCGAAAACTTTTTATCCACGATTCTAACGTTACTGTGTTAAATCCTTACTTATATCTGCTCTTATGCACAATCCATTTGGACCTCTGACCGGTTCGTACGTCTCTTTATTTACTCGAATAATTGCCACGGGATGGAATACCCTTGGTACAATGAGTGGTACGTAACCAACAGCACCAGCTCGACCGTCCAAGTTTGCTGAAATATATACATACGTACCATTACAAAACTTTATTCTACAGTAAATACCACACAACGAAGGAGTAAGTATGATAACTATATTTTAATATTTAGTTCTTCTGTAAGTAATGAGATTTTTTTAGGATTCCACAATACAGGGTGGCCCAGTAACTCTGGAATATATCCAGGGGCGGATTTGTGTATAGGCTAAGTAGGCTGCAACCAAAGGCGGCAAATTTGGGGAGCATCCAATTTTGGAAAGCAACAAATTTGGGAAGCATCCGATTTTGGAAAGCGACAAATTTGGGGAGCATCAAATTTTGGAAAGCGACAAATTTGGGGAGCATCCAATTTTGGAAAGCGACGAATTTAGGGAGCATCAAATTTTGGAAAGCGACAAATTTGGGGGAACGAAAAATTTTGGGAAGCGACAAATTTGGGGAGCATCAAATTTTGGAAAGCAACAAATTTGGGGGAACGGACAATTTTTGGAAGCAACAAATTTGGGGGAGCGTAAAATTTTGAGAAGCAGTAAATTTTGGAAGACGACTAATTTTCAGCGAAAGAAATTGGGAAAGGTTTAAACAGAGAGGCTTGAGACAACTTAAAAAACAAATCACTTCTTTTTCATACAACAAATGAGCAATAACTCATATATAAGTTGCTATATTGAATTAATTCTGAAATTGTTTTGATTCTTTTAAATTGAAATATTTGATGATATTTCGCGGAAAGGGCGGCAGACACTTGTTAGCGTAGGGACGCCAAATCTCCAAATCCGCGCCTGAATATCCCCATTATTTTTACAGATATGGAACAACTTTTGTATCGTGTATCGTGTATAGCAATAAAATTGGTCGTTATAGACACATGTTCGGTTGATGTAAATACTAGTGTGACAAATACGGACTGAATAATTTAATTGTTTCAAGAATCTATAATAAAAGCAATATATTATGCTACAGTAATTTAAAAACGGAAATAATGGAACTCTAGTATCATATATCGTGTGCGTATATAGAGAGATTACCATTGGTACAAATGCAGTGCTGGACGAAAGAAAGTTTACATCCCTTAAAATCGCACAACTTTTTTAGAATTGCTCCAAACGACTTAAGTGTTTTTGAGAAGCTAGAAGGATTAGTTTGCTAAGTGACGTTTCTTCATTTTGAAAAACTTGCAATTGATCGGAGTAGCAGAAAAATAGTAAAGGTTGTTTTTTCAACTTTTTTTCTGAACCTGTAATGAATATCATTGCAAATTTGTTCAAAACGACGAAACACGTCACTTGACAAACTAATCCTTCTAGCTCCTAAAAAAAACTCATGTCGTTTGGACCAATTCTAGAAAAGTTATGCGATTTTAAAGGATGTAAACTTTCTTTCGCCCGCCACTGTATATATACATTTAAAAATTGGAAATTCTCAAATAATTTATGTTGTTCTTGTTTTTATTATAATTATAACATTGAGCCTCACCGATATTAGCATTTCCTTCGCTGGATCCGTAAAACTCGCAAACCAGCTTGATGTTGAAGCGTTCGACAAATTCATTCCAGATCTGGGGTCTCATGCCATTTCCGAACATAAGCCTTAAACGATGTGCATTGTCTTGTGGCCTAGGTGGCGCGTTCAATAAGTAACGACACATTTCACCAATATACTGTGCTGCCTAATAACAAAAAAAGAACTGTATCTTTACACGAAAGTCTCCGCAGCTTCGTTCTCGACTAACGATTAATCGTTACACTGCATAATGAACTAACTTTGGTAAACAAAAACCACTTAAGTGCGTCCATGTTAAAAAGTAATATCAACATATTCGTAAGAAATGTAATCAATCGCTATATCACTTGAAACGGCATAAATATCTTAGGAACATTAACGATGTCAGTAAAATATTTAAACAGCTATAAATTAATTCCTGGCTGTATATTGTGCTCGCGAGCATTATTGATTGTAATTAAAAGGAAAAAAGGGGCAGAATAATTTTATATCTACATTCAGAGAAAATGTATCACTTGGATCGTTAATTCTACTTTAATATTGCTATGCGGTTGTTCCTGTACCCTTCGTACCCTTGTGGTATCGGGAGTACTCGTAGGATAGTCGGATATTGAAAATACTATAGTACAGTGCTCTTCAACCCGTGGCCCGAGAAAAATTTCGCCCGAACCATGTAGCCGCTACATTAAATAAAAGAAATTAAATTTAATTGTAATTTTATAATATCAGATTTAATAAATAAAATACTATCTACATTGGTTTTTATTTCTGTCTTAGCCGTCAGCCGGTCCCCGAAATATTTCTCCCATTTTCCCCTGGGACGCAGGTGTGAAAAGAAAAAGGTTGAAGAACGTTGCTATAGTATACTCCGCGCAGGCATTAATTTCACTGACAAGGGAACATATCGATCCCGCATACGCCGATAGGGAAAAATATTTGACAGGTACTATTTGTTATCGGCACTTATCCATGGTGAAAGGGGTGACAATGGTACCTAAAGTCGTAGGTCGAAAACATGTTTTTTGAAATTTTCTAAAAACTGAACAGAGGTCTGGATTCGTCTTTAAAAACTCACTCTTAAAAAAAATTGTTCCGCGCTTAAGGGGGGATTCTCGTCTAACAATCCCAAAAGTAACTGGTATTTAAGATTTAAAAAAAAGAACTGCATCATATTGGATTAAATTCTTTTAGGATATAAAGAGGCATCTTTAAACTTGCAGAATTTTTTTATGTCGATCCTTCTTATTGTTTATTAATTATTATTGTGGAATCTTGTCCACCTCTTTGACGATGTAACTCCTGTTGGCGAGATGTGTAGCACCTATCACAGTCATCTAATTGCAAAAAAAAATCGAAGTTTCTTAAAGTTAGCTTACGCTGGGATTGGTCCACTTTAAAGAAAAAAAAAATGAAAAATTGAAAGAGTTATAGCGTTTGACAGAGAAATTAGTTTTTTTCCTTAGACAAATTTTCATATCATTCTTTATACCGACGAAAAAAAACATTGTAAATAAAACTTAAAATTTCTGGTCCAGTCCCAGCGTAAATTATTTAACTTTAGGAAAATTTTCTGCTTTTCGCAATCAGACGACTGTGACTGTGTTAACACGATTCCACAATAATTAATAAATAATAAGAAGGATCGACATAAAAAAAATTCGAAATAGTTTAATGTAATATTAACAATAGTTTTTCAAATAAAAAATCAAAAATTTCGGGGGTTGTTACACGAGAATCCGCCCTTAACAGTTCTCGAGATATTAAAAAAAAAATTCGAAACCCACTTTAAGGGCTATTTGCACCCCTTCAACATAGTCGATTGCCGACAACAAAAAACAGGTACGTGTGAAATATTTTTCACTATTCTGCAAATCTGCAGAGTCTCGTGAAAATCGGCGCGTGCGGGCTCGATGTTCCCCTGTGAGATCGCTGTAAAGTAACTTCGTAAGCCACTTACGGTGCAATTATATTTTATGCAATCGGTCCAATAAGCCGTGACTGAAAACTTGGTCCTTAGGACCACTGGTGTCCCTTTTAGAATCGCGAACCCAACTCCTAGCATTCCACCAGCCGTATGATACAGTGGATTCGGATTATACAGAACATCAGTCGATTTAATCCCCAACAAGCTAAACGGCATTACGACCATTAAGAACCTGTAAACAGAAACATTTATCTTCGTGGTTTTATCATGATTATAAAACATTTCACTTTGTGTTTATACGGTATTCAACAGTCCACTGTGATCCAGAGGAGCGGGAGGAAAAAGAAGAAAGTCAATCTTTCGTTTTGGTCGTTTTGATTCTCCTCGTTGGAAAGATTAATTTGTTAGTCAGAATAAAATCAAATTGAACGACCTCGTGGCAACCGAATAATTTGAAAAATATACGCGCCATCAAAAGATCGATCGATTATTGTCATTATGAACATGTTGGATATGGTGAACTGGAGAACTTTAAAATGATAATAAAACGTGCAAGTTTTGTATAATACAATTTATACGTAAGTAGTGTACAGTATATGAGCCGTTCAGAGGACAAATCGATTAACTCCACTTTCTGAAATATTTTAAATTTAAGTGTCAAAGCACTTGGTTCAGTCATAACTTTTTTTATTTATAATAAATTAAAATATTTCAAAAAGTGGAGTTAATCGATTTGTCCTCTGAACGGCTCATATATTCACAGGTTTGTCAACATATTTTCCCCTCTTCTTTCTGCAGAATTTCTTTAATGATGACACGAGTGATATAATAATATTCGTCATTGTAAATGACATTTATGAAAAATGTGAGAGATATAATTTATGACAAATTGCAGAGAAATTCCACTTATCCACTGCATTATTCCGAAAGTTCCAGAAGAACTTTTAATGACTTTAAATCAAAATTATTAAGTAATGAAACACTTCGTCCTCCATTAATAAAACAATAAAATTTAGTTACCTCGTGCGATAATCTTTAAAGGCACAGAGAAAGAAATGTTAATATAAGTTGTGCAACCAAAAGAGTAGGCATTACATATTTATAAAAACCCTTTAGTTATTATATCTTTATTAAACAATTATCAATTCTATTCTACCCTTCGTACGTTCATCAACAATAAAAAAAGGAGAAAAAATCGCAAACCTTATTCCTTTTAATTCTCATATAAGTACTATTGTTAACTAATTTTCTCTATTTCAGCGGAAAAAAACTATTTTCAAACTTACAAACTCGTAAACAGACGTTCAATTTTGGTATTAGCTTCAATTTAATTCAACAAATTTTTTGTATAGCAAGAATTTACGCGTCCTTTCACCGATATCTGGAAGCAGTTCGATTATGCAACGAGAAAATTATAGCAAAGAGAAATGAAAGTTGCTGGGGACAAGAATTACATCATTTTGTTAGTAAAACAGTTATAATGCAGGCAGACAGGAAGCAGCCTCGCGTAAAGCGACTACATTAACATGTAATCTCATTCTCCGCGACTCCTAAGGCTTTACTGAGAGGATTACGGATCATTTATAGTTTATACGTTCAGTAAGGAGGTAACTCATTTCGTTCACGATTCCGCGTCTAAGAATAAATGAATAATTAAAAATCTCTCGCGGAAATGCCAATCATCTCGAACGTTTAGTACCCTCGTTACGGTTTACCTTGCAATAAAGTGGTAAAATAAGTTTTAAATAATAAATCGACTACTTAAAACTGTTAAAAAATTATAATGTACATAGGTACCTACTCTAGATTTATTTAGAGTTTTTTAAACAAAGCAAAACATTTCTGAATCTCTAAAAATGTAATAAAAGTTATCATTCATTCTAGACTTCCCTTTGACCATATACTATACAGCGATTTTTTTTAGGTAACAGCTTTAAATGAATATTAATTGGTTTTGAATTTTGATGGTGTACGAATATTCGTAAAGAAAATACATTAAAAGAAGGTATTTCACATTATAATTTTAACTTAAGGGGTTACGTACGTTCTCGGCGCCTAATAATTGAACACTTTTGGGATTTTTTTCCTCCAGAGGTGTGAATGAAATCGGAAATTTTATAATTGTATCTTGTTTTGGGGACCTTTATTCATATAAAAAAAATTATTTGACACACTTTTGTCATACATTGCCATTCGTTTTCTGCGGTTGCAGCAAACCCTGCACCAACCTGGGGCCTCCTTATCAGCCTCATAACTTCGACAATTTACAACCTTTTTCCACGAACTTCGCGTTAATCTATACAGAATGACATTCTCGAAGAGCCATCGGACCAGATTGGTAAATTTTTAATTTTTAATATTTCTTTAACCATTTAAAGATCGAAATTGTAGACGAAAAATCGACTACTTTCTTCAAAATGGCATAATTTTCATATTTTCCAAAAATTCAAAAATTTGGCCCGATGGCTCTTAGACAATGCCATTCTGCATAGATTAACGCAAAGTTCGTGAAAAAAGATTGTAAATTGTCGAAGTTATGATGCTGATAAGGAGGCCCCCTGCTTGGTGCAGAGGTTGCTGCAACCGCAGAAAACGAACGACAACATATGACAAAAGTGTGTCGAATACATTTTTTTATATGAATAAAGGTCCCAAGAACAAGATACAATTATAAAATTTCCGATTTACTTCACACCTCTCGAGGAAAAAAATCCCAAAAGTGATAAATTATTAGGTGCCGAGAATGTATGTAACCCCTTAACAATAAAAAAACCGTGGTGAGCCCTCAGAAAACACTTGGCGACCCACCGGTTAGGAACCACTGTCCCATAAGGCAGGTTTACACCTGACGAGTGGCTCGGCCGAGTGAAAATCTTGCCCGCCGGATTACTCGGCCGAGTACTAGAATATGCGTTCAGACTGGGCGAGTGCTCGGCCGAACACTCGTCAGGTGTAAACTCAGCAATAGGATAGACAGCAAAATGCGTTTTGTCGTGATAGTAAAAGTGATGACATAGTATGACAGCGTGGATCAAATGTTACATGGTTACGATATCGTGAGATCTAGAAAAAAAGTCGACATTCATAGCGAATTCGGTATCTAGCACTGACTCTGTGCTAGTGCCAGAAAATGATTTGGATCGGTTGTTTCTAATAAAGACGAAGATAGCTTACAATTAGTAAGAATCCACCGATCCAAGTGATTTTCTGGCAGCAGCACAGAGTCGGCGCGAGATACCAAATTCGCTATCAATGCCATGACGGTAGGAAAATGTCACGATTTACTGTCACGGGCAGACGGACCTTATCCTACATGATTGAGACAGTATCGGAAGTGACAAGTGAACATCAAGACTGTACTCAACAGTTGCTAATTAGCAGGCGTGTGTCAACTCGCTTCACAGTGAACGTCGAAACGGATGTGATACAGAGTCATTAGCAATTTTAATCAGTTAACCAGTTACACACTTAGTTATCTTGAATAGAAATTTCTTAGAAAACACATGTTGTAAAATGGCGTTAGGAGATATGTACTAACAGATTTCTTATTAAAAGTATAAATTAATTACTTTTGCCAAACACCGATGATATTATTCCGCCCCTTGAATTATTTAAAGGCGTCAATTCAGAGATGGGCAAAATTGTTATTTAAATACAATTTCGAATAACGAATAAAAGTTAAAAAAATTATTCGTCATTCGTTCGTCAACCTGAGTTAGCTTTATTCGACACGTGACGAATAAGTTTTTAACTTTTATTCGTTTCGCGAAATTTTATTTAAATAAACGTAGTGTTTATGCTTTCGTTTTCTGTTAGACAACTATTTTTTAGCATAGAGATTTTTTATTTCCAGAACGACTTGGTCCCCTATATTTGTGGCAACGATGCAACGCAGATTTTATCTTATCATTTCCAACTATTTGATCTAACATGCACGCGACGATTTGCTCGTCATCAGGCAGTGATATCAGCAGGCGCGGTCAAGGCCCTCGTAAAGAGAACGGGATATGCCAAGAATTATTTGCCTCGTGACTGGAATCACTCGATTCCTGTCTTTTGGCTGGCCAGCAATAGTTATATATTCGATTTCACAGACGACGCCAGACGAGAGATATTGATTTATCTACAACTTTCTGGAGAAGTGACGCTTCAATTTTTATTTATCCTCTACGACTGACCTACATCTGCTAGTCAATAATTTTACATAATGCATCGACTCCTGCGCTAAAGATTATGGTAACTCCTTGGCTATAACATCCAACATAGTGCACGCGCCTTGACCACCTGGCGTAGTTGAAGTTCATTGCAAATAGTAGCACCTCGTTCAGGAACACTGTGCGACTATTCATTTTTTATTAAGAGAATCCATGTTGCCGCTGTCTATGCTATACGAACTTCAAAATGGCAAAGGCACGGGCAACTCAATTATTATACTGTCAAGGACCCAGTTCCCGATCAGGTTACGAAAATAAACCAAATAATAAACTGACGATGATACAAATTTATTCTAACAAATTACTAAATAATTATGAAGTATTTTGAAATTCATACGCAAAATTTGATAGCTCATAGTAAAACGTGTGAAGGTGATCAGAAACTGCTCCCTTTGCATTTCTCACTTTCAAAGTTAAATTATAATATGATTATTATTATGTGTGCACTTTTTTAAATACCAAATTTAAGATAAAACATAGATTTACTGAAATAACAAAAAATCTTTTAAATTTGGTTAAATTGTCCCTTTACACGTTTAAAAATCCGCGGTAGTTACTCTTAAGTGATCAGGAACTGGGTCCTTGACAGTAATAACGTAAACCCGTTAATATAAGAAACTCTGATGATACTATTAATAACAAACTTTAAATCACGGTATGAGAATAACTCTCACTTAGATTCGGAAAACTTGGGAGCCTCGCAAATCAATTAAGAATTCTAGATCACAGTGCAAATTATGCTGCACTCGTGTGGAATATGTAAATTCGCGGTATAAAAAAAAGCGCGGTGTCTACGTAATATTCTTTACAGAGTATGCAAAATAAAGGAGGCACATACTTCCTCTTAAACCATAACGACCGTGGTAAGCAAACGTACGGTGAAAGTAGCTAATTTAGAAACTGAAATCCACAAACTTTTCCACAAGCGGAAACTATTTGCCGTTACAAATTCTTTCCTCGCGCCTAATTATGCAGGCTGAAGAGTTTTATTGCAAATGGCAAGCCCGCCCAAAATTGGCGTTAGACCGTGCAATAGTCAGCGTCCATGTAAACGATCGATCAGTGATGGAATATTTCTTTCTGTTCTCTATCTACCAACTGTCGTTGAAGTCGATTGGAAAGACTTACGCGCGGCACCCTCGTCAGTGGCTTTGAACGGCCAGCTGACCGTGTCTCGGCTCTAGCTATCGATCCTTGCCATTACAGTCAGACAAGCGCATTAAAAAAGATATTATTTTACCTCGAATGTGGAACGATCGCCACTTTCGGCAGACCAGTGGTGCCGCTCGTGTAAATGTACAGCAACTTGTCCCTGTAACCGGGCTCATCCGTCACCACTGGATCCTCTGTGCTGGCTTCGTCCAAAAGCTTCTTCAGATCGTGCACGCCGCTCTCGCACGTCTCGGAATTATTGCACATTTTGTACTTCACGATGCTCTGAATCGAGTCCTTGATGTTGTCGATGGCTGCGAAAAGATTGGGCAGTTTTTATCAAATCTGTGTCTTCGAATTTTGCCGAAGTTACTTCGGACAAAGCAGAAGGAAACTTTTTTAAAAAGCCTCTTTAAGGGGTTATACCTAGTCAGGCGGCCGAAAAGAGGCGAATATTTGTGATTTTTTTTTAAAGAAGCGGAAGAAGTTCAAAAATCACGGAAAAATCAGGATTTCAACTTTAAATAGCCGCCATTCTGTTTTAAATTAATATTTTGGAAAATTCTCTCCGTCAACCTGAGGATACATTAATATACTAACGAAATCTTTTTGTTTTTTTTATTTTAGATAATCTGGTTCCGAATGGCAGTGCTCACCGCAAAACCAAATTTTTAAAAATGCTTCTTGGATGCCGGCTGTTCCTTTATTATAAACGTATATATTTTTCTACAAAAAATTACCAAATGTTCTTTAAATGTTGCTCTTTTAAGCGCAAAAAGTTCTGTAAGAATATATCCTTCCGCTTTTTAAAAAAAAATCACAAACATTCACCTCTTTTCGGCCGCCTGACTAGGTATAACCCCTTAATGATCCATCTTAGCGTTATCTATAATGCATATTTCTGCCGAAACAAACATGTGTTTTTAAAGCTTCTGATGTTAATAAACGTTGTATCAAAGAACAAGTCTCGGCTTCAATTTATTTCTTCGAAATTAGTTTAAGAAGTAATGCTTCTTTTTCGACAAAAAACGACTGCCTAAGAGTAACCTTAGGCTGGGTGCACACGAGCGTTTTATTTACGGACATCACGACAATACATTGCAGTATATTAGACTTGCGTCGCGACGGACGTCGAAAAAAACGCTCGTGTGCCTCCAGCCTTAATCATCGTGAAGCTCAAAAGAACGACTGGTCCATCGATACTTGACAACTTTTATTGCATTCTCGTGTAACATTTCAAATGCTTCATACTGCTATAAATTTTCTTACAAAGTGGCGTTGGGTAATTGAAATCATTTACGTAATTCCTCTGCTAAAATATAGCATTAACTAACGTAAGCAAAAATATCGACACTTGAACTCTGAAGAATCATATCACTGCACGCGTGCCCCTCTTACGTAATTTCCCCAACAAAACTGTTAGAGCCTCGTAATTGTTTAAAAAGATTTACCCGATTCATTAAAAAAATCTCTCCTCTAGCATCATTTTCCCAGTTTTCGGTATGATTATTAAACTCAGTGTTGTCATTAATGAAGCAAAGGCGAACGATGTGGCGAAAATGGGGGAAACAACTTAGCGGAGTCTCGAAATAAGGATTTCTTTGAATTTGAAGAAAACTGAGGAAAGCTTCGCTTTAGTCGCATTCTCTTCCGTTATCTGGCTCTCAGCGTCGCGCAGCCGTGATTCTTTTGTTTGCATCATACTCACCAGTCGCGTAGTCCGCCGCATAAATGATACTCTTAACTTCGGCGATACGCAGGCAATGGATCAAAGACTGAAGTCGTAAATTCGTGTTGATCAGAGCGGTGACGACGCCCAGCTTCCCCAAGCCGAGCCAGATCGCGGCGAATTCCGGCCTGTTCGGCATCATCAATGCCACAGCATCCCCCTTAACGTACCCCGCCTTTTGAAAGATGGAGGCTATCTTGTTGCTGTATTTATTAATCTGCAAGTTCAAATTATTATTCAACACTCCTCCGGCCGCCACCTTGCTGTTCCGGTTCACCCTAAACGATCTTCATCTACCGTGGCAGGCGCGAAACATGGTGAAAATAGGCCCTCTAGGGACATTTGAACCTCTGCCGGGATCGAAGAGAGCGAACAGGAACGCGAGGTCAAGGAGAATGAGAAGAAGGTGAGGGTAGAAATGAAATTTCCAACGGTGCGATTTTGCAGACGAATCGCAGAGATTTAGAGGAACTCTTAGACGAGGTAGGTACTCGGCGGCTGGCACTTAGTGTTCAGGCCACAAGCACTGGGTAACCACCGCTGAGACACTTGTGCCACCGACGGCGTAATTACGCGTTCTCCTCCCTTTGTTCTCACTCTTTGCCATTTTGCAATGTCTTATTCTGGTGTATAAAAAAAGGTGACGGGGATAATCGTCAATGTCTCGGTTGCTACGGTCGGAACAACATCATCTGACTGTTGAGGCCACACCTTAGGGTAGCTTGCCTTTTACTCTGCCCTCTAATTGGCTTCTGATGGCCCATCGTTTTCAATATCTCCCTTCTGATAGTTCGAATGGATGGTAGGTACTTAGGATGATTTTATTATCTATGCGTTGCCAAATAACGTCGTTATTTACCAATTAGAAATAAATGCTTCATCATTGAGCGCTTCGCGCGTATATTCATCGTTGACGATAGTCAGTTTTTATCTAGTAAGTAAAAGGACGTATAATAATTCTGCAGCGTCTGATGGTAAAATAGCATGCCACGAAAAGGGACAAATATATCTGGCAGACGTAAAACCATGGAGTAATACGTGATCCTCCCTGACAAGATAATTATTAGCACCGGTAGCACGGACGTTCCATAACCAGACAATGGAGTTTCACATGACAAAGTAATGTGTCGTGACTAAGAGGGAGAATAGAATGTCATCTCTATCTTAGGTGCACACGAGTTTTCTTTAATACAGTTCCCACCTGATTTTCAAGATAGAACTATTGCATTTCTTTTGATAAAAGCTTCCCCAAGGTACACAACAATTAGAGAGTATCAGACTCTGGTTCAAAACGGCTTTATTGACTTAATAATTATCTTTTGCCCGACTTATGCATGGGATTTGTGTTGCGATACTGAAAATATATTGGGACACTGTTGCATGGCGAGAGACGAGTGTACTGTTCTTGAGAACACTAAACTGTAGTGGCCACCTAAGAATTTGGATACTTTGCCGGCCATTTTGGTGGTATATATGCATAAATTTTGAGTAAATAAAATTTACAATTTCAATGAGAAAATCCCGGCCCTCTAAGGGTTAAAAAGCCAAAAGATTGTCAAGTTTGCGCGTTTATTTCTCCAGTGGCGTCTTTATATCATGGGCACTCTGGGCACTCGCCAGGGGCCCCATGGTAGCAAGGGCCTCCAAATAAAAAGTCTGATTTTAAGTCCTATTCAGGGGCCCCAGTGCATTGCTTTGCCCAGGGGCCTACAATGATCTTTAGACGCGTCTGCGTCTCTCGTCCACAGTGGGCGGAGCAAAGGGACGAAAGACGGAGGAAGCGGGGATATAGCCTGCGTGTGGCCTTGAACAGTCAATTGATTTTGTTCCGACTGTACGAAGAAAACCCATTGATAATCCTCTAAATCCGAAAATTCGAATCGCTTACAAAGTATTTTCGGAGAATAATTCTGTTCATGCATTTGAAACGTACGTCAGAGTTTGTCCAAACAGAATCCTCGAAGTAGAAACAAGGCTCGTTAGGATATTGATCCACCCTCTTCTTAAAAACCTTCGCGACGGACAAGTTTTTCCTGCGCTGGCTTTTCATTTCGAGCTCGGCCCTGATGGTGCGGTAGAGCAACCTGAAAAATGCGTTTAAGGGAACAATATTATGATCCAGCGAAGTATTACAAATTCCGTCGACTTCTTCCCCAGCGATTTGGTCTTAATTTGTGATATTCTTTGTACATCGAAGTTTTCTATTCGTTTTCCCGGTACATTTTAGAAGAACATTTTATTATATGTAATTAATATTGGAGTTCAGATAGCTAGATTTAGAGGTTGTTGGTTATCGTTGACTATTTTTACCACAGTTACTCTAACTTCTTAGTAATACTTTTGTATTCTCCTATCGTAATATTTCTTTATTAATGCTTCTGTACTCATTTATTATAACATTTCAGTATACTAAAAGTCCTTAGCCCATGCGACACATGGGCAGAAAATTGTTTTCAGTAAAACTTTGTGTGCACAAGTTTGTTTGAAATAAAAATTATTTTAAATCAAATAATTGCCCATCTCTGCGCACGGGGCTGGCGACAAGAGGATTGCAGCGGATGCGATGCACCCCCCGAAGCTCTATAGGGACCCCAGAAAAATGAAAAATGAAGAAAAGAGAAAAGAAAGAAATGACCGAAAATTTTTGTTTGATTGAAATTAATTTAATTTCGTAAACCGACTTGAATTTCACGCTCTAAGCACAGAACTGGTAATAAATACTGCGGACACACCACAATTTTAGTTGTGGTAACCATACCATGGTAGGTGAGGACTGTCAAAAAAGATATTAGAATATAGTTTTTAATATAATAATCTAATATTATTCATGGACATGGCAATAAAAAACTCACTTATATGAATACGTTAATGTGTATTTCTTTTATTTTAGTTTCATTATTATTGTTATTATTATCCTCTTTTCGTGAAAAGATGTCATGCTTTTTTGCCTTTGAGAAATTGTTTGGGGTCCCAAAATATTTCTTGCATCCGAGCCACTTTATGGAGGAGGCCGGCCCTGGGCGACACACATTCACATATACAATCAGAAGCTATTGCTTTAAAAAAACTGATTGTTTATACCTATAATGATCTATTTTACTTTTACAAAAGATTTTGGATGCTATTCCGATAATCCCCTATATTAGACATCTTTACAACAAAGGCTTTTATGTCTATAGCACGATATGTGCATACTATCTACTGTATACCTACCAACAGAAGCAGGGATCAATAGACAATGACGAATTCATAAAACTTTAACTATTTCTCTACCTCGATGAACGCTCCAAAATTTTCCAATAAGAGCAAAATAAGCTATAAAATGTAAAGCGCCCCCTTATAAAGTGAAAACAAGTGTTCATTGTATAAACTATAAAGTAGTTAGCAATATGGCTTTTACGCTTACAATAATTAGTGATAAACCGCAACTGTTCTACCTTCTATCCTTCTCTTATTATTAATATAATAAGTAATCTGTATTCGTAAATTTCACTAGTTTTCAATAATAATCAAATATTTTTATATTACCAGAAATGAAACCATGAAATCTCAGAATGGACATCTTCTAATTCGAATTGCGTATCACGCATTTCTGGCTTTTCAAAGTTTGCCCCGTTTAAGATTAATTTTAACAGTTCTCTGCATAAATTTTACATGTCTGCTTGTAGAATAAATTTAGGTCTGAAAGTCTTGACAATGCACATGTCCTTGTAGACACCTGTCACGCGAATATGATTGAACAGTGCCCGTGTCTATAACGAAGGAGAACTGTCAAAGTTCTGACACACGTGCTCCAACTGCAACGACATTTTCTATTTGCATATTTTCTAATTCAATTATTAATATCTGTTATTTCTGCCTTTAAATTAGATTATTTTGAATCTCCACTGGCAATAATTTTAGGGATAACGTGGTCGGGTCAAACTGTGCGTGTTGAAGTAAAAATGATAAAATTGCATCAATCACTTGTAGATACTCTACAGGAAACGGGCCAATGTTGATAAACCATTTAATGCACATAATAAACGTGTCGACAGTTCGAATAATTTTCTTCAAACTCTGCACCTAAATTACTCAAGATAAATCTTATTCAAAAAAAATTCTGGAAACAGTTCGAGCTTAACTAAATTCTCGATAGCGATTGCGAAGTGAATCCGAAAATTTTTCTTTCATTTTCTGTTTTGTTTTTTAATGTCCACGGTATTCAAAAACAGGTGTTCAGGATTTACAGAATAAATTCCAACAGGGATAAGTGTTCGATCCATGTTGACCAAGCATTCTGTATTCAGTTTTATGGGTACTGTAAGCTGTCGCAAACCTGAAGCCTTTCTTAACGCCCTTATATCACCCTCGAACGAGTACATTCTTTCGAAAATTCTTCTGCACAGAAATTTCTCAAACCCACAATTTCACTTCAGGCCTCTCAAGCTCCATTGTGATTTAAAGAAAATAAAATAAAGGGAAGCGGGGCTTAAAATATCGATGTAAATTTTGAGTACGACGAAAAGAAGATGGAGGAACGCCTTCGCGAAGACGTTTTGCAACGGAATGAATGGGATGCAGGCGATCGTTAGAATACAGGATGGAAACGAAGTTTCTTCCATCTTGCTTATCAAAGATACGTAAACTTATGTGCAGCCTATTAATAACAATTCTCGTAGCCGTAGCGATAGCGGAGTGAACTTTGAATGGAATAATTCTGGGGAATTGCGATCCGCTACCGCGAAAACGAAGCCGAATGTATGAAATTGTATAACTATCCGTCCTTATCGCATTCCCTTCGATTACTGTAATTGGATTTCTAAGGCTTACGAAGCTTTATATTTTCTTCGGGATTTGGAAAAAATCTCGTTACGGCGGTTCCTGAATCAAGCATTCCTTTCCAACACAGCTGCAGCATTTGACCTATAATTGCCAGGTCCTATCGAACAAACTGAAACAAAAACAAACTTTTCTTTCTGCCCCGCAATATCCACTGGGTGGTTCTACAGGGTGTCCGCGGGAAGACTGGACAGCTGAATATCTCCTAAAGTATTGGAGATAAAAAATTTAAAAAAATATGGACTTGCATGGTTCATTATTTTAAAAGATACGATGGTCAAGTTCGGTTTTTTAAATGGCACTACGTTTTTTGAAGAGGTGAGTTGATAGTGCGTTCCAAGACAAATTCAGTAAGCATTAATGTATACACTTGATTTCCACTGGTTTTTGAGATATTGCGCTTGCAAATTTACTGATTTTCACTGGAAGAAAACCCGCTGAAGTAGCAAGGACCGGAGTCGGTCTTGCTGGCGCCACGGGGGGCCTTGCCTGTTGAAATAGATACCTACCTGCCAAAGGTCTACGCCAGGCTGGACAATTCTTTTCCGTCAGAAATGCTACTTAGGTAGGTACATCTGCGGTATCGAAAAGCGCACCGTTAATTTTATTTCGCACTTGCTTCTACGCTCGGATGGCCGGTTCTTTTGGGAGGGATGCAAATCCGATTGGTTCTAATACAATCTGCTCCCTATGGTTGAAATTTAGTCTAGCAACTTTCACACCTCCTAACCTAACCAATCGAACTTGCATCCCTCCCAAAAGAACCGACCATCCGAGCGTAGAAGCAAGTGCGAAATAAAAGTAACGGTGCGCTTCTCGATACCGCAGATGTACCTACCTAAGTAGCATTTC
Source organism: Andrena haemorrhoa (assembly GCA_910592295.1). Taxonomy (NCBI): domain Eukaryota; kingdom Metazoa; phylum Arthropoda; class Insecta; order Hymenoptera; family Andrenidae; genus Andrena; species Andrena haemorrhoa. The sequence goes on from OU342943.1 coordinate 19,750,857, forward strand.
TGACGGAAAAGAATTGTCCAGCCTTTGGGCCTGGCGTAGACCTTTGGCAGGTAGGTATCTATTTCAACAGGCAAGGCCCCCCGTGGCGCCAGCAAGACCGACTCCGGTCCTTGCTACTTCAGCGGGTTTTCTTCCAGTGAAAATCAGTAAATTTGCAAGCGCAATATCTCAAAAACCAGTGGAAATCAAGTGTATACATTAATGCTTACTGAATTTGTCTTGGAACGCACTATCAACTCACCTCTTCAAAAAACGTAGTGCCATTTAAAAAACCGAACTTGACCATCGTATCTTTTAAAATAATAATCGAAAAAAAAATTCGTCTGCGCTAATAAATTAGCCCCATCGAACCATGCAAGTCCATATTTTTTTAAATTTTTTATCTCCAATACTTTAGGAGATATTCTGCTGTCCAGTCTCCCCGCGGGCACCCTGTAGTAGAGTTTTTCGCCCTGAACACGAATCCGCATGCAGAATTGCTCTATCACCCTCGGTTTTTGAAAACATGAGTTTTTGTAAAAACACGGGGGCAAAGTGGGGTATTACGTGAAAACTAAGAACGCTAGAAAGTTCAGCTTGGTCTGAAAAGATAGAGGAGAGTTGCCTGAATATATCAGTGTATATAGTTATTGAATTGGAATGTTTTGAATGGTTGTAAATGGCCCTCAAAGTTTGAGAAAGTGTCGATGTGCATGGTTTCCACGCGATATTTTTGCATTTTTACGAAAAATTGTTTACCTAGTCCGAAAACGCTACCCAGCATCGGATTCTGTAGATATTTCTGAAGATGAAACCATCCAGAGAAAGTGTCGGAACGGTTTCTAACTCGAACTGGTAGAGAAGATATCCGTCGGCAAAGCGTTCACGGTGTTTTGCCGCATGGCGGCTATTGCTCGCCTGGCGCGACTCGTCAGGGCCGTCACTACGAGTAATCGACGCCGATGGTACCGTTCAGTGGACATCGACTTTCTATATGGATCATCGTTATTTTTTTTCATCTATTCATGGGTACACTGTAATCCTCAACTTGTCGCAGCACACGTTTTATTCGATGCAAAGAAGGACTTTCTGGACTGCTTAGCACGACTGACTCGAATAATTTTGAAGAAAAAACTGAGTTCTGACTAAGAGGATGTATAGTAGAGTGGAATGAAATTTTTTCTTGACAATTTCGCCAACACTGTATGTTTAATTATTGACCCTATACTAAAGCATTATTCATACCAAAAATTAATAAGTTATTACATCATCCTCAGGTGACGCATGGTAAATTAAAAAAAACTTATAGAGACTATGTGATTTTAGTGAAATTCAAATTCAATACAATCTATGAAATGCTGAATTACCCATCCAATTAAGTCAAATGCTAGTAGTGTTCCTGATTTCTTCGTTTCGGTCCAATTGTCTTGGTTAATAAATAAAACAAGACCAGACACCACTGAGACAAGAAAGAAAGAAAAAGATTTTAATGAAATTTATACATATTTATTCAGTTTAGCAACCCCAATTCGGAGAGCAGCACCAAGTATTTTGAATAAAATATTTATTCGTATTAAAATATTTATTTGTATAAAAATATATCTGCTTAATATTATTTAATACATTTTTTCTTTGTATAAATAGCCATTGTGATAATTGGCGCAATTTTTGTATATCATTATATTCATATACGACAATGTTTTTAAATGGGATAACTATATACACTGATATATTCAGGCAACTCTCCTCTATCTTTTGAGACCAAGTTAAACTTTCTAGCGTTCTTAGTTTTCATGTAATACCTCACTTTTGCCCAAAATCGTGTATTTTTTACAAAAACTCGTGTTTTTCAAAAACTGAGGGTGGTAGAGCAATTCTGCTTGCGGATTCGTGTACAAGGCGAAAAACTCTACAAGAGTTCATTACCCAGCAGATATTGCGGACCAAAAATCGCGTTGAACAGTGCGTTACCATAGTTAAGTCATCTAATTTATGATACAAAACTCATACAAAAATAACGAAAGCTTCAATTGATCTTTGAAAATTTAGTACAAACGTATGCTGTATTTCGTTCTTTTTTACAGGAAACAGTTAATTAGATCCCACCTTCGCTAGCTCAATAATTAATGCCTGAAAATCAGATAAATGAATTGTCGTTTCATAAAGTTTCTACTTTTTCTTCGAACTTAAATGAACTTTAGATTAATTTTAAAATCCATTTCTTCCATGCACACCTTAATGATACACGAAACATTTTTACAAATTGTGGGATGCAATTTCTATGATTTTTTTCAAAATAGAACTCCCATATTTTAAATCGTTTCCCATATACGTGTTTTGTATGTATTTATACAGAAATATCTTTAATGAAAGTACCGTTTACTTCCCCGTTGCTTAAAATCAAAATCAGATATTCGTTTAGAAATTGGAGTATGCTTTGGATTCGGAGCGCTTCAACTGTGATTGAGTTACTCGTAAATGTTTCTCCTTCAGATCACCGTTGTGACATTCTAAGGCGAACTATTTAATATTTTTAATATTAGTCATGCGTTGCTACGCACATAAACGGTATAGAATATCAAAAACATTTATCAGTAGTGATATGCGTCAACAAGGCTGATATAATCGCCAGCAACAAGCCGTGTACAAACAATCTAATGTGAATAATTTGCAGTACATAATACAAAGAACATTTGTTAGCTATAATGTGAGCCAGTAAAATTGATATTCTTCAGCAATACGGTACGAAGGGCTGCATTTAAATAACTCGCAGTACATGATAACATGGAAAGCATTTGCCAGTCACAGCGCGTATGAATAGAATTCATGAATTCATCTTCAGATTCACTGGCATAAATATGAAAAGTTTACCTCATCTCGAATAATTTTTCCGCGCACAGCCATTAATATCGTCTAATTAAGGGGTTACATACGCCTAGAACGGTCGAACAGATCGATTTTTCCAATAAAGAATTCGCAGAAGCTACGACATCAACGGAAGGTCAATTATATGACCTCGAAATCGACGATTATCTAAAAGTTCAAAAAATATATATATATCTCACTTTAACCTGTACCTTAAACTTTAAACGCTATTTTCTCGAAACTATGTTTTTCAACTCGGCGCCAATGATTTGAACAACTGATGAAATTTCTCTAGAAATTTAATAACTATTAATTATTAATATCAATTCATTTCTTATTTAATATTAATAATTATTACATTTCCAGAGAAATTTCATCAGTTTTTCAATGATCGGAAAGAAACTGTGGTTTAAAAAAAAAATCGGTGTGATAAAGACTAGATGTGCGAAAGAATTGATGTGAGAAATAATCATGCCAAGTTTCATTCAAATCGGTTCAGTAGTTTTTGAAATATCATCGGCACCGATTTGAAAAACATAGTTTCGAGAAAACAGCGTTTAAAGTACAGGTTAAAGCGAGATAATTTTTTTTACGGAAAATCGTCGATTCCGGGGCCATAGAAATGACCTTCCTTTGATGTTGTAGCATCTGCGAATTCTTTATTCCTGAATCTAGGCCCGGCCGGAGCTTTTTTGCGCCCTAGACGAGCTTGCCCAATTACTTTGCCTCTCTGATGCCCTCAACTCTGGTTTTTATTCGTAGCTTGAAACATTTATAGTGCAACTTGTGATATTTAATCCAAGAAATGCGAACAAAGGAAAGACCGTTTTGCGCCTCTTGTGAACTTTGGACGAGCCAGGCATGCTTGTATCAGGCGGACATTTTTCCGTCCCAATATTATTCAAGTAGTTTTCCATTCACAATAATGCGTGCAATTGAACCATCTGCGTTCTATTCTCCATCCTTGTGGCATTACTTTTACGATATTCGTCGACGAGACGCAAACGCAATTTCTGTCTGGAGGAGACGGTACTTTTGTTTAACGGTTCCTGTGGCCAACATGTGCAACCTTGCGCGGGTCAGTGACCGAGCGTAATTCAAGAAAACGCTTGCTGGACACAAGTCCTTGCAGATGCGAGCGAGGTGCGTGGAAAGTTGGAATTAAAGAGACAGGAAAAAGCCCACCGGCGCGCAAATTATCAGTTTTATATTAACTCGAGGCACGATAACGCTGATAGAACGAGCTGCATGTGAAAGTTGTACTAATCGGGTCAGGCGGATGGCAGCTCGCGTTTTCCACGTTCTACGGTGGATCTGTTGCGGGGATATTTTCTCTGGGTACCTACATTGATGGTCAAAAGAGTGATTAAAGCTCATATTTTTGCATGTCCGCGTAACAAGTTTAATACCAGGCTCCACGTGTTAGCTTGGTGTCACTGGTCTTTTCTAGAGAACCCCCGAATCCGTGGGATATAAATATTTAGGTATGCATTCTTTCTAACAGGAACTATCTTGCGTCTATCTCACAATTTAAACTGTCTTCTGCAATTGGAGGACTTTCAGAAAATCGGTAATTGCAAATATTATAGATTTTGCGAAGCGTCGATATCATGGAACGTGAAAACTTGAACCGAAGATGGTAGTAATGGGTCGATGTAAAGAAAAAGATTTGTGATGACGAAAATGGAGAATGACGACTTTTTTATTCGATTGATTGGAGAATTGTTTTAACTTTTCATTAAAAAAAAAACACCATAGATTCCTTCGAGGGTGTATTTTCGATGATACACTACGATTTTTCTAAAATTTAGTGCAATTGTTCACTGGTCCAACTTAAAAACTTCGCTCATTTTTAATTTCCTACGTGAAGCAACTTTTTGAATATTCACACATTTAATATTCGACGTACTACCTACTTGAGCGTGCGTAACGCAAACCGGGAAAAACTAGAACAGTAGGGTATGTAAAGTTGTACGTTCGAGTCTAGCCCCGTCGAACTTTTTTACCTAAAATTATCGTTTACATAAATCTGTTCTCGTTATTCATACGCAACTCGTTAACAGCGACGTGATCTGTGTAATTTATTCCTGGAATTCCCGAATAGATTTATTAGCGTCACGGCACGAATAATTTATTCGTTCGTCGTAACCCGATTACGTGTTTCATAGTTAGGGACGAACGAACTGGAGATCGAATAAAAAAATAACAATTTATTTGTATGTAACGAATAAGCTCTCGTTCGTGCAACAATTTATTTCGATCGAACAGTCCCCTTACGTGTCTTGTTACGGGAATAGAAATAAGTATGTCTCGTTACTCCCGAATATGCTTTTATTTTTAAATTTGATTCACCTACGATATCGATTACGCCCTACAAACACTTTTAACTATTACTTCAAAGATTTGAGAAGAACGAAACACGATTCGAACTGTTGACACTGATTTCCAATGACTTTCAGAGATCATTCTGCAGAGTGCTATGTACAAAACCTATGTGCCTCGGACAACTGTTCCGAGACACAGATTCGATAAATAAATGTATATTATACATATATATACCAACAACCTCTGAATAAATCCGTCATTTTCCCGCAATGCACCATAAATCGGTCGCCAATATATTCATGGAAAGAGAAATTCGCATAGCGTTAAATAAACGCAGAAACTGTTCGCTGGTATACTTTGACACTCGACAGCTATTTGCTGGAAAGACACTGTCCGAGATAAGCGAACAAGCTTGAACGCTCCCAAATCATCATCCCCTCGAAAAGATCGTTCAAGACTTACGTTACATCGCGCGGCAGAGTCTTGCAGATAATATACAGCTTCCGATGGAATCTGCAGAGCACTGGCAGCAGGACCACAGCGAGGATGATCTGGGCGATTTTATTGAACCCAGGGAACCCGAGTCGGGTTGCAACAGTGGCAACCATTGCACCCACGATCGCCAGGGTTAGCAGTAACAGTCGGATGTCCATGCCCTCGTGTCACCCACTGTCTCTCCGCCGAACCCAGGTATCCGAAACTGCGAAATGGTAGCAGGAGTTCAATTCCTTGTTATTTCAGAATGGCGGCGAGTATCACTGAACGGCCTCTGCACTTCGGCGTAACGCGGCGGCACCAAGGATCGAAACCGTCTAGCCCCGAGTTACGGTAAATTGTGACTGAGCCCATCCGTTTCGCGGCTCTGAACTTCAAAATTAGCCCCGAAAACGCGACGACCGCTTTTCGTATCGAGGAATTACGTAACACGCTACCATCATTCTCTTTAATTCGGTGCAGCACGAGGTGCAACGATCAATACACTGCGTTTTAGGGATACGCAACGTACCGCGGTACCGATCCTTGGCATATCGAGCCCACGCAAGGCTACCGCGATCGATTCCTTATATGCCCAGAAATCCACGTAAACACCGCGCACGAATACGTACAATAGGGAATAATTCAAAACAATCGCGGTCGAACTGCGAGGGTCCCGCGTGACACGACAGCAGACGCAGTATATTTCGGCGATACCGCGAAGGTACGGTGATCGGTTTATCAAAGCTGCACCAAACATTTGTTACGCGCCGATACCTTGTGTGTTTCCGAGCTACTCGAGACGCGGATGTATCGCGGCTCGGGTGCAACGTGCAACGCGAAATGCCACGACGGGGACACCGGCGCCTTTGTGTCGCGGACACACGCGGGATTATACCACGGTTAGCCTCTTTGTTTCGAAGTCGCACGTGGCGAGACGATTGATAGATTATGCTTTCGACGATACACGCGTAAACAGCGCGAATTCAATGATTTGTTCGCGGAGGAGGCACGAGGTGTCACGATCAATATCCCGTGTGCCAGAGGTACGCGAACATGCCACAATCGATTCACCTTTACGTTTTATACAATTAACACCGAGGAGGCGTATCACGGAATGATGCGCAATAACGCCGATCCAGTACCTTGTAGACTTGTAACTTGTAACTCAGGGACAAAACCGAGTACCAGAATCGATCCCCTTTGTGCCCGTCCCGGAGATCCGCGCGGAGCAAGTTCGCGTCTCGGAATGCACACGGTGTCACGCTCGACGACAGTTACCGACAACGCTAACAGCCGACGAGGCTACTGACTGAGAAGCAAGCGAACGCGTTACTCCGAGCTGGCCGCTCCGCTATTGCGCCACCGGCCCAAGAATTATTCCTGTGCACTGTGCGGCGGTGTTCACGGCTGCAGAAAATCGAAGTTTTATTTTAACGGGGGACCCCTACCCATCTGCTCGCCTACGGTTGTGCACGTTCCCGTGGCAGTTACTAGGCATGCCCGAACGCTGCGGAACCTCGCGAATGCCTCGCTTCCACGCTGCTTTCGTTTCGCGATACCACGGAGGCCTGTTTTGCGCGTACCTATGTCCGTTTAAAGAAACCTCTCGGACGGGATGAATGAAACGAAACCATGTAGAAATGCGTTAGCGAATCTAAGTATCTAGCTTGACGCATTCTGACATTTCGACGACGTAGTTCGAGCTGCCTTTGTGTTTCCGATCAGACACGTTTACGAAGATACACTATCGGCGGCAAGCAGGGAAAGATGGAATGCACATTCAGTTGGGATTTAGCAAATTAATTAACGAACATTCTGTTCTTTTGTTTTATATACATATATATATATCTACTTTCACATTTGAGATACTCGTGTCTGCCTTATTTATTCGATAGGGAGGCTTTCGTCCTTTGATTATTGTCGAAGGATAAGAGAGACAGGCAAAATAGAAACTGCTTGATATTTCTCGGGATTGTGAGATTTTCCATGGTAATTGTCTACGAAACTCGCGATGTCTTTGTCATTGATAATTTATTAACATAAACTGCAAAGGTATCATTTTCCGCGAATTTCTTCGAATTTCTTGCGAGTTCGTTAGATGCGCAATATACGTATTTATGTTAATTTCAACCAACTAAATGATTTTGACTTTTATTGCGCAACATATCACACATATATTATGCACTTTACTAAGTATCTTTTTGTGCTTTCATTAACTTATTAAAAGCGCGCTTTCATTCAATTACGCGATCTTTTTTAACCCAGAATTTTACAAATGTACCTGTATATGCACATATAACGAAGTTATGTTGGAGTTTATTCGTAAAACTTGCAAATTTTAATGTTTAATATAGTATAAGCTTTGTAGTAGCTCTTACATATGGTGCCAAAGTACAGTGTCATTTTGAAGCAGCCACGTTGTATACCTATGTATGTATAACAAATGTATTGAGATAAGGGAATTGCCTCATTATTCGCTTTTAGCGCTGAACTGGAAAGAAGGCATGAGTATCACCAGACAAATTATCATGAAAGCATGTAATTATCTCTGTAAATAACATCGAAAATACACATTGTAACGAAAATCAAAGATATAACGAATAGATTAAAATATCGTTCAATAAAATTATAAAACTTCTAAGCCCAGGCTAGATCGTCTCCCCTTATTATTCTTAATGTCAAAGTAGCCGTGTATTGAAAGAAATTTAGCATAGCAATGAAATAGCAGACAAATCGGAGAAATATTATTTCATTATCCTTTCAAATTTTAATCGATGTATTCGAAATTCTTACGAATTCTCATTTTCTATCTTTAAAACAATGACATTTCTAATTAACCCTGTGACTTTATTATGGCATTAATAAGACTTCGATTTCCTGCTGTAGAATATGACTTTCACACTGGTTAAAAAACACTGCAAACTGAAGGTAGAATACACTTAATGCTTTATTATTTTAGTCCATGCAGCACAAATAAATGCTTATATTAGAACGCGTTCATGAAGAAGGCATAAAATAGGATTCATGATTTTTATTGAGCAATAAACTCGGTTAATACTACAAACTGACGAATAGCATCAGCTTTCATTCTTAAAACACATTTTTCGATATCTAAAATCAGTGAAATCGAATTATTTAATACATAAATGATTACGCATAAATTTCTCATCACTACAATATTAAATACTGCATATTTGTAGTTATAACGGTAAAAAGAAAACGAGGAGTGAAATAATATCTCGCGTTTATAAAAATTTGAAATTGAAAGTGCAACTGCGTGCACCCGAGGTCAGATGATTTCTGAGTATTAAAGCTTAAAAAATCATTTAGTCGCAATAATTGCAAAGAAATACATGTTAAATACTTCGTTATACAACTAAACAATCATGCGTACACATCTTATAAAAAAAACTTAAAATATTGTACATAAGCTTGACGAAATATTCCTAAAGTTTCTTTCGTACCTTACGAGTCTATCGCGTCAAATATCGACGAAACTTAGAGCAGAAATGTGTACGAAACAGGGGAGAGATTCATTATAGGGTTACTCAATTGCATGCTTTAACCGTGGATGTTCACTCTATTAATCTGGTCATATTAACTTTTATTATCCATACTTTACCATTCTCAGTACATGTTTTAATGTTAAGTTTCTTTCAACAAATGACATGTATGTATCGTTATACATTCATTACTATCTAATAAAAGGAAAACCAACACTGTATGAACATGCTTGAAATAGCTGTTAAACGATCATTGATTTCAAACTGATTCCGGAAAAATATTACGCTTTTCGGGGGGTAAAAGTGTTCCAATCCACGATTCACAGAATTAGCGTACAATCGACAAAACAACGTCGCTGCCAGTTTGTACAATTTTTAATCGCTCGAGCGTGCGATTATGCAGCAAGTGTACAACGACTTCAACACGGATTATTTATATTACTGTACTAGAATCGCATGATTAAAGAATTTAAGCATGGAAGGCAAAGAAACAGAAGAATATGCAGTTCTACCTTACGAATAAGCACCATCAGCGTTTCACTGGAACTTAATTTCGATAAACATGATTTACGTGAAAACACAATAGTTCCTTAGCCGCACGAGACATTTACAAACAGCACGATATTGAAGTAGACTCTCGTGAAACGTTAAACAGACGTAAATTAACTAATATATCTCATTCTTATTATCGCTTTCCTGATTCAGAGCTACCGATAGAAAACGATGGGAAGACTTAACAAATCCCCTGAAAATGAACGTACATTTAGAAACACGTAGCTGTTGATCGGAACGTTTTTAAAGAACGGGGTAATTGGCGAGAATCACAATTGTCCGCCAGAATTTACCAAGGGTTTACCTAAGTTTCTCGGGCTGGGGTACAATTTTTATACACTGATCTACTTGTAAATATTCTAGAATAATTATAAATTGCTTTTGTTTAATTTTCTGAGGTTTGTTTATACTCGTTAACGTCGTCTAAATTAAAATATCAAACTCTATAATATTCTTTCCTGCAAACTGTCCGAACACACCGCTTGATATGCTACGCTTGCTCACTGTGGGAACGAAAGTAACGGGATTAATACCATACAAAATATCGCGTAATGTTCGCGTAAGCGTCACCGCAAATAGTACTGTAATAACTAACCGTGCGAATTGACTTTCGTCAACATGTAGGTCGGCAAATCTTGACACTCGTGAGCTATATACGTTCCAACGACCGACAGATCAGTGATCGGTGGTAAAACTACTTTCATTGTTTCTCTCACAATTTCTGTGTCTACTTCGTAGTATCCTGTAACAATGATTTTAAGTATTAATTTCACTGAAAGATTCAAGCACAGTTACGCGAACAATGTCCGAAATTTACCATTATACATTTTTCTGAGAAGATCGTACATATTGTGCGGTGGTAAAACTCTTTGACGATTCAGTGGCATAACGAAACAGCATTGCCCGTCAATGTCAATAATACCAGTTTTGTTCTGTAAAAATACTCATAGATTATGCATCGCAGTCCGATTAAACCTTAACGCAACCGTTCGCATTAATTGCCGGGACTCGTTCAACTTACAATGTTAAAATCATGTATGAATCGGCCCTGACGCCCACCGCGAAAGTCAGGCACATCGATTTTCTCGTAATGCTCGTTCTCCAAGTCAATTTCGAATCGTTCTTTGAAGAATGTGCCTTGTATAGGCTCGTTACCAACACCCTTCTCAGCATACAAAGCCTCTTGTTCCGTGGCCAGATTTTTAAACAGTTCAGGGTCACTTAGCATGGCTCGATTGACAGCGTCTTTGCCGTAAGGCATTTTGTTCGAACTGTCGTACGGAATGCTGTACCATCCTGTTCTAAATCTGTGCATCTGTGTTCGAGCGTACTGCCTGTATATATATACACCGCCGATGATGCCGATTATAAGAATTATAATTGCAACGAGAAGTAGCAGAAAGGTAGCAGTGACGCGAACGCATATGCTTCTAACGACGTAGTGATTTCCGATATCACCTTTCTGACATTGTGCTTCTGGGTCTGCCTTTTCGTCTTCCTGTTAAAGAGAACATGTTTGTTTGTGAAAGCGACTGTTCGTGAAATATATACTGCATGCAAAGTAAAATATTCAGCCTTCCAGAGAAACAATTTGAAAGAGACTTTCATCGATTGGTAAACAAACAATATCGCAAGAAATGAGTTATCGCGCTGCTGTTGATGCATTATATTTGCGCCTCTGACAAACGAGAGGTTTTCAGGTGTTCGCCTTCGATTGCTGTGGGTTTTCGGATACGGTTCAGAGCGGGGTTGACTAACTACTGTGTCCGGATGGAAAGAAGTCGGTTGAAATGAAAAACGATACACTAGTCGGACCTGATATTCGGACCCTAGAGTTTCTCGACCGACTTCTTTCTATCTGGGCACAATAGTGGCCCGCGAGCCACGGGGGGCATCTCCGCCTTGCTGCCGCGCCGAACGGCCCCTTCCGAACCCAGCAGACTCTGACGATCGCAGTCGAAAAGAGAAGGAAAGAAGGAGGAATTCGACTGCGATCGTCAGAGTCTGCTGGGTATGGAAGGAGCCGTTCGGCGTGGCAGTAAGGCAGAGGTGGCCCTGGTGGCTTAAGGGCCACCAGTTAGTCAACCCTTTGGAGGACCGAAAAATAGCAAACACGTGTTTGTTAATTTTGGCCTGTTTGCATATTCAGGGGGTGAAAGCACCAACAAAGCCCATAAGAGGTACAAAAGTTCCTGTTGTTAGTTTAAAGAATATTATAACATTATGTTGAATAAAACTTGATGTAAATACTTGACACGCAATGTTATAATACTCTTTAAAGTACCAAAGGAACTTTTCTCCTATGAATTTTGAGGCAGTGGATTTGGAGATTCGGCGCCCCTAGGCTAAGAAGTGTTTGCCGCCCTTTCCACGAAATATCAATAAATATTTTAACTCAAAATAGTTGAGATAATTTCACAATTAATTTAATATGGCAACGCACGTAAGCGTTATTGCTAATTCGCTATATGAAAAAGATGTGAATTGTTTTCGAAGTTGTCTGGAGCCTCTGTATTTCAATCTTTCCAAATTGTTTTCGCTCAAAGTTTGCCACCCCCAAAATTTGTCGCCTTAGCCTACTTAGCCTGTGCGCAAATCCGCCGCTGCTCTGAGGGGTGGTTTGACCTCCTAAATATGCAAACGGACAAAAATAAATAAGCACGTATTGTTATTTCTCGAGCCTCTGAAACGTGTCCGAAAATCAAAGCAATCGGAGCAGGAAACCTGAAAATCTTTCCTTGCGCGTGACGCTTTTAATTCAGTTTGGAAAACATCGGTCCACACGTATGATACGCACGAGGCTATGGTTGTCGAAGAAAGGTGTTAGTATGCTCGGACGAGAGAGGGCGGCAAAGGTTGTGTGAGTGCTGCCTGTGTGGACCGATGTTTTCCGAACTGAAATAAAAGAGCGCCAACCCGTCGGTCTCGCTCGCACCAGCGGACGGCCGAAACGTCGCACAGCACAGATATATTCTGCCAACGAACGATATACTTATGTTAATTTTAATATCACTGAATTTTGATTTAATCGAATTTTCCACGCGAGTACTTAACTTATTGTACAATAGCAATTTCGCTAAAACCAATCTCCGGGATATCTACAGCTGCGATAACGCTAAAAGCATATGATAGCGAGTATAGGTAATGCACTGTTATCAAATCAAGCGCATAATTTACCATGCGCGCGGTAACGTCAGTACCAGGAAAAAGATAATGCCGCGCATTAAGTAACAAATACATTGGAAAACATAGAATTTGCAGAAAACAATCGTATCAACCGGTAGCACAAGGGTGAAGAATCGTATGTTTATTTACGGGTCAAGAGGCTACACTCTCGAAATATCTGGTAGGTTCGTTCGATTCCTTTGATTTCTGATGAAGTTAAAATCGCGTGGAATTTAAAGCTCGGGGAGGATCCAGAGTGGTGCTAACCATTGAATTCACTTCAACAAACAACGGTTGTTCCATTTTGTCCGTCTTCTTCTCGCCAATGGCCTTTGTGATGATCGTCATTTTGATGTTGTGGCTTCGATACCCGTCCGGTGAAGATATCAGCGCACCTTTCCGCGCGAACTGTACTCTCGTGCGGTTCAACCTTGCAATTCTAATCGACGGTCACCGCGCTTCGACGAACGTTAACATAAAATAAGTGCGCAGGGTACACCAGAGCCCGCAAAATTCCAGGATAAACTGCATACATACAAATGCAACAGAGATTGATCGGTGACAACCGCGCCCTCAATGCACTAATAAATACCGCGCGCGCATGCGTCGATGTAGAGCAGAAGACCGCCGAATGCTCGTAGCGGCGATTGTACGTGCGACCACGCGCGTATACGTACACGCGGGTATGCAAACGTGTTCGTCACGGTTGCATGAAACACTATACCCCGATATTATTGTTATTATTTTAATATTTTCCGCTTCTCCGCAGCGATTCCATAACAGTACGGTAAAGTTATGGTCGAAATGCAGAGTACCGTTAAAGCTGCCAAATCAGAGAACGAAGGGGAGAACGAAGCTAAGGGTTCATCGGAAAACGACGAAACAGTAGCTAAGAGCGCGGAACTCGATCACGAGGAACTAATGAAATTAACAAAAGAAGCAATTGACAATATAATTGAAAGCGACCCGCTTCTATCCGGCCTACCGACCGACGTCACGGTCGAAGAGCTTAAAGCTCAGACCGCCGTTGCGCAAGGGCAGGCGATAACTGTGTACTTAAATCGCGGGGATCTACCGAAACTTGGAATTGTGGTGACGCCCTTTTAAACAACTATCGTTATTACCTACTCTTAGCTCGCGAACAATTTCTATCTTCGTAAATAGCAATGAAAACGCTGCATTACCAATTCTCACGACTTAGGTACCTCCGCATAACACCACAGTCTTAGACCTCAAGAAAGCCGTCAAGCGTCATACAAACTTGTCTCTGAAGAGGGAGAAAGTGAAGAAGAAGATAAGCTGGAAGCACGTTTGGAGGAAGTATTACTTGAGCTTCGAGAATGTAAAGCTGACGGACGACAACGAGAACATTAAAACGTACGGGATCTCGAACAAGGCGGAGCTACATTACGTGAAGCGACGCAGGGAGAAGAATAGAATGATGAGGAACAGTTAGTTGCTAGAGAGACTCGGTGTGTAAATATTGTACATTCGTAATGTATAATACCTTATATTTCATTAAATATGCTACAGCGTCGAGAATTGTGTTTGTTACCTATGGTACATCATTCGTCTGGCAAAAGTTTCTTTTCCGGCTCTCGAATTTCGCACTTTAAAAACGGATTCACGTCTTCCAACAGGAAGCAAGTCAGCTCCAATGCTACTGAATTGCTGTAATTTGTTATGATTAATTTCTTCAGATTTGGCATTCTGTACAGGGCCTCCAGTCCCCTTTCCGTTACGTTTATACATTCCGATATGTCGAAATACTCCAACGTCGGGAACTCTGACGATAATTTATCCAACGCCCAGTCGTCGATCGTTCTGCAACCTCTGAGGCTAAGCCACTTGATGTGATAAAGATTTAACAAGTTGGCGAGATTGTCGAACTCTATAGGGTACCCTTTTAAATCTACCGCCTCCAGAGTAAATCGCGGATCGTAAGTAGTCGCCAACGCGGGCATTTTCTTCCCTTTAGCCTTGGTCCATTCTAGCCATTCGTCGGCACCTTTAAATCTCACTCTACCGCCGGATCTTAAGACGAACTGAGCCGTCGCCAAATCGGGGCCCAAATTCACGTAGTTCTTGTAATTCTCTCTCTGAACAAACTTCCTGTATTCTCGCTTTTTGTGCTGCCACCATTCCTTTAGATTGAACGTTAAGAAGTTATACACCTCGGGTGCTTCTGTCGAGGTAAAGATCAGGTTCTTTTTACGGACTAGTCGCTTAACAGGGCTTCTCTCCTCGTGCTTGCGCTTTACATCGAGAAGACTTTGTCGTTTACGCAAATCTTGCACCAAAGTCGTGGTGACATTGTTGTCGCTGTAGTACGGTCGTGCAACGTTCGCGTGTAATTTATTTCGAAGTATCGTGCATTCTGAGAGTCGTTTAGGTACGACGGTACACCGACGCAACATTTTTGCGGAAAATTATTTAGCGCTACTTCTCACATTAATGCGCCTTTATTATGTAAATCTTCCAATACTTTTGCGTTGATTTTATGACTCTCCATGGGAGATTCACGTCGATACTCTATTGGAATCTGTTGGCCGGAAGGCTGTCATTAGGCAGTGTTTTTTGGATCGGTTGAGGATGAAGTATATGTAAAACTAATTTAAAGTTCGTTACAAGGAACGGCCTCAATAATTTTCAAAATTGTTTGATAACAATTTAGCAGAAGAGTATCGTACACGTGACATGTTTCTAATGGTATGTATGTATCAGCGCTGTCCAAGGTCGCTCACGCGCAGGGAGTGGACAGTGGTGGACAGTAATATGTGGTAATATAGGCGCCGTGCAGAAACATAGTTCATCCCGTTTTGAGTATACGCTAGATGGCGTTGTTTCGTCGTCCCACGTCCCTCACTCCGCTGGCGCAAGGTTGCGTCTGTCTTCGTTGCACTCAGTAATCAGTTCAAATCAGTTGCACGTGGCCGCCATTCATTGTCATTGTATCGGACCGAACCTAACCTAAACCTATTTTGTTGTGTTTTGTGCCACTAGAGAATGTAATTTAAAATTATTAACGCCCGATTTCTTCACCTTCCGGTCAATCTTCCGGTCGGTGAACGACCAATTGGATTCGAGCATTTAAATGCTCTAAACCAGTAGGATCCTATCATTTGGCAGTTATGTAGAACATCACTCTAACTGGAAGATTACTGAAGGTGAGGAAATCGGCCGTAAGACGATGCCATCAAAATTCGCTTCAAGGTCAAAGATGGAAATACGCCCTTTTATAGAAACACTGTGATATAAGTAATTAATATAATTATGTACTTAGCACTATAGGGTTTAAGCAAACTGTTAAACTGTCTACAGCGCTAAAAGATATTCATAAAGAAGTTCTGAGCCTAGAGAAGTTTCGTGTTATGGACAATCTTGTTAAGTTGTTATGGTGTAATCTTGATATATAATAAAAAAAATTTTTAACAATTTCATTACCTTTTTCTTATTCATAAAACACACTTTTATGAATAAGAACATAATAAAATGAAGAGACCAGTAGAAATACATACAGAAATACATAATTAGCTATTACAAATAGTTACTGTAACAACTAATTATGTATTTCTGTATGTTTTTCTATTGGTCTCTTTATTTTAATAAGTTCTTTAATTACGTATCAGCACATTATCTGAATAATATCTCCATCATCTGAACGGCCATCTATTATCTTATGTTGGGTTTCTGAGTATACGATAGATGGCGTCAGTGGCGTCTATCCTCCTGCACTATTAAAGCATTGGAGTGTCCACCAGTGCTACCAGTGATGGGTACGTAAAATACGCAACGTATAATACACGTATAATACGTACGTATTAAACAACCATGTATTATACACGTAAATTACTGTAATTTATCTACGCTAGTGACAGAATTGGCGGATTGGTGGCAGTATTCTCCGCACTGGGGGACCGAAGACCCGCGAACCAATCAGCGGGGAGAACAGCCACACCGTGCTGATATCGTGCGAGATTTGTGCTTAAGGAGTTGGTACTTGGTAGTGTTTAAGATTTGAATTTTGAAACTGTCCTTTGTTATATAAAGAGATTTATGTTGTTACCTACCTCGAGTGCTTCCTTTGTGGACCTGCCCCGGCAATATAGAGCCTATTAAGGAACTATCCCACATATTTTTCAAGCTTTATTTGTTATATGACTTTGGTTGTGTTATGTATGTAATTTACGTGTAATTTACACGTAACGTAAATTACGTGGTTTTCTAGTGATTTACCCATCACTGGCTGGCACCGTCCCCGACGGTGCTCACTTTTCGAGCACCGTGCCCAAGGGTGCAGACATCTCTCCCTACAGTAGTTCGCCTCTGTTCAATGGGTTGCCTAGTAAAACCGCTCAGCGATCCCTGAAAGGCGCCTTTAACGCCCGATTTCTTCATCTTCAGTAATCTTCCGGTTAGTGAACGACCAATTGGCTTACGCCCGATTTCTTCACCTTCAGTAATCTTCCAGTTAAAGTTATGTTCCACATAACTACCAAATGATGGGATCCTACTGGCTTAGAGCATTTAAATGCTCGAAGCCAATTGGTCGTTCACTAACCGGAAGATTAATGAACGTGAAGATATCGGGCGTTAGAGCATTTAAATGCTCTAAACCAGTAGGATTCTATCATTTGGCAGTTATGTGGAACATAACTCTAACTGGAAGATTACTGAAGGTGAAGAAATCGGCCGTAAGACGCCTCTGTGCTGTGTGGGATATATTTTTGCTGGTGGTGGTTTATACCTTGTGAAGTAGATATTAATTTCTTTGTAATGAAATGAAATCTAAGAAGAATGAACGTCATCATTCAAATATATTCAATATAACAACATTTGGTAAATTATAGTCAGATTATTTTCGAGCTGTCCAGAACATATTTGAAAACTGTGTTCGATCCCTCGAACGATTTCTTAGCACACAACAGTCACTTCAGGCCATAAGACGACAGCCATATTCGACCATATTCACTGTTTTCACGTGCTATAATGTGAGGTTATTTCACATGTATCGAAGAATTGTAATTATTGTTTACGAACGTACACGAACGTAGTTGAATCGGCATTATTATAATTCGTAATATTCTACGGTTTCGATAAAAGGTAAATTATATTACTCCATCTACTCAATGTGCAGGAAATAAAATTTCATCGATCGAAATAACATTTCATTCACCTTTATCTGGTACCGTAAATAGTATTTAACTCAAGAATATATGAAACTCACTAAAATACGCTGAGGCGGATTTAACGGCGGGCGCACCGGGCGCGCGTCCGGGGCCCCGACTTCTGAGGGGCCCCACAAAAACCAACTTTCCACTTTTTTTTAATGACACCAAATTTGATTTCATATTGTAAGCAGATCGTAAAATTGTAAGCGAGAAAAGTCTGTTTATGTGTTTAAAAATATGGTTAACGTGATTTTATTTTTCCCGTCTTTCCATTTTTTTGTAAGGGGCCCAATATTTTCTTCTGCGCCCGGGGTCTCAACCGACCTTAATCCGCCTCTGAAAATACGAAAATACAAATATACCATTTAATAAATGTTGTCAAGCCATATATGTGAATTTTCGTTAATTTTAATAATTTCATGTACAGCCTATGTCTAACAATACCAGATTCTCATTAAATATGTACCTCCTATATTATAAATCCGTTTAGATCATGACTCGATTCGCAAGAGCCATAGGCTCGAAAGCTTCGAATGAGAGGATGCCTAACGACGCCACTCCATGGCATGTAATGAAACAACAGTTGGCGCAGAACTCATCCAAGCAGCAGGAATACCCGGGAAAAAATAAATCCGTGAAAGAGCTCTTGCAAGATAGCGGTGCAGATAATGCACGACATATTAACACCGACTGGGCAGAGTTCGAGGAAACTTCTACGAAGAAAGCCAAGGATTCGGTAGCTAAGCAAACCAAGAAGAAGCTAAAAGCATCTTTAAAGTCTGAGAAAGTGTCTTCGAATGCAGCTGACATTACCGAAAATGAAAAATACGTGGGTAACGTTAAAGCCGAAAAGAAATTCCCTTCAAAGAGGAATATCGATGAAGTTAGTAATTCTACGGCAGAAGTAAAAGTTAAGAAGTTCAAAAAAGATAAGAATCAGTCCAACGATGTAGGTAGCAGTCAGAACGCACAGGGCGATCGTTCTGTCGACGAAGTCGAGGTAAAAGGTGACGGAACGAATACAGAATGTGTTAAATTGAAGAAGAAAAAAAAGAATAAACACAATAACGGAGGGTTTGTAGAAACGTCGATAAAGGATAGCGACGGTTTGCAAAGCGAGAAGGCAGAGAGCAATTCGTTAGAAACGAAACGAGGGGAGAGCGCGGTGTCTAAACGTCAGAAACGTAACATGAAAAAGAGGAAGAATACTAGCGGGACTGTGGCGGTTGCAACAGAGAGCGATAATCACAAAATATTTGGTAAGGGGAGGAACACCGACGCTAATAGTAATGATAATAGTATTAACGTACAGGATAATCAAACTAATGGGGCGAACGGAAGGAAAGAGAACAATCACGACCCAACAGCGTTTAACAAAAGATTCGCGAATAAATCGAACAATATTAGAAGTTTTCCTAACAAATTTGGTCCGCAGAAGTTCGAAAGTGAGAAGAATAATAAAAGAAAACCTCCCAAAATTCGGGATAACGAAGAGCACAAAAGAAGAAAGGAAGATTTAGGTCCTGTGAGAATAATGATCAATGGCGTCGAAATAGACATCGTCAAGTTCGATGGGTTTCCGATTAAAAAAGAAGATGCCGTAAGATTAACTGACTTGAGGCACAAAATGATTATGAAAGGTGAATACTTAGTACAAAAATACATTGTAAATGTTTCCATTGCCCCGTCTACCTTTTTATTTTACATATTTTCACAGGCATTCCAAAGAAAGAGATAGACGCAGCACTGAAACTGGAAAGGAGGAAAGCCGAGAAAGCGCTGGCACGTATCAGGAGATGCGTTTGTTTCCACTGTCGTAAAGCAGGGCACAATTTGTCGGATTGTCCTGAACTTGGATCCGAACAAGCAGCTACTGGGATCTGCTTCAAGTGTGGCTCGACGGAGCACACTCATTTCGAGTGCAAAGTGGCCAGACCGACAGAATTCAGATACGCGACCTGCTTCATTTGTCGTGAACAGGGGCATATAGCTAAGCAATGCCCTGATAATCCTAGGGGAGTCTACCCTCAAGGAGGTTCTTGTAAAGTGTGCGGCGACATCACGCATTTAAAGAAGGACTGTCCGGACTTGATCACAGAAAAGGAAGAGAGTACTATTACGTTAAATACGATTACAGACGGTAATATAGAATCCCTGGAAGAAAGCAGGAAGACTTTCACTGAGAAAGATGATAAGAAATCTAAGAAAGTAATAAAGTTTTAGTAAAAGAGCCTGACGATGGTAAATACTGTACGATATTGAATGAATTGAATCCCCTTGTGTGTATATATATATATATATATATCTCAATAAACTAAACGTCTGCAATGTAAACATAAGTTTTATTGAATGATACATGTGTTTAACATGTATATACATATACACTTTAATCTTACTTAAAACCACCATCACGAAAAATCTGATATCAAGCAAGACACTATGAATATCTTCATAATTTATTTACTGCCTATTTACATTATATTCGAATTTATAAATCAATTAAAACTTTTTACATATTAGTTGTACAATAAAGATTGTGAAATTATCTAGTTATTTAAATAAACTTTCCTAAAGTAGAGTGATAAATTATTTATTTAACTCTGTGATATCAGATTTTGTTTTTGCTCTATGTACAGAAGACAAATCACAAAGATATAATTAGACATACGAATATTATCTGTACATAGTAGTAGTTTGTTATACATATACATCAACATGTCTTGCAAAACCTTTTAGCATTAATTTAAGATCTATACTTTTCGTTTGTGATCGACTCCTTGTGTATTCAAATGACGAGTAACAAGTAAAAACCTGCGATTAACATCACGCAGTTTCCCTTTCGAACACTCGGAGGTCGACGCAATGCCTCGATGTTAACATTGCTCGATCCGCAGCAATTCTTGCTGCGAGTCATTGATCTGTACAATTTGCATACTTAAAATAAACATTATCTCCGAAGTACGAATTCTATGAATATATAATATATATTTATATTTGTACCTCTATATTACATTTGTCCTTATACAGTCGTATGTATAATATATAAACTCTTTATATTAATTTCCTACGTTTAAGTTATATATCACCCCTAATGGCAGACAGATAGTGTTACTACTGCAGCGTGACGATTAATTCAGTACACGTGGCAAAGTAGTTATGCATCTGTGCCGAACAAAAGTTGAACCAGTGTATATTAAAGAATCGTTACCTCGTTAATAACTTTCATCCTCACCGCGATGCCATTCGCTGTAGGGCTGGTTCGTTAACTAATGCTTGGTATTAACAATTGTGTATGTATCATTCAAAGTACATAAACAACACGGTAATTAAATTTAATATAACGTTAATGTGAATGTAGCTTATTGCAATGCGTAATAAAAAGATTTGACAATTCATTATGACAATAGGATTCTTGTGACGATTATATCTTTGCGGCGTAAACGGGGACGCGTACGAAATGTACTCGAAGTGAAAAATTCCTGTGTAGATTCTTCATTTCAAATATATACTAATTTTTCCTCCAAAAATTGATCACGTCGTAGATAAATAATCATTGACAAAAAGAACGATTGTTTAGTTACAGGCGGGAAACCATACTTTAAACGATAGTGCGCGAGTTGTGAAAAAGCAACGTCATTCATCGATGGTTTAAATAACTTGCTTCTCCTTTTATCGATAATTCGAACTTTTTATCGTCTCCACCAGTGGTCGTTATCAATGAATGTATCGCTTTAGGAATTCTCAACATTCTTGTCTGGTATTTTTGCATGGCGAAATATCTAGTTCGTAAAAGGAAAAAACATAGTTTCTATAATTTAAGATACATACGCGAAACTGACATGCAATATGAAATAATCTGCCATAATCCTACTTGACTCGTAAAATTAAATCTATCGAATTTTACGCGCGCCATTTCCATATTGCTAATCAGTGAAAGAATTATCAAATATTCTTGACATTCCATAAAACTCTCTTTACCCATTGTCCGTTATAGATGCATGCATTTTTCTCTATAACAAAAGAACTCTCGATAGTGGCGCTAATACAGACAACTAATACGAAACTCAATCAAAGAAACATATCTATCGTACCAATACCATTTCCTAGATGCACCGAAGTTATACCTCTTTACAATTCCAGCCTCTCAACTTGATCTCAAACAAAATCGTAATTTCTCAAGTAGAAATGACGAACTCATAAACGTCTTTCGTATCCTGTTAACTACGTTACATAATCGTGTTACAAACGCTAATATCATATTGCATTCAACCGTGTCACTTGCAATTTCCTTTTGTACAAACTCTTTTACAGCAAGACGATAACTTATCATTCCTTTCTTTTCGTGTCGAAATTATTAAACTTTCAGTGATAACGGTAATAAGTAATAAACTCTGCTAACTTTCCTTAATCGTACATTATACAAAAAATAATGCTTCTAATTAAAAAATAAAATAACACGTAAACGTAACGCTTGATTTTGGAGAGAAAAAAAACACGAGGGGGAAGCTCTCCCATCTAGCAACGATAATAACCGGTTGAATGTATTATGTTCTATGATTTTTACCATCGTCTTTGGTACGTAACACTTCATGTCGCAGCTTTTACGGTCGATCTTTAAATTAAGAGGTGCCGATGATCAACGTCTCTAATTTTCTGACTTCGGGACACGTCCGTGAAAATCGAAAGCCGCCAATACCACACGTTCCCTCGGCATGTACCTGCTAGGTAGCGTCAGCTTTATGCGCCGACTCTATGATTTCCTTCAGACAACGACCGAACTCCTCGATTATCAGTCTCTGTGATGTTTCATCGTCGAACACGTTGCGTTCCGCGTCGTCCGCTTGCGCCATCAAGCACTGGCACGTGATTTCGACCACTTTATCGGTCAAAAAGTTGAACGGTTGCCTGGAAGAGAAATGTAAAATTACATATATTTCGATGCCAAGGGAGTCGTTGAATCCTTTCCTTTCTACTTCGCGGTGCCTTTGAGAATTACCTTGCGCCAGTGTTTGATGCTGCCGGTGGTCTGAAAGCCATTTCCGACAATTGTAATTTCGCTTTATTCAATGTAAGCTGCGCCGTTCGCACTTCGGCTGCTTCTGCTAGATCCTTCAAAGATTTCTTTTCCAGATTCGGCTCCTCTACGTTACGACACCCTATACATTTACAATTAGCAGAGCAGGGAATCTTAGCCTAAAAAATGTTTCAATACGTTAGAAATACGATCTCGTTAGCTTAGAGGCGTATTAGCGTTAAAATTTCTGTCCGCGGTACCTCGTAACATTCGCAGTAATTTTTTAAACATCCGCTGCGTTTACAATTGCATCCCTTGTTGTGTCTGCGTATATCGTCGCCAGTCTCGCGGCCTTTACCGATTTTCGGGCGAAAAGCATTTGGATTGCGCTCCAGGCAGGATTTGATGGCCCGCTGCCTCTCTTCTTCATTCCCAAGATTGTTAGAGCAATTATTGCAGTTGCACATGTGACAGAACTCTCCGTTCGCGAAGCAGTCGCAATATCTGCGAGAAAATATACTCATGGCTTACCGAGTTCACTCAATAAAGCATATCCTAAATGTTCACTTATTAGCGACGCGATCGAACGTTAACTTACGTCGCGAAATAATCTTTCGGTCAGAGATACATTTTAATTTTCATCGTGGATCGTCATTTTTTCAATTGATATGACAGAGAGAGAGAGAGAGAGAAAAAAAAGCAGACAGCGATGCCTGATGCTCAATTTTTGAAGCACGGACCGCATTAACAATAATAACAATACAAGATTCAACGACACCAGATTACGTCGTACTTACAGTTTCAGGCACTGAGATTTCGTACAGTTGCACGGTTTTCTCGGCCTAATACCATTGGGCTCCACGCTAGCGTAGGATCTCTGCGAGCTCTTGCTCTCTATAACGGACCCCACAGAGAACGTCCCCGATCCCTGTAAGGTTTGTGAATTACCCAATAAACTAGGCGCAGCTTGCTGGGATTTTATTTTCACTTCGTCTGCTGTCTGTAAAGAAGCGATATTACTGTAGCGAAGTGTGTGTTTTTAAAGTAGTGAATTGCACTTGAACTGATCGTATAATATACTGAACCTGTTGCTGAATATATTGAGCTGGTAGAACTACGATATTTCCCATGTTTGAATTGGTCGAGAGGACCGCCTGCCCGGATGCTAATTGACTCAAAGCCGACGCTGGAATGGCCACTGCATTTTTCGACTGGCTGCCTACTGTCGCGGTTGCGGGAATTAGTAACCTCTGGCCGCTACTTGTCAACGCCTTAGGCGCGACTGTCCTTAATGACTGATTACCGGTATTTAATGGAACCACCTGTATCACAGTCGAAAAGACAGAATTGCACGCGACTCTAACAGCGTTTATTAAGAACTACGTTTTATGTAATTGTCGCCAACCTTGACTATCTGCTGTTGGCCTCCTATTTTCTGACTGACCCCAACGGTCTGCAATGTTGTTTGTGACTTCGTTTTACCCACTGTAACAACGTTCGTAGTTCCAGATGACGGAGTGCTGACTAATCTTACGTATTGCACCTTCAAACGGAATACGTATATAATTTTGACGATAAGTCATTGTATAGATCATTGATTAGGTTTAGCTTGAAGATTCTATTACATACTTGTCTTCCGGGCATTTGTATTTGATGTACTTGATTAGAGCCAGCAACGATATTCTGATTGGCTGGTATTCTAATAACTTGTCCGCTTCCAAGCACAGTTCCAGGTTTCAAAGAGCTCTGAAAAGAAATCGTGTGTTTAATATAAGGATATTAAAAGTACTTAGGAACGAGATATCGACGATGCTTCGCGTTTTATTGAAAGATATAAATTTCGATAGAAACATGAACCAACCGACCTGGCGTATAATCACTTTTTGCGGGCTCTGTTGTATAGACGATTTATTGGACGAAAATGTGGATTGCTGATTTGGAATCGACGAGGATTTAACTTGCGTGTTCAACGCCGGGGCCGGTAATATTTTTGTAGGCGATTTGATGGAACTGCTTGGAACTATAGTCATTTTCGAAGACTGAGCACTCGACGATTGCACTAATTTATTTACAATTATTCCCTTGAGGAAGAAGAAAACATAGATTCATTATTCTCAGCAGACTGTTACGTTTCATTTAACGTGTACATCGATTATTCCACTTTTTGGAGAGTAACTGGCAGTAAGAAGTGGTTTCGTGCGGTTTACATCGATACTCACTTGCTTTTGCGGCGAGGAGGGGAGAATATGTTGAACTTTGTTGGTAGAAAGTAATCCCATTTGCTGTGCTTGTGCTAGCGTTATAGTTTTCGTTGGACTCGTAATATCTTGGCTAGACACACTGTTATTCAAAAACTTTATTGCCTGCTGATTTTCATTCTGCGAACTGGTTATTAGGACTTGCTGCCCCGACTGTCCTTGATTTCCAGCTAATATCATCTTTGTGTACACCTAAAATAATGCGTAGAATGTTTAACAAGCGTACGGGTGAATTTTGAACACCTTAGTAGTCGATCCTCGCAGCGGGAGGATTGCGCTTTCACAGGAGCCTTACATTTCGACTTTGCGAACCACTCTGCGCGGATCGTTTCATCGCCGATTGAACTGTTTTTGTACTCTGGACAGTTCCTAGCGTGATATTGCCCGAATGGCTGGTCGCCATTACTGGCTTATTGGCTTGTGCTGATCTTAACTGAACTATGTTACCGTCGGCAGACTTCGCTATTAGAGTCTGAGCTAATGACTGTAATTGACCAGCGGACGCCGTCGATGGATGAGAAATTTTTAAAATTTGGCTAGCACCTTGACCACCAGCAGGAGATACTATCATGATAGATTGACTCTGCGTCGCTTGACCAACGTTCGACTTCACCTGCAGTCAGATTTAAAATTAATACCGTAACGGGCACCGCTTAGCGTCGATCTCGCGGATCGCAATTATGTGTCTCGTACCTGTACAGCCGACGTGGGGAGCCTTTGCAAAGTTGGCTTCGTTTGGAATACAATATTTTGATTATTCTGATTCGCCGTCGTATAGATAATATGTTCCTCTTGAGCGTGCTCCGAAACTTCAGTCATTTCTACATCAGGTACAATCGTGTCGCCCTCGATATTACGTTCGATTATTATATGCTCCTCGTCCGTCGTCATCACTTCTTCGGCGTTCATGCATTCCAGTTCAGCTTGGATGTTCGCGAACGCTTCGAAGTCGTTGGACGAATATTGTTCGGTATTGTGCGCCAGGGTCAGCGCGCTCAAATCCCCATCGCCGAGTGTGCGCGAGTCGAGAGCTAATGGCTCGACCAAAGCTCTCGCGTTCTGCCCTTTATTTACAGACATGATTACGTCCCTATTGAAAATGTTAACTTATTACAAAAAACTTATAATTCTGCGGGAGTGCGCGCGTAATAGTTTGTAGGCGGACCTTTATACCCATCGCGTAAAGTTTCATTGCGCGAACTCATAGTACTCTTTATACAATAACTTGATATTTCATCCGCGCGTTCGGTTCCCGCTAAAGGAACCTTTCACCGTCGCGAGACGATTACAAGTAAAACCGAATATCTGAATGTCTAATATATATATTTTCGTAAGTAAACCGTCCTGTTAAAAGCGACATTGCCACGGATATCATTAATATGTGACTAGAATCTACAAGTCAATTACATAACTGAGTACGCAACCGGCGCGCGAAACAGAGATTCATAAGTGTAATACTGCGCGCTGCAATGAAATATCAAATTGCCGATTTTAAATCATTCGGACGATATTCAACGACCTATCATCGCGTACGCTCGTTCGCACGTAAAACGAGCGTGTCCGTGTTAAGAAAAGGTTTTCCAGATGTCTGCATCTTCCATCATAAACATGTACTACATGCATAAGCAGGTTAGAAATTTATAACATGTAAATCGCTTTCGCGCGAAGCTTCGGGCGTCGGGAGGCTGCGAACGAAGAGGATACCGCAAATCGACGGAGAAACGCGGAAGGTTTTACGAAATGACGTGGAAATGGAGTGAATCTGTGGGAATTTAAAAATTCAAAAATTCAAATCTTCAGGCAGCGAACAGGCAAGCCGTGCACACGGCGGCCTATAGGATTGCCTGCGCGTGCACGCAACAATGCGAGGCTCGAGTAAAGTTCGAACTTTCGAAAATTCGAACGACAAAATTTGAATAATGACGAAAAATTCGAAGGATAGTATACTCAGGAACATTAGCGCCATTTATTGCTCGAACGCGCCATTTTCCACGGACTGAATTTCTGCCCGTGTTTTCGCGATCTTAATGGGTTTATATCGATCCGGCATTGGCGCGCGACGAAAATCGAGACGATTAGCGCGTCGAACGATAGTAGAAAATGTGCTTCACTACGATGTTCGTATTATAATCGCGCAAAATACAACTTAACCTATAAGTTATCAGTTCATATCAGGTACGTACAGTGCTGGGTGGGGGCGTGCCACGAAGCTTATTTAAATTACGATGTAATGTTCGATAATCGCGTTACCGTGCTTATCGCGTGCTCGGGTTTCGTTAGACACTGCCCCGGGGGTTATTTGGCCCGTTCTCTAACACATACCTGGGGGTTCTCCCGATGGCTCGAATTTGTTCAAAATCACGCGCCCACCATTGCTGTCCCACAGTGCACTACGCACCGCTGTGTACAAACAGACCCAAAGGTCGTCCAGCATTAAAATCTCGAATTGTAGCGGGGACGATTGGTGCGTTGCAATTACAAGATCGAGTCTCCCGCGTGTGGCAGCTCGCCTGGGACAGGCATCGACGACGAACCTCTACGCCAACACCGGCCAACACTGACCAATATTTTCGCGCACTTTGCGAATTTTCGATTTCGCCATTTTCACTGTTCCGCGGCTAAAAACACGTCAGCCCTTAAGCGCCCTCTTGGGCCAATAAAGATGCAAGTGTTCCGAAAACTCGAACGTTTTGAATGCAACAGCATAAATCGGCTGATAATTTTGCATTGTCATAAATGAACTTGAATCTCGCCGAGAACTGTTCGAGGAATCGCTCGCCCGATGAATAAATTAGTACTCCGTTTTTTTTTTATTTATATCGCGAAGAAGTTAATACCAACGGCACGTAAATAAATTATGTAGATACGAAATGCGTCACACCGTTGCATTGGCATAGAAATAGGTATATGATTAATGGCGTTGCAGTCGAGCGATTGCATCAGAGGCGTTACTGTCTTTAAAGAAGCATCCAAGTAATTATACTTATAGATATTAAATTATCATTATTGTACCGTTAGTGGAGCTAGTTCGCAACTGTTACATAAAAATTGTATCAAGTTTACGTTACGTTTATTTTTCAAATCCACGCGACTTTCATTGCAAAGAGATATATATAATCTTCGATTCGGAAATTTGAAATTCAAATATAACGAGACCTACTCTCGAATTGGCCAATTTTGGCGGCTGTTGCGCGATGTCACCGATAACCGCGTATGTACAATTACAGTGCAATAAAATTATATTGCAACCGTAATAATTAAAACGATGCCTTTCGATGTGATATTAAAAACCGTGAATACGTATATTCGAGTGTATGTAAAGTAAAATATAGTGCCCGACAAACATCACGTTACAAACGCGCACTATCTTCCATTTCGGCAAATCTCCTGCACCGACGAGTGTTTTGATTGTCAGTTTTCAAAATTGGAGCACAACTCGGGCCCGAACGTCGCATTCGCGCAATCAAGAATACGTTACGCTATATTTACCTCCGTGACGCGCGAAACAATAACATATCGTTGCGCTTTCATTTCAATTGTTTTCAAACACTTCGTTAACACTTTGAATTGAAGAGCAATAACCTCTGCATTCAATCGTGCAGCTTTCATGCGAGTCCACACTGATTGTATTGCCACTGAATCAAGGATTATTCCGTATAAAGTTCGCCGACAACGAATCTTAAATGCTGCTCCGCAAAGCGCCATCTTTAATCGCGCATTCTGTAATTAGAATCGAAGTATCGCCGATTTCGTGGCAATGTGTTCCTTCAAATAAGTAATATCGACATCGACGAACACACTGTTTGTTACGCTAAACGAAAGTACACCACCTTCAGATATACATCTCCGAGAATATAAGTCTGCGAAGGATATGTTTGATTTCATTCAAAATTAAATCGATCCGGAAAAATTCAGTTTCATTGTTTTAGAACCATAAGCTGGCATTCGAGAACTGCGCCGCGGCAACAATGCAATTCTCGCCAATCAATCTCCGTAGTTCATGATCGTAATACACGCAAAAGTATTTCTGATTATTCATGTAGAAAAGATGGTGGTTACGGCAGCCGCTGTACGTCAACAACTCACGAATTTAGCGTATTCTGGTGGCTCCCACAAAGATCAAGCGGAAAAGTAAGTCTGCGACAAGCATGAATACGTGTTTTTTCGATTATCCGGTGTAAACGGTGACGCTTACAGGTACCGAGCGATTTTGGACTCAATACTGTTATCATCCGGCGAGGAATTAGTCGATGCTCTGAAGATATTTATCGAAGCAAGTACGTCGCTTTTCTCTGATTACATGCCTACTCGCAGCGTCCGTACAGATACTTCCTTTAAGCGGTTGCACGGCAATAGTAACTCGTGAAGAGCCATCGCACGTTCGGCGCGTGAGAAGCATTTCACGTTTACGATACCCTTTTGCACGTATACACAGTTGTGCGTACGCACGGTAATGTATTAACTACGCGTTGTACGCTGAAAATACACGTTCGGAGTGTTATTTTTACGCGCTGAGGTTATTCCTGGTATAACGCTCGCTTAAGCTGGCTACATTGTTTGTATACAACGTTTCGATACGCCAAGCGCAGCTACCAAGTTCCTCGGACGTTTCTGCGACTCGTTCTGAAAAGATATTGTCGCGAGAGTGAATAATTTTATTTTTCAGTTGTAAACGAATACGTAAGCTTGGTAATCTCGAGGCAAGTCTTAACAGATGTCAGTAACCGTTTGTTATTTCTGCCGGATGAGATATCGAAGGCTGTCTCGCATTACACACTGGATAAAGTAAGACGTCTCTTTCCGACATCGGATCAGGATCGCGTGCGACGGTCAATCTGACGGAACCCCTTTGATTTTCCAGATACAACCGAGAGTCATATCTTTTGAAGAGCAAGTCGCTAGTATAAGGCAACATTTGGCCGATATTTATGAACGTAATCAAAATTGGAGAGAGGCGGCTAATGTTTTAGTTGGAATACCGTTAGAGACAGGACAAAAGTAAATAATAGTATTATCGCATGTTGTCGAGTCAGCCGAACTCGTGGATCGCTCAATGATCGTGTACACGTTTCTCCGCAGGCAATACACGGTGGACTACAAGCTCGAAACTTATCTTAAAATAGCACGTTTGTACTTAGAAGACGATGACCCTGTACAAGCCGAAGCATTTATCAACAGAGCGTCCCTTCTCCAAGTATACACTGAATAGACTCGCCTTTCGATTCTCATCGGCGCGCAGCGTAACAGTTCTGTTCCTTATTTTCCCCAGGCCGAGTCCAAGAATGAACAGTTACAAATTTACTACAAGGTCTGTTACGCCAGAGTGCTAGATTACAGAAGAAAGTTTATCGAAGCGGCTCAAAGATACAATGAATTATCGTATAGATCTATAATACACGAGGACGAGCGTATGACGGCCCTTAGAAATGCATTAATCTGTACAGTACTAGCTTCGGCAGGCAAGTATCTCAATTCCTTTCGCACGCCTTGGCGTACGAAGCGGAGGTGGTCTGTAAATGTAGATTTCGAAATTAGGGCAACAAAGAAGTCGGATGTTAGCCACCCTGTTCAAGGATGAACGCTGTCAGCAGCTACCTGCCTACTCGATCCTTGAGAAAATGTATCTGGATCGGATCATTCGACGCTCCGAATTACAAGAGTTCGAAGCCCTGTTACAACCCCACCAAAAAGCGTGTACAATCGATGGGCTGGGATCAACTATTCTCGACCGCGCCGTTATAGAACATAACTTATTATCTGCTAGTAAATTATACAATAATATAACGTTCGAGGAGCTGGGCGCATTGCTGGAGATCCCCCCGACGAAAGCCGAGAAAATTGCTAGCCAAATGATTACGGAAGGCCGAATGAACGGGTACATCGATCAGATCGACTCCATCGTACACTTTGAAAGTAAGTTTTGCAAGCAGGCGCGCGTCTGATTCTCTATCTGGCAAGAATCCCCTCTCATTGCGATTCGTCTTTCACGCAGCACGGGAAACTCTACCAACGTGGGACAAGCAAATACAGTCCCTGTGTTATCAAGTGAACCAAATAATAGAGAAAATCGCTCAAACCGAACCGGAATGGATAGCGAAAGCAATGGAAGATCAAATGGTGCATTAACATAACTTTTTTAAATATTAAATAAACACTCACATAGAGCATAAAGCATTGGACGTTCGTTTGTTAAATATACTATTAAAGAATTTGGAGGCGATGACAGATCATTATTACACTTCTCCAGTGATGTTGGTGTATTATACGCGAAGTAACATTTTTAACATGTTCCTTGATTATTTTTATTTTTCTTCTTCTTTTTTACGTTAATATGCATGACGTCAGTTTTTATATGGTCAATAAATAAATTTTAAGTTTCTCACGACACCGAGTAGGTATATGGAGCAGAACTTACAGAGCATTGCCTGAGAATTTTGGGCCTCGCCGCCGTTATTAGTCTATTATTTATAAAAGCAGAAAAAAATAAAGTAAGTACGAAAGTACGTGAACATAAGTTTATTAATGAGGTATACCTAAAATATCATTATAAAGTTTACACAAAGAATATTCTAGCTAAGAAAATAAGTTTCTTGTAAATAAAGCATTCACACTCTACATAGAATAAATTCCCCTTTATTCTAAGAACTAGTCAAAGCTTTGTTCAGATTCTTCTCAATGTTTAACAATTGTTGATGCATAAGAGAATAAAGTTTTATGAGTACAAACCTCTTATCGATTATAATGGGCTACATAAAACAGGATCATGGAATTACTTGTAACTAAGTGTGTTCATTTATTTCGCATCGTAGCGGCTCGAAGAAATGTGAAATGTTTCGTGCAAGATGCCAGACTTGAAATTATTGGAATATTGTCTTTGCAACTAAATATAGACTCCACGATAGCTTTCAATCCTAAAATAGCCACACTGGCAGTATCGTCTCGTACGTGTTATATAGGCAGGAATGAGTTGTTGATTACATTTTGAAAATGAAAACTGACCGATATACTTGACGCTAATATTGTTTAATCCCAAGTCCCTGTATGTAACTATGTATTTATTTTGTATGTATAATATTCCGTGCAAGGATCTTTACAATAAACCCGATCGTTAACATTACTCGTATAATTATAAGAACTTACGTGCAGCGTACTGGTGCTTTTGTTTTTAGCATTTTCGAAGTAATCATGAAGTTTAAAAATTACTTTGTAACACGATAACATTTATTATTGATCAAAGTGTTTGAACATGTTTCATTCTAGTTTCATCTCGTCGGTGCTCGCGATCGAGACGTCGCTCCGTGCTTGCGTACTTTCGTTTCATATACCTTCAGCGTAATTAATCTTTGACTTTATTGCGAGACCAAATGTTTTCAACAGGAACTGGTAACAGGTTAACACCATATCAAGTGTAAAAAGAATTACAGAAGAAAGAATACATGTCTATTTCACCTGAAAATCGTGAATCGCCGTTGTTCATAATAAGATACTGTTATCGTAGCATTTTTACACTCGTAATCGTGTATGTTTTTAAGCTAATATCCCTTTAACTAATTTTAAACGATGCATGATATTTCGTGGCATCCGTTTCGGGATAGACCTATCTACTCGTTATAGGCAATACTTTATCTGAAGCATGTACTGGTGATGCTGTCTTTATGACACGAAGGTCATGAAACAATTCAGTGGGTCAAGTCCTTTTGTGTCTGTAATGATTCGTATTTAAGCTTCCAGATTTAATGCGACACCAATTTTGTGCCCACCGGAACCGAAGTTCTTTCCGTCAATGTTTGTGGAAAGTGTTAAAGTTACACCTAAAAATATAAATCACATATATCGTAGTCTGAAAGTAAAGGATCATCTCTAAATCGTTAGGTGCGTTAATACTCAAGTAATTTGTACACGCAAGAGCTATCGAACAGACAGGGCACAACTTTGTAATAAACGGGGTGGAAAAAGTAACTTTCAGATAAAATTAAATGCGGCTTACCATCGCGTAACTTCTGTTGATATCCCAAACCAACTTGAAGATGAGAATTCACTTTGGCTCTGATACTTGCGTCGTTGTCAAGATTGTATTTTGTACCAATTCCAAATTGTGTAACGTTATTACTAGAATTCCAAGCCAAATTGATTGCTCCCTGCAAGTCTGGTTTGACCATATGATAAATGGAGCCACTGAATTCACGCCCGTTATCTCTAATGGAGTCCAACATAGAATATCAAAATTTTAAATGAAACATACAAACTTTTATCGCTTGCCTTGCAAACGCATATGGGTCATTCCACGCAAACTCGGTCAGTTTTTTCCCTCGATGTCTCGGATTTTGTTCAAACTTAAATATGTCGTAGTCCTCGTGAAATTAGGGGGGGTTTAATTCATCATTTTGTCGATCTCGAGTTTGTTTAAAAAACACAGGGCCTTGAATTTTGCGATTTTTGCCTATTTTCGTGAAAATGGGTCGTACTTATGAATTTTTAAGTCGGAAAGTATTTGTCGGATTTAGCTGATTCTTACGGCATTTTCAATGAGGTCTTAAAACAATATCGATGGATCCCGTACTCGTCTGAATGGTGTCTTTTATGCCTGCAGAAGAACTTTACCAACTCACTCTTGGCCAATTACTTTTTTTATAATAATCAGATTTCTAAGTATCAACTTGTCCTATCGTTGATTATTTGTTAAAAAATTGTCATTGCTCGATGGAAACCACGGGAAGGTGGTGTGCTGCTTCCATCAGGGGGGGATAAGGATGGGTCAAGAAGGATGGCATGGATAAGGATCATTTCGAAGGGGATGGGCTGGGGGATTAAGAGTTGCGAATAAGAAAGCGTCCGCGCGACGCCTGGTCCGCTTACCTGATTCGGCGCGAAATAGGAGACGCGCAACCCTGTGGATAGGCTTATTTCGTAGAAAACACGTCAAGGAATATGGTAGTATTTTTTCGGATTTTTAAAACCGTGACCTCGAGCCCGAATTTGCGAGATAAAAATTTATATATAATTCTCAATGTTGCAAAATTAATTTTTCGATCTGGAAAAAAATTATTCAGGAAGGCCGATCCTTCTACATTAAAATGCCGCGAGAATCAACTAAATCCGACAAATAGTTTCCGAGATAAAAATTCACAAGTACAACCCATTTTCACGAGAATAGGCAGAAATTGCAAAATACAAGGCCCTGTATTTTTTAAACAAACTCGAAATCGACAAAACGGTGAATTAAACCCCCCCTAATTTCACCAGGACTACAGCGTATTCAAGTTCGAACAAAATCCGAGACGTCGAGGTGAAAAAGTGATAGAGTTGGCGTGGAATGCGACCCGTATAATGTTCATACATACACTGCTGTATGAAGAGCGAAATCAGACGCAGTAAATCCAAGGGCGAAATTATTTTTTGTAAGCTTGTTTCTCTGGGTGTCGAAACAGGCTTGATATCCAGCCAACCATCCTACAATATAATTACAACACGTTATTAATCGAAGGAAGTTCTCTCCGTTTGGGTTTATTACGTGCGCTACCATCTTACGCTGATGCACTTCTGGAATGTCTGTGGCACAGAGGAAAGGAGGGATAGGCTGAATTGGAGTTACAAGGAGTCGCACGGGGGGTAAACGTACACAAAATATTAAATATCTAAACAATAAACATATTTAATACTTCTTAATACTCTCACCGCTAGAGCGTATCATTGATTATGTATTACAGCGGTAAGGCGAGGTGTACAACAATCGAGAGTAGTAATCGGATCAATAATACATATTCTTATCTTACCTTGATATCCTACAACAGCCGTTGCGTTGATAAGAGGACCGGTAGAAAGGCTAAGATCGAAATCGGCGTTCGCAGATACATTTTCATGCTTGTAGCTTGTCTTTAACTTTCCAGTCTTGGTCCTTAGAACAGAACGGTAATTACAATCTCATTTCCCAAGCTCTTAACGTAGTCAGCTATTCCTATTCAACGTCCGCGTTAACTAGAGACTTAGCGGTAAGATCAGCGATATAATATTTTACCCTGTTTGCGGAGAGAAGGTGCAGCTGTAACCAAGGGTAAGGCCGTTGAGCAATTTATCGGCAAGAGTGACGTCGGTAGCGAGCGTGTTATCGGTGTTCCACTTCTCGCTGAACGTTAGCCCGTAATCTTTGATTTTGTATTTGGTCTCCAAGGTGCCAAACACCTTTCCAGTATCCTGATTCGACACCCCGCCGCTAGAGAACTCTACGCCAGAGCTGGTCTTTGTTTTCACGTCCAATTTAATTAGACCGAAGTGGTATCCTTGGCCGAACACATCTCGTGCACTTTTGCCTAGATCACCGTAAGTTGGTGGGGCCATGGTCTACGAGAACATATCGTACGATTACGAGAAACGATATTACGCAGGAAGCTCTGTAAGTGGGGTCGCGACCAAGAAGTTAACTACGAAAGAGGCTATCGAACAAGTTTTCTTTATATCAACCTTAGACTCGAGAGCGTAAATGCTATTAAATTATAAGACGCAACTTTGCAAAGATATTACGGCGTACTATTGTTTCTGCTTAATACTTTAACATCGCTGAATCTATGTATATATATATATATATATATATATATCACTCTGTAATTACATATTTAAGTAAGTGTAGTACTAAAGAATTCTAATAATAGTAATCCTTAGCCTAGAAGCGGTACCTAAATAGTCATGCAGATCCTAACAGCAATGAGATGTTATAATCAATAAAGAAAGATCTAATCGCAATTACTTCAGAATCGCTAGAGTTTCTGATGATAAGATAAGCAAAAGGATGAGACCACGTACAAGTTAAATTGAGGATATTACGTTGCATAATTATTAAAACATATAGTCACTGTGATAAGCCACGATATAACGAAGTTATATCTGTTATCACGTATTGTCTTCGAGCTATACAGACACATATATAACACAAGGAACCTGGATAATACGTACGCATAATAAGCTCGCGAGGGAACCAATTGTTCGCGAAACGCATTCGAGGAATAAGAAAAGCTAAAGACGACAGAATTGGCGAGGTCTGATGCGATTAACAGGAAAACGGTTGTCAAATTATCCGGTTAACAAATGCGCGTTTATAAAGATTCTTGCGCGAGAGAAATATCGCAATTACGAGGACCTGTTAACGCCATTGTTAGCCAGAAACAACGAGGCACGGGTGAAACAATGATGCATCGATAAAATTTCAGTGGTGTAGAGCGAAAATGGAGTGGTATTGACCTGTCCTAGGTATTACATAAGACGTAAATCAGCGACTTCAAATCCCCATAAATTATCTGCATTGCGAAACGTCGGACGCGAGACCGTTCCGTTTCAACGAGGACTATCGTCCACCCCGGGCCGGGTATGCTCTATAAAAGATACGCGGACAGGTCCGCACGGGCGGAATTAACGGAAACGATCGTGAATAATACCGCTAGGCGACAGCCGACATTATCATCGTCGGCCGATGCCGGCATTGCGAAAATGTTTAATATTCCGCAAGAACTACGCGATCCCGGCGCGCTATCAGACATTCCAACGTGAATACAAGGCTGGTAGATAATGCGGCTGGCTGGTACTTACAATTTTATGTTATAAGACACGAATGCGGAAAACTGCGTGACTTCGACTCAGAATTGCGTACGTGAGACGGGCACACCAACTAACGGGGAAAGATATGACCTGCGCGCAATCGCGCTCGCGCATGCGCGGAGCAGCGGATTCTAAAAAACACTAAAAAATTGACGCCTATTTTTGCGCGAAAGTATCGATGATGCGTATTAGAAGAAATTATGCTACACTCCTACGGGAATATCCATCTCGCATCCAGCAATGCCCGTTCAACCGTTTAATCGATGTGTTGAACTACTTTCTGGATGTTACGTAACGTCGCCGACCACCCTCATAGGCGTGGATTTCGCACGTATCCGGTTCACCTAGCGCCGTTTATTGAACTTTCGAGGGGCCGATAAGAATGATGACGCGAAGGATACACCTGTTCCGTGTAATTACACCCACAGACACAGTTTCGTGTACATCTCACTGTTTAATGTGACAACCAAACGAAGTACAAAGAATTCAGAGCTCATCGATTTTCAAAATATATCCTGTTACCAAGAGAACGATTTGTATTCGAATACAAATTGTATTCTTACAGACGAGAGAGTCGGAGGATCGACCAAGGAATATTGCGATCAGCAGAACGAAAGGAAATGCTCCATTTCGGGTGGTAAGAATGTTTATTATTATTCCAGATCGCTTTCTTATAGTCTTCCTGTTCCAAATCAGAGTCTGAGCGAGACGATACCGCATCGAAGCGGCTGGATGTCGCCGAGACCCCCAGCTTGGCCTGCAGCGAACTGTCTACAAAAAAGCAGCGTGATCCACGCGCGTAAGACCATCCCGCGGTATTGCCGAAGCGCTTGGGGGCCTCTCTGCGCGCTTCGGGATCCAAAAATACACCGGGCACGCAGCGCGGTGCTACGCTTTCCACGCGAACCGAGACGCTTCGCGAAAGACAGTACGGTCCAGATCGTACCTTTTGGCAGTCCCGGGCGCGGTATATTTTTAATAAGGCGAATATATATATAAAGATCGCGCGGATTCAATTTTCAGTACGCTCGAACCCTTCCGCATCCGCGCACCGAGGAGATCGATTTCGGACGCGAAACCCACGCACCGAGAGCAACCCGATTATAACCGCCCTATTGTCAACGATTATCGATCCTTGATCGACCATGTCGCAACAAAGTTCGGTATGTTTCAGGCGTTGTGCAGTAAAATCGATCGCACAGGTCGACTGTAAACCGGCTCGTTCACGCGTGATTTCGAGGAGTGTATATTTCTTGAAAATTACAGAATCGATATGATAGGGATCCGTCGTTATCGCGAACTGCGGAGCGACAATGGTTTCCGATGCAGTTCTAGCTTACTCGAGATTTCCAATTGCTTTCTTAACGTAGTGGAGCGATGCTTAACGGTGGCTACGTGTCAGAAAGGGAAGGAAGTCGATCTATAACGTGGGACAAGTATCTAGTTCTTACGAAATTCTAAATCGATTGACGCGAGAGTACCTACGTATAGGTACAAGATGCTTAGGAAGACAGCGTTTTCCGCATTGCGTTTATTGCGTAAAGACGATATTAATATGATTCGTTTAAAAGTATACATTTGCGTCGGGACGAAATTGATTTCGTCCATGGATCTCTTTCTGAATTTAATGCCAGCGTGTATATTAACGAGCGATATTAACTGTAAATAGGACTTAGAGAGTTAATAATAATAATAATACCTTAAAACAGAGTTAATAATAATAATAATACCTTTTTATATTTCTTCTTTTTACTTTCTTTTACTTTCAGAGTTAATAATAATAATAATACTTTTTTATATTTCTTCTTTTTACTTTCTCTTTTAGTGGTAACGCTTGTTTCTCTACTCTGCGCCTTTAAAATCACATAACTTTTTTAGAATTGGTCCAAATGACTTCAGTTTTTTTACAAGCTGAAGCGGTAGTTTACTAGCTACGTCGTTTAAAAAAAATGCAATTGGACGGAATAGCGAAGAAAATAGCGAAGGTCGTTTTTTTCAAGTTTTTTTGAGCCCGTAATGAAACTTTTAAAAATCGTTTAAACATCGCAGAATAAGGTAGAAAATCGCGAAATTCCCGAAAACAGCGATTTTCGACTTTATTCTGCGATATTTAAGCGTTTTGTAGCTCAGAGCAACGTTAACCGATTTTTATGAAATTTTCAGCATGTATACAACTTACCTAAATCTGCCAACGGGATTTTTAAAAGTTTCATTACAGGCTCAGAGAAAAAAGTTTAAAAAAACGATCTTCACTATTTTTTTCGCTATTCCGTCCAATTACATTTTTTTTTAAACGACGTAGCACGTCATCTAGTAAACTGATATGTCTATCTTGTTAAAAAAAACTCAAGTCGTTTGGATCAGTTTTAAAAAAGTTATGCAATTTAAAAAAAATTAAATGAATAAATAAATAAATAAATATTCACAATGGTACCCTGTACTTGTGAACAAACTGTTTAATTCAGGGAGGAGAAATTTAAGTTGCGCTTCAACACGTAGAGAAATTAACGTTACCCTTTGTCTTTTTATAATTCTTATCGCGCATCCGTATCACAACTATGTTATTATGCGTCTCAACGCGCATTTCACGAGATTGAACAATCGCGTCTGTACAGTTGAATCATAGTAGGTACCTATATGTTGAGTGTGTACCTACCGTAGAAATTCAGTATCAACCCGCAATTGATTATTTACTCGCGACAATTTTGCTTTCAGGGAGCTGCGTCGGAGCTGGAAGGTAAAGGCGCGGCAAAGTTCAAAATTCTTCTGAATGATAAAGTCGGAAGGTAATTGAAATGAATATTCAACTACCGATATAATTAATATTCTAATACTTATATAGGGTGGCCGTACCTAATATCGCCTAGCAAAAGTTAAATCGCTGGGAATTGAATAATAATTGATATTTTCGCACGCAATTTGTTTCAAAGTAAAGAGGAATTATTCAGCTTTCGCGTAGCATAAGTTAGAATCGTTGAAACCTACAGACATTTAATTAGGAATTAAAAAAGGTAAGACATGCAAAAATCTGACCCTGAAAATAGTGTACCTATAATACCGCCTACTCAAGAAATATTTTAAGCATTTCAGTTACTCAATTAAGTATTTCTACTAGATAATCTTGCATTCACAGAATTATTAGGCGCACCTTCTCCGTATGTGATGTAAATTTGTGGCAGTCCAATAAATTTGTACACTGTTAAGATTCTGTAAAATACATACTTCCCTTTCTGTAATTATTGATCACATGACGCAGCAATTGCAGTACGTCTTCCTACGTATGTTTAGTTACTAATTCAGTGCATAACCGATAAATTTTAGTGCTTACATTGCGAGATATAGCGAGTGGCAATATTAGATACGGTGACCCTAATCGTTGTGTCACTGGTTCATCAACGTCCAGGCCGAACCGCGGACCCTGGTAGCATGAAATTCGGAGGGTATATTCCTTCTACGACGTAGGTGCTCGATAAGAAGGGGTTTATTGAAATTCCAACCCGGAGGGGGTAGAAAGGGGTGAAATATGTTTTCTCGGGCTCCTTATTATTTCTTAGGCCCGATTAGACATCAACTTGGTTACCCACACAAATGCCTAAAAAACAGAGTCAGCTTTTTGCCCAAATCAACCCCTACGGGGGTGAAACGAGATAAAATGTGTTTTCACGGATTTCTTAATATCTCTTAGGCCCGATTAGACATCAACTTGGTTGTGACTTACAAAGTTTACCCACACAAATGCCTAAAAAACAAAGTCAGCGTTTTACCCTAATCAACCCCTAAGGGGGTGAAACGGGGTAAAATGTGTTTTCACGGATTTCTTAATATCTCTTAGGCCCGAAGCGAAGCGCGGGAGTATTTTGTTAGTCTTAAATAAAGGTGTTTTAAATGATCCACCAAGAAACTTCGATTACCTCCATAATCCTCTTTTTCCAGATACATGGTGGCGAACAAAGAGCTGGAAGCAGGCGAGGAGGTCGTGACGGAGATGCCTTTCGTGGTCGGACCAAAGTCATTCACTTACCCCTTGTGTCTCTCGTGTTACACCCAATGGCCGCCGACGCCAGACGATAAACCGCTTTGTTCTAAATGCGGGTGGCCCGTCTGTTCCGTAGAGTGCGAGAACCAACCCCAGCACAGAGATTACGAATGCCAGGTACGAGGCGCGAAGATGAAGATCTACCAAACGCGTCTCCTTTTAATAAATCCTGGACGTGTTAGCACTTTGACTGGCGTCGCACAGTGGTCGGGATAGGGGTAGTTAGTGACATTCATTTATAACTTTTAAACTACAAAAGATATCGGAATGAAATTTGCGCGAAAAACCAGGAAAAAATTATCTTGTTCTAATGATTTATAATTGAATATATTGTACGTTTATTAAATGTTTCTTTTTTCAATTGTTTTCAACTTAATTTTGATACAAAAATTTGAAAACTGTTTATTTAGTAGTTTATTTAATGCTCTTTAAGTAACTTAAATAGCATTTTGGGGAAACTTTTCGTTTCCGAGTTATAAAGGAAAAGTTAAATAGTACTATTAGAAATTGCGACGAAATCTACTGTTTAGTTAAACATTATTATTCATTTATTATTAATTTATTCAACGGATTAGAGTCCAATATGTACATAAATATTTGTAAAAACACTTTGTGATACTGTGACGTCCCACTATTTTTCGCGCGGTATTACTTCAAGTCTCCTTATGAATCACTCTACAATTCCATTAAAATCTCAACTCTTACCCCTTCTCCCCAATCGCTGATCACCTTGACGATGTACCTTAGCGGTCCCCATCTCAAGATGGTCGGTACGAAACCTCCTTCGCCTATTCGCCCTACGAGGCACAAATTCTTCCCTCATATTAAATCTAAACAAGTCCCTCGTCCCAAAACAACTCTTAAATCGAGACTACGTCTCATCCCCTCTCTATGACCAAAGAAGTCAAAGCCACTCACACCCCTTCCCGAATCAAACCCCCCAAAATCCATCAAATAGGTCAAATACTCCCTTTGCAAAAGCCCAGAAACCATACTGCAGCGCATATTCTGTACAAGCGCATGTAAAAACCCCGGAAGCCCGAAATTCTATTGTCTACGACTCTAAATATAGCCTCACCTTTCGTACTTGTAAAAACCCCGGAAGTATTACTGCGACGCATATTTGGCGTACGTGCCATGGGTGCATACCGCGCTCACCCTTCATCCCTAACTATCCGGTAAATCATATAAATACGAGGGCCCGCGAGACAGGAGCTCTCTTTCGACGAAATCATTTCACGAAAACGAAACTACGGTCAAAGTCTTATTAAACAGTGTATAACAAACCCCATTTCACCAATCATTGTAAGCTATTATTATTACCATTTAAACTATTGAATATCACCATCATCCATATTTTGTATTATCATTATTATTGCTTGCTATATTATTTGTCTTATTAACGCTTATTGCATTCACATTATAGTGTCTTATTATTCTTATTGCTTGCTATATTATTTGTCTTATTAACGCTTATTGCATTCATATTATATTGTCTTAGTAACGCTTATTGCTTTCATATTATATTGTCTTAGTAACGCTTATTGCTTTCATATTATAGTGTCTTATTATTCTTATTGCTTGCTATATTATTTGTCTTATTAACGCTTATTGCATTCATATTATATTGTCTTAGTAACGCTTATTGCTTAAATCATTCTACTTTATCATCTTATATTGTATTTCATGTCCATACATATATTGCTATTGCTTACCACTTATATAAATGTACTTAATGTCCAACGCCAAGTTATAAAGCCAAACCACCATCACGATAATAGTGCATGGCATATCACAGTGCTTCGAATCGAATAAACAATTCCTATTTTAAATCACGCTTCTAATTATTGTATCTATTCTTCGGTTACGAGGATTCCCAAACCAAAACAAGCTGCGGCAACCGCTGCTCTCGGTCCGCGAACGTGAAGGTGCGCACAGTGTTTACTAACGTTCTTTCATGTGGGCCGCGTACAGCTGTATGCCTAGACGTATTTCGAGGAAATATTACGTGTAACTTCTTACGTGAATGCAACGGTAAATGACTCGGTGGGGCTTGAAAGATATTCTTTGTCAATTTTAATACATTATGAACGGTAATTTTTTAGTTAACGGTGTTAATTCTGAAAGCAACAGAATGCTTTCGCTCTTCTCTTCATTCTAGAAAATAAGCGGAGAGAAAATATTAAACAGGGTCGTCAGGGCATCTCTAAGCCGGAAGCAGTTTATTCTGGTGAAAAGTGCTATCTTTAAAATGTCCAACTTCAAGTATTCATCCCAAATACAATTTTTATTAAACTTTATTAATATTCTCAGTTTCGAGACTGATGGACATTTAGGAAGCAGTACACATTTCAGTAGATTTCGATAGGAGAAAGTTCACTATACGGCCGAATGTCCCTTACTACCCCTATTCCGACCACTGTGCGTCGGGGTGCTTTCACGCACAGAGACTCGCACCCCGTGCACGGTTTTGGAAAGCATCGAAAGTATCTTTGAGCAAAAGCTTCTCGATAGAAACGATACCTAGCTGGGAGAAGGTTGAGCGACTGGGAGAGGCATTTTTCAAAACCCTGCGCCACTCAAAGTGTTAAGAGAGCTGGAACTGTAACGATTGACCGTAAAGATAGTAATCTTTAGTAATTGAGACTTTAGTAACCCATCTATTTTGTATAGCTCGAATGAGAAGCATCGATGGGCAA
Source organism: Andrena haemorrhoa (assembly GCA_910592295.1). Lineage (NCBI taxonomy): Eukaryota > Metazoa > Arthropoda > Insecta > Hymenoptera > Andrenidae > Andrena > Andrena haemorrhoa. The sequence goes on from OU342943.1 coordinate 19,794,487, forward strand.
ACGTTTCACTTGCAGATATTTGCACAAGCCAACGAAAAGTTCAACGTGGCAGCAGCGTTAGAAGAGGCCAACGAAAACGGAATACCGCAATTGGAGTGTGTAACGCCGTTGAGGCTGCTCCTGGAATCGGAGAAAAATCCCGAGAAATGGAACAACGAAGTGAAAGGCATGGAGGATCACAATAAAATAAGATGCCAGAAGGGGCATTGGAAATCGGATCAGGTGAACGTTGTGGAATATTTGAGGAAGCAGCTTAAACTGGATAGGTAAGGATTGCTTGTTCGATTAAGGGGTTACACCACCTTGGTGCTTGGAAAAATAGGAATAACAATAAACTTTTTTTTTACGCTGCCATTAAGTATATAAAATGATCTTTATTTTACACATATATATAGTAGTTTTATGAACAATTTACAACATTAACGATTAAAAAAAAAATGGCGAAGATATAAGCCGATAAGTAGGACCCTCTTTTGAAAATCCTTCAAAATGGTGTACTTGATTTCTCTGTTAGGCATCGTCTAAAATATAAAAAATAAATTGTTTCTTATTTAAAAGGGTAATAGCTAAAATGTGACGTAGGATTTTGTGATTGGGTGCCATGTTCGAAAGTTATAAATTTTTTAAACTCAAAATTTCGATGCAAATTCGAGCTTTTTTTCAAATAGCTGTCATTTCTAAAAAAAAAATTTAAAAAATTTTCCCTACGTCACATTTTAGCTATTACCCTTTTAAATCAGAAAAAACAGAGAAACCAAGTACACCATCAGCAAGGATTTTTTAAAAGAGGGTCCTACTTATATCTCCGCCATTTTTTTTAATCGTTAATATTGTAAATTGTTCATACAACTACTATATATATGTGTAAAATAAAGATCATTTTATATACTTAATGGCAGCGTAAAAAAAAGTTTATTTTTATACCTATTTTTCCGAGTGCCAAGGTGGTGTAACCCCTTAACTGTATTCGAACTTAGGTATAATGTGAAACGTAAACTGTTCTCATCTTTCTGCTGCTCGATTATACTGATTTAAGGGGGGAACCCTATTTAGGACGCTAGGAATAAGGTGATTCTTGGGAATTGTTTTTCTAAGAAACTGTTAAGCGGATCTTTTCCAAACCTTGAGGCATGGGCGTCCGCAAGGGGGGGGCGGGCAGAAGGGGCAGTCGCCCCCACCTGGCTTTTAAGAAATAATCGCTTATTTTTCAAAACTAATGATTGGGGCCGTCATTATAATCGCAAAGCGTGTTCATATATCTCCATTTCTACCGAACACTTTGTAACGAAAAAATTAATGTTTATTGTTTGAATGTGAACTAAAATACCCTGAAAGTTTGGAAAACATCCGCTTAACAGTTTATTAGAAAAACAATTCCCAAGAATCACCTTATTCCTAGCGTCCTAAATAGGGCTCCCCCCTTAATCACTAAGTTAATCCGCGATTTTTTGTGCATCAGTTGGGAGATCGTTGGCAAAAAAGTGCCAAGCGACGATATACCTGAATAATAATACTGGTTGCAGATTCTCAGAGGAACAGATACAGAGAGCTTGCGGAATTTTGGACATAAACACCTTCGAGTTTCGAACGGCGAACGGATACAGCGGGAGGGCTCTTTACCCAATAGTGGCTCTAATGAATCATTCTTGCGTCTCGAATACGTGTCACAGCATTTCGCCGACTGACTTCAGGTAAAGCATCCTCACCACTGTGCACCAGCACTCCATCGAATTACCCGGACGATGGTGTTCCCTAAATAGGAAAAAAACAATTATGAATACAATCTCACGAAGCCACGAATTTCAAGGATACATTTTTCAAGACTCACTAAACTTAGATTTCCCAGGCGAACCGTGTCAAGCGCACCACTTGCGCTCAGAAATCATTCGTGCCATAGCGTGAAGCAGGGTGGCGAGGAAATTCGCTACCAGCGGTAGCTATTTTGGAGTAGGGACAACTACCCACGTCCACGCATGCGCGCGATGACGTCACGACCGTTGAGCCAATCAACGCCGAGATGAAAATTCGCCGACGCCAGCGCCAAGTCAAGCCAACCAGCCAAGCCAAGTGAGGCCGCAACCAACCAGCGTTGCCAACCGATTCCCCGGCGATGCTGGGTGGCTAGTTGGCTTGACTTGGCGCTGGCGTCGGCGAATTTTCCAGCGATTTTCATCTTGGCGTTGATTGGCTCAACGGTCGCGACGTCATCGCGCGCATGCGTGGTCGTGGGTAGCTGTCCCCACTCCAAAATAGGTACCGCTGGTAGCGAATTTCCTCACCACCCTGGCGTGAAGAGTAATTAAAAGCATCTTCTCATTCTGTCCGTAGAATAAGATTGCGGACGGCGGTGAAAATCCCTGCGGCTGGCGAACTTTACGGAAGCTACACGCACTCGTTGCTTCCGACGATGCTGAGGCGGGAGCACCTCCTCGAAGGGAAACACTTTGCATGCGCTTGCCCGAGGTGCTCGGACCCCACCGAGCTGGGAACCCATATGTCGTCCTTGAAGTGCAACAAATGCGATAACGGGATCGTCTTGTCTTTGGACTCCTTAGGTAATCCTCGTACGGCAGCGACATCGTCCACTCCAAATTAGAAAGAACCTTACCGCTTAACACTGTAGCCACGAAACTTTCGCAGACGCCGACAGCGCGTGGAAATGCACGCACTGCGAATTTTCGACCAGCGGGCAAGCGGTGCGAAGAGTGCTGCAGATCATACAGGCGGAAGTGGACGCGGTGGAGACCATCAGTGGAGCTGATGGGGCGGACGCTATTCAAGAGAGGGAAACTGTTTTGAGAAAGTATCACTCCGTTTTGCACCCCCGGCATGCTTTCCAGACGATGCTGAGGTGAATGTTACTTCGTTAAAACCATTGCGAGCGAGAGTACTTAACTCCAGACGCTTTCAATATTCCAAAGTGACTGTATTATTCTTCATAGTTAGCTGTGCCGCCGCTCTGGGCAAAAATCGTGTTTGCCGCCCTTTAGATTTAATTACAAATAATCATTTTAAAATATAACGTTTGACCGTGAGTGAAATTTGTTGGGGCACAGTTAAAGTAATCGGTTCGATTCCTTTCCCAGGCACTCGTTAACGCAGATGTACGGCCGCGTCGATGAATATCTCCTAGACGATTTGCCCGACGTCGTGCTGGAGCATAAGATCGATATGTGCAGGTTGCTGCTTCAAGTATTGGACGTTGTAGAGCCGGGTTACTCCCGTATTAGAGGTAAAGAGTGCTTCGCAGGTTCATGCGATCACGTCACCCATCCCTACTGGAACTGCCAATTAGAACCGCATTAAAAATTTTTAAATCCGGATTGATGCGGTTTTCTTCCCGTAAATTGCAGATTGAACCAGAGGAAATATTTTCTATCCGTTTCAAACCGGATATGCATTTAAAAATCTTGATGGTATCATCTGTATTTCCTAGCACAATTTGTTATCGGTTTTGCTCGGATTTACACGAAGTAACTCGCATATTACTAGTAAACTTCTTGAGCAACTTTGTTCATTTTTTAAGCTGGTTCTATCTGGAAATCCAGATCCAAACCAAAATGGGATTCTATTGGTCTTTTCAAATTATTTTGCTACCAGTTCTTGGACAGATTTGCACATCGTAAATGCATGTTCAAACGCATGTTCAAATGCATGCTTTCTGGATGAAATCGACTCAAATTTTTAGTCGTTTCTAACTACAATCTACAATACTCTCATCAGTTTTTCCAAGCCATTTTAGTACCCGGTTTTATTTGTATTCGCGACACATTTATGGTCCCTCGACCGATTTACTCAGGTTATCAAGGAGTCGTCTAATAACCGTTACCACTTACACCGTGAGCTGAGGTTTGATATATTTTTATTCTTAAACTTACTGTATCAAAAGATTCTGCCGTATCAATCTAGTATCTGCTTGCATTGAAGTCTTGATCACGGAGCAACACGGAGCAAGCTGCCTCGTTAGCTTGCGGCGCCGATCTTATGTCTCGCGGCGCACATCGCTGCCGCGAGAGGAGTTACCAGTATCGCGGCCACCTAGCGGTGTTCGAACCAAATCAATTATTTCGAAGTATGAGTGGGCCCACGCCCAAAAGGCCACTCTAGGGCCCCATCTTCCAAGAACAATTATGATTTTATCCAAACATTATATTTTTCTCTGTTTTTCCTTTTCGAGCCCACGATTTTGGAACTGAATTTTATGCCAAATGATTGCTTATGATGAGACACCAATCACACTAAATTTCCAAGTTCAGGTGACAATTAGTTTCTGAGATATGGGAGGTCAAAGAAGTTAAAATTCATTAACGCGTCAGCCCATACGCTTCGATGTATAGACTTTTATGTCAGTCCGATAATTTAAAGAATTGTTCCCACTGGTTTTGCTGACTGCTAACGAGTTTGAACTTACATTTTCAAAATTCACAATGGCTGATTCGGGTAACGGAAAAAGCACCCACTACACAGACATTTATATTTCTTGATTTTTTTCGTGAATTTTGAAAATCCAAGTTCAAATTCGTTATTCGCAGTCAGCAAAACCCCTGGAAATAATAGTTTAAATTATCGGACTGACATAGAAGTTCGTACATCGAAGCGTATGGTTTGACGCGTTAACGAATTTTCACTTCTTTGACCTCCCATATCTCAGAAACTAATTGTCACCTCAACTTGAAAATTTAGTGTGATTGATGTCTCATCATAGGCTATCATTTGGCACAAAATTCAGTTCCAAAATCGTGGGCTCAAAAAGAGGCTAAAACAGGCCTCATTTTTGGGTCACTCTTTGTCTGTAATTCTATTACACGTACAGGTTGTCCCCGCGCGTTTGCCTTCTGGGCCTTTTTCCTAAAATCCGCTACTGATGTTTTCCAAAAAATAGGATATAGTAAAAAAGCACACGCCGTGGCCCCGCCACGTGAAAACACGCCCACGCCAGTCAAAGTGTTATCTTCTGTCTCGTTGACATTTGCCAAGCTATTTTCTATGCATATTTCCAACAGAAATGCGAATATCGCGAGTTAGAAGTCACTTACAAGCGAACGATTTCAATTTTATCAAGTATTTTCATACCGCTTTTCTGTGGTCCAAGGGATGACGCTGTACGAGCTCCACGCGCCGTTGCTTTTCGTCGCCAAGACACTGTGGCAAGCTGGAGTGATTAACGAAGCCGCGCTAAAATCGAAGATGATAGAGGCCGCCGAGATTTTGAAAGAAGCCACGAAGATCTTGTGCTTCGAGCCGCCGGAGACGCCCGAGGGGCAGATAGGCCTGGTCGCGAAACAATCCTTGGCCGAACTCGAGCAATCGATCAATGACTTATAAGGAGTACCCATTTGTAAATACTACTAAGTTTGTACGAACGTATTTCTTTGCTAATAAACGTGCATATAAAACGATACTACACAGTCCTCGTAGAACTATCGCCATTACTTTTAGTTTTACTTAATAAAAGATATTTAATTGAATTCATAAAGAGAGGTTTAATTTTCAGTTGAATCTGAATTAAAACATTAAGCTAAACAGGGTGCTGAACTCTATAGGAAGCATTGAATACCTCTATTGCGGTAGAGCTTGCGGAAAATGTTAATAAAACGAAAGCAGAGGCATTGATAATGTTAAGGGGGGAGGTCTACCTAGAAATTTGCGAAAAATCGATTTTTATATTTTCTTGAAGTACAACATCTTGAAAATATTTCCTGAAACTGTCAAGCTAATCCGACTGACAAAGTTATACGCCCGCAAGTTCATAGGTAGGTGTTCCTCTCGGTGTAGCGCTCAGACCCGAAACTGTAAACGCGTTTTCCTCGAAATCATGTTTTCAAAGGCAGCGACATACATAACTCAAAAATTACGGAACCGATTTACTCTAGGCTTTGAAGGCTTATTTTAGGGTTAAGAATTTAAACGCTATCGAGCTTTTTTTTTTTTTGCGTATATTTGTTTACCCCTCGAAAAACGAGCGATTTTTTGCCAAATACCGATGCTTCAACTTTGCACTGCCCCCATTTTGTCTCAAAATAATTTTTCCAAAAATCGGGCCTGATAACACCTAGATAATTTCGTAATATATGCTTAGCGATATTTAGGTCGAGTCAAGACCGACCCTGTATCCGCCAGGCGAGGATCAATGGAAAAGGGAAAGCCCGATTGACAATATAAGTGGACGCGTGTCATCGAATTTTCTAAACCAATGACCGCCAATCGTTCCGTCGCGAGCGCCTGGCAAGCAAGCTTTGTACTAGCATCTAATAATACAAGCGCATCGAGAGCGTACCAGGGAGAGAAAGAGAGCCGCCTCTCCCGCTGCACAGCTTCCTGCACTTCGGTGTCAGTTACAAAGCCACAGGAAATGGACAAGACGACGCGACTCCCACGAGTCTGAGTATCGTGCGAAACACGGTGCACGTTACCGAGGGATATTTGGAGAAGAATTTTAAAAGTGTACCCGATCCCAAGCATGGCGACGGAAGGGAGATCGAGGAGCTGCGGGACACCCGCGTTGAAGTACGAAGTTGGACGCTCCAAGAAGCTCGGCAGGTATAAACACAATATTCCGCACCACTCGATAATTATAGAGCGTCTTCTATCTATAACAGCACCGGAGCAACGCCGCCTTCAAATGATTGCCACGCGCATTAGCAGCGCCGCGTTAATGAGCCGTAGCCTCGCAGAGGCATAGCTCTGTTCTCTTCTTTCCGTCTGACTGTAAACGAATGATTTAATATTAATAGTCTAGTGGCGGATTTAACAGAGCGACTGACGAGCAGTTGCCGCCTACCAGAGGTGGGCAAAAAATTATTTCAAATAAAAAATTTAATTCGAATAAAGGACAAAAATTGTATTCGAGACTCATCAAATAAAAATAATCCACAGTTATTTTTATTTCAAATAAAAATAATCCACAGTTATTTTTATTTCAAATAAAAATAAGCCAGAGTTACTTTTATCTGAAACGTCACAAATAATTTTTTTTGTTCGACGTGAATTTATCCGACGGCCACAAATAATTTTTTTGTTTAGCGGGAATTTATCCGACGACCACAAATAATTTTTTTATTTGACGGGAATTCATTTAAACCTTCAAATAATTGTCTCGTCTTTTCATTCATTGAAGCTCAAATAATTCTGGGAGTAGAGAGGGGGAGCGTGTACCAGAGAGCGGTAAGCAGGAGAGCATGATGCGAGGAGGTAGTTGTTAAAGCGAGAGGGATTAGAAAGAGAGGGCGATATTAGGAACGGGCCTCTCGCTCCCTCTGCCGCCTAGGCCCCTGCACAGAAGGCCCCCGTAGGGCCCCATGACCAAAAAAAATTATGATTACGTTTGGTATCCAAACACTACATTTTTTCGTACTACTACACTTAGCCTGTTTTTATTAAATTACCTCTTTATTTTCCCGAAAAATGAGCCTCTGCACAGAAGGCCCCTAGAGCCCTATCTTCAAAAAAAATTATGATTTCAACCAAACACTATATTTTTTTCTGTACTATTACACTTAGCCCGTTTTTATTAAACTACCTCTTCGTTTTCCCGAAAAATGGGCCCCTCGGAACGTTTGCCACCTAAGCCTTTTTCTTATATCCGCCACTGTAACGCGTGGAACTTAACTTTATAAGGTACCTACGAGCAGCGAAGAATCTGGCGGCCGGCGAAGTGATACTTCGTGAAAAACCGATTGTTGTTGGACCAACCACTTGCAGCAAAGATTACATCTGCTTCGCGTGCCTGCGCTTGTTACCGAAGATCAAGAAGGGAGCGCAACACGTCTGCTCCAAGTGCAATGTAGCGGCTCTGTGCGGCACTGCCTGCCAGGTAATACATTCACGAACAAATCGAGATTTCTATCCAGCTCCGAATTGAGTTAATTGAGACTCAATCTCGACGCTACTCGAATATTTGCGAGTAACTCGAAAGTTGGAGATTTCCTCGAATATATTCGAGTAGCTCGAAAATTCTCCAGCTAGAAAATTTACCTCCAAGTAACTTGAAGACTTATGAGGGCTCGAATATTCGAGCCGTTTGAGTTTTTCAAGTAGCTCGCATTTTTTTCTTCAAACAGCTCGGAAAATTCAAACGCTCGACTCGGCTCCAGTACTCGCACATCCCTAGTGAATACCTACTATCCTTCCAGGAGCAGCCGAAGTATCATACGATAGACGAATGCGACCTGCTCAAATATAATGAGAATCTATCGGCAAACGATATACCAGACATCATCGGTGTACTGTCACCTCTAAGATTATGGCTTCTGAAGCAGAGGGACTCGGAGCTATGGCGACAAGTTGAATCCATGGAAGCTCACGTGGATGAAAGGAGGAACACGCCCGTTTGGAGGGACGGGGAGGTGAACGTTATAAATGTACGTGGGATTGCAGAATGCTTGATAATTCCCCATCGGCGCGCGACAAGAGTTGTCTATCGGCCTTCAACAGCCGTTTCTATGAAACTTCAGGTGATGAAAACTCTTCGCCTGATTCCCAACAGCGGCGCAGAGACATCGGAGCTTCTGCAGCAGCTGTGCGGGATTTTAGACGTGAACACATTCGAGCTGAGGTCTCCAGGAGGCCTGAACGGGCTTCTGTTGCGAGGCTTATACGGGGAAGCCTCCCTCATGGCTCACGATTGCACGGGGAACACCCATCTCACCGTAGACGACAACTTTCAGCTCACCGTGTACGCCAGTCTGCCGATCGCGGCGGGGGAACCTATTCTTTTCAATTACACGTCGTCGCTATTGGTTCGTCAGCTTTATAATCGAGAAGGAACGATGTCGAAGCTCGTGTAATTAGTATGGTAATTACCTAATTACGTCGCTATTAGGGAACGTCCGGTAGGAGGGAGTATCTGCGAGTAGGAAAGTACTTCGATTGCGAGTGCTCGTTGTGCAGGGACCCTTACGAAATGGGATCGTACATGAGCAGCATTTTGTGCCCGCGGTGCAGGAACGGTTACATGGGGCTGCAGAATCCTTTGACGATTGATCCGTACGAGAAGAGAATGAAGTGGGAATGCGATAAGTGCAGAAAATGCATCGGGGGTCGGCTCGTCAGGGCTACCTTGAACATAACTAGAACGCTGATCGACAGCAAGGACGACTACGACATCAAGGTTTGTATCCTACTGTTAAAATTCGACGAAATTGTACGCTCCGCTTTGCGAGCTTTCTATACCTCTGTTCTGATATTAAGGGCCTGGAAACGTTGGCGACGAAGCTGTTGCGATCTCTGCACCCGAATCACTTTTTAGTGCTGTCCTTGAAGCAGAAGTTACTGGCTGCGTATAGGAAAGAGGTGGCGTCGCCGAATCCGCAGAAGAAAATTATGCAGAGGATGTTAGACACGTGCAAGGAAATGTGCAGTGTGCTGGAGATCGTTGAGCCAGGTATCTCGCGACTAAAAGGTAACTTTGCATTTGAAATCTGATCTGTGTTGTAGGCGTGTATGTGCAGCAGTGGTGAAAACAATATTTAAAATTCATATTTGCCTCGTACGTGTCTGCATAATTAACTTAACCCTAGACTTTAAGTGTCGTTGTCGCTGGCATTACATTAATTTTCGCACCGTTCATAGTTCAAATTTTCTTCCGACCGCTGCTGTAAAAGTAAGAAATATTAATATTCGATTGTTTGCTAATGAATAGCGTCTTTATTAAAGGGATAATGCTGTACGAGATGCACTTACCGTTCGTGCTGCTGGCGAATCGCGCGTACGCAGCGCGGGAAATCCCCTCGGCGGAACTGGCCTTGCGCCTCGAGGAAGCCGGAAGTATATTGAAGAGGTCCTTAACGATGCTCCTTTTGGAACCAACAGACACGCCGGAGGGTAAGCTGGCTAAGCGAGCTCTGCAAGAATTGAAAGCGCTAAATCGGAATATAGCCGACGTTAAAACGATCAGTACGATCGAAGAGACGCGTGTCCACAATAAAAGGAAGTCGCAGAAGAAAAAGTCCAGTACGAACAAATGAACGTTCAACAGCCACGCATGCCAGGAAGCTGTGCTTCGATATTGTTAGCTTCAATTTCGTTGTTAAATAAGCATTATTATTTTATACCGCTGTAAATGTTTGTATAATATTAAATATAGCAATGGATGTTATACTAATACATGTATTATGAATAGTTCCTGACTCTATTTCCGGTTCTTGAAGAATTCTGAAGGCTGTAGTTAGTATTACTCTTTTCTTTCTTACAACATTGGCCTTTTTATATCGTTATAAGTTTTTGGTAATTACGAACAGTAATATCACGCGTTTCATCGTGTATGCAAAATTTCTACCTTGGTATATTTCTTCAGCTCTTTGTTCTAATCTATAAAAATAACACGGATTTCTCGTATCTCTCAAAGCATTAGTGGGACATTATACATATAGCGCCGTGGGGGACTTCGAAACTAAAACGAGAGCGGGAAATCTCTGCTCCATTTGAATTGAACTTGACGAGCACTCAGGGGCTGCGTTCAGCAGACTCAACTGTTGAGTGATCTCACTAGATTTTACTCTGAACTTGCACGTTTATTGGTCGACGCAAGTAAAATCTAGTGAGATCACTCAACAGTTGAGTCTGCTGAATGCACCCACTGAGAGGGAGCGGAAACTGGAACTATCGGTGATGGAAACGTAGAATTGGAGGGGAAAAGGCAGAGGTTCAATTCACGCATATGAGCGCATGAAATTGGTGGCATCGTACGATTCCCTAAAATTTCTCTCACTTGCCACCAATGCGATGCCACCAGATTCATGCGCTCAATGTGTCAATTGGAACAGACCCATAGTGTATTGGGACGGTCGCACTGGTGCGCACTGAGTGCGAATTTTATCCTGTTTTAGCCAATCGCAAGCGAAAAAGTTCACACTCAGTGCGCACCAGTGCAACCGTCCAAATACGCTAATAATTTAATTTCTCAATTTCTGAAAGTAATAATACAGAAACAAGCCTATTGTTTATCAACACCATGAATTTTAAAAAGAGCATTAAGTACAATATATCAAATAAATAGTTTGCAAAAGATTTACACAACAATTATGGTTAAAAAATTTATAAAAGAAAAATTAAGCAAACGTAAAATATGTTAAATTATCCATCATTAAGAGGGAATAATTTTTCCGCATTTTTCGGGGCAAATTGCATTCCGATATCTTCTGTAATTCAAAAGTGAATAAAAAAAGGCCCCAAATTCATCAATCCGGGCCGGGAAATTCCGAATAGCTCTTTGCGACATTCATTTAAAAGAGACCATCCCAAAATTGTCGAAGCTCGGGCATCACTGCTGTCCAAGCGGTCGCTGCCCTAGTAGCATTTTTGGTTTTGTATTTTTTTCAGTACCTACCTACTTAAATTTTGTATTTATTCAGCATTTACATAATTGTTGTACTTTTATATTTTTTATATTACTCAATAAACGTAATTAAAATAACATAATTTGTTTTAAATTCTACCCCAATAATTTAAAAAAAGGACCGATACATCGATATTCCGATATTGTTTTTCGATATATCGAGATGCGATATTGATATATTTGAAAAATATCGATACCATATATATCGATATTTCCAAAAATATCAACATCCCTAGTCGCTGGCAGCTCTCCGAAAGCCGGTGCACGGTTGTAGTGGAATGCGTCCGTGAGGCGCTGTTGCCATTTTACCTGTTCGCGCGAGCGGGTTGCAAGATTAAATAATGACCCTGTACATGCCTATGATTTACGCCCGATTTCTTCACCTCCGACTAAAGCCCCGATCAGTCAATCGCCAGTTAGATGCTAGGTGGTAGTTAACTGCCGCGCGTGTTTCTTCGCGCTATTGGATCCTATGGTTAAGTGACTGAAAGGTTTGACGCGGCAATGCCGCAAAAACGGTAAAGCGACAACTTCATTGTGTAGTCGTTTAAAAGTGATCGTGAGTTGTGGCGGTCTCGCCACCGCGCCACCAGAGCGCTGGCATCGAAAATCTAAGGGCGGTATTATCAGTCGTTGTTTAAGACCATGAAGTAAGAGTAAGGAGACTCATCTGCCTAGATTGAAAGTGGTCAGAAAAACTGTTCCGTTTATCGACAGGTTCGCCAAATGGAATAACTTGGACTTTGTCGTCGCCATCTTGAAATTGTAAATGACAGATGATGAGACAAAAAGGTTAGAAATACATGGCTACATTACAGGAGATGTACATATACACATATTCGAAAATCATAAAATAATGTACGGATGGTGCAATAAATACTACTATTACATGGTTACAGTAGGACGTGTGAATATGAAAAATTAAAAGGAAAGTAATGACAATTTTTTAAACGAAGTAAATTCATAACCTAAGTATCTATCTGACCTATCCACTGTTCTTCTCTTTCCTTTACATCGGGTATATCTTTAATATTTATAAGTACGTTCATCAATTCTCCCGCAGACACGTTACAACCTTTTGGAGGTTTTATTAATGAATACATCGATACCAGCCTGTACATTTGAATAAATATCTGCGAGTCGGGATGATCGTTACTGCCACAACAGTTTCTCATCATCCCAAAAAATCTCTACAAAAAAAAATTATAAACTATACAGTACAAATTTTATTCACATTTTGAAAAAATAAACCCTTTTAAAAAAGTTAAATATACCTCCAAATTATCTTGATTTACGCCCGATTTCTTCACCTTCAGTAATCTTCCGGTTAGTGAACGACCAATTGGCTTAGAGCATTTAAATGCTCTAAACCAGTAGGATTCTATCATTTGGCAGTTATGTGGAACATAACTCTAACTGGAAGATTACTGAAGGTGAAGAAATCGGCCGTTAGTCTAGATGTCATGACATACTCAAATCCACACTGGTAAACCAAAAACGAGCAAATTTCCAGAGTAGCTTTCAAAGAAATTTTTAAACCGTAGCTCGGATACGCAGCTCCGGCGTAGTGTGCATGCGAGGTGGGGGAAATTCTCGAGGGAACCCGTCCTCGATCTGGCACCATAGATTACGCATTTTCTATCGTCTGTATCAAAAGCCTAAAATAATCTTTTGTTGCCAAGCGCGACATCAGCGTTGCTCGCGACTTGATTCGAAAGCTTATCTCTGGCCACGGATTTCGCTGGAAGTGCCGAGCCACTGTGTTCAACTTACAGTAAAAACCACTATGTCACTTCACTTGTCACTTATCGCACCATGTCGCACCATTGCGTGCAATTGCGCGCTGTGGCGGCCGGTTAAAAGATAAATAGTGCGCTTTAGAAGCATGAAGTTATAGAAATTTTATTCTTCGAGGATCTAAATTCGCAAATTTATCGCTGCCCGACATACTATTTTATAGTACACAGGTAATATTCCAAGTACTTCGCGAATCTTATATTATAACCTCCATCGTATAGGTACCAAGAGAATAAGTAAATAAATCGTTGACCTACCTATCAATTATATATTACGCGACGTATTATTAACACGCGCAGCACGCTACCGAGGGAATACAGCGGTTTCGAATGAACGAAAGTATATATTTAGAAGCAGCGAATGGCATCGCTTTCGGTAACATATCTTAAAAGCATTTTATTAATTTCAGGGTGTATCTAACATGTTCGATCAAAGCATCATCGGCATATGCTTCTCCATCTGTTTGGTAGTGGTTTTTAACTTTTCTCTGCACCGCATAGAAGAAGGTCATGTTGGTGTTTACTTTAGGGTAAGTAATAATCTGTCCGTACAAAACAGTACAATCCAACGGTGTATCCTTGATTGTTACACGATACAGGGAGGTGCGCTATTGCCACAAGTAAGTAATCCAGGATTTCACATGATGATACCGTTGTTAACAACCTATCGCTCGGTTCAAGTCACGATGCAGACGGACGAAGTAAAGAACGTACCGTGTGGGACCAGCGGTGGCGTGATGATCTACTTCGATCGAATAGAAGTTGTAAATATACTGGATGCGAATAGTGGTAATAATCTCACGCATTCGTACTTACGATTAAGGAAAGCGAACAACGAAGCGTCGCGACATTATGTACTAATCGGCTTTTTCTTTACTGTACAGTTTATAATATGGTGCGTAACTTCACCGCGGACTACGATCAAACGTTAATATTTAATAAGATCCATCACGAGTTGAACCAGTTTTGTTCGGTACACACGTTGCACGAAGTGTACATAGACTTGTTCGATCAAATAGATGAGAATCTGAAGACTCAACTGCAGAAGGACTTGAATGACTTAGCACCTGGCTTAAGCGTCCATGCCGTCAGAGTGACGAAACCAAAAATCCCGGAGACTATTAGAAAGAATTACGAGCTAATGTGAGTAGAAATTTAAATCAATTAAGGACGACGACGACGACGATAATACCATATGTATGTGTGTTCTCGCAGGGAAGCGGAGAAAACAAAACTGTTAATATCTACGCAGCATCAGAAAGTAGTAGAGAAAGATGCCGAAACTGACAGGAAGAAGGCCGTGATCGAAGCAGAGAAGGAGGCCCTAGTGGCGAAAATTCAGTATAAGCAGAAAATCATGGAGAAAGAATCGTTGCAACGAATAGCGTCTATCGAAGACGAAATGCATCTGGCTAGGGAAAAGAGCCGTTCCGATGCTGAGTATTATCAACTGAAAATGCAAGCGGAGGCTAACCGTCTCCTTCTTACTAGAGAATTCATAGAACTGAAGAAGTATGAATCGCTGGCCCAAAATGCGAAGATTTATTATGGCGAAGATATACCAAAAATGTTCACGCATGGGGGTTGCTCAAACGATCCTAACATGGGTATCAATGTAGGTATTGAGAAGCAGTAACCGTAGAAACGAACGTTTGTCTCTTTGCCGCTTGGTGATACATTATGAAGTATTTACCACTTTAGTTGTATTTAATGTGTATCCACTTTCGAAATGTAATAATTGTAAAAATTTGTTGAAATGAGAATTGCAATTGAACACTCGTTAACTTTCTATTTCAACGAATAAAACTTAACTAGGATTCATGCGATTTATATGTATCTGGACCCCAGAGCCAGAGCGTATTAACTCCGCTTTTTAAAAAATCACATTCACGTGTTTCGCGTATCAAATTTCTCACTCTTTCGGAAACATGTAAACTGTTTTTTAAAGAAAGCGGCCTTAATACGCTCAGGCTGTGGGGGTGCAGATATGTATAATTTTTCTCTGGTCGAGTCGCACTAACTTCAATAGACCTTTCTAATGAAAATGTTACCAATGATTGTATTAACAGCACATTGCAATCCTACACTCGATAATATACTCGGGCGGTATTGACAGTCGCTGCTTATTCTTAAGATCGTTCGTGCGGCATCCTCTACTAGTCTGGTAGTTTTAGGAAGCGACTCTGAATACTGCCCTCGAAGTTAATATTACTTTACACACGGTGTTTAAAATATTTTGTAATCTTTTTTAAAGCAAATGTAACCGATTAACCTTGTACAACGTAGAAAAAAGTGCGAGTTCAAATAAAGTTTAAATTTATCAATAGCTTTCTCTACTTCAATGAAATCCCATTTCTATCTCGAACTTATTATGGTTGACCGCAATTAATTTATTAGGCTAATTCTTATCGAGTAGATAAATTGTTTAGGCCGTGCACAATAATTAATCGCACGCGCTACGAATTCAAACTGACCAATGTAAGTTTAAGGCTGCCGTCTCATTTTTGTTATGGTCCGAATCGATCGAAGTGTACCTTGTAAACAGACGGACTCTAATGAAACTACTGCGGTCGATAAAAAGAACTTCTACAGAGGTGACATCTCCAGGTACTCTATGTAGACGAATTTTGTACGCATAGTTGCCACATAGCAGGCCTTCCCAAGTAGGGGAAAACCACTCCTGAAACATGTTTCGGTTCTCCCCCCAACGCTCGCCTTCAGCTAAGGGGGACGATTCCTACTACCCTTTCTCCGAGGAGACAGTAACGCCGCTAGGAATCATGTTGGGGCGCTTTGGGGTGAAAGTACCAAATGTGTCAAGTTTTTATAAGAAATTTCATATAGTAGGAAAAATAAAAATTTAAACTAGCATTTCAAAATGACGTAAAAAGAATTAAAAAAATCTATTACATACATTGGTACTATACAATGTATGTAATGCTAGTTTAAATTTTAATTTTTCCTACTATTTTACAACCAGAGAACTTTTATAAATAACATTTTCGCTTATTACTTGAAATAATAGATATTTGAGGTGAACCGAGTTAGTGGGACACCCTGTATAACACAGCTTCTATACTTTTCTCGGTGATACCGGCAGCTGTACCTGCGTCAATGCTAGAAACACATTATATTTCCCGCACCCACCGCTCGAAAAACGAAGAGGGCGCTCGAAAACCAGTGGTTATTTCAGAATATCGGTAATTCAGAACGGAGACACTGAAGACAATAGGATGAGAGGTCCATTCTATACCTGGTCTGTGGTGATAGGTCTATCCTGTACTTCGTCGATGGTGGTTTGTCGTAACTTGTAACCGTGAGCACGAACTGTTAATAGCTAATTAAATAGAGACTAAATGATTGTAAATATGGAATGAGAAAGTAGCCAAGGATCTATATTTTAAGATACAACTGCAGAAAGTCCATAAATCATTCGTAGTATATGAGATGTTCATTAATTTATGATACTGCGTAAAATATTTTGAAAATGGCGTGGTTGCTTTGAAAGTAAGCCACCTCCTATATCATTCTGTGTTTCCATTAACTCTTCAGAATTTCCTGGTCCAAAATGTATCTTCGGCTTTAGTTCGTGCCTTACGCCACTGACCGCCACTAGGTGAGTACTAAGCTTCGCGGTCGGTAAACGAGACAACTGTTTAAAACACTACTCTATTTCGATAAATTCATTTTATCGAATCATTAATTTAACTACATCAAAACATTGACAAAATCCATTGTCGAAGGTACTCGGGGATCCATATTTTCGCTCCCAATTGCAAAATTATTTCCGCGAAATGCATAATTCAGAATATGTACTTATCGTAGAAAAATTGTTAATAAGTTGTCGCCGATAACTGTGTCTGTTATCAGATGGAGCTCCAAATGTACATAAATTATTTCCAGTTAATTAAATGCCTCTGCGAAAGAAGAGACAGACCCACACCGATGAGCCCTGGCAGTATTAATTTGCCTGTCATGAGTAACTTGAGAAGTTTCTCAGATCCTAACAATGAAGTAATAATACAATTCGAACTGTGCCAAGGGCAGGTTACATGATTGTAAAGTGCTCGATTGGTGGTCAGAAAGCTAACGTTGCAGTTACGGATGCTGCTTCTTAATTGTGCACCTGTGGATTCATTTTGAAGAACAATGTTCTTTCGACACAACGCTGTCTCCCGGTTGCAGGAGACTGAGCACGGCGGTTTCTATTTTTCTAATAACCCCGCGATGATTTTGTAGGGTAATCGAGATGGTACATTAAACCTTCCTTCGTCCAAACGTACATTTCGCAACATATTCAACAGCGTCTTCCATTAATCAGAGCCATTGATAATCCAAGCTTTCTCCCCGATATCCGAACACTTCTACCAAAGGAAATGTTACTCACAATTACTTTCAATTATTTTAGATGAATAGATCGAACAGAGGCTCCTCTGTATTACTATATGACAGTTACATTCCACTTTGACATAACCATTTTTAAATGCTACGCATATAAGGAGAGATCTGCATTATTCTAAGTAACTGACTTATTATACCACTCGTCCTTGGCACGCAGAAAAACTAGAATGGAACAGTTCCAGCGTCCAATTATCGCGCGTCTCTGACATTGAAGCGCGGAAAAACATCTCGTGGGAAAGCCTCGCCGCCATTCATCCCGTTGCACGGAAAATCGCTCGGCCGCGTTTGCATACATTTTATTCGCAATCAAGATCGAAGTGTACGCTCCAAAGATATCGTATTACGCTTAATTGCCCCGCCCGTTATTCCCTCTGTAATTATATTCCTGGGGAATGATGGGCGCCTATCGAGATCTCGTGCTCGACAATTTGAAATTTCGCGAAGGCTCGGTGAAACGGCTCCGCTACAACACCAGCCTACGCGATGGAACCGTTCGAATTTCACCGGCATGTACACCGTTGTCCAGGAAACGCACGGAAAGTTACAGAGAAAAAGAGCAGGAGAAGCCGAGCCGGAAGAGGATGGGCACGATTTTAACTGGACGGCTGGGGCAATAGAAACAATTCTGACTGGCGTTGCTGCAACGTGCGTCATAGCCGTGGACAAATCGACAGCCGGCCGTCGACGCGAGAACCATGAATTGTTCGAACTCAGCAACGTGAAATTATGTCCTGCGAGCGACCATGCTAATTGCACACCGTCCAACTGTATTATCCTAATTACTAGTAACTGCGTGCGGCGGCGGAGCCACTTTTACTGACGTTGGCTAACGATCATCAATGAAGCTGACACAACGGATTAATGAATTCAGTGTTGGGGAAGAATTTGCCGATTCCTCCCTTCCTCCCGAACAGCCTCCAGATAATATTCTCTGAGAAGAGAGTCCGCGATGTAATGCAGATTTTTAATTAACAAATACTGTAGCCACTTATAGTGAAAATATAGGGGACCGCTTCTCTCAACAGTTGCGAATTGAAAACAGTTTGCCGTATTGCTATCTAAATGACTATTCATCGATCAGATCTTGTCTCTTAACAGAATTATACTATTTCCATTATTCATATTTATGTCGCGAGTCAGAGTTGAATAACGGGTATTAGGGGACACCGAGGGGCCCCTTGCAAAATCGTTTTCTCGGTGATTTCACGCGGCGCCTTTGCTGTCGTCGAGCGAGGGGCAGAGGCGGGAATGGAGAAGAAAAAAAAAGTATCGTCGTGACTATTCAAGGATTATTCCACGCGATCTGCTTTCACCTTTTCACGATCGTCGACGGACCGAAGCGGAGCAGGGCGACGACGAGGAGCCGGGAGCGAGCGCCAGTATGACGCGGACGCGTAAAATTCCGTGACGCGAGATAAAAGGTTTTCGAAGGCTCGGCTGGGTTGCTCGCCCGGTTAGGACTTAGGTAGATAACGCGTAGCGGTTGTCCCAGTTTCCAAGTCAACAGGGGGCGATAAAGATCGTCGTGTTCGGTAACACGATCCTCATTCCGTTTAAAGTTATACCTACGATCCGCTGGATCTCCGCGGCGATTAAATCAATTGCCCCGCGATCGCGTTGACTTTCAAACGCCTCACACCGGCGAGTTTCCTCTCCGTGGATCGATTGCAGTGCTGCGTATCCCCGGCTCCCCTTGTACGATTCTTCTGAGCTGTTCACAGTGATATTTTAAATGCTCCTCTTCCCTGAAATTCCAATTGTCCGTTCAAACGAAAATAACGTTACAGGTAATTCGGGGAATATGCATGACGAGGGTGCTAAAATATTCTTGTGTTTTCCTGGAACAGAAGTACGAAGGCACCCCCTTGCTTTCGATTGTTAAAAATATCGACGCGAAAACAAGTCCGCCAGAGCCTGAGAGAAATAATATTTAACTGGGCGAGCTGGGGCGACGTTGACACTTGAAATTTGCATTAACTCGAGAACTTGGGCGGTATAAATATTGCCTGGTGTCTCCTTTCACTGAACCGACGGCTGTGTTTCAGATGTGTAGGGCAGACTGGGGACGATTGTAACACGTTAAATATCTCAAAACATATGATAGATATTAACACAAATTTTGGATATATGATGAAGAAATGACATTTGGAATACACACATCCATGTCCTAACAGTATAGATACACTTCTAGAAAATAACTTCTCGATACCCTAAAGTAACTTTTTCTTACTGATTTAAAATTCTAATATAAATACCCCCTTTCAAATACGTGTTTTTTCTTTATTTTTTAATATTTAATCTGGCCATTTTTAAAGTAACACTGATCGTTACTCATCACTTTTAAGTGTCTCGTTAATCAAAATTTACAATTTAAGTTCAAAAGCCTGGTCGTACCGCGACAGAACCGAATAATGACAAAGAAGATGAATAATATTGTCGTGTTTGCATGGAATCCTATAGCCACAGCACAAACAAACCAAATGAAAAATGGGTGCAATGTACTGAATGAAAGGATTGTTCACATGAAGAATGCACCAGCCAAAACTGGTTATAAATCTTACTTTTTCCACTTATCATTATAATTAAAATCACTAAATATTATAATTTCGTAAAGTTCAATTTGTGCTACCTGGATATTACTTGACAATCTTGACATACAGCGAAACTGTTATGGCTCAATATTGCAAGATAAATAAGTAACATTTTCGTATAAGAACTTTTTTCCTAACTGTGATAGTTCTTGCGTAATCGTATTCCATAGTCAAAGTGTTACTACTGCTCCCGGTCTACCCTACGCTGCACAGACAAACGTAACGTTTTAACCAAGGGGCTGCCACTCTCATTTGCGATTTTGGGACAGTGTTTCAACTGCCACCTAGGCAGTTCCAATTTTTTCGAACTAAAATTCAATATGGCCATGCACTAGTGTTTACGCTAAAAGGTATCGTATCGAACTGGAAACTCCCATTTGCTTATTATTTGAGGCAGTCAGAGCAACAACGGACCAACCTACATTAAAAAAAAAATTTGTTACCTATTTTATATGGTTAGTAGAGCCTATTGGAAAACGTTATTGCTACTAATTCCATTTCGAAAAAAGGTAGGTTAGTCCGTTGTTGCTCTGACTGCTTTATTTCACAAAATGCAAGACGTCCTCAAATCAGTTGATGCACTGCATCAAAACTGTTGTAAAGGCTGTCGAAGAAAAAGGACTTATCATCCTCAGAATGGTTTGCGATCAAAATACAACAAATGTTGCAGCAAATAATAGATTATTACTGGATTCGCAGACTGTGTTGGACGGCCATATTGAATTTTAGTTCGAAAAAATTGGAACTGCCTAGGTGGCAGTTAAAACACTGTCACAAAATCGCAAATGGGAGTGGCAGCTTCCTGGTTTTAACGTAATAAGAAATGGTCCTTGCCGTGTGTGGGAATAGGTATGCCGGGCGATAATTCAAGTAGATCGTAACGCGACGCGATTATATCCGGTTAGTCGACGCTGTAAAAATATTACATCATCCCCGTATCCGGCACGAATTCACGCTTGTTTTGCTTGTACATACAGCAATATTGTAACGTGGTTCGGGGCAGCGACACGTTTCGCAATGGTCTTCTTGTAGGCATCGAACATGTGGAGCGTGGTAAAAGGTTGACGAGAAAAAGCAGAGCGACGGTGGTTCAGTTGTTACATCGTTTCTAATCTAAATTGCTTCTGAAATCTGCTCTGCTCGGACCATGAATAAAAGTAGGGGAAAAGTAAAGCGAGGGGTCCTGTCGAGGAAAAGAAAGATGGAACCTGTAGCTGGATTTCCTTCCCATTGTCAGTGTTTTGTAGAATACCCTGGGCTTCCTGCAGCTTCGCTGTGTGCAATAGCGTTGATAAATTATTCAGAGATGTAGCGGATGGTAGTAAGTTCCGTGAAATTGAAGAGCGAAGTATAAAATACTCTCACAGAGATGGACAGCGTGTACTCTGCCTTGTCGACTAATCTTCTACGCTTACTCGCTGTGCTTTATGACCCTCTACTCTCACCATATCTCTAATTTCCATTAGGTGAACGTATATAGCTGTAACATCTAATTTGAAGGAAGATGAAAGCATTAGGTGCCACTAAAAAGGAGAAAATGAGATTACAGGAGCCTGTTCCTCCTCTCCTTTTCAATCTTCTAGAATCTCCATCTTAACATATAAAGCGGAAAGCGTTTGCGTGTTTGTCTGTCGCCCAAAAACTTTCGAACGTTAAACTCTGCGGTCGCGAAATGTGTCGCAGCTCATTATGCCTAGCTGATCCAGGCGAATGCGACTATTTCCACAAACAATAAATAAATAAAGAATTTTTTTTACAAAATCAGAATCTGAAATTCGGGCGAAGCCAAGTAGTAAAGCTAGTATTTTACATCCCCACATTTTCGCTATCCTCTATCGCCACTTCAGTTCTTTAGAACCATGCAGTATACAGTGTATAATTTAAAGAAACTTCTACCATGGGATGTTACTAAGGAGGAGAAAGTAGAATTAGTCAAATTTACCATTGCATCCTACTTCTGTCCGTCCAATCTTCTAGAATCGTTCTCTATGCTTTATATGCCTCTATAATGACGCACCCACCTTTATATGGAGAATATATACGCCAATAAACTTTCAAAACCTGTCACGAATCCTTTCTTTGACCCAGCAATTAATTCTACAATGGTGTGATCACAGCACGCTAATAAATCTTATTTAACAATACAGCCTGGTCTAATCCTTTGACCGTTAACGATCCTCCCCTCTCCACTAACTTCTCTGAATTATCTGGAAAGCTCTGTATAGGGTGACCGCGCCTAATATCGCCACTCGTTATATCTCGCGAAGTAAGCACTAAAATTGATCGGTTATGTGCTGAATTAGTAGGTACCTAAACATATGTAGGAAGACATACCGTAATTGCGACGTCATGTGATTTACAATTACAGAAAGGGCATGGGCGTCCGGAGCGGCAGTTGCCCCCTTGGCTTTTGACAAAATATCGTTTATTTTTCAAAACTAATCTTTATTAAGGGGTTACACCACCTTGGCGCTCGGAAAAATAGGTATAAAAATAAACTTTTTTTGACGCTGCCATTAAGTATATAAAATGATCTTTATTTTACACATATATATATGTAGTAGTATTATGAACAATTTACAATATTAACGATTAAAAAAAATAAAAAATGGCGGAGATATAAGCCGATAAGTAGGACCCCCTTTTGAAAATCCTTACTGATGGTGTACTTGATTTCTCTGTTAGGCATCGTCTAAAATATAAAAAATAAATTTTTTCTTATTTAAATAGGTAATAGCTAAAATGTGACGTAGGGAAATTTTTTTTAAAAGCTATTACCCTTTTAAATAATAAAAAATAATTTTTTATGTTTTAGACGATGCCTAACAGAGAAATCAAGTACACCATCAGCAAGGATTTTCCAAAGAGGGTCCTACTTATCGGCTTATATCTCCGCCATTTTTTATTTTTTTTAATCGTTACTATTGTAAATTGTTCATAATACTACTACATATATATATGTGTAAAATAAAGATCATTTTATATACTTAATGGCAGCGTCAAAAAAAGTTTATTTTTATGCCTATTTTTCCGAGCGCCAAGGTGGTGTAACCCCTTAAGTTTATACTAAAAAATATAATATTTCTAAATTTCGGTTTAAAATTTTTAATTAAATCACCACTATAAAATGGGTTTAAAAAAGCAAGAGGGGTATATTTTTCTTTACCATCATCCCAAAGTTGCCCCCACCCCCCTGGGAAAAAGTCTCCGGACGCCCCCGTGAAGGGAAAGTAGGTATTTTAGTGAATCTTAATAGTGAACAAAATTATTGGACTGCCACAATTTTACATCACATTCGGAGAAGGTAAGTCTAATAATTCTGTGACTCCAAGAATATCTACTAGAAATGCCTAAGTAATGATGTACTTAAGGAATGAAAACGATTCAAATATTTTTCGTAATGAAAATAGCGTTTCTCTTTTAAATAGCTGTATGCGTGTTCTCAATACCGCCTACCGGAGAACAATGGTTTCGATGTAATGTTTGTTACAGAATCGCCTGGTTACGCGTGGGGTCACGAAATTTGCGGAGTAACCGAAATAAACTTTCTTTGTCCAATATGTGCATACAAATGTAAAAAATAAAACAAATTAACATAGAGGGTTATATAGATTATTGAAGTCAAAATGACCGATCGGGGCTGGTTGACTAATAACGTTAATAAGGTTTAAATTGTTATTTTGTTATTCAGAAAGCGATTTTATATTTTTCGTTTAAATTCCACTATGTTATAAATACATTATAATTTATGTTTAAGTTGAACATTTTTCAGTTTATTATTAAAATATGAAAGAAAGAAATTAATATTTTATAATGAAGCAACTCTTTTGACATTGTGTTATTTTATTACCACTCAGATAAGTTGCTAGTAACATTTTCTTAACTGATTGTACCTATAGTCAACCAACCCCGATCATGGGGCTGGTTGACCAGCATGGAAAGTGTTAGAAAAACATTAAAATACCTCAATCGTTGTCGCATTGAGTCAACTTTAATAATTTAATCAGATGGCCAAATGTATGCCCTATCAAATATACTAATCGGTTCAATTATATTTTGTCCACATAATTTATTAAAACTGAAAAACCGAAAAACTGGCCTACCAGCCCCGGTCTCCCCTACTGTCACCCTGCCTATTATGTTGCTAAAACCTGCAGCACGCGACAACCGGTTGCAATTGACGTCGAACCTGACATTCCCAGGTCCACAACAATGTTCCACGTTGTGTGGAGTCGCATGGGTGACTCAGAGCACCCGTGCGTTTCCCTTTTTCAGAGGAGAGAAGAACGATTACACATGTCCCGTCGCGTGCTCCTGAAATGGCACGAGCAGAAACTAAAAACAAACATATAGCTGTAGTTCTCGCGAGCAAAACTGCAGGCGCCGTAAACTCTTCCTTCTTCCTCGGCCCCTTCAGCTACGCTCACTTCCTGCGGCACAGCTTCCATCCTTGCTGAAAGTAGCGAAAAGGGGAGCGCAAACGCGACGCATAATTATTCCTACATTATCGTCGCGCGGAGCTTCGTTTCGAGCCAGCGCGCGATGACACATGCGAAGGGATCTGCTCCAGATCACTTCGGCCTGTACTCTTCCACTCAGCCTCTCCGCCGTTCCTCCGCAGTTTCTCCGCCTCTTCCACGCGGGCAAGGTCTGACCGCGCGTCGTCATCGGCGGCGTTTTCGTCGGTCGTCGGCAAGAAACCCGACACCGGGGGAGAGCCGCCGGAAGAGAAAGCGAGCGCTTCGATGCAAGCGGGAGGAACAGCTTTGGAGGAAGCTCCGCCGCGGAGGTAAAAGCGTTCTCGCACGGTGAAATCTGAAGCGGGGAACGGAACGGAAACGGTCGGCGAATTGAACTTGGCCGGCGAAAGGGGCGATGTTCGTGGAAATCGTTGGGTGGCGGGATCATGACGAGGTAGAAGTCGCGCTGGACGGCTGCTGAAGTGGTTTCTTTCCGCAGAAATCGCCGGAGCTGCGGATGAAGGGAAGATACTTAGAGATAGTTACGGTGCCTTCTGAAGTCGGGATATCTGTAGGAATCAGTAGGCGATCATTTTAACTCTAATGACGCGCATCTCAGGAGGATTGAAATGGGCAACTCTAGCGGGGGGAAAAGTTCCAAAGGCTTCTCGAGCTTCTCAGATCTGAACAGAACAGCGAACAGAACACCACTTGAGGAGTTAGATGGAGCAAGACAAGTAGACCGCTCGTCTTGCTCCATCTAACTGCTCAAGTGGTGTTCTGTTCGCTGTTCTGTTCAGATCTGGACCCGGCCTAAGGAGGGCGAAGGGTCAGCTGCCAGCTGGAGTCCAACTAGGGGTAGAGATTCAAGAGAAGGTTGAAGTGGGGAAAACATAATTCCCCAGTTTTCAAGCTGGGCGTAGTTGGATGCTGAAGTGGAAGCTGAAGTTGAGGAGAGTCAGAATCTCAAGCCTTGCCTGCCAGGCGAGCGGAGGCCAAGGGCAAAGCGGAAGAAGCTGCTCTGGCTGCTGTGAAGGCGAAGGTGGAGACGGAGTCGCGTGCCCAGAGAATCTAACACTCTTTGGAACGTTAATGACCAGCTTCCATGTACCAAGCGAGAGTAAAATACAGCAACATCCATTTCCCACGCAGCTCATCCATCGCACCCCTAGAAGCAAGGAAATTGATTGCGAAACTGGTGTTACGCGTATTAGACCGAAGCAATTAAATAAGTAACGAGCCACTTATTGTTAGTGGCAATCCTGCTGGAACTTGAATGGTTCCAAGCATTAACGGATCTAACCACATGGGCGATGCTTTCGAATCCACTTGAAGCAGATGCCTCTAGGTGATACTTATCCTATAATAAAGAAAACAGTTACTCCGGCTGGTAGAAAATAAGAGAAGCGATTACATACGAACCGAAATCGCAAGGATGACATTAAACTGTTGCAGCAGATGAACGCTCGTTTACCTTTTCTTCCTCGTACCTTTCTCTTTGCCCTACCAAAGCGCCCACTCGTCCCCCCTGGATATTTCCACCTCCAACTTAAACGTCTCGACGCTCAGCAAACACATCAGACGCGCAACAATTCGTGGAAGCACGTTATAGAAATATAAACATTTGCCTGTTGAAGAGCTTCTTTCCAAGAAAGCTTGATTACCTACGCAGGATCCTCCTCGCGAGAGGACGTCAGGCTCTAATATTCTAATACCATAACGCTTGAAATACCACGAACTTGCTCCGAGTGGATGATTCAGAAGGTTATACAGTCTCTTCAGTCTTCACTCGCAGCAACAGTGCCAGTGGGCAACTTTCCCTTTCTTCTTCACTTTCTTATCGCATGAATTTACGCTCACACTCGTCAGTTACTATTCAAAGCCAATAAATATACGAGCGATCGTTCCTAATCTATCTACAAATGCTACTGTTTGGAAGCAACCGCTCCACCGAGTACCCCAGAGTAATTCCCCTCAAATTCGATTGGAAGAGCGTGAAACTAGCTTATTACGCAAGCGTTATTAACTATAAGGTAGCTCCTCTTAACTTCTTCCTACTTGCTGCCTTCAATAACCCGGAAGAGGCTCCCTACCCCCCTTGTTATAGCCTAACGATCGTTTTCTTGCGCGACCCACTCGAGAACAGGGGCCATGCAAAACGGAATTCTGTTAATAAGCGACTACTACGAGATACTTTAACGAAACAGCGAAAGTTGCAAGCTGCGGTTAAGCCAGGCTTTTAGTGCCGATCTCGGGGGTTGATCCTAATTGACGGTAATTAGGCTGGTTGCCCGCGATACGCTTTTACAAGTGCTCGGAAGCGTGGAGAGATTCGGTCGTTCCCTGCCAGAGGAGTGTGACAATCGGCGTAAAAATGATAACACGAGGAACGATTGGGGGAAACTAGCTCGCCCATGCTCTCTTTCCTTGTGCAATGATTTCGTGTCATGCGACAGGTTCACGAATGTCGTTAGCGCGCCTTTGCTCGCAGAGTGGGTGCACGTGGACGAATTACAGTGGGCAGGGTGGAACACGCGACAGTGGAAGGAGCCTTGAAATTGCGTTCTATTGGGACTGATTTTTTTTATATTCAATTCTTTCGATAGCAGCATTGGCAGTTGCGAGAAGCTTAACAATATTAAACCTATCATGCTTGGTGTATACAAGCATCCTTGCTACCCTTACTCTCCATCCACTAACACCAGTGGCGCATTTAACGGGCGGCCGATGAGCAGTTGCAGAAGGCCCCCTAAGGCCCCATCTTCAAAGAAAATTATTATTTTATCCAAACACTATTTTTTTCTGTACGCTTAGCCCGTTTTTAGTAAATTACCTCTTCGTTTTCACGAAAAAATGGGCCCCTATCCAGAAGGCCCCGCAGGACCCTATTTAAAAAAAAGAAAATTATTATTTTATATCCAAACACTATTTTTTTCTGTACTACTACACTTAAGTACCCCGTTTTTAGTAAAATGGGCCCCTCAGAACCGTTCTCCACCTGGGCCTTTTGCCTTAAATCCGCCACTGACTAACACCCTTGCGCACTTCCATCAAATTCACTACGGTCTACTACCGATTGCCGAATGACTCGGATAAAAAATCACAGTATGTCCCCGCAGTATATGAAGGTAGGTATGCGATCTCTGACATTCGATCAGTTACCTGTCCGCTCACCTTCTCCCGCCGCCTCCTTCTCCGTGTTTCTCTCATTAAGAACAGATTAAATATTAATAAGTAGATGAAAGAGGGGCCCCGCGGGGCAGGCCTTGGAAGGTGACTAAAACCTGAACGGAAAAAAATACCCATGAAACCGAGTCGTAACCCACTTCTTCATACGTATCGCGGACAAGAGGAATGCATTCGTCGTGGATTCGATCCGATTTGCATGCCTCGATGGTGTACGCGCGTGTAAGTAGCGTCTACGGCGCTGTGCACTACGTGCATACAACGCGCGCGTGGCCGTCGTGGAGGCAGCTCGCCGAACGGATCCATGCCTCAGGACGCGAACGATTCTTTGGTGACTGGTGGTTCAAGAGGTGAGAGACCATAATGTCTGGTGGGGGGCAACGGGACCCCGCCCCGTGGACAGCTATAAAATGCCAGCACGGGAATCAGGCCCAACCAGTCTTAATCGGTACACGAAGGACCATTTTTTTTTTCTCCTTCCTACGTCGACAGGCTCGGCTCTTTGCTCTCCTTCCTCTCTCATCCCCCAAGACCATGAAGCTGGTCCCGATCTTGTTGCTTGTCGTCGCGGTCGCCTTCGCCGCCGAAGAGAAGGAGAAGGAACGTCCGAAAACGTACAGAAGGCTCATTCCTGCTGACGTTCTTCGCGGTGAGTCTCTATGTCTTCCCAGAAACATTCTAAAACGTCCGAACCATCCTAATCTGTCGGGAAGTGACAGTGGTACCGTTAGAGTTACTTTTTTTATTGGGAATTGAAATGAAGGGAGACGAGAGGACTCGTTTGGTTAAAAGGAGAAAGTGAAATGGCACTCTGGGGTTACTCGAGGGGGTGGCGAATCTGCTTGTCTCCTATCTCTGCTCTGATTGATACTAGTAGTGCTTTTAAATTACCCTTAATTTGTAGAAGCTCGATAACTTTTCATTTCTTCAGTCTAAGGTACACAGTGTTGCTTCCTCGGGGGGGGAGGTGGAATTACAATTGACATTTTATTAAATATCATTGACAGCCCCTTTTGCTTTATATTAACACAAGAAAATCATAAAAACCACGGTTAATACCAAGTAACAAGTACATACACCATTGCATTTCGGTCTTGAAAAAGACCGGAATTAGCGAACCGGTTAGGCGCGTAGCCTTAAAGGCGCGCTTCAAGATTAACACGATCTCCAGCTTTCCGCTTCCCACTTTCTTCTTCCACCTACGTGTTTTCCATAATTTGCATCCGACAGTATTATCTATTATATGGGAATATCCTTTTAACGAGGAGCATCGGGGTGACTGACACGACGCGGGTTCAGGAAAGTGGGACGATTTTGGTCAAACTTCTCGCCCAACGATATCCCGCTTTCTTAGAACGACCGACTCATCGCCAGGTGAAATTGCTCGAGGACGCTATGCGTTCGTTCGTCATCACCTAAACAGCATATTCAATGCTGTAGTATTTGTCCGTAGACTTCATTAAATTATTACCCCAGCAGCCGGTTCTTCTTCTTCATCCTTCAAAAACATCTTACAGGGATGAGACATGAGTAGCCATCCAGACAAGCCCCTTCTCATTAACTCCAGCAGCAATTCCTGCTGCTTCGACTTCCCATTCGCAATGAATGAAGGTTCTTGGAAGCAAGGCTTCTTTTCACCCTGCCCATTGTGCTCACCCGTCCCCATGTCGCTGCGCCCATCGAACCGCGACCGCGCGCAGCAGTCAAGACAGACGCCACCCACCTCCTTCTCTTATTCACCCGACTGACGGACGACAATCATTGTCTACACAGGCGGGTCCGCCAGCACCGTAGATCCCGGCATGCCGTCACGCCGTACGATTTAGGCGGACACGCGACAGGGAAAATAGGAAACGGTAGTCGCGTCAAGATCAGCGCCGATGGAACGCGTGAAAGTCCCGTGCGACTCCCGTTCTTCTTGACCATATCCCGCGAGACCCGGTTCACTTGGTTTTCTCGAACGGCTCCTCTTTATACGGCTCGCGCATCGTTGCGAACGGAGCCACGCGTCCAAGGTAAATTACCTTTTGCGAAATCCAAGCCCGCAGCCCTGGAATCGCATTACGAGACGCTAAACAGCGTCCTTCTCGCTGATTGTGCCGCGCAAATTAACGCTAATCCGTTTCCTCGGGATCCAAGAATCGTGGATTAATATTCCTCGCGAGAGACAACGGGAGTTAGTGGTGCGACTGAGCACGAGGAGATAGTCATTGACGATCGAATCCGGTAAAAAGCAGGAAGCGAACCGGTGCAGCTTACCTCGCGGAAATTACCAGCGACGTCGTGCAGTGCCTGTTTAACTTAGCGGCAAGACTCGCGTCATTATTTCTAGATAATGGTCGCTGCGATTAATTAATTGGACAGCAGTCGTATCCTTGTTGATTCTGGCCCATACCACGCGGAGCACCATGGCCCAGATATACCGTATTTTTCGCACCAGACCTAGATTCCGATGAATAATCGCGGGAGACACGCCACAGCTGCCTTGGGTCCGAACACGGTGCTACGTTTACATTTATGTATAGACGTGTTGTGTCGCGTGCCGAGCGTTCCACGAACGCTAAGGACACAAGCTGTTTATACGCGCTCGGAACAAGGATAACAAGACTAGATCGCGTTACGAAATTCCGACAGAGGGGGACACAGCAGCTGTTTCTCTTCAGTTTGGAACTAACTCGCGTCCTCGGGAATAATAGTGGCAATCGGTATTTCATTCCCCAATTCGACCCTTCCCCCATTTCCTCGTTCAACTTTTCGTACGCCAAGCAAGTCTATTTAATAAATAGATATTACGCAGCACCGAAGCCACTGAAATCTCTTGTGTATACCAAATGTGGATGATTTAAACCTTGAAAGTTATATACCTAATTGTAAGTCCTGTAATAATTCGAGAATACTGGCTTCTTATCGTCCGACGTATCAAGCTTCCAGTGATCCATAGCCTCTGATCGACAATCGCGATCGTTACACGGTGATTCTATTACTCGAAGTGGCAAGCAAGGATGCAATATCGTTGCGTGGATTAAAAGTCAAGTTTCTCGGTCACGAGCAACTCCGTTGTCCGGGTGTACCCGTTTCGAAACAGGACGAATGCAGAAAGTAGGACCAGCTGGGTTGGGTCACTGGCGACAACGAAAGTTGGCCCCGAATGAGAATTCGTGGAGGAGACTGCACCCGTCCTCCGGTCGGTAAACTTTCGAGCGAATCGTTCCACCCTACGATCACGATCCCCCTCTCTTCCGTGTCGCGTAATTCGCGTGATTACACGTTCGATGGACGCGGCCACTTTATCTTTCCAAACAGGACATGCGCGGCTGGCCAACCGCGCGACAAATTGCACGTTATTACAGGGAAATATCATGCATTCGTCGGAACAGCCCGCGGATTTGTTAATCGGATAGATAAACGACGAGTGATGTAATTGCCCCTTATCGCCGGCTCTCCTCCCTCATTAACGATCAGGTTGCATTCGCAGGTGCATAGGGAGCGCGATAAGATCTCCAGATTCGGATAGTCGCGAAGCGTTGAGGAAGCTTACTTCTTGAAATCGAACTTTCCCCCCGCAGCTACTACTTTCTCGCGTCCATAAATTTCCTTCGCGCAAAGCAGACTCAACTTCGATTTCACATTCCGCAAGGGTAGTGGAGACCGGGGCTAGTTGATACAGGGGCAGATTGATACAAACGAATTATCTCGACACCGTATATAAATATATAGCTCCATTTGAGCGAGATATGTGAAGTTTGTTGTTCAATTCTTTACTACGATTCAGCGTACGTCTCTGTATCTTGCCGTTAACAATCGTTTCTTAACTGTTTTCGTTCATATAGAGGAAAAGTAAATAGTTTTGATCCAAATTGATCGTCCAATTAACATCTTTTCGTTCATTTTGTGTGTATGTTCTCAAGTTTTCGCTTACTATATATCGAAGCGGAAGGACCAAAGTATATTCTGGCATATTTGTTATTAAGTAATTAATTCAAATAAAAATGAGAAGGATTGAAAACAGAATAACGTATCAACTGGAGCCGGTCTCCCCTATGTATATCGTTTGTTTCGCGATTAAAGTGTAGTGAACGAATGTAACGTTACACCTACCGACATGAAAGCTGGCCCCTGCAAGCAGGCGAATCTTTAATGTCGGTGAAAGTTCCAGTAACGTCCACTATAAATCATGCTTCCTCGCTTCCACGAATAGTCCTCTTCCCGACGCGGATCACGATAAGTAGGGGAAGCCCGGGCAAAGCGGATGTGTTAAGGTTTAGTGAGAAAAATAACACAGTTACAATTGAGATGAGAAATATCTTTTATCCTAATAATCATTTAAAATTAATCAGCTTTCAAATAAAATAAGGAAAAAATTGATAACTAAAACATTTAAACCTTTTTAGAATCAAAAACGTAAGTAACTCAATCAATCCGCTTTGCCCTATCCCCCTGGGCAAATCGGATGTTATTAAATAACGCAAAGTCAATCTTGGCATTCGTCACAGAAGTAACTGCCAGATCCTTCATATGCAGTGCAGCATTCATGGGCCCATCTGGTACATTGGCTGCACTGGATCCAGTCTTCGGATGGGGGGTCGGAGTATCGCTCAAAACACACCAAGCAGAAAAATCGGATATTTTCGTTGTCTTTAGCAGACTTTTTTTGTCGTTTTTTTTTTACTCGACGGCTACAGGTATTTCGACAGGAGCCGCTATTTCGACTATTTTCTTTTTCTTGTTATTAACTTTGTGCATCCGCTTTACCCCCATCCGCTTTGCCCAAAGAACCCACTTGGTGGAAACTTGGAATGTTTGGAAAAAGTATGAACAATAAATTAAAAATGTTAACCTCTAATAGAATCTTAAGAACACAGAATTCTTATAAAAAACAATGACTGTGGTAAATGCCGATAACTATTAATAATCAAGCCACGTAGGTACCTGAGCGAAATTGTAAGAAAATGCACAATTTTTGTTTTTTCTTCACAAACGACGCACAACAGCAATCACATGTTCTATTGCATTGTCATGGCGTCGACAACCGGTCGCTTTCTCGATCGGGAAAGATTCGTGGGGCCATCTCTTATAGCAAAGCAAAAGAAAAGCCTATCCGCTTTGCCCAGGGTATTCGCTTTGCCCGGGTTTCCCCTACAGCGGGCCGTTTCTTTCGCGAGAATCGCCGCCGCTCGGCGGCACCCTTTCAAGAGCACACGCTGCGCGCAATGGAGCGCGAACAGCCAGCGAATTTAACAGATTATCGCGGCGATTTCGCCCAGTCGGCTCTTACCGTGCTAATAGCGTTTGAATCTTTTCTTGCCGCCGTAGTTTTACAATGTTATTAATGAAATTACACGGCGAACCGCGAGGCCCGGCTGTCCCTTTCTCCTCTCAGAAGCCCGATTTCTCAGTTTAACGAGCGCAAAGTGTGATGCTCTCTCCTCGAGGCGTGTGTTTTTGCTAATTAATTGATATCGATTGCATCTGATAATGCGAGCCTTTCGAGGGAAGAGAACGGGAAAGTAAATTGCTTGTGCTTCGTTTTCGCAACGGCTCGGTTAGATTTTGTAACGTGCATCCATCTTAGAGCCGACGCTCCATCAGATATGTTAGATTTGGCGCAATCTCCGAAGAAAGAACTTCGGTGTGGGTAATCCTTGGATACTGAATGCAAAGATCCAGCTCCTCGAGCCACTTTCTTAAGATCCAGGTGTCCCGCGAGCATCGGCGCCTTTTAGCGTTCGCGTGAACGCCCATTATGTTAAGCCTGCGGTTTAACGATGGCATTGAGGGATCGGTAACAGACACGTCATTGTCTGAATAACTCTAGCTTCTCAGAAGGCAGGCGAGCTGTGTGTGGCCAAACAGCGGACGTTCTCGACTCCCTTTTGCGTCCTTTGCTCCCCCTCTTGCGCCACTTCTTCGGCATCTTCTTCGTTTCCCTCCATCCTTGATTCCTGTTTCATAGACGAGCATTGGTAGGACGAGAATAAAGTGACTTAACCAGGTTTAAGCGACTTACATAGGATTCTACAGCACTGAAAAGATTCGATATGAATTTTAGTAGATTAGCCTCCACTTATTTTAAACGGTATTAAATTTCCAGCGAGTTCCCACCATCAATCGTCGCAGAATTCTATAGTTGAAAAGGGAACGGGAACTCGGACAAAGTGTGACGGATTGACCTAGCCAGAGTTCGCGATAATTGCGCAAGAGGCAGCGGTCTGTGTGACAGTGAAAGTGCTTCTCCTTGAAACTTCTCGCGGTGTGCCCGCGACACAACACATGCGCGCTAGAAAGCGACGACACCTTTCGCGTTAGGGCGGCGCGGCTAACTATTCGGATAATGCAGTTGTTCACGCATCGTGCACACCAGCGACGGGATCGCCGATGAAATGCAATCCGTGCGAGCCATTGCTCATGCAGGATGAGATTTTACTTTTGCATCATCGCGGTGAAAATCTGACGGTGATTCGCCTGGAATGCAAGGAATTTTAATTAGATTTAATTGGACACGATGCATCGAGTAACTTGTAGTAGGTACCGTCGAAAGGGTATTGCGATATCCTGGTACGCTCTAAGGGGTGTACTTGCACGATGGTATCTAATCGTGCACGTATTCCACGTATCCCGCTGGCGCGTGCCTCGTTCGCCTCGAGTTCCCGGCTGCTTAAAAATCCGTCGTTGAATCGGCGGGATCTTCCGGGTAGTAGCGACACCGATACCTTTCCCCAGAAAGAAAGGCGCCGCGCGCCCCGCTTTGTTGCATAAAACACCGTGTTGCGTAATAAAAGCTAGTGTTCCAGTTAAAGCAACGTATCAATCCGACACCTTCTTTATGTAATACATTTTATGTAATTCGGGAGCACGCGCTGCGCGAACGGGTTTGCTGTAATAGGCGAAGCTGCGGACAGCCGTCGCGATCTTAGCATAACGGTGTTACAGCGTTTACGACCGTACTTGATAACTGCGAACTATCGCGAGATAAGTGTAAGCGATGCATTCTGCAGAAATCGCTTCAAGCTCTTATAATAATAAAACGTATTAAACCCGATACAAAATACATCATGATCTTCTAAATTTAATATTCTACTAAATTATAACGAATCTTAAAATCTGATTATTGCCCGTGCGGTGGTAAATCTCATCAATCCCGTTTAACTAACTCATCCTACCAATCGAGAACCAATGAAAATTCAATCTAGATACAAAGGGGCATTTGTTAATAATTCTGTATTTCTAGATTTCCCTGGCATGTGCTTCGCCTCGACCAGATGCGCCACCATCGAGCCAACGAAATCCTGGGAGCTGTCTCCGTTCTGCGGGCAATCCACTTGCGTGCCGGCCGACGATAATTCCGGCCGCCTGTTCGAGCTGGTCGAGGACTGCGGGCCCCTGCCGAAGGCCAACCCGAAATGCAAACTCTCGGAGAAGACCAACAAGACCGCCTCTTTCCCCGACTGCTGCCCGATCTTCGAGTGCGAGGAGGGCGCCAAGCTGGAGTACCCGGAAATCCCGACCCTACCGCCGCCCACGGAGATCCTGGAGGCGGAGAAAGCACCGGAACCGGCTCCAGCCAAAGCTTAATTCTAGACGCGAGATGTGGCCTCTGCAAAGCAAATTGAACCATCAACGAGATAACGAAACCGTTCACCAAACCCTTTCCTCTTTGTTCATTTTCTTCATCGATCGCTGTACCGGCCAGTTCACATTTAACGATCAGGCAATCTGAAAGACTGCATCTTCTTCCTTATCTGATTCTTAAGGAAACATAAAAAGAAGAAGCTAATGATGACTCCAATACCTGAAAGGACTGTTCCTGGAGGTTTAAATTCAAAGAGTCAGTGAGGTAGATTAAATTCTTGGATATTATCGGAGAGTAATAGCCGCGGTTGAAGACAATTTGTGAGTAGATAGAGGAGATTCTAATATCAGGGTAGAAATAGGGAAAAAATATTATTTCGTACTCGACCGCGAGGCCACGTCGCAACTCCCTGTTACCCTTCGACGCGATTCGACTTCCCGAGAGACTATAATTCCATTGTGTAGCTATGTACTTCCATTCTTGAGTCGATATTAAATTTGCGAAGCAAAGGTGGAAAGGAAAAGAAACACCAATATCGACGATGCGAAGCCTCTTCAGTCTCCTAGTCCCGGAAATGAGATTTAGATGTTCCCGCCAGTTTTCATAATCCCGCTCGTAACGATTGCCCCGTAGAAAGCTAATGCCGACTTCTATCTTTTCTGGAAGAGTAGAAAATTCTGCGTATGTAATGTAAAGAAACATGTGTGATTGTAATTTTAATGCGATTAAATTAAAACCTATTTAATTCAACCACCATGAGTCGAAGCTCTCCGTTCCACATCTCCCGCCTAACCCACGCACTGGTCGTTTGGAAAAAAAATAGAGCAGACAGAAGTCGTAAAATATAGCAGCACTGATCGACAAACTTATGTGACTTATTTATCACTCGTAAACAAGGACGGATCCAGAGGGGGGCGATAGGGGCGATCGCCCCCCAAGAGTAATAAAATAGAAAAATATTATGACATCGTGTATTATTCTGTGTAAATACTTAATGTGAATTTAATAACTTAGGCTATAGTATCAGATAGAGATATTAAAATATAAATTACAAGCAAATTTTAAATCTTCTAAAAGATGGCTCAAAAATGTACTTACTTAGGTACGTACTTTTACATATTTCGCCCCCTCCAAGAAAGGCTCCTGAATCCACCTCTGCTCGAAAACACTGATTCTTACTTTCAAACACAAAAGAGCGTATCTCGACTAAAAATACAAATTATAAGCGAAAGGAGGCTTACAATTAGTTCTGTAATAAGCGAAGTTACTTGGAGAATAGACTCAAGTTTCCAACGAATCAAATTTCAATCTCCAATAAATCGAATCAATGGTTCGAAAGTTCCTTTAATGGCGCCGCTGTCGTTTCGTTACAAGGCTGGAGAATATCTTGCACAGGTTACTGAACTTAAAGTAAAGTGAATTTCCACTGTTGATGTTTACAAATCAATAATAACTCGAGATTTAAACACTGGTCGTTAATTCACTGGTAGAATTCAGCAAGGAGCTGCTCAGCCTTGTCGCGTGGTCCTTGATGTTGGTAGCACAGGCGAACGGAGAGAGGTTTCGGCTTTACAGTTACATATGTTGGCAGCGCGGAAAAATTGCTCCTGGAAAATTCGCGATTTAACCAAATTTAATGGACGTGAGTACGAGCGTGAACTGATTAGAATAAACGTGGACATCG
Source organism: Andrena haemorrhoa (assembly GCA_910592295.1). Lineage (NCBI taxonomy): Eukaryota > Metazoa > Arthropoda > Insecta > Hymenoptera > Andrenidae > Andrena > Andrena haemorrhoa. The sequence continues at coordinate 19,831,510 of OU342943.1, forward strand.
GAGAGGCCGTGTGCTCTGTTGGAGGAATCTGTCGATAATCCGCGACCAAGATGAGTGAACTGGTTTGGGGAATAAAAAACGGTGATTTGGAGCAAGTGCGGGATATCGTTGAGAACAAGGCGAGTATATAAGACGTTTTATCATCCTTCACTTTTGTTGCTCTTTGATCGTCGGCTAATCCAGAAACGTCACAATGATACGCCTTGGAATTTCTGCCCCACTGTGGTACATAAAATTGTTGTACAAGCAAAAATTGTTATTAACCGATCGGTACAACGGTACGAGGATTTATTCGTACCTTCTTTCGAACTTAACGCGCACACTAACGTTCGTGCCGCGATCGAATGAACTCCGAGTCTTACGACTACGTTTCTGTTAACAGAACATCGACGTGAATCAAATAATCGACGGAAGGACACCGCTGCATTACGCAGCTGACTACGGCCAAAATGAAGTGGTCAGATACCTTTTAGAAAAGGGCGCAAATGCAAATGTAAATATAATTGCGATTTAGCAATTTCTCCTCGAGATATCTATCGCCTCCGTTTCGATTACGGAGGAAGCTCGCAGTACGCGAATTGTAGGTAATAAATGTATTGATTTGTAGGCCACGGATAAGCACGGTATAACAACATTACTGGCGGCGATCTGGGAGGGCCATACGAATTGCGTAAAATTATTATTAGAGAAAGGAGCGAAACCGGACGGACTAACGCCGGACGGCACCAGTTACTTGGACGCTGCCGAGAAAGAGGAGATTAAACAGCTGCTTAAGCTTCACTAGCACAAAGCCAAACAGAACACAGAGCGATAATTTTTGTTACTTTAGTATTTTAATGTTCCTCATAGGAGTATCACCATTGCTTTCCCTTAATTTCTTGCATATGACTAGACTATCATATTTATGCACTTTAAATTAAAAGAATATAGGTACACGAATGTAATTTTATAATAATATATTGCACGTCCGGAGCGTATAATCATGAACTCATATTCTTACACGGTTATTCCTAGGGATTCGAAGTATGTATAATTTTTCAGCTTTAAGATCGTACACGGTGCAGTTTGGTTCGCGAAGCTGGCAGGAACAAATTTATTTTGTAAACCGTATTACCACATATAGCGAAAGATATTTTGATACATTCGTAAGAAGCAGCGTCGTGTTTTAAATATTTGTTGTTAATTTATAAATGTTGCGAATGCCTTCTTTTCTTTTTATACACTTTTTGTTCTTTACAAACCACCATCGACACAGTAACTCTGCTTTAGTTTAATAGTTTCGCGGGGAAGAGCTATAGATATATGGAACGGCGAATGCTCGGTTCGAGATATGCATACGTAATTCAACTGAGTTTCGAGAAAGACGTGTATAAATTATAGGAGATTAAAGAGCTACTATCTTTATGGTACTAATTACCTGGCATGTCTCTTAAGAGGTTTTAAAGGTGTACAATAATCAAAAATAATAAGCCAATGCATCATTGTTATGTATATCGTTGTATTTTATTAAACCCATATTTATCATTCATTCGTTATCCAATAACAATTGTAATGTGTTAGTGTAAGATTCTCGAGCATCGTCGAACTATCCTACGATGCCCAAAAATTTATTTTTCCGATATGTCAATTACAGAGAACGCAAAGACTGTATTACCTTCGTTAGCTATCGAATATATACCTTCGCAGATATCTTTATGTTCCACGCGTAATAGCGTAGTGAAACGGGCCTCAGGAAGCAGCATTACGCTTTGCAAAAAATGTAATACAGTTTACTCCATATCACAGGTCTACTTTATTTTGTAAACTAGCTGATATTTTAAGGAATAATAAATGCAACAAAAAAATCACCACAGACGTATTTCTCCGAATATCTTTCTGCTCTTAAGTGAAAATAATACCTCGTAATAGTCTGGGTTAGGTATAGTAAAACTGTAGAGTAATACTGTGGAGTGGGTGATTTAAAAAAGGGGAGGGTCTGGGGGAGAACTTGAATCCTAAATTTGTTATTCCTAAGTGAAGTATTTCGGCCATTATAAAAGTCGTCCTCTACAATTGGACGCGCCGCACTTGCATATGATAACTTTACCGGGTATGCTGCCAACATCGTAGCTGTAATTCCACGTTAATTCTTGGCCCGCTCTTATGTAGTTCAAAGCGAAAAATGCCACCCAGGGGAATCTCAGGTCGTGGGTGTCGACGAAGACGTTTTGCACAAATACGTTTGGATCGCACGAATGCTGAAAGAAAGATGAATTGAATTGTCACACCCCAAGGCTACGTGCGTCGAGTTAAGTTACGCGTCGCCAATTGGCAGTGGTAGCGAAGAATCGGAGCGCGGCTTACGTTTAAATAACGCCCGATATTTCCAGTCGTTTTAGCGTCCATTATATAAACGGCCTCGTCCTCCCCAAAGAAATCTCTCACCGACTTAAACTTCGGCCTTTCCAACTGCGCTGGCTCCACTGTCGGATCGAATCTACTCGGCTCGCGTCTACCACTTCTAGCCTCTTCTTCGTCGCTCACGGTGATTGTATCTTGATCGTTAGATCGACTATCCTGATTGGAAGGTTTCGCGAGGCTCTCGGAGTTCTTAGTACCACTCCCGTCTTCGCTGTTCTCTTCGGACCCGTCGTGGTTGTTAGCCTCCCCTCGTTTTCGTTTCCTAAGTCGCTTCCTAAACAGACGTTGTGATCTCTGTACGATCGACGAGCATATAAATCGTAGGGCACAGGGTTGATCGTTCGTCTGTCGTTGCTTACCTAATGGACGAAGGTTCCATCGTAGAATGAACGTCGAAATTCGCATATTTAGTGATATCGAAGTCTTCGTCTGAATCGTTACCATTCGTCTTCGTGTTATCTTCGTCGTCGCTCGTCAGGCATTTCTTTTTGTCCTCGGGAGTGGATATTGGCATTTCGGGCTCAAGAACGTCACTCTCGTAGCCTTCCTTAATCCCTTCCACCACCTCGACGTAATCCAATTCGGCCAGGTATTCATCTCCATAGTTCTTGCCACCCTCGTTGGCTCCCTAGGATCCAAGGATGTATTAATATATCCCAATACTACCTCGCGCAACATATATTATCATTAATAAACTTTATTGCCACTGCTTTACAATCACCTGCTCTGTAAGTAATCTTCCAGCATATATACAAATAAAACATCCAAGGGGAATGTCATTTAAGCATCTTATGCCCCAGCCTCGAGGAGCCGTTTTGAATACTTGTAACTTTAGCGTCAACGGATGCTGCACCACTCTGTTTAGACAAGTCTTTACGGCACACTTGCATCCCGAATTGCATTCATAGATTCCAGTGGTCACTGGCTCCGGTAACCGTTTGTACACGTAACCCACAGACGTGTTAGGTACTCTTCCCCCAAGAGTCGCGCCCTGTATCGTTAATTGCCAGCACTGGCACTTTGTCTTGTCCTATGAAGTGATGGAGCGATATCAGCGGATCAATAGTCTGTCGCCCCGGGGGCGTAGCATCCTGGCGAAACACTAAACCTACTTGACAGTCGTCTTCGCAATCACAACTGCACAGGAAATTGGGATCTAAATTAAGGTCGACGCCTTCTGTCGGCTCTCTTTGAGTGCTGTACCTAATTGTGTCCGGTTGAGTGTGGTCTAACTCATTGACGCACGGTATCGGCACATTTTCCACACCGTAGCTGAGATCCTTGAGACGAGAAGACGGCAATTCAATTACGAGGCGAAGACAATTATCGAGCTTCGTTTACCTTTATATTAATGAAACACTTGTCCAGGACGAACTCCGCCAGACAGTGTACCCAATAATCGAAATCGAATAGATCGACCGACATCGGGCTGCCCGTTTTGCGGAGATACAGGTGTAACTCTTCCATGTTCCGTAGCCGAACACCGCACGGCGCTTGATACAACGTGATCTTCTTGCCCTTGGGGTATTTGCAAAGCTGCCGATTCCAACCGCAGAGTAATGGTATAGAGAGAGGTGAATAGCCTCTTAAATCGTCTGGCGTAAACGATATACCTTGAACACATCGAGGGCAATTTGCAATGCTGCTGGTTCCAGCCCGAGAGTAATGGTACAGAGAGAGGTGTATATCCTCTTAAATCATCTGGCGTAAACGATATACCTTGAACGCATTGAGGGCCACATCTGTGTGTGACGAACTCCTTTGTCTGGATCTTGTTCTGCGTTTGATAGTACTGAAATAAAATGCAGATAAATTCTTGCACTTCTCCGCGGAAGACTTACGTCGGTGGCTTTATTCGATGTACTCACAACTATGCTGTGCGATGGTTTGGTTTCCGAGGTATGATTATACGCGTTCGTGTCTACGACAGTTTGCTTCTTACTGGTACTCTTCCTGGCAACAGCGCGCGATTGCGGTGCAGTCGAAGTCGATACAGTTGCGCTCTCGGTTGTCGTAGGAATTTGAGCTTTCTCTGCCTCGGGATCTCTCTCTTCTTCTGGCTCTATATTACACGTATATTCCACGTAAGGTAAATTGCTTTTCTGGAATATACGTGAACTGATGTTACTCAATTATGCTCGGTGGAAGTACGATAGAAGACAAATAGTTCGCATACATTAGAGATAGCAGGAAGCCTATGCCGGCTTGGCGTGTTAACGGAAGCATGATGCCCTTGCTGTCTAGCGTTGGCTTTCAAGAGCTCGAGATACAAGGGCCCCAGTCTAGCCGAACCCCTGTAGATCCATTCCGTTCTACCGTCAGCATCGAAATGCATCTGCACTAAGCTCGCGTCAACTTGCACTACCCTGGCAATCCACCATTTGCCGTTCCATTCTGTTTTCACTATCTGCCCTGTCTGCAGCTTCACCATCGGCCTCTCTGGATACGTGTCGATGTACTTCTTTACGAAATCTTTGGACTCGTTAGGAATATCTTCCCAAACCTTGGCAGAAGATTCGGCGACTAAATAAATGTATCTGTGCTCGACGTATTGGGCATAGCCGTCATCAAAGAACACCAAGTACCTAGTAGTAAAGAGAAATTGCTTAGCACCGTGTGTACTAGAATCGAAGGATTACACGAAAGATATACCTGTATTTATTTGTCGCTTTTGGTGGCTCGGCTATAACTCCGCTATAGAAATTACTAGACGAAACGTCTCTAAAGATCGCGACCACTCGCGTGCTGACTGGAATTATTACTCGACTAACAGCAGCGACTGCGAGCTGCTTGCCGAAAGCAGACTTGATAACCGGATTGTTATACTTCTTCTGCAATAGCTTCACGCGACAGTGTACAGGATTTTTCGTAACTACAGTTTGCACCTAATAATGAACAAGACGTTAGATACGATTGACATGTGTAATTAGCTAACAAAATAGAAACGAAGGCTAATGCGTTAACCTTTCCCTTGATCCACGGCATAAGCGGATGTTTCATAACGAACACAAGGCTGTCCACTTCGATCGGCGGCTTCACAAGCGGACCAGTCGGAGGTAAGTCCAGAACTGCGATTTGCCTATTCTCTTGTTCGATAGGTAGAATCTCAGGTTGATTATCCTGCAGCAACGCAGGCGAAACTCGCACTTGCGTAACCTTCTTCGTCGCCACTAACGGATAGAGAACGTTATCCGTAAATCCGTCGTCTAGTTGAAGCTCTTGAAGCATCTCAATTTGCGGTCTGAATTCGTTGTACAAACTATTACGCAGCGTATCCATAGTACGCATCAGGTCTCTGACCGTTTTGTCCGAAACGTCGTTCTCTCCTGTTCCAACAAAATTATATCACACGTGCGTAACAAATACACGTACTGCGAAACAATAGCGTACCATCTATCTTGTCCCATTGGTCTTTTAACAGACAGTGCGCTTCCTCAATTTGATAGTCAACGTCGTACTTTATAATGACACTCTTTAACGTGCTCTCTAACATTTCCTCCATGCTCTCGAGCATTTCCTCCGGCAAATACTTGTCTGTAACAGAGTGCGCTGTAACGTTTATCGACGAACATTGCGGTGAAAGTTTAATCTCACCCTCTTCGTACACGTCTTTCTTTTTCTCGTCGTCCGAATCGTCGCTGGAGGAAATTTCTACTTCCATCGTGTGATCGGGAAACTCGCATTTCAATAGCGGCTTACGCTCCACGAAAGCTGTGACTAATTGCTATGAACGTCAACGCGAAATACAATTCAACGCCTTTAGAGTATTACACTAAATACGGAGTGGCGAGTGTCTTCGAAGAGTTATACCTTTTGGTGGTCCAACGCCGCGTTGAAACACTTCCTGCATATTATGCGTTTCTTCTTCTTCTCGGTGTTCACTCCGTAAAAGCCGCACGCAAACGAAGGTGCGGATCTCATGTCCACGCCGGAGGAGCATTGAAAGTTTATGCAATTACTGTTGCAGATTTTAGGGCTCTTGTTCTCTTTTGTGTTATCCTCCGATGCTTCGTCGTCCGACACAAGCTCGATAACCTCCATCCTACGTAACGGTAACAGCGCTGGTACAATAATCTTATTACTAACTGAAGAGGAAACGAAAGCAAGGTCTTGTTTCTTTACGAAATAAACACCGAAGAATGACGATTGAGGTTATGTACGCACAGTAAGAGAACGGTTGCATGTTTGAAGCGCAAAGCGATATAATTTATTAAATCGAAAACTTCTCCACCAACGACACGTTACGTTGCTTTATTCCGACGAATCGTTCAATAAATTTTCCCAGCGAAACATGTTTCCTTACCTTCAACAGCTATTTTGCAATTGGTTTGAGTTTATTCTATGTAAAAATGTTTCAACCCTCCATACTGCGATCAACTCCGCGCACTTAAGTTCATTGCGTTTATTTACAGCGGATAATTGTATTCAAGAAGCGTTAAATAACACTTTTCTATCTATGTACTCTGTTTATTTAAAAGCAACACGATCATCAGTGGTGACGATCATTACGAATCAGCCGGTTAAATCGATACTTCCCATGACCTATCGCAGCGATTATAATCGGGGAAAGAAATCTGTCGCGCGAATTGACGCGTGTCTCGAAAAATGAAATTGGCGTCGAATTTAAAAATTGTTTACTACAGTCGCGAGAAGATTGAACGACTGCGTGGAGGCTTTTCTAATAGAAGTACTTTGTATGTTGTATCGTTACCCACATAGCACACGACGTGTTAAAGACGTCCATTTTACGTCTGTTTTTGGTCTGAACGTCTGACGACCTTATTAAGACGTCTTTAAGACGTCGGTGTCGAGACATTTCTAAGATGTCTGTTTTAGGTGTCTTTAAGGCGTCTTTAAGACGTCTGTGCCAAGACGTTTTTTAACCGACCTTTTTAAGTCGTCTTGAAGACGTCTTTTAACCGACCGTCGTCTTTAAGACGTCTGTGCCAAGACGTCTTTTAAACGACTGTGTTAAGACGCCTTTAAGACGTCTATCATGAGATGTTTCTAAGACGTCTGTTCGAGTAAATGTTTAGGACGTCTCTAAGACGTCCATGCCAAGACGTTTTTTAAACGACGCGTTTAGATGTCCTAAAAACGACTAGGCCGGCTCGCGATGAATAGTACGCGACCGCTAGACGGCACCGGGCCGAGCGCTTCTCGCAGGTGGGATACAGCAGTCATGCCTATAAGAGAGCCGGCCAGATCACATACCGTCACTCTCGAGTACCGGTGTTTTTTGACGAAGGAAATTTATATTTTCGACTTGAACTTGAATATGCCAAAAAATATCTCGATCATTCGCTATTGCAAGACGTTCTTTTTTATGAAGAAACGAAAATATTGATCAGCATGAAAATAGACTTTCTCAAATGAGAACAAGAGCAGCCACTCGACGGGCTTCCTTTTTTCAAAATACTTAATTTCATTAACAGATATTAATTCTAATCAACACGAATCAAGTCACGCTTAATATCGCTGATATCTCTTTTAAAGAGCTGTAGTAAGGCCCAATAAAGTCCTTACGAAGACGTCTTTGAGGCGTCGTGAAAGTCTGAAATGGACCTCTTTAAGACGTCTTTACGACAATAGCAGACGTCTTGAAAGTCTGAAACAGACGTCTGTAAAGATGTCTTAAAGACGTACCGTTTCCTGACTCACGACATTCAAAAATGTCTATAGACGTCTTTAAGACGTCTTTCAGAAAATAGCAGGCGTCTTTAAGACGTCTTGACAGTTTGAAACAGACGTCTACAGGGCGTTTTAAAGACATCTACAAACTGTTCAAAAGACGTCTTTACGACGTCTTGAAAGTCTGAAATAGACGTCTTAAAGAGGGCTTATAGACGTCGGGTGCTATCTGGGTACGAATTAGGGACAATACTTTATTGTTACTTTTAAGAGAAAGTAAAAACGCACTTGGTCTTGAATATTTCTTTTATTTTTATTTTATCATATTCAATCAATATGTATTGTATCTACCTAGCCATTAGTATATTTAAAAATCACAGTCTTAGTTGAAGAATTGACAGCAGAAAATACTATCTGTATACTATCCATATAGTAGATGTTTACAATGTACATAGTTTGTTTCTGCATACATACACACCGTATGTACCCTAAATGAATAATTATGTATAGCGTGTTTATGTACAGTAACTTGGATTACGCTGACCTACACTTCTCTCATTGGTATGCACTGTTGTGCGTAATTAATAGCGTTTGCCCATTTTCCACCAACAGAGAATGCTTTTGTCCATGATCAAGCAGACGTTCGAATGTATGTGAAAAAGTAGATAAGAGTCTGTTAAAAACTTTTTCTCGCAGACCGAAGCAATTCCGCGGGAAATCTACTGCTGTTCAGAAGCTTCGATTATGATGTTACTATTTAGTATAAAAGAAATTTAAGTGTAATACAGAGGATCAGCTGTTTTGTAGAAATATCTTATTGCTTTGGGATATTCTTGCGAGTAGACATCGAGGGTGGAATCACTCTTACTCTATGCACTAGTAGTATACTTGATTTACACACTAGTAGATAGATATTTCCTTGGACATCTGTACCGTTAGATGTACTCTCAGTATAGTCCGAAATATCCGAAAACAACGTTCTTTCTACAATGATCTATAATGAAATTATACCATTTACGTTGATGAAAAACCATTTTACATTGCAAGTTGAATAGTCATTGATGAATTGCTACGATACATTACAATATTCAATGGTATACGTTCATTATGATTCTAGTACAATAAGTGTATATATCCTGGAATTTCCACATATATTAAAACGTTCGAAATAAAAATTAAAAATTAATCGATTGATCAACGAAGAATTGTTTGCCGTATAAATGATGGAAACTGGGCATTACATAATTTAAAAAGGCTACTCTCAATTGGCTAACTAATGAAATAAATTGATCGTGTGATAAAATAGTATGCAAATCAATTTACGTCTCGATTTAAATAGCATGAAATGCATTTTCGAGCCTCGTCCGATAATCATTATAGCATTATTTAGATAGATAGTGAATATGTACAGATTTTTATAGGAGAATTTGTGTAATAAAATATATTATAAGGACATTCGCGTGTTAACAGAGACCCGATGAATCAGAGTATTAAAAGTAGTTAGCCCAAATAGAATAGCCTGCATAAATGAACATTTTAGAGATCTCTAAATAGTACGTATTGTGTATTTACATTGAATTTCGTTATTTACACAAGTATAGAAGTACCACTACTTCTAGCGAATTCATCAAATTAACCGAGGATTTAGATTGGAATACTCGAATAGAAAGTTTGCTAGTACAAGAATCCGATTCTGCTTGCAGAATACAGCTTATATCTAATACGTACATCGATTTCCCGCCGTTTGCCTTCGCGTATTTCGTGAGGTATAAAAATCAGCTTAAAAAATATCATACTTGAATGGGATCAATGAGCCTGTCAAAGAAGTAAAAGAATAAAATTATCCAAGTATCGCTTTCTTACAAAGAAAGGGGGTAAACACCGATGCGATTGAATTGCAAGCGAAAAGATACATGTATAAGGTGTATTCTGCAAAGTACACGTTGCAGCTTGCACTACAGAGAGAGAGAGAGAACGTATTTCTTATGCATCCTTCTCTCGCTTATATCATAAATAAGTGAATTTAGAAAAATATTCTGTTTAGATTATGTGAATTAAATCTTCTATTTCATTCGTACACGACACTAATATAATGTCTTTTATCTAATCATTATAACATAATAATATGTGCCAGCCTAGTTACAATTTTATCTTGCATTAACTAGCGATTACTACGAATGCTCGTCGTATTTTCATTTTTGTTCCTGGAATACGAATAGTTAAAAGTACCTTCCGTATTCGACGATATAAAAGCAACTCAACTCTTTGGTTACACGAGGAGAGTTAGGTTGCACACTTTCCTTTTTAAACGACAATTAAATGCTTCGCGCGGCACGGCAGGATGGAAAGCACGCTTCCCTTTACGCCGATGCTCAACACCCTTCGGAAATCAGCAAGATCGTTGACAACGAAATCACCGAGCAAATCACCATTCGCTCGCGGGTTCCGACGAACGTAATATACGATTATTTTTTAAAAAAGAAAGATATACAATCGTAACTCAGTCTGTGTAGTCTTTCAACTACAAACGCACGATGATGTGTTTGCACTATATAAAAAGATTATGTATACATTTCTAACTATTAGAATTAAATTATCCAACAACGTGGTTATTTGTACCAGAAAGAAGAAGGCAATTCTTTCAGTTCCGATTGCGCGAAAGGAAAAGAAAAACGGGAATTAGAATTTCTGTTAAAGAAATATTTACAGGACATGGAATTCCATATAGGTATATAGATTATGAAATCAATTGTTGGTAATGGCAATCGAATGAATATATAGTAAATCCCATATAAAACATCCTCCGTTACGTTAGAAAGATATACATGTATGATGTATACGAATCGTGAAAATGCTTGCCATCTAATCCGGTACAAAAAGACGCTTTTCGTTTACCTAAGCTAAAAAGGGCACCTGATGATTTTAAACAGTAAATTATGAATTTACTACCTATTAACTTCTAACATGAAGACAAACATTCTACAAAAAGGAATGGTGTGTGTGTGTGTGTGTGTGTGATGTACGTTTAACGGTTAAACTTTCATGAAAATCGTCCTGTTTCGTTAATACTTAAATCGTTCAAAAATAGCAAAACGCGTCGTTCTGCTTGCATGGGGTACAATGTATGTATAGTATTTATATACCTTTCAAGGTCTCGGTATCAAGACATTAAAAGAAATTTCCATCATGACTTTTCCCGTAGTAGCTTCACGTAACGCGCAGGTGAACGCGAGTCAACGCAAGTCCTTTCTTCTTTTCTCTTTCGATTTATACGTTAGAAATGATAATGGAAAAGAAAAGTAGAAGCACCGAAAAGTGAAGCACACTGAATGTTACACGTATGAATGTATCGATATAAAGAATGGTATGCTTAAAGTACCGTTCGTGTGTATGCAGCATGCATGTGCAATACTGTAATAATGAGTGGTGTGTGTGGCACCAGGAATGTAACGTAACGTATAAGAAAACATTATATTATATGCCGGTTGTCGTCAAACGGTAATGCACGAGATCAGCTGCTGACAAAGTTGACTGTACTGCAATTGGTCCCCACTAATTCTTCGCATCTTAATGCCTTTTACCTCCTTCTCCTCCGACTCACATACCCTGAGTTCGATTTGAACACCACCCGGGTACTCTAAACTAAGCCCGCTGCCTTTCACTTCTTCCCTGGAGAAGATAAATCCCTTTGGCGGGGCTCTCGCGTCTATGATTTGTTTCACACGGCCCAGTATGGCCTCGGAGTTCAATCTGCTCGATTCGTCCGACAATGTGACCTCGACTTCCGTGGGTATTGACGTATTCAACGGCCTACCTATGCCACGCGTGATACTGGGCCTCGAAGGGTCACACGGCTCGGAGATGATGAAGCTGGGAAGAGGATTATAGTGAGGTAACGCGTCTTCCAGCGAATCGGGCGACGGAGATGGCGAGGGTGAACAACTGATAAGCGTTACTTGTCCTCCAAGATCCGTTACAGATATTTGAGGTGGCACCTGCAACAAATGTTCGTGTTACCAAACAGCTTTGCAGGGAGCATCCGGAACATAGTTAGAAAGGAAGGGACTCAAGGCACAACCCAAGCGTGGTGTTGTTTATAGTATTCTCTACGACAGTGTAAGCTCCTGATTATCGTGCAGCCACGTATAACGATTAAATTATAATATATTTAGAACGCATGCGTATCCTAGAAAGGCAAACGAAAAATATTCTGTAATATGTACTCGTGTCTAGTCTACGAAAGTGAGTGGTTACTTACTCTTGGTAATTCCACAGGATGTTCTTCCTGAATCATGTCCAAAGCGGGACTATTACTAGGTGAATAACTAACCGGTGTCGTAGCTGGTGATCTATGATGCCTTAATGGACTCAAATCTAACGGTGTTGCCGGTGGTTGCGTTGGAGTGCCATGAACAATGCTGCCCTGCACTGCTGCCGTGGTCAGCCCACTTAAACCTATCAACCAAACAGATTATGTGATAGATGTTGTACCCCTGTTATCTTGGACATTAATGAGCACTTGACGAGTAATCGAATCTTAAAGTTCTTTAGAATCTTTTATAGATTTTAATAAAACAGAAGGAATATTTGTGAACATTTGTAATAAGCAATACCTTGCGTGATTGCTGCCACCCCTCTCTCATGTACAGGAGATCCAGGAATACTTGCAGGACTATGCGATGGAGATGCTAACCTTTGTAATTGTTGATATTCTTGCTGAAGCGCCTGAATTCCAGGTCCAGGGGGACCTGAACCTTCTGATGCTCTCCGAACAGGTGAGTACCTTTCTGTGGCAACATGAGTGCTTGGCTCCTTGTACGAGTCTCTGTTACCTACTGCAAGCAACAGAACAGAATATTGAACTATTCGATTATTAAGCCTCCACGCAAACACACTTCTCTATGTACTGTACAATATACGTAAACATGTAAGCGTGTTAACAGTGAATATATAGTACACGGAGCGAATAACTCTTCCAATGAAACAAAATGCAAAGAAAAACCACACGAAAATTACCGGTGCTAGTATGATATAAAGAAGTCTTCCTGTGATGTGGAAGCGTCGATCCTCTAAGGTGTGTTGGTAAGAGCCGCGATGGTAGGTAAGCTCTATTCATCCTAGCTTCCACCTCCATAACCATTTCCGGATTTATAACTACATGCATATTACCAACCAACGAGGCATGGCAGTGCAGTGGACACAAAAAACCATGCAAAATCAAAAATAAAATCAAATGAAACACCATATGAACGCTAAAAACAGAATATATTAAAAAGAACGCGACGAACGGAGTGCACGTACGTCTCAAGAAAACGATGCGCGAAATCATAATAGTCGTAACGACATATTTACATCGTAGTATGTGAGAAATTAAAATAATACGATAATTACGGTGCTCGTCGAAAGCGTGTAATTGCGTGTATATGTATGTATAAAAGGGAATAATATACTGGACACTTCGCGAGTATTGTCTTTCCTTCGTCTATATTACTTTTGCGTCGGATTAATCTGATTTCTGGCGATAGGAACGTCTATCATGCAATATAATAGTACCAAAGGAAACATACCAATTTACAAATACTGCAATAGCAAAAGGGTATGAACAAGGCAGTGACCATACTTACAGCTTCAAAAAATCGAAGGAATATAGCAAGCTTTCAAGACTAACTGATATAGCAAATCATAATAATAAAATCTCACTGAGGTGATATTAAATACAATGTAATAAAGTGCACAGATAATGTGCACACGAATACCTTTAAGATATAACCCACAATACCTGGTCTTTGCATGACGGCAGTAAGACCACTCCGTCTTCTCCTGTCGCTGCCCCCAGTACCACTTCCACTGTTATTGCCATTCGCATCTCCGCTTCCGCTATTTACTCCTACGTTTAAGGACTGAGTGCATGGCACAAGCGTTGGACTTCCAGCCTGCATCTACACGTGACACAGAGCTCGCTTTAATATCACCTCCGAACAATATATATTATTCTCCATTCTGCGTCTCTCTTACGGGTTGCAAGTGCTCCCTGCTGCCAGGTTGACTCCAGCCTCCGTCTTCTCCGCCACTAGAGCTACTACCATGTTGCTGATAAAAAACATGAAGATTAGCTCCACCGTCCGAAGCTCTTCTTCCGAAACATCCCGCTGCAATTCATCAAACGTTCATTGCGAATTGAAAGGAATCAGATTGTCGGAGGTAATGTCTGTTGTGTTACTCACTCGCTCCCATAACCGGAGGTGGTTTTAACAAATGCTGATCCTTGATTTGAAAGTTCTGGGGGGGTTGATGTTGAACTAAAGGAAGGTTTAATGGCAGATTCGTATGAGGTAGCACTTGCGGGTCAGTGTTATTACACTGTAGTATAGGAAGAAGTCGCAACGCTGGATCGCCCGTTGTATGATTATAATTATATGGATATTGAGTGGATGGCTGATGCGCTGTGTCGCCGGGTCCAACTGTATGTCTTCTCGTCGTGTGATAAGGTGTACCGGGGCTAAGTTGCATTCCACTCCTTTCTTCCGTTTCTGCTTCTGTGTCGCCGAACTTTAAAGCAAAGAGAGCCAACGGAATGTAAGATGAAATTTAATACCCTTAAAGTCGAGTGAAATTACCTTTTCCAATTGATGCGCTCCGTCAGGTGCATAATCCCCTGTTATACTTTGAATACTGGGTAAACTAGGCATCGTTGGCTCTAATTGGTCGACAAGAAGATTATATATCGCCGACACATGATCGAAAGCATTTCCTTGGACCGCTTTTAATAATGTTTCCGCGCTAAGTCCAGGTAATCTTAACATGTTTTCTATTACTAATTGATTCAGCTGTAGTGGCACGGTTTCAGAATTACACCTACAAACACACAATCGAACATCTTCACGATGGCACTTTTGAATTTCCATAATGTACGACCATTGCGATATATTCCTACATACCCTCCAGGTTCGGGTTCTGTTATACCGTCCCCGTCCATCCAGGAGTGCGCTAATATCTGCGAGATACTCAAACGTCGTTCTGGTTCTACCACCAGCATATGTCTAATCAGCTTTTCGCATTCTACGAAGATAAATATGTTATCGACACATGCACGAGGTAATAACACAACGATGCGTACGACCGGATCGAGATTACATAGACTATCTACAGCAGAAAATTTTATACCTGCGGACATGAAAAATGGTATTCTGAATTTCCCTGAGATTACTACAGAGCGTAATTGTTGCATTGTGGGTCCATCGAATGGCAATGCACCGCACACCAATACGTACAAAACAACACCGAGACTCTAAAATCAATTGCTTGGTTAAATTCATCGGAACTGGGCAACGATAGTTGTGTCGCAACATACCCATACGTCAGCTCGCGGGCCATCGTACTGTTTCCCTTCAAAAATCTCAGGAGCAGCGTACGGCGGAGATCCACACCAAGTGCTAAGCGGAACACCCGGTGTGTATTCGTTACTAAATCCAAAGTCTGCAAGTTTTATATTATTGTCTGCATCAAGGAGTAAATTCTCAGCCTAAAATAGTAAGATATGAAAATGCATATAATCGTGTGACGCCGGCCCTGTTCCCTTAAACCCTTGATACCTTAAGATCTCGATGAACAACTCTTTGCTGATGGAGATAACGAACGGCGAGAACAATCTGACGAAAAATCCTCCTCGCTTCTGGTTCTGGCATTCTTCCATTCCGCACAAGGTGATCGAATATCTCTCCCCCGGGAGCATATTCAGTGACTAAATATATCATCTTTTCTGTCTCCATTACTTGGTACAACCTTATAATATGTGGATGCCTTAATCGTTTCATTATGTGTACCTCGCGGAAAATCTTGGCCAAATTCTCCTCGTTCAGTTTCGTTTTATCTATTATCTTAATAGCCACCTGCAATCAAAGCCCAATTATTAATAACTCGCGACCAACATATTCCTTTAAATGATTGACAAACAACAGATACATCGTTATTCGCTTAAAGGATCAAAGATCGATCGAACGCGCGATTAAATAAAACAGGCACCTCTTTCTATCCGTTACATCCCTCGAAACATTTCCCAAATACCTAACGCACGCTAAAAGCTTCCGAAACCTTGGATCGTCACGAGTGACTTTCATACATTCGTACAATAACAAACATTGAAAACAAAACTGTAAAACAACAATTACAAGTGTCCTCTACACGTTAATACGATCTTTCGACATTCTTCGGGCTGCACGAAAGAACCATTAAACGAATCGACACTACATTTCTTTACATATCCTCGTTAATCAAACCATGCCGTCAACAAAGTAAACCATCGAGCCAGGTACTGCAAATTTCAAATTGATCCCCGCGCGAAATGGAACACCCGAAAAAACTACGCAGAACGAACAAGGCAGTTAACAATATATATATACATATATATATAAAAAAAAAGAAAATGTTGCATACACAGATGCATATCTCATGGACGAATTTTTATACAGACTGACGCACGGTGTGTTCGTTTACGTTCGCACAACAACACTCGATCCGCAATAATTGGTAATAATTTGAAAAACATGAAAGAAACATATTTCAATCGATGTAACAGTGCCTGTTGGTAATATCGGCTCGCTGGACGTTCCACGGGCTTGTCGGTCCCGTTCGTGTTGTGACATTCTATCGTCGCGCAGAGAGCCGTCCGAGGCCGTGGAACGGGACGGGATTCGCTTCTCCACGCCGTAAAGCGAGGATATAACGACAAAATGACGGATTGCCTGTCTGCGTGAAAAATGCCTGAACAGCGGGCTCACCTTCGATTTCGTTACAACGTGCGTGGCCATTTTAACGACGGCGAAATTTCCCTTGCCGATAGTTTTCTCCAGCTCGTAATAACCGACGCGGATAAGTTTATTGACAGAAAATTCCTGCGAAACATCATTGTGCGACGTCGTCGCGGATGCCATTTTTTCATCACTCGTCTCACTCGACTCGTTACCAATCACTTACTGCTTAGTACGCTGACATTTCCGGCAGAGGTGCCACCGGTCGCCGACGGCCCCGCCATCTAGGCGAGCGGTCGGAATTAAAAAAAAAAAAAAAAATGTTTGCGCACACAAAGATAATTGAAGGCTTGCCGTGGTTTTCCGGGAAAACGCCGCGACGATATTTCGCGCGAGAGGCGCGTAATTGTTAAATAAATTAGATTTCCCAATAGAATGCGTTACGTCCGTTTGTTTCTTAATCAACCGCCGTTTGTTTACTTTTTACATGGTCACGAGATTCTCGAATGTCGTCTCCCAATGTCGCCGCCAGAGGGCGGCCGCCGGCAGTTGATTGTTATAATTTCTTTATTAGAAGTTAATACAGACAATAGGAGCTTGTCCAGTTTCGAGGGTCTTCGTTTCTGGAAGGCGGGAATTGGAGCTGGGTTATTTACGAATATCCAATGCGTAGAATATATATAAGTCTTCTTCGCTCTATTGCTCCTCGATTCCCTTTTAATTTCAAATAATACAGAAGTCCACTCACACCTACTCTATTCTATGTAACACCTACTCAAGTAGTAAATATTTCTATAGATTTGAGTTCATTGATCTTGTTTACTTCGGTTTGTGGACGCGCGGACACCATCTGTACTTATTTACTTCGGGGTCGCATAGAAATAATTTAAATACGCGTGTACGTGCGAAGTGTAGGCGGTTGCGTTTCGGCTTAAATGATTCAGTTTATTCCTTTACTTCGTCGAGAATGATAGGCGTGCGTTTAAATGCATGAACAAAGTGCTTCTCCGCAAGTTTATATTTCGTTGCATTCCGAACCGCCTCCTCTATGGTTATGCAAAGTGGGTTGCTTTCGTGTCATCTCCATACTCACGGCATTCCACCGCGAAAACTGCTACGTAGACGAAAACAGATTGCGGAGCAGTTGTCAGGATCCTGTGCTTTAATAAAGAAATGCCATGGACAAGGATTGCGTTGCTCCGACGAATATAACGCGATTCATTTAGCCGCGCACCGGCGATGTGAGAATATCGATCGAATGGAGTAAATACTTTTTATTTATTTAAAAAAAAAAAAGAAGAGAGAGGATAACTTAAGAAAGATGGAAGAAAGTTCGGTATTGTGGATGCTGTCCCTGGTAATGTTGATCGGCTCCTGTATAGCAGGATCCTTGCCCCTAGTTATGAATCTGTCCGAGGTAATTCCGCTCTTCTTCGCGTGACGGCGCGGAGAGATAAGAGACTTCTTGTTCCTTATCTATCGTTTCCTGTAATTGTCACGCACTTGAACCGCTGGCTGCAGATTCTACAAAGAGCTCCGCGACCATGAACATCATGAACCTTTAATCTTTTCAGGACAAATTGCAACTGGTTTCGGTGCTCGGCGCCGGGCTTCTAGTAGGCACCGCGTTGGCCGTTATCATACCCGAGGGTATAAGGGCGTTGTTTACCGGCGAGAGCAACGGCGACGCAGGATTTCACAGTTAGTACCTTATTGTAATCGAGTCGAGCGCAAACTCTACGTTCCTTCTTTTCTACGAAGAGTATTAAGCGACGCGTTGCGATATCTTCGACCGATCGATTTACTCGAGAAGCACCGACGTGTTCATTTTTTTATTCTTAATGTGTTCTTGATCTTTTATGTTTTTAGATGATCCTCACTCCTTAATAGGCATTAGTTTAATACTTGGTTTTGTATTTATGCTTCTGGTTGATCAGTGTTCGGCTAGAAGGAGCGGAGGAAGAGAAAGGAGTGTTACCGCTACCTTGGGCCTTGTAGTTCATGCAGCAGCTGACGGAGTAGCGCTAGGAGCTGCTGCGACTACATCGCAGGCTGACGTAGAATTAATTGTATTTTTAGCAATAATGCTGCATAAGGTAAAGAGAAATCGATCGAACGGAGGCGAACGGGAAGTACGGAGGAATTTCTAATGTACGTTAAATAAGCGAGCTTAAAAATCTCTTGTAGGCACCCGCTGCGTTCGGCCTCGTATCATTTCTACTTCACGAGGGCGTAGATAGAAAAAGGATAAGTAGACACCTTTTAGTATTCTCTCTCGCCGCGCCATGTCTCGCTCTTGTAACGTACTTTGGTATCGGGAAGGTAAACCGTATTTGTACTTCAGCGACACGATCGGTACCGTTCGTGTGCTCGAAACATGGTTAATTGTTAATATATAATGTTGTCTGTTTCAGGAGGGAAAAGAAACGCTTAGTAATGTCAACGCGACCGGCGTAGCAATGTTATTTAGCGCGGGTACATTCCTATATGTGGCGACTGTGCACGTTCTGCCAGAACTGATGACAAGAAATAGCAACTATACGCATCTGCCGACTGCCGAAGGTGTAACAGTGTCGTCTCCTGGTCTTAAAGTTAAAGAAATACTAGTTCTAGTGATGGGCTCTTTTTTACCCGCATTAATCACAACTGGCCACCATCATTGATCGAACATCGTACAAATGGACGTATATACTCTGTACGTGTAACTGTAATTATAGTATACAACGTGTTCGCTATGTATACTATAAAATATCCCCCCTCATTAAAGGGTATAATTTTCTAACAAGCTCTATGATTTTTATCCGAGATCACAAAGTGATGTGCGGGGGATTTGTCGATTTAGAACATCCCCTTCGATGATAAGTGATACACTTTCATGTAATGTATATAACTGTAGAAAGGGTCATGATCATCATACATTTGTATAAATCTAAAGACAGAGGTGTAGGATACCGAACTACTCGTGTGCAAAGTGACAGGAAAGAAGCACTTCGAATAAGTTTTCATGTTTCAATGATGCCTCGTCAACATTATTTATTAGCAAATGAAATTTTTTATACAGAACAGTGAATTTCTCTCTTTACATGATACTTCATGTTGT
This sequence comes from Andrena haemorrhoa, assembly GCA_910592295.1. NCBI lineage: Eukaryota > Metazoa > Arthropoda > Insecta > Hymenoptera > Andrenidae > Andrena > Andrena haemorrhoa. Next base: position 19,851,388 of record OU342943.1, read on the forward strand.
TACTGTTACGATATGCTTCCCGAAGTATATGTAAAAAAAAAAAATATATCCTAAGAACTATATTACATATTCTTATTTAACGGTTCCTGTTTGGCGCTAAATATATACATCTTCGTGAAGTAAATTTTTACTTATACAGTATGCCGAAATAGAAGTTTCATTATCTCTGTACTTCGCCTTGATCATTCTTTAATCATTAAAATATTTAAAAAATATTTAATATCTCTGCGGAGCTGTTGAATTTATCGAAACGAAGAATTACGAGGAGACTATGGGAGAATCGAGATGTGTATGTATATAGAAAGCGATGTGTAAACGTGACGTGCGTTTGGTGAACGATCTGAACGATTATTTTCAGATAAGAGGAGCGGAGTGTGTTGCGCGATTCCGTGGGGAATTTTAAATTAAACGGCGGGTCCGTGCCCGTGGAGCGCTGAAGCACTCGACTCACGAGTTGCGCAGGAATTTCAATGATGGAAGAGAAATGGAATGAAACATTTTCTGGATAATTTCTAAGATTGGATTTTAATGGGTAGCTCGATGTTGGCTGTATTGCTATAGTCTGATTTTCGAGAGTTGAGACGAGACCTGAGGCGGGTCCCTCGGACGGAGCGTGGTTAAGGAGGAACCAATGGTACGCTACGGATTGCGTGCGGCGTTGCCACCATTGGAACCTTTGAAGTCCTTACTTGACCTTGGCATTTTTAGGGTGCGTTCCACTTACGTCCAAATCGCCCGTGATTTCATTAAGCTAGGTTCTCCTGTACGCGACTGGACGCAACGTCAAGAACTTCAAAGTCGATTTTCTCGAAAATTTGAGCGTAAGTGGAATTCGCTCACTGATCTATATATACTACTGGATAGTGAACGAGGATAGGCGGCTTGTGCCGAATAGAAGCCATTTTCATCCGAGGAAGATTCTCAAGTGTGACGTCACACAGCGACTCCAAGCGACGCGAAGCAGACGCGAATAGTGATCTTGAAGGGTGCAAATCAAAGCAAACAAGAATTAATTACTTGTAAAAATTAATAAGTAAAATTAGAATGGTTAGAACTGTTTTGTAAATTTTATTAAAGCATGGATATACGCAATGAATAATATTTTTAAGTTTAGATACTATCAGAAACTTCAATTGTGTTCTTTTAACGATACTGCACACATGTGTTGCATATTTATGTATTTTCTACACTTCTTATAGATTAAACAAATTGGTTCATCTGTTCAATGACATCTTATTAGTAAGTATAACCATTCCTTATTCTAGTTTTCAAATTGTATCTACATTGATTAAATTATGATGTATAATTATTAATCTAATCTTACACTACTTCTTTTAAAAATAAGTAATATTTATTTGTATTTCATTGCATAATGTATACTTTCATATTTATATTCTTAAGTATTAAATATGAATTGCACAGTTTTATACGATATATATTTTCAATTTACGTCAATTTTTATACAATTTTATTATGTCATATAATTTTATATTTTATTATTATAGGTTTTCATATTTATATTTAATTTATTATTATTATTTTCTTCTTTTGGGCTATTTATACATTTCCTTTTGTTTTATGTACGTTTATTTTTTATTACATCTTTTATTTAAAATAATAATTTCCAACTTTCATACATATACTCATTCGGTACGTATGCCTCCCTTTATTATCGTTCAAATTTACCGCTGTAAAGTGAGAATCTTCCTCGGATTAAAATGGCGCCGGGATCTTCAAGTCGGCACACGGCTTTAACACGGGATACGCTATCCAGTAGCATATAGAGATCAGTGAATTCGCCCAATATTGTAGTGGCAAGGAAAAACCCTCGAGAAACATAACGCGCTCTACGTGTTTATGAGTCCTGGCAATAAACTCTTCCTCGTCCTCCGTTTCAATCTCGCTTGAAACCTTCCAGATGTGCTGCGCGCTTCGAACCCGCATGCCTCCATGCCTGTAATATATCTTTCCGCTACAAAGGATTTTGAATTACCCTCTCGCATCAAACCTCGATATCCCTATGTCCTGTGGCTAACTTCACGTAACACACAGATTCATACCAGCGGAGATCGCAACAAGTGCTTCGAAATTCGAGCGCTAGCATAGCCGGCGCGTGTGTTCTGGAACTTGGGGTGACGATCGTATCCTTTGTTATCACAAGCCCGTGGTGGGCATACAGCTGTAATTCACAACAATGGTGGTGCCGGTCGTGTTTTAGGTTAACCGTTGCGTGGCTTCGAGTAAACTTTAGTCCAATTAGCGTTGTGAAAAATGGACAATAGGATCACAATATGTGACCCGGACGAAGAAGAAATCGACAATGAGATTTTTGGAGATATTGAGCCGGTCACGTGGATCAACGACGATCCGAACTATGACTTGGACGAAATCAACATGTTCTTCCATAGGGTGGACTCTGATCAGATTATATACGAGGAGAAAAAGAAAAAATGTAAATTTATCGGTAAATATGTTATGGGTGATGTTCTTGGTGAAGGTAGTTACGGGAAGGTGAAAGAAGTGCTGGACTCAGAGACACTTTGTCGTAGAGCCGTGAAAATTTTAAAAAAGAAGAAACTTCGTAGAATCCCGAACGGAGAGCTTAACGTTCAACGGTACGATAAACAATATATATTCCTTTGCGATTCCTCCTACCCTCGTTAGAAGGATTCTTACAAAACTATTCGTCGTTAGTGTCCTATGTTAGGTTGGTGCACACGAAATGTTGTTTCCCCAATCGAACTTCAATGGCACGTAACTTCTCTAAATTCTCGTACGTTTCATTCGGATGGGGGACAGGAGATTTGTTAACGAAAGGTCATGGGAATACAAGCGCGAGGATGCATCGTTTGTCGTGGTATTAAACTCTCTCTCGCGCGAATCATTGTACACGAGTTCTATGTTCTAATGCGTTTCTTGTATTACTATACCCTCTCTTAGATACTCGATTCATTTCTTCCATTGTTTTCTTCCATCGGCAGTCTGTACGTGTTGTCGTGTATTAACATTCAAAGACGATGAAGACAATAATTTGTATGCATCAACTTAATATGTACATAGATTGCGATGGTAATCACAACTGGGCGATTTATGTATCCTACATTAAGTAGTGCTATTTGTCCTTTACTCGAAAAGAAAATAGAAGGTGGAAGTGTACTTTCATGATTTTTCAAACAGTAAATGCAATGTAAATACTTGGGATCGCGTCATTCGTGTAGCATACTATCTATAACAATTGTCCGTATGTACACAGCATCGGGGAGCTACCGATAGAATTTAATACGAATCGTTATGTCCTTTCGTAGTTCGCATAACATTTTCTCCTGTAAAGATCGCATCGTTATCGTAAAGATAATACATAGCCATTCTGTTTAAGTCTTTTCTATGATTTATTTCTGCAATTCTAAATACTATTTGTTCACGTTCGTTAACAGGGAGATAAAGCTATTAAGGATATTAAAACATAAGAATGTAATTAACCTTGTAGATGTTTTATATAATGATGAAAAGGAGAAGATGTACCTAGTTATGGAATTTTGTATATGTGGATTACAGGTAAAGTATAAAAGCCTCGTACGGTCTGTTTAGACAATTAGACCTTTACGCAGACCTTCGGCAATCGGACCTTTATTTATTAGACCTTTTGCAGGATATGTTGGGAAGCACGCCGCTCAAGAAGCTTCCGCTTTGGCAAGCACATGACTATTTTTGTCAGTTGTTGGATGGTTTAGAATATCTCTATAGCAAAGGGATCGTACACAAAGATATAAAACCAGGAAATTTGTTGCTAGCTTTAAACGGTACCTTAAAGATTAGTGATTTCGGAGTTGCAGAGGTATATATTTCGATGTAGCCCTTTCGATCTTTCCTCTTCGACGCAGCCTGCCGATTTTTCAAGATCTTTACGATTCTGTATCTTCCCATCAGGCATTAGATATGTTCTCTGAAGACGACACATGTAAAATGGGACAAGGTTCGCCAGCATTTCAGCCTCCCGAGATTGCAAATGGCTGTGAAACGTTTTCTGGTTTTAAGGTAGATATATGGAGCAGTGGAGTTACGCTGTAAGTGGATTTTATAGCGAAAAGCTGATCGCAGTATGCGTCGTCAATCTGTTTTAATTGGAACTTGTTACTCGTTCTTCTAATAGAAATATACATATTTTATAGGTACAATATAATAACAGGTCAATATCCTTTTCAAGGCGATAATATTTATAAATTATATGAAAATATAGGAAAAGGTGAATATACAATACCTGAGGAAGTAGAAGAGCCTTTGAAATCCCTTATACAGGGAATGTTACAAAAAGATGCGGATAAAAGATTTACGTTAAAGGAAGTTAAAAAGCATCCGTGGACTATATGCAGGCATCCTAGAAATCAAGAAGAAGTGCCTATACCTCCTCTTAAAGGACATAAGTGGCACAGTATGACTGTATTACCGTACCTGATGGAATATCATTACGGGGGTGACGACAATCCTACGTATTACACTGAACACCAGTTGAACGGTACGTACCCTCCGTGCTCTTACTTTGCATCGTGCAGTATGGTATTACAGTTATGTATCGAAGCTTATATTTCCATGTTACCATAGTATTTAATACTTTACGTACGTACCCGTAACTAATACGAAGGTAAGACGCATGTATGGGATTGTTTAAAGTACCTTTGATATCGATACATTTGCTGCTTAAAGTATTACGACTGAGAACCAGCATTCGTGCGATAGAGTATCGCTAAAGAATTATTACAAGGAGGACGATAATATTGCCTAGCGTACATGTCCTATTGGTTTCATTTGTGACTATGTTTTAACAAAGTGTGCACAGTATCTGCATGCATTCGTTTGCGAATTGAAATATCTATGATATCTTTAATTTTCGTTCCATTAGAAGAATAATTATCGAAACGAGTAACGAAATGAAACATTCTCGCCAATAGTCGCGTGAAAATGTATCAATTCTCCGGCTAAAGATAATTTCTCCTTACGCATCGTGAAATAGGTATATGATTGGAGAAAGAACTTCATCTAGGCGAATTTTAATCATAAAAAAAAAGAACAAAGTAGATAGACAATTCAATAAAATATAGCTTTTGCTTTTTCAGATTCTAAACGGAATACTGAACAATCTTTTTCAAATCGACTACTAGTATTCTTATCAAAGACATGCACCATTCTGTAACAATGACACACTTATATCTGCCTATGATGTTGCGAGCTGACAGAAACGGGTACTCTCTATATAGTGTACACCCTGTTTTTACCCCTGTTTATTTTATAAAATGTACAATGTTATATAACGCGAATATTTTAACGAGATCTTTAACTCGACAATGTCCGCTTTGAATAGCCCTACGCGTAAGCTTTTGCAATGTGCCACGCATGTACTAAATCGAGCGGCAACGTGACAATTGTAGGAGAATTTTTTTATCTTTTATTTCGTATATTGCATGGTTAAGCATAACTGTCGGTCATGATTTACCGATCTAGAGTTACTGAGAGATTCGAAAGGAATTAACCCTTGCCGCGGAAGTATGTAACAAGTGTTAATTGAGCTTTCCCCTTTATCTAGAGGAGAAAAGGCTACAAGAGATGGACAGAACCAGTGAAGACCAGAAAGTCACGTGGAATAGTCATAATAGCAAACCAAATTCGCATCAAAGCAAACGGAGATGGCGCAAACCAATATCATGCATTAGCGTTAAAAAGTTCCCGTCTTGCAAGCCATCGTGATTTCACTCATCGTCACGCTTATTTTTTATTATATACTTTTCTGACCGCGTCAGACACAAAGTTTCTCTGCGGCGGAGATGACTGAGAGTAAAAGTGCTAAAACGCTAAACGGTCGCCTAGCCGCAGCTCGAATTGAGTATAAAATTTCAACTAATTCATACAAAAAAAAAGAACATTAAATGTAAACATTTGTGATATTAATATTAAATAGTCATAGTAGATAATTCATCATGCTCTATTAATTACGAGGTTAATTACTCTACATCCAAATAAAGTGATTTTCTTTCACGTGCCATAATGAAGTTACAATTATTGATGGTATCTGTTGTAGAAAATTCGTTTTCAAAACTCTTTCTTGTCGTCGCTGTTTCGTTCGCTTGGATAGCGACGAAAAAGCTACGCGAAGAAAGCAGCACAGGAATTTGCGAAATTACTTTTAACAACGATTCTTATTATCTTCGTTTGTTGGGATAGAAACTCACGCTGCTAGTAAATTCAACATATGTGTCGCCCTAAAAGTAACGTGCGTAGTATTTTTTTATTAGTTTCGACGTTGTTAAGCGAATAACATTGTGTTCATTTTACTCCTAAATTCGAAAGCCTCAGCTTCTGTTTATTACAGGAATGTCTTCACGATTCTCGATACGTTACTTGTGACTTAGAAACTCTGCATGGTCAGTCCCGGATGTATGCGTGCTGTTCAGGTCTGACCACTCGCGTGCAAAGAGAACGAGGACGGTGAATGGAATGCGCCGAGGGGCGAGCGAGGTAGAATAGCAGCGAGGGACCCTGAGTCTACTTTCCGCCAGTGCGCGGATAGTAAAGAGTGGCAAGGTCTGCGTATGGAATAAGTCTTGCTTCGATGAAAATTTAAACTCGTATTTTAGATCGACGAGTAGTCTAAATGCAAGGCCAGATCAGAGGATTGTGTTTGTACTAATTTCTGTTAGAAAAATCTCACTGATCTGTTTGCACGAAGATCTAATGGAAAGTGTAGATAATTGAATTTTCATTGCTGGATGACGCAGCCCACGCGCTGGCTTTATAACTCTGGAGCGTTGACGCTTGGTTGACGCCGCAACTGCACGTGGTCGAAGGGTTGCTCGCGCTCTCGCGCAGCTTGGCGAAACACGCGGTGGGGACGGTCGGCACGCATACAAGGAGGGGAGAACAACGCGGGATCACTTATCGTTTGTAGTTTTGCGTTGTGTGGTCGAAAGGGACCCGCTGTTCGAGGAGATATTGTGCTTGGTGCTGGTTGATGTCAAACGCGTGTTACAAACATCGTTTTTAATGGACACTGAGAAGTTTCCTCTAACATATGTACATGTTGAGTATTTTATATATAATTGTTTAGAAAACATGATCTGTGTTGGTAGATTCTGCATATATTATAGTATTATCATCGTGAGATGACTTGTGAACACTTAACACAATGCTTGTAACATGACTTAATACATAACAGATATCGATTCTCCTATGATACAAAAATATAAGGATTGTTTCACGTGCATACTTACAATAGATATTAACGAAGCGTACTTGAGTATTATTAAGGATAATTACGGTATTGTTGATTGTTTGAACTTTGTACAAAGTGTTCGAAATTCGTGCTTTAAAAGTATATAAAATATTGTCTATGCGGAGTGATAAACCTGGCATACGTTACAATATCTTTGTATGCGAACACGTTAGACATATACACACACACACAAAGAGAGAGAGAGAGTGAGAGAGAGAGAGAGTTATTTCAAGTACGAATTGTAAATTTAAGATTTAAAAAAAAAATATGCGTTCGACCAATTTATTTGGGGCAAAGATGTATTGCATACCTGACACGCTTCCACAACAGAATTATTTATTTTATAAAGGAAATATTACCAATTGCTAAAGTCTAATGGAAGTTTTATTATGGCAAGGATAAGTAATATTCTTTTTAGGATAAGGCAAGGTCAAATGATATCGTTAACGATATTATTTTAAACACTCTCATTTCGTCTGCGTAATTTATGTAGAAAGGAACAAAGGCATAACAGAAATGTTATAAAGTTGCGTGTCGTATTAATATTCGAATTATACTGAGTACGAAGTTGAGATCATTCTTTAAAGGAATTAAGGTGCCTAAATGCTGCCAAGTACTCGAAGCACACGGAGAAAAGTGGTACTTTTTTCTGGTTTACATATAAGTATATATTGTCCTTATCCTCGTATAAATTACAACCACGCAAGATCAGTTACGTTCGGTTACGCGAGTAAGGACGGAATGGAAATGATAGTACTAGTTCGTATCAGATTTATGCGATAATCTGAATCTTGTTTTTCTTTTGTGAAATCTTTTTACCGTAAGATTGATTACGTACGATATATTGCAATAACATATGGAGCGTTGAATAAGAACTGTACGATAAAAACTTTACGACAAAGTGAAATGTGTACGTTGATGATGATTCGCGATAACGAAATTTGTATATTTCTCTGTTAATATTTTTCTTTTTTACTTCACGTAGGTACTCCGCAAATTTAGATATCTACGGAATAAAAATTATCAAAACCGATATCAGACTCGAAGGGAAAGTGAATTTATACACACAGAGATATATGCGCATTATGTTTGCATATCCGTAGTATACTGCGTTCCCTAATATCTTTTTCATATGCATATTTAAAATTGTCTATTTCATATTGAAATATATCGAACACGTGTAATGCGTTAACAGGCTCAATTTAATTTTGAAGTTACCTCGTCGATTTAATTACAGAGCTCACGTTCAATTACTCTTTGCCATTCTAACTGTAAATCTACGCAAATATCGCGGAGACGCGAAGCCTTCGTTCGAGAATTAATGAGAATATTAAAGTTAATAGATTAGTTCCTCAAGTTTGGCCAGCCATTGAATTATTTAAACAAGCCTCCATTGTTCCCGTACGTTGTGCTATGATTCCAACAAATTTCAAAGTATATCGCCAATAACGTGCTCGGCGTTAAATACACTTGTACGCATAATAAGTAGTATTAACTATGAAAACGACGAATTTGCGGTGAACAATTGTTTGATACAGTTGTAGCTTCGATTAGATTTAATAATTCGTATCGGTATGTTTAATAAATAGAGAAGTTACAAGCGCACACAAGGAAGGAATGTTGTTTAAAGAATTTACTGAGACATGCCGTTGCGAGGCATTATATATATTCAAGAGATTACCTGTATAAAAAGTATATATTATCATATAGGATTATAATTACCAATGTTTGTTATAGAACATATATTCGTAACATTGAGATGTGCATTATGCGTGATTGTTGTTTTCCCATTCGATCACTGCCCTTCCTGGTAGGGACGCGTTCGAAATATACATTATTCAAAATTACTTCCCCGACATTGTTTTGCTGGCGATAGGCGCGAATAGGCGTTGATTGTAACTTAGAGCTGTAATATAAGCCTATTTATACATAAACGATGAGAACGAAAATTACGCAGTTTGCAATTAAAATTGTAAATATCTTCTGTACGTTATGAGTCTCGGCAAGAAAATATATTTTAAATCCAGATAGTACCAAATGGCTACTTTCTTCGATCGATTCGATTCTATTCAATTTCCATACGTATAACACATATTCGTTAGATTACGAGCTTTTTATTACTGGATATTAATACATAGATTACAATTCATAAATACAGAGATATGGATCCATGTCGCAAGCGTTTTTCAAGCGCAACAGTGCCTAATATGATGTACACCTTGTTTTTATAGACAATTTAATTTTATATACATACAACAAACCAGACGAACTTTTCAACTATATATATATGTATATATAGTACATAGATAAAGCCCAGCATAAAATAAATTATAAATGAAACATTACTTGGAAGAATATACTTATACACAATACGTTGCCTAACTCCGGAATCAAATGTTGATTCGCTCGAAATCAAAGTATAGGTATTTCTTTCTAATTCTCATTGAGACAGTAATTGCGAAATAAATAGCTGTGTACATCGTACATATGGAATGTTTTCGCAATAACGCAAGGTATTACATTATTATGCAGTTACTAACAAACAACAGGCAACCAAATACATACATACATTTACAACGAGTATCTTGATAAACTTTTCTAGTAGTAATAGACACGTAGCTATACGGATATACATTAGATACAAATGGAGGCATAAAAATACATGTTTACATTATATGTATAACGGGTTCTGCACATAAATAAATAATTCGGTTTACCATTGTAACATTCGTTAAAAACCATTTATTACTAATACGAACGAAATCTATCACACTGTAAAACATGGCAATAAATTTAATTCAAAGGAAGCAGTACTCTGCGAGTCGCAGAAATTAATTTCTTTTCTATACGGACAACAAATGCACAACTATAGTATTATTATAGTACATGAATCGCCATTGCATTAAATATAACGAAGCTTTCGCTAAAGCTCCTGTAATAAAATAAATAATTTGTAATTTACGAGAAAGTGTACTGTAAATATTCCATTTCAGTTTCGTTCAACAAAAACGTTTCTTTCTCGACTATGATATCTTCTCTTCCCCCCTTTTTTTACATTTCAACTGTACATCTGTCATACAACTTTTGTTTCTAAATTATCAGATTTGCGTGAGAAATCGGAAACTACGTACAGGAAATTATCAAGTGCAGATACATAACAGAGTATCGCGCGACCAAATGAATTATGAATACTGTATGTTCGGCAAACACCTTGGCTTCTTAAGGGGGCATTCTGATTGGGGACGGGGAAAAGCGATGTTGTTTTTTAGGAATTTTTTGCAGGAAAAGTATGCCGACGAACAATTTGAGATTTTAATACAAGTTTCTACTATCTGTTTACTCTATTTTCACATTTTCTTTTTCTGTAATTATAAACACAGTCGGCTCGCAAGTGCCCCCAAAGTATGGGTCGCGTGAAAATCTTCTGTCGCTTGGGGACAACGTCCACCTCCGTTTTACCTGAAATAAGAAGTTCGTGTAAATTTTTGTTCAATAAGAATATGGTGCGGTCTGGTAGTAGAATGAGCATTGTAAGACAAACTTCAAAAATGTGCGGCCATTGAAAGATAGAATGCCGAAGTTTCAGGAAAGATGTACACGATTTTCGTTAATTAAAAGAAAAGTATTTCACATTTTCAGTTGATTCTAGTACCAGACTTTGCCATATTCTTATTGAACAAAAATTAACACGAAATTTTTATTTCTGGTAAAGTGGAGGTGAGATACAATATCCGCAATCGACTGAAGATTTTCAGGCAACCCATACTTCGACAGCACTTGCGAGCCGGCTCTATTGATATTTTCAAAAGAAAAGAAATATTAAAATATAGTAAACACATAGAACAAGCTTGTATTTAAATCTCAAATTTTTCGCCCCGATGCTTTTCCTGTAAAAAATTCCTAAAGAACGTCTGTTTTCCCCGCTCGCCAATGAGAATACCCCCTTAAATCATGTTCTTAAATCACTCAACGGGAGATAACAAGAAATGCGACTTTTTTTTACTGAAACATTACGAAAAGCATTTGCGTAATATTTATAAATAATTCAAATGCTTTTGCCTATCTGCGTCTACGACACGTACGTACTCTGCAACAACAATTTCACCTGATCTGGAACTGATTTACGCTTAACGTGCGGTTAAATGCAATTCGGTCGGTTACGTATGCACTGTGCACTATTCTTCAATGAACAACTTCTAATTCATTTCTACATAAATAATTACAATATTGAATTAAGTACTTATTACTCTAGCCCACCTTCTTCTTCTAATTTCGACAGGAATTTCGGAACTCTGTAGTTTGACTCCACTTGGCGCGTCATATCTATCAGACCCAGCAACTTCTTTATACCGATAAATATTCTGCAACAGGCCATACAAAGATTATACATTAATGTTCATCCGTTTATGCAAAGGACACTGTTCTCGAATTTATTATGAGAGCTGTACCGTTTCCCTTGAAGTTTGGCATGCAAGTACGCCATTTCGTCTTTGGTGAAGAGATCCACTTCCTCAAGAACGCGTAGGAGATGGTCAGGTGTCGACAAGTTTGGTACATGAAGATTTGTACTAAAGGCTGATAACATCTCCATATCGTCCAATACTTGCCTATGGGAATTACATTAATCGTGCTTATTGATCTTTTAATTATCGCGATTCCTCGCAACAAATTTTACTAAACGATAAGTGTCTTACCTGCGGCTAGTAGTACAAAGGATCAATAATTTGCGACCACGCGGCGGTTGCTTTTTCAATAGAACTAAAAGCGCTTGTAAAGTCAAGTTAGAGTATCGTGGCCCGATAGAACCGTAATCTAACAAACGCTCGATATTGTCCACCAAAATGCAACTAAGCTGCGAGCGATATGCATCGTCGAATATCTGAAAAAAAGATTCATTTGCTGCCGAGTTAACTTCTTCGTGTCAACTGTCGGAGAATAGAAAATATCCTCGAAGTGATACGTTACCTTTCGGATTGAGAGGCATTTCGCAGATTCGGTGAAACCGACCATGTCTTCTGGTGTGCACACTTTCACGAGCGGGAAGTCGGAGTTCTTGGCTATCTGAGCAGCCAGAGCCGTCTTTCCACTGTTCGGTGGCCCTTCCAGTAGAACCGATACAAGGCCAGAGCCCTCGGTGGAGCGAGCCTCTTGAATGTAGAGATTGCCATCGGACAAAATCTCTGCCACTGGTTTGCCCCAGTTGATAATTCCACGTATCAGGAGATGCTCCAAGGTTTCTGCGCTTGTGCCGAATGCCTAGAGCACGTAACATAATGTATAAGGCTTTGTCGCGGCGGATACATCGCTAACATTATTTGAACTTCTCTTAAATCACTCACAGGTTTAATGTCGTTTTCTAGAGCATGTAGGAAATCAGTTCTTGAAACCATAAGTTTCTCCATTGCGGCAGGATCCACTTCGACCTTGCTGGAAGCTTTGATCAGTCTGTTCATAGCGGTACTTTGCGCAGCTCTAACTAAACCTTCCAATTCCGCACCGCTGAAGTTCTTAGTTCGCGAAGCTAGCTCCTTTAAATCGACATCGGGAGCTATCTTCTTGTAATCTCTCATTCTGGATGTATGAATGTTAAGGATCTGGCTTCTTCCGTGCTCATCTGGTAGACTGATTTCCATTTGCACCTTTAGAGATATAAGAATCATGTTTAACTAATAACAATTTGAAATATTTCCTTTAAATCGGATTTGTATTTCACTTATAATTAAAGGGCACCTCTAATCGACCGGGTCGTAGCAACGCTTCGTCAATCATATCTCTTCTGTTGGTCATGCCGATGACAAGGATATTGTTTAATTGCTCGACACCATCGATCTTTGCAAGCAGTTGATTGACAACAGTATCGTGCACCCCCGTATTCCCAGCAACGCTGCCTCGAGATTTACAGATAGCATCGATCTCGTCGAAAATAATTATATGCAATCCGCTGTTGGGTCCAAGCTGGAAAGCAAGTTTTATTTATCAATGCTACGAGAACACTGTCGCAACAGAGCGTCTGTTAAGGGCTGAGGTTATCTTTGTACCCTCTTTTCTTCGTCCTCAGCATCGGCGAACAACCTCCTAACATTAGCTTCGCTCTCCCCGACATACTTGTCCAAAATCTGAGGACCATTGACGATTTTAGGCTCCCTGGCGTTTAACATAGTCCCTATCTGCCGTGCCATCAACGTTTTACCGGTACCCGGCGGGCCGTAAAGTAAAATCCCTTTCACGTGCTTGCAACCCAATTGAGTCACGATTTCTGGCGGAAAGACGCGAGACGCGAATGCTCTTCGGAAGATCGCGCTAAACTCTGTGTCCAGCCCTCCGATGCCCATTTTCTGGAAGTCCCAGTCTGGGTTGATGATGGACTGTCGCACGACCATCCCTTTCGCTTTGCCGACAAGATTCAAGCTCGAGTTCTCGGCTTTTTCGAATTGAATAATGCTGTCACCCAGGCAGCGACCCATTTGGGTCTTCTTGGGCACCGTGTTCTGGCCAGAGCTTATGGCGGAAAGATCAGCGGCTTCCAAGCTCTTCACCACCAGACCAAGCATCTTCTTATCCTTGAACTGAAAGACCAACTGCTGACCGACAGTGAATGCCTGCCCAGAGAATTGTAATAAAAAGTCCTTAGCCATTTCGTCGGTATTATACGGTTCCAAAGTGGTTCTAAAACAGATCGCGTTGCAAGTTACATCGTGCGTATTACTTTTATCAGAATGTTCCTTTAAATTCCATGCGGACAGGCAAATCGACATTATATACATACGACTTCTTTTGCAAAAAGTCAGCTTCCAATACAATATTGCACAAGCATTCTGTATTCGAAGTCGGGTTGAAGTGGTAAGGTCGTACTTCGATGTCCTGATTAAGGGAAAGCGTGCCCCATTTTCTTTGGGGCAAGCTGAATCCCACGGTTCCCCTAGGTACCTCATGGTGTCTTTTCACAGTGAATACGAAATGATGATTCGGCGTGGTCGTGACCTCGATATGCCTGAAAAGTGTAATTATGTAAATAAAGTTTGAAATACGCGGAGCCATTAAAAACTAACTGCTTCGATGCTCTGGCATCGCGCTGACATACAAGTGGAAATGATATACGACAATTTAAATGCGGACTATCGAACAGTGTGACTCGTATAAATATAATATTACACGGTCCACTTTAATATGATTATTATTGAAATATTGAATGTTAAATAAGACTCTGCTACAATTAGTCAGAAGTTTCTCTAAACCCTACATATCACGTTGAATTCTCGTTTAATTCTCGAATCCTATTATAGCTATTAAATCAATGAATGACAAAGTAAGTTGGGTGTACCTGACATCATCCTGAAAGTCATCTGGATTGATTATAGCACAGTTGGAGACACTGAGTTCATCTGTGGGGCACCTCACCGCTTTCATCCGCTGTGAATGAACGAATTTCATCGCTTAAACATTGAATAACACTTATCGAGTGCGTGTGAACTTTCATAGGGAAAAGTATTGATGAGGCTTGGTACGAGGAGGGGGTAGACAGAAATAGTTCGATTCGAATGTGTTATAAATTAAATGCCTTTCATATTTATTGCGACCAATGCACGAGGCGACAGATAGATCGAGATAACAGTCGCTTTTTATTCAGACTTACCATTGCTGACATCTTTTTTGACAGAATCTTGTAGACACAGGCCCCTACACAGTATGGAACCTGCAATGCAGGATGTTAGTCAGTACTGTCAGCGGAACCAATCGTAGGAACTTAAAGCTGAGCGTTGTGGCGCTAGAGACTTTGTTCGTATTCGGTACCCAGATAGCACAACGTCCGGTAAAGACTTAAAGACGTCCAGAAGGCGTCTTAAAGACGTCTTAGAGACGTCTTGTTACAAATCAAGACGTTCAGATCTAAAATAGACATAAATTAGACGTCTCTAAGACGAGGTGTGCTATCTGGGGTAGTGTTGCGATCTCCACTGGTGTGAACTGTGTGTTATGTGAAGTTAGCTATAGGACATAGGGATATCGAGGTTTGATGTGAGAGGGTAATTCAAAATCCTTTGTAGCCGAAAGATTTATTGAGTGAATTCCACTTACGCCCAATTCGCCCGTGATTTACATTAGGGTAGGTTTCCCTATACGCGACTGGACGTATCGTCAAGAATTGGCGTTGATTGGCTCAACGCTCGTGACGTCATTGCGCGCTTGCGTAGACGTGGGTAGCTACCCCCACTCCAAAATAGCTACCGCCGGTAGCCACTTTCCAGGTCACACTATGTATACGAGACGAGCCGCTGCCCGCTCGACGAAATTGGGCACGCAGATGTGGAAGGAAAAGTTAAGCTATTTATTATCTTCGCCCGACCTAACTGTAATTTTGAAAGTTATTGAATGCAATCTCAGGTTCTCTTACGCCTTCTGAGTTCAGGTATCAGCTACTAATATTGTACATACGAGCACGTTCGAAAAACTGGCAAGAAAAATCCCTCGAGAAGCACAACGCGCTCTACGTGTTTATGAGTCCTGGCAATAAACTCTTCCTCGTCCTCCGTTTCAGTCTTGCTTAAAATCTTCCGGCTGTGCTACTCGGTTCGAACCCGCATGCCCTTAGAGCATATAAACATGGAGGAAGCATGCAATCTTAGAGCATATATACATGGAGGTCTCATTGCCTAAGTTTGACTGCCTTGAAACTGTCGGCAACATCACGCGAGAGAGAAAGACATGTGCGAACTGGTGCGAGAGAGAGAAGTATAGAGGGCCCCCTCGACCGTAATGCGCATGCGCCGATATCGTGCGAAAGAGAATGACATGGTGCGAGCGAGAGAAGTATAGAGAACCCCATCTACCGTAATGCGCATGCACCGATATAGTGAAATTTGCTGCAAGCGGTATGGTTTGAAGTGACACGCGGTGCATGCTTTCATCATTTATTTGTTTGCAACACGCAATATCGGTTTGGCATTCTTTAATTTCAACTCGATACATATAACCGTTTTTCAAAAGGCAAAGTACGAGCATAAACAACGATAAATAATCATAGTAACCGCGGATCGTCGCCGGCGATAGCGGTGCATGCGCATTACGGTCGATGAGGGTCCTCTATACTTCTCTCGCTCGCACGATGTCATTCTTTCTCGCACGATATCGGCGCATGCGCATTACGGTCGATGGGGTCCTCTATACTTCTTTCGCTCGCACATGTCTTTCTCTCACGCACCATGTTGGCGACAGTGTCAAGCTCTCAATGAGACCTCCATGTATATATGCTCTAAGCATGCAATAGGCGGAAATGTAGACGGCGATAGAAAGAAAAAGATATACATTGGGGACACCCTCTCTCTTTCTAACATTAAAAGAAAAACACTGTCGCCCCTCGCGCTAGAGAGGGGGTGTCCCCAATGTATATCTTTTTCTTTCTATCGCCGTCTACATTTTCGCCCATTGCATGCTTCCTCCATGTTTATATGCTCTAAGCGCATGCCTACTATAAATCTTTCCGCCACAAAGGCTTTTGAATTACGCTCTCGCATCAAACCTTGATATCCCTATGTCCTACAGCTAACTTCACATAATACACAGATTCACACCAGCGGAGATCGCAACACCAGCCCGCACCAGCCCACTAGCCCCCGGAGTGCGCAGCCTCTAGTCACAGATGATTGTGAAATGAGAATGTAAACAAACACACGTACTATAGTTATTAACAAAAAAAAAGGATTATAACTGGCGAGGAGAAACATTTATTAGTTCGACTTAATGTAAAACCAAATGGCTGGAGAACGAAACATTCTTAGTTTACAATTTAATCAAGATGAAGGTGACTATTAATTAGTTGAGCTGTCAAAGACTACGACGAACATTGTTTTTATTACTCTCGATTGTAGTACCGTTTCTGCGTTGTTTCGAAACTTTGACCAGGTTAAAAATAAAGAAAGAGAAATAGTCAGCGGTGAAAATCACATTTACTATATTCTTCGTTTCAGAAGAAGTAGTAGCAAAATTGTAAAGAGGTCGAAAAGAATCTGTGTGCAGGCTAAACTTCTCTGTTCATAAGAATACTATTCATTAACTAGCACGCCAAGCTGTTTATCGAAATTTCAAAGCAACTGTTATCGACGACAACAATGTCTTCACGGTTCTCTTATCGATGACATCATCTTGTGTTTCTTTTATGTTTTAGGATGTTTTACATGTTGCATGGAGTCTGGTTTGAGGGTGTATAATGTAGAGCCGTTAGTCGAGAAAGCACACTTGGAAAATGACGTGATGGGGAGTATAGCCATTGCGGAAATGCTATGGAGGACAAACATTATCGCCATAGTAGGCGGCGGTACGAGGCCAAAGTTCGCGGAGAATACAGTACTAATTTACGACGATTTATCTAAAAAGTTCGTGATGGAAGTTACATTCACCAGCCCTATTAAAGCTGTTAGATTGCGCAGGGATAAGTAAGTTCATTGATAGAAATAACTTGTATCTCTGGTCCGCATCAATGACGCATTTACTTACCTAGGATAAATTTTACAAAACAGAATGGTAGTAGCGCTTCAGCACGAGATACACGTCTTCTCGTTCCCAGTGCCGACGCGAAGATTGTTAACGTTAGAAACCAGGGACAATCCGAAAGGATTGATAGAAGTCGCTACCTTATCTACCGCGCAGAAGCAGCTACTCGCTTTCCCTGGTCATAAGCTGGGCAGCGTGCAACTAATCGATCTTGGTGCTACAGAGGCTGGAATTTCTAGCGCCCCCGCGACTCTTGCTGCCCATCAGGTATGCGCGTCTCGTTTAGGGAGAGTTAAATAACGGTAATATCGTTGTGTCCCCTGTGTACTTTATGTTCGCGTACAATATTATTAGGGCGCATTGGCTTGTCTCGCGGTGAACAGCAGCGGAACCATGATCGCGACTGCTTCTGCGCAGGGTACTCTAATCAGAGTGTGGGACAGTATACGTAGACACTTGTTGGTGGAATTGAGGAGAGGCGCCGATTCCGCCACGCTTTACTGGTGAATATAACTTTCAGTCGTTAAGGAATGAGAGATTTAATTGAAAACAACCACCGAACTACAATTTTCAAAATATAAAAGTTTCGTTTAACGTATGCTTCAGCATTACATTTAGTAGGGACTCGGAGTTTCTATGCGCTTCCAGCGACAAAGGAACGGTGCATATATTTGCATTGAAAGACACGCAATTGAATCGCAGATCTACGTATGTAAATAGAGCTTGAGTCCTTAGTCATCGCAGGAAACAGGCCGGCGAAATTAACGATCTGCTTCTTTGTAGCTTCGCAAAAATGGGATTCTTGGGGAATTACGTTGAGAGCCAGTGGGCACTGGCCACTTTCACTGTGCCACCGGAATGCGCTTGCGTGTGTGCGTTCGGTACCAGGAACTCTGTTATAGGTATATTGAAGGCCAACAAACGCGTCGGTGTTACGTCGACGTACAGAATATTTACGAGCACGCTATCTGTATTTATATATCACGTTGTTTTTACAGCTATTTGCATGGATGGGACGTTTCATAAATATGTTTTCACTGCCGATGGGAATTGCAATCGTGAGGCATTCGATGTCTTCCTAGATGTTTGCGATCACGACGATTTTTAACATAGACTGTACATTATGTTTATAAGATTCTATGCCTGTAGGAGAGTTTCTAGTCACGTTAAATAAGAAACTTCTTGCAGCGAATGTCTGTACAGCGATGTGATTACATTGATAATTTGTAAAAAGAGTGCAAGTCACTACATCTATTGTCTGTTTAACAATAATATACTGAATGTTCTTTAGTCCCATTTTATATGCACGAATCTTTAGTGACTTATGCCCTTTCCAGAACCAGCGGTCCAATTATAGAATATAGTAATAAAGATTTAGTTTGTACAATAAATATCTCTTCTCACCCATCTTCTTCCATCGGGATCTTTAGCGACGTTCGCCTGTGCTTATACTTAGAGTTTCCTGTCCGGATATCTGTCCTCTATCTGCTCCCGTATCTGTCCTAAAATAGTTTGCATACTTACCGAAGAGCCGCACTCGTTGGAATATTAATCGAAAGAGAATTGATAACCGTAGTGGGCCAATCGTACGTACTGTATTGTTCCGGATTTATTATGGGGCTTAATATTGTGAAATATGTTTGTAGTCCTATAAGTCCTACGAAACATCCTACAAACGCACAGTATCGCCAGCCTGTTAACCGGTAACTCATTGCTCCTGAAACATAAAGAGATAAGCCTGAAGAGGACTTTAAGATCTGTGAATCTACATTTATGGAACAAGAACTTGTCTATTTATGTTCGAAAGCGAAGCCTCGCGAACAGAAAAGATTAAAATGAGATTGCACAACATCGTTTTGTATCGTGGTGTCTCGGTAGAATTATATTATTCCATTCGAACAACTTAAGATTCTTACAAGGAAATAACTGTTTTCACCTACGAAACTGTACCTTAGGTTATGTTATATTAATCCTCCGCTAGAGGGCCAACGAGGTATACATTTTCTCGCTAGTGACTGGTTATACGTTGCTTAGTATATATACAAGAAATTAAGAATACCTGTCGTACTTGCTTCGGCAGTACATATACTAAAATTGGAACGATACAGAGAAGATTAGCATGGCCCCTGCGCAAGGATGACACGCAAAATCGTGAAGCGTTCCACATTTTTTTGTCACTTTGATATTTAAAACATATTTATATTAATAACACGCCTAAATTGAAATGCTAGAAAATTCTTTTTTACTTTCTATTCGTTATAAAGCGTAAATACGCAAAATCTTAATTTCAATCGTAAACAATTGTATTTCATCAAATGCAATTCTACTTCGAAACAGAAACTTAAAAGGACAGAGTTAGTTATCGGGGGGGAAATAACATTAGTTGAAAACTAACGAAGTGATGGTTAACAATCCAGGACGCATAAATAACGCCGATCTATCGAGGATGCAAGGAATCCTGTCTTTCCGGTCGCGCGCGCTGCTCCTCGAATTTTTAACAATGGAGCGCGTAATTAATTCAATCTCGGTTTAACAACAACGCGGGGAGAAGTGATGTAGCTGTCAAGAGCCCTGTTCTGCAACGTTACCAAAGATATGCGATTAGTGAGAGAAACGCAGCAACAGTATGGCATGATCGCTGAAATATCTACGTTCCGCGGATAGGTTATCGTGCACGAATGACACTGAGTCGTTTCGAAAAATGTGGAAGCAATGGTTGTCGAATTTCGCTCTAGCCGGTACCATTAGGTTTCTGTTAATGAACTCCGAATATCAGAAAGTAATTAGCGATCGCGTGGAAGTTTCTACCGCTCTGAACTCTTGGAAGAGAGGTTAGGATGTACATGTTAATTTGCTGTGTAAAATTTTTCGTAGCAGTGACATGAATGTATTACAAGTAATGGTACAGCACGATTATGGCACGGACAATGATCTATATACTGATATGTTTATATATATATATATATATATATATACACGCCAATTAGTGGTCATCGTACTAATGTGTTAACGACAGTTCTGTTAGAAAAATGTTAAATATTAGAATGCTCTTTTTATTTTAGTGACGGAAGGCGTGCATTTATACAACTTTGGCATTGACCCTTATATGGGAGATTTATTTCACGAAACTCCTATCGGTTTATACATTTTCAATCTTATACAGTGGTATTTACCTCATTGGATATTATTCATCTTGTTTATCTTCACTGATTTGTTGACCGCTTTACTTCTTGCACTCACAGCGAAACATTATACGACTGAATTGGTTAGTTTATTATTGCTTGTGGTATTAAATAGGGCTGGGACTGTTTGTCGAATTTTTCAGTATTCCAACACTTTGGCTGCTCGATTATTTGGCGAATATAATTTCGATATATGAGTATCCGAATACTAGTCGAATATTTAAGGATGAATTTCAGTGGCAATCTTTGCCAAAAGTAAATCAATTTCCAAGATATTAATCAATTGTCCGGAATTCTTGTGAGAATTTAGTTCGGTGCTTGATATTTCTGTACGCAAGATTTCAATAACTTTGGCCTATTATTCCAGTCTTCATTTCGTAGTTATATTTCTCAATATTGCGTTTTCCCGTAAGAATGCATGTTCAGTTAAAAGTTAAATAATTTAAGGACTAACGAATCAGTTTTTCTAAAATTTTTCGGGGGGATTTGCTATTGCAGAAAAATTAATTCCTCCAATTTTCAAAGGCTTTCGCTTATCTTTAACGTTACTGAAGTTCATCCTTAGGTGTTCGAATAGTATGCTGTGAACTATAAATCAAGTCCTTTAGGTTCATTCTTTTACAAGCTTTTGTTTAGTTTCTGTTGCGAGTTCGTTAGTTTGTCAGAGTGAAATCTTGTAAGTTAATTTTCACCCACTTCAATATATCCGATGGACTTGAAATTTTGCACGCATACATAGTTTCGATGACAATACGATATTTTCACTAAAAAGCTCGAGGTACTTTATAGTAAAATTTTTTTAAAAAGAAGCTTTTATTAAAATGTACTACGTAGTACTAAGTAACGTATTTTGTCGTTTTGAGAAAAAAGCATTTGGTCGGTATAGCAAAAAAAAATAGTAACGATCAGTTTTTAAACTTTTTTGTGAGCTTGTAATGAAAATTTAAAAACACCCGTTTGTAGATCGAAGTAAGTTACATACATGCCTAAAATCTCATCAAAATCGGTTAACGTTGCTCTGAGCTATAAACGCTTAAAGATCGCAGAATAAGATGGAAAATCGCGAAATTCCCGAAATCAGCGATTTTCCACCTAATTCTGTAAAAAAAGTATTTGGACGCTTTTTAAAATCGCATAACTGTATCGATCTACAAACGGGTTTTTTTAATTTTCATTACAAGCTCGCAAAAAAGTTTAAAAAACGACTTTTACTATTTTTTTGCTATTCCAACCAAATGCTCTTTTTTTTCAAAACGACGAAACACGTCACTTAGCAAACTAATCCTTCTAGCTTCTACAAAAAAACTCGTGTCGTTTGGACCAATTTTAACAAAGTTATGCGATTTTAAAAAGCGTCCAAATACTTTTTTACTAACTGTACGTGTGCAAAGTTTCAAGCTGATCGGATATGTTGAAGTGGGTGAAAATTAGTTTACAAGATTTCACCCTGACAAACTAACGAACTCACAACTGAAACTAAATAAAAGCTCGTGAAAAAATGAACCTAAAGAACTTGATTTATAATTCACACCATACTATTCGAATACATCGGTATTCGAATACTTAAATATTTGAATAAGAACGTTCGAATACTCAAACATTCGAAGTTTCTTCGTAGCGTTCGAATACTTGTAAAATATTCGAATATTAAAGTATTCGAATAGTCCCAGCCCTAGGACTATTAAAGCTTCCGGGTACGAATGCGTTGTGCA
This sequence comes from Andrena haemorrhoa, assembly GCA_910592295.1. Lineage (NCBI taxonomy): Eukaryota > Metazoa > Arthropoda > Insecta > Hymenoptera > Andrenidae > Andrena > Andrena haemorrhoa. The sequence continues at coordinate 19,874,031 of OU342943.1, forward strand.
ATAATTTCACGTAACGTTAATTGCAGGCGTCTAGAAAAGAAGAGAAGCTGTGCAATGAAAATGCAGAGAGCGACGACGATAGTTCTGCGGCGTCCACGTCCATGATGTACGTCTCAGCAGGATATTTGTTTAATCCGTACATAATATTAAACTGCGTCGGTCATACGACGACAGTATTCACGAATTTATTGTACTCCGTAGCATTGATTTCGTTGACAAATTCTTCTATATTCTGGAGTTGTTTATCGATCTCATTGTTAACGTTGCAAGGGCTTTATCCCATTTCGCTCATGGTACCAGCGGTCATTTACATTGCTCGGTCTAAAAGTACAAAGCAGAGAAGGAACGTGGTGATCCTTATCGTCGCGGTGTTCGCGAGCATGTTAACTGCTCTACTTTGCATTTCCTATTATATCATGGGAAGCTGGTCCTTCGTTTGGAGCACGATTGGGTTTATCTTAACGGTGCCCGACTTGCGACCAAATATAGGACTGTACTGGTACTTTTTCACAGAAATGTTTGAGCATTTTCGATGGCTGTTCATCGCCTCTTTCCAAATAAATGTCAGTTTATTGTACATAGTACCGTTAGCGTTGAGGATACGACACGACCCGATGCTGCTGGCCTTCTCCTATTTAGCGATCGCTGCCATATTTAAGTCGTATCCTTGCATAGGAGATGTTGGATTTTACATGTCTCTGCTGCCACTTTGGAAGCATTTGTTTCAATGTAAGTCTCTACCGCAGGCCGTATTAATTAAACTCGTTGCTCGTCGGATATAAGACGCGAGGTCATACAAAAAATTTCTATTCTCTTTCTAGATACCCAGCAAGGATTCATCGTAGGCTGTTTCATGTTATTCTGTACAGTTTTCGCGCCCACCGTTTGGTACCAGTGGATTTACTCTAGATCAGCGAATGCGAACTTCTACTTCGGGGTGACGTTGGCGTTCGCTATAGCACAAATTTTTCTATTAACAGATATTCTTTTCGCGAGTGTAAAACACGAATTTGCTATACGACATGGTAACAATAAGGATGTTAGCGACAGTAAGGCGAAGCTACTTTTAGAATAAAGTTGTATCTTACAAAGTTTAGCATTAAAACTGTTTACCAATGTTCCGAAATCGAGAGAAACTACGTATAAATATCCGTAAATTAATAAAGGAGGACTAGAGGGGCGGGGGAGAGATATTTGTTCGTAACATCTTTATTTTAGATCTTTTATTTTTAACACACTTGATATACAACAGTTTATTCAAATATCAATTATTACCAGATTGTATTACCATAATTGTGTAAAAAAATAATGAACAATAGATAAAATGTTTTCTATAAATACGAAACAAACTCTTTATTGTAATCGCTTTTGATTTAATAATGTTTGGGAAATTACTGATTATTCAATTTCCCGAATATTTAGTACTGTCTTGTCGTAAAAAGATAGTACATTGTTATATTCTATAAAAAATAAATCCAACACTATATTGCTTTCATGATTAGCTTCTTCGTTTCTCTTTTACGTACGTATTTCTAAATTAACATTACTCGATTCCTTCACCGCACACTCAAATACTTTGGTTTGATATTGCATACGTATGTAATTTTACAATTAATCCTAGGAATGGTGACCCATCGATTTCCTGGTTATAGAGTTAGCATTCCTTTGGGCGATATTAATGTCCATACATGCATTGTTTTTGTTACAAAACTCCCACAAAGCGTTCCAACACTTGTCTTTACGGAGAACCGGCGGGTGTCCTATTACGATCAATGCATTCTTGGCTCTTGTTACGGCCACATTAAATCTCTGAAAAGAATAGAATTCAGACTCTTATCCCTCGAAATTATTAATATAAACACGAGTGGATAGATCATTGCAAGTTCATACCTTTCGATTAGACAGAAAGCCAATGTGTTCTGCATCGTCGTGTTGAAAGTATTTGGTTCTCACAGTAGTTAAGATTATAATTTCTTTCTCTTGCCCTTGGAATGTTTCTACTGTTCCGACAGTTATATTATGCAGTCCAAGCTTGTTTAGAACCTTATCGATCATAATCTTTTGTCGTTTAAACGGAGTTATAATGCCGATATCTTGCTCTTGGATCTGACGCGTACCAAGTTTACCAGACATTAGTTTCTTTGTACAATACATCACAGCCGTAATTTCTTCTGTATTATAAACACTGAAAATTCAACGAGCGGTTATTAAATTAAACGGGAAGTTTATAAATAATATCGAAACATTGCGCCGCAATTACCTCCCAGACGGGCATCTTATTTCTTTGCCCAGAATAGCGAAAAATGTTACAGGGAACGTTTTATTTGGTAATATCGACAACTTTAAAGATAACTGCGTGCCCGATTTGGCGCAGCATAACAATTCATTATCGTAAAATAATTCATTTGGTATACGTAAAATGGGCTCTTGACTTCGGTAATTGCGAACTAATTTCGTTATGTACCGTGAATTATATTTATTTTTCACTTTCTGATACGGCTCGCATTCCATTAGTCGTTCCATAAGCGACCTTCCTAAAAATATAATCAGATCTTACAAGATCTAACGAAAGTTCGTGTAAGTTCAGTTTGACCGAGCAGTAAAATTTGTATTCACCAAGCAAATGCTGAATTTTTTTACATCGAACTACAGGCCCAAGTTGCTGGTGATCACCAGCAATGATAACTTGGGCGTGCAATGTACCTTCCGTCACTTTACTTTGCGAGCTCGCTATTGTGAATGGAATCAGCGATTCCAATTCAGTGCCCTGGCTTGCTTCGTCGATGAATATGTACGAGAAATGGTCGTATTGTAAATTGAGCTTTACCAATCTATAGAAAACAGGTCGCGGACATTACTGCATAAGCAACCACGGTCGATTAAAGCGAAGTCGAGGTATACCTTGTGCACGTTACCAGTGTGGCGATAACGATCTTCTTCAGAATAAAAATCTGCTTCGGCAAGGCAATCCACACGTCTTCGATGAAATTCGAACTAGGGCTAATATCTTTATCTATATCCTTCCTGCATATACGAAAGAAAAGACAAAGGTAATAAACTGGTGATTATTTATAAAAAGGACTGCTTCACCTTGGCTTAGATTGCGCGTACATCCGAAATACATCTTTACTAGGAAGTATAGCTAATAATCTCTTTGCAATCACATCCGCTGCTACATTGGAAGATGCGCACACTAAAATATACTTGGTCCTCTGTTGCTTCCTGATCTGCGAAATAACGTAACTCTTCAGGCTGCATGTTAACAGTGAATTTGAATTTTTTCTTACCAATAGCGATTATATTAGATTATACCTGGCAAATGGTTTCAACCAGCGTCGTCGTCTTTCCAGTGCCGGGTGGGCCAAATAATATGTACGGCGCAGGATATGCCGAGTTATTTAAGATATTAATTACTGCCTGTTTCTGTTCTGGATTCCCTGCTATACTCTCGTGGATCCAATTCAAATTGCTGTGCCGTAAAATGAACAGAGAATATAAAAGCCTAAATAGCAAGGGGTAATTTCTATCCGACGAAACTTACTCCTTCGGCGAAACGTAATAACTTGTATCTACTTTGGGATACACGAATGGAACCAAATTCTGTGTGTATATAACATGCAGAACGTAATGGAAACACTTTATTTGCCATCTGGAGGTACAGAAATTAACATTGATGTCGCAGCCATAGACCTTCTTCCAATGTTTTCTAAAAACATTTCACAGTCATTACTAATTACGTATAGACACACTCTGCAGAAAATTAACTCGTGTACTCACGGGCTCAACAAAGCTACCGTTATCTCCTTTCCCTTGATATCTACTATTTTACTGTGATATATGCAGCCTGTGCCTACTGGCTTAAGTTGTACCGTATCGCCGACACTAGTAAACGGATCGTCTTCGTCCAAAGTGGGCACCGTGATAATAAACTTCTCACCCAATTCCTTGAGCCGCTGGTTCGTTATGTTGTGCTTCGCGGCGATTAATTGAAGCTCGTGGTCCTCCATATACAATAAAATCTTGTACATTACCTCGTAATACTCCAGCGGTATCGTCTTTACGTTCGGAAGATTGTTAACAAAGCGTTTATAATTTCTACACAATTGACTGTCCCCGCGAGCATCTTTCGAACAATTTTTCATTGCCTGGTGTAAAGCAGCGGGTGGCTTAAAGTTGCTGAACACCAGTGCCTTGCACGTACCGAAGCTGGTGCAATGCCTACGACAGAGCGAACCGTAGAATCATTTTAATTCTACTCAAACATCACGAAGCTATTCTACTTACGTGCTTTTCCCAACAATCGCCCTGGTCTTGGCTTCAATATTGCTCGCCATGATCGAAAGATTATATACCGACGGCACTAGTTACGTATATCTTAAACATACAGAGTAAAACGTACCGGGAACTGTCATTGAATTTCGTTGAGATCCGAGTCGCGCGAGGATTATGCATTTTTACTGTTCTTAATGAGATAATGGGTTGTATCCGATGTCATTAGTCGTCATAGTCATTACTTACGTAAACTTGTAGGTTTCGCATTTGTGGAGTTTGCATTAAAGTTAGAGCACACTACGCTTTTCCCTGGGATCACTGTCGATCGAATTGAAGTCATTCAATGGGTTTTCCTGGGCTTTTTTGTAAACAAAACTGACAGTTTGGCCATCCCAATCCCAACTGTCTGAACCAGTGGTGAAAACCATTGAATGAAAAAACATCAACACATTGTAAAGGTCAGATAATGTTTACAGATAATGTTAGAAGTAATGGAGCATAATGTAAACGAGAAACAAAAACTGTGATCGTTCTCATTAACCATTGTTGTTGGTACTTTTAATTCAGGGTGTCCCAAAAGTCATTTCATAACGTAAGGTAGACACGAATGAAAAGGGTTTCACTGCGTAGTTATATACTATTATCGCTATATATAGTACGTATTGGGTCACCCTGAAAGTTTCCGCGGTTTTCGCCCGTTTGACGTAAAGAATACAAGTCCACTAGAAATTAACATTTTTATTTAAAATAGGCCCTATTACATTTCGCACATTTTTGCCACGCAAGTGCCATTTATTCCACGTGTATAAAAATCCGTATCTCGGGGATTGAGAAACTGAGGCATCATGGGGGCATCTTTGAGGTTTAGTAGCATTTCCTGGCTTGAATTTTGCAAGCCATTCTTGAACTATTCCGTCATCTGGTGCGTCGTCACCAAAAGCGGTTTCCGTCGCCCGATATGGCTCGGTGCCTTAATTTAAAATCGCAAAGAACCAAATGTCGAGAATCGCGTCTGTCCATGTTTACGCTTCATCTATGCGAGGCACAGCGAATGACAGCGAACAATAGCGAAGCACTCGAAGTATGCCAAAACGAAACAAAATTAGCTAATCGTCGCTGTAAATAAAAGAAAAACGCGAATCCGGGGTGTTCCGCGAAATCTGTAGCCATCCGCAGAATTACAAAATACATGGCGCCAAAATCAAAGACCGTGGAAATCTGCAGGATGACCCAATACTATCTGCCCTAATTTCTCAAATGTTAAGTAGGGGATTTTGTTATTGAAACAGGGTTTCCGACGGTTTCCAAACAGGTTGAGAAATTCTGATTAAACAGGATTCGACACGGCCGTCTCCAATGAGAATGTATCGCAAATGAAACTCGGTCGAGGTGGGAAGCGAATGACGCTATCTTGATCACTACGAGCAGAGCGCCACCTCGACCGAGTTTCATTTGCGATGTATTCTCATTAGAGACGGCCGTGGATTCGACAATCCGAGAAGATGGAGAAGATGCAAGAACGAACAACAGTTCGTAGCCACCTGGTAGCCGTTTACAGAGGCGTTGTCTCGTCATAGGGCATCATAGGGTGCGTTCCACTTACGCCCAAATCGCCCGTGATTTCATTAAGCTAGGTTCTCCTGTACGCGACTGGACGCAACGTCAAGAACTTCAAAGTCGATTTTCTTGAAAATTAAGCGCGATATGAAAAAAAGTTACTCCTTCTTTTCGACTTATAATAAGGAAATAAGTCGAGAGAAAAGAGTAAAATTTTTTTATATCGCGCTTCATTTTCGAGAAAATCGACTTTGAAGTTCTTGACGTTGCGTCCAGTCGCGTACAGGAGAACCTAGCTTAATGAAATCACGGGCGATTTGGGCGTAAGTGGAACGCACCCTTTACCCGCAGAAATTATGCGCAGAGTGCCTCATAATGCATTTGCGTTCCCGAGAATGCCGAGTGCTCCCGAGTGACAATTTCACCAAATTAGACGTGATTTGACGGTGTGCATGTGACGTCGATACTTCGTACTGTATTGTACAAAGTATGCTTAACGATTTAACCGTGAGAAAATGGTAACGTTGCACTTATTCTTGATAAAAAGTATATTAACACGTACGTCTAGAGCGTTGAATGCGAACAGCTTCATAGGCTGCCGAAGCAGATACGCGAAATTCGATTGTAAATAGCCCTCTGCTAACTCCTACCTTGGTACATACCTTTCTTCGCACCTGTTACCTTCTAATATCTCGTTTGCTCCGAAACAGCCAAATCGTCATCTACTCGGAAACCGATGACGGCCTTCTATACGCTGACGTTGAAGCGCATTCTTCGCTGAGAATTATGTGAACGAACTTACGGGAAATACAAAACATAGATACTGGCAATGAATCGAGTGTCACGTACCTAGCGGTTTTGTAATTTCAATTGCGATCGACGTAACAAGCGAAGCGTATCTGTAACGCTTAATAATTGGTTCACAGATTCCCCACGGTTTTAGCGAAAATGTCAGAATCGGCAGATAGTTCTGCTGAAAAGATCGACGTTGTCCTTCCCAGGCAAGGCTTGCTGTATCAGGAGGAGAGTCTGGATTACATACTTTGCAAGCCCAAGTTAATCCCGTTAAAGTCGGTTACGCTGGAAAAGTTGGAAAGAATGCAACGGGATGCCGAAATGAAGATCCGAGAAGCTGCGGAAGGAGAGAAAGCAGATGACAACGAATAGGATGTAAGAATTCGCCGGGAAGAAATGTAACTGCCCGCAAAGATATCGTGCGATAGAATCGAAAGCGAGCAAAATGATTCTCAGAGCATTCCTGACGGAAATTGTGCTGGCCTTTTGTTTTGCCGCGACTTTGTTGTACAAATATGGGAATATTTTTCGACATCATATCATCGTTACGATCTCCGTGCTGATAGCCTGGTACTTCTCGCTGTTAACAATCTTCATAATTCCGTTGGATGTTTCGTCGGTAAGCAAAAGTTTAAGGGAGCGGATAGCTCTGTGTACCTACAAATACGTGATCGAATCGATGGAGCGTGCGCAATATAAATTAATCAAGAGTCGACGCTCTCTTACAGACTGTTTTCAGACAATGCGTCGAGCAGAATATTCATAATGCCACGAAAGCGATTTCTGATAGTACAACAGCAATACCCGCGCACACTTGCAAAGAACCGTGGCCCAACGTTCCGGACAGCGTATTTCCAAATTTGTGGAGGATCGTATATTGGACTTCGCAGTGTTTAACGTGGTTGATATTACCGCTTATGCAGTCGTACATAAAAGCGGGAGATTTCACTGTTCAAGGAAAATTAAAGTCTGCTCTGATCGACAACGCTATATATTACGGGAGTTACTTGTTCATATGCGGTATCCTTTTGATATATATAGCGCTGAAGCCTGGCTTAGACCTCGACGGGTAAGTACATATTAATGAGGCGAACGTTGCGAACGCACGTTACACGCGCGTGTTCCGTTACAGTCAGAAGCTAAAGGCCATAGCGTCATCGGCGTCAAACACATGGGGTCTGTTTCTGCTGGTATTGCTGCTCGGATATGCGCTCGTAGAAGTTCCTCGAGGATTATGGAACGCTAGCAAGCCCGGATACACCTTAAATTATAGTTACTTTAAAGTCGCTAAGTTAAGTTTAGACAAATACGAAGCAGAGGAGACTGTAGACGATATACTCGAGGTGAATATTCCGCACCAGTTGTATACCACGAGTTTCTCACTTTTACTTCATTACTCAGTTTGTTTTTTAGTCTTTGCAAGCTGCTACGGTATCTATTGGACCAGGGCATCCCTTCCACTGTAACTTGGAAACGATTTTTCAAAAGATTCCTGCAGAGCTGAAGGACAGGATGAACAGAAGGCAGTTACCGGACGACACGCCAACCGACACACCTTCCGAGAAGTCTTTGATTCGTCTGCACAGACAGGTTTGCGATTACCTACAAATGCCACGTGTATTTCAGTACACGCGCACCCAAATCGCTTTTATTCCATTTCCAGATTATAAAAGCATTGCAGACTCTGCAACGTATAGAAACTCAGTGGGGGATTTTGGTCGATAAAATAATCAATCTAGAAGATGTAGCGAAAAATCAAGTTAGTCACGATAAGAGATTCAAGCCGACTTTCCCCGCGCATCGTTCATTCCCGCTGCGTATTATGTATAACCCGGTTATTGGTAAGTAATAAATGCCAACGGCTCGGGACAAGCTTTGATATTCATTTCTGACTCTTCTACAAATTTTAGAGTGGTACTGGAAGTGTGTCGTAAAGAGCTACGTTCAAAAGGTAGCAGCCATCCTTGCCAGCTGCCTCTCGGTAGCCGTCGTTTGGTCGGAAGTAACATTTTTTAATAAATCTCCGGTGCTATCGTTATTTGCGCGGTTCTTGAACCTAGCTAAGGGGAGCTATGATTATTTGACAATCGAGGTGAGAATGCGCAATGAAATTGTAACACCGATAGCTCGATTCCTTCTTCTTGTCGTTTCAGAATTGAAATATCTGTTTTTCAGTTAATATCCACGCTGGTGATCGCGTACCTGTGTTACTGCGCTTATTCGACAGTTTTAAAGATTCGTGTCTTGAACTTGTATTATCTGGCTCCGCATCATCAGACCAACGAGTATAGCTTGATATTCAGCGGCATGATGTTGTGCCGCCTTACGCCGCCCATGTGTTTAAACTTCTTGGGTCTCATCCACATGGATTCGCATATAATAAAAACTCACATATTAGAGACTCACTACACCCAGGTAAATATGTCGGCGACGGATTATAGGCCCTCTGCGATCGGTGTAATCTATCCTGTAATTTATCCACTCAGGTTATGGGCCACATGGATGTTATTTCTATTATATCCGATGGATTTAACGTGTACTTTCCAATGGCTATTTTAGCATTTTGTCTAGCAACGTATTTTAGCATAGGGAGCCGATTACTTTCTATGTTGGGTTTCCAACAATTCCTCGGCGACGATGAGTTCACGACGGATCTCGTCGAAGATGGTCGAGAGTTAATAAAACGAGGTGAACTAACGTTTCTCTACGTATGTGCTATCGTCTCTCCGTTACTCGTGCTTACGTACGGTGTTTTTCCACAGAGAGGCGCAAACGGCAGAGGGCAGAGGATTCGATGTGCAGGAAGCGCGAGCTTCAAGAAAGATTCAGCGGCTCCACGAACGCGTCCCGTTATAGAACGTCTCGGCAGAGCACCGACACAGGTATATAGTAATTTTAGAAGGACGGCAAGGGTGTCCGACTCGTAAATTTGTGATGAAACAAATTTCGCGTGTTGCAGTGCGCCCTTTAAAGCGGGACGAGTCAGTAGAATCTGCTAGGGCCGGTCTGCTGCGCGATTTAGACCCCGCAGATTATTATATCGGCATGACTTCCGGCGTCGATGGTTACGGTGCAAATAATAGCTTCGATAGAGACTATCAAGCGGACGATTTCTACGAAGAACGTATAGATAATGCAAGAGCATTTAACACAAACACAAATCGCGTAGGACCTCCGCCAAGAGGATTGTTCGACGATATCTAGTTTGTAGTCTACGATGCTGTTTAGTTTCTGCCTCGGTACTAGATTACTAAACGAGTACATTTGTATTTGAGAATACTCACGTTTTAACTATGCGCACTTGGCGCGTAATAGAGTTTTTTATAAGGTTCAGAGGTTGTGAATATAATTGGAATTCCACGGTAAGAACGTAAGGAGAATCGTGCTATCGTTAGTACAGTATCGATTGAAGGATAACTTGAAACGTAAAGGAGCCTCCGTTTCACTTACCTCGATCACTTATATCATACAGCTTCTGGAGAAACGTAGGAACGGCATGCATACGTACGCATAAGTTGTCACTAAAATATTTCCACGAGTTTAATTTACTTTACGCATATTTGTATATTTCACATACTTTTATATATTTTTGACAAATTTTTACTATCGATAAGCTAATAAACACATGAATTGTGTACGAATTGAGAAATGGTAGGAATAGTTTTATTCGTCTATTGTAAAGTGTTATTAAATTTCATACAGTATTTGATATATTTTTAACAATTATATGCATAGCATATCTAAGCGAACGTAAAATAGTGGGGACGAGAGATAGGGATACAAGTAATGATACAGATTAAAGGGTTTAAGTAAGTTCTGAATGCTGCTTACTCGGTCTCGTTTCTCGGTTTTAAACATTCGGAGCTCGACGCGTAACGTTCATTTATAAATCTCCCGCAACCGTGGCCACGCGGAAATGCGCGCGGTTGAAGTCGCAATAAAATAAAAATAGAAGGAAGCTGATTTTATACATTTATGCGTGCTCTTGTATTGCGCATCGTAAAAATAGAAGTAATTCATCATACGTAGGATAATTAACTAATGTCACTGCATAGCCTTATATAAGCTGGCACTTGTAACTCTTATCGGAATATTCAGATATGCCTTGATAGATAAAGAACAGTCCGTTGCATGATTACATTGCGTATGAATGAAACTATTTAAATATTTATAGTAGCAAATGCAAACAAATATTTATCTTCGTTATGAACATTAAGCGTTCAGTGTTATAGTTTCAACGGAATTTCAGTGAGTTGAAATTTATGTGTATATTTATATTTATTTGATGTTATGCGCCCTTAATAATGTTTCTCTACCTAAACAAAAGTTCTAAAATTTCTCGGTAAACGGTAAAGGAGTATTTATATTATTCGATTAGGTACACTGAAATTTATTTATTGCAGTAAGCGCATGTTATATATTATTTTGTGTAGCACGACAGGCATACGAAGGTGTGCATCTTAAAGAGGGAAGAAATCCAATGGTACCTTCTGTATTATGCAAAACGACATTTATGTATATCAATTTTATTGCAAATATTTCATACAGATACAAAAACAATTAAGAAATGTGTCTAAAATATACGTGCAATATAAATGGCTTCACCTAATAAATATTTCATGTATTAACAAATAGAGAGTAACAAATCTCAACAACTGTCTGTTTTCAGTTACGTTCGAAGTATCCTTTTTAAATTTGAGTTCGCTCAATCACATTCCCCTTCTCTCTCTCTCTCTCTTTTTTTTACAATTTTCAAAACATATAAAAATAAATAGATGCATGTTTAACCGGTATACGTTAAATTTTTTTGTATAGATTTTTGTATTGTTATGCTTTTAGTAAAATCGCAGGAACACAGTTTCTTTTAAACAAAAATGTATATATATATATACCCTACATAATTATGCTGAAGCAAAAACAAATGAGTACATTTTAAGTTATATTAATAAACCATAATGAATTACTAGAATAAGTATAATAGGCAGTACAATAATTAGTGGCAAGCACGTTGACTAAGCTCGTTAAATTTCCGAGAACTTTTTATGCGACAAACATTTGAACGAGCATGCTCTGGTAAACATTCAACACTGAACTTAACGCGTAATATAAAAGCCCGAAACAGTTCGAGAGTATTTAATAATCGAGACATTCTTTCGCGCGGATAACAACTTTCTTTAAAATGAATCAATCTAGGTCAACGTTCAATAATTATCAAACATATAAAGATTTATACATTCAGTGTTACCCATAATCCAACAATTCTTTTAATTAACGCCAGCAAGTGTCCTTTGTCTTTTAAGCGACGTTTGTATATGAAAGCTCATCGATTCCGCCTGATCATTCTACATCGATTAAGTGAAATAAACTATGTAAAATGTAACTGATGCTAAAATGAAGAACGAGAGAGTATAGGCGGCCACTATTTTCACTAATTTCATGTGCTCCGATCGCGCGATACGATTCTTCCCCTGTCTGTACCTAGGGCTGGTTAACTCTGGCATTAATAGGAGAGGTTCCAACAGCAGCAAGCTGGATCTATTTGCCCGATAGTCGATCGCATCGTCTTGCTTAAGACCCTGCGACCGGAAGACGTCATTACGGTAGTTCATCCAGTTCTGCAAATCGGTATCGTACCCAACGTGTTTTATAGAGCTTAAAATCTTATTGTGATCCATGCGAAACGCGGTAGGCGCTACACCGCTCTTAGATATTCTAGCATAAAAATTACTGGCGCAACGGTGGTACAATTCAGTGTTCGCCGCGTCCTTGGCGCCGCAGCTTACCAGAAGAATATTTGGTTTCAGTGCTGTCTTCAGGTCGAACACGTCTCGCGGCGGCCCGTAGAAAGGAAATATACTGGAAGCATCGGTTTTGGTGTAATTATAAACTACCAAGCAATGCTGAATGTTATCGTATTGCGAGAATAACGTAGTGCCACCTTCCCCATCCTCCGGGCAATATTTAAAGCACAGGGCATCGTCTTGCTGTATCAGACGAATTTCCCTGGCATGCAACGCTTTCTTCCCGTATATCAAACGATCAGAGTATACCGGACTGTCGCGCGAGCTGGCGCACTGTTTGCAGATCTTTTGCCGAGGAAGGAACAGCGTATTTATCAAAGTCTTCGCAGTCGTCGGGCTATATTTCTCATAATAATCCATGATGTCGCACTCGAGAGCATTGACCTCTTCGTAAACGTGATCCACTTTCGACGAGTATTTCATATCCGTGTCCTCTCTCGTGACTAAGCCGCTTTGATCGATCGGCTCTTTTCTGAATTTCTGTAAAGGTTTGTTCGAGTATTTCAAGAGCTCTTTACTATAATTAAGCTGCGCCAACTTCTGAGGCTCCCCTCCCGATGTCGTTGAAAATTCTGTGGCGTTCGGCAAGGTCTGGATCGGTTCTAAATCGCTGGTAAAAGTAGGCGATACGTATTCGCGCTTGTCGCCCGGCTCGCTTCCGTTCACCTGGGGTTCTCGGATCGGGGGGGAGCCGGCCTTCGCAGGAATCGCATCGGCAGTCACAAATCTGCATGGTGGCTTATCTGTTCTGTCTATGTGCGAAATACCATATGCGTGTGTTTCCGTGCATCGTGTCCCTATAACTGCGTCGGAGAGGTGCATCTTGTCGACGTGCCCTTTGCTTCTAACCCTACGTTCTTTCTCTAATCGCAAATGTTCTAAGTGTAACTGGCGGTGGTGAACACACGCAAAATTGTATCAGTTCGTTCTCTCGATCTCCTCGGAGCGTAATTCCCGTTTTATTTTGTCCAGATCGTAGAGGACCTGAAACACGAAACGTCGGGGCGTGAGGCGGTCAGTTCTACGGGTGCCTGGTAAATATTAGCAGACTGGATGCAAACCTCTAGTATTGAGGAGCCGCTCCATGCCTGAGTTCTGCAGCTGTCCTTGCAGTATTCCCCGTCTTTGTTGGTAAGCTCGGGAAGGCCTCTCCAGTGGTTCGTTGATGCTTCTATAAAGTGTCGTGAAATGATAGCCTCGACAGAATCGACCGTACGGCGTAGCTCTTTCTTCCCGCCGACTAATGGGGCGAAGTATAGTTGAGCTCGAAGGAAATATCCCATGGGCCAAACCCACTCCTGTTGGGTTCATAATAAATAGATTACCTTCGTCTTAGAACGTTTCAGGATTAAATATACTTTCGAGACCGATTACTTACAGGGCCCTGATGATAATTCCAACCATGAGCTAATTTAGTGTCCCCGCTGTCATTAGAATTATCATAATATCCATCGTATGCCCAATCGGCAGGGTCTAATGTCTTCATTCCAAGCGGTCCTTGTAAAATCTCTTCAGCTTTCTTCAATGCTGCCCACGCGTGTTGCGGATTAAACAATTCTGGTGCCTTTACAAATAACAGTATTTGAATGTTTCGCGGCCGAAGCTTGTGTTCAGTGGCGGATTTAAGAAAAAAGGCGCAGGTGGCAAACGTTCTGAGGGGCCCATTTTATCGGGAAAATGAAGAGGTAGTTTACTAAAAACGGGTCAAGTGTAGTAGTACGGAAAAAATCTAGTGTTTGGTTAAAATGATAATTTGTTTTGAAGATAGGGTCCTAGGGGGCCTTTTGGGCAGGGGCCCATTTTATCGGGAAAATGAAGAGGTAGTTTACTAAAAACGGGCGAAGTGTAGTAATACAGAACAAACCTAGTGTTTGGTTAAAATCATAATTTGTTTTGGAGATGGGGCCCTATGGGGCCTTCTGGACAGGGGCCCAGGCGGCAACTGCTCATCAGCCGCCCTGTTAAATCCGCCACTGCTCGTGTTATACATTATTCGAGAAATGAACTATGAACGTGAAATACTCACGACCACCATTGCAATCGGAAAGTTAGGTCGCAGTTGATAATCTGCCCATGCTTGTGTTGCTCCGTGGCTGTCTTTGAATATCCCACGGCGATGAATAAGTTCTGGATTCAATTCCCCGTCTGTTGGCGTTTCATTCACGTAGAAGTACTTCTCGAAGTTCAGTGAAATCTTTTCTGCCCACTGTTTGTAACTCCATGTTACGACAGACCCTGCAATAATCCGAAATCGTAATAGGGAACGATTATGAGAGCAGATAGATTAAAGAAGTGTATCGCACCATCGCGGTTCTTTCTTTGCACGCTGCCATGGGGGAAAAGATTCTGCTTGTACAGTTCAGCCAGGAAACTGAGGATACTCTTGCTGAGCCCCACTATTTCTACAGCTGAGCCATCTCTTGGTGTAGCGGGTTTCCCTTTGTTGCCAGCCTTCTCGGAGGATCCCATTTTGTCCATCCATGTGCCGCAATTTGCATCATTCCCGCCGAATATGAATCCAGTCTCTGGATGTACTCCAATTTGATTATTAAAGCCACGGTCAGTCATGTGTTCGTCGATCTGTCGGCCGGCGTTTCTTTCTCTGAAGCAGAGCCCTTGAAAGTGTGTCGAAAGAGCCTCTTGGATGACATCGTGCAGGGGTTGGTCCTGAAAGTGCATCGCGGGGTCTAGGGATCAGTTTGCTCGCGCTAAATTACTTGTACATACCACTTCGCCTGCAGGCAACGGAGGAGAATCATCAGTTGGGAACAGCCTCGACACTTTATCCGTCAGAATTTTCAAACCATTCGGCATTTCTTGTATGTAACATTGGATTGTGTACAACCACCACCACAAAGAATCGCGACAGTTGTATCTAAAATTATATTGAAACGATTGTTTGAAGATTAAAAGAAATGACGATGAATAACCCGAAGCACAAAGGTTCATCCTTTACCTAGCATTTTTTCCTTTATCGAGTAGATTCGGAATAAGACCATGTCGTAAGGTTCCCGCGTAACCAAGAATAACGAATCTGGCTTCCGTGTATCTGCCAGTTAGTATAAGTAAACCTCTCAGAGCAATAAACGTGTCTCTGCCCCAGTTTCTCATGTAGCCGGTCGTAAAGTGTGGCAAACCAGCAGAAAGCGTCATGCATATTTGCTCACTTTCGCCGTTATATTGTTTAATCGTCGGCTTGGGAGGGTCCAGATCTAGAGATAAATCTGGCAACGGGGCTGATCTCACTATGCCTCCCACTTGTATCGAAACCAAAGACAGAGTCTTGATGAAGGTAGAGCCATCCTTAACAAAACTGAAACCCCCCCCACGAAAAATTATCAAGCGTTAAGATGGAAAATATGAGTCCATGTTTGACTACGCACCTCGACATCAAACTGTAACATTGTTCGAGAAGAGTCATATAAACGTTTACGACTATAACGTCGAAGTAGCTAGGTACTAAGTAACGAGGTATCAGTTTAAATGGCTCGGCAGCTTCTTCGAGCCACATTCCAAGGGCTTTGGTCCCATCGTCTTCTTTCAATCGCTGCCACGTGTAGTCTGCGTGGTATTTTTAAATTTCGTGTTTTTCAATTGTATACCGTTTAATAAGAAATTTAAAGTCTAGTACACTTACCTATTAGCCAATTACCCTGTCTGAGATTAATGCATACTGGGTGACCAAGATCATTATTTGGACGAATATCAGCTAACAAGGAAATGACGCCTGCAGAAAAGATTCTCTGGTTGACATATATAGTGTACCATATAAGTAAACGGAGGAAATATACCTTGGAATCCTGCATAGACGAGAGGGCCATATCCAGGAATATCGTAAACGCCAAATCTATTCGACGTTTCGTCGCGTTCCTCCTGATCACATCTGTACAAGGCTTTGTTTAGATCGATCAGGTCCATGCGAGACGCAATAACGCGCAAATCTGAGCTTTTCTGCGATGTGAT
Organism: Andrena haemorrhoa; assembly: GCA_910592295.1. NCBI lineage: Eukaryota > Metazoa > Arthropoda > Insecta > Hymenoptera > Andrenidae > Andrena > Andrena haemorrhoa. The sequence goes on from OU342943.1 coordinate 19,890,419, forward strand.
CACCGAGATGGTATTATGAAGCTTCGCGAGTGCAGGTTTTATGTTAGCGTGAAGCGATACTCTGAAATTAGAATGTGTCAACATCCGCGTCGATAAAGTAGCTTTAATCAATGATCGTAGAGAAGTATTACCGAATTGCAATAACGGAGCCAGGCTGAAAGTTTACGAAATTCAGTTGAGTTATCTTGGGATCTCCGGAATCAACTTTCTCCAAAATTTCCGAGTCGCAAATCTGTATATGCTCTTTGAGACTTAAAACGTACTCGGACAAACCATTTATGTAAGTTTCATCTCGCACACATTTTTCGGGGTAATGGAAAGGTGAAGTTCCATTCCTGAAAACGGCATGGCGTTGAAAGGGCTTTGCAATATGTAATAATTACTGAGAAATGTTTAAAATCTTACTTTACTCCCTCGTGGGACAATGATGCTTCCAGAATGATTTCTTCCACCACACCTTCCACCCGCAACGGTTTCACGTGTCTTCTCAAATCGTTGGCGTTCGGATCTGGATGCTTGAAAGCTGTGAAAGCAACTAGGACTACGCTGTCATGGCTTGTTAAAGAATGTCTTGTTACGGCTACCACATCGGTGTCCATTTGGTCCACGAAAACCTACGATTTCAGCAATTAACGTTTGAATAACTTGCACGCAATGGGTATTCTTCTTTCGTAGAACATACCTGAGAGAACTTTTGTTGCCCAAGAGTATAGTGCAGATCGTTCAGCACTTTCTTCGCTGCGATTATGCCAGTTTTGGAGCTTACGAGCCCAATACCGTCCACCAGACATTCGTCGTCTGTCCAGGCAGCATATTGCCTGTCTTCATCTACCACGTGTATCTGTAGAAATTAACGAAACTCCCTCTGTGTCACGTCAGGTGCTACGCGTCAGAAAAAAAAGCATAACGCAAGTAGTAAAGCTTACGTGATGAGGAACTAGTTCATCGTATCCACGATTACTGCCACTGCCGCAAGCTGCCATTGACACGAGCGCAGCGCTTGGAAGTAAGTCGAACACGCTGCGTTTCTCCACCGGGCTAGGGTTGTCGTGAGTTAGATCTAAGAAAAGCGCGTGTGCTATACTCGGTACCAACGGACGTTTTCGTGACTGCAGAAAGGCTCCGACTGGTTCGCCTCCATATCGGTACACCAGCCGCCCTTCTTCGTGGCTATCCCACGCAGACATAGCTTCTGTTGCGAGAATAGAGAGCCAAGCATTCAATAACAATGTACATTTCTGTTGTGAAGCCTCGATACAAATCTACAGACCTCGAATCAAAGAGGTGATGCCAAGTCGATTAACAAATATATTGTCCTTTTGGTCGGAATTAGTAAATAATTCTGCAACCACGTACAACTCTGGGCGGACCCGACGAGCAACATCGAGCATATACTGGAAATTTCCAAGACGAGTTAGAGAGAATCGAAATTTATGTATGCTATAAACTTTATACCTCCGCAACTGGAATAGGCGTTGAATGGCAATTGTCTAGACGAATACCGTCGAATATTTTAGCCGTCTGTTCAACGTAAGTAGTCATATGTTGCCATAGGAAAGGGCAGTCTTCTGGCTTATCACCGAATCTGCAATAAATACGGTGTACCGCGTTAACTCTACTACCTACTTTATAACGTAATACTAACTTCCCGAGAGCAGTCGCGTTACCTCAACTTCACGCTGTCACCCCAAGCAATAAGTTCTCGTCTTATGTAAACGTTACAATCGGGATCCGCAAAGTTTTTCAAAGGATCGCCATTCATCACCCAGCCGTTATGAACCATTAAATAGCATCCAGTGTCAGAGTACATTGTCGCTTCTCTTTCGGTTAATGTTTGAGGCGCCCCGTAATCAGTAAAATATCTGAACGCAGAGTTACAATGATGTAGCATTCTTTAGGATACCTTGGCAAGATAATTATAATCTAATGATAATAAATTTTTGTAGGTAAAATATACCTAGGAACCAGTGGATTCCTCTCACTTATCTCTTTGAGCCTTGGCCCGTCGGGTTGCACTCTAAAATATCTTATACCAGCAATCGTATTCTCGATCGCAGCGTTCAGATGATTCTGTACCTCGTTAACGATTACGTCATTGAGCTCTTGTAACTTTTTCCTCAGGTCCTCGGCGCAACGCTTTAGACGAGTTTCTTCGTCAAAGCAGTCAGCTCTGTAACAGCAATGCGATTAACGATGTGTCGAACGAACAATGCCGAGGGAACAAATACGATTAAACACTGATGTACAATTATTACCTATATACATTGTACTTTCGCAATGCAAGTTGCATATTTACAGTTGCCTTTAATCTACGAAATTGCGGGTCTTGGATCACTTTAATGTCTTCCAGTATTGGTTCAGTAATATCCTGAGGCATCTGATTTCGTGCTGTATTCAAGAATTCAGCGATAGTTTCATTCACATCTAATATGTATAATTCGTGTATCTTTACAAGCGGTAGAAAGTAAGTGTGAAGTCCATGACGAATTGACTGAAATTATGAAGAATAATGATTGTTGTTATGAGTTCATTATTATTGCGCATAGGCGCTAATATAACGGATTTGTCTCACATTTAAATGTTCCTCGGTCTCGACTACCGAAGGAATGCCTTTAAACTCCCAGTCTCCAGCTGCCACTTGAACTGTTAGCTCGAATAACGCAGCATCCAAGATATATGCAGGCCGTAAATGAGGACTATTCGAACAATTATATGTACACTCTGGATGAGACACTAAGAAGGAACTTTCGTTTGCAGTATGATTTAGAACAATATCACATATACTCAGCATCTGCAACGTTTCACATTAAAGACTTTGTAAAAGGCGCTGCAGAAAACAGTTGATTATACGAAGGCATATTACGTACATTCCACTCGTTACGCATTTTATTAGTGAGTCCTTCGACATCGTCGTACGTAATTGATTTCTCATCATCGTTAAAGGAAGGATTTAATTTCAATTGATCGCTAAGACTGTAACACGATTTAGAGTATCCCAATTCCTAAAATATAGGTGTAGAACGAATAAATGATGTGTATTCCGTTCTGTGTATAAAGTGTGTAGTTTCGCGCAGCGAACATATTACCTGAATCGGCGTGAAATGAATTACATTGTATCCAGAATTTCGAGCCACGAGTAACTTATCTTCCCAGGTGGAAAACGGTCCCAAACATTTCGCCAGAACAGTTTGACATTGCACGCAGTCCAACGGTAGAGTTTCTCCATACTCTCCTACTTTAAGTTCTGGATCCACCAGCAGGTATCCAGACGCAATGGGTTTTACGTCTTCGGAACTAAAGAATTCGACGTGTTCGAGGCTATCGATGGTGAATATTCGTTCGTAGTACTCGTAGAAGCTATACTCACTTAGGGTCTGTCAGATAATAATGGAATGAACCAGCCAGAGAGAGACGTATGCTAGCTGCTTCGTGCATCCATTCTAGTGGATAATACGTGTGCCTCTCGAATTTCTGATTTTCGCCTAGAGGATGATTTATGAAAAGATCGAGCGTCTTCCCAAGCAGAGAGGCACCCAATCGAAATTCCACTCTCCATCCTGTTAACAGTTGCGTTCATTTCGTTAGTTGCACCAGCGCGGCGAGTAAAACAAATCTCTCACGTACCTTTCTTCAGTCTATACAGTATACCATCGAGATGTTCTCCATTGTTTATAGTTAGGACTCTTATTTGCTCAGAGTCGTGACTTTGCGTCGATGACATGTGTTCTGTCATATTTTCCACAACTGCCTAGAACCACAAATTTCATAATATACTATCGCAGAATCTCGAAGTATTCCATGTTCATTTGCAACGTACAGAATTCTCATTATTTTACAAATACATCGACGCGGATTTAACATAATTACAAACGCTACTCTGTTAATTTTGTTTAGACATACATACAAGAGTTATAACTTGCAGAAATTAAGATATTCTATGTACATATATGATCATCGTATAATAATACAAAAAAATTGTTGATATTTCCATACTTTTACAACATTTACACATTAACACAGTACGGTATATCACCACCATTGTTAAAAGCACGACACAAGACTCCTTCGCAAATGTACAGACGAGTGTCTATAATAATTACCCAACGAATACACCGAAGCAAGAAAATTTACTGAATAGCAGATCGTTATAGAGCCAGTAAGATAATAAATCTCGAACCAGACATGCATTACGGTCGTAGAAGAGACGGTACTCTCGGAAGGCAAATTCCCTCTCGGGAGATTAGTACTTACACGGGGAACGTGGTAAATGGATAAATTCTTAGCCCACAAGTCCCTTAATATAAGTTAGCAGCACAAAGCAGCCAGCGAGCGTACAAAAAGCATGGTGTTAGATTACAGAGTCACGCTGGCATGAGCACGCATAAAGCCGAGAGCTATTCTCACTCTATCTGCTTGGATTACCTCTTTGTAACAGTATAGACAGAAGCAGGCTCCCTACCGCGATATTAATTGTCCATTTATTACTATTATTTCCTTCTCGCCTACCGCGCAATCGAGTTCTAATAAACTTAACGGACAAACAACTAACTCCGACGCCACAACTATCCCAATGTTAGAATAATAGTCTGGAAATATAAAGAGGCTTCAAGCTCCTACAGTTAGGACTTCGCTCCGCTAATCCTTCATTGCATTCGACACCGCGACCGTAACGTATTCGCGATAGCTTTAGACGCGGATGATCTTTAATTAGATTATCATTGTTATGCTACACGAATGTCGCAACACGACCATCCATTATCGATAGTAATTAAGCGAGTTATGGTATTCTTATCATTCGAAACAAAAGATACATGTTAGGGGTTAATAAGACTTATCGCTGTGTCTATTTGAACTTACATAATACCAAAGACATTTTAAGTAGTGGCATTTGTAAAATTGCTGAAGAACACTTCTAAGCTTCCGTATTAGTGTCCTTGTCGCATGTCGAAGGAAGTTACTTATCGCAAGCACAGAGCCCATTCTCGAAATAAATAAGTCATACGGCAGAAACCACTTGTTACTAAGTGCAACGAATTCTTTAAATTAGTTTTATATTATCGCAGCTCTTATCACATTACTTTTTTTTACTTAAGCAAAGGCCGTGTCTCTGCTACCTACAACAAATATAAAGGAGAGATGCTTGAATATTTAAAAAAAAAATATGCCATTAAGTTACTTTTAAAAGCAAAAATTATATACCTCTTCTAGTTAATTAACAGTACGAATATCATAAGCCGGTTGGACTAGTCTCTAATATTTATTGTTCCAGCTGTTGTATTAAACCAAGATGATATTTCAGAAGACTGTTTTATTCGATTACTTGAATACACAGAATATATAAATATATATAAAGATATAAAGTATTCACATTTACAATGCGGTAATTGTTGCTTCCATTTTCTACGCGATTCTAAAAGAGGACACTTATGCGCCGAGTCTATATGCGTACTGGGAAAAAACACTCAAACGGAATCACTGATTAATTCAATAAAACTGTCCGGGCAGAGATTAAAGATTCATAAAGATTAATGTAAATAAGAATTAAAAATAACTTTATCAACAGCTAGCGTGACACAAACATACTTGTTGAGAGCTGAAATATGTGTCAATAAGAAATTATCCTGATAACAATATATCGTGCATATATATATATATATGTGTGTATGTAATGGGTTAATAAATGCAAACAAAGTCGTAATTAATATTTCGCCTCATGCAATGTGACGGAAACGTTACGGCGGCTCCTCGGCAAACAAGCATTAAAAAAATCTCCCTCTCGTATTTATTTCTCCTACCTGCCTAGTCTGTTTATCGCAAACTCTTCGAAATGAAAGTCTTATGTTCTCGTTCGAAAGTAACAATAGGGAACTGTAAACAAAGTGTCATTGAACGAATCGACAAATTGCTAAGCAGAATCCAACGTGGCTCTGTGCGAGTAAAAATATAATTTCGATCACTGCGCGATGCACTAATTTCTAATATAATTAAGTGATTCCTCGCGTCGGTCTCGCTCGAAGTTGACCTCTATCATAACAAAGGCAAACTTTGAAGGTCACGAAAAATAGAGGCATGGTTCGAGTTAAAGGGACGAAAGAAGCAGACGACAGGTTGCGGTTGATGGACAGAATTCGGGCTCATTGATTGGATGATCGCACACAGCACCTCCGTGCACGTCTTTTGAACGCCTCTTCACCCCCGAAGAATTCATTTTTAAAATCATCTCATTGCAATTGCATCCCCGATCATAAATTTATATGTAAGCAATAGTACAGGCATCGTTGACAAACGACATTTTACTAAAATGGCGAAAGCACGCCTTTCAAATAGCGATAGCTCATTTTATTCCCAAATCTGGCTTGTTGCCTTGTCACGTTCGTCCGTTGATTCGCATCGAATTGTTAAAACAAGATTTAAAACTGTACCCTGAACGCGGCACACTCGACAGAATCATGCCACAGCGGATATTTGAAATGCCACCTCAAATTGGGCGCCAAAGTGGACGAAAAATTTCGAACTACACAGGAAACGTGCAATAAATCGTACGCGTCTTCGTGTTAAGTGGGTTAACCCTGTAACAGAATACCAAGTGACTGTACAATATCGCCGGCACTTGTAACAATACTTTTCTCACGAATCTACGGAAAGGGAACGCGAGCAGTTCATAAATGAATAATGATAATCGTTTTTTTCCAGTGCTACGACTGATCGGAATATTACGACGACACGGTCGAAGATGGGGCATCGTCGCAGGTGGTATTAGATTCGTCGAATTCTCGGGAAGACTATGAAGGATTAATAATTCTCCAAGCGGCATCACGTTTGTGTACATGATAAGAGTAACTAGAAACCGGTGATATTCCTTGTCATCTGCTGTCATTCGCTTTCTCTTTCGCACATTATTTCAAAATGGCAGCCGCTACGGACGAGCTGAGTAAGTAATCTTGAGAAGAAATCAATTTATTTCGCGGAGAAACGTTTCCGTCCGCGATGACAGAGGCTGGCGTCGTAAATTACACGTTCGTCCGTCCAATGGGAGCGTTATTGCTAACGATAACAGCGTATTAAAGATATCGCGGCTTCGAAAAGAAAGTCAATTGTCATGCCTTCTTGTAGAACGCAACTTCAAATATATCGTTTCCTTTCTTTCTAATTCATGTTCAAATCTCCGTTTTATAATCTCCTCTCTTCCCCTTCATGCCTTTCATTCTCTGCTAGGCGTGCGTTCAGGTCTGACAAGTAAGCCGCACCGAACGGCGCACTCGTTTCCCTCTCGTCGTTTAAGCCTTTGCGATGTCTCAACAGTTATTGTATCGTGCGAGCAGCAATGATTCCGTCGCGTACAGTCGGATCGCCATTCGACGTGTCGGCGATGCGAAATTCTTGAAGGAAACACGTGTATTAGTATTTTTGTTTTCGAATAAACGATACTTCGTCGGATCGGACGAAGCACGTTAACGTTAGCGAGGAATAATGTAATCGCAATGTTGATAAGTAAATTCGTACGCCTGCGTTTACGAAGCGTTACGCCTGTAACTTATTGTTTCACGACAGTTTTACTAGAGCGAGTATTCCTTCGTCTGGGATTCGCGCAGTCCGATGAGCAGCTACAAGCGGCGGTCTGCAAATTTCTGCCTCCGGTTTTACTGAAGTTATCCAGTGCACAAGAGGGCGTCAGGAAGAAAGTGATGCAGCTGCTGATCCATATAAATAAACGAATAAAAAGTAGACCCCAGGTCCAGCTACCAGTCGAGGCGCTTCTGTTACAATACCAAGACCCTGCTGCCAGTTCGTTTGTGATTGTACGTCGCTGTTAACAAGTATCGATTTCAGTAATCTTCTGTCGGGAATTTATCGTTACATTACGTGTTCGCAGAATTTTACAATTATATACATAAAACTAGGGTACCCTAGAATGGAAATGCATAAACAGGCCGAATTAGTTCCGAGTGTCTTGAACGCTATAGAAGGAAAGCCGTTGTCGCATCAAGATAGGTTCGTCGACAACTTTCTCAGCTTTGAGCATTGATTTAGAAATTCTTGACGAGCTCGCTCGCCCGAGATACTTGAGTCTGCGAATAATGTTTCAGTTTGCTGCTTATAATTATGCCTGCCTTGGGTCATATCAAGGTCCCGCTGGATTCAGACAAGCGGGCGTCGCTTCTCGGCTTGCAAGATAAACCTTACGTAGCGAAGCAGTTGATCAATTTTATGCTGGACGTCTTGTTGTTACCATACGGGTAAGATTATCTGTTACGCAACTCGCGGTAGAGAAGGTATTATAGAATATTGTTGTTGCAGGTCTGTAGGGCAGACGGAGAATCAGCAGCCAGGTCAAGCTATCGATTGGTCCCAGTTCCCCGTGCCGCCGGGATTGAGCGAATATGCATTTAAACGTGTGATAGGTGAAAATCCACCGACAGCGGAACAGCTTGAACAAACAAAGTTAGGCATCGTTAAGTTCCTTAGCGGAGGATTCTTCCCCGATTCAGACATTCTCATACACTTGATAGTAGCGGCTGCGGACACTAGATTCAGTGTCGCTAATATGGCGGATTTAGAATTGAAGAAGATCGTCAAGTATGTTTTAGAATGCTATCTTTCGTCGCGTTTATAACAAACGTGTGCCATTAGAATTTTCGTATACTCAACGAGCTTCCTCTTTGGAAATGTTCAGCACGTTAGACTGGTCTTCGATGCAATTAGCCGCTCCGCTTTATACATTGTTTCTGGGTACCGATGCTTTGGCCACGCAGAAGGAAGTGAAGTCGGAGATGAAACGATTGCCCGCGAGTACTCGAATTCGTCTGAAACTGTTGCACCACCTCTGTCGCGTGACTAAAGCTGGTTTCATTATACCGCCGTGCATTCAGGTATGCTTTACGGTACCGTGCTATGCTTTAGGATACTTACTTTTGATTAATACGCAGGTAGTTTTCGATTCGCTTTACGGAAAGAACACAAACTCGAAGTTGAAGTCGATGGCGTTGCAGTTTACGTCGAACATCGTCCAGCAGTAAGTTTCACGTGGCGCGATCGTGCAACTAATAGAAATAAACTATTCATTGGCGGATACACTTAACGATGTGTCGAATGCTTTAAGGTGCAGCCTTGCTCCGCTAGCTCGCGTGGCTGGGGTTATTCTAAATGGCATGATAAAACTAATTTCCGAAGGCGACGACAGCCACAAAGTGATGGCGTATACTGTTATTGGGCAACTAGGTCAAAGAATTCCATCGCTGATCAACAAAGACTCGAATTTGCTACGTAATTTATTTGATACACTTATATCGGTAAGTAAGTAAAACTAAAAGAGCAGTAAGTAGACATATTTGTGCGGTAAGTTCCTACTTTGAGCCGATCTCTTGCGATGTTCAAGACGGAGGGTGAATTGCGAAGAGCAGTGCGAGACGCGCTGATTTCCGTAACATCTGCATTCGTACTTAGCAGAGACGACGACACTAACATAGCGCTGATGAACGATTTATTGTCTGCCTATATGGAGTCGCCGGAATTTAATGTTAGGCAAGTATATATCGGTCGAAGTAAATTGTTCGTGAATCCATAAGCAGTATGTTTGTATTTGTGTGTATAAGCCAGTTTTCTTTACGAACAGATTTGTGGCCATGCATTATGCCGCGAATATATTCCCCCCTGACGATGCACCCTCTCGCTACTTGTTGTTACTAGCGTGTGGAGATGACAAACATGAAATAAGTACAGAGGCTACGAAGGTTTTGTACGACGCTGTGCACAAAAACGAGGGCGATAAACAGGATAGTGGTCAAAGTTTCTTACCGGACTTTCAAAAACTCGTTATTTACATTTACTCGAAGATGCAGACGAGAATGCCAACTTCCAGTAACGGGAAGGTTAATGTCGGCAGTAAAGTGCTTCCTTACAGCGTCCCAATATTCGCAAAGGTAATTGACTACGATCGTCCGCGCGTTCAATTTAAATTGCTCATTCGTAACGAAAGAAAGGAGTAACTTGACTATTTCTTTACAGATAATTACTTATCTCCGTGTTTGTTTAGCGAAGAGTGCTAATGTTACTGTTTATAACGAGGCATTGCAGCACCCTTGTGAAAGCACACCACTAATCGCGCGTTATTTAGAGAATCTGTATAAAATTCAACCGGAAACATTGAATAATTATCTGGATATGATTTTAATTCTTGGTCATGCTTCCGCAGGTGATGTATAATGAAAGATATTAAGTAGAATTACGTAGTAATGGGAAGTCACGAGATAACATTTTGTATGATACAGATGAAACATCTTTGCAAGCCTTGTTGGAAGTGATCGGTTCCATCCCGCAGTATATAGCCAAAGTTTACGAGAAAGAGTCGTCGTGGCTTTGTACTTTACTTGTGTCCGCTAAGCCCGACGTAAGGCAATTGGCTGCTAAAATTTATGGCATGATAACGTCTCAGCTCTCCGCGACTGACTTCGAAGCGCAGATTTCCGAGACCATGAATATGTTGAATAAGAAAAACTTGGAGGCGCAGCACGGGACGATATTGACCTTAACGTACATGATGGAGAGGAGATTAATTGCTAATAAGAAAGATGCAAATGACGATACGTTTAATTTAGATATTTATATTAATGTTGTAAAAATCATATGTACGTGTACATCGTTTATTTACAGACGCAAAGTATCTTCTGATATTTGTTTGAGTATGTATATTTTTTTAGGCTCTTTCCTTCGCAATAGCACGATTTTGTTAATGGACGCTGCCATCCAAAGCATCGGCATTTTGGGAAAAACAAATGGCTTACCAATTCCCGAGGATGGCGACGTCGAGCCAAATAAGAAAGCAATTGTAGAAATATTATTCTCCGTATTGAACAATGTTAAATTAAATACCAAGGTTCGTTCCCCGACAACTGTTACTCTTGCCGAGTTCTGAATATGATAACCAATTTTATTATTCGCAGATGAAGGAAAAAGCTGCGCTATCGCTAGGATATTTGTGCATAGGAGAAAGCTTCCCGCATACCTCGGAGATAATGAACAAAATAATTACGACAGTCAAAGAGGTAATTACGAAGCGAGCTGCGAATCTCGCGGCCGATAATTTTACGAGCGAGTGAAGTCTTACTACTCGTTTGTTACACATCTTTCAGACGAAAGATATCGAGATCCATTTGAGCATGGGAGAAGCATTAGTTTATTGTGTTCAGGGCCAGGCATCGTCAGAGGCGCGGGATGCTTGGACAACTTTACCAAATGAGCATAAAGTACCTTATAGTAACACCAGCACAGAACTTTTAATACATACATTAGACGAATTACTTAGGATATATAAAGAGCCGCATCCTAATTTACGACAGGTATTGATTTGGCATTACTTGTGAAGTTACGGTTCCTTCATTTTCTTTATTGCAAATATTTTTTATAAGGCGGTCTGTGTGTGGTTATTAGCACTTTTAAAGTATAATATCCAAAGGGAATGTATTAAAGAACGGTTTTCATCGTTGCACCATGCGTTCATGGATTTCCTTTCGGACGACAGTGGTAAGCCAAACCGCCGTTCCCTAGCCTTTGTGATACGTTGCGGGATCATTTTTAATGATATATATCACTTTCATTATAGACATAGTACAGGATATAGCAGCGAAGGGACTCGGCGTGATACACATGAATAGCACGAAAGAGGAGAAAGAAGCTTTGGTTTCTAGCATATTAGAGCAGTTCACGCAAGGTCGTAAAACTGTGCAGCAAGTTACGCCCGATACGAAGCTATTCGAGGAGAATCAATTGGGAAAAACTCCCTCAAAGTAAGATGAACGCTCGGAGACTTTAATTTCATTGCGCCTCGTACCTGGTACGTTCCGTTCGAATTGTGTAAACAGCATTTCATTTGCAGTAGCAACATAACGACATACAGAGAAATTTGTTCCCTGGCTACGGAATTACAGAAACCGGATTTGGTGTATTATTTCATGCACTTGGCGAATCACAATGCGGTATGGACGTCGAAGAAAGGCGCCGCGTTCGGGTTCGCGGCGATCGCCAAAGTAGCGAACGACGAATTGAACAAATATCTGCCGAGTATAATTCCGCGTTTATACAGATATCAGTTTGATCCGACGCCGAAAATTCAGCTGAGCATGTCTAGCATTTGGCGCGGGATCGTCCCGTCGACCACTAAAGCCGTGAGTAATGTCGTATGCGGAGGGCAGCGCCGACTCCCTGTTCGATAGGCTGTTATTTACAATAATGTTTCGCGCCCCGATAGATCGAGCAGTATCATAAAGAAATATTGAACGATATAACTGAGAATCTAACGAATCGCGAATGGAGGGTGCGTATCAGTTGTTGCAACGCGCTCGCGGATCTGTTAAAAGCGAACGTTCGTTTCAATCTGGCGGAATCCGCGCCCGAATTGTGGAAGAAGCTGTTCCGAGTAATGGACGATATCCACGAAGGCACGCGAATAGCTGCAACGAATACAACTAAAGTGCTGAGCAAAGTGAGTCTCGCGTGGAAAACATTCGACGGTTTCGTTACCCGACGGCGCGGGAACGTTTAGCAGCTGATGCTTGTTTATTAATGCAGGTTTGCGTTCGATACTGCGACGCGTCTTACGGCAAAGAGGGAGAAGAAGTTATACAAGCGGTGCTGCCTGTGTTACTGGACATTGGTATCATACATGTCGTGAGTACCGTAAGGACGGTGTCTCTGCAAACGGTGTCGCAATTAGTTTCCAGAGCAGGTAGTTTGCTTAAGCCATCTCTAGTCACTCTGATCCCCGCTCTTCTGACCACCATCGGGGAATCTGAGAATCCGAATTTGTCATATTTGAGCAACGTGTGCGGAACAGCGGTAGAAGCGAGGGATGCTATCGACACTATCAGGGCCAATGCTGCCAAGGGGCATTACTCTACCGAAACAATAACGAAAGTGAGTTTGTTCAACACAAGCGAGCCACGCAAAGGATATACCCCACTAATCCGTCGCGTTTATTCCAACACAGTGCATACAGCATATCGACGCGGAGATTTTAAAGGACTTGATGCCAAAAGTAATAGAATTAATCAAATCTAGCGTGGGATTCGGGACGAAGATTACTTGCTCGCACTTTATTATCCTCCTGAGCACTTACTTGAAACAAGAATTGCAACCTTACACGAGTAAGCAAACGAAAAAGTGCGGCACGGAGTATTTAGTGGAGGAAACCTGTAACTATAATTGATCCTAATTGATCGTTGGCACGCAGGTAAACTGTTGCCGCCCCTAGTGCACGGCCTGTCAGATCGGAACTCCATTGTCAGGAAGAATAATGCGAGCGCTATCGGACATATAGTTGGGTCGGCGAAGGAAACGAGTCTCGCTAAATTATTCGAAACCCTTAACACGTGGTACATGGAGAAAGGTGGGTAACGGCAATTCGTGAATGTCCGAGTGGAAAAAGTTTAATCCCCTTCGACTTTAAATTTCAGACGACTCTATGAGGCTGGCAATCGGGCACACGTTACAGGCTATAAACAATTACAATCAAGAAGTATTGCGAAATTACTCCAACATCGTTATGCCGCTTACCTTTTTCGCGATGCACGTGCAGAAGACACAAGGTCCGTGCCCGCCGCCGAGGTTTAATCTACGAATCATGGGTATTCGCTAATTTTTTCGCGATCTTATAGAGAACGAGCATCTGGTTGATTTGTGGACCGATGTGTGGAACGAGATAACTCCGGGAACCGAGGCTGGAATTAAGCAGAACTTGGAGCCGATAACTGAAATCCTGCGCCTGTCTTTGGAGTCGTCATCCTGGAATACGAAAGTGCAAGCAGCTAACGCGGTGCACACTCTGGCTCAAAAGTTAGGCAACGACATCGATCCAACTGTAAGGAGTACTTTATTGAAGGTGCTGACAGACAGCATACGTGGAAGGACTTGGGATGGAAAGGAACGTTTATTGAACGCTCTCGCCACGTTGGCATGCAATAGCAAGTACGCGTGCGACAATATACTCGACTTTGAGCGGGATATATCCTGCTGGAACGAGGCATTTCCTTCGTTCTCTCCCATTGACGAGTGTACTTTGATTGCAGGCAAGCGCTCAAGGAGGACCCTGAAACGGCCATGGTAATAGTGCAAGCGTTGTATAAAGAAAGTAAGAAGGAGGCTGTTGAATATCGCCGTCACGCTTTGCAAGCGTTCGCCATGGTGTTGCACGAATTGGATATCGACAGATTCAAAGAGGTGTACGACATCGCGCAAGAGATTTGGACAACGGTATGTACGATCAGTTCGATGTTCAATATCGTTGGTTCTTTCGCGACGTTGTTACACAAACATTGTATGCCATCAGTTGCAAAAGAAAGATCTGAATGAATCTTTGATATCCGAGGAAAGAACGAAAAGGGACAACGACATTCTGAAATTGAACGAAACTGTCTACGGTGTGCTTGGGAAAGCATGGCCATCTTGTAGAGAGACTCAAGGTAATCGCGTCGAACTGTGCTTGAAAGTATCGCTGAACGCGAAATACTCATATCGGTGACCGTTCCCTGTTTCAGACAAGTACTGTGTGGAGTTTGTTACTCGTTGCGGCACGATGCTCCCCGCACAATCTACACCCATACAGATATCGATGTTGGCCACGCTTAACTTGTTCGTAGACAAGCTTGCCTTGCTCAAGGTAAGCAATTCAGCATTGACGATCAAGGAGAAGGAGATGTTGGATTTGGTCTGCGTTACGCTCAACAAAATACTGAACCACAGTATGGGTACGTTCTTAAATACGGATTCGTAAATGCGATCGAGGACCCGAGTGAAATCTGGTGTGATCTTTCTCGTAGGCGTCAAGTACACTAGAATAAGGAAGGAAGCCTTAAACATAGCTCTGTCTCTTGGTAAGAGGTTCCGGGACACCAAGAACACTGAGCAGTTCGATCGATTGGCTGTAATGCTCCAAGATTATATGCCGCAATTAACGAAGGATCATGAACCAGAGATTCGAATCAGGCTTATGGATATCAAAGAAATATTTAAACTATAAAGAAAACAATGCTATCCCATCAATGTTTATGTATCTTTAAGTTAACGATTTCATTTTTAGTCACTTCAGAATAACGATTATGCAAATATGTAATATCTACGAATGTCTGTTCATTTAATGATACTTCATTATAAACGTGATTAGTAAGAACGATAATTGTCTAATAATATATCATTTAAATCTCACTTTAGTATTGATATTTTTTGGTAATTTCCTATTTTTTTTTAACATTGTGCTGTAAAAAGATAGGAGGATTATGTTTATACACACACGTTCGTTTCCTCGTGAATTCCGCGCGATTAACGTATTACGCGGCGCGGGAAGTTCGCGAGCATTTTCGCTTTTAATAACGTTAGAACGGTCGAATTCATTTAGAGAATGATTTTTACACGTTTTTAACATATTTTCGCGTACTCGTAGGTAAGTAAAATAACGTGCAATGCATAAGTAACGAATATAATTACATATTGTGTATCGTTTTTACATAAGTAGTTATTTATATATGCCAGAATCAATTATAAAACGAAACAGCATAATCGTGGACTTGAAATTTGACTGATTACATTGTAAGTATTTATATTACAAATAAAAGTACAGTGAAGGAACTTTATATTCAGCTCTGATATTACACTTCATACGTATGATGTGGTTTTT
The DNA here is from genome assembly GCA_910592295.1 of Andrena haemorrhoa. Classification (NCBI taxonomy): domain Eukaryota; kingdom Metazoa; phylum Arthropoda; class Insecta; order Hymenoptera; family Andrenidae; genus Andrena; species Andrena haemorrhoa. The sequence goes on from OU342943.1 coordinate 19,906,083, forward strand.
AAAACGATCATTCTCTATTATCCATCACTTGAAAGTTGATAAAATTAATACAGCTTCTACCGTAAAAAATGTTATCTAACTTAGCGTTTTATTTAACTCAATTTTTTCAGTAAAATTGCAGCTCCTGAATTCGATTTGGATGTTAGATTAGCCTTAACCATCGACAATCTATCGCGTAAAGTATTTACAACCGACTTCGATTCATTCTCTAGCAGTAATACTAATAAAAAGCATCCTCTGTTATATTCTATCCATTTCTCTATAACATTAGCTTTTAAACGATCAGCTAATGCTTCCCCAAAGGTGGGTTCTCCTTTACCAAGCATTTCTTTATCATTCTGTATAAGTTTCTTCAGCATCATATGTAAACCAGCATGGTCGACCAGATCGTACTCAACATCGCCATCCTTAATTTTGCTTTCCGAGTCTGTAATGAACCTTGCAATGGATTCGGAAGCTTGCTTGAATTTCTCTCCAGTGGCCGCTTTCAGTATCGCCAGAGTTACCATCGCGATGGAGCTGGTAGACATCCAAGTCGCAGTATCTTGCGTCACAGCTTTGAGCAGCGAATCGAAGATCGTGTCGCGAAGCTCTTTCTCCCTGATGTTAGCAGGCTTTTTACTGACTTCATTGTTATCTCCTTGTTGCAGATATTGAACAATGCTAGGAGGGAAGTAAAGAGAGCTTCTCCTAGCTACTAAGTATAAAATCACGTGCTTCCCGTGCTCGTTCAGCGCTATGTCCGTCAGATCTTTCTCAATTTCTACGAGTACAATTTTCTTTGTCAGAACAGTGTCGTCTACCGAGTCGAACAGAGCCAGTAATATCAAATACCCATGCTCAGACATCGAGACAGTTTTAACATTTTCCTTTAGAGCCTTCATCGTAAGTTTTCTGTCTTTGTTCGTGCCGTACCATATACACTGTACGGCGACCTTCGCGCCAGGCTTGGTCGAAGACAATTCCACCACCGAGCTTCTCAACGTAACTATCATTTCTGCTCTATCCTCGGTGGAGCATTCGTCCAAGAACTCTAAAAGAACGTAATGCACGAGCGTGGAGTTTAAAAGCTTCTTGGTCAATATTCTTGTTAGATTTCCTTTTACAGCGGACAATGTCGCTGTTTTCATGTTATCCGCAGTTTTATATACATCGGACAAAGTTTTAATTTCTTTCTCCTTGGCCTGTTTATACATATCGCCATAGAATTCTTGTTTATAGTATATCTTCTCCGTCTCTGTCGCGTACGTGGAATACATCAGTTCCAGGAATGGCGCGCTTACGGAATTGCTCATTAATTTCACGACGTTCCCGTAACAAGCGGATACGATCTCCTGTTTCATCTCTCGAGATCCCCACTTCAGCATGCTCTTCAAGCAGTTCTTTGCATACTTCGACTGGATCATAGGTAAGAACGAGGGCTTCAGTTCGTTAAATATAGTCTGTCGGATCTCGGTGCCGGAGTATTTGATCATCCATTGGACGATGCGAGACATGTCGTGTGTCAATATTATTTTACTGTAATGGGACTGCAGTAAATCGTGAATCTTCTGAATTAATTTATTGCGCTTCGGTTGCGTGCAATCAGATCTACGTAACTTCTCCCCGATTTGTTTCGCTATGACCAACGAGCTGTACATGTCGCTCAATTTCTTAGCTTTATACTTCTCCTTCAACTCCTTCCTCTCCTTCCTAAGCTGAGCCCAGTCTGGTTTCTCCGAGGGACTCGCTGCTTTATGATTCTCCTTTGTACCTTTAATACGACTGTGGTTCTCCTTGCCGACATTTGTCAATGCTTTCTCGTATTTTCCCTTTTTTACCTTTTTAATTTTAGGTGCATCCTCTGTCGGATTTTCAGTCTCATTATTCATTTCGTTGCCATCATCGTTCGTCGACTTCTTGTGCTTTTTCGTACTCTGTTCGGAGTCAGATTTCACTTTCCGTTTCGCCATTTTATAATGCTCTAAATTAGAAAACAGAAACGCGGAATAAAGTAAATTTCGACATTACTTTATGCCTACGTGTAATATAATATAATTTGTTCGAAGATTGATGTCATCAACATAACCAACAAAAGCTTGAAACTAACCTACAGATTACTTCGGTAGTCAAGTGTTTTCAATTCGTAAGTATTTATATAAATATATCATATCACTCTGACGTGTAAACAGAACTTTAATTGTAAATGGAATCCTTTTAATTAAATATTAATAACAATATCGGCTTTCACACGTGCACATACCTTACATGCACGATCCACTCACGTGAATCGTTGTATGCACCGAACAAAGGTTCGAAGGTGATTCGTTACTCCGCGTCGATTAGTAAAATATATTAATTCGAAGTTTTGGATATTTAAATCTCTTTAATTTAGATACAGAAACGTAACGAATCTATTATAAAAATTTGAGTCTTATTTGGTATGCGTAAACTTCAACATTTGAAATCCCCACGATCCCCACTCCACAAACTATTGAACTTACGGCTGGTTTTTAAATGAAAGCGACGCAACTGTTCTCACGAGTTTAGTGATCCTCTAGGCAGTGATCCAGGGATGTGCACTTAACGTATTCTTCTGTTGGCAAAATCAGTACCCTCTAGTGGATTGTGGTATCCACTAAATCAGGCAGAGCGCCAAATTCAAATCATGAAAGATGGTGTTACAAGGGAACATATCGAACCCGCGGCCGCCAATTGCAACAGGGCTTTTGTAAGAAGTAGGTATTTGACAAATTTTTTTCTGACGACTACTTCTTACAAAAGCCCCATTAAAATCGGCGTGTGCGGGTTCGATATGTTCCCTTGTTAGTTAATTTCATTACACATAAAAAATGAAGAAAGAAAGTTTATGCGAAGAAAGCAAAGCATATTATTTACACCAAAATAAATCACCAAAACGGTGTATTATAATTGATAAATACAAAATAATTCCTTTGTACGATATTCCACATTTAATCAAAGGGATCAGGAACAATTTGTTAAATAAGGATTTAATATGGACGCAGGAAGAAAAAATACTAACGGCAACGCCAATAAATAAATTTGTATAATTTATTATGTACAAAATTCATTGATTACATTCTGCATATCATATATTACAGAAAAATTGAAAGTAAAAATTAATTATTTTTGAAAAATATTTAATTATTTGTGGATGGAAGCTGAAATTAGGGTTGCCACCCATACTTTAAAATAAAGTATCTTACGTTATTACAGGTAAATGTACTCTATACTTTTGAATAACAATAAAGTACGCGAAAATACTTTATTTCACAATTAATGATACTACATGAAACGTAACGCAATAATATTATCTTCTATCTGTTCCCGCTACTTCAGCATTTACTGAGAGAGTTTTCTCTGTCAGGAATGTGAAGTGGCGGGATGAAAGAAATAACGCCTCTTTGAATCTAATAAAAAACGAATGATTTATATATTTCAATATGAATATTGAGTGCAATGACGCCATTGAGATATTTCAAAATAATACAAATTTACTCTGTAATGCTAAAAGCAATAAAAAATATGTTTGGAAGAAATAAAAAATAATAAGATTAAAATGTACTTTTAATTTGTTGAGCGTACTTTTTTGTATACCCCACGCGAGCCAATACTTCCACTGTCACCGTGACGTAAATTCGGAAAAATTGGTCAATGCCAGGAAATGAGTACAGAATTTTAATGCGAAACATCGTTATCGCCAGTCATAGGTAACAAATACTCTAATACACACGCGCACACACGAAAGGTCAGGAAATCGCATCCCTGGTAAATTAAATTCGAATAAAAAAGCAGCATATCATTGTAATGATCGTATATTTCAATGTACTTTGCGTTCTCATTGCCAATAACATATCGCTCCGTTATTTACACAAGCTAGTGGAAGCAGCTAATGAGTGCAAATAAATCGAGTACACCGTTAATGCATATATGAAATTTATTAGTCACCAATCACAACAGCGCTTATACTCAATAGCAGAAAAACCAGAGTATAATAAAAATCATATTGCAGCCGTTTACTTATTATGTCCGTTATGCACGTGAGTGTCGCGTTTACAAAATATACCATACTAATAATAACCATTAACACATAAACTATATCATTGCGGAAGTACTATTCAATTAACACAAGATATCCTTTTAATATATAAATTTATAATGATTTAATACATTTCTTTTATCATTTAATTTAGTATAATAACATTAATGCGCTAGTTAAAATAAAATGTAATAATACAATTTTACGTTTACAATTATTTCGTGTATAAATCACTGTGTGAGTGAGTGGATCCTGATCTTTCATCTCGTATGCGCCGTTCTTTCCCGCGGAATGATTGGTTTAATTCATACAGTTCACTGCCCCCCCGACCGCCCGCCCGCCCGGATATTGTATTATATAAATGTATATCGTTAGTTTTTTTTTTTTACTTCACATGCTTTCTGCTTTCTCCCGCTTGAGCTTCTTCGAACGAACCCCCGCCTGATAATCTAAACTGATCCTCGACATAACGTGGCAACATGCCCCCGGGCATGTAGCAAGCTAGGATTTCCAACACAAGGTAACTGGATCGCTTTAACAATCTGTTTATTGGTTAAGAAGTGTTCGGATCTCTTTGTGCATATGGCAAAGGAAGTCGACGTAACTGGGACTTCCGTCGTTCCCTCTATCCTCGATCAAGAAATGACGCAACACCATTTCAAGCTTCTCCCGCTGTCTCACTATGGTTAACTGGAAACATCGCATGGATCCATGAGCATACTGAAACTTTTATACGTACTACCACGCCGGCCGTTTACTTACCCTCATGCAACGATGCCTTTCCATGCGCACGCGATTAATGATATCCGTCACACGTTTGTTCAACGGAGTGTCTAATACTGGCAGCGCGGTACGGTCCGTGTCGACTTGCACCACCGACGGAACACCGAACACCGCCTGCACCCACTGCGGAGAAAGTGCCAGGCCTAGCCACAGGAACATGTGGATACTGTTTTCTAGAAAGGAACGCGAGCCAACGGTGAATGCACGGCAGGGCTGGCAGGAATACGGAGGAGCGTTGAATGATATATTTACCAAGTAAATATGCCCCGTCGTCCGCGAACTTATCGATAGAACACCGCAAGATCTGCGGTAGCTCCGTGTCTTGCGGGTCTACGTCGTTCAGTGGAAGTAATCTCGGATAAGTATACACAACTGATATCGAGATAGGCATCGTCGTAACAGCTTGCATAACAAATGATCTATCGTCAATGGTCATGTCGGCACCTGGAGAAGTTAATTAACGGTGTCATTGCTAGCCGTGTTTGCGGTAATAATATTGACTCGTCTGGCTTGGCGAAAGCTACACGGAGCAAATAAAACGCAGTCGTACCTCCAGTCAGCGCGTCGCTCTTTAGCAACGAGTTGATGTAAAGTGGAAGCAATTTCATGCACTCTGGTAATATTAATTGACCAGCGCTAGATGGTGAAGCGCAATGTTTCCGATAGGCAGCCAGCATATTCGCGCATCGCGCGACCAAACTGTCCTTCACAGTTTTCGGCGTCGAGTCGATCAGTTTGAATATGCCTAAATGAAAGTCAGTTTCAATTCGACGTATAATATCACCGAAAGTTTGTTCGTTAAACGAGTCATCTTACTCTGCTTGGAGAAGTAATTCATAATAGCGTCCAGGTCGCAGACGCGGTACAACTCGGCCATTTGCGACGAGGTTTTTAAACTAAGGTTAATGATACGCAATCTTCTAATTCCGCTGCAAGAAGTGTACAGCAAAGCTGCTTGAATATATACACCTTCGTCGTCCGTCAGCTTGTCGTCGTGCTTCACTTCTATAGCAATGGCCTGGAATGTTTCAATGCAAACATTTGCGTGCAACCATTTAACAGCGCAACGAGATCTCACGATATCTTACGACGATAGCCTTACCTTATTGCAATCTATACTAGCTAACTCCATATCCGTCGTGTTCGACATGAAGAAATGTCCAAAGAAATCGGTCGCTCGAACACCGGTGGACGTGCGCACGCGCATAATGGCGTCGAACGCGATCGGTCTGCTGATGTTATTAATAACATCGGCAATTAAACGATCGCCATCCACGTCGGCCTAAGGAGCAGAGGTTACACAGAACATGTATTTTTATATTTTGTACGCCGGAATACTTCGTGTCAAAGTCTATTACCTGGAAATAAGTGTACTTGTAAACTTCCCCGCCGGTCAGTCTGGAAACCTGACTTATCGTTGCGATATCTACGTAGGAATTATTAAAAATAAACAGATCTACGGAACAACCGGCGTTTACGCAATCTTTCCCCAGGTTATTGTACACAGTATTTTGCGGGGCTGAAAAGAGAAATTAATTTTGTACAGAGGATTCAATTAAAGTAGCTTTGTATTACATAAGCAACTTACCTAACACGGTTTTCTCTTTCTCCGTTCCAAGTACTTTGCGATCGTCCCGATTCTTTAATTTGCCAGGAGCTTCGGCGATGGGCAAAGAGGAGTGGAAAACCATCAATTTTCCAGCGCAGTCCGAAGCCTTAAATACAAGTTATCATAGTTTCACCCACTGAGTTTTACTTTTCGTTACGTTAAGACTGCTTTGACGCGCGAAAATTACCATTAAAGCTTCCAGCCCGGCTTGTATCGCAGGCGCGAGGATTGTCTCTGTCTCGCGAGTATCCGCGAACATAGCTGGTATCTGTGTCATTAAACCGTCGATGACCGCCTCGCTTTCCTCAACGTCGCACAGGAATCCATCGAGAAGTGGCATAAACACATCTTGTATATCCCCCACGACCATCATTTGCGGTTGGGCGAGGCAAGGGTTGATGTTGTAAAAGTGCACCGTGTTATTGTACGTTATAAATCCTACTTTCATATTGGTTTTTGATTGGCCGACGTCGGCGGGCAGGTGCCGCAAAATCGATTTCATTTCCATACAGAGTAGATTAACTAAACCAGATTTGACTGTGTTGTACGACACGTCGATCACGAACACGATAGCTGGTGGCTTGGGGAAAGTGTTGTCCTGAAGAAGATTTCGAAATGAGATCATTCAGCTACGCGACTATTCGGCTGTTTAAATCTAAATCTACTTCTCTTACTCTGCAGTAATCTTTCGTAGCGATGTACTCGTACGTTCCCAGCATTAACTCTGGTCTTTCGCAGCGATCCATGCGCTGGCCAGTGTGATCCAAATGTTGGAAGTAGTCGGATGGAACTGAAATGTGAGAAATGAGTGACGGTCGTGCTTGAAAGATACCTGAAAAGAAAGGAACGAGATAAATACTCACCTTCCGTTGTAGCTTTACAAAACATGCACTGGAATCTTCTGCCAGCGTCGATAAATTGCATAAAAGGACTCATGTACGCTTTGCATCGTATGCAACGAACGGGACCAATCTCTCCCATATCTACAATAGGTGGCTCGTACTCGCCTTCCGCTACGCGAGACATCGGACTCACTATTAGCCCGAACGGAACATTCGTCTGCGAAGAAAGATTTATCGTGTAGAGGAAACGAAACCCAATCAACTACTTTGCGCAACCAGATATTCGATTTACCTGCTTTATAATATCTGCTGTGGTAGGAACAGTGTACATAGTAGACCTGATATATCTAGGGGACGCGTTTCCTTGATCGTGTGTCACGAATTTGGTAGTTACCAAGGGTGGAACCAGTCCCTTCTGATTTGTCACGAACACGCCGCTTCTCGTGCGTTGATCATCTTGCATCACTTGGATCTGCACAAATAATTGCAAGCATCAAAGCGGCTTCAGATTACAATGATCTCTAATCGAATGTCTTACGGGACTTGGCATCTGGTCAGGATCCAATCGTCTAGCTTGTTGCGGCTGGATACCAGGTTGATATCCGCCTGCTGGAGCTGGTGCGCCACCCTGATACGAACCTCTCTGAGCGCTGTACATGTCCTGGGACAAAAGTATCTAACGTAACGGAGAATTCATGCCTGTGGCCACTTTACATCGCGCTAAAAGTGAACGTACATTATTGTAGCCTTGATATCCAGAATGCTGATAGTTTGGCATTGCACCGGGAGGACTACGATTCAGCCCTACAGGGCTCCCCATGCTCTGTCCCTGCATAGGCGATCCAGTTGCGTATTGTCTCTGGCCTTGTTGAGGTAAGTGTGCACTGGGATTCATCGTATCCCTGATAGGTTGACCGGGTAACGGAGGTTGCGCTTGCGGGCCAGATAAGTTTTGTTGCCCTAATAATGGCGGCCTGTTGAAGTTCTGCTGATTCTGCTGTTGACCAGGCAATGGAGGTGGAGGTATATTCTGCTGACCCATCGAGGGTGGGCCAGATAGAGTTGATTGACCGTGTAAATTAGGCATGGCCATGTTTGATGGCTCCGAGTAGGGATGACCAGGTTGTTTCTGCTGTCCCTGTAACGGGGGATATTGCTGTCCAGGTAAAGGAAGCGGAGGACCAGACAAATTTGGCTGCCCTTGCATCGGGGGGCCCGATAAGTTCTGCTTAGACAGAGGAGGTCCAGCTAGAATCTGTTGTCCGAGCATTCCTTGCGTAACTGTATTATTATGACTTTGCAACGGAGGTCCAGGCAAATTTGGTTGTCCCACCATGAACGAGCCAGAAGGATTCTGTTGTCCTGGTAACGGTACATTAGACAAATTCTTCTGGCCCTGTAACCCCGGTGGAGCCGGGGGTCTCTGCCCCATTGCTGGCGGTTTGGGAAAGCTCAGCTGTTCGACAGATGCGTCTGCGACGTTCCCTTGACCGGGCTGATGTTGACCGTGCGTTGGCACTCCTGGATTAAATCCTTGTTCAGGATAAAACTGGCCAACAGCGGCTCCTGCGACGTGTCCCGAGAACGGAAGACCGGGTTGAGGTGCAGGAACGCTTTTCGAAGTTGCCTTTTGCTGTTGCATGTCCCGACTAGAAATAGGTGGTCCGGATTGTCCACCAGGATCGGTTTGTCCGATAGGACCTGTTACAGTAAGGTATGTAATCAATGTGTTACCAATTATGCCACTCAACACGTTCGTCGCCCACCGTGAATCGGTGAGGTTTCTACCGGGGCCCAAATCCGAACTCGGAGTGTAATCAGTGCGATAAGCTGGAAGAGCGACTCGATGCAATTCAAACGTAGCCAGAGCCACGTAATTGGGCGAAGAGTTTCACCCATACCGAACCCGTATCTGGGTGACTGGGCCCCCGCGGAAGCATACCCATCACTCACACTTGAGTGACATGGCGACGAACGTGTTAATTACTCTGTCCTTCGACACTAACCAGCACCTGGCGACGCTGCATCCAGCGCGTTATTAAACCCGTTAACATTCGAAGGCGTAGATCCTGTCGGACTACTTCTCTCAGGCAACGGCGGCGGAGGGAAATTTTGCTACGCATTAAACGATTTACTATGAAGGACGACATACTAAACGAATGGTGGTTCTGGCACCGTCATTTAATTTGAATATCATTTACCGCCGATGGTGGCCTCTGCTGATCGCCCAAAGACATATTCGACATTTGATTGATCATATTGTTCTGACTCGTCGGCGGTGGCATCATATGCGGACTATTCGTGGATTCGTATTGAGTATTCCCTGGAAAGGAAGCGCTGCTTTCAGAACCGGTGAACATACTTCGAGAGAATCGAGAACGACGAGCTGCGTTACCTTGTGGCTGTATATTGTTCATATAATACGGAGCTTGAGAGTGATGTAAATTGGTAAGTGGAGGTCCTTGCATAGGTTTCTGTGGCGGGTAACATTGAGAATTCATCGGCGATCCCTTCAACGCATTCGGCGGAACGTTGGAATTTAATTCTCCGAACGGAGACGAAGTCGGAGGCGGGGGAAAGTAGCCAGGCTGCTGTTGTGCCTGCTGTTGCTGTTGCTGTATATACTGAGGATTCATCTTTTTATCCTAAAGAGAAAGGAGAAATAAGTGTCTTGGAACGAAGCTTGTACAGACTTACACAAAGGATCAGAATTTATCTTCGTTTCTGTAATTCACGTGCATACCCTTGCACCGAACATTTATCGCTGTTTAATATTCGCGTTTACGAGCGCTGTGCACAGGATTAAAAAAACACGATATCGAATGTGTAACGTTGCACAGTGCGTTAACAGATTGCAAAAAATACGAAGAGTTACATTTACCAAAAGCGACACGCTCGTCGATCAAGTGACATTGACCCAGCAATCGAGCTCTATTCGGAGAGAAGCACGGGCAACATGCTCGCTGGTGCGCTAAAAATCTATAAATCGGACCGTGATGTACAAAATATGCTACACAATGACAGTCCTGAGATAACCTATACAAAGTGAACTTTGCGATTAACGCGAGCCCTATCAGATAATGATTGCGCGTGGCATTTACTTGTCAGCGGTCCGAACCCGCCACGGGTCAGCTTTCGTTAAATGTTGGTCGCGTTAATGCGTTAAAAGGCGAACAACCCATTTCGCGCACGATATAACGCTAACGGAACGGCACGCTCGAGGAAGGAGCTCGCGGGCCACTTGCGATACGTTAGATACTCACGTTGCGTCGCTAAACGTATTTGAACCATAACAAAAGTTAATATTTCCGCGAATGTTTACACTAAAATGAAGTAAATGTATTTCGCTGCAATAGTGATTGCTGCCGATGCCACGTAAGGCGGCATTGCGCATGCGCCTGGCGCACGCTGACGGACACGTCATGAGAAAAATTAGAACGCTGGTAAAAGGGAAATTTAAATAGACACGCGGGCGTATTTCCCTCCGGCACGCATTTATTTCCAAAGAGAGGCGAGGAGAGAAGCCGAGGCTGCGGACGAACAGGCGCGCGGTCCACGAAATAATTCAGCTTTTACGAGCAGATTGAAACGAGGTCTTGTGACTTTGTAATTAATCGGTTGGTACCATCAGCCAGCGCATGATTTAAAAGGATTACATTCATGCTTTCGCTGTCTCGATTACGAGGACTGCGCTCGGAGCCACTTAACCCTCCATTCAGGTCGGAACACGTTGTCGAGTATTCGTATTTGTCCAAGTCTACTGTAAAAATGAAAATGGAATAGGGAGAAGATTCGAATTATTCGATCGTACCGAATGAATTACCTGCATCGTTTGCGCGCGGTATACGTGAATTATATAGACGAACTTCATTGCATCCATGATGCCCCATAGAAAGCTTAGTACGATATCGATTGTGTAGTCTTGGTTCTCGACGTAGACGATACACATATGTAGACAAACGTAAACGATATATAGTATCGATAAGATCGTGAACTGAAATCCATACGCCTCGTTTACCAGCGACACCGTTCTGCACAACTTTAGCTGCAGCAGCTTTATTAACTTCAATCTGTAAACTGAACGGCAGTCTGAGTGGTTTGTTTCGGTTTAAAGAAATTTGTCAAAATGATCTCGAGCCTACCATTGTTGACGTCGGAGGATTCGGTAAGAGAATCCAAGATCTTCCCATTCGTAATGACGTGTTCGATAGAGCTTATCACCTCAGATCTAAATCTGATTTTATTTATTAACGAAGCGAAGGAGCATATTATGACTGTGTTGACGAAATCGGGGGCTCGATCCAGTATCCACATAATAATGTACATATAGGTTCTGTCGCTGTCTAGTAGTGCATAGTAGTCCGTAAGATTTAGCAGTACGACGACGAACGTTGCAGTGGCAATTTGAACTACATCGTTTCTCATGCATGCCGCGTGATCGATCTCTGTGTTCAAGTACTTGACTTCTTTGTCGAAGCTGTCTATATTCTCGAACACCCTTCTCACTTTAGAGCTGCGGCGCATGCTTGATATCATTATCAGCGGCAACAAGCCGAAGTTTATGAAATATCGAAGTTTCCGGACTTTGACGGTGGTGTTTATGCTGGCGAGAGTGTCCAGCACGTTCAACGCGTAATCGTTTACATTTTGGAAGAGGGTGTAGTATACGCTTAGGAGCGTCGTTACGTAACCGTAACTAACGCGATCGTTCCTGCGAAATTTCACGGGATATACTCCTGGAAAGAAAAAGAGTTCATAAGTAGATATCTGTTTCGTTGAAATGATACATTTTATTTGAGGCCAGTGCATCGATGTATATTAATGCAAGAGTACCTTTTTAGTCGCTCAATTTTTGGGGCAAGGAATTCTGCAAGCAGTTTCTTACCTAATAGTTTCGTTATGCTCAGTAACAACCAAGACTCTTCGTAGACATTAGAGGGATGAAACAGTTTCATGGCGAACTGTTTTTCGCTACAGTGGAATCGCAACTGAACAGGCTTATAAAGTGCGTCGTTTTTATATTACGTTCGTGTTTGTCAATAATTTCTATTGCATGTTAGACGGTCTTACATTATTAATTAGGAATTCTGGTTTGCGGGAGATTCGCGATCTGTTATGGTAGAGTTTAAATCTGGATCTCTGACTGACTGGGAGTATTAAGTTTCTGCGTTATGTTATACAGTGTTTAATATAGGGAATAATTGTGTTGCATTGAACTACGGATAAGGTGTAGAATAGATCTACTATTTAATGCGAATATAAAAGCAAACTATTCCTCTAAGGATTTCTATAAATATTCCTGCAAGTATTTATTCACACGTTTACACGAAGTCCAACTACAAACTATTTAAAAACGTTATAATTAATACTTTGCGATACGTGGATCCGTATAAGCATTGAGAATAAAATAAAATTCATTCGGCGTGGAAAATCATTTCAAAGTCCAAGTCTAAATGTTACTATAATCGCTTTGTATCTCGAGTTTTATCGACGATAGTTAATAATTATTTATACTGGGCGGTTAGTGTAAATTACTGTAAATGCTGTTAACACCGTTTTTCATAGTAAAAGCCACTGGATGGAATATTTTAGCAGAGATATCAATTTTAGTCGAATAATTAGCTGGCACCTGCGAAGGAAATGACCAGTTGACCTTGTTTTGATCGCGTGGAGGTATCGTTTCGCGAAGTCGAGGTGGGGAAGTCACAGAGCTCCATATCCTCAGTCTTCGTCGGTCCTTCGGGGCGGAAGGACCTCCGGAATCAGGGTTTCAAATCTGGCCGTCTTCCCACCCCCTCACTCCCCTGGTCGGGGGTAGCTTATTCGGTTGGTGCCCATTCAATTTTTGGGTTAACAGCTATTGAAAATTTTGCTCTTTTGCAGTGGTCAACATCCAGTTTTGCTCTATCCGAACTGATTGCTCCGATGGTTTTTGCGTGATTTGTTCTGGTTCGTGTATTTCTTCGATGGTCCTGCATGATTTATTCTATTTCATACATTTCTTCGATGGTTTTGCATGATTTGTTCCCTCTCACGCATCTCATGTATTTACACTTCCTGCTCTCCTTCCTATGTCTCTACGATGGTTTTGCATGCTCGTGTATGCTCTTCTGTGGTTCCAAATTATCTCGATCGCCAATAACCGAATAAGTCTTCTCTTAGTTCCCTCCCAAGCCCATGCCACCATTACCAACATAATGTAACTGATTGTTTCAGCTTTTCAGATTCAACCTTTCGCAGAGAAGGGCGATAATAATAGCGAATTCGGTATCTCGCACTGACCCTGTGCTGGTACCAGAAAATGACTTGGATTGGTTGATTCTTATAAAGCTATCTTTGTCTCTATCAGAAACAACTAATTCAACTCATTTTCTGGCATCAGCACAGAGTCAGTGCGAGATACGGAATTCGCTATAAGAGAAATTATTTAAAAAAAAAATAGTGAAAAGTGCTAATGAAAGGTGATCGTGAAAGAAGGCATTTAAGGAAGCCTAGGCTGTTATTCTATGTAGTATGAAGTATTTAAGGCCCCATGTAAAATTGCCAAGTAGTCACTGAATTTTATTAGCTTTGTTGCTCGTTTGCTGGCTCCTCATCTCCGATGCGGAGGTCACCGCTGCTTCCGTTTCCGGAAGCAAGTGACTGAGCATGGAATCGGTATGGGTGGATCGGTTTCATCCTCTGGTGTTCTTGTCGAAAGGGAAAAGTTTCTGGCGTAGGGGGTGTACCTTATGGTACGCTGCCTGCGTAAGTCACCCGGTCCGATACCCAATCTCCGGGTTAGTCGGCTCAAGTCAGGTCACAGCTAGTGCTCCTGGCGAGTCGCACGGTGCAAGAGGAATCGTCTGGGGGGCGCCGAATACTTTTCCCTTTTGAGTCGGACAGCAGGGTGGTACTTAGGAACTGCGCCATCGAATACTCGTTTCACGTTTACCTCCCGTCTTCCCTTCTTTTCTGAATTTCTTTTAATCGAGCGATTGCTTGGTAGTTCTCTAAATTCTGTATCCAAACTGAAGAGATCGATGGAACTTTAATTCCATCTATCTCCCTACGGGTCTCGAAACGCAGCAGCCTCCTCGTGGTGAGACCTATTTAGTAATCGGTGAAAACCGAGCCGATAGCTGTGATTGTCAAATATTCTAATTAGATATAGGATACCTATAGGAATTTCTTTAACTTGCAATACTCTTGTAGAATGTCAGAATAAACGTAACTCGAAATGTTTGTAACTTCTATATGAAATAAAGATATGTGAAATTATCAAGTGTTAAGATAGAATGCTAAGTGGGAGTTGGAATATTTCAGCGGGTTGCTGGAAATGATGGGATTTAGAAAAATTTTAAACTCCTCTCTGCTTCAGCATCTTACTGAAATATACCAAGTTCCAATTCCTTGCTGAGGTATTCCAAGTTACATCATGCATGCATGTCCTTTCACTATTTTATTCCTTTCACAAACAACGTTTCTGCGAGCGAATGAAATAAATTTCTTTTTCGTTAAATAAACACGAATGGAATAACAAAATGAAAGGACGAATGTATTTTCGGTTTGTTGCCCTCCTTCTTTCTCTCCTGTTGGACGGAATACGTTCATAAGACCACGGGACCAGGTCTGTGATAAGACGATCTTTAAATTATTATTCACATAGAAGCATTCGTAAATCACGGGTTTCCATTTTTCCAACTATCTAATTTCACCCGTGTTGAATTCTAATTCCGATCACGCGGCGCGTTCCAATCTGTTTCGAGACTTTCCCGGTAACGTTGCACGGGGTCCTAGGCAGGGCTCTTACTTTTCGCGGGTTTCCGGTTACCTGGGTGCTACCCGGGTTTGCGGGTAATACTGTTACGATTACCCGATACTCGTGTTTAAAAGCGGATCACACGAATGTAATAGGAAAGGGAAATAAAGCGAAGTTCGTACAAGCCCGAGGGGTTTGAAAGTAGTTAGAAATTCTTTTAATAAGTAAACCACGGTGTATTACACCGTGAAGTAAACTTCAAGATTATAAATTAATCAATACCCACTTGGAAACGGGTGTTTGTATAAATGAACTCCACTTTGATGTCTTCTCTTAAAAGTGTAAAATCAGCGCAATGTTTTCAAAAGCTTGTTTCTAAAAATCAATAACCGAAAGGAAATGGATTGAGCAATAGGAATTTAGCTTATAAATATTTTATTGGCTTTTAGATTTTAAGGACATTTTTGGTAATTTACAAAAGATGTAAAAGCCAAACAGTAATGAATAACTATTACTGTCTCGACACAATAGATGTTCAACGTTGAAAATTTGCAGTTTTTTTTTAAAATCGAATTTCTCAAAAACTGAGGATGATGGCGTCAAACGGTTTGCAGATTCGTCCTACTGTAGTCCTAGGACCCTGCAAACCTGCGACAGAAGAATTCATTGAACGTTCAGTGTATTCTATACCTCGCCTATGGAACTACCGTTGCTTTTATTTGCGGGATCAGTCGGTACTTCAGTTTGTGTGACCCAAATTGCTAAAAGGTGTCAAGATGGTTTTTTAAATAAAATTATTCGTAAGCAAGAGAAATTGTGCATGGATACTTTAATCTGTTGAATAATTGTACAATGGCGGTAACAGCATCGGTAACAAATCCTTAGATTTTCTCTTATAAAGGTTGTCAGGCCTGGAACCCATAGGTATGTTTACAGAAAGTCTGACCAAGTCTGACTGCAGACGTATGCTACTGCGATGCTACTGTACACAAAGTTCCACCATGTAAATAAATAAATACAGTGACAGATTTATTTAGAGCCTCCACTTATCGTTTCCGTAGATCGTAGCGAACTGTGATCGAAGATGGAAGAGGACGATACAAGTAACACGAATATTTCCATATTGTAATGTTTAATTTCAAGAAAGCCTGATAACGCAGCAATACGAGCGGCACTGAATGCTACCGCAATAATCCGAGTCGCGTGTTCTCGAATAATTTTAGAATACCTCGTCACGATTCAATATTGACAGTCATGAAATTTCGTTTCGCAGATAAGAATCTTTCCACCCAGAAGGTTTTATTACCCGGTCACGATCCAGGGTGGAATGATCCTCCGAAATGGGCATACAGCGGTACCCAGAGTTCCTTAACCACTCCTACTAAACGAGTATTGAATAAAAGGGTGGCGTTTCCTTTGGCGTCCGCACAAGTCGCGAGCAAAGAGTCTCCGTCGCAGGCTAAACCGATGAATATACCACCGCCTTTACGATCCTCCGTTACCTCGACAACGGCGTCGCATCCTCCGTTGATATCTCCGTCGAGAATGAATACGGAGGCAGATCCGAGCGAAGTAGAAATCGACAAAGAGGAGGCATTGAACGCCGCCTTAGCTAACTTCGAGGCTGTGATCGAGGAGCACATGGAGGAAAATAAAGCGGAGGAGGTGAAGAGAAGATTAGATGCGATGAAAGCCACGTGGCTGGAAGACAAATTAAACGATCCGATACATAGAAGCATTTTAGACTTGTCCACAGGTTTGTCTCTGCACGATGTTCTTGTAAGTGTAGTATATAATACATCGCTACTGGGAGAAGGTAATAGAAAAGAACTTTCCAGCTTTACGAGAAGGAAACGTGGACAAAGCGGATCAAATACACCTGGCGCTCATGATGCAACACGCCGCCTTATGCAGCTCTTGGATACCCGGCATTAGGCATATTATTCTAGGGTTGAAGACTAAGCTGCAAGACTCGAGTGCAATGCAATCTGAGAGTTCGGAGTCGCAGCTGTTGCCAGTCGGAGAGAAGCAGTAAATAGAATTATGTAGGGAATGTATATATAAATCTCTAATTCACAAGGGAACATCCCGGACCGGAAAATTCAAATAAATCTGAAGCTTGGTGAATACGTAGGAAATTTCCTCCTGATTACAACGCAATTTTTGTTTGCTGCCCAAATTCATTCTAAGGGGATGTAATTAACCCGTGAAAATTCGGCTATTATCTGATTTTGTGTTATAACTCGTGAACTGTAAAATATTTTTAATTAAAAGAAGTAACTTTTGTCGTGAAACGTTTTTTCTATCTCTCACAGTTCGCGAGTTATAACACAAAATCAGAAAATAGCCGCATTTTCAGGGGTTAATTACACCCCCTTAGAATGAATTTGGGCAGCGAACAAGAATTGCGTTGCAATCAGGAGGAAATCCTCTACGTATTCACAAAGTTTCAGAATTTTTTGAATTTGCGGCTTCGGAATCTTCCCTTGTCAGTATCTACGCTCTCTCTCTCTCTGACTATCGTGTGATCTTATCGACTTCGATCAGCGTTATTAATTTCAATTATGCATCAATCCAATGGGATTCCATGTAAGAGAACTATGCAGCGAAGAAACTGCCGCTACTACGAACGTAACAGATTTATTACAATAAAGCAAGTTTCCATCAAATCTACTGTCTCACGTTCTTCGATGCTTGGCTGATCGAACGGCAGAAGCTTAACGGAGAATATACGTCGGAACTGAAAGTCTGTGTATTAGATAGGATCGTTCGGCGATTACTATACACTCAACAGCATGTTAAATACGTAACATCTTTATTGTACCATGATATGCAAGATTATCGCTTCAATTTGTCAGAATTTGCATCGCGAATGGTTCGAAACTCTGCATACCCTTTGCTACACAATATAAAAAGCGATTCTATTACGATAAATAAGAAAAATATATTATAATCGACACGCGTACGTCCAAGTGGATACAGGATGTATGTATATCTATATATATATATATGTATGCCTGCGGACCGTTGATGCATCCAAGCAACTTAACCGATAATATCGATCTCAACCACCTAGCGGACATTTACCACCGGGGAATATCGATCGAGCGTGAACTGTGATCCCGACAACGGTCGACGGATGCGTTTTGCCGCGTGATCAGCTCGGTTGTGTCGTCGTACATCGTTCGAAATGATTTCTATCAATTAAAATTATAAGTATACACGCGCACAAACGAAAGTACATATCTGTATTCAGGAGGGAATTTCTTCTCAACGCTTTATAATATCTCATAAAACATGTACATGAATGATCAATAGTCGTCCAAAAATATGTATACACGCGGATGGTTCGCTTACCACGGGCGACGAACATCGAGCAAACTTTTGTCCCGCTCCGTTTCCCCCTTGCCCCGCCCCGCCCCGCCACCCCCGCATCGTCTCGTCCACGATCGGTTCAACGGTTTTGCGAAAAAAGATTAAGTCCCCTTTACTCATAAAAGTTTCTTGTATTTCTCATTTCTCTCTTATGTATATTCACAAAGGACAATTACATCTTACTTAAATTAACATATTTCCTTTTTCATCTAAATGTACTCTTACGTCGATAATAGTCATCGATAGCAAATGATCAGTGTTTTTTTGTTTTACATCCTATTACTTATCCCCTATCGAATCGCTACTAAACTCTAAGCATACTGTGTGATTCATCGCTCAAGCACACCCGCGCTGCCCATCGGCCGTGCACGCGCGCTTCGAGTTTCCCGCGCATCAACCGCCGGCCGATCGAAGCGCGCGCCGATCGATGACGCTTGGCGCTCCCATCGATCCCGTCGTTCTCTCCCCCTTTCTTCTGCCGCCTGGCCGCGCGTCGCTATAACTCCACGGAGAAACAAAGATCGAACGAGGGCAAACACGAGAGAGGAAAAAGAAATGTTTACACACATCGTAAACGTTCGCGACGCGTCGCGGCGAAGGAGAATTGTAAAAATCATTCTCGAATCGAAAACAGAGTCCTTTCGCCCCATTTTCTTTCACCTGTCCGCCGTTGCCCTCGCTATCCCTTTCGCTGGTTCGGGTGTCCTTCCCCCGTTGCTCTTTCTTTTTGGCGCGCTATCGAACGGCGAAAGGCGGCAAAACGCTTTACATATATATATATATATATTTATAATATATTCATTATAAAACTTACATCTTAGCTTACGACCAACTATTTTAAATCGTCAAATATATTAGATTTTTCTTCCATTCGTCATTTCCATTTTTTTTTTCATTTCATCGTTTAATCTCGCGTAAATAAATATTCATAAATACATTTGGGCCCGACAATGCGCGGAGAGCTCTGTCGGTGGATCTCGGCCTGGCCCTCTCGTCCCATTTATCATATTAATTTTCATCGAAATAACGGGGGCGCGATCGAGGGAGGGAGAGGGGGATGCGTCTGCTCGATCGTCGAGAAGCTCACGGTGATTTTGAACGGATAATCGAAGTACATCGGGTTTCGATTTCACACCGAACCCGCGACAAAAATTCGTCTTCGCCCATTTCATTGCTATTCTCACCCCCTCGTCCCTTCTTTATCGTCAACGATCAACGACCGCCAAGGAACGGATCCATCGAGACAGCCTCTGGGCCGTGTCGCGGCCCGAATTTCGATTTAAAATTTCTTCGTGGTTCATTTATCCAAAAATATATGTACACATATATATGTAATCGGTGTATACGCAGCGCTATATTCGTATGCCCTATTCTTTCCATTTTTTGTTTCTTTACGGGAATCGGGGTGGGGGCCGAGGGATATATTTTGGTACCAAAGTGCAAAAATTGTGAGCGAGCCTTCTTCTCTTGCGAACCTATATTCGTCGAGTCCACGATCACCTCGTTAACGGACACCCTTTTATATGTATATACGGGCTCGTGCATTGCATACACGCGTTCGATACATGTAACATACACATACGTATATATATAAATTTCTCAATCTTCTCAATTTATATGTATATGTAGGCAATAGGCGTATAAATACGCGCGCGTCTCTCACGATTTTCGCACCCCGCGGTTAATGATCGTTACAACTACGCTTGTTTACTTTATTTTGTTCGCCATCCCTTATCCATTCTCGAGAACCCCGCGCGCCGTCGCCGCACACTACAGATAATTAACCGTTAACTATAATTATTATTTCATTATCATTATCTCCTTTGTCGATTCCCACCAATCAATCTCCCCTATTGTAACCTCGCGCCCACGTCGCGCGTAATCATTTCATAAGGCGGACAATTGTTTTATTCGTTTCCACGTGACAGATATACCCGCGCGTACATTTGCTGCGCCGTTCTCTATTATACTCTCATACGCTATCGCTTGCTCCGTTCACCCCGGATTGTGATCGCACCTACGATCACGCTCGCTACGAACTATTTAAAAAACGTTTGCTCCTCCTCGCGTCTCCTTGCCTCGCCGTCGCACCCTCCGCGTTCCCTCTTCCTTTCGTTTCTCCCCTTTTTTTCTGAGTTTTCTCGCAAGGTTTTTTCGTACAAAACAAAATGGCATCTTTTTGGCATTGGAAGAAAAAATACAGTTCTCAACCCCTTCCTTCCTTTCCCATTTCTCTCACCCCCCTCCCCGTTCCGCTCGCTCAACAATCGTAACCCTAGTTCCCCACTCGCTCCAGTCCACGCGAAATATCAGCAGGTTCCCTCCTCTTTCACGGTTTTTAAAAAAAAAAAAAAGATCCGTCGCCCTCGCTCGCGTAACGCAATCTACGCCGCGGCCTCGACTGCCGTAAAATTCCCCATCGTTACGCTCCTAATTATTACCTTTAATACTATTTTGGCATCGTCGCGAGTTAGAATCCCAAGTTCACGTGTCTCGTCGAAGGGCACGTAGAAAATAGAAAAGAAAAAAGGGAAAAGGAAACAGCAACGAGCTTTCCCTCCAAATTTTCCTTCCTTCCACCACCTGTTCGTTTCTATTTCCTCCTCTTCACCACTACCGCTGGAAGCGTTCGATTCCATTCAGCCCCGTTGCTCGCGGATCCCCTGAATGCTGCCCCGATTCGCGAGCCGCGCGGCGAATGCTCCTCGTGTTTTAACCACGCACGCGGAGATAAGTGTGTAACTCGGAAGTAAGACGAGAGAAAAGCCCTGCACGCGGACTGTCGTCAGCGGGTCAGAGATCGAGGGAAGATGCGCGGCGGAGTTTCAAAAAATAATAAATACCGATCGTGGGAGAGCAGCTTGACGGTTGAACGTGCGAGAAGAAAAGGGGTAGTCGAGTCTGTACCGGGTGATCTGTGTCGATAAAGCGGCAGAGATACTGAAGACGGAAGTTCTCAGGGAGGATTGCTCTAAAAATTGCTCTAAAAAAAGTCGAAGGACACTTCAAGGTCGCTGAGTTCGTAATCTTTTAAAATCATCCACCTCCGCCCTTCTCCCCTCGCTCGTGTCACTTTCCAGCTCGCAGTTATACGTTCTAAAATGTCTACGAGAGGTTTCAAGGCGATACCGATCGTTCGGGAAACGAAATCGTTTTTATCGGATCGCAAGTAAGGGGGCGAGAAGGGTCGCTCTTAAAACGTTTGTCTCCGAGAAGAAAGAGACGGATGTCGAACCTATCTTACGGCGATCCTTCGATCGGAAAAATCGGTAGTCGCTTCTGCGTTTTCGGCACGATTTTTATTATTACTTTTTTGTCCCAGGGGGGATTCTTAATTGACTGACTGAGATCGATTCTCGTCCTGGAGGAAACTAATTGAAGACCGGTGTGCTCGTCGAATCGAGATCGACTTTTCATTTTCATGTCTCTGCGTCCCCTCATAAGGCCCGGCAACGCCGCACGCTCCGGCGAGCGAGACTCGTCGCACGGTAAAGCGAAGAGTATCGAAAGAAAACGAGAGAGAGAAACATGGAAGGGACTAGCGTGTTTGAGAAATGAACATCGAGCATACCTACACTGCGTTCCATATAAGAGTGTACCGACGCCCCCACCGATTTGCGACCGATCTGCGCAGCTACCACGGATCTGACACACGCGATTGGTCGTAGCACTTTTCCTGCCGGTTTATTACCAATCAACAGTGTGTCCCTGCGCGGAACGAGCATGCCCTAATGTGAAATGTAGTGTACGCGCGAAACGATTACCATTCGAAGCGGTTGAAACAGAGAAGATCCGGGCCAATCGGCGGAAACTGAGGCGGAGAAGGCTCGTCGGTGGACGTTCCACCGGGCTCCGGGCTGGCCGTCGCCCGAGGGGAGAACGAGAAGGGAAAAGAAAGATGAACGAAATATAAGAGGGGAGTAGAATAGCAAATAGAACAACGCGTCTCGTCAGAACTTAATAAATAATCGATTAAATTAGATTATATTACTAATTATTACTGTTTGCCGCTAATAATTATTATTACTACTACGTTATGATAATAATGAATGATAATATATTAATGATTCTTATCAATACTCCGATTGGGCGAGGGTTTGGACGCGTCGTTTAATTCCCTTCTACCGTCTCGCGCCTGCCGGATTCGGCGCGCGCGCCCCTCGGCGCCGTCAGCCTCCGCGAGAGTCGACGGGCGCGAGGGGGTAGTTGCGTCGATCCGCGTCGGCGCGAGGTCGAATGCTGGAACGATTAATCCCGCGAACGAATAAATAAAATCATGATCGCGACGATCGGGCGGAGAGAGGCACCGGCGTTCGCCGTGCCCCAGAAGATCTCGCCCCCTTGCGTGTCCTCTCGATCAGCTTCCTCTTTCCCCCTCTAACTGCCGTCCTCGCGGCGGTCTGCCGCCGGCGCGGCGCTATTATTCATCCTTAAATCCCTATCGAATCGCTACGACAAATGATTACAATGAAGAAAAACGATCGGAACGCGATTACTAAAGACAGAACGTAATAGAAGAAAAAGTATATATGTATACATGTATACGTAGATCCTAAGATTGATTGATTGAGGGTGGGTGGGTGGTGCGTGAGGGGACGTGGCTGCGCGATGTCGCGGCTACGTTATGTACAGAAAGACCACGGGGATAATAAGGGTTCGAACGGCGCGTTAACGCGCGGATCGTTTTGGCTCTGTGGCTTCTCCTCGGACTGGCACTTCGTCGGAACCGTCCAGGCGCGGCTGGCCCGTCCCTTTCGTGATCTTTTTCGCGGCGCTCCCGCCGCCCCTGTCAGAGGGGTTTGGGGGCACGCTTCTCGGAAGGCTCGAAGGAAAAATATGGGTTCCCCGGATCCGTGGACACCGCGGGGCCGCGTGGATCCGCCGGGGGGGATCGAGCTAGACTCTAGAAGGCTTGGGAAAAACAGCCGGAAGAACGTAGCTGACGAAGAAGACGGCTACCGAGATGCGCTCCGCACGCGTCCCTGCTTCAGCTTGCTCGCTCGCTCGCTCGCTCGTTTTCGTCTCTCAGGCGATATTTATTAGTTAGAAAGATGCTTTGTACTCAGCCGACCCGAAGGACGAGGATTGTTAGTAGAATTTAATAAATCGCGTCGTGTCTAAATCCGTTCGTCGGAAATATATATATATATATATATTTAATATATAATATATCATTCTTAATCGGTACGTGGGTACAGAGTAAATAGATCTACGGGGGCAGGGGGGGTGCAAACACGTGCGAAAATTACAAATAAATATGACGATGGATTAACAAGCGCAATGTACAATAGGCGAACGAAAGAAAAACAAAAAGAGAGAGATTGGATGAGTGAGAGAGAGAGAGAGAGAGGAACAAAAAATTAAACGTTGATAGTTACCGTTTTAATTAATTACCTTAAAAACTTGAGATCATTTTCATGGGTACGTGTACGTATGTATATGTGTATATATGTGTGTGTGTGTATGTTTGTGGCGATTTGCGGCAACACTGGCCGCTGAGTCTGGTCTAGATTGTGCAAGTGACTCTTACAATGGATTGATTCGAAAACCTAGCACTCTTTGCGGGTGGTTGGGGGGGAGATACGGACCTCTCTGTGTCGATTAATCGAACGGACAATTCGGGCCTGGGTGCGTCGATGATGTAAGAAAAATCCCCGAAAACAATACAGAAACGCGTGCGAAGAGAATGGCAGGCGGGCGGTTGGCCCGCCCGCGTGACTGTACAAGGTAGATTTGCTTTGTACAAAAATCGTGTACGTATCGTCAACACGTTCGCCTCCCCGCGCTTAAACATCGCGAGAAGTTCCGTCGTCTAGGCGTGGACTAGCTAAATACGATTACGACTCTACCAAACACGAAACCATTTAAAAAATGTACAATCGGATACGCTCCATTCATACTTCCTTTCCTTTCGCCTGTTTATTCTTTCCGTCGCCCCTTTCCTGGCCTATCCCCCGTGTCTCCTCTCGCTCCGCTCCGCTCTGCCGAACGTCTGTCCGCGCGGGAAAAGACGGTGGCCAATCGCTGTCGCGCTCCTGCGTTTCCGGCGACACCGTGGGTCAGCCTCGATTGCGATCAGTGGTTCCGCACGGAACGCGGCTGCCTCTCGTTCGGCGGCCCCGGTCCTCGATCTCCCCACGTCTCCCGTGCACCGAGATCATCGGATTCCAATCCTCGGGGACCGTTTCGCTCTCTCCGCGTCCGCTCCTGTCCTCTCCGGTCCGTACGCTCGCGACATCGTACCGTGATTCGTGTAAAAGATCGATATAAAAAGGGAAGCCCCGATTAAAAATTGTGTGTCCGGCGACGTCTCTCTTCCGTGCTTGATCCGTGCTCGTCCCGCTCGTCCCTCTGTCCTCGTTCCAAACGAGTTCAACGATTATAGTCCCCGATAAAACGTGAAATAGAAAAATGGCAGTGCAAACGTGTGTGTGTGTGTCCCTTTTACTTTTGCTCTCGTCCAGCGAACGGCTGCACGCGTCCGGAACGGCGACGAAATTGTTCCGTGGAGAGCCCATCCGCGGTTACGGCCCCCCGGCGTTTCTCCTCCGTTGATCCCATCATGGAGTTCCCCCTCTCGTTACGTCCCTTCGTGCCCCGGTCGAGCACACTTGGGCGCGCGCTTCCTCGACCGTTCGAACGTTCATCGATTGAACGCGGTGTGGCTGGTGTCGCTGGTTCAAGATGCGCGTCGATCCTGCCTGTTCAGCGACGGGATTGATCGAACCCCGGGCACGGTTCTTGGTCATCGATGGCTGGAACAGTGCCCCCCGACGGTCACTCATCCAATGGCCCCTCCCTCCTGGTACGGGCCGGTTATCATGCACGGGTGCATGGGGAACAGCGTGGTCCAGGTCATGGTGGTGTACGTGGGCGATCTCATCATGTACTGCGAGCTGGGAACGTTGGGCACGCGGGGAAGGGGTGTGGATTTCCCGTTGCCGGTGGCGCTGGCGGGGCTGGTCGGCGTCGACGGCGTGGATAACGGCTGCGTGGTGGTGGACGACGTGGTGGTCGCGGTGCTCGCGGCCGAGACGCCCAGCTTCCTCAGTCGCATCTTCTCCTCCCACTCGTCCCAGCCGTGCCTGGGCCTGTTGAGATTGCGATGCTGGTAGAAGACTAGGCTGATCCTGGTCGGGTTCAGGCGATTGGGCTTCTTCAGGGCCGTGGTAGCGTGCATCTCGTGCTTGGCGCACTCGAAGAGCACGCTGCCATGGCCCAGCGCGATCGCCACCCCGCCCATCTGCGAGTCCTTGAAGCATTCCTCGTTGTCGGAGTAATCCGCCACCTCGCCGAGGGGCTCCGCCTTCGGCGGTGGCTCCGGTAGCACCGGGAAGTAAGGCGGCGGCCCGTAAATGTCCCATCGGGGAGTGTCCCATCTGGCCCAGCCGGGGTTCAGGCCCTGATACGGGGGCACTCCTTGATAAGGGTACTGCGGCGAGGGGAAGCAGGCTTCTCGCTTCGGCTGCTGGTAGAACTGCGGCGAGTACTCCGGTGTCTGAGGGTGATACGGTTGGTGGTAGTTGTAGCCTTCCCAGGTGTTGGAATAGGGTTTGTCGAACACTGGATAAGTTGGGTATCCGTATTGAGGGAAGGAAGCGTGGGGATGTCCCAAACCAGGCATAGCGTGAAAGTCTTGCACTTGCTTCATCTCCTCCGGCCATGGGAAGCAGTTGGAGTTCGGATTGGCGACGTTCGGCCTGGTTTCGTGGAACGCCTCCTTCGACTTCTCCTCGGGCCACTCCGGCCTACGTTGGTTGCCCTGGTTCACCGCCACGCCACCCTGAATCTGATTGCTCGGGCTGTCCGCGTAAACGCCGCTCCGTGTTGGATCCTGGGGCTTGAGGAACGTTCTGTTGGAAGAAGTTTGATATGTATTGTCCGCGGTGGGATTCTGGCTGGACGCTGTCCTAGATGGCGGCCTGCCCTTTGGCACTCGGAAAGGCGAGGGGTCCGTGGGTGTTTCCCAGCAAGGTGGCTTCGATTGTTCCGAATGTGGCATTCTGTCGTTCCAGTTCAAGGCCCTGTGGTGATCCACGGCCTGCTGGTGATTCCTGTCCGCGTTCAGTTGATCGTTGAACGCTTGCTGCTGCTCGAACTGTCTGGTTTGCTCGGGATACCAGGAACCAAGCATGTTCCAACCTCCCACTTGATCAGACGGCGCTGGTGACATCTGATTCAATCCAGGAGCTCTCTGCTCCGGCTTCTGCGCCCGATACTTCCTCTGATCCACCGATCCCAGATTCTGAGCGTCGTTCTGAGGGTTGCTCGGGGGCAGATGCGAGGAGCTGTGAAGCATGTGCTCCGGGTTCGTAGCACCGAACGGTTTATGACTAGCGTTGTCCATGCAGGAAGACACCGAGAGCCCTGAGAACATGTCCGCGTTCGAGTCGTTGTGCTGACCCCCCTGATACGGCAAGTTCCTCGACGACTGGCCGGGCTGAGGTGGATAGTGGCCCTGTAGCCGGTTCGCGAACTCTGTCTGCGATTTCTGAGCCTCCAAGTAGTTTTGCGTCATGGGGTACTTCTGCTGACTAGAATCCTGCGCTGGTTTCGTGAACAATTTCGACTGATCGCAATTGGGCCCCACTTGGCGTAGATTACTAACGCCGTGCGGCTGATTCGTCCGGGCGTACGGGTTCCTTTGATCCAAATGGGCTGGAAAATTCGAGCAGACCGTCTTCGGGGACACGCTACTCTGTCTGTTATCGTACACGTTCGGATAGTTTCTAGAAGTGGGAGGGTGAGGGTAGCCTGTCTCTTGATAACCGGAGCTTCTCGGCGAGGCCATCCTCTGATCTTGCGGCGCAGGAGCGCAGCCCCTGGGGGACATAGAGTAGGTTGCGTCCACGGGTGTCCCTGCATGAGAGCTCCTGGGCGAGATGGGATGAGCTCTTGGAGAATGAGGATAGCAGTTTCTCGGTGAATCCATCGTAGAGTTTGGCAAATTTCGAGAGCCTGGACGGTGCTCTTCCTGAGAAACGGCGCTTCTAGGCCTTATGTCGTCCAGGCTGGTACTGTCGGGGTCGACTTTCACGTCTCTCTCCAAGCCACCAAAGGAATACTCGCCCCATGGGTTCAACCAGTTGTTCTTTCGTTGGTCGAGCCAGCCGTTTCTACCCCATTGCTGCTCGTTCTGATAACCCCAACCTTGATACATGGACACCGGACTGTCTAGAACGGTAGAGGATACCTGAGAGCTCTGCAGCTGCGCGTCCATCCCTTCGAACATGGACGCCATTTCCAGGGATAGCTGTGGGTCCCTCATCTGTGGTCTCGCTGGCTCTTGATGTCCTGCCATACGACCCTGCTCTACCGTTTTCTCGCTGCTGTTCTTCGAACCGTCCTTCTTGTTGCTCACCGTGTCCGGCTCGTCCTCCTTCCTCTTCTTACCATGCCGCCTGCAGGGTTGAAGCGGAACCGATCGGATTCTCACCTCGCAAGGATACCTATATCAGAGTGGGTCCAGTGAATATAATTAGTGACGACTTACAAAGGGATTAGATTAAAGCATAATGAGGTGCTTGACAGTTGCATGATTCCAATTACTACTGCCTGAGATTTCTAAGTGTCCCTCTGGAAGAGTTCTGCACCAGGAGCCTGAAGACACTCTTAGAGACTACGGATGACTCTTCCAAAAGAACACGACTGGCCCCTTTAGTCTCAACCAGTTATCTTAAATAATTATTAAGGCATTGTAATGGGCGAAGCTCTTACTTTGTTAACGTTTCAACAGCTCCAGCGCGAACTTTCTCGTCCTGTCCCTCCTTCGACCCATACTCGTCCGTAGCGTCCATTATGTAAAGCGGAAGTACGTGCAACTGTTCGTCCTCTGGTTTGGACAGAGATCGGTGTTTCGTCACAGTCACCACCTGCAAGGACGAGCATCACATGTAGCGAGTAAAAGGGTACCGTCAAAGCTGAATTCCGTGGCCCCGAGGCTCGAGTTCGTCAAAGTTTACACGTGTACTAACCACAGTGCATCCGTTGTTCATGTTATGAAGGTCTCGATGAGAGTGGGCGCAAAAGTCGATGCAGGCCGTGACCCCGGAGAATGGTCGGCCGGGCTTGAATCCTAAACGGCATTCACTCGCTTCCCGTTCGAATTGTGTCTGATTGTTGAAAGCCTCCGGCGCGAGGCTGAGGTAAAGGGGTGATAGAAGCGTTGCAAGGACGTGCATTCTTTCTTCGACTTCTTGCTCCTGGAAGCAGAGAAAGCAATATTTTATCACCATAGCAACGAGCACTGTTAGCAGATAGGTACAATGCAATAGCGAGGCTTGAATAAGGAGTTAAGAGACGGGGGAGAAGAAACAGTAATGCCTCGATAGCAGTTCACCTGCCAAACCTCGAAACTAGTTCATCGTTATCTACAAAACTCTCCATCCACTATTCAGGCCTGCGCGTTGGGGACCTTGCTATTGCTCGCATAGATAAAAGAGAATCACTCACCTCTGATCGTACGGACAGTCGAAATTTACGGACGGTTTTGCTTCTGGCGTACTTGCAGCCGTTATAATACATGGACCAGGAGCATCCAAAGGAAAAGCTCGCGCCGCAGGTGTCGGGATCGAGGCCCTGGCAGGCACAAGTTCTCGGCTCGTTCGTCCCGCATCTCCTAGTAGTGGGTAGACCGAACCGATTGAGCTTGTGGCTAAGGAGGGAGTAGATCCGATCGGCCTCGTGGGTCGGCACGCCCTCCCACGCGACCATGGCAACGACGATCCAGGCTGTCGGGCACTTGTGCCCCTGACGGTGTTTCACTATGGTCAGGATCTTCTCTTCCAGGCCAGAGCGGCGAATGATCTAGCGAATCACTAACATCACAATCCCATCGGGTATGGTAGAACAGACAGATCGCAGAGAAGGGGCGATCGACTGCAATTCTTTCGGGAAACAGTGAAGGATATACTTGCAGGAGCATTAACCGTTTAACCGTTCAATTCCGTATATCGAAGACCGCTTGGACACTCCAGTGCGCATTGTTCATCTATACGTACGTACACTGCTCCACTCGGCGTTGAACGGTCAAAGGATCAAGGCTCTGAAAGTGTCGTACAGAAGGATCAGCTTACCCACTTGGCCATCGGGCATCCCTGAGTGGTTTTCCCCTCCTTTCCGGTGTAGATGACCTTTTCGAATCTAATGGCGTTTCCCTTAAGGCCGGTTCTTCGTTCAAGATCGTTCCGTAGGTCTGGCAGGCTTGCAGCCGCCCCGAGGTGAGTGTAGTACGAGCCGGGCTCCGGCGGACCTTGTGGTTGAACCTCATTTTACTTACGAAACCGGGCGTTTCAACGAAAGGAAGCAACAGAAGCGGAAACATTTATGCCACGTATGTAGGTATGCCCCCTGAGAAAGGGGGTGTAAGTTAGGTTACGTGCATTCTCCTTTGGGTCACTGTATCGAGGCGCATACATTATATGATCGGTGTACATCGGCCGGTTTAATTATTAGTAGTAGAGTAGTGGCGGTAGTGGTAGTAGTTGGTTGTTCTTTAAGAGAATTTTCGTCTGTCTTATTACGTTTTTTTTTTGTTTCGCTATTCTTTTTTTTTTTACTCGTGTGTTATACGGATGGTTCGTGGTTAGTGTGTTCTCTCAATGTTAGTGTCGTGCTGAATACGCAATAGCAACTCACATTTGTCGGCGGGGAAGCAGTTGCAGTCCGGCACTTCGGTCCTCACATTGTTCTTCAGCTTTTCCAAGTGATCTTGCAATTTAGTCGTGGATGGCACGCTGCCGGCCCTAGGGCTCTGCGGGCCCTCGCTCTTTACGTCGGGTTTCTCGGCCGCATCGGCCAGTATCTCGTCCCTGGTCTGAAGGCCTTGGCAGCAGCCGTCTCGCAGGTGCTCAGGGGTCGGTTGCTCGGTGCCGCCCCTGCGGCAGCACCACGAGCCAATGCCCGGCGACACTTTCGCGGGCCCGCCATCCCCGCGGAACTTGTAATCGTTGGCGTCCTCGGACCGTTGGTCCGGCTCGATTTTGATCTCCTTCGAGAGGCAGCTCTCTGCCTTGGACGAGGCCGCGGGCGACGGCGCGCACTCATTGCTGGAACAGCCGTAATCCACGACGTTCTCCTGCTTGATGGTCGGCGAGATGTCGCAGTTCGAGGTGATGCCATCCGCGGCCGGTGTCTTGTCGGTGCTCTCAGCGTACGGTCGCTCGTCTTCGTTCATCAAAGGCACCTGCGGCGTCTTTGGGAAACCAACGCCGCTCTCTGTCTCCTTCTTCTCGTTGTCCGCGGTCTTCTGACACTTCTCCAAGGCCCCCTCGCCGGTCTGTTCCATGCACAGCTCCCTCTGAAAGGACTTGTCGTCGATGGCCTGATTGTCGTGGACCTTGCCTCCTTCTTTCCATAATTCTTGCTGCTCGTGCTGTCGCGTCGCCTGCTGCTGCTGCTGTTTCTCGCACGATTTTTTCTCGAGCACGGCGGGCTTCTCCTCAGAGCCGAACTTGATGAAACTCTCGATGGCCGTGATGCCATTCTCTGACAGCACGGTGTTGTTGTTCAACGCGTTACCTCCTCCTGACCATTCCCATAAGCCACCACCGTCGGGCAAACTATCGACCCGAGGGTGGTGGCTATGCAATAAAAAATTACCGGTCAAAGATTCGTTGGATTGCGCCATCGTGATGATGTTCGATTGGCTGAGGTACTGGTCCGCTTGCTTCTCTTGCAGTTTCTCCGTGTTCTCGTGCGACTCTCGTACGCGTTCCTCGGTATGATACTCCCCGTTCGCTCCACTGTTACTATTCACGTGCTGGGATTGCATCTGATGGTGCATACTGTGGTGCTGCTGCTCCTGATGACTCATTTGATGCTGGGACTGTTGCTGTTGCTGCTGCTGCTGCTGCTGTTGTAGCTGCTGATGCTGCAGTTGTTGTTGCTGCTGCTGCTGCTGTTGTTGCTGTTGTTGTTGCTTGTTCAGAATCATCGATTTCAGTCGGCTGTTCAGATTCACACGATTAGATTGAGCAAATACGTTACTCTCCTGAGCGTCTTGGTTATCCGAATAGCCATTCGGCTTCGTGGTATCCGTCGTCTGCTGCTGCCAAAGCACTCTTTCCCCGGAGTTCTGCATGTCCTGCTTGCTAGCCTGCTGGCCCCAGGTCGGCTGGTTTTCGGCCACCGAGCTGGGCGACCACGACATCTGGTTGTCCATCTTGGTGTCCTGCGCGGGCGGCTGTGGCTGCCACGAGGCAGGCTGATGGCCAGGCGTTCGCCTCGGACTAGGCTGCGAGTCTGGCCACTGTTGCTGAGGCTGCTGACTACTGTCGCTCTTTATACTATTCGGCGACCAGTTTGGTTGACTAGTTGGCGTGTCCGGCCAGGACATCTGGTTAGATGGCGTCAGCCTCGGGCTCTTCTCGATCTTCGTCTGTTGTGCCCATTGCTGCTGTGGCTGTTGTTGCGTCTGCTGCTGCTGCTGCTGCTGTTGCTGGATCTGCTGGCCAGACGGCGTTAATCTTGGATTCTGCTGACTCGTGTTCTGCTGCATCTCCGGGCTGCTTTGCTGCCAGCTGTGCTGGCCGGAGGGCGTCATCCTGGCGTTCTGGTGCGACGGATTCTGTTGGTGGTCGGACAGCTTGGGCGAGTGCTGCAGCCAGCCTTGGTGCTGAGGCTGTTGCTGACTAGACGGCGTCAATCTTGGGTTCTGCGTGTCCCTCAGCTTCGGGCTCTGCCGCGACCAGTTTCCCTGAGTTTGTTGCTGCTGATTATCGGTATTGTCTGTCCACGACTGTGGCGTGCGCGGCTCCTTCACGCCGCCGTTCTCCCAGCTCATGTGACTGGCCGGCCTGGGTAATTCCTGCTGCCCTTGCATCTGCATGCTCTGTTGCTGTTGCTCCTGCGACTTCATACTATTACTCTGCATAGCTGTTTGCTGCTGAGACTGAGGGGGCTTCTGCTGTTGCTGCTGCTGCTGCTGCAGCGCCCCGTCCGGCCAGCTCATAGTGTTGCTCACGTTGTTCATCTTCGCGCCGGTGCTGGTGTCGGACCATATGTGCCGTTGGCTACCGTCGGCTACAGAGTGCTGCCGCTGCATCTGCTGCTGTTGCTGCTGGTGCTGTTGGTGCTGCTGTTGCTGTTGTTGCTGCTGCTGCTGCTGCTGCTGCTGTGCCATCTGGGGCTGCTGCCACTGGTTCTGTACTTGTTGCTGACCCATTTCCACGTAGCCTGGATATCCGTTAGAGTTGTGTAAACTCTGTGGGCCCGGTTGAAGTGGATACCCAGGCATCTCGTTTCCCGACACGTTGCTGGCTGCGATCGTCGCGAATCCCTTCACTTGGGTGTCCGTCGGCGGCGGCTGTGGCTGCGACGGCGGCTGCTGCGCGGCCTGCTGCTGCTGTTGCTGCTGATTGTCCATGTGCACCGAGCTACTGCGACTCGTGGGGGTGGTAGAAGGCGGCGGCGCCATCGTCACGTCCTGAAAATGCCGTCATTCCGTCTATAATTGGAAATTATTCGACAACGCCGGGTAAGCCTCTCTCTCTCTCTCTCTCTCTCTCCTCAGCCCGCTGTTATGGTATCGTTCCCGTTCACGTCCAAATGTGTTTTCTTTTTAAAAGCCCTCCGTGTCTCTCTTTCTCCGGGTGTATCGTTTTCCGTAACCAGTATGCAAATCCCGTTTCGCACGCGACGTCCAGGGGGAGGGTTCGTTGGCGCGCCTCGCGAACACACTTTTAATTAGAAACGATTCACGCGTAATTGTACCTGTTGTTGGTAACCATTGACGTAATCCTGCCTTTCATAACCGACTGATTGGGTCGCAGTGGCGGCTGGATCCATGAATTGACCGTTTAGTGGCCTCTGAGCTGTCGATGGTACCGTTTGCGGGGCTACCGGCGGCAACGGCGAGGGTTGCCCCGTGATTGTGTATTGTCCTGTCGCCCCGGCCCGCTGAAACGCCGACTGATCCGTCGTAATGAAAGTCTGCTGCTGATACGCGACTGTAATCAGAAAGTTCGCGTGCTGATTCCACGGAACCGAGGGAATCCGCGCGGCAAATAGCCGCCCCGGGGGCCCCGCGCGCTTCTGCGCACCCCCAGGATCTTTTCAATATCGGCCCGTTCAAAGGCGGGGGAATTTCGGCTAGTGCCGGAGCTATTGTCTAAAACCATTTTCAATATCACCGGGGAGATATCGAGCAATTGGAAGAGGTTGAAGTTGCGCGGGTCATCGTAAAATCCCTCTGTCAATTCCATATTGTCCTTTGGGACCATTCGCACCTATCTTCATTCACTTTTTCATAAAAGAACAAAATAAACCTCCCAACGGGTTAATATTTCAGAGTTGCCGAAATTGAAAGTTGCCATTTAAAGGTGTCAATACCGAACGAGGGCAGGGGCCGTTCATAAATTGCCTGAAATCGATTCGTTGTTCAATTACCTGGCTGCGGATGGTACGGCGTAGCGGTGGTGTATTGAGTATGATACCTCAGCTCCTCGAGCTGATTCGGTGCCGGGATTTGTTGAATGAACTGCTGAGGTGGCCACGGCGCTGCTGACGTTTCAACCGCGACTGCCCCCACGGGGGTGACTCCCTGGTGCCAAACAGTGTTCCCAAAACCAGCTGCTGGCCGGAAGCCGGCACTGGTGTCGCCGTAAAACGGCATCACTCCGGGCGACTGTGAATAGAAAAACATATATATATATATATATTTCATGCTGGCCCGACTTCGAAGCAGAACTTCCCAAGCTTCTCCGATAATTTGTCGAATGGTATTCTAGTTCCAAAACCTGCAGCTTCAAAATTGGCTTCCACCCTCGATTTACATAAAGTACAATAAAAAAAAGTCAAAAATGGCCCCGGTAGATTGTGAAAATATGCGAAACACAGCGATAGAAGACAAATTTTACAGACTCCGCGTGTACCTTTTTTTTACACCTTTCTGCCAATCGTTAATTCTCTTCTGGTCGACAGACACGTCGCACGAGAATCCAATAATTCTTGGCTGAAGAGAGTTGACAGCCACTGCGGGCGGCGCAGTGGGGGAGTAGCCATTCGTCAGCAATGGTTCTTTTAACTATGCAGGGCGCAGCGGTTCTCAGCCGCGTCCGTCGAGTCCACGGCCGAGCTCCAGGGGAACTTATCTCGGTTCCCGAGTGCGCACGTTCAGACCCCCAATTAAATAAAGAGCCCCGACCGAGGCCCTGATAGAGCCATTAATCATAACGAAAGGGCTACAAGTACCGACTCCTCGAGGCTCTCACGGCCGAGCGTTACTTCCTCTCGGCGAGTAAACAATTCCTCGAGAATTGATCGACGATTCGAGCACCGTGGCTGCAGGGTGGAGCCACCCCCCCCCCCCGGTGGCTCCGAAATCTCGAGAATTCCCGGCAGAATCTCCGGGGAATCGCGGAAAATATGCGGAGCTTCGTAGGGAGCGCGTAAACGGTGGACGGGTTCACGGTTTTTCGCGCGAGTAGCTAGCGAGCACAACGAAATCGCCAGGCACGAGGAACTATACCTGCGCGATGCTGTTTCGTTTATTTTCGTTTGTTCGCTGGTTAGCGATGGGCTCGAGATGCTTCTGGTAGAATTCAGTGTACGGAGAAAGGCTTCTTGTTACTATAATAATATACACTAGCGGACAAAAAAGTCACCACTTCCTCGATTTGTTCTATTTTTGCTATTTTATTTAGCATACATTTGGAGCTGCGGCACCTATGTTTAATATCCATATTCGTCAATGTTGAATTTATTTAACTGACAAATAAAATTGTTATACGTCACTGAACGGGGTAACACATGTTTGGGACCGACAAAGAAGTTCACCACGTTTAGTAACTTTTTAGGTGGTCCTAAAAGGTGCCCCCAGAAAATATTAGATTTTTTTTATTAATCTCCAAAAGCGGTAACTTTTTGTTGGCTTTCAAAGTGTGTTGCCTTGTTTAATGTTACGTAGGGTTTTAGTTTGTTGGTTAAATAAATTCAACTGCAACTGGGTTTTATACAGCTTTTGTTTCTCTTTCAGGATATGTTTCGAGTTAATATCGAAAAGTAATAGAACTAGGGTGGTTCGAAGGAGTGGTAACTTTTTGTCCACTACTGTAAGAATCCGTGACTGTGGAGAACTCGACGTAGGTCTCCATTGACGAATCTTGGCAAGCTTAAGCACAAATATGGCAAGCTTAAGTTTACAGTGGGTGGTGAAATTATTGTTCGAGTATAATAATTCTACCTCCACCGTATCTCGTGTCTAATTCGAAAATTCCTTGCCTTCCATTTCCTTCCATTCCAACCGTGCAACTTGACCTCCTTGAGGTCGACATCTCCTCCCTGTTTCTTTGAAGGAACCCAAGCCCTCCCCCAAGAAAACCTAGGTGTCCAATTTTTCATCCTCAGCTTCGACTGGCCCTCGAGCGATCCAGTGGTCCCGTCGAACAGTCAGAGCGTCTTGAGGCTATCGCTACTCCACTAGCTGGGGGAGAGAGCGAGAGACACAAGCTTCGATCCGCGGGCGCGTTGTGTGTCGTGTCTCCATGTGTGGCTCGAGTGGGACGGTGGAGCAGGGACGGAGTGCGTTGGTTGGAAGGGAAGCATTGGGGAGGGAAACAGGGGGAAGAGGAGGGGGGGGGGGGGGGCGGCGAGGGAGGAACGGAGCAAGGGAACGCCACAAATAGATTGAGAAAAAGGGGGTAGGGAGGGCGGGAGAGGGGTTAAAAAAGAGAAGCGACGGGGGAATGAAGGAAAGAACTGGCAACTTGCAACCAGACTATAAAACTTCGTACAAAACGAAGTCAGCGCGCGCGCGCGATCAAGTTCGCCCGTCCTGTACACCACCGACAGACATTGTCGTTCTATTTCACTTTCCATCGTGGCCTGGCCCCGTCTCTTCTCCTCGCGCCGTCTCACTCGCGCCATCGATTTTTCCAAGTCCCTCCGAACGCGCGTTTAAATAAAAGATGCCCCTTTGTGCAATTCGGGAATTCTTTCCCTCCATTCGCTGGACACTTTTTTCTACCCCGATATTTTTCTCTGCCCTCCCTGTTATCAATCCCCATACGCGAGGCAGGCCTCTCGGTATGCCTCGCGGGCTCTCATAACAGTGTAACCCTGTCGTACAGGGCGCTTCAAAAGACCGGGCTTGGAAGTTGGTGATTTTCTAGCTGGGGGTGGTTAAACGATGGTAAAGTGCTTCGTACAGTGCGTAGTTATATACGTGGAACGTTCTCAAATATTTTCCCAGTTGCGAAACACCCTTAGTACGTTTTACTCCATCGAATTAAAGTGTTCGTTGCGTCATCAAAGTCCGGAGCGCGTAATTAACAGGACAGGGTAGTAAAAATTTCGGGTAATTGTGTTCGCGGTTACGGCCGCGCGGAAATTTCCACGGAAATTCGACGATTTTCCAGCCAGCGAACGGCGAGGGGAAATAGACGGTCGATCGAATAAAATTTGGCGCGCGCGCGCGCGAGTACAGCAGAATATCGCGGTGCCCTGCTGTACTTTCCGGGCATGTTTGTCCGGTGTTGCGCTCCGTGCAGCTACGAGCCGTTTTGCGGGTTATTACCCTTGTTACGCGGTACGGTTCAATTAACTGAGTTACGATGGTAATCCCATTGACGGTGACCAAGGAAGTGAAATTTCCTCGCGGAGCGTCGGCTGTCGCGTATATTTCAAACCCCTCCGCAGCCACGAGAGTGTACACTGTACAATCTTTCGACCCGTTTCCCCAGGCTGGGTACAAATCAAACATTGCGTTATCATTTCTCTTCAAGAAAAGGAGAAAAAGACGAGTGTTCTTGCGCTTCCCTTCTCAATCACCAAGGTGTTCCCCGGTTTCCTCCCTTCAACGCAGGGCCGAATTAAGACCTTCAGAGGCCCCAGGCACTTGAAAGATTTCGGGGCCCCTTCATACAGAATGATCACTTCAACGCAGGCATTTCCGATAATTTTACTAAAAAGTGTCTCTAACGAAAGTTCGATTTCAAAATTCAGAAAATTTCTATGGTGCCCTTTCTTCCAACGTCCTAAGCACATGCTTATTTTGTTTATCGGTTAAGCCAGCATCGCTTCGACTTCTACGCGTCTAACCCCGCTTAAGCGAGAGTAGAATGGCGAAAGGATCAAACGAAAACGGCACGCGGATGCCACGGAGCAGAGCGTGTCGAGCCAGGGGGATACCGAAATGTCGCGCGAGCCTTGGGAAAAGTGGGTCGTCGGTGGAGTGGCTCCAGGAGAGCAGGGAAGGTGGCTGCAGGCCGAGAAACTCTCTCGGGGGAACCCCCAAAGTGGCCGTGAATCGGTGTTTGTGGTCGAGGTTGATAGCATCGAAGACCCGGGCGTCTCGCCAACCGAGTCAGCGATCCCTCAGAGCCCACCTCCCTCGGCTTCTCCTTCGTGTTTTCCTCCTTTCCTCTTCCACCGTCTCCATCGCCGCATCTCACTCTCTCTCTCTCTCTCTCTCCCCTCTGTCTCTGCCGTGCGAGTCTCGGTGGCGGGCTCTCAGGGGGAAAATCCTTCCGTTCTCTTGACATCGTGACCTAGGGCAACGTAAAGCCGAGGCGTGATAAAACGGGATGTGCCGCGACAGCACCCAAACATAACCCTCAGGAGCCAAGCCACCTCTCTCTCTCTCTCCCTCCCTCTCCCTCTCTCTCTCTCTCTCTCTCTCTCCCTCGCTCTCGCTCTTCCTCCTCCTTCTCTTCGTCCACCCTGCCAGCACGAAAGGAACTCCGACGAGCCGTTCGTTGACCTCGACCCCTTCCCGTTCCGGCTCCTCTCTTTCCTCCGTTTTCCCACCTTGCCGGTGTCCGACCCGCGGCGACTGGTTCCTGGGGCTCCTCTCGATGATTCACGGAACGATGAACGTCGCAGCGTGGCGGAACGGCCGCTACGCAGGGGTGTTCGCGACGGGGTGAGTGGCTTCGAGCTGGCTGCTCGTGTGGCTCGCGCGATTTTCGGGGTAAGGATGACGGAGAGGCACGTTTCTTGTAATTCCTTGTTTTCTGGACTATCGACGCGGTACGCGGTGGGCAAGAGAGAGTGAAGGGGTAAGATGGATTCATTGGAAAGAATTGTATCTTGAAATTTATATCTCATGGGGCTGGCCAGAATAATATCCTACGTATTAAGGGGTGATGCTCAGTCAGGAGGCCGAAATAAGGGTGGTCTTTGGAAATTTTTAACTCGAAAGCTATAACACATTTCTCAAAAAATCTTTTTTCCTCTCAAGGATTGCATCTAGTACCGTGCATCGTAATTTTTTTTATCTAAAAATATTTATCAATAACTAAGTTATTGTCCATCATTCGAAGGTTCTCTAAAAAAAGGTTTCTGCGGTGACCACTGCTGCTCGAAAGTCGATCATCCGAAATAAAAAATTCAAAAGAATTTACTTATTATGTTACATTATCTAGTATTTGAACGAAGGATTTTTCGAAATACTGATTTGGGAAAAAATGGCTGATGTTTAAAGTAAAAGTTTCGATTTTGATCATAAATCGTGCCTGATTTTCGTCAATCAAAAGAAAACTAAGCATCGGATAAAAAAATCCTTCGTTCAAAGACTAGTTTATTGTTCCTACAGTAAGCTTGTAAAATTTGAAGTAAATCGGTGGAATGGTTTTTTAGATATTTTGGTCACCGATTTTGAAAGAACCTTCAACCTTCAACCTTCAACAATTTTTAAATAAAAAAATTACGATGCGCGGTACTAAATGCAATCCTTAAAAGGAAAGAAGAGTTTTTGAGAAATGTGTTATAGTATTCGAGTAAAAAATTTCCAAAGACCACTCTTTTTTCGGCTTCCTGACTCTGCATGACTCCTTAATTTTGTTCTTTTTTATATCTATAAGAGCTAATTCTCAGCCAGGTCAAATGTAAAAAATATGTTACTTTTGTCCACGCTCTCCCCCACATATTAATTACGTCCGCGGGAATATAAAAATGGCGTCTTAAACTTACCCCCAACCATTCCAAATCAGCTCAAACACTTTTTAAACGCGCC
This sequence comes from Andrena haemorrhoa, assembly GCA_910592295.1. Classification (NCBI taxonomy): domain Eukaryota; kingdom Metazoa; phylum Arthropoda; class Insecta; order Hymenoptera; family Andrenidae; genus Andrena; species Andrena haemorrhoa. The sequence continues at coordinate 19,945,425 of OU342943.1, forward strand.
TTGTACAAATCAAAACACCACCCGACTCCGAAACCATCAATTACTACCTGCTCGTCAGTGCCGATCCCTTAACGAGGAGCAGTCGACCGACATTTGATTACACAGAGGCTGCGCCGAAAACGCACAGTTTAAACCGCTTTGAAAATCGAGCCAGAAATTAATTTTGACGTTCCCCGCCGCTGCGGTGCGCTGCTTCCCCCCTCCGCTGGTTCAAACAGAGAGAATGGAGATTTATCGACGAATTAGCCACAGCAATCAGTCCCGCATCGATACGTTTATTTCATTAAGCGTTTACGCGTACGTAACCGGCGCGGCGAAAATTCATTTGTCAATGCAACGCACTCTCCCCGCGCCCTTGCCGCGCGAAACCGATAGCAGCGGGACACCGTGTACCTACACGCTGTTCTATCGACACTTTTTCGGGTCGTTCGATCGTGGCACGCCCGCGAAAACCGATAAAACGGGATCGTTCGCGCGGTAAAACAGCCCTTTTCGCGCTATTTATGTGCCCCGTACAAGTCTGCGGAACGACGACCGCGGTCTCTGATAAGCGAGCCGGGCTTTTCGGTGCTGGAAAGAGATGGGAAGAAGGGGCGCGAATTTCTGCGCTCTTCGGATCGACGGTGGTTGGATCTACATACAGTTCACTGCCCAGTAGGGCGGAGCGGAAAATTTAAATTTGGATTTTCAGTTGGCCTGGGTACGGGATAGTTGTCTTTTGATTAACCAAACACAGCTATACCAAAATTTTGGAAAAATACTCATGTCTTCGGGTTCCTTTTTCTCCTAAAAATGCTTATATAATCATACTATATACACTAGCGGACAAAAAAATTACCACTTTTTCGATTTGTTCTATTTTTGTTATTTTCTAGCGTACATTTGGGACTGTGGTATGTTTAATATGCATAATCTGATGGAGAATTTAAAGCTGTATAAAACTCAGTTAAAATTGAATTTATTTAACTGACAAACAAAAGTGTTATGTGACATTGAACGGGGTAATACATTTTTGGGGCCGACAAAGAAGTTACCACGTTTAGTAACTTTTTAGGTTGTCCTAAAAGCAAAAGGTGCTCCCACAAAATATTAGATTTGTTTATTAATATTCAGAAGTGGTAACTTTTTGCTGGCTTTAAAAGTGGTTTGTCTTGTTTAATGTTATGTAGCGTTTTTGTTTGTTAGTTAAATAAATTCAACTGTAACTGGGTTTTATACAGCTTCTAATTCTCTCTCAGAATATGTATATTAGGCACATTCTGCAGTTTTGAGTTGATATTGAAAAGTAATAGAAGTAGGGTGGTTCGCAAAAGTGGTAACTTTTTTGTCCGCTACTGTATGCGAAAATTTAAATTTGAATTTTCAGTTGGCCTGGGTGCGGGATAGTTGTCTTTTGATTAACCAAACACAGCTGTAGAAAAATTTTGGGAAAATACCGGTTCCTTTTTCTCCTAAAAATGATTATATGATTATATGAAAATTTTTGACAGTTGTGTTTGGTTATTCAAAACACAACTATCCCGCACCCAGGTCAACTGAAAATTCAAATTGAAATTTTCGCCTATATAGTTTCGCTCCGCCTTACTGTCCCAGCTTACCTAGTTAAAATGTCCTATCTGGGATTTTTCTATTTTTCGAGAAATCTTGAAATATTTGAAATTCCACCCGTGTTTCACGTTTTATTAGAAAACCCCACGCGCTTCGTAGAGATCTTTCTACTAGGACGGCACAACGTACAGCGAACGTTTATTCCATCTCAAATGCACATACAGTCGAACCTCGATAATTCGAAAACCTCTATAAGTCGGCAATTTTCTTTATTCCCTTCCGCTCCGCTGTAAACCTCCTACAACTGGAATTTAGAAGAACTCCGTTCTCTGCAAGTCGAAGTTTACTTCTACATATGTATTACGAAATTTCGTAGAAAGATCTGAAAATATCGAGGAAAATGTTTCCTCTGCATTATTCACGATTGGAAATGCTATTGAATTGCAATACACTAAAAGACTAGCACAAAGCAGAATCACAAATGTTTTTAATATGTAATAAAGAATAATATTTCGAGCATAAAATGTGTCTTATAATTCTTTATATATATGTAGAACATAAGTTGTAGGTATATGTGATTATAGGTACACAATAAACAATTGACCCTAAAGACTTGAATTTGTGTTGTTTTACAGCTTTACAAGTCGAAAAGTGAACAGTCGTACAAAGCCTCTATAAGTCGAATTTTCGTTTATTGAACCTCTGTTAACCGAAAACTCGATAAGTCGATACCTCTATAATTCAAAGGTGTTTTCCCGTCTCTTGAGATTCGAGTTATCGAGGTTCGACTGTAGTGCCTGCCTACGCAGAATTTTCATAGCAATATGATTGATAAAACGTTTCTCATGGAGCTTACTTCGGCCAAGATAGCGAGCCACGTATTTCTGCGATAGTATTTTCCTAGTGCTAATAATGAGAGAGGTAGGTATTATAGAACAAGCCCATCACAGTCGGTTCACCAAACATAAAATGGCTATTAAAACTAATACTGATATAATTTATTTTATCAGAATAAAGATTCAGAGCAACTGGTCGATAATTGCTTTACGACAAAATTTTCTCAGAATCCCGTTGAAAACTGAAGGATCACGGCACATATCGGGAGAGATAGTTCTCGTCATTGGGAGAGACGGTTCGCATGATGCAATAAATATTTCCAGTACTGTACGTACCGCAAATTAGTTGCTGTAACGTGAAATTCACGTAGCACAGGGATAGTGGGTGGAAGAGATACATTAATGGTATTTTATCGCACAATTTCGTCTTTCCCCCAATGTTTCTAACCCCCTCCAATTCTGCCCCCAAAGAAGTAACGTACCTATGTAGATCATGCTCGTTAAAATATTTATAATGTGGTACCCCGAGCCGCCGACTTACCGATGCATCGATTCGGGCCTCAGGAGTCCCTTCCCTGCTCCCCGATTCGTAATAACGATTTCCTAACGATCTTGTCGCGTTTCCTCCCTTCCAGGGCGACGTCGCATGGGAGATACAAGAGGATTTATACCCGCGCAGGCTTAAATCGAGGGGTACGGGAAAGAATCGGCAAACAGGGGGAGGAGAGGGTGCAAAAGCAGCCCGGCCCGCTATCTACATCTTCGCGGCGGTTTTATTCGCCACGCGGACGCTCGCTTTCGGCGAAAACAATGCGCCTCAAACGATTCCCGCGAAAAAGGAAAGGGGAGAAAAAAGAATACCGTGGAACAAAGCCGCGCTACACCTTTCACGCTTTTTCTCGGGGGAACGCGCGAGCTCCGGCCGCGGCCCAGCCTCCGGGATCGAGATGTAACGCGCGCCGCGGAATTCGAGTCAATTTAGCCGAGAATCGTTTCGTTGCCACGGGAAAGAAGCATTCTGCAGCGAGAGAAAACGCACTGGAATTGGAATAAACGCTTCTATAACGCTGGACAGCTACGAGCAAATACACCGTTCGATTAACGTCCGTGATCAAAGGACTTGGAATACATCGTAGAGGGGATACAAATAGGGTTGCCACCCGTACTTTAAAATAAAGTATCTATACGTAAATGTACTTTATATACTTCTAAATAACATTAAACTGTGCGAACATACTTTGTTTTACGAAATGATATTACGTGAAACGTAAAGGAATATTATTGTACGTAGTTCCCAAACATACACAAACCATGATAATTTCAAAGTAATTTCTTATCTTCTGTCTGTTCCAGCCACCTCAGCATTGACTGAGAAACTTTTCTCTGGCATGAATGTGAAGTGGCGGGATGAGAGAGAGAAGGCCCTTAATTTAATAAAGAACAAATTATTTATATATTTTAATATGAATACAGCGTGCAATAATGCCACTGAGTTATTTAAAAATGATAAAAATTTGCTTTGTAATGCTAAAAGCAATAAAGAATATTTCTGAAGAAATAAAACCTACTACGATTAAAATGTACTTTTAGTTTTTTCGAGCGTACTTTTTTTTTATACTCCACTGAAGCAAATTTCCATTATTTTCCGATGAAAAAGGTGGCAACCCTAGATACAAGTCCCCTTAAGTTTGATAAATATACGTATGGTTAGTTTGAGAAGTGCAATAATTGACACCGAGGCTGAAGGAAGACAGACCTACGAAACAGCTTTCTCTCCGCGCTGTCCCCTATTCGACCAGGACACGGTGGTTGTCGCGGGCGCGTGCAGGATCGGGACGGAAAATCGCGCATGTTTCGCGGTCGGATGCAATTCCTGTGCAGAGGCGACGAGCTGCTCCACGTTTCGCGGTTTCGGGTTACTGCATAATGCTGCGCCCCGCGGCGAGCGAGCGGGCGCGCGCCACCCGCTGTAACGTTGATTCCTTTATCGCCGACGATATTGCCAATTACCGTATCGCGAGGCTGACCGCGTTTACGCGTCCAGATAGCTCCGTTTAACGCGCGCGATTAACGTTGCCTGTGCTCCGAACCAAAATCTGCCCGGCCGTTCAAACGCGATCGTATGGGACACGTGTTTCAGCACATTCATCGTTTATGTTGTTGTACTTGTTGTTAGTTGGGGATTACTTGGATTTGTAAGGAAATTGGTGCGTTTAATTATGAGAGAGATACGTGTAGGGACCGAGGAATATTGAGATCTATGGGGAAGTTCTTTGGGGATGGAAGTGAACTAGTTTGGGGGTTTCACGGATGTTCTAATATCGAAGCACTGCTATTAGTGGGTGGTGAGCGACGACCTCTATTGAGTTCTCTGAGAAACTTCTGTGGGGATGGAAATGAACTAGTTTCGGGGTTTCTCAGATGATCTAATATCGAAGCACTGCTATTAGTGGGTGGTGAGCGACGACCTCTATTGAGTTCTCTGAGAAACTTCTGTGGGGATGGAAATGAACTAGTTTCGGGGTTTCACGGATGATCTAATATCGAAGCTCTGCTATTAGTGGGTGGTGAGCGACGACCTCTATTGAGTTCTCTGAGAAACTTCTGTGGGGATGGAAATGAACTAGTTTCGGGGTTTCACGGATGTTCTAATATCGAAGCACTGCTATTAGTGGGTGGTGAGCGACGACCTCTATTGAGTTCTCTGAGAAACTTCTGTGGGGATGGAAATGAACTAGTTTCGGGGTTTCTCAGATGATCTAATATCGAAGCACTGCTATTAGTGGGTGGTGAGCGACGACCTCTATTGAGTTCTCTGAGAAACTTCTGTGGGGATGGAAATGAACTAGTTTCGGGGTTTCACGGATGATCTAATATCGAAGCTCTGCTATTAGTGGGTGGTGAGCGACGACCTCTATTGAGTTCTCTGAGAAACTTCTGTGGGGATGGAAATGAACTAGTTTCGGGGTTTCTCAGATGATCTAATATCGAAGCACTGCTATTAGTGGGTGGTGAGCGACGACCTCTATTGAGTTCTCTGAGAAACTTCTGTGGGGATGGAAATGAACTAGTTTCGGGGTTTCTCAGATGATCTAATATCGAAGCACTGCTATTAGTGGGTGGTGAGCGACGACCTCCATTGAGTTCTCTGAGAAACTTCTGTGGGGATGGAAATGAACTAGTTTCGGGGTTTCTCAGATGATCTAATATCGAAGCACTGCTATTAGTGGGTGGTGAGCGACGACCTCTATTGAGTTCTCTGAGAAACTTTTGTGGGGATGGAAATGAACTAGTTTCGGGGTTTCACGGATGATCTAATATCGAAGCACTGCTATTAGTGGGTGGTGAGCGACGACCTCTATTGAGTTCTCTGAGAAACTTTTGTGGGGATGGAAATTAACTAGTTTCGGGGTTTCACGGATGATCTAATATCGAAGCACTGCTATTATCACTTAGGTGGTGGAGCAAGGACCACAGATTTCTTGGTTCCTCACCTCTTCTCCTTTACTCTCTCTCTCTTTACAAACCTAGTTACTGACTGGTTTACCTACGAACAATTCAGCGAACTTTCTAACGCGGCTGGCGCGAATAAACGGCCGTGCAGAATGCGCTTGGCGAATGTATGAACGGCACGAGTACACGAAACACCCCTTCTGGTTTCGAGTATCACGGTTTTTCAGCTGGCTCGGGTGTAACGAGCGGCCGCGAGCTGCGCGGGGCTACTTTGTTGACCGTGACACGTCGAGGACACGTCGGTTCGCCGCAACTATTCCAGGTACCTACAACCTGCTCCGTCCGCGATAACGTTTGAACGAGGCTCGCGTGGCACTTGTGGAATATGGGAAAACACCGACGGCTGGAAAATCGTGGCAGGCGACCGCGATGCAGGGGATCCGGAGGGGGCAGAGGGGAGGGCGAGCATTGGATATAAAAATCTAATAGCGACGGGGAAATTGGAACGTGCCTAGGTACACGGAGTTTCGGTCTCTGGGAGCGTGTATCTTTAATAATTTGCGATACGATCCCCCATTACGTTATCAAACACTCAAGCATCCCCCGGAACTTGCAATTGTCCTCCGGACCGCTTGCAAATAAATAAATCCTTTAGCTTCGCAAACTTGTGTCGCCACGTCCGACGTGGAGTAACATTCGCAAGCGTGAAAATATCATGCATATTCCCAGAGCGCAGGACCCTCGCCGTTTCGCCCGGGAGACGTAGAGAAGCGGTATCGGGCGGCGAACGGAAGAGAAAACGAGGAATCGCGGCACGGCGGTGAAAGCAAACTCGAATAGAAGATGCCGGCTGGGGGGATGTTCTTACCCTGGTTGCCTGGCGATCCTAGCCGACCGGGGCACCGCTCTCTGCGACCGTTTTCGCGGGTTTTTCCCTGGCGACAGGGGCTGCGAGGAGATCGGCCGCCGAAATAACGGCATAACGTCGGGGGCAAGGGTAGACAACCGGCAGACAGCGACTCACGGGGGCGGTGACCGCCCGCCTACGCGAATCAATACCCGCAGGAACAGGAACCGCCGACCTACCGGTGCGAAAGGGAGAGGGTACGTTCCGTAGGGACGGGGAACATGCAGGGGAGGGCGATGGAGGCTGAGGGACAGGGTGGAGAGAAAAGGACGCCGGGAGGTCGGACAGAGGGAGGCGGGGAAAAGCGAGCAGTATCAAGAGGAGCAAGAGGTGGCGGGCGAAGGCGGAGAATGACGGGTGGAGAGGAACAAGGGGTGGCACCCACCGACCGGGGGGTTGGAAACGCAGCGGTATAAGTGCCGATACCTGTCTGCGCCCCGCGATTCCTTTACTCCCTCGCCGGGGCGCTCGCTTAAAAACCTCGCCGATTGAGTGGAACATCAAAGAAGGCGGACCTTTCACGACGCTCAGACTTCGGATACAAAAGGGCGGCGAGAGGGAATTGCTTGCTCGAGGTTCACCTGGATTCTGGGATTCCGGCGGAAATACGAGGCCGGGATTGGATGTGCGCAAAGGTTAGAGGTCTCCGCTCCCAATGCTCCTTTCAAAGGGTGACTCTCTGGTTCGCCGAACGATCGATCATCCTGTTCTGATATTGCGTTCTGCTCTAATTCGTCTCTCCTCTCGGTGTCAAGTGTACAAACGCTAGAGGAGCATGTTCCAGCCACCGCGAAGAAAAGGAGCACCGTAGCTAATAGCTGGATACACAGGCAGAAAGAACTGGTGGCCAAGCGACTCATTGGCGAACAGGAATCCTTCATTTACGAGATGACCGCTCTAACCAGTCCCATTATCAGCGAGCTATTTGTAGACGCCTCTTGGCTAGCCCTGACATTCGAGGCGACAAAAAATCGAGTACAGTCGATCTCAGAAGCCCATAGAGGCTTGGCCCAGACACTTTAACGCGTTCCACTGGCGTTCGAACCGACGAAAATTCAATTCCAGTCCCCGAGGGGGACCTGCGGATGAACTTCCGAAGATGCTGCGTTAACGAAATACCTCTGAGCCCCCTACAAACTCTGACCACGACGCTAATGGAGTAGTAAATTTCGCCCAGCTCCCCCCGCCCCCCGACCGGGGAGCCGCGTTCCACAGATTGAATTCAAGGGTTCAACCAGGTGCGACCTTGACGGTAGCCGATAACCGAGCGAGTCGCGGGCGAAGCTGGAGCCCGGCTCCGGCGGCCGCCAGTTTTACCACACGGATTATCCTCGCACGTGTCTACGTGTACGCTGCCGAGGAAAACATATGCCGTACTTGCAGACTGGTTTGCCCAGTAACCTCGGTCCCGGCCAGGGGGATCGAGGTATACGGTTCGAGACGAATGCGAAGAACCGCATTCCTTCCTTCCTCCGGACGCCCGGCTCCCTGCTCCTCTTCGCTCGAATTTTCTCTTTTTCTCGGGGCTCGTAGAAAGCGAGAGGGACGTCGCAAAAGTCGAGGCTGCCGGGCGCGCGTCCTCTTTCCTGTCGCTGGGCGCACGATTTTCAGCGCGCGTTTTTACAGAATCGCTTCCTAAACGCCAGGTTAATTAAACTTTAATTATCGAACATACACTTCGGAGTCCCCGGACCGTAGACTCGGTTTAATTTCGCGGTTCAGATTGCGCGCAGAGTCTAGCCGGGGTCGTAGTGTCTGCGAAGTGCAGTCGAGTGTGCGGCGAGCAGAAGCGGAGCTTCCCTTGGAGGGTGAAGACGGATTGAAGTAACGAGCCGCGATGGTCTAGGTCAAGGTCCTTGGTCAGGGTTTGGCAACGCCGTACGGCGAAATACGCGAAGGGGTCACCGAGACAGGGAGCCCGTTTATTCCCTCGAGTGTGCTTCGCGTTACATGCCGATATACCCGGCCAGATTACCGCGGGAAGGGACCGATGCGATCCTTGGGGACCGAGGCGCTTGTAATCCCCGAGACGGATCTCAACTCCGAGGCAAGCGGCCTGCTTAAACGCGCGGAGAAAGAGTTCGCCTTGTTGTTTGTTCTGTAAAGGATCTTAAATTCGGAGGGAATCGCTGCTCGTCGGATCGCCGATCTTTGATACCAACTTAGAATTTTCACGCGAGGAAATTGGAATTAATTTCTCGGCAACTGGTCGATACACAAGGCTGGAGGAGAATCCTACTTCTTGAAGGTATATCTCTGTACGCTTGGTGGTAGGGTAACTGTGCCAGTAGTCGGCCATTTAAGGGAAAGCGAAAATTCAAGTTACGCATTGTTATTATTAATATACTATTTTTTAAATGCGCTATTGACAGTTAAATTCTTTAAAGTATCTATTTTTCAAATGTGTGGATGATTTTTTTAATAGTATAACAATTTTTATTTAAAATATCTAAAATATCCAGAAACGTCCTTTTTACCAATAGTCAGCCAGTAAAATCCTAACTTCAGCCTTTCGTATGCCAGTAGTCAGCCAGGTTCTTCTATCAGGTTATATTATGTATCAGTCACCGTATAGTATACTTATTGTTAATCGTCAGAATGTTAAGTGGTTCAAAATTCATGATGTGTGTACTTAAAATTTAAAAATTTATTTTCTTCTGAAAATTTTAATTATTTAAATTATAACGGCCGACTACTAGCGGCCGATTTCTTCACCTTCAGTAATCTTCCAGTTAGAATTATGTTCCACATAACTGCCAAATGATAGGATCCTACTGGCTTAGAGCATTTAAATGCTCTAAGCCAATTGGTCGTTCACTAATCGGAAGATTACTGAAGGTGAAGAAATCGGGCGTAGACCAATCTTCTAGTCGTCAGCCGTTTTGTGTTTTAGAGGGCCGACCACTGGTCAAATTGGCGATTTCTTACCAATATCCAGTATCCAGCCGGGGCGGCTGATTATTGGTTTTCTTTATATTTTGAATGCCAATAGTCGGCCACTTTGAAAATACTTACTAACCTAAGTTTAAATGCAATTATAATTTCACGAAAAGTTAATTCCAATGTTATTAATCGCGTATTCAAAATTTGAACATAAAAAACTTCGTATTAGTGTTGGTATACACTATTTCCAAGTGTCGCCTATAGTACTAAATTAATTCAAATTGACTCATCAGTAGTGAACCATCCATTCGCCAACACAATGAAGCTTTCTGCAGTTCATATTTTTACCGCTAAAGGCATGAAACTTCCCACATTCAAAGGAGAGATTACACTGATCATTGTTTCGTTTAAATATATAAGATTCTATTCCTAATTTATTATTTCTAAGCAATTTATTTTCGAAAAGGCTGACTATTGGGTAGGGGCCGAACTAAGGCACATTTACCCTATAACGAAGTCTGGGTGTAAAAGTAGACACGCGAGGCGTCGGGATGAGTGACTCGAAGTCAGATCGAGACGGTAAGACGTCGACGTGGACCGTCTTCGGTGCTCCGCTTTGGGGTTACGTGAATCCATCAATCGGATTAACGGGACACGAATGAGAGGTGCGATTTATATTGCTCACGACCCTAAGCGTCTTCGATTTCCCACGCTTTTTTGCAGAGCCCATTGTCTCGACGTCCGAAACGTGTTTACTTTAACGCCTGGCTGAGCTGACCCACATCCCTATTTCGCTGACCATGCGTGTAGGGCCACTGGAAGCGAAATAGGGGAGTGGGTCGGAGCATTCAGGCGTTAAAGTAAACACACTTGGAGCCGCGAGGCAAGGACGTTGGAAAAAAACGTGGGAAGTAAGGAAGCGAGCAGTACTTACGTCACCTTTCATTCGCTTTTCACAATTCCCATTGAATTCGCGATATTTCTAATATCAAGTAGGTAGGAGAGAGGTGCTATAAAAGGAACAGGTCTTAAAAGGGACAAATCGAATTGTCAAAACTCTAAACGCATTGCACATACTAGGTTATTTTACTGCGGCCTCACTTGCAACAGAGCAGTAATCCGCGGTTGATGGTTTCCGGCAGTAAAAGTAAAATTTTCGTTGATTTTCTGTATCGTTTTCTGAGGTCAAGATATATACAAAGGGTTAAAGTGTTATATCATTAAAATAGCCTGTATTCAACTGAAACGAAATTAGTTAATAGGTAAGCTTAATCGATTGTTTTCTTTGTTTTGAGGTTATTTTAGATTAAACTCACTTATAGTCTCAAAAGGGACAGCATAACAAGTCTTAACTGGGAGGACCGTTTCATGGTTGCCCCCTCTCATACACACGTACTGCTCGACACTATACAGTAGCGGACAAAAAAGTTACCACTTTTTCGAACCACCCTACTTTTATTACTTATCGATATTAACTCAAAACTGCAGTGTATGCGTAATATACATATTCTGAAAGAGAATTAAGAGCTGTATAAAACCCAGTTGCAGTTGAATTTATTTAACTAACAAACAAAAACCCTGCATAACATTAAACAAGACAACACACTTTTAAAGCCAACGAAACGTTACCACTTTTGAACATTAATAAAAACATCTAATATTTTGTGGGGCACCTTTTGCTTTTAGGACAACCTAAAAAGCTACTGAACGTGGTAAGTTTTTTCGTCGGACCCAAAAATGTGTTATCCCGTTCAATATTATATAACACTTTTGTTTGTCAGGTAAATAAATGCAACCTTAACTGGATTTTATATAGCTTTAAATTCTCATTCAGAATATGCATATTAAACATACCACAGCCCCAAATGTAGACTAAAAAAAATAACAGAAATAGAACAAATCGAAAAAGTGGTAACTTTTTTGTCCGCTAGTGTATGTGTTTCACTTTCCTGTAAAGTTATTAGTGTATCACCTGATACATAGATGACATTGTTTTGATGGCGTTGTTCCCATTGTTTTGGGAATTATTAGTTGATGGCGTCTTGTTTCAAATTTAAGAATCAGTGAAGTGACTATTCAAAGCGACAAAATATTGATGATTTATAGTACAAAGAGTTAATTTTTTCATAGATTCCATTGTTTTGTATCGTTAAGATTTACAATTATAATTGTAATAGATACTTAATAAGTTGATTTTTATTAACGTGTCCCTTTCATGACTTAAACCACCTAGTCGTAAAAGGGACGTTTCCCACTTGTTTGAATATCGAAGATTTTTTATTTTCTATTACAATTGACGAGTTTGTAATATACTTTTATTGAAGGGAAATAAACACGCTTTCTATTGATGTACTTGTTTTTTAAATACCTATAATGATATTGTCAGAAATGGACGCTAAGCAAAAGTGTCCCTTTTATAGCACCTCTCCTCTACATCGAACTTAATAAAAATTGCAAAACGTATGGTCACCGAGTGACGCTACAAAGCTGCAGGCCAGTAGCTAAATTAATTATCAAAGAAACCCTAAACGAAAGTTACTTGTAACGTGTCCCAAAATACCACAGGTCTTGGAGCATTTCTTCGTTCCATCAAATTGGCCCCAATTAAGGAACAAATATAGTGTTCTGCAGAGATACAGTAGAGTAAAAATAGCGGCGGGTAAAGTAGGAAGTAGCTTCAGTATCTTCCTACAGGTCAAGACCCTAGTGGCATTAATACCATAAGGCTGAGGAATGTTCAGAAATATCACCGAGTAATTGCAGCCTTCTAATAAGTAACAAAGAACACATTTGAGCCGTGTATTTTAAAAGTGGCCTAAGTCAATTTATCTAACTATTATTAACTAAGTTAGTTTTTCCTTAACTGTAGTAACGTGTACAACTTGAAGTTGGTATTAAAAATGTATATATAAAAAATGTTTAAATATACCTAAATGGACTTAGGTCACTTTCAAAATAAACGGCTCATTTAGCAGTTTCTAGTTCTACCCACTCTCGAATACATCTCGGGTTAATCACTGCGTCTCTGCAAGCCACAGCATATGCCACTATTAATTTTATCTAATTTTACAACTTCGTGCCTCCAACATTAGCTACCTATACGTAACTAAACGAAACAGAGGTGAATTTTTTCACCGCAGCGACAGGGGTACATTGACCCTGGGCACCGCGAGCGAAGCAACAGAAGATCGTTTGGTGCTCACCATAGAAACGACAGGGGGCGGAGGATTTCCGTTCCTGAGGGCCCCGGTTTGCTGGTTCGCCGCGGGATTCAGATTGTCCTTGGATTGCTGCATGGGATCCGGCTGATGGAGCGTTTGTTGCGTTTGCTGTTGCGGTTGTTGCTGATGCTGCTGTAGCCCGCCTATGCCGGCCTGCGGACTGCCCAGGCCTGCAGGTGCGCTGTCCGGTGTGCTGACTTGCCGCGCGATCTTTCGATAACTCTGCAACAGCAACGGTTAATCTCCCATCAGAAAGAGCGAGCGCACGTTACCGAAGCCGGGGGACAATTTGCATGGCGAGTTCAAGCTGACGGTGCACGGTGCTTCCCCGCCCACGATCGCGGGAGTAATTGCGTCATTCTCAAACCCGACATACCCATTGCAACGAAAACATTCTTATTCCAAAGCCAGCCTCTCCCCCTTTCCAGCAAACGGCAAAATCGCGAAGAGCAAACTCCTGACTTTTAAGCAGGAGCAATGGTGCGCGACTAAGTGCGATAAAGATCATCGATCGGGTAAGTCGAACGACACGCGTCCGCAGAAGCGTCGTCCGTTTCGCTGGGGAGGAGAAGCGTGCGCTCTCCTCGCTGGAATCGCTGACGCGCGAGCCGCGGCAAAGAGGCTCGGCTCGCGTCGCCTTTGAGACGGAGGAAGGAAGGAAGGAAGACGGGCAAGGATGGTGCACGGCGCTCGGTAGCCGGCTGTACGCCGGTGTGACCCTAATGCTAAAAATAACGAGGTGGCCTAAGTAGGCCGAGGCGGCTGAAACGGTTTCCATAGTTCAACAGGCGTCGCTGGCCGACTGCTGTAAGCCGGGGCCCTTCCCCGCGGCAAACTTGATCAATTATTACGACGTCCCTCGAGCTACGCTATCACGGCGACGCCGTCCAACGTTCCGCCGCGCGGATTATAGGGCACCGTAACGGTGATCTTGGTAGGAGAATCTGGGTGGCCCGTGATCGGTACAGCTTCGTTCCGAGGTGTTCGTATAATTCGGGGCGTTTAGATGAATCCATAGAAAACGGAATTTCGTTCTTCGTGGGATAATAAAAATGGCGCACTATATAAATAAATAAAGGAAACGGTCGAGGTTGGGGATTACGCGAAATTTTAGTGAGTTTGGAACGGCGCCGTGGTAAGATTTAATTGGGAGACGCTGATGTAAAGCTTTCCATTTGTAATATTAGAAATTGTTTAAGGGATTAACGGAAGGACGTGGGATAGGGGAGAGGTGCTATAAAAGGGACAGGTCTTAAATGGGACATAGATGACATTGTTTTAAATTATCAATTATTAGATGATGGCGTCTTGTTTCTAATTTAAGAATTAGTGAAGTGACTATTCAAAGTGACAAAATATTGATGATTTATAGTACAAAGAGTTAATTCTTTCATAGATTCCATTGTTCTGTATGATTAAGATTTACAATTATAATTGTAATACTTAATAAGTTGATATTTATTAACGTGTCCCTTTTATGACTTATATCGTCCCATTTAAAACCACCTAGTCGTAAAAGGGACATTTCCCACTTGTTTGAAAATCGAAGATTTTGTTATTTTCTATTACAATTGACGAGTTTGTAATATACTTTTATTGGAGGGAAATAAACACGCTTTCTAGGGTAAAGAGTAGAATGGTTGGCCACTTAAGCAAGAGTTTCACATAAATAATGAATTATAAATGTAAAATTAGTAATATTGAAATGGAAATCAATATAAATAAGTAAGAAAACCCCCTAACAATCTAAAAATAAATAGAGTTTATAAAAACAAAATCAAGAATGTATGAAAATGTACAAAAAATGTGTTTCGAAATATTGGAGAAAAATGAGTGGAGAAATATTGATTACATCCGAAGCAAGAAGGTATAAGGGATATGAATATGTTCGCTAAAAAAAGGCATAACATTGGTAGGGTAGACCGGGGGCGATAGTAACAGGGTGGCGACTGTAACACGTTAAATATCTCAAAACACATGATTAATATTAACACAAATTTTGGATACATGATGAAGAATGACATTTGGAATACACACATCCATGGCCTAGCAGTATATATATACAATAGACATGTATAACGAAGAAAATAACTTTTCGATACCCTAAAGTAACTTTTCCTTGCTGACTTAAAATTGTAATATAAACACTCCCTCTGCAAATACGTGTTTTTCTTTTTTTTAATATTTAATCTGGCCATTTTTAAAGTAATCCTGATCGTTACTTATGACTTCTAAGTCTCTCGTTAAACAAAATTTATAATTTAAGTTCAAAAGCCTGGTCGGGGCCGATTGTAACATCGGCAGTCGGGGTCGGTTGTACCACGGCAGAACCGAATAGTGACAAAGAAGATTAATAATATTGTCTTGATTGCATGGAATCCTACAGCACAGCACAACCAAACCAAATGAAAAATGGGTGCAATGTACTGAATGTAAGGATTGACCACATTAAGAATGCACCAGCCGAAACATTTTCTATTTCTGCCACAATTGCGATACCGCATAATTGCTTATAAATTTTTTCTTTTTTCATTTATTATTATAATTAAATTCAATAAATATTTCAATTTTGTAAAGTTAAATTTGCGCTACTATCGACTCTATGCAGTGTTGCAACCGACCCGGGGTCAGGGACGGTTGTAACACTTTACGCGCTTCTCATTTTTTATTGATAACTTGGATATTACTTAACATACAGCGAAACTGTTGTGGCTCAAATAATGCCAAATAAGTAAGTAACATTTCCGCATAAGAGTTTTTGTTGTACATGTAACAGTTCCTGCGTAATCGTATTCCAAAGTCAAAGTGTTACTACCGTCCCCGGTCCACCCTATTTCTTTATATTCATTTATTTCTCAAAATAGGGCCAATCACTGTCAGGTGGCCAACCACTGTACTCTTTACCCCTATTGATGTACTTGTTTTTTAAATACCTATTATGACATTGTCAGAAATGGACGCTAAACAAAAGTGTCCCTTTTATAGCGCCTCTCCCCTATGTGGCCATATACGTTCGTGGTTCCGAGGAACACAACTGCTGGAGCGTGTCCAGCCAGAAAGAGTTTCGTAACCCTGCCGACGACGATGTTACAGAATATTACTGATTGTATCGGCCGGTGAATTTATTGGGCACGCCGTGCTGGAAATTTATGCAACGGGATTCAATTTACATTTATGACGCCCGGGTCGCGTCGCGGTTGCTGCAACCTGCCGCCGGCTGGGAATAAACAGGCACCACTTTATAATCACGGGGATCATTGCTCGTCAACGAGGAACGGTACACGCCGATGCGCCCGTGGAAATGACTCGCGCCCATCCAGTCGGCAGAATTAATTTCTCATCCGCGTCGAACAAAAACCACCCTTGCTTCTCGGCTCGCGTTTACTCACCCGCGGTGGCATTTAACCCCGCTGCGGTGTTCGCGTCGCCTGTACATTCAGCATCGCACCAAGGGGCGAGGAATTAAAAACGGTCCTCGAAGTAGCGAATCCACGAGTGGAATAAGAAGAAACGTGGTGACCGTGTTGGTAGTAAAAAAAAAGTGAAAACACGATTGGGTAAAAAAGAAGTAGCTTTATCATTTGCGACGGGAAACTTCGTTCTATGGATATTAATGTAAATTAGTGGCTCCGTGATTCGTAGAAGTAACGACGGTGTAAGTGCTCGCGTGATTTGTTATGATAATAGGGAAGCATTGAGTGGGTGATTACAGTTATCGGTCGCCACGTGTTGAGTCCAGGCCATCGACCTCCTCTTACGAGATTTCGCGTTACTTTTCAATTCCCCGATACGAATCTATCGGGCGATAATTTCGGGGACAGAGATTCAGGAACGTTCAAGTGCGAAGACGAAGGCTGCGAGCAGAAGCTCGGTGTTTTCATGAATCGCAGCTGAAATTGAACGCGAAACGATCGGTCTGCCGCATTTATCAGTCACTCTTACGTCCGAGTTCACGGTTCTGATCTATTATCGCGCGCGGACCTACGAATTCGATCTCGCCTCATATTCGTCGCCGCTGAAAATGCACATTCTAAAGGTCTCGATCTTATTTACAAGATACGCTTGCGAATGCTCCAAGAATCACTGAATAGCGGCGAATTCACTCCAAAACTCACTGCATTCGAATCCAATGAAATCTAATTTTGCTTCATCCCGAGCCACGAGCCAGTCAACCCGAAAAATAAATTCCTCGTGGGAACGCAGGATCTAATTAAGCTCTCCAAATCTCAGCTCTACATAGTACCTACATTAATGGGAATAAGAATCTCAAGTGGACTGGAAAGAACTTAAGGTCCATCCTCGCATATGAGTTCCGCGACGATTCGGTGCCGCCACTGTGAGCGGTAAAAAATTTAAAATCTTATTTCCCTGTTATAGAATGGGCCGCGTCAGACTCGTCACGCAACTGACACGTGTGAACCGAGCCAACTCAACTGAACCGTCACGGAACTGTTACGTGCGAGTGGACCTTAAGCCCATTCCAGTCGACGCGGGACTCTTAATTTCTTATCCCTGTCTGCACGTGTGTACGGACCTTTACCGTGGCCTTCGACCATTTCCCGAGACCCAACAATTCAGCTCGACGATGACTCGAGCCCACTGTGACTAATTAAAGAAGCCCGTATATATATCGGCTTCTGGACGCGCAGCTCGAACGTCAGCGTTTCCCATCAGATAACCCGGGAATCGACCCGAGACAGCCTTGCGCAGCGGTCTTTAGTTACACGCTGGCATGATCGGGCAGCGTCGATTTACGACGGCTCGATTTTCCGCCTGTACCTGCATCGTGGGGAGCGCGCGCGCGTTACCGCCGGCCATGTAGCGCGTGCGTGCGACATACGCGCTGCATGATTTATAAATAGACAAGGTCTCGGGCCCACGCTAAGCCCCACGGGGCGAGAACGCGTCTCGTCACCCGCTGAGATATTTTACTTACGACGCGGCGGACACACGAGCGCTGCCGCGCACGTACAGCTCGTGGGCGCAACGTACTCTCACGGGGGATTACGGATCTCGCTCGACAGCAACACGTGCTACCGGAGCTTCTGGCCGAGAACGATCCGGAGCCCGCCTGGAGCTGTCCTAACGGTCGCGCAACGGAAATGGCACTCGCAGGCCGAGGAACCGAGCGCCGCGAGTCAACGGACATTAGCTGCAACTATCAATTATGGAGCGTGCTGATCGTCGGGGGATCGAGTTTCTGGTATGCGCTGGCTCGAGTAGATCCGCGCGGAGGTGCATATTTCACGGGAGATGCTTTTTCTGTTCGAAGCCGAACGTGGATCCGTGGTTGATTACGGCTTGATAGATGCGGGGTTGTTTGATTGACCCTCCGTGGTCACATTTATTACGGTTAAGAGTTGGTCGCATGGGGTTCGCTGCACCCCAGGGTCAGTTTTCAGTTACCATTCTCGTGTTTCGGAATCTTTTAACTCAGCTGTTATGCTTTTCTATTAGTGTTAGAGATGCGACTTATGGGCGAGCGGAATTCTGACTCTTCTACTTTCTTCCAGGGATCGAAAAAGTTCTCGAACCCTCATTTTTAAAAAAATTCTGTTAGACCTTATATGTTTTGTTTAAGAAAATATCTGTTTCTGTGGAATTTTTATTGAAAAAAATGTTACCTTTAGGAACTTCTTTAAAAAGTATTCTCATGGAATAGATATTTTAGAACCTATATATAATAAAAGTTCCATGGAAACAAGTTACATTAGAACATTTATTAAAAAAGTTTTCATAAGATAAAGAAAAGTACTAAACTATTAGCTACTAGTTTTATTTAACAATATAATATCATATTCTTCATATGTTTATTTAATAAAAGGTATGAAAATCATAACATTAGAAATATCTACGTAGGTAAGTATTACAAACAAATAACACATTCAGAATATCAATTTAACTGTAATAATTATTTAATATTGTTGTAGTACTATCCATTGATTAGTATTCAGTATTTGTTACAACGATTGAGAACTTTTTTAATATTGGTGAACAAAATATCTATTCCTGTTATAGAAAATTTTTTATTTTTATATTTTATAAGTTCCATTCCAACTAGAACCTTTATTTCTAAGAACTTTTATTTTATCAGTTCTTCTGGGAACTTATAATGTGAGAACATTTTTAAAAAAAGTTCCGCGGTCCATGTTTTAAATGGAACCTATTGTAAAGTACCAGAACTTTTTCGATCCCTGCTTTCTTCTTAATCATTTTCAGACAATTTAGTAGTTGAAAATAGACGTCACATAAATCCCACATTCAAATGAGTTACCGCCATTAATTCCTGAGAAATGCGTCACGCGACATACGAGCCAGGGACGGCGACAGCCAGCCAACTATTCCCTACTATTTCACGAGCGGATCCCACGATTTCGTCCGGCCGGGGCATCAAAATGCGAAGGGCTGCACGTCAAAGGGAGCCGTATTTCTCGCCACTGCCTCTCGTGCTTTTTATCAGGCCACGGGGCCCATTGTCGGCCTTATTTGCAATTCGCGATCCGCGGGCACGGCGTAAAAGGGAAACGAATGGGCACAATGGCCACTGGGGCTGGGGACGATAATCGTATTTCGCCAGCTCGAAGCACTCGCGCGTAGCGATGGGCATTCGCGTCTTTAGTCTCAATATCTTTCAAACAAACCACCACAAACTCAACTAACAATAAGTACTTATCGTTCGACACTAAAGCTTTTATAAGCAAGAAACAAAAAACGTCCACGATCCCTAGTAGCATTTTGGGTTGGCATACAGTTGGGCCACGCACATAATATTAGTTGGCCAACAGTTAGATTTGGCATTTTTTTTTCAGGCTGGGCCAACCACAGATGGCCAAGATAGGCTTCCCTACTGTTGCCCAACTATTTATAGGGACTGCCTGGTCTGGTTTAGGTAAAAAAAAAATTTTGCCGTGAGGAGAATCGAACACGGACTTTCCGATCGCGAAACAGCCGCTGTTCGCAACTTCCCAACACACTTCCTTATAAACACTTTTAATTTCTAGTTACATAAATAGTATTAATTGTTTATAAAAACTGCACACTGACGCGAAATATTCGACAAAATATCATCATTCGACTCATTCCTTAAAATTTCACATTCGTCTTAAGACAGACGACCTCATTACGTGTTTATAAATAAGAAGAGAAAAATCACAACTTGGACTATAGTAACAAGTTTTTGGATGTAGCAAATTTTCTGACGTTTGTAAGACAACATTTAATCATCGTTCTAAATTTTTTGTTAATTAACCAACCATAATAATTGTAGGCCTAACATTGAATATTCGTAGACAAACTGTCGTAACTTTTTGCTAATTAACCAACCATAATAATTGTAGGCCCAACATTAAATATTCGTAGGCAAACTGTCGCAACTTTTTGTTAATTCACCAACCATAATAATTGTAGACATTGAATATTCGCTGGCAAACTGTCGTAACTTTTTCGCCGTGCCCCTATGTTGGGAATTTGTAGGCAAAAACACTAACTATATTCCAACTGATTCCCAACTGTTGGCAACCGTTGGCCAACAGAAATGCTACTAGGGATATTTCGTGAAAGTTCGCCCGAGTCGGATTGCAAGACAGTTTATTTACTCCGCGCAATAAAGACGGCGGAAAAAAGAGAAGAGAGTTCGCTTGGTACGAAAGTTTCTTGATTCAGAGGGGCCCTCCAAGTGCCAATAACTTTGTCAACAATTTCAAGGTATCGGAGCCCGAAGCGACGTTAGGTTTCGAATAAAACCGAAAGCGATTCGAGGCTGGCGCGACGCGCTCCAAGCGACTCGACGAGTCTCGAGCCCATCTCTGCGCACGAGTGTCCCTTTCGCGGAGCACGGGTCTTAAGTGCTCATCGATCGCTGCGGAAGATGAGTCCCCGCGATGCCACTAACGATCGCCGGCCGGGGTAACGCTCGTAAACCTCTGTCCAACGTCGACGCGCATCCCCCGCCACGGTTTTATTGTTCCCGGACGGGCGTATGTCACAGAGCGCGCGTCGTTAACTCGAAACGGCCCGTCCCCCGTCCCGCGATTTGTTTTGATCGCCCGTACGCTCGTAATTATCGCCGCGATCGGTGCGCGATGAAAAGCTCGCGACCCGTAAATTCTCGGTCCAATTAAAAGTTTCTAATTGTGACGTCCCGCGAATGGAAGGCGGCCGCGCCGTGTTATAACGGGCCAGGCGGTTCAAAAGGATGCGCGTCGAGTCTATGGGTTATTCTGCTGCGAGAAATGTCACCGTGCCCGGGATAGTCGGGGAATCGTATGTTGAAATAATTTTACCGCTCCGTGCGGTAGATTGGGGGCGCGAAGATTTTTAAACGATTTTATTTAGCTTCGATCCTGTGTTTGCTTGTATGTACAGTGGCGTGCAAAAGCACTCGGCCACCATTTAAAATAGCACAACTTTTTTTAAAATTAATCCAAACGACTTGAGTTTTTTTAGAAGCTGGAAGGATTGGTTGGCTGAGTGACTTGACTCGTCGTTTTGGAAAAACGCATTTGGTCGGAATAGCAAAAAAAAATAGTAAAGGTCTTTTTTTAAACCTTTTTTTTGTGAGCCTGTAATGAAAATTCAAAACCCCCGTTTGTTGATTTAAGTAAGTTATATACCTACGTGCCTTAAATTTCATCGAAATGGGTTAACGTTGCTCTCAGCTATAAACGCTTAAAGATCGCAGAATAAGGTCGAAAATCGCGATCGCGTCGCTTAGCAAACTAATCCTTCTAGCTTCTAAAAAAAACTCAAGTCGTTTGGAATAATTTTAAAAGAGTTATGGGGTGAAAAAAATTACCCAGTCATCGATAAATATAACTCATAACCAGAAATCAGCATATAAACAGAAATCAAACCTTAGACACTAAGAAGTAAGTAATAACAAATATATACTTTAACTAAAATCGTGGAGCAGTAGGTATATGTCAGAACAAATTCATTTCGACGCTTGATTCTGTTTTAACTTTGATTCATATTCTGTTATGACATATCTTGCTCCACGATTTTATTTAAACTGAAAAAACACCAACGAAATTGTAGTACAAGAAAATAATAATTTCTTAGTTTTTAGTGAATTTTAAATAAAATTATTTAACTTAAATTTGTATATATATATTTTATATATAAATATATACAATTATTTTATATAAAAATATATATATATAACTTAAATTTGTATTTATATATAAAATATATATATATATATATACAAATTTAAGTTAAATAATTTTATTTAAAATGCACTAAAAACTAAGAAATTATTATTTTCTTGTACTACAATTTTGTTGGTGTTTTTTCAGTTTAAATAAAATCGTGGAGCAAGATATGTCATAACAAAATATAAATCAAAGTTAAAACAGAATCAAGCGTCGAATTGAATTTGTTCTGACATATACCTACTGCTGCACGATTTTATTTAAAGTGAAAAAGCACCATCGAAATTGTAGTACAAAAACAGACTAACTGTTTAGTGCATTTTAAATAAAACCGCTTAACTTAATATTTTATATATAGAATATATTGCTTTAATTGTAACCGAAAATGGAAAGGAATCGATAGCGAGTAATTTTCTACTGTTTAACGAAATCTTTTCGTTGACAGTGTTATAATTTTGCAACGATGCGCTTGGAGAGCGCAGCTATTGACAATGTTCCGTGGACGCAGGCTCGAGCCAAGGGAGATATTTTCAACAAACACTGCGTTTCGTATTCTGCGCTCCGATTGATAATTCAATTCAATATACATATGGACTTGCCACATATTTGCCCAGAATTTTCCTCGCCGTGCGCTCGAATTCAGGGAGTTATCTGTAGCTGTGATGACCCAATATGGAGATTAGAGGCGAATTCCAACGGAGTCCGGGGAATTTTCATTCGTGCTCGGTAAAAATTGAGCGCGCGGCGCGAAAAGCGAGCAACGAATTGTGTTTATCACGTTCGTCAATGCCGTTTCGCAGAGTAACCCTGAAGGAGGGACTGCGATCGTGCGTCCCACTATCGCGAGTGATTAACACGCTTCTATTTGTGACACACTGCTTGCAAATAACGGGGATCAGTGTCTACGTATTTACGGCTAGAGCTGTCGCGCGATCGCACGATAAAGCCTCCTGCAAATACAAAAACACGAAACGCGATAAAGCGACTCCGCGTGCCACCGATGCACGCTCCCCTGTTTTCGCGCAACGAGTCGTAAATAGACGTTGACTCAACGAAACTGAGGAGGAAAATCGACCGGGCACAGCTCCTTTTCCATACGCATACACCGAAAATTATCGACTCTTCCGCGACACCCGGTGCGTCGGAATGTGCACCGATGCGGTATCTTTAATTCAGAGTTGCCTGTATAGAAGACCCAGCGTCGGAGATATTAGCATTTCCTCTCAGGTTAGCCCACGCGTTCCATCAACAATTTCCATCGGTCCCGATCGAACGAAAATCGAGGACCGAGGGGCCCGATCGAACGAAAATCGAGGACCGAGGGGCCCGATCGAAAGGGTCAGCGCCGAGTCTTTCGCGCGGAGGAGAAGAGCCCGGGCGGCGGGTTTCATTTTCCTGACGGGGAGACGGAACGGGGAACGCATTTGCATCTCTCTGTTCGCGAGCTCATTTTTCCGACTATCTCGTCGGAAATAAATCTGCCTTGAGCCACGGAACAGGCCGCGCGGACGGTAATAAAAAAAGAAAGGGGGAAAAAACGAACGGCGAAAAAGAGGGAAAAGAACGAGGCTCCCTCTTTATCTGTGCCGCGTAGCGAAGCTTTTTAATGACGGGCATAAGTAAAAGCGCATCCTGCCCTTAACGACTGAAGCCGACCACGGAAATTCATTAAGGGGGCGAATTTCAATGATCCGAGTGCGTACGTGGATCTTGAAGATCGAGACCACGAGCGGGACCTCGATCGTTCTTGACCGTGGTCTCGTTGATGCGATGGATAGTCGAACGGAGTTCCTGTCTCTGCGATAGATTTCTCTGCGAGTTGGGAGACTTTCTTAAGGGGTCATTCTGGTAATCACGCCGCAAAATTCGGCAACATTCAGGCTTTCTTTTCTCAGCGAATACTACGAATAACAATGTCGAACTTTTTGTTCGTTTATTAAGCTACTTATAATGTATAGGGAACCATTTTTTAAGTACACTTTTAATTGTGTTTCATCAATGATCTCTGGAGTTAAAAATCGCGCCTTTGAAAACACGGTGGCAGTGATTTAAGGGGTCAGTCCACCGTGACGGTTTGAAAAATTAAGCTCATTTTAAAGATTTTTTTCTCCGTAGATACGATAGATAATAAAATAAATCTTTTTGGCATTTATTAAGCTGCTCTTATATTGTACAAAAAAAATTTAAAGAAGTTTTTTAATTTGTTTTAAAACTTTAAACGCGACTATCTCAAAGCAACATTTTTTTCAACTGGTGCAGGTGATGGCGAAAGAACTATTTAACCAATCAGGCCGGAACCATGGAAACCTTTTTTGATTAACCATTTCATACTTTTCACAAGGCAAAATGATTGAAAAATTCACCGTACTTCGACACTTAAATTTCAAACCTCCGCCATTTTGTTAATTTTTTATCATTAAAAATAATCCTAGTTCCGGCGATAACCACATTCGTAATGATTACAACACACTTTGAATTTTTGTTTCAAATGCGTCGTTCTTCCGGAATCACCTGCACCAGCATTACATCGCTTTCTTAAGGCGTTTACATCGGTGCGATATATATTTAAAAAAAAACTGTTAAAATTTAAAGTAGTTTTTTTTATACTGTCAATAAGTGTATTAATAAGTAGACAAAAAATTATTTACGTTGGACATTCCGTTTACTAAAAAATAAATCCTAAAAAATGCAAATTTTTCACGACTTCACGGTGGACTGACTCCTTAAGCTCACAGACTCATCTGAAACAAAAACACCAAACTGATTCTTAATCATTATGAATACCGCTATTGCAGGAGCCAGAAATAGCCACGTGAGTCAAAATTCAACGAAATTGGGCGTATTCAAACTTAAAGTAAAAATTGAAAAATTCGAAACTTGAAATTTAAATGCGCGCAATTTTGTTAAATTTTGACTCACATGGCTAATTCTGGCCCTTGCGATAGCGGTACTCATAATGATTAAGAATCAGCTTGGTTTTTTGTTTCAGATGAGTCTGTGAGCTTAAATCACTCCCGCCAGGGAGGTATTTCTTTTCAAAGGCGCGATTTTTAACTCCAGATAACATTGAAAAAACACAATTAAAAGTGTATTTAAAAAATTGTTCTGTATACATTACAAGTAGTTTAATAAATGAAAAAAAAGTTTGACATTATTATTCATTGTATTCACTGTGGAAAAAAAGCCTGAATGTTGCCGAGTTTTGCGGCGTGATTACCAGAATGACCCCTTAATGAGCAGGGTGGTTTGGAAATGAATTAAGTAGTGCTATAATGGTAATTCTGGAATATAAAGTATCTGTGTTCAGTGGCGGATCCAACGGGCGGCCGATGAGTAGTTGTCGCCTGGGGCTTTTTTTTAATTAAAACTCTATAGGGTGAAACTAGGTAATACGCCTCACCATTGATTTACGCACACAAATAAGAATACGTCGACGCTGTCGTCAGATTCGAACTTGCCCCAATCGCCCCAAACTGCCGCAATAATAATACGAGGAAATATTATGGTTTTTGCGATAAATTCACACGTATGTTTCGAAAGTGGAGAAAGTAACCTCTTTAAATCGTTATTGCCCAACCCTTTTTTCACTACGTTGTTGCTAAATTTAAGCCGGGACGCTTAATATACTCCAGAATTAATTTATATGCTCCAGGAAAGAATTTACAACGGGAGTTAATGAAAGAAGCAGAATCTAAAAAGAAAAGAAAATTGATGCTTGAAAAAAAAGGAAAATTTTTGAAAATTATATTCAATATTGTTCTATTTCTGTTAATAATATCTTTATAATGTACATTCTCTGATATTTTGTTAAAAATATTAAAAAGTAATTATTTATGTCGGCGCGTTTTATCTGACGACTGTGTTATAAAACGCCCCACGCAAGGTTCAGGAAACTGATTATTTGCGGTCATTTCTTGTTATGTGTTCTTCACAATTCCAGCGTAGCTGGGAAGGGTAATGTATCACTGAACGTGTTTACACCAAAAGCTTAAAGAATTATTAAAAAATATTGGTTTTATTAATCTTTCTTTAAAAGTGAGGCGTATTATATAGTTTTATCCTACCAATTTTTTTCTGTTCTACCACGCTTAGTCCATTTTTAGTAAACTACCTCTTCATTTTCCCGAAAAAATGGGCCCCTCAGAACGTTTGCCACCTGGGCCTATTCCCTCGCATCCGTCACTGTCTGTGTTCCAAGTTATAATGAATTAACGAAGCCACAGAAGCGATAGGTAATGCAGACTACTATTTAAATAGCATCCTTTCTCAAGAGAATTCAAAATCGCGCTCCAGTCACGTCGAGAACTCAACAAAGCGCCCAGTCATACTGGCCCGCAGCTCGGAGTCGTTCCGATCGCGATACGAACGGTATATTCCGTTAACTCGCGTCAAGGACTATAAGTATAGCTAACCATTCATTACAACACAGCTAACCATTTCGCCATTTTATTGCTTCAGAATGGAAGCAGCAGACTGACGGTATTCAGTCGCAATTCTCTTTAATTCCCTGCCACCATCGCAATACACTTTCCCCCGCGTCCCATACCCCACATTCACGAGCATTAATGTACACACAATTACGAATCGCCCGGTTAGAAACGTACGCGATAAAGCTGAAATTGTTTCCAGAGCCGAAGGTAAGGAATCGTTCGGCGAACGGACGACGCGCTGGAACCGAAGCCGAACGAACTCGTTGCAAACGTCACCGTAATTCGTCCGGGGCCCTCGAGCTCGGCTTCGTGCACGTGTCCGTGTATCCATCTCCCCCCTCGGGCCGCGGGAGAATGTACGGTCGGGAGTTGTTCCAGCGACGTTGCTGTATACACCGCATATACACGCTTATATATCGTTACTCGCAGCGATCCCGCCTCTTTTATTACCAATTCCGCCGGAAGTTTGGCCATCGCTCCAGGTACCGTCGATCGGAACGCGAGCGGGCGAACCACTCCGAGCCCACCTCTCCCTTTATC
This sequence comes from Andrena haemorrhoa, assembly GCA_910592295.1. NCBI lineage: Eukaryota > Metazoa > Arthropoda > Insecta > Hymenoptera > Andrenidae > Andrena > Andrena haemorrhoa. The sequence goes on from OU342943.1 coordinate 19,972,395, forward strand.
CCCTGCTCGGGGAGCGGAGAAAATTGAGTGCACTCGAGGATGATTATACCCGGGGGTACCGCTAGATTATTTCGGAGAAATGCACGGGGGCCGGGAGAAGGGAGAGAAAAGAAATCGGAGGAAGGTGGAGAGTAAAAAATGATGGATCCTTTGCGGAAAGATGATGGGTCCTTTTAAACGTCAATCATCGATTAGGGAACGCGAGCGCGCCGACCAGCGAGCCTGGATCTTGCGATGCTGGCTGGCTGGCCGGCCTCTTGAAACGGCCCCGGGGTGGAGACCACCTGGGCTGTTGCGCCGTCTACTTATCCGGGCTGACGTTAGGGTCGCGGCTCGCCCCTCGGAACCGAGGGGCGTAGAACGCGTACCGCGCGGCCACGTGGCGCTGACACGTGGCTGTTTATTGGAACGTGGAATTCTACTTTCGATCGGCCGCCACCAGGTCCCCGCGACCATTTTTTTTTTTTTTTTTTTTTTTTCGATGACGGGACACGCGTCCTCGGCGCTCCTCTTTCACGCGCTATATCGGTGGCACAGTTTGCTCGTGGATTTACCTCGCGCTCCGTTTCGTTTCGATTATCGCGCCGCGTCGATACCTGGCGGGCGCCTGTCTGGCTTTCGCGGAGCATTCGGAGGGGCGTAGGTACCTCTGTCTCCCTCGTTTTGCTATTGTGGGAATATTTCTGCGAAGAATGCGAGGGTAAGAAATGAAAGCGTTTTCACCGCAGATAAATTCTGTTTGTTTTGGAATTATCAGTTGTGCGCGAGGATTACGTGTGCTGCTGGGAACACGTGACGCGATTAACACCGTCGGCGCCATGTTGGTCAGTGTTAGCCAACGCTGAACTTTCTCGTCCGTTTCTATATTCGTATTAAGGGGGTATTATCGTCTTGGAGGCCAATTTTTTGCCTTTCTTTAGGGACGATGCTCGCAGAAACTACACAGCTTTCAGCGGTGAGCATTATCCACACGTATTTATTAACATTTCGCTTAGTTGTAAGACAAATTTCAGCCATATATAATAATAATTAATCCAAAACAAAAACTAAAAGGATTCGTAATCAGTAAGAGTGCGGCTATAGCTGGTAGCAGATTTATGGGAAAAAAATTAAGAATTCACAAACTCGCGGGACTTTGAACTTAAAACTCATCTTTTCCTTGTTTTTTCGTCTTTAAACGACTTTAAATTTGTGGGAAAAAATAGGTATTTCTGAAGGTGTACGAAAAAGATGGGCCCACTAGAAGTTGAGATATCGTGCACACCGTCACGAAAAACACCGTTTGAGAGAAACCCTCTATTAATTATTATTATATGACTGAAATTTTTGTACAACTTACTGAAATATAGTAAATACGTGTGGATAATGCTTATCGGTAAAAATTCCGTAGTTTTTTAGGGTCGTCCCTAAAGAGAATAGAGGATCTCGTCCCTCTAAACGAGAATACCCCCTTCAGATAAATTTCTATCCTAATTAATCTCTACCTAATTGAAATCATTCCACCCTCGCTTGCAGCTACTTAGGTAGCAGTACTATTCAAGTACACCCCAGTAACTATTCGAGCTGCCCCAAAGTAAAATTGAAAAATCTAGAAAATCGAATCAGGTCGGAACGCAAAGCCTCCGCTTCGATTTAAAATGGTCCCACTCATTAAAACGTTATCTCCCGAATCGTGCCAATTTTCCCGCCATCGCCGCCCCCCTCCCCGACAAAAACCGCGGAATTGAAAATTCGGGCTTGGGACCAGCGGTCCATTCACTCGGGCCACCTCGTTGACCGGCTATTTCTAGGCAAGGGGACCTTGAATGAAAATCTGTCAAACCACGTGGTGGTACGCGTGGCCAATGACCGCTGGCCGTTCCACTCTCGATGACTCGAAGCCGAGCGGAGCTGACGTCCGCGCGGGGCTCGCGGGCCTGGCTCTTATCCGCGCGAGGAACGTCGTAATCCCTGCCTCGCCGCCCGGCAAAAGCATCGCGCTCCCCGCGAGTAACGTCGTCGCGTCTGCCCTTACACGCTTCATCGAAATGTCTTTACCAGAAGGGGGGTGTTATATTAATAGCCCGTCCCACGCGAGACAGTCGTCTAAATCGATCGCGGCTGACGACTGCAAACGGCAGGCAAGAAGACACCGCCGCGCGCGCCTTTGGTCGTTGCCACCATCGAGGAGCGTCCGTTTCAATTCTGCCCGGCGATTGACTATGAGAAATGGAGAAACCATCGAGGCTCCAACGACGGTGAATCTCGCTCGCGGGGCGAACTAGCGGCGGGCATAGGACACGACGCTTGACCTGAATTCCATCGAGCACGATAGACACGTAGAACGATTGCGTAACACCAGCGTGGCTGGTGAACTCCGGCGTTGTTCCTAGCTCGGCGTTGGTCCTTGGTGGGGGAGAAAAAAAAGGGCCCAGCAGACGCAGTCGTCAAGGACTTGGTTACGTAATTTTCCTATAGAAACCGGGCAGCAACCGAGTCGCTTGTTTTCCGATGCAGGCTGCTCGTAAACACGACTAACGTCGGCGTGGGCCGGTTAAGGAGTCCCGTGGATCGGCCGCTGCGCGGCTATTAATCTGTCCAGCGGGCGACCGGAGGGTGACTTGAAATTCGTTTTAAACGGAAAGTGTGTTTTGAGACAGGCTCAGTTTCGGGGGAGGTGTTCCTATTCAGGGTCTGCGCAGAGTCGGATTCAATGGCACGTTTAAGGCTCGATCTGTTAACCGCGCGGGGACGTGTTAATTCGTTTGGTAGAAGTGCCTTTGCACCGAGCGGGAAGAGTCGGGCCGAGAAAGTTGACCGATCACAGTGCCCATTGTATTACGTCGTATGCGGGATTCACCGTGGGCGGGACGAGCCGATGCGCTTTTAATCGTGTTTAGACAGGCATTTTTAACGGCCCCGGCGAGGGGTATTTGTTTTAGTTGAAAGCGCGCGAACGTTACGGAAGAATTAGCGGGAATCTATGCGGCGATCGATCACTCCGACCAGAAATAGAGGCGAGGGATTAAAATAGAAAAATTTAATAGGTCGCTTCTAGTCGATTGCTCGTGGCATTGGAGCGTCCGACTACCTGACTCGCGAGTCCGGAAAGTAAAATAAGCACCATTCTATTAACAAAAAAGAAGAACAGAACGAACGAGAATGAAAGTGTGAGAAGATTTCACTGACCGCTTGGAAGGGAAAACGATCACCTCGATCGAGAAACAGAAGCGACGAGTTCGAAGCGAGAAAGGTTCGCTGGAATATTTGCCGGCCGCTCGCGGCAGCGGAGCGCTGGAATAACCGACTCGGCAGGAGTTGAGAAGCTAAAACGATCGCTCAATCAACGGCGAGGGGCGAGCAATCGGAGTACAAAAGGATCGGGCTCGAATTCGCGTCGATCGCCTGCGTTCGCCGGTGCGAATCGATGGAGAAGGCATGGACACAGCCACCGCGAAGGTTTATCGCGCGTCTACCATCTCTCTAGGTTGCCTTGAGGATCCCCAAGGCCTCCCGCCGTTTCGAACGCCGCTGCTCCGTTCCGCGAGAGCGTTGCGGCGCGGCGGCCTCGCGATTAGAATCGGTATCGAGGGCGTCGCGTCTAGCCCCGAGTAGCGGGAGGACCGCGAGCAGCCGAGGGATATCGTTAAAAAAAAGACTCACTCTGCACCGACGTGCCGCTCCGTCTCACTCCGGTATCCTCCAAGGTGAGAGAACTCTCGGGCCACTCCAACTCCGAGCACACAAGCACTAAATAGGGCACGGGCGTTCGTTTCGTTCTACGATCGCGCACCACCGTTTCTCGGAGGCTCCTCGGCGTCGCGTAACTCGTTTTAATCGCCGATGCCGCGCCGTTTACTGAAACTCCTTGGCTCCGAGAGGGACACGGTTCGAAACACCAAAGAAGAACCACCGAGCGGAGCTCACTGTGTGCACTGGCACTGGGGCTTCGTCGACGTGTCCGTTCGTTCGTTCGTTCGTTCGTTCCGCTCGCTCTGCCGCGTCAATAAGATCGATCGAGTCCACTACTCGCGAGAGATCACACTAGTCGCGCAGCGATCCGCCGAAAAACTCCCGTGGGACGCTTCTCCGCCCTCTGCGGCCCTCCTCGCCGGTCCTCCCACCCTGCGCGCCGTCTCTCCTTCTACCGCGCTCTATACTCCCCCCTCGCGACCTATGGCTGCCGCTGCCGCGTCCCTCCGCCGCCGCTGCTTCCCCCCACCGGCCGCCGCTGTCTCTCGGCCGCTTCTCGCTTCTGTGTGATACGCGCGCGGGTATACACGCCACGCTCTCCCGCAAGCCTCTGCTGCGCGACGTCCGCGCGCGCGCTGGTACCCCGCGTACACTTTCCCTTCCCGGCCCCTCCGTCGCCCTCCTCCCGGCTCTGCGTAGCTTCAAGCCGTCCTCTTCCAGCCCGGGTACGCGGGTATGCACGTACCTCTCTGTCGCGTTTATCGCGGCGCGCTATCACGAATTCCGACGACACTGGTCCCGCGGTGTCATAACACCCCGTAACAGCCTGTCGCGAGCCATTAAAACCGGCCCGCGCGGAGCGATCGTGGTCGCGAGTCTTGAAAACCGCCACACCCCGCCACGAGCGGGGGGAGAGGGGTGGACGAAGGAGAGATCCGTCGCCGACGGGGACGATCACCTCGACGTGGTCACCGCGGGAACGGTCAGCGAGGAACGAAGGATGGAAAGGTGGTTGGGAGAAATGGTGATTTCTCGCTCTTCTTATAGGCTGGTCTTTCCTCAGAGTTTCTTCTTCTCCCCGAGCTCTCCGCTCCCAGTAAGCCAATGAGTTACAAGTTTCTCGGGCTGTACGTAGATTTATACGACCAGTATTGTTCGGTTTGGCGCGGCCCGTGCTGCGAACGCCTATGCGCGTTTAACTGGCGTGCTTGAGGAGCACGGATACGAGGATTCCCGCACACGCCGCGCGGCACGCTCGAGTCCCTGGCATCGGAAGGGTTAATGGCCAGAAACTCGGTCTGGCGGCGTTCGTTCGCCCATACTGTCGCTCCAAAGTCAGCCAACAACGTCAAGCCCCCGCTGTTTCTTCGTCGCGGCTCCCTCGTCACGCCGCCGCTCGGAAACGCTCGTGCCTTCTCGTGCTGATCCGCTTTCCCCTTCTGTTCTCCCTCCTGTCACTCCCCGTCCCGCCGTCCTTCTTTCGTCGTGTGCCTCCGTCTCCGTCCGTCCCTGATTCATTCCTCCGCTTTTCCTCCTCACTCTCTCTCCCCCCCCCCCCCCCGCCCCGGTTTCGATCTCTCGTTCTCAGTATTCCCATTTCTCCCACTCTCCCCCTCCTCCCCCTTTCCTTCGCCTCCGTCCCTTTTTGTCTTCCCTTCGTTCGCCATCGCCGCCCTTCGCCCGTACTCCTACGCGTCGCGGTGGCCCTCTCTCTCTCTCTCTCTCTCTCTCTCTCTCTCTCTCCCTCCCGCTCGCCGTCCTTTCCCTCCTCCCCTTCGCGTGCTCTCCCCCTCGCCGCGAGACCCACACCAGGCACACCAACGTGGAGCTCCAGCGATGGAAACGATGCCCTCTCGCCAACTGTATCGATGCTCCCTGCAGACAGTACCTACTCATTTTCCATCGGGTTGTACGAGTGAGCTTGTACTGGACGGGCCTCATTGCTCACCGACGCTCCGAGTGCTTAGAACCCAGAGGTGCACGTAGAAATGCGTCTCCTGGCTTCTGATCGCTGTGCAGGTGTTGGTAACTCTATGCGCCTGTACTATCTTAGCGCTAGTGGGACTTCGGGGATGCTGGCAGTGGGCAGTTGGCATCCTGATTATTGAGATCGAAGAGGAGTTTAAGCGATGTCAGATCCCCGAGAGTATCGTAACGCACTGTGGATGTAAAGGTGCTGATCCACGGCGAGTTTTCTATCCCGAGAGAAAAATCTCAGTGGCAACTAAATGCGAATAATGGAAATGGTCGCGAGAGATGAGATTTTTGGAAATATTGTATCGTGAAAGTTGCCTGGTGAGAGTCGAATTTCATGAAACTGATGACGAAATAATTCGAAATAAGGTAATAATCGTCTCGCTAGATTAAAGTCTCGTGCGAGACACGATATTTTTGCCTCATCGTGGATTTGCACCTTTAAGGGGTCATTCTGGTTAGATCGCCGATAAATTCAGCGATTTTCAGGAATTTATTGCGAAGACAGGAATTATAGTAATGGAATAAAACTTTTTTCTATTGATTAAATTACATTTCTACAGTAAATAAAAAATATAAAAGTTATAAAATTATTGCTATTAAAATGGTTTTAACGGCGATTTTGATGATGTGTTTCAAAATTCATGCCTCGCTCGTGCATGAGATTTCAGCAGTTGGACTTATCTGAAACCAAAAATACAAACAGATTCTTGATCAGTATGACTGTCGCTATGGCCGGTACTAGAATCAAGTATTTCAGTTAAGTCTAACCTACTTTTAAAATCGAAAATAGCACAGAAAACACAGCCGAAATACATTGATTCTTGTATTTTGACCGCCATTTTGTTAATTTTAAGTATAAATCATTTATTCTAGTACGGGCCATAGCGACAGTCATACTGATCAAGAATCTGTTTGTATTTTTGGTTTCAGATAAGTCCAACTGCTGAAATCTCATGCACGAGCGAGGCATGAATTTTGAAACACATCATCAAAATCGCCGTTAAAACCATTTTAATAGCAATAATTTTATAACTTTTATATTTTTTATTTACTGTAGAAATGTAATTTAATCAATAGAAAAAAGTTTTATTCCATTACTATAATTCCTGTCTTCGCAATAAATTTCTGAAAATCGCTGAATTTATCGGCGATCTAACCAGAATGACCCCTTAAGAATATACTTCGTAGAGGTGGAAGACATTCCCTCGACTGATATACTCCCATTCCTATCCACGTTTCTCGGGACTCCTCCACAATTCCCCATTCCGAGAGTTCTTCCCGTAACGCACTCGTTCGCCTCTGACTCGTGAGTCCGGCTTCAACTGAACCGCCCAGTTATCGGAGCCAGCGGAGATAAGAAATTCCTGAGCGGTCACTGAAACAGTCCCATCGCTAGCTGCCTCTGCAACGCTACCGTTCCACGTCCGCCCGTCGTCCCTGCATTTCGTTTCTTCCGATACACGGAACGTTCCCCTGTTCGAGTCAGGTAGACCCCCCTGGGGCCCCCGACGCCCCCGACAATTCCCCCGCTAGCAGTGGTGCAGCCACCTCCAGTTAGCATGACGCGCTCGAAACTCTCTCCTCCACCATCGTCGCTGCCGCAGCCCTCTGTCTCTGTTCCGCGGCATTGTCGTCGCCGCCGACGACGACGGCCACCACCGGCGGGTAGCTATAGCGACGCCCGTGGCCGCGACAAAGGGTCCACGTTCGATTTAAATTCTTTTCGACGGCCGAACGAGGCACGATTCCTCGCTGTTCCGGTGTGGGTATCGAGATTGCAGTAGTCGAGCGACGGCGATCACGAGGGAGATGACGAAATAAGGTGTTGAACGTGACCCTAGTTGCTACTGCCTGAGGCCTCCAGCTGTATAGTAGAATACACGAGGCATCGAGAGCAAAAACGGACTAACTCATATAAAAACAAATAATTATAATAATAATAATAATAATAATAATAATAATAAATCGTCTTTATTCCACGCAAGATACAGAAACAGTAACAATTATTATGGCACATAATTAACGGAATGGGCGAAGCTCAGCGTAGCTGCTATTATGCCTGACCCGAAAGTAATTCCTCCTATTTTATATGACTAGTACAGCCTATTGGAATACATTATTGCTACTAACTCAATTTCGTAAAAAATGCGTGGTGCTCCGTGTTTGGTCTCGATGCCTCAAATGCAAAGTCCAAATCCTCGTTCAAGCCCGCCGCTGCTTCCTATATACGCACACACCATGTGTAAGTCTAATTCTGGATGGCAATAATCCTAAACTTAATAACCTTTTCTATCTTTTCTTTTCGTATATCTCATTTTCTTATCATGATTATGTTTATTTTTATGTTCCTTGTTGATTGTAATGTAATGTAATGTAAGGTCAGGCATAGTAACAGCTCACTAGCTGCGCCTCGCCTTTTACTGAAGTAATAAAGACGTTTAATAATAATAATAAAAACAATGTAGGGACGAAGATGGCAACATATTAAATAGAAGCTCTCCACCTTTTGGAAGAATCAAACCCTCATCAGTGCCCGAAAGATGCGCCGCTACTTATCCCACCCACCGCAATTCATCAAGCTCCATTCCCAAAAAGAGAAACACTCGCGTCGATGAACGCAGCATAAGCCTGGCGTCGCCCCTTGTGAACGTCAACCGGTCGGACAAGCCAGCGCCGACTGCAGCGCGCGATCCGCAAACAAAACAGCCGGGAGCAAAAAGGAACTACCTACTCCCCATTCCTCCCCTATCGCGACATCGATATTTTAATTGTTCCAGCTCATGAAGGCAGCTCGATTGCATCAGTGATCGCGCCATAACGGTCAATTAGCCGTGTAACTTTCCTCCGTTCCCCTTCCACGGCTCACCGAGTTACGCTGCGATTCCCCGACGCTCCGCTGGCTCGCCCCAGCAATTTTTTTCTCCCGGAGGAGGCTTCCCCCGCCGCGGCAGGCGGGTCCCGCTTCACGGAGAGCTTGGCCCGCTTCCCGGGACGACGGATCGTCTTTGAATCGAGGAAACAGGGCACGGCCGGAACGGGGTCCGGAGGTCGCGGGCGGTTGTCTAACAGGAGGGCGAGATGGTTCCTCGAGGGTTCGTTTATTAACGTCGCAGCAACTTGTTGCTGGCCCCGTCGCCCACCCGGAATATATACGCCCTTCTGACCTCCCCCGGAAGCTCCCCCTTGTCCACGCCACCACCGTTCCTTTCAAGGAATCCCTGGCGCAAGCCCGCCTCTCTGCGACCGTGCTTCCGCGTTTGCCAAATCGCTCCTGCCACTCGGGGTAATCGCGGCTGCCCTTCGAGATTCGCTCAATTGCTGGCTTCCTCGGTCGCTTGACGCGACGCTCGCGTTGACTGGTTGGCCGGCAGCGTGCGCAGGGCGTCAGACAAGGACACCTCGAATTGTTATCTCGCTGAATCGACATCTGTACCGTCTAACGAAACAAAAGAGGCACAGAAGGGTCACGCGTGACTCCTTCTCGAGGGAGTAACCTTCAATGGTCAAAATCCTTCGTTCTGACTAATCGTGAGCTTCGCCTTCCGTGCACTTTGTCCTCCGCTATTCTTTCCGGGTGACGCAGACGTGACTCACGGCGGAATTGCCTTCTCCCTCGGGAAATAAAGATTTCACTTTCGATCCGATTGCATACGCGCGAGGCTCGCAGGTGCTCGTGCTTCCCCGTCCCCATGATTCATTGCGGCATCGCAGCTCGAAGTCGCGGGTTTCCTCGATCGATGGTTTATCGAGCCTCTGCGACGCCCGGCACACGTGCGTTCCTGCACGATTCGCCCACGGAGCCACGGAACCGCTCGATATCCTTCGCGAGTCCCCCCGCGGTGTTTGCTCGACGCTCCAGCAACCTAATCGAGCGTGCTCGCGAGCTTTCAGGTATCGACTTTTGTTTGCTCCGTTCCATTGACGAGGCATCTGGGCGCGCAGCTTTCGGTTTGCGCTTAAAAATCGCGAGGGGCACGATGGAGTTGAAATTCTCCGGGGAGCGATTCGAAATTAAGTTGCGTCTCAGTTTGCGGGGGAGAATTTTAATTTCGCTGCTCGTCAGCCAAAGATACTCGAGATGTTGGATACTTTTAACTCTCCGTGGTGACTCCGAGTTACCATTTTCGTATTTTTGAAGCTTCTCACTTTTCAGCGGCAATTGTACAGTCGTAATGCTCTGATAGTCTTTTTCTAGATATGTAAATTTTTGGTTCGATGAAATTTGTAGTTGAAAAAAATAGTTGCAGACTCACTTAATTTTTAAATTTTAATATCAACGTCTAAAAATGTACAGAACTATTGGCAAAGAGGAAAGAGATAAAGGATTTAGACCACGAAGGATTAATGGTCGTTTACTTGTCTGAGAATCTACGAGATGTGACCCAGAGATTCTTCGTCTTAAAATGCATGAAAAGTATAAAGCGAAATTTGTTCGCCCAAGCCTTCGTTTTTTAGATAAGCGACTTTGGAAAGCATCGAGCTAATGTGGCTCGACGAAGCTGGCTCCAACGATTCTCTCAAGCGAGGAATATCATTCTGTTTTATCAGAGCGAGATAATGGAATCGAATTTAAGGACAGCCGCTTTTGTCTCCCTTAAACATGCATCTAATGTAATATTTTGTAAAACGCCTGGAGTGCAGCTTATGCAATCGAGGGACGGAATCACGTGCTCCACTGGGCGTGTTTTTATACAAAGTTACCTGTCGCGAGGGGGGAGATCGGGGTTTATGTAATAATCTAAACATAACGTGGCATGTTTCCCGTTATATCGCCGGGCAAATATTTATTCGTGTCGTTTGTGGAGCCCACTGATAACCGGGGAGAAATCGTAACGTCATGTTACTGCGAACTGCATCGATCATCGTGCATTATATTCCAGGCGGAATAATAATGTCCCCTCCGAGGACCATTTTCTCAAAAATAAAATTTACATATTTCATTCTCTAGGAAATAAAGTCGCGGAATGAGAAGATTATTCCCTATTTTGTACATATTTTTATAACGTCTGTTTCATTCTAATTTGGCATCCACACCGTATACGAATTGTAAATAGAAATCTTCTCATTGAAATGTTAATTATTCTTGAATAACGACGTGGAGCGAAGCTGTCAGAAATCGAAGGCTTTACAGGCCGCATGAATAATGACAATCTTTATTTGAACTCGTGCTGTGGAAAATAAGAGCAATATTATCTTATCCACGAGTCTAGATAAGACAAGGAAAGGCCCAGACAAGAGACCCAGGACGGAAATCGTGCCCCAATTCCACTTTCCACAGTGCTCCATTAATTGACCGTCTGATATTTAAGCTGCACTCGTTCAACGCAATAAAACCGTGGATTTAGCGACGAAAATAAACAGAGATGTAACCAATGCCCGGGGGAAATACGATTGTTCGCCAGCTGGAAGTAAACGCAAGACGGACAATCATGTAGAAATTGTACAACCACTAAATATCGAACATGGAAGTTTCGTCGACCCCAGAATGTAAGGGTTGAAGCCACCGAGCAACAGTTATCAACGACGAGCAAAGTAAGTTAACGCAGTCGGACGATTTACCGTCCCATTCGAAGGTAATTAAAACCCCCGTTAATCGCGCAACTTGGCCGTCGAAGTGAAAAAAATCGCTGCGGGGTGTTGGAGGACGAAGGGGCGGAAGAAAATGACTCGCGGGGATGGGTGGAAAGTTTGCGCGAGCGGCGCTATAAATAACGTCGCGGGTCCGTTCTAACTCGATTATTTTGCGCTGCCGCGGAACTTAATTATCCTAATAACGAAAATTATAGGCAGGAGTTCGCGACGGTTCTATTACTTCGCCTCGCGTAACGTTTAATGGCCATTCTTGCCGGGGAGAGAAGGGGTCGTTGGAGCAACGTAATGGCGCGTCCCGATAATGCGCGAGGTAAATGCCGATGATCGGGAGCGCGCTCCCCCCGGCCGGAATGGCGAGCGATGTTTGAGAGGAGCGGCCGTTCGTGGAGACGCGAACGGTTCGGACGCACGCGAATTCGCCGCGAATCGACCCTGAAGAGTGTCCTCGATTCCTTTCAACGCTCTGTGTACACATAGAGCTGGATGCTTCGCCTGTGTATATAGTTTAGAAAGTCCTCTCGGCTGGCACACTTACGCGCCATCGCGATTTAGTCCCTACTGTTCTTCAGTTTCGCGCTAATGATCCAGTTCTATTCAGGCATTCTGCCAACCGGCCTCTTCCTATTCACCCTATCCCTCAATTTCCAGGAGCTCTTTCTTATTCTTATCTTGGCCACTGATTGCTAGGATTCTTTATTATTTGCCAGCTCGGTTTCTAATTGCGAGCACACCGTGGCGAGTACCATTTGCGACTCTAGGTATGGATCTTGGTATGATAGAGTTAAAGCTTAGGATAGTATCTCTACCTTACCTTATCAAAGATAAAGGAATTCCGCGGTTCCTGAAGACTCTACTTACAAGTGCACTTCGAGGCTGAGTTCGGAGAACATTGGCAACACCTACAGGGTAACATTGGTAATTACTTAAGGGGCCATTCCGGTTAGCGGGCCGATAAATTCTGCGATTTTCAAGAATTTGTTGCGGCGAATATAATCACGGTAATGGAATGAAACTTTTTTCTATTTATTAAGCTACATTTCTACGGGAAATAAAAAATATAAAAGTAATAAAATCATTGCTTTGCAAATGCCTTTGATGGCGGTTTTAATGACATGTTTAAAAATTGAAAGCGGTTTCAGTATGTTAGACTTATCTGAACCTAAAAATCCAAACATATTCTTGATCAGTTCGAGCTACCTATAATTTATTAGTGATTTATCTTCAAGATTAGCAAAATGTCGGGCAAAATGCGAGAAAAATGTTTTTCTTTCGACTTTTTCCGTTTGCTATTTTCGATTTTAAAAGTAGATTAGACTTTCCCTGCGGGAGTCATGGGTGTGTAGAATAAGCAGTAAAAGTTGTAAAGCAATCGGTTCGATAGATTTTGAGATATTATATCTTCACGATGTGAAAAGATGACGTTTCGAGAAAAACGCGTTAAAAAATAATCGGAATTTTTCCAAGAAAATTTAACAGTACATTCTTGAGGATATGTACTTTCGAAAAATGTTTTAAAAAAAATCGATTTTTTCAACCCGTCTAACCGGAATGACCCCTTAATGTGTATTAAAGAAGGAAAAGGACATCAATTTTATTGCATTTCACACTTGTAGTGCAATCAGAAACGATGCGCTGATATAGGTAATAGGATACTTAAAGCAAATGTTCATTTTTATATTATACTAAGTAGGGTAGATGTACCGTTTGTGGCCATTGCACTGTTTTTGGCCATGTGCATAATTATCTTATTCTTAAATTGCTTGCAGATCATCATTATGTGGAGAATTTCACGTCATAAATATTTTGTTTAGTACACCGCCAGAAATATAAGGTTACGTTTATTGCTTACACAGAAGAATATTATATTTTTTAAGAAGTCGCCACAAATGGTGCATCCACCCTAGCTTTACTACTTGGCTTTGCCCGAAATTTAGATTCCGATTTTATAACAATTTTTTTAAAATCTTTTTTGTAAAAATAGTCGCATTCCTCTGGATTAATCAGGCATAATGAGCTGAAGCACATTTCGTGATCCCAGAGTTTATCGTTCAAAAGTTTTTAGGCGACAGACAAACACACAAACATATAGAAGCTGTCTGCTTTATACATTAAGATAACAAAATGTTCAAAAACCATGCCAATGTTCCCCCAGTTCGCGGTACCAACAGCATACAATTTTCAAGCGGTGACCGAGACTCCAGCTAACTCCAATTCCTCCGCAAACTTCCGCCAACAAGTCCCAGCGAATCAACGTGCAATTAATAAGAACAGCAAAAGTCGCGAACCTCCCCTGCCACCCCCGAAATTTCAAAAACTAACATCCAAGGGAACCACCCCCTACACTGGCCCAGCTCCAATTAACATCCAAGCTACGAAAAGCACCTTGCGGCCCGCCAAAGAAAAACTGCTGCCACCGCCAACGCTCCGGCAGCCCCCAACCCCCGTGATCGCGGCTCTTTTGAGGGTCTTCGGCCAGCCCCGCCACTCAACGATTCGACTCCTTTGTGCGCGCGGCAGGAAGCTGGCCGTGGCAGCGATCCGCCAGCAACCCCCGTTTCCGTGTCCGAAACCCGTTCACGTCGATGCCAGTGACGCTGCCGCCGTTTCATCCCCCTTCGACCTCTTCGATCCCCTCGATTTTCCCACGAATCGCTGCAGGGGAGGGAAAGGCACACATACGCACACCCCCGAGGGAGAAAAGGAACGAAGCACGTGGTTCCAGCGGGGTGGAAAGAGCGAATTAGCATTTTATTTGCAGGGTGGGCGGTCGATATCCGCGGGCAGGTTCGTCTTCGTTTTCCGGGACCTTCGAAGCCCGACACATTGTTCGCGGATTCAAGATGGCGCGGCCCGACACCACCGACCGACCGCCAACGCCACCCCCGCCAACCCTGCGCGCCCGCCTAATGCAATTTAGCTGCCGTCGACGGAAGGGAGGAGGAGACGGGTAGGCGGGGGAGAGGAAGACGGAGGGGGGTGAGCACGGCAAGGGTGCAGGGAAAAACTGTGGGCGCCGAGGGGGTTGCAAGGAGGAAGACCGCTAATTATTTCGCCAAGGGAGGTACTCTGCGGTCCGATCCTACACCCGCGACCCCCGAAATCCATGGATCGCGGATTCTCGCCGATTTCGGATGAAATTGTTCGGAAGCGGGGAATGCAGGCACGCGGCTCGATTCGGTCGCAGCTGCCGCGGGTTTCGACGTGATCGCGTGAAAATTGAGCTGCCGAATGGGCGGCGATCGTGGGAAAACTGGAGGGAATTATACTGTATTCCACATTATATAGAGTCGATCTACTCGGTCCGAATAACTCAAACATTTCTTAAATAGGAAGCTTCGGTAGACTTTTCCTGCCTCCGGAGATACCTAACAACCCTTAAACCTGCGGAAATTTTCTCTCCCGTTACTTCTGAACGACCGCAGGGACGTCTATTGTGCCACCGCTCGACCCAAGCTCCCTCGCGGATTCTCGAAGCCACGATTTCGCGATCCTCCCCGCCGGATCCTTTTTAGGAAACGAGGACTGGTAAGTCGAGTCTTCCAGCTGGAAACGGACGCTTGGCCGGGGACAGAGTGGTTGGAAACGGGGGTGCAATCCATTGATCGCGGGGCGACGCGTGCGAAATTGAAACGCGGCGAAAAAGCGGAATTGCATTCTGTCACGAAGACGCTGCCCTGGCACAGGTGCCGGTACACGTGTGCACCGCGTTGCTCCGAGGAATCGATAGCGGCGCGCGGCCACGAAGATATGGGAAGCTCGTCGAACGCGGCCGCGATATGAATCAGCGCTATGGCGGCCGCCCGTTCGAATAGGAAAACCGCGACACGACCGTCCCCCGCGTTATTATTTATTCCGCGACGAACGCTGGAAAACGCGTCATCGTTTGCGAGGTCGATCGATGGGTGGCGCAACGCCACTTCGGTCGCGAGAAAGTTGAACTTGCTTCTCTTCCTGAGAACGAATTCTCCGCGGGGAGAGAACAGAAATGCCGGCGGGAAGCAGGGTGGATTGCTCGAATTACTTGGAAGAAGGATCGGTACTATATGGGGTAATTCCGGGGGAGATGGCCGTACGGTAGAGATGGCCAATGAAAGTATTTCTTGGAAAGAAACGTCGGATTGCGTTGCCTATGCGTGGGTACAAAGTATCGCTCAGAAGCAGCATTCTCAGTCCAGATCGTTGTTAGCCGCTCAATTTGTACGCTCGAGTTAATTCGAGCGCGCTAAACAGGCCAAACTGTGCACACTCGAGATAATTCGAGCGGCGTTGTATCAAAATTAAAATAACAATTTTGATTATTTTTGTATTTTTTTAATTTTTTTGCCAAGACAATGTTCTAAATTGTGTTTTTTTACATAAAAAAATTGAATTTTTTGGCCGGTTTTTTAAAAAAAAACTGCGTTAAGGGGTTAAAGGCATGTAGGGGAGACCGGGGCTATATGTATAGTTGATACGTTATTCTATTTTCTTTTTTTTTTTCATTTTTTATTTGAATTAATTACTTAATAACAAATATGCCAAAATATACTTTGATCCTTCCTCTTTAATATATAGTAAGCGAAAACTTGAGAACATACATACAAAATGAATGAAAAAATGTTATTTGGACGAAGGCAAAATGTATCAATTTACCCCACTGCGGGGCTAGTTGATACCTATGCTGTTTTCATTTTTTATTTGAATTAATTACTTAATAACAAATATGCCAAAATATACTTTGATCCTTCCTCTTTAATATATAGTAAGCGAAAACTTGAGAACATACATACAAAATGAATGAAAAAATGTTATTTGGACGAAGGCAAAATGTATCAATTTACCCCACTGCGGGGCTAGGTGATACCTATGCTGTTTTCATTTTTTATTTGAATTAATTACTTAAGAACAAATATGCCAAAATATAGTTTGATCCTTCCTCTTTAATATATAGTAAGCGAAAACTTGAGAACATACATACAAAATGAATGAAAAAATGTTATTTGGACGAAGGCAAAATGTATCAATTTACCCCACTGCGGGGCTAGGTGATACCTATGCTGTTTTCATTTTTTATTTGAATTAATTACTTAAGAACAAATATGCCAAAATATACTTTGATCCTTCCTCTTTAATATATAGTAAGCGAAAACTTGAGAACATACATACAAAATGAATGAAAAAATGTTATTTGGACGAAGGCAAAATGTATCAATTTACCCCACTGCGGGGCTAGTTGATACCTATTCTGTTTTCATTTTTTATTTGAATTAATTACTTAATAACAAATATGCCAAAATATACTTTGATCCTTCCTCTTTAATATATAGTAAACGAAAACTTGAGAACATACACACAAAATGAATGAGAAAATGTTATTTCGACGAAGGCAAAATGTATCAATTTACCCCACTGCGGGGCTAGTTGATACCTATTCTGTTTTCATTTTTTATTTGAATTAATTACTTAATAACAAATATGCCAAAATATACTTTGATCCTTCCTCTTTAATATATAGTAAGCGAAAACTTGAGAAAATACATAAAAAATGAATGAAAAAATATTATTTGGACGATCAATTTGGATGTATTAAAACTATTTACTTTTTCTCTATAAACGAAAACAGTTAAAAAACGATTGTTAACGTCAAGGTACACAGGCTGGATCGTAGTAAAGAATTGAACAACAAACTTCACATATCTCGCTGAAATGGAGCTACATATATACGGTGTCGAGATAATTCATCTGCATCAACCTGCCCCTGTATCAACTAGCCCCGGTGTCCCCTAAATCCACTTTAAATTTTAAGCCAGTGCATTTGAGAGTTTCGCGCAGTGTGTCATACGTGTAAATTAAAAGACCTACAACAAAAGCCCAACGAAGACTTGAGCGGTCGAATGCGAAAACCGACGAAAATTGGTGAAAATCGGTGATAACCAGGTCATACCCTCAACTGGTTAGCCTGAAAGCAACATCTGGCCATCTTTTCCGGGTACTGCGGGAGAGGGCCAATGATACTTATTTTTTATTTACGAAATTTGTCTATTAAACAATAATTTTTCGTAGACAAAAGATCAAAGTTTTCTTCTATGCCGTGCTCGTTGCTTTATTTCAAATAGGTTGGCCATAGGAGACCCCCAACGAAACTATGGCAATCCTCCCCGAAATTACCCTAATGATTACAAGTAAGAACGAAGAAGTATTTCCAACGTGCTGAAGAGGATAAAATTGAAAAGTCAGAGAAGAACATTTTCGGGGGAAAGTTCTATTTTTAATTTCGTGGTCCCGCTTGATTGGAATTCTTAATGAAGATCTCAACCCCTTCTGCCACCCTGCTCCTCCGTCCTTCCCGCCCTCCTCTCCTCTATCCCATCCCTCCGCCGCTTTCATCAACTTTTATTCCATTTACCCCAGACGGGAAGGTAAACGCAGCTACCAAAAGGAAGGAGCATTCAAGTCCGCGAAAGCGATTAAAACTAACTTATGCAATACTCATGGTTCTATCTCACGGAAACGGCATAAATCCTCGCTGTTGTATACACCCTCGCGAGCCACCCTACCCCCTCGAATTCAGTTACACAATCCACTTGAAAAAAAAGTGTTGGGATATCCGTGCGCGGGGCCGGAGAAGCTACTGGAAGTGGCCGGTCATCCCGCGAAGTCGCTGGCGAGTGGATCGCGTCAGGGGTTGCGAATTGGGGGCGGCGCGGGGCCTGGAGCTTCGTATCGCCGGGATAAATGGTGGCGGATGAATCGGAAGAAAGAGCAGACGGAGGAAGAGGCGCGAGCTGGTGAGACATCGCGCTCGAGCGAGGAACGCAACAGCCGCGGCCAGATTACAGTTGCAGCTGGAACATTTTAAACATGGCGGTGCAGCGCGCACAGGCGCACCGCGTCTCGATCAATACCGCGCCTCGCTTAATGTCAGTACGCCAACTCCGTGGCTGGTGTAACTTCCAACGGACTCGTTCGAGTTTTCGAGGGTCCGAGGGCTGCGTTACTCGAGACGGAGAAGAGGAGCTAGGAGGTTGGTACCATTCTTGCGGAGACTCCGGAGCTCGTCTCCAAAGGCAGAGGTTCCTTGGCCCACGCGACTCAGTCGCGCGTCGCGCTTCGTCCGCTTTTACCATTCATGCTCCTCTCCCTTTTCATCTCGGTAGAGCAAACAGTGCAGGGGGAGAAGACGCAGGAACGAGACCCCCGAGGAGGTACCCTCGTGCTTCCGGCACAGGGACACCCGGCTCGAGAATTTCCTTTTTGCATCCGCGGAAAATGGCCCCTTGAAGTTGCTTGCACGGGGAGCATCGAAGCGGGGTGTCGTTTGTATCGAGCGGATCCAGTCGCTGCAAGCGTTTCTTAGGGAACTTCTTCCCTTCGAAGGGGAAGTCCAATCTCGTTACACTCGAAGCAGACTGTTACTGCTTACTTGGAAACGGCGCTTTCTTCTTGCGCTTCCGTAGTCGATTCTGGATTCAGACCGAAGCCGGGGAAGAAGTCAGAATCCTCTTCTACCGCGCGACAGTGGAGCTGTCGCAGAGTGGGCTACTAAACCATGCTTCGAAAGCGAAAAAAGTAAAAAGAAGAAGGTCTTCGTATATTACTTTTGTGTATTTATTAGGACCGTATAGACCTTACAGTGCTGGAAATTGTAAAACATTTTAAGAAACGATAATCGGAAAACGCGTGGGAATCAGGTATACAACCGTATGCCCTCGACTTCAGCTACGCGTACTCATCAAACGTCTTTAGATTTTAGTGATTTACAGTCGCGAATTGCAAGGATTTTGCATTTTTTTTTATATTCCTGTGATGGCTTGTGTTCCTCCAGGTATGTAACATGTTTTTGTATTAATTTAAGGGGTCACGTGCTCAGTCAGGAGGCCGAAAAAAGGGCGGTCTTTGGAAATTGTTTACTCAAAAGCTATAACACATTTCTCAAAAAATCTGTTTTCCTTCTAAGGATAGCATCTAGTACCGTGAATCTTAATTTTTGTATTTAAAAATATTGATCAATAACTAAGTTATTGTCCATCACTCGAAGGCTCTTTCAAAATCGGTGACCAAAATATTTAAAAAACCGTTCAACCGATTTACTTCAAATTTTGCAAGCTAACTATAGGAACAATAAACTAGTCTTTGAACGAAGGATTTTTTTATCCGGTGCTTAGTTTCCTTTTAATTGACGAGAATCAGGCACGATTTATGATCAAAATTGAAACTTTTACTTTAAACATCAGCCATTTTTTCCCAAATCAATATTTCGAAAAATCCTTCGCCCAAATACTAGATAATATAATATAATAAGTAAATTCTTTTGAATTTTTTATTTTGGATGATCGACTTTCGAGCAGCAGTGGTCACCGCAGAAGCCTTTTTTTAGAGAACCTTCGAGTGATGGACAATAACTTAGTTATTGATAAATATATTTAAATAAAAAAATTACGATGCACGGTATTAAATGCAATCCTTAAAAGGAAAAAGATTTTTTGAGAAATGTGTTATAGCTTTCGAGTAAAAAATTTCCAAAGTCCACCCTTTTTTTCGGCCTCCTGACTGAGCGTGACCCCTTAAGGGGACTAGGCAGTCAGAAATTCGATTTTTTTTATTGCATTTTTCGAAAGTACCACCCTTCCCGAGTAAAATGCCGTTTGGTTTATGTCAAAACTCGCAAAACTAAGGATTTTACAGTCGAAAAGGCCTGCGCGCACGCAGGTAGATTAGTTCCTCTTCTGAAACTTTGGACGCGTTTTTCTCAGAATCACATTTCCTCTTCGTTTTGCAGTGATTGCGAAAAAACGGAGGTCCAAATCAATTTGAAAAAAATTGAGCATATGTAAAACATGTCTTGTTACGACCCAAACCTAAGCATAAGTCTGTGAAAACTTCTGTTTTGACAAAAAAATAAATAAAATGGCTCTTTTCCCTGGCGAAAAATCACGTTTCTTCGAAATTTGCCGTTTTATAGCCGCCATTTGTATAATTTTGATTTTTTTTCTTTTTCAATAGGTTCAGGGCAGAATGGGGGCCAGGGCAAAGTGTAAATTTCAGAGAATACGTCACAATTCAATTTCTCACGGCCAAAATCATTGTAAAATTACAGCGGCTCCAGAAAAAATGCCGACACATCAGATGACTGTAGCGCTGTCATACATATGCATATATTATTCAAATCATTTTTTTTCACTGTTTTATAGTATTAATAAACATTACCCAAAAGTACTAGTCACAATTTGTATTCATCTCCTTGTAATTAATTCGCAAAAAATACTTGATTTTCGAACGATCTGACTGCCTAGTCCCCTTAATCAGCAGATATTCTAACATTATTGAAGTGTACAAAAAATTGCACGTGTTTGCATGTCTTGCGCTTTTCGTATATAATAACACATATACTTAAGAAATTATTGGTATAAAGTGAATTTGCACATCTGTGCATTTTCTGGAGTTACGAAACTTCTTATTTCGCGAAAGAGAAACGATTCCAGCAGATATGCTCGATTTATTAGGCTCACCAAACAGTTTATACAGCAGTAGAACATCAACAGAAGGTGATTCTTGTAGTTATAGATAGCAATTAAAATAAAGATAAAGTTAAAACTATTTTTTGTAAATAAACAAAATTACAACCTCATATACTTGTTTTCTGTCCTCCTAATATCATGTATATATCTATCCATCATTCAAATCCTTTTCATCACTTAATCAATAACACTGCTAGAGACATAGTAATATTTTTTCCGCGCTCGAAGCATGGTTCAGCCTAGCTATATACCTACTGTGCGAAGAAGCTTTCACCGAGGCAATTGTAAAAGCAACGTTGCTTCAAAAATCGCGAGTCACTTTCGAGTGACACAGTCTCCCCAATCTCGATCTGCGCCACGCGCGGCGTTCAATCCACCTTCGTTTAAAAACAATCCCAACGAGCGCGAGGGGTTTTCGAGGATTTGTCAGGCGACGCGCGAGCCGGACAGACGAGGCGGCCCGAGTGTCAGCGCGCGGAGGGCCGTTCGCTCGCGCGTTACCACGTTTCTAGAATTAGAAACGTGACGGATAAGTGGCGTGCCGGAGTGCGCTCGAAAAAAAAAACGAGGAGCGGTCGTCGAAACGGAAGGAAAGAGAGGGCTGGCGAGTAAAAAGGGAAATTCGCGCGGTAACCGGAAACGAGATCCGCGGCGAAGAGCGCGACTACGGCATCGCGACTGATATGCACATCAGGCCGCCTTTGAAATCTCGCGCGAAAGAGGAAGGCGGTTCACGGGGCTTCTAAAAAAAAGAATGAACCGCCCGTTTGCAGGCCTCGTCGTTTCGTCTTATTTTCACGGACCCTCGGTGCCTCTTTAAATCGACGCCTTTTCGCGGTGCAATCAGAGGGGCCCGCTCGAACGTTCGCAGCATCGTCTACGAGACGCACCGGCAAGGACAAAAGGCACTTTAAATCGCAGGATCCACCTCTCGCCTCTGGCACCGTGTCCCGCGACAACGCGGGCATTGAATGTCAATTTACGAACGAGCATCCGCGCACCGGGCGATACGAACTTCGCTCGGGACGTCGCGGGCCGCTCGATAAATCGCGCGGCGGGCGACGCGCGGGGGACTCTTCGCGAAAGCGGGCGCAACGGTTTTCGCGGAGGAACGGCAATGGGATCCGTCGCGTTTTCAGGTTCGAAGATGGGAATATTAATTGACGCGCGAATTGAGTTTCATGGTTGCTGGATGGTGAGTCTGTAGGGGAGGAAACAGGAAGCAGCAAATTCAACTTGGAGTTCGAAGTTAGAAAACTGATTTCAGACCCCCCGATACGTTTATCCTTTCACCGAAATAAAGGAACTCGTCCCGTTTCGAATCGATTCGAAAGTAGGACGACGGAATAGGTGGATGAAAGTGGCACAGGTTACTCACCCTGGTTGCACCTTTGCCTCGACCCCTCCCCCGCTCTCTGAACGCACCCTCGCCGGTTTGCAGATGGTACAGGTGCTGGAACAGAAAAGGGACGAGTCGGTTAGACGCCGCGGAGATCGTTGATCGCCGGTGTCGGACGGTTGTCGCAGCGACGGTGGACTACCGTGAAATCAAGGCAACCGTATCACCTCAATTGACCTCGTTAAGCCCAATGGACGCGCTAATAAAAGTATAACCTTCCAGGGCCAGCGGCGTTAGATTAGATTCCCGACGACAAAACGGTTTAGATTATTCCGGGGCGAAAGATGGCTCGCCGCGGGCGATACACTTCGATCGGCCTCGATGGAGATTAGCTGGGCTGCTGCCTCGGCTAATTAGGACGGGGAAATTATACCGCCGAGCTGAGGATCCTCCCCTAAACGAGGGGTAAATTGAATTTTCAGTTGGGACGTCGTTGATTCGTGAAATTCCAATTCATGGGTATTTTTTATCGCGATAAGGAACCGAGGGGTTTGTCTGATTAAAATTGATTATTAGAAAGTTAGAAGCTTTTAGTTATTCCCGAAGCGGTTCGTCTCCACTGTTTTGTTTCGGCTCTTCCTTTTGTGTATTTATAAAAATGTCGATAAGTGGAGAAGACTGTCGTGGAACAGTGATGTCAGTAGATACCGGGGTGGAAATTCAGTTTTATACCCAGTGGAAAGCGAGCAGTTTTCCACCATCGGTAACACTGATCGTAGGACACTGTCTATGCTGTATTGGTAATTATGTAATTTTAAAATGGCACTGCGGGCTGTTGCATTGCGATAGAAGAGGCAGCAGGAGAGTATACGTCTCTCCTTCTTGTTTTTTGGGAATTAAACAAAGTGAACCGTCGCTTCTCGACAGTCGTTCACTGCGGAGACCTGTGTTACCAACTGGGGCCAAGGAATGGTATCTTCGAGCTGCGTCCGCAGATGGCGCTGGCAGTTACGACGGTTGTACACATTTTCCTTTACCGACGTTTCGCGGGAAACCCCGACGACCGCTCCGCCGAAAGTTTCTCTTAAAAAAATCACTTCCGCGACGAAACGCTGAAGTAATTACACGTCCGTTATCCGCGGAGAACGCAGGAGTGGTAAATAGAATAAAACGTCGAGAGTACATACTAAATCAATTTTGCGCCTTTACGCGTTGCTGCCTAAAAGAAAAATCGTTCAAAGTGAGCTATATTTTAAAGCAGGACCGTCACGACACGCCTAACTGGTGGAAATGCTGCTTCGTCGCACCGAATCGAAACAATAATAAGAAAATCAATCTGCATCACCGAATAAAATTTACCGATTATTGAGAATATCCTACGAAAAGTGGTCGGCTAGTGGCCGAGCGAGACGCGATCGAATCGGTAGCCGGAATTCGTTCGCCCGGCAAGTCGCGAGGGTGGAAATCGCCGGGGAAGAGTGGAGAAGAGCGGCGTCGGTCCCGGGGAAAGGACAAAGAGAGAATTTCTTTGCTCCGACGATTAATTACGCCCTCATTCCCGCCCCAAGTGCGGCTCTATCGTCGATGCATCGTCGATATTGACATTTGCCTTGCTTCCCCTGCTCTCTCGCTTTCACCCTTCTTCCTCGCCCCGTTTCTCTCTCTCTCTCTCTCTCTCTCCCTCTTCCACCCCGCCGCCGATCCCCCGTTGCATACGCACTTACGCGCGTCCCCGTAGCGCGCAAATTCAGCGGTGTGCGTGCACGCAATCTCCTCCGCCCCTTGTCCCCCTTTGCCCGCTGCGTTCTCCTGTTTACCGAGAAACCGCGATATTTACGCGAGAGAGCGGCGGCGAACGGGGCCGAGGGGGGTCGGAATGGCGCTCTGAAGGTGCAACGAGGTGGCGGGGTGGGGGCGCTGGACGTGGAAACGCGGAGGAAGGGAAGAAAGCAGCGACGACGAATCGAAGGGGTGCAGGGAGAAGGGAGAAAAGGGGGAAAGGAGGGAAAGAGACGCGAGGGTCGAGCAGGGGGAGAGAAGGAATCGGGGTGAAAAGCTGACGGCGGGAGAGAGAGAGAGAGAGAGAGAGAGAGAGAGAGAGAGAGAGAGAGAGAGAGAGAGAGAGAGAGACGGAATTAAGGGGACACACCCCTGTCTTTCGAGCGTACGCTTATCGAATGCACCGACGACTACGCTTTTCCTCGTTCGCTCGCCAAGACGGCCCTGTCATGCGAGGCAGCCAGGTAGGTTGGTAGGTAAGCCGGGTAGGTTGGTGGGAATACGCGTACAAGGGAATTAGACCATAATCGTCCACGCGTGTGCCGCGCGTAGGGGACGTTTTCCGACCGCCTCGGACCTCGATGTTCACTCGCGCGTCGATCCGCCTCCTCCTCGTCCGCCTTACACGGCCGATCATCTGCGCGCCTTCTATCGCCCTGCTACCTTCCATCCCGCTCCACCTATATATCAATGCTTCCACCGTCTTATACTTCTGGAAAAGTGTCACGCGCGCGCAGCTTGTCCACGCGCGCTCGAATTCAGGGTGGGTAGTTCTCGGAGCGGTTTCAGCATCGGAACAAGATGAGGTTCGAGATGCCAGATATTCTCACCCCCAATTTATGCGCACGTTGGGTAAGAATTTTTTTTTCTCCCCCCTGTCACGAGCATCCCCTTTTCCCTTCGCCGTTCTTATTATACGCGAATATAATGGAGGCGAGAGAGGCGATGTTACTTGCCAACCCCTTTCTCCGACGTCTCCCGTCCCATCGAGCATCGCCGGGAAAGAGAGCCGGACTTTGTCGAGCGACATTATCGAAGATATCCCCCAAGATCTGTGTACTACCCCGTTCGATCCTCTGTCGCGTTCCACGCGCGCGGTTCGATGCTTTGCTTGGCAGCCAACAGGACGGATGCACGCGAAAGCGCGTGTTCGACAGCGTTATAATTAGCTTATTAGAGGAGACGAATGCGCGCGACGCGTCCCACTGCGATATCGCCACGGCGAGTTTTAATTTTAATCGCCCGCTTCGGGCCGGTGTTGCGATCGCCGCGAATGTCAAGCGGAAGAGGGAGGTTCTAAAGGTGCGAATCCACGACGGGACGAAAGTATCGTGCCTCGCGCGGGACTTTAATCTCGCGAGACAATTATTGCCTTGTTTTATTATTTCTGTATTATCTTGCCATTGGTCTCGTGACATTAGACAGGTTTCACGATATAGTTTTAAAAATCTCATCTCTCGCGACTATTTCTAGTATTTGCACGGCTAGTCGTCGCTGAGATTTCGGTCTCGTGTAAAATCTCGTCGTGGATTCGCACCTTAACAGCTCCCAGGTCGGGTTAATATCCCAAACGATACGGATCTTCTGTCACGTGCTCGAAGTCGCATGCGTTCCCGGTGCCCGTTATCGCGTGCACGCGCTCTTTATGAAACGCTTGCGCCCGAGTAACGCGTCGCGTTCCCGCCAAGGAAGAATGCACGAAGGTTTCGTGATTAAACGCGAGGAACAGACGAGAGAGGAGCAAGTGGAGCTCCGATCCTTCCATCAGGAGTCTAGATCAGCAATTAGAAGCACGCGCTTCGCCGGCAGCTGTCACCGATCCGATGATCCGATAAGCTAATTAAAATATTTCGTAAATACGTTTCCTTATAACTCGAGGTCGACAGATGCACGGCCGCTGATAACGGGCGCGTTACTCGCCTCGGAGCCTTCGACAAAAGAAAGATTTACGCGTCACTTTGGCACGCACCCTTTGTTTCCCCGAATTACCCTGATATCGATCGCAGAAATCGTGCTTCTTACAGCGGGGAAACAATGACGGAACGTGGCACCTTTAGATGAACCGCGAATAATTGCGATCCATTTCAAAAACACTCCATTCTCCTCTGTTTACTAACTCAATTTATTATCAATCTCGTTTCATTTCAATTCCCAATTATTCACTCTCATCGTGCTGCATTCGTGTTACCAGAACAGGTATACACAACTCTCTGAACGAAACTAGGGATTGCAAAACGGTAAATCGGTTTGAAGTTTTTTTTTCACTAATAACGTAGAAGATATCGACGGAATTCGCCAAATTTTTACTGGTAATTCGATGAATTATGTATTTCTCGATATTTACCGGTAATTCGCCAAATTTTTACTGGTAATTCGATAAATTATGTATTTCTCGCGATTTACCGGTAAAAATTGTATGTGTAGCAATGTAGCGCATATATGTAGCGCATAATTCCGTCGATATCTTCTACGTTATCAGTGAAAAAAAACTTCAAACCGATTTACCGATTTACCGGTTTGCAATCCCTAAACGAAACTTATTTCGCGGCAGAAATTACTAACCAGGGAAGTCAGGCAACCCAGAAATTCAAGAAATTATTAGAGAAATAATTCTCAAAAATCCATACTTTTCAAGTTACCCCCGCCATCAACCCTTAAACCGATAATTACTTTTCCGCAGTTTTGTAGATATAAAAAAAGACGCGACTTCTGTTTAAACTTCTTCCCAATATCTCTCACCGTTCTCGAGATATTTCACGAAAAAGAGAATAAAATTATTGCACATTTTTTTGCAGGGGATAATTTCACCCCCTAAAACTGCACTATGGCACCAAGCAAAAAATAGGCGCGTCTTGCGTATGAACTACTCTACTCGTACGCGAAGTTGCATAATCTTCTGAATTTCCGGATTACACGCCTAATTTCCCTCGTAAAACGGAAGGTAACTGTATTTCGAAAGAAGCGTCGCTACTTTAACGTCGATACGTTTCGAAGCCAGCCAGACAAAGGCTGTCGAGGATCCTCGGAGCTGGACCCAAGATCCGAGCGGCTCGAGGGTTGACTCCGTGTTTAAGTAGGGGCGCGCCCGGTTGCAGCAGAAAGCGCGTATACACGTTTCGGTTTCCAAACAACCGGGGAAAGGAAACACGGCACGGTGGCAGCCGGCCCTTGTATTTGTCTAAAAGTCCCCGTCGACGCCGAACATTTGCCCGGGAAGACGGCATTATAACCAAACACCGGGGCCCGTTCGGATGAAATGATTAGTGAAGGGGACATCTGCTTCTGTTGACAGTGTTACGTCGCCGAGGAAATGGCGGGTTCTGATTTCTCACTGGCCGATGGCGATCAAATTCGATAACCATCTCGGGCATAAATTACAGTCCGGCTCCTCCATTTTCCCACCGAAACCCACCCCCCCCTGCCTCCCCCGCCGTTTGGGAATTTAGGGTCGAATTGCTCGTCGACTTCGATCGGCGACACGATAGCTTTTATTAGATTCCACGGCAACGGGGGATGATTTATTGTGAACTGATTAGTCACTGGAACTTAGTTGGATGGAAAATTGGTTGCCGGGAATGTTCGGTAACTTTGTACGGGCTACGATTCCATCGATTTCGTGCCTGATCAGCTGTTGGAAGTTTCGAAGGGAATTCCACGAAGATGGAGGATCTATTGGAATTATTTCTTCTCCTGCTCTCCCTTATTTGAAATTCGGGGCTTTAATCCGGTCGGCCTGCTTCGGGCGAATATAAAACCTTGCTCGAGAAAGTATGACAGCACGTTCCTCAGGTGGAGAGGCTATTATGAGGTTATTAGGGATGGATAGATTGAAAGACAGGAGGAAAGTGTCGGAATTGGTCTTTCTTTTGAAGCTGTTAAAACGGGAAAATTGAGTGCCCGCGACTGATTAGGAATATTCCATTATTCAAACCCAAACTATGTAGGTACCTCCTTTTTTGGTTACATCCGGGTACTATTTGGATATCAACTTACAATTATTGAGGACCTTGCAGCAAGAGAGGTGCAGCTCCATTTTTTATAGTTTTTGAGTTATGACGTGTAATAGTTAGGTATATGTACCGTAAACTGGGGTGACTTTGCCCGCCGGGGTGACATTGCCCACTTTTCGGAAAAACTTTATTTTATTTTGTTGTGAAGTAATTAGAAGGTATGGTGTTTTGTAATAGATAGCAATCATTTCTCCAAGGTCAAACGAAAAAAACAATAGCGAATTTGATCATATGGTGATTTTTCAATCAGAGTAAAAAAGTGGGGAAAGTCACCCCGGTTTACGGTAAGAAAATTCTACAACGTTTTGCGCATTACTTCACATTTAAAAAATACGCCAAAAATAGGAGTAAAACCTTATCAACTCGATAACTACTTATTCTGAGAATAATATATATATATTTCGATTAGTGTTCTCCTTTTAAGGGGATCATCCGGTCAAAACGCTCGAAAAATAGGTGATCTGTAGGATTTTTTTGTCCAAAAAAGTATACAACTTGCAGTAAATAACTTATGGTCTTTCTTTATTCGTTCTTCAAGGATATAAAGACTGTCTTTTCTTTTCATTTTCCTATAATGGTTCGAATTTTACGTGGCGCTCAATGCACTGCTGTAACAAAAGAGACGTAAACGGTAGACAGTAGAACTCGACGTATGCAGGATTGTCTGAAATCGAAAAACCAAAGATATTCTTATAGGTTATGTCAATAGCTATCGCACTAGCCGTTAAGAAGGCAAATAAAGCTAAATGGCAATGTTTGGTACACGTTTGAACACAAACATGCGTAAACGTGGGTAATTCTGAGCTTGAAAATGTTAATAACGAAGAACTATGACCTCTAAAATTGATGACCAAAGGGTGATGCAATAGTAAATTCAATTACAAAGAAAATGCCACCAAGTTTTTTGGAATCGGTTAATAATTTCTTTTGTTACCCTATCTACCGTTCGGAAAAATCATGTTACGGGAAAAAGCGCGTTTAAAGTTTTACGCGAGTGTCAAGTGGCCGGGTTTTATCCACGCATTTGCCGCCACTCGAATGCCTATGACTTCGGGAATTTTACGAATTTCAAAAAATCCTTTGAAACGCATATTCTTAAAAGGTTGAACATTCGAAAAACGAAATAATATAAAAATCGATTTTTAGACCGGACGGTCCCCTTAATGTCAAGTCGAAGCAATAATTTTATAAATAATTTTTTCTAATTTACTCGAAGTTGGTGCAGATGGAGCTGCGCCCCTCTCGCTGCAAGGTCCTGAATTAGCCAATACCTATGCCAGCGCAGTCAACTTTTTCGGAGGCCCACTTGCAACCTTCAGGGTGCAATCACGAAGAGTCGTAACCATCCTCGATAGTAATTTGTTAACTTTTGTGTATAAAAGGAGATTGGAAGAGGGAAGTGTTAGATGGGAATATATAATGCTGCACCCGAAATCCCGGATTTCCGTGACTGGTCCTTCGGCTAATGAAAGAATTCGAGATCGAGATCCACCCCCGGCTCCCTTTGTCTGCTCTTTTCATTCTTCTCGCAACGCGTGGCGCGATTCTGTGAAAGTGTCGAGCCCATTCGGGGGTATTCACGATAAAAATGTTGAATGCGTCGCGACGTGTTCTCCAAAACGACCATTTCAATGGGCCCCGACGTTTTACGCACCCGAGGAACACGCGGATCCTCGAGCCTGTGCCATGGAAATCGTAAATTCCCAGGATGTACAATAGAAAGCGCTATTTTACGTGTCTAAGTTATCAAAAATTATCAACCCGGCATTGAATTATTCAGATTCCAATGGTACGCTGCCGAACATTTCGTTTGCGAGTAGATAATAGAAGGGCAATCTCTACAATTTCACCAGAAATTTAGAAATAATTATTTCAGAATTTCACTGTCTCTCTTATGGAAATAATCAGGGGCGGATTTAAAGAACTATCATCAAATATTTTAATTCAAAAGAGCCGAGACAATAATTTCAAATTTAATTCAATATGGCAACTATGTGAAAAAAAGGGGAAATGTTTTTAAAGCTGTCTCAAGCCTCTGGATTCAAACATTTTCCAATTTCTTTAGCTCGAAATTTGTTGCTAGTAAATTCTTCGACAGATTCGTGAACTTGAAATTTTGTATCTCAGTTTCATTGATTGGAAAGTGGAGGAAGCAGCGACGGGAGATTAAGGGCGCTCTCGAAATTCCCGCGATAGTTAAAAACGTCCGCTTTCTCGGTCAGCTGACTTTGTAATTTCGTCAAAGCGTATCCAGCGGGCGACAGATGGTCGGCGCGCCGCTCGAAAGAGCCGTTGCACCCATTAGAAGTGCGACGGTTAAAAATGGTAGGTACGTCCGAAGGACAGGTTATCGAGCGTACCATGTGCACTCTCCGCTCGCAACCGCGCGCATTCACCGCTTTCGCGTTACGCCGCGACATATGAAACAGTGTCGTGTGTGAAACGAATTTCCCCTTATCGACTCGATACTCCTCGATCACTCCCCACGCGCCCAGGGTGTCTTACTAAAACACGGCGATACACATTTCCATTTCACTCTGCTACGGCTTTATACTCCACTAAAGGCGGATCCGCATGTCAGCTCCGCGACGGTTCAGTGCCGTCAGTGTGAGTAACTGAACTGCTCCATTGCAAAACAGGGAAGGCAAAAGTACATGAAATTTGAAATGTTTGAATATCTACGTGTTACGCGTAGTAAATCTAGATGTAAGGAACTCGAACGACAGTCGGAGTCTTATTTTCACTCCTAGAAAGGTATTTTTCACTTTACAACTGCTGTTTCAAGCAGGGATCGAAAAAGTTCTGGTACTTTTCGATAGATTCCATTTAAAACATGGACCGCGGAACTTTTTTTAAAATATTCTCACATTATAAGTTCCCAGAAGAAGCGATAAAATAAAAGTTCTTAGAAATAAAGGTTCTAGTTGGAATGGAACTTATAAAATATAAATATAAAAAATTTTCTATAACAGCAACAGATATTTTGTTCACCAATAAGTGTTAAAAAAGTTCTCAATCGTTGTGACAAATACTGAATACTATTCAATTCTATATTATAGAATTTCTATGTATTTCGGTTCATGTAAGTTATAAAAAAATGTTATATAGGTATTATTCTTGACAAGTTCTCTTTTCTGTTTAATACTTCTTATGAAACCATTAATTAATACATTTCTAATGTTATGACTGTCATACCTTTTATGAAATAAACATATGAAGAATATGATATTATATTGTTAAATAAAACTAGTACCCAATAGTTCAGTACTTTTCTTTATCTTATGAAAAATTTTTTAATAAATGTTCTAATGTAACTTGTTTCCATGGAACTTTTATTATATAGGTTCTAAAATATCTATTCCATGAGTACACTTTTTACAGAAGTTCCTAAAGGTAACATTTTTTTTCAATAAAAATTCCACAGAAACAGATATTTTCTTAAACAAAACATATAAGTTCAAACAGAATTTTTTTAAAAACGAGGGTTCGAGAAATTTTTCGATCCCTGGTTTCAAGCACTATTTGCTAAACTTTCGCCAGTGAAAATGCCCTGAATTCACAATTTTCTCAGGTTACAATTTGTTTCTTTAAAACGGTGTAGTGAAAACAATTGAAACTCGGCAGATATATTCATATACTACACGTGCAAAAAAAATTGGAGACATTGGTACCATTTCTTCAACATTCTTTCAGCTGTTTTATCTCTCAAGATAAAGATTTTCAATCGGTGAAAATTAAAATCGTTAAACCGTCAAGGACCCTATAAAGGGAAAACTTAATCAAATATAAAAGATTTTTGTTATTTCAGTAAATCTATGTTTTATCTTTAATTTGGTATTAAAAAAAGTGCACAAATAATAATAATTATTTTATAATTCAACTCTGAAAGTGAAAAATGCAAAGGGAGCAGTTTCTGATCACCTTCACACATTTTACTATGAGCTATCAAATTTCGCGTATAAATTTCAAAATACTTCATAATTATTTGGTAATTTGTTAGAATAAATTTGTAACATAATAAGCTCATTATTTGGTTTATTTTCCTAAACTGATCAGGAATGGGGTTCTCATCAGGAACTGGCTCCTTGACGGTAACTCAACAACCGTTTAGTGAATTCGTTTAAAGTTCTTGGAGCACCTCGGGAAGATTAAGAAGAGAACTCTCGCAAATTTTCATCAGCTTGGTGCCATTTTGAAGCTAGGTCCGATACATCCTTAATACTGATTGAAATCTCCAATTTCCCCGGAGGCGCGCACCCTCGAGAGGAGACCACCGCCGAAATACCCAGCCACGAAATTCATCGAGTCTTCCGCATAGAATATATAACACCGGATTCAGATATATATCAGCTCCGCGAGATTTCCTCGTTGTCAGTGTCAGCGGTAAAACGCAACGTCTCCCCTGTTCTGGAACAGAACGGTTCACACTCGTCCGTGTCAGCCGCTGCCACTGACGCACAGAGGCCGTTGTCGCTGACAGCGCCCGAACGATCGCGGGACAGGCACGTGTGAATCCGCCTTAAACCTGCGCCGGGAGAGATACGTCGCAAAAGGAGGCTCCGTTTGACCGTGAAACGCTGGAAATTTCTAGCGGGTCTGTTGCGTAAGCGGAAGAGGAGCGCGGTCCGTCGCGGCCGATACGGTTGGATCATCGAATCGCTCGGCGTTGCGGAGGGTGGCCCGCCGTCCGAGGAGCAACCGTAATAATCCGAGGGAACCGCGGCCGAACGGAGAATCCCATTTCCAGGAACGGGGGGCGAATTAAGCCAGCCAGGCATTGCCGATCGGGCGAAACGAGCCGCGCCAGAGGAAAGGAATAACAATAAATCCCGAATTATTTCCGCGCGGCTGACCGAAATCGATGACTCTCGGCCGCGAGTCGCGTGCGCGCGGCGAGAAGACTTGCGTGCGCGCCGGGTGCCTGGCGCGTGTTCACCGCGGAATTAAACGAAACACGGCGAGAAAGCGACTCGTCCCTCCAATTTGAACGGGACTGCCGGACATTCGACGATGCTTTCGCGCGGAGACAGGTGTGAAATTGCGCGAGTGTTCGAGGAATGTTGGGACCGTGTCGCGGTCGCGCGGGAGAATCGAAAGGGTTCGGCTTCTTCGACGAGTCTCAATCGGTTCCGGCGGTGCGGAAGCGAGACGCGTTTTGATCGCCGCGATTCCATCGGCGGCACGGAAAGCTGGTCGCAACCGCGTCACGGGAATGTGGCTTTAATTGAAATCGCTCCGGTATATGAGAAGTGCAGTTGCAGTCGCATTTGCATAAAAAATGCATCACGATTTGTTCGTTGCGCGGGGCAGCTGGGTTGCAGAAACACGATCGCAGCGAAGCATGCTACCGACCTTCGCCAGACGCCCCCAAGATACACTTCGAATACTTGCTTCTGATGAATTACAAATTACAAATGCTTCGGTGGCTATCACTGCTACAGGCCGCGTTGCGTTTGGCCGCGCTAACAAGTTGCAACTACGCTGCAGAAGGGCAATTGCTGCCACGCCGCGCTCAACCCGTGTGAACGAGTTGTGGATGCATCGCGGCGGCGCAGCAGTTGCAGCTAGAGCGCGATAACGTCCATTTCGGAGAGTTTGCAGCTGCATAGTGTATCTGCGATTCGGATACGATCGCGGTTTCTTTCAACGGAGTGCGTAGTCTTTGACTGTGCGAGCACCGTAAAATTCGTCGAAATCCCGAAGGATTCTCCATTAGAAATAATTCCCCGAGCCGCATCACCTGTTTTGTATTATTTCTACCTAATTGGGTACCGAGAATTCCTTTCGCCGCGACTTGACAGGGAATTATAAGTACAGGATGAAGGCGTGACCATCTAATATTTAACACTATTAACGTTAGCGGGGCGCGTAATATTTAAACGCAATTCTCCGTTAAACGGCGGCGTAAAAATTCATCCACGATAAAGAACGCAACGTCCCCGGTGTTTGTTTCTCCATCAGAAAAATGCTCCCCGACATTTCGCATGCGCGGATCGTGTGGACGCGGCACGGCACGGTAACGGCTTTAATAATTATTTTTACAACGTTTCCGAGTATACGCGACCTTAGTCCGTCTCGGTTGGCCGGCTTGCAGCTGGCTTCCATACAACCCCGTGACACCGTGTACAAGGGTGCCCCATACACGAGCCGGCGGCCGATTCACGCACGTAAGGGCCTGAAATTGCGGCCAGGCTCGCGAGACAGCCACGTTTTCCAAACAAATTTCTGGGTAGCCGGTCGCCTACCAGCTACTACCAGTCTTCTAGAATCAGAATCAATCGCCGCTCCTTCTAGCTGAAATTTTCATTCGCTAGCGGTGCCTCGTGAACACTGTGATTTATAATTCTACGCGCTGCGAAATATAATTGTTACACTGGACTCGATGCGTTACATTCTTAAGGGGTTACACCACCCTGGCGCTCGGAAAAATAGGTATAAAAATAAACTTTTTTTTTGACGCTGCCATTAAGTATATAAAATGATCTTTATTTTACACATATATATAGTAGTTTTATGAACAATTTACAATATTAACGATTAAAAAAAAATAAAAAATGGCGGAGATATAAGCCGATAAGTAGGACCCTCTTTTGAAAATCCAGATGGTGTACTTGATTTCTCTGTTAGGCATCGTCTAAAATATAAAAAATAAATTGTTTCTTATTTAAAAGGGTAATAGCTAAAATGTGACAGAGGGAAAAATTTTAAATTTTTTTTTGTAGAAACGACAGCTGTTTGAAAAAGAAACTCAAGTTTGCATCGATGTTAAAAGGTTTAACAAATTTATAACTTTCGAACATGGCACCCAATCACAAAAATCCTATGATACATTTTAGCTATTACCCTTTTACATAGGGAACAATTTATTTTTTATATTTTAGACGATGCCTAACAGAGAAATCAAGTACACCATTTTGAAGGATTTTCAAAAGAGGGTCCTACTTATCGGCTTATATCTCCGCCATTTTTTATTTTTTTTTAATCGTTAATATTGTAAATTGTTCATAAAACTACTATATATATGTGTAAAATAAAGATCATTTTATATACTTAATGGCAGCGTCAAAAAAAAGTTTATTTTTATACCTATTTTTCCGAGCGCCAGGGTGGTGTAACCCCTTAAGGGATCGTAGGATTGCAAGTTGAACAGTTTATGCGCTACTGTATCTCAAGTATTGAGATTCGATGTTCTCTCGGATAGATCAGGAACCAAGTAGCTGAAGAGTGGTCAGAGTTGCAAAGGGAGCGATTCAGGGAACCGAGCAGGTGCACCTGGAAGTTCGAATGTTATGCGTATACTAGCTAATGAATTTCGTCGCGACGCTACGGGTGACCCCGACGACTTCTCCGGGGTGGTGGCTATTTTCTTGTCAGCCGCGTTGATCGCGTTTCTATGACGGCCAGCAGCGTCGGGTGGTTGGCCCGAGTTTCTCAGGAGGCCCACAATGGGCAGCTATCGGGGCCGCTTGTTTTTCCCATGAACAAGGTTGGAAGGTCGAGGAGGGCTTGTTACGTACCCGACTGCTTATTAATCTACTCCTTAAACAGACGTCTCCTCAACTCGAGCCTCCCCTGCCGCGAAACACGTATATTCTCGCTGAACAGCCGAGCGGAATCGTTGAAACTCAGGCCGATGGGCACGATAGAGAAGCGATACCGCCGCCTGTGCTGCCAGCGATCGTCGGTCGATCTTCCCTTAACGTAGGCGGAAGGGAAGGGTGCCCCGTGACGGATGGAAATTTATGCAACCCCCCGGGGCCGAGCGTTTAACGCGCCCAGGGCCCTGGATTTTCTACAAATCGCTCCCGCAGTAGGCGTTTACCGAAAATAGACTACGCTCCGAGTACCGTCGCTCCTTACCGGACTCTCGTTCCACTTCCGCCCATCGAATCGGGGCTTCCCTCGACGACGCGGGTGTAGCGAAAAATCTGGAAATAGAATCGGGGTGGTCTCGAAAATTCAGAGACAGCTTTCGACGACTTGGCGAGGTTGCTTCGTTGCGCTACTAACCGGTATCGATCACCAAGGAATCGTCAATTCAATCTAATAAACTGGCTCGCGATAGAGGAGAGTTTACAAGAGTAACTAGGTTATATCAAGTCCTTGCAATTTCCCTGCTCAATTATTTGCACTTCGCGGGAGCGTATTCCCGATCATCTCCCGCCTCGGAGATCACGGCTACCGCAGAAACCACGGAGCAAGCAAATATTCGCGAGCTTTCTCATCGACCTTGCACGGAATTCACCCTCGATCGAGTTTCTTGGCGACGGCTGCTCGTTCTATTTCAGTATCCAGAACCAACCCCCGTAACGTGGTGCCGCGATTCACGCGTCACTCTTCTTCCGCGTTGTCCATTTTCGTCGATATGCAGCCTCTCGCCGTCTACTCTGTCCCCTATACGTTACCGAGCCGTCTGCGAAGTAGGTATCCACTTCAGATTTCTCGCGTACCTATGCCTGTCCCCGTCGAGCAACGTAGGCGATTAATAGTAATAGCGCGCGTCGCGCGACGGCGCGATCGTTCGGGTTCCCGCGATTTCACGCGAGCGTCCTACCTTCGTCGACGCTTTGACCGACGGCCGCCGTTTCCACGGTACCGAGTCCCGCGGAAACCGGCGGGGGAACGCGCGACGCCGCGAGCAGGTGTAACTAATGGACGTACGTGCTTTTAAAACAGCGGGGGGAATACTTAATACGTGTTTTTCTGCACCAGGTATCATACCTAGCGCACGCACCGTCTGCGTAATTTCTTTATTCGACCGGTGCACGCTCGCGGGACGCTTGGCCGGCTTGAGAATCGCGATATATTTCCCTGCTCTCCAGGTATCCGCCCCGTTCCTTCATCATCGCTTCCATCGCCTAACGGCGAACGCGCGCAAATAGACTTGAGAACGGAGGGATTGTTTAATTAATCACGGTTTACATTGTAGCTTTACCTGATCGCAACGTTCCCCCTATTAATTCCACATTTACCTAATCCCGGAACGCTTGCGCGTACGCGGTAATCTTAGCGATCGGAATACTTCGTTCGCCCACGCAGCTGCTTAAAGATTCATTCTAAACAATACCGACGTGTTTGTGTGATTTCTAGAAGACTATCCCCCGTTTGGAAGATCGAGCGATAGCGATAGGTAGATCGTAATCCCCAGGAAATCCTCTTCCTTTCCGTTTTCTTTGCGCACCTCGAAACAGTGGGATGACGAGTCTTGGATGGGTCCTGGAGGACTTGCCGAGTCCTCCGCTCGTACCTCTAAGCGTACACTCGAAAGTATCGAAGTCAGATACTTCAAAGACACATTATCGGGGCTTTCCTGAGCGCTTCAAAAATTTCCAAGACTGGAATAAAATTCTCAGCAGGTACGCTAAGTATCTGGGAGCTGGAGAACGGCCAAAGTGATCGAGGAGGATGGGGAATGCGCGGTAGCGGGGAGCAGGAAGCACGTGGACAGTCCACGTGGCCATGTTATTGTTTCGGAACGCAAGGGTGTTCTCCTGGGCCAGGAGTAAGGCTCGGGGTATGGGCGCGGAGGGTCAACCACCCCAGAGCCGACCCTCCAGGAGGGATTTCATTCATGATCCCGAAACCCACCCCCGTGTCCCGAGTTTCTCCAAGGGCGGTGAGGGCAAGCGATACATTACCGAGCAGGAGAAAAGGGTAGCCGGGTGACTCCGTCTCGTGGCTCGTGCCCGGGCACATGACATCTGGAAAGGGGACCTGGGGATTCGGCCATTTGATATCTTAATACAGAGGGATGCTCTCCGCGCTCAGACGGCTCCGTGAGAGGGAGGGGCGGAGGCATCAAGGACGCCCTCACGTTGCATTCTACTTAACGCGTCCGTTGCCGGAGCCCCCGAAACAGACACGGGCTAGGTCAGTTATTACCGTCCCTTTCGATTCCAGGGTATCCCTTTCGCTCCTCCTCCTCCTCCTCCGCTTCGTTTCCTCGTGTTTTCACCCTCCGTCGCGCCCTGGCCTCCCTCGATAAGGTGCGAAGCGGGGCGTTTCGGGGCAAGGGGCTCTGGCCACGGATTTCTATGAAGCGAAAGCTTTCGCTTGCTCTTCTCTCTTGCGTGATTGTATATGTTTAAAACGAACGGCGTCGGCTGGTTGATGTCCTCTTCGCTATCTCTCCATATCCATCGAGATGCAACGGGACGTGGTTAAAATCAGAAGCTACTTAATACGAAACACTTGTACCTTAGGAGCTTGGAACAATCTTCATCCTCTTCCTTTGTGAACTTCGGGCATATCCTTGGAACTTTGTGAAACTGCGGTGGAAGCTTCGATGTCGTCGCTTTAAAAATGTATTCTCCACTAGAAAGTAGTCCTGGCGCTTCGATGTAGTCGTCCCGAGGGTACGTTTAAGTGAAAATTACCGCGTGGATTTAGCAAGCCACGCGGCTCCGAGGTAAGTAGGTACGGAGTGTCTTTAAATGGCACGCGAGGAGGTCCTGGTCGGTCGATCTGCTTTGGTCTTATGACCTTGATATCGGGAACGGAATGGGTTTCTCTGAAGCAGACAGTCGGCGTGTCCCCGACCCTGCTAACAATCGTAACACCACCCCTTGCAACGCCCGCTCCCATTCGCAGAGGGCCTTTCCGCAATCGGGGGTTCCGTTGCTCTCTCCACTTTATCACGCTTTCGTTCTCCCACACCCCGTTCCGACCGTGCTCGCTCGCTCCACGGTATCCACTCCTCCTGCGCCCTCATTTTTTTTCCTCCTCGCCGAAGGTGCACCCCGACAGATCCGTAGGTCCACGCGAGGGAGGACGAATAATGGCACTTGGAAGTGCCTTCGATCGTTCGCCGTTTGACACGGTAGCTGGCTGAATCGAGACCCTCCTTGCTTTCCTACGTTTCGATTATCGTACCGCGAGGAGGCACACTTTGCGATGTATCGTGAATAATTAACAGACTGAATAGCGCGAACAACAATTCGTAGGGATGTTGTTTCTGCTCGAAAGTAGGCGTCAGTCGTCGGCCAATGTTCGATCACAGTGTCAGTCAGCATCGGGACTCTGCGCGCGCTCGAAAGGATCCCTCGGCTCCTCGTAAATCACCCCGGGTCCAGGTCGAAGTAACGGTACCGCAAGAAGCAGCGTAAAAAACTGCCGAAGCCTTGAAATTCGAGTCAGCGTGCACCGTCCCCGATGCACTCTCCCGACCTTC
Source organism: Andrena haemorrhoa (assembly GCA_910592295.1). Taxonomy (NCBI): domain Eukaryota; kingdom Metazoa; phylum Arthropoda; class Insecta; order Hymenoptera; family Andrenidae; genus Andrena; species Andrena haemorrhoa. Next base: position 20,011,431 of record OU342943.1, read on the forward strand.
CTCTTTGTTCTTCGACGACTGATGGGGGCCCTTTGACATCTCGGAAGGGGGAAGCTCCGCGCAAGAAAACGGAGGGAAACGGGCGCGAGTGTGCTGTGTAAATATCGGCCCGACTCCGGGGGGCTCCTATTTCACCGATGTCGTTAGATCTCAATTTAAGCGAAACACGGTTGCAGGACATTCTACAGCAGCGTCCATAGAGCCAAGGGAAGACGGCGCGGCCTGGGGAATGCCTCTCGACGATGGTCTTTAATGAATTTTAATCGACGGACATGATATCATAAGGCGGAACGCGGAAGTGTCTGCGATGCGGGACCAGTCCACCCAAACAGCCTTCGCTCCACGGTCAAGGTTCCATCTCTCAGACGTAATATCGCCGTCTCACCCACCCCCAAAGGTCAATACACGGCCATTGTCCGTGACGGGTGACTACCGCGGCCCGTGGAAATCTTTGGCGCGCGGCCTTCAACGCCGATAGCGCGTAGCCTCGTCGAACAGTTCGTCTTCCGCGGCACCTGATAACGGCGCGCTGAACTTCGGAAGTTCGAGGGGCATCGGCGGAGAGGATCGCGCAACAGTCTCTAAACCGATGTCGGATGAGAGTAAACGGAGCAAGAGCACGGTAGGAAATACAGAACGAAGGTGACAGTAGTTTCCCCAACGCTGCAGATTAAATATCAAAGATTAGGGGAATCTACCCCTCGAGAGGTTAAGCTTCGATTGCCGATGCACGAGGAAGTTAGATGGAATCGTTTTCATTTCCCATACAGCACACTTCGTTGCAGGAGTATTGCAGGAGCGTTGCTGCAATATTGCGTTATTGCAGGTTGCATTGCAATATTGCAGGAACAATGCTACAATGTTGCCGTGCAATATTTGAGTGGCAACGTTCTTGCAATATTGCGCACACGTTGCCACTGCAATGTTCCAGTGGCAACGATCCTACGATATTTCAGCAATATTGCGCGCACATTGACGCGCATTGTTACAGTAGCAACGCTTCAACATCATTCTGTAATATTGCGCACACGTTGCCACTGCAATGTTCCAGTGGCAACGATCCTACAATATTTCTGCAATATTGCGCGCACATCGACGTGCAATGTTCCAGTGGCAACGATCCGACAATATTTCTGCAATATTGCGCACACATTGACGCGCATTGTTACAGTAGCAACGCTCCAACAACATTCTGTAATATTGCGCACACGTTGCCACTGCAATGTTCCAGTGGCAACGATCCTACAATATTTCTGCAATATTGCGCGCACATCGACGTGCAATGTTCCAGTGGCAACGATCCTACGATATTTCTGCAATCTTGCGCGCACATCGACGTGCAATGTTCCAGTGGCAACGATTTCGCCGTTTCGTTGCGGAATCATTGCCGGAACGTTGCAGGACTACATATTTGTAATGTTGCCGCAACTTTGCAAGAATACACACCTGCGATATTGCGAAGGCGGACATTGGATTGAACCTGCAACGTCTCTGCAACGTTTTGGTGCAACATTGCAATCTTGCACCGCGTCATGGCAGAGACGTTGCTGCGATGTTATGGTGCTGCGTGGGCTAGAGTATTAAAGGTGGACTTCCAATGGTCCCTTTCCCAAAATACTCGATCCACGTAGGGACTTACACGATTCCCATCGATCGTGGAGCTACCAGAAAATCGCGTCCCCGGTAGGCGAGGCGCAGAGACATCCGCGCCTCGGCGCAATTTTTCAATGGCGTTGCCAGCGATCGAACCAATGAACGGGCACACAGGAGTTGGTCCACGGTATCCTACCACACGCTGAACGATCTGTCGTCTCTCGTCTCCTCTCTCTCCGCCCTCTACCGTCGACAGGGATCCTCTCTCTCTCTCTCTCTCTCTCTCTCTGGTTCTCTCGACCAGCGTGCTCCGTTCGGTCGGCCCGTCCGTCTGTCTCTCTCCGAAGCGACATTAACTGTCTACTTCCTAACTTAATCCGTAACTTCCGACGCCGCGGCAATCTGACATCCTTTTTATTTTCATTGGCTCGCTCTCGGGCCTCTTGTGCGAGGGTCTCGTTCCCAGGATTTTTCTATCCACGATCGCCGAGCCGAGCTGGCTCGAACCGAACCCCGCCGTCCATCCTCGGCTCCGACCTAATCAATTTATATCGTTGGCGTTACATACGCGCGCTCATCTCCCTCTGCGCCCCTCCGCGTCGCCCGGCCTCCCTCCGGCCGTCAGAGTCGCCCCGATAAATTGACCAGGAGCGACGGAGACCGACATAGAGACGCTGGAATGCCGTCGGTACCGCCACACTTCCGTTCTCCGCGTTATAGATTCATAAAAGTAACGATCGCTGCGCGCAAGGATCCGCCATTGTGCTCGATCGCCCCGGTTCGAGCGGCTACCATCGGGGGAAGCCACTTCGATCGCTCGTTGCGTACCCGAGCTGCATCGAGAGAGAGAGAGAGAGAGCGAGAGAGAGGGAGCGCTCGTCGCACCGTTTCGGGATGCCCTAAGTCCTGAGGGGAGGCTACTTCCGGTCCGTGGTCGTCGAGTGCGTGTTTCGCGGGAGTTGCACTCGAGGGGAACGGGAGCTTTAGAGTGAGTCGAAGGTAGGGCCGATAAGGAGAAAGGGAAGGAAGCGTGCGCTTCGTCCTGCGCCTGCTGGTGGACTCGTCACCGAGGCTTTAATTTTACGAAACAGATATACCTACACTGCGTTCCACATTAGAGCATACTGGCTTCGCGCAGGGATACACTGTTGATTGATAGTAAACCGGCAGGGAAAGTGCTACGACCAATCGCGAAATTACTACGACCAATCGCGCGCGTCAGATCCGCAGTGGCGGATTTAACAGGGCGACCGATGAGCAGTTGCCACCTGGGCCCCTGCCTGGAAGGCCCCCCAGGGCCCCATCCTTAAAAAAATTATGATTTTATCCAAACTATATTTTTTTCCGTATTATTACACTGAGCCCGTTTTCAGTAAACTACCGCTTTATTTCCCCGCAAAATGGGCCCTGCTCAGAAGGGACCCCTAAAGCCCCGTCTTCAAAAAAAAATTATGATTTTATCCAAACACTCTATTTTTTTCTATACTTTTCCGTACACATACCGCTTTTTAGCAAACTACTTTCTCATGTTCCCGAAAAAATGGGCCCTCGGAACGTTTGCCACCTGGGCCTTTTTTTCTTAAATCCGCCATTGCAGATCCGTGGGAGCTGCGCAGATCGGTCGCAAATCGGTAGGGGCGTCGGTATACTCTTATATGGAACGCAGTGTACAGGTTTCTTCTTCTTCTTTTTTGTGAGTAATAAACACGATTAATAATAATATAGGAGCCGGTATTCGAGGGGGAACTCGCAACGGGAGCAGGATCGTTCGAGAAGTTCAGCTTGAGATGCTCCGTTGCGGCGTAGGTGCTCGCTGCAAAGTTATCGCTACATCATCTTCGGTGTTGAAGCGTTCACTCGCGTCGAGTGTGAAGGGAAATCCGAAGCAACGCCCTGTTTGATGCCGAGCGGCGGGCACGTCGTCGCGTTCTTATCATTCCGGGGCGAGGAGCGGGGCGGGCCGCCTTTGATCCTTAACGGGCGACCGAGGGGCGTGGGCTGGGTCCTTGGGAGGATCTGGTTCTGCTTTTCGCGGCCGTTCGTCGCGTTCACGCCGTCGCGAAACGGTCTTCATCCGTTAATTTATCGCCGAGCGGACGGGCAGATAAGGGCTCACCTGCGCGGCCTGTTTCTCAATGGTCGGAACCTGCGCGCCCCGCTACTCCCGCCAATTTGTCCGCAACGAGGCAGGCTGGACGGTGGCGGGGCTCTCGCAAAGCCTACCCTATTCTCACGCGTGCGGAGCAGCGCGCGATTAACACTTTGACGCACGCTCGGGTGGGCCTACCCTTTTCACGCCGCGCGTCCAATGACCCAAGGGGGTTGCGCGATTCCCTTTCCGCGCTGCTGGACCAGCGTTTTTATTCCCCATTTCAGTTTCACTCGACCGGAACGCGGAGGACTGTGAAGCTTCGCGTTGGAGTGCGCGTTAAACGAATCGTACACGATTCCTGATCCTCTCTAACCGCCTCCAAGTGCCTCGGCCGCGATGCACACGTGGGAACCCAGCCTAAGGCGGTCCCTCCCCTTCGCGCGGCGCCGCAAGTGTTCGCCTCGCCTTATCCGCGAGACTTTACGGTTCTAGAGACGATAATTGCGAGCCGCGATCGCTCCATCGTTACGTTAAATGTCTCTGCGCCTCGCCTAATCTTTATCGCGCAAACTTGCAAGGACTTTTCTGCTCCGCGATCCGCGCCGCCGGTTTATCGTGTCATCGAGAGAGAAAACGGGCCACAGCCGTTTCGACTATCAGTTTAATTATTTGCTTCACGCTAAACGGTGTGTTTTAAGTGCATTGTCCCCGGCCACTAATTATCCCGCTTTTTGCCAGCCCTTGTGCGCCGCTGTGCGTGCGGCGTACGCGGAGAGGAGCCAGGGACGAGACGTAATTATGTTAATTAATACGTTAATACGCATCGAAAGTATAAAGTGGTAATTAATGTATTAATGAGCACGGGGCCGTAATACCGCGTCGCTAGGAACCCGGGCGAAGGCAAGAGGAGACGATCGTCGGGAAAGGCAGATAAATTTAACTGACAAAGTAATTACGGGCCTTGGCTACGCAATTTTATGCCGGGAGACGCGCGTGTACGTGCGTTATACATCTGATAAACGCTGGGAGCACATGTCACGCACACGCGTGACGTTTAACGAGCATCGAAATAAAATGCAGCCGCGATCAAGGGACCGAGGGATCGCGCTCCTCGGGCCCAGCTCGATCCGTCTCCTAATTCGTCCCGCGATTACGACACTCGTAATTTCAGGCTGCGACGTATGCAGAGTGGTGGTTTAGAGGAGCCCTTGCGGGGCGATGCGAGTAAAGAAAAACAGAATTCGCCTCCTCTTGCCTTGTGTCACTTACAGAGACTCTTAGGCTCTTATGGAACAATTTATTACGGAAGCCTCTGCCTACTTTACAACCACTTGCTTCTGCTTCTCGATGGCGCGGACATTAATTCACCGGGAATTTTAATACGAAGTACCTATAAGACTACAGGCATTATACGTTCGAGGGAACGTGGCTGTCTTTCGTGGCTAAAGGTTGCATATATAAGTTATTATGCCAAGTAGCTGGAGGTACTCTAAAGTGTATGTGACATTGTTGCTCCTAAGTTGGAATGGAAACAGTCGTTCCAACGTAGGCTGATGCGAGGTTGGGAAGAGACCGGTAAAGATATTCTCAAGTGGAGGAGAAAACAGCAAACTCGTTTCAAAGTGCAGGAGACCGCGTTCGAATCGCTCTCCAGTAGGGATGAAAACTCGGAAGCCATTCCAAGCTGCAGTGGAAAGGCAACAACAAAAACATTTCCAAATCGTCGTACTCGTACAAAATATCGACAAGCTGTTCAGAATAATTTTAAAGATCCTCGAAACTCCGAGGCGTTGGGCAAAGGCAGGTAATATGGAACATCTGATTTCAAAAGCTTGTCAAAAGTAGGAGAATTTGCTTTTTTTTAATAAAACTAACACGAGGGGAGGAAGGAACTAATGCATAATCATATTTACATAGTGAAGTGTAAAAAATCCAATTGTCTCGCAATTATAGTAAAATAACTGAAAAGAGTGGAAATCGGCCGTTCGAAAAATGGGTCCTAATGTGGAACACCTAGGAAATTTTTAACGAAAATTTCAAAATCTTTACTTTTTTACTAAAAATGAATTTACTACTAATATAGGGTAAACGCACCAATAAATGAACACGTAAGGCTAATGAATGAACACTATTATAAAATTATGTATGCAGCGCGATTGATTCCAGGTGATGCAAACATTGTTTGGATATGGAGCAATAAATTAAAACAAATCTCTAATTAATTAGTTGCTTATTTTAATAAATTATTTTACTCATTTTACTAAAAAATGTCGATTCACTGGTACGTGTCCATTTACTGATACACCCACCCTATAAATATACGGCAGAGGTGCTATAAAAGGGACACTTTTGTTTAATGTCCATTTCTGACTATGTCATAATAGGTATTTAAAAAACAAGTAGGTCAATAGAAAGCGTGTTTATTTCCCTTCAATAAAAGTATATTGCAAACTCATCAATTCTAATTTAAAATAAAAATCTTCGATTTTCAAATAAGTGGGAAATGTTCCTTCTATGACTAGGTGGTTTTAAATGGGACAGTATAAGTCATAAAAGGGACACGTTAATAAAAATGAACTTATTAAGTATTACAATTATAATTGTAAATCTTAATGATACAAAACAATGGAATCTATGAAAAAATTAACTCTTTGTACTATAAATCATCAATATTTTGTCGCTTTGAATAGTGACTTCACTAATTCTTAAATTTGAAACAAGACGCCATCAACTAATAATTGATAATTTAAAACAATGCCATCCATGTACCAGATGATACACTAATAACTTTACAGGAAAGTAAAATACATATAGTGTTCAGCAGCCCATAGAATAGCAATAAGCGGTTGCATCATTAGTCTTGTAATTTAGTATCTATCTAATACCTCACACAACATTCTTATCTAGAGACGCGGTAGCGTCTCGACGCCAAGTACATGAAAGACACCCGGTATATGTGTCGATGTCGCTACCGTGTATCTTTACTCGACGCCGAGCGATCCCAAACTTATTTCCTTAATATCTCATCACGCCTGCAATATTTTCTAAATTTAACGGAATTTTTCTTATGTAAACCGCATATAATCTTTCGAATAAGACCAAATTCAATAAAATCGGTCCACGCATAACAGAGATATCGTGATATCGTCTCATGGATCTGTCAGAAATATTAAGTTTTCTTATGATTCTTCTTCAACCAAATTTTTCGTCAGTAAGTATAATACGTATAGGCGTTACACGCACACACCTTCAACCCAAACGAACTAACACATGTTTCGTTCGTCAATCATCGCTATCTTCACCACACTATGCAATCTACTCCAAATTTTGACAGCTTACAGTCAGGTTATAACCTGGCGAGTGTCAAATAAGGTAAATTGTCAAAATTTGAGATGCCACGTGTTTTTACAAATATGTATCGTTGTATCATTGAGTTGCAACCAAAGCGTTTAATTTGTCATTTAAAAAAAATTGCATCGAAGACTATAGGACGACACGTGGCGGCTGATCAGTCGAAGAACGAGATTTTCGAAAGTGAAATTATTCTTTGAATTATTTTAAAACGCAACATAATGAAAATGTAGGTACTCGTATCATCAGAGTTTTAAATTGACAAATTATCTGAATGCTTGGGAAAGGGAAGGTATGGGTATTGATGAACCGAGAATACCTTGCCTCGCCACACCAAGTATTTGACTGTAAGCACCTTTGTTTATCGAGGGTAATTTAAATAATATTTTATTTTAATTTTATTACACATATATTACCCATAAAAAACTTCAAAAAAGTAAAAAAATTACGCCAAGTACATGAATTATCTTTGTAAAAAGAAGTGAGATCCCCATAAAAAGCTTCAAAAAAGTAAAAATATTACGCCAAGTACATGAAATCAAATAAATCACAAAAAATAGAAGATAATAATAATCACAAAATTAAAAAAAGATGTGAAATCAAAATGAGCTGCAAGTACATAAAGGTGCTTTCCAACTGCGCTTAAGATGACACAACTACATATACACAGCTAAAATGCTGTGTTCATACATTCCATTTTAACAATGTGAAGATAAAATGTAACATCTAGATATTTGCCTAGATGTCCGCGGCCTGGAAGTCAAATACTTGGCGTGGCCAGGCAATATCAAGGTGTCGATGAATAAGAATTATTTAAAAACGCAAAATAATGACAGTGTATTTATATATTGGCAGAGTTTTAAATTAACAAATTATCCGAAAGCTTGTGAGAGGAAAGGTATCGGTGTCGATGATTGATCATAGAATTAGTTTAAAACGCAATATAATGAAAATGTACTGATATTGTCAGAGTTTTAAATTGACAAATAATGTGAAAGCCTGCGAGAGGGAAGGTATGTGTATTGATGGTCTGAGAATACTTTGCCTGGCCACGCCAAGTATTTGACTTCCAGGCCGCGGACATCTAGGCAAATATCTAGATGTTACATTTCATCTTCACATTATTAAAATGGAATGTATGAACACAGCATTTTAGCTGTGTATATGTAGTTGTGCCATCTTAAGCACAGTTGGAAAGCACCTTTATGTAAGTACTTACAGCTCATTTTGATTTCACATCTTTTTTTAATTTTGTGATTATTATTATCTTCTATTTTTTGTGATTTATTTGATTTCATGTACTTGGCGTAATTTTTTTACTTTTTTGAAGTTTTTTATGGGGTTAACTGTACAGTGTATACTAAGGGCTAGTCCCGTTTAAATAAATAATAATAATATTACGTTCAGTTCCATATTGCCGGCCTTTACCTTATAGAACCCAAGGATCCCAATAAACTTGAATTTATTTACACGCCTGTACATCGCTGTCCTCCCTCGCCGTTCGTACTTCGAACACCGTGGCCAAAAATTGCGTCCCGAAATTGACTCGAGCCAGGGGCGAAAGAATGCTTCAGCCTCGAAGCCCCTCGATTAACTCTAAACAGCCCGCTGTCCCCCCCGCGCGCAGAAGAAGTAGCGTGTCCAAGGAAGGGGTGCAGAGCTAACTAACCATCCCCTCCAAGGAAATATTCGCTGTGCACACAAACGATCGACACGCGAGGCGAATCGGCCCCGACGAGGGCCCAATTACACGGAACGGACACGGCTCGGAATCCGTTGCACGGCTCGCCGCGACATTTGCATGGGGTTATGAAGAAATTCTTGAGGCGGCCGCGCATCATTCACGGGAATCCCGGCGATTTTAATTAAATCCACCGGGGTACAGCGAACAATGGGACGGGAGAAACGAGACCGACACCGGAATCGAGCCGTCCTCGCTCCAAGAATTCTGAAGGAAGTTCCGTAAATTCTACCCTTCGACGTTTCTTTTATCGCCGTCTTTTTTCCGCCGGCTCTCGCTTTCGGCCACCAGCGGCGGATTAAACTTCTCCCGGCTCGAGAGGAAGAATCATCGGCGGGATTAATTCAGTCGCGGTGCAACGAGATTTCTCTGATAGGTAGCTACCCCAGAGCACTCTCGGCGGGAAAGTTGGCGATATTTGCGACTCGATGAATCGGGGGCGTTGGAGAGCTGCCTGGTTTATTTTCAAAAAGGAACTTTTCGCGAAGGTGAACTACTTATCAGTATTTCCGAGTCTCGATGTCGAGGTTCAGGCGTAATATTAAGTTCAACGACAGCTCTTCGGGGATACGGGCTTTCCTTCGTAGCCGATACCGCTGAAATATTGACTCTGAGCGTTTTGATGGAGGTCAGACGATTTTACAAACGAAGATACGAGAGGCCCGTGTATCTCCGCGTGGTGTTTCACCGGCCGCTATCGAAGCATCGGCGGTTTATCGCGGCAAATATTTATGTACGACCTTTCTTACCTGACACCGAGGATCGCGCGTCTCTATTATCGGGAATCACCTATGCCGGTCGCGCGCGTCCAACTACTCGTAGATAAATTTATGCATAGCAGATAACGCGCGCGCGTTCTCCTCCCGTTTATCGTTAAACAAACCTGAAGACACACGAGCGACCGCGGAAGATCCGTCGAGGTATTTCACGGTCTTCACAAATTTCAATAAGCTCCACGAAGGTCGCGTCGCGAGATAAGAGAGTCACGGCTCGAATTTCCCGCGCTTTCTTTCCCGCGAGCAAAGCCAGGGACTCGCGAGCCTCCGGCACAGTCGAATTCCATGGAGATTTCACGCTCTTGCGATCTTAATAAGTGGTACAATGGAGGCAGCTCCGATTTCTACGTGAAATGCTGTAAAAAAAGAAGCTACGGGCTCGACGCGGGGCTTACGTAAGGAGCGAAGAAAAGAGAAACGCGTCGCACCGTTTTCTATGGGTTCCAAGTCTGTTTGCGGAGGGTGTCAAGTTCTACGGGCCGGGGTCAGTTCTGGGGACGGAATGGGCGGAGATGTTCCCCGGGATACTGGATTCCACGTGATCCGCAAAGTGTATGCGGCCGTACGCGTATGACAGACGTGGCCGCGCATAATGCGCCCCGCGTATTCTTCGATCGCGATTCGTCATCGGTGTAATTCGACGCGCACTAGGCGGAAGTGGCGGCAATCTTCTAAGAGTCCATCATTTTTAACGAACGTGTTCCACCTTGAATTCGAGCAGCTGAGCGGCGAGAATCGCGGGTCAGAAGGCACCGATAGAAACGGGAAGCCGCACTGACAGAGTGGAATTAAGAGTTCAAGTTTACAGACCCCCTTTATCTGCCTCGGAATATCCCGACGAATTACGCTGGACAAACCGCGAGAGCTGCGAAATAAATGGCAAACGAATGAATAAAACATCGGAGTGCGTGGTTATTAGACACTTAAGGCTCCCCTTAGCTCCGGGGCTTTAATTGCGCATCGAGTAAATCAGTTCCCAGATCACGCGAGTCACAATTTCGCGCCTCGGAGTGGCGAATGATGTGAGGCGAGAGGAATAATTTGAAATTATAATTCGAGCGCGCTTCGAGAAATCCGCCGAGGAGACAAATTATGTCCGGCGCTAAATATTCTGGATAAAAGCGATTTAAAACGCCCGCTAATTACTCTGCGTCTATTTTAAAGAGTCGTTTCAACAGCGCTAATAAAACCGCACGTCTACGCCCCACGAGGTCCACTAACCGGCGGTGGAATTTCTTGGTATTTCCATCGACGAACGAAAGGAAAAGGCGAGCCGCGTCGCCGAGCCGATGCGACAAAGGGACCCCGAACGATTACTCTATCGCAGAGAACGTGATAGAATATGCACCGCTGATTTCCTCGGAAGGGGAAGCGTTTCCCCGAGGCGTGAAATTTATCGCGAACGCCGCGAGCAGCCGCATGGAAAATGCAAAAATGAACGTGAGACTGTGGAACCTGGTTGACCGCCGTTACGGCGTCATCATCATCATTACCGTCATCATCATCATCATCATCAATCCTTCGGGCGCGCTCTCTGCGCTCGCGCACAGACGCGTAATGTATGTCTGTAGGTTAATGCAATTCACTCAGATCTCATTGGGTGAATTGTACCGGCGGAGAATTGATTGATTGGCTGTTTCGTTTCAGCCTCGTACTATCCGAACGGCCGCGGCGACGAGCGTGCTCGCCTGTCGCGAAAACGACGCCTGATACGCCGGGACTAGCGCGGACACGTCCGTGACCGTGACTATCGCCACCATCTTCCTGTACTTCTCCCATTCCCCATTTTCTTTCCCCTCAACAACGTCCCATGACACTTTCAGCGGCGCGAGGCTCTGAAAAATGCCCCATCTGGTCGGCCGAGCCTTTCCAAGCGATCGCGGGTGTGCAGAGTTTTGCTCCACTTGCCTTGAATAATATCGGATCGGAGTGAGAATTCGCTCGGTTATTGCTAGCGATGTTAGATACACGGAAATATGATTTTTGGTAGAGCTACGTGTAGTGTTACCAGAAAACTGGCAAAAGGTCATAGGAAGGTAAGAAAATACTTTGATTAAGGGGCCATGCTCAGTCAGGAGGCCGAAAAATGGGTGGTCTTTGGAAATTCTTTACTCAAAAGCTTTAACACATTTCGCAAAAAATCTTTTCTCCTTTTAAGGATTGCATCTAGTGCCGTGCGTCGTAATTTTTTTATTTAAAAGATATTTATCGATAACTAAGTTATTGTCCATCACTCGAAGGTTCTCTAAAAAAGATCAGATAAAAAAAAATTATCCAAAATAGAAAATTCAAAAGAATTTACTTATTATATTATATTATCTAGGATTTGAACGAAGGATTTTTCGAAATATTGATATGGGAAAAAATGGCTGATGTTTAAAGTAAAACTTTCAATTTTTATCATAAATCGTGCCTGATTTTCGTCAATTAAAATAAAACTAAGCATCGGATAAAAAAATCCTTCGATCAAAGACTAGTTTATTGTTGCTATAGTAAGCTTGTAAAATTTGAAGTAAATCGGTGGAATGGTTTTTTAAATATTTTGGTCACCGATTTTCAGAGAACCTTCGAGTGATGGACAATAACTTAGTTGTTGATAAATATTTTTAAATAAAAAAATTACGATGCACGGTACTAGATGCAATCCTTAAAAGGAAAAAAGATTTTTCTAGATATATGTTATAGCTTTTGAGTAAAAAATTTCCAAAGACCACCCTTTCTTCGGCCTCCTGACCGAGCATGACCCCTTAAGAAAATGTGTGATGTATTTTTGATTTTAATAAAGTCTTTGGTTCAGCAAAGCAAAGTGAACTTTCACACCAACCTACATACAGTAGCGGACAAAAAAGTTACCACTTTCTTCGAGCCACCCTACTTCTATTACTTTTCAATATCAACGCAAGACTGCAGTATATGCCTAATATACACATTCTCAAAGAGAATTAAAAGCTGCATAAATCCCAGTTACAGTTGAATTTATTTAACTAACAAACAAAAACCCTACATAACATTAAACAAGACAGCACACTTTTAAAGCCAACAGAAGGTTACTACTTTTGAACATGAATAAAAAAATCTAATATTTTGTGGGGGCACCTTGTGGTTTTAGGGCAATCTAAAAAGTTCCTAAACGTGGTAACTTCTTTGTCGTCCCCAAAAATGTGTTACCCCGTTCAATATCATATAACACTTTTATTTGTCAGTTAAATAAATTCAACTTTAACTGGGTTTTATACAACTTGAAACACTAAATCAGAATATACATATTACACACACCACAGTCCCAAATCTATGCTAAAAAAAATAACGAAAATAGAACAAATCGAAAAAGTGGTAACTTTTTTGTCCGCTAGTGTATGTAGGTAATACTCTCCACGCTTTCCAGAAAAGATGAGTACCAAAACATTGAGAAGCAGGAATGAAAGCGTACAGAAATGTCTAGGAACTTGTGTACCGTCACTTTTTGTATTTGTTTTGTAGATGGAGAATTCTGACGATGTTCCTACGATCCTCCTCCCGTCGCGATAACTCGACAGAATCCTATAGTCAAGCAAGATAGCGGGATGGATGGAGACGGATAATCCCACAGTCAATGTTTAAGCGTAAACGAGCGTGTAAACAGGAATGGAATAAGTGCACGCAACGAGATGCAGCTACGATGGTCCTAAAAAACTAGGTGCAGTGAGAAAGGACTCTTTCTACCATTGTAAGTCACCAGCCTATTCCACGCTTCCCCTCAAGCCCAGAAGTGTCAAATAATAGGAATACTTCCTCCACAATCTCGCCTCTTTCGTTCTTCTAAAAAACGATACATAGGTAAGCAAGCGCATCGTAGGATTCCCATTTCACAGTGTTCGTCTTGCTTCGAAACTGCCCTCGCGGTAGGAATCTCGAAGTCGCACGCAGCGGCTTAGCAAGATCCTCGCGACAATCGCTTTTCCCCGATTTCGTTATATTCGACCAGGGTTTCTTCGAGGCCCGACGGCCGAGGACGCATGTGACGCGACGCGGCGTCGCGTGCATTCACGCGGGCACGCATGCGCCCGTGCCGGGGCGCAGACGCACACATTCAGGGAGGCGCGTGAACCGAGGCGGCAGATGTTCAAACGCGGAGTGGAAAACCGGTCGTGTTGATGTAGCTGCCGCGTCGCGAATCGCTATAAAAATATCCGGCATTGTCTGCGATGCCTAAAGCCCGTAACGGTCTACGGTTCAGCCACCGAAAACGCTTCTTTTCTCGTCCACTTCTTTCTCCGCCGTGCCCCTCCGCCGTCCCTCTCTCCTCGTTTCCCTCCACCGTGAACTCGGCCTCTGTCGCAGATGCACCCCGGGGAAAACGTCTGTCGGGCGGGAAAAGGTTGCGCGATTCCCGGGCCCCGGTCTTCTCCCGCTTCTTGTCGCAAATTTCACGAACGAGACGTGGAATTTCACGGCTGAATGAATTTTGGGAAGGGACACGTTTAAGGGGGGCACAAACATCAGAGGGGGATGATTTTTAAGGCTTCGGGGCGTTCGTGATGATTTCGGGTTCTAATCAATTTGTTAATTTTGTTAATAAAGTAATTTTGGTATTTTCGTTAATTCTGTGCAGGATTGTTTTGGTACGTTTGTTAATTTCGTTAATAAGGTAACTTTGGTGATTTGTTAGTTCTGCGGAGGATTGTTCAATAACGATCTGATTTCGTAGTAGAAGAAGGAAGCGGTGCTGCGATATTACAGAATTCTGGGAGAAAGCGGGTGGCACTGGAAATTGTAAAGTAGTTAGATATCCAGCGAACCACCCCCGAAAATAGCGACAGCGATGCGTGCCCGCGTCGCAGCTAGTGACGATTTAGCGATCCAAGGCAACGCAGGATGCATCTAATCCGTTTAACATGACAAAGAGGACCGAGCTCGACGCGCGTCATCGATTCTGGGGCAAAATGCTCTCGCGGGAGCAACAAAAGGCCAGGTATGTCTCGGGTAATCGGTACGTCGTGGAGGGAGGGGCTAACGAGTGAGCAAGAGAGAGAGAGAGAGAAGAGAGAGAGAGAAGCCCAGGTCAGAAATATAATAATTGAAGACAGCTGCTCTCACTGGGAGAGGATCGGTTGCTCCTGACACCCGTGCCAAATTGAACGACGAGCTGCTCCATATCGATTTCGATTATGTACTTATCTTCACTTTTCATTATACACTCTCATCGATCGACTTTCTCCTGTCGCCGGTTTCGGAGCCCGCGATTATCGATCGGGCTGTTATAACATTTTACTCCGAAATTCTACTTACAATTAGATGTAAGTGGAGACAGCAATGTGAAACCTTAAGCGGACTCTCCGCTTAAAATTGGTCCGAAAATCGATTTTTTTTATATACACATTTTTGTAGTATAGCATCCCGGGAATACCCTGTGACAAGTTTCACACGAAAATTCGTAACGGTATAGATTCTAGAATCACATAACTAATTCCAATAAATGAGAATGATTTCGGCGCGTTGGTTCGGTCAGTTAAAACTTTAATTCTCATTCTCATTTACCTATTGGAATTATTCTATAAAATACGGTCGAAATTCTAATTATATTATCACATAACTAAGTCAAACTCCGAACGCAGGTGTGAGCTGCTTTGAACATATTTTGAAACGGTAATCACGATTTCAGAAGAACTGCTGAAGCGATTCCAAAGAACCTTGAGGCATTCGATTCGTAATCGGACTCGCTATCGCGAAACCCTATAACATACTTTTTTGAAACACGGTTTTTTTTTATCTGCATATTTGTGCGGAAAATTACCCGCTTTTTTGCACTACTTCGTTCAAATGTGCACCAACATCGGAGGTTTTGCTCCTCTTTGCCACAACAACGGGTGCCGCGACAGCCATTGAAATAAATTTTAAGAAATTGCTCGAATCTTCTATTTTGCACGATCCTGCGAGTAAATTTCTTAGTTACCGTTTCGGCATCTCTTTTTGGCAGCGCCTGCGCTAAGCGCCACCTAGAAAACGCATCAGACCGAAAACATGAAACAAAACATTTTTTTGCACCCTAACGAGCGTATTGATAAATGCCAAAAATATTTTGAGGGATATCTGATAACCTCTTCTTGTAAAAAATTCATAAAGATCACCTATTTTTGAAGGGGTTCGACCGGAGGGCCCCCTCAATGATAATTGCCAATTAACGAACACTAGCCAAAAGTTACTGGAGCTCCAAGTGATCCGCGGGGTCTCTGGATGCCGAGGATTAAAATATATTCGAAGTAACTCAGCCCACCGCCAAAACAGTTTACGCTCGCGGCGACGAGCGCGGTCGCAGCGTCGACGAGAAATTCTGGTAATTGAAATAAACATCCGGCCGCATCTGCGCTTCCTCCGTTGATTCCTGGCCCCGTGCTTTTCCACGGGCGCCGTAAAAGGAAATGGATTTCCTCCACACGTGGTCCTCGTTTCGGCCCCGGCGCAGCCTCCAAAAGCTCACCGAACGGAGAACATCTGTCCGAGCCGGCTCCGGAACAGTTGTCGGCCGAGGCGCGGCCCATTATACACAGTGTTCCAGAAACGGTGAACGAATCGATTTCGCCCAGGCGAGCTCTAATCGCCGGCGAGCCTCGAGCCGCTCGTGGAGAGCAGCCTGGTTCGTTTAGAACGCGCGCTCGCGGCCACGGGCGAATTAATATTGCTCGGGCGATCGCTGATAAATCATCGAGGACTTACAAGCGGATTAACGAGGGAACCCCTGGGACCAGATGTGCCAGTCACTTCTAGGAAAGATGGCGGAGGACTAGCGACAGCCTAAATGATCCTGCGCGCACCCCTTCCTCCGAGCTCTTCCTCTCTTTTTACAGGAACCGTGCCTCCGCACGGTTAATTGGCTCGAGGAATTCGCGACAGGATCCTCGACACGGGGAGAGGAACTATCTGCTCTAAGAAGGCAAGATCCCGAACCCGGAAATTCAAAAAATTCTGAAACCATGCGAATATGTAAGGAATTTCCTCCTGATTACAACGCAATTTTTGTTCGCTGCCCAAATTCACTCTAAGGGGGTAATAGGCTTGTATCCGCTAAGAATAATTTGCATGGATTAGAGTTTCTAACGATTAATCATGATACAGAGGAAACAAAAAAATAAACTATTTATTATAAAAAATAAAGTTTGGTAATATTTTTTGGAAATTAAATTCTGCAAAATTAGGCATTCAGTCACGTGACAGTGAACACCAATCAGAAAGCATGACGTCACGCCGTGCAAAATACCAACCCCATTGTATGTTGTTGTTGACAGGTTCATATAACAGGTTATTTCGTAAATAATTTGTTTGGCGTCTTTATAGTTGTGCTTTTACACTGGGGCACTATACAATACTAAACTTGTAGTACGAGGAATTCATTTTTAATTAAAAACAACACCGAAAACTAACAATAGCAATACACAGACACGATCGTTTAGGTTTGTTTCACACGGCGTGACGTCATACAGGACGCCATGACAGTCTGGCGCGTTTCCGAATCAAGTTTAAATAGATTTTTGAAAACGCAAAAAAAATCATGTAAATGTATGATTTTTCGAAAATAAATAGAGTTTTCGTGTAGAATAGACATGAAAATAATGTTTTAACCAATGTCTCAAATTCAGTCAACTAGCCTATTGTAATTGACCCCCGAAAATCCGGTTACTTTCCGATTTTGTGTTATAACTCGTGAACAGTAAAATATTTTTTTACCAAATGATATATCTAATTAAAAGAAGTAACTTTTGTCTTTAAACTTTTTTGGTATCTCTTACAGATTGCGAGTTACAAAATAAAATCGGAAAATAGCCGAATTTCCAGGGGTTAATTTCGCCCCCTTCGAGTGAATTTGGGCAGCAAATAAAAATTGCGTTATAATCAATAACTTTTCTTAATTCTCCGGTTGCGATCGCAATTTCGAAGTAGACTCGCAGGAGATCTACGAATCCAACGATCGCCGATTCTGTATAAGCCACGTTCATTAAGAAATCGCTGCAACCCCCTTTTTTCCCCTGTTCGATATCGACTCCCATGGAACTCGCTGCTCTCTCCATAATTCTTACCGCCGCTTCCACGAGCTATCAATAGCATATGTCTCGAATTACCCGCGATCCGATTAAACGTATCCGATCGGGCGGGGCGGAGGGCCGCGCGGAAAAGGGCTGCGATCCGTAGCCCCGGCTCTCCGAGGCGCAGGGGACCTGGCCCATAAATTCCAGAAATCTAAAACCGACTGGGACGGCGGGAGAATCGGGCCGAGGTTCGCTCCACAATGTGGCGCATTAGCCACGGGGAAAACCCCCGTGGAGAGGCGTCGCCGAGGACGCGTCGCGCGCCTAAACCACCCCGTGGCATCCTTGCACAGAAAGGATCTCCCATGGTAACCATAGTAACTCTGTACAAACACGATGGCTGACGAGCTTCCGGTTTCGCCGCGACAGCTGCGGGGATCTAGTTTCTCTAGGCCTGCACCAGCCGACGGGGCCGAGGCTCCGGCTCGGCGAGAGACGCCGATGGAAAGAGGAGGATCGATCCCCAGGGCAACGATCCAACCATTCTGGCCGGCTTGTTTACCTTCCTTCCAGAACGACTCGCGCCGCGGAGCTGTGATTAATGTTTGCCACGAAATCGAATTGCGAGAGGCCGGTTCGATGAGACCGGCCTGGGGCCGATCGATCCTCCGACGGGGTGAAAGGGTAACCTTAAACCGTGCGTTTTGCTCGTCACTGTGCGCCCTGGCCGCTTCACGGTCGCGTTGGAACAGGGAGTGCGATCGAATTCGAGGGGCGCAACAATCGATCGATCGAGTTACCGGCCTCGGGGGTTGAAATCGACATCTAAGTAACCGAACCGAGAGACGTCCGCTGACGACTTTGGGCTCCTCGAGTGTCGAATTCTGGGTACTGGATTATTACTCGAAGAGTGTGGACGATACGAGGAGCTCCTTAATCAGAGAGAAGCTGATAACAGTCTCCCAGGAGGCGACCCAGCAGATTATCAGGGGCGATCGTAGGTCGCGCGCGCGTCAATCGGTACAGGCGGGCCTAATTGGAGCGAGCTTGATCTATCCTCATGTAAATGAGCGTAATTAGCGTGCGACATAAATCAAGGCAGCGGCAGGGCACGATCGATTAGAGCGCGAGGGGGATCGGTAGCAACGAGGGGCAAGGGAAGCTGGCCGAGGAGCAGCCTCTGACCCGATTTTCCTCCCGAATACAACTAATAGCCGTTCGTAATTGGAATTAGCCGCGGCTTACTTCGCTGCGCGGCGATGGGGTGCGCGCCACCGCTTGGGCGAAATTAAAACCGCCATTGTCGGATACAGGGGGGATGCGACTGTCGCTCCAAGATCACCGCTGGACTCGTGATTAGATCCCTTTGATCAGCCTCCACGTATTAAACGGGATCTGACCGCCAAATTCAATGGCTAGATTGATGGAAGACAGTGCGCCCATAGACAGGGACGTTGGGTAACTTGTGATCTACGATGCTGCTGGGACATCGTTCGGTGTGTTCGCGGAGGAAGCGAAGGACGATCTACTGGCTCCCCGGCGAGTAGCCAGCTCCGTAATTGCGTAAAATGTTTTATAAATAAGCGTCGCAATAAGTTTCCTGGAAAGGATGGCGGGCTTTCTTTCGTTTCTTGGTGAAATAAGTCGCAACGATTTTTCTGTAAACACTGGGCTTCAACGATTTTCCTGGCTGAGTCACCGGCGACCCCAGCTGATAAACTCGCTACACGTACGCACCTCTACGTTGCAGCACTTATCGCTTATAAGATTGCGAGTAAGAAGGAAATACAATGGATCGAATTTACTGCTGCGTGCTCGAAACTTTGGAATTCAAATGACTGGATGAAGCGCGGGTGCCTTCCAGGAAAATGAAATTCATTGGGGCTTCGAGTGGAGCCAGGCTACGTCATGTACCTACCATTTCCAGAAGATTTGAAAGTCTTAATGAAAGTATAGGAATATGAGCTCGTGGATACGGAATACCAAGTGGCTGAAGAGAAAATGGAGGTTTACAGAACGCTGAATGGCGAGGCTGGCGAAACAGAAATTGATTGACGCGACGAAAACGAAGGATAATTAGTGACCAGTGTTTTTAATCATCGAGGCGGGCGGTGTCCGATTGGGCCAATTAAGAGCGCCGATTCGAAAGCACTAGCATTTTCGCGCGAGCAATTCCAAGAGGAGCGCGTGAATCGCTCGGGAGCTCCCTTCTCTCCCTGCGGGGCAAACACTCGGTGCCATGGTGTCCCATGGCGCAAATAAATCATACGTAAGTACGCTTACGCGATGCCGCGCAGTCGGCCCGGCGTCCCGGGCGATCGGGGAGAATCGAAATGAACATGGAAAACCCGCGGATCTGGCGGTGAGTTTGAATGTCACCGAATTTCACAGAAATTGTTACGAACAGGGAGAGAATCGTGAGGACTTTTTTTTATCAAAGTTTTATAAGAAGGCCAGTTTTTCAGTGTTTGATTTTTAAATACATTTGGCTATCTGATTAAATTATTAAAGTTGACTTAACGTGACAACAATTAAGGTATTTTAATGTTGTTCTAACAACTTCCACGCTGGTCAATCAGCCCCATGATCGGGGTTGGTTGACTTACAGTATGGGGTAGGTTGACTATAGGTACAATCAGTTAAGAAAATGTTCTTAGCAATTTATCTCAGTGACACTAAAAGTAACACAGTGTCACAAAAATTGTTGCATTATAAAATGTTAATTACCTTTCGTTTTTTTTTAAATAATAAACTGAACATTTTTTCAAATTAATCATAAATTATAATGTATTTATAATATAATGAAATTTAAATAAAAAATAAGAATCGCTTTCTGAATAACAAAATAACAATTTAAACCTTATTAACGTTATTAATCAACCAGCCCCGAACGATCATTTTGACTTTAATAATCTATATAATCTTCAACTATTTATGTATAAACAAAAATACTACGCGAATAGATCGTCTAATAAACAAACCTTAAAATAGTCCCTTAACATTTATTCTATTGTAACTATATAGGGCGTGAAAACATAAAATCTTGAAGGAAAAAAATTTACTTACGTAGTAAATTTTTCGATAAAAGCTGCGCAGGATCGGGCATAAATGCATGGCATAGTAGAAGTGCCTTCTTTCTACAGTAAATCTTTCCGCAGCAGAGCATATGTCGATGCAAAGTTATTAACAATTAGTCAACCTACCCCTTGTGACAACCAGCCCCGGCCTCCCCTATCCTTAGTCGAACTATTACTATTTAAAAAGTCTACATCCTGTTCAAGGAAGCACGTACCTAGCAGCGATAAACTCATAAAGCCAACAGATATAACATCAGTCAACGTCCTTCAACTGAAGGCCAACCGTTTTCGGAACTCATATTTTTCCTGCACATTTTGTCAGCATGGCTGGCAGATCTATCAGCTTTATGACTTTATTGCCTACGTCTGGGCTGCAGGCGACCACCCGGACATTCGCTCGGCCGAAAATTCGTCCCAACCCTTGGCGGTTCTCGACCTTCTCCTTCCACTACCCACACAGCACCATAACATTGCAGCAACGTCTCTGCAATGACGCGGTGCAAGATTGCAATGTTGCACGAAAATATTCCAGAGACGTTGCAGGTTCAATCCTATGTCCGCCTTCGCAATATTACAGGTGTGTATTTTTGCAAAGATGCGGCAACATTACAAATATGTAGTCCTCCAACGTTCCGGCAATGATTCTGCAACGAAACGGCAAAATTCCGGCAATGATCCTGCAACTCTTCGACAATATTCTGGTGCGAGATTGCAACGTTGCACCGCATCATTGCAGAGAAGTTGCAGGCGCGTTGCCACACCAATATTTCTGCAATATTGTACGGTAATGTGCGTGCAATTTTGCTGGGGCGCTGCCACTGGAACATCGCACATCAGTGTGCGCGCAATATTGCATAAATATTGTAGGATCGTTGCCACTGGAATGTTGCACGACGATGAGCGCGCAACATTGCAGAAATATTGTAGGATCGTTGCCAATGGAACATTGCACGGCAACCAACTTGAAATATTGCTGCAATATTGTACGATCGTTGCCAACGGAACATTACACGGCAACGAACTTGCAATATTGCTGCAACATTGCAGGATCGTTGCGCTCCAATAATGCACAACAATATTGCAGCATCGTTCCTGCAATATTGCAATGCAACCTGCAACAACACAATATTGCAGCATCGTTCCTGCAATATTGCAATGCAACCTGCAACAACACAATATTGCAGCAACGTTCCTGCAATACTGCTGCAACGAAGTGTGCTGCATGGGTATCGCAAAGGCGAAGT
Organism: Andrena haemorrhoa; assembly: GCA_910592295.1. Classification (NCBI taxonomy): domain Eukaryota; kingdom Metazoa; phylum Arthropoda; class Insecta; order Hymenoptera; family Andrenidae; genus Andrena; species Andrena haemorrhoa. The sequence goes on from OU342943.1 coordinate 20,033,305, forward strand.
CACCTAATTTTAAGAAAATCGCCACCACCCGCTACGACCTGCCTTTCACTTTTAAGAACCGACATTACTACCGAAACTGATGAACGTTCAACCTGACAGGACCACTTCACCCTGTAGCAAATTCAATCCAACAGCTCCTTAAACTGTTAAGATATTACAAAGGCATTTCTTCTCAGCATCTCGATTAAAATGGGTTTCTCTATTAAATTAAAGAATCTCCGTTCCCACGGAAAATAAGTTTGCCCAGGTCTCGAAGCGTACCCTGTCAGAGGCAGAACGCACCCTCGCAGCGAGTTCTCGAGTAATCCCGGGAAGAAGAACAGCAGACAGAAGCGCGCGACACGCGGTCGCGGATCGATGGTCGCGATCGCGCGGCGTTTTTAACCGCCTAGCTGGCTAAAGAAGCTCCGCCGCGGAGGACACGTGCACGCAGCCCCGCGACCACGCGTTCTCCGTTCCAGCCGCACGAACGGGCCCCATTATCGCGAAACCGCAACGAGGGGGGGGGGGAGGGGGGAGGGCTCGATTTAACTCGAACGCACATTGTGTATCGGAGGAAGCGTCAGCAAACGGGTTAACCGTTGATCATTAGCCGCGGTTGATTACGAGCCTCGAGCCACGCCATTCACTCTCGCGGCCCTTTTCCCTCCCCGCGCGCGGTGTCCTCGCGGGAAACCGCTTGACGCGGCGATTTTCACGCGGGGGAGGCGTGATCGCCAGTGGAATCGTTCGCCGGAGTATCGAGAACCTCTGGACGCGAAGGTTTCCGCGCCGATGGCGTAACCGGTGCTCGTAGGTGAAGTTCAGCGATTGAAGTGAGTACAGAGGAGGCCTGGACACGGCTTAATTTTCACGGGGAGCAGTGGCTACGATTGCAGATCATCGATTATGGATTAAAGAAGACTCGGTGCCCGCGCTGATGAGATAAAGCGGAGCCCCCAAGTGAAATTCGTCAACGGAAATTAGGGAAGATCTGAACGCGTTAATTTGCCGGTGCAGGAGCAGCGATCACGAGTGAGAGAAGCTGCAGGAGGTCTGTGCCTGATGATTTTCAGTGGTGGAGGATAGCCAAGCGGAATGTCGGACGAACCTGGACGATCGGAGCTCGGAGGCTTCTTTCGACGCGATGATTTTGCACGCGGAGGGGCCGCAGTCGCGGTTGAACTTCGCCGATTCGTGTTTCGCGCAGGCCTGTACGCCTCGAGAGCGATTATCCTTTATCGCGAGCGGTACGCGCATACCGTACCAGCTAGATTCGCTTTTATGACGTCATAATGAACCAGCAATCAGCAGCATTGTCGACATAATTCCCGGTGCCGTTGTCTCACTCGGCCACGGCCCGACTCCATTGTTCGAGCCCGTGTTCCTTTCGACTTTTCGGCCTCCTTTAGCGGGGCCCGGCCGATGCTCCTTCGACCGTGACAAAGGAACAGCTGCTGGGGAAAGGATCCGCCGATTGTGCGCGGATGACTGTCCCGCGATAGGCGACTCGGCTCTTCGAGTGTCAACACAGTCGGGGAGCGGACTTCGGGGACTGTGGTTAGTTTTCTCTGACTTCGTCGACGTGTCGTCGCGACGTTGTCCCCGCGATTGCGCGGGCTATTTTGTTCGTTGAAAGATCAATGTCCACGAAGCGGAGAAGAGAGCTAGTTACAGGGACAAGACTCACGGGGCGTATTATTAGCAGAGTTTTGTGTCCAGTTGTACGAAGCGGCCTCGAGCAAACGGCACTGGTATCCTTCCACATCGAACATGTGGACAGCGAACGATGGAAGACAGATAAAGATATCAGTACCAGGTGGCAAGTACGCAACTGTTGCGTATCAAACTGCTCGGAATTGTATAGAACCTACTTTCCGGGGACCAGAAGAATGTGCTTTCATTTAATGTAGGAGTTAGTCGACTGGGTAATGTATTTATCAAGTTTCCAAGGGAACCTCTTGCGGCGTGTCGATCAACGGTGGCTAATTTTTTTTAATTATAATAATTTTATTTAAACGGAAGCCCTTTGGTAATTACAATGTACAACATTATAGCACTGAGCAATGAAGCAAAATTTACAAAATACATACATGATTAAACACTATGGTGGCAGTATTAAGGGGTCATGCTCAGTCAGGAGGCCGGAAAAAAGGGTGGTCTTTGGAAATTTTGTACTCAAAAGCTATAACATATTTCTCAAAAAATCTTCTTTCCTTTTAAGGATTGCATCTAGTACCGTGCATCGTAATTTTTTTATCTAAAAATATTTATCAATAACTGAATTATTGTCCATCACTCGAACGGTTCTTTGAAAATCGGTGACCAAAATATTTAAAAAACCATTCAACCGATTTACTTCAAATTTTACAAGCTTACTATAGGAACAATAAACTAGTCTTTGAACGAAGGATTTTTTTATCCAATGCTTAGTTTTCTTTTAATTGACGATAATCAGGCACGATTTATGATGAAAATTGAAACTTTTACTTTAAACATCCGCCATTTTTTCCCAAATCAATATTTCGAAAAATCATTCGTTCAAAGACAAGATAATATAACATACTAAGTAAATTCTTTTGAATTTTTTAATTTAGATGATCGACTTTCGAACAGCAGTGGTCACCGCAGAAGCCTTTTTTTGAGAGGACCTTTGAGAGATGGACAATAACTTTGTTATTAATAAATATTTTTAAATAAAAAAATTACGATACACAGTACTCGATGCAATCTTTAAAAGGAAACAAGAATTTTTGAGAAATGTGTTATAGCTTTCGAGTAAAAAATTCCCAAAGATCACCCTTTTTTCGACCTCCTGACTGAGCATGACCCCTTAAAGCCAATGTAAAACGAATTAACACCTAATTAAAATATGATTAATAACTCTAATTCTAAATGTATAAAATGAACAATCAAAGAAATCGAAAAGGTTTGATACCGTGTTTACGTTCATACATATACGGTTTATCGGGTTGTATTTGCCGATTAGAGTTCGATGATGCTCTATATACAGGAGTGAGCAGTGCCTCAGTTTTTTAGAAGGAATATATTATCTAAAGAGTTGTAGAATTTGAGGGCACTTAATAACGTGATTAATAATCTTAAAACTGAAAAATAGATCTGCTATGAATCTACGTGTTTCAAGTGTTGGTATTCGTAATTGACAGAGGAGGGGCACATAATTATGAGTATAGGCAAAACTGTATGATGGACCACCAAGTTTTTACGCAATGAAACGAAGAAATTTATGCTCGACACGTTCAAGTAATAAGGAAAGGTTCTTAAAATATGGATTCCAGATAATAGAACAGTATTCCAGATGTGGTCGAACTAGCGACACGTACAAAAGCTTGATAGATCCAATATTGTTAAAGTAGCGCGAGACACGAAATATAAGACCTAAAATCTTAAGAGCCTTTCCCACCATATTGAGACAATGGCAGCGAAACGATAGAGAGGAAGTAAATACGATGCCCAGGTCCTTAATACTATTTACAGAGATAAGTGATGCACAATTAATCGTGCAATTGAACCGGAGAACATCAGCTTTCACGCAGAAACGGATAAGATGACATTTTGAAATAGGGGTAAACAGTGTAGTTATTGGCCACCTGGCAGCGATTGGCCTTTTTTAAAAAAACATGAATATTGAGAAATAATGTACATTATGCCTTTTATAATGAACATATTCAGATACCTTGTACTTTCATGCGTCGAATGCAATCACTATTTTGTCACTCATTGTTATACTATGTGTAAAATATAGGCAACTTGAAATCGATGCTTGAAAACTACAGTGATTGAATTGAATACCATACGGTTACATCAGGCAATTCTTAGATAATTTAATGTATTTACGATATATATATAACTCTCGTATTCGTTATATAGACAAATAAAGGTTTAAACTTTATAAAAAAGGATTATTTATTCATTAATATTATACATTATTGCAAAAATTATAGGTGGCCAAGAACTGTAATGTAAATAATGTCTTAGGACAGGCATTGGCCACCAGGCCAATGGGTAGCTAACAGTCATAGGAATAGTGAAACAGTTGTTGGCCGCTTCTTTGACGTGATTTTAAGAGGTTAGGTTTTAAAAGAAAATGCTTTTAATACAATGTAAAACGCTGTTAAACGAAGGTGCAATACTAGCTAATATAGAAACATTTAAGTAGAAGAGTTATTATAGGTATTAATTCATAATTAAGTAGGGTAAATAATGTCTTAGGACAGTCATTGGCCACCAGGCCAATGGGTAGCTTAAGCTAACAGTCATAGGAATAGTGAAACAGTTGTTGGCCGCTTCTTTGACGTGATTTTAAGAGGTTAGGTTTTAAAAGAAAATGCTTTTAATACAATGTAAAACGCTATATTATATTGGGCAAACGTCGAGACTGTTGGAAAGACGGATCTATGAACATAAAAATAACATTTTCCTATCACCCCTCCAACATACTGCCCTAACGAAACACGCATTGGAGTTTGATCACAGATTTGACTTCGATAATGTTAAAATTATTGATAGAGAGGCCAATTGGAGTCGCAGGATTGTGTTGGAGACGTTGCATATGATCAAACAACCAAGCGTAAATCTTAGGTATGAAACACCTAAAACACAAGATTACTACGCAACCTTACTTAAACAATAAGGCTTTATGATGCAATTCTTCCAATATGATTGTCGCTTCAATTTTGCCAGTATATTCATTTCATTTATACATAAGAAAACTACATTATGTAATCATTCGGTCATACTTTCTAATGTGTTGGGCTTTTACCACATGAACATCAATCAGTGGTATTTCGACAGCTTGTTGTGAGGTTGAAAATGTTTCTTTCGGTCAATAATTTTTAATTTTTAATAATCAATAATTTTTAAATCCGTTCTTAATATTCAACGGTCTCTCTTTTGACTCCGTTCTAGCCACATTTTGTTTCACCTTTAGATGGTCCCCCAAACTATGTTTACATTAGTCACGTTCCAACCGACTCGCGTGTCACACGTCTTACCAAACGTGTGATTTTAAAGCGAACGCAGTATTCCTTATAAAACTTTCCTTGAAAAAGGTCTAAACCGCAGACCGAAACGTTGGAAATTTATAACTGTTAAAATTGCAAATTGGCTTTAAAATTATTTAACTGACCGAACCAGTGCGCCGAAATCATTTATTGTTTATTGTTTAATGTAAAACGCTGTTAAACGAAGGTGCAATACTAGCTAATATAGAAACATTTAAGTAGAAGAGTTATTATAGATATTATTTCATAATTAGGTAGGGTATACGTCACATATAGGTTACGAAATAGTGGCCAATAACTGCCAAACGATCGGCCAATCATTGCCTTCGCCTGGCCAATAACTATGTTTTGTCGTAGGTAACGTATTTTCAATAAAATTTTGTGGATGCTTCTACTCTTTATTTTAAACAAATTCTATTTCTAGACTATTAGAATCGTTTACAGCTATTAACACTAATTGTGTTCTTAAAGCTATCAAAACAAGACTTATAATTCAACGCTTATGTGAACCTCTGACTTAAGTGGCCAACAACTACACTGTTTACCCCTATTAAGGCCTAGCTTGTTGGTACCACACCAAGTTTCAAGTTTAAACAAATCGCACTGCAGAAGAAGTGCATCATTAATGTTCAAAATTTAATGTTCAAAGTCTCCGCTTTGCAAGCCTCCCTTTCTAGACCCTGATACCACGTTCCCCCAGAAATCTACCTTCGAACTACCAATTACAAACCACCCCGTTCCTACTAAAATACAAGCCTGAACTCCCAATTTGCACCAAAAACTTCGCGGGACATTGATATCCGATATTGATATAAGCGAGCGTTAATTTCCACGATCCGAACTTGCCGAACCCCCCAAATAGTCGCGCTGAACCTGAGAGCACAAGACGCATGAAAAGTTAAAGGTATCCCAGCGGCCCGAACCAAGATCTCCCCGAAAGCAATGCCTGCGATCCGGTCGATCTGAAATCCAACTCTCTTCCCCGGACTTGGGGTTCCCCGTGTTCCAATTCGAATTCGAGTCGCGCGTCTCGGCAGCCACCGAGGAGAAACCAGTTTCGGCCGGCGCGTCTCGAGCCGCGCGGACAATCGAATATTTATGCGCGAGTTTCTCCGGAGCGATCGGCGGCGACGCGGACAGCGGGGCGCGATCGACGGAACCACGGAGCGGGCCCCGCCGTTTCTGGCCACGGGGGACGGCGGCGTAACGAGAACTCGCGGGGGGATGGCGGAGTCGTGGAAAAGGGATGAAATGATGCGCCGCTAATTCCGTTATGGCCCCTCGGTCCGCGCCACGTATTGTGCCCGCGCGCGCGCACACGCGGCGCGGTGCACGTGCGTCGAGCAGAGAATGCATTTCGAGGCGTCCGATTGTGCGCGCGCGCGCGCGCGCGAGCGAGCGAGCGAGCGAGCGTGCCGAAGCGGTTCATCACGTATGTATATAGGACAGAGGCGGCAGCTGTCAGACAGCTGTAAGGGCCTTTTTACCTGCTCCATCCAGCGTGTGTACGAGAGCCCGGTAGCCGAGTGCGCCGGGAGAGAAAAAAGGAGCCCGAAGTGGCCGAATACGAGCGGTCAGCGGGCGAGGACGAGGCGGACGAAGAGGAAGCGCCGGCGACAGGGCGCGGAGCCCTGAGAGGACCGAGCGGCAAACAGCGAATAATCAGCCAGCCCTTTCGACGACCGTCGAGCTGCGTCGCAGGCCCTTCGAGTCGATGGCTGTTGCTCGATTGGCTCGCGAAGCTTGACGGCGATTAGGCTAATAGACGTGAAATTGAACGAGCCTTGGACCGCTGGGATGAGGACCCTTTCCGATGATCTCGGTGCAGTGAATCTGGCGGCGGCTTTAAACTCTAATCCTCTGTTGTGGCTACTGTTTCCCACTTTCTGCCACTCTCGTGGGGGACGTTCGACGATATTAGTCGACATTGTTTCTAGCCGTCAAGTTTATTAGGATAAAAGATTGCAGACCGTCCTAGGGAATTCTTTGATTGCACGTTGCGTAGATAAGGGTATGTTATTTTCTCGACAAATTACTACCTACCGTGTTTCTGTTATCGTACACGTCTCAAGTTCGGTGTATTAAAGGGAGGCAAAGGGGAAAGGAATATTTTCCCAATATCTGGAGTTTTCGCGGCCGTCTGGCGCGCCGTTCCATCAGGCCGCGTGTCTAATTCCGCGTTTGCATTCACCTTTTCGCTCGGCTTTGCGTTTGCGTCGAAGATACTACATCCGGCAGCCAGTCGGATCGATACAAGCGTGCGAGAGAGCACGGAGAGCCTCTCTCTCTCTCTCTCTCTCTCTCTCTCTCCCTTGATTCTCGCTCTCCTTCTCGCCGCCAGGCCGTGGCACCGACCCTGAAGCCAAGGCAAGACCTTGAGTCCGCGCGTCAATCCCGTGAAAGGGAAACTCAAGACACCCCGTCCGTCGAAATTCCTCCTGAATTCTCGCGCTAAAAACCAGCGACCCCTGGCGCAGCTGCCACGAAGAACAGGCAACGTCGGCCGTGTGCCCTCGAAAAGAAATTGTATCGCGTGAAATAATTGAAGTCAGCGTGGACCAATTTGGTTAATGGCCGGTGGACTTGGATGACAGAGTATTAGAAACCTACGTGACCAATAATATTAGCACTTCGAAATGGACTCCGAGTTACCGCCGATCGATATCACGGAACCCCGAAAAGCTTGTATACTCTACGATCATCGTAGATCCTTCTTCCAGCATTTTCCGAGCCCTGACACGCCATCCACTGACAAAAGACCCTTTCCTCCCGGCTCGAGCCTGAAACCACCACCCCCGTACGGTAGAAACGACTTCGGGCTCGAAAGAATTTTGGGAACAGCCCCGGAAGACCGTCAACCACCAGCGAAATAGCCGATTCGAGAAGTTCTCCTGGTCGCAGAGAAGCCAAGCGAGCGTGGGAGCGCGTGAGCACGCTTATAATGCGTGCGCAAGGTCGCACGATGCACGCGCGTGGCCGTGTGCGTGAGCCTCGCGGATTTCGTATGCCTGCGAGCGCGCACGCGTGTTTGCAGGACACACGTACGCGCGCGTCTACGCGGCGGCATGAGTCACGGGATCGTTTGAAATGCGCGCGCGCGCGCGCGGCCACGGTGGGCCGCGAGCGAGTACGTGTGCGTGCACGCACGCTGAAAGCCAGCCAGACCCTGAGGAGACGCGTGCCCTGACGCATTAGAGCTGCACGGCTCAAAATCGATATGGCGAATCCAGCCGGATTATATCCTTTACGGGGCTTCGCGCAATGCTCGTAATCCCCCCTCGGTAAACCGCGACCGCAGTTTAGCCCGCGAGATGATATTTAGCGCGAGGCGCAGCCTTCGGGACGCGCATCGGCTCCGGATTAGCCGATAGCGATTCAAGCGGTCGAGATAGCGCGCGTAATGGAGTAACGGGGTTCGTGGTCCGACTCTCCACGGCCGCGCTGAAATTGCCGGCTCCTGGGGACGGGGTGGCTATTTCGGCGTCGATCCTGGCTGGCAAGATGTCAGCGGTGGTTCAATGATAGCGGTGGGTTTCTTTTGAAACCACTGGAGGGAGGATCCTTGCAGGTAATGTTGTTGAAGGGTGATATAGGTGTAAGGGTGCTTCGGAGAGCAGCGATTTCTAGCGTTCTGTAGAGTAGAGTGAGGTAAATGCTCGCAGCGGGTAAAAGTTCGCACCATGGGAATTTCGTTGTTCGAGTTGTGGCAGTTGCCAATGGTGGCTGACAGTCAATTGTCAATCAAGGTAGACTCGCCCGTGTCGAATTGCGTAGCTATGCTTCGTTTTGTTAAGGTAGTTCCTGAATAATGTACTAAATTACAGAATTCTTTCAAATTTTGTACTAAACTAATTTGGAATACAAGAAACCCTTGTACAAAGTTTACAATCGATTTACCACATAGTTATCGAGAAATTGTTAATTAAAGTTGATGCATTTTAACACAGTGGCATATGGCGAAAACAAAAAAAGAGGGTTATAGTTTCAGTTTTTCTTCTGAAACAGGAAAACCATATTATAGAAATATACTAAAATTGGCACAAAAGTACATCGAAATGTCAAGAAATGAATTTATTAATTTCTGCAAAACTGACCACATAGTTTCTTCGTAAATGCCGATAAAAAATAGGTTTGCGTGCAAATATTTTTGAAATTACATAGAGCAATCAACGTGACAACTTCGCGCAATCGATATGTTCAGACATTTAAATATCGAACGACGGTTTAAATTCATATGAACATTTTTTCTGACATTTTGGTTATAAACAACGCTCCGAATGTATGCGACGTTGTCAGATCTGCTGCTCCAATTCACTACGCTAACCAATTTAATATTCTATTTTCGTAGTACAATTATTTATATTAGCATTGAACTTTTTAAAATATATATAGAGGATGTTAAAAATTATTATTATTATTTTTATAGTATCAGACGACTTTATATTTATCGTTTATTACCCAACTCTGATTTGACTAACATAGTTGTCAAAACTCTAAACGCATTGCACATACAAGTTGCTTTCCAGTTTATGACAACACTAGTGCCCAGTCATTTGACGTAAACTTAACAGCCGTCTCACTTGCAACGGAGTAGTAATCCGCGGTTGATGTTTTTCGACAGTAAAAGTAAAATTTTCGTTGATATTCTGTGTCGTTTTCTGAGGTCAAGATATATACAAAGGGTTATAGTGTTATATCATTAAAATAGCCTGTATTCAACCGAAACGAAAATACTTGATAGGTAAGCTTAATTGATTGTTTTCTTCTTTTTTTTTTTGAAGTTATTTTATATTAAACTCACTTATAGTCTTAAAAGGGACAGCATAACAGTAAAACCGTTTCATGGCTGTCCCTCTCATATATGTGTACTGCTGAACACTATATGTATTTTACTTTCCTGTAAAATTATTAGTGTATCATCTGATACATAGATGACATTGTTTTAAATTATCAATTATTAGTTGATGGCGTCTTGTCTCAAATTTAAGAATTAGTGAAGTCACTATTCAAAGCGACAAAATATTGATGATTTATAGTACAAAGAGTTAATTTTTTCATAGATTCCATTGTTTTGTATCATTAAGATTTACAATTATAATTGTAATACTTAATAAGTTCATTTTATGTAGGAAATTTCCTCCTGAATACGACGCAATTTTTGTTTGCTGCCCAAATTCATTGTAATGGGGTGTAATGGACCCCTAAAAATCCGGTTATTTTCCAATTTTGTGTGATAACTCGTGAACCGTAAAAAATTTTGTTTACCAAATGATAGTTCTAATTAAAAGAAGTAACTTTTGTCTTGAAACTTTTTTCCATCTCTTACAATCCACGTGTTATAACACAAAATCGGAAAACAGCCGAATTTTCAGGGGTTAATTTAACCCCCTTCAAGTGAATTTGGGCAGCAAACAAAATTTGCGTCGTAATCAGGAGGAAATCCCCTACACATCGACAAAGTTTCAGGAATTTTTGAATTTTCGGGTTCGGGATCTTCCCTTGTAAGGCGAGCGCTAGCCCCATTAATTCCTCTGTTTTTTACCACCGCGAATGCAATAGACTAATAGATAATCAAAAGGGGCGCTCAGTCTCTCTCGTTCTACCCGACGAAGCAAGCCGGAAAGTAAAGCAGCGAAGAATCACGGAGCTGCACGGTGACGGCACCGGTGTGCAAAGCCAAATACCACCCACGAAAATACAGTGTCCCGAGCCCGATCAAAGAAGCCAGGGATACAACGGAGATTAATAGGCCGCCGACGGTGCCTAGGCTACCTGTCAACAGTTCTGCAAAACGGGGTAGAAATTCGTCCCCCGTTTCGGGCGGCCCCCGCCGCATCGGTCGTGGCAACGTAACAACGCTGGCAACGCAACGCCGCAAGCAACGTCGGCGTATTTTGCATTTTTCAGCTGTAATTGCGCGGCGCATTGGGGGTGAACCCACCCTGTCATTAGGTGCACGTGAACGGTTGCACGTGCACGTATATCGCTGGCGTGTCCTGCTCGCGACAACGGTTCCGACCTGGCGAACTATCGACTCGCACCCTCTTCCCCTGCGCCCCCGATTCTCGGAAACAAACCTGGTGACTGGTCCGAAGATCCCTCCGCTTGGGTGCTTAAATGGTGTCGTTAGCGACATCACCGTTCGCAGTACTCGTCGCCGGCTCCACGGAATAGGTAACCACGATCGTTACACGAATCGTTACCGGCTGGGAGCATCCAGGGAATTCAGGGATCGATCACGGATGCGTAAATCTGGAGAGGTCGAGCGAACGCGCGTGGGCGAAATGGTGGGAATCGCGGCGGAGGATTCTTGGTGGAGATTGTGTGCGGCCGCTTGACGAGGGTGGCGGGCTCCTTAAGTAACGGTAGTGTCTTCGATTTCGAAGGATCCACTGATTTTTCAGCAAGACGCTTGGCAAGGATTCCGTGTCGCCGGAGTTATTATCTCAGAGCTCTGGCAGCTTTCAATGGACACCTCGTTATACCGAAGGAACAAGTTTGGAAGCATCGCCAAAAGGAAACGCGCGGTTAAAGGCGGATTCACACGTATCGGTTCCGTCAATGTCAGTGGCGGGACACGTATATTAGTTTCGTTGTTTCGGAACGAAGCAGTTGCCAGGACGTTCACGTTTGTCCGATACGTGTGAATCCGCCTTGAGACAGCGCGATTCTCCACGGATGACCCCCGCGGAAGACCGACGCTACGATCAGAGGGCTGCCGAAGGGGTGGCCTATGCGGCGGGGCAGACTCGAGAGCCTCGCCTCCCGAGTGCTTGCGGAATCACCTTGAAAACGGGACGGTAATTCGGTGCGGCCCCGGAAGTCCAGGTTTCCCGATAAAGCGCGCCACTTATCGGGGCATCGCGTCGGCCGGGGGAAAGGAAAACGGTGAAAGTGAGTGGCGCGGGACAGGTGGCGCGGGGGCGAGGCGAGAGAGCGGGAGCGCTCGGACGAAGGAGGGGCGATCTCGCGAATCGAGGCGGCGAGGAGCGTGGCCGCAAGGAGTTCAACGGTGGCGAGGTGTTGCGTGGGCTGTATCGAACGTAACCCCTTGGTCTTTCGGCACGACGGCGAGGTTCGACGCGTTGGACGGGTCGATCGAATGCGTGCACAATTTTCCGCGTACGTTTCGTTACGTGCGCGCAGAGCGAGAGCCAGAAGCAGAGAACGAGCGACAGGGAGAGAGAGAGAGAGAGAGAGAGAGAGAGAGAGAGAGAGAGAGAGGGGCGAGTGGGGTGGAGGGTGAACTAGGAAAGAGACGAAAAAAGAAAGGGAGGGAAAGAGGGAGGGCGAAAAAAGGTGCAAGAAAGAGAGGAGTGTCTATTCCTCTCCTTCTCCATCGTAGGCGCGATTGTACGTGCGTGCGCGCGGGCGGGCAGGCACACGCTCGCCCCGCGGTGGTCGATGGTGTGCACGCGTGTGTGTTACGGGGAGGCTGTGACTCATCCTGCGGGAGAGGGAGAAAGAGAAGGAGACGGGGGAGAGGATGGGGGAGAGAGCGAGTCCTGTTCCCGTGGCAGGAAGCAGCGAGTGGGGGCGGGGATCGATATATCGACTCGAGAAACGTTCCTACCGCTAGCAGGACTGCGTAGATTCAAGGTCCTCTTTTTCCCTGCCCCCTCTCTCTCTCTATCATTCTCTCTCTCTCTCTCTTTCTCTCTCTCCGCCTCTCCCCGACGGTCACAGTATTTCTGTAGCCGGGGGAACAAATGCGCGCAAAACTGTAAATTCCGCCCGCTTCCAGCTTCGTTCCTCTCGACCCTGGAATTTCGTCGCGAGACATTTTATTTCTTTCCTTTCTCCGTTTCGCTTCTCCTCCGGTTCGCGGTCGGTTTTAGAGCAGACCGAAACATTCGGCCGTAGAAGGAAGCGGCGCCTCGGATCGAGGACTACATCGCGTCTTATAATTACAATTACCTCTCTCTCTCTCTCTCTCTCTCTCTCTCTCTCTCTCTCTCTCTCTCTCTCTCTCTCTCTTAAGACGCATAAACGACAGGCGAAATATTGTCTGTCGAAACAATACGCCGCTCCCGACTACCATCTCTCCCTCGCCCAGCATCCACGGGGCGCTGCATTTCCGGGCACGTTATTCACGAGCGCCTAAGGGTCCCTCGATTTTTTTCAGTTTACAGGGTGTCGGGCAAGAGGCATTCTTGAGGATCTCATGCTCTCTGAAATGATTGGATGTTACACAGGGTGTCCTGTAACTCGAGACCAACAACCGATCAATTTTCATTCTCCACCAATGACCGAACAAAGTAGAATTCTGTTACAACAACCGGAACACGGAATGGCACTTTACCGGAACGACGCCTAATACTCTCGTCGCCCTCCTTTGCATAACACTCGCTCTTCAATCTCGAGGAGAAATTACTTCTCGCTCTAGAATCTTACCGCCGTTTCTTTCCCCCAACACCGCGTACGTTTAACAGTGGAAACTGACTCTCAAGGACTCGCTGCAGAGCGGTACAGAGTCGTCAGCCTCCCCCTGAAACGATCGATCGGCCGCTACCCGGACAGAGTCGTTTCGCTCGCCGGTGAATAGCGATTCGTTGGACTCGCGATCGCAGAGCTGCTCGAAGGGACTCCTGCTCCGCGAGACGTCCGACTGGGGCGGCACGCGCAGATCTGTAAGATGGCGCGATGACGTCAGGGGAAGGGACAAGGACGTCGAGGGCATCCGGTAGTGTTCGACGAGAGGACACCACTCTCTTTCCCGTTTTTCAGCTGGCCGATCGATTCGCGCACGCATCGCGCCCATTCGCCCGCAGAACTGGCGCGACTTTTTCGAGGGAGACGAACGGACGCGAGAGTCGAGCCCGCCCGCTCTCTCCCAGTCCCGCGCAATGACTGCCGGTCCTTTAAAATTGGATTCCCGAATGGCATGACGACGGGGACTTATTGTGCCCGCCAGGGGCTCTCAACCCTGCCTCCGGGACGAAGCCTGGTCCTGGCTCGCTCCGCGCTTTCGTCCCGAGGGAAAAATCGATTCTAACGTCTAGCGTTTGAGAACGTTACTTTTCTTTTAAGCGATACGGATTCCCCTGCGCGCGCCAGGGGTTTTCAACCGTCGGTTTCTGGCTCTTCAGCGACAGTGTTTGGGGAAGTTGCTTTTTACGTCGATTCGAAGGGTTGTCTTGATTCTTCTGCGCGGAGAAGAATTGTTCTTTTTTTTTAACCGTCGACACTGACATCTGTGACGCTGGACGTCAATACGTAATTGTGTAACTCGTTATCCAAACGAGAAGACTGATGTCTCGTTATTGACAGGGGTAATTAAGATTCGTTCCGAGAAGAATGATATCGCCGTTGTGAATAATGGTAATTGAGATTTATTTGAGTAAGAGAGTCGTGGAGAGCGATAGTTGTCGGGAATATTGCTTCTTGCCTTGGACTTTTAGTTTTAGACCACGCGGAGAGATTGGTGGCTTCCTCTTTCCCCCGAGTCGACTTATTAATCTTGGAAGTTGAAACTGGTGGAAATTTAAGGGGGCAACCTGGTTTAGGACGCTCAAAGAATGGATTTTTTTTGTTTCTTTAATCGATAGTAATACTCGTGGAGAATGTATTCCCAAAGTTAAAAACAGAAATTCGAGGTAGCTTCATAGATTGAGCCGACGCACAGTGTGACGCCGTATATGGGCGTTCGGGACAAAACTCATAACTTCTGAACTAATCAGTTTTCGTCCTAAGTACCCTAATACTTTTTTAAAGAGAATATGAAGATACATCGATTGGTGTATAAAAAAATATACAGTTCCATTAAAAAAATTAAGGCGATCTTGACTTTTCAGCGAATAAAAAGTTTTTTATTAATATTTACTTTTGCAATTTGTTGTCAACCGAATACTGACTAACTTTCGTTTGAAACATTTTTTTATCAAATTATTGTTATCACGTGTATCGCGTTTGACTGCTATTTTAAAACTGAAGACAGCATCCGGGATGGAAAAGTCATGGTAGTCATCGATGCATTGTATGAACAATGAGAAAAGGCGAATGTTTAGACTAACATAAGTGTCTTGTGCCTTCGCGGCACGCACGAGAGAAGCCCCAGCGACTACGCGAAGGGCCGGAGCGGTGAACGTCTGAATAATGATTTCGGCTATTGTTTCTGTGTCGTGCAAATTCGAGCAGTTGAAAATGACGTTAATGTAAAGTTTAATGATCCCTAAATTAACATACAAAAAATCCCGGAGGTATTTCTTTTTAAAGTCCCATCGAAGTTGATAAACATTTAACATAAAAAATTCGTACAAATTGTTAGTATTGTAAAAAACTGACTCGGCAGTTTTGAAGGTATGACAGTATTAAATACAACTTATAAAAACAAAATGAAAAGCATAAACATTCTGCCAATGGCAAGTGTTTGAAAAGACGCACCGAAATTTGTAATGAATTTCTAGTATCAGTTTTGACAACAAATTAGTAAATTCAGCAGAAGTTATGGGTACCATTGATACCTACGTTCCATTATTAACATTTTAAGATACAAGAATTTGTGGATCAAACACTTAGGATTCTTGACTTTTATCTATATACGGTACGGTTGAAAACTCTGAACACGTTTCTCTCGAAACCACGTTTTCTAAACTTGTGTACACGATAGAGAAAAATTTAATTAACCGATTAACCCGCGGCTTTTTAGTTCCACACTAACCAACCATCATCGACGAACGAAAAACATTTATGCAGGAATTAAATTAAACCATTTTTTGCATAAAAACGTCGAAATTTGTCCGTCAAAATCGCAACTGTTTCTTTAAAGTCCCATAACTCTGTCAATTTTAGACTTTTCTCTTATTTTGTTAATTCACCGCCGGTATAAACTCAAGCCAATTAAGCAGAAATTCGGCTTTTTTATTTCAGGCAAAAATTGGATCCGCTCGGAGTTACACAATTTGACAACTCCGGCGGAGCGGCGCTACCAAGATATACGAATAAAACAATGTTAAATGAATTATTCTTGAAAAAAAAAGTTTCCTTGTTGTCTGAATATACAGTAAAACACCCTGAAAGTTTTGGAAAGATTCGCTTTATATTTGTTGAGAAAATAATTCGCAAAAATTGCCCCTTAATGCTTCTAAATTTTTTTTCTGTGGTACACTAGGTACGTTTAAAAATCACCTGCGCGGTCTGCTGCGCAGAAACTCTGTCGTTTATGGCCTCTAATGAAGTATTTCTCCTTTCCGCCTAGTCATACATGACTCCTTGTTAAATTTAACTTCAGCTTCAGTATTTCTTGCTTTCTCGGCTTTGTTTGCTAGTTTACTTATTTTATTATGTCTCTGTCTTTAGTTTTAGTTGTTGCTTAAGTTTCAGTTATAGTTTTAATATACGTGTAACCCTTCTTTTTAGTTCCTACCTTTGTAAACTAAAGGGCATGATACCCGTAAATTATAATAATAATAATAATAATAATAATAAACTATCCTGAACAAGGTACGGAGGGAAGCTTCGACTAAAGAACTAAATCCTCTAACCTGCAGAATTCCGCTGGAATCAGCAGGCTGCACTTTCAACGAGCCTCATTCCCTCCACTCGAATTACAGTTACACGAGAAACGCGCGGCCCAAGCTCGGTCCCACCCCAAAACCCTCCGTTCCCCTTCGAATCGAAGACTGTGCTCCCGAACGCGAGAAAGAAGCTCGCGGAACGTTGGATATCAAGCGAATCTATCTCGCGTTACAAGAATCTAATTAGCGGGCGAAAGCAGATGGCGGTTCGGGTTTCGAAGGGCATTTCGCGAGCCTCGGAGAATCTGGGCACGACGAAAATCTGGCAACGGGATCTCTGCCCCGTCTTTGATTCGCCATCTGCCGACTCGTGTTCGCCGCCGAGAGGCTGCTCCTATTTGTGAAACTGGTTAATGTCAATAGATCTCGTCCACGTTCGGTCCAACAGGATTTAATTTTAGTTAATCCTGAAATGTACATATGTGTTGTGTGCGCTCTGAATATACACAGCAACACACACACACACACACGCGCGCGCACAGATGTACACGTGTGCAGAAGCAGCGTATCGATCGAGCGACCGGCGGGACCGTTTTTCGATTCGTCGAAGCAAGTCTGAATCCCAGGCGGTAGTAGCGTGCGCGACAACCAGAACGAATTCGTGGCGACGCACCGCCATTTCTCGCACTGCTTTCGGAGCATCTGTCGCTTTAAGTACATCTGCTCGCATTTAAATGGAGCGTTTCCCGATAATGTTTATGCGCCGCGTCGAAGAAGGAGCCGACTTCGGCGCGAATTTAACGACGCTTTTGCGCTCCGCGCCGCCCCAGACGCAGGGCGAACTGGTTCTTTGTAGCCCGGACCGGAAGATCGTCCGTCATTATGAAATGTACCGAGCCGTTCGGCGTCTCGTGCCGTTGGATGATCGAGGGAAGGCTGCGCGAATGGACCCTGTCGTGTGCGTTCCTTCGGATGCGGACGCTCGAGGAGAACGGAGGAAGAGACTTGCGCCGAGGATCAGGGAGTAAGGAACTTATGTATTCCGCGAAATTTCTATCGCTAGAGGTGGTATTCAGCGGTCTTGTAATTTTAGGTGGTAAGCTGTGACGTCCCGGCCCCACCGCGGTGTCGCGACTTAGTGTCGACGTGCGCCACCAGAGGTCTAATCTTCTCGCTAGTCCTATTTCCCAATCTCATTTCATATAAATACAAGTTCTAAATTATGTCCTCTGTGTCCCCGTGTGTGTCTAGGGCAGGGGCCGTCAGCCAGTGGCGGATTTAAGAAAAAATGCCCAGGTGGCAAACGTTCTGAGGGGCCCATTTTGGGGGAAAAAATGAAGGGGTAGTTTACTAAAAACGAGCCAAGTAATGCAGTAGTACAGAAAAAATATAGTGTTTGGATAAAATCTAATCATAATTTTGTTTTGTTCATAGGGCCCTGCGGGGGCCTTCTGTGCAGGGGCCTAGGTGGCAACTGCTCCTCAGCCGCCCTGTTAAATCCGCCACTACCGTCAGCTGTAGCCCCATACTGATGACTTGATGAGTCTGGCCGACGGTCCCAAGACGAAACGCACCTCTTCTTTTCCTCCTCGATCCTCCAACGTCAATCCACCCGCCCCGCACAGTTACTCCAAAAAGCGTAACCGGCCTTTAGGGATCTTACGGTCCGGAATCAATCAAAAAACAAAATCTCGGATTCTGGACGTGACAAGGCTTTGGCTTAGCCAACAGATCGAATTTGTCCGGTTTAAATTAACAGCTGATAATTTACTATAATTGATCGGCATCTTGAACAAACTACGCAAGGATTGTTCAGGGACCCCCGCTGATAGTGTGGCGCAGGGATCCCCCTGCCGACGATTAGGAGGACGTTTAGCAAAGCACGGGCTCCGCGCGCGCGCGCGCGGGCGAGGTCGTCCGAGTGGAATCCTTTAAATCTCGACGCGACATCTCGATCGTGGCGGGGCCTAACGACCACGAAAAGTGGATTTCACACTCGGCTGATGAAGATCGTCCTCGAATCTCCGCGGAGCGCGCACCGACAAGGACGAGATTCCCTCTGCGAGGTAGCCCGGGGTCGATCGTTACTCGCGCGATTTCGCTGTGCCGCGACGGCGTCTTCGCGCGCGCGCCCCATCCTCCGGAAAATCAACTTTTCCACTTTCCCTCTGGACAAAACCTTTTACCGGACCGGGGCGAGAGAACGGGAGGAGGGTGTGAGGGAGACTTAATCGAGTTAAGCTGGAGCGAAGCAATCGACTCCGCTGTTATTCTCACGTGCTGCAACATGGTATACAGATATCCGTCACGCCGTTTAATTCAACCAAAGCAGGGTGCTAATTTCAATTAGTATAACTGCACAAGTGGTCAACTTTGAACGTCCCTTTGACTGATGCACAAACGAAGGCTGAGGAGGGAAAACAGGGAATATCATGAAACAGCTTCGTCGAGAAAATTAAGTGCTTTTTACCAGTGGACATTACCGAAACTTTAACGGTCTCTTACGGGGCATTTGATCTTTACAACCCTTTGTGTTTTGACGGTTCTATAGTCCCAGTTGCCACCTACGAGATTTATGGTATGAATCGTAGAATCACGAGAAATGGACATTCCTCGTTTTTCCCCTTACGCTTCAAATATGGTGAATGTGTTATTGGTGTTAGAGACAGTAGCACGAAGAACGTGCGGTTCATTAGTGAACACGTTGTTAAGGTGCTTCTCGCGCAGGATCAGTAAAAAGAAGGTGGTAAGGTAGCGAAAGAAGGGGCAGACAATTCACGGTTACGAAACGGTTGAGCGCCGGTGGGGCCAGGAAGTGGGACGAATTTATCGACTTCCTCAGCTCGATCGATCCCCCGTTCCCCAGCAGACTCTCAGTATCCATTATTACGACGAAATAGGCGCGCGGGCGCACCGCGGTGCTGCCTTCTGTCGCCGAAAAAAAGGGGCGAAAACGAGCGCGACCGCGTAAAATCGGAACGCGTTTTAATCGACCATTCCCTTGGCCCTTGGAAATCGACTTTCTCGCCGGGCACCGTGGTCCGCGGGATCGTTCAATCCCACTCTCGCTGTCGGGTCCATTAACTCGTTCGATTTCTGACCGGACCTTGAAACGACCATCGAAAAGCTCGGTTGCGATGTCCAATTATGGGACAGTGACCGATGCCTTGAGTTCACAGTTTCACGTCTGTGTCACCCCCCTGTCTTACTTCGAAATCCAGCGAAAATCACGCTTGTGCTGCGAATGAAAATTTCTAGACTATTCGCGAGCACGAAGAGATAGAATAGAAACTGAAAATCTCCTGTTGCGGCACGAAGATCCGTTAAGGTTGGTAGGCGTTGCAAATCGGAGCTGATCCCTAAAGCTTCAACGAGAAATATCTGCCGAAGTCGCACAGGCGATTCTCGTCGGACTACTCGTTGGGGAACGTGGTGTTTCGCAGGGAATTCGCAGGTGGAGCGATCGATTCGCGAGAGGGTTGTCCCCCTGCAGGCTCCCGGCGATACGAATAGTCGGCACCGGGCGGGCTTTTCGGTTCCGGTTTCTCGATAAATCGAAACTACGAAGCCCGTCAAAGTAGAAGACGAGAGAAAGAGGATCCCCGTCCGCGGCGACGAGTGTTCGGTTACGCCGGAGGCGGCAGGCTCGGCGCGACGTCCGTCCGTCGAGCAAGCGATTCGCGAGATATTCGCGAGCACGCACGCGAAACCGATAACCGCGCGATGACCGTACACAATTGACGACTGCTCAGGGTTATCGGCCATCGGGCCAATCAACTCCGCCCGCGGAGGAAACACTGTGTCGCTAAGAGGGGCTCATTCACTCTTCCACGTCCTTGGATCGTGGTACGATTCGCGAAAATAACAATGAGGGGAAGGGGAGAATGCGAGCGATTGCGAAACGTAAAGTAGTAGGTAGGGTTCGGTCGTAAGTGACGGGTTGATTGCATCGCACTCTAGTGACGATCTTGGGGGCGGTGGGGCCCTCGATAGGGATGGCGATACGGGTATCGATACATCGAAATATCGATATTTTTTAATACAAGTTTTGATATTTTTTATCGATACTTAAGGGGGTATTCTGGTCTGACGAGGCGTTTTCGTCGCGTTATTTCAGAATTTTTTTACAAAGAATCCATCAATTTTATTATTATTTAGTTTATTGCTACATGTTTATTGATGTTTGAACTATCTTTACAAATTTTGTCAATGGAAAAGAATTAAAATCAAACGCAGTTGACTGTTTTAAAGTAATGGTGAAAAAAAAAACATGGTGTCACGGTGTCCATGATTCGGCTCGTTCTAGTGATCTATAACAAAAAATGAAAAGAGATTCTATATCTGTATGCCTGTGGCTTTCGTCCCTACCAGAATTATGATAAAATATTTTGTTTTTAAACTTTCACAGACCTTTAAAGTTGAAAAATTGTGCGAAAATCGAAACTTAATTTTCAAACCGCCGCCATTTGCTTAATTTTCAATATTTTTTTATCATTCTGGTAGGGACGAAAGCCACAGGCATACAGATATAGAATCTCTTTTCATTTTTTGTTATAGATCACTAGAACGAGCCCAATCATGGACACCGTGACACCATGTTTTTTTTTCACCATTACTTTAAAACAGTCAACTGCGTTTGATTTTAATTCTTTTCCATTGACAAAATTTATAAAGATAGTTCAAACATCAATAAACATGTAGCAATAAACTAAATAATAATAAAATTGATGGGTTCTTTGTAAAAAAATTCCGAAATAACGCGACGAAAACGCCTCGTCAGACCAGAATACCCCCTTAATGTAGCGATATATTTCAGTACCGATACATAACCACAAATATCGAAATTTCGATACACACAATCTTAGAGCATATAAACATGGAGGAAGCATGCAATGGGCGAAAATGTAGACGGTGCACAGTCGTCTGGAGACCCGCTTTTTGTGGCCAAAAGTCAATTTTTCAAGTTTAATATACAGAACAAATTTTTGTTGCTATAAAGTTACAACCCTTCAAAGCTCCCAAATCCAAGATATTGAGCGCTTGATTTCGGGAATTTCGCGATTTTCGAACTTATTGTGCGATCATTAAATGTTTGTAACTCAGAGCACCGTTAACCGATTTTGATGAAATTTTCAGCATGTATACAGCTTACTTAAATCTACAAACGGGTCTTTTGAATTTTTGTTACAGGCTCAGGAAAAAAGTTGAAAAAAACGGCCTTTACTATTTTTTTTGCTATTCCGACAAATTGAATTTTTTTTTCATAACTACGAAATACGTCACTTAGCAAACTAATCCTTCTACCTTCTAAAAAAAAACTCATGTCGTTTGGACCAATTCTAAAAATGTTATGCGATTTTAAAAAGTGTGCCAATACTTTTTTTACTCACTGTGCCTCAACTAAAAATAGTATCAATAACAAATAGAGAAGCATATATTCAACATAAAGTAATGATTATTATATAGTTACATATACATATATATATGGATCACACACCAGGCCGCAATAACCTATGAATTTGATATATGTACATAACCTATATAACATACGAGTTGTCAAATCCTACTGTAGTAGTACGATTTAGGAAATATGATCAATTTATTTATAAATATCAATTTAAACTTTATAATGAATGTAATATTTACTTAAAATGAATGTAACATATTCTACATTAAACCGGATTTTAGAAAAATACAAAAATACACGACAAAATTGCATTGTTTGATTATTATCAGCTAAACTAACCTGGTAAAAAGTTACATCAATCATACCTGATTTTTTTAAATGTTTATAGCACGCACAAAATAGAGTGTAAGCTCAACAGGTTTTGCTTCTATTTCTTATTTCGCATTTACTTGACATTTTTATCATCGGATGACGTTTATATTTATTAATTACTGTGAAATTGATAGGGTACGATTTAGGCGACCAGTACGATATTGGCAACTCTTCCCTATCGCCATCCCTAGTCCCCGAGCACGTAGCGTTGAAGAAACACTAAAGCATCCTACGAGATATTAATTTTAGAAACCCTATATAATGAGGTATGTACTTATACACAAATCCCTTCCAGATTTCATCATCGGTCTCCCCTCTGTGCCCCGCATCGCGCAGCAACGCGCGTACAAGAATATCGCGTGACAGTGGCCGAGTAAAAGAAAGAACCCCGTCGCTATAGGTAACCGTGGCTAACGATTGGAACCGTCCACTGCACGCGGCGTGCCTCCCTCTCGCTCGAGAAGAGCCAAGAGTCGCAGGGACACGCGTGGACCTTTCCCCCCGATGGTGATCGATACCCTGTCTCGAAAGAGATCCATTATCCTGATTCATATTTTGGCTATAAATTTGCCCGTTAGTCATGGGCGGAGCGCGCGGACCGGGCGCGTTTCCAGCGGGGGCCACGCGTTGCCCGCTCTCGGATTTGGCCGATTCGGTGGTGGTCCCCACCGCGCTCGATCAACCCGACTCCGCCCATGCTATGCAGCAATTTCTGGATCCACATGCAAACGCGTGTCCGTGCCACGGGTTCGCGTAGGTCACGTAGGTACGAGGCTTTCCCCGTGCCCTTGGCCTCTGCCCGATCAATCGGGAAATGCGTTCCAGAGTCACGAAGGTCCGCGCCGCGTGCCTCGTCGGCCGCCGTGATACATAGCTCTCCGATTGGATGCTTCGAATGGGACGGTGATGATAATGCTTTCGGAAAAGGGCTCTTCTCCAGCGAGCCTTTTCTTCCAAATCTTTCCAATGCCAGCGAACGCGGTGGCCTGTCAGAGTGGTGCAAAAATGAAAGGTATCCTCGAACTTGAAATCGTGTCAACCCCCCCTGAGTTAACAGGTTAATCGCTCAAGATAATTGAGGGCGATATGGAAACGCGGTTCATCGTGTCACTCGCCGTCCGCTAGGTGGCAAGATATCCCCCGTTCGAGGCCGCCGCGTCTTGGACGATCTCGTCTCTCCCTCAATTCCGCCGCGCAATTGTCGACGACCACGTGTGAATCGCCTCCGGCCCTCGTAACAACATAATACGTAACAGCGCGTAAGCGGCCGCGCGTGGGCGTCGACGTGTCTTTCGTCGGCAACCGGGTTGCACCGCCACCAGCCGCGACGATAGCACAGTTCGCGAATCGCAGCAACCTTGGCGCAATGAGGCGCCCGGTCGCAGCCGATTAACCGGTTCGCGGCGAAGGAACGATCCTTCGGGGGACCGGTGGGCATCGATCCAATTGCGACGGAGCTCGCGAAGCCCGCCAAGTGGCGAACGTTTTCGAGGGGCGAACAATGTCGGAGGGCGAAGGCAACGACGCCAATTGCTGGGCCCCGGATCGCGACTTCATCTCCACGCTCCGCAGGCTGTTCCCAAATCGTTCGGTCCGAGTCAATCAGCATGTTCCACTGATCGCGGGAATAGAAATGTGCTGTGCGGACAGGTGCTCGAGGGGGTCGCTTATACTTTGGAAATTGAAATTACTGCAGCATGCTGTGTGAAAAAAGGAGTCTATGCGATGCGTAGGGGAACTAAGGGGTTCGCATCTACGGATTAGGTAAGTGTTTGACACTGTTTGTTTAGTACCTATACTGATTAAGCCGGGAATCCACCGAGAAGCTAACAAGGGAACATCCCGGACCCGGAAATTCGAAAAATTCTGAAACTTTGTGAATATATAGGGGATTTCCTCCTGATTACAACGCAATTTTTGTTTGCTGCCCAAATTCACTCGCAGGGGGTGAAATTAACCCCTGAAAATTCGGCTATTTTCCGATTTTCTGTTACAACTCGTGAACTGTAAAATAATTTTTTATCAAATGATAGATCTAATTAAAACAAGTAACTTTTGTCTTGAAACTTCTTTTCTATCTCTTACAGTTCGCAGGTTATAATACAAAATCGGAAAATAGCCGAATTTTCGGGGGTTAATTTCACCCCCTTCGAGTGAATTTGGGCAGCAAACAAAAATTGCGTTGTAATCAGGAGGAAATCCTCTACATACTCACAAAGTTTCAGAATTTTTTGAATTTTCGGGTTCGGGATCTTCCCTTGTAAGTTGTAGAGCTGTTTCGAGACTCGAAACATTCGAGTAGCTTGAAGTTCGCACCGAGCGGGACTCGGTTTTTCGAGCCGAGCCGAGACCCGAACGGTTTCGGGTAGCTCGATTTTTTCGAGCAGCCCGTATATTTCCAGTAACTCGAATGTTAATATATGTATAATATATAGTTAGATGTATAATATATATTATATATTACTCTGCCGATCCCATTAATCGTGCTATGGAGGAGCTGAACCAGTGCCCTGCGGAATTAGATATCTTCTTAACCTCCTTTGCCTCGTTTAGGGCTCTGGTACTTAGGAGACTACCACCCCTGTAATTTGCGCTCAGTTGTATGGCGATGACGTCGTTTTCTATATTTTCCGTTCGATTTTATTTTTCGGTTTATGTTATGTTACGATATTTTATATATATTTATTGTTCTGAATTGTTTAAGCTTTGTACTCTAAAGGGTTCTCCCGTCGAAATAATAATAATAATAATAATAATAACATCTAACTTAATTTATATTCGGTGCCTACAAAATGTTCCAGCTACATCAAGCCGTCACACTGCACCATACAGTCGACTACCTAAAATATATTCGGGCGGCTCGAAACATTCGAGTTACCCGAAAAAATCGAGCTGCCCGAAACACATTCAAGCTGCTCGAAGAAATCGAGCTACCCGAATCCGTTCGGGTCTCGGCTCGGCTCGGATATTCGATTGTTTCGAGTCTCGAAGCAGCTCTAGTAAGTTGAGCTATGCTATGCTATGTTTGAGTTTAGCTTTTGGTGGAAACGATTCCATAAGAATGTATTGAAGCTAATTTTTTTTTAAAAAAGTAACATGGCATAGCATCGCACAGCTTATCATCTAGGTGGACCCCCGGCTTTAGACAATGAATATCATTCACTGATTAAACGAACAACCGAATGTCAGTTCTACGTTTGCATAACACCTTCTATCAACATGAGCGGCAGAGCGTGATGGTGAAGTTCGACCAAACAATGCGGGGACGTAAAGTACCTACACCCAAAGTTCTAGCCACGAGGAACACCGAGGGACCCAGAAACGGTTGCAGGGAGCGACGCGTCGAGGGACAAGCTGAGGGGGTGGAATGTTTTGCTCCCCTGGTAGAACGGGAAGCAGGTCAAAACAGCGTGGAAGACGATAAAAATTGGGGCATCGCGCGGCGCGGACGGCCTCTCGACGGCAGGTGTACGATGAGCTGGAGGGTGGCCGCCTCTTTCGCGAGCAGAAAGACAGCGAGGGCGAGCTTTCCCTCGGGATAAAGAGGGTGTTAAGATCTGCAAGGGTGTGGGTTGTTGTGACGGCGGCCCTCTATACGGGTCTTCGACTCCTGCCCATCTATCATCCGCGTCTCTTTTTCTCGCTTTTCCGCTGACGCCTCGTCCCTTCTGCCTGCGATTAACTACCGCCAACATCGCGATCCATCGGCGAATCGAAACGCGTTGCTTATTTTTTCTCGAAGACGGATCATCCTCGACGCTGAATCGAATTCTACGGACAGTTCCTAACTGTTATCTTCCGGTAACAGAAGATGGTACTACCGCCTTTATAGAAATATATATTTAAGGTTAGACATTACTTTCTCGCTAGCAGTGGTTAAAAGTGACCCCCGTAGCCACCGGCGACCGCGTACCTACAACAGGCTCCCGACGATGAAATATTAATCCGCGAGCCGGCATGAATATTCATGCACTGTCCGTCTGACGAAAACTGAACACCGTCACCGTCTGTTTTTGCACAGTTCCGTCGCAATTACGGCCAGCCGAGGCCGCACGTCGCAACCCCGGTTTTAATAGGGCGTAAAAACGAGAGGAACTTAGCATAATCGTCCGTCAGGATCATAATGGAGCGAGAACGGTTAAGGTGAGCCCGTATCGTGGCAGGGTCGCGGGAGTGAGCGATCGGCTCGCGGGGAATCGCATATTATTCCCAGCGGACAGGCTATCATCGGGCGGAACAACAATTTTCTCGTTTAATCGCGGCTCATCACGAGATGCGGTCTCTGCCTACGCACGACTGTCCGTGAAAGTCACGATAATAGCTGCCAGTGACTCACTTAAGGTCAGCTCGGAAAGCGGCGCGATAAAGCCGAGAACCAAGACGGTGTCGACCGAGAACGGCACCGAAAACAACCACCCTCTGACGCGCACCTGTTGTCCAGCGTTCAACCGCCCCCTACGCTTCGAATGCTTAAACGCACAGCGCATTCGAACGCGCGACCGCAGAAAACTGATGTGCATTCTTTCGCGGCCCCTTCTGTAACTCCTTCAGCCTCATTCTCGATCGAAGAAGCAGAAAACGAAGAGGAGAGCGAACGAAACGAGGTCCGAGATAAGCGGGGCTCGGCGCGCGATCGATCCAGCAGAGCGCTGACTTGTGGATTTCCTCGGCACGGAGGAAAATATAATAGCTGCGCGTCGGGAGCGAATCGGATTCGTCTTAATTGTCAGGCGCGAGCGTTTATCGCGGCGGACGGGGCGAGGTGTTAGGCTGTATCGGCCTGGCAAACAACACGTTTGTTTCTGAACGTGCCGGAGTTCGATACGCGATTATTATGACCCGCGACGAGCCTTGAACTTGCCCTACGATAAGCGGAGCGCTGCTTACGAGCCCGCCGCGGCTGTTTGTTGAACAGTGCTGCTGCACACGCCGCACGCACGCACACTGGCGCGCCCGCACAGCCGCACATCGCCTTCTGCCTCGCGACTTTGCCATTAAATTGACTCGCGTCGGGGTACAATGACCCCGTGTTGCTCCGAGTTTCCGAAACGAGCTCCGCGCGTTATCGCTCTCTTCATGCTCTCGATCGTTCGGATCGCGGGTAACAAGCGAAAGATCTTTTTACAGGGGACACTGCGTTTTGTTTTTGTTTTTTCAAGCGGTACCGTTTCTGACGAACGAACGTGTACGGGACCAGTAGGTAATCGCGAGAAGTGTCTCCGCTGGAAAATTTCTGAAGGAAGTGATAAGGAACTCCGGATAGTGTCGTAGAGGAATTGGAGATTAAATTATAAGAGCGTGATACTGAAAGTCTACTTGTATATAGAATCGTCGAAGTGTGGCTTCGGCTGCGAATATCTGACTTCTGAGCAGTGCTGGATTTACCCCATAGGCTAACAAGGCTGAAGCCTAGGGCCCCGTTTAGCTGGGGGCCCCTCATTCTAAATTTTTTTTTTTTTAGAAAAATTTATCAAAAAATCTTGCCGAGGTTTTATATTCAATGTTAATTTTGAAATTAAATTCTTATTTAGATTATACGAATATTATGATAAAAAAATCAAATCAGCGTTATTTTATTTTTTATATTTAACCGCGGGCCCCCCGAATATTCAGCCTAAGGCCCCTCAAAAGGTGAATCCGGCTCTGCTCCTGAGTCCATCTAGAGGGAAAGATTACATTTACACGAATCGACTGAAGTTGGCAGAGAGTGCTCCGCAGCTCTCGTAACCGCTCCAAGATAAGAATAATAAATATCGGATGAAATGCTAATTCGTTGCTTGAATATATGGCGTTTCATGTTCGAATTGCGTGCGCATTGTCATTCAACGTACAGAATGCAAATTGTTCGATCGCCCGTTTGCGTACGGTTCGTACACATCGCTAGGGGCATGCGAGCAGCCGAACAGCCAGCCAGCCAGTCAACCCAGCAACCCCCTATTCAATGTCGCTACAATAATAAACCGCCGCGGTTATCTGTATTTCTGTATTTCCCTCTGGGATTCTCGGCACATTCAGGCATCGGGGCCAAGTTCAGACTCTATATATATATATACACGCGGGCGTTCTGTAACGCGGCTGTGTCGGTGTTTATCCTACCCTACCATCAGTCTACGATCCGCACCCTTTCCCTACTGCGCCCGGCACACAACCGGTGCACCTGGATTTTCACGAATTTGGACCAAACCACCGCGATGTCGCCTGTTACCCCCCGCAGGGTGAATTCATTTTCGCGCCCGTTTCACGGCCGCTCTCCTATCAACACGATTTTTAACGGCTCGCTACATCTATGGGGAGCGAGGGCTGAGAAAACCGTGGTGCAACGGAGAACAGGGTTATTTTTTCAGAGAAAATAAAAATTCATTATGGATATTTTATGATTACTCTACACTTGGCAAGCTTCATTATTTTCGGGGAAATATCGATCAAAGATGCTAGATCTCTTGCCTGAAATTCTTTCAAAGTCACCAGCTTCGAATTAACCCTTTGAGTGCTACGGGCAGCGCATGAACGTGCGGTGAACGCCCGTCGGCGTTCAGTGGCTATGCCTAAGAGACGGGACTAGAGGCGTTCCGCACGCGGCTTATGCACGGCGATCGAATTCTCTGCTGGTACTTGAGAAGTAGCAAATTCAACGGAATAATCCATCGTTTTACTGCACCACGACTTCGGGCCCACCGCTGGCTCGCGTAAGCCGCAAAGGGGTACGCGCGAGCCGCCCCCTAAACGATCATCGATCCAACAAGTAGTACGACTCGACGACGGACCTCGCGTTAACCCGGCAAATAGGAGGCGCTGGTCGGCGCAGCAAACATAAGTGGCACTGACCTTTTTCTCGGTGAGCTTCTCGCACCGCCTCATCTTGCAGATCTGGTGGCTCTTGTCGTTCCTGCACGGCGCGCAGTCCCCGCAGTTGTCCTTGCGCTGGCAGCCGATGCACTCGCCGCACCTCTTGCGCTTCTTCTTGGCCGGCTTGTCGCTGAGGCCCCCGTCCCCGTCCGGGTCCACCATGCCCCCGCCCATGTGATGGGGCCCGCGGTTCGCGGTGGACGAGACCGCGGCCACCTGGCCGGAGCTCTCGACGTTGCCCGCCCCGACGCTGTCCTCGGACTCCATTGAGCCGGCGCGGATTTTTCTGCGCTCCTTCTTCCTGCCGTCGATGCCGATCGGCCGGGAGGTGGGCGACGAGTCGAGCACCGTGGACATCGGGTTCTGGAAGTTGGCGTGGTGCAGCTGGGGGTAATCGGGCTTCACCACCGTGAGCACGGTGTGGTGAGGATGGCCGGGCGGCGGCGGCGGGAACGCCTGCACCGGGTTCGAGCCGAGCAACTGTATGTGCCTCTCGTCGAGTAGCTGCTGCTGAAGGGCGGGCACCTCTCTGGCCTGGACGGGGGCCGGTACCAGCGGATAGCCGACGCTGCCTCTGTGCGGATGGGGCGCCGGCAGCGGTGTGCCCAGCGTGTGGAAGCTGGGCAGGCCGACCGCCGACGTGACAGGTGGAGAGTGCGATATCGAGGCTGGCGACAATGGCGTGAGTGCCGTCAATTGGGGCTCCGCTTCGCTGGGAGCGGTGAATTGGCTGGCGAAGCTCGGCAGGCCCTCGCCGGTCACCGCCACGCCGCCGGCGTTCTTCGACTCCCAGGGCCTGTACTGGCTGGCGAGCACCACCTCGCCGCGCGAGTCGATCAGCCGGCCGGTGAGTCCCTCGTAGTAGTCCCAGGAGGAGGTCAGCCCGAGGCCGACGTCCTGGGGGTGAAGGGTGGTGAGCGTCGTCGAGCTGTCCATCGCGTTGTCCCCGGCGAAGCTGCTGAACGGCGGCAGGTGACGCGCCGGGTCACCCGGACCCACCGAGTTCGGCGAGGTCGCCACCGCCGCCGGAGGGCTGCCTGTTACCCTCTCGGTGGCTACGACCTCCTTCGTTACCTCGGCGCTCATCTTCCCCGCCACGTCATCGCGACTCGTGCTCCCTGCTCGCGGGAGGTCGCGTTACAGTTCGCGCTCGATCCTTATCCCTCGTCTACCGCGCTGCTCCTTGATCGCCTGTAAACGGACGCGACCTTCCGATCCTACACCCCTTGCTGCTCCCCTCCTCTCTACGGATCCAGTTCCACCTCCGGCGCGGGGGCCGATCGTGACTGGCTGCTGGTTATCGGGATTATCCGCTGCCGTCCACGCGTGCTACGGACTTCTCGGCACCTTGGCACCGTGGCATCTGGGAGAACGGGACGAATGTTCCTCCAACTTGGCTGTCGCTCCTCAGCAATCTCCACGACGCGCGTCCTCTCCTGGCTGCTCTCCGATTTCTCCTTGGCTTCCGTCGGTTTACCTCCTGAGTCCTTTCTATTGTCACTGCTCTATCCTTCGCGGGCGTGTCCTCTTAGCTTCTCAGATTCTCTCGTGTACTCTCTCGCTATTCTTCACTTTCGCTCTATATCTCTATCTCTCTCTCTCTCTCAATCTCTCTATTACGCTCGCGTTCTCACTGCTCCTCTACTTCCTCTATCTATAACTCTATTTCTGTCGTTTGTACTCAACAGGTTTAGGCTACGAACTGAAGTAGATCGGTTTCTCTGGGAGTGAATTGTGTGCGCGAGTCCCCTTTCTCCGGTGATCACGTAGGGCGGCCTGCGTTCCACCTTGCTTCCGTCTCGTCTTCGTTTGCTTTGGATGGGACTCCCGTTTCTCGGCGGACACTCGCCCCGGTGGGTTGCGTCCGTTCGTTCTATTTCTCTTTTCTTTTTTTTTTTCAGAAAAAAAAAAGATCGGTGGCTCTTACTTACTGCTTAATTACGTTAAAACTCCTATTAGCTTAGAAAACTTTGTCGGTCGGTTTTGCCCTTAATTAAATCTGCTCGCGAAGAGGATCGGCGGCGCTTCGTCGCTCCTCGCTGATCAGTGAGTATCGTTACTTGCTGAGTGATTAGTAGAAAAAAGAAATGGTAGATTCTTTGGTTTACGGTTTTACCCCCTTTTTTTATCGCGCAGTATTTTATACTATTTTTTGTTTCGTATCTCTCTCTCTCTCTCTCTCTCTCTCTTCTTCTTTATCGCTTAACGTACAACAATGGGTTTTTACACTGCGCTCCTCTTTTACTTGTTTCCCTTGTTCGTCATTCAATTTGGCACTGGCGGACTTTTTTTTTTACTTCAGATATACTTTGTACACTAATTAGATACTATAGCTCATAATCCTTTGTCTTCTGAACCTAAGCTCTTGGAATATCTTTCTTTTCTTCTCCCTTTTTTCCTTTGTTCCTTTACGTCGATATAAACACGCTAATTACTTTTTTTGCTCTTCGCGCTTCGTAAGAAAATAGAAATCACTTGAGGTTAATGTGGCTTGTTAGAAGGCGGTTGATTTGTACGATCTGAAACAGAGAAAAACCAACGCGAGTGTTAGCCAATTAGCAGACTCCCCCGAAATCTACTGTACCACGCATTTGTCCATTCTCCCGCGGAACCAGGCACTTTCTCCAACCATCGGAATCATGCATTCTTAACATTCTCTCGCGGCTACGTTCCCATGCAATTTGCTTCGCGGCCGCGATATGAAATGCCCCCCCGCGTTCGATTAAATCGCTTCCGAGGACGAGAACAAAGCGTTTCGCGTCACTAATTTCGACGGACGATTGGATCCCTGAAATCGCGGCGTGACAGCAAATCGATCCAATGGGGGGGAGCAGAGAGAGAGAAAAAAAAAAGAATCATTTCGAGATAAAGAGTTCAACGACGAGGCTTGTTCATTGAGCCCTCCCCTTTCTTCGTGGTCACGTGAGGCGATCGTAAGCGGGAACGTGACACGCGACTACGTGGGAACGTGTCATAGACGTTACCATAACGTGACCATCGCTAAGCCAAGGTTACTATTACGTTCGCCGTGTCTGCACACCTACTCGCTCGCTTTGATACTCGCGAATGTTGTGCCCTAGTCCCTGGACGGTTCATTCACGTTGCTTAGAGCGCTGACGATGGCTACGAGCACTTCGCGTCTCTCTCGTTTTACCGTCAATCCTGCCGTACGCAATCTCAACCCCCATTACCGCTTTCACACCAATTACGACATTCGTTCAATGCACACAGGTGTAGGCAACTATTCGAAGGAAAGAAACTTGGGCGCGAGTACTGTCAGGGTATCAGGCATAATACCACAAACAAAATGGGGGCGATGGTCGAAGGAAAGTTCTATATAATTGAAATACATATTGATTTCGGCGAATTGGTTCGGTCCATTGAATACTTAAATAAAAGCTATTTTGTAATTTTAAGAATTTTTTATCAAATTCCAACGTTTCGGTCAATGATTATTATCCCAGTATTTCCCAGTCTCAAGGAAAGTTAGATAAAGAGGAAAAAGAAAAATTACTGCGTATGCTTTTATATTAAAAAATATACACGCTCGTTGCTAGGAACGCGATAATTTTTTAATATAAAAGCATACGCTAGGAACGCGATAATTTTTTAATATAAAAGCATACGCAGTAATTTTCTTTTTCCTCTTTATCTAACTTTCCTTGAGAATGGTCATAATCATTGACCGAGACGTTGGAATTTGATAAAAATTCTTAAAATTACAAAATAGCTTTTACCTAAGTATCCAATAGACCGAACCAGCGCGCCGAAATCAATATCTTTTCTAATTAGAACAATTTGTACGGTCGAAATTCAAATGATATTAGTCAAAGGAAAGTGTTACGGATGAACTTCAGTAACATTCAAAATAAGCGTAAATCTTTGAAAATTGGAAGCATCAATCTTTATGGAATAGTAAAACTCTCTGCAAAATTTAAAAAAATTGATTCGGTCAAAGAAGTTAATGATAAATCATCAGATATTCAATAAATTGGCAAAATAAGATGAAAAATAAGAGCGAATTCAACTGAATTTGCGATAAAAATACACCATTGCCATTTCTGACTGGCTTTCATCACAGGAAAAAGCCTTATTAATATCTTGGAAATGGATTAACTTTTGACTAAGATTGTCACTAAAGTTCATCCTTAAGTTTTGAAGTTTTATGTGTGGTCTATTCTGAGCTACCCACAATACACGGGATATAAATGGTAGAATACAATCCTTTCTAGCGGAACTATAAAATTTCTGTGGTAAATTACTGTGTCTACATAAACTCCCCCGATCAGCCACCCCCCCGGAAAATCGGATTTTGGACGCTGCTCGAATGTGGTTCGAAGCCATCGTGGAATTCAAGGCGATGCTGGTCCTCGGCGAGATATCGACCGCCATTTAGGACATCTCTTTCGCTCATTCGTTCGCCCGGTGCGCATATAGTACGCGAGCAAGCTGAACTCGGGCCGCGCGTATGTAGATCTGCAGCACGCGTGCCCGTCACTCGGGTGCACCCACACGCGGGAAGCAGCACCGGCGGCTTTTGCACGGCTCGTGGATGCACATAACGGCCGGGGGTACATAGAGAGAGCAACAGCACTATCGCTATCTCACGGCCGCTTTTCCAGCGTCCCGCGCCGCAAAACTCTCGCTAATAGCTTTACAGCTGTGCCCGCCAGCCGGAGCTTTCGCTATCGTTGGAAACTTGCGCTGTCGTTTGCCCGTTGCACTTTCGCTTGCCGCGCGAATTAAACCGCGAACATTGCCGCGCGACGCGCCGCTCCGCTGCAACCTTGACACCCATGGGACCCGTGGTGCTTTCACACATCCAGTGCTGAGAAGTCGTTTCGATTTTTCCAACGGACATTAATGTTTCTCGAAGAACATGCTCTTTCGGGTACACTAAGAAGATATCGACGTCCCAAATTTCAAGTAGCCGGGTACGGGCGAGTTTAAAAGCTTCGAGTACGAACGATGCTGCTTAGTTCTCGGAGAACTCGGGTGGGGAAAAAATCGGGAGTTCAACGAGCACGTTCTCCTCAGAAATGGAAGTCACGAGACGAAGGCGCCTCTGTGGCGAAACACCTGCACAAGGGATCAGCACGCAGGCCACGGGCGATTGAACTTTCCTAGAGGTCCATAAATCTAGTCTAGACTGAATACCGCGAACTTTAGTCTTTAAAGGTCGCGGAACTCGCCGAGCTGATAGCGCGAGCGTGCGGGCTTCTCCGTTCCCGATCGCGGTTCCCTTCGATAAAAAGGATCCGCTTCCAGCATCCACCGCTGCGGAAAAGATATTCCGAGAAGTTCGCGATCTGTTAGCGCGGCGTACGCGTTACGAGGAATATAAATTGTAGGAAGCTAGCTGGAAACGCGAACTGAAATCGATCGGTCTCGTATCGGCGTCCGTCTTGCCAGGCTGACGCGAAACTTTCCGACTTCTTCGAGGTGTTTTATCGTTCTGCCCACTCTTGGCCCAGCGCGCTATAAATTAAAGCTATCTGCTAGACGGGCTACGGTTCCCTTCGAGCGCCCGGCGAATTTCTGTGTTAAAAAATGGGGCGTTACGATTTTACGGATGCTTAGTTCGCGTTTCTTGAAATATCAAATCTGCGTGGACGGTGCTCGCGGTAATCTTAATTCTCTTTTGAAGCGTGATTGCTTTAAATTCGAAACAGAGCCGTGGAAGAATACTTGTTAAGGTTGCGAGCGTTAGATACCCGTACAGCACATTTCGTTGCAGGCGTATTGCAGGAACGTTGCAGGAATATTGCGTTATTGCAGGTTGTATTGCAATATTGCAGGAACAATGCTCCAATATTTCAGTGGCAACGTTCTTGCAATATTGCAGGAATATTGCGCACACGTTGCCACTGCAATGTATACAGCACACTTCGGCGCAGAATCATTGCCGGAACGTTGCAGGAATACATATTTGTAACGTTGCCGCAACTTTGCAAAATTACATACCTGCAATATTCCGAAGGCGGACATAGGACTGAACCTGCAACGTATCTGCAATGTTTTGGTGCAAGACTGCAATCTCGCACCGTATTGCAGAGACGTTGCTGCATTGTTACGGTGCTATGTGGGTAGTGGATTGGAGGAAGCAACTGAAGAGTCCTCGTAGAAAAATTAATTTATTGAAAAATGTTCTACGTGCCAATGGTAGCAGGGGAGATCGGGGTAGGTTCCCACACAGCACCAAAACATTGCAGCAACGTCTCTGCAATGACGCGGTGCAAGATTGCAATGTTGCACGAAAACATTGCAGAGACGTTGCAGGTTCAATCCTATGTCCGCCTTCGCAATGTTGCAGGTATGTATTTTTGCAAAGTTGCGGCAACATTACAAATATGTAGTCCTGCAACGTTCCGGCAATGATTCTGCAACCAAACGGCAAAATTCTGGCAATGATCCTGCAACTCTTCGGCAATATTGTGGCGCGAGATTGCAATGTTGCACCGCATCATTGCAGAGACGTTGCAGGTTCACTCACATGTCCGCCGTGCCAGTATTGTAGAAGTGTATTTGTGCAAAGTTGCGGCAAACATGCAATATTGCTGCAATATTGTACGACCGTTGACAACGGAACATTGCACGGCAACGAACTTGCAATATTGCTGCAATTTTGCGGGATCGTTGGCACTCCAATATTGCAGCATCGTTCCTGCAATATTGCAATGCAAACTGCAACAACACAATATTGCAGCAACGTTCCTGCAATACTGCAACAACGGAGTGTGCTGTATGGGTTGTAACGCGGAGTAAATTGTAACGTAAGTAAAATCTTCTGGGCGACAGATCTGGCAACCCACAGCATGCGAGGCTGCTTGCCGATATTAGCACCGTCGGTTTTAATGACACAAGCAAGTGTTATGTATTCATTTTGTGGTTATAGCCCAGATTTGTAGTATTTAGAGCACACAAGTAAATGTTATATTAACACTTTTATTTCAAGTAACCGCCATTAAAAACCGTCTGAATATAATGTGTACGCATTTTAGTAATTCGATATTGAGTTTCTCGTTTTCTCAGAAAAAAACGCAAAAATTGAAGCTCGGGGTAAATTGTAACAAACTGCTCGGGGCAAAATCTAACATGTTACTACTTACTCCGCTCTAAATGGTTATAAAGCAAACATGCTATTTGCTGAAACACCAGAAAAAGATGCTTTAACCCTCGGTTGTCACACTGGGTCAAATTGACCCTGCAATTTTTGAAGCAAAAACCTTTTTGTGAGAACTCTTATTGCTTATGATTTATTTTAAGCATGGTGACACTTTAAATGTCAACTTTCAACGATGAGCATATATTCTACAATGTTCAAACTTTATCTCAGAACTTTTTAGACTTAATCTAACAAATAGTTTTTAAATGACAACTGATTGAAAATTGGCAGAGTGAAATTGACCCAGTGTGACAACGACGTTCGAAAAAGTAGGTGTCACAACCGAGGGTTAAAAGAACAGAACAATCGGAATCCAAAAATTAGAAAAAAGTATAAAGGCAAAAGTGAAGAAAGCGAAGAAGACTTTGATAGAATCAGACGAATAAGCAATGACTGTTTAACTCATGTATATGAAATGTTTAATAATGATCTGCGTTTTCATTTATATCTTTTAGAAATGCTAAATTTTGTCACGTACTTACACTCAACGAGTTCACCACAAATGTAAGTAGTAAGTCACGCAAATCATTTCCTGATTCGGCAAAACACTTTCGAGAGAAAGGTGTGAAAACTTTTTTGTTACAATTTGCCCCGGTCTCCCCTACTACGGTATAGAATTTGATTTTTTGCACTTACAGTGTTTTCTACAAGGACTTGAATTATTAAAGACAGAAGACTAAAATGCGGCAAACTCAACAATGCGGCTACAACTTTCGGCGAATCAAGTTTAACAACAAACTCCTACGAATCTACATTAAATATCCATTTCACCGAGTCCAAACAACATGTGTCAGAAATATATCGCCGACCGGAAACAACCTCCTGCCACGGCTCCAAAATCCCCTCGCCCTCTCAGCGTGCCGCCGCTCTCGCGCGCGCGCCGCGCTTTTCAGCCCGCGCAGCGCAGCAAGAGGAGAAATTTTTCTCCCCCGTTCCGCAGAGGGCGAAAATTCCGTCGAATCCCTCGGGTGCAGAGATCGATAGCCGGCCAGCGAGCGGAAGACGCGTTGCCGGAACGATGACGAGCCGAATATCCCGTGGCGCGGGGAGAGAGAGAGGCGGCTGGCAAAGAGAGAGGAGAGGAAGAGAGCGCGCTGAGGGCGAGGCGCAGGAGAGGAGAACAGCTGGCGCCTCGTCGTTGCACTTTCGTCGAATCGACCGCGCGCGCCCGCGGCTTTGTGCGAGAGGGCAGAAAAATTCAATACCGCGCTAGCGTTTCGCGGGCCAGTCAGCGTTGGCGGCGTGGAACACGCGGCTCGCGCCACGAGCGGAGACGGGCGACGCCGAGCGGGATGCATCCCGTCGTCGGATTCTTTCGCCGGGCGGGAACGGCAGGACGCGGGTTCCCAGAAGCAGGCGCGCGAGAACCCAGCTGGCCAACAGAGAGAGATCGGAGATTCCGCGCGCTTGGAATTAATATTAGACGGCGACGAGTAGAGCGCGGGGCCCATCGAAAAAAACCCAGCCAACGAAACCTGCGCGGCCCCTCGCCCCTCTGAACCTCTATGCGCGGAATATTCTCGGGACACGGGCGGGATATACGCGGTGGCACCGCAAGCAGTGGATTCCTCGTCCAAAAATAGGTGGAAACGATGCGATGCATTTTTCTGCCGGGGGCCTTCCTTTTCGAGATATAATCGATTTTCAAACGATGCATAACATTCGGACTTCTCGGGTTCAAGAGCGCGCGTTTCAGCGAGCGATCGTTGTTGGCGATGAAGGGCGAGAGGGGGGACGGTGTTGTTCTGTGTTTTTGACACGGTTTCGGCGTTGGGTGTTGGTTGCCACTGTCGGTAGAAGCGGGACTTGCGAAACACCCTGTATATAGGAGGGAGGGATAATTGCCGGCGACACGTTAGTCGGTATCTCGGGCGGCGTGTGCTTTCTTATGAGGAACGACGCCGCGGAATTCTACGCGTCCCGATTCGTTATTATCGCTTGCCTGTATCGAGCAGTCACGGCTGGCTCGAACTCCTTTGTTTCACTCAAGTTCAGCGTCGCGGCGTATTATCGTCGGGCGGGGGAATTTCGTGCGGACGGCTTTGCACAGCGGCGCACGGAGGATCGTTCGTTAGTGTATCCCGGCTCCGTTTTTAACGCCCCGGCCCGCCGTGCACGCGACGCCGGCGTGGTAGAAAAATGCCCGCGCGCCATTGTCCGACATCGCGATCGACGAATCTTAAACGGGGAATTCGAGACTACTTCGAATGCGCGGGGAACCCGGCGGAGATATGTGAAACGTGTCCGGGAGATCGTACGTGTACGGTAGCCGCGAGAGGAAATTCCAATTTGCTTGCGTGCCGAGGATCATCCCCCTTTTTCCGCGGTACCGCGAGTCGCACCCCCTATCGATCTTTAGAAAGCTCGGATTACTTCGAATAGAAACAAGCAAATGTACCGATTATAGGGACACGTAGGATTGGAACAGAGAAGCTCGAGCGATCCAGAAACCGATCTTCAGACAGAGTCCTAGACAATAGAAGCCTAGCAAATGGAAGAAAAGGAACCGTGAGACACCAGCTCGGCCAGTTTTCGCTCGCAGGCCAAAAAGGATGGGGGGCCGCCGTGGAACCGGAAAAAAGATCGGCTCGAGCCGGTGTGGGAAGGGGGCGAGGGACGACCAATTATTATTCGGGGCCCGGTTCCGCTTATCGTCGTTTCCGCGGCCGTAAATCCGCGATAAGGCCTGTTTTTCGCGACGGTTCTGCGCCGCGCGCTAATTCCGGCATTACCGCCTGGCAAAAATGGCGGCGATGCCCGCGCGCCCCGTTCGCCTGCCTCGAAAAAAAAAAGGGACCGCGAAGAAAGAAAAAAGAACGGTGCCCGCGAGGCGGCTCCGAGCAAAAAAGCTCCGGGTACACACTTTCGCCGACCTCGTGGTGGCGGGCGAGTGCGCGCACCCGCGCCCGCTTCGACTCTCTCGCGGCGACAAAGGCTGCTTGATTCAAGGTCCCACGCACACACGCGCGCAGAACAGCGGATCCGTAGACGCGGGGCGCGATCGCCCGAGCGCATGCCGCCACCGATGTGTCCCGACGTGCCGGAGCCCTGCGCCTGCGAAGGTCCGAGGGCTGTGAGTTTCAGGTTTAGAATGTGGAAGAAAGCCCTGGGCTTGATGGCTGGTGAGAGTGGAAGGTTAGCAACGAAGAAGGAAGGCTTGAGAGAATAGGAGTAGAATTGTGCGGTGTGAAAGATCTTTGTAATCTTAAGTAGGTTGAAAGACTAGAGATTCCGGGATCGATGAAATACAGGAAGATCGGTGGGATGCAAATTTCTAAGCAGACGTACTACTTCGGATGCCTTTACGAAATAGGGTGGAACGGAGATCGAAAGCGCAAAGGCGGCCGTTAATGTCGCGTTTCGATAAGATTCGCGCGTCAGGATCGCAGGCGAGGGGAAGTTTTATCTGGATCGATGCGGTGATAAATATTAGCCCGATATGTCTGAGGCTCGCCTCTCGCTGTCAGCCGAACGAGGCGCGGGACAATCGGGCAATAGGACGAAACATTTAGGTGGCGGGAAGGAGAGAAGAAAAGCCGACCAATGTCCAATTGATTCCCCGAAGTGTTCACGGCGAAGGAAAAACCGCGGCTCCCCGGCATCGTGAAATGGTATTTACTCCCTCGTTGAGTATCAATAAATAGCAAAGAAAGAGGCCGTGATAACTGACGTCATCCACTTACTCGAGTCATAACAATACTGTTTTTGTAGCAGCAGATTACTAGCATCGCCGACGACTATAACTTATTCATCCGCTGAAAGCTACGGCCTCGCATACTACGCCATTGATAACCTCTCTTTGATGCGAGTGCCTCGTCGCTGTCGGGGAACACCGTTAGCACCGCGAGCCACCGTCCCGCCGATTATCGATCCAGCGCGATTCGCCGACCGGCGGTGTTGCGAGTCGGCCGCCGACCGGTTCGCCGTCCGATTCACCCTTAAATCACCGTTTTGCACCCTTGTCGCCTGCACGCGCACGATCCACGGGAACCGGGCGAAAGTGCGCCTCGAAAACCGTCCGCCGGCCCTAGACCAGGTCGCCGTCGGTTCCCAGGAACAGCGGCCGTGTTCCCTCACTTGTTGCTGCGTACCGGCGTCGAAATCGCTTGGACGGGATACGTCCTGTATATCGGACGAGCGACGCGACGCTTTTACGGCACTGCGTACCGGTGTACGCGCGGCAGCCGTAGTAGCGAACGCGCTCGAGTGCGCACTGATTCGCGCACTCGCGCGCACGCGTGTACACACGCTCGCCGGGGCGTCGTAAAACGGACCACAGCTGGTGTGCTACGCGACGTTGCTCGCCATGTACAGGGTGTTCGAATAATTATCCTTTCGCGAGTCAATGGAACCGAAAGAAAGTCGAAGAAGCTGGTGTCTCGTTTGCGAGGATTATGATGGTTTGAAGAAATTTTATCAAGCCTGGACTAGAAAAGCCAGGGTATACGGCAAATATGTTGAAAAGTATTAAATATACATGGAAGTTGTTTGACTGTGTTGAAAGAAATCTTTCGTGGGCTGCAATGGGTAGAGAAGTAATTGCCGCGTGTCCACGTAGAGTAAACATCGCGAACATAATTGCGCTGAAAGTAACTCGAATTATCTTCCCCCGGTATGTGGAAAAAGTATTCTATCACAATTGCGATTAATTCTATTCCGCTAAGAATCGTTAACTCTGTTCGCTGTTGTGCCCCGACTATCATCCCACCCCGTATAAGGCCGGTACAGTATATGCACAAGCACGCACGTGCGCGAGTACGGAGGCGCGCTGCGGTGCGCCTGCGCGCGTCCACTTTCACGCGATATACCGCAAGAGAGTAACGTCGTGACGACGTTACGCGGGCCCGCGTACACCCTGCCGATCACACGCGACGACCGACCGCGAGCAAAAGAGCGTCGACGATCACGGGGGGACGAGGACGCGCAGCGACCACGACGGCGACGATGTCCGCGAAGAAAACGTGTATCGAAAAAAACGGCCGCCGGTAGTAGTATCCTCGCGTGTCGAGGTGCGTAACGGTCCGGCGTCGAGGTGGAGAGGCGTGCCGGTGGGGGTAAAGGGGGGCGGGCGCACTGTTAAACCCACCCACACAAGCACATGATATCGGAAATGATATAAAATTGCGTCGAGCGCGCCGCTGATATTTAAATTGGTTCGCTAAACCACGGATTAATGCGCGCAACGACGTCCGACAGCCCACGCAGCGGGCTTCGAAAAAGGGCGTACCAGAAAAGGGGAGAAAAAAAAAAGTATGTACAGGGCGTCGAGAAATGCTGGGACCAAACTTTCGGGAGAAAGGACACGCGCGTTGCGAATAAACGCGGGGTCCAAAGATGGGCCCCCATTTGTTTGTAACTCGTGGAACACTGGACGTAGCAACTTTCTGCGAAAGAAGATGAGCACCTTGTTCCTCGGTTCAAATCTCTAGTAGAACCCTCGGCGCAACTTGGAACATTCGAAATTTAGCAAACTTGTGGGAAGCTTATAAAAGAATTAGATTTAAATGCAACGTCGGGGTTCTTTGGAATCTCTGTTGGGTATACTAGATATTTCAAGTTGGGGTCACTGCAGTCTAAAATCTTTGAATGTTTAAGAGAATCTATGAAAAATCTACATCAATTTTAGCGCGGCGTAAATGGAGAATAACGTTTCGCTGTAGAAAATGATTCGTATGTCGGAGAGAAATAATTTTTGGACACTTGTTTAGTGAGATTCTCATTTGTTTCGATGAGTAGCATGTTTCTACAGTTTGACCCCAATACTTTTCAGCACCCTGTATGGGGAACCGACCGATCGGAGCGGATCGTTGGAAACGTTCGCGTCGATACCTGTTCGTGAACGTTGGACAGGTGTTCGCGAGGGCTGCACGCCTGCGAGCACCGTGTATTCTGTTTCTTTATCGGCGTCGATTCGAAATTACAACGCAACTACTTTAGCTAGCGATGGGACTCGAGAAGCCCCGATTCACTTCGAGCGTTACTCGAATCTTCAAAATTATTAAGTCTCAATAAATCCCCAAAGTACTAACGAATCTTTTAAGTAGGTGAGGTTAGAATCAGTAAATTCCAGCTAAGTAGTATATACTATGCAGAAAAACAAAAGACTCATCACGGTCGAACATTTCTGAGATTCATATGATATTCGAAGCGATCCAAAACGAGTGAACAGCTCGAAAATTTGCGAAAGATCGGACAGAAGGTCCATTACTAACTTTACCTCCTCTTTCCTCCCCTCTTTCCCGTCTTTCTCCGGTAAACAAGAAACGTTTCGCGAGACTTCGCGCCAGCTACTGCTGGCAACTGGCAACATAACACACCATCGGCACACGGATGCATAGTTACGCACATTATCTCACGTACTCGTTGCGAAACAATAACGATACTGAATTTAAGCGCGAACTGAGCTACACATAACCTAAACGAACCCGTTCTCCGTTTCCTTCGGATCAGCGGGAAACGTAGGAGATACGAAATAGATTAGCCGGTCTAATAGATATTCCGTACCGCGAAACAGCTAATAATACGTGTTTATCAATAACCGCGCCATTGAAAAATACCCGATAAAAAAACGTATTCTCTCCATTTCGTACGCGAGCAAAACAACCGATCGTTTCTCGAACGTTCCGCCGCGGACTGCCCGTGGCTCGCGAGAATTCGGCGGCTGTCGTTCGTTGCGGGCGAGTCGCGGCCAACTTCGTGGCAAACCCTTTCAAACTCGCCGACGCACGTATCCGTGCGCGTTTTCGACAGCTATGACCGAACGAAGCCAAAAGGAGAAGCGAAAAAGAAGAAACAGAGGGGCAGAGAGAGAAAGATCGTAGAGAAAGAGAAGCGGGGGAAAAAAAACGAATCCGAAGAACGGGTAAAAGGGATACTGTGCGTGCCCGTAAATCTCTTGGCGCCCGTTGTTCTCGCGGTCCACGACGTCGGTTCCTTGTCCATTCCGATCCGTTCCGCCGTTCCGTGGAGCGAGTAGGCCGAAATTCGCCTCCTCCCCGCCCCCTCCGCCGTTCCCCCGGCCACCCGACCTCCCCCTAGCGCGGCTTGCCGGCACAAAAAAAGAAGGAACACCCACAGGAAAGGGAACCGAGGAAAAAAGGAAGGAGACAGGAATAGAGAGAGCGAAAGAGAAAGGGGAATTGATCGCGGTTCGCGACGGCGAAACACAGAGGTTCGGGAGGACTTTGCGCGTTCGGTCGTTACGATCGTAGGGCAACTCGCTTCGAAACGTTTCAGAACGTTTAAGCATGAGATTGATGATTTCGATTGTCGTTAGAAAGAAGAGGCGGAGCCTGCAGATCATTTCCTCCCAGTACGAATTCGGCGCGCCGTTAATCGCGACCCATAACAATCCCGAAAGACGATTGCGTGTTTACGCGCCGATTATTACCGGGAAAACTGGAAATTGCACGATACTACGAGGGCCGCGAGTTTCACCTTCTGCGCCGTGCACACGAATATATATTGCAATATACATATCAGGGTCGAATTGCCGTGGTGCTTTTATCCTCGCGGTGCACTCGAGCCGTGGACGCACAATATATCCCACTTCCGATGGCACTGTACCGTGCGCGCGGACGTTGCTGAATTTCGACGGGGAACGATCGAAATTTCGGCGGAGCATGCCGCGCCACGCGGCTATCGATGCACCTCTCGGAGATCGAAAACACAGGCACGGAGCACCATGGGTGGGAAACGCGGCGACACGCGTCCCAAGGAAATCAGTTGCTTTTTCTTTCCGTGGTTCACGGCACTGACGGCCCCCGTCACCGACAACTCTACACCTCCGTCGAACGGGCCACACTACGGTGCAAGTCGATAATGGTGTTTACCAAAGCGTCGTTTGCTCTAGCCGGGGCCAGGTGAGGCTAGGCTAGACTCACCGGCGATCGAGATGCGAAACGAAAAATAAAAGAATCTCCCTGTACGTGCTCGTGTGTAATCCTATTGTGCGAGTATATCGATACGGTGTATGTATATAGAGAAGAGAGAATGGAGCGTTAAGAACCTGTTTCCCCATACACTACGCGTGGTATCGGCGAAGCAAGCAAGCGTCCATCCGAGCCGAGCCTCGAAAACACACCGGGAACCTCGAAGGGATGCACACTTTGGTCCGTCACTCCTCGTCTCTCACGACGACACAACGCGTTTTTGTCTGACGCACCGCGCGAGACTCGTCAAGCATTCGCAGCACGATGCGTGCACGCCGTGCTCGAGGACACTACCGTGCATCGCCGCCGGCTAGCAGGAGGCGTTGACGGCAATGGTAGTGGTGCCGCTGGTGGTGGTGGCGGCCGCGACGGTGGGGTGGTGGTGATGGTGGTGGTGGTGGTGGTGATGGT
Organism: Andrena haemorrhoa; assembly: GCA_910592295.1. Taxonomy (NCBI): domain Eukaryota; kingdom Metazoa; phylum Arthropoda; class Insecta; order Hymenoptera; family Andrenidae; genus Andrena; species Andrena haemorrhoa. Next base: position 20,077,896 of record OU342943.1, read on the forward strand.
GGTAGTAGTGGTGGTGGTGGTGGTGGTGGTGTTGGTAGAGGTGGTGAGATTGTGGTAGAGGTGGTGGCGATGGTGATGGCGGTGGTGATGATCGGCGGACGCAGCAAGAAGGCCAGGACGACGGAAACGTGCCGCTGCGGCCAACTTCCGCGTACTCGTTTTTACGGATCGCGTCCGTGTGGCTTTCGTTCGTTGAAACAACGACGCACTAATGTATACATATATATATATATATATATATATATATATCTTTCACTCAGGTTTCCCCAGCAATGTCAACAACAACAACAAGACGACACCGACGACAACAACAACAACGACGGACGACGACAATGACGGACGATAACGGGGCATCTCGGTTGGAGTAATCGGAACGCATCGTTTTACCAACGGTTTCGTATCGTCCACGCATCGGTACATCCACGGAAACGTTTACTGGCTCGCGCACTTACCCTTCTCCCTCTCGGTTCCTTCGGTTGGCCGAACTGTTTCCGTCCTCGTCGCTCGTGCGCCCCAACTCCGTCCTCCGCGCAACGCCGCTCTTCCTCCCGGCGCTCTCACGCTCTCTCGCTCTCTTTCTTCTTTTCCCTTTCTCTCTCCGTCCTGCTGGTAGCCGGCGAGCGGCGGCTGCTTGGCGTGCGACGGAGAAAGCAGAGAATCCGTGAGAGTGAGAGAGAGAGAGGGAGGGAGGGAGAGCCGAACGAAAGCGAGAGTAATCCTCCGCGCTCTCTCCCTCTTGCTGCACACTCCACCCGTCCGGTCGCCCTGTCGCCGTCGTTGCCGCTGTCGTTGCCACACTGCCACTGCCGTTGGCCGTTCGTCTGCCCTGTCGCCGGCGTTACATTCCAAAATTCTCGTCGATCGGCGGCAGCCGCGCAGCCGGTACGTCGACGACAGGGGACGGCGGAAACGAGCGTTCGTCCACGATCACCGGTATCGCCGACACAAAACGGAGCAACTCTCGTCGCGGGCACCGTTTGACACTGTCCCTGCCGGTCCCCTCTCGTCCCTTCGATTCCCTTTCACCACGAGCTTTCGCCCTGTTTCCCCACTGTTTCGCCGTTTCGTATCACCGTGCCTATACATATACACCGGTCACCCCGTCTGTCCCTACGTGCCCGACACCGAAGCAGAACGAACCACGCTGGACCATACACGTGTGTGTGCAGGCAGTGCATCAGAAACCTTTCCCTCTAGTCGTCGTATCGCGAATTGTCGATCCGAGTAAAATCACCTAGAACCGGCGTCGTCTCTCAATATTCGAGGTTCCTAACTCACGCACGCACACGCGCACACGTTCTCTCTTTCTCTCTCTTCCTCTCTCTCTCTCTCTCACACTCTCTCTTACTCTCTCTCCCTCTCCTCCCCTCTCTCTCTCTCTCTCTCGCTCTCTCTCTCTCTCTCTCTCTGATTCAGTCACGCGCTCGCGCTCGTTTGCTTTCTTTCTTTCTTTTCCTCTCGCTCCCCGCGCCCCCCACGCTCCGTTCAAGCTTCACTCCGTGCACACTACGCGGTATCCTGGCGATACCGTGGAAGGTGGGTGCGAGCAGACGGCTCGGTCGGCTCGGCGACGTCGCATCAAAACACTGTACCTTTGGTTCGACGGACTGTCCCGTGGTGAGTGTGCTCGCCGCGCGGTGACTGTACGCTCCAAGAGTATTCTTTGTCCGTCCGGAGTCGCAGCTGCCCGCGTTTCGGCCGTCGGTCGCGATTCGGGCCCGTTCGGCAATGCTCGGGTGTCATCCCGCTCGTCATGGCGGGAACCCAGGATATACCCAGGACCATCGGTGGAAAGGGAACGGTGGAAGGGAGAAGGGAAAGGGGGGAACTCGAGCGTACGCTCGTGCAGGTCTCCCTCTCTTTCGCGCTCGAGGCGTTCTCTCCCTCTAGGTCCGTAGTACAACGGGCGGGAGCGAGACGGGAACACGGGGAGAGGGAGCCAGCGAGCGAAGGAGGGAGAGGCAAGCGGGTTAGTTGACCGAACACAAGACGGAGCACGAAAGATCTCGATGCGTTACCACGGTGGGGGTAGATCGCGCTACGGCGGGGAGGTAGGAGGGCGCGCAGGCGCACCACGGCAGGCTGCAACCCCTCGCGCGATGCCTAAGCAACAAGGGGATGCTGCGAACCTGCTTCGACCGAACGCAGAGCTTTAGCCTTCTTCTGATTTTTCTCCTTCATACCGCCGTTTTCCTCGCAACGCCGAGCGGGATGTTCCCCGAGCGAGTCTTTATTCAACCGAACCTTCGTTCGAATAAATTTTTCCCAAGCTTGCGGACGAGAAGAATATGTAATTTGTTATTACTTGGAAGAATTCACCGGAAACTAATGTAATTTATAGTTGCAATGTGGGCAGAAATAAAACATCCACATTCCTATCCTAAACTTTCGCAACTATAGATATCGTTCATCCGCTTATCGATTTATCTCGTAATAAGACAAACTACCCCGTTAATCGACTACGCGAGGTGGAAATCGTTTAAAGACTCCGCCGCGAAGAAATTGCGCTCCGTCGACCGCCAGCGCGTCGATTCCTCGCGCTCGAGCGGGTCACCTTCGCAGTCGCCGCGCGATGGGTCAATTGGTTCAGTAACCCAAATTTCGGTACGAACGCCCAGCCACAATAGCGGGCGAAAAGGACGCGGCCGTTCGCCTCGTGTCGCCCGGTAAACGCTTCCATTGCCGTCCCGTGATTTCGGCGGCAGTGACAGGGGAATCGCCAGGAAGGGTTGTGGGTCGCCTGCGGGCCCGAAAAGTCGTTGATATCGAATCCGAGAGGCTCGTGGAAATAAATCGTTAGCGACAACGAAGGGGGGAAAAACGGAGGAAGAACCGTCGTATCTCGGGGACGCGGATTGGTTGGTGCCTCGGGAACCCGAGCCGCGTTTTACGAGCTCCTTTCTTTACGAGTCCCGGAAAAGAAACACGGCAGCTCGCAAATTGAAGTCTAATTCCGCCGAGAAGTGCGTCGATCGCGTTTACGCAAAACGGTTCGGGGAAGCGGGGCCTCGGGACCGGGGACGATCCGGGGAATTCGAGCCATTCGTTTCTTTCGTTTCTGGAAGTCGCGAAACGCCCGTAGAGGACGAACGAGGCACGAGGGGACGTTCGCTGGAAAGAAAGAATCCCATGCACGAAATAATCGTCGAAGGATCGTAAGACATTGCTCCTGCTAAGTGGTTCATGTGGGTATCCTCTGGTGGCTAGGTTGCGGCTATACGTGCGTACATCCAAGGTGTCGACGCGGGACGGACCGCGGATACGGGCTGGCTTTTTTTAAACAAAAATACCCCCGTAACTCGGGATGGGTGCGGGTACATTCAGGGATTTTTAGACTCGCCAGTTAAGACAGATGTCGTTTGACCGGGCAGTATGACCTAGGCTGGTTGCACACGATTCTTTGTATATCGTGGAACCTCGATGGACCTACGAGGCTGATCACTAGGGAATACAATCCCGGCCATTATTCACTATCCCGGGATTGCGGGATTTTTTAAAGTCCATCTCGGGATTCCGGGATTAATCCCGAGACTGGGTAATAGAACATCAGTAAACCATTATGAAGATTTTCGGAAATGCGAACAAAGAAACAGCAAAGCACCTATATAAAGTACAATTATCTACACTGTTTCGACTGTACGTGTTCAGACAAGTTGCGATTTGCAACTCGCGCGATTTCGAAATAGCGAAAAAGTGAGAATAGCATTGTAAAAATAAATATAGTTTAGTTAGTTATATGCGACTTAATATTATTAGTTAACTAAATCATTGTTATTATTATTCTTCTTATTATTATGAAATGACTATGTTTATTTATTCTGCTTATTTTATATATTCTTCAGGTGTTCATAAAGTAATTCAGATTTTTAAAAAAATCCCGAAATTCACGAGATTAATTATATCAAATCCCGGCATATCTGGGATCCAAAAAGCAGCTGGGATCGCGGGATCCCGGGATTGTATTCCCTACTGATCACCCGCAAAATCATTCGCGAATGGGCAACACGAATTAAATTATTATTCCGTAGGTATCTCCGTTCATTCGCCTTTCATCTTAAGAGTCCGCGAAAATGATAAATCTGCCACGAGTTCCATGTACTAAACGTTTGAACCCTTCCATCTGACCGATAAACCAGTCGCGTGACAGGAATTACAACGCGAGTCACACGCTTAATTACCCGGCTCATCCCTTCGAGAGTAGATAACACGAAACTCCGTGTCGCTCGAAACTCAAAGGGTTGCGAAGTTGCGGCTCCGTGTAAACTTCCCCCGGCTGACGAGTCTCTTTAAAAAAAAGAAAAAAGAATCGGCACAGAGAGGGAAGAAGAAGCAGCATTTACCGCCAAGCATCGCGTCGAAGCGACTCGAGTCCCTTCTCTGTGGAAGGTCCTCGCGGGTAACTTTCCCATGTGCCTCGTCCTCGAGGACTCGTTTAATCGAGAACACTCGGAAGACGCGTCCACGGCGATTGAGCGCGAGAAATGCACACGGTGGATGGCGGTAAGCGCCCCATGCGATTACCATGATAATGCTTGGCGTATGCAGATATAAATTAATGCGTATTCTTCTAAGAAGGGTCGACAAGCGCGGTGGCTTCTCTCGGCTGACAGGAGACGCATCGGGACGGTTCCTCGGGTTCCTCGCGAGCACCACCCGTTTCTCAGGGTGCACGTCGACGCCCGGCGAACCACACGTTTCCCTACCGTCGCGCGCGAGACGCTCGGACGGTTTTTCCTCCCGTTCCGCAGGCGGGATGAATCGTCGCCGAGGAAGTGGAGCAGTGGATCGCGCGATCGCTATCCTGTTATTGTTATTTATGTTGCCTCGCGAGGGAGGGGGCGCGGAAAAGGATGAACGGGGAGCGGTCGCTCGATGCCGATATTGCGAAAAAAAGAAGGGAAGGACGAGGACGGGAATAAGAGGGACGAGAAAGTTAGGGCGCGGTGTATATTTCATAGCGTGTCGAGGTTTCGCCGACGGCGAGTCGGGAATCACGGACTTCTCCGGTACGAAATTCGCTGGAACAGATGCGACTCCCGGCCGTACAATGATGTCGAAATAAATCAGTTTATCGAGACCAGGTAGGTGGGAACCTTCGGCTGTACCTACAGTGGTCCGTGGAGCATTGTGTTGCGCCCGATCAGTGATTCTCAATCATCGAGGCGCGTCACGGAACCACGACGAGACCGAGAGGAAAGGGAGCTTCGACGTGTGACAAACGCAGGGGCATCTTGAAACTGTCCCTTTGTATCTGCGGCTCGCGAGCTTGCACTTCAACTGCGATTAAGAGACCAGTTCGCGAGAAGCTACTTTAGGAGGCTTCTGTTTCCCTCGTGGATGCATCGCGCGAAAGGGGACGAAAAGGAACGACGAATGACGATGGATATTTTGTTAGTCGCGAGAACCTCTCGCGACATTGCTCGCGAAGAACTAGCTGCTACTTAGAAAGATCGGTTCCCCTTGGGAACAAGGATCGAGGCTCGAGGAGAAACCCTGACGCGAGACCCGTTCCCGAGCGAGCTCGTTTACCTGACGTTTAGCTTCGACTAGCCCGATATTCGCCGCAGGACGAAATCCGACGGAGAGATATTATCTGTCCCTTGGATTCTTTCCAATATCGATAGGGAACGTGCAGCGAAGTAGCAGCTGCTCGGCTCGTCGTGAACTTCGTTAAGACCGAGTATCGTTTAATAAGTTCTAAAGGAGCACAATAACCGTCGCGACGCGCGCATTTCCCTCGAACTCGAGGAACGTTCTCTTCGCCCAGCCGACATTAACCTCGTCGAGAGTCTCTGCCCGAGCCTCGGGCGATCGATCGCGAGGATCGTCCCCGATCTCAAGCCCGCGTCGATCGGACGCCTCGTTCGCAGTTGTAGCTCGCACCTCCCCGGCGAGTCCCACAGAACGAAATCTCCGTTCGGAGGCATCGAAATCCCCGAGTCGGAGCGCACGAATCTTCGAGGCCCCTCCTGTGAAAATCCGGGCCGGTCTCCTCGGTCTTTAATTCGGCGCGGGGAAGCTGGCTGGTTTCGATCTTGCCAGGCACGGTCACGCACGACGTCGTTCCGCGTGCCATGTGCACGGGACAAACACACAGTGGCAATAGCAGCTGCAACGTCGTGACACGCGTCCATTGTCGGCGTTCCGTCGCGTCGAGCAATGAAAAATCGTCCCCCACCCCGGGGCCCGCCGGTGTCCTTGCCCTTTTTCGTCTGGCCCACGAGCTACCCGGCTGGGACCTTCACCTGGACCACCACAGATTCCTCTTTGGGGGGGAAAACGCGAACGGCGGAACCGGGAAAAATATTGCCGAAGCTTCCTTCGAATTGTACGTTGCCGGTTGCGCGGCTGTTCCGCGTCTTCTGAAGTTTCTGCTCTGTTCGCGAAATTGTCACGCGACGGATGGCGACCACGGATGGATAGGAACAGTTCGGAAGGGATGGAGAGCCTGGTAGGCAAGTTCACGCGGACGTCGCGCGCTAATGACAAGCGACCGGGTCTCACCTTACCCTCGGTTGATTTTCCACCGCAAAGGGCGGTCAACGCCTCGACCGCTGGAAGAAAAGAGCATTTAACCCCTTTCCGATAGGGCACCGCGGTAATTCAGAGGCAGGCTACTCCAGTGAAGAGGGCACGCGCTAGCTATCCGGACCCGCAGGAACCCCGATTCGGCCGTACACCGAAGGCAACCCCTGCACCCTCGCATCGGGGGCACTCCCGTCCACGAATTCACTGACTTTTCAGCGGCTGCGACACCCTCTTTCACCCCTTGGCGCAAGGTGCCTTCCGCTACACGTCCCGACGTCCGATTACTTCCCACCATTGTGCCAGGAATCTCGTAATTGTACAGTCAATTGGTGCGTAAGCACTTAGATTTCGAAGCTTCGAGGGGATTTCACTGTCAACGGCGCGCACAACGTGTTCTGAGAAGGACGGGGAAAACTGTGGGCTGTCAGTCGAGTATTTCTTCCTGAATAATTTGTGAAAGATAGTAGAGGATTTCATCGGTGGCTCGTGGACTTAGGACTCGCAAGGGAGGTTTCGAACCATGGGATTGTTGCATTTCAAGGTGCAATTAGCGCCAGAGGTCCTCGAGTATCAATGATTCCAAATTCTTCCGTTGGTATCTCTTTGTCAGATTCAAATCAGTGGCTTCTAAAATTAATCTTTAGGTACTCGCTTTTACTACTTCGTCTAACAAGGAGAGTATTTTAGGTGTCCGCCTCCGATCATTTTGATTTTTGGATATGTTATAGAGGACCGAAAAATAAGAAATACGTGTTTCTTTTTATTTTTCCCCGTTTTCATATTTGGGGGGTGAAAACTGCGTTCAAAGTTAGGGTTGAAAAATTATTTTTGTGGAATATCTCGAGAACTATTAGAGATAGGGGAATAGTGTCAATGGACGAATTTTGTGTCTTTGAATGCGAAATGTGACTGACTCACCAGATTTTCAAAAAGTCCATTTTTTTTTTGACTTTTTGAAAATCTGGTGAGTCAGTCATATTTCGCATTCAAAGACACAAAATTCGTCCATTGACACTATTCCCCTATCTCTAATAGTTCTCGAGATATTCCACAAAAATGATTTTTCAACCCTAACTTTGAACGCAGTTTTCACCCCCCAAAAATAAGAAATAAGTGTTTTTTTTTATTTTTCCCCGTTTTCATAAAAAATAATTGTTTCCTTTATTTAATCTACGACCCTCACATTTTTTAAGTCGGTACCTCATTATTTCCACTGTGTAAATCTGGTTCTGACTTAAAAAATATGAGTCGCAGATTAAATAATGGAAAAATGATTTCTTACTTTAAGTGCACTTTATTTTTTTGAGGTCGGTTTTAATTCTGTTTGTATGCTTTTAACTATTCGCTACCATAATATAGATTGTATCCTAGAATGGACCGGTCCAATTCAAGGAACTAGTGATGGTTCAATATTAGGCAACTTGTAGGTTACATCAAAAAGTTATGTTTTCATTGTTATACTTATACGAATATGGGAAAGTAAGGACATGAAGTTGTAGCTAAGACAGCACACTTTACACTAGTATCGTTTAAAATTGTAGTAGGGTAAACGCACCAATAAATGAACACTTAAGGCTAATGAATAAACACTTTTATAAAATTATGTTTGCAGCGTAAATAATTCCACGTGCTGCAAAAATTGTTCAGACCTGAAGCAAGAACTTAAAAGAAATCTCTAATTAATTAGTTGCTTATTTTAATAACTTATGTTACTCATTTTAATATAAAATGTCCATGCACTGGTACGTGTTCATTTACTGGTAAATCTACCCTACTTACAAGACATAGAAAGAAATTCACTTGAAGTTGCACGAAAAATAATGATCGCGCATCACGTGTTCCTATATTTCGACGACGGTGAACGACAAACTAATGAATAACCGTCTCGCTGTTCTCGCACGTTCCATCTCCACTTCCTAAATGAGTGTAGCCAAAAGAACCACTGCAAATATATTTGTTTATTGAGATACACAAATGGTCCAATCTAGGAGCCGGTCCAATAAAGGCAACTCTCCGCTATAGTTTGTTTATTCGTTATTTTAAGTAAAATAGCTTAAGGTGACAGTAATTGTTTAGGTGTCAGTAATTAGGTCCTTTACCCCAGTCGCAAACTAGCAGTACCTAAGCCGTCGCTAATAATCCGTTTGGGGCATCCAGATGTCCACATCACCTGACTTGCAATCAGGCCTGGCGAAAGTAGCCGAAAGTCCTGTATGCCTTTCGAATATCATTTTTCCACCTCTTCACCAGCTAGAAGTTACAAAGCAGGAGTTTTGCACGAAACACCATCCTCAAAAGACACATGCTCGTAGAAAAATCATGTCAAATTATCAGTACGCTTGCGAACCGTCCAAATAAAGTTACAATTCGATCGAGAAGACTTCGGCGCAATATTTCAATACGGCGCAAACAATGAATTTCTGTCCAAAAGAACATTTCGGTGTCGTAATCGCGGGGAAAGTTTTCCCGCCCCAGTTTCCTCCATATTTCACGCGCCATTGCGGCGGGCAGGTATCCCCCAAAAATTAGCCGGATACCGAGCCAGGGTCGATGATTTTTTTCCCCGGTTCCCTGACCCAGAGTGTGTCAACAGCTGTCCCAAATTTCCCTCCCCCTTCGGCTTTTCGCCTACCGTTGATTTTTCCCGCCTAGCGCGCCACCATCCCCCCCGGATCGGGCGCGTGCCCCGTCCCGCAAAGACTGACCGGTGGAAAGGCATGTAATCCCCTTTCCTTCCCAGGGATCGCAGCCTCCGTTTCCTTCTTCTTCCACGATCGTTCTCCCTCCGGGTGCTCAGGGTGTCTCGCGTCCGACGGGGATCAAAGCTGCGCTTCCTACCCGGGAAGCGTGACATCTGGAGACTGCGGAGCCTGTACACGGCACATCGGCCATCGGATCGCAGGATCATAGGATCACGGGGCGCAGAGTCCTGTTTCGATAGGAGAGAGCGCAGATGCGAGGAAGTCACGGCGGTGAATTATTGCCGCCGCGAAGAAGGGCGTCGCTCGGCTGCTGGCTCGCGGCGCTGATCGTGATACGCGCCCTTCGATCACGTACCCGCGTGAAATATGACGAGTGATTCCGTGCGGATTATTGGTCGATAGGGACGATCCACAGGGAGAGAACGCGACGTTTCCGATGGATTTTTAAAGGAAAGCTTGCCTCGGATGTCTGCCGGTCACTGAGACCGACAAGGGGATGTTTATACGCTCTCGGTACAAAAGAATTTCACAGGAACCGACGAAAGAAGGGTGCGCGTTCGAAACGGAGGAAGCTGGTCGGTCGCGTTTCTCAATCCGTTACGATCTCCCGCCGAACTGTGCGCTTGAATTTAACGGTACACCGTGGCCCAGTAAATCCCGCATGGGGTTGAAATCGACACAAGACTTTCCACCTCCGTTCACTCCCCTGCCCGTTTCCGTGAATTATAGATATTAACCTTCTGCGGTCCGACGAACGTTCCCCCCGTTCCGGGAAATCGGAATAAATTAAACGGTAAATATATCTGTCCTCGCTACGCCCCGTAACAAGTCCGCGAATTTCTGATACGTAAAACGTTTCCGAACGGACGGAAGCGAAGCGAAACGCTCGGGCGAGGAGAAGGGTCCTAAAAACCAGCGAAAACCTCGAAACATTGTACGACTTCCCGTACAAACGGGGCAAGGGAGCAAGGGGTTGAACTGTGAGCCCCGACTGGGCTTCCCCGAACCAAAATACGAGACCCTTCCGCAAAAGTAGCGCCAATTAATTCATACGCATCTCGTCTCCAACGATTATCATCCCCGAGGAGGAAGCAAGGTACTCCCAGCTTCGATCTCCACACCCCAAAGCGGCTCCGCGCACAAAATAGGCTCCAATTAATCCCCTACAAGATCTCGAACACGGCTCTGGGTTAAATTCCCAACAGCCGCCGACATCGGTCGTGAGAATCGGTGCCGGCCAATGGGTGAAGAGGTTCCAAGGACCGCCAGAATCTCCACCAGCTTCGTCCCCTGTAAAAATACGTAACTCCGAAATCCCAATGACCCAAAGGCAACGCGCCATCGACGCGCCAGCCCGCCCACTCAGGCCCCTCGGAGGCATCCGAAACTAATGAGAGGAAACGACAGTGCGAGTCCTAAAGTGCAAGAATAATCATCGCCCCCGACACCGGGAGGAGATTGAAACGAAAGGGGTGGCGAAGGCGAGAGAGAGGCAAAAGTCGCGGGGACGGCGGGGCCCGGCGAGTGGCGCACACATCATCCCCCGAGCGGGCTGCCTCTTTGCTGTGCGTGCGCGCGGCCGCGTCCCTTCTTCTCCGTCAGGAGGTTCGTCTCTACGCACTCGACTCGACGCACCGTCGAGCGGGAGTCTGCGATCAATGCGTGGCACTGGCACCGGTCGTCATGGTAACGGTGCGCGCCACGCACAGCGTACGAACGATCCGCCTCGATCGTGCGTAAGTGCGTGCTCGCGTAGCCCCGCTGCCGTCCCGCTTCCCTGTGTGAGTCAGCGCGACCTGTGCACGCGCTGGGCAGGACGTGTGTGCGCGTGTGTGTACGTGAGCGCGCGTGCGAGCCCCCGCGTAGGGGTTCCGCGGTTCGCGAAGCGCTCGCACGCTCGCTACTCGCTGGATCCTCCTGCCCTGGCCAGGATCCAGCTTCGAGTTTCTGGCCAATCCACCGCCGGGTAGAAAACGGTGGGTCCAACATGGAGACGTTTCGAGATTCAAACACCAAGTAGCGAGTCCCAAACTCCGATGTTTCTTTCGGGAACGACGACTCGAGAGGGTCTTTATTGAGTTGAGTTTCGGGGGACGAGGCAGAAGTTTGGGCCCGGTGTTTCAATCGAGGAAAGAGTCGTAAGGAAAGGACATCTGCAAGTTCTGTAGTGCCCGCTCGAGTACCTCATCGATCGAGGAGGCCGGGCTCGACGAGACACGGATACAAGCGATTCTGCACGTAGAACACTTGTACTCGCAAGGGGTAGGCTGCGACCTGGATGAGCACTTTTCGTGGGAAAGGAATCTGAAATGTCGGGGTTGACGAGTGCGGAGGAACCGCGGAAGACTTTCTCTTCTTCCGTGCTTCGCTCGTGCAAACGGCAGCCCGTAATAATTTTATTATTATTATTAATATACGGGAAAACCCATAGTATACGAGTTACAACACAGTTAAATTACAGAGTCCGCGCGCTAATATTTAGAACAGTATTGAGTGTGTAATAAAATTAATTAGTAAACATTATAGGAGCACCCAGGCATCACAAGCAACACAGCTGCTGTTGATACCAGTTATTGTTACTCCGCGTGCATATGAAACGACGTCCTAAACGAATTTAGGGACCCCAAGAAAGGGCCAATGCTGCTAAAGATTTCGTTGGCTACAATCATCGCTCTGTTAATTGGGTCTACTGCATAGTGGTAATATTTTGGAAGACTCGGAGAGAAGAGCGGCCTAGTACGCATATGCCTCACTGGGGCATTATAGGAAACCAAACCAAGAAGATCGGGGCAATCTATATAACCATTGATAACCTTGAAAAGAAAGATCATGTCCGCGATAAGGTAAACGTACCTATTATGAAACGCTTTTCGATGGGGTTATGCAATTGTCATCTAATTTATAAAATTTAGTGGGTTAGCATTGAAAATTTGCATACCATTCGATAGGCCATTGTTTTGTGATTATATAATGAGCCATAAAATGTATATTTATTATAAATAAAAAATAATATGACTAAAAAACTAAATGAAGGACCTGTACGTACTATGAAACACTGTTTTCGTACCATGACCCATGGTGTTTCATATTCAATGTCCCTATTATGAAACGCCCCGTCAGGTTAGGTTTTTGATATTTATTAAAAAAGTTTGAATTACGCATACTTACTCGTATTTATGATGAAAACGTGAATATAATATATTTTATAAACGCTCTAGGGCAGTTTAAATAATGAACTATTTCTCTTTTTCACTGGAAATATCTAATTATCAAAGCTGAGGCGTGTGTTTCATGAACTGGTACAACTATGTGAACACGGGTCCGTGGTCTTGGAACACGCTTCCGAACCGTTCCATAAAGCGGGACATTCAAAAAATTGAGGTACACAATATGAAACGGTTATTTTTATTAATGAATTACATTAAAACCATTTTTTTGTAATAGATTATTGTATAATAATACTTATGTTGGTGAATTTGTACAGAAAAGAATGTATAAATATCGATAGAATGTTTGGCAGTTGCTTATATATGCCATAACTATTTTTTATTTCGTTATTTGTGATGCTGTTTCAAGAAGGGGACATGTTTGGGAAGGTGTTTCATAATAGGTACGTTTACCTTATGTCTACGGCCCTCCAGAGTGGCGATGTTAAACATACTCAATCCCGGTCGATAATCATGATCATCCCTATCCATTGGGCTGCCAAGAATACGCGAAGCGAACCTTAAGAATTTCTGCTGCACCCTTTCAATTGAATTAATGTAGCTTGCATGCCTTGGGCTCCAGATAACAGAGGCATATTCAATTAACATGGGGCCTAACGAGGGCTACATATAACAGCCTTAGTGACTCCTTATTTTTTTTTTTTAATTCCTATACAGGAACAATCCCTTATCGAAATCGAACCCCTCGGAGGTGCAACCCACCCTTGATACGCTGTCTCCCCTGCCAGCAGCCCCTGCCGCGTCTTATTCTTTAAACTGTTGCTCGCCGCGTAGCAACGTACTAAAAATAAAAGAAAATCCTCCGTTTTGACGCGCGCGCGCGTGTGCGCGCGGGCCGTAGCCCGACGGTGGCCAGGCAGGATTGTGGGCGTGCACGTGCGTAAGCACGGCCGCTCGCGAGCACAGGCGTGCGGGACACGCACACAGAGGATCCTGCGGGCCACGAGGAAAGTCGCATAGAGCCGCGTGTACGAGAGGCGGGCGGAACGCGATCGATGCCCTGCAAACTTCGAGCCGGAGCGCGGCAACGAGCACGTGGCGCTTGTGTACGTACCTATATATATTGCCCGCGCGTACACACTTCCACGCGGGCCGAGGAAAAAACCGGCGGGGAGAGGAAGAGAGGAGGCGTTGGCGCTCAGCTTCCGGGGTGCTGGTTTATCGGCCTCGGGACACGCGAAACTGAATTCTCCCCGAGCCTTATCAAGACCCCCGTTCTCTTCTCGCAACTTGTCGGGAACTTGCCCTAACTCTCGGATAGCGTCGCGGGAATTGGAAATTTCTTAAAGGAAGTGCTAAACCTATGTACTTACTTGCACAGTGCTCTGAAAGGACATTTCACGCCTGGCAGTTATTTCGAATAGTTTCTAATGGAACTTCGATTAAAACGGGATTTGTTCCTTTCGCGCGCCCTTCTGTTATTATAATTTCAGAACACCGTATTCTTGGAGGAATCGATCACCAAGGATCGTCGCTCGCGAATAACCCCGTCGAGTAGCCGCGAGCGAGATCTGCGAAGCTCCGTTTCGGAAGTGTGCGCGCCTCGTTGCGATCGGAAACGGAGTGTCGAGGACCAGGGTCCGCATCCTCGCGGTGGTCGCCGAAACGTTCGGCGCGGACGACGGTGTTCGCAGGGCAAGACTGAAATGGTGTGCAACGGAGGGGTCACGGATAGGGGGCGAAGAGTGGAGGCGACTAACAAGAGGAAGAGGACCCTGCCGAGAGCAAAACACAAGACCGCGGGATGTTTCGGCTAAGCGGAAAGGGTTTATGGAGTATTGGGGTACATATCTCGTAAACTTGACCTGTCTGACCAGGCGCTTAGGACACTGTGCGCGGCGTTAGGGAAGCGGAAGTGGGTCAGATTAAGTATTAACGAAACTCTGTTAGGAAGCTACGTGCAGCCGAGACCGCCTCCGCCGACCTGTGAATTCACTGTCCTCGCGAGACCTGACAAGAACCGCGCCACAGGTCTTCGGACTCCGTGTTTCCTATTCGCGAGATGTTCAGGGCCCGAGAAAGCCGCCGGTGGCTCGAATTGCTTTTCCGGAAAAATCTGGTTGAAGGCAATAAAGCAGCGCGTCGACGCGCCGGCAGAAGCGGCAATGGATGAACGAAAGGGTTAGGTTCGAGATTAAAAGGAAGTCAGCCCCCCTCGGCCCCTCCCCGGCCCCCGTCCCAGCTCTCCATCAATCACAATTATATCCTCTCTCTCCCCTGCTATCGTTCATAATTACTGCTCGTGACTTTATCCCGGCGGCGCTCGACGTTGCTGCTGTTTGCTGGACAGGGGCCGTGCACAGCCCCGGCTGCCAGCGAAACCCGCCGATAAACGGGCGGGATAGGTGATAAGAGCGAGCGAAAGAGAACCGTCGCAGCGGCCGGACTCGAACGCCATCGGGGAAAGTATCGGGGGAGGAAGGCGACTTTCGGCCTTTCTGGAGATTACCGTCGCGCGAACCCAGGAGAGCCGCGGGGGCGGCTGCGAGACGAGAATTTCGACGAGAGAAAGAAGCTCGCGGGGAGAACCGCCCCGAGTAAAGCCCGCCGAGGAAACTTTAATCCGCTCGAGATGCCGGAAACGCCACGCGTCGGCCCTTCCATCGGCAAGGAATTTTCATCGCGCGCGGAGGGTGGTTCTTCGAACGGCCGATGAACTCTCGAGATCGGGGAATTCTTCCGCGATGCTGCTGGACGGGATCGTTTGATATAACGCGAGCTCGAGGCTTCAATTTCGCTGCGCGTGGAAGCGAAAATGTGGCAAGCCGAAGAGTCGAGGGGTAAGATCGTTCTTGAAATTCGGTGGAACGTAGGGTTTGGTTGTAGAAAGACGAATGGTACCTACGTTTAAGGATCTTCGCGATTGGGGGCGCGAAATTTAGGAAACGAGAGGGAGAGGACGCGGAGGTCGTTCAATAACAGCCTGACGTTACGAGTTTCCCGGAAGTTCGGCTATAAACGCGGCCGCGATAGAATTTCCGGAGTTTAATGCGGCGCAGTTTTATTCCACCGCAGCGGCGATCGTTTCTGAGAATACCTAACTATGTATTTTATTCGCGTCGCGACGTGGCGGAGTAATCAAGGCTGGCGAAGAAACGAGTGGAAAGTTTCGTGGGGAAAGAATACGGGAAAATCTTGTTTCGGGCACGAGCTGAGTTGCGTGCTGTCCTCTCCTATTTTCTTCTGATTGCGAAGCAGCGGCGGCAAATGAACAGAAAGGAATAAGTGAAACACAGTGCCTGAGAAAGGTAACGCGATGTTTCTAAAAAAGACGGGGACGCAATCGTGGAAGATTGAATTGCCTAAGTAAGTTTCTACTCTCGGGAATAAAATCTACATCCCCCGGCGAGGTTTGCCATCGATACGCGATGCGGAGAAGCATCTATTCCGCGGCAGAGCGCGACAGGCTTCGTTCGACAAATTCAAACGATTCCCACCCCTGGCGGACCACCCTCGGCTGAATCGGTGGCGCGTAGGCTCGCGCGCGATCCTTCAAGATGAATCGCGCTAGCAGAAACGAGCGGCGGTAGCTCGTCGATTCCCACGTTCGTGGCCGTTCCTCGAGCGGCGAAAACCTCGGCAGCGCGCAGGATAATTGCGTACGCTGATATACGGTTGGCCTATTACCACCAGGGAGCGTAATATATACCTTCAGGAGGCGACTTCACCCCTGGCTCTGTCCTCCTCCGAAGCCTCGATCCTCTTCTTTCGCTCGCCCTTCTCGGGGATGCGTGCGCGGGCGCGCTCGCGCGCCCTTCGACGCGGGGTGCGTGCGCGCATATAAATGGAAACCCTTCAAGTAGCCTCGGTACCCGCGTCCCCGTCCGCCTAGTGTGCGTGCACCCCCCTCCGCACGCACTCTTGGATTACCATGGAGCAGGACAGAGAGGTTGGCGGGGCTGGAGGGTGCCTCGGAGACGATAGTGCACGTTGCCAGCTAGCGATGGGCGTCCGGCCTCCTTTTTCCGCAAGCTCTCGAGCAACTCGCCACGGAATACCGCCGTCAACAGTGAGGTCTGATATTGGGAAGCTTTGGAAGTTTCGAAAGTTCCGGGGGGGTTGACGAAAACAGCGGACTTCGAGGCTTCGACTGTTTCCGAAAGAGCGCCGAGTTAACGAAATGTAGAGGAAGTGCAGTATATTTGGAATACCAGTTTGTTTAAGACGAATGCAAAATTACGGCAGAGGATGGGAACAAATAAAACTGCGCGTTATCATAGGGAATCTAATAAACTTGCATATTTCATAGTCTCAGTCAGAGTTGCCAGGCGTGCTGAATAAATGGCGGTGTGCCGACCTATATGACGTCATACATATCTTCTGTTTGGCCGCATGGTGTACGAGAAGGGGAACGCTTGTATTTGGTTGGTGACGCCGTGACGTCATAGCAACGCTAAGCCAATCCAAGCCAAGTGACGTCATATATGCCAGTGCGGCGTACTGAACCGCCTGGCAACCCTGGTCTCAGTAATAATAAAAACAAAAAGTAACTGAAACTTTGGTTTGAATGATAAATGACAAGAAGTATCGATTTTGTTAAGGTGCGGGTAATTTGGAATACCGGTATTCTAATTTACCTTCGCTTTACAAACTTAAAGAAAGCAAGTGGATAATGAAATTAGTTTATTTTATGGCGTACTCAGGCTAGGACGTCACAATGAAGGAACAATTTTATGTGAATATAAATTAAAAATCTTAAAATTCACTTGCAGTGATCAGAGATATAATTTCCTGTGTCACACACATTGTAAGCTTTGAAATATCTATTCCAAATTACCTTCACCTTCGGTATTCCGAATTGGCAACGTGGCATTGAAACCTAAAATTTCATGTCACACTTTGCATTCTCGAAATTATCGCAAAACTGGCACGGAACCATAGAAGGAACATGCGAATGAGTAGATTAAGTGTTTAACTCTAAAGTTTTGACATATTTTAACCATGATTTGAGCGATTGAATAAGTTTTGCAGATTCACGTTTTCTTCCTCTGCAGATTAAGTCGAAAATGTAAAAAATGGCGGTTCATCTACAAATGTCATTAGTGAACAGGTCAATAGCCCCTATAATCTACGGTGTTAGAAATTAAATAGCGTTAGTAGTTTATTAGATACTTCGGTATTCCAAATATGCTGCGCTTCCTCTATCATGGTATTTTTGGATGCAGCTGGATAAATTCGTATAAATTCTACCCTGTCGGGCCGCTGTCCTACTTTTCAAGATTCTTACGGTAACCAACCCTCGAGATATTTTCAACCCCCCGTTACGATATCTCCATTCAAATGCATCGAGAACACCGAGGTCGGACGTTTTGAATTGGAAGCTACTTTCGGCGAAGGATTCGAGGTGTCTTGAGGCCATCGCTACTGGCAGCCCAGGACGAGGAGGGTGGGAAGCGCGTAGAGCACAAGTGCACGCAGATAGTCGATGTAGGTGCGTTGCACGAGCGCTTACGTGCCTAGAAATTCACCCCTTTTTTCTGCTCCACGTCTCTGTCTCTCTCTTTCTCCGTGGCAGGTGGCGGGATGGGAAAGAGGGTGGCCGCGGCGGGGGAGGCGCGAGGGGAGAGCAGCGCGGCGGGCCAGGGGGGCGAGAGGGAGGGCCTCGAGAGTGAATACGACACACGGAGCGGCACGCACAAGTACACCGTTTCGCAGAGTGGAACGAAATCTATAGCACGCACTTACGCGGCCGTATATGCGTGTACGCGTACGCACCCCCTAGGACACCAGCGGGGAGCTTTCAATTTTTCCTGCTGCCTTCGCGACCAGCCGGAAGCTGAGGTTCTCGCGGAAGAATACGCGACTGCCATGGGCGTAGCCTAGTCTGCGCGTCACACCCTTCTTAGGAAATTTTTGCATCCCTTCCCTGTTTTTTTTTTTTTTTTTTTTTTAAATATAATGAGAATCACTCGCGGCGATCGAACAGTCTCCGTTCGCGATCGCAAGAAGAAACGCATTGCCTACCCCGAAATGGTCGCGGGCGGACCGATTGGCCGGAAACGGGGCGCCCGCGCGCCGTCGAAAATATTCCGAACGCGTGCGTCGCCCATTGGCGCTCCTCAATCTGACGTAATTTTCTATGGCGGCCGGATTTTGCGTCTCGCCGAATTAACGCCCGGCCGATTTAAACCCGTCCGTACGTAATCATCGGGCGCCCCCTGCGCCCCTCCTCGCGGCTAGCGTACGAAAAGCATCGCCGATCGTTACTTCATCCCTCGCCTCCTGCCGCCTTTTCCCGGGAAAATGGATTCTTTCTCTCCTCTCCCGTCTTCCGTCATCCCCGACGTATTCCTCGAAACGGAGCCGCGCGGCTCGCCGTTAATGAGTTTTCCGAAATTCGATCGATATCGCGGCCGAGGACCGAGGAAACGGAACCGTCAGTGGGGGTTGGAGACTCGAGCGATCGTAAAAAACCGCGTAAAACGAGGGGTGTGCGTGGCCTCGCGGTGAGAAAATTCCGCGCATCCTGCGCGTGTCTGACCTCCTGGCAGTTATCCCTCCCCGTAACCCCCCTCGCCACACCCCAACCGTCCCAAACTCTCCCCCTTGTGCCTCTCCTTTTGATCCTTTTTATATCAGTCGCGGCGCGAATCGGGATCCTTTTATTTCACGGGCTGCGCGCGAGGCCGTGCTCGCGTCTCGGCGATATATACGGGTTAACCCATATCTCGCTCTGTCCTTGACAACCAGTTACGCTCTCCCGTAAATCGCTTCCCGTTTTGCGCGATATCCTTCGAGCGTTGCGTGCGGACCGCTCGCAAACCGGCCCTCCACGCCGGCCCTCGCGCTGTTCCTTTTCTCCTTTCCAGGGACGGGTACGAGACTCGTCAAAGCTGATTGAAGCCGCTGCGAGGGGGTACTGTTACGCCCGGGGAACGGGGGACGTTCGCGAATGGTTGTCGGGTAGTTTCGCCAAGCCGGTGATTAATACGGGAGTGATTTAACGCGGCGCGCAAATGTCGACCTTGGAACGGCGACGTCTGCGTATGTAGTTGAGGAACAGTTTTCACGAGCCGTTTAGGAGACGATCGATGGACCGTGAACTCGTGAGCCAGTTCACCGAGCAGCTTTACCGAGGAGGACGTTTCACGGTGTTGTTGTAATTCCCGCGGTGGCTGGAGAAATGTAATTTTAGGGAAAAAAATCATTGGGGCCGCTCCGAGAGACGGGTGTTTACAGTGTTTACAATGGTGTTAGAGAACGCAGAGTTTGCGATGTCCCTCGAGCAAGGTACAGGGACTTATAATTTCGAGGTAACTAGCGACATCTAATGGCGGAGCACGCGGCAGTACCGTTTCTTACGTTTATTGTTGACAAGTAAATGTCTGTTGTCGACGTTTCGTAACGCAGCCTTGAGTATCCTAAGAATCTATTTACATAAAGGTTACAGCGTTTGCAATGGGTTATCGATCGATCTACGCACGCTCGCCTACATTACCAACCATAGGAATGTTAGCTCGGCATAGTCCTCCGATGGTAACTACGGAATTGCTACTCGAAATCATAAATACTCGGACTACCTTAAATATCGCGCATCGAAATGGTAGATGCCTACACTACGCTGAACAGAAAAGCTACGCTACAGTAAAAAAAAAAGAAGGTAAAAGCCATTTGAGTCTGAAACAGATAAATGTCAAACTATATTAATTACTCGAAGCCCACCGTGACTTCGGCTTTCGTTGTGTGTTGTCACTCTCCATTGTCTCTTTCGACGTCCTCGCATTCCAATTTCTGTTTCCTATATACAAGAATCATGATGCATGCTCGCACAGCTTCCGCTGCCTGTACTCTTCGCATCTCCCTAACGGCTTGAAAATCTCCTCCGTTCCCAATCCTTGAGTATCTCTCGATTCGTTCTCCAGCGGATCACGGAAACCCCATAATACTGCGTTAATCGAGGATTATCCTCGAGGAAAACCTTTCCCCGAACTCCAGGCCGCCCCGTTACGGTTCACTTTGAATAATTAGGCGTGATCTGACACGAGCAACCGTGGGGAATCCAGAATACGTCGGTGTACAATTGGTTCCCGCTTCCTTCCAGGGCGACCAATCGCTTCTGGACATATTGCTGCTGACACTTGCTGGTGTAACCAGCTGGGATGGAGCAGATACCGTTGCACACGCTTGTTCTGGAAGAGACGGGAGATGCGACGGTTGATTTCGAGCTTCGCTTGAAACACATAGCGCGAGGCGAAACGTTGCGAGGCTACTCACGTGCATCTCTCGCTCTTCACGAGTTGCGTGTACTTCTGGTTCTGGTCCTGAAGATTCACCACGTACATCCAGTTCCCTTGATTGTTCAGAGCAGCCCTGGGCGTGATGTACTGCGCGTCAGTTGGACAAAGTGAAATGGCGTCTAGATTGGACTGCCTCCTTTCACGCGTCTTGCCCAGTTTGCTGTGCCTCAACAACGGGTTCTCGTACAGTGTGCGGAGTGCGACTCTGCTGCTCCTCGCGTATCTAGAAATAAACGTTCCTTCGCATTAATTAGCTGTCTCGCTTGAAGCTTAGCGACAGTAGTATCGATTGTTCGCGACGTAATTCAATAAGGGAAAGAACGAGGCGAAGATCTACCAGGGCACTGCGCGGTAGATCCAAGGATCTATTCAAAAGGATCAACATCTAGAGCAGTGATGAGCAACCCGCGGCCAGCATTTGGCCCTCCTGCCAACTGACCTACCGCCTACAATTAAAAAGAACATTTTATCGTAAATCTACGCGAGAAATTACGCATTCACCCCATACATTAAAATTCTTTCATCAGTATAGCAAAGTATCTAATATTGCGGCTCGCGTAGAATATTAGGTTTCCACTTTTGGCCGGCTACGGGCGAAAGGTTGCTCGCGTAGAGGATACCCCGAAGTAACAGAAACCGATCGACGAATCCCCCACTGGCACCAGCTCGAAAAATTCAAACCACACGCTCGACAGCTACGGCAACTCGACTTTTATCACTGAAAGCTTTACGCTCCAAGTTTCACCGCGACAGGATTCGCCAGCGCGAGGCGTTCTACCAACGCCATCCATCATCCTTGAAGCTCGTCGAGGAGGCGGAGGAGAGAAAAAGGCGGTAATAGAGCGTGGCAACGTTAAACAGTATTATCAGAGCGGTCGTCCAACGCGTCCGTGAGTAATCACCTGTTTGCCCACCATGCTTGACCCTGCCCGAACGAGTTCAAGGATCCCGGCTGAGGGTAGAAGGGACGTTCGACGGGCCCGCGTTGGCTACCAGGGTGTACAGGATACTTGGCGGTCGGCGTCCCATCGATCAGAAACGGATTCCTCTGCGGCTGAGCGGGCGTGGTGTATCTGTAACTGCGATTCAGAAAGAGACGCACGGCGTCGAGGGACACCTGGGTGGTTCCGCCGCGGATAACAGAGGGATTAGCATTCAAATTACCCATTCTGGTTGGTGTCGTTCGACGGGGATCCATAAATTAAGGCCGGCTGCTCTCTCAGAGGATACTGCGACGGCACGAACGGTATCGCTTGCGTGTGTAATTGCGGCTCAACTCGCGGGGTGTAATCGTAACCCTCGGAGTAATCTGGGATTGACCTTGAACAAAATTCATTTGCTCTGATTTTAGTGGGTGTTCACTAATTCACCACCTAAGGGGAGGCGGGCAATCTCAATCTGGATGATCTACAAAGTTACTCTTGTCTCAAGGCTCAATTACTATCGTCTCTTGATATTTAATTTGCTTTTAAAGTCCCACTCAGGGGGTTACTCGTCGAAGAGTTAACGAATACGATGAATTATCTACCTGTACACTTTAAAGTCGTCTTTGGACTCGTCTTTCAGCGCCGAGCTGAAGTCGAAGCTGCACTTGTCCACGAGAAACTTGATCAGCTGCCTGAGAACAGAAGGAACACGTGTGTGCAATGGAGATAATACAGATTCCAAGGCGACAGAGTCGATAAAAAGAAATGGGACGGCATAGTTTCTTCGCTGCATTCTCGCGACGAACTTCGACCCAGCGCGATGCAAATTACCACTGACATTTGTCACGATACCGGACCCAGCCGTTGCTCAAGACTTCTCGCCGGGACTTTAATAGAATCATTTTAAAGGCGAATAAAAAATTGCTTATCTCCCCATGCGTTATTCATGGCTTCACGGAAGCTAGGTTCTACGACCTATCCTATCTTACTCAAGCCCACATAGCCATTTTCGGAACGGAAACCGATTAAACAGAGAGGGATAACGGGAATAGATAAAGTTGCATTAACCAGCGCGCGAAGCTTATGCTCCAGAGGATCACCTTCCGAACTCCCGTCGTCTAACAGTCGCTTCGACGAAAGCTGCTTCAGGATGTGAAAAGTGTATTGCGCAATCCTCTGTAACAGCTCAGCTCTCTTCGATCATCGCTCGCCCGGTGTGTACCTTCCCGCTAGCTTTCCCACAGAGAAAACAGTCTCCTGCCCCTACGAGCTTTCATCTTCCTATTCCTAAATTGCGTGTTCGACGATTTCAAAGCTACCAAGTCCGCGTATACTCGAGTTATTATCGTTCGCTGACGTAAAATTTCGCGATGGTCCGGCGCTAAGTGTCCGCGCAAACACGACGAATTACTGCGCACGAACGGGGTGCCGCCTGCGGACGCCGAAACTTTCTCCGCGGTGAAAGACACGCTAGAGATGTGTCTCGATGTTTAATTCATGGAATCCGCGCCTAAAAGCTGGTTTCTCGCCGCTGCTCGACCGTCGGGCTGGATCACAGGCTGCATCTCGATCGCGTCGCTTCCCGTCAACGTCCACCGACTTTCGAACAAGCGTTGCTCGTCAATGGACGGCGATCGGGGGGACACTATTGACCTCGAAACGACGCTTCGGTTCATTCTCAACCGGTGCTCGCTTCCCAGCGGGCTCCTCGGTTACACTGGCCGATTCGTGGCATCGATAAAACGAGAACGATCAAGGAAGCGAAGGTGCGCTGGAGTTTGAGGCTCGAGGAGGAAACGATCTCGACGTGAACTCTCTCAGAAACGCCGGGAAATGACAGACAATACGGGGTATTAATGTTTCCTGTTATGCATCTTGCGTCACCACGCGTCCCCGTGCAATTGCTCGGAACTCGTTCATCGGCGACGAACGCGAGTCGTCGCTAATTTATCGAAAGACTGCCCCAGTGTCCGAAGCAAGGGCGCACCCAGAGGGGAGGTAAGCGGCGCTGACACCCCCAAAGAGAGAGCTTTGTAAAGAGAAAAGAAAATTGTATTTTATTATTGAAATAAATTTGTATAATCACCTAATGAAGGTTTATTGAATTTGCGTTAAAAATATTTTCATTCCCTCGGCTCGGCTCCCCCTAAGATCAAATCCTGAGTGCGTCTTTGATCCTAAGGACGCGAACGAGCGCACTAATTTCTTAAGCTTTGAAACCTCTCGGAAGGAGCATGTTGTATTTCGCGATTCTCGCGGCACTCGGCTTGAATCGCTCTAGATAAACATCCCCCAAGATTCTTACGCAAGATCTCCACGCACGACTGCTCAGTTTCCCAGGGTCAACGGAGCTTTGACTTCGCGTGCAAGTGAACAGGGGCAGGAGTAATGCGGAAATGCAGATATAATTCTGTGTCGCATCGAAACCAGCGGCGCTGATTACGTGTTACGCGAATGATCGCTCGCGACGATACGTACACACGGTCTATCAGGTTTGCACGCCTGGCCTGCCGACGATAGGACACCGAATGGCGATCGGGGCTCGATCGTAGCGGTTTCGATAATTGTCTAGCAGGGCATGACCGCGGCAAGGCCACGGTCACGCTACGCTGATCAAGGAATTAAACGTATCGGAACCGGCGTGGCATTCCTATTTACGTCGCCGCTCTTTTTTACGTAACCGTCGATCGCTTTCGGATCGCGAGCTGGCTTCGGCGTAAGAAAGGAATACGTCGAAACGGTCTAAAAGTCGTTCAAACTAACGCTGTTGAATATTAAGCGATTCCACTATGAAGAAAGAAAGTTGAACACCGATTCCGTGTATGCGTAGCAAGTAACTTTGAATACAAGACTTACGTCGATCGTCCACCGCCGCAACGCAACTGCAGGGTTTTACGATTTTTTAATCGGTCGAGTTAGCTCATTTGTAGATATAAATGTATGGAATATCGAGAAGTTCCGCAAGCAGGCGAAAAGGCCCAACGAATACAGAAAATCTAGGGTAGATGCACCATTTGTGGCCACTTTAAGGTATTACCAGTTTTGGCCACTTCTTAAAAAATATAATATTTTCCCGTGTAAGCAATAAATGTAACCTTATATTTCTGGCGGTATATTAAGGAAAATATTTATGATGTGAAAATCTCCGCATAATATCGATGAGCAAGCAATGTAAAAACAGGAGAATTAAGCAAATGGCCAAAAACGGTGCAATGGCCACAAACGGTACATCTACCCTAATTGTTCGCCAGCCGCGTGCACCGCTTTGGTTACCGAAAAATCTTTCTCGGTCGCGCACGGAGACCTAGCGAACGAAACGAAGTGCAAGTGACGCAAGAGCGCGACGATTTGCAGGATATCGCTGGGACAATTTCGCGCCCACTGTCCCAGGACTTTCCCTTCCTGAAATTCGGCACACACAGTTCGGCCGATTCGTATGCAGAAGCCGTGCCGAGAGCGTCGCGCGGAATACGAACGGCGAGGCGGTGAGTCGCGTTTCTGTAAATTCTAGATTTTTTGGACACTCGCGGAAGCGGTTTAACTTGTCATTGAGTAATAGCTCGCCAGCGAGCCTAGGGCGTGCTGAACGGTGCGATTGTTTCGCGAGATCGATCGATCCCGTGGACCTTTCTGCGAGCTAATTCATTTCCAGCGAATGACTCAATCGTTTCGAGTGCTCCGCGTGTTCTATTGATCCGAGGATTTTTCTAGGGAAGCTTTAGCAATCGTCTAGCTGGGCGTCGATTCATGATCCCAGATGCTGGCGCGTGTTGTATGGTCCCGTTCTTTAGATTGTCTCGGTTGATCGACTGGTCCGGCAACGGGCTATAGGGGACCGATACCTTGAAACGATATTCCCGTCTCGTTCTTGCGTAGCTGTTAACAGCCGGTATTATCATGCAAATGCGATAATAGGTCTGACATCATAGACCTGCGATGCGGTACCCACGAGCATTGTTCACGCGTAAGTGGCACACCGAAACCACCGATCTTTTTCGCGAATCTCGCGAAAACGCGTCCGGTGGTTGTTACGTGGCCGCCACCGTTCTCCTAATTCATCGACATTCGGCGAGGAAGATTATTCGTCTGCGGAACCTGAAAGGGCGTAACGAAGGTCATTGAGTCGACCCTTGTGACGAGTAATGAAGTTTAATCAAGTTTAATCGAACGGAATGGGTTCCTTATCGTTACAACTGAGCAGAGGTAACTCGATTCTGATAAAAGAGCTTTGTCGGCGAGATTGCTCTGAATCCTGTAGCGATACCACATGAGCGAAGGAAAGATGATGGTTCCATTAGATTGTAAATTGTACGAGTACTTTATAAGCTACGCTATGGGATACTTTTTTCATAGTACTAGCTTAAACGAATTCAACTCCTTACCGAGGATAATGATCGAGGCTTTCACAGAACGTTTGCCCAGGCTTCGCGCAATTAGGCCTGTGCCCTGGAGGCGCAGGAACAAAGGGTTCGTAGTGAGGTCGTCCTGGACACCCGTACTCCAGGCAAGGCCCGCTGTGTCCGTTCGCCAAGGTTATCTGTAATTGAAAGAACGCACATGACGCGAAAGGATGATCCGATGTATTAAATTAAAATGCATTAGCGCTAACGATTCGCGAGACCTCGAGTTCCATTTAAACAGAACTGTGGGCAGTGGCGGATTTAAGGAATAAGGCCCAGGTCGCAAACGTTCCGAGGGGCCCATTTTCTTCGGGAACATGGCTAAGTGTAGTAGAACAGAAAAAAAATATAGTGTTTGCATAAAATCTTTTTTTTTTTGAAGATGAGGCCCTAGGGGGCCTTCTGGGCAGGGGTGGGCCCCGTCTGGGGACGGTAACTGCTCATCGGCCGCCCGTTAAATCCGCCACTGGCTGCGGGCACTTTACACCCAAATTTGATTCATTTTGAGAAGCTATATGCAGGGGAATGTGATAATCAGCAGGAAATGGATGCTTGTATGCATTTGATGCGAGCGAGGTTTGCATAGAATGCTGATGAAACGAGATTACAGGGACTGACGTAATCAGAGCGCTGGTTCTATAAAACTCTATAAGGGTTATTAGGAGAAATCTGTGGTCGGTTGCGAAATCCGAGTGAATCATGCTTCTATGAAATGGTTTCATTGACTCGAGGCATCCTATAGGTATGAAGGAATTACTCGGATCATCTCGAAACATTATTCTCATAAATATCAAAGTAATGCCCAGTTGGGTCGTATCACTAAGACCATATGCAATTGGGGTTGCTCTCTATTAGTTAAGTCATATATTCTAAATAGAAGAGGACGCAGCCCTAAAAGTTTTAGATATGAAACTGAAGATTGAAATCTGTGTAACAAGTGGCGCGAGCAGAGTTTAGTCAAATTCTATGTCCGAGTCTGAGTAGAGTAGCGTAGTCGATCGCTAACCGTGATAGAGATCGCGAAATAGACAGGAAACGCCAGCGTGCGTTATCAAAATCATCGCTAGGTGAAAATGAAGACCCACCATTCATAAATCTACTCCCATTGGCCTATTTTCGGCGGTGAAATTTTGAAATAACCCGTGCTATCTGATTCAGCCATTAAACGGATTTAAGTCTGATGTAACATCCTTGCGCACCGGCGTTTACAAGCTTTCTTATGCCACTTTCAATTGACTCATAGTATGGCACAGCCGATACCACTTTTTCTCGATCCCAGAGTCGGCCTGTCGATCCCTAAGTAGTCGTTCGAATATCGCGAAGTCTGCGATAAACGCTCATATCGCGAGATTGAATGGCGTAATAGCGTTGGTACTAATGAAGTGAATAATACTTCGACCTATCATTCAGTAAGAAGACCTCGAATTTCAAAATTTAGAAAGCAAAGCAATACCCTACAAAATTGGAAAGCAGAAGTTCAGCATTTATAGATTTTACTGAACCTCGCTATAGGGCGTTACAAAACGTCACAAAGCATTGGCACTTAAACCTATGCACGCTGGGCAGTCTTCCCCCGAAGCTTTCAAATGACTGACACAAAGGTAGTCATACCCTTCGACTACTTTTATAGCTCTAAATTGTTCCTTGAATTACGT
The DNA here is from genome assembly GCA_910592295.1 of Andrena haemorrhoa. Taxonomy (NCBI): domain Eukaryota; kingdom Metazoa; phylum Arthropoda; class Insecta; order Hymenoptera; family Andrenidae; genus Andrena; species Andrena haemorrhoa. Next base: position 20,105,571 of record OU342943.1, read on the forward strand.
TATGCGCTAAACAAAATCGCTACATTTCACTCGGCTTTCACGCTGCGATGAATCACATTTCATAGAACGCCGCCCGACACGACGTACCTACGCGAACTCGGTCACCTGTGCCCGCCCGAAAATGCGTGACAACTCGAAAGATAGCCGCCTCGAAACAGTTCCACTTTCACGCAACAACGATCGCTAGAAACGCGCCCAATGTCGCGGCACTTGCATTGGAAACGCCGCGAATGCCCAGAAGTCTCCGCGAAATTTTACGCGATCACGTTTCAGGGGCCATGACTATCGCGACGGAGCGATCGATGAAACGCGATTTCAGGCAGCCCTCGATTTCGAGAATGTTTAATTCACCGGCGAGCTGACGGGTTGCACGTTTTCGTTATCGTTCCCGGCCGCGTTACATTTGTATCTCCTCGTAGTAAAAGTTCCATTTCGATCGCCCTATATGTGCACACACGATGGTGCCTTGCACCGTTGCACCGGGCATGAAAACTGCGTGTTCTAATCTCCAGGATCGCTGAACCGATTCGAGCAAAACGTGACGCAATCGCTGCGGCGATTGCTGCAGGCTATCGTTCGAGCCGCTTCAGTACGCCGCGAATTCTTTTTACTTTTTCCAATTGGCAGCTAATAGGGGGCGGTTTTAATTCACGCAATTACCTCGTGGATACGTATTATCGCTTTCGATCTGTTATTAAGGATCTTAGAGGTTCGCGATGTTATCGCAAGATCAATCTTTCTAATGCAACATAGTCGAAACACGCATCTCTACTTACCATCATCAGTACACCCAGAAACTCTCTCATTTTCGGTCGAAAGATGGCAGGCGTCAGTAGTCGGTCACCGTGGCGAATCCCACTTAAAGACAACTCACCACTTCTCTCCACCAGCCGTGTCCACACTTGTCTTATCGTTCTCAATCAGAACGTAGCGCGTACACCTTTCGTGAGGGGCAGGTGTCCCGACGGAAACCGTAACGGCTAAATCACATAATTAGTGTCGCGTGAGTCTCGCGAGAGCCGAATTTCCCGCGACACGATAAGCTGTCGATTACCTGTTCGTGGAAGCACGTGCCGGTATCCGCGAAAGGATGCACCTCGCAACGATGCGTAATCATCGAGTCGTTCGCGACACGATCGTAGACAGGTATTGCCGGCCGCGGGAAGATAATAATAGACCCCTCGCCGGGTGGACAATTAATCTTTCCTCGACGATCGAATTGAGAAACAATCGGGCACGTGTGATTCACTGGGACGGACGTTTTAACGCCCGCGCGAGTCAATGGAACGCTTCTTGTCCTTCCGTCCAGAGAAAGAGAAGCTAATCTGCAAATCTCAGGCGTGACAGCCGTGGCTAAAGCGGCAGTCGAGTTCACATGGTAGAGTGATTACAGCCACCGCTATATGGCGGTATAGTCGTACTGCCGAGGAGGCCGCGCGACCGTCGATGCTTCAGTCACCGTCCACTGTCACTCGTATAAGTATATTGTTGGGTCCAGACTTCGCTCGGGGCCTGTCCCGCGCGATTTTACGCGCGACGATCTTACCTATAGAAACGCGGGTAACACCAGCCGTACGTACGCCTATACCCGCGTCCGTACCCCTTCCCCTGCAAGCGTGCACGAGTTCCGATCTAGCGTGGGGTAGGGTGGGCTGCACGAGCGATATACTTTCACTGACGTCCGCGCTGTACGCCGTCTGGGCGACCTTATACGTTGACAAGATCATGAGTAGTCCTTTTCCTGAAAGGTGTCGTCAGAACGAGATCACTGAAATCCTGTTGGCTAGAAGGCCGACAACTTGCCGTTTTCTTCTTATATTCTTTTTCTGAGGGGGGAGGAATCGTTTGGAAATTGAATGGACAATGAGTATCATGCGTGACTTGGTACGTGCGAGAGTTTCGATTAAGGTACCATAATTTGTCTACGGTTCCTAACGTTGAACCACAGTTTAGGTATAGGATAGACCTAACGCCAGTAATGTTAGGTGTGTTCTATACCTCGTCTGACCCAAGCCTTTTTGGAGTTCCTGCCACAAACTGAAATACCGACTCGAGCATTCAGTCACAGACCAGGTATAGGATAGACCTATCACCTTATGGATGTTCGTGTCGCCACCCAAACTGTATTACCGACCCATAATTTGAGGACTGAATGTAGTGGCATCTGCTCATGAACAGCGTCCAACTCAGCAACTACTCTGAAATGTGTTAAAATACTGAAAAGTGTGTGCTTGCTTGTATACGTGTGACTTGTTTAGAGTGAGAGTTTGCATAGAGGGCAGGCTTTCGTTACGCTGCACTTTGGCTCGATTTTGTTCAGAAACTGAAGGACGTTTAACCCTTTCGCGCCTAGCGTGGGATACATCCGACGTCCGCGGAACAATCCCAAATAGCCCGGCGTCGAATATATCCGACGTCCGCAAGACGATCCAAAATGCCTAGCGTCGGATATATTCGACGACCACGAAACGATTGCAAAATACATTATATATATATATGTGTAATATGTATATTGACGGCTAGCATCGCCGTCGCGAAAGGGTTAAAAACCTGAAGTGCTTCGGTAATCGTGTGCCGATGCTAGTAACTGCTAGTAACTAAAGAAACAAGTATGTATGTCACTCAGAATTATTCTTCGAAATATTTCTGCAAATATTCCTGGAACTATTCATTTACTTTACAAGTTCAACTACTTGTAAAATGTAACATTAATAATTAATACTGTGTAATACGTATAAGCATTAACATTCATTTATCGAACGATTAAACATTCAAAATAAAAGAGAATTCATTCGGCGCAGAAAATCATTTCCAAGTCCAAGGCCAAATCTTATTAATTGCGTGATTTCTCGAGTTGTATCGATCATAGTTAATAATTATTTATACTAGGCGGATAGGGTAATTGTTGTTAACATGATTTTTCATAGTAATAGCTATTGGAATTAATATTTTAGCGGAATTATCAATTTCTGTCGAATTCGAAGGCCAGGCCAAATGTTATTAATTGCGTGATTTCTCGAGTTATATCGATCATAGTTAATAATTATTTATAGTGGGCGGTTAGGGTAAATGTTGTTAACATGATTTTTCATAGTAATAGCCACTGGAATGAATATTTTAGCGGAAATATCAATTTCTGTCGAATAATTAACTGGTTTTCGCAATTGAAGTCAACCGTCGACCTTGTTGTGATCGCGGCTGTTGTTCCCCAAAGTGGGGAGTCTAACACGCACCCCTAGACTATCAGTCGTCGTCGGCCGTCTGGGACGGCAGGACCTCCGGGCACGCGGGAGCTCCCTGACCACCCGGACCCCCCGGACCCCCCGGACCCCCCGGACCCCCCGGACCCCCTGGACCCCCTGGACCCGTCGGACCACCAGGACCCCCCGAGCCCCCTGCGTCTCTTGGATCTCTGAACCTGCTGAAGCGGCTACCTGTCTGCATTCATAGCATTGAGACTGTGTTCAACGATCGGTGAGTGGTACATTTTAATTTTTTCAATTTTTCTGCATGCTATTGAACAAATGATTGTCACAGTGCTCGTAGCGAGCACTGTGACCACGATTACATACTTAGTACTCATGAATAGTAAGATTAACGCGCGTGCTTCCAAATGTTTAATACAGACAAAAACAATATGTAAATAAATTTCAAATTCGAGGTCAAAGTTCTAATATCGCGGTTTAAATATTCCAAATTATTTTTCTGGAATTTTATAATCAAAGCTTGATGCTTTGAATAGTATCAGCTACTAAACCTAAAATTGTATACATGACGGAAGAACTTGCACGCGGCGTAGTTTCAACAAGCCATAGTCCTAGCAATAAGTCTTAGTTTAAGAACTTTAGACGTAAGACTTTTTCCAAATTTTCAAAAATGCATTGGTCGAATATGGACCAGAAATATTTCGTAGAAATGGGTTACTTTCGTAGGTACCTCCACGTTGGTGTAGCCTGGACTTGGTAACGTTTTCCAATGCATTGCGTCTTGCAAAACGTTATCAAGCTGAAGCCTACGATCTAATTTACGGGTCCAGATCGAGCCAAACTTACATTCGGTGAGTTTGGTTCTGTCTGGACATCTATTCAGAAATGCACTTGCGTACTTCGAGCGATAAGCTTCTGTTCCGCCTCGTTCTTTTTAAATATAAGAGTGCCAAACGCACTCTTCTAGAAATACAATTCGACTTCGATCGCTGATTTCGATTTCGCGCATGGTGTGCTCGCCCTTCATAGGCCGGCTGTGCTGGGTACAACTTATTACGGCTTTACACAGAGGACCATTGTTAGACGATGATGTGCGCCAGTTCGTGACCATTCTGATTTTCTAGTTATCGCGCCGATACCGGGCTTCGGTCCACCTCGGCCCGCTCTGTGGTCTCAGATGGCTCGTTATCGGTCACGCTCGCCATGGCTGTGTACAGTCGTGATATGGAGTACGCCATGTAGAAACGAAATTTCGGTGGATCGAGGGTGAATGTTCGCGCTGCACCGCGTCTTTCGGTCCTTTAGTCGTTTAGTCTCTTTTGCAATCTCAATCGGGAGATTCGTAGCTTTCGCATATCCCTCGAAAGTTACGCAAGTGCATATTTGCAATAGATTATGCCACTAGGGCCCATTGTAAAGAGTGCGATAGGCTAGATTTAAGGGTGGAGGTATGCTTGCTTGTTGAGAGTGACATCTTTTACTTTTGCTTTCGCTTACAATTAGCTTCACCGTGTATCGTATCGTTTCCCATCTAATATACTTTTAGAGACTTGGCATAGTGTCTCTTTTATTCCTTACTTTCAATTCTCTTTACCTTTCTTTCCGGAAATATAATTCGCTCTCGGGAGAGATCTTGAATTAGCACAAGATGCTCGGGCACGATACACTCGCCTGTGCAAATTGTCGGCTTTGTGATGGGAGCGCGTATTGCAGCTGCATGTGATTTAATTGTGAGGCGGGCTGCTGTGATTCTGACCCCTCAGGCGGGGCCCCGAGCGGGGAACTCCCGTTAATGGGGGGGCTGGATGAATGGTGGTACCGTAATAGCGTTTTGTCTGTGCAACTGCAATGCGTGAGTGTATCTAGTAGCTCGAGATCTCTCGCGACGGCGAATCCGTGTCCGTGTGTCAATTATTTTTCTATCTCCGCAATGAGATACTTAGAGTCTATTTGTCACTTGAAAGCAATGCAAGCGTATCTCTAAAATTTACGAAAGAAATTGTAATGGGATATGTGTAGAAAGATCGACGAGAATGTCTGTTACGTGCGCATGTTAACCCTTTGGACTTTAAAGTAAAGTCTTTGGAAAGAGTTCTAGTAGTCTTTTACCTTATAGTGCAATCACGGTCCAAAGGGTTAGTATACCAAAGCATAGTCTGTTATGCTTATTCTGCGAAAACTAAATGTAGAGTGGCGTGTGTGGCTGCGAAACATAAAAAATTAAGCCAGGCGCGTCTATATAGTTTTAAGCGCATCATCGAAGCATTCGCCGAGGGATTCGCCGAGGGATTCGCCGAGGGATTCGCCGAGGGATTCGCCGAGGGATTCGCCGAGGGATTCGCCGAGGGATACGCCATGGTTTCCTCTGTTGAATTCTTTAATAAAGATGGGTTTGCCTGATTTATTTTATTTCATGCATGTCTTCTATGGGTTTGCATCATTTATTCGATTTTATGTATTGCTTCAATGGTTTTGCATCATTTATTCCCATTTTATGTATTTTCCTAGTTTCCTCCCAAGGCTATTACACCATTACTAATATACCATATTTGATTATTTCAGCATTTTTTCAAAATAGTGAAAAGTGATAGTGAAAAGTGATAGTGAAAAGTGACAGTGAAAAGTGACAGTGAAAAGTGATAGTGAAAAGTGATCGTGTAAAGTGGCAGTGCATGGAGTATTTAAGACCCCATGCAAAAATTGCGAAGTAGTCACTAAATCATTAGCTTTGTTGCTCGTTTGTTGGCTCCTCATCCGTGATGAGGAGGTCGCCGCTGGTTCCTTTTCCGGAAGCAAGCGACTGAGCATGGAATCGGTATGGGTGGATCGGTTCCATCCCTTGGTGTTCTTGTCCAAAGGGAAAAGTTTCGGGCGTAGGGGGTGTACCTTTTGGTACACTGCCTGCGTAAGTCACCCGGTCCGATACCCATGCTCCGTGTTAGACGGCTCAAGTCAGGTCACGCTTAGTGTTGCTCCTGGCGAGTCGCATCGGTGCCCAGTCTCCGTGTTGGACGGCTCAAGTCAGGTCATACTTAGTGTTGCTCTTGGCGAGTTGCATCGGTGCAACGGGAATCGTCTGGGAGGCGCCGAGCGCTTTTCCCTTTCGTCTCGGACATTAGGGTGGTAGGAACTGCGCCATTCAATACTCTTTTCATGCTTACCCTTCGTCTTTGTTTCTTTCCTGAATTTTTTTTAATCGAGTGATTGCTTGGCAGTTCCCTAGATTCTACATCTAAACTGAAGGGATCGATGGAACTTTGTAAAATTGCGAAGTAGTCACTAAATCATTAGTTTTGTTGCTCGTTTGTTGGCTCCTCATCCGTGATGAGGAGGTCGCCGCTGGTTCCTTTTCCGGAAGCAAGCGACTGAGCATGGAATCGGTATGGGTGGATCGGTTCCATCCCTTGGTGTTCTTGTCCAAAGGGAAAAGTTTCGGGCGTAGGGGGTGTACCTTTTGGTACACTGCCTGCGTAAGTCATCCGGTTCGATTACCCAATCTCCGTGTTGGACGGCTCAAGTCAGGTCACCCAGGTGTTGCTCCTGGCGAGTCGCATCGGTGCCCAGTCTCCGTGTTGGACGGCTCAAGTCAGGTCACACCTGGTGTTGCTCCTGGCGAGTCGCATCGGTGAAACAGGAATCGTCTGGAAGGCGCCGAGCGCTTTTCCCTTTAGACTCGGACAGCAGGGTGGTAGGAACTGCGCCATCCAATACTCCTTTCATGCTCACCGGTAGTCTTTCCTTTTTTCCTGAATTTCTTTTACTCGCGTGATTGCTTGGCAGTTCCCTAGCTTCTACGTCTAAACCGAAGAGACCGATGGAACTTTGTTTCCATCCATCTCTTTGGTTTAGTAGGGTTTCATGTGCAGGGAGATCGATGGAACTTTGATTCCATCTATCTCTCTACGGGTCTCGAAACGCAGCAACCTCCTCGTGGTGAGACCTGGTAATCGGTGAGAACCGAGCTGATAGCTGTGATTGTTAAATATTCTAATTAGATATAAGAATTTCTTTAACTTGCAATACTATGGTACAATGTAACTTGGAATGTTGTTTGATTGTCCGTACCAGACCCGAGAACACGAGTACAGTGTAAAGATAAAAGAATAACTGCAAGTTGGAATATTTCGGCGAGATACTGGAACTGATGGGTTTTTGACGATTTTTAAAGTCCTCTCTGCTCCAGGACGTTGTTGAATATACCAAGGTACAATTCCTTGGCGCGGTATTCCACGTTACATCGCGAAAGCGTATCTTCCACAAATAATGTTGTTGTTTGAATAGGACAGCAAGGTTAAAAGGCGAATGTGTTCTTGTTTTCTTGTGATCCTTCTTTCTCTGTCGTTGCACGGAATACGTTTATAAAACGATCTTTAAAATGTTACTCTAACAGAATCATTTGTAAATCGCGGGTTTCGAATGACCTAAATTTTTAATTCTTGAATTCTAATTCCTACCACGCGTAGCGTTACAATCTGAGTCGAGACTTCACCGGTAACGTTGCACGTGGCACGAAAATGGTAAGGGGGCTCGCGAGCCCCCCGAGCGTGTGACACAAAATTACATTGCATGACAGGTCTATCCTATACGTGGTCTGTGGTGATAGGTCTATCCTATACCTGGTCTTTTTTTTTTCACCTGGAGGAAAATCCCTAACGGATACCCCGTCCCCCGGGGGAGGGACGGGGTTATGTGGGGTTTGCACCCACTAAAAAACTCCAGGGTGGCCTCCTGACTGAGGAGGTCCGCACGGGGGGGGGGGGAGGACTTGGGCGAGATCCAAACAGGACGATGCGTTCGCCACCTCCCCTCCAGTGCACTGGTACCTCTCCTGCCAAGCCCCCCGCAAATACGGGGGGCCCATCCTGGATGGGGGGGGGGGGGAGGAACCTCCACCGGTTAAACTCTTTTCGAGTTATGACGCGGTGGCGCGATGGAACCACACATCGCGCCACCTCTCGCTCGGACCGCTGTTAGAGGCCGACGAGCCCCCGCTCGTCGAACCCTCTCGGTTCCGCAGGCCTATAAGCTGCAATAAAACGGAAGGCCAGCCACTCGGTTGCTGGACAGCCACACCCCGACGCACGCTCCGAGACCCCCGCGCCCAGAGCTCCCACGCTATGGCCGAAGGCGCGCGGGGGGGCGGCTGCCCCGACCCCCGCATCCGCCCGAAGCTGCTCTTCCTTGCCCCCCACGGGCACCCCTCCAGTCTGCTCCTGCGCGTGCACCCAACCTACAGGGGTGTCCCTCCCACTCTCGCACCCGTTCTGTCTCCTCCTTAACGGACATAACTACCTCCGCGAAGGAGGACACAACGGTCCAATCCTCTCTACTCCTGAGCATACGCTGAACTAAGGCAGGCATGCCGAGGTCGGGTCCCACATGAGACTTGAGGACCCGGCGCTCCACGTCCCATTCCGGGCAACCTTTCACTGTGTGGTCGACCGAGTCCATGTCGCCAGAGCCGCAGTGGTGGCACCGCGGGGATGCCTCCCGACCGATCCAGAACAAGTACTCGCCGAAGCATCCGCCTCCGGTCAAGACCTACGTCAGTCGGAAGGAGAGCCTGCCGTGGCTGCGCCCCACCCAACGGCCGAAAATGGGGTAGAGCGCCCCGACAACGCGTCGGCCGATGTGTTCGGGTCGCGCCATCCTATACCTGGTCTGTGGTTTAGACCTCTTTTTTTTTTTTTTTACCTGGAGAAAATCCTTAACGGATACCCCGTCCCCCCGCCAGGGTCTGTGATCTCAGGATTCAGGGCATGCGAGCTTTTTTATCGGCTTCGTCTCGCGTGCAACATTATCGATTCAGTATCGGGGAATCAGTCGGTACTTCGGCTAGTGCGAGAAACCTCCGTAAGATGTCAGGTCTGTCATACTCCTGTGCCTCGTCTGTGAATACAGTGAAAGCAATAACGACAGTACAAATGGTTGCCACAAGATGACGTAACGGCGTCCCGCATAAAATTCATTTTTGCCCTACTCCTATTACTGTAAATTAGTATACACATAGAGCACCCAGGAAAGGTGCGAACAAGAAGTAAACATATTCGGAGCACCTTTCGTACGGTGCAGCTGTTACGTATAATCATTGCTCCGAGTGAGTTGGCTGAGTTGGTGGCGCTAGATCTCATGTGAAAGGAATCTGAATCCCTCGGACTGGAATCCATACGCCCCTGTTACGGCGTATTGTAATCATAAGCATGGCGACTATTACTTCATCGCGTGTAGACGATCTCGTGCAGACTGTTACGCTACATAATCCACGGAAGCTACTGTTCACAGGCTACATCCTGCCCTCCGCGCTGTTGCACGTTTTATGGATCTACAGTTGGATTTTCATTTACGGGATCGACGAGTATTATGACGCGGGCCTAGTGGGCATCGCGGCTATCGGCTTGTTACAGATTTTCATATGTTTGTGTTGCCAGTGGTCGGTGCACGTGCATACTTTCCTAAATTGCAGCTCGGTGAGTTGATAACACTTGCGGCATAGTAACGATTACGCCGATTCAACGGCTCGCACGTGCTAGTCGCCTCGTTCAATATGCTTCGTTAACGTGGCATCCATTTGAACCGGCCTTCTGCTGGTTCAGGTCCCACTACTAATTGGCGGGAACGTTTGAATCCCTACGGCTGGAGTGCGCACGTAATCTCCCGCGGAACGTTAAATATCGCACTGTTTTAGGAGAAAGATCCTTATAAGGCGAAGATAGCAAAGGTAGTTCCTACTCCAAACAATGGAAGCTCGGAGCTCGTTAAACTATACCATTCGGAGCAGCAGGAGCCGTGGTTTATATTCCAGAAGACCAAATATCTTTGGGACCCGCATAAAAAACGCTTCGAAGGCCTTCAGTTTCCTATTAATCATTCTGTTAAACATTACTGCGAATGGAAAGGGTACTTAGACGAAAAGGAGGTTACAGCAGCGGAGGACAAATACGGCAAGAACAAGTGAGCGGACGCTTCTCCGTCGATATAGAAATCATTACCGTAACCACTTGTAACCTTATGCTGCCTTTACGTAGATTAGATATGGTGGTACCAGAATTCAGAGAATTGTTCAAAGAGAGGGCGATCGCGCCGTTCTTTGTTTTCCAAATGTTCTACGTAGCGCTGTGGTGTTTGGACAGATACTGGTACTACAGTATCTTCACTCTCATCATGCTGATCATGTTCGAATGCACGCTCGTTCAGCAGCAACTGCGAAATATGGCTGAGATTAGAAAGATGGGGAATAAACCGTACATGATGATGGTGGGGTTACATTACGCATTACGCGCGAGTAGTGTTCGCCGACAGTATGTTTCATAAGATTATTTCTATCAAAGGTTTATAGGAACAGACAATGGCGGTTCATGTTCACCGATCAATTGGTTCCCGGCGACATCGTGTCGATAACAAGATCGCAGAACGATAATTTAGTGCCCTGCGACATGTTACTTCTCAGAGGACCTTGCGTAGTCGACGAGAGCATGCTAACAGGTGAATAATTATAAGTAAGACGACGCGGTGTACGATGAATTCCTTTCACACGATTCGATTACAAACCCATAGGAGAGTCGGTTCCACAGATGAAAGAGCCAATAGAGGACATCGATGGCAATAGACAATTGGACATAGAGGGCGACGGCAAGCTTCACGTACTCTTCGGAGGCACGAAAGTCGTGCAGCACAGTCCACCTAGTAAAACTGTACCTGGCCTTAAAGGTATGTGTTTAGTTTTATTATCCGAAAGACGGTGCCGTTCGTTTCTTGCACGTTGAAAATTTCAGCTACCGACAACGGTTGCGTGGCCTACGTATTACGTACTGGATTCTCAACGTCGCAGGGTAAACTTCTGAGGACAATACTGTTCGGGGTGAAGCGAGTTACTGCCAATAATTTGGAGACATTCGGTTTTATCCTATTTCTACTAGTTTTCGCGATTGCTGCCGCGACGTACGTGTGGATCAAAGGTACACGGCGTATGAATTCGAAACGTTCGAAGGTGCGTTCGAGTTACTAATGTAGTTGCTGGTTATAGGAAGCGAGGATCCTACTAGGAACAGATATAAACTATTTTTGGAATGTACGCTTATTTTAACGTCGGTTGTTCCACCGGAACTGCCTATTGAGTTGTCGCTAGCCGTTAACACGTCTCTACTAGCTTTATCCAAATTAGGTATGAATGAAATGTATCGAAGTAACGATCATTCGCGCACTTGTTACGTGCTTGTACAATAACGTTCAGAGTTTCATTTCGACAGGTGTCTTTTGCACCGAACCCTTTAGGATTCCATTTGCTGGGAAAGTTGAAATCTGCTGCTTCGATAAGACTGGTACTTTAACTAGTGACAACCTGGTCGTCGAGGGTATAGCGGGGATCGAGTAAGAATCAAACACTTCTTCCGAATAATACGAATCGTGTACGATACACGAGTAATCGTTCGCTATTCAAGGGGAAAAGCAGATGTTCTACAGCTCGCTGACGCGCCTTTAGAAAGTATTCAGGTTCTTGCGACGTGCCATTCGCTTGTACAATTAGACGATGGAATTGTTGGAGATCCACTCGAGAAAGCTACGCTGAAGGCTATTAACTGGAGCCTCACGAAAAGTATGCTGCTGCTTCGTTACAGTTTACAGACTTTAATCCCTGGTACTGTAACGATTCTAATATTAATCTTCTATCAGATGACTCCATGATACCCAGGAAAGGGCAGTCTCCCGTCTTGAAAATAGTGCAGAGACATCATTTCTCGTCGGCGTTGAAGCGCATGTCGGTCGTGGCCGGGTACACGATGCTTGGGTCATCGGAAATTAATTATATGACCACCGTTAAAGGAGCACCGGAGATTCTCAAGAGCATGGTACGCAGCAAAATGAAAAGCTGAATTTCCTTTATCGTTACGATATGTTGTAATGTTTTCTCTCCATCTCAGTTGTCATCCGTACCAGAGAATTACGACACTACTTATTTATCACTTTCTCGTCGTGGTGCAAGGGTGTTAGCTCTAGGATACCGAAAAATCCCCGGCCCATTATCGTCTCAAGATTTGAGGGAACTGACGCGGGAACATTTGGAGAAGAATCTCACTTTCGCCGGATTTGTGATCATAAGTTGCCCTCTTAAACCTGACTCCGAGGCTGTCATCAAAGAGATCGTGGATGCTTCGCATTCGGTGAATATTTAATGCACTAGTTATCCTCGTCATAAATGGTAGAGCAACGTAACGTTGGTTTTACAGGTTGTCATGATCACCGGTGATAATCCATTAACGGCTTGTCACGTTAGCCGCGGTTTACACTTCACGAAGAAACCAATTACGCTTATACTAACCGAGGTCGATGGAGAGTGGATATGGGAAAGCGTGGACAGAGCCATAACTGTACCCTTCGGATTGGAAAATGCCTCTCGTGGCAGTGAAATTTGGCGAGAATACGCTCTTTGTCTAACGGGAGAGGTAAGCCAACTAGTATCCGAAATACTTTCCTTAATGTACATTTCACTCGCTATTCTTAACGTACAACTTACAGGGTCTAACGTATTTAAAAGAATGCGAACGGGAGCTTCTTCGTAAAATATTGCCGCACATTGTGATTTTTGCAAGGTGCGAACCAAAGCAGAAAGAATTTATAATCGTGACTCTGCAAGATTTAGGCTACTCAACGCTCATGTGCGGCGATGGTACTAACGACGTTGGTGCTTTGAAGCATGCTCAAGTGGGTTAGTTGATGACTGAAATTCATCTTTTCTGGTAACGAGCAAAGGTGCTCATGCTAATCGGCTGATTCTGTTAGGTGTCGCGATCCTCTCTAGTCCACCCGAAAGGGTACACACGGATAAGCAGGACCACGTAAAGAGCGAGCGCGCGCTCGCGAACTCGACAGTAGCTAATGGCCCGAGAATGAATTCGAGAGGCTCCGGTAATACTAGAGTGAAATTACAAAAGATACTGAAGGAACTGAAAGAGCAGGAGCAATCTGTTATTGTGAAGCTCGGGGATGCTTCAATCGCGGCACCTTTTACTAGCAAGATGTCTTCGATTCAGTGCAGTGAGTAGGCTGTCTATAAAAAGCTAGGGCGATCCTGCGGTATATAACTTTGGCTTCCGTTTCATTGCAGTATGCCACGTTATCAAGCAAGGACGGTGCACTTTGGTCACGACTTTGCAGATGTTCAAAATTCTGGCACTCAATGCATTGGGGCTCGCGTACAGCCAGTCTGTACTCTATTTAGACGGGATAAAATTCAGCGACGCGCAAGCCACGCTGCAGGGCGTTCTTTTGGCCTCGTGCTTCTTATTCATATCGAGCTCGAAGCCACTGAAAACGTTGTCCAAACAGAGGCCGCTTCCCAACATTTTCAATCTGTATACTATATCGACCGTGCTGCTTCAGTTTGCCGTGCACTTCTTCTCGCTGGTGTACTCGGTAAGGGAAGCGACTTTACTGTCTCCAAGGTAAGTGTAAAGGAATGCGAGTTAAACGAGCTCGAGCGTTGTAACGAATCGCGTATTAAGCTTTGTTGAATTTAATAAGGAGCGATAAGTTAGCAGCTATATTGGCTACAAATAATTCAGTCAGTCACAATGTAACTTCTACGGGTCTCGGCGATGGCGACGGCGATGACGACGAACCGTTTGAAGCGAATCTGATAAACAGCACGGTTTATATTATTGCCATGTCACTGCAAGTCTCTACCTTTGCGGTGAATTATCGGGTAAATCACGAAGCTAAATTATATGTATTAACGAAGGTTATGCGAATCTTGTTTTAATTCGCGGTAATGTCGCTGTACAGGGTCACCCGTACATGGAGAGTCTACTACAAAATAAGTCCTTACTGTACAGTCTTATAGGCATTGCTGCAGTTATATTAGGATTGTGTGGATTTTTACCTGAGTTAGCAGCGCAATTTGAAATTGTGGAGTTCCCGAGCGATGTAAGTGGCTGTAAATGTAATTCGAATTACTTTGAATGCTCGTGCAAGTGCACCGATACCTAATTCGTAATATTTTCTGCTTCCAGTTTCGTACGTTTTTAATTCAAGTACTAATAGCGGACTTCGTCCTTGCGTATATAGTCGACAGAGCCTGTTTATGGCTATTCGGAGGAGGAAGACATCAAGAACTGTGATTAGAATGCATTCTCTATATTTCACTTTTAAATCCAAAAACACGCGCGCAATTGAACACGCAAATTCGTTTCCTTTTTGTTTCACAAAGAATACATTGGTTATCCGTATTATTATTCCTATATTTTACGAATTATATCGTTTATAGTGTGAAGCATTGCTTTTGCAAAGACTGACTGATACAATGGAAAGTTGTTTACTTAAATAAACGTATTCGTTGTGTTAATTGTACCGTATTAGTGATACATTTTCCATCTACCTGTAAAAGCTAATAATACTAATTCTTTGTGGAACAAGTTAATGAGAATGATTAAGAAAGAAATTTATATATACATATACATGTATATGAGTACGTTGTATGTATGTGTTAACGAGTATAAGTATTATTACGCAAAGTGAAATAGAGGAACGAGTATGTGATGCGAGTATGTACAAATAGAAGTAAATAATTATTACGTCATTTCACTTTACTCGTGTTTCAAGATCCCAGCTTATAAATGGTCACAAAATGTATCGGTTCCAATGAGTTGTAGACACAAAAGCGAAACGAGACGAGGAATTATTGCGAATCTGAAGGCTCATTGCGTTCGAAAGTTATTCCATTCGGGTAGGACTTATTTTACGATTCTTAAACTTAGTGCAATTTGAATAATTTGCAACGTCACCTTGCGAGTAACACTTCTCACAAACTCAACGAACAATGCACGTAATTTATTTACATTTAATTTAATCATTAATTCAAGAAGTAAATATAAGCGAACACGTAATAATGGGACAATGTTTGGTGAAAAGCGAAAAGACAACTTGTAATTACATTTACATTGAGTACATGCTGTTAACGTTAACGTTGGAGTGCAAGTAATTATAGTAGGGTTTGTAAACTTTCCTGTATTTAGTCATTCCGCTGAAGTGCGATCAATGATTACGAATAAAATTCGCAATTTTGATACGAACGTTATAAATTCTGTACGTGTCCGCTGCGGCTAATTTCGCGATCGACGCTTACTTTGCGAACGAGCTTCTTGGATTATAAAAGATTAAGTTCCGAATGTGCTATAGCTTGTACTGTTAAGTTAAAAAGCAGAAAATCGTTTTTTACTGTTCAAGGTAGTGTCGTATTACCACATTCCAATTATCCTCGAGTTTCACATTTATCTGACTGATAAGGCAGTTTACTTTCAACCGCACCACAATATCGCTCTCATTTCGGCGGGTATTGTTATTTTTATTTTTATCCGAAAGACAAACAACATACTGCGCCCCCGACGCGCGTGCAATTAGCGCGTATAACGGACGTGTGCACTTCAATTGATAGTACGATCTCGGGACTAAATCGAGCAGCACGTGTTGTAAACAATCTCGTTTAAACTTCAACGATAGTGCATCCATCGTGACGGTGGTAAACCATTTTTACTGCATCATTCTTTTAGGCAAAGTGTTCCGAACGAAAAGCTAATTGTACATCGTTGCCTTACGAACGTTTGTAATTCTCTATGATTATTGATAAAATGATATGTTGTAAATATAACGTCCAATCTTTCCATCGACGTGCCCCTAAATTTCACTGTGAACAGAGCCAACTCTATCCCAATACTCCTGCCATTTCTAACATTAATCAAATCGAACACAACGCACCGTTCGATATCGGTGAATACGCTTGGGAGCACCATATGCTCGCGGCCATTGTTGAAAAGAAATCAGGAGTTACGCATGGCGTACGGACACGTATTCATGGGGGAGGGAGGGATCGTGCTTGTTCTCCATGGCAGAGCACTTGCGAGGTTGTCGAGGTAATTTATACCCGTCCACTGCATCTTTGCTCGGCATCGTTTTATTAACGTTCGAAGCCGCGACAAGCTACGTGGTGTATTCAGCGTATACTTCTCCGTTCCATGTTCGAACGAGTAATCCGCCATTCGATCGTGCTCCGAGGGAGATCCCCGCAAATGACGAACCTATAGCGGGATTCATTGTTCCGTGACGGCCGATTGGATGGGCTACCGTTCAAATTTCGCTGGTTGTTGGAGTCGAACTGGAGGAGTTAGGCCTAGATCGAGGAAACCGGTTAGCTGACTGCTGGGCCTCCAACCTCACGACAGTCCGTCGTCGATCACGGCAGACCGTCGATCGTAACGTGGTCCTCCTCCGTTCGACTATATTTATTCGTCCCCGCGCCGTTACGCTGGACTTTTCAAAGATATTCCAATCGTGCGCGATTTCCGCGTCAGATTCGCCGGCACGAATCGCCTCATCGAGCGTGCAGCCGTACCTTCCTCTACGATTTTCGTGCCCGTCGCTCTTATTGACATCCTTCGCGTAAATTAGGAACGCGCTCGATCGCTCGATCGATATTTCCGAAATTTTCTGTTCCGGTGAACACCGCGGTGTGAGTAAAGAAATGACCAACTGTGGTTAGATAACTGTTCCGAAGGAATTATTTTTAGTCAATTATCACGTGCTGAAATAAAATGTCTGTTGACAAGTTTTAAGGGGATCCGAACGGCTTTGTGTTTAACGGGTGTAAGGTTGTCTACAACTCTCGCGGCAGTTAACATTGCATTGTTTCGCGTAATTACATGCAACGGATTCGTGGATCGCGATTTGCGTGCCCGTCGATCGATATTTCGCTGTGCTGTCGCGACGAATTTTTGTGACCGCTGATTCAGCCGTAACCGTTTCGACGATTCGTACCGGCGAATGTTTGTATCACTTTTTTTTCATTCGATTTGAAATTCCGATCAGCTGTTTGATTTCGCGCGTGTTGATATGGTTTGCGAGGTAAGCAAATGCAAATAATGGTAATCAATTCTTTAATTAATTACGGTTCAAAGGATACTATCTGGGCGTGGGCTATGTTTCACGAGAAAGTGGCACGTTTTTATAGGAATAACGAAATGCGAATATAGACGATTTACTTTCTAGAAGTGAGCCGATCGCGGACAGTGTCCGTTGGAATCACGAGCCGCGAGGAAAGCCACTGGCCAGTAGGGAGCGAGATATAAAGAAAAGTAAAAGGAGCAGCAATGCCATAAACACATAATCGAAGGAAGTTACCTGTCTCTATTCCCTTACCGATCGTCGATCAAGATCGAGGTGATTCCGGGCGGAAGTACAATTAGAATATGTGGACATTGCGGGAACAACTGTGATCGTGACAATCCCGCTTGGTGATCGTGTAGAGGAGACGAACTTTGGATGTGTAACGAGACTAGCAGCGGCCTGCTCGTCGTGCTAAATATAAAGAATACTATTTATAAAACTGAACAGTGAGTAGGTGTTTATCAACGGTCGGTACTTACCCTCTTCCCTTTAACTGTTGGTACTGCTGCTAATCACCCTTCGTGTTTGTACTTTTCTCCTTTACTTTAATACCACGTTGCACGGCACTCCATGTACGGGGGCAATAAAAGAAAATACAGGTACCGCTTATTCTGGGAAGTAACTCGCGTAGCATGCAATTTATCAAACTCCTCTTCGCAATTCAATGTAGCGGAATAATAAGCGACTGGAAACTCTTTATTCCGCGTAAACATTCTCTTTTCAATGTCTCTATTCAAACGAACCGTGATTCGTGTGTAATTCAATACCGATTTGATTCGAAAGTTACGAATACCTGATCGTGAAACAAACTTGTCCAAGTCTTCGGTAAGTTTAAATGCAGATTCGAAAATATTGTTTGCTCGAACCAGTGAACACGGCATGACGTCACCGTGGCGAGACAGAAAGAATTCCGGTTTCAGGAAACGGAACACAAAGCCTTACGTGTTCGACGCATCGTGTTTGCGCGAGTTCCTTGTCCGGTAGTCATATTGCGGTTATTGTCCGAGTTCCTGGAATGCTCTGTCATTAAATCCTTCTACGTCTTTCACTTTGTTTCACACTCTACTGCTCCCCGATCATTCGTATTGCTCGGTGTACGGTGCTTATTCGACTTTCTCGGATTACAATTTTCTGCACCGTGCTGACATCTGCGGCGCAGCAGCCGGTACTAACACCAATCCCGCTACTTTTAACTTGTCTAATATTATTTAATATACAATAATTGACCCTGCAGGTCGACTGAAAGAATGCAATGTTGTATCTCGAGAGGAACCGTCAAGAATCATTTCCATCGTGTGATATAGCGAAAGGAATGCCGATTGATGTTTCGAACAGTGTAATCTGAACGGAACAATGGCAAATTCCTGTAAACGAGGGTTCGACGTAACATTTCATTGATCCTCTTTCTTACGCGACAAAGCGACAGAAAAACCAATATTTTACGTTACGGTATTCTCGCGAATTGTAACGTTTATCGAGCTAACAAGCTTTATTGGAACACTTACAGCTGCGAACCGCGTTAGGGTCATCTGTCAAGTACCAATTAGGAAGCTGCATGTATAGGTGTTGCAAAAACATACGGAACCAACGAAAGACTAGCAGTTTTTACATAAAAACTATCGAACTGTTTGTTAATATAACATCCGTTTCCAACGATTCGGTTGAACTGCAATTCAATCGATTTAGCTGAGTCATCCGACCGTTTCCCTTAACTCGTCAGATTTCCCTGAGCTCATCGCTTGGAATACTAAATTTTCGAGCGATAAGTGGTAACGCAGCGTGATGATTTTACGCTGCTCGGACAGAGCGCAATATCTTCCTTCCTCGCGCTCGCGCTCCGCAACGTCCCGGCTACCATCCCATTTACTTCGGCAAACAAATTTCATACTTTCGCGTTACGCGTCGAATGGTGGCGGCGGGAACTAAATCCTCGTTGAAGATCCATTATGCGTATCATCGCGAGGGGCCATTAAGCTTTCATCCGTGTTACTTGACTTCCATTACCGCTATTATCGGTGTTATCAAGCGGATCTGGCTTCATAAATCAGGTTTCCGCTCGCTTCCAGTTTCTCGGCGGTTGGGGAATGGAGGAAACACCGTGGAGAGGATACTTTCATTGGGCAGATTGGCTGGTGTTCGGGCTGATGCTCGCCGTGTCTGCAGCCGCTGGATTATGGCATTACAGAAAAGCGCAGAAGTCGAGCACGGAAGATTATCTCCTCGGGGGAAGGAGTATGGCTCTCTTCCCCGTATCTGCTTCCCTCGTCGCAAGGTATCCCCGTCTCTGATCTTTCTAATTGTCGGGGAATTAAATCGTTACGCGTGGCCCTCTTGCCGGTTCACGGTAGTTGTCTCGATATTGAATTCACTCGAAACAATATTACCTCATTTTTCGTTCTCAAATGAAAAAAAAAATATCGTAAGAATCTTCCAACAAATAGTCGGAACGCATTGGTGTTCGTTGTCCTTTTAACCATGCAAATACGAAGTACCGCGAATAAATGCACCTATTCCGGGAACCTGTATTCCGTGACCGCATCCATGATCATTAATATAGAGAAACGAAAATAGCGGCGGCTCGGAAACTGATTCTTTCGAAGACGAAAGCTCGTGGCAGAAAAGTTCTATTTCCTATTCCCGGCGTATTTTTAGCCGGGGAATCAGTGTATTCCAGAATTGTGCCGCGAATCACGGAATGTATTGTATAATAACTCGCTTTCTCCCGTCTGAATATGAGTTGCATGAATAATTCACATGTCCGGTAAATGTTATCGTAGTTTCATATCTGGTGTAACGATTCTTGGGACACCATCGGAGATATACAACTTCGGGACCCAGTACTGGATCACCATTATCTCCATCCTGTTCTCGGGGCTGGTGGTGGCCGTTGTCTACGCTCCCGTCTTCGTCGAGATGAGACTTAATTCCGTTTACGAGGTACATCTCTTTAGTCAGACAAACGCGAGAGAATAAAGAGCGCAAATCGCTCGCAATACGAACCTGTAGCACCCTCAACTTTTCTATTCCAACGATTCTGTTTCAGTACTTAGAGATAAGATTCAATCGAAGCGTAAGGACCCTCATATCGTTGATCTTCGTCATCGACGTGGTAAGCGAGACACGCCTCAACGAACTCTGAATACAGCCCGGGCATTTATCTAGATCTCGGGCAACGTAAAGCTCGCGACACGCGGGGTAAACGCGTTAGAAACTTCGGGGAAAGTAATTCATCATTTACTTTAATTCGCGAGGGGGCCCATTTAAAAATGAAGTTATGTCACGCTACGTTACGCGACAGAAGCACGAAACTTTAATCTGCGCGGCTTATCGGAACACTTGGAAAAAGCTTAGCTCAAAGTGCACCCGCTTCTGCGACTCTCGCGTGCAACAGAAATTATCGGTAGCGACGGTACAGGCGACCGGTCATCCTCCTTGGAGGACTCTCTGCTCGGAATGGCCGATCGGCCGTTCTGTTAATGATTCCGTAATGAACCAATTTCAGGTGCTTTACCAATCGATCGTGGTCTACGTTCCAGCGTTAGCGCTAAACCAAGGTATTATGCGGCCATATTATTCGTAGATAGAACCACCGGGCGGGCACTATGAAAATCTCTGTGATTAATTACAGTGAGCGGCATCGACGTGCATTTGATCGGGATCACCGTGTGCTGCGTGTGCGTGTTCTACACCGTTCTGGTAAGTTCGCGATGGGAAATTGTTGCCCGGCGGTGTAATCGATCAAGCAACAAGCGAAAGGGGAATTATTATTTCGAGGCGTTGCTTCTTCGCCGTCGACCAACACGTCGTTCCCCGTCGCGACATGCCGTTTGTGACGGCGCGCTCGCCTTTAGTTTGCCTCCGTCGCATAATCAGGTTTACATACGCCATTACGGGCATTGCCCACGCGAAACTCAAACACTCGTGTTACTTGCTCAGCGTGACGTTCAATTTGTAGTCGCTTTCGACTGCCCCTGGACACGTTCAACTTTTCCGCGCGTCTCGTTTGAAACGTTCGCTAGATCAGCCTAGGGATCGGCGCGCCATTTATACTCAAATTTCCCGTCTGTATTCCAATTATAATTCTCTGCGCGACCACGAGTATTGCATTCTACCGGAATTATCAGCGTCTCTTAAAGAAATAGCGAAAAGGCCAAGGACACTCCAGCTTCCCAGTGTTAAGTTGATTGTTAGCAGCCGCGGCACGGCAGACGTTCGCGCTAAACGCGTCGCGGCAATCAAGGCGATATAAGCGCGCGTCATTGCGACCGTCGCCGCGTTCAGCGATCGTGACCAGGCAGATTCATTGTCGGGCGCCGAAGGAGTTAACAAGACGCATCAACGATGAAACGCGTGGATAGTAAGGGGAGAGGGTTAAGTCGAGCGGCGCGTTAGGTGTGTGCGAGCTAATTTTCCAAGGACCCTCGTTCAGGGAATTCTCCCGGGGATAGCTGGAGTTCCTCCGGCTGCCGGGCCATGCCCGTAGGAAACAATTTTCGGTGGACAATGCCGCGAAGAATCTCTCACGCGGACCCGGCTACTGGAAATGTTTATGGACGGAAACTGAAAGCTCGACAATGGCCCGCCGGAAACAATGGCGTGGGGCACGTCGAGTGCTCGTTCCCGTAGTAGCAGATCACAAAGCCACCGGGCGAAGTGATTAATCGCATGCTCGCGCGCCTGTAATTATCCGAGCAATTTGTTGTGCCGCCGAATTAATGAAAATTTATCGCGGCTGAGTGACTCTTTGGGAATTTGTTTATTATCGACGCCGGCCGGCCGCGGCTCTTCTCCTCCGCGCGCTCAACGATCCGGCGCTCGCTCTTCTTCAGCCGCGTCGGCAGCGATTCTTCTTCCCGCGACGAGGAGGGCGTAGTTGAACCGTGCCGTTGACGTCGGCCGTGCGCCGATGCTCGTTGATGGCAGACTTTGTTCCCCAGGGCGGCATCAGGGCGGTAGTTTGGACGGATGCGCTGCAGGTCGCAGTGATGGTGGCTGGGGTTCTGACCGTCACCGTGTTGGGTACCTATCAGCTGGGCGTCGCGGAGATATGGAGCGAAGCCTTGAAGGCCAACAGAATAGAATTTTTGAAGTAAGAGACTTCGTTCGCGTTGCTGGGAACAAGGAGATCTGTGATCCTGATTGAGATATTTCCGATTGCAGTTTCGATCCGTCCCCCTACACGAGGCACACGGTGTGGACAGTGTTGATTGGCTCGTGGCTCTACAGCACCGCTTACATAGCCGTGAATCAAACCATGGTACAGCGGTACAGGTCGCTGAAAGATCTGAAAACGTCGAAACTGTAAGTGAGTACGCCGGTAACATTGGAGCAGCACGATAGTGCTTGCTCGTTCCTTATCGGGTTGACTCGCGGCCGGGTCGATAGCGTAGCAAGGGAATCGCGTTTAAAGCGCTAGAGTGACTGGATTGCAAGGAACAGTAGGATCGGATGACAGTGGACCGTTGATAGAAGGAACTGGCGTGGCACCGCGCGTTTTCATTCCAGATCCCTGGCGATCTTCACCATCAGTATTATGTTATTCATCTCACTGTGCTGCTGGTGCGGCCTCGTTCTTATAGCCTGGTGGTCCCCGCCAAAGTGCGACCCCAGGGCTTCCGGTTTAATCACTGCCGATGATCAGTTACTGCCTGCTTATGTTATGGAAATCGCTGGCCATTTACACGGGGTGCCGGGTCTTTTCATCGCTGGGATTTTCGGAGCCGCTCTTAGGTAGCTATAAAAGCTACTCCCCTGGAATTATGCCTGATCTTATGAACATCGCTGCGGCGACATGTCTGTACTGTATGGTCGATTTATTTCAGTACCCTCTCCGTGGGCTTCAATTCAACGTCCGTCGTGGTTCTGGAGGATTTCGTGAAAGGCCTGTTCGGTATGAAACTAAGCGATCGTTGCTCCTTCATCTTCGTCAAAGTTTTAGTCGTTCTTCTTGGATCGATAGCTCTGGGGTTGTTGTTCTTAGTTGAAAAGCTGGGTGGGGTGTTAGTCGTGAGTACTTTTCTCGATTAACCTTTTTGCAAACCGAGTGCCTAGCAGCGTTTTAATCTCTATCGTTCCGACGCAGATAACTGGAAGTTTAGCTGCTATCGCTGCCGGTACTTCCTTCGGGGTGTTCACCCTGGGCATCCTCTTCCCTTGGACAAACTCCAAGGTAAATGATTCGCCATTCATTCTTGTTTTAAGCTTGTAGCGCGAAGTAACCAGTGGATGGGATAAAAAAGATTGAGTAATTATTCTCGTCGAATAGGGGGCATTCACGGGCGCCATTGTAGGATTCGTGATCGCCGGCTGGGCGAGTCTAGGCGCAAATTGGTCTCTCGGTGCAGGGCTGCTGGTCCCTAAGAAACTTCCGGTGGCCCTTTCCCATTGCCCGGCCAATATCTCCGAAAGTTTCCTCAAGCAGTTTGATC
Source organism: Andrena haemorrhoa (assembly GCA_910592295.1). NCBI lineage: Eukaryota > Metazoa > Arthropoda > Insecta > Hymenoptera > Andrenidae > Andrena > Andrena haemorrhoa. The sequence continues at coordinate 20,129,137 of OU342943.1, forward strand.
GCCCGAAGTAAGTCAACTCTGGCCTTCACTGTGATTATTAAGTCTTTCATAATCAATTAGATCTTAAGTGGCCATTAGCCGGAGCCTTGAGGGATCAAGGTCCCTCGCAGAGGCGAAGATAGAATTAATTTATTGCTTCACACGAAGACGGAAAACAGAGAACGCTTTCTCATGCATTTCTCCGCCAGTGCGATTAGACAGGCATAACAATATCAAATTTCTTTCAGCGAAGGCGATGTATTCCCACTTTACCGATTATCGTACCATTGGTTCACCGGCTTGGGCACCGTAATCGTGATCATCGTGGGCAATCTCGTTAGCTGGTGGACTGGCCCCGTGGACCCTTCTACTATCGACAAAAGATTGCTCTCTCCAGTGATTCACTCGTAAGTTGGGCCGGCTTGTTCGTTGCACGATAGTTAAAGCAGGTATTACATTATACCTTTGTGCATTTCAGGCTGTTACCAAAACCGAAGCGCGAGAACGGCGTTAACAGCGGAAGCGTAGCCGGATCTACCGATACACAAGCATGCTCCAGTCTCTTGTTGACTGATTTGAAGAGGATGCGAGTAAGTAGCAAGACGATGACGCGGACGTAATCGTAGCATCTATCTGCGTGATTCGTGAAATGTCCTATGACAAATGTGTTTACTCGGTTACAGAGAAGTCAAAATTTCCCCAATGGCATTAAAACGTAGCAGGCGTGTCGAGGTTTCAGTGTCTCGCGAAGTTTCCGACAACGCTGCTGGGCCATGTTGTTGAAAACATTGCCTTGAACGGCTCTACTTCCGACTTTTACTTCCGAGATTTCAACTTCCGTGGAAGGATCGTGAAATTTCACTTCTGTTCGCCGACTTTCGCGGTGCTTACGTAGGAGTAAACACCGATGTAGACAATAGTGTACGAATTCCGTTCACCAGCAGTATTCTTGAACGACGGACCGTCGTGATTAGGTAGAACCACCGGCAAACTGGGGCAACTATGTTTTTCTACTCTCACATGTTACGACACGTTACCACGAACGTTTTTGCATAGTTTTATAATGTGTAGAAGTAGGAGGAATGAATCTTTTTTATGAAACCGTTAAGTCTCATTATTCCACGTTACACTCTCTAATTATTTCGGGCGCGAACACCTCATTTTAAAAACTCCATCGTGTCCCCGAATACCGCTTGAATACATTTGACTAAGCTCTGACTCCTCCAAGAAACGAAAAGGTGGGTAAATGTCCAGCCGATTCCTAACTGCGGCGCAACAGAGTGAACCGTGACTCGCGGCGCGCTACCAGAACCCTCGATTTCGTTGCGTCACCTGCGCCGCGTGCGGTCGTTCGCAATTGTCACGCGAAGAAACAAGGCCGCGCTGGATGTGTCTGGCCGTATAGAGGAATCGGTGGACGGCGAGGGCGGGTTATGGCGTTTCTATCAGACGGCTGGGTCCTCGTTGCTTCTCACACCGAGTTCTCTAACTGAGTTTGTTCGGTTTTCAAGCTTTGGTGATTCCCGACGGTGTCCGCCGTGCGGAAGGTGAGCGGCTCGGCGGTAGAAACAGAGAAGAACGGTGAAATAGATGGGGTAAAGAGGACGGGAGGGAGAGAGAGTACATCGAGGAGCCAAGGCCCGAGGATATTAGCCGGCTTGTTAAGGGAAAGCCAACGCCGTCAAACGTCCTTATTAAGGCCACGCAAATAGCTAGTGCGCTTCTCCTCGCTTACCTCCTCACTTGGCTTCCTGGAAATTCAATTTTCGCCTGGCCGAAATGCGGTCGGTCAAAAGCGCCGTCCTCAGCCTCGATATTGTTCAAGCCGGCGATCGTCAGATCGATCCACACGCTTCGACAGTTTTTGCGCTGACGCCACAACCGGGACGACGCGATTGCTCTGCATCCGGGATTCCGCGGCCAAGTGTTGCGAAGCGATTCGGAACGGCTCGACTGGGAAAAGATGGGACTCGCGTACATTCCCTTGCAATTCCCGAGAACACGTTTCCCCGCTTCTACGTATGAAACTCTTTTGATGAGTAACGAACTCCTTGATTCGCAGCGGACCGTCTATTAAATCTGTTGTAACGTAGAAAGGATTTGTGGGCGTTTAAATGAATTTTTAAGATAACCACTCCTTTCGAACGTTCGGAGAAATGAGCGTTCCATGTTCGATAGCTCCCTTGTGTCAACAGCCCCGTCTGGCAATTAAATCGAATAATGCCGGTTCTATCCTATCGAAGTACCTAAACACACGGCGGATATGTTCGCCCCGCAGGCTAGAGGGGTTGAAATCGCCTGTCTCTCTTCGCATCGAGGCTTAACGATCCCCGCTGTAAGACAGGCGGTTTTTCCCTCACCCCCTTCATTCGGCGGGGCGAAGTGTGTTGAATGTGGGGGAGGGTGCAGCCGCGAATCGCGCGAAGGTTTCATTAAGAGGAGCGCGCGACACGTAGCGTCGGAAAGAAAATTGCGAGTTGCGGGCCGCGTGCGGGGCTTTATTAAGCGCGCTTCATGCGCGATTTGCATTCGTCTGGGTCGGTGATAGATTCGAAATTCCCACGTAGAACGTGCGCCGGTTATACAGGGTCGAGGATTCGAATCGGGGCGAACGCCGGTGACGGCTGCCGCCACGTATGCACGTACCTATGTAACCACGCGTGATTGTGTCGACATGGCGGTCGAACGGAGAGGGTTGGAGAACGAGGGAGAAGCGGCGCGGCCGCGGGGGTGGGACAGCGAGGGAAGCACAGGGCGGCGAGGGAGAGAGAGAGAGAGAGAGAGAGAGAGGGAGAGAGAGAGAGAGAGAGAGAGAGAGAGAGAGAGAGAGAGAGAGAGAGAGAGAGAGAGAGAGAGAGAGAGAGAGAGAGAGAGAGAGAGAGAGAGAGAGAGAGAGAGGGGCAGATTCAAGAAGAGCGAAAATGAAGCGGAGCCACGCGGGTACGGGGGGAAAGGAAGAGAGAACGAAGCGGGTGAAGAGCGGTAACGACGTAAAAAGCGGGCGGCGCGGAAAAGAAAACAGTGCATCGGGGAAATGCGGGAATTTGCGAACTGAAGAACCGGGTTAAACGGGATACAGAGTCTGCGAATCGGGAGAAAGACGGGACGGTTAGAAGGAAGGATGGTGGAAAGCCTCGAGAAGCAACGCGGCCTGTTGGAGGGAAGTGAATAGACGCGAGCGAGATAAAGGATGTTAAATGGAAAGCAAAACACTCGCTGGCGCGCGGATAAAAAGAAGCGGGCCGTGTGGGACGGCGGGAGTATCGCGTTTAGGAAGGGCGAGGCGAATAAAATGGAAGATTACGTGTGCGGCGGAAGAGCCGGTCGAAAATTACAGGAGGACAGAGATGGTGCGATGTGCCGAAGGAACGTGCGGGCAAGAAACGCGGGCATGTGTCGGAGGGGCTGGTGACGTGGAGGGCGAGGATGTTCCAGGGGGCAGGAGGGAGAATCAGCGGTGAAGCTGGGTGCAAACGAGACGGTAGGAGGAGGGTTAGGGACGAGCGAGACGTACAGACTCCTGCGGGGGGTGTGACGGCGAACGAGGCGCGGAGGGTTGGAACGAGCGAGATACAGAGGTATGGTGGCGGATAGAGATGGATGGAGAGAGGTCGTGGCGGCTTGAATGGGGCTAGTTTGAGATAGTTAGCGGGCCTTCAGAGGCACAATCGGCCGCGATTGGCGGGCCTACAATCACACGTCGCATTATATGTCCATCAGCGCAGCGGATCTTGCAAATACGTTAGCGCGCGAGCCAACGAGTTACCGTCCGCAAAAATCTTCAATTCAAACCGTCTGCCCTGCGGGTGCCGGCTTGCTGCCACGATGGATCCTCAGACGCGTTCCGTTTCCCGTCCAGCGCCCCGGAGAGAGATAGGCCCAGTCGAAGGAGGGATGCAAATCTGTAAGAATGGGTTTGCTTAAACGCTGGGCTGGTCTACTGTTGGATCCGCGCGCGCGCAAGCTAGGGCGACCGAGCGGGCCCGAAGAGGCCTCCGGATTTCCCGAGACACCCCAGCCCGATCCCGACGAAGGGCAAACAGTAAGCGATATTAAGTGAAGGCACATCTGCGAGGCAATACGCGATTAGACTCTGAAGCGCCGGGGCAAATATTGTCTTTTCTAATCTGCCGGCGGAGTCGCGCTATCTTGGAATTGCCATGGGACAGGATCGAATTCTTCGGGAGTTAATTGGCTGCTGGCTAGGGATTTCGCGCGAAGATTCCGGATGCAAAGACAAACGGGAATGGTCATAACCCTTAGTCCTGTTTACCCAGGGGTAGAGTTACGTTCAAAGGATGTACTCCGGAACTGTTATCCGATGATAAACGGACCTGGTGCGCCTTCCATTAAAGCTTTTCCGTATTAATGCGCGCAATCTACGCCGCGCTACCGTCCCCGGCAGGCGATAAATAACAGATTGCGTTTAAAGTACATCTCTTACTCTTGCTGTACAACAAATTATGTCGCGAAAGAAACGCTTTAGCGACGCAACGTACCTACTAATAATGTAATATGTTCCTCTCGGTGATTCAACTGTTTCAAACGGTCGACTGTGTTGGAATCCTTCTGTACATCCACGTAGCCGGATGGTTGGGAACCCTCTAACGGCGCTCAATATAAATAGGCATGATTATTCGAAACCTCAGATCAAACGTACCTAGAGGAACAGCACCAGGCGACTGACGGAATAACTAATTTATCAATTCTTCGCTTCGGTTGGCTCCGATACCTATGGCTATATTTGCGAACTCGTGCAAACAGACCTCCGAACTCCCAGAGCATGTTGTCGAGCCGTCCTCGTTGTATTTGGCTACGGAAGATCTCCAGAAAGCTCGGGCTCTGCCTGCAACCCGTAAAATTACGTATCCTTGCGTTTATTCGTCGCGATTTTTTGTATCGCGTTATTGTTAACGATCGCACAAGAAGGACGCCATTGGGTGGAATTAAGTGGTCATGCTCAGTCATGGTCTTTGGACATTTTTTACTCAAAAGCTATAACACATTTCTCAAAAAATCTTTTTTCCTTTCAAGGATTGCATCTAGTACCGTGCATCGTAATTTTTTTACTTAAAGATATTTATCAATAATTAAGTTATTGTGCATCACTCGAAGGTTCTCTTAAAAAAAAGGCTTCTGCGGTGACCACTGCTGCTCGAAAGTCGATCATCTAAAGTAAAAAATTCAAAACAATTTACTTGCTATATTATATTATCTAGTATTTGAACGAAGGATTTTTCGAAATATTGATTTGGGAAAAAATGGCTGATGTTTAAAGTAAAAGTTTCAATTTTTATCATAAATCGTGCTTGATTTTCGTCAATTAAGGTAGTTCCTAACCAACTATGTTAGTCAAATCAGAGTTGGGTAATAAACGATAAATATAAAGTCGTCTGATACTATAGAAATAATAATAATAATTTTTAACATCCTCTATATATATTTTAAAAAGTTCAATGCTAATATAAATAATTGTAATACGAAAATAGAATATTAAATTGGTTAGCGTAGTAAATTGGAGCAGCAGATCTGACAACGTCGCATACATTCAGAGCGTTGTTTATAACCAAAATATCAGAAAAAATGTTCATATGAATTTGAATCGTCGTTCGATATTTAAATGTCTGAACATATCGATTGTGCAACGTTGCCACGTTGTTTGCTCTACGAAGTTTCTGAAAAATTTGCACGTAAACCTATTTTTTATCGGCATTTACGAAGAAACTATGTGGTCAGTTTTGCAGAAATTAATAAATTCATTTCTTGACATTTCGATGTACTTTTGTGCCAATTTTGGTATATTTCTATAATATGGTTTTCCTATTTCAGAAGAAAAACTGAAACTATAACCCTCTTTTTTTGTTTATATGCCACTGTGTTAAAATGCATCAACTTTAATTAACAATTTCTCGATAACTATGTGGTAAATCGATTTTAAACTTTGTACAAGGGTTTCTTGTATTCCAAATTAGTTTAGTACGAAATTTGAAAGAATTCTGTAATTTAGTACATTATTCAGGAACTACCTTAAAAGAAAACTAAGCATCGGATAAAAAAATCCTTCGTTCAAAGACTAGTTTATTGTTTCTACAGTAAGCTTGTGAAATTTGAAGTAAATGGGTCGAATGGTTTTTTAAATATTTTGGTCATCGATTTTGAAAGAACCTTCGAGTGATGGACAATAACTTAGTTATTGATAAATATTTTTAAATAAAAAAATTACGACGCACGGTACTAGATGCAATCCATAAAAGAAAAAAAGATATTTTGAGAAATGTGTTATAGCTTTTGAGTAAAAAATTTCTAAAGACAGCCCTTTTCTCGGCCTCCTGACTGAGCATGATCCTTTAAACAATAAACTTTGGCTGCGTGAAAACGATAATCTAGAACTCTATTAATCATACAATCATATAAAAATGTAGTTCGCATTACTATTACTTCGTGCTTCCGTGAATTAAAACTTTTTCAATGCGCGCAAACGGTTTAAAGGGCGCCTTTCAAATGGAGAATGCCGCAAAACAAGCGTGCAGGATGTAACGCGCAACGAGACACGGAAAAGCGGTTTATCCCGAAAAATGGACAGGCCGGTAATGACGCCAATTAGCGTACACCGAGTAGCACCATCAACGATTGTAACGGATCGCGTTCAGAAATATTGTTCGCGATGCATCGGATCGTTAGGATAAAAATTTTCCCGCTCAAACGTGACGTAATAGCTGCGAGTGTAACCCATAAAAGGGTATAATTACTCGACGGACCGTTCGATAAATTCTAACGAGCATGGGCTAATAAATCTGCGATAGGGACATGTTTAAAGGAAACCGTTTTTCCAATCGAAGAAAACTGCACGCGCCGAGAGGCTTTTAATTAAATTGCGCGCTCCGGTAAACGGCCTTTATTTATCCACCATTTAAACGTAATTAAAAAAAAACAGTCGTTATCGTTACATGTATATCTTTACTAGAAAATATTCCTCCTTTCACCGCGTTCGTACTTCCGTATTGAAGATAATATTTTCAAATATGGCGCCCTCGAACGATAATGGTGAAACTACGAAGCAACCGAACGGAGTCCCTCGTGCGAGTGTACGCGATTGAGAATTTATTTCTAAACCTTAATGCTAACTGTTTTATATTTTTTTCGTGCACAGTGCAGCGGTTATGCAAACGTTCGCGGCACGTCGAAAATTATAATACACGCGCGCGCACGCACGAACACTTCAGCTTGCCCCTCGTATGAATTTTAAAACGATATCACGGTTCAATTTCGAATTTTTTAGCACGTAAACGCGATCACTCCTGGACGTGACTATTATTAATAGGGGTAGCAAAAAAACCGCACCGTGTGGTGTGCGGCTGGTTTTATCGTCTGTCAAGATGAAATTTATAACAGCCATCATGGTTAATTTGTTTCGAGTGATCGAATACCGTTCGAGCTTTTTTCCCCGGTGCACGAGTATATGCCGATTTTAGTGCGACTAAAACGTAAGTTTCAATATTTACCGGCGTTTCATTTGCGAGCCTGTGAGCCGCGCATCTTGCGTTTGATTTTTATACCGATGGTCGATATTATGTGTTTATTCATTCCGTGGACCTAAGAATAGGTCCATGATCAGGGTTGCTGATCGTACTGAATAAATGGCGGTGTGCTGACCTATATGACGTCGTACATATCTTCTCTTTGGTCGTACGGTGTAGGAGAAGGGGGACACTTATATTTGATTGGTGACGCCGTGACGTCATACCAACGCTAAGCCAATCCAAGCCAAGTGACGTCATACATATATGACGTCACTTGGCTTGGATTGGCTTAGCGTTGGTATGACGTCACGGCGTACTTGGGCGTACTGAACCATCTTGCAACCCTGTCCATGATTCATTTCTAAGTAGTATTCCATAATGAATGACATTATCCTCTTGAAGATATCAGCACTGACACTATTTACACTTGTACTTTTCCTTTACTATAATGGAATGGAATTAAATTAAATGATGTATAGAGTGATATATTATTTCAATCCCGACTTTATTATATGTGTAAAATCTACTGTTACTAATGATAAAATAATTTAATCACAGGTGAAGTCACTAATAATGCATCTTAACCTATTAATCGTCAATCACGCGAGTTTACCCAGTGACCACGGGCGTGAAGATAATGGCGCCACTAGTCTTCATTTTCATTCGTCTATATACTTTTGTACCATTGGGGCAAAGAGTCCCTTACTTATATTATTGAATTATATTTCTATTTTTTGTTAAAGAAGTCATCTTAAAATACTAAAAAGAATGATTGCCTTTGTTAAAGACACCAATTAGTAAAGTCATAAATTATATATCCTTTTTCCTGGGTTTTTTATATTAAAATAATTTGACTTTAAGAAATCAGGCCAAAGTGCGTAAAAGAGAGTTATGTCTTTATGTTGAGCCGAGATCATCGTGCAATTTTTTGTTCAAGCTGAACCGTGTCCTGTATTTTCATTCTTTTGTTTCAAAAAAGGTGGCTGTAGTATTTCCTTTCAATATTGTATACCAAAAAGAGTGGTTTAATAAATATTTGTTGATTGCAAAAGAGTTTTTTACTTATTTTGTTCTATGTTACACGAAAAGCTGGTGGGAAGATATTAAGGACTTTTTACCCCAAGCAATGGCCTTTTTGCCCCGGGCACGGGGCAATAATAACTCAAACAAAAAATCATACTACTAACCACCAACTTTTTGAAAGTACAGTATAATAGTTGTAGTTTATACAAAATAACGCCGTGTATCACTAGATTGTTATTATTAAATTTTACATAGGTTTATGTGAAAACCGGGACTTTCAGCCTCACCCTACCCTACTTATAACGATCATACGATTGAAATTGTATTTTTTCGTTAATATTAATTTTCTATTACGTTAACCCTGAAGTTAGCACAGTCATGATGCATTTCATTCGAGCTTCTCTTTTACAAAATTTGAACCCCTTCAAATGCGCGTGTAAGAGCAAGTGCGAGTTTCACGAATACCTCAAAGCTCCTACCTTTCTCTCTAATCTTACATACTAAATACTGAATCAGGCAGCCATATCGATCACCATTCTATTTCATCTCGCCGCAGCCTGGGTTGCAGCTCATTCCGCGCGTCTCCTTTCCTCCCGTGCAAACACTGTTATTCTAAATATCCAGCAGGGACTCGCACTTTCTCTTTCCACGTATCCTCCTCGCGCGAGGGGGCCGGGCGATACAAGGATAGATCGTAGAGGAGGCAATTAATCACAATAATGCTATGATTACTTAATGCACCGCGCAACAAATGCGCTTGTCGTCGTTGGCAAAGCGAGCCCTCCGCGAAGTGCGGCTGTTCTGAAAGGGCACGGCCGCGAAAGATGGTCCCGCGGTAATTTTTTTAATCCGCAGCGGAGATCACCTGGGACGGGGCGCACAGAAGTTCGCGTCATATCGAGATTACGAGGAAGCGGCGCGTATCGAGCATCTGCCAATCTCTCTGTTAGTCTCAATGAGGGTCCACTGGGGATGTTACGACCCCGAGTCCGACGTAATGACGGTCGGTATATGTTTCGTAGGCATCCAGATTGTCGCGGGGGCATCCCGCGTCTCACCCTTCCTGTAAAAGCCTCGCGCGCACGTACATTCAGCGTCGTCGATTCAGTTCTCGGCGTCGCGCGCCTTTCAGCCAGCGTTTCTTTCACCCCCTTAAATAGAGCGGGTGACGGCGATATTCCGATTTGTCCTACGAGTCTCGCGATTAGTCCGGACGCTCTTGTTTCAGCGCTATTAATTCTGGGTGAGTGCTGTATTCTCGTTAACGATAAGCTCCCGTAACTCGGGACCGAGCTTGTAATAGTCTACCAAGCTTTCTACAAATAAGATAATATCACTGTGGGTCGACGATACTATCGTTGGGCGTTAAGAGATAGAATTCAAAGCAGCGTCGAACTTGCCAGAAACTGTTTACTCGGGAATCCCACGCTTTCGACATTCTACACCTCTACCGAAACTGAAAATACCGGTATGATACCGGTATTTTTCGGTTCCATCTTCAAAACCTTTATAGAAACCGAAATACGCAAATACCGGTATGACGTCATACCGATATATGCAAATACCGGTATATTTACCTATATTTACCGGTAATTTTTTCGGTTTTCGGATTTTATTACAGTTTTCAAAATATTATTAGACAAGAATCTAAAATCAACGTGACCGTGGTTGTAAAATTTCAAAAATGAAAAATAGGGAGGCCTGCACCAACGTCCAAAAAAAATTTCCAAAAAATTAACAATTTTTTATTAATATTTCGGAAACTAATAAATACCCGAAGCTACAATTTTAGATTTAGGGTTCACACCCCCTCCCCACCCCTCCCCCCAAACCTCGTACCGATCGGCCAATGGGGCCATTCGTTAGTTCAGCCAAAAATATCTAATAAGCTTTAAATAATGGGTTACGGGATTGAAAAAATGATCGGTAAACGTATAATAATATATTGGTATTTTTATGAAAATATATTACGTTATGTCGGTGTTTTTAGTGTGCTGTATGGGCGAAAGAAGAACCGGAAAAATACCGGTATTTATTTCGGCTTCGGTACTTCAACGATTTCGGTATTCACCTATTTCGGTTCTATAACGGTTTCGGTACTCATCTATTTTGGTACGATATCGGTTTCGGTATAGCTTTGTTGACGTAATACCGGTATGATTTTGAAGTCTCTATTCTACACTACCCCTACAGCACGCTTCGTTGCAGGAACGTTGCACAACCGTTGCAGTACATTGCAATGTTGCCGTTTGGTTGCAGGTTACATTGCGATATTACTGCAACATTGCGGAAACATTGCCGTGGAATATTGCAATGGACACGTTTGTGCAATGTTCCTGGAATATTGTGCACACATTGCTGTGCAATATTGCAATGGCCACGTTTGTGCAATGTTTCGGAAATACTGCGCACACATTGAGTGGAATATTGCAATGGCCACGTTTGTGCAATGTTTCGGAAATATTGCGCACACAGTGCGGTGCAATGTTGCAGTGGCCACGTTTGTGCAATGTTTCGGAAATATTGCGCACACATTGCCCCGTGCAACATTGCACTCGTAACGTATGGGCAACGTTTCACCAACGAATCCGCACTAAATACGGAATTACGCGGAGCGTTCTTGAAATCTCGGCACGCAGAATACAGTCTAAGATTCCACAGCCCACCACCGAGGTAATATATGCGAACGTGGACATTATCTGACATAAGTAATTAATACAATTATTTAATTAACACTATAGAGTTTAAACAAATTCATAAACTATGTACAGCAACAAAAGATATTTGTAACAAACTGTTACATGTGCCAATTACTGCCAGTGTCCCTACAATTGTCCCGTAATTTATTATACCTAATAAAATCGTTCCGCATTGTCGAGTGCAAATTTGTAAGTACACATTCATTGCGGATTAGTTGCTAAAATCCTGCTCATACGTTGCGAGCGCCATTTCATTGCGGATTAGTTGCTGAAATCTTGCTCATACGTTGCGAGCGCCGTTTCTTTGCGCTCGCAACAAAACGGGGCCACCCCTATAGGGTGGCCCTTATTTTCAACCTGCGATTTCTTTTGCTCTCACCCTCTAATATGATTCCACTTCATAATAAAATAGTCTCTGAAAAAGATTATTGGAATCTTGTGACAAGACAGGCTGCCGACCAGCTCTTAAAGTTTAAAATTCATCAGTGGTTTGAACTTGAAGAATTTCTAAAAAATGACAAGCCCTATCGAAATTTTGTTCAAATAACATTAAAAGAGTATTCAATTTTCTACAATTACTGTATATATAAATTTTTCGTGCTTCCAGCAATTTTTTAGATAATAGCGTTCGAATACAGAGAGGTCCGCAGTTCGCGCGTTCCACCAGTACGGCGTGACGTATTATCTGTACGCGCGTACTGCGGACCATTCGATATTCAAGCGCAATTATCTAAAAAATGGCTGGAAGCACGACAAAATTATATATACAGTAATTGTAGAAAATTGAATGCTCTTTTAATATTATTTGAACAAAATTTCGATAAGACTTGTCATTTTTGAGAAATTCTTCTAATTCAACCCATTGATGAATTTTAAACTTTAAGGCCTCGTCGGCACCCTGTCCTGTTGTCCGATTCCAATAATCTTTTTCAGGGACTATTGCGTTACAGAGAGCAAAGAAATACAAAAAAATGGCCCTATAAACAAGGGCCACCCTATCTTACACATCCAGTAGGACACTGTAATAGTGAAATGATTAACGAAACACTTATTCCTTGGCAATCACGTCATGCCACCCTCTTCCTCCCTCGCTCCCCCTCGCCGCCCCATACGTGGAACAATGGCCACCAATTAATCTCAGAATTATTCGCCCGGCGCGATAAAATAAACGTCCAGGGAACTACATTCCGAGGATCAAACAGCGTCTATGCGAGGGGCTGCTTTGTTAGAGAAAGCAATGATTCTCGACGAGGGGGCGTAGCTCGGAGACGGTCGTGGTGGTCGTAGCCGCGGCCGTGGCCGCGGTCGTGGTCGGTAATATTTCACGGTAACGGTATTTAGCGGAACCGTCGCGACTGTCATCCGCGATGAAACGGTGGAGGCAGGGAAGACATTAAGCGTAATGAATTACCAGCCGGGAGGAGTAATGTGTCTTAATTACGGGCCCGCGGCACAATAATTATGTAATTAGGCATTGTTTGCCGACCGGCCCCTAATCACAATCCCGATGTCGCAGCCTCGTCACGGCTGGAGGTGCTGCATCGCGTTATCGACCAGCTCTCCGTTTCAACGTCGTTCGCCCGCAAGTCTAGACTACGACGGTTCGCTGCCGCGACCAGCTTCAGCGCGCTCCGCCTCCCTTTAGCGTTTACCAAACAAATGAAACGGCAACCGTCTCGAAATTCTTCCGCCTCGTTAACTTAATCATCTAATTATTGAAACGCGTTCGGCGCAAAGGTGTTCCATCCTCAACGTCAGCAATCCATTTGCTTCTTTCTCGATTCCAGGTCTCCAGTATTCTTGTTGTACAGAATTTAATTGCACTCGCGTCTCTTGTTTCTTCCTCTTCGCCCCCTGTCTGTTACAGTAGCGTTCACTCCACTAGGGAACGATTACGTCGAGCTCAGACGTGCTTTCTCCCTCGCCGACATGGCGGCTTTAGGCTCGGTCTGCACGAGTCACGTCAAGTATTAGTGGCCCTGCTATCTAATTGGCAGATTCTTCTGAACGCTATGAAGATAAGGTGGAATTCTTTCAATCGCGCGGATGCAGCCGTCGCTGACTGTGCGTCTCTGGGCGCAGAGGCCGGGTGATCACGGTGCATTAATATTTATACGGGAAATCAAATTCGCAAGCCGGGAGGTCCCGGCCCTGGCGGAAACGTAAGCACAGGAATCGAGTCACCTAAAACGCTAGACAAACAGGATGGCGTGTCATGGCCTCCGCAGATTTCCTCCAGGTATTTGGGATACCCTCTCGTCTACCAGCGCAAACCGTTCCCGCTCTGTTCCAAAATTTACATCGCTCGCCGTGCTCGCGCTTCCTGCGAGTAACGTAGGATCCACGACGGCAGGATTAAGGTTCGGCTTTGTATCAGGCGCGTGTAAGACGCGCGCGCAAAATAACGTGTTTGCCTATCCCGTGAAATAATACCGCGCGGGCGACGATGCCATCTTGCCTCTGCAGGTGCACCTTCAGACCGGCGTAAAAAGCTCAGCCAAAAATCGGTATCAATTATATGCGACAGCGTGTCGTTGAGCGCGAATGAAAAGATTCTCGCGCTCCGTCTCGAGGAGTGCAGGAAATCGTCCAGAGCGAGATCGAACGGAATAGTAGTTAAATGAGGGACATTCCGTTCTCTAATTTACTTCCTTATCTCATTTGGTATAAGCCGAGGCCTACACGCTAAATTATTCCGCGAGGAATAACTGCGTAAACTGGTTTGCGGAGTTAAGGGTACAGGAGAGGCAGCCCGTGCAAACCAGTTTGTGCAGTTCAGTACGCACAGGCAACACGGCGTATTTAGACGGTCCTACATGCTCGGCCTAATCCGTGGAAACCAGTTTGCGCAGTTAAATACGCGCGAGCAACGCACTCGAAATTCTTGATTATGCTTCTGCCGCGCAGACTGCGGCACTCTTACCCGCGCGCCCATCGATTCTTAGAAATCGCCGAAAGTCGACGATCGATCTTGAATCATTGGCCAAAAATTGTGCGCGCACGTACCTCGGCGCGCATTCGATTTTCGCGACTCGCCGTTTGATCGTTGCCAGCTCCGGTACCTGGAAGGTTAATACAGACCTCTCTGGCGGGTTATGAATTTTTATTATTCCCCCGGAGAATGTTCGAGAGCTACGGATTTATAACCGCATGCGGCATTATCAGTCAGCACGAGCAATATGAAAGCGCGGCCCATACTTGGCCGTATAAATCAGCCATGAATTTCGAAGCCATTACGGCAGAAAAGGGCTCATTCTTGCCATTCCGAACTTTTACATTGGCCTTCTTATGGCTGATTCATGAAGTCCGTTACTACTGCCCACGAATCTATTACGTCCGCCTGCCCCTCAAACGGGCGGCGGCGGCGGCGGTCGCCCTGGACGGTGAACGGAGGAGATGGACGGTGAGCTTGCACGGTCGTTACGCGCGGTCCATTTCTGCTTCTTTTGGCGCCCGGCTTGCTTCTTGACCGACGCAGCTATAAATTGGCCCGGCGTCGGGGAATAATCGACCGCGGCGAAATTAGCGAGCGCGGGGAAGCCCTCGCGCGACCCCTGCGAGACGCTCGCCAGTCGTACACGAGCGCCGCGGAATTAATCTCGGGTCCGTCGAACTCGCACGACTTTGATCGCCTTTTCCGCGGCCGTTTAACGCGCCGCAGTAGGTGTATCGATCGTGGAACAGTTCGTTCGGCCGGGGCTGGCCTCCGCGGCGATGATTTAGCGGATACCTGGTGTATTTGAATGCGCCGTAATGAAACGGCGAAATCCACGGTGACGTCCTCATTCTCCCGACACTCCGGCGATTATATCGCGGGATAGACTGTTGGCTTGCCGGGGGATCGCGGTGAAGCCGAAGAAGGTACCGCCGGGGGTGGAGTACAGCCGCGGAACGACACAATGGCACGGAATTATTCATAATTTTCGCGCAAGTTAGTTTAATAAACTTAAAGCGAAGGTGAGCATTCATCAGAACGCGCCCGGGAAACGCGGCTGGAGGGTAGGAAGGAAGGAAGGGGTTATAAATACGTCGCCAAGACACTCTTTAGCCGAGGAAGAAGGAAGAATGAGGAAGATGGGAGGGCGGGGGGTTAGTTACACACACACTTCCCGCGGCCCTGATTTGCATGTCTAAAGCTTGAGTTTAACATCCACCGAGTGTCGCGGGGACGGCCCATTTAATCGTAAAAAGGAACGCGAGGGAAAGAACCGAGTGGACCATGGGACTCTCGTTTTTATGGTGATCGAGACTCTTTCATTTACGTCGCAGCGATCAACGATTTTGGCTCGGGGCGGGTTTCTCCGGTGGGGCTCACCTTTAGAATTTCGGGGGAATGGAAGGGCCAGCTCTTGCTTCTAATTTGAAACGCGAGATGCTGCGGGGGCGAAGGCAGAAAATGGGAAAGTATTGAAGAATGTGGGAAGTACATTTAGGGTAATCTAGCCGAATATGAGACCCATTTCTTAAAAACATCATAACTCTTGATTGAGAACACTTTTATTAAAATTCGATACACGTTTTAAAAGTAGAATATGTATCCTTTAGCAACCTATTGGAAAGTACTATAGCAAAGTTTCGGTTTCTTCATAATAAAATAAAAACGAAAGTCATTCAAATACGCAGATAAAAAAATGGGTTCCTAATATGAGACCCAGTTTGTTTTTTCCTGAAACTGACTTTTTCTTTCTGTTTCTATAAATTCGGCATGTGAAATCTGTTTCTTCACTACCGCTGTCTTCGTGGGCCCACCACGCCCATCATAACACTTTATGCGTACGCCACCCAACATACTTAGGAAATAGTAAGTAAGAATGTTACAGCTCATATGTTACGTGTTGTAGCAGGGATTTCGAAATATGGATGCGGGTTGGTTCGCTGCCCGTGGAGCGCTGATGCGCTCTGCTCACGTTCGCCCTTGTTGTCGTCGTCGGCCTCCAGCTTCTTCCAGTAACAATTGGATTGAATAAAAAGACTCTGACTTATTTAAGTTGTAACTTAGTTTTCGTTTTATTTTAAAGACAAATTAGAGAACACGTCTAACTGTTTTGGACGTTGATCAACGAATGAATTACAAAGATGCCGTCGTTCGGGATTAAAAGTGTAACATGTTCTTGTTAATAAAATTAACCAATTGTAAAGATAGTTTCTTAATTGATTGTCTAACGAATCGTTTGATTGGTTCTTCGTTCATTAAGAACGAGCGTTTTTACATGATATCCATGATTTAGTAACGAAGCAACCGAAACCAATATTTAATCAATACCATTAACGAGCGTCTCTAATTGTAAGTAGTATTCCTTGGAATGCTTTGTTCATAGTTCCAGTTGCTTCATTTAACAGTTTAAATTTGGCGCGTCTAAAACTTGACCATGCAGAGCCATCTAACATTAGACTATATTCACGTGTCACCACATGAGATCGTAACACATATATGGTTAACTAAACGAAAAATTAAAAACTGGCTGTGAGCGTCGCATGTGCGATTCGGTAGCCATAAAATACAAATTCTAAAAAGGTATATTATTCGATGAGATTGTACAATGTGATATTGTAAAGCTTCTGTACCTGAATAAACTCTTTAGAAAAAAAAAACACTTTATGCGTACTTAACCCATTGTTCATCTAGCACATCTGAAGAATAAAGACCTGTGCAAGACAAGCATTATCATAAGTTTCTTTCTTAACCAGTTTCATCATTCAGAATAATTTCTTCTTCACTCTCATTAGTTGAACTTTCACGGGTCTCATATTTGGAAATAATAACATGATAATATAAGTATTAAGTAAACTCCATTGCAAGCACTACACAACAGTATTTGGGAAAATCATTATACACTTACCACTTTAGAGGAATTTGTAATTTACTCGAACCACTTCAAAAACCTTCCGCAACGTAATTCAGAAATATGAGCTTGCTCGAGACGCTTAATAGATTACAACGCCACTGTGCGGGCAAAACAGCAAATACACGGTTAGTAAAGAAATAGCATAGCTATGACATTCAAGAGTTCTGTAACGGAGATAAGCTGGGGTCTCATATTAGGAGAGGTCCTCATATTCGACTACTTTACCCTATGAGGTAAGTGCGGGTAATAAGGCGCGGCAGGTAATAAGGTCCACCTGTCATTTATCCTTGGTAAGTCAATCTATAACACTGGTAGTGCCATTTATTGTTTTTATACCGTACGAAATGCCATTCGAAGAGTTTCCGCGCGATTAAAGGGGGACCCCACACTGAAACCACTAACAAAAGGCAATGTTGGGGATTTTTTGTTCGTATACATAAAAATATAGGGCCTGGATTATTTATATAGTTTTAAAGCAATTTTTATTTTGCCAGAAAAATTTTTTTATGAAAAATTGTACAGAATGGCGGTGAACAAAATGACTTCCCGGAGCACTGCAGAAAACTGGCCCACACTCCCGGGAATAACTGGATCATCTGAGATGGAAAAACCAAAAAGATATATAAACAGGAATATATTATCCATGATCTAGCGTAGGATTTTTTGAATATTTCATTTATTCGACTTTTGCAAGCATTTCACTGAAAATTTTGTATGTAAAAAATATAAAGTCAATTCCTCAAATTGTTATAATTTCCTAAATAATTCGAATTTCGCGAAAATCCTACGTTAGGTCATAGATAATATATTCCTGCTTATACATATATACTCTTTGTATTTCCTTCTCGGATGATCCAGTCATTCTCGCGAGTGTGGGCCAGATTTTTTGCAGTGTTTCGGGAAGTCATTTTGTTCACCGCCATTTTGTACAATTTTTATTACATTTTTTTTAATAACCCATTAATTTCCGTATTTGTTGCGTTCATATATTGTTACAAATATTACAGTTTACAGTTTAATGTCCATAGATTTCTACGAAAAAAAAGTTTTCGAGAATATGTGCAAGTTTTTTTTTAATAAAATTATAGATCCTTAGGTGGGCCTTATTACCCGCACTTACCTTATACTAACAATCTCAGGGTAGTTTTTAGGGCTACGGACCTTAGATCCGAGGGGAATAATTATTGTGGCATAATTAAAAGCATATGATTTTTTAGAATTGTGAGATTTGTAGGACAGAGACTATTTTTCAAATAAACTGGTAGAGTCGTAGGAAGCATTAATGCTGACTGTTAAATCGTACAGTTGTGTGGCTAGTTCTATTGAATATGTATACTGGTGATCCCAGCTAAAGCGAAAATAGAGATTTCAAGGGATAAAGTGGTATTGATTTATGAAGGCTCCCAAGCGTCTATCAGAGCGAAATAGGGATCGTGAATCGTAGGTCGCGGGGTAATATAGCTGTGATATGAAAACGATATTTTTCCGCGTAGATCCCCCCTTTGTTTAGCAGAGGAATTTATTCCCACTTTCAAACGAATCAATAAGCTCCGGCATTATTCATTCCTTTCTGTTCACCGGATAATCTATTGTAGTGTCTTCGCGAATGTTAACACTGCGCAAAAAATGAATCTCGATTCGTATAACAGTTTTTATTTTACACAAGCTCGACCAATGTTGGTATTATCGTACAAAATAACTGTAAATCCACCAATTAAAAAGCTTACGGAACACCGAACACCGAAGTAAGGTGTCGGGATAAATGGAACGCTGGCAATTTCCTCGCCCTTATCTGTTCCAGCGTGTTACCGAAATGTTCCAAGGATTTTTACATTTTAATAAAATATTCCAACTTCCACTTATTCTTATACTCCGGTGTTAAAATAGGCACGACATGGAGCACTGCATTAAACTATTAAAGTAGGTGAAACTCGTAACATTTTACTAACTACGAGAGCGTGGGTGGATTACTTGATGAAACGAAATTCACTCTATGGAACAGCTCGGCAACTTTCGCGTTGGATTTGGTCGCCGCAAATGGATGTAGGGAGTCCCGTCACTCTCTCAGAGAGACTTTTCTAACTTTTACTTCGCTCAAGAGAGCTAACTTTTGTTTCCATAATGTATTAACGAAAACGTTTTAACGCGATCGAAGATAGAGGACTGTTTGAAATGTGTGTCTTTCTCGATCGCGGTATATTGGCTGCTCTTCAGACAGATAAAATCGAATGCCACGTACCTCCGTCGTAGGACAAAAGTCTCTGACGTACTTTTAATTCGCGGCACACTTTCGATCCAGGTAGGGGAGAGGTGCTATAAAAGGGACAGGTCTTAAGGCCTTACATAAATCTAGCAGCGCCAAAACTGCGCTGAAAGAAATTTTTTTTTAGTAGGGATAACAATAGAAATTAATAAAAATAAATATTATACATTATTTATTGGTATTTAAACTTTATAAAAAAATCTATTTCGCTTTATTTTTACAAAAATTACTATATAAAAAATCACGTGATCCACAACACTAAGAAAAAAAAGTGGCTCCTCGGTCGGCATCATATCTCCAGTAAATGTTGATCGATCTTGCAAAATTTAAAAAAATTCTTGTAAAATAAAGTTGTACTTATAGTATGTCGAGACGGAATTTTGAATTTTGAAAAATTTAGCAATTTATGGCAGTTTAAAAAAAATATGCGTTTTACGTCATAAATTTTACAGTTTAATTATCTTTATAAAATTTTTAAATCAAAATATCAAAAACGCTTAAAGATCGCAGAATAAGGTCGAGAATCTTTAAAGGTTTGTAGCTCAGAGCAACGTTAACCGATTTTTATGAAATTTTAAACACGTATACAACTTACTTCAATCTACAAACGGGTTTTTTGAATTTTCATTACAGGCTCACAAAAAAATGTTTAAAGAATAACCTTTACTATTTTTGTTGCTATTCCAACCAATTGCATTTTTGTTTTCAAAACAACGAAACACGTCGATTAGCAAACTAATTCTTCTAGCTTCTAAAAAAAAACGCATGTCATTTGGATCAATTCTAAAAAAGTTATGGGATTTTGAAAGTTGTAAACTTTGTTTCGTTCGCCACTGTATATCATTAAAATAGCCTGTATTCAACTGAAACGAAAATACTTAAAAGGTAAGTTTAATTGATTGTTCTCTTTTTTTTGAGGTAATTCATATTAAACTCACTTATAGTCTTAAAACGGACAGCATAACAAGTCATAAAAGGGACAACCGTTTCATGGCTGTCCCTCTCATGCACGTGTACTGCTGAACACTATATGTATTTTACTTTCCTGTACAGTTATTAGTGTACCATCTAATACATGCGTCTTTTTTCAAATTTAAGAATTAGTGAAGTGAGTATTCAAAGCGACAAAATATTGATGATTTATAGTACAAAGAGTTAATTTTTTCATAGATCCCATTGTTTTTTATCATTAAGATTTACAATTATAATTGTAATACTTAATAACTTCATTTTTATTAACGTGTCCCTTTTATGACTTATACTGTCCCATTTAAAACCACCTAGTCGTAAAAGGGACATTTCTCACTTCTTTGAAAATCGAAGATTTTTTTTATTTTCTATTACAATTGATGAGTTTGTAATATACTTTTACCTATTCCCATACAGCACACTGCGTTGCAGCAGTATTGCAGGAACGTTGCTGCAATATTGTGTTGTTGCAGGTTGCATTGCAATATTGCAGGAACGATGCTGCAATATTGTTGTGCATTATTGGAGTGCCAACGATCCTGCAAAATTGCAACAATATTGCAAGTTCGTTGCCGTGCAATGTTCCGTTGGCAACGATCGTACAATATTGCAGGAATATTGCAAGTTTGTCGCAACTTTGCAAAAATACACTCCTACAATATTGCCAAGGCGGACATAGGAGTGAACCTGTAACTTCTCTGCAATGGTGCGGTGCAACATTGCATTCTCGCACCACAATATTGCCGAAGAGTTGCAGGATCATTGCCAGAATTTTGTCGTTTCGTTGCAGAATCATTGCCGGAACGTTGCAGGACTACAAATTTGTAATGTTGCAGCAACATTGCAAAAATACATACCTGCAATATTGCGAAGGCGTACGTAGGATTGAACCTGCAAAGTCTCTGCAATGTTTTGGTGCAACATTGCAATCTTGCACCGCGTCATTGCAGAGACGTTGCTGCAATGTTATGGTGCTGTGTGGGTTATGATATTGTCAGAAATGGACGCTAAACAAAAGTGTCCCTTTTACAGCACCTCTCCCCTACACTAAACAACAAAACATGCGCAAAACATAAATAATTGAAAATTCAGCTTAAGAGCACAGTTTCGGTATCTTTTTCGTCTTCAAATTGAAATACAGTTTCTATCCAAGAACGTGGTCCACTATTGCTATAAATTCTTTGGCTTCGAGCTTAACTTAACGTCGATAAACGGAACCAAACAGGCACTCTATTTTCACAGGCACATAGGAAATGGAAGGAGGGTTGGTTGAATAACTTGAAAATTGCCTACGACCTCTCGAGCCATCCGGCCCAACAAATTAGAGACCCATTTTCCATAACCAACGCGGCAACCAATGCCCCCGCTGCAATTGTATGTAAATGAAAAGTACTATTCTCTATCGTTTGTATCCGCGTGGGTGGTAATGGTGTCGCGGTGGAGACGCCGGGACGGTGAGGGAGTCGCTTCCCAGTTGTCTATGCAGCCGGACGAAGGTAGAGAAAAGGGGGGCGCCAGGGATTTATGTCTCGAGTAATATTGCTCTTAACCGTAGCTTATTATGGAGATTTCCTTAAATTGTCGGTTGCCTCCGCGGGGAACAATGCAAACAGAAAATGGATAATTATCGGACTGCAAATTGCGGCGGGCATTCGGTAATTTATGATAATACCGATCGTAAAGTAAATTCCAGCGTGGCGCGACCGAAGCGCGTACTTTCGGAGCGTGTGCTTCCCTCGGAAGTAGTAAAACCCTCGGTATGCCGCGTTCTTAAACCGACGGCGCGGCGGGCCGAGTTAATCGTGGCTTACCCGTCCACTCCTCGAAGCAGTGGCGAAGCTTGACTCGCAATTCCGTCTTTCTAAGTGGACTGCCCCTCTATGAACCAAATTCAGGGGTCCGGATCTCTGCCGATCACGTGGCTACTCCATCTCGACTGCCCCCGTTTCGTAGATCACCGATTATCAATAACCACCCTTGGTGGGTACCATCCCTTTTTAAAAACCAAACTTTTCAGCACCGTGCTTGACCTCTCCTCCCCGGGGCGCTAGCATAGAAACCGTGTGTACACATATAGCGCACGTATAGTCGAGTGGGTGGCAGCCGGTTACGTCGATCGCAGCCGACAATCGCAATTATCCAGTAGATAACGATTCCCCGAGGGCCGTCGCTAATTAATATAACCGGCGACGATTCGTTCGCGATTGACAGGAAAATGCGTGGAGGTAGGCATCGCGCTTCCGTTCGCTCGCTTCCAGCGGAGCTGGGCGCAGAGAGTAGAGGGAGCTCACCACCGTTCAGGGGGCGGGAGGGGTGGGCGACCGGGGGCTTGCAATTTGTCAGGTGACAGCCGAGAGACTGGAATAAATGGACAATTACACAAATACAATGTTTGACGTCATTTCAATGACGCGAGAGACACCTGTGATTGATTGTTAATTGCCTCGGTTTGTTACCCCGACCGGCGATGGGGCGGGGGCGGGCGGCAGGGGATCGCGGGTGTGGGTGATGCTGGGACGACGGCAGGACGAGAGGACCGGAGAGAGAGAGAGAGAGAGAGAGAGAGGTAACAGGGTGGGCGCGAATAATTTAATTGAACCGATCGATGCGCGCGGAGTGTTTTCACCGCTTTTTCCGCTACTTTGCCTCCTTCTTTTTATTCAAATCGAGCTCGTTCGTCTTTGGCAGCGCCCAGCGCCGCTCTCGAATTCCACGTTTCCATTACTGGTCCCGTTAGGGGACGTTTCTTTCGCCCCTGAGATCCGGCCGCCGTCGTGTGACGTGTCTTGACTCGAGACGCTGGTGACGAGCGTGTTATCGATAGGCAGGTGTCTAACAGCGATACCACACGTGTGTATTAATTTCCTCTTCATCGAGAAACATTAATCGCTTTCCTCATCTGTTGCACAATACTGCCCTGTTTAGTTAAAATGTCCTATCTAGCGTTTCGAAACATCAGAGAAAACTGAAGTTTTACCGTTTTCTTTGCACGCTCCTTGTAAAAAAGTAAATATATCAGACTGTTTCTAGATCTCTGCGAAGCACGTAGGGTTTCCTAATTTTACTTAAAAGGTAAAGGACGTATGGTGCTTGAAATATTTCGATATTTCCTGAAAAATGGAAAACTCCTGGGCAAGACATTTTAACTAAGAGGACGGAATAGTTTCTGTTACTTTCTCGCGTGATAAACTCGAGATAACGTAAACAGTAACTGGGTGTCCGTAGACAAGAAACTAACAAGGGAAGATCCCGAACCCGAAAATTAAAAAAAATTCTGAAACTTTGTGAGTATGTAGAGGATTTCCTCCTGATTACAACGCAATTTTTTTTTGTTGCCCAAAATCACTCTAGGGGGGTGAAATTAACCCCTGAAGATTCGGCTATTTTTCGATTTTGTTTTGTAACACGCAATCTGTAAGAGATAGAAAAAAGTTTCAAGACAAAAGTTGATTAGATCTATCGAATGGTAAAGGTTTTATCAATTGTTTAAACAATTAGGAAAAAGTTATAAACAAAAATATGAATGTTTTCAAAAATTCGTTTTTCACGTGAAATCTGAACTGGATGTTTAAACAGTTATGAAACAGCATAATCCATATTTTTTTCCATACAATTTCAACTATTGTTGTATTGCGGAACTGCGCTGCGCGTGCCTTAAGCTGTACGACGAGCAATGTTTTTCTAACATCTATTAGGAAATAATACGCGACGCGTAGTAAGAAAGTACGATAATTTATACACTTTTGTCTGCAATTATACATCGGGTAAATATATCAGGTGGAAATAGAGGAGAAGAAGGCAACTGTTAGATGTAACTTATCCTTATTAGAACTTTTTATTTTTAACATAATTATGCAGGCGTGTATAAGCGTTTTAAGTATTGGTAAGTAGCTTTGAAAACAGTTGTGTGATTATGAATTATTCTTCATGGTGATTAAACTCTTCAGAAAAATGTTGAATGTTGTCGCGTACCCACATCCCAGTTTCCTTATTTCAGCTTGTCTTGACGTCCTATCGGTAATCGTTGGCAGTATTTCCAGTCTTGACACGTGCCACGAAAAGTTTCTCTGGTCGTTACGAATCCGGCGTGCTCCTCCCTTTTTTCCCCTGTATCCGTTCTGGACGTTACGACCGCGGGAACGAGCGCGAGAATTCCGCGACCCGACGTTTCAACGTACTACGTTGGCTTGAATGTGCAAGAGGGGCATCACACGGCGACTAAGTGGTAAATAATAGAAGCGTCGTAAAGCGCCGGGGTGGATTTTTCAAAGATACCTACCCGTGCGAAATTATTCGGTCAGCCCATGGGCGACGTGTATAGCGCCAACGTACGCGTGGCCACGCTCGAAATATGGCCGGCGCCTATGAAACAAATGTTTAATTTCCGAACTAAGTTATTAATATCCGTGCTTTCAATAGCGGGGAAATTTATTAGCAGGCTCTTTGTTTGCCTCCCTGCAGATTCGACGTGCGTGCAGGCATGCGCGAAACTTTCGGTCACCCGTAATTGCGAGACGTTGAATCAATTGCGCGGTTATTGTTCCTTGCATCGATTTCCCGTGTAATATCTGCTTCCGTATACACTCCCGTACAAATTGATCCATATTGCGTATAAAACGGCTTTGGCAGGCCACCATTTTATTTCTCTTTGACTACTCGTTGGTGGAAAGAGTGACCCAAAAATCAGACCTATTTTAGCCTCTTCTTGGTCCCACGATTGTGGAACTGAATTTTGTACCAAATGATACCTTATCCCACACAGCACCATAACGATGCAGCAACGTCTCTGCAATGACGGGGTGCAAGATTGCAATGTTGCACCAAAACATTGCAGAGACGTTGCAGGTTCAATCCTATGTCCACCTTCGCAATATTGCAGGTATGTATTTTTGTAAAGTTGCGGCAACATTACAGTGGAACATTGCACGGCAACGAACTTGCAATAATGCTGCAATATTGCAGGATCGTTGGCACTCGAATAATGCAAACAATATTGTAGCATCGTTCCTGCAATATTGCAATGCAACCTGCAACAACACAATATTGCAGCAACGTTCTTGCAATGCTGCTGCAACGAAGTGTGCTGTATGATGATGAGACATCAATCATAACAAATTTTCAAGTTGAGGTGGCAATTAGTTTCTGAGATGTGGGAGGTCGAAGAAGTGAAAATTCGTTCGAAAAAGCGTCAACCCATACGCTTCGGATGTACGAACTTCTACGTCAGTTCGATCATTTAAACAATTATTTCCAGGGGTTTGGCTGACTGCTAACAACGAATTTGAACTTAGATTTTCAAAATTCACGAAAAAATAAAATAAAAACCAAGAAATATAAATGTTTGTGTAGTGGGTGTTTTTTTTTAAACATATCGTCCACCATGTTGAATCCGCCATTGTAAATTTTGAAAATCTAAGTCCAAATTCATTGTTAGCAGTCAGCAAAACTGGCCGATTCCATATGGTGGACGATATATTTAACAAAAACACCCACTACACAGCCCACAGAGCACCATAACATTGCAGCAACGTCTCTGCAATGATGTGGTGCAAGATTGCAATGTTGCGCCATAACATTGCAGAGACGTTGCAGGTTCAGTCCTATGTCCGCCTTCGCAATATTGCAGGTGTGTATGTTTGCAAAGTTGCGGCAACATTACAAATATGTAGTCCTGCAACGTTCCGGCAATGATTCTGCAACAAAACGTGTTATCACTACAGTATTGCACGGCAATATGTGCGCAATATTGTAGGAAATATGTAGTCCTGCAACGTTCCGGCAATGATTCTGCAACAAAACGTGTTATCACTACAGTATTGCACGGCAATATGTGCGCAATACTGTAGGATCGTTGCCACTGGAACATTGCATGGCGATGTGCGCGTAATATTACAGAAATATTGTAGGATCGTTGCCAATGGAACATTGCACGGCAAAGTTCTTGCAATATTACCACAATATTGTACGATCAGTGCCACTCCAATGATGCACGACAATATTGCAGCATCATTCCTGCAATATTGCAATGCAACATGCAACAACGCAATATTGCAGCATCATTCCTGCAATATTGCAATGCAACATGCAACAACGCAATATTGCAATGCAACATGCAACAACGCAATATTGCAGCAACGTTTCTGCAATACTGCTGCAACGAAGTGTGCTATATGGGAGTCGGGCGGAGCGATGCTATATAGGCGAAAATTTAAATTTAAATTTTCAGTTGGCTTGGGTGCGGAATAGTTGTCTTTTTATTAACCAGACACAGCTATAAACAAAATTTGGGAAAAATATTCATGACTGCAGGTTCCTTTTTCTCCTAAAAATGATAATATAATCATATAAATCATATAATCATTTTTAGGAGAAAAAGGAACCTGGAGACATGAGTATTTTTCCAAAATTTGTTTACAGTTGTGTTTGTTTAATCAAAAGACAACTATCCTGCACCCAGGCCAACTGAAAATTCAAATTTTAATTTTCCGCTCCGCCCTACTGCACAGTCATTTATATTTCTCGATTTTTATTTATTTTTCGTGAATTTTGGAAATCCAAATTCAAATTCGTTGTTAGCAGTCAGCAATAATCACAACGGCCGATTCAATATGGTGGACGATATATTTAACAAAAACACCCAGTACGCAAACATTTATATTTCTCGATTTTTATTTTTTTTTCGTGAATTTTGAAAATCTAAGTTCAAACTCGTTGTTAGCAGTCAGCAAAACCTCTGGAAATAAATGTTTAATTTATCGGACTGACATAAAAGTCCGTAGGGGAAATTAGGACAAAACCGGGTACCTGGGTAAAACCGGGACGTGTTATTATTTTTTAAACTGCCTTAAATTTTGCCGCGTCGTTGCAGCGACATATTGTCGCAATGTACCTTATTTTGTCAACAAAAGATGATTGTATTACAAGCGTGCTTACTAAGGTTATATCTTACTGTTGTGTTTTTGAAGGCTCTGATCTAATTTTCGATAGTTAAGAAACTTCAACACTTTTGACAGTGTTCAGGTAAGTACTTTTTTGTATGAATTATGTTAATTGTTGCATATTAAAGTGTAAATAACTAAGACAGTTTGTTTGTACTTCGCCCTGGTATTGTTGATAATTCGTGATATTTACAAAATTGTATGCTGGGGTAAAACCGTACGGGGTAAAATCGGGTACCCGGTTTTGGGTAAATGTGTATAACAAAGCAAAACAAAAATCTTAATAAAGGACTATAACTAAAAAGAAAAAAAAGTACAAAATTAAACAAAATACCGAAGGATGATGATAACAGTGGTGATGATATCATGTCGAAGAATCATATGGTTCATCGAAATTGAACGAAGGTTGGGTGCAGGGTACAGTTTGTTGTAAGTGGGCTCACGAAGGCTGCACTGGTTGGGGGACGGAAGAATTGGACGAATTCTGTTATTATATATGTATGTATATGCTAGGGCCAGTTTCTAGTATGGTACCCGGTTTTACCCAGACCATGGGGTAAAACCGTAAAAACGGACCATATTTTAAATCGTAATTTTTTGTATTTGTTATTGTATTAAAAAAAATGTATATATACTTGTCGGAATTAGGGGAAAAGATGAAGCCTCAGAGAGTGATTCAGCGTTTCCGCTGGCTATTCTCCTCGCAAGGCGTCTCATTTTTTTTTATTTGAATTTAACAAGAATTGAACAATGTAATTATAAAGAACTTTCAAGGAATTACTTTAAGACAAACTATAAACTATAATTCTATTTAAATCGAAAACTAATGAATTCTCGGGAAGGGAAAATAGAACTGTCCTCGATCAAGATTTCTTTCCGAATCCATCCCTTTTTCGGTTGCTAAACCACCACTTCTGTTTTCCTTCCGAGACTACATTCAAGCGCCCACTAACAGTCTGACGCTTGCGTTTTCGATTGGCGCCAAAATAATCTCGCAATTCCATCATACGTGACTTCATGTCGTCATTAGTAATTGCATTAGTAATAGATTGTAAAGATCGACTATCTATTTGCTCAACCCTGTGTAAGCATTGTAACGAAATAAACGATACATCTCAATTAAATTTATTCATTATTTGTTTTTTTTATTCATCGGTATTCTGCGACATACTATTATTTAATAAAGAGTTTAGTCTAATGAATCCTAATTTCAATTTCTTTTTTACATTAATAATGTCAAAGTTATGAGCATTTATTCTTAACGTCCCGGTTTTGCCCCTACTTCCCCTACATCGAAGCGTATGGTCTGACGCGTTAACGAATTTTCACTTCTTTCACCTCGCATATCTCAGAAACTAATTGTCACCTCAACTTGAAAATTTCGCGTGATTGACGGTCTCATCATACGGTACCCTAGTAGCATTTCTGGTTGGCCCACAGTATCCCCAATTTGGGAATTAGTTGGCCACCAAAATGCCAACAATAAATGCTACTAGGGTATCGTTTCGCATAAAATTCAGTTCCAAAATCAGTACCAAAAAGAGGCTATTTTTTGGCTCACTCTTTTACAGGAAAAGTATGTCCCAGTGTCCTGCATTTCTTCTTTACATTATTCCAAGAGACCTCGCGTTTCCCTTAATCGCATCGAACGACGCGTCGCAAGAAACAGTAACGAACTTCCTTCCCCCAGAAATAATAACATTACAGGAACGATAACGGCAAGCCAGCCTGGTTGTCCAAATATTTTCGTTGCCCGCTGTAATTCGCGCAATCTTCGAGCCCGATCGCTGCACGCGAAGAAGTAATGAAAAGTTCGTTTCACGCGCGATTACGCCCGCAATTTGTACGCGCGCGAACGGCCGGTTTTCCCCTCTCGACCATCTGATACGCGTAATCGTTTCCCGTGTCGCGTCGCCGCGCCGTCCGTTCGCGAGCCGTCGAAATTCGCTGCCGCGCGGGCCGAATCGATTCATCGAGGCGGCATCGGGCCGGAACACGTCCGCCGTGATAACTTCCCGTTAAGAACGAATCCGGCCGGGCCCTATCGCGCGGCCGCGGCGTCCGAAACGCGCGCAGCTGCTCGATTAAAACTGCCAAACACGCGTTTCCACCCGAGCCAGCTATCTTCTCGGAGCGCCGAATTATCAGATGCTTATAGCCACGTAAATTAAAAGTTTCCATCGCGCAACGGGAACTTTTCCCCCGTTCGAGGAACGCACGCAACGCGGGCAGGCCGCCCGGATTATGGTTCGCGGGCAAGAATATTCCACGTTCCCGGCGATTCTCCCGCAATATTCTTCATTACACGCGATCGATCGGGTGGACAGATGTGTGAATTACGTGTACAGCCGCTTCATTGAAAAGCAGAAAATCAACCCGCCCGGTTTCTGGGACCACCCTCGCTCTCGAACGTCCGCCCCCGTTGCTCGCCCGCCAATTTCCTCCGGCCGAATAAAATCCCGCGAGCCGATAAATTCCGCGGGAAGATGGACGCGCCATTACAACGGCGTGTGTATAAATTTAATTTTCCCATTAAAATGCATCCGCGCGGTCCCGTTTGCTCGCCGCTCGGCCACAGTTTCGACTTCTACCGGGCTCCTGCCGGCGCTTCTATCACGCGGTAAGCAGCCCCGGCGCGCGATTGCCTCGGACACGGTGGAGCGAATAAACGAGTGTGGACGGGCGTGCGGAGGAAGAACGGGGGGACGGCGGGGGACAGGCGGTGGATGGAGCAGGATTCAGAGTATATACATCGTAGATTCCTAGGCGAGCCCGGCAAACACAGATAGTGCGTGAGCGTGTTAATGGAGCTATCAGTCAACATACACGGCTGAGCGACGTCTCAATCAAACACCGATGCACTCCTGACCTACGTTACATCAACGTCCCTGTTTTCGCGTCGTGTTCGATTCAGCATCGACCGGATCCGCCGTGCCACCTCTTACCTCATTATGCCCGGTGATTACGGTTTCCCCCCCCGGGGTGGCCGGTAATTAATGCCCGATTCTCCTAAGTTTTAATTGGTCGATTCGAGGCCGAACAACGAACGGAGGGCGGCGAACCGGCGCTTGTAATTCCGGGCGCGTTCGACCGGCGGCGCGAATCTTTTCCGCGCGGATATCGCGCGAGCTTTTCTCCTCGGGGGGTAGGTAGTTGGCGAAGGCGGATTGCTTGTCCAAATAGGATGAAATCGAAGGGGGTATTCAAGGCTCTGCAGCTGGACGTTAACAAACCTCGCCCGCTCCCGGGCGAGAGACAAGGAGGGGAAACAGAAATCGACGAGTCCGTCGTTCGCGGGACGCGGAAAAGACGCGCGTACCAGCGGCCGGGGGAAAATTAATTTTCCCCGTGTCCGTATTTTACGCGCGGGACACTCTGCATTGGGAAATCCCATTTAATCGGTCGTATTTCAACGTCAGCCTCGTTAGCCGATTTTATAAATTTTCCCGAGAATTTTCCCCCTTCTAAAATTAATTAACGTATATATCCTTGATTCGAGGGCCTGGCCCCACCCTCCCCCGACCCTCGGCGCGCTTTAACCCGTCCCTTGCCAATTTTCTTTCCACGTTTTCCGCCGATCATTTCGACCGGTCGCCCATCTACCTATATCCGTGGAAAATTCTCTCCGTCTCTCCCGCGGAGCGAGAAAGTCGGAGTGAGAGAGAGAGAGAGAGAGAGAGGAGGATGGAGGGTGAAAGGGGGAGAGGACATCCGTCCGGGGACGAGTTGTCCGGTATGCAAATTCGTTTTATTGTCGCGGCACAGAGAGTCGACCAGACGTGGACCCGTGTAAACGGCCATCTTCGCTACCCGCCTTAATTTCATTCATGCCCTCTGTACCCCGTGGCTGACCTCCCCCCGACCGCCCCTTCGCCCCTCTGCCCCGCTTTAATTACAGCCAATTGCCCTTGCCGCACGCGAATTATGTCATTTCCACATGAGCAGCACTTTAGCGAAATTTTCGCTAGGTAGTCAGAAACGAGACGACCGCGCCCCGGCTTTTCTAGCCCCTCTCTCTACTTTTCCAGGGTCCCTCCCCGCGCCCATCCACCCTCGCACCCGCTCCCTCTCTCTCTCTCTCTCTCTCTCTCTCTCTCTCTTACCCCCTCGAAGCCCCTCCCTCGTGTGCCCTGTCGTAATAAGGGAATAATTAATTAACTGCACTTCCGTACTTCGTTTTTGCGCTTCAACCTTCCCAGGAATAAAATTTATGTGTATCCGGGACCTTAATTAAACGGTACAATTTGACGGAACTACTGTATGGAAGTTTATGTTAATTTGCGAACGTACTTGCCGGCCGGCGGTGCACGGAACCGCGCCGGGGTGTCGCCCGGCGAAATTGTCCCTCGTCCCGCGCTTTTAATTAACCTTCGAACGACACCTGCTTACGAACACGCATTAGGTCGGGTAGTAAAGCTTGTTTGAATTTATTAGGAGGACGTTAAGCGATATCACGTTGCGCAGGCTAGCGAACCACGGGCGCGTTCTCCTCCCTAGCCTCTGTGCAGGCCCTTGCCCAGCGTTCCGGTCGTTTCCGCGCTTTATTCCTGAAAACATTTTCAAGTACACGCGCCAAGTAGCGCTCGAACATGCACAGAGGTTTGGATCGCTGTTTTCGTCTCTCTTAATCCATCTTTATTTCGTATTACCGGACGGCTCGAGGGCGGATCGAGTCGTACCGTTTCAACGATTTCTCGATAGCATATTAATACTTCGCTTCACGCGGGGGCCGCTGATTTAGAGAGGATTAACAGCGGAATATCTCCTGTTCGATTCCCGTCGCCCTCTCCGATTTTCGTGCCGCTCATTGAAAAACGCGTTGTCCGCAGCCTCGACGCGGTAACGCGGCGTTTTCGAAGCCGGAGATGAAATAAGGCGAGGGGGTGGCTCGCGGTTTTTGCCGGCGCGCTGGCCACAAATCAGTAGCGCCCGACCCTCGGTAGTCAGACTAGCAGAATGCTCGTACGAGAATAACACCACTAATGGAGAAAAATCACCGAGGTATGATAACATGCCTCCGTACTAATGCAATACACGATGCTACAACTACCGTTACCAGTGACGCCGAAAATTTCCCGCGGCCGCCGCGTTCCTTGTTTTCCTCCTCCTCCCCCCCGGCGGGAAAAGCTGCAGACGTGTCGCGAGCCCGTGAAAAAACCGTGCTAAATTTAGGGGCGTCGCAGCGTCCGCGTTCGATTTCACTCGCAATCTATGTGGAGGACGGGCCTCTCGAACGCCAGCAGTCACTTGTAATCCCCGGAAACGATCGACCTGCAACTAGGACTCTCTAGTGCGATCGATTTTAATAATCCCTTTGGTCTGTGTATTCGTCAACTGCAGAGGAATTTAAGATAGCGTAGTGGAGTGCGTAGGGGAGACCGGGGCTGGTAGGTCAGTTTTTTAGTTTGATTTTTAATAAATTATATGGGCGAAATATCATTAAACCGGTTACTATATTTGATAGGGCATACAATTTGGCTGTCTGATTAAATTATTAACGTTGACTCAATGTGACAACATTTAAGGCATTTTAATGTCTTTCTAACACCTTACGTGCTGGTCAACCAGCCCCGTGGTTGGGGTTGGTAGACTATAGGTGCAATCAGTTAAGAAAATGTTGATAGCAACTTATCTGAGCGGTAACAAAATAGCACAATGTCACAAGAGTTGTTTCATTATAAAATATTTATTACTTCTTAATAATAAATAACAATTTGAACCTTTATAGTAGCAATAAATCTTGTATCTAGTATTATAAAAACATTCGCCGTATTCTATCAACTAATTAGGGGAAGGTGGGGTAAAACGGAACGCTTAACTTTGGAGGGTGATAACTTAAAATCGGGAGGAGAAAAAGACACGAGACTTCAACAGGAGTCTTCAGTGGACCTTAGCCTATAAGAAAATCAAGGTCATTATTAAGAAAAATCTTTGGGAACGACGGAAAATGAAATTTACCGGAGGTATTGAAATCCTCGCCTCGCTCAAATGGTGGGGTAAAACGGAACACCCACTCGAAGACCGTGTAAACTTTCAAAATCTTTATTTTTATGATTTAAAATGTATTAATTTATGTTAAAATCTCGAAATATATGTTTTAGATATAACTATTGCAAATAAAATGTAACAAAAATATATATTATACATATAAGAGAAAATATTTTATTAGATAACATGAAAATTACGGATAATAATCAAATATAAATATAATATCGTAAATGAAGGATAGATTAATACAGTTTGTTTATTATTTTATGAACAATAATCACATACAAATGCATCATCTTCCTTTTCATTTAAACTAACAGTTTGTCCGAATGAACGATGTATCTCATACATCATAATTTTCTATACAAAATCAATTTTCTTGAAAACAAGGATAGTAATTAAAAGTTTAATCTACAATCTAATAATTAAAAGAGATAATAAACACGTACTAAGAGACGTTTCCATTCTTCCCCATGTATAATAGGCGTTCCGTTTTACCCCGCGAAAAGTGTTCCGTTTTGCCCCACGTGCAGTCATTTAGTAAACATTAAATATTTACACTTCAGCGTGAGGTAAAGAACTTTTTATATACGCCAAAATGTAGCGCAAGGACTATAGAATCCAACGATGTACTTGCCGTTATTAATTTTCGAAGTCCAAGTACCGAAAAGTGGTCGAATGTCCAACGCAATATTGAAACGTCGATACCGGAAATTTGTCCAACTCTCTTAATGGAGAAATAACTTGTGCAGGGGTCTATGGTCTATCATAAAATGCTATGAGGACCCTTTGGTTTCATGTCACGCGATACCAACTCATTCGCAGCTCTTACCTAACAGAAACATTGGTATTCCGTTTTACCCACCCGTTCCGTTTTACCCCACTTTCCCCTACTATCTTCACAATCTGATGTGCAATTTTTGCACTCGTAGAAAAGTACATTTCACCCACATCTTGCAAGAAATACACTGAACCCATACTTCTCCAGGAATGCTTTTTGAATAAAATTCAGTGCATTCAATGCACATTGTATCGTCTGCATCATCAGAGGAG
Source organism: Andrena haemorrhoa (assembly GCA_910592295.1). NCBI lineage: Eukaryota > Metazoa > Arthropoda > Insecta > Hymenoptera > Andrenidae > Andrena > Andrena haemorrhoa. Next base: position 20,163,415 of record OU342943.1, read on the forward strand.
TAATTAGTGTCTTGTCTCTTCATTTTCTTTGTTTGTCTGTCCCCATTTTCTCCACAGTTTTCTTTGACCAGCTTAGTCATGTAACCCCGGACGTTATTAGTCAACCAGCCCCGAACGATCATTTTGTCTTCAATACTCTATATAACCTTTAATTATTTATGTAAAATCAAACACGCAGTCTCAATAGGTCGTTTAATAAACAAATTTTAAAATAGTCCCTTCACTTTTACTGTAACTATATATAGAGCATGTAAACATGAAATCTTTAAGAAAACATATTTACTTACATAGCCAATTTTTCGATAAACGCTGGTAACTGCCAAACAACGTGTAATGGCGGTGTCGGAAACCAATTAATGACATAGTAGAAGCGACTTGTTTCTGCAGAAAATCGCTCCGCGGTAGAGGACACGTCGGTGGAAATTTATTAACAATTAGTCAACCTACCCCTGGGGGCCAACCAGCCCCGGTCTCCTATATCTCTTGGGATTCACGGAGAATCATTCTAAACCGATCCGAATAGCATTCCAGTAATACTTCGCGAGATAATCGATCTCGAAAGTTGTTAAATACCAAGGAAGAAGGGGATGGACTTTGACAAGCGTTCCGTCACTCGGTCCGTTTACCCTTCTCGCCCACCTCGCTGGAGTCCGACTGATCCGTCCAGAATGACGAGTGCATGGTAACCGTCCATCTCGGATGAGGGATCGAGTGGCCCGCGATTTTCCACGAAATTAGCTCGAGGCTGATTTTCGAATTCGCTGGAACCAGGCGAGCGACGACCCTCTTCCACGGCTGGAGGGGCACATTCGTTTCTCGGTTGATTTTAACGGCGGAATGGACGAGGTTTCTTCTTCGATTGAACGTGCGCGGCGATGTGCGACGCGGAGTTAAGCAGGGTTCGGGACGCGCGGAGCTGGAGGGTGGCGCGGAGATCTTTCGGAATGGTCGAGATCGAGAGACGTGAAACTTTTATGGTGCCTCCCTTCGGGGCAGTTGGAAACGTCGAAACGTCGGTGCTGACCGTTCGACGGGGATTCGCCCCTCCGCGAGTCCCCGTTTAATAACTCGAGCGAAGGGGTGGCTGCTACGCACGCGGGTATCGGTAACAGGGGGTAATCATATTACGTGTCTACCTCGCGTCTTCCAGGTCTTCTTCGATTCCCGTTTCACTGTACACACGAGTGCAAAGTGATCTGCTTGTACTTTTAATATTCTTAAATCACCTATTAAGTAGTCCTTTATAAGAGAAGCGAGGCAGCCGTGGCGTTTCGCCGAGAGTGAAAACGGGAAAAGTTTCAGTGTAAGGAGAGCTGACAAATACAGTCCCAGCCTGACTCTCCGATCCTTCGCGGACGCCCATAATTTGCGTAATTGACGTCAGTCGGGCCAGGTAGTAATGAAATATCCGATGTCTTTTCCAGTAGCTTTTCAGTCAATCACGTCCAGCGATTTTATTTCGCTAATGAAATCCGTATTTCGCCTCATTTTCTACGCTCGTTTAAAAGCCAGACGGTATAAATCTGCGCGCGGCTAGAATCAGTCTACAGTTGCGCGTTTGCTGTGGCTTTAATCAAATCCGGGGAATCGTTCCACGTATCGTCGCCTGTCGTTATTTATTCGAGACATTAAGAGGCTAAACTCGACACGGTACAACACTCTAGATTATACCAATTTTACTAACAAGGGGAGGACACCTTGTGGTAGACACCGATTTTGATGAGCCGTGGCACGATGGATCTATGTCGAAAATAAGTAAATAGGTGTCCGAGCGTTTCAGCCAATAGCTAGTCAGGCGGCTGGAAAGAGGCGAATATTTGTGAATTTTTGTTGAAGAAGCGGAAGCGTATATTTTTACAAAACTTTTTGCGCTTAAAAGAGCAACATTTAAAGAACATTTGGTAATTTTTTCGTGGAAAAATATTTACGTTTATAATAAAGTAACGACCAACATCCAAGAAGCATTTTTAAAAATCAGGATTTTTACGTGCAAAAATCACCCGAAAAAAATCAGGATTTCAACTTAAAATAGATGCCATTTTGTTTTAAATCAATATTTCGTGAAATTCTCTCCGTCAGTCGAAAGATACATTAATATACTAACGAAATCTTTTTTGTTTTTTGATTTTAGATAATCTGGTTCCGAATGGCAGTGCTCACCGCAAAACCAAATTTTGAAAATTGCTTCTTGGATGTCGGTTGTTACTTTATTATAAACGTAAATATTTTTCTACGAAAAAATTACCAAATGTTCTTTAAACGTTGCTCTTTTAAGCGCAAAAACTTTTGTGAAAATGTACGCTTCCGCTTCTCCAAAAAAAATTCACAAATATTCGCCTCTTTTCGGCCGCCTGAATAGGTGTAACCCCTTAATAATAGAAATATTTATATGTAAATTATTAAAAATTTCCTAGTGACCGTGGGATTTTAGTGGGTAAACATCCCACACTACCCTGGCGCCGGCGGGAGATTCCCTTCTGGAGGCGTCGGGGCACCTTTAGAAGATGTCTCCACGTTAAAAAAACTTTAAAACAATTGTCATAAATTATATATTTTTTTAAATTTTTGTTTAACTTGCGGAAATTTTCAAAACGCACCCCGACTCCTTCAGAGGAGAATCCCGGTGGCGCCAGGGTAGTCTGGGATTTTTACCGATTAAAACCCCACGGCCACTATGAAATTTTTAATAATTTACATGTGAATATCTCTGCTATTAAGGCCCATTGGCAAACACGCTCGGACACCTATTTACTTATTTTCGATACAGATCCATCGTGCCAAGGTTCATCAAAATCGGTGTCTACCACATGGTGTCCTCACCTTGTAAGTAGCTACTACTTTAGTAATCAACTGATTCATAGAAAGTATGCCGAACAAATTCGTCCCTCGCTGTTAATTTCAATCTCTACTTCCAATCGTTCCCCCGCAGAGATCACATTATCACCCCCCAGGTCCATCTTAGACCTAAAACCCTCGACTTTCGAATCACCGCGTAGACTCGATCAAAACCGTTCGCCAAATATCGACGTGGGAGGCGCGGAGGGTTGGAAGACGCGTAAATCGGCAACATAACCCCCTGCTCATCCCCCGCCCCCGCCCCCCGTGGAAAAGTTCGACGACAGTTCCCGATGACTGTATCCGTCGTCGTGCCCGATCCATTAGTGTAATTGCAATTTATTTAGTAATTACTTTAATTAGTGAGCACCCAGCCGTGCTACGAAGAGGTTCGCGGGAGTTTCCAGGAGGAGGCGGACGCGGAACACGAAGAACCGGGCGGGCACGGGGACTAACGGAATTAATTAATGAATTAGCCTTAAGGGATAAGGCGTAAAAACAAGTGGAAATCGGGTTGAAGCGGCGCAGAACGAGCGCCCGATTAAAGTAAGTGGTCTAAGGAACGTAAGTAAGCGAGTAACTAACTAAGTGACGACTAAACTGCCGTCACGTCGGAAAAGAACGAGGGGATGGGGCGAGGGGTGGGCTGACTATCGGTAGGGTCCGAAGATGAGAATTAATGGCGACCTAGCCAAATCCTTTCTTATCTGGCCTGCTTCAACGCAACGGGCCGATTCGATGCAAATTAAACGAATCAGATCGCCTCGTTCTTCTTTCCCCGTAATCCCTCGCCCCTTTGCACCCCACCCGTCGCTGGCCCGCTTCATTGTAGACAAGACGCTAGGGGTTCCGGCTCCTTCCAGGGATTGTTTTTAGCATCGAGAGGTGTATCACGTTAACTGTACACTGTAGAATCCTGGGGCGCCCGGTTGTCAATTATATCGAACTGATTCACTTAATGAATCGACCGGGCACGGCTCCACCGCCGGGCAACTGAATATTTCGGTCGAACGCGAAGATTAAAGGCGATTCGTTTCGAAAAACATCACGCAACCCGCGCTCCGCAAATCTCTGAATGGCGAAATTTTCCTGTGACGCGTACGGAACAAAACGGAAACGGGCAAAAAACAAAAACAGCGGGCGGACACAAAGAATTTCACGCATGAGATTTTGCCTTTCGGTGATCAGGTTTTCAATTATTGCCGTGCACGCGAGGAGCCGGCCGTGGCCTTTGATCGGCGCCGCGTTGATTTCTGCCCTTTCGCGGCGGGGGAAAAAAATATGGCAGAAGTGCGACGGAGTGCCGAAACAGAGCGGAATAAATCGCCCCTGTCCGCTCTGTTTGATTTCGACTAAACAATAATGATCAGTAATATCGACTTGTTTATTGTCCCATCGGAGGGCGACGGCGGCGCGGCGGCAGCGTTTTATTGGGAATTTCTCGCCGAGCCGGGCTTCATAAAAATGAATAACCATCCGCCTCTGTTCCCATCGCCCCCTATCCACTTTGGCTTGACTCTGTTACAGAAATAGCATTCGCGTTCGCCACGGTTCCGTTTCCACCGATATCGTTATTAAGTCCCCGGCCTGTCCCGCCCCGATCCGCGCAAAAATTAATATCCACGTTCGTTCCTCTTCGTTATGATTAATGAACGCTGCCGTTCGATACCTCGGATCCCTGCTGCTGCTGCTGCTCCCGCCGAAAATATCGCCGCGCGACACTTTCCACCGGCGGCGCGGAATCAAAGTCGCCCGGCTCCCGATCGAGTATTAATACCCCCGCTCGGCCGACGCTTTTTTTTCCCCGCTCAATTTGATCAAACAGAGATCGCGCAGAGGCATTCTTTGTGACACGCCGCACGCATTTACGCCCGTGCCTTCGGCGCACGGATACTGTTACACAAAGACACCCCGCACCCGTTGTTTTCACATACGTCCCAATCCGCGGATCGGCGCTCGGCCGATCCCTCGCGCGGGGACACGGAGGGCTCGCCGTTCTATCGGCGAAACACGATCGGTGGATATTTCATGGGTGCTTAAAATTCAATAAAAAACGCATTTCGACATTTCGACCGACACTTGGGGAAGGTCAGGGGGCGCCGATCGCGACAAACGATCGCGCGTTGGACGCGGCGGCCGCGCTGCTATTGTCCGCCGGGGGTTGGTTCGCGCTTTGTGACGGCAAATGAACTGGAAATCAGGAAATATGCCGGGCGCCGCGCGCGCGCCGGCCCGATTTTACCGGCGCGCGGGGTCACGAACCAGACCTCCCCAGCGTCCGGAAGGAAGACGATCGATTTGTATGTATCGTGGTTTCGCCACCGTTTTCGAATCGTTTTTGCATCCGCCCCGCTGCACCCTGTTCCGCCGTATTTCGCCCGTTCGGGGCATTTTATTTTATTATGTGCCCCGTAATCGGTATCCCGTCAGCGCCGATCGGACCGTGAACCGTCCGTGTCCGTTCGGTCGGTTAAATCGATTAGAATCCCGGCCGTAAAACGTTGAATTCTAATAATTCACAAGGGACTGGTGGATCGTTCCGTTCGCGCGTTGCGCGTGTTCATTTCGCTTCTCGATAATACCATTCCCGGCGGAACCATTAGCGCAAAGAACGCGAGCTTTCGAGGGTCTCGAAAGATGTCCCTCTCGGTTCGAATATCTCGGGCGACGCGAAAACACGCCAACGCCACTTAAAGCGTTACTCGGTCCCTTCGGCGGCTGAGAGTCGAAGATGGAATTCGTGTGTTTCTGCCGTCGTCGGCGTTCCGTTTCATTAGATCCTCGCCTCGCGCTTTCGCAAACGCGATCACGTTCGCTTCGTTCATCTCTCAAAGGGGCGCGGAAAGCGTCCCAGTCGCGAGACATCGCCCGTTACAGCGTCGCGTTGTCCCGATGAATGGGATCCCTATCGCGGCCCGATTGAAAAACTTGGGAATAGGTCTGTCGCGGCGGGAAAGCTCTCGTTCGCGAGACGCCGAAGGTGTGGAGTTGTGGGGCGTAGACGGGAGCATTGAGGCGGCATTTGCGTTCTGACACGCTCGGCTGCCATAAGCCAACTTCAATCGAAACGCGGCGGGGGTGGCGGAAGGTGAAGGAGGACGGACGACGTGAAATGAATCGGGCAAACGGACAGACGTGACAGACATAATTCCCCGGTAAGCAGTACTTAGAGGGGCTACCCAACCCCCCGGGGGACACCTGTCGATTCCCATCGGGGAAATATCGCCAGGGCCACACGAACTGTCTTCCCTCGTGTTCGGCCGATACCGTTCTCTCTGCAGCGAATGCACATGCGTCCGCCGATCGGGAACACCTTGCGCTGCTGCGAAATCGTTTTGCCAGCCCCGTTGTTCAGTTGTTGCCGCGCCAACTCGCTAGCCGTATCTAGAGACGCGGTAGCGTCTCGACGCCAAGTACATGAAAGACACCCTGTATATGTCGACTGTGTCGCTACCGCTATCATTTACTTGTCGTAGAGCTATTCCAACCTAACCTGACACTTATTTCATTAATATCTTATCACGCCTGCAATGTTTCCTAAATTTAATGGTATTTTTCTTATGTAAATCGCATATACGCTTTCGAATAAGACCAAATTCAAAAAAATCGGTCCACGCATGACAGAGATATCGTAATATCGTCTCATGGATCTGTCAGAAACGGTAAGAAAGATCACCTGCAAAGATTGTGAAATCAACTTTGCTAATTCCAATTGTATTCTCGTTCTCCGCTCGAACACTGATTACTCTGTCACTTTTTATACTTGAAATTCCTTTATTGGCCACAAATCAATTCAGTGCTCAGATTTTCAGTTTCGGTTTTAAGGAATTAGCGGGCGTTGTATAAGAAAAAAACTATGAAGTCGACTTAAAACAAAATGTTTCATATTCTCCGCATCTCTCCTACAGCGTATTCGGCAAATTGAATTTTTTTTCAAAACTACGAAATACGTCACTTAGCAAACTAATCCTTCTACCTTCTAAAAGAAACTCATGTCGTTTGGACCAATTCTAAAAAAGTTATGCGATTTTAAAAAGTGTGCCAATACTTTTTTTACTCACTGTATGTACTTATAAAATAAGCAAACATTTCTAAAAAATATACATTAGATTTTCCACTAAGAAATTCCGAAAATCACGCTCCTTTTCGCCTGCCAACTAGGCATGACCCCTTAAAATACTATTATAGCGTTCAGTTTCATTTTCTGTTGCGAACATTTACCGCACATTACACTAACACCAACTAAACAGCGTAATACAATTTTTCAGAAATCATTAGAACTATTCAGTTGACGTTCCGCATTCAAATTCGGTTCCAACAGATTTCGTTTAATCAACTCCTTCGGAACATACCGCCTCCTCCTCGGAGGCCGCAGTAGGCTCGCCTGTTGCGAACTTCGTGTACTCAATATCGATAACAGTAATATACGACGCAACACGCAAATAGGAAAGAAGGTCAGAATTTCACCAAGGCCCATCGACGAGCCATCCATCAAAGATACTGGAAGATCGCTCGAGTTCCTTCAAACAGAACCCAGCATCTCCTCCTCTCACCAGCGCAAACGGACCGGGCAAATTTGTTTTTAATTAAATCGGCGCCTTAATGAAGCCTGAAATTTATTTCCGCCCGGAGAGAGGGCGTATTTATCGAAATAGTTACGCCGGCCGTTAATTAATGCCCGGGCTACAACTTACAGCCGGAAACGCGATACAGCCGATACAGTTTTCGCTAATTAAGCAGCGAGGGCCCGCCGCGGATAGTGTTAAACAACAAAGTGAGGAAACTTGCGGCAGATTGAAGCGTCGTTAATGGGGTATTATTAAACATCGCTAAGGTAGATTTATTACCAGCGCCAGGCAGCCGGGGGCCGTCGGAGATTTTCATTTTACTGGGAATAATGGAAAGAGCTTTGTGCCCGCTGTACACGCCGAAGCTCTATTGTTTTTTTTTTGTATCCACCTTCAAGCACCGCGAGAATGAATCTCTCCCCCGTTCCTCCGTAAAACACCTTCTTCTCCAGCACAAGTGGACGGAACGTATTCAGCGTTATCGACAGTGACGATATACGCGCTGCCACTCCTCCCGCAGGCATATAATCGAGTGTCCCTTGGTCCCCCAATGTCCGCCGGTCAAGCCGACTTCGTGCATGAATAATGCCGGCGGAAAAGGTGAAACCGGCCGCGAAATAAAACGCGGGACTCACGTTCTTCCCGTAATAAATGTCAAATTCTTACTTTATGCCGGCGATTAATTCCTACCCCGACCACCGCGGCTCCAACCCCTTTGCACGGCTCGCGTCGATGGCAGCAATATTTGTCGTATTTCGTCCGCCACAAATCTAACGCGCAGTCCGCTTAAATCACGGGGATCTTGATCGCGCCGCCCGGCGAATTTACGAACGTCCCGGCGCGCGCCTCAAGAGCCCCCGCGGAACGTATTTCGCGCTCGCGTCGATCGTAAACAGGCCTTGGCAGCGCGGACAAAGAGACTTGATAGTCGAAAGGGCAGCGCGTCGACGCCGTTAAACAAAATCTGTTAGGGCCGAATCGCTAAGAGTCCGGGCACATCGGGTTGCGTGCCCTTCGTGGAATAGAAGGGCCACGAAGTTACTCCTCTCGTTAGATCGTTCTTTCCGGCCGACCGTGTCTCCTACACTTTCCCCGCGAACTGTTCTAACCTCGGGCAAACATTTTCCCGCGCGCTCTTTTCGGCCCCGTCGCTCCGCTCCACCGCCCGCCCCGAGTCCTACCTCTGTTTGCTTTTGAATAATAAAAATATGTTCGCCGCGGCCCGGTCTCGGGCGCGTTATCTACAACAGGGTAGGGACCACGCGTACGTTTCAGGCACGCGGAACGGATGAGAGACCCGGTGCGCGCAGGCAACTCAGCCGGGATCTCGCCACAAATGGATGGCGGCTCTATGTTCTCGGGGGCGGGGAGCAGGAATATTATATGTCAATAGCGGCAATAAGCGGCTTACACCCTTATTGTCGTCACGGTATTGTCGGAGCTGTTGCGCGGCAAGGAACTCGGCAATCTCCCTGTTACGTTGCCGTTTATAGGACAGTTGGCGAAGTTCGCGCGCTCGAAATTGTCGAAAAAAGTGACGCGATCGTTTAAAGGGAAGGAAGTTCGGGACGCCTAGGTGGCTGCAATTGAATTTCGGAATATTCTACGGCTTTCGGAAATAGAACACTGTATCGGAATATTCCGCGGTCGGTGCGCCCGGTAGGGTTGCTTATTCCGCTGAAGAGGAACCTTCGAACATTCGGATTTCAGCGCAACGCTTCAGCTTCGGAGCTGGTCGGCCACTTAACCAGATTCTCGGAACGGTTTCCGTCTGCGAATTAATTCGCCGCGCTGTCCCGTTTAAAGCGGTTTAATGCGTATATCATAGTCGTCTGCGCCTCTATATAATCGCGTCGGCCGGTTGGGCTAGGTCGAAAGTTTAAAAGGGTGGAAGGTGCCCGTGTCGCTTAAAAGAAAAAAAAAAATCTCTTTCCACAAAGAGACTCGCGCCAGCCAGTCACACGCGAAAGCACTCGACACGAATTTGTTCTATTTTACGATATTTGTCGGCGCTTAATATTTTCAGCAAACAGGTTAAGTGCCTCTAAGTGGCCGTGGCGGAGAAATGAAGAGGGTTGCCGGGAGGAAAAGAGATGCAGATGAGAGAGAGGGGGAGAGAGAGAGAGAGAGAGAGAGAGAGAGAGAGAGAGAGAGAGGAGGACGAGGGTAATCGACAAGAAGAACGAGGGAGTGAAAGAGTGTGCACGCGAGCGCGTGTGTGTACACGTACACAGAGCGGGGAAAGAAGAGGGAGAGTAAAAGGTGGAGGTAGACACATTAGTCGGCCAGAATTTACCTACCTTTGTTCATTTCACAACGGCTGAACGCCTGCGACGAATGGTGATATATCTGCACACGCTATCGATCAAAAGTTTCGCTGCACCTGCACCATCGGTGGTTTACGCTCGGGCGCAAGATGGAGGCCGCGTGGCCACTCGTTAATCGCCAGCTCCATAGCAATTTTGAGAATCGTCAGGCTTGATTCACAGCCGCGGTGTGTAATTACACACGGTGTTGGTCAAGGTCCTCCGCGGTTGCGCGTTAACGATATAGGGTAATTGCGGGAGAGATGCCGCACTGGGAGAGACGCCGCACCTTCGGTGTCTCAGGGTTATCGGTAATAAGATGCAACACCGTCGATTTTTATTTGCTTCGGGCTGTTAGTTCGGGTTAGATTAATCAGCGAGAACGTGTTTCCATTGTTACTTTTAAAGATTTTGCTATTTTTTCGACGTACGCCTACCGCACTTTGCCTCGATACCCATACAGCACACTCCGTTGCATGGAGGTTGCAGGAAGGTTCCATGCGCGTTGCCGCGCTATGTTTCACAGGGGCGGACGTAGGAGGATTCCTGCAACATTTCAGCAATGTTGCGGCGCAATATTGCACAGCAACGTCCCAGCAACATTCCTGCAACGTTCCGGAAATTCTCTAGCAATGGTCACGCAAATACTTATATTTTTTATAAGATGGGACTGATACCGTATCGATACATATCGGTACTATTATTTTTTTTATTGTTATTATTATTGTTGCTGTTGCTGTTGTCGACTTGTATAAAAAAATATATGAATATTTAATTGTCAATATTTATTGTAATTTAATCGATTTCCCTTACATTTTCTATCCTTTCTGTAATGCCACACAAATTTTACCGAAGCAACATTGCTGTAAAATCATGACCATTGCTAGAAAATCTCCGGAACGTTGCATGAAGGTTGCAGGAAGGTTGTGCGTTGCGGTGCATGTTCCACAGGGGCGGACATAGGAAGATTCCTGCAATATTCCAGCAATGTTGCTGGAACGTTCCGATGTTGCACCGCCACCTTCCTGCAACTTTCCTGGAACCTTCCTGCAACGGAGTGTGCTGTATGGGTAGTTATACGTCGAGTTTATTTTGCTATCGTAGTAGTTAAAAATTCATAGTTTTTCGTGCTATAATTTTTGTAATACCGTGATATCTTACGGCAAATTATTTATTTTTCAAGGACGAATCTGACAATCTAAACATATTTGTCGGCTTTTTACTCTTTTTTCACATTTCATTTTTACTTCATGTGTAATGAATATGGACAGTTAAATATAGAAAAGCAGAAATAATATCTGTGCCTATCTATTTTTCCAATTTTATTGTATTTTATAACTGTATAAATTAAAAAGATGCTTATTTTACTTTGCTTTTACTATTTTCTTGAATAAAAAGTTAAAATGAACAAATTTAAATGGAAAATTAAATGTTCTTCGAACCACTCCCGCGAGTGCGGCGTCTCTCCCAAAAAGGGATGTTCTATGTTTCAATTTTTCAAGGGTGACAAATATTAAAATTTTGATTTTCTTTAATGCTAGTAGTAGGACAAGATATTCAACTAATAATATGTATCCTTGGAACACAATTTTCGTCGCAAAATTTAGACACGGTGACAATTTTGCGCAAGGTGCGGCAACTCTCCCACATACATTCGTTCTTGGTCAGAGGTTCCTAGACTTCGATAACTTGGTACGCACAGGGTGGACTGCGGAGCTCGCGGTGGAATTAGAGAAGGTGTGGTTCCGCGCGGAGAACATTCGGAATTGTGAAAGAAATTCTTTTCGCATAGGTACAAAGAGGATCGTGCTCGGTTGGAATGATGCTCTTTAACCACAGATTGCGTAACGCTTGAGCGTAATGTGGTTTGCAGCTAGCGGGGAATGAAACGGTAATGGCGGAGGCAGGAGATTTGCGCGTGGCGGTGAATCAAAGGGATCTTATATCATTCTTCGCATATATCGATGGGCCTGTAATAACCGAGATCGCTGCGGGCCCTCGCCCGCGCCCTCTAAGCCGCGGGGATAATTAAAATATTTTCTTCCGTTCAATATTATACTTACGGAGTGCAGCGAGCGCATATACAGGAGCGCCTTTGATCTGCAATGCAATTCGAAAGTTCGGGCGTCCAACGTTCCCTCGGCTAAATACATCCTCTCTCGGGTGGATGCTAATGGGACACCAGGTATCCTCGCGTAGGCGGTTACGTACTGTAAATGTTTGCCTACCCTTATGGCGTTCTGCTTGCACGGAGTGTGTCTTTTTAAACACAATTTTCCCGGCCGGCCGGGTGAGTCGGGGCCGCGTTCGCACTCACGTTAAAATTACGAACGCACGGATCACTTTGGAACATCCATTTGTTATAAAATTCTTGTAATTCACCTCCGCTCTCCACCGTCCGCCAACACTGCCGCGGCCTTTATTATACCCCGGCCAATGAAGGTACGGGCGCTTACAGGAATATTTCCTCCTTTGTCTCGCGAAAATACTGCTCGCTGTTGACTTTGCCGCGAGGCGAGCTGGTTACTCAACTTAACTTCGACCGGCGGCGGCGGCGGCGCGACGGTAGCGCCTGAAATTCGTCACATTAGCTGGTTATTATCGGTTGATCCGCGAGTGGCGTGTTAATTGGAGGAATATATCTATCCTCGCCGCTCCTTTTGCTGCTTCACTGTACAATCACATTTTGACGGTAGACGGCAAGCTGATAAAGTTGCTCGACCCTTTGTCAGGCCTCGCTTATCCAGCTGTACCGCGGCGAGGGACTCGTGATTTCGCAGTAAACCAGATTGCAGGAAGTTAGAAGGGAACGGTCGTACGGCTTGCAAGCCGCTGTTACAGCGGTAAGCATTCGCAATCAATGTCCATAATTCAATCGCGATGCATAACGCTGCCCCGGAATACAATCCGGCTAATTAACTCCGAGACGCGCGTGCATAAACGTACGCACGCTTGGGGGACTAATTACTTACTTACTTGCCCGCCATACTTGCTTAATTCGAGACACAATGGGGGTCGGCTCTCATTTGCAATCGTAAACTGGAATTCGTGCGCGAGACATTAAGCTGGGAGGGTGGGTCTCTCTCTCTCTCTCTCTCTCTCTCTCTCTCTCTCTCTCTCCCTCTTGCCCGCCGGATCTCCTTCTCCTCGCCTTTCTCTCCTTCACTCCTCTCTCCCGCCCACCCCCCGTATCCCCCCCCCCGCCCCTCTGTCCCTCTCGCTCCCGCCGAGGCGCACGCTCCGGGGTTAATTGCAAATATAATTAGCGGCTCGAGTCATAAGCGCGGGCGTTCGTATTTGAATGACTGCCTCGGTGTTCTCACGACCCCGATTGTCTATGAAGTGGATCTCGGGGCCGCACGCGGCAAAAGTAGCGAAACTCATTGCTAATTATCCGTGGAACGCCGTTTAATTAAGGCTGCGGCAATGACGGAGGGTATCCGGATGTATAGAGGCGTAGGTGCGCGGCTGCATGTGGAGGTAAGGCGCACGCTCAAATTAGGTTTCCACGGAACGAATAGCTCGTTCGTTCGTACGTTCGTACGTTCGTGCCTTCGTTCCTACGGCAGTCCGACTCGAACGTCGCGTTTCGAAATTTCTCCCGTTATTTTCCACCCCTGTCCCGCCGCCCGCGCTTCCCTCTGCCCGTGCACACCTCTTTCCTGTTCGAACTTTAAATATCCTACGCATTTCTACCCTCCGTCTTCCCCGTCTTCCTGGCCACCCGCTCGCGTCACGCGCGCCCTCTCCCTCCGGACCCTCCGTATCTTTTTATTAATCGATATCGTTAACCCGGTTTCCTCCGCGACGAGATGTAGAATGAAACGTTCGAAGAATTTAGGAACTGCACAGTGCACATCCATCCGACGCGACCCATTCGACTCGTCCGTCCGCCTCGTTCGTCTCCTCGTGCGAGCTCCCAGCCGGTTTGCCATCCGCGCGCGTTCCTTTCGCTACCTTCCACCTCGTTCCCCACGCGCAACCCTTCCTCCTCCAGACGAATTAGCCCGCGTTATCTCGCCCGATCGCCGTGAAGCTTCGCAGACAATTTTTCCCGCGTTTACGATCGCAAACGAAGCTGACTGTTCACGGGTTCAGCGTCCATCCTCCGCTCGATCGCGTCCCATCATCCAGCAATAAAATCCACGCTCGATAAAGGAACCGTAGAGGTCCGTCGTTATTCCCCCATCCCTCGAGAAGAATTCCTACGATATCGGCCGCGAGTTTCCTTAGCCCTAAACTTCGCCGGGAACTTCGCGATCGTCTATTCGTTAATTAATTAATTAGCGATTACTCGAGTCAGAAAAGCTCGATTGTAGCGAGCCACGCCACGTAAACTCGCCGGCAAGAAGCCCTCGCGGGCCGAGGATTGTAATTGACTGGTAATTAAGAATTGCTAATTATTCGTGGCCGGCGAGCGGCGTTTCCCCCCCTCGGTCGCCGCTGCACCCCTTGGTCCTTCTACGTTTCCGAGGCTCCTTTGTGAGGCATCATAATGAGAGGCCGCACACCACTCGAGACTCGCAACTCTAACTCAGAGCCGCGGCGCGGGAAGAGACGTATTATTATTTCCTAATTGGGCCATTATTCACGAAACTAAGACCACGTGACCGCGGCACGCTGCGGGATATCGCCCGCCCGTCATACTATTACCGTTCGCCCTGTTTACACGTTACTTTCGCCACGATCGCCAGCGTCTTTCTGCGCATTCCCCTCCGCCGCGCAACGGAGATCTCGCCAGGCGATCGGCAATTTCCATTCTTCCGCCTTTTCGTGCCTGCGGGAGTAGAGGAGACCGGGGCTGGTTGTCGCAAGGGGTAGGTTGACTAATTGTTAATAACTTTGCAACGACATATGCTCTACTAAAAATTTACTGTAGAAAGAAGTCACTTCTACTATGGCAGGCATTTATGTCCGACCCCGCGATCGCACGTTTTTTTTACAGTTATCAGCGTTTATCGAGAAATTGACTAGGCGAGTAAATATTTCTTCTTCAAAATTTTATGTTTTCACGCCCTATGTAGTTACAATATAATGAATGTTAAGGGACTATTTTAAAGTTTGTTTATTAGACGATTTATTGACGTAGTATTTTTGTTTATACATATATAATCGAAGGTTATACAGGGTGATTTTCTTGGTGCGCCTGTCAAAGAGATGCCGCCTGGTACCCCGTGGCGAGGTCAACTGCCCGCGGGGCCTCACCAAATTTTATGGCTTTCGACCCTCGAAGGGGTTGGAGTGTCTATTAAGAAGTGAGAAATTTTCGAGTTCCGCATTTCTCATCAGATCTTTGCGATAACGACGACAATCGATTCGCTATGTTTCGCCGATGAAACTGACACCAAGAACGACGTAATTCGGACGATAATGAAGGAAATTACATGAAAAATTGATTTGCATAATTTCAAGTTAACTTCGTTGAAAATAGTCCGATTTACATGACATTTCGTATGGTTTTCATCGGAAAAACACAAAGAATCCATCGGTGTCCGTTCCATATCGATACGATAAAAATTCAATCACCCTGTATAGATTATAGATTATTAAAGTCAAAATGATCGTTTGGGGATGGTTGACTAATAACGTTAATAAGGTTTGAATTGTTATTTTGTTATTCCGAAAGCGATTTTTATTTTTTATTTAAATTTCATTATGTTACAAATATATTATAATTTATGTTTAAGTTGAAACAATTTTCAGTTTATTATTAAAATATGAAAGAAAGAAATTCATATTTTATAATGAAACAACTCTTGTGACATTGTGTTATTTTATTACTACTGAGATAAGATGCTAATAACATTTTTCTTAACTGATTGTACCTATAGTTAACCTACCCCATACTGTAAGTCAACCAACCCGGATCATGGGCCTGGTTGACCAGCATGAAAGGTGTAAGAAAAACATTAAAATACCTTAATTGTTGTCACGTTAAGTCAACTTTAATAATTTAATCAGAGAGCCAAATGTATGCCTTATCAAATATATTAACCGGTTTAAGGGGTAATAATAAATATTTTTAAATAAAAAAATTACAATGCACGGTACTAGATACAATCCTTAAAAGGAAAAAAGATTTTTTGCGAAATGTGTTATGGCTTTTGAGTAAAAAATTTCCAAAGACCACCCTTTTTACGCCTCCTGACTGAGCATGACCCCTTAACGATATTGCGTCCACATAATTTTTTAAAAATCAAACACTGAAAAACTGGCCTACCAGCCCCGGTCTCCCCTAGCCCGAGACTGCGATCGCGTAGATAGTACCTATATAGCTTCGCTTGATCGACCCAGTCGGGCGGTTTTTGCTCTAAATCGAAGGATCGCGAGAGACAACGAAATTTACGGGACGCAAGGGTGTTCGCGGATCGAACAAACCGGTTACAAGATCGAAGCCAAGAACAATCCAACTCCTCTAATAAATCGCACGCGGGATGAGCTCTCGCATCGAATTACCAGTGAAAGCTGTTGCCCGGTTCTCACGGTGCGGGCGACGGATTTACGATAACATTGGCTGGAGAATCGCAAATTGCCCGTCGATCGGGAAGATTCAAATGGAATTTACAATCATTGCGCGGGCAACTTTCCTTACGAGCTCGCTCCGGGGTTCGTTTCCTCGATCTGTCCTTGCCACCGGGACGAGTTCAGCCGCTGCGAGGGTTTTGTCTTTAATAAATAATCGCTGGTCCGCTGGACTTATAGTTTCGATTAATAATTCATAGGCTGCAGGCTGGTGGGTGGGCTCGCGGGCCACGCGCCCCTATTAGCATACGCGTAAATTAAGGGACCGGCCAATTATAATAATTGTGTAATTACGATAATTGCCGGGCCAGACTTTCTCGAGTGTGCTTCTCTCGCCCTTTACATACCTTCGCCCCGTTCTATCGCCGCTGCAACCTCCCCCTTCTTCGTCGAGGTATCGTAACGAGGTCGTTTCGATGTACGTAACCTGTCTGCGCTGAAAATCTACCGACATGTAAACGGACTCGACGATGCAACTTCCAGCGAGATAAATTAATTACGAAATTACGATTCCAGCCAGCTGCGAGTTTACTTCTTGTTGAATGTTAGATCGTTAACTTGGAGGCTGGATGACGTTCAGACGATTGTTCTGAATATCTACGAGACATCTACTTAGGATGTAGTGGGTATAAATAATTAAAAGTAGGTAATTCTTTTTATACAAGGCTCGCGTGAAAAGCAACTGGAATCGTTTCGGTATGGGGGTGGCGGCTGCTAGAAATCAATTAGAAATCGGTGAAAGCGTCATTGAAATCGAGAAGGACCGTAATCAGCCGCATAGAGCGCGGGCGAAATATAGGCGTTGATAGATCAAACAAACGTCGGATTGGATTATTTTTATCGTTGTTAATGGGGATGGCTCGGCCAGGTTTCATTTCACAAAGCCCGGCGCTAAAATCAATTCCCCAGGCTGTGATCCCCCACCCCCTTTGAATCTCCTGCTCGATCAGCCTCACTAGGCTACCCTCGCGCACCCTCCTATCCATATTTATACATATCTATATGCTTGTACGTTTCCATCTACACGTGTACATATATTTTCGACTTCTACGTGCTCGCCGACCAGGTATCCGTCCGTTTGTGCCGATTCCACGGAATCATTTGACCGAGCAGCTTCGCTATTAATGTCGGCCTTCGCGCACCATAGTGGGCCCCACATGCGCTGTGTAAACCGTCGAATAATCGGCGGCACAATTCCTGCAAAGTAGCCTGAATATTATCGGGAAGGAAACAGGAAAAGCAGGTCTGATTGGGAATCCTTTTGCTCGAGAGAAGCTCCATCCGCGTTATTCCGCGGATGGAAATGTGCGGTGGAAACTTATCCAAATGAAATTCGTAGATCCCTGAAACTGGTTGCACGTCTGTTCCGCATAATTCGCTCCCATCGAACAAAGAGACGGGGCGGCGAAAGAATCTCGTGCCGTTCCCGTAGCTGTGCGCGGGGACGCGCTGCCATTTCTATATCGGGACGTTTCATTGATACCGAACATCAAATAATACATCCGTAGACCGGGCTCGTTTATTTTTCGGAATGGCCCCCGGGGTGCGGCGGAAGTGGCGATTGTGCCCGTCCCCGGCCGCGCGGGATCGATACATCGATCTCGACGACGCCGAACGGAGAGGATGGGCGTCGTGAATAATTTCGCGAAAGACAAAACTGACACCGTCGATCGGCCGGCGCGGCCGTGTCAACAGGGATCTTGGCAACGGAAGGTACACAGTCAAATATTTGAGGCGGGACTGCCGAATTTGAAAAATATCGGCCGTCTGGCCTGCTGGAAGCCAACGGGAATGTTTAATTCACGGCGGATGGAACGGTGACAATCCCATAGAAGTCCATATAAATCTCTTTCCACTGTTCCGACCTCTCGCCCCCTTTCTTCCGTGTTTGCACTTGCCGTTGCCTTCGCGGCTCGCGCCCGACAGAGGTCGAAAATCGCCTCTCGATTCCCATCGAGTCGAGGGCGGAGCACGGACGCCCGCGCTTTTGTTCGATGGCCGTTTCGGTTTACAGGCTCATTCCCTTCTCGCCTTCTATTACGCGCGAATTTATAACGGACCCGAGACTAACGTAAGCAGAACTTGCGCGTTGCTTTCTTTTTCCGGCGGAGAGCATTGTCAGCCGGCTCTGCGCCCGGTCACGGCTGTAATTTAACCAATTGTTTCACGCGGATTTACGAGCCTCTAGTGCGTGTTTGAAGCACACGCTGGACGATATGCGAGTTCGTTTTTGGCCGTCGGTGACCGTGTGTTTATTCGTTGGCTATTTTATCTTAAGGGGCTGTTCCGGTCTAGAGCCCGTAAAACTAGGCGATCTTTAGGAATTAATTAAAGGAAAACTGCTGCGTATAATTTAACGGGACTTTTTGCATTTTATTAAGGATATCTTGAACTATGGAAATATATTTTTTGTTTTATAATTAATCATTGCAGACGGCACTGGGGAGTCGTTAAATTCGTGGGGTCAAAAAATTCATCCGAATCGGTGGAACCTGTAGCACCTAAACGTCCTAAACCATTGGTCTGAAATAAAGAATAATGCCAGATTATTAAAGGGCATGAAGCTCGCTCATGGACCAGACCAGAAAAAAAATTACAAAAATGACATTTTTTGAGAAAATAACGACACTTCAAGTTTCAAATCACATTTTCCTTATTTTTCTCGCGCTTTCAGCGCCCCTAAAAGTTATGAATTATCAATTTTCTTGTAATTTTACTGGTCCATCCACGAGTCATAAGTATATTCTTCAAAATAAAAAAGTTTCAGTCGAATCGGATAATAACTTTTGGAGATACAGGTCCCACCGAGTTTGAGAACACTGTTTCACACTGTGGCCGGGTGTTACCCACGCATTTGCCGCGACTCAAATGCCTATAACTTCGGGAATTTTACGAATTTCGAAAAATCCTTTTAAACACGTATTCGTAGAAGGTTGAACATTCGAAAAATGAGATAAAAAAGAATCGATTTCTAGACCGGAACCTCCCCTTAAGGGGGTAGTGAACCACTGGATACGTAAAATCGTTAGTTTCTTTGACGCTAAATTACTTTGATACCAAACAATCGTTATAGTCGTGCTCTTCACAACCTATTGCGGGCACGTTTGCGCGTAATTGCAAAAAATAGATCGTCGGAATGTATAAAATTGTCGAAGTTATTAATCGTTGAAGATAGCCCTGTACGGCGCGCCGCTGCAGGTGGTGTAGGGTGACCGGGGATAGTTTGGACACGGGGATACATTGGACAGTTTTAAAATTGCCTCCATAGTGTCATGATTATTGCAATTATTTTTGTAGTTTGTGCCTATGATCACACCAAATCAACTGATATTCAATATGGCGTGTTGCATTCGCGAATAACAAAGTAAGTCATACTTTTCAATTCTTGCATGTTACTGTATAATATTTTCATCTACTTTTTGTTGTGATTCGGATACTTCATTATGGAAGAATTTTATTGTAACTTTTTTGAGGCATTGCTGAATGTGTTTAGAATAAAGTAATGCTATGCAAAAATCAAAATATCCTTTTTGAAGAAAGGCACGAATCATTTTGTTTTGATTTGATATGAGGGGTTACATTGGACAGACTTGGAAATACTTGTAAACCATATTTTACTTTGTTTACAAATATTTAAAAGTACATAATGGTGAAGTATTGGCTTCGAGTTCCCCTTCCGCGCGGCTCTGGAAAACACCATGGAGGTCGGGCTCCTTAATGGCCCAACAGGCCTCAACTGCTGTAGGCAAACCTTGTAAAGTGTTTAAACTTCATTATTTCTTATCTATTTGTCATTTTAAATAAATTATATATTCATTGGATTATTCATTATTATTTATTTCCATCTGTCCAAACTATCCCCGTGCTATGTCCAATGTAACCCCACCAATGGGGATACTTTGGACAATATGCATCTCTGAACTTTCTTCATCTTAAAGTAATACTAGGGAATGTGAGGCCCGTTTCTCAGGTTGAAATGAATAGCGCACATTCTGAGCTATCGAATGGTGTATAATTTATAGCCGTAAGGCATTTTACCACCCCGCTAAAGACTATTAATACAAAATTGTCCAAACTATCCCCGGTCTCCCCTACCTAATATCGTCCATGTTCCTAATAATATCTCGCAAAGTAAGCACTACAATTTATCGGTCCTGCACTGAATTAGTACCTAAACCTATCTCGGAAGACATACTGTAATCGCAGCGTCATGTGATCAACAATTACAGAAAGGGAGGTATTTTAGAGAATCTTAACAGTGTAAAAATTGATTGGACTGCCACAATTTTACGTCACATTCGGAGAAGGTGAGCCTAATAATATCTATATAGTAGAAATACTTAATTAATGATGTACTTAAGGAATGCAATCGATTCAAATAATTTTGCGAAATGAAAATAACGTGTTTCTTTTATATAGCAGTATGCGTGTTCTCAATACCGCCTACCGGAGAACAATGGTTTCGATGCAATGTTTGTTACAGGTGGGGTCAATATGTACATCCGAACGTAAAAAATAAAATATTTAAAAAATCCTATATCTACATTTTTTAAATAAAAATAAAATCAAAGATGGATAAAAAATACATTTATAGAGCAAGAAATAGTAATAGGCACATGTGAAAATGACTTTAAAAATTCATATATACGTGAATTAATCAATAGCTCTTGAGTAGGCGATATTAGGTGCTTTTTTTCAGGACCGGATTTTTGCATGTCTTACGTTTTTTGATTTCTAATTAAAAACTTATAGGTTTCAACAATTCTAACTTATGCTACGCGAAAGATGAATAATTTCTCTATACTTTGAAACGAATTGCATGCAAAAGTATCAATTATTATTCAATTCATAGCGATTTAACTTTTGCTAGGCGATATTAGGTACGGTCACCCTACATCGATTCAGGTGAGGCAATCACCTGAAAGCAAAATGCGTTTGGGTGAGTTCTTTATACACCAAAATCTACAGAGTGGACCTTGCCGATGAATTTAAACAAAAATTCTGGAAGTTACACCCGAATCACTTTTTTCCCCACATTTTTTATGGAAAAAATCGTCTTTAATCAGTTAAAGAATGTTTTAAAAACATCCAATGTTGATGCGGGAATTTCACTCTGTGGAGGGAGTAATTCTACGCGTCCAGTAAAAATTTCCAGTGAAAATAGTCATTGGTTCAAGAGTTACGATGCACACCGTTGTCTGAAAATGGTGTTTCAAGAGAAACGGCTTCAAAGTTAAGTCCCCTATGCCGATACCGATCTGCGAGGTCGTTACTCGACGGTGTCCTCGATTATGTTCGCTGTTTTAACTTCTACAATTATTTGAATTTCTTCATGAAATTTTGTTTAAAATGCTCATAAAGACTTCCAGAATCAGCAAAAAAATTGATTTCTTAAAGCTGAAATAGCCCACTACCTCCTTAAGGTTGAAACGAGGCACACAGATGAATTCCGTGATGGTTCGGTGCCCTCAGAGTCAGTGGTAAAAAATGTTGTATCGGCGCGTTTAAAAGTACCGCGGTGTAAAAGAATGGCAGGGCAGCGCCGCCTGCGTGAAACCGGGGACATAATCGGGAGACGCACCCGAGCGTCAGATCGTCTCGGAGTGACGCACGTGACGCACGTGAACGAGAACTGTACAACCCACATTTATTATGTATTACTATTAAAATAGTTAAGAAGGAAAATATTAGTGGTTCATTTGGTACAAACACGACAAAAAATATAATTTTCCTGTTCTGGAACGGGGCACTTCACACTAGTCCGTGTCAGTTACCCACAACGAAACATTTTCGAACGCCGAATATGTGGTTCCGCCTTAATCCGAATTGGGACCTGGCCCAGAGCAAACGAATTTGATTAGCAGAGACACAGCGCTACGAAACTAGAAAGATCGAAGCAGAAAGTGGAAACGGGTAGGCCTGTGCGCGCGGCGTGTCCCCATCCGAACATCCCGTGCATCCTACGACGCCATGAATGGGAGCTGAATGAACGCGGCGTTACTCCGTTACGACCCTAAGCGAGGCTCCGGCTCCGGCTCCTTGTGTTCCCACGTTTTTTTCAACGTCCTTGTCTCGGTGCCCGAGGCTGTGTTTACTTCAACGCCCGGCCGTTTTGCTGACTTCGCTATTTCTCGTCCACCGGCCTGCTCGCGCAGCCTGCACAGATATAGGGAAGTGGGTCAGATCGCTCAGGTGCGCACGTGAACAGGTTTCGAGGGCCGGGACAAGGACGTGGAAAAAAAAGGAACGTGGGAAAACAAACAGGCGAGCCTCGCTTAGGGTCGTACGTAGTATATATATCGCCTCATTCAGGTCCCCTTTATCCCATCGATCAGCGATTTCAACTTAAAGCGGCGGACACCGGGCGGGGAGGCTGTGCTCGGGTCATGCGTGACCCATAGCTCCCTTGCTTTCCAAGCGTCTCCCTGTAATTTCTCAAAATCTAGAAACGACTGTCCGCGGATCTTTGAATTCTACTTTGGAAAGAAAGGTTTTCCAAATATAATAATATTCTTCGTTCCTCAACAGCTGACTACAGCCCCCTGACGATTGCAAGGAAGATTCAAGGCTCCCCGGAGGAGCAGCCTCGCAGGGGGTGGAAGGTTGCTATTCGAAGCGTAAAGCACCGGCGTTCCGGTGCGTTCGCGGCGCAGCGCGCGATTAAGAGGCCTCCGCGCGGCAGAGCGCCGGCTAGAAGAAACATAGCGGTCGGGGCTGTTGTTTTTAACGGTCACTTTCGCGCGGCTGCAGACGGCATCCTAGCCGGCACCCGAGCGCCCCCGTTCCCGGCTAATCGGAAGTTTATGCGTTTATCCGAGGGAATAAAGGGGCCAGCCGCGGCTGCGTGGCGTGCAAGCGCCGCGAAACATTCGCACGGTATGGAACATTTAACGCCGCGGTCCCTCACACCGCGCGAACAGTAAAAACGACGACGAGGAGCGCCGATAGGAAAGGGGATCGGCGCGGATGGAGACAGAAGCGCTGCCAGCCACTCGTATTTGCGCCCTATACCGAAAACCGGCTGTACTCCCTGTGAAATTCACCTGGTTTATATTTTCTGTCGTTTCCGGCGCATCGGCGTAATTCTCGCTCCCTCTTCCACCGACGCCCTGCCCCGCCGCCGCCCGCGCCAGCTACGCACCACCCCCCGTCGCCCCATGGTTCCCGACACCGGGATTTTTATGGGGGATAATCCACCCACTCGCGGGCACGGCACTGACACTTGTTTTATCCGTCTGTGAACGACGCTCCATGCTTTCCCGTGTCCTGCCACTTTTGCTGCGAGCATGGGGCGCGGATGGACACGCGGAGGGCGGTGGGACCGATGGCGCGGGGCGACTGTCGCGTAAACGCTTTTTTATTTCCACGATTTTCCTACGCTGCGTGATCTCCGGGGCTGGGGCCTGCAGGTGCGCGCGATGCGCCGTGTAATCGGTTATTAATTGCCGTCGAGGGTTTAAAGAACGCTTGTCGTTTGGAGAAGGCGTCATGGGGGAGGGAAGAATTTTGGGGAGGTCCTGGAAGGAGGAGAGAATTGGGGTGGTAATAGCGTGGACGCAAGTCAACAGTTATGTTTTGCATAGTTTCTGGTATTTCAAGGTAAAAAGGGGTGTTGGACTTGTGCAATCGGAGTTGGGCATTACTCGAATAAGAATTTATTCGCTATTCTCGAATAACTTCATTTTATTCGCAATTCTTATTCGAGACTTATGCGAATGAAAATTTATTCGTTACTCTCGAATCACTTCGTTTTATTCGAAATTTTTTACAAATTTTTTATTCAAATAATGCCCAACTCTGTGCGCAGCCCTGTAACAAATATGGAAAACAACGATTTTTAGCTTATTTTCTAGCGTTTTAGATATTACAGGAGTGTTATTCAAGCAGGGTATTCAACCTGCCTAATTCGTACCTGCTCCTAAATCGTACCCCCGCTGTTTCTTTTAACCAAAGACAGTCACGATCGCCACTGTCGGTAGAAATTGTATAACGTCACGCCGCAGAAAAATATAAAGCAGGTGAGTTTTTCGGGTACGTAGTTTTTACTAAAATTTTGCCATGATTCTTAAGGATTTCGTACAATTACTGATACGAATGTACAAAAATAATCTGGAAAAAGATATTGGATGAAGCTAAAAAGAAAATCATACCCAGAAAACCCAAAACAGTAAAGAAGAAGGAGAGAAAAGAGAGAAAAGAAGAAGGAGAAAGATGGTGAAAATGAAAGCTGGTTTTGTAAATTGTGTCGAGAAAATAGACAAGAAAATATGATACAATGCATGCAGTGCAAAATGTGGGTACACGAGCTTTGTGCGGGAATAGATAGAAATACGTTTCAATATGTATATGAGGATTGTAGTAATCAAATTTGAAAGCACGAATTAGGATAAATATGACACGATTTAGGAACATTAATTCTAAATCGTACTTTTCCATTTTAAAAATAAATCGTTTTTATGAATAGAAGTTGATTATTTTTTGTTGCTCGAGTTTATGAAACTGTTTATTCTATTAATAAAGAGTTCATCGCCACTAATTTTCTTTCATTTTCCCCTGTTATTTTTCATGTAATAATAGGCAAGTTTACCTTACTTCGTTATATTTCTTCCATTCACAGAGTTTGATGTCGCATGATTCCCATTGAACGGTCCAACATTTGCAGGCTCCTGTATTTCGCGTGTACGAAGAACGTATCGGACGTTTTATACGAGTCCAGAGCAGACGGCGCGTTGCGTCTGGAATTTTTTCTATTCGATTTCGTGGAATTATAAAGTCTCGCGCGACAAGCTAGCAGAATTTCCCTCGTCGTATTTCCTCCTTTCCCGGGCGCGGTGTAACGCCAGGCTAAGCTGGATAATGCTTCGCGGAACCAGATTCGCAAAGGGAGAATTCCCCTTCGTTCGCTATCCGGGCAAACTTTATTGTTGGCATATTTTCAAAAATTCACGATCGTTTCTAAGCCGTCGTTCCAACGGCACTAAACGTTCCGCGAACGGCCGCCGCGAATGTAATTCCTACTTGGCTTTAGCCGCGTTTTACTCGCCCGCCGAAACCTGAGGATATTTCACGGTTTCCCGTGGAACGATCGAAACGGCAGGTCGGAACGTTTATCGCGCTCTTCCGCCGAATTTTTGCGAAGGTAACCTCGCCACGTTTACGCCGGCTCTTTGTCGTTACCACCTTGTCTCGTTCACTGCCCCATGGGATATATAAATTTCAAACAATATCATTATTAACTGATCCACAACTCGCTAAGTAGGCAATTTCTAAATAAGAAAGGAACCCTCCGACGTTCCATTCGACAACAGTAAACAAGGGGCCATTACGGGAGCAAGAGAACCACGAATAGCGTATCAAAAACGTCAGCCAAGTTCCAGCCGCTCGATCGACGGAATCCCTTGAAAAATTCAGTCCCATTTAAATTCGAATGGCCCACGTCAGTCGCATCTTTTTCGCGCGTGAATCATTTATCGGTCCCGGCTCGGGTCCGGAACGTTCGTCTAGACTTCTGACTTGTTTATGATGGCAGGCTCCGTGCAGTTTCATTTCAGCCTTCGCGCCTCATATGGACAGAGCAAATAACTTTCCCCGATAGTCGGAGTTCGCGCTCGGCTTCTCGAAGGAGAGCAAACAGGGCGTGCAGGGGGCCCGTGGAAAAAAACAGAGAGAGAGAGAGAGAGAGAGAGAGGAATGAGGCAGAAACAGCGACGGCAGGAGAGATTCATTCGTAATTCATGAGTATCGGGCCGACGTCCCCGTCAAAACTTTGGATATTCGTCCGTCAAACGTTTCTCCCGTCAACTTTCCCGAGCGTCTAAAACCACCTATCCCCCCTGGTCCTCGTCCAGCTGACGTCTCTTCCCTGAGAAAATGATAACCTTGTTTTCGACCACTTTGCGCCTGCTACGCCTCCACGTACGAGTTTCGCCAACAACCACCTCCTCCACCTCTCTCTCTTTCTCTCTCTCTCTCTCTCTCTCTCTCTCTCTCTCTCTCTCTGTATACCTGACGTAATCGCGTTACCGTCTCTCCGCTCTCTTGTACCTCCTGCTCGCGGCCTTCTTTCCTTCAGCGAGCGTCGGGATAACATCGGAATTGTTCTACGTGACCGCTAATCCGCGACAGTTCGATGATCACGTAGCCTGCGCACTCCCGTCAATTTGCTGTCGGTACGCGGCCTCGGGAGGAAGGCACGCGGAGAAGAAACGGGCGAGGCTGGATTGAACTCTAACAACGTCTCGCTCCTGGAGGCTGCCTGTCAGAGAGCGAGCCGCTAGAACGAAACGAACCGCACGATCCCGATATATTCGGGGCGATGGAGCTAGTCGCGTCCAGTTACAATGGAGAAAACGCTGGGTGGATGGTGTTTGAAGGATGACGGAGGACGTTAGCCTCGGTGATGGGGCAGCGGGGCGAGGCTCCGAGGCGCAACAGTAAAATTGCCGGCCGCGGCGGTCGGAGCAAAAAGGCGGCGAAAATGTGTGTTTGCCGGAGTGAGAATGAGATAGCGGCAGGTATATTCCGAGGGAGGCAAAAGAAGTCGGGGCCCCTGGGCCCCGAGGCGTCGTTGCAACGGCGCGGCGCGGGCCCAGCTTCGGTCCGCTTCGGCGCGCTCTGTACTTACCGCGAAATGAATCAAGTCTCTGGTTCCAAGGCGGGCAGGTGCTTATTACTCACTCGCAGGGGCCCCTCGCGTACGTACCCCGAGCCCTTTTTTCTTCCCCGTATCTTCTCCCCTGCCCTTGCTCCTTCTTTCCCTCCATATATCCTCGCGCGGAAACCTCCCTCGCCCTGCGGCACCGCTTCGGAACTCCTCCCTTTATCGTTCGCGCCTCGAATACCTCGGGAGCGGCCCCCGCGCCGCCGATCCGCTTCTAGACGTCGCAGTTCGCGACGATTATCGCTCCCGAGAATAATGTTCCCCAGCTCGGTTTGCGCGAAGTTGCCGCGGAAACTCTCCCCGGTCCCTCGTTTCGAATTTCGATGTTTCCGCTGATACTCGCAACTTCCACGTTTCCCTGGCTCGTGTTCGTTTCACCTTGTTGCGGGAGCCTAATGGGAGCCCACTGTTATCTTTGGCCTTCGACACTTTAATGGCAACAGCGACTGCGTGAGGTTTGCAAAATTTTCGGTAGGTGCCTTGGGGACTGGAGATGCTAGATTCGGCCTCCTCGTCAGTTCCTACTTTCCGCAAGGCTCCACGTAAGGCTGCGAACGCAAGAACGGAACAGTAAACTGAATATCAGTCCGCTGAGAGGGATTATCCCAAGTGGGCTTGAGAGTCCTCTTCCTCGGTCTGTACTGCGTGAGCTCGCGCAACGGTGTTCACAGGCGTGCGGTGTCACCGAGCGTTTTTCCTTGGCGGCGGAAAGTGTTTACGTGCCTCGGTGGACGGGCGTGAAATTCGGTCGTCGAGGCGAGCTAGTCGTTTGTACGCTGTAAGGGTGGCACGAACGAGGAGGAACAGAACGAGGGAGATGAGGGACGCGCCTCTAATGGCGGTCATCTCGAATGCCCTAAGGCGGCTATTGTCTCGGTTTATGCCCTCCTTGCACATGCCCGTACACGGCTGGAAGACCTACGACAACCACCTCCCGTTTCAAAGCGCAATCCTGACGTGCACCACGTACACTTCAACGCCCCTGCCTTATATTCCCTTTAAGGCACTGCTTCGTTAGGTTAATACGCGCGATAATAATCGGCGGCTCGTAACATTTCGAAGGCCCCTCGGTTCCTGAACAGCGCGCAGTCGGGGTAATTCGACGTTGCGAATGCTGCATTACATGTTCCTTGATCTTGATCCGCGCGCTCATAGCGGAGGCACATCATTCGAGCTTCATGTTTTTCCTGCTCCACGATGCGGACAATGTATCAGCGATGGAGATAGCATTGTGAATGAACGTCTATAATAATCTTCCTGTCATCGGCCGAGCCTGTAATTTCGTTAATCGCGGTAATGGCGGAAGGAGAGGAACAATGTATTCAATGGAGAGAAGGTCGTCTCGAAGAGTGGAATAACCTCGAAAACAGTCTTTATTCAAATTATCCTATTGGCAAAGGAATCTACCACCGCGAGAACGGTGGCGCTAGTGTAACACAACAAATATGGACGACGCAAGTATACCTTTTACCGTATGTTGATGTGGATCCAGTAGTATGAAACTTTATTTCAAAGTTATTTCTTACAGTAAAAATGTTGACAGTATAATTAGACACAATTGTGGAATATGCAAAAGTAAGTAATTTGAACAATTTTAGTTGCTCCACTTTTTGGCACTTTTATGAAAACTTAAATTGAGATCATTGTTCATTGTAGCGTTACAATTTGTTACGCAACATTTATTTCTGCATACAGTTCGTCGATACTGTGAAAATTGGTAGACCGCAATAAATTGTATACTTGCGTCGGCCATTACTACTAGTTCGCGTACCGACCGCTAGTGTCGCATACTAATGTTCTATATACTCCCAATGGGGAAGATGACTGCAACTTTTTCCCATCCGTGACGCCACCAGCACACGTGTAAAACATTATGTAACTACCCACTTCATATATTCCGCAAATGAAAAATTCACGCGCAAGTCATTCGCACATGCGCACTCATGCAAAACCACAGTACATGCGCTCGTGGCGCCCCCTGCGCCAAGCTTTGCGTCATCTTCCCCATTGCAGGGGAGACCGGGGATAGTTTGGACACGGGGTAACATTGGACACTTCTACAATTGCCTCCATAGTGTCCTGATTATTGTAATTGTTCGTTTAGTTTGTGCATATCTTTTATATCTGGTGTGTAAACAGGGAAACTAGGCACAAACTAAACAAACAGTTGCAATAATCAGGACACTATGGAGGCAATTGTAAAAGTGTCCAATGTTACCCCGTGTCCAAACTATCCCCTACACCTTTCGAGCCTTTGCTTTCTACCCCTTTCCGCCTCTTCCATCATCCATTACACCTCGTTCCAACTTACACCCCCGCAGACCTTACATCTCCAAATCTTTCTCGCTACTCACAGCGACACGGCGGCGCGCGTAATTGCAGTCGTGCCACTTGTGCGAGAAGTTGCGGGCCAGGGTGGCGGAGAAGTCGGCGCCGACGCCGCCCTAGGGGGACGATCTCGATCTCTTGAACTATCATCCGCGGTGCACCCATAATGCTCGTTTGTGTACGTATCACGCGGTCTACCTGCCCGGGTGCTTTCCATCGGCGATGTAGTTGCGCGTAATAACCGCGAACGGTTCGTTCCTGGCATTCCGTGGATCAGATTAGAGGGACCCTGGTGCTGTACGTCCGCGTATTAGATCCTCCCCGAGCGAGCTGGGCCGAGATATTATCGCGGCGACGGTAAAGAGGAAGTGGTTTCCGTCGAGGACCGTGGTCCCTAGATCGGACACTTTCGGATGCCCTATAAAACGGCTCGATTAACTGCTTACACCTACGAGATAACGCTGATAGGTAATCTCGTCGCCGTTTCGACCCCCTCGGTCCCGGCGACATTTCGGGGTGGTAGTAAAACTCTTCGCAATTTGTACTAGCTGCTGGCTACCCTTCCGAATCATCGACACTCTGTAGAAATCACTCTCGAAATGCCATAACAGACATTTCATTCTTGGATGGATCTTTGGAAATGATGGTAGGTAAAGTGCACGAGTGTTTACAAGTTGGCCAGTGCTAAGGATTTCACAGATTTCGGAAACAATTCCAGGGAGTTTCAGCGGTGCATCGATGGTATGTTTTCAGGCAATGTGACGCATGTATTCCGATCTCGTTGAACTCGTCGTCCGCCGCCGGAGTTGAACGTTATCGTTGCCAGGCGCGGAGGCACAGGAGCGTGAACATTTTGTAGGGCAGTATCGCCGCGGATCGTACGCGAAATACAGATCGGGTAAAGAATTAACTGGAACATCGCGAAAGTGCTGGAGGGGTTCACTTTGACGCCCGGTGGACGCCGAAGGGTGAATGATACGAACAAACTCGCACGGTATTATATTTCAATCACGTTTCGTGCTGGCTTTGATTACTCGCGATTCGAGAGGCGACGGTAACTGGGAGACTAACGAACGATCCTCTCTGATACTATTGATCGAGTTGTCTAATAATTTTACACATTTCCCGGCCTCTTTCCGTGGCGCTTTTTTCCGCCGCTAGCAATCTTTCCTACAAATTCCCCCTCCGGCGATTGACGCGGACAGTGAACCGCGCCTCGCCAAAGAAATACGCTAAAATTCAACGGAAACAGGCAAATTTAACCGACCGCGCGCGTACGTACCTACCTTCAGCGGCGCGTAATCTAGAACCGTTGCTCCGCGCGATTCTACTACACATTACCGAGCCTAAAATTAAACAAAAACCGTCGGCTCTACATTCAATCCAGCATGATGCACGGCTTCCACCCTCGCCGATGTATCAAGCCGCGGCACACCCCCGAAGCATTATACCCCACCGGGAGGTCCGTTGCGCGCTTATCGAATAAGCGGGGTTCCTTTAAAAAAAAATCTCTGAATAGCCCCGTCGGAAATCTCGCATTTCCGCATTACCCTTTGCGAGGCTCTCCTCGTTTCTGCTAATTTACAGGTGAGAAGGCTCGAGGAAGCGGCAACATCCGCGACGGGGGCATTAAGGAGCAACCGTTCAACGTTCCCCCATCTCCAGCGGCATTTACCCGGGATAGCTGCGGGATCGGCGTAAAAAACCGTTTCCTAAAAAACGGAGGGAAAGAGAGAGAGAGAGAGAGAGAGAGAGAGAGAGAGAGAGAGAGAGAGAGAGAGAGAGAGAGAGAGAGAGAGAGAGAAAGGGAGAAGAAGAAAAAGAAGCTGCTCCGCCAGTCAGCCAGGCTAAGAGGTAAGCCGATAGTCCCTCCTTTTCGCTGAAGCTGGAACAATAGGGGGTAGATTTTCCGAGATCTGTTTTACGTCCGCGTGTGTATATGTAGGCGTGTAGGTGTGCCCGGCGCGGCAGCTACCCGCTGGCCCCGTCCAGAATAAAATGAAGTAGAACGCTCACCCTCCCCTCCGTCCATCGCAATGCCGCCCACATCCACCTGTATCTCTTCATACACCTACTTTCATCGTTGTACCTTGCTCCCCGAGATCAGAACGACGGCTTTCGGCCCCGAACATTTTCGTAGCTAAATACTACCACCCCCTCCCCGCCCCACCTGCCAGCTTGTCCCTTTTTTCCTTTCTCCTCAACCCTACCTACCGCCAGCGTGTCTCCGTTCCCTGTTCCTTTCGCCTTCCTCTCTCCTCGCGTCTCTAAGCCCTCGCTGCTCCCCCGTCTTCCCCTCTGTGCTCCCTTTTCTACGGGATGGTCCCGCTTACGGACGCACTTGTACGCTCGCGATGGACGGGGCCAGAGGGGTAGGTAAAAAGGGGCAAGACCCGTGGGTATAGATTCGACATGGAGTACGAGAGCGAGTTTTTTAATCTTTCAATGGGCCTTCTACGCTCTGGAAAGCTTCCCTCTCTTTCTGTTGCTCGCCAACCCTGTCTATACCCACCCTTTACTCTTCCTCTCCCTCTTTCTCTCTCTTTTTCTCTCTGGGTTTCTCTCCCTCTCTCTCTCTCTCTCTCTCTCTCTCTCTCTCTGTGTGTCTGTGTACGTGCATGTGTCTTCTCCTTTCTCGCGATTCTGCAAGCCCCTCTCGAAACTTCATCCCACTTCAACCCTACCTACGACCGCTCGGCTGCCTGTCTCTCGATATATTTACATATTTTCGTGATATTTCGCGACGTTAATCCCCGAGCCGGCCTCCGCCCCCTCTTCACTCCGACGAGCGCGAATTAAATGTGAAAACTCGCCTCCGGCCGCTCTTTTTTTCTCTCTCTTCAACGGAGGTTTATTGTTAAATTCGCGCTCGGCTACGGCTTCCTCGCTCCACGATTTTATCTCCGCAGCTCCCGTCTTCGTCTCTCTCTCTCTCTCTCTCTCTCTCTCTCTCTCTCTCTCTCTCTCTCTCTCTCTCTCTCTCTTCTCCTCGCTCCGTCGTGTCTCTCTTTTTCACGTATTTTTGTTTTTTCACCTGGCCAGGTACGTCGGCGCCGTTACCGCCGCGTTGTCGCTGACGTTGTTCGCTGCCGGTGTTTGTCGTTGTTCTTCTCGCCGCTCTTGTCGATTACGTACCCCTCTTTGTCTCGATTCTCTTTTCACGTACCGATGAAACCTTCGAAGGAGGCTCATTCGTCCCGACGGTTTGTCGGAACGTTTATTCTACCCCCTCCGAGTTGGACGCGGTTAAGTCAATTGAATTTCGTTGCGACGGCGAATCAGATTGCCTCCACTTCCTTTCTCTCCGAGGTGCAAGTCGAGGATTCGGAGTACCGAGTTCCCTGTATATTTTCATCGGTTTAATAATCATCGCCGGTGTTTGGGTTAGTTGCATTGTTACCCTAGCGTAGACTTAGGGGAAGTTCGGACGAAACCGGGTACCTGGATAAGAACCGGGATGTGCTGTTATTTTTTTAAACTGTCTTAAATTTCCCCGCGTCGTTGCGGCGACGTATTGTCACGATGCGCATTATTTCATCAACAAAAGATGATCGTGTTACAAGCGGGGTTACTAAGGTTATATCGCCTTCTCTGTTCTTCAACGCTCTGATCTAATTATCGATCGTTAAAAAACTTCAAACACTTTTGAGGTAGCTACTTTTTGGTGTGAATTATGTTACTTGTTGCATAGTAAAGTGTAAATAATTAAAAGGTTTGTTTTTACCTCGCCATGGTATTGTTGGTGCTTCGTAATATTTATAAAATTGTATGCTGGGGCAAAACCGGGTACCCGCTTTTGGACAATATGTGTATTACAAAGAAACGAAAAAGAGGAAGTTATCAAAATTAAAACTAAATCTTAATAAAGGACTACAACTACAGAGAAAGATAACCACCAAGTTGAACGAAATATCGAAGGATAATGATAACAGTGGTGATGAAAACCTTGAAGACATTTACATTTATGTCCAAGAGTCATATGGTTCATTGAAATTGAACGAAGGTTGGGCGCAGTTTACAGGTTCTTCTAACTGGTTGGAGGACCGAAGAATTGGATGAGTTTCGTTGTTACAGGTGCTAGGGCCATTATCTAGTATGGTACCCGGTTTTAGCAATCTCATGGGGTAAAACCGTGAAAACGGATCATATTTTAAATGGTTATTTTTTGTATTTGTTCTTCTATTAAAAAAATTGGATATAGGGTAGATGTCCTAATTACTGTCAGCGTCCCTATTACTGCTACTTTATTTATTTTACATAATAAAAACGTAACGTGTAAAGAATAGTGAACTGAATAGAAAACTATAATAATAAGACGAATAGTCCCAATTT
Source organism: Andrena haemorrhoa (assembly GCA_910592295.1). Classification (NCBI taxonomy): domain Eukaryota; kingdom Metazoa; phylum Arthropoda; class Insecta; order Hymenoptera; family Andrenidae; genus Andrena; species Andrena haemorrhoa. Next base: position 20,196,966 of record OU342943.1, read on the forward strand.
AATGATAAATTTTTTTCCACACTATCTTTACACGTTGCGTGTGTATTAAGTAAAATATATAAAGTGGCAGTAATAGGGACACTGGCAGTAATTGGGACATTTACCCTATACTATTATTTAATAAAGAGTTTATCCTAGTGAATCCTAACTGCAATTTATTTTTCACATTAGTAACGTGAATGGTATAAGCTTTTATCCTTAACGTCCCGATTTTGCCCCGGTCTCCCCTGCCAACGTAGTCTACAGCGGAAGGCAAAGAACGAAGGGCGCCGGAACTCACCTTGCGGTAAGGTGTTTTCATGAAACATGAGGTCCCAGCGGCGGAAGATCCTAAAATATCGGCTGCATGCCCCGAAAGCGACCACATCCAGTCTCCTTGCCTCCTTGTGACGTTCAATTATCGAGCAGCAACAAAGGAAGCTCGAATAATGTCGGCCGAACTGCAGTAATCCCTCCGTTTCCGCGAGCACTGTTTACCGTTAAATGCGCGCCAAATTATCCTCCTCACTGAACAGATTTACAGAACCTTTCCACGTTCTTGCCGCGTAATTCGCCTTTCAACCGAGGGCCACTTTTTATTATCATTTCCCTTTTGTCCCGTTTTTACTTAAATGGCTGCAGATTAATTAGCTGTGGCCCGACGAGCGGAACCGGGGAAATGCTTCATAAAGCAAGATAAAGCGCGGCGCAAAAACAATGCTGTATCGCTGTTGCGGGGGTGAATAAGAACGAGAGATTTACGGCCTTATTGCCGGGAGTTTCTCAAAATTCGAGTGCAGCGAGAGGTAGTACGCGCGGAGAGCGCGGTCGGTTGGACGGGCACAATTTCGAAGATTAAAGCGCGCTTTAATGGCAAACTAAATGCACGCTTCTTTTGCCGCTCCGATGCTGCCGTACGGATGTGTGTCAACCGCCACGCAACCGTGGACCGCGCGAACGAATCGCGGCCAGAGGCAAGCAGTCGGCGAATTATATTTCCGAACGTACCCCCGTTTAGAAAGTCAACCGTCCTCGGAAGGGTTGAACGCGGTCGTTGAGGGAAATCCGCGACGATTCGCGTCTTTGGGGTGGAGGACGTTAAGGGCAATAAAAGAAGCGAGACGAAGCGGGAAGGAAGCTAGAAAACTTGTATTTCCCTACGTATTTTTATCGACCTCATTCCGCACCGTTCAAACTGTAAAAAAAAGAGGATAGAGAGGAAGAGAGACTGGGGAGCCAGGTTCCTTTCGAACACGTCTTTATTCTGCGTCATTCAACCGCCCACGGATTGCCGGTGTTTCACTTCCGCTCGATGCTTGCACGTCGGATGAACATTTTGTCCCTGGCAATTCATAAACTGAGAACACTGTAGCAGGTACACGGCGGAAGAACACCCTTTATACGTGTGTTCCGCGAAACTATCAGTCACTTGCCGCGGCGAGTAGAGTAGTGGCTCAGAAAAAATTACGGACAATGGGGTGCTTCGCGTCTCACTGGGAAATCAGGCGGAGGGCATTCGAACGCAGACTTTTTATTAAGAATCTTGGACACATCGTTCGTAGAAAATGGTGTGCGCACACTTTGGCTCCTTTTCAGTGGAGAATCTTAGCACTCGCCAGTGAGTGCCTTAGCGTTTTAATTTCGAAATCAGCATTTTACGAGCACAGGTGCTGATAGTTTTGCCAAACTTTCCCTCCCGCTTCCTTCCTACAAAGCAAAGCCTGGCCTGGTTTGTGGTAAACTCGTTAACGAAGTCTCTCGAGGCGCTACGTAGCATGGCACTCATGCATCTCATCTTATCTCGTTGTCTTCTCCATTCGTCTGCTCGTTATCGTGGAATCGCTCGTAAATCGAGCGTGCTCGCGGAGGCCCCGTCGTTCAGGTTGTTCGCTTCGGGGGAATCGATATCGGCCGTCGTGTTCGCGGGACGGCGATCTCGACCTGATCTGGCAAAACGGGGGGTAGCCGGGAGAGATCGCTCTTTGACTCGGCGAGTCTCTCGAATCCCACCCCTTATCAGATCGAATCGACGGCCGAGAGCTAAACGAATAGGCAGACGGATCGGTCTAGCTCGATCGCTCGGACACTCCGAAAAATCTGCCTCCTTTACGCGGAGCCAGGGCCTTTATCTTCCGAACGGCTGCTCCGTGATTAACAATGCTGATGCTTGTCGCTCAAGGGTGCTTCCGGATACATTTTTAGGCAGCTCCAAGGCGACTCTCCGCGGCGACCATCCTGCGCCAGGACTCTCGAAGTAAAGGTTCTTACTGGAACGAATAGCAGAACGGACAGATTCGAGGTTTCGAGAATCGTCATCGAAGCTGCCTGGATTTATAATGCGGGAATGAAAAATATTACCGCGCACGGTGGCGGGTGCCTAAGCGAGCGTACGTCGAACAATGGGAGCGGATATTCAAAAACAATGGCCGCGACGCATTAACTAAATCGCGCGCGAGAGAACACTGTTCTGGCCGCATGGCTGGCGAGCACGTAGTACGCGTCCCGCTGGGCGATTCAAAAATAAAAGGAATAACTTTGGTCTACGTATATCCTCGGGGTAGCGGATATCATTGTTGGATAGGACGGGGCTCGGCTTATTAGAATAATACGGCCTCGCCGGGCCCTGGAGAGGGACGATGGCCAGCTAAATACGGAGGTAATTGTTCGGGGGATTGTTGTTCCAGGTTATTCTTATGTAAATCTTGACCAAACCTTCCGTGAGGAGATAGAAACGAAGGGGAGGCGGGGCCCCGGGGCGGGGGGTGGGGTTGGGTCCGGGGGCGGCTACGAATATTTGCACGAGGTAATTATTTCGCCACCCCCCGGAGGAAAGCCGGATTTCCGCCGGGGAGTTTTCCACGTGTTATTTTGCGCCGCGGCACTCGCCCTCATTATATAAGCCATTGTTCTTTCCCTTAGCGCCTCGACGACTTAACTATGTCCCGTGAGCCGATCCGCCGGGGATGGCTCCCGTTTAGGGGGCCATTTTATGCTCTCCAGCTGCCTTTTAACTCCTCGGGATGCGCGTATAAGCCCGATGACAAGATAAGAACGTAATACACCAGTAGTCTCCGCGAGATTAACGCCCACGAATGGTCGCAAAGAGAGCGGAATTTTCAATAGGCTTTGTCGAAAGTAGACTTCCCAAACGGGGACATTGGAAGCCCGGTACCTATCCAAGCGTTCAGCTACGCAGCTGGACGCTAGCGCAGGACTAAGTAGGATGCAATTTTCTGACGGTAAAGCAGGGTGGATAGGGTATCATTGACGTAAACTTGATAGCTGATTGAATGTTGGCTTTCGTAGATTATTCAGCAGGCCCGCAATTTCGGAGTACACGTGTTTCACGTTCAATCACATTTCGCGGAATTCCTGCCGGCTACTTTCGGAGGGAAACGCGTCGCGCGTAATATTCTGGCGTTTAAATAATTCATGCCCAGTGCGGTGGCCACCTGACGGTTGCTTTTTTCAAGTTCCATCGCGGAGGCTATTGTTTAGAACTGTCAGGTGTGCTAGAAGTTTATCCCCTTCGTTGAAATATCGCGGTATTTCTCCTATTATTCTGGCGACGTGCCGCGATGTACATTCTCCTATTTCGCTTCTATTCGGATTACTTTCCCAAATACCCGCGATATTCCTTTATCGTAACGGGATAAGAATTTTCAAGAACCAACCTTTGTGTCCACGAATCTAGAATTGTTCCGAAGCCCAGCGTTCCACACGACGGACGTTTACCATATTCGAAGGGAGAATGGTCAAAACCGTGGGCGTTAATAGAAGCATTATTCGGCGGCAGGTTGCGTGCGCTTTCTCGGCACAAGTAGTCGGTGGCTGGCTGTCTGTCACGTCGGTTACCCACTGCCGTAGGTGGTTAGCTACGACTTGTGCTCAAACGCAGCAAAGTCGATTACCTTGGCCCTTACGTGGCTCGCCGGAAACCAGTCGGACATCAAAGTGCCGCGTCTGGCTTCCTGGGTAATTAATCCCTTCTGCCGCCAACTTTCGCAGAGAGCATCGCGGCTGCCTTCGAACAACGTAATCATCGAATCACACGTCGAGACGGAACAGTAGACATCTAATCGCGGAATCCTCTTGCTGACAGACTAAACGAGCCCAGATCCCGGATACCCGATACATACTCGAAAACACTGCCGATACCTTGCCAAGAATCACGGAGGACGCGCGCCGAATGACGCGCAGCTAATGATCCCGTCGTTAACGAGCAGTCCGGGGGACAATGAAAGGGGGCGGGAACCAGTTTAAAAAAATACTGGAACACGGTCCCCTCGGAAACTGTGCAGCGCAATCAATTAAAACTTGCTGAATGGGGGCGACGGTGAATCGCGGTTCCTTCAATGCCCTCCCCGGAGGCATCGAAATATCCCCGGGATTGCCGGGGAAATAGGTCGGCGCATTAGGCGGTTGAATGTCTAATTATCAGCCGCGAATCGATGCCGGTCGCGTGCGCGTGCACGCGTCAGAAAATTCGTCAGGCGGGCTTATTATTCGAATAACGAGTCCTCAAGACGACGTGTGTGCACCTCGAGCGGTCCTGGCGATCGGGGAGGGGTGGGCGGGCGGCTGGGGGAGGTGTCGGCGGGGGTGGGGTGATCGGCGACGGGGGGCGGCGGGGTGGGTGGTGGACGGCGGGGAAAGGTGATCGCTGACATCATGCAGGTGCATTAATAGATTCCGTTGTGGGCGCGGGGAGAGTTGTGGGCACAGGGAGAGGGATGGATCAGGGGAATGGAGTGCAGACGGCAAGGACATGGGGACCAAGCAGGTGAACAGGGTCGCCAATCACGAACGGCTCTCCAGATGGTCTCGGCGTCTCGCTCCTCCCTGCCGGAGCTTGCGGAGGTGTGGTTTGCACCTGCGCTTGCGCTGCACGCCCCGCCTCCCGCACCTGCGGCTTTTCCGTGCTTCAGCGTACGCTTTCCGCACTTGCCGCTGGTGGGGCACGGCTGCCAACCGACGGGGCCACGAGGTTTCGGCCGACAGTGCTGTCTGGACCGTTACGTCCGAATCTACTTCCACCGTAGATGCTGTTCCAGGGAGCGACCAAGATTACGGTCGCTGGAGCCGAGCTTCTCCTTTGTAGCAGTTGCGTCCCTTGCTCGGGGAAATGCGTTTAGGACGCTATGCTTGTAGAGCGATAGAGAGTATGACGATGGTATTTAGCAACGTGTAATTAAACGGTCTTGAGCGAGGTGGAATCGACGTTATACTGTACACTGGCCAAGACGATGAAACTAAACCTAAGTACTTTCCTCTGGTACTGTCTATAGTAGTATTTCTTTACACTCGCTAGGCTGTTACAAAACATGTTATAAGGTTCCTTGTATCTGTTCTCCCTGAATACTCTACAGGCTACCTACAAGATATACTTCCGTTACACAATGGTGACCCTAAGGTTTCTTTCTAAATAATTTGCATGTAGGAAAGTATAGTCCTCGCGAGCAAAACTGTCAGCCTGTGCCATCACTATCTCCCCCAACTGCTTTCAGTATCGCAGCCTAGAATTATATGTTTATACCACTGCGAGGTTACGAAGCGCTGCGTCCGTTTCAAAGTATACACGCGGGACGTTCTTAAACAGACAAACGTAGCATATCCTCGTCAGAATAATCATACTACTATCCCAACAGCCCGCGTTTCTAATACAAATCTTTGCACGTCGCATCTCTTCGACGCAGCCGGGATCGACGATGCCACTATCGATCACAGCGATCGCCACGCGTGACACACGGAAACGATAGCCGATCTTCCGGCATCGCCTGAAATCACGCGAGAGCCTCCACCTTGGCGTTTAGGGGCGTGGGGTGCACAATAGCTGGAGCATTCAGAAATATCCCCCGAAGTAACGGAGCCGGGTGGAAATGGATCGTCTTCCCCTCTTTCCCAGCTGCCCCCTCCAGCCCGTCGCGGGGTAGAAGGGTTGCGCTTCCAGGCGGGTCCCGCTAGATGGCACAAAGTCTTCCTTAGGCAGTCCCTGGCAGTCGCTTCGCGGCCCCCAGTCCGTGTGGTTGTTCGTCTCTGCTCCAAAAAAGCCCGCCACGAGCCGGCGAGCATTCGACGTCTTCCTTCGCTGCACGAACGATTGGCCCCCTGTCTATCAATTTGCTCAGATAACTTCATCTCGCCTCCCCCTTGAGCCTACCACCGAGCAGAGTATCCCCTCGCAGGACGAGCCGGCGAGAATTCGGCACGGCAATTCGCGTACACCGTTCGAATCAGTCGGCCCCCGAACGCTCGTGGGCGCACACTCGGCGTCTCTGCCGTGGCCGTTCAGTCAGCCGCGGGCTAGCGTCGCGACGTCACGTGCTGTCGCCTGCCGTAAGCACCGCGGGGTACTTTGGGTAGGCGGTGCGCACCGAAATTCACCCGGCCGGCGCTCTCGAGCCACCCCCGACCTTGAGATTCTTGCGAGGAGTAAAGAGAGAGGCAGAGTCAGAATGAGGAATGTCATCTAGAGCGCGATTCGTCGACCCGACGTCCCGGCGAGGGGGTGCCCGAGCCTCGTGCACGATCGCTCGCGTTTAATCGCCCTTGTCCTCGCGGTTGCTCCCCATTGGACGGCTCGCTCGTGATCGCCACGTGGCCGTGCCGCGATCGATGAGTGGGGTGCATCCAGTAAACCGGCCGGAGAAAGAACGAGCCGCCACGTATCGGCGCGCAGCAGATAAGCGGAGGATCACTCGGGACTGGTGCCGCTAGGAAACGTCCTGCCAGCCAGAGTGAGTACCCTTGTCACGATGAACAAACTTGTAGCATATTGGCTTTGCGCTGCCCGCCCCTGCCTCGCACCCTTCCATTTCCGCCCTATTGTCGATGGTCCTTGAACTTGCCTCGCCGAGGATACGCGTAGGGTAGGTCTTTCGTCGTTGCGCCAGGCTGGATATCGAGGCTGGAGTGCCTTTATAACCGTTGTCGCGGAAATACGAATGCAAATATGAGTGGCTGGGCGGGAATTCGCGAGGAGAAGGAAAAAGGTTCTCGCAAAGGCAAACTAATCGTTCCTGACAATCAGTTATTTAGCGCTTTACGTTGCAACGAATGTTCACTTTACGCTCGAGTAATCGTGGTCGCTGAAACGGTATTTCGTAATAGGTATCCTGTGTTCTTCTGTTGTATAATCTGCAACCTACTAATTCCAGGCGGTAAGTCCTAAATCGTTATTTATACCTGCTATTGTAATACGAAGTTATGAAGCTATAAAGAAGGCCACGTGATCCTCGATCTCTAAACTCTAAAGCACAATCTTGTCAAGTCCCCGTGAATATCTCCCGCACCAAAGCAAAATGCACGCATCTGAATCCCGACCACGTCGCTCTTGGAACACTCTTGCCACGCTCAGTAGCTAGCCATCATTGACCGCGCAGCAGCCCACGAGTCCCCGCGACTCCCAGCCGTAATTAAATCAAACTCTCTCGGCCGAAATTTCGCAACCTTATCGGGCCTGGAGCGGTACGCCATCGATCTAATTGCATCGATTGTCAGCAAACCGCGTGAAGAGACTGGAGCAAGCCCCCCGCGCGTGCACCGGGGGGGCCTAGCCCTTTAAATGACTTAGCAGACAATTTGCCCATTAACTCAGCCAGTCTCTACCCGTAATGGAAGCCATTGTTCGACCTATCTTGTCAGTAATACACGGCTCAGCCGCGCGCGCGTGTGCGTGCCCGTGCGCCTCGACACGCGCGCGTTACACAGGTATACGTAGGTGGCTGCCGTGTGCGCGCATGCACGCACGCACGCACGCACGCACGCGAGAGGACATCAGGACACTCGGTGATATCGTGCAGCCTGTATTGTGCGTCAAGATGAGATCGTCTCATTACGATTACGTTAATTAATCTGAGGCATTATGGGCTGATAGGCGCCTTAAGGAGGCTTTCCCACCAAGGCGTCGCCCTCAACCACCGCAACCACTCCGACTCTTTCCAGAACACCGTTTGCCGTACACGTTCGCTGACGAGAGGGGCGCGAGGCGTTGCGAAATATCGCGGGGCGAAATAAATGCACGGTGCATCTTCTGTCGAAAGATACCGGCTGTGCATCGAGCACGGTGTTGGGATCGATGTGTATTTCGAGCCCGGAGTGTTTTCCAACGGGACTCCCGCTTCTATTCGTCGCTCTTCGCGCTCTCGTTAAAGAGGTAGCTTACGCCGGGCAGGCGTTTGCATTAGCGCGAACCGTGACGGATACGAGGCACCGTCCTATCGGCGAAACGTCAATGGGAGGCTGTCGGTGAACCTTTAACGACGTTTCTACGAGCTCTTTCTCCCCCCCACCACTTTGTTCCATTCTTCTGTTTTTTCGGCGGAGGATGAAACGCAACGCGCGATTTATTTAGAGATCCGTGCAAAGCGGTTGGAAAAAATATTCCGCGATTCGTTCGAGTCGATTCAATAGCAAATGCGTTCTTTTTGCTTTCATTCAGCGTCCATTTTCGGATAGATTCTCCATTTTTTCCCCCCTTTTTTCCTTTTTGCAGGGTAAACCGTTTTCGGTTATGGCGGTAGACGCGTGGCAACGTTCCGCGCGTCAAATTTTACAGAGAAATCCTGAGTGGGCGGAATTTCGATGCAATTCGACTATTGTCGTGCTCGTGAACGACGGCTAATGCACCGGGGCTTTAAAGAATGCCGAAATTTCGTAAAAATCTGCTGGGGTATGTTGACCCTGGCGTAGAGCGTCACAAGTGTCGCGCAGCGCTGCGTTTTCCATTCGTCTCGAATAATACCGCTCTGCACGCACTGCAAAATTCACAGTAATGTGACAGTTTGATGGCATCGTTGTGCTCATTACGATCGTCGCGACAGGTCGTGGTAAGTCAATTACTCGACCCTTCCCTCGGGGCGCACTTGAGCGGAAAACAGACGTTTCTGGCGAATCTAGGAGACGCTGGGACGTTCTCAAACCTCCGCCGAGTAACAATTTAAACGGGCGTAGTGCTCGAATGTTACCCGAATTACGGTATTTAATTGTTGCCGCGAATACGCGATTGTTACAGATATTTACGAGATAAAGTCGGAATAAAATACCGATACGCGCGTTCAAGCAAGTCGTATGAAACTGACAAATCGTTTACTCGACGGTGTGTGGACTCCTTCAAAGCAAATTCTAAGAATTTATATTCAATCGAGAGTAAAATAAGCAGGAACATCTTCTCTTAGAATTACAATAATTACGCGAAGATTTTTAGAAGGCGAATTTACCGGAGCTTTTAGACTAAAACAAATGGGTGCCAAAAGAGAATTTAATGTTTTGCCAGACCGTGTTAAATCAAGATCGTGTAAAAACTGAATTAAGTGTACAAAATTTGACAAATTTGAGCGAATTTGCTATTTCTGAACTGCGAATGGAGACGCTACACTTAAGACCGAGTCTCGGTGCTCAAATTATATTCCGAGCTCGCTTCAACGGGAAGAGTTATGGGTTTGGCAGGAAATATGTATTTGCATTGAAAAAAAAACATAGAAAATAGTTATAGACGGTATTGACACGCGCATTATGCGAGGAATAATAATTTCCTACGCGCGGAACACGCGGCACGAAGGATGCGTGGCGCGAGACCCCTGGGACGTGGGTAGGAAAGAGTGGTCGGGCGACTTTCGCAAGGATCCTTCGCCGCCAGGACTCGTGGGCGACGAAACTCTCGGCGGCGGCGGAGCTGGGGTGGTGGTGGGGTGCGTTTCGGCGCCACCGGCGGGCGCAGAAGGCGCGAAAACGTCCTGCCGCGATTAGGCTGGCAGCTGGTGCCAGGAGGTGGCACAGGACTAAGCTAGACGGCGCCGCCGATCGCCGAGACACGGAGCAGGAGGATGTGGAGACGAGGAGAGCGAGAGAGACAGGCAGAGAAAGGAACGTAGCATGGTCGAGCCACGGTCCTTGGACGTGCGCGGAACAAAGACGCAGGACGCGCCTGGAACATCGAGGCAGAACATTAACGCGCCGACCGAAAGCTGCGAAAGTGTGTCAAGGGATGAGAACTGTCCCTGATTTTCCGGGCGAAAGGTCCTTGCTTCATTGAACACGAGAGAGTGGAGAGAACGTTATTCCTACGTTGCATCTGAACGTCGTTCATTTAGCGCTGACTCTATAATTGTCTTTCCACCTCGTGGGATTTTGTTCGAGAAGATTTTTGGAGTTAAAAGTAGCGTTTGCGGCGATCAATGGTAGGCAATAGGTACACACTCTTGTGCCATCGAATTTGTCGATTAATAGTTGAACAGGTATTAGGGGACACTGGGTAAACATGTGTTCGATTTAGGGAGACCGATCGATCGTCGCGGGGCTGCTGGAAACTCTCAGGGTTCAATAGGTTATCGCACTAATATAATTCCCTTTGAGGGCGAGTGGATCGGCCAGGCCGTTGTCCAAAGTCGTTTAAGAATTGGATAGAACGTAACTGGAAAATTATACGAGTTTGATTTTCGACCCGCGGCTGCCTGGTCGGGCCCCGCCGCGGGAGAAGGCGGCGCCAACGCGCGGGACGAGAAGAGCGGAGAAGTTCGCGAATCAAGATTCTTCGTACAGCGTTTATTGGATCGTGACAAGTAGGGAACGGGAAGGGGCCGCGGGAGAGCGATGAAACGCGAGGGCGAGAGGCCAGGAAGGGCAGAGGGCACCGGCACTCCATGAGAGAAAAGATGAGCAGCTCTCATTAAAAGTCGAGTATTAATATTTTAACGGACGCTCGTCACTTGGACGGGGCCTGTGGTGCCCAACCGAGCTCCTCTTCCAATCGCTTTCTTCCTCCGGCCCGTGGAACATCCGGGGCTCTCGCGAATCAACGACCACGCTGCCGCTTCCGCATTGCTGCAGCTTCGAGATTAGTTAAACTCTGCTTCGACAGCGGGTACAGAATCGCTTGAATCGAAGTTGAACGATTCCCGCTTCCACTTAGCGCGAGCCTCGATTTCGGCGACTCGTAACGAGAACTGCGCCGGTATATCCTCGTTGGGAGAACAAGTGGCGAATAGCGCGGGGATCGCGGAAAACAGAGAAAGGCCGGCGAGGAAATTGCGGCGGGAGCAATCGCAGGGTGAAATGATGCGATAATCGCTACACCGATCGCAGGTGTACAAGCGTGTCACGCGAACGTGCAGGCGCAGGATCCTTCGGGAGCTTGCGAGAGCAACGCTTGTTTCCGTGACGCTTGAGCACCGCTGCGTCCGCTCATATTACATCCGGGATTAATATTAAATTTCACACGATGAGTGCAATTTCATTACACCCCTCCAACAAGACTCCCGCCCGTCCCACCATCCGCCGGCATCGTTTCTCGGCCTGAAAGGCCGAACCGTACTTGTCGTCGCTGGCGCAGGCCCGTAACAAATTGCTCCCTTGGAAAAATCGCGGCTCGAACTGTGCCGGTGTAACCGAGAGGAGGTCTTTCGTTCCGCAAACCTGTTGGAATACAAGTTTTCCGTTCGAGAATCGAGTTTCAACCGCGTCCTGCCCACCGCCCCTGACGCCTGAGATTCAGCGTCCGGCGAGCTTATCGCCGAGGGACGTTTAACGCGACGAGGTTTTCAGTTAGGTGACGGGCTACTTCGCGGATCGAGATGTTTCGGGAATCGGGGCGATTGGATATTCGCACGAGTGCCGGGTGGCCGGAGGATTAAAGCGCAGAAGGAGCCGAATGTTGGACGTTAAACCTCGCGCCTTTCGCGCTCGTTTGCGTGACCTACAAGCACAGATGCGTCGAGCCGTGTGCAACGTGCGTGTACGTGTACGATTTTACGTACAAGGTTTACGTACGTGTAGGGCCGAGAGGGTTGACTGGCTCTCCAGTCGATCAATAGCACCCCCACGTTTGCGTCCCTGGGTGAATGCATGCGATAGGCACCCCATTGCTATGCCACCCCGAAAGCCACTTTATATTTTAGTGGGAATGTTCTACAACCCTTCGAAAGACACTCTCGTGCCGGTTTCGAGCCGCGGAGGCCGACGGCGAGCGCCGGGCTCTTCGCCCAGGCGCCGCCCTGTTGCCAGCCTACAGATGAATATGGCAAGGTCATTTCTCTTGTTTAATCCGCGTAATTAGCCCGCACCCTTTTCCCCGCCGTTTCGTGCCGCGGAAATCGATACCTCTTCCTTCCCGTTCTTGACAGACGCTTGTTCCGACCGGCGGCGGCTTCGCTTTGAAATTGGAAAATTGGTTCTGTTCGTTCGCGGGATTGCTTCCAAGCTGCCGGGTCGATAGCCGGCGCGATATGGGATTTTAAAATAATTCATAGGAGCGCTAACGTTCCCTTCCGCTCGAGCCGGGCCACGTGAAAGTAATTATGCGGGTATATCGGGCCGGAGCGGAATGTCGCGTTTCAGGTCGGCGAGTGATATCCATCGACGAATTCCATCGGAACGCGCGTTTCGTAACGAGCTCGTTGCCGGCCGCGCGGCCACGCGACACCGAGCCGCTGAAAAGATGGCGGGGAGGTCAGAGTTAGCGTCGGTTCGGCGATGAATTAAGCTCGCGGCATTAATCCTGGCCGGAGCGCGGGCATGCGATCACGACATGTCGTAAATAACAGCGTGGACAGGTTGAGGGATAAAAGGATCACCGAAGCAACGTAAATTAAGGAAACCAAATTGATCCGTGCTGCTCGGTACCGGCGATAGCTAGCTCCGCTTAACTCAGCCACGGTCTTCTTAAACGGGGTTCACTCCAACTCGCGTAAAATGTCCCATCGCTAGCATGACTCTAGATTCAATCCTTCGCTCCGCTTTGCTAGGGCCAGCAATCTCTATGAAAATCGACAGTCGCCACTGGGGTTGAAAACTTCGCGGCGATACAATAAAGCCACCGAAGCCGTGGTGACGAAACAGAGCCGCGAAAGAATTATCGGCCGCCCGCTAAACAGCCCAGGGAAATCCCAGGGTGTCTCCCAGCGACAACGAGAAACATGGGTCGACCGGGCAGGTATCTGCCAGAATCATACTGGGTCACGTTTTCATCAAGACCTCGAGGTGCAGGGTTCCGAGACGAGGTCTCAGTGATCTGAGAAGAAAAAGCGGATACCGCGGATGGACGAGGGCGGAGGATGGCATCATTGTTTTTCGACACAGTTTCTCCACCTTGTCCTCCCGAAAACAATGCGCGCTCGCTTCTAAACTCTTCTGTCGCGGCTTGGTCGAACGGCCACCGACACCGGGCTGCTCTGCCCCGTCTGGCCGGCCACCCGCTCTGCTCATTAAGTAAATCACCGTCGCTGCGGCGGCTGGTACCCCGGCCAAAGTGAAAATCCACCCGTGGACACGGTTGTCCTGGAATGCCTGCTGTCGGCGGGGACTTCCACCGAAGGGACGTTCTTCGACGCCCGCTCTTTGCCGCGGGCGCACAGAGATCCGAGCTGGAAAAAAATTAAAGCACCCGCCCAGGCGTGAACACGATTCTCCTCGGCCTGGGGACTTGTTTCTGCTGGTCCGCGGGGCTGGGGCGCGCGTACCAGGCCGCTCGGTTCTCATCTCGCGGTTCCCTCGGTTATCCGAAATCTAAGGAAACCGCGGAGGAGCTCCCGGGGAGGGGACACGCGATCCCTCGTTACGACGGGGATCATCGTTCCGGGGCTGTGTGTTAACGAGGTAATGAGAGTAACGGGCCTGGCACGGCGGGGATATTACCTGGCCTTCGCGGGATTCCGTACGCGCCGCCTGCTCGAAGAAAGTATCATTCGCCGAGGGTAGGACTCGGTGAGAAATAATGAGCCGAGCGGTGTTGATCGATACACCGCGCGCCGCTAACGATGCAATTTCGACGAAGTTATAAACGACCGTTCGATCGATCAGCGGAGATTGAATTTTCGCCGGGACCGGTGCGGCCCGAAAGGAGCGCGGCGGCCAATGAAATAATATAACTGGGTAGCTTGTAAATATTTCGACCGGCGATACTCGGCTCCAAGGTTTTCGGCGATGCCTTACCTTCCGCGCTCGTCGCTCGCTTGCGTCCGTGCCTTCTCTCTGCCCTCCCTCGCGCCAACGTTTCTCGTCCCGCTCCTTCTCGCCTCCTTCCTCTCACCTTCTGGATTTGATTGAATTTTTTCCCGAGGAAGAAATGTTTCCACCAAATGAATCCGTCGAAATATTGCATTCCGACAAGCACGATCCAATTTTTCGTTTAATAAAAGAGAGCTTTTCTCCTCGCAGACCTTTCATTTCTTTCTCACGCCTCTTTCGTAACCTTCGGCTAACCCTCGCGTTCCCTTCGATTCCCGATTTATCGATCCAGCCCTGGCTCCTCCGCGTTCGCTTTCTTTTCTCCTTTTCTTTCTTTCTCACGGCTCCGCTAATTTCGTTTCCGAATATCGCCTGGCCAAAAATTCATCTCGGGATCCGACAGGCAGGTGGGGTGACACAGGGGGGGGTGGAGGGTTGCGTAGAAAGTTTCGCTCGATTTTTACGAAGCGCTTCGCGCCGATCGATGATTAATAAACGCAGCGGACTTGCACGCGCGTCTCCCTTCGTTTAGATCGCGCGGTGATTGCGCGCCGCTGCTCTCGGAACTGCAATCGTCGCCAGATTCGCGTGCCGACGTTTCAATCGATCCGCGGGGCCCGTTCGCCGGCGGAATAATTTTTTATTAGTCGATTCCACGTGGCTCCTAGTTTTAATCTACCCGGCATTTTAATATTGCATATCGTTGCTTTGTGAGCTTGTAAATACAGCCCTCTCTCTCTCCCTCTCTCGCCCTCTCCCACCCTCTGCCCCGTGACATCGTTCCCAATCTGTACGCAACCTCGCCCGTATCCTGCGGCACGGTGGCAAATATCAGAGAGAGCCTACCGGTAGTACTGAATAAATATAAACGATAACCAATAGTACCTGTAAAATTAATAATAATCATGATCGCATGGGCGGCGCTGGTTCTTGCGGCCCTCCTCGCCGCCCATCAGTCACATGAAAAATTCCCGGTTGGTCGATACACCCTGTCTGCCACGCGAACGGCGACGGGGGTGTGGGAAGCTCATTTCGATGAGTTTGTAATTAAAAAATTAATTAAACGAAATCCCCGTCGCGGGGCTGATTTTTTCCCCGTATATTGCTCGCGTCATTGTGTACGCTCACGCTGCATATCGCGCGGTCATTATGGCGACTGGATTTTAACGATTCCCCCCTCGCAACGAACCAACCCCCCCGCCCACGGAGCGCACTTCCTCCGCCCTTCCGTCCACCGATATACACGCATAATTGCGTACGGTCGATTTGCCCAACTTTCCGTGCCCCGGCCACCGCCGACACTTCTCTCGCCGATATTTTTAATCGACCCGACGCGACGCCCCGTGGCCGTTTCTCTTCACCGGCGTAAGGGGACAGCGAGGACTCGCAACGCCCGCGATAGCTTGCAAAGGGAGATTCGTTTGGGCGAACTTTCCCTCTGTAAACGTATTACACGCGGACTTTTTGCCAGCCCGTTCGAACTCGGTCTTGCGCCGGTGAATAGCGGTAATTAGACGTTGATGAATTCCCCGTGTCTCGCACAAATGAAGCAAAGGGGAGGAAGGGGGGAGGGGGTCGGGTCCGGCGCGGAGCCCCGACAATTCCCAGACAGTGGTGCAGCGCCGGGGCGACATAAATTTCCGGAAGGCACAGTGGGGTCAGGTAGCGCGCCCGCGGAGTGCCGGGCGAAAAAGTCGGAACTCCGGCAGCACTCTGTAGATCTGAGAATCGCTTCGAAATTAAATAACTTCCCAGGGGGATTCGTCGGCCGAAAATTTACGTCGGCCAAATAAATTCTACGCGGTCACGCATTCCACGACCCGCTACTATTTTAACTATGTGTACAGCGAGAGGGACAGAACGGCACCGGCAGAGGGGGTGAGGGATGGAGGGTGTGTGTGTGTGTGGCGACTTATATCGCGGGAGAGAAAAAAAGAGGAGGAAGACGCGTATATCGGGGGCCATTTAGAGCGCGGGTCGACAGTTCGAATTGTTAGCGGGCAGGGCGCGGGGCCTGTAGCACCGCTTTAATTTACTCTCATTGGCCCGAACGGGATTGCCCCGCGAACGGGGCCAACTTGTCCGCTGGCCTTTTTCCCCATACGAAGATGAAGTTAGCCCGAGATTACTAGGGGATGCCGGCCGCCGCGCCGCGACTCGACCTTCGGGACGGCCCGTATCAGAAATTAGGCAACTACCGAATGTGCCCCCGCCGGCTCCTCAGACCCCGTCCTGCTTCTCGATTCCTCTCATTTCAGCGGAGTCGCAATAAGAGGGTAGTGCCTGATTCCGTTCCCTTCCCTATTGTTTCATCCTTCATCATACTCACCCCCTCCGTGCTCTTTTTTTCTGTTTTCATTTATCCACCGTCTTCATGCTCCATCCACTCTTCGTCCATCTCTCTCTCTCTGACGTCGTCTCCTCCTCCCTGCCAGCGTCTCGATATCCTCCCTTTTCTTTCCTCTTTCACCTACGACCCTCCATTCCCATCGGCAGCCCTCCCGTCTCCTTCTTACGCCCTCGGTATACTCCTTTTTATTTTCTCCTGTCCCTTTATCCCTGTCCCTCGCTCGATACCTCTGCCTCTGTCCCTCTCCGGCCAGCCCTCTGCTCGTCCCCGTCTCGTTTCTTCGTGGCCGGGAGTGAGCCAGAGGTCGTGTGGGCAGAGGGGCGGTGGTCGGGGCAGGTTCGGATTCAATTATCCGATATTAAACTGCCCCTAACCACGTCCATGTCGACCCCTTTGGCTGTGTGAGTTCAAATGGTTGTTGCTAACCCCCTCCGCCCCGCCACCCTCCGCACCTTCTGCGCCCTCCCCGCCACCCCTGCCGCTCCCTCCCTCGCCCGCAGAAGTATTAGATTGAATGGACTTGGTGTTGTAGTCGCTGTTACCCGCCGAAGATACGCCTAAAGGTGGTAGTTATAGGATCGCGCTGGATTCGTTCATGTACACCGCTTTTCCCTCCGCCCGGTCCTCCTTCCTCCCCGTTTCTTCGATTCGTTTGTTATCGTGCCGACCCGGTAACGGTACGCTCGCTGTAAGTGGAACTTTTACTTAATCTCCCGGCGAGATCGAGGGTGTAACCTCGGGTCTGCGAATCGTCACGCGGACCGAATGTTACGCGTAAATTAGATTCGTTAATTTAAGGGCGATTTTATTTGATTCCCTCGAATCCGGGCGATCGCGCCGCTAGGATCGGACGCGTCCGTTTCCATTCGTCGGCGTTTCGCGTAACGAACGATGAGGCGGCCAGCCGGCCGGCGGAGCTGGACGAGCGGGATAATTAGATGCCGATGACAACCGGGCGAATTAATCGAGGCGAATTACGCGCCCCCCTTTCGCCGCGTCGGCAACGTAATTTCTTCGTACGTAGCTATCGGCTTGCCGGCGCAGCTCGTCCAGGCCACTCGTGCCGCGAAGCCGTCCAACGGGGACCGCCGATCTTGCGGCTCGATGATAATTAAATTGCCCCGCGGAGCTAGCAGCGGCTAAACAGTCATTACAACGGCTAGGTCATAATTGCGGGACCGAGCGACGAACATGCTGGCAAGATGATAATCGCACCGCCGCGATATATCTATCTGCCCGCCTAGGTCAGCCGTTAATTTACCATTATAATTGATTTGCATATAGATTGAATCAGATAAATCCGCGAGCCGAGGCGTCGGACTTTCGAAGGGGGCGAGCCTGGAAGCGCGGTCACGCTTACGGGAACTCGGCGCTTTTACTTAAACCGGCCAGCTCGGATCATTTTCTACGTAATTTGAATGCCCTATCAAGTCTACGCGAAGTGTTTCCGTTGCCCGCGATACGATCGGGGAAGGGAATTACTTCTCATTAAGTGGGACCTTGCTCGCGAGAGACATCTACGCGGCAAGATTCGCGATGCACGCGTCTACGAGCTCGCCTTCAAACTCGAGCGGAGAAGTTCCTCGCCGAGCGCGTAGCGAGCCAAAGGTCACCTTGCCGGCATCGAGGTCGTAATTCATCTCCCGCTGTTAACCGCGATCGCAGCGAGAGGAGGCGATCTAATTGGGAGCAAGGCGAAACGGCAAATTATGCTCGTCAGCGGTGACAGCCGCGGCCGCGGCCCAGCGATCAGAAGTCGAAACGCCCGCCGCCGCCCGAATTATTTCCGCGCGGTACGGGGAACGGCCGAGCGACATTTAAAATCCCGGGGAAAGTCGATGAATCATCTAAGCGGGCAAATGAACGGGGCCGCGGTAAACGGGGGTAACTATTATTTGAATTACAATGGCCTTTTAGACGGGGAGCGTATCGGGCGATGGAAACTTTAATTTCAGCATCGATCTCGGAATCTGCGCGCGGTGTCTTTGAAAAGGAGCACGGAGGGTGGGCAGGGAAGTGGGAAGGTATCGCGCGACGCAACGGAGGAAAGAGCGGGAAAGAGAGCGGGACCATTTATTTAGCTTACCGCGCCACCGCGAGCGGTGCATTAACCGATTGGAAGAGCGATTAAGAGCGGCCATTCTTTTTCATTCGATAGATCGAAAGGTCTCTAACGACGAGGCGTTATTTATCGTTCCTAGAGGCGACACTTGCCGCTGCTTTTAATCGGCCAACGGGATCGGACCGTGTGCCCGTTCCGTTTCAAAAGATCGAGCCTGCCCCCTGTCCGAGATGCTTCGGCCCACTTGCTCACGTCACTTCCTACGATCTCGTCAATTAGCGTTCTGAATATTCATACCCGGTCAATTAACGCGCGGACGTAAGAGTCTCGTGGCGAGTGTGTGTGCGCGCTTAAAAATGAGGTGTGAGACGAGGACCAGTGTTTCAGGCTATTCTGCTAGCTTTGGAAATATCAGAAATGGTGAACCGAATTTGCGAGCTGCGTCCGAGTGTGACAATCTTTCGAGGTTCCAACTTGCTTTCTTAGAGACAGAGAAGGATATTTCGTAGAGAACGGTTGGAGGAGCACGTAGTTATTTCGTTAGCTCCGGTTAATTCTATTCAAAGCCGTAAATTATTGCACGGCCCTGAGCTCGTGGACGTCATGGTATATCACGGAACAGTTATTTATACGTATATTAATTCTTGCGTAATCCTTTGTTACGGCAATCCCCTCGCCTGGCTGGTACCCCGGGCATTTATTACTATCCATCGTTTCACCCTGACTTTTAAAAATGTTACGTTCATCAAGGCACCGGCGAAACGAGCGAAACTAGTGTTTCACCTGGTTCTCGTCGCGTTGCTCTTGCTTCTCAGGGGGGATTGCGTGTTAATATCGGGGGCAAGCGTTAACTCGTTCAGGACGGCGGCGTATTTTCTGAGACGTCGACGCATGTCGGGCCACATAGGCCTCGACTCTACTCGTTATTCTCGTAATACCGATTAGAAACTCGAATCCTGATGGTCGAAGAAGTATGCGGCATACACCCAGAATGATGGGAATAATCAATTTTTCTAATAAAGAATTGGCAGAAGCTACAAAAAAATCTCACTTTAACCTGCAGAGTGTAGCTGAAACTTTAAACGCTGCTTTTTGGAAACTACGGTTTTCAAATCGGCGCCAATAATATTTCAGAAACTATTGAACCAATTTGAATGAAACTTGACTGGATTGTTTCTCACATCAATATCTAGTCTTTATCGCATGGATTTGTTTTTAATAGCCACTGCTTGGTTTTAATCATTAAAAAACTGATTACATTTATATCACTGATTGCATTGGGGGGTTGAATTAAAGTTCAAACGTTCATATTTGTTTTAAAAATGATAATTTTAAGAGCAGCGTATGATAGAGACTTACTTAGTTTCTTTTACGTACTTTAAGGGACATTTTTCTTTCTTCTTTTGGATGACAAACAGAGGAGATATTTTTGGCACCGCAAACTTTGTTTAACAGCAGTTACGCGGCGAACTATCGTCATTTATTGTTTGGAAAATGTTCTTTAAGGCAGGACACCACCCTTGACTGCGAATTTGGAGGCACTTTTCATGAATTTTTTTGCATACAAATAATGCGCAGAAACAAAATCGGTTTTAGTCATTTATTAATGTAACTTTAATCTGTAATTACACACTTTTTGAAACTGAAAATGTAAAAAATAATCTCTTGTAGGTGGCGTCAAAATACATTCCTTTGGAGGAACACCGTTAGACGGCGTGTCAAATTCTGCTCTGTACGTGGCTCTTAGAAAAAAACCAAAGAATGTTCCTGTTAACAATATTTTTTAATGCTGTACGTAGGGATTTTACAAAATTTCGATTTTTAAGAAAATGGCGGGAATTTGAATAAAACGGACAACTTTGTAGGGTAAAAAAGTTTACAAAATTGTGCACCAAAAAAACAAATAACAACGCTACAGCAAACGTCCTACGTACATCATTAGATTATACCACGGGGAAGAATTGTGCAAAGTTTCAAGTCAATCCGATGATAATTGTAAGAGTAATTTGACACGCCGTCTAACGGTGTTCCTCCAAAGGAATGTATTTTGGCGCCACTTACAAGAGATTATTTTTGACTTTTTCAGTTTCAAAAAATGTGTAATTACAGATTAAAGTTACATTAATAAATGGCTAAAACCGATTTTGCTTCCGCGCATTCTTTGTAGGCAAAAAATATTAATGAAAAACGCCTCCAAAATCGCAGTCCAAGGTGGTATCCTGCCTTAAGGGGAGAACCAGGTCTAGCGGGTCGAAGAAATCGATTTTTTTTGCATAAATCAATAGTTAAACATCACGATAATATGCTCCCAAAGCCGCAAAGCGAAATTCGAAAAATTAAAGCGCACATAGCCGGTTTTGCTACGGAGCGCCAGGTTACCAGAAAACTTGAAACGCGTTTTTCTTGAAACAACAGTTTTACAATTTGCGGGCAATGTAACTCCAAAAATATTCAACCAATCGACTTGGCCTTGTGCACGGATATTTATGAACACTTTCTTCACAGATCTAAGCTATGGGTATAATGATATTGTTTAAATAAATAACTGTTTTTACACATTTAAGGCAAAATTTCGTTGGAAAGAGGGGCCTTTTTTCAAGAGGCCGCCATTTGTTCAATTTTGCATCTTTTAAGAAATAAATTGATACGATTCATCCGTACACTCATAAACTAAATGAAAATTGTTCGATTATTGGTTTCGGATGAAACCAAAAGACGCTACGTTGCCCGCAGTGGACCAATTGCGTCGCCAACGGACTGGCCATTTGCCCTTATAACTTTGTTATTTGTTGCTCTTTTTTAATAAATTTTTTTTTATCTACCTTAACCTGTTAATACAATATCCCGAAAGTTTCAGAAAGATCGATTAAGTACTTTCTTTAAAAAAAATTCCGGAAAAATGCCTCGATTTTCAGCTAGTTACGCCAGGTTCAAATGCATATTACGATTATTGATTAACAAAATCACTTATTGGTAAAAAATATTCATACAAAGTCCCCTCTTTTCACGGTCCTAGGTGTATGCAAACCCGTCAGAATAAAGGCAAAGAATACCTACCTACGTTTTTACATCGCGTCAGTTTGTTTTGCCACTGAATATTTTGCTTACAGCGGTGGAAGCAAGTGACCCGTCGCCGGTGGGTCACGCCGCGCCGTCCTGAACGTGTTAAAACACTCACTGGGGCATGGAAGTAGCGCCCCCTTCCCCTCGGTATGCCGTCACACGTCGAGGCGGCAGATTTCGAATTCGCCGAAAGATTAAAGTCGCGACGAAGGAGGCCCCGTCGCGATTAATTCAACGATAGGGCGTTAACAAGCCATCGACCCGGGGCGTTTCACGTTTCGTCGAACAATTTAAATTTCAGCCTCGCACCGGACCTCCTCCGACTACGATCTCGAGGAGAGATTTCGAGCAAGAGGCCGAGAGCACTATGATTTCGTGGCGCTCGTTGGATCTATTAGCATCGATTAGCCTGCTTGCCTCCGGGATATCTGATCTTCCGGTATCTCAGTGTTCCCGTGTACCGTTTGCTAACGACGACTCGTGAATGCTGGAAACCCCGAGTCATATTAATTACGCTGGCCCGCCTTTCGGATCGTCCCGCGATTAGCCCCGACCCTTTCGGGACGGAACACTTTCCGATATGATTATCGCCTGGGACCGGAAGGTTCCCGAGCTGTCGATGTGGGAACAGTATTAACCGGAGAATTAGTGGCCCCGTAACAGCCATTTCTTCCCCAGAAAAATCTCTTTGAAAATCGCCGTGCGCGGGTCAAATTGCCGTTCAACGAACATTCGCGAACCGTCCACTGAGAAGTGATTAAGGGTTTATCATCTGCTGATTTATGAAAAAAGTGAATTTCACCGCGTTCCCCGCGGAATATGCGTAACAATTCATCAACGAACACGGAGAATGTGCCCCAGCCTGCTCCGGAATTCCGTTATTTTTGCCCCGAGCTTTGATTTTCCATTATTTTTTGTTCGACCGGAAAAACCTACAAAGGTACCTATTTTTTACGATTACTCGAATTTCGCCCGACACCGGAGCGAGGGCGCGGGCGGGGACGTTTTCGGGCGCGGGTGGACGAAAAAAGGGAGCTCTCTCTGCGATAAACTAGCCGGTGGGCAATGTTTCACGCCATTAACCATAATTTGTCAGTAAAAGATTATCGGGCCTCGATATCGCCCGGGGCTTTTAGCCGGTCGCATTGATATGCCGTATTTCAATAGCGCGATAGCACTCGGGGAGTGCGGAGTTAACGAGAAAACATTTGTAGAACTAATTGAGGATTGTGACACCGCCGGTCGAGATAAATCGATCCGGGTAGCGCGGCGTCGTTCCATCGCGACTTTTATATCGGCCGGCCGCGGCGCGATAGCGCGGGAATTATTTCGATCTTAAATTCAGCGGGAAGAATGGCGACGAGCGAACGGCACGAAACACTGTTAATCAATAGTGGCGTTTTGTCCTCTCCCGCTCCGCCCCCCCCCCCCCCCCCGCGACCTACCCCCGTTCGCCACTCTATGAAAGCTATTACGGGTATTAAATGGCATTAATTGAAACGCGCCATGTAAAGAGGCCCTTTTTACTTGTAAATCAATTAATTTCAACGTCCATTGTGATTCCTCGAATAGATCTCCGCCCGGCTATGTTCCTCTCCCCCGCCGCCCACCCCGCCCTTCTTTTTTTCTTTTATTGTTTTCACGTTTCTATGTATAACATTTTTTTTTCAACGGCAGCATAAAAGCCGCCTCCATTTCGCTCGAGTGTTACAAACAGCTCGACGCCGCGCTGCGTCGAATGCAATGAATCGGATAATTAATCTGTGTGTTCCTCTCGCGTACTCGCAATATTTGTTCACGAGTTCGTTGGCAAAAGCCACTTTGGCGATTATTTTCCACTCAAAAAAGCCCATAGAGTAAACCCCGTGGATAGAACGGGCGGCCATGGGAGAGGGACGGCCCGCGTTTAATATTTTTTAATTGCGTCCGCTGGGGCTGGCCTCTGCCCCCGCCCCACCCCCGACTCCCTGTCTCCTACACCCCCTACCCTCCCACCCTCCACCACCCCCCTCCTCCTCCTCCGCCGCCCAACGGCCGACCGGCTTTATCACTAGCACGTAATTAAACTTTATGTTCAGCTGTCATATTTGCATTCTATCTAAACTAGCCATTTGAAAATTAAAAACCGCCCTCCGCGGGGACTTTAATTTCGCGTGCCGTTGGTTTAACTCGCCGGGATTGTTTACGGGGAATTTACATAAAGTTGTTTGCCCGGGCTATTTCGCCGATATATAAACTTAACGAATTGAATATTCCGTTACGGACCGACGGGCCCTGGTAAACTGATTGTTTATTAGACGCGTTCGCGCGAACGCCCGAGCAAATTGCCCGGTTCGGCGCGGGCCGAAGGAGCCGGCGCGCGGCCGTGAAATTGCAAAAGTTAACCGGTCGAGTGGAAATCCCCGGGCTCCTCCTGCGCGCGTGAAAAAAGCTCGGGGAACATCACGGGAGTCCCGGGGACGGCTGCCGCGAACGCTGTCCTACGCGGTTAGCCCCGAAAGATGCGCGCTAGATTCCCCTATTAGGCGAGCGAATAGCGAGGCGCTGCTGTCTCCGGCGCTCAGGTACCGCATCTCTGTCAGGGGGGTGTTTTGGAATAGCTTTGGGATTATTTCGCCGTTTCTATTAGCTTCATTATTTTCTTGATTCACATGAGAGATCGGTTTTATGAGATACGGAGTCGCTGCGCTGATGTTTCTGTAACGGAGGCTACGCTGTACCAGGTCGCGCGAGAAGTGCGTCCCGGGGCTAATAACAGGGAAACGGGGATGAATTATTTATGGAAGGAGGAAACAGTGATCGGTGTTTCCTGACGGACGCGAGAGGGCAGGGCGCGGATCGATTGTCCCCGCCGTCCTCGGCGATTTAATAGCTATTATAAAACAAACGCACGTAGGGAAATCACTCGAATCGCACGGTAATTAGAGCTAGAAAGTTGCTGTTGACGTTTATTTTGGTTGCGCGGCAGGGGGGTTGGGGGGAGGGACGCGAACAACTTTTAATGAGATATGTCTGAATTATAGAAAGCCGTTACCGAAACGGGAAGACGGAAAGATTAAAGCGGCCGTAATTACTTCATGTTCATTAATTGCTTTCCCGAGCCCCCGGTGAATTAAATTATTGCGAACTTGCGTTAGGTCACGCTAGGCTAGACGCTCCCGGTCGAAATCCATCGCGAGGGACGCGTACGTATCTCGTGCATGAAACAATTTCCATGTTTAAAACGACCGGCTGCCTTTCGGAGCTCGCCATCTCGCCAGCGGATTTTCACTTACGTATCGTTTCGCGAGCGAGGCACGGCTTTTATGCTAATACGCCGGCTCCGGGCCCGCTTAGAGAGCCACCTACGCGAGTCTTTTGTACGATTTACAAGCGACCGGTGCTGAGATCAATCGCCGCGCAACGGTGCAGGTAGGTATTTGCGCTCATCGCCGGCGATTAAGGAGGTTCGATACCGGAGAAAAAGTAATGAGAAATCTTTGAAATGTGTTCTAATCTAACGTTCAAAGTGTTGTCCGCATTGTGTCAAAAGTTTCAAGTCGATTAACCGCACGGTTTTTGAAAAAATTGAAATCAAAGTTGCGCTCTTATACACAGGCTGTTACGGGAGAAACGATAAAATTTCTGTAAAATGTTGCACAGAGTCTTTAAAAATAGTGAAAAAGTCCTAAAAAATGTTGCAATGAAAAGCTTAAGTATTCCCATGAAATTCTAAACAAGAAAGTCGGACATGAACCGTGCGGTTAATTAGGTAATTGAATAAATAGACAGCGATGTTCTCGTATTTTTGGAACTGCCTGAAGGAACTGTTCGAAACGTGGCAACGCTGTACACCGGGTAGTCATCTATACAATGTATACTTGTACAAAGGATACAGTAAAAATTGGTAAAAACACTACCAAGCTGTAAACCTGTATTTAATAATTTGTTGCGAACCAGTACGAACGCGCAAAAGGACGCCACAACTGTGAGATGGAAAGAGAAAAAAAGATGGACGCAAAGCGACGTTGCCACATTTCACTCGCATATTTTACGCTACTTTTAATGAAAATATTGTGTTTCTAGCTGCATT
This sequence comes from Andrena haemorrhoa, assembly GCA_910592295.1. Taxonomy (NCBI): domain Eukaryota; kingdom Metazoa; phylum Arthropoda; class Insecta; order Hymenoptera; family Andrenidae; genus Andrena; species Andrena haemorrhoa. Next base: position 20,222,433 of record OU342943.1, read on the forward strand.
AAACATACTTTTTGTTTAATTGAATTCCAAAAGAAACAGTGTAGTAATAATTTTCTTAGGAATAGACATGTAAACAACATTTTTGTCTACATAATTTTTTTTTATCTAAGATTGGTATCACTGCAGAGCTCCCATGTATAAGCATAGGCTGACCCCTCTCGCCGCCTGCCCCGCAAGTGAGGTATCGAACCTCCTTAAGGATTATTAATCGTCACCGATGATTCGACCGTTTAAGCCGCGAGGAGCCGCGGCCGAGGATCTGCCGCGGCCGTCGTAGTGGACGTCGCGCGGCGTTAGCGTCAGCCGTTGGAGGAAGGCGGACGAGAGAACGGAAGGGAGTCGCAGCTGCGGGACCCGTTTTATCGTGAATGTGCTAAAAGCAAAATCTCCTTGATACACCATGGAACCTTTTAGCGTCTCCTCGAGTGAAAGTCAAACGAGGTTCGAACGTCTGCGAAAGGCCAGTCACGACCAACAACGGCCGTAGACGAATGCTCTTTGCGAGTGCTCGGTCCAAGAGCCGCGCAACCCGCCTTTATTTTCGTTCGCGCCCCGCCACTTTTCGAAAATTCACCGCCGCGATTACTTTGGAAAAACAACGCGGAGCGTTTGCCTCGAGCGTTCCGGCGGGATCCCGCTTCCCTGCGTACGACCTACAGAAACGGCCGAGGAAAGTGGTGTCGCCGGTTCCATCGACCTTCTTTCAGCGGGTAGAGTCACGCGCTCGAACGTTCGATTCGCCGATCTTCGCCGAAAGCCTCGTCGATCTATCGTGGAGGATAATTCCTCTCTAATGAAGCGCGAGAACGTTGATTTCGCGCTTACGGCGACGACACCACCGGTCCCGAGGCGTAGGGAGTCCCGAGCGCGAGACACCTGGCTGGCACGCGGCCGCTCCTCTTTTTAATTAAAACAAATTCCGCCCCGAAGAGCGGCGCAGCGACCGGGCCGGGAATCGGAAACCGGGAAAGTTCACGGAGGGTTAAAGGTGACGGGGGAGGAGCGGCTCGCGAGAAGACAACGCTCTCGTCGATGAGACGAACGCTCAATTATCAAGCCATCTCGTTCGAGGTTCCCGGGAACATCCAGTTGCTTCTGTCTCTCTTCTTCCTTTTTTTTTTCACCCTTTTACCCGCGAGATTCCGCTTCGCGCATTTCGCGAATGGCCGATCGCTATTAAACGGAACGAAGCGGGGCAGGGGATAGAGAGCCAGCTGAAAGAGAAACAGACGGGGCCGCGCGAAGGGGGGGTTGGTGGTGGCGGGGGTGGAACAAAGACGGACGCAAGCTGTTGGGCGGCGAGAGGAAGAAAGGGGATAGCATAGAAAAGGAGTGAAGCGGCAAGAGGGAGCGGGTAGGGAAGGAAGGAACGCGGGAAGGAGGGCGGGAGAGAAAGAGAGAGAGAGTGTGTGTGTGTGTGTGTGGATGGGGTAGGGAGAGGAGGGCGAAGGGGAGGAAGCTCGCGCATCGTGCCGGCACTTAGGCCTGGCTTTTAATCTTCGAGCCTCGAGAAGAGCTCTAATTAGAGCTGGCTCTAGCTCTAGCTACGAGCCCGGGCTCCGTTATAAGCAGGAGTTAGAGTAGGTACCACCGGGGGTAGGAGGAGGTGGAGGTATGTTTAGTTTTTAGCCGAGCGCGCAGTTACACGCGGTGGTAATTAAAATCTTGATTAATGCACGTGTCCATCAGGGCTGCCTCTAATGAACTTTCACGTCGCCCGTACTCGTAAGTCCGCACGAAACCGTGATCGTCTTCCCGGATGATCCTAATCGTTCCAGACGAGAGGCTGGCGGGGGCAGGGGGCCAGCAGGGGGTTTAGCGGAGGGGAGGAAGGAGAGCGAGCTCGCCTCGACTATTGTCTACCGTCGTTTCGCCTCTCGAACGCGGCACTTTTCGCGAGCCGACTACGTGCCCGCCGGTTTTTGCGAGAGAACGCGCGAGGCACGTTACGCCGCGGCGCACAGTGGTTCAAAAATGGGAAATTTTGGAAAAAAATTGGGTTCTCTATGTATTCTTATAGAAAATTTTGCGCTGATTCCGAATATATACCATGTTCCCATACCTAAAATAAACGATTCATGTGTTTTTTGGCCAAAAACCATGAAAAATCACGTTTTTTTCACATATTTTGCGATATTGAGCAGTTTTCTTCTGCCTCCATGTAATTTTGTCCAATAGAAAAGTTGTATAGAATTAAAACAGGCGTTTTTTTAAATTTTTTAAATTTATTTTTAACTGTCAATATTCGTTTTTTGAACGGATTTTGTACTTGTACAATGTTTAGACAATTTTGTCTAATATATCTAAATATATCAGTCAACGATATATTTTCTGGATAACATTTTTTTTTCGCCTCGAGAATCTTGTTATACGATGGGAAAATGTTATGGCCGATGTCTTTCACCATTTTTCTAATGACTTCATATTGATATTTATAAAGTTTAGCCTGAGCCTACTAGACTTGAGGCGCAATGCACGCCCGCACTCGCCTTCGGTTGTCTTTCGGCGGGCACCATGAAGAAAACTGCTCAATATCGCTAAATATGTGAAAAAACGTGATTTTTCATGGTTTTTGGCCTGAAACACATGAATCGTTTATTTCAGGTATAGGAACATGGGGTATATTCGGAATCAGCGCAAAATTTTCTATTGAAAGGCGACACCCACAAGAGCGATCGACGGTCAACAGTAGCAATTAGGTATTGACCTTTTTTTTACGAAAAAAAATTACAAAAACGTTTGCATACGGTACAGACGGTGATGGACGGTGAAATTTTTTAATGGGAATTGTACCTCAAAATCTGTACTTTTAAACCTTTCCAGTGTCGTTGCGGAGGTAGACGGAGGTACCTGAAAAAAAATGGTGATTTCTAAAACACCTCGGTATTCTTTGAGATATTGTTATATTCTGACAACAGTTTCAATTCTACTTCTTTTTGCTCTACACTATGTAAAAATGAGTAATAAAACTACTCCGGAAAAAGCAGGTCCACTTAGTGATATGTAGAAATTTTGGCCATACTTCTTTAGTGCGAGTTTTTCCGCACTTGTAATCGGTTTTAGAGGCTAAGTGACGGGAAATGATCAATACATAACCGATGAAAAAACATACCGAAAAAAGCAATACGAAATTGTGACATGATTTTTTGAGTTTTTTCCGCCTCTGAACCACTGTGCGGCGACGCGCGAATCGAGGAAAGCGCGTAGGCACGGGCAGTCGTGCATCTGTGCGCGCGCTTAATTCACTGCGATTTCAGTTCAGGGCCGAGGCAACCGGCGCGGAATAAACAGGACGTCTTCGAACGTTTCTCGAGCACAGATCGATGAAGTTTGAAGGTGTTGCTCGAAGCGGAATTGAAAGCGGCACACCTCCTTTCGTTTAACGTTTAATGGATCCCTGCGCGCGGGCGATTAAACTACTCGCGGGCCGGGTAACGGCGTAACGAAATAAAATAGAGGGGGCCCACCCCCGCCGGTTCGTCCTATTCGGCCCCTGTCAGCGCGCGGCATAAGATAAATAACGAATCGAGATCCGAAAAATGCGGCGATATTTAGCCCGTTGTCCGTCGAGCGTAGTTAATTAAGCCCGGTTGTCGAACAATATGCGCGCGGCCGGGCCCCCGCAGATGAAACGGGCTTGATGAAAGTGGCGACGAAAAAGCGCACGACAATCGGCCAGAGCTCTATGGCGAAAGTGGCGTTTAATAACTTGGGTGTAATTGAAATTCGTCCCGTTACGATTTTAATAGAATCGTTACCGCGCGCCCTATCGCACCCGCCCTCGGTCCAGCCGTTCCGCTTCGCGCCGTTAATTTCACCTAGGCAAGACAAAAATCATTCTCCTCATCGTCCCTGTGCCCCGACGTTCGTCCCTGGGACTCTCGATCGACCCTCGAACGTTAGCTCGGACGAAGGAGCATCGCGAATGGAAGCCGAGAAAAGTGCGTTAATTAAACCCCCGTGCGGCTGTACGGCGGCTGAGCCCTGCCACAGGCGATCCTAAAATGGCAAAATTAAGAGGCCGTTCTCTCTCTCTCGAGGATCCGAGCGCTCGTCGCCTTTTCAACTGAAAAGTGAAAACAGGCAAACAGTCGGCCGGCATGAACGGCGGACGCGGAGGCAGATATCATTAAATCACAGAAACAGCCCTCTGTTATTGACTCCGCGGACAAATTTATCGTCAGGCTGGTACGCGTTTCGTTGTATGGCGGTCCTCTCGACGGCCCTCCGGCCCTACCCTCTCGCTTCCACAACGCTCGCGCACGGTGCTGCTAACCAGTCGTCTCTCTTCCCTCGCCCCGCCGCTCTCAACCCCTTCCGGCAACCCTCGTTCCAACCCCTTCCAGAATCACCGTGCCCGCGCTACGTCATTGTTCTGGTTTATTCGGTGATTTGTGGATTTTACTGCCTCCTACTCGCCGCCCTCTTCCCAGCTTTCACGGTCCTCTTCCTTCCCCTCGACTTGCCGCTCCGACAGCGTTCTCGCACCCCCCTCGCCCCCAGCGTCGGCTTCTTTACTGCGCGAGCCGTCCAGCGCGACTCCTTTGCAAACGTTCCGTCAACCATAACCATGTCGAGGCGCTCGCTCTCTTTCCCGTGATTCCCTTCTTTTCACCGCGCTGGCTTCGGCGGCAGATTCCTGCGACACGAGGAATCTACTTTTCCCCGTTTCCTAAGAAGGGTCCCGAGCAATTGGTGTCTAATGAACGGCGATGGAATTCTTTGAGGAGCTTGGAGAATACGCAGCTCGCGGCGAGGCGCAGAGGCTTTCTGATTCCATAAGTAGAACTCTCTCTCGCCCGTTTGTCTGATCGTTGACGCGAACGCGCGGGGCGTTTCAGAACCATTCACGAGGCATTCGTATGCATCGAAACCTTGACCACCATCGTTTCACTGGAAATTCGGATTTTATTCCTGGAAATGCTTTTTAAAAAATTAAGTTACCACTCGACTGCTGTACGTTTTATGTTACGCTTCATCCGAGACCGTTTAGTCGTAGATCACCAAAAATATCTTCCGCGGTGTTCCTCGGCTGCCTTACCCTCTCGCCGGCTCGAGGAGAACGCTCCCCCGTTATCACAGGCGCGCAAGTGCCGCGCGCCACGGGCCTGGCGGTTTATTTTTGAGGAACAGAAGGGGGTGTATCAGACAAGCTCGTCGAAAGGCGCCGTTAAAATGAAAGCCAGGGGGAGATAGAGCCGTGGAGCGAGCTTTCCGAAAATCCGCCTTAGTATGGTAATTGATTTAATTTGGGGGATGAATCCGCCCTTAACGAACGCACCGCCGCGATGGGGTTGGAAGGCTAAAGGGACCGTAAAAGCACTGCGCGCGTCTATTTGAGGCGAGACGAGCGAGATTTAGAGACGGAGGAACGTCCACGCGAGAAGACGAGCGCCTGATTACTAACGATCTGATTAATTCATGATTTTTAATTAAGGGGAAAAGCGGGCACGGTGGGGGTCGGCGCCGTCGTAGCACCGGCCTGGTTATTTAACACGCTGGGCGAACTTGTACGAGTAATCATTACGAACATAATTACGAACAGCGTCCCCCGTAATGATTACAAGCTTTTCTGAGAACGTCCCGCGGCCTCTTTTTCCCGACCGCGGAGAAAAAGGAAACCCTTCGCGGTCGGATGAAAATTCGGGATTAAGATCCATGCGGAATTCGGTGGTCGGTTGCTGGGATATCGAATGAAAAGAAAACCGCCGCGGAATATGTCGTGGATCAGAGAGGTTACTATTGTTAAACGAGCGACAGCCGATTCGTTCGTTTACCCTATGATCGACGGGAATAACTGGTTCGATGGTGTTTGGCGCACGAAGCACGTGCTCTTATGAGATCCCGGCGCGGTTAGGTCGCTGATAATTGTGCCATAACGCGAGTTGTATCTAGATCACGTTACGGAAGCGGGATCTGCAAATTTCTAGTGGGCGGGTCGCGGTGGCTGGTATTATGCTAGCAATGTTTATGGCTCGGGCACGGAATACTAATCAGAACGGTGACGGATTTCTAGCCGAGAACCGGAAAGGACCACTGCAGCGTCCTCATCCGTTATGAAACCGCAGCTCGAGCGAGGAGCACGCGTATCGGCGCTGGCCTCGTCGTTATCTACGCGATAAGGGCCTGCCAACCCTTATGAATGCTTCCATTATACCCCTGCCGCGTCTTCCTTCCCCTCGTATCGCGTACCTATCCATTTCCACCTCCTTGGACAACGAGCGACACTGTGGCTGATAACATCCCACGACACCAACTGGAATCTCTACCGCGGTTAAGATTCCCCGTGCGATCTTATCCGCTAACCTGCTCGCGCTTTAATTTCTCATCGACGTACGCGCTTCTAAACCGATGTCCACGGTTCGTTCTATACACATTCTCGCATGAATTCCCAATCGTCAAAGCGGCAGGAATAACGCGACACTTGGCTGCAGGAGCGAAAGCTGCCCACTGATCAGCCGAATAGCTCATAAGCGGAGATTAAACATTCAATGAATTTGTCCCGTTAATCAACCTAATGGCGCGAACCAGATTATTTCGGCCAAATGATTTAATCATTTAAATGGGCGCTGATTAATAATCCAAGTGTTTTCGGGACTATTAGTGTACCGTCGCATTGATCGAATTTACCGTTACCCGCAAATGTGTTATCATCAGTGTCGCTGTTTGGTCGAGGCTCGCGCGCTTTATGTCCCCCCCGTATTCCATGGAGCTGTAGAAACAAGCCTGTCGTTCGGAAATACTTTGAACATCCTCGCGCAGCGATTCCGCTGCTGCCGCCGCGCGCTCTCTCGTTAAATCCTCGACAATTCGGTGCCGTTCGACAGAGAAGCGAAAGGATCGTGTGTCCCCGAGCCGAGCGGCGGCATTATGCAGGCTTTTGTGCGTTATCGCGCAAATGGCCGCCTAAGTGTACTGCGGATCGGCGTATCCGCGGACCAAACGATTCATATCGAGTCGGTAGTCGGAGTTTTATCGGCGGGATGCTAGCCGAGGAGTATAATTGGGCCATTGTTGGCTGGCAGGTGGTAACTAGTATACCCAGGCCTGGTACCGATCTTGACAAGAGAAAGATCGATCTCAGATTAGAACCGCGAACGGCCGAGCCTTTCCTCATAGCAGCAAGATTTATGCGCGGGAAACGATCTCGCGTCGACGGCGGACCCGCCGGCCCGTTCGATAATCCTGCCAGGACAATGAGAAAGATCGCTCTTCGATCTGAAAATCTAACGAACCCGGTCGACGGAGCGGATTTACGCGCTTTAGCGGGGAACTGCTTCAAGGAGAAATTTAGAGGCAACAAAAGTACCTGCGTTCGATCTTAATGGATTCTTTAAGGGGTCATGCTCAGTCAGGAGGCCGAAAAAAGGGTGGTCTTTGGAAATTTTTTTACTCAAAAGCTATAACACATTTCTCAAAAAATCTTTTTTTCATTTTAAGGATTGCATCTAGTACCGTGCATCGTAATTTTTTTATATAAAAATATTTATCAATAACTAAGTTATTGTGCATCACTCGAAGGTTCTCTAAAAAAAGGCTTCTGATCATCCAAAATAAAAAATTTAAAAGAATTTACTTATTGTATCATATTATCTAGTATTTGAACGAAGGATTTTTCGAAATATTGATTTGGGAAAAAATGGTTGATGTTTCAAGTAAAAGTTTCAATTTTTATCATAAATCGTGCCTGATTTTCGTCAATTAAAAGAAAACTAAGCATCGGATAAGAAAATCCTTCGTTCAAAGACTAGTTTATTGTTCCTATAGTAAGCTTGTAAAATTTGAAGTAAATCGGTTGAATGGTTTTTTAAATATTTTGGTCACCGATTTTGAAAGAACCGTTCGAGTGATGGACAATAACTCAGTTATTGATAAATATTTTTAAATAAAAAAATTACGATGCACGGTACTAGATGCAATCCTTAAAAGGAAAAAAGATTTTTTGAGAAATATGTTATAGCTTTTGAGTACAAAATTTCCAAAGACCACCCTTTTTTCGGCCTCCTGACTGAGCATGACCCCTTAAAGGTGGATTCACGCGTATCGGTTCCGTCAGCGTCAGTGCGTTCTTTGCGACAGTGTCAGTAACTGATAAGTGGGAACTTCTCTTCCAAACAGGGAAACGATATGTTTTATCACTGACGCCTCACTGAATGGTTCTCTTGCTTGATTTCTCGCAAAGGCTAATTTAAAGCGACCGAGTAGAATCCGAAGTCGAGCGTTAGATTAGATTTATTTGCAGCGTTTCGCAAGAGAGTCACGCGTCCGCTCGACCAGCACCCTCGGAACTGTCATTCCTCAGCGATCGGCCACAGCCCGTCGATAATCGCGAAACAGCGAAGGACACGTCGCGCGTCGCGTCTGTATTTCGACGGCTGATTTGTATTCAGCGTTTCGACCGATTAATCTCACGACTTTTGACCTTGTCGGGCTGTCGGTCTTTCGAGAGATCGGGGCCGACTCGCCGGCCGTGTCTCGCTGGTCTGACCCAGTGATCGATCGTCCCGCTCGATCCGTTATTCCTACTGTCAGATATAGATCTTCCGCGGCTATCGACGGGTGATCTCGGCGTTGCTCGACGTTCTACATTTACATTTATGGACGCGGACGAGCCCGGCCTCGCTGTTCAACGTAACCGGGCACGCGATAAAAGCGGAGGTGATTGCGTTCAAGTTTCATTTTCGAATGAGTGGCTACAGGGGAACGTTCTAATCACGGGCAAACGACTCCCCGTATCTGATTCTTTCTGACTACTTAAATATTTCATTCCTCGTTTCGAAAGGGGGACACAGAGGCTTCCATCGGTGGCTTTTTCTCCTGGGTATTGTGCGCGAAACAGAATTCACGGAGAACGCGTTTCTTCGATAGATGATCGTTGAACACTGGATTCAATTATCACTTGTACCATGCAAGGCTGTTCTTATGATCTATGAGTGGATTGTTTAGGAATCTTCGTGGCTATGACTGCGTCCCTTAAGGGGTCATGCTCAGTCTGGAGGCCGAAAAAAGGGTGGTCTTTGGAAATTTGTTACTCGAAAGCTATCATACATTTCTCAAAAAATCTTTTTTCCTTTCAAGGATTGCATCCAGTACCGTGCATCGTAATTTTTTTATTTAAAAATATTTATCAATAACTAAGTTATTGTCCATCACTCGAAGGTTATCTAAGAAAAAGGCTTCTGCGGTGACCACTGCTGCTCGAAAGTCGATGATCCAAAATAAAAAATTCAAAAGAATTTACTTATTATAGTAGCTAGTATTTGAACGAAGGATTTTTCAAAATACTGATTTGGGAAAAAATGGCTGATGTTTAAAGTCAAAGTTTCAATTTTTATCATAAATCGTGCCTGATTTTCGTCAATTAAAAGAAAACTAAGCATCGGATAAAGAAATCCTTCGTTCAAAGACTAGTTTATTGTTTCTATAGCAAGGTTGTAAAATTTGAAGTAAATCGGTTGAATGGTTTTTTAAATATTTTGATCACCGACTTTGAAAGAACCTTCGAGTGACGGACAATAACTTAGTTATCGGTAAATATTTTTAAGTAAAAAAATTACGATGCCCGGTACTAGATGCAATCCTTAAAAGGGAAAAAGAATTTTTGAGAAATGTGTTATAGCTTTTGAGTAAAAAATTTCCGAAGACCACTCACTCTCCAAGTGTCACGTTTTACAATTTTCTCATAAAAAATGTTTGCGCCGTACTGAGTATACAGTTAATGGTGCCTTAGTGGACTCTATCGAGAGTATTCATGACCTCGGAGTTACCTTCAATTCCTCGTTGTCTTTTTCTCAGCACTACTATAATGTTAGAAATCTAGCGGCTAGAATGCTTGGCTTCATTATGCGGGTATCCTGATACCTTAATCACCCTGTACAATGCATTAGTCGTTCCCCACTTACTGTACGCGTTTCCTGTGTGGAATCCCTATCAGGAAAAATATGGTACATTATTGGAACGCGTTCAGCATAAATTCTTACGACTGCTGGCTTTTAAATTCGGCACTCCGATGTCTCGACTATGTCATGATTATAGTTCTATTTTGGAAGTCAGCGGTCTTCTCACACCTGAACAACGTCGAAGTCTATCCGATCCTACTTTCCTTTTCAGTATTACCAATGGCTACACCGACTCTGCGGACATTTTGGCTTTGGTTAGCTTTTATGCGCCTATTGTCTCTATAAGATCGCCTTCTCTGTTTTATTTATCTGGACACAACACATTGTTTGGGATGAATAACTCTTTTAACAGAATACGTAGACTAGCGAATCGTTGCAGAGAACATGTAGATTTTTTTAACGGCACATTGGCCGCCTACAAATATCGTTTGCGGGCTTTGGCTCGCAGGAACGTCGCTGTACGCGCCCGTTAATTCTATTTCTAAGCTTATTTGTACCAGTTATTAGTTCCACTATTTTATTGTATTATTGTTTGTTTATGTATGTACCGGCTTTTCTTCTCTTTTCTTTTACATTGTTTACTTGCTAACTTTTGAAATGTTATTGTACACTAAAGGGTCTTTGCCCGTTGAAATAAATAATAATAATGATAATAATAATAATAATAATAATAATTTTTCGGCCTCCTGACTGAGCATGACCCCTTAAAACATTGCGGTGAGCCCTTAAAGTTCAAAGGATGCCACTGGTGGTAGCAAGTCTCCTAGTTGGCCTTCAGAAAGTTCTCAGACAGAATAGAGCGAAATTCGAGCGAGTTTTGATAGTGTTTCCAGTGAGAACAAAGTCAATGCTGCTAAATTCCGACAGATATAATATCTGAATAATAATGTTTAGATTTACAGCCCTCTCGTGAAATCCACCACATCCACTCCCATTTACCCAGAGCTTCCAAAAAAACACCCCGACTTTCTCTCGCACCCCAGAAACTCAATGCATCCCCTCGTCGAGGCTCAACTTATTGATACCCACAATTCAAGTTATCGATATTTCCCGATAACGACGTCGTTAACCGCGCCTGCAGTTTCGCCCCGCGACCTTTTATTCGCCGCGACGCCCCGTCACAGCGTCGCGTGTGTTTTTTTTTTCTCGCGCGAGCTCGCCGCGACTGGATACCGCGCGCATTTTCGCGCTCGAATTTTGGCGACGAGCAAGAGAGTTGCCGCGCGCGGTTAGATGGCGGAGAAACGGTGAGAGACAGAGTCAGGGGAAGGGAAATATAGAGGGTGAGTGTGCGTGATAGAGAGAGTGAGAGAGAGAGAGAGAGAGAGAGAGAGAGAGAGAGAGAGAGAGAGAGAGAGTGAGTGAGTGAGAGAGGAGAGAGACTGGTGTCTTTGTGTTGCTGGTGGGCGGCGAGGCGCATATGTCGGCGGAGTTCGAAATCGGGATATTGAATTCACGCCATTTCTGTTTTGACGTATCGCGGCCGGTGATACGATCCGTCGGGGGTTTATCAGCGCCCTGGCACGAGGAAGTGATTTTTTCATTCTAACAAATAGCCTTTTGCGGTTTATCGGATTTCACCGGGATATCCGTCGGCGCGAAATCAAGCGCGTGCTGCCAGTCAGTCGGAAAGCAAAGCGAAATCATTGAAAGATACACTGGTTCCCGTTCCGTTTCGGAATGGAATCGACTTGAAGCATTTTTTCTTCCCGTATATATCGATTCCCTCTGCCACCTGTGCAACGCGCGCTCCAACGGCCGCCGCGCCGTTACGATATCGACGCCCTGCCACCTTTCGTACAACCTGGCCATTCATTTCGATGGGGCTTTATTTCTAATTCCCTTTGATTCCACAGAAAAGTTCGTATCGCGGGTGTCACTAAAGGTTTCTCGTTTCTCCCTAGGTGGGAATGGAGAGTGATTCTCCCGAATATGTTACACTGCTCTCGCGATATCTTTCGAGTCGCGGAACGCGACGAATTATACGGTTACCAATCGCGAAACCTATCCCGCGTTTACGCGAGCAACGGCACGCGTAAGAGGTTCCGTTTTTTTGCGGCTAACTTGAGCAAAGTATGCCACCAATTCTGAATGCAGCGCCGAGAAGCGTTGCAACGTATAATATTTAAATAATGTTTCGCACCAAGTCTGAATTTTTGGAACATGTACCGTTTTCCTCGCAAGCCGGGGATCCCTCGTCAGAGAACTTCGATAACTCTCGATCCTCGATCCATCGGTCCTAACGAACACTCATCTCCGAGTACCGCCGATTTTTCGCAAAGTCTACCGGTGCGATCCGAGCGCCGCGCGGCTGCGCCGTTCAGCCAATTTTCGTCGCGATTTCCGTCGCGTCGCGTCCCGCACTTCCGTTACGCGCATTGCTCGTTCCTAGTCGTGCAGAGGAAATTGCAGGGGAAATTCGAAAGTTTGCGCGATACCCTATGAATTCCAATCGACCTTGCAACGCGGTTCCTCTCGATCGTCCGCTGGCGCCGTGCCCCGAGCCCCGATTTCGCGCTAATAAAAGCCAACTTTCCCCGCGATTTTTCCCCTACGTTAATGGCATCGTCACCTTCGACTAACCACTGTGCTCGGCCCCTCGAATAATCGAGCACCGATGATTTAATAACCGAAGAACGGAGAGCCGAAGTTCGTTAAGGCGCTGATGGAGCGCGACGTAACCAGCCAGTTTCTCGCAGCGAAATGCCTGCTAAACAGTAAGTGAAATTTACGCGCTGTTTGCCCAGCTGACGCGCGATAGCTTTGTCCTCCTTTCGCGCGCCCTAAATCACCGCTAATGATTATTACTTGTATTAACCGCGGCAATCGCGGCCTCCCGCTCGGGTCGCGCAATTACGCCGACGAACGGGGGCCAGGCGATCGAGGCTGGCTAAAGATCGCGTTTACAGCGTGATTCTCCCGTGGGCCGCGCGGCGGAGAGATCGATCGACGAAATGGTAAAAACGCGTCTTTAGACAAACGCCGCACAGTGGTCGAAAATCGAGTAAACGTCCCCAAAACATAAAGGTGATCATTGATTTGTACAAAAATAAGTACACTAAGGTTTCCGAGGTCGCTGATTACGAATCTGAAGTCAAAATTGCAAGAAAACAAAATGGCGGACTCAATATGGCGGACGTGCATATTAGAAAAACGTCAGATTTGGTCTAAATTTGGTATCCTGGAGTTTTTGAGGTCGCTGATTACGAATTTGAGGTCAAAATTGCAAACAACAAAATGGCGGACGTGCATATAAGAAAAACGTCAGATTTGGTCTAAATTTGGTATCCTAGAGTTTTTGAGGTCGCTGATTACGAATTTGAGGTCAAAATTTCAAAAAACAAAATGGCGGACTCAATATGGCGGACGCGCATATCCGAAAAATGTCAGATTTGGTCTAAATTTGGTATCCTAGAGTTTTCGAGATCGCTGATTACGAATTTGAGGTCAAAATGGCAAAAAACAAAATGGCGGACGCGCATATCAGAAAAATGTCAGATTTGGTCTAAATTTGGTATCCTGGAGTTTTCAAGGTCGCTGATTACGAATTTGAGGTCAAAATTGCAAAAAACAAAATGGCGGACTCAATATGGCGGACGTGCATATTAGAAAAACGTCAGATTTGGTCTAAATTTGGTATCCTGGAGTTTTCGAGGTCGCTGATTACGAATTTGAGGTCAAAATTGCAAAAAACAAAATGGCGGACTCAATATGGCGGACGTGCATATTAGAAAAACGTCAGATTTGGTCTGAACTTGGTATCCTGCAGTTTTCGAGGTCGCTGATTACGAATTTGAGGTCAAAATTGCAAAAAACAAAATGGCGGACATGCATATCAGAAAAACATCGGATTTGGTCTAAGCTTGGTATCAGCAACTAACAGCCGTCGCGAGGGGTCTAAATGGGCTTTCTAGCTGGACAAAACTATTTCCGCTTCATCTATGGAACTGAATGGAGAAGTTCGACTAAATCTACGTATATTTGATGAAAATCGAATATAGAAACGTGGGATTGGTTTTTAAAAAAAAAATTTTCGATATGAATTTTTCTCAAACTTTTTTCAAAAATTTGTCAACGCAAGTTTGCAGCGCTTATGACACCATTAAACTTTTGTTTGAAATATTTTTTCTGTCTGTTGTACTTTAGGAGTTATACGCGAAAAAGTGGAAGTGTCTATTTGACTTTGAGCGTAGTTTTCACACGCTTAAAGAGCGATAGGGTACGAATGAAACATACCGTTGCTCTTGTCTTGAGTCACTCTATAAACCCAAAAAGTTGCGTTCCAATCGAGAAGTCCGGAGTTCCATTTGTACTTTAACTTATTAAAAAATGTCCCAGCTCCAAAGTTGCAAAAAGTAGCAGATGAAAATAATTTTTTCAGACTCTCTACACTTGTGTGAACAAGTCCCAAGAAGATTCAAGGTGGAACAAATCGGAACTTTTTTTTAGAGGCCGTCAAAGTACAAAGACTGTAAGTTTAGACTAAATCTGATGCTTTCTGATATGCGCGTCCGCCATATTGGGTCCGCCATTTGTTTTTTTTGCAATTTTGACATCAGATTAGTAATCAGCGACCTCGAAAACTCCAGGATACCAAGTTTAGACCAAATTTGATGTTTTTCTCATATGCGTTCCGCCATTTTTTTTTGCAATTGTGACCTCAAATTCGTAATCAGCGACCTCGAAAACTCCAGGATACCAAGTTCAGACCAAATCTGACGTTTTTCTGATATACGCGTCCGCCATATTGAGTCCGCCATTTTGCTTTTTGCAATTTTGACTTCAGATTCGTAACCAGCGACCTCGGAAACCTTAGTTTACCTATTTTTGTACAAATCAAAGATCACCTTCATGTTTTGGGCAGGTTTTCTCGATTTTTGACCGCTGTGCGCCGTGCCGATCGTTGCCCAACGGCGCGCAGGCTGCGCGATTCGCCACGCCGCTCCTAGGCATTAGTCAGTTGCGCTGGCTGGCATTTGTTGAGGCAATCGTCTCCCTCATTTGAGCACGCTTTCCTCTTAAGCTGATTGCCTGGTCGTAAACAAGGCACCGTGGGTATCGCTTTCCATATTGCTTCCTTCTGGAATACATCGCCGGATCGCTGGCGCACCGGCCGTCGGACACACTTGCAACGATATTTACGTATGCAAATGACGACTGGTTTTCAAAATGCTACGGAGACGCTACCGAGCTTGGCTGCGATTAAATATCGATGTCCGTCCACGAGGATCGCGTTTGACTAATGTCCAAATCGGTTGCGCAGGCGAGAGTGGACTTGTTCCAGTGATCGAATGAAATATGAATTTTAATACACTCCCGGTGAATCGGATCGGCAATAGAGGAAGTTATTTAAGATGCATATTTTGATCACCGTTTGCAAACGTGCTATCTGGCACACTGTCAGGCGTACAACGCGTTGCCTCGTTTCAGGTCCAGAGGACAGGTACGAGTTAGTGGGCCCTCGTGAAAGATCGGCGAGTAACCTTCGCTTTGTAGCGGTAGATCGATAGGAAGAGGCAAAACAATTAGAAAGGAGAGGACGTATTTCCCATGAGAGAAAACAAAGGGTACTGCGACGGGTAAAGGTAAAAGGGGGACGGCACTGCGGTACGTCTGTACGCTAATGGAAAGGGCCTCGGTACACGTTTACCGTCTACTCGCTCGTGCCGATCGATCGGCGCATCGATGGGGGCCCTCCGCTCGTGTTTCCCCGTTGCGCGCTTACAGGGGTAGTTAATTACGTTTAATACCCTCGATTATGTGTTTGCGCCGAATACACACGCCCGATGAATCCGTTATACTTCCTCTTGCTCCCGTCATTTCGTGCGTGTCGATCTTCTTCGTTCCGTTCACCCGCCAGTAATCATCCTAATCGTCAATTACGTATTTCCCCGTCGGGAATTATCAACCCGTTACGCGATAGGTGCGGAACCGAATGTTCTCTGTGGTCGCGCAATTTTCACTCCGTAGAAATAAATATCTCCCGGCTACCGAATCCGAAATTGTCGATGGTCACGGAACAGCGATCCCCCGAGGACCCTTTCGAACCCAATTACCAGTAATCCGACGCTTGTTCGCGCGCGTGGCATACTCGAAGACGTTGCTAGGAACAGAGCATGCCGGGACTAAAAGGGAAATGAGAATGAATGTAATAATATATTTAATATTCGCCGGGTCCCTGCCTCCTCCACTCTCGGTATTACAAGTCAACCAATATTCTCGCCCCCGGTTCCGAGTGCTCGCCCCCCTTGCCCCATCACCCGTCTGCAACCCCTTTCCACCCCTCCGGCTTGCCTCTCTTACCTTCCCCGTTCGCCCACCACCTTCCCTGCCATTCCGCGAGCCCTCGTCCCTCGCCCTACCACCGACTTTGAAAGTGCACCAACATTATTTCCGCTGCAACCGACGCGGGGCAGGGAGGTGGGTCGAGGTCGCGGCGGAAGACAGTGGTATCCTCGATACGCCCGTCATCGCCTGGGATCGAAGTAGACTCAGCTTTGTAAATCACCGGTGGCGGTCAGGGAACGATGGTCGGCCGTCAATCGAATCTACTATCCGCCACGATTCCGCAACAGGTGCAGCGTTCGCAAAATGATTAACACCCTGAAAAGGAGGGTGCACTAAGATCGTCTCCTCTAAAAGAAAAATTCTAACTTCGATAAACAGAATCACTCGCACCCTCAGCGAAGCCTCTCGCCTTCCACGCTTTTCTATCGACCGCGTCGTCAATATTCAATCCGCGCGATTACGTATCCGGCGGGGGAAAAGAAACACGCGTTAATAAAACACGTGGAAGAAATAAGTGGCGCGGCGTCTTCGATCCTTAAAATTCGCAATAGGGAGGAGAGAAGGCGCGGGTGGGCTCGGGCGGAGGGCACGAGTGCCGCTGCGTTGGCATCACGTGCCACGTGATATTAGTTCATATATATCGCGGGGGGGGTAAACATGCAGCGACGGAGAGACAGGCCGAGAGGGAGGGCGAAAGAGAGAGGGAGTACGTGTAAAAGTAGCTGGTCCCGCGAGGCCCCGCGCAGGGAGGGCACGTATTCGATGTAAACTATAAAACGTACCCCGTTTGCGGCCTTCCCCTTCGCGCCGCCCTACCCGGCCTCGACCCCGCGCCAACATCGTCGCAGAGTACACCCCATCCCGGCCTGGCAACCTGCTCGCTCGCGTAGCATATTGAATCTTATGAATTTGTGGCCCGCGTGGTCGGGCCACCTCCGGGGAAAAATTTAATTTCCAACGATTTCGGGCTTTACGCTGACGCGGCCGGCGCGCTCCCGTGGATCGGCTCAAGCGTCTTCTTTGCTCCTCTCGCGAGATTCTCGGATACGGCGCGAGACGGGCGCCGTCGTTATCGATAGCTGCTTCAGCGATGGCACTCGGAGGTGCCAGGCGAGCACGTACCCTGATTATTTTAATATCTCTGCCGCGGTTGACGGGCAGCTTTAACTGTGCGCGATACGCGCGGCGCGCCGGAGAGGATTAGATCCTTTCTGCTCCGACATCGTTCGGTTTGGAGCCCTGATTGTGGAAGTCAGATTAATTCTTTGCCGTAATTGGAACAGTTGGCGCATTGTGTTGCTCGCGGGGTGCACGGGGAGGAAGCGGGGAGAAAGATTTATGAAATTCTGACAGAGTCACCGGGCGTTTTGCGGGGTATTAGGGCGGCTTGATTCTATCGCGCTTTGACATCCCTTAAAAAATATGGCCGCGCCCTACGCGACGTTCTCCGTCGAGTTCTCGAAAACGCTTCATGAATATAAACGCCAGCCGGCCGGCCGCTTGGATCTGATTATATCGCGGCGATAAGGCGGCACGCGATAGTAAATATCCGGCGCGGTATGCACTTTTCCTCGATCGGAGCCGCACTTATGCATCGAAATATTGAATTCCGCGTGTCCCGTTAAAATTACTGTGCTTACGTCCAATTAGAGGAAGCACGTCCACCCGGCCCGTTGTACACGCGCGCGGTAATAAAGGTTCATTACGTTACATTACACACTCCAATTTTGTGCTCTGTAACTCTAAATTACGAGAAACTTTCCCCTATCGGCGCCGTAGATCGGGAGCGCACCGCTGCGGGTAGCGTTTCGCGTTAAGCATACGGTTCCCACCGCTAGGATTTCCGATTAGGCAATTTCACCCAGGGAGATGCCCGAACTCCTGTTTATTCCAGCAGTCTAAGGAAACGTCTCGAGCTTCGTCTATCCTAGCGAACCTAAGAAAACATTCTAGTTCCAAAGTACCTATTCTATCAAAACCGCAGAGTGCACCAGGTTTGGACTTCCGGGCTTATATTTCGAATTCCACTGACTCTAATATCTTAATTGTAACTGGTGACGTTTCCGCAAAGCTGTTGGGACCGCTTGGGGCAGTCGGAGCTTTAAAAATTGTCCCACTTCCATCAGTTCGGTGGTCGGGGTGATGCCTGAATCCACGTTTCGTATTCCGGAAATTCCGGCGCGACCATCCCGCGGCCTCGTCAAATCACATTTTTTATCACTCCGCCGCTGTTACATATTTAAAGACGATATACGATCTAATATCGTGTCGGCCGTGATACAGCAACACGGCCAGCAGAGAGGCACGCGCGATATCCCCCGGTTATAAAACAAATCTGTCAAACACAAAAGCCAGGTGAACCGTTTTATCGTTATCTTCGGGCACCGTCCAGGAATGATTTTCCAATTATTTTTCGATTGTTTTTTCCTTCTCGTCGGGTTTCACCGCGATATCGTATTGTCCGCGCCTGTCCAGAGAGATTACCATAGAAATTGGATGAAGTTCTCGCGTTTAAACTAGAAAGGATTCGTTCCCCTTTTTTACTCCCTCTCTCTCTCTCTCTCTCTCTCTCTCTCTCTCTCTCTCTCTCTCTCTCTCTCTCTGTCTCTCTTTCACCTGGCCCCGATCGAAATAATATTACGCGCGCGTGAAATATTAAAAGTAAACGGTGCGTTTCGAGGTGCGCATCGTTTAGGGAGTGGAAACCAGTCTCCATCTGATATAACTGTAATTGCACGGCCGTTTAGACACGTAGGCAGATATACACCCAATATGTATTGGATGAGCAATAAATCACGGCCTGGCGTGGCTTATTATGACCGCTCGTTTATGTTCGTAAGTTATCGTCGGGGAAAGATTGTAGGAATTATTGACTCCGCCGTGTATCTTGTAACGACTCGCCAACACCAGAAACACGCGCAGAATTTCGTTCTCCGTGTTCGATTTAATTTCTAAATTACGATCGCCGGTAAGGACCATTACCCAGCGCCGTACAAGTCAACGTTCTCCGTTAACTCGTGTGGGTTTCCGTCTCGTTTCCTGGCCCGTAAATACGCTTTACGTGTTCGTCTTCGCGGGGACAATAATTGTGTTCCTCGATACCAATCATCCGACTTACAACCAGCGGTAAAAGTTCGCTTAATGCCGCGGTTTTAGTACTTCTTAATAGTCAAATCCCCGTTACTACGTCCGCCCGTTGACTCCACCTTCGACGTCGCACAGTGAAACGACGTGAGGACAATAACTGGACACGAAATTATTTACCTACGACTCTGGATCTCATTGTAAAAATTTGCACACTCTCGATTCGTGATAAGTAGAATATCTGAGATAAAAAGAAACGCGATGCTTCGGGGCTTTCTACAACTAAGATCATTCCAGCCCTTTGGCACACGTACCGTGGCAAAATTATTAGGTATAAGCTACAGTCGCGGAACAACTGAACGACGAAAAGAGCGAAATTTTCGCAAAGGTCAGATTCGCATACAATGGATCACACCTAATGTGAATGTAAAGTTTATTTCTTTGTGTGTTTCTAATGCTACGATCACGTAAAGGGGATTCTCGTGTAACAGATCCCAAAAGTAACTGATATTTATGTATTTTTTTTTTTTAACTATTGTTAACGTTAGATTACCTAAATTCTTTTCGGATATGAGGAGGTATGTTTAAACTTGCAGAAATTTGTTTTCTCTTCGCGATGCTGCTAGTCCGCTATAAATGGATATTTTTATATACAATTTTTATAATCTTAGAAGGTAATAGAATAAAGCTACAAAAAATTGCAAAATGAAACGTGCAATAGGTACTTGATTCTTTCTTTAATTCCCGAAAAATGGAGTTTTCTTTCAGCCGTCAGACTAGGAACATCTTTTAATAAAGATTTAATGAAGTTATCTACAGGGTGTCCCACGGTAGACTCGACAGCAGAATATCTCCTTACATATGGGAGATAAAAAAATTTAAAAAAATATGGAATTTGCATGGTTCGATAGGGCCAATTCATTAGCGCAGACGAATTTTTTTTTCAATTATTATTTTAAAAGATACGATGGTCAAGTTCGGTTTTTTAAATGGAACTATTTTTTTTGAAGACGTGAGTTGATAGTGCGTTCCAAGACAAATTCAATAAGCATTAATGTATACACTTGATTTCCACTGGTTTTTGAGATATTGCGCTTGCAAATTTACTGATTTTCACTGGAAGAAAACCCGTCTTGCTGTCGCCACGGGGGCCTTGCCTGTTGAAACAGATACCTACCTGTCAAAGGTCTACGCCAGGCCCAAAGGCTGGACAATTCTTTTCCGTCAGAAATGCTACTTAGGTAGGTACATCTGCGGTATCAAGAAGCGCACCGTTACTTTTATTTCGCACTTGCTTCTACGCTCGGATGGCCGGTTCTTTTGGGAGGGATGCAAGCTCGATTGGTTAGGTTAAGAGGTGTGAAAGTTGCTAGACTAAATTTCAACCATAAGGAGCAGATTGTATTAGATTGCATTAATGCTTATTGAATTTGTCTTGGAACGCACTATCAACTCACCTCTTCAAAAAAAATAGTTCCAGTTAAAAAACCGAACTTGACCATCGTATCTTTTAAAATAATAATTGAAAAAAAAATTCGTCTGCGCTAATAAATTGGCCCCATCGAACCATGCAATTCCGTATATTTTTTATTTTTTATCTCCCATATGTTAGGAGATATCCTGCTGTCCAGTCTACCGTGGGACACCCTGTATATTACAGAATTTCGACACTTCAAATTTTCACCGATGTCCAAATAAATAAGGTATTCCACGCCACTGTGCGTCAGCGAAAGATTCTTCGGCATACGCACCGAATCCTCGTCCATCCGTGTTACGAACGAATCGCTCGTTTCTCGCCCGCGTCCAGCATTAATTCCGCGTCTTCATCGCCTCTAATTATATAAATCAGTACGATTAAAGGGGCCCGTGGCCGCTGCCTGCCATTAATTCCGCTCCGTCTTCCTCGTTACGAATCGCAATATACGTGAGCGGCGCTCGCTCCCGGGAGGCGCTCGTAAAATTATTCAGGATTTGTAAATCCTTGAAATTACGTTGTTACGAGTTCTTACGGGGACGATGCGTGATGGAGGCGAGGCGTGCGGCGTGTACGCGCGCCTGTATAAATATTTCACACGTGACGCGTAATGAGTGAGCGCGAGTAAAGCTTTAAAGCCGTCTCCTCCGCTCTGTTCGGGCCGTTCATTGCGACGGCGTGTCTTGATTTACGCGAGAGAGGCGTGCCTCCGCGGAAGCCGCAATTAGTTTATTAATAATTAGTAAACGAGCCGCCGCGCCGCTCGAATACACGCCGCGAGACCGCGCGGTCGCCTGCCGTGAATGCAAAGGATAGCCGCGACGTCGCGGGGGAGAGAAGAAAAAATCGCGCGCTTCTAACCGCGTTGGAAGAAATGCCCACCGCTGGGACGCGGCACGGTTTTCTTGGGATCGCGCGGCTGGCCATTCTTAGTGAACACATTATCCGCGATAATTCCACAGGGACCAAATTCGTTGGATAACGCTATCGATCCATCGATCTTGCCTGGAGGCGGAGGCAAAGGTAGTGTCTCCGAGTTGGCAGCTTTTCGTGGGAACGCTTTGCTCCTGGACGCGTTTTAATAGTACCGTGGGCGATACCCGCGCCGCGCGTTAGACTCTTTGAGGGCTAATGGACGTAACGTGGGCGCTCTAACTTCCAGGACAGGTAACGTTCCGCTCCACGGAGGGGATTTCTTGCGACTAAGCCACCTTTTGTCAGTACAATCCCAGGTGGGTGGAATTAGAGTCCATAGTTGATTGAATCGATTCGGTTCAACGAACAAGGAGGAACATATTCACTGTCATATCACGGGCTACCCTGTGCAGGCCAGCGATGGCAACCATCCCCTGGCTCTTCAACGTTCGCCAGCCCTTCCGGCGAGTTTTATTCATAGCGTCGTCTTGCTAATAAAAAAGTGCGCATAGGGACATTAAAGTCTCGGCGGACGGAAATCCTAGCTGGCCGGGCACGGGGTTCTGCCGTTGCCTCCGCGGAGGCACGGAAGGCGTTCTATGGACGTGCATCGTACCACCGCGATACTTTGTGCGTGCACGTTAACAAGGTATGCATTATATTGCTAAAACATACGGGAATATTTACCTGTGTACCCGTCCACGTGACCCGTTGCTGGCGGTCGTAAAAAGGGTCCTTCCTTCTCTCTTCTTCTCCAATGCTTCCGTGCCTCCGTCCTACGTCTCTTCTTCCTCTTCCGCTGGTGCCTCAGCCTCGCCCCGTTTCACGTACAAGTGCTCGGCTACGTACCTGTACGAAAGTACTGGCGTTACGTACCGACAAACTCGAATCGAGGGCGGTTTACGACCGGTTTATTCCTGTGTCTGTGATGGGACGTTTGGGGATAGGCGACGAGGTGTCCCTCTCGCCGATTCTTTATTTCAGCGGCATTCGTGTTCCTTTTCTGAAACGATCTCGGTCATCTTGGGAGTTTATCTCGCGAGCGGCAGCGTGGGGATAATTGAAACGAACGAGTGGGTGGAAGGCGAGTTCTGTCCGGCTGGACGTGTAACTGTAGATTAACTCCAGATGACGTTTCCTGTTCAACGGTATTTTACGGATACTAGGTACGACTAATTGGGAAATTGATGAGAACAGCCGCTCTCTGTTCGTAAATAGATTTTTCTATTCGATTCGATATTGTTGCGCAAGGAAATCCTGCGAAAGAAAGAATCAACTGCGCGGTTGAGAGCGGCGTGTTACGGGATACGAAGCCCCAGGACCACCAGGTATTCGCCCCCATCGATTTTGGATTTAGGGAAATTTAATTAAGCGTAATCGCGGCGAGAATTTATCGCCCTTTATAAAAGTTGCCAAGTAGTTCTCAGAAGACGGTGAATATTAATTTAAAGGGCGAGTAACGCGTATCAGACCACAGTCCAGCTAGGGTAAACTGCTCGCGTCTGGAGACGCGAAAGAAGGACGAGGTGGCGGGATATGCAGATGAAAGAAAACTCGTTACAGAGTGACAAGTGTCCCTCGGCACCCTCATAATTATCACATCCAAAGTAATTACAGAGAACGTGCCTTATCCTGACCTAACTAACTCAAGGGCCGAGTCCTACGCTGCTGCAGGATCTCTTCTTTTGTGTACCCATGCGAATATTTAAATATCGGCCACCTGTCGAGGAAACTGTCTCGGGAATTATCAAGCTCGGTACACTCCACAATCAACTTATCAACGATTAGGAGCTATTTTATTTTAATTCACCGTGATAATAGAAAGCACCACCCTGCTTCTTGAACCATCTACGATAAAATCAGGTCTTTTTACCAAGCAGCATTATATCGGAAACACAAAGCTCCAAGGAAAGCGAAGTTTTCAGACCGAAGACCTGGCGACTTTGGTTTTGTAGAATGCAGCCCGCGAGTTTTATTTGCCTTGGACGTCTTCGAAGGCACTTCAGCTTTTCTGGGGGCACAAATTTTGTAGGGGGCAGTGCAATGAAGTGACACGCACGATTTGTACTAAGAAATACACAATCACGATACAGCATAGAAGTTCTTCTCTTTAGAGCCTCGACAGCTTTTCGAGTATACGCAAGAAGGTTCTGCTCCTTCTCGTTAAACCGGATAAAAATCTGTTCGCCTCGATATTCGTAACACCTGAATCGAAATCAGGGTTAATGGTTAGACGTGGCGGAGGAGGGCACGCTTTCTGTCGCCCACAATTCACTTTCCCATTGTCGCGTGCTCGTTCCTCGAGCACGTGGTTCAGCGATCTCTTTGAAATCGAATTAGTTCCGGCCTGCTCCACCGACAAACGATATCTTCCCGCTATGCCGAATTGCTTCGCCACCTTGTATCCGTAATACCGCGTCATTAGACACGTTTGCTTCTCCACCGACCAATTAGACCGACGAACGCGGGGCCAGACAGTTTTTATTCTTTCGCCCCTTCCCAGTCGGAGAAAATTTTCTGCGCCGCGCGAGCGCGTTTCGCTACACGGCTGCCTTAATGAAATACTTTTGGAAAACCTGTTCTCGTAGTCCGACTAAATTAAATACTTGGTAGATTCCATAGACGTGGCGTTTGATACGCATTCCTCCTCTTTCACCTTCGTGCTCGCTAGCAGTTGCCCGCGCTTGTTAATTGCCTGTTAAAATGGCGAGGCAAAGGGGAGCGCGCGGAATCGAGTTTAAGAAATCACGAGTTCGACGCGGCTTACAGAGTATCGAAATGGAAATCTTCGGCGGGGGTTAAAAGTACCGGCGGATGCTTCAGGGCCGGCCAAGGCTCGCGTCGCTTTGCGAATAATTGATATTCAGATATCCACATCCGATTGGGGGGCTGCATCGGCGATTCGCTCCCGACAGCTTTTCCAATTATCGCGAACGAGATGCCATCCCGTCATTCGCCGTGCGGCCGCACCCAAAATCCCGTCAACGAATTCATCGCAGCTGCACTTCTGCACCGGCAAGGCCTCGATACGTCTTAGCGTCGCAGTCGATCGATATGCAAGGTGGACCATCGGTGCACCGCGTACGGAAATGCGTGCACCAAGTGCGGGACGTGCTCTTGTTTCTGCTTATCGGGGAGGCAACGTTGCTCGCTCGTTCCTGTATCGTCGATTCTCTCTGCGGATTCATGCTAGTCCTTTGGGGTGCACTTGTTTCCGGAAAAATGTCTTCGATTATCTATTTAATCGAAAGGTGGATGAGGGCGGTAGTTCGAGAAATTAAACTTGGTTTTAGAATTGAATTCATAACTACTTCTACACGTAATTCAGGGAATCAGGGCTTGAATAGGTTCTGAAAATAACTGTTTCAAACTGTTATATAAAGGTTCTGACTGAAAGACAGTGGCGGATTTAAGAAAAAAGGCCCAGGTGGCAAACGTTCTGAGGGGCCCATTTTTTCAGGGAAATGAAGAGGTAGTTTACTAAAAGGGGTAACTGTACAGAAAAGTATAGAAAAGAAGAAAATCATACGTTTTTTTTAAGACAGGGCCCTACGGGGGCCTTCTAAACAGAGGCCCATTTTTCAGGAAAATAAAGCTGTAGTTTACTAAAAACAGGCTCAGTGTAATAATACAGAAAAAAGTATGCTTTGAATATAATCATACATTTTTTTTAAGACAGGGCCCTAGAGGGGCCTTCTAGGCAGAGGCCCATTTTTTCGAGAAAATAAAGCTGTAGTTTACTAAAAGCGGGCTCAGTGTAATAATACAGAAAAAAATATGCTTTGGATATAATCATAATCTTTTTTTAAGGATGGGGCCCTGAGGGGCCTTCTGTGCAGGGGCCCAGGTGGCAACTGCTCATTGGCCACCCTGTTAAATCCGCCACTGCTGAAAGAGTTATGAAGAACCTTTATTTTGAATAACCGTTATAAAGCAGGGATCGAAAAAGTTCTGGTACTTTTCAGTAGGTTCCATTTAAAACATGGACCGCGGAACTTTTTTTAAAAATGTTCTCACATTATAAGTTCCCAGAAGAACCGATAAAATAAAAGTTCTTAAAAATAAAGGTTCTAGTTGGAATGGAACTTCTAAAATATAAAAATAAAAAATTTTCTATAACAGGAACAGATATTTTGTTCACCAATATTAAAAAAGTTATCAATCGTTGTGACAAATACTGAATTCAATGGATAGTACTACAACAATATTAAATAATTATTACAGTCAAATTGATATTCTGAATGTGTTATTTATTTGTAATACTTACCTATACGTAGATATTTCTAATGTTATGATTTTCATACCTTTTATTAAATAAACATATGAAGAATATGATATTATATTGTTAAATAAAACTAGTACCTAATAGTTTAGTACTTTTATTTATCTTATGAAAACTTTTTTAATAAATGTTCTAATGTAACTTGTTTCCATGGAACTTTTATTATATAGGTTCTAAAATATCTATTCCATGAGAACACTTTTTAAAGAAGTTCCTAAAGGTAACATTTTTTTCAATAAAAATTCCACAGAAACAGATATTTTCTTAAACAAAACGTATAAGTTCTAACAGAATTTTTTTTAACAACAAGGGTTCGAGAACTTTTTCGATCCCTGTTATAAAGAACCTAAATATCAGACTATATCAGTTTAAGTTACGGTTCCTTTATAGCTCTGTAACTTTTATTTTTTAGGTTCTATATAAGTTCCGAAACGGTTATAGAACCGAACGGTTATAGAGTTCTGTGGGATTGGGAAACGACCAGATCAGAAACAGGGTGAATGAAGCAACTCGAGTGCCTCTTAAATATATATAATAAACTTGTTATATTAAAATATATATATATATAATAAACTTGTTTAGAGGCACTCGAGTTGCTTCATTCACCCTGTTTCTGATCTGGTCGTTTCCCAATCCCACAGAACTCTATAACCGTTCGGTTCTATAACCGAATATATATATATATATATATATAATAAACTTGTTTAGAGGCACTCGAGTTGCTTCATTGCTATTTAAGTATGCGTATTAAGTCTATATATTCTGTGTATTATTATAACAAAAAGGGCAATAAATATTTAATACCATAAATCGAAACTTTTATTTGTCAAGTTTATTTTTGCAATGAGGGTCCACCTCACCATCAGGGCGATGATTCTGACAACATATTAAAAAATCATTGAAATCCGTGAGCTAGACCCTCATCGGTATAACAACCAAACATTTATATTAACGAAAACTTCATATTACAAAATAATTGTATATATAGCTATGTACAAATGTGTACATAATATATATTTACTTACTTATTTATAATAATTTTTAAACAATTTGGTTATACACAGTAATCTATAGTTGTAATATGTTACGATTTCATTTACTGTAAAATTCTGTTCAATCGTTACAAGAATCGGTTCTATAACCGGTTTGGAACTTATACAGAACCTAACAAATACAAGTTATAGGACTATGTAAATCGGTTCTATAACCGTTTTGGAACTTATACAGAACCTAAAAAATAAAAGTTATAGAGCTATATACGAACCGTAACTTAAACTGATATAGTCTGATATTTAGGTTCTTTATAACGGTTATTCAGAATAAAGGTTCTTCATAACTCTTTCAAGACCCGAAATCTTTATAATAACGGTTTCAAGCCCTGCATATAATTATGTATATTGTCGCGGAGTTTTGGTATTACCTAGTATCACTTCCTCTGGAAATACCTCCAGCTGAAGTCCTTTGCCGAACTGAGGTCCTTCGTCAATCCAGGTGATCAATTTTGATCTCTCTGTAATCTTCAAGCATGGCATACACCTGTGTTGGTCGATCAAAGGTGTGTTAAGTGATCAGTAGGCACGAGACTTTTAAATAAAAATCAAACTCTGATCTTGAATCCCCTCACTGGTTCTTCAGGATTACGCATATAGTTGGGTGAGAATGGAATCGTCTTATGAATGGTCCAATCGGTCGATGACATCATCGTCCTGATTCTCTCCTGCTCGTCCACGACCCTTTCTCTCTCTCTCTCTCTCTCTCTCTCTCTCTCTCTCTCTCTCCTCTATTCTCCTCCTATCCGCCTTTCTATTTCTCCCCGTACGAGGCAGACGTTAATTTTCTGGTTTAATAACCAGGCTGCGTTTATTAACGAAGCTGCTCCGAAAGCGGGCCAACCGTGAACTCTGGTTATTTGTTTCTTAATTAGAAAGAAAACTTTGACTCGCTCCGAGGCGACGATTATCGTTCCCAACTCCCATTAGAACTCGTTAACGCGGTATTGGAACGATACGTCTCGTGGGGGATGGCGACCCGATGGCCTTCCGTTTAATAACAACGGTCCTGGGGATACGTCGTTTTCGGATACGCCCGCCGTACAGACCGGGGGCAAGTGGAAGGAAAAAAAGGATGATTAACCGTGGCCTAAGTTTCAGTTTAATCGCGGCCACTGGGACTGAATTTTCCATGCGGCTGGTTCAATTAAAACGGAATCCTTGCGTCGCGGCGAAATATTGCCCGATAAAGCTGACCCGGGTCTTTCGTATTAACCCCGTTTAAACGCAAGAATTCGTACACTGTCTCCCCGTGAGTTTTTTTCTACGTTGCTCTTTAATAGAAGCGCGAGCCTCGATAACCGTACTATCGGAACACTTCGATTCCTTTCCGTGTCGTGTTCGCGGATTGTTTTTCCTTCGGCGATAAGGAATCCTGGCTGGCGAGCTGGCGCTCCAAAATGTTTACGATCCTGCGGAAATTTCTCCGCCAATGAAAACACTGACGACTCTTTGCTTACGAATCGCTCGTTATCTTCGGCACGCTCTCACGCGTCCACCCATAACGCAGAGTGCATCAGCCGACGCGGGGGAAAAATGATAACGCGATCGGCCGAGGCGTAAAGCACGCGTACCCTGCAAATTGCGCGCGGGAAACGTGGGCGGTGCCGTGGCCCAGGACAGATAACGACGTTCGATCAGAGTTTGCGAGCTAAGAAAATGCAAAGATCGCTGGGTCTAGCGCGAATCGCGGCGACTTATTCGCGGCGGATATCGCGGTTATGGCTTAATATCGCGCGCTCGTACGTTCTCGTCCCGCGGGGGAGGCAGCTCGCGCGTAAATACGCGGTCGGGGGATATAAATTGTGGAAAATGTGCCCGGCGAATTCCATCAGGCCTGATTTGCTCTCGATGAAAGGGGGACACTCTCCCAGGGGGACGGTGGAGTTCTGGCATCTCGATCTTCCACGTGTAACATTCCGTCTCGATATAGGTACATACGCACAGCTGTTCGGTATATGTATACACGAACTGTCACTGAAACAGGAATCCAGTGCATTCACTTCCAATCCCCTACGAACCTAATTTCTGTACGGGGATAGTTAGTCAAAATATAGTTCAACGATTTCTGTGGGTCAAGGTTTGGCTAAATACTGTATCAAGTTTCAAGTCGGTCATTTCAGTTTTCTGTTCTGCGGGAATTAGGGCTGGGACTATTCGAATAATTTAATATTCGAATATTTTACAAGTATTCGAATGCTACGAATACACTTCGAATATTTCGGTATTCGAATAGTATTTGGATACTTGGATAGTCAAATTATATTCGCCAAATTCGGATACCGAAAAATTCGACAAATAGTCCCAGCCTTACAAGGGGAGGACACCATGTGGTAGACACCGATTTTTATAAGTCTTGGCACGATGGATCTATGTCGAAAATAAGTAAATAGGTGTCCGAGCGTTCCAGCCAATAGGCCTTAATAATAGAGATATTTACATGGAAATTATTAAAAATTTCATAGTGGCCGTTGGATTTTAGTGGGTAAAAATCCCATACTACCTAGTTGCCGGCGGGAGATTCCCTTCTGGAGGCGTCGGGGTGCCTTTTGATAATGTCTCTACATTAAAAAAAACTTTATAAATTTTTTTATACTTTTTTTTAACTTGGAGAAATCTTCAAAAGACACCCCGACTCCTTCAGAGGGGAATCCCCCGGGGGCGCCAGGGCAGTGTGGGATTTTTACTCATTAAAACCCCACGGCCCCTATGAAATTTTCAATACTTTCCATGTAAATATCACTATCATTAAGGCTCATATTGACAGAAACGCTCAGACACCTATTTACTTATTTTCGACATTGTAGATCCATCGTGCCAAGGCTCATCAAAATCGGTGTCTACCACATGGTTTAGTGTGGATGAGACTGTTTCCCAAACTCGGTAATCTTAATGACTTTATGTTCTCTATCTGTACACTATTGTAACTCTGGACTCTGTCCCGTTAATAAATAATAATTAGCTAATAGGTCGCTTGGCCTTATTTTTAGATTTTGTAAAGACTTTAAGTGCGCTCGCACATTAAAAATTTTATTTAACTCATTAGTTAGATGCCATTTGGAATACGCCAGTGTTATCTGGTCTTCGCATAAAAAAATTACATTAAGGGTACTAGGTAATAGTTGCTGTTTAAAATTCATTACATAATGCTTCAGCATTACTGTTTCAATTAATTACAAAGAAACCAATTGTAACTGAGACTTGTTCTTTGGCATGAAGTTTATTAACATCATAAGGTTCGAAAAACTTGTTTGTTTAGTCAAAAATATTCATTATATATGACGCTACAGATGGATCATTAAAGAGGCTTTTTAACAAAGTTTCTTTTGTTTTGCAGTGATAACTAAAAAACGGAGGTTCCAATCGATTCAAAACAAATTCGAACACCTTCACAAAATGTGTAGTTTCGGACCGGACCTATATTAAAGTAAGCTAGGGTGTGTTGTTTGGGTAACAATATTAGCCACTGCGTTGCATTTTTCTCTGGCTCTATAAACCAGTTTAAATATTCTGTTCAAAAGTCGATTTCTTTGTGACAATAGACTTACTTTTGATCTTCTGTGATTACGGTGTGTTTAACCAATTACATAATAATAGACTACTGCCCATGTAGTAAATAAATAAATAAATAAATAATAATTCCTTTTCGAGCGATGCCGAGAACGTAGACACGTACTTAGATACACTCGAACCGCCACTTTCGTTGCTTTTCAGAAAATAGAAGCGTGAAATTTCGACGCCAGTCAGAGGATAGGTACCTATATGCCAAAGTTGACGTCTCAGAAAGTAAGGAGGATAAATGTTTACTTTAGGGGAGGATTCTCCGATTTCAATATGTTGTCCAGGTCATCATTCTGAACAACATTTCCCTCTAAACTTTTTGGCGCTCTGCTTAGGTACGGTTTAGGTACGAGATATTCGCAAAAAACCTCACTTAGCACTAGAACTACCGCAGGTTTTACAGCCGACGGTATTAGTATTGGTTGGGGCGCGTAAAGCATGACAGCGAATCGACGTGACTTTGGGGATGTTCAAAATGAGACTGCAGTTATACAAGCATCACTCGATGAGGTCAATATCGCTATTGTTGTGAAGGTCATCATTCTGAAAATTTCCCTTTAAACTTTTTGGCGGTCGGCGTTAGTTTACGAGACAGTCGCAAAAAGATTCAGTTAACACTAGGTGTACTAAATTTAAAACATATATCGATTAGCTACCACGCTTTACGCGTCCGCAAGCGGGCTCGCGCCCCCCTGCCCTAAACCACCCCCAATCAATACTAATACCGTCGGCTGTGAAACTTCTCGTCGGCGACGAGAAGATTGTTGTGCCAGTAACGTCTGTATACAGACAATTTTCAATGCACAATTATCCCAAGTTTTTTGGGAATATCTCGTAAACCAAAGCCGAGCGCCAAAAAGTTTAGAGGGAAGTGGTGCTCGGAACGACGACCTGGACAACATATGTGAAGCTCAAAGTCATCCGAGAATCCTCCCCTAAAGTAAACATTTCCCACACAGCACCATAACATTGCAGCGACGTCTCTGCAATGACGCGGTGCAAGATTGCAATGTTGCACCATAACATTGCAGAGACGTTGCAGGTTCAGTCCTATGTCCACCTTCGCAATATTGCATGAGTTTACTCCCGCAACGTTTCGGAGATTTTACAGCAATAGTTCCGCCGCAACGTTTCGGGCAGTGAGGGATATGTGCGCATTATTACAGAATATTGTTGGAGCGTTGCCACTGCAACAATGCCCGTCAATGTGTGCGTAATATTGCAGAAATATTGTAGGATCGTTGCCACTGGAACATTGCACATCGATGTGCGCGAAATATTGCAGGAATATTGTAGGATCGTTGCCACTGGAACATTGCAATGGCAACGTGTGCGCAATATTACAGAATATTGCTGGAGCGTTGCTACTGTAACAATGCGCGTCAATGTGCGCGCAATATTGCAGAAATATTGTAGGATCGTTGCCACTGGAACATTGCAGTGGCAACGTGTGCGCAATGTTCCTGCAATATTGCAAGAACGTTGCCACTCGAATATTGCACGGCAATATTGTAGCATTGTTCCTGCAATACTCCTGCAATAACACAATTTTGCAGCAACGTTCCTGCAATACTGCTGCAACGAAGTGTGCTGTATGGGTTACCGTAAGGAGTTTCACAGAGTAGGCAGATGATGCCAACAGTAGATACACGTGCAGTTTAGTATCAAAGTGATCCACGACACGCGCGCGTAAAAGTATCAATTTCAGACTTCTCATCGCAATTCTACACAACCGTGACGAATCCCAGCGTCGTAGAAATTTCGCGAGTCCCCCCGTGGCGCTGTCCGTTCCGGCTTTTAAGTACAATCGTGCACGTCGATCCTCTTGATTTTGTTTGCCGCCGTAACACTCCGTTGATGGACCGCCGTTGATGGGAGCGCATCAAACTATGATTTGGTATTTAGTCACCATTAGGGACGCATTAGCACTGATTACACGTGCAGCTACCTACGGCGCATCGGGCGTACACGTGCACGCGTACACGCGCGTGTATATACATTAACCCAGATGGAGCGGAGCTACAGGTTCGCGTACATACCCGCGACGAGACGCACAAATGTTTGCACGGGCCATAATCGACCCAGCCCACCCGCAGATTCCCCATGAATTCTTTATCCCCTGTCGTACTTTCGTCTGCTCCCTCAGCACCGCGAGATTCCTTAATGGTCCAGCAGTTTAGCTCCAGCGTGCTAAAATAATCAGCCGGCCTGGCATTCACTCCGTTGAAAATCCAGTTGCCTTAACAGGTCAGTGTACAATTTTCAGATTCATTCTGGCGCAGAGACGGAAAAAGTTGACAAGGTAGTCGAGACCCATATCCAGATCGGAGGATTGAAACGTTCGCAAGAGCGTGGCCAGCGTTCGAACGTTAAGCGTTAACGCGGATTGATTGCGATGTCTATCGAGCGCGATAGCGTTCGAGAAGCACCGGCGCGAGTATTTGCCCGTTTGACCGGCAAAATAATTCGAGTGTCATCGTGTCGGGACTCGCGCGTCCATTACCGTCTTACGG
Source organism: Andrena haemorrhoa (assembly GCA_910592295.1). Classification (NCBI taxonomy): domain Eukaryota; kingdom Metazoa; phylum Arthropoda; class Insecta; order Hymenoptera; family Andrenidae; genus Andrena; species Andrena haemorrhoa. The sequence continues at coordinate 20,255,498 of OU342943.1, forward strand.
TTCTATCGCGGATCCAGCCGGAGCGCGCCCACATACGCGTAAAAGCCAGCGCGAGCTGATGAATCGGTGGTGCCGCGGAGAATAAGAGAAGCACGATCGTCGGTGCTTGGAACGCAGGCGGCCGACTTATAAATCACGATAATATCTCTCTTTGCCCGGTTTCGAGGGGCAACGAATAATTATTTGCATTAACATCGCGATATAATTGCCAGCCGTTCACGTGGTGGAAACGTGCCCGGCGAGAGCGCGCGCGCGCTCACGGGGATCGCCCGAAAAGATCCCGAGCACGAAAGGTACAGCCGCCTCTGACCTATCGATCGTTTCCCTTACCGGGATAGATCTCCTTTGAATTCGTTATTTACGGCGGCCGCAATGGTCCGCGCGTATGCAAATAACGTCCTCGAGGGACGGCATTCAATTATGCCGCGCGGATCCGTGGATTCTTTCTCGATACGGGAAGACGGTGGAACTCGTTCAACACAGGAAACGATTAATTAAGTCGATTATCGGGGACCATCGCGCGATGCATTTAATTAGCCGCGCAAAGTGGAGGATGCCCCGAGCTCGTTTTCCGCGGAATCTGATGGCGGGCATCAATCGCGCGTTCAACACAACCTCAGCTCACGGTAACATTTTAAGTAACACTTTATGGGAACATCCCAATTCCATTCGAGCACCGTTTCGTTGAATACTTTTACGCGTCCCATGCTGATCGTCACGGTTCGGCCATTGCCGAGCGCAGAGGGTTAATCGCGTCAATCGTGATCCTTGCCCTTGAGTACCCTACGTTCTAGGGCAGCAGCACGGCGTATCAGGAGGGGGTTAAAGGTGGGGTTCGCGGGCAATTCCGCGGATCACCGCGTAAAACACACGCGAGCGTATACCTCGTGTATACTTATAAGCGCAGGCTGCGAGATGCATCTCGCACGCGACTCCAGTATTCGGTTCTTCCTCATTGTCCGGCGCGCTCTTCCTCCGCGTTGCTCGACAGAGGTCACGGGCCACGACTCAACGCTATACTTACCGGCCGCCGAGCTCATCATCTCACAGACATTTCATTATATGAATCAGACAACGGCATCCCGCCACCATCCCTCGTCTTCCATCCGCCGCGAGTACACGTACATTTTTCTCCGGCAACGAGTTTTTGCTGCGGCGAAGAGGGATGCTCTGGAGCGCAGAGGAAAGAGGATAGAAGGGTACGCTATCCGTCTCGCAATCTCCGATTGGCCGAAACTTAATTTCTGATTGGAATTGCCTCGCACGAACACCGCGGCCCGCGTTCATTACCGCTGGAGGAAGGGCCGTTGCCGTGAGACTGGCGCGACGCGTTTTTCGCACGTGGCGCCTAGCCGAACTTGAATCCTCTGGCGGCTGATTTGCCTCCGATAATTTCGATCGATTCGTGAGATCGTGAGGGTATATACAGAGAATATACTCGTTCGATCGCTTCTCAACTGCCTCGAGATCCATCACACTTCTCCGACTACTTGCTTAGCCCTGATCTTAAGGGGGAGCCCTGTTTAGGGCGCTAGGAATAAGGTGATACTTGGGAATTTTTTTCTAAGAAACTATTGAGCGGATTTTTTCTAAATTTTCAAGGTACTTTAGTTCACATTCGAACAATTAAAATTAATTCTTTCGTTACAAAGTGTTCGGTAGAAACGGAGATATGCATATGAAAACGTTCGTAGGGACTCGCGCGCCGGAGTTGCAAATTTGCGATTATTTTGGACGCCCTAATTCTTCCTAGAAGTAAATGAACCAAGGATTTTCTTATTTCTCGTATAAATACATTGTCGATGGACCTAACACGTTGATAAATAAATTGAATTGAACAACTCTTTTTCCATAAATAGTACGAAACATCTTGGGGTAGAATCGTAACTTTTTCTTTGAAGTCCCACCGATGTGTCAACTTTTAATTTTTTTTCTCGTTTAATAGGTTCATGAACAATGTAATGATACCAGAAATCAGAGAATGCTTGTTTTTTTATTTCTGGGAAGAATCGAGGCCTCCAAAATAATCGCAAATTGGCAACTCCGGCGCGCGAGTCCCTGCGAACGTGTTCGTATATCTCCATTTCTGCCGAACACTTTGTAACGAAAAAATTAATTTTTATTGTTTGAATGTGAACCAAAATACCCTGAAAGTTCGGAAAAGATCCACTTAACAATTTCTTAGACAAAAGTTCCCACGAATCACCTTATTCCTGGCGTCCTAAATAGGGCGCCCCCCTTAATACACCAAAGGTTAATACAAAAGAAACGTTCACGGTTTATCGGTCGGTGTGATGTATTTACAGGGATGACTATTAAGTATATTAAATTGACAACAGCCTATGACACCAAAGGAAATGCCCTCCACGAAAGGAAAAGATTTCATCGCCAGCGAACAGGGTTCCCCCCGTTCGCATCATTCATTCAATTAACTCTCTGACAGTCGAAGAGTCGGGCATTTGTCTTCCGCTCGTCGACTTTCCCATCTCCTCGGCACACTTTCCCGAGCATCCGAAACCTCGTCGCCGAGTTTCGCCGTGGCTGGTCCCGGGACCGCCAGTCGATCACCTCCGATTCAACGATCCCGCCGCAAATCAATCGTTAATCAAACTAGAACCGAACGAGGACCGAACAACCGCGCGTTTCGCTGGAAATCGCAGAGCGCAGCACCAACTCTCTTCCCTTTTACCCTCTGCATACATCCTATATATCTCTGCGTGTGTGCGCGCGCGCGTGTGTGTACGTCCTCGTTTCGTTTTTTTTCTCTTATTCCCACCCCTCGATCCACCCGCTCGTTGGCCGTTCCGTCGTCAAATTGTCGTCGCGTGCGGATTCCCTTTGGGTTTTGGGAAGGACCCTTCCGAGGAAGGCGGTCTCGAATTTCCATACACGCACCGCAGACCGCCGCTGAATATACTCACTTCCGGCAATAGATTTCCTCCCTTCGCTGCTACCCCTCCGGCCCCCGCTGCTCTCCCGTCCCTTGCCCTCGCCGTGCGTCGGAACTACAGCGGGATAGTTAGTTAGGGGTTAGAGGGTCGGGGGCGACCGGAGGGGTCGCACAGTAGCGTACACAATCGGGGCCATTGTGCGCCGTGATTTGTGGGGACGATTTTTTGACTTCCGTCCTCGCCCCCTGCTCGAGGGGGTGGCGCGGCTCATCCACCCCCTCCCGCTCCTCCTCCTAGCGGAGTCAGGAGATACAGCTAAATTATCGGAAGGCAGCGGGTTAAAGGTCGATCGCCGATTTATCCTCGGGGCAAAGGACAGACGAAGGAGATCCAGGGAGCATCGAAGTTACGACGGAGGTGTGGCCACTTTCGGCTGGTTGTCGCGATCGTTTCGCTTCTTTGCAGAATCCCGCATTTCTTTTTATTTCTCGCAGTTGGAACGCAAGAAAGTGTTCGCGTTCTAAAGGGAAGTCTGATTCAGCTTTCGTTAGACCTTTAGTAGACCAGATCGAGGCGCGTCACGAAAAGGAGCACGTTTCAATTACCTTATCAGAAACAGCACGTTTGTCATCGTCGTTACGAAAACTAGGTATCACGTTTCGGTTTTCGCTGCGAAAACTAACATGTTTCAGCGGTTTGCCACGAAAAGTAACATGTTCCGACTGTAAGTAGCTACGAAAACCAGCACATTTGGATGGTTGGTTTCGAAACATCGAGTGCGTCAACTTCAATACCTTCCGACGCGATTTTTATTTAGTAGGGGAGAGGTGCTATAACCCACACAGCACCATAACATTGCAGCAACGTGTCTGCAATGACGCGGTGCAAGATTGCAATGTTGCACCAAAACGTTGCAGCAACGTGTCTGCAATGACGCGGTGCAAGATTGCAATGTTGCACCAAAACATTGCAGAGACGTTGCAGGTTCAATCCAATGTTCGCCTTCGCAATATTGCAGGAGTGTATTCCCGCAACGTTTCGGAGATTTTATAGCAATACTCCTGCCGCAACGTTTCGGACAGTGAGGGACGCGACGAATGTTGTTCCCATGAATGTCGATGCGCGCGCAATATTATAGAATATTGTAGGATCGTTGCCACTGGAACGTGTGCGCAATATTCCTGCAATATTGCAAGAACGTTGCCACTCAAATATTTCACGGCAATATTGTAGCATTGTTCCTGCAATATTGCAATGCAACCTGCAATAACGCAACATTGCAGCAACGTTCCTGCAACCCTCCTGCAGCGAAGTGTGCTGTATGGGAAAAGGGACACTTCTGTTTAGCGTCCATTTCTGACAATGTCATAATAGGTATTTAAAAAACAAGTACATCAATAGGAAGCGTGTTTATCTCCCTTCAATAAAAGTATATTACAAACTCATCAATTGTAATAGAAAATAAAAAAATCTTCGATTTTCAAACAAGTGGGAAATGTCCCTTTTACGACTAGGTGGTTTTAAATGGCACAATCTAAGTCATGAAAGGGACACGTTAATAAAAATCAACTTATTAAGTATTACAATTATAATTGTAAATCTTAATGATACAAAACAATGGAACCTATGAAAAAATTAACTCTTTGTACTATAAGTTATCAATATGTTGTCGCTTTGAATAGTCACTTCACTAATTCTTAAATTTGAAACAAGACGCCATCAACTAATAATTGATAATTTAAAACAATGTCATTAGTGTATCAGATGATACACTAATAACTTTACAGGAAAGTAAAATACATATAGTGTTCAGCAGTACACGTGTATGAGAGGGACAGCCATGAAACGGTTGTCCCTTTTATGGCTTGTTATACTGTCCCTTTTAAGACTATAAGTGAGTTTAATATAAAATAACCTAAAAAAAAAAGAAAACAATCAATTAAGCTTACCTATTAAGTATTTTCGTTTCAGTTGAATACAGGATATTTTAATGATATAACACTTTAACCCATTGTACGTATCTTGACCTCAGAAAACGACACAGAAAATCAACGAAAATTTTACTTTTACTGCCGAAAAAACATCAACCGCGGATTACTATATAGTTACTACTCTGTTGCAAGTGAGACCGCAGTGAAGTTTACGTCAAATGAGTGGGCACTAGTGTTGTGATAAACAGGAAAATAACTTGCACATACAATGCGTTTAGAATTTTGGCAATTCGATTTGTCCCAATTAAGACCTGTCCCTTTTATAGCACCTCTCCCCTACTAAGTAGCTCGGTAATTTATTAAATATTATAATACTCCACTTAAATTATGTAGATTAAAATTTTCATACGTGTTTCCTTTTGGAGATTAGATGGAGTTATTATTTATTAAACAATATTTTGAAAAGTTGAATTCTTCGATGGGAAATGCACTTCAACAATTTAAACTAACCATTAAACGTGCCATTCTGATGGCAAAACAGGATAACGTGCTAGTTTTCGCCGCAAAGTACGATATGTGCTATTCTTCGTGGCTAAGCAGTCATATATGTTAGTTTTCGCGATGGAAGACCAAACATGTCAATATTTGTCCGAAACGATGGAACGTGCATCTTTACGTGGCAAACTGAAACGTGCCGTTTTTCGCAAAAAAAATGAAACGCGCTACTTTTCGTAACGCACGTCGAGATAGTGTTTGATTTGACCCCTTAATTGACGCTGGGGATGTCAACTGGAAAGCTCAACTGTATATTGGAAAGGAAAATGGGAGAACAGAAATTACACTGGGTATTTAGAAATAATCTGTTTTCTCCTCCGAAAGGAGAAAGTATCGTTTTTCTATTAAAAATTCTCCTTGATTTCCGCAGAACCGTCGTAATGAGGCCGTGCTTTGCAAAATTCCGCGAGACCATATTACGTCTATTAATAAAGCCCGTTGTTTCCGCGAAACACGCCGGAACGCGCGCCCCGCGGCCGAATGTTCCTGTCCATCCCGCCCGTAATTACGGCGACATAACTTTAAATTTTAATCCCATTTTTGGAAGTGCCCCATCCTCTCTCCCTCTGTCTTCGCCCCCGTGCACATAAGCAATATCGTAATTAAGGAAAATGAGCGCTGCCCGTCAGCATAACTCAGCGTTACACGCGCCTCTCGGTCCGTGCGCGCGCCGAGTGCACGGACAAAAGCTTAATATAAATTTATATGCATTATTAACGAGGCTTCCTGTCGAGGCGGGTGTAACCACCGCCACAAAAACACGCCGCTGCGAGCTTTGCAACTATGCCAAACATTCACTTCGCAATTATCCGCCCGGTGATTCGCTGTTATAATTTTAGCGCGAATTAGCGGGATCCCTGGAATCGTTTAAACGCATTCTTCGACGGAGGCTCGTTGGCCTTTCGACAATTCGAAAATTCCTCGACCAGGGATCGCTCGAAGTTATATTTACCTCTTTCTAACGATCTTCGTTCACACGTCGCCGAAACAAAGACCGATCCCGCTTTGGTCCACAGAAATCTCCCTCAACATTTTCAACGGAAATATCGTTTCGCGTTTTTTTTTTCGTTCTCCCATCGGCGGAGCCGTTGAAACAGGAAGCGTCAGTGGCACGCAACGTGCGATTTCCATGGAAACAGAAGCGTCGGTAGCGAGCTGTTTTACGAGCCTGTTTTTCGTCTATGCTAATGTACGACTGTGGCGATCGTAATCATTCGCGAACCACCGCGTATACCCTTCCACCGTTCACCGTGATATTATCCCACGAGCTCGTAGATACTTTGGAGTTCGCGGGACCGCTTCAAAGTAAGTTTGCGAGTCTTTAACGAGCTCTCAGCCAGCCACGATGTTCGTAATGTTATTGTCTCTCCTCGATCGTAAAAAAGAAGTATCCCTTATCAGCTCCCGGTTTTCACCCTTTCCGTCCCCGCGCACGAGAAGTAATTTGTATACATTTGCCGTTGGTACGAATATATCATTCCGGGATCTGAAATATCTCTTTCAAGAAAACTATGACTCTGGAAAGTACTAAGCTTCGAATGCAATTTTATGCGACAACCATCGAAAAGTTTCGTAGGCTCTGCGAACTTTATATTATCAGAATACTTCGGATCGTTGTCAGGAACACGCTGCGGTTACACCCGAGTCGAAGGAAAAAACCGGAGCGTTGGAAATGTATCCATGGTCTAGGATTTCTTCCAGAAGTGTTTAGATCGATTTATAAGTCAACTCTCGATTCGCGTGGACACGCCTATTTCGTGCCACGATTCCCGATTCCGTATTCAAGCAGGACTCCGAAGGCGATCCCTATTTATTCAAGAACGTTTCGACACCTTCGAGGTGCTTAAGAGACTCTCACGAACGAGTCGAGATATCGATGCTGATCCCTTCGGGACACACTCGATCCGGGAGAAATAAATTTCGCCCGTTCGATGGAAACATTACGGACGCTTTCGGGTAACGAGGGTTTCCTCATTTCACGACACTATGCGGTACGCTCGGCGTTTTCCACGGGAGAGGAACGGGAGTCTGGTGTAATAAGCAAAGGAGTCGCGTCACGTATTCTTATGGGGAAGCACACATTTTTATGGGGAAGCTTCGTTGGCCTATAAAGAACTATGGTACAAAATTCGCGAAGGTGCAGGCAATATACAGGGAAATATGACTTTAAATTCATTCACCCTTCCTTTAGATCACTTTATGCAGCAGAAGCTTGAAACAATTGATCAAGCAAATTCACTAGAAATCTTAATATATAAAGCAGAAAGCTTCTGAGGTAAGTTCGGGTAATAAGGCCCACCTAAGGTTCTATAATTTAAAAAAAAAACTTGAACATATTTTTTAAAACTTTTTTTATAGAAATCTATGGACATTAAACTGTACACTGTAATATTTGCAACAATATATGAACACAACAAATACGGAAATTAATAGGATTTTAAAAACCTTGTAAACGGGCTTTATTTCCTGTAGTGCAGCTAATAAGGCCCACCTATTTAATATGTACAATTTGGGCAAACAAAGACATCTGCGACCTCAGGTGTGAGCCCAAGGCATTCCTTGTGTCTCCAGGTGAGACACATGTCGCATATCTGTACCCACACAGCACCATAACCCATACAGCACACTTCGTTGCGGCAACATTGCCGCGCAACATTGCACGGGGCGGACATAGAATTGTTGCTGCAACGTTGCGGTGCAATATTGCACGGCAAAGTTGCAGCAATGTTGCAGCAATATTGCAGCAACATTGCAATGTTGCACCAAAACATTGCAGAGACGTTGCAGGATTAATCCTATGTCCGCCTTTGCAATATTGTAGGTGTGTATTTTTGCAAAGTTGCGGCAACATTACAAATATATAGTCCTGCAGCGTTCCGGCAATGATTCTGCAACGACGTGTGCTGTATACATTGCAGTGGCAACGTGTGCGCAATATTACAGAATGTTGTTGGAGCGTTTCCACTGTAACAATACACATCAATGTGTGCGCAATATTGCAGAAACATTGTAGGATCGTTGCCACTGGAACATTTCAATGGCAACGTGTGCGCAATATTCCTGCAATATTGCAAGAACGTTGCCACTCCAATATTACACGGCAATATTGTAGCATTGTTCCTGCAATATTGCAATGCAACCTGCAATATCGCAATATTGCAGCAACGTTCCTGCAATACTCCTGCAACGAAGTGTGCTGTATGGGTATTGAATGCAGTTCTGAATAATTTGCAAAACCAACTGTCTGTAGAGTTACCGTCCACGTTTTCTCTGAAGGTGGATGGCATGGGCTCTTGTTCACACACACTCTTGTCTTTTTTCTTCCGGTCGAAGTGATACGTGCTTTGGAAGAGGTCTCTGCTTACTTCCTGAGCCTTATAATTGATAGCCTTCTTGGTGGGCCTCATTATCTGCTTTGGCACTTCCTCATTGCCGAGGTTATATTTTAAACGTGCACTGTACAAAATCATCAATTTTTTGGAAATATGTTGCCAACATATATACTTATACATACCTACAGTTGTACAGTAATTGGATAATGCCTACTCCTAATACAAAGCCAAGAAACGAACGCAATTCTTATAACTGCAGCAACGCTAGTTGCGGAGCAAATATTTGTTGAATTTACAGCCGACAAATGTTATATTAATCGCGTGGGGGTTCTTCGAGTGACATTTCGTATATAGTAAAAGCAATAGATGGCATTAACAAGATTGTGGATTGACCTACCAAGGATAAATTACAGGTGGGCTTTATTACCTGCTGGGCCTTATTACCCGAACTTACCTTATATGTCTGTGTGTTTGCCTGCAACCTAAAAACTTTTGAACGATAAACCTTGTGACCGCGAAATGTGTCTCAGCTCATTGTGCCTGACTAATCCAGCCGAATATGACAATTTTCACAAATAAAAACTAAAAAAAATTTGTTTCTATAAAATCGGAATCTAAATTTCGACCGAGGCCGAGTAGTAAAGCTAGTTGTTAATAATGAAAGAGACCATCTTCATCAATCAGGGTGACAGAAAGGGGGCAATTTTCCTCAAATACACGATCAAAGAACACCTCGAAATATCTCGGCCGGATCACGCGATTAATCCATTAAAAAAACACGACAGAGTAACGTCGCGACAGGCTGAACAGGCGACGAATTACTTATTCAACACCCGAATCCATAGTCCTTCGTCCTTGACACCTAGCCTAGATCCACGATCACGATAGAAATTCGAATCAGCCCACGGTGTTAACGCTGCCAAGGTAGCTAGTCACGAATTAATTCACGATGCTTGCGCAGCTCCGCGGATGATGGGGAAAAGTACACGCATCGGGAGAAAACGGTCGAGGAGGGTGGATGAGACAGAGACGGAGGAGAGTGACGACGAGAGCCATGGATGGGGAGCGCGGCAGAGGAGAATGGAATGGGGAGCAGAGAAGGGTAATGGATAGATGGATAGACGGAGAAAGATAGAGAGAAAGGGCGAGGGGAAGGCGAGCCGTGTGACGGCGGTGGAAAAAATGCCAGAGACACGCTCGAAAATAAAAATGATTACATACCCGTACGGTGGACGTACGTGCGCGGCGTGATAGCAGCGGGCGCGCGCGCGCGCGCGTGCACGCGTACGGGCGTTTATGCCCGCGTGCAGATATTGGCCGCCGGTGTGCAGCGCGGGCGGGTGGAGGGTGAACGCGGGGAGCCGTTACCGCGATGTTTTGTAATTTAAATTAATTGAAAAATATGCACTGTGTGCGTTGTCCGATCGCGCTGGTGTCGTGCCGGGGCGAAACGGGGAACGAGACCCGTGCAGAGAGAAAAAAACAGCGCGAAGGGCGAGGAGGACAGAGGAAGTGGCGAACCGCGGGGGTTGGACGCGGCAGAAACGCGGGCAAGCTCGACCTGCGTCGCGCGGGATCAAGAGGCGCGCAGGTACACCGCGGGGCCAATCATTCGCGTCAACCGGCCAATATAATGTATTAGTTGTCACGCGCGATTTGATTCATTATCGTTCCGTTATTTATATTTGCCCGGCCTGCAGCGGATTTCGGGGATTTGTCCGCGGGGCCGGAGGGGGTCTGGGGAAAAAATGTGTGCACGTCGAGGCTGAGTGGGAAGGGTTGGCGCCACGCCACCCCTCGCACCGATCCACCATTATTTTCGCGCGGAGCTTTACGCGCGATCCGCTTCGTCTTCTCGAGCTCTCGAATTTTGTGCTTCTTCGAGGGGTCAAGGGTTGCTCGAGGTGGGATCCCGCCTTGCTGGGCCGGAAAATAGGTAAATCTTTGTGACTTTTTTTCTACAAAAATGGTTCGACAAATTAATTTGAGCTTTGGCAGGCTGTTTTTTACTGTATTTTGAACTATTGCTCTGAATTTTTGTGTGACAGGGAAAAAAAAAGGCAGATACAGAGAGAGCGTTGAAACATAATCGGGTGATCCTGGCGTTGACGAAAAGTACTGTAAGGGTTATCCGAAACACAAAAAAGGAAAGAGATTCTATATGTATGTGGCTATCTGTGGTAGTAGAGTAGACCTAGGTAAAAGTTAACAGCGGGTAAAAGTTCGCACCATGAGAATTTCATTGTTTGAGTTGTGGCAGTGGCCAGTGGTGATTAACAGTCAATTGTCAATCAAGGTAGAGTCACCAGTGTCGAATTGTGTAGCTGTGCTTCGTTTTGTTATCGTACAATGCGGTAAGTACTGAATTCGTTAGTTCTGATGTAATATTCTCATTTTTAGGAATCAATATTATTCCTGTAAATTGATCAGTAAATATTTTAATTAATACGTCGTCTGAAAGAGCTGAAATTCTTCTATTCAAAAGTACTAATAGAAGTTTTCAGTTCTCCTCACCGATAACAGGATTGATTAAACAATGGAAAAGTAGCTGTGAGGGCAAGAGTTCGCACAATGCAGTGGGCCAAGAATTCAAATGCAAACTCCCTATTTAAATATCAGCTTGAAGTAAATGAAGCAATGAAAAGAAAATCTGAATGCGAACGTGCAAAGAAATAATTAGGAAAGCAACAAAAATCCAAAAAATAACTTTTTTTTTTAAAAATAGCATTTACAATTTTCAAAGGAACAACACGAGTCGGTTCCAAAAAGAGAATAACCCAAACATCAACGTCTATGGAAAAAATAATTTGCCCTGCGTGTGAGGAAGAATACACTGATCCTCAAGAAGACTCATGCCCGCGCAAACTACGAAGGTAGGGGTAATGTTATGTGCTATTACTGTTACCTTGATTAAAAACAAATTAATTGTAAACTATTAGTCGTTTTTCTATATTACCACAACTATTTTACGCAGGAAAATAAAACACTTTTGTGAAAATTTCTCGTTGCGTTCTTTTACCCCATAGCATGCGAACTTTTGCCCCACATATTGGGTAAAAATTCGCATTTGACACCTTTTTGGAAATATTTATTTTATATAAGTTGTGACAGGTAAATTTACACGAAGCTACTGCCTATCGAATAATGAGAGATAGTAGTTATTTCTTACACAATGATATGACTATTGGTGTAATACCAAGGATTTTAGGGAAGTCTAAACTTTAAGTGCGCACTCTTGCCCCACAATACTCTAGATGCATTAAGAAAAATAAAAAAAATGTTAAAATGGCAGCCTTTTGAAGAAGATGTAGCGCCCTGATTTGGTTCAACGCTTCTCAGTCAGCGCTCTGTATCTGCCATCTTTTTTTTTTCACTGCCACACAACAAATTTAGAACAATAGCTCAAGACACAATGAAACAGCCTGTCAAACCTCAAATTAATTTGTTGAAGCGTTTTTGTGCAAAAAATTCACAAAGAATTACCTATTTTTCGGCCCAACAAGGCGCCATCCCTCCTTTTTACCAGATCCAAAAATGAAAAAAAAAGAGGACAATCTACTCTGAAATCGTTTGCAAAGGAGAACGTTGTAAAGTAAAACCAAATTTTCGATATCAACTTTTATTATGTAAGAAAACATTAATGTTTACATTAGAATAATCTTATAGCTATTATACATATTCAGGCCCTAAATAGGTAGCAAATATAAAGACCTTATTCATGTAATCATTAATGTTTTCTTACATAATAAAAGTTGATACATAAAATTCGGTTTTATTTCACAACGTCCTCCTTTTCAAACAATTTCAGTCTAGATTGTCCTCCTTTTCCATTTTTTGATCTGGTAAATAATGGAATTTTGCCAGCTGAAGCCGAGGCGAGTGGATCGCTCAAGTTGTGGACGAAACAAAAAAAGGACATTTCATGAGGTAGGAGGACACTGTTTTTCAGTCAAAAAAGGAGGGCATGACCCCATTTTGGATACCATATAGTAACCCTATCTTAAGGTGACTATGCAGTGTACTGACCCTTTACTTATCTGACCATCTCTGCAAACATGAATCAGAGTAACTACATACTTTTGAGTCATGTGAACCACTGCTGTGTAAATGTAAATACTGCGTCATCCCTGCAACCCATCGTCATGTTAGCTAATGCGTCACATACCCAAAATCCTGCAGTTCCGCCCTTTCCCGTCACCCCCTCTCTTACATTCCTAAACCTTTAAAACCCCATTGCCTTCCCTTATTCACCAGCATTACTATTTCTAAAAGCCACCAGACTCCGTGACGGAGCCCAGTTCGAAACAGTTGAGCCTCCAATCTTAGTTCAGTTGAATAAATATCTTTATAAATTAAAATCGACTTCAAAAAAATAAAGGCACTAAAAAGTAAAAAATAATTTTTTCCCTTATTTAATCTACGACTATCATACTTTTTAAGTCGGCGCCAGATTTATACAGTACAAATGATGAGGCGCCGACTTAAAAAGTATGATAGTCGTAGATTAAATAAGGGAAAAAATTATTTTTTACTTTTTAGTGCCTTTATTTCTTTGAAGTCGGTTTTAATTTTTAAAATTTTTTTTTATTTTTTACTTTTTAGTTTTATATATAGTGATATAAGATGCTGATGAGATATGCGCGTACGTACGTAAACTAATAAAAATTAGGTGACAATAGTCTTCTTATTAATCATAACTGGCAAAGTATTGAGCCAATACTGATACAGTGTAGGATGAGACTACCGGGGCATCGCTCTCTTTCGAATAAAAGAAAGATCACCAAAATCGGTCCATATCCTGAGGAGTTATGAGGGAACAAACATAAAAAAAAAATTATACATACGGGTCGAATCTATAACCTCCTCCTTTTCGAAGTCGGTTAATAAATATTATTCACAAAAAAGTAGTTCAAATATCCTCGTGTCCATTACAACTATTAAAATACCTTGTCAATTACACCTCGTAGTCCATCCCCTTCGTCGCCAGCCAAATTTCTTCCCCGGGCGACGTGCCTCGCCAGCGACCCGAATTATCCGAATGTTCGCTAGCTAGCAACATTCAGCAACGCGTTTGTTGCCGCGGGACTTTTTGCTCACGGTCGCAGGAAGTTCTCGAGTTACGATTATTGTTTCGTCTAAGACTTCCGCGCCCCTCTTCCCCCCCAGCCGCCTACTTATAAATACTCATCGGCCCGCTTTCAACCGGCAATTGTTTCCAGCGTACATAATTCCGCGATTTATGGACAGAGTCGAATTACTGAAAGGGGTCCATTGTTGCTCGGGGCCTCTCACTCTGCTCCTCTGGCCTGATAATACTGCCCATTCACGAGCGGACCCCATATGGCTCGCGCGCATTCTCGTTTTCTCCTCTCTTGCCACTTGTTCTTTTTGCGCGCGTCGATCCTTGTGCTCGAATCGTGACGATGTTACGCCGCGCGAGGAACGATCTTCAATAAAGTTTCTCAAAGCAATCCCGGGCGTTTATCTGCGGCCTGAAAATCGCGTCGTATCGCCGAACAAATAGAGCGCCTTTCAAAAGACACGTCACGGGGAACTAATTCCCTTTTCCACCCTTTCGTTTAACCAAAGTTCGAATGTTACTCGATTGACATCGTGCTTCACGCTCGTTTCCCACAACGAGCGATCGACGATCGCGCGCAAAATCTTCGGCGGACCCGTACGCGCTCCACGATATTATCGGTCGCCGTGTTGTTTGCCCAGCAAAAACATTTATCGGAGTCCTTGCATATATTAATTACGGTATTTTAGTACATGCGATGTTCTCAAACACCCCGTGAACGATGCATAATACAGTTCATTTATATATGTTTTTAATGCGCGTTAATGAGCTATAAGCGCGTTAAACATTTGAGAGAAAATTAGAATTAATAATTAACGCTTCGCTGCTGTTTAATATGTTGATTATCGACAGTGCCCGTTCCCTATCGCGGTTTCCGGTCACTGGATATTTTACATTTTCCGGCGGTAATATAATTGCTTTCCACATTCTTCCCTCCGGCCGGTGTTTTTTTAAATCCGCGCGTTCCCTCCCCGACTCGATTTAATTGGGCGAATCCTGCCCAAATGCCTACACTTACGTGGCATTCTCGAAATATCAAAGCACCACGGTGGAGTTCGATTTCCCCGGTTATTCAATAGCTGTAGTGTCACCCGGACGAGTGCCCCTTCAGGCGGTAGTCGACGTACATATCAAATTGCGAAACAAACAAAAAACGGGAACATCTGCCTTGTTAAAAAAACTGGTGTTTCAATACAACTTCGCCTATTCATTTTCCAATTTTCCAAACTACCCTCCGATCCAACCTCATTCTCCTCTCCGATTCTACTCCACGGTGCAACCCCAAGAAACACAGCGTCGCTTCCGAAGCACACATAGCCGATGCACGATCTGGATAAAAAAAGCGCCAGGTTCCAAGGATAACCAGAAAGGGGGTTAATCGAGGAGACCCCTAGAAGACGAGGAAATTCGTCCGTGCCGCGTCGCGGTGGTTCGGCAGGCTCGCACGCCGAATTTACAGTCTCTTCTGGCAGTAAAGCGTGCTGGACGATCGTCGTTGGTGGCTTGATCCGCGGTGGGGAGCCCGGAGGGGGGGTTGGAAAAAAATTCTCTATTTATACGGGGGCAGGACACGGCGCCGATATTTCGCCGGTGGATACGGCTCGCACGTAGACAATTCCGTGAAAAGTCTCGCCAAGACGCGGCCCCGCCGCGTGCTCCTTTCCAGGACGAAGCCGTTTTAATCATTCACGAGGGCCTGACGGCGGGCGTACCTTTAAACGATCCAACTGAAATTCGTCCGGACGTCCAACGTCCGAATTTAAATCCTCTCAAATATTGAACGTGCATCCAGCGGGGTGTGTACGTGTGGGGGTGAAAAGCCCACGTATGCGCGGTACCTCCACCGTAACTTCTTTCCTTTACATCCCGCTCTCATATAGTATCTATACAGGGGCCGGTCTGTGTTTCCAGCGGCGAAAACTGTTTAAACCCACTCGACGTAGGAGTAACGGCTTGTATCTGGCGGATGAGTCCAGGGGGCCGCAGCTACGCTGAAAAGCGGATATAATAACGTAGGAATTATTCGACGAGAGGGGAGGGGGGGAGGGTAGGTGGAGGGACAAGCAGAGGGAGGTAAAAAAATATATATTTTACCGCCACGGAGATCGAGGATAGAGAGAGCTGGCCCGGTCGGCCGTTTTTGTTCGAGTAGGGATTAAAGATCGCGCACCCGGAAGGAAATACGCCGGACAACGGTGCTCGTGTTTTTGATCCGACGATCGTTTCGACGACCAACTGGCCGCCGTCATTCGGGGTGGGCGATCCTCGTTTCGGACGAATAATTGTTGTTCCTCGTTCGGCTTGCAGGGCTCTTCTCCGCTCCGGCTTACCGGGCATGCTGCCTCTTTTATCATAATTTGTAAGAGTTCCTTGACATAAAGGGAGGATTTTCCAACTTTTCGAACGTCGACCACAAAAGTCTGCGATTCCCAAAGTGCTCGTGATCTTCTTTCGATATTCCCGACGGTATCGTCCTGCGCGACGCAACGCTTCGATGGAAACGCAGCGATCGAATGATTTTTTACGAGCGCGCGTTCGCCGCGCCGCAACCGAAAATCCGTGGCTTTACGACCGCGAACGGGGCGGGCGTGACAATTAAACGATTTCGGTCGCCGCGATCGTAAACGAGCCGGGCGCTCCCGATAGCGGCCTCTTTCGCGCGATCGTAAAAATCGTCTGCCGATCGGTCGCGGCTCGGAAGTTCGGGGACACCCGGTGTGCCGGTGGAAGAGAAGCTCGGCCGGGTCGTTCGTTACGCGGTTCAATAATACGACGGCGATGCGGCATCGCGCGTACGTTCTGAGTAATAACTCGGCCGGCTCTTAATTACTTTAATTAATTAGGAAACGCGGGTTCGTGGAAGCCCGATCTTACGACCGGGGTGGCGTGTATGTCCGGCGGCTGGCGCGATGTGCAGCCTCGGTGATGCGCTCGTCCACGGCTGCCCGGCGCCCGCCCGATTCCCACTGTGTGCGCGGCGAACTGCTCGCGAATAACACTTGTGCGTACCTGCCTCGGGGGGCGAATGCGAGCGCCGAGCCGCGGTACCACCCTCGAAATGTTAATAATTCCCGCCGGAACGATTGTGCAACGGGACTGTGGATGTAAAATTGATTTCTTTTGCTTTCCCGCCAACCACCGCCGGGGAAAGGTGTTTAGCCCGACGTTGTTCCGAGAGTCACTGCAATCTTTCGAAATTTTTAACTACACGAAGCCTCGCGTAACAAACTGGTGTTTCATAAATTGTTAACGAGGACGCGTACCGAAGACGACTATATCCCTCCTTGGCGGGGAAGTGGAACTGATCTCGCAAGGAATAATTTCGACATCTCGAACGGCTGCGCGCCGCGTTCGTCTGCGTCTGACCATGAGCTTCTTAATCTCCTAGCCGTCTCCGGGCGGATATTTCCAGAACTCCCGGACCCCGCTCCGGAGTCCACTTACAATTATCAGGCGTAAGATATTAATCCCGGCGATCCCTCCCGCGAATCAATCACTCTGCGTTTAATCGGAACCAGGCTGGTTAACTCGGCTGTCCGGACGCTGGCAAAAGAGAGAACGCCGCGCCGCGCCGCGCCGCGTGCCACCGCCCGCAATTGAATTAACTTAAAAAGAAATACGCAGTCAGGGAGGGACGGGCGGGTGAGGAATTTTATTACGATCAAAATACTCCGGGAGGAGAAAATCCCGACGCCGAGGTTACGTTAGGTTAATGCTTGCCCCGGGGAGGGTGTAGAGAGGCGAAGGGGGACAGGGAGAGAAAGAGAGAGAGCGAGAGAGAGAGAGAGAGAGGTAGGGGGAGGCAAAAGGGCACAAGAGTTAACAGAGTCGTTTCTGTAATTGTGTGGCGGCACACACGGAGGAACAAGGAGGAACCATGGGGAAACTTGGCCCGCGGTAGGGTGGGACGCACGAAGAAGGGACATACGCCTCCGTGAATCTCGGGGTGTCTCCTCCCGCGAGAAGGATAAAACGCTCGTCGCTCGAAAGGAGCGGGGAAAGGGCAGAGGAGGCGCGGGAAGGACGAGAAGGACGTCGGGGGGGTGAGAGGAGGACGCCGAGCAGACGACGGGGACGTTGGGAGGGGCGGAGGGAGGGAGCGGGGATGTCGCGGGACGGGAGACGGAGGAAATGTGGATGGAATGGAAACGAGGAAAGGTGGAGGTGTAGCGAGCCGGCGAGGAGGGAAGAGGGACGGGCGAGTGGAACGACTCGATGGCATCCCAATAAGAGCAAAATCGGACGGAACATTATACCGGCAGTGTTGGTATTGCAACGTCTTAAACGATGCCCCGCGCGAAGGAAATGTTAGACCCCGCGCAAATATTTCGTGGAACAGCGCCGGGGCCGGGGCCCTCGAAGGCCGTGGTCGATGATCCTCTCCCAAAGGACGACACGATTGTTCCCACGCGGCCGTGCCCCGCTGCCTGCTCCACCCGGCCGAATCCGTTTTCGTCCTTAACGAACGGCCGGTTTACAAACGTGGCCCCGCGCCCGGGCGCGGAAGGCTATCCGCGGGCGCGGAATTAATTGGCCCCCCGTACGACCGGCCGGCGTTCGTCGATGGAATTATTTAATTAGAAATTTACTCCAATCAAATTAACGGGAATCACGGCGGCCGGTTTAATTCACGACGCGCCCTAATGCAATGTCAGCGCGCGCGGCAGCGATAATTCTGATATAACATCGCAGCGTTTACGGCGGCTAATGCTGTTCCAATTTCTTGTAATATCGCCGGCGCGCCTCATCCGGTATTACAACCTGCATTCCTCTCCGAGGCGTTGCATCTTCCTCGGGGCCGCGGGATTTTATTGCCGCTTTTTATTGTCGCGCGGCGTGCACGTGTGTGTATATGTGCGGGATTAATTGCGCGTCTCTTTGTAACGCCGCTGGATCGGCCGAAGTGTATTTACGCGCTGCTAGAATGTCGACGACGGAGATTGCGAGCGGGTCGCTGTCTTTCCTCTGCGGAGGGACCGAGAGGCTTCGATCCAGCGAGACCGTTCTCGTCGCGAGCGGTTAACATATTTTCGAGACGTGGTTAACGATAGGCCGCTGCCGAAGCATCCGGACAATCGATCCCCGAAGGATCACCGGGCGATAATCTGGAATATCGTGATTTCCAGCGGTTTAATACCTTTGCGGCACGACAAGAACGTTATTAGCATCGACCGCCCTCGTTCTTTACCTTCCGTCCTGCCTCGTTCACTTTCGCGTTCCTAAATTTAATTAAATTTCACGGTTTTTCGCGATTAAGGGACCGCGGCGGCGTGGCAGAGGCGTCGCAAAATTAGTTTCGACCGGGGATAATGAATTTCGTTAATTATGCCTCGCGATTCGGCGGTTCTCAACGTCGCGTCGCGCGGCGTCACGATCCGCGGAGTCCACGCGTCGACTGTGCTCCTGGCACCTCGTGCGATGTTTAATGTCCCTTCCTACCATTCGTTTTGCAGCCAAACAGGTGCCCGCGTAAGAGATACGCGCACCCGAACAGAAACGTTTGCGAACGAAGTGTTCGAATTCCTCGCTCCATTACGAGCATCTTCGATTGCCTCTACGCGGGCTGGTTTCGGGAGTCGCGCGCGACATTACAGAGAGCGAGAACAAGTTGCACGGCTCCACTTATGTGCGCGAAGAGGCAGATTGACGTCTTGGCGGTGATTAGTCGGCAGCATCGATGGGGTTTCTCTCTTCTATGGCGAAGCCCTTACGACACCGCGTACCCTCGGCCAACTGAAGGCCTTTAAGTTCTGATTAACGCAGTCTGAACTCTCTGTCAATGTCATAATCCCTTTGATAAGGCCATTCTACGATTATTACTTTCCCCCGCGCTCTCCCCGTAACGCTATCGATCGCAAAGCTGAGCGCCGCGGATGAACGCGCGATATCTGGCCGCTCGTAGCTTCGTCCACGAGCCTGCAAGATCGAGAGATCTTGTGGAGTCCCGAACGGGAATGCGAGGATCGGCGAATGCCGCGGGATTTCATAGACAAAGTCGAATACGCGCGTCGAGTTGCTCCCGGACTGATCGCGAATCGTTAGAATTCTTCAGTCGGCTAAGTCGTTCGCCCCGTCAATGCGCCGGGTAGGTACACGGTTTAAGAAGCCTGTAACGATCCGCGGAAGGGAAACGCTTTTTCCCTGCTTATGCTGGCTGCGGGGTGTACGCCTAAAATTGAATCGCGACTTCGACCATACAGGTAGTTGGGGCAGACTCCGACAAAGACTCGCCCTTAGACGATCGCAATTAATTCGCGACTGCAGAGTAGATGGGGGGAGGGGGTTGGCGGGGGAGGAGGAGGAGGAG
The DNA here is from genome assembly GCA_910592295.1 of Andrena haemorrhoa. Lineage (NCBI taxonomy): Eukaryota > Metazoa > Arthropoda > Insecta > Hymenoptera > Andrenidae > Andrena > Andrena haemorrhoa. The sequence continues at coordinate 20,275,594 of OU342943.1, forward strand.
GCGGCGGGGGTGGAGGTGGAGTGGCGGCGGCGGGGGAGGTTAATGGATTTCCACGCCGCCATCCGTACGGTCGTTCCCTGGAAGCTCGTCAGAGGTTCCATAATGCAGCACTGTGTGCAATTTTAAGCAACCCTTTATCCTAGCAGCCTCTCCCCCCCCCCCCTCCATCCCACCAGCAGAGCTCCACACGTATAAGACTCCGGTCCAATTACCTCCTTGCTACGCCGGCTGCTGCTGTTGGGAAGGGGTTGCATGATAGTTAATTACACCCCCTCTACGCTCCCCCGCATCGCCACCACCAGCATTACCACCACCACCACCACCCACTACCGCTGCCGTCGCTACCTACTCTCCTTTCAACCCCTCCCGCCCCACCATCACCCGCCGTTAACCCCTTCTCTTCGTCTATCTCCTCTTCCAACCCTCTCTTCTTTCCCCTCCGTCCTCCGCCACCTCCTCGTCCTCCTCCTCCTCCTCTTCATACATCTCCACCTCCTCCGGTTCAAGCTTCTCCACCACCACCACCACCACCACCACTACCACCATCCACCCCCCCAGCCACTTCCTCCTCCTCCTCCACCTCCACCTTCTTCTTCTCTTGCCGTCACTGCTAATTACTATTTTTAAAACATTAAAAGTAAAGTTTGTTAAATGAGTGGGAGTTAATTATGAAGCTACCGGGAGAGGCCGGAGGTAATTGGAGCGAACGACAAACAAAGGCTCGTACCTACGGCCACGGACTATACCTATACCAGCAGCCCCGGCTACCTACTTTATTTTCGCGGAGAATTTCTGATCCATTCGCCATCGTTAATCCCGACCACTCGTCCTCGTCCGCGGGGCTCTTTCATTCGTCCTGCCAATTACGAGCTCGAGGCGAATGTCGAACCGGTTAAATTGCGAGGCTCCTCCGCAGCCCGAGGCGAGGGCTGCACGCGAGTGTGTCCCCGTGTGCGTGCGACTACGACGCAGCCCCTCGCGCCACCCTCGCTCCCTCGTCCACCCTCCTTTCTCATCCTCCGCCTTCCACCGGCTTCTCCCTCGCCCACCCCTGCCCGCCCGCGACACCCCACGCTCCGCTAGCCCGCGCCGCGTTTGATTCTCTTTGCGCACGGTTCTGTGTTTCTTTCCGCAATTTTCCGGTTATTAACGCGTCCGCTCGTTAATGGAGCCTAATCGATAAATTAGGTTAGAGGCGTATCGCTGATTGTACACCCCGGACTCTCTCTCTCTCTCTCTCTCTCTCTCTCTCTCTCTCTCTCTCTCTCTCTCTCTCTCCCGCCAACCGCGCCCCCGCGCGTTCGCTGCGCTTTTCGTCAGCGTTCGATGTTTGTCGAGCGCTTAGCGCTGGTTAATGAACACTATAAAAGGCTGACTTTTCGCCGAGGTATTAGCGTTCCGTTCGCTAGCAACATTTTACCTTCATTCGCTTCCTCCCCTCATTAGAGTACACTTAATTCTTCCTCGGTTTCGGTCTGCAGCTTTTTTTCCCCCGCAGCGAGGGAGTCGGAACGAAAGTTCATAGTCTTCCTGCAATTACCGCGGGCAGAGTCTAGAAGTCTAACGTTTATCTCGCGGGTACATCGAACTCCCGCCGACTTATATCGAGTCCCACGCACACGTACTCTAGAGATATCGATCCCGGTAAGCACATCGGTATATGTATAGCGAGCCACGCGTAATACGTTGGACAACTTGATAATAACTTGCCGGCTCAAGTTTCGGATCACCAAATTTATTCCGCGGTAATCGAACGTCCGGGGCTACAAAATATTCTAATAACCGCCGATGTTCTCCGTATAAATTGAAAATCTCGGCGAAAGTATTATATAACGGTGCCGCGAAACTTTGTAATTGCTTCCCTCTCGTTTTTAACGACGGCTAACAGATACCTCGGGATCACGAGACATAATCATCGCTGTATCTTCGGCATTGCCGCTATCGTTTCCCTTCCGCCGTGCTCCAATCTCGCGTTATACCGCGACATATTTGATCCGCGCAATCGTCTCGTCGCAGGCCGCTCGCGACCCTGCTAATTGGGACAAAGGGGCGAATCGGAGCGCCGAAAGAAGAGATAAACTGAAGCATCGCTTGCCAGGGGAAGTCGTTAACGCGACGGGGATCCGGTGAAAAGGGAAAAAAGGAGACGTCTTAGTGGAACGATCGCAGGGAGAGGGCCGGCTGACGTCGACGGAAAAGCCCCGCGGATCTGTTTTCATTAAATAACTCGCTAATTAAGACGAGCACGGCGGCCGCGTATAATTCGTGGAAACGTTTCGCTGGAGCAGCCCGAGGAACAAAGGGCGCGGTAAGTAACGTTACATTAACGAGAAAAAGTATTAGGTTAAAAAACCCGTGAAAGGAACTTATTATTCCGGCAAGTTTTTTAAAGCATCGCGTTTCATGCCATTCGCGCGGCGGGCGGCTATACGCGCGGGGCAAGAGCCGAGCCGAGAGTATATCTCGAGGAAATCAAATAACCCGCGTCGCGCCGCACGCGGCCAGGGGGGGTTTCAGTTTTACGGTTATTAATTAACCGATACCAGATTTCTGCATTAGCACACTGTCCCCGCTAATGCACGGAATACAAGTACCCGGATAATGTGTGTCCTTTTCGCGGCAGATGGATGCGCCCGATACCGGAGACACTGCTGCGCGCGCGCATGCCTCGATAGCAGTTACCCGCGCTGTCACCGGTGCCACGTCGCAATTTCGCGAAAGGAGGCTCGAAACTCGTGAATTTCGCACCAGTAAAATTAGTATTTGGAGTGGAAATTTCTCTCACGCCCTCGCGACGTCACTGTCGCGATCAGCATTTGGCTACTCCGGGACTATGGCTGCTCGTGATCTTGCAACGCTAAGTAGCGTGTCGTACGCTGCCTACAGGCAATGGCCAGCCCACGAGGTAGCCAGCTGAGTCGCCGGAACGCCAGCAGGAATCATCTGGTAGGATTTCGAAGAGGTCGTCAATCGAGCGTGGAGTCAAAGGCTGAAAGGAGCCACCGATGAGGTGGTTCGCAGCCACGCGACATGGCAGACGCGTCATCCGTGCGACACTCGGATTCCCAGACGGCTCGACACCTAACCTTCGGCGATGCTTTACGTTCACGGTTCTCGGTGGCGCACGGTGCGCGATATCGCGTCGTGTGCCCGGTCCTTTTCGCTATTTCCGGCGCTATCCGTCAGGCCCGGTTACGAAGACACCCCGACGACGCCCCTCCACGAGGGCAATGCGTCTTTCACAGACGGTGTGCGCCGAGTTATGCCCCTAAAGAGGTTTCTATTTAGATCACCACTTCCCGCCGACACGTACACTCGTCGTCGTTCTCTTCTTCTTCTTCTTCCACCACGACTGGCCCCTCCTTGTCCCCTGGCGTTGGCTCCTCTTCCTCGTGTTTGCCGACGTTGTCGTCGTTCCTCCGTTTCTTTTGATGCTACTTAGCGGCGTGAGAAAAGTCTGGCTAACGAAGGTAGCCGCCTCCTGGCTTGGCTCGCACATGCCGCGCGTTCGGGACGGGCAATCGCGTTTAACGATAAATTTCGTAAATCTTCGCGATGCTTCCCGGAAGGAATTCAGACGACACGCCCGGGGCGGCGTCTGTCACAGCCAGCTCCCAATGAATTATGCGTTGGACAATGTTTCTATTCGGTCAGCCGCTACTTCCCGGTGATATTCTCGCGCCTCGACCCGCTCCTCGCCGCTGATGATTCAACGAGCATGCTCCTCTCTGCTGACAACGCTTTATAGTATCCTAGGCTGAGAAACGTAATAAACACTTATGGGTACATAGTGAATTATACAATTTATTTCGGCAATGCGTTCTGCGTGCAACTCCCTCTACATACCTACCGTCAAGGACCCAGTTCCTGATCACTTAGGAATAACTACCGCGGGTTTTTAATTTTGTAAAGGGAAAACTTAACCAAATTTAAAAGATTTTTTGTTATTTCCGTAAATCTATGTTTTATCTTCAATTTGGTATTAAAATAAGTGCACGCATGATAATAATTATCTTATAATTTTCTGATCACCTTCACACGTTTTACTATGAGCCATCAAATTTTGCGTATAATTTTCAAAATGCTTCATAATTATTTAGTAATTTGTTAGAATAAATTTGTCTCATAATAAGCTTATTATTTGCTTTATTTTCCTAAACCGATCGGGAACTGGGTCCTTGACGGTACCATGTTTTATAGTCTTGCTTTTGGTGGGGTGGAGATTTCGACTTTGCGTAGGAAGTGAAAGCAGGAATGACTACAATGTAATTTATTTTGGACACGGTGGATATGTACTTACAGAGGGTGGCTGAATTGTTATTCTCAAAACATATATTCTTCAAAATCTGTGAAAGTCGTGGCTGTGATTAAAGTAACAATGCACGAATGTTATTGTTTTTTCATTTATTGATTAGCTACAACACCTGCAACATTGTGAGTAATTTTTTTCAACATATAAATCTTATTTATTTTCAAAGGGCGAGGGTAAAATTATTACAAAAATACAGAAATAACGGAGAATATCGTCAGAGTATGGCAGAATATTCCAGAACTGCAGGGAGTAGCCACAGAATGCATTGAAAGCATGCCACGCCGAATCCAAGCCGTCATAAATGCTAAAGGCGGAGTCACCAAATATCGAGTAATTCTATTTCTCTTACAATATAATCTTGAACCTGGCGAATAAAAAGTTACCACTTTTTCGATTTGTTCTATTTTTATTATTTTTTTTAGCATACGTATGGGTCTGTGGTATGTTTAATATCCATATTCTGATGGAGAATTTAAAGCTGTATAAAACCCAGATAAATTGGAATTTATTTAACTGACAAACAATAGTGTTATATGACATTGAACGGGGTAACACATTTTTGGGGCCGACAAAAAAGCTACCGCTTTTAGGTTGTCCTAAAAGCAAAGGGTTGCCCCCACATAATATTAGGTTTTATTTATTAATGTTCAAAAGTGGTAACTTTTTGTTGGCTTTAAAAGAGAGTTGTCTTGTTTAATGTTGTGTAGGGTTTTTGTTTGTTAGTTAAATCAATTCAATTGCAGCTGGGTTTCATACTTTTAGAATATGTATATTAGGCACATACTGCAATGTTGAGTTGATATTGAAAAGTAATAGAATTAGGATGAGGTCGAAAAAGTGGTAACTTTTCTGTCCGCTGCTGTATATACCTAAATGTATTTAATATGCATTCTTAAACACATATACTGGTATTAAAAAATAATATTAAACCATTAGAAACGAGACATCTAATTTATTCCATCGCGTAAACTTACAAGATCTCCAACCTTTTTGTTCGAGTATAATAATTTCATCACCCACTGTAGCTCCGTTTTTCAGTTAGATCCTTTTAGTGTCTCGGGGTAATTTTCTCGAAGCCTTCCTAGTCTTCTTAACATAGAATTCTACCGGTCCGGTAATCTCCCATTAAAATTCGACCGCCAACTTAATCTTTAGTACGTATCATCGCGTACAATCTCCACATGAAATTCTCAAAGCCACCGACGGAAGAGCTTGATTGGGGAACCTGTAATTAACGAAACGCCTGCGACTTGTCGTGCCCCGCGTTGTTGTTCCGAAGGGCAGTGAGCCCCGTTAATTTTAACTGATAATTAAACGGGAAGAATTCGTCTCTCGCGGGCCACGCGCGGCGAGCATCACGACCAAAGAGGCTTCTATTTAAGCCGCGGCGCGGGGCTCGACGCGCGTATACGTGTCATCTCTCGCTTTTGATCTTGACAGGTGAACAACGTGAGAAAAGTCTTATTAACGAGGCGTTTTTAGCGGCGGACGGTGCCTCGGCGCGCGAGGACGTGCTTCATAGCCGTCGTAAATACACGCTGATCACCGGTGACAGCCGCAACACTCGGGACAAATTCTCCGCCCTCCGCGTCCCTCCGCCGAAAGCACGCGCGCGCCCGCGACCGGCCGCGCCGCGCACGTTAATCCGTAATTACCTGATTACATATTTTATTGTCGCGCGAACTCTGGTACCGTTTGCCGGCCGCATTTCGAATTATTTACTTGGCAATTGCATTAATTATATCGTCAATAATTAATCCAATTACGAATGAATACTGTCGTTGTCTATTCCATTAAATAGTTTCGTTTCGTCGACCCGGCTGTTATTGTTCGCGTCGTTGTTAACTCTCCAAGTAACCGTTTATTTTCCGTTGTGTTTAACCGGGGCCCCGTTTAATTAGCTGATTTTACTGGCGTTGCCTCGGCTTTATCGTCGCTACCGCGCCGCTCCCCCGCCGCGGCCGACCCTTGCTCCTCTATCGGCTCTGGTATCGACCGTCCTCCTTCGCCAACTTTCTCCCGGTAGTCGCGGGGAATTAGCGGATTCGAAGGTTTCGATCGGCGCTCACCGTGCTCGTAAAGACGGGCCGAGAACTGTTTGTTCAGCGACGAATAAAAGCGGGGAAGCGCGCGCGGCGGCGGCGGCCGATTGCCTTAAAGCGATAGTTTCGAGCGCGCGGCCACGGGGAGGGACGCGCCGCGATAAAGGACAGTGATGTATGGATCGGCGCGCCTGTTCCGTGTCGCCCTGTTTAGTAAATAGCCGAACGGACTTCCCCCTCGTCTTCTTCATTGATTCTGCTTCCTTTTTTCGCCCCATCCCGGTCGGACTCTTTCGCGCCGTAGAAATCACTGATACACCCGCTGTACTTTGCGTCGGAAAACGATAGCTCTGAATTTACTTTCTCGCCCTCTTCCATCGTTCCCTTCCTCTCTCGTTCCCGTTACCACCCTCTCCCCAACGCTCTCTCGCGGTCCCTCCTTCCCTCTTCCAGCCTTCCTCTATCTTTCCCACCCCTCTGTCGTCCTCTTTTTCCGTTTGTTCCGCTCTCTCTCTCTCTCTCTCGTTTTCACGCCGTCCCTCTCTCTTCCCCCCCTCGCGCTCCCTTCCTTCGCCGCCCCTGCTCCCTCCTTCCCTCCCCCCCCCCCCCCGGCGGTGTACACTTTTATCTGCAATACATATTGAGCACGGCATAAAATAAATGCGCGGCGGTCGAGCGAGCGAGCATTTTCCATATAACGTAAAAATAATACGGAGATAAAGCAATGTATTACGAATTATGTAAAAGTAAAATTTGAATTTTAATTAATTGGAGGGAAAAACGTTCGGTGTACGGTATCCAGTAATTACGCGGCCGGGTCGGACGCGGGCGGCGGCGAGGGGCGGGAAAAATTCCATGCCATCGTCCGCGAAATACGCCGTAATAAATATATTTGATTTCCGCGATGTTTCGCTGCATACTTCGAATTTTGCTTCTATTTTTTATCAGCCGTAGAAGATGGGCGGGGCGCGGGGGAACGGGGGGGGGGGAGATAGGGGCGGGGTACGTTAATTGATTCATGCGCGCACCGTTTCTAATTAAAATTGCAACGATTTGCGAATCCACGCGCGACTTTCCGCCAATATTTAACGTTCCTCTTTTTTAAAATAATAATATTTTCGCCTGCTCGCCCCGCCCGGCTATTCAGTCGACGCGGGGCATATTTTAATTTCCAATCGAAACGGGGAATTGTCCGTTTCATTAACCGTTCATTTTTACCGAGCCGTCTTTGATAGCGGCGAGCGCGTATTGCTCGCGCACCGGAACGTTTTAAACGCCCACCCTCCCTCTGTTTTCTGCTTATGGTATTTAGCGACTCTGCCGATCGTCGTTGCCCGCTTCAAATCCCGGCCTGCACTGCGAGGCAGTTGATAATCTCGCGCCGCCCGTGCAGGTGGAGGGCATTTAATAAGCCGCTCGCGCGTCGCTTGAAATCGAAAGCCACGAAGGAAGCTCCAGAATTCGAGAGATTTATTGGTTTTTTATTGATTCCGGAACCGTAAAGAGGGATCTTTTGCCCCGTCGCCTCCGGCGTAACCGCAATCCCTGAGGACATAATTTAGAATTTGTATATATATGAAATGAGATTGGGAATTAGGACTAGCGAGAAGATTAGACCTCTGGTGGCGCTCGTCGACACTAAGTCGCAATACCGTGGTGGGGCTGGGACGCCACAAAGCATCAACTGCTTGCACGATCGTCGGACGGACACGGGGACGTCGCGAAGAAATAAATCCGTCGGCCGACGACCTATTATACGTGGCGTTACGAACGATTAACGCGTCGGTCGAACGGCAAAAATCCGGCCGTAAACGGGGAATTTTTCCCACATTAGAGCGCGGCGTTTGAATAAGAAGTACCGTTCAGCCTCGCGTCACGCGGCCCTAACAGCTATGAAATTAAATGAAAATTAACCATTTTCTCCTACCCACTCCGTCTGCCCGTCCTCCATCTTCGTTCCACCGTTTTGCCTCGTACCTACGACATATGCCCGGGGCCATTCTCAGCCGCCGCTTTCCCGTCTGTCTTCTCTATCGAGAAAGTTCGTAATTCGCCGGCGTATTAGCGTGAATTACGTTATTACGTCTCGTAGCCTCGCGTACAGTATTTCGCGGCGTTAAAAGCCAGATGGTAATCAGAGATAGCGCGAGTTTATTAAGAAACAATTTGTCGCCGGATGTTCGAGAAGAAGTTTCTAATCGATAAGCGGATGCATGGATGTAGGGTAATTGTGGGATAGTTGCCGCACCTTACGCAAAATTCTCACCGTGTCTAAATTTTGCAATGAACATTTTTTCCAAGGATACACATTATTAGTTAAACATCTTGTCCTACCACTAGCATTAAAGAAAATCAAAATTTTAATATTTGTCCAGCTTAAAAAATTGAAACTAAAAACATCCATTTTTTAGGAGAAACGCCGCATGTGCGGGAGTGGTGCTGCATTTCGAAAAACATTTAATTTTCCATTTAAACTTGTTAATTTTAACTTTTTATTTAAAAAAATAGTAAAAGCAAAGTAAAATGCAACATCTTTTTAATTTATACAGTTACAAAATACAATAAAATTGGAAAAATAAATGGGTACAGATATTATTTCTGCTTTTCTAAATTTAATTGTCTTTTCTTCTTCCTTCCACATTCATTACACATAAAATAAAAATAAAATGTAAAAAAAGAATAAAAAGCCCACGAATATGGATTATCAAATTTGTCATTGAAAAATGAATAATTTGCCGTGAGATATCACGGTATCTATTTTGAGACACTTTTTTTGTATTTCATCATTTAGTTGACTTAGGTAGGGTAAACGCACCAATAAATGAACACTTAAGGCTAATGAATAAACACTTTTATAAAATTATGTTTGCAGCGTAAATAATTCCACGTGCTGCAAAAATTGTTTAGATATGAAGCAAGAACTTAAAAGAAGTCTCTAATTAATTAGTGGCTTATTTTAATAACTTATTTTACTCATTTTAATATAAAATGTCCATTGACTGGTACGTGTTCATTTACTTGTAAATCTACCCTACCTTCCGATACAGTGCGCATAAAAGTGCGGCATCTATCCTAAATGCTCGGAAGAGACGCCACACTTTCGTATTTCCAAGTGCTATGTCGAATATGACTTATTCTGGCCGAGAAATATTCCACAGAGTTCCTTTAACGTATTACAAAAGTTATATGACGAAAAACTATGAATTTTTAACTACTACGATAGCAAAAATAAACTCGACGCATAACTATTGAGGCAAAGTGCGGTACGCTTACCTCGAAAAAATAGCAAAATCTTTAAAAGTAATAGAAACACGTTCTCGCTTATTAATCTAACCTAAACGAACAGCCTAAAGCAAATAAAATCGACAGTGTTGCATTTTATTACCGGTAACCCTGAAATACCGAAGGTGCGGCACCTCTCCCACAATTAACCTACGAGTTATTTGAAACTCAAGGGGCGTTCGTGTTCTTCTACAAAAAAATGTTACAAATTCGTGTGTTCGACGAATAATGGTCGGAGAATGTCGCTCCAGGCGATCGAAGACGCGAAGCGTTCCCGAAATATTACCGGCGCGCCGTGCCGGGGGAAATTTCTAATTGCGCATTGCCGAGTTAAACAAGGCTTAAACCTCTTCATATGTCGCTGTTGACGAGACGACACAAACACTGTTGAAATGCACGGGGGGCAAAAGCCCGGGCAGGAAGGGCTAGGTTTACTGCTAATTGCCGTTGTATTACAACGACCAGTCAAAGGCAGGCTCTCGACTCGTAGAGTGGCGACCGAACCTTCCATCTGCGTCCCGAGTCCCAGTAGTTGCCTCGTATTACACTCAAAACTCTAACAGATACTTGACGATAGGTTGAACGACGGCCGCCCTTTTATTCGATTCCAATCATCGAGCGAGCAAAATTGTACATTCTTAAATGCTTTTAATTCCAGTCGATAAGTTATCACGTCCGGAATTCGAGTTTTTGATTTTTGATTGATTCCGGAACGTAAAGGAGGGATGATATCTTGCCCCGTCGCCTCCGGCGTAACCGTAATCGGCGTAATCCCGAAGGCCGGTTAACGCTTTTTGGAGTAACTGTGCGGGGCGGATGGATTTTCTCGTCTTGGGACCGTCAGCCAGACTACTCATCAGTAGGGCTACACAGCTGACGGCCTCTGCCCCAGACACACACGGGGACACAGGGGTTATAATTTGGAACTTGTATATATATGAAATGAGATTGGGAAATAGGGACTAGCGAGAAGATTAGACCTCTGGTGGCGCTCGTCGACACTAAGTCGCGATACCGTTAAGGAACTAGTTTCTGATCAGTTTAGAGGGCTTCCCGCTTTAATATTTATTTTTAACCTAATAAAACTTTAAATCATAAACTTTTTTTATACTAAAAGATGAATTAATGTTTAAACTTTAAGGAAAAATTTTAAAAAGTTGAAAATAAGTATAATTTAATTATTTATAAGGTACGGAATACTAAGGTGACTAGGAACTAGTGTTTGATCAATTAAAAATACATGGGGACTAATTTTTGATCGGGTCAGGAACTAGTTTTTGATCATCAGCTGAAATACATGGGAACTAATTTTTTGATCAGGTTAGGAACTAGTTTTTGATCATCTAAAATACATGGGAACTACATAATCGGATACTAATTAAAAAGAAAGTACCAAATAAACTTATTTTTAGTATTATACCATCTAAACTTAACTTTTTTATAATTTTATAATGGACTAACCTAATTTTTATTCAGGTGATCAAAAATTAGTTCCACAAGTAAAAAGTGGAACTAAATAATGATCACTGACTTTTAAAGTAAAATAATACACATAATACTAAAATTCTTGCGCTATATTGTAAAGTAAACTATTGTAAGCAAAATGTATGAAAATAACCTTTAATCGTCGATGGTGATCTCTTACTTCGAGCAGTAAGAGATGGCGTTCAACAGGCACTTTCTTCAAGTGGGTTACCTTACACATTTATTTTCACGAAAACTAACAATACCAGCTGCTTTCACAGACAAAACATATATTTTTGAATAATCAATTTTTATGTTAGTAATTATGTCAAACAATTATTTATTAACATAAACTTAAAAGAACAATTTATTTCATGAACTGATAAAAATTAGTGCTTGATCAAGAACTAGTTCCTTAACGGTACTGTGGTGGGACCGGGACGTCACAAAGTACTACACGCACTGTTCGATCCCCGTAGAACTCAACCGGAACGCATTTAAACATCTTGAGACCAGAATCAAAACGGAGGGTTCGTTCGACGACCGAAGTTGCCTTTTCTCAAAATCCGCAAACGTTGAGTACCTACCTACATTCCGAAACGAACGAGCTAGCAAGCATTTAGCGAAGTGGTCGGCGGTCGTGCGCGATCGCAGACGAGATCCCGTCATCCGATAGCCGCGTGGCAGTAATTTATTGAATCTGCCAATAACATTCTTCACGTTAATCAGCCGGTGCATTACGTCCGTTCGCGTGGACACGGGCGGGATTCTTTTTGAGGCTGCCGCGAGTGCGTCCCCCGGCTGGATTGCGGAATGTAGCCGAACGTTACCAGTTCCAGCGGTGTAATTTATCACGGGCACGTCTTAGGCATTATGCGCGGCCTGGCCGGTGACCGGGGTAACTCGAGGTCGGCGGGCATTAGGTTCTGACGGACACTCGATTACTTTATACGGCTCCCGCTAAAAATGACCGCGTATCGTCCCGGGACGAGCGGCGTGCATTATTCGCGCGCCGCCTATACCCGCCGGGGCAAAAGAACGAGTAATAAATTAATGTTCCCCCAACCGTCTGACGTTATCAAGCGGGCGATTACTGGAATTCAGCCGTCGGAGGAGGACGCATTGTCGTAACCGATGCTCCGCGGGCTTGATTAAACGACAGGGGCAATTCTGAGTGACGGAGCTTGATTAAATTTCTGACTCGGCAGCGCTAAATATAGCGGCGTTCCTCGATCATGGGATTAATCCCGTTCCGGTTTGTTTCCACCGAGCGATTGCCCCGCGGTGCGGCGTTTTCCGGGTGCCTGTGGCCGGGGAACGGCGCGGCCGGCGGTCGGATCCGGATCGGGAAAGGGAGGTTAACGCGAAAGTTAATAGGGAACTAAACCGTGTAACGTTGACAGCCAGCGAAATCTTAATCATCGTAAACGGCCCGGTACGACGGTCTGTGTAACGAAGGCTTTCAAACAAACGCCGCAATGATTCTGCAATAAAGCCTCGTCAACGTGCCGCAGCCCCTTACAGGCTTATCTCTTTATTCCCCGTCGTAATTTATAACTTCGTTACACGAACCCGCGACTCCTGATCGAAATCTGAAACGAACCGCTCGATATCACCTGCCCCCTTCGGCCATTGTGCCTCCTCCGCGCTCCATTGTCCCGCGGGGTCGGGGGAGCCGGGGACAGGGCAAAATATTTGGGGCGCCGCGCGCGTAAGCAGCGCGCCGGGCCCCTGGCAATTAAGCACGGATGCGCGGTCGCGTTTCGCCGGATCCCGGCCAGCATCGAGCTGCCCACGATCGGGAGATCTTAAAAGCGTTTAAAGCCTCACCTGCCCAATCTGCATAATGAGAAGCATCCATTAGCCTTCGCGGATTCGACGTCCGAGGGATCAAGAAGGGGGCTGTTAGCTTCGAGCTATTAGCCGCTTCAAATAATAACTATCGATTACTTTTATCGATCGGGCGGGATAACTTAGCTGTTAAGCAGTTCTGCAACATCGCTAAGATGCGAATTTCTATCGGATGAAGCTTCCCTCCTGGGCGGGGGGACGACTTGCATGGCCGGTGGAGTATATTTCTTGGAAATGAGCCTTCGTTCGCAGAAGTAACTTTGTTTCTTTGCAACTTTTCTACTTGCACACTTAATATCCTACCCCACACTGTTACGCGCTGTGACGAGAAGCGAGACGAGTCTGATAACTGCTCTATCAATTTCTATAAAAAAAACAGACTGCATCGCGTATTGGTAGAAAGTTGCACCGCCAGGTGTATTTAGATTCTACCGCTATAATCGGTTGATCAGCTAGGAAGATACGTAGGGGAGAGGTGGGATGAAAGGGACACGTATTGAAATGGACATTGCAATTATCTGAAAGATAAAGGATCTTCCCACGACGAAAGTATTTTCATTTTGTAGCAACACTAATACATGCCCAAACACGCCTAACTGCAAGTCGCTGCCATTTCAGAGATGGCGGTGATACACGATTGAATTTTATCGTGCTTCAAAGTAAAATTTTGTATGTTCTTTCGAAACGTTTTGCCAAGTGCTGTTACCAATGACTGATTTCTTTATTATTACATCTGGACTGATATTTATTCAGGAACAATAAGCACATGTTAAATTATCGTTTGTTTAATATTGTAACTGTAGAGATTAGATTTTCAATTGTGTTGTCATATTTATGAATGGGACACAAGAAGTATTTATGAAAGGGACACCCTTTTCCTACGTGTTCCCATCAAAATCTTACTATGATAAACCGAACATTGGTAGTAAAAGAATATTTATCACACGTCAAGATGTTTTTGATCAATTTTGGTGCCAATTAAGATCTTTTAATTAACATAGTTTGGATTAATTTAAGGATTATGTGTTTGGTTTTTAATGAAAGTATTATCCATTGTTTTTTAATGCGAGGATTATTTTTTGTTATTTAAGTATTTAAGCTTAATGTAACGTTTGTTACAAATATTTTGGCATTACCGTGGTATTTATGTAACTTGCGAAAAACGTCGACTTTGTAGACTTGTCGACATCAATACTGCGATTTCAGTACCAGCAGAAATCATAGTTAAAGGAATAATATTAATATTACCTGGTTTTATTACACTGTCCCATTCATAAACACCCATGTCCCTTTCAATACAGCCAATTTATGAAAGGGACAAAACACACTCTTTTGGAAAGCGAAAAATAAGACGTGTAAATATAGAGAGAAGCTCAATAGGACCGTGTACTGTTATAACCAGATAACTGGCCTTTCTAATGTGACCAATTAGAACTCGAATGGTTATTTAGTTTTTTTACTATCTGGTCCTAAACAGAAATGTCCCTTTCATCCCACCTCTCCCCTACGTTCGCGTATCCCGACCCATCGAAGCCACGCGGTTCGCAGCTTTACCTCTCTCCTCGCTTGTAAATCACCAGACTCGGGACGTTGCATTACACCTCGAGTGGATGACCTCATTACTTGTTAATGCTCGCCCGCACGATGCTCCTTCGCGGCGGGCACGCGAGCCCGAAACCTTATTTATATTGCAGCGCGCTGCCCCGTGAATGTTTGAAAAACTTTGTATCTTACGCGTGCCCTCGTGTTTCCCCGTCGTCCGCAGCAACGCGTCACCATGTATTATTCGAAGATGCAATTCGTAGATTGCATCCCAATTGCGTCCAGGCGTCGAGCCGCTGCCTTATCGCCGAGCCACGTGCTACGTTCAGCTCTCGGCGTTAATACGAGAACGCACGAAACCAAGACGCGTCCGTGGAAATCGGTGTTAAAATAAAAAAAACGGAAGTGGAAATCAAGTAGAATCTCCTGCGTGATTCGTGTTGCTCCTGAAGCGTCGAGGACGCAGGGGAAGCGGAACGGCCGTGCGCAGACACGTAAAACCATGTCGTTCCCTGGTCAGACAGTAGATTCCGACTTGCGACATTACCATAATCCGGCGGCTTAATCTACTTACTTCCACAAAGTAGATCCAGCCGAGGCCGCCCGGTTGCGCGGTGCTCGCCGGGCGTTGGTAAAAATCCGCAAATGGAGAAGCGATCTACCCGACGTCGCGAAGCGAACGGACGTATGGTGTTTTCGTATAATTATTCTATTCCGAACAGCTCCGCATGCGGAAGCTAATTCAGTTTGCCCGTCGATTTCGATCAGCATCTTTCTTTCACGACCGAAACTCTGGCCCTCCGTTTAAAACAGAACGATATCATTGCTCTCTCGCAGTGAACTTTGATAGAGATCTGGTGCGTCTATAAATTCTATTTACATACTTGAATCACTCCTTTCGAGGCTCGCACCAATGGAGCTTCCAGCGTTTAGGTATCTCGTTTTCTCCTGCAAGGCAAGGTTCTCTATTTTCTTCTTCGCCTATTTGCATCGCACAATTATCTCGCGAAGCGTTCGAATGTCGCAGCATCAGTCTCCGCCGTTCCGCAGGGGCCGAGGGTGCGCGCGGAAGTGCATGCCTTAAAAGCAAAGGCATTGCCGCATTCTGGAAGTCGGATCGATCGTTGCCGTTGATCGGCGAACAGAGGAGGTCGCAGACAGTAGGCCTTGCGCCTTCCATTAGCTTTCATTTGTTTGGACAGCCGGTCCCGTGTCTCGAACTTAAGAGGACCTGGCCAGGGGCACGGGGGAGGGTTTGTTTTCTATCGATACCGTGGTCGATCGAAGCCAGCCGGATTCCCGATTAGCATCGTGGATTCGACTCGCTTTGAGCCTCTCGACCCTTCGCCTTCAGCTTCTTCTATTTGGTCGATTGCCTGTACTGCGACCGCTTTGCCTATTATGTATCTCGCTTCGGCTAAATGGTTCGTTTGTGCTTGTGCACCGTAGCTGTGTCTCTGTAGATGGGACTTGGAAATGTGCACACGATTTTCTCAGAGAAAAGGGGGACTTTAAAGTATCTTCCCGTGTCTAATGCTTTAACCAGGAAAGGGTCACGTATACAGTGTCTACAATGAATGTTTCTTAATTGGAAGCTAATTGAATGCGCGTGAAATAAAATAGAAAATGCGCTCCCGCGGGGGTGGTTCATTCAGACGTATGATCGGTAATCATCGTTTGCACAGTTGCACAGTTGCTTTGCATTATTTTTGCCGCGATGCGCGGAAATTACCGAGATCATTAGCGGTACAAAGTATAAGCTCGTTTAACTCATTCGCTGCGAGGGAACCCTGCCAAAAAGCATTCCCATCGCGCGGACGCACTGGAATGTTTATTACACCTCGCAGGGATGCAACATCCACGCGTATCTGCGATATTTCTTGCATTCGCGTCCAGGATCACTTCGGGCTGTCGAGGAAGAGGCAACGAAACGCGGAGCATCGAATCGACAGACTTCCGAGGAATTAAGGGGCACGTCAGACTGATTGACGTGTTCTACGTTGACTTGTTTCCCAAGCAAGCAACGCCCATTCATCCCCCGTCGAATGGGAAGACAATCCGTCCGAGCGGAAAAGGCTGGAAATGAAAATACACGCGATTACGCGGCTCCTCCGAGCAGCCAGATAAATCAATTCGCTCTAACCGACCATTAACCCGAATTAGTCTCGTGTAATCACTTATTCCTCCGCGATTCCCACGCGGAAATGCTCTCGCCGAGGCGGCGATCGTTTCCCACAAATCAAAGGAAACGCCGAAAGTGTGCGGCGCACGCGGGACGGCCCCGTGGAACACTCGAATCCTATTTTCAGCGATCGATATCCGCCAGGGGTATCGCGGCGCGTGTACAAGAATAAAGTGGTCGCGAAGGAAAGAGAGGTTGACAGGAGGAGTTTGTCAATCGGTTAGAGCGTCGCGGTTAAGTGGTTAACATAGGCTCAAGATTAGAGAGTAGATGCGGCGATTTAAGAGCTGTCGTTTAACGCTAAGATGTTTTCATTAGCGGAGGTCCGCTCGGGCGTGCTCCTCCGCGGCGGCTTGTAAATTCGATCTTTGCTCGCGAGGGGATCGAGGAGCTGGTCCTCGGGCAGCGTAAGCCCACTTTGTCCCCTTTCCCCTGGGGACCGCTTTTCTGTGAATTATTCGGCGACTCGAGATGCTGTTAAGTGGCATTTTCTTCTAGAGTTGGATATCATGCGTGCAGCATCGAATGTAGCCGTAGAAAGGGGCACGGGGATGCCACATTTCACTTTGCATCTCACTTTATAACCGTAGGTTCACACTTGCCTTAAAGGGGCCAGTCCACTGTGACGGTTTGAAAAATTAAGCTGTTTTTAAAGATATTTTTTCTCCGTAGATAAAACATATAATGCAATAAATCTTTTTGGTATTCATTAAGCTACTCTTATATTATACACAAAAAAAGTTACAAGAATTTCTTTAATTCGTTTTAAAACCTTAAACGCGATTATCTCGAAGCAACGTTTTTTCAACTGGTGCAGGTGATGGCAAAATAACTGTTTGACCAATCAGTCTGAAATTTTTACACATTATTCCGCACGTCAGTGGCTATGGCCGGGACCACGGAAACCTTTTTCGATTAACCATTTCATACTTTTCACAAGGCAAAATGATTGAAAAATTCACCGTATTTCGACACTTCAACTTCAAACCCCCGCCATTTCGTTAATTTTTTATCAGTAAAAATAATCCTGGTTCCGGCGATAACCACACTCATAATGATCACAACGTACTTTGAATTTTTTGTTTCAAATGCGTCGTTCTCCCGGAATCGCCTGCACCAGCATTACATCGCTTTCTTAAGGCGTTTACATCAGTGCGATATGTATTTAAAAAAAAACTGTTAAAAATTTAAAATAGATTTTTCTTAATACTGTCAATAAGTGTACTAATAGGGTGATTGTACCTAATATCGCCAGGCAAAAGTTAAATCGCTGTCAATTGAATAATAATTGATATTTTTGCATGCAGTTGGTTTCAAAGTAAAGAGAAATTATTCATCTTTCATGTAGTATAAGTTAGAATCGTTGAAACCTACAAATTTTTAATTAGGACTCAAAAAACGTGAGAAATGCAAAAATCGGGTCCTGAAAAAAGTGTACCTAATATCGCCACCTCAAGAAATATTGATTAATTCATGTATATATGAGTTTTTTAAGTCATTTTCACACGTGCTTTTATTATTTCTTGCACTACAAATGTATTTTTATCCATCTTTGATTTTATTTTTATTCGAAAAATATAGAATTTAAAAATATAGAATTTAAAAATATAGATGTTTAAAGTATTTTATTTTTTACGTTCCGATGTACATATTCGACAAATAAAGTCATTTTCACATGGGCTTTTATTATTTTTGCTGTATAAATGTTTCTTATCGGTAGGCGGTATTGGGAACACACATACTGCTACAAGAAAAACATTATTTTCATTATAAAAACTATTTGAATCGATTACAGTCCTTAACTACATCATTAATTAGGTTTTTCTAGTAGATATTCTTGCATTTACGGAATTATTAGACTTACCTTCTCCGAATGGGATGTAAAATTGTGACAGTCCAATAAATTTTTACACTATTAAGATTCACTAAAATACTTCTCTTTCTGTAATTGTTGATCACATGACGCTGCAATATGTCTTCCTGCATATGGTTAGGTTCTAATTGAGTGCATAACCGATAAATTTTAGTGCTCACTTTGCGAGATATAGGGGGTGGCGATATTAGGAACACTGGAGATATTAGGTACTTACACCCTAAGTAGACAAAACATTATTTACATTGGGAATTCCGTTTACTAAAAAATAAATCCTAAAAGATGACAATTTTTCACGACTTCACAGTGGACTGACCCCATAAGTCCCCAATATCGCTCTGCAAGGCCGTTGCTCCCTGGCGCACTCAATTACATCCGGTGCTATAACTTCTACAATTATTTAAATTTCTTTACGAAATTTTGTTTAAAATGTTCATAAAGGACTTCGAGGATCGTTAAAAAAGAAAATAATCGATTTTTTTAAGCTGATAATAGCCCACTACTCCCTTAACCGAGCAGAGCGCGGATAGAAACGCTCATTCGACGCCGACTGGCTGATTGAATTCAACGATCGTGATTAATTAGTGAAACCGACGGTCTAATAGGATCGTTGTAATTTTCCCTCTCGATTTTCTCATTTTTCCTACGCCAGATCGTACGCGTAACCGCGCGCTCCGGGTACCCGCGGAGTTTGCCGAGCGGCTTGGAAACTCGGCCGATCGAGACGCGGAAATATGTTCGTTTTTCGTCGGGCCGCGATATTACAATTAATCGGTGTGCAGCGGGCGCGTTCGGGTCAACGCGTTATAATCGAATCGATAAATAAAACCGGACACGCCTCGGCCGCCTCCCCCGCGACTAGGAGTCCGTGCCCCCGCCGTTTCGATTACGCGATCAGAATTTCTGCACCCCTTTCGAGGAGTACCGACAACAACAAGATAAACGCCCCCCGTTTCGCGGACAGTCCTACGGCCGCCCTTATCTTAATTCATGGATCGCCACGCTCTATCGCCGAACCTAATAATCTCCGCTCGCCCCGCGCCCGGCCGGCTGAATTATCTTCAGATTCATTGGGAATCCTGAACGGCCGATCTCACGGCTCCGCTCCGTCACTCCCCCCGCTTGGCTCGCCGCAATATCCGCGACCCGCGCGAAGCGTGCCGAGATTAAAATTCGCCGCCATTAATTCACCGTGCCCGTGAACTAAGCTCCTTACGAGCCGGTTATCTAGGCAGAGGGGCAAATACACCGAAGGATAATAGAAACATCCTTCGCTTAATAACAACGCGATAGCGCCGGGAGACAGGGCCATTCTCGGTGAAGCCGAAGGTTAGGCCTCGCCCGGACACCAGCCGTATTCCCAAGGATGAACACACGCCAGGTAGACACGGCCCTGAGGCAACACCGGCGGACCTTGATAAGCATTCAGATTAGCGTGACGCCTCGAATGTGTTTACGTTTAATTACGCTAAGAGTCTCCATTAGGCTGGACCGCTGCCAGCTTCAATTCGGAGACCGGTCTGTTTTACCGAGCGTAGGTGCACCCACTTAACTTCTTTCTCCTCCCCCTCGTCATCCCCTTCGCCGCCCCCTCCTCTTTCTCCCTCTTTCCGTTCCCTCGATCCCTCTCTCCCCCCGCGTGTCCATTTCCCGCCCCAACCCCCTCCGCCCCGTCCTGCCCCCAGCCGCGTCTCCTTCGTTCTTTCTCACCGGTTAGATTTCCATTCCTCCTCCGTTGCATCCCTCCGCGGGGCTCCCTTCGTCTTTCGTTTCGCGGGCGAACAGAGGCGCCCGGCCGGCGTTCCTCCCTCTCGCTTCGCCGCCGGCTGCGACGGGGCAGCTTGCGAATCGCGCGAGACGGATCGTTCGCGACGGACGGACGGACCCGTCCCCGGCGAGGAGGCCTTCCGCCGGGCACCGTTTATCAGGCGATCTCGGAATGACAACCGGGCACTTGGCGAAACCGCGCCACATTGTTGCTATCTTAATGGCGATCGATTCCACTTAGCGGCCGTTCGAGGGCCGAACGCGTGTAAACGGGCGTATCTCGCGTCGGACGTGCGTCCACGCGGGCCGAGGAACGTGTCGGGAACCGTTCCTTCGTGCCAGCTGAGCCGTTTTAACGCCCGCCCCGTTGAAACGCCGTCAAGGCCCCGGCCAAATTTATTTCGCCCGTTAATAGCGCGGCGTAACTTGCGATAATGCAGTTTCCACGGTTTAAGCGAAGATGATTTCGGCGATACGCCGCGAACCGACCTTCGAATCCCGTCGAGGGGGATAATGGGAGGCCTCGGAGCACAAGTCTCCTATTAATCCGGAATTTATCGCACCCCCTGTGACTCGAGGAGGACATCCAGCTGAAGCGGCAGGCTTAAAAGGAGAATCGCCTAATTCTAATCAATCGCGAGCCTACGCCGTTGCATTTTCGTGGCATCGGTGGTGGGGGACAGATGGCCTAGCAAGAGCGTAGCAAAGGCCAGCAGAGGGGCGGGTGAGAGGGTGAGCGAGGAGGGGGGGCAGAGTTGGCGGAATTTAAAAGCGCTTTTAGCTTTTAGCCCGGGCGATACCGCTAAGAAAACGTTTTAGCGGATTTCATTTGCCCGTCGTCGCGCTCTTCGTAGTGGAGTTCTGAGACGATGGATCTCGGAAGACGGCCAGGGGCACGAAGGGGGGGTGGGAGGATCGTGGGGGGAGAGGGGACTGGTGGTTGGGTAGAGAAACCCGGCAAAAGGGTGAGAAAAAGAGGCGGCGGCGGTTGCTCAGAGAGACGCCGGCAACACTGGTTATTAAGTAGATGCTACATCGGTGGATGAATATTTAAGACGTTCAACAAGTTGCGGATTTTTCTTTAATCAGCCTTTAACCCGACCACCCTCTCGCCTCGCCCCGTCCTCCTCGCCACTTGCTCGAATTATGGTGGTAAGCGGTTCGAGCCGCTTACGCGGAGAGATTCGAGGAATCCGCGCGCGCTCTCTTTTCACCGTCGCCGACCCCGGCGGACGTTCCGTTTTGTAAGCGGGGATCAGTCCCGATGAATTTATTTATCGTCGATTTGTTATACACCCAAGCGCCGGGGGATCGGGCGCGATTAATTGCGCCGATTCCGCGTCCCTGGATCGATGGAATTAATATCGGAGCACGGTCCGAGGGCTTTTTAATGATTTCGCTGGCGCCGCAAATGGAACGTATTTTTACCCGGCAATTGTTAATGGAATATAACGTACGGTCGAGGAACGCTCGGCGCTTTCGAATATAACTTCGGACCCCCTCGCCGCGCCGTACGCCCCTTCTCCGGTGCTTCTTCCGAAGTTGCTAATTATTATATCACAAAAGCCCGATCAGTAATCAATCGACAGGCTCTCGCCGAAGTTAGCTGGCTACTTATTATAAATTGTTCGGCACTGTTGCCGGGCACGATCACGCCGCGGAGTTAGTTTTAACTTCGATCCGGGTTAACGAAGGCTGAAACGTTCGTTCTATAGCGATAGAAAAAGACGAGGTGGCGCCGTATCCATGCGTACTCCCCCCTTCCTTCGTTCGATATTCTCATTAGCGTGCTCTCAAACCGCCCCTCGTTCGCTGACGTAATCCAATTCTGGCGTTCAAGACACAGCGGGCCCGCAGACAAAACCCAAGTTTCTCGAAAACAAATTCGTATTATAAAGGAGATTGCGTTCTGCGGGGATCAGCGACGCCCACGAGGGTCTTGATACAGTAGGTCACCCCTTCAGCATTCCGATTTCCTTTTGTACCCGTACCCGCTAACTCTCGCGCTTAAGTAAGCTTCGTGTATTTATATAAATCTTTTTTTTATATTCCAGCGGTTGCTAGAGATCCACGTACGAGAGCAGAGTGGTATGTATAATTAAATTTGCATCTTGCATCGTGAATAGCATAGGGGAGACCGGGGCTAGTTGTTACATTTTTCAATTTTTTATTTTTCACTTTTTTTTTGCATTCCATATTCAATACTATCAATGACTCTCATTTAAAGTACGTTCTTTCCTCTACCGATGATCGCTATCGCATGTAATTAAACGAACACCATGACTTTGAAACAAGATATTTTGAAGGTCGAGACATGTTGTACCAACGTGCCCCCGAGTAGGGGCTAGTTGTTACACAATACGGGGCAAGTTGTTACAGGATTAAATTTTACGAAACAAGGCTTATTATGAGTAATATAATTATATTTTCTTGGACAAAAGTAAATTTATTAATGGTAACAATCTATTACAATAAATATACAATAAAACAACTATTTTAAAAAAAATAAAAACTACTGAAATCAGTTGCACTAATTATCGTCGTCCGTTTCATACGGGGACTCGCAATTAATGCATACGTAAAAGTGATTTTTAGGTTTTGCACACTTGTCATGTGCCCACTTTTTGCACTCTATGCGCTGAATCCACTTTGTGGAGCCTTTCTTTGAATTCGGAAAAGGAGAGTCATTTAGCGCGAAGCTACTACAGTGACTAGTGGTAACTAAAGGGTTAAATTAATGAATTAATTACTAAATACAATGTAACAACATGCCCCTTTCCCTCTGTAACAATTTGCCCCGGTTGATATAATTGTGTTTAAAAAGCTATAAGTTCATACCAGTTTGGTGTATTCTTATGTTCTTGATACAAATCTGTAGCTAAAGGGACACTGATTCAAACGTGGTAATATTAATTTACATACATTTATCTGTCTGTTCTGTAGAAAAGATTGAATTAGAAAGAGAAAAGTTACTATTAGTACCGAAAACACAAGAAACTGTAATAAAATGACAACGCGTGAACTGACTACAAACAAACAACATACACAACTGTGTATGGTTGAAACACATCAGCCACTTCATCGTCCAAGTGATAGTCCAAGCGAAACAAATTTAAACTGCTTTGTAGGTTGCCCCTACAATGTCTAACTGTCTACACTGAACTGTCTAAAGTCTGAGCACTGGTAGATCCGAGGTCTCGGTGCCCAACGAGTACGGTGAAATTAATTCATTATTTCTTCGTGACGACATAATAAGGGAATCCAGGCGGAAAGCCTTGGGATCTCGAAAGCCAACGGGGAACCAACCCCCTCGGCCCTTACTCGCTTGCTCTCGCAGTGATTTAAATGTGGCTCGCGCCAGCCGGATCGATCGATCCCTCGTTCCGTGTCCATCTGCCGGATTGGTTCGTAGCAACGGATAGGTCGATGGACAATCGGCAAGAATGAAGTTTTATTTGCCCCGTGTATTACTGTTCGTGAGATGGCGTTCCGCTAGGAACGCGGCAACCCACCCCTGGCTCCCACCCCCGGGCGTCGCGCTGTGGTAGTAACTGATTCGGCGTCCGTGATGCCGATGGTCGACGCTGGTGGTGGAAGGTTCGCGAAACACTCTAAATCCCCAAGGCAAATAGTTTTTCTTCGATATCCGTGGGCCAGAAACAAACAAGATTCTTTATAGACGGAGCAAACCACTCTTCTATAAGTACACCGTCCTATCCTCGTCCCCCGTGCCCCTCGCTCTCTTCCTCCCGCGGCGGTCCGTCTCTGCCTATGCGATCGCTCGTGCTCGCAAACTTTGCTTATGTCTTGCCACCCCCGCCGCCTCCCACGCGGGGGGTGGCACGCGTACGCTGACTTTGTTCGTCGGTGTACAGGGACTCGCTTGGTTTGTTCATAGAAATTCAGGGGGGTGGGCTGGTTGTAAAAAACTACCGCTTTTGTCCTCTTATCTGTGTCATCCGTGGTTTTCGTGTCTGACTGTCGTCCGTTTTCTCTAATCCTAATGCTAAGAGCGATAGGGGTAAACAGTGTAGTTATTGGCCACCTGGCAGTGATTGGCCTTTTGTTTAAAAAACATGAATATTAAGAAATAATGTACATTATGCCTTTTATAATGAACATATTCAGATACCTTGTACTTTCAACAATACGAAAAAATTAATGGCAATAAATAAAATTAATGATAATACTATTGAAATCACAACGGTGGGTAATTAACCATTACATTTATGATAATATTTCGACAAGAAGGTTTAAAAAGGTGATTGAAGCAATAATAATTTTCACAATGACTGCAACGAGCGAACACTGTTTCTTTCATACCTTGACCAATGAGACAGCCTAAACATGTCGCTACAAAGACTGATCGACAGATCACACATATACTGCCCTCCTTAGTTAAAACGTCCTATCTAACATTTTTTCATTTTTCAAGATATGTTGAAATATTTGAAGTTCCACATGTCTTTTACCTTTTAGGTAAAGTTGAAAAACCCTACGTGCTTCGTAGAGATCTAGAAACGGTCTAATTTATTCACCCTAACTGCTTTTCAGATCGTTTTACTAGTTTATAATGTCCTATGTGCTGTGCAGGAGGCAAATTCTTCCAAAGTAGACGTTTGTGAAATGGACATCACTAATTTTTTTGATTGGGAAGACTTCACTTCTCAGCACAAATTAAAAAAAATTTCTCCTAGACCATATCTTCATGATTTTGTACATGTTCAATTCACAAGAGGGGAAAAAATCATAAAATATAAAAATGATTTTTCTGCTGAATTTCAGGAGTTAAATTTTCTTAATGCAAAAGCAATGAAATCTAAATTACCAAAACCAAAAGCCAGAGTTCAGTGTAAAGGAATTTCAGCAGAGAGAAAAGAAAATTTAATTTCGAAATTGAAGCCAATCATGCCAGCCAATCGGCTTGCCTTTTGGGAATCATTAAAAGTATCGAATAATAATGACGATGATGATTATTAACTTTAAGCCGTTATGTTCATCTCTATGTTTAATTTGTTCGTATGTTTAAGTTATATGTATATGTTTATGTTGGTATGTTTATTTTTAATTACCTAGTTTATGTCAATGTTACTTTTGTTTAAGTTGTACATTTAAAAGTATGAATTAAATACGATTTCAAGTGTTTGCTATATTAAAGTATCCTATCTTACTTTCTTTACTAAGTTAAAATATCCTATCTGAAACATTTAATTAATTGCTACGTTAATAATACATTATATGCCGGTACACCTATGACAAAAAATTATATTAGGCTGCTACGAAATAATGACTACATTTTTAAATTAAATGACGAAAAACAAGGACGGCACAAAGGAAATTATTAAACTTCAGTTTTCTCGGATGTTTCGAAATGTCAGATAGGACGTTTTAACTAATGAGGGCAGTATACTGCGCGACACTATTTTTTGCCGAATATATGATTTATGTATACATTAATTGAAAAAAAATGCCCAGAAATGGCATATACAATTTTCTTAAAAATCATGTAAGAAGTAAATAAGACAAAGAAAACAATTGGAATATACGGAATTTACATGCAATTTTAGAAAATTTATAACGAGAGCTAAATTGTTGCGACACATTTTTTTGACGAGAAAGTTTGTCACTTTGAATAGTTGTTTACTAATTCCTACACTTCAAAAAACCCGCCATCTTGTTCTAACTAATAATTGTCATTCTCTTTCCCTCATTTTTCTTCTTGCCCCTGTTCTATTTTTGTTGATTTTTCAAGGTCAGACCAGCTTTTGGGAGCATCTTTAAATTATATTTTTGTGATCGTGGTGAGATATACTTTCGATCTATATACAAAAATCTGCTCGACTCCATCATCAACCGAATAGTGTTCCTACCCGCATAGCACCATAACATTGCAGCAATGTCTCTGCAATGACGCGGTGCACGATTGCAATGTTGCACCAAAACATTGCAGCGATGTTGCAGGTTCAAACCTATGTCCGCCTTCGCAATATTGCAGGTGTGTATTTTTGCAAAGTTGCGGCAACGTTACAAATATGTAGTCCTGCAACGTTCCGGCTATGATTCTGCAACGAGACGGCAAAATCGTTGACACTGGAACAT
The DNA here is from genome assembly GCA_910592295.1 of Andrena haemorrhoa. Lineage (NCBI taxonomy): Eukaryota > Metazoa > Arthropoda > Insecta > Hymenoptera > Andrenidae > Andrena > Andrena haemorrhoa. Next base: position 20,302,008 of record OU342943.1, read on the forward strand.
TGCACGTCGATGTGCGCGAAATATTGCAGAAATATTGTGGGATCGTTTCCACTGGAACATTGCACGTCGATGTGCGCGCAATATTGCAGAAATATTGTAGGATCGTTGCCACTGGAACATTGCAGTGGCAACGTGTGCGCAATATTCCTGCAGTATTGCAAGAACGTTGCCACTCAAATATTGCACGGCAATATTGTAGCATTGTTCCTGCAATATTGCAATGCAACCGGCAATAACGCAATATCGCGGCAACGTTCCTGCAATACTCCTGCAACGAAGTGTGCTGTATGGGTAGTTAGGTGGCCAACAACTACACTGTTTACCCCTACTGTATATTTCGACTGGATATGATTGAGCCGCGTGGAACAATAATCCCGCCACGTTCTAAAACTCTGTAAGACGCTCTTGTTCGGTCAGAATCTAGCCACCCGTTCGAGGAACACCCTGTACCGCTCCTACGTCTCTTCTTCTCCTCTTCTCCGCGTGTTCGTTGCCTTCGTGTACGCCTATGTGCTCGTGCAGGCGTCTCGCTGAATGGACGCACACAGGCGCGCGTTGTTTGCGCGCGGCCGCAACAGCTAGCCAAAGTAAAGTAAGCTTTTAGCGGAGTGGCTGATTTATCAATGTATTTATTCCGAGATATTGAATTCATCTACTTAAGTACCGGTGCCGGGCGGCCGGGCTTTCTACAGCTATTTTCACCTACCGACGGCTACTGGTTTTTCCGCCACTCCTCAGCGCCTTTCCCTCCTCCGCCATGTCGCCGAATTACATTCTCGTTTCCCTCGTCTCCCCGCACAGCCACTCGTTCGCGCGGTTCTCCCCCGAATCGACTCCTTCGAATCGACCCGGGACGCTCGTAGATCTCGCCCCGGTCCTGCTGCCGCCTCCCTTCCGAAGTTTCGGTCGATGGGGTCGCACGCTGGGTCGCGATTCGAAATTACTTTTAAACGGGAAGATTTCCGCGTAGGCATCTCCCTGCACGGTCGAGCAACTTATTGGAATTTTCGTTCGCGAAACTGGGACAAACTGGCTGTCTAGTTTACAAATAAGCCCGAGTGCGGCGGCTTCCCGTGCGCCGCGTTCGATTTGTCTCGAGCGTTGCTGCGATTCCATCCCGCGATATATAAGTGAAACGGGCCGCGCTGTCTGCGTCGTTGATTGGATTTTCTGTAACGTTAATGGTTCCCACTTGAGGGGAGACTGGTGTACCGTGTATTACAATTCGACAGCATGAATAGCGACCGACGAATCTAGCGGGCTTACGCGCGGTGACGTTGATCGTTGGAGCTCTAAGGCGCGGCTCGCCTCGTGACGAACGGTGGGCCAACTTTTAATATCCTCCGAACAAAAATCAAGTCGAATAGCGGAACTGGGCGGGTCGGTAAACAAAAGTAAAGCCGAAACTTTCGTCCTCCGGCCGGCTGGAAGCACCACCCAGCTCGCGATCGCAGCGGTAATTAACTTTCAACTCGTTATCGCGACAAACGAAGCAGCAAAAAGCTCTCTCTGGAAAGGCGGAGCGCGAGGCAAGACAAGCGGTAATCGAATCACGCGGATCCAATGTGCCCGAAGCGTCCTGGAGGCATCTTCGATCGATAAGAGGGGGGCGAGCAGGGTCCTCGAGAGCTTTCCTCCGTGTAACCGTCTTCTTTCGCCCCAGGTGTAGATAATTGGTAGGTGTAATTGTCAGCCGGTGGCGTCGCGGAGGTTATCGCAGTCGCTTCGAGGAACGATCGCGCGTACGTACGCGTTCCTGGAGAAATGTATTATTAAACGATCCCTCCTCGTCGTAGTCCTTGTCATTATCGCGACAAGCGAACGCCGTTCGGGCCCCTCTCTCCTCCGCCGATAATTGACGACCGATCCAAGAATTCTGAGCGACGGGTGACCGGCAACTCGGTTACAATGTGACCATCGGCAATCGCGAAGCGAAGGATTTGCATAATTTTAAGCAGCCGATAATCGACGATACTAATTGCGGGGCTACGTCTCAATTGGCAGGAGGAAGCGTGAGACACGATGTAAACGGCTGCCAGCTATACTGGAAATTAGTGGTTGCACCGAGCCTGCTGGTATCGTGCGAACGGAAACGCGGAGGCCTTAAACTGTCGCGCAATAATCGCATTAAACAACCGATCGGTATCGCCGCGCTGTCTCGAAAACTCTCCATTTTTCTTCGCAACCTTCTCCCTGCTGCTCGCCCCGTTTCCTCCCCGTCGCGCCGCCCCAGTCATTGTTATCTCTCCCCTGACAATTACGCGAGCAATAATCAACGGCGTATCCGTCGATCTCTCGTCCTGGCCGCAGCTGATCCCCGCGCACATTCGAAGAACAGCCGAGTCATATCGGCGGCCAACAGAATTATTGCCATTACCACACAGTCGCACGGTACTCGCAACTCGGCCGGGCTATCGTTAATCGTGCACGTATACCCGCGCTGGCCGCGAGCAGTCGATCTCCCGGCTCCTCCGTTCGCCTGGCATTTCGTGAGCGGCTTGTGTCACGGCATACCTGTCGTCTAGCGGTTGGCAGCTGCTTAATGCGTGTCCTAAGGGTAAAAGCGTGCGAGGCGCCGCCTTCACGGCTAATTTCGAGCGGACGCTTTCTTTCCACTTTCGTGGACGCTCTTGGCCCGCTCCTTTCTTCCCCACCGTTCCTCTTATCTAAGCGCTCGCCATCTCCAGCGCGCGCGAGCCGAATCTCCTTTCCGCCGGTGTCTGACCTCCTCCCTCTTCTATCTTGGACGCCTTTTCCGCGACTTTTTCCTTGCCGCACGTTTTTGGGCGGCGCGGCGACGCACGTTCCACCGGCTCCACTCCCTTTTCGTGTTTCTACTTCGTCCCTCGACGTTGCGTTTGTCAGTCGTTCCTCCTCTTTTTACGCCGCGACGGTTTCTCCTCCTCTCTCTTCCTATTCCTTTTTCCCCGCTCCTCCGTCGCGGTCGCTCGTCCGCCGCTACACCTGGCCTTCATCGAGATAACCAGAGCGGTCTTTTACGAGCGGCCTAGCGAGCGTTAATTCAACGACGCGCGCGTTGTCGGTCGTCCGATTAATTGAAATATACGTTTTAAAAGTCGCGGATGAGATAGCGGTCGGCGAGACGCGCCGGCCGACCAGTTCTGCCGCCATAAAATTCAGTCGCACCGTGCTGGCGCAGGTTCCGAAGTAACAAGCATGGTCCAAGGTGAGTGGAACCTGGAAGCGAGTGGTTGATCAATTTCATTTGGAAATGTTCACTGCGCGCGATAACGCGCGATGGGGTACGTGGTGCAGCTACGGCCTCGTCAGCTTTTAGGCGCAGATATTAATGGGACCGGCTTTCGAGAGAAGCAAATAAACCGGGCAACGACGAGAAAAGTCTGGTCTACGTAATCCCTCCTGGCTGTATAACGGCGAGACGAAGCTGCCGCGACTTAAAGACGCGGGGGGACACGGGAACGGCGTTTAAATCGCCGGAGAAATTACTACTCGTTTCTCTCATTACGCGAGACGAAGATCCGTAAATCAATTAAATTAATAACGATCGATAATTAGACCCGGCTCGCCGATAACTTGGCCCGCTTTCTACGGAGATATTGCCTTACACTCGAAGCAACGTGCCGGGCTCCCCCTTGGATAATCGATAATACACAATTATTATCCTCCACCGCCATAATTACACTCGGCTCCGATTTAGGGAATTAAGCGGAGCGTGTCGCCTCGGCTCGACTGGCTCTCCGCCCTCCTTCTTCCGACTACCAAACGGATTCCTAAGCCTTGTTATTATTTCACCGGGGATATTTAAAAGGCAGTAATCTCCTTTACTTTTAATCCGATTACAGGCGAGCGCACGATAAAAGGAGGACTCGCAATCTGCGGCCGCCACCGGGAGACAATGGGCTGCCGCTTGTAAAGTCGAGTTCATTATGAGACGGACAAGAACGCGTCGCTCGTTTTACCTTTCCATCCCGAGAACGTATGCACCTACATTTGCCGCTCACGCTTCCGGGGAAATCTCATTCCCTCGATCGATCATTTCTAATACGGGAGGATCAATATTCCCCTATGTGCCTCTCGAAACGTTGACTTAGACTCCTACTTCAACTCACCACCCACACAGCACCATAACATTGCAGCAACGTCACTGCAATGACGCGGTGCAAGATTGCAGTGTTGCACCAAAACATTGCAGAGACGTTGCAGGTTCAATCCTATGTCCGCCTTCGCAATATTGCAGGTGCGTATTTTTGCAAAGTTGCGGCAACATTACAAATATGTAGTCCTGCAACGTTCCGGCAACGATTCTGCAACGAAACGGCAAAATCGTTGCCACTGGAACACTGCACGTCGGTGTGCGCGCAATATTGCAGAAATATTGTAGGATCGTTGCCACTGGAACATTGCGCAATATTACAGAATGTTGTGGGAGCGTTGTTACTGTAACAATGCGTCAATGTGTGCGCAATATTGCAGAAATATTGTAGGATCGTTGCCACTGGAACATTGCAGTGGCAACGTGTGCGCAATATTGCAAGAACGTTGCCACTCAAATATTGCACGGCAATATTGTAGCATTGTTCCTACAATATTGCAATGCAACCTGCAATAACGAAATATTGCAGCAACGTTCCTGCAATACTCCTGCAACGAAGTGTGCTGTATGGGTATCCACCACTGTTCATTTACAATCCTGATAGACGAGACCCATACAGCACACTACGTTGCAGAAAGGTTGCAGTTACGTTACGTGCAAGATTGAAACATTGCAGGCAATATTTCTGAGATGTTGCAGAAATCTTCCTATGTACGCCCCAGTGCAACATTGCATGAAATATTCCTGCAATGTTTCTGAGATGTTATAGGCAATTTTACCGCAACGTTTCGGAGATTTTATAGCAATTGTCTCGCAACATTTCGGAGATTTTAGGTATAGCAATTGTCTCGCAACGTTTCTAAAATCTCCGAAACGTTTCGAGACCATTGCCGAAATGTTGCATGAGTTATATTGCACCGCAACAATTTGCTGAGATGTTGCAGAAATCTCCCTATGTCCGCCCCTGTGCAACATTGCACCGCTCTAACTGCAACCTTTCTGCAACGGAGTCTGCTGTATGGGGAATAGCGACGATCTTGATCCTTCTCTATTGCAATTTACGATCGACTTGGAATTCGTCACGATTAAATTTGCCACACAAACGACACAATACGCTGAATAGGAAAAGAGATTGTCGGCTATACCGAACTAGGGGGGAACAATGGCAAGGCTGTTGCAAGCTGTTCGTGAACTCGACGCCGTACACCGTTTCATGGTATCGATCTGTCAAGTGACTTCTTTCACGACCGCACACTGGTCCGACGTAAAAACCTTTAGCATGTCCACGCGATGCACAGCGTAGGGGGCTCGGTATGAATAAATGACAGTCAGCCCCGTCTTTACAGCATTCGAGCGCGCGCCTTCGTTCATTAGTAACGAGTCCACCTATGCAGAGTTTGATTAAGCGACGCGCGCATAAGGAAAGGAAATCCCCCGCTTGGGAACCCTCGTCGCAACCTTGTCGATATTTCTTCGATAAACGAGGGTACGTTTCATCCGTGCTCCGTCCGAAGCTTCAATCCGAAGTCGTAGCGGGATCCGCCGAGATCCGGGAAGCATTTATTTCCAGGCGAGTTTTTACAACGCCGACATCACGATTTTTACGCTGCCCTTTGCTTTCGACGAAATGAAACTTTAACGTTCGCGAGATCTTTGGTAGCAAAGGACGGGGAGACGCGGCCGGCGAGCGTCGCCGCTCGAATCGATAGAGAGGTTCGACGAGCACCTGCGTTTTGACCTGCCATTAATGAATATTCCGCGCGAAGGTATACGTATTCTCGAAGGGAAAAGTAAAAAATGGACGGTGTCCAGGGTGTCGTCGAAATTGGCTGGAGCGACTCGCCCGGCCTTCTTCTTTTCTCCTTAATTAGGGGTTTCGATGCGAGCCGGCCCACTCGCGGAGCGTCTCGGTCGGACTGATTCGCAAAGATACTTATGTGTGTCATGACGCTCATAATTATCGTAAACGCCGTGTGCCAGATGTCGATCGCTTTTGCCGCGTCCCTTTGCACGCGATCCGAAACAGGCACGTTTCTTTCGCCTATCTGATTGGCAAGTATCTATTAACTTGTTCGACACTCGCATCCCGCGAAGTGTGACACCGAGTTTCCATGTCCTGGCGACAGGTTTGTCCCCTTTATTGCAAAGTATATGCTTTGTCGTTTTTCTGCGCGCGAGCAATTCATCGCACGGCGCTTCTATTTTATATGGACAGAGACAAGGTTGTCGTTGCAACTGCGGACTTATTCTCCATTATCAATATTACGACTGGCTTTTATCTTCGCTGGGTTAATTAGAGTAATTGTTGCTGGTATCATCGACGTCGAGGGGGAAAGTGCCCTGGTAAATGACTCCAGTATTTGACTTATTTCCCCAGTATGCCGGAAATGAATATGTAATGACGAGTCGATTATTCGACGCTCGAAGACTTTCCAACGTCAATTGCACACGCGAGAGAACGAAGTTTATTTGCTGATTAAACGAGGAGAATACAAAAATCGAAGCTAGGTATATGCTATATTCTCATTTCATTCGCATAAGGTAAACGTCCCAATTTCTGCTGATTTAAGAGGTTACTCGTCATAAAGAAGGTGTGAACAATTTGGTTGTGCTCGAAATGTGCAGAGTAATTGATTCATTCTTTAATAATAAATCGATCGATTCAAAACCTATTTAAGAAAGATATTTCAGGATGTTTAACTATTAGTAATTTGTAATTACCCACACAGCACCATAACATTGCAGCAACGTGTCTGCAATGACGCGGTGCAAGATTGCAATGTTGCACCAAAACATTGCAGAGACGTTGCAGGTTCAATCCTATGTCCGCCTTCGCAATATTGCAGGTATGTATGTTTGCAAAGTTGCGGCAACATTACAAATATGTAGTCCTGCAACGTTCCGGCAATCCTCCTGCAATGAAGTGTGCTGTATGGGTAAATATAATGCTCTAAATGTCGGTATTTCTGCTCACGAAAAATAGCGGTGTACAATTTCTACTCACCATTTGTATCAATTTCTGCTCGTATAATATGTTGCCTTTTCAGGTTAAAATAAGTTACATCTTTTATGGAAATGTTTTATAACGCAACTGTGAAGCATAAAATAATGATAAACAAAAAGATAAATGCCTTCGAATAGAAATAGAGGGTACAGCATATATCGAATTGTGAGGTTATGTTACTAAAATTTTGGTGAGTAGAAATGCGGACATGACGGTGATTCACTTGACCCTAAACCTAATCACCTGTTTTCTACTTAAAAAAATTAAAAATAGTAACAAAATCTACATTCAGAGCACAATGTGGTATCTGATTTTGTTATTAATAAGAACTTTTACTGCAAAAACTATTTTCTGCCCAATTATCGAATGCCAATAGTGACGCTGTTCCTTAGCACAACCAGCTAGAACACGGTCGAACAATCATGAGTCTCTCGTTTTAAAAGCTTTTCGTTGCTTGTGCTACACTTTGATTAGCTCCAAGCTCGTGCAACACTCGCGTAAATGTTCAAATAATTTAGAATTATTTTGTTGCAACTGTAGTGCAAACTTAACGCTTATAATAATAAGAAAAATACGAAATGAGCAGAAATTTGGACATTCGCCTTAATTAAAGAATTTCAGATTCCTCTGTGAACGTGATTTCCTAAAATGCTAAATTATTGGTAAATGTTTTACCACAAAATAATGAAGTGGTCGAAGGAAACGCGCGTTACCCTCCGCCCAAGCTTTATTCGCCTTGAATTATTCCGCAATACCATTTCGCGTGCAGCTGCAACCCTCAACTCCCACTTTACACTCTTCAACTACCCCTCAAGGAATCCCACGTTTAAACAACAGCGAGCATTCTCGCGAATCGTTTCCCCGGGGAAGATTGGGCTGACGCGAAGATCGCGAGCATCGGGAGCGCCCTAAAATTCCTTGGAAACGGACGGATCTGAGCGGGTGTTTCGAAGCCCAGGCTCGGTCAGCCATTGCCGGGTCCCGGTATCCCCGCGTCAGCCGGCGTCGACCACCCCAAACCAGGCCACCCCCGAGCCACCTCGCTCGGCCTCACCTCTCGCTTCGCCTCAACCCCTTCCGCCCTCTCGTCTCTCTGTTTAATGCAGTCCATTAGAGTGCATTTAGATCGAGGGATAGTTAAAGCGCAGAGCAGGTACGGCGCCGTGCGGCGGCCGCCATGGAAAATAGTGTGTTGTGCCGCGTCGATAGCTGCGTGTGTACTTAGAAATGACATTAGTCGCATGATCGATCCCACCCTTTTGTTCCCGTGCACCATCGTTCGATCCCCGTCTACCTATCCATCCGATCGGCGGGCTACCACGGGGCAACGCGAACAAACATACGATCCCGGGCGTCGATAAAGAACGAGTCGAGCCGTTCGATGACGATTGGCCCCCGCGGCGGGAGGGTGGCTCAAGTGGCGCGTCAATGATGCGGCTCAACAGTTACCAGGCTCGCGTATTAATTCGCACGGAAAGATCGGCGTTAAAACTGCCCTGGGTGCTCGGCGTATCGCGCCGGCCTCCTGCGGTCCGACCTCCTCCTCTCTGGATTAATTACGACCTATTTGAAAGAGGAAAGCGGTGTCGATGTTTCGACCGATTAGAAAAGCTCGCGTGCCCGCGCGTTGTTAACGCTGAAAGGGAGAAGCGTTTTTCCAGCGGCGCTGCGTAATCGTCGGACGTATCGCGCGTCGATTTCGATCCATTAGCGATACACCTCGCGTTGGTTAGCCTGTACGGCCTGATAACCTGAAATCGAGTTTAAAAATCTCGGTGGAATCGCCCAACTCGATCCGGTTAACCGTGCGCCTAAACTTGTTCCTTTGCTGTGTTGTACATCGGTCCGAAATTCGTCTTAATTTTTTCACGTGCGCAAGGCGACGGGTCGGGAGCGTTCCGCGCGGTGCTCAGCCGGTTGGCGATACTCTCTTCCCTTTTTTAATTAGGATCGACCGATCGAGGGTCTGGAGGAGCGAGCGTATGGATAGGGGAGCTGGCGCGGGCTCGCGGGCAGGGAGCAGCAGCGCGCGCCGCGATACATCCCACGGGATCGATGATCCACGGGCACGGTATCGTTGGATTCGGCTCGGCGCACTCGAGGACGATACGGTTTGATTGCGCCGACAACGGCGGGGCATTAATTAGCGTGCATAATTGTTTACCGGCGCTAAACGGAGCTGGATCAATATTTAATTGAATGCCTGCTAAATGCCAGCTGCATCGCCGCGGCTCTCAAATCGAGCCAGCTCCTCTGAATAACGGCCTTCGGGATACAATGGCCGCGGTAGGAGCTGGCAGCCGGGTAACCGGGGCTGTCCCCTTGTCGTACACGATGCTCCCCGTCGTACCGCGGCCGCACACCCTCTCCCCGCCCCCTTCACTTCGTTAGCGTCAGACTTTGCTCGAGGCCACGACGCGGGCACGGTTTTGTTTCGCGGCTCAACCGTTTTTCTGCCTCTTGGAATCCCGATCGCAGCCGGCGATGTTAATTGACAGCGCTCGGGGTTGAAACAGCGCGGAATATTTTTTTCGGGGTGGCGTTGAAGCGCGACAGGGAGAACAGTGGTAAGATAATAAGGCTTTCGCGAACGAAGGAGACCCTCGACCGAGGCTCGCGCACACTTCGCCACGCTTAACCGAAGATTCCCTTTGGTCCCGATTCATCCCTTAAATGTAACGCGTAAAGGCTTCATCAGCAGGGAAAACAGCTTCTTCAGAAATTTCTCCGAGCAACCCCCGACCGCCTCGCGGAAAATTCAACCCCTCGATTCGACGCTGGGACTCAATCGCGCGTACCTTGGCTAACCCCGTAAACCGCGGGAGCCCGGGGTAACTATCTTGCCTACTTTGCGCGTCGATTCGCCCGCCGCCTCCGTCTTTAATTCACCTGAAAGCACCCGGCGTCTTGCGCGTCAAAAGCCTTCGGCTGCATCCTCGAGCGAAATCGCCGCAGTTTCCTTTTTAATTGCCCGAAGACGTAGCTGCGGGGGCGTCTGATCCGCGAGAATAACCGCGGCGGTCTCTGGAAGACGAGGCCCGAGGCGAGCTGCGAGAGGGCCGTGGAGCGTAAGAAGGGAAACAGCGGAGAAGGGAACGAGTAGAGGAGGGAAGGAAGAAAGGGAAAGCGCCGTGGCACGCGTCTTTTACTCCGGCTCTATTTTCTCAGCCCGCTGGCCACTCGAACGAACGATGCAACAGGGGTGGAAACGATTACGCCCCTCGGTGGTGGCACTCTTATTTCAGCGGCCTGGCGATATAACCGCGACCATAATCTCGGCGCAGCTCAGGATAACTCCTTGCAACAGGGTTAATCGCCGTGTACATACACGTATATACAGGCGGAGGTGCGCGAGAACACGATGGGACGGGGGTGGTTCGTAGGCGCGCGCGCGCGCGCGAGTGAGAGGGCACCTGTGCATATCCGCAGTTCGCCTCGTCGACGGCAGGCGGCGCACTCTTCGCGGGCTCGAGGGTTGATTTAAAATTGATTTATGCAAATTGGCGCTGCACGAGCAATTAACAATTCCTTGTAGACCGGCTCGAGTATAGCTTTTCGAGGGTGTGGAAGGGCGGCGGAGGCGGTGGGTGGCTGGCGGTTGAGGGGAACGTCGAAGGTGGGGAATGACGGTTTGGTAAGGCACCGAGCCAGAATCCATGGTCGGAGCGGGGTGGGCAGGTCGGGCAGAGGACGGAAGGGAAGCGAAGACGCGGCGGGGGTGAGTAGACCAAGGGAAAAGGGGTAGCTGCGCGGCATAGCCGAGCTGATGAAGGACGAAACACAGAGAATGCGCGATGCTCCGAGAAAATGGAATTAATTTGCTAGGATTAAATCCGCCTAGCGCCGCTACGGAACGTTGAATGTTTCTCGCGTACGTGTGCGGACTTATTTCAAGAGCACACGCGGCGGGATGTATATACTCGAGTGTGCTTTGCGCCTTTCGCGGGTCCGCTCGCCCTCGCGCCGCCTCCGCGGCCCCTGCTTCGGAGCGCCCGGCTCAAGAAAACGCAGCGGGATAAAGAGTATCCTTTTCAAACATTAATTTAATACGAAAAACCGGGGAAAAACGAGCACCGCGGTACCGAACCCAGCACCCCGGAGCCCCGGGCTCGAGACGCTAAACCGTGCTTCGCGGTTTATTAACGTCGCCGTTATTATAGAAGTTCGTCGCGTCAAACAATTTTTCCCGCACCCTCGAACCCATCTTCCCACACAGCACCATAACATTACAGCAACGTCTCTGCAATGACACGGTGCAAGATTGCAATGTTGCACCAAAAGATTGCAGAGACGTTGCAGGTTCAATCCCATATCCGCCTTCGCAATATTGTAGGTGTGTATTTTTGCAAAGTTGCGGCAACATTACAAATATGTAGTCCTGCAACATTCCGGCAATGATTGTGCAACGAAGTGTGCTGTATACACTGCAGTGGCAACGTGTGCGCAATATTACGGAATGTTGTTGGAGCGTTTCCACTGTCACAATGCACGTCAATGTGTGCGCAATATTGCAGAAATATTGTAGGATCGTTGCCACTGGAACATTGCAGTGGCAACGTGTGCGCAATATTGTTGCCACACGTTGGCAAGAACGATGCCACTCAAATATTGCACGGCAATACTGTAGCATTGTTCCTACAATATTGCAATGCAGCCTGCAATAACGCAATATTGCAGCAACGTTCCTGCAGTACTCCTGCAACGAAGTGTGCTGTCTGCGTTTCGACAAGAATTCCCCAAGAATGAACATGTATCGCGTTACGACGCTCATTCCTGGGAGGCCTTTCCCTTCGAAAGAGAAATCGGAGAAAATGCTTAACGTTCCGTACGGCTGTAGGTGGATGCGCGCGGAGTATTATTTTTCAAAAATTAATTTAACACGAGAAAGGGAGGCAACAAGGGATCCGGAGAAAGGTATTAAGCTCGTCAGAGGGTTTATTAAGGGAACAGGTATTAGACTCTCTAAGAAGATGTCGAGTTTCTTCCGCGAGGAACACAAGGATTCGTTTTAATTCAGAGCAAGGAAACATTCGTGTTTCGTAACCGACGGAACACGCCGCCGGTAACGAAACGGCTCCCTAATCGAATTTAACAAGCACCGCCGGACAGGTCCCCAAAGTCAAAAGTCCTGACGAGCCTCGAGGACTCACTTATTTTGGCTGCATGCACACCGCCCTCACCCTTAAACTTTTATGCTCCGCTGCCGCCTTCCGCGCTGATCGGTTGCTCCTTTGTTTCATGCTCGCACGCCCGCGCCCGTGTCCTCACATTATTCTAACTCCTCGCGAGAAAGAATCCTCGACGCGGACGTTACCCGGATAAACTGGCCAATTCGGTGCTCAATATAAAGTCGATAGCTTGAAAAACCTTTCTGTCCTCCGGGAGCCGAAAAATCCATCCTCTCGTCGCGGGACACCGTTGCGAGCTACTTGCTCCGTCAACTTTCTGTCCAACACCGCAGATACCAAAGAGATGTTGAAGCAACACCTGCAACGACTCCTCCTCCAAGTACCTACCTAATCAACAAACCGATTATACCTGACGAATAGTTGCACTCGCCTCGAAAAGAAACGGGGAAGAGTCCCCGAGTCGCTGGAGCCAGGGTCACAGAGCGACGCGCTCCTCCCGACAGAGGTTTTCCCAGTTCGGCGGTAAACGGAAAACGAAACGACAGGCCGTGCCCTGAACGGTGTGTACGTAGACAGGGTCTGCGTTGAGGTAAGACGTTTAATGAAATCAGCACGGTGTCTGTCTCCTCTCGCAGACTCTCCCCGGCGCTGTTTTAATTATACCCGGGCTCTCTCGCTAGTTGCACATCTTCCCTCCGTTTCAGCCCTCCTCGAACCGCGCCTCCCCCTCTCGCCCCTCTCGCCACCCCGGAGGAGCTCCGCCGTGTCCCCTCTCCACGCCCATTCCGACTCTGTTTGGTGTGGGTGGCGGATAGAAGCCGGGGAATACACACGGACTGGTCCGCACACCGCCGGATCTTTAGGATGATTAGACGAAGACGTTACGAAATTAGTATCCCTGCAGACAAAATTGTCGAAGGAAGTCGGTTGTTAGACGCGTGTACGTGCACGCGGCGCGGCTCGGTGTGCGCGCGGCTCGCCGTCTGCCGTTATTGCGAAATACTCGCTGGAGACGTTTGCCAAGGCTCCCCCGTTTGCCGCGTGAACACCTCCCCCTTTCTAGACGCCCCGCCACGAGAATTCTCGATTAAAACGTTGTCCTTCCGCAGTTTTTCGTCCCCATCCACCAACCTCTTCCTTCCGCGACGATCAGGATGGGCCGCGTGACGCGGAATAGCTCGGCCCCCCTCGGTTGGCACGCGCTAGGATCCGAATCAGCGGATCGCTGATTTACGCGACTGGGGCCCAGACGGGGGGGTAGCTGATTAATTACGACGGTAATCCACGGCGACAATGGGATCGTCGAAGGCGATTCACGTTTTGGCAAACAGTTTAAATCGCCCTTCTTCGGCTCACCTTGCCGCGATCGTTGGCTCGTTCTGGAGGAGACACGCTCCGCTGACGCGGGAGGGCTGCTCTCGCCCCCTCGCGCCCGGCCTACTGTTCTTGATTCGTTAATTAATCGGTAGGTGGCTGAAAGTAATTAGGGGCCGCTTAAGCGACAGTAACATAATGAATTTATGTACGGGGTGAGTCGTTTCAACTTATAAGTGGATTCATGGGTCTTAAGGGGCTTATGGCTGGATGTTGCTCCCGCCTTCTACGTACAAAGCCGTGGATGACGATGATTGCAGTGTACGTACTTGTACGTTTTCGCTTGGATCGCAGGTTCGAACCGTAATGGATTGCTCGAGATGAACGGCGGGGATCTAAACGAACGAACGATTCCCGGCCAAGTTCACTGGCTAACGTCCCGTCTGGGATTGCAGCCGGGTCTGCGGGTCCGGGAGCTTCCTTTTCTCTCCCCTTCCGGTTTCGGTGGGGGCAACGAGATCAGTGCCGTCGTCGACTCTGCTCGTCGGCAGCAATAAAAGCGTACAAAGCAACGCCTTGTCTTTCCTCGGAGCGTCGAGTCTCTGGGGGTCACCAAGAATGTAATACGGGACCAATTACTTGGGGTACCTAACCTGACCCGCACCTACCGTTCCGCCACGACTCGTCGGTACACCGGATCGCGTATACGGAGACAACAGCCACCAATTTTCTGCCGGGGACTGCGGAGTGATTTCGGTTCTTCCAGGGAATACTTTAGGTTAGGTTTGCAGAGCAGCACTTAATGCTGAACCACGCCTATTCGCCATTGTAATCTTATGTGTAATGGTGAATAAAGACATTTAATAATAAATACTCGGTCCTCCCATGTACATCAGCCTTTCCTATGGCGGGGATGATCCCAGTTGAATTTTTAAGACGACTGTCGCGCAATTTCGACCGCCACGTTACGGGCTCATTGTAGCAGCCCGAGTGTGTTTAGGAAATGTTTCGGTAGTACAAACACGCCGGATGCTAATACTTCGGTAGTTAGTGTCTGTTAGCATTTTGGAAGTTTAATTGCTTGCTATTCAAAGCCTTCCAGTAGTTATAACTCGCCCTTTCTTCCGCGGAAGTAGAGCAGCACTACCTACTTCTTCTATTTAACCCCTCTCTCTGGCTCCAATTAGGAACACTTCAGATCTTACATGAATACCGTAATTACGAAGTGAAATTCAATTAACCGCGAGGCCGCGTGATCGTGTGTTTAATGCGAGGTCTAGACATATCGATCATCGGGCCATCTTTTTACGCGGCTGTCCTCGGGAATGATTGTGCCCCATTTTACGGCCGGCGTAGCTACTTCTTACCGGCTGTCCGTAGATTATCGAGCCGCGACACGAAGCGACGTGTTTACATTGTATCGCATATAATTGATTTTTCACCGAGCAACGTGACGCGCATTCAGGAAACCCCTGTCACAATGGAGGACTGTTTCGTTCAATGGCGCGTCATTTTCTCGAATAATTGTGTCCCTTTTGTAACATTGACTCTCCCCGCGCGAATTCACCACGCATTTTTATCCATTTATCGAATATCGAGTGCCAACCGTGGGTTTATTGCGCCATTAAATTTTTCTGAATCGCCCGCGTGCTCCTTTTCTACCGATACGTACCCCCGCGCCCCCGTCGCCCAACCCCGGCCGTGCGCGCGATTCTCCGATCAGAGTTGCGTAGTGAAAAGATCGCATGACTCAGGAGTCATGCTACATCCAACTTTGATATTGAATTCCTCGTGCATTCTTCCTCGTTAAATTTGAATTCTTCCAGTCCTCTTTGTTCGAAGCGCCCCTCGTAACCAGTGCATTCGTACTGGCCGTATCTTTTGCTCGGCTTACTCTAATCTACGAAGCAATTTCCCCCCAACTCGTTTTTGCTTCGCGTGCATCGTGGTCACGGAGTGCTTCTGGAGTTAATTAATCGCGTAGGTGGCAGGAATATTGGAGTACAATTTAGGGCTTCCCTGATAAGTGATAGCTAAAGATGTTCTTCTAGACGAACCCTAACGCGACGATTAGGGGAGACCGGGGTAAAGTGAGCCCGAAAAAAGTTTGAAGTCGAATAAAATTTTTTCCTTTCAATAAAAATGTGTGGAAATAGATTTATAATATAATTTAAACATTACTATTGATAAGTGACGAATAACAATACTTGAAATAAACTTAGAGTACATTAAAATCCAACTTGGAAGAAATGATGCAAGTGGTATCAAT
Organism: Andrena haemorrhoa; assembly: GCA_910592295.1. Taxonomy (NCBI): domain Eukaryota; kingdom Metazoa; phylum Arthropoda; class Insecta; order Hymenoptera; family Andrenidae; genus Andrena; species Andrena haemorrhoa. The sequence goes on from OU342943.1 coordinate 20,317,799, forward strand.
TTACCCCGTACATGGGGTAAAGTGAACTCCTATCCGGGGTAAAGTGAGATGCAACAAAATAAGAACTTTAACCCCTCAACGACCGGGCCCTCGGAACGAAAACGTCACTTTGCTACCTGAGGCCTCGGCACTGAAACATCACTGTACAGACAGTCTCTAGTGTATCTGGTATTGACGCCGGAGCCGCTTGAAAAACAGGGTCCGTACCAGATACTGAGGTGGTCGTTGAGAGGTTAATGAAGGATATAGGTAAATATTAACCCCTTGCGCTGAAATGACGTGTTTAGCACGGCAGCTTCTGGCTTTTTTGCACCGTGGTTGTCAAAATCTGTAACAGATTTTTCATTTTTTTGAGGTTAGTTTCTGTTCCACCACGCCGCGTGGTTTTCTAGCCAGCTGACAGGTTAGGATATTGCGCACATCACTTGCGCATCGGTTCTTGGCAGCCATTTGCAGCTCAGTTTACTCCGGTCACTTTACCCCGAATATGTACTCAATGGAAAATTAATTGTTTAATAATGTTAGGATTAATGTTTTCGCAAACGCGTGTACATGTACGTTCATAAGCTTGTTTTGAACACGCCGAAAAAATTTGGAGTTAAAATAGCACATTTATGACTCATTTATCCGAAAAGCTAAATGGAAAAGAAAACCAATCGAAGGTCTCTTCAAAATTAATTTCTAATTTTTCAAATGAATTTACATTTGTCGATATCTGAATGTGTATAATTATCATTCTTATATTAGATACATTTAGTACGTCACCAAAATTTTGTAAATATATTCTATTGCTAAAGAACAAATTAAGGAAGCTCATTTCACCCGGAGGTTCACTTTACCCCGGTCTCCCCTACATTCTTTTCTGAAATTCTGTTGAACCTGCAGTGTTGGACAAGCTGATTAGAGATTACCACGAGCTGTTTCGCAACGTAACCCAAATAACAGCGCTCGCCGTTGAGCGGTGCAACTTTAAAGGCAGTTGTGCTTTATCTTATTCGATAAAATAAGCATCAACAATCCCCATACGCGCACTCCATTGTAGTCGGAGTGCTGCTTCCATAACTCCCGCCCAACAAATAGCTCTGCTCCGCCGGTGAATTTTTTTTTTTTTGTTTCATGCATTTTTCACACAGCACAGTCACGAGTGACCGACTTATTGTTAGAAGGGATGCACGGTGCTCGTCAAATAATCGAGGGGCAAACAGGGAACCGAAAGCGGGCGCAGTTTTTCTTGTTGTTTGCTTTGCATTTACAAACGTAGTCGGGCAAAATGCATTAAAATTTATGCCCTACGGATAAAATGTAGTCGCGATCCCGTGACTGTGCGCGCAACCGGCTCTGTCCACCTGTATTATATCCACTCGATCGGGGAGCCAATGGTGGAATGGAAAAATGTTTCAGATAAAAGTTGCGTGATTTAAAGCCGGCCAACCCCCGCCCCTTCCCACCCTCCGGACTCTTCTTTTTTTCGCAAACTCGCTTTCGACCGAGGTTCCCGCGTGAAATATTTTTTTTTTCCCCCAACACGCGCAGCCGTTACCGTTGGCGTTGTAAATAAGATTTAACGGAATCCGATGACGTACGATTATGTAACGTTTTGATAACTAAATTGCGAGTTACGAGCCCTATGTGTCTTGATTCGCGTTACCTTCGACGGAATGGATTACCCCGTTCCGATGTTGGTCAACGTTGCAGTCAGCTTTCACTCGGATTTAGGGTACTAGGAATTCCACGGGAAAGAACATCGACACAGAATCGATCCAACTTCCGCGTCCTTCGGTTTCGAACCTGCAATCCCGCGAATTCAATTTTATTCCACGTTCATCCCCCCGGTAGAAGGCCGAATATGTGACACGCCAGCAAATAGCTGCGTGAATCAACGAAGATTCCCGAATACATCTGAAAGGGAAAGAGCCGACAGAAGGGAGTTTGCTGCGAAACGTGGAGGCGGTAAGGTGTTGACAGCGAAAATTTTGCATCGCGGCTATCGGGGCGTCTTGAAACGACGAGCGTTCGTTAGGGCGGCTAAGCAGCAGATTATTTACATGACAGTCAAGTCGCCGTGTCCCGACGAGTTTCGGAGGGGTGTAAGGGCGAGTTCGGTTGACACATGGCGAGGCTGGCCGGCCAGGAATGTGCTAATGAGATCATTTAGCTGCCCCTGCCCTCACCCTTTACACTCTTTAGCCCGCCTTCGCGTTTACACCGAGTCCGAGCCCAGCTTGCTACCGGCTTGATTTACACTGGCCTCTCATCTCTCTCTCTCTCTCTCTCTCTCTCTCTCGCTCTCTCAACCTCCCTCACCCACCCTGGAAGCAGCAGCAGCCTCGGACGTTGTTAGAGAAGCTCCGGTGTCTCTCCTCTCGCGCTTTTTTCCCCCGCGCCCCTACATTTTTAACGAGCCGATGCCTCACGAAATGACTTTATGCCTTCGACTTCGTAACGACCAGTAGGGCCATGTGATCGCGCGCGCGCACAGGGTGTTCTCGAATTGTTCGGCCGCACTTTACTGGCATACTCCAATCGTCAGGCTGTTAAGGGTTGCACGCTAGGGGCCGAATCGCCGGTGTTGGATACCGTGTCTATAGCGTTAATATCGCGCGGGGAGATTTATCCCAAGCCGTGGAATAAGAGGCGCACCCTTTATGCGGCGAAGCTGGCCAAAGACGCAATTTTTCGTTCCGGTGCGCCGAATGCGACTCCGAGATTATGCCCAGTAATGACGCGAGCACCCTATAGAAATTATAAATAAATTAGCGTCACGTAGTCGCGATATTAATGTCAGGTGATACGGGATAATTATATTGTCTATTCTTCCGGCGGGCAGCCACCGGCGGCGGCGCTAGTTTTCCCCGATAAGATAAGCCGAAGTTGGAGTGTGCATAGAAGCGGAGGATTTTAATTAACGCGCGTTGCATATTATATATCGCCGGAGATATTTAGACCGGCCGGGCGGGTATAATGGCACCCCGCTTGAGAAATTAATTGGCCCCCAGGCATAATGTAACGACAAATCTCGCACGGTGTAATTCCGGCTGCGCGCGGGCCTTGCCGCGTCCGCTGAATTATCAAGGCGCGACGCACTTTTCCAGAATGGGATGCGCCTTCCCCGCTTCGATCCGCGCGACGCCTCGTTACATGCCAACTCTAACAACTCTGCAAATTACAGGCCTCAAAGCATCGCCATTTGATTCCACTGTGTTATTAAGGCCGCGACGGCCCGCACGGCTTTATCCCATCAGCGCTAATTAGAATGTTGCAGTTTTTCTTCCCAAGATTGCGGTATCCTGAAGTTCAGCCGGCGATGTGACGACACGTCCAGCCAGATTTACCTTGATTCTGCGGCCAGAGCAATGTCGTTAGCGCAGGTGACGCTGTTGCGTCTCAGAGACGATGACGGGAGTCTGATTGCATACGTGTAACAGACTTGAGAGATGACACGCAGCATGTCTGCTGTCACCTGCCGAGTAGTCTCTCTCATTTTTCTTAGTTCCTTACTTTCCGCCGCGAAGGCGCCATTAACATGGAGCCCTTAATGAATTTCTCAGCGGGCAATCGGTGAACTCTCCCGAGAGAGAGAGAGAGAGAGAGAGAGAGAGAGAGAGTCATATCGACGTGCTGATTTACGCCCGATGATCCCTGAACCTCGACTGACGCGCAGGATAAAATCCTCCTACGTTCTTTTCCCTTCTCCTCTCCCACTGACGTGGCCCTCTTTATCCCCAGCCAGCATAAATAATCGGAGGAAATTTATAATGACAATTACCATAAAAATTGTCACACAATAAAATATTCGGAGAAATTTACGACGCCGGAGCGCTCGAGCCTCGAACAGGATTTTCTGAGGGCCCTGCGGAAGGAACGAAAAAGGGAGGCTACACTCTCGATGCTCCCCACCGTTGTCAGCCCCCTATCCTTCGTCAGCCCTCGTCTACCTCTCTCGAAGCCCTTCGCCCCGCGACCACATCTCACCGCGTACAATTTTACAGCCAATTATTTTATACGCTGCTTTATTACACCCATATCTCGTTCGCCGAAGGTTCCCGGGTGCTCTTGAGCGGGCACTTTTTTTCCCCGTTCGTCGAATACATTCGTCGATGGGTCGGGTAATTTGTCACCGAACCGTCGAGGCGCACCGGTCGGAGGAACGTTCGAATTCGCCGCGTTTCGAACGCTTCGAAACAATTGATTATGTGAACCTCGATTCGGGGACTTGAACGATAAAGTTTCCAGCGACTTTGGCTTCTTTCGATTTGTTCCAGTCCCCCGGGCATCCGTTTCGTTCGTTTTCACGTGATCCTTTAATATTGCAATAGCCCCGCGCGATATTAAGTGTCCGCGGGAACACCTTCGGCCGGTTACGATCGGGGCTCGCCTTCCCGCCAATTTCGAAGGTATTCCCTCGCGTCGCGCAGGCACTTAAACGAGAATTAAATAGTTTAGGACCGAGGAACTCGGGGCTGCGCGCTGCGCCCGGGATCGTAGCGATTTTACGAGCCGCTGAAATTTATCGTCAGCATCGTCCGGCGGATTATTAGAATCTGTAAACAGACCGTGGCTGTCCCGCCGCCCTCTAACAACGTGATTCGCGTCAGCCACATATTCGGCAACCTGTAATTGGACGCGCCACTTGCGAACGGAGAGTGCCGAAGATGCTTTTACCTATTTAATATTCTTCGCGCCACGCTCTCCTCCAACCCTTTCCGTACCGTTATACTTTCCGCGCGCGGTGCTTTAATATTCCGCGCAAACATTTAACGCGCCATCCGGCGACGCAGACGGTGTAATCTGTAACGATGATTCGAGACTCACGGTAACGGTAATTAGTAAATTCTCGGTGGCACTCGGGGCGAGCATTTTTGCCCGGTTATGTGGAACACTGTGGGAAATTACATTGGCGAATTGCGACATTAAACGAAACCAAACGGGCGATGGCGCGTTGCGGCATGTAAAGCACCGTTCGGAATAACGGGGGGAGAGTCGGACGGGAATTTCAAATAATAAGCGAAACAGAAATAATGTTTTGAATTTTTATCATCGAATCGGCGAGCGCGCTCGGGGGCTGGGAGCGCGCGCGCGCACGCGCGAGCCACCGCCGACGCATCGAGTAATTTCAAAAAATACGGGAAAAAGTGGAATGTAAATTTCCGGGATGCGCTTTGCATGAAATGAGCCGGCTCATAAATATTGGAATTTTATTCAGTAGGTACATTTCGGGAACCGGACGGTCCGACGCTCGTTATAGATCGCCTCTTTCACAAGATTGCCGAGCATCTGTTGTATTTCCCTCCTCTTTTTTTCCCCGCCACGCGAAATTCATCGACCGTTTCGTGGTTTCTATTAACAGCGCGATCCGCATTTCCCAATTTCGACGACCATCCCGCGTTTCTCGTATTTCAAGCCTGACGATGTTTTTATTCGGGACGCGGTAGTATCGTGGAAGTTGCTGTACGGTTGCTGAACAGACATTTCACGGTTAGTATGTATGTATACAGTTTATAATTTTTGTTTTAATTCTATTCCGAGTTTTATCAGTTCACTAGAAATACGTTTAAGGGGATATTCTACCCAAAAATTCGATTTTTTTTATTTTCGATTTTCTAATAGCTTAGGGTTTCGAAAATATGTCCCTAAAATATTAAGGTGAAATTCGAAAAGCTCCCAGAGTTATAGGGGCTTAAGGAAGCAGCGTGGCCGGCAGTCGTTCCCTCGACTCTTGTATCTAAAGAGGCTATGACTGCCAGCAGAGAAGAGAGAGCTGCCAAACATGATTTTTTTGATGTTGAGGAAGGTTTCCTCTACGGTCCTGCCCATACAGCACACTTCGTTGCAGGAGTAGTGCAGGAACGTTGCTGCAATATTGCCTTATTGCAGGTTACATTGCAATAGTGCAGGAACAATGGTACAATATTGCCGTGCAATATTTGAGTGGCAACGTTCTTGCAATATTGCAGGAATATTGTGCACACGTTGCCACTGCAATGTTCCAGTGGCAACGATCCTACAATATTTCTGCAATATTGCGCACACATTGACGCGCATTGTTACAGTAGCAACGCTCCAATAATATTCTATAATATTGCGCACGCGTTGCCATTGCAATGCTCCAGTGGCAACGATCCTACAATATTTCTGCAATATTTCGCGCACATCGACGTGCAATGTTCCAGTGGCAACGATCCTACAATATTTCTGCAATATTTCGCGCACATCGACGTGCAATGTTCCAGTGGCAACGATCCTACAATATTTCTGCAATATTGTGATTTTGCCGTTTCGTTGCAGGCTCATTGCCGGAACGTTGCAGGACTACATATTTGTAATGTTGCCGCAACTTTGCAAAAATAGACACCTGCAATATTGCGAAGGCGGATATAGGTTTAAACCTGCAACATCTCTGCAATGTTTTGGCGCAACATTGCAATCTTGCACCGCGTCATTGCAGACACGTTGCTGCAATGTTATGGTGCTGTGTGGGTGGTATAGCAAATTAGGGTAAGTTACAGAAATTAGTCGTTATCTACCGTAACTTCAGTCGTACAGGTCGTAACTGCATGGAAAACTTTAAACGCGTTTTTCTCGAAACAATTTTTTTAAATCGGGCGCACATTTTTCTCAAAAACTACTGGACCGATTGGGCTAAAATTTGACACACATTCAAAGTGAATATGTACCTATAGCCCGAACCAGAATTATATGAATAGTTTTAATACAACCTCCCCCACACCTCGTTTTAGCTCAAGAAAAGTCGACAAAGTCAAATATAAATTTTTAAACAGCTGCGATTTCGGTAACAATGTCCGGACCTGGTTATATCTGGTCCGGGCGATAACTACACTCATATAGATTAAAAAAATCTTTGGTACTTTCGTTTCGGATGACTAGGACGGCCGCAATTCGTGCGCCCGATAGGGTCGGCTTTTCATGACATGACCTATGCTTCGGCGTGTAACTTGCACAAATTTCAATATAATGAATTCCAAAAATTTGGGTTGATAGTTCAAACACTACTAAATATGTGTGCAAAACCCCTGCCCTGTAGGTGCGATAGGTTTTCCAGAATGAATTTCCAAGTATCACCTTCAGAAACGTGTGTCCAGACCAGAATACCCCCTTAATGGCCATCGTCATCACCACCTGATAAACAGCCTCGCGTTCGATGTAGGAATATCGCGATACAAGCGATGATGCGGTGCCCAAGGGAGTCATTTCGCTTCCGAGTATGTTTCTTTAAAGAATTCCTACTGTCGAGGTACACAGCACCCGCTGCCTGGTTTACTGTCGTTCCATTTTGCATGCGGACGGTCCTCCTAGTTTCATTCGTTCCCAGTTTTGACGCAGTAAAGGCTCGGCATTTTATACGACGCGAAAGGTCCCTGGATCGCGACACGCCCTTCCCACGTCGTACTAAAGATCTTAATAGCCGCATGGTGAATATTCATCGCGAGTTTTTGCAGTTCTGTCGCGTTCGCAATTGCAAATCGAGACCTCTCGATTGTAGGGTCCCCAACTGTTGATTTCTGATTACGCGATACCGGGGAACTCGTTGCTGTTTCGTTTAGAAAGTTCTCGGTCATTGAGATAAAAACTGCCAAGAGGAAGCTGTTGACATTGAGTTATCCTTGTTCCTCCGCTTGTCTGTTTTCCTCTCGCAAATCTCTCGCGTTCGGTCTATGCCAATTCGACGCAGGTACTTATCGAGATACATCCACTTTCAAATTAAAATCAGGCACCCGGTTTATCTAGGGTATTGACCGCAGCTTTTCCCCTATACCGAAGCGCCACGCCGTTTCGGTTTATCAATGCATGGCATCTCCAACAACCTGTGGTACAAAGTGCGAGCGTTATTCCAACAATCTTAATTTCATTCGTTGCTGCGCATTCCGTTGCCCATCGTTTCTGCATCGCTCGGCAAAAAGAGCTCGATCGAGGAGGGGAAGGGAAGCAACATCGGATAACGGTACGCGATACGATCGTGATAAGTAACCACGCTAGAGCTGACAGAGACATAATTGAACGCAATTTTTTCGGGCTCCAAGATTGCACGTAGACCCAGGCCGGCTCGGCGATCAATCAGTCGGATGACTTCGCATTTTCGATTTTAATTAGAACACTTCCGCGCGATATCGGCCCCTTCCATAAATAATGCTCGCTTTTTTCTGCCGCACTTTCGAGCGGGGTAATGAAATTCCGGTGAATTCGGTGACGATCGATTTCTAGGAAGGTGGGGCAAAGAGAATCCCGATCTCCTTTGCTTCTGGTCGCTATTTAAATTTCATTCGCTCGAAATTAGAATATCCGAGCTTGACTCGTCGGATTCTAATGTCCGCGAAGTCTAGCGTAGACTTAGCTGATCGATAGTAGAAGATACATAAAAATTCGCAATAAGGTGACTAGGAGTCAATAGAGTCACAAGCCTCGACACTCGTATCGAGCACCTCTGATCGACAGATTCGCAATAGTCGAGGCTTATCAGGGGAATCGAATGGAGAGTCGAGCAAGGGCCCTGGTAGATTTCATTATGGCTTCTTCCCGGTTGCCGGTCGCGATCGCAGCAACATACTAGCAGGGAGGTTACGCAGTATTGCTGGCGTGTAAAGGTGGAACGTTGCACGTCTTGAGATGCGCATACATTACGGACACGCGATCCCTTGCACAGAGGCCCGTACTGAAAATTACAATTTAAATGGCCGCCGTCCGTTCCCTCGTGCCCGCTTATCTCCTTGTTTTCATCTAAACATCTCATTTTTATGCGCCATTCAAATTCCGCGTCCCTTCTTTTCGACCGGCACTTCGTCCCTTCGGTCACGCGATACGAGTAGTTGTCACTTTGCGAAACTTTTTCGTCCTACCTCGTGCTCCCCCTTTTTCCAGGCCTCGCCCCGTTACTTTGGGGAAAAGTAACGCAGTCACGGCTGCCGAACGTCCGTTTCCGGTCGGGAATTTGGGAAAAGGAGGGCGTATAATGTGTGAAGGGAGACGCTCTTGCGTAGTTTGTATAATTGATATTATGGTATGTACAGCACCAGTAATTTTTCTATTGTACAACTTTATTCTTTGAATCGAGCTTAATTAAAATGTCGACGAGGGAAGGCTAAAATGTCGGAAAGATAAAAAGTATACACCGTCAAGGACCCAGTTCCTGATTCACTTAAGGGGTCATGTTCAGTCAGGAGGCCGAAAAAGGGTGTTCTTTGAAAATTGTTTACTCAAAAACTATAACACATTTCTCAAAAAATCTTTTTTCTTTTTAAGGATTGCATCTAGTACCGTGCATCGTAATTTCTTTATTTAAAAATATTGATCAATAACTAAGTTATTGTCCATCACTCGAAGGTGCTTCCAAAATCGGTGACCAAAATATTTAAAAAACCATTCAATCGATTTACTTCAAATTTTACAAGCTTACTATAGGAACAGTAAACTAGTCTTTGAACGAAAGATTTTTTTATCCGATGCTTAGTTTTCTTTTAATTGACGAAAATCAGGCACGATTTATGAAAAAAATTAAAACTTTTACTTTAAACATTAGACATTTTTCCCAAATCAATATTTCGAAAAATCCTTCGTTCAAATACTAGATAATATAATATAATAAGTAAATTCTTTTGAATTTTTTATTTTGGATGATCGACTTTCGAACAGCAGTGGTCACCGCAGAAGCCTTCTTTTAAAGAGAACCTTCGAGTGATGGACAATAACTTAGTTATTGATAAATATTTTTAAATAAAAAAATTACGATGCACGGTGCTAGATGCAATCCTTAAAAGGAAAAAAGATTTTTTGAGAAATGTGTTATAGCTTTTGAGTAAAAAATTTCTAAAGACCACTCTTTTTTCGGCCTCCTGACTAAGCATGACCCCTTAAAAGTAACTACCGCGGGTTTTTGAACGTGTAAAGGGAAAACTTAACCAAATTTTAAAAATTCTTTGTTATTTCAGTAAATTATGTTTTATCTTTAATTTGGTATTAAAACAAAGTGCACACGTAATAGTAATTATTTTATAATTTAACTTTGAAAGTGAAAAATGCAGAGGTAGCAGCTTCTGATCACGTTCGCACGTTTTACTATGAGCTATAAAATTTTGCGTCTAAATACTTTCATTTTATTTTACAAATTAATTTCGAAATACTTCATAATTATTTAGTAATGTGTTAGAATAAATTTTTATCACAATAAGCTCATTATTCGGTTTATTTTCCTAAACTGATCAGGAATTGGGTTCTGATCAGGAGCTGGGTCCTTGACGGTACTTACATTGAAACATTCTATATTGCAGAAGTTTGCCTTTTTATTATAAATTTATATTGCCCCGAATATAGCTGTGCTTTTATTCGTCGTTTTCACACGATTACGCCGCGTCCCAGAATCGTCGTAAGTCGTAGCGCGTCACAGTTACTTGCCTCTGGGCGCCGTAATTTTTAAGATAATTACCGGTGATGTACAGCTCCCAGGCACGCGATCTTACGTACAACTAGCACCGCGTAATTCCCAGTATTGACTCGAATCTCTCTGGCGTTATCACGCCGCAGGTTTATTGCAACCGATAGCCGATAACCCAATACGTCGATTAGAGATAGTTAGCAATAATTAATAACGCTTATCGGCACAGCTGGCCGTAAAACCGGATGATGGAACAAAGCAGGACTTTAATAACCATATATTCTAATCAAATGATATGCCAACAGGAAGTTATGCCTCGCAGGTAATACGTTTCTGATATCGGTTATCTGTTCGATAGTGACATTCACCTTCTCGTTCAGAGCGGATCGAAACAAATCCTTGTTCCCGCGTGTCAAATATTTCTGGATATCAGCCGTTCTTCCGAATAAAATTCACCGTTCGTTCGAATCAAAATCTTCAATTTTTAAGATTGAAAATCATCCCTGCACGCGTCATAGATTCACGCAGGCTTCGTGGCAAATGTGCCCGACCCAAAAGCAGGGCATAAATTTCGAGTGGCTGCAGCTGCGTTATTAGAGTAGACAATGTCGTAAACACAATTCATCTGCGAGCATGTTTACCGCAGTGTGACTATCGATGGGGCAATTACGTATATTAAGAGAATAGGCAAACAATCGAGATCAATCGGGACTGCCCTCTTGCGCAAAGCACACGAGTTAACTACCCCTCGATACCTTCAGCCCTGAAAATTACCATCCATTAGAGGGCAAACAATGCCACCAATAAACGCACCTGCCTGTGAAATCAAGAGCTGTCATCCGGTTTTTCCTCCTACGCCGCCGATAATGCCGTTTCGGTCGCGATTAAGGGGCGCAATTAGCCGGGGAAACGAGTCGCGGTTTCGCGGCCCCGTTTCCTCCCCGCGTCTCGTCGTATCCGCGCGAACGCCTTCTATGATCCGTCCTTGTATCCGTAACGGTAATTACCGGCGAATAGATCCACCCGGGGATTAATCAGCGCGGGCATATCGATCGGCTGCCGCGAAACTCGAGCCTCCTCGAGAAAGGGAAACCCGCCCCCGTTTTCTTTTCGACTGCGCGGCGCCGCGCGTACCCGTATCGAAGGGGGCTCACTGAAACGCAGCAGATCGGCTGATTGAACTGGCAATAATGGATTTAGGAAATGCCCCGAGGTTGATTAATCGCGCTCGAGTATCGATTAATCGTTGCCTTCGACGGGGGGAAATTGAGTTGTTGTGCTCGGCGAATTGGGTGAAAGGGTTGGACGAATCCAACGTTGCCTTCCTTTCTGCGAGCAGCGCCGCTCAAACACCGACGATGTTTCGTTTTCCTTCACCTGTTACTTTTCTATCATTTAATGCCCCGCGTCGCTGAGAGAGAGAGAGGCAGTAAGCAGTGCCTATGTGTTCCGTTTCGATTGCACAACCGAATCCTTCGGTGAGCATCGATGTCGAATAGATCGTTCCGTTTCGGATGGCCGAAAGCGTCCACGCGAGGTGGACGTTTAACGCTAGAAGGACGAAATCCCGCGAGAATCTACCGCGCTTAGTATAAATCGTTAAACCAGTTTGCGTAATCGACAGGCGAGAAGGATAGAAGCGTTCGCAACTCACTATATCGCGATTGAACATTGCGAATAGCGTCTTCGTTCCTTAAAGTCACCTACCCTTGATTGGGCGTATCTTTCTGCACGTCTCTGCCCACACAGCACCATAACATTGCAGCAACGTCTCTGCAATGACGCGGTGCAAGATTGCAATGTTGCACCATAACATTGCAGAGACGTTGCAGGTTCGGTCCTATGTCCGCCTTCGCAATATCGCAGGTGTGTATTTTTGCAAAGTTGCGGCAACATTACAAATATGTAGCCCTGCAACGTTCCGGCAATGATTCTGCAACGAAACGGCAAAATTGTGGCAATGATCCGGCAAGTATTCGGCAATATTGCGGTGCGAGATTGTAATGTTGCATCGCATCATTGCAGACAAGTTGCAGGTTCACTCCTGTGCCCGCATTAGCAATATTGCAGGAGTGTATTCCCGCAACGTTTCGGAGATTTTACAGCAACAGTTCCACCGCAATATGTGCGCATTATTACAGAATATCGTTGGAGCGTTGCCACTGCAACAATACGCGTCAATGTGTGCGCAATATTGCAGAAATACTGTAGGATGGTTGCCACTGGAACATTGCAGTGGCAACGTGTGCGCAATATTCCTGCAATATTGCAAGAACGTTGCCACTCGAATATTGCACGGCAATATTGTAGCATTGTTCCTGCAATATTGCAACGCAACCTGCGATAACGCAATATTGCAGCAACGTTCCTGCAATACTCCTGCAACGAAGTGTGCCCTACGGGTGGTGACGAGTCCGGAACAAATGAGTGATCAAAGTCTGGCAAACTGACCGGCCGCGTCGGTGGACGGCAACAGCCGCGATCGAAAATTAAACGTAATCGGATTGAAAATCGCCAGCTTAACAAGCATGGTCGGTGGACGAGGAGTGGATACATCACGGGCGCGTTGTTCCGCGTAATTAATTTCATACAATTTTCGATTGTCCTCGGGCGCGACGTTTCGTCGCGACAGCAGCCAGGATCGGGCCGGGGTGGGGGCCGAAACTTTCGCGATTGTTTTGAAACGAAAGTAAATTTAATTTACCGGCTAATTATCGCCCGCGCAAAGTTCCGAATTAAACTTGTAATTGGCTTTCCCTTGATTCGAAGAAATTGTACTAAGCTTCGCCACCTGGCTGCGACCGAGACTTTCCGTGTAATCCCTGGCGCGCGCACGTACACGCCTACCCGTGACTTTCCGCTGCGTGCAGCCGTCGATGGGATCAACTTCGCCGGGGCGGAGGCACGGCACGGGGTAGAATTTCCAGAAACGGAGAACCTCGGAACAATAAATTACAGATCGGAGCCTAACGCCGTCCGGCAATTTTAGGCAAACCGCTTTATTAAGCTACTTCTTCGCGGTTCACACGCGTAACAGAGAAGCACGTCCGACACGCGAGCCGTCTCCTCCTAGATCCACCCGCGTTGGACCCCCTGACACGCAATTACGAGCGCCGCGCCCCGTTCATCCCGCGCGTTCTCTATTCACCCGCCTCCGTTTACGCCTGCTCCATCGTGACCCTATCGAGCGTACACCTATTGGTAGACGCGGTAATGGACTGAAATGTCTGTAAGATTATTACCCGAAGGCATCCTCCGCGACGGTTGAGGGGTGGAGGATCGGTTCTTTTGGTCGTAGTCGAAGCATAAGACCGTGCCACCGGCAATCTTCTATCTTCTGGTAATTAACCGCTTCCTTAAACCGAACCGTATCTCCCCTTATCTGTCCCGGCGCATCTACCTCGTGGGTGCACGCACATGCGGCCCGAACGCGCGCGCGCGCGCACACACGCTCGACCCTCCGGCAGACGTTACGGCCTCAAAACAAAGAGTTGTTTTCCCAGACGCCGGTCCCCGCAACTGCTGCGAATTTACCTGTTCCGCGGCTGCAACGTGGCACGCCTGCTCGACGCCTCGCGCCCGCGACGAACCCAGCCAAGAGAAGGAAGGTTCGATTCGATCGACACCGCGATTCTCCGCAAACTGTGATCCACCTGTCGTTAACCGACTCTGCGCGCGCGCGCCCCAGGCTTTCCTCCCCCGCGGGAAAATCACGCACTGGCTGCAAATAAATGCAAATTGCGCGATCGTGTGCTTCGATGTCGCGGGTGCAGCTGGACGGGCAGAGGAGACGCGCGAGGATCGCGAGAAAATTCAGTGTCGCAGGAACGGAGCAAATGGCGGGCCGAATGATACGTGAGAAACGAGGGATGACGGGATTCGACAAGTGACATTTTCAAGTGACTTCTCGCAAGCACTCGACGCAAGTACGTGATCAGCTATTTTATTCAACGCTCTTAAACACGTCTGTTATTTATATGCTCCGTGGCTGGAGATCGGTTATTAAATAACGCTATCGCTTTACTAGCGTGCAGAACACTTTCCGTCGTTCTATTCGACGTGGAACTTTGCACGAAGGCCCGTCATCTTGATAAGCGAACGTATAGGTACCTATTCCCTCTTTCCCACTACCGCGGAACTAATGCACGCTCTCTATTATACCTTCCGCGTACCTTTATCGGTATTGTTTCCCGCGTTATTCATATTTTACGGCAGCATTAAGAGTTGAGCCCATAGAAAACAGATAGAGGCCATACCTCAGCCCGTGACGCGAGTAGACTTCCATTCGTTGGGTGAATAAAACCAGGCCCGCGGTATATAGGTGCATTACAGTGGCTGGTTATACGTATAGCCTCTCTCAATAGTTCATTTCCAACGTCTCATAAATTTACAAGTATAAATTTACAATTTGAATACCGCGGGGCGGAGGGACGGGTGGTCGGCAGGGCCGTTCCCCGTTCAAAGCCTGTCCCTCGCGCGCACCCAGCGGGGAATTAGAACGCGAAGCTTCTCTATTCCCTGACAATCATTCGCGAATTCTTCCGTTCTCGCGCGGAGCCCTCGGAACCGATTGAAAACATCGAATCGCGACACTTAATTGCGCCGCGCCGACAAGGGACTTTTCATCGATTCGTGTCGCGGCGGATTCCCCGCCATCTGTTCCTTCGCCGGTAGTTTTCGACCGTTGCCCAGTGGCAGGAAAAAACGATCCGCTCACCTGTGCGCAGAACGGACCGATCTCCCTGCCTCTCTGCGAATCGGCTGGTGCCGTGTCTAAACGCCCAATCGTCGCAGCCCCGGTGCTCACCGTATTCGCAAGATTATTAATGCCGCTCCCTCGAACAACGAGCTACGAGCGCGGTAACAAGTATTTGGGCAATAAGTACGAAATTAGGGAAATTTGCGCCATTACGTAGCCGGTGAATGGACGAGTAGATTCCGGAATTTAGACCGAATTACCATGAGAAATTCCGGGACGGCAGCCGCCGCGCGACTCCCCGGTTTGGTTGACGCGAATAGCGGCGTGTGCTGGAGATTTGAGGTCTACCGTTTTAATCGATACCGGCGGTTATTATATTTTCGTCACGCCATTAGCCAATTATGGCGCGTATTACTTATGATCATTATCAATCCGGTTAAAGCGGCAAGGATAATGGTCCGACGGTCCTTTCGCTGCCTTTAATCGATTATTCTGTTTTGCGCCTAGGCCGCGCGGAAAATTATCCGGCGGTCCCGTTGTTTTATCGCCCGAATCGTTTTTACGAGCGGGGTATCATTGCCCGTCGACGTGTTCCTTGGAGTAATGGCGACCGCGTGAACGTGCTTATGGAAAATTCGTTATCGAGCTCTCGCGGCCAGTGTTTTGATAATTTTAAATGAACTCCCGATAAAACTCGCTCGCTCCTTCGAGATCCGTTTATCACCCGAGCTTTGCTACGCAACGTAATCGCGAGTAAGGGTAATAAATGATCGGACGATGTATGTTTATCGGAGCAACAGTATTTCCATCGAATCTCATCGCCAGATCGACAGCTCCTCGCTGGATGTTTCATAATGCAATCCAGTGTCGAGGTTTCTAGATTCCTTCGCAATTCCAACGACGAATTTTCAACGCATTCGCCGTTGGAAAGCAAACCGTAACAGGCAAATATTAACTTCTCCCGCCACTTTTCATTATGCCCCGGTTGTTCCCCTTAAATCTTTCACGGGACCGGGTGAAGACTTGGGCTTTCTCTCTCTCTCTCTCTCTCTCTCTCTCTCTTTCTCTCTGCCTCCCTTTCTCGATATATATAAAAGAACAGGAACGGGGGAGAACGCACAAAAGCCCAATTATGTGGGTGCTCGAAAAGCGAAAGCCTGGAAAATTTGTGATTATTTAATGTTTCGCGACTGAAAAAAGGGTGGGAGAGAGAGAAAGAGAGAGGGAGAGAGAGAGAGAGAGAGAGAGAGAGAGAGAGAGGGAAAAAGAAAACGTGAACGGTGAGCGAGCGAAGCCCATTAACTGGCGGCACAATTTTAAAGTCATTTGGCACAGTTAAAAGACCGACCAAAGAACTCATTACCGGAAAATGAATGGCCGTTGAAATTTTCATTGTCTTCGAGACTTGCTTCGAAATGTGCAATTCGCGGGCGAGTGAACGAAAAGTGGGGAACACAGAGAGGGAGGAAGGGAGAGGGAGGGAGAGAGAGAGAGAGAGAGAGAGAGAGAGAGAGAGTAGGGCACAGAGAGCGAAAGAGAAATTAGAACGAATTCACGGGGAGCGAGTGTTGGCCGCGAGAGATATTTCCAAGCACTTGACTTCGATGGCGATTCATTTGTTTTATTTACCTTAACCCTTTTAAAATTCCATCGATAAATTATTCCCGTTAGTGGACCTCTGCTCTTAGAACGTTCCTCGCTGAAATTTATCGTTTTCCAACCTGACGCGGCCAACGTTTCCTTTCACGGTTAGGGGAACACCTGTTAATCCGCCGCGCTGGCTGCGACAATTTTTTTCCCCATCGATTCGGGTTCGGATCTCGGGCCGGAAGGGTGCGAGCAGCGTTGCTAAGACCCGAAACGGAAAATCGTCCGTAAAACACGGGATTGCGTTGTGCTGACGTCACAGGACACGTCGCTCAAGGCCCGAGAATGGCCGGAAGTCGTGAAATGGGATTACCTGTTCCTGCGTACGCGGCCGTTCCAAAGTGATAATTGAATAGATAGCCGCGTCGTTCCTACACCGCCGTCTCCTCTTCGATTTTCCTTCGTTAGCCGGCCCCGCGACCATCTGTCGCTGTTTTTTCCTCTCCCTATACGCCTTCCTGCCCGGGAAGAAGCGATGGAAAATCTTGTCGCTTCGCATGGAGATTCCGGCTACCTCGGCCTACCCCGCGCGACTCGTAATTCAATTCAAGGTACAAG
Organism: Andrena haemorrhoa; assembly: GCA_910592295.1. NCBI lineage: Eukaryota > Metazoa > Arthropoda > Insecta > Hymenoptera > Andrenidae > Andrena > Andrena haemorrhoa. The sequence continues at coordinate 20,335,087 of OU342943.1, forward strand.
GAGAAATATTTTTCACCAGCGTCTAATTAAATTGTGTCGCCCCCGGTCTGTTTGCTCTCGATGCTGCCTTATCAAGCATTCAGGCGTCCACACGGGACGAGCATAGCCGCGGGAAGGGTGGTTTCTTGTTCGAAGATATTCGAAAGTACGTATTGCTGAGGTTTCGTCGCCCGGAACGCTGACCCCGCGATCCCTGTCTGTGTGGGTCCGCATCGGACCGTCCACGCGGCTTCCGCTCTTCCCGTGCGCCGGATTCGTTGCCGCCCTCGACGAGGCATCGGGCGTGGAAGAAGGACGGGGGCGAGCCGCGCGGATCCCAGCGGGACTAACCGCGGCGTTTTCCTTTCTCCGCAACCGAGGGATCCGATTAACGAGGACGGTTTAACACGCGTCTCCAGCCTCCGGACTGCGTCCCGTCCCCGTTGCAGCCGATCCTCATCCGTGGTTCCTGGGTAGCCTCGGTACCTGGCGGAAGAGGCGCGTGTGCGTAGGTGGCCCGGTACATGTGTCCCCTGGCCGCGGCACGTAGACGCGCAGGGACGTGTACGCGGATATTTCTTGCAACGCGGGAGCCTCCTTTTGATCTCTTTTTAGCCGTCGAGTGCAACGCGAGGCCCCCGCTCCCGCGGGCCTCGAGCACCACCGGAGCCTCAAGAGGGAAACCGGGGGTAGAGCAAAGAGATGGAACGGGGCGCGCCACGTTTCGCATGTGTTTCGACTAATTAACATACGTGAAAATCCTCTTAATTGGGTGATTAAACGCCTGCGAAGACACTGTAATGGGAAACAGGCCACTCTTCCTCTCCCGCACCCTTCCTGCTCGCCGCCAGCCGCTCTGCCCCGGACCGGGCTCTCCTCTGGACCATCGACTCGTCGCTCTCGCGTCCGACACTCAGCGCGATGATAGCCCGCGTTCGACGTCCGAACCGGGACAACTGACTTGAACAGAGGGCGCTTTAAGCTCGAGGGGTGGAAACACTGCGATGGGATGCTTGACTTCTGAGGAGTCAAAGTGAAATCAGGGGATGCTCTCCCAGGGAGGATGGAGGGAGTAGGAATTCGGGGAATACCTTAATCGCAGCTCCGTTTCATTTCGTTTCATCCGCGACGCTGGAAGCACTCTTCGCGCGCCCCTTCTGGAGAGAGGGTTAACAATCTTCGCGGAGATTCGGCGAAACAGTTTTACAACACCGATAATCTCCAGCCGCCGTCTGTTTTTCTAATTAAATGGCCGCGTCGATAAATAGAGCCCAGGCGGAATTTACGCGAGCCCGGCACCCGCCCGCTCGCAATTACTGGCTGCGCGAAGTTACTTCGAGCCAGATCGGTTCGATGCGGCCAGCCTCGTTCGCCAACAGATCTCCTTTTACTTTTATCCGGCCGGGATAGTTTGGCGCGCGGATTAAATAATCAAATACCACGGCGACGGTGGCACGTACCTTAACGCGAGTCGATTTCAACGGGTCGAAATGGGGGACCTCGGACAGGGGCGAGCGTGTTTAGCGCGAGTATAACGAAGTATTTACGCAGCTCGGTTTACTTGGCTTGCGAGGCGGAGTAATTAGGGAAGTTGAAGAGAGTTCTGATGGGACTTCGGCTGTGCCGAGTATTTACGGAACGAAGACAAATGGAAATTATGATTTCTTGTTCCGTGAAACGTCGCGAGGAGCAGGGAGGACGGGGGATGGAACAGGGGGTGGCGGGGAGGACTTTCCGGCGATTTTGCACCCGAAATAAAATATTTACGGCGAGTTCGTTAATTTCCACTTTCGAGAGTTGCCGACAGTTTTTACAAGGCAACATTTAATTAAACCGGTTTTGTTTACCAGTTTACTTTACAAGCCCGGCTCCCGCGTTACAACGGCCGCCCGGTTGCGCGTGTGTTCCTTTGTTAATTGCTTTCTCGTTTTAATTTTCTTACCTCTGTTAATTACCGCCTCCCTCCTCGGTGGCCGCCGCGCGATTTCGCATCGAGCGGCTCGCGCGCCACTCAATTTTCGATTCCGCGATTTCGAAGCGAGATTAATCGGGACGCTCAAGTATTTGCTGCAATAACGAGAAGTTTTGTTCCGCTTTTTAATTTCCGCAACTTTTCCCTCGGCCCCGGATTCCCTCCGATCTGTAATTACGACCGTATAAAATTAATGCCCCCTCCCCCCCCGCTTCGTAACAGTTCGATAACATTTTCGAGAATCAATTTAAAGGGATTGGATTCGCAGCGAGAAATATTGCTCGCTTTAACGATCCGTGATCGTTTATGCCTCGTCGTTCCGCAGTTACATTACTTTCCACGGAAAAAGAGCATTGATATCCATTTATCGAACGTGTACAATTATACCAATTATTTTCTTCTCTTCCTTAACGAAGCATTCTCTTTAATTGCTTCGCCTTTATTTCTTCTAAAAATACATATAATGACAACGGACTTTTATATCCAATAAAGGAAGAAGATAGCGATCGAGAGCGTTACTCATTCTTGATAATACGCGCCACTGGTTCAGGAGCGCAATCTATAAGCGAAGTTGCCAGACATTGGCGGCAGGCGGCGCTGCGGCGCCTGTCAATCGCCCGCAGGGTTGCCAGATTGGGCGGAATTCCGCCGTTTGGGCTACTTTTCAAAACCAACTGGCGATCGAAAATTGAAACTGGCAGTGGGCGCCTGAATTGAGCTACAAGATCGACCAAGCTGAAATTTCGATATTTGGGCTGCCCAAGACCAAATGGCATTGAAAATTGTATAAAATGGATTATCATTGTCGTGTTAAATCGTTAATGTTAATTTTCACATCAGTTTTATTTAAATTAATTTTATTCGTTGTATCCAAAGGAAATTAAGAAAACAGTTCCGGAAAATATTAAGAAAATATTTAAGCATCCTTTTCGTTCGAGATATTTGAATTTTGACGTTTCTGGGCTACTTTTCCTACGCGTACTAGCGACTCGACATTAAAACCATCTGGCAACCCTGATCGCCAGTCCCCGCGTAATTTTTCAACGCCGCGTAGCGTGTTGCGATTATGTCACAAAACTCGCGAATATTTCAGTCGAGCTCGGTGCTGTTGGTGGAAAACTCGTCGCGGGTGGACAGTGCTAGTGCCGGGTAACAAGGTTCCGTTTGTTGACATTCGTAAACGGTCGTGGCCTGTTGTGTTTTCTGTCGCGTCTCGACACCCACGACGCCAAACTCGTTTTGACCTGTCCGTGGAAGGACTCGTAGTCGCGTGTTTTGATTCTTGTTCTCCGTTATCGCGTTTCCTACAATTGAAAAGCGGAATGGCGCTGGGCGATCGCCTCGCATGAAATGCAGTGACAACGAGGAACATTTTAACAATTCCGTGGCGTGTGACTCGCGCGGGGGTCCTGCGACAGTTCTTCATTCTTGGCGGCCATTAAAATCTACTGGTTACGTTGGGGCTTCGTTTCGGGAAACTGGTTGACTGTTTGACGCCATGTCCTTGCAAGGGATAAGGTAACCAATCAGCTGAGCTATTTTCTCATTATATTTCTTTGGATTTTATTGTGTATTTGTATTGATGCATTACGAGAGAATATTTAGAAATCGCCTTCGCTGCTGGTTACCACCTTTAAACTAGGGCTGGGACTATTTGTCGAATTTTTTGGTATTCGAATATTCGAATAGGGTAAATGTGCCTTAGTTCGGCCCCTACCCAATAGTCAGCCTTTTCGGAAATAAATTGCTTAGAAATAATAAATTAGGAATAGAATCTTATATATTTAAACGAAACAATGATCAGTGTAATCTCTCCTTCGAATGTGGGAAGTTTCATGCCTTTAGCGGTAAAAATATGAACTGCAGAAAGCTTCATTGTGTTGGCGATTGGATTGGCGACACTTGGAAATAGTGTATACCAACACTAATACGAAGTTTCTTATGTTCAAATTTTGAACACGCGATTAATAACATTCGAATTAACTTTTCGTAAAATTATAATTGCATTTAAACTTAGGTTAGTAAGTATTTTCAAAGTGGCCGACTATTGGCATTCAAAATATAAAGAAAACCAATAATCAGCCGCCCCGGCTGGGTACTGGATATTGGTAAGAAATCGCCAATTTGACCAGTGGTCGGCCCTCTAAAACACAAAACGGCTGACGACTAGACGATTGGTCTAGTAGTCGGCCGTTATAATTTAAATAATTAGAATTTTCAGAAGAAAATAAATTTTCAAATTTTAAGTACACACATCATGAATTTTGAACCACTTAACATTCTGGCGATTAACAATAAGTATACTATACGGTGATTGATACATAATATAACCTGATAGAAGAACCTGGCTGACTACTGGCATATGAAAGGCTGAAGTTAGGCTTTTACTGGCTGACTATTGGTAAAAAGGACGTTTCTGGATATTTTAGATATTTTAAATAAAAATTGTTATACTATTAAAAAAATCATCCACACATTTGAAAAATAGATAGTTTAAAGAATTTAACTGTCAATAGCGCATTTAAAAAATAGTATATTAATAATAACAATGCGTAACTTGAATTTTCGCTTTCCCTTAAATGGCCGACTGCTGGCACAGTTACCCTACTTCAGTTGCTCAATTATTTGACGAATATAATTCGAATATCCAAGTATTCGAATACTATTCGAATATTTAAGTGTTCGAATACTGATGTATTCGATTACTGATGTATTCGAATAGTATGGTGTGAATTATAAATCAAGTTCTTTAGGTTCATTTGTCAGGGTGAAATCTTGTAAGCTAATTTTGACCCACTTCACACCAATAGTAGGGGAGAAGCAGGGTTGCCAGTACGCCGTACTGGCATATATGACGTCACTTGGCTTGGATTGGCTTAGCGTTGGTATGACGTCATGGCGTCACCAACCAAATATAAGTGTCCCCTTCTCCTACACCGTACGACCAAAGAGAAGATATGTACGACGTCATATGGGCCAGCACACCGCCATTTATCCAGTACACCTGGCAACCCTGGGAACAGGTGCTATAAAAGAGACAGGTCTTAAATGGGACAAATCGAATTGCCAAAATTCTAAACGCATTGCACATGCAAGTTATTTTCCTGTTTATCACAACACTAGTGCCCAGTCATTTGACGTAAACTTCACTGCGGACTCACTTGCAACAGAGTAGTAATCCGCGGTTGATGTTTTTCGGCAGTAAAAGTAAAATTTTCGTTGATTTTCTGTGTTGTTTTCTGAGGTCAAGATATATACAAAGGGTTAAAGTGTTATATCATTAAAATAGCCTGCATTCAACTGAAACGAAAATACTTAATAGGTAAGCTTAATTGATTGGTAATTGAGGTTATTTTATATTAAACTCACTTATAGTCTTAAAAGGGACAACCGTTTCATGGCTGTCCCTCTCATACACGTGTACTGCTGAACACTATATGTATTTTACTTTCCTGTAAAGTTATTAGTGCATCATCTGATACATAGATGACATTGTTTCAAATTATCAATTCTTAGCTGATGGTGCCTTGTTTCAAATTTAAGAATTGGTGAAGTGACTATTCAAAGCCACAAAATATTGATGATTTATAGTACAAGAGATAATTTTTTCATAGATTTCATTGTTTTGTACCATATCAGATTTACAATTACAATTGTAATACTTAATAAGTTTTTTTTATTAACGTGTCCCTTTTATCACTTATACTGTCCCATTTAAAACCACCTAGTCATAAAACGGACATTTCCCACTTATTTGAAAATCGAAGATTTTTTTATTTTCTATTACAATTGATGAGTTTGTAATATACTTTTATTGAAGGGAAATAAACACGCTTTCTATTGATGTACTTGTTTTTTAAATACCTGTTATGACATTGTCAGAAATGGACGCTAAACAAAAGTGTCCCTTTTATAGCACCTCTCCCCTATTTGAATACATCATTCAAATACTCAAATATTCGAAGTTTATTCGTATTCAATTATTCGAATAGTCCCAACCCTAACTTTAAACCCACCATATCAGTCTCTTCCTTGCCTCCTCTATGAAGTGTTTCAAATAAAGAGTCCTCGTAGAATGCACTGTAAGTGCCAAGATTACAAAAAAATGAATAGAATTTCATTTTTGGCTCTTACAATGTCTTCTATAAGGTCCATACAGTCTCTTTAAATATCGAAACGTTTATCGACAAGAAATCTCGCAGCAATATTATTGTCTTGTTAAATGTCGACAATAAAACAGCGACTCCACTACGATTTCAATTCTCCCTGAGATTCAATAAACTCAGGCAGCCTTCAATCGAGCTAACTCCGCTAAACAAAACTCCCAGCCGGGAGTTGGACACGTAATCTAAACCCCGGCATTCTTTTAAGGCCAGCCCCGTTGTTGCGCGGATTCCGCGCCGCTCGCGTCTCTCAGCTCCATTCTCTCTAATTTAAACGGCTCGGCCAGCGTGTCGTGCCGCGAAGCATTCCCCGAAATTAAATTGACATCTCGTACATCAGCGAAAAGTATGATCCGCCGCGGTGCAGCAGCGCCGGGGATCTAAATTGGTCGATCGAAATTCGCGGAATTTTGGCACAACGACCGCCCGGAAGGCATTCACTCGCTCGTCAATCTTTTGTTGTTCTTCGAAGAACCCATTCCATGCCAAGAAATCGAGGATCGTTCCTGGCTCGATCTATGCGCGAGCTAATAAACATTATTTATTAACTGTAGCAATAGCGGCGCGGCATCTCTTTGCGGCGTGTAACGATCCAATAACGCGCTTCTTTGGTATTCCACTAAACGCTTCCAGAGACACCCTGTATTACGCGCGCCGTCGATTGCAGGGGAGAAAAAAGAAAAACCGAACGAAATCTGTTCTCCCAGTGTGGAATAACTCATTTCAATTTGTAATTACAAACGCATCAGAAGGAAACGTTCAATTAAACTGTCTGGTTTCGTTCGAGCGAAACCGAAGCTTTTTTTTTTAGAATCTCCGCTCCGCGATGCGGAAGCGTAATTGGTAATACGATATGTTTGTTGTTTCGTTAACACCGTCAGCGGTATAATTATGAATAAAGAGTTCTTCAGCCGCTGTGCCTTTGAATGGTCCCGATATCGGCTTCGTCTAATGAAATCATAATTAATATCCTTCCTCCGCGACGTTCTGACCCGATATCGTATCGATTTAGCACATCAAAGCACGCCCCTCTTTTTCATTTTAATTCCCGGGTATTCCACGCCGTCCACGATCTTCGTCGACCGTGCTCGTTCCACGGCAGCAGCTGTATCGTGGTCTCAATTAAAGCGGGCTAAGCATACACGATTCCAGAAACATTCTTGAGGATGTCCAAGCGAAGGTATTGTGCGCAAGATATTCTTTTACGGAATCCACCCTAAATAATTCTCTTTTATTTGACGATAGAAAACTGTTTCAGAGAATTGTGAGAGGAAGCCCTCTTTCGGAAAGGATTGCATACCTAAGTCGATAAAAGTATTCAGTTCCATTTGACCCTCGATTGTCACACTGGATCAAAATCACCCAGAATTTGACTTTCGGATAAAATATCTCTGAGGCAAACTTTGAAAACTGTTAAAACACGATGATACGTTAAGGATGAACTTCAGTAACATTCAAAATAAGCGAAAATCTTTGAAAATTGGAGGTATCAATCTTTATGGAATAGTAAAACCCTCTGCAAAATTTAAAAAAAATTGATTTGGTAGTTTTCAAATTATTTAACTTTCAATTTAACAGCACACGCGACGCGATTGAACACGACTGAAGCTCGCACGTACTACCAATTGCTGCACGAGAATATTTTCTCATTGAGCAGCGTTGCCACGATCGCAAGGAATTTCCGACTCATAAAAATTATGTATATACAAGAGTTTTATTAATATAATTAAGATATATATAATCAACACTCACCAAATACAACACATTGGCACACTTTTCACTGCTTTTCATATAAATAAAAAGGAAAATTATAGTTTGATTATTTCATTTCTAGCAGTTGCATTTCAGGTACATTCCATCAAACAAGTTAATGATAAATCATCAAATATTCAATAAATTGGCAAACTAAGATAACCCATACAGCACACTTCGTTGCAGGAGTATTGCGGGAACGTTGCTGCAATATTGCGTTATTGCAGGTTGCATTGCAATATTGCAGAAACAATGCTACAATATTGCCGTGCAATATTTATGTGGCAACGTTCCTGCAATATTGCAGTAATATTGCGCACACGTTGCCACTGCAATGTTCCAGTGGCAACGATCCTACAATGTTTCTGCAATATTGCGCGCACATCGACGTGCAATGTTCCAGTGGCAACGATCCTACAATATTTCTGAAATATTGCGCGCATATCGCCGTGTAATGTTCCAGTGGCAACGATTTTGCCGTTTCGTTGCAAAATCATTGCCGGAACGTTGCAGGACTACATATTTGTAATGTTGCCGCAACTTTGCAAAAATACACACCTGCAATATTGCGAAGGCGGACATAGGTTTGAACCTGCAAAATCTCTGCAATGTTTTGGCGCAACATTGCAATCTTGCACCGCGTCATTGCAGAGACGTTGCTACAATATTGTGGTGCTGTGTGGGAAAAAATAAGAGGGAATTCAACTGAATTTGCGATAAAAATATACCATTGCCATTTCTGACTGGTTTTCATCACAGGAAAAAGCCTTATTAATATCTTGGAAATGGATTAACATTTGGCTAAGATTGTCACTGAAGTTCATCCTTAAATGTTAATTTCCAACGGTGAGCATATCGCTCATTTGCTGCAACAGCGACGCAAATAAAAATTTGCAGTTCTTCAGTTATTAGTACCTATTTATAGAGAAAAAGCGGTTGTTGTCTAACAAAACTTCTGAACCCGTTTTCCGAAAAATCGTGAATCTTGAGTTACGTCGTTGTCGCGGCAAACGAGCGATATATTCTACAGTGTTCAAAGTTTATCAGAGAATTTTCGCGACTTAATTTACCAAATAGTTTCCAAACCACAGCTGACGTTACAGTGAGCTTGCGTCGAATCGTCTCGGTGTGTGACAACTGCGTTAAAGGAACGGGCGTGACATCTGAAGGTTAAACATAAGCGACTGATGTCGGCACTTTGCATTCGCCCCTTTTAACCAAATACTTTCACTTATCATTGGAAGAATGATAATGTTCGCGTCTCCTGAAAAGAGCCAGCCTGTACACCTGACTGCCGCGGTCAGACGAGCGAGCCAAAGGACAAGAGGGGCGAGCGTCGATCTGCCCGGTATCACCGCGATCATCTTTATCATTATCGGCGCCCGTTGTATCGGTCTCTCGGAGGTCTGGTCCGCTTTTCTGGCCAGGATGCTCAGACCACTCGTGCGCCCGTATATTTGACCACTTGTTAAATCGGCCTCCGTCCCTTGTCGGAGAATCGTATCGCGTTCGTGGCCCGAGGTCCTGCGGTAATAACTGGACGCCATTATAAAATCTCCTGAGGGAAACCAGCTAAGGGTACCTTTCCCATTCCCCTCCGCCCCTTCACGCTCTTTCTTTCTTTCCTCCTACCTCGCTTTCTCTAGACCCGCGCTCTTCCTCCTCTCTCTCTCCCCCCACAGTCGCCCCCTGCCCCAACCCCCCTCGATTTCATTCTCTCCAGCCAGCTCGCCGGCCTCTCGGTCCCGTTCTCGTCCATCCCTGGTCGTTACTGCCAGGATACGGATTTTCTCCGTTGACCGACGATATTTCTTTTGCCGCGATTCGGCTCTCGTTTTGCTCGCCGTACGTGTACGCCCGCCTCGTTCGACCTTACGATATTCTTGGATTCCGTTCCTCCGTGTTTCCTCGCTCCCGTTTCTTCCCACCCCCGGTTCGACCGCCGGTGCTTTCCCAGTCAGCCAACCTCCTTTTCTGCCGGCGTGTGTCTCAGGTCCGCGGGGCCACCCTCGCGCGTCCTCTCCCGGCGGGCAACCCTTTCTCGGCGCGGCCGGAACGGTGGCGGGATCCCGCGCGGCGAAAGAGGACCGAGGAACCGTTGCGAGCGACCGCGCCGGACGGGAGGAAACGGCGAAAGAGGAAAGGAAAACGGGCGGGTGGAACGCGGAGGGACGATGGACGGAGAGCGGTAGAGCGAGCAGCGGGGGATGGCGATTCCGCCCAATTTATAGCGGACCGGATTAAGCGGTAATCCCCTGGTACGGCGCGCGTGCGGTGCCGCGTAATAATGATTCGAGTGAAAATATAACAAATATACCCGGCCGCGCCGAAAATGTCTAAATTAGAGTGGACCCGGCTGATCCGCGAACGAGTCGATCAGCGCGGCTTTCAGCCAAATCGAACCGATTTTCCCGAGCCCGTCCGCGGAGCCGACAGGGGTAGATCTGGTCACTCGCGTAATTGTGCCCCTGATCCACGGCGTGGATTCCACGCGCGCCGGGTGATCTTCGAGTGTATCGCTTTAATAAGGGGCGAATGAAATTTCCGTTCCGGCGTCTCGTCGCGGCTACATCTCGGCCGTCGACTGGAAGGAAAATAGAGGATCTCGCGGGCGTTTAATATCGACGAGCTGCACGAACGTTTTGTCGTTCGGGGCCCAACGTCAAAGAGCCAGGCGATCACCTCGCACAGGGGTTCGAGTTTATTCGGCGCCGCGGCTTGAAAACTCTTCCATTCTCGCCGGTAGCTTACAGAATTGATCAAGCTTATTTATTTAATAAAGAGGATTACGCGATATCGCGACGCGAAAAAAGGGGAAGATTAAAAAAGGATTACAAAACGACGGGGATGTAAAATGAACGATGAAACTCGTCGACAGATTAAGCTGTAGATTTGTCGCCTCATTTTTTATGCCCGGGTTAAACGGGGACTGTTGTCGCGACGGATAGGAACGGCCAATTAGAGTCGCCCATTGAGACGGCCCCGTTATTGCCGCGATTTATTACGCAATAATCGTATTTATCGCGTTGTTACAGTGTTATCGGGCCACCTTCGGCCCGGCCGCTCCGTCCTGTTCAGCGGGATCGTTGTTTCCGGCCGGGCTTAGACGCGTCTCCCCTACCTCCACGGGCATAAAGAAGTTAATTATCGCGACGTTTCATTATGTATTTATTTTTAGAGTCCTTTGTCGAGCCACGAGTCCTTTACCGAGAAAAGAGTTACGCCGATTCTCGGTAACCCTTCCCCCGTCGCCCATTGCTGGCTGACTGCTAATGAATTTTCACCTTTTTTCGCCTTATTTGCTCATTAGTGCCTTACCCTCGCCTCGTTCCTCTTCTCCCTTCCCCTCTCGCCGCTCCTCCGACACTGCGCGCGTCCACCTTTCCGTCTTTCCTCCCCCGCCCGCGCTCTTAATCCCGAGCAGAAGGAGCTCTTTTCTGTGTCCACGGACGAGAATGGAATTCGTATAGTATACGCGTACGCGTGACTCTTTCACGAGCTGGCTCGGGGGCGACTCGAGAGCTCAACAATGTTGACGCTAACCGTCGAGTCCGTATACCTGCAAGGGAAGCCTCCGAGGAGCCGAACAGAATCTATCAATCGGGTTTGTTGGATCGGGCTCCGATCTGTCGTTTTCTGGATGACTACTCCGGCAGATAAGCCCCACGGTGTAACTCGTCCCAAGCCCCAAATCCACTTCAAACATCAGCCAAACGTCTCCATATTTAATCGCCTCCTGAGTCCGTGCTGCGTCTCGCTACTCCCGTTCCAATCGCGACTCGATCCGACGGGCGACAATTCCGCTCCGCGCCACCTGGCTCGCCACGAGTGGCTCACTGCGAGGGCGGCCCAACCGAGCTGGACGGCGGGTATCGGCCCCGCCGTAAGAAACCGATCGCAACCGCTTAAAAGCCCCAGCCCCCTAATTAAATCGCTGGCAAAAAGCTCGCCGCGAGAATGTTTAATCTCGGTGGCCTTGCGCGTCGCGACGATCGAGCCGGCGACGGCGTTCAGCTACGCTTCTTCCGCGGTAATATCGATTCCCTTCGGCTCGATCCTCGTCGCGGCTTCGTGTTTCTCCCGGGCGCGTGTTTCGAGCGCGCGAGACCGGGGGCGGACGAATCGAGGGCCCCGTCCTTCGCGACGTAACAGCCTCGTTAAGCGGCCGATCGCCGCGCACAGGGGCCGAAGATGCGTTTTTAATGATTCTCGAGAGTCGCCTGTATCGCGGGTGTCCCGCGTCGCGTGCTCCCTCGATTTCATAAGTCGCGGGGACGCCGCTTAACGAGGGTCGCCGCGTTACAGGCGCGACGAGCGCTCGTGAAAAGGGGCTAAGGAGAGGGGCGGAGGTGGGCCGGGAGACCGACACACGGGGGCTTTGCAGAGGGCACGACATTATTAACAGTCTCTCGTTATTTATTCCTCGTTAATCCCATGCATTTATTACGCGGCCGTACTCTGCTTTCTCTCTAAGTATTCGAGGCCCCCTTTCGCCCCGCGACGATTCACCACCCTCTCCTTCCGCCCTCTCCTCCCACGCCTATCCCCACCGTTTGAACCTTGCCGCGCCATCGAGGAAGCATAATTACTCGGCCGTTGAGATACGCTCTCTCGCATGACCCACACGTAAGCTCGGACCTGTAATGAACGGTTAGGAACAACGACTTCTAATGGCCGAATGAAAGCAGACGGAGAGAGAGAGGGGGAGAGAGTGAGAGAGAAGGGGGAGTGAGACAGGTGATGGTGGGAGAGAGAGAGAGAGAGAGAGATAGCAAGAGGGAGTACGTGGCGCGGCGCTTCTAACTTAAAGGTAATTTATTATCGATCGCGTTTGTAATCGCGTGTTACCTTCGCATTGCCCCCGTCTCCCTGCCTACAGCCACCCTCTTTGTTCCTCTCTGTCGCGCGCGCCGGCTGACCCCTCCGGGCGAGCGCGATGAACGCGCTTAATTAGTGTGCTTAATTAATAATTCCAGCGGCGGGGCCCACTCCTCTGCGCGGAGATGCGTGAAAACGCTCGTTATGCCTTCCTGAATTCCTCGGTCTACGAGGCGGCTCTTTGTCAGGGAATTCGCGCGGACTCTTCGCTCTTTGCCGCTCGATCTTCGACCAGGATCGCGCGCCCCCACGGAATCGATAGTTCCCGACGGTTCTCGTCTGGTTTTTGCGGCGCGTTGGGGTTGGTGTCGCCGATGGCCGGGCCGGCGCGAGCTCTTGGCCTCGAGTATGAAAACGAATGGGTGACGAATCGAAGGGAAAAGGGGATGCTACGAATGGCACTGCGTCTGCACGTACCGCGGCAGCCATGAATCGCGGCGCCAGCTTAAATGCCCAATATAATAATCTTCGCGGAGGCCAACCGCCGCTCGTCGAGCCGTAGTTCAACGTTCCGCGGCCCGTTTCGAGGCGTCGTTTCCTTCTCCGGCCGCGTGTACCCCGGGCCGTTCGCCGCTGGAAAGGAATGGGAGAATGTAAATGGTGAATTGTGGCCCGATAGGCCGGCGCGCGCGGCCACTTCTGCTACGGCAAACAAAGTCTTTGTTTCGAGAAGACAGCGCGGCTGGAATCCTGCCACAGAACATTAACCAACCAGCCAGCATAACAGAGAACGTCGTAATGTTCCGGCGTGCGGGGGCTAGGCGCATAATGTGACGTAACGTAATATAATGCGACGAGCGAGGGAGGAGGCGGTAGCATTCCGGTTGTTGCATGGAGCACCGAAAGACCAAAAGCAGAAACCACGTGGAAAGACGGCACTCGAGGGGAACGACACGCGGGGATCATACGCTCCGCGAGCAATTCCATGGGTTACAAGTCAAAGGGATTACCGGTTGAAACAGTATCCGTACGGGTCTTCGTTTTTTTTTTTTTTTTTAAATCCACGAGTCTCGAGTTAGAAAACACCGTGTTCGGTTTTTCGGTTCAAACCAGTCGGGATCGCGCAATATTTCTCGCGCAACTCTCGAAGTGAAATTTGCGTTTGCGAGCACTCCGGTGAAAGATTAATACGCACCCGGTGAAACCGGCGGGGATTGGTCTCTGTTGGCTCGCGGGGTTCCACGTCTGGTAGCTGTCTGATACATTTTTGACCCGAAATTTGAAAACTGCGGGGAAAGAGGGGGCGAAACAGAGAACAATGGGAATTCGCTTTCCATTCAATTACGGAATGTAACCCCGATTCGGGGCAAACAACGTCGAAAGGAGCGGAAGCTTTTCCGCCCGCGAGATTCCTTCGACCCCAATAATCGTCTCCAACGTCTCAGCCCCGCTCGTCTTGAGCGGCTTGTTTGGCCCGCGTGGGCGGTCGCGCGCGCATCGATACTCGTCATTTTCGCCCCGGCGGAGGGAGGCTGGCTGCCGGGCCCCGGGGATCGTTTCCCCGTTATTTCCATATTTCAAATCTCAATCTGGAAATTCCGCGCGGCCGTCACCTCCTTCGCGTGCACCTGCACGCGCAGGCTCGTGTGTACGGAACCGTGAAAGTTTCACGTACACGGCCGGCCCAGGGACGCGTGTGCTCCACCGAACTCGGGTATCGAGCGTACATGTACGTCACACTAACTCGATATACGGTACAACCTGAACTGGCCTCGTGGATAAACGAATCAGGGGAAGTTAGAGCCCTGTACACGCGTCTAAGTGAGCCACGTAACATGCTTGCTGCGAATGTAGGGAGTCTGGGAAGAGCAATGGTCACAGCCATCGTAGATAAATCTACGCACTTCCATTTCCTAAAATATATCTTGACCCTAAAATTCTAGGTGATCCCTTTTTATATGAGATAATTAGGGGGAAGATGCTAATTAATCGTAACTCAGAGTTTACCCAGCAGATGTTAGGAAGATCGTGAGAGCTCTTTTGTTGGGTCCGTTGCTGAAGGAGATTGGCATTTGTTTTCACTTACAACATAATACACGCTCTAAAAGAGATTATGCTACAGTAGCCGTAAATAATTTTGCTGCCGCTTATTATGTTGCGTTTTAATAAGAAAAAGAAAGCGTTATCAACAGCGGCGGGTTGTTAGCTGGAAAGAAGTTATTTCCTTTATTTATTCCGACTTTTGCTCAAATGATTCTCGTGCAATTCAACTTTTCCTAACGAGCTTGTGATCTTCTCCCACACGTTGGGGTAAGATGCCGTGTTAGTATAGAGGTTGAAACTTTCTTGTTTCTGTAAAAAATGTGTATTTATAATAAACAATGCGAACCTACGTGAGAAAATCGAACAGAGGAAAGTGGACAGAGGATAACCTTCTTTTGCTAATAAGTACTTGCGAAATTTGTACCGAATAAAAAGTACCACAGCATTTTTCCTTTCGTTTGCATCATTTCCAACGTTTGATTCGGGTTGAAATAGCAACGCAATGAGATTAAGATGCCTAACGAATCAGTTTTTTATACTACAAATGTATTGGGGTAAGATGCCAAATTATGCATGAGAAGAATAAATTATTGTTTTTATGGGTTAATATTTAGTCTCTGTTAATTTAGTAGCGTTCGTTTCACAGTATATGATTTAGATAACAAATAAGCTTTGTTGATTTGATAGAAACATGTATATAAAATTTTGTATAAATTTAATAAGGAACCTTCAGCATCTTCCCCGAATTACCTTAAGTAATTAATACACTCGATAAGGGGATGAAACCTGACGAACAGTTATCCCTGCATTGCAAGGAAGCGTCAAATGCCCGCAGCCTGTATAATCCAGATTCGATATATATGATATTCAACGACCCACACAGTACCATAACATTGCAGCAACGTCTCTGCAATGACGCGGTGCAAGATTGCAATGTTGTACCAAAACATTGCAGAGATGTTGCAGATTCAATCCTATGTCCGCCTTCGCAATATTGCAGGTGTGTATTTTTGCAAAGTTGCGGCAACATTACAAATATGTAGTCCTGCAACGTTCCGGCAATGATTCTGCAACGAAACGGCAAAATCGTTGCCACTGGAACAATCACGTCGATCTGCGCGCAATATTGCAGAAATATTGTAAGATTGTTGCCAGTGGAATATTGCACGTCGATGTGCGCGCAATATTGCAGAAATATTGTAGGATTATTGCCACTATATAGATTATAGAACATTGCAGTGGCAACGTGTGCGCAATATTACAGAATGTTGTTGGAGCGTTGCTACTGTAACAATGCGCGTCATTGTGTGCGCAATATTGCAGAAATATTGTAAGATTGTTGCCAGTGGAATATTGCACGTCGGTGTGCGCGCAATATTGCAGAAATATTGTAGGATTATTGCCACTATATAGATTAATATAGAACATTGCAGTGGCAACGTGTGCGCAATATTACAGAATGTTGTTTGAGCGTTGCTACTGTAATAATGCGCGTCATTGCGTGCGCAATATTGCAGAAATATTGTAGGATCGTCCCCACTAGAACATTGCAGTGGCAACGTGTGCGCAATATTACAGAATGTTGTTGGAGCGTTGCTACTATAACAATCCGCGTCGATGTGCACGCAATATTGCAGAAATATTGTAAGATTGTTGCCAGTGGAATATTGCACGTCGATGTACGCGCAATATTGCAGAAATATTGTAAGATTGTTGCCAGTGGAATATTGCACGTCGATGTGCGCGCAATATTGCAGAAATATTGTAGGATTATTGCCACTATATAGATTAATATACAAGAACATTACAGTGGCAACGTGTGCGCAATATTACAGAATGTTGTTTGAGCGTTGCTACTGTAACAATGCGCGTCATTGTGTGCGCAATATTGCAGAAATATTGTAGGATCGTCCCCACTGGAACATTGCAGTGGCAACGTGTGCGCAATATTACGGAATGTTGTTGGAGCGTTGCTACTGTAACAATCCGCGTCAATGTGTGCGCGATATTGCACAAATATTGTAGGATCGTTGCCACTGGAGCATTGCGGTGGCAACGTGTGCGCAATGTTCCTGCAATATTGCAAGAACGTTGCCACTCCAATATTGCACGGCAATATTCTAGCATTGTTCGTGTAATATTGCAATGCAACCAGCAATAACGCAATATTGCGGCAACGTTCCTGCAATACTCCTGCAACGAAGTGTGCTGTATGGGGACACGCAATCAGGATCGATAAACACCTAAGTAGGTAGTCACTCCCGAAAGCAAGTTCTCATAATCTCGTCCCTTTCCGAATCACCTTTTCCCCCCCCCTATTCGGGATCCTTCCACTCGACGCGCATTACCATTGCAGGGGGGTGGGACGCGCTCCTTGCCCCAGATATCCCGGGAACCGCGCCCCCGCGCTCACCCCCCCCCCCCCCCCGCCTCCCCTCCCCCCGTAATCCTCGGGTATAATAACGGCGCGCGCGTTCGCGGCAATTTTATTTCGATTCTCCCGGCTGCGGAGAGGAGGCTGGCCCCGGCCATATAATAAAGGCAGCCTGGAAACAATATAAAACAATAAAGGGTTCTTACCATAACCGCGCGCGGTTGAGCCGGCGCGATATTGTATCTGCCGCAGGCGGGCGAGCCGCTTCGGGGGGTGGGCGAGTCCCGGGGCGCACGCCTCAGACGTACGGTGATACGAGTAAGGTGGCAGCAAGGGGTGGTCGGGTCAGTTGTCTAATATATGTGATAATAACTTCGAGCCAGGGTATCGAACCCGGCGCTCTGCGAATCTCCGATCTGCATATATGGATTGCCCGTCCCTGCCCCCTCACCCCGGACGCCCCCCCCCTGAGTCTCCCACCCCTGTACGGGCATACATCCTCCACCTTTCTTCGCAGGTGCACCACCCCCTCGTGATTGCCTGCGCGCGTTACGAACGGCGTTCTTGTGCTGAAACGGAGGGTACGTCGCGGTGATTGCGCGAGGGGGTGTGCAACGATTCAGCTGGAATTATGCAGAGCGAACGTGCGTAGGCACGCGGAACGACTTTCGTGGGAGGAAAATATGCGAGGGGTTTGATTTTTCGTCCCGAGACGCGGGGAATGAAAATATTTCTTCCTGTTTGACCTCGCTTTCGAGTAGGTAATGGATTACACTGACACGAGTGGAATCGGTGGAACGCGGTGCCGATTTCCTGAAGGGATCGATCGACGCCGTGCAGAGCCTTCCGCTGGCGACCGCAACGCGATCGAACCCAGTCGCGATGCCGCGCGAGAATCGCACGCACACGCGCGTCGGGCGACGCGCACCTCGTATTTACCTTGCGGTTTCAATCGTGGCTTGTTTAAATATAAATTGCACCTACGCGGGCGCGCGATCGGCGAGCCGCGACCGATTATCGCCTGCGATCCGTCCGGGCCCTTCGTGCGTTCGCGAGTCGCAAAAGGGACCACCGATCGTCTATCGTTCGGAACGATAATTGCGGCGAAGCGTGATCGCCGCGGTGCCCGATAAATCGTCTTTGCGGCTGAGCACCACTGTTGGGCCCTTTGTGCTCTCGGATAACGATCATTATGCGATCGTAATGGCGCGAGATTGTCGGTCTACACTCGGTCCAGTCGTGTAAAGGCACCACACCCGGCCTATATACGTGCGTTACCTACCTTCATCGCGGCGATGTATCAATTTCTCAGAAGACACGATCAACGGACATAATAATCTGCAGGGCACGTCGATCGGTATCGACGCTGGACGTTGGCTCATCGGCGCTGGATATTGCACGGTGATGTGGCGGAATGGTGGCCATTGTCGGTCACCAGCCGCGTGATTTCTTTGGTATCTACTTGGAGTTTAGCGGTTCAGCTTTCGTGGGCGTTCTGCGAGAGGGAGGCGGGGAGGGTTTACAGGGTGCACACAATTGATTTATGAAGATTTCTGACGATTTGTGTATACCTACTTAAATAGTTCTCTGTAAGCTTGCAATAGCTTGGCCTTGTTGGTAACTAACTACGCAATTAGGGGAGACCGGGGCTGGTTGTCTCAAGGGGTAGGTTGACTAATTGTTAATAACTTTACGCCGACATATGCTCCACTGCGGAAAGATTTACCGTAGAAAGAAGTCACTTCTACTATGGCGTGCATTTATGTCCGACCCCGCGACGTAAGTAAATATTTTTTCTTAATGATTTTATTTTTTCACGCTCTACATAGTTACAATAGAATAAATGTTAAGGGACTATTTTCAAGTTTGTTCAGTAGACGATCTATTGACATAGTATTTTTGTTTATACATAAATAATTGAAGGTTATATAGATTATTGAAGTCAAAATGATCGGTCGGAGCTGGTTGGCTAATAACGGTAATAAGGTTTAAATTGTTATTTTGTTAATCAGAAAACGATTTTTATATTTTGTTTAAATTTCACTGTTATAAACACATTATAATTTATGTTTAAGTTGACAACATTTTCAGTTTATTATTAAAATATGAAGGAAAGAAATTAATATTTTACAATGAAACAACTCTTGTGACATTGTGTTATTTTATTACCACTGAGATAATTTTTATTAAAAATTTTTAATTTTATATATGGGGTTTAAATCCATTGCACTATTCTGCCATATTAAAAATTTTGTAATAATTGGAATTAATGGTTAGGTATACAGCAGCGTTCACGCTGAACCTCGCCTTTTGCACTGTTGTAACTATATCGGTACTGTGAAACAGTACCTGCTTGTATATATAGGCTATATGTACATATGTAGACGCAATAAAGACGTAATAATGATAATAATAATAATAATGATAATAATAATAATAATAATAATAATAATAATAACAATAATAATAATAATAATAATAATAAGTTGCTAATAACATTTTCTTAACTGATTGTACCTATAGTCAACCTACCCAGTACTGTAAGTCAACCAATCCCGATCATGGGGTGGCTGACCAGCATGGAAGGTGTTAGAAAAATATTAAAATACCTTAATTGTTGTCACATTGAGCGAACCTTAATAATTTAATCAAGTAGCCAAATGTATACCCTATCAAATATACTAACCGGTTTAACGATATTTCGTCCGCATAATTTATTAAAAATCGATAACTGAAAAACTGGCCTACCAGCCCCGGTCTCCCCTACTATTAATCTTCTTCCACTACTTTGACCGTGTTCAAATCACGGAGGATTACGCCAGATTGTGCATTGTTCACGACTGAAGACAGCATTCTAGTGACTACACTCTAGAGCAAGGGAGGCGCGTGTATTCTAACACAATTGTGGGTTGAAAGATGTTTCCAAGGTGGTCGCGATCAATAACTCCGCGACTGTATAGCAACCCCGTAATTTTCTGTATGAACGATAGAAGCTCCCTCGGAAATACACGCTCGTCTCCAACGAAACAAACTTTCATAGGAGGCCGACCAGCGGCAAGCACTTTTTCCAGGTTCCTTAATTTCACGACCAGTGACTCGCTTAATGGCATCATCGGCCATTCCTAATCCATCGAGAACAAAGGAGCGGCGGCCTAAAAAGTGGTGGGATCGTAAAAGCGAGGGAAAAACGGGGAACACCGCGGGGCAGAGAGCCACGCTGTAGGCGTAAACGCTATTTCGCGGAGCGTGGTGCCTTGACGCGATGACGAATCGTCGTGCTTTTCATCGCGAACGACCGGTAAGAAGCAAAACGTTCCCCGAGCCGCGACCTCGATTAAGGCCGCAACCGCTCATGGGACCTCGCTCCTTTCGCGCGGGCAATCTTCTCGAGGTCAGGCCCGATGTCCATCGAGGGAGTATGGCTAGTTAATTCGCGATGCTGGGGCATCATGGGACCCCACGTGACATGCCGTACAATGCCACTGAATGTGACTCGAGCGTGGCGGTCGCTGTCCGGGGCTCCGCGACAAAAAGTTAATTCATTTTCAGCGTTTTTACCCCGATACTGGAATAGTAGCTCGCAGGGGCTCTCATTTACCTCCTGGGTCTCGATTCATCGCGGCTCCATGAATCATCGGGCACAATTACGGTGGAAGACGTTGGATCGCGTCATCTTGGCTCGTTCCATTCGATTCTTCAACGTGCAGCGGACGACGCGCAGACGAGTCTTTGAAATTGTAAAATGAATTTTTCTAAACGACGTACATAATTGTTTTCTGAAGAGTTGATCCTGAAGGATCGATTGTTAGGTTTAATCATAGTGCGTATACCTTGCTCCATCCTGAAAGTGGTCCCCATTCGACCCTCGGAAAATCCTACTACGTTGCCCGGTCGTCGAAGCCGCGACTCGTGTTTCTAAATAACAGTTGAGATCGGGTGTTTGCCTTGCTCGCGGGCTGACAGCGGATCGACTCTGCTGGAGGATCAAGATTGAGCAACGTAATTCGAGTGCCATTGTAGTCGAGAAGAAAATTGCATCAGAAATGCTGGGTGACTGGCTTCGACCGGGTTCCAGGCCAGGCGAGTAAATTCAGAACAGTCGAGTCTCCCGCAAACAAGTAGACGAGTTGCGTAGCAGTGGAGTCTTGAGAGTCGCGGGAACGTTATGCCCTGCGACTTAGCGTCCGGGAGAGATTCGATGAATTTCTGACCGAGGCAGACACGACGGATCTGAGAACACGCGAGACCCCCGCGCACCCCCTTTTTCGGTCCACGCTGGCGTTCAAACATCGAAGCGTTCGAGGGGTGCAAAAAAGTTGATCGATGATTTCTCAATTGCGGGGGACGTTTTGCCACGGACGTTTACCCATTGTCAGGCAATCACTTCGGATTGTCCACCTCTCTCTTCGTACAATGTCTTCTCCGCCGGCGAGGCGCGGCCTCGATATTCAATTCCGACACGGATTTCATTTCCATTAAAAAGATACACGCGGGCTCGCGGGCGCCTGGTATCCCCGGCAATAACTTCATAATTATCCGGGGCCCATCGCTGTCATTTTGTAAATTAATTTTATCGGGATATATACGGCGCCCGATGCGTCATAGTTTCGAGTTTCGTGCGCCATAAGGTGCGAGGGACCGAAAACGCAGGTGCAGCCGGCAGATGGTATCAGTTCCCGTCGGTCGATCGAAGTTTATGGGGAATTGTTGTTAATTCCATTAAACGCGTAGTCGACGATGTCTTAATGGAACGCGATAATTGAATCGGTAAGATTGCATCGGGGGAGCTTGTTTTTGGTCGGGAGGCTACGCGCGGGGGACAAAAGAAGCGGGGATCGGTAATAACGTAAGACGGCCATCGGCCGCGATCGTTCGACGACCATCCGGCGCGGACGCTTTTGTCCAGCGAAATCGCGCGATGAATGGAATAATAAACAGAGAAATGCCACCGGGAAAGCGGGGGAGAGAGAGAGAGAGAGAGAGAGAGAGAGAGAGAGAGAGGGGGGGGAGGTGGAAGGAAGGCTCGTTGCCGCTGCTTAAAAATCCCAAAGAGTAAAGCAAACCGTAAACAGCCACATTAATTCAACGATATGGCCCTTAAAATGCGCCCGCGTGGGAATGGAGTGCGGTACTAATTAAAATCTCAAGCATAAACTCGCGATTCAAACGCGTACAACGAAGAAGGCGGGAAAAGACTTTTGATCGGCTCCCTTCGTCCTTCGTTACGCGAAATGAGGGGCAAGCATACAGCGCGGCCCACACCCTTTGTTTTCCGAATGCAAATAAGTAGCCCTCCGTCACTCGTCCCTCCCTCGTTCAATCCCCCTCTCTCTCTCTCTCTCTCGCTCTCTCTCTTCCCTTCTGGTTCCGTCCCCTCGCCGCTGTCTCTCGTTCTGGAACACCCTCTCGTTTCCTGGCACCCCTCTCTTGTCGCTCCTCTCCCTCTGTCTCGGTCTACCTCGCTCCCTCTTTCCCCCGACAGTCTCTCCCTGCGTCCTCTGCCTCTCCCTCTTCGTGAATACACTCGGCACTCTCACACCGCGAAACGCACAACAGGCCGCATGCATATTCATACGTGGGCCACGGCTATGTGTGCACGAGAGGTTATTAATTAACCGGAAGCCTAATCAAGGCTCGTAGTCGAAGAGGGTAGCAGTCGCTCCGCATCGTTGAAACCCCCCCTTCGAAATTGCGAAGCCACCGTGCAGGTGACGCTCAATGTTTGATCGACTCGGCGCGGAACAGATATTTGCCGAGTGTTTCCGCGGTCGCTCGACACACGACTCTTTCGATTCCCTTTATTTTTTAGAACACGGCCCACAGGTCGTTTCCGCGGGACGCAAATTTTGTCCCGGGGATAAAATCATCGTCCACCGTGAGATCAGAAAGGGGGACGGACTCTTCGCGGGTGGGGTCGATGGTTGACGCGTGAATATTCGTGATCGGGTGACGCGCGGCACGCGAATCCTAGGCGACGCGAGACCGATGCCAGCTGCATCTTTTAACGGATCGAAGGCCGGGCGGCCGAACGAAATTTCCGCAAGTATCCTCAAACGAGTTGGAAGCTACGATGGGGGGGAGCAGCGCGTCCGGTCCGCGGGCGTATCGGCCACCGTCACGTTTAGAGTGCAATCGTGGCCGGGAAAGCGTCGATATAACGTAGGCACTCAGACCGTGGCGGCGTGGCCGAGCCCCGATATACCAGGTGTTACGATAAATTTAAACGATATTTTATTCAGGCGGGCCGATCGCTAGTTTTCAATTTGCCGGCTCGTATATATTTCGCGAAGGTCGGTCGTTGGCGGGGGAGAGGGGCTCGGGCGGCGGGGGACGGGGGGTGGCTGCCGGCCCTGGAGATGCAATTTCTTGGGGTGGCCGGCTCGTTCGTCTGGACCCTCGGCCCCGGTCCTTCTCGCTCCTTCCGTGGCTTGATGAAAAAATAATAATCCCGAGGGAACGGTCAGTTATGGGGAATGAAATCATCCCGGCACCGTTCGTGCTCGTCCTATTGAAACCGTGTAGTATTCCTTGTCTTTGCCCTCGGTGAATCTTTATCCCTCTTCAGCTTGGATTCGGGGATCGGCTGATGGAGGCGAATAATTCTCGTGTTTCTCCGCCTTTGTGCCGGCAAGTAGGATAATTCCACTGGATAGGGTGCTAAAATACAAAGGAACTTTGAAGTGGCCACGGCCGATGTTTCGATTCTTCCAAATACCGGCGAGATGAGATTCCAGTTGTCAAGGTTCGTGAACGTTGCATTGGTTCGGTTTGTAAGTTTTAGTAGGCTTCGAGAATGCATAAGCGAGCCAAGGTGTAGCGTGCTTATTGTTCTGCACTTTGATAGGTTTTCCTGAAGAAGGGGAATAAGGCGTGCTCCACACAGGCAGAAGAGATTGAGAATATTAATGCCTATATATGTTGCGACGTAAGGGCACACTTGGAGCTCACTTACCCTTTTGCATCCCCAACCATGGATAATAACAGGTCTATTATTTTATGAAGAAAAATGAACTTATCCACTGGTTCGCTAGCTTTTAAATGAATTATATGCTGGTTACACCGTGTTACATCCTCCACAACGTCGTTCAAACCTGTCATAAACCCTTTGAATAATAGAGTCGATCAGCATTTTAAGGGGATAGTCCACTGTAACGTCGTGAAAAATTGTCTTTTTTAGCATTTATTTCTTAGTAAACGGAATGTCCAACGTAAATTATGTTTTGTCTACTTATTAATACACTTATTGAGAGTATAAAAAAAACTATTTTAAATTTTCAACAGTTCTTTTTAAATATATATCGCGCTGATGTGACCGTCTTGAGAAAGCGATGTAGTGATTGTAGTGCTGGTGCAGGTGATTCCGGGAGAATCAAGCATTTGAAACAAAATATTCAAAGTGTGTTGTAATCGCTATGAGTGCGGTTATCGCCGGAACCAGGATTATTTTTAAAAAATTAACGAAATGGCGGAGGTTTGATGTTTAAATGTCGAAATGCGGTGAATTTTTCAATCATTTTGCCTTGTAAAAGTTATGAAATGGTAGATCAGAAAAGGTTTCCGTGGTCCCGACCATAACCACTGATGTGCTGAATAACGAGTAAAAATTTCAGACTGATCGGTCAAATAGTTATTTCGCCATCACCTGCACCAGTTGAAGAAAAATGTTGTTTCGAGATAATCGCGTTTAGAGTTTTAAAGCAAATTAAAAAATTCTATTAAATTTTTGTTGTATAACGTAAGAGTAGCTTAATAAATACCAAAAAGTATTTATTGCATTGTATGTTGTAACTACGGAGAAAAAATCTTGAAAAATGGCTTCATTTTTCAAACCGTCACGGTGGACTGACCCCTTAGAACAGCATACCAACTTGGACCTTATGGAGCAATGGCCGCAGATTCCTGACTCGTTACCCCTTTAATCTATAAGCACAGAGTGCAGGGTGCACCCCCGGGGGGAATTCTTGTATACATACATATGATATTAGAAGCACTCGGAGTAATAACCAGAGTAGACAAGGTCGTCGAATCCCGATTCATACCCTTCCACTGTGCTTGCCACGAAACTAAAGTATTAATTGCGAGAGGAACTGAGAATCCACCCCCTACAGAAGCACCGGATCTATTTTTATAAAACGCAATAGAAAAAAACGGGTTTCATAAATATTTAAGCAATCGCAGCTACGAGCATGGTTGCCCGAGAGGGATCAAAGGGACGTTCTGTCGTGAAAAACAGGGCTTCGCAGCGCTCGGCTCAAACGACCGTACCGCCGCATTTGTCCTGGTCGCGTGACGTAATGAAGGGAACATATTGGACAGCCGTAAAAGGCGATGGTGAAAAGGGTGTGGCGGAATTTGCGCTCGGCTAGGATGCATTAGACGCTCGTTACCAGGGCTCGATTAACGCAAACGTTCCGGTGTAATTCTCGGAAAGACACAATTGCTTAATCCGCGCTTAAGCTCGCGAACGAAACGGTTCGGCTGCAATAAGCGCAATTCCGCCCGGGAGTAATTCCATTATGAGCTGTCGAAGAAAGGGGAACGCGCGCGTTTTCCGACCAAGTTTCTTAATATCGGGAGGAGGCGCGGCGAGAGACGAGACGAGACGGGACGCGATATTGTCCCATATCTCAATGAAGCTGAAACTGCAATTGACCTTAAATTGCGAACATTCACCGGGGATTTGCTTAGCTTTCCTTCCCCGCCTGATAGCTGCGAGAGTAATCAGGCCCGATGCGACGCTCGAAACGCGCCTGTTGCCCGGTGCGTTTGCAATGTTGCTGAAAGAAGAGGCATGCTGCCGGGCCGAGCCGAGGCATGGGGCTGTTTTTGATCGAAGCTAGTCGATCGCCACAAGAACCGAACGCACGGGGGGAAACGTAGGGGGTGTGCGCCGTGTCGGCTTTCGTGGGCCGTGCGCGTGCCCCGCGCGAGAGCGGCGGCCGTGCAATTAGCGGGTGTCGGTCGAACGGGTCAGGTGTACGGGCCAAGCACTGCAGGTATTTAAACCGGCAAGTGTGTACAAAGGGGTGGCTTAAACGGGCGGGTCGGGTGGAAGATGGCGGAGCGGTGGCAGGTAGAGGAGCCGGTAGATGTTTGGCTTCTACTGAAATTAAAAATATCGATTCCCATTCGCACGCCGGGCTTCATAGAAGCTCAATTCGTTTCTCTCCTGCAAGACAATACCTATTCTTCCCGCGGACAGTAAGAGGTACAAATTGCAGTTGCATCCCCCGCTCGCTCTCGGTCCCTCGACTCTCGCTGCGCAGGAATCCCAAACACAAAGGCTCTTTTTCATTTGGTTTTTCCTCCCCTGCTCTAGCCTTACTCGTTACCCCCGCCTCCCTCTCCCTCCTTTAGCCACGGCACGCCGATTCCCCCCGCGGTCGTCCCGCGAATCGACGACCCTCTTGCCCGCTCCCTGCTCTCACTCTCTCTCTCTCTCTCTCTCTCTCTCTCTCTCTCTCTCTCTCTCTCTCTCTCTCTCTCTCTCTCTCTCCCTGCTCTCTCTCTCTCTCTCTCTCTCCCTGCTCTCTCTCTCTCTCTCTCTCTCTCTCCCTGCTCTCTCTCTCTCTCTCTCTCCCTGCTCTCTCTCTCTCTCTCTCTCTCTCTCTCATTTTCTCTATCGCGGAGTGTACGCGCGTGTACTGCACCTGTGCAACGTGTGCGCTGGCAGGGTGTTCGCGCGCCAGCTCGTCCACAGTGACCTATCCAAATGTACGGAGACGTAACGGTACACATAATTGACTAATCCATTGGATTACACCGGGAAAGAGCCCGCGCACCCCCGTCGAATAGCGGTCGGAGGGGGGTCGGGCACCGGTGAAGCCTCGCTTTCTAATCGATCGAAATAATGCCACGGCCAATCGGGCCGATTGGAAAGCAGGAATTCGGCTTCCCTGATTCATCCGCTGCCCCGATCCCAATCGAATGACGCCACCCGTACATGCTACCGGCCCCGATCGTTCCTCTTAATTGGATGGTCCGCGGAGCTGGGGGAAATTTATATTTGCGCGGTTACCCCGCGTTACTTCCCTCCTTCATTTTACGCGCGCGATGCTCCAGTTATCCGAACGGGATCTTTAAGTCCTCCGAATTAAAGTTACAACAACCTGCGTGTCTAAATAATCACGTTGCCGTGCGTCAAGAATAGGCGAAAGTTCATTCTTGCGCCGTGACATTTCGGGGATTAAGGATATCCGAAATTTTTAAAAGATATCACGCCAGGTACCACTGTACCTTAAACGTCGAACCCGCATAATACCGTTCTTATTTCCGCTATTACCCGCAATTCGATAGGGATCTCTTTCCACCGCGGTTAAGGGTTAAATTTACTTCAACGCTGCCGCGTGGAAGTGGCTGATACACAATGGCCCCGTGATCTCGCGAGGCGATACGCATTCGTAATATATATATATATATATATATATATATGCAGCGAGCACCGCGCGAAACTGTCGCAAGCCCTCGATACGAATCGCGCGGCTGGTGGAAACCGCCGCTGCGGGGCAACGATTACGATCATTAATTGGCGCGGGGCTAGGCCATTATTAACGCCGCGCAGGGCGATCGTTCGCGGTGCTCCTCGTAATTTCTTTCGCGCTCGCCGGGACTAAGGAAATTGCGGCGGGTCGCGCGACGAATTAAAACGGATTTTCAATCTTAGGACACGCGCGCGCGTAGGTACCTTGGCCCCGCGGGCGGGTGGGAGCCGTGAACAGAAACGGGGCGCCGCCGCTCAACGAGGTCGAGCCAGCCTGAATTACTGGCATTAACTTCGTTATACCGGCGGCGCATAATGTAACACGCTCATTAAGAAAGTACATATCATTTAAGCGAAATATATTACAAATTACTCGAAAGCGAGTAATTATCGGGGACCGGGTTTTCAATACCGACAGAGCGAAAACTGGGTACTAACACAATTCCGTTGGCGAGAACCGCGCGGAAAAGAAGCAAGCCTGCGTGTTTGTCGGGAACCGCGTCGAACCTACGAACCTGCGTTTGAAAATCAATGCGTCAAGGGGACGGGAACTCGGGGAGCTTTGAGAAAAATTCGAATCCGTACGCCACTAAGTAATTTAATATAACAATAATCGAGTACCGTGTCGCAAAGTGTCTATAATACCTAGAATTTTCTGTTGAACTTATTGTTACAGATCCATCGAGCCAGAAAGAGAAAGGGGTGGAGCTGTCGGTGGTGGCTGGAGTCTTACCGGAGTTGGGCACCGCTTCAAGGAGTATGCGTCGGGGGGTGGTCATTTTAATTACTGTCCGGCGGCTTTAAATTAAAGAGCCGGGTTATTCCGGGAGCGGACCAACCCCTCTACACTTCCTTCTGCTTCGGTAACTGGTAAGCACCGTAGCCTCCCTCGGTGGCCTATCTTTCTCCCCCGTAGTCTCTTCTCCGCGCGTGGACCGACATTACGGCCGCCATTCTTTACACCCGGCCAAGTGGCGAGGTTATGTTTGACGCTAACCGGGTAACCGCGCTAAATTGTCTAAACTGCGCCAGATTAAGCGAGGCTGCCGCCCGTTCAAACACCACCGCCCCCTCGGAGTCCAGAAATTAACCGACCCTCGGCCCTTGGCCCCTCCGCGGAGGGAGCTCGCGAAGAATTCCAGGAATTGTTTCATTTAGCTGCGAACTGCCTCGGCACTCGTGAACAGAACGGCCGGTTTTCAAGGAAACAACATGCCTCGCGCCTGTTTTACGCGTTGTCCTTCGTAGTACCGATTGGAAATATTTCACAGCGCCTCGGGACGCTTCCTCCCGCTAGCTGGGTCGGAAGACTGGCGGGGTTCCGCGGCTGTCCTTCGGGAACGATTGTCGCGATATGTAGAGACGCGGTAGCGTCTCGACGCCAAGTACATGAAAGACACCCGGTATGTGTGTCGATGTCGCTACCGTGTATCTTTACCCGTCGCAGAGCCATTCCAACCTAACTTTGTATTTATTTCATTAATATCTCATCACGCCTGCGATATTTTCTAAATTTAATGGTATTATTCTTATGTAAACCGCATGTGAGCTTTCGAATAAGACCAAATTGAATAAAATCGGTCCACGCATGACAGAGATATCGTAATATCGTCTCATGGATCTGTCAGAAATGGTAAGATTTTTCTTCTGATTCTTCTTCTCCAGTCAAAATTTCGTCAACATAATACGTATACGCGTTACACGCACTCCTTCAGCCAAAATACGCGTTACACGCACACTTTCAGCCAAAACGAACTAATACATGTTTCGTTCGTCATTCGCTATCTTCACTATGCAATCCACTCCAAATTTTGACAGCTTACCGTCAAGTTATAACCAAATAAGATAAGTTGTCAAAATTTTAGATGCCACGTGCTTTTACAAATATGTATCGTTGTACCATTGAATTGCAACCAAAATGCAGTCTCAAACACAAGGTAAGTTGCCGAAATTTGAATTGCTACATGTTTGAATATCATCAAACTGTTTTTAATTTGTAACTATATAAACTGAGGATTTTATGTATATATAGATAATCGAAGCGTAAAATGATGCTGTGACTGAATTTATCCTTAATTCTGTCCCGTGATAATTTGTAAGTTATAATATTAAAAATTATCTGAAGTCATTCCCTACTATGCAGATTATCTTTGTAAAAAGAAGTGAGATCCCCATAAAAAACTTCAAAAAAGTAAAAAAATTACGCCATGTACATGGAATCAAATAAATCACAAAAGAATAGAAGGTAATAATAATCACAAAATTAAAAAAAGGTGTGAAACCAAAATGAGCTGCAAGTACATAAAGGTGCTTTCCAACTGCGATTAAGAAGGCACAACTAAATATACACAGCTAAAATGCTGTGTTCATATATTCTATTACTCATATCGCGAACATTTTAATAATGTGAAGATAAAATGTAACATCTAGACATTTGCCTAGATGTCCGCGGCCTGGAAGTCAAATACTTGGCGTGGCCAGGCAAGATCAAGGTGTCGATGAATAAGAATTATTTAAAAACGCAAAATAATGAAAGTGTATTCATATTGGCAGAGCTTTAAATTCACAAATTATCTGAAAGCTTGTGAGAGGAAAGGTATCGGTGTCGATGAATTATCTTAGAATTATTTTAAAACGCAATATAATGAAAATGTACTGATATTGTCAGAGTTTTAAATTGACAAATTATGTGAAAGCCTGCGAGAGGGAAGATATGTGTATTGATGATCTGTGAATACCTTGCCTGGCCACGCCAAGTATTTGACTTGCAGGCCGCGGACATCTAGGCAAATGTCTAGATGTTACATTTTATCTTCACATTATTAAAATGTCCGCGATATGAGTAATAGAATGTATGAACACAGCATTTTAGCTGTGTATATGTAGTTGTGCCTTCTTAATCGCAGTTGGAAAGCACCTTTATGTACTTGCAGCTCATTTTGATTTCACACCTTTTTTTAATTTTGTGATCTGATAATAACGTAATAAAAGTTCACGGAAGTGAACTTGTGTCTGCATGGTTGCGAGGAGCAGGTAGCTTAGTGTAACGGTTACAAGAGAATTTTAGGATTCTTCGCGGGGCGCACAGATTTTACTGGCTCGCTGGATATACAAAGTGCCAGGCCCCGGGACACTTTCCTCGCGGCAGTACGCAAATAGTCCCCGGGCCACGTTTCCTTCGCCTTTCCGTGCGGTGCGCGAAGTCAGACGACCACGGCGATATTCTAATGTATTGTAATAAGGCTCGAGGGGAAAGCTCCTCGCGCGAGAAGCTATTGGCCCATTTTCGCTTAAGACCGTCGCCGATTGGCCGTCCGCAGAAGAAACACTGCATTATGTATGTCCCCGTTATCTGCGGCCCAGAACGCTTCAACACGCAGATTACCAGCACCTTCTGCCCTCTCCCTTTCGCTCCTTTGTCCCTCTTCGGTCCGCTCTCTATCCTCGTGTTCGCTAGTTCCAATCTCTTCGCGTCTGTCTCTCTCCTCCGCTCGATCCTCCCCGCCTTTTTGGTCTGCTCCTCTTCGCGGGCGAAACGAGCTCGGCTCGATCTCTCGTTAGTGTTTTTCAGCGGGAGGAAGAACCGTCCGACGGAGACTTATCGAGTAGGAGGTGTCCTCCCCCACTAATTCCAACCCCTTCCAAGGCCGGAAGTGCGCTACTCCTTTAACGCGACGCCGCGCTTCCTTCGCCCTCCCCCCTGAATCGAATCGGAGCCGCCGGAGACTCCCCGATACGGCTGGTAAACACGCGCAGGATTAGTATCGCCGATTCCATTGTTCGACCGCGTTCCTTGGACCGGGGGGGATGAACCGGGGATTTACGATTCGGGCCTCGAACTGGGACGGGATAAGTGTTCTTTATTCTATCAAAGAACTTCCGGCGAGGCACTTTCCACGGTCACTGGGGATGTTTTCTCTTTGCCGCAGCGGCGCGGCGATGCTGGGGGGGGCTTTGAATTCCGTGCAACCTAGTCGCCGGAGCTTCTAGTTCATTTTCGATGTTCCCACGGTTAAGGCAACCACGGTCTCACACTTCCAACGCTGACCCCTTACAGTGCTTTGCCAGTTGACATTGGGAACCGTCTCTGCATCGGTTCGTTAGCGAGGATCACGAGCCGGTTGAAACATTCATGCGGAATCCCGGCTCCCCGGCGTTCAGCAGTCGTCGCGAGGCGCGAGGCCCCGTCAAATCCGACGGATCCCCCGGCTGGTTGCATCGGGAACAGGCAGCGTTCGGTCTTTAGACACGAAGCTTCTTTCGTCCACTTTCGATGCCCCGCGCTATATCGCGCGGCTTTTACCGGGCGAAGGGTTGCTTTAACGTGGTCGATGCCTGTCCGAGAGAGAGATCCCGCCCGGGGGTGGGAGGGGCGGCTGGCTCGCAGCCTGGCCGTGAAGGGAGGGCGGGCAGTCGATGTTTAATACATAGGATAGCGGCGATATTGCAACACATAGAGGGGCCTCGCAGCAGCTCCGTGTCTCGGTGACAGGGTGCGAAGTCGCAGCGGCCTCCTGGCGGGACGCGGCACTCAACCAGGGAAGTGTTGTCGGGCTTTTCAGGAGCTTTCAAGTGCTTTCGCAGTTGCCTCGAGTGCCGTAAGAGGCTTTCAGAAACGGAGGCAGAAACGGGCTTTTTAATAGGGCCGAGAAGGGGCCCTCTCTCCTCCTCCTCCTCATCCTCGTTCCTTCCGTTTTTGTCCCTCATTTTTCCCTTCTATCTTGTCCTCCAGCTTCTCCGCCAGTTCCTTCGAGTCGCCATTCACCCCCGCGCCCCCTATCGCGGGGGCCAAACGATTTCGAGGTTATCGTTCGCTACGAAACAGAGCGCGATCTCGGATCCCGCCGGGCCACGTCGATGGACCGAGTGACGAGCGCTTCGTTAGAAATGCTTGGCTTCTTTCAGTTACCATCACGGGTACCTGGCGGACTTCGGTTATAAATACATATCGCGTTTCAGAAACCAAGTACTCACTCGTGACACTCGTGCTCCGGAGCGGGAAATGTTTCTTAATTACGCCTGGAAGAATCGGACGGCGGAAAGGTGGCGTAGCCTAGCGCCAGCCTAAATTGCCGCGAAGGAAACTTCGGCGCGAGCAGCGTGGAGAATGTACGCTTTCCTCGTCGAGCTCCGGCCGGCGTTACGATAAAACGCCGCGCGCGAATGTAACGCATTGTTTGACGCGGCCGCGCGATACAGAAGCTTCGTTCTTTCTTTAATTAATCAGGATCCCGGCGCAGGCAGCCGGCCAGTGCATTGCGAAAAATTATAATTAATCGCGATTTTCATTAACGCGCCGGCGCGGAATTCAACGGCGAAACAAGAGAGGAGACGAGCAAATATCAAGAAGCCGGCAGGCGGGGCGAGCGGGCCGGCGAGCGTTTGGAAAAAGGAGAGCATTCCTTCGCGGGAAGCATTCTCGTTTGGTGAAAGACGTGATTAAAAATGCCGCGTAACGGCGAACGGCGCGGGGGATTTCTTTTTCACGCGGTTTATAGCCTGGCGAGCTGCTCCTTTTCGTCGGCCCGGTGTTCGGCGGACATAAAGGGCTGCGGGGGCCACTTCGTCACGTTTGCCCGTGTTTCCATTCCGCTTGGCTTTATGTAACTGCGTCACGAGGTGAGAATTTAACGTTATGGTTCAATATCCTTGCGGGAATTTCTCCGAAGGTAAAATGCTCGTAAAAACGCTACCGTATCCTCTTTTTATTCCGATGACTCGCGGGAGGGCGAGGAGGAGAGCAGCGTGGCACGCGAACGAGTCCGAGGGACTCCATCCAAGTTTTTTAAGGGAATTAGCTTAATATCGGCGGGGTTCCGTTGGCGCCGAACTTTCTCGCGACTGGCAATCGTATTTCGTAGCAGTAGAATGCTTAGCTCGGTGCCGTGGATGCTTTTAATATTCTACGGTGCGGGGAATATTGGAGAAGTCCGCGTAATGAAACGGTATAAATCGCCGGAAAAATTCCGCGAAAGGATATCGCAGCGAATTTTACGAACCCTTAGCCTCTATTCTTAACGCTGACAGTCCCTGGAACTGTACAAGCTGCAGAAGCGCAACGTTTCACCGCTGAATAACGGCTCCAACACAGGAAAATAAACGTCGCTTTGGCATTGAATTCTTGAATTAAGCGAACGGTAGAAATCGCGACGATCGAGCGGGTGAATGCCGCGTTAGAGGATGGAAATCGTTGGAAAAAATACCTGCCCTACGAGCGGGGCTTCCAACGGAGAACGGCGCAGCGGGCTGCTCTAGGGGAAACTTTCCTTTCTGCCGAAATCCGGCCGCGTCCATCCACCATCGGAATCTCGTTTTGATGGTACACGTTGTCGCATCGCGAGGCTTCAAACCGCCCCACCCGCCGCCGCTCCGCTGGATAAAGTTAGGGCTCAAGCCAGTGAAATGCGAGTTTAAAATGTTAGCGACGGACGTGCACGCCGAATCCCGGCCCTAATACTCTGCTTGGCCAGGCAACTTTATTCGAATTTCGCGGAAAATTAAAGGAGAGTTCCCGGGCGGCACGGCTGCCGGCCAAAACGTGCGCGAAATGCGAAAATCGGGAAAAGTCGGCCCCTTTGTCGCGGCACCACGAAAGTCTCGGACACTCCGTTTCCAGATTTTCGATTTTTCCCTAACTTCGTGCTCCGCACCGCCGCACGGTGGGCCGGATTTAAAATTTGGTGCCTTTTGGGTCTTTTCTTAAGATATCGGAATAAAATTTGCGCCAAAAAATAGGAAAAAATTATTCCTTTCTAATGATGTATAATTTAAAATATTTTTTAAAATTATTTATTTATTTATTTTTCAATTTTTTTTTACTGATTTGGGATAAAAAAATTAATTCTGTTTATGTGGTACCTTATTTAATGCCCTGTTCAGTAGTTTGAATGGAATGTTCGGGAAACTTTTCGTTTCGAAGTTATAAGCAAAAGTCGAATAATAAATGAATGCAGCCAAATATCGTGTTGTTTGAATTAAAGGCCAATTTTTTGCGCTAAACATCATCTTCTATTAGTAATTAACGTAAATGATGTGTTGAAAAATAATTCTGAATATAGTAAAGAAATTTATGATAGAAAAATTTAATTTTCGAAGTGGGACGAAGTGGGATGTGGTTTTTACATAATCATGTAGAAGAGGGTGTACTGAAAATATTCCAATTGATTAGAAGTTGGGACTCGTTGGGACTTGGAAGATATTCATTGTCAATTTTTAAAAATATCGTAAATTTCCTCACTATATTCAGAATTATTTTTCAACACATCATTTACATTAATTACTAATAGAAGATGATGTTTAGCGCAAAAAATTGGCCTTTAAACTACTGAATTCCATTTAAACTACTGAATAGGGCATTAAATAAGGTACCAAATAAACAGAATTAAATTTTTTTATCACAAATCAGTAAAAAAAATTGAAAAATAAATAAATAAATAAATTTAAAAAATATTAAATTATACATCATTAGAAAGGAATAATTTTTTCCTATTGTTTGGCGCAAATTTTATTCCGATATCTTAAAAAAACACCCAAAAGGCACCAAATTTTAAATCCGGCCCACTGTGCGCCGTTTTCGCGATTTTCGTGCGGCGGCTGAAGGGGGACGATATCCTGGGCACTATAACCCGCGCGTTCGCGGATACTCGAAGAATTAATTCCCCCAGCAAGTCCTCGAGCCTCGGCCTGTCTCGGACGTTTAGGGTTAGAAAGGGGATTTCGTTCGGTTTCGATATTTCTATAAAGCGTTGCACGGGTGATCGATGAAGTCGATTCGTTAATCGGGACGCCAGCGACTTTGGCGTCGTTATATATCCAACCAGTAGATATCGCACCTCCATTCGTTGTGTCTGCAGGAGCCTCTGACACCTACTGTAACTTATTATAACTTAAATAGGTAGGGTCTACCGCGGGAGATGATAAAAGCATTAATGCAGGTAGAAAATTATGCTTTTTCCCAGGAACTCTGTGTCAGGTTATATATATTATAATTGGGGTTGGATGTGTCTTACATTCGAGGGAGTAAGTCCCCTTCCGTCACCACCAAGTACCTGAAATTGCTCGCGGCCATATAAACTTCCTTTGAGCCTCAACTTACCCGAGCTAATGAGATAAAAATTTGAAAAGGGAAACTCTCGTCCTCCACCCGTTCAGCGTTGCATCGCGACGCGGACAGATCTGCCCAAGCGGACTCAAGGTGTTAAGATAACTTACCCCCTCGAACTGCGCGGGCAGCGTCGTCCAGCGCCTTCCTCGACTTCCGGCGACCACGCAAAGGGGGTATCGTCCGCGAATGAATCGACACACAGGCGGTATATCTGACTGGGCCTGGCCAGATGCTATAATAAACGGACGTGTGAACGGTGCCTTAAAACGTCTGGTTTATCTGGCAGGCTGGGAACCGAAAAAGCTTTCGAGTGTCCGCAGAGATAGTGGGTTAAGTGGCACGGCAGGAGAACGGTTGTACCGCTAATTGCCTTAATTCGATAAACTACTAACTCGTTCCCCCGGGTTCCCTTCATCTTTCAATCTTTCCTCGACCTCTTCTTCCCGCGTCGCCTCCCTTCTCCCTCGCCCCCTCGACTCACGCTCTTCCTCACCCCTTTACCCATTCCGTATTATTATACACGGCAAAGGTCAGCGGTTATTTAATGCCCTCGGGTGGCTATCGCTGCAGTCTTCAAGCCACTTTCTCGTTACGCTCCTCGACCCGAGTGACTAATCGCTCCGCGCGGCTTAATTCTCGTCCGAGTTCATTTTTAACGGTCTTTCGAATCAATCTCCTTAATATCGTTCGAATTCCCAGCGAGGCAGCTCGTAATTTATACTCGGCTAATTAAAGAATTAATCACGTCGGAGCGGATTCCCGTTCCAGCCGCGCACCCTTCGGATTCATCGTTGACACCGTAACCGCGGTGCGTATCCCCGTCATCCTCAATTAATTCGCCATCGGAGCCGCGGCGACAAGTACATTTTAACGGGCTGCCGGTGGATTCCATTGGCGTCGAGTCGCTCGAACGCGGCTAAGAATCCTGCCCCGGGAGGAATTCGTATCTGCCGCTTGGAGGCGCGAGCTGGCTGCAAGCTGCAAGGTTCGCCCCGAGCCGTGGCAAGGAGGAGACGCTGGATATAAACACGTACACGAACGCCAATTTAATTCCGGCTCCCCCGGGCCCCCTCGGTTCGCTATCCAATTACACATAAAGCACTAATCACGCAATTAATCTCAATCTATTTAATAACACCTTCATTACCAGCCACTATAGGTACCAGGCCCCGACCAGAGAATCCTCTGCCGTTCTTTTTCTCCCCTCGTTTCTCCCCCGGCCGCGCGGCCCTACGGTCTTTCTTCGTTTCTTAATTCCTTCCACTACGTTTCCGTTCGTCCCTCCCGGTTCCTACGGGCGTAATTTGTTTGCCCGTCGTTGTTCCCGGCTCGCTTCCTCGCGGCCGCGCCGCCGCGTGCTCTCTCCGTCTTTCCCGCGGCCGTTCCCCCCGATCCTTCTCGCAAATCGCCGACACGCCCCTGCTATTCGCATTCCTGTAGAACGCTGGTCCGCTCGCACCGTTCGCTCGATGTACCCGCGGCGAACGCCAGCCGGATTACACGATTCCGGTTAATTGAAACGGCCTAAGAAGCGCATCGCTCGAACGTCGATTACAAGCCCAGATATCCTCGCCTCTCCCGCCGCCGGCTGCAACCGTGCCGGCCGATACAGTTGTCATTCGGAGGCGGTGCGCCCTTTTCGGCTTGGGCGCGCGTGGGTGCGGGCCTCTGCGCCCCATTTTACTTCGTCAGATCCGAGCACGATGAGAATCTCTGGCTCCGCGCGACGTTTACTCGAGATGATCCAGCAGGCTTTTAGTAACAGTGGGGTAGGAATTTCTGTAATGCCCATCGGTATCTACTATAGTAACCTAGTCAAGGAAACAGACAGACTTCACCCTGGAAAATGCGCAAAGTAGGTAGTCCATCGGAATCATTCTTTAGCAATTATCCACCGCTCCGAGTCGTTAGGAGTGGACACGAAGAACTTGAAGAGGAGAAAGAGGGAATGGCGATCGCAGCAGAGACAAGTAGAGTATCAGATTCGCGACACCTGCGGCCCACTTTTTTTTCCCCCCAATCGTGCAGCGGTTCAACGGTCAATTTGATCGAGGCGCGAGGAATTTTTCCAGCGATCCTGGCCGCCTTCCTTCCTCCCGTTCTTCCCTGCAGCGGCCACTTCCGGCGACCACGGCCTGGGAGTGTTGCGCCCCGGCCACGAAAGTGGCGTCGGTGCGCAGCCAGGCGCAAAACTGTTATTGAAGAAGAAATTAATTCCCCGTCGATTTTGTCCCGGCGTCCTTGTTTCTCGTCTCACGCCACCCTTCCGTTACGGGCCCCGCTCGATTTCGATTATCCGGTCGGGGATCGACGCTCCGCGACGAACTTGGAACCACTGAGAACGGTCACCCTGAAGGGACTATTTGGAAATTCATTTAATTCTTAAATACAACGACTCGTAGAAACATGGATTACGAATGGCGGAGATGTAGAAGGATTCTTAAAATGATCTTTCTTTCAAGGAGGCAGAGGTGTCGGGAATGATTGCTGCATTAGCAAGGTCCCATCGAGATTCTTTAAGCAGACGGACTGGTAGGATAATCGGTACTTGTTGGCATGATAATTTCCATCGTTAACGACTCGACTGGAATCTCGCGTAGTTTCAACCGAAATTACAGTTATTTTAAGGGACTGTTAATATCCTCTGGCGCGGTTGAGAAACGCGGGAATGGCCATGTTATGATTGTATCAGCTGTGTGGTGTAGCTGTAGTAATAACAAGATTAATACTTGCCTCGTTGCGCGTCTATGTTAACAGACGTTGGTGTCTGGAAATGAAATTCAAGCATTTTTACTCGAGTTACTTACACTTACAATTGTTACTTACAAGGGGAGGACACCATGTGGTAGACACCGATTTTGATGAGCCTTGGCACGATGGATCTAGGGTAAATCCGGGAGACGCGGCCGCCCTAATATAAAATGGCTATTAAAACTATACAGATATTATTTATTTTATCAGAACGAACCTAATATGTTCAGAATTTTATGCTGATTCAGAAAAACTGGTCGATATTTGCTTTAAGACAATACTTACTGTAAATCGGGTTGAAAACATGGAACATGTTTTCATGACACCTGACCACCTCTCCCGAGGTGCCGGGAGAAATGGTTTTCGCCGTTGGCAGACACCACTCACATAATTATTCGTGGAAAATTAACAAAGGATAAAACAAAATTATTTATGAGTGAATACAACTACAGATTCATTGATATTTAATTTGTTTACGCTAAACAAGTAAAGAACACGTCAAAGAAAAAGTGAACTACCTACCGGCAATTAGCAAGGCAAATGAACACAAAAGTGAATGAATACAATAAATAAACCAAAATAATAATAAAGTAATGATAAAAAATAAAAAATAAACAAAAATAATGAAAAAAATCATAACTCGACCATCTCTCCTTTCTGCAGCGAGAGAAGGTTCTTCTCGTTAGTTTTGAGACGAAGATTTAGTATGGCCAAATACTTTGGCTGCATTGTCCCTCAATATCTCTACTATCTCATTATCCCAAATATTAAACGGAAATAAACTTAGAAGTATATTTTAAATACGATTCTGTACACCGTTGTGGGAACGAAAGAGGTTAAATGTAACCCCAATTTACCTTTTATAGTCTATAAATCCAGAAAAATACAAAAGGAAGCGAAGTGACGCTATTCATTCAACTATTTGGCTTCCAAAGAATTAATTGGTCTGCATTTTAACGAGTTTGAAATATTGCGACTCGACCAACTCTCCGCCCCGACCGCGTCTCCCGGATTCACCCTATCCCATACAGCACAATCTCGTTGCAGCAACGTTGCAACAACGTTGCAGTGCAAGGTTGCAACGTTGCACGCAACGTTGCCGCAACGAAGTGTGCTGTATGGGATGTCGAAAATAAATAAATTATTTTTACAAATTTTTTTTTAAACTTGGGGAAATCTTCGAAAGACACCCCGACTCTTTCAGAGGGGATCCCCGGGGGGTGCCAGGGTAGTGTGGGATTTTTACCCATTGAAACCCCCACGGCCACTATGAAATTTTTAATAATTTCCATGTAAATATCTCTATTATTAAGGCTCATTAGCAGAAACGCTCGGACACCTATTTACTTATTTTCGACATAGATCCATCGTGCCAAGGCTCATCAAGATCGGTGTCTACCACATGGTGTCCTCCCCTTGTTAGTCAATCTACCGGTGTTTGAAGACCTATATTAAAGTTCTCTTATATGCATCAGGAAGCATTTCGATCGCTCTTCTGATTTAGATCACTATCCCTCCCCAGCCGAACAATCGATCACGGTAATCTCTAATTCGCAGTGCTTGTTAATCAACGATCATCAGCTTGCAGCCGGCGTCGATGGAATTAGAATGAAACTCCGCGACATATCGATTACGTTGCTCGTCAGCTGGCTTATTATCCGAGCCTGTCATTAATTAATTAACGGGTGGTGTTAATAAAGAGAAAATAATCAATCAGCGAACCGTCGATCCCGCATTTTGATTGATTGTTCAACGAACGCAAATGCGGCTTTCCTTTTAGCGTTCGACCAGGCGGCGGGCGCGCGTTTAAATAAAACGTCATTAACGGGGAAACTGGGTTAGCGGGCTGGGAGCATTAATGGCCGTTCGATGTAACCGAACGAGTTAATAGGGAATCGAATCAACTTATTTCCGCGTATTGTTTCGCCCCATTGAATGTTTCGCGCGCCGGGGCCAGCGCCGTCGTTTTTACCCAGCTGGAAATCTGCCCTCTAATTTCTTCGTTGCGCCGATCGAAAGTTTGCTCGCGGAGAGAGTTTGCGAACCATCGTCCTGCCCCCTGGGAACAAAGGGGGTAGAAAAAAAAATCATTTTCCACGCTCACTTCGATAAAATCGGCCGAGACGAAAAAACTCGGCAACTTTCCCTGTTTACGTTAATTTCGTAATGGCGAAACTTCGTTCGGTTGTTTTCGACTAAACTAACTGGCTCGCGGGAACCAGCGAGCCGCTGTAAAACCCTGAGCAAAAGTTCCCATGTAATACATTCATATATGTGCGTGCCTTCCACCTGGATAATCACGTAAAATGTTAACAAACGGCTGCAATCGCCCCAGTAATACAACAAACGTCTGTCTCTGACGGCGGGACAATTAAGTACTTAGTCGCCGTTAATTCGTTCAGTGTATATCGGCAAAGGAATTCCGTGAATACTCGGAAACATTTTATAATACCTGGTAGGTAGGGAAGAGGTGTTCTAAAAGGGACAGGTCTTAAATGGGACAAATCGAATTGCCAAAATTCTAAACGCATTGACCAGTCATTTGACGTAAACTTAACTGCGGTCTCACTTGCAACAGAGTAGTAATCCGCGGTTGATGTTTTTCGGCAGTAAAAGTAAAATTTTCGTTGATTTTCTGTGTCGTTTTCTGAGGTCAAGATATATACAAAGGGTTAAAGTGTTATATCATTAAAATAGCCTGTATCCAACTGAAACGAAAATACTTAATAGGTCAGCTTAATTGATTGTTTTCTTTTTTTTTGAGGTTATTTTATATTAAATTCACTTATAGTCTTAAAAGGGACAGCATAACAAGTCATAAAGGGACAACCGTTTCGTGGCTGTCCCTCTCATACACGTGTACTGCCGAACACTATATGTTTTTTACTTTCCCGCAAAGTTATTAGTATATAATCTGATTCATAGATGACATTGTTTTAAATTATCAATTATTAGTTGATGGCGTCTTGTTTCAAATTTAAGAATTAGTGAAGTCACTATTCAAAGCGACAAAATATTGATGATTTATAGTACAGAGAGTTAATATTTTCATAGATTCCATTGTTCTGTGTCATTAAGATTTACAATTATAATTGTAATACTTAATAAGTTGATTTTTATTAACGTGTCCCTTATATGACTTATACTGTCCCATTTAAAACCACCTACGGTAAAGGATCCAATTACTGAC
The DNA here is from genome assembly GCA_910592295.1 of Andrena haemorrhoa. Lineage (NCBI taxonomy): Eukaryota > Metazoa > Arthropoda > Insecta > Hymenoptera > Andrenidae > Andrena > Andrena haemorrhoa. The sequence continues at coordinate 20,376,713 of OU342943.1, forward strand.
ACCTAACCAATTACTGTCACCTTAAGCTATTTTACTTAAAATAACGAATAAATAAATTATAGTATATAATCTATAAGTATAGATTACAGGTTGAATTACATAATCCTTTTTTGTATGACTTTACAACGTTTATTTATTATTCCCCTACATTCAAATACTCTTCCCTGTTATCTCTGTTTGAAATCTTTTAGCTCTGCCACCAAGGAACACTGCCATGAGTGAACTAATTAAAAATCACACCCCCCGCAGGTAATACGAGTTCTCAGGTACTCCAGAAGTCGCCCCTAGGAAGTCGAACCGAAACCTCGTGTCTCGCTCAGCGTGGTTTCGATCGAACGATATCCAGCCCCCTTTCTACCACCTCGCCCTGTACATCGATCTGTTTTCAGAGTATCCAGCGAAAAGAAGCTGCACGGGCGTTGCGTGAACCGGTATATGCACTTAAAACCCGAAATGCCACTTTCCCATTAATGAAACCGTGTGCAACCCTTCATACGTAGAAACACTCGGCGCACCCTCCCGCGCGCTTTCCCCGGTTTTAGCAGAATGGAAAAACGAGCGTGTGCGAGCGCTCACCGTCTCTGCGCGCGCCCCCGTGCCCGTCCGTGCTCGCGTACACAGGCTGTATCGCGGAATCAATCGATTCGATCGGCTCGCAATTTGCCAGCACAAGGAGCGTCGAGCGGATTTCAGGGATCTTTTTTTTTTTTGATTCACGCGGACCCCGTATAATTAGTTTCCCTTACAGGGAGAGGGAGGAGGAGGTACGCTCGAAAGGGGGTGCGTTTGATTCCATGATTCGTTTTATAAATGGTGGCTGATCGTGTAGGTTTTATCGACAGGAAAGGGGCTTTTTCGAACTGTTATTTCCTTACAGGAACAAAATTGTATAAGTACTTTCATTTCGAATATCCGTTTCTCAAGATTCATGGTAAATTCATCCACCATTCGGAATCAAGAAGCTGTGTTCCTTAAAGCCGGATGAAAAAATCGTCTCGAAGGTCTTCTAGAAAGAAACTAATTCCTGAAAACTCGTCGCCCGCGTCAAGAACCCCGTCGCTCGCTCAAAACATATCCCATTAACACCCCGCTATCCCCATAGATCTGTCCTCGTGTGCGTTCGTTGCCACGCGAGTGCATGTGTCTCCCACCCACCCGTTCACTCGCGTTCACTCGCACGTCCACGCTCACGGCTCGGTCCGTGTTCCTTTTCCACACGAATCCAGCGTTCGCGCGGCCGTATGCGTGCGCTCGCGCGCGCAGACACGCGTGTGTGCTGCCCAAAGCGCGTGATAGGGCGGCGAGGAGGATGGGGGAGGGAGGTGGCGCGTAGCTGGAACGGGGCAACATATCAGAACGACTATCTATCGCTGCCTTTTACGCTAATTGATAAATCGTGTTACGTTAATGAATGCAACGGACGAGGCGACCGGCCTGGGAGGGTTCGATATACTCGCGGGCCTCGGGGAGGCCACGTAAGGATAACGAGGAAATTGAAAATCTTGCGGTTATGCGACCGGTATCTTAAAGGTGCCGCTCGCGATGACGCGATTATGGCCAGGCCGGACGGGGGAACAGCGCGCGTTTCCTCCAGGTCCTCCAGCTCCTTTTCCACTCTTTTCTTATAGTCGATTAACCTTCTGCTTCCACTAGTCCGGGGCGCCGCGACTCGTGGCCCAAGTGCGCGTGCAGATGTAGACGAAGTGTAATTATAGTTGGGGCTAACTTTAGCTGTCGATTTTAGCGGCTTCAGTAACCGAAACACTTTGTAGCCTCACGAAAGGGGTAAGAAAAAGTTCGCAGCAGCATTCATTCTATCGACGCTTATAGTTGCTATTACGAATCAATCTAGTGTAGGGGAAAGCGAGGTAAAACCGGGAGCCTAATCGGACACCGGTGGAAATCTTAATTGGAAAACTCTATTTTTGGCTCACAGGAAGATAAGACTTAATGTTGGGTATCTATTAAAAAACGCGTAAAATATTATATAATTAGAAAATCTTTATTGCTATTATTTCAGAAGTCGAGAAGAAAGTTATTTTAACAAATATTAACTTGTACGTAAATTTATGTTACTTCAACTGGTAAAGAAAAATCACCAATAAAGTTCTCGTCGCACCGCAACACTGGAAACTCTTAACTCGAAATTTTTAAACTTCTCTGGACGAAAAACGATGCTCTGCGATTGATCATACTGTCGCGAGGTCCCACAGTGCGTCGAAGTATTTGGACGTTCGGGACAAAACTTATAACTTCTGAAATAATCAATTTTCGACCTAAATTCTCTAATACATTTTTAAAGAGAATATAAATATGCATCGATTGGCATATAATAAAATATACAGTTTCGTTAAAAACATTGAGGTGATCTTGATTTTTTATCGAATAAAAAGTTTTTCATCAATATTTAATTTTGCAATTTGTTGTCAATTGAATACTGACTAACTTTTGTTCAAAACATTTTTTTATCAAATTATTTTTATCACGTGTATTTAAAGTTAGAATTTTGTCATTAAAATTTATTTTAAATATTTAATAAGCTTTCCTCAAATCGTTGTCAATCATTTCCAGACACTCTTTTATATTTAAAAGTACCAAAATGTGGTCATAAATTCCATGAATTTGTTTGCTTTGGTCTAAAGAAATCCACTTTTCAAAGATATTAGAATTCTTGATCTGCACACTTCTTTATAAAAAAAATTATTTCTCAAATAATTGCAGGTAGTAGCAGATAAGGGCGTCATTTTCATAAAGTATAAAGTTAGGCGAACCAAATATAAAAAAATCATGCATACGTTTTGTTACGTATTTTTCAAAAAGTCGGTTGAAATAAAATTTTCATTCTCGGGACTAAGAAGTTCTCTAATGATCAGTGAGGCCATAAGCTTAACAATAATTTTGAAGCACACATACCCATAATACAAGAAATCATGGTTAATAAAGTGAGCCAAGATTAATAAATATTCTTAAGGTCAAAATAAAAAGAAGAAAGTAACTCTACCGCGTATGAATTGCGAGTGACGCTTGAAGTAATTAGTTTCCAGGTTAAGCTGATATATAACACCGTAAACAACTACGGCAACCTAACAACTATAACCAAACGCGATTCCCAGACATCCTGATGTAAATATTAGATGATAAATATCACCCTGTAAAATATTTGATTTTTCAATTTTTCTCCACGTATCCACGCACTGTGGGTCCACCCGAATGTAACACTATACTCAGGAGTGTATAACACTATTGCCGCAATGTAAATCCCATCTGCTGCCAGTGCATCGAACAGAACAGGCGTATTGATCATGGGATTAGCGTAGCGTCTGTATTCCCACATGCCACTTTGTTTCGGCAACACACGCGACCATCCTTTCCGCCTTGGACCCGTGGTAGCCACGATTACTCCGCTGACAGCAGCGAAATGAGAGGAATGAAAGGCAGAGTCCGCTCCTCGCGTCGGGCCTGTAATTTAATGTACTTTCGCCGATTTCGCAGATAACCGCTGATGGGCGTAATGCTGCACCGGTAAAATGTTTCCGATGTCCCGAGAAGTGGCTTTGATAGCCCTCCTCGTTTTAATAAGGCCGAAAGTTTCCGACGGTGGTGTGGGCGTATCGTTGACTTCGGGACGCTCTGAAGCGTTCTGAAGTTAATCGCCTCGTATATTTCGGCCAGCACGTCGCGCGGCGTTGCATTCCAAATTTGAATACTTTCGGGGCAAAGTAAATTCCCCGACGACGGGGAAGCATTCGGCGTTTCATTTGGCGGAACGAAAGCCACCTCGATGCTACACACGGCGTCGTTAAATCGAGAGAATTATTCCAATCACCGAACGTTGCTTCGATGATCGCGATAGCTTCTTGGAAGTCATTCTGTCGTAAAAATTTGGATCGTTAAAAGTTCAAAAAAATTAGAGGCACGGATATTTATCGCCGGGATGTCTCTCATTTGTCATTCATGCATCGCATCGAATATTAGCGGATTATTCTCCATTAATCTTCAGATCGGTTTTACCGAGGCAAGTGTAAAGCCGTCCGTGAAATCCTTGTTTGCGACGTTAGTGCAGGTATATCAATCCACCGCGGTGCATTACGTTAATTAGTCGATAATAACCAAACATAATAATCGCATTTATAATGTTAATAAGGCCCCATTCCGCGTCATGCAGATAGAGGTCAGGGAAAAAAGTGGTCGTTCAAGAGCCACGTTAATCGTTCGCCATTACTCATGCGTTATGCATAGGAATTGCCCGTGAGTAGAGCAACTTCCCGTATTCGCTGGTCTCTGGTTTTTCTAACCTGATCGTCGACACAAAGCTGTGACAAATAATGGCCACGAAGAAAACCGAAGAGAGTCCGTACATTTTTATATATTAAGGAATACAGTGAATTGCCCTGGTTAAAACAACCCTTGAACAAACTTCGAACTGATTCCGCTCCGTTCTACATATTCATGACACGCGAGGACTAGAAGGCGCATACGTCGTTGCGGAATGAAGCCATCAACTCAATGAATGACTATACGATCGGAATACGGCGCGGCAAGGCTGCTGCGTGTATATTTAATGGAACACTAATTTAATGCGGTAGTAACGGCGCAGCGAAAACATTTGAAAGTAATAATAGTCGTAGGCGAGCATGGGAAGGCCAGGTTCGATGTTTTCGTAGATTGCAGGACGAAGGTGCGTAATAACGCGCGGGTGATGGTCACCGAAGGGAAACCGTTTATGCGAGCCTGAATCGGGCCCGCATTAAGTGGCTCGCGTGAGTGCACGCACTATATAAAAATGGTCGGTCGCACTCAACTAAGATTAAACCACCGGTGCGCTTCTTATAGGGTTTAATCGAATTAATAAATCACCGTTGCTCACCGACCAATTCACAGCATGATATTTTTATTTCGCGGCGGGAGAAGAAGATACCGGTGTCTTTACGAGCCCCGTCAGCCGCGGTCATTACCTTCTTTTTAACCTAATCGACGAAAAATATCTCGTTGCGTCCGCCAGCCGTTCAAGATTAATCCCCAAATTAATTAACCGTTATTCCTCGGAGATTTAGCGTTCCAGCGAATCGGATTGATTGAATTTAGTGCTGGCGATAAAATCTGAAAACCGCGCGTGTCGTTTCTCTTCCAGCAGGGAACGTCAGGTGCTCGCTGTACAGTGCACACGGTGGTCGAGAAGTCTTAATGCCTGAGAGTTTAGTCATCGATCTTAATAGCTGAAAGAAAGGTTTTATCTCTAGGTTTGCCAGACACTTCAGGGATAACGAGTCTCTGAAGCTGTTGTGTGTTGCCCTTGTCAGGCCTCGTGTTGAGTATGCCTCAATCATTTGGAGCCCTTATCATGCGAAATTTATTAAATCTATCGAAGGGTGCGGCATAAGTTTCTGAGGTTTGCATCTCGTATCCTAGGGAATCCAATGGACAGGGACGACCATGATTATGGCCCGGCACTTGTATCCCTTAGGATGGTCACTGTGGAGGAACGTAGACGCACTGCGGACATGATTTTTCTGTATAAAATTATCAACGGCCGTATAAATTGTCTGGGCTTGCTTGCCCTCGTAACATTCAATGCTCCGGTTAGGAGCTTGCGTTCTAGGCCTCCCTTTGCTTCGAGGCTACCGAAATATCGGCATTACGCTGCTGACCCTATTAACAGGGCGATGATTATTGCAAATCGAAATTTTCAATGGCATAGACCCCTTCCAGTGCTCCTTGACTTCGGTAAGGACGTTACTATATAGGCTTGTAACTAACTTACATGGAGGTATTTAGTTTTTAGTACTTAGTACTTTGTTTATCTTTTAAGTTTAGTTTAGTTGGCTTTCTTAGCTGCTTATCCTTGGCTAATTTATTGTACAGACTCTGTAATTAATTCTTGGCTTTGTCTTTTGTAAACCATGGGTATTTCCCGTACAATTATTTAAATAAAATAAAATTAAATAGTATCCCTCCGATCTTCGAATCTATCGATCTCAAAGGCAGACTTCTACCACGAGCAACAGATTTCACTCCCCAGCCACTCGCCTCGTTCGAACGTCCCCGTCCCACCCTGCACATAGACTCCTCAGGAAGCAGCTTATAATTCACGAGCACGGTGCCCATTCCTCAAATCAACAATGCCGCCCGGCAAAAGAAGCAGCAGAAAGCATTACGAGGGCAAAGAACATGTACGCGAGAGCAAGCCACGTTGGGATCACTCCCCCAGCCGGCGTCCTGCACATTTGTTTAAAGCGAGGCCATCGAAAAATTCGTTCGCTCGGGATCTCCGCTGATCGTGTACACCCACGCGGGAGTCGCCTCGAAATCGGCGGGCTTGTCGTCTTCTACTAATACCCGATCGCTCACCGCGATTCCCAATGGCCTGCGAGATCTCCTCCACTTCCGAACTTGCACTCTCCCGTCCCTCCCCAGCAAAGTGTTATGCCCAATCCATTCATCAACCCCGTACCATCGCATGTCGGTGCGCCCAGCGGGGGAGAGTTAACGCGCAGCAAGGGCGCTGCCCTCTGAACCCGAGGAGATTCCTCACCGCGCGAGTAAATCGCTCGATCTCGGACTTCCACGTCGAGTTATCGTTATTGGCCGCGATTGTGCTTGGATCCGTGGCCCGGCAGATACGTGCGTCCTCTCTGTCCTCCCCGTCCCTCTCTCTCCCTCTCTCTCTCTCTCTCTCTCTCTCTCTCTCTCTCCCCCCCCCCCCTCTCTCTCTCTCTCTCTCTCTCTCTCCGCCTCTTTCTCCCTGCAGCCCCTTCGGAAAGAGACAGCCCCGGGAACAGAGATATACACCGCTTTCACCGACTTTACGTCGAACGTTCGCCGCTCCTTTTTTTATCGCGGCGGGAATCTCTGACCGCGCTGGCATCACACGGGGATTTCTCCCGGCTTTCCGCGTGAATCACACGGATCCGTCCCTCCTTTTTTTCGCTCACGGCCGCGTTTTATCCCTCCCCGTACCCTCAATTATCGAGATTCGCGGGTAGATTCGGCTCCGCCAGGGACTGACCGGTATCTGATGACTCGCGCCCGCTCTGATTCCTGCAGTTTGCCTGGGATTTCCACGGGTTTAGCTTCCCCCTTTCAGCGTGTCGATATCTCTCCCCGCTTCTCTCCCCTTCACGATTTTCGCGTAACGCGGATCGTGACGGGGATACTGCCGGGTTCTTACACGAAAGAGGACCTCCGTCGGGTTCGCTAGCATTACGTAGACAGACATATGCTTCGAGGTGCGCTGTCGCTCGGGCAAACGAGAAGCCTCGCCGCGAACAGTGCCCAGCATCCCCCGAAACCCCGGAATCCTGAAGCGCGATTCACCGGGACACGGGCATTTATCTCGTTCTTTCCGGGCGCGCGTCGCGTCGATTCGAGAAAGGTCTGCGGCCCGGGGTCGGCGCTGGGCTGTATCCAAGCCAGGCGAGCCCTGAAAGTCCTGATCCAGGCGACCTTGGATACCGACGGGCCCGCGTGTGCAGGACAAACAGACATGCACCGAACCTCAGAGAGACTGGACCGCTAACAGAGAGGCTGTATGGCGTCTCTGATTGCCCATTGTCCGACTAATAAGATATTCTATCATCTGCGGTCGTGGCGGCGGTGGCCGGGGCCGTTTCGGTGAGAGGCGACGTTGAACGGGGCCCGAGCGGCGGGCACCCACGGCCAATCACCTTGGAGATTTAACCGAGATCGGCCAATGGTATCGCTGACCGCGGCGTGTAAGTGCTCCCCGCCCGTCGTTTTTCTCCGGCTGGTCGTTTTGCCGGGCAAATGAGCTCGGCGTAAGTCAACCGATAAATAATATCTGACTTCGCGACCAGCTGCGAGCTTTAATGCGGCCCCGTGTAAAAGTGTAATGGGGGCTTAATTGAACCCACCCGGGACATCCACGTACGTCTACGTAGGTAGCCGTCTATTTATATTCGCCGGTGCATACGTCGGATGTCCGCCAAGCGGCCGCTGGATTCCTCATCTTTCCACGGAGGAATTAAATCCCGAGCAGCGCCCGCGACCGTTGCGCGGCCTGAATAACATTCGGCCTCCTCCTTTCGCCCCGCGCCTCCACGTCCGCCTGCTCCTCGGCTCAGCCGAGGCTTCGATCGCGTTTTAATTGCCATCGGTGGCGAGTGCACGCCGGCAATAGCGCCGCTGCCCGGGATATCGATAATTAGAGTTAATTGGTTTCCGCGATAGAAAATGGCCAGGGCAACGGGAACCCGCCGAACTCGCTGAATCCTCGATCTCTCGATGTTTACAGTTCCCTCCGACGTCCCCCGCCCTCTCGTGTACGTAACGTTCCTCCCCGTCTCTCTTTTTTTATCTCTTCTTGCCCCCCCCCGATACGCGACAAGGATTGCCGGGCGAATGATAAATTAATTCGATAAAGATGTTCATTAGGGAGCCGGTAATATCTCATTTTCGAGGGCTGCGCCTATCTCGACACGCGTATCTCACGGATTCCTCCTCTCTCGCTACTAAAACCGTCTTTAAAAGCGATTCACTCGGCGCGTTTTCTAATACCGTTCGAGGGAGGCGCGCGTGTCCGGTGCCGCTTGCGGACGCGACGTCCGCGAGTTCGTTAGAGGATCGCCGTTTCTTCGTCCACGCGATAGATCTCGCGGTACACCGCGCGCTCCGGATGATTAACGACTATGATAATCCCGCGACTCTCTCGAGCATTTTTCCGGCTCCGACCGGGCTGGCCGAATGGTCATTTTGCAGCGTCCATTTCCCTCCGCAGCCCCGGCCAATGAGCGCGCTAGCACCCCTTGGAATAAATCCGACTTTTCTCTGGCAAGCATCGACTTGCCGATCCGCCACTTGATGCATCGCTTCTGAATACCAGTTGGGGATCTTTCCTTTCCATCCCGATTCGTTTCCCCGGCGTAACTGCTCGGCCATTACAAGGGGATTATTCTGGCCGGTGTAAGGGAGAGATCTACCTTCCGCGAGGATGGAGTGTCTTAATGTACGGAGGTGGAAAGCAGCTTTGGTAAAAATCGAAGGAAACGAAACTTGGAGGCGTGAAAGTGGTCGAAAATGAAATCGAGATGGTCATACTGGCGCTAGCAAGTACCTACTGACGCAGCCTTAAAGGATGCTGGCGCGAGGAGGTCTCGGTGCCTGTTGTTGCGCGACGCCGAGGGTCGAGAATGGATTTCGATAAATTCGAAGGCGAAGGGACAAACGCAGATCCGGTTTTGTAACTGAACCATTAACAAGCGCCTCGTGAAACACGTCATTCCGTGCTCGCAGGGATTAAACGTGTCTGGTACAGGAAGCTACACCCGGCGAATCCTTAATTCGCGAACAGGGGGTTCGCCGGCGATTCGCGTGCGTTCCGAGATAACCACCGGATACCCAGTGCTAATTGAACGATAGCCTCCGCCGATATTTATAATCCTCTCGATGCCCGCCTTCTTTCCACCTTCCACTTGTCGCGTTCCTCGGTCGACGGAATCGAGGACCATCTCGCGAGCAGCTCGAGGCTGTTCTCTAAATGGCTTTTTTCTTCGTGCACGCGAGGAACAATAGGGAAAGAATACACGGCGAAAAGGGGGATGGAAAATATGGCGACGAGAACTGGAGCTGTGACAGAATTAACGCCGTTGTCACCGCGACGTCTCGCCTTGTATTTTTCAATGTCCCCCCGCCCGGTGGATTTCCCGGCTTCGAGGCAGCGAGTCCACCGTGGCGGTATTTCATAATTGAGGTACAACCGGAATACCAAATGGCAAGGTTTAAAATCCGCCGCAGAATTCCGTCCCCCGGCGGTAACGAATTGCATTCTCCAAAACGTTACAATAACCGATGCAAATAAGGGAACTTTTCCATTGCAAGGATTTAATTCACCGAAGTGGAATAATACGCCCGCGGATAAAGGAGCGCCGGCGAATTGTTATTTACATCCGCAAACACGCGGCCGGACGGTGTAAATGTTCGGCGTTTAACGCGATCGCCGCGCGCGCGAATCAACTTTAATAGTGTTGTAAATAATATTTGTTCGGAATTATACCGACCGCGGCTCAACCGTTTCATTGCCACGCTCCGTTTGTGTTTCGCTTCGAAACCCATTTCCGCGGAACGAGATTCGAGGGTTCATCGAAAAAGGTCGGGGCTCGAACGATAAAACCAAAAAAAAAAAAAAAAAAATGAGAAGAAAAAAAGGGGCGAACACAAAGAAAGGAATAAAACAGCGCAACCCTTCCCTTTAACGGGAAAAAATTAATTCCGAACATTTACAAATTGCACTTGCCGGAATTACTGCTCGGCGAACAATCGGGCAAGCTGGATTGTATTAATAGAGGCCCGGAATGGGGGGAAAAAGTGCGGCGAAAATGCCCCGTGTTGCTCGCGATACCCAGGGCGGAATTATAAATTCTAATTAACCTCGGTCTGGCCGATGTATTGATATTCCCTTCCGAGCGCTTTAACGAGAGCAAACAACGATTTTTGTCGATGTTTATCGGATTCCGCGCGCCCGGCCGGTAGCGGCGTTGCGGCGCGGGTCGCGCGGCAACGGCCGAGGGACCCGGCCGTAATGAAATTGATCGGACGCGTTAAGATGATGAAAAAGAAGGCGAGCGATCGAACCACCCCCCGGCCGGGGATGGGGCGGGATGGGATTCGGGGGACGAGATTCTCCCGCGGTGGCAGTTTCTGGCTCACACGGAAAGGGTTGTCGCATTTACGGTGGCTCGCTCGGCTAGCCCGGGAAAAACGTTACCGGATTCTGGTGTATAAAGGCAAGGGATCGTTGGAGGAAAGAAAGAGGGGCCGAATCGACGAAACGTCGAATTGAGTACCGCCCTAATCGTGTCGGGATCTGGTCCTATGGTGTGATGCACGTGGGTATATGGCGTACTTAGTCGGCAGCGACGAGAGATCAACGCGGAGGCAGAGGGGGATCAACGGAGATATAGGAGAGGCCGGGAGAGGATAGGACTGGAGTTTGTGCGCGGTGGACGGAGAAAGAAAGGCGGAAAGTGCGGCGGATGGAGAGAGAGAGAGAGAGAGGGAGGGAGAGAGGGAGAGAGAGAGAGAGAGAGGGAGAGAGAGAGAGAGAGGGATGGAGGGAGTGCACGAGAATGGGAGGAAGGGCGGTTGGAGTGAATGAGAGTTCTCTCGGATGGTAGAAGGAGTATCACAGGAGGGTAATATCGGCGAGGGAAGAAGAAAGAGAGAGAGGGAGAGAGACGAGGAGAGAGAGACTGCTGACGGTGGTCGAGAGAGTCGATCGAGCGTGGGTTGCGGGGCTGGCTAATGCGAATATGCTGTCGTCCAGATAGAAAGAGATACCCGATAGCGAATCTGTGTCCGACACGGATGTCGAATTAGCTTGGATTTAGGTTGCCCGGGGAACTGACAAATAGTTATTGCTTGATTAGGTGCTGGTACTACCGGCACCTACCATGCCGGTGCACCAACGGGAACCACCCTAGCCACCCCCCCCCCCCCCTGTAACCCTCCTTCGGACAAGGTCGAGGGGGGTGGGCACGATTTTTCGGCGAGGCAGGGTGCCCCGGGGTAGTTTATCACCCGAGTCTTTATCGCTGAAAGAATACGGCCGAGGGATTTTCGAGAAGAACGAGAAAGGACGGAGAGCGGGGGCAGGTTCTGCTCGCTACGAGTTCTGCGAACGTTTCCAGTCACCGATCAGATCTTCCCTCGGCGCTGTTTGTCGTCGGAAGAGATTCAGAGGTTTGGCATTTTCCCCGCGGAGACTTTTTTGCGACGCTGGCTCCTTCCGTTCGGTAATGGACACGTCGATGAACCTTTCGCTGGTTCCTTCCCCACACCCCACGATACGATCGCCTTAAATCGCTTCTGCTTTTCTATTCGCCCTTGTTCCCACGGATCCTCGCCGGGCTCCGCGCCGATATTCAAGCTTGTTTTCCAACCCTCGCCCCCCTTTTCTGCTCCAGGGGGAATTCTAATTAAGCGATTTAACGCGGAGTACGCGTCGAGGAGGATGGAGGAGTTTAATTTTTTTTTTTAAAAAACAGCCAACGACGAGCGCTGGTTCGCCGCGCGCGGGGCCATTGTGAATGCGTTTTAATTATTGCGTGCGCCCGGTATCACTGCCCGTATTTACTTGACGAATATTGAAAATCCATGGGCCGGGGAATATCGTTAAACGCGTATGAGGGAACAACTTTGAAAAAATATTAATAAACTGATAGAAAGCGCAGCTATACCCCGGCGAAAAATAATCAACGCTAATTGAAGCGTGTTGCCGCGATGATGCGGGAAAACAATGCTCCGTACACGCGCGCAACGGACGGCCGGCGTGTGCGTGCGCGGCATCGATTAAAAATTAATCATCCCAATTACACGAGCTTTCTCCGCGGCGACGGCGGCGGCGGGCCGCGGTGCCCCGCTCGTTCGCTGTAATTGAATCTCGAAAAATTCAATGCATCCAACATCATTGTCCATAATACAAATCAAACTCGGTAGGCGTATGATTTATGACATTCACGCTATCATTATTATTAAACATTTTCATTATTGCGCGCTACTGAATACCTCCGCCCGCGCCAACAAACCGATGGGGATTCAGTGGGGAGCAAAAAAGTTCCTCGACACAATGGACGTTTGTAGACGCGCGTAATGCATCGGAATATTCAATTTTATTTAACCCTTGTCTTTGCAAGTTATTCCGCAAAATATTCGCCCGGATGGCGTTCAGTGAAATCCTCACCCCCGCGCCACTGTATTCCCGCTTAATTAAATAGTAGAGTTATTTCGAATTCAGCTCTGTCGTGCACGAACGCGCTGCCCACCTGCATTGATCTCCGACTGCGAGTCATTCAATGCCCACGATAATGTCTTCCCTTCCACGCGCTCCTAATCCACCTGTTCCGAATTTTGTGCGCGCTCAGGCGAGCTTCCCTCTTTCAACGGATCAAATCGTCCACCCTTGCCAACATTGTGCCGCGTTTATCGCGATCCACCGCTCCCTGGATGAAGGAACGTTTGTGACGAACCTCTCGCCGAGTCACGTAGCAACGGGAAACACAATTAATGGTAATAACTCATTTCCGTGTCACGTGTTACGATCCGTCAGAAAACGACAGTGCTCAACCCCCGAGTGTCGTTCTGATCGGTGATCCACGATCGTGTTACAGTCGGCCCGGTAATAGGCCCTTCTGAAGCAGTGGCTGATCCATGAGGAATGGATCGTACGTGCCGCAATCGGCGGGACCCGATCCAGCCCCGCGTTACCCAGCAGAATTAAGAATAATTCGTTGCGGGCACGTCTCACCGCGACGAGCTTAACGAGCGGCCTAATAGACGCGGCCGGTTTAACGATTTTATTTGCTAAATTACGCGTGATTAATGATTAATTCGTTCGTTAATGGGGGACACGGGTGTAATTGCTAATTACAAATTAATTTAGTCGACGCGCTTTACCCCCGTGCGCGGGGAGCGTAATTCGAAATTAATTACTATATGAGCCGTGATTTAAATTTATAATCCTATCCGGGGCCGGAATTCGAATTCCCGAATTATTACCATTGCTGTCCCACATTCGACCGGCATTAACGTATTCATCCCTTGTACGGTTAATCACGCCGGACGACGAAATCAGGGATTTCCTTGCGGCGAAAGCTGTTTAAAAGGCGAGCGATCGCATCACGGCTAAAGGTGAAATCAGACGGCGCGTGGCTCGGCGAACTTTGCGCGTGAATCGCCGAGCCACGCGCCGTCTGATTTCACCTTAATACGCTGCCGCGCCATGCGCGCATGTATACAAATAATCCGACGTGCCACAGAGAACCGAACGATCTCCGCTCTCGTCTGATTTCTCTCATTTTCGGGTTGTCCTCCCGCAAGTGTCGCGCGCGGGCTTTTCGAGCGGCCGCGTCAAGATCGGATTTTTAGTAGCCGGTAAAACAACGCGAAAAGGGGGAGGGGGGGGGTGAGGACGGTGGAAAAAATAGTGGAAAAGGGGGGAATATCCGCGCCCAAAGCCGAATACGAGCGCGCGAACAAACGCGGGCACGAAATCCGTCCGTTATAAAATAACATCGGGGAAAATTTGTTTCCAGTGTAGCGAAACTCGAAGCGAGCTGCTGGCGACATAGAACTACCGGGGCCGCTCCTTTCTGGCCGTGGCAGCCGTGACTGAAAGCGAGAAACAAAAAATAGGATGTATTTTTTTCGAATAACCGATCCTCGAGGGCGCGCCGAAAAATCGATAGAGACGCGGTCGCATTAGCTGGGCGCCATGGCGTGGCTCATCAATTTTTTTTTTCTTCTTTCCCCTCTCGGCCGCGCCGTGTTCCATGCATGTCTGAGTGGTGTCCTACAAGTAATGATCACCGGATTACCAGAATTTCCCATGTGCCAGCGGGCCAGCTCGCGCGGCACCTGTATCTCATCAGCTCCGCGTACGGAAGTTCTCTCGTGGAGATCGATAACGAAGGGCTGACGAGAGACGAACGAGATCGAGTCCGATCCCGTATCACCTGAAGCCATTCCGGGAATCGTTTGTTCGCGGAATTAACATATAAATTAGGCCCCGATCCGATCGCTCGCCGACCGAGCGCGACCTCCGCAACGTCGTACCTGATATTTTCAATTATTTCGAGCGTCAGCCGTGGCCGGTCGCCGCCATTGTTTCGAATAAACGCGGGAAATTGATGGACCGATGGCGGGTGACACAATGTGTCGCGAGAAGTGGTTGATTAGGGGGTACGGGGACCTTCTGCTGCCTTTGTAATGGTATGGTCAAACTTTGGGAGGTTTTAGGGGAGAGGTGCTATAAAAGGGACTGGTCTTAAAAGGGACAAATCGAATTGCCAAAATTCTAAACGCATTGCACACGCAAGTTATTTTCCTGTTAATGACAACACTAGTGCCCAGTCATTTGACGTAAACAGGTTTTTCGGCAGTAAAAGTAAAGTTTTCGTTGATTTTCTGCGTCGTTTTCTGAGGTCAAGACAAAGGGTTAAAGTGTTATATCATTAAAATAGCCTGTATTCAACTGAAACGAAAATACTTAATAGGTCAGCTTAATTGATTGTTTTCTTTTTTCGAGGTTATTTTATATTAAATTCACTTATAGTCTTAAAAGGGACAGCATAACAAGTCATAAAAGGGACAACCGTTTCGTGGCTGTCCCTCTCATACACGTGTACTGCTGAACACTATATGTATTTTACCTTCCTGTAAAGTTATTAGTGTATCATCTGATTCATAGATGACATTGTTTTAAATTATCAATTGTTAGTTGATGGCGTCTTGTTTCAAATTTAAAAATCAGTGAAGTGACTATTCAAACCGACAAAATATTGATGATTTATAGTACAAAGAGTTAATTTTTTCATAGATTCCATTGTTTTGTATCATTAAGATTTACAATTATAATTTTAATACTTAATAAGTTCATTTTTATTAACGTGCCCCTTTTATGACTTATACTGCCCCTTTTAAAACCACCTAGTCATAAAAGGGACATTTCCCACTTATTTGAAAATCGAAGATTTTTTTATTTTCTATTACAATTGATGAGTTTGTAATATACTTTTATTGAAGGGAAATAAACACGCTTTCTATTGATGTACTTGTTTTTTAAATACCTATTATAACATTGTCAGAAATGGACGCTAAACAAAAGTGTCCCTTTTATAGCATCTCTCCCCTACTATTTACTTAATTGAATTCAGTTATAAAGATCCTAATAAACGGCTCGGTCGGAGGGGATATTTAAATTCAATAGGAATTCAACTGTTTCCGCTACATGGAATAATGGCTTTCCACGTACGTGCATGTTTACATTCAAGTGTCGGATAAGTGTGACCCGAGGTAGGTACATTAAAAACGCTATTCGATTTCTATTGATTTAGTTGTAGCGAAATATTTGTTTCACTGCGGAAACAGCACGGTGTGCACGCGTGTTTACTTTGCTTCAGCGATCGAATGTGCGCCAGGAAGGGTAAGACGGACACGTTTTATCCATTCGATAAATCACAAAAAATAGTTTGTCCGCGGTATTTATATTCCGCGCGAGTTTAGCACCTTTCGCTGTTAAGTTATTTATCAGCATGTTTAACTGAAGTAAACGTTGCATCCCGCATTTGTGTGCTAAACGAAAGATACTCAAAGGTCGATTTTACTGTGTGAAAAACGAAACCTTTTGCTCCATTATCAAAGTATCGCGTCATAAACATGTTTCGCGGTACAGCGTAACGGCGATTTATTAAAGGGGGATGAAAGAACACGAATTACGTGTTTCGAGCTGAGAGATTGAAAGCCGCAACGGCACTACGGAACGTTAATGATTTTTTTTCTGTCAACTAGCTCGGTCAAAGAGACCGCGGGCGTGTATGTAAATCTTTGTATTGTGTCTAATCAGATTACTCGGACGGTTTTGTAACCTTTGGTTCGGGCCGCGATTCAGAAACACGGAGACATGAATTACACCGGTGCAATTTCGTGTTTTTTTATATTTTATGAGCCGCCTTTGTGGCTTTATAACCGCGCTCGCCGCGCGGCCGTGATTTAATATGGAAATGCCTGAACATGCCATAAAACTGATCTTCTATTACTGTCGTTCACTTCGCTCTCATTTTGATGCTCTGTATAAAACTGCAAACAGTGGGGCACACCGAAACGTTCCATCGAACCGGGTCTCCTTTAACCGAGCCTTGAAAAGCGTGCCGGCAGATTGCAAGAGACGCCAATAAAATTCTAATTAGCCGCATTACTCGGAATTAACGTTTTTTATTAAACGCTCGACTGCGCTTGAATTTAATATTCGCCGTGTGCGCCTGTCCTTTTCTTTTACAAGCAAACTTTGACTAAACCGGGACCAATGAACAGATAAAGTGAATATTTGCTAAACAAGAGAGGTCCGAATATCATTGCGATATGCACAGGAAGTCTATAAGAGTTGAAACAGAAATACCCACCGAGAAATACAGTAGGTACACACGTACAACGCTCTATAGACTTATTCTTATACCTGATGGACGTCAGTTGACACCGTATCGTTTGAAAACGATCCCGGCCGAGAATTTCCCTGTTGTTGGCCGCAGAAAAGCGGTTTTCCAATTTCCGTGGATCGCCGCGCCGCGAATAAATCTCTAATGCTCCCTATTACGATGAAGCCCAGGGTTCAACGCTCGCCGACGAACCGTCAGTTCATTTAGTTTGCCCGGGCATCAATGGATAGTGTGTAACGAACGTGTAACGTAAAGTTTCCATCGTGCCGCACAAAGCACACGCGTGTATGCGGAACCGCCGTTGCGGTAAAGCAGTGCGGTTCGTATCCCTATATGTCATATTAGCCTAAAAGGTTAACCCCGACTGTTTCGCCGGGTCTACCGTCGACCTGGTCGCCGATAAATGAATCGTCGTGATTGCTCGGGTTAATTGTAAATAGCAACTCCGTAGCGATATTATATCGCCGACGAAATTACCAAGCACGCGTCCCGGTTAAATATCGCTTAATTAAAACTTACCGTGGCAAATATCGCGAATCACAGTCGCTTCTACGAGCAAGAGAATCAATGGTCCGGAGATGGATTTTATTTGTAGCAGGGACAACTCAATTAAATAGCTTCGAATAATCGGTCCATTTTATTTGATAAGTGACAAAGTAGAGCAGCTACTGTTCCTTCGTTCCTTGTGGACATTTACTTGTTTAAAATCGAAGGGGCTGTCTAATCTCGTATTCGAAATTAGGGGAGTGAAAACGGGATCAGTGACCGCGTGCCGATGAAAGTAATGGCTGAAACTTTCGATCGATCCGTCCATACTCCTCGTCCATTTCCCAGGGAATAATTGGGTGCGCTGAAAACCACTGCTTACGTCAATCAAAATTTCGTGCACTTTGTAGCCGCGTATTAGACACGCTTAATCCGAGCGGGGCTTTATCGGCGGCAGGTGGTTCCAATTGTGGCAATAATCGAACGTAAATTCCGGAAATATCTGGCCATCGTGCTCGACCAGTACGTATTCTCTCGTGGATCGCGCGATGATACGTATTTGCGGCCCTCCCCCGTCTGCTTCGCCGCTCCTCCCCCCGAACCCCCCGCGGAATCCGCGTAATAAGGTTACATGGACTTGTAAAAGTGGAACGGTAAGATATGAATACTTTTAGTAGTTCAATTTATTCCTGTTTTTACGGCCGGCCGGAAAAATGAAATTTTGAATAGATCCAATTTACGTTTTTAGAGCTATCGCACCCCGATAAGATCGGGCGTGCTCGCTGGCCGAATCGACGTATGAAAAATTTTTACGCTCCATCGGCTTTGTTGGCGTTTACCTGCGATACTGCTCTTGCCCGTTGTAATAGACTTAATTCCACTTCCTTCTTCCCCTGCGTCAATTGGAGGTGATTCAACCTTTAAATTAATTCCTTCCTTAATCTCAGGCTTAGGTAGAGTAGGGTGAGGCTAAAAATCCCGAATTAAAAATCTCTATTCCTAAACAATGCATTGAGTTTCGCGGTGCGCTATGTAAAAGGCGAAAAGAAACGGGGATGACCACAGAGGCGTCAGTCGCTCCTGGACCGACGCCTTCGTTATTTTATATATCGAGAACTAAAAGAAGTAGGGTAGATGCACCATTTGTGGCCACTTTAAGGTGTATTGTACCAGTTTTGGCCACTTCTTAAAAAATATAATATTTTTCCGTGTAAGCAATAAATGTAACCTTATATTTCTGGCGGTAAAATAAACAAAATATTTATGATGTGAAACTCTCCACATAATAATGATCTGCAAGCAATTTAAAAATAAGATAATTATGCACATGGCCAAAAATAGTGCAATGGCCACAAACGGTACATCTACTCTACGTCGTCTTTATTGTTTTATACAAAGTGAATCACAGTTTAAAAGCGTGTCAGGCAAGTACGTTAAGATTGTATGTTTAGTAATGCGTACATGATATTGTTTAGTGCTAAATGATAATATTTTCTAACGTATACATGTATCGCAGAAACTGTAGAGTTACCATTGGGGCAAAAAGTCCCTCGGACCGAAAATATATATTTTATTATTTGTTTTCATAATAAGATGGCCAAAGTATAATGAAACGATGCCAAAGTTTTTAAATAGTGTTCTCATTCTAGTTGAGCGATTTTTTTTAGTTTTTAGTTCAAAGCGAGGCTCTGACTTATATTTTTATTTTATGTTAACGAAGTCATGATTTCCTTTCAATATTGTGTACCGCAAAGAATTGGTTTAATAAATATTTGTTGATTTGAAAAGAGTTTTTTACTTATTTAGCTTAATATTACGCGAAAAGACATTAGAGACTTTCTACCCTGTACAATGGACTTTTTGCCACGTGCTTGGGGCAAGAAGTCCATCTTGCATTGACAAACATTTCGTGGTATAATTCAACAGAAAATAACAGCGTCAACAAATGAACTTCGTGAAAGTGAAGCATAATAGGGTAGATGTCACAATTACTGTCAGCGTCCCTATTACTGCCACTTTATTTATTTTACTTAATAAAAATGTAACGTATAAAGAATAGTGAACTGAATAGAAAGCTATAATAATAAGAAGAAGAGTCCCAATTTAATGATACATTTTTTTCTACACTATCTTTACACGTTGCGTGTTTATTAAGTAACACAAATAAAGTGACAGTAATAGGGACACTGGCAGTAATTGGGACATTTACCCTAGATATATCTAGATTATTAGTACTGAATTTTACATAGGTTTATACGAAAAACGGGACTTTTAGCCCCACCCTACCCTAACTGTTCTGCGAACGTATATTTATCTCTGGCAGTAGAGGTAAACAGTGTAGTTGTTGGCGACCTAAGTCAGAGGTTCGCATAAGCGTTGAATTATAAGTCTTATTTTGATAGCTTTAAGAACACAATTAGTGTTAATAGCTGTAAACGACTATAATAGTTTAGAAATAGAATTTGTTTAAAAAAAGAGTAGAAGGACCCACAGAAATTTACAGAAAATACGTTACCTACGACAAAATATATAATTATTTGCCAGGCGAAGGCAATGATTGGCCGATCGTTTGGCAGTTGTTGGCCACTATTTCATAACCTATATGTGACATATACCCTACCTAATTATGAAATAATACCTATAATACCTTTTCTACATAAGTGTTTCTATATTAGCTAGTATCGCACCTTCTTTTAACAGCGTTTTAAATTGTATTAAAAGCATTTCCCTTTAAAACCTAACCTCTTAAAATCACAACAAAGAACTGTATCAGTGTTGCTATGACTGTTAGCTACTCATTGGCCTCGTGGCCAATGACTGTCGTAAGACATTATTTACATTACAGTTCTTGGCCACCTATAATTTTTGCAATAATGTATAATATTAATGAATAAATAATCAGTTTTTATAAAGTTTAAACCTTTATGTGCCTATATAACGAATATGAGAGTTTTATATATATCGTAAATACATTAAATTATCTAAGAATTGCCTGATGTAACCGTATGACTATTCAATTCAATCACTGCAGTTTTCAAGCATCGATTTCAAGTTGTCTATTTTTTACACGCAGTATAACAATGAGTAGCAAAATGGTGATTGCATTCGACGCATGAAAATACAAGGTATCTGAATATGTTCATTATAAAAGGCATACCTAATGTACATTATTTCTTAATATTCATGTTTTTTAAACAAAAGGCCAATCACTGCCAGGTGGCCAATAACTACACTGTTTACCCGTAGATGTTCGATAGTTTCCTTTTTCTTGAATTCTGTATCATTTGTAGAATGTACAGTGGACTCCCCGAGAAATGCTCCGGCGCGAACCGCAGCTCCTTCCACCCTCTACGTATCCACGGCCGTGTATCGTCTCATCAACGGCGTATTGGTTTACCAGCATTTAACAAACAAGTGCCTAATGAAGGCTCCAGTTGCGGCCGGTATTCCGTCGTGTATCTAATTTAGGCGGTATTCAGGCCCGTGGTCCGCGCCGAGAGATCGCGATGATTAGGCCACACACGCGGTAACGCGTCCGTTCTACGAACTGCACGGCTATTCGGACCGGCGTCGATTCTACGTTAGAGTTTTGCGCCGCGACGCGTAGGTGTCCGCCAGATTTCCGCGGGCAGTCAGAGTGGACAGTGAACAATGAGAAGGGTTAAGGGGGCCAGCCGTGGAGCGGCTGCGAAGAAAGAGAGGTGTCCACGGCCGGGTCGGAACGGTGAGAAGAGGCCGAGGACGGAGCTGTCCGAATACGGGGCGACGCGGTAACGCCATTAATCGCGATATATTCTCAGGGAAAACTGGCGTGATTTGGGCAGGGATGTGTGCGCGCGTGTGTGTGCGCGCGCGGTGGCGGTGGTGCGGGCGCACGGAATCGATGGAGCGCGGAATCGGTCGCGGAGTACCGACCAATTAGTCGGCCGATGATTGGCGCGTGTAAACCGAAACGATGACGTCGCTGGCGAACCAACGACCGACGCGACGCCCTCGCCGTTCGTATACCGGCCGGGACCGTTCCGGCTACCTATCGGTCTCCGCCAGCTGCCGGCGCACACCCACGCATACCTCCAGCCCGCTGGAGATGCGAGCACGCGCGGCCAAACAGCCCAGTGCACTCGGGCTACCATCACCAGGGCACCGTCAAATATCCGTGTGGACGGTTACAGGCCGGACTAATGGAATTGATTAAAATGTGTTCGATCAACCGAACCGCGGGCCCACTCCCGTACCCATCCACCCACCCACCCGTGTTCACCTAGCGCCCCCGCCCCCTTCACCCCCTTAAACCCCCCGCCCCTATCCACGATTCCCACACCCCCGAAACGGCGTGGCGCCTCTATCTCTCCGCGCTGCCCTGATCCGCCATGCTCCACCTCTCTGTCCCTGTCGCCAAGCCTGGTGCGACCCTAGAACCAGCCGGGCGCAATCGAATATTTGCGTTTAGGTGGGCACGTCGACGCGGAAAATGCTATCTTTGTCAATTAATTCAACCTGTTGTCGCTCGTCGGCCGGCCTCTCGCTCTCCGCGCGGCCCGTCCCTGCCCCCCGTCGCGTCGCGTCGACTCGTACGGACGGCGATCGGGAAAATTGGCGGTTTTGCGGTCCGCATCCGCTGGGAAAGGACCGCCGCCTCGGAAATTTGTTTTTCGCGAGGCAACTCGTGGCCCGCTCTGTGCCACTCTCTTCTCGCCCTTTCCCTGCCTTCCTTTTTGCCCTCGTCCCTCGTTTTCTCCGTGTTTCCTTTCGGACCTTGTCCTCTTACCCCTTGCTCACCCCCCCGTCCCCCATTTCTCTCGTCTCCCCTTTGTCGTTGATTTCGCAGCGGGTGTCGCTGTAGCGGTTTTTCAATCAGTTCCGTTGAATCGGTTATAGCGCTCAGTCCGCTGTTTGCTTTGCTATTCCATTCTCCGACACGTCGCGACGTTTTGTAATTCTTTTACGGGCGCGTGGCCCGCGTTGATTGGACAGAGGCACCTCGGGATCTTGAGCGCAGGGAGGCCAGGGTTTTTCGTGGAAACTCGATATACGTAGATTGAGAAATCGAGCGAACCGTTGGTCTTGGCGCGATCGGCGCGGCCTCTCTCGATCGAGCATCACGATTATCGTAAACGCACCCCGGCAACGACGGCGCGGAATGATCGAGAGCGTGTAACGTAGGCTACCGGCTGGAGAGTAGAAGGCGTCGGGGACGGAGGAGGTGAAAAATAAGCGAATAAATAAAACAGATGTCTCTGTGGCAGGCTGGGAGTGTCGCTAATGAACTGGTCTCTCTCCTCTCTCTCTCTCTCTCTCTCTCTCTCTCTCTCTCTCTCACTCTCTCTCTCGGCCCGACACGGCAACCTCCTGTTCACCTTCGTTCGCAGCTGTTCCTGGACAGTACTCGACCGGTCTTCATTATACCGGGCCTCGCTGTCGTTAATTGCGCCACGCACCTACGTAAGCATGGCGCCGCGCCGTTCCGCCGCGAATTAACCGATATCGCGCGGACGCGTTCCCGATAAATTTATGGGTGTTCCCGGTACGCTCCGCGACCGTCCAACGGCACGGACATGCATGCTCGCCACGACCCGGCCGTGTCTTACCCCGGCGATGCACCCGACGAGCCACCTTTCGCGGTGCCGAAAAATTATCTGTCAACGGGATCAGAAGTAACGGGACAGGAGCGTCGGGGCGAGAGGCACCTGGCGATTCGTTACCGGGTTACCGAAACGCACGGGGGACCGGTACCGTTACGATTTTCTCGGTCGCGTGAGTCCGCCGCGGCTAAACTCGGAGATCGCTATGTAGATCGTATTTAGCAAGCCGGAGACATGTGCACGGAAAGATAAACGTGCCTTCAGGGGCGCTCGGAGTACCGTAATGCAACTTTTATCGCCCCACTTTAAGAGATCGCGGCTACCTACCCCTGCGAAATCAAGTAGGTTTCTCGAACTCGTTTATCGGTGCATCGTCGACAGCCTCGACTTTTTCTGTCGCACGATCGTAGGTTCGCCACTGTTCGAACGATCCTCGTGTTTTGCCCGCGAAAGGGCAACAACGCACGGTTGTCGTCGGGGCAATAACTGTTGCGAGTAGAGAAAGCAGGATCGCCCGTTTCACGCGTCGCAGAGCGCGGCAGACGACGAAGCAGCGCCGGCTAGGATCGGCAGCATTTCCACACGGGGGAAAGTCAGTCGTCGCGACGCGTCGTCGGGATTTATCGTCGGCCGCGTCCGCGAGTAAGAACCGTCGGGAATCGTCCGCGGTCCAGTCGCGGCCGCGCCGACGGGGATACGCAAGGTTGCGGGCCGAGGCGCGCGGATTACAAATCGCCGCGAAGTATCCAGCTCCAACCTGTTACCGGCGCTTGAAAAATCTGGCAGGTACTCTCCGCTCTGCAGGAATTTCCTATCAATTAGGGACAGGTTTCCACGGCGCGCCGGCGTTGGGGGACGCCTTTTTCCCCCCCGCGGTTTCACCCTCCGTATTCCCTCCGCTTATCCGCGGCGTCCCGCGTCCTGTGTCTCTCGTTTGTACAGTTAGCCGCTTAAACAGTCCCCGGCGTGAATAAAAGCGTCCATCTTACGGTCACTCTTCTTATTTACATTCCCACGGCGGCCGCCGCGTACACTTTTACCCCGGGCGAATTAATTTACCGTTGGAAAGCGGCCGGCCCCCTCCCGGGCCTCGGTTCCCGCGAATTAATTTCCGCCGCGGCCCTGGACACCGTGGCCCGCGATTTATGGAAATTGATTTCCCGTTAGAAAGCGCGGCCGCGCGGTTCACGCGAGCCGATTGTGCGTTAGAAAGCGTCCTCCTAATGAGTGGGGCATGCGCGCGCACGCGTGTGCGTTGCTGAAAATAATTGGCGGGGAATCCGCGTGGCGGATTCTGGGGAAGTAGGCGGCTAACGGCTATCAAGGATTTCGAGGTGGCAGGGAATGCTGGCGCGTCTGTTCGGCGCAGGAATATTCTACTCGCGCGGTGATGCATGGAGAAGTTTTTCCGAAGTAATGGACACGAAGATGTAAGCGCGGCAAGGGGAATTGTGAATTTAATACCGCGTTACAAGCTGGGTGTTGGATTGCCTTAGAATCAATACTCCGTTGATGGTGTGCTCGAAGGAGCCCGTTGAGTCCGAGAAAAAGTTGCGGCTGAGGCTTAGGCTACTTGCCAGTTTGTAGATTCACGAATTTATTATTCTGTGTCTCTTTCATCTTATTATGGTAATACTATGCATTCCTTTCCTCAACACTTAAAGGCACTCTACGCCAACCAAAAGGAAGCAGTATTCGTATCTTTCAGCGGGGAATAGTATTACTCCATTAGTCTCTCAAGTCAGTTGTGCGGATTCGCGGCACTGAGCATTCTCGGATTGAAATTGTTTTCTATGTATTCTCCGTGGTTACTTAAACACAATTAATATCGAGAGGGGCTCTCCGACGGCGAGAACACTCGCTCGCAACAAAGGGAACAGTCCATTCGAACAGAACCATGTAGTCGATCACTTTGGGCGGCGCGCATCCGATTTTAGTTCTAAGGGGGCATTTATGTCGCGGCGGGACTCTCTAGCTGCCAAGATCTCGCGAGGCTTGCGAAAGTGGTTGGGAAATAAACCAGTCTCGATCCAGATGTGCCTACCGAACGGGACTAATGGAAATATCGCTCGACTCCAATGGCAGAACTATCCTTCGCGGTGGCTCGCGCGATAAACAAATAATAATTCCTCGGCAGACGCGAGGCTGCCGCCTCGAATCAACGAGTCCGCCGGTTACACGTCCGCGACGTAATAACGTAACTGGGCGTATCGCGCGAAGTGCCGCGCGCCCGCGGGCGAATTTGCAATTCGAATTCGTCGTTATTTTTCGCGGCACAGTTTTACAGCGGGATTCGGCCGTATTGCCGCAATCTAATTATCTCCCCTACCGTGGCTCGCCCGTTTTCAATCTTTCGTTTTTCCCGCCGCCGTCCCGCGATATGTGAAATCCGCACGAATAAATATTCGAGCGCGACCAAACGAAGGAAGGACCGGCGACGTTCAGCGACGACAGAGGGGAAAAAGGGAAGTATTTACATATAGTGACAAGTTGGCCAGAGCGGCGGGGATAATTTTTTTTCGAAAGGTCCACATCAAATGCGTCCAGCGGATTGACAGGGCTCGGCGACGGTGTCCCAGAAGGGCGTGCACGCACGGAATTTTATGCTGTCTCCCCTTGGCGAAATGGGACGCCTCGTATCTAATTGGCCTTTAATTGGCCGAATGTAAATTATACATTAATATCGCTTTAACGTTAAACGGACGGGAATAACCGTGCGTTTTCTGCGGCGAGACCGCGCAGCGGGAGCCGCGGACCGGATTTTTCGAAAAGCCCTCGTAAATGCCACACGCGGTACCGTACCTTTTGATAGTTCCCTGACGGTCGCTCGCCTCTTTTTTGATCGTAATTGCAGGCCCGTCCGGCCACTCAAGATTTACGCTTCCAATTAGCTATACTTTATGGTCATAATGAATTTACATTCGTCTACGGGTATAAATTAATCGTGACCAGTGGACTCGAGGCGCGGACTGATTTAAGGGTTAACACCACCATAGCGGCACAACAACGTAGCGTAGGCTTTGACAATTGTTTGTGGGTAAACGAAGAAGTAACTGGAAAATCTGTTTAAACGCCTTTATTATACAAATCTTCCCATACAGCACGCTTCGTTGCAGGAGGATTGCAGGAACGTTGCTGCAATGTTGCGTTATTGCAGGTTGCATTGCAATATTGCAGGAACAATGCTACAATATTGCCGTGATATATTTGAGTGGCAACGTTCTTGCAATATTGCAGGAATATTGCGCACACGTTGCCACTGCAATCTTCCACTGGCAACGATCCTACGATATTCTGTAATATTGCGCGCACATCGACATTCATGGGAAAGACATTCGTCGCGTCCCTCACTGCCCGAAACTGTTGCTATAAAATCTCCGGAACGTTGCGGGAATACACTGCTGCAATATTGCTAAGGCGGACGTAGGAGTGAACCTGTAACTGGTGTGCAACATTGCAATCTCGCACCGCAATATTGCTGAATGGTTGCTGGATCATTGCCACAATTTTGCCGTTTCGTTGCAAGATCACTGCCACAATTTTGCCGTTTCGTTGCAGAATCATTGCCGGAACGTTGCAGGACTACATATTTGTAATGTTGCCGCAACTTTGCAAACATACATACCTGCAATATTGCGAAGGCGGACATAGGATTGAACCTGCAACGTCTCTGCAATGTTTTGGTGCAACATTGCATTCTTGCACCGCGTCATTGCAGACACGTTGCTGCAATGTTATGGTGCTGTGTTGGTTAAGTAGTTTCAAGCTATTTCTTTTCTTCTCTTTTTTTCAGAATGGCACTTTAAACGCATTTCTCTCGAAACCACATTCTTCAAATTGGCCAGCGGTACCATTCGAACAAATTTTATTCGTTTCGCGTGAAATTTTTGTAGTAGCTTATAAACTACATTCTCCATCGAAGTACTACCGATTTTACGATTTGTTGAAAACTTTTAAAGTTACGTACAATTCTTTAGCTGAAAATGCTGCTGCACGTGGATGAATGGAGCTAGAAAGTGAACTTTATGTTGAAATGCTTACCATTTCTAAAAAGAAAAACAATATTTTACAATATCGATACGCAGTTCAATGGAGAATGTAGTTTAGAAGCTAAAAATTTCAAGCGAATCGAATATAATTTGTTCAAACGGTGCTGCTGGCCAATCGAAAAAACATGGTTCCGAGAAAAGAGCGTTTAAGTGGTCATGCTCAGTCAGGAGGCCGAAAAAAGGGTGATCTTTGGGAATTTTTTACTCGAAAGCTATAACACATTTCTCAAAAATTCTTTTTTCCTTTTAAAGATTGCATCTAGTACTGTGTATCGTAATTTTTTTATTTAAAAATATTTATTAATAACAAAGTTATTGTTCGTTTTTTTTCCTGACTGAGCATGACCCCTTAAAGTTCTCTCGGAACCCAACGACTTGAACAGTATCGCGCAAGCGAACGTTTCGAACCTTCTGTCCGGAGTAGGTACGGCTAATGTTTCGTTCGAATTGGTAATGCATCTTCAATATACACCGTGTAATAGCCAATCCATTACACTGGCGGTGCCGTCAAAACGCGGCGGAGGGTACCGTCGAATCGATGGGAATGATTAACGGAGAGTACATTCAGCGGTCCGCAAGAAATCTCGCTAAATGCCAAGGTCACAAATTTCCGCTGTACCGCATTATATCCGGCCATCCCGCCTCCATCCCGCGCGGCACGGATGATTCCCGCGATTGGAGCCGGTCCAAAGTGAAGGAGGACGATACGCGGCCGTCTAATGTGCTTTTTCAAATAAAGCTACTCGCATGAAAGACGGAAATATAAATGGGCGAAATGCGTCCAGCCGAATGCGCGCAATGTATGGGGCGACCGAGGAGGGAGAGGAGCTCGGGACGCAGAGAACAGGCGAGCCGTTCCGAAGATCCTATTCGCGAGTTACGCGACAAAAAGTGGCTGTTACGTTGCGAATTTAGGTGCATCGATTCTGCCCGCTTTAACCCTTCCTCCCGCCGCGCCGGCAATAATGTTTCCGCGCGCGCGGTGTCACGCGGACCACCCGCGAAGACGCGCTCGCGAATGCTAAAAAATGTACTCGCGAATATTACGAGCGAGCATACCGCATGCACCGTTTCTCACGTAGAGCCTGGACGAGCGAGTAACTTTACTGGCGCCCGTTTCCCCGCGAGTAAATTGGACGTGAAACGGCTACTTCGTATGCGGTGCGCACCTCCGATGTGACACTTTTCAGTGTTTACTCGGGGAGAGGGGACCGCTTGGACGTTTATCGCGGAAAATTTAATTGGAATGTGGTAGTAACGATGGTATCAGTGTTCTTATGGAAGAAACGCTTTTCATTGAGACACTTTCCCCCCCATCTTTAGCTCCGCATTACTGAAGCAGGGAAAAGGTGTCTCAAACGATCCCTCGGGGTAAAATGATTCCTTGCTTTTCTGCGGCTATTAGTGGTGTTATTTCGTAATATCGATGTAGGAAAAGTTCGTAAGGACGTCGCCGAGTGTCGCACGAAGTGCCATGTAAATATCAGCGCTGTGTGTGTTATAAACAAGACAAAATCGAAATTACTGCCTTTTATCTAACGTAAGGTCTTTCTCAATGTTGCGTAACTTTTGTCGTAAACGGCTTACAAGGGAAGATCCCGAACCCGAAAATTCAAAAAATTCTGAAGCTTTGTGAATATGTAGAGGATTTCTTCTTGATTAAAACGCAATTTTTGTTTGTTGCCCAAATTCACTCGAGGGGGGTGAAATTAACCCCTGAAATTTCGGCTATTTTCCGATTTTGTGTTATAACTTGCGAACTGTAAGAGATAGAAAAAAGTTTCGAGACAAAAGTTACTTCTTTTAATTAGATCTGTCATTTGGTAAACAAATTATTTTACAGTTCTCGAGTTATAACACAAAATCGGAAAATAACCGGGTTTTCTGCGGTCAATTGCACCCCTTAGAGTGAATTTGGACAGCAAACAAAAATTGCGTTGTAATCGGAAGGAAATTCCCTACATATTCACAAAGTTTCAGAATTTTTTGCATTTCCGGGTTTGGGATGTTCCCTTGTTAGTGTGACAGCTGTTTTTTTCGCGGATTTAATGACAATTCAACAATAATTTAATATACGCTTCGTTACCAAATGTAATAATTTGACGTTATATTCAACCACTGAATGTGAGTTGGATGTTTTGGGGTCATATAATCCCTCTCTAATGGGGTAAAATGATCCCAGGAATCCCAGGGGGTGCGCGAAAAAATTTGAGTCTGTGAAGCTGATCACCTTTTCTTTTGTTTGTTAGTCGATTTTTAGTATTTCTACTTATTGATTACGTACCAAATATTATCTAAGATTTGATTTTTTGTTAAATTATTTTAATTTATTATGTTCGCATATTTTGTCACTGAGTTTAATTTCTAGTTTTATTCTGTTTTATTTTATTTTATACACACAGGTGTACGAAATGATCCGTTAGTATGTCTTCACAAAAATGTGAATAAAAATGTAATTGATCAGGTAGCTAAATTTAATCTAAGTCAATAATAAGATAGATGAACTAACTTACAAAAACTACTTTACTTTTATTTAAATAATGTGCATTTGTATTTTTTATATGAATTACGCCTTAAGGGGGTCGATTTAGACACCTTTTCCCAAGGTAGGTACTTACATATGTATATAAGGGGAAAACAGGGAAAGACCATTCTTAGTAATTCTGCGATGTATAACGTATTTTGTTGGTGGCAACGGGGGCTAGAGAACTGTCGAATCATAAAGGGTTATAAAGTAGAAATGTTCCCATAATACAACATTAAAGATTTAGTGTACTGATTAAAAAGAGGGAATATCCACCCGCCACTGAAACAAAACAAGGGATGCCCCTAGTCTTCCTACTTACACTATGTACCTACTTCTAATTAATTCAGCAATATACTTACAAGGGTTAGACACCGATTTTGATGAGCCTTGGCACGATGGATCTATGTCGAAAATAAGTAAATAGGTGTCCGAGCATTTCTGCCAATGGGCCTTAATAATAGAGATATTTACTTGGAAATTATTAAAAATTTCATAGTGGTCGTGGGTCGTGGGGTTTTAATGGGTAAAAATCCCACACTACCCTGGCGCTCCCGGGGATTCCCCTCTGAAGAAATCGGGGTGCCTTTTAAAGATTTCCCCAAGTTAAAAAAAATTTGTAAAAAAAAAATAATTTATACAAAAAAATTTATAAAGTTTTTTTAACGTGGAGACGTCTTCAAAAGGCACCCCGACGCCTCCAGAAGGGAATCTCCCGCCGGCGCCAGGGTAGTGTGGGATTTTTACCCACTAAAACCCCACGGCCACTATTAAATTTTTAATAATTTCCATGTAAAAATCTCTATTATTAAGGCCTATTGGCTGAAACGCTCGGACACCTATTTACTTATTTTCGACATAGATCCATCGTGCCAAGACTCATCAAAATCGGTGTCTACCACATGGTGTCCTACCCTTGTTAGTTAAATTTATTGAACCTTGTTTCTTTACTGATGAACTAAAATATTGAAACTTGATTTTCGCAAAAAAGCTGTTCTGTGACATTCCTTGTTTTCCCCCTTACCCTTCATATATACCACGAAGTTTCTATCAATTTATTATCAATGCGGTATGGACTTATCAGTGAATCGTTCTCTGCGGTTGTAAAAGAGACACGATTTCGGTTGCCACCTTGCTCTCGTTGCGATGATCCATTTCTTCTCGCCACTAAACGGACGTCAGCGATTCCACGAAGACGACCACAATTACGTCGCCGCAGCTCCGTCGATGGCTAATTAAATCCAGTTAAACCGGCGTCGATAAAACGATCTGTTCCAGAAACGCGAAAAATTCCGGGAAGCCTTCAGCGAGCGACTTCGTCAACGGGAATGCCGGCGTAACGTGCCTTTAATGGTAGCAAGAATATTTTAATCCGGGAAATACAGAGCCGTCGGAATGGAAGTTATTAACTAAAATGTAACGCCCGAATGAAAAGTGCTGTTGGCTTATTTTTCGCCTCTGCTCCGCGCTCGCAACTTTCCGCTTATGAAATTCACCACTAGGTACCTAGTTTCGATCAAACATTGAAGCTTCCCTGTTATCTTTTAATTCAACGCGTGGCGGGAGGCGCGGGGAACGCGGCGCCACCGAAATAAAACCAACCTCAAATAAAACGACCCCTGCATTTACATTTCGTTGTAAATAAAAAACCGAAATCCCGCGTGCCTTGCGTACACCGCGGGGCTAAAAGTTCGAAAGCACCGTTCTTCGGGAATACATCCTGCGCAGTGGCGGATTTAACAGGGTGCCCAATGAGCAGTTGCCACCTGGGCCCCTGCACAGAAGGCCCCTCAAGGCCCCATCCTTAAAGAAAGATTATGATTATATCCAAAGCATATTTTTTTCTGTATTACTACACTGAGCCCACTTTTAGTAAACTACAGCTTTATTTTCTCGAAAAATGGGCCTCTGCTCAGAAGGACCCTCTAGGGCTAGTCTTGAAAAAAAATATATGATTTTATCCAAAGCATATTTCTATCTGTATTACTACACTGAGCCCGCTTTTAGTAAACTACAGCTTTATTTTCTCGAAAAATGGGCCTCTGCTCAGAAGGCCCCTCTAGGGCCCTGTCTTGAAAAAAATATATGATTATATCCAAAGCATATTTCTATCTGTATTACTACACTGAGCCCGCTTTTAGTAAACTACAGCTTTATTTTCTCGAAAAATGGGCCTCTGCTCAGAAGGCCCCTCTAGGGCCCTGTCTTGAAAAAAATATATGATTATATCCAAAGCATATTTCTATCTGTATTACTACACTGAGCCCGCTTTTAGTAAACTACAGCTTTATTTTCTCGAAAAATGGGCCTCTGCTCAGAAGGCCCCTCTAGGGCCCTGTCTTGAAAAAAAATATATGATTATATCCAAAGCATATTTTTTTCTGTATTATTACACTGAGCCTGTTTTTAGTAAACTACAGCTTTATTTTCTCGAAAAATGGGCCTCTGCTCAGAAGGCCCCTCTAGGGCTAGTCTTGAAAAAAAATATATGATTATATCCAAAGCATATTTTTTCTGTATTATTACACTGAGCCTGTTTTTAGTAAACTACAGCTTTATTTTCCTGAAAAATGGGCCTCTGCTCAGAAGGCCCCCGTAGGGCCCTGTCTTTAAAAAAACGTATGATTTTATCCAAGCATTATACTTCTTTTCTATACTTTTCTGTACAGTTACCCCCTTTTAGTAAACTACCTTTTCATTTCCCTGAAAAAAATGGGTCCCTCAGAACGTTTGCCATCTGGGCCTTTTTTCTTAAATCCCCCACTGATCCTGCGATTCCTCTAGCAACCGGCTGCAACAGTTCCATTTCTCTGTATACCGAACCTCGATTCGATAATCGTTTCGCGAGCACCTTTGAGTCCTCCTTCCTCCAAAGCTGCTCCAATTCGTCTTCATTTCGCCCAGAAGTGTTTTCCATACTTACGATCAGCGCCGCGGAGCCCGCAGTGCCGCGGCACCATACAATCCCCGTCGTTCGGCGACACCGAGCGCCAATAAATATCACTGTGGGCAGAATCGATGCGGGCAAAAGATCCCGTACGAGGTGACTGCGTCGTTTTTTTCATTCCGGGCGCGTACGCGAAAATTTATATTGAAATCCCAGCAGCCGGGCGATGCGTTACGTTACTCCGGTGCCATCGACTATCGACGAATCCACGGCGAAAGTAGTTCTCGCCGTTTCGCCACGGCCGCCGAGGCCTGCTAGACTAGAGAAAGCGTTCGTCATCGATCGGGGATCGACTTGGCGCGATAATCGAGCGAGGCCGGAGACGGCGCCGTAGTCGTGTACACGAGCGGCGTGCTAATAGGGGATGACGTTTGGCCAATTAGCATTTGTTTGGGCTGCGGCTGGATGCTGGATAATGACGCAATTAATAATGTCGCAAAACGGCGAGACAAACGTTTCGCCCTTGCCGCTGTGCAGCGAGCTCCTTCGCCCCGGGATTGCACAATGGTGTGCGAGGCTGCATTAACGCGAGCACGCGTGCACGCGGCTGTCGCCTGTTCCGCGGACGAGGCACAAAGGCGCGTCTCCGGATTCATCGACGGCTATCGACGCACGGTTCGGTTAACGGCGAGTGGAAAGCCGGCTCGAGTCGGATACTCCAGCCGCCCGATACGTTGCACAATGATTCTTTCTTTATAGCCAATTAAATTTCGAGCCACGTCCCGCGGTGTGTTCCACCTAACGAAATGATTAACGGCATTTTGTGGCCTCTCTTTGGGGAATCGCTGGAACATCCTCAGCTCCCCGATTCTCCCTCGACTGCGATAGGTACTCTACGGTTTACGCAAATCTCTAACCTTTGTTTCTTATTGTTTCAGATCGGGGAGCAGCGCCAGCGAGTGACATTTTCGGTGAGTGGAGCAAACGATTACGCGTAATCAGAACTCGATGTAAATATACCAGTTAACACGATTTCCGGTGATCCTTTCGTTTCGGCCGTGTAAACTTGTAAAGAGACCACGAGGTTACCTGCGCAACGTGCCTCGCAGATAAAGGAAATTTATGCGGAGGATAAGACGGCCGTTCTACTTCTGAAATCAACCGTTTGATATCGAACGCGCGGTTCGCCGGATAAGATCGCCCTGAATTATTGCTGGCTGGCGGTGGCTTGTCACCAGGGCCCGCGCTTCACGTTTCTTGCGTGCGGTCATCCGCGACCTTGGAGCGTGCAAGACACCGCCCAGCGGAGCGGCGCAAAACCCTTAATCGTGCCGGAAATTCGTTCTTGTTTCGCTCGATCGTTTCAGCGTCCGATTGGTACAACGTGGATTCGCCGAGTGGATCGACGAGAGGATTTAACGATCGCTCGAGACGCAGATCGTCCGCGGACCTCCGCGCGACGAGCCGCATCGTTGAAACTCGAGCACCGCTCCCGTCTCGAAAGTTGCCCGAACGACTTGCACGAGAGATCGAAAAATATACCGGACGCGCGACGCGGACGGTAGCGCGACGCAATTACCGCGCTTCTTATTTATTTTCCGGCGACTTCTTCGGCAACTTGCCCCGGCGACTCGTTACACTCCGCTGTGCACGGCAAACAGTGGCCGAAGTCCGTCCGTCCGACGGCGAGTTTAACGGACTGTTCGCGAATTTATGCGAGGAGCGACGCCGTAATTTCTCCGCGATATTTGTGGCGCTTCAACGGCAATAAATCCCGGGCGATAAAGATCGAAAGGTGCACGACAAAGCGGCCCCGAAATCTGAATTGCTGATTCGAAAATTCTGGCCAGGACTCGTTCGATCTAGTATTCGTTCCGTCCCGTTCCGGCACCGTCGTGCTAATTGCGGCCCTGGCGTCTCCCCGGCCGGGTTCACGGTTCGCGTGAACGCGATAGCCACCGCGAATTCGCGCCGGGATTTATGCCTGGAGCCGGGACCTCCGTTCGCGGTTAAACAGACAACTGATCTGTAACGCGCAGGAACGGGGCAAGTGCGCGTTTAAATGGCGGAACCTCATAAATATGAAGCGGGGATATACGTGTGCGTGTTCCGAGTGAACGCGAAGAATGATCGCCAATCTGAAAGTACAAGTTCTCCGCAACTCGTTACTCGCGCTTTCATTATCGAACGCCCGATGCCAAGAAAAATGCCTGGTGAGGTTGCACGACATCCTGTCACGCGCTGTGATCCATCGATGTGCGCTCCTTCGCGCCAGTCCTCTGACCGTCGTCTTCCATGAAATCAGTCCAATTGTCCACCAGCAGATCCCCGTTTACTCCTCCGTGACCCACGAACCTCGACCACAAAAAGGAACTCGCCGACGTTAATAAGCCGAGCAGCGAAATTAATTCGAACGGCCTAATCAGGGAGCGGGGGAGTCGGGAGAGAAAGGGAGATACCGAGCGAAGAAAAATCGGCGACGGTGGCGAGGCAGGGAATCGTGGGCCTCGCGCGAATGCGAGAGAATCGAGTGGACATCGGGCGGCGAGGCTCATTTTCATAAATTATATTAATTCGCCACGCCGTGGGCAACCGGTTGATTGGGTGACACGTAGCCCCGATCGTCTGCCTCTCTCTATCCTCTCGCTGCCTGGCTGTCCCCCTCCGCGCTCAGACTCCGTGTCTACGAGGGGCCAGGTTTTTATGGCATCATTAAAACCGTGAAATATGGAGTGTCAGTGGTATCGTGATTATTACAAGTGGCCTAATCGGCATAAAGGCGTTAATTAAGAGCGACGCGTCGCTCGAGGAACAGGCCGCTGTGCTGGCGAGGGTTCTCCCGAGCAAACTTCGGGCGAACGTCGTGCAGAATCTTTTACGACCTCGGCACAGGAACGCCGTTCCATCAGGTATACACTTTCGCGCATTGCCCGTCGCGTGGACTCTCCATTCCCCCCGATTATTCTCGAATCGGCCGAGCAGCCGGTTCGGCGGAAATCGAAATTGCTCGCCGCGATACCCGATCCACGGCGCTCTCTGTGCACCTCGGCGGGTCGCTTCGCGAAAATGGGGGCTCCCGCCCTAATCGTTACAACGCAATTTAGATAAAACCGGTTATTTTCGCATAGAGATTTCTAGGCTTGCGCCGGCCGAGTAATATATGGGCAGCGGTATAAAAATGTTGTAACGCGGCAGCGGTGACGCCTGTTTCGCGTGTAAAGCGAACGCTAACTTAATTTATACCTGCCTTATCGCCGCCCGGCCCGGGATAAATAAAGCGAGAAGGCGGCGGTCGTTTGTCAATTCGACGGTGTGTCTCCTTGGTGTCTGAAAAATTAATTAACTCCGGGGGCCGAGCGAGTTTGAACGTAATCGACGTTTCATTAACCGCCCGGGCTGCCGGAGCAGCCGCGAGATCAGTATTCCGAATAGGATCCCCGGTTCAAAGCCAGTCGCTCGAATCTGTCGCCGGTGCCGATTATTCTTCCGAGTCCAAGCTTTCAATTAGATCCTTGGCGTCTATTAGAGGCTGCTGGAGGTGGTAAAGGGGATATACGGCTTTCCCTCTGGACCTGTTGAGGGTCGATTTACCGGCAAGGGTACCTGGGGTCGCTTTAGAGTACTCTTCGGCTCGTGTATAACAACTGGAACGTCGCGAATCATATCGTTAAATCAATTAGCAACTTGTCTCGGCGCTCCAGCGGCCGGACGTTTCGGAGCGAGCAGCGAAATTACACAAAGCGGCGAAAGAAATCGGAGCTCCATTGTCGAAGGGCCATCGACTCAATGGCCCCCGTGTTTTCGACCCGTTCTTCGATCAATTTTTTGCCGTTCCAGCATCAACTTAACGTCGACGTACTTACGAGCCGCGGAGACACCGTGACGCGCATATACGTCGCGCAATGCGGCGCGGGTCGTCCGTCTTTCGTGGGGAGCCAGCCCCCTTTCCCTCGGTTTTTTCGACGCGCTTCTGTCGTGCCCAAGGTGGCGGGGTGGGAGACAACGATTTTTATTTCACATCGCGAGAAACCAGTTTGTAAATAATGTAAATCCATAGAAAACGACCATCTGGAATCCCCGCGGGCCCCCGCGCCCGCCTTTAAAAGTGGAATGGCTGGAGGGGGATCCAGGAACATGGGGGAAGGGGGCGAGCAGAGAGAAGAAGAAGAAGAAGAAGACGACGAAGAGCTCGCGATTGCCGGCTCGCAACTGTGGGAATTCAGCGTGTATGAAACGTTGAATCATTTCTGCATAAGGATTTCCAGGATGCTGAGGAATTTTTTCCTCAAATCCGTACGAGGGATTGTTCTTTGGCCTAGTTCCTGGAATTGCCGCTTCTCGAAGGTCTCCGGATCTACTCTCTTTGTCTCTTCATGGGAAAATGCTCGATGCATCGTTCGTAGGTAGACGCTACATATTTATCATTAAGGGGGTCTTCTAGTGTAACGAGTCACAAAAAAAGGAATTTTAATTTTTTCAATTTTCTATCTGTTACGGAAAATATATTGGCGCATGCGGGTTAACGCCAGTAGATCGCGCCACCGATCGGCATTCGGGAAATTATGTACGGGAACGCGACTCGCGCGCCCCTGCCGGCCGCGATATTTTGTCTCGCACATCTAGAGCACGCGTCAGTCACTGATCGCGAGCAGTACGCTTTATACACGCGAATATTGTACCCATGTTAATGCGCGTCACATTATTTTCATTAAAACCTTTTCATATGCCGTGAATGACGGCGAACGGGTCAGTTCCTATCCACAACCCGCTAACAAAATATGTGTGCAGAAGGATTTTGTCCAATTCATAATACTTATAGAGTTATAGGCTTTGAAAGATAGGTATCGGCACGGCTCGTAAACTGTATGCAAATCTATAAACACGTTTTTCTTGCAACCATGTTTTTCGAACTGGTGTCCACGATATCTCAAGATTGACTTGACCAATTAAGGTCAACTTCTGCGTACATCTTCGGCGCTGTCGCCCCTACCACAATTGTGTGAAAATATTTAATTCTTTTCATTTTGACAGCCCCAAGAAATCGAAAAAAATGTGTGAAAATCGAAACTCAATCTTCAAAGTGCCGTCATTTTTTAAATTTTCAATATCTTTCTTTCATTCTGGTACCGGCTATAGCCAAGGACATACAAATAAGGTATCCTTTTGAATTTTTTGTTTCAAATGATCAGAAACCGTCCAATAGTGGACACCGTATGGGCACCGCTTTTTTTCAAAAGCAACGACACGGTGGTCCACTTGAGTTAATTTTAATCTTGTCGTGCTAAAAAAAATGAAAATGTAATCGAAATATAGATAAGTATGTGAAAATAAACCGGGTAGCAATAACTTTTACAAGTTCCTCATAAAAAATTCCGAAAGAACGCAAAGAAAACGCTTTGTTACACTAGAAGATCCCTTTAAGG
This sequence comes from Andrena haemorrhoa, assembly GCA_910592295.1. Taxonomy (NCBI): domain Eukaryota; kingdom Metazoa; phylum Arthropoda; class Insecta; order Hymenoptera; family Andrenidae; genus Andrena; species Andrena haemorrhoa. The sequence continues at coordinate 20,414,607 of OU342943.1, forward strand.
GGTCATTCCGGTTAGCGCGCCGATAAATTCAGAGATTTTTCAGGAATTTATTGCGCCGAAAATAATTCCAATAATGGAATAAAACTTTTTTCTATTTATTAGACTACATTTCTACAGTACATAAAAAATATAAAAGTAATTAAATTATTGCTTTCGAAATGCTTTTGAAAGCGGTCTTGATGACATGTTTCAAAATTCATGCCTCGCTCGTGCAGGCGATTTCAGCAGTTAGACTAATCTGAAACGAAAAGTCCAAACAGATTCTTGAGCAGTATGAGTGTCGCTATCGCTCGGGCTATAGTTAGTGATTTATCTAAAAAATTATCAAAATGGCGGGCAAAATGCACGAAAAATGTTTTTTTCGGCTTTTTCTTTTGCTATTTTCGATTCTAAAAGTAGGTTAGACTGGATGAAAATACTTGGTTGTAGTCCCTGCGAGAGTCATAGGCGTGTGGAGTATGCGATCAAATTTATAAAGCAATCGGTGCGATAGATTTTGAGACTTTATCTTCACTGTGCGCTCCCCACGAAATGCCTCTATAGAAGCTAAAATGACCAGAATTTTTCCACAAAAATTTAACAGTAGATTCTTGAGGATTTGTACTTTCGAAAAATGTTAAAAGAAGTCGGTCTTTTCGATCCGTCTAACCGGAATGACCCCTTAACCCACTGTGTCCATGGAATTATAATTCACCTTGCGCACGATCGGAATCGAGGTACATTCGCGTATTTGTATTCAAGCCGGGCGAAGGTCTGCTGGAAATTATAAATTCATTAAACGGACGTAAATCAAACCGTAACAGATGCTCGTAAAAATGAGTTCGAACGGGAGTAAATCTCTCGGCGGGCAGGGGGGAAAGTGTCGGTACCGAAATACATAAATAAGCTTGGCCCTCTTTTCTGGAGTATTTGCATATGCTAATAAAGCGAGCGCTCGTGGAAGAAATTGAAAGCTCGAAAACGGAGCAACTGCTTTCAATAATTACGTGTCTGCTTACTATCTCGCAGTCTGTGTAACGAACACTCTGTAACGTTGCCAGAAGATCTCCCCGCTCCCCTAGTATCATCTGCACCCAATTATTCTAAACATCGTTTCGCGGAGGCGACTCGCTTCTCGATCCCGCGTCTGCTTAAGCTGCGAAGAGCACCGAGCCAGCACCAACCTATCCGATGGAAAATATTCATCTGTTGCCGGATCGTATACCGATCGCGGTGCAAAGATTCAGTGAACCTTAACCACGTACAAGATCCCACCTTCCCGGGTCCCTTCGATACAGAATTCTCTGTCACACTGCCGCGCGCGAAATCTTCAATCTCAACACGCGCACCGACACATGCACGGCGCTCGTTAACAAGCATCCCTTTCATCCGTCGCCTCCGACGCAACGAGCCCATATACATTCAACGGCGCGCGGTTCCTTGAAACATCAGCCGAGTGAAACTCATTTCGCGCGATCGGGCCCGCTGTACCGGGGCACTCGTTTCTTCGAGTGCCCGCCGCGGCTGGAGTATTCGATTACCGAGTAATGGGACAGCGCTGGTGCCGCTACGGGTTCCGAGGCAGCCTCGGGACCGTCGGAGGAGATGGTCCCGAAGTGTCGCGCGGCGGGAAAAATCGCTGGATTTTCGCAGCGGTGTCGCGAACGGACCGGTTCCACGTGGACGCGCGACACTCGCCTTGTAACCTTCCTCGTTCGCCTCGTCTCCATCGACGGTATCTCGCGGCCGTTCCCCGCCCCCAGCTTGGTGGCTGCTTCTCTCTATTTGCTCCGCTTTCCGTTAACGGAGGTTAGTGTTTCGAAGGAGAGTGGAGCAGCGCGGCGAGCGAGCAGGGGACCTGAGGGGAGAGAGCTTGTCGAGGGGGCACGGCCGCTGGACAAGGACGGGGAATGGAACAGAGTGGCTCTCGACACGATCGCGAGATTATACCTACACCCACGCCAGCAGATAATAGATAGTAATTGCAGGGTTGTCCGGTCCGGCTCGGAATCGGCTCGACAGATCGATCGCCTCGAACAGAAAAGAGGGAGATAATGATGCGCCCAGGAAGAAATCGTTCTCACATTATTTTCTCGCGGCACAAGCACCGACGCCGTTATTATTATTATTATTATTATCGTCATCATACATACGTACGTGCACGTGTCCGTGAGTCTGCTACGTGCACCACCAGGTCGGCGACGACCGTGGATCGAAAATCGAAACGGAGTTGGCGCTGGTCGATGGGCAGCCAAGTGTAGATACACATGTACACTCGAGCACGGCCAACCTTTACTATTGGCTCCAGTTCCGTCGTGTTCTCTCGTCACTGGGCAGGGGAGAGGTGCTATAAAAGGGACAAGTCTTAAATGGGACAAGTCGAATTGACAAAATTCTAAACCCCTTGCAGATGCAAGTTATTTTCCTGTTTATGACAATCACTAGTGCCCAGTCATTTGACGTAAACTTCACTGCGGTCTCACTTGCAGCAGAGCAGTAATCCGCGGTTGATGGTTTTCGGCAGTAAAAGTAAAATTTTCGTTGATTTTCTGTGTCGTTTTCTGAGGTCAAGATATATACAAAGGGTTAAAGTGTTATATCATTAAAATAGCCTGTATTCAACTGAAACGAAAATACTTAATAGGTCAGCTTAATTGATTGTTTTCTTTTTTTTGAGGTTATTTTATATTAAATTCACTTATAGTCTTAAAAGGGATAGCATAACAAATCATAAAAGGGACAACCGTTTCGTGGCTGTCCCTCTCATACACGTGTACTGCTGAACATTATATGTATGTATTTTACTTTCCTGTAAAGTTATTAGTGTATCATCTGATTCATAGATGACATTGTTTTAAATTATCAATTATTAGTTGATGGCGTCTTGTTTCAAATTTAAGAATTAGTGAAGTGACTATTCAAAGCGACAAAATATTGATGATTTATAGTACACAGAGTTAATATTTTCATAGATTCCATTGTTCTGTTTCATTAAGATTTACAATTATAATTGTAACACTTAATAAGTTGATTTTTACTAACGTGTCCCTTATATTACTTATACTGTCCCATTTAAAACCACCTAGGGTAAAGGATCCAATTACTGACACCTAACCAATTACTGTCACCTTAAGCTATTTTACTTAAAATAACGAATAAATAAATTATAGTATATAATCTATAGTATAGATTACAGGTTGAATTACATAATCATTTTTTGGTACGACTTTACAACGTTTATTTATTCGTTATTTTAAGTAAAATAGCTTAAGGTGACAGTGATTGGTTAGGTGTCAGTAATTGGGTCCTTTACCGTAGTCATAAAAGGGACATTTCCCACTTATTTGAAAATCGAAGATTTTTTTATTTTCTATTACAATTGATGAGTTTGTAATATACTTTTATTGAAGGGAAATAAACACGCTTTCTATTGATAAACTTGTTTTTTAAATACCTATCATGACATTGTCAGAAACGGACGCTAAACAAAAGTGTCCCTTTTATAGCACCTCTCCCCTACATTCGGAGTTTTGCCTCGAGGAATTTATCAAGACCTCTAATCGCGGTATATTCTTTTTCTAGAGTTTGCCACGAGCGATTCAATTCCAAGTACCAACGGATCTTTATGTGTCGGATAATTTGAATACTTCGTATACACGTAGAATGTTTAGTGTTACGCGAATAATTTCGATGGTCTTGCTAATTTATTGGGACGTAACAGGAACAAGAGCGTTCCGAATGCAAAGAACGATGAACATTAGTGCTTGCGAGTTATCAGCCACGGGGGACGCTATTTTTAGCAAATTTTTGCAAATGGTATGCACGGAGGCTATCTGTTCGCAGAATTCATATTCCGACGGCCGAGCGAACGGTGCTCCACGATTATTTCGTATCGCGGTTCGTAAACACGCGATTCCACGTCGCCGCGATGGCAAATTATTATTTATCGGGGCCGATTCTGAGGCGCAAAGCCTAATCGACTAACGGAACGAATGCGCCGCGGCCAATAAATTTCAGTTTTGGCCGGCGATCTCGCTGGCCGGCGATTGTAAATCGCCCACGCTCGCCCGTTCCCCGTTCTACCGATCTACACGATTAAAGATACTGCGACCAGATACCCGGTAAGAGACGGTTTTAGTGTTATCGCGCCGGCCGCGCTGTGTTACTTTCTATATTTTCTCCAGCTGCTCTCAGAGTCCTGATCTCGCTACGCTCGCGTTCAGTGGAAGTTGATAGTGTCACCTATTTGGCCTGATGAATAAAAACTAAGCAATTGCTACAAGCAATTCCTTATTAGTAAAAGCAATTGCTTGAAAAGCAATTACTTAAACAAAAAAAGGAATTGGTTATTTTCATATGAATAAAAATCATAAGGAATTGCTGGCTTTGCTAGACCGTATAAGTAAATGGTAGCTGTGACTGCCGGTAACGTTCTCACTCTCTCTCGGGGTACCTTTCCTCGCTCGCCCACCTTTATTCTGAATAACCGTTATAAAGAACCTAAATATCAGTATAAGTTACGTAACTTATACTTATATAGTCTGCCTAAATATCAGTATAAGTTAAAACGGCTGCAATTAAACATCGTTTAAAGAGCTTCATGTACCGTTTATTCATACGCTTTCTCTCTAATACATACTGATGAAGTAATTGGCCCTTTAAGCAAATGTTACCATGGGGCACAGCAGTCTTAAAAATTCTTAAGGAATTGCTTATTCAGCAAAAGCAATTGCTTCTTTTATTCATTCGATTGTAAGCAATTCCTTAAACAATTAAGGAAAAGCGACTCCTTTAAGCAATTCCTTGACAGTTGAGGAATTCCTACAAGACAAAGCAAATGCTTGTGTTTTTATTCACATGAATTTAAGCAATTCCTAGTAAAATATTAAGAAAAAGCAATTGCTTACACTTTATTCATCAGACCAATTGGAAATTCAGTTGTGAATATCGCGATGCTCTGACAAGAGAGCGCAATGCCTCAGATTTAGCGCACTCGAAACGCCGATTCACACGTATAAGTTCTGTGACGATTCAGTGGCAAAAAATATCATTTCCTTGTTTCGGAATGGAGCAGTTCACACTTGTCCGTGTCAGTTACTCACGCTGAAACAAAGAGACCACTGACACTGAGAGCACTGAACCTAACCTTTCACCAAACGCCGACGCTTGTTACATCTGTGGGTCCAAAGGAATCGACTTTACCCGTTATTGTTGCAATAATAATTATCAAATCGCAGCCTGATGTTAAACAACTATACAACCGGTGTTCACGGGAAATGCCCTACCGGATTTCGGACTCCGGTCGTAGGGACGGGGAACGCATGCGCGCGATGACGCGGTGACGTCAAACCAATCAACGCCAAGTTGGGAAACGAAACGATGCCAGCGCCAAGTCAAGCCAAGCCAGCCAACCAACCAGCGTCGCCGGGGAATCGGTTGTCGACGCTAGTTGGCTGCGGCCTCACTTGCCTTGGCTTGGCGCTGGCGTCGTTTCGTTTCCCATCGTTTCCCATCTTGGCGTTGATTGGCTTGACGTCACCGCGTCATCGCGCGCATGCGTTCCGCGTCCCTACGATCGGACCTACAACGTACCTACTTTAATACAAGAATCAAATTGCAAATAAATTTCTTCGTGCTCTTTACGACCTAGTAAATCACGTGCAGTAAGAATTTCGTTATATATTTTTCAATAAAACCCCCGAAAAAAAGTTCCTAAAATCATACATTTTGGCCGCGGCTAAACGCGTGTAACCTCTTAACGGAATAAAACTAAAAGCTACCCTTTTCACATCGCGTCGGGTTTGTTCTGCCACTGAGCATTTTGCTTGCACTGACCCGCCGTTGGGTCACGCCGTCCTGAGCGTGTTAAATCGATCCAGCGTACCAAGACAACCGTGCACAGGCATCTAATTATACAGAGCGAGAAAACGCAATGTTGCTCGGGCACAGTAGCGATCCCCGGCTCGAAATCCTTTAATTTGCCCGATGAAAAGGCCGTCAGGGTGCGAGCGCGCGAGAGGCAGGCGCGTGATTGGCGCCGCGACGGGATTATCGCCAGGGAAATGCGCGTTTTATTTTCCTTTTTTTTTTCGAGAACCTATCGAACTATAGAAGCCCGCGAGTCGGTGCTCGTACGCGTCTCACCCTCTTTCGCCCTCTCGCTTACGCGACACGTCGCGTCGCCCCCGTCGTCTCTTCATCACTCCACCCTTGCGGCACGAACAACGTTACGAGGGCGATACCGAGCGACGCCCGCGATACCTGCACGAGCGGCTCTTTGTTCCAACGTGTCCGCCATTGTGCCGCTTCCCGTTCGCCAGACTATCGCGATAAACAGCCGGAAAAGCCACGATGAATGACGCGCCGCGCTGTAACCGTCGCGCCTCGCGACTTCTCTGGCGTGTCGATACTCGCCGGGGCTCCAGGGATTTTTGTCCACCGGCCGCGAAGGTTGCCTGGATCTCGGCCGATCATCGGCGAGTAACTGGACGGGGAAAGTAACTGGCTCGAGAAAAATTCGCCCGCGGGATTAGCTTCTCGTCTGGTGCAATCAACGCGAAACGCGCTTATCAACGTTCCCCTCCGGTTACAGTCTCTGATTCGTTGATTCGGAATTTAAATTCCAGATAGGAGGGATCCTATGCGCGCAAACATGCGCGGATCCTTTGGGCCTCGTATTCGCGCATTCCAAATATGTACGTTGCGCCTAATGAGCCTAATTAGGCTAATACGGCCAGTAATTAATACAAATACCGACGCGGATATAAAATTTAAACGGTTAGCCGGACCTGTAACGCGTGTGCGGCCCTTAACGACTGTGACGCGGAGCTCGCCGCTCGCTAAATTACAGTCGCGTGGAATTTTAATACCGGCAGCCGGCGATTTTCTGCGGGATCTAAAATTCCCGGTTTTGGCTCGTTACTTTTCATAGGCACGAGTCGGGAGCTGCCGCTGGGAATACAGAAATCTCGCTGTAAATAGTTTCATACCTATCGAGCAAGTGGTCTATTTTAATTGGATAAGTGCCAGGGGTAGAGGAGATCCAACGCAAGATACATCCGTGATGCAGCGTTAAGTTAAACGTACGTCGCGTATGGCTGGAGACACGTATAATGGATCTGGTGGAGTTCGCGAGTTCGAGTGCCCTCACTTACGTCGATGATACAATAACGAACAATCCAGGCTGTCAGCCACACCCTCATCCACTAAATAGAAGTGTATTAAGACTGTCAAACGCACGCCCATCGACCAAGCGAAAGAATGCTCGAAATATCTCAAGTGTTCCTCATCAAACAGTCCTTGGAACGTGGCGCTCGCGTTTGTGTATATTCATGATCAATCTCGACCCGAATCAAGGCAACTAGGCTCTGTTTACGTAATCGGAGTTACATAATGCGGAAATTGGGGCAGAACCTGGGCCGCGCTTAGCGCTCGTGTCCGAAACGATTCCCAGCGAGGAGGTCCTCGGTGCATCGATGTTCGAGGCGAAAAGTGTTTCTGATTCCCTTCGGGAACAACGCCCTGGGGCTTAATTACTCGGCCGTGACAGAAACGCCCGAACGACTTCTCGCCCTTCTCTTCCTCCCTGCCGCCGTCGGTTGCTTGTTTTCGCAACAATTTAAACTCATAACGTTACAATGTAGCCCCGTTGTTTCGACGGCGCCGGCAGTGCCCGTGCGTGGAAGGCTTTGCCATAATTACTCGACCGGTAATACAGAACGGCCCTTGAGTGGCAGCTCATATTACTCGCCTAACCCGCGTGAAAACTAACCCCTCGGGGGGATGGGGCGTGGAATGGGAATTACCCTGGGCTCGAGGGGTGAAGGACGGTCGCCGGCAGGGGTCCAGGGGGTGAGAGCACCGGGGAAAAAAAGAACCCGTCGGCCTGCCTTTTCAGCGATCTCCTTTCTCCCGTCGCTGACATCCCGCTGTACCTTTTACGGATGCGGAGTGGCGTGGCGGAATGGACAAATAAATTACAAATTAACGCGTTGCAATTGAGCGTGCAACGACTGGAGCGGTCGCGTAGGAGTCGTCACCGATAACCGTGGACGCTGCGATCTGAATCTCGCCGGCTAATTGGAGCGACAGGCTCCGATCGCGGAGAACGAGAGGCGATCGAAGAGCCGGGGACAAGTCGCGACAGACTCGACCGCGCGAATCGGAAAGCTCTCGGATAATAGAAGTCATAGAGCGAGTCGAATGCTCGCGGATAGCTGTGACTGATACATTACACCGAATCACGTATTTTATCTTGGGCGCTAGCGCTTCCACTTAAATTCCACTTACCCGCGCCACGGGCTGTCGGTGTTTGTCAATATTTATCGACAACGATATCCACGGGCGCCGAGCGGAGCGACAGCGCGGAATTCAAGGTGGCGCGGAACGACGTCCGATCGATCAAAAGAGTAACGATGATCGTCAGCGGCGAGGTCGCCGGGCCACCGATAACCGCGACGCTCCCGCGACAATAGGAACCTGTTGAGTCACGTAGCATCGGCCGCGGAGCGACGCCGGGCGTCGTTACCTGCCACCTAACGCGGCTCTGTCGTGCGCGTTATCGCCGGCTCCGGGCGGCGGCGCTTTTTGAACATTTCCAGCGCGGCACGAGGGCGCGACTTTTCACGTTTCCGAGAAGAAGTTTGCACGTTAAACAGGCCCTCGGCCTTAAACGGGCTGCCCCGACGTCCTGCCTGACAACTTCCTGAGATAAGCGGCGCCGATAGAGGCGTAAGCTCCTGCCGCCTCACCTTCCTTCGACCCTCGCCCTGCCTTCCCCGCCCCGGTCGCGATCCCCGTGCCTCATCGAGGACCCTATCTTATCTACTACAAACAAGAATTACGTTTGCCGCGTAATCTCCGGCCGACTCGCGATTTATTGCACGAACCCGGGGCCCCGCGAAATCGGGCGATCGCACGCGTCACCGACGGGACCCCCTCCCCTTCGCCACCCCCCCTTCACCGACCTGTCGCGGCACGTTAAGGGCCCCTGACGCCGGGGTCCACTCTTATATAAGAATGATTTAACTGGCCCATTCGCTGCTGCCCTCCAAGCACACACCCCTCCCCCGTTCCCGCCGTTTCTCGGAATTAATTTCTTCCCGCGGCGGCGTGTTTGCCGTTGCCTGTCGCGCCCGGTCATGCCGGATTATTTGCCGGGATAATTAACGCCGCGACAACGCTTCGAATTAGTTCCAGGTGGAGGAAATTTTTGGCAGTGCGCGTGTTGATAATGCGGCCGGTGTGTTTGGTTAGGTGGCCGGCGCGCGGTCTGAGGGGACCCCGGTGTTTAAAGACTGCCGGGGCACGCGGGACGCGGGGCTTGCTTTCTGAAAGCTTTTTCCCTTTCATGCTCGCAGGTGCCAATAAACGTGGAAAATCGAGGGCGCGGCATTTTCAGTGTTAGCGCGCGGATGGTCGGTACACTCCGCGGTACATAATTAAGGGTTTAGATTTTACCCGGGCGAGTTACACCGTCGAGTGGCAGTGCGCGGGATGATACCTATGCTCCGAAAGGAGGCGCGCGTACCGGGGTCCTCTCTTCTTGGCACCAAGTTACCCGGACACCCCGAGGAACCGGCGCGTATCCGTTCAAGGTGAACGCCTGATCGGGAACATTGTTGCGCGCTGTAAGTACAGCTGAAATGCGTCGGTAAAAGAAGGACTTATCGAGCCTCGGCTGGTCGAAGCCGAGAATAAAGGGGAGCACCGCGCCGGGCACAATAACTTTTTCGATCGCATCAAACTTCCCTGGCCGGGGCGTTGAAAGGCGAGCCGACCGAGCGCCCCGATTGCGAAAGCAATTACTCGAATCCGCTTATAAGATCAGCGGCAACAATTCGCTGCAATTACACGAGTAATATTCAAAAAGAACGAGGCGCGCCAGCCAGAAGGCACGACCTTCTTGGATTTAGGAAAGCTGGTCCGTGGAAACGAGCCCTGGCAAAGACAAAGCGGCCGGAGCCCGAGGGGGGAGCGAATCGCGAGAGAACTTAAAGGGTCTGATCAAGGGAGAGAAAGGGCAGAAGAAGAGTGGACGGGGCGGGCAGCGGGAGGGGGAGGAAGAGTAAGCAGGAACGGAGCAAAAGGAGCAAGAGGAGCAGGAGGTGCAGGAAGAGCAGTAGAAGTGGTGGAGGAAGAAGCAGAAGAAGAATAAATGGAATAAGGAGAGCGAGGCTGGTGGCTCTCTGTCGTGGTGGGGGAGTAAGTTGTTGGAAGAAAGGGTTTGAGGCGAGTCACCGAGCCTAACCGTGCACCACTCGAACTCGAACTCAAACAACTTTAAGCCGTGTGTACTCGCGCAAACAAAACAGCGCACTAATTGCTTACGTCACTCGGCAAGTCAATGGACTTCTTGACTGAGCACTCTGTGAGTCATACAACGAGTCCCGGCGAGAGGTGCACCGCCGAGCCACCTCGGGTTTCAATTAAATCACGTCCACGCACTGTTTACCTCGTATAAACGCACCCGACTCCCTTATATATACCGTCCTGCGCAACGACCAGCTCCACGCTAATGACGACGACAAGACGAGGAGGAGAGTCGCAGGGGATCATCGTTATCCGGCCGGGATCGCTTCTTTTTCTCCGCAACGGCGCGGTTGATTGATACACGCTTTAAATATAATTAGGGGCCGTTAAGGGCGGTAATTCGCGGCGACGGGATCCGCGTGTTTCTCCCATTCCCCGGGCGCGATTATCCCGGCTAAATCGAGCAACGAAAACTAGACCGTTAGTGACTTAATTCCCGCGGACCCCGGAGGATTCGCTCGGACGCGATCGGATTGAAATTGCTGGGGGCAGGCAAGCCCCGCTGGACGTGCAAGGTTAGCGATAATGACGGCAACGAGGTCCAGGTACGTGTACCGATTCTCTGCCCACTCTCGATACTCTATTAATGCCTCTTGTCGTCGGCCATATTCCCCTGCATTACTGTAATCGCTGTCCCCCGAAGCATGCCCAGTATTAATACAAACGACTGTCCATCGACGCGGCGCAGCTGTTCGTCGTCCAGGTAATTCCCAAGGTTAACAAAAACGTGGGGCTTCGGTGCCTGGAACGATGACGCTCTGACCGGCAAAAACTTGCATTTTCTCATTGCAACATCGGCTGTCCGTGGATCCCTAAAAGAGTGATCCTCGGGAAATGGGTTTCGACCCGATCAGTGTCACTTCTTCCAACCCTGCCGAGATCGCCGTATTGCCAAACACAGTGCTATTCGAACGTTTCCAAGTGACTGTCTATTCCCGGCGGTGAGCACACCAAAACTTAACAGATCGATCGGACGTTTTCTTCGAGACTCGGTTGAATGGAGCTCCGAGACAACGGATGTTAACGGAACAGGTGGAAATACGAGGGGTGTATTGGAGCATGCAGCACATATCCCCCGCGGTATGCAAGGCTAGGAAGGGGGCTATAGAAGCTATCTTAGATCGAACGGAGTCCAATTACCGACGTTATTAATTAATCCCCTACCCTTGCTAGCCGCTCCATCGTCTCTCGCTTCTATTCTCGACCCCATCGTCGTCCGTCTGTCCGCCAGAGATACCTGCTAGGGATATCCCCTCCAGCGTGGGTCGTACTCCATTACCAGGACCACGGTCTTCGAACGCTTGCTGGTCCTTTAAACACGTGCCCCACGACCCGCGGTCCTGGGGCCATTGTCTCGTCGATGAATTTTCCTGCGACCGAATGTTATCCAGAGAGATATACCGTGCGTAAAATTTCGTTAGCCTAACAAAGGAGAGGGTGGAAGACGCAGTCTTTTATGAGACATCCCCATTGCTGATATAGTAGGTCTATCCCAAGGATATCATCCTGTACGTATGGACTTCAAGCCCGAGACACATCACGCCGAAGTCACGAACCGCTTCCCGAAACGGTCGGCTCGGTTGCCGAAAATCCAGGCGGATGCCGCGATTCGGTTGGCCGCACCGAGGCCGCCCGGGTTTACCTCGCGATGCCCGAGCGCGGCCTTGACGCGGCTCTCGAGGTCTTTATTAACTTTTTGCGATCGCGATCGAGCCGAGCGCGCCGTGGCGGGCAATAATCACCGACCGAAACGTCCCCATCGGCACATAAAGACGACACTTTCTTGCCGCGATTGCGCTTATCGACGTTCAACATCTCCCGTCGGTTGCGCGCTGAAAACCTGTCCCGCCTCGCTCGTCTATCGGCAACGCGGCCCTCGTCGACGCGATCTCGATAACGGGGCGGTTTTTCGACCAGCCCCGCGTAAACGATAAGTCGCGACGCGCATCGGGGACCCCGGCTGACAAATCGAGCCCGACCGTTTTCGCGGCCATCGCCGATCGAGTGTCTCCCGGGGGCGGCGTGGAAGAACGGAATAGAACGGTTTTGTAACGACGAACGGTGTGGATCGTTCCCTCTTTCCGGGGAGCGACTGTCCGTGGAATAGGCAGAGGAGACAGCCGGGAGAGGGGTTAGGGGGGAGATGGCGGCTGGAGGAGGAATAGAGATCCAGCGAGGGAAGTTAGAGGAGAAGCTAGTCGCTTTACCGAGCTGGTTTTTTGCTCGCGGCATCCTGATTGGTGTTTTTGCCCCGAGCTCGATCGGATCAAGTCAGCACGGCTAAGGTAAAGCCAAGAGGCTGCACGGTGTCAGTCAATTACGCCTTAACAATGGGGTTACGTTTCAATTACATCGACGAGGAATTGGGTATATCCACGGACCCTTCGATGGAATACCGGTCATTCGGTGCGGGGCGAGCACTTCCAACAGCCACGATCGTTAGAGTCGCCACTGGCGCAGCCCGTACACGGCGTTTACTATCGAATTAAAGCCTGTCGTTTATGGAGCGTCGCTGGCGCCATTCGCGACTCTCCAGCTCGCCACGATCGCGGCGCTCTGGGACTTTTCGTGTGTTCACGAGGTCAGCATTTGAACACGACTGTCGCAGACGAAACTGAAACTCGTCACGCGCAACACTCCGGTGTCGGCGAATGTACCGTTAGTCTCTTCTTTTTACTCGCTCGACTTAACATTCATATCCTTTCGTTTACCCAATACACGGCACAATCGGTTCAATGCCGCCTCGATTAGCCGAATTTCACGCGGCCGGTTTTTCCCATCTCCGTCCCACGATTAACCGTGAACGATCTCTTAATTGATACTCTCCGAGAATTCAGCGCGGGGGGGGAACAAAACTCATCGAATCCCGCCGTGTCCATCGGCAACAATACCGTGTAACGAGTTCACGGGCAAAAAGGAGGCGAGCGGAAAAAAGGATTCGAGGCGCTGGCGCGACACCCGTTTCCCGTGAAGTTCGATCGATCGGGGAAAAAAATGGCGTAGCATGACGTGCCGCTGCGTGGGCCAGAGACAGGCCCTCTCCCGGGGCCGCGGTAGGTGCAGGGCATAAGGCCCCGGAGTCGTCGAACCGGCAACGCCGAGACGCTGTGGTCCCGCGGTCTCTCAGGTAAGGAGAAAAAGGGAGAAAAAAGCCGCGGCAAGGGGGGGGGGGAGGAGGAATCGCCCCCTAGAATGTCCTTTGTCGCGGTCCCCTCCCCCTGCCTGCTTGCCTTCGTCCACCCTCTCCACGACGACGAGTCCTAAGGCCCGTGTTCGGGGCCCTTCACGTGCGTGGAATGCGTGCTTCCACTCGGCCGAGGAGACTTTCGTCGGGCCATCATTGTACTTTTCGGTACTCGCGCGCGTTAGGTGCAATTAAACGAGCGGGCTGCTTATTTGCAATCGGAGCGATCTTGCTAGCTCTTGCGCACGGTACCTCCTCGAGTGTTTGCCCAAAGCGTGGCTAATGGGAAAGTCCGGGAAACGAGTTCTTCAGTTCTTCGGCGGTAGGTTGAATGTGCCTACATAGATTGTTATTTCGGCGAGTCATACATGCATGCGGTAATATCGAGGTAATACCGACGCCCGCGACGCTTCCATTGCACTCGAGGCTTCTGGAGATGCCCCCCGGTGCCAGCATTTTCATCGGCGACTCTCTCAACTTTCCTAAATTGCCGTCCATCCGCGTTGTTATATACGAAATCAACGAATCTTGATCGCGTGTCCGGTGCATCGTAAGCTCCGTGAAGAGGGATTATTGAAAAGGGAAGAAGACGAGGCTGGAGGAGCATAGAGGCGGAGGATGGGGAGGCAGAACGGTATATACGAAAGCATCCTCTCAACTGTCGAATCGAATATCTGGGTAATGGCTTTCTGGGTCTCCCGCTGCCAGGAACACGGTCCCATCTACGGCGAGCTTAAATTAAGGGTGGACCCCTCATTTTCTTAAAATATTAAATCATCGTCCTGGTGTCGCAGCGGGGCTGCCACGGGGCCCGGGGATCCAAAGAATGAGGCCCCGGCCGAGGAGGAATTAAAATTCATTGGTCTCAGAAACCCATGTCACCGGCCGAGTGCCATCGTAAATACCTGGAGTCTCTTCTCGGTTGAGCGAGGTCACCGTAAAAATTATGCTTCCACGGTTCACCAAGGCCAAGGGCCGATGATCTTGCGCCGCAGCGACAGCCGTACGCCAATTCCACTGGATTTATAAACAAGACTGTCCTCCGACCGACAGGGCAGCAATTACCCGTGTCGTCTAACAGAAGAATACAGGATTAAACTCATTTTTACGTAGACAATCAGTCCCAACTTGCGGGGGAGCGAAGCGGCGTATTCGACGCAACAGTGTTTATCATCCAGCACAATAAGCCGAGATTAAGCGCGTAATTGTAGGCCGGCGAGGTGGCTGGCGGAACGAGGTAAGTCGGGGCGAGGGCGCGCAGGTGCAAAATACGCTTTCCTGTTAATCTTATTCGAATGACTGGAGGCGGCCGTTCCTCCTTCTGCTTTGCAAACACTCGGCTCGCTCAGCTGCAGCATCAACAGGCTCCTTTAAATCGCACGGCAGATTCGTTAGAAGTCGTCGGGACGCATTAGCCGCCCCTTTAGCCCGTTTCCAGCGGCCACGTTACCACGATACGATCTTCGGAGGCGACCGAACGGAACGAGCGGGGCCCGGCGTCCAGAACGAGGAGGAGAAGCGCGACAACCAGCGACGCAACTGGTTTGCATCCGCAGCGTGAGATTTTCATCTGTTTTCTCGGAAATTCCGGCGAATAATCGCGGAAGGGAGGAAGGGAGGAGGGCGGAGGAAACCAGGCGAGTGCTGAAACGTAGCCTGGCTGGGAGGACAAGCACCGGCGACTCTTTGCGTGTCCTTAGTCGCGCGAGGTCTGCGGATCGAGGGTATCGCAAGCTGCCGCGAAAACGAAACGCCAAATCGAGATGACCGTTTAGCATATCGCGAAAAGTGGAGCACAACCAGCCCTGGGTTCGATGGATACGAGTAGCCGTGGGCGATGGACTTCGGTGCTCGAGGCGTACTTCTTCGCCGTTTCAGGCTCAGCTCGTTGCGAGGTCCTGTTCCGCGGGGACTTTAATGGCGATATTCACGAGGCTCGGTACATCCGTGGTGATTGCTGAGTGTGCGCAGAGGATGGAGAAGGGAGTCGTAAACCAAGTGCTAATTTAATTATGAAGAGCATAATGAATATCCTAAAGAAACGGGGAATAAGTTGTCGAGGCATCGACTATTGTCCAGTATAATTTGTATCGTATCCCGAAAACGATCATAGTGGACGAAACTCGGCACAGGCTACGGAGTCGGATGCTGATTAAATAAGTTCTAGTTATATCCGAATCGAGTGCAAACTGGACCACGGTCGGGTGTATTTTGGCTTGGATCTGAGGTCGACTTAACCACGATGATTCAAAGATGAAGATCAAGGCGATGGAACGTTTATTTCTGTGAAATCACTCTCCAAGTCTCTGTCCTCCCGAACAATATCAAATACTTTTACGAGCGCCTCGGAGCCGTCGCGTTTCAGCTCCGACGAATCAGTATTCTTCCCGCGTAGAAAGCCTCTTAGCGTCAGAAGGGTTAATCGTTTTTAAAATTTCCGACACGTGAAAGAGGAGAGAAAGAACGAGGGACCGAGTGGGATGACCTGGGGGGTGGGCTTCAAAAGAGCGTATCTCGCGTAAGCACAGAACAGAGCCGGGTACCTGTTGACAGACATTTGCATCTGAATGGAGCGCGCTGTTCCACTAAACGACTCGCCTAATCTCCCCGAGATTATTTTCTCGAGGACACGAGTTTCCTTCCCATTACCACCTCTTACGGTGCATTGTTGACCGTACTTTTTTACCCCGCCTCTAACCCGTTAATCCTGTCGAATCGAGCTTCGTGATCTGACGCGGCAAGTGGGGCCCCCGTCTGCGCGCAATTTTCCATCGATCTTCCCGGCTAGCTCGCTTCGACTGGGTCTCGTCCTTGGCTAGGATAGCGGTGCCAAGCGTCGAAGATTTCAATGCGACCGATTCGAAGCGTCCTACGCGACGAGACATATGATCCTCTCGGAACGGCGACACGACAATCGCATAATTAAATTTACATAACATGTCGCGGTGGGCTATCATATCGAGGATATTATAAAGGAAGGCGGTGTCCGCGGAGCTAATCGATCATTCTCGCCGCAGGGAGAGAGAGAGAGAGAAGGGTGCACGATATGCCTGGACAATTTATATCTCCCTTGTTCGCAAACTACATTCTCATTCATGAGGCATACGCGTCGCGCCGCTCGATTCTAGGTCGACCGATTTTGTTCGACCGCATGGAAGAATCTTGGACTTAACAGGATACGACCCAGTTTGTACTTATCTGCGTGAAAAATTGATGACTTTTCGGTTTCGGTTCTAGGCGGCTTATCGAGCCCAGAGAGGGTGAGGTGGGACGAGGCCTCGATCCCGGAACGAAATCGAGGGGAAAACGATCTTGGGCCATCGGGGTACACGGGCCCGCCTGAAAGAACCTAGATAAACCTAATTTAATTAATAGGGTCCGCATGGACGCGCATTACACCACGCACGGCGGGATTAACGACCGGATAAGATTGTTAATTTCACGTCGGCCGTCCATCATGTCAATGAGGAGATACACCACTGACAACGTGCTCTCCAGGTATACCTTACGTCCCTCTGCGCCACGGGCTTGTATATCTCTGAATAGGGTGGATGTAGGTACCAGTAAATGAACACGTACCTACCAGTGATTGAACATTTTTTATTAAAACGTGTAAAATAAGCAACTAATTAATTACAGACCTCTTTTAATCTCTTGCTTCGTATCCAAACGATTCTTGCAGCACGTGGAATTAAGGGAGGAGCCCCATTTAGATCGCTAGGAATAAGGTGATACTTGGACATTTTTCTCTAAGAAACTGTTAAGCGGATCTTTTCCAAAATTTCAGGGTATTTCAGTTCACATTCAAACAATAAGAATTACTTTTGTCGATCGCGCGCCGGAGTTGTAGATTGGCGATTATTTTGGAGGCCCCGATTCTTCCCCGAAATAAAAAACCAAGGATTTTCTTATTTCTAGTATAATTACATTGCCGATGTACCTAGCAAACGGACAAAAAGTTAAAAGTTGGCAAATTGGTGAGACTTGAAAGAAAAAGTTACGATTCTGCCCCAAGATATTTCGTACTATTTATGGGGAAAAAGTTGTTCGATTCAATTTATTTCTCAAAGTTTTAGGTCCATCGACAATGTAGTTATACGAGAAATAAGGGAATTCTTGGTTTTTTTATTTCAGGGAAGAATTCGGGCCTCCGACATAATCTCTCTAATCTCTACCGAACACGTTGTAACGAAAAATTAATTTCTATTGTTTGAATGTGAACTAAAATACCTTGACAATTTAGAAAAAATCCGCTTAATAGTTTCTTAGCAAAAATTCCCAAGTATCGCCTTATTCCTAGCGCCCTAAATAGGGTTCCCCCCTTAATCGCGCTGCAAACATAGTTTTATAATAGTGTTCATTCATTACGCTTAAATGTTCATTTATTGATGCGTTTACCCTACGCGTGCGAGGTCGTGTGTATGCGAAGAGCTCGAGAAACGTGGCCGCGGGTTTTGTGATCTTTCTGTGGCCGCTGCCATGATAGGGTAAAGGACCCAATTACTGCCACCTACCCAATCACTGTCACCCTAAGCTGTTTTACTTGAAATATCGAATAATCTTGTGAACCGATACATAAAAAAAATTTAACATACAATTGAAACTGTAATTTATACGATTAAAAAAACAGCACTTAATTTTTTCATCGTTAATTTGGATGAAACGGTCAAACATTTTAAGCGGATATTAGGAGAGTGAAAACGATGACTTCCTTACTAGCAAAAGAGAAAACAAGAGGTTAAAGAAAATGCTGTAATTGTAATATTTAAGGTATTAACATAACAAAATATAATGTTTTAGATAATACAAGCATCATAGAAAGTAATAACGATCAAAATTCAACGATTCATTAAGTCTGTTTATTTATTAATTCGGTGACAGTGATTGGTACAAGCGTTTCAAGCATTTTGGTATTACTGTGATAGCAGTAGTCGCTCATGTACATCAGACGACATAACCTTAAAATGAGATAAACAGTATTAGATTAGCTGGCAGTAATTGGGGTGTCAGTAATTCATTCAAATACATTTGAAGGGTGTCAGTAATAGACACCCAAGTATATTTTTGAAATTGATGAATTTATACATAAAAATGGATGTTCTAAGATCCACCAAATTTTGTTCATCAAGTAAACATATTAAACAATAATAAATGACAAGAAGAACATATACTTTTAGTCTATATAAGTACAAAACTATAAGATAAAGTCAGAGTCAATGCTTAAAGTGTCAGTAATTGGGTCCTTTACCCTAGGTACGTTTCGTTACACCCCCATCGCGTGGTTTGCCTTTGCGGAGGAATTGCGAAATAATCCTGCTGAAAATTGTTGCTGCAGCAATTTTGAAGAGCAACTGCCGCAGAATGTTCCTTCTCGCCCTGTTCTTCTTCCCTATTCCCCAGGGGTTCCGGAGATTGCTCTTTCTTTCTCTCGAGGCGGTCGACGCCTCGAGGTATCCCCCCCGTGATAAACACGAACGATGACTCCGATCAAAGTGCTCGGACATCGATCGCTCGCGATTCGAGCACAAAGGGCGAAAGAATCAACGTTCGAAGAAAGTGAATCCGTGCAGCTGTAAGCCAGCCATCAACGTCCGAAATCTCCGAGTCTCGAGCGTAATATGCACACCCCCCGTTATATCGACCGAATCGCAGGCATCCAATGACGAAATCAACGCTCGGGGCTCTTTAGAGGGAACCGCGTATCGGCGCACAAAAGGCCATCGCGCAACAATAAGATAATAGAAAATTCTTTAACGCCGCCTCTTATTGTGTTTCGCGTCTCGGTCCGTCTGTGAACGGCGTTCCTCGAACGGGGCTACGGGCTGGGGATGAGCGGAGGAACGAGCGGAGCCGAGGGGGAACGGGTTGCCTTGTCGAAGGGCAGAGGGAGACGGAGCGAACGGGGGGAGAGGGAACAATTAAAACACATTTATACGCCGGCCAATTCGTGATCACCATTCTCGCCGGCGCTGGGCCCTGAATAGGTCCCTGGATGACGTATTAACTCATATTTGTCTCCTGACAATACCCGGCTAAACTCTCTGCCCAGGTGTCCGACGTTTTACACTCTTCCATCTCTCTGGAGGACGTACGGGGCGACGAGCGTGCATGCTCGGAATTATAATGGGATAGACCATAACAGGACGGTGGGGACCGCGGGCCACGGAACAAGCCGGGGGAGTCCCAGAGGTAGCAGGATTTCGTGAAAGGAAAAATTTCATTCGACCGAGAAAGGAGCGGGGCCAGACTCCGAGGGAGGCGACGGCGTACGCGGTGTCGTAAATAGGCCCCGAGCCCGTAATAACACGGTCCAGGCGTCGATCTCGATAGGGCCTCGATGAACCGCGTAAAAAATTGAACGTATCGACACGCGGAAGGGGGCGAGAAACACGGGCAATACCGTGCGCCGAATTGTTCTAGCGAATAAGTACTTTGTTAAACGTTACCAGATCCCAGGACTCTGATAGAATCGTTCCGTAGCGACTAAAAGGTGCGATAATGTCAAAGGTATTTAACGCGCCGCAGCGAGCGAGAGGTTCAAAATTTTCTCGGCCCCATTCGACTCAAATTCCATTGGATAATATGCAAAAGGGAGATGGGCGAAAAGACAGAGGACGCGTGATCGATAAGGGGCGAAGGGACGCGCATCGCCGGCCCTGTCGGTACAGTTCCACATTCCACGTTCTCGACGGGTGGCCCGTTCCCCGAGTATCGCTGTCTTCCTCCGATTCGTATTAGAGGCACGACAGTCTCGTTGTGTGTTTTTGTGATTGATCACGTGATCTCGTCATTCGATATAATAAGATTCGCTTTAATCTGCCGGGAGATGGAACGATGCCGCCGCGGTCGCAGATTACCGCATACCAAGATAAAAACCCTGTTAAGGATCGTTCTACGTATCTACTCCCTCGCATATTGCTTCTCTGACGCAACCGTGCAACGTTGCCCGGTTAGACGACGATGCACATTACGCCGATTCAACTGGAAATTCATCTTCTCCTTCATAGGAGACACCATCGCTCGGCATCAACCACGTAGAAATGGACACGGTGATCTACCTGATCAGACGTTACCCTCCGTGTATCGCAAAGAATTTCTACTCTGTCCCTTGTAAATGGTAAATAAAGCTTCTCTCTCCGAATCGATGTCGCGCGGGGATCCAGGAGCAAAAGTGTATCGAGAGTGTTCCGGTCTTCCAGCCGAATCAAAACCGAGATATGGCGAGGCTAGCGGAGGGAAAAAATTTTTCAGAGCCGAGCGTATTTTTCCCGATGTCCGGCGGCCGCTTAATTAGCTGCGCGTATCTACATCGCGGAAGCGTTACATGGCGAAATGCCTCGAAGCCCCCTCCTCCGTCGCTGATTACGTCGGGCCGCGTTTACACGGCCAGAAAACTTCGGAATTATTCTCGATTATTCAAATTCGCAACCCTTGCCGCGAGCCGCGCTAGGCCCGATTCAAATTTATGCAAAAATCCGGCAACGCGAGAACCACCGGTTCTTATTAATATGGATCAATTTGACGTACACCAGCCGGGCCCACCGCCGCATTTACGTCCACCGTGGTAGAGCGTCGGGTCCTTTTTCTCGTCGCGCCACCTCAAACTGGACCACCTGACCGACGCGAGATGCGTTCGCGCGAGGCACACCGTCCGGCTGCAGGACGACTCGTCATTTAAAATAGGTAGCCTGCGCGTCGAACGCGACCAGTTGACTCGTCGCGAGTGTTCAACAGTCGCACACGTACCAGGAGGGGCGAATATAGCGCGGCACCGTGGGCGAGACGAGTCGATTCGCGTTAAGGTGGAATCAGACGGCGCGTGGATCGGCGATCTTGCTCGGCTCGGCAAGTCGGCTTGGCGAGCCCGACTCGGCGACCCATGACCGATCAGACGGCGCGTGGATTGGCGAGCTGGCTCAGCTCGTCTAGCTCGGCAAGTCGGCTTGGCGATCCTGGGCGAGCCGAGCCATGACCGATCAGACGGCGCGTGGCTCGGCTCGTCTAGCTCGGCAAGTCGGCTTGGCGATCCTGAGCGAGCCGAGCCATGACCGATCAGACAGCGCGTGGATCGGCGATTCACGCGCAAAGATCGCCGATCCACGCACCGTCTGATTCCACCTTTACATCGGTTTGAACCTGGGCACGCCGATGCCCTTAATAGCCGCATCGTCTGCGATTCGAGGGCGCCCTTAAACGCGGCTGAGGGGATCCGCGCAAAGGCTGCGCGTGGAAAGTTAGCGAAATTCAAATTCGAACCCGATGTGGCTTGTTACGCACGCGTTATTCTGTAATTCCACTTCTAGCGAGTTAACCCCCCGCCGCCCTCTGCGCTTCGCAGTTTCGAAGAAAGTTAGCAGGCTGAACTTCACCCCTGAAGGGCGATGCCAGTTGCACCCAGATCGCGCACTTTATTTCTCAGCCTTCTTTCATTCGACGATTCTATGTTCCAGAGATGACGTTGCGCCCGACGGCGTCGAGTATCCACGCGCGGAGCAGAAGTTAAGGGCGCCTTCTTCGATCCCGAAGCCGGATCTCTGGAGATTCGAGGGTGAGTGTGATTTTTGCTCTTGAGATTGTCTATTGCCATTGGATACTCGTCGACGATTAAGACGATCGAATATCACGGGGGAACCGCGTCGACGTGTCTGTCCAGCGCGGTGTTCGACGAAAGCCACGAGGAATGGCTGAGAAAGACGCGAGCCGCGCGTCTCGGCGACGTTCGATGAATAGAATCGGGCAGAGTCGCCGGGAAAGAAAATATTTGACGACCGGGTCACGCGCCCTTGGAGATTGCGCGCGACGAGTGGCGGTACGTTGGAGCTGGAGATATCGCGGAACCACCGAATTTCGTATTCCCGGATGGTAGGCTAGTCAGCTTCTGACAATACCGCCCAAGTGACGTCGCCGTATGTACGCAGTATGTACACCTAACTGTGCCACGCGAAATGTCCGCCTGACCCTATTGTAGCAATGTCTTTGAACGTGCAAAAGAAACCGTTGCGTCGAACAAGCCTCCGCCGGCGGAACAGCCAGGACTGGTTCCGATTAATTCGCTGTCGGGGCCGTTCGATCCGGCAGAAAAAACGCGCCGGTCGCTGGGGGTCGTATGAAAAATTCGCGCGGTAGAGACAATGCTGGTTGATTTGTAGGAGCGCGTATCGACGCGTTCGGTCAGCGAATCACAAAGTATCCTGCGAGGAGAAAAGGTGACCTGTGGAGGGCGAGGGGGGTGAGAAAAATCACGCGATACAGAACATTTTGTTTCCGATCGTCGGACGAATGAGCCGGCAAATTGGTGTGAAATTTAGCCGGCTTTTGCGAGCCGTTTAAACCTTTCGCTATGCCGTGGCGCGCTCTGTAGAGTTTGCTGCACGCAAATGAAGAATTGTCAGCCAAATACGGTTCGAGAGTGGTAAGGGGCGGCAGCAGGGGATGAATGGGGCCGTAATGCCGGGTCTACCCTGATTGTTGCCCTCTTCTCCCTTCCTCGACCTCTCGAACCCATCGGAATTTCCAGTACGAATTTCCGTCGGTGCCTGCGACGTCACTTCCGTCCCAGGGACAAACGGAATCGTCAGGCTGCGGCTCCGCGTCGCGTCGCGTTTCAGCTCGCGTCACCTCGCTCCGGAGCCGCGGCCGTTTTCTGTCGCCGATCGAGTGGCCGGTCTTGGATCGCTGCGGTGCTAATACACGATGGACAGGGATCCGACGGAGAGCAGGTAACCCTGGTGGCTAAGATGTGGCGGGCCATCCGTTGATGATCTCGTCGAAAAAGTGGCAGCCTCTCGGATTGCTCTCTCGGAATGTCGGTTTCCGTCGGATTAATGAAGCGTTTCGTTGATTCCGCCGCTGACCGCTCGTGCTGTTTATTCGATTACCGGGAGGCAACGATGATTGGTAGGTAGAGGCCAATGAAATTCCCATACAATATCGCCCCATGTCTTTCACACTCCGGTGAACTTTGACAATCGGGCTTTTTCGGCATTGAAAGGGAATGCGGTCAATTTGAGCCAAACGATCGCTGACAAGCAGAACTCTGACCGCACTGGAGCCCTCTAAAAACCTCGAAAACGTCGAATAATGCTCTTAAAGACCGTGACAACCTTTTCTTCTTCGAGGAGGCTGCGCGTCCAGCTGCGCCCTGAACTCTGGGAAAGTATGCATGCCTCCATGGAAATCCTGTGATCAACAGCGCGAAGGATCTTTTAACTGTGTCGCTTGTGATAATGATACTACGATGTCTGCAATTTTTATCTGATAGTATTAGATCATCGAAGTACGGATTGCAAAAATACCGACTTTATCAATTACCGGTAATTCGGTGAAATTTTCAATCAGAACCGGTTTATCGGTAATTTACCGGTATTTTTTTAGGTATTAAAAATATAATAGTAAACATTACAAGAAAACATTTTTACTCTAATCGAGCATTAGAAAAAATGTATCCAAATGAAACTATCCTGAATATAAAATATAAAATGATACCTGTAACACAAAATAGATGTATTTGTATAATTAATGGCAATACTTCTTAATATGGATCTTCACCACGAAAACAATGAAAGGAAGCTTAACTTAGGTACATACATAATTAAATATGCTTTATTTAACAATTCTTTGTAACAAATAAGCACGCTAAAAACATATTTTGTCTAAACTTTGGTCTCCTGATCGACTGATTTTTGAACAAAATAATTCAGCCACGGATAAGAGCTCTCGGATTCTACACTTGTTGGGCGGGTAGTCATTAAGAATTCGTATAGTTTAGTTTTCTTTTGGATCAGAGTTCGTCCTTCATGAGATACTTCGGTTTTCGTCTTTATTAGGAATTGAAGATTTTTCGCTGATAACGTAGTAGATGTCGACGGAATTAATGAACGCATATACGCGCTATATTGCTAAACGTAATTTGTCGAATTACCGGTAAAAATTTGAAGGTATTTCTCGCGATTTACCGGTGAACCTATTGTATTGCAATCCCTACATCAAAGTACAAGTACCAGTTTCTTGCAACTAATCCTGCACAGTTAGTATTTTACCTAACGTAGAAAAGTGAATTCTCTACGTGTTAACTTTATTACGTTCATATATTTTACTGTATAAAATCATATTTTTTGAAAAAACCTGCATGGACATATCGTGTTCATTAAATTAAAAATTACAACAACGTACTTATTGTTGGATGATGAATCCATCTACTTTACCATTTAAAAGTAGAACTGCATCTTTGGATTCCACACTGATCATTGATTTTTTGTAATCTTGAAATTTTGGGTCAAGTCAATTATTCGACAGTGTCTTTCGAGTTGGAATTTTATAAGCTGGATTGAATTTATGAACAAAGTTCCCAAAGTGGCCAGATTCAATATAATACTAAATGGAGATCCAAAGAAATAATCTGCTAAAGCTTCATCAATTTCTTCAGAATCCATGTTGATATACATATGTAAAAGCTCGAGTATCTTTTGCACACCAAAGATATGAAGTTTACTAAAAAATTTCAAATTATCCATAATTTGTATAATTACATTCCAATCTTTCTTTTTAAAGTATTTTAAAATATCGTGCAGTAAAATTCAATGCAATAGCTAGAGGTTATTAGTTCGTATTTGAATTTTTGACATTGAATACATTTTCTACAATTAGTTACATTTTTTACGCGCGTCACGTAGTAAATTCGACATAACGTCGTAAACCCACCACTGGTTTCTGGTATAATACACCTACGATACCATCCGCGAAGGATCCAAATTTAAATTGCAGCCCAACAATCCGACTCGCCGATTCTTCTCTCCCCTACGGAAGTCTCTATATTTCATTGTCTTTGAACAGCGCCACCCTCGATGAGATTTCGGGGGATAATGTGGCCACGGGACGACGCACTCGTATCGACGGACACGCGGGGGCGACGCGCCGCGAAATCGTTCTTTCTGTTCTCGCGTGAAGTGTGTCGCGGTGGTGTTCCGGGGCGCGATAACAGCCCCTGGATAATGATACGCGCAACCATTCGCAATATTGTATTACGTACGCGGTGTCGAGGCATTGTTTCCGGCGTGTACCAGTGTCATCCTCCGTCGCGAAATGGCCCGACACGTTTTCTCGCTTCCCCTCGCGCCGCCCTCGAACCACCCTCGCCGAGGGCTGCTCCTCTTTCGTGTTTCACGCTACTTTCTCGTATTATTAGCGCTACCGCACGTTCCCGATGCTGGCTAATTTGAATAATACCACATTAGCGTCGACCTTTGCTTCGAAAATATCAGATAACAGTGGCGCTACAGTGCAGCGAGCTTGTTGAATTAAATTTTTGGGAGCTAAATTACGAGAATGTAACGTCTATCTGATTTCGATCATTGCTCTCTCGTCTTCCTAAGTAGTCATCGCAGCTTCTATCGGCTGTTATTTGTCGCGAATCATTTCTCGATACGATCTGTCAGGATTCGGCAGCTTTTAATTATTTCATCCCTCGCTGGCCGAGCAGCGCGCGGCCTCGAACAATCCAAGTATGGTTATTTCCATTTTTTTTTTCCGTTCCAACTGCGCCCCGTCCGCGACACCCTCGGCGGAACAACACCGGGGGTGTTTCGTTTCACGCTTTACGCCGCCCGTTCTCTTTATTATCGTTACCGTCATCATCGTAGCGCAGTTTTAACGCAGATGCGCGGACGCGTGTGTCGCGTTACTTTTCTATAGCCGGCGTTCCGCTGTCGTTGTTACGAGGAACCGCGGCGCTAACCTTCGACGTGATTGCGCGTTGAGATCGTGCGATATTTTAATATAGCCAATCTCCCCGGGAGATCCTTGAGTGCCAATTGCAGGCTAACAATTTCGTTTGCTGGGCTTTCGATGTCGATGGGAGAAGGACGGATTGTACGGTGCTGCGAGGAACCGGGAAGCCTGCAGAGTACAGAACTCGCTTTTATAACGACGAGTGGGCTGAATCCTGGAAGTATTAAACGTTAAATTTAGTCGCTCGTCTTTTCAGCCAAATACGGCGATAGTTGCGGGGACGGGGGTTGGGGTATAACAAGCTAGCACAAAAGCAGCAGGTTGAAGAGAGAAAGGGAGAGAGAAGGGGAGGGACGTTGAAGAGCAAAGATTGAATTTTGAGGCGATCTGCGTAACATAAAACCGAAATTCAATTAGAATCCGTGGCAGCTTTTGCCAGCCAGGTCTGGAGTTGCGTACGTGCGCCAGCCGATAGAAGAGTGAAGGGCGTGCTTGAACAACGCTGCTGGGACTTCGCAAAACAGATTGAAGCAGGTGAGGTCGCAAGCAACAGCAGGGCCCCGGCAAAGAAAGCGTTTAATTAACCCTTTGATCTCGAAAACAGCCGTGCCAGCCGCGCACTTAGCTAACAGGCTACATTGATACCGAACTTCGTTAAACACTTTAACCTTTACCAGCTTCATTTTCGAATTAATCCGCCCTGTTGATTCTCCCGACGGTCACCAGTCTTAAAAAAAACACGCCTCCGCCCGCGTCTCTCATATTCTGCCATGCAATCTTCGCGCGAGCGGCCCTTGTTATTGTACATTCTCTTCCCTTCGTTTACGATTCCTCCAAAAACCCCTTGTTCCTCGGGCAACAGATGAATTATTTTGTCGAGAATTAATCCTGGTGTACTACGGAGATGATAGACTAATGAAAAGTATGATGATAGAATTACAAATTGGGAAAGGGGGGTTGAAGCGAGGAGGGAGCGTAGAATATAAAGCTACGGGGGGCATTCCTGACAGATTTAATTACACGGTAAATGGCGTACAATAAACAAGAATATTGAAATTAAGTAGACGACGTATTTTCGTATCGTTCAAGAAAAACACAGTCGGCGGTTCTCGAATAACTCCACGTTACACTCCTGCGTTCAGTGGCGATCGTTAGGCGAAGGAAACGCGAAAGCATCCGCAGACCATTATCAGGCGCGTGGCAATATTTGCTGGATGATCATCAGGACGCAAAGCCGCCTCATTGATCAGCACGTAGAAATGCGGGCTGCTAAGGGTGTGCGCGGATAGAGACGCAAGGGGCCGAGGGGTGGGCTCGTTCGCCACCCGCTGACGGCCTGTAAATAATAAAACTGCGAAGGTAAATATAATTACCTAACTGTGTGTGCGTGTAACGTGTTTGTAAGCGGGCGTGCACGGCGGAACAACAATCGTAAGGTTCCCTTGAAAACGAGCCGCTTTTCAAAGGGCGGCCCGTATGCAATGGCGCGGCCGGCTTGAATTAAGATTTCAGTGGTCCCAGCCCGCGAGGATTGCGCCACTGGCCGATTCAATCTCCGCGGGCCTCGCCAACGAAAGATCCTATTCACTTGTCTTTTTCCGTCTTGCGGGAATCACAATGCCGCGCGTAAACACCCGGCAAAGGGGCCGTGGTATTAATTAACTGGTGGTTGCGCCTTTTGTCGCGTGCTCCCCGCACGGACTTCCACGCCAGTGTCTTATGCTCCTGCACTCGCTTCAAAGTAGATCTGTCGCACATCCGTCGGCCTCTGTGCCCCAATAACTGACAGTGTCCGTATTACTGCCACTTTATTCATTTTACTTAATAGAAACGTGACGTATAAAGAATGGTGTTAAAAGAAATGTATTATTAAATTCGGACTGTTCTTCTTCTCCTAATTATTATTACTGTACGCTATTCGTTGTACGTTACGTTTTTATTAAGTAAAACGGATAAAGTGGTAGTAATAGGGACACTGGTGGCAACTGGGACATCTAAGCTAGATGATTCCGATTACTTTCCACGATTACGATTTCTATCGTGGTTCCTGGTTGCGTTTGAAAGGGATTACAGAATTCCCGACGGAAAGTACACAAGAATGGTGGAATATTTATTGGATTTCACATGAACGACCCGAACCGCCGTTTCTCCCAAGATGAATGAGAAATTCTTCCACTGCCGCCGCAAAAATGATCTCCCGGCGAGCTTGATCGGATAAATGTCCCCAACGACAGCGGCCGCGAGGTGCACCCTTAACTCCTCGACCTCCCCACGGCGACGCACGGGGCTGGGATCCGTACAATGGTGCCGAGGGAACGAGTGAGCTTACCAACGAGCAGGTGAATTCACGGGCGAACGTTCGAATGTGCCGCTCGTATGCGAGCACTCGCGGTGGCTCGAGTATGCTTCGAGTATTCGCGTAAGGCACGTAGATAAAATACGCTCGATGCACGTACGCGGGGGGCCGGGGGGGGTGGGTGGGTGGAGGGTAGGGGTGCACCACCCCTCCCCAGGGTAATTGGCCCTCTTGATCGCGTTCGTAGGACCGCTTTTCAATATTCCCGGTTGGCCTTCCCTCCTCCGTGCCTCGCGACTCCGTCTTTCTTCCCCGCCGCGGCCCTTTTTCCCCGGCGTTCGAGCGACGGCGCCGCTTGCTCTCTTCGACTCCCCTCACTATTTCGTCAATCTTCCTTAATCCCACGGTGCAGGTACGACTTCGTTTCGCAGTCGTTATCGGGAGGACTCGTGCGTTTAATTTCTGCGCTGCTCCTTCCTCGACGTTGTCGGTTTCCCGATCGATATCGGAATTCCCGTTTCACCCGCGTCTTCTTTTATAATTGTTCCGGAGGCATTTGCGCGCGGTGCCGCCAGCCGGAACTGTGAATTTTAACGTAGCGGGTGTTTTCGGAGCGGTTGAATGCAAAGGGGCCTCGGAGGAGGATTTTTAAATGTGGACGGGACCCCACGCCAAGGCGGTGGGTTGTTCAGCGGACAGGTCAGTTTGGAATTCGAACAGGCTGCTACCGTAGGAGCTGCCACGGGGCGGGGCACACGTCAGGCAAATGGAAAGCATCCCTAATTTGAAACTGAGACGAGGGAGCAAACAAGTGGCGAAACCCTGCACGCTCTTACGGTGTCAATTTTTCAGCGGCGGACCCTTCGGTCTGTACTCTTTGCTTTCGATGCTGTATAATTTCGGTGCCTCGACGACTCTGGATACAATATCCCCTTCTACGGTCCTAGATCCTTGGTAATCGTGTTTAAAGCGTCCAACGTATTCGTACACCCTCTGCCTCTCATTTCCGCTGCCGTTGCTTCCATCGATCTCGGAGCAGAGTTGGGCATTAGTCGAATAAATTCTTATTCGACTGCATTTTTATTCTAATGAACTCGAATAAAAGTTTCGAATACAGTGAAGTTATTCGAGAATAACGAATCAATTTTTATTCGACTAAATTTTTAGTCGTAATTCGTTTTTCGAAGGACAGCCGTGGCGACTAAGCGTCACGAATAAAGGTCCGCGCACACATATCCGTTCCGTGTCAGTTCCGTTCCGTCGTACCAGTGGTAAGAAGAAGAGACCCTCTATGTCCCTCTTCTTCTTACCATTGGCACCACGGAACGGAACTGAAACGGAACGGATATGTGTGCGCAGACCTTAAGCAGGGGTCAGACCGCTCCGGCTCGGGGCCCGAAGCCCTCGGCCTCCGGCCGTGCCGAGGGAGCTACCACGAGGCAAGGGGAACACTTTTCGAGTGTACCTACTCGAGCCGAAGCGGCTTATTCGTGACGCTTAGTCTCCACGGCAGTCCTTTGAATAACGAATAACGACTAAAAATTTAATCGAATATAAATTTAGTCGACT
Source organism: Andrena haemorrhoa (assembly GCA_910592295.1). Classification (NCBI taxonomy): domain Eukaryota; kingdom Metazoa; phylum Arthropoda; class Insecta; order Hymenoptera; family Andrenidae; genus Andrena; species Andrena haemorrhoa. The sequence goes on from OU342943.1 coordinate 20,444,672, forward strand.
AAAAATTTATTCGTTATTCTCAAATAACTTCACTGTATTCGAAATTTTTATCCGAAGGTTAGTCGAAGAACAATTTAGTCAAATAACGCCCAACTCTGTCTCGTAGGCAGCAAACGGCACCTTGCTACCCACGCGCGGGTAAATGAAACGCGTCGAGATAAATCTCACGAGGGTGGGTTAAGCGCGTGGTAGCATTGCCGCCAGTTATAAGAAGCTTGCTAGCGTTTATTGGCGGCCAGGATGCAAATAAGGAAAAAATATGATCTTCCACGTATCGAAACTCGTTCCGCGATGAAGAGAAGGGGGGCTGTTCAGCGGCGTACACGTCCCAAAAAAATATTCAACGTCCCGTGGCGGATCCTCGCCGACCGCGGCCCGCACACACCTCGAATATGACCGTTGTAAATTCACAGCGGAAACCTCTGATTTTTAGTGGCAATGATTTTACAGGGATATGACACCCGCCTACGCGACGCTACCATGTAAGGTGCGTGTATTTTGGCGATTTTTACGAGTCGGCTTTACGAGGCTCGCGCGCCCTCCGCGGCTTCGTAATGATCGTCGGAAGTTTGCGGGGGAAAAAGGTGTGCGGCGGGCGAGTCGCAAAACGTTGATCCTCTCCGTCGAATGACGCGCACGTGTTCGGCGCGATCCAGGGGCCCGTCGCGCGCCCATGTAGGACGGAGTAGCTGCAGACAGTCTGCTGCGTCTGATCAGCGAACCGCCGTAAACCCCTTTATGGACGTAAGAGTTTCATCGACTCGTCCGCTGGATCAGGATTCATTGGTTCCCCGACACGATCACTTCCTCCCGCGAGCTCTTGAACACTGGTCAAAGTGAAGGGAATGCTCGGTGACGGGGTCCACAGGGCGCTCTTACCACCTGCATAGGAGAACGGACAAAGAAAATGGTGATAGCTAAGTTTGACCAGAACCCTGCAAGAGTTTTCGAGAACTTTCAGCCGAACGAGGGGCAATCCCACTGTCCCATGTCTCCCCGGGAATTTTATCCTTATTGGATTACGAAGAAACAATCCTAAGTCCTCCTAACGAGTCCTGCGGATCGCCAGATATCGTCGGCCACGCGGTAGACATCCTAATGCCTCCTGACAAGCGTGCCGGTCCTTAGACGGTCGGCACCTTTCCGAGCCATCCGGTGCAATTATCCGAAACCACGGTGAGCCTGGTCGTGTTATTGTTTTTTTTCCCCCTACCACGTTGATGCGCCCCGCCAGGATCCTTTCCAGGGACTCGCCTATTGTCTGCGACCAGAGACTGTAACGTCGGGTCCTTCGGGCACCGCAGCCCCGCTCTAGTGTTTTCCTGCTGGTTGATGCAAGTCCGGATAAAAGTTTTGACAAGTCCGGGGCTCCGAGGACGACCCGGCGGATCGGGAAAAACGCGGTAACGAGAGTTCTAGGGGGCCTGTTGTGTGCACTGGCCGCTTTGTTTGCCCGTCCCGAGTGTGTTTTACTGATTAGATAGCGGGCATTAACGAATTGTTCGGGCCTGCGTGCAACGGCAACGGTGCTGTGGAATTAGATATATATTTGTTAGGGATTCCTCTGTAGCGTGGTTGCTTGGCCGGTCCGACCTTCAATTAGTTACTCGTCGATGCGTCGGTTGTCGAGGCCAGTTCTTTCTGCGCTTTACAGAGATGTAACGCCGTCGCCTTTTCCATCCTGTCATCGGATTTCGCGTTGAAATCTAAATCGGGAGAAAACGGCGCGATAAGGCGCGGTAGCTTGTCGAGCAGGTCTCGGGAGAAGGGAGCCTCGGGACGGCGGAAATCGCGATAGCAAATAGCCGTGTCGCCGGCCGTGGTCCCCGTCCTACGATAAATTCGCCGCGTGTCAATATAAAATTTGTACCTGAGGGTTGGCAGCGCGCGGCCGGCAAATAATAGAGACGTTTACTGAATGAATGTTGATTGTGCGGCGCCTACGGATGAAACGCGACAATGGCCCCGTGCCTCGATACCCGTGTTCATTGACGCGCGGGGTTTCTACGATATGCAAATTGAAATGCTTTCGCGGGATAAGTGGCCGCTGCATCGATAGGATCGAGGCTGGGGAACGGTCGATACCGCGGCGCGGCCGAGGCGCCACTTTAAAAGTTAAGGATCAATCAGTCGCGAGCATTGTTCCACGCCATTGTGCAACGACGCCGAGTTGTTTATGGTCCGAAACCCGAAGAGAAACGATAATAATAATGGAACGGGGGAGGACAACAATGAAGCAGGCTCCCGATCGCAATGCCTCCGCTACGTTCGAACGCGCAAAAAAGCTCCGAGCATAAAATATCCTTCGGCGCGAAATTAGAATTTCAGCGGGGCGACGCCCGGAAATATACGACAGGCCCCTGGATTGTTTCGCGTCCAGTCAGCCGCGCTTTGTAAAACGTACTCGAAGTGCTTCCCGTTCCTCCGGCGGCGTTGGTTTTTTTTTCTCACAAATATTTTGCCCATTCTTTGCTTATCAGTCGCGATTGCTGGTCCCCATCGATCTTCCTTTGTTTGTTGGACGCGGTTGCGGAAGGTGGCTTCGAGGAGCCACCGTGCCAGCTAAGATTTGCTGGACCTCCGATACGTTTCGGAGAACGTGCGCTGCGGTTCGCGCGCGATAATAAACGAGGGACATTTGTTCTCACGATGGTCCAATAATTACGAACGGGGCACTCGGTCTTTATAAAGTCCCGCAGAAAACTGACGTGCCTAATTGAAGCGTACGCGAGGCTAAGCGCGGTGAAAACGTTTTTATGAAATAATTGCCACTTTTCCTCGTCGGGCTCGTAATCCCCGAATCCTCTTTAGCAAATCCTACATACGTTGCAGGACGATAAAGTCGTTTAAGTAGGCGATCCCCTAATTATTTTGAGCGACGTAATTGCAACGACAGATTGCGCGCCGGAAAATCGTGGAGCGTCGATCCATTGTCCGCCGGGGGAGCGTGTCTGCGTAGCCGAGGTTTTAATGATTTCTGGACACGAGCGAAATAATTCGCTCGCATTACTATTTACCGCGTTAATTATTAAAAGAGCATTATGACGATCTGGTCCTACGCCGCCGCCCTCCCGGTGGCACGTGTTTCCCTGGAATAAGTAGAGCGCGATCGCGATTAATGAAGTAATTAATAATGGAATAATTAAACGAATTAAACGCGTCCCCGGATAAACGAGACCGACTGCACGTCTGCGCGCCGCCTGTCTGTCGTTCGCCACGATTCCCGCTGCATTCTCCTTTGTTTACCCGCAAACAAAACGGGGCAAATGAAAAGTGGCCGCAAGCCAGGTGAGGTGTAATTGGTCGTTGACCTGCGACGAGTTGCACGGGGGCTCGATGTGCAAGATCTTGAAACGCGAGGCGCGTCGAAATTACGAGTCGCCTGGCTGATCGACAGGCCTCGATACGCGACCATCGTTGTCAAAAATGCGAGTGTACCTGCACGGTGTTCGCGGGCAACGTTGAAGCTCGTTTCACGGGCATGGAATTCACGTTAAAGGTACATCCAGACGCTGGTGCATGTTGCAGTGAAACACTGATGCATGCATCATGATGCAGGTTTCGTGACTCTTGCATCAGTTTCAAGTCGCCTCCATATTACTGATTCCTGACAGTTTGTGATCTGATGCGGACGCGGAAACACCTTTTTAAAAATCAGTGATTCTATTCCAACACCAGTGTTATTAGCAATAATAGGTGGTGTACTAATTATAAAAATTAAAAAATTGAAAACCAAAAGAAAATGGGCAAAGGGATGGTTCATTGAGAGACAGAAATTTTCTACTTTTGCGTTACTAAAAGAATAGAAAGCAAACGAACCGGGTGATTTTAGAAACTATTTACGCATGGACGATTATGCATTCGGGCATTTGTTTCGCAAACGCGAAATACAACGATGAGGGATGCGGTTACTGCAGGAGAAAGACTTGTTGCAACATTAAGATATTTAGCCACAGGAAATAGTTTAGAGGATTTAAAATTTGTGACTGTATTACTGATTCCTTGATGCAAGTCACATCTGATGCTGAAACAGGGAAACCGATCTACAGACGTAGCAACACGTATCAGGAAACCTGCGTCATGATGCTCGCAGCAGCGTTTCACTGCAACATGCACCAGCGTTTGCATGCACCTTAAGAAGCGCAGCGCTTTATTCTTGACTGCTACGAATCAATGAGTCATCCCAGCAGCGGCGACCACAAGTGCAGGGTATCTGGTGTACTTCCCTTGCCGCGTTGTCTCATCTCGTGGCCAATAAACGCGTCACGACGCCCGTTAAATCGCCTTTCGCGGTCCTCCAGCGCTCGGTAAATAAACCGGCAGATAGCAAACGTCCGCAACAGTGACTCCGCAGAATCGACACCGTTTAGCGACGATACCGGCGTTGGGCGCGATCCGCTTAAATCGCTCGATGCCACGGGAGGGCGAGATGAGACAGTGGATGATAATGGATCGCCGAGTTTCTACGCGATCTATCGGAAGGTCGAGCCACGGTTTCGGATCGTGGCGTCCTTGATCCGAAACTGGTCCGTTAAGGACCTCGGTAGTTCGTCCTCTAGGCTTAGAGGAATAAGGCGGTGATCGAGGGGTGGAAAAGGGGGGGTTGGTGGCAAGATAAAAGTGACAAAGCTAGGGACAGAGAAGTGGAGAAATGGAAGGAATGGGATAGGGAGGGGTTTGTGGGCAAGCGAGAAGTTGGGAACAGCGGGGATAGATAAACGTGTGAGATTTTGAGCGGAAGGGGTGGAAAGGTGAGAGGGATTGGACGAAGGGAAGTAGAAGAGAGGAAGGAACAAGGGGAAGTAAAGCTTTTTAGAAAACTCGATCAAGTGAGACTTCGTGGGGTATCTTCCTGACGTTGTTATTTACTTATTGTTTTCCCTAGTAAGTGTACTACTTAGGAATTGACAGCCGCGCGCTGATAACGGCCTACTGGTTCCAAAGTTTCCAGACACCTGAGAATTGACTTCTAATTTCCATTCCAGACAGGCGTGAACACGTAGCAAGTCGCGTTTACGACACGCGTCTTCGAATTGGCAAATATGTTTGCAATCGGAAGTCAGACGTTTTAGAGACACTACGATAAGAGTCTGGCCACGACCCACTGTCCGCCAGGTTTGGGCTAAATCCTACGAGACAGAAAGAGATATACACTATTTCACTCTTAACCACTCTTAACAACTCTACGTTTATGGCGGTAGTTTACTTCTGTTTACTTCACGTAAATAGGTACAATGTACCAGAGTTGGGCAAAATGTAATCTAATTACAAATTGCAAATTACGATTAAACTGTAATTGTGTAATTGATTACACATTCTTTTCTGTAATCGTTCATGTAAGTAGTTTACCATTCGGTTTTGTCAACTATCTAATTGAACGATTATAGAAGATAATATGTAATCAATTACACAATTACAGTTTAATCGTAATTTGCAATTTGTAATTAGATTACATTTTGCCCAACTCTGCAATATACATAGGTATATCAAGAAATTCTAATTCCGATTGATTCATACAAAATGGGTGGACGCGCAGTACCCTTTTACAAAAATGTATTACAATTAAGATTGGTATAATTGACAGATTTAAAAATCGGCGGGAATAGACCAAAAATGGCGGACCAATCAAAAGTGGCCTTCTCGTGGCCAGACTCTTGTTATAGTGTCTGCAAGACGTTTGCGAGAGGGCATCGTGGTGTTAATTGGCAGCGATTGTTCGAGTGCTTTTTTGTAGAGCGATGTTGCACGTTGGTAACAGGAGAAGATGCGGTCACTATGAATTTTATCGAGATACCGCGAAGCGTGTACCGTTCGATAGCAGCGAGGTTAATATTGTCTTGTAGCGGATCGAGCTCCAAGTGAAACGAATTGTCCATTCAGCTGCCAGGGCGTTTGTATTTCATCGGACAAGATCAACAAGGGTGAACGAAAAAGACTGGAGCAGGCGAGAGGAGTTCGGATATTGGTTGCGGAGGAGGAGGTGGTGGAACGGAAACTAATACGTGATCGTGGAGGACAATCAGCGGAGGCGCGCTTAAATCCGAGTATTTAAGTGCTGCTAAAAGGCGTGATACGTATCAAAGGCATCTGCAACGAAATATGGTAGACCCCGGAGGGCCCGGCACTCGTGGTTGGCCGGCGATAAGTGACGTTACTCAGCCGATGGGAGGGGCAAAGGAGCTGAAAGTAATAAAAATAAGTAATTACTCGGAGTAATCGGCCACCATTCCGGATTCCCGGGGACCGTAGTCGTTCAATTAGCTGAAAGTGTTCTTTCACTTGCACGGTTACCGCGGCGACCATTCTCCTGAACATCCAGGAATTCATACAGCGAGGGGAGGAGGCACGGGTCGATTCGCGAACGAAACAGGACATCGCGAACCTCCTCGCGACACGTAATGCATGGCAGGTAGTTGACGCGTACACTCCCGGGGAGAATAATCCTAGCGAGGCGAGACCGTAACTCTCTTCGGCCATCGGCTTAAGTAAACGCATTACAGATTGGATACGCAAAAAAAAGGCAGCTTAATAACGTTGACCAACTCCAACCATCCCTCTCGTCATCGTCGCTCTCCGCGTCGTTGCCGTCGTCGTCATCCTCGCCGTGGTGGAGCACAGGGCCGACGGGGCAGGGGGGGCGGGGGAGAGTGGGAGGAAGGTAGAGAGGCGGAGCGTAATAAAAATAAGTAATTACCGCGAGTAATCCTCCCCCTCTGTCCCGGGCCTCCTCGTCTTGCCGCCACCCCCCTCGTTCTCCGCGAGAGTCGTTCAATTAACGGGAATACTGTTGTCTTCCCTCGCTACGTTTCCCTTCCATTCCCTCCCCCCTCCGGCCGCCGGGACCCCATCCCACGCCCAGCGTCCGCGAAACCCGCGAAATGTTTCACTCGCGAAGTCGCGTGGAGCGTGGAGTGCGCTCTCCTGTACGTCGAGATAGGGCGAAAGAGGGGAGATATCGATGCCCCTCCTTCACTCACGCCCCTGACGTCCATCTATCCTTCCCCCACCGCGGCCACCCCTCCCGCCGATCGTGCGCCATCCCTCCCGCGCTTCGTGCCTCTCTGCCCCCTCCGCGCCGCGCCGGCATCCCCACTAACGCCTGACCGCGACCCTCTCCCTCGGCCTCCCTTGCCCCTTGGCGCCCCACCGCGGCAACCTACCCGCTCGAACGCGCGGCGCGCTCTCTCCGGCTTGCTGTGCCGCTCCGACCGTGGTGGGGGGGAAGGCTCCGAAGCCCCACTCGCTCGTCTGCCGTCGTGCCGTGCGGTTCGGGTCGCGTCTCGTACATGTTCCTGAGTGTCGCGCGCTCGGTGTGTTACTCGCATACGGCTGATCTCCACGCCAATCCAGCTCCCTTTGACGGTGGTTTACGTTGGACACGCGCGGACACGAACCCCCTCCGATCGAACGGGTCGCCAGCTGGCATGCCTGTGTGCTCCGCCGTGACACGGTCCGTCCTTCTCGCGCTGGTGTATCCGTGCCCCTTGCCATCCCGAAACTGTGACCGAGGGACCGACAGGATGGAGTGGGACTGTTGAGCGCGGCACGCTGGTCGCCAGGACTACCTCGGATTACACCCCGGCAGAATCCACTCGGCCAAGGATCGGGCCCCAGTGTTCCGCGAGGCAGAGGTGCTGCGGTCGGCCGAGACGTCAAGGGGAGACGCTGCTGGAGCGTTACAAGAGTCGTTAGGTGCCGGGATTCGCGATACGAAGCGGAGCTTAAGATCAATAATTCGACCAGGAAGACGCGGGCTTTCGAACGAAAGCGAAGGCCTTGCCTGCTCCCGAGCGTCTGCGGGCGTCCTTGAGAGTGACAGGACTGCCCCACCGGCGAAGGACCAACACCGCGAACGGGTTCTCGCGGGCATCTGGCCTAGGAGCACGCTCTATTCGCGTGTTGCCAAGGCGCCGGAGACCATTGGGAACGATCCGTCCGCTGGAACCGTGGCCGATTCACAAACGTGATCGCATCGGTACAGAGAGAGAGAGAGAGAGAGAGAGAGGGGTCGTGCTCGCGATTCAAGGAGTGTCGTTCGCCGACCGGGCCTGACTTGTGCGGAAAGTGTTTGTTTGTTGTTGCCGGCTCGCGGGCACCGTCCGCTGCTTGAGGGAATATTACCGTTCGACCTGGGAACACAGCCTACGCATGCCGTGGCTCCAGGTAAGGCGTTCATACCTTTACCACGGACAATCGGGAGGCTCGTAAGAGCGTCAGGGCCTCTATCTGGCCTGATCCTCGGCGCGGTTTATCGCTCGACCGTTATCGCGGGAAAAAATCGATACGGTAGATCGCAGATAACGCTCGAAAGCCCCAGGCCACTCGGCAAATTGAAGAGCCGCGGAAGGTGTGTATCGTTGGAATGATGAATTCGGGGGTAGAGGGGCTTCTTGAGCCATTGATTGCTCAGGTGTCCCCTGACAAGTGTGCACGTCTGCCTCGCTCGTGGTTCGCGGTGGCCACGGTTCACGGAGCCGTCGCGCGAACCTGTTCGCGCTACACGCCCCGAGCGAGCGGGTTGTCCCCCCTGGTCGCGATCCAGTGTCAAGCGTTTTGCCAATGTCGAGAGGTATCGTGCCAACTGGTGGGCACGGGAAGACTGGGGCGAAGAAATATCCGTGTAAGGTCTCGGGGCTGGGGGCACGCAGGCGCGTCCGTCCGTCGCCACGTGGTCGAATGCTGATCCGCGGTGGCCGAGGTGTTAACCTTTTTCGAAAATCGAGGATCACAGCCGGCCAGCGGAGCGAACCGCCGCGGGGGAGTATGTGCACGGGTTGGCAAAACAAGTAGTTAGTTACGTGAGCGCTGGCCGCCCGCCAAACGAGCCTCGAACTTTGAAATTGCGTTCGCGAGGCTTTCTTTCGCCCGGCGATTATGCGCGCCGTAGATAGGGCAGCCTGGGGAGAGCCGAGCTTATATCCACTCTCCTCCCTCCGCGGCCGCCCCGTCCCCTTTCACCCCCTTTCGCCTCCTCCTCTGTCTTCTTTTCTGTAATTCACGCGGCTATCGTCGGCCGTATCTCCTTTCTGGCGCGGCCAATTAGTTCGCCTCGGGTGCTATCGCGCCCGGTGGCGGAAAGATAGCATCGGTTAAAATGTAATTGGGTCCTTATCGAGCAGCCAGCTTACGATTTCTGAGCTGACCTCATGGCTAACCGTGGCGCCACACACGCTCCACCGACTCCCGATATCGCCCCATGGTTTTTCGCCCCGGCAACCATCTCAGACGCGGCTCCGCGCTCCCCTTCCCCGAATCCGAGATCTAGTTACGCCCGCGCGAGGAGGAATCGCAGAAAAAAAAAGTCCGGCACGGCGTCCGTTTGTCAGCGCATCCTCGGAATTGCCTCTATCAAGCTCGCCATTAATCTCTGTATAGAAACGGAGTTAGACGAACGGGAGGGGATCGTTCGTTTTTATCGGCGATCCGGTGCTTGTATCGAGACTCCTGCTCGGTTAATGCGCGCGGCGTTTATTCCTCAGACTCTTCTGGGGTTGTTTGTATTATTGCGCGCACGGCCCGGCGATCCGGAGCGTAGGAACGTCCGAGTTGGTCGCGGAATATAGGACGGCTATTGTAACGATCCACTAAAACACGGCGCGGGGAACGAGGCACTATAAACATCCATGGCGCGGGGATTACGCTAGTAATATTCTAACAATAACGCGCGTCTTCGCTATCAATTAATTGGATCCTAGATACCGTGGCCGGTATTAGCGGCGATATCTCGCCGAGTGTCTCCGTTCGAATACGCATTCCGAGTGACGGACTATTTTTGACGAGCACTCGTCCCCGCGACACTATCGATAGCATAATTCGCTCCGGCCTGAACGCGACGCGTGTATAAAGTATTCCCGCGGCCGTAATATCTCTTCACTCCGAGGGGGTTATTTTGGTTTGCCAGCTTTGAGCCTCGTTGTTTCGACGTCGCCAGAGTTTGCACGCGAAATCTAGAACGAGATCCAGTTGTCTGGGTCGCTGGTTCTGAGCGGGGCTGCGTTCAAGTGTTCTTGAGGATCGATAAAATGTTGGTGCGATTCGGTCAGATGTCAGCGTTCCTATGACTCGCGCGAAGTCAGCGCTGGTAGATGTTGGGCTTTGTGAGAATTGCGTTTAATATTTATTTGTGTCTATTTATTGTCGAAGGCTTCTTAAGTAGAATAGAAGAAATTGAAATGATCTTAAAATCTTCAAAGCACCGCAAACTGATTTAGCGTTTCAGATATATCGTCAACATTGATCCAAGACGAAGGAAACATTCTTTCACGAGCAAAAAATTCTTCAAAATTGCAGACATTTTTTCTGAATTGAGTTTAAAACGAGTTCGCGATGATTCGTGAGATCCACTAAGAACCAGCGACGAAAATACAACCCGAGGCTCCGTTTCCTTCCGTCCACAGCGGAACGGGCGTGAACGTGCAAAAAATCGAATTTGCCAACTCATTGTTCCCCGTGCCGTGTCCGTTAATTGGAAAGTTTGACACCTGAATGAGATCGTAAAAGTGTACCTCTGTTGCAGGGGGAAAAAAGGCGCGAAAATAGTCGTCAGACCCCGGCGTGGGTCGTAAAATAATAAATTTCGTGGTCCTTGACCACCCCGAAAACCCTCGCGAACCAGGCTCTAAAACCTGTCAAACGTTCGACCCAAATATTTCGGAAGCGTGAATAATGCTTAGCTAGGTACCTGCCGAACCCCAAGACCGGGCAGTGTGTCCTCGAAAATCCTAGAATTCTTTAATGCCCAAGAAACGCCGAAAACGAGACGCGCATATTTTCACTTTCGTTTATTAACTTTCTAATCACTGCCGCACAGGCATCGATTGCAAATCTCTTGGTAATTCTAGCCGAGAATCCGGTCCGTTTCGTATCGAAACGTGCGAACAGAAATAAAATCTAGCCAAACCAGCGGGAGCCCGGCTTAATAGCGGACCGGTGTAAAGTAGCGAGCAGTTTTTAAATCCCATCCAGCGTTTGCGCGACAGCAATTCAATTTCGAGTTATCTACCATCGCGGAGGACGAGTTCGCGTCAAATGAAATTCAACAATGGGTCCAATTAAGTCCAATTAGAAACGTATCCCGGCATAGAACAGCTGTCACGCGAGATAAGCTGGCAGCCTCGCGGCTGCGTCAGATTAGGCGTGATTATTGCTCCGACTTGATAATATTGAAGTGGTCGCGCGTTCGTTTCCAGCAATTCATTAGTCGCTGCAGCTCTGTCTGCCGCGGAGAATAGTACGCACGCGTGTCTCGCTGGCGAGAAACTAGACAGAACCGATTCCGCTTTTAGTGTTTCGTGTAATTTTCGATGCCAGGGAATAGCTTGCCACTTCCTATCGAGCCCGTGCCGCGCGCAGACCGGATCGCGAAAGGATTTGATGGCGAGCTTTTCCGGCCACTTGGAGGGAAACCATCAAACGTCGAAACTAAAGGGAATTAACTTCTCCGCGAGGCTCCCCAGGCGGCGATCAATTTACAACAAACGATTCCTATCCTCGGACAAGGCATACTTCTCCCCGTCCGCATCTTGCTGGCCACGTCTCAGCGACTCCCGACTTATTATCCCGGATGGTGTCGTTCCTCTCTCCTCTGGCTCTCTGCCTTTCTGCGGGCTAGAGCAGCCGTCTTGTCGCACGAAAGTGGCAGTTTGCAATTAAACGACGATGTTATCGTAAAAGGACCTGTAGGTCGGTTTGAATGTACATGGCAGCGAATTAAAATGTAAATACTTGATTAAAGTTAATCCCAGCCAGGTGAATAAACCTGCTGCATGGGAGACGGAGGATGAGATGAGGGTGGCGGAGGAGGACGAGGTGGTGGTGGCACGGGGGAGGGGGCTCGTAGAGGGAGGAGGGAAAGGATGGGGGCCAGGGAGGGTAGAAAGAGCGAGAGCCTCAGTGCCAGCGGTCCTAAGGGGTGGTTTTTATTGCCGGTTTTTATTAGCTGAGTAGGTGTACTCCATTCTACCCCTACCCTTTCTACAAGGCTCTGCCGCCCCTCTGTCTTCTCCACCGCTCGTGTCTAAACCCCCTCACCCCCTGCCTCTTGGCCCCCACTCTGCGGAACGAGGGTGGCGCGACGCGAGGGGCGAAGGGTTGATTAAAACTAACGTTGCGCCCAAGAATTACCCCGTGAGATTGAAAATTAAATTAATATACAAAACCCCCAGCCACCACGGGGCTAATTAGTTATATGATAGTAATTAAAAGTTAAGTATATCTCGGAGGGGGTCGAACATCGTCCCTTCGCGGCGGAATCGCGCCGTTCCAGTGCTGGGTAATCGATAGGTGGGCAAAGTATCGTTCGATTAAGATAGAACGCTCCGCGGGGTAGCTGCTAGCGATGGGATTTATTCAGATTCTTGTCCAAAGACAATGTCGAGAGTTTATTACCTATCGAAATTACCAGCTTCGACTTTCTTTTTTCGCGGTATTTTTCGGTGGCAGCTTTGGAACAGTGTAGAATTTTAAATTTCAGGCATCCTCAGCAGCTTTCACGATGACGTTTGTTTGCTAAACGTTTTTGCAACGCGCTCCTAATGGGCGGGCGATATTAAACGCGCGTTTAACGGGGGTGTTACAGTCGAAACACGGCTAATACAAATTTCGTAACACGTCAGGTCGCCGCGGGGTCGCTGCGGAAACTTCGATAACGTTCCGAAAGTAATTAGAGGAATAGTTGAAGTCTCCGTAAATTTTCATTACGGCCAACAAAGGGAATCTCCCGGTCCGTGGTCCCGAATAAATTTGCGCGGTAGTACATAGCGCCGGACAAATAGTTTTCTCGAGGTATTTTCAATATATGTTTGGCTAACATTAACCCAATTGAGCGAAACGTTTCGCGAAGGAACGGACGGCCGACGGAATACCACGGGTGGGATTTAATAAATGCACCGGCGTATAATATCGCGATGTTTCGAGTGTCTTTAGCATTTTATCCGGATAAATGGAAGTTCGAAAACGGGGAAAGAGAGAAGGAGAACTGTTTTGTCCGGGCGCGCCCGTGGCGAAGAATTTCATCTCGCGGAATTACGTGGCCCGCGAACATCTCGCCGGCCGGCAAGAAAATGCGAAATTTCAAACGCGGGGACGGAAAATTCGGTTCTTAGCGCTCCAATTATCCGCGATACTTTTCTATTGAACGGCCGGCCGCCTCGACCTCCTCCCTTAAACTCTCGTTTATTTCGTTAATTAAAACGGGATCTCGCTCGCCGGGATACGGATTTAACGAATCGAATCCGACGACGGACGTAAATGAATTGCTTCGTTTAACGCGAATCGCCGCGCAGAAATATAATTTCCAACGCGGTCCTGCGGCGCGCGACTCAAGATATGCTCGCTCGCTTCGATTCGCGAGGAGGGCCCTCCTCGGGCCGGAGGAAATAAAAACATAACGAAGCCTTTTAATTACATTAAGCGCGATTCAAACAAATAATCGAGCCTGTATTTCCGCGTTTGGAGTTTCATTACTTTTAACGAATATCCATTATTTTTAATGAATCCTCGAGTGGAGTCGCCTCCCGCCGGGAGGGTCGCGAGGCTTCCACGGGTTTTTGGGAAATGTCGATAACGCCGCTTGGGATGTAAGTACCCTTGTGCGGAATATTGTCGGGTTAGAAATCTCGGCGACTAACTGCTCGAGCAATCAAGAAACTTTATTGCATATCGTTCACATGTTTCTCTCCCGTTCCGCAACTTAATAATCGCTCTGTGCTTTTTCTCAGCCTTGCAATTTGATTATGAAACCTCTTTCAATGCACCGTGCCTGACCCGAGGCCAGAAGGAAACCCGATCGTGCTCTCGTATATCGAGCGCTCTGTCGCGAAAATTGTTCTCCTCGTTAGAGGAATTGGTGGTCGATGACAAATTTTTGAAGGGCATCCCTTCGAAGGGGGAGCACGCAGAGGGATATCCGCATAGTTCCCTTTCATCGATTACGTAACGAGGGCCTGGCCGGCTGGCGAACGAGAATTTCGCTTTGAAATAAGATCTCCCTCCAGGAACAGTTACTCGAACGCGTTTTCAATCTCATAAAGGCGCCCGCCGTCGCTGTCGATTATTCGCCGTTCGATACTTGGCAGAAATTTTTAAGTATATTAGGAATACACTGGCTGCGGCTGAATTATTCGAATGCTTTCAAGAAATTGCCGGATGCATTAGCTTACATTACGCCTCTTCCATTACATTATGAATATTACTCCCCCGTACACGTTCATCTATATGTATACATACGTACATATACATTACACACATATATATATATATATATATATATATATATATGTCCGCATACATGCATACCTACATCGATGAGGGCGAGGAGCGAATCCCCGTGCAGGGGATGCATCGCTTTTTATTATTCTTGCCTTTCAGAGACGCGCCATTTACGAATTACCGGGTTGACGGAGGCCATGCGAGATTTATTGGATCCATTCGCGTTTCGCGTCACCTCCAATTATTTAAAAATACGAGAGAAAAAAAGGACAGAAGGCAAGCGAAACGTCCGCGAGCAAATTGCCAGAGGTGACAATCGCTAAATTACTTTTAAAGCTTTTCCGTGCCACGACGAGCGAACGAGAGAGAGAGAGAGAGAGAGAGAGAGAGAGAGAGAGAAAGAGAGTGAAAGGGTGGTGCAGGGGGGATCGCGTCAGCAATCGAGATGCCGTCTCGAAAAATATGTCGGCTACGGCGAGAGGGCTGGTCCCGATTTAGGAGTCAATTTAAAATAAGTATATTGCCTGTCTATACACGCGTTACCTACAGACTCGTCCGGCCCGATCTCTTTCTCCCTCTTTCCCGTTGCAACCTCCCTGCCCACCTCCCTTTCACCGGGGACGCCTTGGTGCATTAGCTTGAATACATCCATGAATATTATCCCGTACTTTGGTGAGGGCTGAGAAGGGTGTCTGGAGACGGAAGGGCAGGGGAAGAGGCAGGCGAGGGGTCGGACGGTATATAAGGTATAAGGTAGTCCATTAGCGTTAATATTATAAACGTTAGCTGCCCTCTGGCCATCCCCGTAACATACTCAACGTGCGCCTGCGCTCTCCCTTCCATCTCGCTTTCTCCCTTACGCTCTGCTTCCACTCCCTCTCTCTCTCTCTCTCTCTCCTTCCCACACTACCACCCTCTACATTCCCTACCTTTCTCTCCTCTCCATTTCAACGGCCATTCCCTCTCGTACTCTCTGTCTCCCTTCTCGCCTCTCCGTTGCCTCCGTTCCCTCCTCCTCTCATTCATTCCACCCGCGACGTCCGTCTAGCTCCCTCCGCCTCGCCCTCGTCTCTCTCTCTCCGCTACACCCCCGCCGACTCGCTCTCCCTCTCTGTCCATCTCTCTCCTCTCGTCTTTACGCTCATCGTCGTGCAAACAACACACGCTAATATATACCACTCGACTGCATAGAGGGGCGCGCGCGCGCGCGAGCGCGAGCTCCACGGCCGTACACGAGGAACCTCTTACTTAGGTGTTCTGTTACCGTGCTTTATCCCGGAGCCACGGTCTACAGGGTGACCGGATTGAGACCCGACACCCGGTCGCCTGGCGACAGGTGGCCGATCCCCGAACGCGACTGCATTCTCGATTAAGGATCTCTCTCCGAACGGTAGTCCGGCCACCATCGATCGACTTCTTCGGGGGGGGGCGACGATGGCAGGTCACTGATTCTCACCGATCGGGTATAAACACAGCCGAATAAGGCACCTTGTCACAAATAATAAATATGGGGTAGGCAACAGTCTCGAGAGAGCGCTCGTGTCTAGGATATATAGGAACTATGTTTGCTTATGATAATTTGTACTGTTTTTGACCCTGCATAACCGGTGGCAGAAAAAAAAGAATAACGAGTAATTTCCTGGAAAACTCGGCTACAAAACCAGGAAGAACACTTTGGTATGTAGCAACTAAACTAGAGTCTTAATCTACTTAATTCTAACCTAACCTAATTTAACCTAGTTGTATATACAAATATATACAGGAGGCAGTAGCCGGCCACTTTTTTGGTAATCTTAATGTTACCTGTGTGGGGCATGTATGTTTGAATGTCTAATTAATCTATCTTTAAGTTCACTGACGTAGGTGCTGTTTATGTCCAGCCACCAATATTTGTCTCTCAGTCTTGCAGGGCTGAGGGAGTCTATTGAAGATAAACTCGTTGAGTATTTGAAGACACCGAGTGTGTTTGAAGGGTTCATTAACGGGTCATAAGTGATTTTTTTATCCTTTTCGTGCCTGGGCCAATGGTGTATTGTTGGGATGTTGAGATCGTTTTGGATGTAACCGTTTTTATCCAGGAAGGTGAACGTCTGAGGGGGTAGATATCCTGACTGTAAGCATCTCTCAGCGTACTCATCGTCAATCTTCATGAACTTCTTAATGTGCGAGTTATCTTCAATGTAGATAGAAGTTGCATAATAATCACTGGTCAATTGCAGTACGAAGTTGTCGATTCTGGAGATTTTGGACTCTTCATATAGCGTGGCGTCGAAACCGAGGCGTTCACCCTGTAAGAGAGGCATCGAGTGGTGGTGGGTCGTCGCGGAAAAGGGGCGATCACGGTGATTTCATTTTCACCACTCTGATTCGATCGTATCTTCTTCGCTTTACCACTTAGGTAGAGAAAGATTCGTTAACAATTTCTGCAGTGTTGTCCCCAAATGTTCGCTCGAGGGGGGCGTTTCTCCAAACCTTGCGTCACGCGTAACCGTCATCCGTATAACCGTGACGCCTAGTAACAGTGCACCTAATGGTAGCTGCTCTAATAAGAAGGGAGGGCCTATAAAACGGACGTTTTATACGTTACAACCGAGCAACCGAAGGGAACCATCAGAAATTTCACGAGGAAAGTTGCAAACGAACTTTTCGACGGTGGAATCGGCGTCGTTCGATCTGGCCAATTTCCACCGGTTGCATGGCGAGCCCTGCAACGTTTTACGATTCCTGGACGACCGTCGACGAAGCCCGCTGCCCTGCTTCGCCTCCGATCCGAGGCGAGGCGGAAGCTGAGCGGGCCAGGGTCGAGATCACGAGCCGCATCAGTTCTAACGATCCCGCGTTAAGGGGAATCGACGCGCATCCGCGCTCGCGCCCCGCTAGAAAAAGCTTCTCCCGCCGCGAGAGAGCCCCGTATTCCCATTTCGCGCTATGATCCATCGTTAGCAGCGGGAGCCCCGCTGAATTAGCGAAATCCTCTGGAATCGGAGTGGCCCGAGAGGTCCCCGGCCCCTTAGAGCTCCATTAGTATACATAATAATAAACAACAATCGCGCGGTTACACGCGGAATTAGGATCCTCTTAGCGCGCTCGCGGGCCACGGATAGCGAACGATATCCCGAGTATTCCCTGGGAACGTCTAAAAGCTGGCTACGTTCTTATCGTTCCTTCTTTCTGTCTATCCGACCGCGGGGATACGGTTTTCGCGCGGAACGGCTGAAAGCTTGACGCTGCAGCTACTCCGACACGGAGCGAAGTAAAGGAAACTGGGAATATTTTACTTATGCATTTAGAATGTGGACGGGTCTCACCCGGTAGTACAATAACTAAAGCTTCCCTCTTCCGTAGTCCGATAACTGGGATCCTCTTCGACAGTAAGACCCGGTGCGGGAGTATTTTATCCCGCCTCCTCGACTCATTTCTTGCTAGTTGAACTGTCCGATACAAAGGCAAGAAACACTCGCGGATAATGTTGCAGCCCGGCGCAAACAGCGCCGCCAGTTTATCAAATCCCTTCGGAATCTCACCGCACCTCGTCCTCCGAGGAGCGATCGCAGGCTCTCGCTCGATCCGGGGGACGTTAACGCGGGCGAGAGGAGTCGGTGCAGGGTTAACGCCAGAAAGAGAATCCAGCCCCGTTCCTTATCGGACACAATACACTTCCGCCCGCCGAGTGGCGCTCGCCTATATAGCCGGGCGGTATCGGAGCCACTCTCAATCCCCTTTGGCTCGGCGTGCTCGCGGCCGCTATCGGGGAAAAGCGAGGGAGAGTGGATTGAAACGCGCGGAGAAGAACAAGACGGATACGCGTGACGCGGCACTCGGCGCAATAACGTTAATTGCCGTAATTTCGATTGCCACGGATTCGTCGGCCACTCGAGCCATTTTGTCGATTTGATGGGGGAATCGAGGCTGTGGATGTAGCGCGGGCCGCGCGCTCCCCCGGCCGCCCGATAATACATTTTTATATCGCTCGGATCGCGGCAGGCTGGGACGCGGGAGGGGCCGAAGCGCTCCCCGTGTTTCGCGCGATGCGGATCGTTAGTTGATTACGTTGCTTTCCGTCTTCCTATTTTCCCGGCCGTGTTATCGATTGCAACCGGAGTGATTGCATAGAAGCTGTTGCAAACAACGAATGTACCGAGCGATGAGATAGACACCCGGTAAAAAGTTGCATCGATTCCCATGCGTCGAGCTGTGCCGCGCGCGCGAGCGAGCGAGCGGGGGAGAGTAGTGTTTCGAGAAACGCTGACCGCCTGACCGATCCGGCAGAAAAAGGGAGATCGCTCATCCGCGGGACGGAGGAAGGGAAACGAAGGAGAATCGTCGTACAGACTTGAGCACGAACGCGAATGAGGCAAGCCGAGGCAGACCCGAATGCCTCGGGCTGGCCAAATTGAGATTTTTCGTACCGCACGAGGCAAGCTGAGGCAAACTGAGGAAACTTTTATAACATCATAGAGGATACATATTATTTATAATAACGTAATGCAAAGAATAAATTTTGATGTAATTCATGGCATTCGTTGAAACGACTCTGATCGCAGCCGCCGCCGGCAGCGAAAGTGTTAAACGTAGAAGGAATGTTTTAGGGAGTCAGGATAATTTTTTTCAAATTATGTGACTCCTGTTTCATGAAAAATAGATGTAGGTTCCTCAAAACACATGTTTCAATCAGCTTCGATCCTCTTCCAACTATCCAATTGTCTTGAAACTTTGCAGGCGTGCGTAGTTTGGATAACACTACAGTATTTAAAAAATTAACCCGAGGGGGTGAAAAAATTACCCAGTCATCAATAAATATAACCCATAACCACAAATCCAAACGATTTGAAGTCAGCCACTTGCGTTCTATTACAAACACGACAAAACGCCGCAGTGTTCGGGACGCTAGTCGCATCACGATTACCGAAAATACAGAATTTATCGAGAAATGATCAGTCATGTATGTACGAACAGTAAAACTAAAACTTTGCAGGCGTTCGTACTATAGGTATCACCATCGAAATTGTAGTACTAGAAAATAATTATTTTTTAGTGACTGTAGCACTACAGCATTTAAGCAAACTGTTAAATCGTATACAGTAATAAAAGATATTTGTAAAGAAGTCTGAGCTGTGAAATGTAAATCTACAAACACCAAGAACCAGAAAATAAAAAATATATACAAAAATTGTAATGCTATACCATTTTATTATAAATGCATTAAAAACTAAATTAAAATGCATTAAAAACTAAAAAATAATTCTTTTCTTGTAGTACAGTTTTGATTGTGTTAATATCACTGTAAATAAAAATCCCTTGCTTTCGCCGCGGCACATCCTGCCTCGGAACGACACCCGCATTGAGCACGAATTAATTTTTGTCGACCGATAGCGTGCGGCGAACAGCCCCGAGGCAGCGGCGAACGGCCCGAGGCATGCGGCGAACGGCCCCCGAGCAATTCACCGACGTGCAACACTTGCATACGCATTTTGCCTCGGCTTGCCTCATTCGCGTTCGTGCT
The DNA here is from genome assembly GCA_910592295.1 of Andrena haemorrhoa. Taxonomy (NCBI): domain Eukaryota; kingdom Metazoa; phylum Arthropoda; class Insecta; order Hymenoptera; family Andrenidae; genus Andrena; species Andrena haemorrhoa. The sequence continues at coordinate 20,464,383 of OU342943.1, forward strand.
CAAGTCTGTACGCGGCCTAATTTACGGATTCGCGTTGTCGCCGACGAGGCACGACAGGGGCGGCAGAAGTTGCTCGCGTTATTTATCGCCGGGATGGTTTTCGCGTATAGAAGTCGTCGGTCGGTTCGTCAGATTCGATTTCCCGGCGATGCCCGGAGAACCGCTGGCCGCGCGTAGAATCCTAAGATCTCCTCTGACGTCTGCTTAATTAATTACCATCCGCGGTTTTAATTAGCCGGGGCTTCTACCTCCGCGTCCTCTCTCCCCGGTCGCCTCGTCCTCGTGGAAAACCGTGCGGCGGACCAGCTCGCTGGAACACGCGCGCGCGCGCGCGCTCGAGCGTCCCTACCAGCGGGCGCGCACACGCGCATTCTCACGAACCCGACCGCGACGTGTCCGCACCTTTCGCGCGTGCACCAGGTGCCGACGGGCGGGTGCCTGTCCTTCGCGTACGCACAAACGCGTAACCTACGACGTAGCTGCCCGGATCACGCAACGCAGATACGCGGCGGTGATAGGCGCAAGAACGACTCGGACGGTCGGCGGACGCGTCCGACAGACTCACCAGGAGGATCTAGCGTCGTGGCTGATTAGAGCGTGGGTGTCCGTTACGCGGACACTGGTTCGCTTACCGAAGCCTCTATCCTGTCGCGGATAAAGCTACCGGCGCACGACGCCGCAGAAATGAATGCTTTACGAGACGTTGGGCGTTCTTTAACGAGGTAAAAAGTTTCCATCGAGAGAGAGAGAGAGAGAGAGAGAGGCGAAGAGAAGCGAGATCGTCAACGACCGGGCCGCGCGGTCGACGCTGCTATCGAGCCCGCTCGAGTGAGATCGATCAAATCGGTGAGGGGGTCCTCGGAAACGCTAACAACCGGGCTCATTTACCGAAAAAGGCAGCCGAAAGAGGCACAAGTGGGCCGCTAGGGGGCGAAGGATGGAGGAGGAGGCAAGAAAGGACGCGAGGGATGAGCGTGGTGCACGGGGGGCGATGGGGGCCCGCCCGGTAGAAAGGGTACGCGGCCGCGCAACAATCCAAAGACAATGTGTTTGTTGCCGATTAGCAGAGGGGACGAGGTGAGGTTTTTACGAGAGCTCGAGGTACGGTCCGCGAGGCCAGTGGGGGGATGAAGGCAGTCGTTTACAGCCGAAGAGAATCGGGCCCCGTGGCTTAAATGACCCCTCTCTTTCTCTCCGCAAGCCGCCACCCGCGGCTTCCCCACCTGTGCCAAGATTTACGGCAATTCGCTTTTTGCCCCCTTTAAGAGCTTTCGTATTATCTTACTGCCTCCGTTGCTGCTTCCTCCGCGAGCAAATGTACTTTGCCTTCGCCTCGCTCCGCGGCCCTTGGCCGCGCCACCCCTGCGTCTCCTCGGCTCCTCTCTCCGCCCCTCCGCATTCGTCCCTCCTCGCTGCCCCCATCCGCCGCTCGTCTTATTCCTCTTTCTCGGGGCCTCGCGCTCTCGCGCCTCGTCCCCGATACGAACGAGTATATTTGCTCGGGTAAGAAGCGGCGGATACAGGTGTAACGCCGCCGCGAACACAACCGAACACCTGAGTCCGTAATTATTTCGGGACACGCGGGCCCCCTGGCCTCCCCGCTCACTTTCCGCCCGATTTCCTTCCCCCTTTCTCTCCGCGTTTCTTCGAACGGAGACTTTAATCGCGCCGGATTCGATTAAGTCGAGTGACCGCGCCGCGAAGAGGCCTCTCTCGCGCGTACGTGCGAGATCCTCTCGGCTGGCTTTCGGCCGGGCGCGCACCCTCCTCGCAGCTTTGCGGATTTTCCGAGAGGCCGGGCCCCGCGCGCGCGACTCCCGGTCGGAGGAATAAGAAAGGAATAGCTTGGATCTTTACCGAGTCGCTCTCCTAAACGGGGAGCGTTCTTTCGTTCCCGATGGTTGGGCTCCCCTCCGAACAGAAACGTATCGACGCGGGATGCTCGTTACCCCGAATTCCGGGACGTATCGTTAGCGGAACCGCATTTCTCGGCGTTTAATTACTATCGCAAACTCCTTTCAGCGTGATGGTGTAATGGCGCCCGCTGTACGCATCGCGTTATCGTCTATCAGCATAAATCTTATTATTCTAACGCTGTTATTACGATCCTAATCTACGGGCATCCGAGCGTTGATTCTGCGCTCCGCCCGCCTCTCCCTCCCTCCCTCCCACCCCTCATCGTTCGGTTCGTTTACCGGCCCCTCTCTTTTTACACTTCCCCATCTCTTTCAGTTCCGTCTCCATCACTTTTAACCTTGAACTCCCTCGTTACCGTGGCACGCTCCAGAGCACACGGCTCCGAGAAGTTTTAGAGATCCTCGGGGAATCCCATTATGAATCCCGCGCCGGAGCTAGTGGGCACTCGTGGAAACGTACGACATTGTGATGAGAACGAAAATCGTCCAATCTGTGCGCCTCGCGTGTTCGATTCCTTGGTCCCTCGAGGGGCCGCGTGCGCTGGTAATCGAATCCTTTGAGATTGTCGCGCGCGGCATTAACTATGGTCTCTCTAACGAGGGAACTGTTCTTTAAGGGGTTAAACCACTGTAGAATTTTCGAAAAAAAAAAATTTTTTTTGTTTAAAAGGTGCTTTAGGGTGTTGAAAATAATATACCAAAAGATGGAGGGCGGCAAAAATGTCTAAATGGCAAAATTTTCAATTCTACCGCAACGCTCTCGCGTATGCCCCGAGCGCCTTTGTTATAACTGCGCGCGCTGTAGTTTTTTTTTAGAGTGCGGAATAGTCTAGAATGTTAAGAACGTCTGTGTAGGGTTAGTAAAGTGAGGATCGACCGTTGAAAAGGACGCTTAAAGGTATATAAGAAGGTATATGATTTTACAGTACTTAAAACTTTAAACGCGTTTTTCTCGAAACCACTTTTTTTTAACTGGCCGGAAACATAACTCGAATAAATCTTCACCGATCGATCTGAAAAATTTAACAGTATATTCAAAATTGATTTCTCGAGCGACGTACGTATGATTTTTTTTATATTGCATATTTTTTGTGTAAAAACAATTTTTGTGACGATTTCTTTCATGAAATTTTTTAACTTTTTTTTTCAAAAATGCACCATTTCGCGAAAAATCAATATATCGAAAAAATCCTACGTACGTCTCTTGCTGTTGTTCTATAGAATCGAAAAGACTTTGCTTTTTTGTTCCACGTCAAAAATTGCGGGAGTTAGGTTTCCGGCCGTGGACCCTTTCAAAAAATAGACACCGACGGAGAAATGCTGCGCAGCCACCATTTTGCCATGAACGAAGTTGAAAAAAATATTTGTTGTACTTCATTACTAGAATTATAAATCCCAGTTTACAGAATTTCGATTGATATCTTTATTGCGCAAAAAAAATTCCCGAAATATGCCTATTTTTTCGTGCTCTACAGTGGTTTAACCCCTTAACCTTCACTCTGTGTACTAATAGTTTAACGTTAACCGTGTACAGGGGTCTAATTGGACCCCACGCGTTTTCAGTCCCAAATGAACAGTAAAAACTGTAGCTGCTTAGCTATTTGTGAAGTTTTATTAATTTCTAAGAAGATAAGTGTACAAAACAGTAAACCATTTAATTTAAAATACAAAAAAACGGAGAATAGTTTCTAAGGCACCTGGCCAGCGCGCAACGAATCTGGAGATCGCGGGTTTCGAGTCCCGTCTGAGGCTTTCCCCTTTTTCCGTGATCCTAGATAATTTACTACAAAAAATGACTAAAAACCATATATTTTAGGCAACAGGAATGTAAATACAAAACATACTGTAGAAAAATACTAACGCGGCTGCTTACAAAAATTGATTTTTGTATGGGGAATATTGGGGTACATATGGACCCCTGTACACGGTTAAGCGCTCAGGTGCCTTTGAAGGCTACTACTGCATTCAAATTCAGCGATTTCAATGAAATTTTTATCAAATTCTGTGTGAAAAATATCAGAGGTAGCATTCCTAAAAGATACTGGGAAAGCTTCCATTCGGTAACTTTTTATTTACGTTTTTATTAGCCTGGGGTCCGTTTGGACCCCTGTCCACATAGTGAAGGTTAACCGAGCTATCCGCTACGCGTACCACGTGTCTTATTCTTAGATTTTTCAGGAAACGCAAAGCGGCCCCGTGACTCTCGACAAAAATTGCTCTCGAGGTTACATCTTGCTCCCAAATTTCCTTTTGGAATTGCGACGCACCCTCGAGCCGGGGGCGAATCCCATCGAGACCGCCAACAATGCTCGAAGGACACAGAGGCAAGGACAACCGGGAGACGGGCAAAAATTTAATTAGCAAAAGCCCGAAAATTAATTGCGCCCGGCGTCTTATTGTGCTCTGCCCCCCCGTGCCTCGAAGCGTTGCTGGGGACCCGCTGCGTCTATATACACGGGGAATGTAATATTCACAACAGCCTATATTCGAGCCAGCAGTCAGGGTGGCCACCCCTTCCGTCCACCCCCGACCAGCCGCCCAGGCTTCCATCGGCTTCGCCAGCAGCTATATACACGCGACTCTATAGTTCTCGGTACTAATAAGGAGAGGTCACGACCTGGACGAGCGGTTTTTGATCACGAAACCGGGCTTACGACGTAAGGGACGATCCGCGTTAATAACTGTTCAAATAACAGCTGATAATGCTCTGTTTTCAGAGAGAAAAAAAAGTTCTACTCTACCACCACTGCAACTGTAATAAAATCTATCAGTGGACTCCGGTACTTAAAACCTCCTATCATGCCACTCGTTTCGAGAACTGCTGGGTCACCCAGTGCCCTCTCCCTGCGAGGGCAACCTGTCATCTACATTCTCCGCAACGAGGGCCGGTAAAAGTGTGCACCGAGCTCTGCAACACCGTTCACGAGATATTCCCACTGCGCGAAAGTCGTAGGGTACCGTAATGACGCCCGTCACCGAAGTCGCCAGCGACGATCGTGTCGTTGACGCGCGGTGGGTTCCCCGTCGCCATGGCGGTGCAGGTGGACGTTGGGTGGGCCGCGTAGACTCGCCCTGCCGCGATCGTAGTTGTAACGGGACGGCGGAGGGGCCTGTGGGGCGCAATATGACATTATTAATTGCTCCACAATGCCAGCGGCGTGCGGGCACGGGACGGGACACGAGGGGGCGCTCGTCGATCGCTGGTCGCCCACTCCAGCGTCCAGCCACGGCGGAAATTTCATTAAGTGGATTCTTATAGACGCGGTTTTCAGATTAACCGTGTGATATGTGCTCCGTCCCGCCGCGCTGCCTGATATTAGATCGGCCCTCTATGCTCTGTGCCCTCGTCGCCGGATGGATGGCTGGGCTGGTTAGACTCTGAACAAAGCCTACTGCAAACCCCTGTCTACCACCCCCATCGGGACCCCGTAATATCTGCAGTCCCCGCCGGTGGTTTCTGTATGAGGCGTCTTAGGAGTTGAGAGACTGCTCCGGGGTGTTTCAGCCTGGACGGACTGTGATGAGAGTGGAAACTTTGAGGTGTGTTTTTGGGCTGCATCCGCGGCTCTACTTGCGGCAATTAGTCTCGCAGCTGGCAAGAAACGAATGATCGAGCCGCTTAGTAAAACGTTTATTGGACTGGTTACAAAGAGTACGTTGGTGGGTGGTCGAAGCCATTCCAATTGGAAATGATCGTTCGAGCGTGTTAGTGATTAAAAATCATCTCCGCTCGAAGCTTCCTCTCGTAGTAATGTAGCGTTAACTATCCGAGTATGCTGAACACTCGGTAAATTTGGCAAATATGCCGAGCACCAAATAGTTGCCGAATATTCGGTGCATCCCTAACAGCAATTAAAGGCAGGGAGATTAACCATGAATGCAGCAACTCGGTCGGTCAAAATTGATTCATTACTGTCGGTTCCTCGTCGTAGAGAGAGAGAGAACGCTCCGCCTAAGATAATGCACACGAACCTCTGGTCCTGTCTGCCTTCCCACAATCGTGGTCTTAAGTTTCCTTCATTAATGCTATTGTTGCTATTGTCTCGCGCCGCTCCTGTTCTCGTACGCCCGGCTTCTGGCTAGGCTAAATTATTACACGATTTTCGAACAGATTCTTCCTCCCCCGTTCAAGTAGGAGAAATGTCGATGCAAAGTATTCCAAGCTATCGTTGTTATCCCATTCACTTGGTAAATCAAACAGCTTTTCAAGTTCCCACCCCCTAAGAGGTATTAATCACCCAAAAAATCATGCGCATCCAAACCCTTCATCCCCCGTTGACGGCACAAGAAAACTCTACCTTGCCTAATTTTCTCTCCACTCGACGCGTTTTGGCGAAATTTGGTATCCCCTGGGAAGGTCAGCCAATCGCACGCGCAAATGCCTGGAAACGGAAAAACAGGCAGATGCCCTCGATGCATCATCGGTTTAGATTTTTCTTCGTTAGTGTGTTCGCCTGCATAGCCGTCGCTCTCGGACGGCGGGCTGGCCGGGGGTGAGTCGGCTAACGAATGACGGGGTGGAGGAAGACTGACGAAGGGAGGAGGCGCAAAAGGGGTTGAGGCGACGGGCGGGGAGGGGAAGTTGAAGGTAACCGACACCCTTTCGCAAAAAGTAATTGGTTAATGCCTCGGAAATGAGTTTAGTTCCTTTTTGCTCGGGCACCGTGTTGCTCCTTTTTCGGCACCTTCGCCATCCACTCGCCCCTTTTTCCTCTCTCCTTCGGCCTTTTTCTACACACGTCCGCGCACGCCCCGACCTGCACGACACCGTTCCGCCCTTACACAGACGCGAGGATCTCTCTCTCTTTCTTCGAGCTTGACGATCTCTTTTTCTCTCCCCGCCGCTCTTTTTTATTTATTCCTCCCGGTCCATCTTCGTCTTCCCGTCGCCCTTTCACCTACCGAGCACATTTTTCTCTCTCGCTCGGCGCCCCCGTCCCGCCCCATCTCACCGCTCCCTCGTTTCCTCGCTTCCTCCCGCGCTCCCTCCCCGCCGCCGTGCACGCGTGTGTTTTTATGCTCGCTCCAGGGGCTCCAGTCACGCTTTGTGCCACATTGTGCGTGCCTTTGGAGCCCCATTATCCGCGTGTAAAAGTGTCATTATGGCCCACGGCGGGGCTCGAAGACGCGGAGGAGGAAGCCCCCGAGGTCCGCGACGGAGGGAGAGAGAGAGAAGGCGAAACCTGCTTAAAGGATTTGTCCCCGTGTCTGGGGCGATTCGTTAACCCACCGGGGACCGGATTTTCTTTCCTCCCTGTAAGCGCGGCTACGGACACGCCGTGATTCCGCTTTAAAATTGGATAAGCGTATCGACTTACTCGCCCCGGGATCATCGCGACCGCCAGATTGCTTTCGCGGCTCTCCAGACACCCGCCGTGAATTCTGCCAATTATGCCGCCGGCCGTTCTCATCCGGAAACTTTCCCTTCCCTTTCTTCCCGATTAAAAGCTACGCGGGACGGTCGGCAACTTGCGGCGGGAACTAAACGTTACGGACACCGTGTACATATTTGGTCGAGGAAGATACATGATTCCACTTGGAGAAAAGGGACTATATACGAGCCACTACGAATCAGCCAGCCAGGATTAAAGGTCTACGCACACTAATTATTATGATTATTATTACGCCTTTATTGCTGTACAATTGCATACAGATATTTAGTACACACAGGCACGAAGCATACAGTTTACCGCGGCACTGATACAAATACGATGCAATGCAAAAGGCGAGGTCCAGCTGGAACGCTGTTATATATCTAACCATTAACTTATAACTAGATTGTAGACTGAAACTAAAGCGAAGGATACCTGATGAAAAATGAAAGTTGTAGCAGCACGTTTGAAAGAGGAGACAGATTGAATAGAACGAACATTCGTCGTAAGAGAGTTATAAAGAGACGCAGAGGTATAGGAGAGCGAGGTTTGAAATTTGGCGGGGCATACAGTGCGGCACTTGAATGGGGCCTTGGGACAAAAATAAAAGAATAAATTGAATGTGGTAATAATTCACGTTTTTATATAAATTATTATTTATATATATTACAAAAATATAGTAATAATAATGAAAATTATATTAAAATATTATAATAAAATAAGAAGAGGCAACATCAGTATTAACAAAACACTAAAAACACTAAAGCACAATATACAAAACATAACTAATAGGTACATAATTTTATTGATTTTGTCTTCAACCAAATCGCAGTTACGAATAGATTTTCCTAACAAAAAGGTAAATTACATTTAGTGTAGCAATTTGTAGCAGAAGAAAAATATGTGGTAATTTGATATAATAGTTTCTTGACACAGAGCAATACAAATTACAGGATGATTTGAACCGTTCTTTTTTATACTACTAAAAAAAAAGATTTTTTAAAAGTTGGAAATTAAAATTATACACACCTCTGTTCAAATTATCCATATTAAGGAATAACAAACATTATTCTAAAAAATCACAAACACGAACAAATAATGCACGAGGACTCTAATTTTTAAGTGTCTAGGTTATAAGCAACAAATGATAATTATTGAAACTGTATTAGTTTCTCGGGGTATTGTGCTTTACATTAATATTCCTTATTTTCGGACTAATGGTTATATACAGGATAACTAGATCAAAATTGAACATTGAGTATTTCGATTTTTGTCCATTACGTGCCGCACTGTGGTGCGATGAGAGGGAATAGGCAGTGCTGATTATATAGAAACGTGTGGACAGTGCAGTAACGGAGTGAAAAGACAAATTGGAAGGAAGAAGACAGTAAATGTAAGGAGGAGAACGGCTGGAAAGACTTTTATGAACAAGACAACACAGATGGAGGATCCACCCGTGGCGCACACCGAGCCAGCGTGAATCAACGTAAATGTGCCTTATTTCGGCCCCTACCCAATAGTCAGCCTTTTCGGAAATAAATTGCTTAGAAATATGAAATTAGGAATAAAATCTTATATGTATATTTAAACGAAACAATGATCAGTGTACTCTCTCCTTCGAATGTGGGAAGTTTCATGCCTTTAGCGGTAAAAATATGAACTGCAGAAAGCTTCATTGCGTTGGCGATTGGATGGTTCACTACTGATGAGTCAATTTGAATTAATTTAGTACTATAGGCGACACTTGGAAATAGTGTATACCAACACTGATACGAATTTTTTTATGTTCAAATTTTGAATACGCGATTAATAGCATTCGAATTAACTTTTCGTGAAATTATAATTGCATTTAAACTTAGGTTAGTAAGTATTTTCAAAGTGGCCGACTATTGGCGTTCAAAATATAAAGAAAACTAATAGTCAGCCGTCCCGGCTGGGCACTGGATATTGTTAAGAAATCGCCAATTTGACCAGTGGTCGGCCCTCTAAAACACAAAACGGCTGCCGACTAGACGATTGGTCTAGTAGTCGGCCGTTATAATTTAAATAATTAGAATTTTCAGAAAAAAATAAATTTTTAAATTTTGAGTACACACATCATGAATTTTGAACCACTTAACATTCTGACGATTAACAATACGTATACTATATAGGGTGGCTGATACATAATATAACCTGGTAGAAGAAGCTGGCTGGCTACTAGCATATGAAAAGCTGGAGTTAGGATTTTACTGGCTGACTATTGGTAAAAAGGACGTTTCTGGATATTTTAGATATTTTAAATAAAAATTGTTATCCTATTAAAAAAATCATCCACACATTTGAAAAATAGATACTTTAAAGAATTTAACTGTCGATAACGCATTTAAAAAATTGATTCCCTCAAATGGCCGACTACTGGCACAGTTACCCTAGTGGAGGTACATGATCAAACTTCCAACGACGATATGAGAAACGAAGACAAGAATGTTGCACACGTTGGATGTATCGAGCCAAAATATCGGTTCCACGTCGGTTCAGCGCCGTCTACGGTCCCTCTGTTTCCGTGCGCGTAACTGACACTGACGTCGCCGAGCCGTCACGGAATTGATATACGCGTGCTTAGACCTTAGAGTGTCCGAAGCGTTGATGAATTCCCCGCCGCGGCCGCGGGAAAGGGAAGCTTCATTTTTTCCCCGGGGCGAGCGTAAGTGCGAGTAACGATGTCGAGTCGGCCGACGTGACGCGGGACGGATTCGTTAACTTCGTATTTCGACGGAGTAGTCGGTCCCGTTTCCCCGCGGCCGCCGCGCGATACGATCGTCATTAGCAAGGAAGAAGCAGCCCCCGTCGCCCTTTGTGGATTCTCTTGCGCCTCGTGTGTCCCTCCGTACTAATGGTCTTAACGAACCCGACACTGCGCCCGGTCTGCCGAGGGTTAATACATCAACCGCTCTCCGGTGTGTGGAGCTTGATATTCCGCCACCGCCGCGCCGCACCGCACTGCACCGCACCGCACCGCCGTCCGTGGCGGCACACAGCACGAAGACTTCGATTATCGCCAATTTACCGGCTGGCTCGTGTTTATTCGGTGACCACCGGTGTGCCCTACGGTAATGCGAGCGCCAGGAAATACTGCACAGACCTCCGCTGCGATCGATCGAAATCGCTTGACGAAATTAGACGGTTAACCGACCCCTCCCCCGTGCGCCAGGCCGCCCCTTTTATTCCTTGATTAATTTGTCCTGTCGATTAAGTCTCGTCGATTAATTGGGCCGTCGAGCCAGGCCCTGGCCACCGTTAATTCGGCCCGTCGATTCCTCCCGCTGCTCCCGTCCGCGCACAGGTGCTGGGTCGATGCGTGCACGCCGCTAGACGGGTCTCTCGTTGACGGATTATGGCATCGCGGTGGACGGCCGTTTCGCGGGAGTCGAGGCCGTGGATGGATGATTAAGGTGACCTTTGGCTCGATGGAAGAGCGATGTTGCGGAGGTACGATCGCACGGAGTTCTCCGAGGATTTTCCAGGGTGATACAGGGTTGGGCTAGTGCTAAGGAGATAGGCTAACGCAGCGCTCGGGGGACGTGGAATTAGCTTGGTGTGTGATTGGAAGTACACTGGCAGCTGCCGGGGAACGGTACATTACACTATTTTTCGTACGGTTGGTTAGAGGCGCAGGTACCTGTAACAGATTTTCTGCGCGCTGGAAGGGGCGCTGGACTGTCAGCGGAGTAATGAAAATTAATGGACACGTTACGGGCGTATCGGTTCCTGGCTGCCATTAATTGGACTGTAACGAAACAGGTTAAGCCGCCGGAGGAATGATCCCCTGATTCCGCTAATCGATCCAACTCCCCGTTCGATCTCGTTCATTGGCGGGCTGACTTGTGGCGGCAGGAACGATGGCAACGAGTTAATCAGGCTGTGTCAAAGGGAACTCGATGCCGCGGGAACTTGCGACCCGATGACTTCCAGTTGCTCGATCCACCGATCCGACTCTTGCAGCGTTCCGCGGCTCGACGTTCGCGAATCGCCGAAATTTCAAGGGACATCCGCTGGCCCCCGATTTTTTCGCCGTCAAGCGGTACAGGCTCGCGTGTTCGTAATTTCGTTTGCACCGGAAAGCGACGGTAAATCAGTGACTTAATGAATTCAGCCGTAGAGGCCAGGGGCTCGGAGGATCCCACGCGACCCGCGGAGCCAGGGCCATTTAGAAGAGCGACGAGGCTGGCAGAGCCAGAGGGGGTTATTCGCGGTTATCTTTACGAGTCGAAGAGATACGCCTCCCTTGTCTCACTTGTCCCAAAGGGCAGACGGTGGCCGGGATCGCCTCGGAGGGGTCGGGCCCGGCCGGGGCCAGGAAGTCGGCGTTAAATCTTCCCCGATGTCGAGCTGCCACTGTCCTGGAACGTTCGTTATTCTCGTTAACATTATGATCATTGCACGATGAAACGTGTAATTTGGTAGAGCGGGGGCCCGGGTATGCAGCCGGAACGGCGGCGTTGTATTCTGGTAATGGGCTCGTGAATTGATTCCAGCCGATTTATCATTCCCAAGCGCCGGGGCCGCGTTCGTCCACGCTTCCTGTTCCATGAACGTCACCTTCGCGTTCAACCCGGAGGAGTACCGTTCTCGAGCATTCCGATGTTTTATCGCCGGTTGAGACAAGCGTGTCCACATGAAATATTTACCATCGGTCTTCTAGGAACGCGTGTGAACGCCCGAGGCGCGAGCACGTAACGAGCACGCGTCCCCCGCCTATTTTTGCATAAACTGCTGGACGGAAAGTGTCAATTATAATCCGTGGAAAGAACGGCGCCGCCCGTCTAATTGGGAGGCGTTCTAATTGGGCCGTGTTAAGGTTAGACGTAACGGGCATAGATAAGCCTCCTAGGAGGAACAGGTTATCGCCGTGCCTCCTGGGAATCATTTCTCGATTCGAGGCGTTCGAGCCCCGCTCGGGATAAACTAATAATGTTGCTTACGTAAACCTGTTCAACGTATTTATTGCGCGCGCGCGCGCGGATATGCAAATCCCCCGCGGATGATCGGTACGCTCGCCGGATGGACCGTGAGCGTAAAATATTGATTTAATCAATCCGAGTCATTAAAAACACGGAGTCGCTTTTATTTCCTCGCCGTACCACTCATTAGCCACGTCGAGGGACGACGTTCTCCTTCCTCGAATTATTTCGCCCGGCGGAGAATGAAACGCTGAAGCCGGATTAGCTGTGTACACCGGGTGTCCTTAAGATATTCGGCCAACGAGATCCCGGACTGTTCCCGTTTCGAACGGCAGCTCGGTCGAGCCTCGTGGAATATTCCAGCGATGCACAACAACGACGCGCGCGCGATGCCTGGGAGAAGGTTGCGAGCGCAGCGGCGAGCTGCACGACCTTTCCACTGGCGGGGCAGCGTTTAATTTAAAGCCTCCCTTGCCTCGGCCGCGAAAAATGTCGTCAGGGCATAGTCTCGATCCGACGAGAGGGTGACCCCGGCGCTCTCTGAAGAGGCAGCCGTGTCTAAAGGGCCGTTACAACAAAGCGTGATTCCCTTGAAAGAGGTGTTGTTAAAGGGTTCCTTCGGCGTGTAAGACAGTGCGCCTCGACGCCTTTAATTAAACCCATAAATCAATGTCAATTAGCCCGGTCGCCGGCCGCCTCGTAATTAATTATAATTAACAATTAATAATAGAATAATTAGCGGCGGGGAAGAAAAGTTTCAGCGAGTCACTGGACCGGCTCCCCTCCGCCGCGGCGGCGGCGGCCCTGTCGCGGGCACGGCGACTCGTCCCCGAAACGTAATGGCGCGGGCTGACTTTTAATGAATCCGTCCTCGAGGATCGAGCACGGTCGCTTTATTAAAACGTACGACCGATTACTTTGCCCGCGACGGAACGTCCCTCTTGTCAACGGGGGAAATGCTCGTTCGATCCTCCGGCGAGATAACGCCATCCTTCCGCTGCGACCTATTATTATTCGACGTGGAAGTCCTCGATGCTTTTCCAGGGGGGCCCCCCCGCTTCTTTCCGCGACGGAAAGGGGCGGGCGATGCTCGCGGGAGGACAAACGCGACTCGTCGCGGCGCTGCCCGCGTCGAGGGTTCCGCGGTGTAAACGGCGCGAGTTTCGGACGGTGCCGATGATATTCGAATAAATTTAATGGCAGGGCTTCGCGTCGAGGCGAAGAGGCCCCGTAGGGCCTCGCTAGGCGAGCAGGTGGCCGGTGTGGAGGGGCAGGAACGACCAGCCTGACCGGTTTACATGGCCGGAGATCCGAGAACGCCTCTTACCCTGGTCCTGTGAGAGCGAAGGAGGCGAAGAGAGGCGCATCCACCGGCTCTAGATGTGGTACCAGTCGAGACTCGACTTGGCCTGGGTAGGGGAACGATTGTGAGCGCGCACAATGGTGTTGGTTACGTGCGTGAACCGGGGAAAGGTACCAAAGGGCAACACGCGAGAACGGAACGGAGGATTTTCAGACTCGAGCGTGTCTTCTCGGCGTTGCAGCTCGTTGATCGTCACTGTGACGGCTCGAATCGTGGGATCAAAATTCCTGCCGCTATATAAATGCCGAGAGCGGCGCGCACGACCTACCTGAAAACTTTTAAGGGCACAGGCACTCGCTTTGTACGAACTGGTCGCGAGATTAAATTCTTCATATTCTATCCCGGCGAAATTATATCTTCTCGAGGCTGAGAGGACAATTACTTGATCCGGGGACGGTCCCGAGTTGCAGTTGAAAAGAATGGCGGAAAGACGGGGGCCGTTAATACGCGGAGATGGAAAGAACAGCTTGAAGAGAGTAGACGAGCAACGAGGGAGGTACCGAAAGAGAATAAATGCAGTATAAATGCGGAATAACAGAGGAGCAAGAGAAACGGAATTCCGAGTAGGAGCCGATGCTAGGGCGTCCCAGCTCGTATCGTGGCCCTATCTTCAATTCCCTTTTCCGATTTTCTTCCGATCCTGCATTTTGTTTGCCTCGCTACAGAGGGTCAGGCGTAACGATGCAAATACAATCAAGAGCGGCATGAAATCTATCGAGGACGCGGGACTACGTGTATACTCCCCGGTCCAAAGGAGCGCCAAGATTTCTCTTGTTCCGCGTGCAATCTCGCAAACGAAGCCCCGGCACGCCGCGGGGAAGAGCCGGGCGAGGGTTTGCCAATGGCCACGGTTGTGAATGGTCCCGGCGGCGATCATGATCGCGAATCGCGTGTCGGATCGATCACGCCGGAAGTGTTCGTCCAATTTGCAAAGCGCTCCTCTCGGGACGGGCAAGGTGGAATGCCAAGCAGACAGATCATGTTAAGGAGGCTGAGTGGAATAAACAAACAAGACGTTCGAAAGGCACGGGAGGAGGAGAGTAAAGACGTCGATACAGAAGGACGCTCGAGTAGCAGAGGATCGGGCTTAAGAATAGTAGGAACGAGAGCTCGGGTAGTGGCGGGTGGGCCGAGGGGCGGGTTACGGCGAGGGGGAGAGGAGCAACGAAATGGACGAGTCTTGTTGGGGGTTGAAAGGGGGCGAGCGAGAGGGTAAATCTTAAATAAAGTGATATGGAGTACTTCGGTATAAAAGCTCCATTTCCAGTGCTCCGCCGGCGAATACCTTCAACACGGTGCCAGGGTGGAAACTTTGTAAGGGTTTCCGTTCCTCGCATTGACCTCATAAGGTATCCTTCTTCTCTGCCGCGGAGGCTAATGTTTGCCCCCGACGCCACTTAAGAAATTAAATGACCGATCGCCCCGGGGACGATGGATACGGTTCCATTAACCACTCGTCGATGGAGCGGCGCTCCTCGGACGCTTTAATCCCCGCTTGGAAGATCGAAAGCTCGATAGCCGGTGTTTCGTGAGAAGCTGCCGGGTCCGAGCGCGTTCGGATAGTCTCGTAAGTGTTCCCCGTACGTAGGAGAGCGGCTGTCTCGTCCCGTGAATAATTTAGAGCCCTCGGGCAATTTAATTCCACTTCCGAAGAAGCTTGCTTCCTTTCTCGCTAGATTTCTTCCACGCATTATGCATGAAAAGGGACACATTCCCCGGATCCCTGGAAAGGACTCGAAACGCCTCCAAAATCTTCATCGCGGGCACCGTTCGTCGCAACTGTTTCCCCATTCGTCAGAGCCGCGGCTCCTACGACCTCTCCTACGCGTAATTTTTCACGT
Organism: Andrena haemorrhoa; assembly: GCA_910592295.1. Lineage (NCBI taxonomy): Eukaryota > Metazoa > Arthropoda > Insecta > Hymenoptera > Andrenidae > Andrena > Andrena haemorrhoa. The sequence goes on from OU342943.1 coordinate 20,479,818, forward strand.
CCCCTACGTGTGCCTGCGCGCTTCTCGCGGCCTTTATCTCCGACGATCCTTATTATCAGCATCATCAGTCAATGCGTGTACGCGCGATGGGGCCAACTCTCGCCAGTGGCCGCTCGTTAAGCCCGCGAAAGCGTCTCTCTCATTACGTCTCCACGCTTCTTTGCCCCCCCCGCCCGTCACCCCTGGCGCCCTCCCTTTGCCCCCCTTTGACCCCTCTCGTTCAGGCGATTTTCCGTTTTAATCGTTCTTTTTCAATCCTCCTTGCGCGGCTGCGTGTCGTGTCACTTTGGCCCCGGTAATTGATATCTGGTACGCAGCAGTGTGCAAGCTCGGCGTAGCGTGGCGCGCGGTTTAATTGGGACGGCTGTGCAGAGGAGGAGAGGCGGCGAAACGACGGGGGAGGTCGCCTCTTATATTGGATCCGCCGAGAGGATCGCTACGTTATAAATACAGAGGGCCGGGGCATTATTCGGCTACCCTGCTGCTAATTGGAGTAACTTTGCCTCCTCGAACCCGATTGTTTACCGTCCTGGGGGTACACGGGGAGCGGAGGCGGTGGTGGTGGTCGGGGCGGGATTGACGCGTGTCAAGCCTTCGGAACGTCCGTTCTTTGCCCCGGCAAGAATAGTAATTATCGTGGGACGACGGCTAACCGATGCCCCGGCCCCCGGACGACCAGGACACCGCCAGGTGGAATTGCGTTTTTCAGGGTGTCCGCGGCGGACGGTTTTATATATTCAACGGCCCGGCCCAGGGGGATGTCCTTACCCGGGGGAGGGAAGCGGGCCTTATGCCAGGCTTTATGAATAAAACAACATCGGCGATTGCGGTAATTGGAGGGAACGGTTAATTGTTCTTTTCGCCTGGCCGGCTCCGCGCGGTATTTCGGGGCACCGGAAGTGTTCGGTAAGGGCCGCCGAGCGCCGTGGATCGGGAGAGATGAGTGTTCTGCGGTCGACGGGAGAAATGGCTGGGTCTGTCTTGAAGAGGTAATCTTGTAAGTGGGCGAGCTTTCGGGCAGCAGTCCTCCTTTCCTCGCTCCGACCGAATTTCCGTTCCACTTGCACTCCCATTTTTTCCTTCGACGCGCACACACACGGACCTTCGAGTGCGCTCCTAATCACTTCGTCCGAGTACCTTGCGCTCCCAAGTGTACACTGCCGGTGGTCTCGCTACGAGAAGAGTATCTCTCTCTCTCTCTCAGCCTCCTTTATCTCCGGAATCTCGAAAAGATAGCCAGGAACGCGACAGCCGAGCGTTGGAATCGGTTTTCGGGGCAGCTGCGTATACGGCATAAACCGGGGCTTCGTTTTAATTAGCAGTAAACAGCCTCCATTAAGCCCGTAGCAGTAAATCACCTACACTTATAGCGGCCCCGAGCCTCTTTCCCTCTCCGGGGCAACGAGCTTGGCATCTTGGACTGCCGCGGGGGGGAAACGGCGAAGGGAGGAACACGGCGAGAGGATCGGGCGATCGGGGGACGCTGGAGGGGTGTACATTACATTTCAATTTGGATCTGTCCGTCCTTCTTGCGAGAGCGGCGGAGACGAGCCACTCTACGGGCATGGACCGATTCGCCTCGCCCCGAAACGGGGAAGCTTGCGAATTTTCCTGGTCCTCGAGCAGCATCGGTACACCGGCGACGCGGGACGGGGAGAAAGAGGCGTCTGTGCCAGCTCCCCTCTGCGCCTCTCGCCCGCGAGAGACAATGGGAGCACGTGAAAGTTGCCGTCGCGCTTCACGGTCCCTGGAAGAAGCCAGGCAGCGGAGCTTATGTTTTAACTTCGATTATTGATTCCCCGTGTCGCTCGTTTTTTTCCCGCCCTCCCCCGATGCCTAGCATCGATCCACCTCTCCAGGACCCTCTGTCCTCCCCGCGACACCTAACTTCACGGTCCTCCTAATCTTTTGCTCGTTATTTCCTGGCTCCTCCGAGAGGCGGATACAGAGAGAGAGAGAGAGTGAGTGATATCGCTGAATTGATCCCGCGTTCGCGTTTCAAGTTTATCGCTGACAGTCTCTTCTTACTTCTTACACATTCCATATTGGGCGCGAGCAATCAACGCAACGAAGCTGGTCGACGAGGCCTTAACGAGCAACTTTTCCTTTCCGCAGGCAAGAGCAACGCCGTCCGTTTGGACACGGGTGCAGCAGGTTGCGTCGAAAATCACAAAGTCCCTCCGTCGTAAACTGCCTCTCGCAGAGATCAATACAGAGAGAAAGAGAGAGAGAGAGAGAAAGAGAGAGAGAGACGCGGGAGATGGTAAAAAGGAGCAAGAGAGGGAGGGAGAGAGGTCGGTCTGCTGTAAGTGAACCGACGATATACGATCCTGCAACTTCATCTCGACCTCTTCCATGAGCCGGGGGTCGGAGGTCGAGGGCTTCGTCAAGTCAGGAACCCGTCGATCCAGTTTGTGCTTGGAATCACGGTCCCGTTTTCACCTCAAAACCCTTGAACTCGACCCGAGAGCCGAGACGCTCGCGTGTGCGCGCGCGCATCATTCCACGCACGTAACCCGGCGAAGAAAAGCGAGGATCGTCGCCAGTTTCAAATTTACCACGGAAATTTACCAGTTCGGTACACCGCCACTCGTACCTGCTCCTTTTCGTCCACGATGGCGCGTAAATTAAATTCAATCGATCCAAGGATTTCTGGGAATCTTCCTTCACGTAGCTCGATGTTTCGCGTTGCCTCGCGGGGAGACGGGAGTTTTCTAGCTTCCTAGGTGCGGGCGATCGAACCTCGGATTAATATTGATTGGATAATGACCTTTCTTGGGTAGATGAAAGAAATATTTGCGAAGGAGCCGAGACAATTTCCAGGTCTTTGAATACATAGCGCTCTGGTTTCAGCGTAGAGAATTACTTTTGCGCGCGTGTCGTACAATTTCTTTCGATTTCACGGCCTCGAGGGCCCACGGTGTTGCCCTCCTCTATCCTCGTCGACCTGGTAAGCGTCAATGTAGCAAATTCTTATTACCGACGGAATCGGCGTGTTCGAAGAAAGAAGGCGAAGAAGGGAAGGCTCGAGGGCCCCCTCTGGCTTTATGCGGCCTCACGGCCGCAATGGAACCCTTTGTGTGCCCCCCCCCGGGCCCAACAAACGGGCCTTTGTCCTCCAGCAAAAGAGGGGGCAAGGGGGGACGCAGGACGGAAAAATTCTGCTCCAACAAATCGAATCTATCGTTTGTTTAGTTTCGCGATTTCAAAGGCACCCCTGTTCGCGGCGTCGATTCTGTTAGCTCAGTTGCTCCCGTGTGTTTTCAAACACGAGCCAGGGGCTGCGGCTTTTTATTCCCTCGTTTTAATTGCCGAAGATTACGGTGCACCCAGCGACGCGTAATTTATGCGGGCGGTTTTTCGACGGTCCTCGAACGAAATGCTGAAACCGAAGGCTCGCGTGTCGTTACGGAAGTCGATTTTAATGCGATCCAACTCTGTAACACGTTCGAACTTTGGCCGCGCGCTCTCGTGACATATTGGATTTCGATATTACGGCATTCTTGCTCGTTTCGTATCCGATTTGTGTCCCCAAATTTACCCAGAATTCTGTCTCGTACGATTTCGTCGGAACCTATTGGCTAAAATCAGCTTCAATTAAAATCCCGCGGTGCCTGCCTCGCTCGAAAACTCGAACAAGTTTGTGGGTGTCCGAAATATGCGTGGACGCGTCGTGCCTGTCACGTGTTTCGCGTTCGAAGCTCTTCGTCGAAGAACGATTCGGTTTAATCGATAAACGACTTTTAGACGAAGGAGTCATTTTGTTCGCTACCACTAATTGTAATAGTTCGATTAACGAGACCATGGAAGCAAGATGAAGTTTCCAAGTTCTTTTCACTGAGAAAATAAGAAGATCAGAGGCCAGAGGAGGGAAAGGGACATCCTTTGCTTAATTCGTTCCGCGTTTTATTGCCCGATGAAAACACGGTCGCTTTGTGCCCAGTAATAATTCACATGGGTCCGTTGTTCCCGCTCGTTAAGATTTTCCTTTGAAACGACCGACTCTGTTGCATCAGCTGACCGGCCAATTTAATGGCGTCTTCGTTAAAATGACTCCGTCGCGGAGACCCGGGGACCTCGCAAGGGCAACATTATATCAGACCCTTTCTCGCGTACCGAGATCGACAGAAGTTCTTTTCCAGGAGTTGTGGCCGACGACGGAACCTTTTACCCTACCCCTTCGCCGCGACTTTCAGTGGAAGAATCGCAGATTTTCGCGGCGCGCGAAACTTTCTCGAAATATATAGGCGCTTTTAAGTCGGATTAGGCACCGCGGCAGTGAAATTAGACGGCGGCGCTGAGCCTGCTGAATATTCATCGCGGGAGCTCGCGAGATTTCTTGGCGAAACTGTCTTAGAACGCTAAATCTTGGAAATATTCGTGGTTGTTTGTAGCGTCGCGGCTGGGGAACGTTGGGGCGACAATATTTACGACGAGGCACACTCCTTTCCGCCCGGAGCCCTTACACAAATTAGGATCCCGTTGCTGCGGCGATAAATGATTATCGCGCGGTTTTGCATCGGAATGAGTTGAAACAGGAAAGCAACCCCTGTTTCGCTGCATCTGTTGAATATCTGTTCCCAAAGCACAGAAACCACACCCCGGCGTGCTTCAGCCCCCGGAACGGCCTGATTTCCTTACGTCCTCTCGGGCCGGGGTGGCAGGGAGAATCGAGTGTCCGACCCGTGGCCTCGAGAAATCATCGCCCTCTCGCTCAACTTTCCAGCCGGTCGGAGCCTCCTCGGCGGGCAATTCTCGGCGAAGCGTCGGCGCGACGTGACTGCGTGGTGCCGCGGGGGATGGGGGTTGTCTTTTCCCCGGGAGACCGCAAAATCCTCGCTGGCAAAATACAGGCCACTCGAGCGTCCCGCTCGTGGAAGCACGCCGCCCGGAGTCCGGGCTGAGAATCGTGAACAGAGGAAGGCGTCGTCGTCTTGCAGCTAGCGCACGTGCTGCTCGGCAAAGAGCAAGTTTCTTTCGTTAAAGGGGGCGGCGTGGCGAGACAGAGGGTGAGACAGGGGGGGCGAGAGGCGGGGGCGGGAGAGGAGGGTGTATCCACGGCCGATAATCCCTCCGGTGTTTTTCTTTTCCGTTCCCCGACCACGACCCACTTATCCCGGCATCGTAGAAGACCTCCAACCCTCTCTACGGCCCGTTTTATCGGGTGTCGCCGCGGGTTATCGTCGTGGTTGCTGCCACGGAGGGTGAAAAAGGGGTTGAGCTGCCGGGCTGAAGCAGCAAAGCCCGGGGTAGTGTGAGGTTGCTACCACCTGTTGGCAGGACAACGTCTTAGCCTCCCCCTTCTGCGCCGCTCCTCATCCTCCTTCCCAGACACTCTCGTTTCCTTCTTCTTCCACCCCCGGTGGTCGTCTTCGCCGCTGTTTTTTTTCCCTTCCGCTTCTTCCTCCTCGTTTCACCGCGTCGTTCTGCCGCGTCCCTCGGCGTGGCGCGAGCCTCCGTCACGACTCCCCGCGAGCACGTTCCTCGTCGGGGGATCCTCGGGGCGCAAATTAATAGTCGAGCCCGAGCGTGGCGGGGTTGAAGGAACGTTTCGGAGAATCATGAACGCGTTAGGGTCGGCGGCAGATGATCGTTCGTTCATTTGCCGAGATGATGCGTGCCGCGAGATTTCCCTCGTTCTATCATGCTCCCGAATCCTCCCTCTGCGAATGTCCCGCTGTCGCGTAAATGTCGAGGAGACGGTCGGTTCTAGTCGCACTTTCGCATACAAGCGTGCACCTACATTTATTTCCCGCGTAATTCAATTACGCCCGGCGGCTAATTGCGACACGAGTGTTTAGTATAGCCAAGGCGAGGCTGTGTCGGTGCTCCATCAAGATCTATCAACCTGTTTGCGTCGGTGCACGGTGCTCTGTGTTCCGCAACGGAGAAATACGAGCACGTGGGGTGGGCGGTGGGCGGCGGGAAAGGGTGAGGCGCGGTGACCCGCTATGAGGTCCGGTAATGACACCACTCGCTTCTCCACCGTTAGTATTTGATATCACGACACGGTAATGCTCCCGTGCATCCTAGTCCGCAAATGGATCTTGACGAGACTAGAGCGAGCATGTCACCCGACGAACGTTGGATATCACTATTTACGGTTCTACCCCCCGCCGCGGAAAGCGTTGGTGTATGGCTAAACGATAGTAAACGATAACTGGGATTTCCTGGTACTCGTACGTTCAAAATCGAAGTATAGAAAGCGATTTCCGTTTTCATTGCCAAAATGTCCCCCCAATTTTCGGCTATTCGACATCCGCCGAATCTCCCCGTCCCCCGACCACGTAGCCGCATCCCATTTCAAACGATCCAGATCCTCGAATCCCGAGGCGCAGTTCTGGGCAAGCTTCTCCGCCCCGAGGCCAAGGGAACGTATCGGTTTCAATCGCAGAAGACGCCATTGTCCGAGCTGGGAACTCGACCGCGATCGTTCATTGTTACCTGTCCGGAGTTCAGTCGAAGCGGAGATGCAGGCCTGCACCGTTCCCCGTCATCGGCCGTTGACGTCGTAATAACGATCATTCATTATGCTGCTGGCACCCGTTTGTCCGAGTGTATCCTCCGTGGCACGGCGAGAACCTTAGGACGGGTATCTGCTAGTCATTCGTGGCAATGAGCGGCCAACGAGAACGCGTCGGGGGACCACCGTGTTCTTTATTTGCCCATTTTTGTGCCGTTTACCTCTCCATTCATCCCCACCCGCCTTTTTTTTCCCACCTATCGTTACCTGTCGCTGGTCTCAATTAGAGCGAGGGGAACCGTTGAACCGGCCGCGCGTGGGCTTTACGAGGACCCAGCATGTTGAAATTGATTTAAGGAAAAAGTTTCTCTCTTGGTTGCGCAACCGGGGCCCTGCTGCTACGGATACGAGCGTGGGTTGTGTTTCAATCGTCGTGTCCCTGTTCAAAACCGGGGCCCCGGATCGTTCGCGTTCGCATCGAAGGCGAGCGGCTGCGTTGATAGCGGCACCTCCATTGTCTTTGGAATCGAAGTCTCTGGACGAGCCATTTGTTCACATTGAGATTTTGGGTCCACTGATTTTCTCTGTCGGAGTTACTATGGTTGGAGACCCGCTCGAGGTCGCAGTGAATCAAGTTTGTAATGGGATAGTAGGGGCGATCGCCAGAGGTCCGTCGAGAGACTCCAGGACGTCAACTTTGGTTCAGTCACTCTCGCCCCAGCCCATGAGAGCGAATTCCATCGCTTCTGTGTTCCTCATTGTAAACACAAATAGAAAAGCTGGGGCCCCAAGCCTGGCTATTGTGAGCGGGAGACTCTTTGTTGTTTTTTCATCGAGCCACGGAGGACCTTAAGGCCCTTCGGCTTTGCAGCCATTCACCGGCAACCGAGCGGAAGTCCCATTCCATCGAGTACGCTTCGCCTACCGTTTTCCCGGCTTCTCTCGCCGTTGTAATCCGATTCTTCGGGGTCCCCCGCTTTTAAATACCCCCGTCGTCGGCAGTGAGTTCAGGGATAAAGAAGCATTCCCGATACTCCGTCAAAATAGTCGATTATGAGAGCGTAACGCGGGAAGAAAGCCTGGCGAAGCTTCGACAATAAAGCCGCGACTTCAAATTGAATTCGTTGAAAGAGAATTTTCTATTTTGCCCGAATTACTGTATTCGGAGGGCAGCGGTATGCAAATAGAATAATTTCCCTGAAAGCACGCAGATGTTTCGCGACGATCGGAAATGGAGGGGCGAAATAGTCTCGGCGGTCATCGGATTCCGACCATCTGGCACGGCCGCCTCAGTTTTTACATAATTGCCGCGCGTAATCCCTCCGATGCAAATTAATTTTTCCACCGGTCGGTCGCCGAAGGTTTATCGGACGGCGATCGACGCGATACCAGTAATTACTACGGAGAAAAACCATTGTCGCACAGAGATTATTAATCAGCTGCGACATCGGAGGAGATCGCATCTGACAACTGTTTTCCTTTTTTAAGTGACTAATCAGACGTTATCGGTTATTACAAAAATACGAGTGGCATAATTTCAGATAGGCGGATAGATAGCGAACTTTATTATTACTATTATTGTCGGACGTGAAATCTGAACGCGCGCGAAATTAAACTTTTCAACGGGCAGCTGACTATTCTAAGCTTCTAGAATCCACCGTTCGCGACCAAGGGGTTAGCTTCGGTTCATCCAAGAGGTCGGCCGCGACATCCGCGCGCATTAACGATCCTAGTGGCGTTTTTATTGCCGCCGATCCTGGGCGATAAAAAGCCCCCCGGCAACTTGTTTCCAGAAATCGGTGGCGAGCTGCAGGTCCGCGGCTGGCCCCCAGGCAGAGGGAAGAAGGACAAATTGTACGCGGGCAAAGTTTACGAGAAGCGTAAAACGGCCGTAAAGATCTCACGAGTGCGTATTAATGCCCCCACTGTGTACACTGTTATCGCGCCATTATGGAAATTCATTAATGCCCCGCACGGAACACCGGGCATTCCTCGAGGATCACCTACTTCAGCCACTTAGATACGAGATGATTTACGGCCCACTAAAGCGTTATCATCGTGGCCGATATATTGAAACTTCTCGTAGAAATCGTGGGACCCGCGCACCGCCGGGCATCGCAGCCAGCGGTGTGCATTCAGCGCTGATGACCGAACCAATTAAATCGCTCACAATAACCCAAACAAAGCCCCGCCGTGCGATCAACCACCCCGCATCACGGCGCGGCACCGTAAACGCACCATCGCTCGAGGAAGGCTTTGGTTCCGGGCGTCGTGCACCCTGGTGGGAAAGTACGACGTGGCACTTCGTTCATGGGAAGCCGAACCATATTTACTTACAAAAAACGCGGCACTTCTTCATCTGCTCAGCGATCGTTGAACATATGTATACTTGAATCCCGGAGCAGGGCGCGCAAGTGGAACTGCCTAAAAATGGTCAGACCCAGCCAGAGGGTTAGCAGCGAGCGACCCGTTCGGAGCGGGCCGAGAAAAACGAGACAGATTCGATGCTCACCGACGAATAATGATCGAGGGAGGGCCGGGGGAAGCCGCGAGTGACTCGGGGCGCGAGCCGTTTAACGAGCACCGATAAAACCGTCCTCGACACTGAGACGACACGTGACGAGAGTCTGGCGGAGCGGTTAAAGCGGCTGGGATCACGCCGGGGGACGATCACCGTGGTCGATAAGAAATCGCTCGGAAAATTGGCTTATTCCGATCGACCAGCTCCGTATCTCCTCTCCCTGCTCCTCTCTAATGCTGACAAACGACTCTGTCGGAAGTGCCGAAATACCTGCGCATACCAGCCAGCAAAGTGGCCGGTTCCTCGACGCGTACGGAGGAGAGAACACTCCACGTCGATCCTCTGTCCGACGATAATGGACACCGTTAATCGAGCGAACGTTTTTCCCATCGTTTCGGATGCAACGGCGGATCCACCAAGCCGTTTAACCGCCTCGAACGAAACCGCCGGGGCGGTTGGTGGGTTCCTGCTTTCGTTAGGAGTGTTTGCTCGATTGCCCCGGTTTTTTGCAAGCTGGTGTAAACGGCGCGAGGGAGAGCTCCCGAGGAGATCTCCGCGCGTCGCTGCCTATGGCGAATGATTGATATTGTTAATATTGATACGTTCCGTACCTACGCGTGTCAAGCATCGACCACTTGGAAGCCACCTGTACACAGCTCGACCTCTCGAACCTGTGTCATAATCGCTTGATCCGAACGGGCTGACAGAGTAGCCTACTCATCGCTGGGAGTGTTTCTATTTGCGTCCCCGTGGCTTTTTGTCGCCTTCGTAGCCTATATCCGCTGCGAACGTCAGAATGGCCCTTGTGCAGACAGTTAAATTAATAGTAACATAAATCAGCCGGTGATTGATCGACGCGCGACGGTGGCGTGCGACGAGATGGAATTTGGCATTCATTTTCCAGCTCGTGTTTACTCGGCCCCCTTTCAATGTCGCCTCGAAATCCTACTAATGGTCGCGACGTCCAATTTCGATTATTCTTGCTATTAATTACAGTGGTTTTAGGCGAAAGAAGCACGGCGCTACTCGCCCGCCGAGTTTACGCTGCGGCGCGTATTAATCTCGCAAACATCCGCCTACGTGACGCCAAGCAGCACGGGCTCTCCAACGTTGCGCAACGCATAATGAACCGTATTTTGTATCATAATCAATGGACTATTGATCGCGATGATCGCCGATGGGCCTCGCCGCCTTCCAGGCAATAATTCACGGGGAAAAAGGAAAAGGGCGGGCGTCGCGATGCGATTAATCTGCAATCAAGACGGCGTTGTAACTTGTAATCACGCGTTACACTCGACACCGTAAGTGAACCATTTCGAGCGATTACCGGCGACCGGGCCGGGCAGTTGGCTCCGATCTAAACGCGCCCGGGTAGATTTATGCAGCCATTTTCTATCAACAGTTACTTCATTAGCGGATACAGACGGGCGAGATCATATTTTGCGATTGCGAGCCGTTCCTGCGAGACGCGCAGCACATTATTCTGTATCGGCGCGGAATTAGCAGCGTTTCTTGCGCAATCATTCGCCTTTTAGAGCCCCGCGAGCGTTCCCGCCCTAGCAATGGATCAACGGCTCCGGGATCCGCGCGCCTTGTATTCTAAATTAATTTCCACGCGCGCCCCGATTCACCGCGAAATTCGACGCGTTCAACTTCCACAGCCATCGGATTAAATATGATCGAGCGCGCGGCTACACGCGGTCGTATCGAACGAAAGTTGCTGGCAGCAGGTAGGACGGTGCTGATTCTGGGGCCGCGCGATTTTGCAACTCCTATCGATGACGACGACGCTTCGCCGATTTCAGGGGAGGCGGGTATTTGCAGGAACGCGGCATCGTTCCAAGCGGACTCCGCTGCGACAAGGTGTCACCGTGTCTGCAGTTCGTGGAAAATTAAATTTCATGCTCGGAGTATCCGCGTTTAGGTTTATAAATATTGGATTGGCCGGCGGCCAGTTAGCGGCTAGAATTATCAAGGGGGACATCATCGACGACCACGTCTGGCAGTCGCTGAAATTACGTAATCCTCCGTCGGATCGAAGCGATTGAGTACCAGCTGGAATGGAAAAACACCGTTTGATGGACTTCGCTGTCCGGGGATACTGAAGGTGAGCGCGAGAGCTCGCGTCTCTTTCTCAATGAATTCCGAATCTGTGTCACGCGGGACACTTGTCAGCTTCCCGTTTCGCGGAGTCCATCCACCGGATGCAAATGCACCAATGGAAGTCGTTAAGAGCATCGTATAATCGCGCAGCGTTGGGGCCCCTCTTTCCCATTAAGGAGCTCCGATCGAACAGCCATTAGGGCTGTTTTATCGCATCACGGCCAAGATGCTAGTGCAAATTTCAATCGTGCGTTACACGGATACGTGCCGCCATTAAACCTGTTGCGGTTACCGCCGGCTTTCGGGAGCCCCCGGAATAGCTTTATCGTGTCTTGCCTCGGACCCAGCGCAGTTTCCACCGAGATAACGCTATCCCTTCACTCTGTAAGATAATCTTATTGCCGGCGTGCATCTAGCTATTGTCACGGATAGGTAGTTTCCGCGTGTCTTCGATGGTACAGGGTGTCCGACGACCGGTGGCGCAAGGGGCGGCGATTCTACGCGAAAAGAGAGGTCGAGAATATTTAATGAAAATCTACAATGAAATAATTGCGTTCCCTGCCGTGGCTGCAGAAAATTGTGAACGCAGCGGGTTCAAAGGATCCGCGAATTTTAATTGGCAACGTTTTCCAACATCCCAGCATGGAGATGTCAAATGACTCGCGTCGTACAAACAGCAATCCCCGAAAGCTCTGGCCAAAATAAAGTTTGCGCGCAAACTGTACCGGGCCATAGAGGGGCCCGCATAGTTTTGTGCAAACACGTCCAGCCGTTTATGTACTTCCTTTCGTGTAACTCGTATCAGATGATATTCGAAACGAATTCCCGCCGTCTAGTTTCCAGCGGATTAAATTCAGTGGCCGGAATACGTTCGAGGGCCGCGTTCTGTAAACGAAACGATTTTCGTCCGCGGCCCCACCAGCGCCCCCTCGGTGTAACGCGTCCCGTGGCTGGGCTTCTCTGTCCGTGAAATTCCCGACTATAAATCGTATTTTTTCCAGCCGGCCGCGGGGGTATACGTGTCGTAAACAAGCGGCTTCCGCAACGCGCGCGCGCGCGCTCCACGAAGGAGAACCTGTTCGCGGTGAAGAGCCACCGGAGGCGTAATTAAAACGCGATTAAAAAAAAAGGAACCAGAGGGAGCGTTAAAGTGTCCCGTGGCAAAGTAAATACCCTTTGGTGAACGGACGCTTTTATGGAGCGGAGGAACCGGAGAATCGGGGCCCGGCCGATGAACGTGGAATCCCATTTTTGTCGGAAGATGCACCCGATCACTGTACACTTTTATGGAAGTCGTAAACGGTGCCGGGACGCGGAACGAACTCGATCGCTAAGTAGGACAGGGGAGTACGAGCTTACGCGGTGTGAATAAACTGCGGGTAGAAGCCGCTTCGGACGAAGCGGGGAACGGCTTGATGAACTTGTATCGTAGCAGACTAATAACTCGATGGCCCCCAGCAGACGAAGATCGAATTTCCCTGTGCTCCTGTTTAGATCTCACCGGATAGCCATTCGACCGGTCGAGCGGCCGCGTCCCAAGGCAAAAGTGCGCCCCAGGGTAGAAGGCGGAATTAGCGATGCACCGCGAAAATCAGCAAGGGAGAGTGCTTTCCACGAGCGTCTTCGGCGATCCCCCCCAGCAGGTGTGCGGTTGGCGAGGCAGTGGGATTATCGGTCCCACGGTGAGACCTACGGGTCTCCATCGGCGAGTTCCTCGGGTGCCCGTTAACGGGCGTCGTTGTCGACGCTCGCCGCCGTCCACCGTCGCCGTTAATTCCGCGTTACACCGTGTGCGCGCCGCATCGCCGATTACCCACACACTTTTCTGGCCGGGCCACGCACACAGGCCCACGCGGGAGAGCCGGACACGCCAGATGGCGGCGCGCCCACGCGGTGAAAGTCGCGGTAATTGATTCCGTGCTCTTAAGACATCTCGCAGCGGAGATCCTGCGGCGAGATTAAGCGCGCGAGAGCGGATCGCCTGAGAAACACCGTTCTTGCTCGATAGAAATCTAACGGGCAGGGATTCCCGCGACCGTTACGCGACGAAATCGCTTCGAAAAACGAGCGAGGATAACCGAGGGAGGATAACCGCGGCGACACCGGACTTACACCCTTCGTCTTCGCGACGGAGCACCTCGTTGGTCAATCGCAGTACCAAGCCAGAGCGTGTAGCCGCTCGGTTCCTGGTGTTTTCGTTCGCGCGGTCGAGTGGTCTGCCGATGCCTCGACACCCTGATTCGAATGGTTGCTTTATTTTTTTATCATAACGATGAGTCGACCGCGACCACCAATCGGGCAGGGAACTCGATAAGGAAACACGGTGTTGTTACTGTAAGGCTGCTTCTTCGGGGATGTTTGCTTTTGGCCCAGATTGCTGGCGTTTGATGGAAGAGCAAAGGAGAAAGTTAACAATCTGGGAATCGTTATTCCGCGGGGTTGTAATTATTTGCGATCAGTTCTGAAGTGTTCGAGACGCTTTGGAGCTTCCGTTTCACCTCGGCCGTGTAAAATAATAGCTTTGACGATAATCGAGACGGTAATTTCGAGTGCGCCATCCAGCGCGCGCTGAATATATTACGTCCAATAAATTCGACAGTAGGAAGTGTCAAAAGTGTCGATTGAACGCGGCCGGGCCGCTCTGCTCCACAATAGACACCAAATGTCGCGTTCAAAATTGAAAGCTAAAACGCGTTAACAACATTCCGGCCATCTGAATCGATTGTCGTAACGGCAACAACGAAACTCGTATTACAAACACTGCAGGAGCACGTAAATTTGGCGTGTCGCGGTCAGAGACGGGTTGTGGTGCAGCATTTCGAGTAACCCCGAAATCTGATGGACCGCCTGCGCGAACGCCACTTCAGAAAATGCCGCAATTCGTGTATATAAAAATCATCTTTAGTAGCAGTGACGCTCTTAGGGGAGAGGGACGGGTGAGCCTGCCACCCCCGAAGAAGGAGCTTTGAAAAAAGAAAGCAAAATGGATTTTATTCTTTAAATAAATTTATATGATCATCTAAAGGATTTTCTGCATTAAATCTGCATTAAAAATATTTTTATCCGTTCAGGATAAAAGGGACAAGGGCAAGAGCATGTGCGTGGTACGTACTTCGTGGTAGACATACCTATGCATTGCGAAGCAAGGAGAGTCAAAGAGATTGCAAATCCAGCACTCGTCAATAGGGCGGAGCGAAACTATATAGGCGAAAATTTAAATTTGAATTTTCAGTTGGCCTGGATGCGGGATAGTTGTCTTTTGATTAACCAAAAGCAACTGTAAAAAAAATTTGGAAAAATAATCATGTCTACAGGTCCTTGTTCTCCTAAAAATGATCATATAATGTAGACATGAGTATTTTTCCAAAATTTTTTTTCAGTTGTGTTTGGTTAATCAAAAGACAACTATCCCGCACCCAGGCCAACTGAAAATTCAATTTTAAATTTTCCGCTCCGCCCTGTTCGTCAACTTCCATATCGTCACACTTGAAAAGCCGCGAAGCGATACAAGAAGATCGTCATCCCCTGGCGAATTTCGCGCGGAAATGCAGCGTCCATATTCGGAGCTGTTCTTTTTACACGGTGACCCACAGCGAGCCCCTTCAGCCTCGTTCGGCTCGTTAACCGGGCATAATGATCATTCGATTACGGGCATCGCGGGCGTAATTCAATAACGATCCCCCCAGCCCGGTGCACGGTTTAAGCGTAACGCTGCGACGCCACGGTGAAGCCGCGCGGGGCGGCTGCCGGCCATGACGATGACACTCGTCCCGCGTAATCGGTCATTACGGCCGATGACGTGCGTTTTGCGTGAGACTGCGGCCACCGCGTTAACTTTGTTAACGTTCGAACGAGATTCCCGTTGCATTAGCGGCTGATGGACTGCCCTGACCGGCCGCGCGCATTAATCTTGCCTCCTGGCGGGGCTGGTCGTGGCTCGAGCCGAGAGGGCGACGCTGGAAATCCTTCGCTCCTTCGGGGAACGGCGCACTTGACTCTGCTCGAAAGCACCGGGCGAACGTTGCCGGGTCGAAGGGTCGCGTTTCATTTTCTGCTTTTTCTCCGCTCATTTACGTGGAGTAGTTCGAGGGTCGCGCGCGAACAGTAACTTCTACGTATATGTATGTAACGCGACGGATGCTCCAGTTCCTTTTACGTTGCTTCCCGATTTTGTGCGTCGGGGAAGCAACGCGGCGGTATCTGACGATGGTCTAATAGATTTTTAATTCTGTGTGTTGCAGGTAAGGAACTCTTGTACTTGTATCGCCTTCTTCCTTGAGGAGTATCATCGGAGTCAAGGTGTAAGTAATTTTTTGTGTTATCGGTGGAAGTGTAGAGACCCGAGAAAGGTAGTTTTCAAAGTCGAATGTTCTCTTGTTTTATTAATAACACTAGTTTACAGCCATTTTGCGCAAAAGGTGCCACTATTTTTTTTCTTATGGAAAATGACCCGCTGATGCCGAAAATGAGGTCTAAAATTTTTTTCTACGGATACGTTTTCGAGATATCGGTAGGAGAACTTTTTACCTGCCTGTCTATGAGGTGATCTCATATAATTGCGAATATCTCGTGTTGCGAATAACCGATATGGTCGACAATTATCTCGAATTAAATATAATTGCATCACCAACAAATTTACAAAAGAATGACTTTTTTCACATATTTCCATCGATTTCATCCGAACTACTGAACCGATTTGAAAACATTGTCAGGTAAATTTGTTGGAGATTCAATTATCTTTTACTTGAGATAATTGCCGACCATATCGGTTATTCGCAACACGAGATATTCGCAATTATGTGGGATCACCTCTTTGACAGGCAGGTAAAAAGTTCTCCTGTCGATATCTCGAAAACGTATCCATAGAAAATTTCTTAGACCTCATTTTCGGCGTCAGCGTGCCATTTTCCATAAGAAAAAAATAGTGGCATCTGTGGCGCAAACATTTTTTTTTTATTTTGTAAACTAGCGTAGTTTGTTGATCCTTTGCAATCCTCAAATAGCGACTGGGAATAATTAAGCTAATGGAAAGATATCTTTAGGGAAAAGCGTAATGCCCAACATCTTCATTTTCTCTTGAATCTCTGGGAGCTCTGCTTCTCATAACCCAAGCCGCGCATTAAACGTCCCGGGTCGCATTAAAAAACTGGCTTCGCTCGGTTATATTTGTTAAACAGTTGATTACGAGTCATCAGTGCGCAATCAATCTTCGGAACGCGAGCAGGGTAGATGAACCTTGAGGAAGTGGCGTAGAAACCAGGAACTTCTTCTACACACTCGCTTCGCTGAGAGACTGGTTCTGTTACACGCCACGTTCCCCATTGGCCGTCGATTTTTACGGCAATTATTCTCGATTTGCTCGTTTGTTTAATCATTATCGAATCATTTGTTCGAAATAACGGGGATATCCCCGGCGTACAGTTATTCCAGCGGTCTGTGCGCGAAGTAGTACGTATTCTTGCACGCGCGAACCAACACGCCCGAGCAACTTTGTACGATTATACGCCACAATTTACAGTTTTCACCCGATCAAAAAGGAAACGAGGCCTAATAATCGAGCCTGTTGCCGGGAACCTGTAGCCATAAATCTATCATTACGCAATCATCGATAATTGCGGAATCAGAATACGAGGAGGGTGGTGGTATCGAAGTAAGTGCCTGGATGGTCAATGCTTAATACCCTCGGTGAGAAAGAAAGATCGCTGATTATTGCGCGAGTAAATTATTGGAATCGAACTATCGCGCGGGTAAACGAGCTAAATAAGAAATTTTCGCGGGAAGCGGAAGTTCGGAGCGCACGATTTGAACTTTCCCATGACACCGATCGTAAATATTATAAGTGTAAGTGGCATCTAACGTTAGTGCTGTAAATTACGTTATCGATAACGATATCCAGCTGGCGAGACGCGCGTTCAGTCTCTCCGATCTCCCAGTTATAAATACCGCGATATCGTCTACGTTATTTACAGACAAGATATCTCCGCGTGATTTATCCACCTGTCGTTCGTGTACTTCGATTCGCTCGTCCGAGTGACTCTCAGTATTCTCTCCGCATCCTTTGTCCCTATCCGAGGATCAGCATTCAATTTTCTCCCGAGCTTCGTCGCTGAATAACGCTGTCACCCTCGTATTATCAATCCAGCTAAACTTGCGTCCACAGCTCTAGGAAACACCCTATAGAATTCGGTAACACCTTCGCGAAAGCCCACCGCTACTGTACCCACTCGCAGCGCTACCCACTGGCGAGCACGCTTCCAATATCCGAACGAAGAACAACGGTTTTCACCCAGAATACACTTTCATGGGTGAGAGAGAGGGGTGAAGGTCGTCCCTTAACTAAACCCCCGCAATAAACGACAATAACTCGACGCCAGGCTCCTCGGGGTCCGAGAAGAAAGAACTCTAAACGGGGCCCACCAGCGAAAATGCTGCCCGGAACTCGGTGCGCTCGTGTTCCGTGAGAGAGCAGGTCTCTGGCACGGATTGGGAGAGGACGACGCGGAGAGGACGCGAGACGACGCGAGGAGGGAAAAAGAGACACGTATACGCTTCTAACGAGGCAGCTCGGGAACGAGACTTACGTTCACCTCGGCAACGAAACCGTAAATCGATAACAGCCGTCCTAGCCACCGGTTACATAATAACCAGTCGAGGCACGGGCACAGTATCCATTAATTAATTGGCATTACGCGCAAGATAGCGTACCGTCCTGTCTCTCTTCATCTCGATGCCTCCTTTCTAGGGCTTTTTCCCTTCCCCGTCGCGCGTCCATCCTCCCCACTCGCGCGCCACGGTGTCTCCCACGCGGCTCCATCTGTGTCATCCCTCCCTTCGCCTTCCCACCCCTTCCCACCCCCCCCACCCCCTTCCCCCCTCGTTCCCCGGGCCCTTTTCGCGGGCGTCTGTGCCGGGCTCTCTCGCGCCGAACCACTCTCCCTCCCTCACGTCCATTAGAATATTAATGCGAATTGATGCACACGTGTCATTACCGTAATGAGTTGGTTGGTGCTGTCCATGGGTGTACAAAGTGTCGTCTGAAAAGCAATCACGAAATTGCGGGTGTCTCTCCGTACCATTCCTCTCGGCTCCCTCCTACTCGTCCTCGTCCTCCTGCACGTCCTCTCGGCGCCCTCTCGGTGTCCCAGCCTTCCTCTTTCCACTCTCTCTCTCTCTCTCTCTCTCTCTCTCTCTCTCTCTCTCTCTCTCTCTCTCTCTCTCCCTCCCTCCCGACACCGCTCCGTCCCCCTTTCGTGCTTCTCGGAGAATTTGAGTACCCCGCTGGCGTTGTGTATGCTACGTGGCCCGCGACGCGCGCGCTCTCTCCTACACAGGCACCCCGACAGGTATCCGGAGTATACCTGCCGAGCGGAGTCCTTTTCGTCGCGACGGCACGCGTGCCGCGGTGCTCGAGATCTCGCCCAGGCTCGAGCGACAGCGATTTCTGGCGTAGAGTCGTTAGTTTCTTGGCCAGGTAGGTACACTACCAGCTACGCCCGGCGCAGAGTCCCGAAAGCTTCGCTTCGGATGT
The DNA here is from genome assembly GCA_910592295.1 of Andrena haemorrhoa. NCBI lineage: Eukaryota > Metazoa > Arthropoda > Insecta > Hymenoptera > Andrenidae > Andrena > Andrena haemorrhoa. The sequence continues at coordinate 20,498,433 of OU342943.1, forward strand.
TCAGGTTACAGCTTCGTTGTTAACAGCGATTAGGTGTTTTAAATTGCAAATAGAAGCTCAACGGTGGAAAAAGCGGATTCCAAGGCGTGGAAGAAAGTCGAGGCGAGCCGGACCGGCGCGGACTCTCGACTCCGGAGTCCAGCCTTGAAAGAGTCGAGGATCTTGGATGACGAAAGACAGGCTCCGCAGCTGGAAGGGAACCGTCCAGCCGAGCGAGCCGGGCGAGCCGAGCGATCGAGTCGGCGAGACGATTAACGAGCGTCACATTCGTCAAACCGTGGCCAGAGCCATCGGGTGATACGTGTAACGAGCTAATTAACTTAATTTATCGCCGCTTGACGGAGATCCAATCGCAGATGCGCGGCACGTTAATTGTACGTCCATTAGCCGCCGATACGATCGTATATACCGTGGTCCCGTACTCTAACGATCGCTTTGCAGCTCGTTTCGCCGATCCTTTCGCCGATCCTTTCGCCACGGCGGTAACTAGCCGCGGCGGTTTCCCAGATTTCGGTTCGCCGTTGTGCTCGTCGATGAGTTGCCCTAGATCCTACGACCCAGGGCCTGGAAGATCTGCCCGTTGGGTATCGGACAGGATCTGTGCCCTTCCAACTGCGTCACACGTCCTAGCCACCATCCCTGTTGACCCTGTTTCTGAGTAAACTTTACGTTACTGGTGGTCAAGGGTGCGAGGGTGAACGAAATTCCATTTCCAAACAAGCCATCCCTTGAATCGCCCGTAACAGGACCAAAACACGTGGTGAAACTCGGTGTACATAAGAACCGGCGGGATTAAGACTGGAAAGTCCTTCTAAGCCAGTATGGTCACCGTCCTAAAAGTCATTGTTCGAAGTCAGTTCAACGGTCGACTATGCAGAGTGTTTCACAACTGTTGCTGCGAATATAAGTGGTTAATGGAACCAAGGAGAGGTAAAGGTGAAGCTTGAATAATGGTGGTGCTGGTCTGTTGTGGTAAATCCCCTCTTTTCGTGAGGAACCTACAGTTAACTTTTCGTTAAGCGGGGAAGCCACTGTGACGGTCGAAAATAAAGGCTATCTCCGAGACATTCTTTTATAATGAAATCTAACTTTCTACGAAAAATCTGTATTACCAACTGAAAATCTACCCTATATCTATAAAATCATATGTGACGACAAATTCATTGTTCTTTATCGATTTTGTCACGTTTTCTGTAACGCTTTAAATGTCACGTTTTTGTAACGCTATAAAGTGGAGACGTTATAAATAATACAGGAATGTCTCACTCAATCACTCTAAGGGGGTGTAATTGGCCGCTGAAAATCCGGTTATTTTTTTATTTTGGGTTATAACTCGTGAACTGTAAAATAATTTTTACACCAAATGATAGATCTAATTAAAACAAGTAACTTTTTATCTTGAAACTTCTTTTCTATCTCTTACAGTTCGCGAGTTATAACACAAAATCGGAAAATAGCCGATTTTTAGGGGTTAATTTCACCCCCGTCGATTGAATTTGGACAGCAAACAAAAATTGCGTTGCAATCAGGAGGAAATCCTCTACATACTCACAAAGTTTCAGAATTTTTTAATTTTCGGGCTCGGTATCTTTCCTTGTGAGCTGCGCGGAACTTTGAACGCGTTTTCCTCAGAATGACATTTTTCAACCGCGTTGACAGTCTACAGAGAAAACTATACGTCCAATTGACACGAGCAAGGGCATTTATTGTACGAAAAAACCCGTCGCTATTACGTGACGATCAATTTTTTCAATTAACAACCTGCTTCTATTGTTCTCATCAACATTTCCCCAATTTTGTGCCCCGAAAACATGATTTTTTGTCAGTAGTCCGCCATGTTGTAATTTTTTGCGATTTTGACTTTTTTTATCGTCACGTAATAGACGTAGGCTCCTAGTTTCTAAATATTTTTGTCTTTTTGAATTGGGATTAACCATATGGCCTGGGCATTGTCAACGCGCCAAGCACGATTTTGCCGCAGCGCACATTTTCACGAAGAGTAGGGGAAGGTGGGGTAAAACGGAACGCTTAACTTTGGAGGGTGATAACTTAAAATCGGGAGGAGAAAAAGACACGAGACTTCAACACGAGTCTTCAGTGGGCCTTAGACTATAAGAAAATCAAGGTCATTGTTAAGAAAAATCTTTGGGAACGACGGAAAATGAAATTTTCCGGAGGTATTGAAATCTTTGCCTCGCTCAAATGGTGGGGTAAAACGGAACACCCACTCGAAGACCGTGTAAACGTTCAAAATCTTTATTTTTATGATTTAAAATGTATTAATTTATGTTAAAATCTAGAAATATATGTTTTAGGTATAACTATTGCAAATAAAATATAACAAAAATATATATTACACGTATAAAAGAAAATATTTTATTAGATAACATGAAAATTACGGAAAATAATCAAATATAAATATAATATCGTAAATGAAGGATAGATTAATACAGTTTGTTTATTATTTTATGAACAATAATCACATACAAATGCATCATCTTCCTTTTCATTTAAACTAACAGTTTGTCCGAATGAAAGATGTATCTCATACATCATAATTTTCTATACAAAATCAACTTTCTTGGAAACAAGGATAGTAATTAAAAGTTTAATCTACAATCTAATAATTAAAAGAGATAATAAATAATAGGCGTTCCGTTTCACCCCGCGAAAAATGTTCCGTTTTGCCCCACGTGCAGTCATTTAGTAAACATTTAATATTTACACTTCAGCGTGAGGTAAAGAACTTTTTATATACGTCAAAATGTAGCGTAAGGACTATAGAATCCAACGTTATTAATTCTCGTTATTACTTGCCGTTATTAATTCTCGAAGTCCAAGTACCGAAAAGTGGTCGAAAGTCCAACGCAATATTGAAACGTCGATACCGGAAATTTTTCCAACTCTCTTAATGAAAAAATAACTTGTGCAGGGGTCTATGGTCTATCATAAAATGCTATGAGGACCCTTTTGTTCCATGTCACGCGATACCAACTCATTCGCAGCTCTTGTCTAACAGAAACATTGGTGTTCCGTTTTACCCACCCGTTCCGTTTTACCCCACTTTCCCCTATACAGGAAACGGATTTATGAATTTGATTGGAAAACAAATTTCTTACCCTTCGATATGTACATTATTAACTATACTAAGCAATACATTGACTTACTGGCGTTGTTTGGTTGAAATAAATTCCCGAAAACACCCTTACATTTTGGACCATTACAATGGTGTGCCCCCTTGACCTTCTAGTCACTAGTGCATACGCCTGCCTTACGGCGGGCACCTGTTTAATCCAGGGGTTGGGAATTCTAATTTGCCAGTCCTAAAAGTAGTGCCACAGCGCACATATTGGTCTAAGAAACATGTCAATCTGACGTTTCTATTTGACAGATATCTAGTTTTAATAGCATTTTGAGCTACGCATGCTGCGAAAATTATTATTATTATTATTATTTCCTTTAGATTGAAAACAGACATCGTATTCGATCTTTTCATCCCCAAATTAGAGTAGTCTAATTTTTCCAACTGAATTAAAAATCTATGCACTAGAGGGTTAAAGCATGGCGTTCACCGTTCCCTATTTCAAGCTTCCTTCCGAGCATCGCCCTGAAGTGAACCTCGACAATATTTACCTCTTCCTCTCCGCAGGGTTAAAAAACTGAAAACTCAGATTTAACTTATAAACCCTCGAGTGACCACGACATTTCCCACTATCAGTTCGTTTGCGCCGGAGTGGAGCGTTCGTACGAGGAAACGTTTGCGAGGAACCTGCTCCACCATGCACGATCAATAAATGCTACGAGTATAGCCCTCATTAATATTTCCTTCTACTTCCTCGCACGACACGGGAAATAATATGCAAGACACTAACTGCATTAGAAGGACCATTACCCGAGGAGCAGGTTACGTCCTCCACCGTGTTTCGACAAATCCGCCAGGACACGCTGGCGGAGCACCTCCCCGCGATAATTCCCACGACCACGTTAATCGCGCGTACGCTAGAATAATTCCGTCTGCGACGCGGTCGCCAAGAAGACGAACGTTGATCGATAAAAAACGAAGAGCATCGCGCAGCCACACACGGCCACGCGCCCCGGCAGAAGAGCCGACGTCGTTATCCCGCGGAAGGGCTCGAAAAGGTGCTCGAAAGTTGGTAATAGGAACAGGAAATACGGCGAGGCTTATCGGACACGGCACGTCTGTTTCGTATCACGCGCTTTTCCTACCCCGTGGCCCTTTTTTTATACCACCCCTCGCTCGATCGTACAAGCCGTAGGAGAAACGAAGCCCTTTTCACCTCCCCCGGCCGGTGCTGCTCTCGCTCAACTTGGGAAATTGTTCTCGGCCCCTGCCCGATCCTGCCGGTCCTTGTCGGCACTCGAACTAATAAGCTCTGCCGGATTAATTAAAATTTTGGCCGATGTTACTGGCCGCTCGCGCGGCCAAGTCCGTTGGATTTTCCACGTATAAACAAGAACGCGCCTCCCCTGTTCCTCCACCTCTCCCCTTTATCCTTCATCCTGCCACTCTCTCTTTCATTTTCCTGTTTCCTTCGGCCGCGCTCTTTCGGTTTTTATTTCGCCGATTGCGACTAATTGCGACCTAAGTAATTGCGCCGAGCGCAGCTTTTCGTGTATCGCGGGCTCGACGTCTACGCGATGACGGACCGCCATGAGTTTCAGCCTTCGGGCCCCGGCTGATTTTTCTTTTCCTTTTTAATTATTCCCCCGCAAGTCGCTAATTGACGTTTCGAGGCGCTAATTACTCGTTAACAACGGGGAACCGTAGGAACACGCGGATTTACGGATACACTCGATAATTTCATAGGCGAGCTGCGTTCACGGGAGTGCACACGCGCCAGCGAGCGCACGAGAGTGGCCCGTTATCGAGGTGAAAGGATCTTTTATTTAGTAATAGAAGTTCGATGCGGAATGGCTTTAAAGATAAACATCGTTATACGCTGCTCCCGAGGCTGAGGCGGATAATTATTAACCATTAAGCAGGCTGGCGTCAGGTCGTGCCGTTTTCCAGCGTGCTTTATGCTCCCGATTCGACCAGGTGTATCGTAATATGTTGCGAACCTATTCAGGATCCCTTTTTTCCTCTCATTCGCGAGCCCCGCGGAGTAAATAATACGGTCGTACAAAAGGAATAACTTCGTGATTCGCGGTGCTACTCGGATGGAAATTGACGGCTCGAAGGATTGCCTCTTTTTTCATCTGCTTACAGGAAAATGGATGTTACGACAGCTGCTGCGATTAATTTTTTTTCTTTGCCTTTGTCTTGTACCTACCACTGTGGATGCCAGACTCGCGGTGATATATTCACTTGTAGCGTTGTATCTTTCTTTGTTACGTATGCATTATCGTAAACGGTATAAAGGATTCATTAACCCACACAGCACCATAACATTGCAGCAACGTCTCGGCAATGACGCGGTGCAAGATTGCAATGTTGCGCCAAAACATTGCAGAGACGTTGCAGGTTCAATCCTACGTCCGCCTTCGCAATATTGTAGGTGTGTATTTTTGCAAAGTTGCGGCAACATTGCAAATATGTAGTCCTGCAACGTTCCAGCAATGATTCTGCAACGAAGTGTGCTGTATACGTTGCGGTGGCAACGTGTGCCCAATATTACAGAATGTTGCTGGAGCGTTTCCGCTGCAACAATACACGTCAATGTGTGCGCAATATTGCAGAAATATTGTAGGATCGTTGTCGCTGGAACATTGCAGTGGCAACGTGTGCGCAATATTCCTGCAATATTGCAAGAACGTTGCCACTCAAATATTGCGCGGCAATATTGTAGCATTGTTCCTGCAATATTGCAATGCAACCTGCAATAACGCAATGCAACCTGCAATAACGCAATATTGCAGCAACGTTCCTGCAATACTCCTGCAACGAAGTGTGCTGTATGGGAACTTGGACGTTAAATGAACCTCGAATGTTGTTGGCTTGTCTCTACCCTTGGATATCGGTCGCGGAGTCTTCGAACGTAGAGAAAATAGATGGAAGTAATCTGGAGCTGAGAGTATTACTCTTGAAGCATTTTTTCAATTCATAAGAGGAAAGATCTGGTCGTTTAGGGGATAGTTTACTGTCGAATGAAACCTCGCTCAGCGTAGGGGAAAGGTGGGATAGTTGATCACAGTTTTGCTTTTTTATTAAAATAATAATAGTGGTTTGCTTTGTTTGTATTTAATTGTGCAAGTTGTAATTCTTAGAGTATTATCAATATACTTGTACAAATTTGAGAGCTGAAAACTAATTTTAATGACTGAAATTCAACATTTTCTGTCAGTGGCGTTATGCACAAGTATCCCCCACTGAAGGGGAGACTTGATCAAAAAGTTAGGGAGACTTGATCAGTAAACTTTAAGAGTAAATAACACATTAACTTTCAAAAAAATATTCATTATCTTCGTTAATAACATGAAATAAAGGGAATCTCATAAAAAGAAAGTAAACTATAACTAACTTGAAAGAATTACTAAAGAAATAAAACCGGGGAATTAAATTCTATGACATAAAACAACGTAAATGCATTCTTAAAAGACATTTCACTTAGACATCATCTAATTAAGATGACGATGAAGAAAATATTTTCCTTCTCACTTTCTTTGCCGTATTTTCCTGTTTCATTAGCCGTTCTATGGTTCTTTTTGGGGCATTTTCAGCTGTTCAAGTTCAAGTATCCCACCTCATACACTGATCAAGTATCCCTCAATGCACTCGATTTGAAAAAGATAAAAAGTAACACTTACCTTAAATATTTAAATCAATCAATAAATAGCATTAATATACCAGAAATTGCTGTTATTACTTAATATATTTCAAATCGTTGAAAATGCAACATTTACTCGAAAAGGAGGAAGAACAAGCAGACCGAAATATTTACTTTTTGGCTGTAAATAAGATCGAAGCTTCTAACAACATTATTCTATGCTCCCAAAAGAAAACTGCAACGTGAAGTGTTGCGATAATGCAAACATTACCACGATAGCGTGACAGCAGGCAGAAATTGTCAATATATTAATTAAAAAACTGATGTGATCATGTATCCCCGCTGATCAACTATCCCACCTTTCCCCTACTCTTTCCACGGTTACATAGAAATAAGAACATCGTCCTCCCCATCTATCCGAACGCGCACGCAGCACGAAGGTGGCGGCAACCTGCTGCGTTTCGCGCGGCGACAAATCGCCACGATTGACTCCATTTCCGGGGAATCGTAACGGCGCTATCGTCGCTCGCATTTCCCACCCCTCGGCGGTGTAAGCCGTCGGCCACCCCAAATTTCCACGAGCTCTTGAATAACATTTCAATCCAGGATAATATCGCAGCTGCCGTCGCTAATGCGCTATTATTTCCTGTCTCGTAAGCGGACGCTGCAGGATGCGCGAATGCACCCTCGGGCACGCACACATGCCCCGGCTCCTTTGTCAGAATAAATAGGCCAAGTCCGAATATTCTCGGCCCACCGCCGATATCCCAACCGCCTATGTATTTTATTTTACGTGATACTCCGAGAAAAAATTATTAAACGTCGAAATTTTGCTGGATCGAGCGAGAACCAAGCTGAAATGTCGCGGCGACATTTTAACCGACAATTTTCACCCCAAGTATGCGTTAAGTCACTATCAATATCCAACGCGTTGACGGCGCGCACATATTTGCACGCTGTAAATATACGAACTTCAGCGGAGTCACGTGCCCGGAGCATGAATTAGCGGCCAGAAGTTCACAACGACGCTTACGCATTCCCGTTTCGCTGAACGCGGTGGTTGAAAAGATGCTCGAGACGTCCGATTCGAAACTTGTTGCTCGTGCAGCTAAGCAGTCCGCGCGACGCTCGATGCTTCGTCGCCTAAAACCGTACGACCGATCTCTCCGTCTATCGGATTCGGCCCGGTCGCCTGACGCGGCCGCGCGTGCTCGCGCGCAAACCGCAGCCGCGTAAGCTGAGAACCGGCAAATGTCGGGAGCCACGAGGCGGCTGAGGAGCAACGTCACGCTGGATTGCATCTGCTGAAAGGAGCTCTTTTCGTTATTCCCGCCGAAGGCAGATGCAAAACTGAGAGGGGCGGGCAGGGGGCGAGAGAGGCACTCGAGGAGGGGTGGGGATCGGTGAGGAACGGAAAGAGAGAGAGAATAGCGTTTAAGTGTCGCGGAGGCAGAGAGCCAGAGGGGGATGAGAAGATCGGTGAAACGGAAAGGGATGGGGGGTCGGAAGGGGGACGCGGAAAAAGAGAAACAGTGGTTAGAAAGGGTGGCTCGTGGGGAGGGTGGGCCACGGAAGGGAGGAAGCCCTCGGTCTTTAAGGACCTTCGGCCCTTTGTCGTCGCTGGGCAAATTAATTCGATGAAGGCACGTTAAGGATCCTGTTCTCTCTCCGTCATCCTGCGACAGGGAGGGTAACAACGAGAGGAGGACTTTTCTGCCCGGGGGCTGATCACGTGAATTCGCTCGAGCATCGTTAGGGGGGGGGGGGGGATTTGCAATTAGCGTGTCATTGCACGGGGATGCAATTAGCGCGACGCAGGTTTATTAGACGCGGGTCGGGCTAATTAGTTTCGCGAGCGCTCGTACGACTCGTGGACCCTCCCCTGGCTTAGACGACGATCGCGTATCGATACTCTGATCTCGTAAATCTTCTCGCTTCCCGCCGGTATTGATTCGGAAACATCGGTTCAAGGGTAACGCCGCTGCAAATAACACAACAGGCGGATTCGGCTGGGGGTTGATCGGGGTGGAAACATCGGTTATAATGCTGCCCCCCTTCAGTTTCACCTCGCGATCCACGACCACCGAAATCGAATAATCCGAATTCACTGGGTCGCTCCGGATCGACACGGAGGGTGATCGCCGGGCGTGGGCTGCGGTAAGGAAATTAAATTGGGTCTGGTCCGCGGGAACGAGACCGTGATAAATCTGAAAAAATATGTGTTTGACAGATATTGGCCGTCTTACCCTCGCTCCGTCCTCCGCTCTGCAACCAGACCCCTCGGTTTGTCTCGTTTCCTACCCCCTCTGTTTGTGTTTCTCCTTTTCCACCCCCTTTTTCTCTTGCTCTCTCTCTCTCTCTCTCTCTCTCTGTAAAATTGCCATACCTCCAGGGTAACAGCTGTCGCAGCCGGCCTCAGCATCTGATAAACTGATAGCAGTGACACGTGCCGGGATCTGGACGTGGAGAGGCTGCTAGATGCAGCCCCCGTACAGCGCTCCTTCGCGAATAACACGTGGATCGTCGGGCGCCTCGTGCACTCCAGTGGTCCCTCAAAACCGAGGGTAGATTCCTGGCCCCTTGCGTGGCCGAACCTCGCGCGCACCGTTTCGAGGGGTGCCCGGTTATAAATTCGGATTTATGGACGGTTTTCCCGGGGACGGACGTCCGCGCTCGCGGGACCGTCATTACGTTTGTAAATTACAGGCGTCCAGGCAGCGCTCCTGGCGACCAGCCTCGACGCGCTTTATTGCCGTCGGTACCCGCTCTCGACCTTTTGTCAGTGGAATTCGCAAGAGCTCAATGCCGGGAATTACTACGGCCGGTGATGGTTGACGAAGTCAGGGGAAGATAGTAAAAATTCATTGTCGTGGTATCGCGTCCTCCTGAGGGGGCTGCAGAGGCTTCTTCCGTGTATCTCATCTCCTACTTATTCGCCGGTAGACTCGGGCTAATCTTCCGTCCGATTTCCACTTCCTACCGAAACGCACAGAAATCAAAGAGGCTTCCTTTCGCGCGAAGAGGGTAGGTGTCGGGCCCCGTTTCGCGCGCAGGGTCCCGGCGATCTCCACGAAACGTAATGGGGGCCTCGTATTTCATCAATCGGGGGTGGCGGAGGCCGCGGCGGAGCAGCGAATTCCGTGGAATTACGCAGCGAAATGCGCCGGGAGCCAATAACCGAATCATAATCCCTTAGTTTTACACGGAAACGCGGCACCACGGGGGACAGACGCGGCGCGGGGCGGCCGTTGACGGGGGTCGGTTGGCGTCGGCGGAGGCGGGCGGGGAACTTTACTGCGCAAATTAAGGCGAAGTGGCAGTCAGTAATTTTATGTGCCCATCTCAGCCACTGATATTGAATTTCCTTAGTCGCTTAATCCGAATCCTCGAACGGTTACGGGCACGGGAGCGAGGGGGCGGCTGCGGAGGGAGAGGGTTGGCGCGCGCGCAGGAGAGGGGCGAGGGCTTCGTAGCTGGTGGCAGCAGCGATCTCGCGAAATTGAAATCATTATTTTACGGGCGCACCGGCGAAATTGGCTACACCCGGTGGATCTCGATGGAATTTCGTAAAAAGTAGCTACACGCTGAAATAGCTCCTAATCAGTTGCGAGCTTGATGGATATGTTGCTTCGAGACGAATTGCTGGATGCTCTCTGGTTCGACATGTTATAAACTTGTTCTTATATGGCGCTGGGCGCTTGTATCCGTGCGAGACTTTTAACTTATCGATTTGTAAGGCCCTGCCTAATAGGCAGACGACACCAAGAGGCGTCTTCGACGCTTCCAACGAGCGTTCGACCGAGAACGCTCGATAGGGTAAGTGTGGGTATTACTGCGGCCCTTTAAGGTAGGTTAACTTTAGAACCTTCGATGCGGCGTTCAAATGAATGAAAGTGTTGAATGATTATGTGAATATACTTTTATTTAGATATTAAGTTTATAGGAACTAAGTATACTGCTCGCACTTTTAACGCTCGGTTTACACGATACAAACGCTTCGTAACGACTAGGTAAAGATTACAATGGTTGGCCACTGAAGCAAGAGTGTCACATTAATAATGAATTATAAATGTGAATTTAGTAAATTTGAAATGGAAATCAATATAAATAAATACGAACAACCCCTAACAATCTGAAACTAAATAGAGTTTATAAAAAAAATCAAGAATGTATGAAAATATACAAAAAATGTGTTTCCTACGAAGAAATATAGCTATTGGCATGTTCAAGACAGTAATTGTCCAATCAGTTCGACAGTGATTGGCCATTATTGGATACATAATATAACCTAAAAGAAAATGTTACCTGATTTGGTGATAGAAATAAGATTAAAATTATACAATAAAAATGGATATATTTTATTATGTATGTATTTGTTGTGTTTGTTTCTGTTTTTAACAGGGGGCTAATTACTGTTTCACCATTAACATGGTTAAAAAAAGTAACTGGCCGCCTGGCCAATTACTGTCATTCAACATTATTCATATGACAGTTGTTGGCCCCCGGTATTTTTCATAATATATGTATAATTTTTAACAAATCAATAATTCTTTTATACAGTTTCAACTTTTATTTATCGATATATATCGAATATGAGATATACACATCATAAATACATTAAACTATTCGCAAACTTTCAACTGTACCCTACTCTTATGGTTTTTTGATTAAATGGCTGAAATTTCCAAGCTTCAAAGCCGAGTCATCCTATTTGCTTTTATATATAATCACAGTATATAATGAGTGGAGAAATATTGATTACATCCGAAGCAAGAAAGTACGAGGAATATGAATATCTTCATTAAAATAAGACCAATCACTGTCAGGTGGCCAACCACTGTACTCTTTACCCCTAACGCTGGAGAGAAGGAATCGAACCTTCTCGAACAATTTTTTTCTCTAGCAACAGTATCGGCACTGTTGATTTGACCGCTGTCGCGACGTCAGACATGCGAGCCAGATTTGAACAGCATAATAGCTGGTTTCCCTTAACAGAAAGTTCCCCCTTGTTTTTTTAAAAGAAAGGTGGGACCTTAATAATTCCATAAAAAAATATGAGGGCGGGGTAATAAGCACAGTTAATTAAAAACACAGAGATTTGTCGATCAACGTCGTTGCAGGAATTACTGCGGACATGCATGCATTACTGCGTGCCAGTTACTAACTAAATACTAGTTACTGCGCATGTATTACTGCGGTCTGATGTCAGGCGAAACATAACCTTAGTACAAATATCACTTGTAGATAGAAAAATTATTTAACTTTATTTACTAAAATCATCAGGAATGAGTAATAATTCAAATCTTGGTAATTAGTAGTAAATAGTAAGTGAATACGGTCGAAAGAAAGGTTAGGTTGCGCAGTCGTCGGTCCGCAGTAATACATGCGCATGGTGTAAAGTACTGCACCTAATACTGCGGTGAGAAATAAAAATTGAAACTAAAATGTAGACGGCTGATTTACTGTTTTTCTGAAAAAAATAACTCTTATTCTATCGAGCCATAACGCTACATTACATGTGTTACTATTACCCATACAGCACACTTCGTTGGAGGAGTATTACAGGAACATTGCTGCAATATTGCGTTATTGCAGGTTGCATTGCAATATTGCAAGAACAATGCTACAATATTGCCGTGCAATATTTGAGTGGCAACGTTCTTGCAATATTGCAGGAATATTGCGCACACGTTGCCACTGCAATGTTCCAGTGGCAACGATCCTACAATATTTCTGCAATATTGCGCACACATTGTATTGTATTGTTACAGTGGAAACGCTCCACCAACATTCTGTAATATTGCGCACACGTTGCCACTGCAATGTGTACAGCACACTTCGTTGCTTCGTTATTTGTAATGTTGCCGCAACTTTGCAAAAATACACACCTACAATCTTGCACCGTGTCATTGCAGAGACGTTGCTGCAATGTTATGGTGCTGCGTGGGATAATAACGAAAATATAAATGTTTTTCAAGTAGGTGTTCATGACCGCCATATCGGGAATCGATCGAAGTTTCGCCTTGACGAATCTTCAAACTACGATCAATGAATTAATAATAACTTTCCTGTACATATTTATTAATAATTATCTGTAATAGAGTTTCAAATAATTTTATCAAAAATTTTCAAGAGTTCACGTACTTTCCAACGTCAAGTATGATCTGTTTTAGAAGAACCGCAATAATCGGGGCATCCGCAGAAATACCCACACTTAGCCTAGCGCCCGAGATTGCGAGCGACCCCGAGCGGGCTAGAGAGTGGTCGTTGTCGATCATCGGACGAGCGACGAGTCGAATGGTCAGGACTCGGAAGCTCGGAACGTAAGTGTGAACGCGGAGTGCGGGCGTGGAAGGACAGGTGACCCGCCATTGGCTTTCAATAATTACACGTGGGCAATCGACGATTGGGAGCTGCCTGTGGTGCGATTGGCACACAGGTGGCGGCCCGTTCGTTTCGGCATTCGTAGAGTTCGGAAAAGGGTGACATCTTGGGTTCTATCGCCCAACGGAATCTGTTTCACCTCGCTACATTTGCGCAAAAGGATCAAGCGCAGCGTTGCCAGCGCGCAGACGGAACGAGTCTATTTCTGTCTCTATTCCACTGCTCCTCATGTAGAAATGGCCTAGTTTAACAGGTCAACTGGTCACCAGATACAACAAGCAAAGTTGAATTCCTGGGATCGATCGGTCCAATCGATCAACACTGTCCTGCCTCGGGCTATCAAATACATTCTCGATCCCGGGGACATTAACCCCGAAAAAAAGAAGGGAACCACGATCCGTGGCCCGTTTCATCGGATCATCAGCTCGATGCCTCGAGAATTTAACCGCGGCGCGCGGAAACCACAGCGCGTGAAACGCGATTCCATCGGCGGGCCAAGTAACCCGACATTTCGATAATCAGCGGCCACGTGTTGCGCCGCGTTGACTTGCCATAATTACTTCTACCGAACGGTTACCGTTCGCCAGCCAATACGCGGCAGAAACATTCGAAACACCGCTTCGCGCAATAATTTATCTCGAGCCGGTGCTCTGTTCCCACTCGATAATTACTCGTCGCTGAGAACGGGCGATAGAGTGTACCTAGGTCTCTTTTCGAGCCATGGCGCACGCTCAATTACCTACCCGTCGCTGAAACGAAACTGAAAACCGAAGTGGAAGCAGCTATTAAACATTTTTATACAAACGTTACTCTTGCGCCAGTGGAGCATGTGGGACGCAACTAGCAAACAATATTACATCCATTTTGAAAGCTCGTTGCAAACGGTGAGCCAGAGGAAGAAGGAGCCATAGGCAGCGAGGAAACAAGCCGCAGAACTGCACGAAAGAATAGCAACGAGAGAGAAGAGGCAAGTAGAAGAAGGGGCGAGCGTTGCAGTCGCCCGCTCGGGGCACGAAGCAATTACAAAATTGCAAAAATTAACCATAAAACCTGGCCAGCATACCGGCCGCGCCACCATAAAGCTAGCCGGACGGCCGGCCAATCGGCGCATATTTTTGGCGTTTACGAGCAATCACGTGGCCGCTGAGAACGCCACAGCACCAACCTCTGCCTGCTCCCTTCGCCGTCGTCTATGCCCTTCGTCGCGGATTCTCTCCTCCGAAGAAAATTGCACGGTGATTTTGCAGCGCCACTTGAAATGCCGCCGTAAAACGATGCTTCCCCCGTGGCAACCCCGTATCTCAACACGTTTCACTCACTTCGACCGCCCGTTTCGACTTCATGGCAGCTGGACACATTCCGCTCGCAACTTTTCAACCAGTCGCCGTCCTCGTCAAAATCGTATTATTTACCGTCTTGGAAGATAGTTCAAATTAAGAGGTCTACGTGTAAATGGCAAATTTTCGTCGACTTTAAGATCCAAACGCACTTATCGGTTTCGTGATAGTTCAGAAAGGGGGCGTAGAGGATCCGTTCTTCTTGCCATCACAGTGTGTTTAGCTGGTGGTGAAATCTCGCGGACAGATTGACATCATAGAACCACTGCCAGTTTCGTGCACCATCGGGATTATAAACTCGCCCCGTTCGAGCCGATACGGAATAATTCCGTTTTCAAACAGCCGCGATAAGAAAGCCGTGATACGGCCTCCCCAAATTGGACCGGCACGGATTGCACAGGCCTCCCCAATTGGATCAATTCCGGCGACCCGCTCGAATTACGCATAACGCCGCTTTACGACCACCGTAAAACCGTTTCCAAAAATGTCGTTTGCGCGCGAATCGATTTATTTGACCGTCGAGCGCCGCTAATCTCCGGCCGTTCTCGGGGAATTCGACGAAATGCCCAACAAAGAGACCGCCGAGGGCCGCGATCGCGTCACCACTGTGTAACACGACTTTTAATCTCGTTCGCGTTCACGCTTTGCGTACCGGAAGAATAGCGCAGTATCACGTGACCACGGTTTCCCACCGTAAAGGAAGAAGAGAACGTTGGACTGAGAGATACGCGAGATCGTTTGATAAATCGTTAAGTTTGCTCGTTCACTTGAGACGCGTCAGCGGCCATTCGCAACAAGCCTGGATCAGCTCTCCTCGAGGAGAGGAGCAGCGCAAACACAGAGATGAACGGGGAGAGAGAGCTAATCGCGGGCCACCGTCTAAATTGGTCAATATCCTTCAACGCTCTCTCCCCGCTTCGAGGAGAGAAAGCAAAAAAAAAGAGAAAGAAAGAAGGGAAGAGAAAAGAGCATCCGAACGAATTGATCCAGCGTTCCGTTCGAACGCACAATACCGCAACTCTCGCGCACAATCGTGGCGAACAGCTTTCCTCGGCCCCCTCCGCGGCACCCTAGCAATCTCCTCTTCGGCACAATAAATTTATGGTTCCATTCACTGGCCGTACTTACCCCTCCCGCGCCCCTTTTCCGCCCTCTCTGTCGTTCCTTGTCCCTGTCTCGCTCGTTGCCTCTGGCTGCGTGCACGCACACCGGCGCAAACACGCATTACAATAAGTCCGCGGCCTGTTTAATAGAATAATTAAGGGCCCTCGGCGCGGCAGCTGATACCCTAGCCGTGCGTTTCCGCGGGGGCATACGCGTGCACGCGGGCACCGGTGAATGCGTACGAATAACGCACCGGCCGCGCAAACGGTGAACGCGCATTGTTGATCCGTGGGGTGCTCAGCCGACGGACAATGGGGTCAGAAGGAATTAATGCATCGATCGGCATTCTGCGCGGGATTAGTCGACGAAAAAGTGGCGGGCCACGCGATAAGGCTCGTCGCTGGTAGCGAGTTCTCGGCTGGGTTGTCGGCGGTGTTTAGAGAAGAGGTAGGGGTGACGATGAAGAACGGATGTTTTGGGTCATATAGTGCATGCTGGCCAAGGGGTCGCGAGGTTCTCTTGTAGCGACGAGGAAGGGGGTGAAAGTACCGGAGACGAAGGGAGATGCTGGATGTAGTTTATAGTTTATAACCGACTTCTAAAAGAAAGGGGTTCTCAATCCGATGCGTACCTATCTATGTATGTATGTACTGTGGTCCTCGGATTATCGAGAAAGATTCGGGACCGGGGAATTCTCCATAAACCGGGGCAGTGGAAGTAGTTTGCGCCTAATAAACTGACCCTTGTCAGGACCCTCGCCCGAACCGTCTGACAAGGAGACTGAACGACGCAAACCGAGAGTGAGTGAAATAGCGCACCAGCGGGAGACCCTCGGTCGACGGCGAATTGAGATTCAGTATTGAATATGAAAATTTTCATATTACTGATTACACTTTGATGGGAGTGTTGCCGATGGATTGGTGAGTTTGTGTCGACGAAAATGAGTCCAAACACGAAGCAATTCGGTCCATTTTTTATTTTGAAAACACGAATAAATTCCAGTTCCCCGATTTAAGGGAAAGGCAGGCTTAATTTTCAGCAAATACTTTACAATTTGGTGAAGTCGTTGATATTCTCCATTTAAATTATCTTCTGCATTATTAAATAGTGTGTAATAATTTTAAAAAGCAGACACTTTCTAGTGTGTGAATTACAACATTTAGTCAACGTAGTGACGTTCACTAAAAATGGACCGAATTTCTCGATATTTGAACTTATTTTCATTGGGAAATCCTCAAAAATCCAATGGTAATACTTTCATGAACATTTATCAAAAACATGAACATTTTATTTTTCTCTACTGGGTATTTTACCTGACCCAACGGTTTTATTGCTCTCGGCAGTCAACGGGCGGTCTATCCGGGAACGAAGGCCCTCGCTCGCACCGAGGAAGCAAAACTGTGGGGTGGGTAGATCTTTCCCGATGATCCGGGGAAAAAAGCCAAATAAAAAAAAAATGTCAATAATCCGGGGACCACTGTATGTACGTATGTATCTAAATATGTTAATATGTACTTTTTATGTTTATCCGCGAATTTCTCCGTAACTACGTTTTTAGTTTAGCTTCAATCAACATAGGCCATGGAGAAAGAATTATCAAAATCTGTTAAGTAGTTTTGAAGTTACACCAAAAATAAGAAATCTGTTTCATTATTATTATTGCAACCTTCCGTTTCCAGCAAACGGTTCTTGTTTTACGAGCAGCCCCTTTTGTAGGCCTGCCCATATTTTCTCAAATAAATGTACCTACTTATACAACTTGAATAACTAAAAAGTAAAAACTAAAAAAATTACAAAAATTGAAACCGCCTTTAAAGAAAAGAAAAATGCACAGGAAAGAAAAAATAATTTTTTCCCTTTTTTTAATGTACCACTTTCAATGTTTTTAACTCCGCGCCAGATTTACACAGTGCAAATGATGAGGCGCCGACATAAAAAATGGGATCACAAATTAAATAAGGAAACAACTTATTTCTTACTTTTCGGTGCGTTATTATTTTTTTGAAATCGGTGTTCATTTTTTTTTTTAATTTATTTATATTATCACTCAGGAATTGGGTGAACTTATAGCGGTGTCATTTACTGTGTCGCTGTTAAGGAATTAGTATTTTCCGTTGAGGAAGACAGGGATGAAGCTTGGATCGCACCCTTATAAGTAGTACGACTGCTCCAATTGATCGACCCGATCACTCGATCGGACTCGAAGTCTAGTGTCGTAATAATCGTTGTCTACAAAACCAATTGGAGTGCTGCTTTGAATACGGCGAAGGATCCGCGTGGTCATTGATAGCTAAACGTCTGGAGAAGCTGTAGATGTGATAAGAGCAAACAGGAGCACGTTCAATGTCGTGCTGGTTATACAACTTACAATGTTGGTCTTGGGAGGGAGAAATCTGCTGATGGTTTGGGTGGCTGGAGTGTGCTGTTATTGTAAAACGCTCTCATCGGGATGGGCACCGGTCCAAAAGTTGATTAAGAGTTTTCATGGTAAATAGAGGGATCGAGGACACGTTCGTTTGCGTCCTGACCCACTAGACCACGATAACACGATCTACATACGGCGTATTAGCCGCTACTGCCAACGTTGGTCGAACTCAGTTATCGTTATAAACATTCGAGTTAGGAATAAACTCCGCACGCTCTACCGACTTCATCCGGCATGTTAATTTTATAACTCGCGAAGAGTTAACTTGTTCCCCGCGAATTCCGCATTGGGCAAGATGACCTGATTCGCCACGAAAGTATAATAATTACGCTTGTACGAAAGAATAATCATAGCGTTTCGTTACAACTACCATTTACTCCGTGCTAATTCGCCTTTAATCCGTTTCATGCGATCTGTGAGGGTTTCTGGTCGAGAAGTGACCCAGTTCATATATTAATGCACGAGTACAACATACTTATTAACTTCTGCAGGCACGTTCACCTGTAATTAGTTACCATCAACCACCGCTGTGCACTGTCCCAAAAACTGCCCGCTTGAAATCGCCCCTAAACACCTACTCCCTTGCCACGAAAATAAACGACCACCCCAATCTGCCGACAAACGTCAGAAAGACGAACCCGACTGCAGAAGGCTCCTCGAGCGTTCGTGGTCCCACGAAACGCGACCGTGGTAGGCATCCTTCCCCAAACCAGAGCATCCCCGCGGGGAGAAAAAAGTTGCACCGGCAGAATTGTCGAGCGAGGGGGGATGGGCGACCCACTCGGAACTGCGGTAATACGGTTTAAATACACGGGGCGCGTTAAGGCGTTGATACCGCGGCGACGGTAAGGTGTAAAACCGCAGGATTCCAATGGAAACAGTTATTTGCGGTCACGAAGTGCTTCGTGACGTATCCAAGGCTCGCGTTCGCTCGCTCGCCCGCCCGCTCGCGCGTGCAAACTTGCCTGGAGCCGGGCCCGTATACGTACGTGGCCCTCGTACGTGCATTTATATGCGCGCAAACACACGTACACGCGCACATAGAGGCGTATGCAGGCACCGCGTAACCGATGGTAGGAGGTGTACACACCTTCCTTCCGTCCTTCCTTTCCCAGGAAGTGGAGTCAAGTGGACCCACCGCCACCGCCGGAAACTCCACTAATGACTAAACTTGCTAATTTCGACCAATTAGGCTCCTACCGCCCCCTACGCCTCCCGTTTCACCACCCTCTCCTCGCGTTCACCCTTACTCGTCGCTCTTCCACCACCCCCCCCCCCCCCCCCCACCCCCCGCGTTCCAAACCTCCACCATCCTCAGCCCCGGCCAACTTGCAGCCCGTCTAATGCGCGCCGCATTTACCTTGACCGATAGACGTTCGCCCCTAATTTCGCGGTACGTTGCGCAGTGCGGACTGGCTGCGGATTAAATATTTTCTTATTAAACATCGCGGCGAGCAGTCGTACGGCCGGTCGCGTGCCCGACGCGATGCTGCTATTACGGGCAATTTGGCCCGGACGGGGTGGGACAGAGGAGGGTGATAAAGATTCGCCCGCTGGAAGTAGTTGATCGATCGGCCGCTAGATCCCCACGCGTGGGTCAAGTGTCGTCGGGGGTCGCGTAGCTTGGGTGTAAAATTCTCTTTCATCTTCCGCCACCCCCCCCCCCCCCCCGCCCCCGATCCGAGATCGTTAAGCAGAGATCTCGGGAAATAATGATTCTACTCGCGTTACACTCACCGGTCCCGTCGGCTCCGAGTGTCTCGGTAATCGTCCCCTCGATATCAGTTGTTACCGTCGGCGCGGACGTAAGTCGGCGTGATCGCGTCGAACAGTAGGCGGATAGGGGGAGCGATCGATGCGCGGCTAGTTTTAGAAACAAAGTTAATATCCAGCTGTCCCGGGGACCGTTTCTCGCAGGGGCTTGGAATATGCACCCTTCCTATCGCCGCTGAAGTGCTCCATTATCGTTGGCCCGTCCAACCTCGTAATTTATGCACTCGCGTTTCCCCAGCTTCCACGCGCAGGATTCTCGGTGTCCCCCTTCTCTCGCCCGGCGATCAGTCTCCTTATTTTGGCTTCCAACGACAGATGTAAACCGTCCATCGATCGACTCGCGAGATCCGGTGAAATGTAAAACGCGAGACGTCGCGTTTTTAAGTTTCCAGTTTCGTCTCCTTTAAGCGCTTCCGCGGCCTCGAGTCCCCAGAAACTTCAAGGGCCGCGGGCATCCCCGTCCCGAGAGTCAAAGACAGGCGCGCACGCGATCGCGATAAGATCGCTGGCAAGCAACTCTGCCGCAGATTATTCGGTAATTGAACGGCCCCGGCGCGCGGGACGGATAAGTAGCCGAGGCGATATTGAGTGTTGTGGTCGGTTTGAAGTTCGCACGGTGTTGGAGTAACAAGCTGCCACCCGTTGGATATTTATGGGGGCCGTCAGGGGTCGAAGCCGGTACCGTATCGTCCAACACACTCCCGCGAAAGGCAACTTCGCAACGAGTCGGGCACAAATAACAGTTTCGCACTTTATCCTTAACGCCCTGCTCGCGGTTCTTTCTGGGAATCCGCGACCGTTCCTCTCCACCCTGCCAAACGGTTCTTTTCGTCCCCTGCCTCTCGAAAATCAATTTTCCCCCGCGGCCGCGTAAGCAAATTCCAGCGAACCCCCTCCCCCCGGTGATTTATGGGATGTGGACAAACGATCGTGATCTTTGGTAACGAGGGCTCCTCCTCGACGTCGAGCGCCTCTTCGTCCCCTCTCGCGCGAAGGTCGCCGAGGATGACTCTAGGTTGTCACGGCTGAGATTAATGGAGCCGCCTGCGAGCACTCCATCCATTGACAAAATTGTGTTGACTGATTTATTCCGTCTACCGATCGGGGTGCATTGCGGCGGTTCGTGAACAAATCTGCCTCCAATTTCTTAGCATAGCTTCCTTCCGAAGGAAAGGTAACTGTACGGATTGAAAAGGTGCCGGAAGTCCGGAATTAACCCCGTCTCTTTCCTTCCAGCACCTCGTCGCTTCCATACAAAACACAGGGTCGTTCGTAGGTCTGCCGCGTGACTAAAGATTCGCCCCAGGCAGAAAGGAATCTGCGGCAGCGATCGCGGAATCGAAAGTAACCCTTATCGTCGGGTACACGCGCACAGGCGTCGCTTCAAGTCCCCGAAATCCAGCGATTTATCGTCCCGGGCTCATTCGATTCCCGTTCCCCCCGGGGGTCAGGGGGTTAAGTGGAACGAGCAGGAGGAATAACGAACAGCCGAGCAAAAATATTTAACCGAAATCGAGGGAGAGGCGGGGCGGGCGAAGCGTGGTCCCCGCGACATCGATAAGAGGCTCGGTGGTGGAGTGACCGTATTAAGGGGCCGTAACACCGAAAGAGGGACGGTAGGGGGGGGATCCGCGGGGCGTTAATGCGCCGAAGATTTATGCCGTAACGGCCAGGATGAAATTCCATCGCGGTAGGTGCGCGTACATAAGTGGCGCTGGTACCGCTGGATGCTGGAGGCGCGAGAGTTATGGTGGCCCATACTGATATCCACTATAAACCCCGTCCCGTCGCCTCTGCTCGGGCATACTTAATTAAATACGTATTAAGGGACCGAGTGTGTTCCAATGTACGTCCGTATCGCGGTGGTAATGTACGCTCGCACGGCGACCACGTACAGGGGACAATACCATCGCGTTGGATCGCTTTCAAATGATTACGTTCTTCGAGGTGTAGCCCGTTGAGTTTGGGGGGGGCCTCTTGGAGCCCAGGACATTCTGCTGATTCTTTCTCCCCTTCGCGGCACCACGTACGAAGCTGCCAGCCAGGAGTTAGGTGCAGTGGTAGCGTGACTCTTGGGATATTGCAATTAAATGGCGAGGCTGGAGGATTGTTAATAAGCGAACGGTTAATAAGCCGGGATCAGCATGCGCATAGAAACAGTTGTATTTATCATCCGACGAGATTTGCTCGCGCGTTTCCATTCCCAGCCCTTTGTTCCGTGGCCCAGCCCGTGCAGCGAACACGCTCGGTACGTAAACGCTTCGAGGGAATGTCCATAATGATAGTAAAGAGCTCGTTCCTCCTCCTCTACCATCTTCCTCCCCGGCGTCCAGCTTCTTCGCGGAGAGCGCCGCGCGAGGTATCGCCCGGGCATTCCTGAAGCAACTGGCCAGCGACAATAAAATGAAACGCTACTATCTCGGGGCTCCGGCGCGTTCGTTCGGACGTTCTCACCCTCGCGAGGAGATTTGTTCGCGGTAATAAACGTTCGCCCGGTGAAACAGCAGGCCCTTCGAGGAACAGGCGCCATTTTAGAATATAATCTTCATCGCGATCTGTCTTACCCGGCAAACAGAGTTCACGTGCCGGCAACTCGAGCTCGAACGTCAGAGGCTTCACACCTTTGTAGGTACGCGCGGACAAAGACGCTGTTTCAAGCTCGAAGCTACCGGCGATCCCTTGGCAACTGATTCCAGCAAATTGTACGATGTATAAGAACGAGGTGTATGGCACCAAGAGTCTCGTATAAGATTCCAACGACCCAGGTCCAAACAACAGTGGGCGTTCCGAGGGACCGTGTCTCGGGGCCCAGAATCGACCGGAGCGGATATAATGATAACTTGGACCGGGGGTATAATGACCAACGGAGAGGAGACAACGCTCGAAGACACTGAAACGTAATCTAATTATTAGCGAGGACGATTATAGTAATTAGATGCAGCCTGGACGAGGTGGACAGGGGCGAGGAGCGGGGTTAGCGGGGTCGGGTTGTCGGGCGAAGTCGGCTGTTTGCCTGCCCACCTATTACAGGTATAACAGTGGTGCCTATGAGAGCGGTGAAATGAAAAGGTACGCACTCCTGCGGGCCTCCTTTTCGGGGAACCGTGCGCCCTCGAGACAGCCGCGCGCGCGCGCGCGCTGCACGATGAACAGAGAGGCCAGGCTCGCCGGCATGCAATTATGTAGGAATCCTGACGGCCGAAGAAAGCATCCCCGATCGCTTGGCTATGCATTGAATGCAACAACTTCGAAATGATCGCCCGATTCGTGGACGGCGTTCTCTGACCGGCGGGTGGCGCGCTTTGTGCGACCGTACCCGCGGGCGATTTTCTTGCGCGCCCCCGCGCCACGTCTTCTGATTTAGGTGCCCCGCTCCCAGGAAAAAGGGACGCCCGAGTCCGTGGACTCGCGATTCGCGGTACGTCCACCTCTCGCTCCCCCTTTGTTCGAGCCAGTTCAGGGTTTATCGTTCGTTCCCGCGGGCAGGGGTGTCCGCAGGTGCGTTCGATCCTTGCTGATATCAGAGAACGCTTGGCTCTTCGATAACAACCCTTCTAGCTTCTGCACCGATGTCAATTTAATTTCTAAAACAGCAGAGTCTTGATCAACGAAGGGATTGGAGATGTAGCAACCCCGAGGTGCAGTCCATCGGGGTCCCCGACTCCTCTCGACTCCGATATACGCCGACCTCGATACCCCACAATCCCGACTCATTCCCAAGGAATAGTTTCGCCCACTTTATTCAAAGGCCTCGTTCGCGCAGCCCCACCGGAGGCATTCAGATTTCTCAAACGATCCGCTGGAAGCATAATAATCCGGACGCGGATCAGGTTGGCCGGCTGGGCTCACCCTCGCAGCCTGGCCTCCTCGAGCAGAGATTCTTTTCGTCCACTACAAGCATCGGAACGGCGTCGTTATTGTATGGAACGGGGCGTCCTCGTTATCGTCGCTTATCGCTAATAAGATCGCTGGACCGCTCGTTATCGTCGTCGTCGCACTCGCCCTGTCCTCATTTTCGTACGATTGCGATCGTTAATTATCCCTATCGCAGCTGATCGTCCTCCACTCCTTCCACTTCCTCTTCGCCACCCCAAACCCCCGCCCCGTCCCCCGCCTGGCCGTCCACCACCTTCCCGTCGCCGCTGTCGCCGTTGTTGTCGTCGTTCTCCTCGTCATTATCATTCCGGTAATTACCGGTGTATTCCCCCGTTATCATCTTGTTATCGCTCGGTCGTCGTGCTCGCTTCCGTGGCCGATCGAATTTCGAGAGATCCTTCCGGTTCGTGGGATCGTAAACAAGCCGACCTCGCGATTTCGTCAAACGCGCGGACGCGCTCGCGTAAGTCGAACTCTCACGACCTCCGATACCTTTCCACGAATATTTCCCAATCAATTGCGTCGCCCTTTTTTTCTTCGAGCGCCTTCGGTGGGAACGTAGGTCTCTTGCCCCCGAACACTTTTTACGGAGCCTCAATCATGTACTTACTTCGAAACGTTTCGTTGAACCGGGGGAATGATACGCCCAAACGTTTAAACGTGTGCCCGATCGGCCTGAATCCGACTAATACGCACTCCGGCTTCGCTGTAAGTATAGCGTCAGCTCGATCTCGCCGAATCCAAATGAACATCTTGCTGTTGGCTAGCGGCGTGTAATTTGGCTACACGCGGAGCACAGAATTATGCGGACGAAACGTAGAATCTGGGGAAGAAAAATGCTTCTCCCCGTGGAAGAGTGGCTGGGGGAAGCAGGGTAACCCTTTCATCTGATCTTCGTTGGGACTGTAGAGAACTCGATGCATCTTGTAGGTCCAGTTTTGGCTTGCATTTTCAGCTGGAATCAGTGTTATTTAACTTACACGCCCCTAATTCTTAGGCCCGGCGCAGACGAGCGGTTTGCGGCAGTTTGCTGCTGCGGCAATTTGCCGCCGCGAGACGCGCGTGAAATTTTTCTAGCAGTTCACATGAGCGTTTTTGCAACGCCACGATTCACGTTCTGCGCTTTCTTCTTCTTCTATGTTCATGGACTTGAGGGAGACATTTTCTTGCGTTAAATAAACGCAAAACGCTCGTGTGAATTGCTTGTATATGAAACAGTGTACTGCTTCGCGGCAGCGTTCGTTCGCGGTGAAGCGGTACGTGCGTTCGTCAAAACGAACGCAAACTTGCCGCCTGGTAGCCGCTCAAGTTTGCGTCCCGTGTGAACTGCTTCATATAAATCTATGTTCTGCCAAAACGCGGCGGCAAACTGCCGCAAACCGCTCGTCTGCACCGGGCCTTATGCGATAGAATTTCTTGTTACGCAGCCGGATTCAGAGGAATGAATGTTAAGCCGAGAGTGTTACCCAAACCCAAGCTACTAATCCCGTGAGTGGAGTTCTCAGCTGCCGGATTTCTGCAGGTTATAAAACAAGCATTCTACACCCTCGGATATAAAAATCCGCGGACATTAAGCTAGGAAATTAGGATGGCTGCGGGTCCATAAAGCCCATATATCGCCGTAGTAAGACGTTACCCAACTGAGGCCACGTAACGAGTCAGGCCCGTCATGCGTAACTCATGTCTAAATATAAAAGCAACGAGTCAGACTCGTTATGACTTTTCGGGAGGCAATAAACATTGGCAGTCAGGCTTGGCATTTATGCATCGTAAAATAGCAAATACTTTGAGACTGATTTCCAATTCTGACCGCTTGTTTAGTTCGTTAACTGATAAAAATAACCACCCCGGCGCCGAATCAGCATAACGCACGCGTGTAATGAAAAAGTAATTGACCGGTTCCCTCGAAACCCGTGTGTAAACTACGGAACAGCCTTTCGTTTCGTTCCGAGGTAACACGGCATTCTTTCCCCGATTAATTCCCTCCGCGGCGTTATCTTCGCGGCTGTCCCACAAGTTGGCTCTCCCGAGGAGAGCAAGAGCCCAGCCGGTGTCCCGCCTCCGATTCTCAATATACACCGTTCGTATCCCGAACGGCCAGCCGTAAAGACCTCAGCCGTCGATTGCCTCCGTTGACCTTCGTTAACTGGAACGTAAGTCACCGTCTCGCCTTTATCCGGCCGAATAATCGCGGAGCGTAATGAACAAACCTCGCAACTAATTGGAACAGATCGAGCACGCACGCTGTTATTGCGATCCACGCGCGGAGCTTCTTCGCACTTAACAGCGCGCCGCGACAATCTGCATAACGATTGAACGCGCCCGTGCAAAACCTTCGCCAGGCCTGGTAATCCCAGGGACACGCGCTCCTCCGTCTCTCTCGCTCCCCCTCTCTCTCTCTCTCTCTCTCTCTCTCTCTCTCTCTCTCTCTCTCTCTCTCTCTCTCTCTCTCTCTCTCTCTCTCTCTCTCTTTCTCTCTCTCTCTCTATCACCCTCTTCCTAATTAATATCTTGCCCCCTTGCGTTCTCCCTTTTTTCGCCAACCCTCCCTTCTCCACCCACCAACGCAGTCCTAGACGACGGTAATGAAATGGACCCACCCTTTTGAATTTCCATCGAGCGACGATCCGCTCCTCGTCGACGGTCGGCCCGATGAATGCCAGTCGCCCAGATGGCCCGATAAACCGAACCGGTAATTAATAATTAACGGTTAACAATTAAGAGTGAAATTAGCGCGTAACGCCGCCAGGTTTAATTGGACGTAACGCACGAACACACGCGTGTGTACATATACACTCGAACACTGTCGCGGACGGCAGGTGGCGCGCGACGGGACGCCCGCGATTCCTTCGATGCTTCGGCGCGAATTTAATTTCCTCCCCTGCCCCCGTCTAACCCCCTATCCACTCCCCTCCTGCTTCGTACACATCGGCTGATAAATAATGCGGGCAGCCGCGAGACTCTCAAACGTCCGTAATGAAATCCGCTAAAAATGGTTTAACCGAGTTCGTCGCTCGCGATCGGCGCTCTCTTTCGGTCTTTCATCGCGCGGCACGCACCCAACCCCGATTGCTCCGTAATTCGCTTTAACGGACGCTCGTCTGGCTTCTGTTCCCGTCGTTGCTGGTGAATTTCGCGTAACCATGAATTTTAAGGGCTTGTGGGCGGAAATTTAAAAGAATCTACTCGACGCACAGCTCTGACTGCCATGTGTGGCGAGCGTGGGCAGTGAAGGTACCTAAACTCCTTGTCATATCGGAAGGAGCCCGTTTCACGCATGTGGAATGAGCTCATTGGCTCCGAGGGAGCGTTGGTTGCGGTATTAGCCAATAGTAGCGCAGAACAGGTCTATGCGCAGGTTCCTTCTTATATGACAGAGTATATACACAGCTATTTCATTAATCTAGTCGTGGGTATCGTTTAAAGTCCCGCGCACGGTTGCCTGAAAGCTCCGTGATACACGAAAACAAACACGCCGCACGCATAACAGGATAAATTGGATATTCCTGAGTGGATACCTGGCGCGCAGGTTATTCTACGGCCGCAGGTCCCTCGGTGGAAAACGGTTAGAAGGGTGCACCGTTATGCACCCCTCGTGCACCCTTAATGTCCGAGCGGCCTGGAATAAGGCGAACAGCCGAAGAAAAGGTACTCGTTACCCCGCGGGACAAAAAGACAGAAGTTCTCGGGCCGGGGTCCGTCGGCGATCGCGTCCCAAACGACAACCCGCTGAGCTACCAGGAAGGACGATTATTGTTAATTAAGGTGGGCGTGTCGGGGCAGGTCGCACGCCGGTTTCACGGCCCTTAACGAAGGGACAGGTCAGCTCGTTTTATGAATTCTAATGCCCCGTCGGTATTCGGCGGGTTGACGAAATTTCCCTTCGCATTTGCATTTCAGCGGCGCGAGGTCGCCTCGACCGACCACTTTTAACCCCGTTCGTCGCTCCTAATGTAATTAGGCCACCTATTCACCGCCGCCGCGCCCGTCGAATTATCGAGTGTTGACGGTCATGAGGTTATTTGATAACCAATCAAACGCCATTGTCCCGCCGAACGCCTTCTCTCGTTAACCAGTCCACGGAGGCTCCCAATTTTTCGCCCCCTCGAGGCGTCGGCGCCGTTTAAACGCGCGTCGTGTGATTCTTAATTACGTGTCAATACTTCAGGGGACGGATCTATTATCCAACGGAAGAATAAACTGTCATGCGTGAAGTCTGCTCGTGGCAAGTTAGCTAGACACTTCTCGGCCTCGTTAAAGCTTGTAATTCAAACGCTTCGACATTCTTGACGCGTAGCTGTTAACGGCTGGAAACAATTTCTGCCTGCTTGAGTTAATTACACAGAAGCTAAATAAACACGATAAACCGGTGACGTACTCGTGAAATACTGTAGTCTCCTCTTCACAGTCGCGGTAACAATCGAGTACATCTTTATCGCGCGCGTCGAGGGGAGGAGAGGGCAGGGCGTCAAGGGAGACAAGCAGAGAAGCGTAGAACAGTCGGTGAACAAGATTGCGTTTACCAGCGCCGCGAACCTTCCTCCCGCGAACCGTGGCGCTTTTAATGCCACTGCATCCGGATTGAATTTAAATATTTCTTCGACCGACGAACTCTTTCGCGTATTGCCCTGTCGTGAAAGGTTCCCCATGTCCACCCCCGCTGCGGATCCGTTTGCCGCGGCATCGCAGTTTCATTGGGATCCGGGGCATTGTGAAATCGTTGTGCCGTCTTAAGGGGCGATAAAATTGCGCGGGACTTGGGTGAAATTAATTAGGGACGCATTCTTTGTACTTTGTAGTCACTGGCACAACGTTAAACCCCTCAGCCATTCGGGGTGGCTAATCATTCTGACTCTCCCGAGGCTTCTGCTGATCAGTTGGTGGTGGTGAGGCATTCACATTCGGTGACTTGTACCCTCGGTACAGTTCGAGGCACCTGCTCGTCAGGACGAACCCGAACTACCCACAGAACATGACCTTATTGGCCACCCTAACGCCCATTTCTCTTGTTACAGATATCAGCCGCGAGCCGGAAGAAGAGAGCCGGTTCTAGGAGAGCCAGGCCCCAATAAGCTTCCAGTTAGGTAGGCCAAGAGCTTTTGTTTTTCGTCGTGGGAAGCTGTTGGTGGGCTCGTCGGGCCCACCCTCTCATCGGTCAAGCTGGCGAGCGCTCTAACCGCTGGTATGAACCCCCACCATCCGGGCCACTCTGCAGCCTACCCGCATCATCCCTCGCTCTCGAGCAGTCCTCATCACTCTGGGCCTCATCACGGCTACAGCACCGGTGGCGGCGGTGGCGGGGGCGGTGGTGGCGGCACCACAACCACCCCCGACTTACCCAGCCCACACTCGCCACCCCACGGCTCGGGCATGGACCCGGCCACCCCCTACGCGTCCCTGCAACCCGGCCAGGGGATGGGCAGCAACGGACACCACCACGGCGGCGCTGGAATGATGTCAGATCACCCACACCACCCGGGACACCCACACCCACACATACCAGGCCATCCAGCCTACCCACCGGTCAACCACAACAACAACTGTACACTTAAGGTAAGACCTTGTGATTCTTCCGACTGGTTGCGGGATTGAAAGTGGCGTTGGCTTCGCGGAGGGGATAACTCGAGGAGGGTGTGAGGCGGTCCGAGTGATTTGGATTACTGGAGCGAGCTGTTGAAGAGGTGGATCTGGTGATGGACTGTCTGAATCATTTATGACGTATCGGAACATTTGAGGTTCTTCAGAAGATAAGTCTCTCTT
Organism: Andrena haemorrhoa; assembly: GCA_910592295.1. Lineage (NCBI taxonomy): Eukaryota > Metazoa > Arthropoda > Insecta > Hymenoptera > Andrenidae > Andrena > Andrena haemorrhoa. The sequence continues at coordinate 20,527,820 of OU342943.1, forward strand.
CCTTGCGAGATTGACAGTGTAATTTAAATCGGGGATATAGAAAGCCCCGGTTCGTCTTCATCGTATAGCTAGCGTACACCGAATCCCAATCTACAATCGTACGAGAATTAATTATCTCCAGTATCATTATACACGCCGCTCGTTTCCTTTTTCGTGCCCCACATAGTACCGTTTATCCATTGCTCTCGCTCGTCAGCTGCTTCACGGCCGAATTTACGAAACAAATTAAATTAAAGCCTCCCCCTTGGTCCTCCCCGCTCCCCGCCACTTAATGACCCCCAGTCGAGCGGCCCGTTATTTTCCATCAGCCCCCTCCGCGCCCCCCCCCCTTTTTTTTAGAGGAACGCCCCGCCGCAGAAGGTTTCGTATTGCGAACGGTTCTTCGCGTACGATTAAAATGCACTTTCTACGGCGGCTCGTCGCGCGAGGATGGCCACGAGAAAAAGTTTTCAACCGGAAGCACCTGGAACGACTGCGTACCGCATTGTTCGCGTAATAATCGCTGCCGGTCGTTTATTACGTAAGCCCGGCTCACGGCCGTATAATTTCCCCCGCAGCTAATACGCGCTCGTAATCTCTGGAAATGCTAATCGTACGTGGCAAATGGCTGGCAACGACGCCACTACTCAAGAGGATCGTCCAAGTAAGACCTGCCTATCCACGCAAACACTGATACGGTTCTTTAGATCTCGAAGTGGTGTCCCACTCTGTTGCCGCTTTTCCTCGCCTTCCTCTGATGATCCTGTCAACAAATCACCGTCCGAAACGACTTTCCACCCGACGAAATCGGCGTAACGTACAGGTGGGGCCCCTTCGGTATAACAGAGAGTGAAAGAGAGAGAGAGAGAAAGAGGAACTCGTGAGCGGAGGACGATCGCGTGGAGTGCGAGAGGGACGCCGCGGTGTAAGGGTCGCAGGCTAAAATTCAGAAGGCATTACCCGTCTACGTGACCCTCACTTAGCTCGCCATTGACAAACGCAACAATATAGGCATTTACCGTGGAGAGAAATATAATTGAATAGGGGCGGAGGGGACCGCGAAGGTACCGTGGGTCCCCAGTTGCCCCCCTTTCCCTCCGAGCCCGGCCCCCTTCGCCGTGTTTCACTCCATAATACTGCCGGCTGTCTCGCTCTCCCTCGCCCCCTCCTCTCCCTCCCCCTCCCTTCCCCTTTCACGTTTCACCGTCCTCGTCCGGCCCGGCCGGAGCTATGGATGGGTCCCGTCCCCTTTCAACGTTAGTTAGGTCCTTTCTAGGCTCACCTTATTATTCCCCCCACCAGGGCCGCGTCTCCTGGCTCGCCGGGGTACCTGAACCCAGGGCCTCGCGAGGCATTCAGAGACCCCAAAGCAGCCGCGGACCAGTCAGTTCACTGCTGACTTCGGTCGGGACCGGTTCGCCTTTTTCCTTGTTTCGCGGCGCGTGCTCTCGCCTCCTTCCCTCTCGCTCCATCCGCTCGAGAACCGCTCTGTCTCTCCTCGATCGCAAGCTTGTGGCTGGCCGTGCCGATCGCGTCCGTCGCGACTATTCGGGGGCCCGATCACGCGCTCGCGACTATTCGGGGCCCGTTCGCCCGCCGCTCGGTTGGACGCGGGATGTTCCGCTCGGGCTGCCGCGAACCCGTGGAAACAAACCGCTCGGTTGCCGTCGGCGAGGCGACTCTGTCGCGTCGCGCAGCGCTCGGTCCCCGTTCGGCGGTGTTCACGGTTCAGTGAAGTGAAGGATTCGTAGGCGTGCAGCACCCTGGATGGTTCGCGAAGATCGTGGCGCGATCGCGCGACTGTGATCCCGGTGCAAGGTGGTTTCTTCCGCGAGTGGGAGAAGAGAAGTGTGCCCGCCGGGTTGTTTTCTTTTTCGCTCGAGGACGAATGATATCATTGGGCGAGCGAGCCTGGGAGTAAGGACACGGTGCTCGCCTGCCAGGCTTTTAGGACGACACGGTTCAAGAAGCCTCTTTCGCTCGTGGTCATGGAGGTTCACGCGCATCACTACAACGCCATCGCGTCGCGGATGAACCAGATGAAGTGTTTCCCTGGGGACAAAATTGTAAGCATCCCGAACTATTCTTCTTCCTTTAAATTCCTCGGCGATACTCCGCCGTGCACTCTTGCATATTCACGCGCTAAGCCCCGCCAACTCCAGATTAGAGTTGCCTCGTGATTTATGCTCGACTCGCACCGACGAGTTGGTTATACCGCTGCAACGGTGTCACTATTTGCTCCGTACCCTTCGATATTTCAAAGCCAAGTTGGTCAAAGCTTACTTCAGTTGGCTGCTGTCGCGTCTTCGGGTCTCTCAACCTTCGGCATCCGACTCAGCGTTGAACGCACCTTTATGAAACAGGTTTGCTTAAAACCGTTCGATATTTGCCCCCTTTTAAAGTTTCGAACTACGAATCCCGGGGATCGTCGTTGGAATTTCGCCATCCGTTTCTGTATTGGATTCGACTTCACCCCGAGCAAATTGCTTAAACGAGTCGGGTAGTTTCGATCGGCTTGACTTGTCCCGATACTCTCCACTGTGTTTCCGATTACAACGTTGCATTAATGCTATCAGGGCCGATCGAAGTCCATGCTGGCCACATTTTGCACCGCGTCGTCCCCTCTCGAATAATACATATTCATCGCTCGGTTCTTACTCGACGGAAGACAATACCAGGCTCTTTTTTCCCTTCCTCCTCCTCGTAGGACACAATTGTCATTAGGGAAGCCGCGGAGGGAACTAATTAAATCTTCCCAACGAGCGAGCGATTGCGCAACAAACACCGTGCTTCGAGTGTATGTTTGTTTGAACAGCGCTGATTGCTTGCTTGGCGAACGAGTTGGCGGCAAAGGCGCGCGCAGGGCTGGGTGTTTTTAGATAGATTCTTATCTCCGTCATATTTCGATAATCCCATTTAAATGTAACTTCGCATCCGTGTCGTTCCGAAGTCGGGGTAATGAATAGAAGCTTCGCGGTGACGGCGAGTATAATTTTATACGGTATAAAGTTAAGCAACCGAGTGTGCACAGAGTGAGAGTAAATGGGAAATCCGTCTCCGCGCTGGGGAACCATGTAGGTCAAATGAAGCTTATTTCGAGTACATAAACCGCTTTAAATAAAATCTTACTTCTATTTTCACTGAAAGGCGAATCAAATATTCACTTTGAGTGCTTTTTCAGGAGGTTCGGCGAGAGTGGAGTGGTTCTTTATTCGAATGCCAGCGGTACAGATTTTTAGGATCGAACAACCTGCTTAACGTGCTGTTCGAAGAAAATATTACTACGACGGCCATTTAGACAAAGAATTGTCTAAATCGCCGTTCAATCAGATAAAATTGTAATCCTGACGCGAATTTACCTCGAGGTCACAAATGAATTATTGTCCCCCGTTTTCAGTCGTCACTCTGATTTATCATTATTCGCGCGAATAATAGATGACGAGGATATTGTTCGGGGCGATTATTTAAATAAAAGCTTGCGTAACGGCAAAGCATTCGTTAGCCACGAATAAATTACTAGACACCGTTCTAATTCGTCAGCTGTTGTTGGGAGAGAAAAAAAATTCCTCACCTCCAGGGACTCGTTACATCGCGCGCGCGGGCCTCTTTTTTTCGTCCCTCTTCAATTCTTCGACTCGATTCCTCTCTGGAAACGTCACGAACAACCGGGCGATCAGCGCGCAGCGTTCCACTAACAACGACACTGTACAACAACTCCAACTGGCGCATAATTACGCGAGTTTCATTTGATTATAGTAACTCCGCGGTAATTGCGAAGTAATTGCGAAAGAAGTGTCGTTAAGACCGGCAAAAAGCGGGCGAGCATGCCCAGCCGGCGGAGGGAAACGATTTTCCCGCGGAGCGAGAATCGATTTTGCAACGCGACGCTGTTTCCCCAGCAAATTACCGAGAACACGCTCTTCTTATAGATCCGAGCGAGACCGGCTACCTTGAACCCTCCGCGATCTCGTATTGACCAATGTCGTGAGCTACTACGTAATATCGCGCGATTAATTAACGTGGATGGATTGCCATCGTTAATCTTCATCGACCTTCGGCTTCGTAGCTTAGCTCCCAAACTGGGATCATCGCTTCTGGTTTCCTGAGCCGGCGTCGGAGTAGGGTGTCCTCTTATCAGCTTATTCCTCGGCGAAAGTAGAATGTTCGTTAAAGAGGGGAGGCGTGTATTGAGCCATGTTCCCGCACTTGCAAAAAGGGTTGCTTTGAAAAAACAACGCACAGCCAAGTGACGCGTAAATTACGTTGCACGTGACGCGTTGCTCGCGCGTGAACGTGGCTTTATGTTTGCCCACACGATCTCGACTGCTCCAAACTGATACCAGGGCAGATATCTCTCGCAGAGTACTCCTCGCACACCTACGACTGGATTTATTCCCAGAAGTCGGCTCTCACGAGCAACGTTTCGAGATAACGCATTCCCAAAGTGCGAGCTAACCTACAGCTCAATCGAACCTAACCCAGACCCCACTATCCATCGGATTTGAATTCACCACGCAACACCCAGCCCCCCTTTTTCTTGCCATTTTTTTCCTCGTCTCGTTATTATCATAGAAATTGTCGGAATAAATCAACAACAACTTGTTACGGTCCACGGCAAAACCAGTTGCCCGCTTCTGTCTCTTTTTCGAAACACTTCTTACCGCGCGCGTTCCTCCAGCAGTCCTCGCGCCTGTAACGGCCGCGGACTCGCTGCAAAACAGCCCGTTTATGGCTTGCAAAAAGGCCTGCCTGTTTATTAGAGCGCGTAGAGAGTCGCGAGGGGAAGAAGGAAGCGCTCCCGGTTTGTTAAATCCAGCTATAAAGTCAATATTTAGTTCCCGGCCTGATTATTTATTAAGGACTTCTTGCCGCTAGCCTGATCGCGGCGGCTCAGCGCAAAAATTTCACGCGCTCCTGCGAGACTTAAGGACGATTCGAGCGGCGTTTATCGGCGAGCCGTATATTTTAATAATCAGCGACGTCGACTACGATTATTCACGCTTACCGTCGTTTACATAATCGCGACTAAGTGTTCGCCGAGATTGCTCGGTTGACGGTGCGCGATGATTTATCGCCAGTTAATGACTTTCGATTCCGTATTAATTACAGGAACATCCCGGCCCCTGTTAATAGACTTTCCACCGCTGCGACAAGCCATTATTCGCGATATTTTCGTTGCGCAATCGACTAATGGCCTCGCGCTATGAAATCTCGCTTGCCTACTCTTGTTCTATTTCCGCGGAGCTTGTCCCCCTTTCCGGTTGCAACGATGAAAGGGCCGTCCCCTGTATTTATTCGAACTTGCTAGGACGAGGTTAGTTTCGTTTCGATTAAAATAATCGATGGGGAATTGTTTCACGGGCCCTGAGGGAGGGTGGCAATTTAGAAATACGTAGAAGATTTCAGTGGGACAGATTTCTGTTACTTGTCGATGTCACGTTTGTCGTAAAATTATTCTAATTACAAAGATGTGCAGGTGGCACGGAATTCTGGAAATGCTGCGCGCATAAGTGTTTCGGCAGCAGCTTTTAACGATCTCGAACCAGCGTCCTTTCGTTTTACAGTCACAGAGGCGGTTGTAGGTGTGTCTGTATTTATAAGAATTAACGAACTGTTTGCCAGTTTATTTCTACTCACTCCGCACTTTGTATTATTGACTTATGAAGTCGAACGGTTACAAGCCTCATTCCGGGACGCTCCGCTCGCCGAGCAGCTTTGTGTACGCTCGATTACGTAAAGCGGTTATTGTTCGCGTATTTATCGGGGAATAGAATTATGAGGCTGGACAGCTAATAAGCCGGGAAGGTATTCATTGCGGTTACGAGAGGAGGTTAATTCCGGGGGCCTATTAAAAGAACTATGTTTGCTCTCTGTTGCAGCAAGAAGGTGGTCCAAACGGGCCAGCGGGAATCCAGCAGTGCGCCGGTTGCGGCGGCCAAATAGTGGAAAGATGGCTGTTACTGGCGATGGATCGGTATTGGCACAACGGTTGCCTGAAATGCTCGTATTGCGGTGCAGCACTGGCGGAAATCGGCCACTCGTGCTACACCAGGGGCGGCATGATCCTCTGCAAAAGCGACTACAAAAAGTAAGTGATCATCACCGTTCTGTCCAAAAATAGCAGGGAAGAAATAGGGACAATAAGAGTTTAGTACCTGCAGCAGGTACTACACGTGTTGGAAGCAGATTACACGATATCAGTGTCGCCGTTCAGTCGTCTTGAAATTCCAGAGACGGGATGATTGTAAATAAGGAAACCTTCGAGTTCTCCGAGCTTTGAACGTAAAGCGATCCTTTCTCCTTCGGCTATTATATCCCGCGAACGACACAGTTTTTTGGGAAGCTCGTTACTCAGCCGCCACGTTGACACGGGAGGGGCTCGGAAAACTTTGAGATCCACCGCGTCGCGGCGGGACGTGCGCGTAATCGGCGGGGACCGTTCCAAATTTAGGGGATTCGAGGTCAATGCGCAATTTAATGAGAAACAGACGCAGAACTTAGTTAGCGCCCCTTAAAATAGATCGGCACAATCTGGCCGGGCGGTGTGTACGGAATCTAATGGGTCGGTCCATATTTTTTTTCCTCGTCGACCTGTTAACTCGCCTCGAAGTGAGACGGCTCTTTTCATCTCTGATTAAAAGCGTGGAAATATACGAGCCTGGGCCTCGGCGGCGACCGCGAGGCGATCTCGACTTTCGGGCATTTATTTTCGTTAATGACTCACCGGGTATAATTCGATTAACTTACGGTTAATTACGAGACGCGGGTGGGCGGCGGGGATAGATCGATTTCCCCCCCGAAGTGGCGCCCTGCCTTTTTCGAGAGCGCGCGCGAAGGATATAACGGCGGAAGTGGATTAAAGAATCACGACGAACGTAACGCTCGAAAATTGGCGATTTTCGCGCGCGAAAGAGTAACGCGCTAGATCGATATCGCATCGAGCGGTGGAGTTCCCCGTGAACGGGAGCCGATAAACGCGCGCGGAAGCGTGGCGTCATCGGCAACGGTAGCGAATTCGTCGGATTTCTGGCAGCGGAATGAATTAATTAAACGGCCGACAATGAGGCAAAGTATTCGTGGCAGTTTCAGCCCAGCCGGGCGCCGGGGCTGCCGTTCCGAAATTGTTATGTTTCGCGCGATTCATTTCGCCATTACGATCCGTTGTCAGGGGTTCCTCAACGGACCCGAGAAATTTGAGATATTATCGGGGAAACAGATGCAAAGAACCCGTCGGATAGTTTAATATACCTACGTATTGTTTCGACGCGTCGATGCCCCGACACTCGAAACGCATGGCCGCCTCTCGCCGCATTCGATACTCGAATACCTCGACTGCCTCGGAGACCCCGAGGTTGCGATATTCCAAATACTTCGCTGTATACGCTAATACTCCAATAACTGTGTTAGAACCGAGCATAAACTTGCAGATGATTTGAAGATCTTTAAAAGAATAGCCAGCAACGAGGATTGTCATGGCTTACAGATGGACCTTGTGAATTTTGAGAGATCATCTCAGAGAATCTACCCTGTGTCATTTGAGTATAAGCTTGGTAATGCGATTTTAACTCAGGTTTCTGAAATGTTCGACTTAGGCGTTTATATTACACCGCTGCTAAACCTCTCAAAGCATTGCCTGCACATTACTAGGGAATCTTCCAAGACTCTTGGATTTTTGAAACGCTGTTCGGCAGATTTCAGGGATCCGCGTACGCTTAAATTATTATTTTGCACACTCGTCAGACCACGCCTGGAATATGCATCGGTTATTTGGTCGCCACGTTATGTAAAGTGCAACCAAATGTTAGAGAGGGTGCAACATAAATTCTTGCGTTTCGCTGCGTACAAATCCGGACATAAGATGGCGTATAATGATCACGAGTACACGCCCGTCATGAAGTTGCTTAACTTGAAATCACTTGAAAATAGGAGGTTACGCATTGATTTTCTTTTTCTTTTCAAGTTGATCAATGGAATGACGAAATGTCCTCAACTGCTGCAGTTAATTAATTTTCTTGCCCCTACGAAATCTCTGCGGTCGGGCCAATCCTTTTATCCATCGCTATACAGGTCGAATCTTAGTTTCTCTGACCCGGTAAATCGCATTTGCAATGCTGCAAACGCTTATGGCGAGTTTCTTGATTTTTTCTCGGGATCAATCTATTCCTTCAACAAGGCCCTTGATAAACTTATGTAACCTTGCTGCGATTAAGTTTATGGTGTTTGAATTGTTTACCTACTCTAAGTATTGTATGCTCGTTTTGTTATACACTTTGTTTTGATATTTCGTTTATTTTTCTTTGTCTTTTTCTCTTGTTTCTCTTGTACACTAATGGGACTGTATCCCGTATATATATATATATATTAAATAAATAAAATAAATAAATAAACTAGAATTATGTCCGCGGCCCCCCCGCGATATTTCCGCGAAAAATATCACGGCGAATAGCTGTAGCTACCTTCGTATAATCTCGATCTTCTGGGAACCGTGGAGGTTATAAGATCTCCATGGAACATTTGTATTCTTGGTCGCCGGCGTGTTCCACATCGGTACGATCGGCGGGCTCCTCCGCAGCACACGTACGCCCTAATCTGTTAGCACAGTCGAACGATTTAGTCTAGCGTAGTATCAATATTTGATTACGAGGCGTCTCCGTCCCGCATGCCAGGATTGGAGGCAGGATCGCCGGTCCGGATGTCCACTGGCCCGGCTCCTTCGTATCCCGGGAAGTCGGACGTCGCGGTGGAGATCGATCCTGGGAGGCAGCGCGAGAAAAACGTCTCGTTAATTGCAACGACGTACATACACATACCTGCCGTCGCCCCGTCCCCGCAGCACCGGCACCGAGGAGAAAGCCCTGGTACCCAGTGGGGATTTGGGCGGAATGCGTTTTGATTTCCGCGATGGCGCTGTGTTTTCGGGGCGGGGGAAGTGCATTCGCATTTGCGGCGTCTCTGTTTTACCGGGGACCAGAGTTGTTTTAGGGTTTCGACGGTGTACATGGTGATGAAAGGCGACGGCAGAAGCCTCGGAATCGAGGGATTTCGACTGCCGCTATAGGAGCGGAGAGGAGGGTAGCTTTTTCCGTTAACGTAGACGCGGCGAGAGATACTTTAATTCGTCGAGGATGGTCGGTCGGAGTAATTGCGAATGCTTTCGATGGGATTATGCGTTTCGCGATCTGGAAGCTTCCTAAATATCGCGGTACGGGCGGGTAAATCTCGGACCGGAGGGATTCGGCTGTGTTTGTGAAAGGTGATTGGCAAAGTTCACTGGCTGCATCGTTCGAGCGGCACTCCATATTCCCAAACTTGGAGGAGCGTCGCGTCGTTAGAGGGAACCCTTTGCCGTGGCGTTCGATAAAAACCGTCCCCTTTTCTGTTCCCGTAGAAATCAGCCGCGACAACGTAGCCCCCGAGTCGTCGCGGTGTTCCTCCCTCGTCGAGAGATTCCCCCTGCCTCCTCCGCCGTCCCTGTTCCCCAACCCCCGTGAAATTTCGATCGGAAAACAAGCCGCTATCCGAATTGAGAGAAGTAGCACTCCGAGCGGAGTGACGCGACAGAAGCATCGACATCAGGCTTGCGGTGGGGGTTGCTACAAGGGGGGCGGCGGTGGAAAGAAGGACGGACGCGCGGAAAGTGGGGAGTCGGTCGAATCGCACATCTTGATAGTAGCGAGCGAGCGAGAGAGCGAGAGCGAGAGAGAGAGAGAGAGAGAGAGAGAGAGAGAGAGAGAGAGAGAGAGAGAGAGAGAGAGAGAGAGAGAGGGATGGCACGGTGGAGCGTGTATCGGCACGGGCGGAGAGAGTGAGCGATCGGCCGAGTGAATGGGGAGCAAAGGCGAGAGAGAAAGCTTGATCCAGAGACACACGGCCGATACCGAAAGAGAGAGGCAAGGGAGAACGGGAGGGGCGGCGCGGAAGGGATAGGAAGAGAGACAGCAGGGGGACAGAGCGAGAGAGGCAGACAAGGGTAGGAGGTAGTGGTTCGTTTCTTTTGGATTCAAGGAATGTTTCAATCAGTTTGATTGAAGGGCTGAGCCACGGCAAGAGGGTAAACTCGATTTACAGCCGTGCAGGAGGGGTTTGGGGGAGGGAAGATGGGGGAGTTTGGGTATATATATATATATATATATAGGTACGGGAACGAGGGACGGGAGGAGGGGTGACGCGGTGGCGGGCGGTAGTTTCGGAAGGGAAGGGCGGGAGGGAGTGTGGGAGGGAGGGAGGGAGGGAGGGAGGGGAGGGTGGCGGGTGCCACAATCACCGAGATGCGTCCAATCACCCCCAGCCTCCAACGCCATCGGGTTTCGGCTGCACGGACGAGGGCTGAAGGGATTGAAGGTGTACGGAGGGCGAGGGGGCAGGGGTTGCGGAGCGAAGAGAGCGGCCAATCATCGCTCGGCTTTCCGCTGGAGCGACGTCGTCGTCGTGGTGCTGGTTTGGCCTAGATGTGCAATCAGACCGCTTCAGAGCGTCCTCTCTTCCTCCCTCTGGTTCTCCGTCTCGATCTGTCTGCCTGTCTGTCGACCTTTCTCCTTCTCTCGTTCATTCTTTCGCTTTCTCTGCCACCCCCTCCCCCCCCTCCCCCCCCCACCTGCCTCCTACGGCCACCCCCCCCCCTCCTTGCCTGCCCCTCGCTTTCTCTGCCACCCCCCCCCCCTCCTCCCCCGCGCGCCCCGTCTTTCTGGCCGAATACCAAATTCCAGCAATTTGGTAGGTGGGTACTTTGTTGAATCAACATGATTGGGCTTGACGGAGCCCCGGCGACAGGGCGCTTCGTGTCTGCCCGTGCCCCGCGATTCCAGCACCGAAGACGACGTCCCCGGCCCAGGGATGCTCGTAACCCTTTCGCGGATGGACCGGTTTGTGTGTTCTGAGGAAAAAAAGAGTGGACGCGGCAGAGGGGGGCCCCCTTGCCTCGTCACTTTGACCGAAGGGGGGAAAAACGACCGAAGACGCGCGGCTCGCCAGGAGCATGACCGCTGGAAACGTTTCTCGATGCAGATTTACGCGCCGATGCGATTGATGACGCGTGCCTGCGAAACGCATCGGCCGTCTCCAGCATCGAGCACGATACGATTTCCGCGAGCCGGGCCTGGAAGAGGGTGTCCGTGACACCTGTGACCCAGAACTCCCGCGGACGGCTCGTGCGACGGAGGGGTACAGGGGTTTGCTAAGTGCAAACAATTATGGATTAGCGGGTGGAAGCGAAGTGATATCTGGCCGCGATCGCAATCAGAGGGCTCTCTACCGAATCCCGGCGTTCATCTTCCCGGGGACAGGTACGCGAAAAGAATGGCTGCTGTTTTAATTAAAAAATTCATTTAAGACACCGTCCAGCTGGCAAGAAGATAATGAAAGCTTCCCGCGCCAATGTTTTCGCGTACCCGTCATTCATAAGAAAAGCCAATAACGCGCGCATCGTGTACACGCTCTCGAAGTTCAATCGTACTCGCGGGCGCGCGCGTGGTTGCCCGTGCCCGGCAAAGGGATCGATAGCTCCCCCCGTCGCGACGTGTAGCGTCGACCGCGCGAGGATCGGTCGTAACCGCGCGGGGCCGCGATCGGGCGCGTCCGTTCTCCCGACCGGGGAAAAATATTTACAGTGGCGAGTGTAATGGAGGCTGGCACGCGACGATGAAAGAGGACGAGTTTTCCGCATGACAGGAATCGCGATCGACGCGGTAATGGTGTCTTATCGCGATCCCCGTGACACGCGGCTGAGAGGGAAGGGCATCGGGGGGGGGGGCGGCGGGGGAGGTGGGCAGACGAGCGGGAGGGAAAATTGTAGGGACCGGCAGGGAAAAAGTCACGAGGAGGAGGGAAGAGGAAAAACGGGGCGACAGAGAGGAGCACTCGCGTGGGGGGTGCATGCGAGCCGTGGTAGAGGTCGGGCGAAGAAGGCGGAGGGTGGTGGCAGCAGCGATAAGGGGTTCATTAGAGGCAGTTTATTACTGCCTTTGAAGTCTCTCGCGTGTTGCCGTTAAGTCGCTCGATATCTCGTAATATCTCGTTCTAATCTCGCGAGGAGAAGTTAATTGCTTCCTCCACCTCTCTGCCACCTTCTCACCTCCGACCTACCTATATCCCACCCACCCCGCCGCGACTCTTGCTCAGCCCGACCTCTCCTCCTCCTCCTTCGACCTTCCCATACTTCTCTCTGCCCGGTCTGTCTGCCCACCCCTCCCGCCACCCCATGCTCGCACGTGTCGCCTTTACAATTAGACGCTTAATTCGGGCCACCATCGGGGGCGAAATTTTGCACCCCTGCCGGTGCCCGGTGACTCCTGGCTGGCCCCATTCTCGCCTGCCGGCCGAGTCGAAAATTCCCTGTCCTTGGTCAGCAACGTCTCCACCCCCCAGACCGCCGTAGTTCGTGATTCCTGACCCCCGTGCGGGCTCACCACCAGCCAGCGACTTCTAATTATTGTAATTTTCCCGCGGCTGCGGCTGTTCATTGGGTTAGTCGGAAAGTTTGTCGTCACGTCGCATGGAGAACGGTTTTTATGAACGGCTGGCCCTTAACGAGCTGCTCCCCGAGGGTGGTTGCTTTGTGTCAGATAGATATACATAGCTGTCGTATGTAACTCTAATTTTTCGATTGGTTTCGAGCGATTATGCGTGAGGGTATTTATTTGATTTTCCAGCGCCAGTGGTTCCCAACGTGTGGCGCGCGGTAAAACTTTTCGGGGTAGGGGAGACCGGGGCAGGTTGTAACACGGGGTAAATTGTAACATAAGTCAAATCTTTTGAAGCACAAATCTGGCAACCCACAGCATGCGAGAGCTGCTTGACGATATTAGCACCGTCGGTTTTAGTGACGCAAACGAGCGTTATGTGTTCATTTTGTGGTTATAGCCCAGATTTGTAGTATTTAGAGCACACAAGTAAATGTTATATTAGCACTTTTATTTCATTTAACTGTCATTCGAAACTGTTTGAATTTTTGCTTCTTTGTCGCAAACGAATCGGTACACATTGCTTTATTATAATGTGTACGCATTTTAGTAATTTGATGTTTAGTTTCTCGCTTGCTGAGATAAAATGCAAAAATTCAAGCTCGGGGTTAATTGTAACGTGCCACTACTTACTCCGCTCTAAATGGTGATAAAGCAAGTTATTTGCTGACACGTCGGAAAAAGATGCTCTAAACGAGCAACAGAACAATCGAGAATCCAAAAAGTAGGAAAAAAGTATAAAGGCGAAAACAAAAAAAACGAAGAAGATTTTGATAGAATCAGATGTACATATAAGCAATGATTGTTTAACTCATGTATATGAAATGTTTAATAATGATCTGTGTTTTCATTTATGTCCTTCAGAAATGTTTATTTGTGTTCATATTTGTATTTAAATAAGTAGAACAGATGTGTTACAATTTACCCCGGACTGGGGCACATTGTAACAAAGGTTCAGATTTGTTTAAGATGAAGCTAGATATCTAAGTGTCCAAGATTTTTTCACGTACCGTCACGCAATCAGTTCACCACATATGTAAGTAGTAAATCACTCAAATTATTTTCTAATTGAGGAAAACACTTCCGAGAAAAAACTGTGAAAAGTTTTTGTTACAATCTACCCTGGTCTCCCCTACGCCGTGAGACCTCAAAAGTTTCTAGCAACTGTAAGATAATGCCACTCTGTGTGTTCAGGACATCGATATGTGTAATTTTATTTATGAATACGAAATTGAATGTACTGTTTTATGTTATTCCCATTGTTGTACTACACCTGAGGCAGTCAGAGTAACTACGCACCAACCCACATTTAAAATTTTTTTCCTTATTTTATATGGTTAGTAGAGTCTATTGGGATACGTTATTGTTACTAATTCAATTTCGAAAAAAAATGCGGGTTAATAGTGCGGTGTTGCTCTGACTGCCTCAACTATACTACAACGCATTTCCAGGGGTTACGTGAAGTACCGTAAATTGGGGTGACTTTGCCCGCCGGAGTGACATTGCCCATTTTTCGGAAAAACTTTATTTTATTTGATTGTAAAGTAATCAGAACACATGGTGTTTTGTAATCGATAGCAATAATTTCTCCAAGGTCAAACGAAAAAAACAATAGCGAATTCAATCCTATGGTAATTTTTCAGTCAGAGCAAAAATTACACAAACAAATTTTTTTTCCAAGTGAATGTTGTGCTCTTGAGAGAAAATGAACCTTAAAATCTCCTACAAAATTCTTACACAATGCTAAATATTTGATATGATCCTCTTTTTATGTTTTCTTTTTGTACTATTATGTATCCATTAGAATAAGAACGATTGCTCAATCACAACTCAATAATGAGTTTTAGACATGTTTTCACTGAAAAATTTGACGTGGGCAAAGACACCCCAACTGAGCGGGTAACTTTGCCCACAATGTTTTTGCATTTTAAAAGCGTACGTTTAAGTAAAGAATTTTTTTAAAAGCCTATTTAAATCTACACCGTATAATAGTATTTTCCAAAAAAAAAATTGAATGCACTAGGAGTGCTAAAAAAGTTATTTGAAGTTCAAAAGTGGGCAAAGTCACCCCTGTTTACGGTATGAAAGGTTGGGAAACATTGGTCTAGTGTTTGGCATCTCATGACTTGTTTCTATGGGATGGGACATCGAGTTCTTGGTACACTTGGGAGTTTTATATGTGCTTGGATCCTTCCCATCCTCGTTTTCTGGCTATGAGCTCCCAGCGCGATGGGAGACAGCCACAAATGTTATCGAATCTCATGGAAAGTAATACCAACTCTACCCAGACTGTGTCGTAATTAATTTTACGTTCCTTAAGCTGGCAATCGTTGGAAACGACTGTCTTAATGAAGGCGATATTTCAGTGCTTAGGTAGCAAATAACATCCGCCAGGCGTGCGTAATTTACGAGGATCCTGTAATAACCGTCAATCGTTGGTGTATAATATTGTAATTCGAATTAATGTTTAGTATCAGCGTTTCTCTGGCTAAATCGAAATCCCTCCCCTGTTATTCTAACATGATACATATTATTTTACTTTAACGTAGAATTACCCTGGCGGTGCGCCGTCGGACGCGTAATGCAACTTTATCGAAATTTCGGTTCGCGAGGAATACTAGCGCACGTAGAACTGATGCCGGCGAAATTAATTAACTTGGAATCAGTATAATAGTGCTATGCTTGGGTCGTTTCCCTACAAGCTCTCTAACAATCTAAACACCCGAAGTCGCACCTATAGGAACCGATAAGAATCAGGTCGACGTTAAGCACGTGTAAAATCTGCGATCAGTTTTCGACGTGAAACAAAAACTTTGGTAGCAATTAGTTTCTCGTGCGAGCCCGCGCGATCAGAATGATCAACGCTCTCTACCCTCATAGCCTGGGACGGAATGATAACGTTCGATCGAACGCGAACGGTTCACCGCTGATTTTATTATCGGCGGGACAGCGGATTCCGATATTAACTAACGCGCATTCGAGTGGCCAGAAATTTCTGGCGGCAATTTAGTCGAAATTCCGGACATTTGGCTAATAACGCTTGATAACAAACACGGCATTATTACTCTACCTTTGACGGTGTGAGCTGTGTGCCTGTGCTTCAAATGTGGCTTGACGTGTACCGGCTATTTCAGAAGGATTGCAAGCTTTCAAAGTACAAGCGTTGAAACAGAATCTATTGGTTGTTCAAGGTAGCTTGACAAAGCTACCCTCATCATTCCAGCTTCCATATTGCTGCGAAAACTGATAGGGAAATAATCTCTCTGCCCGGACCCTCACATCTGACGCAATTACTGTTACTCGTTACTTGCTAGAGGCAAGGGTGGATCTGTGTATAGACTAAGTAGGCTGTGCAGCCTAGGATGGCAAATTTTTGGCGAACTAAATTGAAGAAGGTTGAACACAGAGGCTTGAGGCAGCTTTAAAAACCTTTCGTTTATTTTTCATCTAGCAGATTAGCAATAACTCGTACGTGAATTGTCATTTTAAAATTGTTTCAACTCTTTTAACCCTCGGTTGTCACACTGGGTCAAATTGACCCTGCAATTTTTGAAGCAAAACACATTTTCTCGGAATTCTTATTACTTCAAATTTTTTTTTAAGCATGATGACAGTTTAAATATCAACTTTCAACGATGGGCATATATTCTACAATGTTCAAACTTTATCTCAGAATTTTTTAGACTTAATTTAATAAATAGTTTTTCAGTAACAACTGATTGAAAATTGGCAGGGTCAAATTGACCCAGTGTGACAACGACGTTCGAAAAAGTAGGTGTGACAACCGAGGGTTAAATTAAAATATTTGACAATATTTTACAGAAACGGCCACCTAGGGGCACGCAATCTTCAAATTAGCCTCTGGCTAGAACCGCTACTCTGAGAAAATAAGGATTTTAGATTTCGGACCACAAGTTCAAACTGTGGGTAGGATAGCGTGGAGCTGAATGTCGCGTTTTTCATATAATCCTACAGTATTCGGACACTTTTTAAAATGGCATAACTTTTTTCAAATTAATCCAAACGACTTGACGTTTTTTGAGAGGCTAGAAGGATTAGTTTGCTAAGTGACGTGCGTCGTCGTCTTGAAAAAAATGCACTTGGTCGGAATAGCAAAAAATTAATAGTAAAGGTCGTTTTAATCGCGAAATTCCCGAAATCAGCGATCTTCGACCTTATTCTGCGATCTTTAAGCATTTTTAGCTCAGAGCAACGTTAACCGATTTTAATGAAATTTTATGCATGTCTACAACTTACTTAAATCTACAAACGGGTTTTTTCAATTTTCATTACAGGCTCACAAAAAAGTTTTAAAAAAACGACCTTTACTATTTTTTTTGGTCTACCGACCAAGTGCATTTTTTTCAAAACGACGAATCACGTCACTTAGCAAGCTAATCCTTCTAGCTTCTAAAAAAAAAACTCAAGTCGTTTGGATTAATATTAAAAATGTTATGCGATTTTAAAAAGTATCCGAATATTTTCGTTACTCACTGTATGTAATATTTAGTAATAACAATCTAGAGACATACGGTGTAATTTTTACAAAATTGGTGGTTAATAGTGTTAATTTTTGTTGAGTTATATCACATAATGTGAGTCAATTCAAGATGGACTTTTTGCCCCATGCCCATTTTTTTTAGTATACAATATTGAATGGAAATACTACGCCAACCTTTCTTTAAACAAAAGAATGAAAATACAAGCCACGCATTCAGCTTGAACAAAAAATTGCACAATAACCTTGGCTCAGCATGAAGATATAACTCTCTTTTAAGCACTTGAGCCTTATTTCTTGAACTCAAATTATTTTAATATCAAAAACAGGAAAAAAAGATATATAATTTATGACTTTACTAATTGGTTTACTTCAACAAAGACAACCACTCTTTTTAGTATTTTAACCGATTAACTGGCACGGTCCTTTTCATTATTCGGGCTCAAACTGGTAACATCGAAAAATTAAGTGAATCACACAAAATTTGGTACACAGGGGTTTTTTGAGTCGCTGAACCGATTCCGGGGGTAATTTTTTTCATCTGACACCCCCAACACCTAAAAAATAGAATTTAGGGGTGAGTTCGTCAATTCCTTACTAAACCTTTTTTTTATTTAAAAATTTTTTATTCGTGAAGTTTTCTTGCCTATAATTCAATTGCAGCAGTTACTTTTTTCAATGCCACAGTACGAATAATTTATACAAATCCCAACAATTCGCTAGTCATTTTTGTTCGGTCATATTGAGTCTGCCATATTGAAATTTAAAATTCCAATGCCAAATTCAGATGCAGCGACCCCAAAAACCCCTATATACAATTTTTCTAAATCCCGATAATATTTTAATATTTGACAGCCAATTTGGTTCGGCCATTTTGAGTCTGCCATATTGAATTTTACAATTCCGATGCCAAATTCAGATTCAGCGACCCCAAAAACCATTACATACCAAGTTTCATTCAAATCTTTTGAAAATCAAAAAAGTTATTCCATTTGATCGTATATGATACATTGACAGAATTGGCCAGATTTTTGTTTGATCATATATGATACATTGACAGTTAACCGGTTAACATGACATCGTTAACAAGAAATAAAAATATAAGTTACAGACTTTTTGCCCTAATAGTACCTCTTAACCTATTCACCTTATACGCTGTTAAACTGTGGTTTACTTCGAATAACACAACAAAAACGACGTGCTTTTTTCGCTTCTTGACGTAATAGTGACAAATGCGTCATATGACACGCACGAAAGCCCCAAAACGACTCTGCGGTACTCCCCATTATTACCCTTTGCCATCAACATAGTCATGCTGCAATATTCAATCGATTCTTTACGAATGGAGATTTTGCATTCGGGACTTTTTACCCACCAGACTTTCAGCCCTACTATAAAAGCTTACACTGAGGATTGTATAAACAAAAGTTCTGCCAGGACTCGACTGACAATTAGCCATTCTTCTTCTCCTTTTTCCGGTAAGTGTGGCGGCTTCCAAAGAATTGCAAACCTTTTCGCTAGACACCTAGCGCGTACAACCGTCTATGCACGGCAACGTCGATACTTTCTAGCGAATTCTTACGTAGGAATCAGCCGCGATGGTTTCTCTCCGCGACGCTAATTGAAACGTTCCGCGGGACGGACTAATTGCCGCTGTATCTCGCGGCGGTCGCAGCCGCGTAATTGCATAAGCAGTTTCGTGCCGAACGTTGAGCAATAACAACGAGTGTGCCGCCGCAATAGAATATCTCCCGTCGCGATCGGCAACATTTGCAGAAAACACGGAGGCACGAAAGGTTGAACTACCAACTCCCAAGCCCCTTCGCCGCCCGCGACGACACAAACGTACGAAAACCGATATTAGGGGCACGAAAGATCTCCTTGTCGATCGCGGCAGGACGATACTGAGCCTCGCTAATTGCCCCTCTTCGACGGGGTTACT
Source organism: Andrena haemorrhoa (assembly GCA_910592295.1). Classification (NCBI taxonomy): domain Eukaryota; kingdom Metazoa; phylum Arthropoda; class Insecta; order Hymenoptera; family Andrenidae; genus Andrena; species Andrena haemorrhoa. The sequence goes on from OU342943.1 coordinate 20,546,697, forward strand.
TCATTTTTCCATCGAGTGCCTGGCAATTTGCCTCCTCGAGGGTTGCCTCTGCTAGGGAACCTCGGCGCGAGCAAATCAAAAGTCGTTGCGATGCATTGCCGTCGTAGATCACTGCAATTTCGAGTGCCACAAATAAGGGGCCTCGAGTTTGATTCCTCAGGGATCGCTTACAGTACTATTCAAGGTGCGATACCGCGAAAAATGAGCTATTATTAGGCGAATTGGTATAGTGTGTCTTTATACTCTGTAAAGACACCCTTGGGACCCACTATTTCCTCTTCAGCGACGAATCAAGACATTCCGGTCTACTTCCTCCGGTATTTTGTTATCCGAAACACGAATGAAACTCGAAGCAACCGCCCCGCACCCACCGCCATCTCGGCCACGAAAAAATCGAAGGCGAAGCGGCGCGTCCGTTCCCATCGACCAGGGAAAAGGCCAGCCGCTGCACGGCGCGCGTTTTTCGCGTTTCCTTTGCTCGGTTTTAGCCGGACGCACGCAGAGGCAATATGAGTATCGACGTTATCGAGTGGCCGCGTCAAAGGAGCTCGAGCAGCGCCGGGACAAATACGTTTCGAGGCACGACGACGATCGCGGGGCGGCATTTATTATTCAGCGGCCGGGAAGGGTCCGCCGCCCTGGCGCGTGTGTGCAGTGCGATCGTAGGTAAACGTCCCCGGGAACGTAATGTGGGCTTTACTTTAACGATTAGGTTTTTCGCGAGCATGCAAGGGCGACGGCGCCCCGTGTGCACACTCGTCGACGTCGCGCGCGCGAAAGAACGGCTCACTTGGAATTGATTCGGGGAATAATCAATGCGGGCCTAACCTCGTCGTTCCCTCGCGCTGCGGGCCGTCTCAGAGTGGGGCATTTCGGGTCGAGACGCGGCACAAAACATTTTCTGACTGAAATGATATGTATATTTATCGTTAATTTTTTTCATTTCATTCTGACGTGTACTTGTGGTCCCATTGGTACAGAAAAATTAATGAAATTTGTTTATTTAAGAGAGCATAGTACTTTTCTCGCCTGAAAATTAAGCAGTTTTTATGAATTTTTTTCTATCTGAAACTGAGAAGCTGGATAGATGGGGTTTGTTGCAAATGAAAAATCACTGTTTGACAGTATTCAAAGAATTTTTATTAAAAAAAGGCACCCCTCCCTCCCTTCGCTATTATCGCTCAAAGTTGGCACCCGAACACTGAACTCCACTGAACTCTCGTTCAAAATAAACAAGGAAAATTTGGAAATTCAGGAAGGTATAATTCCAAAAGTATCAGGGATATCAAAATCGAATTTGGCACACTTCAAATACATACCTCAAAACTTAATCCCACCAAAAATTAGTTGAATTAAGCAAGTAAGAAAACTATAAATAACAATATTCAGTTCTGAGTTGCAGCCTTTGAGCAAAAATAACGGGTCATGGACCCATTCTCGCCCCTCTAACTACCCCAGTAGCAGCTGGTAGCAGCCAATTTTTTTGCACAATAAAGGTAAGGCTTTACCCTTTTCAATGCGATCAGTAAGAACCCTGACCTCCACTGAACTCTCGTTTAAAATAAACACTGAAAAATGGGAAATCCAGTAAGGTATAATTCCAAAAGTATCAGAGATATCAAAATCAAATTCGGCACACTTCAAATACGTACCTCAACACTGAATCCCACCAAAAATTAGTTGAATTAAGCAAACAGCTAAACTACAAACAACAATACAAGTTCTGAAGAGTTTCGTGCTTTTCCTCCTCAAAACCGTGTAGTCACCTTAAAAATTAATGAATGTGAAAAACAATCATGCTACATTATCACCCAAATATGCAATCAACTACCCGTAAAAAAAATTGCAGTTTCGCGATATTTTTGTAAAAGGACTTAGTGCCGCGTTTCGACCCGAAATGCGCCACCGTGCGCCTTCGCTTCTCCTTTCATCACCACGAAACGGCTGCAGCGGAATCATTCTTAAATGACGCGTCAAAGTGTTCACCGACTTCTCTGCATACCCATATCCCGAATTGGAAAACGCGGAACGCCAAGTAGGATTAAAACACCAGTGGTAAAAGTCTCTCGCCTGGAACGTGACCTTGAGTACTGAAAGTAGAAAATTTTTATAACGAAATTTAGGTAAATCAGCGGTAGAACTGGCGGGCAAGCAGCCACCTGTCGCGAACGTACGCGTTGCAAAGTCCGAGGGGGTTGCTTTCAGTCGATTTTCGCGGTAATCGTGGCGATTGTTTGACGCGCGCGCGAACGTTGAACAGATGCGTGAATTTTCATGGACGGCACTATTGAATATTTGATGAACATCGCTGGCATCGTTTTGCCTAACATGCCATATCCCGAATACAGTGCATGTCGATCGATGGAAACAACATTTTGTTCGGCCGCGGATATCGACTGGCGGTCGGGTCGTGGCAGCGGCCGGAAGGAGGTCCTGTCCTTTAATCTTCCAAACGGAGAGGGTGGGCAAATGTTCCCGGCGGAATAAATTTAAATATTAAGTTTAATCTCAAATTAAATCTCTGAACAACATGAATTTCAAGTCGACTGTCCCTTGTCGGAGGCCGAGGGAACACGGGCGAGCATCGCGCCGCGGAGATACCGGCGCGTTTTAAGCACCCGAGAACGCAGAAACTGGGGAAACTTTTCGGTGTAGTGGGAACTTATCGAACCTTGAAACGAGATGGTCGATTTAAAGCACTTTCACTATTCCCCGAGGTTAATGACCTAAAAGAAAGGGGGATTGAGCCGCATCGGTTCTTCGTCGAAGCTGCCATTCGCAGAGATTTTCCGTGACACGCACTCGGAACGGTTCTGGTACATCGAGGCGAGGTGCTCAACTCGCCAGATCTTGACCACCCTGAAGAGTTCTGGAAAGTCGGAGTTGGCAACCTCGTTCGGGCGTTGCAAAGGAATTCTCGGTAGTCCTTTATACCGGAGGCATCAGCTGCGGGGTCGTGCGCGAAAATTTCGAAATGCACGGGCTCCCCGGCTGCCAAAGTCTCGTCGCTCGGAATAAAAAGTGTCGCTAACCAGCGCGTGGATAGAGATTCGCAGAAATGTTGGCGCGGCCATGAATTATGGAAACGGGCGGTTGGACGAAGGACCACTTTTTTTTCCCGACCGTGCATGCTGAATGCACGTAATAGCGGGGGATAGAGTAATAGGCGATTCGTCCATGGCCCTGCGAGCCGAGTGTACAGCTTAATGATCGTGGATAGAGGGATTTGCATAGCCACACAGGGATGCTTCGGTCAATCAGTGGCCCTCTGAGGGGCCGTCGCCTGTTTTCGTAGTTGTACACGATCATCGAGGAATTCTCTTCTACGCTCCCCTTAGAAGTCTCGAGTGTCTCAGACTATCGGGGTCCAAGCTAGTCGCATGCCTAGTCGCTGGAAGTGAGCGTCGAATATCTGTAAGGACGTTCTAACAGCCAACTTGGACTCCTCCGGAACGATCGGTCCCAATTCGTCGAGTCAACTTGAACACCCTGATTACCAGGGCGCCTTCATGGTGCTTTTATACACCTTGGATCCTGGAATCTCCCGCATAGAGCAGCTTTTTCTATGGCGATACAAATAGAAGCTACTGCACGGAGAAAGTAGAGCCTAGTTGCAAAGTGTCCCCCATGCTGGCGGGGCTCCTGAAACACGAATATACCCGGACACCGGGGATCCAAGCGGACTCTGCGTGGCTACTAAAGCGAATTTCACGCGGACGGACGATCAGCGGACAAGGGATCGTACACTGTGTCCAGATATTTCCAGGCATCAAAGATGAAGCGAGCTAGGCGTTGCGTATGAAGTTGCGCCGGGCCCAGGCCACGGCGATTACTGAAATATTAAGAACGTGCTTAGCCACCGTGTGTCTATTATTAACCTCAAAGGGAGCCTGTCAACGCGGACTGCGCGTAAATACCGGCTTAATATGTTGGCGGTGACAAACGTGGTCTTCTCCTCGGTACGCCAGAAACGTGGAATCACGAAGTTTCAAAGGGGGAATCTCGGTGTCTTCCCCGGCTTCTGGGATCCCAACAAATCGGCCGAATCGCGGGCCGCGAACTTATTGGCGGCGTTAATCGCGGGCATGAACGGCTGGGCGTGATTCGGTACGCGAGGCTGCGAAACCTTGCAGCTGCAAGTTTCGAGGCGATCAGCGAAGCACAGCAATGATGTCTCGCGGAGATTGTACCGGATTAAGTGGACTCTCTTGTGAGATCGAAGTTCGGCTACGTCTGTCAAGATGGAGGTGTTGAAATGGCAATTTTGGGACGCCGTGTAGCGACTTAATCGAGTAAACGTCGCGCTCGTTGACGGTGCCGCGAAGGAGCTGTAGCTTGGTCAAAGGTAAAAGAATCTCGGGTGGTATGGCCGACCTCTATCGGCAGAGGGATCTGAAACGAAAGCGAATTTATGCATCGGTGCCTCGGAGGAATATCCACGCCGACGAAAATGTTCCCCAAGTCACGAAATAACAGAGGTGAGGTTCGAGAACCGGTTTCAGGAAGGAAAACGATACGCAGCGCCGCGTTAAGGGGTTAATACACTGTCTGAAAAGTTGGTACCGCGAGAGTGCCCAGCGAATTTCGAATGCCTAAGTCTAGAATTTAGAATGCCTGAGCTCGGTTTAATTTTACTTAAATTTTCGCGAGGTCTCACGTAATACTCGGCGAAGTCGATGATGCAGCGAACTCGGAAGACACAAGGATCCGCAAAGGACGTTTACCGGCGTCCACGGTGAAATTTCACCGGAAATCGCAGGCGGAAGTCGTCGTTAGTATAATAACCGCGACGAGGGAGGGGAAAATAACCGCGAGCGAACAATCGGTTTCCCGATCGTTGGCTGAACACCATGTTTTCGAATATTCCTTCGCTCGCAACAGGCTCTCGGTGTGATTGCCTCGTGCCTCGTTCCCCCAACGCGCGAATGATGGATTGACGAAGGTTAATTAGTTACTGGGCGTTGCGCCGAACATCCGCCGCGGTTTCCTGCATGCGATTAATTAGATTTTCGCGATTTTGAGGGACGATCGCTCGGGAACACCGGCTGAAGACGTCGGGTGGCTTGGATACTCGCCGAAGCTTAAGTGCGTATTTCCATCCTCGAGCATAATTAAATATCGTGCGGGGAGCGTTTAAAACTATACATCTCCTGCCTATCAACTTCAGTTCCAACCCCTTCAACTTTCCGGCTGCCCGATATTTCAATTATTTTTTGCGCGTCCTTGGAAAGTTCTCCTCTCTGCGGGAGCCAGCACGCGGGATGGTCTTTTCCCCGATAGAGAGATCATTTCCAGTCATCCCGTCGGCTTAAAGGGTAGATCCGAGGCGCACGCGTGCGCCGTAAATAAGCGTCGATAAATCCAAGACGTGGGTAATACAAGCGAGTCGGCCGCGGGGCAACTTAATCCGAGGCCAAATTAAATCGCGGCCCCGACAAATCTGTGCTTTACGAGTGATTTGTGGCTCCGTTTGATGCCGCCCCCATATCGGAAATACCTTGAACCGTCCGTGGCCCAGCCATGGGTGCCGTTTCCACGAACCAGCTCGCCCTGGTGTCCTCGTCTTTACGTGTCTTTAAACCCCATCGCTCCTTTCTTTGGTATCGGTTCGTGGAAGGAAATTTTTTGGAAAAAATGATGCGCCTGTTAGGTGGCTGAATTTCTTAAATGGACTTCGTAGCTCGAAGAGATTTTAACAGGTCTCGTCCAAGAAAATATGAATATTCCTTTAAAAGTCGCGAGTGAATTTCGAACCTTAGTTCCTCACGTTCGATTCTCCGCCGAACATGCGTATGTTCTCTTGCGAGAACGCAATGGACAGGAGGGGAAACGAAAATAAAAGAGGCGAACGCACACCTGGCGAGGTCCGTGGAATTTCTATCGAGGGTTCCGCGTGTCTGTTAACGTCTCCTCGAGCTCCGGCGGATCGCGACGCAACGCGGATCAATACCCCTTAATGGCGGACAAATTGTGAACGTTGACAGGGGAGATTGAGGCTGGCCGTTTCATGGCTGAACCGAACTTCGCTAATTGCCAGGGATAATCGAAGTTAACGGTCCCTGGGAGCGATTTTAACGGTCGCAGCGCCGTTGGGATTCTTCGCGGTGAGATCATTGCGCGCGCGCGTGCTTGTCCATGCTTCGAGATGCCTTGTTTGCATCATTTTCCACGTGCCACGCGATTCCCAGCTTGCTCGGCTGCGGCCTCCACTGAGGGATTAATTAAGGATCTTAAGAAACTTATGGAATCACCTTTGACCCTCTGGGAAGACGGTCATCGCCGTTCGTACGATGCTTTCTATGGAAAGCATTCGCGCAGTCAGTTATTGCGATATTATTGTTATTATTTCATCATTAATTGTCTTTATTAATAAAAAAAGAGGGGTTGCAGTGGGACACTTCGCTGCCTTAACACTGTTGGGAGGCCTAACCCGGAAACTAAGATAGAGACAGCAACAAACATGAGAATGATTAAAAATTAACTAAAGTAAAAGTAATCTTAAGACTTAACGCTAAAAGTGAGAATAATACAGTAAGTAAAGTAAATAGTAAAGTCAAAAATAGAGTTGAAAGTAAATTAAAAAATGGAGGTGAAAAGTAAAGTAAAAAGTAAAGTAAAAAGTAAAGTAAAAAGTAAAGTAAAAAGTAAAGTAAAAAGTAAAGTGAAAAGTAAAGTGAAAAGTAAAGTAAAAAGTAAACTAAAAAGTAAAGTAAAAAGTAAAGTAAAAAGTAAAGTAAAAAGTAAAGTAAAAAGTAAAGTAAATAGTAAAGGAAAAAGTAAAGTAAAAGGTAAAGTAAAAAGTAAAGGAAAAAGTAAAGGAAAAAGTAAAGTAAAAAGTAAAGTAAAAAGTAAAGTAAAAAGTAAAGTAAAAAGTAAAGTAAAAAGTAAAGTAAAAAGTAAAGTAAAAAGTAAAGTAAAAAGTAAAGTAAAAAGTAAAGTAAAAAGTAAAGGAAAAAGTGAAGTAAAAAGTGAAGTAAAAAGTAAAGTAAAAAAGTAAAGTAAAAAAGTAAAGTAAAAAAGTAAGGTAAAAAGTAAAGTAAAAGGTAAAGTAAAAGGTAAAGTAAAATGTAAAGTAAAAGGTAAAATAAAAAGTCAAATAAAAAGTGAAGGTACATATGTCACTCCCATTTCGATTACGGTAATTGACATTGATTCAGGTACCAGAAAAGATTAATATGCTTTCAAAAGACGAAGTAGGCACCGTTAACGGCGGGGTACTATAATCACTCTCGTTTTCGACGACGGCAGGGTGCGTCCCGTTTATTCCGCTGAGCCGTTTGAAAAAATGTTTCGGCGGTGTTTCTTTTGCTGCCGTCGAGCCCGACGGGAGGAATTAAAATTCATGGGCGCGCAGCTACGTGGTCGGTAACAACCGTAGACGGGGGGAAAAAGGACAGGTAGAACGGAGGGGCGGAAGGGCAGAAAAACATCTTCTCCCTTGACAAGCTTTCCCTCTCAACAACTTTGTCGCGTTGCAATAGCTGCAGTTGAACAACGATCAACTTTACGCTACAGTGAAACCGCCCGCCCAATATTTAGCGGCCGCGACGGTTATTCGTCCGACGCGGAACGAAGAAATCGCGCCGCGTCGACTCTCTCAAGGCGGAGTCGAAATTAAAATCCTGATTAAGCGGGAGGGTGAAGTAGAAAGACGCGAAGATGAACGCACGATTAAAATGTTTTATTGCCGGGGAGATTTATTGCGTGCAACGCGTCGTAAAACTTCCCTAATAAATTCTGCATTTTCATAATCACTGTTATATATGTACATCCTCTTGACTCGGCAAGAAATTCAATTAAATATCAACCGCTCGTTCGTCGATGAGCGTTAACTTTTTTTCCGCCTCGTAAACTTCCTCCCGACGCGTCGGGGGATTTACGTTCTCGTTGCGAGCGCGAGCGCGACGAGGCTCTCTGAAACGGTTCCTCGGCGAGGCGTTGAAACATTGATGAAAACGTCGGTAAATTATTCGATTAAAACGATTCGCCGGGCGGGCAGAGGGGTCGCGGCAGGGCATGTGCGACGTTTTTCTTTCAAACGGCGGCAACGACCGCACGTGGCCGGCGTGTACACACGCGCGTGCGAACGTCAAAGCTCGCGCGCGGGGTAAACCACCCCCTGGGCTCGGTTGACCCGTTTCACTCTTGAAGCCCGGAGGTCTGCGGGGCACGTCGGTATCGTTTGCTTGTAAAAATAGCATCCGCCTAACGGGGATTCGGGAAAAAACTGCCGGCTCGAATTAACGGTCCACTCGCCCTTAATCCCCGCGACGATATGCTACCGGTGTGTCCGCTCCCCCGTCCTGTTGCCCGTTTTTCCTGTCGCCCCTTTTTGGCTGTTTCATTAACGTCGGCCCCGGTCTTGCGCGGAACTCCGTGTTGATTTTTCTTTGCGCCAAACGGATCGAGACGGACGAGGGGTCGCTATCCGTCGATCGGTCGAATTTACGCTTCTTCCCACCCCCTAGAGCCATGGACGCCTGCTTCGTGGAACTGGGCGGTGCCGGTGGCGATTCTGTCCGAAGGGGAAGCACCTCGGCACGACACTGTGTGTTCAGAGTAGGTATCCTTTATTGCCAATTTCTCAAAGATCTAACGAGCCACAAAATGGAGCAGGTCTTCCAAAATTGTGTAAAATCGAACACCGTGGGACTCTCCGCAAAGGGATCGGGAGCATCTCGAAGCGCTCATCGCTGTAACACCTACCGCCCCAAACCCGAAGAAGATGTGTATCGGTCGCGAGCCGTCAGCTCTCGATTTGCCCGAGACCCCAGTCGATGTCGCTCGACCTCCCGCCGCGATGGTCCTTTAAAATTCCTGGGGCGCAGACGGACGGGCGTTCTGCAGCTGGCCGTCCCGCGAGCTGGGCGCGCTCGACTATAATAATAATCCTATTTTGCGGCCACGAGCCGCATAGCAAATAGCACCGCAATGTAAATTTCTCCGCTAAGTGTGGGTGGTTCGTGGGGTGCGACGTTCGGTTCGGAAGAGGTGGGGGTGGGGTGGTGCTGGAGTTCACGTGGCCCTTCTGTGTGCGCGCCACCCCGTACACGGGGGTTGGCGGGTGGAATCGAGTAACAGCGGCGACAGTGTCGGAGTAATGGAGAGAGACAAAGGGATGGAGATACGGCGAAGGTAGAGAGAGATATCGCCGGAGCGAGAGGTAGCGAAGGGTGGCCGGGCTGGCGGCGAACAGGTCAGGGGTCGCTCGAACGGGGCCCGGGGGTGGTTATACCGTGTACCCAACCTAATAACCACGATCAGCCGTCGCTTATGTGTACCTAATATATCAAATTATGGCGGCGTGCCTTGAATGACAAACCACTGTGCGCGCTAGACGTAGAAAGAGGGTGCGGGAAGGGCCGCACGGGGCGGGGGATGAATTCCTGGACGTCGCGAACGTTGATTCGGTTTAAAACCGAGCTCCTCCTCTGTGGCGCCTCGTGCAGCTAGATGGGCCTCTGTACACTTCGCCACCTGGCTTCATCTCCGCGGTCGATTGTACAGATTTATTTTGGGTGACTCGTTAAAGCTTCTTCCATCGTTGGAACGCGCCTCTCCCACTCGATCTACGCTAGTTAATTTCTTGCAATTCCAATCGCCACGTACGGAGAAAAGAGGAACATCGACGGTTTCGCGGGCCGGGAGCCCCTTTGTAACTCGTCGAATTCTAATTACCCCGTGGCATTCCGACGCGAGGTCCGCGATGCCTGTCTTTGTACGGTCATTGAATTATAATCGGTCTCCCGAAGTTTCGGCCCCGCGATTAATTAATCGCGACGCTCGAGGATCGTCCGCCGTTCCAGGCCGTTTGCTCGTTCCCAGCTTCCTTACGGGGTCAGGGAATCCCGATTAAAAACAAATGCGGCCGCGCATGAATTATGTAAGAAATTGGCGGACCGAGGTGGGGGAGCTCGATTAATTGGCAAATACGACGGACCACCTTCTCGCTTCTCGTAAACGATCCTCGCTAACGAGCTCTGTCTCGAATTTTTCGGACCCTTCTTGCGGCTCCAGTCGCCATGTTTTTGCCGGACAATGCTCGCGACCTCGCGTCCGAAGGACTCGATAGGTGTAGGCACTGCATTGTAATTTTGTACGACCCTCTTCGGCGCTTTCATCGTGCCCGGACAGATAAATCATTAAGGATCAGAAGCGAAGGAAGAAACGTTCAAACTTCCACGCTGCTTCTCGACTACGTTCAACGATACTCCGGCTACACTGTTTGCGCAGCTCATCCGCGCAATTCTCGCATAATTACATCGCCCGGCTCGTTTTCCCGTTCGCGGAGGGAAACAGTCGGGAATTGATTTTCGTGCTGTCTGCGTAGATAAGACTTTGAAGCATGGGAATCGTGAAGGAAAACAGGGCCTATGTCGATCGTCTTCGAGCCGCTCTGCGAGTTGTTGTGCTTCCAGAACGAATCGCACGGGCGGAGACTAATTAGCGAAGGGAGCCACGGCTGCACGGACGGCGCGCAAAAAGCCAAGCCGGCGGATTTCAGTCCATCCAGGGATTTCCCGCGACTAGATATCGAAAAGATCCTCGGAAGCCAGCGTGCGCGTACGTGTGTCATTATCCCCGTCGCCTGTACGAACTCACACACCCGGGGCGCCGGTCAATTAAACACGAAAACGCGGCGTCGCTGACTCGTGTATTTCCGGGGAAAGCATCGCTTTCCTCTGTGTCTTTCGACCGTTTGATTTCAAAGCGACACACCTTGCGCGCTCTCGTTGTCGAGTGTATCGATGAGCGCGTAATTGGACGCGGCGGATAATTGCGCCGCCGTCCGCGGCGTTTCCCGTGTTAGCAGCCAGTGTTTTTAGACGGAGTGCTCATTACCATTAAGTGGCGTGTCGCGCATCGTTGCCCGTTTTTTTTTCTTTTCGCAACGACCGAATATCCACCCTGATCCCCATGTGATGGCTAGCCTTGCTAGAACTGCCCTCGGCCATCCCCTAATTGCCCCGACATATTTCTTTCAAGAGACGCGCGCTCATGAAGGATCGATGGCTACTCGAGGTAGACTCGGTGTCGCGGTTTTAGGATCGGATCGTAGCGCACCGTGCGAGGGTAATCGAGTCTTTCCGACAAGGGTACATCCCGAAGCGAAAGCAGCCCTCAAAGCTGGGGGTGAGAAAGCTGTTTGGTCGAATATCTGGAAAACTATCGGAGGTCGAGGAACGATTTCAGCGACAAAGTTACAAAGCGTATTCTTTCGTAAAGGATAGCCGCGCAATCAGATTGCAGAAACGTCGATTTGTCATGTAAATGCGAGATGCGCAAGTGATTAAATACCTGAGCGCTTTACCGCGGTTGATGGCAGCTGAAAGAGATATCTACGTGTGAAATATATTCGTCAGACCCACTCTCTACCAGAGTCGCATCAAAATCGGCGATTGTCACTTGGAGATGTTCCCTCGTGAGTACAGATTGAGATGTCCTTTGTCGCGGCTGCGTTTGAAGCGTGGGTATCCTCCGAGTACTTGATGCACTGATACCATTCCGTGGGTGGTGGATGGAAATCGATTCCTTGTCATCGGACGTCTTTCGCCCGACAAATGGGCCATGACTAATAAAAGTCATATTCCCCGTATCCTCGTACACAGTGTTAAGTTTCCCGGCATACCCGTCCATTATACTCGAAACGAAGTTCCTTCGAGCACGCACCAGGCCGCGTGTCCTCTGTTACACCTCCGTGAAAGGAAATTGAATTTCTTTTCGACCGCCGGCCGACCCGCTGTCGCGCAGCCAGGATAATAACGTCTGCTGGCGCGCGTCCCCAACCGGATTTCACACGATTGGTCCTCGGCGGCGCTCGCCAGGCCGCTCGGGGGGATCCCCTTTCAGCAGGAAATCTGTCTCATTAACAATCTAATTAATAATCCAATTACGCGGCAAGATCCGCCCGCCGGCATATTTTCACGGTAACGGGAAAACAATTCTGTCGGACGTTTCCCTTCTGGCTCCCTGGTACATACCTCCGGGTGGATAGAGAAATGGGCGGCGCGGGAAGGGTGTTGCGCGGGGGCTCCCGACCGCTCGATGCCTCATCCCCCTGGAATTTAATAAGCAATTACCAGGGATGAAACGAGACGCATCTGTGTACCTGTATAACGAGAGCCAGCGCGGAGAGAAAACGGCGGGAGGGAAGGGAACGGCTGTATGAACCCAAACAGAGGGATGAAGTGTGAGAGAGAGAGAGAGGGGGGCGAAGAAAGGGGGGAGTAAAAGTGGGGGATGAAAATGACGGGGAAGGAGCGGAGAAAGCGCGAAGAGACGCTAGGCAGCGTAGTCTGATGGAACCTCGGGGAAACAAGAGGCGGAGCGCCAGTTGGTACACGATATTTCCAATCAATTATGCTCGACTCGCGTCATTCCTTCGACACCGTGGCTGGATATAAAAGGAATCTCTGTTTACGATTTGCATCGGCGCGAGTTTGCGCGCGGGTCGCGCTGAGGATTGTAATTTACAGCGCGTAAACCTGCCGGAAGTCTTCGTTTGGTAAATTGCAAGGTTAGGAGAACCATGTGGCCGGGTGATTGGCAATGTCTCGGTGACGGATCGTGTCGGTGCTCGGATGGGTAACGTTTAATAGGCCCCGATCAGTTTACCGCGCAACCTTTCGAGGCATCCACCGGCGTTTCGTCGAACGACAATAGCCGCCACGGGAACGGTTTTCACGCTCAGCTTCCGCCCGACGATCTCGAGTGGCGGCATTCCGAGACTTTCGATCCACCGGTGGAAATTCGATAATACGCGTTCGGGGCGCAGTCGGTAGCCCGCAAGGTTCGAACGCCACTCGAAACGCCACGCCACAGGTGGTTGCGAAGTGTCTCATCCTGCGGACCCTCAAATTTTCCGCACGCCGCGCCGATTATATTCGGATCGAGCGTTTTCTTCCGCCCCCCGGGTGTCCCCGATTTCCACGCTCTCAAACGAAATTCCAGCGACGCAACCGGTGCCGGATCCCGTTCCAGCGCGCGTCCAATCCTATTGACAACTAAACGGGGATAGGTGGATCCCGCCGAAACACGCTGCACCCTTTCGTGGCCCTTCCAGACGGGATTCTCCGCAGAATCCCAGGGAGCGGATACGTCGACGGGAGCGTCGAACGTTCCCGTCGAGGATCCCGTCGAGCTTGAAAGGGATCGCCTCCCGGCGCTGACGGGGAGGCGACAGAAAACGAGTAAACATCGATTCGACCGCGTCCGTTTCATTAATTTGGAGGATCGAGGAGGTTTCAATCGAACCGTGTCCCGATGGGTGGAATGCAAATTGTGTGCAGGGCTCCGTGAATTTGTTTATTAAAGCAGGCCGGGCTAGGTGGCTGCGCGCCATCATTATGAAATCACGCGTCGAGCGCGCGGGTGTAATGGCAGATTTAAACAAACACTAGTTAGGCGAACAGAAGCATGAAACTGAGAATCAATATCGATGAATGTAAATGAATATTCTGAAGTTCATATTGCCCGAACTCCTCAGCCGTCATTGCCGGCCATCAACAAACGATTAAAGGTCGCAGAGGTGTGCGTCAGCCCCGGCTATCAATTACTCCGCGGACGCTTCTCCACCGTCGAGTCACCAATTATTCCATCAATGGCGTCAGCCTCGATCCGAAAATCCCCTGCATTCTCCGGGGCCAATCAACCGTCACCTCGTAAAGCGGCAACAGCACCGTCATCGTTCGAAAACGGGAGCAGAGTCATCGTAAAGGTCCGATCGTTCCTCGAAGCTCGCCCGGATAGATGGGATCGCAGAGGCGCGCTTTTTCCTCGCGTTAACAGTTAGCTGCGGGTTGTGTACGAGGCGCACACGCTCCTGCCCGGCAAAAGGTGTTAATTACTATTTACCGGCTTGATTGACTCGCGCATAAATTGTCGGTCGAACCAGTTTTCGCGCGGTGACCGGCGCGGACGCGGCGTCCGGCCGCTTTCACATGGCCTGCCAGTGTTTGGGCGGCGGACGCGGGGGCGGTGGAGGCGTCGCTGGGTGCCCACCGGGGGTAGGGAGGATTAAAACGAGAGGGACGAGAGGAGATAGAGGGAACTGGTTGCCGGTAGATTGTCGCTGGCGAGAGAAAAGGTGGGCCGGATGTCTGTGTGTGTGTGTGTGCGCGCGCGTGAAATCGGCGGACTGGCGGGCAGCAGCGCGCGGGGCTAGGCGAAAAGGCATTAACAGCCTCTTAACATGCAGATTGCCCCCTAAAGACTTTGGGAGTTGCTCGAACGTTGATTGGACGATTATTTAATACCTCGTCGAGAAGCCCCCGTTATTCCACGCACCGCGTGTGCCCGAGCGTGTGGATTCACCTGCGCGATCCGCTCGCTCCGGTAATTTCCGCGGCCGCGTGACGGGACGCGCTTTAAATTATGCGGCCCCGTTCCTGGTAAAGCGGTCGATACGTTTCGGCTGCGACTTCCTTTTTTCGAACGGGCTCGACCGAAACGAGGACTCGTCCCTGAGACGTCCGCGCGTGTTCTCCTTCTCGCGATCGTGGCGATCTCACGCGCTGGGATACGTCGACGGTTGATCGTGACCACGATTATCGGAGGTTCTCGAAGGATCGAATGCAAGGTACTGTGCTTGAAGATTTAATAATAATAATAATAATAATAATAATAATAATAATAATTTAGTTACGGGACAAGTCCATTAAGAACAAGAACACTTAAAGAAAAGATAATTACAATAGATTGTATATATAAAAAGAAAGAAGGATGAAAGAAAACGCAGGTCGTAACATAGATTGCCAGGTAGGTAGGCGGGGAATAAACTAAGAAATATCTTGCGCATCAAGGACTCTCCGAAGCGAGAGCCGCGGCATCGCTATTATTTAGCGATGCCGCAGATTCTGTGAAATGGGTCGGCGTGACCAACCCAGGAGGAGTAGTCCGGTACCTAACCTGAACAGGGATGTTTGCCTAGTGCAGCGACTGGAAACGCTAAAGTTGATCAGCCCAATTAAGTTAGGGTTATCCACCACCCCGATTTAAAATCTATCCGCCAAAAGGAACAGCGGTACCTACGAGGGGTAGCTTTCGCGCAACATACCAAGTCAGACAGCGACGCGTCGTACCAAACGGTGGATGCAAGAAGGAAACGTCTTCGACGAGAGAAAAGAAACGAACTACTCGGAGAGTACCTGCGTAGAGTCCAAAAGGGACGTCTCGACTTGGATTATACGCGTTGAATCGTTAATTCGGAGCCAGCGAGGGGGGGAAGGGTGCTTAATGGTAACGAAGGGGGCACAGGGGGGGAGAGGACAACGGGGTCCGTGGACAGGGAGAGGCCAGGAGAGAGTGGACCTGGGGGTTCAATCGCGTTTAATAGCACGAAATTACACCGAAATTGGATTCTAATTTACCATCCCCGAGCCAAATGTATTCAAATTAGCCGGAGGGGAAATAACGAGTCCTTCGGCCGCAGGATTAAATAAATTTCCTTTCTGTTAATGATTATGTAGATTGAACGACATTTCTTCCACGGGATTTCGTCCCGGGACCGGCGTTGCGACTTTTTTACCGAGGGAGGACGGCGGGGTTGGTATCGCGCACCGCGACGGGCGGCGGACGACGGGACGCAGAGCGTCCTCGTCAACGTAGGACGGGGGGCGGGGAGAGAGAGAGAGAGAGAGAGAGAGAGAGAGAGAGAGAGAGAGAGAGAGAGAGAGAGAGGTGGACGGACCATGGGACCGAATTAAGGATAATTGCCTCGCGGCGAAAGAACGAAAGAAAGGAGTCTGGTGGTTCAGGGGACCGAGGGGAATGCGCTGGAACCGGCTGGGCGATATCGGACCTGGGGACGCTCGTAAAAGCTGCCGGTCACTCGGTGAATTGATTTTCGACGACACGTAAAGGTCCCCTCGATTTTTACCGTTTTCGCCCCTCTACCTCTCTCTCTCTCTACCTCTCTCTCTCTCTCTCTCTCTCTCTCTCTCTCTCTCTCTCTCCTCCCCTCCTCCCTGTCACCCACCACCGCCACGGCAGGTCTCTTTCCGTTTCTCTTTCGAGCCTCCCAGTGACCGCGATTTGCATTGGTGATACGCCGGCAGAGGATGGCTCACGAGGGTAGTGCATGATGTTCGGGTCACCGATTTGGTTAAAATTTTGCATACAGTTAGCGCGCGCCGTGCAGAAGAATTGGCCAGAAAATTCGCTCGGTCGGGTGCGCCGGCCGGGGCAGAAATTCCAGTGCAATTCCTCCGATCGTGGGTACACCTACCTATCGGCCCGGCGCGGGTGTTCGGTACCCGACTCATTGCCAGATAAAGCGCGCCCGCGGCACGCGGTCGACTTTCATCGCGATACCATTTCAATAATTAAATTGCAAGGACCGTCGTTAATTGCTCTTTTCGCAAAAACCGGGATACATAGCCCCGGTGTCTTGATGCGGTACGAGCGGTTTTATGTAACGCGAATGTGGCAATACCAATTAGAAAGCCTCAACCGAGCAGTTATAGTAAATTCATTAACGAACTTTTCTCTCGGCGCGGCATAACAAAAACGAATGCGAGGGCAATAATAAACGTAATGGGCTCTCGACTAGAGTACCTCGTTACTTCCACCCTTCGGTACAGAGAAAAAGAAGAATATACACGGGGCGCGTGTATGCGCGCGGGGCTGTACGTGCACACAACGCGCGCACAACTTTCTGACAGAATGGGAATGACCGCGGTGCGCATACGTATTGTTCGCAGACTAAATTCTACAGTTTTTGCGGCCCCGGCCAGCCTCTCCGGGTGTATTAATTTCATTTTATCGCCAACACAGCGCCGCGGTATCGCCGCGAGAAGATACGTCCGCCGCGTTATTCACCGTTCACGTTGCCGTACACCGTGGCCCATTACCATGCCCGACAGAACGCGCAGTGTCCCGTTTCCGTTTAGCGTCGCCGATACTTTCCGAAGGTCCGCCACGGCCGGATCGATTTTTCGTGTACAAGATAACAAGGTTGCAAGGGCGGAGCAGGGAGAAAGGCTCCACCGGGCCGTTTAATAACAGTTTAAAAAGCGTTATCGATGCAAACTTGGCCAGGCCAATAAAGGCACACACGGGGGTCGCGTGAATCACTC
Source organism: Andrena haemorrhoa (assembly GCA_910592295.1). Classification (NCBI taxonomy): domain Eukaryota; kingdom Metazoa; phylum Arthropoda; class Insecta; order Hymenoptera; family Andrenidae; genus Andrena; species Andrena haemorrhoa. Next base: position 20,563,772 of record OU342943.1, read on the forward strand.
GCTCGTAACGATTTAATATCGCGAGTTGCCGCCGCGGCGCGGAGCAGGGCGGACGGCCGGGGATTAATTGAAATTCGAAAAAGTGCGCTGTTAATAATTCCCCTGCCCCTAGCGAGCCGAGTACCGAGGGGAGCCGCGCAACGCGAGGTTTTAACTAATGACGACTCAACGTTTTCTAAGAAACTGCGCACGGAACTAATTGCTGGGTGAATAAGAGGCGCAGGGCGTTTCTCTGCGCCGCGTACGCGTGACTGCTTTTTATCGAGGGCCCATCGTGCTCCTCCAGCCGCGGTCAGAACCTGTAATTCAAGCCTGTAATGGCGCTACATTATATCTGGCTGTTTTCGCAAGAAACCGCGCTTGTCCCAGTTCCAAAAGTTTCCGGCGTTTTATCGCCGCGGCGCTCGCCGCAATTTCCCATAATTCAACGTTTTGCGGGTGATTCGTCAGCGACAACGAGCCGAAGAAGTTCGCGGTGGCGCGTACGGGGGGATTGAAACGCACTGCGGTCATCTAAATTCTCCGTTTCGTTCCATGAAATTCTAAACACTCTTCCCCCTCGTGGGCATTGGCTCGTTCGGCGACGCGGCCGGTGGTTTCGCGCGAGATTGTGCATAGTTAAATATTGGAATATTCAGATTCGTTTCTCGAAAGCGTGCCGCGGTTGCGTAACGTGCAGTGCGTCGCGATGTAAACACGAGTGCAACGACGCCGCCGCGAGATACACCCTTATCAGAGGGGTGGCACGCATTCCCTCGTTACCGTGGCCCCGGCGAGCACCCTTCTTCCCCATGCCAGCACGATTCCACCCTTCCTTTCATCCCTGGCCCGTTCTCCGGTAGCATTGGCGTAGGGGAAACGAAGATAACGGGCGACGGCGTGTCCGGCAGATAGGGGTTGAAAAATGCGTGTTTTTCAAGCCTGCTTCGCCACTCTCGCGATGGACACAGCGAGTTCGAGTTCGGGTTGCGTGGTTCGGTCGCTGGGGGATCGCACGAGTGATTAAGGGGTTACACCACTTTGGATTCGATAAATAGCAGCTATCTTTAAGATTCTTTTTGAGAAAATGATATGGAAAATTAATATTCTATAACTAAGCATTTATTATACAACTATTGAAGTACGCGGAAATATTTTTGTTTGTTTCCTTCGAACAAAATGGCGTACGCTGTGACCCGTCCGCGTAAGCTTCTTTTTTCAGGCGCGCCGAATTGGCGGGCATGATAACTGCCCAGCAGTTGGACCTAGAGCAATAAACCCAACATTTTCGTTTTCTACATGATCTTTACTAAAGAAACATGTAGAGATTTCTCAAAGTATGGTTTTCGTGACAATGGTGAACATTTGAAAAAAGATGTCATTTTTTACCTAAAAATTGAGTATAAAAGTGTCCGTAGCAAGGTCAGTTTTTAATATAACGCAAAACCGCTACATATTTCTCTAGATCGTGAAATTGAAACGATCCTCTCAAAGTTTCAAGCAATTCGAATGAAAATTGTAGACGTTAAGCTGCCCACCGATTGCGAAATCATCGTTTCGGGAAAAACGCGTTTAAATTTCTACGCAGCGATATAAGGCGCTCCGCTAAATCGGCCGTACAGTCATAAATAATTGGAATTTTATATTTCGACTAGCGGGGCCTCATATTTTTAACTATAAACAATCGTTTAAAGGAAGAAATTTGATTTCCATCTTTTCCATTCTCAAAGTAGAAAACCTAACCCCTTAATTAAATAAAAATTTGCGAATTTAAGACAGTGAAAGAACCCGGTGGAATTTTCAAGGTCAGAAGAGGGCGCTTACATCTGTTAACAGTGTTCCCATCCCAGTCAGATCCAGTTCCAATTGCCTGCCCACGTATTCCCTGGCGCTGCGAGCCTGTTAAACGGGCGACGGTCCCGAAAACTTGGTTACCACGCCCCAGAAAGGGCGTCGAAGGAGCTCGGGACGAACGCAACGGCCATTAACGGGACCGTCGCGTCGTTGGGCCGAGAAAGGAGAGCCCAGATACGGCGGCGTAAATTGTCGGCGACACAGCCGGGGAACGCGAAGCAAGTTGCGTATCGGGCCCCAGATTCGCCGCGCACGGCGAGGTCTGCACTCGTTTATATAATACTCATCGCGGGGCGAGTATTATACTCGGGCGGCTGGCTGAGAGATAAAGCAGAGTCGTTATCTCGGTTAGGGGTTCCAACGGTGACGCCGTTGGTGGAGGGCGGCGGGAGGGAGCAACGAGGGGCAAGGGAGGCTCGAAGAACGTTGCTTAAGGGTTGTGAATCGTAATGGGCTGCGCCCTCGGGCAGGAGTTGACGATGTCATTGGAATATGTAACGTTCCCCCGCTCCGCTTTTTGGTTTCAGTGATAATAAATCCGACACGGGTCGGCTCTCCGGCGATTTCTCCTCGTTCCGGGGTTGATTGACAAGCGATCATTCGCGGGGCGCGTTTCTGCTTTGATGTAGACGAGAACGGCGCGACATCTGGCGCCACATTGGGGAGGTGCTTTAAGCTGCTTGATCTCCACGGGCTCGCTAACAAGTATCCGGAAAATAGAGCGAAGGATGTTATTCCCCCATTTCTGCCGAGTGACCTTAAACCCGCGCGGGGGAGGAGACATTCCCCAGCGGTGCCGCAGGAACCGTGAAAAGGAAGCGGCTTCGAGAAAACCTTCTAGCAGCTCCAAATTTCTCGCTGGGAAATTACGCGTTTCCCAGACACCCCGCGTGCTGCGCTAAAATTTTAATTAAGCGCGCAAACGGATCCATTAAAAATTTCAATATTTAAGACACGCCACTCGGGCGGGTGCATCCTGCAGCGGAAGGGCGTAAACTTGCTGCGCAATTTCCCTCCTCCGCGAAAACAAGTTACCGCGACATCGCTGGCCTCCCCTCGAAATTTTGCGCGAACCCCGTCGGAGACGTTCGATCCGTTGCTCGGCGGCTCCGCGCGGCGAATCGATTACCAGCCCCGACGATTCCTAGCGCGCGCGACGCGCAATTAACGGTTTATTAATCGGGGAGCGGTCGCTGTAATCGCGGCGCCCTAGTAATTAACGTCGCCAAACTCCGTTTAGCCGGAGAAACTGTTAAACGCGGGACGCAAATGTCCCAGTAATGACGCGCGCACTGACAACGCACTTTTGTTTCGCAACTTTCATTTAGCCTCCTGCTCGTTCCCCGGCGACGAGCCGTCCCTCCGTCCGCGGACCGCGTACAATATGGGAAGTGCCTTGCCAGCCTGACGTGTACCGGGTGTTCCGCGCGAACTCTGCCTGGCCACCGAGATTCCCTAACCGGCAGAGCTGTTCGCGCATTTCTACGCAATCGCGCTGCGAAACGGTGACTCGCCGCTTAGACGCGATTCTTCAGAGGCTGTCGGAAATTTCGAGGATCCTTTCCCGGTGGTACCATGGCTGCGAGACAAAAGTCGAGCCAATTCGAGTTGTTCCCTTCGTCCTCCATTATCCTCGTTCGAACAAGAGGCCCACGGACGTGGCCCGAGGAACGAGAATAATCTAGTGCGAAGCTACACGCGCCCGAAGCCCACAAATTTCCGAAAAGCCAGCGCTGCCTGACATTAGCATACCGCCAGCCCTCGAACCTCGAAAGTCCACCGTATCTAATCGAAGATCGCGACGTCCTGTGGGCCTTGGAACCGCCCAAGGGTAGCGGCCGCGATAATCACTCGCCCCTTCGAATCCGCGCCATTAGGCGCACGCGATAGTTGATCCGAGGGATCCCGCGGTTAAACGAGTACATAACGATGCATCGAAAAAGGGGGCGGCGGGGGGGTGGGACGGGAGAAGGGACGAAAGACAGGGGAGCGGAGAGGGAGACGGTGGACGAGGGACCGTGTCGTGGCCGCGAGAGGAGGCGGGAGACACTGTCGATGAAGGAGAGAAAGAGAGAGAGAGAGAGAGAGAGAGAGAGAGAGACGGCGAGGGTGGGAGGAAGCTGGAAGAAAAGGAGAGAGGTCTTTTGAATCGGAGGTAAGCGAAGGTTCGCAGGTGTGCGCCGGTGCACCGACCGTGAGACTCGACCGGTAGGAAGAACCGAGACGGTGCCACGGAGAAGAGAGAAAGGGGAGCAGCGCGGAAGGGAAAGGGAGAAAGAAAGGCTGCGCGAGGGAGAGACGGAGAGGCATGAGCCGAAACGAGGAAGGGAAGGAGAGCGAGCGAGCGGGAAGCAGAGAAAGTGTGTACACCTAAGCAGAGAAAACGAGCGTGCGGAAGAGGGGCGGGGATGGGAACGCGGGCGGAGCAGCGGGGTGGTGTGCGACATCGCCTGCTGCAAATTGCAATTTTGTTGTGAGATCATTATAAAATACATAATGCCGAGTCGCCTACTACTCTTTCCCTCCGGTTCGCGGAGCTGCGGAGCCCCTCCAACACGCTCCCTCGACCGAACTCGCTACTTTCCTTCTCGTTTTCTCCTCGGCGTTCCAGGCGGCCGCGACGGTGCCTCCCTCTGCTCGCACACCGCCACCAGGGGCTGGCTTGCATCCTCTCTCCTCCCCGTTCGCACGGCCACGGCGACGAGCTTGCACGAGGAGAAAGAGAGGAGGCAGCAGCAGCGTCTCGTTAAAAGTTTCTAGCGACGCGTATTCTTAATAGTCTGCGCGCGGACACGCCGTCATTAAAATTATAACCAACCTCCGGTGTATCACCGCCCCGGTCGCTCCGTCGCCCGGCACCGTGTCGCCCACCCACACCCGGCCGTTCCGCGCGTTCCATCCCCCATCGGCGGGGCGAGACTCGCTCGACCCGTCCGCTTAATCGAGCATCGACGAGCTTCGGGAGATACAGGCATCCGAAAGTACGGCTGGGAATAGAGCGGAGAGAGCGGATCTCGGCGAGGGAATCCATCCCTAAAAGGGCTGCTTCCAATAAATCTTCGTGTAATTCTATTGTAGTACACGCTCCTCCGCCGGGGATGTTCCGAGTGTGGCTGAATGTATTCGCGACGAAAACCACGGTCGGCTGAAATTCCTCCGGAGTAAATCACGCCAAATGTCAACCCCCATTTTTACCTCGCAGAAGCCCAATTGAATCTGACCCAACCGGTGGCTGTCCTCTAGCGCTGAGAAGCAAATGATACAAGGGGGCGAAACGCAGCTACAATGAGTAGGAGGAGGCTATAGTGGCGCAAGGAAGAACGAAACGATGGGCCTGGGGTAGTATCGGAGTCATCCCCGAGCACCCGGGAACCAGCCAACGGAGCTTCGTTCACGGGGCTATCGCAGTTCGAAACTATCCCCATTCTCAGGCAAATCGTTATACGGGGGGTTGGTCCAGGGGACGGGGCGTCTGATCGCCGAACGGCTGGTGGAAGTAGAGGAAGAAGAAGAAGAAGAGGAGGAAGACTCGTGCGTAAGGAACTCGCCGTCCAGGAAGAAGAGATACTTCCCCGTCCGGATAAAGGCAGGTTTAACTGAAACTTACGCGAACTCGTGGGCTCTGTAAATATGTAAATATGAGGCCAGTGGATGTTATTACGTGTACGTTGCGCGCGTACGCGCACAGCCATCCGCGGGGATAAAGTAAAGGAAACCTGGCCCCCTCTGCTCGGAAGAAAGTCGTGGTCCCTGGTAATCGTTCGATATTTAAGTAGCGAGTTTAGGTACACCGGGTATATTTAAACGCGCTTATTATCATATAAATACAAGTTGGACGTTCAATTTACGCGTCGGTGAGCCCTGCCGCTCCTCGAGCCCTGACCTGTTCGTTCGCGGCTGCACGGGCTACCCGAGCGAGGGAGAGACAGGGAGGGAGAGAGAGAGAGAGAGAGAGAGAGAGAGAGAGAGAGAGAGAGAGAGAGAGAGAGAGAGAGAGAGAGAGAGAGAGAGAGAGAGAGAGAGAGATAGGGGGCTACTCCACCGTTCTGTGCGTCCGCAGAGTTACAAAAGTTATTATTGTTATTACCGTACCGTTTAGAAACTTTTGTTGCTACCTCTACCCACGCCCGTCCCACCTTCCCATCTTCCTCGGCACCCCTCGTCCTTGGCCATCTCTTCACGTGCGCAATCCTCTATGCCCGGTATCCAGGGATTTCAGTTCTTACGCGGCTGAATTTATAGGTTCGAGGACCCGGCCGCCTCGACCTTTCCATCTGAATCGTTGTCGCGACGCACGGCTGCCTTTCAATGCTAGGTTGACTCGTTCGCGATGAATCACTACACCGAAGCAACGGTCATAGATGGATTATCCTCGACGCGTGGATACAGTCGGGCACGCGCGCGGGTCTAATGAAACTTAGCGTATCCAGGTGACGATAGCAGCGCGTACAAAAACGTGACGTGTTTATTCGGGATGTCGAGCATCGGGACATCGGTGACGTTACTCGCTGCGGGGCTTCTCGCAGGCATTTCTCGACCGCCACAATTCGAACCCGAACCGGTCCCTCGACTCTCCGCGGCGAGGTTTGCTCGCGGCTTAGAATCGGGGGTTTTCTTTCGAGGACAGTTCACGTGAACGGGGATGAACGTTGTAAGGGGATTTCGCTGTTGGGTTTGAACGATGCTCTCCTCTTGGCGCGCGCGCGGCTCCTCCGGATCGCCGGCGATCGATTCTGATCAGCAGGTAATATATCGGGAGGTGGAGAAGCGTCCGTAGTCAGAGATTTCGAGGCGGTGTGTAAGACGGAAGATACCGAGAGAGGCTCTTTTAGCGCCTCTTTATCCCGCGAGTTGTGTAGGTGCGAAAAACTGTTTGAACGCCGGTGTCCCCGGTACCGTCAGATTGCGTCTGGCAGATTTTATTGACTGCGGTCCCTTGTCCCGCCTGTCCTTTGGCCCTTTCCGCGACATCCCATCAAATCCCGGAGAAAGCTACACGGTTCTTCGATTGCTTTTAAGATGGACTTCGCGAGGGGCGACGGCGCGGCAGGGTTGGGGGTTCATGAGAAAATTCACTTAATAGAGCAGATCGATATCCGTGGCTCCGCGTGTTTCTCGCCCTCCCCCCCCCCCCCCGGAACCGTTTCACTTAAAGAAATAAGTGGATCGCGGAAACGGAGGAGGAGATAAGTGAAACGCGCCCGCTCGTTTCGTTCGATGATGTTGTCCCGTTTGCGGTCGTTGGGAATTGACGCCACTCGCGATCGAGATGAACGAAAAGATACATTTTATCCGCCGCCACTTACAGTCCCCAATAAAATTACCCTTTCGCGGCCGTTTCATTATACCCGGAGCGTTCGAAAATAACTACGCGAACCGTAAACCCGCTGCGACGAGAGTTCCAGTTTCATTAAAGTATCGGCTCTGCGATCGGTATGCTCGGGAGGTGTAGAATCGCGGGATGAAAGATATAAATGAAAAGCGATTCTGCGGAACGGCTTTCTCGCCAGAAATGGCCCTCGGTTCTTTAAAGGTTAAATCGAAAATACCTTTGCAAACCGGTGGTGTTTATTTCCCCTTCAGCAATGTGCATCGATACATCGATATGTCTGTGTTTAGCAGGGGTTTAAACGCAGGGGGTTCAAGGGTTAGCGGACGAGGACAAGTGTCGCGTTTACCGTAATATCGTGCGCGCGTCGACACTGATGCGGCAGCGCCTTCAATTCCTATTGAAAAATAGCGTGCGTCGTGTCCCACCGTCGCACAGTCGGACGAGAATGCCTTATTTATTTGGATATCGGCCAAAATTTGAAGTGTCGTAATTCTGTTCTATAGCTTCATTAAATCTTTATTAAGTGTTCGTAGCATTAGAAAACACAAAGAAATAAACTTTATATTCACATTAGGTTTGATTCAATTTAATATGAATCTTACCTTTACGAAAATTTCGGTGTTTTTGTCTATCAGTTGCACCACGTTAAACAATTATTGCCTAAATCTTATTACTTCATAAGTTCTCAATATTTCACATATTACTGAGTATCTTATTATTAATGATTTTGTACAAAAAACATTCTATAATAATTCAATACTATAATAACTCAACTACTTAGTGATTTAAAGATTTGCTCAAAGTCGCCCTAGGTCTAAAATACCTGAATTTAATCCTTTAATAGTAAGGTTTTAAAAAGTAGAAAAAATTACCTGCTATTTGCTGCGATTAGTAAAATAAATCTAATGTAAACATTTCAGTTTATACGTATTTAGTCTCGACCAGCATCATACCGATGAACGCATTAATCTGTTTAATCAAGAAAGTGGAATAAAAAATCCACAAATGAAGATATCTTGCACAATCTGCTTATAATATCTGATCCATTAATATCATCTCTCCGACCTCCATTAGTTAAAACTCTAAAACAAGCATTACTTCCGGAAGCAATAGAACTTTCAGCCGAAACAGATATTGATGCAAATGTAGAAGAAGAGGAAACTCTAATGAACATTAGCACATAATTAATTTTCAAATGTGTATTTTTTTTGTTCATATTTTTAATAAAATTAAACAATTTTTGTCTTCTAAATCTCAGTTATTCTACTTAACATGAATTGAAAGTGTGCAAATTTTTTCAATGAAAGTCCAAACCGTTTAGAAATAATTGCCATGTCCAGTTATTGTCCTTACGTCGTTCCACTGCGGCGTCGCTGAGGGGTTGAATCTAGCGGTACGCGGGAAATCTGTTATCGCCGTTAAGCGTCGAAAATATACACGGTCCGTGTCGAGTCCCGAAAAACGCGTCAGCCCTTTTGCCAGCTCCGCGTCACGGCTACACGAATTTACGAGCTTCCATGCCTGGTGTGTAGAGGTTTTTCTCTTCGACGGTCCCTTCTGATTGGAATTGATACGCGTGGTAAATGTAATCCGTGGGGAAAAAATTGTTTATCGTCTCAACCCCTGAGCGAGTAAATTCGTTAGCCTTGTATTTCAGCTTTAAAATTCGCTCACGACGAGCAGTCGTAGGTATACTTACAAGGGAAGTGAGGCAACCCGAAAATTCAGAAAATTATGCAACTTTCTGTGCAAGTAGAGTACATAGCTCATCCGTAACAGAAACCTATTTTTTATCGGTGCCATAGTCCGGTTTTAGGGGGTGAAATCACCCCTTGAAGAAATTGCAGAATTTTCTTTTCGCAGAATATCTGAAGAACCGCGAGAGATATCGAAAAGAAGTTTGAACAAAAGTTACACCTTTTTTCATATTTAATTATTATTTACGCACTTTTGTAAATATAAAAGAAGATGCAACTTTTGTTCAAACTTCTTTTCGATATCCATCACGGTCTTGAAATACCTATTCGCCGAAAAAGAAAATTCTGTATTTTCCTAAAGAGGTGATTTTCATTTAAAAAAACTAGGTTTGCGTTGCGGATGAACTACTGCACTTGCACACCGAGTCGCATAATTTTCTGAATTCTCGGGTTGTCTAACTTCCCTTGTTAGAATCCGATAGCAGAAGATTCTATTCGCTACGGACCTGATAAATTCCACCTTCGACACGCGGAGCGAAACGAGAAAAAGTGAGAAACGGTCAAACATGGGAACGGAAGCCAGAGATAGAAAAAAATAAACGATTCGATTTCTGTCGATTGATAATACCGTCACAGTTTCGTTACAACGACAAGCACGGTTGTGCGGGGGTGGTTCGAAGCGCACGCATCGTAGGAAATTGACGAAGACGCGTATTAATTGCAGCGTGTTTCGGTTTTGTTGGGCCGTTAGCGACATCGAACGAGCGCTTTGAGCGTCGTTGCGAATCATTTAACGAGTTTACCAGGCCCGCCGCGAACTATGGGAGGTTATTCGTATACAAATATTTGCGGTGGCGTTCCGCCGGGCCGGATTTGTCTGGCGCGATTTTTAGCGCGGCCCGCCGCGGTTTAATGAACTCGCTTTTAATTGCGACGACGGGGCGCAGCGATTCTTCGCGCGGCGGGAAAGATAGCGGCGGATTTCGCGCGGAAATAGGGCGTAGTTTTATCGGGGAACATCGACAGGCGCGCCCGAGTGCACGGTGCAACACGGAGATCGCACCTCGGCGACCCGCGTTACGTAACGTCCGAAGACTGTAATCGTTGCGGAGATATTCACTCTTTCAAGCCGATTAATTTCACGATTGCACGTGTTGTAGATCGCGCGATACATTTTTCGCCCCGTGTATTCAAAGCGTCGGCTACTCTTTCCCTTTTATTTCTTTCACTTTCTGGCTGGGCGCCGTGATATATGGACAGCGTGCACGCGATATCGCAAGGAATTCGCGTTCACCCACTTTTCTGAAAAGCCACGCGGGACATTTCGAAGCTGCTCGACGGAAACTTCGCCTGATTTAGCGCCGCCCGTACGTACGGCTAATATCTCCGATTAAAACACCGCAGCGAAATCCAATGAACCTCGGTAAGTACCTTGCGCAACCCCGCGGCATCGCCGAACAATCTCAAACGGATCTCCCATCGATATTCTAATATCGACGGGAAAGGAAGTTTCAACCCCCGAAAAAGATACGCCATTTACAGACGAACTGTAGCCCGTGCTGGAACGCGCAAAGTGACAACTACGGGAAAGTGAAATTGTGTTGAGCTTGCGCGCGCGTGCGAGCGACGCACATGGATAGAATGCCAGTCACGACTGATCGATCCTCCTACTGCACGGTCCCCTTGTTACGGGGGTGGATTCAGCTGCGGCGGGTGGGAAGGGGGGCGGCGGTGGGTCGGGGCAGGGCGAGGGGGTAGACGAACGACGGAGAGGAAGGTTAGACGAGGAAACAAAGCATGCAATCAAAACGTTAATTACATTAAAATGAGTCGAAGATCAGACCAATCAGAATTGCCTGACGATAGCCTCGAGCGTCGTTCGAAACGGTCCAACCGACTCGCGACGTAGTAATCGAATCGACGAAACTGCATGATCGATGAAGGGACGGCGAGAGCGTGGTTGCTTTTTTTTCGCCCCCCACACCCTCCTCCCCCGCCTGGAAATATTGAATGTCCGCTGAAAGTCGACCCTGTCCGAACGAGATCCGAGGGTAGGCGGCTCGATCGAATTGTTTTACGAGCGATATTATGGTCGTTGGATTTTATGGCTCGGCTGTAAAATCGCGATTTGCTAAATTGAGAAAATATTAATGGCTGGATCGGGGGGTGGGGGAGGAGGGAGGGACGGCGAATTTGTGCGCGCCATGATCGAACAAAGTTACGATTGAGCGGGGATAGAGTTTGAACTGGGAATATCATCGCGTGTATCGCGATCAGTCCGAGGAGGATGGAATTTGATTAACGATAGTTTGTAAGTGTCCAATCACGTTCGCGCGTAAATTCAACCTCGGTTTACTCGGCGACCGCGCCGAACGCGATCCCGGACCTTCGCGCGAGTCTTCGGGACGTTCGGTTCTCCGCGGCGATCTCGCGGGGCGAGCGCGCGTCGGCGTTCTCGCTCGGTCGCTTCCTAGGCGCACGGGATTAATTCGGGCTCGCGGCCGACTCGTAGCCATCGCTGGCCCCATCCAATATCTCAGCCAACTTCTAATATGAGCGCGATGTTCGGTATATCCGGCCAAATTGCGTTCGGGAGCTAATAGGAATTTTGATTGACTGAATTAAATAGTTATTGGAAATTCGGGCTTTTTGTATCGATTAGCCATATTAGGTCCGAATTGACGGGGCAGCCGGGAGGGAGGGGTGTCCAAGGGGGTGGGGTCGACTCGAACCGGTGGATCGACAGAACAGGGTCGGCAGGGGCGGAGGGGGAGGATGGGCAGGAGAGTTCGCCGAGGTAATTTGTTGTTAAATCGGAGCTCATTTTCTAGAACGCGCACTGGCTAATGCCTGTTCATTACCAGACCTAGTCAATTTTAATTTAATTTGCCGTTTCGTCGTCGGACCCGGAGGGGCCGAAGGGGTGGCCGGGCATAGGGAGGGTTAGTTACGCGCCATGGCACTCTCTAATCCTGGCCGAGGCTTCTCCAGGTCTCGTGGAATTCGTCTAAATCGAATTTCTTAAAATCCTAATTCCGGAAGTGCCTCCTAGGACCTCGTGTATTTGATACAATAGCCATTCGAGGTTCAATCGAGTCCGTTACAGATCGTTATTGTACCGAGAAAACTGAAAAGGCTCGAGATGGCGAGCACGGTGTCTCGAAGGCGTCTTCCGGTTGCGCAATTAGCCTACGCTGCGTCTGGCCGCCGCCAAGATACGAGATCGCGCGCGTTTGTTTAGCGGTATCGGAACGAGAACGCGATTCGCAGAATCGCCGGCGTAATTTTCTGTAGTTAAATTAGCGCGATTGCAGTCGCTCGGTATTTAATTTCCTCATTGGTTCTCCCTCGTTGCCACGCTTCTCTTTCTCCGCGTAGGCCACGCCGCTCCCTTCTTCCATCCGGCGAGCCCCTCCATCGTTCGCTTCTTTTTTCCCACGTTGCTGCAGCTTTTATTTAATTACCGCCGATTCGATACGCGACCCGGTGTGTGTCCGCTTCATTAGTATGATTCTCGTCTGGAAAAGTTTGCGGCCGCGATCGGATTAACGCCGCCGCCGCTCCGGGAATGTATGTAATTCGCGGTGTAAAACAAAGGCCGCCTCTCTCTCTCTCTCTCTCTCTCTCTCCCCCCCCCTTTCTGTTTCTCCCCGTCCAGATCGTTTCGTATTACCGATGTTCGACGCCGTTTTTCTCCCGCTCCTTTCCCACGGCGCGCGTTAACGCCGCCGCGATGTTTTTTCGTCCCGACGTCGTTAACGGGAACAAGGAGCGCGCGCGGCTTCTGTTTAATGTTTCTATATCCTTGGGCGTTCGTTTGCAAGGAAGGACGCGATACCATCAAAGTGGCAAGTAGCTCGATTATATTCAAAAGCCTTCCAACGGCTATACATCGCGGCAATTATATGCAGATTAACTAAATTGCGCTGTCGGGCCTGGGTGGCGGGCGATCAAAATTTATATAACCCTATCGCGTTACACGCGAAATTCGACGGACGGGCCCCGGAATCGCCTTCGTTTTATCTCGAGAATTAACCCATTTAGCCCGCCAGCGGCTCTCGTGAACGGTCCGCGCGATCTGAAACACGAGAATCAGGAGCAGGTCGAACGAGATACGTCTTTAATTATCGCTCGTCCCGCCTGCGACCGGAAACCAGTTACTCGAATAAATTCTTATTCGACTACATTTTTATTCTAATGAACCCGAATAAAAATTTCGAATACAGTGAAGTTATTCGAGAATAACGAATAAATTTTTAGTCGACTAAAAATTTAGTCGAATACAAATTTAGTCGACTAAAAATTTAGTCGAATACAAATTTAGTCGACTAAAAATTTAGTCGAATACAAATTTAGTCGACTAAAGATTTATCCGTTATTCTCGAATAACTTCACTGTATTCGAAATTTTTATTCCAAGGTTAGTCGAACAACAATTGAGTCGAATAATGCCCAACTCTGTCGGAAACATACCTTGTCCCGCGGAAAATTCTGCCTCGGTTCGATCGGCTTACCGAGAACAGACCTGCTCGATTTGAAATCGCGAGTTTAGGCTCGGGGTTCCTCGACGCTTCGCCGCGCGTTCCGAAGGTAATCGAAGCTGTACTGGCATATCGGATAAGGCTGTTCGAGTACACGGAAAAAGCGTGCCGAGCCAGGCTCGGTTTTCTCGAGCCGAGCCGAGCCGAGTACCCGTAAAACCGAGGGGCTCGAAAGAATCGAGAACCTTGAATTTTTTCGAGCAGCTCGAATATACTTGGAGCAGATCGAAATTGTTGAGCAGACCCACTGTGTCGAGTAGCTTGAAGTTTGAAGCTTCAACGTTTCGAGCAATACGAATGTGTGGAATATTTTAGGTTACGTTTATCTACGGGAATGTAAATAATGATTCTCAATAAGTAATGTGAATAATTAAAATGTAAGCTGTAAATGGAAATATTCTGTAACTTTTGAGAATAAGTACTAAATTCAAATCTTCCTTTTTTTCATTTTTTGTGTATTTATGAACGTATTCATACACGTCTCTTTATGTTATCTTTCTTTTCTTCTTACTTTTTTCTTCGTAACCTCAAATATTTGAAACATTCGTATTGCCGAAACGTTCAAGCTTCAAGCTTCAAGCTACTCGACACCGTTGGTCTGCCCGAAAATTTTGATCTGCTCCAAGTATATTCGAAAAATATACTTTCGGGCCGCTCGGTTTTTACGGGTACTCGGCTCGGCTCGGTCCGAGCTTCAAGCTGCTCGAATATTCGAGTACTCGAACAGCCTTAATATCGGATTGGAGAATGAAAGCGAGCTACTTAGGTAGCTGGATATAATAGAAACACCGCGAAAGGAACGTCGCGCGCAACGGAGGGCTAAAAACCCTTCCCTGTATCTGGCCGCAGTGACGCGCGAAGCAACTTGGCGCCCCCGCGTCATCTTCTCCTCGGCTCTCGCCGGTTTCTCGTTCTATCCGTCCATCCGTCTCCCCGGCCTCTGTGCTCGCCCCTTTTCTCGGGACGGCCCGGCGGATCAACCCTCCGCCGCGCTAACAAGAGGGAATAAGAGGGAAACATGGAAACGCGCGGGCGCGTCGAAATGAACGCATTCACACACGCATTCCCTCGGCGGTGCACACGTGCGCGCGTACACACCGCCCCTGTTAATGAGTTAGACCACCTTACCCTCGCCACTTTAATTGTCCCAAGCGCAAATTGGGCGGCTTTAATTAGCGTAATTATTTGGTTCGTTTGTCCGTTTATCCAAGAATCCCCTGTATCGAGCGACGACGAGGGGGAGGAGGGTGGAGGGCTTCGGCGGAGCAGTGGCAGCCCTCTTCAGCCGGCGTCTAAATAGATTCGTTAGTACTTTGCGCGATTAAAAATCCGAGCTCACAGGCCAGGGCGGTGCATGCCGCCTTCCCGCGGACTTGTCCAATTTGCTCGCGGGGCCTCGATTTTCTGTACTCGTTACGGGACGCCAGCCGCGTTAATGAATACGCGCGATTGTCCACGATGCTTCCGTTGTTTTCCGCGGGATCCACGAACCTTTGTCCGGCAGGTGACGGAGGGGATCGCGGCTCGAACGGCCGACACTGCCGTTCAGTTTTTTTTCTGGCATCAACTTGGTATACATTATTAGCGATTAAAGCGGAGGATGCTTGAACTGTTCCGGTTTAGACAATGGAACATTATTTCGCTTGTATCTTTTGCAATTCGTTTCGTAACAGAACGAGCGTGGCGTTCATGGATGGACTTTTGTAGGGGAGAGTCCTGCAGTACCGACCACTCTAAGTTGCTGTACTATAACTTGGGCTGTTGTTGGTGAAAATCAAATTTCCGGAAAGAAATTTGTAGTGCAAATTGTCCTTAATAAAAGGGGATAAACCGTTTTTCTTAAATTTTATCGTACAGATTAATAATGCGCTGGAATAAAAGGGTTGTAATTCGCAGCGTACGATAAATTGTCGTCCGGTATCGGCCAACTACTTGGTTGGTAGATTTTAAGGTCTAAGTAATTAATAATGTTAGTGAAAACATTTGAAAATACAATAGAACATTTATTTAGACACGTCTACAAATATCGCAGGCAGAACGACGGATATTTTCTTGGTCTGTACAGTCCTCACGAGCCCAACCCTTGCATTCGATGCACTGCACCAAATCTTCGTTGAATAATTCTTTATAAATGGATGCACTCGGCGAATTATTCGTCAGAGCCTAGTTTAAGTTTAGTTTAGTTTAGTCTAATTTCGTTTTACAGTAGCATTTTCAAAGCCGCATTCACATCGTTCTGCGTACATGTTCCTCCATTTCTGTTTAATTTCGGATACTTTTCTGCAGAAAAACAGGGCAAAAAAACCTGAGGACTTTAATTACAGGAAAAAATTTAAAAAAATCTGGCCGGTGCGGTGCGACTATAATGTGTCTGGTACTGCACAACAAGGACGTAAAAAAGTTTTAGGCTTGACGCGTAATGCACAAAGCAAATTGCAAAAACCGGGGCATTTATGTGTACCTAACAGTCTAAAAATAATGTACGTGATACGACAGAATTATTTAATTACCTGAAAAATAAGAAGTCAGCTGCGAAAAATAACTTTTGTTGTACGGAAAAGCAGCGTAAACATTGAACGTCAGTGTAAGGTTTCAAAACAGCACATAAGGTAGTTCCTGAATATTCTACTAAATTCAAGAATTCTTTTAAATTTCGTTCAAAACTAATTTCGAATACAAGAAACCCTTGTAGTTTAAAAGTGGCATATGGCAGAGTCGGAAAAATGGGGTTATAGTTTCAGCTTTTCCGAAACAGGAAAACTATATTCAAGAAGTGTACCAACATTGGCACAAAAGTACACCGAAATGTCACGAAATGAATTGATTAATTTCTGCGAAACTGACCACATGGTTTCTTCGTAACTGCCCATCAAAAATAGGTTTAGGTGCAAATTGTTTAGAAATCACGTAGAGCAGTCAACGTGGCAACGTCGCACAATTGACATGTTCCGGCATTTAAATAGCGAACGACGATTCAAATTCATATGAACATTTTTTCTGACATTTTGGTTATAAAAGACGCTCCGAACGTGTGCGACGTTGTCAGATCTGCAGCTCCAATTCACTACGTTAACCAATTTAATATTCTATTTTCGTATTACCTACAATTATTTATATTAACATTGAACTTTTTAAAATATATATACATGATGTTGAAAATTATTATTATTAATTCTATAGTATCATACTACTTTATATTTATCGTTTATTACCCAACTCCAATTTGACTGATATAGTCGGTTAGGAACTACCTTAACGCTGAAGCCACCCATTATGCCACAAACGCAAAACATGAACTAGCGATATACCAATATAATGTTAACCGAATATGGTGTAATAAAACAGCAGTATTATCATCATCATTATTATTATCATTATTATTAACTCTGTTAATACCGAAGAAAAAGAGAACGTCACTGGAATACGTTGCTCGGGACTATAGTATTTATTTATTCCTCCCACGATAGTGCAGTTAACTAACATTAGAAGCGAGATCTAGCTTCCGCCGGTACTGCAAGCTGCCCGGTAGGTACTGCAGGACTTTCCCCCAAGTACCGCAGGTTTTAAGCTGTAAAATGGTTAGCAGATGCTCTTCTACAATTTCGGAACCGCCCCGCGCATAACACGCGGAATATTTGCCGCTGATGGACCGGACTAATTGGAATTACGTTCTAACCCTCCCCGGCTGGTTAGCTATTACATCCAACCCCCCTGCGCCGTTGATCGTCATTGAAGGCGGCACTCATTTTCCCCGCTACGGAACGCAATAATTCGCTATTCAATGTTCCCGATCCGCGGCTATCTGTTCGCCTACAGGGTGGTAGCATGAAATATTCATCCGTCCGCTCGAAGTCGCGCAAAGTTTACCGCCCCCCCCCCCCCTCTGAAGGAAACGGACAACGATCGATTAAAAGTGTCCGTCTCCCTCTGTTTCGTTTATATCCCATTGGAAAACGAGAGGGAAAGAGAGCGGGGAGGCTCGATGAAACCAGGTTACGCAAGCCTCGTCGGTTACGCAATTTTTTTCGCGATGTTAATCAACCGAGCTCGGTTCCGGTAATAACCGGCAATAAATGCGTCCCGAGGGGTATAGGAGCGGGGGGCAGTACAAAAGGATAATCGTGAAAAAGTGTTCCTTAATCGTAAGGCCGTTTAATAACACAATGGAGGAATTTCACGCGGAGATGGGAGAGCCCCGTTGCAGAGGCACTTAATTAAATACATCCCTCTCTCTCTCTCTCTCTCTGTCCTATCTCTCCCTCGTTCTCTGTCTCTCCAGATGCAATCAAATTTCAATTAGAAAGAGGGACTTTTTGCACGAAACGCACCGGTGTGTCCCGGTGGTGCAATTTGATTTAATGCCATATTATTACACGGCGAACGTGCCAGTAATAATAGGAAGCTCAAATTGCCCGTAATAGTAACATACGCGCGGATACAATACGGATAAGGCCGGGCGAGATCGCGTTTAGTTTGAAATATATTTCACGAACGTTATTTACATAATGCTCGCCGTGGGCGCCCTTAAACGCGACAAAACGGGCCCCGGGTGGAAATTCTTAATTAATTTCTATTCTGTATTCTTATGAAAAGCGGAATTCGGTATTCGAACGGTAAGTCCACTCACAGAACCGTCGCGACATCACAGTGGTCTGTATTGATGGTCTGGCGGGACAGAAGTCCAAAATCATGACCATCCGAAATGAATGAATCTTGGTTATACCACAAGCTACTGAGTCAGAGATGTCGGAATGACGTGGTATGCAACTTTATGCTTATTGCTTTTATAAGTAACGATCGGTGAAACGTACGCGACTCGGCCCCTTAGGAACCGACTGTTAGAATGCGTCAGTATCAGCTATATATTGTAAGTCCGGGAGAGTTCGACCACTTTGTGGAACAGAAATTGTAGCATCGTTGTTTTTCACATTTTTGTCGTTTTATGCACATTAAAGCAAAGCCCAAGCAATTTAGGGTATAATATAAATTATAGTGTGGCGATAATGTCAAATATTTATTTTCATTTTCAACGAAAAACATTGGCACTGCAACTGGTCGGTCTCACCCGCATCTCGGGGTTAGACCGACCATCCACTACGGGTAATCAAGGGAACGATCGACCACCTTATCAAAAAAAAAATCAAAAATGAAAACATACGTATTGTTGGTGTTACACTGTAGTTATATGCATATTATATCCCCAATATCGGAAGACTGTAAATAAACTTACCTGTTTTTCAAATATCACCACCACTGTAACTTGGTCTGAAAACTTTCAGCCTCGCGTAAAGTCTTAACTGTATCTTATAATTCAAATATGGATTTGTGACGATGGTCAATGTGACATATACACAACAAGCGCCTTCATTTCTTTTGCGTCAATGACACACAGTGCCCTATCTTGCGTCAGTCTTAAAATATCACTGGCCGGACTCTCCCGGTGGTCGAACTATACCGGACCTACCCTATATCAGAAGTACTCAATTGTATCGCGATTTAAATTGTTAGTGTTTTGAATAATGGATTGCAGGGGTACAAGTAAGTGGTAAATCAAGCTTCGACCATGAGTATTTTAATTTCCAACGATTAGAATTAAAGTATAATCATAAAAATGATGGAATTTTTGAAAAGCTTTCGTTGGAAAAGCTCTAGATACCCAGGAACCCCATGGAACCTGAAAATGTTTGTGCTGTTTTGTTCTATTTGTTTTATAGGGTACAGATTCACAAGTTATAGCTGCAAATGTTTGCAACTCTACATAATTTTCATACATAATTAAAATAATTCTATCTTCAAAAATAGTGATGTTAGGAGCTAAAATGTGTACTTCATTCTAAATAACGTGGTTGTAAACAATTTTTCTTTATGAAACACAGTTCATATTCGCTTTTTACATTTTAAGAAATCCCAGAATACAAATTTTGGTTTCGCGAAACCCTTGGAGGCTGACTATTAACTTTTAAGGGTGGTAAAACAATTTGACTGGAGTTTTTCAAACAAATAAGAAACATTTCCACCTAACTGATGATTTATGTACGACCTGCGTCTTTTGTCTCTCTAGCAGAGTTGGGCATTATTCGACTAAATTTTAATTCGAATACGTATTCGTATAAATCCCCAAGATTTATTTGCGAATAACGAATAACGATTTTATTCGGCGAAAAATTATTCGTCATTCACGAATAAAGCTGTACCGTCATTCGAGCCAGATTTACTCGAATAAGAATTTATTCATTATTCGACCTGATTGAACGACGAATAAACGTGATACCCGACATCTATCGATGGAGGTCTGCACTGTGTCTAACATACGTTTGGACGTGTATGACTGACCGCGGGTCATACATCTTCCTGCAAAGTGCAAACTATGACAAGAGTTACTTAACCTAAAACATTAAGCCTCACTGATGTCAGTCGAAATCACGTGATCATTTTATTCGTCCGTTGAGTCGACTAAATTTCTGTTCGAATACGAAATTATTCGAATACATTTTTAATCGAATAAAAAGTCATTCGTTATTATCGAATAATTTTATTTTATTCGAATTTCTTATTCGAAGATTATTCGAATAAAAATTTATTCGCACAAATTTATTCGAATACTTATTCCAATGAAAATTTAGGCGAATAATGTCCAACTGTGCCCTCCAGATTATTATTGGACAGACCACGACACTTTTAAAGAAATCTCTACTCCGAGCGCACTTACCTACTCGAACAGCGGAAGCTCAGTTCGCGGGAAAAAAATGATCGAAACGTGTCTAATCTGTCCGCGGTATAACTCGTTATATAAGACTGGAGTCTCATTTCCGTGGTGCCGTCATCCCCGAAAGGCCTGGCATTTATCATTTCCGTTATCGCGAGGATCCTAATCGAGGTGGGTGGCTCTTTATGGATCGTGCGCCCCCGTTCGAGGGGGCCTTTCTCAAACGAATCGACGTGGCAACTTTTAATTGCTCCGGCTTTATCGAGCAAGTCGCGGACGTTCACCAGCAGGATCCCAGGTCGCGTCCTTTGCGGTATAACGAGCGGAGATGCGTGGCAGCTTGACCGAATCCGCTCCATTTTCGATTTCTCCTTAATTACTAATTAGAGGCCGGTCGGTCGCGGCGATCGGCTAGAACGAGTAGAAGAAATTACACGCGCAACGGCCCGGCCAGATCTGCCGCATAAAAATCTCCTCCCCCAACCGCCGTCATTCGTCCGCCGTCTCCTTTTTGCCCCTCGATTCCCCCGTTATTATGCTTTTTCCTATTTCTGTCGGCTCCTAATTAACCTGCGGAATGCCGGGCCAGGCGAACGCGCCTCATTCCAATTCATAGGGGACGTTCAGCCTCGCTCGCTTACCATAACTTGCCAGCGGAAAAATGTCGCGGTCGTTGCCGAGGGATGGAAGGTGCGTTTGCGGTACGTTAGGGAAGATTCGATCGACAAGACATCTGAGACAGCCATTGATTTAAAGCAAGTTCGACGACTAATATGGGGTGTAACGAGGTTCTGGTCACCAGTGACGCCCATCTCTCCGTCGTTTATTATTCGCCGTTAATTAGCAGATTTTCCACGCGACCATGTTTTCCACGTTTCGGTAATCCACTTAATCTCCCTCTAAGCGATTTCCTTGGAAATGGATCCCGGTCCTCCACGGAGCCGTCTCGACGTGCACGCTTAAAGACGGGGCGCAGAGGCTCGCTGGCACGGCGCCTTTTCATCTCGGCCGTTCCTCCGCTCCGCATTTGTCCGTGTCTAACGTGTTAATCACTCCCGTCTGATTAGATTATTAATTGTCTTGCGTGGCAGATGGGGCCCCGGCATGGGCGTAATTACGGCTATTACGGATCGTACAATCGCTCCAATTCAGGAACGTCGGCTAGAGGGCGAGGGGGAAGCACGGAATGGATTACGCAGCCCCGAAAAAATTGGAACACGTATTAGCGCTGGCTTTCCAATTTCGATGCACCGCCAGCTCCTTCCCGCTCGTCTAGATTCTTCTTCGAGAATTTTTTCACCCTCCGCTTCGGAAACCTATTAGGCACACGAGTCCATAGGATTTCGTTTGAAATAGTCGTGCATTTAAGCCGTGCGATATAAGTAGCGAAGGATTGCTAGCGTCCTTAAATAGCGAGCATCACTTTCAATTCGCGGAAATTCAATAGGGTAACTCGGGGTAATATGCCACCGCAGGTAACATGCCACTTCTGAATAATTTTTTTAAATAATGCACACATGGTGTTAAATTCGCACTAATTCCGTTCAATTTAGTGTAACTGCTAAGACGACAATAGATTTTGGCCTTTACCTTCTGTTATTTTCAGTAAATCCTGGTTAGTTATAAAAGTATCGTCTTGATCTAATTTCACACTGTAACATAGAATGCAGATTATACATTTGTGCGAATAGTTCTATAAAAATTCAATAGATTATGATAAAGTATACTAACAAACAAATTTTATAACCTGTCACACATCCGTTAAAACTGTGTACTTTGTGAAGAGATTTTCAACCCTTCTTTTTATGGCCGTGTGGAGTAATATGCCACATGTGTGTCGGTATAATATGCCACTTATGGCATATCTTTCTAACTCTTTCTATTTAATGTCATTGAGTTTTTGTATTAACTTCGAACCGTGCTGCTTGGTCAGACAAAAGTTTAAAGGAACCCATTCGAATGGCGAAGGAGGCTCGTACTACAATGTAGAACAAATTTTGAGAATGTAGATATTTCTTATGACGATTCGACTGATGCAGAAAATGACAACTACTGTGCTATATGTGAACTATATTATTACGATAAAAAAGGATCTAAATGTGACTGGGTAAAAACTACTTGTTGCGAAAAGTGGATCCATGAAGACTGCGTAGAGATTGGAGACTGTTTAGTTTGTAAGAAATAGCTATTTTTTCAAATATTTTTTACGTTTCATTGAGTTGAAATATTTGTTACTAGTTATTAACAGCTTGAATAGTTTAAAATATTGTTGATTCTCAAAAATTCGAGTGATTAGTTCGCTCTTCATAGCCTGTGGCATATTACCTCAGACCTTGTGGCATATTTACCCACCATTTCACAGTGGTCTGGAGAGCGGCGTTTCGTGGCCAAAATTCAAATAATACTTATATCGATTTCTTTCCACACATATTTTGATCTATTACGACTATTTATACTAATTGTGATGTAATACGATTATTTAGAGTGAATTATTAAAAGAATAGTAATTGTTACTGTGCACAGAAGAATTAAATGTCACGGCAAAATTCTAGACATGTTTATGGCTATTTTGTAAGTCAAAATTAATTGCTTTTATAATAAAATTCGATTACATTTAGTTAAGTTAGCATTTTTGGAAAAGTAGACAATATTAAAAAGATAAAAAAATAACGTAAAACGAAAGTACGAGTAAAGAAGTAAGACGAAAACTGATTGATAAATATAGCTGAAATATACATATAAATGCCTGATTATTATTAATTTAGAGAATTTATACTGTAATATATAAAATTAAATGAAAACTTCAAACTGCAAGAGATGGTTCACTGTGCGCATTCGGTAAAAGACTAATCCGAGGAGGCAGAAAGACACTTCGAACGAGCCAATATCCAGTGTTTATACGAATTAATACTAACAGAAGATAAGGTCCACGCAATGAAAACGTTTCAGATTTCCCTCAACCTTCTTAGTCAAGTGGTTGCATAGGGACACGCGTTCAGAACGCCAAAACTCCTCGCGCGACGGATTTTAAAATCCCTATAGAGCCAAAGGTTGCAGGAAGTTGCACTTAAAATTTACATGATCTGAACAGCACTTGTCTAAGCTTTCATATAAAATAGGTCCGATGTGTATCACTTCTAATCATTTTTTTATAAGCCTTCTCAAAGTGTAAATAGTTATAAATTTTACATTGTTTATACACGCATTAAGAAATGCTTATAACACATATAAATAACTAAAATATATTTACTTACCTACATACTGGTGTAATACAAACCCATATTTTATTGTTCTATAATGAGTAATTACAACAATTAGTTTCACTTAAAATTTCATGATTTACACTTTATAACACTATATCTGATTATAGAATTGCCTGAAATATATAATATGATTGGAGTTTGAAGGTTTCGGAGGTTATCAATACATAGGAAAAAAAAATGTCTGTAAACATTGAAGTTGAAAAATTGACTTTTGGTCACAAAAATCAAAAACGCCGCTTTCCAGACCACTGTCCATTTGGGTAATATGCCACTTTTGAGGACTTACATATTTGTACGTTTCTTATTGAACAATAAAAGTTACACATCTCTACTTATTAGTCAATACACAGAATTAGTTACACTTTCATATGGTTTTATCCTTTGCCCTGTATCTACTTATACTTGCGAGTTATCGCGTTTAAAAGTTAACTGTGGCATATTACCACGAGTTACCCTAACGCAGTAAAAGTTCAGTTAATCCGCCCTCGCGAAGAATCGAAACCTGAAACGTTATCGATTGTAATTATTTCGGAGGATCATCTGAATCATCAACGATCCTCTATTCCCAACATCCAATCGTTCCCTCGACAGTTTAGATCCGCCCTCCCGTTGATCCATATTTGTTCCCCCCTTTTTTCCCGGTTTCTCCCGTCGCAGGCCACGATTGTATGCAAATCGGCCGTATTAATTAGCGAAACGGCCGCGACAAACCGTTCCAGCTCGGCGGAAATTCTCGTTAACCGCGGCAAGATTGACACCCCGCGTATAATTAAGACGCGGGCGCAGTGTGCGCGCGTGCGAGGGAGGATTTCGAGACGCGAGATGAAATGGCCGCGCGCGAGACAGAAGTCGGGGCAAGAAGCACGGAGGGAAAAGCGTTTCGCGTTATTATTAGCGGAAATCAACTAATTAGAAATAGCGCGGATTGCTCGTTAAAGATCGACCCCGCCGGCTGGTAATCACCAATTACTTCCTTAAGTAAGCCGCGCGCTGAACTTTGCTCATTAAAATTATTAAACGCTCGCCTCGTATAGAATCCCCCGTGTTTAACCTTGATACGAGCTCCCTCTACGATGGATCTCACCGCGTGTTTTCCATTAATCAATCCCGTGTCTTCGTTAACGGACTTCGCCGACATCTTGCCGCACACTCGGCTTTTATTTCGCTGCAGAAGTCGAGCGCGGCATAAACTGCAGCCCAATAGAAATGCAATAGAGCGTCAATTATCCGAACCTCGATTAACCGAACCGCCGATTATCCGAACCGGTGTAGCGCTACCGATTGATCGATTGACTTTTGCGTAATATAAAATTAACGCAGTAGGTCTCTTGAATTTAATAAGTAATTTCAGGTGTGATTCCTATAATTATAAACTGTGCAAAGTACACGCACGCTTCGTTCTCCGAACTGTTCGATTATCCGAACAATTCGACTATCCGAATCACCTGGGTCCCAAGCAGTTCGGACAATTCATCGTCACCGAATCGGTGACGCCATGCCCTCAATCGTTCGAAGTGCCACGTTCCCCGCGTCACGAGGATTCCTCTGTTTCTCTTCAACAGCCTGTCCCCGCGTCAAACGAGTCGTGCACTTGTGCCGTTTCGCTAGAGAATCCGGCGAACGCTCGCGGAGGAGCAGCGAGAAAAATGCACACGACGGATCGCCGAAGGGGAGGAAAAATGAAGAGGAGTGAAAGAGAAGGAGCGAAGAAAATTGAAGGAAGAATTGAAACGTCATTCCGCGAACATCGGGCCGGCTGGACGGGCGCGCGCGATCGGCCAGATCCCGGACAGATAAATTAGCAATTTAATTATGGAACTGTCAAGCGGTAATTAAATTAATAACGAGAAACCTCGAATCCAATCCGATCCGTCGTAGCAACCTTTTGAGCCATCCGCGGGGCAGACGATACGGATATCGATGTGCTGCACGCGCGCGTGTGGGTGCCGCGTCGTTTCGAAGTCTGTCAGAAATTGCCGACAATTTTCTCCTACGTTCGGCGAGTCGCTCGCTTCCTCCAGCTGTTATTCCAGCCGTTATTCACGCGTTTTTATTTCACCTTTGCTTTTCCGTTTGTTTTGCCGGCGCTTTTAGTTACCTGTTCCCCGTCTCGCGTTTTTATCCGCAGCTCTACGCTTTCCCACCTCTGCGCTCCCCGACGAAAGCTGCCGCGCGACGGAGCCGGGGAAAATTGTCCGTGCATTACCATGATTCTTCGCGGGAAAGTGGCTGTTAGGGTGGCGCGGAAATAAATATGCTTCGATGGGGTTCGAGGTGATTGCAGAAGGTATGGCACCTATTAAGAGACAGGATAATATAATATAAGAAGACCGAAAGCAAAAGCTGTCTACTTTCTTACCGAGCAAGATTGCCTTACGAAAGCAGCTCTGTAGCCGTTCTCCTGAAGAAAAAAAAAAGAACAGAATGAAACGATAGGTATTGCGTCTTCGTTCTTGCAGCGCAATTACGAAAGCGCCCGGCGCAATATCTAGCGTTATTTATTATTAGAAACTTTCTCGGCGACCGATGAGGGGAAAAGAATTCGTCGATCGCTTCTGACACCCCACAGACAATAAACCACGCAGTTTCGTATCTACTCCACGGAGATCTGTAAAAAGTGTTCCTAATTTCCGAGGAAATGTTTGTAAAACAGCAAATACTAAATTGAAAAATTATGTTTTTTTATTGACGCAAGTGATCTAACAGTTTATGCGTGCAAGCAATCACGGCAAATGAACGTCTTCTTTTCGCATGGACTTCTGATTCCACTGTTTTCGTCTCGGCATTTACAAAACATTCAAGCATTTCGACTAAAATCGCTTGGGAACCGATGAAAGATAATTCACTTCTGTAACTGTTCACGTTTCAGCTCTTTTCATTTCGGATGACAAATTTTTTAAAAAATCGTTCTCAATTTCCTCTAGAGTTCCGAGGACGAAATTTGGAATTCGCGCAGTTTCAATGCGGTGATCGCTTTAACAGACCACGCGAGTGATTGCCATCAAAGTTGTCGGGTATAAGGAACTACAAGATATGTCCGAAAAAGTGCTACAACCGCGAATTCAGAATAATATTCAACTGTAAAAACTCACCGTGCTCGAAAAATCTTCTTCTCCTTCGCAGACGCACAGACACCTTACCGGTTAGTTGCAAGTCTGTCGGAATACTGACGTATGCTAATGCAGCTGTTTAGCCATACATTACTCAGACCACCTTGGTCATGACCATTTGTTTATGTAAGGTTCGTTCCCATCCGCCACTTCGAGAAAGATGTGGAACCATAATTCTTTAGATACTAAGGAGTCCTTGACTCACGCCGTCGTCGTCAGAGCGCCGAGTTTGACGTTTCCCAGACCTGGGGTCGGGCTCTCTAGACCTCAACATGGGTCCAACCGTTCAATGGTTTTGTCAGCTAAGGGGCCGCCGGTGACGCCAAGGCCCGGGGCCTTTTTCCCACACGTGGCCAAGTCGCTATTACCAAGCGGAGGAGGCTGATGCCTACGCATCCCACTCCTGGAAGAGCGCGAAGGGCGCAATGGAAGGGTGGTGCTAGGTTGCGGGAAGCTGATTGGCCAAGGCCCATTTTCCGGACGAAGAAGGAGGTCTGGAAGATTGGGAGGAAACTCGGCGACAAGCCGACGGCAGAATTTGATTAGAGCCTGGACAGGATAGATAGGCTCGGGACACATAGGTCATTTTTGGTACGAACGAGTACACTTAGATCGTCCAGATGGATTCTATAATTCCTTGAAACTTCATTGTGATCTTTCGTTAAGTTAAGTTAAGTTTGTTAAATAAACAGTTATTGAAAATCACCTTTGAGCATTGTCCCTCATCAAGAGGGTGGTCTTTCTTGTCGGCACTCAGTTTGCCTAACCTAACAAACCCTGAACGAGTATCAACTAATCATCCACGGGGATTAAACAGCAGCATTTACCGGCAGACGACACTGAAAATGCGACCATAGGAATCGAGAAATGCGGCGGGACGAAATTCGGGCCGTTTACGAAGGAAAAGTGTAGTAGCCGCGTGCTGCCGCTAGTACGGGATGGACCGTCGATGGGCACACGCGCTGCTAAGCGATCTGGATATTTCATCGGCAAGCAAACACCTCGCCGTAACGTTGAATTCGACGTTTCCGACCAGCGATCGACATAAACGAGGAATAGAACGGCGCGGAGAGTTTCGTGAAAGTTCCATCCAGAGGTACGATATCGCGTGTAATCGCTTCTCCTCGGCGATCGACCGCTCGATCGAATTGCAAATGAATATCCCACGGACGCGATATTTGCTCGATATACCAACGCGCGCGCGCGCGCATCTATATTTTAATTCATCGACGTCGCGAAATTTTATCCACAAGGATCAACAGGTATTACTCCTCTGTTCGACGAGCGCGCGGATTCATCAGGCTGCCTCGAAGCAGCGATAGCTTCTAAATCACCCTGTAGCCCGTCCTATATGCGCGGTTGTCCGATAAACTATCACGGTATGCAGGTTGCGCGGTGCATACAGGTGCGGTATCAGTGTCCAAGTGGTTGCGCTCGAACGGACGCGATCCTGGCGTAGCTACACTGGCCGACGAGAGCTCCACGTGTCCTCGCGTCTTAACCACTCGCGGATCCGAAGGTATCGTCGAGGGTAGATGTCACTGGGTGCGGAGTTCTTTCATGGTGACTATTCGAAGTCTGCTGCTACCGTTACCAGACGAGAGAAATCTGCCGAGAGATTGTAGTAATTATGGTGTGAAAGAGTCTGCTTCCTTGACGAGTGCAATGAACCCCATAGAGGCGGATGTATCATTGAACGTGTCTGTAAAGTCAAGTATGGGTAATAATGTCATAGTTGCTTTGATCGATTTCTTTGGCCGTGGACAATATTGCTCTAGGTACTCTACGTGCTCGCGAAGGCGGAACGGTTTGCGCGCGCGCGCGAAGGCGCACACGGAACCGCGGAATATAAATGTGGGAGGCCTTTCACATTCCGGAGAAAATTCGCTCGGTGGCCGGGAAAAAGTTCGTTTCGACGATGCACGGGCGATGGTTAAAAGAAAGTACGAGGGAAACGTGAAATGTAACGAAAAGCACCCGGAAGGTTGTGTGTGAGCGCATTTAGGCGTGTCACGTCCAGAATTCGAGATTTTTTATTTTTGATTGATTCCGGAACGTAAAGAGGGATCTCTTGCCGCGTCGCCTCCGGCGTAACCGTAATCCCTAAGGCCGGTTACGCTTTTTGGAGTAACTGCGCGGGCGGGTGGATTGGCGTTGAAGGATCGAGGAGGAAAAGAAGAGGTGCGTTTCTCGTCTAGGGACCGTCAGCCAGACTACTCTCATCAGTAGGGCTACAGCTGACGGTCCCTGTCCTAGATACTGTTTTTTTGTAAATGTGTTTATTTTGCCATATAAAATACATAACAAATTGTATAAATGAGTACTGGGTATAAACACAGCCGAGATGGCACCTTGTTACTATAACAATTTATGGTAAGCGCCTCAGTCTCGCACGAGCGCTCCTTAAAAAATAACAGCAACTTTGTTATCTAAGAACTATTTTGTACTTTGATTGTTTTCCCTATCTCTACAATGATAGAGCGATTGTACTTCGATTTCCCTGGAAAAATCGGCTTTAAACCAGAATGGTCAACTTTGGTATTAACGTCTTAAGACACATCTAAGCCTACTTAAATCTAATCTAACCTAAAATTAACCTAAAGATATGTACACATTATATACAAAGGCCATATAGGCCTATCACTTTTTTGTGAACTCTACGGGTTATCTATTAGTAAATTGACAATGCTACTGTCTGAAAATTCTGTTTATTAGGTCCTGCCCTAGACCACGGTGTAATAGACAGGTGTGTTCCGACTCTGTTACCTTTTACCCCAGCGATTTTGTGTGCCGATTTCTGTTTAGTTCCCTTGGCCGTCGCGAGAGGCGTCGTGGCTTAGAAGGCATATACATATGAATTAATGGGGCTGTAGAGTAGTAGAGATTTTAGTGGTATTAGTGGGCTTGCCAGAAACAACGTTACGACATCGACGAAATCTGCCGGCCGCCAGAAGAACTAGGACGAAAAAGTCACACATTCTGAACAGGAGTCGGAACACCTGTCTATTACACCGTGCCCTAGACACACACGGGGACACAGAGGACATAATTTGGAACTTGTATATATATGAAATGTGATTGGGAATTAGGACTAGCGAGAAGATTAGACCTCTGGTGGCGCTCGTCGGCACTAAGTCGCGATACCGCGGTGGGGCCGGGACGTCACAAGCGTGCAGCCTGAGGTCATCTCGTTCGGATAGATTCAGATTCCTCCAGCATTGAGTGTGGTTTCGTGTGTCGTGCTCCGCACATCCCATGTATCAACCATGCACCGTGACGTATATACAAACGATGTAGTGTGGGAGCAGTGTAGGAGTGCTTTAGGAACGGTCTTGGGAGTGGTCCAGCAATAGCGCAAGAATGACGTAGGAGTAGTATGGGAATGAATGGGAATAGTGTGGGATTGGGGTAGAAAGAACATAGGTAGGTATGCACAGTGTAGAGATAGCGTGGGAAGTGTGCTTAGTGAGAGCCAGTACCGAAAGTGAGAATCCTGTAAAATGTATAAACAATGTCGCTGGCTAGTAATTAGCATGGTTCGTGTGATTGCTTTAGCAGTATCAATGCTGCGAGGCTGTTATGAGCCGGCGTGTATTGTGAGGAAGAGTTTGTCACCAAGTGGTAATGAGCAAGGGAATTAAACGTCAAGCGCGGCTCTCGTTTGCAGCCATTAATTACAGACATTCGAAACGTTCGTGTTCCAGCGAAAATTAATGAGAAAGCACGAACAAAATCGAGCGTGGAGAAATTTCCTTCTGCCTTTTCTGCGCATCGTCCTTTTCCCTCCGCCGGCCCTCTGTCTTCATCCTCGTTTTCTTCGCTCACGTTTCTCGATCGGAGCCGATCTCCGCACGTATGCAAACTCTGCCGTCCCGCTGTATCTGATGCAATTAAATGCACAACCACTCTCGATATACACGGGCGTACGTACGCTCTGTACGCAAGAAGTTTGTTTCAGTTTCTCCTCGCGCGCTTTCTCATTTTCACTTCCCTGTTATCTGGCATAAATAACGCGAACAGAGCCGCGTGCCTGGAACGAGGGAGAAACGAGGTGGGTGGGGAGCCTTTGCTCGGCTCTGTTGCTCGATCTACGTAATTGGCCGACGGCGTACAGAAATCGGCGCTGAAAAGAAGAGAGAGATTGTATAATCCACGTTTAAAAACTGGCTCCCATTGTAAATGGCACCTACATACTCTGTAACCGCGCAGTGTCGACATAGCGTTCGCAAGGGATTTGAAAGAATTGTACACGGTGTTACAGAGATGGAATGACGATCGAGAGAAGATAAATAATTAAGCGAAGTACTCTATTGAATTTATTAATCAAGAGACCCCGCGGCGTTGAACAATTTGTTCGTACGCTCCAAACGAAACTCAAAAGCTGAGGTGTCTCGAACGAAATCGACGGTGAAAGGGAGGATTTGAAGGAAGGAAGCGAAATCGAGTAATTGCATACGATTTCACGAGATCGTCAAGCGAAGCCTGCAGCGATGCCCATCCGAAAGTTGAACGAATCAATTACGAGAGCAGTTCGTCGATCCCTCGAGGCTGTGTAGATCCTGCCGAAAGCGCGTCCCCCCCTGGCGGGATCGAAGGAAACGACACGGCGCGGTCGAACCCGACATACCTACGTATCGTTACTCGGCTAATTGCGATATAAATAGCGGACTTTACGAGGCACGGGTATAACCGCTGACAACGCTCGGCCGAGCATTAGCCGCCATTAACGAAGATATAAGCCCGCGGTATTGATGCGTCCGCGTCGGAGATCCGCGATGTCAAGGGAGCAGGGGGAGAGGCTAAAATGTTAAGATCGGCTGGGCCCGTAATCGAACACCTGACGCGGGCATTCCAGGAAATTGCCCCGAGATAGCGGCGCGGCGCATAATGCTAATGGATGGATATTAATTTAGCCAAGGGGAATACGTTTTAACTAATCTCGGGGTATATCTGGCCGCGCGAGGCGGTGATTGTGGCGGGAAGCTCCGAGCAGGCAGCTCGTCTTTGAGTCACCGGCCGCGCGTCAGATTCGCGGGTAATCTGGAAAGTCCTCCGCCGGCCGCCCCGATATCGACGATAAACGTAAATGCTTCGGGTAGACGTTGTTCCGTAAGGATCGAGCATTCCGCGGCGATCGTTGCTCGACGCGGGTATTTAACGAGGAGGAGCGTAGCTGCGCGATCGAACCGGTGAAAGGCAAATGGAAATTGCGGTGGACACGAGGCACGCCTGGGTCTCCCTTTCGTTTCGAATAATCTTCGTGTATCGGGGAATTATCATCTCTGAGGTTCGTAATTTCTTATGGGAAACGCAGCGAGCGGATCGCGATCGACGGTGGGAGATGCCGACTCCGAATGGGAAATACGTTCTTCTAAATATAGGTACAGCTTTCTCGTACGTCGCGCGGCGAAGTACTCAGTAATTACGCGGATGGAGACGGATACTTCGTATCGACTCTATCGAACAGGCGTCAAGCATTATCGACTCGCTCGTTCCGCGCACCCTCTGCTTGTCCTCCCGATTTTCCCCCGTCCCGTTTCATCCCGCTTCTCTCCCTACCTCGGTATATATCGCGTTAAGCCGGGCCGCGCACTTAACCCAAATATTTACATTGATTATTTTAATTGCTCCGGGGCCGCGCGACTATTAATAACCATTTCAGAAAAGGCTGCCGATGATCGTAAAGCGTGGAATTTTAATGACACACAGCCAGCGAACTCCCTTCCCGCCGGCACGGGCGTCAACGGCGGGACACTCGTTTCAAGATTACAGGGGACTTGTAAAGCTTCTGCAACGGAGCATTTCACAGAGCCGATTATTCGGTATCTCGAGATAGCGCGGGAACCGCGACCCCGGTCCACGGCGGGCTTTGTTGGCTACCTCGTTTTTTGGCGTAGGACCCCTTTTCTGGAATCCTAGGCGTGTCGGGTGTCCCGGGCAAAATACGTTTGCGATGTATTTTGCAACGGATGGACAAAGGCGGGAGGACGAATTGAGGGACGAAATTTCGAAATGGTCTCCCGTTTCGTTAATCCCTTCTTTCTGTCATCGCTCTCCTTCATCCATTGCTGTAAACTCGCGCTCTCCTTACAGCGATTCCGTGGAATTAGCGAGAAACGAAGGAAATTGTTTCCCCTAGATGTACCATGTTTAGCAATATAAGTCGCTGCCCTTTCAGGCAAGATTTAGGGACTCCAGCTTAAGCAGTTTTCAGAAAGAAGTACACGAAAGGATATAGTGCCTCGGTCTCCTCGGTCGCGTAAATCCTTTCTGTGGCACTTGCTACTGCTAGTCGTCCGAACACAATACCGTCGTGATCTTGGCCCCTGAAACACGTGTCGCGATCGATTACATCGCTCGTATTAATTGCGAAGAGAGCACAATGGCCGCGTCGTTTATTAACTCGGCAGCCGTTGTGACGCGCGCCTCGCGCGTTCCATGGCTAACGACGTTTAGCCTGAAAGGATGGTTGCTTGTTTCAGGAGGCTCAAAAACGCGTCGCGCTCGCGACGACCGCGAGCTGGCAGCTCGCAGCGTGCCGCGGTTGAAAGCCACGAAGCTCGTAGCGCGGCGGATCTCCGCGCCCCTCGCCCTTCCGGCCGCCCTGTTTTTCATTTTATTTTTTCATTTCTCTGCGCTGTGACTAGAGAACGACCCGCGGGAGCTGTGGCGCGTTTAGGAAAGGCGGAATAAGGACAGGCGTGTGTCAGAGCCGCGCGCGTTCGCGCGGGCGAAGACGCTGCACCGCGACAATTATAGCCGGGGCCCCTTATTATAATCGGTCTCGTTTAAAGCAGGTGGAAGGCCAACGGGACCACGCGTAATAAGGGCGAAAAGAAAGGGGCGGCTGCGCGGGTGAATGCGGAGTTCTCTGCACGGGTTGTGTGTTTCCCTCTGTGTTGCCCGGCCTAACCTCATTTAGTTAGAAAGTGTTTGCGCGACGAGACCCGGCGCGCAAGATTTAATTGGAAACGCCTCGTGTCTATCGCCCTGGCACCGCCGCGCCGTTGAAACCGCGTCGGTAGAATGTCATCCTCCGGCCCTTGCTTGCCCGGTAATTGGTCGGCTTTCTCGCTTCATCCGACCGCCAGGATTTCCCGCCGCGACGGCCCTACCGAAAAGAGGGTACACGCATCCTTCTCCCCGTGATGTATTTGTGTATTCGGGCTAACGACGCGCGTCCCTCTAATTCCAGAGCTCGCTCGACCGTCTTCGCGGCTTTGACATCGAGCTCGGTTGGCGCTTCCACGGCCACCGAGGGGGGTGGGAAAAGAATTTTGGGACAAGTTTGATGTTCGTTTTTGGGGAAGGACGTTTTAGACTTTAGCGCGATACACTTAATGCCGGACGCTTGAGGGGTCTCCCTACCTTGACGGACGAAAAATGACGCGAACTTTTGGAATTTTTTAAAACAGAATTATTAAATATCATTACTTCCAGCTTCGTGGCTCTAGTTGTCGATCTTTGGAGAATATGAACAAAAAAATTGTATGCAAAAATAATGGTTATATCCGGAGATATAGCGCTTCAAATCATACACGCATTGCTAACGTAAAATCAGCCGTTGTAGTTGTCTGAAACAGAAAATTTAAAAATTTCTGTAATCTGTAGGAGTGTGGCTATCGCCGGAACTAGATTAAATGAGAAATACTGAAAATTAAAAAAAAAATGTCAGCGTCCAAAGCAGACATCGATTTCTGCAAAAATTCGCTGGTTTTTTAAGTCGCAAAAGTCTAATTTTGCAAAACCGACTTAGTTTTAGTTCCGACAAGAATGGGACATCTACTGAAGATACATATATGCCAAGTTTGAAGTAAATCGGGTGATTGATTTTTTAGATAACATGCTAACTAATCCGGAAAGCATCGTTTTGAGAAAAACGGGTTCAATGTTTTAAGTACTGTTATTCTTTAATTAAATATTTTTTTTAAATGTTGCCCAAGTATGTACAAATATATGCATAAAGTTTTCAATTAATATAATTTGAGGGTTTCTCTTAAAAAAATCCCAAACATCGCGCTCCATTTCAGGCCGTCGAAGTAGGGTGACCCCTTAAGTTTTTTCTCAAGTAAGAAGAGAGGGATAATATTAAACGATTTTCCTTAACTGTGGTCGGAACCTAATTGTCGTTCATCTATTCCCTCTATGGTCGACGCGAAATAACAGCTCGATATCGTTTCAAATATTACAGATACAGCTATTGTCCGGTATTAGGTGCCGTCCGGCGTTAAGGGAACCCCCTATGGGAAAATGGCACCTTCTGTCTTCGCTTAATTTATTACCGCTGACCTTGCGATTGTTCTCCTAAGACGAAGTGAAAATTCTTTGTTCCATGCCAATCGCTCACCAGAAGAATATTTTGCGTTGGCGATCAGTCTTTCTGTAGAACTGTACCCGGAAGTAGTGTCCTGCTGAGACTAATCATCGCAGCTAATTAATCGACGCTGTTCGTTTTGTTTCAGGTTATTCGGAGGTAGCGGTGCTTGCGCGGGTTGCGGCATGGCGATACCTGCCAGCGAGCTGGTTATGAGGGCGGGCGGATCGGTGTTTCACCAGAAATGCTTCACATGCAGCAAATGTGGCAGGGAACTCGTCCCTGGCGATAGGTAAGATACCAGTATCGAAAGGGCTGAATGAGAGACATCTTTGTGGGCGAGATTGTTGTCTGCGTTCATCTTCACACGTACCTGTGTGAGAATGGCCCAGATAACAGTCGCGGGTCAATGAAGTGTCGCGTGTGAAAAGAGCTACCAAGTTTCTAGCGAGAGGATACTGTCACTCGATGGTCTGCCCCTCTGCAATTACTCTAAACTCAATTGGCTGCTCTAGATCGCTTCTTCGACAGTGAATCGCATCTTCCACTTTTACGTAATGTATCACTCTCGCAGAGCGAAAGCAATTAGAAGAGCAAAAGCGAGTAGTTGTGAGTTTGTGCGTGGGGATGAAGAATGGGGGGTCTAAATAGTTAGCTTGTTCGTATGAGAGGTTTTATCTTTTTCAGTGGCGGAACTGTGTCACTTCTGCCTCGCAATAAAATTCGTTTATTTAGACATCAGAAGGGAGTTAAATATGCACATTAAAATATCCACAGTTACAAAGCACAAATGTACGATTTATTCAGAAAATCATCACAGTTATTTACAACTATACCTACTACCTACTTGTTACGGTATATAATCTATTTGGTATAATGTTTACGTGGGATTTAAAAGTATACGAACACTAATTAATGAAAGTGGGAGACTATTAATAATCTTTAGTGACCATTTGAGTTTGGACTGGTATGGTAGCTGACAATGAGATCTTGTTGACCATTTCTATCACTCTTCCTGCAGTAGCGGCTCAATAACGTGAGATGAAAGTGACAGAAATTATGAAAACGACTGAAAATTGTACTATCCGAATCCCCTGTCGTCGACTGCATAGCCTGCAACAGAGATCGTAAGAACAAGTAACTCGATATCGACGAGGCCTCGAACGACTGTCATTACGAGGGGAAAGATGTCCCGAAATCAGGGTTGATTAGAGCCAAGAGTTCGGCAGCGGAGGAATCGATAAATACAAGGGAAATCGGTTGAATCGCCAGGGGGAGGGCTCGGTTTCGCTCTGCAAAAGGGAACAGAGATATGAGTTGGTAGAGGAAACGCGGCAATTAAAGGGTCGGAAAAGAGGCGTGTCGCGCGGAGCTGTCGCTTAATTGGCGTGGGGCTTGCAATTGGGGATTTTGTAATAAAGGAGGAGGGAAACAATTATTCCGGACTGTAATGAAGCGAACTTGTTTATGAGCATCGATTTCGTGAATGCCCGTGTATCGTGTATTGACGAAAACCCTGTTACTCGTTGATTATGAGACCTTGCTCGAAAGTACAGCCCAGAAATTTCGGTCTCGTAGGAAGAGTGATGGAACCGGCAGAAAATTTACAAAAAACAGCCTCGCAACATAGTAAATTAAGTAAATGATACATTCCAATTCGTCTGTACGCAACTATCCACCACCCGTATCCCTCTTGCTGTGTACCTACATAAATTACGATAAATCCTCGATGAACGAGTGCACGATAAGTGGAGAAGTAGGAGACGCCAGGCAGGTCGCAGCTTGCATTAGGTCTAACCGAGATCCTTTATTCACCAGGTACTACCTGCTTTCGGGGTCACCGGTCTGCGAGACGGATTGGCATAAGATCGTGAAGTCGTCGAGCGTCGCGGCCGCGGCCGCGGCTGCAGCGGCTGGTAACGGTGGTGCCCCGGTAAGAAAAGGTAAGGTCGGTCGGCCTCGAAGGAGTCGCGAATGAGGCGGCAACCCGGTCGGTCGCCCGAAGAAGGTGCAAGCCTCTCCACAGCCGACGCCCGCCGTCGTCGTGCCTGCCCAGGTCGACGTAGTGGACGTGGCCGTCGGAGGGGAACCCTATTCGCCGCCACCGCCGGGTAATCAGCAGTACCACCACCATCACCACCACCACCATCACCATCATCATCAGATGGGCCTCGTGCCTCCAGGACTGGCGGTACAGCAAACTCACCTGCAGGCGTCCACCTACCAGGACTGGTCTCCGTGGGCACCGGACACCTGCGACTGAGCCAGCCCCGTTCGAGCCCCAGGCAGGCCCGTCGCTCTTCGGCTGAACCCGAATCCTCGCCGTGGCTCGGGCAGACCGGGCGAGCACCTTCGACCCTCCTCACCGCCGCGCCTACGTGCGTCAGCAGCGAGGGCAGCGGAGAACGAGCGCGAGAGATGGCTCCCCCGTTACCTCGTCGAAATCTGTGGCTGAAACCTGGACTCGCGACCCGATAGCTCGAGCCTATCCTCCCGTCGTGAATCGACCAGGTAGACCCCTGGTCGGTCTGCCTGTGACAGAGACACTGTGCGCGCACGTGAGGAATGATCCTGGCGTGGACAAGGGGAACCGAGTCTGGGGAATGGTGGACGAGTTTCGTTAACCCGCGACGAATGAACTCCGCAAGCAGCAGCGTTGCTGATCTTCACCCCTCGCAGGGGATTCGTTTCGTCTTTGCTCAGACGCGCGAGCGTGTCACCTGGTTCGCGGCAGGTGCGAATTCGCGCGTACGCGACCGTCGATCGCCCTCCGAGACCTCCTAGAGAACGATCGGAATGGAACTCGGGAGGGACTCGAGGGAGAGAGCGCACCCCCCGTTTAATTGCCCCGCGAGAAACGTGCGAGCGCCGCACGCGCACGCGTCTTTACTGGTCTCCCTTAATCAATAATCTTTGCTCAATCACGGAAAAGATCGAGGATAATCGACACGGTGCCTCGAGGCACGGGGCCGCGTGCAAATTGATCGCCGCCGCCAGCGGTAAACGGCAGTTTTCTTCGGCTTCGCCCGATTCTTTGACGCTCGTATCCGCGCTCAATCGATCCGGTAATCCTGTTAGTTAGACACCCGGCAATCACTTTCGCTCGTGTTTCACGGCGTTTGCGTTTCCTCTGGCGAGTCTACAATCGATACCGGCAGCTTGTTACGATCGAGCGGACGATGAAACGCAACCCTAATAGACGGTGCTAAGAATGGACGGAACGAATCGTTGGTCGCTTTGTTTTACAACCGTGTACTCGGGTGCCTGGCTCAGATTTTCAGGATCTTCAGGATCCTCGATAACTTTGAGTTCCCAATCACTCAATCTTTTGTTACGCTGATTCTATGCTTTCGTAACTGTCACTATGAAAGCTAGCAAATGTCGGGCGTGGAATTCGGAGATTTCCATTCAGAATAATTGCTTCCTTCCGTAAGAATACAGCTCCGCGGAGGTTTCGAGTACACTCGTGACGCACATTCGTTCCGATCGCATTAAGATCGCAAAGATTCGCGAAATCGCTTGGACCTGGCGCGGGTAGCCGGTACGAAGCCTAAAAAAACTTGTCACGTATGGGCTACAGAAGAGGAAAATTGCGTCGACCGGGTGCGGATAATTTGGCGATTGAAAGCGTTGGCCCGCCAGGTCCTGGCCCTTAGAAAATTATTTTTCTTTGAAAATTACCAGCCCCTTTCGACTCGTCAACCGAGAAAGCGCACCGTAAACTCATCAAGCGTTCCTTGTCCCCGCGATCGTTAATCGAGTCTACCTCGGGAACGAGCGAAATTATCATTCGAATCATCCTTGTTAACCGCCCACTGTCGTCCCTGTCTCTTCTTCTCCCCTTTCGGCGTTGCATGATCCAGCGAGCACATTGTAACAAGAGCGAGTGGATTGGTTCGCGGGAACGTTGCGCGATCCATGTCGAACGGCTTCGCTCACAGTGGTCACTTCCGTTCTCGTCTTGCTCAGGAGCGAAGATCACAGCCTCCGCCGTAGAGTGACGACTGCGAGCGCAGCGACACGCCATGTACGCACCGCCAGAGCGTGATCGATGTGCTACCGATCCTTGAGAATGTACACGCGAGCAGGACTCCGAAGCGCCATCTTTTGCCAGTTCGACGGACGTCGATCATCAAGCCTGTGGCTAATATTGCTCGTCCAAAGGTGCGGCGAAAGGTGGCACGCGGGCCTTTCGCCTCGTGGCTGGCCCGATCGGCGGAAAGAATCGAGAGATATGGCACCGAGTCCCTCGAGAACTCGGGGGAAACTGTCGAGCGGCGAGAAAAGCGCGAGGACGCTTGCGGCGTCTTAACAGGCATACGATGGCGCGTGTAAGATACTTTTTCTAAGTGGCAGGGTTTCGACATCCGCAATAAACATTTACGTAAATGTATAATCGTGAACACGTTACGATGTATCTAGGTATCGCTTAAACCCGACGTCGTCTCGACGACGGACCCCTCGCGGTCTCGTTACCCGGTTCCATTGAACACGGGTCGTCCTGGAAGGCGGCTAGGCGACGATCGCGAGGGGAACCGAAGAACGACGCGGGTCCAAGCACGTTCGAAGCTCAATGCGAAACTAAAGACACATGTTCTGGGTGTAAATCACGCGGCGATTGCTCCCTTGGTTTGCTTCGTGGCATTGCTTCTCTTTTCGATTCGCTTGCCCGCGCTCTTCTACGCACTTACACCCTGGAAGAGTAAAGGAATCTACATCACACTTTCTCCCTTTTTTATACTCCGTTTCTGGTTGATAAATGTGCTAGCGTAAGATACTTTAGTTTCCTCTGCAGTGCTCCGAGATTCGATATCGTCGGAGACTTTCTAAACGAAGTCGATAGAACAGAGAACTATGCGTAGCATGTTCCGCGAGCGGATCGATAAAACGGTCGGTGTCGTAAAGCGAACCAAGTGACAGTTCCCGCGCCGTGCAACTGATCGTTACTCGTTTACCCACCTCGTTCTTGAAAGGGGAGGTCACTATCTGGACGACCGTCTTTTTCGGATGAAATTGGGCTTAAGCGTAGCACTTGATGAACACTAACAACTTTGCATGCCGAATTTTATGAGAACGTAACGATTAACATCGAGTCTAAAAGCAGAGGTTTTGCGAGAGGATTTATCTCCGATTACACAAATCGTTTCTCCATACTTGGTGATTAGTTTACTAGCGGCTGATACGTCAGTGATTACCGGAACTCATTGGCACGCGCACATTTCGAGCCCAGTTTCGTAGAAAACGTTCGTTGAGGTGGCGAGCTCCTCTTGCCAGCTGAACTTTCGCCTCTCGGACCGCCGCCGCGCGCTCACGAGGATCCGAGGCGAGAATGAGAGAGCAATCCAGCGATATCGACGCTGAGAATAGCGAAAAGTCGATCCCGATTACGGTGCTTTGACGAGGAGATCGAGAAGGGCAGAGCCTCCCAGCGATTCCTCGTGGTTCCTTCGACTTGGCGCGCTCGCCGGACGGCGGGACGCCCTTTCGATCTTGGCGCGTGTTGTTCGCGCGTGCGCATGCGAGAACAGCCGCGATACGAACCGGACACATTGTGGAGAGAACCGATCGGACGGGACAGAGTCGCGCTGATGGATCGTGTAATTTAATCTTGTACATAGGGTACATTTTGTATATTGTTAAAAGTTTGTGTGATATAAATGGTTATGTATTTACTATTAAAGCGGCGATGGGACTTTTCGCGCGTCCCACGGGCGCCTGCGCGCACGAGCGCGACGATATTCAAGGGCCGGCACCACTGGATGCAGAGCGCGGGGGATTTATTTTTGTACGATCACGACGATCGGCCGTTCTGCCCGCTGCTTTCGATAGCTGCGGCGACCGGTCGGTCGCTTTTCAATATTGCCGCTCGGAACGGAAGCGCCGCGCTGGGGGGAGGGATACGGTCCATGAAGGGGTCTCAATAAATCTAACGGTTAATCGATAGTATTATTAATTTTAACGTTGTTCTTTTCTTGCCTTTAAGAAAATACTGTTACTGTTGTTGGATCTGTACACACCGAGAACGTACGTATGTTTCGCCGAGTAGGGGGCCACTGTGAGTCGCGACGTCGATGCCTCTTCCTCTCGACGGCTCTTTCTATTCTCTCTCCCGCCAAAAGTGGATCGGGGTCCGGCGAATCCGGTGGCGTTTTTTCTTTCATCCAGTTTCGAGGAACGTTCTGGGGAATTGCGTAGGGGTGGGTGACGCGAGGCTCTGCATCCAGTGGCGCCGGAACCTGGAGCGAACCTCCTCGGTTGAGCGAACACACGCGGGGCGGATCACCACGATCTCTCTCGCGTTTAGTTAATTTTGTTATTTGATTTAATCTCGAACTTCTTATCCGGGACCCGACACGCATCTGTGAATGGTTTCGCGGCCTCTTGTAAAATACAAAATACACGGACACACAATACAAAAACACGTTTATTAATTAATAAAAATCACAAGTTTTTAGAAAATCGACACGACTGCGTCTCTGTGAAACCACCCACCGTCCCAGATCCCGCCGAGCGCAGGCTTCCAATCTTACCGGCGGCGAAAGTTCGACGCCCGTCTCGGTGTTCGGCAACCGGCCGACGTCACCTCGACGCTGTAAGCCGTTGCTGTTCAATTTAAGAAATTGAATTTCGCGATTGCAACCGGTACGGCGAGATTAATGAGCCGGCCTTCCAAACTTTTCATACGTCCGCGCGGATTTATCGGCTGCATTCACGAAGATAGGAGAAAACTTTACCCAGCCGAAATTGCTCTCGACACCGAAACGACGCGGTTGCAATTTCTTGCCGTTGGGTGCGAGTGGCAGCGGCTTTTCAAGTTGACGTCCCATTTTTACTGTTAAGGAAACGCGGTAGACGATGCGGCAACGTTGTCCAGTGTCAATATCCCGAAATTATTACACATTCGTTAGTGGCATTTCGTAGCAACTGCCTCAAACTCCGGGTCTGTAGCACCTTGGTCCCCGTGGAAGCACCAACCGCGACGTCGAATGTGCAGCGTGTGGTAGAATTTCGTTTCTTTTTAAAACTGTTGCGCGGCACGTGAACGCGGTTCCCCGTTCACGCGCGGTATTTTCCCCGTGACGCGTGACAATGAAGAGCGCAAACGTTCATTGAGAGCACCGCTCGCTGGCGGACATCTGCAAAGCCGGCTATCGAATATCGAATTTCACAGCGGTGGATTCCGCGGAGCTGGGCGGGCAGGCGTTTTAATAAAAAAAAAAAGGAAAGGAGGGAGGAGGAAGGTGGAAGAAAGAAGAGCCGTCCAGTGGCGCGGTTGTCCCCGCGGCAGGGGTATGGAACAGGACCGAGGAGTCTGAGCGCGTGCGGTACGGTACAATCCTCGCGACTAGTTCAGTTATTACGGGCTGTCAGCCGACGTAACTGATTACCACGCGATTCCAGCGCTAATGAGAAACATGCCGTTAAACAGCATAAGAATATATACTTTCGCCGAACGGTGGGAGGCCGGTGAGTGTTCCTCGAACGACGTTTCGATTTACGGGACAATACCGCTGTGTGCTGTTCCTTTGCGAAGCGCCAATCCCTGCTTGCCAGCTTTCGGGCGGCTGGCAAGTCCCATTCTCCTCTCTCTATTCCCGTCTATCGTTAAGATACGTACACTCGCGACGACGTCCCGCGGCCCGCGCAACATCCGTCAAGATTCAAGCGACGTCGCGAGCAGCCAGCAGGAAATGAAACTTGGAAACGAATCCCGCGGTGTCGCTCACGTACAGGGCTCTTCTACTTAAATCTTGGCATGGTGGGCAGAGTGAGGTTGAATATAATGTAACTGGACTTAGGCGATCCCTATGCAGAGTTAGGTGGCACGAATTACCAATAATAGCTTCTGACTTCGCACCAGCCAGTGAGAGCTGGAGAGCTTTGCTGGTGTGGACCTGATGTGGGTTTTTGGCGGTGATGGAAATAATGTTCGCTTAGCCCTGGAACATTAGGGTG
Organism: Andrena haemorrhoa; assembly: GCA_910592295.1. Taxonomy (NCBI): domain Eukaryota; kingdom Metazoa; phylum Arthropoda; class Insecta; order Hymenoptera; family Andrenidae; genus Andrena; species Andrena haemorrhoa. The sequence goes on from OU342943.1 coordinate 20,606,523, forward strand.
GCTCTTATTTTCAATCTGCGATTGCATGGTTTCGTTGCATAAAAAAGTAGTCCCTGAAAATGATTATTGCAAGCGGACAACAGAAAAGGGTGCCGACCAGGCCTTACAGTTTAGAATTCATCAATAGTTTGGATTTAAAGAATTTCTCAAAAATGGTAAGCCCTATCGAAATTTTGTTTAAATCATATTAAAAGAGCATTCAATTTTCTACAATTACTGCATATATAATTTTGTTGTGCTTCCAACTATTTTTTAGATAATCGCGTTTGAATATAGAGAAGTCCGCACTACGCGCGTATTGGCAAAGGAATCTTTCACCGCGGGAACGGTGGCGCTAGTGTAACATAACAAATATGGACGACGCAAGTATACCTTTTACTATATGTTTATATGGATCCAGTAGTATAAAAGTTTATTTCAAAGGTATTTCGTACAGTAAACATGTTGACAATACATTTAGACACAATTCTGGAATATGTAAAAGTATGTAATGTGAACAACTTTAGTTGCTCCACTTTTTGGCAGTTTTACGAAAACTTAAATTGAGATCATTGTTCATTGTAGCGTTACAATTTGTTACACAACATTTATTTCTGCATACAGTTCGTCGATACTGCGAAAATTGGTAGACCGCAATAAATTGTATACTTGCATCGGCCATTACTACTAGTTCGAGTACCGACCGCTAGTGTCGCATACTAATTATTATTATTATTATTATTATTATTATTTACGGGAAACCCTTTAAATTACAAGAGATACTAAGAATAAAACAAATTAAAGTATAATAAACAGGTCGCAACTTAAACTAAACGCACTTAATCTAGTATTGGATGGGGGGAAGATCGACTATTCAGAAACCGTCGGACGGTATCGAGGGATACGGAGAACATATCAATGTCAGCCAGACTTTGGTTTGCTTCAACCATGGCCCTAGTTATGGGATCCGCTGTGGAGCTACTAATGTTCTACTCCCAATAGGCAATACGTCACGCCGTACAGGTGGAACGCGCGAAGTGCAGACTTCTCTATATTCAAACGCGATTATCCAAAAAATGGTTGGAAGCACGACAAAATTATATATACTATAGTAATTGTAGAAAATTGAATGCTCTTTTATTATGATTGGAACAAAATTTTGATAGGGCTTAAGTAGTACTTTTGAGAAATCCTCTAAATCCAAACTATTGATAAATTCTAAACTTTAACTTTAAGGCCTGGTCGGTCCCCTTTCCTGTTGTCCGATTGCAATAATCGTTTTCAGGAACTATTTATTTTATCAACTGGCACCGTTCTAGGGGGTGAGAGCAAAGAAATATAAAAAAAAAAATTTCGACACGTATAAATAAGGGCCACCCTACTGGAACATATACAGTGGCGGACGAAAGAAATTTTACAACTTTCGTGGAAATTCCCGAAATCAGCGATTTTCGACCTTAATCTGCGATCTTTAAAGGTTTGTAGCTCAGAGCAACGTTAACCGATTTTGATGAAATTTTAGACACGTATACAATTTACTTCAATCTACAAACGGGTTTTTTGAATTTTCATTACAGGCTCACAAAAAAATGTTTAAAAAACAACCTTTACTATTTTCGTTGCTACCAATTCCGACTAATTGCATTTTTTCAAAACGACAAAACACGTCACTCAGCAAACTAATCCTTCTAACTTCTAAAAAAAAAAAACTCATTTCGTTTGGACCAATTCTAAAACAGTTATGCGATTTTGAAAGTTGCAAACTTTCTTTCGTACGCCACCGTATAACGCATAAAGGTTAGCGAAGTTTGTACGACGATTGAAATCGTCTAATATTCTAACACAGCTGAGGAGTCCTGATAGAAAACACTGTAAGTGCCAAAAATCAAATTCTACGCTATAGTTTTAGCACTAAATTCTTTTTAAATTTTCGCACTTACGACGTTTTCTACAAGGACTCTTCAACTCAGGTTAATAAGAAATAGGAAGATAGAACTATGGAAATGGAGCAAGTTCCTGCCCCTCCATCCTCCGTGTCAGGATAATCGCGCCTTACTATAAACCGTGCGTAATAACACGCGACGGAAGTAAACGTGTCGTTGTTATCGTTCCTATTTCCCGTATCGCTTTGTACCGGCACGATCAACGAGGCAATTGACACAGCTACCAGCGCAATTTAAATATCCACGGAGCATAAGCGCGCCGCGCTTACACGGCCGAATTATTATGCGCGCAAGGCGGGGTAATTGGCAGGTGGTGATGCCTGCAAATTGAATTTCGCCCCCGCGAAATAAATTCTAAAAGAATGAATTAATTTCAGCCGGGAATGGCGAACAATTACCGAGGGCGCTCCGTAGCCGAAATTATACGCGGAGAGGATCGCCGACGGAGCTGTCTGTCGCGCGGAGAAAGGAGGCGACGCTAATCAAGGACCGTTTAATGAGCTCTCGCGGGCCGGAGGGATCGCAGTCGAACGTATTCGAGAGGCATCGGATGGGCGAGAGTATGCGAAAGAATGATTGGCCCCGGGGCCCGCGGGGACGTGGTCGAAATGAAACTTTTAATAATAGCGTAAAAAGCTTGGTTTAATGGCCGAGGCGGACGGCCGTGATACATTATTTTCGTAGCCGACACTGTTCTTGCGACGGAATCCCTTTGAGGACGCACAACTGCTCCAGCTATCCGCGCTTTGTTCCCAAGGAGCGCAAAAAGAGCAACGCGCGAACGGGACGCGGGGCAGAGGCGGCCGGGGAGGGTGCGCGGCAGGGCGGCAGGGGCAGAGAGAAGAAACGAAAACAATCGATACTGTCGGAACCCTGTTGGTTTCCTGTTGGAAAGCAAGGCCAATCGGCCCGTGCTCTATTCGCGGAGTGGCCAATCAAAATGCCTACTACGTCGCCGGCAGGCCCGCTAATTAGACGCCACGTAAATCAGTCCTGAAACTCAACGTTAATTAACACGGGTTTCTGTTGGAGTTGCTTACCCGCCTATTTATCGAACGACACAAATGCAATATGGTCGAACACGTGCACGTCCGTTAAATGCCTCCTCGAGTGGAGAGAATGCCAGATACCGGTGGCTGTGCCCCCTCGCCGCTGCCGACCCTCGGGCGCGCATTATACCCATAAGTTTATGCCACTTTAAATAAAAGTTTATTAATAGACGCCGCAGATACGTCGCCCTTCGCGAAAACCGATCCGAGACGCCACTTGGCTTGTTACAGTCGTTCCCCATCCCTTTGCCCCGAGGTAGGAAAGGAGTATACAGTTCGGTAGATCGTTTCTCTCTAATCTTTCTAATACGAGGCCCGCATCTATTTCCTAATCGACTGTCGCTAACTCGTTACCGAACCGCGTTAATTGCGAATGCGCGGTGGCGGATGGAAATCTCTAAATATAATTTGCGCACGGTGGCAAGTGCAGCGGCTTGTTTCGCGGGGGGGGGGATTCTCGGTGGGAGCTTCTCGAGTGAATGGTGCCATTGGTTAGGTGATTTTTACCCCGTCAGGGTCGGGTGGAAACAGGAGTATGATCAGGGGATGTGGATTCGTACGATAGCATCCACGGTCATCGAGATCGAGATTGTAGTTTTATGAGTTGCCGGGGGTGGAACGCGGATAGCGACAGTATCGCTGGTGATCGAGCTAAGGTTGTAAGCTGGTCACTGCAGAATATAGGAAGTTCGATCGTTGAGCGACGTCGGTCCAGTAATAGCATCATAGCGCAAAGTATAACAGCGAAACAGCTAGTGGTAAGTCAGCCGCGAGCTAATCGTAAGTCGAGTTTCCGAAATCCTGCTGCACAAGCGTAGATGTTAAAATTGCAATCCAACGAAGGACACGCAGTGGTTTGCCGTCGTTTTTCCTCGTAGTTATGGCTGCGGTGGTAGTTGCGCTTGTGGCCACAGTACGGTTGTTATTTCCGTCAACGTAGCAGCAACTTGCAAATTAATCTTCCACGAGAGCGATCGTTCCGAGGCAATGGCGACGCGCGAAACGGGTTGAACGAGACACGGATTCATTTGCTCTTAATTAGAATTCCGCCGTCTGGCACGGCGCGCCGGGTCTTTGATTTTTCGCGCGAGAAAGGTAACGTCTGCGTATTTATCGTTTCTGCACAATTATCGTTGTTTCGACAGGTGACGGCGGGGTCGGCGCGCCGGAACAGAGTCCTCCGAGACACGGCAATTCGACGGGGCACCCGTTTCTCCAACTTTAGCTGGTAATTAACAATCGGCCGCGCATAACAAACTGAATTTAATTAATTGCATAACTGCACGGAGGTCCGTGCTTCTAATCGAACCGGGTACATATTGTTGCAGCCACCCTTCTGCCCCTCATCGGCCACCGGCAATTAATTATAGCATTCCGGGTTAGCCGGGGAATTAATTACGTCCAGAAGTTGGACGTAGCCGGGGGATCGTTAGAAATCGTCCTTCGTTAGAGTTAAGCGAGCACCGGTCCCGGCTAGTTATTGATGGTTTGCCGGCTCCTCATCGCCCTGATACTGACAGGCCCAAGTGCTTGCGTCCTGCAATTCCGCGACCGGCAATCAGATGCACTTTACATTTTAATAACTTCGGAGCATCGCCAGATACCACCGGCGATCGAAATGCCTGCTCCGTCGAACTTTCTGCTTTCAATTCGAGCCTTCAAATTTAATAGACGTGGCCCTTTCGAGTCGTCTAAATCTATGTCCAGAATCGGGCCAGCATTATGAGGCGTGGAAAACGCTACACTGAACGCGAGTTCACGGAACCGCGCCAATAACCAATGCGATACCTAATTCTTCCTTTCCCTCTCCGTGTACCTTCTATTTGCACAGTAGCTCTGTGCTTCCTTCAAGAACGCATCCCCGTCGCAACGTTAGAAATAACAGGCGCGCTTTAAGCCGGCAAGGTCAGCTACCCAGCGTGCTAATTAACGACCCATTAAAAGAGCGAACGAACAACAAACGCGTCCTTCGACCGGATTGCAGCTCCTCCGACGTCCGATCGTGCAGCCGTCTTCGGTGCGGCGGCGGCAACAGCATCGCCCAGCTCCCCCGTTCCTGCCCGTCCTTTAACGTGGCCCGTTCCCGTTGCGCGCAATCCTGTGAAACGAGAGGAGGGCAAAAATAAAAGGAATATATTAAGAGCGTCTCCGTCGGGCGTCCCCTTCCTGCCCCGCCGGGGTCCGTTCGGTCTAATTTCTAATTATTCCGCCGGAGTGGCTCTAATTAGCGTAGGTAGCTACGTACCGTACAACTGTTTCCCTCGTGTCAGGGGGTGCGGAGCTCGGAGCCTAGGTAAATAAGCTCCGCGGCTGTGCCCGTGCACGTGTGGCGTCCGCCATTTACGGAGGATTTTATCGTGCACGTTCGCATGCTCGCTGCCTTTGGCACAATAATTATTCTGCCTTCGAAGCGATACTGCCTGCCACCGGACAGCCGATCGAACCCGCCGACCCGTTGCTCCTCGTCGGCGACCCGAAGTATCTACTACCTAGGTACGTGTCCCTTCGGTGACGTATTTCGGGAACGTGGGCGCGACGATCCGTCGCCTCGAGCAGCGATCCAACCAGCACGTCTGCACGAAAGAAGCTCAAGGTTAATTAACGTACCTCGCGGTTCCGGCGACGCCCAGGTACCGCGCGAAAACGACCGAACGGGCAGCGAAAGCTTCGTTCACGGCTGTGCGCTCGATATTCATCGGGATCTCGCTGCCCGTGCCTGGCGTCCGCGGCGATACCTGTTGCAATTATCTTAACAACACCGCCGCCCAAGTTCACGGTGTTTGGAATAATTAAAAGTACAATATTGCTCCACGGTGGGTTGATGCAATAAAGGGAAACGAAGAAAACGGCTCTCCCCCTGCGAGAGAATTCACGAAGGTTTCCGGGTGTTTAATTGAAACGGTTGCGCGCCGGACGCCTCGCGGAGGGAAAAAGCTCGGCGAGTATTAATTGCATTAATTACCGGGGCAAGCGGGCCGCCCGTTCCGCGATCACCGTTATCGACGGGCCAACGCGCGAATTAATTTTATAAGCTCTGCTGCTTCTACCCGCTTTCTTCGTGGCACATGTACAGATTAAGTTGCCACTGCTCTTCTCGTGTCCCGCGTAGCAGATAAAAATCAAACTGTCCAAATATCACGCGAAAGTCCTTGAGCCCTGCGAGTTTCCAATCGTACCTGCTCGCAGGTAATTATTGTAGAATACCAGTGGTCTGCGACCCATTGCGCCGAGCGTTCTCGAGAACCGTTGGAACGCGTGATCGAATTTGCGAATAAAAAAGAAAGATCACCAAAATCGGTCCATATGCTGAGGAGTTATGAGGGAACAAACATGAAAAAGAAACAAAATTATACATACGGGTCGAATCTATAACCTCCTCCTTTTTGAAGTCGGTTAAAAATAGGCGGCAGCCAGGCCTCCCTTCGGGACCGTAAGCGAGCGGATAGTGGATCGTACATGCCACTTGCATTTTCCCTGTGTCATTTCTTTGTCTGCCGAGCGGAGGAGAGAGCGGAGGGATGGACAGGCCGGATGCGGGGCCAAGATGGAACGGGGGAGGCGAAAGAAGAGTTGCAAGAGCGAGGGCTGGCACCGAGAAGGCAATTATTATTTTGAGTGGTTGGCGACGGGACGCTGATGATATTTTATTTAAGATACAATCGCGTAATAGCTCGCTTCAAGTGGATAGATAACGTGCCGCAAGATGCGAAGGGTGGCAGGCTCGGATGGAGGTCGCGAGGTAGAAAGAACCGTCGGTGTTGTTCGCGAGGGAGACGTGGATCCCGGCGGAACAAGGACGGGGGCAGATGAAAGGTGAAGTTCGAGGGAAGAACGGCACCAGGAGGGCTGATTCTACATTAGTAAATTACCTGCGCCGGTGCCCTGGGTCCTGTGCAGGGGACGATAGCTGTTTCTTCGAATCCACCATTGGCTATGAATAATTGCGAGCTGGCTGCTCTCTCCGTTGCCGTACTTTGACACCTGGAACACGGACACCCCTAATATTAGAGAAGGGGACCGCGAAAAGTTGCTGGCTTAAACACAGAAGCTTCTACTTCACACTCACAAAGATGTTAAGTAGTACGAGTGAATGACAAACGCGACGCACGTTAGCGTAGACTGTTATCATCGTCGTGGAACATTTTGAGCAGGGACATTGATTCCACATTGCCGCAACCGGTTCGATCCGTTCAATGTGCCACGACGAAGAATACAAGAGCAGCGATTAAACTGGACAAACTCGAGAACAGTAGGGCAACGTGGTTACCTTCAAGCAGGAACATCATGATCGCTAAGGGATCGGTAAGGGACCGCGATGGGGAAGGACAAAAAGAAGGCTCGGTTGCCTATTAGCGGCCGCGAGACAGGCCGAGAGGGTGGCTGTCCCGAGCTGTCGCAGGCGTCGCGAGCTGATTGAATATTTAAAATAGAACCGCGTCCTTTGATACTCGCGACAACTCGCTCGGCGCGGCGACGCCACAATCGACAGAGGATATCGTATTTTTTCGTCCGGGCTGCGCTACGAAACCCTGCGCGAACGGCTAACGAGTTGGTGCCGTCGCGTATCGGTGGCGATGGCGTTGGCCGATCGCGGAGAAAGCAGGACGGGAACGAAGGAACAGTATCGGCCGGCAAAGGGAGAGTTCGATTCCATGGGGCAGCGGAAGCACATAGGTGGCCGCTGGCGAACCGGGCAAATCGATGGGAAAAGTTAGGACACGCGTGTGAACACGTCGATATGACTTTATCCAATTAAAAAGCTACCTTTGTGTAACCCGATCTGTCGCAGCGCGGCAGCCACCGCCGTTATTCTTCCAATCTAAACCAGCCAACCCCCTTGCTCCTACCCGGCGAGCTGAAAGGCTGCATCCAATTAGCACATACCTTCCGCTCTATTGTAGCCTCGGGTGCAGAGGAACGGGCCGCGACAACTCGAGGACGGTATCTTTGCGCGGGCTCACTTTCCTTTCGCTTAAAAGATGGAGCAGATCTTAATGAATGGCACTCTTTAAAACAGTCGCGTCGATAACGCCCCAGACCATCGACTTACCCCTGCGTCTGGGGCGAAAATAGAAGCGGGGCCGATTCGTCGCGACGGTCAGACCACACCACACTCTCTCCTGCAATCATTACAGTGAAATTACGTGCGAACAAGAAGAACCCACCTGCCACGTCGTAATCTAAGCCGTTTTTAACGTCACTGTCACGCAACGAAACTTCGTGGAAACAGTTATGAATACTTATATCGCATATGACGTTTCACTAGAACCGCGCCATAACAATGTCTGAAAGGGTAGCTGAGCAACTAGGAGCGCAGGACGTCCGACACATTGTCCAACGTGAATGTTTAAACCGTTGATTGCTATGATTATTGGGCATTCTGGTACTAGTGATTCAATCCACGCGAGGCGGTTTGTAATTATACGTCAAAAGAACTGCTAGGCTAACAGCTGTAGCTTTTTAACGAGAACGTGGGTCTGACTAGGCAGGCTCGTAAGTAATTAATCAACGATACGGTGGGGCGAAGAGACACGAGACAGCGTCACCAGAGACATGGGAATCAGGCATCGAATAATTCATCGAGTTTTCCCGCGAATGAGGTCCGAGCGCTAAGCAAGGCCGGGGATCCTTTCAATTGTCACACCACCATGGAAGAGACTCAGCTAGAAAATCGATATTTTGGTAGCGCGAAAGGTTGCACAATTATCAGTGGTATATGGCCGTTCGATGGTGGCAGGACGAAATGCATCAAAAGGAGCATGTGGTACATTCTATTTTGGTCGGCTCTGACTTTTCAGGCATGTCCAACGCCATGTACAACTGTTGTAAATTAGTACTGTCCACTATGTGTAAAGAACGTTTGGACGGAGTCGTGGAATCAATGTCAAGTCCATAGAGTGATCTGTGATCAAAAGCGAGTCGCGATTACTACAGATCGTTGGAAAGTTTACGTTAACAGAAATCGGATCGTACCATTTCTATCGTGAAAATCACAGTGGGGACGCTTGGAAAAAATCGGTTAAAATTTGGTTGTTTCGTGCTTATCTTTATAAGAGACAGTGGCAAAATTCCGTCTGCTGGGCTGAAGGATCTGGAAGGTCGACTAACTGGTGTGTCAACGTTATTCTTTAAGATCGAGAGGTCTTTCGTTCCAGGTCTATCTGTAGACTTAACATTGTTGTTCCGTCTGTCCACGTAATGGCGAGTTTCGCTGAGGAACGTTCCTGAGAGTTGGTAGAACGACTGACGAGCTGACGGGTTTGTCGCTTCATTCGCCACAGCGCACGACGAAATGACGACCTACTGCTTTCAATTGCAGACCGCGAGGATCGTAGTGTTCTATAATTTTGATACTATAGTGGAAGAGATGCCGTTCGTGTGCGTAGGACTAGCGGCTTTCGTGAAGCACTTCAATTTCGTCGTAAACGGGCCAAAGGTAAGAGAATATTCCGTATCATTAATGATCTCGCATGATTGTTCAAGTGGACGGGAATGATTGCCGTAGTTCGCGAAGCTTCTAAAAGATGTGTCGAAGGATTGGAGTTCTAAAACAACGGACGATGAGATGACGATCACACATGCGTATGCCAAAAGAGCGTTCCTCTACGCGCTTCTATACAAACGTGAGAAACGGGCAAATTTGGTAAATTTAGTTTTCTTCGCAATCTCAATTCGACCTTATGTCTCGGTCGGGTAACGATGTCGAATTCTTTCATAAGAGGTCCCGCGTGCAAAAGTGTTACAAAACTCGATTGTGTATAGAATAGTTTAGTAACACTAGTTGCGACGCGAATGTATGAAATCGATACATTTCTACCTTTCAGTCAGAATGGAAGGAATACTGTCACCGCTATTAATGCCGTTTTCGTTGGTTGCTCTTTGAAAGCTATAAGTAGTTACAAGTAGGGACGGGCAAAATCATTATTTGAAAAAATTTTTCGGCATGCGTCGAATAAAGTTAACCCGAGTTAACGGCGTAAATGGCACTGGTTTTAACAGTATCCAATGTTAATATATTATCCTGAATAGTGATATTGTTCTTACAACTAGTTCGATTATGTAGATCATGCTTAGGCTTATATTCGCCAGGAAGATTACAACAATCCATTGGTACTATTTGTAAAAAGGCAGGATAAAAATGATGAAGATTTCAATTTTCGTTATCGGGCGATACTACGTTGTACCGCCCGCGCTAGGCCTCAACGCCCCGGTTCTCGGCGGCTCGAACCCTCCCCAGAAAATTATTCGACGCCGAATACACTGTCGAATAAAGATAAAATTACAGTTACAGTCAGAATTAAAAGATTTATTCGACGCTTGAAGTTGAAAGTCTCGACGAATAAAAACATGAACTTTATTCGTCGAATAATCTAAAGTTAAAGTAACTTATATTTTATCCTTATTTAAACAATTTTTTATTTAGCTAATGTCCAACTCTGGTTTACAAGTAGTCAGCGTTACATCGTTACACGTCATGTAGATGATCAATTTCATCATTTTAACAACGACTAGTTTCGCTTGTTCTGATTGCCTAGTGAGCATATGGGCTATGTGCGCGATGTTTTCGTGCATGCCTCTTCTGCCACATATCATGGACGCCATTCAACCCTTGAACGAGTCACGGCCACGTTTGTACATATTCCCGGCTTACTATTTCGTTGACCCGGAGATGTACTATTATTACATAATCGGGTACACGTTTATATGTCTGCTTGCTGTTGCAAGTATAATTGTGGGCACTGATATGATCCTGGTATATCTTGTGCAGCATGCTTGCGGATCGTTAATTATCGCAGGGTGAGCCATTTACACTTAACCACTTACGTCACGGTTTTTCAAAACTCTATTCCGAATAGACGACCGTTAATTCGAGGATCAGGTATCGATGGCGACTGATTCTAGGCACCGCTTTAAGCACGCAGTCGATACGGCCAACGTCTCGTCTAAGGGGTACGATTCACCGTCGGACACCAAGTACAGGAAACTGTGTATTTCCATTCAGAGCCACAACAAAGCTATGCAGTTAGTATCTCTCTATTGCAGTTTATGTAGGCGATAAGTTGATATTTCTAACACGGTTCAAGCAGGATTTTATGCGACATCGAATCTGTGAATGCGGCCAGCATGTTCGTTCAAGTAGGCCTCGTAATGGTTGCGTTCAGTGTTACGTTGGTGATGGTAAGTGTCGCTGTACCACTTATGCCTCGTGATGTAACAGCGCCAGGTAGATTTATACGGAACTGTATGAGCGCAGGTCGCCGTGAGGGAGTTCAGTGTAGACCTGGTTCTGTTCTACATATTCGTCGTCGTACAGATCATTCACATCCTATTTCTGACTATTCAAGGCCAGTTCGTGATCAATTCGCACGACGTAGTTTACCAAATGATGTGAGCAACGAATGCATCATTCCCACGTTACAAGTGCAGATAATTTGTTTGCGCCTGATGAACGATATATCCACAGATACGAGGCGTTATGGTACGAACAGTCTCCCAGAATTCAGGCCCTGTACATTTTAGCATTGAGAAGGTGCCTAACTCCGCCCATGTTAACCGCAGGTGGGCTTATTCCGCTGAATTTGAACAGTTTCGCTGAGGTTTGTCACTTATCGATGCACACTCGAGATTATCTTACTCACATAAATGCTTCTTTTCAACACCTGCATGAAAATGGGTGTTTTTTTAGGCCTGCTGAGCGAGAGCAATATGGCTAATTTCAGTATTTGCGTTTTCTACTTTTCTCCCAAGGGAGAAAGACTTTACGCGCACGCGTATTCGCATTTTTTACTTTGCTCCCAAGGAAACTGGAGTTTACAAGCTGAGTGAACGTGGCAAGCAATCGATCATGCATATTTTTTTGCGAATCGCTCAGCAGGCTTTCAAAAACACACCTGTCATGCAGGTGTTAAAAAAAGTATTGTGCGCATGGACGTAAAGGATGGTACATAGTTGCGGGGGGTTAAAGCAAAAGACGGAAGGGGAATCGGCTGTCGCAGCCATCTTGAGTCGGTCAACTTGTGGTGCACTCTGCAGGCGAGATTACTTCTTTTAGTACTAGCGTAACTTGACATTTGGCGTAGATTGGCATGGATTGGCGTCGTTTGGTATAGACGTACACAGTAAGTATTTGCGGCGTCGGTTCGTGTGTAATTATTTATAAATTCAATTGTAAAAATACCAGTTTGTATTGTGAAAGGATGGTAAACTAGGACTTCCACGAAAAGTTTGCAACAATGGGACACAGATGACAGCACTATTTTGACCGGCACAAGATGGCTGAAAGTATACCGTCCCTCCTCGCGGAGATCTTCACCCCCCCGCGGCCATAAATCTACTTTACGCACTGCTCTTTAGCCCCATGATTGTGCGTGACAAGGGAGAGACCCGATTTTGCCTCGCGTGAAGTACTGACCTCGCTGCGCTCAGACAGCAAACTTCACACTCGTCAAAATCGCTTTCTTCTCTCCCTTGTCCCGCAATGAACTATTATAAATAATTAAATACCATGTATCCGTTTCAGATCGTCAAAGCATCCGTCTCATACTTCACAGTACTGAAATCCAGCTAGTCAGCGAATAACTCCGAAGCATTGAATATAATAACTGAGAATAATAACGTTATGATTTGAATTAGAATTTATTTCATATTTCCAGTTTCTATCAATATCGTGGTGACCCACTTTTCCTCAATCAGGGAGCGCATGAGAGGCAGATCTGCCTATGATTGCATAAGAGGTAGTTGAAACCACGATGTAACAGACAGATGTTCCGACTCCTGTCCAGAATGTGTGACTTTTTTGTCCTAGTTCTTCTGGCGCCCGGTAGATTTCGTGGCTGCTGTGAAAGCATTTACATATATATATATATACAGGCCTGGTATGGAATTCCTACTCGTAGTGGAGTTGGAATACGCCACGCATGCGCGTGATGACCCCGTAACGTCAAACCAATCGACGCCAAGGATCAGTCAAACGACAGCGTCATCACGCGCATGCATGGCATGTTCCCCCTCCAGTACGCGTAGGATTTTTTGGCAAGCCCAGTAATACCATTAAAATCTCTACTACCACATTCTTATTAACACATATGTATATGCCTTCTAAGTCACGACGCCTCTCGCGACGGCCAGGGGAACTAAACAGAAATCGGCACACAAAATCGTTGGGGTAAAAGGTACCTACAGAGTCGGAACACCTGTCTATTACACCGTGGTTGAAACACTATCGGGAATCGGCTATTAATTTAACCCGTACTAAATTCCAAGGCGCTGAATTCGAAAATAATGAACGACTCTCTGGGCTTATTGTAATAAATTTTTCGTATCCAAAAAACTAATTTTGATGAAGGATGCACATAAGACTGTGGGAACGACTTGCCTAACGTGTCTGTCTATTGCCCACTGTTTCTACTTGTCACTACAGACCTGCCTTGCTAGAAGATGTACAATGCACAGTAATCCCCCGTTAGGAAGAAAACCGACAACGGTCGGCTCAGGCCATGTGCCTTCGCCGGTATTCGCGAGTGGTGTCGAATGCGCCGAGTCACCGCGAATGTCCACACTAGCATATGCGTTCACGCTCACCCTTTCTGACGTAGAAGCATGCGCCTGGGGCTACCGTTTCACCCGTCCACATCAGAATATTCGTGCCCCGCTCAGCCTGCTCAGCGTATACTCATTCAGGTCTGGCCCCGGCTTTACGAGTCCCACGAACGGGGCTGGCGGCGGGCTCATAGTGGCTTGCGGACATGGTTCCGCGCGACCAGTGCCTGTGTCGACTCTTTCGTGTCCTCTCGCTCGTTATCGTGTTCTCTCAGTCTCGTCCGCAGGCTTCCAAGAATTGGTGGGGATAGTCGCCGGGCTGCCAACGGGAGGAAAAAACGGACTCATAACGGGGAATTACTGTACAATGTACATGTTGCTATAGCGCAGTTCATTGTAATCACTGGCAAATGCAATAGGACAAGGTAATGTATTCCAAAGAATATATATAAGTTAGGCTTAGGTGAGTAGCAGTAATAGTACACAAGCAGATATATACACCCATTGTTCACTCCACAAGACTTGCTGGATAACTGAGTTCGAAGGTAACGTCTTCCCCCGCCATAAACAGCCAAAACTGGGACTCGATGGATCATCCTAAGCTTAACTGTGTATGGACTTCATACTATGGAGTGCCGTTTATTTACACTTCGCTGGGAAAACGTCCGACTTTTCAATGAAAATGTCCTGCTTCTCGAAGCTAGGCCCGACCAATCAGGAAGGACCTAGCCACGATGCGCGAAAGCGACGGAGGTTTACACTTATCCTTTTACAGTAACCTTTCGCAGAGACTCTTATTTTCCACTTTGAATCGTCCTCGATTGTAGGCAACGATTCGATCGATTCGAATTCCGCTCCAAAATGCTGCCATCTATCGCGAACCGCTGGAACATTGAAGCGTTCGTGGGGAACTGGTTTTAGTTCTCGGGGCACAGCACCATTTCGATCGATAAGGAAGAAAATGTTTTACAATATTTCACAGAATATTCAGAACCTCGTCTCGTTGCATTCGTCGACCACAAGGGTAATGCAGGAAACACGGTTGCATGTACGACGTTTCGAGGGCGACTTGTCCTTAATACCAAAAACAGCACAGTAGCCACGAACACTGTAAACTTGCTGCATCTAATGACTTTTCGTGTGGATATCTATTCCGGCCGTTTTCCGAAATCGTAGTGCAATCAGAAATGGGGCGATTCTCCATGTAAAAGTGAGTTAAAAATATGGAATTAAATTTTTTCATATTAGACTCCATTTTTGAGAAAATTGAATGTGAAAATTCGTCCGATACGCGTGCTCCTGACTAAATATCCACAAATGTAAATACACCACAAATGTAAATGAAATGAATCCTTATCTAAAAATAGTTGAAAATTATGGAAACACTTTTTTCATCGGACTTTTCATTGGGGTTTCGAAGAAAGCTAATTTCGAAATCCGTTAGGAGTGCGTGCACTAGATTAAGAACGGTTCAACTTTCAAACAGATTTTCTCAAAAAGACAACCACGTTCGGAAAAAAAACTATAGCACAATTTCGACTTTTTTGTACATGGATGCATTCCACGCACACTTGTTCCATACTTACCCCTGTATTCTTGCCGATTCTCAGTTAAATCTCTGCGTACTCAAAGTGTTTTTCCATTCGAGTTTCTCGGAAATGAAGCTTTATATTTTCGACTTATTTTTTCATGAAAAATCACCGCCACTCGGAGTGTAACCCAATTTCGGAAGCACCTAATATAAATAAATACACTTTTAAGGATTTATACGATTTACATGTCGATTCCCATCAATTGACGTCCTACGGCATTTATTATTAAAAATATACTAGAAGCGTTATTAAAAATATACAGAAACGTAGTTCTTGAGACGCCATTCAGGCGGCGCATGTAGTTCGTTCTCAAACATGGCTGCCCCCTTAGTGGCTTCAGACGCTGTACGAGTAGTGTTGGCTAGAACCGTGATTTGTGAATCACGAGTGATTCGATCACGTTCGTTCCCAATCACGGTGATTTTTCACAGTGATCCGTGATTTTCGTGATCGCTTCTGATTGGTGCAGATAGAACAGTGATTGCTTCTGATTGGAGGAGAGCATAACTGCTCTTTGCACGCGCCACATAACCCCAATTTCTAATTTATCTCAAAACATTCTCAAGTCCTCACTGTTCTTATAGAAACTTAGTTGTATATTTTGAACCAATGTAATCGTTCTTGATCTATTTAAATTAACGAATATTTCTTCCCTTTAGTTAGAAAGTATAATGTATATCTGAATACTTTAGCCAATCAAATCAATGCGTGCATACATTGACTATTTATGAATGTATATTAAATCACGGTCGTGATTTAACTTAAATCACGACCGTGATCGTGATTCTGCGATCACGGTGATAAATCACTGTTAGTGATTTTGCACTCCATCTCTATGTACGAGGCGATGCCGCATCCAGTGTTATATATCAGTGCCCCTCACGCGCCTGCTTCCCCTTCCAAACTTTTTTCTCGCACAGCGTGCCTTCCGTTGTCAAGGAGACCGCGCGACGCGAAGAAGGCTGCCATGACGGGCTAGCCCATAGACATATATCAGCGCTGTCCAAGGTCGCTCACGCGTGAGCTTAGGGTTCTCCCACTCTCCTCCGTGTTGTCAGGGCTACCGCGCGACGCTAGAGTAGCGACCATGACAAACCAGGCGCTAGCCTGGCTATATAGTCCGTCATGGGAGCCATCGTAGCGTCGCGCGGTCTCCTTGACAACGGAAGGCACGCTGCGAGAAAGAAAGATTGGAAGGGGAAGCAGGTGCGTGAGGGGTCCCTAAACTGGACAGCGCTGACATATATGTATAGACGGAGCAGAAGGTGGGACTATTGGCGAGGGGAACGGTAGGCTTGGAGGGGAAAAGGCAGAGGTCAGATACAGGCACGTCGGGTTAGCTTCGGAAACATTCGGCATGCATAACCACTGCGGTACCCGATTTGCCTGTATCGCTCCCTTTACCGCGAATCTTACACCCCCCCCCCCCCCCCCCTCAGCTTACGCTCCGCCTGTATATATGTCTATGGGCTAGCCCGGTTAGCGTCTTCGCGGTTAACGTCGCGCGGTATCCCTGACAACGCGGACGAGAGTGGGAGAACCCCAAGCTCCCGCGGGATCGACCTTGGACAGCGCTGAGCTAGAGCAGCGAAGCCCCGGTGGGTGGTCCGAGGACGCTATATACACAGTCGAGTATTCCTCCCCAAAGTCAACATTCCACTTCAACTCCAAATTATCCCGACATCATCAAAACCCTGTGTCACCGAATTTAATCTTCTTCAAGTTCGTCAACCTTATCCGTGATCTAATCTACCTGCACTTCCAGAACACCCATTCACCCATTCGCCCCAGACCATCGACTTACCCCTGCGTCTGGGGCGAAAATAGCAGCGGGGCCGATTCGTCGCGACGGTCAGACCACACCACACTCTCTCCTGCAATCATTACAGTGAAAGTACGTGCGAACAAGAAGAACCCACCTGCCACGTCGTAATCTAAGCCGTTTTCAACGTCCCTGCCAGGCAACGAAACTTCGTGGAAACAGTTATGAATACTTATATCGCATATGACGTTTCACCAGAACCGCGCCGTAACAATGTCTGAAAGGGTAACTGAGCAACTAGGAGCGCAGGACGTCCGACACATTGTTCAACGTGAATGTTTAAACCGTTGATTGCTATGATTATTGGGCATTCTGGTACTAGTGATTCAATCCACGCGAGGCGGTTTGTAATTATACGTCAAAAGAACTGCTAGGCTAACAGCTGTAGCTTTTTAACGAGAACGTGGGTCTGACTAGGCAGGCTCGTAAGTAATTAATCAACGATACGGTGGGGCGAAGAGACACGAGACAGCGTCACCAGAGACATCAGGCATCGAATAATTCATCGAGTTTTCCCGCGAATGAGGTCCGAGCGCTAAGCAAGGCCGGGGATCCTTTCAGTTGTCACACCACCATGGAAGAGACTCAGCTAAATCGATATTTTGGTAGCGCTAAAGGTTGCACAATCATCAGTGGTATATGGCCGTTCGATGGTGGCAGGACGAAACACATCAGAAGGAGCATTTGGTACCTTATAGCTTCCTCGGCTCTGACTTTTCAGGCATGTCCAACGCCGTGTAACAACTGTTGTAAATTAGTACTGTCTACTATGTGTAAAGAACGTTTGGACGGAGTCGTGGAATCAATGTCAAGTACATAGAGTGATCTGTGATCAAAAGCGAGTCGCGATTACTACAGATCCTTGGAAAGTTTACGTTAACAGAAATCGAATCGTACCATTTCTATCGTGAAAGTCACAGTGGGGACACTTGGAAAAAATCGGTTAAAATTCGGTTGTTTCGTCCTTATCTTTATAAGAGACAGTGGCAAATTTCCGTCTGCTGGGCCGAAGGATCTGGAAGGTCGACTAACTGGTATCAACGTTATTCTTTAAGTTCGAGAGGTCTTTAGTTCCAGGTCTATCTGTAGACTTAACATTGTTGTTCCGTCTGTCCACGTAATGACGAGTTTCGCTGAGGAACGTCCCTGAGAGCTGGTAGAACGACTGACGAACTGACGGGTTTATCGCTTCTTTCGCCACAACATATAACGAAATGACGACCTACTGCTTTCAATTGCAGACCGCGAGGATGGTAGTGTTCTATAATTTTGATACTATAGTGGAAGAGATACCGTTCGTGTGCGTAGCACTAGCGGCGTTCGTGAAGCACTTCAATTTCGTCGTAAACGGGCCAAAGGTAAGGGCATATTCCGTATCATTAATAATCTCGTATGATTGTTCAAGTGGACGGGAATGATTGCCGTAGTTCGCGAAGCTTCTAAAAGATGTGGCGAAGGATTGGAGTTCTAAAACAACGGACGCTGAGATGACGATCACGAATACGTATGCCAAAAGGGCATTCATCTACGCGCTTCTATACAAACGTGAGAAACGGGCAAATTTGGTAAATTTAGCTTTCTTCGCAATGTCAATACGACGTTATGTCTCGGTCGGAACGATGTCGAATTCTTTCATAAGTGGCCCCGCGTGCAAACGTGTTACAAAACTCAATTCTACACTCCGCGTCAAAATTAAGGGAACACTATAATTTCCCGAAAATTTTTGTCATTTTCAAATAGCTTTATCTCTGCGAAAAATGATCGCAAAAAATATTTAAAAATCGCGTCTCAATGCTTGAAGTTTCTAGTTTTTGAATGAAGGTCTTAATTTTATTTTTTCATCCATTATGATACTGTATTATGAAGATGAAGCGCGGGAAACGAAGTTTCAGAAATTTTTGTCTAGTTTGCTAAATCCAATGAAAAGCTCCTATAGAGAAAACGTTTCTCTTTAATTTCGTATTTTTGGTTTTGTTGTATGATTTTTATTGACCGAGTTATTCGCGATCAGTGCAAGAATAGTACATTGCGTGACAAGGGAGAGAAGTAAGCGATTCCGACGAGCGTGAAGTTTGTTGCCCAAGCGCAGCGAGGGCAGCAATTCACGCGAGGCGAAATCGCGTCTCTCCCTTGTCACGCACAATATTTTTTTCAACATCTGCATGAAAGGTGTGTTTTTGAAACCCTGCTGAGCGATTCGCAAAAAAATATGCATGTTCGATTGCTCGTTGATGGCTTAACATCTTTTTTTTTTCATTAAAATAAACTAATAAAACAGCTTCCGAAAATGTTTCCAATTTGTGGTTATCTCGCCACTCCATAAATTTTTGGTATATCATTTGGTATTTGACTTTCGATTTTGATGGCAGCAAATTTTCTTCGATGGCTTTTGCAGCTTCTGCTATATGGGGCGGCGTGTGGTATCCCGTGTCGCTATCACTGTCACTATTATTCATTTTACTTTTTAATTGTATCTTTTAATGAAAAATGGTGCTGTGACAGTTGTAATATCATGATAAAACACGCATGATAAATAACGATTAGTCGAAGAACTGCATCTTCATACCATAGGGTAACGTCAAACTCCAGGGAGGAAAGTAAAAAATTATGCGAATACGCATGCGCGTAAAGTCTTTTTCCCTTGGGAGAAAAGTAGAAAACGCGAATACGTCTGAAATTGGTCATTTTACTCCCGCTCAGCAAGGGTAAAAAAGCACACATTTTCATGCAGGTGTTGAAAAAATGACGTTTCGTAGGGAGCAAAGTAAAAAATTGCGAATACGCATGCGCGTAAAGCGATTTTTTCCCTTGGGAGAAAAGTATTACACGCGAATAGTCTGAAATTGGTCATTTTGCTCCCACTCAGCAGGTGTAAAAAAACACCCATTTTCATGCAGGTGTTGAAAAAAGTAACTTTTATTTTATCCTTATTTAAACAATTTTTTATTTAGTTAATGTCTAACTCTGGTTTACAAGTAGTCAGCGTTACATCGTTACACGTCATGTACATGATCAATTTCATCATTTTAACAACGACTCGTTTCGCTTGTTCTGATTGCCTAGTGAACATATGGGCTATGTGCGCGTTGTTTTCGTGCATGCCTCTTCTGCCATATGTCATGGACGCCATTCAACCCTTGAACGAGTCACGGCCACGTTTGTATATATACCCGGCATACTATTTCGTTGACTCGGAAACGTACTATTATTACATAATCGCATACACATTTGTGTGTCTCCTTGCGGTTGCAAGTATAATGGTGGGCACTGATATGATCATGGTATATCTTGTGCAGCATGCTTGCGGATCGTTAATTATCGCAGGGTGAGCCATTTACACTTAACCGCTTACGTCACGGTTTTTCAAATCTCTATTCCGAATAGGCGACCGTTAATTCGAGGATCAGGTATCGATGGCGACTGATTCTAGGCACCGTTTTAAGCACGCAGTCGATGCGGCCAACGTCTCGTCTAAGGGGTACGATTCACCGTCGGACACCAAGTACAGGAAACTGTGTATTTCCATTCAGAGCCACAACAAAGCTATCCAGTTAGTATTTCTCTAGTGCAGTTTATGTAGGCGATAGGTTGATATTTCTAACACGGTTTAAGCAGGACTTTATGCGACATCGAATCTGTGAATGCGGGCAGCATGTTCGTTCAAGTAGGCGTCGTAATGGTGGCGTTCAGTATTACATTGGTGATGGTAAGTGTCGCTGTACCACCTATGCCTCGTGATGTAACAGTGCCAGGTAGATTTATACGGAACTGTATGAGCGCAGGTCACCGTGAGGGAGTTCAGTGTAGACCTGGTTCTGTTCTACATATTCGTCGTCGTGCAAATCATTCACATCCTGTTTCTGACTATTCAAGGCCAGTTCGTGATCAATTCGCACGACGTAGTATACCAAATGATGTGAGTAACGAATGCATCATTCCCACGTTACAAGTGCAGATAATTTGTTTGCGCCTGATGAACGATATATCCACAGATACGAGGCGTTATGGTACGAACAGTCTCCCAGAATTCAAGCACTGTACATTTTAGCATTGAGAAGGTGCCTAACTCCGCCCATGTTAACCGCAGGTGGGCTTATTCCGCTGAATTTGAACAGTTTCGCTGAGGTTTGTCACTTAGCGATGCACACTCGAGATTATCTTACTCATATAAATGCTTCTTTTCAACACCTGCATGAAAATGGGTGTTTTTTTTAGGCCTGCTGAGCGAGAACAAAATGGCCAATTTCAGACGTATTTGCGTTTTCTACTTTTCTCCCAAGGGAGAAAGACTTTACGCGCACGCGTATTCGCATTTTTTACATTGCTCCCAAGGAAACTGGAGTTTACGAGCTGAGTGAACGTGGCAAGCAATCGAACATACTTATTTTTTTGCGAATCGCTCTGCAGGCTTTCAAAAACACACCTGTCATGCAGGTGTTGAAAAAAGTATTGTGCGCATGGACGTAAAGGATGGTGCATAGTTGCGGGGGGTTGAAGCAAAAGACCGAAGGGGAATCGGCTGTTTCAGCCGTCTTGAGTCGGTCAACTTGTGGTGCACTCTGCAGGCGAGATTACTTCTTTTAGTACTAGCGTAACTTGACGTTTGGCGTGGATTGGCGTCGTTTGGTATAGACGTACGCAGTAAGTATTTGCGGCATCGGTTCTTGTGTAATTATTTATAAATTCAATTGTAAAAATACCAGTTTGCATTGTGAAAGGATGGTAAACTAGGACTTCCACGAAAAGTTTGAAACAATGGGGCACAGATGACAGCACTATTTTGACCGGCATAAGATGGCTGAGAGTATACCGTCCCTCCCCGCGGAGATCTTCACCCCCCGCGTCCATAAATCTACTTTACGCACTGCCCTTTAGGCCCATGATTGTGCGTGACAAGGGAGAGACCCGATTTTACCTCGCGTGAAGTACTGACCTCGCTGCGCTCAGACAGCAAACTTCACACTCGTCAAAAGCGCTTTCTTCTCTCCCTTGTCACGCAATGAACTATTATAAATACCAAGTATCCGTTTCAGATCGTCAAAGCATCCGTCTCATATTTCACAGTACTGAGATCCAGCTAGTCAGCGAATAACTCTGAAGCAGTGAATATAATAACTGAGAATAATAACGTTATGATTTGAATTGGAATTTGTTTCATATTTCCAGTTTCTATCAATATCGTGGTGACCCTCAATCAGGTTTCCTCAATCAGGGAGCGCATGAGAGGCAGATCTGCCTATGATTGCACAAGTGGTAGTCGAAACACTATCGGGTATCGGCGATTAATTTAACCCGTACTAAATTCCAAGACGCTGAATTCGAAAATAATGAACGACTCTCTGGGGGTATTGTAATAAATCTTTCTTATCCAAAAAACTAATTTTGATGAAAGACGCGCATAAGACTGTGGGAACGACTTGCTTAACGTGTCTGTCTATTGCCCACTGTTTCTACTTATCACTGCAGACACCTGCCTTGCAAGAAGATGTACAATGTACAGTAATCCCCCGTTATGACTATGGACTTCATACTATGGAGTGCCGTTTGTTCATACTTCGCTGGGGAAACGTCCGACTTTTCAGCGAAAATGTCCTGCTTCTCGAAGCTAGGCCCGACCAATCAGGAAGGACCTAGCCACGATGCGTGAAAGCGACGGAGGTTTTACACTTATCGTTTTACAGTAACCATTCGCACAGATTCTTATTTTCCTCTTTGAGTCGTCCTCGATTGTAGGTAACGATTCGAATTCCGCTCCAAAATGCTGCCATCTATCGCGAACCGCTGGAACTTTGAAGCATTCGTGGGGAACTGGTTTTAGTTCTCGGGGCACAGCAAACACCATTTCGAACGATAAGGAAGAAAATGTTTCACAATATTTCACAGAATATTCAGAACCTCGTCTCGTTGCATTCGTTGACCACAAGGGTAATGCAGGAAACACGGTTGCATGTACGACGTTTAGAGGGCGACTTGTCCTTAATACCAAAAACAGCACAGTAGCCACGAACACCACCAGAACCACTCGCCCGTGGTTCTATTATTCCCACATCCCCAGAGACCTGACAGTTTGGATCTGTAGAGCTCGTTCCAACCAGTACAACCTAAACAAATCTCTGTACAAAATTCATGTGGTTGACAGTTCGGCGTGTGTGGAGCGGAGGAGCAAGATCTAAACCACATGATCTGGCAGTGCCCCCTCACTGCCTCTCACAGAAGCCGTTTGATACAAGCGCTCGGTTGGCACGGCTGGCAACTGCCTCTCTGCATTGAGTGCTTTCTCTCAAAGCCTTACCTCAAGGAACTAAAACTTATCCACCAATTCCTTCTTTCCAACGACATCGTGGCATAACTAAGTGGTCCATTTAATATGTATTCTCTTCTTTCTTTCTTTAATCTCCCGACTCTTCGAGGTTTTATCGCGTAATAGTTGTATGTATTTTCATCGTTTACAATGTACCTATATACTTAGACCAATGGGCTCTTTTCAGAGCCCAGGGCCTTATTTTCTTAATAAACAACAAAACAACAGCCACGAACACTGTAAACTTGATGCATCTAATGACTTTTCGTGTGGATATCTATCCCGGCCGTTTTCCGAAATCGTAGTGCAATCAGAAATGGGGCGATTCTCCATGTAAAAGTGAGTTAAAAATATGGAATGAAATTTTTATTAATTAGACTTCATTTTCGAGAGAATTGAATTTGAAAATTCGTCCGATACGCGTGCTCCTGACTAAACATCGGCAGAATTCATTAGTAAATAATGTAACAAATGTAAATGAAATGAATCCTTATCTAAAAATAGTTGAAAATTATGGAAACACTTTTTTCCATCGGGACTTTTCATCGGGGTTTCGAAAGAAAAAGCAAATTCGAAATCCGTCAAATGTGCGTACACTAGATTAAAAATAGTTCAACTTTCAAACGGATTTTCTCAACAACACAACTACGTTCGAATAAAGCCATACAATTTCAACCCTTTTTTTGGACATCGACCCTTTTCACGCACACTTGTTCCACACCTACTCCTGCATTCTGCCCGATTCTCAGCTAAATGTCTGTGTACTAAACGAATTTTCCAATTCTAGTTTCTCGTAACGGTAGCCACATATTTTCAACTTAATTTTGCATGAAGAATCATCCGACATTCAGATTATACTGCAACGTCAAACACACCATGTATGAACATATAAACTTTTAAGATTTTATATGATTTAGATGCCGATTCTCAACAATCGATGCCCTACAGCATTTATTATTAATAGTTCATAACGTTATTAACCGAATCAATTTTATCAGATTACCATGATTCCTTGGACTTCAAACTCCTTTATAGATGAAAATAAATGCTAGCGTTATCTGGTGAACTCCACTTGCATCGAAGCTCAGAGGAATCATTCCTTTACAGCTTGACGCGTCTGACTGACATCTTTCCTTTCCCCTGCGTAACGTTCGCTGCAACAGTGAAACACACCAATTAATTCACAGCTGAATTGAAAGTCAGAAAGAAGCTCGCAGTATTCACATTGACCAATTTCGGCTGCTGTTACAGCTAACAAAGTTTCAGACAAAACAACATCAGGAAAATCCTGAAATATCAGGAGGTCGACGAAGAGAACATAGAATTTACGATCGTTGACGCTATTTCTATGTATAAAAAAAATCGATTTCTCAAAAATATTCTTATTCGATTGTATATCCATTTATCTGTGCTCTGTGAAAGTTTGAGTGGAAAATTCGTAAAATTGACGAAGTTACGCCTATTGGAGCCCGCAGCCGTGTCTCCCCTTGCGCGCAGGTATACGGTCACTGGGCAATAGTATTGTACGAGCCAGAAGGGATGAAATGGAGGTGTCAACATCTCAAGAAGGTGAATTTTATGGTCCAGGCATTGATGATTCAATGTAAGTATGAAAACTTATATTTATGTCAATTTTACGTACGCTTTTAGCGTACGTAAAGTTTTTACTTTAAACGCGGTTTTCTCAAAACGATGTTTTTCAAAACGGTAACCATTATATCTCAAAAACTACTAAACCGATTTACTTGAAATTTTATACAGGCATTCTAGATATAATTATCTAGTTTTTCACGTAGGATTTTGTTTCTAAATACAATAGTTTACTTTTTATCAATTAAAGACTCTCATATTTTTCACTTAAAAATCGACTTTTATGAATAGATATCTGCCATTCTGCAAAAAATTGAAAAAACAAAAATCGGCTACGACAAGTACTAGTTTTTTTCGTCTCCTTTAGGAAGAATTTTTTCTTTTTTGTTTCAGATAAGAAAGATCCAAGTTACCGCAGATACCTTCATTGAAAAATCGTTCTGCAGAAATGGCCACCCTGCTGTTCCTATTAAAAATTTCTTATTAAAAATTTAGTATTTTATAGACAGGAATATAGCATTTCCAATGTACTCAATGTTTTTTTAATAGAAACAGCTATTGAGCAAAATAAAATCTGAAAATCCAGCCTACATTTCTACCTCCTAGGTGTATGTTGCCCCTTAATGCTAGGACCGAACACAGACAGCACCGCACTGATTCTACATAGAGTCTAAAGGTATCAGGGATGTTGCAGCAACTAGTGCGTAACACTAGATATCACAGGGGCCAGAATCAACGCAATGAATCACTCTATAAAAATGAAAAGGATACCTTAGTGCGATATCTCGCTTATACCGTCGCATAGTGGAGTGAAAACTCTACGCGGCACCATCGCGATCGTCGAACAGAAGGGAACTGGTAACAGAAGACGAGAACCCATCGATCCATATATTCCTCCTTTTGTAACATATCCTACAAGATATTTTCAATAATGGAAATTGGCATTTGATTATATAATAAGTGCAACAGCACAACTCTTGGGCAATTTCGCTGAAAACACAGAAGTGGGCATGAATAAACGAAAGCAGCGCAGTAGTTGTCTATAGGGAGACTGCTTATGGAAAATTGCGGGGGTAAGGATAGGTCTTCGTGTAACTGTGAAATTATTCGACCGGTGAAATCGCAGCACGAAGAGTGGCTACGAAATGATTTACGACAATCGATAGATGCACATTTTTTCGCCTCTACGGCTTTCGTGCGTCTCTACTGAATCTCCCGAGCTATTCCAGTCTCACCATGAACAGGGACGAGGTAGACAAACGATACTTGCGCCTTAATAAGATGTTCTGTATGTGCGCCGGTATATGGCCATATCAGACAAATAGAAACAGAAATTTACTAACATCCGTTATGTACGTTCTTGCTCTGTCGTCTGTCTCTACGCAGGTACACATATGTTCCTGTAAAGGCAGAGTTAAACACGCGCAACAGTGCGCGTCGCGCGCCGAACACTCGAAATTTCCTTCGGTACCGAGGAGCTACGTTGCCCGCCGAGCCATAAAAATCGACCCTTGTGATGGTGTTCTGTAGCGCGCATTGCACGTGTTTAACCGTGCCTTAACGTTTGTTTCGTTGAAACCATCTTACTTGCACACTCCTTGTTCTTATTTAATTTTAACTCACTGATTTACTATCCAGCATAAAAATACTGTGTGTTGTCGAACCTGTCCAAACACTTACTTTACCAGTTACCGTGCTAATGTCATTTACAGTTTGCGAGGATCGTAGTATTTTTCAGTGTGGATATCATAATAGAGCAATGCCCCTTCTTTCTTGCAGCGTGCGGAGTCATAATAAAGCATGTTAATTACCGTCTGAACCACGACAAGGTGAGGAGATATTTGTCCATTGTACTCATTTCTTCGGCTGTTGACGAATTTAACGAAATTACAGTTGACGAGCCTTTTTAATGACGTGTACGACGATTGGGAGGTAGACAGGTCACCAGGCGAGATCGAAATTATGGACGTTTATGCCAAAAAAGGAGGGCTATTCACTATGATCTATTTAGGTAAGCCAAGTTACTTTCCTCTCCGTGGAACATCACGGGAATGTTATTGAAAGTAGACCTAAGTAGTTACCTGTGACAATTACTACGCGGATTATAGAGTGACTGTTGAGTCTGCATACGCTGAGGAATCTGCATACTGTGCACAGTTTCAGCGTGTTTACGTGTCTCGATTTTCAGGAACAGTTTGCTTTGCACGCTTTTGACAACACTTTCTCGCAGAAGTGATCGCTCGGGAAGGACTGACCGACTTAAATTCGAAGCGTTAATAAGCATTCTGTCTCCTGATCCTCAGACAAGTGTAGTGTCCTTTTTCTATTTCTTTCCCAGGCACCGCCATCTTCGGCTCGATTGTATTTATAATGTTGCCTACTGCGGCCGGTATGATTGAGTACTTCGGCGCAAGCGAAAACGAAACGGTGCATCGAGTTTACATTTATCCGGCGTATTACCCCTTCGACGAAACCAGATACTACATATATTTCTGGACGCACATGGCGGTTGTAATAGGCACGGTTGCGTTAGTGTTTACCGCCTGTGACACGTTGTACATGTACTGCGTGCAGCATGCGTGCGGATTATTGGCAATTGCTGGGTAAGTAATTCATAGCAATCGATTTTTAGTCGGAATTCACGCGAAATCGTTGCGAGTTGGGGTGTCAGCTTTACTGCTCGTAGATACCGTTTCAAGAGTGCAGTCGAAAATCTCGCCTACGACGACAAGAAATCGGATAAGACGATGGGCGAAGTGTACAAAAACGTATGCTTCTCGATTCAGGGGCATAAGCACGCCCTGAGGTTGGTGACACTGTTTTGCAAAATTTCTCGGTGGAACATCTTTTCGAACGTTTAAGCAGATGAAAGTTATTTGTAGAATGTGCATAGTACTGGGTAAAAATTAAACAAATTAAAAAAATCCGACTGCTTAAGAAGCGAACTAAAATGACAAAAACAAGACTTAATTAATTTACATCTTAAGAATTAATTTATTTATCATAAATAGGATAATAATAAGACGACAATTTAAATTAACTCAATTGCCTGCAGTCAGAGGCCTTAAATTTGTTGATGCTCTTTTACCCCAAGCATGTACCGCAATGACTAATACTTATGTATATATATATGTATAGTAACATTTCAGCTTCAGCGTATTTTGCAACTTATATGTTTCTCTCTTTGTGCTTGTGGGGAATACTGTTAGCGTTGTTAATAGCCCATCAAATGTAATTAGGGCGAACAGCGATACACAATATTTATTAAGAGAATATGTAATTTTTTCGAATGTAATTACATCAAAAGATTTAAGGCCTCCGACTGCAAGCAATTCAGTTAATTTAAATTGTCATCTTATTATTATCATATTTATGATAAATAATATACTATGTATAAATAAATTAAATCTTAAGGTGCAAATAAATTAAGTCTTGTTTTTGTCATTTTAGTTCGCTTTTTAAGCAGTCGGGTTTCTTCAATTTGTTTCATTTTTTTTATTTTTTACTTTTTAGTTATGTATAGCAATGTTGTATGGCAAGGGCCGCAGCCTGTTTAGTTCGTTAAGGGAAACGCTGTCGTGAGGGTTGTTAAGAACTTTCCTCGGATCCAGGTCACTAATTGGGTGTCCTACCCATTTTTTTTATCTCTATCTCACAATTTTGAAAATTATGTATCGTAGGACATTCGGAAGGTCAAGACAATTCTAAAGACACCCCTCATTTGTCCAAATCAGTGTATCCGTAGAGGCTCTAGAGCGTAACATCTGGACATACATACATAGACTGATAAACACAATACCCTCCTGTGCGTGCCGCAGTCGGGTAAAAATGGGCTTGCAGAAATGTTTCAATCAGATTAAACCGAATTGTACGCTTTCATGTTCCCTGTTACGTCTCATCCACCTCTGACGATGCAGTTTTGTCAACAATATCCAAGGAGTCCACTCGACTTATCTCGCAATTGTAGTCGTATTAGTGATCAGTGCATTCAGTATCACGCTAGTAAAGGTAAAGTGTTGATTCCTAGGAATACATATTGCCTGTAGTTACATGAGATTTCCTGTAATGACCGTGCAAGGGATTGTTTGAGGTCAGACGTCGACAATGGAGGTGGGTCTTGAGTTTTACAAATACTGTGGATTTCTAGTGGTTCAGCTGATTCACCTGTTTTTCCTGACCGTTCAGGGGCAGTTCGTACAAAATGCCTACGATCAAATTTACGATGAAATGTGAGCATTGAATTCAATAGTGAGTAGGGAATACAATCCCGGGAACATCGTAGATATGTACTTTAGGTGCTTTGCTGTTTCTTTGTTCGCATTTCCAAAAATCTTCATAATGGTTTACTGATATTATCTATTGAGGCTTTATTATTCTTCATTGTTCTACTGTTTTTATTGTTAAAAATGATTTTAGCTTATGTTTCAGACTAATGATAGGAATACTGTTTGTTTACTTTAAATAAAGATTTAGGTTTTTAACACATAATAAATCATTTTCAAATCACTGAAATTTTCTATTACCCAATCCCGGGATAAGTCCCGGAAACCCGAGATAGACTTTAAAAAAATCCCGCAATCCCGGGATTTTATTCCCTAGAAGCGAGCCTATGTGAACGGGACTTTCAATTTGTTGGGGTTGCGTGATCGTTCTGCTGCTGTTTGCAGGTACGAGGGGCAGTGGTACAACTGTACGCGCAAGACGCAAATGTTGTACCTACTAGCATTAAGGGGAGCCCTGACTGCTCCCGTTTTCTCAGCCGGGGGTCTTCTGCCACTAACCCTGGAAACCTTTGCAGAGGTAATTCGTTAACAGCTTCGAAGTGACGTTAACTAGATAGACGGCATACTTGTATTTTACTTTCAGGTGTTGAAAGCATCAGTGTCTTACTTTACGGTATTGAAGTCTCAGTAAACGGCGGAAGATTTAAAATTAGACGAAAATACGGGATGCATCTTGTAAATACATCAAATGAATACGTTTTATAATCATACAGTATTGTCTCGTTACGGGCTCGGTTTGGTGTACACTGTACACGATGTGGACTTTTCGCTATCCTCACCATTTCTGTCTCACTCTTGTCTGGCGAAGGCGGGAGCGAGCGAGAGGCACAGAAAGCGAGCGAGGACGGTACGAGACAGACGACGCGTTGATGTTTTGTCTCGCTCCGTCTTTCGGAGCGATACGCGTAAATCGGGTAACGGCGGTAACCATGGACCTGAAGGACAGTGCTTAGTACCGGGGGGTTACAGCGAAAGACGGAAGGGGCTGCGATGTGAGGGACAACTGGTGGTGTCCTCTACAGCCGAGTATAAGTTTTATAAATAGCGTCCTTCATTGGTATATCGTTGTGACGCCATTGTGCAAAACGGTTGAAAACGGTGCAAAACAGTGTAAAAGCATTGCAAAGTAAGTATGATTGTTTTATTCTGTGGGATACTTTCGAAATTACGTAAGTAATATTACATTTTCTAGTAAAATAGTAAAAGTATTGTATTTGAAGGCTAAAAATTGATATAGAAATGTAAATAAATAAATAAATCCAAAGTGCCTGCCACCAGTGACTTCCACGGCATTCAACGCGCGAATACACAAATTTAAAATGTTTTGCCAGAAGAAATTTTCCACGGTATAGCAAAGATGGCACCACCAGTCGTCCCTCAAAAAGCGGCTGGATGAGGTCGATTCCCCTTCCGTCATTCGCTTCAACCCCCGCGTCCATAAGCCTAGCTTATGCACTGTCCTTCAGGTCCATGGCGGTAACGCAGTGATTATACATGCCGAAGCTACCCGACCCTGAATCTCTCCCTTTTCCAAGCCTAGCTTCGTGCGCGATGGACGCAAGCGCTTACCGTGAGCACGAACACCGCTTCGCACAATCTTGACACAGGGCCGGCTCAAGTCTTTCTTCCGCCCTAGGCGAACTTGTCAAATTGCGCCCTTTATTACAATACATTTATTTGAGATTATTTATGAGTTTACTCTGAAAAATTAGGCAACTGCCTAGCGCGTAAGGTTGGCAAGGGGCGCAAAATGGTCTCTTCATTGTTGGCATTCTTGAAAATAAACTTTTACATGAAATACTACAAATTGTACAGCAACTGTTTTTAAACTACGAATACAAATTCGGAGTAAGGTCATCGATAATCTCAAATAAGTGTATTATAACAAAGGGCTCAATTGGACATGGTCGCCTATGGCGCATAAAAGACTCGTGACGTGCCTGGCTATCTGACCGTGGCGCGCATGCGTCGACCAGTCACGATTTCATCTGAGCGCTCGCGCGCGTCGCGCACGCAAAGCGTTCCATCTCGCCTCCCCCTTCGGCCAGAAAGAAGCGAGGAACGAACACTCGGAATTAGGGCTCCGTTCACGATATGGGCTCAACGCCGCGCCGGCCCCGACCACCGAGCCGCTAACGAGGAAATACTGTATATGACTCATGTTACATTTGAGTACGATAATTAATTCCATCTGTACTAAATGTATAAGATTGTGTGCCTCGAATTAATTACTAACGGTGCGCGTTGCACTTTGCGAAACAGGTGGGAAATTTAACGATGTACACAACTTGAATAAGATAGGAACGGAATTCTTACGCAAATTAACGAGTTCGCATGGAATAAAGTGCATTCGGTGCGGTAGGAGATTCGGCTAGGGCTGCGAAAGCCAGTTCGAGCCATTTGGGAGCCCGGGCTTCATGATGTTTACCATAGCCGCGCGGAAGGGGAGCTCGAAAGCCAATGATAACGTGGGTGCGCCGCGGATAGGGAAAACTGTAAAGGTGGAATCTGACGGCACGTGGATCGGCGAGCCTGGCACGAGACTCGCCGAGCCCACGCGCCGTCAGAACGGTCATGGCTCGCCAACTCGCGAGCCTGGGCGATCCTGGGCGATACTCGGCGAGCCGGCTCGGGGAGGCTCGGCTCGCCTATCGACGTGCCGTCAGATTCCACCTTAAGAGTGTAAGTAGTAGCGTTTGGTGCATGCTCGTACCCCTAGGCCAGGCCTGCCCCATAGGGTGCGAATACCTCCTAAAGTTCTGGGACCCGGGCAACAGCCGAGCGCGGAACTGTTCCATTGCTACCCGTTGCGAGATTTGTGGGAGAACTGCATGAGTGTGCGTCCATGTAGGCGTACCACGAGTCTATACTATACTATAACTTAGGTATACTATACTAGCAATGGAACAGTCCCGCGCTCGGCTGTTGCCCGGGTCCCAGAACTTCAGGAGGTATTTGCACCCTATGGGGCAAGCCTGGCCTAGGCTGAAATAACTGGCCCTTTTAGGAGCGTCCGGGTATGAGGCTGCACCATACGGTACATACTACAGTTTTCCTTATCCGTGGCGCGCCCACGTTATCATTGGCTTTCGAGCTCCCCTTCCGCGCGGCTCTGGTAAACATCGTCGAGGCCGGGCTCCCAAATGACTGGAACTGGCCTTCGCTGCACTAGTGCAACGGCACGCCGCGCACGACGTTTTCGTCCACTTGAAAGGGTCTAATTTATGAGTCTGCGCGCACGAAATTGACCGACGCTGTGCCAGGCGCGCACGTCGAAGACAGTGGAATTTTCACTGTGAAAATACTAGCCTCCTTTTCTACATCTTCCTTTCATTATCTACACTACATAAGGCCGCGTCCAGATCTGAACAGAACAGCGAACAGAACACCACTTGAGCAGTTAGATGGAGCAAGACGAGCGATCTACTTGTCTTGCTCCATCTAACTCCTCAAGTGGTGTTCTGTTCGCTGTTCTGTTCAGATCTGGACCCGGCCTAAAGCTAACGCCGGCGGTTGGGTCAGTAGCCGAAACAACGTCTTCACACTTCACATTACTTGAGATGTTGGAATGGGTTTACTACGTCGCGATCACCGATTGCTGGAAATTGTGTTTGAAATGAAATGAAGGAAGTTCTCTGCCGTGGCTTCCCTTCCACAGTTCCGCCATAGCTTTTAACATCGCTCAGTCATTCGCTATCTCGGTGTCCTGTTTGTTTTTTTTTTCTTCTTAATATTTACAGTAATTATCATGTTATTGCTTGCTTTAATATACATATAAACTAATTAATAGACCACAAATACACATATGCAAGTGATATGTAGGAGTAAAGAGTACATTTGCGTTGAAAAACACTAAGAATATAAGGTAGGCTTACGTGAGTAGCAGTGGCAGTGCCCAACGAGCTACACCAATTGTTCACTCCGCAAGACTTGTCGGATAACTGAGTTCGACGCTTCTCAACGCAGATGGAGAGGGGTGACATCAGTTGGTTATATTCAGCCATCGTTCCATTCAAATAACCCCCTGCAACATGTGCGGTGCCCCTTCAAAGTTCCTGGAACGACTGGGGAGGCGAGTTGTCGACCATCGTCTTCCAAACGTCAATGTTTAATACTACTTCCTTTCTGCGAATTAGTTAAGCCCAACTATCTCACCATGAGGCACTTTCGCATATAAATAGATGAAGATACTGTGTAACTGAACAGTTTGCCTATAGCTGTGCGTAACGAGCGTGACCGGTAGGCCGCTTCTTGTTCCCTAATTAATTGAACGGCAGAAGGGTTGCAGCATTTCCACTCGGCCTTAGCGGAATCGTGTTATTCAGGCGTCAAATTATTTATTTCGAATTCCCGCAAGAGCGGCTTGGACGTTAACGAAGGCCGCGTGCCGGTGTAATTGTCGCACAGCCATGGACGAGTGCAAAGTGACTGATCGATATTTCCAATCCGTTAAGCTCCTCTCGTACTTTCTTGGTACGTGGCCCCACGATAAGCATCCACGAAGGTACATAGGACGAACCGTAACGCTTCTTATGTGTTTCTTCGGCATGATTGTTCAGGTATGTTTAGTAGCAGCCAGTGCAGATGGTAAATTGCTGGGTGCCCAGCTATCGCATTACTCGGGGGCTCGTCGAGGGGCACGAGGGTTGGGGAAAAGAAATTATGTTGAAATACTTATACACGGTTGATGGAGTTCTATAATTATAAGCGATTTGTTAGGTTGTTCGAGAAAATTTTACACAAAAGATACATTGTGTTACGCACGCTTGATCGAATACGACGTTATTAAACCGAACACGATGAATTTCGGCAGAGGAAAATTTTATAATCGTCCTTTCAACTAACTGTTCAAGTGTATACGATCCCTGATATAAAAGTTTGGACGTTGTTCGTGGCACAACCGAGGAGGGCGTGAATTATAAAAATAAATGACAAGTAGAATCGGTCAGGATTAAGTCGGACTAACTCTGCATCTGTGAATTCTCGAGTGAGAGGTAGAGCTGTCGAGTACTCGGAACAAGCGACCCGAGTCGGTCTCGGCTCGCAGCCCGTACCCGGATACCCGATGAGACCCACGTGTAGATAAAATTACCCGGGTACCCGTGAGATACCCGGGTAGACAAAAATTACCCGACTACTCGGATAGACAAAAATTACCCGACTACCCGGCTACCCGTGAGACACCCGAATAAATGAAATAGTTGCGAATTCCGATTTGACAGCCGATCGTCTTTCGACTTTCGATCATTTTCGGCTAACATCAGTTGTAATGAATTTCAAGTAATTGAATGTGGTATTGTGTGTGCGTTACGATTATAAAGGGCGCCTTATATGCATTACACGAAATGCTGTATTTTAAATTCACTAAAAAATTTGCTGATGCATTCATGTTACTTGCATTGTCATGTACCACAGCAATTAATTTATTTGTAATGTTCCACCTTCCTACATTCCTATTTCTTATCATAACGGCTGTGACAGGCCGTTAGGCCCGTTTCACACATTCACGGCACGGCGCCGTTTATACGGCAAAAGGAACAAAGATCATATGGAGACCTTTCACATTTGCCGTCGCCGCAATGACGGGAAATTTCTATAAGATCGTCACATTTTTTGCCGTGAACACGGTGCCGTGCCGTGAGTGTGTGAAACGGGGCTAACTGTAGCGTGAACGTTTGGTTGGGATTAGATAAGACTGACTCCTCTACTCTTAAGCTAATAGGGGCAGGCACTGTAATAGGGCAAACTACCCTATTGTAAGTGCAAAGAACGTTGACAGTTCGCAATTTTCACATTCTGATCAAAAGATATTCTAGGTAGGTATCAAAGTCATAATTTCATAATCATAACGCGCAGACAATGTCACATTTAATTCCTTCAAGTTTATTCCGTTCATTAGTGATGTTAGCCGAAAATGATCGATAGTCGAAAGACGATCGGCTGTCAAATCGGAATTCTCAACTAACTCATTTACTCGGGTATGTCATGCATACCCGGGTAGCCGGGTAATTTCTGTCTACCCGGGTAGCCGGGTAATTTTTGTCTACCCGGGTATCTTACGGGTACCCGGGTAGCTGGGTATCTCACGGGTAATTTTTGTCTACCCGGGTATTTCGCGGGGACTCGGGTACCCGGCGGGTCGGGTAGTAACAGCTCTACTCGAAACAAGCGAGCGGCTCGAAACAACCGAGTAGCTCGAAGAAAACCGAGAAGTTGAATTTTTTCCACCGCGGCGGCTCAAATAGAACTGAGAACTCGAATTTTTGCGAGCGGCTCGAAGAGAACCGAGCGAGCCGAAAAACCGAGCGGGCCGAAAGAACCGAGCGGGCCGAAAGTACCGAGTGGGCCGAAAGAACCGAGCAGTCCGGGTATGTCGAATAGTTTGAAGCTTGAATGTTTCGAATATTTTAGAATGCATATGTTTATCTACTGAATAATGGTTCGTAATAATGTGAGTAATTAAAATGTAAACTGCAAATGAAAATATTCTCTAACTATTCAAAAAACCCATAATCTTAATTTTGACTCTTCGAAGTCTTTCTTTATTTATACTTATACATTTTTTTGTCAACGGGTAACAGCCTTTGTTAACAGTGACTCGACAGAAATATACGGAAAAGGCTAAGAAGAAAGAAAAATAAAGGAAAGCGCAAGAAGAAATATTATTAAATCATATATACGCGCAAAATTATTTTCAATAGTTAGAGTATATTTTCATTGGCAGTTTTCATTTGAATTATTCACATTATTACGAACCATTATCTAGTAGATAAACATATGTACCTATTCTAAAATATTCGAAACATTCAAGCTTTCGGCCCACTCGGTACTTTCGGCCCGCTCGGTTCTCTTCGAGTCGCTCGAAAAAATTCGAATTCTCGGTTTTCTTCGAGCTACCCTGTTCTTTCGAGCCGCTGACTTTTTTCGAGTACTCGGCTCGGCTCGGTCCGAATTTCAAGCTACTCGAATATTCGAGCACTCGAACAGTCCTATATAGCGAGTGGCCCCCGTGCGAGAAAGCTTGGTTCCGCATGTTCCTTGTGTCTTTACACGACCAATCGGGTTTCTCGCCCGGTTGTACCACAGACCGCGTCCCACCCAGTGTTCTCGGCACGCTGATTTCCTTTGCAGATAATGAAGGTTACAAAGGACTTCAGTTTCTCGGCCGCGGCGGAACAGGCGCCATTTATAGGGACAGGATTCGCGGCGATCACGAAATATGTGAACACGGTCCTCAAAGTAACGAAGGTAAGGGAATCTTGTACATAGGTATTAATCGCTCTGCGCAACTGTTTAAACTGACGGTATTTATAGTTCGCTGAGATTCTGAACGACGTGGATATTAATTTGAACGCGGAGAAAACCGACGAGGAGAAATCGATCAGCCACTATTATATTAAGAGAGCAGTGCTATACGGATTTTTATATAAACGTGAGAAATAGCCATGTCCCGGTTCAGTGTTGGGGTATCGGAGGGTGCATTTGGGTGCTTTCGTCAGGTGTTTCACTAATACTGTTGGATCATTAACTGCCTGTGTCCTGTGCACGCCACTCTTATTACCCGTTTCATTGTCATAATCAATGCCTGTTTTCTTGTCCCGGTCATGCAGTGAATATATATAGTGGCTGCGTTGTCTTTAGCATACTGCCCTTTGTACCAAAGCTGATGGACCTAATTAAACCCTTGAACGAATCCCGGCCACACATATACATATTCCCGGGCTATTATTTCGTGGACAACGACGAGTACTACAATTACATACTGACGTTCATGATATGGAACGTGTACTTCGTCGCGATGATGTTCCTTGGCTGCGATATGATCATGATATACCTTGTGCAACACGCTTGCGGATTATTAGCCATTGCAGGGTAAGCAACTTGAATCTCTCGGGCATGTTCGCGGAGCGTCTCACCGTTTTGAAGCGCCATAAGCAGATTACATGTGCCTGATGCGCTTCGATTCCAGATACCGTTTCAGACACGCCACAGACGACGTCTTGCCTTCTCAGAAGGGTCTTCGGTCGTCCTTGAACGTAAAATACAGGAAGCTCTGCCTGTCCATAAAAAGCCACAACAGGGCCATCGAGTTAGTATGAGACGTATTCAGTAGTTTGTTACTCTAACATCAGCCTGACAATCACATTTCTAACGTTCCCGAACGCATTGCATTCACGCAGGATGATAAACGAGATTGAAAAGGTGTACGCCGTCAATCTTTTCCTCCAAGTTGCCAACGCGACGTATTTATTCAGTGTGACATTGCTGCTGGTAAGTCTACTCGCGCCCAAGTTCCTTGACAGGTTCGTGCGTTAATTGCAGCCGAAATTCTTCGAGCGCAGGTAGCCCTCAGAGGGTTTACCATGGATACCTTTTTACTCGCCGCATATATCCCCATTCAGACTATTCACGTACTGTTCCTAACGGTGCAGGGGCAGTTCGTGGTCAATACGAACGATTATGTTTACGACATGACGTGAGTAACGAATGTACAATGCCGTTCATAAGAATTGGCTCACCTGCTGTATTTGCGGAGAATCTGATATTTATGCTTAATTAAAGTCTGCCAGAGTCCTTCGATAAATTTGGCCATTCCACACGGAGTAGGTGCCCCGATACCTATGCACGACAGTGTACATACCTCGTGCGCAGGGACCCAATGTAGCGACTAAGTTTACCTTGTTACGGTGCGCCATTTATATAAATTCGCTTAATCCCGCCAGGTACAACGCGCTATGGTACGAGGAACCTGTGAAATTCCAGGCACTGTACGTCTTGGCGTTAAGACGGGGCCTCACACCCCCGGTGCTGACGGCAGGTGGGCTAGTCCCGTTGAATTTGGACACTTTCGCAGAGGTAAGCCGTTTGTCCAGGTACGCTCGATTCTTTCACCCTCGCGGCAATACTTACGCACGGGTGTCTTCACGTTTCAGATAATAAAGGCATCCGTATCCTATTACATGTTTCTCAAGTCCACCGAATAGCCAGCAAGTGCCACGATGTAGTCGCATTTAACGATCGCAAGCATTAGTGTTGCAAATAAAGTACATACTACCTTGTTTGTTTGTTTGTTTGTTGGGAGAACAAGAATTGGCCTGCATGACCAATCTGTGACTTTTGTAAAGCTGCCAGTATGAAAATGTGTAACATAGCTTTTTCACACTCAGGAATCATTGACCGAGCAAATTTGCAACAATCGAGTTAGCTCGTTGCGAATTCGCTGAATATGCCGTGGCCTGAGAAATTATTTTTCCATTTAATCGAATAAAACACCACCGTTCCCATCACGCACCCTGAATACTTTTTACGCAACATTCCAAAATCTACCTGTCCTTGCCAAATGCATAGTCGCTTGAACGTAATAAAGGCGAGCCCGAGTAGTGTATACAGGAGAAGTGTGCGCAAAAAAGGCAACTCGGACTTATGTACAGCAGCAATATACATAGTCCAGTGAAATTAGGATCTGTCTTCGGAATAAATCCCACCAAGCTAAATTTTTGTATGAACCTTTATTTGGTCGTTTTATACAATAAGTCAAAAGTCCCCATCGATCCGACCGCCGCCAAAAATTTTACAGGGGGTTGAAAAATAAAAAACCTGTTTTTCACGAATATCTCGTTATCTAGCAGTATTGCGACAAAAATAGTTATTATACAATTTATAGCCTAGGAAATTCTCTACCAAAAAGGTCATATGAGTTTTTTTCGTCGGAGCAACCATTTCCATGTATATCGGGTTACGAACACTGAAATTCATAAAATTATGAAACTCTGTAAATATGTAGGGGAAGTCCTCCTAAGTAGAACGCAATTTTTTTGTTTGCTGCCCATGTTCACTCTAAGGGGGTGAAATTACCCCATGAAAAAAATTAAAAAAAAATTAAAACCGTCTTTAAGAAAAGTAAAAGGCACTAAAAACTAAAAAATAATTGTTCCCCTTATTTAATTTACGACTATCATATCTTTTAAGTCGGCGCCTGATTTATGCAGTGCAAATGATGAGGCGCCGACTTAAAAAGTATGATAGTCGTAGATTAAATAAGGGAAAAAATTATTCTTTACTTTTTAGTGCCTTTTATTTTTTTTAAGTCGGTTTTAATTTTTTTTAAATTTTTTTCATGGGGCAATGTCACCCCCTTAGAGTGAATTTGGGCAGCAAACAAAAAAATTGCGTTCTACTTAGGAGGACTTCCCCTACATATTTACAGAGTTTCATAATTTTATGAATTTCAGTGTTCGGGATCTTCCCTTGTCAAATGTATGGAGGTTGAAACTTGGTAACCCGACATACATGAAAATGATTACTCCTACAAAAAACTCATATGACCTTTTTGGTAGAGAATTTCCTAGGCTAGAAATTGTATAATAACTATTTTTGTCTCAAAACTGCTAGATACCGAGATATTCGTGAAAAACTGTTGTTTTTTTTCAACCCTGTAAAATTGATGCGATGGTCGAATCGATGGGGACTTTTAACATATTCTTTAAAACGACCAAATAAAGGTTCATACCAAAATTTAGGTTGCTGGGATTTATTCCGCAGATAGGGCAGATTTTCGTCTAATTTCACTGGACTAATAGCAGTATCCAATCGGATACAAAAACCGTTGAATCGAAAAAGCTCAATAACGTCGTTCAACGCATTGTACCGCGAGTATAGAACGGTGACAGTTGGTGGAACCAGCTACCACCTGGCTAATTGTATCCTTTGCTGCAAATGGCACTGTAGCACGTGCGGTGCAACGCCCCAAGTTTCTCATACGACTGAGCAACCGAATTTCACAGCAGAGTCTTCTAGTCGTTAATGGTTAAACTCGGGAAAAATTTATTGAAATCTATTTGTAATTGCTCAGCGCACAGGTTAACTCTAGGTGATTAG
The DNA here is from genome assembly GCA_910592295.1 of Andrena haemorrhoa. Classification (NCBI taxonomy): domain Eukaryota; kingdom Metazoa; phylum Arthropoda; class Insecta; order Hymenoptera; family Andrenidae; genus Andrena; species Andrena haemorrhoa. The sequence goes on from OU342943.1 coordinate 20,646,499, forward strand.
TCGTAGCCTACATAGGTAATTAATAGGCAGAAGGGCGACATGGGAGTACATCAGCCAGCGTTACCAGAACCATCTAATCCAGACCGCCGAATAATTCGTTCAATCTTCCCGCAAAGAATAATAAATCGGTATTTCAACTACGCTGGACTATACGGATTTCTGGTTTGGGTTGAATCAACCTGCTTGGGAGAGGTTCATCGTTCGAGGTGTCGTTTATACAGTCGAACCTCGATACCTCGAATCTCAAGGGGAGGGAAAAATCTTCGGATTACAAAGATTTCGGCTTACCGAGTTTTCGAGTAAGAGAGGTTCAACAAACGACAATTCGACTTACAGAGGCTTTGTACGACGATTAATTTTTCAACTTGTGAAGCTGTAAAACAGGACAAATTCAATTGTTTATTGTAAACCTATAATCAAATATACCTACCACTTATGTACTACATATATACCTACTAGGATGGAGTGAAACAACTTTTTTTCTATGATCAAATTCTAATAATGCGGAAAATTTGCTTACTTGATCCAATAAAACGTGTAAAAAATTTAAGCTCGATCGGATAATTTCTTCTGTGTGCACCAAAGGCCTTAACTTTCAAAAAATTTTAGTAAAAAACTTAAGAAAGTTCAACTTTCTTCCGTTGGTAGATTCTAGCCCTCATCTAAGACCTCATCTTTTGGGGCTTGGGGGAGGGTAAAACCTCATCAATGGGGTTTTAGTTTCTTTTCATGCAGAATAAGAGTTTTCATTAACTTCAATTTAGGTCCAGTCCGAAACTACACATTTTATGAACATGCTCCAATTTGATTTGAATTGATTGGAACCTCCGTTTTTTGAGTTATCACTGCAAAACAAAAGAAACATTTAATAAAAACCTTTAATTATGCATCTGTAGCGTCATATTTAATACATATTTTTGACTAAACAAACATGTTTTTAAAGCTTAGGATGTAAATAAACTTCATGCCAAAGAACAAGTCTTAGGTTCAATTTGTTTCTTTTTAATTAATTGAAATAGAAATGCTTCACTTTAGACAGGGACGACTGCCTAGTACCCTTAAAGTACCCTTGTTACATGTATGTGTCTCTGCGCAGTATAACATCAAGTCCCCAGTAGTCGCCAACCACCTTGTAGAGCATTCTCGAGGTATGCTTCACTAAAATCACCATTGCTCCGCATTCTTTTGTCATAGGTTGGTGGTATCATACCTGTAAACCTTCCTCGAGAAATACTCTGTAAGACGGTGAAAACTGCATCATAATCCATTCAATGGTTCTCGAGATTAGCCCGAACAAACAGACTCACGCCAAACGCGGACTTTATTTTATGAATTTTATGCTATGCAGAGGCGGTTTTTTGAGTATGAAAACTTTCATAGCAGTTGCCTGCTCGTACGTGAATGGCTGCACGTCAAAGAACTTCAACACAGCGTAACCTATCATCCCCACTGTTACGGTGGTGAGCCATCCCCACTGCCGTGCTGTTGATACCAACACATTGAGACATTGGAATTAATTGACGTTTTCGTTCGTCAATAAGCTTCCTGAGTCATAAAACTAAGCCAAAGTAAAGATTAAAACAAATTTGTGATTTTGCTTTGCGCCAGTCTTTTAATGTATCGTAAATCAATAGCATTTTTAATCGTGAATAATGCAAAATTTCGTAATACATATGTAAAAAAGTAAACGTTCGAAGAAATATGACGATGTATACAACTTGGATGCGATAGAAATGGAATTCTTACGCAAATTGACGAGGTAGGTATGGTTACGGCGCAGAGGAGGCGCTTGCGTGGTTCGAACAACAGTTACCGTAACGAAGCTTTGAAAATGATATACCGTCACTGTACGAAAGCGGACAAGAAAATTCTGGTCAACGTGCACGAAGTAGCAAAGCTCATCCAACATTGTTGTACTTCGGTGCTTGCCTTATTTTTCCACCGTAGGTAGAATTGTCGGACATGAAGCTTTAATGTCAGCTGCACAACTGTGTCCGCCTTGGGAATGATACAGACAAGTGTCCGCCTAATCATTGTCCTCTACCACTTGATTGCACTGCAGACAATGCTCATCATCCAGCTCGTACTGTGCATGTCGACGCGCCAGGACGGGAAAGCTTATCACTACCAGAACGAACTAGGATGTTTGATTCAGCAGATGAAGTCAAAGGGTTACTTGTAAGTGTTATTACCCTCTACTTGTCTTTCCGAATTTCCCTCGTTTTCTCTCTTGCCCTGTACACTTAAATCCACGATGGCCGAGTTCACGATACGTCGAAAAGCAGAAGCCACCAGGCAGGTTGTAGCGTGTATAGATCTAACCGAGATCGCTTGTTCACCAGGTACTATCTGCTTTCGGAGACACCGGTCTGCGAGTCGGATTGGCATGAAATCGGGAAGTCGTCGAGCGTCGCGGCGTAATCAGCAGTATCACCATCACCATCACCATTATCATCAGATGGACCTAGTCCCTCCAGGACTAACAGTAGACTCACCTGCAGGAGTCCACATAATTCTTCCTATTTCCCTTGCCTCAAAGTATCTACTACTTCCTCAGTGGTTTCGTATTCCTTTGAAGTGTGCCTTGCAAGAATTTTGCGCGGGCCCGCGTTCACATCCGTTTCGCATAAAAGAAGGACCGAGTCATACTGACGCCAGGCCATCGACTTAGCCTGCGTCTAGGGCGAAAATAGCAGAGGGCTCGTCTACACCACGTGACACTCCCTCCTGCAAAGATTACAGTAAAAGGACGTGCAAAAAGACGAACTCACCTGCCACCGCAATCTAAGCGATTTTTAATGTCACTGTCGGGCAATGAATCTTCGTGGAAACAATTATGAATACACAGATGAACACGTATCACCCGAACTGCACCGTACCACTGTATAAAACCGTAGCAGAGCAATCAGGGGCGTAAGACCTCCAGTACAATTGTCTAATCGTGAATGTTTAAATCTTTCAAGGCTATTGGTCGCTGTGTTCCAAGTGGTTCACTCAACGTTTGACGGTTAGTAATTATATGTCTCGGTTACAGGAAAGTGTCCTACAGCTATAGCTTGTTAACGAGCACCGGGGACGGACTGTCTCTAGCCTCGTACGTAATTAATCGCCGAAACGGTGGCGTGACGAGGAGCGAGGCAGCGCCACCGGAGATATGGAAATCAGACTTCGAATTATTCATCGAGATTTTGCGTGACTGAAGCCCGACCGCCAAGGGAGGCCAGGGATGTTTTCAATTGTGGCACCACCATGGAAGAGACTGAGTTATCAAATCGATATTTTGGCAGCGCTAAAGCTTGCACAGTCCTCACTGGTATATGGCCTTTCAAAACTGGCAAGGCGCAACAGGTTAAAAGGACCATCGTGTACATTCTGTTTTGCACGGCTGTGACTACTCAGGCATGTCGGACGGTAGACTGTTGTAAATTAATACTGTCCACTGTGTACACAGAACGTTTGGACGGGGTCGAAGGATCAATGTCAAATCAATAGAGTGACCTGCGATCAAAAGCGTGTCGCGATCACCACAGATCGTTGTAAAGTTGTCGTTAACAGAGATCCAATTCTATCAGTTTTATCATGAAAATCACAGTTGGGCCACGTTAAATTATTCGCTGAAATTTCATTGTTTCGTGCTTGCGGACAAGTGAAACGGTGGCACACTCGAAGGTATACATAAGCAAGGTGTGCCAACGTTCTTTGGCCCCAGTTGAATCTGTGTGTTGTTCACGTGTACATTCCCGTCATCGCGCGTTTCGCCGAAGAATGTCCGCGATACCTGATAGAACGACTGATCAAATGTCGGGGTAGTAAACGATCGCTGCTTTCAATTGCAGATCTCGAGGATCGTAGTATTCTATGATTTCGACAGTGTAGTTGAAGAAGTGCCGTTCGTGTGCGTAGCAGTGGCTGCGCTCGTGAAGCACATCAATTTCGTCGTAAACGCGCCAAAGGTAAGGAAATATTCCGTATCGCTAATGATCTTGCGTGATTTATCAAGTTGGCGGGAACGATGGCGTAGTTCGCGGAGCTTCTGTCAGGTGTGTCGACGGATTGGAGTTCTGAAAAAACGGACGATGAGATGGCCATCACGCATACGTACGCCGAAAGAGGATTACTCTATTCATTTCTATACAAACGTGAGAAACATGCAAAATTTATAAACATAGCTGCCATCGTAATCCCAATAGGACGTCACGTCTTGGTCGCTTAACGATGTGAAATTCTGTTGCTTTTAAAAGAGGTTCCCCTGCAAACGGTTCACAACACTCGGTTGTACGCAGTAAAGTTTCGTAGCATTATTTGTGTCGCGAATGTAATCGAATCCTTTTTACGAGTAAAACCTCGCAGTCTGAAGGGATAGTATACTGCCACCGCTGTTAATGTCGTTTTCGTTGTTCGCTCATTGAAAGCTACTAAGTAAGTACAGTAAATCCTCGTTAGGAGCCCGTTTCTACCACGCGTTAAGCCTGCCGTTCCAATGTGCGGCCGACGACTGCGGCTGGAGACGCACCCACTAGCGCAAGGGAGAAACAGATACATACTTCTCCCTTGCACCAGTGGGTGCGTCGCCAGCCGCAGACGACTGCGACGCTAGTCGCAGTCGCTAGCCGCCAATGGTATTTCCTATACCTACGCGTCAAAGCCATGGCCCACCAGTGCAACGACGCGCCGCACAGGCCCTTTCCGAGCACTTGAAAAAAGGGTCTATTGTTGTATGAGGTCTCGAGGACCGTCGAAGACAGTGAAAGACTATATAGCCGTTTGGCTGTTATTTATTCTTAACGTAATAGTTGTGTGCGTTACGAAGCTATGCGTAGACCAATACGAGATGAAGCTATTGAGAAAGAATCAATGTTCTGACCAATAAAGCTCCTGAATTTTTTCGGAGCTAACGCACACCTATTCTGGTGTGTGTATTTCTACGCTGACAGCTCGGTGTGGCCTACACACCAGAAGCTTGGCACTATCCCCACCATTTCTGGCTCACTCTTGTTCTGCGAAGGTGAGAGCGAGATGGAACGAGAGAGAGTCAGAAAATGTTGAGAAAAGGAGCACTGAGGCAGGCAAACTGTGTGGTAGGAGAATACCCCTCGCGAAACTCACCGGTCAATATATATGATACCGACCGTAGGTTGTCCATGAACCAGACGCGCATAGACTACAGCAATTCTAACGCGGCCGCAGCAGTCGCAGCCACACATAGGAGTTGAGATGAATGCTTTTCCATTGTACCAGTCGTCTGCGGCTGTGGCCGCACATTGGAACGGCCACCTTTAGGAGCCCGCCGCCAGTCCCGTTCGACGGGCTCCTAACGAGTATTTACTGTATGTACTTAGTCAGCGTTAAGGTAGGTTTACACCCGACGAGTGACTCGGCCGAGTCATCGGTTTGCTACTCGGCCCAGTGGAAATCTTACCCGCCGGATTACTCGGTCGAGTACTAGAACATGTGTTCAGACTGGGCGATTGCTCGGCTCAGTGGGCTCACTCGGCTGAACACACGTCAGGTGTAAACTCATGGCGAATTCGGTATCTCGCAATGACTCTGCGCTTCTCTGCACTAGTGCCAGAAGATGACTTGGATTGGTTGATTCTTATAGAGCTAGCTTCGTTTCTACAGAAACAACCAATCCCAGTCATTTTCTGGCACCAGTGCAGAGTCAGTGCAAGGTACCGAATTCGCCATCTGCATTAACATCGTTACACGTCAAGTACATGATCAGTTCCATCATGTTAATCACGACTCGTTCTTTTGTTCTGATTGCCTAGTGAATATATGGCTTATGTGCGCCCTGTTTTCATGCATGCCTCTTCTGCCGCGCGTCATGGACACCATACGACCATTAAACGAATCACGGCAACGTTTGTATATATACCCGGCTTACTATTTCGTTGACTCGGACACGTACTATTATTACATAATCGGATACACATTTGTGTGTCTACTTGCGGTTGCAAGTATAATGGTGGGCACTGATATGATCATGATATATCTTGTCCAGCATGCCTGCGGATTGTTAATTACCGCGGGGTAAGCGATTTACACTTACGTCACGGTTTTTCAAATATTCCTCACGGATTGCCTCTATTCCGAATAGACGACCCTTAATTCGGGGATTAGGCATCGATGGCGACTGATTTCTAGGTACCGCTTCAAGCACACAGTCGATGCGATCAGCGTCTCGTCTAAGGGGTCCGTTTCACTGTCGGATACGCAGTACAGGAAATTGTGTAGTTCCGTTTGGAACCACAACAAAGCTATTCAGTTAGTGTTTCTCAAGTGCAGTTTATATTGGCGATAATTTGACATTTCTAACATAGTGTTTCGTCCGAATAGGATTATAAGGGACATCGAGTCTGTGTACGCGGTTAGTATGTTCGTCCAAGTGGGCGTCGTAATGGTTGCGTTCAGTATCACGTTGGTGCTGGTAAGTGTCGCTGTACCACTTACGCCCCGGCATGCCACAGCGCCAGGTAGATTTATACGGAACTCTATAAGCGCAGGTTGCCGTGAGGGAGTTCAGTGTAGACCTGGTTCTGTTCTACATATTCGTCGTCGTGCAAATCATTCACATCCTGTTTCTGACTATTCAAGGTCAGTTCGTGATCAATTCGCACGACGTCGTTTACCGTATGATGTGAGTAACGAATGCACCGTTTCCACGTTACATGTGCAGATAATTCGATGCACCTGATGAACGGTATATCCACAGATACGAGGCGCGATGGTACGAACAGTCTCCCAAAGCTCAGGCACTGTACGTTTTGGTATTGAGAAGGTGCCTGACTCCGCCCGTGTTAACCGCAGGTGGGCTTATTCCGCTGAATTTGAACAGTTTCGCTGAGGTTTGTCACTTATACAGTCGAGATTATCTTGCTTTTATAAATGCTTTTATAAATACGAAGTATCCGTTTCAGATCGTCAAAGCATCCGTCTCATACTTCACAGTACTGAAGTCCAGCTAGTCGGCGAATAACTCGGAAGCATTGAATATAATAACTGAGAATAATAACGTTATGGTTTGAATTAGAGTTGGTTTTATAATTCCAGTTTCTGTCGATGTCGTGTGACCCCATTTTTATGAATCAGGGAACGCATGAGGAGCAGATATGTCTATGATTGTGCAGCTGCTAGTTGAAACACTTTCGGGAATCGGCGATTATGTAATTTTACCCGCGCTAAATTCCAAGGCACTAATTTTGAAAGTGATGAATGGGTCTCTGGAATTATTGAAATAAATCTTTCTTATACAAAAACTCGATTTTGATGATGGATACCCATAAGACTGTGAGAACTATGTACTTGCCTAACGTGTCTGTCTATTGCCCTCTATTTCTACTTGTCACTACACGCAGTTCATTGCAATCACTGAGCAAATACAATGAGACTACTTAGGTAATGTATCACAAAGAATAAAACTTAGGCTCACGTGAGTAGCAGTAACAGTGCCCAATCAGGTACACCAATTGTTCACTCCGCAAGACTTGCCGGATAACTGAGTTCGACGCATCTCAACGCAGTTGAAGAAGGGTGACACCAGACGGAACTGCCGATTAGGATGGTCATATTCAGGCATCGTTTTTTCTTCAAATAACACCCTGCAACACATGTGGTGCCTCATCATATTCCCTCGGGTAACTGGGAAGGCGAGTTGTCCAACAGAGTCTTCCAAGCGTCAATGTTTTATCCTATTTCCCTGCCTATGACTGAGTCAGGCCCAAGTACCTCACAACAAACCTCTTTCGCGTAAAAATATATAAACATACTTTGTATCCGAATAGCTAGTAGGTTCTCTATGTATAGCTATACGTGACGAGTGTAACTTGTAGGCCGCTTCTAGTTCCGTGAGTAATTAATCCACAGAAGGGTTACGTGACAGCGCATCAGCTTGCCTTACCAGAACCATGTAGCCCAAAGCGTGGAGTAATTGATTCAATCTTCCCGCGACGTAAATATGTGCGACAAGGGTGGTCCGAAGATACTTTGAGTGGTTACTCTGCAATGGACCAGAACGAGTCGATAAGGACAAGGTAAAAGAAATATTATTTATGAATTTTATGTCGATAAAGAATTGTGCCAAGTGCTTCAAAATTGTTTGCCGCAATACGTGAAAGAATAGATGTTCCGTGGGAAATACGTCGACACGACGTTACCGTTGGCTACGAAAAAGAGAAAGCATAATAGGTTGCCCCGCTTCGCCTTTGACCTACATACGCTGTCTCTCTTTCGTGCTATCGGCGCCTCGGAATCGTCGACGCTACGCGTTGTACGTTCGCTGCCAGCCCCGCGCACGCGCCTATAGCAAGAGTTTACTGTATTGAAATCATCGAGTCAGATGGCAGCAGCAGCAGCTCAGAAGATTTATAGGGTAAGAAAGCATGAAAATTATACCCAATTCTAATGTTGAAATTATACTTATTTTTTAAAACTGTAATTATGTGGACTTTTTGCTGATAAAAGTGCGCCAAAATGTAACCCACTAAATATGATAAAATATTAAAGGTTTTAATAGCACGAAATTCGCCTTAATTTTTTTAATCATAATGTTAATTAAAAAGAATCTGTGCAAGATCGCGTTTGAACTCATTTTCATTAGAAGAATCTCACAAAAACGGTGGTAATAGTATTCTGAACATATTGTGAAAAAATAAGGAAATTTTTATGTTATTATATATTAGTGATTAACATACTGAGATGCCTACGCTATTACTTTAAAGTTCGTCGTTCAGATCGTTCTATTCCAATCGATCTCGACGTGGCCCGTTCGCTCTATTCGTCAAACGGTGCTTTTGTAGATGTGACCGCTTCAACCAATAATGTGTGCCCTGTCTTTAGGAATGTGCCCAAGTAGGTACCTTTTACAGAGACTGTTATCTTCCATCTCCAGCGAAAAATGGTAATATCTATCGATTGTTTTGAATCATTTCGTAGCCATTAGTCGTGCTGCGGTTACACCGGCTGAATAATTTGGCAATTTTAACACGATTTTCGAGGTTTCAGTTATGAAAACGTTACGGGCCAGAAAACACTTTCTCAGTCAGGTCACTTAGACCAGCTCCGAGCGCCGCACAGTGGGACGGATCGACATTTAAGTAGGCATTCACTTCATTTTTTACATATTTCATAATTTATTGATTATAATCTAAGATTACAGGTAATATGTTGTATAATAAATACAATAATCTTTTTTCTTCTCGTCGCTCTTTCTAACAATGGGACCCTTGATGTTGATTTCCATATATTTATATCCATATAAATCGGTCGAGGCTTATTAATAAATTATTTAGAACATCTTGATTTGTCATTTTTCGGCTGCTCTTTTTGCGTATAATTCGCAGTAGTTTTTGAAATTTTTATTTCGAACTTTCTGGGCTTCCTCTGTTAAATATTCTAAAAAAATGTTTAGATTTCCATTTCTTGAAAATGATCAGCTTTTTACATTGGAATAGTTTTAGTTAGCCTTTTTCTTCTAATGAAAAATATAAATATTTATATTCTATTGCCAAATTAAGATTTTTTGTTACCATTTTCGTATTTTTTTAAATTAAAAAAATTGTTCGTATTTGTTCGTAAATTCAAGCATACCTCTTAATTCTGGATAGATTCAATTTCACAAAATTCAATTATTTATATCCATCCACATCCGATCCTTTGAAATATTAATATTTTTCTGCACAAAAGCAGGTGCAAGTTAGGAAAACTATACTATTTTGCTTCAATTTTTTATTTTCAATAATAATTGTGCAAAATGAATGTTTTTAACTTCAAAATACTATAATTGAGTATAAGATAATCTGTAATAAAGCAGAAAGTTTATATATTTGTGTGTTTGTCTATCGCCTAAAAACTTACCAGCGGTACACTCTGGGGTCATGAAATGTACCCCAGCTCATTATGCCTGGCTAATTCAGATGAATGTGTCGATTTAAAAAATAAAATATATAGAATCTGTATCTAAATTCTGTGATCTAAAGCTAGTAATCATTAAATGATGAAATATGTAAAAAATGAAGTGAATGCCTACTTAAATGTCGATCCGTCCCACTGTGCGCCGGGCAGCACCGGCCCGCGCGTTCGGAGCTGCCAGCGAGCGCCGCATAGCAGTGATGCCCGAGCTTCGAGAATTTTAGGATGCTCTCTTTCAAATTGACGTCGCAAAGAGCTGTTCGGAATTTCCCGGCTCAGGTAAGCGAGCTTTTACGATCGGTTTACCACTCGCACCACATATTAAAAAATCATTGAAATCAGTGAGCTAGGCCCTCTTCGGTATAGCAACCAAACATTTATATTAACGAACACTTCATATTACAAAATAATTGTATATGTATGTACAAATGTGTACATAATATATATTTAATTACTTATTTATAATACTTTTCAAACAATTTGGTTATACACAGTAATCTGTAGCTGTAATATGTTGTGATTTCATTTACTGTTCAATTCTGTACAATCGTTACAAGAATCGGTTCTATAACCGCTTTGGAACTTATATAGAACCTAAAAAATCAAAGTTGTAGAACTATATAGGAACCGTAACTTAAACCAGGGCTGGGCAACTCGCGGCCCATGGGCCGCATGCGGCCCGTTCCCCGACTTGCCTGCTCTGCTGGGCCGCAGGAGAACGATCCCCACCATACTCTTTTAACTCCTACACTCTACACAGCCACACGGAGCTCTCGCTCCTACGTAGCTGATATTGCTGATGGTGGGAGAATCGGCTAACTGGTAACGGGGATTGTGCGGCCCGCGGCGGCGAGCAAGTTTTTTTAGGTTCTTTATAACAGTTATTCAGAATAAAGGTTCTTCATAACCCTTTCAAGAATCGAAATCTTTATAATAACGATTTCAAGCCCTGCCTTAAACTGTCCTGCAGGACAGGATGAGATTTGTGCTTACAAGTTACTCACATGATATTGGCCGCTTATTAATCCTCTTAGCAAATGCAAACGTGAGATACGTATGGACCGTGGGATCGGGTCAGTTTATACTTTAAACGTGTCCCAACCCTGCTGCACTCTCCTTCGTGATGTTAACGACGAGGCGTCTGAGCTCTCCGTGACCTGACTAAGAAGGTGTTTTCTGGTCAGTGACGTTTTCACAACTAACACCTCGAATAGTCGTGGTCACTTTACCCCACGTCTTTCAGGAAAGAACACGTGTAGCATTCATACCATATTCTTCTTGAAGTTGCCATTTTCAATTGTCTATTATTCATACTGTTGCGGAGTAGAGTGCACTGTCGCAGATAGCATCGCATTTATTGTTAACCTACATGTATAGTTTAATACATGGCACCATGGCGAACAACGAACACACGGAACCTAATAATGGGAGTCGAGAACCTACCGACGTATGTACACGTTTAACGGTTACTGCATATCTAGTAAATCGATATATTCCCCCCGTATCTCCATGAACAATTGATTGGTTAAACATATTGCGGCGGTATAAATATGTATAATCGCAGCACGGCTAATGGCTACGAAATGATTCAAAACAATCGATAGATGTTACCATTTTTCGCTTATAACGCTTTCATGCGTGTCTATTGAATCTCCCGAGCTATTTCAGTTTCGCCATGGAGAGGGAAGAGGTGGACAAACGATACTTGAAACGTAATAAGATGCTTTGTGGAAGCATAGGTGTATGGCCGTTTGACGGAGATATAAAGAAAAACTTAGCACGAACGTATGTGTACATTTTTGCTGTGTCGGGCTTATATGTGCAGGTACACATATTTTCCAGTAACGTTTATTTCCTTAAAGCCATCTTACTTACAGATTCCTTATTCTCGTTTAGTCTTAAATGACTGATTTACTATCCAGCGTACAAATACTGTGTGTTATCGAACTTGTCCAAACTCTTAATTTACCAGTGTCCGTGCTAATGTCACTTACAGGTGCTGAGGATCATACAACTTTACAGTACGGATGTCATAATAGAGCAAACACCCTTCTTTCTTGCGGGGATGGGAATTACAATGAAGCTCATTAATTACGGTGTGAACCATCAAAAGGTGAGGAGATATTTGTTCGTTATACTCATTTCTTCGGTTGTAGGCGAAATTAACTAAATTACAGTTGAAGGGCCTTGTTAATTCCGTATACGAGGATTGGAATGTAAACAGGACACCAGCCGAGATCGCAATTATGGACCGGTTTGGCAAAAGAGGAGTGCTGTTGACTATGATCTATGTGGGTAAGCCAAGTTACTTTCCTTTCCGTGAAACATCTCGGGAATGTTATTGAAAGTAGACCTACTTAAATAGTTACTTGTGACAGTTACTACGCGGAGAACAGTGTGACTGGTGTCGGCGTATTTTCACGCCGAGGAATATGCATACTGTCCATGATTTCGGCGTATTTACACGTTTCGATTTTCAGGAACAGTTTGCTTTGTACTCTTTTTACAAGACTTTCCCACCGAAGCGATCGCTCGGGAAGACCCGACCGATTTAAAGGGGCATTTCCCAAAACATTGCGCCTTTCAAAGCGCTAATAAGTAGGGTTTAACGGTTTTTAAAAACCGGGTTCTTTTTATAAATTTGTAAAATTCGAAAACCGGTTTTTAAATTTAAAAAACCGGTTTTATGTATTAGAATTTTAATATGTAAAAATTAATTAATTAGCTAACATTTTGCTTGGAAGTCGCCTCGGACACAAGCATATTTTAGTAAGTAACAGTTTACTGTAAAACTACTTAATCTTTATGAGTTCATATGTTCTGTAGAAAAATAGTAAATGAAATAAAGATTTATAATTTATATTTTGTACGAACTTTAGTTTGTTTTTTTTCATTTGATTTTGTATGCAGTGTATTTTATTGTGTTATATTGTAGATTTATTTATTTTTTTATTTGGTTTTGTATAGGTAGTGTAGGTATATTTTATTTTGATACATTATTGTAATTCCTTAAATATTAAGAAAAACTGTAAATTTTCGAAATAAGTACAAATACTTATTTACGATTTTGTTTATGTTTTCTGTGAAAATTCGAAAACCGGTTTAACCGGTTTTTTCAAAAGTTGCCTTTGTATAAACCCTATTAATGAGCATTCTATCTCCCACGGAGACAAGTGAAGGGTTCTTTTTACCCGACTGCGGCACGCCAAGGAGGCTCTAGACTCTAGAATGAAAAATATTGAAAAGCCCAAAAATTGTTGTATTTCAGGTGAAAACATTAATTTTGGGGAAAAGCATTTGTTAGTTTTTGGTGTTGCAAAATTGGATGTTTGCAAATAATTACTTCATTCCAGTTTCTACGATGACCACACTCATATAGATTAAGAAAAATTCTACGTGTTTTGAATCATGTTTGCCAGGATCAAACTTGTTTTTAACCCCCTCTTACTGCTACCATTAGACCTTTGAACAAAATTATTATTATTGCATACAGAAATTTAAACATATTTTTCAAATCTCGATTAACCCTCCGCATCCTGTGCCCAAGTCAATTTTGACCTACCGCTTGAGATCGCTAACGCACACAGTGACGGATCTGTATGTGTACAGTAATCCCCCGTTATGAGGTACTTTTTTCCTCCCGTTGACAGTCCGGGGACTATCCCCACCATTTCTTCGAAGTCTGCGGACGAGAGTGAGAGAACCGGACAACGAGCGAGAGGAAACGAAAGGGTCGACACAGCCGCTGGCCACGCGGAACCATGTCCGCAAGCCACTATGAGCCCGCCGCCAGCCCCGTTCGTCGGGCTCATAACGGGGGAGTACTGTATGTGAGTTGCACCCAAGCCATCATTTAGCTGTTGGGGGCGTCATAAAAACATAAACAGGACCCTTCCGGTGACTGCGTTGGAGCAACAATGGGAAGCTCGAGACAATACCATATTTTCCTTAGAGAAAACAAAATGGGCATACTACCTCTGCAGTCATACAGTTCTCCACCACGAGACCTTATACCGAGCAGTGGGGAGTGAGCATACCGTCAAGGACCCAATACCTGATCAGTTTAGGAAAATAAACCAATTAATAAGCTTATTATGATATAAATTTATTCTAACAAATTACTAAATAATTATGAAGTACTTTGAAATTTATACGCAAAATTTGATAGTTCATAGTAAAACGTGTGAAGGTGATCAGAAACTGCTCCCTTTGCATTTTTCACTTTCAAAGTTAAATTATAAAATAATTATTATTATGTGTGCACTTTTTTTAATACCAAATTAAAGATAAAACATAGATTTACTGAAATAACAAAAAATCTTTTAAATTTGGTTAAGTTTTCCCTTTACACGTTTAAAAACCCGCGGTACTTATTCTTAAGTGGTCAGGAACTGGGTCGTTGATGGTACTACAGTCGAGCTCGAGGGCGCATCGACTGCCCTAGGGCAGACTTCGTGTGCAACCCTGCTCTAGAGCAGGGGTGTCGAACTTTCCCACTCCGAGCCGCACCAGTCGGTCCCCCGGTCAGTCGGTTCCCCCACTTATTTTTCTCTAGGAATTTGCACGAGACCCGGCAGGGAGAGTTTATCAGAGTGAAGTAGGTGTGGAGGGGGCCGTTCTCCTACGGCTCTACGGAGCAGGCGAAGAGGAGAAGGAGCCACTGCGGCTCGCGAGCCGCTTTTTCGACACCCCTGATTTAAGGCCCATTCGGTCAATTAAAATCGTCATAATATTACTGTCCTATTTATGATAAATAATATTAAGCAGCTTATTGGCAGTACTTTTATTGTACTATTTAGAAATAAATTAGGTAAGTCTTGCTTTTGTCATTTTAGTTTGCTTCTTAAGCAGTCGAGTTTTTAAAATTTTTAAATTTTTCATTCTATTTCTTTCTCAGCGACCGGCATCTTCGGCACGGTTGTATTCATATCGTTTCCTACTGCGGCCACTGTGATAGGGTACTACAGCCCAAACAGAAACGGAACGGAGTATCGAGTTTACATTTTTCCGGCAGTTTATCCCTTCGACGAAGACAGATACTACACGTATATCTGGATACACATGGCGATTTCAATAGCCTTGACTGGATGGGGGTACACCGCCTGTGATACGTTGTACATGTACTGCGTGCAGCATGCGTGCGGATTGTTGGCAGTTGCTGGGTAAGTGGTTCGTAGCAATCGATATTTAATCAGAATACACGCGAAATAGTTGCGAGTTGGGGTGTCAACGTTAATGCTCGCAGATACCGTTTCAAGAATGCAGTCGAGAATTACGCTGACGACGAGAAGGAATCGGTTAAGACGATGGACACGGTGTACCAAAAAGTATGCTACTCGGTTCGCGGGCACAAACGCGCCATGAGGTCGGTGAAACTGTTTTGCAAATCTCTCGGTAGAAAATCTTTTCGAATGTTTAAGCAGATGACTGTTATTTGTTGAATGTGTATACTGTATGGTACGGTGTAAAAATAAACTTGGACACATGTTTCAATCAGTCGCGGCCTAATTGCATGGTTTCACGTTTCCGGTTACGTCTCATCCACCTTTAACAATGCAGCTTTATCCAGGATATCCATGAACTCCACTCGACTTATCTCGCAGCTATGGTCATACTAGTGATCGCTGCTTTCAGTATCACGCTAGTAAAGGTAAAGTGTTGATTCGTAGGAATGCGTATCGTATATTATTCTGTAATGACCGTGCAACGGATTGTTTGAGGTCAGACGTCGGTAACGAAGATAGGTTTTGAGTTCTACAAATACGCAGGATTTCTAGTGATTCAGCTGATTCATCTGTTTTTCCTGACTAGTCAGGGGCAGTTCGTACAAAATGCCTACGATGACATTTACGATGATATGTGAGTATTGAATTCAGTAGTGAGCCTATGTGAAGGAGGTGTTCAATTTTTGAGGGTTGATTGATCGTTCTGATGCTGTTTGAAGGTATGCGGGGGAGTGGTACAACAGTTCGTCCAGGACGCAATTGTTGTACCTACTAGCACTAAGAGGAACCCTAACTGCTCCGGCTTTGACAGCCGGTGGTC
Source organism: Andrena haemorrhoa (assembly GCA_910592295.1). NCBI lineage: Eukaryota > Metazoa > Arthropoda > Insecta > Hymenoptera > Andrenidae > Andrena > Andrena haemorrhoa. Next base: position 20,662,453 of record OU342943.1, read on the forward strand.
TTCTGCCGCTAACCCTGGACACCTTTGCAGAGGTAATTTGTTAACTGCTGCGAAGTGACGTTAATTAAATAGATAGATGACATACTTATATTTTACTCTCAGGTGTTGAAAGCATCCGTCTCGTACTTTACGGTATTGAAGTCCATATAAACGGCGGAACCCTTGAATTTACACGACAGTATGGGATGCATCTTATAAATGCATCCAACGAATATGGTTTAAAATCATATATGACTCATGTTATATTTGATTAAGATATCTAATTGCACTTGTACTAAATGTATACGAATGTTAGTAAAGAAAGTAGAATTAATATCATGCTTGCGAGAAGCACTGCATCTAGGCGAGCCTCGAATTAATTATTAACGGTGCGCGCTACGTAATACGAAACAGATGGGAAATTTGACGATGTATACAACTTGGATGCGACAGCAATGGAATTCTACGCAAATGAACGTGTTCGCGGGGAATGAAGTGCATTCGGTGATGTAGAGCGAGATTCGGTTAGGGCGCAGAGGACAAATCGGTACGGTCATTGCGTGGTTCGAACAGCAGTTACCGTGACGAAGCTTTGAAAATGATTTACTGCCACTGTACGAAATCGGACAATAAAATTCTGGTCAACGCGTACGACGTAGTAAAGCTATCCAAGATGGTTGTGCTCCTATGCCTGCCTTATTTTTCCATCATAGGTACAATTTTCTGAACACTGCGATGGTGCGACGGGAACAAGCACAGGAGGACGGACCTGCGGCCATGAATCTTTCGTGTCAGCTGTACAACTGTGTCTGCCTTAAAACCGTCAGTACCATTATTTGGATGTGACACAGAACCTTGCAGAGGGACCTTGAACATCTACACTACCCTTGCATAATGTTGACAACAGGGGCGGATTTAGGATTTTCGGGAGAGGGGGGGGGGGGCAGTGGCGAATCCAAGATTTTCTTGAGAGGGAGGGAGCATAGGTATGAGTAGTGATCGGACCAATACCAAATCAATACTATCGATACCAGCCCGGAAATTATGATGCGGTATCGAATAGTATCTATAAGACGTACCTAGGTATGAGAAATTTGATACCCGTTTGATACTTTTATAAAAGTATCGATAACCGTTTGATACCTCTATGAAGGTATCGATACCTGTTTGATACCTAACGAAAGTATCGATACCTATTTAGGTGAAATCAGACGGCGCGTGGCTCGGCGAACTTGCTCGGCTCGTTTTGCTCGGCAAGTCGGCTTGGCGAGCCTGGGTGAGCCGAGCCATGACCGATCAGACGGCGCGTGGCTTGGCGAGCCACGACCGATCAGACGGCGCGTGGCTCGGCGATTCACGCGCAAAGTTCGCCGAGCCACGCGCCGTCTGATTTCACCTTTTGATACCTCTATGAAGGGATCGATACCCGTTCGATCCGAAAGTATTGGTACCCATTTGATATACACGGCATACAGTGTTGACGGCACAAGTATATACAATTCAAAAATACAAGCAATAACCTTTGCGCCGTTGAGACGGTCGCGGTTGCAATACAAGAAATAGAGAGCTTTGTGTCAAATTTTGAGAAATGTGTCAAATTTTTATAGGAAATTTCATAATGACTTAAAAATAGTAGGAAAAATTAAAATTTTAACTAAGTATATTAAATCGTCGAACTATAGTAAAACGGTATAATATTATGTGAATTTTATATGAATTTTGTTAAATTTTATATTCTAAGCGTTGATATTTAATTCAAAACTATTATGGAATAAAATTATATTATACACAAAATGTGTATAAAATGCATATTTCTATAACATGTATATAATATGTATATATATTGTACAAAAATTTATAAAATAAGTACTGATTGCATATTCATAAAACCGAATAAAATGTATAACACATTTGCATTGTACGAAAGTTGTTTAAAATATAAAATGTATTTATGTATTGTACGAAAATTTAGAAAATAACTACTACTTGTATTTTTATAAAAATGAATATATTTTTCTAATGAGAAGACATCACTAGGATTATTGTATTACTATATCGTTGTATGTAATACATTTTTTGTAATTCTTTTTACGTCATTTTGAAATGCTAGTTAAAATTTTAATTTTTCCTACTATTTTTAAGTCATTAGTGAAATTTCCTATAAAAATTTGACACATGTGGTACTTTCGCCCTAAAGCGCCCAACATGCTTCCCAGCGACGTTACTGTCTCCTCGGAGAGAGGGTTGTAGGAGTCGACCCACCTTAGCTGAAGGCGCACCGGTGGAGGGAGAACCGAAACATCTGTTTTAGGAGTGCATTTCCCCTACTTGGGAAGGCCTGATCTAGCCGATGCCAAGTGTGCACTCTCCCCGCTCGCTCGCTCGCCACTCGCACCGCATCCCCTCTCTCCAGAACCTCCGCTTCCACTCGTCTCCCCTTCCACTCTCATCCCCTCACTCACGCCTCGATTCCATCTCTCCTTTCCTCAATCTTTCTCATCCATTCCTCCCCTTCCCCCCATCATCCAACACCCCTCCCAACATCTCCTGCCACCCCCTCTCTTCTCCCCACCCCATACATACCTCCCACGCGTGTTCCCAAGTCTCTTCCCCCCCTCTACACACCCTACATCTCCTCTTTTCTTCTTCTTCCCAGTACCTTCCCCCCTCTCCTCTTAGCCCCCCACCTTCCATCACTCCTTCCATTTGCTCCAGTGTCCAGCCCCTTTCTTCGTAAAACTCTTTCCTTTCCTCTTCCCACCCGTCCAAAACCTTTCCCCTCCTAAGCCACCCCTTCATTTCTTCCCAACACCTCCTCGCCAGCTCTCCCCCTTGCCCCTCTTTCAGCTTTCTTTCGAACCCCCACGCCCTCATCCCTGCCCTTCCCTTCAGCATCCCCCTTTGCACCTCCTCCCTTATCATATAGCCCGGCGTACCTCTTTCCACCCCCAGCACCCACTTCAAGAACCTGTCTTGCAATCTTTCCACCTTCTCCCTCTCCCTCCACCCCCACACTTCCGCTCCGTACCCCACCAACTTATCAAATAGCCATAACCTCCTTTCCCAATCTTTCCCAAACATCCTTTCCCGATCCCCCATAACTTCCCCATCACCGCCGCCCCTTTTCTCACCCTCTCCCCCACCTGCTCTTCCTGCCCTTCCCCATCACCGTGTACCCCAGGTACTTGAAACTCCTCACCTCTTCAATCTCCTTTCCCTTCCATCTCCAAGTCACCCTCTTCCATCTCCCCCCTCCCCTTCTACACCTCATCACCTTAGTTTTTTCTACATTTACTTCTAGTCCCTTCCCATCTACATACCTCTCCAATTTCCCCATCAGCCCCTTCATCCCCTCCTCATCCTCCGCCAACACCGCCACGTCGTCGGCATACGCCAACGTGTAAACTCCCCCCCCCCCCCAGCTTCACTCTCCCTCATCCTCCTTTCCTCAGCTCGTCCTCGATATCTGCTATGAGCAAGGTGAAGAGGCTCGGACTCAGTGGGCACCCCTGTCTCACCCCTCTCGCCGTCCAGAACCTTTCCCCCCCCCCCCCCCCCCCCCCCACCGCACCCTACACGTCGTTTCCCTTAGAACCTCCTCACACCGCACCACCAGCTGCTGCCTCACCCCCCCTCCCCTCATTGCCCTCACCAGCACCTCCCTATCCACCGAGTCGAACGCCGCCTTCATGTCTATGAACAGCACCACCATGTTCTTCCCACTTGCCTGTTTACTAAATAATGTAGCACATACGCATTGTCCATACACCCCACCCCCCTCCTAAACCCCGTTTGACCCGGTGGCAACAGTCCCTTCCCCTCCACCTCCACTCTTAATCTCTCCGCCAAAACAGACGCGTATACCTTATACGCTGTCTGTGTTTACCTAATCTATTGGTACTATTTCCAAAAGGATGAAACAAAAATTATAGAAATTGGAATAACCGTCATTGGGCAAAACTCTAACGCGCGTGTCAGTCCTCACCGCCTCAATACTCCGATCCTCGGCGGCTCGAACGTGCGACAGAAAATTATTCAACGGCGAATAAAGTTAAAGTTAAAGTTGAAAACTTGATTAGGCGCTGAAGTTGAAGCGCTCCACGAATACAAAAATTATCGTTATTCAATGAATAAAGATAACCTAGGTTATCTCTAAAAGAAGGTTCAATGCGGAGCGCTCTGCTCACCATTTGAGTCACAAAAGTCTTTTAGTGACCTAAAAATACTTGGATTCTGCGGGTGTATTTTGTCGACTTTTGCTGTACTTTGGACACTCATATTATTAGATATCAACACAATCTCGTTGAACCATGAGCAGAACGCTCCGCATTGAACCTTCTTCTTTCGAATGAGTCCTAGCCCAGCCCAAAATCTGCTCATATGAGGACGAAACACGAAAAATCCCAAACCCATGTTTCGGGCCAGATTGTGTCGGTATACAGCGCGCTGCATTACCCGTGTCTACCCCCTTAATATTAAATAATTAAATGTGAGAGAAATATTGTGGCGACATTATTTCGACGGCATTCTTGCTTGGGTTGACGTTGCCTCTGCTAACAGAGGAAACGTTCAGCGACAGAAAACAAAACACTTTACGGACTGTGGAGACGCCCTGCTACGGCAGCAAGGCGACAATTCGTCTTTTAGCAAAGACTGCGAAAGGTCGGCTCGGTCTCTTAACACGAATCAGAACACGCAAATAACGGAGAGATGACACAGTCTGCTAATTTGTTCTAAAATAAAACACTTTTATGACGCACTAGCAAAGACAAAACTCCCTCCGACTGTTCGACATAAGCACTAATTAAGCAAAATAAAAGAACCGAGCGGCTTGAAACAATCGAGCAGCTCGGGCGATCCGAGTACTTACATAGGTCGTACAGTGGCTCACAGCCATAATCGTACACTCTTTAAAATCGCATAACATTTTTAAAATTGCTCCGAACGACTTGAGTTTTTTTGAGACGCTAGAATGATTAGTTTACTAAGTGACGTGTTTCGTCGATTTGAAAAAAATCGCAACTGGTCGGAATAGCAAAAAAAAGTAGTAAAGGTCGTTTTTCAACTTTTCTTCTGAGCCTATAATGAAAATTCAAAAAATCCATTTGTCGATTTAAGTAAGTTGAATACATGCTGAAAATTGCATCAAAATCGGTTAACGTTGCTCTGAGCTACAACGTTTAAAGATCGCAGAATAAGGTCGACAATCGCAAAATTCCCGAAATCAGCGATTTTTCCCTTGAGGGGGGGGGGGGGGCGCCGGGGCTCTGGATCCGCCACTGGTTGACAAGAATGAGTTCGTGTTGGTGTATGTTCCAGAGGGGGGAATGAATGTTTAAGAGTGGCGGTAGAATGGGTCACTGTAATTTCACGGGAGGTGAAGAACTTATACGTAGGTCAGTATACGTTCAAAGAAACATCATACGAAATCAAATACCGATCGTCAAATCAGCAGCAAGTTAACACGTTCAAGGTTCAAGAAACAATGAACCACTGGTGAGTATAGACTAGATCTGTTACTTTTTGACCCGTCGGGTACCCGGCTACCCGAAACAATTTCAAGCAATTGCATGTTTTATTGTCCGTGGTATTGTTTGATGTTAGCTAAAAATGGTCGAACAATACCACATTCAATGGCTTGAAGTTGTTCCGGGTAGCCAGGTACCCGACGGGTCAAAAAGTAACAGCTCTAATTCCACTAGATCTCGACGTGCCCCGTTCGCTCTCTTCGTCACGCGGTGCTATAGTTATTAGTAGATGTGACCGCTTCAGCCAATAACGAAAATATGTGTGCCCCGTCTTTAAGATGCCCAAGTAGGTACCTTTTACAGAGACTCTTATCTTCCTTTTTGAATCGTTCGCGATTGTAGACAACGATTTGCCCGATTTGAATTCCGCTCCTAAACACTGCCATCTATCACAAGTTGTTGAAACTTTAAAACCTTCCTAACGAAACTGTTTTAGCTCTCACTGCAGTCCATCATTTCGAGCGATAAGGAAGGAAATGTTTCGCGACCAGATGCATTTGTCAATCAGAACGGTAATGCAGGAAATACGGTTATATGTACGGTGTTTAGAGGGCGACTTGTTCTTAAGGGGATAGTCACGGGTAATGCAGTGCGCTGTATACCGACACAATCTGGCCCGAAACCACAGACTATATAGAGTCTATCTGTCACTTGAAAGCAATGCAAGCGTATCTCTAAAATATGCGAAAGAAATTGTAATGGGATATGTGTTGAAAGATCGACGAGAATCTGTCTTACGCGTGCATGTTAACCCTTTGGACTTATAGTAAAGTGGAAAAATTCTAGTAGTCTTTTACCTTATACTGCAATCACAGCCCAAAGGGTTAGTATACCAAAGCATAGTCTGTTATGCTTCTTCTGCAAAAACTAAATGTAGAGTGGTGTGTGTGGTGTGAAATTTAGAAAATTAAGCCAGGCACGTCTAGTTTTAAGCGCATCATCGAAACATTCGTCGAGGAATTCGCCGAGGGATTCGTCGAGGGATTCGCCATGGTTTTTTTCTGGTGAATTCTTTAATAAAGATGGGTTTGCCTGATTTATTTTATTTCATGCATTTCTTCTATGGGTTTGCATCATTTATTCAATTTTATGTATTTTCTTAGTTTCCTCCCAAGGCTATTATATCATTACTAATATAACATATTTGATTATTTCAGCTTTTGAGTTTGAGGTTCTCCCTTCCGCAGAGAAGGGAGACAGTAAAATCATATATTTAAAACAAAATAGTGAAAAGTGGCAGTGAAAAGTGGCAGTGAAAAGTGGCAGTGAAAAGGGGTAGTGAAAAGTGACAGTGAAAAGTGATAGTGAAAAGTGTATTATAACATGAAGTATTTAAGGCCCCATGTAAAATTGTGAAGTAGTCACTAAATCATTAGCTTTGTTGCTCGTTTGTTGGCTCCTCATCCGTGATGAGGAGGTCGCCGCTTGTTCCGTTTCCGGAAGCAAGCGACTGAGCATGGAATTGGTATGTGTGGATCGGTTTCATCCCTTGGTGTCCTTGTCCAAAGGGAAAAGTTTCGGGCGTAGGGGGTGTACCTTTTGGTATCAGTCGCATCGGTGCAACAGGAATCGTCTGGGAGGCGCCGAGCGCTTTTCTCTTTCGACTCGGACATTAGGGTGGTAGGAACTGCGCCATTCAGTACTTCTTTCATGCTTACCCTTGGTCTTTCCTTATTTCCTGAATTTCTTTTAATCGAGTGATTGGCAGTTCCCTAGATTTCCATCTATCTCTTTGGTTTAATAGGGTTTCATGTACAGGGAGATCGATGGAACTTTGATTCCATCTATCTCTCTACGGGTCTCGAAACGCAGCAACCTCCACGTGGTGAGACCTGGTAATCGGTGAGAACCGAGCTGATAGCTGTGATTGTTAAATATTCTAATTACATATAAGAATTTCTTTAACTTGCAATACTATGGTAGAATGTAAGAATAAAATATGTAACTTGAAATGTTGTTCGATTGTTCTTACTGGACCCCAGTACACGAGTACAGTGTTAAGGGGGGAGACCACTGTAAAAAATCTGAAAAATCGATTTTTTCTTTTTTACATTTTCTGAAAGACGCACATTTCAAGAATGCTGTCTCCAAATTTTATGAAGAAATTCGCAAAATTGACGGAGATATAGTATTTTCTGTGAAGCGGGGTCAAACGCGCGACTGAGCCGCGCGGAACATTGAACGCGTTTTCCTCAGAATGACATTTTTCAACCGCGTTGACAGTCTACAGAGAAAACTATACGTCCAATTAACATGATCGAGGACATTTATTGTACGGAAAAGCCGTCTCTATTACTTGACGATCAGTTTTTTTTAATTAACGACATCCTTATATTTTTTTATCAACATTTTCCTAACTTTGTACCCCGAAAACATGATTTTATTTTCAGTGGTCCGCCATTTTGTAATTCCTTGCGATTTTGACTTTTTTTGATCGTCACGTAATAGAGGCAGGCTTCTAGTTTCTAAATATTATTGTGTTTTTGAATTCGGATTAACCATATGGCCGGGGCACTGTCAACGCGACTAGCATGTTTTTGCCGCAGCGCAAATTTTGACGAAGAGTATACAGGACACGGATTTATGAATTTGATTGAAAAATTTGATTTTGTTTACCCTTCCATATGTACATATTAACATACTAAGCAATAAATTGATTTGCTTGCATTGTTTGGTTGAAATAAATTCCCAAAAACACCCTTATTTTTCGGACGATTAAATTCGGAAAAATCAATTTTTTATATTTTACATTTTCTGAAAGACGTACATTTCAAGAATGCTGTCTCCAAATTTTATGAAGAAATTCGCAAAATTGACGGAGATATAGTATTTTCTGTGAAGCGGGGTCAAACGCGCGACTGAGCCGCGCGGAACATTGAACGCGTTTTCCTCAGAATGACATTTTTCAACCGCGTTGACAGTCTACAGAGAAAACTATACGTCCAATTAACATGGTCAAGGACATTTCTTGTACGGAAAACCCGTGGCTATTACGTGACGATCAGTTTTTTTCAAATTTCGACCTGCTTCTATTTTTTTTATTAACATTTCCCCAATTTTGTACCCCGAAAACGTGATTTTTTTTTTCAGTGGTCCGCCATTTTGTAATTTTTTACAATTTTGACTTTTTTTGATCGTCACGTAATAGAGGCAGGCTTCTAGTTTCTGAATATTATTGTGTTCTTGAATTCGGATTAACCATATGGCCTGGGCACTGTCAACGCGACTAGCATGTTTTTGCCGCAAGTCCAAATTTTGACGAAGAGTATACAGGAAACGAATTTATGAATTTGATTGAAAAAAAAATTTTCTTACCCTTCGATATGTACACTATTAACTATACTGAGCAATATATTGATTTACTTGCGTTGTTTGGTTGAAATAAATTCCCGAAAACACCCTTACATTTCGGACCGTTACAGTGGTCTCCCCCCTTAAGATAGAAGGATAAGTGCAAGTTGGAATATTTCAGCGACATACTCGAACTCATGGGTTTTTGACCATTTTTAAAGTCCTCTCTGCTTCAGCATCTCATTGAAATATACAAAGTTACAATTCCTTGGCGAGGTTTTCCACGTTACATCATGAAAGCATGTGTCCCACAAATAATGTGGTTTATATAAATTTTATGTAACATAAATTTATTTTGTGTTAAATAAATCCAAATAGGACGGCAAGGTTAAAAGGCGTATGTGTTCTTATTTTGTTGTGATCGGGGATTGTAACCGCCGCCTAACCCTAACCCGAATCCGGTTAACCGAGGGAAGGTTACTGTAACCCCGAAGGAACGGCTCCCAAAAAGTACAGAGAGCCAGTTAACCCGCTTAGAGCGGGTTACAAGTGACATAAGACATTCTACGTCCAAAATCCAACTATGGTCATTCGTTCACCGTTGCAATGCAACTGCAATTTTAACAAGAACCGGGTTGCATGCAATGCCGTCAAACACTTGCAGGGTTTTGTTTCTCGGTCTAATTTTTAATCTCTCGAAGAAAAATGTGACGAATTTTCTTGAGTTATACCCACGACATTACATGCAAATTGTTTCTTGGTCAAATTGTATCATCGTGGTGGATAAATGGCCTATAACAAATGTCGTAACAACTCTGTAGAAGTTCGAAAGGGAAATTATTTATTTAAAATAAAAATAATAATTTGTAACACAACTATTATATACGAAATTCAAAGAATATTGTCATTTTTTTCAAATTTAGAAACATGTCACCCTCGAGGAGAAATTTGCAAAATAAAAATTTCAAGGCAAAACCTTCTACGGCAATATAACACGTTCCGACGAGAGGAATTCGCTTGTATGTAGAATAACGGTCAACATTCACATTGCAGCTGTTTGATAAAATGTTAGTTCCGAAATATACGTCTGGAAAACGTATATAATTGTCGAGGAAGCATTACAGAAAGGGATTAAGTGCAGCGTCGAGGTGTCGATGTGCGCGCCGGCCGAGGCTTTGCTCACGTCTGGCAAGGTGTTAGTTCTGCGATTTTCGTCTGGCAATTGTGTATTAGTGTTAAAGGGATTCTAACTTAAAGTTCAAAAAAAGAAACAGCCATTTATCTATGACGTAAATGATCATTGTAAATGCAATTTTATGAACGTCTGGCACCCCTTAAGTTCTAATAAAAACGTCTGGCAACATTTTTTTATAACTTACCATTATGTTATTAATTACCACACAAAAAATCAGCCGTTAAAAAATGACGTGATTTTACTGTTTTTTTCGCACTTTCAACGTACGCCCACGCGTCGTTGTTCTAACGCCCGACTGCCAGACGATGGTTTCCGTTATCGTCTGCATACATGATTTCATAAAATAAGAATTATTTCCATTAAAACATGACGTAAGAAAAATGTTCACTGGCTCTCGGTCTAATAGGTCTATCCTATAGGTACCTGGTCTGTGCCGAAACCACAGACCAGGCACAGACGAGGTATAGAATTCTATTTTTTAGGATCAAGTGATTTACCATCATGACCGCATTTCTACTCACCAAAATTTTAGTAACATAACTCTATTTCTATTTGAAGGCATTTTAGTTTTGGTTTATCATTATTTTATGCTTTACTGTTGTGTTGTAAAACGTCTCCATAAAAGATGTAACTTATTTTACCCTAAAAAGACAACATATTATGTGAGCAGAAATTGGTGGGACATTCCATGCGAATTCGGACAGATTTCGGAGCAAGTTTTCGTAGATTGCTGAAATTTGAATATGTTGTAGTCTTTAGTGATATTTAAGCGTACCTCAAAGGATTTTTCAAAATTTTGAAAAATGTCGATTTTACAGCCATCTGAAGTTACCTAAGTGCTAACTTTTTTTTCAAAACATTATAGCTATGGAAGTAGTATACGGATGGAGATGAGCTTTACGGTGCTTATAGGGAAGACATTGAAGTTTTAAGAAAAAATTATTTCAGTTTAAAAAAAAATTTGGACCATTTTTGTGCAATTATTTTAAACAAATGCAGCGATTTTAAAAATCTGAAAAGGAGGAGAATATAGTTCTATCCTTCGTCTTGATGAACAAATTTTAAAAAATAAGAACATTTTAAAATTGGCCCTGTAAAAATTGCCGAAATTTGACGCTCCGTCGAGGCGCACCGGCTCGACTGGTCGGGCCGTGCGGTACTCGCAGCGGCCAAGCGGCTATACCTGATATTCTTATACAGGATTATCGAAAATGGTAAGTATTTGAAAAAGTCTGAAGGAGGAAAACTCTTACTGTTTTTTATATCCAACATAATACGGTACCTCAATTTTTGGTGTTCGCAATATTTTCTTTAAAACGAGGGTGACTTTCAGTTTTTTAAATGGAATGCTATAGGTATATTTGATTACCCAATATGAAAGCGACTGTCAAGACAAATTCGACCATATGGTATACTATGACCTTCAAGGCCACACAAGGTTAGGAATGAAAGAAAGAAACTCAATCTACTAGATAGATAGTTCAATATATTTACTTCATTCCAACTCTGCTGCACTCTCCTTCCTGGTGATAGCGACGAGGCGTCTCAGCTCTCCGTGACCTGGCTAAGAAGGTGTTTTCTGGCCAGTGACGTTTTCACAACTGAAACCTCGAATAGTCGTGGTCACTTTACCCCACGTCTTTCAGGAAAGAACACGTGTAGCATTCATACCATATTCTTCTTGAAGTTGCCATTTTCAATTGTCTATTATTCATACTGTTGCGGAGTAGAGTGCACTGTCACAGATAGCATCGCATTTATTGTTAACCTACATGTATAGTTTAATACATGGCACCATGGCGAACAACGAACACACGGAACCTAATAATGGGAGTCGAGAACCTACCGACGTATGTACACGTTTAACGGTTACGGCATACGTAGTAGATCGATATATTCCCCCCGTATCTCCGTGAAGAATAGATTGGTCAAATATATTGCGGCGGTATAAATATGTATAATCGCAGCACGACTAATGGCTACGAAATGATTCAAAACAATCGATAGATATTACCATTTTTAGCTTATAACGCTTTCGAGCGTGTCTACTGAATCTCCCGAGCTATTCCAGTTTCGCCATGGAGAGGGAAGAGGTGGACAAACGGTACTTGAACCGTAATAAGGTGCTTTGTCGTTTCGCAGGTGTATGGCCGTATCAGTCAAATATAAGCAAACACATAGTACGAACGTTCCCGTACGCTCTTGGTCTGTCGTCTATGTATACGCAGGTACACATCAGTTACTGTAACGTTTATTTCCTTAAAACCATCTTACTTAAACATTCCTTCTTCTCATTTAATCTTGTTAATTGAGTAATATACAATCCAGTGTAAAAATACTGTGTGTGCTTTGGAACCTGTCCGAACTCTTAATTTACTAAGTAGTTACCCTGCTAACGTCATTCACAGTTTGCGAGGATCGTAGTATTTTTCAGTCCGGATATCCTGATAGAGCAATGCGCCTTCCTTCTTGCAGTTTTTGGAATTTTCATGAAGCTCGTTAATTACAGTGTGAACCATGAAAAGGTGGGGAGATATTTGTCCACTGTAGGTACTCATTTCTTCGGTTGTAGACGAAATTAACGACATTACAGTTGCAGGGCCTTGTTAATGGCATGTACAGCGATTGGGGTATAAACAGGCCACCAGCCGAGACCGAAATTATGGACGTTTATGGCAAGAGAGGAGTGCTAATTACATTAGCCTATTTATGTAAGATAAGTTACTTTCATTTCTTTGGAACATCGCCGGAATGTTATTCGAAATAGACCTATGCAGTTACATGTGACAGTTGCTCCTCATCAGAATTATTTCCGGTGGTTAACAGTTTCAGTGGCGTCGGCGTGTTTCTAGGTCGAGTAATCTGCACAAGGTTTCCGTGTATTTTCACGTCCCGATTTTCTGGGACAGTTTGCCTTGTACGCTTTTGTACAAGACTTTCCCGCTGAAGTAATCGCTCGGGAAAGCCCGCCCGACTAAATGGGGCATTTCCCAAAGCTTTGCGCCATTCCAACCGCTAATAAGCATTCTCTATCTCCCACTGACAATGAGACAAGCGTTGTGTCCATTTTACTAATTCTTTCCTAGCGACAGCCATGTTCGGCACGATTTCGTTTATATTCGTACCTACTGCGGCCGGTATCATGGAGTACTTCGCCCGAACTGAAAACGGAACGGTGCAGCGATACTACATGTACCCGGCGTATTATCCCTTTGACGAAGACAAATACTTCATATATTTCTGGACGCACATGGTGCTTGTAATAGTGGCGATCGCAATAGTGTATAGTGCCTGTGATAGTTTATACATGTTCAGCGTGCAGCATGCGTGCGGATTGCTGGCAGTTTCTGGGTAAGTAATTCGTAGCAATCGACTTTTAGTCAGAGTTCACGCGAAATCAGTGTTAATGCCCGTAGATACCGTTTCAAGAGTGCAATCGAGAAACACGCATACGACGAGAAGGAAACGGTTAAGACGATGGACATGGTGTACCAAAAAGTATGCTTCTCGATTCGCGGGCACAAACGCGCTCTGAGGTCGGTGACATTGTTTTGAAAGTTTCTCGGTAGAAAATCTTTTCGAATGTTCAAGCAGATGAAAGTTATTTGTGGAATGTGCATAGTATAGGGAAATATGGACTTGGACATAATATGTTGCAATCGGTCGCGGTCTCGTCGTGATACTTTCAATCAGATTAAACGAATTGTACGCTTTCATGTTCCCTGTTACGTCTCGTCCACCTTTAACGACGCAGATTTATCCAGGATATCCACGAACTGCACTCCACTTATCTGGCAGTTTCAGTCGTAGTAATAATCACTGCGTTCAGTGTCACGCTAGTAAAGGTAAAGTGTTGATTCGTAGGAATGCATATTGTATATTATTACGTGAAACTTTCTGTAATGACCGTGCAACGGATTGTTTGAGGTCAGACGTCGGTAACGGAGATCGGTGTTGAGTTCTACAAATACTTCGGATTTCTAGTGGTTCAGTTAATTCACCTGTTTTTCCTGACCAGTCAGGGGCAGTTCGTGCAAAATGCCTACGATCAAGTTTACAATGAAATGTGAATATTGAATTCAGTAGCGAGCCTATGTGAACGGGACTTTCAATTTGTTGGGGTTGCGTGATCGTTCTGATGCTGTTTGCAGGTACGAGGGGCAGTGGTACAACTGTTCGCGCAAGACGCAAATGTTGTACCTACTAGCATTAAGGGGAGCCCTAACTGCTCCCGTTTTGTCAGCCGGGGGTCTTCTGCCACTAACCCTGGAAACCTTTGCAGAGGTAATTTGTTAACAGCTACGAAGCGGCGTTAAATAGACAGATGACATATTTATATTTTACTCGCAGGTGTTGAAAGCATCCGTCTCGTATTTTACGGTATTGAAGTCCCAATAAACGGCGGAACATCTTATGAATGTATCATACGAATACATTTTAAAATCATATACATATGACTCGTGTTATATTTAGTTAAGATAATTAATTTCATCTGTACTAAATGTATAAGAATGCTAGTAAAGAGAGTAAGAGAAGTAATATCATCCTACACTTGCAAGAAGAACTGCATCTACGAGAGACTCGAATTAATTATTAGCAGTACGCGTTGCATAATACGGAATAGATGGGACGATGTATACAACTTCGATGCTATAGCAATGGAATTCTTACGCAAAGTAACGAGTCCGCGGGAAATGAAGTGCCTACATTCGGTGCCGTAGAACGAGATTCGATTAGGGCGCAGATGAAAAATCGATACGAGCATTGGTGGTCCGAACAGCAGTTACCGTGACGAAGCTTTGAAAATGATTTGCTGCCACTGTACGAAATCGGACAAGAAAATTCTGGCCAACGTGTACGAAGTAGTAAAGCTATCCAAGATTGTTGTAATTCTGTGCTGGTCTTATTTTTCCCTCGTAGATACAATTTTCTGAACACCACGGTGGTGCGACGGGAACAAGCACAGGACGACAGACCTGCGGACATGAATCTTTCATGTCAGCTGTACAACTGTGTCTGCCTTAAAACCGTCAGTACCATTATTTGGATGTGACACAGAACCTTGCAGAGGGACCTTGTACATCTACACTACCCATACACAATGTTGGCAAGAGTGAGTACGTGTTGGTGTATGTTTCAGAGGGGGAATGAATCTTTAAGAGTGGCAGTAGAATAGTTCACTGTAATTTCCCGGGAGGAGGAGAACTTCTACCTGGGTCAGTATACGTTCAAAGAAGCATCGTTCAAAATCAAACATCCATCGTCAAGTAAGCAGCAAGTTAACACGTTCAAGGTTCAAGAAACAGGAGTGCAACAGAAATTATACTACACAGGGATATTTCCCGAAGAAACAATGAACCACTGGTAAGTACAGTAAATCCCCGTTAGGAGCCCGTTTTTACATCCCGTTGACAGCCCGGCGGCTATCCCCACCATTTCTTGGATGTCTGCGAACGAAAGAGAGAGAACCCGACAACGAGGGAGAGAAAACGAAAAAGTCGACACAGTCACTGGCCGCGCGTCAGTTACACCCCCTTAGATTGAATTTGGGCAGCAAACAAAAATTACATTGTAATCGGGAGGAAATTCCCTACATATTCACAAAGTTTCAGAATTTTTTAAATTTCCGGGTGCGGGATGTTCCCTCCTTAGTTCTCCTCAGCGGCTGATAATTGTTCATGGACGTGGGAAACATGGTTTTGTAAATGGTACGGACCTTATTTTCAAATCCCGTACCGCTAAAAGATACTACCATAGTCAAATGCACTCTGAAAAATTAAAAAAATGATTGAAAGAAAGACTATTACCGACTATTTATACAAATTCGGTAACTGTAATGAACTATGCTATTTACCACTCTGTGCAAGTAAATAAACCAGCGGCAAAATACAGTAGGATAGGCGATGTAATGGAGTGGTTAAGGTGCAACAATATTCAATGTAGGTACCTACTGCAACAATGACCAAATGCATCTGATACAGTGTAATAAAAATGCTGAAAAATTAAACAAAATAGATGAGCTGATAAAATCACACGGCCATAACGTATTGAGACTACCACTATGTATGCGGGATCTAAACCCAACGGAATTGGCGTTTGCGCTATTGAAGAGGAAGATTCGAGAAATAAATAAAATTTAGAAACATTTACACGAAAATGTATGAACGAAATTACACAAAGCCAAAGGAATAACGTTTGTAATCGTGTGAAGAGAGTAGAACGAGAATATTTGAGAAAAGACATTGAATTCAATATTAAAATCAGCGAGTCAAATGACATCCGCATCAGCTCAGAACATTTATTGAGTAAGAAAGTATGAAAATTACCTATACCCAATCTTAATTTTAAAATTATACTTGCTCTCTGAAAACTATAATTATTTAGTGTTTATGCTGATAAAATTGAGCCCGAATGTGACCCTCTAAATATGATAAAATATTATGTTTAATAGTACGAAATTCATAATATTAATTAAAAAACTGCGAGATCACGTTTCGACTCATTTTTATCAGAAGAATATCTCAAAACCAGTTGTAATAAGGAAATATTTAAATTATTATATATTAATGGTTAACATTCTGAGATGCTTACGCTATTACTTTAAAGTTCCTCGGCCAGATCGTCCTATTCGAGGTGATTGTAAGCAACGATTTACCCGATTCGAATTTCGCTCCTAAACGCTGCCATCTACCACAAGTTGCTGGAACTTTGAAACCTTCCTAACCATATGTTCCTAACGAAACTGCTTCAGCTATCACTGCAGTCCCATCATTTTGGGCGATAAGGAAGGAAATGTTTCGCGACATTTCACAGAATATTCACCACAGACCAGGTATAGGATAGACTTAGTAATTTATTAAACGCAAACTAAATTTATTTAACATCAAAATTTATATAAACAACAACATTATTTGTGGAAGACATGCTTTCACGGTGTAAAGTGGAATACTTCGCTAAAGAATTGTACCTTGGTATATTCAATAACGTGCTGGAGCAGAGAGGACTTTAAAAATCGTCAAAAACCCATTAGTTCCAGTATCTCGCTGAAATATTCCAACTTGCAGTTATTCTTTTATCTTAACACTGTACTCGTGTTCTGGGGTCCGGTATGTACAATCAAACAACATTCCAAGTTATATTGTACCATAGTATTGCAAGTTAAAGAAATTCTTATATCCGACTAGAATATTTGACAATCGCAGCAGCTATCGGCTCGGTTTTCACCGATTACCAGGTCTCACCACGAGGAGGTTGCTGCGTTTCGAGACCCGTAGAGAGATAGATGGAATCAAAGTTCCATTGATCTCCCTGTACATAAAACCCTACTAAACCAAAGAGATGGATGGCGACAAAGCTCCATCGATCCGTTCGGTTTAGATGTAGAATCTAGGGAACTGCCAAGTAATCACTCGATTAAAAGAAATTCAGGAAAGAAGGAAAGACCAAGGGTAAGCATGAAAGGAGTACTGAGTGGCGCAGTTCCTACCACCCTAATGTCCGAGTCGAAAGAGAAAAGCGCTCGGCGCCTCTCAGACGATTCCTGTTGCACCGATGCGACTCGCCAGGAGCAACACGAAGTGTGACCTGACTTGAGGCGTCCAACACGGAGATTGGGTAATCGAACCGGGTGACTTACGCAGGCAGTGTACCAAAAGGTATGAACTATGATATTGAACTATGTGGTAGTCCATATGAAATTAGGACGGGTTAAGTCCTCATTTTTGCAGATTCGAAATTGTTTAAAAATACAAATCTTCAAAGTTACCTGCTTTCCGTGATTTTTACGAAACCCGCCTACAGAAATTAATTTTAATGACCTGAATTATTGAAGGTATCCACTTGCGTCTTTTTTTTAATCATGAAGGATGGATCTATGTGAATGAATTTAATCCATTGCTAATATTGTCATAAACAGATAATCAAAAATTAAAAAATTACATTTTCAATAATAATAATGAAATTACCATATGATAGACGTTAAAGCTCTATTTTACTGAATAATTTGTCTTTCTTTTCTTCACTACACCTTTGCATTGCTCTTAATTCATACAGCCAACGTATTCATACCTGTTTCAGAAATAAAATAATTTCCTATTCTTTATCGTATCGATGTGGATTTCATGTAAATCTGACTATTTTTAACGAATTCAACTTGAAATGATATAAATACATTTTTTCTGAAATGTCCATCATTATGGTCCGAATTACGTCATTCTTGGTGTTAGTTTCATCGGCGAAACATAAGGAATCAATTGACGTCGTTTTCGCAAAGATCTGATGAGAAATGCGGAACTCTTGGACATTTCTGACTTTTTAATGGTATTCCAACCGTTTGAAGGATCGAAACCCATACAATTCGGTGAGGTACTGCGGGGGGTTGCCCTCGCCACGGGGTACCAGGTGGCAACTCTTTGACAGGCGTCGCTGGAGAATCACCTTGTATTGGTAAACAGGATGACTCGGAGGGTTGAGCTGTATGTTTATTTAGCTAACTATGACACCATCGTTACGACTGCGGAGTGGGCTAAGATAAGCACAGAAGTTGGTGAAGAAAGACACAATGGCTCAAAAGACTCAAAAGTAATGAATGCGCTTGTTGTTGATCTCGCATTGACCCTTGTCACAAATCCATATTCAAATTATAAGATACATTTAAAACTTTACGCGAGTCTGAAAGTTTTTAGACCAAGTTTATTTACACTATTCCAATATTGGGGGATATAATATGCATAAAACTACAGTATAAGCCCAACAATACGTATGTATTCGCTTTTAATTTATTTTCACATGGTGGTCGTTCACTCCCTTGATTATAGGATAGTCCGTGAAAAAAGTGTAGGTAACTATCTCGAAAAATAGGAATGGTTCGAAAAATTCTTTCAGACGATAATTGTAGGGTGTCTGGGTTAGGTCTGGGTATGCTCGTATTTTTTATTTTTTATTCTTGTAACTGACATCGAAACGTTTTCTAAACACTACCTACATGTGTCTTTTGTACTGTATACCCATTTCTTCGTGTATTATACTTTTTGTAAGCAACGCTTTTTGTTATTTTTCATGGTCGGTCTCACTCGTAGTGGGTGGACGCTCTAACCCCGACATGCGGGTGAGACCGACCAGTAGCAGTGCCAATGTTTTTAGCTGAAAATGAAAATAAATATTTGAAATTATCGCACACTATAATTTATGTATACTCTAAACTGCTTGGGCTTTGCTTTAATTTGCACAAAACGACAAAAATGTGAAAAACAACGATGCCACAATTTATTTTCCAAAAGGTGGTCGAACTATCCCGGACTTACAATTCTTCACTAGAATGATTAAACAGTACATTGGAAAGTTGCGGGAATGTCAGTAACGGCGTGAATTTTTAATACTTTTCAGCGTACGATACGTGAAAGGGTTCTTACTACCCGCAAAGTACTAATAAACAATGTCATCTAGCAATTTATAGCTTGCACGAGCTTTGAAGAAATACCATTTTTGAGCGCCATAGTGTCTCGATCCCCGAAATGGATTGTCGGAGAGAAATCCGCGTGCGTCGTTGACAAACCGAGTCAAAGCGTAGCGTAGCGAAAGCCCGCCCTCTATGTCAAACTCACACGTATACAAGCACGCACACACCTTTCAGCATTTCAACACATTTCAGAGTAGTTGCTGAGTTGGACGCTGTTCATGAGCAGAGGCCGCTAAATTCAGTCCTCAACTTATGAGTCGGTAACACAGTTTGGGTGGTGACACGAAGTTCCATAATGTGACAGGTCTATCCTATACTTCGTCGATGGTAGTAGCAATTAGCAAACTGAAAGTTTAGCGATTCGTCGTCAGGTTGCACTCGTTCATTCAACGATTATGACATTTCTAAATGCGGGAACTGATTCTTCTACATAATTTCGCATTGTCATTCGTTATTTCGAAGTTAGTGGTGTCAAAGTGACCACGTACAGGATTAATACACTCAATGCGAAGACATCCGATGACTTTCATTAGACAACATCGCGACGGTGTCGCGGGACGACGCTTGGAAACTGGCACTTCTTTCCGCCGGTTGGTTGAACGTAATGGCAGATGGCTTGAATGTTTGGTAAGTCCTTCCGCCACACAACCATTGATTCTTTTGCCGACTTCTCACCTGACTTTGGAACTTTCGCAATCGCAAAGGAAACTAACCAGCAATCTACTTACTGCGTACATGGCAACTCAATATGACAATTCGATGACGAGTGAAAAAAATGCAGGGCGTGTATTTTTTTTCTCTTTTATTATCATACGCATTCGTTGTTATGATTACAATAGAGCAAGGTTACAGAATGGTACTCTACAAGTTAGTTTTGATAAGAAATAAGGGCGTAAAAGGCTCGTGTGCGCTTCCATTTGTCGTAAGATTCGGAAGACGTAAGGATGTATCGAAATCGCTATCGGTTAATCGGCGATACAACGTATGAAATGTACAAAGCAGGCACGGCAGTGGTGCTCAATTACCTGCCGCCTTACGGCTACGTTCATTACGGTTACGGTTAATATTTATATTTCGAATGTTAGACGGAGGCTCGCAGCGCGGCTTCGATGCGCGTAGCGCCACCAGATCGCGCTGCAAGCGGCTCTAAGGCGATTTAAGTACTAACAACGGTTTTGGCACTTAGATTTACGATTGCACTAATTATAAAATGGTTCCACTTATTTCCTGGCGAGGGAAATGCGCCTTTGTATTGCGCGCATTGGGCGCAGCAATTCCACGACAGTGTAACAAATCAAAAAGTTCGTTCGTCTTATTCTTTCCCCTAACCTCTTTGAATATCGGTAATCCGTACTGTATAAGCGTTTTGCGCACGCGCGAAGATTTTTTTTAAACAAGGCGGTCGGCCCTGCCTTACGAACGACAATCCCGATCAAAGATTCTTGGTGTTGTTTTTTACGACTTCAGCCAAAGGTGTGCCATGGTATACTTTAGGCAGGAGATTTATACGTAAAGTGGTTGTTTATCTTAATTTTAATTCTAATCGCGTAACCTTTGCGTACGTGTAGTCAATGACTATGCCTAAGGTTCTACGTGAAGTTGACTGCGCTACGCTTCCTTCCTACTTTGGCATATCGACCGAAACAAAATCTCGTCTAATATTCCTAGACGCCCGACCGGAGTGACCGGCAATTAGATAAGAAAGGATGGTGCACATTAAATTACCATTTTTTACAGCTCGTCCTCGAGAACTCGAGTATTCCTCGCGTATTTTGTTATTCTAAGTCGACGCTACAACAATTGGCAGTATTTGGGTTCGCACAAAATATACTCGTCCCTCCCTCTCATTTGCTCCCTCATTCATATTCATTCTTTCTCTCACTCTCTCCCTCTCGGTCGCTCGAATAAGGCAATTGTCAGGCTATCGTACGTGAAGTATTGCTTTAGCAAATCGCTTTAGCTCGGTAAAGCGATGCAAAACTGCCAACGTTACGACGCTGTGGTACCCGTTTCTGGTTGATTTTGTTCATTACGATAGACTATGGTAAAATAGAGAGGGGTCAGCTGTGGCACGATGAAATCTGACGCACGCGATACATTAGCTTTCGTTGAAGGGAAACGAATTAACTAACCCGTTCGATGTTATGAAAGTTAGGCTGATCGAGGCGTGCTTGATGTAACTATACTGCTCGAAATAATCAGCTGTTCTGAACGATTCTACGCCTGGATGGATGTTCTCGAAATAATACTCGCAGTCACGTTCGAACTAAATACTATTCATCCGAAATAAATATTTACCCCTTGTACGACTACCTAAGTCTTAATCGAACAGTCATCCCCTTCGCTCTCCTGAACGGACGAGAAACCTTATCCCCCGATTGTCCCGAGCAGTGGGCGAACATCACGCCGCGCTCCCTTCGAATGAAAGTGGCCGCACCGTAAATGAAACGGCGAATGCGACGGGTGTTCAGATGTCCCTCGCGTTCGAAGCCTTCCCCAAAACAGAATGGGCTTGCCAAAGTGCGCGATTCACCGGGTCCTCGAATAGGCTCTAAACGACTATTAATAAGCTAAGGAATACTTCCTGTGGAATGGCTGTCTTCGTTTATACAATACCGCCGAACGTTCACCCGCGTAAGCATATAGATGACCAAATGGAAACAGACTGGCCGAAAGCCGACGATGCTCGACGAGAACGATTCAGATCGTAATGATTTGTTGGGTGGAGAGATAACGCGTGATAGCACAGCATGCGTGAGAACATAACGAAACTTTTATTTATTGGTAACTGTTACAATGCTCTCTATATGCTTAAGCAGTACAGCGTTCATCCGTTGCTAACCGACATACGTCTATCGCGGCGCGGGGTGTACGAAGATACCGATACGGGCGTCATCGTGCTAATGTTCTCGACGTTATCCACTGTACGAAACGCGCGGAGGTGTCGCTCCCTGGTCGACGGGGGAAGCTTTAAACGAGCCCAAAGTCGGTGTGAACGGTAACGTCGCAGTTGTTCGGCTTGTCGGCCGCCGCCATGTTCACTTCCACCAAGGTGTCCACGCTGTTTATGGGGCAGCCCTTGAGGATCTTCTGCGCCGCCAGGCTGGTGAACTGGACCTGCATGTCGCTCAGGCTCGGGTACGAGTACAGGTCGCCTCGGCTCACCGTCTTCTCCAGATTCGGCTCGGAGCCCTGCGGCGCTCTCTGCTGTTTCGTTGCCTCGAGATTCTCGATGTAGACGTTGTTGAAAGACCCCCCGAAACCGTCGAACGACTTGGTCGGGGACGGCGGATTCGAGGCGATGTTGTTCTTCGAACCCGGGCGCAACAGGTTTCTGTAGCTCAGCGCGTCCTTGGACAACGACAGGCTCAGCTTTCGCGAGTTGTTCATGGCGTCGTTGGTGTTCTTCGTGCTGGTCAAGTTGGCGGACGGATGGTCGTTGACCAGCGAGTTCTTGTCGATGTTGTTGGTCGATCCGTCGATCAGGTGCGCCTGGCTGTTGTTCAAGCGGTTCGTCAGTTTCAGCTTATTGGACACCTCCTCCTCGACTTTTGGCTTGTTCTCCTTGTCGGACTCTGAGAGGAGGAGGCTCGGTTTTGATTCTTTGGAGGCGTACAGAGAGGAAGGACGTTCTAGCTTGCTCGGCTTGTTCAGCTTCTCGTCGTCGAGCTTTGACTTGAACAGCTTCTCCTCGTCTATCCTGGTCTTGTAGACCTTCTCGCCGATCACCTCGCGGTCCTGCTTCTCCTTGCAGTCCATCGGCTCCTTGTCGGCCAGTTTCGTCTTCACCGTGCCGTTCTCGAAGGTGATGACGGACCTCATCGGGGAATTGTTCTGCTGCACGTAGATCTTTGTGCCGGGGGATCCAGAAATCGTTGTGGTGCTGGTGGCGTTCGAGGCTAATGTCACGCTGTTCTGAATCCCGCGCTGCTCCTGCGTTGGGCTAACTGGGGTCAGGTTCGTCGACACTTGCAGGGTTATCGAATTCTGCGCTTCCTGCAACGGGGTCAGGGATCCTTGCTGAACCACTTTCAAGGGCGACGATTTGGCCGGCAGCGTTGAGGTTTTTAATGGCGACGACGAAAGTTTACCGCTGGAAATGGACTTTCCGCTGGAGTGCGACGAGTGACCGGATGATGTCTTTTGTAAAATCTGTCGAGGCAAATGAATACTTAGTAGGTTTCGTTGTGGTGAGAATTATTAGGCTGTTGCGTAGTAAATGTCGTTTATGAGAACCATTTGAATGGATACGTCCCTGCTAAATGAGTTTCGTGGCTCAGAGACTACCGGAACTTGACTCGGA
Organism: Andrena haemorrhoa; assembly: GCA_910592295.1. Classification (NCBI taxonomy): domain Eukaryota; kingdom Metazoa; phylum Arthropoda; class Insecta; order Hymenoptera; family Andrenidae; genus Andrena; species Andrena haemorrhoa. The sequence goes on from OU342943.1 coordinate 20,686,206, forward strand.
CATAATTACTTCTCTTTCAAATTGCTCCGAATAGAAAGTGGTCTGATTGCCTCATACTGAACGGTTGTATCATTTAACACTTACGTACACAGCAATCTAACATTTGGTGGCACCAGGTAGTGTCATCGAAAGCACAGGTTTACCTTATGCTGAGGCGATCCGTTCGACTTGGTGCCGCTGCCAGTTGAATCGTGACTGGGTCGCCTAGAGTTCGATTGTCTCGTGCTGGGTCTACCTAACGTGGCGGTTTTCGCGGGGCTGGCGTTGATGGTCCTGACGGAACCAGAGCTTCCGCCGCTTCTGCTGGGCGACGAGTTAGCCGAGTTCTTTCCGTTTTGCGTTTGATTGCGTGCTTGGTACGATTCCTGATTGGTGCTGGGTGGCAGGACGGAAGCTCGGGACGTGCATCTGCTCAAGCTGGAACACTTTGATCGGGGCAGTGTCGAGCACGGTGATCGATGTCGTCTGGAGCTCCTTGGCGTCGAGTTCGCCAACAAACTGGAGGAATCGCCACTAGCTTGTCGCCGGTGTCGCCTGGGCAGAGTAGCGGATCGCACGGAGCTCGAGTCATCCCAAACTTGGAAGCTGGCCTGAGACTGATCTAAACCCTCCATCATCTGAAAACGTCTCTCCATTATCCCTCTGAACCGCGGAGATAGGATTCAATTTAACCGCGAGCTTCGCTTTCAATTCCTCACTTTTTCTAACACTTTATCGGCCGTGCGTTGGAGAACGGGAACCACGCTTCTCACTCTAGCGCGCCACAGAATATTCTTATAGCTTTGTTAACCCCACGTAGTGAGTGGAGCTAGTGCCCACAGGTACCTTTGCCCATTTAGAACATATGCAATACCAGCCGATAAAGTGTTAAGGGAAGAGCGTTCTGCGTTTAAACTGAACTCACCGAAGGGCTGGCGGCCCTGGTTTGCGTGGCCACGCTGTGTAGGTGAACGACACGTGGGTTAAACCACTCGGTAGGGGGGTACTGGGCGCTGAACGTGCCCATCAACGGTGCACCCTTCCTCCGTGTACTGCGTCGGAACAGCCTGGAGAGTAGACCTATTTTCTCTGTAAAAATCCCGGAGAAACCTTGAGAAGAGGGACACCGATGTTGTATTTCGTTTTGAGAGATCGGGGGATCGAGGAAGGGCTTGCCAGCTAAGGGTGAACTAAGAAGCATCGATTTGGATGTTCAGCCGTGGTGGTCGCGGTTGCCTTTCTTTTCTGGGCGATCGACGTTTCGGTTCTGTTCTCGCTCGGCAGCAGGCTATCGAAAGAAGTTTCCGTTCGATATTTTTATTTCGCTGATGAATGAAGGAGACGGCGGAGAAAGCACCGTTAAATAATTTACTTGTCGCGGATAAAGACATCCAGCATCGGAGGAATGAAAGTTTCGTATTACAGAAAGTTGCGCCACTGGTGTGCTCCTATATGTCTCTAACTTGATAAGCGTCTGTGCACTTTTCCCGCGAAGCGAGAATTCGCTTCTACGAGCGCTCTTAAACTGTACTTCAAAGGATTTGACCAAACTTTGACAAATACGCATCGAAACAGGAATTCAAACATTTTCTCTGTGACATCTAAATCTCGAGAGGAGATTTAAGAAACAGAAACCAGACGAATCAGGAAGCCTCGCGTGGCGTCTCAGTGGTCCCTGAGCTTTGAAAGGAAAGCCAACGCGTACCGATTAAGCGATCACCCATCACCAAAACAATCCCTTCCCCGACTCGACTCACTGGTTGGACTGTGGGGCGCGCTGTCGGTGCTGGCGTATTCCGCGCTCGAGGAAGTATCGCTTCTCTCTGGCCTCCGTGGTAAAGACCGCGAGCTTCCACTTCTGTGCAAGCGTCTGGCTGAGCCCCAAAGCCGTAGAGAGTGTCGCCTCTCGAGGCGACCTGGCATTGATCGACATCTTGCAAACAGGACCTTGTCGTTGGGGTTACCTGCAAGATCAAAATCGAGTCCTCATTAAACAGATTCCACATTCCCCCATTCTATTCCTTCTAAGCTTTCAAAAAAGAAACATTTTATTTCAGTCTCCTAAGTATGGTATCTCGATCAATTCTCTACGTAGACCTTCGGTTTACTAAATTCGTAACACTAAAGTTCTTCGCGAACATCAGCAAAAGGGGGTCCCGTTTCTCCTAGATTTACCAAGAAAAAGCCGCTCCAAAATCGATCACCCAGCTGTAACGATCCTTCCAAAGAATTCGTGTCCTTTCGAATCTTTCAATCCCCCGAATCGTCCGAATGATACGCGCGGCACGCGAGAGCTCCCATCTTGTCCTCAAAAAGTGGAACACCCTCGTGCCTGATTTTCATCGCAGCGCAACAGCCAGAGGCGGTGGCGACGGCCGAGTGTGGGTTAACCCAGCGTGAGAATCACCCGGGAAACGAGTAAGAGAAAAGTAGGAAGATTATATACGTGGCCCCCCACGTGATCCCGACAGCGTGTGTAACGGTAGACAATGTCGTGACCAATAGCTAATATATCGGCTGCGCTAAACGCTTTCCAGGGATCGCCGAGTTGGCATGGTCTGTTCGCCTTCTGCTCTGTGTAGACCGATCCTCGCGTACACGTCCCTCCACACCATGCCTCGGCTATGTATGTAGAGGAGGCGAAGCATGCAAGGTGTCGAGAAGGTGTTTCCGTGTCAATGCGCCAGAAAATTTCCAGCTCGCGCTCCATTCCGAAACTTCGGCCAACAATTCCGCATACGACCGTATTCATTCATTCTACTGGATTCGAGTGCGAGCTGAGGAATATAAAGCGTGAAGAAAAGAGACAGAAAAAATGGAACCGAGCAACTGGTACCTACTTGGATACGCGATAAGAAGTTGCATTTGATGATAAAAGATTCCTCATGGTGATACACGAGAGACTTGTGTGGAAGTCGTTCCCATAGAAAGGATTTCGTATTATTTCAGATCCTCGACCCGCGCGAGGCGAATCTCAGGCGGAGGATTTCGTACTTGTTGCGCATACGGTGTCGCAGGTAACAATGTGACGTCGTTACACGCACGCAGCCCTGGGTGGCAAATGCACGCTGATGCGCGGTATATGGAAACGTATTATCGTACAATGCTGAAATCGCGCTCGCCATACTCGGCCTGTACACGGATGCTCGATAACGAAAATGTTGAGTTTTCTTTATGCGAGCCGGATGATACGCGTCCTCCATTTGAATTTCTAATTCCGTGGCGCGACGCCGAGCGGGGGCATAAATTCGCGACAGAGGAGACACGGCCACTCTAAATGCCGAGATAAGGTGGCGCAATTTAAATCGAATCGGTAGGATTTTTCCGATCCGATGCGCCAGGAGGAATGCACGGTCTTCCGGCGCTGGGCTGCGTGGCTGCCAAGGACGACGACAACATAAACGGCGCTGGACTCGTCCATCGAGTCGAGAGAAAAAGGCTGCCAAGCCCGGCTAGCGAACTCCTCGTGGACACTCGGAACGATTCCCGAACACGTGCCGAACGGGTTTGCCCGGATCGACCAGTCTGCGCGAGCGAGTTCCCTTCGGGTTTACGAGGGCTTCTCGTTTCCTGGCTATCCTTTTACCCGTGATATGCGCGACGAAAGCAAGCCTCGCTTCGTCTCGATTATCCCCTATATGTCGATTGTTAGGCTCAAACGAGGAAACGATCGGTTTTACTATATGTACCACTCTGCTGCAAAGATGGCTGGGCTCTTGCAGTAAAAGCGTGGGGAAGATTTTACGAGAACTGTCCAGATATGTATCGAAATGTAACGTGTAGCGTATCGTTGTTTAAAGAAGATTCATAGTCTCCCCAGGTGATTTCGATCGCTTACCTCCACAAATTACGTCCGCCAGGTTCGTCTGTACAGCTTGATGAGTTACATCGCCGTCCCTGAGGGTGAGCATCTCCCCGTGGACGAGCGCCATCGCCTCGTCGTTGGTCATCAGCATGCTGCCCTGGCCTCTAGATCCGCTCACCTCGCGGGAGCATCTCCTGGAGTTGCTTGAATCGCGCCTGAGCCTCCTTGTCTCGGGCGTAACGACGAAGTAGCCTTGGGATGTGTGATAAATCTTTCGCTCTTGCATCAGCTTCGCTAGCGCGTCGTAGACGAGCTCGCGGCTCGGTCGCTGCATGGCTGGGAATGCGTTCCTCAGCGCGTTCCTCAGCGTGTCCAAAGTCGCGGCCTGCCTCTGAGAAGTCAATTCCAAGATGGCCCAGCAGAGGGCCTCCGACAGCGGCGTGAATTGGCCTTGGGCCACTGGGGCGACCAAGCAATCCTCGATGTCGCCTGCAACACGAAGAAAGCCGTCGTTAGATCAGGAAAAGTAAATGGTGGATTGACGAAAACCAAAGATACAGTACACCCTCGCGAAAGATACTGCCGTTTGTGCTGTGTCGCGAGGACCCTCGCTGCACATTGCCTTTCTGATGGCATTAAATATTCCCGTCACGAGCCTGCGGATACCAAGAGAATTTCGGGGTTCCCGAAGTCGCGAGATCAGAATAATCCATCGTCTTTTCATGGGCGTGGACCAGATGTATGAGGACGCGAAGACTCAGGGGTTGGAAAGTCACCTTAGAACGTGACAAGAAGGGCAAAGATCCTTCAATTTCATTGCGAAGACGTCGCCCTTTCTGCCTGAAACTTTCTCTTTCCACCCGTCTTAATTACCTCCCTCGCAGCGTGCTTGCGAAGCAGAATCTAATCTACAAATTCTCGGGAGTACGTTTCATAACGTATTGCGGAAGGATTCTACAAACACTTTTGCCGCGCGGATGAATAGGAAAATTTTGCTAAAGTATTCCTACATGAATCGTTAGCGGCTTCTCCGATCCCCATTTTAGGCATAAAGCGTATCTAACGACCTCCTGGTGCAACCAAAGGCAAATCGGCTGGGCAAATTAGCGCTGCTCGCCGCGGAATCTGGAGTTCGGCCAAATTATCCTTTACTTGGTTTCGAATGGACTCTTGCGTCCAACGATAATGGATTAATGAAAGAGTGTTGCGAGCGGCGAAGGAATTACGGAGCTGGGTTAGCAAGTCATAGTTGCAGCGGTTCCAGACACCGTTCCTCGGATTAACGCGCGGAACATTTTCGCGGCGGCACGTTCAATTCCCAATGGTAATCGCAGTTTGTTAAAGCGTCGTGCGATTACGGGGTGACATCCGAAACGACCTCGCATAAATCCAGCGATGCCGCGTCCCGTTTTTTCTTTTACGCCGGTGGATTAACAGACGGCGCAGATGGCACGTGAATTCGCCTCGCCGGGATAGCGCGTCCCATGAAAGTTAACTATCATTTCTGCGCATCGCCGGACCCCCGTGACACACTGAGACTAAAGTCACACTTTTACACGCTCACCCTCGCTTTGCGCCACGGCCGACCATCGAATGCATTTTAATACGCCCCACCCTCGTCCCCCGCGCGCCATATGCGAATTTCGTAAGGCAGCCAGTGCCGGTGCACGCGATATTGCGCTGACCCTTGGCAGATATTGATCGTGCCATACGAGCTTGAAAAATGTCCCGTAGGTAAATATTTCACGGAGCAGTCTCGCCGCTGATGGAATATCGTCATCCAATCTGGCAAATCGTCTGCCGGGGTATCTCGATTGTCGCAATCTCGGGGGTATTTTTATACCCAGGAGGGCATACACTTAAATTCCACTCTGCCCTACAGTGTACTTTGCGATGATAACTGGGTTGATATCCGGGGATAAGATATCCACGGAAAAATGTACCTACGACGAGTGGATCGATGAAAGTTTCGAAGGTCGTGCTTTACAATATCGCTAACCACCCACGTAACAATGAATCCACCCTGCGGAACAGGTCGGGAGCACGGATCACTGCCATTTCCGATGACGCCCGCTCGCTGCTCTAGTCCCCCAGTTGCTCTGGATCCTTGTTCGCGGACAGGCAGGAAGGAACAGAGCTGTATAATTATGTGTCCGACTACGCCAGAAAACGCCCACGCCGGCCGCTCTTGTTAAAGGGCTGTCGTAAATAGGCCAGACCAAGCTCTCTATGTAATTACCGGCGAGACCTCGGCGCAGTTCTCGCGCTACCGCAGTTTTCTCGTCTGTTCAATTAACGAGCGTCTCGGCTGTCCGTTCCTCTGGGCATCCTTTCTCGACGACCGCGCTAAACCTGTTTGCGCCCGAGAGTCATCATCCCGGCGATTGTAATATATCGGGCGATATTAGATTTTCAATTTCTACCGCGCGTCCATGATGGATACGGCCCGGAGCCGTCCCAGTGCTCGTGCCCCGCGGATTCCGATCGGCCGATGATGACGATTCTATCGCTACTTTCTCGTGGGGCGCGCATCGCGCGGCGGCTCTTTCAATGGAAATCTTGGAAACGGTCGTTATATACCGCGAGGTCCAGTTGCCCACTTGCCTGGAATTTCACCGCGGCCCACGGACGGCGTTGCATACGTAATTATGCAAGGAGGTGGGCCGCCCACGCGCGCCATTTAAGGAACCAACCGAGACGGGTCGCGAGCAAATGAAGAAGAGCGGGGCGAGGGCACCGACAGGTGCGCGAAACCGCGACGGGCCTCGTCTCGAAAACTGGCACGTCTTTTCTGGCCCCTTTGGCACCGGCCGTTAACTCGCGCCGACTATCGCCGACGCCCTCGCCAAATGGTATTAGGACGGAACATAGGATAGGTAGCAAGTGGGGCTCCGGTTACCGTCCGCGGTTGTTTATCGCGTTTCTCGAATTACCGGTCGAACGAAATCACTCGAACGCAATCGTCGAATATATCGAGTCGGGGGTAACGTATTGGGCCTACCGGAAAGTTCTGTCCGCCTTTAAATGGGGAACGAAACTTGTCACAGCAGAATTCTTTATTACTTCGTCAGGCTACATCGTATATATGCTTCATCCGGTTCTGTAGAGTGTTCCACTCGAATTGCTCCCTTTCCATGTTAAGAAGCCATTTATCGCTAGGATGACTTGCTCATCGTTTTTAAAACTTTCTCAGTTTAAAAGTTTCGGAGGGATTTAAGAAAATGCCGGAGGGTACGATGTCTGAAAAGTGTGTTGGGTGACAAGGCACTTTCATTGCCAGCTGAATTTCCTCAATTTTTATGGAACCGTCGTCCTATGACATATTTATAATTTTATAACTTTTAATTTTTAATCGTCATTATTACTCAAAACAGAAGCCTAAATAGAAGAAAATATAATATCCCTATACCATTCTTCTAACTACTCATTGAGTACTTGGGAACACTTCTGCTACACAGTCGAGTATTCATCCTCAAAGTCATCATTCCACTTCAACTCCAAATTATCCCTACATCATCTAAACCCTGTGTCACCGAATTTGATCTTCTTCAAGCTCGTCACCCTTATCCGTGCTCCAATCTACCTGCACTTCCAGAATACCCGTTCACCCATGCTTACATTACACCGCTGTCGAGCCAAAAGCAGAGCACAATTTCGTAAACTCCTAGCGCGCTCTGCATCCTTCGGTAACCTGTTCCTCGTGAAGAAAAATCGGCGAAACGCTTTCCCACGCACGCACAGCAGGACACCGGCCGGGGCGGAATGGCCACGGCAACTATGAAAAGGACTTTCCTCCCCGAACAAAGCCGGAGTAAGTTATAAAGTCCCGGCGATAAAGTACGGGCGTCGAATTTATACGACTTTTTCGTTGCCGACGGCCGAGGCGGACGCGTACGCGTCGGCTCTTGAAATTTATTCGCCCGGGGCCGCGTCCGCGGACAGTTCGGTGCGTGGAAGCGTGTGTATACAAGTGTACGGGGCAGCAAATGGCCCAACTAAGACCGCATAATGCCTGCGTGGGAGAGGCCAGTTTCGATCTCGTTTACGAGATCTTATCCGGCGCGGGGCACCGCTCGGAAAAAGAGCCGGGATAATACCCGTGTCGTTACACCGTGAGCTGCCAACACACGGACGGCCGGGGGGGGGGGGGTAGGTGGAAGGGGCGGAGGGGGATATCACGAAGAAACCGAGAAACGTTCGGGTTGCACAATTTTCGACGGGGCTGTCGGGGCGACGACGGAACGCGATGGAGGGCAGGGAGAGGCCAGCTGGATCGTGGAACTCGATACGTCGGTTTCTGGGGCGTGGAACATCGTGTTCCTCGTGAGAGTCTTGTCCCGGACACGCGTTTCCAATGCTTTCCACGCTCCGCGTTATTGTACGCCAATGTACGTAATGTAGCGCGAGCGGGGACCCTCGCGAGGCTCCTCTCAAAGTGGCACGCTCGGGAATGGCAAAAGTCACATTTCCCTTGGAAACGTCAGTTCTACTTAACGGGCACTCTGGGTTTCCAGGGTGTTAAATACTCCGGGGAAATATGGCAGTTGCAGGCAGATCGCAAGAGAACTCTGCGGTGCAGTAATTGATTCTGATTGCGAGAACTGGTTCGACACGGTGATCTGCTTACAGCTCGTACATAGTGGAAGAGCTATTATGACCTACTAAGCGTTATTGCTACCTACGAGGTTGCGTGAAAACTCATCGCGTAACGGTTAGCGAGCTTCTCCAGCGAAACGTCGTCCTCCCGTGAAGCTTTTCCATCCCCGGATTTCAATCCCCGTGTGACACTCCGGGGGACATCATGGTGCGTGTGCGTTGCCATAAACCGCGGTTCATTGTTTCACCGTAACGATAAAGGTGGCCAGAGGATTCCGGCCTCTCTCGGTAGACGCGGATGAACACCTGCCAATCTGGTGGGTCTCGCGAGCGACTATTATTACCAGCCGGCCGTACCTTTCTATCATTCCGCGGGGCCTTTATTATAATATATCCCGGCGGCCCACGTAGATGGCGAGCACGGTCTCGCGGTAAGAGGCAAGCAGAGAGAGAGAGAGAGAGAGAGAGAGAGAGAGAGAGAGAGAGAGAAAGAAGTTGGTATTCGGTCGATTCGCCTACGCGAAAATATCGGGCCCTCGATACTCGGGCCTGAGAGAAAAGAGAGGCAGGCCCGGGGCGAGGGGGACCTTGTGATCGAGAACGAGCGCACTTCGAACTTCGAGACACACGGCCGGGGGATCACTTCCGGTGTACCGGTACACGGTGCAGAACACGATGCATATATCCTTATCGCCGTGATCCATCGTGTCGGCCCGCCGACCTCCGCCGCTTTATGGGTCTGCCCCATGGGAAATGGCAAAGACCACTTGCAAGGAATCACCTCGTAACAAGGCGACCTTTGAGTCCCGTACCTATCCTCTACCAGCCGGCGACGCTGTTCTATGCAAATCCAAAGGATGCTATCCCGCACCCCCCTCCGCCCTGGGGCAACCGCCCTCCTTTCTCTCTCTTTCTTTATTTCCTTCTTTCCACCGAGCGTGATTCGCCTTTCCAATTTCGTCCCCCCAATAGGAGTCACTTCTGTGCCCATTGATCCCGTGCCAACCGGCTTTTTTTTATGGCGCATCCGGGAGGAATCGTGGAACAGATTCGACTCGTGGGTCCGGGGAGACGCGGACTGTCTTCCGCGGGCTCCCCCAAGCGCGATAAAGTTCACCCTGGAGCTTGATAGATCGTACACCACGCGCACTTGCGTGGTCGGCTGTCTACCGCGTTCATTAGGGAAACGCGTTCACCTTTCACTTCTGCTCGCTGAGGAATAGCGTGTTTATGGAGCACGGTAGTCCGGCCGGGAAATATTCCCGTGATTAGGGGATAATTACGCTTTGAGGTCGGAGGTGGTTCTAATGTTAGACGGTTTTGGTGTTGCTGGCTGAAAATCGTGGTAACCCCATTGGCCACGGCGTTAAGGAAGGCATAGGAACGGAGTCAGCCTCGAATTCAGATCTCTATCCCTTCCCCTGAGGGTACTTTTATCTACGATTCTCTGGAGGAAGGTGTGGTTGGTGGCACCTCGGTCAGATGCGGGCCACGGTTTCTCGATCATTGCTATCGGATTTATGTATTCCTGTCGGCAATCAATACTCCGCCGAGTTAACAGCCGACCGTTTTGTTATCCGGGCACGGAATGCAAATAGATTGCGTAAGGGGCACTAGTCAATCGTCGGTCGAACCACGTGTTTGTTCGGCAGTGTAATAACTGTGCCCTGTTTGCAAGCGTTTAATCCTTCAAATTGTATCGAACAGGAGGATCTTAATTTTCAATTAAATTTTACATAAATTATATGAAATCTTTAATTCCCTCAGTTCAATTTTAACGTAACATATCAAATCACTTAATATTCAATTAAATTTTTCGTAAATTATAACGAATATTTCATTCCTCCAAGTAAATTTTAATATAAGCTATCAAATTACTTAATTTTCAAAATTAAATTTTACACGAATTATACCAAATTATTGAGCAACTAAGATTACCACGAACTACACAAAGAGTTTCATCGAAAACAACCCCTTACGACATCTTGCTCCACTGAATAACTGAAGCCTTGCTGAGGTAACAAGACCTCTGAACGAGGATCCTGATAGAAGAATGGACTTGGCGCCAGGTTCCCACAGGCTTCTCGAATTCGTCTGCCATTACTGGCGCGCACAGAAGTGGCCTGTGCAAATAGATATTGATTCGAGAACAATGGCTCGTTGAGCCGCGCCGCTTTGCAAAGATGATTGGCACTTCTCGCAGAATCGTCAGATTGCGCAGCTATGCGTGTTCGTGGCGCGGCGTGTCCGTGTGCCGTTGCTGCGTGAGCAGTCACGGAAGATGGTATCTCGGTGAAACATATCGAGGCACCCGCGACCTTTCGGGAATAAAATCGCCGTCGGAAGAGCGAGCCCCGCAGGGACAAAAAGGCCCGCCATTGTAAAGTCCCATGCGAATCCCGGCTTTCCGTGAATTCGTCAGCTTTCACCCGTGTCCGTGAAACTCCGCGATCGCGGGTCACAACGAGAGGGGTACACGCAGCCTCCACCGCAAGGGATTTGATGAAATCGTACACTCGGCGCTCGCCTCTGCGCCGTCTCCTTTCTGTTATTCACGACCCGTGTAGTAAACAGTTCATCGGATCGCGGCGCAAGAAAGTGGTCGTCTCCTCCGCGCCAATACCGTTACTCAATCATTTTTACACGCTCCCTTCTGGCGTCCGTTTATGCAGAAATCTCTCGTTAACGGTACAATAAAAGGCGTAAAAAGGCAGCCGGCTAATCTTTAATGAATCTTTCAGGAAAACGGTTTCGCAGAGGCGCGCGTCGCCTGGGATGGTCGCAGAGAATGGCGAAGAAAATACCGGGAAAGTAGCACGCCGCTAACAAATATGCAAGGTTATTCAAGGTCATTTAAGGGTACCCAGAAGCAACGCTTTAAAAGAATAAGGAGAGGAGAACGGGGTTACGTCGATCCGAACCAAGCCAGCGAAGGATTAAAGAACTCTGATCGTCGTTCTCCGTTGACCTTTGCGAAATTTTTCTTCGCCGCCGACACATTAATGGCCATCGGCAGCTATTAAACGAGCATGCACGGCATTATGTTCTCATTGGTGCAGGGGCTCGGTTACGTACACGCGTTCCATTACCCGGCCAAAGAGGCAACAAGTTGGACATAAATTTGTTAAAGCAAGACACCTGGCCTGTATCATCGAATCGCCAGGGCCATTTTCATTCCCGCGCACACGGGGTATGAATTGTGCAACCGGCGCACGTACCACCCCATGTGGGAGTGCATAAAATGGCAGGTACCGAGAAGCGAGCAGGGCCGGGCCGCCGCGAGATTGTAGCTTAAAGTTTAAAACGACCTACGCCTCGGCTCGCCATAAATTTTCGTCCACCCGAGCCAGATACCTGCGTATACCTTCCTATGCGCTGGCCAGCGGAGCGATCAACCGGTGGCAATAACGACGCCCGCGAGAGAACCACGGTCACCTTTCACGCTGCCAACGACGACGTCCCGTTAATGACGCGACGCATTGTTACGTTTTTTTAATGGCCCGTCGACACGTCACCTGGCAGGATCGAGACTTCTTCCATGGACAGCTGACTATTCTCCTCTGGAACGTACGAGCGAGAAAGCGCGCCCCCATCGGCCGGCAAAAAACCCCGGGACCAACTTAATAGAAGTTCTAGCAAACACGAACTCGTTAGCTTTACGGCTCGACATCCGCTCGGGATTGCCTGTCGAAACGCTCTAATCTCTCGCGCGGCTGATTTATGCGAGCGGGCGGAAAAAAGTGCTCCGTGAAATCCCAATTTCTCCGTTTGGCAACGAAAAAGAGGATCAGGGGGGAAGAGCGAGGGAGAATACATCGATTAACGACCTCCCTCCTCGTCGACGAGGGAAGATAGCCTAAACATGCCTGAACTCTGCTGGCTCTTCGCGGGACCTTAACCGACGATCATTAGGAACGCGAAGATCGTCCTCGTCGTGCGGCAACCACATTGTCGCGACCCGGATCCAATCGGAGGATTCTCGAGGAAGATCACGACTCCCATCACTCCTCGTGACTGTCGTTACTCAAAGGTCGCCTGCCTACGAGGGACCACGCTGCAGCCTATTTGCATTTAGCGACGATGTCGGTCAGTAGTTCCTCCCGAATATCCATCAGCGCACACTTGTTTATGATTCATCGTAACTTCAGCAAAGAAAACCACTGCAGGGCCGGCGGAATCCATTATGCAAGTTATATGCTTCATAAGGGTGCCAAAAAGTCGCACGGGGTGTATCGCGCCTTCGCGACTTCCAAAGACAATAATAATAATAATAATAATAATAATAATAATAAGAAGAAGAAGAAGAAGAAGAAGAATTCTTTATTGCACAGTACACTTTACAAAAGAAAACATATATAAGAAAGCGAGAAAGAGAAAGAGAAAGTAGAAACAGAAAAAGAAAAGTTAGACTTGATAGCCTATATAACAGTAGAGTGGAAAAGGCGAGGTACAGCTGTCAGCTGTTGTTAACCTTACCATTAAAGCTACTTAATACTAACACTAATAGTGTACACGGGAAGTAAATGTATATAGCCAAATAGCGTAATCAGAAGTAAGAACTAACGTCATATGTATGTAGTTGAACAATAGCAGGAGTAAATGTTAAGAATTAATAGTTATTGCTGATTAGCAGAAAAGAATAATGTCACTGCATGCTTGAAGGATGCGAAAGTGGTTGCAGAGCGAATTTCAGATGGTAGGGAGTTATAGTAGAGATCTGTCGCCCAAAGAGAAATTAAAAAATCGCTCTTTCGCACAATCGTGGAAAACCAAAATTTACATTTCCAGGAAAAGGCTATTACCCTAGAGTATTATTGTATCAGTATTACTTTAATGTAGAATTATCACTCAAAAGTTAGAAGATTCAAAAATACGAAAATGGTAACTCACAAATTACGCTGGGGTGCAGTGAAGTGAATAATAAAAGAATCCAACTCCCACGGAAACAAAATGTAAATGCGATTCTAATTTTTTTGTACTCCGCAAAGGCAAAACATATTAAATACAAAACAGGTGCAAAAATTTAGGGCCCCAATCGTTGGCGCCAAAATATTTTCTTGCATAAAGACGCCAAGCATTCTCGCGCCGGCTCTTGAAACCAGGCTACTCGACTTCAGAGTCATTTCGAGCGAGGGTTTTGCAAAGTAGATTCACCGAATCAGCCCGGTTTTTAAGTGATTAGACTGAGATCGATATGGAGGAGGATTTGAAGTTAAAGCAGCGTGACCTCGAACACGATGGTAGGTCAGGTTCGCCGACTGGATACGGTAAAATTCAATTAAAACGAGCCACCCGGTCGGCGGGATTTTTCGTCGTCCGGAACGAGGATACGAGAGAGGCCATGAGAATCGACTGCTAGCCTGGATTCCGCCGTCTGAGGTTGCGCCGCGTGTACCGGTACCATTAGCTCTTTCCGATAAGGGCGTAGCCGCCGGTTGGTTCCTATGTATATCTGATGCGGTTCGTTGCTGGAAACGGCGTCTCCTCGTTCGGCAAATACGTTTATTAGCGGCGACGAGATGCCTTCTTCGCTCGCTCGTGAATATTAAAGCGCATTCCGCCAGCGTGCTTAATGGGCGAGAGAGTATTCCGTGCGGGGGTTCTCTGCGAGGACGCTGCTGCGATACGTTCCACGGTCGAGACGGGTCGATTAAAGGGCTGCTTCCCTTTGATTGTGAATTTGAAATCACGTAGCTTCGCGAATGCCTAATAACAGTTTCGTTCGATTTCCGAACGGTGAACTTTGATACGCTCCACTGTCCCTGCTTCGTCGACGATCCCAGTAGCCAATATCGAACGGTCGCGCGAGACGACCGTGAGGTTTGGACGATAAAGGGAAAAAGCGTCGAGCAACTTCTCCCCCCTCCGGATATTTCATGCAAAAACGTGGCCGTTTAACAGGTCTGGCCCCTTTGCTGGCGCGCCGCCGGTCAGCCGATCACGTTCGATCGTTTTCGATAATGGCGGAGCCACACCGATGCAGAGGGGATCGGCCCTCGTGCCTCGGAGATAGCCGCCAACAATAAATCCCGGCGGATTCGTATCGAGTCGCGGCGAGTAACGCGGTTTCAGCGATAATTAGCGTGCTTTTTCCGCCGCGATGAAGCATTGTTGATCGTGCGGCGGGCACGATCCTCGAGCCGGCTCCGCCGTCATTAAGGAGGTTTTATTGCTTCGCTCGCCATTGTTTCTTAGGCAACAGGTTGTGCAATCCCCGAGAGGATTATTGCCATTTTTCGCGCGATAGTTTACCCGCTCGGCGGCTTTGAGTTATTGAATTCGGCGTCTGGCTGGCGTTTCGCGATTTACTTCGCTCCGCTGGTCGCGCAAACCGGCAATCATTATCGCGTGGAGCCCTTTTTCGTACGTTTGCAAACACGACGTGCTTAGGGCATTGTATGATTTATGAAAGCAGCACGTTCAAGGCGGTCCCCGGCAGGATGGGAACGCTCCGATCGATTTCCGTGGTTCATTAGGGAAAACGTTTGCACAGGTGAATAATTGGGAGTAGAACATTAGTATGCGGCACTAGCGGTCGGTACGCGAACTAGTAGTAATGCCCGACGCAAGTAAACAATTTATTGCGGTCTACCAATTTTCGCAGTATCGACGAACTGTATGCAGAAATAAATGTTGTGTAACAAATTGTAACGCTACAATGAACAATGATCTCAATTTAAGTTTTCGTAAAACTGCCTAAAAGTGGAGCAACTAAAATTGTTCACATTACATACTTTTACATATTCCACAATTGTGTCTAAATGTATTGTTAACATTTTTACTGTAGGGAATAACTTTGAAATAAACTTTTATACTACTGGATACTGGTTAAAGGTATACTTGCGACGTCCATATTTGTTATATGTAGATTCCGTTGCCAATACGTAGATGAATTGAAATCATTACCCTTATCGTGCAATTTATTTCGATCTCTGGGAACTTGGTGTAGGGTAAAGGGCCCAAATTTCGTCCCCCTGCATTTCACGATTCGTATGGTCGCGTTTTCAGTGTCACCTGGTGGTGAAATGTATATTGAAACTGCGCGAATTCCAAATTTCGCCACCAGAAGGTGCCTCATTCGTCCCCGGAACTCTAAAGGAAGTTGAGAGTGATTTTCTAAAAATTTGTTATTTCAAATAACAAGGGCTGAAACGTGAACGGTTACAGGTGTGAATTATCTTTTATTGGTTTTCAAGCAATAATAGTAGAAATGTTTAATGTTTTGTAGACGCCGAAAAGAAAACAGTGGAATAAGGAGTCTATGCGAAAAGGAGGCGTTTATTTGCCGCGATTGCTTGCACATATAAACTGTAAGATCACTTGAATCGATAAAAAAATTAATTTTTCAATTTATTTCCTGTTTTACAAACATTTTCTTGGGGAACGAAATGAAGAACACTTTTTTCAGATCTCACATTTTGCACGTTTTCAGAATTTGTGTATTATCTGGTATTGACATGACATAATTACATTTTGCGATTCGGGAATACATAGAGAAACGTTCAAAGAAAATTCATGCCGAGTGGCAGTTCATTCTAACATTTTATACATCCCCTACAGCAGGGCTGCACAGGGAGCCCTTTCCAGCGCCTAGCGGCGAGGAACCAGCCGTGCGCCGTTACTAAGGGTAGAATCAGTGAGGAGAATTGCAGTAGTGTAAGTGCAGGCTCGTAGGCGCGTAACGTAAGTATATATAGCTGGGTTCCCTGTGGGGCCCCAGTGTAGAGCAGGTCCCGCAATATAATTCGGTGGGGTCATGAAATTTCCAAAACATTTGCTACTGCCGGCATTTCGTGTGACTTGGCATTTATAACATTTATTGCTAATAATACTTATCTTTTCAGCGACACATAAAATAATTAGAAAGTTAATACTATACAAATATATAACTCGGACACAAAGAAAACTTACAAGTGCAATTTATTATTTATTCACATATCATGTTCTAGCTTTTATAAATTATATATATCGTTACTTAAAATTTTGTTTTCTTTGTGTCCGAGTTATTTATTTGTATAGTATTAACTTTCTAATTATTTTATGTGTCGCTGAAAAGATAAGTATTATTAGCAATAAATGTTTTATTATCTGTAAAATCGAACCGTCAAGTCATACGAAGTGCCGGCAGTAGCAAATGTTTTGGAAATTTCATGACCCCCACCGAATTATATTGCGGGACCTGCTCTGCACTGGGGCCCCACAAGGAACCCAGCTATATATATATATACTTACGCTACTGCAATTCTCCTCACTGATTCTACTCTTAGTAACGGCGCACGGCTGGTTCCTCGCCGCTAGGCGCTGATAATGGCTCCCTGTGCAGCCCTGCCCTACAGAGTAAAAGACAAATGGGGGACGAAATTTGGGCCCTTTACCCTATGTACCTATATACAACAGAACGATTGCTCTGTTCCTCGAGGTTCTGGCCTTCAGACCACATCTCATAGTCCCGTCACGTTTTTGAAACGCATCTTGCAAACCAGAAGTGTGATAATTTCGCTTACAGCGCGTTAATACACGGCCGTTAATTGATCAATTTCAAGCGTTAACGTTCGCCGCGCGAATGAATGATTTTCACTTTTCCCCGCCGTAGATTATCGCCGGGCGCATTATGTTTTAAGCAGGAAAACGTTTCTCGGCGTATTTCCGTAAATTACAGCGGAAAAGGTCAAACGCTGCGCGCATTATATAAGGTAAATTATGTACAAACGCGGTCTAGAGACGACGTAGCCCAGACGCGCGGAATTTCTCATTTGCAGTCGCGGCCGGAGTTTCCTGCGCAGCTGAACACGTTTCTCGCCCGATAGTTGGTGAATTTATGCCCCGGTCGTTGCCGTTAACGTATCAAGGATAACGTGAGCAACGACAGAATTGCGGGCGATATTAATAACCGGGCTCGTATTCCCCCGTGTAAACGCGCGCTAACGATATATCTTAACCGCGTGTAACGCGCGGCCTCAACTTTGTTACGGCGCGCGTTAAGGCGCCAGCATGAGTGATTCGATCGCGGTGACACGCGCTTTTAATCGGAAAAGTTGTTCCGCGTTTCGGTGCCGGTCGGCCGTCGCAAATCACGAATTTAACACCGTTCCCGCGGTCAGCGCGAGGATCGTAGCCGCTTTACGCAACTGTGCCAGCGGCCACGGTATCGGCGGCATCGACCAGCCACCGTCGAGGGGCTATTTCGCGTTCAATGATATTTAAACGCCGGCGATTCCCGCGCGAGTCACGGTGCCGCGTGGAAATTATCGGCGCCCGTGTCGCAGCGTCGGGGCCATTAACTAGAAAACTAATACCCGGGGGAATGATTTTTTGTCATTATACAATTCGATCCTTCGATCGCGGAAAGTGAAATCGACGTTGCCGGGGCAGGTTCAAGTTTCTGCTCGCCGCGCCGTTCGACGGAGCGCGCTCGTGGCTCGTACTCGGCCGCGCCGCGCAGCGCGACAACTCGCGGACGATAGGGGCCCCTCTTCCTCGCCTCTTGTCAGCGCGTTATTACGCTACGATAAGTAGAAAGTGGTGGCAAAAAGCGGTGCCGCGAGGTGTTAGAAAGATTTCGGGCCAGATTGATTTTTGCGCACTTTCTCCGTTAACGGGGCTCGGTGAGCGCGCGCAGGTCGCGTCTGTGTGCCGTCCATTCGGAGTTGCGCGAACGGTGGATCACACATTTAACAAGCAATTCCCCGCCGTGAATTGGTCTCACGTGGTAAATTGGACATTATAGAGTGGGCGATGATGCGCGTCATCAATCACACCGCCGCGCACATTCGCGGCCTGTCATGCTTTCTTGACATTAGCCTACATATGGGCCGTTAATGGGTCTTACGGCCGTGGGGCCGTGCATGCGACCCGTTTTACCAACCTTTCCGCCACGCCTCTCGCCTCTATGGACAGGTTAGCACACGCCCGATGTAATTACGTCCCTTGTTGCGGTCACACCTAAGGAGTTATTGGCACCGGGGGCATTTCGTTTACGGACAATACCCGCGCCACTCTATCGGTGTCAATGCCCCGAATTCTTCGCGGTCGTGCTCGCGGTTTTCCACCGTCGCTGTCTAGTCGAAAATGTACGGGGCGTCGCGCAATGAGCGATGCCAGGCGGCAGCGAGTTGGAGAGTTTAATGCGCGGTGAGATGACGCGCCAGGAGACACGGAGGAACGACGTAAGAACAATAACTGGACATGGCGATTACTTCCAAACGGTTTGGATTGTTATTGTAAAAATGTTCACACTTTCGATTCATGTTAAGTAGGATAACTCGGATGTAGAGAAAAAGAATTGCAATCCTTCGGGGCTTTCTACAACTAAGATCCATAGGCCCTTTAGGCATCGGTTTATTATTAAATATAAAATTTTTATTAAAAAAATGAACAGCCAAGTTTACATGTAAAAATTAATTATGTGTTAATGTTCATCGATCTACGCGCGTCGCGACGAGACTCAAATGTTTATTACATTATATTTATTTTATTAATCGCCTACTTAGTAGCAGCTAATTTTTCTACTTTTTAAAACCTTACCATTAAACGATTAAATTCAGGTATTTTAGACCTTGGGCGACTTTGAGCAAAACTTTAAATCATTAGTTGCATTATTATGGTATTGAGTGCAACGGATTTTTATCTTATAGGTACAGTTGTTTAGCGATGAAATCCAAGTTAATCCAGAATCTTTTTGTGCATCATCATTAATAATAAGGTAGTACTCTGTAATATGTAAAATATTGAGAACTTATGAAGTAATAGGATTTATTAGGCAATAATTCTTTAAGGTGGTGCAACTGATAGACAAAAACACCGAAATTTTCGTAAAGGTCAGATTCATATACAATTGGATCAAACCTAATGTTAACATAAAGTTCATTTCTTTATGTTTTCTAATACTACAAACACTTAATAAAAATTTAGTGAAGCTACAGTGCAGAATCTCGACACTTCGAATTTTGGCCGATGTCCAAATAAATAAGGCATTCTCGTCCCACGAGAGTGTGCGACAAATTACAGAGTGCTTTAAGTCTCGCACCGATTGCCAAGGATAGCTATGGCAGGTTTTGCTTGGAAATATCATCTGGACTGCATCATTTCGCGAGCGATCATTTCTTTCAGGAGATGGCGCAAGAATATATATTAATATTTAGCTGGAAGTGTTAAAATACTGGAGGTCAGTATTTTTATCCACCCACGTAAATAGTATGCGGGGATTTGGTGACCAGCCAATATCGTCAGCCTGTTTTTCGAGGGATTTGCGAGAGATTTATGCACGCACGTTACCCCGTTTCAAAAAAATCCCGCTAAATGCTATCTTCCCGCGAATGTCAGAGTTAGCAACCGCCGTTATAGAGGATATTTAGTAGACACCGTGACATTTACGAGAGTCGATTTTTGCCCGCCGCGCGAGATTCTCCGAATCCCGATATCCTGAAACCTCTCGAGGTGCCCCTGGCAAAAGGCAAACTCGAGCTTCGCGTTAATTTAGGGTGCAGCCATTGACGTCCGGTTCGACGTTTTTACGGCCCGATCTCGCGTATTCTTGCGAAAGGGACGTTCGGATCTCTCGCGTGAAATTAGGCTGGATTTGTGGTCGCGCGAATCTCGCCTCGAGCCTCGCAGTTACGAAACCGTTGCGCGCCGCTTCGAGGGGATACACCTTTTTGTCGCGGACAAAAGAGGCTTTTTTCGCCTCTTTGTCCTGCTCGCTGCGCGACAAGCCACTCGATTTAAAGGACATCACGCGGGTGAAAGCAAAGACATGGAAATCCACTCGGAGGCGCCTTCTGTGCGCCGCGAGTGCCGGCGAGAACGCTTCTGCGCGATCTTCCGCCATTCAAGGACGCAACTATGCAAACAGGTGTCCGCCGGTAGAATAAGGAAAGTTTCCTCGCGACCTTGCGGCTCGCGTCGTTCGAGTTTTCGTCCACTGGCGCTTTACAAAGGAAAGCGAGTTTCCGGTGCGCCGGGACTTTCCAATTCTCCCTCGGCCATTCCCCAGCGATAGAGAGGAAGGAAAGCTTTTTTTATTACTCGCAAGCGGAGAGCCTTCCTGCTCGCGCGATAAGGGGTATCGTTCTTCTAATTGTCAGGCTATCTCGTAAAATTCTCGAGGTTAGGCTGAGAATATCTCCCGCGACGTTTACCGTATAATCTTGGAGGGACGAAGCGCATAAAAGTGCATCGAGGGCTCGGGCTAAACGATGAAAGCAACGTAACGGACAATACGGGGAGAAAATCATAAATTATTATCGTATATCGCGCGCGCGCGGAGGGAAATGGAGATAGTTTATCGACAATAACGTACAGGCGTTTAAAGCAATAACATTCACGGGGACGAGTGAGGATCGCGAAGATCCACGAAGCAGATTCCCGGGTGATCTATGGGCAGCCGTGAATCGATGACGCGGAGACGAGTCGAAGGCAATTGTGAATTCGCGATTAGATCTTCCGTAGTCGATCGGACATTGTTTCACGTCCGATGACAAGCGTCCGATCGGGAGCTGGAGATTTCCTAGGAAACAATGAGATACATCGAAGAAGCGGCGGATCGTTCCACGACCAGCGTGATCGGTAATAGAGATTAGACCGTTTTCGACAGTTTTAATGGAGATAGCGGTGCACGTTTCGCGGATGAATGCAAAACGAAGCATAGGTTACTCGACTGCTCCCTAAGTAGTTCTAAATAACAGGGTAGATGTCCCCATTACGGTGCTTTGACACTGGATTTCTCAAGAATGAATTATTTACTGACTTCTCTTACTTGAATTTTGCTTGGTGACAATTTATATTGGCATTTTGAACTTTTCTCTTTATTAAGGCATTTTTTCCGGGTTAAAAATGTTAATTTTTCCCAATGTTAATGTCTCAATTACGGTGCCCTGAAAAGTACGCTTTTACTATGCTTTAATTGTTTAAAAATGCAAGCTTCTCGCTTGTAAC
Source organism: Andrena haemorrhoa (assembly GCA_910592295.1). Taxonomy (NCBI): domain Eukaryota; kingdom Metazoa; phylum Arthropoda; class Insecta; order Hymenoptera; family Andrenidae; genus Andrena; species Andrena haemorrhoa. The sequence continues at coordinate 20,707,519 of OU342943.1, forward strand.
ACATGCATCATAAATTTAATTTAATACAAAATATTCTTTCCTTATTTATCTATGCGAATTTTTTGTACGGCTGCTTTAAATTTCGCGGATGAATGCAAAACGAAGCATAGGTTACTCGACTGCTCCCTAAGTAGTTCTAAATAACAGGGTAGATGTCCCCATTACGGTGCTTTGACGCTGGCTTTCTCACGAATGAATTATTTACTGACTTCTCTTACTTGAATTTTGCTTGGTGACAATTTATATTGACATTTTGAACTTTTCTCTTTATTAAGGCATTTTTTCCGGGTTAAAAATGTTAATTTTTCCCAATGTTAATGTCTCAATTACGGTGCCCTGAAAAGTACGCTTTTACTATGCTTTAATTGTTTAAAAATGCAAGCTTCTCGCTTGTAACACATGCATCATAAATTTAATTTAATACAAAATATTCTTTCCTTATTTATCTATGCGAATTTTTTGTACGGCTGCTTTAAATTTCGCGGATGAATGCAAAACGAAGCATGGGTTATTCGACTGCTCCCTAAGTAAATACTCTGTCATATAAGAAGGAACCTGCGCATAGACCTGTTCTGCGCTACTATTGGCTAGGGTAAGTGAGGGTATTACTGCGGCTGCCCCGATTACTGCGGTTATTCTAAAACAGATCCTATTTAATGATGGAAAGTACATAATCTCTTGAAAATTTTTGATAAAATTATTTTAAACTCTATTACAGATAATTATTAATAAATATGTACAGCAAAGTTATTATTAATTCTTTTATCGTAGTTTGAAGATTCGTCAAGGCGAAACTTCGATCGATTCCCGATATGGCAGTCATGAACACCTACTTGAAAAACATTTATATTTTTGTTATTAACAGTAATACATGTAATGTAGCGTTATTGCTCGATAGAATAAGAGTTATTTTTTCAGAAAAACAGTAAATCAGTCGTCTACATTTTAGTTTTAATTTTTATTTCTCACCGCAGTATTAGGTGCAGTACTTTACACCATGTGCATGTATTACTGTGGACCGACGACTGCGCAACCTAACCTTTCTTCCGACCGTATTCACTTACTATGTACTACTAATTACTAAGATTTAAATTATTATTCAATCCTGATGATTTTAGTAAATAAGGAAAGTTAAATAATTTGTCTATCTACAAGTGATATTTGTTCTAAGGTTATGTTTCGCCTGACATCAGACCGCAGTAATACATGCACAGTAACTGGTGTTTCGTTAGTAAGGGGCACGCAGTAATGCATGCACGTCCGCAGTAATTCCTGCAATGACATTGATCGACAAATCTCTGTGTTTTTAATTAGCTGTGCTTATTACCCCGCCCTCATATTTTTTTATGGAATTATTAAGGTCCCACCTTTCTTTTAAAAAAAGAAGCAGGAACTTTCATTCATTTGAACGCCGTATCGAGGGTTCTAAAGTTAACCTACCTTAAAAGTCCGCAGTAATACCCACACTTACCCTATACCGCAACCAACGCTCCCTCGGAGCCAATGAGCTCATTCTACATGCGTGAAACGGGTTCTTTCAAATATGACAAGGAGATTAGTTCTAAATAACAGGGTAAATGTCCCTATTACAGTGCTTTGACGCTGGATTTCTCAAGAATGAATTATTTACTGACTTCTCTTACTTGAATTTTGCTTGGTGACAATTTATATTGGCATTTTGAACTTTTCTCTTTATTAAGGCATTTTTTCCGGGTTAAAAATGTTAATTTTTCCCAATGTTAATGTCTCAATTACGGTGCCCTGAAAAGTACGCTTTTACTATGCTTTAATTGTTTAAAAATGCAAGCTTCTCGCTTGTAACACATGCATCATAAATTTAATTTAATACAAAATATTCTTTCCTTATTTATCTATGCGATTTTTTCGTACGGCTGCTTTAAATATAAAGATTATAAAGGCACCGTAATAGGGACGTACCCTAGGTGGGCAGAGAATAAAGCAGGTATATAGGAATATTGAGATCGCAAAGTTGCGCAAAGGTGAGACCATGGAAGCCGAGGAAACAAAGACGGACACTGATGGAAAGCGTATTCCTGACAAATGTCCCTCATCCATGTCAGCCGTGCTGCAATTATACCCCGTGGATAATACAATTCAGGAATTCCATCCCCATTCACAGACATGGGTACGTCTGATGCCATCGAGCTTAATCCAATCCCCGTCGCCGTGCCACGAGAACTATACCGGCAAGTAGGCGCCAACGATTCGATTATCCGCGTCCGGTGGAACGGTTTAAATCGAATTTCCACTCGAGTCGAGCGTTGATTCGCGACACTTGATCCTGTTTGTTGCATCCCGCTGCAATCTGAATTACAGAGCGGCTACAAAAGCGCTCCAACAGGAATGCAATTATCCCGCTCAGTCGCACGAAAACGCTATACAGCTCGTAGGACAGCGATGGAAATTAAACGCGTTTTCTACGATTTTCGCATTGGACCCGCGCCAAACTGGCCTCGCGAACGAGATTCAGCGTGCCGAACGGCCCCCAGAACCCATCGGGTGCCACCGTTGAGAGCGCTTTTTACCTTCGTCGGACGAGGGTGCCAGGCACGACGTATCGAATTTAGAAACTCATCGCTCGGCGAAGATACCGATCGCGGATCCGCGATCTAAATGGGGTATGCGTAACGCCTCGGGTGGTGCAGGTCAGTATCGGCAAACGAGGAGCCAGCCAGAAGTTATACTGGCAGGCTTATGAATAACAAATATCCATTGCGCCGCGGCGTCGTGCAGAATCGTATATATCGCGAACGTTCGTGTATCCATGGGAACTGGATCGTTCCTGTTATGCGTCTTTCTCTTCCTAGCTCTCCGAGCGAGAAATGTGTTTCCTCCTCGAGGAGAGTATCGCGCCCAGATTCCATTACTAACCCTTTGGGGACGGGCCCCGGTGTAAATATGATTGCGCCGCTCTACGTCACCGTTTCGGAGTGGCCGTCGTGCGAATATAGCATTCACGTGAGAATTACTTGACATATATTTGAAATCGCAGGAACGATTCTTGTCGATTTTGTCGGGCGAGTCTCGATCATTTTCACTTCTGCTCTCTTCTCTCGATGGGTGATATCCAATTTCCCATCGAACACTTATTTCGGTTAACCCTCCACGGTCACGCCCCAGTGTCATTTTCGAATTACCATTTTCGTATTTTTGCATGTTTTAATTTTCGAGTGATAATACTGATACTAATAATTTGAGCGATCATTTGAGTTGATTCATGATGCCTCGTACAATCATGCTCTAATAGCATTTTTCTGGAAATGTAAATTTTGCTATTTTTCTTTCTTACAATTAACTGAATTTTTACATTTTATTATTAACGTCCAAAAATTTACAGAAATATTGCCAAAAATATATCCCGGGGTGCGATACATACACCCCGCGTCACCACAAAGGAGGTTTAATATTATTATTATTATTATTATTATTATTATTATTATTATTATTATTATTATCATTACTATTATTATTATTCGTCTTTATTACTTGAGACATACAAAGAAAATTAATACATAAAGACTAGCGAAGTAAACGGCGAGGCTGCAGTAAAATACTGTTAGAAGCCTAACGGTAACTAAATAACTAACTAACTAATTAACATTAAACTAAAACTAAAACTAGGGAAGAAAAATAGAAACAGTATTTTTTTTAAGAGAGCGAATCTAAAAATTATTTAGACGCATAGTGCAAAAATATATATCGTCGAGCTTTACATTTAAAATCAGGAAAAGAATTTAGCCCACGAATATCAGGTGGAAGGGAATTATAATAATGAGGCGAAATATAGGCGAAAGAGGATTCATATTTAGATGTCGAGTGTAAGGGAATTAGGCCCATGGTAAGACAGATTGTTACGAAGAATATTATAGAGATAAAGCGGGCCGTGAGATGAGAGTATTTTGTGAACAATACAACATAAACGGAAAATCCAGCGCTGAGGCATACGTAACCAAGACGTTTTAACATAGGTACCTATAGGTGAGAGATATGAGCCGTTCAGAGGACAAATCGATTAACTCCACTTTTTGAAATATTTTAAATTTAAGTGTCAAAGCACTTGGTTCAGTCATAACTTTTTTTATTTATAACAAATTAAAATATTTCAAAAAGTGGAGTTAATCGATTTGTCCTCTGAACGGCTCATATAAGTGAGAGAAAAACGCGAACAGGAGTTTTGTACACGCTGAGTAAGGTGAGAAAGACGATAGGATAGGCAAACAACGAAATAATCAAAGACTGGGATAATAACAGTTATAATAATATTCGTGAAATTATTCAGAGATCCACCTAGACACCCAGGTTAAAATGTTTGGATCGAATGTTCACCATCGATGAAAAGTATTTGCGAGGTAATTAGCGATGAATTGTACGAGGTTCGAAGGATACGGGACGAAAAGTTTCCGACTCGGTTGCATCACGGATAATTGGTTCGACTCGATGCGGAGGAAAGCGGTGGTTTTCGCGTCTCTCGAGAGTACAGGTCGGTTTCGTAGCTCGTACTTGTTCCTGTTTCTGTTTGGACGTTGCACGCTCGATACGCGGACGTGATTGCCGACAATCAGAGCACCGTTAACGAGGGTACTGTTTTGGAAAATTTGTATGAATATCGGGTCGTACCTTTTGAAAGCGCACTTTCACTCTCTCCAATTACGAATCCGCTGGAAACCTGAATCGGTGCATAGATCTTCCCGTACGGTTTTCATCCACTGTGTTTCGCTTAAATACGCAAAGTCGCGCTAGACGTAGTCGTCCGGTATACTGGGTGTCGTTTAGAATGCAAAACGAACTGGCTCTGCCATTCGAGCACAAAGTTGCCGTAAGAATAGGTCATTTAGATTTCAAACGTCATCATTTAATTACAATAAAAAGGCAAATGGTGCTTATTGAATTCTCGCGTAACAAGTACAACTTAACTTCACAGCTGTATTTCTGAGACCAACTCGGAAGATTGGATTACCTCCATAATTCTACCCATTACTTAAAAAAATGTCCAGGTCTTTGATCCACACTTGATGCTCCACCTTTCTCTATTCAGCAATCACTAGGTGCTCCAAAAGCAATCTTTTCGCGCCCAGTTATGTTAATCCCAGTTTTCAATAATCATTCCCTGGGCGAACGTTTTCTTGCTACGCACAGTGGGGAAATTTCGTGATTTTATGGCCAAAACCACAAAAATAAATTGTTGAATTCGACAATATAAATGCAAATGTCAATTGCAGAACTAATATGTTTAATACAAAGCTCGTATAGACTCGCAAACGTTTATGTTCATGTGAGGTTAGACCGATCGCAAAGAATTAATCCAGATTTTCAAGTTGCTTCAAACACTTATATTGTGTTATCCAAAGATCTGAAAAAAATTTGAAGGCATGGATTCAATGCCTGGTGGTGCGTAAGATATCTTTTTGTCCTCAAAACAATTATGTTTCGGTTTTTAATACGTCATTTATACAATTTTTAAAGTAGTGTTTTAGAAATAACCGTTTCATATAAGAATCAATTTTCAATACATAAAATAGTTATCAATCCCATAATATCCTGCAATGATTTTCATTTCTATTTTACGTTGGACTATTTTAATTCTATAAATGCAATTATTAATTGCTAATAGTTGCTAATCTTGTAATTATATGCATTTTTTTAAGCCCGATCCAGTGTGTCTTGTCTAACATACGACGTAACTGTGACCGAGACTGGTTCACAAGTTATACATTACAAACCTTCTTATTCTTTTTCAATCGATTTTATTCAGCTTCGATCCTCCGTTTGACTGTTTGTATTATAATATGTATGTTTGTCGTCAGAAGCGATAACCCTTCTGCTATGCCCTGCTGCACTGTAGCAGAGGCATGCTCTAACAAAGAAAAAAGTGTATAAATGTAAATAATAAAAAAATCTTTATCGTTCGTAATTTTTGTAAGAGCTGTTTGTCGAATAATTTAGTTTCTCATATATTAGAACGTAAAAGTGCCGAATTTTATATATTAAAAATAAGTTTGGAGGTTTTGACCACGACAATGGATACAGTTCTTCAATTGACATTTGTATTAAATTTGTAAAATTCAAAATTTTAATCTTTGTAATTTTGGCCATAAAATCGCAAAATTTCCCCACTGTGCTACGTGCTGAAACAGTTTGGAGGAAGACTGGAAATTCCCAAGACACCCTGTAGGCTGGTACTCCATTCCGCAAGGCCGTCTATGCACGACACTCTTGTGAAGATTGCCGATTCTCGTTAAGATGCAACGATAACAGTCAACGTGGTCTCGAAAGTAAACGGACGTTGTTATACTCGTATAAGATAAACCAGCACTCTTTGCATCATGTTCCTCGACAAACGAGACCTTATCCTTCTCTTCTTATTAAGCAGACTCGGCGACGTGCCCAGATTTCTGTCCAGCGCCGCGGTATTTATGTGTCTAACACGGTAAAAGTAAAAGGCCCATTTATTACAAATCTGTTTCGACTCTGGACGATAAACAATCAGGTGAAAACCGCGAGCCGGGATAATAATTGAGCCGGCGCTGTCCCGATCCCGCGATAAAACCGTTTAGAGCAACTTTTTTTTTCTCAAGCGCTCGCGGACTCTTCTTTTTCCTCGCGAGCCTAGTGGGTATATTATTTCCGTCAGATCCGAGACGAAAGAATCGAAGGCAGTTTCTCCCGCTGATGGCGGAAAAATTGCTCCCCGTTGGGAAAGAAACAGTTTCTATATAGCCGCGACTGCGATAGTGCATCATCGCGCTTGAAAGTGCGCGAAAGCTTATTCAAACAGAGCTCCGCCAAGATGCATGCGATGTTACTCGATAACCGTGGAGATTTCCCTTTCGCAGCCAGGACGCCGTGTTCCTCCTTTTTTCTCGTTGACCGAACCGCGGGACCTTCATCACTGTAATTTTCCGCTCGTTCTCTCTGCGCATCGGAGATCATTATCCGAGGTGGATCGCGCTCGATCGCCACAGATTCCCGGGATTCTCGTGAATCTTCATGGTGCAGCTTTAGTTCCGACTGTGTGTGTGAGTGTCGGGGATCGAGGTGACATTAAATCGTCCCCGAAGCTCCGGACCCACGACGCTCGAAGGACGGTGATTGCGATTTATGTACTACGAATTGAATTTCGTACCGCGTGAAATACCGCGCGCCGTGCCCGTTTGATTGGGTGTCAAATCATTTCTACCTGTGTCATTGTAGTTCGTATCTAGCATTGCCATCGGGGAAGGGTAACCGTGACTAAATGGGAGCTGTGATATTTCGCGACGGAGAGATTGTCCGCCTGACAGGTGGAGAATACGATTCCGCGTTGATTGTGGTTGGAAAATCATATTTATAGTTTCGGGGCCCGTACAAGCGATTTCCTATATCTTGCAATGAAAAATATTAGTGCAGATTCTTTATCTCATTCTACACTCGACGAATGCAGACAGCTAGAGTAAATAATTCACCCCGAAGTTATATTTACTCTCCAGCCCCCCTCGTAACAGAATTACTCTGGTTCCAGGTTAATCAAACGATCCCAGCATCATCGCCAGGCAGCGCGCAAACAACGTGCGAGAAGGCCGGTGGGTGGATCGTCGAACGCGTCGGAGACGGGCGAGCACGCGTCGTGCCAGCTGATTTGCATTTATTATGAATCCGAATCGCGGGGCGAGAGACTGGAGGGCGGCCCTTAAATTAGATTGCGGCAATGAGGGTTGGTGGTTGCTGGATGTAACGCGGACACGTACCTATAGCCGGGGCCCGCTCGTTTCGCGCGCGGCGTGCCTTCCACGCGTATAAATCGCCGCGAAAGGAAACAGCAAAATCGTGGACGATAAGACCCGCGCTGCTCCTTTTCCCAGACGCGTCCCGGCCGTTTTCCCTTTTAACCGGGAGGCTGGCAATTATCGTTAATGAATTACGAAGGCGCACGGCACGACGGGCAATTAGACCGGACTAATCTGCCAGATATCATCGTGGCTGGGAATAGAGCGGGCCCGTGTTTATTTGCGAGCTGGCCCGCGGAATTGTTCAATTAGGAGCGATACGATTGAAGCCGGTGGTATTCTCACGTCGACAGGGCGATCCGACGGGGTACCGTTTTTCTTCGAGCGCGACACCTTGACCCGAACTCGATCAATTGCCGCACGGTGCAAGGTACCTATTAGAGGATTAGACGATACTATACGTCCCCCGTGGGCGTGTTCTAAGGAGATCTGGGATTAATTTATTAGCCGATGCAATTATCCGTTACCCAACGCTGCCTCCGTGTACAAATCACGCATACCGGCCTCTCAACGTCCCGACGTGTCTGGTTAATGCGATGTTGATTTAAGGCGGTGAGTCGGTACTATCTAGACGAAAGGTGCTCGCTACCGGTCTTAAATAATCGTTTAATTACGGCCGCATTGAACGGCGCTCTGTTTGGCTCGCGTCTAAGCTAATCTTCGCCGGCCACGTGTACGATACAACGAGGATTGCGCTGGGGACCGCGGCGAGCTAACGTTTCGCCGTGGTGAATGGTGGGCTGTACACTTCAGAATTATACCTATCGTCCGATCTAATGGGGTTACTTTGAAATCAGGTATATACGAGGGGATTCGTAATTGGTCACGTGAATGGAGGGGAATTGAAGTAACTAAGTAGGGGAATTGATTTCAGGTGTCAACTTTTTCACGCTTCGTGATTGTGCTGAGGATGTGCGTCTTTCGTTAGGCGAGGGTTGGCTATATTTCATATTTGGTACTAATTTCAACGCAAATGACTATTGTATATTAGCTTGATCTTTTAGGCACCTACTATTATATTCTTAACCTTTTCTTCAGAACAAATTAATTTGTTATTAATCTTTCTGTCACATACTGTAAAAGGCAGGGATCGAAAAAGTTCTCGAACCCTCGTTTTTTAAAAAATTCTGTTAGAACTTATATGTTTTGTTTAAGAAAATATCTGTTTCGGTGGAATTTTCATTGAAAAAAATGTTACCTTTAGGAACTTCTTTAAAAAGTGTTCTCATGGAATAGATATTTTAGAACCTATATAATAAAAGTTCCATGGAAACAAGTTACATTAGAACATTTATTAAAAAAGTTTTCATAAGATAAAGAAAACTACTAAACTATTAGGTACTAGTTTTATTTAACAATATAATATCATATTCTTCATATGTTTATTTAATAAAAGCTATGAAAATTATAACATTAGAAATATCAACGTAGGTAAGTATTACAAATAAATAACACATTCAGAATATCAATTTAACTGTAATAATTATTTAATATTGTTGTAGCACTATCCATTGAATAGTATTCAGTATTGGTTACAACGATTGAGAACTTTTTTAATATTGGTGAACAAAATATCTGTTCCTATTATAGAAAATTTTTTATTTTTATATTTTATAAGTTCCATTCCAACTAAAACCTTTATTTTTAAGAACTTTTATTTTATCGGTTCTTCTGAGAGCTTAAATGTGAGAACATTTTTAAAAAAAGTTCCGCGGTTCATGTGTTAAATTGAAAAGTACCAGAACTTTTTCGATCCCTGGTAAAAGGTACGATTTAGGCAACCGGTCTCCTAAATCGTACCTCCACTAAAAATAGTATCAATAGAGTACCTAGAGTACCCCCTTTATAGATGTTAGACTTTAGAATTCCTTGCACTTTCGAACTTTATAAACTCGATCCCACATGATAGGGGAGAGTTGCCAATATCGCACTGGTCACCTAAATCGTACCTCATCAATTTCTCAGTAATTAATGAATATAAACGATATCTGATGATAAAAATATCAAGTAAATGCGAAATGGGAAATAGAAACCAAACCTTTGAAGCTTACACCCTATTTTGTGCGTGCTATAAACATTTAAAAAACTCAGGTATGATTGATGTAACTTTTTACCAGTTTATATTAGCTGATAATAATCAAACAATGCAGTTTTTCCCTGTATTTTTGTATTTTTCTAAAAGCGGGTTTAATGTATACTGTATTCCATGTAAGAGCATACCGACGCCCCTACCGATTTGCGACCGATCTGCGCAGCTCCCACTACTACCCACTGTTTGAACCGCACGCGATTGGTTTGCAAGGAATAACTGATACATCCCAAACGCGGGACCTGACCATTGTCAACGTAAACAACGTCCCGCACGAAAAGTTAACAGAGAGAGTAGAGGGCCGTGCGACGGAGAAAAACATAGGCGGTTAAGTGGGGAGTCGGGCGTAGCAACGATCGCGAGGGTCGTGCCTGCGCGAAATCGGTATGCTCTAATGTTGAATACAGTATATATAATAATCATTACTTTATGTTGAATATTTTCTTGTTTATTTGTTATTGACGCTATTTTTACGAGAGGTACAATTTTGGAAACCGAGGGGTACGATTTAGGAGACCGGTTGCCTAAATCGTACCTTTTACAGTATGTCACAAAAAGATTAATAACAAATTAATTTGTTCTGAACTAAAGGTTAAGCATTTAATAGTAAATGCCTAAAAGATCAAGCTACAATATCCAGTAGTCACTTGCGTTCAAATTAGTACCAAATATGAAATAGAACGTAAAATATCTTAAGCGGTACGATATAGGCAACTCTCCCCTACTTTGCTACATAATTATCACGAACCCTCAATGGTAAAAATACCCAAAGATCAGTCTTCTATGTAGCCCCAGACCTCGATGAAGCACCAAAGGCTCTCAACCCCCGAAGACACCCCAGTAGCGCGCCCCCTCGGCCCACCAGGAAGGTTGTTATTCTAAAAGCAGCTCCTGCAGAAGCCCGACAGTAAGACGGGGGACGCGTTTCCATCCCACCGTCATCGGTTCAATTGTCACTCGAGTTAGCTGGTGAGAAAGCAGCTGCCACTCGACAGGAAGTTGTCACTCGAAAACGCCATGGGCCAGGCTGATGGTCCCATAAACATTTACACCGCGGCAAATAGATAGCTACTTGCGGGCCTGGCTCTCTGTTATTTTATTCGTGTACGCCGGTGCCGGCGGAAGAATCAAACAGGCGAACCGTGGGACTCGTTTCCAGCCCGCGTGCACGTATACGCGCGCGCGCGCACGCGCACACACACACGAGCCACGGCTAGGAGTCTTATGGGCAAGCAGCGCTGCGCGCGGCTGTACTTAATGGCAATTTACATGAACGTCCCACGGGGCCCCCTCGCCGGAGTGGCAGAACAAATAAATACGCGGCTAGGAACGATTTGATACACGCTGATCGCGAGTGATCCACGGCCCCGTATCTGCATAACTCGGCGTATTGTGAACGCGCGTTCGGAGCTTGCTCGGCCGTGCAACACGCTGATGTATACGCCTCACGCGGCCCAGTGTATGCATCAAACCCGACCACGTTATATGTGTACATACACGACGGAACCTTCTCGTGTCGTTCGTTTTCTTCCCTACCGTTTTCCAGATAGAATCGATGCTCACCCCCTTCGCCGCCCCAGCCCCCGCGGCCGCTCGCCAGGAGGCGATGCACTCCCGAGCTGCCTCTAAATTTCGCGAGCACGCCGCTTGCGTGCTTCCTAACTGGCGCATGCATTGCATGCACACGTCTATGCGCACTGCGCACGTCCGTTGACGAGGAATTATGCCCATCCAGGATCGTTCGACGCTAGTTTCGAAAGTTTTTAGACTGAAGGATGGTTGCGGGGGGATGGACGTTCGATCGTGATTCGTGACTCGTGCAGATCAAGGATATTGAATATTAGGGCCTACCTACCGAGGCAGGTATTCACTGTGGTATTTACCGCGGAATGGAAACTTGAACAGTGTCTCCCAACCGTTTTTCAGTCGCGATATCTTTTTATAATATTCAATTAACCTGCGACCCCCATACGAGGCAAGGTAAATCTAATAAAGGTAAAGAAAAGACATTGAAAATAGTTATTTCTGAATATAATTCTAATTTAATAATATTTAAAAAAAACACAAAAAAAACCCTGGGGCCCCCCCAGAAAACACTTGGGGGTCGCGACCCACCCGTTGGAAATCACTGTGTTAGGAGGATTTGAGGATTTGTAGCTGTTTCGGGTTGATGCGAGGACGCCACGATTGGGTAAGACGCGTGATTTGGGTCTGGTATAATAGGAGGGGATTGCGCAGGATTCACGGAAATCGCGGGAGTTCCAGTGAATAACTGAGATTGGCGGGTTACAAAACGATGAAAGAAGCTTTCATCGTGTGTGGATAATCGCTGGCCGAAGCTTATTTCGATGAAGCAGACAGGGGGATCGTGAGACGATGGACCCTAGCGTGAGAGGCTGACCTTATGATTGCGCGTGGATTCAGCGATGGCCCAAGGGCCTTGACACAACGACGCCGCGTCTTGATCACCCTCGCTGGGATCTCCTAGACATTACGCTCATGCCAGCCCCTCGTCTTAATTCCTCCTCCCGGCGACACTTCTTTCACGCGACCGTGGCTCCTCCACCGATCACTGTAATCACCTTGCCCCGTCACACTTCTGGCAGGCGGGCGCGACAAAGAGAATCGAGCGGACAGAGACAGCCGATAGGCTTCGGGGTGAAAGAAATCGAACCGAAAGCAATCCCCAGAGGTGGACGCGGAGGAAATGTCGATCGAGTGGGGGCGGTCGACGAAAGCTAGGGGACACGAAGGGAGAAATACATCGGAGCCTTGTTACCAAGGTCGCGACGATTACAATCGTCGTTCGGTGACCACAGATGTACGATATGTATGTATCGATGGCTTAGCGCAGAAATATTGTACAAGATTCGGGGACATACAGTGAAGAAAAAAATTATTTTCGACAAATTGATGAAGTAGATATAAATGTGATTTTCAATCAGCATAAAGAAACAGTCAATAGCTGATAATTCGGCCCCCCGTGATTTTTTTTATTATTATTATTTATTACGTCAGTAAAAGGCGAGGCGCAGCTAGTAAGTTGTTGCTATGCCTGACCTTATTTTCACATTAGGAACAAAAATTTCTAGCGGCTAATAGCGTCAGCCACTGCATCTACTAAATAGTTATATACACAGAGAAAAACATATGACACTAGATTATTTTTCTTTATTTATTTAAGTATGTTGTATATCAACGGGATAAGCCCTGAATGGAGCATAGTCGTCGCTATAATAAGCATAAATAACATAACCTGCAAAACGAAAGTTTCTCGTCGTCCCCAAGAAGAAATAGGCATTTCTTGTAGGTTAAGAAAGTTAAAGTGTTGTGCGTCGGAATATATTTGATAAAAGGTACTTAGAATCGATATTTATAAGTAAGTACCCATACAGCACACTCTAGTTGCAGCAAAGTTGCAGGATGGTTGCAGTGCAAGATTGCAACGTTCCACGCAACGTTGCCGCAACTATGCAGCAATAATTATATGTCCGCCCCGTGCAATGTTGCACTGCAACGTTGTCGCAACGTTGCTATGTCCGCCTCCTGCAACGATTCGGGCAGTGGGGCCAAAAATATAAATAACGTCCGTGATGGACGCGACGATACTGAATGTGTGCAGGAATCATAGAAGTACAAAGTCCGTATTCACTTTTTCTCACAGAAAATTGTTTTCTCCCAAAGGACATTCGGAACCGGTGACATGTAGCGTCGTAGGCGATCACTTTATCGCCGCAGCTACAACCACTGATTAATAAAAAAGCTAGTGTATACGAACTTATACTCCTACCGTGCAAAAATTTAAACTCAAATTATTCAAAAACGAAGGCTCATTTTGTCAAACTTCATTAGGGTTTTGTAACACTACAGGTATGTGCTACAAGTTCCACCCTGTGTCATTCTACACATTAAAATATACAGGGTGAGTCACCTAACATTTAAGCTTAAAATATCTCCGTTGTTTTTAATGATACAAGAAAATGTCTCAGGAAAAAAATGATTGCTAGACAAAAAGGACAACATATTATACATCGTTGAATTTGTATTTTTATTGGCTATAACGTTGCAGTAATGAAAATACGTCATCCCATTAAAATAAACTATTGATGATCTTGAAATTTCGGGAAATATAACCTTGAGAACAAAAATTGTCTCTGTCAGAATAATTGCCTCCCTGAAGCAAACATTTTTTCCTGAAACATTTTCTCGTATCATTAAAAACGACGGAAATATTTTTTTACGATTTTTTTCTTGGATTATTATTTTACGAGATACGATGATCACTTTTTTTAAAACGGAACTCTTTTTTTTAACAGATCACTTGATAGTGGGTTTCAAGACGAATTAAATAAGGTATAATGTATACACTTTATTTCAGCCGGTTTTGGAGATATGTTTTAAAATTTGCTAACGCCGCAAAGTTGTGGCAAAGTTGCGACAAAGTTGCGGCATAGTTACGGCATAGATGCGGCAAAGTTTCGGCAAAGCTTCGGCCAAGCTGCAGCAAAGTTGAAGCAAAGTTGCGGAAAAGTTGCGGAAAAGTTGCGGCATAGTTGCATTGCAATAATGCACTGCAACTATGCAGCAAGAATTCTATGTCCGCCCCGTGCAATGTTGCACGGCAACGTCGCAGCAACGTTACATCGACATTGCGCTGCAACTATGCAACACTGCAAGCAAGTGCAAGGTTACTGCAACCATCCTGCAACGTTGCCGCCACGAAGTGTGCTGTATGGGTAAGGTCACTTAATCTTGGATATTTTCAAATATAAACTTAAAGTTTCCAAAACTATGCGTGTTGATATATTAGCCCCCCATAATGGAGGGTAATATGGCGCCCGGGAAATGAGTCCCAAAACTCATGCTCTGATATTTCAGACATCGAAATTCCTCGTGAAGTTTCAGATAACACCGATGCAATAGGCATGTTTCGTGGCGGACGTTATACCTTGGACCAACGTGGCGAAATATGGATTAAACGCATCATATGCGAATTATGGGCACATGGCGAGTGGACATCGAGCGAACAAATGGAATATGTGTGCGACTTTTGTGTATAAATAATAAAATATTCTTCATTCGTTTATTTTTTATCTCTGATTTTGCCACAGAATTATACATATTTTATGATTTTTGTTTGGGGGCCATATTAGGTACCCTCACTTTTGTATGACCACCAAAAATGACATTTTTTCAATATATATGTTAAATTCAATTAAATTGTTTTTCTTTTGCTTCCACCATTTATCACGCACAACCTTATTACTTGACCTACATTTCAAGCAAAACTTTAAAGTAATTTAAACTATGAATCCGATTTTAGGAAAATATATTACCACCCCTTCCTCCAACAACCCAAATTTCACGAAAAGTAAACGTACAATATTTATTGTGCACTTATACCTACATATGGAGAAACTCTATCCCCGACAAGATTCTACCTGCCCCCGCCCCCCTTCAGCCTGAACTTCCAAAGAAACATTCAAGCATATTCGAAACGAACCATCCGTCAGGCTTCGATCAGACCTCCATCTCTCGCCCCAGAGAGCACAGGTGAAAGCCAGAGGATGCCTTAATCAGCGGTGCCGAGGGAACTATCGGCAACAACGAAGGCTACCGGTTAACAGATTCTTTTCCCTCCCTCCCGGCGGAAATGCACGATCTAATTGCAGCGTGCACGGCCGGGCCCGCCGTTAATCCGGCTCGGGGATTAACCGTGCGTAGAGGCGCAGGCGTGTAACCGAACGGGGCCCGATCGTTGTTCTTTCCGGCACGACGTATGAATTATCTGCGGCCTAACGAGGGCCCCTTCTTATCTGGGCTGAGGTATTAACTTGTCCCGGCATTAGCATCTGGAATTCCCATTCGAGCGATCCACGTGCCACCGGGGAGTATCTCGAAACAAGTATCTATCAGCATAATGCATGCACCGCTGGTAACCGAAGCGTGCGGCGTATCGATATATCTCCGGACGGAATGCGCCAATTCCGGCGAGTGGTGAAGCGGAGCGGATCGCCTTCGCGATCCCGCGAGCGCAATCGGCGGGATATCGCAGGAGGCTCATAAACCACTTTCCAAGTCGTGCAACGGGGTGCCGCTCATTGTTGCTGGCGATAACGCAGAGGGGCGGAGGGGACCGTCTTTCCAGGTGTCCGAAGCCGGCGGCTCGCGCACCGTCCGTATGCTAATGCCGCATACCTACCGCGAGATATTTATGGCGAATCAGACGTTTCTCCCGTCCCGTCGCTTGTTTCCGGAAGCACGGCCAGATTGGCCGGGCGTGAAAGTACAAGTGCGTTTGTCGCCGTGCTTCATTGTCGCGCACGGCGCGGCGGTAAAGACACGCGCGGAACGCGGGGCCCGTGTCGCAACCGTCCATTACGGGCCCCGCGCTCGGGCTTTTCAACGAGATAACACCGATAATTGATCGTCCCGATATCGAAATAACAACCTTGATCGCGAGCGACGCGAAAGGAGGAAAAGGAGCACGGGGACACGCCTGGTAATCTGTTAATTTCCATCGACTCGGCTCGATTGGTTCTGCAAGTGTCCGGCGGAATTACGTACCGCTGTTATCTCCGGAGTAACAATAAATTGCAGAGATCGCCGATCGGACGGATTTATCCGAAAGCGCGCCTGGTCTGGCAACATCTCATCCAGCCGAGTAAAAACGGGGCGTGACAGGCTGCGCGCGGACGGTCGCTTAAAACTGGAGCGCGAACTCGATTGGCGCGGCGGCGGATATCCTAATTAGCAAACGGCGCGATTTATCCGCGGAGCCGCGTCTCTATAAATCAGCCGGCAATCTTTCCGCGACTTATCAATGAATAACGGCTGTCGGCGGGCCGACCTTTAGCAGACCGCGCTCTTTAATGCGTCGCTTCAAAGTCGGATTATCAACAGGCCACCTAAACGCTCCCGATACGCGTGCACCGCTCGGTGAGACTTATGCGTGGAAACGCGCCGGTTGTCGCGCGCATTAATCCAATGCCGTGCCAGCTTAATCAATTGGCCCGGAATGCAGGCTCACGGGCTGATTTATCGCCGTCGATCCTGTCCACCGTATGGATTTCGTCGGAGGGGCGCGGGAAACGGGGGAGTTGGGATTGCGTTTCTAGGGAGCACAGGCGTCAACGTCCCTTTCGCTGCTCCCCGCGGCAGGCGCGGAGGGTTGGAGCGGGCCGGCGCGCGGATACGTGGGCTACAATTGCCTGGCACTCGTATGGCTTCGACAGGACAGGTTCACGGAACTTCGCCCTGGCCGAGTAACGGAGATGCTTATCGAACGGGTATTGGAACGCGTGTTACGACTGGGACTGATCGAACGCGCCGGACGCTGACAATGTTAACGTTTTCTATGATTAAACGGCCTTTGCGGAGGCTGGCAGAAACTTATGAAGTCACGCGATAGGAAAGAAGTTCGCCTTGCTGTGGGAGAGCCAGCGTGTCGACGCCCGGCCGGGAGTTGATAGAGCTGTCCGAATGCTGGAGGAAAAATGTGTCTGGCGTGGTTCACTGCCCTAACCACTCGATTTTAAGTAACGAGCTGGGCTTTCTTACAGTCGCTCCGACGACTGGGCAATTTGTTCGAGTTATTCGAGCGAATCACTTTCCTTCCAACTGCTCTTTATCTCGGGATATTCTTCTGTGTCGATTTACGTACATTTCTTCCGTCCTCTATACTCTAAGAATATTCTGTTTAAAGGGTTACGTAACCTTGGCAGGTCGGAAAATATGATGTTGCAAAAATTTGACTTATTTCTTTGTATGGATATTCAATATGCTTTCCTCCAGATCATATTGATAAAATAAATGGAGAAACAAATCTTCAGAATAAAAATCGATTTGTAGGGTAAAATTTTCTTGATATTACGTTATCAGTTTTAGTGAATGGAAAAATTGTTAAAACTAAAATTGATATAATTAATCCAATTACTCCCCCTAATTTATTTGGGACTGCTCGTAAAATTTAATAGGCGAATAAAAAATATCATTCAGGTTTAATATGAACGGGTGTTGATATTGAGTTTGCGTAAATAAACTTATCTGGATCTCCTAAAGTATATGGATATTGTGTAATAATTAAAAAATGAATTAAAAAAATTAGGACAAATCCTAAAATATCTTTAACTGTAAAATATAAATGGAATGGAATTTTATATTTATTTCTATTTGTTCCTAGTGCTATTTTTATATATTTTTTTGCATATAAAGAAACGTCATATTTAAAGATCAAGATACACACCTTGTTGTGTATAAATTAAGCTGTATTCTCTTAAAAAAGGAATCTGATATCTTGAGAAATGGTGTCATACCAGCTCGTAGCATTTGCGGTACCGAAAATATCTCAGAGATTACCTAGTGCACGGATTTGAATAAATTTAACACGATTATTCTTAAGACTCCAATCTAGCGTTTGTCGAGATTTATCGATAATTTGTTTTCACTAACAAAGGAAGATGAGAACTTAAGTGGAAAATCACATGCTTGACTTTGAGTAGCTGTCATTTTTTTCAAACATTAATTTCTGTAAAAAACGGTCCTCTGTGCAACGAGTGAATTTGATATTGAACTTTTCTATTCGGAAGAGGACCAGTTAATTTCCCTCGGACCGCGGTCGCAGTACAGAAAAAGTCGTTGTCGCATCGATTCCCGTTAGTGGTTCAATGAATCGTCGCCGGTTAAATATTAGGCCCGCAGGAACGTCGGAGATACCTTTGCGAGATAAGTCGCGCGACGCGGAACGACAAGTGGCGCGCGCGCGTTTCTATAAAGCACGATTTCTATAACGAGCAGCCCGAGACGCGCAGATCGCGGATCTCTCGTTTTATTATCGGCGAGGAAGGCCGTAGTTAGCATTGGCGCGTAATGCGTGTCTTTCAGGAAGCTAGTGATCGGGCTCGATAACTGTCGAGCGAAGGCATGCGACTTACCGCCGCGTTCACGGACCCTCGGGAGCTCGTGGCGGGTTCTTGACGAAGGGAGCGATGGAACAGGGTAAATAGAGAGATCGGATAAGCGGCACTATTCGCGGGGCGAACGACAGAGCAATTATGTTTGCCCAGCGTGAAACTTCCATTGCTTTGTATCTCACCTCAGCACGGAGGGCGAATTGGCCACTGGTTGTGCAAGGAAAGGTGTGATTCTTTGCGGAAAAATAAATCCATGAATATCGTGGAATAACATTCCTGCAAAGAAGCCTTCGCTTTTCCGAGATACGTGGCTTCGACTGTCCAAAGAATCCAAGAAGACCAGACTGCGAACGTGTTAAGATAATACATGGAGCAACGCATGGAAAGAATAGGGCAGCGTCGTCCAAATGCACAAACGGGGGCCTAGGGTCCCCGACCTTCTGTAACCCTGGAATCTGTCCCATAGACAATCGAGACCCTCCAGATAAACGTTTGATAGGCATGGAGATTTGTTTGGCTGCACGGTTGGCGGCCGTCCAAACGAGCCCCCTCTTCTTAACCGGGGAACGGAGACACGACGGTCGAGAGGAGGACGAAAGTCTCGGGAGGAGGGCAGGGAGACAGAAGGGGGTCGTAATTTCGTAAAACTGCCTCGTAAAAATAAGGTCACACGAGGCACGGATAATATTAAGCTCAGCTCCTACGCCGGTGAGCGTGGATATGCGCGTGCATTAGCATAAGCCTGGTATGCGAGATAGCCGCGCGTAGGCGTGTATAGATACGAGCGAACGCGGTGTAAAAAAGTGGAAAGGGGGTAAAAAGAATGCCGGCGAAGGGGGGTGCGGGGATGGAGAGGAATGCGACAGCGGAGAGGAAAGAAAAAATTGCGCGCGAAGAGCGAGAGCGAGCGTCGGTATCGCTGTTGGACGAGATACGCGGCAGTTCCCGACGACGGAGACGCTGGTATGCCGAGTTTAGGACGTTGGGTATGCAAATGAAGTAACAGAGGACTCGGAAGGGACAGGCAGGGAACAGAGTCCCTTGGGGACTCGGAGGGAAGATGGAAAATTGAATTACCACCGGAGTCCTATTTCTTTTCAAACTCTTTGTGACGTCGAAGCTGAAATCAAAGTCTTTCCTGGGGTGGATCGGGGTTTGGCCGAGTTAAGAATGGTTCAAAGGCTGCGGAATCGAAGAGTACAGAAAATTTGAAGCTTCAGATACGTCTTACACGAAAATGGTACTTCTACCGCTGTGCTCCGTGACGGAGCAAGGAACGCAGCTGCTTAAACGTCACAGTTGCGGTGTTAACAGATAAACCGTCGCGGTTCTGTTGTTAACAGATAAACCGCTGCATCAGGAATCAATTTCCGCCGTTCAGGTGGCGGCGATCGGTAATAAACGACGAGACTGCCTGCGATTGTAAGCGAGTGTAAGCTCGCGCGCGCGAGCGTGAGACGCGTCGTACGCCGGCGCAAGCTCGGTTATCCGCGGCGCGGGTAAACTGGTACCGATAAAGAGAGAACCGTAGCCGCGTAAAGATAAGGCGCAGCAGATAAGCCAACTCCGCGATTTAAACACTCCGGACTGCCGTTGGCACGGATCCCTTCTCGGGGACGGGAACTTAACGCCACGCCTCATTTACATTCCCATCGGTGCCCCTTTAATGACCCACGATAAAGCCGCGTTGCTCAATGGCTCCCCCTTTTCCCCGGATCGCTCACTTTTTTTCGGAAGGGTCGGCCGCGAGATATCGGGATCGCTCGAGCGATTGCTTCACGACGTTCGGCTCGAACTGTGTGAAATACGCCTCCCGGGGCGATAAACCATAAACAAGTGGCGATCAAGCGCGATCCACGAGGAGTAGATACAGCACTCGAACGAAACGGAGTTACTTCTCCGAAGAAAACACGTCGGTGTCGTAAAACAACGTTTCAAAGTCGTATACTTCGAATTTCACGGACTCCCGCTCGCGTCCCGTCGCATCGAACGATCGCCGAACAGCCGAGCATTTCCAGCGGATGGCGGGGATTTTAAATGCCCCCGCGACGCGCGTAAGCGCAAGAAATTTATTGGGAAACCAAGTGGAGGCGTGGCTTAGATTGCAGCGCTGCGGTGGTAAGTTGGCAAACTACTGCCAGTAGGCTAAACATTCAGAATCAGTACTTAGCAGTAATAGCTTTTAACAATTTAAAGTTCTCTTAATTGAAAAAAACGCGAATTTCTATTAAGGAAATTTGGTGGTAAAAATATAATTAATGGCGGTCACCTGTTGAATTGTGGTAAAGTGAATGAAGATAACAATGATGTTATCCGAATTATACAGGCGGTTTTGAAGAAAAAATCTGAAAAGTTTTAATTCTTTGATTACTTCATTCAATGTGAACGCGTGCTTTTGCAACTGAACGTCCAGTGATTGCTTCTACTTTTGAAAATTGCTTTTGTTTTTTTTTTTTAAAAAAGGAGGTATGATAAGTTTTATATCATGTTTTTGAGAAAGTTCACTAACAGTAAATCCTCTGTCAGCCATCAGATCATCTTTTTATCCATTTTGAAAAGAATTTCACTTTATTCGAATATGGCATTATCAGAAGCACGTCCACCATACGCTCTACTAATGATTAATCCTGCAGGTGTTACAGCAGTCATGAATTTTACTGTATAAGTGCTTTTATAATAAGAATAAGTTAAGACTTTATAACACAAATTTTTAGATTTTTGTATTGGTATTTCAATACAATCAATTATAGTACGAACGTTTGTAAATTCTCTAAAACACTGGGGAATATTGTTCAATATATTTTCCTTGCTGGGCCAAAAAATAGCGGGTCTTAAACAAATGTACAAAGTATGTGTCATTTCTAAAAAAATTTGTCTACAAGTTTCTGCACTGCAAGACTTAAAC
Organism: Andrena haemorrhoa; assembly: GCA_910592295.1. NCBI lineage: Eukaryota > Metazoa > Arthropoda > Insecta > Hymenoptera > Andrenidae > Andrena > Andrena haemorrhoa. The sequence continues at coordinate 20,729,209 of OU342943.1, forward strand.
AAAATTTTTAATTTGCTAGCACTGCATATGACAAATTTTGCTTTAGTTTCATAAAGGTCATTATTATTATTTCTAAGCTATCCAATTTTGAATTCAAATGTAATGTTGGTGATTTCGTTTGGTCAACTAATTTGTTAATTGTTTTTAATAAACTAAAGTTGGGAATACTACTTAATTCATGATCTGTTGTAATAAAATTAGAAAATGTGGAAGTTACAAAATCACTAGTAATTTGTACACCCACGTCATGAAGAGTTTTTAATACTAATACACTATTTGATGCATCAACTGGCTCCAAATCTCCTTTACCTTGTTCTATTTCTTCATCGATTTCCTTTCTTGTATCTTCTAATTCTTCATCGATTTCCTTCCCTTTATCTTCTAATTCATAATCGTATGGACTTCGACGGATTTCGGCCTACCCGCAGTAGTTCAATTTTCTGTCACTAGTTGGCGTACCGAAATTCTTGGTTTCCCAATACTTCGAATTTCACGGACTCCCGCTCGCGTCCCGTCGCATCGAACGATCGCCGAACAGCCGAGCATTTGCAGCGGATGGCGGGGATTTTAAATGCCCCCGCGACGCGCGTAAGCGCAAGAAATTTATACGAAAGATCAACGGGGACAATCGATGGCCGTCGTGGCGGAGAACCTCGTTACATGCTCGAGTAGCTCGGCGCGCGACGCGCGATCAATTTCAGGCTCACGTTGGCCGCGGGGCGGAATGACGTTTCTTATTAGGAGAGGGCCCCGGGATCGTTGGTAATATTCGACGCGGGAACGCGGTAACGAACGAGGTCGCGAACAATGTACGAATAATTTTCTAAAGCCGCCTTTAGAAAGAAGTATCCCGCGAGAACAAGGTATCATTAATTATATGCCCGTGTCCCGGGCATGTTGGAATGCATATACATTAGCATAAGGCCCGATATACGGCAGATTGGTGTAGGTGTATACAAGCGTCTATGGCACGAAGCCGGCCGTGGAAGGGGAGGAATATAAAGAGGCTAAAAACGAGGGAAACGAGGAAGGAGAACGGCGAAGCTGAGGGGGAGAGAAAAAGAGGGGTTGGGGTGGAGGAAGGAGAGGGAGGAAAAGTGGGCATATAAGGAAAGCGGTCCCCAGATACCCGCGGATGCTCTATAATCCGAGGCGGATAAACGATGCAGAACCCGTGGGGCTATCGTTACGTTTCTTTACGCCGGCGACACGTAGCGATGCGGCGAATCGCGGGGATGCATAGGCGCGTGCAAGGCGCGGCGGTGCACCCCGCTGCGTGCCCGAGCGCGTTTATCAGCGTAGCCGGGCGAAATCGCGCTGATAAAGCGAGCATCTCAGCCAGGCAACAGCGGGGGATAGCGGCGCAGAATCCGATGACTCGGCGACTTAAGGGTTACCGTTACGATAGGCTCCAGTTTCATTGCACGCGGAAAGCCAATGCCGTATTTTACGCGCGTTTTGATAACTGTTCGCGCGCCGGCCACGCTGTAAAACTTGCGCGGCGGTTTACAACCGGCGCGGACGGTGGTTTTATGCGACCGGTGGATTCAGAGCCGCGACAACGCGATTACCATGGGATTATTTCGATCGTAAGCGACGGTGGGTGGTGGGTTAACTGCCGCCGCTGGTGGGCGTGGTGCGGAGAATGGTTGTACAGGTGATTCTGGATAAAACCGTAGCGGGGGATTCGTGAATTATCTCGCGAGGAATGAAAACGTTCCGTCGATTGATCTGCTATGAAATGCAAGGTAAACGCGTGGACGTGTAAAGCTTCTACCTCCGCCGTAGCCGACGATACCGAGCTGGCTGGTGAAACGTGATTCATGGCGAGATGGGAGGAAATAGGGGCAGGTGATATCGCGTCGCGCCGCGTTATTAATTGCGCCGTTACGCCAATGCGCTTTGGAACTTGGGCGCATTAGCATACGCTCGGTATGCGAGGTGGTGGTGCGTGGGTGTACATAGGACACGGGGAACAGGCGCGAGGCAGAAAAAAATGGGAAAGTTGGCGGGAAACGGTGAAAGGGAGAGGGGCTAAGGGGGAGAGAGATGGAGGGAAGAAAAAAAAACGGGAAAACGTTGCGGAGGAAACAATGACGAATGCGCGCGTGAAAAAAAGAACGCGCGACACCGTCGATCGACGTTGTATCGTTTCGTGTTCCCATTATGTGGCAGGGAGCTGGCTCCAGCCGCGTTTCAGTCGCGCGAGGTGGCAACGACGACAGCCGACAATACTTAGCGGCGCGTAGAAGCACGTAAGAGCAGAGAAACGCGTGGTAAGCCGGTACGGAACTCGGAATGCTTCTATAAGGAACGCGGTAAAGCAGCGGCGATAAAGCGGGAACCGTGGTTGCGTAAAGATAAAGCAAGCCGATACGCTGGCTTCCCGATTTAAACGTAGCGGCATGCTCGACGCGAGCATTCGTCCGCGCGAGAACTTAACGCCATGTCCAATTTGCATTATCGCCGGCTTCCCTTAACGATTCGAGATACAACCGCGCGGCATAACAATTCCGTTTATTGCACGTCCGTTTCTGTCCGGAGTATTGCCGGCCGACACACGATGCGTCTCGAGTTTCATCAGGGCCTCCACCCTTTCATTGTTGTAAGCGTTCTACGTGGGCTTCGTGCCCTTCTTCGGTGGAAGATCAATGTGTACGGACACATTTGGGATGCTTGTGGTGTTGGGTAGTACAGCGGGGAGTCGTAGGAGTAATTATTTAAATCGAGCACTCACCGAGACAGGTGATAGCATGATCGGCTGGCGGTCGTAAGACATTTCGAGCCCAGGCTGCCCTCAAGACCTCGAGGGCACAGGGTGGTCCGCCTACCATCAGCACGCCAGGTGACACGTGACCCTTGTACCTGAGTTGTCGGGTTGCGTCCACCAAGGCTGCGTTCCACCAGCATTTGGAGTTCGCCTCCAAGAAGCTCTGAAACAGACAAATCCGTACACCGATTACTTCTTTCATTCTGAGACGACATCCTTCGATGATAAGACCAGGTGGGCTCGAAGGTGGTTTCGACAATTCTTTAAGGATGAACTTCAGTAACATGAAAAATAAGCGAAAATCTTTGAAAATTGGAGGGATGAATGTTTCCGCAATAGTGAAACCCCCTCACAAAATTTTAGAAAAATTGATTCGGTAGTTCTTCGATTATTTAACTTTTAATTTAACATGTATTCTTATGGGAAAGTGCAATATTGGGATATATAACTGCAAAATTAAGATTGAAATAATGGACCAAAGTTTTTGAAATCTTCTGTCCAGAAAGATCAAGCACTGAACTGAATTGTCACAAGAATTCCGGACAATTGATTGATATCTTGGAAATTGATTAACTTTTGCCTAAGATTGTCACTGAAATTCATCCTTAAGGAGAGAAGCCCGTATAAACGGCTAATTTTTGTATAAATTTTTAAGAACTTTTTACAAAGTTACCAGTGCGCTAATCCTTTCGTTACTTTAAGGGTAGTTTATTTAACATTATAACAAGTAAAAGAAATTGTTCTAACAGTAAAGTTATAATAAATACAGAAGAAATAGAGCAGTATTTGAAATAGGTTTTTTCTCGAGACACAAAACGACGCGGGTTGTAACGTCTCTGGTAGTTATGTGAAACAGACCAATAAATTTGTTTTGAATTTATGCGCCAATTGTAAGAATATGAACCACAAATGGTGTCAAAAAATTGCACATTTTAAAGATGGCGTTTCATTTAAAAATTCGCGTTTCATTTGTTTAAGAACAGTAGTTAAAATTAATAATTTGGTTAAACATTGTGGTTCATATTCTGAGGAATATTACAAACTGAAAGTGCGCAAAATTTGAAGTTGATTGGTCAATTAAGTTTTGAGCTGTCCCCGGCGCCAATTTTGAAAACATGGTTTCGAGAGAAACGCGATTAAAATGCGTTTTAGGCATGCGCGGCGCGCTGACTCATCAGACTATATAGTATCGATACGGAGTTGAATTTCGGCCTACAATTTTGAGAATATATTTTGGAAACGTTTTAGAAGTGATTTAAGGAAAAATGTTTGTTTCTATTCTTCATTCGATTTATGCGGTCTTCTCCCCTTAAGGGGCCTAGGCAGTCAGAAATTCGATTTTTTATTGCATTTTTCGAAAGTATCACCCTTCCCGAGTAAAATGCCGTTTGGTTTATGTTAAAACTCGCAAAATTAAGGATTTTACAGCCGAAAAGGTCGAGCACGCCAGAAACCGTTTCTGCGCGCACGCAGGTAGATTAATTCCTCTTCTGAAACTTTGAACGCGTTTTTCTCGGAATCACATTTCCTCTTCGTTTTGCAGTGATTGCGAAAAAACGGAAGTCGAAATCAATTTGAAAAAAGTTGAGCATATGTAAAACATGTCTTGTTACGACCGAAACCTAAGCACAAGTCTGTGATAACTTCTGTTTTGACAATAAATAAAATGACTCTTTTTTCCTGGCGAAAAATCACGTTTCTTTAAAATTTCCCGTTTTATAGCCGCCATTTGTATAATTTTGAATTTTTTCAATAGGTTCAGGGCAGAATGGGGGTCAGGGCAAAGTGTAAATTTCAGAGAATATGTCGCAATTCAATTTCTCACGGCCAAAATCACTGCAAAATTACAGCGGCTCCAGAAAAAACGCCGACACATCAGATGACAGTAGCGCTGTCATACATATGTATATATTATTCAAATCTTCTTTTTTTTCACTGTTTATAGCAGGGATCGAAAAAGTTCTCGAACCCTCGTTTTTAAAAAAATTTTGTTAGAACTTATACGTTTTGTTTAAGAAAATATTTGTTTCTGTGGAATTTTTATTGAAAAAAAATGTTACCTTTAGGAACTTCTTTAAAAAGTGTTCTCATGGAATAGATATTTTAGAACCTATATAATAAAAGTTCCATGGAAACAAGTTACATTAGAACATTTATTAAAAAAGGTTTCATAAGATAAAGAAAACTACTAAACTATTAGGTACTACATACTCAGTCATATAAGAAGGAACCTGCGAGTAGACCTGTTCTGCGCTACTATTGACTATACCGCAACCAACGCTCCCTCGGAGCCAATGAGCTCAATCTATATGCTTGAAACGGGTTCCTTCTAATATGACAAGGAGATTAGTTTTATTTAACAATATAATATCATATTCTTCATATGTTTATTTAATAAAAGGTATGAAAATCATAACATTAGAAATATCTACGTAGGTAAGTATTACAAATAAATAACACATTCAGAATATCAATTTAACTGTAATAATTATTTAATATTGTTGTAGTACTATCCATTGAATTCAGTATTTGTCACAACGATTGAAATATCTGTTCCTGTTATAGAAAATTTTATATTTTTATATTTTATAAGTTCCATTCCAACTAGAACCTTTATTTTTAAGAACTTTTATTCTATCGCTTCTTCTGGGAGCTTAAATGTGAGAACCATTTTTAAAAAAGGTTCCGCGGTCCATGTTTTAAATGGAACCTATTGAAAAGTACCAGAACTTTTTCGATCCCTGGTTTATAGTATTAATAAACAATACCCAAAAGTACTAAGTCACAATTTGTATTCATCTCCTTGTAATTAATTCGCAAGAAATACTTGATTTTCGAGCGATCTGACTGCCTAGTCCCCTCAAGTGCGCACAAAATGTCCGTGAAAGTAAGTAGGGGTGGAAACGGTGGTGCATTAGGATGTCGAGAGTCGTGAGTCTAGGACCGATTCTCTACAGTTTTTGGCAGCGCGGCATTAAGTGCCTGGATGTTCCAGAGCGAGCAGACGCTTCAAGCCTGCGTCACTAACAAGTGGTGAAAAATACATTTGGCACCTTGTACCCTTGAGGGCATTGCTCTGTGCACCACGTGAGAGTGGCGCACCACCCGACTACCTGACACTACATTTCTTGCATCCGCTATGGTACCTGAATGCTTCAGTTGCATTGTCTCAAATGCCATTTTACAGCTCGGTGCACTCCACCCTAAACCTTGAACGAACACGTCGCATTCATGAGAATCATTGTCACCAAGATTTCCAAGTGTCATTCTCAAATCGAAGCTCTTTCTTCTCCATTCTGCTTCCATTATCACCCTAAATTTCCTCCGTCATCTTTCGAATATCGCGTAACATATGGACGCAAATAGTAAGTCGCAGAAATTCCCAGACACAAGGTCGTAACCGGTGATACATCTCCCATTACCGAATGACGGTCGTACGGAAGATCGAATCTTGGGGACTCGTCGTCTAAAATACGGCTGAGCCGCTAAGTGTTTACTGGCGCGGGGTTGCTCGTTGCTCACCCTTCCCGTAACTCGAACAGAAACTGTGCCACCCTCGTAGTTTCCCCCGGTCCCCACGTAGTTACGGCTCGTATATATAGGCGTAAGCCATGATGGGGGGTCGAATAAGCCAGACAGTGCTCATAAACGAATGGCCCCGCAGGATTTTCACCGACTATTGCCCTTTCGCCCCCTTTTTTCCCCTATTCTTCGGCCCCGCCAGCGTCGATCTCCCTTTCCAGCCCCCTCGTCCCATCCTCTTCACGGTAAACCATGAAATTAGAGGGAAGTGTCCGAATTCGATCGGTCGGTACGAGTTGTCGTGATTCATTGCGCCCTTTGCGCAGACAGTACATTATGCTTTTGTCCCTTTCATGATGCTCGCCTCTGCTCGAGAGATAAGAGAGGAGTCACGCGCGACCGTAAATCATGCGACTCCCAGCTGTGGGCGCTTCATCGGAATCGAGGAATTAATCGTCCTCGGGCGTGCACAATGCGTGTAACGCTCACGTAATACGGTAGAAAGCTGATCTTTTCTTATGCAACGTATTATAGGAAAGAGATAAGGACCGGATTCGGTAATGCCGCGAAAGATTGCACGGTGTTTTTGTAACGGGGAATCAAGATACCGTCCTCCTCGCTTCGCGCAAAATGGTTATCGTATTCGGCTCTTCGACGTGTCGTAAAGATACGTTTGCCGCGATAAGAGAAAATTGAAACGTTTTTGTCATAATCTATCTCGCGCACTTTCCTCCTTTCTTCCGGAACGCTAATTCACCTGTCGATGATGTAAGGCTCGTAAGTTCTCGATCGTTTTGCACGTACAGCTGCTTCGTATCTCGTTCGACTTTTTATTTCGGCTAACTCGATTACGGGACGGCTGGGCGTTTCTTTCTATCAACTCTGTCCTAACTCCAGGCGTGCATTTTCATTTTTACACTCTTTCCTGCTGGGTTAAGAAGCTTCTCGCTACGTGCGGTGTTATCGATCTCACGACCAATTCGGTACAGAGCGCCGCACCGCGTTTTTTCCCTTCCCTCTCCAGCTGTTTTCACATTGAACACAGGCTGGGCTGAAGGACCCTCGGCGGGGGCCCGGCTCGCTGCACCTGACAGGACATTTCTCACCTCCCGCCGCGATTGAAAACGCTCTATATGTAAGAGGCGTTACAAATATTTCCACAGCGTATCGACCGTAATGGCACTTGAGCTCGCACGCGTCACTTTTCCAATAATGGCAACGAATTTGAGGCGAGTGCTGTCACGTGCCAGGGGTGAAGTGTTTCGTACAGAATATAATCCTTGTAAAGACACTTTCTGATCTTGTATTTCTCACTCTTTCGTATTATGAATATCATTTCCCATTTTTACCATTGAGCAAGTGAAGATATGAGTTGTCTCTACCTAACCTGTCGTCTGCTGTACGGAAATCAGGGGGCTACTCTCATTTACGATTTTGGAACAGTGTTTCAACTGCCACCTAGGCAACAATATGGCCGTGATCACGTGTTCATGATTCATCTGTAAAGGCTGGAACAGACACGTCAGTCCTATCAACAATCCTATCGAAAAATAAGTTTTATCAAATCAGTTTGACAGTAACAGGTAGGTATGTATATAGTTGAATATATATTTTTAATGTAGTATATGAAGTGACATATGCCGTGACATAGCTCTATATAAAACATAATTTAAAAAGAAATTCTACATATACTACATTAAAAATATATATTGAACTATGTGTATACATACCTGTTACTGTCAAACTGATTTTATAAAACTTATTTTTCGATAGGATTGTTTGGGTTTCGTACGGTACTAGCTCGCATCAATCAACAATTCACAAATGCCATGCAATGCATATCAATGGCGTACACAGTAAAGGCTGGAACGGACGTCCAGTGATTTAGTCGAGTAATTTAGCGAGTAATTTAGTAATTTACCATTGTTTTATTAAACTACTGAACTAAGTTTTACTGTCCGCACACGGTAAATTACTAAATTACTTGCTATTCGACTAAAACACTGGACGTTTCTGAACCATCATGAACACGTGATCACGGCCATATTGAATTTTAGTTCGAAAAAATTGGTGTTGCCTAGGTGGCAGTTGAAACACTGTTCTAAAATCGTAAATGAATAGTGGTAGCCCCCTGACGGAAATGCTACTTTCCTTTCCAAGGATTACCCTAAAATTCTTATAAATTCAAATTTGGTCGCTGAAGTGTTCCTGGCAGGGTTCATCTAATTTAGAGGTTGCCCACATTCAGACTATCATGCCAGAAGCGAAATCAATAACAGACATTCAATTTTTATTTTCCAATCTTCCGCTTGGCAAGGTACCGAGTAGGTCGTTCGCCGTATTCATCGCGGAAACGGGAAATATTCTCGGCTGAAGGGCCTTCCAGCTGGAGCCTGCTTATGGACCACAAACACGTAGATGGGGCAAGCAGTTATCCTTTATACCATCCCCGTCGGATGTTAAAATATATTTCAGATCCGCTTGGACCGTCTCGATCCGAAATGCACAGTATGATCCGGAATCGAAGGGAATTTCGCGCTGCTCGAGTGCACAGGCACAAAACCAGCGCCGTTGCTCCGGTTCGATCGGGATACATTTCGCTGCGGCGGCGCGGCTGATTTTCAATCGGTGAAACTCAAAGGCGCCTGCTCGTTCCATCGTTACGTGCCATTGAAGAATTCTTGTCTATGATTTACGCGGCTCCCGTACAGATCCTCCGTCTCGACACGATTCGCTTCTGCGCCCCGATCCGATCGCGGGAAATAGAGAAAAGCGTCTCGGGCCGATGCTCGACGCGGAGGCATCCTCCGCGCTGCTGCTGCGGTTGCAAAACGCGCGAAAGGGCAGAGCATTTCACCTTTCGTCGTATGACGTTACTTAACGCGATGATTTAACGAATTTATCCGTGTCAAGGCGTCTTCAAGGATGAATAAGGATGTCGAAACTCCCCGGCCGCAACGGATGCAACCTCGACCGCCCCGAGGGAAGCTGTCAGGATCGGTAAAGCGTGGTTCTCGATAGGCGAAACCCTCCTGGATTGCGTAAAGCTTCCTTTTCACGAGAGCCGGCTGACGTCCGTAGCGGGTGGCTGCGCGATAAACAGCGCCAGAGATCGCGCCAGATCGATTTCGCGACATCCTTCCGTCCCCCCTTCGCCCCTTTCTACCACCGTGGAAAGACACATCCTCCGGTCGGGCGAAAGCTCATTTTTCTTGCCCCGTTGCGTACGCCCGACCGAAGCGATTTCCTGGCTAAGTGCGATCTTTCTTGCGCCACGTTGTCGCGGCCTGGAAGTCAATGCTTGACTGTGGTTAACGGGACACTGACTACACAGGCACTTTCTGTTGCGTCGCTATTTTTAAGGGGACTGCGGGCGCAAAAACCGTGGATCGTAATGAAATCGAAATCGGCTCAGCTTTGTACTCGGTCAATCGAAAGAGAGACGTGTAAAAGCGTAAGGAATCGATTCAAGGTGGTCCATTGAAACGATTCTAACTGGTTTTGTGGGTGAACCGAGAAACGATGTTTACTCTTTGCTGCGCATGGAGGGAATACCTTGAAATCACACGAACTGTTTCCACTAAAGTTTTTAGAGTCAACTAACTGTTACGAGATAGGTAGATAGGTACATGGTTGGAAAAAGTTGACGCGTGCAATTGCTAACTTGGATATTTAACAGAATAACTTGCTTAAGTTATTCTGTTAAAAATCCTTACTCGGGGCATTTTATTTATTTATTTATTTATTTATTTAATATATACGGAATACAGTCCCATTAGTGTACAAGAGAACACAGAGAATAAAAAAATTAAAACCGACTTCAAAAAAAATAAAGGCACTAAAAAGTAAAAAATAATTTTTTCACTTATTTAATCTACGACTATCATACTTTTTAAGTCGGCGCCAGATTTATACAGTACAAATGATGAGGCGCCGACTTAAAAAGTATGATATTCGTAGATTAAATAAGGGAAAAAATTATTTTTGACTTTTTAGTGCCTTTATTTTTTTTTAAGTCGGTTTTGATTTATTTTAAATATTTTTATTTTTGACTTTTTAGTTTTATATATATTGATATAAGATGCTGATGAGATATGCGCGTACGTACGTAAACTAATAAAAATTAGGTGACAATAGTCTTCTTATTAATCATAACTGGCAAAGTATTGAGCCAATACTGATACAGTGTAGGATGAGACTACCGGGGCATCGCCCTCTTTCGAATAAAAGAAAGATCATCGAAATCGGTCCATATGCTGAGGAGTTATGAGGGAACAAACATAAAATAAAAAAAATTATACATACGGGTCGAATCTATAACCTCCTCCTTTTTTAAGTCGGTTAAAAAGACAAAAAAGACAAAGAAAAAAAACAAAGTAGCAATACAAAGCGTATAACAAAACAAGCATACAATACTCAGAGTAGGTAAACAGTTCAAACACCATAAACTTAATCACAGCGAGGTTACATAAGTTTAACAAGGGCCTTGTTAAAGGAATAGATTGATCCCGTGAAAAAATCATGAGATTCGCCAAAAGCGTTTGCAGCATTGCAAATGCGTAAAAAGGATTGCCCCGACCGCAGAGATTTCGTAGGGGCAGAAGAATTAATTAACTGCAGGAGTTGAGGACATTTCGTCATTCCATTGATTAACTTGAATAGAAAAAGAAAGTCAATGCGTACCCTCCTACTTTCAAGTGATTTCAAGTTAAGCAACCTCATGACGGGCGTGTGCTCATGATCATTATACGCCATCTTAATATCCGGACTTTCATACTTACCCTTCACCCAGCTCTTTGCGAGATCCACCTTCAGTGGCGCACTCAGGATTTAATCTTGGGGAGAGCTGAGTTGAAAGGATACGAATATTTTTAATGCAAATTCAATAAAATTCACTTTTTTTTATTTTTTAACAAAGCCCCTCCTTTGAGGGATCCCAAGACCCTTTGACCCGTGGGTGCGCCCACTGTCCACCCTACAATCACACCCCAGAATATCTCGCGCTCAATTCAACCCTCTTCGAATCTACGTGTTGATCAAATTTCAAGCAAGTACTTGAGAATCATCTGTGCCCGCGTTGATCGTCGACAGAGACTCGCGTCGGAAGTATGATCGTCGCATAAGTTCGCCTGCACGGCGAAAGGACGCGCCTGCGAGCGGGGCATAAAGAAAGCGGTCGGGGACCGTGTAAACAGTACGTAAACTCGATGGTGGTTCTTCGCGGGCAGCCATTACTTACGATAACACCGGCAGAAAGAGTAGGAGCAAAAGAAAGGGAGAGACATAGAAACGGTCCATGGCGATCGAAACGGCGAGCCAGTACATACCGAAGGGGAAAGAGAAAGAGAGGGAAGGAGGGACAGCTATAACGCAATAGCGTTGCTAATCGGCTCGCTGTTCTCGGAGCACGTTACGTTCATATTGCTATATCCTTGCCGGCAATGAACTTGCGGCAATTCACTCTACGCGGGGTATACGGTCGTTGCCTGCCCACTAATTATTATGCAATATGCTAGCCATGCTCCCGCGAGCATGCTTACCCTTTTAGAGTCTCTCGAACACAAGAGCCGGTAAGAACGCGACGAGTCGAACGACCCGAGCGAATGATCGCCGCGGACGTCGCCCTTCCTCTAGAATTCTAGGCGATGTCAACTATCGCAGTCCCCGAGGTCTTTTGGGCGGGCGCCAAAGTCCCCATTCAAGCTGCCCCGCAATAGGAAATCGTGAATAATCGATTAAGCCGCGAGGAACGCGATTGTCCTCGATAATTGACGTCCTCGTTGCTAATTCCGATTCTAATCGCCGATAGTCGCTCGAATTGCCAAACAATGACTGAGAAACAAGGCTAGAAAGAAGTTATCGCGAGTAACGCGGAGCAGAACGGGGTCTTGCTTTACGTCTGACCACGGCGAGCCACTTCTCCTTCGAAAAAGGAAAGTCGAACGAGAATCGATCCATCGGTCGGGCCGCATTGCCGCCCGATAGGGTAAAGGACCCAATTACTGACACCAAACCAATTACTGTCACCTTAAGCTATTTTGCATAAAATAACGAATAAATAAATTATAGTATATAATCTATAGTATAGATTACAGGTTGACTTACATAATTCTTTTTTTGTATGATTTTACAACGTTTATTTATCCGTTATTTTAAATAAAATAGCTTAAGGTGACAGTAATTGGTTAGGTGTCAGTAATTGGGTACTTTACCCTAGACCTGGTCGGATCTGGTCGTCTCGAATTTTAAACATCAGACCCCGTCGCACAGTGGCTCCAAATCGCTAAAAGGCGGGAAAGCTCTCAGAACGTACTACAATTTAGTCAGAAATCGGTGCTCGGGGTTTTTTCGGGTTGCTGATTACGAATCTGTAATTCAAAATTTTGAAAACCAAATGACAAACCCAATATGGCGGACGCGTATATCAAAAACATATCAAATTTGGTCTAAACTTGGTATCCTACAATTTTCGAGGTCGCTGATTACGATTCTGAAGTCAAACTTGCAAAAGAACCAAATGACGGATCTACTGTCCCTGGTTAAACGTTGCTTTTAAGTTAATTTTCGTGAAAATTGATTATTTTCCGATTCTTTACTAAAACGATATAATTAGAATGTCGAATTTAATATGACGACGTTAATTTCAAAACTTTTTTAAACATTATTTTGACAATTCTATTTCTTCCGATTCCAGTGAAAAAACTCATCATTTCTGCGTTTAATAGGTCGCGTAGTTCAAGCATATTGCCGAAAATAATAAAAGAAAACTATGAATTATAAGTGTTGTTTGAAATAACGAATGCTGTTTTATTCATATACCTACTAAATACACTTGGCACTTTAAATTTAAATATCTTAAAAAACCGCAAATCTCCGCGAATATTCTCAATTGGATACCATACTTGACATGTTACTTTATATCAAGAAACTTGTTACAGCGTGACACTCGGTGACGCTCATCTTTATTTTCCTTCCGTTTTATTAAAACATGACTTGGATTTATGACACATTGAGAAGGGGAATCACAAGGGTAAATTCAAAGATATTTTACTTTGTTTCTGTGGAAAGTTTATGTTTATAACAACCTACTTTAATGGTAAACTGTTTCGCGTATGGATCTTTCCAGATGAACATTCTCTGACACATTAAACATGCTTCCATTTTCAAGACATTAAGGAGCACGAAATTTCGTCAACTTTGACGGCCTGTATCTCAATAACCAATCAATATATTTAAGAAATTCAAGCGATATTCGATGCACTGATATATGTACAACAAATCTGCTATAACAGCAAAAAGCTGCTATATACTTGGAAAATTGAATTTTGGTCAGCTTTTAGCGATTTGGGACGACTGTGCGTCGTTGCTTGTGTAGGCACGCGGCTTGCGAACATAAATCACGATAATATAATTTATATGCTAATACTGCGAGTGCAGCGTGTACGCGAGAGCGAAATGCAGGGCGAGGGATCTAACCGGGTGTAACTGCGTGCCCGAGCATTGGCGTCGACCTTTCCGTATCGTTTAATCCGCGGATACGAAGGAAGAAGATCGAAAATGCCGTGACTCCATACGTTGGCTTCATAATCACTGTATATTCAGAATATTCGAATCGGAAAATCCAGTTCCGCCACGGTAAAGTCCAGTGAAACTTTGGAAGTTAAAGAAACTGGAAGATTGCCATCCCGCGGCTGGCAGTGGATCGAGAATCAGTAGAAGACAAATTTCGTCAAAGGTTCCGATGGTTAAAGAACGATGCACAGTAGACAGTATGTGTATCTGGAGAAATGGACGCCAATGGTCGACGGGGTTGCCGGCAACGTCGTTCTATGCGATCGTAAACTTGAAACTGGGGGACACGAAGCGAGCGCGAGGGACAGAAGAGGAGCAGCTCGGAGGATGAAGGAGAGCGGGGGTTAGGGCTCGTTCATTTTTTCGCAATTAAATTGGCAAACAAATAAAGGAGGACGCGCCTCCGAGGTGAATGGGCATCCCGGGGATAAACGAGTTCCCGCGGCCGAGATAAAAGTCCCCTCCATTCGCGATGCACGCTGTTGATTTACGAAGTCGACGGAGAAGGAGACGACGCAGGCGAAGCAGACAGAGGAGATCTCGTTTAATATCGTGTCGTGCAACGTGTCGATATGTCCCGAGCATTTAGAGGCTCTTCTTGGCGAGTTTATCGAACGAAACAGCGACGGAATAAGCCTTGCGTAACCTTCAGAGTTCGGTTAGACAGATACACGATCGTCGGATCTTTCGACGCAGCGATAGGCACGCTAAGTCGAGACAAGCGTGTAATCTGTAAGAGGTAACCGCGGCTCAATGTAATACTTACGATTGCTCAGGCGTCCCATCGCCTGGACGTCCTTTTTCCCTAATTAATATCTGATTAAACCGAACCAGTCCCCTGCCCGTTTGCCTTTTTCCTCGTCGTTTTTCGCGGCGCGCGTAACGGTCCGATTAGACGCAGCCTATGGGGAACTCGCGCGCTGTTTCATACACGTGAGCCTCGTTGAGCATTCTGGAGCAGAAATTACGAGCATGAACGGGCGTATTAAGAAGCGCGCGGCGTCGCGCGATGTATGATTAACGCGCTCGGAAATTGTGTGTTTGATGAAGAGATTTTGCCGGCAATCACGACCGAGATCCTTAATATCGCAGGTAATGGAGCGTCTCGGGGCGATGACGGCGAGGATACTCGCGAATATAACTAAGAAACTTCTGAAACAACCCGCGACCCCGTTCCCGGTTTCGTTGAACTAGCGCGGAATCTTCGTTAACCCGTCGTTCACATCCCCTCGTCCGCAGACATCGCGCCCTAAACGCTCGACAGGCGTGACCGATAGGAAGTGTTTGTAATGAAATATCGGCTCGGTAGTTGGCTTATAAAGAAGTGAATGTAACAAACTGGTGTATCCTTGGTCGGAGTGCGGTTATGGGCGGAGAAGGCCGGCACAAGGCACGGTGTTTTTGCGGCGTTGCTCGTGGCAGAAATCGCCACGCGGATGAAGAGTGCCCGCTCGATTGCTGCATCGGCCAGCATCTTCAAGGTAACGTGATCAACGTATCGTAATAACGGTCATTTAAGGAGAGTTGGCGGCGATACGCGCCTGCGAGCTGGCTAGGAAACGCGTGGTAAATATCGTTCTGCATCGGGCACTGTGTACGTGCGCGGCAAGGATACGGGGACATGGGAGCGAGGGATTAACTCCTAATTAGGAGTCGCGCATCGCCGCGCAAACGCTCTTCCGCCCATCCAGCTGACCTTTTTATGGTCCGCGACGTTCCGCCGCGGTTATGTAGATGGGATTATAAGGTGAGCAGGCCCGATGCGTCGTCAGGAGTCGAATCGTCATCGGTGGATCTGTATTCAGCATCTGCGCATCGGTAGTCGCGGTAGTTGTCCCTTCGAGGCGACACCGCGGTGCGTAATAACGGGAACTCGACGGGGACGTGGCAATTTGCATTTCTTTGAGCACCGTTGGGAACATTGGGAAGTGTCAAGCATACGCCTGTCTTCCATCGAGCTATTCTACTTGATATTCGTACTATCCTTTCGAAGTGAAGAAGCAAGTCGAACGGGAGTTTAGAAAGAGATTATCAAACCGAGGATTTTTCTCGAATCGTTTATCAGCATTACATCTAAAACGTCCCTCTTCGAGACGCGCCGACCGTGAAAGGTGCCCGACGCTGGAGATGCATACGCCCTATTGTGTTCCTCCGCGAGCACGAGGGCATTGTTGCTCAAACTGACAGTACAGCCGGGGAGAGGTTACGGGGTTCACGGCGTATCAGCCTGAACGGATCCTAAATCGCCCGGGGCAGCGAGCCTTCGTCCCTCTTCGTAATCCACCGTAAGCGGCTAAAGGAGTTCCTCGCCTTGAAGAGGGCGTCCCTTATCTTTATGCATATTTCACGGCGTTTTGCGTCGGGCGAATGCTCGCGCGGAAACGAGCAACTCGGCCGCGTGCCCATTGCAGCTTTACGATTTGCGCCTTGGAAACCTTTCCGGAGATGCGGCGCGCACGTGAGCATGCGCCCGCGCTCCAACATGGCCGGCCGCACGCGTGCTTCAGCGGCCGATACTTGCCCCACCGGTTGCCGGAATACTATTTCCGAGATCGACTGGGAAACGGAAGACCCCGTTGCGGCCTAACGAGGTCCATTCTCGAAGAAATTACCGGCTTATCGAGACACCGGCATCTGTAGCCCCAAGTTGCCGGCAGTCTGAATATTTGCAACGTTTTTGGACAGTATTCTGCACCGATGAAACGGAATTGGGAACTATTCTGAGAGCGCCATCTACTAAAGTAAGCTCTGTAATCGGGTCAATCGCGTTGCAGGAGTGGTGGCACACAAGTATTGAGATAGTGCAATAATGCTTTTATCATTAAATAGTCTGTTAAATTTTACAAAATCGATCATCAGTCATCACACAGTCGAAATTCCCAATACTGTCAATTACATGTGACAGCTAACTCGATTAGACTGCTTTAATTTTCGCCACCAGATGGCGTAGCGGAAATAAGAAAATGCCAATAGAGAGGTGGTAATACAGTGGCGGATTTAACGGGTGGCCGATGAGCAGTTGCCGCCCGGACCGCTAGCCAGAAGGCCTCATCTTCAAAGACAGAATTATGATTTTATCCGAACACTATTTTTTTCTGTACTATTACACTGAGCCCAGTTTTAGTAAACTATCTTTTCACTTTCCCGATAAAATGGGCCCCTCGGAAGGTTTGCCACCTGGGCCTTTTACCTTAAGGGGGATTCTCGTGTAACAGCCCCCGTGATATATATTGTTAATATTGCGTTCAACTCTTTTGGGATATAAGGAGGCATCTTTAAACTTGTAGAATCTTTTTTTCTATGTCGATCTTTCTTATTATTGATTAATTATTGTGGAATCGTGTTAACCTCTTCGACGATGTTGGCGGCAGGTGTAGCACCTGTCACAGTCATCTGATTGCAAAAGGAAGAAAATGTTCTGAAAGTTAAATAATGTACGCTGGAACTGGACCTAAAATTTTACTTTTACTTTTTATTTATGAAGAGGTGGACAAGAATCCACAATGATTAATAAATAATAAGAAGAAGGGACATAAAAAAATATTTTCCGCAAGTTTAAAGATGCCTCCTTATATCCCAAAAGAGTTTAATCCAATATGACCCACAGTTTTTTCAAAAAAAATTGTTAAATATCCGTTACTTTTGGGGCTGTTGGACGAGAATCCCCCTTTAAATCGAAGAAGATTTCGAGTTACCGGAGGCGAACACTTGCGTAGGCATTTGGCGTTTGGGAACGGCCTACGGCGCGATTGGCACATAGGTGGCGCCCCGTTAGTTTGGGTATTCGTAGCGTTCGGAAAAGAGTAGGATCGGCGAGTCGGCGTTGGGGGAACCGGCAACGCGGTTGGCCAGTCCACGAGAGGCTCACAGATCTTGGGTTCAAGTCCCATCGCCCGAGGAAACCTTTTTCGCTTACAATTTCGATCGATCATCTGGTTTCAACTGTGACTTATCTCCAGTACACAGATATAGAATACAGTAGACCTAGCATTTCTCTGGCACGCGGTAACCCCGACATTTTCTGCCCAGCATACAGAAGCCCCAACGTTCCGTGACTCTACAGCGTACAGTGCCCCTATCGTTCTGTAAACTTAGCATATCCCGCTTCTGGAATGTTCGGGACCTAGACCCGTGGGATCCCGCTATGTTTCCCATCCACCATACTCCAAACCCAGGGCCGATACACTCAAGCTTTCACATCGCCTGTGGCCACGAGGCTAATTGCCAGAAGCTTTAATAGGGATAAATTCATCGGTCAAGGCCCGGCTGTCGCAACCCTGGCCAAAAGAACCCAAATTCCCCGTGTGCTTGCCGCTCTCAGTCGGTCAAGGATGCTCCGTCGCGAAATTTTACGAAACGCGAGGCGCTCCCTGGAAAGTACACAGCCACTTATCTGATCGCGCCCATTAATACGGTATGCACGTAGACCGTTTAGATGGTTAGAAGTTGTCGGAATCGTGGCCAACGTCGTCCCTCCGCCATGCTTCGACAGCTTATTTCAGATGCCGGGCACACGTGGAATGTGATCTACGCGCGGCTTGCATGCTTAATGCCGGGCATGCGGCGGCTGTTACGTAATGGCCCCCGTGTACGCTGGTTTGTTCTTAGCGCGGCTAGTATCAGCGATGCCATGGGACATCTATCACGCGTCAAGATTTCAGCATTATTCCATCCCCGGCGCGGTTTAATTTAACCCAACTGCCGTTACAGGATGTTATCTGAATGCATAAACAATGCCGTGCCCTAGCATCGCTCCACTCTCTTGAGTGTTTATCGTTGAACGAGCCGGCCGGCATTTTCGTACCGGAACCGCAGGATCATAGACACCGATGGGTCCGCATAGATCGATAACGAACGCGTCCCAGAATTGTGTCGCGGGGCTAGCTGACGCTCGGGCTGCCTCCTCTTTCGCGGTCAGTGTGCTCGAGACGCGTTTCTATAACGCAAGGACATGGAGCGTCTCTTCTATCCGACAGGAGAAATACTTGGCTACGTTTTCCGAGGGGGGGATCCATTTTCCAGATCGCTCGATACCGCAATATTTCTATTAATCAACGGTTTTATCTCGACTCGCGATCCATTTCCGCGTGAAGCCCGCGGAGTAACACGATTCCGCGGCACATCCAGCGATGCACACGCCGTCGCCCGGCTGTGCGCGGCAACGGTGCCCGTCCCGAGATCGTGTTTCACGCTGCAGCGGAAAATGTATTGCAAATATGTGTGCTCCCGGCATAATATCCGCAATAAAACGAAGCAAGGTTTCACTCCTAAGACGGAATGGAGCAGGTACGCGTGCACGCGCCTTGTTTATGCACTGAAATTCAACGTGTTTATAACGAGACGAGAAAACACCGGCCGCGGAAGCTAGGCGTACCGGTTGAAGTATTATCCCGCCACGAAGTATAATTCCCTTCTCGAATAAAACTGATGGTACTGTCGAGGCAACCGATAAAGTACCCACGTCTCGGTATTGATCGGCAAAAGTTATCTTGATTACGGTCACCCCGGGTAAACCGTTCACCCCTTATATAAACCGCAGATTGCGATCTTTCTCGTATACCGCGGAGAAAGAACATTTCCCTTGTTACGGGATTATTAAGAGTGTCGTAATTACGCGACATACACAGTGTTTACTGTAATACCAATGTTTACGCCGAGCCATTCAAGTGCACCGTGAATTAAACATTCTACTTCCAATTGGACTCGAAGGAGTCTCGTTTCCTTTCAAGTTTCATTGCGTTTCAATGAAGTTTATCGCAACACAGTGCCGAGCGTCGCGCTCGCGTATCGCGCTTTCACTCCGCGAGAGACAGGCTTAATTTCATACCCGATCGATTCACAGATATTACTAATTATAATACGCCCTCGTTTTTCCAATTATCCGAGCAACTTCAGTCGCAGTTGCACAGTCTCGGTTCCGTTCGATCGAAACGAGCCGGATGCCTTCTCCTAATCGGGCGGCTGCTCGCTAATTGTCCCAAAGTTCGGCCCGCGGGATTAACCGCGCTCGCGAGCAGCAGCCTAATTAGATTCGCTCGATATCTATCTAAACGCGTTCGGAATGATAGATAATATTGTAAGGGAAACGCGGGGGGGCGCAGAGCCGAAGGGAACGCGAACGAGATGGAACCATTCCAGGCGGCTCGTTCGTCGGATGCCGATAATATCGTGAAGTCAATTGTGGCGGACGATAATTAACCGTGGTAATAAACAAGCTGGTCACCGCATTGTGAAACAATAACGCCGGCTGTAAGTACAGCAGTTCCTGCGGTAACTCTAATTAGTCTGACGTTTATGGCGCGTTGATCCAATTCACTGGCTCCCCAGAGGTTATGCTTCCTTAGCGAACAAACGTGGATGCGTTTCGCACTATTTCGAGACGTTTACTGCCGGCTGTATCGCGTCGACCATCGTTACGCTGCCATTGGTATTCGAGTGGCATTCATCTTCACGATCTCCTTCCATTTAGACGAAGGAATTAAGCGAAATGTACTATCTACTTCAGTGACGCGCTCGGGACTTAATCTCGGAGGAAACCGAGCTGAACGGATAGAAATACTTTTAATGCTAATTCAATGAAATTCATTAGGTGGTTATAAAAATTTATTCAAAGAAAACAAAATTCAGTTCAGTAGGTATCAGTGGTTGAATCAAAAACCATTCGTTAGGTACCGTAAACTGGTGGAACATTGGCAGTCCGGGGTAACATTGGCATCTACTTAACATCTATTAAAAAGGAAAAAGAAACCAATTTTATGCATTTTCACACTTGTAGTTCAATCAGAAACGATCCACTGTTATAATAGGATACCTAAACCAAAATTGAAAATGATAATTAAAAAAAAATTAAAAAATTAAACATTTTAAAAATGTAAAATAGAGTGCATTGAACATATAAAGAAACAAATTTAAGTGTTAATGTAAGCTCAGATGTGGTAAAACTTTAAGTTTTTAGTGCTATTTATATATGATGTGCCAATGTTAACCGGGTACGGGGTAACATTGGCACATATTTAAAATGTATTAAAGAAGGATAAGGACATAAATTTTACGCATTTTGACACTTGTACTACATTCACAAAAGATGCAATGTTATGGTAGGATACTTAAAGCAAATGTAAAAATGTTAATTTTTATATTATATAGCAAAATGTTCCAAAAACATGCCAATGTTCCCCCAGTTTACGGTACTTCGTTATCTGCCCGACGTTTTCATTACCTGCCAAGCAGAAAGCTTCCCGGAAGCAGGATTCCTTTACCTCCCGCAAAGGTTCCCAAAGGTAAAAGCTTCTAGCTAATATCCGCCAAAGGAAAATAAATATTCCAAGGATTCAATTTTCGCGACTTTCCCTCACGGATCAGCCTCCGCGCTTTGGCATCCCCGGGAGTCGACAACCTTTTTCTCAGGGTTCACGTTTCTACGACCTTGTACTCGCACAAAGGGTCCTGCCGTCACTTAGAGAATTTATCCCCGGAGCAGGTGTTAAAAGAGTGCCCATTTAAAGCGGGCCAGCGAGAGTCACAGCTACGCAGAAGTAGTAGTCCAGCCAGTTCGGTCGCACAAAGATGCTATTGTCGCGATTCAACGAGACCCTCCCAGTGTGCGCGCTACGTAAACTACGCATCATCCCGTCTTTTTCGTCGGCTACGCCGCGAGGGGCAGTGGTGGTTAACTTTCCCTCGGAGGGTGCTCCGTAACGAGTGCTCATTGAAACTGAAGGGCACTCTCCCGTCGAAAGACGTGCCCCAATTCTGTTTCCCTTAGCCGGCAACGCGAGCATCCCTATCTAACCCCCGACAAACCATTCAGGGAAAAGGGTACTAACGCTGGGTGGTCGACGACCGCGGCCGCAAAGTTGAATTTCGTAAATTGCGGATCGAGGGAGACTAAGAGGTTTCCATAAATCGTTTCTACGCAACTTCCACGTGTCCGCGGTTTGTTGCAACGCGCGGCGCCGGTGTCCCGCGTGAAATTAAAACGGACAGAGAAGAGGAGGAAGAAGGATCGCGACATGTCGAAGAGCTGGCAGGACTATGGAACATCCGCCGTTTAGCTCGGTCCTATTCCTCCGTCAAGGTTGCTTCGCGAAATTGCTCGTAATTCGTATTGTCTCATTCCGCAGTAACGGTGCATCCAATCAACGCCAATCTTCGGAAACGCTGAGTTGTAAAAACGTGCGAGCGCCCGGACGGGGGGCACGTTTCCGCTCCGTCGCTCTCTCTCTCTCTCTCTCTCTCTCTCTCTCTCTCTCTCTCTCTCTCTCTCTCTCTCTCTC
This sequence comes from Andrena haemorrhoa, assembly GCA_910592295.1. NCBI lineage: Eukaryota > Metazoa > Arthropoda > Insecta > Hymenoptera > Andrenidae > Andrena > Andrena haemorrhoa. The sequence continues at coordinate 20,751,349 of OU342943.1, forward strand.
TCTCTCTCTCTCTCTCTCTCTCTCTCTCTCTCTCTCTCTCTCTCTCTCTCTCTCTCTCTCTCTCTCTCTCTTTCGCGTCACCGTGAAGGGAAGTCGCAGCGTTTCGGTGGATTATTTCGAAAATTAGCGGCCGCCTCCGCTGTCCGTTGACCTGCACAGAACGATAGCCCCGCTAGCCAGCCCGCGACGAAGCTGCCCCGATTAAGCCGGACAACCGACAACCGGCGTGCAACCGCTCGTGTTTGCCCCCGAATGAGAAACTACCGCGGCGTAATGGGTGGACGGTAGTCACGGTTGTAACAGATCGTTACATGGAAAAATTCCGGTGCTGGAAGAGAGGAATGCGCAGCGCTACGTTGCGCACATGTACAGCCTAGATAATCCACGATAATGCTTGCGCACGTCGACTCACCTGAAACAAATTGTAACCTTTATCGTACATCCACATCTCGTCGGCTGGGTGCTCCTTGGGACTCTCCCGTTGGCCGGGGTTCAGAACCTGAGGTGGCGGACCCCTGGTCAGCTGAATCGCCAGGGACCTTTGAAGAAGCAAGAGGCATCGGGAGGGCACCGAGCCCCCCGGGCCTGTCCCGTCTCCCAAGATCGAGGCCATTTTTCCTGGCCCGCTGCTAACGATCCCGACGACTCGGCGGTGGCATCACGAGTCCTGGAAAACACGGAACAGAGGTGTTGAAGAATTTGTCATGGCGCTTTCGCGTAATACTTTCACACCTTCCAATCACCTTTTCGGCGGTCAAAGTGTCGAGCGTAGTCTGGCAAAGAGAAGGGGATAAAGAATTCAGGCAAGACAGGGTGTACGTGTCCAGGTATGTGCCATAAAAGTGGCGTTTGTCCATCGGATGATTCTTTCTCTCCTCGTTTAACTATGCCGCGAAGTTTTGGCAGATATGGATTCGTTTCTGCATGCAACATTCTCGCGACCACGCTTATCTACGATTACGTAGCGCAAAGATAACGCCGCAGAGTTCACCGTACCGTTATCCACGTTCGCAAAAGTTTCATGCGGCAAGTACATCGCCCGGTTGAGCGGAATAGTCAAGGGGGAGTGTTGGAGCACCACTTTGCGTTGGTTACATTATGCCGAGTGGTTCGAGCCACTTGGCAGATCCACGTCGTTAACGGGCAGTAATCGATGCTCTTTAAAAGTTAACTAGACTCCTTCGCGAGATACTTTACGCGCTAATCGGCCTGATAAAAAGATACGTTAAACTTCCAGCCGCCAGTTCTTCCAGTTTCGTGTAACTGTAAGCCCCGATGATGATTATCGGCGCGATTTCGTTTCCGACTCAGTTCTTCTAGGACGACGTCTGGTCTTTAAAGGAAATGGAAGGTCACAGAATACAGCCTCCTTGAGGAATTCACGGGCCGAGCGAGGATAAAGTCGATCGAGTGATGCGGAAACGCGCGTTCCCGTTCAGACACGGGTTCGATCCACCCTCTGCTTCTCGCTACCGCTCCTCATTTCCTGCGGGCCATAAGGCAACGTCACGTTTCTCTTTATTGTATCAACAACTCCTACGTCGGCCGCCTAATTGATTTACGCCCTCCCCTTCAGTCATCAGCAGGACGGTGGAATCTCATCCACGAAAATCCACGTGGCCGCTGGGACGTGTCTCGGGGAAAAAGGCGCGAGATGAAGGGGAGAAGACGTCTCTCGGATGAATTATGTGCGAGGGGCACATGATTGCATCAGGGCGAAGGTTCCGACGCAGAAATTGGCAGAAGGGGTTGCCTCTTTGGAGATCTGTCTTCCTCCAAAACTATCCAGATTGCACTGACGTAGGAACCAGGGGATGCTTTTGTTGTGATTGTTTGCTAAACAGTGCTCCTCATCTCAAGCACCATTTCTGCGAAGTTTCAAATCCCTACCATCTCGTTTAAGAATAACACGTGGGTAAAACTCCTTAGCTTTATAATTTTTTTTCTCGGTTACTGCTTAAGATAAATAGATGAAACGAAAGAGGATATACTTCATATATTTTTTCTAAATTATAAATCAATTATTACAGGTACAAAAGGCTGTTTGCAGGAAACCACCCCAAAGAATAAATTCTTTTTTTCCTACTTGTAATAATTAATTTCCCATTCCGCAAAAAAATATACGAGGCACAGCTAATATGTAGCTATTTTTCCTCGTTTGTTTCATCTATTTATCTTAAATAATAACCGAGAGAAGAATGTTAAAGTTAAGGACTTTTACCTATATATTATTCTTAAACAAGAGGCTGGAGATCTGAAACTTCACAGAATGGTGTTTCAGGTGAGAAGCATTGTTTGGCAAACAATAACAAGAAAATTTGCCACGGTGGCCGTTTGCTCGTGCCTAACCCAGAAATCGTCAACGATAACTTCACTTCGAACTGTAATACCCCGAGCAGTGCTAAAGGATCATAGATTGCAGTGACTCTAGGTTGATAGTAGGCTACACACATATCTCGGCTGTCACGACACATCGATCCTTCAGGGTACGATATTGCCAGAAGGCGCAGCGATAGCGCGGGGATCGTAGCCCGTTGAATATTGCATTGCTTTACAACGTGCCAAGGTACACGCTCTAAAATGCCTAGTCCTTTTTCGGGGAGAATGGAGCGACCGTAAATTTGGCACGAAAGCCGGGCAATTACGGTCGCATCGAATTGTGGGGCCTGGAAGGAATCAACGAAGTAATCTCGCGCCTTTGGCGGTCTGCCACCGCGCGGTCGTTCTAGACAATTCCTCTGATATAGTGTTGTAGTTTGCACGCTGCCCGAAGAAATTGGAGCGACGCCGGTATGTCGTCGGTGAATATCTCGCTCCGGGGGGAACTTTCGCTTGGTCTTCGAACTTCGAACGTCCCTTGGAATTGGAAGACGTTCCTGCAAACTTTTCGCTGTTCCTGCGTCAATGATGCAGAAATGGCACAGAAACCTGGACAACGTCTGTGTATTAAGTATGCGAAACGAATGATTTCCTTAGCATTAATCGTAGGCAATATCGATCAGAATAGACGGCGTTAAGGGGTCATGCTCAGTCAGGAGGCCGAAAAAAGGGTGGTTTTTGGAAATTTTGTACTCGAAAGTTATAACATATTTCTCAAAAAATCTTTTTTCCTTTTAAGGATTGCATCTAGTACCGTGCATCGTAATTTTTTATTTAAAAATATTTATCAATAACCGAGTTATTGTCCATCATTCGAACGGTTCTTTCAAAATCGGTGACCAAATTATTTAAAAAACCATTCAACCGATTTACTTCAAATTTTACAAGCTTACTATAGGAATAATAAACTAGTCTTTGAACGGAAGCCTTTTTTTGAGAGGACCTTTGAGAGATGGACAATAACTTTGTTATTAATAAATATTTTTAAATAAAAAAATTACGATACACAGTACTAGATGCAATCTTTAAAAGGAAAAAAGAATTTTTGAATAATGTGTTATAGCTTTCGAGTAAAAAACTCCCAAAGCTCACCCTTTTTTTGGCGTCCTGACTGAGCATGACCCCTTAAGCCAATGGCCTTCGAGACGACCTTCCAATTGTCAGCGTGAAATAAAACATCTAGAACACTGTGTATCCCTCTGAGCACCCACCTCGCTCGTACTTTTCCACAGAAGAGGGCTACGGGCGTCTCTGATAGAACAATAATGTAGCTTTCTCAGTATTCAATTAGCCGGCCGTTCATCATATTTTATTATCACGGCGATCTTGAGAACGAGCAAAACTTTTCTCCCGCGGGGCCGGTGTGTATTGAATGCTAGAAATGTAGATGTAAACGGTGGATAGACACGCGATCCGTGCCGCGGCAAAATTGTTCCGTTATGTTTTTTGTTCGCGTGGTCGTTTAATTTCCTCCGTTTCACCTTGTACCAGTTCGCCGGGCCGGAGATCGCTTGGCTAAAAATCGCGGAAAGGAGGGAAAGAAGATGGGGAGAAAAGGCACTTCCTCCGACGTGACTCATCGGCACGTATGCACTTTCCTGGCCGCGTGTAACGCGCCGACGGTATTCTTCGCCGTGCAGGAGGAAACGATCTATCGGAGATCGACAAGGCAGGAAACACAAACAGCCGTCGCGCGGCTCGAGCAAGGCGGGCTGAAAATGAAACGGTCGACGCAACCGTCCGATAGGATCTGGCGAATTTATACGAGCCGGGTAATTGAAGGACGTCGAGATGTTTCGGGGTGAACGGATTCGTCGCGGTGTGATTCATCGACGAATGTCGGAGACTATGACCGATCGGATCTGTCTCGCGGCACTCACCGCTCTATTTAAGTAGCGGAGTCTGTAATACAGCCGTGAACCGTCATCGAGCTTGACGAGATTGCATACTCGAAGGTCGTGATTTTATTAGGCTGCTTTCAAAACGTTCTAATCGAATTGCGCCGACTGTTTCCATCGTCGTGGGCGTTGAAATTCAGTCGAATCGAATTTTTCGTGAAAGGAGGCATCTACCACTTGCACCGATTGGAACGCAACATTGTGAGTTTATAGAGTGACTCAAGACAAGAACAACGGTGTGTTTCATTTGGGCCCTATCGCCCTTTAAGGGAGTGGAAACTGACCTCAAAGTCAACTAGCCACTTCCACTCTTTCGCGTATAACTCCCAAACTACAACAGACAGAAAAAAAATGCTTCAAACATAAGTTTAATGGCGCAATTAGCACTGCAAACTTGCGTTAACAAAATTTTGAAAAAAGGTTTTTGTTCAGGTATTTTTTTTTTAAACTCTTTTCAAAATTTTGTTGACGGCAAGTTTGCAGTGCTAATTGCGCCATACAACTTTTGTTTTAAACTTTTTTTTCTGTCTGTTGTCGTTTGGGAGTTATACGCAAAAAAGTGGAAGTGCCTATTTGACTTTGAGGTCAGTTTTCACCCCCTTAAAGGGCGGTAGGGCCCGAATGAGACACACCGTTGTTCTTGTATCGAGTCACTCTAATAACCCACAAAGTTGCGTTCCGATCGGTGAGTGCGGGTTCGCGGTGTTCCCTTGTTAGTTTGAGTGTGAAAGCGAGTGTTCTACAAGGACATCCTCCGTTTGGAGAGAAGAACGTTCGATTAACGGAGCCCTCGAGTAACGGAGGTTCGAATGATAATGGCGGCGGTGTATCAGAAATTCAGTGGAAAAAAAAGGCGAACGCCGGCAATGTCACTGACTCCGTTTCACCTCGTGCCAATTTTAAAAGAACGGAAGACATCCGGTCTCTCGGCTCGCGCACCGGAGACTTCCTGCGGCGTGAGTCACCAGTGTCTCTTTACATCACGACGGATCTCATTAACTTGCCGTCAGTCATGGCCGGCTCCGCTATAAACCGCACGTCTCTGAAGCTGGCCATCTAGATCTGCCAATAGATTGATCCCAGAAGCGTTCAACGATCTCCTCAGGCCGCTACCCAATTTCGTTCCGTTCGTTTATTCATTTGGTGCCGCGCGTGTCGAGTGAAAGCGTTCAGCGAACGCGTTATTTTCAAGCCAGGTCTTATAATGTTTTATTGCCTCTATGAAAATCCCCGTCGACACACGGTGACCCGTTGCAAACGAGATATACAACCGTCGTATATGTTTCCTCATCGAAGAAGCGTGTAGGGTAGACCGGGGGCGATTGTAACACGTTAAATATCTCAAAACATATGATTGATATTAACACAAATTTTGGATATATTACGAAGAATTACATTTGGAATATACACATCCATGCCCGAGCAGTCTAGATACGCAACAGACATGTATAGTGAACAAAATAACTTTCCGATACCCTAAAGTAACTTTTTTTTTACTGACTTAAAATTGTGTATAAACACTCCCTTTGCAAGCATGCGCTTTTCTTTTGTTTTATCTTTAATCTGACCTTTTTTAAAGCAATACTGATCGTCACTTGGCATTTTTAATGGTCTCGTTAGTCAAAATTTATAATTTAAGTTCAAAAGCATGGTTGGGGACGATTGTAACATCGACAGTCGGGGTCGGTTGTTACGTTTCAACCGACCCCACCTCACACAATGTTTTCGATGTTCTTTTCATTTCTGACGCTTGATCATCATTTGCGGCAAATTATAACCTCAAGCAATAGATTCCTACGTTCAATTTTCTTCATTATACAATTCAGATAAGCATTCTTATTATAGAAGTTAATGTCGTGTTTGTACCAAATAAACCACACAACTATTACCCTATGAATTATTTTGATTGTAATACATAATAAAAGTGGGTTGTACAGATCTCGTTCACGTGCGTCACGTGCGTCGCTCCGAGACGATCTGACAATCGAGTGTGCCTCCCGGTTATGTCCCCGGTTTCACGCAGGCGGCGCTGCCCTGCCATTCTTTCACACCGCGGTACTTTTAAACGCGCCGATACAACAGTTAATAAATCTTATAATTCCTTCAACTTAAAGTCGTAATTAAATTTATTTTAGTAATTAATAAAGATAAAGAATATTATTATCTGGCGTGCATGGAATCCTACAAGCAAACCAAACGAAAAATGGGTCCAATGTACTGTGTGTAAGGATTGGGCACATCAAGCATGCACCGGCCACAACATGTTTTATATTTACCATAATTGGGAATTTGCATGATTCTCAAAAAAAATATATTTGGGAGCTCCTATATAAGTTGTATTGTAATTTTTTTCATAATTTTTTATTGCACATTAAGCGAGAAAAAAATTATTAGAAATTGCAATATTTAAAATTACCGAAAACGATCCGGAAATTCCCGAGCGTAGCCGAAGAAGTCTGTGACGTCACATGGCAGTATTTTCACACTTTTAGCATTGAAAAATACATTTTTATTAGCCGGCTGTTTTGATATACGTATACATTACTATTAGACGGCTGTTTTGATATACGTATTTTTAGGCAACTCATAACACCAGTTTCACGACGCAATCATAAATACATAGCAGCCATTTAAAACTACTACTATGTGACGTCACGAAGCTTTACGACCAATCAAAATCGTTTCTTCGCAATACGGAACGTTTCAAACATTACCAATTTTTAATTTCATTTTTTAATACTTAACGATTTATAATAAATAAAAATTGTATTGTACATTTATTGCTTATGGTGTATATTCAGATTATAAAAAATAAATTATGCAATCCTTTTTAAATGCAAATTCCCTATTGTGATGCTGAACAATAGGTTACAAATTTTACTTGTTTTCAGTCATTATTATAATTTAAAATCAATAAATATATTAAGTTTGTGAAGTTAAAGTTGTGTTACTATCGACCCCATGCAGTGTTACAACCCATACAGCATACTTGGTTGCTGAAACGTTGCAGAAACCTTGCTGAAAAGTTGCAGTTACGTTTCGGTGTAATGTTGCACAGGGGCGGACATAGGAAGATTTCTGCAACATTTCAGCAATGTTGCGGTGCAATATTACCCTGCAACGTTTCTGAGATTTTACTGCAACGTTTCTGAGATTTTACAGCAACTTTTCTGCAACGTTTCTGAGATTTTACAGCAACTTTTCTGCAACGTTTCTGAGATTTTACAGCAACTTTTCTGCAACGTTTTTGAGATTTTACAGCAACTTTTCTGCAACGTTTCTGAGATTTTACAGCAACTTTTCTGCAACGTTTCTGAGATTTTACAGCAACTTTTCTGCAACGTTTTTGAGATTTTACAGCAACTTTTCTGCAACGTTTCTGAGATTTTACAGCAACTTTTCTGCAACATTTCTGAAATTTTACAGCAACTTTTCTGCAACGTTTCTGAGATTTTTCAGAAACTTTTCTGCAACGTTTCTGAGATTTTACAGCAACTTTTCTGCAACTTTTCTGAGATTTTACAGCAACTTTTCTGCAACTTTTCTGCAATTTTTCATTAATAACCTGGATATTACTTGACAAACAGCGAAGCTGTGGTGGCTCAATAAGTGTCAGATAAGTAAGTAACATTTTCGTATAAAAACTTTTGTTGTAACTTTAATAGTTATTGCATAATCGTATTCCAAAGTCAAAGTGTTACTACCGCCCCCGGTCTACCCTACCTACTTAATCGTGCCGATGCCGAAAGGTACAGAGAAAATAGACACTATCGATTGGTAGTCACAGAAAGAAGCATATTTCGCGATAAAACTTCCCTCCCCCACGTTCCCTGGCTGTCGCGTGGCTCGACAATCTTATCAGCATAACATCCCAGACGATACGTTTGCAGTCCCAAAGCTGGGTAGAGCCGCTTATTCGATCGGCGGGAGTAGAACCGGGGATTTCCCCGCAATGGAGCGATTTAAATGCATTCCTTACGTCAGGTACCTGCCTCTCCCGAAGGATACCCCGCCTTATCGAAGAAAGTGATTGCATCATTTCGCGAAACGCTATCGATGGTAGTCGTCGAGTGTCCCTGACATTTATCCATCCCCTGTTTCTTTGAGAAACGAGGCCATGAACCTACAGCTTGCTATTAACGACGACCTTTGACTGGCGGCCACTTTCGTGCACCTTTCCTCCAGCAATCTGGTTCCGTTCGTTTTTGTTCGCGCGATGTTTTCCCATATCGATCACGAGAGGCACGGCGGCTGTCTACCCAGGTGCCACGGTGAACCCGCGATTAATTGCTGTATAATAACGGGACGATCGGGAGATCTCACGAGCCCCGCATTCGAGCGTAACGTAGGCGGGTGGGTTGGATCGCTTCTGGTGTTCCATGGTACGGTGAAAAAGTAGGCCGCCCGGTTCATCTTCCACGGCGAGGTCTGCCGTGGCTTGGGAAACGCGAGGATGGATGCGGCGGCAAGATAAGCCCCGTAATTTCTTTCTTGCTTGTAACACGTAAAAATTGAACAGGATAATTGCGCGTTTAATTGCTGGCTGCGCACGAACGCTACCAGCTGGCTTTTTAATACGTTCGACACACGTTCGCCGTATACTACTTCTTCAAGGACGCGCGCGATAACCTCCGCGGAACGAACATTCGATGGCCTATCGTGGTCGAATGTGTTAGAAGCTTTCGCATATACAAGGATGTTAAATATAAAAAGTATACCTAGAATTCTGTAACGAAATATCAATGAACCCGAAAACTTTTGGATTCGTCCAATCCTCAAGGCTGTCGCCCAGTGGCGCAGTCAAGATTTAACCTTGGGGGAGCCGAGTTGAACGGACAGAAATATTTTTAATGCGGTATCCAACAAAATTCATTTTTTTTAAATTTATTTAAAAAATAAATTCCAGTTTTCCTCTCTTTTTACAAAGCTCTTGAATTACGTTTTCTTTGGGGGGTACTTGGGCCTCTTGCCTCTCCTCCCTCTGGATGCGCCACTGTTGTCGCCACTATAGTAACAGAATTCTAGCAGTAGTACGAAGAAGCTAGTGCCGACTTGACACAAACTCGTTTGGTCTTACAGAACGAAGAAGATCAGTCGAGTGTGAAGAGGGTGTGAACAGAGTCGGACAGAGCAGGGTTCAAAGCCCAGAAGTCGGCGGGTGAAAAAGAAATTGTACAATATTATAAACTACCAGCCATCAATTTGTATAAAGTAGGTAATGAGTTTGACAAGGGAAATCTCGAACTGGCTGCGCGGATTTCATTCCTCCGCTGTTTAACCTTTCTATCATAATATAATGAGCACACCAATATCAATTATCAGGGGACAGCCTTTGAGCTGCACTTGGCGTGCATCATAGAAACACTTCGCTCGTCTCGCTATCTATTCTTCTGTACCACAGTGACCCAGAGAGCTACTCTGCGCGGGCATCGCGCAAATATCATTTTTACGAGGGAATGAATCACTCGCAGGTACTTCGGTCCCGCCGTAACATCAATTTGCCACTCTGTCGTTTGCTCATCCATCTGTTCGAACGGTGTCGAATCGCGTTCTTGGCAAGTACGCGACGAGAGCCTCGCCGTACACGTACATTCAACTGTTGCCAGCGGACCTTTGATGTAGCACCGGCACTCTCGCGAGCCGCTGGAGCGTCTAGAAAGCACTCTGCCGCGGTGTTCCTCGTAAACCGCGTATAACGGGCACGATCGAGCAACGGCGGGGCTAATGGAACGCCAAATAAAGCCAGACGTTCGCGAAGAGAAATTAGGTAATTAAAAGCGAGTCGGCGGGAACGTGCTCGGTGCTGTAATTTTGAAGGATCGCCGTTCGTCTCGCTGCAGGATCGGCCGCGGTGGGGTCTCGATCCGCTCGCGGGCGGAACGGCTCGGATATCGAGAGTGGCCGAGTTAGCGTGATCGGCTCGCGAAAATTATTCTCATTTTACTAAGTAGGCGTGTTCGTTGCGACCGCCTGGGTTGGTCACTGTTCGTCTCGTTCATTTTTCGATCTCTATTCAACGTAGCTTTTTCAGATCGCCCCGTAAGTCGTCGAAGGAGAAACGAAGCGTATGCTTTTGATATTCACGATTCTATCGGCTATATTGCTACTCCATTAGCCACGGCGTGGTGTATCGTTTGGGAAGTACCTAGTGCTCCCGGAGGATTGGCACATCGGCGTATCGTTATTGCCGATGGGATTGATGCGCGCTTTCGTGGTTTATTAAAATCGGATAGCAGATAACCAGACCGACGACGCCGGTTTATATTGCATTCATCGATTCAACGTGACTTCATTGTAAGCGCTGCGAGGGACAACAATGAAGTCCGGGCTGTCTACTTGGTGCACGACCGTGTACCCACCCTCTCCCCTGGCGGCTGCGGGAAAAGCTGCAGAGCCGCGTGCAACTCGTGCGGACGAGTGCACGCGCAGATAGCGGCCAACTGCTGCCCGTACGTATTTACGGTTGAAATTTGTATCTACGACTGTGTAATTATATAACGATGAACGGCGCGGTGTATAATTACGCTCGAGTTCACCCTGCAGCGATACCTGACAAATTCGCCAGATACGTGGGTCTCGGGCGAACGAATGGCAGCGGAACGTGGGGGATATGAAGCGAAACTGATTGGGAAGACAAGGCTCCGGGAAAAGAATCCATTCAGAGCGATTCTTTGAGAGATCTTATAAACCAGATATCGTTGGCAGGAATTGTTGAAAGGCTTTACTGCGATATCCCTCCTGGCGCAGGCGCAGGAACACACGATCTTACTCGCGCTTCCTATCTTCAGTGAAACCGTCATCAAAGTCTACAGCTTGCCAGTGCCATCTCTCTTCGTCAAAGAAGATTCACTGTCCGAAGATAACTTCATGCTTGTACAACAACATGCCAAGACACCTCGCGGCCGAAGTGCCAAACGAATCCACCAATGAGAATGACCAATGAAGAAGACTAATGATGCGCAAAGCCTACCGCGGTTGAATATCCTCGACGTCCAGCTCCCATACGGAACGACTCGGCGATAACAAAAAAAAAAAAGTACACTTTCATCGAACTCCTCGTGGGAATCCAGCCGCCGGGCTGGCAGTAAAAACGAGCGCGTCTGTAAAAATCTGCTCGTGATTGATTAAATCGACTGGCTTTATCTAGCATTCATCGATTCACCGGGGCCTCGTTGTGAGCGTCGCGATGCCCGTCAATGAAGTCGGAGACACGGAGCCAGGCGTGCACGTGCACACGCTCCCTTTCGACGGCGACGCGGGAGGAAAAGTCGCGCCGCGTGCGATCCGCGAGGCGGACGCTGGGACGCGCCACCCCGCATACGTATACATAATGAATAGCGAGGCTGTATTATTTTGCTGCGGAGCGTGGATAAGGTTATGAATACGTAGCGCCGCGAGCACATATAACTCTCGTGAATACGTATCTATCCGTTGGACCACCCAGGCCCGCGCGTTAAATCCTTGCCAGCAGCTGCCCATTCGTCCATTACGCCCGTACGCCTCGCCGGCCAGGGAGCCAGAGCAGCCGAGGAACACGGGGCCCCCGCCTCGTTCTGTGCTTCCTTATGGACACCCTCGGCACTTCGATCCCTCGTCTTCGATCCTTCGTTCCCTCTGTTCATCTTCGTGCTGACGTCGCGACCAGCAGGTGCACGCGGCTGAATGTTTTCTGCGGCCATTATTCCGCTGGGGGGTCGCGGCACTTGGGGGTAATTCGCCGATGGCGATTGGAAGATCGAGGATCGAGGCTTAGGTCCTTTACGGTCTAAAGAGGCGAAGGAGTTGGAGGAATCTAACGAGTTGGATTTTAGTGGTTCGACGAGCTGGTGTTTTTGAAGCGTAGGGGTTGTTAACCCTTAACTGGTATCCAGCGGTCGGTCATGACCCCAAGCACGCAAAGTTCGCTGCAATTTTGGTTGTCTAAGTTTGTAAACTGAATTTCTAATTAATCTTATAATAGGGTAAGTCCGGGAGAGTTCGACCACCGGGAGAGTCCGGCCAGTGTTGATATTTTAAGACTGACGGAAGATAGGGCACTGTGTGTCATTGACACAAAAGAAATGAAGGCGCTTGTTGTTTATCTCACATTGACCATTGTCACAAATCCATATTTGAATTATAAGATACAGTTAAGACTACGCGAGGCTGAAAGTTTTTAGACCAAGTTACAGTGGTGGTGATATTTGAAAAGCAGGTAAGTTTATGTACACTCTTCCGATATTGGGGATATAATATGCATATGACTACAGTGTAACACCAATAATGCGTATGTATTCGTTTTTAATTTTTATTGATAAGTTTGTCGGTCGCTACCTTGATTACCCGTAGTGGCTGGACGATCTAACCCCGACCAGTTGCAGTGCCAATGTTTCTCGTTGAAAATGAAAATAAATATTTGAAATTATCGCACACTATAATTTATATACACTCTAAAATGCTTGGGCTTTGCTTTAATGTGCATGAAACGACAAAAATATGAAAAACAACGATGCTACAATTTATTTTCCAAAAAGTGGTCGAACTCTCCCGGACTTACAATAATAGTTTAACTTCCTACGTTTCTATTGTTTTATACATCAAATCTTTATAAAGTTTGATCTATCGTCGACTTTACAAATTTCTGTGTCCCTTTTTATTTGGAGTCTGCCACGACCGCGGTATACCAGTTACGTTTGAAAAAAAAAACAGTATAGCAGTTAAGGGTTAATGTGGATTTGCTTGGTAGACGGAATTTTGAATCTTCAGATTATTTATTCACTTGGATGAAGGAAACTCAGTGTGAAATTCTAAAGTGATAGAACACCTATTGGGATCTTGAAATTCTAGAGTAACTCGGGATTTTGATTATTCGTTAACGTGGAATGCGAATCAATCATCGTTAAGTGCTGACGTTACCGTCCGTCCTTTTCCATTGCTTAATGGGCCTTGATGCGCGCGCTATTCACTTCCGCGGCGAGCGTCGAGAAACCGCGCGTTTCACACCCGTCTATGAAAATAATTTCGCACCTATCGGCGTCGTTTAGCATCGCCGCGAGAGAGACGGCAGGAATTCCTATTTATTACGCCCCGCCTCGCGGACTAATTTGCACTTGTCGGTGCTATCGGCGCCGGTCTTCCAGGAACTTTTCAATTAATGCGGATTTACGTTTTCCTGTTTAGCAGCTACGAGGCAGGCTCGCCCTGTTTAATGACAAAACTTTTCTAGCTCATCGCCGGCCGCGCGTCTCGTGCCTCGCGGTTCGCGTCGCCCCAACAGCTCCGGACCTTCTGGCCCGTTAATCGATTTCCTATCCCTTTCGACTCATTGTTAGCGGCGGCATTGGAAATTTCTCCCATTAAACGCGCAAAGCGCGGCATAATTCTGTTGCCGCGAAATTGCCTGTGATTGTCTGCTGAAACGATCGTCCTCGCTGGCGAAATAGAGCGCGGCGTTATCGTTACTCTTACTGCATGCATTATGCATTTACTTTCATTTCATTTGTTGTTTTATTTATCCTTAACGCTTTTGCGCGCAAGAGTGCCACGGCTAGGCTCCCTCGTTAACGATACGTCCACATGGGAAAGCTGCGGCGCCATTAGACCCGCCAGGTAAATAATTGTAAAACGACACCGTCGCGTCTATCGGGATTTAATTATCATCTATACTGTGCCCGGGCGCCTGAGACGTTCGGCTTTTATCCGCGCCGCGATGGCCACGGTATCGATGAACGATCGAGTGCGTTAGACGAGAATTTACGCTAGGCTCGCGAGCAGACGCTAAAACAAGGTTAAAATCGTACGTAATTTGCGGAGTGCCGTGAACGATTAGCGCAAATGGCTCGTTCCAGCGTGTTCACGCACCTCCGCTAATGGAAATCGGCAGTCCTACGATTTGCGGATTACGTAAAAAACGTGGGAGGCTGTCTGATGGGTCGCGGAAAAATTAACGCCCAGGTGGGTCTCCTACCTCGAAACGAGTGAAAATTTGTGACCTATGATTTATGAGCGAAAAAGCTATTTGAATTTCAAAAGAATCGACATAGGGTAAAGTAGCCGAATATGAGACCTATAGGGTAAAGTAGCCGAATATGAGACCTGTTTCTTAAAAACACCATAACTCTTGAGTAAGAACACTTTAATTAAAATTCGATACACATTTTGAAAGTAGAAAGTGTACTGTTTAGCAGCCTACTGGAAAGTATGTACTATAACAAAGATTAGGATTTTTCATAACAAAGTAAAAACGAAAGTCATTCAAATACGCAGATAAAAAAATGGGTTCCTAATATAAAACCCAGTTTGTCTTTTCCTGAAATTCATTTTTTCTTTCTTTTTTATAAATTCGGCATGTGGAATATATTTCTTCACTACCGGAATCTTCGTAGGCCCACTACCGAAGTCTTCATGGGCCCACCACGCCCGGCATAACACTTTATACGTACACTTAACACATTGTTCACCTCGCGCATCTGAAGAGTAAAGACCTGTGCAAAACAAGCATTCTGTATCATAATTTTCTTTCTCAATCACTTTCATCATTCAGAACAATTTCTTCTTCACTCTCACCAATTGAACTCTTGCGTGGTCTCAGATTCGGAAATAATAGGGGTAAACAGTGTAGTTATTGGCCACCTGGCAGTGATTGGCCTTTTATAAAAAAAACATGAATATTAAGAAATAATGTACAATATGCCTTTTATAATGAACATATTCAGATACCTTGTACTTTCATGCGTCGAATGCAATCACTATTTTGCTACTCATTGTTATACTAAGTGTAAAAAATAGATAACTTGAAATCGATGCTTGAAAACTACAGTGCTGAATTGAATAGCCTTACGGTTACATGAGGCAATTCTTAGATAATTTAATGAATTTACGATATATATATATATACGAATACGAGAGTTATATATATATATATATATAAGTCTCGTATTCGTTATATAGACACATAAAGGTTTATACTTTATAAAAACTGATTATTTATTCATTAATATTATACATTATTGCAAAAATTATAGGTGGCCAAGAACTGTAATGTAAATAATGTCTTACGACAGTCATTGGCCACGAGGCCAATGGGTAGCTAACAGTCATAGCAACAGTGAAACAGTTCTTTGTTGTGATTTTAAGAGGTTAGGTTTTAAAAGAAAATGCTTTTAATACAATCTAAAACGCTGTTAAAAGAAGGTGCAATACTGGCTAATATAGAAACATTTAAGTAGAAAAGGTATTATTTCATAATTAGGTAGGATATATGTCACATATAGGTTATGAAATAGTGGCCAATAACTGCCAAACGATCGGCCAATCATTGCCTTGTAACAGTTCTTTGTTGTGATTTTAAGAGGTTAGGTTTTAAAAGAAAATGCTTTTAATACAATCTAAAACGCTGTTAAATGAAGGTGCAATACTAGCTAATATAGAAACATTTAAGTAGAAAAGGTATTATTTCATAATTAGGTAGGGTATATGTCACATACAGGTTATGAAATAGTGGCCAATAACTGCCAGATCGGCCAATCATTGCCTTCGCCTGGCCAATAACTATGTTTTGTCGTAGGTAACGTATTTTCTGTACATTTTTGTGGATCCTTCTACTCTTCTTTTTTAAACAAATTCTATTTCTAGACTATTAGAGTCGTTTACAGCTATTAACACTAATTGTGTTCTTAAAGCTATCAAAATAAGACTTATAATCCAACGCTTATGTGAACCTCTGACTTAAGTGGCCAACAACTACACTGTTCACCCCTAACATGATAACTATTATGTAGCTTCGATGTTAAGTCTTCATCATTTAATGTTACACAACTAGTAAGCCTTAAACTCCATTCCAAGCACTATACAACAGTATTTGTGAAAATCATTATACACTTACCACTTTAGAGGTATTTGTAAGTTAATCGAACCACTTCAAAAATTTTCAATTGATTACAATGCCACTGTGCGGACAAAACAACTAAGGTCGGTATCAGATATATTGGCCGGTGAGTTTCGTGGGGTATTCACCCACCACACAGTTTGCGTGCCTCGTTGCTCCTTTTCTAAACGTTTTCTGACTCGCTCTCGCCTTCGCAGAACATGAGTGAGCCAGAAGTGGTGGGGATAGTGCCAAGCGTCGAGCGTGTAGGCCAAACCGAGCTCTCAGCGTAGAAATGCACACATCAGAATAGGTGTGCGTTAGCTTCGAAAAAATTCAGAAGCTTTATTGGTCAGAACATTGATTCTTTCTCGATAGCTTCATCTCGTATTGGTCTACGCACAGCTTCGTAACGCACACAACTATTACGCTAAGAATAAATAACAGTCAAACGGCTAGGTTCAAGCGGAGCCGAGAAGCTTTCCCGTTACCCCACCATACCTTGCGAGGGCCATGCAACTCCAACTGACAAAACCACGACCGTCAGATGGTGGTGGCTGATTTCTCCTCGATCGCTGTTCCCGAAAACGAATTCACCGGCCAATATATTTGTTATCGACCTTAATACACGGTTAGTGAGTAAAGAAATAGCGTCGCTATGACATTCAAGAGTTCTGTAACGAAGATAATCTGAGGTCTCACATTAGGAGAGGTCGTCATATTCGGCTACTTTACCCTACGTACAGATTCCATGGGACGCAAGAAGCGCGAAAGAGCGCCGAACTCATTGACAAATATTCAAATGTACATTCCAATGGATATAGGTACATACAGTTGCATCGATAAAAGATAGGACTCCTTTGCTCGATACACATACCTGCCAGATCAATTCTCTCAAGCTCTCTCCTTCACGGTCTATAAGTTCCCGTCATCTTCCGAGTCACTTCTACATTCCACCTATATCGATCCAAATTTCTCTGATCGGTAGAGGATTGGATTTGCGCAAAATATTCATCATCCCAGCCATATCTTACGCCGTGTGTCATAGATTATTCGCAATTGGCGTGGATATATCGTCACCATTAGTCTCCATTCACCTTCTAATTCTCTCTTTGCCTTTCGAACGATCAAACGCCACTTTTAGACTTGTCGGCCCATTTGTTACACGCGACATTTTTCCATTACCATTTCTTCCTTCTACCGATGCTCCCAAGAGTCTGTACATCCTCGCAGTCCAAACCCTAGACGATCTTTCCGACAGGCGTTCGAGTTGACTGGGCAGAGCTGATTCCTAGGACAACCTCGACCAATTCCGGCGAGCCTCTCCCACTCAACTCTCTCGTTATTTCAATAATGTTCACGTACGGTGCAATTTATACTGTCGAGCCACATTATCCCCGCGATGACCCGCGCGCTAGCGGCTACGGCGCAATTGACATCCTTTAGTCGGGAATGCATCAGCTCCTCTCCCGGCGTCATCCTCGTCATCCGTCGTTTTACCGTTGCTTGTCATTATGGAGATACGGAGCCCCGGGTACCGTGGTATCCCCTCGTGACCCCGGTCGCTGCCTTCCTCAATTTTTCCCTCACCAGAAGGAGGATTCGCGCGTCGTCGCTGGCGTAACGAACAGGTTTCTGCTCGTTGCATCGGCGATACCCGCGAAAATCGATTACGATTCCCCGCGGAAACTCGGCGCGGACCTTCCCCCTCGCGAGCTTGATGGATCGCGTTGTATCGGCACGCCGAGATTCATACCGACGGTAGGCATGGTCGGAGCACGCAAGGTGTTTGACAGATCAAGGTACAATAAATAATACGGAGCGCAGTTTTCTTCGTTGCGCCATTGAGGTGTACCGTGGCATTGTGGGGCCTCGCGGGAGGTCTAGGGTACAGCCTTGAAGGGTAAGATCGCGCCTGCTCAGACATTGCTTGCCCGAGCAACGAATGGACGTTCCACTGAAAAGGTTGAATCTACTGATAAATCTACCGCAGTAACAGCGATCGATCCTCGTTCGTGCATACTGTTATCGCCCGAGCGGATCGCGATATCGATTCTGAGCACCGCGAAGAAAACAAGGATCGCGTGTGAGCCAGCCTCAATTCGGCCGTTAATGCGTTGATTTATGGAACTGGGCCTCTGATCGGCGATAGGCAAACGTAGCGGTACCGCCGCGGCGTATTATAAGTCGCCGGGTAATACGCGCCAGCGATGTTAGGCACTAATTGCCTGGCCATTACCATAAAATTACCCCCCCGTCGGCATTGTGCCCCGGCGGTTTTCTGCCGAACGCGGTAAACTTTATGCCGCTCGCTCACGCGAAGGTCGGGCGAAGCAGAGGCTCGCTGGATGCGCTCTTGGAATTTTCATTAAGACACAAAGTCGGATGCCTGCGGATGGGCGAGAGAAAAAACAACACGAGAAGAATTAAACCGCGGCTGTAATCGGGCGAATCGTTAGCGAGGTAAATGGTGCGCGAGGGAAACTCGCGGGTCCTCGCGGGTGCCGTTCCGGCCGCAGGTTTTACGCAGCCGCTTCGCGAGGTAGAAAATGTCATCGCGGTGATCAGGTTCTGCGACTCGCTAACGAACGAGACGTACATCGAGGAATATGAAGCAGAAACGTATCCAGGTAAAGGATGTCAGCTGCAGTCGAGTGTGACTACCGGTTGTCAGGGGAGTAACACTAGCTGGAAGGATAAATTGCGTCGGGCACGACGAGAGGCGAGATCTCTGACCACGCTGGCGTGACCTGCTCCCTACTTAGTTCCAGATTCCTCGCCCCGAATAGCATTAATAGAAGTAAAATAGAATGCTAACACGGGGCTGGAAGGTAGCGGTGTAACCACTGGCAGTCATTTGGAAATCCAAGGACGTTTGTCGAACGTGATTCTAAAATCTCAAGCAGCAGACAGAGACTAATTGCGCGCGTCACTTGATGGCAAATTAGCGGAGGAATGAAAGATGAAAGTGCCGATGAAAACTCCAGGATTAGAAAGACCGCGATGGGAAACGTACGAGGTAGATTGTAAGATGTCCTCGTCAAACTCGACTGGTCGACGATGGCGCGACACCAAGGAATCGAAGGCGTCCTTTTTCCCGCACGGAAGCCTAAGCGACTCCCGGAGTCGCCGTCGAACGCGGAAACGCGGTGGAATCATTAGTTTATCGTGGCGGACAGAGGGGAATAATAAGTGTGACGTGACGGGAGAGAAGAAAGCTTCGTGGGTTTGCGGGGGTCGCAGTTCATCGTCGCTGGGGATCTTTAAAATATCTGAGAATCGTGTAGACGCGGCTTATACATTATTAATTGCGGGAGCGCGCCTCGCGCGTGCACGCCGATCATTACGCGGCCGCATCATCCGCGGCTGGCCTCTTCCTTCGTTTCTTCGCCGCGATTAATCGACGTTGCACAGCCACGGGGGCTAATTATAGGCGCGTGGATCATTATCGATGCGTCGTACGCGTCATGGTCCTCCGGCTGTGACAAGCCATCCGGACGGAAACAGGAGCTGGCCGTTTTCACTTTCCATCTCCCGCGCGACGATCGCGTAAACGGGTTCGGGAATCGACGCGCGCGATAAACCTGGCGCAGCTAGGAGGATCACCGTCCACGGAGCTGCGATTAATAGCTGAAATCTCCTGTCTGCTTCTCTTGTACGATGCTTATCTTTCACGACCTCCCATGTCCGCTGAACAATCAACAGTTTCAATGCTGAACTTTTCTTCCTACTTCGCGCGTGTACCGTTTACTCGCGGAGATGCTTCAAGGGGCGATGTGTATAAGCTTCTCTGCTTTTTGATTTCGTGACGTGTCTTTTAGATTGATCGATTGATGGACTTTGGTGCCCCCTGACTGCTGCCGTAGAGAAGAGGTGGGATGAAAGGGACACGTATTGAAAGGGACATTGCAATTATTTGAAAGATAAAGGATCTTCCTACGACGAAAGTATTTTCATTTTGGAGCAACACTGATGCATGCCCAAACATGCCTAACTGCAAGTCGCTGGCATTTCAGAGATGGCGGTGATACACGGTTGAATTTTTTCGTGCTTCAAAGTAAAATTTTGTATGTTCTTTCGAAACGTTTTGCCAAGTGCTGTTGCCAACGACTGATTTCTTTATTACTATATCTGGACTGATATTTATTCAGCAACAATAAGACATATGTTAGACAATCTTTTGTTTAATATTGTAGCTGTAGAGATTAGATTTTCAATTGTGTTGTCATATTTATGAAAGGGACACCCCTTTTCTAAGTGTTTCCTTGGAACCCTTACTATGATAAACGGAACGTTGGTAATAAAAGAATATTTACCACACATCAAGATGTTTTTCATCAATTTTGGTGCCAATTAAAATCTTTTAATTAACATAGTTTGGATTAATCTAAGGATTATGTGTTTGTTTTTCAATGAAAGTACCTATTATTCATTGTTTTTTAATGTGAGGATTATTTTTTGTTATTTAAGTATGTAAGCTTAATGTAAAGTTTGTTACAAATATTTTGGCAATGCCGTGGTATTTATGTACCTTAAGAAAATCGTCCACTTGTAGACTTGTCGACATCAATACAGCGATTTCGGTACCAGCAGAAATAATAGTTAAAGGAATAATATTAATGTTACCTTGCTTTATTTCACTGTCCCATTCATAAACACTCATGTCCCTTTCAATACAGCCAATTTATCAAAGGGACAAAACACACTTTTTGGAAAGCGAAAAATAAGAAATGTAAATATAAAGAGAAGCTTAAAGCAGGATACCACCCAGGGTGGTGAGGAAATTCGATACCCGGCGGTAGCTAAAATAGCTACCGACGTCTACGCATGCGCGCAATGACGTCACGAGCGTTGAGCCAATCAACGCCAAGATGAAAATTAGCCGACGCCAGCGCCAAGTCAAGTCAACTAGCCAAGCCAAGTGTGCCGCAACCAACCAGCATCGACAACCGATTCCCCGCGATGCTGGTTGGCTAGTTGGCATGACTTGGCGCTGGCGTCGCGAATTTTCCAGCGATTTTCATCTTGGCTTTGATTGGCTCAACGCTCGTGACGTCATTGCGCGCATGCGTAGACGTCGGTAGCTATTTTAGCTACCGCCGGGTATCGAATTTCCTCACCACCCTGATACCACCTCTCACTGCGATTTTGGAGGCGTCATACAAAGAATGCACAGAAACAAAATCGGTTTAGTCATTTATTAATGTAACTTTAATCTGTGATAACACATTTTTTGAAACTGAAAAAGTAAAAAATAATCTCTTGTAAGTGGCGCCAAAATGAATTCCTTTGGAGGAACACCGTTAGACGGCGTGTCAAATTACTCTTACAATTTTCATCGGATTGACTTGAAACTTTGCACAATTCTTCCCCGTGGTATAATCTAATGATGTACGTAGGACTTTTGCTCTAGCGTTGTTACTTTTTTTTGGTGCACAATTTTATAAACTTTCTAACCCTAAAAAATTGACCTTTTTGTTCAAATGACCGCCATTTTCTTAAAAATCGAAATTTCGTAAAATCCCTACGTACAGCATTAAAAAATATTGTTGTTAATAGGAACATTCTTTGGTTTTTTTTCTAGCCACGTACAGAGCGGAATTTGACACGCCGTCTAACGGTGTTCCTCCAAAGGAATGTATTTTGGCGCCACCTACAAGAGATTATTTTTTACTTTTTCAGTTTCAAAAAATGTGTTATCACAGATTAAAG
The DNA here is from genome assembly GCA_910592295.1 of Andrena haemorrhoa. Lineage (NCBI taxonomy): Eukaryota > Metazoa > Arthropoda > Insecta > Hymenoptera > Andrenidae > Andrena > Andrena haemorrhoa. The sequence goes on from OU342943.1 coordinate 20,773,183, forward strand.
TTACATTAATAAATGACTAAACCGATTTTGTTTTTGCGCATTCTATGTATGCAAAAAAAATTCATGAGAAAACGCCTCCAAAATCGCAGTCAGAGGTGGTATCCTGCCTTAATAAGACCGTGTAATGTGACCAATTAGAACTGGAATGGTTATTTAGTCTTTTTACTATCTGGTCCTAAACAAAAATGTCCCTTGCATCCCACCTCTCCCCTGCCTATTCCCCTGTTAGAATATTTCAGAGCGTGTACACCGCTTCTAACCTCTCCAACGTTAATCCCCAATATGTACCTTGTCAACGAATTTGTAACGATACTTAGCGCAACGGGTCACACAGCATTAAGCGCCGCGCGGCCGAAGAATCCGTATCGCAATTTTTCCCACGATAGCATTCCACCTTTGTTTTCAAATTGCTTTCCCGCCAGCGGAGCCGCAGACGCAAAGCAGACGCGGTGCAAAGTCGTTCCGCTGAAATTACCCCGGCAACTGCCGGTGAAATAATTAATTGCACCGCGCGGAACGGCGAACGCACACGTACACGTGGAACCGGTTGAAATTAGTAGCCGTAATTACTAAATTTATCCCGGCATCGAGAGAATCGCGGCCGATTAAATGCCATTGTTTCTCCCCCCCATCCTCCCTGCGGAGCGTAATAACGTCACGTAAGAGAGTCGAGTGCCTTTTCCTCGCGCTGCCGTTAGCTTTTCAGAGAAGAAAGTGCTCGTAGGAGGAAAACGGGCCTCCGAGCGCCGACTATCCACGACGATAGCCACAAAACGAGCAACGGGGCTTTGTTCTACGTCCACTGGCCGATCATTAATATCACTACCTCCCGGACCAGGTAGTGCTTATGCAGCGACTAGACCAATTACCGTTAGTCGCTAGCTGCCGCCAGAAAATGATTTACCACGGATTGTCCGCCCCTTAAATTTATAGAGCGCAGGCCCGTTCCTCTGCTCGCAAAATAATCCGCGGGATCCCGCGATTCTTATTGTCATCGAACGTACGGCGAATCGCGCGCTGTCCCTGGGTGCTCGTCACTATCAATTGCGGGGCCCGGTTGGCCGCGAAACGAGTTTATTACGCGAACGATCGACGCGCGATCCGCCGCGGCCGACCGTAGGTACCTACTCGCTCGAAATTCCAGCGTCAGAGCGGTACGTGTTGGCGCGTTTCGTTCCGCGGGAGGCGGATCGAATCCGGTGCCCGGCCCGTTGGAAAAAGTCGCTTTATGAAACGCAACACCGGCGCGAGACGGTAAATTGAGCCGTAATTAAATTACGTTACCCAACGTCGGAACGGTGTCGTTGCCGAGCACCGCGCTCGCCGCGCAACGCCGGCTGAAAGCGTCCGGACGGCTGTGCGCGACGGCGCTTCCGGTACGGCAGCGCGGGGAATCCCATTTACAGACTCATCGCGTTATATATCGCCCTTCTTTTCAACGGGGTAATTGATCCGCGAGACGCCGCCGCATTAAGCCTGGCAGGCTGCGCGAACGAAACCGGGCGAAGACCTTGATAGACGCGGAACACGCGAGTTTCTCGGTTAGAATCACTCTTCCTCTTTGCTTTTTCGCGCGGAATCGCAAGGACAGGCCCCCAGAAGCCTTTCTCCGACGCGGCGCTCGGGCCCAGACCTCTTTCTCCTGCCAGACGAATACCAGGAATACGAATGGCCAGGTGTTTCCAGCCGCGCCGTTATTATTTTCTGACCTCTCCTTGCTCGTTTTGGACGACTGGAATTCCCGGGGAAAAGTGAAAATTACACGCGCGCCAGACAGCCGTGGCAGCGTTCCGCGTCGGCTCTGGGTATGCACGCGTGTATTCGGGGACGAAACGGCCAACTGAGATGGCTCGATAGGCGTCCAGAGGCAATCCTCGACGCACGTTTAGAAACGTCGCGTTTCGCGGAATGTCCGCCAGCTAGGGTTAAAGAAACGCGTGCAGATTGGTCGATTGTGCGGAACAGCGAATTTCTGGGAGGCAAGAACGCCTGGCGAACGTTGATCCGCGAAATTCTTCGGAGCAGGTCCCCTTTTTGGTTTCGAAATTTCACGCGAAGTTTCGCTTTGGGCCACTGACCCATTTCAAGGAGCTTGTTTTCCATTTTGCTCGCAACCACCAAATCGTAACACGAGCCTGGTGATTACCGTTAATTGCCGTTGGTTTACGCCACGTCACACTTTCGTACACAATTCCGCGCGCCTTACACAACACAGCGTTGATCGCCGGTGCCGTTCGCCGTGCTCATCCTCGTCGCTTTCTTGCCGCGGCCGGCGCGTTTTCAGGGAGCGGTGGGGAAAGTGAAGCGGAGCTGCCAGATTGAATCGGACGCTGGTCGAACGGGATCGTCAAAGAGGCCGACCGGGGGACCGTGGTGGAAAGCGAAATAGAAGGAGAGGAACGGCGGAGCGATTTCCCTGCTTAACGCCGAGCGCTTCGCGTCCGTCGAGCGCGATTAACGCCAGCCGTGTGATATTCGTCGATGAGATTTCTACTAGTTGACTCTTGTCCGACGTGCGGTTGGCCTTCCCCTGTAACCTTATAGCCGGGCCGGGCGGCGTGTGCACGCACAGTAGGCGCGACAGAGAGACAGTGGAAGGCACGAAGGAGACGACCAGCAAGGATTAGCGGCGGAACGGGCTGCCGCCGCGGATGGAGGAAGATCCGGTGAAAACGGGCGAGCGACCGTGGCTTTCCGACGTCCTTCCACCCGTGATCGATCACACGAACGTCCGCGACGAATATGCTCGTCGGAACGCTCGGGAATCGAGCGAGACTCCTATCTCGATCGGCCAGGGTGGAGTAAAAGTTTCGTCGGTTTGCCGACAACTTTATCGTTGATGTATCGATATTAAATCCGTGAGCTTGGAGGCGCGCAATATATCAAGTGCTTTGTTATGACAGAGGAAGTCGTGGAGCCACGAGCTATTCCTGCGAGTGGCCTCTCGTCGAGCGTGGGATCAGTTTGACTTTATCTGGCTAAAGTGACACCCCGGGTGCATTAATCTTCCATCACTCGCTCGGATGATGCCTGCGGAATTACTATAAGACTCTGCCCGCTGTCTTTTACTCGCGGGGAAAGTTTTACGATTGCAGCGGAATATTCATATAATAGAATGACACCGTCTAACGACTCGCGCAGATGTCCCTCCTGGCCGGCGAATTAAATCGGCATCAAGACAAACGGTGGTGGACGCGAAAGGGGTCGCCGCGTTTCACAACGTCGCGTTGTTTTCTTCCGCGCAACAGCGGATCAATTCATTCGTTAACTGGACGCGAGTGCGCGCGATACGGGTCGCTCGGGCGCATGTCAAATGTTTACAAATCTGACGCGTCCATTCATTACACCCGCCCACGCGGAGCGGACGCTGAAAGCAGCTGAGCACACAGACGCGGCCTTATTGCCTCTTCAGGCCCGCGGAATGGCGAGCGGCGAAACGCGCCTTCCTTTCGGCGGATTAGCGCTGACGGCTGGGGAAAGATCTTCCTCCTTCATCTCTCTCTCTCTCTCTCTCTCTCTCTCTCTCTCTCTCTCTCTCTCTCTCTCTCTCTCTCTCTCTCTCTCTCTCTCGTTCTCTCTAACGTCCCAGCAGCTCCAATGGAAGGTTAGAATAGCAGAACGGAGCAAAAACCGTACGCCGTTCTTCCCTGATGATCCCAGATCCTTGGGTCCTGAATAGACCCGGCCATTCAATTATGTAGAGCCGCTGTTTAGCACGGACGTTCAAAGAAAAGATAACGAGCCTTCCCCTGGTGGCTTCTTGTCTGCTTATAGGCGCCGACGGCTCCGGCCGTTTTGCCGATTTTTCACCGCGAGTCCACTTCTTGCGGATACCCCGCCAACGTCTGTGGTTCGCTTCCAAGCGGGTGAAACGGTTCGATCATCACGACAATCACCTTATAGCAAGCATGAAACTTTGTGTATTGCGAAATATTCTGAGAGCGCCATCTACTAAAGTGAGCTCTGTAATCGGGTGAATCGCGTTACAGGACTGGTGTCACACAACTATTGAAATAGTGCAATAATGTTTTTGTCATTAAATAGTCGGTTAAATTTTACAAAATCGTTCATCAAACAGTCGAAATTCCCAATATGTACTGCCAATTACATGTGACAGCTAACCCGATTAGACTGCTTTAATTTTCGCCACCAGATGGCGTAGCAGAAATAAGAACATGCCAATATATACGGCTCCTTTTTTACAAATTGGAATAAGGAGTAACGACTTTGAAACAGTTAAAGAATGGGAAATTGAATTATCTGTGCCGTCTTCCTCGAGATACAATTCATTTCATTTGCGTGCTCAATCGAGCAGCACTAGATGAAGCATTACGCATTAATTCATAGACATCTTCATTGATGTCCTCGACTCCGTTACCTTCCCCACACAGCCTTGACACTCCGTGTTGGGCCTAATTCTGTACGAATTTTTTGTACAAAAACGGTTCGACAAATTAATTTGAGGCTCGGTAGACTGTTTTATTGTATCTTGAACTATTGTTCTGAATTTTTGTGTGACAGTGAAAAAAAGAACATGACAGTTACAGAGAGAGCGTTGAAAAATAATCGAGTGGCCCTGGCGTTGACGAAAAGAACTGTAAGGGTTATCCGAAACACAAAAAGGAAAAGAGATTCTTAAACTATATGAATGTGGCTATGGGTGGTAGTAGATGCATCAAGAAAAATAAAAGAATGTTAAAATAGCAGCCTCTTGAAGAAGATGAAGGGCCCTGATTTGAGTCTAAGGTTTTGCCACAAAATTGGAAAAATTTCTTTAAATAAAAAAGGAACGGTAACAGATACGGCAATAAATCTACTACCATCCATACCCACATTCCTATAGTTTAAGAATCTCTTTTCCTTTTTGTGTTTCGGGTAACCATTACAGTGCCCTTCGTCAATTCTAGAGCCACCCAATTATTTTCCAATGCTCTCTCTGAATATGCCATATTTTCTTCACTGCCACACAAATATTCAGAACAACAGTTTAAGATACATTGAAACAGCCTGCCAAACCACAAATTAATTTGTCGAACCGTTTTTTGTACAAAAAAACTCATAAAGGATCACCTATCTTTCGGCCCAACAAGGAGCAATCTCCCCTTAAGCCAAACTTCTCTCGCAAGAAGGTCCTCCGACAAACGTCCCCGCCGAGCGACTGCGCAGCGGGGAGAGGAGCAGCTTCTCACGCAACAAAGGCACGGGAAGAAGAATCCCCTGCGCGTTCGATCGCGAGGGCGTGCAGCGACGGGAGATGGTGGCGGTGCCAGACCGAAAGAGGAATTCCGGAGGAAGATGTACGCGCTTGCGATTCCACGACGGATTTCGCTGGAGGGCTCGGGTGTGGTCGATCGTAGGATAATGCCTGCGCCGTAGACGAAAGAGGAGATACGAGAGGGAAGCTCGGTTCTCCTCGAGATCGATGCCCAAAGGCGAGACGAGCTCGCCTGCTATGCTCGCAACGATAGGCCTCGCAAGAAGTGGCAGATATCACGTGGCCAGGCTCACCCGCTGCTTTTCCTCCCGGCGGACGTGGCCGAGCCAGATGTCAAAGATTCCTGGCCGTCACCCACGGTTAGTTAACGTCCACTTCCCCGTTCGATTACGCTCGGCGATGAGCCCTCGATAGATGACACCAGAGGCAGCCGTCTCGAGAATAGTTATTATTTATTATTTATTTATTATACGGGACCAAGCCCATTATGAAGAACAGGGGATAAATGCTATAGTGTACAGACTAGAGAAACAGTAGGTATAACACACAAAACAAAAACATCAATATCAACCAAGAAATCCTTCAGACAATACCTCCATGCGACTCATTTCGACATACCCAAAGTGGATACCACTGATCGCTTGAAAGCCTCGATAGAGGTGCCAAAAAGGCTAATACTGTTGGCTACATCATTCCCACTCAAACATACCCTAGACATAGGGTCCCTGAGGTGAAGATTAGTTCTATACAATTTAACATGGAACAGCGGACACTTAAGCAACGGCCTGGGCAATATACCGCAGCTAATTAACCCCAATAATTGGAGACAATTTATATGCCCATTAAGAATTTTAAACAGGAATGTTAGATCTGCTAACAGTAATCGATGCCGCAACTGACATGCAGTTAAATGTGTGCATTGCCGGCCCGTAATTATGATCAAATCTGTGCATAGGGTGCCCGAGGCGAAAGGACGCAAACCGCAGAAATCTGTGCTGTACTCTTTCAAGTGCACCAAGGAGGTTATACCTTCGTACCGCGAAAGAAAAAGTAATTGACAATCTACCGGCGCACGTCACTTCGAACGTACGAGCGGTGCCATTCTCAGGTTCTGGATCGACAGTGTTTTGGCTCGAGTCTCTCATACGGAATTAGGCTAACACGAAACACCGGCTCGGCCACATAATAATATCCCACTCGGCTGCTACCGTTATCCCTTTATTCCGATGCCGTGCCTCGTAACGCTCCGTTTCGACGCTCATAATCTAGCTGGAGGCTCGCGTGACGCTCCACGCATCGGGGGAGAAAACTATCTTCCTCGTTCGTCTTTCCTGCTCAACTTCTCACGACCATTATCCTATGATCAGCCACATCCAACCACCCCAGGGCGATGTAATATCCACGCACGCTTACCCACCTTTCGGATTTTCTTTCCGCAGGCGTCTTTCCGATCTCCTCTTCCGGGAAGAGCGTGCTCGCCGCGTTTATCCTCCGCGGCGAAGGCCTGCACCTTGAGTTTCAATTTATAGCCGCTTGCCTCTACTTACGGGCGATCGGCCTCGTGGCGGACAATCGCTATGCCGCGATTCTTATTAGGAACAGATTTTAAAGCGTGGACACGTGGCCCGAGAGGCCGTTGCGCGTAGTTCTGTTTTCGAAAATCGAGTTGCATCTGGACGTGCGCGCGCTCGATCGTCTCGCGGTATCAGGGGCGGGATCGATATCGATTGGAAGATGCTCCGAGGGCTGCGTCAGAGGTCGAGCGCCTTGATCTCGACGGAGGGAACCGTGATCCGTTCGGCCGAGCAGCCGCAACAATGACTAATTAAACAACAATTAAATCGAACAATGCCGGCTTTATCCGGGAGATTAGGGTCGTTATCGAGAAAGCAGGAAGGAAGCCACTGCGAATAGAATCCGTGAAAGTGTTCGTCGGCCGCGCTGGGTTCGCGAGCTCCAAGGGGACGTGGAAGCGTCAGGGAGCTCCGATGAGACGGGGGAGCGCCGAACGTCGCGCGGACGTGCTCTCGATGGAAATCGTATGTTTCTGAGAAAATCTGGACCCTGATCGCGGTTCTTGCAGCCCGCTGGACGGCGACGGGAGGCTGGAAAATCAAACAGACGCGCGCGGCTGTAAAAACAGGTAAAAGCGCTTCTCGATGAACGTATATCGCAAAGAGAAAACACGCCGGCGAGTGCATCGTTCAGAAAGTCACCTCTTAGCGTCAATCATTGTGCCACTCACGGCCACCGAGTCGAATCAAAGAAGCTCCTAGCACCATTTACTCGATAACGTAGGTGTCATGAGCCGTCGGTGTTTACGCCGCGACCAAAGGCCCGCGCGCAAGTGCGCCGGGATGCTTCCAGCTACACGCTGGTACGTCGAACGTTTCTGCCATATAAGCCGATCGGAGGAACGAGGAAGCCGCGGGACAGGAACGGGGGGGTAACCTTTTGATCCTCCCTTGAGGCACGGGGCTGCAGGTGCCAGACGTCGCTTGACATTTAAACGGCGCCCACTTGTTCGCGCGGGAATTAAATCGACACGTCGAATCGATGAATCGAATTGATTAAGGTTAATGGACAGGTAGACTTGCCCATAATAGATTTCCGCGACGGAACTCCGAGGGTCCAGTTCCTCCCGCGGCGGATTTTTTAAAGGGAAGATTTCTGAGCCGAAAATTTAAAAAACTATGAAACTTGCGAGATATGTAAAAGATATATAGATATGTGTTACGCAATTTGTTCGCCAAAATTCACTCGAAGGGGGTGAAATTGACCTCTGAAAATTCGGCTACTTTCCGATTTTCTGTTATAACTCGCGAACTGTAAGAACTGCAAGTCACCAAATGTGTAGTCCTAATTAAAAGAAGTAACTTTTGCCTGAAAACTTTTTTTCTATCTCTCACAGTTCGCGAGTTATAACAGTACATCGGAAATTACCGGGTTTTCAGGGGCTAATTTCACCCTCTTAGAGTGAATTTGGGGAACAAAAAACATTGCGTAACATATACTCAGCAAAGTTTCGTAAGTTTTTGAATCTCCGGGTTGGGGATCATTCCTTGTGAGTCATTGGACTTTTAGCGATGGTGCCGCAACAGCAATCTCAGAATCTGCCTACAATGGCGGAGTGACGAATGGCTCTGCTGCCGCCAGAATGGCAGATAACAAATAGTAATCCACCTCTCACAATAGCGGATTATCAAGAATAGTAGATTACCATAGAGTGCCTCCCTTCGGGAGTCAGTCAGGAACGCTCGCCGAGCCGAGTCCATTCACGTCGCTCTCCATTGATATCCAAAAGCAACGTTCAAGGCGTCACCGGCAAAATCCAAGTGAAAAGCGACACGCGGACGGCTGAGGATTTCCTCTAGCATCGAGCCCACATTGTTCGACGCCGGCCGCATTGTTCTCGGCGATGTCGTGGCAGGTAGTCTTCGAGGTTGGTTCCGCGCAGAGACGTACACTTTCTATCCGTCTCGGTGGACACGCGACCGTGCAGCAGTGAGATATGTCCAGCTGCCGGACGACGCGTGCCTAAATGCAGGAAGGAAAGTAGGAGTCGAGCAGACGCCGAAGCTTCTAGGAGTCGTTCGATTGGAAATTAGATCAGGCCCCTGGGACGGCGATCTTCTCCCGTGGTTGTGCTCTCGACAGTGGGGCTCGAGAGTCTTCGAAAGGGTCTCTGGAAAGCCACCCCTGAGGCACCTTCGAGCGGCTTGACCCACTATGCGTTTGGCGCATTTGTCTTTGGGTTAGAAGGGGTTGCATGTAGCGTCAGTAATCAGACGCCTGTGCGAGTAATTCTGGACTCGGTGACCTTTCACAGTCGTCGGGTTACACTTTCTTTATTATCTGGTTGAAAATTCTGTCATTTTTGAATGTCACAAATCAGAGGCTGTCGAGAAGGGAATCACGCGGGAAGGTCTTCTATAGGATTTAATTAAACAGCGTCGATGAATCGCTCTAATAAACGTCGATCTTACAACAGCCAGTCAAAGGTCGAAGATGAAAGTGCCGTGGCCTCCGATTAATTACTGTATACGCGGCAGATCCTGCGAGGTATCCTAATGAAACGTGAAATCTCATCCGTAACGAGACGTTGAAGCGGTTGATCGGGTCGCAACACTGAAAGTCCAATCAAAAACGGACGGGGCGCTTGTTGCGAGTGTTGCACAAGACGATGCACCGTGTATCGAGAACAGACGTGGCCGTGCGCTGATGGACGAAACTGAATGAGTATGAAAAATTAGCGGGCTTCATTAATCACCTGACCGCAGAAGGTAGCCGTCGTTAATACATACTCATCATTCGTCAATTATGTGGGACGCGTCGGTTAACTGTTAAATCTACCCCGATCGATCGGGGGAACACATTCTTACGTTGGATCCCCGTCATCTATATAACAACTATTTAAATAAAATCGAGTTCGTCGAATTTCACGTTGGCACGCGGGAAATCAGTGAACGAAATCCTTTTTGAGTTATTACGTTCGTCGATGAAGCTTTGATCGTCAGATGAGTGGCATTCATCTCTACCTAGGGTAAGGAAGCCAGTCGATGGACAGTTTAGCTGATTCCGAAGTTCATATCAAGGTGTTTTTTAGAAATATCTGTTGTATTAAAAGAAAATCAAAAGCTTTGCACGTAAAAATGTATCAATTTAAAGAAAAAATTACTGTAAGTAAAAAAATTAATGTATTTAAATTAATGTATTTCATAAAATGATGAAAATTCTACTCATAGCCCGTATCACCAGTAGATGGACGGGTGTCTGTCTAGATGAGTAAAAGACTTGTTAAAATATAGTTTATTCCATCAAAACTAAAAACGTATGGAGTCTTCATTGGCAGAAAACGGTGCAACAGGTTATGGGCCCAGGCTGCAAATAAAGTGAGGTTATGTCTAGCCTAAAGTGGCCAGACGTCCCGGATCGTGTGGGACTGTCCCGGATTAGAAATGTTTGTCCCGCATTGAAAACTGTCTCGGAAAGTGTCCCGGATTGGATAAGTAACCTTTTTAACGTTTTCTTAGTGGCACACAGGTGGCTTACTGGCTTCAAAACGTTTAATTCCATTCTGTCCATCTACTGCGTTTAGGTTAGAAAATCCATATCAGTACATGGACAGTCATTTTTATAAGTTCTATCGTTTTATTTTTCTTTGTTCACGCGTTTATTTATAAATTGTTACTATTAGAATGCAATCATCTATTACATAACCCTTTACAATACATCCAGATACGTTTTTTATTAATTTTAAGGCACGCGATGCTGAGCAATAGCTAATAAAAGAGTGACTCGCGCATGGTGGCGTAAAATCGTACATACAAATACATTTTTCGCATACACAAACATTTTTTTCCGATAAATGTGTCAATGTTTTATGAAACAACAAACGTTTTTTCTACAAAATAAAAAAACAATAATATAGATTAAAACTCTATGTAGTTCTTTCAATATTAACGATTACAATATTTCCCCTTCAAAATGTCCAATTTTATCAAGCCTAATAAATCAATGAATGATAACTTTTTGCCAATTTCTCTTCATTTACAAGAAAGCCACGTCGAGTCCTCCGACTCTGTGTCCATTGAAAACACAGTTCCTCGTTCGAGTATGCAGTTACGACATTATATACTTTATTATCACGCTTTGTATCATTGTAACACGTTGCTCGGCGCGCTCGTCTGCCGCGAATCCTTCTCATTCAAATTGACACGGTCCTTTTACGGAGCGGCGACGTTTTATGTAACCCGTGGACGCGTTACACCACACACGCGTCCATTTTTGGCGAAGAATCGCACACCCGTCGTTAATTATCCTTCTTTTTGCACCGCTCTGCCTCTTTTTCGTCCGCGGTGCGCAGCGCGAGCCGAGGTGTGGCGGTGATGCGGGACACCGAGGGGCCGTTGACGAAAAATTCACGGCGAGGTAAAGTCAGTCGCCGTTCCACTTAACGAAACGACGCCCCATAAAAATTGCCCGTACACCGATGGAAAGAGAAAGAACCTCGGGTTAACGAGTCGCGGTAAACATTGTTTATGCCTCGGCATCTGTTGTGCCAGGAATCTCGGAGCGCGTAATATTCTCGTAAAGCAACGAGCAGCGGCCGGTTACAACTTACAGGCAATTCACTTTACTTAAACTCCTATACAGGACGGAATCGTGTAATTTGGCCTTCAAGTGCACAGATTTATGGCCGGTAGTAACGTACCAATTTCAGATATTTACCTAAACGCTTTCTTTTAAAGCAAACAGTATATCAAACTTTCTCCGCGGGTCCTCCGTCATTCTAGCCACTCGAGCTTCAATCATCCATCAAACCGCAATCCCACATCCAGCACCAAAAATACTCGCAGCTCTGGAGTGTATAGTACTACAAACTATAATAAATCCAGACACCTATGTTATTATTATTAGATTTATTTAACGAGCCGATTTAACCATATCCTATCTCAGAGCAGTACTTTTCAGCGTACCGGTTAATAATAGAAATAATGCGACTCGTGGAGTCACGAACACCATTATTACTCCTACGCGTAGAACAGTAGAAGGTCTGTCTTTCCTTAATATTTTTTGGTGATTATTCCTCTAAATCTCCAAGTCCCTATCATCCCACCCTAAGCATTCATCGTTGATCCCCAAACACACCAAGAATAATAACAGAAGTTCTATCGAGAACCGCGTGCCTCCCGTCAAACGCGTTGAACGTCCTCCTTACCACAGAGCTCCGTCCTCGCGGTCAAAATGGTAGCCGAAACTTGCTTTCCATTCACCCGGTCGTCGAACGCGGCTCGCGTCCACGTCGGTTTAATAACGCGAGGTGAAGTTCTTCGCGGCGCGTTTATACACAGCCTTCTGCTGAGGTCGTTGACGAAGAGAAAGAGAAGAGAGCCGGTTGAGAACCTTTGAGATTCAGGTTCTACCCGGTGCGACCCGACAGAGAGCGGAGAGTCTTGGGTGGCACGAGAGTGCGGTGGTCGCGCCCTATGCTAACCCAACCTAACGTCGCCCAAGATCCAGGCTCCTCTCGGCTAGATTCTCACCGCGCGAAACCGCACCGGGTTGGACTTGTTTCCATAAGATCGTATACGCGGCCCCAACATAGCTGGGCAAGCTTCTCGGACACCCGCGGCTACTCGCCGGCCTAATCACGATTCTCACGAGCCCAGGTCGGCCTGTAGCGCCTGGCCGATCAACGAAGTTAGGATAGGTTCGGTGTTCCCGGGTGGCGAATGGGAGGCGGAGAGCGATGGGGAGAAGGTCGTTTTTCGAGACGATACCGATCGCGGATAGTCTATTCGGAGACTAGGAGGCGGTTCTTTCAGGAGGGGCCGAGAGATTTGTTGCGCCGACTACTCAGCTTGCGGAGAAGTTTCGTTTTCCGGTGACCTTGGGTCTCTGCCCCTTGGCGGGCACGCCGCTGGAAGGCAATTCTTTCCACCCGAGCCCGCTGAATAATGGGCCGGACAGCTGACTGCAGTTCCGTTCAGGTACGAGGCGCTTCGGGGAACGAGGCTTTTTCGAAGAACGCGAAACTGTGTTCGGTAAGGTTAGGCTCGAGGATATCGGAGATTTCGGAGCGGACGTATGATTCTTGGCTCTGGCACGGTTTCCGTTACTCGCCAGCCCGAGTTTCTTATCGTTACTCGCTCGCGTCGTCGCGGTGCACCGTGGTAAATCGGTTCGCCGTTTAATCGATTTTCAACGGTTTCGTTCGCGCCGGGACGGGGGGTCGAAGGTGAACCCTAGGACAGTCGTGAGAGTAGAGTATCGCGAGATAAGGAGCGGGACGGGGAGAGCGCGGCTTATAGACGCGCGCGATGTAACTTCTCCCGAGCAGATCTTTGATCTCGCACGATCCACCGACCTAATTAATGGTATGCGGGTCAGCCGTGGCAATAATTGAGGGGACCGGATGCAGCTGAACGTCTTTACGGGGCCATTATCATTCGGATGCCCTGCGACCGTCGTAGGCGCACTGGATTCCGTCGTCGTGACTGTGCTGGGATTAGATTCTGCTAATCACTCCCTCGAGTGATACACGCGCGTTACACTGGGCGAACTATAATCTACTTTGCGCGTCCCTCTGCCAAGAAATCGTTCGTCGTTCGTTCGCCAAACTGTTCGCCGGCCAGCAGCTCGATCGGGGAGTAAACGTTGCGCCAATGGGACGTGTCGACACGCACGCGCGTAAACCCCCCCCCCGGTGGAAAAATGCAAAAGGAAGACCGCGAGGAGTTCGGGGCCGAAGATTGGGCCGATAAACTCGCCGCGGACGCCGGCCACGGGTAACGAGTTATGAAATGCAATTTGCATGCGACCGAGATCCGCGCGGACGCTTGGGAGCCGGTCAGCCGCGGAACCCGGCGTGTCCCATGCCTGTCCTGAACTGGATTCTCCAGAATTCGGGGCCACGGTCTGGCCTCCGAAACGGATCCGCTTTCGATCATCCTCGATCATCGAAATTGGGCACGTCGGGCCCGGCGGGAAGGGACCGAGCAAGAAAACCCAGCGACGCGGTAGCCGTTGCACGTGTCGAGGGCAGTTTGGCCGAAAGTCGATTGAACCTGCCGTTTGGCAACGGTCGAGCGGGGAATATTGAAAGTCGAGCGCCGCGCGAAAGCAGTCAACTCCGTTTACTCCGTGGACGAATGTTTGAGACCTGCGAGGTTGAACAATTGACCCACATCGATGGAATTGAGACGCGAGCCGACAAAAATGGGGAAGAGGAATCCTCTTGCGAGATGGGCTGCGAGAGACTGAACCCTCAACTCTCGATTACTTTGCAGAGGCGCAGCGCTAACTCGATTAATTTCACGGTAGACGAGGTCCGGAGGAGAAATAACGGAGAGGAGAATCGAACGCCGCGGCGGATTTTCCCTTTTCCCGGAAGTCGCAGGCAAGCGTCGTCGTCTCTTCTCGCCCCCTTCGCCCGCCGTCACTCCCCGATTAAAGACGTTGCCGCGGGCTAAAGAAGTACCTCTGCCGAGCGATCGCTGGGTCGCGAACCGGGCTTTAATCGTCGATTTATCGCCAACAGAATGGACCGACTGCTCGCCCCTCTCCGTTCACGCCGCAGCGGCGAGTTTACGCGAGTCTGCGCGCGGCCCCGAGGCTGGGAAGCTAGGCGACGCTTCGGAATTGATGAAGCAATAGGCCGGACGGTTCACTTTCGAGATCCGGATGAAATCACCAACTGGATCGCTCGGCAGACACAATGGAGACGTGGACGAAGTACGTGCACGCATGAGGAATGACAAGAGGGGAAACAAACTGGCGACTGTCTTTCACGGTGACTGTAATGGCCGGCCGCAACAAAGCCAGTTCTCGCAATCAAGTTTATATGGGAGCTTGTCGTTGCGTAAAGCAGGAGGAAACGCTCGAAACGCCGGTATTCCTGAATGAGAGGAAAGCGGCGCAGTCTCTCGAGGGGCTGGGCTTCGTACGGCCACTGAATATTGGAAAATCCGGGGAACACGCGAAACACTGTGAAAGTGCGAAGCAGGGGAAGAGAGAAAAAGGAAAAGGGTAGAAAGTATAAATCGGTATCTCCCAAATAATCTTGCAGCTTTTGCACGCAAAACAGGAATGTTAATTGAATGAAACATTAAGGTAATTGATAACGTGGTAATCGATGGTACTAATTAGAGCAAGAGTTCGTAATTGGACGAATTTGTTTTGCAAATTGCAGGGGATCTCGCGAAATCGATGGCTGCGTGGGAAATGATGATGTACGCGCCGCTTCGTCTCGCTATCTCCGCTAAAAATCGTGATGACTTTTTGATAGAAGAGTAGGCATTCCCACGGGTGGAACAGGCGATATAATTAGCTAATTGCGCGACTGGAGAGGCGACGCGAGTCGAAAGAAAGGCGGGAATGACGAGTTCGATCTTACGCAACGGTCCCACTAGCCGCGCGTCAGTTACCATCGCTTCTGTATCAATGAGAAGCAGCCAAGTGAAATTTCAGCGAAACTCAAATTTGGAGCACCGGGATACACGCTTCTTTCACTTTTCACGTTCCGCTCTTGCGTAACGCACGGCCGCGAATCGTTGAGTTGCGAGCAGACTAGGAAAGGAGCTCGCAAGGTCTACAGACGATTGCTATTAAAGTAATTAGCAGACAAAGTGTACCGAAGATTCTAAGACCATCAAGGCCGGCGTTTCTATTAATATACCCCTCTTCCGGACGTAAGATGCGCCCACGTGGAAAATAATACAGCCGTGGCGTGCAGCGCGCGGTACCTATATTTTTAAGTGGAAAACCGACCGAACACTTTCTCGACCGTGCCGTTTATTTTCGTACGAAATCGTCCGTCTGTGGAACGAATAAATTTCCTCTCCTCCTCGAGGCGAGCCGAGAGGAAATGTTAATGCAACGCGTCGACGCCGGGAACGATGAAATTATACATTCCTCGATTATTTAACACGCGAGGAAACGTTGATGCAAGCCGATTCCATAGGCAATGCAAATGACTGCTGCGCTCCAGCCGGCACAATGCACGAATCAATTAAAAAAGAAAGGCGTCGTTAAACGCAGGCAGGCAATATACGTTCGGAGAAAATCCTCGGCGAACGCTGTGGAACGTGCACAGGTCGGATATGAAAACGGCAAGGGTCCCTTTAAGCCCTGGAGATTCATAGCGGGGAATCAAACGTAGGCCCGTGCCCCTGAACCAACACGTCCACGTGCACACGTACCCGTGGTCCTGTACGATTAGTGCCGTTACCCTCATTTTTCTTGCTGCAGGCGTGCCGTTGTTACTTGTACTCCATTTCTATGTGCGGGAGCTCCACTTTTTATTATTAATTTATTTGATATCAACTTTTATTATTAATTTATTTGATATCAACTTGAAGTAAATGAAGCAATGAAAAGAAAATCTGAATGCGAACGTGCAAAGAAATAATTAGGAAAGCAACAAAAATCGAAAAAATAACAGTTTTTCCAAAAATAGCATTCACAATTTTCAAAGGAACAACACGAATCGGTTCCGAAAAGAGAATAACCCAAACATCAACGTCTATGGAAAAAATAATTTGCCCTGCGTGTGAAGAAGAATACACTGATCCTCAAGAAGACTCATGCCCGCGCAAACTACGACGATAGGGGTAATGTTGTGTGCTATTACGGTTACCTTGATTAAAAACAAATTAATTGTAAACTATTAGTCGTTTTGCTATATTACCACCAGGGTGGTGAGGAAATTCGATACCCGGCGGTAGCTAAAATAGCTACCGACGTCTACGCATGCGCGCAATGACGTCACGAGCGTTGAGCCAATCAACGCCAAGATGAAAATCGCTGGAAAATTCGCGACGCCAGCGCCAAGTCATGCCAACTAGCCAACCAGCATCGCGGGGAATCGGTTGTCGACGCTGGTTGGTTGCGGCCTCACTTGGCTTGGCTAGTTGACTTGACTTGGCGCTGGCGTCGGCTAATTTTCATCTTGGCGTTGATTGGCTCAACGCTCGTGACGTCATTGTGCGCATGCGTAGACGTCGGTAGCTATTTTAGCTACCGCCGGGTATCGAATTTCCTCACCACC
Organism: Andrena haemorrhoa; assembly: GCA_910592295.1. Taxonomy (NCBI): domain Eukaryota; kingdom Metazoa; phylum Arthropoda; class Insecta; order Hymenoptera; family Andrenidae; genus Andrena; species Andrena haemorrhoa. The sequence goes on from OU342943.1 coordinate 20,789,949, forward strand.
CTGATTACCACGACTATTTTATGCAGGAAAATAAAACACTTTTGTGAAAATTTCTCGTTGCGTTCATTTACCCCATAGCATGCGAACTTTTGCCCCACATGTTGGGTAAAAGTTCGCATTTGACACTTTTTGGAAATATTTATTTTATATAAGTTGTGACAGGTAAATTCACATGAAGCCACTGCCTATCGAATAATAAGGGATAGTAGTTATTTCTTACACAATGATATGTGCTATTAGTGTGATACCAAGGATTTTAGGGAAGTCTAAACTTCAAGTGCGCACTGTTGCCCCGCAATACTCTATGGCTTCACGTCGCGAATGAGTCTGAAAATTTTTCAGAGTAAAGCAACATTTTGTAATGGAATTCCAATCGTTCCCCAGTATTTGAACGCGCGTCAATGACGAAGATGTCGATTCGAAAATTCATACGCTGCCTTTGCCGAGTGCATGCGCTACCAGAGCGAAGTCGAAACCGAGGCCCGTGTGTCGACCGTTACCTGGGATCGGTAGGTGCCCCCGTGGCAGGTGTATAGGTGCACGAGCGTGCCGGCGACAAGGCTCGCGTTTGAATATTATCGGCTCTCGCGTGTACGCGGGGCCCGTGTACCTACGCCAGCGATCGGCCGCTCGCCTATGGGAAAATTTCCGCGGCGGTTCCCGTGCGACCGCTACGGGAGACGCAGGGCGGTCCCGGCAGGACCGTTAGGAGGCTTCAAGGATATCCTGTGTCGCGTGCAAGCGAGCCGCGTGAATTACCTTGCGGGGACCGTCCGATGCCCAGGACGAGAAAGGATCGTCAAGGATTACCGGTAGTCAATGGCCGACGCTCTTTGTCGACCGGTTCCCTCGCGGTGGCTTCGTGCCACCAAGAGAAATCGAATCTGCTCGATGAAGACGCGCGCGCGTTTAATTGCCCCTCGGGGCAGCGATAGACGTCACCTGGCCGGAAAAGTTGCTCGTACACGGAAAATAGGATGGGACACGAGTGGGCATCGATCTGCAAAATCTCCGCCACTGCTGGCTTGGAAGGATTGGTCGGCTGGGGCTCAGGAAAAACGGTAACTGTCCTCCTGAGAAACAGTGGACAGGCGGTTGAAAGGAGACTGTCTATCTCGCCAGTAGGCAGCGCGTGGAATTATGGGACAAGGCTTAGGTGCGCGTAGCGGAGAACTTATGAATTGGTCAATTACTTATCGCTTAATGAGAACAGTAAAAAGCCGCACCCAATGGAGCGCCGAATGTCTAAACCGTGAATGGCGTTGTGCACAGCATAAAGCGACGTTTATTATCGTACAAAATAGGTCACGAGTTGCACAGGAAACATGGTAATGTTGCCGTTCGCACTTTTGCAGTCGCTTTTTTCTCGATTCGTGGCGGTTTGCTACCCGCGCAGAAGAAAGTAATGCACACGTGTCCGTCGTACGGTTAATTGTCGGTTTAATTATACTCTTCTATCACTCGGGGCAACGCGTGGAAGTCTCCGGGTTGCGTAAGCCCCTCTTTCCGCGATTTTTCCATGTAAATGTTTTAGCACTCGATAGTCGCGAGAAATCTGCCGGTGGACTAATTAGAATTCATCTGGTGCGGAATCACGCTAACGGGTAATGACTCCTCGTCCCGCCTAACTGTCTTACGCAATCGCCGTTTCTTCCGTAAAAATTAATTAAAATTACCTAAGAGACAGCAAAGGGGACGCGTTTAGACGTAGTTTCTCGCGTTACGTAAAACTGTAGCGACTCGTCCGCGCTGAAATTTGTCCGATGTACGCCACTTTCACGCAGGTCTTCTCTTCTCAGACGTTTATCTCCAACTTACGCGGGAAGTGACAAGATAACCAAGGGCTTCAGGGTTATCGAGCAATTTATAGAAATCTTTCGTAATCGTTCGGCGTTAAGCATCTCCGGTGCCGTTGAAAACTTTGGTGTAAAGTACCATTTCCGTCGCTGCGCTCCCCCTCTTGATTACTATCTTTCATAGCCCCGACGTTCTCACATTCACGCAGCTCTTCAATTACGACGCGTTCCGCGCATTTGATGATACATTCTTCCCTCCACTACCTCGCGACCCTTCAAACAGCGTTTTTATCGTCGACAGGATATTCCGGTGACTCCGTGCGCGGCGTTAAAGATGCCCCCTGCAATACAGTTGTCTATCAGAAGTCACCGAAGCTTCGAAAACGCTATAATCAAGCCTCCGCGACTGGTTGCTGAACAGGCAGCGTGCGCGATGCTCTATGCCATGTAATTCCCTACCGAAACGAATCTCACGAACGGCGAAAGAAGACGAGGAACGCTTTGTCCTGAAATCACGATTCCCACAATCCTTTCCTCGTTCTCCACCCTTTTCCCCGCCGAGTGTTCAAAGATCGATATCGCGCGTATCATTGCGAGATCATTTCGAGCATGCCGCGGGGGTATACGTTACAACGTAATTGCCCAACTTCCGTCTGTTCCAGATCGTTAACCCGCACGCATAATGCCAGACGATCGCGGCTTATTATTACTAATTACTCGCAGTTCGACACGAACGTTCCTGCCGCAGTCATTAATATTAACGTTCGGCGTTTCGCGCGTGTAACGCTTTGACCTTTGGAGTGGCGTACCCCGGCCTTTTTTCCGGGCTCCACTCGCCATGGAAAAACCAGTCCGAATACGCAATCGTGTCAAGTAGAAAAGCCGCAATGCGACGCTTATGACGTCATTGCTGAAGAGAGCTGCGTTCAGGGGAAGTGGCTCTCGTTCGCGATACTATTGCTCTGCTTTTTATCGACCCTCGAAGCCACGATTAGCCGATGCTTATCTGGCAATGCCCCCGGGGCGAGTTGCGCTTAAATACGCCATCGAGGAGGAAAGGTTTGTGGCTACCGCGGTCCCCGTGCCTTATTTTTGCTCGCGCAGTCCCGAAGAAGCGATACCCGCGAGACAACGGAAGCAAAGACACCCCTGTTACAGAGAAATGGAGCCGTTAGCTTGGATATCGTACTTATTCCGCATCCACTAAATGGTAGAAAGTCTCCAAATCACTCTGAACCGCTGCGGTAGCCAGCTAAAAATTAACAGATCGCTCGTTTGGATAGCCCGGGAGAATCAATTGGTCATCCGAAATGAATTATACGCGCAGCACAACGAGGTTTCGCAGTGCATTTGTCTTGCCGAGCGATGAAGTCGTCTGAATAAGTAATTCCCTAATCAAGAGTTTTGAGCGGTGTACACGCGACCTGACAGTCTTACATAATTCACCTGGACGGCTGCATTTCTATTCGCGAGCCGACGCGAAATGACTTAGCGACACGTCGGGGGACTCGTAAAGCTACACGCTGCCGGGGATCGCCGGCAGTTGGCCTCAAAGAGGCCGAAAAGATCGGCGGAAGTCCCTCGGGTCTATTCACGCTGCGCCGACCGGGATCTCGAATTCCGTTTTGCCGAGGAGAAAGCATGAAATTCGAGAGCCCCCCCCACGAAACTCTCACGGAACGTGGGTGTTCGCGCGTACGTCGAAACAAATTACGAACCGCGCCGCAAATCCGCTCCTCGCCGTTGTTGCTTTTCACCGGGAAACCGGACTTTCGAGCTGTAAACACCGAGCGAGCGGCGCTCGAGCTTTGCGCATCGCCGATGAAAGCTCTGTCGTACAGCATTCTAGGTTTTAGAACGAACGTCCTTCCTCTCGCGGGAGAAAGCAGCGAAAGTGTAGGCAAACGCCACGGGTAGGCTGCCGAAAACGGCGAATTTTGTGGATGGACGCAGCTTCCCATGTTTCTCGGGGAAACTTCAAGCTCCAGGTTTGGAAAAGCAGCGCGTTTAAGGGGAGGTTCCGGTCTAAAAGTCGATTTTTTTTTATTTCGTTATTCGATTGTTCAACCTTTCAGGAATACGTGTTTAAAAGGATTTGTTGAAATTCGTAAAATTCCCGAAGTTATAGACATTTGAGTAGCAGCGAATGCGTGGTAAAAACCCGGCTACTCGGCACTCACGTAAAACTTTAAACGCGTTTTTCTCGAAACAGTGTTCTCAAAACGGTGGGACCTATATCTCCAAAAGTTATTAACCGATTCGACTGAAACTTTTTTATTTTGAAGAATATACTTCTGGCCAGGGGGAAACCAGACAAAATTACAAAATAGTGAAAATTTCTAATTTTTAAAGGCGTGGAAAGGACGAACAGTATAGGGAAAAAGTGATTTCAAACTTCAAGTATCGTTATTTTCTAAAAAAATGTCAGTTTTGTAATTTTGTGTGGTTCCCCCCCTAGCAAGAAGTATATTCTTTAAAATAAAAAAAGTTTCAGTCGAATCGGATAATAACTTTTGGAGATACAGGTCCCACCGATTTGGATGATTTTTTTACGCTTTGACTTTAACGACTCCCCAGTGCCGTCTGCAATGATTAATTACAAAACAAAAAATATATTTCTATAATTTAAGATATCCCCAATGCAATGCAAAAAGTCCCATTAAGTTATATGTAGTAGTTTTCCTTTAATTAATTCCTAAAGATCACCTATTTTTTGAGGCTCTAGACCGGAACCTCCCCTTAAGGCAGGATACCACCTTTGACTGCGATTTTGGAGGCGTTTTTCATGAATTTTTTTTGCATACAAAGAATGCGCAGAAACATAATCGGTATTAGTCATTTATTAATGTAACTTTAATCTGTAATTACACATTTTTTGAAACTGAAAAAGTAAAAAATAATCTCTTGTCGGTGGCGCCAAAATGAATTCCTTTGGAGGAACACCGTTAGACGGCGTGTCAAATTACTCTTACAATTTTCATCGGATTGACTTGAAACTTTGCACAATTCTTCCCCGTGGTATAATCTAATGATGTACGTAGGACCTTTGCTGTAGCTTTGTTATTTTTTTGTGGTGCACAATTTTATAAACTTTTTACCCTAAAAAATGGACCTTTTTGTTAAAATGACCGCCATTTTCTTAAAAATCGCAATTTCGTAAAATCCCTACGTACAGCATTAAAAAATATTGTTGTTAATAGGAACATTCTTTGGTTTTTCTTCTAAGAGCCACGTACAGAGCAGAATTTAACACGCCGTCTAACAGTGTTCCTCCAAAGGAATGTATTTTGGCGCCACCTACAAGAGATTATTTTTGACTTTTTCAATTTAAAAAAATGTGTAATTACAGATTCAAGTTACATTAATAAATGACTAAAACCGATTTTGTTTCTGCGCATTCTTTGTATGCAAAAAAATTCATGAAAAACGCCTCCAAAATCGCAGTCAAAGGTGGTATCCTGCCTTAATAGGAAATATGTGAACAACTCGAGGAAAAGGATTCTTTCACTTTTGAGTGAACCACCCATTACAATGGAATTCTGCTGCATTCAAATCAACAACGAAGACAAATCGGCGCTGTTGAAGAGTCCGTGAAACCCGTCTCCTCGCAAAACGAAGCTTTCGGAACATCGACACGGAAGCAAATGGACTATCGCACTTGCTCCCTTACTTTCTATGGGAGCCGTGGTTACTCGGTAAATTACGTGCCGCAATGGCGCCGACAGCGGGTCGCCACTCGCTTTTCCAAACGATCACGCCCGATTATGCCGGTTGTACGTGTACCCTCTAAAATGGCCCAGTCGACGATGGGATTATCGTCGACGCGCGTGCACTTTCCTCGCGACTAAAGGACACGTTTCCCCGTGTCAAGACGCGCGATGGTAACCGATGATTTACCGCGATTCCACGGTCACAATTTTCATGCGACCATCAAGGAACAACGAGCGTTGGGAGTCGCGCGAGCCGAGTCGTAAATTCGCCAGCTCGATTTCTCGATTGTCGCGTCGTCCGTCCGCCTCTCTTCGGGGTTGTTTATACGGAATTCCGCGGGATTTACTGCCACCTCCGGTCGCGTCGATCGCGATCGCGACGGAAGTCGAGACACGCGACACTTGACGGTGGTCGGCGCTCGAGCGCGTTAACTGATCGACGTGATTGGACGTTTCGCGAAAAGCGAACTGGGATTTTGCTATCCGGCGAGGTTATAAATGGTTCCCGACTTTCTACGAGAACCGCTGTTAAGAACAGCCACAAATCATGCGCCTGCATCCCCTTCGCTTCGCAGGCGGCTTCGCGAGATTTACGACCCCCGTTTTTTTTTTCACCCGTCCGCGAATCGACGCGCCCTCGATTAATACGTCCTCGACCGAAATCGCGGCGTGTCTGAGAATGGTGCACCGTAGAAATCGCGCCACTCTCTATTTGGGATTTAGATCCACGGAAATCGGGCTTTACGTTGGGAAGATCGTGTCCCGCGTCGGAAGAAAACTCTTGGCACCTTTTCCTGCGATTCTGTTGTCGCGGGAGAGTTTCCTAACGTTCTGTATGAACGTACTCACGTTTCTGTTCGGTCGGGGAATTTTAGGGATATCGTTACGGTGGTAGTGTAGACTGGAGCGAACCGGGTCGCTTTGTGTTTGACGATAAAGAAATAATAGTCAAACATTAACCCCTTAACGCACAGTTTTAAAAAAAAAACGGCCAAAAAAATCAATTTTTTTTTATGTAAAAAAAACACAATTTAGAACATTGTCTTGGCAAAATAATTAAAAAAATACAAAAATAATCAAAATTGTTAGCAGCATAAAATACAACGCCGCTCGAATTATCTCGAGTGTGCACAGTTTGGCCTGTTTAGCGCGCTCGAATTAACTCGAGCGTACAAGTTAAGCGGTTAAAATACTAATTTTTTATCATATATTCGTGACCAGTAGGTACACCTTTGGTTTGAACATTAATAAATAAAAATTGAAACTAAACTAAAAAATCTTTCATGTATAAGCAAAAAACGAAAAAGTGAGAAATATACGATTCGTCCCAAAATTTGGGACGAATCGGATAACTCACAAGGGAACATCCCCAACCCGGATATTTAACAAATTCTGAAACTTTGCGAATATGTAGGGAATCTCCTCCTGATTACAACGCAATTTTTGTTTGCTGCCCAGATTCACTCTAAGGGGGTGGAATTGACCCCTGAAAAAGAAGTAACTTTTGTCTTGAAACTTCTTTTCTATCTCTTACAGTTCGCGAGTTAAAACACAAAATCGAAAAATAGTCGAATTTTCAGGGGTTAATTTCACCCCCTTCGAGTGACTTTGGGCAGCAAACAAAAGATATCGACTAAATTCTTATTTTGATCCGATTCGCCCCGGTCTACCCTATTAGACGCCAAATGCTAGTCAGAGATGGGCATTATTTAAATAACGTATCAAATAAAAGAGACTTTATCTTTATTTGTCATCAAATAAAAATAACTCTGAGTTATTTTTATTTGATGAATCTCGAATAAAATTTTTGTCTTTTATTCGAAATCAATTTTTTATTTCAAATAATTTGTTGCCCATCTCTGATGCTACTCAAATAAAGCTTTCGAACGCTGCGGCGTTATTATCTGCGTCGAGAGTACCGTGAGAAATCAGTCTCACGAATTGGTTTCCCGTTCAATTAAAAAGGTGCGTGGTCGGTAATTGTATACGGTAAGGTCAAAGGCGACGCGGAATTTAATCAAGGAAACAGTTGAAAACGTTTCTCTCTATTCTCGATCGATGCGCACGTCCCATTGCGTGCGTGTGCGAGCACGTTTCACGCACTTTCCATGTACGGGCTCGCGGACATTGAGAATAGAGCGAGCGTGGGTCTCGTAAAATGGCACGCAAACAGTTCCATCGTACCACGCGTGATCGATAGTAACGATGTCTCGAGAAAGTTAGTAAATCTCCGATTTACAACTTTGCTACGGTTCCCTGAACGCTTTATTACACTTTCCGCTCGATGAGGATTCCCCGACTGCGCTGCAACTCCGAAAACGAATCAGAAGATCTCCGCACGCGAAACAGATAGCCGAGCCCTGTGTTTCGCGACAACTAAATTATCGTCGGAGTTCGTAAGAAACTAAGGAGACGTCGATCCGCCTCGAATACCGTGGAACGGAACTGTGCTGCAGAATTTGAAAAGCCTCCGCGATGATCAAAGGCGCGAGCACGAGAGATCTCGGAACGTAGTGATTGAAAAGCGAGCAACGATTAAGTTGTTACTTACGGTACAAAGTGGACCGTAGATGGATGCAAGAAGAATTCCACTTCTACTTGCCGGAGTGTGATGGGATAACGAGCATCGCGCTCCAGGACACGTGAATTCCAACGAAATACGTGATCGATCGCAGTGAAACTTCAGAAGCATCGGCGGTATCGCCATCGCGTTTAACTGAAACTTTCAAATCCGTCAAATCACGTATCCCTTGGCTGTTTTCATCCTCGCAGCGTGTACGGGCAAACAAACGATTACTGGCATTACAGAGCGCCGATGGACGACAGAAAAAAATCGGTTGTTGCTCGAGGGTGAAGGTGCACTGGCTTACGGTACCGGTGATAAATAACAGACTCTACCGGTTGGCGGCTGGATAAACGCGCGCTGCTCTTTGCCGGTCTTCATTTTGGAGACCGTACGGACGAATCCGCGAACTTTGCAGATCGTTTAGCGATCCCGCGAGTTCGCAGGGAACACACGGTCGGGCGAGCTTCTTAACGAAGTATCCGCGTCGCGCGAGATTTGCCATTCTTATCGGAGGGGAGAAGTTTCCGCGGCGAAGAAACTTTCCTCGCTCCGGGGCGGAAAAATCTACCAACTCTCTCGACAGTATCCACCGATATACGGGAGTTTTGAATCGCTTCTGGAACAATTGAACCTGAAGGCACTGCCTCCAACGAGCTGGCCGAATAAAGGCAAAGAATCCTGGCCCAGAATTTCATGCGTTCCAGAACATCAACTTGGACGCATCTCCCTAACGATCATTCCAGGTCCTTTGGACGCTGTTCTAAGGATTGTTCGTAGTTGAGAATAGCTTAAGTGAGGAAGAAACTTGAAGGTTGATTTTCTGTACACTAGGGTGGTCCTTATATGTATGGTAAAAAGTAAATATTTTAAAAATTTCTTCTGACCCTCTCGGAAGCTTTCGCATAGTTTAAAAGAATTTCCTCTAAAATTTTATTAAAATATATTAAGGATTAAAGGTCGCTCAATGGCAATGAAATATTACTATTTTGGTATAAATTTAAAAAAAAAATTGTTTTTCTTTTACAGCTTGTTCTAACTGGTTTGAGGACTGAAGAATTGGATAAGTTTCGTTGTTATAGGTGCTAGGGCCAATATCTACTTAGTATGGTACCCGGTTTTACTCAGGCCACGGTGTAAAATCGTAAAAACGGATCATATTTTAAATCATTATTTTCTTGTATTTTTTCTTCTATTAAACAAATTGGATATTTATTATTATTTAAAAAAGAGTTTATTCTAATGAATCCCCTTTGTTTTTTACTTAATAATGTCGAAGTTATGAGATTTTATTCTTAACGTCCCGATTTTGCCCCGGTCTCTCCTACATGCGAAATATAAAGTCCTTGAGCGACCTTTATATCAGGGATCGAAAAAGTTCTGGTACTTTTCAATAGGTTCCATTTAAAACATGGACCGCGGAACTTTTTTTAAAAATGTTCTCACATTATAAGTTCCTAGAAGAACCGATAAAATAAAGGTTCCAGTTGGAATGGAACTTATGAAATATAAAAATAACAAATTTTCTATAACAGGAACAGATATTTTGTTCACCAATATTAAAAAAGTTCTCAATCGTTGTAACAAATACTGAATACAATGGATAGTACTGCAACAATATTAAATAATTATTACAGTTAAATTGATATTCTGAATGTGTTATTTATTTGTAATACTTACCTAGTTATACGTAGATATTTCTAATGTTATGATTTTCATACCTTTTATTAAATAAACATATGAAGAATATGATATTATATTGTTAAATAAAACTAGTACCTAATAGTTTAGTACTTTTCTTTATCTTATGAAAACTTTTTTAATAAATGTTCTAATGTAACTTGTTTCCATGGAACTTTTATTATATAGGTTCTAAAATATCTATTCCATGAGAACACTTTTTAAAGAAGTTCCTAAAGGTAACATTTTTTTCAATAAAAATTCCACAGAAACAGATATTTTCTTAAACAAAACGTATAAGTTCTAACAGAATTTTTTTAAAAAACGAGGGTTCGAGAACTTTTTCGATCCCTGCTTTATATATCAAAATATACAAATAAAAAACACTGAGATATTTTTTTGTCAAAGAAAAGATTTTAAGAGGGTCAGACAATATATATGTTAAAGTCGAAAAATAAGGAGCACCCTACTGTACACCCACAGCACCTCCCAATTAGGCGGTGCCTACGGTTCCAACTGCTTTGATTTACATATTTCTGGCCATCCTGGCTGTACCACCTACAGCGCCATCGACCAGGGCCCGGTCTACACGGCTGTCGTCGTTATCGGTGCTATCGTAACACGAGGTCGAGGCATCGGGAGGAGAAAGAGGACGAGGGACAACGAGTCGAGAGAAAAGAGGGAGAGAGTTCCTCGACCCATTCTCGACGGTAACGAGGCTAATGGGAGAACGATCGTCGGTCGGCTTTTCGAAGTGGCGAGTCGGGTAATTTCTCCTACGCTCGATTCCGCGGGAAAAACAAGACCGGCTGCAGGAAGAGGAACGATCGGCGATTCCCTCCTCCTCTACATAACCGCCGGGAGACATTATTGGCCAGATATGGCTAAGGCAGACGCGCCGAAGAAACCGTGTACGAGGCCAGAAACCAGAAGGACGGCTTAGTCACACTCGAGCCGAGCGGAGCCGAGTCGACAGCCAACAACCGCCAGCGACGGCGCGCGGCCGTGCTTGTGGATTTTCTAAAGCGATTAGAAATAATTGCGTTGGCGCGAGCTGAAAAAGCAACGACTCTTCTCGGACGGCGGAAGCCCGCCTCGATCGTGTGTCTCTTCATTAATCGGCCGAGCCTGCTAATTATCTCAGCCGCGGAGCTCACCGGCGACACCGGTGGCGCGCACGAAACGCCAACCTGCGGACTTTTCCCAGCCACGAGCCGCGTCTTATTAACGATCCACCGTGCGGCGGCTTTTTGCGCGGTCGCTCGTAATTGCGCAGACTAAAACGCAGGCATACATTAACCTTCTGTTCGGGAAATGAAACGCGACGGAATCGGTGCGCCAGAGAGAGGCACGGTAGAGACACTCCGCCGTTGCTTTCTACGAGGATGTCGGTGAATTCCTTTTCGCCGTTCAAGGGCATTAACCCTTCCAGCGGGAAGGAAGCAGATTTTTCGGATTACAGATCCGGCAATCGATTGTCAGCTGTCCGGTTCTGAGCAGCTTTATCTTCGAACGGTTAGAACTCCCGTCCGCAGAGGCTCTGGTAAAGGATGCAACAGAATGGCTGACTGGTAGGCACTTTCCACCTGCAAGTAGCGTAATGAGTGCGCGAATTACGGGTGGAAGGTGCGTGGCATGTTTCGCTGGGAAGCGTAAGGAAGATTTATTAACATGTCCCGCGCTGCGCGGATCTCTGGTGATCGCCGGAAATTGGGCATGAAGGCTACTTAACCTTTAACCGGTGACGCGGAGTCTGCAAGACTCTTGCAGAATTGTTTTTCCTATATTTTCCTTCTTTTCGTTCGACCTTGTTTCACAATGTGTCGTGTCATAAAGACAGCTTTCAGTGGTTTTGAACGCGTGTCTTTTCAAATCTACAGTGGCCCACTCAGGATTTAATCTTGCGGGAAGCCGAGTTGTTAATGCGAGTTCTATAAAATTCAGTAGGTGATTATACAAATTTATTCAAAGAATAAAATCCAATTTTCTTATCTTTTTACAAAGCTCTTGAATTACTTCAGTTTCCTTTTTCTTTTGAGGGTGCCAGAGCCCCTTGGCCCTCCTCCGAGTGCGCCACTGCAAATATGTAATGAAGTAACTAACAACTTCAGTTTATGTTAAAAATATATTTAGGCTTGACAATGTCAAATTATTAAAAAGGAGTCAGTGAGACTCCACGTTACCGTTTATGTCATAAAGTGGGACGTCACCATTCAAGGGTTAAAAAGCAAACATCTTCCATTCGACGTTGAAATATGATGAAGGAAGAGGAAGATCAAGCTACAAGTACTCGGTGTAATATAGGGTAAGTCCGGGAGAGTTCAACCACCGGGAGAGTCTGGCCAGTGTTGATATTTCAAGACTTTCGCAAGATAGGGCACTGTGTGTCATTGACACAAAAGAAATGAAGGCGCTTGTTGTTTATCTCACATTGACCATTGTCACAAATCCATATTTGAATTATAAGATACAGTTAAGACTTTTTGCGAGGCTGAAAGTTTTTAGACCAAGTTACAGTGGTGGTGATATTTGAAAAACAGGTAAGTTTATTTACACTCTTCCGATATTGCGGATATAATATGCATATAACTACAGTGTAACATCAACAATACGTATGTATTGGTTTTTAATTTTTATTGATAAGTTGGTCGCGCGCTCCCTTGATTACCCATAGTGGCTGGACGATCTAACCCCGACCAGTTGCAGTGCCAATGTTTCTCGATGAAAATGAAAATAAATATTTGAAATTATCGCACACTATAATTTATATATACTCTAAATTGCTTGGGCTTTGCTTCAATGTACATAAAACGACAAAAATGTGAAAAACAACGATGCTACAATTTCTTTTCCAAAAAGTGGTCGGACTCTCCCGGACTTACAATATATTTTCCTGTCGTTGACCGAAAACCAATCGATAATCCATAATAAATGGCAACGAAGGACGAACGTTCTAAGCAGGCACGAGCCTCTACTCGTCGGACCTGGAAAACTGTACGGGGAACAATGAAGCGCAAACTTTCTGCCCCGCTGTCACAAGAAGCGGCGAGCTTCCTTTCCCGTGCAGCAACCGTCTAGCGAAAAGGAGGGCCCGCGTGTCCCCTTCGCCCGTAATCCTGGTCAATCTATAATAGGCATTCAGTGCCGCTTGTTACCGAGTGAGAGGTGAAATCAAGGGCCAAATCGTAGCCAGTCAGGGGCCGGCAACGAAAGAACTGGCCATCGATTACGATCGTCCGAGGATGCTCCTTAATTGGACGGCCGATGCGATGTTTCGGCACGCGGATTTTCTAAACCGATTAGAAGTAATTGCGGCGACAGCTTGCCCCCCCGGGGCTGGAAAAGCAACATTCGGAATGCCTTTTTACGCCGCCGCGTTTTATTAATCACCGTCACCGCGTCGAACCCGCCGCGATCGGAGAAAATAACTTATCGCCGCCGATCCGCGCCGCTCGAACCTGTCAATTATCGCGCGCTTTGTCGACGTCTCCGCGGCGGTTGAAATCGCTAAAAATGATAAACGACCGGCCCCTCCCGCGCAGATTTGTCCGCGCGGCAATTATTCTTTATTTGTCAGCCAGGACGCGGGCGTCGTTAAATATCAGCGCCGTCGCGATCGGCCGGATAACGCAGCGGGAATGGCGGATCAATGGGCGACGGGAAACGGGGATTCGAGACTGAATACACGGCGACGCGTACTCGGCTCGTACCTATATTCGTGTTCATCGCGCGCGGCCATCAAGGACGTTCCTCGCGGAGGTCGAACGGTGGCGAGCACCGTCATTCCCGTGAAATTCTATTGCGACACGGCGCGTTAGCACGAAAACAGTGCCGATCGCGGCTGGGCAACCTTGGCTGGGAATTTTGTCTCGCCGTTTGCTTCTAATCGCGTTACGTCACGCTTCGTGACGCATACTGGAATATTAAATTCGATCTGCTACGGCACGTCAACTAGTTTCCGTCCACTTCTCCTTCTTTTTTTCTCCCCGCGACGCCTGAAGTGAAACGGGTTGGCAGACACGGGGGAGTCCGTGTGCCCCGGCGAGATCCAGGCCAAGCGTGGAAACCGCGGATTTTTCAGCCAACTCCCATTTCCCTGGCAGATTTATCTCACGCGCCGTTCGCGGATAGCGGGCACCGAGGCGCTGGGCTGCTTAAGGGGGTAGTGGACTATTTCAGCTTCAAAAAATCGATTTTTTTTTACTGCTTCTGAAAGCCTTATCCTTTACGAACATTTTAAACCAATGTTCATGAAAAAATTAAAATAATTGTCGAAGTTATAGCACCGAACGTAACACGGTGTACCGCGTTCGCCGAGTAGGTGACCGCGCCACGGCCGTTCAGTACCTGCGGAGCGGTACTGGTTTTATTTAGGTTGAGTCCCGGCCACTTCAAAAACTGTGGAAACTGCCACTTATATTGCTATAGCAACATTCAATGATGGAAACAAAGCTCTCATGTCTATAATGCAAGAGCTTGAACTTTTAGTTGGTACAAACGCGCGAAATATGTGCGAAGAATTCGATAAAAGGCGACTATCGGCGGCAGACGTTTGAGAAATTGCGGCAACAAAAGAGGCTAGGAAAGAAAACGGAAGGAAGAAAAAACAACAAGAAGAAGAAGATTTTGCAGCAGAAGGAGCCCTTTATGAGCCAGGAATCGCGTAAAAAAGATTTACACATTTGGTAAGTCGAAACTTGCAGATAAATGTACCCCGAACTTTGAAGCCGGATAACTCGAAACACGATTTTTAGAAACGGTGTACATCATAACTTTTAAACCAGTGAATATTTTCACTTAAAATTTTAACTGGAGCTGTAGAATTCCATTCTCTACCAGGTGGAAGTTCGGCATCAACATTGGATGTTTGTAAAACTTTTTATAACTGATTAAAGACAGATAAAGGTACCCCGAACTTTGAAGCCGGATAACTCGAAACACGATTTTCAGAAACGGTGTACATCATAACTTTTAAACCAGTGAATATTTTCACTTAAAATTTTAACTGGAGCTGTAGAATTCCATTCTCTACCAGGTGGAAGTTCGGCATCAACATTGGATGTTTGTAAAACTTTTTATAACTGATTAAAGACAGATAAAGGTACCCCGAACTTTGAAGCCGGATAACTCGAAACACGATTTTCAGAAACGGTGTACATCATAACTTTTAAACCAGTGAATATTTTCTCTTAAAATTTTAACTGGAGCTGTAGAATTCCATTCTCTATCGTGTGGAAGTTCGGCATCAACATTGGATGTTTATAAAACATTTTATAACTGATTAAAGACGATTTTTCCCCATAAAAATGTGGGGAAAAAATTGATTCGTGTGTAACTTCTACAATTTTTGTTCAAATTCATCGGCGACTTTCCACACTGTAGATATTTATGTATAGAATAATCACCTTAAAGCATTTTGCTTTCAGATGATTGGTTCACCTGAATTGATGTACACCACCTGCCGCGGCGCGCCGTACAGGACTATCTTCAACGATTAATAACTTCGACAATTTTATACATTCCAACGATTTTTTTTTTTGTAAATATTCGCAATCGTGCCCACAATAGATTGTCAAAAGCACGACTATAACGATTGTGTGGTATTAAAGTAATTTAGCGTCAAAGAAACTAACCATTTTACGTATCCAATAGTCCACTACCCCCTTAAACGGAGAAGGGATAAACGCGTGCACGATGACGTTCGCGAGGAGCCTTGTTAGTAGACATTGAACTTCCTTTCGCTGTGTATAATTGAATTAATTGCGGGCGATTCTGCCGTTTTACTCTGTGCTCGCTGGCCTCTAACGTCTCTAATCTTCCCGGTCTGCCTTTCTCCAGCAGCCCTTAAAATCTGTCTCGTGTCGCTGCGCATACACGCGCGGCGACCTTCACCGGGAAACTTTCTTGTCGGCGGATAGTAAACTTTCTTTCGCCGCACAATGGGACCAATTGCCGGCAATTCTGCTGCTTTAGCTCGCGTTTACGCTCCTCCGATGGTGGCTTCGTTCGTTCGTCAACAGAAATTGGAGCTTGGGACTTTTATCCTTTCCCTTTCTCTCCGCTTTGAAGCTGGATCACTTCCTTGTAGCCGTCTTCGTAATACCCTTCACTCCGCCCGCATTTAGTGACAGCGGAGCAGCGGCGGCGTTCGCCGCGGCTCGAGGGATCGCAGTCGCATGACGTGGCTGCCGTGCACCGTGAAAGAAACAAGTCGATCGCGAAGGTCGATCGTTGTGGAACCTTAGAACCAGCCTTCGCAGACAGATCTCGCGTTCACGCCCGAGTTCACGCGGTTTTTGTCCCCGTCCGCGTGAATGACGACGGCAACCGGTAACCCTCGGATTAACTTACTTTCAGCCGATCTCCCGGCGGCTCTGTTACAACCGTGCCCTCCCATCGCCCTGCTCTTGCGCTCGCTGCCTTAAGGATCGTTGTAAACAGCGCCTAAACGGCGATTCGCGTCCGAGAGCGTAAAAGGTATAAACGACGTGCTCAACGCGAACGGTAATTTTCTTTGCTACCGTCGGAGAAGCTCGCGCTCGACCAGCGCTAATCTTTCACGACGTTTCGTCTATCGCTGACGATCGATTTCTGCGGGCTCGAATTGCGAGCCTCCTTCAGCGCGCTGAAGAGGCTTTTAGCGGGCAAGATCCTTGCGAAGCTGTGCTTCGTCAACTACCGATTTAAATGTCGTCGAATAACCGGAGCCAATTTTCGAGCCATCTTCGCAGACATCGCAAGACCCTATTCGTCTTCGTCTTTATGATTCCCAAACTGCCATCGATGCTTCGCACGTTTTGACCGCGAAACGCGTTGCGCAAACGCGTGCGGTCGTTATGCCACCCGCCACTGCGGATCTATCATTTGCATTCCTCTTCCGCCTCGCGGACGATTCGCCGATTAGGACGAAGATTGCAGGGTAGCGGCGGCGTTCCTCGATGCCGATCGCACCGCGACATTAAGTCACCGCTTCTCTATGAACTTGCTTCACACCGGGCCACGCCGATCCTTCTCATCAGCCTCCAGGCGCTTCGCCCTTACGGGTACTCTCAACTGCCTTCGTTCACCCTCGCTTCATTTAACTTTCCCCGATTTCACGCGTTACCGGGACAAACGTCCCGCCGAGGGAAAGAAAAGGCCCGCTTTGAAGCTTTGAAACGTGCCAGCCACCCGAGGAGTAATAGGCAATGGGGTAATTAAAGAGACGAAAAGTAGATTAGGCCGCTTTCCTGAGAGGAGGGGCGCAATCGGGCTTAATTATTGTCAGCTTCGAGTTAATAACCCTCGTCCTCGGTCTCCTCGCTCCCAGGAGACGTTCCCGAACGTAGATTGCGTTTAATTACTGTTATGACGCTCGCTAGCTGGGAACAATGTAAATAGGTTTTAAATGGAGGCTCCGCGGAGGCGCGGCTGCTTCGGTACCTAACCGGGGACCAACTTTTGCCCGGGGACCGTAACTCTTTGTTACATTGTTCAACCGGGAGAAAGAGTCGTTGTAGGGAATCGTTGCTATTCGCTTGGAATGTCGATGCAGATTCGAGGCTACCGATCGTAACGCGATCTCCTCTGAGACCTTCCGCCGCGTTACGTCCACGCTTTTAACTATCTGTTCGGAGGGTAATCCCGCGTTATAATACAGAGGTCGAGGTCGGGGAAGCACCGGGGATTCGTGGGCTCGCGTAGAAAAAGAGGCCATTCACCTCCGTTGAAGAGCGATCTAAAGAAGCTGACCCAACCGGCTCTTTCAACGCGGCGGGAATACGCGAAAGGATTCGCTAGTCCGTTCCTGATCGCGATCGATTAACCCTTTGCACTCCTCTGCTGAATCAGACATCCTAGTTCGTTTTGGTAGTGGTGTGATCTCCCATGGCGCGTCGACGTGCACAGTGCGAGTTGGGTGATGAGCATTGTATCTGATGTACAATCAAGTGGTAGAGGACGATGATTAGCGCTCTCGGAGGCCAATTTCCTGTTGTACGCGGACGGTTTAAAATTGTTCAGGGTTCTCCGTGAATTTGACGATGCTGACTGTATGCAGGATGATCTTTTAAGGTTGGAGCGATGGGGTATTGCGAACAGAATGCGGCTGCGCTTGGGGAAATGTGTTGTTCTGAGAGCCTACCGTGCTGGGTTTTGTGTGAATACTCGTACAAATTAAATAATGTTGAGCTTAGTGAGGTTTCCGAAGTCATTGATCTTGGGGTTTGCATTACACCTTGTTTTGACTTTCGGCCTCACTACTAGCATGGCCATGAGAACCTTGGGCTTTATCTCTAGGTTGGCCAGACACTTCAGGGATAGCGAGTCTCTGAAGCTGTTGTATGTTGCCCTTGTCACGCCTCATGTTGAGTATGCCCCAATCATTTGGAGCCCTTATCTTGCGAAATTTATTAAATCAATCGAAAGGGTGCAGCATAAGTTTTTGAGGTTTGCATCTCGTATCCTAGGGAATCCAATGGATAGGGACGACCATGATTATGGCCCGGCACTTGTATCCCTTAGGATGGTCACTCTGGAGGAACGTAGACGCATTGCGGACATGATTTTTCTGTATAAAATTATCAATGGCCATATAAATTGTCCGGACTTGCTTGCCCTAGTAACATTCAATGCTCCGGTTAGGAGCTTGCGTTCTAGGCCTCCCTTTGCTTCGAGGCTACCGAAATATCGGCATTACGCTGTTGACCCTATTAACAGGGCGATGATTATTGCAAATCAAAATCTCAATGGCATAGACCCCTTCCAGTGCTTCTTGACTTCGGTAAGGACGATACTATATAGGCTTGTAACTAACTTACATGGAGGTATTTAGTTTTTAGTACTTAGTACTTTGTTTATCCTTTAAGTTTAGTTTAGTTGGCTATTTTAGCTGCTTATCCTTGGCTAATTTATTGTACAGTCTCTGTAATTAATTCTTGGCTTTGTCTTTTATAAACCATGGGTATTTCCCGTATAATTATTTAAATAAAATAAATAAATAAATTAGGTCGACACTTGTCTGTATTCTTCAGATTCTTTTAGATATCACGAGGTACTCGAAGGTGTTTGTTAGTAACATTGCAACAGTTGGTAAAGTACCTTTATTGTACCTACGTACTCTACGAAGAAGTGTTTCAACTTGTTTGGACCTTGGAACACAGAACGTCTATCTTCTTAGTTGAAATGGAACTATAGAAGCACGGAGCGCGATAAATTTACGAATTTCGATTAGACAGGATTCACTTCTTATTTTGGTGAAACGTAATCCAGAAAAATTCGCAAAGAATGCAGCGGCTTCGAGGACGTTTATGTGGGTCAGACGCGGAGCCGTCAGACCGATCGAACGCGAAACTGTTGACGAAACGGGCACAGGCTCCGCGAGCTCTCGAAGGATCGATTCTCACTTGACTAATTGAAAACGTTGACCCGCGCCCGCGTTGTTGTTCAGGCCTGATCCAATGGAACGACGAGTGGCTGGTAAATGGTCGATTGTGCGTTGCGTTCATCGGCCTTCGAGGAGAATGTCGTTCCACTTTTATTGAAACGATAATTAGGATGCTTCTGGATACTATCTCTCTGCAGCAACGTTCACGATGATTTCTCGAATGCTCGATGACCATCCTTTGCCTACATAAACTAATAGCGGTAGTTTAAGAAGTCGGAGCACCCATGTTTCCCTCAGCGACTGGTCCACAGGGATCACGAGTAACTGCCAGCTCGGAATTCTTAGAATTGCAAATTAGAGTTATCGGAAGTTCCTATTAAAGTTACGAAGGCCAATGGTGTCTTCAAAAAATTATCCAAACGATCGAACATCTCGTTACGCGCACCCGCAGGTCCTCGTTGCGTGTAGCGAACCGGCGAGTCGCGTAATTCTCGAAGCCAATTCAATCGTGCCAGTGGTAGAACAAGGAACAACGTGATCCTGACCGTGTTACTCGAACGATAATGGGAAGATGAAAGATCACGCCGGGCAATTTTCCTTGCTCCTTAATGCAGTCACTATGATTTATCACGATCGATCCTACGACGCGCTCGTTTCTGCCCCGTGGAACCTCCGGCACTAGCAAAAGTTGCCCAAAAGTGACCGGTGCAACTTGACACCACGAAAATTCGCGTTACAGATACTTTCGAATCATGTCGGCACCTTCGTTTCTCCAAATTATCGAGAAAGTTAATTAAGAAACTCTTCGAGCCGGCGGGCGCAGAACGAAAGTAATCGCGAGATAAATGGGATACACGGTGTTCCATGAAACATGGACGAAATTTCAGGGTTATATGGAGCACACCTGAGTAACGATAAGACTCGAATGGACTACTTTGGCTATCTTGTCACCGGTTACTCGTGCGGGCATCCAAAGTCTGGGTTAGGTCGCTAGGTAAACGCTGATAGAATTCAGTGAAATGGTAAGACACGAGGGAAGAATTGGTGTAGCGCAAAAAAAAAGTAAAAAAGAAAGTAGTTAACGTAGAAGAAATCGATGCTGTCTGAATAGTTCGCAGAGAACCTGCGATTTTTATTTTATTTATATCACTTTATGAATATTATCGCATGACAGCTGAGCAGCCCGTCGATCCATACGTTTCCCGCAGTTATTTGCTCAGCCGCGTCGCAGCTCAAGCACACGATAATCGAATAATCGGGGGCGCATTGTTGATCTTCGTTAATTTCATCATGCCAATTTCCGCGGGGCTCGTTTCAATGGCCGGGCGTCCGAGCACGCTCGCGGACCTATCAGCGCGTTCACTTTTCAAAACTGGATCCCAGCAACCCCATCGTCCCATGGCCGCGCGACAGGATAATCCCTCGCGTTGTCGTGTCTGCCCGATAATGGGAGGATGAAGGATGACGGTGGTAATTTGCTCAGTCGACGGTCAGGGTGATCGCGTAGATCCATCATCGGCGCGTTCGACAGATTCGGCGAGATTGAAGGGAGCGAGGCTAAAGCAGCGACCGAGGATCGTGCAACTCTAAAAGGGAATTCCTGGAATTCGGAATGGAAAGTGGGTAGGGAAAGAGATGAGAGCGCCAGAGTTCGGAAGAAGAAGGCGATATGTAAAGCGATCGGGGGGGCCTCAGAACTCGAAAACCAGTCGACGCGCGAGATGCCTGACCGCTCTTGACCCTCGAGTGGAGCAGGGTGCTGGAATTTATCGTTCGAAGGACTCACCTCGCCGCTGATGCACGTTCACGCTGCGGTCGTTCGATCCGTCGGCGTCGCCGGCAGGACTCGATCCGGCCGTCTCCAGTGCCCGAGCAACCCGAATTCCAGGTACTCCGAAATATCCAGTAAAGGGGAAGGGCTGCGGGTTCTCCGAAGGATGAGCAGCTCCGAAACCACGACACCGGAGGAACGAGTTTTCACTTTTATACGGAGTCCCGCACGCGTGTCTCCTCTTTCTTTGCCGCGTATCACAGTTTCTTCGCGACGGCCAGGAAGACGAAGGGGGTGGAGGGCAACCGTGACGGGGACGACGACGACGACGAAGAAGAGGCAGAAGAAGAAGAAGAAGAAGAAGAAGTAGCAACCTTACCCGGCGTGGGTAAGGAAATAAGAAACACTGGAGGAACACAAGCCGATCGCCGATCACGTCCAGGAAGAACCGGGTGAAAGAAGGACGAAAGAGGAAGACGGGGTGAGAGAGAGAACGGGTTTCACGGGGAGACGGACGATCTCCTCTCTGTCTCTCTCTGCTTTTCGCTGCGCTCGCGGCGTCTCGGGAACTCCGGATCTCTCGAGGACTCGCTCGATTCGATCCTCCTGCCTATATTCCAGCGAGCGATCCTCGTTTATCCAGAGGAGGAGGAGCGGTGCCAGCTACGCGTATCTCACGCGCTCGGTTATTCTGAGGCGAACGAAATCGGAGCTGAGAACACGGTATCCATGGAGTATCGGTGTCGCCGCGCGTAACAAGGATCCACGATCAGGAGGAGCGTCCGGGCAGATGATCCGAGCGAGCGGCCAGCGTAGTTGTCGCGGTGTGACGGGGCGACAGGTGCAGCAGCTGCAGCTGGCACGGTCGTCGGCTTCATACTGAAGGGGCGCCTCGAAGCCGCCGGGCCGACGATGCTACACGAGAAACTGGCTCTACCACTGGCGACGGCACCGAAAACTCACAGCCGGCGCAGCCTCTGCGCTCGCTCTACGCTTGCTCTCCGCCGCTGTCCCTCGCGCTACCCTCTCCCGACAGCCGCTCCGCCGGCTCGACGATAGTGGGGGAACGGACGCCCGTGCACGGCATACAGTCTGACGGGTCCGCTGTCCCCCTGCGAGCCCCCTCTTTAAACCCCCTCCCAGCCTGATCGCTGCTCGCCCACTCCTTTCCCCTCGATTCATTCTCCGCGCGCTGTTGCGAGCCGAGGAGCCGTGGAGCCGTGAGTCCTCTGCTCATGGACAGCACACGGGGATGCTGCTGATATCCCGCCACTTCGTAGCCGGTCCTCGATGGATGCCGGGCGAGTTCCACGCGTTCCGGTAGGTCGGTGCCGCCGCAGAACCGGACCGGCTGCAAAAACCATTGCGTTTCGAGATGAGGGAGAACGCTTCGGGCTCCCTGCTTGCCGGCGCACGGCCTCCCAGACCTGGAAAAATGCCTACCGCAGCCGTCTGGACGTGCGAGCACCGCTCCCATCGAGGAGTCGCTGATTTTTCGGGACGCGCGTACAGCAGTTCGAGCTGTCATTTCGAGGATTCTCCAAGTGGCGCGTCGAACGGGGCAGACTCATCGATTCAGGCATACGATGGTCTTCGTCAATCGCAGGATGCTAGCCACACCAACCAGTAGATACCAACCCCACTATTCGTTCCTAATATCCTAAAGTCCGATCCCCACGAACGAGGAGGGAAGCGAGATATAAAAGAACCATGCGTCGACAGCTGTTCCAAGCAGCTCGAACCGAGAACACCATCTTGGCTCCACTAAACAGACCATTCCTTCGTAGGTGTGCCCGCGAATGTGTGGGTGGGATTTCCATGAGATTTCAAGGGGGAAGAATCCCGACGAGGGTTCGCGGAAGACCCTCCTAACACGGGAGATGATGATCGCCCGTTGACTCAAAGCTGCCCCGCCGTTCAAGATCCAACGCCCCCAAAAATCTGCCCCCTCGGAGCGGAGAACGCGTCGCTCGGATACATCCGCCGAAGCCCCTCCTCGTCGCAGGGAGACATGCCGATTGCGAAACGAGCCGTGGCATTTCTGGCGGCCTATAAATTCGACACAGTGTCGGCGACGCGGGAATAATAATGTCGCCTGATAAAATACCAAAGAACCAGAGCCGGAGTAACCGTACTTCATTCAAGGCGTTAACGTCTGGGCGAAGGTATTCGCCCAGAGGGAGAGGGGAGGCAGAGGTGGACAGGTAGAGGCGGGTGAAGAGGGAGGGGCAGACAGGCGGACAGACAGAAAAAGAGGTTGAACGAGAGGGAAGAGGGAGAGAGAGAGAGAGAGGAAGAGAGGAAGAGAGAGAAGAGGGAGCGAAATGATTCCCCTGAGCGCGACCGAAGGAATTTATAACTTTCGCACTCGGCAGTGCAGGCCGCCCGCGACTTATCGGCCAGTTGCACTTGTTTCCGCGCGGCTATCGGCGCAAAGACGTCGAAAACGTCCCGGCGATTTCACGAGTGGCCGGATAATTCGCGAGTCGCGGCGCCCAGCTCGCCCCCGCTCCTCTCCGGGACGAACGACTTTCCTTCAAATCGGCCGGGACGTTTCACGTGCCGTCGCCTGACATTTACGGCGAGATCCCGGGCCGAGGCTGGTTACCATTCGCCTCAATGACATCTCGGGGATCTACGGTTTCTGCCAGCCCGCCAGAACCTGTTTCGCTCCGGCCGCCTGTTCCTGCTTTGGCCCGCTACGAATCCGCGGATCGCGGCCGTCCCCGTCCGCCTATCCGCGCCGGTACAACCCCGTGCATGTGGAAGCTTGTTCCTGGCTTCGCCCCGCGATTTAATCGGGGACCCCGTCGTGCTCTCAGCGGACACTTCTTTCGCCGCGGTTTTCAGGGTTCCGCGAGATAGCGGACATTCCGCTGGACCCCGAGGGAACGGTACCTCGTGCATTCTATCGCGATGAAAGTCACGGCAGTCGAGTGGCGGTTCTGTCAAATTCTCGATTCCGACGATCGCCGTCGAGCGGGACGAATGCACTCGGGCAGTTCTGCGTTTCGCTTGTGCGATTAGGCCCCGGGGTGCTTTCCTTTATCCCAGTGCGCCAGACAGAGGCGCGTTAAAAATCGTGCGATATGCCTCTGCCGTTCGGTAAGTCGCGCGAGCGTGACTAAATGCGTCGCGTCGCGCCGCTAAAAAAAACTCAACGTACGCCTGGTGCATTTTAATTGGCCGAGATTAGTATGTGAACTGCTCGACTTCCTGCCTGTGGACGGGTCGCGATGCGCCGTAAACCGGAAACGATGCTTGGGGTAATTGCAGCGGTAAAACGGCGAGGTTATGGGTTCGCGGTACATATTGCTTGGTCGGTTTTGCAGGAACTTGCTGGGTTACATGTTCTTGCGGATCGACTGTATCAGTCGGAAAGTTCGCCTCGTGGCGAGCGTCAACTCTTTGAGCTTCGACTGATTCGAATGACGTGCTGAGATCGTCTCAGTGGCCACCTTTGAAATCTATGAATAGTAGGGGAGACCGGGGCTAGTTGATTAACCCTCGGTTGTCACACCTACTTTTTCGAACATCGTTGTCACACTGGGTCAATTTGACCCTGCCAATTTTCAATTATTTGTTATTTAAAAACTATTTGTTTAATTAAGTCTAGAAAATTCTGAGATAAAGTTTGAACATTGTAGAATATATGCCCATCGTTGAAAGTTGACGTTTAAAGTGTCATCATGCTTAAAAGAAAATTTGAAGCAATAAGATTTCCGACAAAAAGTGTTTTGCTTAAAAAATTGCAGGGTCAATTTGACCCAGTGTGACAACCGAGGGTTAACGAGGTTAGTTGACTAATTCCCTTTAATTCCTGTATTAGGTTATAAATTATGCTGTGATTCGCGATATTGAAGCATATGAATGACCAGCTTGCCATTTAATGTGTCACCGTGACAAAAACTCGCGTGTTCTATCAGTGCGAATGTAAAATCTGAAAAGGTCGGCGGGAAGTAAATATTTTTGTTTCGACTATTTACGAATTTGTGTCCACTAAGTATTGCTTGATGTTTTTTCATGAATATTTTGTGGAAACGTGATACATTGACCATAATTTAGGGTATTTTATTTTATCCGGTGCGTATAGGTTTTGTACTTGACTAAACATAGGAATACCACTAAAAATCGCACTTTTTATCCTCAAGATCCAGTCGAGACAAAGAGTTTAGCTGCTCAAATCCACTTTCCCCACCACAAATCCCTCCAAACTCACCCCTACCAGTTTTACACCCTGTCCTCCCTTCAAACTCTCAGGCCTTCCAAATAGACCATAAGAGACAAGTAGAAAACAATTACAGTATCTAACACCATGATACTTAATAAAAAAAATAACAGTGTCAAAGTAGTTCGATTTGCATGATATTTGGTACGATTTTCATCAGAAAAACATAAGGAATCCATTGGCGTCACTTCCCCTTCGATACGATGAAGGAAAGAATTTCTTAATACGGTGTATTGGATGTTGCACCCGCCTCTTGATACCGCAGATGTACCTACCTAAGTAGGATTTCTGACGGAAAAGAATTGTCCAGGTTTCGGGCCTGGCGTAGACCTTTGGCAGGTAGGTATCTGTTTCAACAGGCAAGGCCTCCCGTGGCGCCAGCAAGACCGACCCCGGTCCTTGCTACTTCAGCGGGTTTTCTTCCAGTGAAAATCAGTAAATTTGCAAGCGCAATATCTCAAAAACCAGTGGAAATCAAGTGTATACATTAATGCTTATTGAATTTGTCTTGGAACGCACTATCAACTCACCTCTTCAAAAAAAATAGTTGCATTTAAAAAACCGAACTTGACCATCGTATCTTTTAAAATAATAAATTGGCCCCATCGAACCATGCAATTCCATATTTTTTTCATTTGTTTATCTCCCATATGTTAGGAGATATCCTGCTGTCCAGTCTGCCGTGGGACACCCTGTATATACGCCTTTCGCAGGCAAAGGGTTAAAACTGAAAAGTGAATGTCAAGTCAACTAACCCCATCATATTTGTCAACTAACCGCACAGCCGGGGTTCGTTGACTTATTCGTCTTGCTACTCTAAATATAATAAAACTACGACCTAGACTCAATTAAAACAATTTCAAAAATTCAGCCTGTATACCTAATGAAATTTGTAAACTTTCGGTGTGCAGCAAGTCAACAAAGTACCAATGGGCTATTTATAAAAATTAGAAATGTTAAAAATTAGTCAACCAGCCCCGATCTCCCCTACTCCACAAATATTTAACTTTCCGATGATCCCAGCTATACTCCAGTTGCGTGGAAACAGGAGTTAGACGTCCATAAATCCCTCGGCACGTCGCTGAAACATATCGCGACGAAA
The DNA here is from genome assembly GCA_910592295.1 of Andrena haemorrhoa. NCBI lineage: Eukaryota > Metazoa > Arthropoda > Insecta > Hymenoptera > Andrenidae > Andrena > Andrena haemorrhoa. The sequence continues at coordinate 20,816,163 of OU342943.1, forward strand.
AATTTCCACGTGCCTCTTGTTCGGCCTGTTTACTCTGCGAATTCCTCTCCAATGTGCCTCCCTGGGAATTCGAAAACACCACAGCGCAGCGTCGATAAATTTTCCTCGCTACACGCTGCCGGCCCACGCGGATCGGCCGCTCGCCGTCGAAAAAGGTTGGAAGCCGAACGGGTGGCAGCTGAACAAACACTCGCGGCCTATTAATCCGCGAACGAAACCGAACCGCTTTCAAATATTTGAAGAATCTGTTGCGATGCCGCTCGCCGTCCGTGAACACACATACATTTATGCGCACCCGGCATTAATTTGGCGCGTCGCTCCAGAAACGCGTGGGAAACGGGGCGAGGCGCCCCGTGGCGCGCCATATTAAATCTGTCAGCTTATTACGCGGCGTTTATCCTCCCGGATATCTAAATTTCATTACCGTCCCGCGGCGTCCCTCGCACGAAAGCGGCACTGTTCGCCGAACAATCGTAACGAGGCGACTTTTCCTCGGTTTCGGCGTCGGCCGCCGAACAAATCCGCCAATTAGTCGCCAGGGAGAACGCCAGGGAAACGCAGATTTCCCGGCCGATGCGTATTGATTCGAATGCCAGGCGATCGCGAGTTCGCACAGTTTCCCTGGCTTCGCCATATCCGAGCGGCCGGGCTCGTTTCGTTTAATTGCGGCTCTCTCGCCCGCCGCGATCTTACGTCAGCCAGAGAAATTGTCAGGAAGAGCCTAGCAGGACTTTTTGCGGCGCGCACGAGTTTCTCGCACGATCCTGCAGCCCGTGCAGCATCATTGTCTGTTTAGTGCACCATGAAAACACTCGGCTCGACGGCGACTGTCGCGCAATTTCGCCGGAGCCTTTTACGCGCTGGCTCGGCGCGGTTCCGCGGGGAAACTCCTCCGCGGTACACGCGTAACGCGCCATAAACGCGGGAAATTTAATTCCCCCGGCACGGGGGAACGACTTTATATGAATACAACGGCCACGGGACTAGGCTGCACGGCCTTATTTACGGGATGGACTCTCCTGAAACGGCGAGACTCGTTGGAGGAATTAGCATAAGCATCTCGCGGTGCTCTGGAACGCGAGCTCTCTTATGGCCGCGCAAAGTGGTAGGAAGAGATTCTGCACCGGAGGGGGTAAAAAAACGTAATAGTCATGAATCCGCGGGGATTTGCGAACGAAACTTTCCATGCCGGCATTCGCGAGGAGTGTAGGGCGCTTTTGGAAAGTAGATTTAGCGTGCTAAATCTAACCTTTCGGCGTTATGAATCAGGTGCTGATGATCTTGGAATCAACGTCCATTCAATTTTCTTACCGGAACACCGTCCGCAACGCGGGACCGTAGACCCGGCAATCGATGGCGCGCCGATGACGGTCCATTTACCTCGATTTAGCTAAGGAAACTTGCATCGTCTCGCTGGCGTTTTCATTTTCGCAGAATCGTCACGCGTAGCTATCCCAGAAGTCGATCACCTCGATAAACCACTTACTACTTCGCGAAGTCTATGCGCTCTTACGTAGAGCGCTGAACCAATCGAGAAACCGTTCGACCACCCTGCGCAGGTCCGACGATAAGTGGCCGCCTATATCAAGATTAGAATGCAATCTGGCTACGAGCGTCGTCGTCCGAGTGTCCCACATGAAACGACGGAAAAAACCGCGCTATTAGGAAAGCGCAGGAGGCCGCCGCTCAAATACGCCGCGCCGGCTTTGCGCAAGAGGCTTCGGGTTAAGTTAACAGAGGCAACGGTATGTATCCCGTTTGACCCCGTAACAACGACGGCTGCCTCGCGTATCCGTGCATTAGGAGAGCGTTTGAGGATTCCATCGATGCCACTGCAACTCAAATACTACTCGAGGAATGGCACTGTCGTTGAGTTGGAGAGTCAGAGGTGGCGCGTATCGGAGAACGGTGGTAACTCTTAAGCCGGGTCCAGACCTGAATGAGTATACGCTGAGCAGGCTGAGCGCGCACGAATATTCTGATGTGGACGGGTGAAACATTAGCCAGGACCGCATGCTTCTACGTCAGAAAGGGTGAGCGTGAACGCATATGCTGATGTGGACGTGTCATTCGCGGTGACTCGGCGCATGCGACTCGACTCGCGAATGTCGGCGAAGGCACATGGCCTGAGCCGACCGTTGTCGGTTTTCTTCCGCACATCAAAGGGAGTTTGGAGTGTATTGCGTTCGGCGTGGAAGATAGAAGCAGATGCGATACTTTTCTAAAATCCTCGATGTCATGATATTGGATTTTAGTGCTCAATTAAGGGGTTAAACCACTGTAGAACACGAAAAAATAGGCATATTTCGGGAATTTTTTTTTGCGCAATAAAGATATCAATCGAAATTCTGTAAACTGGGATTTATAATTCTAGTAATGAAGTACAACAAATATTTTTTCAACTTCGTTCATGACAAAATGGTGGCTGCGCAGCATTTCTCCGTCGGTGCCTGTTTTTTGAAAGGGTCCACGGCCGGAAACCTAACTCCCGCAATTTTGGACGTGGAACAAAAAAACAGTCTTTTCGATTCTATAGAACAACAGCAAGAGATGTACGTAGGATTTTTTTGATATATTGATTTTTCGCGAAATGGTGCATTTTTGAAAAAAAGTTTAAAATTTCATGAAAGAAATCGTCACAAAAATTGTTTTTAAACAAAAAATATGCAATATAAAAAAAAATCCTACGTACGTCGCTGGAGAAAACAATTTTGAATATACTGTTAAATTTTTCAGATCGATCGGTGAAGATTTGTTCGAGTTATGTTTCCGGCCAGTTAAAAAAAAGTGGTTTCGAGAAAAACGCGTTTAAAGTTTTAAGTACTGTAAAATCATATTAGATTCTTATATACATTTAAGCGTCCTTTTCAACGGTCGATCCTCACTTTACTAACCCTACACAGACGTTCTTAACATTCTAGACTATTCGGCACTCTAAAAAAAAACTACAGCGCGCGCAGTTATAACAATGGCGCTCGGGGCATACACGACAGCGTTGCGGTAGAATTGAAAATTTGGACATTTAGACATTTTTGCCGCCCTCCATCTTTTGGTATATTATTTTTAAGACCCTAAAGCACCATTTAAACAAAAAAAAATTTTTTTTTTTAAATTCTGTAGTGGTTTAACCCCTTAAGTCCTCATTTTTGCAGACTTGAAATTGTTTAAAAAAAACAAATCTTCTAAGTTACCTGTTTTCCGTGATTTTTACGAAACCCGCCTACGGAAATTAATTTTAATGGCCTAAATTATTGGAGGTATCGACTTGCGCCTTTTTTTTAAATCATGAAGGATGGATCTATGTGAATGAATTTAATCCATTGCTAAAATTGTCATAAACAGGTAATCAAAAATCTAAAAATTACATTTTCAATAATAATAATGTAATTACCATATGATAGACGTTAAAGCTCTATTTTACTGAATAATTTGTCTTTCTTTTCTTTACTACACATTTACGCATTTTTCCTGAAAGGTCTTGGTGTTAGTTTCATCGGCGAAACATAAGGAATCGATTGGCATCGTTTTCGCAGAGATCTGATGAGAAATGCGGAACTCTTGGACATTTCTGACTTTTTAATGGTATTCCAACCGTTTGAAGGATCAAAACCCATAAAATTCGGTGAGGCACTGTGGGGGGTTGTCCTCGCCACGGGGTACCAGGTGGCAACTCTTTGACAGGCGTCGCTGGAGAATCACCCTGTATTGGTAAACAGGATGACTCGGAGGGTTGAGCTGTATGTTTATTTAGCTAACTATGACACCATCGTTACGACTGCGGAGTGGGCTAAGTTAAGCACAGAAGTTGGTGAAGAAAGACACATGGCACTTTCGACTTTCGACCCCTCCGCATGCGTCATTCGTGCGCGCTCAGCCTGCTCAGCGTATACTCATTCAGGTCTGGACCCGGCTTGAGGAGTCAGAGGTGGCGCGTATCGGAGAACGGTGGTAACTCTGAGGAGTCAGAGGAAACGCCCCGCAATTGTGATAATATATTTAGAAAATATCGCAGGCGTGATGAGATATTAATGAAATAAATGTCAGGTTAGGTTGGAATAGCTCTGCGACGAGTAAAGATACACGGTAGCGACGTCGACATATACAGGGTGTCTTTCATGTAGGGGAGAGGTGGGATGAGAGCGACACGTATTGAAAGGGACATTGCAATTATCTGAAAGATAAAGGATCTTCCCACGACGAATGTATTTTCATTCTGTAGCAACACTAATACATGCCCAAACACGCCTTACTGCAAGTCGCTGCCATTTCAATGATGGCGGTGATACACGATTGAATTTTTTCATGCTTCAAAGTAAAATTTTTTATGTTTTTTCGAATCGTTTTGCCAAGTGCTGTTACCAATGACTGATTTCATTATTATTACATCTGGACTGATATTTATTCATGAACAATAAGACATATGTTAAATAATCTTTTGTTTAATATTGTAACTGAAGAGATTAGATTTTCAATTGTGTTGTCATATTTATGAATGGGACACAAGAAATATTTATGAAAGGGACACCCTTTTCCTAAGTGTTCCCTTCAAAATCTTACTATGATAAACCGAACAGTGGTATTAAAAGAATATTTATCACACATCAAGATGTTTTTGATCAATTTTAGTGCCAATTAAGATCTTTTAATTATCATAGTTTGGATTAATTGAAGGATTATGTGTTAGGTTTTTAATGAAAATATTATCCATTGTTTTCTAATGTGAGGATTATTTTTTGTTATTTAAGTATATAAGCTTAATGCTTAATGTAAAGTTTGTTACAAATATTTTGGCAATACCGTGGTATTTATGTAACTTGCGAAAAACGTCGACTTTGTAGACTTGTCGACATCAATACTGCGATTTCGGTACCAGCAGAAATAATAGTTAAAAGAATAATATTAATATTACCTTGTTTTATTACACTGTCCCATTCATAAACACCCATGTCCCTTTCAATACAGCCAATTTATGAAAGGGACAAAACACACTCTTTTGGAAAGCGAAAAATAAGACATGTAAATATAGAGAGAAGCTTGAGGCAGGATACCACCTCTCACTGCGATTTTGGAGGCGTCATACAAGGAATGCACAGAAACAAAATCGGTTTTAGTCATTTATTAATGTAACTTTAATCTGTAATTACACATTTTTTGAAACTGAAAAAGTCAAAAATAATCTCTTGTAAGTGGCGCCAAAATACATTCCTTTGGAGGAACACCGTTAGACGGCGTGTCAAATTACTCTTACAATTTTCATCGGATTGACTTGAAACTTTGCACAATTCTTCCCCGTGGTATAATCTAATGATGTACGTAGGACTTTTGCTTTAGCGTTGTTACTTTTTTTTGGTGCACAATTTTATAAACTTTCTAACCCTAAAAAATGGACCTTTTTGTTAAAATGACCGCCATTTTCTTAAAAATCGAAATTTCGTAAAATCCCTACGTACAGCATTAAAAAATATTGTTGTTAATAGGAACATACTTCGGTTTTTTTTCTAGCCACGTACAGAGCGGAATTTGACACGCCGTCTAACGGCGTTCCTCCAAAGGAATGTATTTTGGCGCCACCTACAAGAGATTATTTTTGACTTTTTCAGGTTCAAAAAGTGTGTAATTACAGATTAAAGTTACATTAATAAATGACTGAAACCGATTTTGTTTTTACGCATTCTTTGTATTATAGATAAATTATAGTAAATTATAGTATATAAATTATAGTCAAAATTATAGAGAGAAGCTCAATAGCACCATGTACTCTTATAGCCAGATAATTGGCCTTTTGTGACCAATTAGAACTCGAATGGTTATTTAGTTTTTTTACAATCTGGTCCTAAACAGAAATGTCCCTTTCATCCCACCTCTCCCCTACTTGGCGTCGAGACGCTGCCGCGTCTCTAGATTCAGACTAAAATTGGGATGAACGTGACCAAGAAGAGACTACTTACTAGGAACACTATTCGGTTGATGATGGAGTCGAGCAGATTTTTTCATATAGATCGAAAGTATATGTCACCACGATCACAAAAATGTAATTTAAAGATGCTCCCAAAAGCTAGTCTGACCTTGAAAAATCAACAAAAGTAGAACAGGGGCAAGAAGAAAAATGAGGGAAAGAGGATGGCAATAATTAGTTAGAAGAAGATGGCGTATTGTTTGAAATGTAGGAATTAGTAAACAACTATTCAAAGTGACAAACTTTCTCGTTAAAAAAAATGTGTCGCAACAAATTAGCTCTCGTTATAAATTTTCTAAAATTGTATGTAAATTCCGTATATTCAAATTGTTTTCTTTGTCCTATTTACTTCTTACATGATTTTTAAGAAAATTGTATATGCCTTTTCTGGGCATTTATTTTTCAATTAATGTATACATAATCATATATTCGGCAAAAATAGTGTTGCGCAGTATATGTGTGATCTGTCGATCAATCTTTGTAGTGACATGTTTAGACTCTGTCATTGCTCAAGGTATGAAAGAAACAATGTTCACTCGTTGCAGTCATTGTGAAAATTATTATTGCTTCAATCACTTTTTTAAACCTTCTTGTCGAAATATTATCATGAATGTAATGGTTAATTACCCACTGTTGTGATTTCAAGAGTATTATCATTAATTTTATTTATTGTCATTAATTTGTATCTAATTGTTATCTATCATTAATCTATTATCATTCACTTAATTTAATGTATTTTCATATAATAGAGATAATTAAATTTCAACAGTCGGTGTGGTCATTCTCTTTCCCTCATTTTTCTTCTTTCCCCTGTTCCACCTTTGTTGATTTTTCAAGTTCAGACCAGCTTTTGGGAGCATCTTTAATTTACATTTTTGTGACCGTGGTGACATATACTTTCTATCTGTATAAAAAAATTTGCGCGATTCCATCATCAACCGAATAGTGTCCCTAGTTAGGTGCATTAGATGCCGAAGCCACAGAATCTTCTTTGGAAAGATTATCGCCGTTGATTCCGCGGTTCGCAGCATCCGCCACAGTTTCGAGTAGCTCGCCTTGAAGAAAAACCCTTTCTATCTCTTACTCCCGCAACGTCGAGCAACCGGTATCTTTGGGACTAAAAATAGACCGTGCAAAGTAGGTAGAACGAAGCTTATCTAGTTATGTCACACCCAGATATTCTATATCTGTCTTATTGCCAAGGCGTTTCGAATTTTCTTGGTAATTGCCGCCGTTCCGGTACCCGAGTTTCTCGGAGCCTCGTCTCGGGCGAATTAAAGAGGAAAGCGAAATTGAATGTACTCCGGTGCGGCGCAGCGGCGTGACAGCGAGACGATGTTGCCCGATGAAAATAGAGGAGGCGATAATTGATAAATCGGAAGATGAAGACGCGGTACTGCAGGGGTGATTTTATACTCGCCTGTTAACAGGCCTGGGTGTGGACGCGTACTTCGCAGGGAGGAAGGAGCTCCAGCAGCCAGTGATTAATGTCACGATCGCGGGGAAAAAGCATCGTGGAACTAGCGCGGCCCCGACGATTCAGAAACAAGCAGATAAATTACCGTTTTCAGCATCTTGGGCTTCCACGGCGCTTTAATTATCAACGAAAGTCTCGAAGGGAACGGCTTCCTTAACCAGCGAGTAATACGCACTCTCGCCGCGCCCTAGAGCCCTTGTCCAAGGTTAGCAGGGAGACTTGCATAATTATTATAATAATCTGCCGGGCGTTTAATGAGCGATCTATCGGCGGCAAAGCTGCACCCCGTTTACACGGGAGGAGGATGAAATCACTTCGCACTCGGAGCAACGACATTGAGCTCTTTATCCGGACGAGAAGGCAAAAAGCTTGCTTGCTGAATGGGATTTAACGTGGCCACGATACCGGCTACTAAGGATTCATCCGTTTGCACCTTCGGACGGAGGATAAGCTTCTAGCACCAGTAAACTAGCCTTCACTGCGAGACACCGTTCACCGACTTGTAGGATCATAAAGCTCTTTATACAGGTTTATGCAAGTCTGATAGCAGCCTCCTTCTTTACTTCAGCCTGGTAACTTCACCCTTAGACTTGTGCCCGCGTAAATGGGTCAGGTGACTGTGAACGCGTTAACGCAAGGTGCAGGACTTTAAAAGCCACCGCTGAAACTCATTAATCTCCTTTGCCAAGAGGAATCACCCTGTTTTGCGGTCAATTAATCGCGTTCCATGCGGTTCGGTCTGTCGCCGGGAAATTTGCACGGTCGCGCGTACAAGAAGCAGCATCTAACGAGCAATTAAGGAACAGATGTGATCGCCAGTGGAAACGGCCGGCGATAAAGCCGATGGAAAGGCTCGCGTGCCTCGCGATGGTGGTTTCACAATACATAACTTGTCAACGTGAGCGAGCGGTTGGACGCGAGAGTTCTGAATTCTGAATCGATCGGCGGTGTTCCGCGCGTCTTACGCAACAACGGATTGTCCAGGTACACACCGGGTACGTAGATATCCGGCCTGCGTTTATTTGAACGGGGAGTGCGTTGACTTGGCCCGAGGCTCGTGTCTCCACGCTCCAGCGAGCTTCCCGTTCGTTTGTACCTTTTGGCTTTTTAACGGCTATCGCGAATTTCCTCGCACGCACGCCGATAAATCGAAGCAAGCGTGCCTCGCCCGCGTTCCTCGGCCTCACGGACGACGGCCGACGAATTCTCTGCCGGGCGGCTCGACGCTATCGAGACGCAGCGTTCGCCAAGGCCTCCGCGGGAAATATCGCGAAAGCGGCGGTTTTTGGAAATGGGAAATCCGAGGATACAGAGCGGAAGCTGAGACGATGGATGAGCGTGATAGGTTACGTGGCTCCTCCCTTCGCCGGGTCTCCGATCCCTCGTTCTTTATACTGGAAATCGTTGATCGAATGGGGAGGCTGCAAGTGATAAGGAAGTATCCTGTACACCTGCAGGTGTATGACCCGCAGACATCACTTCTTCTTTGGGACGCGTTCACATGTAGAGCGAATGCAAGAGTAACAAATCGTCGCGCGTGTTTTTTGCAATCCCGTAACTCGTCTCGTCCTGGAAACGGAACGGAGTCGTATGCAAATCTCACACGGTAGGATGTTTCCCGCGCGCAAAAGAAGCAGCTGGACCCTGGGGCCGCGGCGTTAAACGGGTAATTAATTGTTAATAATAATGTGACCAGTGGTAGTGGCGACCGTTAGGCACGATAAAGTGTGTAAATCAAAAGCTGCATTCCGTCATTGCGGTTTCTCTCCAATTCTTCAGGCTTAGCTGCGTACTCGGTGGCACGGGTTTGGTCGCAAAACGCGCGGACGTCTACGTAATATATGACTTAAGGCTGGGATAACAGTTCTCGGTTTGAATAATCGAGTAACAGTGCCGGTGTCATGTGCCCCAAAGTATTCGCAGTTTTTAGGAATACCTAGGTACTTCTGCTTCGACAAACTTGTTTTCATCAATTTCTAACAAGCTTTCCTGTTAGCCTGCACCGAGCTTCATCGACTCCATTTGTGCGTGACAAGTGCTACAGTTTCGAAGTCATCTGTGTCGAATTCCACACTTTGTATTTTGCATTGGAATCCTTTCCTCAGCGGCGCACTCGGGATTTAATCTTGGGGGGAGCCGAGTCGAACGGATACAAATAATTGTAATGCAAATTCAATAAAATTCAATCGGTGATTATAGAAGTTTGTTTGAGGAATAATATCCAGCTTGTTCTTTTCACAATTAATATTTTTTATGCATCAATCTCCATTTTTTGGAGGTACCAGGGCCCCCTTCGTGTGCGCCACTGCCTTTATTAGTTTCCTGTGCTTTTGCTCGTTTTAATCCACAAAATCATAAACAAATGTCAAGGGACTTTCTGTTTAAAAGAAAGTTCTAAAAAAGCTGCAGAAGCTGAACAAAGATGACATTGCTTTGGTAGAGGATAGGTTGCCTGATCAGTGTAACGATTTCCACGCTTTCGTTAATTTTCGAGGACAGCCTTGTGAACGGGCAAAAACATAAACGCTCGCTGGCTGAGAAAGTCCAAGAGTTGAGGACAAGCTGCGACGGGAAGACGAGCAGGTCAAGTTCCGCGTCGCTCGAAGCCAGACCGGCTGAATCACGGCGATCCATTTATGGGGCAAGCGCGGATTGGCGTTTAAAATTATTATCGGTCGCCTCTGAATGTCACAACAATTTCGCTGGCGGAAGAAAGTCGAATCCGCGGCGTCCAGCTCTTCTCCCGTTCGTTTAACCGTAATTATCCCATGAACTGGTTAATCAACCAGAGCCAGACGAGATTGCTTTTCACTTGGGCCATTTTTTCACGCGGCACAATACTTGTTTCCTTTTAGCCTGGTTCCAGCGTCAGATCGCGTCCCCGATGAAATCATAAACTGCCGAGAATTGATAGTAGGTATTTTGTGGCAATAAGTGTTAACACGCAAAAATTTCGCCAGGACCAAAAGTGGTCCTCTGTAGCCAAACACCGTCACCCACAAATATCGTTCCCAAAATGGTTGGTGACCGTTAAGGTCCGCGACCTCTACCACTCGAACCACGGATTGTTCCCCCAAGCTTCTGCGGCAACTCCACCGGTGTCTGTAAGTAGTTTCCTCGATTTTCTGCCTCTCGACAGCCGGCAAATAGTCTATTTTAGAACACCGTATCCTACTTCCAAGCGTAACGTAGACATAAGTTAATTAGAAGTGTAACCATTTAAGTAGACCCGAGGCGTGTCTACGTGACTTTAACTCCTCGTGACACATTGCGATACAACGGTCGACCTCGCCGACATGGAGATCGAAAGAGCGGCCCGCGCACAGCCCCGTTCGCCTCTTCATTCTTTAAAACGCGCCCGCATTGTGAGCGAACGCTTCTTTTTCTTCAGCGCGCGCCGCAGCGCGCGGAGGAAGACGGCCGGGCTCGATTTCGCAACTCCGTTTAAAGGATCCGTCGGTGCCCGCTCGGAGTAACGGGGCACCGGCTCGGGAACGGGTTTTCATTTTTGGCTCGAATTACTATTAATGCCAATTAGTGGCCGTTGTCGGCGGTGCACGGTGAAGTGTGACGAAATCGGCGCGAAAGAAACGGACGCGTCGCAACGCCGGCAACGATCTCTTCTGGCTAATTGGCTTGCAAGAACGCGGCCCGATATTTACGCAAACGACTCCATTCTTGGCGAACGATTATTAGCGAATTTCTTACCGATCGGCCAGCCTATAAATCTCCGGCGTCGCGTTCAATTACTTCTGTCATACTTTAACGTCGAGCGGAAGGGTTGCCGGTGTATCGATAGCTCGCAACAACGTAGCCCGATACGCCTCGTTACGAGGTGTCAATTCGCTCGAAACGAATTACTCCGATCGCGAGTTATGCCGCTCTGTGCCGCGACTCTTTCCCCCTCGAGCGCGCGAAAAACCACGCGAAAATGCCCCGCCGTGAAATCGCCGTAGCCACTCGGTCGTAAAACGTGAAATGTCTGTTCTGTTCGGTTGAAATGGCCAACGTTTTGTCTTCCCCGCGGACAAGTTTATTAATCAGGCTGTTCCCTGGGTCCGTTGGAATGCCATAAATGATATTCGAGCAGGACCGCCAGCGTGCGCGTTTCGCGACTCGTTCGTTTTGCAGGCGATCCTGCGAAATCTGCAGGCTTACAGTTTGCTGATTATTGGCACGGTTACCAATAAGTGCAATATCGCTTTCGCTCTAGGAGATAACGTTAATTGTGCTTAGTAAGAAGTTACGCGGAGTCTTTCGGAATCGTCTTGTAGTAACCGAACTGGATAATGGCACGCATTAAAAGGAAGTTACCCCACGGCCAACTTCATTATAAGCGCATAAGCGTCTTGAATCTAATTAAGCAATGCATTGGATTACGTATGCGCGTAAGCATTACTATTCCCCAGCACCGCTCTGAACTCACTCGGCGAGTCCCGCTGCGTGTGCAATTATTTTCTTGCTCGAGAGAAAAACATTGACGTCACTTGTCCGCGAGGGGCGACCTCACCGATTCATGATCCTACTATTCTTCGCCCGAAGAAGAGAGGATGAAAAGAAGAAAAGAAAACGCACGGCCGGCGGCCGTTGTTTTCGACGAGCGGCCGTGGCCAGATTCTTTTTCTCCGCCGCGTCCGCTCGCCGCGTCTATTTTCGCAGGTGACAAAACGGCCGACGAGCATAATCGCGTCCCCCCCGCATTCAAAGGAGCGTGACACGCGTCACAAGATAGGATACACGTCGCGCGGTTCTCTTTAAAGTGACCTTCGTGGCTTCTTGAGAGCGTGCGCCGGCTATAGAGGCGCGCCGGGCCAGAAGATAGCCGAAGAGAGGCCGAAGGCAGGCCGTAGGTGATCTTACCTCAGCGAGGTGCCATCGGCGGAACAATAGGGAACAAGTGTTTTCTTCTGCGCTCGTGTTGTACATAGGCCAGCGCGGCCGTGTTACATTGTGTGTCGCTATCTTTTAACTCGTTCCCCGCGCGGGGCTTCGCGGCTGAAGAGGAGCGGTGCTCGAGCACCGTCGACAATAGGATTTAGGTCGGACCATTACACGGGGACAGGGTCGATTTCTGTGCGAGTCGTACGCCTTGAATAAGAAAGCTCGGGCACCGATACCGGCGCCGATAGCCGAGCCCAGGCATTTTCGAGGTTCGAGGAGCGAGGATAATGGCTAGGTTCCGTGTGAACTGTCCACGCGACGCTTCGGGATCTCGATGAAAGTTCTCGATGACGTTGGGTCGGAGGGAAAGGAGCGAAAACTGGAATGCTGATTTTCGAGGAGAGGGTTGTTCGCGAAGTTTGATGGAATATTATTATTATTATTATTATTATTATTATTATTAAACGTCTTTATTACGTCAGTAAAAGGCGAGGCACAGCTAGTAAGCTGTTGCTATGCCTGACCTTACATTATAAACAACAAGGAACATATATGTAAAAGAAATACGATGGAAGTTATGTGGAGTTGGCGCATTCCTTTTAAAGCTCATTTTTTAATTGGATACGTATTGCGCATGTCGGTAGAGCAGGATGGCAGACGGACAGGGCTGATAAGAGAGAGGGGCCACGTGTGTTATAAAATCTAATTGATTGGGATTGTTCGAATAAATTGTCACTCTATTACACGGATCTTTGCGGAATAATAGCTTTTAGTGTCGTTTCTTGTGTTTACAGGTAAGCGTGTACAGTAGGTTAGGTTAAACTTTGTAAATGATTGTATATAATAAATGTCTTGTGTTTACAATGAAACTCAGTTTGGTTATTATTCCCTCAAGATAAATTAAAGAAAAAAGGATAACCACATTATATATATATACAAACATAAACATGATAAGATAATGAGAAATACGAAAAGAAAAAGAGAAAAGAAAAGACAAGAAAAAAAATGATTAAAAAGATTATTGCCATCTAGAATTAGACTTACGCATGGTGTGTGCGTATATAGGGAGCAGCGGCGCGCTTGAACGAGGAAATAGTAGGAAGAGAGCGAATCTCGAGACGGGCGGAGTTGTAGTAGCTAGAGGAAAGGTAAGAGAAGGAAGCCTGAAACTTTGACGTACGATGTGAGGGAATGGAAAGGAGCGACTGGGATCGTGTAGTAGGAGCATTGCTGGAATGAAAAGAAGAATTTGTGCGAATTAGAGAAAAAAGATAGGGCGGGGAGTGAGAGGACAGTAACTTGAACGTGAGACAACAAATATGCAGTATCCATCCCTGCCTCATATACAACCAATCAGACCGCTGAAATAAAGGAGTGACGTGATCAAATTTGCACACGCTTTTTTTTTTTTAAAGTGTTTATTTAGCCATATAACATACATAACAATTTTATATCTGAGAACTAGGTATAAACACAGCCGAAATTGGCACCCTGTTACAAAAGAAACTTAAACTAAGCAGCAGTCTCAAACGAGCACTCGTGCTTAAACATAAATAGTAGGAACTTTTAATAACGCTAATTTGTACTTTAAATTGCATTGTCACTCTTTTAGTGATAGAACGATTTGAACTTTGGTATCCTAGGAAAAATCGGCTCTAAACCTAGCAGGTCACTTTGGTGGAAATTTGCGAACGCGAAATGAGTAACGGAGGCAGGAGTTTTGAACACGTTGAATACATTTTTCGATCCGATTTGTAAGACATGGTCCGTAAACAGTTGAGCAGTAGTCAAACAGAGAAATTATTATTATTATTATTATTATTATTATTATTAAATGACTTTATTCACCATTACAATTAAGATTACAATGGCGAGTAGGCGAGGTTCAGCATTAACTGCTGCTCTACAACCTAACCTAAAAAGCCGTTGGGAGGTAAGAAAAGGAAAGAAAACAAAATAAAATGAAATACAATAAAATAAGATAAAATAAAATACAATAAAATAAGATAAAATAAAATACAATAAAATAAGATAAAATAAAATACAATAAAATAAGATAAAATAAAATACAATAAAATAAGATAAAATAAAATACAATAAAATAAGATAAAATAAAATACAATAAAATAAGATAAAATAAAATACAATAAAATAAGATAAAATAAAATACAATAAAATAAGATAAAATAAAATAAACTAAGAATAAGATAAGAATAAGAATAAGCCAATTACATAGGAAATCACAAGTGACTGGGTGATGAGGAGTTTCTGTGAGGAAGAAAGATAGCGTCGGGAAGGGAACAGTACACGTAATCGAGTGTATCCCAAATTGCTAGCTTTTATAGCATGCTGCTCGAAACTCCAGTTAGGATCAAGGATAAGAGCAAGGTTTTTCATTGTGTTAGCAGCAGAGATAAAAGAGGACGCAAAAGAGACACGAGCAGGAAGGAGTTTTTCCAAAAGTGGACCCGAACCGACTGTTAAGAGCGACGTCTTAGAGGGATTTAGAGTTAGTCCATGTGAGGAAGACCAGTTTTGGATTTTAGCTAAGTCTAATTCTAATTCGGTAATGGCACCGGAGAGCTTATCAGGATAGATACTATGGATTATCTGCGTGTCGTCAGCATGCATGTACGCTGTCGAAAAATCACACACCCGAATAAGATCCGCAACATACACAGTAAAAAGTAACGGTCCAAGTATGGATCCTTGAGGTATGCCTCGTGTGACCATTGGTACATTAGGAGCGAGAAGAGTGAGAACAAGGCTGATGGGTTAGAATGGTCCTTCCAAACTCTTTGT
The DNA here is from genome assembly GCA_910592295.1 of Andrena haemorrhoa. Classification (NCBI taxonomy): domain Eukaryota; kingdom Metazoa; phylum Arthropoda; class Insecta; order Hymenoptera; family Andrenidae; genus Andrena; species Andrena haemorrhoa. The sequence goes on from OU342943.1 coordinate 20,831,279, forward strand.
TCGGTAGAAGCTACTGCAACGTAGCCAGACTACGAACTACCCCATTCGAGAAATCCAATCCTTCGATCACGCTGATCAACGTACAAATATTTCCATCAACAATTCGATAGAGCCTCGACCTGATCCCGTTCGACGTGTTCGTTTCACCGTGTTGCCGTGTAATTGCCAGCCCCAGCAACATTTTCCCCGGCGATTACAAGAAGCAGGACATTTTCGCTTGCGTATTTATTATTATCCCAGCCACCATTATTTGTCGCGTGATTACGGCCGTTCGACATCCTGGTTCTTTGCCCGCGGTGACAGGCCGGAGTTGCGTAACAGGCTTTTCTAGACGGTGGAAAAGAAGTCCCCGCAGGTACTCGAATTTACGGTTCTATTCACATGCTTGGCCGGCGTTCCGCGAGCGTGCAACTCCCCCGATTAAAGAGGATACCAGCCTAAGGTAATTAACGTGAAAGCACGGAGGAACCGACGGCTGCAGGGGTTCCGAGGAATTACGGATGCGATCTGGAGGACGTAATTGCCTCGCGAACGGACCGGATAGATGCCCGGTGAATTTTACGATGCAGGATCAACGCTCCGCGTCGTCGTTTGCGTGCTGCTCGGTTTGTCCCTCTCGTTATCGTGCTCTTGACACGGTTTCGACCTGATTATGTTCTGTTTGAGAAGCGGGGACGTCTCGAGTGCTCAGCAACCGAGAAGTAATATGAAAGACTAATAAAAGGAGTTTGGAATCCCATCACTGCTGGCGCTGCTCTGTGTCGAGGATCTCGTCGAATGTGGAATATTTTGCAGATTTAAGGTAGATTCTCACTATCCGTCTAGCCGGCGGCAAGCTACCGTCCGTCGAGACATTCTCCAATGGGTTTTGTATGGTGACATTCGCATTGTGCCGCCCGACGACCGTCTACCGTCCCCATATAAAACGCATCGGAGAATATTTCGACGGCCGATAGCCTGCTGCCGACCAGACGGATAGTGAGAATCTACCTTTAAGGGAGGTTTCTGCCTTGTTGAGCCAAAAAACGTTCGATTTTTCACCAATTTTTTGTGCGAAAAGTATTCAATATAGAATGTTGATATTTGGTATGTTGACTAAGCGGTCTTTATTGAACATACAAATATTTTTGAAAGTTTGACAAAACATGGTAGTGGGAGTGGGATGAGCCACGTATGTCGGTGCGCAGGCGATGACATTCTTCGCTTGCGGAAGTCGTAAGTCCCGGACAGGTGATCTGAAGCAAAAAAATAAAACATATTTTTACTTTGTACAATATTGTGTATAAGTTGAACCAGAATCAAGAAGAAAAATTGGAAAATAAGACAATAGTGAGCGATCAAAGGGAAGTTTGTTTTTTTTAACAAAATTTTTTGCAGTTTTTTGTTCATTAAATAAAAACGTTTGAATATTTTTGGATAATTCTGGTTCAATTATTGTACAATATTGTACAAAGTAAAAATAGGTTTCATTTTTTTGCTTCAGATCACCTGTCCGGGACTTACGACTTCCGCAAGCGAAGAATGTCATCGTCCGCGCACCGACATACATGGCTCATCCCACTCCCACTACCATGTTTTGTCAAACTTTAAAAAATATTTTTATGTTCAATAAAGACCGCTTAGTCAACATACCAAATATCAACATTCTATATTTAATAATTTTCGCACAAAAAATTGGTGAAAAATCGAACATTTTTTGGCTCAACAAGGCAGAAACCTCCCTTAAAAGGTCATGCTCAGTCAGGAGGCCGAAAAAAGGGTGGTCTTCGGAAATTTTGTACTCAAAAGCTATAACATATTTCTCAAAAAATCTTTTTTCCTTTTAAGGATTGCATCTAGTACCGTGCACCGTAATTTTTTTATTTAAAAATATTTATCAATAACTGAGTTATTGTCCATCACTCGAACGGTTCTTTCAAAATCGGTGACCAAAATATTTAAAAAACCATTCAACCGATTTACTTCAAATTTTACAAGCTTACTATAGGAACAATAAACTAGTCTTTGAACGAAGGATTTTTTTATCCGACGCTTAGTTTTCTTTTAATTGACGAAAATCAGGCACGATTTATGATGAAAATTGAAACTTTTACTTAAAACATCTGCCATTTTTTCCCAAATCCAGATTTAGAAAAATCTTTCGTTCAAAGACAAGATAATATAATATACTAAGTAAATTCTTTTGAATTTTTTAATTTAGATGATCGACTTTCGAACAGCAGTGGTTACCGCAGAAGCCTTTTTTTTAGGACCTTTGAGAGATGGACAATAACTTTGTTATTAATAAATATTTTTAAATAAAAAAATTACGATACACAGTACTAGATGCAATCTTTAAAAGGAAAAGAAGAATTTTTGAGAAATGTGTTATAGCTTTCGAATAAAAAATTCCCAAAGATCACCCTTTTTTCGGCCTCCTGACTGAGCATGACCCCTTAAGGGGTCATATGTATACGTTTCTCGGCGCTACAACGTGAGTCCATGTTTGGGAGTAATTCAGGGATAAACTATTAGTCCGATTGGTTTAATTCTTTTTGCGTTTTATAGGTATGCGTTTATAGATTATAAAACAGGTATGAGAATTGGAAAATTTTTAAAAATGTAGCGTCGACGAGCAGTGGCGTAGAACGTGTTTTCTAGCGCCGCCCAAAACGGTGGGCATGATAACTGCCTGACCGTTCATCCGATTAACTTCACTATTTGCACACTTATTCTACATAAGATTTGTTATCGGGTGACGGCGAGCTTTTTCAATTAAATTGAGCCATTCTTTAATAACAAGCAAAAACGTACGACTTTTATAGCAAAAATCACGACCCTTTTCTTCAAAGTGTTACCATTTCCGCAATTTTATTTTCGAAAAAATGGCGACGTCACCCGGTAACTATGATCCCAAAGATTGTTAAAAAATCGGTGATTTTTGTTTCGGACCACTCGTACGGGCTGAATCATTTATTTCGGAAAGTGTACATGCATATTTGTATGCAAAGGTTTTTGTATTCCGATGAAGTACACTTTAACAAGTTTTTGTACTATGTTTTCATGTAAATGTATTTATTTATTGCAAAATTACAACTGGTTTCCTAAAATGGGTTTTTCGATTGCGGTGACCAGGATTTCTCAGAAACCGCTTCACCAATCTTTCTGAAATTTTCTAGGTTTCTTCTAGACATTCAAGTCTAGACTTTTATCGAAGTATTTGTTTTTCCAATGCATACTTTTTATTTTATGGTTGAAAATTAGTATTTTTAGCTAAAAATTGAAATAAAAATTGATTGATTGGTCAAATAGTTTGTTTGCAATCACCCGCACGAGTGGAAAAATTGTTGTTTCGAGATAATCACGTTTAAAGTTTTAAAACAAATTAAAAAAATTCTCTTAAATTTTGTTTGTATAATATAAGAGTAGCTTAATAAATACCAAAAATATTTATTGCATTACATGTTGTATCTGCGGAGAAAAAATCTTCAAAAATAGCTTAATTTTTCAAACCGTCACAGTGGTCTGTCCTGCAAGAATCCTGTGGAGCATTGATACACGCTCTTCGGATTCATTCAAATCGCTGAATTATCGACGCGAACTTTCTTTGTTACCATTCAGATTAAGAATAGCCTCCATCCGCGTGGGCATATCCGAAAATCGTAAAATTGTATTGCGTGACAGGGTTTCATCAGCATCTCGCGGAGATTCCTGAGGCAAGTCCTAATAATACGTTCGGCATTCTACGAAAAGTTAAAGCGCAGTTTCTCAAGAGTGTAGTAAAGGAGTATCATCGTATCAAGGTCGTTACGATCGTACCTGTTGTAAAGATATGCGATGCTATTTAAGAGAAAGAGAGAGAAGAGAGCTGGCTACGTTGACGGTTTCTGCAAGAATGAGCAGCATGCTGCTACGTGTCTGCCTGTATCCTTGATCTTACTATTATGCTCAGCTTACAGATGGTTCTTTTACAGGCATTGCTCTATATAAGAACATCTCACAGAACCAGTTCACTCGCAATCACTGGATTGATAAGAACTTCTTTTCAAAAAGGTTCCCAATGACATTCAATTGCCCCGCATCACCTTTACGAGCTTCCTTTTTAAATCGAGCTCCATATTCTTCGATGCGCCGTGCTGTTTTTCATTAGCACCTATCTATGGAGCGGCGCAAACTGTCTCCGCAAGAAATGTTATTAGGCTAAGAGATAGCCAGGCGTTCGATAAATCTGTCTCGTAGCGACGCGGTGCATTAACATTCCTGCAAAGCGCGTCCTCTCGTTCAATATTTTCCACGATACGCTGAACAAGGAGGGCAGCAAACGAAGAAAATGTGGCGACAGATTGCTCGGCTACCCGTAAAGTCTCGATCGAATCCCGCTGTCGTCGAATCGAAATCGCGTTTCGGAGAAGCGGCTGGTGTTCGTTTTTCCCGTTTGGAAGTGCCTCGCGCGCCGGCGAGTCCGCTACGCAGATGGGTGTACGGCCTTATTCGGCTTATTTGGCGTGGACAGACGCAGGTGCCTCAGGAAATCGACGGGAAAGGGGTCGACCGGAAAGAGAAACTGTGAGCTAATCGCATCGAGAATAGAGGGCCCCCGTTCGAGCTGCGCGTATGGTCATTAGCAGCCGTGCTCGCTTCAACGGTTCTCCTTAAACTGTACAATTAGAGGAACAGTGTCAGAGAATTGTTCCCGAGGAAACAGAGGGTCTTACAGTAGGTATCTATTAACCCATGCCTCCAAAATCTTCGTCGAAATTCAAAGTGCGCGCAGAACTGACCACGTCCTCCAGTTTGGTGTGTAGGCTTTGGAGATTTCGGAGTATTAGGCTTAGCAAGGCAGACGTCCCCGTCGTCGCTTGGAGCAGGTGTCCAGCTAGCAGGAGATCTAACCCCCAAGCAGCAATCCGATTAAAAATCCTTTCTTCCCTGCACATGCTAATAAATCCTCTAATCCATCTGGAGAGCCCAACGGCTGACAGAGAAACGCCCAACGGCCGAGACCCTTACCGGCGCGAGGTCTGCGAACGTCAGCCGTGGCATCATAAACTGAAAGCACAGTTCATTTACACGGTGATGCAATTATTATTGCCGCGCAAGCTGATCCTCGAAAGAGTCCACAAAAGTCTTCACCGCCTCCGAAATCTCTTTACTCACTTAACTCGACGTCATAAACGCTTCCTGCACGGTTCGGTTCTGAAAGCCGCGGTTCCTTCAGTCGCAAGGACATTTAGCGAGACTTTCCCTCGCTGGTGCAGGCTCATCTGCCAATCACCGGCGACACATCTATTTCCACGCGATAAAGAACCGCGAGCCGGTGGAAAATCCGCGATAAATGTTATGATCGAGGAGGAGGATCGTCTCTCACCTTCGCGGCTTCTACCTGTCAGCGTCGCCCTCCGCCAGGAAGCTCGGATGTCAGCTCGGCCCGCTCGGTCAGGATTTTCCCGGTTTAGAGGAGGAAAGCTCGGCGCTCGCGGCTCTGCTACATATTGCACGTTCATCGGCCACTTTCTAAACGGCGCGCGGATGAAGCGGCGCTAATGAAGCTATCTCTCCGTACGAACCAGCGGCGGCCCGATGTAAAAGTTAGTTAAACTCGCTCTTACGTGCGCGCCAGGGCCCCATGTTAATTAAGAGACGAGGTCACCTACATCGACAGCGAGACGCCCGGCGTACCTGGAGAAATGTCGGGCAGACACGTTTGCTTTCCGCTTCCCGAGCGCCGAGAGTCGACCTCCGCTGCATCCTCGACGGTTCTTTCCCGCTGACGATCGCTTCGCGTCTCTCGCGTCGGGCGAGTTGGCGGCAGCGTTCGTCACCTCGTCACGGGCAACGCGCGTCGATCGCGCAAAAGCGCCTAGAGTTTTTCCTCCACGCGACACGGGAACAGCGGCACTTTCTAATTTGGATTTCAACGCGGCCGCCTGGGAACAGGCGCGAGGGAGCTTCAGCTTTGGTCGCTTCAGCTATTAATTGCGGTTAAGGAAGTATCGTTTTAACGGATTTCTGAGGAAATCCTTGTAGGGCAGTGCTCTGGTTTGCAAAAAGAGCCAATAGAGCCGTGTCGACATACGCGTTCGTTATCGTTGCAAATTGATCGTTCATGAGATCATGCAAGAGACCTCGGCGACCCGGCTGGAGCCGAGAGCAGGCTTAATATTCGCCACGGTTAACGTCCACTCGCAGACCGCTTCATTCCACGGACTCGTGCTGTTAAGCGAATAAATTTGTCGGTTTATTGCTCGTTTAAGAGGTTGTAAACAGGGGGCCAACGATGTTTTTCAATTCTCGCTGAGCGGGACCGAAAATTATGGCCCGATGTCGCCCCGCTCCTTGGACACCCTCCCGCCGTAGACGCGGAGGACCTTAATTCCCAAAACGCCGTTGCGCAAGGCTCGGGCCGTTCTCGTAAAAGTGAGAGTTGGGTCGTTGGTGATATAATCCGAAGTCATCGACGCCTGGATGTCTCTGCGGCGCGAGGATTACAACGTCACGGGGAGTACGAAGCTCCGACACGCGGGCGGACCGCTAGAAATTACTTGTTCCCTGGGCCGCGGAGGAACGCTCGAGTTACGTTTTAATTGCACGTTTGGTCGTTGGCCGTCCTAGGGAACTAGCAGACGAAAGTGTACTTTTTATCTCGGGGGGGCATCGTCCTCTGCTGGTCACCTTGCGTGACCCACGGGTGACGAGCCGCGCGACTTCCCCGCTGGTATCCTCTTAGTCCCGCATTGTTGGAGAAGGATCTCCACGGCGCAAGGATGGATGCCCACGCGTCACGACGTGTCAAAAGTTCACGGGTATCGAGGGTTAATTAGAAAGTCCGATTGCCTTTTGGTTAAATTGGAAGCTAGACTGCAAGTGCGCAATTAGCAAAAATTGAAGCTTCAATCCTGCTGGTTTCTGGCTGACGGTTGGTAGGGTTTTCCTGATTTCTCTGTGAACTGCCGCTGAGTGACGGTGACTGATTGAGTTGCGTGGAGAGGCTGAAGAGGCCTCGGAGAATGTTCTTTAGAATATTCGGCTGTTAAACTCAGGATAGAATCATTAGATCAGGTAGACGGAGCTTAGAGACACAGACGCTTGTACAAAGTGTGAGTGCGATGCTTCTGCAAAGGGTGAAAGGGGAAGGCTGTATTCCGTAACTGTGCAAATTCTTCTCTATCGAAGGCAAAGCCCGATTGAACTTCGGCAGCTCTGCCAAGCGTTCGCTCGTAATAGGGTAAGCAGGCCAGTAAATGGACGGGGCCAGTAGATGGACGAATCGTTGGTTAATCGTTAATATTGAAAGAACTAGAGTTTTAATCTATATTATTGGTTTTTTATTTTGTAGAAAAAACGTTTGTTGGTTTATAAAACGTTAATGTATTTATTGAAATTTTCATTCTGTATGCGAAAAAGTATTTATATGTACGGTCTTACGCCAGTATGCGCTAGTCGCTTGATTCTTAGTAGCCATTGCTCAACGTATTCGCGCCTTCAAGTTAATAAAAAACGTGTTTGGACGTATTGTAAAGAGGTATGTAATAGATGATTGCATTGAAATATTAACAATTTATAAATAAACGCGTAAATAAAGAAAAATAAAACGATAGAACTTATAAAAATGACTGTCCATGTACTGGTATGTATTTTCTAACTTATACCCAGTAGATGGAGAGAATAGAATTGAATCCTTTGAAGCCGTCTTCTTTTAATAAACAAAAAGTTTACACGTTTACTTGTATATAGGTACCCTATTTTTCTTTTAATTTACATGGCAAGCAACAACAAAGATATATCTTATATCAATATGCACGTAATTATGTACATAGATACAGCCTTGTATGTTAAAAAGGTTACATGTCAAATCGGGACAGTCCTATGATCCACGACGTCTGATCACATTAGGATAGATATAACCTTATTTTATTTGCACTCTGGGCCCATAACCTGTTGCACAATTATCGGACAATGAAGACTGCATACGTTTTTAATTTTTATGAAATAAACTATAGTTTAACAAAAAATGCCTTAATCGAGGTCACTACTATAGCTAATTAGCCTTTTATACGTCTAGCCAGACACCCGTCCATCTATTGGTTCCAAACTGTCCATCTACTGGTGATAGGGGCTATGAGTAGAATTTTCATCATTTTATGCTTAAATACAATAATTTTTTTACTTACAGTAATTTTTTCTTTAAATTTATATATTTTTACGTATAAAGCTTTTGATCTTTTTCTAATACAACTGATATTTCTGAGAAACACCTTGATATAAACATCGGAATCCGCTAAACCGTCCATCTACTGGCCTGCTTACCCTACTCAGCCGGCCTAGGGTCCCTAGACCGATCTAACGGGCGTCGTTGGCGCGGTGACAGTGTAGCCGACGCTGAACACGCGGGTCACGCCTGCTAGGGCCACGGGATAATGTCAAACGGCCGTAAATTACAGCCGCGGCGAATCCTCGCCGCTGCACAACGTGGGAGTCAGAAGGCAAGCCGAGAGACATAATCGTGCAGGGGATAACTCGTCCGAACTTTCCCCTCGTTTATTATTTTCTCGATTAAACGGGCCGTGCCCCGGGACTCCGCGGTGTCACCTGGACGAAAGGTCGAACCATCCACCTCTGTCGATAGGTCGATATTGTTAGCGCGCCCCTCCTGGATCCTCGCCTCTTTCGCATACCGCCGGTAAACGGTGGATTTTCCGCGCATAGGTATCCTAGACGCTTGTGCCATACTTGTGTATCCAATTCTACGGAAATTCTAAGAGATATACGGGTGTCTTTGAAAGGAATTCCACGTGGAAGAGAGTTTGAAGGAGTTCAGCTGATTCGAAGGTTTCCTGCTACTTTGGTAATTTTGATTACAGAAATATTGATGCCATTTCCACTAAGCAGACTTTTCGTGTTTATCCCAGATTTTCCATAGAGTTAGAGTTCCCTGTAACTTGTGCTCACTGCAACTCCTGATTCCTGAAGTTACAAGTCTGAGATAAGAAGTAGAATTTCACTCTCGATCACCGCAAACGCAACACCAAAGTACCGCGCAAAGAAATCCCAGCTTGTGGACACCGTTTGACCGACCCGCGAGTCGAAGCAACGAGGCGTGTACTATTACCGGCGAAGGAAAGAAAAACCCACCTCGCAGAACTGAACCGTTGCTTCGACGCCTCGAAGAAACAGCTGATCAGCTGGAGGGACGACGTGAACGCGAATTTGTTTCTTCGCTACGTGCCCGCTCGTATCGCCTGTTAATCGACAGACGCAAGAACTGCATCTAATTTTCCGCTGCTCATGCATCCTTTCTTCTAGCCCCGCCTCGAAACTCTTCTTCCGAGGCCGGGCGCTGGGACCGCGCGGCTTCAAATTCCTCCCGTTTCAGCGAGCTCGTTTATTCGCCAGCGGGATTCCAATTGTTAGACGTGCGCCGACTGAACACGATCGAGACGGTATCGTTTTGTATCGGTTAATCGAGACTCCTGTGCGCGGCATAAGAAATCGATTCGCCAATAGTCCGGATGAGAAAGTGATACGAGCTTCGAACATTCCTACCCGGTTTTTACCGAAACAAGCCCAAAACGAATTGGACCGATTAAACAGCCCCGACTGCATTCGCAAACATCCTGCTCGGTCGATACTTCGCGACGAATCGTTCACCGATAAGTAACAGTTCACTTACATACATTAGCCTCCGAAACGGTAAAATGGCGGCCAGAAGAAAGCTAAAACTCGTTATTTATCGTACGAAATCTAGGATAACTAGAAGCAGACGAGTAATTTCGCCTTGCATCGGTATCTTAGAAAGCGACAGTAAGCCGTCGGGAAGAAAAAGAAAGCTCTATCCGCGGATCGAGCGGGACTGAATTGATCGTCGGCTGAGTTTCGCCCGGACGTCGAGAACGATAAGCGCGCGGACAAAACGGGGAGGATGCCCTGGCGAGACGAGGCATCCCAGGGTTAGCAAAGGGTTGCGCGGTAACGAAACTGGAGATCGGCCATGTGGAAGCGGGCCCGGGCACGTATGCACGTTCGGTATCTGGATGCACGATCTGCGTGCCTCGTAGCGCCAACGTGGCGATGAAGTCTCCACGGCACGTGGGATAACGCGGTGCCCACGGGGAGGCACGTACTTGTCCCGGAGAAAATGTGCTAGAGCATAATCGCGAAACGACATTACCGAGCGGCGGTTGCATTCCACGGAGGGCGACGGGCCCAATTCCCGGTACAGCGCCGCCGGTACCTGAAATGCATTCCAGCGAGGACGTCGGGTTCCAGCCGCGTCTACGTCAGCGACACTACCGGAGGAAAAATTATGGGAAGGGCGTGTGCGCTTACTTACAGGATCAAGGAACGCGGCTGGTGCACCGCGCGCGCTCGCCTCCCGAGGCTCTTTCATCCTGGGATTCGAAAGTTCTTCAGCCGTCCCGTGGGAGTCCTTGGATATGGCAGCATCTTTCGAATGGTACCGCGGTAACTTCTTCCAGATCGATGGCGAATTCAGTTTACAGCGACTCCCCACTATTGGAAGCATCTCGAAAGGATTTTCGCGCAGTTTCAATTAGCCGGGTAACGAAGGAGAGGGGCCATAAGTGGATCGTTCGGATCTCGTACCGTTTCACAAGAGTTTCACCCGGGGAAGAAGGTTTGCGGTGTCAACGAGGATGGTCGAGCTAATTACTGGCACCGCCGAAATCGCGCCGCGCATTAGGGACCGTAGACCGCGGGACGCGCGAAAGCGATGCCGTGGCTAATTGGATTTTACTAATTAGCTTTCTCCTTTGTACAATTAAGCCAGCTGTTTCAGCTCGAGACGGAAGTCGAGGAGTGTTTCTCCGACGGTCGGGCTGAACCCTCGTGTGGCACGTCGCCGCCGCGCCGCGGCATTTGTCTGCCGTGGGTCGATCTTCGAGCACGCTCTCGTCCCGATTCGTTTCATACGATTAGGCGGTCGTAGGATTCACGGTGGCCAACCGCTCGCTTCGCTCTTCAACGCCGGCGGGACCGACGAATTTTTTGCGACTCTGGACGCGCCGAGTGAAATTGGGCGTCTCGAAAGGGTACTCGGACCGTTGCGCGAGAAGACGCGAGCCTTTTAAAACGGTTTGGAACTCTGAACGGCCTCGAGAGGAGTTGCGTAAGGCGAGGAAATCAGGATACCAGCACGATCTTGATTGCGGGCAAAATTAAATCGAATGACCTGAAGCGTGTCGTAAAACTCGACTGACTTACATTGATCGGTGCATGAGTATGGCATTCATGCAAAAGATATTGGGGATCGAGTCTGAGTATGCACGGCATAGTTGATAGTTGATGGAAATTGTCGATAATTTACTCCTTGTCGCCTGTTAAAAATGGGACGAAGATTATATATATTTCCATTTACTGTGATGAACACGAAGTTGCGGGAAAAATAAGGTGTTGCTCTTGGCTAGGGGCGGGAGGAAACGAGAGGGGTTAATAATGAATTAAATTTGCTCTTGTAAGGGCTGCTTTCGTAATTTGCGCGCGTTCCTTTAACGGGTTATGTCTAGTCAGCTTTCGAAAAAGAACGCGATGTTTGGGAATTTTTTGTGGAATATCTACTGTATATTTTTTTACAATTTTGCGTTTATTTTAAAAGCACATATATGGAGAAACTTTCAGTAATTTTATTATAAAAGAACATTAAAAAATAACCGAATAACAGCCATTCTCACGGAAGAGCTATTCAACGTCAACACGAATAGGTGAAAAATTTAGTTTCACCGATTCTCTTCCAAATTACAGCATTTGTCGATAACCTTGCAAAAAGAAAGTATAATGAATTTTAAAGACTTATGTCAAATAGTTTTCGAAATATTTAATGTAAAAGTTTTAAAAATTGAAGCAAAATCGGCTGACGCGACATCACTTAAAGTTTAAGACTTAAACTTTAAGTGATTACGGCGTCAGCCGTAATTTGGAAGAGAATCGGTGAAACTAAATTTTTCACCTATTCGTTTTGACGTTGAATAGCTCGGAAGCTGTTTCGATAAAGACGCTGTGCGGTGAGCAAGTCTTCTCTGAGCCGGATCATCTAGAATTAAAAATTCAAAAACATTCTGTTAATACATGGTTGAATTCAGTAGATGAACGAAGGTTTCTTCAAGAAATTGATTTTTTACAAAATGGCGGCCGTTTAACGCGAAACCACGCTTTTTCGATGTCTGAATTGTTCGTTTCTCGTTAATCAAAAATAGAGTTTTTGTTAAAATAAAAAATCCTTCATCCATCGACTAGTCTTTGGTATATGAAAGAAGTCTGCAAACATTTAGGCCAATCAATTTCCGAAATATCTTGCTCACCGATATGAAAACAGCTTCCACGAGAGTGCGACTGTTATTCGTGCATTTTTTAATGTTTTTCTATAACAAAATTACTGACAGTTGTTGCATATTCTGTACTTTTAATATAAGTGAATAGTTCTAACAAAAAATACAGTAGATATTCCACAAAAGAATCCCGAAAACCGCGCTCTTTTTCGAAAGCTGACTACTTAAGTAGGCATAACCCCTTAAGGGAAATATAATTTATTACAGACCAGGTTTCGTTGCGATCGAAGGTTTGTTGTTCAGCGTAGTTTATCATTGTGTCTTTCCTTTATTTTCTTCTGCAAAACTCTGCTGCACATCAGCAGAGCCGAGAAGGATCCTCGCTAAAGAAATAGGAAACCGTCCGTTGCTGTTTGCCAACTATGGATTTCGCGATCCGCATCGTATTAGCGGCGCATACAGAGTAGTATTGTCAGGTGTTACGTCAGACCTGGACGTGGCAGGAACGATAATTAAACCGATCGTCTCGTTCCACCGGGAAATGGATGCTCGTTACGTGCACAGTGCATCCGACAAATTATCTCTTTACCAGTTGCAGGTGAAACAGCCGAGAAAAAGGCCTCGATAATGATCAAGTAGCAAGTCGAATAATTTCAAAATTACTATCGGTGCACTGTGGTTTCTTTAAGGCCTTACATACGTCTAGCAGCACCAAAAATGCGCTGAAAGAAATTTTTTTTTAGTAGGGATAACAATAGAAATTAATAAAAATAAATAGTACACGTTGTTTATTGGTATTTAAACTTTATAAAAAATTTTGTTTCACTTTATTTTTACAAAAATTACTATATAAAAAATCACGTGATCCACAACACTAAGAAAAAAAAGTTGCTCCACGGTCAGCATCATATCTCCAGTAAATGTTGATCGATCTGCAAAATTTAAAAAAATTCTTGTATAATAAAGTTATAGTTATAGTATGTCGAGCCGGAATTTTGAATTTCGAAAAATTTAGCAATTTATGGCAGTTTAAAAAAAAATATGCGTTTTAGGTCATAAATTTTACACTTTAATTATTTTTATAAACTTTTTAAATCAAAAATCCGGCTCGACATACTATAACTACAACTTTATTTTACAAGAATTTTTTTAAATTTTGCAGATCGATCAACATTTACTGGAGATATGATGCCGACCGTGGAGCAACTTTTTTTTCTTAGTGTTGTGGATCACGTGATTTTTATATAGTAATTTTTGTAAAAATAAAGTGAAATAAATTTTTTTATAAATTTTAAATACCTATAACCAATGTGTACTATTTATTTTTATTAATTTATATTGTTATCCCTACTAAAAGAAAATTTTCTTTTAGCGCATTTTTGGCGCTGCCAGACGTATGTAAGGCCTTAATTCCAGAAAACTTGCACAACCAACATCTCTTTATTAACAGCACTACTTTCATCGCTTCAATCTTTTAATAGAAACACATGCATTGAACTCGCAAACATCTCTGTGATAATCTATGACGACAGTCCAAGCACATACATGTGTGTGGGTACGTGTTCTGACCTAGAAGCCTATTAATAATTATCTTGTACCCACGTCCATTCTAAGCAGATTTGATGCCTTTCGCGTTAATAGCACGCGTAAATAATAGCGACACAGCTATTTCCCCGTACGTTTTGATAAGCTAATCATCGGCAGCCTCCGTAGTCGGCGGCACCAGCCACGCGTTTCCGGTTCTCCGCTCTCGTGGATACCATCCGCGGCGTACGATCTACCGATCTTCCTCGATCGTAACTAGCAATTACACACGTCGGGCCCGGGGTCGGGTAAAAACGATTTGCAACGCGGCTCGTTGCCGTAACGGCGACTATTTCTTTGCCGTCCGCGATCCTCTCGACGGACTCCTTGATGACTTTCTTGCGGCGTGGCGCAACACCTCGGCGTCCGTCGACGATGAAAAACCGCGCTCGCGCTAAAATTATTTCTCGCCGTCCTCTTTTGCATCGTCTTCCCGCGGTAATTTATGGGCGGCGGCCCGACCCCGTCGGCAATTATTTAGGAAATCGTGTCCTTTCAGGGAGCCCGATCCTCTTTTTCCCGCGACCAGCATTCCACCTTTACGCAACGCGAAGAGACGTCGCTTTTGATTAACGATAATACTGCAGTTTCGCCGGCCGCGGTACCTACTTTTTTTATCAGTACTTGGACACGCTCGTGTAACGCCGGCGATGCTGAATAGTCGGTTTATAGTCGCGGGGACTATTCTTAGCATCGTAATGAAATATTCAAGCGTTCGCAGCCGTTGTTTGCGCGATGAGGAATCTAAATAAGGCGCTAATCGATGCATCGTTGATGTCGAAACAGGTCTCGGAATATATTTCCATTTAGAGCGAATGATTCCTCTGGATTTATCGCATCTCACTCTGTAATTATTGTTTCTGAGTAAAGTGCGCCGCTACTTCCTGACTCCTGGACGGATCATTCGGTTCTCCTTGAAAATTCCACGGTTACCTGCACAATTTACCTGAAAATTCGCATCATCGAGATACCCGTGATCCGGTTAAGCGTTTTAACACTCTCGCGCATGCAGCGACACGCTCGCGTGGAAAACTGCCCCGCCAACTGCGGCGCAACGCAGCAATGACCGAGCGAAACGATTGTAGCTACACGACCTTCCTGCGTGCCGGCGATAATTACCGTTCCCAGCGTGAAAAGAACTGGTGTATTAGTCCATTATCCATCCGGCCAATTTGCCTCAACCGGTGCCACTTATTGTTAGACGAGGACTTTCTCCCCCGTGTGTCTATTTGCGTATAGGTTCGCGGCTGCTTTTTGCGCCGGCTTCATCGCGCCGCGCTGAGAAATGGAAAACGCGGTCAAAGTATAATTTGAATTTAATCGCGCAATTCGGGTCAATAGGAGTGGAACGTCACTCAGCGCGCATAACGTCATCAGCACGTACAATCGCGATTAATGAAGTAACGCCTCTTATCCGAGCGCGTATGAGCCAAGTGAAATTGCAAATCTCGGACTAAACGAGCCATCAGGAATTTCGTTGTTTCCGAAACGATCATCCCGACGAGATCCTTTCGATATCTCTTAGCAATTCGGACAGCGTCCAAAAAATGGCAACTCTATCTTCGAGGTGATCTTCGAGATAGTTTGACCGACGTTTCTATGCAATTAGGATAATTCTCTGAACAGTCGAATACACACGATGCTCCTCGGGACGCAGGTTTTGACGGTCGCACGCAATTGGGACAGCTTTCTAAATAATCGCGCGGTGACGTTTTATCGATACAATCGTTAAGAAACGCTGTCCGATATCCCTGCATAATCGGGATAATTTTCCAAATAACCGAACGAGGATCGATCGTCCGGAGGCATCGTTCTCAACATTCTCACGCACCCGGGACAACTTTCCCGGTAATCGACCACACATCTGTATTATAATCATCGCAAAGTACGGGTCAACGTTTCCACGTGCTTAGAACAATGTTCCGCCTGCAGAAGCATCGCGAAAGATTAGAGCGTATTATATTCGCCGTTGGCTTTCAAAAAGCCAAATAGTAATGGCCCGTTAAACGATAGTTCCTATTCATTCGAATCAATCCCCGCGATTAACCGAGCATGCCGATCCAACTAATCCAGCGTGTCGCAAAAAGCTCGCGTTGCAGCTCCTTATCTGGCCGTGCGATCGCGATAAAGTCACGCGCAGCGAAATGGCATCGTTCCAGGGAAACGATGGTCGCGACGATACGCAAGAAGCGGTTACCTCATGCAGGAAGTTCAAGGTGGAACTGGAAGTTGTCGCGCGGAGGTCGCGAAAGCACGTCGTAAAAGCCGCTGGCTCGTAAAGCGACTTTGTCAGCGGTGGTCCCAGGGGCCATCGTCCCGTCCGCATCCTCGCCGTCGGCCACGCCATTCGCCACTTCCGTCCCCTTGAATTTCGCCGTGCTGGGATCTACGCGCGGCTTAACACGCGCGCGAGGGAACGTGTGCCTTCGTAACGCTCGAGGAACGCCGGCCACGTAAATGAATGGAACCCGTTCACACAGAAAGAGGAAGAGAGACGGGGCCAGGGTGCCGAGAAGGAGGGACTCCAATGCCAAGGTTGCCCGCAATTACGTTCACGCAACTGAAACTGAGCGGTTGCTCGGATTCGACGTGATCCTGTCGTTCCCCTGTCCGCAACTTCGGCCTGAAGCCGGGAATCCACCGGAAAGCTAAGCTAAGCTATGCTATGCGATGCTATGTTTTAACGTAGCTTTTGGTGGAAACGGTTCCGTAAGAATGTATTGAAGCTAATTTTTTTTAAAACGTAGCATGGCATAGCATAGGCATAGCATAGCATAGCTTAGCTTTCCGGTGGATTCCCGGCTTAACCCTGTGGATGTTGTTTCCGTAGCTTCTTCGTAGTGCAAAGTCAAAGCCGGGAATCCACCGGAAAGCTAAGCTAAGCTATGCTATGCGATGCTATGTTTTAACGTAGCTTTTGCTGGAAACGGCTCCATAAGATTGTATTGCTAAAAGCCGGGAATCCACCGGAAAGCTAAGCTATGTTATGCGATGCTGTGCTATGCTATGCTATGCCATGCTACGTTTTAAAAAAAATTAGCTTCAATACTTTCTTATGGAACCGTTTCCACCAAAAGCTACGTTAAAACATAGCATCGCATAGCATAGCTTCGCATAGCATAGCTTAGCTTCCCAGTGGATTCCCGGCTTTAATGTAGGAGCCTCGTGGTTCACGACTGAACGTAGAAGGCACCGGTTCCGAAAAGTTGCGAAGCTTAGGTACTAACGGAGGTTCTTCACATTGCTACCCCGCCTTCGTTAGGGGAGACCGAGGCTGGTTGTCCCAAGGGGTAGGTTGACTAATTGTTAACCCTTAACTGGTATACTGTTTTTGGCAAACGTGACTGGTACCGTTAAGGAACTAGTTTCTGCTCAGTTTAGAGGGCTTCCCGCTTTAATATTTATTTTTAACCTAATCAAACTTTAAATCATAAACATTTTTTTATACTAAAAGATGAATTAATGTTTAAACTTTAAGGAAAAATTTTGAAAAATTGAAAATAAGTATAATTTAATTATTTATAAGGTACGGAATAATAAGGTGACTAGGAACTAGTTTTTGATCAATTAAAAATACATGGGGACTAATTTTTGATCGGGTCAGGAACTAGTTTTTGATCATCTGAAATACATGGGAACTAATTTTTTGATCAGGTTAGGAACTAGTTTTTGATCATCTAAAATACATGGGAACTAAATAATCTGATACTAATTAAAAAGAAAGTACCAAATAAACTTATTTTTAGTATTATACCATCTAAATTTAACTTTTTTATAATTTTATAATGGACTAACCTAATTTTTATTCAGGTGATCAAAAATTAGTTCCACAAGTAAAAAGTGGAACTAAATAATGATCATTGACTTTTAAAGTAAAATAATACATATAATACTAAAATTCTTGGGCTACATTGTAAAGTAAACTATTGTAAGCAAAATGTATGAAAATAACCTTTAATACCGCAACAACGAGCAAAGAAATCGACTGTGGCGTCGATGGTGATCTCTTACTTCGAGCAGTAAGAGATGGCGTTCAACAGGCACTTTCTTCAAGTGGGTTACCACCTTACACATTTATTTTCACGAAAACTAACAATACCAGCTGCTTTCACAGACAACACATATATTTTTGAATAATCAATTTTTATGTTAGTAATTATGTCAAACAATTATTTATTGACATAAACTTAAAAGAACGATTTATTTCATGAACTGATCAAAAATTAGTGCCTGATCAAGAACTAGTTCCTTAACGGTATACCGGGGTCGTGACAGACCCCAAATAAAAAAGGACACAGAAATTTATGAAGTCGACGCTAGATCAACCTCAATGAATATTTTGTTCTTAGGTAATGTATAAAATAATAGAAACGTAAAAAGTTAAACTATTATTATAAAATTAATTGGAAATTCAGTTTACAAACGTAGACAACCAACAATTTTGCAGCTAACTTTGCGTGCTCTTGGTCATGAGAGACCCCAGGATACCAGGTAAGGGTTAATAACTTTGCACCGACATATGTAGGTACGCTCTACCGCGGAAAGATTAACCGTAGAAAGAAGTCACTTCTACTATGCCATGCATATATGTCCGACCCCGCGATCGCACGTTTTATAACAGTTATCTGCGTTTGTCGAAAAATTCACTACGTACCTAAGTGAATATTTTTTCTTCAAGATTTTATATTTTCGCGCTCCATATAGTTACAATAGAATAAATGTTAAGGGACTATTTTAAAGTTTGTTCAGTAGACGATCTTTTGACATACGTAGTATTTTTGTTTATACATAAATAATTGAAGGTTATACAGATTATTTAAGACAAAATGATCGGTCAGGGCTGGTTGACTAATAACGTTAATAAGGTTTAAATTGTTATTTTGTTATTCAGAAAGCGATTTTTATTTTTTGTTTAAATTTCAATATGTTATAAATGCATTATAATTTATGTTTAAGTCGAAAACATTTTCAGTTTATTATTAAAATATGAAAGAAAGATAATTAATATTTTGTAATGAAACAACTCTGGTGACCTTGTGTTATTGTATTACCACTGAGATAAGTTGCCAATAACATTTTTTTAACTGATTGTAGGGCAGGGGTGCACAGGGAGCCGTTTTTAGCGCCTAGCTGCGAGCAACCCGCCTGTCCAGTTGCTAAGGTTAAAATCGGTGAGGAGAACTGCAGTAGTGTACGTGCATTTGGTATGACTTGAACCTAGCCATATATACTTACGCTACGAGCCTACGAGCACGCACGTACACTACTGCAGTTCTCCTCACCGATTCTAACCTTAGCGACGAGACAGGTGGGTTGCTCGCAGCTAGGCGCTAAAAACGGCTCCTTGTGCACCCCTGTTGTAGGGGAAGTAGGGGCAAAACCGGGACGTTAAGAATAAATGCTCATAACGTTGTCATTATTAATGTAAAAAAGAAATTGAAATTAGGATTCATTAGACTAAACTCTTCATTAAATAATACTATATATCCATTTTTTTAAATACAATAACAACTACAAAAAAATTACGATTTAAAATATGTCCGTTTTTACGGTTTTACCCCATGGCCTGGGTAAAACCGGATACCATACTAGAAACTGGCCCTAGCACCTATAACAACGGAATTCGTCCAATTCTTCAGTCCTCCTACCAGTGCAGCCTTCGTGAGTCCACTTACAACAAACTGTACACTGCACCCAACCTTCGTTCAATTTCGATGAACCATATGATTCTTCGACATAAATGCAAATGTCTTCACCGTTTTCATCACCACTGTTATCATCATCCTTCGGTATTTTGTTTAATTTTGTGGTTTTCTTTCTTTTTAGTTGTAGTCCTTTATTAAGATTTAGTTTTAAATTTGATAACATCCTCGTTTTTGTTGCTTTGTTCTACACATTTTGTCCAAAACCGGGTACCCGATTTTACCCCAGCTAGCATACAATTTTGTAAATATTACGAATTATCAACAATACCAGGGCGAAGTACAAACAAACTGTCTTAGTGATTTACACTTTAATATGCAACAATTAACATAATTCACACAAAAACGTATCTACCTCAGCACTGTCAAAAGGTTTCTTAACTATCGAAAATTAGATCAGAGCCTTCAAGAACACACAAGACGATATAACCTTAGTAAGCACGCGTGTAACACAATCATCTTTTGTTGACAAAATAAGACACATTGCGACAATATGTCGCTGCAACGACGCGGCAAAATTTAAGGCAGTTTAAAAAACAATAACACGTCCCGGTTTTACCCATGGAAGGTGTTAGAAAAACATTACAATACCTTAATTGTTGTCGCATTGAGTCAACTACAATAATTTAATCCGATAACCAAATATATGCCTTATCAAATATACTTATTCTCAACCGGTTTAATGATATTTCGTCTGCATAATTTATTAAAAATCAAACACTTAACTACGAGGTAATAAGAATCGTGCAATTAAAATAGAGAAGATGCAGGCGGCAACAAAACATCTACGCGGCAGCGTCGCAGAATGCGGATAATAGGAGGGCGGTAAATTTGATTTACCGCGGGACTTGGTCGCTGGCGTTCGCCAGTTTTCACGCAGTCAGTAGGTCAGAAATCCTCGCGGCGACATCAATACCGGCGCGTTCGGTGCGCGACATCCGCGTTCCCTGGCGCTTTCCATGCATATCCTTTTATCTAAGACCGAGGCCAGTCGAGGAGGCCACCGCGAACACATCCTCGCGCTCGGATTTAATGGGACGACGGGTGAATTCTAAATAGCCGGTAAAGCCTATTTAGAATCCAATTACCATCTGATAAATCAAGACGCGCGTTCGGCCGTCATTAACAGCGGCTTTTTCGCGCTTGATATCATTAGCATACAGTCGAGCCGGGGTAGAGAAAGGTGATCGAGCACGGCCACCGCTCCGATACTCGCCCCGTGTCCGTTTTTTTCCCCCCTGTCGCGCCGTAAATCAACATTATTTTCGCAATTACGCGCCGCTTGTCGAATTAATTCATCGTCACCGCTTTCACCGTAAGCACCGGAAGCGCGCGGCGGCGGCGCAACCCGGGCGACCTTGACTCGCCGCGAACTCCGATCGAACGTCGATTAATTAGTCGATCCTCGGAGCGAGCTTTAAGGTCCCCGAGCGTTTCGCGGGGGCCATCCGCCGGAGAAAAGCTGACGAGTTTATTGTGCGCGCGAGCGCGTGGGAAATCGACGCCGCCGGATGTTTCGTATTCAGTGTACCGTGCACCAGCTCCCTTATTATAACCGAGTGGTACGACTCGTTACTGCCTTATCCGGTCTACGGTCTACAGGTGGTTCCGCGGGGTTCGTTTACCTGTTCTCCACGGAGATGTTGCCACGGGTTGCCTAAAACTTTGCGCCACGACCCGTGTCCGTACAGCGCCGTTCATTAATTTCGACCCACGAGACCGCGCGGCGATTCCGAGTTCCGCCCTCGCGCACCGTCAGGTCCTGCTCCCTCGCGTCCGTTCCTCTTAGCCTTCGACTTGCGAGCCTTCGTTTACGGGACCGCTACCCTGTTGTCAGAGTTGGGCATTATTCGAATAAATTTTCTTCTTCTTCAAGTCCATGCAGAATATCCCACAGCAGGGTGCATGGTAATGATCCCAAGGGCATTTGGCGAAGCTATACGCAGCCAGATGTTCGTTACGGCGGATGAAGACGCAGGGGCTAGTCGAATTTCTCAAGGTGTACAATTTTATTTAGAAATTTCGAAACTGCGGAATTACGAAGAATCTCCCCGTACTTTGCTACCTCGTCTCAACGCGAACTAAACATTTCGCGCGATTGTCGCTCTTCGTGCTTCGAATATTCATATAGCCAGGGCGAAGTTTACGGTCTGCGGAGCAATTTCTTGAATAGCGCGGTAGACGCGTCGACGAGCGGTGTGAATGTTCTTATCGAGGGAAATCGTGAATGGGGGATGATGGCGAGAGATTGCCGCGGTCGCACAGTGAGTGGTGCATTCTCTGCCGCGTAGATATATCTGTTCTTTCTCAGGCTGAATCATCCGTTCGTCGTTTAATTCAGAGTTTAAGGGTGTGCTTCCGAAACAATGTGGCATTCTCAAGCGGCGTCAGGATATGCTTAATGAAACTCTGCTCGAACACGGGAGAAGATGTACGCGGCGGGCAACGCGCGAGTACAGGGTGATGCAAAATCGATCGTCTCTACTTTCCATTCATCCCACCAGCACGAAACGATTTCCCGAGGGCGTCTTGGTTTGCGGAAACAATCTCTCCAAAAGTTCCCCTTTCTTCGAGAACATTTTGCTCCCAGCATTCAGTGGCTGCAAGCCAACGTGGCATCTCCAAAAATTTCACTTCCCGAAAGAGATTCTGTTATCCTCCCACGGTCTCCTTAAGACTTCCTTAATCCTTCTTCTTTTCCCTGCCTTTCTACTTTTTTTTATTGTCTTAAACGTCTCGTCGAGTTAGGTAGTGGAGCAGCAGTTACGCTAAACACAGCCCATCCACCGTTATAATCTGTAATTGAAATGGCGCAATAAAGACATTCGTTATTATAAATAAGGAGGACACGTTCCCATGTGGATGAAACGAGACGATATCGAAGCGCCGTGGGGGCCACCGTGTGCACCGTGAACGAAACGATGCACGCCCGATAAATCCCGCTAATGCCGGCGATTAATCTCGGACGCGACCGGGCAGCCTGTCTTCCGGAATGGATACCGGCGTCACGAGAATCCGTTTCTTTTGCCCCGAAAGCCCAGGGCCCGAGTTTCCACGCTCTGTACAGCGGGCGAAATAACGCTGGCCTAGCTTTAACTTCGAGAGCGTCGCTGCCAGAGGCACGGGAACCTCCACCTTGGAAATGTACGATAAGGATTAAAGACGGTTCCTCGAACTTCGGACAGAGGACTTCTAATTGAATGTGAGAACCGCTACTTTGATGCACCCTGTAGCGTGGCCAGCGGTGAAAATTGCGGCGTCCAGATCTCACTCGAAAGGCCGCGCAGAATTTTCGAGCGCTCGTCGCTACGTGGGAATCGGCCGGCCACCTCTCGCGCGCCCCGCAACTCGTTAATCTCGTCGCAAACGAATCGCCGTGAAATTCGTCGAAAGTAAACGCCGATATTGCCGGCTGTGAGATACAGTCCGCTCGTACGGCGCAGCCGCCGCGAAAGTCGTCAAAGAATTATTAACGTCCGAGGCAGGTAGAACGCGTTCGATTCCCGGCGCACCGCTTTCTAAGCCCGGCCGAAGTTTAAAATTCGTCGGCTTCCGACGCAGAAACCTCCTCCGCCACCCGGAGGAGGCACGCTCGATCTCTCTTTCTCGGTTACAGGAGCGGGCAGCGCGAGCGCAATTACCGCGGCTGGGCCCGACGCTTATCGTGCAGCGATGCGACCTTTTCAAGGCGGTGAAACCCAGGAACGGCTGGGAGACCCAGATAACAGAGAGACGCGATGCAACAATTTCATGCGATGGAGAAAAACGAGCGTGATCGTGCTCGCCCGCTCGCGGTGAAAGGTCCGCGGCCGCTAATAGGAAACTCGCCACCAGCTGGAAACAACGAGAGTCCCACTGATTTTCCGTCGAAAGCCCTGCCTGGACGTCGGTTTCCGCCGATGATCGCGGCGAGGTACCCGACAATGGGGGGACATTCACGGCGTTCCTGCACCGTCACGTTGATTATCACGTGTTTTTCGGCTTCCGTCGTCGTCGTCGTCGCTGGCGCTGCGAGTTTACGTAATTACTTTCACTGCAGCGTCGTCGTTTGCCTTCGCTTCTTCTAACGGATCGAGCAACCACCCCGTTCGCGGCTTTCCTTTTGTCCGCGCGTCCGCTCGCGAAGCGTGTCGGTCGCGCGCCTGCCTCCTTCCGAATTGCTCGTTTTAACTGGCCGCTTAGGCCGGCCAGCCCGTTAACGTTTCTGTTACGATTGTCACTGGACTCGTTTTAATCGATTTCGCGCGCCGCGCCGCGCTGAAACAGATGTCCGATCGAGCTGTAACGTTTCGCGCGGCTACAACCACCGGGGACGTTGACGGCTGCTTAATAGATGCGCCGATGGAGGAATCTGTTAACGATCCACGCGTAGGTACGCTTCGGCGGAACGATTGAGTAATACCGAATCAATCATTCGTCTGTTTATGTTTCCATGGCTTTCCAACTGTCGGGCGCAACGCGGACAGTTATTAGCGCTTTTACTTTCAATCTTCCCCTGGCTACCACCGGTAGCGCATCAGTGCTGATGAAGATTCCCTCCCGTTGAATCAACACTTTTGACAGACAGTGCATTCCGATTCTGAATCCATCGAATAGGAGTTCCGATTCATTCCACCAGTGTGTTATCTGTGTAGATTCCGATCCTTTGGAAGATCAGAGGCCTCTCAGCAATCCCGCTCTCCCGGTTCGAGCTAGCTCTCTGAACTCTATCAGAGGCCAAATGTTCGCTCGGCACCCACTCACCTGCGAATTTTCAGCAAAGTAGGTGCGTAGCCTCGCGCCATGTCCCATCAGGGGGTTCCGATTCTAAATCCATCAAATAGGAGTTCCGATTCATTCCACCAGTGTGTTATCTGTGTAGATTCCGATCCTTTGGAAGATCAGAGGCCTCTCAGCAATCCCGCTCTCCCGGTTCGAGCTAGCTCTCTGAACTCTATCAGAGGCCAAATGTTCGCTCGGCTCCCACTCACCTGCGAATTTTCAGCAAAGTAGGTGCGTAGCCTCGCGCCATGTCCCATCAGGGGGTTCCGATTCTAAATCCATCAAATAAGAGTTCCGATTCATTCCACCAGTGTGTTATCTGTGTAGATTCCGATCCTTTGGAAGATCAGAGGCCTCTCAGCAATCCCGCTCTCCCGGTTCGAGCTAGCTCTCTGAACTCTATCAGAGGCCAAATGTTCGCTCGGCACCCACGCACCTGCGAATTTTCACCAAAGTAGGTGCGTAGCCTCGCGCCATGTCCCATCAGGGGGTTCCGATTCTAAATCCATCAAATAAGAGTTCCGATTCATTCCACCAGTGTGTTATCTGTGTAGATTCCGATCCTTTGGAAGATCAGAGGCCTCTCAGCAATCCCGCTCTCCCGGTTCGAGCTAGCTCTCTGAACTCTATCAGAGGCCAAATGTTCGCTCGGCACCCACGCACCTGCGAATTTTCACCAAAGTAGGTGCGTAACCTCGCGCCATGTCCCACCGGAGGGAGCACCCACGATCGGGGATAAGCGGAGAAGTCGCCAGAAAAGACTCGGCTCTCGTGGCTCGGCCGCGGAAGGTCACGAGGGGAGCGTGAGGAAAGTATCGGTGAAGGCGATCGCACCAATAAAGCATCGTTCGAACAGGGCACGTCCGTACGTTGGACCGGTACGGTGTTATCGGTGTAATCGGCCGCGCCACTTTCACTAATGTGCCGTTTTACAACGGACGAGTTACGCTCGTGTCGCCGTTACCCTCCTTCTGCCCCCTTTCCCAGATATGCACACCCACCGTGTAAAACGGTTAAGATCGATGCCCGCCGCTTTCCTAATATAAGGAGGCTGGCCAGCTATTGTAGAAATCGCGATGCCGCGATAAACCGCGCTCCCTGGGCGACGTGCGCAGTCCCGGTCGCGTTGGCGGCGGATTTAAATAAACTCGAAACGTATCGTGACAGTCAGTGGGACGCGGATGAAGGTGGATTTCTGGATTGAGGGTAAATTAACGGAAGATTCAGTGGCTCGCAGGTTTCTTCTTGGAGGAATCACGCTCGTTCTTCCAAATTCCGTTGGTATAGTGTCTGTTGGAGTGCTTTTCTATCTTCTTTATAGGAACGCAGTGAATAGGGTAACTATTAGTAACTCTTCAATTTAACGTCACGAACATTAAGGGGTTACACCACCTTGGCGCGCGAAAAATAGGTATAAAAATAAATTTTTTTTGACGCTGCCATTAAGTACATAAAATGATCTTTACTTTACACATATATATATAGTAGTTTTATGAACAATTTACAATATTAACGATTAAAAAAAATTAAAAATTGCGGAGATATAAGCCGATAAGTAGGACCCTCTTTTGAAAATCCTTGCTGATGGTGTACTTGATTTCTCTGTTAGGCATCGTCTAAAACATAAAAAATAAATTTTTTCTTATTTAAAAGGGTAATAGCTAAAATGTGATGTAGGTAAATTTTTTTAAAATTTTTTTGTAGAAATGACAGCTGTTTGAAAAAAAACTAGAATTTGCATCGAAATTTTGAGTTTAAAAAATTTATAACTTTCGAACATGGCACCCAATCACAAAAATCCTACGTCACATTTTAGCTATTATCCTTTTAAATAAGAAAAAAATTATTTTTTATGTTTTAGACGATGCCTAACAGAGAAATTAGGTACACCATCAGCAAGGATTTTCAAAAGAGGGTCCTACTTATCGGCTTATATCTCTGCCATTTTTTATTTTTTTTTAATCGTTAATATTGTAAATTATTCATAAAACTACTCTATATATATATATATATATATGTGTAAAATAAAGATCATTTTATATACTTAATGGCAACGTAAAAAAAAATTAATTTTTATACCTATTTTTCCGAGCGCCAAGGTGGTATAACCCCTTAAGGGGGTAGGTAACCCTCCAAATTTTCAAAAATTTGATTTTCGGATTTTTACATATTCCGTTAGCTAAATTCCAAAAATTGAAGGAATTATTGCCAGAAATTTACGAGCCTGCACACGGGATCGCATAACGACAAAACTGCATATCTATTCAACTTTAAACGTGACTTGATAACATAAAATCTCGAAAACCGATCCAACGATTTGAATGAAAATTTACCGGGGGGAGGAGCAAACTATTCCCCGCAATGTGTCGGGAGAACATTACTTCGTGTTTGGGGTAATTCACCTGTCCGGAATCGTGTTCACCATCAGACGGTGCATCGCGCACACGCTCTCACATTTATATTTATAACTTTTTTCCTGTAAATATATTTAAAATTTTCTTTTTGTGCATTAAAGGCAACGAAATGGCGATTAAAAATTAAAACCAAAATTAAGTCTGTATTCAGTTATTACTTCAGAATATGCGTTTGAAAAAGGGCCTGATTTTGGGCTGCTGAGGGTTCAATCTTTGGTATTTTTTTTATGAAGCATCTATACAACCTTTTCCGTCACAATTTGGTTCATATATTTATTCGTGTTTCAGTAATGTTTACAAATTGTATTAGAGAGAAATAACGAAAATCTATACCAGCGTAAGCGTTTGAACGCATTCGGTACAAAAAATGTCTTCCCATTGTGCCCGTGATTCCAGTTATTCTGTTCATCTGAATTAAGAGAACCAAAGTGATTCTTAATTAGAAAGATCGTGGCTATAGTCAGTAGCGATAGTAATTAAAAATCATGCTTTTCTCACTTTTTAGTCCGCGAAAGATACAAAAAAAACATGAAAAATCGATAGTCAAACTACAAAGTGCCTCCATTCTTTCGAATGGTCGATTTTTCTCTTTCATTCGATAGTTTCTTTTTCAGATGACTCGATGTGTGGGAGTTCTCTGCATCGGAAGACGATAGTAACACATTTCTTGGGTATCGAACGGCGAATATCGCCAATCGTTTCAGCTAACCAACGATTTCGAACGAAAGCACGAGTGGATGACTATTATCTACTGCGCGATTAAATGCTTAAATGCATACTAAATGCTGTATAATTACTACGACTTAAGTGCTCGATCCCTGAGCGATCAATGCACCGTGCAACTTCAATTATTATCTGCGAGAATGAAACGGAACATTCCTAATTACAACGTGCACCATTTACCCCAAGATGTCTCGTTAGCGACCGGGCTCGATGGGATTTCGCTGGGCCCGCGGCGCGTGTTTCTTTCGCCCGCGAGTCAATCATGGATTTTTCGAATAACTCGTGCGACTGGGTGTTCGAATGGCCGAGTCACCGTTAACGAGCAGCGTATTGCATAAATTTCTCGGTCGTACTCGCGGGACGTCTCTTCCATTATTCCCGTCAAACGCTTTAATGAGACGCCGCGGAATGCTTGGAATACGTTTAGCGATCGTATGCGAAACCTGTGCAGACACACCTTTCAAGTGGCATGCGCGGCTAGTCAAGGATAACGCCTACCGTGCTAAAATTAAATATCGTTGCACCTGTGGCGAGCTACGCGCAACACGTTTCAAACACACAATTCCATCGTCGAATCCTCGCGCGGACTCGATTTCGTCCTGCGAATCGGCCGCGCGATCAAGCAGGTCGATTTAGATTACGGGCCGTCACTTTCGCCCCCCATCGCTACAAATCACACGCCGAGCGAGTATCTTCGTTGGGCCGGGCTGGAATTTATCGTCGAATTCTGGCGAAAGTGCGTGGAACCTTTGATATCGGCGATGTGAAATTTCGCGAAAATAGCGACGGGAGAAGTAGGCCACCGAAAGGGGGCCGAGTTAATTAATTTTAAATAACCCCGGCGCAAATATTGTGAATTAAAAGTCGCCGAAGTACGAAGCAATTATTTCTGGTGCAAGAGATTTGATTGGAAGCCACGTCGATATCTTCTTCGGGGGGCTGTTATGTAAGGTCATTAAGTTTCGAAAGAATTTTATTGCCGTGCAGTCGAGTGAAACGAATTAAATTACTTTCTTATGACCGGTGTCTCTGCAACGAAGATTGCAATTTTATCAGGGTAACGCGTGCTTCGTCGGAACGTCGCCGACGACTTTATCGTGAAATTCTTATTACGAGACATCAGATCCCTCCGAGCACCGAGATGTCTGTATCGAGACCTACGAGTCAGAGATTGCTGGCGTTGGGTTCCTCGAATTCTGGGACGTCAGTAGGGAGGCACCGCGGTCCGAATTTCGGAGTCGGTGGTCGTCGATTTTGTGCTTCGCGAGGGCAGTGGTCCTTCCAAAATTTCCAGAGATTTCAATAACGTTTCCTTAGTTGAAAATGTGTCATTATATGCGAAATCCTTATTCGCTTCGAATAAACTTTTATTCCCAATAAACATTCGCGCGAACAATGCCCAACTCTGATTACAACGTTGCCTGCCGAAAATAATGGCAAAACTGTGGCAGTGGGAAATATTCCTTCAGTCGTGTGTTCAAGATTAGAGATTGCAAATTTACCGAATTTTTCAATTACCGGTAATTCGGTAAAATTTGCAATCAAAACGGGTTTACCGGTAAATTACCGGTATATTTTTAAGATATTGAAAATATAAGAGTAAACATTACAAAATTTTTTTTTTAACTCTAATCGAACATTATAAAAACTATATGCAAATGAAACTATTCTGAACATAAAATATAAAATGATATAACACAAAATAGATATATTTGTATAACTAGTAGCAATACTTATTAATATGGATCTTCACCACGAAAACAATGAAAAGAATTTTAACTTACATACATAATTAAATATTTTTTATTTAACAATTCATTTGAACAAATAACCGCGAAAAACATAATTTGTCTAAACTTTGGTCTCCTGATCGCGACTTAATTTTTTTATCAGAAATAATCCAGCCACGGATAAAGCACTCTCTGATTCTACACTTGTTGGTCGGGTAGTCATTAAAAAATCATATACTTTCTCCTTACTTTTTCTACTTGAAAATACGTCCATTATTTTTATGACTTGATTCAGATTTTTTATTTTCTTTTGGATCAGAGTTCGTTCTTCATGAGATACTTCGGTTTCCGTCTTTATTAGTAATTGAAGTTTTTTTTCACTGATAACGTAGTAGATTTCGACGGAATTAATGAACGCATATACGCGCGATATTGCTAAACGTAATTTATCGAATTACCGGTAAAGATTCGACGAATTACCGGTAAAAATTTGAGGATATTTCTCGCGATTTACCGGTATTGCAATCCCTATTGGGAGTAGAACATTAGTATGCGACACTAGCGGTCAGTGCGCGAACTAGTAGTAATGGCCGACGCAAGTATACTATTTATTGCGGTCTACCTATCAATTTTCACAGTATCGACGAACTGTATGGAGAAAAAATGTTGTATAACAAATTGTAACACTACAGAGAACAATAATCTCAATTTAAGTTTTCGTAAAAGTGCGAGAAACTGAGGCAAATAAAATTGTCCACATTACATACTATTACATATTCCAAAAATGGGTCTAACTGTATTGTTAACATTTTTACTGTAAGAAATAACTGTGAAATAAATTTTATACTGCTAGATCCATATAAACATATAGTAAAAGGTATACTTGCGTCGACCATATTTGTTTTGTCACACTAGCGCCACCGTTCCCGCGGTGGTAGATTCGTTTGCCAATTCAAGATTGTCAAAACGAGTCAGAAACGATATCAGCTGATTGTACCGACCAGAGCTGTTCCGAGACTCGAAACGTTCGAGTAGCTTGAAGTTCGCACCGAGCGGGACTCGGTTTTTCGCTTAGAGCATATAGATATGGAGGTCTCATTGAGAGCTTGAAACTGTCCGGAACATGGTGCGAGAGAGAAAGACATGTGCGAGCGAGAGAAGTATAGAGGGACCTCTCGACCATAATGCGCATGCGTCGATATCGTGCGAAAGAGAAAAAGACATGTGCGAGCGAGATATATACTTCTCTCTCTCGCACCAGTTCACACATGTCTTTCTCTCTCGCGTGATGTTGCGCACAATTTCGAGGCAGTCAAACTTAGGCAATGAGACCTCCATGTATATATGCTCTAAGGTTTTTCGAGCCGAGCCGAGACCCGAACGGTTTCGGGTAGCTCGATTTTTTCGAGCAGCTTGAATGTGTTTCGGGTAGCTTTATTTTTTCGGGTAACTCGAATGTTTCGAGCCGCCCGAATATATTTTAGGTAGTCGACTGTATGGTGCAGTGTGACAGCTTGATGTAGCTGGAACATTTTGTAGGCACCGAATATAAATTTAGGTGTATAATATATATTATACATAATACCTAAAATATATTCGGGCGGCTCGAAACATTCGAGTTACCCGAAAAAATCGAGCTACCCGAAACACATTCAAGCTGCTCGAAAAAATCGAGCTACCCGAATCCGTTCGGGTCTCGGCTCGATTGTTTCGAGTCTCGAAGCAGCTCTAGTACCGACTCGACCTGACGCTCGCGTCACTCTGTTGCTTCCCCTTCTTCTCCTCTGTAGATCCTTGTCTGTCCTCTGGCGTTCCTTCTCTCTCTACTTCCTCGAATCCTTCTTTCCCTGACCTCTCATTTTCAAAACTGAGTCTCAGCTCGACCGTCGAGCAAACAGAATAAATCAGAACTCGTATAAATTCTAATCGCTTTATTTCGACCTCCACCTCTAAACTCTAACACGTGGATGTTTTATGGATGATCCGCTGTATAGAGAGCGATCGAAAGGATCACGGACGAAATGATGTCCGTGAGGCTCTTTTCTAATCCGCCTGGTACTAGGCGCTGCGATCTGCACACCGATACCATACATCCTCGTCACTTTTATCATACCGAGTAATTACGAGGTAAACGCGAAACTGTGGGCGGGAAAGTTGTTTGCTGCTCGCGCTTGTCCCCGTAGAAAGGTGATTTCATTTTTGACTGAACCACGATTAATATCGGCCAGTCGTTCAACTACGCGGCCGCGCTATCGCACGGTATAACAATACGCGTTAACTTTCATCGTTTCCATATACGATGAGGCAATTTATAGTATCGTTGCTTGGCCATGTGGAAAAAGATCCTCGTCCTCTGTGACAGCGTAGGGATAAAGAGTACTGTGGTTGGCCACCTGACAGTAATTGGCCTTATTTTGAGAAATAAATGAATGTAAAGAAATACCAATGTTATGTCTTTTTTTAATGAACATATTCATATTCCTTGTACTTTCTTGCTTCGGATGTAATCAATATTTCTCCACTCATTATATACTGTGATTATATATAAAAACAAATACGATGACTCGGCTTTGAAACTTGGAAATTACAGCCATTTAATCAAAAAACCATAAGAGTACAGTTGAAAGTTTGCGAATAGTTTAATGTATTTATGATGTGTATATTTCTCATATTCGATGTATATCGATAAATAAAACTTAAAACTTTATAAAAGAATTATTGATTTGTTAAAATTATACATATTTATGAAAAATACCGGGGGCCAACAACTGTCATATGAATAATGTTGAATGACAGTAATTGGCCGGGCGGCCAGTGACTTTTTTTAACCGTGTTAATGGTGAAACAGTAATTATCCCCCTGTTAAAAATAGAAACAAACACAACAAATACATACATAATAAAATATATCCATTTTTATTGTATAATTTTAATCTTATTTCTATCACCAAATCAGGTAACATTTTATTTTAGGTTATATTATGTATCCAATAACGGCCAATCACTGTCGAACCGATTGGTCAATTACTGTCTTGAACATGCCAATAACTATATTTCTTCGTAGGAAACACATTTTTTTGTATATTTTCATACATTCTTGATTTTTTTTATAAACTCTATTTATTTTTAGATTATTAGGGATTTTCGTACTTATTTATATTGATTTCCATTTCAAATTTACTAAATCCACATTTATAATTCATTGTTTATATGACACACTTGCTTAAGTGGCCAACCATTGTACTCTTTACCCTAGCAACAAAACGCCTCGATGCAATTGTATAATCACTTTTGCCTTAATCTTTAGCGGCCCGACGTACCTACCCTTTTTATTCCATTGCGCGACGCGATATCTTTAAAGAGACTTAAATAACTTGAAAATCAAAAATTAAAACTACAACGGACCATCGATCGAATCTGCAATCTCCCTTTCGTTCTCTGTTACTTTTAAACGTCGCCAGAATGTTCGGCGATCGCGTACCTTCCGGCGCATCAACGTCACGGTTAATCCCTGTCGGTGGCGAACGCGTTAATAAACAATTTAACAGGGACCGTGCAATTATACGACTCCCCTGTTGCACGGAAAGGGCAACGCGCCGAGAGGTGAGCATCGAGAAAGCAATATCGGCACCGTGTAATTACGCTTCTTTACCCGAGATCTTTTCCCAATGTGACGAAAGTCAAGACGAGTGGGGAAATCGGGGACTGTGCAATAATTATCGCGAAATAATGCCGCAAAGCAGGAAGAGCACCGCGAGGGCGAGGCTATCCTTCTTTGTCGGGGGAGAGGAGAAACTGTACGAGGGGGCACAGAGGGGCGAGAAAGAATCCTCTGGATGGGGTCGCGCGAGAAAACGCTTCGGCGAGAAGGTTATGTCATTGCAAAAACAGCGATCGAGGAGGAAGTGCGATTGGTATGCAAATATTGCGTGACGCGACGCGCCGTGGTTGCGTAATGTCACTTAACGTCCTTTGATTTTATATATGGTTATCGTAACACTCGAGGGGCGTCGCGATGAAATTTACAGTGCGATCGATTCGTAACCTGCGGTTACCGCTGCAGTTCGTGCTTTCGGAGTTGGCTAACTTGGCGGTGAACTGCGGCGAAATTTTCCTCGATCTTATTACCATAGTGCTCTGATTCGTAAGTCATATTCCACACCTAGGGTAGACCGGGGGCGATAGTAACAGGGTGGCGATTGTAACACGTTAAATATCTCAAAACATATGATTGATATTAACACAAATTTTGCATATATGATGAAGAATGACATTTCGAATACATACATCAATACAATAGACATGTATAACGAAGAAAATAACTTTTCGATACCCTAAAGTAACTTTTTCTTATTGACTTAAAATTGTAATATAAATACTCCCTCTGCAAGTACGTGTTCTTTCTTTTTTTTAATATTTAATCTGGCCATTTTGAAAGTAATCCTGATCGTTACTTATCACTTCTAAGTCTCTCGTTAATAAAAATTTATAATTTAAGTTGAAAACCTGGTCGGGGGTGATTGTAACATCGGCAGTCGGGGTCGGTTGTACCACGGCAGAACCGAATAGTGACAAAGAAGATTAATAATATTGTCTTGATTGCATGGAGTCCTATAGCACAGCACAAGCAAACCAAATGAAAAATGGGTGCAATGTACTGAATGTAAGGATCGACCACATTAAGAATGCACCAGCCGAAACGTTTTCTATTTCTGCCACAATTGCGACACCGCATAATTGGTTTTAAATTTTACTTTTTTCATTTATTATTATAATTAAAATCAATAAATATTTTAATGTTGTAAAGTTAAATTTGACCCGGGGTCAGGGACGGTTGTAACACTTTACACGCTTCTCATTTTTTATTAATAACTTGGATATTACTCAACATACAGCGAAACTGTTGTGGCTCAAGTAATGTCAAATAAGTAAGTAACATTTCCGTATAAGAGTTTTTATTGTACATGTAACAGTTCCTGCGTAATCGTATTCCAAAATCAAAGTGTTACTACCGCCCCCGGTCTACCCTATTTACCATTCCGCTAAATTCGCCGGTTCATTTCCCTATGCTGCATCTCGTCTCTATAATCTTCTTCCCGGTGCTATCTGTTCACTACCCACTCTTCAAAAATCCCACCAAATTACTTCTTCTCAATCATCCTCACAATCATAACCTAGGACTAACCGGACTGATGTGATCTACCGCTGAATACCTATAACGTCTTATTTTTCTACTCTACCCCCTGTTCTTTCTTCTTTTTCCCATTCTGTTTCGAGTCAGGCATAACATCAGCTACGCTGAGCCTCGCCCGTTCCGTTAATTAGTTGCCACACTAATTGTTATTGCTTCTGTATCTTGTGTGGAATAAAGGCGATTTATTATTATCATTATATTGAGTCACAGCTTATCTATACTCCAATTGACACACCATTCCAATTGATTCCATTCAAACACGTTTAATTTCAATAAGGATTCAGTTAGCCGCTTACACGCCCACTAATTCCCACGTTCTCCGCACAATACCCTCGTAATCTCGAATTAAGAAACATCGACTCGTCTGTTGTATCGACAGCCACGCTAGAGAAAGATGAAGCTGCGGGAGTCTAGCTGAAATTCCAGGAGAGTCGTCTTTAATCAGCAGCGTCGATCCAGCAGGCAGAAGTTCGTGGTTGAAAAACTATTCCGTCTGCCGCAACATTTCGCGCCTTTCTCCCCGGCAGTTTCATGGGAACGGGCGAGATGTGTAACATCAGGAGAGTAACCGGAGGTTTTCCTTGAACTTGACTCTCTGCGATAGTCGCCATCATTGGTGACTCGCGTTAGGAGCTGCGCTTAGATGACTGTGCGTTTCAATCTCGCGTGTATCCAGTATAGAAGAAAGATACGGGTGTGCGTGATTACACAAAGCATACTTGGATAATTATACAGTGATCTCGTTAAGTCTAACACTATTTAACTTAGGTGTTTAAAATCTATGCAGAATGCATCCTTGGAGTCTCTTGGTTCTCGGGAATCGAATGGTCGAAAGATTTCATCCTCCGCTGCCGAAACGACCTCACTCACTATATTCCTTCCACCCACGATACCTAAGGTCACGATCGAGGAAGGGAGGAGCCCCGATGTAGGCGGACGTCGCGAGAAAGAATCGATGGTTGCGAAAGCGGAGGAGGCTGGGATCCTCGTAACCTCGACCAGAATCGCACTCACCACGGATTGCAACGTTGTTTTAATGAAACAATGCCGTGCTTTCATGCGTTGTCGCGGGGGACGGGGACAGGAGCGATGACACACAACGTCAGGCCTGCGTCTTTATGCGCCGCGGTCGCCTTTTGCCTCTCGCTGCGAAACGGAAATGCGACTCCTCCGATTCAGCTCCGACCCTTTGCGATTGCATTGTTGAACGAAGTGGTTGTCCCACTTCGTTGCATTCAGTCGCCAACAGAAGTTCCTCGTAATTGCGTTTGCTTGAGATGAGACGGCGTTAAGTAAGTGGGAGGATGAGGGGGGATATTACGAGTGTCAAAAGGGAGAAATCCTGCAACCTTAAAGCTTTTTATTGAATACCTGCAGGATGTCCCTAGATTGAAGGACAAGTCGACTCGTGCAAATTCTATATACCAAGAGAAGTTCAATGTGTCTTTAGTATTCGGCAATCTTTGGAGTTCAGAATTATTAATAGGAGCGGATTTGGAGGTTTGGCGCATCTAAGTCTAACAAACGTCCCTTTCCGTGAAAGGCCATCGAACATTTTAATTTGAAAGAGTCGAGTCAATTTTAATATTTCAACAGACAATTCTAATATTTACGATTTCAATATGACAGCTCATTGCATGAAAAAAGAAGTGAACTGTTTAAAGATGTCTCAAGCTTCCGCATTTAACGATTACCCTTCACTCTCGGTGTTAGAGAAAACGGACATTTTATTTAAAAAATAAAAAGTTAGAGTCAAAAACATGTTATCTTTATCAATTTCTTTCGTCCAAATCCGCTCCTGATTATTAACTGATTGAAGTAAGTTATTCAAAGGTGGTGGAAACTCCAGCAAAACTTTTGGATCAGTATTTGCGCGCCCTCTAAGCTACGAAAGATTCTGTTTGAACTAAAATTCAATATGGCGGCTCATGCCGGAAAAATTAAATACACTCAGAATCTGCGTACTGTAATATGTAGAATAAGAAATACATTTGTTGACATGTAAGTACTTAAGAAGATTTGGATAATGCCAACAAATGTATCTCTTACCCTACATTTTGTATAAGATACTTAATTGTAAAAAATACAAGTAGAGGTAAGGATTAGTGAGTGGCTCAGATTTTTCTTTGAAAATTGTACCTTGTATTCAGTTTAAGAGTTTGTTTAAACGCTAAAGTGTTAAGTAATTATATTAATTACTTATATTACATTGTGTATGTATGTACATATATATTCCTTCGTACGCGATCTCCATATACATGGTGTTCCCCTACTTATGGTCAATACATTGGGGCCGTAGAGCTGTTCGGGTACTCGAATAAAACGAGCCGGGTAGCTCGATTTTTTCGGGTAACTCAAATGTTGCGAGCCGCCCGAATATATTTTAGGTATTGTGTATAATATATATTATACATCTAAATTTATATGCGGTGCCTACAAAATGTTCCAGCTACATCAAGCTGTCACACTGCACCATACAGTCGACTACCTAAAATATATTCGGGCGGCTCGAAACATTCGAGTTACCCGAAAAAATCGAGCTACCCGAAACATTCGGGTTACCCGAAACCGTTCGGGTCTCGGCTCGGCTCGAAAAACCGAGTCCCCCTCGGTGCGAACTTCAAGCTACTCGAATGTTTCGAGTCTCGAAACAGCTCTAACCCGAACAGCCCTAATTGCGGGATCCTGCTGATCACCTAGAATTCAATATTAATTGCGGTACAGCATCGTCTTGTAATATTTGGCGAATGCGTGTAATTTTGTAGGCACTTACAGGAAAGTGTAGCTGACAAACTCTGTAGTTGTGCAATTCATTAGATGTAGGACCATCCAGGTTCGGATTATTAATTGCCTGCAACTATTGTTCACTCGTTATCATGTTGTTAGGGAAGCTGTGTCTCTTTATATTGCTGTTCCAAGTACAATTTCCTCTCCGTCCTCTCCCTGCAGCTAATAAAATTAATTTTTGTGTCTTTTAATACCTATTAACCAGTGCATTCCAAGAATACAAGTTTTAAGTTTAGGAAATCATTTTTAACCTTTTTTTTTTACAGTAAATTGAAAGTTTTTGATAATAGAATTTATAACCTAAAAATTCAAAAAACATCACGAATATTCAAATAAACAAGTGTCTCAAATGTAACTCAAACCGTACATAACACTTTCTTACCTGTCACCCTCTTTGCCGTTGCTCCATTCTTCTGCACATTCATTTTAAGTTATTAAACAGTAAACACTAGCGTTTCACTCACGTCACACTTGGGTTCACTTATAAAACAGTATAAGTCTCAGCCGATCGTGTTTGTACAGACACAAACACAACTATATGTGGCGACCAGTTCACGACCACGCCTCTACAGGCAAAAGAATCAACTACGCAAGTCGCTGCAGCGCCATAGACTTCTTCGATACACGGAAACTGCATGTTTCGCCTTAGCCCATAATTTACCCCAGAAACAGTGTAACAGCGTGGGCTTAGATTTAATTTGAATCCTCCTCATTCATTCCCACTAAAAGAATTCTGCTTTATCACCCGCGTAACGCGTTCCCATCGTAAGCATCGATCCAACGATTAAGAATTACCTCCACGTATCCATAATTCTTCCCGCAACTGGGAGTAATTGGACGTTGAGGCGTTAGTTTCCACGGTGGATCGTGAACGGCCAGATTCTAAATAAGATATTAAAATGTTAATCGCGCGGAAGCGGCCGCGCTAAAGAGCCGTCATAGGATGGTATAGTTGTCGGACGCGCGTTCGCGGACGGTAAACGTGCACACAGACAGAGACGTCTAATTACACGCGCGCGCGAGATCGCGGAGCGTATACAGACAGCAATTTACCAGTATAAATTACACCTGCTGCGGTTAATTTTACCGGTTTAAACGGCCGCTCGCGCTATCTTTTTCCCGGCGCGGAGCGACCGCAGCGCCACCCTGCCGCTTCTAATGCCGCGAAATATCGTTTTTGCGCGTTTAACGCCCTGTCGGCGCGTTTGTTTGCGTTACTCGAACCATGCCTAACTGGGAATAATGGGGACGTTTAATCAAACTCTCGACGGAGCCTCCGCGGGGACCTCGGGCTTCCCTTTCGTTGCGAAAATTGCGCCGTCGATCACCGGTGGCGAGATCACGCAACTTACCATTGCTGTTCATAGTTTCGACGAGTGTCGGCGTGTAAAGGAAACGATTTACAAAGAGCCTCGGTGCGTGCACGCGCGACGAAAGCGTGGAAACAATTAAAGTGCGCACGATCGTGGAGGCTGGTTCGCGAGGTAACGCGTGGTGGCACGAAAAATACGTGAGAACGGTGGAGTGCGACGAGAGCACGCGATCCCATAACAAAAGGAGTCTCTTGCCGAGCTCTCGGGTGAAAGTTTCACCGTCGTGAAAATGATACGGGCCCGCGGGGCGGTGGAGGGAGCGCGGCAGGCCATTAATTCTCGTGGACCAGCCGAAACGAAGAGTCATTCTGAAAATCCGGCATGGATTATCGAGAGTTTGCGGGGCCGAATCTGTGCTTGCGCAGGTCCCTAGATGGGAGGTATATAATTCACCGAGCAGCGGGCGTTCCGCGCGGGGAAATTAATTACGAGTTACTTGGGGTGGTCTTTAACCTTGGCTCATGGTCGAAGAGTTGGTTAACGATGATAATTGCGAGGCGGAGGATTTGTTTCGTACTTGTGGCTAAAACTGCTGTTGGAAATTAGAGTATTCTATTCGCATGAGACACTTATACTGCTGGAGACTATTTATTCGATCTGGCGAAAAGTTAAAAGGGATTCATGTAAAGTGATGGCATTGTTTTAAATTATCAATTATTAGTTAGGCGAAGATGGCGTATTTCAGATCACATTACTATTCAAAGCGACTAACTTTATCGTCGAAAAATGTGTAACGATAAATTAGCCCTCGTTTTAAGTTTTCTAAAGTTGTATGTAAATGTGGTGTATTCAAATTCTTTTCTTTATCTTATTTACTGCTTACAGAATTTTCAAGAAGATTGTAGGGTGACTGCACCTAATATCGCCCATCGTTATATCTCGCAAAGTAGGGGAGACCGGGGCTAGTAGGCCAGTTTTTCAGTGTTTGATTTTTAATTAATTATGTGGACGAAATATCATTAAACCGGTTAGTATATTTGATAAGGCATACATTTGGCTATCTGATTAAATTATTAAAGTTGACTTAATGTGACAACAATTAAGGTATTTTAATGCTCTAACACCTTCCATGCTGGTCAACCAGCCCCATGATCGGGGTTGGTAGACTTACAGTATGGGGTAGGTTGACTATAGGTACAATCAGTTAAGAAAATGTTCTTAGCAATTCTCAGTTGTAACAAAGTAATACAATCTCACAACAGTTGTTTCTTTATAAAATGTTAATTACCTTTCGTTTATTTTTTAATAATAAACTGAACATTTTTTCAAATTAATCATAAATTATAATGTATTTATAACATAATGAAATTTAAATAAAAAATAAGAATCGCTTTCTGAATAACAAAATAACCATTTAAACCTTATTAACGTTATTAGTCAACCAGCTCCGAACGATCATTTTGACTTTAATAATCTATATAACCTTCAATTATTTATGTATAAACAAAAATACTACGTGAATAGATCGTCTAATAAACAAACTTTAAAATAGTCTCTTAACATTTATTCTATTGTAACTATATAGGGCGTGAAAACATAAAATCTTGAAGTAAACAAATTTACGTACGTAGTCAATTTTCCGATAAAAGCTGATAACTGTAAAAAAACGTGTGATCGCAGGGTCGGGCATTAATGCATGGCATAGTAG
This sequence comes from Andrena haemorrhoa, assembly GCA_910592295.1. NCBI lineage: Eukaryota > Metazoa > Arthropoda > Insecta > Hymenoptera > Andrenidae > Andrena > Andrena haemorrhoa. The sequence goes on from OU342943.1 coordinate 20,871,454, forward strand.
AAGTCCCTTCTTTCTACAGTAAATCTTTCCACAGTAGAGCATATGTCGATGCAAAGTTATTAACAATTAGTCAACCTACCCCTTGTGACAACCAGCCCCGGTCTCCCCTAAGCACTAAAATTTATCGGTTATGCACTGAATTAGTACCTAACCATATGTAGGAAGACATACTATAATTGCAGCGTGATGTGATTAACAATTACAGAAAGGAAAGTATTTTAGTGAATCTTAATTTATTGGACTACCACAATTTCACATCACATTCGGAGAAGGTGAGTCTAATAATTCTGTGAATGCAAGAATATCTACTAGAAATGCCTAATTAATGATGTACTTAAGAAGTGAAATCGACTCAAATATTTTTCATAATGCAAATCCTAGCGTTTTTCTTTTAGCAGTAAGTATGCGTGTCCTCAATACCGCCTACCGGAGAACAATGGTTTCGATGTAATGTTTGTTACAGGTGGTATCACGAAATGTGCGGAGCAACCGAAATAAACTTTATATGTGCAATATGTAGATCCGAACGTAAAATATAGAATATTTAAAAAATCCTATTTCTATATTTTTGTAATAAAAATAAAATCAAAGATGGATAAAAAAAACATTTATAGAGCAAGAAATAATAAAAGCACACGTGAAAATGACTTTAAAAACTCATATATACATGAATTAATCAATATTCCTTGAGTAGGCGATATTAGGTACACTTTTTTCAGGACCGGCTTTTTGCATGCCTTACGTTTTTGAATTCCTAATTAAAAATTTGTAGGTTTCAACGATTCTAACTTATGCTACAGGAAAGATGAATAATTTCTCCTTACTTTGAAACAAATTGCATGCAAAAATAACAATTATTATTCAATTCACAGCGATTTAACTTTTGTTAGGAGACATTAGGTACGGTCACCCTACACATATGCCTTTTCTTCGGCATTTATTTTCAATTAATGTATACATAAGCATATATTCGGCAAAAAATAGTGTCGAGCAGTATAACCAGTTCGAAAGTTCATAATATAAAGGAACAGTAATTCAGACACCGTTGTAACGTCAAACGTCAACCCCTAGTGAACAAACAAGTGTCGAAATGCCACTGCAATTCGGAGACCCTCGATTGAAAGATAAGCAGGTGCAAGTGCTCGGGACGCGAAAGCAGCTATAACCGTACGTCACTCTACCAGCGCGCGTTAAATTCCAGAGTTCGCGGGTAGAAAGGGAGGAATTCTCTCTCGGGACAAAACACGTCTCTCCGAGAGCCTCCGTAGGTGTCGGTGTCAAAGAAGCAACGCAGGCTCCGGCGTTTCTCACGCCACAGCCTCCGATCGCAATCCATCCGGAAGGTAAAGGATAGAACGGGAGCCCGGAGTCACCTTGGCGGCGCTTAGAAATCCGAGAAACGGCTCCAAGGTGAGAGACGGCAACGCGCGCGGTTCTATGGAAATGCGAGGCGGCAGTTTCGTCGACGCGGCGACCGTGTTTCTGGCGTTTGCATGTCGATTTTTCCGTCGACGGGCAAACAGACGGCGATCCAAAGGAAGGTTCGTTGATACACGGCCAGGGGGTGAGACCTCGGCGAATATCGGCGGATTCGTCGGGCGTCGGCCATCGTTGGCTTCTTACCTGCGTATCTGCGCCACTGTGCGCCCGATGGAACGCGTGGGCTAACACTTGTTGCGTCGCGAGATATCGGTATACCAGCAGCCATTGTGCCCAGGGGCTACCTTCACCCATTTTAGCGCCACCTACATGATATTACGCACCGCGGTTCGACGCGTTCGCACACCCATAACGGCTGGCGACACGTTCCACCGCTGAATTACGCCTGTGCAGGCTAACCCGCGCGGTGACTCAGCCCGCGCGAGGACCTTTTTCGAGCGGCCCGGCGTCTCGGCCACCTCGCAAGGACCATTTCTGACCGTCGGCGTCGGGGTCGGCGAACCCGAATCACGACCGGTGCGTGACCGTACTTTCGAGACCAGCAGACGTGGTCGTCTGGGAATCGTGCCGGCGAATCGGACGCTGAGGAGTCGGGGCAGGAGTCGGAGCTCGCGCATCATTCGCATGGGATTCCTGATCGATTTGACTTTCCTTTGTTCGGTCTACTACCTAGTCCACACGCTCGTGGAGCAACTCGCATTGCCCTTCGTTCCCTCAAGCTCTTACTTCGCTTACCCGTATTATACAAGTCCGAGGGCTGCTTCTCTCTGAAGCAATTAGTTTCCGAAAGTACGAGCTTACTTAGCGGACCAACGCAATCTTTCGCTGTTATGCAGCTCGGTCGACCCTACCATCTCGGCAAACTCGATAATTATGCTTGTTGGCCACGCGTGGTAATTAAATCGCAACCTTACAAGGCCAGATTGCCGCGGCACATCGCGTCCCTCTTTCCGCGGAGCGTTTGTTTAACGATAAATCTCGGCGGCGCGTGTACGCGGAGCGGCGCGGCGTGTAACGTGGGTAGTGAAATGAATTGCGGTTAACAATCACGCCATTATCTGGTAATGTCCACGCTTATATTTATTCGGCTGGTTCGGAGTGGTGGGGAAAGAAAGAAGGTGGCGCGGCGATTGCCGTGGGCCGCGGAGATAAACTGCCGGACGAAAATAGAGTCGCCGTGGATACACCTGGATTACCATTAGCGGCGAGACGCTCTATAAATAAGTGGCCGCGCTGCGCTACGAGCCGCTGCGCGCTGCGGCCAGGCTAATTTGTCACTTCCCGCGAAATTCCGCGGCCCCTCTTTTATCGGGGGGCAGGCGGGGGTCTCGTTCGCCGTGTTTTCGTGCGCGGTATCGCGACAGCGAAAATAAAGAACGTCCCCCCTCGGACAGGGCGCGCGACACCGGCCGACAACTTTCGCGAATGTGCTCGCGCCACTCCCAGCGACTTCGCCTCTCAGCCTTTTGTCGCAGCTGATCCCCAGCTTGTGCTCCAACTTCGATAATCCCCGCGACGCACGGCAATGGGACGAGAATGGGTGCTGCATCTTCACCTTACGACGCGCACCTTTCTTGCATCGTGCTGAATATTCTTTTCTTCCAACTTTTAATTGATCTTTATCGGCAAGAAAATCGTGCCTTTCAAAGCGTTTAGCCACTGAACGTGACGACGAGATCACTTACGCAAGCGATGTTAAATAATCTATCGCCGGGGAAAGGGGCGAGTCGGAGCGCCAGCGAAACTGGTGTTTCTTCTTTTTTAAGCGGCATCTTAAACGCGACATCGAAGGGGGCAAGGTTGAACGATGTCGCATTCTCTCGATGACGGCAACGAAAGGGAAGAATCGCGACAGCGAGATATGCCGTCCTCTTGCACACTCGCGAAAGTTTCTCGTGCGTTTCAGGAGGAAGAAAGAATGCGCGGACGCGGAGCGCATACCGGAGTCGTGCTTTATAAACAACGTGTCTGCTGAGGTTAAGAAAGCGAAGTCGCGCTCACTGAATCGCGGGGCCATTTTGTATTAATGTATTCGGAAATTTGAATGCAGCAGGCGAACCTTCCTGCGAGTCGTGCTCTTTCCACGCGGCTTCACGGGATTTTCGGTGCGGTTCAGCTTCTTTGGAGGAAATAGGTGCTGCGTTACCGGACTTAGAAGATTGAAAGATTCTGGAAAAATAAGTGGGAGAGGTAGCTTCTACCGTGACTCCACTTCGGTCCCGAGGGCAATCGGCTTTTAAATCATCTCCGCGTTCTTCGCCAGCGCGGTAAAAAGACTGAAAATTAAATGCTGTGTAAGTCTCCGCCTTACAAAGAAATTACGCCCGTTATATAACGGCAGACTTTTGGTCCTTTCAATTTTTATCTCAAGCACTTTCTTATGACGCCGATAATTCCTTTAATGTCTTTAACTCGCACGCGGCCCGGCAAAAACTCGATAATGAATATATACCGAATGGATATAAACTCTCAGGGGGAATGTGTAGAGCCGCATGCTTGCGCCCGAGCGCGCGCGTTAATGTTGCTCTTGCAAAACAGAGTATTTGCACATTAGCAGCGCAATGAGTTGGTGGAAGAAGTTCATTGCACCTCCCCGTGGCCGTGTTGCGCCGAGCAAGTCCAGATTCGGCAGCGCGAATCGGTAACTGGCGCCAAATCATGCAAAAAGTCTCCGACACGACGGCACAGGTTTGGTAAAGTATTTTTAAAACTTGTCTGACTGCCCGCCGCGCAACCCGTCCCATCCTGGAATACCGATTCGCCGAACACCTCGGCCAGCAGATTCACCGCCGAAGAAAATCTCAACCTTGAACCGATCCCACCGAGTCGGAAAACTCAACAACCCTTTCTCCACCACGATCACGCGGATTGTTTAACGAACAAGTTAGCCGGATTTTCGTGGAAGATCAGTCACCAACAGTCGATTCCGACGGCGAGGATGCCTTTCGAGAATTCCAGTAGATGGACAGTTTAGCTGATTCCGAAGTTTACATCAAGGTGTTTCTTAGAAATATCTGTTGTATTAAAAAAAAATCAAAAGCTTTGCACGTAAAAATGTATAAATTTAATGAAAAAAAATAACTGCAAGTAAAAAAATTACTGTATTTAAGGATAAAATGATGAAAATTCTACTCATAGCCCGTATGACCAGTAGATGGACGGGTGTCTGGCTAGATGAGTAAAAGACTTATTAGCTATAGTACGTACCTAGATTAAGGTATTTTTGGTTAAAATATAGTTTATTTCATCAAATGTAAAAACGTATGGAGTCTTCATTGCCAGAAAACGATGCAACAGGTTATGGGCCCAGGCCGCAAATAAAGTGAGGTTATGTCTAGCCTAAAGTGGCAGACGTCCCGGATCGTGTGGGACTGTCCCGGATTTGAAATGTTTGTCCCGCATTGAAAACTGTCTCGGAAAGTGTCCCGGATTGGATAGGTAAACTTTTTAACATTTTCTTAGTGGCACAAAGGTGGCTTAGTGGCTTCAAAAGGTTTAATTCCATTCCGCCCATCTACTGCGTTTAGGTTAGAAACTCCATATCAGTACATGGACATTCATTTTTATAAGTTCTATCGTTTTACTTTTCTTTGTTCACGCGGTTATTTATAAATTGTTTACATAACCCTTTTTTTTATTTGTTTTTAACCCATAACAAAATCTATTACATAACCCTTTACAATACATCCAAATACGTTTTTTATTAACTTTAAGGCACGCGATGCTGAGCAATAGCTAATAACAAAAGAGTGGCTCACGCATAGTGGCGTAAAATCGTACATACAAATACATTTTTCGCATACAAACATTTTTTTTCGATAAATATATTAATGTTTTATAAAACAAGAAACATTTTTTTCTACAAAATAAAAAGACAATAATATAGATTAAAACTCTAGTTCTTTCAATATTAACGATTAACCAACGATTCGTCCATCTACTGGGCCCCGTCCATCTACTGGCCTGCTTATCCTCACGAGCGATCACCGCGATATTCTTTTGCGAGCCCCCATGAAAATAGTTGCTGGAGGAAAGTGTTACGCGGCTTGGTTAAGTAAAAGACCACCAACACAGTCCTCCTCAGCACGAAAGTGGACGCAGATATATCCTATAAAATCTGCAGCTAGATCATTGTCGATAGTTCTTTATTAGTGGCTGACACCGAAGTAAGCTCATCGATAAATATCGATAGCACGGGCAAAGGATAGCGCGCCGTTCCATTATAAGGTTGAAAAGTTTCGCGCGGAACGTTCGCGTAAGCTCTCGAGCGGCTCGTCGATCGGCAGGCTGTTTTTGGGAGAACGGTCGGGCTATTACGTTGCGCGCCGGGCATCGTAAACCCCGCTGCCTCGCGAAGAAACTTTTACGCACCGTCGTAAATATGACCGTGCACTTGCCCGTGCATCTCGAAGATTGCTTAACGACCGCTTCGTTATCGCCCTTTATCGTCCCGGGCGGATTCGCGACTTTCCCGTAAATCTTGCCCGAGCGTTGCGCAAACGCCTAGCTACGCGCGAAAGAAGTTGTCAGGATGAGAAAGAGGTGGAGCGATTTAGATACCGGTCGTCGGCCGCGGCCCCCATCGATCCTTTATCGCCGCGAAATATGGTTCTGTTGCGTGGACGGATCGAGAGTGGCGCGACGCCGTTTATTTCCCCCGATATATTCCGCAGCCACGTAGGTACCTGAAACTGAGAGACGCGCACATATTTTCCAATGGTTCTCGTATTACCGCGGGCACTAGCCTCGGCACATAAAACTCACGGCCGGAGCGAAGTGGTTTGCTGGGATCTCGCGGGAAGGCGTCTAGGCTGCCGCAATGCATCATTCCGTAGCGGATAGGAAGGGCGGGGACGAGTTGCTTCTACGCAGAGAGACATCTTTAGACGCAGACGTCGAGCCATTCACGGACTCGCCCCAGGATCAATATGAGAAAGTTCCAGGACGCCGAAATCCTCGGCAGTTCCGCGAAACTCCCTTCCAGCGTCCACCCACGCCCTCGGTCCTCTTCTTTTTCGGCTGTCGGTGCCCGGAGAGGTGGAGGGTACGGGGCGACTCCGAGCGTGCCGGGGGTGGCCTCGCGCACCACGAGGAATTCTGAAAAGGAGCTCCGCGATTTCAGTGTTCCAGACGCGATTTCGATGAGTTACGACCCACCGCGGGGTGAACGTAGTGGAAGGGTGGACGGAGGGAAAAGGATGGGAAGGAAGAGGACTAATTCTCATCTTAGAACAGCGGGACGTCGATCCGACTGTACTCAATGGCGAGGAAATGATTAAACTAACGATACTTGAAAATCGTGGCTAAAAAGGGACTGCAATTTATCGTGATTACGCGGGGCATTAACACTTTACCAAGCGTCTAAGGATTTAGAGACGAGAGATGAGTCTTGGGTAAACGTAGATGGATTTGGTGTTCGAGATGTTAGATTGGAGTGGAACACGGAGGAAGAGACGAACGTGCAGCCAGTGCTTTGTCGAATTCGTAGTGTACAATGATGGGTAATGGATGCAGGGAGAGTCACGATTATGTAACCGCAGCTCATCAGCGTAATGATCCAGCCAGAAACCGCAAAACTGAACGAAACTCGTTTCACGTCGCTTGCCCGTAGGCCGATCCAACGTACCGACTCGCGACTTGCGAATTTTCATCGTAATCACGAGTCCGTCTCCGAATTAATAGAAGTAGATACTTACTCGAGCGTCTTGGGTACCGGGAACTTGGAAAATCTGTTACCTAGCGCGCCTTTACAAACTTTCACTCTCGATTTCGATGTGCCCTCCAGGTTTTCTGCCGTCGTTTGATAATTCTGTAGACTGCGGATGTTCATGGAAATGCATAATTTTATAGGCAAAAAATAAAGTAATGGGACCTAGACAGAAATTTGTTTTGTCATTAGAGAAATCCAAAATTATACTTTTTATTTTGCATATTATACATATTGCATATGTTTTGCATAATTCATATTTTGTGCATATTGCATATTCTTTGTATATTATTTGCACATTTCTTGCAGATTTCTCATATGTTTTGTTGATACGCGGCTGACTTTGCATTACGCGCTGAATATAGGCACAAAAAAATTGACAAACGTTGATGGCGGAGTCAATAATTTTAATCTATTGTCAAAAGTAAGTGACATTTTAAAAGGTGCAAATGTTCAAGGGCCACAGGAGATTCCGCCACATAATTGGTGCGTGTTTAAATATGCCCCTATAACGCCGTGTGACGTAGCACGCTCGTTTTCGGCCTATAAACTAATTTTAACTGACAAGAGGCACCAATTTACTGTAAATAACAACGAGAAAACTATTGTAATAAATAAAATAATAAAATGATGAATGTCCTATAGATACTTCTGTGCGAAACATTTTTAGCTACAATTAGCAATTTCCAATCATAAACATCCGTAGTCTATTGATAATTTAACCCGCAGCTGGGAACCGTAGCGTGCATCGACTGAAATTGCTATATAGACGTGTTGCTTAATTAAACGATTCGTTTACGAATATTGCGTCGACTTCCCCGCAAAACGATCGACGGTTCACCGCCAACCGTTCCACGGCGACACCAGACGTTCTTTGCTTGGTAAATTTATAGGCTCCACGATTTACGACGACCATTATCCCTTTCTTATGGTACTCGCCGCTTCATCCACCTCCGAACGAGGTATTTCATCCAGCACGCGGAATAGTTCCGCGAGCGATCTCAATGTTCCCTTGAGTGGGCCGTTATTTTTCAATCCTCTCACTTTCGTCCAACTCTTCGTTTTCGTTCTGTCTCCAGTGAAGCAGTAAACTCCTCGCTGGTCGCCTCTTTCATTTGCCGCGTAGGAACGCTGACGATCATGGGGGGGAACGCTGGACAAAAGAACGAAAACATTGAGTAGACAGTAGATACGATATTTTCGTTTCGCGAAGGCTCCTCGAGCGAGCTCGGACTGACGATTCATCGTGACACATTTGCTGATAGTTGCCGCATGAAATTTGACACTTCGCGCATCTGTCGCGCGACAAGAAAGGGGACTCTCGTCTAACCTAATGGATCGAACGTGGAATCATATGGAGCGGGATTCCCAGCGTCGCTGGGGTTCTCGATGTGACAAATTGGTAGCGATGCGTCTTCGAATCGATCATTTCTGGTGGGAAATTCAAGGGGTGCTCCTGTCGCGCCGTTAGAACTTCGCTGACTGATGAAAATGTTAACCTGGATCTCTGCGGAAAATGGACACACAGTATGTCGATATCTCTTCCATCTTCCAAACATTTTCCTTAGCGGCGCCGAAAGAACCTCGCCGCGAGATTACACCTTAGTGCAACATCGGCGCCACGATAGGGTAAAGTGTACAATGGTTGGCCACTTAAGCAAGAGTGTCATATAAATATTGAATTATAAATGTGAATTTAGTAAATTTGAAATGGAAATCAGTATAAATAAGTACGAAAAACCCCTAACAATCTAAAAATAAATATTTTATAAAAAAAATCAAGAATGTATGAAAATATACAAAAAATGTGTTTCCTACGAAGAAATGAGGCAGTCAGAGCAACAACGGACTAACCCACATTTTTTTCGAAATTGAATTAGTAGCATGGACCTAGGTCCATGATTAGTAGCAATAACGTATTGTATTCCAATAGGCTCTACTAACCATATAAAATAAAAAATAAAAAATTTAATGTGGGTTGGTCCGTTGTTGCTCTGACTGCCTCAAATATAGTTATTGGCATGTTTAAGACAGTAATTGTACAATCGGTTCGACAGTGATTGGCCGTTATTGGATACATAATATAACCTAAAAGAAAATGTTAGAGAAGAAAATGTTGCTGATTTGGTGATAGAAATAAGATTAAAATTATACAATAAAAATGGATATATTTTATTATGTACCTATGTATTTGTTGTGTTTGTTTATGTTTTTAAGAGGGGGCTAATTACTGTTTCACCATTAACATGGTTAAAAAAAGTCACTGGCCGCCCGGCCAATTACTGTCATTCAACATTATTAATGTGACAGTTGTTGGCCCCCTGTATTTTTCATAATATATGTATAATTTTAACAAATCAATAATTCTTTTATAAAGTTTCAACTTTTATTTATCGATATATATCGAATATGAGAAATATACACATCATAAATACATTAAACTATTCGCAAACTTTCAACTGTACCTACTACTCATATGGTTTTTTGATTAAATGGCTGTAATTTCCAAGCTTCAAAGCCGAGTCATCCTATTTGCTTTTATATATAATCACAGTAGGGGGAGTTGGGGCAGATTGATGCACTTTTTCTTTAAACTTGAATATCTTTTGACAAATGAATATTAGTGGCACAATTTTCATGGCAATTTGTTAACAATTTATTCTAGTTTAAAGAAATGTTTGGATTTTTTATACAAGGTTTAAAAGAAAAAAGTTATTAATATTTCTTTAAAAAATGAGATTTGCATCAATCTGCCCCATAAGGTGGGGCACAATGATTCATAGATAGGGATACATTAATTCAGGATGAGGCATATTGATATTGTATCTGAATATTAATTAGAACACCACAGTTTTTCAATTTTCTTTTATTATTTTAGAAATAACAATCTCAAAAGTGTAGTTTGTTTAATAAGAATTATGTAATGTAATATTTAAGTGTTTGGCATTTATTGCGTCTTACAATTGGAAATATTAATCGGAAAACTAAAAAGTGCCGCGGCTCTAGATGTTCCTTTGGTGGAGTAAGGTGTTGGCAATTTTAAAACTGTATCACTGATGTCAACACTGGCTGTATCATAGTGCCCCAAAGGATACATTTCCGCAAATATTATTTTTCAAAATAACTAAAAAGGATCATCAGAAACCAAATAAAATAATCACTACTAGAATCAATAACTTACCTTTAATATAAATGATAACCTGAAGCAAGCAAAACTTTAATTGCAATACACTTTTGAACTATACGTACTAGTTTAGTAAAGAGCAACGATAACACTTTCGCTGCTGCTCTTGATACATTGTCCACTGCAAAGTGACACGGATTATATTAAAACGGCCGCTTATAAGATGCCATCTTGTGGTCATGTTTTAAACGTCTAAGTGTTTACAGGTATCAATATACTATTGATGTTTCATTGTGCCCCTTGCATCAAAGTGCCCCAACTCCCCCTATATAATGAGTGGAGAAATATTGATTACATCCGGAGCAAGAAAGTACAAGGAATATGAATATGTTCATTAAAAAAAGGCATAACATTGGTATTTCCTTATACTCATTTATTTCTCAAAATAAGGCCAATCACTGTCAGGTGGCCAACCACTGTACTCTTTACCCCTATTCGGAGCAGCGTTGATTTAGGCGAGCAATCGCCCCGTATCCGTTTCGTGCGATTGTCCGTCGACGAACAATCAAGCCTGAAACTGAAAAAGAGTGTCACAGTGGGACTCGAATTTCTGGTTTCACCGTGAGACGCGCGGAAGGGCGGCGAGTACGTTGGCACAGAGATAAAGGAAAAATAGTGGCGGGTTCGTGCTCGACAGGATCCTGCAGTGAATTTAAACGTAGGAGAGTCCCGCTTAAAGGTAAAAGTCGTGACCACGATCCGCGGGCCCGTGCTCGGGCAACGATCGATCTTAACGATTCTCGTCTCATTGGGGAATTTTCAATAAGGATCGCGGCGTTAACAAATGGCCGCGGGACACGTGGCGAGCATACCCGGCGGGTCTCGCGAGAAACGCGAATCGCCGATCGAGAATTGCGCAATTTCGAGTCCCTTCGATTCGACGCGAACACCGGCGGGGCTTTGCATCCGCCACGCGTTTCCCGCAATTTCGCCGCTGAACCGTTTGCGCGGGAAATGGAGGGATATTGGGGAACGAGATCGAAAAATTTGTGAGCTTTAGCGAGGATAGTCGACGCTCTCCCGCGCCGTTCTCACTGCTAGTTATTACCCACGTCTCTCGGTAACACAGGTGCGCGAGGGTAATCGCCAATCGGACGACACGTGAAACGTAATTTCAAAAAACATAGGTAGGGGAGACCGGGGCTGGTTGTTATAAGGGGTGAGTTGACTAATACTTGACTTGTTAATAACTTTGCACCGCCGTATGCTCTACTGCGGAAAGATTTACTGTAGAAAGAAGTCACTTCTACTATGCCATGCATTTATGCCCGATCCCCCGATCGCACGTTTTTTGACAGTTATCAGCTTTTATCGAAAAATTGACTGCGTAAGTAAATATTTTTTCTTCAAGATTTTATGTGTTCACGCCCTATATAGTTACAATAGAATAAATGTTAAGGGACTATTTTAAAGTTTGTTTATTAGACGATCTATTGGCGTAATATTTTTGTTTGTACATAAATAGTTGAAGGTTATATAGATTATTAAAGTCAAAATGATCGTTCGGGGCTGGTTGACTAATAACGTTAATAAGGTTTAAATTGTTATTTTGTTATTCAGAAAGCGATTCTTATTTTTTATTATAATTTCATATGTTATAAATACATCAGTTTACTATTACAAAATGAACGAAAGGTAATTAACATTTTATAATGAAACAACTCTTGTGAGATTGTGTTAGTTTATTACAACTGGGATAAGTTGCTAATAACATTTTCTTATCTGATTGTACCTATAGTCAACCTACCCCATACTGTAAGTCTACCAACCCCGATGATGGGGCTGGTTGACCAGCATGGAAGGTGTTAGAAAAACATTAAAATACCTTAATTGTTGTCACATTAAGTCAACTTTAATAATTTAATCAGATAGCAAAATGTATGCCTTATCAAATATACTAACCGGTTTAATGATATTTCTTCCACATAATTAATTAAAAATTAAACACTGAAAAACTGGCCTACCAGCCCCGGTCTCCCCTGTTTGTTCGTTTGATGTTTCTTCAATTGCTAAGTAGCACTCTCTATTAAGGTGGCCCTTATTTACTCGAAAAAGTTTATTGCAATCGGACAACAGGAAAGGGTGTTGACCAGGCCTTAAAGTTTAGAATTCCACTTCTCAAAAATGGTAAGCCCTATCGAAATTTTGTTTCAATAATATTCAAAGTGTATTCGATTTTCTGCAATTACTGTATATATAAGTTTTTCACGCTTCCAAACGTTTTTTAGATAATAGCGTTTCAATATTTTGAGAGGTCCACACTACGCGGGGGTCGGCGCTTGTAGTGCGGACCTCTCTTCTGTATTCAAACGCTATTATCTAAAAAATGTTTGGAAGCACGAAAAACTTGTATATACAGTAATTGTAGAAAATCTAATGCTCTTTAAATATTATTTGAACAAAATTTCGATAGAGGTTACCATTTTTTAGAAATTTGTTAAATTCAAACCATTGATCAATTCTAAACTTTAAGGCCTGGTTAGCTCCATTTCCTGTTGTCCGATTGCAATTAACTTTGTCAGGGACTATTTTTTTACGGAATGGAACCACACTTGAAAATAAGGGCCACCCGACTCTCTATACTGTCTAGAAACATAATTGAGGCATTTGATGGAAAAAGGGCACATACGTCAAAATGCCATTTCAAGAAAATTGATTTCAAAGTTTTCAGTATAGTATAACTTAATAAAAATTAATGCAATTAAATCCAATTTTTGTAAGGATGTAGTTACCGTATCCTTCAAACGTTCTGAAAACAGTTATCATGATTTGAAAATGATATGCGTCTTTATTTATAAGTTTCAAGCACGTGGTTTATGTGCCCTTTTTCCATCAAATGCCTCAGTTTCTTATGAAACAGAAGCTTTTTGTAGATTGATTGATTTCCTCCAAGAAATATGTAGGTATCCCTTTATAGCATAATTTCTGCTGCACTCCTGTTCCTTATACCTTGAACGTGTCAACTTGCTGCTTATCGTACTCAATGCCCCTGTAATACAGATATCACACATTTCTTAAACGTCCCTTCTGAAAAACTAGCGCAACAGCCTGAATTATTATAGACTATATTGCACGCTTTCGTAGTACCTAATTCGCGAAACCTTTATCGTCGATGTACGCCGAAGAATGAACGAAGTCGACTGGTAATAGATATCACTGGTAACTAATAAAAACTTGCTCTCCTTGCCCCGACGTGACCAATTACTCTAGATTCTTTGCTTTCCCGAGAAATCTCCTACGTAAGCCGCGCTCGCGGCATAATTTTCAATCAAGCCACCAGTGGCTGGAGTCACGAAGAATTTGAATCCACGTTGGCGACACCTGCGCCCGGATACGCGATCCGTGATCCTACGTTTTTTCCTCTTCCTGCTCTGGGAAATGTCGCGTTGGGAAATCCCCATGGCAGCCGGTGCTTTCGAAATCTCGTGATTTATTGAAAGCCGGCGGGGTTTGCGCTCGACGATCCCGCACGTTACAACTAGCGAATTGTGTGAATTGAGCGAAATGCAAGGCTAAGTGGAAGTGTGTTGTCGTTGCCTTCGATTTTAATTTCACCGATTAGATTGAATATAGAAGATCTAGACAGCGCGCAATGGTGACAGGAATTTGAGGATCCTGCAGCAAGAGGGGTGCAGCTCCATCTTTACCAACTTCGAGTACCTAAATTAGAAAAAACTTTTTATAAAAGTATTTCTTTGACCTAACATTAAAAAGAGAACACCAATTCAAAGAGATATATTTTCACACAATAAGTAGTGGCTATTGAGTTGATAAGTTTTTATTTTTATTTTTATTTTTAATATTAATCTATAATAAAAATAGAAATATTAATATTAATCTATAATAAAAATAGAAATATTAATATTAATCTATAATAAAAATAGAAATATTAATATTAATCTGTAATAAAAATAGAAATATTAATATTAATCTATAATAAAAATAGAAATATTAATATTAATCTATAATAAAAATAGAAATATTAATATTAATCTATAATAAAAATAGAAATATTAATATTAATCTATAATAAAAATAGAAATATTAATATTAATCTATAATAAAAATAGAAATATTACTATTAATCTATAATAAAAATAGAAATATTAATATTAATCTATAATAAAAATAGAAATATTAATATTAATATTTTTATTATAGATTACTTTTCCGCCAAAAATAGAAATAAAAACTTATCAACTGAATAACCACTACTTAATATTAATATTTCTATTTTTATTATAGATTACTTTTTCGCCCAAAATAGAAATAAAAACTACTTATTAAAAATATTAATATTAATATTTCTATTTCTATTTATTCGCAATAGGGGAGCGACGACTAATACCGTACAGCGGCCAATTCCGTACAGCAGTGTTTACACAGAACGAATCGAGTTGCATTTATTTTTCTTTGTCACACTCGTTCGTTTAGTAGTGTTTCGCATCCTCGCCAGTTATTGCGTCATTCCGCGCAACGGTTTCGGTGCAATTGGATGTTTTGTGAGTTTGCGCTCGCTGTTACAACATTTTAACGTCAGAAAATAAGCCGTAAGTACATATTTTTATTAAATTCTGTAGTGACGGTATTATATTTCACACTGTAAGACTATTTAGCATGAGATCATGGTCGATGTATTACTTTATTGCGTTTGTTTTTGTAACTACACGTCGTTGCAAGCCAAAATTCGGTTTCGGGAATTTCCGTACACTGTACGGCATTACCCGCTATAACTATTTGACGATGACGATGATTGTGATGGGCAATTTTATGATGAAGGACAGTCAGGAGTTAATGACTTGTGCGTAATATGTGTTGAATTTGGTAAAAATAAAGAATTATGGTACAGATGTGTGTCATCCGGAAAGTGGACACATGCTTTGTGTAGTGGTGCGAATTCTGCGGACAATTTTATCTGTGTATTTTGTGAATAAATATACTAACACCTATAATTAATTAAAAATGTTTGTTTTATTTGTAAAAAAAACCTTTAATCATGCTATTTGGAGCCTTAAAATTATGTACGAAATTAGACGAACAACGTACGGAATTACACGCAACGTGTCGGGTAATTCCGTACATATAACTTTCTAAAATAATTTGTTTTTGACGCTTTCATAGTAGTTGCATTCAAATATGCTTTATTCATATAAAACTAGACTAAATTTAGGACGACTTGATACATAATACTTTGTCTTGTATTAAATAGATTCAAAGAAAAGGATGGTTAAAGTTAGGTGTACGATATTACCCTCCGCTCCCCTAAATATGTAAATTTTTGTACGCATTTCACAGTTTTTGAGTCATAACTCATAAACTCTCTTGCTACGAGGTCCTCAATTACAATCTTGTTCCACTGTAATGAAAGGGCAAACCGTTTGGGTTCATCGTGATTCTGACGAGCAAAGGAGAAGGCGATGAAGAGAAGGTGACAATTCGAAGCAATAGAAGCCAAGATTCTATTTTGTAGACGGCACATTAACCTGACAGCACAGAAGGCTCTAACGTTCTGGGGGTTCTATGACAATGCTCGTAACACGCTGCTGCGTGACCGCGAATAGAAAAGAACGATTATAAGGGGCGTTGAGCGTTAACCAAGTCACGTGTTTAGGGGCAACTAATTCATTTCCCCGCGATGAATTATTCGAGGGGTGGTTTTGAATCGAAACGGTCGCCTAAGCTCTAATTTGCTTCGCAACCCTCATTTTCACAATTTGGAATGACAATGGCTGTTCTAATGCTCTGTACTCCGTGCTTTCGCCCTGATTAGCCCTTTAATCCTTACTATGTTGAGGAAAAAGTAATTATTTACTAAGTGTTGTCTAAAAAATCGAAACTCATACAATCTTCATTTCCTGATGCAGTTTCAAAGCAGTTTTTCCGTCTCACAGCGAAACTTCAATCCCATGCGTTACGAATAGACTTGCATAGTTTCAAACTCGATCATCCCCAGAAGTCGCTTTCATTAGTCCAATTCAAATCGCTTCTGTTTCGCATTGCAGAATATTCTGCCGCGTGCAAATATGCCGTCGAACGGCAGGTATCCGACTGTCAGCCATTGAATTATCGAAATACCTCCAACGCCCAGTCGCTGTTGACCCGATTCACAAGCCCCCGGGAGCGCAGCGCAGCGGACCAACAACGCTGGTACACTCTCGAAGATGGATTCCGTGCACCCACACGGATTTCAGGTCACCTTCGTCATCCTACCCATCCCAGAGGCGACGTCCTCATGCACGTTATCCGCGATTCAGCTGAAAAGGCGATAGACCCTCCCGCCTCCTCTTGTTCTCTCGTTCTCCCGTTCTCGTTATCTTCCCCGCCCCCGTTCGAGCGCGTGAAACGATTCGAAGTGTGCATTCTCGCCTCATCGCGGTTACTAGGTTCGAAAGTGCCGCAAGGTCGAAGCTGGTGCGATCTGGCCCGATCCCACGGCCTTGGATCCGCGCGGGTGCTTGTAACGAGAGTAATAAGCTCCGGAACACCATACGAAAGCCGCTTCTGCGAACAGGCAACACTCCGACACATGAGGGAAACGTTGCGGGTAATTGAAATCGTTGCATATTCACGTTAAATTAGGAAGCGGCCTATCCTGTCGCGTGAAAAGGTCAGGCGGCATATCGTAGCCACCGAGCTTTCCTTCTGAACGATAAGCTGAGCTAGGCTCCTGCAAGGTATCACGCTTTGCAGAAATTAAGGGGGTATTGAAAGATTAAGAGATTAGCGTTATTGAAAATGTTTTTGCTTCTATTAACGAAGGTAGGGGAGACCGGGGATGGTTGTCTCATTTTCTTATTTTGATTTTTTTACGGGTTATAACTGCAGGGAAGTTCATTCAAACTTAGATTAATATAAACTAAGTACGTCCGACTTTATAAAAAAAATTGATCCTGTGGAATTTGTCAACCAGATTAGGAGCTAACGCACATTATTTGCAGGAACTATTTTGTGGCAACATACCCCGAGGTCGGGTTGGTTGTCACACATTTGGATAGCTAAGTTTATCAATAAAAACTAGATTCAATTAAGAAAGTAATATAATTTTTTATTGTAGTTCTGACAATATCGCGCTAGAGTGCGGAAATTTATATTATAATCCTTTGCAATCCCTCTTATTGTGTAATTGCCGTTTTAACCTCTCTTGCCGCACGTAACATTAATTCCGAAGGCACCTCACCTCTGGACGTCTTCTTCTTATAAGTTCGCGGCATTATTATTGAGAACTGTTGCCAAACAAACAAGAAAATAATATCACATGATAGGTGCAGCAAGTTACATGCGGCAAATACTTAACCCCAAATGTTCTCTGACAACTTGCCCCAAACCGTTAAACAATTTCACCTCTCTATTCATGTATTGAAAAGTTTAAAAAATGTAAAAACATCATTACAGTAAGTTAGAAAAATCTCTAAACTACGAGAATAATGCAACAATGCTATAGTCAATACTAAAAAACAACCCATTCATACTTGATAGAAAATACGGCGTAATTTACTTCCAGCGCACGAAAACAAACAATGACACATTGTGGCTCCATGCGACACCACAACGACTTGTGTGATGCGACGATATGTTTACGCATCGCCATGGATTATTAGTACATTCCTATTGTTTATACAGGGTTATCCACTGAAGACTGGCGGCGCTCGCGCGAGTACAAATGAGAACGGCAACAACGTCACACGTATACTTACTACTACAATCATATGTCGATACATCCGCCATCTATGGGCTGTTGCTAAAAGTATAGGTTCGTGTAGATGACAGTAGAGATCACAAGGCGCTTTTGGCTGTTTGCCCAGATTACTTTACATTTCACGTAAACGACGCGACGAGGAAGAAAACAACAGCATTTTCCCCCAGAAACTGATTGAGAATGTTAGAATATTTCTTGATCACCCAAGGTTTCGTTGTTCAAAAAGTATTCTAACATTCTTAATCAGTTTCTGGAGGAAAATGCTGTCGTTTTCTTCTCCGTCGGTTACGTGAAATGCAAAGTAATCTGGGCAGACAGCCAAAAGCCCCTTGTGCTCTCTACTGGCATCTACACAAACCTAAATTTTTAGCAACAGCCCATAGATGGCGGATGTATCGAAATATGATGGTAGTAGTAAGTATGCGTGTGACGTTGTTGCCGTTCTCATTTGTACTCGCACGAGCGCCGCCAGTCTTCAGTGGATAACCCTGTAGTTTCTTTGTTATAGGGTTTGCGACAACCTACCCGTGTGAAAACCATCCCCGGTCTTCCCTACTTAACGGACAAAAGTTCATTCCTGAAAAGAAAGTCTCTATTCTCTTAAAACTCCTTACCTATCTAGCTAGGAGCTACGAACTTACAGCAGTTAGAGGGACAAGAAAACAGGAATCACTATAAAACCTATATAATGTACAAATCTCTGTTATTTGTATCATTGCTTCCGTGTCGTCCTACAAATTTCAGTAACATAGGAAATCGTGCGCTGTGCCCTACGATGTGATAAAATTTCCACACTCGCTAGGGCTCGGTCCACCCACGATCATTACATCTCGCATGTGGATCGGAGTACCGCAAAATAGGAACCGGACGTTTTTATCACCCGAAAATAGAATCAGTGTCATGGCACCTTGAAATATACCTACGCGTGGACGAACAGATTACCTTCAGGAATGTTTTTGAATCCATTGTCAACATGCCATCGGCTGTGATCGTGCTAGGAACCAACCTTCTTCCTGATGCCGGTATATATGCAGTGCTTGCGCTCTGGTTGCAGCCCCATATCGCAACGCGTCGCGTCATACCTGCAGACGATACTTATATTAGCCTGCAAGGGCTACTATTCGAACGACGCTTGAAAAGAAATTCGAAAGAAGGGCACATTATTGTATTACACACTATGTCGAGGTTGAGCCGCTCAATTATGTACGGTAATTATTCGCACGAGAGTGAAATTCATAGCCGAAGTTTGAGAGAGTAAACTGGATAGTGCTGATTCCTAATGTTGCTCATAGCGTGCGTTTAGAGAGAGTTTGATTGAGAGAGTGCAAGAAGAGAAACTCCGATACTTGTGTTCCTTTGGTTGTTATCTTCTTACATGTGCATTCAGCGTATGATATTTAGCATGTCCCATTTAATATTAATTACTCGCACACCTTTGTAAATGTTTTCGCTCGAGTTTCCGACAAACCGTCCTGGGATCGCCATGTGTCAGCAGGGACAGATGGATTATCAGGAGGGATAAGAATTTGTACCGGCATCACCTTTGACGAGTCTATATAGCTACTTACAAGTCTATTTTGCGTCGTGTTTTTTTCGCCCCATAACCGAATTTGTATTTACTTTGAACACAACGCGTAACCTACGCCCGATGCCGCAGCAATCTGGCTACAAACTGAGGTGGTACGTAAGTTTACTCTTAACGCAACCAGGTCAAACGGAATATGTACTACAGAGACCGACGAGTTAGGTTTAGGGAGGGAGTCGAAGCTTCTGGCAGTCCATAATGATCAGTAAAGGCATCAGCGAAGCAGAAATGTGAGCAGCGCGCCCGGGAGAAGGTCACTGTGCAGATTTGTAGATAACCTCGATGGAACAGAAGTTTCAGGCAATGTTTTGTGTGTGCCCATTATCAGTTTTTCAAGGTGAATACACCCCTTAAACGTTAATGAGTGTGTTCCTATTTTTCAGTATATATTGAAAACTATAGCAGATATAACAAAGTTATCACAATGAAAACTTAACGGCTTTTTATAACCTATAAAACTGTGTAAGCAAATTGTTTAAAATTTGTAATTTAAGCAGTAAAATGTTCCCCACCATAAATTTTAAATAATTCGATTACATAGTTTTATACAGCATAAAAAACCATTCAATTTTGTTCATAACATTTTTTATATCCACTATAGATTTCAAGATATACTGAAAAATAAGAACACACTCGTTAATCTTTAGAGGGTGTTTTCCCCTTGAAAACCAAAAATGGGCGCGAACAATAAAGTGCACAAATATACAGTTTAAAAAAAAAATCGGAATGATCGGGTAAATAAACTTCCCCCCTTGTCAGATGGCGTCGGAGCCACAACCGCAATTCTACGTGAAATATACAGCGTAATACATTTACATATGCTGGAGACTCTTTTTAACCCACTTCAAAAAGGAGGAGGTTATAGATTCGACACGTATGTATAATTTTTTTTTTTATGTTTGTTCCCTCATAACTCCTCAGCATATGGACCGATTTTGGTGATCTTTCTTTTATTCGAAAGAGGGCGACGCCCCGGTGGTCCCATCCTACACTGTATCAGTATTGGCTCAATACTTTGCCAGTTATGATTAATAATAAGAAGACTATTGTCACCTAATTTTTATTAGTTTACGTACGTACGTGCATATCTCATCAGCATCTTATATCAATATATATAAAACTAAAAAGTCAAAAATAAACAAATTTAAAAAAAATTAAAACCGACTTAAAAAAAAATAAAGGCACTAAAAAGTAAAAAATAATTGTTTCCCTTATTTAATCTACGACTATCATACTTTTTAAGTCGGCGCCTCATCATTTGTACTGTATAAATCTGGCGCCGACTTAAAAAGTATGATAGTCGTAGATTAAATAAGGGAAAAAATTATTTTTTACTTTTTAGTGCCTTTATTTTTTTTTGAAGTCGGTTTTAATTTTTTTTTTAATTTTTTATTTAGATTCAGTTTAAAGATCGTGAATTCGTCGTTGTCTTCGTCAGCCTCATAATATTTCGGTACGTCGATTAGAAGTTATTTTGGCTGAAACCCTGTTAGGTGTATTAGCAGTTAAAATTGGTGAATGTGAATAGTACGAGCTTTTTTCTGACTATTAATTCAGCTATGTGTTAATTGGTGTGTTTCACTGTTGCAGCGAACGTTACGCAGTGGAATGGAATGGTGTCGGGCCGACGCGTCCAAGCTGTAAAGGACTGATTCCTCTGACATTCGATGGAAGTCGAGTTCACCAGGTAACGTGAGCATTTATTTTCATCTATAAAGGAGTTTGAAGTCCAATGAATCATGGTATACTGATAATATTCATTCGGCTCTTAACATTATGAACTATTTATTCGATGCCCATCTACAGTAACTACGGAAAATAAACTTTGAAATGTCTTGACTGATGCAGGTTACTGATATTTTTTAATAATAAATACAGTAGGACGCTTCAGTTTCGAGGAACTGGAATGGGAATACTCGTTTAGTACGCAGGTTGAGAATTGCGGAGAATACTGGAGTAAGTATGGAACACGTGCGCGTGGAATTGATGTATGTCAAAAAAAGAGCCGAAGTTGTGCTATACTTAACGGATTTTGAAATTTCCTTCCTTCGGAAGCCGCGATATACAGTTCCGATGAAAAATAGTGTTTCCATAATTATCAACTATTTTTAGACGAGGATTCGTTTCATTTACCATTGTGTTATATTTACTGATGAATTCTGTTGATGTTTAGTCAGGAGCGCACGTATCGGACGAGTTTTTAAATTCTGATTTTCTCGAAGATGGAACGTTGAATGAAACAATTGCATTCTATACTATCCACTCACTTTTACGAACACGAAAAATGTGTAACATTATGCAAAGAGCATGCAATACAAAAGCTGCATTAGATACAACAAGTGTATAGTGTTTGTGGCTGTTGTTTTTGTTATTAGTTATTAAAAGAAAAATAAAAGGCCCTAAGTAGGCTCTGCAAAGAGCCCATGGGTCCATGTATGTACAGTATAACAGAAAATAAAAGAATTAGAAATCATATAAATACACCTATACATGTTTAACAGTTTTATCGATGAACACGAAACAAAATGTTAGCAAATACTTGAGTTTTTAACTTTAAATATCTTGATAAGCCGTTAGCTTCGCCACAATGTCATTGGAGGGAAGGAATTGGTGGATAAGTTTTAGTCCCCTGCGGATCCAGAGGGGGGCGATAGGGGCGATCGCCCCCTCCACCGAAGAGTAATAAAATAGAAAAATCTTATGACATTGTGTATTATTCTGAATAAATAATTAATGTGAATTTAATTATTTATGCAAATTTTAAATCTCGTAAAAGAAGGTTAAAAAATGTTCTTATGTACTTTTACATATTTCGCCCCCTCCAAGAAGGGCTCCTGAACCGGCCTCTGGTTCTCTGAGGTAAGACTTTGAGAGAAAGCATTCAAAACAAAGAGGTAGCTGCCAGCCATGCCGACTGAGTGCGCGTATTAATTGACTTCCGTGTGGGGCAGTGTGAGGGCACTGTCAAATCGCGTGGTTAGTGTTTTCCCCGACGAAGTATAGGATAGACCTATCACCTTATGGAACTTCGTGTCACCACCCAAACTGTGTTACCGACTCATAATTTGAGTAGCCAAGTATTTGACTTCCAGGATAAGCCAAGTATTTGACTTCCAGTCCCGGCCATCTTTTTTCTGTCTTTTATTGTGCTACACAGTGTCGCCTTTGCACGCTGCGCGAAAGAAAACAACTTTATGTACTTGCAGCTCATTTTGACATTTCACATCTTTTTTTAATTTTGTAATTATTATTATCTTCTATTTTTTTTTGTGATTTATTTGATTTCATGTACTTGGCGTAATTTTTTTACTTTTTTGAAGTTTTTTATGGGTTGTTACTCTGACAGAATCATTTGTATATCGCGGGTTTCGAATGACCTAAATTTACACTTCTTGAATTCTAATTCCTACCACGCGTAGCGTTACATTCTGCGTCGAGACGTGTAAAAATGTGTAAAAGTACATAACTATTTACATTTTTTAACCTTACTTTAAGGGATTTAAAATTTGCTTGTAATTTATATTTTAATATATCTATCTGATACTATAGCCTGAATAATTAAATTCACATTAATTATTTATACATTACAAGAAATCAGAATAATTACAGTACCTGTTATTGAATGCTCGGTTTTATAAAGAAAATAGGTATAAAAAGTGTTAAAAATTAATAAGATTAAGATACTATCAAAAACAATTTTATTTTACAGTACAAATTCTGTTCTACGATTGCGAATGTGACATAATATACATATTTATATTTTATCATTCTTTGGGGGGTGATCGCCCCTATCGCCCCTCCTCTGGATCCGCCCTTGGGTCTGTGGTTGAGGTTGAGAGGTCTATTCTACCCCATAAAAACTTCAAAAAAGTAAAAAAAATAAGGCAAGTACGTGAAATCAAGTAAATCACAAAAAAAAGAAGTTAATACTAATTACAAAATAAAAAAGATGTGAAATCAAAATGAGCTTCAAATACATAAAGGTGCTTTCCAACTGCGCTTAAGATGACACAACTACATATGCACAGATAAAATGCTGTGTTCATAGCTTCCATTACTCATATCGCAGACATTTTAATGAACCCATCAAAAAGAATTCCATTTAAAAACATTGTCGTAAATTAATAGCTTTACAAAATTAATGATATACAAAAATTGCGCCAATTATAACAATGGCTATTTATACAAAGAAAAAATGTATTAAATAATATTAAGCAGATATATTTTTATACAAATAAATATTTTAATACGAATAAATATTTTATTCAAAATACTTGGCGCTGTATGTAGAATGCGTGGGATGCATAGCTGCAGTTGCGAAAGGTGCAAATTCGGGAATCAGCATTGCTACGTAAAATTATTTGGGGCCTTGACGAATTTCAAGTTAGCTGGGAGTCGTTGGAGCGAGACAACAACGTCAACAACCTCTACCAAAGTCGCCCCACCGCCGAGCGATGTAACTTGTCAGTTTAACTTTACCCGCGACAGTGATCGGATCTCAGTGAACGCGTGTGCATATTATTTCGTGATATCTCGATTCGTGGATTAATTTCATCGATTAGTGGACCATGCGGGAGCTCGCTTAACAAGATTCTACTGCAATTCACCAAGTAGCTAGAAGACTTCTCAAGGCAACACTTTTCTCGAGTCTTAGCATGGGTCCCCAGTATTGGAAGACATACGGAAAGTGCAGTTTGCAATGTTTGCATAGCTACAGCTGCAAAACGTGCAAATTCTGCAATCAGCGTTGCTACGTAAAATTACTTGGGGCCTTGACGAATTTCAAGTTAGCTGGGAGTCGTTGGAGCGAGACAACAACGTCAACAACCTCTACCAAAGTCGCACCACCGAGGAGCGATGTAACTTGTCAGTTTAACTTTACCCGCGACAGTGATCGGATCTCAGTGAACGTGTGTGCATATTATTTCGTGATGTTTCGATTCGTGGATTAATTTCATCGATTAGTGGACCATGTGGTAGCTCGCTCAACAAGATTCTACTGCAATTCACCCAGTAGCTAGAAGACTTCTTGAGGCAACACTTTTCTCGGGTGCTATCATAGGTCCCCTCTGCTCAGGGACATTTAAAAACGTGCAGTGCTTTGTGTTTAAAAACATGAGATGGCTGTGCGTGTTAGTAGTGTCAACGCGAGTGTAGAGTCAGTGTTTTACGCACCTAGAACTATTTAAGACTAAGCACCGGTGCTCAAATTGCTTTTTGATCGTGAAATTAAAGTGACATATTTGTGAGTGTGATACATTCTATTCGATACTACTGACCTTGGACTGTGAACCTGCTGAAGCGGCTGCCTGTCTGCATTCATAGCATTGAGACTGTGTTCAACGATCGGTGAGTGGTACATTTTAATTTTTTCCATTTTTCTGCATTCTATTGAACAAATGATTGCTGTAGCGAGCACTGTGACCACGATTACATACTTAGTACTCGTGAATAGTAAGATTAACGCGCGTGCTTCAAAATGTTTAATACAGACAATAACAATATGTAAATAAATTTCAAATTCGAGGTCAAAGTTCTAATATCGCGGTTTAAATATTCCAAATTATTTTTCTTGAATTTTATAATCAAAGCTTGATGCTTTGAATAGTATCAGCTACTAAACCTAAAATTGTATACATGACGGAAGAACTTGCACGCGGCTTAGTTTCAACAAGCCATAGTCCTAGCAATAAGTCTTAGTTTAAGAACTTTAGACGTAAGACTTTTTCCAAATTTTCAAAAATGCATTGGTCGAATATGGACCAGAAATATTTCGTAGAAATGGGTTACTTTCGTAGGTACCTCCACGTTGGTGTAGCCTGGACTTGGTAACGTTTTCCAATGCATTGCGTCTTGCAAAACGTTATCAAGCTGAAGCCTACGATCTAGTTTACGGGTCCAGATCGAGCCAAACTTACATTCGGTGAGTTTGGTTCGGTCTGGACATCTATTCAGAAATGCACTTGCGTACTTCGAGCGATAAGCTTCTGTTCCGCCTCGTTTTTAAATATAAGAGTGCCAAACGCACTCTTCTAGAAATACAATTCGCCTTCGATCGCTGATTTCGATTTCGCGCATGGTGTGCTCGCCCTTCATAGGCCGGCTGTGCTGGGTACAACTTATTACGGCTTTACACAGAGGACCATTGTTAGACGATGATGTGCGCCAGTTCGTGACCATTCTGATTTTCTAGTTATCGCGCCGATACCGGGCTTCGGTCCACCTCGGCCCGCTCTGTGGTCTCAGATGGCTCGTTCTCGGTCACGCTCGCCATGGCTGTGTACAGTCGTGATATGGAGTACGCCATGTAGAAACGAAATTTCGGTGGATATAGGGTGAATGTTCGCGCTGCGCCGCGTCTTTCGGTCCTTTAGTCGTTTAGTCTCTTTTGCAATCTCAATCGGGAGATTCTGAGCTTTCGCATATCCCTCGAAAGTTACGCAAGTGCATATTTGCAATAGATTATGCCACTAGGGCCCATTGTAAAGAGTGCGATAGGCTAGATTTAAGGGTGGAGGTATGCTGCCTTGTTGAGAGTGACATCTTTTGCTTTTGCTTTCCCTTTCCCTTACAATTAGCTTCACCGTGCATCGTGTCGTTTCCCATCTAGTATACTTTTAGAGACTTGGCACAGTGTCTCTTCTATTCCTTAATTTCAATTCTCTTTTCTTTCTTTCCGGAAATATAATTCGCTCTCGGGAGAGATCTTGAATTAGCACAAGATGCTCGGGCACGATACACTCGCCTGTGCAAATTGTCGGCTTTGTGATGGGAGCGCGTATTGCAGCTGCATGTGATTTAATTGTGAGGCGGGTTGCTGTGATTCTGACCCCTCAGGCGCGGCCCCGAGCGGGGAACTCCCGTTAATGGGGGGGCTGGATGAATGGTGGTACCGTATTAGCGTTTTGTCTGTGCAACTGCAATGTGTGAGTGTATCGAGCAGCTTGAGATCTCTCGCGACGGCGAATTCGTGTCCGTGTGTCAATTATTTTTCTATCTCCGCAATGAGATACTTAGAGTCTATTTGTCACTTGAAAGCAATGCAAGCGTATCTCTAAAATTTACGAAAGAAATTGTAATGGGATATATGTAGAAAGATCGACGAGAATGTCTGTTACGTGTGCATGTTAACCCTTTGGACTTTCAAGTAAAGTCTTTGGAAAGAATTCTAGTAGTCTTTTACCTTATAGTGCAATCACGGTCCAAAGAGTTAGTATACCAAAGCATAGTCTGTTATGCTTATTCTGCGAAAACTAAGTGTAGAGTGGCGTGTGTGGCTGCGAAACTTAAAAAATTAAGCCAGGCGCGTCTAGTTTTAAGCGCATCATCGAAGCATTCGCCGAGGGATTCGCCGAGGGATTCGCCGAGGGATACGCCGAGGGATACGCCATGGTTTCCTCTGTTGAATTCTTTAATAAAGATGGGTTTGCCTGATTTATTTTATTTCATGTCTTCTATGGGTTTGCATCATTTATTCGATTTTATGTATTGCTTCAATGGTTTTGCATCATTTATTCCCATTTTATGTATTTTCCTAGTTTCCTCCCAAGGCTATTACACCATTACTAATATACCATATTTGATTATTTCAGCATTTTTTCAAAATAGTGAAAAGTGACAGTGAAAAGTGACAGTGAAAAGTGACAGTGAAAAGTGATAGTGAAAAGTGATCGTGTAAAGTGAAAGTGCATGAAGTATTTAAGACCCCATGTAAAATTGCGAAGTAGTCACTAAATCATTAGCTTTGTTGCTCGTTTGTTGGCTCCTCATCTCCGATGAGGAGGTCGCCGCTGGTTCCTTTTCCGGAAGCAAGCGACTGAGCATGGAATCGGTATGGGTGGATCGGTTCCATCCCTTGGTGTTCTTGTCCAAAGGGAAAAGTTTCGGGCGTAGGGGGTGTACCTTTTGGTACACTGCCTGCGTAAGTCACCCGGTCCGATACCCATGCTCCGTGTTAGACGACTCAAGTCAGGTCACGCTTAGTGTTGCTCCTGGCGAGTCGCATCGGTGCCCAGTCTCCGTGTTGGACGGCTCAAGTCAGGTCATACTTAGTGTTGCTCCTGGCGAGTTGCATCGGTGCAACGGGAATCGTCGGGGAGGCGCCGAGCGCTTTTCCCTTTCGTCTCGGACATTAGGGTGGTAGGAACTGCGCCATTCAATACTCTTTTCATGCTTACCCTTCGTCTTTGTTTCTTTCCTGAATTTTTTTTAATCGAGTGATTGCTTGGCAGTTCCCTAGATTCTACATCTAAACTGAAGGGATCGATCGAACTTTGTTTCCATCGATCTCTGTGGTTTAGTAGGCTCCATGTACAGGGAGATCGATGGAACTTTGATTCCATCTAGGAGAATAGGAAGAGGGACAGTAAAATAATATATTTAAAACAAAATAGTGAAAAGTGAAATTAAAAATTGACAGTGAAAAGTGATCGTGTAAAGTGACAGTGCATGAAGTATTTAAGGCCCCATGTAAAATTGCGAAGTAGTCACTAAATCATTAGCTTTGTTGCTCGTTTGTTGGCTCCTCATCCGTGATGAGGAGGTCGCCGCTAGTTCCTTTTCCGGAAGCAAGCGACTGAGAATGGAATCGGTATGGGTGGATCGGTTCCATCCCTTGGTGTTCTTGTCCAAAGGGAAAAGTTTCGGGCGTAGGGGGTGTACCTTTTGGTACACTGCCTGCGTAAGTCACCCGGTCCGATACCCATGCTCCGTGTTAGACGGCTCAAGTCAGGTCACGCTTAGTGTTGCTCCTGGCGAGTCGCATCGGTGCCCAGTCTCCGTGTTGGACGGCTCAAGTCAGGTCATACTAATGTTGCTCCTGGCGAGTTGCATCGGTGCAACGGGAATCGTCTGGGAGGCGCCGAGCGCTTTTCCCTTTCGACTCGGACAGCAGGGTGGTAGGAACTGCGCCATCCAATACTCCTTTCATGCTCACCGGTAGTCTTTCCTTTTTTCCTGAATTTCTTTTACTCGCGTGACCGCTTGGCAGTTCCCTAGATTCTACATCTAAACCGAAGGGATCGATGGAGCTTTGTCTCCATCCATCTCTTTGGTTTAGTAGGGTTTCATGTACAGGGAGATCGATGGAACTTTGATTCCATCTATCTCTCTACGGGTCTCGAAACGCAGCAACCTCCTCGTGGTGAGACCTGGTAATCGGTGAGAACCGAGCCGATAGCTGTGATTGTCAAATACTCTAGTCGTATATAAGAATTTTTTTAACTTGCACTACTATGGTACAATGTAACTTGGAATGTTGCTTGATTGTTCGTACCGGACCCCAGAACACGAGTACAGTGTTAAGATAGAAGGATAAGTACAAGTTGGATTATTTCAGCGAGGTACTCGAACTGATGGGTTTTTGACCATTTTTAAAGTCCTCTCTGCTTCAGCACCTTATTGAAATATACTAAGTTACAATTCTTTGGTGAGGTATTCCACGTTACATCGTGAAAGCATGTCTTCCACAAATAATGTTGTTGTTTATATAAATTTTTATGTGAAACAAATTTGTTTTGCATTAAATAAACCCGAATAGGTTAGCAAAGTTAAAAGGCGTATGAGTTCTTGTTTTGTTGTGATCCTTCTTTCTCGGTCGTTGCACGAAACTGGTTTATAAAACGATCTTTAAATTGTTACTCAAACAGAATCATTTGTAAATCGCGGGTTTCGAATGACCTAAATTTCCACTTCTTGAATTCTAATTCCTACCACGCGTAGCGTTACAATCTGTGTCGAGACTTCACCGGTAACGTTGCACGTGACACGAAAATGGTAAGGGGGCTCGCGAGCCCCCCGAGCGTGTGACACAAAATTACATTGCGTGATAGGTCTATCCTATACCGGCGCTGGCCCGGACCTGTCGAGTCGCCAGTACGGCTTCAGGCGACAGCGCTCCACAATAGACGCGATCCACAAGGTGAGAGAGCTGACTGAGGTGGCGACGGAAACGGGCGGAATCTGCGTCGCGGTGTCGCTTGACATCGCGAACGCGTTTAACTCCGTCTCATGGGCGGCGATCGAGAGGGCATTGCAATATCACGCATTCCCTCTCTATCTCCGCCGGCTGATCCGGGATTATCTGCGCGGGCGGGTGGTGCGATATACCAGCCGGGAGGGGGACGGGGGGGCCCTGGTGCACCGCGGGGTTCCACAGGGATCGGTTTTGGGGCCCCTTCTGTGGAACCTTGCCTATGATGCGGTGCTTAGGGTGGCGATGCCCTCTCCGGAGGTGTCAATGGTCTGCTACGCGGATGACACTCTGGTGGTGGCGGCCGGGCCGAACTGGAGGACGGCAGTCTGCCTCGCGGAGGAGGCTCTGCGACGGATATTGGCCGAGATAGAGCCTGTGTCCTGGTCTCGCGGTCTATGCGATATCTCGGACTCGAGCTGGACAGCTACTGGAGCTGGACGCGCCACTTTAAGGCCCTGGGTCCCCGATTGGAGAAACAGATAGGTCGACTCGCGACCATCATGCCCAACCTCGGGGGCCCATCGGACGGAGCTCGGCGTCTGTACATCGGCATCGTTCGATCCATGGTGCTCTACGGAGCGCCGATATGGGCCGGCGATCTAGGGACGTGCCGCGCGGGAAAAGATCTCCTCGCGAAGGTGCATAGGAAGGTCATCATCAGGGCCGTGCGAGCGTACCGCACGGTCGCGTACGCCGAGCTGTCCGCCTTGGGTAGGAAAGACCGACGACGGCAGAAGAAGACGAGGACCAACCACAGCAGCAAGGACACCAACGACGCCAGGGATAAAGAAGAGGAACCAGAAGAAGAAACAGAATAAGTTAACATGGAGGGAAATTTATATGTTAAGTTTCAGGAAGAGAAGAATGAAGAAGAGGACCACAGAGGCAAAGACAATACAAAGACAAGACGAATACGCTGACAGACGATACGACACAGACATGGACAACAGAATCAAACCAGGACCAACCACACAAGGGAAAGGAGCACCAGAAGCCGGATACAAGGACTCAAGAAGAAGAAGAAGGGTAATAACCTGCGACCGCCCGTGCAGGCAGTGAGCAGTAATGCGAGCTGTGGTGGTGCAGGTAAACGGCTGAAAGCCATCCTGCTGGGATCGAGCATCCGCTGGCGGCTCTACCTCCTCGTGGTCCCCGCTGGACAGCGCTCCGCGTCGCTTCGCGACGTGGAGCGCCGACTAAACGAGCCGCTTCCCCCCAGGGGTAGATCCAACTTGTCCGATGACCCGCAAGGCGAGGGCAAGGTTTTTCCAGGTCGCGTGCCTTCCATCTACGCACGCCGTTTCCCTTGGCAGTATTCATAGAAAGATAGAGAATAAAACCTTTTCTCGCGAAGCCGGTATGAGTCGGAAAACCGACTTGGTTGTACGGCGTGTCCGATCGCTATCGCGATCGAGACCAGAAGCGCGCACAATACTTGTCCGCCTTGGGTAGGTCTCCCCCTTTCCATCTCCTCACGGAAATGGACGCGGAGGTTTATTCGGCGATCCGTGCACTCCGCGAGGCCGGGACTTCCCGGCGGACGGGCCGTCTATGGCGCGCTTCCGGGCCCGGCAACGAATACAGGACCGGTGGCTGGAGTGGCTGGCGCGACCCGAACACATCGGCCGACGCGTTGTCGGGGCGCTCTACCCCATTTTCGACCGTTGGGTGGGGCGCAGCCACGGCAGGCTCTCCTTCCGACTGACGCAGGTCTTGACCGGAGACGGATGCTTCGGCGAGTACTTGTTCTGGATCGGTCGGGAGGCATCCCCGCGGTGCCGCCACTGCGGCTCTGGCGACGTGGACTCGGTCGACCACACGGTGAAAGATTGCCCGGAGTGGGACGTGGAGCGCCGGGTCCTCAAGTCTCATGTGGGACCCGACCTCGGCATGCCTGCCTTGGTTCAGTGTATGCTCAGGGGTGGAGAGGATTGGACCGTTGTGTCCTCCTTCGCGGAGGTAGTTATGTCCGTTAAGGAGGAGACAGAACGGGTGCGAGAGTGGGAGGGACACCCTTGTAGGCTGGGTGCACGCGCAGGAGCAGACGGGAGGGGTGCCCGTGGGGGGCTAGGAAGAGCAGCTTCGGGCGGATGCAGGGGTCGGGGCAGCCGCCCCCTCGCGCGCCTTCGGCCATAGCGTGGGAGCTCTGGGCACGGGGGTCTCGGAGCGTGCGTCGGGGTGTGGCTGGCCTTCCGTTTTATTGCGGCTTATAGGCCTGCGGGACCGAGAGGGTTCGACGAGCGGGGGCTCATCGGCCTCTAACAGGGGTCCGAGCGAGAGGTGACGCGATGTGTGGTTCCATCGCGCCACCGCGTGATAACTCGAAAAGAGTTTAACCGGAGGGGGTTCCTCCCCCCCTCCAGGATGGGCCCCCCGTATTTGCGGGGGGCTTGGCAGGAGAGGTACCAGTGCACTGGAGGGGAGGTGGCGAACGCATCGTTCTGTTTGGATCTCGCCCAAGTCCTCCCCTCCCGTGCGGGCCTCCCCAGTCAGGAGGCCACCCTGGAGTTTTTTAGTGGGTGCAAACCCCACATAACCCCGTCCCTCCCCCGGGGGATGGGGCATCCGTTAGGGATTTTCCTCCAGGTGAAAAAAAAAAAAAAAAAAAAGGTCTATCCTATACCTGGTTTGTGGTCTATCCTATACCTGGTCTGTGGTAGAATTCCATCAGAATCCTGCTAGCGGTTAGAATTGAAACAACTGGCACAACTATTTTCATACTGCTCGCAAGGTATACTTCTAACGTTCAGTGTAGTTCGTAAGTATCGCCGGTAGATGGGAAGCGTTCCTTCGTCTATGAACACAAGTAAATACATACATACATAACAGTACAATTGCGTATAGAAGTGCATTTCTTCAAAGATTAAATGCAAACTATCCATTTGCTGTAAAAATTTAATTATAATTGCACCTTTCCTCAGAGAACATCGAGATATCATGAACTAAACTCTTCAACCTTGCTGGCGTTTGGACATAACCTATTTACATACATGCGTTCAAGCAAGTAAATTGAAAAAGAAAGCAACAAATGTTTTCATTACATTGACATTCTCTGTACACATCGACGTTCAACGAAAATAGTATGAATAAATGTTGTTCCCACTAATCTGTAGTTCAGCAGTGTTTATTAATAATTCACCACTGATTCGCGAGACATTGTAGCGTTACACCATTAACCATGAGCAGCATCATACTTGTGTTGAATTCGTTCAAACAAATTAAATCCCCGAGAGCGTGTCACAAATTCTTAGGAGAATGGTTTATTAAAAAACGTTCCATTCAATATAAGAACGCATTTCTCTACAATTTCCAACAATGTCAAATGCTACATTCGACTGCTGCTCAATTAGAAGCGTCTAAAGAGGTCAGTAAAAAAGCTACCGACCTTACACAATTTAGAGAGCTGTCGAAGAACGGTCCCTCCTTAAAAAACTTCATGACTCACGAACGTACAGATGTTATCGATCCTATCGTCGTACCGAATATCCCTTACATTAAAAGTATCGACGGCAGCGACCAAAAAGGTAGATACTTACAGAGAGCATAAATCAATAAATGAATTATAGAGTGCCAATAAAATTAAGAGAACACTCTTATTTCGATTTCAGTTTATTTCGAAATTTATGGTTGTCAAATGAATGTCAACGACACGGAGGTGATCTGGTCAATTCTGAAATCGAACGGATACAAGAAAGTAGAAAGCATAGAAGAAGCAACTATAGTTCTACTTGTCACGTGTTCCATCAGAGACAGCGCCGAACAGAAGATATGGAACAAACTGCAGACGTTGAATGGTATCAGAAAGAGAAAGAAATCTATGAAGATCGGCTTATTGGGTATAACTGCGAATTTCCACCAGTTTGTAAATAATGCGATAGATTCACCTTGCAACGACTTCGTTTATTACACACAGGATGCATGGC
The DNA here is from genome assembly GCA_910592295.1 of Andrena haemorrhoa. Lineage (NCBI taxonomy): Eukaryota > Metazoa > Arthropoda > Insecta > Hymenoptera > Andrenidae > Andrena > Andrena haemorrhoa. The sequence goes on from OU342943.1 coordinate 20,904,962, forward strand.
GGAACGATTAAAGGAGAAAATATTAGACAGAGGTCGGCTCGTCGACGTAATAGCTGGACCAGATAGTTACAAGGACTTACCGAGGCTTCTCTCTGCGCCGGATCATGAAACTGCTGTTAATGTCCTGCTGTCGTTCGACGAAACATACGCAGACATTACACCGGTACGATTGGATCCAGACTCCACAAGGGCTTTTGTGTAATGACTATTCCTCTTTTGTGGATGAACGAAACGAGCATGTTCCACGGTATTATCTTGCAACACGTAGTCCACATTGCGAATATAATATTCTGGTGTTTCTAGTACAATAATGCGAGGTTGCGATAACATGTGCACATACTGCATCGTGCCGTTCACGCGAGGAAGAGAACGGTCACGACCGATCGACAGTATAGTCGGCGAAATTCAGTCGTTGTCCGACGAAGGCGTGAAGGAGGTAGTGCTTCTCGGACAGAATGTGAACAGTTACAGAGACACGTCACGATCGGAATTTTATACAGCTCCTAGTTCCGAGACGCATCTCGCTAAAGGTTTCAAAACGGTATACAAGAAGAAGAAAGGGGGACGCAGATTTTCCGACCTGTTAGACGAGGTGTCGCTTATTAATCCAGAAATGAGGATAAGGTACAGATAGTGATGGGATCTGAAGCGCTGCGAAGCGCTTCGAATCTATATATATGACGAAAATTTCGAAGCGCTTTGAACATGATTCGGAGCTTACAACTCTTGAAAGTCTTGAAAGTCTTGACCGGCTTCGAAGTCTTGATATTCTTGGTATGTACTCCGTATGTACAGAGTGCCGTCTGGTACCCTGTGGCGAGGACAACACTCCCCAGTGCCTCACCAAATTGTATGGCTTTCTCCCTCGAAGGGGTTTGAATACCATTAAAAAGTGAGAAATGTTTAGGATTTCCGAATTTCTAATCAGATCTTTGCGAAAACGACGCCGCTCGATTCCTTGTGTTTCGCCGATTAAACTAACACCAAGAACGCCGTAATTCGGACCATAATGAAGGACATTCTATGAAAAATCGAATTATATCATTTAAAGCTGACTTAGTTAAAAATAGTCCGATTTACATAAAATTTTGTATGATTTTCATTGGAAGAACATAAGGAATCCATCGGCGTGACTTCCAAGAGTATCAAGACTTCGAAGCCAGCCAAGACTTCGAAGCCGATCAAGACTTTTCAAGAGTTTTAAGCTTCGAATCATGTTCGAAGTGCTACGAAGTAGTTGCCTGACATTCAAGACCGATTCGAAGAGGTTCCAAACGCTTCGAGTCCCATCACTAGGTAGAGATTGTGTATATTTATATCTATAGCTGTTCCCCCTGCGAAATACAGTGTTCATTGAGAATCATTTTTTTAGATTCACATCGCCCCATCCCAAGGACTTCCCCGACGAAGTTCTGCAACTGATAGCCGAGAGGCCGAATATTTGCAACGAGATTCACCTGCCCGCGCAAAGTGGCAATTCTACGGTCTTGGAGAGAATGAGAAGGGGATACACGAGAGAAGCATACTTGGAGCTGGTGCACCATGTACGCGACATCCTCCCGAACATATATCTTTCCAGTGATTTTATCGCTGGATTCTGTGGGGAAACGGAGGAAGAGTTTGAAGATACGTTGTCATTGATGAAACTCGTGAAATACAATAAAGCTTTCTTATTCTCGTACAGCATGCGGGAGGTAACTCATACTTGTATACGTCTGTTCTAGTTCGTATCGGATAATACTTTGTAAATTACAATTATTCTACAGGGACTAAAGGTACTTACTGCTATGAAACTGTTCTTTACTTTCAGAAAACTACCGCACATCGCCGTTTAAAGGACGACGTGGAACAGAGCGTGAAGAAGGATCGTCTCGGTAGGATGATTTCGTTGTACAGGAGTGAAGTAGAGAAAGCGAATAAATTACAGATTGGACAGCTGCAGCTTGTACTTGTCGACGGGGTAAGATAATTCTATCATTCGGAATGATACAATCGTAGTATAACAATAATAGTATGCCAGAGGCGGATTTGGGGATTTCGTGCCCCTAGGCTAATAAGCGTCTACCGCCCTTTCAGTGAAATATCATAAAATATTTTAATTTAAAAGAATTGAGACAATTTGCAAATTAATTCGATATGACAACTCATACATGAGTTATTGCTAATTTGCTAGATAACAAAAAGTGAATTGTTTTTAAAATTGTCCCAAGCCTCTGTGTCTAACCTTTTCAATTTCTTTCGCTCGACATTCCCTGCTCTCAAAAATTTGCCGCTTCCCAAAATTTGCTGCACCCCAAAATTTGCCGCTTCCGAAAATTTGTCGCTTCGCAAAATTTGCTGCACCCCAAAATTTGTCGCGTCCCAAAATTTACTGCACCCCAAAATTTGCCGCTTCCCAAAATTTACTGCACCCCAAAATTTGCCGCTTCCCAAAATTTGTTGCTTCGCAAAATTTGCTGCACCCCAAAATTTGCCACTCCCCATAATTTTCCGCCCTAGACTGCAGCCTACTTAGCCTATGTATGTAGAAATCCGTCCCTGTGGTAGGTTCTATAGTACTTGAAATGGTTTTAATTAATTTTGATTTGAACCTTAGGTCAGCAAACGTACGACCGAGTACCTTCAGGGAAGAAATGATGGTAACACGAGGGTTTTGATTCCGAATATGGAAGCGGCAACTGAAAAAGACTCCGACATTAAGAGGCCCGTGAAGAATGGTGATTACGTGGTTGTGGAAATCCGTAACGCTAATTCGAACTCTTTAACGGGCATACCTTTGTATCATTCATCGATAGCAGAGTACGCGTCACCGTCTGTATTATAAATAAAACGGCACGATAGTTTGCGAAAGTATCGTTTGTTATTTAATCACGCCTATCGTTGCAGAGTACATTTCAGTTTTGCAACGAGAGAATTAAACTGTAATTAATCGTACGAGTCTAAACCGAGATATTTACCATTAACGTGACAATATTGTGAATAAAGAGAAGCATGTACATACTATGATACACGTATATAATAAATAGATATAATTTAACCTAATTCTGTAGTACATGGCAACCTACATACGTGTAAATACACAACGCTTCCTACAATAAAGACGACGACATGATCTCTTCTTTTAAAAAAAACGATATACATACACAGGATAAAAGAAGTATTAATGCCGCCGCGCAATTTGGCGAAGCGCGGCGATACGAAGAGAAAAGTTTACAAACAATAAAATTGATTCTTACGGAGCCGCGTATACTGGACCGAGGCGCAGCGATAATTAATTAGTTATTAATTTCTGTAATTCGATTAGATTTGCTTTGCCACACTGCGCTTCGCCAAAATGCGCAATGGCCTTTAACTGGATAACAGTCTTCTTTATCATCTACTGAATTTTTACAAAATACATCTCGTAATCAGTGGCGCACCCAGATGGGGGTTTCAGGGGCCTGGCACCCCCAAAGAAGGGGCTTTGTAAAAAGAAAAGAAAGCTGACTTTTATTCTTTAAATAAATTTGTATAATCACCTAAAGAATTTTACTGAACTTGGATGAAAAATATTTTTACCCGTTCAACTCTGCTCCCCCTACGATTAAATCCCGAGTGCGCCACTGCTCGTAATACTTGTCTTCTTAAAATTACATTTCTAAAATCCACTTCGGTGCCTTCGGTGCCTCTTCGAATAAATACGTAGCCAGGATAGAAATTTGGATGAACGTTCAGCGAGATTTTACAATTCCACAAGTTTATATCTTAAAGTATAATTATAGACTATTTACAAAACGATAGGCGCCTCCTCGGTCTCTGAAGCAAGGGACATTTTGTACAAAATCGCTTAATATCGAATGAATGTTTATAGACAACAGTTTCGTTATTTTGTAAACACCTGAGTACCTAGGTATCGCTAAGTCATGGAGAATGGATGTCTTTGGAAGTACGCGAAATGTCGTGTCATTTGAATGATGCGCTCCACGTTTTAAACAAGGCTCGCGGTTCCGATGTTAATGACAACGTTGTCGGCACCGCATTCGTAGACCGTGAGATCGTGGTTCCTTGGTTGCTCTAACAGCGCAGCCAGCTGCTCACCGCTGGGAAATGCGTTTGGGGTGGTTGGGAGAATCACGTCGCATTCCAATTGACCTGAAACGTACGAACTTACTATCTGCTCTGTTTTTTTTATAAAAAATACTTTATCTATAATGAAAATGAAACTCCGGATGTGAGATAATATTAGTATAGTGATGTCGAGAGGCACAGAGATTTATAAAAATATGTATAGGTACATACAAGGGTGTAGAAATATAGATAGGGATATTACAACAAACCGAAAAATTTGTATAAAAAGATAGCTTGAGTTCTATTAGAATCAGGGACCTGGAACGAAATGTTTTTTCGTTTCGTTTCGGTTCAGCTCCGATAATAATAATTTCGTTTCGGTTAATATCGTTCCTGCTGAAAAATATTTCATTTCCATCAGAACGAAAAACAAATTTTGTTCCGAACCGGTTATTTCATTTATAAAAAAACTCGTATAAACTTATTTTAACAATTTTCTTGCTTTTGGTACTTATATTATAAAATATTATACGTTATAGTTATGTATTATAGAATATTATAGATTATGTCTTATGAAACAAATTTAGAGTTTCGATGCTTTCGGTTGCAAGTCTTGCCCTCCTGGACATGACTTTTTTTTGAACCAATATTCAATCATAGACTTATAATGGATTCAACCAATAATCAGGTAAGGTTATGATTATTGCATGCCGCAATCGGTGCAGGCAGGCGACTTTTTTACCGACACGAAACATGATGAAAATAAGGGGCGCGCTCAATTTAAATTTTTTAATCTGAAGTGTACTGAACGTTATTAGTCGGAATTTTTATTTCGGTTATATCGTTTTCACTCCTGCAACAGGAGTAAGAATTTCGTTTCGTTTCTGTTTCTGTTCCGGAAAAATATTTCCTTCTTTTCGTTTATCGTTTTCGTTTCTGTTCCGTTTCGGGTCCCTGATTAGAATAGTGTTATGGACACAAGTAACAGGACACTATTTTTACCTGATAACGAAGGTGAAGCACCCTTGCTTGAACCATACATGCGAGTGCTATACCCTGAATCGTTGTGTGCATCGTGCAAAGGCGGTGTCGGGCTATAAACCGCATTACGGGACCTAAATGGCATTCTGGCGATACTGTTGTAATGCACGTGCTCCGATATCACTCCTTTCCCAGCGATCCCTCCGCTAAGTGCTTCCGGTTGCTCGTCGTCCTCCCCCTCGCTGCTCTCGCTGTCGTTACCTGTGTTCAACGTTTGTGGCGATAATTTCAAAGAGAACTCGCGCGTGTCACTGGATCATATTCGACTACAATAAATTTAATTCTCTCTCTAATGCAATAATAATTTCACTCCCGTTATCCAAAAGCTATTTGATCCCAGAGTTAGAAGGAGCATTGAACAATAGAGGAGCGCCGAAGCTTCACAAAATTTCGGCAAATTGCTTAAGACTCAAGTTCACCTTCTCCGTGCCAGCCATTCCCCACGCCACCCTGTGGTTGAACCCTCTGGTTTTGGGAGCACTGGCTGTGCTCGGGGCTGGTCGGTTCGCTGCTCCCTGAGCGTGCGCCTCGCCACCCGTTATGCATGCCAGGTACTTGCTGAAACCGCTTGATCATCTCGTGAACGCTCCGTCGACCGGAGGACCTCCACTCGCTGGAGGTGTCCTCGCTCTTCCGCGTCGCGTTGCTCTCTTCCTGGCAGGAGCCCATACCGTGGTCCCGAGACGAAAGATCCTGAGGAATTCAGAACCGCGATATTTCATAATTCCAGACAGATTTATTAGAGGAATTTCTCCTTCCCTAACACCCCCGGCGTAGAATATTTATAAACGTCTACAAAGGTAATTTAAGAAGCTCTACCTATCGCACTCGTAATTCCAACTTTCAAAAAATTAAAAAAGTCAATTCTACCTTCACGTTTATTCAAGATTCTAAACTACGATACGAAAGATTCCCACGTTTATTAGCGAGAAGAACTGTTTCGCTGCGAGTGGTGCAAAGGGCATATAGAAATGAACCCGTTTCGCCTCCAGCTCCGTCCCCTTAATAGACCCAGGACTCCATTCAAAGTCGACAAGCCGCGTCGCTTTGATTTCCCTCGCGCGCAAGGAGTGTCATTAAACCCGTGACTTAATCAACACCTCCGTGGCGCACTCGGTGACCAGCGAAATTACCAGCGATTACACACTCACGCGTTGCTGATGGACCTGTTGCCTGGAGCCGATGGACGGCGAGGAGGCGGCGCCGAGGGGCGAGCTGCGGTCCTGCTTGATCACCCCGTCGAAAGTCTCGTTGAGCCTGGCAGGCACGTCGAGCACCCTCAGGGTTGACCTGGAGACGCCGGAGCCGGAGGGTAGGTCCCTCATGGACTTGCTGAGCCTCGGTATGGCTGGTATATCGAGGTCGTCCAAGCTGCCGCGGTGGATGGTAGTCTCGCCTGGTATCTCGAAGCTCCTCTCGTGCGGTCTGTCGTCCAGCAGGTCCTCCAGCGACCTGGCACGGGCTGGCGGGCACGAGTGTTCCCCGCTGAACGCTGCTTTGGCTGGTCTCTCGCTGTGCCTGCCTCTGCCGCCGCGCGCAAGCCGTTGCTGGAGGTGCACGTGCCTCTCGTCGCATCTGGACCTCTCCGCTGCCACGCATCTGGTCAGCTCAGAGATCTGTCCCCTGGTCCTCCTCTCTAGATTAGCCACCTTCAGGTCGAGCCTCTCGTGGGCCTGGTCTATGTGCGCCTTCAGCTCCGCCTTGTCCCTCTCTAGTTTAGCCTCCATGTGTCGGAAGAACGGGGCGCAGTAGCACGTGTAACCCACCCCCACTGGGCCCTTCCTGATGTTCCCGGCCAGGTCCAGGTAATACTGCTCGCCGCGGGCCAACGGGTCCGGGGGCAGGGAGTCCAAACGGGGCTGGGGGAACGCTTCCGGGTCGGGGTAGTAGTGGCAGCCGTATGGGGACCACTGCCTCCCCATCACCGCCTTCTCGAAGTGGACCCTGTTCTGCTTGCCACCGGACGGTTTCAGCTTCTTCTTCTCCTTCTTCGTGCAACTGTCCCTGCTGCCGCTGGTCCCGCTACCCGCCTTCTCCCGCTTCTTCTCGCTCTTGCCGCCGCTCTTCCCGTCCACCTTGTCCACCTTGTCCGCCTTGTCCACCTTGTCCACCACGACCGCCACGTCCTCCTCCCGGCTCTTGCTGCGCGTCCTGCTCTTGCTCCGCGCCTTACCGATTATCTCCAGTATCTCGGCGAGGTTCTTGCGTCGCGCTATGTCCTTCGCGGTCTCCCCTTGCTTGTTACGCAGGCTACGGTCGCAGCCTGCCTCCAGCAGGATCCTCGTCAGCTTGCGACGGCCCATCGCTGCCGCGATGTGCAGCGCCGTGTCGCCGTTCTACGGTTGGGCATCACGGCTGATAAGCACGGCTTTCGCGCGGGACGAGTATCCGAGGGGATGAGGGGGAAGTATCATGCGGGGGTGAACGAATGTATGAAGCTTTGGGAGGAGGAAGTCGAGCGGATGCTTTGGCAGTGCGTGACGGTTTGCAAGAGTGCATAGGCCCGATCTAGCTCCTCCACTACACCGAGCAAAAATGATTTTCACCGCACTTTATATTTAATTAAAAATGGTTATTTTAAAATATAATTTTTGACAATGAGTGACAATTTTTCTAGCTATTTGTTGAATAACGAAAGCCTGTTATTTGATAAAAAATTTAATATTCAGAAATTACCAATTAACCCATTTTTCCACCCCCAAATTTGACCGTCTGGGCAGTTGCCCTGCTTGCGCCCCCTTAATCGGACCCTCTGCACATGGAATGTTTGCATGCAAGATATGTGAATATTGAAGGGTGCGATTGGGAAAATGGGGAGACAGTATATCGACTTGAATACCGTGGACGCGCAAGGAAAAAACCCTCCAAGTTCGTAAAACTAAGTTTAAATTAAGAAAACCTAAAGTAGGCAATAGTTGTGAGCTTAATGGTGGTAAAATATGAATTGCACAAAAATGGACCTGGAAAATTTTCCTTCTACGCCCGCGACGTAGGTACACATAGTCACTAAGCTCGGAGTTCGAAGAGTCGCGAAAATGTGGAGTTTGCATCGTAGATTGCTTCCCTTCGAAATCTATAGAAAAATTCTAAGTAACGAAGAAACGAATACCTACATGATTCTCACTTACTTTATTTTGGTCAGAGACGCGGCAGAGCGCAGAGATCAGGATCCGCGTGACACCCGCGTGGCCGTATCGCGCGGAAGTGTGCAGGGGTGTATCGCCGTACTAAAAAATAAAATATAACACACTCTCGCACCATGCATTGTAAGATTCTACTAATCAAAACGTAAAGCAAACTACGCCTCCCTCTTCAACAGGCATTTATATTGCAAACACGGAGCTTCTTCACCGCGCCAACTGTAGCTGCGCAAAAAGCAGGCCGAGCCAAGGATCGTATATTTTAATCGCTGGCGTTTAAGCGCGATAAATGTGTCCAGTTGTAAAGGGAGAAACGCGTGCGGACGCTGGCCAGGCCTATTACTCACGTTGTTTTGAAGGTCGGGATTGCACCCCGCCAGGAGTAGTTCGCGGCAGCTTTGGTTGTGCCCGTTTTGGCAGGCGAGGTGAAGCGGCGCAAATCCAGCGAGATTCCTCGCGTGCAGGGGCGCGCGCTGGGTCCCGAGCGCCTTCGCCAGGGCGGCCACGGTTCGGCTGTAGCCCCGCCAGGACGCTTCGTGCAGCGCCGAGTTTCCATGCTGAAAACACGCAGCTCGATTGATGGAACAGCCTCGTCGAACGCGGCTCGATTCAATATCGATCGATCAAATGCCCCGGCGTGCTCCGCCGCCTGTCGATCACCGTCGGGATTACCGGGAACGCGACGGCGGAGGGCAAAAGGGGCAGGGATGAACGCGCGCGCGCGCAACTTTCCAGGCGAATCGAGTACCAATGAAATCGGGCAAAACGACGATGAATCGTTGATCGCTGATTTCCCCCCTGTTCTCGTTGGGTACATTGATTAATTGATTCGCTTTTTTCCAGGAGAAACGTAATCGAGAAAGCGACAGGTGGGGGTACTTGCATAGGGTAGATTTCTGAGCGGGGATGGATCGTCAGTTTGGGATTTCTTTGGTATCGATGCTGGGAGGTGATAGATGACGTAGAAAGGTGAAGATTGTGATTTTAGAATCATCCAATTTGGGGTTGGTTTACTGGTATTACTACTACTACTACTACTACTACTAATAATAATAATAATAATAATTCATAATTATATTCATTGACGGATATGAATAATGAACGGTTTAAAGTGTACTGTTAAGAAGTGCAGAATATTGAATTAAAATTGATAGCTCATACGATAGGTATAAGGTCGCCTATCAAGTTACCTATTTAGAGTTTGGTGCTATTGGGAGTAGAACCACAGAGGAGATATAATAAGAGGCGTCACTCGACAAGCACAGAAATAAGCTAGGGAAATCACTAGACAACCAATTTAAATGCCCATTCGGCAATGATCGCTAAACTTCGGCAATGATCGGTAAACTTCGACAATAATCAGCCAACTGCGGTAAGGAACATTTAGTCGATTTGAATATCCCGCTCGAATAGACGACCAATTTAAATGCCAAGGTCAAGTAAGGACTTCAAAGGTTCCGCCCGGAGCAGGGTGGTATATAAAGGTGGTTTGACAGGACCATGTACGGCGTCTTCATAACAGTTTAATTCGCAGAATACTAACCAGGTGGCGTTAACTCTAAGAGGCGCGTTACCGCGGTAAATTTGAAATGTAAAGAATATATACCCAACAGAAATGGTTATTAATAATAATTTTAAATTATTGTAAAGGTTATATGTATGAATTTCGTGTACATGTTTACCATGTATTTTATATATTTATCATCCAAAATTTTATTTCTCATAATATATGTATATAACCCTTATCATTTTACCAGCAGTATTGCTGCCAAAATATTTCTGTGTTTAGTGTTATTTTGTTAATTTCGTTGTTAGCCAACGGAGATCATACAATCGGAGATCACCACTTCTTTCTTTGAATTGTATCCTTTGGTACTGCAAAAATAGATATATTTTTTTCTTTTCCAGAAGAACCACAATTCTCTACTTTGCACCGTTTAACCATAGTGCTAGTTAAAATAATAGTTTATATAATAGCGAATTCGGTATCTCGCACTATCTATCGCACTTATAGAGCTATCTTCGCCTCTATCAGAAACAACCAATCCAACTCATTTTCTGGCATCAGCACAGAGTCAGTGCGAGATACCGAATTCGCTATAAGAAACACAGTACACGGAACACGGTAGCGTGGCGTCGTTACACTTATACAATCAAAGTCGACTCTATCTGTGTGGGATCCATGCACACACGCCATCTGCTACATAAAATCTGTACTAAACTCTTATGAAGACACTATTACTAGGGAAAAGTGGCTTTGTTGCATCACCTTTATATACCACCATGGCCCGGAGTGACGCCTCTTATTATATCTCCTCTTTGGTAGAACATTAGTATGCGACACTAGCGGTCGGTACGCGAACTAGTAGTAATGGCCGACGCAAGTATACAATTTATTGCGGTCTACCAATTTTCACAGTATCGACGAACTGTATGCTGAAATAAATGTTGTGTAACAAATTGTAACGCTACAATGAACAATGATCTCAATTTAAGTTTTCATATAAGTGCCAAAAATTGGAGCAACTAAGATTGTTCACATTACATACTTTGACATATTCCAAAATTGTGTCTAAATGAATTGTCAACATGTTTACTGTACGAAATAACTTTGGAATAAACTGTTATACTACTGGATCCATATAAACATAGTAAAAGGCACGTAAAAGGTATACTTGCGTCGTCCATATTTGTTATGTTACACTAGCGCCACCGTTCCCGCGGTGGTAGATTCCTTTGCCAATAACAAGTTCAACTTCTCACTGAATTTACCGTATTGTACGAACTTAGATGGAAGACTTCCCTTCTCACAAGAGAACATCCCGAACCCGGAAGTTCAAAAAGTTCTGAAACTTTGTGAATATGTAAGAAATTTCCTTTTCATTACAACGCAATTTTTGTTTGCTGCCCAAATTCACTCTAAGGGGGTGTAAGTGACCCCTGAAAATCCGGTTATTTTCCGATTTTGTGTTATAACTCGAGAATTGTAAAATCATTTTTTTATCAAATGATAAAAGAAGTGACTTTTGTCTTGAAACTGTTTTTCTATCTCTTACAGTTCGCGATTTGTAACACAAACCCGGAAAATAGCCGAATTTTCAGGGATTAATCTCACTCCCTTCGAGTGAACTTCGGCAGCAAACAAAAATTTCGTTGTAATCAGGAGGAAATCCTTTACATATGTACAAAGTTTCAGAAGTTCTTGAATTTTCGGGTTCGGGATATTCCCTTGTCAGTATCTAAGTGGTGCATAGAGTTTAAATAGTTTCAAGATCTCGGTACAATATACATAATTGTTGTTTAGGAGTCTGTACAGGAACGGCAAACTGGTTGCTTTTGACAAGGGGCAGTTAAATTGAGGCATTGAGAACAAAAAATGTGCTGAGATTGTGGTAGTAGAGATTTTAATGGTATTACTGGGCTTGCCAGAAAAATCCTACTCGTAGTGGAGGGAGAACACCCCACGCATGCGCGTGATGACCCCGTGACGTCAAACCAATTGACGCCAAGGATCAGTCAAACAACGGGGTCATAACGCGCATGCGTGGCGTGTTCCCCCTCCATTACGCGTATATAATACCATTAAAATCTCTACTACCACAATCTCTATATACATATGTACATATATGCCTTCTAAGTCACGACGCCTCTCGCGACGGCCAGGGGAACTAAACAGAAATCGGGACCCCAAATCGCTGGGGTAAAAGGTACAGAGTCGGAACACCTGTCTATTACACCGTGTTCTGAACCTTAACACACTTTTGCATATACACAGATGTAGAGTCTGAATATAGTGACTCGACCAACTCTCCGGCCTGACCGCGTCTCCCGGATTTACTGTATACTCCTTGAGCGAATAACGATGTCCCATTTAAGTTTGCGCAGCGTTTAAAGATGCGACGCAGTGAGACGTAATAGCTGACGGAAGTGTGCAGGGAAACGGGGATCGCGTCGTTTCGAGACGCGAATCCGCAAAATGGCATATCGGCGACGGTTATCCGGACAAGTGGCGAGCGTGTACACGCGAATACAAGCGGGGCTGATCTAAATTGAATAGACGTTTTGTGATGTAGTGCAGGACGTTACCCACCCTGAAGGGAACCGCCCACGATAAGCTTCGCTGGCTGTACCTCCGGCTACGTTCACATCTCCATTACCTGGACTCTCCACTTCGGGGTCGTTCACGTGCCTGTGCACGCTTTACCTCCGCGATTGACATGTTTACCGAGTCGCAAATATCATTCCTACAGGGACACGGGAACGTAAGGTGGTAACCACTGGCAAATACGTTTGATATTCCACTGTTCAACGATGATCTACTGCAGGCATAAGCGAACCTATGGCTCGCAGGGAAATTTTGCTGGCACGTCAATGATTCACAGGGGATGTCGTTAGTATCTGTACGTTAATCCAAAATAATTATTATCTGATGAGATACACTAAAATATTTTTCGAGAGGTTTTAATATACCTACGACAATGTGTATGTCATGTCACGAGTTCATTCTTATGAATTTCTATGTTAATTTTTAAACTTGTCTAAATAAAATTCTGCAATGCATTTTTTTGCAGAAAGTGATGTCTGTTTTAGACGCTGCCATTTTTTCAATTCTCAGTATTTCTCATCTAGTTCGGGCGATAGCCACACTCATACAGATTACACAGAATTTTTAATTTTCTATTTCAGACACCTACAAACTGAAACATATGGTTTTTGTAAGGCGCTCTATTCGAAGTACTATAACTCCGGATATAACCACTATTTTGGGACACAATTTTTTTTTTCATATTCTCTAAAGATTGACAAATGCAGGTACAAAGCTGGAAGTAAATACTTTTAGTGGTTTTGTTTCAAAAACTTCCCAAAGTTCGCATCATTTTTCGCCCGTCAATGTAGGGAGACCCCTTAAGGAGGCCGGTACGTCACCAATTCCATAAATATTATTTATAAATCTTCGGCACGCGCAGATAAAAAGGTTCGCTACCACTGATCTACTGTACAGCAACCTGGTCTATTTTAATCTTGACACGATTTGAAAAGACACTAATACCTGTAACAACGAATATTTCCTATACTGAATGTTAGCTCTGAAACGTGAAATAATTCACCTAATTATGGTTTTCCAAACACTTTACTAACTTTACTCATCACCACACAAATTCACGAGAAGTTCAACGGTTCTTCGATGTATTCGCACCGCAGTGTTCCTGACCAATATCCCCCGATTCTCGGTAGCATCTTAATTACAGACACAATACGGGTTCCCCGGAATACGTGAGCCTTCTTCCGTGTGAACGGGAGGATGACTGGCGACCTCCTTGCCGAGGGGTTAATGCAGCGTCCTTGGAAAAGAAACGAAGAGGAAAGTACGAGAGATGTAGCGACTATCGCGTCAAATCTCGTGGCATTTGACGCGGAATGACTCGCATACCAGCTTCCACGGTATTCCAGGCCTCTATTTTCTCTCTTTGCGCGGGCAATTTGCCGCTGGTGTCCCGCGGCGAATACACCCAGCCCACGTATCGGTTTCGTGCGGTGACGTCGATGATCCCAGGATCGCGCGTATTACCGGCGAGCGTTTTTCAGGGGCCGTCTAATAGAAAGAGGATTCCCCTCGTCAGGGATAAATCTCGCGACGGCCAATCGCCGGAGCGACCCTCTCTCATCTTTATTCGCCTCTGAGTGGCTTAAAGCTTAATCCCCCGGTATTCGCCGTTGACGATAGCACGCGAGGGATTCATAAAATCGCGCGTTCGCCCGAGTCTCTGGGTAAATTGGAACTTAGTGGGGAACACTGGCAACGATACTGTAACGGAGAACATTACAGCAGGGTGGTCCTACGTGCTATTATTCGCGTCACAGACGCCGATTGAGAATTCTATGACCAGCTGAGGTTCGTATAAGATGGGGTTGCAGTTAATGGCGATGGTAATACCGCGGAGGATTAAAAATTCAGAGGCAAGTGTTTTATTAGACTTCCGTTGAGGACCAAAAGATTGCAAACGTGCAAGAAACAAAACCTGCTAGAACGGTCGGCAGCTTTCCGACGGCTCGGACCGCGGCCACTAAACGGAAAGCCGTAAATGATGACAATACTAACAGTAAACGTCACATTCATCACTATTCGCCTATTGCATGCATTACGCAGTTCCATTCCTCTCTCCGAGCGTTGCTCACTTCCGCGATACCCACTTCCTCGTATGCGTACCCCTCAACGAGACGTATTCAATCAGGGATATTAATTTTCCCCTTTTCTGTTATTCCCCGTGCGGTGGAAATAGTGCACGTCGGCTGGCAATGACGTCGCACCGTTTAGCATAATACGTTGCGCGTGATTTATTATATATTTATTCAGGCTGTTGAACCCCCTCGTGCTCCGAGCCTATTCATCCGAGCCGCGCGCTCCTCTTGCTTTCACTGTTCTAGCCTTCGTTGACCCTGAGCGGCGCGATCACGACGCGCCTCCGCGGCGAAGGCACGTCGATATACGCCCGTAGACAACGGCGACCGCGATGGGTCACAACCATCGCGCGTCAGGGTTTGGAGGCGACCGCTCCGAGGGTCACGACGATGCTATCGCTCAAGCGAGAGAAAGAACGGTTTATTCTTCGCTACGGCCGGGGAGGACGTTGCATGCGAGCTGCACGAGCCACCGACACGAGCTTCGGAAGTTGCTGGCCAACGGCGATGCATCATCCGATTTTTACCCTTCACTCTCAACAATCATCCGCGCAGGCCAACGCTATTTGTAGTCGCTCGGCGCGGCGGTAGAGGAGTTACGACGATTCTGGATCAAACGTGGATCCCAGGACGCGGGCAGAAGGTAGGGACACTTTCGATGATCTCTGTTTTCCATTATTTAAATTATTCCGAATTAATTCAGAGAGCCCGATCGAATAGGGACCCCGTGTAATCTTGAATCAGGGGGATTTTGGCGACCGAAAGTGGAGGATTCAGATGTGAAATCACAAAGAGTTCGTTCTTTAAGGAATTAATTTTAGATGATCGCAATAAGTAGGGAATACAATCCCGGACATTATTTACTATCTCAGGATCTCGGGATTTTCTAAAATCTATCTCGGGATTCCGGGACTAATCCCGGGGTTGGGTAATGGAAAATTTCAGTAATTAAAATGATTTATTATGTGTTAAAATTCTAAATCTTTATTTAAAGTAAAGAAACTTACTTTCTATCATTAGTCTGAAACATAAGCTAAAATCATTTTTAATAATAAAAACAGTAGAACAATGAAGAATAATAAAGTCTCGATAAAAGTAGATAATATCAGTAAATCGTTACGAAGATTTTTTGGAAATGCGAACGAAGAAATAGCAAAGCGCCGAAAGTACATATGAGGCAATCAGAGCAACAACGGACTAACCCACATTGAAAAATAATTTTCTTTCCTATTTGATACGATTAGCAGAGCCTATTGGAATACATTATTACTACTAATTCAATTTCGAAAAAATGTGGGTTAATCCGTACCTACAATGTTTCGACTTTACGTGTTCACACAAGTTGCGATTTCGAAATAGCGGAAAGTGAGAATATCATTGTTTAAAATAAATATAGTTTAGTTAGCTATATGCGACTTAATATTATTTTTTAAATAAATCATTATTATTATTATTATTATTCTGCTTATTTTTATATTTTTCAGGTGTTCATAAAGCAATTCTCATTTTTAAAAGATCCCGGGATTTTTGGGATCTAAAAAACACCCGGGATCGCGGGATCCCGGGATTGTATTCCCTACGAGTAAGTAACCGTTCCCCGTTGCCTTTGGTAATAAGAACCGCGTTCCCCCAGTATGAAACTGAACGAAACCGAAAACACGAACTTCCCATATTACCCGTTACGAATATTAAGCAGCACAAGATCCAAATTTAATGCAAAACCTTACTAACTAAGTGAAAGTTGGCCCGCCATCCGGCATAGCGATGGACTGCCAATCCATTCACCAGCCAAGAGTTAAACTACCAAAAGATACACCTCATTCAAGCAAACATTCCATTAACCAAACTACCACTCTATCCTTCCCCGGCAACACACCCTCGCGAACACGCGCCACCTTCGACACCCTGGATCCTCGTCCTATTTCCCCGATTACCATTCCGCGGCGCTTCTTGCGACGGGGCATCGCGCCTTTATTCCGGCCGCATCGATTCGATCGACCCATCAGTGGGTCGTATCGCGCGTAATAACGAGAGGACACAGGAGGAGGACGACGCGTGTACGCACGGGAGACGGGGAGGAGGGGGCCGTGATGCGCGCGTGTATAGTCGCGTGGTGCCACGGTTCATTGACCAGCAGCATCGTCTTGTTCGCCAGGTACGGTCAGGTCTGGCTGGTTGCCGCTCGAATGCCGGCTGGTCTGCCACACGGTCTTCTTCTTCTTCTCTTCCTTGCAGCGTGTGGCTTTTTTCCTTTGTTGCCCGCGCTGCTCTCTCTACACTTTCTGTAAGTACCAGGGGCCCGCGGTTCGCCGCCGCCGCGGCCGCCGCGCCGGTTGCTCCGCTGCCCGTCGAATAAACCACAATGCAGTGGCCAGGGGCGGACAAGGCGCGAAACCGATCGCCTCCGCCGAGCTGACATTCCTCTAATTTCGGCGGACCACGCAGCGTCTACGGCCGCGCGCACTGCCCTCGCCTACACGGGCCCAGGGAGCGGGCCCAGCGGCCGCGCGCGGACGCTTTCGGGGAACCGGTTCCCCTTCACTGTTTACCTCGCCGCGTTTTAACGCGCGATCGGTAACACGATAATGCGATCCGTTTTCTTCGGGCTCTTTTCTTCCACTGGTGGCTTAAGTTTGGGCCTCGGCGGCATATCTGCTCGGGCGCCCACGAGCTTGCGAGATCGACTGGCTGGAGGGGGTAGGAGGGAGAGTAGAAGCCGGGGGAGGGATTGATATGAAGTATAAGCTTCGAGTAATAGGGTGTCCAATAAGTCCCGCTGTTTTTAAACGAGTTTATTTAACTTCGCTCCTCTGTCTGTTTAGTTGGTTCATTATTCCATTAACATTATTCGAACGCTGGCTTCGTGCTCGTACTGTTGTAAAGCCTGTAATTTTCTGTATTTTAATACGTTCAAGATTTCCTTATCCGCTTTCTCATCTCCTTGCTGTGAATTTAAAACTGCGGGTGCCAACTTGATGAATACGAACATTTCGGGCAGCTTCTGTTATCCGAGTTTAATCGAGGTGCACCATGTCCCAAGCTGCTCGAAACATATGTGCCATTTGTGGAGGAGACTCCGCTGCAGAGAGAACAGCTCGAATACAGTTTTCGATTTTAATATCTCTGACGAACCACCTTCTTGGCGACCGTCAGCCTTCAATGAAGATCGAGTGGAGGACTTAATTCTGGAGGATTCTGACAAGATGCACTGTTCACCATAAATATCTGAAGCCAATAGGATTGTTTCAAAAATACTTTTTTATTGGACAACGTGATAGCTCACTGTGTATATACATTAGGCTGTGTGAATTTTATGGGTAAATTTAAATTTTTGAAAATTTTAAAATCACTATTGACAGAGTATTAATATGCTGTTTTTAATCGTGACTCTGAAACTATCTTCAGAAATTGATTTGAGCAAGGTTTAGCTACTTCAAATCACAGTTGAAAAAAGTGAGAATTAAGTAATAAGATTTAACTACAAACTACATATTTATATACTGCTTAAAGTTGCTTACATAAAAGCATGAAAAAGAGAACGAAAATATGTCGAAATTAGTATTTATTACATTCACATGCAAATGTATGGAAATGTGTATTTACCTACTACAAAATTAAAATATATGTAACTTTATAGCAGCAGATCTAGCCATATGTCATCTATGCAGTAAATTTAATGCTATTTAACAAAGTCCACCAAAGAAGCGATATCTTGTTTGCTTCTGTTACGGTTCATAAGCTCAATTATTAAATTTTTGTTTATAATTTTAGTAATCTTCGTATTTTTCTATAATTTCAAATGAAATTCCAACTAGGTAAATAATGTATTACCTACAGAAAATGTAGAGATAGAGCTAATTTTAAACCTGAAATTGTACAATTTTTCCACTAACCGTTTTTAAAATTGAAACATTGACAAAAATTGACACACCCTAATATACATCCTTAGTATCACCTCCCTAAAATCCTTCTCCAAGTTTAAAAATGTGGTGAACTATTTGAAGCTTGTATCAACTAATCTGTGAAGCGGGTTATTTAAAAGTATAAGCTGTCAGATTTGTTTCTGGCCATTCCCTACGTGGCCTTAAGGCCCCAAATGTCTGTCCACCTTGACTCGCTTAGAGTCTTGAAATGTTAATGTGATAGGTAAGAATGTTACCATCTTTCACTAACCGTTTTAATAAGTGTTGAAATTGTTCAATGTTATTGAGACAGAAAGAAATTTGTGTTTTCCGGGTCCATTCTTTGAGAAGTGATAGAAGCAAAGACACTCTGGTAGAATTTGTAAAATTTAAAGGAGCAGATATACTTGTTTTTATGTAAATGTAGGGAAGCAGTCGGTAGTTATAATACATAATTGTCATTCTTCTGTAGAATCGTTAACCTCGATCTGAAATGCTCAATAATTTTGACCCTATTGCCCATTTAGATTCTCCGGCATCCAGGCTGAAAGATGAAAAAGTCTTCCTAATTAATTCCAATTAACACGGAACGAGGAAAAGGAACAGATATTCCTAAAAAAAGATCTATGTGGACAAACGAAGCCATAGATTCTGCGCTTAATTGATCGTAAGAATACCGGGATAACGGTGGCTGCCCGATAGGCATCTGACATCTATAAACAGTCACCTGGAAATCCTGCGTGCCGTAATCAGACGGGGTATGCTAAAAGTATGCTGATTCATGAACGGATGCGTCGATGCAACTTTCAATGCGACTTTCTACCCAGCTCTTTTTCAGAAGAAGAATAAAATAAATAAATCTCTAATTCTCTACGAATAAATCCCTAAAGTAAATAAATCTTAATATAGCAACTATTATTTGAAATTAAATTTGAATGTATACAACTTTAACACTTGACTACAGAAAAGTTATTTTTCCACACATTATGGCTTCAGCTCTAAAATCTATGTCCTCATAAATTCGTCAAATAAAAGTCTTCTATCGTTAACAATTTACTTCATAAATATTGTGTGCGATAAAAGCGTATAAAGCATACACGTAATTCCAATTTAGTTCCAAATGGGTTCTGAAATAACTCTGTCAAGAACCGACGAATTGTGGAACGTTTTATCTTTCGTTTTGTACGGGGGTACCATTAAAGAGTTAAATACACCGTATTCGTTCGGGTACACCAATGCTCCGCAACATTCTGCAGCATTATTTCCTTCCGAGTGTGCGGTGGAACAGGATCTGACAAAAGCAAAGGGCGGATTTCTTGATGCGTCCCTGACACGTACCACTCAGAAAGCCGATCGGTGGCTTTGTAAAGATGATCCTTGCTCGGGGCATTGTTGCATGTGCATAATATAGCCGAGCCATTATCCTGACTCACGCCACGAACACTTTGCTTCTCGTTTCGTGAATTTCTGCACACTACGATGTTAAACCACTGCTTTGACGTATGCACCATTTACGGTCCATCCCTTTGTCTACGCTTAGCAATAAAAAACAAGGCAACCGTCACCCAATAATCACTGTTTAAATAATAATATCCAGTATTCGAAAGTTACAATTATATTCACAAATTAAAGAAACTTAATCATTCGTCGTAATGTAGAAATTAAATCGAGGAGAGAAAAAGAAGTTCATAAAAAAACCCACACTCAACCCATATAGTTCACGGACAAGTAATGGTGCGCTAAATAAAAAAGAGACCCCCACGGACAGGTTTTTCTCGGTATCGACCGCGTTAGTGGTCCCTGTAAACCGCGGCGTGAAAATTCCACTCGGTTCTCGAAAAAAGAAGATTTATGAAACGAGGGGGAAAAAGGTGGACGGGGACCACGAGGTCGCTGAATGCAGTAGGTGCGATATCTGATCGGTGTCGTGATTTAAAACACACACTGTTCTCGAAACCGCAACCCGTTCGCGGTTTTACAGCCAGGAATCCAGATCGTTTCTGCATGGATGTTTATTCGTCGTTTGGTTCTCCTCCAGCGATTCGAGAACAACGCGGTGCTTTATTACAGGACGCCTGGCGTCCCTTTATTCCGGACAAATTGCGAACGACGACTGCGAATATCGTAACCGTGTGAAACGGCGAGGATTAGAATTTTCGGTGTAAGATTTTAAACTCGGATTTAGTAGTGCTTTGAAATTCTGAACGGATCGAAGTTTCTTTTAATATAAATTGTGGAATATTATCGATGATATGCAAATTCGGCTCTCTATGCTTCCAGATTGTTCCTATGCGCACAAATTGCTGCTGTTAGTTTCTTTTCAGGGTTAGTTGAACTCCCCGACAAAGTGCTTTCTTTCGTTCGCGACGATCGTAATCGGCCAATGAAATCGATTCCATTTACTTCCATTTTCTACAGAAGGACATCCAACTTCTTGGCTTCTTTACGAGCCAGCTGCGTCGAATCACCGTAAGATTGATCATCGCTGTCCGTTCTGGCGCGCTGGAAATTACGGAAACCGATTCCGGTTTCTAAGCGCGCAAAGTGCGCCAATCGCCATCTTTTTTTGCCTAGCAAAATCGCGGAAGGGGAGCACGGTGTTTTACACGCGCGAGGTCGTCGCAACGCGCCAGCACTTTTTGCGACCCTGTAGAAGGATAGCCCTCGCAGGAGTTTACATCGTGTTAGCCCCTCCACCACCCGTGAGTCGAACTTCCCTAAAGTTCTCCATTTTAATGCACCAAGCTTCTATATTTTTATTCCATGTCAAATTTTAATCTAGCTCAGTTGCAATTCCACTCGAAGCTGAGTTCTACTAGCTACATTACATTAAGTTGTGTCTGGTGACGATCTTCTAACAGCAACGAAACAAAAGCCATTTTAAATAAGTATATCTACTCAGCTTTCAAGGAACACCTGAAGTAATTACAACTGAGATGCAAAGGCCTGTAATGGATGAGTGCATCATAGTGAGGTACTTGAAGCACACTCGACTGGTGTGTAAAGCGATCCCTTCGGGGGTACAAGCTGCTCAATGTGTTTCCCACATTCATTCCAGAACCACATATGTCTAGAACACCTACAGTGGCGGACGAAAGAAAGTTTACAACCTTTAAAATCGCAGATTTTTAAAATTTTTTTGTAAAAAAATATGCAATTGGTCGGAATAGCAAAAAAAAATAGTAAGGTTGAAAATCGCTGATTTCGGAAATTTCGCGATTCTCGACCTTATTCCGCGATCTCTCTACGTTTATATAGCTCAGAACGAAGTTCACCAATTTTTATGAAACTTTAGGGAAGTATACAATTTACTTCAATTTACAAAGTGGATTATTGAATTTTCATTACAGGCTCACAAAAAAAAGTTTAAAAAACGACCTTTACTATTTTCTTCGCTATTTCGACCAATTGTAATTCTTTTCTAAACGACGAAAAACGCCACTTAGCAAACTAATCCCTCTAGCATTTAAAAAAAAAAACTCAAGTCGTTTGGACCAATTCTAACAAAGTTATGCGATTTTAATGGTTGTAAACTTTCTTTCCTCCGTCACTGTACCTATTCGCCTTGATGCGCTCGGATGCTTAAGATATTATAGTGCCCAAGAACTATGCAAACTGTATGCTCAGTTCCTCGAATCTCAACCCAGAAATGAAATACGATTTTCACTCCTTCCTTCATAATCGCACTACATATATGCTTTCACCCCCTGCACCAAGTCACCAATATATGGAATACGTATACACGTCTCAAGAAGCTTCAAATGAACCTCTTGCAACTCCCGGTAACAATTGATGTATCTTCCCCTGTTCCTCGTAGGGTAGATGTCCCAATTACTGTCAGTGTCCCTATTACTGCCACTTTAATTATTTTACTTGATAGTGAAATAATGCGTGCAAAATCGTAAGGGGAAAAAATTTTAATGTTAAATTTGTATTCCGTTTTAGATAATAATAGAGAAACATTGTATACTTATATTTATAAATTAATATTAAAAGGTGAATTTACCATTAGCGTATCAAAAATGCGACTGACGTAAGTAGAGAATAAGAGAAAAGTGTAGTGCAAAAAGAGTGGTAATTTTACTATTCATCTCATATTGCAATATTGCTGCAACATTGCTGCAACTTTGCCGTGCAATATTGCACCGCAACGTTGCAGCAACAATTCTATGTCCGCCCCGTGCAATGTTGCAGCAACGTTACAGCAACGTTGCGTTGCAACCATGCAACATGGCAAGGTTGCTGCAACGTTGCTGCAACGTTGCCGCAACGAAGTGTGCTGTATGGGGCACGTGTAACTGCCATACGTAACCTTAATCTACGCCTGTACTTATTTATTGCCTGTGTTATTTGTAAAATTTATATACAATTACCTAATTCCCTGGCTTTGTAATTTATTAATTGTTTTTCTTATCTATTTAATATTTTTAATATTTATGTACCTGTATGTACCATCAGTTATCTGGTCACAGTCAGTAGGACTGACTGTTATTGGGTCGTGTTTGTGGCAGTTATACGGACACGACGATTTTTTAAATGACAGTTCTAGGGACATTGCACTTCCTTATACATTTTCAATCAATTAGTAATTAACACATACTATTTATTATATAAAAAAAAATTCTTTGATAAAAGAGATCTTCAGCATTATTATGCTGCAAATTGGAACGATTTTGAGGTTAAATAACTTCTGAAATAATGAACGAAAGTTACGCGATGAGCTTAAGGTGGCAGTGTTTGGGACATCTACCCTACCCATTAATATAAAATCAAATCCGGTGATTTCTCCCCGGAGAATACGACCTGCGACCACTGCGACAGCTGCCCCAGCGAAAACAATATGGCTTCCTCAGCCCTCCTTGGCACAGCAGCGACGAAACTCAAAGCGTAACGAACTCCGCGCATTATCATTCCACGCGACGTGCGTTCTGAAAGGGAAGAGCCAGGCCGCTCGAGGA
Source organism: Andrena haemorrhoa (assembly GCA_910592295.1). Classification (NCBI taxonomy): domain Eukaryota; kingdom Metazoa; phylum Arthropoda; class Insecta; order Hymenoptera; family Andrenidae; genus Andrena; species Andrena haemorrhoa. The sequence goes on from OU342943.1 coordinate 20,928,230, forward strand.
ATCCGCCGAGGCAAAACTCGCCGTCGTAGCCTTGTTCCCCATCTGTAACCACCGCTTTGTATCCTCCACCTAAGTAAGGAACGCGGCGAGACGTGCGCGCGAGTAAGGACAAATGCGCGCACGCCCACGAAGCACCGGCCACGGGCTTCTAAATCACCAGCAAAAGCTGGCATTGTTAACTTCTGACGTTTCCCCTAGTCGCCATGCATCAGCCGCGGAAGGTATCCGTTTACGCGAAACAGTGGAACGGAGTCCAAGTGGAGGAACGCTGGGGATTTCCGTGGTGCCCCTTCGGTTCACCTGGCTCGCGTGTATAACGTTGTTGTCGTTGTTGAAATGTGTGGTTGGACGCGGTTAGGGAATTCAATCCCGGGATTTGATGTAACTATACCCGAGAATTTCGGGACTTTTTAAAAATGTGAATTACTTTATTAACAACTGACATTGAAAGTCTGGGTTAGGGTAGATGTACCGTTTGTGGCCATTGCACTGGTTATGGCCATGTGCAGAATTACCTTATTTTTAAATTGCTCGCAGATCATTATTATGTGGAGAATTTCACATCATAAATACTTCGTTTAGTATACCGGCAGAAATATAAAATTACATTTATTGCTTACACGGAAAAAGATTGTATTTTTAAGAAGTGGAGAAAACTGGTACGATACCAAGTGGCCACAAATGGTGCATCTACCCTACGCCAAAGAGGAAAGTGGAGATGACGAAAATATATTAACTGTGACAAATCAGCCTATTGAGACACAAGATGTTAGTCAGCAAACGTTATAGGAAAAGTTAGAAAAAGAAATCGGAAAGAGTGTGAAGCGAATGGAACCTGAAAAATTCCCAAAAATCTGATACATATACTGACAGGCATTAAAAAAGAGCCGAGTCTCTTTGATGGTAGAATCCGTGGACATTGTCTAGAACAAGGATATCAATAATTATTGTCAATTCCTCCGACGAGCGTTGAAGCAGAGCGAGCTTTCTCAGCGGCTGGTTATATAGGAAATAAAATTAGAAGTCGGCTAGGAGATGATACTTTAGATGCTTTGCTATTTCTTCGTTGGCATTTCCAAAACGCTTCAGAATGGTTTATTATTCAAACTGTTTTTATTCTTGAAAATGATTTTAGTTTATGTTTTTTTACTTTATTTAATTTTAACACATTAGAAATCATTTTAATTACTGAAATTCTGTTGTACCCAATCCCGAGGTTAGTCCCGGAATCCCGAGATAGGCTTAAAAAATCCTGTAATTCCGGGATAGTAAATAATGACCGGGATTGTATTCTCTACATGCGGTGTATACATAGTTCCTGGTGTGGGGAGGTGTATAGTGAAATTATAGGGGCGCTGGTTTCAGGATAAGGATCCCAATCAGGGTAAAATCGATAGAAAAGGGGAACCACGGTTTGTTACCATTTACACTCTATTATTTAAGGGGGCAGACCACTATAACGGTCTGTTCCGTAAAGGTTAGGACGCACTAAGTGCCGTAAATAAACCCTTTCTTCAATGCGTAAAATTCTTTACTTGTTTTCGCTTAATTATGTTTTGTTTGCCACAAACGGCTAACGCCAATCATACTCTGCCGCACAGAGACTCCAGCTTCCTTGTTTTACAATGGCCGACTAGACCGAAGAAGGACCGCGTGCACGCTGGCGTCGTACCTCCTCGCGAGTTGCGCAGTAGCGCCACCAGAGGCGCTGGGATGAAGTGGACGAATGATCTGTACACGGTCCGAAATGTAAGGGTGTTTTCGGGAATTTATTTTAAGACTGTAGACTGTAAACGCGGTTGAAAAATGTCATTCTGAGGAAAACGCGTTCAAAGTTCCGCGCGGGTCACAAGGGAAGATCCCGAACCCGAAAATTCAAAAAATTCTGAAAAATAGTGAATATGTAGGGTATTTTTTCCTGATTACAACGCAATTTTTGTTTGCTACCAAAAGTCACTCTAAAGGGGTGAAATTAACCCCTGAATATTCGGCTATTTCCGGATTTTATTTTCTAACTCGTAATCTGCAAGAGATAGAAAAAAAGTTACAAGACAAAAGTTACTTCTGTTAATTAGATCTATTATTTGGTAAAAAAATTATTTTACTGTTCACGAGGTATAACACAAAATTGGAAAATAACCGGATTGTCAGGGGTCAATTACACCCCCCTAGAGTGATTTTGGGCAGCAAACAAAAATTGCGTTGTAATCATGAGGAAATCCCCTATATATTCACAAAGTTTCAGAATTTTTTGAATTTCCGGGTTCGGGATGTTCCCTTGTCAGTCGCGCGCTTGACACCGCTTCACGGAAAATACTATACCTCCGTGAATTTTGCTAATTTCTTCATAAAATTTGGAGAGAGCATTCTCGAAAGGTACGTCTTTCAGAAAATGTGAAAAAGAAAAAATCGATTTTTCCGATTTTTCACAGTGGTCTGCCCCCCTTGCGCAACAAGGAGGTTCAAAGAGTTTTGCACGGAGCACCGTGCGAGCCTCCAAAACGACTATGCGAACAATCAAATCACGTAGCTCGTTTAAAAGACCGATCACTGTGAATAACGCCCATCACTCACACGAAATGAAACTCCTGTTCTATAACAAGATCATCAATCACGGCCTATCGTCGACGGGGATATACCAGGAAAAACCCTAGAATGGAACGAAATTCTTTACTAACACATTTTAAATCCACCGCCCCCCGAATTCTCTCCATTGATCGATACACGTCGTAATTATAAAAGTCCTTAGACACCAATGAACATTATCACGAACATATCCCGTAAAGTAAAGCATCAGACGAGATTGGAGTAAAAATCGGATTATATCGTATCGAAGTTTCAGTTCTCCGTTCGTCAGAGTAGAACACTAGAGGGAGGGCTCCGCCATTATCTTCGCTCTCTGGCGTCGTTCGTCGGTGCCATGGTAAGCGTGTAATTTATGTAACTTATTATTCAAGGTCCACGGTACCGAGCCGAAGTTGTCGATCGTCACGGGGCTATCTATCAGTCCCGAGTCATTAGAGGAGTCGGCGGCGGCTACGATGGCCTCCCTTGCAAAGGATCATTACTACATACGTTCTCGCATCGCTGCCTCCTCCGAACGAGAGATCGTCTTAACCATAACGAAAAACCACCACGCGAAACCTGTATCGACACACGGAACGCCGAATTGGGCTGAAATAAAGCGAGTCTTCTTGTAACTACGCCAAGGTCGTTTACATCGTCGAGTATATTATGAACTTTTCCTTTCTCTTCTTCGGGTGTTTCTTTTCCTGAGGAGTTCTGTTACTTTTCTCAGAGTTTCCTGGCTGGTGAATAAGGCGCGACAATGTTACTGTTGTAAATGGCTTACGACGTTATAATCGCGGTGGACGGTGAGATGCACGCGATAAGGGAGGACTTCCACGACTTTCTGTTACACCTGCCCTCGAGCGCCGGTATAATGGCCAATTTTACTTCGGAACGCGAATTGAACGTTCCCGCGTACGACCGAGAGGTAAAACGATCGCGAAATTACCGTGATCTCTTATTCGCAGTCGGAGACAGGACGCTGTAAATTCTGTTGGTTTTCTCTGGAGGAATGTAAGTGGAGCAGCCACGAATCGCGGTGTATTTTAGTTGGGGCACCGGATGCGAGGCACTCCGCTAATCTCGTGGGTGATTGGCAACGAAGCAATCGCTGGATTACTGTAATTTCCATTCAGAAGAACTTCGAAGGTGTTTATATTTACTTACGATTGCACGCGCAACGATCGCGAATCGTAATATCTCTGTTACGGTAAGAAACGCGAGGAATACGAATTGCCCTAATTCCACGTGCGATTCTAAATAATGCAATTGTAAGATTATAATTCCACTCTTGATTGAACGCAAAGGAATGACAAATTATCATAACGTAAATCACTATTTCGAAAGACAAACATTAATTTTCCTTTGTGATTTCATTGCTCCTTGAATTGAAATTATTAGAAAGACTGTAATGCAATCGCGAATACCTCGACGAGCAACGTGGTAAAGTTTCTTCCGATCTATGAGGACTCGGGTCTGGACACTGCTAGAATTGTTAGAAGCTTTAAATGTCCAACACGGAAATCCGATGCTCGGAATTTATGGGAAACATAAAAGTGGGGTAAAGTTTTAACGATCGTCGGGCATCTCTCCGGCACGAGTTTTTTAAACCGCTCTGCGTGGAATAATAACCGATTTCGAAGGACCTACGGCGACGCGTGTTTCCGTGGCTTTTCCATTTCGTGCGGGACCTCGGGAGGCCTTTGATTTGAGGGCCATAACAAAGCCGTAAAAACGGAGGGATTGGGTGCGAATGTTAATAGGAATCGTGAGTATCCATGGGGGACCTCGTAATGCGCTTCTGAAATTGAATTAAATATCGAAATACCGAGAGCCCTCCATTTGTAATCCGATTGTCAGGCGGTTCGTTCGTGCGCGTTATAAAAAGTTAATTTGACGGGAACTCGAACAAGTGGAAGGCCGAGGGAAAAGTCGAACGATCGGGGCGAGTTAGTTCGACATCACTCGAGATTAAGCACGGTGGAGTGACTTTTATGGCTGGTCGTCGAGGTGTCGGCGGGCCTTTACTTCGCAACTAATTATTCCAGGCTGTTACAGAGAGGGATTTCAAACGAATACTGTGTGATAACTGTTAACAGGTGCTTGATCAGTGACACAGGATCGCCGACGATTAAAGAGTAATTTATAACTCTTTTAATGAACTTTGAATTACCAATCCCAGAATGGGCTAAATAGTACATACTTGGAATATTTTCAGTGGCAACTGGAATAGATAAAGTTTAAACTATCTTCCCTAGATCATACAGGGACGGATCCAGAGGGGGGCGATAGGGGCGATCGCACCCCCAAGAGTAATAAAATAGAAAAATATTATGACATTGTGTATTATTCTGAATAAATAATTAATGTGAATTTAATTATTTAGGCTGTAGTACCGGATAGAGATATTAAAATATAAATGACATGCAAATTTTAAATCTTGTAAAAGAAGGATAAAAAATGTTCTTATGTACATATGTTTACATATTTCGCCCCCTCCAAGAAAGGCTTCCGAATCCGCCTCTGCGATCATAGAGTAAATAACACTTATTTAAAAATATTTTATTAACACATGAAGGTCCACAAAAGTTTTATAGTCTAATAAAATAGATAGAACTCAACGGGGGACACCACTGTGACGGCCGGAAAAGTAAACCATTTTTAAGAATTTTTTTCAGGAATAATTTAGTTTCCGTAGACAAATTTTATTACCTACCTTTAGTACGCTGTCTTAAGAGACTATATAAAAAAATAAATAGAAAAATATGCATGAATTTTAATATATTAATCTCCTAGACCCCCCCCCCCCCCCACGCGAGCTGGTCGAAGGTGTAACTATGGAACAGCAGGTCCGAAATACAAATTTCTTTTTTTTTTATAAACTATATGAGTGTAGTTTCCGTTGTACATACGGATTCTTTGATTGAAAACAAATTCTTTGAAATACGCTCGAAACACTGTCAATCTTATTCGCGAATTTTCGAAACTTTCCTTCTAAAGCGCACCATTTTGACCAAAATAATTTGTTTAAGAAATCGGTACGTACAACGGAAACTACACTTATATAGTTTATAAAAAAAAGAAATTTGAAGAGAAGTCTAGAAGATTAATTAATATATTAAAATTTATGAATGTTTTCCTATTCAATTTTTTTTCTATAGTCTCCTAAGACAGCGTACTAAAGGTGGGCAATAACAATTTTCTATGAAAACTGTAGATTATTTCTGAAAAAAATGTCTTAAAGATGGCTTACTTTTCCGGCCGTCACAGTGGTGTTCCCCCTTAAAACATTTTCGGAATTCAATAAAATAGATAATGTTCACTAAAACGCGTTTGTTAACTGACTCATCGCGTCGTTCGATCGTCATTAATTATCCCAGATGCTTGAGACACGAATCGTTATCAGCCAGTCGCACTTCGACCGGTCTGACGAAGAACAGGGGTTCGCGGAAACGGCCCCGACGCGTGTCACGCCGGTTGCAGCCGTACAGGGTACCGTTCACCTTTCCGCGGTTCACCTCTAACCGCGTTAAACGCCTGAAATACGTGCCCCCGCGGTTGTAGCCGCGCTGCTAATTAAACTATAAATTCTCGTCCGGAAACAGTGGCTGTTCGACTCGGCTCGGGGGGCTAACGATTTCGCGAGAAAGCTTCTAACGAGGGGAAAAAGAAAAGTGACGCGAGCTTGTCGCTGTCAGGTGATATCACGCGAGACGAGGCGAAGGACGACGCGAGGAGAAGCAGTATATACAGGGTGTTCGGGCAGGAAATGGCTTGAAAAAATTGGACAAGTAGTTCTAGGTGGAAAAGGTGGTGGCAATTAATATTCAATTTGTGGCAGCTACTGAGGATCTGTTTTTTAAGATCTCGATGTAATAGGGGTGTTCAATGTTCACGTGGCCTTAGATTTCTATTTAGTCAATGTGGCACATGGAATTTAATAAAAATTGTGTTTGATAAGTTATTAGAAACTTTAGCCTTTTGAGTACAGGGTATAGATAAGATTGAAACAAGACGTAGTAGCGTGGAATTGTGATAGAGAAGTTAGTTCCTACCTTGACTAGCAGTATTGAAGGAGTTGGAATGGGTGAAATTAATTTAAGCTCGTTAAGGGGTCATGCTCAGTCAGGAGGCCGAAAAAACGATGGTATTTGGCAATTTTTTACTCAAAAGCTATAACACATTTCTCAAAAAATCTTTTTTCCATTTAAGGATTGCATCTAGTACCGTGCATCGTAATTTTTTTATTTAAAAATGTTTATCAATAACCAAGTTATTGTCCATCACTCGAAGATTCTCTAAAAAAAGGCTTCTGTGGTGACCACTGCTGCTCGAAAGTCGATCATCCAAAATAAAAAATTCAAAAGAATTTACTTATTATATTAAATTATCTAGTATTTGAACGAAGGATTCTTCGAAACACTGATTTGGGGAAAAATGGCTGATGTTCAAAGTAAAAGTTTCAATTTTTATCATAAATCGTACCTGATTTTCGTCAATTCAAAGAGAAATAAGCATCGGATAAAAAAATCCTTCGTTCAAAGACTAGTTTATTATTCCTATAGTAAGCTTGTAAAATTCGAAGTAAATCGGTTGAATGGTTTTTTAAATATTTTGGTCACCGATTATGAAAGAACCTTCGAGTGATAGAAAATAACTTAGTTATTGATAAATATTTTGAAAAAAGATTTTTTGAGAAATGTGTTATAGCTTTTGAGTAAAAAAATTTCCCAATACCACCCTTTTTTCTGCCTCCTGACTGAGCATGACCCATTAAGAGACACATGAACACGACTTCGAAGATTATCCAGTAGCAAGAGGCATTCTTGACTTTGTATTCTGTTCAATGAATAATTTGTTAAATACTGGCGAGCACCTGCACGCAACTTCTGCATCGGAGCCTTCCAGAGTTCATGAATTTCAATAACTGTTACGACTCGAACACAAGTTAACCAGTTTTCACTAAGAATTCCCGGCAGAATGGCCCAAAGACACTTCCTTCGCTGGACACCCTATATATCAAAGCCCACGGCCATAATCGGCAAACAGATCTGTTCGCGGAAGCTCTTCTGCTTTCACGACGGTGCGACACTGGCTACGTGTCATTGCTGTTGCTGTCGTGCTTCCGTGCGTTAACGGAGCGCGTTGCACGTGTAATGATGATGACTACATACAAGGGAGCGTAATGTCGACATTGAATGTTGCACCAAGTCTTTCATCTATGCCTCCAACTATGCGCTCCGGTAACAGGAGAGCAAGTAGTTGATACATAACACGTTTTCTATATAAAAGGTCCTAGACTCGTGACTCGCGTATTTTTCGGGTACAATCATTGTCCACGAAAGTTCGAGACCAATAACTGTAGGGGGATCGAGTTAGAGGTTTTGGATACTATCTGGGTTTATGAAATATTCGCCTAATTTGGGAGGCTAAGAGGAATTTCGAACGTCTGGAAACCTTTAGGAGGGAGACAGATGAAATCCATATAGATAAACCTGAATTCTGACTATATAGTGATGCGCGATATTGGTCCCAACTATCGATAATGCATATCGATATATATTTTTTCGTTCAATATCGATACATGAAATATATTACTCGAAAAGTACCGATATTAGTAAAATCGATAATTTTTTTTACATTTTCACATACGCGTTCAAACACTCAAGCCACCCATCGACGTTTCGTGTCGTAGGCTGGTCATTTCGTTTGGATACTCTGTGCAGCACTCACCCACAAATTTGGTTAAATAAAAGTTTTTGTATAGTATTAAGAAATTATTTTATTTAAATTAAGATTCAAAGTGTTAAAATGAAAAAAGGAATTTAATTTTCTAAAAATATAAAGCAAAGTTGAATTTATATGTTAAGAAACATCGGGCGAATTCCACTTACGCCCAAATCGACCGCAACCCCCTACCCTAGATATCTATTACCTACATATCGCGGCCGCGCGGACGATCTGGGCGTAAGTGGAACTCGCTCAAGGGGGGTGCAAACAAATTATCGATATGTGGACCAAAAGTATTGATACGTGTAATTGTTGATGTTTGAAATATCGATAAAAATATGAATATTCTGACAGGTAAATATCGATATATGCAGTTATCGATAAATATCGCGCATCACTAATTCTGACACCCTTGACTCCTATTTAGCCTAAAAGGGACGGTTACGCTCACAGCGAAGAGTCTTTGACGGTTTCAAAACGACGGAGCTATTTAGCTTAATGTCAGGTACCCCGGGATCGCTAGTTCTCGTCTTGAAGATATGCTTCAAGGAATAGTTATCTATGAAGCAAGCCCCAAGCCCTAGGGGAGAGTAACACTGATAATTGATTTTGCACATATTTGAAAGAACAAATTGTAGTATTTAAATACTTGGATGCTAAGTATACCTAGCAGCACGAAATATTGGTTAAATATTTTTTCCAAATCTACCCTATATCTATAATTTTTTTTTGTTTTTTATCGATTTTGTCACGCTTTTTGTAACGCTATAAAGTGGGGATGTTATAAATAATACAGAAATGTGTTTGGTGTCCTTCCTTTCGTCATTTATACAGGTTTAACGGAATACTCTTCAAATTTAAAATTCTACAACCATCTGGCGCCTTTGGCATCCAACACCCTGAGGAAATCGCTTCGCTCACCCCGTGATCATTGATTTACAGGGTTTATTTGTTTAATAAAAGACTTTATTTGTTTGCCAACTTTTTGTTACAAAGAAATCTGCATTAATAGCCTGCAATTCAAAGTTAAACAAAACTCGACAACTAAACAGCAAACGAAAACCCCTGCTGAACGAAACAGTGAATTTTGCAAAATAGGGAACCAGTAACGATGGGGGCGAGCGAAGCGAGGAGTTGGGCGCCGAGGGCGCCAGGGGGCGTAGCCCCCCTAGTATTATATACACCTACAGAAAATGTGAAATAAATGTTTAAAAAATATGAAATAAATATTCGTGGAATATAAAGGACATATTTAGAAAATTTAAAGCAGATATTCTGGAAATGTGAAATAAATATTCAGGAAATGTGAAATTAATATTTAAAAAATGTGATTTGAATATTCAGACAATATTGAGTGAATGCTTGAAGAAACATACAAATGAGCATTAATTTAAAATTTATTTAAACACTTTAGGACCTAGAGTCGTAAAATTTGAAATTTTACAACTAAAACTTCACGCCCCCATTTTGAATAGGCACTCGAAGCACGAAAGATAGAAGCTCTAACTTCTTAAATTCTACACTTCTAAGTCTCACGTTTTGAAATTTGAAACCCCGGGTTTTGCTTTTTAACATATCAAGCATGACAGTTGGAAGACCCAAATTCATAGATTCTAAATATCTAATACTAAGTCTCAGGTTGTAAATGAAAGACCTCCGATCCCTCCAAACTCCTAAACCCCCAAACCATCCAGATCTAATCTTCCAGACCTAACTCAGTCCCAAATTCCGAAGTCATAGCTACTTTAAAATCCTCCTTTCCCTGAAGAAGGATCACCAAGGTACGCCACGATTTCCTTTCGATTTCCAACGAGCCCCGGTGGAAAGACCGGCGCGCCATTAACTCCCCCTTAGGTCCGAGGCTGGCCGCTTTCAGAGCGCGTTGAATTCGCGGCATGTAGATGTCCCTTTCTTTCAGGGAAGATGCATGGCGCGCGCGAGGCATCCGCTGCCGGCGCGCGCACGGAAATCGGCGCCGGGCGGCGAAAGAATACGAAATACCTTGGGGAATTCGCCGGTATTATTCACCGGTCGAGCGGAAAAATGCCCCCGCATTAATCGCGCCGGCCAGAACCACTGGATCACCTGCCTTGGTACGGCAACTGCACGCTATATTTCCATATACGAGCACCGGGCCAGATGCAGCTGCCGCGATCCGCATCACGGTTGCAGCGATCTCATCAGACGGAGACTGAAATCGCATCTCCGGTTTCTTATTTCGCGCCGTGTCCGCAGGGTTTTTCATTCGAGGGGCTTTATTGGACTTGGGTGTACGCAGCAACTTCACTTTTCGGACGCAGGCCTCTGGTGGACTTGGCGGAAATTGCTATTTTTTATTTTTGGTGGAGTCGGCAAAAGTTGATAGTTCTAGTTTTCGGTGGACTCGGTAGAAATCGATAATTGTAATTTTCGGTGGAATTGTCTGAGGGGGGGTTTTAGTGTTTGGTCCGAGATTATCGCTGGATTCGATTCAAGCTGCAGTCTTCACTTTTCCAGACAAAGTAGGAATTAGCGGGAGTGAGCGGGGATATTCTAGTGTAGGTAAATAAATGTTGCTGCAGTGTGAGTGAATGAATTTGTAAAGTTCAGCAATGTAGGTAGGGTAAAGGACCCAGTTACTGCCACCTACCCGATTACTGTCACCCTAAGCTGTTTTACTTAAAATAACGAATAAATCTTGTGAAATGATACATAAGAAAAATTTAGTATACAATTGAAACTAATTTATACGATACAAAAAGCAGCACTTAATTTTTTCTTCGTTAATTTGGATGAAACGATCAAACATTTTAAGCGGATATTAGGAGAGTGAAAACGATGACTTCCTTACTAGCAAAAGAGAAAACAAGACGTTAAAGAAAATGCTGTAATTGTAATATTTGAGCTATTAACATAACAAAATATAATGTTTTAGATAATACAAGCATCATAGAAAGTAATGACGATTGGAATTCAACGATTTATTAGGTCTGTTTATTTATTAATTGGGTGACAGTGATTGGTACAAGCGCGTCAAGCATTTTGGTATTACTGTCATAGCAGCAGTTGCTCATGTACACGAGACGACATAACCTTAAAATGAGATAAACAGTATTAAACTGGCAGTAATTGGGGTGTCAGTGATTCAGTCAAATACATTTTAAGGGTGTCAGTAATAGATCCCGAAATATATTTTTGAAATTGATGAATTTATACATAAAAATCGAAGATTTAAGATCCACGAAATTTTGTTCATCAAGTAAACATATTAAGCAATAATGAATAACAAGAACAACATATACTTTTAGTCTATAAGTACAAAACTATAAGATAATGTCAGAGTCGACGCTTAAAGTGTCAGTAATTGGGTCCTTTACCCTACTTACTATATACCGAATCGAAAAAGATATCCTCCAGGAGAAAAGGTTTTGCCGTGTAAACAGGACGCGAGGGACTCGGTTAGCACCCCAGGACCTACAGGTTCAAGGGCAAGTGCATTCCTCGCTTATTTTACCACTCACTTTATCCTGGCCTTTATCCTGAACAAAACCTGCTGTCAGCTCGGTAAAAAGTATCCCGTTAATCTTATTAACAGTTTACTTTTTCTCATTTCTCATTCCTTTTAATATATTCGCAAAAATGAGAGGTAAACTGCGATTTCGTAAAAGTTATTTTAGCAAGCCAATCGAAGGACGTTTAATATAGTGTGATTACCCTTATCGATCGATAAACCACAATTTACCTCTGACATTTTCAACATCCAGAGACTATAGTCAGAGAATATTTAAACCAATCAATGCCCTGAGAATTGAAGTGTCAACAAGCAGGTGTAATTGAAATTTCTCAAAATGGCCTTGAAAATCCCAAACGTAACAATATGACACTAAAACTAGATTACACTATGCTCGCTATATTAAACACTGCTGAACGCCTAAAAGTCCCCAGTGGCCATCGCCAATGGCACACGTCCCTCTCCAGCAATTCCGTTGCGCAGCCAAAAAATGCATCTGAATCTCAACGATCGCTCGGACCAGAAAGCTGCGTTCCCGCGCATCCTCGCGCATGTGGAACGCTAACGGTTCCGCGAATCGTTTTCAACTCATTTCTCCGACGCTGAGGAGCGCGTCGAGATAAACGCGCTGCGCACTCAATGCCATATCGATCATTTCCATACATCTACGCAGAGTAAACAGGAACGAAGAAAGATGAAAGGATCAGCAAGATGAAAAAGGTGCATCCTTCCCGGGAAGAGACAAAGGGACCAAGGATATTAAAACTCGCCCTAATCGATTTTCGCGCGCACCTTGGTCCTTTTTCTATTCTCCGAACGCTGCTCGGCTGCGTTCCTCTTCTGCGAGCGTCGAAACGATATAATCGGTCCGCGCCCATGCAAATGGCGCTGACTTTCCGGTGGCGGGACTCGCCTGGCCTCTCTGCTCATTGTCAGAGCAGCCGATGGAGGACGGTACCGCGAGGGAGCGACGACTGCTCCCCTGCATCGATTACAGGATGCTCGGCAAGGTAAATGAATTACGAGTCAATTGTGCGCGGCTATCTGCCCGGCCAGATGCAGGAAGCGAGGACCGCGCGCGATTATTTCGCTGGGAGACGCTGCCTGTCTCGCGTGTACGGGTATAAACGAGCAGTGGTCCACCACTGCGCTGCATGCACAGGCACAAGGCTTCGCGACGCAAAGAGTGACCCAAAAATGAGGCCTGTTTTAGCCTCTTTTCGAGCCCACGATTTTGGAACTGAATTTTGTGCCAAATGATAGCCAATGATGAGACATCAATCGCACTAAAGTTCAGTTTCAAGTTCAGGTGACAATTAGTTTCTGAGATATGGGAGGTCAAAGAAGTGAAAATTCGTTATCGCGCGTCAAACCATACGCTTCGATGTACGAACTTCTATGTCAGTCCGATAATTTAAACTATTATTTCCAGGGGTTTTGCTGACTGCCAATAACGAATTGGAACTTGGATTTTCAAAATTCACGAGAAAAAAAAAATCAAGAAATATAAATGTCTGTGTAGTGGGTGCTTTTTTTAACATATCGTCCACCAGTGGAATCGGCCACTGTGAGTTTTGCTGACTGCTAACAACGAATTTGAACTTGGATTTTCAAAATTCACGAACAAAAATCAAGAAATATAAATGTCTGTGTAGTGGGTGTTTTTTTCCGTTAACCGAATCAGCCATTGTGAATTTTGAAAATATAAGTTCAAACTCGTTAGGGGTCAGCAAAACCAGTGGGACCAATTCTTTAAATTATCGGACTGACATAAAAGTCCATACATCGAAGCGTATGGGCTGACGCGTTAATGAATTTTCACTTCTTTGACCTCCCATATCTCAGAAACTAATTGTCACCTCAACTTGAAAATTTAATGTGATTGATGTCTCATCATAAGCTATCGTTTGGCATAAAATTCAGTTCCAAAATCGTGGGCTCAAAAAGAGGCTATTTCTTGGGTCACTCTTTCGAATTCCGCCGGGCAAATCTTGACACTCAACGAGTTTCAATAAACGTAGGTACCTTTGCCGGTCTGTTACACCTTTGCTCCTTGACCTGAACACTAGGGACCCATGAAAACCGCGAACCTAAGAAACGCCTAACAATATCTTCCAAAATTCCCTCCCTTCGCTTCTTCCTCCCGATCGTTCTCGTGCCCCAACTTCAGCGTGCCATTTTTCCGAAAACGTCAAACTTCCTGCTCCCTTAATCCGTTCCCCGAAATTACCGTTCTGAAATCAAGAATCCGTTACTGTTACTCTGGCCCGTCCACTTCCTCCCCTGACGAACACCTGGGGAGCCCGTGCAACGAACCGAGGCGCGCGGAAAAAAAAGAGGGACACTCGCTAGTTATAAATTCCACGGTCGATTTTCCGGCTTCTCCAGCCATTCACCTTCGGGACGCGTCGCGGCCGTGCCAGCGCGATGCGTTCGTTGCGTGCGACATATGTATTTACCTGGGGCACGGTGTTTTATTTGGAGCAGGCAGAGAGGAGACACGTACACGTGACGGTCTAACGCGCCGTAGAAGAAATGTAAATTTGTCGGCGCTGGTATCCCCGCGGACCGTGAGATTCCGGCCGCGGGCGAGACAATTTACCGCGGTAATTATTGCAAGTTATCGGGAATTGTACAAGAAACGTGTGCACGGCAGGGATTGGCCATCTGCTGTGTCCCGACGCACGAGCATCCGGTTGCGTTACAGTTCTTACCGTCCACAGTTTAGTAGCTTGCGCGGCTCTGATTCTGGGGAATTAGTCGGTTCTTCTGGGGCACGACGGCCGAAGCTGGGCGTCGTTGCTCGAGGGGTCGCGTGTATATGTAGTTTAGCGCGTTAAGGTCCGGGCGCGTAGAATCCGTTCCGTGTTAGTTCCGTGTTAGTTCCGTGTTAGTTCGGTGCAAGTGGCAGGAAGAATAGATCCTCTGTGCCGCTCTTCAGAAGAAGAATATCACTGACACGTTGGAACGGTACCGATACGGATACGCGTGCCCGGGCCTTTAAGGGGCAACATCCACCTAAAGGTCCGGAAAAAGCACACGGATTTTTAAATCTAAAAGAAAAGGATTTTTAAATCTAAATACAGGTGTTGGTGGATTGTAAGTAGGGGAGAGGTGGGATGAAAGGGACATTTTTGTTTAGGACCAGATAGTAAAAAAAAACTAAATAACCATTCGAGTTCTAATTGGTCACATTAGAAAGGCCAGTTATCTGGCTAAAACAGTACACGGTCCTGTTAAGCTTCTCTCTATATTTACATGTCTTATTTTTCGCTTTCCAAAAAAGTGTGTTTTGTCCCTTACATAAATTGGTGAACATCATTGGTGTCCTTTGAAAGGGACATGGGTGAAATGAAGCAAGGTAATATTAATATTATTCCTTTAACTATTATTTCTGCTGGTACCGAAATCGCTCTATTGATGTCGACAAGTCTACAAGTGGACGATTTTCTTAAGTTACATAAATACCACGGCATTGCCAAAATATTTGTAACAAACTTTACATTAAGCTTACATACTTAAATAACAAAAAATAATCCTCACATTAAAAAACAAACACATAATCCTTAGATTAATCCAAACTATGTTAACTAAAAGATTTTAATTGGCACCAAAATTCTTTTATTACCAATGTTCCGTTTATCATAGTAAGGGTTCGAAGGAAACACTTAGGAAAGGGGTGTCTCTTTCATAAATATGACAACACAATTGAAAATATAATCTCTACAGCTACAATATTAAACAAAAGATTGTCTAACATATGTCTTATTGTTCCTGAATAAATATCAGTCCAGATATAGTAATAAAGAGATCAGTCGTTGGTAACAGCACTTGGCAAAACGTTTCGAAAAAACATAAAAAATTGGTACTTTGAAGCACGAAAAAATTCAGCCGTGTATCACCGCCATCTTTGAAATGCCAGCGACTTGCAGTTAGGCATGTTTGGGCATGCATTAGTGTTGCTACAAAATGAAAATACTTTCGTCGTAGGAAGATCCTTTATCTTTCAAATAATTGCAATGTCCCTTTCAATACGTGTCCCTTTCATCCCACCTCTCCCCTACTGCTTAATTTGATGTCAATCTTCTTGTACGTCACATGGGAAAGCAATGGAAAATATATAAGGAATTATCCAGGACCAGTTCTTCAACGTGCACGTCTTCAAAGCTCTTACTTCCTCGAAAGAAGTTTAGAGTTGCACAATGATTCGTTAGACCAGTTGAAGCGCACACTTTCTTACACCCGGCCTTTCGTTCGAGGTAAGCAAAAGAGGCGCGCGTATCCTCGAATACACGCAACGGCAAGAAACCTGTTGCAGTGTAATGCAACTATTTTCCGTCATTACGGAATCGCAACGCGTATCCTGAGACTGAGCAGCGGGGCGTTTAATACCATTTTTAGAGTGTTCCGTCTGCCGCAGCCCAGAGAGAATGCTATTCGTCGCACAGCGTGCTTGAACTTGCAATTTTGATAGGTTTCTGCATAATACCTAGAAGCTTCCACGTGCTTTGAATTCTCGATTATAATACTCCTTCTATGATACAGGAAGACATTTTTAATATGGGGATAAATTAGCTGAAATAAAATTCTTATCACTGCTTCGTCTTGAATTTTATTGATCAAGCCTCAAAGGAAGGATCAAGAAGAATCTACTACGTTCCATCATGGCTATAAAAATTTCCTTCTTTACTTTCATTCATTTTAGAATCTTCAGAAAACCTTCCGCTCCGAAAGTCACCCAAAATTTATCTCTCACCTTTCCCAGTCGAATCACAATAATTTCCTTACGAACAGCAGACAAGTAATTGCCATCCCCGGCACAGGGAACAGTGAAAGTGTCAGAGAAGCAAGTCAAAACAAACACGACACTAATCTCGTTACGCAACCTGACGTCCCCTAATAAGCGAAACATATTAATATACCCTCGGCTAACGCGAAACATCTCTCGCCGGGAATATCGAAACGATTTATCAAACAGGCAAATGAAAATCTAAATGTGCTCGGAGCTCTGACGCCCAGTCATTGAATGTTAACGCGGAGAGGCAAAAAGCTCGGTGTACCGTACGTACGGAGCCAAGTGTCGGGCGTGCTTGTTATGTGACAGGTTTACGTTGAAGAGGCCTGGCGACTCCACTTCCGCTGATCTAGTAATGATACTGCATGAACGCAGAAAGCACCCATAGAAGACACTTTGCGCAGAGTAGTCGAGATTACCAAGGCTGAAGCCATCACGGGCCTAGCCTTGCCAAGGGGCAGCGGCGTCGAACTTGTCGATTTTAAAATTCCTCACCGCGAGAAGCCTGCTGTAATTTCGATGAGGAGACCCTTACTACGAAAGTACCGGGATCCTGCGCTTATAGCTGCGCTCGTTTCTATTTCATAAAATTGAACTTCGGGAACTATAGCCAGGAGGATATTTAAAATACATGAATCTTAATAACTTAAACATTTTAAGGGTGGCATTGAAATCTCTCTGTGCTGGAAGAAGTAAATTTATAGTAAATTGGGAAATATCTGTTTCACTGATATCTACTTTTAATTAGAATTTTAGAGTTTGTCGGATTATAATTGAATTTGTCTTGGTGGAGGTTTTAGTACATCTATGGTAAGCCATTTTAAAAGTGTCCAGGGTCGGTGTAGAGACCTCTAGTAGCCACGAAATAATTTGCAAGGATGGTTTTACTGTTCCTTCAAAGGGCAATCTTCTTCCCTTAGGTACTTCCTTTCTGCAAGCACAGGATTTCACTGAAATACGTTTTAACGAAGTGTGTAATGAGCTCCCGTGAAGATTATCGTCCACTCCACTCTCGAGCATCGATAACACAGAGCTCGATTGTCCCACAGCAAGCTGTTGTGTTGGGACCAGCGCATTCAGGGGACGAGCGACCACGTTGTGGACGGTCTCTCCAGTCATCCTGCGGTTTCTTCGTGGACATAAACGCGATGTACATTCGATTTTTTCGTGGCTGACTTCGTGCCACCGAGTCAGAAGTCTCCTGGACACCTACCTCGGCCATCATTCACGATTGTAACGGTGGCTGGCGATCGTGAAAAGCGACAGGGACAATGGAAGCTAACTGCATTGTCGGGGCAGGCGAATTCGATAACAATAGCAGGCTGCTAAATTCGAGGTCTGACGAAGGGAACAGTGCAAAATGGAGTTGAAAGCGATTTGTCGAGTTTGGCGAGTTTATAAGGATGGATTTAATTTTCAAATCCTTTCAGACTTTAGAGGTTGAATCATTATTTTACTCTGGACCTTCTGAGGATTTTCCACTCGACAGAAATGTTATCTAAATATGACTAATCTTCGATATAAGATGGGGCACTGATGGGAATACAACTTCTTAATGAAATTCAAACTTCGTGGTCACAATTGAGGCATTTATATAAATACCCCACAGAATTTACCAAACTTTAGGTATCACGTGAAGCTCAATAACTCATTTTTAAGGAAATTTCATTGATTTAATTTTCTACTTCATCATCACAGGTTCCCCATAGCAGCTTCCCTAAAAGAAGATAGAGTAGCTTCTGCAGCAATTTCCTTTGTCATAATTCTAAAAACGTTCACGGGACCTGACGAAGGAAATAGTGTCGACAATTTTGCAACAAATTACCATCAACGGTACAATCTTGTCATCATCAACCACAAGACAGTAGAATTTTACTACAAATCGCTTATCAGGAAACCTTAATGGATTCCGCGTGAAAATTCATTTAGCTACACAATCGAACTTTTTTTCTTCCCCTTTGTCACGGTTTCACAATTTCCACTCGAAGACCACAAAAGACTGAAACGAGATTCCCCGCGCGATACTTCCGCCCTTTTCACCGTCTAATCGACAATTCGCGTTCTCACCAGATTCACCAGGTCGCGGTTACTTACTTCGCAGCGTGGACAGATTTAGCTCGCTGTAAATTAGTCAGGAATCTGGCCGTCACGATTACCATCGTGACTTCCCCACTCGTACTTCCTTTACGAATAAACGTGACTCATTTACTCCGCGGTCACCGGCGAACGATCCATGATTAATTACTGTCCAGGGGGATTTCGATCATCCACGCGTATCTGACATTAAGTTCAATTAAGCTTGTCCCAGCGTCACGTGTTATCTCTCTGTCACGGTTTAGAAATATTAATTAAGGCTGGCCGTCTCCTTTGAAAAGTTGCCATCGGATCCTTTCGTTAAAAACTGAGTTTCGCCTTACTCGAGGAGTTTCTTTTGCTTCCTACGAAACCACTTTCGTCTTATTGAAAAGCTTTCGTGTGACATATAAATAATTGACGTGATTCTGGATTCAGTTTGCTATTTAATCGATTAGTAATTAGTAACTATATATTTAATTATTGCTGTATAAATAAGTAATAATATAATGATTAGTGACTAATGAATAAATAATATTAGTAATAATATTTGTTTCTCGGGTAGAACTAAACTGGAACGCCGTATATTAACAGGAGCACTGAAATATTTTGCAAAACTACAAGGTATGGAAGAGTATAGATTTCCCAGGACATGTCTAGAAAAGCTGAAAAAGCTAGACAGAAGCCCGTCCGATAACAGGAAGTACAATTGATACACGAAATTGAGAGGAGAATTGGAGGCAATAAATGGAGAAGAAATACTACCTACAACTGTCCCGGGAAGAAATATTCGATAAGATACAAGATATAGGAAATAAAATGGAAATTAAGATTTACCTAGAGGATCGGAAAAGACCGCTAAAATCAAGATATTATGAATATATTAAAGATTTAACAAGACCGGTATGCGAAGAATACTTAAAACTAGGACTGCCCATGTTATACAGCAGGATAATCGCGCAGATAAGGTTAGGGGTTTATCCCCCAGTAGCATTTATTGTTGGCATTTTGATGGCCAACTAATTCCCAACTTGGGGATACTGTGGGCCAACCAGAAATAAGACATGAGAATAGAATATAGGGGAAATTAGGACAAAACCGGGTACCTGGGTAAAACCGGGACGTGTTATTATTTTTTAAACTGCCTTAAATTTTGCCGCGTCGTTGCAGCGAAATATTGTCGCAATGTGTCTTATCTTGTCAACAAAAGATGATTGTGTTATAAGCGTGCTTACTAAGGTTATATCATCTTGTGTGTTTTTGAAGGCTCTGATCTAATTTTCGATAGTTAAGAAACTTCAACACTTTTGACAGTGTTGAGGTAGATACTTTTTTGTGTGAATTATGTTAATTGTTGCATATTAAAGTGTAAATAACTAAGACAGTTTGTTTGTACTTCGCCCTGGTGTTGTTGACAATTCGTAATATTTACAAAATCGTATGCTGGGGTAAAACCGTATGGGGTAAAATCGCGTACCCGGTTTTGAACAAAATGTGTATAACAAAGCAACAAAAACGAGGATGTTATCAAATTTAAAACTAAATCTTAATAAAAGACTACATGATAACAGTGGTGATGAAAACGGTGAAGACATTTGCATTTATGTCGAAGAATCATATGGTTCATCGAAAATGAACGAAGATTGGGTGCAGTGTACAATCGCGGATATTCCCGAAATCAGCGATTCTCGACCTTATTCTGCGATCTTTAAATGTTTGTAGCTCAGAGCAACGTTAACCGATTTAGATGAAATTTTCAGCATGTATACAACATACCTCAATGTATAAACGGTTTTTTTTGGATTTTCATTACAGGCGCAGAAAAAATTTGAAAAAAACGACCTTTACTATTATCATCGCTATTCCGACCAGTTGCAATTTTTTTCAAAACGACGAAACACGTCACCTAGCAAACTAATTCCGTTAGCTTCTAAAATAAAACTCAATTCGTTTGGACCAATTTTAAAAAAGTTATGCGATTTTAAAGAGCGTCAACTTACTTTCCGACGCGACTGTATATTGGCATCGTATTCGCGGCAGCGTAGTATTTAAGTCTAAGTATACTATAGAGGTAATATGATTATTGAGATCGACACAGCCTATTGCTTTTGGTATATTGATAGAATGTTAAGTTGGGTTAAGTAAAAATTGTATAACGTGGAAAGTAAGCGATAAGACCAAAGTACCTCCGTGTAATAAATAAATAAATAAATAAAAATAAAATAATATTTGTTTTTGAAGCTATTCTGCAGTCAGCAGTGTGGAAAATTGGGGTCGATGAGATTTTAGAGGCAGACAGAAGCGAGAATGATAAAGCTAGAAGGGAAAGTGGCCTTTCGGTATCAATCGTCACCGATCTCGCCGCTCATCCATCATTTCGTGTTCCCAACGAGACGAGCATCCTGTCGTATCATCCCGATGCATGATGCAGACGAGCCAACTACCGCATGAAATCACCTGGAACGATGGCTGAACGGTGAGCGAGATAAAACGAAGTAGAAACTTCAATCTACTACGGTCGAGAGTCGCGATGATTAATCGCCCTTGCGGTGCTACGGTTTGGCGCAACTTTTTCCCTATGATTCACAATTAAATTTGCACTCTGGTCGCGAGGAGTGTCCTGCTACAGACTTTAGATGAAATGCAAATTTAAGATTAATTTGAAAAGGATGCAGTTTTTGTAGTACAACGTCGCGTTAGTTTTATAAATATTTAGGAAGGATTTGGAGTATTAAATCTTCCATGGAGACCTCGAAGTATAACCTTTGCACTAATTTCTTGTGTTTTTAAATACAGTTAAATAATTAATTAATTATTCAATCAATCTAAATTTAAAATAATCTGTATTAAGGGTAATTGAATTTTATAAATTTGAAGGTTGCGTAGAGTTATTTATATTTTTAAAAATATTTATATCTTTTATATTATTATTTTATATTTAACATAAATATTTGTAATGAAATTAAATATCAAATCACTCTACGCGACCTTCAAATTTATAAAATTCAATTACCCTTAAATACATTTGCCACATTAAATACAAGCAATTCAGTTTCGTGCTGTACCAGATCGAAGTGAAAAGCGTTGCTTGATCAGACACAAAGATCAATTTTATTGCTCTCTGAAACGGTATATAGCCGAGATAATACAGGGGATTGCATCCTTCGAATAACTCCAATCACTTATCTCGCCGATCTAATCGAGCACCGACATAATTGACACGCAACTTACAAGTTAGTGCAAGTCGAGCACATTTAATGCCAAACGAGGCCAGGTTGATAAATGTTAAACGATCTTCAGATGACTACTGATAAATCCCGATGTTTTGAAGTTTTGATGAATATCTTCCGACGATACGTAAAACATTATATAACGCTTTGATACTGTAAACGGGTGTGGGGAATAAATGTCGATCGAGACAAAGTGCACGCTGAGGAAGCAGCTGTAGCTACCAATAGTTGATGGATGGAATTGGTGAGCAAATTGCTAGCTGCAACTCATCTTTCATATTCCATATTCAAGTTCAACACTCTTCCTCTACTAAACTTTTCATATTCACTCACATTTCCTCTTCACTTTACGCTGTTCATTAAATCTGAATTTAACTCACGATTAAAAATATTCATAAAGAGAGAATCACGAAATCCATAAGAAACAAGTGTCATTTAAATATCCCTTGTTACGAAGCAACGTGCTTTTAAGCTCCCGTCAAACGAAGACCCCCCTGTAACGATCCCTGCTTTTACAGCCGTTGTAATTAATTCGTGTACCGTGAAAGACAAGCCTCCGCTGCGCCGAAATGCCGATGCGCTTAATTTATTCAGCGTTGACCAGTCCCCGTACGACTTCCGCCGCAATTCGTCTTACGCGATCATTATTGACACACTTTCGCGAAAATGCCGGCGTTATTACGCGGCTGTATCAGCCGCCGAAGAGGCACTCCATGACGAAATTGGAACGGATGCAAATTACACGAGCGCGGAACACTGCGTTTCGATCAATCTCCGCTGTAATGAAACGTGCTCCGCTGCGATGAGCGTAATTGCGAATATTTTCTGTACGGCGTACACGCTGGGCAAGTATGTTTTTCATCGAGATTACTGTATTAACGGTCGGGGGAAAATTTCGCTTAGGTACTTTCGTTCATTTTCAATCAGACAACTGCGCCGCGATTAAGATAATTCTTTTGGGAAGCTTTCATCGAGAGAAATCGTATTACCGTCTTTCTCGTAGCGTCTCGACGCCAAGTACATTAAAGACACCCTGTATATGTCGACTGTGTCGCTACCGTGTATCTTTACTCGTCGCAGAGCTATTCCAACCTAACCTGACATTTATTTCATTAATATCTCATCACGCCTGCGATATTTTCTAAATTCAATGGCATTTTTCTTATGTAAACCGCATGTGAGCTTTCGAATAAGACCAAATTCAATACAATCCGTCCACGCATGACAGAGATATCGTAATAGGTAAAATGAAAATGTACTCATATTGTCAGAGTTTTAAATTGACAAGTTATGTGAAAGTCTGCGAGAGGGAAGGTATGTGTATTGATGATCTGAGAATACCTTGCCTGGGTGCCTTTTGAAGATTTCCCCAAGTTAAAAAAAATAAAAATAAAAAATTATAAAAAAAAATTATAAAGTTTTTTTTAACGTGGAGACATCTTCAAAAGGTACCCCGACGTCTCCAGAAGGGAATCTCCCCCCGGCGCCAGGGTAGTGTGGGATTTTTACCCATTAAAACCCCACGGCCACTATTAAATTTTTAATCATTTCCATGTAAAAATCTCTATTATTAAGGCCTATTGGCTGAAACGCTCGGACACCTATTTACTTATTTTCGACACAGATTCATCGTGCCAAGGCTCATCAAAATCGGTGTCTACCACATGGTGTCCTCCCCTTGTAAGTAAGGGGATCCGTTATTCAGGGGCGGATTTGGAGATTTGACGAGCCTAGGCTGACAAGTGTCTACCGCCCTTCCCGCGAAGTATTACCAAATATTTTAATTCAAAGTAGTCGAAACAGTAATTCAAAATTAATTCAATATGGCCAGTCACATATAGAGGGTGGCCAAATGATTATACTCAAAACATTT
This sequence comes from Andrena haemorrhoa, assembly GCA_910592295.1. NCBI lineage: Eukaryota > Metazoa > Arthropoda > Insecta > Hymenoptera > Andrenidae > Andrena > Andrena haemorrhoa. Next base: position 20,951,989 of record OU342943.1, read on the forward strand.
TCGTGAAAATCTGTGAAAGTCGTGGCTGCAATTAAAGTAACAATGCATGAATGTTATTGTTTTTTCATTTATTGATTAGCTACAACATGTGGCAACACTGTGAGTAACTTTTCAACATATAAATCTTATATGTTTTTAAAAGGGCGGGGATAAAATTATTACAAATAAGACAGAAATAATAGAGAATATCGTTAGAGTATGGCAGAATAACCCCAAATGTGCCATAACCCAAGCTGTCATCAATGCTAATGGCGGAGTCACCAAATATTGAGTAATTGTATTTCTCGTACAATACAGGCTTAAACCTATATACCTAAATGTACTTAATTTGCATTCTTAACCCTCTAGTGCATAGATTTTTAATTCAGTTGGAAAAATTATACTACTCTAATTTGGGGATGAAAAGACCGAATCCGATGCCTATTTTCAATCTAGAGGAAATAATAATAATAATTTTCGCAGCGTGCGTAGCTCAAAAATGCAATTCAAACTAGATTTCTGTCAAATCGAAACGTCAGATTGACATGTTTCTTAGACCAATAAGTGCGTTGTGGCACTACTTTTAGGTTGGCAAATGAAATTTCCCAACCCCTGGATTAAACAGGTGCCCGCCTCAAGGCAGGCATATGCACTAGAGCAGGGGTGCACAGGGAGCCGTTTTTAGCGCCTAGCTGCGAGCACCCCACCTGTCTCGTCGCTAAGGTTAGAATCGGTGAGGAGAACTGCAGTAGTGTACGTGCATGCTCGTAGGCTCGTAGCATAAGTATATATGGCTAGGTTCAAGTCATACCAAATGCACGTACACTACTGCAGTTCTCCTCACCGATTCTAACCTTAGCAACTGGACAGGCGGGTTGCTCGCAGCTAGGCGCTAAAAACGGCTCCCTGTGCACCCCTGCACTAGAGGGTTAAATACAAATACTAGTATTAAAAAATAATATTATAACATTAAAAACGAGAGACCTATTTTATTCCATCGCTTAAACTTACAGAATCTCAAAACTTTTTGTTCGAGTATAATAATCCGATCACCCACTGTATGAATTATCGCTAATTCGCTGCATGAAAAAAAAGTGAATTGCTTTGAAAGTTGTCTCAAGCTCCTGCGTTTAAACCTTTCCCAATTTATTTCGCTGAAAATTCGTCGTCCCTTGAAACTCCATAGCTTTTGAAAATATAACTCAAGCCTAATACACGTTTCGGAGCACTACTGAACTAAAAAACCTCCCCCAAAATCCGCACCTCCCTTCAACACCCCCGATCAAATTCAATTCCATCCGAACCTCGCGCCGCAGAGATCTCCCTGAGATCATCAAGAACCAGACACCCGCAGCCTTTGAATAGAATGACAACACGGATATCACGTGTCCCCGTTGAACGACGTGCGCAAGCCCTTAGTGGGCCCACGGCGTCCCAGGTAAAGGGGATCGCCGTCGTAGGCGCTCGAGGAAGCGGTGAATGGGTGAAACGAGCCGTCCACTAAGTAGCCTTTTCGCATGTTGATTGCGCAGCGGGCACGCGGCATTACCATAACTCGATGTCTTCGAGGACCGTCAACCGTAACCGCGGCTTAACGGCCGCCGTTCCCGTTAGGAAATGCCGGCCGCTGGACGCGGCTCGATCGCGTTTCCCCGTGGCTACGAATTAAATGCCGAAACACGTCTGCGCAATAACGATCGGGACGCCTCGTGTTCACGCGACCACTTCCCTCCCCGAGGGGGCCTCATAGAGCCGTCGGGGGCATTACGCTGGGTCTGATTGTTCTTCCGGTGATATGTAAATTGGGGACGGTAATGTAGGCGGCACGGCCATTTCGAGCGGCCGGTTTGGGGAAAGGTATCTGTCCGCAGACTGAATAGCTCAATCGGAGAGCTGCTCGCTGGACGAGAGATCCGGGTTCGAATTTCTATCTTGCCGAACGATCGCACGATTCTTTTTCTACCTTTCGGTGACCAGTCGATTAGGAAGCAGGGGTGATGTGGATTGGAGTAGCGTCGACGTGATAGGTTTGACTATATTACTGTTGTAGCTTTGTGGATACTGTTCGTCTTGGAGATGGCTAACTTTGCGTGCTGGTGGTAGTTGTCGGGATTGTTTCTTCCGGGGGTTGATGCGCGAAGGACGTAAAATTTGTGAGAGTAGTTTAGAAACACCCGGTAGATTGGGAGTAGTAGCGGTGCCCTGCATTCCTATGAGAAAAACGAAGCCCGCTGGATTCATTTATCACACTGACTTTTGGTGTTATGCGCGAGATAACGGTCCCGTTTCACGATTACTTATCTATCGAATATCAGAAATGAGGTGAACTCGCTGGTACTGGTATATTGGTAGCTGTAAATAATTTCTTCGTATATTTCTGCGGGTGAAATTAATGTTTTGATAACTATAAGGTGTAAGTAGGGTAAGCAGGCCAGCAGATGGACAGTTTAGCTGATTCCGAAGTTTACATCAAGGTGTTTCTTCGAAATATCTGTTGTTTTAAAAAAAAATTAAAAGCTTTGCACGTAAAAATGTACAAATTTAAAGAAAAAAAATAACTGCAAGTAAAAAAATTACTGTATTTAAGGATAAAATGATGAAAATTCTACTCATAGCCCGTATCACCAGTAGATGGACGATAGGTAAAAGGCTTATTAGCTATAGTAGGTACCTAGGTTAAGTTATTTTTGGTTAAAATATAGTTTATGTCATCAAAACTAAAAACGTATGGGGTCTTCATTGGCAGAAAACGGTGCAACAGGTTATGGGCCCAGGCCGCAAATAAAGTGAGGTTATGTCTAGCCTAAAGTGGCCAGACGTCGCGGATCGTGTGGGACTGTCCCGGATTTGAAATGTTTGTCCCGCATTGAAAACTGTCTCGGAAAGTGTCCCGGATTGGATATGTGACCTTTTTAACATTATCTTAGTGGCACAAAGGTGGCTTAGTGGCTTCAAAAGGTTTAATTCCATTCTGTCCATCTACTGCGTTCAGGTTAGAAAATCCATATCAGTGCATGGACAGTCATTTTTATAAGTTCTATCGTTTTATTTTTCTTTGTTCACGCGATTATTTATAAATTGTTAAATTAGAATGCATTCATCTATTACATACCTCTTTACAATTCATCCAAATACGTTTTTTATTAACTTTTAGGCACGCGATGCAGAGCAATAGCTACTAACAAAAGAGTGAGTCGCGCAGGGTGGCGTAAAATAGTACATACAATTCATACAAATACATTTTTCGCATGCAAACATTTTTTTTTCGATAGTTATGTTAATGTTTTATAAAACCACAAACGTTTTTTCTACAAAATAAAAAGACAATAATATAGATTAAAACTCTAGTTCTTTCAATATTAACGATTAACCAACGATTCGTCCATCTACTGGGCCCCGTCCATCTACTGGCTTGTTTACCCTAGTTTTGAATTAGTTGCCTTGCTGAAAAGTTGTCGCTAGAGTAATTCGATTTAAAATATGGGAGGATATTCTTACAAATGTAAAACAGCGATATTGCTAAATGTTTGAGAAACAGCGGAAAGATCAGGATATTGTATTAATTGCATTTGAGTGTTTTGTAAATAAGCTGAGCTCCTTGTACATTTTGCTTGCGTTTGATAAAGGAAATGGGGGAAGGGTAAAGACTATGTCCGCAGCGAGAAAGAAACGCTCCCCTCGCGATTGGTAGCACCGTTTGAAGGAGTAATTACTCTGGAATTATAAAAACCCCGCCGGCGAGTTTCAACCATGGTTTTAATTACTTTATCCTTCGCGCTGCGCGAGTACTGTTCTCTCTGTTTTATTCCCGTCGGCGCAACGATTTTACACGCTACTTAACTTGGACGTATCCTTCGGAGAAGAAAGCAAACGTTTCGTGTAATTCGAATTGTCGAACCGAGTCTGCGCACTGACAGCGTCGCGGATTAAAACAGACACTGTCACAAAAATCTGCCTCATAGATCCGAAAGACTGAATCAAAGACTCGCGATGCGTACATTCGGATGGGAATTCTTTCTCAAAGCTGTCACGTAAACTGCTTATTCAATTAGTCAATGAAACCCATCGAGGCACAAATGAAGCAAACAAGGAGCATTATACTGTAACATTCTACCAACTGTCCATATATAGGGGAGAGTTGCCAATATCGTATTGGTCACCTAAATCTAGGGTTGCCTTAATTGCCAAGCATTCATACCGGATGTTTACGTGCTAAATAAATAAAACATGAAACAGTGGGTAGGTAATGGTATATTTTTAGGGTTGCCATAATTGCCAAGCATTGATAAGGAACGCTTAAGTGCTAAATAAATAAAACATGAAAAAAGTGGGTAGGTAATGGTTTATTTTACTCTGTGAGTATTCGTGAAATACGGTCACGGAACACTGAAATACGGGGCAGTCCCGTACATACGGGGCGTATGGCAACCCTACCTAAATCGTACCTCATCAATTTCTCAGTAATTAATGAATATAAACGAAATCTGATGATAAAAATATCAAGAAAATGCGAAATAAGAAATAGAAACAAAACCGTTTGAGCTTACACCTTATTTTGTGCATGCTATAAACATTAAAAAAAATCTGGTATGATTGATGTAACTTTTTACCAGTTTATTTTAGCTGATAACAACCAATCAATGCAATTTTGTCATGTATTTTTGTACTTTTCTAAAAGCGGGTTTAATATTGAATATTTTACATACATTTTAAGTACGTATTACATTCAATATAAAGTTTAAATTGATATTTACATATTTATAAATAAATTATTGACCATGTTTCCTAAATCGTACCACTAGTGTAGGATTTGACAACTCGTATGTTACCATAACTATAATGAAATAAATGGAAATAAATTTTTATCAAGTTTGATTTCATTTTTATCGTATCGATAACAACGTCTTAAATATATACGTCCCAATACATCTAGCCTATTTTAGACCCGACAAAGACTTCTTAATAACGTCTGTTAAATGTCAAAAACAGACCTAACCTGTGCCTTATGGACACATCTCAAAGCCGTCTGAAAAAGGACATCTTAAAGACGTCTGTCGAAAGACATCTTAAAGACCAGAAAAAGACATCTCAAAGGTGTCTGTAAAAAGACATCTCAAAGTCGTCTGGAAAAAGACATCTCAAAGATGTCTGGAAAAGACATCTTAAAGACGCCTAAAACAAGACGTCTTAAAGACGCCACGAAAAGACGTCCTTAAGATGTCTTGATTCGTGACATAAGACGTGCAGAAGACCTGTATTATACGTGAAAACGACGTTCGCAGACGTCTTAAAAATATCTGGAACGTCTGGCTTCAGACGTCATTAAGATGTCTTTAAGATGTCTGTGTGCTGTTTGGGGTTATATAAGTTATGTACATATATCATATACATATATAGGTTATTGCGGCCTGTGTGTTACGACTTTATGTTGAATATTTTCTTCCCTATTTGTTATTGATACTATTTTTAGTGAAGGTACGATTTAGAAGACCGTTTGCCTAAATCGTACCTTTTATAGTACGTGACAAAAAGATTAATAACAAATTAATTTGTTTTGAACAAAAGTTTAAGCATATAATAGTAGGTGCCTGAAGGATCAAGCTACAATATCCAATAGTCATTTGCGTTGAAATTAGTACCAAATATGAAATATAACGTAAAATGTCTTAAGTGGTACGACATAGGCAACCCTCTCCTAATATCATCGGCTAGTTGATAAAACTGACTAAGTCCACTTTTTTCAGAATCGAGATTTGGGCCTTTACAATAAGATTGAATGCACCTGGCATTTGCTAAAGCTCAGAATCCCATTTTAAAAGAAAAGTGGACCCGGTCAGTTTTACCAACAAGCCGGCAATATACCGAGTGTCCAAGAGCAGATCTTCAAACAGATTTCAAACTAATAAATGTTATTACTCCAAAGAGATCATCCGAAGAATTTTTTCATCCACCAAAATGTTCCCTTTCCAAAGTCACCAATCTCGTTAATATTAATTTTAAACACAACGCGTCACCCTTCGCATGTTTTACCTCGAAACCAACCCGCTTCAGGAACCTAGATCCAAAGCATAATACCAATTCGACAAAATCAAAGTGTACCGACTCATCGATCACAGATCGAGACAGTAAATCCCTAGTTCGATGAGAGACGAATCGTATGCCGAGCCTAACAGGCGCCCAAATACGCTAATACGTGCGCCTCGCATGAAATAGACAGTCAATTAGATACACCCCGTCCAATTACTCGGATCCTCCTCAATTACCGAGCACGATTTTTCGCCACGCGCAGAAGGATTCAATTTACGATCCGTGGATCTCCGCCCTGCACCCTCTGTCTTCCTCTCTCCGCCGCACGGCTAATAGGAGCCGTGTGTGTGCATCTCATCTCGCGATCCGAGTTACTTGATTAGCAGTGTCTTTACAACGCTGCAACATTCGCGGGAATCCCTGCTCTTGCGCTCGGCTCATTGCGAAAGGTCAACCGTAATGTCAACGATTTACTCTCACCTTGCCGGCTATCTAATGCGAATTAGGCGACGCTTTACACGGAGACGATAGGCGATATTCTGCCATGGTGTGGCGCAGGTACTTAGTCGCTATTCCAATGCTAACGAACCGCCGGAACGCTGATTAGATATTTAATGTCCTGCCGCTGGATAGATATCTTGATAGCGCGAGCATTGGTTCCAAGAGGACGCCTTTGAACGGTCCTTGTGCAGAGGTAACGCGATGCGCGGGTCTATTAGCTGGAGAGGAGAGGTGAAAAATTTGAGGTAGGATAAGAAGCTGAATGCGTCGATAGCGAGGAAGGTGTCGGAGGTGAGTGTACCTAATGGCGCTAACCTCTGACTTGCTAAGAGCTGATCGGGTACTTATTACAGAGTTTCATGAAAGTTCTGACTCGTATCTAATTGTGAGGTCAGTGAAACTGGCAGTTACCTGTGCAACAGCAACGTGAGTGATTGGAAGACTGAAGAAGAGTGTGCAAGAATCTAAGTAGTCGTGTCTTCGGCTTGGGATTCTCCTGAATGAAACGATCATTCAGACGATAATCGAGGGAAAATTTTATCCAAATAATGCTGCCCCGTTGCGCTGGAAAGGTGAGCGAAACTGTACGCAAGAAGAGGAATCTTCTTCCTGGTAGAAAAAAAAACGTTAACGCGGTCTATATCGCGGTGCTTACGCCGGTATTATATGGACTGCGAACGCCGTGGAATGATAAACAATGATTAAGCGCATAATAACTGTCAGTCCATGGCAAGGAATGAAGGAGAGACTTGGTCGAGATCAAGGAAGTGCAGGCACGCACGTGAACTCACGTCGAGTGTCCGGCGCATTTGATGCACGCGTGCATTTCGTGCCAGAACCCCCTCAGACTCTCGAGTCCTATCCACGCACGGGTAGAACAGGCCTTTGTCTGCGATGGCTATCCTTCCTCTCGGCGCATGGAATTTGCTACTTGAAATAACATCGCGTAACACTTTGATAACGAAGAAGAGGTGTGGAGATGTAGAAGAAGGTGATCTGGGCTCGTTACGGTTACTCTTACGGTACCAGAGAAGTATATTGTAAAATTCCTGGAATTCTCAATTCTAAAGTATCGTCAGTGCATACCTATTCAGAATATCAGTGATTCAAATTTGTAGAGTATATCTGAAATTCCACTTGATTTCTGTAAAACAAATGAATTTATTATATATCGTCAGTGAATATTCAAAATATCAGTGATTCAAATTTGTATGAATTTATTCATTTATTTTACAGAAATCAAGTGGAATTTCAGATGTATACTCTACAAATTTGAATCACTGATATTCTGACTAGGTATTCACTGACGATACTTTAGAATTTAGAATTCCAGCAATTTTATAATATACTTCTCTGATACCGTGAGAGTTTAAAATTTCAATATCTAAAAGGGCTGATTCCACCCCCTCAGAGTGAATTTCCTCTGGAAATTAGAAATTGCTCTGTGTATACTCCAATATGGATTACTCTGCATTTTATAAGTTTCGTTAGGATCCGAATTTTCCGCTTGTAAATTACTTTCATATCGGGGGGCTGATCGTGAATTAAATTTAAGTTTTCAAGCACTCCTATCCCGAAACTTAATGAACTCGAGCGAATCGTTTTCGTGCTATCCACGATCCACCCACGTCGCGAGCTTTCGTTGGAATATTTATGACGCGCGCCATTGCGCGTGTTGATCTTATCAGAGTGGTGTGAATCGACTGTGAAAGAGAGGAAGGGAGATAGACAGAAAGGTGAAGGAGAAGTTAGAGTTTAATGCAAGCCGGGTCACGACGCCCGACCGGGATCACAAGTTCGTCGTCGTCGTCTTCGTGGTTGCATTAACAACGCCTGGCACAGTCATGGTTCACCGTGAAGACATTATCCAGCCAGGGGCTATTACTCTCTATGTCGTTTATTCCTGCATTGTTTTCCACTCGGAATAGCCTTTTATGCGTCTGATGCCCTTACGGCTTTCGTATTTTCCTTGGCACTCCAAGGATCTAATAATTGACATTACACTGTACTAAAGTCTGGCGATGGCAGTGTAATATATTTCTTCGCTAGATATTTTCACGTAGAGCTACGTCTTTGTAAATACTTCTTCGAAACCAAAACGATTTCTGCATTACCCAAAGAAGAGGAATCGGTTAAAGTACTTTCCAACTCACCAAAGAATTGTATTAATGCTGCGTGAAATTACTTGTGAAGGTTTTCATGGGTTGACGGGATATTTGAGTTTTTTTATAATTTGAAAAATCTGAGCTCTGTAAATCCTTCTGATCCCTGTTGAGTGTTGTAGTTAGATAGTTGACGTGGAAGCCTTAAATATTACAAACGTAATGTTTTTACTAAAATCTTGAGGAACAACGGTCTCTGTTCAGTTTGAAGAATCTCTGAAGGAGCTTTCACACTCCCCAGACGCGGAGGAACTATCTCGAAAACCAGTTCCTCCAGCAGTGCTCGAATGCACCTTTGCCACGGTAAACTGATACGGATTTATCTCGACCGATGCTCCTACTATTATTCGTGTTACCTGGTTGACAGTCGGTCTGATAACGAGGTAATTGGCGACTGCTCGGCGCTGGAGATTAGAATCGTCACTTGGGCTAGAATATTCTTACCGATTCACGAAACCCTCCCTCTAGCCTACAGACTTCGTCGAGAAACTATCAACCTTTGAAGACAGCCCATATAAACAAATACGTACACTAATCGTTTGATAAGCTTTAAACTTACCTCTAGTACACCCCCACTTCAGATAGCAAACAACCTAATCTCACGAACCTTATAACAAATTACACGCCATTTGTAAAAATTGTTTTTCAGCAATAATTTACAGTTTTCGTAGAAACTTTTTACCTTTAGTACGCTCTCTTAAGAGACTATACAAGAAAATAAAAAGAAAACCATCCATAAATTTTAATAAATTAAATTAATCTTCTAGACCTCCACGCGAGCTGGATATAGTTTATAAAAAAAATGAAATTTGATTAAGAACCAGCTGTTCCATAGTTACACATCGACCAGCTCGCGTGGGGGATCTAGAAGATTAATTAATATATTAAAATTTATGCATGTTTTCTATTTATTATTTTTTATAGTCCCTTGAGACATTGTACTAAAGGTAAGTAATAAAAATTTTCTATGAAAACTGTAAATTATTCCTGAAAAAAAATTCTTAAAAATGGCTTAATTTTCCGGCCATCCCAGTGGGGCTGCCGTCTCATTTTTGTTATGGTCCGAATCGATCGAAGCGCCCCCAGTAAACGGACGGACCCTAATGAAACTACTGCGGCCGATAAAAAGAACTTCTACAGTGGCGACATCTCCAGGTACTCTATGTAAACGAATTTTTTACGCATAGTTGCCACATTTTCTGTTCTTTCTGTCTCTGCCGCGCTGTTGCCACAGCTCCTTCTATCGAGAAGTCTTGAAGGAATACGGCACTGCGTCTAGCGTCAGAGAAACACCTACAGGAGCGGTGGTTATGTATGCGTGACTGGCGCAAGTGCAGTTCATGCACACATTACCACCGCCCCTGTAGGTGTAAAACATTCAACCAGAACAGATTCAGAACGGCCCAGAATAATTACACATCGTATCACCAATGCAATCCAAAACTCCAAGACTGAAGACTTTAAAAGGACAATAAATTCCCTCACCCAATTCGTCCCTCACAAATACACCACCATATCATTAGTGTTAATATAAAAACCCTTGCAGCCAAAGCCGAGCAAGTGTCTAATTCTAATTGTAAAACGCGTATCTTCAATAAGCTCTTGCTGCGAAGCTGACTCGAGAGTCTGTGGATCGAGGAAACCTCCCTGGAGCCTATCTCCCCTTCATCCAAATCGCAACTACGCCGAGGCAAGGCTAACCACCCAAGAATCTCCTAGGAATCGGTTCTGCGCTGCTGCGCGTCGACACGTTTCAGCTCCCTTCTCTGTTATCAATGTAGGTTAGCCTGATAACGAGGTAACGAACACCTGGCAAGTGGCACGGACAGATTCGCCAGGCCTGATAACCGGCCAATTGACGATTGTCCAGCCGAACAGAGAGATTTATCGCGTTGATAACGAAATAATTGACAAGCGGTGGGTCCTACTGGCAGATTTACGGTAGCCAGCCCGGCGCGTAATACGACGAGCAGGGATGGGGAGGGCCAAGAAAGATTCCCCCCGCAGGATAACGCATCTGCATGCCGGATTAAGGACGAGGCTGAGTCCAGGAACCGCGGACCAAACGTTCTGTGAGGTCGAAACCAGTTCCACCGTATCCGTTTAGACGGATCTAGGCGCTCAAGCAACAGCATAATGCAGATTCATCTCGGGTATAGTCTTACCCTCGCCGGCCATCGTCTCGGGCCTGATAACGACGTAATTGACAAGTGGTTAGATCGTGCAATTACGCGTCATTACACGCGACTCCCCACTTAACCGCCTATGTTTTTCTCCGTCGCACGGCCCTCTACGCTCTTTGTTAACTTTTCGTGCGGGACGTTGTTTACGTTGACAACGGTCAGATCCCGCGTTTGGGATGTACCAGTTATTCCTTGCAAACCAATCGCGTGCGGTTCAAACAGTGGGTAGAAGTGGGAGCTGCGCAGATCGGTCGCAAATCGGTAGAGGCGTCGGTATGCTCTTACATGGAATACAGTATACGCAGAGTTCGAAGGAAATCTGTTAATGAACCTTATTTCTGCACGAGAATTCTTCGACCATAAAAGCTTGCCCATCTCTCCATCTCTGAAACCTTCAGCGTCCGGATACCCATAAAAAGAAAGGGAAAGTGTCTCAAAATTATTTACTACGTATCGAGTTTTTTTTATACGTTCAAAAATGATGTGACGCATACGTCACAGTGGGCGTTAAAGGGTTAAAACACTCATTTGCTATCGGATGCTAGAGTTAGAAAGCTACTAAAATCAGTCGAAAAGTTAATACTAGGTAAATTCTCATGTGAGATGTTGAAAAACTCTTAAGATCAAAGGCGATTTGAAGGGAATAGAATATGTTCAAGCATCTCATTTCTAAATATCGATTTCGGGAGGCGTTTACCAGCAAGGAAGCATTATATTGGGAAATATTCTGAGTGCGCCATCTACTAAAGTAAGCTCTGTAATCGGGTGAATCGCGTTACAGGACTGGTGTCACACAAGTATTGAAATAGTGCAATATTGTTTTTGTCATTAAATAGTCTGTTAAATTTTACAAAATCGATCATCAAACAGTCGACATTCCCAATATGTACTGCCAATTACATGTGACAGCTAACCCGATTAGACTGCTTTGATTTTCGCCACCAGATGGCGTAGCAGAAATAAGAAAATGCCAATAGCGAGGTATGAGTTTCTTCAAATTTTCCGTCGAATTTACCCTGGTTCACCTCAGCTTGACATCGTTTAGCGACTCAAGTTTCGTTCTTGTTCTTCGAGCTCAACATGGCGAGGCGGATTCATTAAGGCTGTCGAACGCGATCCCCATGGACCAACGTCGATGGACGGGTATACCCACGTTTCCCCGGGATTCCGCGATGTTAGGCCTTGATTCAGGCGTAAAGTAATTTATCGAAGGTTCTAAGGGGCCGCCGATTTATGAGCAAAAAGAGAATCGACGTCAGAAGTTGCCAGCAGCAGAGCGCCCATTATCTCGCGGACGCAGCGAGACGGCTCGGTGAGGCCGCAGGATTTCCAGCCTGATAAGTGGTTATCATCTTTGAAAATGATCCTGCTTCGAATATATATCATCCTGCGCTGTGTGATACCGATCACACACTTCTACTGAGTTTGGATAAACTTATGAGCTGGATCCAGGATTCCTTTAACGTGAAATACTTTCGTTTACGTCCTACCATGGATCGAGACCTTCGACCCATTCAGAGAACTTCAGGATTAAATAATTATTTCACGAGTGCAGCGGTAGAAGAAAGTTTCAGGGCTGCTCCTGGGAATTTGGTGTTTTGTAATTGTGTATAATTTTATATTTCTTTTCTGATCTCTGCTAATTAACTTTGACTTTCTTTTAATTTTCTTTAATTTCCCTTTAAAAGCTGAGTATTCCAAGGTTACTTCATTAATATACTTACTTTTTCTTCGTCGGTTCATTTGGATCGATGACAGGTGAAAAATGATTCGAGTTAAGAGTTCCGTTCGTCGCTGCGATCAAGGCGCGGCTCGTTTCCTTTCTCTATGAATAATTCCACGAAGACACGCGGAAAGCTCGAGATGTATCATTGTCATACCACGCGCCTCGCAAAAAATGTATGATACGCGCAAAATTAAGCTTCACGGCCAAGAAATGACGATCTAACGTTTAATTAACTGTCCACCGGGAATGGAGCACCTCGGGCAAAAATGCAACACCTTAATCTTGCCGTACACTTATTCTATGCATCTATATGAATCGCAGAAGCTGTTACACGGAAGCTGTTACATGTTTCAAAGAAACAAACCTCTGCAATTGTTTAACACTACCTTCCCCCATGCCACAGGAAGAAGAATTTTAAAACACCAATTATAAATTGACAAATTTAATCATTAAATCGTCTTCAAAATAATAATAACAGATACAAACGATTAATATTCCCTTTATACAAGATAATTATATACATATTCCAAGTTTCCAGATACTCAATCAAACAACTATATATCCCACTTTCCCCTTCCCACTCTCCAAACACCAAATTCTTCACTTAAAACGAACAACTAAAAATTTCATATGGAATACATATATTTTGTTACTTCGGATAATCGCATTGTTTAACATTTCTCCATAAATAAATATCAAGTAACTGCGGGTAATAGGTCCCAGTGAGGGTTTACATAAAAATCGACTTTTGAAAAAAACGGTTTTCGAATTCCACTATTCCCCAGAAATCGGTTGAACCGATTTTTAAATTTTCACAGAAAAATATTTTTAAGATAGAAAATAAATATTTGTACTCTTTCAGTTTTTTAATATTTACGGAATTACAAAAAAGTATAACACAATAAAATACACTGCATAGAAAATCAAATGAAAAAACTAAAATCTGTACAAAATATAAATTATAAATTCATTTCATTTAGTATTTTTATTCCGAAAATATGAACTCAGAAAGATTAATTTTACAGTAAACTGTTACCTACTGCGATATGCTTGTGTCCGAGCCGATTTCAAGTTAAAATGTTAACGTTTTCAAATGAATAATTAATTCATTTTTAATTATTAATCCTAGTATATAAAACCAGTTTTTTAAAATTGAAAACTCGGTTCTCGGATTTTACAAATTTATTAAAACAAACCGGGTTTTAAAAACCGACACTCCCAGCCGTCATTTTTCCTTGGTAGGTCAATCTACGATATTTTAATTGCTCCCTGTCGCTTTTATTATATACGGCACGTCATTCGAAGAGTTTGCCTTATCGTACGTAACGGAGACTTCACCTATTCCCAGCGTGAATTTTTTCACCACCACCAAATGCCGGCGCAGAATAGCTCTAGAAAGCCAGTTTCTATTAGCCACGGAGTTATTTGCAATGAAATAAGCGCAGCTGAATATAGACGGATACATATTGCAATATTAAACAGACGAGAGAGTTTGTTCACCTCAGCCGGCGTCTCGTGTAACGCCGGCCGTAAGTATAGCCATGGCCGACGCAAGAGCGCATAACATCTTTGCATACACTGCACGCGGCTGCATTCTAGTCGCAGCTCGGGGCTGCAGATTCGCTCATCCGTTTGATCGCCAAGAGCTGCGAGATCTCGACATTCCGTGTCGGTCACGGTGCAGGAAGAGGCACACTCTTTTTCTTGCGCCTCCTCGAGCTGGATAGCCACGTGAACGCGCTCGCCCTTGCACTTTTCTTCGGCATTGGACGGACTGGCAGAGCGAAGCCGGACGAAATTGATGCAGGGGGTAGTTGTTCACGGATTAGTAGTAGGTACTACACGATGTTAGATACCCTCGAGCTGGAAGTCCACGTGAACGCGTTCGCCCTTCCAGTTTTCTTCGGCATTCGACGAACTGAGAGAGGAAACCTGGACGAAATTTCTGCGGGGGGGTGGTAGTTCACGGTTTAGTATTATACAGACGAGTTTAGACAGTGGCGCACCCAGAGGGGGACCAAGGGAACCCCTGGTACCAAGGGACCCTGGCACCCCCAAAGAAAAAGGTAAAAGGAAATTAATGTAACCACGACTGAAGTAATTCAGGAGCGTTGTGAAAAGAAAAGAAAACTCGATTTTATTCTTTAAGGGGTCATGCGCAGTCAGGAGGCCGAAAAGGGTGGTTCTTCGAAATTTTTTACTCAAAAGCTGTAACACATTTCTCAAAAAATCTGTTTTCCTTTTAAGGATTGCATCTAGTACCGTGCATCGTAATTTTTTTATTTAAACATATTTATGAATAACTAAATTATTGTCCATCACTCGAAGATTCTTTCAAAATCGGTGACCAAAATATTAAAAAAAAACCATTCAACCGATTTACTTCAAATTTTACAAGCTTACTATAGCAACAATAAACTAGTCTTTGAACGAAGGATTTTTTTATCCGATGCTTAGTTTTCTTTTAATTGACGAAAATCAGGCACGATTTATGATGAAAATTGAAACTTTTACCTTAAACATCAGCCATTTTTTCCCAAATCAATATTTCGAAAAATCTTTCGTTCAAATGCTAGATAATATAATATAATAAGTAAATTCGTTTGAATTTTTTATTTTGGATGATCGACTTTCGAGCAGCAGTGGTCACCGCAGAAGCCTTTTTTTTAGAAAACCTTCGAGTGATGGACAATAACTTAGTTATTGATAAATATTTTTAAATAAAAAAATTACGATGCACGGTACTAGATGCAATCCTTAAAAGGGAAAAAGATTTTTTGAGAAAAGTGTTATAGCTTTTGAGTAAAAAATTTCCAAAAGCCACCCTTTTTTCGGCCTCCTAACTGAGCATGACCCCTTAAATAAATTTGTATAATCACCTAACGAACTTTATTGAATTTGCATTAAAAATACTTGTATCTCTCCAACTCGGCTCCCCTCAAGATTATAATCCTGAGGGCGACTACGATTTTAGATACAAGAAGTGTACTTGCACCCCCTTCGATAAATAATAAACTGAATTTTGTAGAAAATTGGTGAGATAATTAATCCTGCTACAGAATCAAGAACACTATTAAATACCTATGCACCTATTTGAAAAAAAATTCAAGGAAGAATGGAAATTTCCTGAATTGTATTATGCTATCAAGTAGTATTGGCGCCTGATTTCTAGAGTACCGTATACGTCACTCTAAAACTGATACCTCAAGCTTCATGAAAATTCTCGAATGTGTTAACCGAACCCTCCCCAGCTCCCGCAAATTGCAGCTCCCGTCTCCCTCGCCTCTAATCCTTTTTCCTTCCCTAACCTTTCGGCACCCGCCGTCGGGCACAAATGTCAACCGGCGCGGAAATGTTAACGTAGTTAAGTGGCGGCCCTACGGATCGTGGGGCACGTTTTTCCCCATATAAAGCCGCGCAGAGAAATCTGGGCCACGCTGGCGTAAAATACCACCGTGTCTCCGCGACAACGTTGAAATGCGTGTCAACTTAATTGGATAAAGGTACAACGCGGTTTTACAGGTATCGGGTATCGACGACACGGCTAGAGACAGTTTTTCCGCCAGCCACGGCGATTTCTCCTCGGCCCCGGTGGCAGTTGGAAGATTGATAACGTGATCACCACCGCGCGCACCGTGGAAAAATGGACAGGTTCCTCTTCTTTCTCTCGGCCAGCGCTTTTTACCGATACACTTTCACGGCTAATTATCCCGGCTGCGATGCCCGGTGTACGCCGCGACGCAGCGTTTTTCGCGGACGGTTTGTCGCACTTTCACTCCGGGAATCGTCACCCCGCGGTAAACGTTGCTAATAAATTGCAATCACAGCGATCGCCTCGCGAAACCAGTCCTCCGCGGTGCGCAGGCAAAAATCAACGGGGATTAATTCGTTCGCGTCGCCGCGCGGGGACTTGTTTTCAATTACAGTCCCGCGAAACGGAGTCGCTTACTTTTTTTTTCCGGGGGATCGAGATTCACGAGCCGGGATCTCATAAATGTTTCACTGTATATGTAGATACATTTGCAGGCATTAATGAGAAAGCTTGTGAAAAATTGGTTCGATAGTGGTAGCTATGAGTAGAGTTAGTGGGAATAGAATTTTAACTCACTGTGCGATCGGTAACGAAAAGTTTCTCTAAAATGATGGTGAATCGTAAGATATTTCCTCCTGAATGGTGAAATATTTTATCGCGAATTCTGAATATTCTTCGAACCCTGCAGGCGGTTTAAATAACGAAGGATTTCACAAATATTTCTAAATACTTTAAGGAGAATCGAAAAGTAATACCTACTTCTGAATAATGGAACTTTTCGTAAAGGTATCCGAATATATGAAACTCAATTCTTCCTCCGCTTTACAGTGTCTACATACGTTCTCGGCGCCTAATAATTCATCACTTTTCGGATTTTTTCCTCAAGAGGTGTGAATTAAATCGATCATTTTATAATTGTATCTTGTCCTTAGGATCTTTATTCGTATAAACAAAATTATTTGACACGCTTCTGTCGTATATCACCGTTCGTTTTCTGCGGTTACAGCAACCTCTGCACCAAGCAGGGGGTCCCCTTATCAGCATGATAACTTCAACAATTTACAACCTTTTTTTCACGAACTCTGCGTGAATCTGTGCAGAATGACATTCTCTAAGAGCCATCGGGCTAAATTTTGGAATTTTTAGAAAATAAGAAAATTATGCCATTTTTACGAAAGCAGTCGATTTTGCGTCTACAATTTCGATCTTTAAATAGTAAAAAAATATTGAAAATTCACAAATTCAAAAAATGGCCTGATGGCTCTTAGAGAATATCCCGTGAGAAAAAAGTTTGTAAATAATTGTCGAAGTTATCATGCTGATAAGAAAGCCTCCTGTTTGGTGCAGAGGTTGCAGAAAATGAACAGCAATACACTTCAAAATGTGTCAAATAAATTTCTTTATACGAATAAAGGTCCAAAGAACATGATACGATTATAAAATTTTCAATTTATTTCACACCTCTCGAGGAAAACATTCCAAAAGTGATCAATTATTAGGCGCCGACAACGTATGTAACCCCTTAATACACTCGGATGCCACCTCAACAAGTTAACTTAGCCTTATATAATTGATAGAGGTCAGTTAGACCCATGGTTGTGGACCAAAGTCCTCCAGGTGCCCATAATGACACGCGTATCTTCGATACGAGCATTTTGGTGGGCTAGAATCTAGATGATCCCCATTTAACGAGCCTCGTATAATAATCTCGAAATATGACGCTCCAACTGGCACCTCCGCTGATCCCACGCCACTGTAGGACTCGTGGGTGGCTCCTAGTGCTCTTGATTTAACCGGTTCTACCTAACGCCAGTGTCGGATGATTCGACCAATGTCATCTCCGCGTGGAACGCTTCTAGGAAGTCCACTGATCCTTTCTTTTGAAGTGGAATCTATTATAGCAGACACGTTGACCTGGAGGAAACGAGGTCTAACAGTGGGGTCTTGGGACTTTATGATCATGATCTGCTGTGTATGCATCTACACAGTACGGCGTCATGCCCCATTGAAAGTCAGTTTGCGAAACTTCGTCCCTTGCAAATGCTACTGCAACTACAGAATTTTTGCGAGAAGGAAGGTATTTTGTAAGAGCATATCAATTGTGTGGTTCGAATGTTGGTTCTGAAGTATGAAATGAAAAGGTATTTAGAGACGAATGAAGCAGATACTACACTTGGATTCAGGGTTATATATCCTGTTTCCAAGATCCATATGGGTGGATCCATGGCAATGAGCCATTTATAGTATCTCTGCCCCTTGTTCCCTTTCGTACGTTCTTCCTTTTGGGACAGATTGACGGAGGGAACGAAGTTGGGGTCTCGGGGCCAGATAAGAATGACTTAGAACGAGTGGAATTGGTAGTGATGGGTTAGAACTAATGCCGGAAACAAACTATCGACTTTTGATTTGCTTCCTGATGCTACTTAAGCGTTACTGAAGACTTCGACTAATTTCGAAATTAGTTTCCTTTCCATAGCGTTAGCTATCCTCGAAACTAAAATCTTATAATGTTAATCGATAAAGGGTTCGATTTTAACTTTTATCGACTCCGTTACTACGCATCGATGGCTCGTATATTATCGGAGTTCCGCGAAATCGAGTTCTCGAAGAGACAAACCGGTGGCTAATTTATTTCATGCGCGAAGAGATTGATCTGCGAGACACGTGTGCACGGATATTATTTGAGTTATTTGAACGTCACGACCTTAGATTGATTCCTGCGATTACACTGTTTGCGCAAGACACTGCGCGCTAAAATAAAATTAAAATTAAGGTCCCTAATGCTTTGTTGCTTTTTTTGGTAAATATATCGCAATACCTGTTTTCGTAATAATAAATGCACGAATGATAATATATTTATTCGCAGTAGGATGTGAACCATTAAAGTTTTGGAGCGATATATGTACATACGTATAAATCAGGGGCGGATCCAGAGAAAATAAAATAAAATAGAAAAATAGTATGACATTTTGTATTATTCTGTATAAATAATTAATGTGAATTTAATTATTTAGACTATAGTATCAGATCGAGATATTAAAATACAAATTACAAGCAAATTTTAAATCTTGTAAAAGAAGGTTCAAGAGTGTACCTACTTATGTACTTTTACATATTTCGCTCCCTCCAAGAAAGGCTCCCGAATCCGCCACTGGTATAAATCATTATTAAGGTGAATATCCCAATTTCTGCTCATGTCCCCATTTCTGCTGATTTCGTAATTTTCTTATTATTATAAACGTTACGTTTGTACTATAGTTGCAACAAAATAATTCTAAATTATTTGAACATTTACGCGAGTGTTGCACGAGCTTGAGGCTAATCAAAGTGCAGCATGCAACGAAAAACTTTTAAAATAAGAGACTCATGATTTTTCGACCATGTTTCAGCTGGTTGTGCTAAGGAACAGGGTCACTATTGGCATTCGATAATTCGGCAGAAAATAGTTTTTGCAATAAAAATTCTTATTTAATAACAAAAACAGATACCGTATTGTGGACTGGATGTAGATTTGTTTACTATTTTTAATTTTTTTAAGTGGAAAACAGGTGATTAGGTTTAGGGTCAAGTGAATCACCGTCATGTCCGCATTTCTGCTCACCAAAATTTTAGTAACATAACCTCACAATTCAATATATGCTGTAACCTCTATTTCTATTCGAAGGCATTTTATTTTTTGTTCATCATTATTTTATGCTTTACTGTTGTGTTATAAAACATCTCCATAAAAGATGTAACTTATTTAAATTGGTACAAATGGTGAGTAGAAATACGTACATTGCTATTTTTCGTGAGCAGAAATACGGACATTTACAGCATTATATTTAATTACAAATTACTAGTAGTTAAACATCTCGAAACACCTTTCTTAAATAGTTTTCGACTGGTTGATTTATTATTAAAGAATTAATCAATTACTCTGCAAATTTTGATCACAAACAAATTTTTTACACCTTCTGTTGTGACGAGCAACCTCTTAAATGAGCAGAAATTGGGACATTCACCTTATATAGCAATTTTGACGTATACGGAAAATTGAAAGCAAAGATATTTTTAAATAATTTTTTTTTATTATTTCGATGATGATCGGTTGTTATCAAGACAACGTATAACACAAGTGTTCTCATTCATGGTATATTTGAAACTGTATGTAGCGTGTACCTTGTCATTATGAATTTAGATATAGGCTTCCACGATGTCAGGATGGCCGAGCGGTCTAAGGCGCCAGACTCAAGGTGATACCTTGCCCGTTCAACGGGTCCATGAGGCTTCTGGTCCTCTCTGAGGGCGTGGGTTCGAATCCCACTTCTGACAAAATTCTTTTGCACTTACTCACTCTACCATCGACACCATTAAACAAGTTAAAAAACTAATTATACACTGCGCAAATGTCGATAATATCTGTCGTGACGCGTCCGAGCGCAGCGACGAACGGCCTCCGCGCTGTCGCGTGTTCAAATCCCCGTTACGCTCAATATACTTTTTTTATTTTAAAATATTTAATATGCTACTGTATAATCAATCCTGTCTTCCAGATATATCGAAAAACACATATAGAACAATTAATACGAAATAATTAGCATATAAATACCAGAATGGAATAGAAATTATATCTACGAAAGGAAACTAGGCTCGCGAGGAGAAAAATAAATTCACACGAAATCACTTTGAAATTTAAACGAATGGAATGTCACGACTGTGGGCTGCGAAATATGCAAAGATTTTTAAAGCACCTGATATATCCTAAAGTGAAAATTACAAACCCATGTTGAAATTGCGTCTGATGAATAAAGTGTAAGCAATTGCTTTTTCTTAATATTTTACTAGGAATTGCTTAAATTCATATAAATAAAAACAAGCATTTACTTTATCTTATAGGAATTCCTAAATTGCCAAGGAATTGCTTAAAGGAATCGCTTTTCCTTAATTTTTTAAGGAGTTGCTTACAATCGAATGAATAAAAGAAGCAATTGCTTTTGCTAAATAAGCAATTCCTTAAGAATTTTTAAGACTGCTGTACCCCATGCTAACATTTGCTTAAAGGACCAATTATTTCGTCAATATGCATCAGTATATATTATGCATGTATAATACTTGTAGTAAGTATATGTATTGTAAAGAGCGCGTTATAATCGAACGATGTTTTGTACAATTAAAAGAAAGATTACCTGTTCTACAGTATAAAGTTTGCAGCAACATTGAAAAAGTTCCTTGCAAAATTCTTGAAAGATGATGTATTTGATTTGCCAGAGGAACCTGGTAACTTTGAACGAGATATGCAAAATGAGCATACGAATTGAAACTTAGTTAGACGTTTTGGCCAGCAAAAGAGAGAACTTATTACACATCAACTTTGTCATCAAATTTAGTATCTATTTGATTTTGATATGTAAAAACTTTTGTACTTTATTAAATAAACTTGAAGTTCTTAAAGGGGAGCCCGAGAGAGAGTGAGAACGTTACCGGCAGTCACAGTAAAACCAGCAATTCCTTATGATTTTTATTCATATGAAAATAAGAAATTCCTTTTTTGTTTAAGTAATTGCTATTTAAGCAATTGATTTTGCTAATAAGGAATTGCTTGTAGGAATTGATTTTGCTAATAAGGAATTGCTTGTAGGAATTGCTTAGTTTTTATTCATCAGTGTCCATTTATTTCTTAATTTCGAAATCTGCAGTGTTTCGGAGACAACCTGCCGATAAAATAACAGGAACAACGGCTGTGCCTAGCCTCCATAGCGCGGCCTATTTCTGGCGTTGCTATTTTTCCTCTTTCCCACACGCGGTTGCTAGTTACCAGCGCCCTATGACACAATAGACACGAGCTTGAGCATACAATGAACCAAGGTGCGCTGAGAATCACGGTGTGGCGTAATAATGCCCTTAAAAGGCGTCGAGTGGCATTTCGAATGCGCTAAACGAATTGGCATATGGGCCGTATTATCTTCCCGGTGTCGCTTAATGAAATTTACAGTCTTCGAAATGCGGTCTCTTAAGGTGGGTCCTCGCCAGCGAACAGTTCGCGAGCACTGTTCGCAAACAATGCTCGCAAGTCGTTCGTAAACTTTTTATAACCATTGCTCGTGTAAAGGTGCGTCCTCGCCAGCGAACAGTTCGCGAATAGACGATTCCTAGGTAATTCAATTCTCATACTGTTCGCGAGCAGTACGCGAACGCTGGTGGAGACGCACCTTTAGAGGAGCGTTACTTATCGCATCTGAAACGCGATTACGGTCGAACAGTTAATCGTGGATTAAAGTTAGAAACTACATTTTTGCGAATCTTGTAATTTCTTTTCAGGTTTCACTTAAGAATTTCGTTCCCTTCTAGGAAAGGGTCTACCTTGAAATTTGCAAGAAAATTAAACGAACTCCACTTTCCTTTAAGCTGGAATAATAAGCTCTGCCTGCTCTAAATACAGCGACTAATAATAAACTATACGTCACGAAATTTAAATCGTCAATTCTAATTTTCCTTCCATGGTCCCAGCTCACCGATTTCTCTCCCACCCAGAGACGGGTAAATTTTTGTTTTTTAAATAAAACTTTCGAATAACGAATAAAAATTAACAAAATTATTCATGCGCGGAATAAAGTTAAAGTTGCAGTTGGAGTTAAAGTTGAAAAATGTATTCGACGCTGAAGTTGAAACGGTCGACGAATAGAAAAATTAACTTATTAATAACATAAGTTAAGTTACTTGAATAATTTCGTATTCAGCTCATGCCGAACTCCGCTCCCACCGTGCATATCGTTAAGAAACGACGCATTACCACCAACCGAATTACGATTGTACGAGCGAAACAAGGCAATTTAATAAAGGACGTGGCCGACAAAATCTCGAGCCGGCGGCAAGCAACGCTAATCAACCATATTATGTCAAAGCCGACATTCCAGGCCCAGACACGTCCACTTCATCATCCGCGAAGGAGAAAGAAGTAACTGTCCACCGATCGATACATCTTGGAAGTGAGCGGTGGCTTGTCGGAAGCACGGAAAGCCAGCTCCTCGGCCGCGTTATCGACCTACATTAAAAGCGAAACGTCATTTGCTCCGTGACTTATGACTCGGCTCGGCTCCCCCGGACTTTGTTCCACCCGTGTACCATGCCTTCTACTAACGAGCACCACGCTGGCTCCCCTGATTGATGCTCGATCGACGTTCCTGAAAAGAGCAACGGGTGCACACGTAGACCTAGCCGACTTTCGCGCAAGCTACATTCGGATTGCCATTTGCCTTTCCCTTCTAATTTCTTGGCCGTGGCAATTAGGTGGACAACGTATCATTACCGGTAAGAGTTACGAGCAGGGTGGGGTCCGAGAGTTTTTACATTTCGGCGACACCTCGTTGTTAGGCGAGCCCCTCCAACGTCTTTCATACGGTTGAAGTCGTTGCCTCGGATAGGGGACATCCTGGATTATTTCCTGGTGATTTTCTGCGCGAGCTAATTGCGGACCAGTGTGACTGGACTCGTATACTTGTGTAATAGGCTTGGCAAGTAATAGGGAGATTTCCAAGAAAGCATATTTAAATAGGCGGAAGCTTTACAAGTAAAATTGCTAATTCCGTGGAGATGGGGATGATTAGATTCAAGATCCGGCAGGTTATGTATCGTCAATGTGAAATTGCTAATTCTGTGGAGATGGGGATGATAGACTGAAGATCTGGCAAGTGTCACTGCCGGATTGCGATTCAGATATCTCGTATGGACTCCTTTGTTTCCACTCCCTTTAACCAATTATGTTAGTCAAATTAGAGTTGGGTAATAAACGATAAATATAAAGTAGTCTGATACTATAGAAATATTAATAATAATTTTTATCATCCTCTATATATATTTTAAAAAGTTCAATGTTAATATAAATAATTGTAATACGAAAATAGAATATTAAATTGGTTAGTGTAGTGAATTGGAGCAGCAGATCTGACTACGTCGCATACTTTCGGAGCGTCTTTTATAACCAAAATGTCAGGAAAAATGTTCACATGAATTTGAATCGTCGTTCGATATTTAAATGTCTGAACATATCGATTGTGCGACGTTGCCACGTTGACTGCTCTACGTAATTCCTAAAATATTTGCACGTAAACCTATTTTTGATGGGCATTTACGAAGAAACCATGTGGTCAGTTTCGCAGAAATTAATAAATTCATTTCGTGACATTTCATTGTACTTTTGTGCCAATTTTGGTACACTTGAATACACCTAGTTTTCTTGTTTCAGAAAAAAAAACTGAAACTATAATCCCCTTTTTCCGACTCTGCCATATGCCACTCTGTTAAAATGCATAAACTTTAATTAACAATTTCTCGATAACATTGATACAAAGTTTAAAATCGATTTTAAACTTTGTACACTGGTTTCTTGTATTCGAAATTAATTTCGAACGAAATTTAAAAGGATTCTTGAATTTAGTAGAATATTCAGGAACTAGGTACCTTAACGCATCCAAACTTCACTATTGCTTGGTACACCTATTCCCCAAAGTCGGCCCGGCCTTCTCTAGGGGCGCGGATGCGAGAAATATTTTGGGGCCCTAAACAATTTCTTAAGGATAAAAAAAGCATAACATCTTTTCACGAAAAAGTTTTTGATTGACATATCATATCATTAATAATATTAGATTATTATATTATTGTATTAGATATTATATTCTAATTTATTTTCTAATAGCCCTCGCATACCATGGTATGGTCACCACAACCGCAATTAATTGTGGTGTGTTTAGAGCACGAAATTCAAGTCGGTTTATAAAATTAAATTAATTTCAATGAAATGAAAATTTGTCTTTCTCATTTTTTAAATTTTATTTTCTCTTTTCTTCATTCGCCCTTTTTCTGGGGCTCCTGTACAGTCCGGGGCCCGGGTGGTCGGCCCTTGTCAAAAGCAAAGTACTGCTACCAACGCGGCAAACAGGCTTGATATTAAAGTCGGCTGGCAGAAGCGTAGCAAAGTATCATTTTAAACTTTCTTCTAACCACCGTTGCATCTCCCCCTTGTTCCCTGACCAACGAGTGGAACCGATTTCTCCGAAACCACAATTGGAGCGACCGCAAATAAAGCTGCGCCGGGGGTAAGAAACGTGGAAGGTGAAAACAGTGATGCAGACGGCTTGCACCACAGCGGTGTATATTTGCGAATCGCATTTTTCCCGTCGCCACGGTCCTGTTTGTTTAATGCTGCATTCCTGGCCGTGCTCGCCACGCGACGCAAGGTCCACCGCGAGCTTCTGCAGTGGTCGAACGTGTTGCACTTGAATACGCTTGCACACGAGCGAGGACGTGAAAGTTCAACAAATCACGAGCCTGGCAGAAAGAGTAATAGACGAGCAGCGACACGCTCGCTTTCACTCGACCACGGCTACCGATAGTGTTTGTAACTGTCCCGGGAATGCGTTTTCTGGGTCGCCAATGTGCTTAGGGCCTTTCCATACGAGATTACTGGTATGCGCCTTGGGGTATAATAAGGGTACGTGTAATGTCGCGGTATAATAAGCGTAAGAAGAAAGAGAATAATTGAGAACTTGAAATGGTAAAGGATGTAAGTGCCAAAGAAATAAAAAATTAGTTTTTTTAGTGGAAAAAGATATAAATTCTATATTGAACACGGTGGCAAACGCTGTAAGTGCTAGAATAATTTATTTTAGTTTCTGGAGCTTTCGTCCAGATAGAGCTGAGATCATAATTAATTAATTGTGTAAACGCAGAATTGAGTTGTAAAGGGCGATGCGCAGGAATGCGAGATTGCAAGTTTTTGCAAAATTTAATTCAGATATGTTTATTTGGTAGAGACACTAGTTTTGGAAAAGTGAAGGCTGACAATGTGTGAATGTGCCAGTACCTTCCTCTGAAGTTTCTGATGTGAAAAGGATCTTAGGCTTCTACTGTGCCTTGGTACAGTGTGATATTCGAAACATGTATTAAATTAATATGGCCAGCTTGTTTCCTGGTATCTTCTTAAAAGACTATACCTATCGCGCGTTTCACAGTTATATGAAAAACGAATTCGAGTAGGTAGAGATAATGTTCGACTATATTTTGCAACGCGTGTTTGCTCTATGCGCATATCTTGCTTGATAATGAATCGCTTTCCAAGCTCTTAATCACGGATGTGTGTTCATTATCAAACATACTTCCCCCCATTCTTTCATCGTTCTTATTACGAGATTACATTTTTTCTCAACATTCCACGTGCGTCGGCGCTTACAACCCTCCAATTTAACCTTCTATTTCAGGATCAGAAATGTTCAATTACCGAGCAATTATCATCAGAATATTCAGTGTACGTTTGATAAAAGTGAGCCTCGAATTAATTGGTTATCGCGTAATAAGCGAATTCTATTACGGTCACTCTGCGTCCAAGCTCGCGTTCCACTTAACATGGTCCAATTAATTGATAAGACGATGAACGCGCACGCGCGCGTGCGCGTACGCGTTCAGGAAGCGCCTCGTTTAATTAGCACCGTCATAAAAGACCAGCCGCGTCATTACGTAAATTATTTCGTGCTTTTAGACAGAGCGTATTAATTATTCTGTATGCGAGGGCTCCGCAACATGGTGGGTATCGAGGAACGTTGTGCAACGTTTGCGAATACAGTGGAAGTAATCATTTACAATTCAAACGCCATGTCCTGGGGATTATTATCCGAGTACGATTAAACATCGATTCTGTGGACGTGCTGATTTGAATCAAAGATACTTCCGAATTTTCGGGGATTTAAGTTCAGGATCTCGTTTGTATTCATTGCCTTGTTGAGTGGAATATGTGAGCGAAGAGGAATTCGATGGAGGATTTAAAAATTAAGTAGGCAGTGGTAATGACTGAATCTCACAAAATTTGATGAAATATATGCATATACTTTCAAAAAAATACAAATCTGTTCACGAAAGTTAATGATTCAATAGAGAAAGAAAAGAAGACAAGGTTTAACTTACGCGTCCATAAATCGTTACTCACAACTTGAGTTACCGAATCGACTATATAAAATGTTCCATTCAGATTACTAAACAAAAGAGCTCGGCTCATCGAACTCAGTAAAAAATGCCGAGTGAAGACTTACCAGAAGATTCATATTATCAGAATTGAAACCGATCTTCTAACGTACCCATACAGCACACTTCGTTGCGGCAGTATTGCAGGAACGTTGCTGCAATATTGTGTTGTTGCAGGTTGCATTGCAATATTGCAGGAACGATGCTGCAATATTGTTGTGCATTATTGGAATGCCAACGATCCCGCAAAATTGCAGCAATATTGCAAGTTCGTTGCCGTGCAATGTTCCGTTGGCAACGATCGTACAATATTGCAGGAATATTGCAAGTTTGTCGCAACTTTGCAAAAATACACTCCTACAATATTGCCAAGGCGGACATAGGAGTGAACCTGCAACTTCTCTGCAATGATGCGGTGCAACATTGCAATCTCGCACCACGATATTGTCGAAGAGTTGCAGGATCATTGCTAGAATTTTGCCGTTTCGTTGCAGAATCATTGCCGGAACGTTGCAGGACTACATATTTGTAATGTTGCAGCAACTTTGCAAAAATACATACCTATTTGTAATGTTGCAGCAACTTTGCAAAAATACATACCTATTTGTAATGTTGCAGCAACTTTGCAAAATTACATACCTATTTGTAATGTTGCAGCAACTTTGCAAAAATACATACCTGCAATATTGCGAAGGCGGACATAGGATTGAACCTGCAACTTCTCTGCAATGTTTTGGTGCAACATTGCAATCTTGCACCGCGTCATTGCAGAGACGTTGCTGCAATGTTATGGTGCTGTGTGGGGTACATGTAAGTCCCCTTCCTCTGTATCTGCCCATAGCGCGACACCTACCAAATACCTTGCAAATGAAATGCCCGCAAGCCTCTGCCAGCGCCAGTTAGTCTGACAAAAGCAAGAAAAAGGAAGAGAAAAATCCAAATCGAATCTCCAGCTAGAAAGCTGACGCAGGATGCAACTCGCGACGTCGCGATTCCCATACATATATCCTCTTCCCTTACACGCGAATCGGGTTTCGAATACCGATTAAGGCGAGCGAAACGCTACACCGGACGATCGCTGCCGCGTACTTGCACTTTCGCTACGCGAACGATTAAGTGCACGCTAGATACAACAATTTCTCTGAACCCTATTTACAGAAGCAATTTATGGAGGGCCTAGCGCGAGCGAAGCGGCCGACGATCAATAAAGAATTCACGATCCCCAGGCCGATCTCGCGTGTTCGGTGCACGGCAACGGCGATTTATAAGGTATCGGGCCCCGTTTCGTTTCGCATTAGTTAACGATTACACATCGTTTAGAATCGCGTTTCTTATCGTCCCGCAGTTTCGTGCACCACGGCCGATTCGCAAGGCCGCTGCGCTGGACGTGCCTGGGCACCGCCGATCGATCGCCCTTTTTGCTCGGCAAGAAGGAAGCCGAGCAGGATCGAACCGATGGTCTATTTACCTTCTTGCCTGCCGCTCGTTTCTTTCGGCTGTCCTGTTCTTTAATCGTATCGGTGGAACGAGGCTCTTAGCCTGATTGGCTTTGTAAGAAGCAGCCACTTTAGGTGTATTTAATTTGGGGGGAGAGAGATTGTGGGGAAAAAATTGGTCCTTGGATCCAGTAGGACAATGTTGGTGGAGGTTGTTCTGGAAGTCGAAGATTCTTTGGTTTGATTTTGAAATGATAACTTGATTAATACAATTTTGGTCTGTATTTCTTTTCTCCAGTGGATGGAATTTTAGAAATTTTAATTAAGGTAGAATTTTAGAAATTTTAATTAAGGTAGAATTTTAGAAATTTTAATTAAGGTAGAATTTTAGAAATTTTAATTAAGGTAGAATTTTAGAAATTTTAATTATGGTAGAATTTTAGAAATTTTAATTATGGTAGAATTTTAGAAATTTTAATTAAGGTAAAAACCGAATTCTTATTGACATTCAGATGTTAGATACCTACTTAATTCACGTTTGAATACTTTTGATAAATGCTCAGTGAATTGCTTTGGTTACTAAATGGACGCGGTAGGATCTCTTATTTCAAACCCTTTGCAGTCCCAAGCAGAGTTGGGCATTATTTGAATACATTTTTCTTCGAATAACCTTCGAATAAAAATTTCGAATAAAATGGAGTTATTAAAAAATAACGAATAAATTTGTATTCGAGATCATTAGAATAAAAAGTTATTAGACTAATGTCCAATTCTGCTCCCCAGTATTCCTCCGTGGAGCACATCATACTTGAAACTTTGTAATAGAAGCACAAGAAATCGTAGTTCCTATTAAATTGCTTACTGGTAAGCTGATAATACTTTATTATTTTCTATCCTACCACAAGCCCTGCAGTTGACAAGCGCATCTCCGGACAAAGACACCACTGATCGATTCACGATCGAACATGCTAATGTTAAGCCCAAGCTCGCCAGGAGAACATTCTATGTCCCGCGTTCACGGATGCGTGCACAAGGCCCGATGGTTTTCGTTCTAGGAGAAGCTTGCTCGTGCACCGGCGTTCTTGTCCATCCGCTCAATGATCTTGCGCCGTTACGCTAGGCCTCGTAAGTGAATTTAGAGCACTTACTGCCTCCGTCGTGCTGGTACCGAGTTACCTTTACGATCTAGTAATTTCAGGCTTCACCAGCGGATCGACGATTTCCCGGTTACCGCGCTACGTGTCGTGACGGACGATCGCGTGTGTTTCCAGCCACGGTTTGCTTTACATGCGTATATACTTCACGTGCCCAAGTGCCCAGTCTGTGTTCCGCGGGAGATCGTCGCGACTGTTCGCGGGCCCGGCCATTCAAATGGAATGCGTTCAACCTTAGAAACACCAGTCGACGTTGCACCTAGCTGAAGCTGCTAAGACAAGTGTACTTTGCGGAGATGTAGCGAGTGCGACTGAAACCTAGTCGAGTGGTTCGCAAAGATGTATCTCTGAAGATGCAAACCACCAAATGTAGGTACACTTTTTTTAGCGTGTTTTTGCACACCTAGAGGTTTGAAATTCGCAAGTAGGGCAGCGCGGGGACAAAAGTAACACTTTTTACATTTGGCCTAGCCTACAATTATCTTTTATAGATATAAAAATGAATATTGTGCCTTAAGATACTGTGTTTCTTGGTCTATCGTTTGAGCCCAGATTCAGCCTTAAGTGATAAGTAGTTGAAAAGTTATGGCAGTTTTCCGCAGTAACTGTCACCTACCCCTGCAGGACGAAAGTAACATACCGTAGGGACGAAAGTGACACTAATTATTTTGAGGAAAATTAAGTAAAAACGATAGAAGGAAACATTTAAATAAACATATTTTAAGTAACGATAGAAACAAATAAATTTTAAATAACGAAAGGTGGAAAGTATAACCAGCTTCGAACATTTCTTTGATATTGTGTATTTAGTTAAATGATAGTTATTAATTTTCACCTAATCCGAATTAAAATTATGAGATGCCTATGTAGTGAAGATCGCCCATGCTGCAGTCTTCGTAGGTCTAACCCTTAAAATCTAGACATTTGGGATGATTCTCTCTCGAACAGCTTTCACTGAAAGGGTCCAATGAAACCAGACATAGACTATCATTATCATCTGAAGAATTCCTATCCTCTATGCTATTTTGCTCGCCCAAGTAGCATGTTAGTTTCGTTCCCAGAGCGACGTGTTACTTTTGTCCCCAGCCATGTTTTTCAGCATAGAACTGTTATAACATACAATACTTGTTAAAATCAAATACAGGAAGAGATTATCTAAGAACGCTCTAGCAAATAATTGGTTTAATATCTATAGTTTACCTATGAATATTAACAAAAAAGAAACAAAATAAGAGAGACCTACCTGAATGATCTAAATAACAAGTTTAGCCTGCCCAGGGTATACGATTCGTGTTACTGCTCAGCGTCACTCAGTACAATAAAAGAGACACTATACACATGTAACTGTGTAAAGCAAACGTTTTGGAAATGTTTGTGAAAGGGGGCAGAAGGCGTGTTACTTTAATGACGCCGTTACGTTTGTCCCCGCTCTCCCCTACCCCATCTGAGGATTTGCTCTTAGGACTTGAAGCACCTATACAGGCAAGTTCCAAGCCCTGGGGAACAGTCGAAACGACAGTGGTATCGTGGTTGAAACGGAGATATGTATAAAAGTTTTTCATACCCGCCCGGGTGGTCTGTAAATTGATAGGGTAAAGTAGCCGAATATAAGACCCATTTCTTAAAAACATCGTAACTCTTGACTGAGAACACTTTTATTAAAATTCGATACACGTTTTAAAAGTAGAATATGTATTCTGCAGCAACCTACTGGAAAGTACTATAACAAAAATTCGGTTTCTTAAAATTAAAATAAAAACGAAAGTCATTCAAATACGCAGATAAAAAAATGGGTTCCTAATATGAGGCCCAGTTTGTTTTCTCCTGAAACTTATTTTTTCTTTCTTCTTTTAATAAATTCAGCAGGTGAAATCTATTTCTTCACTACCGCAGTCTGTGTGGGCCCACCACCGAAGTCGTCACGGACCCACCACGCTCATCATTCTGTATCATAATTCTCTTTCTTAATCACTTTCATCATTCAGAACAATTTCTTCTTCACTCTCATCGGTTGAACTTTCACGAGTCTCATATTCGCAAACAATAACATGGTAACTTCTAAGTAGCTTCGAAGTTAAGTCTTCATCATTTAATGATATACAACTAGTAAGCCTTAAACTCCATTGCAAGCACTATACAACAGTATTTCTGAAAATCATTATACACTCACCACTTTAGAGGTATTTGTAATTGAATCGAACCACTTCGAAAACTTTCTGCAACGTATTTTAGAAATATGTGCTTGCTCAAGACGCTCAATTGATTACAATGCCACTGTGCGGACAAAACAACTAATAGGCACACGGTTAGTTAGTAAAGAAATAGAGTCAAGAGTTCTGTAGCGGAGATAAGCTGGGGTCTCACATTAGGAGAGGTCGTCATATTCGGCTACTTCACCCTACCTTCGATGGTAAAAGTCGTCGGATGTGTTTTTCACTACTCACTGCAAGGTTCTACAGTCCTAAAGCCAGGACTTTAAAACACATACGCTTCAGAATAGACTGTGTATTAAATTTCGACTTTTTTACAATCCAAGCTCCCTGTATTTTCAAGGAGGTGATACTAGCGGATAAGAAATAACGCGAGTGGCTTCATGAATTGTGCAGGACGGGTCAAAATGGACCCCGCATCCGCCAAACAGGAGCTAATTGGACATTGACACGTAAGTTCCACGAATCGACGTCGTTATAAGTGGCATCGGGAGATCGTTCGAGCCGAAAGTAGCAAGAACCAAAAGTGGATCACGCTGCGGCCGGCTCAGCGAAGAAAATCTCTGGCCGCGAAGCTCGACCTCGGTTCGCCGAGAGTCGTGGTCGACATACGCGGTCAAGTGTGCTCGGCCATAAGGCGTTGCAAATGCGACAAATGAGAGACGAAGACGAAGGCTGGCACGCGGAGCGGACTTGTCCGCGGGAAATCGTTCCACGTTCGCGCGTTCGAGGGCCCTTCGCGATTGTGAAGCATCATGTCGGTTAACCGCGCTCGCGTCCAGCCTCCGCCAGCCGGTTTCTGGCCGTCTGAAACTCCATTTCACATTCTCCACGGTGCTTTGGAAATTAAAACGTCCCGCGCTTCCGTGCCCGTCGGGACTGGCCCCCATCGGGCCCAAGTCAATTAAGTCATCGAACGGAGAAAGATGAGGCCGCGAGGACGAACAGATTTCTACTCGAGCGCGTCGACGCAGGCGCGGCGGGAAAGTCGCGGATTCTGCGTGCATAGTTCGGGGCAAGGGTGAGGGGAGGATGGGGTAAAAGATGGAAATTAGAGGTGTGGCGAAGGTGTTAGGTATTTTTGATTTGGGGACTGTAGATTATGAGGTTACTTGGCGACTATTCCCTTTCGATGAGAAAATGGAGATATGATATATGGCAGACCTGCTCTGTAGGGTGCAAATTAGAGCTATTTTTTGGCCCGGGTATCCGGGTACCCGGGTACCCGGTGAGACCCCGGGTAGACAAATATTACCCGACTACCCGGGTAGACAAATATTACCCGACTACCCGGGTAGACAAATATTACCCGACTACCCGGGTAGACAAATATTACCCGACTACCCGGGTAGACAAATATTACCCGACTACCCGGGTAGACAAATATTACCCGACTACCCGGGTAGACAAATATTACCCGACTACCCGGGTAGACAAAAATTACCCGGGTATCCATGAGCTACCCGAGTAAATGATCATCGATTTGATCTTTCGACTTTCGATCATTTCCGGCCAACATCAGTAATGAACGGAATAAATAAACTTAATAAGTTAAACTTATAAATTATGATAAAATGTCTTTTGATCAGAAATGTGCAGCGCCGCACTACGCGAAATGAGCGCCATTGGACAGCGCTTGGTAAGTAGAGTAATAAATTCTATACAAGGAATAGTGTGTGACTTCGAATCACGATTCTGTCCACAACCTAACCTCCACACATTTCTGTTTTGATGTAAAAATACTAATAAATCTACATTTCCAGGTAGTAACCAAGCTGAAAAAGAATGTGTACTCCGAACTAGCAGATGTAGTCGGAATACTTAAATACATTTTTGCCAATTCTGCGAGTCTTATATTTATCCACATGAGTTTTCCACCACGACAATGGGTCTAAATTATGATTTATTTGTGGTTCTAATAAATACATATCAATTTCTGTGGCACTTGTAACGGTATTATCATTATCTGTATTATTTTCATTAATTGATATATTTCCAATCTGTTGCGAACAGAATTTATAATTACATTTTTTAATGCGCTATCTTCAAATGTTAAATCTTTGCTTCTAGGTTCCAGAAAACAAGCACTTGATGGGCACTCTCAGAGTATGAATGTATTTCGGATCTGCGTGCAAGAGATGTTTTTAAAATGTTCCTA
Organism: Andrena haemorrhoa; assembly: GCA_910592295.1. Taxonomy (NCBI): domain Eukaryota; kingdom Metazoa; phylum Arthropoda; class Insecta; order Hymenoptera; family Andrenidae; genus Andrena; species Andrena haemorrhoa. Next base: position 20,986,049 of record OU342943.1, read on the forward strand.
AATTTTTTAGCTTCTACAGTGTCCTAATCATCTGCGTCTTGCAGCGCAGAAGTCGCCAAATTCGAATGATGAAAATGCCGAACTATCTACTGCCTTTCTTTACCACATCTAAGAATTTTTCAAGTGTATGAAGGGCGTCTTTTATAAATAACTGTAAATTATGTGCAGTACACGAAACGCTGTATTTTTAAGTCTCTAATAAATTTGTTGCATTCATGTTACTTGCATTGCCATGTTCTAGAGAGCAATTAATTTATTTGTAATATTGTAATGTTCCACTCTTCCTGCATCCCCATTTCCTATTATAACGACTATGACGTTTCCGGCGGTATGTCGTCCCTCTATATCATGCGTGGAAAATGTGAAATTTTTTAGCTCCCAATTAGCCCGCTAAACAGATCTAGCCCCAAAAATCTCCGACAAATGATGTGAACGAAAACCCAAAACGAGTGCATGTTCCTAGGATTTTCCGCGTTTTGCTTTGCATCGACTGAGGGAGTTGGTTGGGATTAGATAAGAGTGCGTCAATGCCAGGTCTACATTTTTTATTCTATATTTTTCTCTCTACTTTTAAGCTTTCCAATGGTGTATCATACTCCCCAGTGGGAAACCTTATATCGGGCTCTCACCAACGTTGATTGATAAATCTTACGTTAGATTCGGGCTTTTACAGTAACAGTATGGCTTATTTAAATATAGAGACACACTAATAGGGGCAGGCACTGCAATAGGGCGAACTACCCTATTGTAAGTGCAAAGAACGTTGACAGTTCGCAATTTTCACATTCTGGTACAGAATGTGTTCTGCGGACAATACCACATTTAATTGCTTGAAGTTTATTCCGTTCATTACTGAGGTTAGCCGAAAATGATCGCAAATCGAAAGACGATCGGCTGTCAAATCGAAATTCTCAACTATCTCATCACATCTCATTTACTCGGGTATCTCATGGATACTCGGGTAATTTTTGTCTATTCGGGTAGCCGGGTAATTTTTGTCTACCCGAGTACCCGGGTAGTCGGGTATCTGACGGATACCCGGGTAGTCGGGTATCTCACGGGTACCCGGGTAGTCGGGTATCTCACGGGTACCCGGGTAGTCGGGTATCTCACGGGTACCCGGGTAGTCGGGTATCTCACGGGTACCCGGGTAGTCGGGTATCTCACGGGTATCCGGGTAGTCGGGTATCTCACGGGTACCCGGGTACCCGGGTACCCGGCGGGTCTGGTAATAAGAGCTCTAGTGCAAATACCTCCTCAAGTTCTAGGACCCGGGTAACAGCCGAGCGCGGAACTTATGTGGCTTACCACAACATGGGCTGCGGGAGAACTGCAAGACTGTGCGTGCGTCCCTACTGCCTCGTACCACGAGTCTATATATGTAGCTGGACCTCACGTCTATGGGCGCACACGCACTCTTGCAGTTGTCCCAAAACCCACGCAACGGTTAGCAAGGTAACAGCTCCGCGCTCGGCTGTTGCCCGGGTCCCAGAACTTGAGGAGGTATTTGCACCTTAAAGGGCAGGCCTGATATATGGAGTTGTGTTGAATGTAGATATGTAATAGGGTAAATCCGGGAGACGCAGTCCACCTAATATAAAACGGCTATTAAAACTAATACATATGTTATTTATTTTATCAGAACAAACTTGATATGTTCAGAATTTTATGCTGATTCAGAAAAACTGGTCGATATTTGCATTAAGGCAATATTTACTGTAAATGTACTTAAGTGCCGGGAGAAATGGTTTTCGTTGTTGGCAGAGGCCACTCGTATAATTATTCGTGGAAAATTAACAAAGGATAAAGCAAAATTATTTATGAGTGAATACAACTACAGATTCATTGGTATTTAATTTGTTTACGCTAAACAAGTAAAGAACACATCAAAGAAAAAGTGGACTACCTACCGGCAATTAGCAAGGCAAGTGAATACAAAAGTGAATGAATAAAATAAAGAAACAAAAATAATAATAAAATAATGATAAAAAATAAGAAAATACACAAAAATAATGAAAAAATCATAACTCGACCATCTCTCCTTTCTGCAGCGAGAGATGGTCTTCTCGTTAGTTTTGAGACGAAGATTTAGTATGGCCAAATACTTTGGCTACATTGTTCCTGGATATCTCTGCTTGACTTCTAAAGAAATAATTATTGGTCTGCATTTTAACGCGTTTTTACGTACAGAGTCTGAAATACAGCGACTCGACCAACTCTCCGACCCGGCCGCGTTTCCCGGATTTACCCTATCCACCCTATTCGATTATCTAGTCCTTAATCGTGGCTTTTTCATTTTCGTTGCGTGGTTTTTATTTTACAGATGAAAAATGAGAGCGATTCTGTGGCGAAAATCGATAGTTTTACCATGAGAAGCCACCAATATGTAGCAAATTAATTTTTCGGGATAATGAACGATTAAGGACTAGATAATCTAATATACTAACTAAATTCCCGCGAATTTTTTATTTCAGATGAACCTGCATTTTGCCTTTCTAAGGTTCTCGATATATCATTCGTTCTTTAACCGTTCCGCATCGACAGTACCCTATAAAGTACTTTAGAAAGAGATTGAGACGATCCTATCCATTCTCAATGGTCCGAAAGGACATCCTGCATCCTCAGGAGACTCGAATGAACAAAACTGACGCCAAATGTGCGCACTCGAAGTCAGCCTCAACTCGAGTTGTCGTTCCTCCAACTCGGTTTCTCTCTTCGGGGATCTGGAGGGCTCTCCAGGCTCTAATGCGCCGCTTTATAAAAATTCCCGACGGTCTTTTACGTCTGTTTGCTCAAGACGTTCATGCCGACACGAATGTACGGCTTTTAGAATCTCGAAATAGAACTGCTTATACTGGATCTGAATTTTAAACTTCTATACTACATCCACAGTTTCTACACCTCATATTGCATATTCCAAACTGAAAAATACCGTTCGTTTCATATTACACTAATACGCGACACAATTTTGCATTTAATGGACGCTGCTTAATTATACTTCCATATATACCTACTTCAAAGTAACTTTTAGATTCCATCGATTTACATACCGCGATTCATTTAACTCGCGCGTTGCTTAAATTATACGTAAAGAGTAATGGTCATTATACAAGTTTGGAGTGGTGGAATGCAGTTCGAGGGGCAGACAGAAGAGGCAGCAAGAAAATGGCGCGGTATAACCAGCGAATCGCCGCGAGATAGGTACGTGACAAAAGGATGCTGTCGGTGAAGCAAGCACTCCCGTAAATTCTTACCAGCAATAAGACGAAATTATCGTTATCCCTCCTTAATAGCAATATCCAAATTTTTCTCACCCCGCTGCATTAAACGACCAGGACTTTAATGCCGGCGATGGACTGATTAGCGTATAAGTACTTTCCCTCGTACGCTAGAAACCGATTTATCATCCGTGAATCTCCTATAAATTTTCGTTGAGTGAGATACTTATGACGTCCAAGCATTCTAAGAATGCTGTAATACTTGCACGATTTACGTTCGCGGAGTTGGCCCATAATGCGTACGAAAAAAAACAGGTTAAATTATATACGTGCGATGAATAGCCATTAAGAAATTACAAGCGAGATAAGAGGAATATTGTGTAAACACGAGACTAATAATGATTAATTCGGGACATAATGCGAAGTAATTAAGTAGTTACTGTCTATTTAAGTAACAGTAAAAACGATACAATTTTTGCATTTTCCACTCGAGTTCTAAAATAACAGAAATAGTCACCAGAATGGTCAAATGAAAATTGTAGGTACTATTGGGTGCAAAACGCCTACCTAATTAGATTCCTCATTCTTTTCCGCGTATTTCCTCTAAATTCCATTTCCGTATCTTTAAAATTTACAGAGCTATGGTCAAATTTGTGAATCGATGTTAACCAACCGACCCTGAGTTGTATCTACGCCAAACATAAGGGCTATACCTTTTCAAATATTATGCAAATATTAAATAAATAATAAAAAGTAATGTTAAAAATTAACACTATTTTCCGCATTTCTCCATTTCATACAAGAAGGGCCTGAGAGGGCAATAATTAAAATTAATTTCACTGATTAACTTGAATAGAAGGAGATATATCAAATTTTTAAATATTACCTATAGTGCTGCAACAACTTCACTATGTATAAAAAATATCTAACTTCGTAATGTTTACAGATACTTTTCTCGAAACTGACTTTTTCCACTGAGGTCCTTCTTGCATCCATCAGTACCTACAATAATTACAAAGCTACTGCAAGTTTGATACTTAGAAACCACACGAAATACGGAACATGAAATACGTATTATTAGGTATACTTTCCCTGCAACTATACCTCAGCTTTTCTATACACAGAATAACTAGAAGTATCAATTCATATATATAGAAATATAAATTAATACCACTTATAAGATTCCATTTAAGAGAGATTTCTAGAATAAATAATATATTTTGAATTAATACTATGATTGGGATAATTAAAAAATTTCCTATAGAGTTACCTAATAGTGACAGTAATAAATGACCAGCTAATACATTGGCTGTTAGTCGAATTGCTAGTGTTCATGGTCGAATAATATTTCTGATTGATTCAATTAAAACTATAAAGTTTATTAAAACTGTGGGGTTATTTATTGGGACTAGATGAATAAATATTTTATTAGTATTTTTCCATCATCCATAAATTATAAATCTAATTCATAGTCTTAAAGGTAATGTTAGATTGATATTAAGATGACTTGTAGGTGTGAAGATGTATGGGAATAAGCCGAATAAATTAAATAGTAGAACTATTTTCATTAATCTAATGAAGATAATTAGATTAATAAATATTTTTTTCCTGCAAGAAGTTTAAATTCTATAAATATAAACTTCGGGGTGTCCAAAGAATCAAAATGGATGTTATTATAGAATAAGATCTCCCCCTCCTATTGGGTCAAAGAATGATGAATTTAAATACAATTTTTAATTAAACTATTTAAATAATAAAATATAACTAAATTCAAAAATTAAAAAAATAGTCTCCAAAAACTACACACCAATTCCCTCCAAATATCACAATCCCCACAGAAAAAGCGACCCACTTTCTCCCCCTCCGAAAACACCCAAATGAAGCAATTATGCGCGCGCGCGCGCGCGTTGCTCGGGGCAGATCGCGATGCCCGTTCAAATGATACGGAATCAGGCATGTACACCGAGGCGAGCAAGGCAGAAAAAGTCTCCAACGACGCGCGGATTATCGGAAAAAATCCTGTAAAACCGTCAGAGGAAACTGTCGAACATCGTCGAGCATTTCGGCGCCGCGTATCTGCCGCTCGGATCTTCCCGCGTCAGCGCGCGCGCGCGCGCCAATCCACGGATTCCCTTTCCCTCTTATCGGGGATGAAAAATCGGCTGGCGGATCCGAGGTGGTTCCGCGCAGCGGCCAACAGGCACGGGGACGTCGGGCTACCGTTGAAAAAGGACATAATGGAAGTTTCGCGAGGCTCGATGGGGTCGCGGACGAAACCACCGACATCGAGACGTCGGTGCACCGAGAGAATGCGAGTCGTTCGCGGTAGCGCATTACCGAGGTTTCTTTCTTTCCGCGATCGTGGATCGATGCACGCGAGCGTCGACAGCGCCACGCTCGCTGGCTTACCACGACATTTTGCTTCAGCCTCTAGCACCAATCTTTTGACATTTGCATCCTGGCTGCCGCGAACACGTTAGATGCCGCGGGATATCGAGGCGTCACTCTATGCTGAATAACATCGGGAACGTGTATCGCGAGGGGAAGAGGATGGGGGCCGGGGACTCCCCGTTGAGAGAGATCCTGCGGCTGAGGACTCGCCGTACCGAAGTGGGAAGTGCGATTTAATGAAACGTTGGATGGGGATTAAGTTTGAAGAGCCGGCAGGTCTTTTTGCGTGAATTTTTAGTAGGTGTATATGCCTGAACGATGGTTACCATGCGCTGGGAATAAATTCTGGGGTTTCCGTGCGGGCGATTGTGGGGGCAGATATAATTGCGGGAAAGAATTGTTATTTATCGTGCGATCGTATTTGTTTCTTATAGGTAGTACGATGCATATAACGTGCTCGACTCCTTTTAAGGACTTAAAGAGTTACGAGTCAGCCTTGCGCAATCCTCCCGAGGAATAATAAATTCTCCTCTTCGTACGGCTAACCGCTTCCCGAAATAACCGATTCATCTTACACGCGCACCGTCGAATTCCGCGAAACAAGTGGACGGGGACAGAGAGAGGATAAATATTTTCTGCTGGTTAATACCATACATTACGGCAGCGGGAGGGGATCGGTCCTCCCGGCGCGGCGTAAGTACGCGCCCGATGCTCATTAAACGATTTCCACCGATACCGGCTATCATTATCGGCGCGATAATAATCAATCGGAGATGTTTCGTTTCGCGAGGCGCGGATTAATCGATCCCGGATCCGTTGCACGTCGATAGGCGGCGCGCGTTCGACGGGAGGCGCTTGTATTCGCATGTAACAATAAATAACAAACGTGGACCGCGATTCTTTGGTACGAGAGAATCAATTTCGAGTAGAAAGTTTGACACGCGGGGAGCTTGGGTTTTGAGGGTTTCGATTAAATAGAATAATTGAATATCTTGATATATACATAAAGCAGAAAGAGTTTGCGTGTTTGTCTGTCGCCTAAAGACTTTCGAACGGTGAACTCTGGGATCACGAAATGTGCACCAGCTCATTGTGTCTAAGTAGCTAATCCAGATGAATATGACTATTTTCACAAAAAATAAATGAATTTTTTTTTATAAAATCAGAATCTAAATTTCGAACGAAGCCGAGTAGCAAAGCTAGCGTCTAATAATCAGAAAAATTCGAAGTGAAAGAAAAGCTTCGAGATACAAAAAAGTATCCACTTCTGAATAAACGACAGTGATTCTAATTTCGGCAGAATATGACCTCGAATTAAACACGTAGGTTTGCATTCGAGAAAAACACTGTTCTTCGTTCTCTGAAAAGCTCAGGTCACTTGGTTGATCCTAATTACGCACTCGAAACGGGCCATCTTTGTTACAGGTTTCTTTCACCGACCGCCCCTAACCTACCTGAAAGATTATAAATACCGTTTAAGAAAGCATCGACCGTGTTTCGCAGCTGATCGTAGCAAATATCGAGATCAATCGCTGGTCGCCATTAAGACGTAAAATATACACGCCCATCGTGATTTTCGTGTCGTTTATCTCGCGTGTGTTCCGCTGGCGAAATTGGTAGTTGGTGCCGAAGGAACGACTTTCGGAGCAGATTGCTCGGGCTGTGTCCTCTGGGGAGACGAAGAGAGACTTCTTGGCGCGAAGCTTGGTAAATGTGATACAATATCTTTAATGGTAGCCATTAACTACTTTACGACGTAATGATAGCGTGGATATCGATCCCACTATACTTCTGACATTTGTATCGCAGGATCCCCGCCGTCGACGTCGATGAGGACAAGATAATTGTCGACGAAAGGTGACCGAATCCTGATGCGCATCGTGCTACATTTACTCGGAAGAAACACCCGCAGAAAGGCACTGCACTCGATTTGCATACGATATTTAACGAGACACGTAGCCGAGGTAAGTGGCTACAAATTGTTCTATAACAATTACAGTGGGTCTCTGGATACCTATGTACCGCGGTTGCTCCTCCATTTTGTGTTTTACGATTGCTGAAATGGAAGTTGAAATTGATCGTCTGGAAGTCCACTCTTATTAGGTAAGCGAAATATGAAGTTTTAATAAACTCAATTTCAGTGTTGACCCACTTTAAATGCCGTCCACATCAAATTGCTACAAGCTCTGAAACCTGCATATTAAACTTTAGTAACTATCCACACAGCACCATAACATTGCAGAGACGTTGCAGGTTCACTTCTAATGTCCGCCTTAAGGGGGCCGTCTCATTTTTGTTATGGTCCGAATCGATCGAAGCGTCCCCAGTAAACAAACGGACCCGAATGAAACTACTGCGATCGATAAAAAGAACTTGTACACAGGTGACATCTCCAGGTACTCTATGTGGACGAATTTTTGACGCATAGTTGCCACATCTGATTTCTCTCTGTCTCTGCCGCGCTGTTGCCACAGTTCCTTCTATCGAGAAGTCTTGAATGAATACGGCAGGAGAGCTGCGTCTAGCGTCGGAGCCTCGCTGAACGTAAAAGAGGATAGCAATAATGAAAGATAGAGAGGTTGGGTAGTGAAGTTAGGAAACATGTCAATGGAACAATACTAATTTGCGAATCATTATTTTTTTATTTATACGTGAAAGGATGTAATATCTTGAATAATCAATATGCAATTTCAAAACATACAATTTGAATAAGGTACATCACCGAAGTGTAACACGCCGATCGTAATGAAATTTACGAATGCTATAATTCTTCGAAAAACATGATACTTTCTTTTTTTATCTAGCTATACATCAACTTATCTTTTTTTATCACCAAGATTTGTCTGTTGTTTAGTAATCATTATTCAGCTTCGATCCTCTGTCTGTTTGTTTGTTTGTGTGTATGTATGTTTGTATGGTTCAAATCTGGTAACTCAAATCTAACCCACTTCCAACTATCCAATTGTCTTGAAACTTTGCAGGCGTGCATAGATAAAGACATTATAATATTTAAAAAAAGAAATTGACCCCTAGGGGGTCAGAAAATTACCCATCATCAATAAATAGAACCCATAACCACAAATCCAAACAACTTGAAATCAGCTACTCGCGTTCTTTGCGAAAACGACAAAAAGCAGCTGCGTTCGGAACACTAGTCGCATCGCGATTACCGAAAATACACAATTTATCGAGAAATCATCCGTTACGTATGTACCAGAGTTGGGAAAAATGTAATCTAATTACAAATTGCAAATTACGAATAAACTGTAATTGTATAATTGAATACATATTATTTTCTATAATCGTTCATTTAGATAGTTGACAAAACCGAATGGTCAACTACCTACATGAACGAAGGTGTAATCAATTACACAATTACAGTTTAATCGTAATTTGCAATTTGTAATTAGATTACATTTTGCCCAACTCTGGTATGTACGAATAGTAAAACTAAAACTTTGCAGGCGTTCGTAGTATATCACAATCGAAATGCAGTACAAGAAAATAATTATTTTTTAGTGACTTTAGCACTATAGCTAGACTTTATTATTTCACTTTAAATAAAATCGTGGAGCAGGATATCTCACAACAAATTCATTTCGACGCTTGATGCTATATTAAATTGATTCATATTTTGTTATGAAATACCCCGCTCCATCATGCTTGTTTAACATGAATTTTTTTTATATATTTTTCTGGAAAATCTCAGCAGTATGTTATTGAATACTGAAAACGACACGTTTTACATTTTATTAATACATAATCCACCGCATGCAACACTGTATGCCTCTCGAACCGAAATCAGAAGCTGCCGTCGAACAGCCCAAGTTCTCAGCTCGAAGAGAGATAGCGCCGGTTCGTATAAACACGCTGCCGAAAGTTGTTTGAAGCCTTCGAATAAAAGTCGAATAAACTAAGGATCAATGTGAAACCTTACTCGACGGTTCGAATAAACAAATTATTCTTCTTCGGTTCATAATGGATAAACATAAAGTATCTTTTATTTGAGTTTATCCAGTATTATCTTTGCCCATCTCGGAATCTCCAGCCGTTTCGCCGTGATTCATTCAAGCCTTCCTGACGGCAAAATAGTGATAGGGGAAATGCGGCAACAGCGCGATCCGACTCTCGATACGTATCGGCAACTATGTCTTTCCTACATTTATCGGCTAGCTTGGACTTCCACCAGATCTGATGGTACATGGCGCAAATATACCATCAACGCCGGTGGCGGAAAATCCTTGAAGCCTCATTCTGTCATTTCTCGAGTCTGTCTCAGTACACGCTTCATAAATTCATTATTATTTCAACGTACGGTGCTTATTGGCGGTCAAACGCACCAGACCACCCTGCGCGAATGTCTACTGGAGGCAACTATACCCGCAAAAACGTCTTTCTTGCCGATTCCAGGACGAAAGTTGTAATTTACGGTTTGTTTACTACCCCGCGTATACGTATACGCTGGTGCTACGTGGCTCGAATATACCATTAGCGCTGGTGGCGGAGAATCCTTGAAGCCTCATTCTGTCATTTCTCAAGTCATAATTTCACTATTATTTCAACGTACGGTGCTTATTAACGTTCAAACGCACCAGACCACCCTGCACAGATGTCTACTGAAGGCAACTATACCCGCAAAAACTTCCTTCTGGCCGATTCCAGGACGAAAGTTGTAATTTACGATTTGTTTACTATACGCGTATATGTACACGCTTAACTTAGCTTGTGTGAACGTACGCACACACCTCAACGCGCAGTGAGACGGCCCCCTTAACAATATTGCACGTCAATGAGCGCGTAATATTGCAGGAATATTGTAGGATCGTTGCCACTGGAACATTGCATGGCGATGTGCGCGTAATATTGCAGAAATATTGTAGGGTCGTTGCCAATGGAACATTGCACGGCAACGTTCTTGCAATATTACTACAATATTGTAGGATCGTTGCCACTGCAATAATGCACGACAATATTGCAGCATCATTCCTGCAATATTGCAATGCAACATGCAACAACGCAATGTTGCAGCAACGTTTCTGCAATACTGCTGCAACGAAGTGTGCTGTATGGGTAGGGAGACCCCTTAAGGATGTATTGGACCTATCTTCAAAATGGTACCAAGTTGATGAAAATTTGTGATATTGTTTTTTTTAATCTTCCTGGTGTGCTCCAAAAATTGTAAACTAATTCACTAAACGGTTGCCGAGTTGTAACGATTTTAATTTTCACCGATTTTACACGTAGGTACTGTTACGGAAAGAGACGACCTTGACAGATAAACTCGCTGAAAAAATGATGAAGAAATGGTGGGTACTAATGTTTTCATTTTTTTTTTGTACATGTAGCGTATGGATAGATGAAAATACCTGCCGAGTTTCAATTGTTATGACCAGACCGTTTTAAAGAAATAAATTATAACTTGAGGAAATTGTGAATTCAGGACATTTTCAATGCCAAAAGTTCAACAAATAATGCTTGAAGAAGCATTTGTGAAGTGAAAAATACTTTTCTGGAAGTAAAAATAAGACTCCAACTGTCGTTCGAGTGCCTTATATTCAGATTTACTATGCGTAACACGTAGATATTCAGGTATTTCGTAATATTGTCTAATATTGTACGTAATATTGTCTAATATTGTACGTAATATTGTCTAATATTGTACGTAATATTGTCTAATATTGTACGTAATATTGTCTAATATTGTAGAGGAAGCGCAGTATATTTGGAATACCAGTCGGTTTAAGACGAGTAAAAAATTACGGCAAAGAATGGGAACAAATAAAACTACACAATATCATAGGGAAACTAATAAACTATCATATTTCAAAGTCTCAGTAATAATAAAAAACAAAAACTAACTGAAACTCTGATTTGAATGAAAAATGACAAGAAGTATCGATTTGGTTAAGGGGACCGTTCGGTCAAAACGCTCGAAAAATAGGTGATCTTTGTGATTTTTTCCCAAAAAAGTATACAACTTGCAGTAAAAAAACTTTATGGTCTTTCTTTATTCGTTCTTCAAGAATATAAAAACCATTTTTTTTTTCATTTTCCTATAATGGTTCTAATTTTACGTGGCGCTCAGTGCACTGCTGCAATAAAAGAGGCGAAAACGGTAGACAGTAGAACTCGACGTAGGATTGGCAGAAACCGAAAAACCAAAGATATTCTTATAGATTATTTCAATGGCTATCGCATTAGCCTTTGAGAAGGCAAATAAAGCAAAATGGCGATGTTTGGTACACGTTTTAACGCAAACATGCGAAAAAAGGGGGTACTTCTGCGCCTAAAAATGTTAATAACGAAGAATTATGACATCTAAAATTGATGGTCAAAGGCTGATGCGATAGTGAATTCAATGACAAAGAAAATGACACCAAGTTTTTTGGAATCGGTTAAGAATTTCTTTTGTTATGCTGTCTACCGTTCGGAAACATCATGATTCGAGAAAAATGAGAGAAAGATTCTACTCAAATGCCCATAACTTCGGGAATTTTACGAATTTCAAAAAATCTTTTTAAACACGTATTCTTAAAAGGTTGAACATTCGAAAAATGAAATAAAAAAAATCGGGTAATTTGGAATACCGCTATTTCAATTTACCTTCACTTTATAAACTTAAAAAAAACATGTAGATAATAAAATTATTTGCGTCTATGATATAATCGGGCTGAAAAATCACAATACAGGAAGAATCTTAGGTAAATATAAATGGCCAGCGCTGGGCGAAACCGACGCGGCGGTAGCCATTACGCGTGAAACAAAAGCATCGCCAAGCTTTGGACTATTCCAAAAAAAATTAAATCCAAAATACCTTCACCTTCGGTAACCCGAATTAGCAACATGGCATTGAAACCTAAAATTTCATGTCACACTTTGTATTCTCGAAATTATCGCAAAACTGACACGGAATCATAGAAGGAACATGCAAATGAGTAGATCAAGTGTTTAACTCTAAAGTTTTGACATATTTTAACCATGATTGGAACGATTGAATACGTGCCGAAAAAGTTTTGCAGATTGACGTTTTCTTATTCTGCAAATTAAATCGAAATTGTAAAATAGCGGTTCAGCCACAAATCTTATTCGTTAACAGGTCATTAGCCCCTACAACCAACGGTGTTACAAATTAAATAGCGTTAGCAGTTTATTAGATACTTCGGTAGAGTAGACCGGGGGCGGTAGTAACACTTTGACTTTGGAATACGATTACGCAAAAACTATTACAGTTACGGCAACAGTTTTTTAACGAAAATGTTACTTACTTATCTGATATTATTTGAGCCACAACAGTTTCGTTGTATGTCGAGTAATATTCCGGTTATTAATAAAAAATGAGAAGCGTGTAAAGTGTTACAACCGTCCTTGACCCCGGGTCGGTTGTAACACTGCATTGAGTCGATATTAGCACAAATTTAACTTTATAAAATTAAAATATTTATTGATTTTAATTATAATAATAAATGAAAAAAAGTAAAATTTATAACCAATTATGCAGTGTCGCCATTGTGGCAGACATAGAAAACGTCTTGGCTGGTGTATTCTTCATGTGATCAATCCGGACATTCAGTACATTGCACCCATTTTTTATTTGGTTTGCTTGTGCTGTGCTATAGGATTCCATGCAATCAAGACAATATTATTAATCTTTTTTGTCACTATTGGCTTCGCGGTACAACCGACCCCGACTGCCGATGTTACAATCGCCCCCGACCTGGCTTTGGAACTTAAATTATAAATTTTTATTAACGCCTTGTGTAAAATGACTTGTTTGGCATTTCTTATAATCATTACTCATTAGTCATTTCCAGTACATTTCGTTTTCTAAAATTTTGGATGACTTTTTCTAAAATATGGAAATAATTAATTCTGTAAAATAGTTTTGATCTTCGTTTGTTTGTGAAGAAAAACGCAATAAAATCCTATGTCTGTTATTAAATGACTTGTTAAGTTAAAAAACAAGTCATTAAAAATGTCCAGATTAAATATTAAAAAATAGAGAAAACACGTACTTGCAAAGGGAGTATTTATATTAGAATTTTAATTCAGTAAGGAAAAGTTACTTACTTTAGGGTACCGAAAAGTTATTTTCTTCACTATGCATGTCTATTGTGTATCTATTCTGCTAGGATATGGATGGGTGTATTCGAAATGTCATTCTTCATCATATATCCAAAATTTGTGTTAATATCTACCATATGTTTTGAGATATTTAACGTGTTACAATCGCCTCCCTGTTACTATCGCCCCCGGTCTACCCTATTCCAAATTCCCAAAAATAATCTACCATCTACATTCTCCGTCATCAATCTTGAATCCCAAAAACTCTACAGACCCTCCACGTATAATCCTCACCCACTCTCCAGAGTCTAGCTGGCCTCCATTCAGCTTTCATTCTGAGCACAGCCACCAAACCGCGCTCCCACAAAAATGAGCTTCTTCGTCGGCTGCGAGACCGCCGATTTCCCAATTTACCACTCGTCGACTCGCGACAGTCGGCCTGCCAGGCGGCTATATTTTATTCTTCCTTCCCATAATCGCATCTATCAACCGACCAGCCACCGCGCCGCAGATTTATGTCCCAGCGTCAGAGTGTCGCGTTCTCGTTAACAACCACGGACGCACGTCAGCTATTGCGAAACGAACGAACGTCCCAGCCCCGAGGGAGCAGCTCCGAGAAAGTGATAAAGGACCGCTGCCACTGCTGGCCGCGCAAAAATCCCCGTAAATTGTTTCCTCCGAAAGAACGCGAAATTATTGCCACCGTCCTCCAGCATTCCCTGGTAGCGATTTCTCCGCGCTTTTTCCATGCTACTTTTTTTTTCTCATTCGGGGACCACGTGCTGCGTGCCAGGGACTCTTATTACAAATATACGCGTATCGGCGTGCACAAGCGATATTCCCCCGCTCATTGGGCCGAGGCGGTCGTAAAGCGGCGGAGAGAGATGCGTTTATGCGAGTGTGGCGTGAGAGTTTCGATTTTCCACGGGCGGACTGCGGAGCTCTGACGCGATACCTCTCTTTGTATTGAGTTTCATTCGAGAGCGCTGTAATTGCAGCTGAAGCGTGCATCGGCTGCATTACTGTGGCTACTGGAGTATGTAATGGAGTGGCGACGAGGGACTTTGCACGCTGAGGAGTGGTGGCGGACTTTTTGGAAGCCTCTGTGACTTGGAATTTGTAATTTGGGTAGCTCTGAGGGATGAAGAGAATGCTGGCTTTAGGAAGTGATAGTAATATGTCCTTATTCTGTAGTAAGGACTGTAATAATAAGACAGAGGTGTGTATGAAGGTATGAGTTTGAATTAAACGAGAGTGAAAATTGTTTATTGCCGTTAAAGCTGTTTAGAAAAATTGTGAATATGATCACAATAATAGCCGGGAGATAAAAGGGTGATCAGTCTGGAGGTGCCTTTACAACGTTCGCGCTTCACCACGCGTCGCAGTCGCCAGTCGACAAGAGCACCAGTGTGGAAGATCCTTAAGTATTCCTTTTTTTTAACACTTGTGCTGCAGAAGCTATTAGCAATTCTTATTTATGTGAACGGACGATACTAATTTACGCCTAAGTCTTCCGTTTTGCAACAGCATTACCTCAAACTGTGGTAATATTTTTCTTATAATTTAAAAGGTTGTTATCCCACTTTTTTTCTGTAATATTGAATGTGCTCGACGTAATTCTGCGCGACGAAGCGATACATCGTGGATAGCTGAGGCTATGTGACAGCCATTTAATTATCTGGTGATAATTAATTGAATTACGACTCGATGATTACTCACAACATTATCCTGACGCGCGACATCCGCCTCGTGCTTCAGCAGCAACTCGACTACCTCCAAATGGCCTTCCGAAGCTGCCTTTTGCAAAGCTGTGACGCCAGTCTGAAATAGAAAAAATAAAAGTTGTTAATACCTTTGTGCATATCACCCGGTGAACACCTCTTCTTGTTATTTAACATTAGAAACGGGCTGATCTCGTTCTTGCCTGTATTACAAGATCCTTAAGGCTCCTAGCAACTTTCTAAACCATGAAAGATTTATCAGCTGCTTTCTTCTACTTATAAATATTGCAGCCGCGAACGTGTTATTTTCCTTTTTAAAATTGAAATGCAGCAGTTCTTGTAGAAAACGTGTCTGAACTCGGAACCTGTTGTACGCAGTTTTTACTGAAAATAAGTTTTAATAGTCGCTCCACGACAATCCTGTATCAAGAATTTTCTTGTAAACGGTGGAATTTTATATTTTACTAGATTCGCTGCAAGGCCCATTAAATATTAAGACTATTAAGTTATTTTCAAAATACAAAGTTATCCAACGATTCAATTCTGTCGATATCTTCCCAGTCTCTCTGAAAAAGACACTCGGATAGGAGCAAAGCAATAAACTCTTCAGCGTGGCCATTCCAATCTCATTAAAAGGTAACAGAGACACGAGACTCAGGTTTCGGGGACTTTTCGTACGGTCACAAATGAAGCAATCCCACGGTAAGAGGGACGTGTTATCTCTATCACTACTCGAAGGGTCCTGAACGATCGTATTCCCAGGAAAAGGTTTACCAAAGATAGAGGGACTGTGAAGTAACCCGTAGGGGAAGAACAGCTTTCGGACCGAGGAAACTGTCGTGCATAAATTGTTAAGGCTGTCTCACATATGCTCGACGTTTCAGGTGAGTTTGTACCGTTAAGGTGGACACAAAGAAAAAGAGGCACCAACCACTTACTTCGTGGGCGTTAAAACCTCATATTCACCAATTTTAAAAGATTTAGTACTAGAAACTGAATAATATCTTAAATACAAGAAGCTTCTTTTTTAATACAATATACAGCTTCACATAATCAAGAACCAGAAGTGTGATTAATCTGTTCTTCATTGAATACTCGATTTTCCTTTCAATTTAAAAATTAAGGTAGTTCCTGGATAATCTATTAAATTCGAGAATTCTTTCAAATTTCGTGCAAAACTAATTTGGAATACAAGAAACCCTTGTACAAAATTTCAAATCGATTTACCACATAGTTATCGACAAATTGTTAATTAAAGTTAATGCATTTCAACACAGTGGCATATGGCAGAATCGAAAAAAGTGGGTTATTGTTTCAGTTTTTCTTCTGAAACAGGGAAACTATATTCAAGAAGTGTACCAAAATTGGCACAAAAGTACACCGAAATGTCACGAAATGAGTTTATTAATTTCTGCGAAACTGCCCACGTGGTTTCTTCGTAAATGTCCATAAAAAATAGATTTACGTGCAAATTTTTTAGAAATTACGTAAAGCAGTCAGCGTGGCAACGTCGCACTATCGATATGCTCAGACATTTATATAGTGAACGACAATTCAAATTCATATGAACATTTTTTCTGACATTTTGGTTATAAAAGACGCTCCGAATGTATGCGACGTTGTCAGATCTGCTGCTCCAATTCACTACGTTAACCAATTTAATATTCTATTTTCGTATTACAATTATTTATATTAAGATTGAACTTTTTAAAATATATATATACATGATGATAAAAATTATTATTATTATTTCTATAGTATCGTACTACTTTACATATATCATTTATTACCTAACTCTAATTTGAGTAACACAGTTGGTTAGGCACTACATAAACATGTAGTTTCGACACAAGTTTCCAGCAAACACCTTCCAGTACCATTTACACAGATTATTCGAGAATTTTTTCTCCAGAGATGCCCAATGGCGGTTGCTGCTCGTAGGTCGACGCATCGACGAGATCACGAGCGGACAAATGACCATCGGGACTATTTGACGTGGCAGGATACTACCGTCTTACAATCAGGACGACAACCGCGACGAAGACGTATCAGTATCCTGCCAATAATTCCAACGCGGTAGGTACTCGACGCATCCTCCATAAATCATGAAGCCATCCCTCGGAGCGAAACTTTCCCTCCCCTTCGCCCAGCGCCGAGCTACAGAGACTCTCAACGAGCGGCGAGGAGTCATTGACAAGCCCTACACGAAAATTGCGAGTCCGCATCCCTGTAAATGGAAAGTTTACCTCGTTTTTTCCCTCTTGCCCCTCGCGGGTTACGGCGCGGATGCGCGACGTGTGCACTCATGAATCATTGAAATTGCCTGCGCGAGCAATGGAACACTCGCTGCGAGGAGCAATCTTCCTTTAACAAGGGGAAAACACGCGCTGCTTCCATTTCTGGTCGCGCAACGTGAACCCGCCTTTACATAATTTTGGAATACCCGTAAATGATGGGCTCCAGCGTTGGGGAACACGTCTGCGCGAGGCGTCTGATGGTTTTGTAGTTGTACAGGGTGCTCCGCGATGTATTCAACAAACTTTTCTATTTTATTATTTTATTCGAATGTAAAGGCTATGGGCCAATTAGAGTTTCAAAGTCGTCCTCGCATGGGGTATCGAAGGTGTAGTTTGAAATTTGAAATGCTTTCTATAACCACTGGTGAGACATCGATTAAAACGTTGTAGACCCCATCCTTTAGTTTTAGCGACTTGAAATCAGATATGGAATTCATTTCGACGAACATTTCCACCTACCTCATTGATAAACTCTACCCAGAGCAGTCGACTTTGTGCCAAGTATTAAGGTACGCTATCGCGCGGCGACTGCATACTGCGTAATTTAGCAATAAACTTCTGAGTGGCGACGTGGTGACCAGCGAGCCAAGTTAGCGCGAATCGGTTTTTACAGCGTTCGTCAACATTTATGGCGTCATTGGTCACTCGTAGGATCTCTGGTCGAGTAGCCAAGCAATAACTGGCTGCCTCTGTTGCTAATAAAATGCTTGTCGGCCGCCATGTCGCCCTTTGTTCCTCACTGTCATTACGGAAATGAATGCCTTACAGCGGAATGAGTATTAATTAACCCGTGGTTAGGTTGCGGTCTCCGTCCAGCTCTCGGTTAGGAGTGTGGAACTCCTGAAGGCGTCGCGTCTGGACTCTGGAAATCGACCTAAAGTCTGGTTCACACTGAAGGGGGAGTATTCAATAGTGTATCTTTCGAGGGAGCATTTGCAATATTTTTATGGGTGAATGCGTTGCTTGCGTTGACTCTGATTTGAAAATAGATGAATATCCTTTGTGAGCCGCTAAGTGTTTTCACGAGAGGGAGCAAATTTTGAAAATTATTAAAACTACACGTTCGCAGAGACCAAGATCGTTTCTGTCTTTCTGATTATTTTACATGTTGCAGAAGGAATAGAATAATGTGAGAAATAAAGGGAAACATTGAGTGCTACCAGCAAGTGAGCCGTTCAGAGGACAAATCGATTACCTCCACTTTTGGAAATATTTTAATTTATTATAAATAAAAAAAGTTATGATTGAACCAAGTGCTTTGACACTTAAATTGTAAAATATTTCAAAAAGTGTCGTTAATCGATTTGTCCTCTGAACGGCTCGAGTATCGGTCCCATTAGAAATTTTCCTTTTTACGAAGCATAATTCTTTGTAAGAAGTCACTTCCTATCGAATTTTTTAAATTATAGTGCGGAACGAACTCCTGTCCCGTTAGCAAAGTGCAGAACTGCTCCGAAAAGGCGTCGATTTCACGCGACGTTAGCCCGAGTAACAACCGACCACCTAACAAGAAGGGGAGCACGCTGTGCAAAGGGAAATCGCGTTAATACACATGCTAACGTCCCTTTGCCTTCTGGAAATGAACCTTGTACATAACTTAACTCCCCTGTCGTAATTACTCGACGGCGATCTCGGTGATACTGTGAAATGTCCTTGCAAGCATGTCCTATTCGTCTGGTAACAGTGCCTTAAGCCACTTTTCCACGTGCAAAAATTATGGTACCAATTATTACTTGAAGTTTTTGCAACGAATCACTTTTTGATGAAGCTATACATTACGACTTCTATAGCCGCGTTTCCACAGGTAAAATATGCGGTGCAAGAAGAATTTGAAACACTCTAGAAAATGCAATTTTCAACACGTTATAAAATATGCTTGGAACGATTCTTAGACGGGTGTATATTAATTGATGCGAGATTAAGTGTAAACCGTCTCGAATATTGTACACGCGAAAATGTGGCTTATTGTTCGTATGAAAGGAGCCTCATCCTCCCACATAGTTTAATAGTGCTTAACAGTACATAGGATACCAAGCAAGATGCGTTTAATCATAATCCCTCATCCTTTATACTCAGGAGCATTTAATCCACGCGGCGATATGCGTTTCCTCCTCATCAAGTGCCTTAGAATCACGATCACGATTTGTTTGCGCAGCTAAATGGGAAATAGATACAGTTTGCTCTGAGATTCTTGAAATTAATTGACACAGGTTTATCGTGATTATAATTATCGTTGCTTCAGTGCAACCTTACGCAATTACAATTACCAAAGACGGTGATATCGGTAAACTTACACGTCCACCCTGGGTTAGCAAATAGGTAATTTAAAATTCAATTAATAGACGGCCATTTAGTGAACAGAGAATTCAATCATATAATATTCCCGTGCATCAAAGTGACTACTTTGCATTAACTTTAAAAGCTTCTCAGAAACTTCATGGGTAAAATGTCCCGTGTCTCGCCAAGTCTCTACAATTCTCCCGTTTCGAGTGATAATTATGCAAAGAGACCAATAATTACAGCTGAATCCCGACGAATAACGTTAAAATTACTGACGAACACCTGGGAATCCAACAAAATCGCTCGTACAGGAAGTGGTGGACGGACGCGGCCATTGAAAGCTGCACGCAACACCTTGCGCCTTCCTTTTGCGCAAGAGGCAACACCGTGGCCTCCTCCTGTCAGCTGTACAGCGAACACATTTAATCCGGGGATTAGGCAAGGCGCCGGGACACCGGGCTTCTCCTATTTGCTGCTAATCTCTGAAAATGCGACGACGGAAAGCCACCAGCGATCCCACTCGCGCCGATAGCTAATAATAAAACAGGGCATTATGCATTTATCGCTCGCCGTCTAAGCGTCATGTTTACCGATAGGCACTCCCGCTAATACTGTCGTAAAACATGCTATGTAATTAAGCAGTGGCCGACTCTAATGATCGGGATTAATGTCGAGTGACTGTCGTAAAATGGATATTGGAAATAGTCGTGCGGGGAGATTTAACAAGTACAAAACGCACGCTGCCAGCTGAAGATTACTGAAACTAGACCTGGCTTGATATTCAACTGCTAATTAATCGCGACAGAAGTAGAATCTACTCGTAAGAATTGATAGTTCAACTCGTATAAATATATATACCATGCTTCGAGCGGGAAAAAGAATATTATTATGTCTCTAGCAGTGTTATTGATTAGTAATAAATATATATATACGATTTGAACTATCAATTCTTACGAGTAGATTCTACTACATATACCTATATATATTTATTACTAATCAATAACACTGCTAGAGACATAATAATATTTTTTTTCCGCTCGAAGCATGGTTCCACTGTGCACAGGTTCCCTTTTTTCATGAATCGGGATACACGAACTCAGGACTAGAAAAGTGAAAGGATGGATCACGTCTAGATATTAACTCATAAAGTGGCAACTTTTATTTCCAAGATTTTCATATAATTCTACGTAGGTATAGATTGTAGTTGTTCTTCGATAGACTTAATCAAAATATGTTTTTAAAATATCCAAGAGGGGACCATAGCAGCTTACGGGTTAACCCTACAGTGTGGAGGTTTTGCTGCCCAGAACAGTCCCTAATTGCGGAATGAATTCCACTGGTCAAAACCTTGACCCCTGCTGTTACGGCGTTGCTACATAGCATGACCTGAAGAAGTATTGTCGCACCTCCTAATCTAACCAATCGAACTTGCATCCCTCCCAAACGGTCACTCTCTTGAAGAGACCCTCTTCGCGGCAATATTTCCTTCCCAAGGCCTACACCAGCGGGTGGAAACTGAATAGGGAACTTCCGGAATAGCGTTTAGACAGGAAAGAACAGGCTTTCATAGCTTAGAGGGCGCTAGTGTCACGGTATAGTTGTGTTTCTGCCTGTCTTATAAGTGAAAACAAGTGAAACGTGAGTGAAACACTAGCGTTTACTAATGTTTACTGTTTAATAACTTAGAATGAATGTGCAGAAAAATGGAGCAACTGCAAAGAGGGTGACAGGTAAGAAAGTTGTATGTACGGTTTGTGTTACATTTGAGACACTTGTGTATTTGAATATTCGTGATGTTTTGCATTTATAGGTTATAAACTCTATTATTAAAAACTTTCAATATATTGTAAAAAATATTAAAAATGCACTCGTTAAATGCTATTAAAAGACACAAAAATGAATTTTGTTAGCTGTAGGGAGAGGACGGGGAGGACCAACATTGACGATGCGTAGTGCCAAGTTGTACTTCGAACAGCAATATAAAGAGGTGCAGGCAATTAATAATCCGAACCTGGATGGTCTTACATCTGATGAATTGCGCAACTACAGAGTTTGCCAACTACACTTTCCTGTAAGTACCTAAAAAATTACACGCATTCGCCAAATATTACAAGACGATGCTGTACCGCAATAAATGTTGAATTCTACTTAGGTCATCTGCTGCATCCCCCAATGTATTGACCATGTATATGGAGGTCACGCACGAAGGAATATATATTTACATACATGAACAATCTAATATAAATAATTAATATAATTACTTAGCACTAAACCGTTTAAACAAACTGTTTAACTGAATACAAGGAACATTTTTCAAAGAAAAATCTGAGCCACTCACTAATCCTTACCTCTACTTGTATATTTTACAATTAAGTATCTTATACAAAATGTAGGGTAAGAGATACATTTGTTGGCATTATCCAAATCTTCTTTACGTGTCAACAAATGTATTTCTTATTCTACATATTACAGTACGCGGATTCTAAGTGTATTTAATTTTTCCGGCATGAGCCGCCATATTGAATTTTAGTTCAAACAGAATCTTTCATAGCTTAGAGGGCGCGCAAATACTGATCCAAAATTTTTGCTGGAGTTTCCACCCCTGGCCTACACATTGTGTATGTATGAGAAGCAGGGTGGCGAGGAAAATCGATACCCGGCGATGGCAAAAATAGCTACCCACATCCACGCATGCGCGCAATGACGTCACGAGCGTTGAGCCAATCAACTCCAAGATGAAAATTAGCCGACGCCAGCGCCAAGTCAAGCCAACTAGCCAAGCCAAGTGAGGCCGCAACCAACCAGCATCGACAACCGATTCCCCGCGATGCTGGTTGGCTAGTTGGCATGACTTGGCGCTGGCGTCGCGAATTTTCCAGCGATTTTCATCTTGGCGTTGATTGGCTCAACGCTCGTGACGTCATTGCGCGCATGCGTGGACGTGGGTAGCTATTTTAGCTACCGCCGGGTATCGAATTTCCTCGCCACCCTGATTCAGGTGTCCAATAGACCTTGGTCCCAAGCCCTGCTCGCTACGCCTCCGCTTCACGTCCCATGACGAGCGCTGCTCGTCATACCGCCGTTAAGGACAGTTTGCCTATAACGAGTCGCGCTCGTCATACCACGGTGAGGGGTTAAATGGCTAGCCAATTCCCCGCGCAGCTTCAACGCGCAAAGTTACACCGTTCGAACAAAGGCGTAATGGGCCAGAGTGGACGATAAAGTGGACTGTATTAAGCGTTCCCCGCCTGAACAAAGGGTCCCAAGGTAGACCAAGTTAATTTAGATTCCTGCGTGCGCCTCGTCCAGCGCGGAGGTAACGTCGAAACGTCCCGCGCAGCAGCTCGCGCGGTGGTTCAACGTTACGTGATGGAAGCCACGACTAAACCGCGTAATTGACGTAACAACGTGCATCATGAACTTTCGCATAGCCGCTGCCCGTTCCCATTTATGGCGCTAACTAACGACGAGTGGCATAACGCGTCCAGAAGGGCTGCCATATACCGATATGCCCGCGGATCACGGGATGGAGGAGTCGCGGTGAAAGCGGACCATTGTTTCTGCCGCTCGCTGGTGGTTTCGAGCGAACAAGTGTTTCCTCGCGATCCCCGCGAGCACGTATCAGCTCTTTGTGATTTATTCAAGCTTTGTGCACCGGTAGGCCTAGAATCGACCGCGATTAATCCCACGGCGATAAATCTTTTAGGCACTGACGAGCGCCAGCGAAAAACGTTCAATTTGCACCGTTTACTTCGCCATCTTCGCGACCAGCGCTCCGCGGTGAACTCCCGCTTCGCGTTTCGCGAATGGGAATCGATCGAGCTGTTCGCTTACGCGGAACGTGATAAATCTGGTAACGTGATTGTCAGGATTGTTCAGCTTTGATCTTGCAGAACGCGTGGGAGGGAGAGAAGTGGCGAAGCTTCGAGTACCTGACAGATTCTTTTGGGGTGGTCCATGGTGATATATTCTTCGATGATCGAAAGTGGACATACAAAAGTTGAAACTTTAAACTTCTTTTGTATAATTTCTCTTCCACCGACAAGAAGAATGGAGATGTCATCGATGTCTGCGCGCGCGCAGGAACCTTCGAGCGGCACGGGGTCTATGAAATAAATATGTTGCACGGGTGCGTCGTGCACGACGTTCACAGAAATACGCTCTCCCACGCACGATCGACGAGTATCCGGAGAGGAGTGTTTAATGTATTCACCCCTCTTTTACAGAAGAGTCAGCCGAGGCATGCTAATTGCCTTTTGGACAATAGTGGGATACCACTCTGGCATGCGATCCTCTGAGCACGTTCCACCGTACATCGGGAATAATTTCGTCTGAGCTCGGTGCTACGTGTGATCGTGATTCCAGAATCACATTATTACCGCGAAGTCACAAAAAAAACAGAATTCTTTACTTCCTTTCATACATTAGACATAAACTCCAAGTACCTAATACCTCGAATATACGCACATATGTATTATACAATCTTCGTCGAGTGATAATTGAAAGTCGAAGTATATAACTGAATATTAACTTAAGGGAGATTATTTCTAATTTCAATTTCTGAAGAGTCTAGCCGGGTAAGCATAGGGAAAACGGCCCCAGCACGAGTTTTAGTATTTACGTACCTGTATAAAAAATAATGCTGTTTGCCTAAAAAAACACTGAGGGAAATTTCAGATCTTTACCCCATGTCTTTAGGGTGATATGGGGATAACAACCCTTAGCTTTACCAATTTTTTCCAACAACTAGGGTAGATGTACCGTTTGTGACCATTGCACTGGTTTTGGCCGTGTGCATAATTATCTTACTTTTAAATTGTTGGCAGATCATTATTATATGGAGAATTTCACATCACAAATATTTTGTTTACTATACCGCCAGATATATAAGGTCACATTTATTGCTTATCTTAAAGTGGCCATAAATGGTGCATGCACCCTAATTAAGATATTTTAATGTTTCCAAATGCAAGTATTAGGTACTTATACACTTTTCCGACATATCGTGCAATACGTGTTCATGTCCATCCATCGTTGGAGCATAAGTATTAGATGGGTGCAAAACTTCGATCGCTTTATTCAACCAAAATCTTCATCGAAACTAAAAACAGAACAAGCTCTTTTAATCAAAGTATTTCCTTGGCTATCTATGACCTTCCAAGACATAAAACAAGACATTTCCGTACGCTTCCGTAAACATCAAACTTTTGCACGGGGCTTAATATATTCAGTGATTCGAGAAAACAGCAACAGGATCTGTTACACGGTAAAGTTCCAAGGATTTTTTTTTTTTTTTAATAAAGTGTTTATTTAGCCATATAACATACATAACAATTTTATATCTGAGAACTAGGTATAAACACAGCCGAAATTGGCACCCTGTTACAAAAAAAAAACTTAAACTAAGCAGCAGTCTCAAACGAGCACTCGTGCTTAAACATAAATAGTATGAACTTTTAATAACGCTAATTTGTACTTTAAATTGCATTATCACTCTTTTAGTGATAGAACGATTTGAACTTTGTTATCCTAGGAAAAATCGGCTCTAAACCTAGCAGGTCACTTTGGTGTAAAGTTCCAAGGAACACCGCGCAACGAGGGCTCGCAGCGAGGGCGAAATTCGAAGGACAAGCCGTGGCGTTTGTCCGAATGAAACCGGCCCCGCTTTTATCGTCCAAATAAAGGCGAGATCGCGAGAACGTCTCTCCCCTGGACAAGAAAGGGAGAACATCAACGGCACAACGCAGCATTTGTCTAACTAACAAGCAACGCACACACCTGGACGACTGTTAAATCATCCTGCATCGGTATATTCCACGAAGGATAACACGTCCGACTCTTCGGAATTTATTGCAACGGCCTTGATTTATCCCACCAGGCGGATCCCTGTTAGTCGTTTCGTGCGCGCGTACCATCGAAAGAAACGGGTATTTATCGGCGATAAAACGTGTGTACATACGTGGGATTATATTAGAGGGTTGAAGACAGTAGGTACCTATGCTTTCCAAGAACTTGAGGAAAATGATGACTATATTAACCAGGGAGTCGAGGCCGAAACAGTGACCGAAATTCATGATCGGTTACATCTCCTTCGAGTACCTGCGATCGAAATGAGGGATGAGAAATTGTGGACCTTCCAGCAAGAGGGGTGCGGCTCCATCTTTACCAACATCGAGTAAATCAGAATAGACTGTTTATAAAATTATTGCTTCGACTTAACGTCAGAAAAAGAATAGTAATTGAAAATTATATTTTCACACTATAAGTACACTGCATAGTAGTTATTGAGTTGATAGGTTTTTTTTCTATTTTTGGCAAATTTCTCAAATCGAGAGCATTCTGGAGAGTTTACTGAAGAATTTGTCATAACTCAAGAACTGTGAAACATTGAGTTGCACCCCTCTTGCTGCGAGGTCCTCAACTGCGATCGTAATAGTGCGAGACTCAAGCGGTAACCGAAATTATAGTCCTTTACTTTCTATCTTCTTCTGTCAAGTGTTGCAGACTTTATCATTCTCGCAGGAATTATTTTCACGCAGCGACCAATGTTTATGGTGCGAGGATCGCGTATGGCGTCCCCCCCGAGGCGTACACCTCGAATGCTTGAACGATAATTGCCGCGTGTCTAGCGCCCCATCGTTACTTTCATTAAGTTGAACAGAACGGGCAGTGCTAAGTGTATATTTATATCTGATGAATCTGTCGATGGAACTGATAAGCCTTCCCGTAACAAGGTGTAGTATTTCTTTGATCAAACAGCGGATTTTCATCGGCCGGATTTGATGTTGTTGTAAGATAGTGTTTGGTTGGTTTGATTTATGAAATAGCTGTAAGAAAATATTCAATTTTTAGTGTAACTGGAATCGTGAGACGAGAAGTTATTGTAATTGAAATTCCAACGACAGCTGAATAATTTTTGACACTCTAGTAACCCTTTGCGGTAAATTGAATAATAGAATCTTGAAATGTAGTGGGAAATAGTTAAGTCATTAAGAAAAACTCGTTATCAGAAAGAAAGAAATTATACTTCCGAAAACTAGGCTCGAATGAAAACTGTGCTACTACCACCGTGCGGAGAACCTACTCCCTGGTAAGCTTGTATCGGCCGCGGAACGCCCATGTGCGTTTACCGCACACGTAGAGTCGCTCATTGAATCTCCGCGTTTTCATGAAAACGATCGTTGTAAATTCCAAAATAGCCCAGACAACATGAAAATATGTACCACATAATCAGGACCAATATTACATCCCACTACTTTTATAGAACTTGTATATACGAATATAAAAATGATAAATCTCCCAGAAGAATAAAAAATATTATAACATTTCTGAATTTTCGCTTCAATCGACAGTAGTAGAAGCATTCTAGCTGTTATATTGTTTGCCGAATATTTTAAACGATTAATAGAGTGGAGTAAACTACGATGTACATGTTAGGGGTAGTTCACCCCTTCTGTGACTTTAATGTTTTGCTGAGTCTGAAGTTATACATAGGTACTACATCAACATTGAAAGCGAGAGGTAGAGAATTAGAGAAACTAATCGAGCATTAATTCGATTTAAACGTGATTTGAAGTTGCTCGGTACGAGAGGCTTCCATGTTTGGGGTAGTTACCCCTATACGACCGTGTGGCCTAACGGATAAGGCGTCGGACTTCGGATCCGAAGATTGCAGGTTCGAATCCTGTCACGGTCGATACGAATTTTTTTTTTTCGTTATTTTCAACTAAATAGCACAGTTGAAATATCGCGTAAAATATTTTGCCAAATGAAACTCGCCAAAAATTCATTGGCATAATATGTTCTTTTCACGTGCATACTGACGTTCTACAGATACCTTCGAGAACGTAATGAATGACAAATTTGAGAAAAAAAATTGTAAACGAATATTTACTTATTTACTAATGTTTAAGTAGATAATAGAATTGACTACATCTGCCATATTCTCTGTGAAATAAACTTCATTTCTCCGGTAATATGTTGTTAGTGACTGCGTCTACTACCACTAACGAAATGTTGAAGTGTTATCTACTACAGAAGACTCTATTTGAGTAGATTACACGCTTCTCCCGGAAGCTAGGCTTCGCTTGCGATAAGCAAAGTACTCGCGTCAAAGTGTTGATAAATTTGACTGTGATTAATACGAACAACGATACGGGAATAAGTAAACGCGAAAATATGTTTAGGTTACGTAAAATCGGCAGAAAATATTATTTCGATACCCCAGTGAACGCGTGAATTTTCAAAAGGAAAAATAATTCCCACGTAATTACGAAAATTCATCTCAGACATTCTGCGCGATTAATGCACTTTGCGTAATATTAGTTACTTTATTAAATACTGAACGGACATGACAAGCTACTTAAAATTTCACGAGAAATTTTATTATAAAATCTCTCAAACGTACAAATCATATAAATCTTTGTGGCGGACTTCCTAAAAAAATTTCCAGTAATTTGTCCCACCTGTTTAACGGATTACTATACACAGCATATATATATTAATTGCAGCCCAAAATTGAACCCATTTTGTAATTCCAACTTCGTACAGTGAAGAGAAAGATCAGGTGGAGGCAAAGAGGATTCGATGTTTCGCATCCCAAAGGCGAATTACGTAGTAACAGTGTAAGCCAGGGGTGGCGGAGCAGAAAACAGCGGACCGGGGGTGCAATTACCACCGGTGTACACGTAATTACGTTTGTTACACGATGGAAACGGGACTCTCGCCTAGGTAGCGGCGTGTGCAGTTCCCTTGAAACGGGCGCCGGCAAAGGTTGCGGCCGAACACTCTATAATTCACCGCGCATACTCCCTGAGTATCGACCTACGATAGTGTCGTCGGTTAATTTGTTGCTTTCACGACTGGCCACGTTCTGCAGCCAGGCGCCGAACCGCCCGGGGAAAATAAAATTATCCACGTTAACCAGGCGGCGCGATGCACACTCGCGACGAAGGGAGAGCGAGGCGATAGACAAAGCGGAGGAGGAGGACGGAGGCAGATTGTCGATAGCGGCGTTGGGGGAGGAAAGGGGTGAGCGGAGCGTGGAACAGAGAAGGTGAGGGCTAGGAGATGATCGCGAGATTGGGAGGGATAGATGGAGAAATGGATGAAGGAGTGAGGAAGTGGATGAAGAAGTAGGTGAAGAAGTCAGTGAAGGAGGATGTACCTATCCCACACAGCACCATAACATTGCAGCAACGGCTCTGCAATGACGCGGTGCAAGATTGCAATATTGCACCAAAACATTGCAGAGATGTTGCAGGTTCAAACCTATGTCCGCCTTCGCAATATTGCAGGTGTGTATTTTTGCAAAGTTGCGGCAACATTATAAATATGTGGTCCTGCAACGTTCCGGCAATGATTCTGCAACGAAACGGCAAAATCGTTGCCACTGGAACATTGCACGTCGAAGTGCGCGCAATATTGCAGAAATATTGTAGGATCGTTGCCACTGGAACATTGCACGTCGATGTACGCGCAATATTGCAGAAATATTGTAGGATCGTTGCCACTGGAACATTGCACGTCGATGTGCGCGCAATATTGCAGAAATATTGTAGGATCGTTGCCACTGGAACATTGCAGTGGCAACGTGTGCGCAATATTACAGAATGTTGTTGGAGCGTTGCTACTGTAACAATGCGCGTCAATGTGTGCGCAATATTGCAGAAATATTGTAGGATCGTTGCCACTGGAACCTTGTAGTGGCCAAAGAGGATAAGATAGAGTAGGAGCAGAAATATGCGATGCAAGCGACACCTGTCTGTTCAGGCTCAATAGTATTCAGTTTGCGGGTAGCAAAGTGGGAGGTAGAGGCCAAGCCAAGCCAAGCCAAGCCAAGCCAAGCCAAGCCAAGCCAAAGACACCTGGTTTGTAACCATTGGTAGCCATTGGTAGTGGGCTTGGGATATTCGTTGAAGAAAGTGTAAAAAAATGGTTCGTTGTCACGTGAAAGGATGCCATAGAACACAAGCCAAAAATAAAAGTCATCACTTTTTCTCAGAACCTGCAAATGTACGTATAATGATTTCAAACAATAACCTAACTTTCAATGTTATTAAATAATGAAGTTTATGAAATTAGTACAAAATAAAGAAATCTCTTTTACATATTTTTTACATATTTTTTACATATTATAAATCATTAATATGAGTATTAAAATTTAATATCATTGCATGGCAGACGCAATGGAGAGAATTTGGTAAAATCGAAGGTATCTCCAAGGATGTCCGTATATGCTCCGACCATTTTCATGGGACATGTTTCCGTAAGAAAACTCCACCAAGACCTCTGTTGGTGCCGGGAGCTGTACCAACGGTACCACCTAATCGCCAAAAACCACCAAAATTTGGCTGTTAACTTTGTTAACTTATGATTTACTTTATGTATAATTTTAAAAATTAATTTAACCTTATTATGTTTTGTTTATATATGTATATATGCTATGTAATATGTATGTAATATTCGTAATGTAATTCACGATTAATACATTTTAAAATAATATCAAATTTACTGTTCTTTTCATTATTTCTCCTTTAATTAATATTTTAATTCATTTCTAACTTTAAAATATTTAAATATTGCCGCTTTTATCGAAATTTCGAGGGCCTGAGGCACCAGAGGGCGCTGAATCTCGTATATTACTTTTTAACATGGGCTCTTATGGGCTGCTTCCACTGTATCTTATCCTCTTTGGTAGTGGCAACGTGTGCGCAATATTACAAGAACTTTGCCACTCAAATATTGCACGGCAATATTGTAGCATTGTTTATGCAATATTGCAATGTAACCTGCAATAACGCAATATTGCAGCAACGTTCCTGCAATACTCCTGCACCGAAGTGTGCTGTATGGGTAGGCGAGGAAGTAGGTGAATGAGTATGTAAGCGAGGAAGTCAGTGAAGATGTAGAAGTGAAGACGTAAATGAAGCAGCAAGTGAAGACTTAAATCACCTGAAAGGTGAAGAGTCATCGAAGGACCATGACTCATCCCTTGCGTATTCTCACATTGTACGAATTATCAGATTGAATGCTCCATCAGAATATGATAACACTAACAATAATCGAACGTATTCAACGATATTGGCAACGGATGGAAAACATCACAATAACAGAAGAGCAAGAAACGGGCAAAGCTATGAAAGAAGACACTAGAGAGTAAAATAAATAAAGAAAGAGCCACGTGACTTGACGCGGGCGAAGAAGTGAAAAATTCGGAATAAAATAACAGGGAAGAAACAAGTGGTGCAGACACAAAGAGAAAGCGAGACGTACAAAATACTGATCAGACGAGAGACTCTATTTAGTTGGCCCATGACCGGAAGTCGTACGTGCAGGCTCGGGTGGCGAGAGAAGGGCGCATATCCGCTTGCAGAGGGTAGCCTCCACGGCGAGAGGAAGCGGAGGGAGGATTAGGTACTATAAATCAATGCGTAGGCGTTGCGCTGCACGTCTTGCATCGAGGTTCCCACTGATTGTTTACATTTACTCGAGCGATGTAATTGATTTTACCGCGGGGCATTGAAATATTTTTGCAAATTACGATCGAGCATAAGATCGAGTTGGCGAGCAAGTACTCTACCCGAGTCAATTTTTAATAATCGCTACTCGATTCTTGCTGTTCGATGCACCACGTCTTTTAGATTTAAACTTTAAAGTTCGATTATTACAACGGTGGTGAAAGGAAAGTTTAAACGGTTTAAATTGAAATCTAGTAACTCTAGTAAAATCTAGTAACTCTTTTCAAGTCTTTAAACTTAACTTCTACTACTATAAACAAAGAAAAATTTCGAACCAAATTTGATGAAATGCATTTTATCTTCGAAAGGAATGGTCGAGGACCTATTCAGATTCGATGATTATGCAACACATTAATAACCCAAGTGTCTAATCTAATTGAAAGTACGTGTACTAGAGTGCAATACGTGTTAATTCGTGTTTCGTCGGTTCCCACTTATCTGCTGGCATGAAATGTTTAATTGTTTGGCCGCTTTCTACCGTTAAATCACTCACTGTCGAAGAATTACTTCGCCAGTAGAGATCGCTTCATCTGGCGGCGTCCACGGTGCAAGGTAAGTCGTGCTAGAAGCCGCGATTACGAATTGATTTACTATGTAAAAGGCTTTTCCACGTTGCACTTTCATGTCGTAGATCAGAATGATCTGTTGTCGCGTCCTTGACAGTCGATATATTACCGTCGCCCGAGGATTAATAACCCTGCTGCTAACAACATTATTATGCACTCGCGATTGTGCATCTACGTAGGTAACGTTAATGCACCCGATTCCTGCTACAGGTGAAGGTGTACAATGATCCCTGTTACACGAAACTCAACAGAAACCTCGAGGAAATCGTCCTAATGCGTCTAACTATCGTTCGTCAGGAAGTAATAGAAGCTAACTTCATGTTTGCGGTACGAGGAGCCCAAAATCCTTGAAGAATTCCAAATTAGAATACTCGTTCTTTCGATAAAAGGTACTGGGACAACCCAAATTATTATATAATACAGCAATCAAGAAAAGCTGCAAGTAAACTATCAAACGTTAGACAAGACTGATTGCGAGACTCCTAATAAGGCACCAGATTACAATCTACACCCACATGCCCACCTTTGTAGAAGCCTCTAAAAAATCAGCCAACTGTACTATAAACCTTCCATTCCACAAATTATTTCCCACCATCGTCGGCGAGAAAACCTCGCGTCAACCTGTCGCCACTGCACGATCCACCCGTGATCTCTGCGAAATCGAAATCCTCGACTGAGCGTAGCCACGAACGAGGAAGTCCCGTGTATTCGCCAGGGAAGAAACTAACTCGCGGACGTGAGCTGAAAGGAGACGGGCTGGGTGGGAGTCGAAGCGAAGTCATCCAGCATCCGCGAAAAAAGTACTCGCGAGACTCGTCGTGGCTCGCCTCGACTCATCTTCCAGCTAGATATCCGCGCTGACAGCGCGACTTGAGTACATCATCAACCGTTCTCCAACTTGCTGCACGACAATTACGAGACGTGAGACTATTTAGTTTCGGCCTCGGGACAGTGCACGCGCTCGTGAATCACCGTTCTACGTTCAACGTGCTCACTGTCATGTGATTGACCTGGCAGGACGGGTGGCGTGAAAATGACATTTATTTGAACAACATTAATGGGGCTGCAGCAGAAAATAATTAATTGTAAGCTTCAACATTCTGCGCTGTGCTGTCTGATGATTATCTAGTTAACTTAGAAACTCTTAACTTTAAGTGAAAACTCTTGACTCTATGAGTTGAAAAACTCTTCTTTTTTTAATCGGTAAACTCTCAACTTAGGATCTCACATGCGCATCATATACTTAGTCATATAAAAAGTGTCACCATGCATTCCAATTCCTAGTCTAGACCTAACCCAGATTCTCTTCTTTTTTTTTCTAAGAATCCTTCTTCTCTTATAACTGATACTTCAATGTAAAAATTCCAAATACTAAATAGTATTTGGTTGGTGCATATGAAATTGCCGTTTCGCGCAGAGAAGTCTGAGTGGAAATATTTATTTGCCTTTTAACTATGTTATTTATTTGCTTTTTGAGTTTCTGTGACATAAGAAGTACATAGTTTTCAAAAACCAATAAATAGTCCAGCGGCTCGATTTTACGAATTATTTTTGTAATAACGTTGTAAAATACAACGTACTCTCATTTAACAGAATAAAGCCAAAAGATACCGTTTTTACATCGCGTCAATTTTGTCACTGAAGATTTTGCTTGCACTGACCCCCCGGTGGGTCACGCCCTCCTGAACGTGTTAATACAGCCCGCCTGTGTACTTACAGGTTGGAACGTTAGGTCAGCGAAGCAGCCAGCAGTGCGTTTTTATCTCGAAACAGGCTTCTTAGCGGTTTTTACGTCTGCCCGTGATAACTGTAACAGCGGCCGTACGACTGCTGAAGAAGCGTACGCAGGCCTCTTAATAAATACGTTTTATCAGGAACCGTAAGAAGTGACAGGGACGGATAAAACTTCACCGCTGGAGGTTCTCAGCGTCGCCTTTCCCAGATTTAGATTCGATCTTGGCGCTGTAACGACCGCGGACGTAGGCATCGGTTACGCCATATACAGGAAACGGCAGCCTTTGGTGGAAGATTTTTTTATGGTTAGGACGGTTACGTGTAATGGTGGTGGAAAGATGTATAGTGATTGGAGAAGTTGCGGGATGAAAGGGAAGCGTGGAGATTGCTGGATTCCTGCACATGTTTTGGTAAAATTTTAATAGATACATACATGCATAGTAAGTAGAAGTTCGTGGCTTTGTATTATATAGAACTAGCTTTACTATACGGCTTCGCCCAAAATTTAGATTCTGATTTTATAAAAAATGTTTTTTATTTTTTTTTTGTGTAAATGGTAACATTCATCTGGATTAGTCAGGCATAATGAGCTGAGGCACATTTCGAGACCCCAGAATTTATCGTTCGGAAGGTTTCAGGCGAGACACACAAACATATAGAAGCTTTCTGCTTTATATATTAAGATTAATTAATGTGTTGGTTGATTTCGATAGTGTTGAGGATACGGAATGATTTCTCGAGGAATACTTGAGTGCTCTTACTTAGGAATATCTCAATTTTTTAATATTGCTATTTGGAGTATCTATAAGCCACTACCCATACAGCACCCTTCGTTGCAGGAGTATTGCAGGTTGTATTGCAATACTGCAGGAACAATGCTGCAATATTGCCGTGTAATATTTGAGTGGCAACGTTCTTGCAATATTGCAGGAATACTGCGCACACGTTGCCACTGCAATGTTCCAGTGGCAACGATTTTACAATATTGCGCACACATCGACGTGCATTGTTAGAGTGGAAACGCTGCAACAACATTCTGTAATATTGCGCGCACGTTGCCACTGCAATGCATACAGCACACTTCGTTGCAGAATCATTGCCGGAACGTTGCAGGACTACATATTCGTAATGTTGCCGCAACTTTGCAAAAATGCACACCTACAATATTGCGAAGGCGGACATAGGATTGAACCTGCAACGTCTCTGCAATGTTTTGGTGCAACATGGCAAACTTGCACCGTGTCATTGCAGAGACGTTGCTGCAATGTTATGGTGCTGTGCGGGTATGTTCAAAGGTAATATCTTCAACTAACTAACTTTCTTCCACTCCAGCGCTGAAGGACTCACATTCGTAGTTCAAACACTCGCGCTTGAATATCCAACAAAAGAGCCGTCAGGATTTATGAAATTTGATATGCACACTTCAAGTGGCCCTTAAAAAGTCTCAAAGGTAACAGCCAACCCCAAAGTGGAAACTCAAACAGGAGACCTAAACCACATTTCAGATTCCCTTGTTTGCTCGTCAAACAGTCTTCCTTCCATCCTGAATTCCTCCAAAGCGCTAGTAGCTCTCCTCCCATGCCACTTTCACTTACGCGTAGACGCCGACGCTCGTAAAAAAACGAGTCGATCCATTCATTAAAGCTTACACCTCGCCGCCAAACCAGTCTCGATAACCCCGATGCCTGCGAACCCGTTAATGAACGCGCTTCTACGTTTCCGCGTGTCTTATAATCACCATTACGGCCGACCGAGCGATGCATATTCATCGGTAGAAGGTAGAACGAACGGTCCGAAACCGGATCGCGGAATATTCATTTCGAAATTATTGTATACAGCGCTGCGAGAAGAAGCGTGGCCGCGACGCAGCAGAAATTGCAACTGGATTAGAATAAGACAGAACTGGTATGGGATTCGGAGTAGACTGGTACTGGATCCACTCTGAACTGGTATGTAGTTTGATTGGAGGTTATACAGCTTCTCAAGGACCTTTTCAAGCACGAGTGAAGGTTAAAGTCGAGGTGAGACTCGAGAACTTCTGTTCAATGGAACGGGCGGCCTAGGGTAACACAAGACTAATCTGACAGAGCATATAAACGACGTAATAAGATAGCGTGGGTTTGAATGATATAGGAATGATCCAGAGAATGATTTAAGAACATCTATTATTGAGAGGATATTTAATTTAGAAGGGATGGGTAATCACAATTCTGTATAAATATTTAACTATCCCACACAGCACCATGACATTGCAGCAATGTCTCTGCAATGACGCGGTGCAAGATTGCAATGTTGCACCAAAACATTGCAGAGACGTTGCAGATTCAATCCTATGTCCGCCTTCGCAATATTGCAGGTATGTATTTTCGCAAAGTTGCGGCAACATTACAAATACGTAGTCCTGCAACGTTCCGGCAATGATTCTGCAACTCTTCGACAATATTCTGGTGCGAGATTGCAATGTTGCACCAAAACATTGCAGAGACGTTGCAGATTCAATCCTATGTCCGCCTTCGCAATATTGCAGGTATGTATTTTCGCAAAGTTGCGGCAACATTACAAATACGTAGTCCTGCAACGTTCCGGCAATGATTCTGCAACGAAACGGCAAAATTCTGGCAATGATTCTGCAACTCTTCGGCAATATTCTGGTGCGAGATTGCAATGAAATTGCAGGTTCACTCCTATGTCCGCCTTGGCAATATGGTAGGAGTGTATTTTTGCAAAGTTGCGGCAAAGTTGCAAAATTGCTGCAATATTGTACGATCGTTGCCAACGGAACATTGCACGACAACGAACTTGCAATATTGCTGAAATTTTGCGGGATCGTTGGCATTCCAATAATGCACAACAATATTGTAGCATCGTTCCTGCAATATTGCAATGCAACCTGCAACAACACAATATTGCAGCAACGTTTCTGCAATACTGCTACAACGAAGTGTGCTGTATGGGATAGTAGTAAGGTAAATGTCCCAAATTAGCGACCCAGTCCCAATTATTGACACTTTATTCTTTATATTTAAATATGAATTTTTTTCTGTTCCGAACGGGTGTTAAAATTATTGAATTCAATTCGTGAATATTCAAAGTATCTTGCTGATGTTTTCGCTAATGTATATCATAACATATAATTAAGTAATAAATAAATGTTTTCACATGCGTCAGCTACAAATCCGAGCAAAAGTAGTTTCTTGTTACCGAACTTAAGAACGGCCAAATTTTAAGTATTAAGTATTTCTTGCATGCGTATATTAATGTAGGAAAAATATATTCAAATAAGTTCAAATATAATTGTAAATTCACTATTTAAAAAAATTGCATTGAATTTTGTATTAAATTCATAATAATTATGGGGGTCAATAATCGGTATTCGTAAAATGTATGAATTCCTATTATTGACACGAGATGCCATGTCATGTTTCCATCCCGCGTGTTTTGTCAGTTTGCATCGTAACCTGAAAAAAAGATGTCTAATAAAGAGTATAATCGACGAAGAAACTATTCCCAGCAAATTTTTGTGTTGAATTACAATAATAATTTAATAATAATTTAATAATAAAAGCTATTTTGTTTTGTACTAAGTATTTTATAAACATCCATTCCACGCATTATGTACGAGTCAATAATCCGGTCTGACATAGGTCACTATTTGGGACGAAGAGAGAATTGAGGGTCAAAATTAGGTACACGTGCATCATATAATGTATTTATTATTAATAATTATATTCGAACAATTTCATCATAAAAAGGGGCATTTTCCATACTGGAAAAGAACCAGCCATATGATAGCCTATTAATGAGTAGCTGGGATAAATACTTTGAATATGTAAATATGTTAGAACGTGCGAGTAGACCTTACAGGGTCGCTAATTGGGACATTTACCTTATTGTACCTATCCTCAGTTGACAGGAACAAGTACCAGGGGTCCCACGTTCTTTCTTTGTTGCGTTGCATGCGACTGTTTCGCGATACGAGTAGGTACCCTATAAATAATTTATTCGAAGAATTACGAGTAAACGGACTCTCAGAACATTAAGATTGTTGTTGGAGTCGTTGCCCGAGTTTCCCCATCCGAGTAACTGTAAAAGCCCAAGGAAGCCAGCTAGCAAGGACGCCTGTAGACGCAACCAGCAGCGTTCCGAAGAGCGATGGAGCACACCTACCGGATCATTTGCTCTAATGCAGCCTGAACGAGCGAATCCGCTCATTATCCGGATGGGGAACATTTAGTTGAGCACCTATCCAGCACGGTGCCGGACCCTCGCTACAAATTACAATCATCTCGACAGATTACAGCCAGCTTCGTCGGTTTCCGAGGCGTCCGCGTATATCGCCGGCATTAGTCCACTGACATCGATTAACTTCTGAGTGAGACATTTGGCGCTCGGAATTGCTCTCGCCTACCGACCTACGCTCGCCTACTTGATGAGGAGTTCGATGGAGCTCGACAAAAAGCCGGAAACACCGGGGGAAGCCGCTTCATTAACCTCGTCGGGGCTCCTTCAAGCGGTTCGGTTACGGTGGTTTTTGTTGGCACTTGGGAAGCAGTAGGGGAAGCACTGTTTGCTAAGAAATGTTCGTCCTTGAGAGTTTTTTACTCGAAGAGTTTGGTTTCAGGAGTTTAGAGTCGAGAGATTTTGAG
Source organism: Andrena haemorrhoa (assembly GCA_910592295.1). NCBI lineage: Eukaryota > Metazoa > Arthropoda > Insecta > Hymenoptera > Andrenidae > Andrena > Andrena haemorrhoa. The sequence goes on from OU342943.1 coordinate 21,024,482, forward strand.
TTAAGGGGTTTGCAATTTGAAATATAGGGAAATATTGAAGTTGAGGAATTTGAAGTTGAAGGATTTGGAGCTAAGGGAATTCATCTTGAGGGATTTTCACCGAAGAGATTTCAAATTGAAGGAATTCGACTGAAGAGATTTCGACTTGAAGGAATTCAGCTCGAGGGTGCTTGACTCAAGACAATTGAACTTAAGGGGCAACATACACCTAGATATATAAAAAAAATCGATTTTTAAAAAATATTCTTATTCGATTCTATATCCATTTATCTGTGCTCTGTGAAAGTTTGAGTGGAAAATTCGTAAAATTGACGAAGTTACGCCTATTGGAGCCCGCAGCCGTGTCTCCCCTTGCGTGCAAGTATACGGTCACTGGGAAATAGTATTGTACGAGCCAGAAGGGATGAAATGGAGGTGTCAACATCTCAAGAAGGTGAATTTTATGGTCCAGGCATTGATGATTCAATGTAAGTATGAAAACTTATATTTATGCCAATTTTACGTACGCTAAAAACTTTAAACGCGTTTTTCTCAAAACGATGTTTTTCAAAACGGTAACCATTATATCTCAAAAACTACTAAACCGATTTACTTGAAATTTTATACAGGCATTCTAGATATAATTATCTAGTTTTTCACGTAGGATTTTGTTTCTAAATACAATAGTTTACTTTTTATAAATTAAAGACTCTCATATTTTCCACTTAAAAATCGACTTTTATGAATAAATATCTGCCATTCTGCAAAAAATTGATAAAACAAAAATCGGCTACGACAAGTACTAGTTTTTTTCGTCTCCTTTAGGAAGAATTTTTTCTTTTTTGTTTCCGATAAGAAAGATCCAAGTTACACCGGTTACCGCAGATACCTTCATTGAAAAATCGTTCTGCAGAAATGGCCACCCTGCTGTTCCTATTAAAAACTTCTTATTAAAAATTTAGTATTTTATAGACAGGAATATAGCATTTCCAATGTACTCAATGTTTTTTTAATAGACACATCTATTGAGCAAAAAAGATCTGAAAATCCAGCCTACATTTCTACCTCCTAGGTGTATGTTGCCCCTTAAAGGAATTCGACTTAAGAAACTTCGACTTGAAGGAATTCTATTCAAAGGAAATCAATTCAAGGGTGCTCCACTCAGGGGTATTCGACTCGAGGTTGTTCAACTTGGGGGTGCTTGCCTCCATGGCACATATTCGACTCAAAGAACACCTAACCGTAGTATCCTGACTTAAGGGGACTAGGCAGTCAGAAATTCGATTTTTTTATTGCATTTTTCGAAAGTACCACCCTTCCCGAGTAAAATGCCGTTTGGTTTATGTTAAAACTCGCAAAATTAAGGATTTTACAGCCGAAAAGGTCGAGCGTGCCAGAAACCGTTTCTGCGCGCACACAGGAAGATTAATTCCTCTTCTGAAACTTTGAACGCGTTTTTCTCGGAATCACATTTCCTCTTGGTTTTGCAATTTGAGAAAAATTGAGCATATGTAAAACATGTCTTGTTACGACTGAAACCTAAGCATAAGTCTGTGAAAGCTTCTGTTTTGACAAAAAAAATAAAATGGCTCTATTCCCTGGCAAAAAATCACGTTTCTTTAAAATTTGCCGTTTTATAACCGCCATTTGTACAATTTTGATTTTTTTCTTTTTCAATAGGTTCAGGGCAGAATGGGGGTCAGGGCAAAGTGTAAATTTCAGAGGATATGTCGCAATTCAATTTCTTACGGCCAAAATCACTGCAAAATTACAGCGGCTCCAGAAAAAGCGCCGACCCATCAAATGACTGTAGCGCTGCCATACATATGTATATATTATTCAAATAATTTTTTTTCACAGTTTATAGTATTGATAACCATTACCCAAAAGTACTAATGACAATTTGTATTCATCTCCTTGTAATTAATTCGCAAAGCATACTTGATTTTCGAGCGATCTGACTGCCTAGTCCCCTTAAAGCATGTCTGTCTCAGAACATATGCTTGGAGATTCGCTTTATTGAAAGCATTCCAGAGTGCTGGAACAGTAAATGCAACTAAAAATAGTATGCCCCTCCACTGTAATATCTTTTCTTAATTAGCCCCCAGATTCGTCAAGGAGACTTATAGCAACAGGTAGGTACACATAGCAGGAAGTGTTCTAAAATGTTTCTTCGCATTATTCAGCCTTCATTGTACTATTCCAAGAGTCACTATAATTTAACATAAAATAATTCCTAGTGTATCTGAATCAAACCTTCCCCGGAATAAAAAACTAACGGCCGACCTTCATCAGCGATGTCCACGATGAAATAAAACAAAGCGCCCGGTAAGTAGGGAGCAAGAATGGATCGAGAAGAAGCTGTACTGATATTAGGAGTAACTAGATGATAGACCAGCTTTCAGAAAATAAAGGATTTCCATATCCCGCGGTGTTAAATACCAGCTATAATAATACGTGCTGTCGGCGGAAGATTAATAGCTACTAATAAAACGTACCTACGCGCACTCCCAACTTCCTGTGTCTCGTAATCAGCCACTGCGAAAAGGAATTTTCAGTTCCTAATTAAAGGGCCGGGATTTCCCTGGCGCCAATCCGCACAACAATCTCCGATGATATTGCTGTAATTTAATCTGACCTATGCTCAATCAATGTGCCATTAGCTAGTGCGGTATAAATTAGAAAACGCGGAACTACATCCTATGCTCTACATTAATCTTCATCAGCAACATTCGCGGCAACTATTAAGAAATTTACGTTTCTGGAAAATGCAATTATCGTGGTGGGAGGTCGTGCTGGCCTGAAGCGATTTCAATTAATTAATAATATGTTCAGAAAGCAGTGTTCTATATTTTCTTCGAGACACGCGTCGCAATCCAATGTCTTAATAGGAAATCTTCGGATCTTGATTTGAGAAGATTTCGAAGGTATTCCGGTTGCTGTCAAGAGAAGGTTGAGACTTAAAGTAGAAATTTTGGAATTCAGAAATTTCACTTGAAACTTAAATCGAGTTCAAACTTTTTTGAATTAAAGAGTTTCAAGTTATAGCGCTGAGTTAACTCAACAATTATCGAATTTTCAACGAAACGTTTGTCTATCAGAAGAATTTTCCAGATTCGACTTCATTAAAGTGTTAGAGAGAAGTGTCACAATGCCACGAGTTAGAGTGCAGGTTTCAAAGCTCCTCTCGTTAATTTCTCGTTGAACAACGAGGCAAAAACGATGGCGGGAGAGCTAGGAAAACTTGAAATTAAATTTCGCGCCGTTCCACGTCTATCCACGTGTACGCTACTTGGTCTAATGAGTTCCTGATGCAGCGAGCATACATCACTGTCACCGAAACGATTAATACCTCGCCTCTGCGGCAGAGTAAGCGATACACGCACAAATAATTCTGTACAATTTGCAAAAAAGAGGGTGCAACATCAGCGATGCTTCAAAAAATACTCTTTCCTGAAAAAAACTGAAAACTATCAATTTAAAATACTACTGTATAATTACCGCCCTTGATAATTGATACCTCGAACAATCTTCTCTAAGAATATTTTACTCATAATTTCACTCGTAATTAGTCGTGTGTCTATTAATTTCCCAGATTAAGGATTTACCTTCTATGTAATTATTATTCCCTTAATTAACACTTTGCATAATCGCCTCTAACAGTAATCCATTGTGATTTATATAGTAAAATCTTGCAAATAACGCTGCTAAAAATAGTTAAAAAAAAATATCTGCCTTCAACAAAACTTGTTTAGAAGGATAATTTATAATACGCAGCAGTCATTGTGTCTAGCAGCAAATTCTTTTGAATGTCTCTTTGATCGTTTATTAGAGATAAGTTTCCCAAACACCTTCATGTTGAATCCTCCTCAGTAGATCCTTCGAAGAAACGAAAGAGCAATTCGCCAGAGATACCTGCCTGGAAAGATGCTGCCTTTAAAGTGTACCAAGTCGTGACTTTCGAGATGTTGTCTGAGAGATCCTCGGAAAGGATCGGCACGAGTCCTTCTCAGAATTCATGATTTCGTTTCCACGGGTCAGCGGGTCGCGCTTATAATTGCTTATTAAAACGGAACGGCGTCCAGTTAACGAGGCCGATCCTTGGGAAATATGTGCGCGTGATAAGAGGGATTTGTATTACGAAGGGCGTCTTCGTGAGCTGCAGGCCCTTCTAAATCACATTGCCACAGGCCCCACGAAAGGATGTATCATCTAAATAACTCTCAAAATGAAATAGAGAAGCTTCGTGGAGATGAAATATATGAAAATAAAACGTGAAATAAATTTTCTACTTTTAGTTACATATACCATTTCTTTCAAAACGAACTATACGAAACTAAAATGTGAAATAACTTTCTCTAATTTTACTTAAACACACTGTTTCTTTTTCAAAACGAAATAGAGAAGCTTCGTGGCGATGAACCATATAGAAATAAAATGTGAAATCAATTTTCTAACCCATACAGCACACTTCGTTGCAGCAGTATTGCAGGAACGTTGCTGCAATATTGTGTTGTTGCAGGTTGCATTGCAATATTGCAGGAACGATGCTGCAATATTGTGTTGTTGTAGGTTGCATTGCAATATTGCAGGAACGATGCTGCAATATTGTTGTGCATTATTGGAGTGCCAACGATCCTGCAATATTGCAGCAATATTGCAAGTTCGTTGCCGTGCAATGTTCCGTTGGCAACGATCGTACAATATTGCAGCAATATTGCGTGCACATAGTCTTGCAATGTTCCAGTGGCAACGATCCTGCAATATTTCTGCAATATTGCGCGCACATCGATGTGCAATGTTGCAGTGGCAACGCCCCAGCAAAATTGCAGTCACATTACCGTACAATATTGCAGAAATATTGGAGTGGCAACGCTTCTGTAACTTCCCTGCAAAGATGCGGTGCAACATTGCAATCTCGCACCAGAATATTGTCGAAGAGTTGCCGGATCGTTGCCAGAATTTTGCCGTTTCGTTGCTGAATCATTGCCGGAACGTTGCAGGACTGCATATTTGTAATGTTGCCGCAACTTTGCAAAAATACACACCTGCAATATTGCGAAGGCGGACACAGGATTGAACCTGCAACGTCTCTGCAATATTTCGGTGCAACATTGCAATCTTGCACCGCGTCATTGCAGAGACGTTGCTGCAATGTTATGGTGCTGTGTGGGAAGCTTAGGTAAATATACTATTCCTTTTAACTTCGGTTCTTATTTAATAAAATACATTATCCTCCACCAAAACTTGGCAACCCCAGCCACAAATTAGATGGCGAAACTGATTGAATATTCAGATGTCCAAACTGTCACAGCTGGAATCATCGAAAATGATCAAGCACCGCTGTACGGCGTTTAATTCGCATACTAAAAGCATACATTAAACTCGTATCAATATTGTATCAACTTATGGCGATTGCAGAGATATCCGATACTATTACATAAAGCCTCGAATCGAAATGGAACACCAGGCAATATTTACACCGCAATAACCGAAGTAGCAGCTGGCGGCACTTATAAATCGCGCAGGCACCAGATAAATAATTTCGCGAGCCCCATTGCAAACTGAGTAGTATGAAGCGTTTATTTACGACTAAATTAGGAGGCGAGGCCACGATGGCACCGCGAAAAGGCGATTTATCGCGGCCCAACGGTCGCAATTTTTGCGCACGCGAATTTATGTCTGCGGTCCCTCTGTCGAACAGTGCACACCATTAACCCCTCGCATGCTGCACGTCCCACGGCACATTCTGGAAACACGTGTTGCGCGAAAGCCAGGCACTTTTTCCCCGCGAAATTACTAGTAAATCCCGGCGCCGTGTTAATAAATTTATACCCCGCGCGAAAGCAAATATCGGCGGGAATTATGAGTGCCGTGAGATTTATCGGGGATTAAGGCCGCGATTAAACAGTCTGGAAAGAAACGAGTCGTCAGTCGCGGTAGTTTCTCGTCGAGGGTTTCGCGCGATTGATCGGCCACGTTCGAGTTGTCGTAAAGTTTTTGCGAGGGATTCGCCGGTGGCTGTTAATTAGCCCGATAATGGACAGTGATTTTACGACGCCGTTGCGGAAATATTTAATTACACCCTCGGCTTCGATCCTTATTTCCGTTTGGTTATTTGCGCGCCACATTGTTTTGCGCGCAAGTAAGTACCTACATTGAACGCGAGGGTATACTTAAAGTGCAATTTATTTGATTTGCTAAACCGTGCGCGATTTAGCGGGGTGTAATTTATTGAATTAATTTGCCGATTGCCACGGTTGAGTTTCTTTGGTTTATCGAATATAAATCCGATGGAATTTTATGTAATTCGTGTTATCAGGGGTTGCTCGATTAAAGTGTTGGGATATTATTGAACGTACGCTTTCCTGTTCGCCGTCGCAAATTATTACCTATTTGATCGCGATTAGCGCCTCGGTGTGTTCCGACGCTGGGCTCGAGGTGCAATTAAGTGGGTCGTTGGAAAAATTCACCAACGATCGCGCGTTTCACCGACATCGGCCCCTAGATGAACTTTAATTAAGCTGTGCCGTTTCGAAGCACTTTGGATCAGCCTGTACCACCTTAAACGGTGCAATTTCATTACGCTAATGCTGGAGTTTCACCATCTAACGAGGCACTAGGATCTATGTAAGTGGTTTCCGTGTACGAAACCCATTTTCGTGCCCCTTGCACCGAGGTGGGAACGAAAGAAGCTTTTCTACCGTAACTGTCTCGCGTTAGCAAAATTTCTGTGTAAACGCGTACACTGTGCTTCCCTTCTCTCCTTGGATTCTGATATACTCGGACTGCGTTCTCGTTTAAACTTGTATAATATATTTTCGTTGGTTGCGTGCCTGCTAATTGGCACAAGATGTCCGATGCAAAGCGGTTGTAACTGTACAACTTCTGTGAATCATAGTAGTGTACGTGTATTACAAAAATCAGAGTCTTTGACCTAGAAGATAGTCTTTGAATCGCAGTAAATACAGTAAGGTGCAAAAATGAATACACTCTCTTTAAAACAGAATAACTTTTTTAAAATGGCTCCGACCGACTTGAGGTTTTTTGAGAAGGTAAAAGGATTAGTTTACTACGTGACGTGTTTTGTCGTTTTGAAAAAAATGCAATTGGTCGGAATAGCAAACAAAAATAGTGAAGGTCGATTTTTCAACTCTTTTATCTGAGCCTGTAATGAAAATTTAAAAAAACCCTTGGGCCATTGATGTAATTTGTATACATGTCTAAAAGGGTCTAGCAGGGTAAACATGGGCAAACGGCCCCCACGCCGATTCCTGGAGTTGTTATTTTTTAAACAATGCTCCTTGCCTGATACACCATTATGTAAAGTTTCAGATCGCTATCCCCACGTTTAAGGGTAATACGGGGGTAAACACCCTTAACGTTATTATTTTTTTTCTCGGTTACTAGTTAGGATAATTTAATTTAAAAAATACGAAAATATAGCTACGTACCAACTGTACTTCATATATTTTACTCTAAATTGTAAATCAATTATTAAGGGTAGAAAAAAAATAATTAATTTTTTGGGGGTGGTTTTTGGAAACAACCCTTAGAGTGACAACCTCCAAAAAAATCAAGAATAATGCTTTGTTATCGAGCTATTATATAAAAAAACCCGAATATTGTCGAGATGGTGGAACATAGTTAAATAATTTAAAGAAGATCATTATATTATAAATACATGGGGTTTTGTGACGAGAAAGAATATTTGTCGCGAGTCTGAGTACGTGTCATTTAAATGCGAATGGAATAAACGATTGCGGTTCGTTTGGGAGATCGAAGTGTGAAGGTGAAGGTAGCTGCGGAACAACGCGCATGCGCTAAATACGAATATTTCCCAGATATTAGTAGGGTCTAGCAGGGTAAGCATGGGCAAAGGGGCCACACGTCGATTCTTGAAGTTATTATTTTTTAAACAATGCTCCCCTAGCCTAAAACACCATTATGTAAAGTTTTAGATCGCTATCCCCCCCGTTTAAGGGTAATACGGGGGTAAACGCCCCGGCGACTTACAAATTAATCCTCTCTCTGCATCGCAGCACGGACTCATATCCCAGGAACCTTCATTCCCACCCCCAATCATTTCCCCAGTTTCAACACTTTCCCCCATCGCTCCAGCCACTTTCTCTTCCCCTCAATTTCCACCAAACCCATCAATCCCGCTCAGCCGCCATCCAACGGTCACTTTGCTCGCGTCGATGCTTCCTCGGTCGTCGCAAGTATAAATCGCCACCCCCCTGTACGCGCGCGCAATATTTTAATAACCGAGCGACCCAGACACGTTATCGGGCCGCGGCATAGAATTGATACTAACGAGTTTTCGCTCGGCTACCTGGTCATTAGCCATTCGCGAATGCGTGTCTCACGGGCGAATGGTGCGCGCCCGACTCGACTGTGGCAGATGCGAGAATCGATTCGGCCAAGCGGACGTTAGCAAGCGCGAGACCGTGCGGTGTAGGTAGCGGCGCTATTTATTAACGAAGACGTTAATGCTGCCGCTGATTTATCATTACAATGACCTCGGCAGGACGCGCGAACGCTGCGTTTCGTGCGTTCGTAATGTGTGACAGGTGTTCTCGGTATGCGAGGCGCATGCGCTCGGTGGCTGGTGTTAAGCTAGGGTTGCCGAGTAACAGACCGTACGCGAATCTCGGAGATTCCTGTTTCATATTTATTTCGAGGCACATGGTTCGCTTCATCTGGCTGAACTAGGCGGAGTGATTTCCGTAGCTTACAAGGGAAGTCAGGTAACCCCGGAAATTCAGAAAATTGTGCAACTTTGCGTGCAAGTGGAGTAGTTGACGCGCGAGACAAACCTATTCTTTGCTGGCGCCATAGTGCGATTTTAGGGGGTGAATTCACCCCTTAAAAAAAATGCAGAATTTCCTTTTTGGAAGATTTAGAGAACGGTGAGAGATATAAGCGTAAACAAAAGCTACATCTATTTTTTTACATCCACAAAACCGCGTAAAAGTAATTATCCAATTACGGGTTAGCGGTGGAAGAAACTTGAACAGTTTTCAATAATTATTTTTGTAATAATTTTCTAAGGTATTCGAGTCATAAATGAATTCCTCCCAGGTGCCTGAGGGAATCCGATTTAAATGGCCTCTATCAGCAGGACGGTGTGCAAATCGTCCACACTTTAAAAATTCATAAGAAGGTAATCGTTTAACCGCGTGTATCCTGCTCGAATTGCAACAGTACATCTTCTCTCGCGAAACCACTCGGGAAACAGTTTTCCACGCGCGGATCCTCGCGACACACCCTGCACAATCGTGAGTTACCTGGCGCGTTGCGATTCAACGTTGCCTCGAGCAAGAGCATCAGGACCTGCGCACGCGAACCGCGCGAATTATGCATAAATTGGCCGTGAGTCTGTCGTAAAGAAACCTGCAACCGACGTAAAGCTCCTTCGAGATATGTTGCTCAATATTACGCGTTCCCATGTAGCTCAACCACTTCTCGGGAGCGTCATTTACGTTGCAGCAATTACAGACTGATAAGAATGTTCTATGCGCGGCTACTTAAATATCACCGTGCCCCGCGTGTATTTCAAAAGGCAGGTTGAACGTGTAACGTATGAAAATTAGAGAGATCGTTGAATTGTAGAGGGAATACCGCTAATTAGTTGCAACCAACTGGTTTCCGAGGACAAGTTCGATCGTTTACTTGTCGAGCTTGTAGATATCTGATTTCTGATAAAAGTGGCAGTTGCAAAGTGATGCGTAGACAGTAAAATTGTTTATGAGTCTGATAGTGTTTAAAGAGTTTTGAAATAATTCCAAACATAATTGCTGGTCATTGTATCGTACTAAAAGATAAAATCCTGAACTTTAAAGGAAAAAAAAGTGGAAATGGATTTTGAACAGTGAAGTACAAGCTTGATATCACAAAACTGTGCAATCTATAAATAAATAATCTTCCAAGTTACCCAAGACTAGCACGTGGTAGAACATAAATTGATAGCAGATTTCCCGTCGACCGGGATATTTGTGGATCGTATTTCAGCCATACTTTCTCTACCACAGCAAAGCAGAGATGCATTAAATTACAAATACCTCACCCCGTTCCCTCCAGCTACTCTCCTACCCAGCCAGAATGATCCTGAAAAGTCCTACAGAAATACCAGCACCCATTTGCTACTCCTTTTAGCTGCACACTCGTCCAACAATCGAGCTGCTACCAGATCCCGCTGCACCTCGGTAAAGCCCAGAAATTCCACATTCTCACGGTACGCCAATTTTTCTTTAAGAGCCAGCCGCGATCACGAGCCTGCGTTTAAACGTACCGTGCAACCGAGGATTTATAAATATTGCCATTTCCTCGGGGTATTTTCGAAGCGGCGCAGCAGCGCGAGTGGCACGAAACTTCATTGATCAAAATCACCGGGCGATGCAGCTAGAGTATAAACCAACTTTGATTACGCCGACCGGGCGATCGTTAAGCTCCGAGTGTCCGTTTAAAGCGAGAGGATTTACGACGCTGCGAGGATCGAGGAGGAGAGACGTCTCCAGCGGCCCAATTACTTGCCCGCGCGCGGAAACTGAACCCGTAAACCCGACGTTTATTCTCCTCGATTCTGAATTTTAAGCGCCGTCCCCGCTGCGCGGGAAGTTTTAATTTGCGCCGATAACGACGCCTCATCGCGCGGAATTCGTTCAGAGTTTCTTGAACTTCGAGGAGGACGCGTTTACAGGCACTCGGGCTCTGTCTGCCGCTGGACACCGCGCATCGCGAACGGTGGAAACGGTCGTAGGCGACGAGTAAAGTGTTCTCTGGAACCAGATTATGCAATGTCGAGGATCCTATCGCTGGTGAGAATATTTTACAGCGAAATTTCAGTGGATCTTTAAAACGGCAACGGTAGACTTGCAAGGGAAGATCCCGAACCCGGAAATTCAAAAAATTCTGAAACTTAAGGAATTTCCTCCTGATTACAACGCAATTTTTGCTTGCTGCCCAAATTCGCTCTAAGGGGTTGTAATCGACCCCTGAAAATCCGGTTGTTTTCCGATTTTGTGTTATAACTCGTGAACTGTAAAATAATTTTTTTACCATATGATAGATCTAATTAAAAGAAGTAACTTTTGTCTTGAGACTTTTTCTCTGTGCCTTAAAAATAGCCGTGTTTTCAGGGGTTAATTTCACCCTCTTCGAGTGAATTTGGGCAGCAAACAAAAATTGCATTGTAATCAGAAGGAAATTCCCTACATATTCACAAAGTTTGAGGATTTTTTGAATTTCCGGGTTCGGGATCTTCCCTTGCTAGAAGAGAAGACTATGGAAAGCTTCAAACTCCTATTCAAATAAACTAAACATTTCCTATATGTACAAGTTAGCTGAAACTTCAAAATACCCTTGCTTCGCTATTTTAATATATAAAGCAGAAAGTGTTTGTATGTTTGTCTGCCGCTTAAAAACTTTCGAACGGTAAACTCTGAGGTCACGGAACTTGTGCCAGCTCATTATGCCTAGCTTATCTAGATAAATGTGACTATTTTCTTATGTGAACTATTTTCTAAACGTGACTAAAAGAAATAAATAAAATTTTCTTTTTTATAAAATCAGAATCTAAGTTTCGGGCGAAGCGGAGTAGTAAAGCTACTTAGTTCTCGATGAATTCATCACGTCGATTATAAAAAATAAACTGACTAGGTGCATATTGAAATTTCAAATCACATCTGGAATCCGCCAAGTAGAAATCGCAATGAACAGTCTTCAATTTTATTACCGTCAAAGTTTCCATTGAATCTTTTAAAAATGAAAGTGTCCCTAAAAATCAGAGTTTCGAATTAAAGTCTCTCAAGTCATAGCAAACGATTTCTCAGTTGCCCAGCGACCTAGGAAAAATCACGCGAAAAAATCAGGATTTCAACTTAAAATAGCTGCCATTTTGTTTTAAATTAATATTTCGGAAAATTCTCTCCGTCACACAGTGTTCGATGTAATGCACAAAAGTCAAGAATCTGCAGTGTTCGATCCACAAATTCTTGTATCTTAAAATGTTTATAAAGAAATGTAGGTTTTAATGCTACCCATAACTTTTGCTGAATTTACCTATTTGTTGTAAAAAATGGCACTAGAAATTTATTCCAAATCTCGGTGCATTTTTTCAAACACGTGCCATTGGCGGAATGTTTATGCTTTTCACTTGATTTTTAAAAGTTGTGTTTAATATTGTCATACCTTCAAAACTACCAAGTCAGTTTTTTACAATACTAACAATTTGTACGAATTTTTTATGTTAAGTGTTTATCAACTTCAAGGGGACTTTTAAAAAAAGTACCAAAAAGTACCTCCGTGATTTTTTGTATATTAATTTAGGGGACATTAAGTTTTATATTAATGTCAATTTCAGCTGCCCGAATTGGCCCGAAACAGAAAAAAGTCAAAATCATTATTAAGACGTTCGCCGCTCAGGCCCGTGGTACGGAAGCAAGTTTATCGACTGTTTCAGAATCCTAAGCTGAATGAACCAAGGTAAATGCGGGTAATAAGGCCCTCTTAAGGATTCATCATTTAAAAAAAAATTATACATACTTTTGAAAACTCTTTTTTTATAAAAATCTATGAACATTATACTATAAACTATTATATATTTTGCATAATATATGGAAAACAACAAACAAGAAAATGTTAAGGTTTTTAAAAATATTGAAAATGGGCCTTCTTTCGTGTAGAGCAGGTCATTAGACACGTGCTTTGAAGCTCTTCCCTACTATTTTGTGACTTCCTCATCCTCGAGGTTATATGTTAAACGTGTACATACTTTACAAAATCACAAATTTTCTGGGAATACGTTGCCAACATATGTACTTATACATACCCGAAGTTGTACAGTAATTGGATGATGAGGACTCCCAACATAAATCCAGAAAAACGATGTAAATATTATAATTCGTGCAATGAAATTTCAGAGGAAAACAGTTGTTGAATTTGCAACCGGTAAATGTTATCAAGAGACACGGTAGTGTCTCGCGCCAAGTATATATATATGCGCAGCGAACACAGAGTGTATCTATACCACAAAATTACCTTTTTACAAAAAGGTACAAAAAAGAGCGCCAAGTATATATATAATCCCATCGAAAAGAATCCCATTTAAAAACATTGTCGTAAATCCCATTTAAAAACATTGTCGTAAATTAATACCATCGAAAAGAATCCCATTTAAAAACAATGTCGTAAATTAATATCCCATTTAAAAACATTGTCGTAATTAATATCCCATTTAAAAACATTGTCGTAAATTAATAGAATCCCATCAAAAAGTATCCCATTTAAAAACATTGTCGTATATGAATATAATGATATACAAATATTGCGCCAATTATCACAATGGCTATTTATACAAAGAAAAAATGTATTAAATAATATTAAGCAGATATATTTTTATACAAATAAATATTTTAATACGATGTAAGCGGTATTCAAATAGCGCGCCGCCTTCTTATTGCGCGGACACATGTGAACACAAAGGAGAGTACGTTGAGCGTCGAACGAGTACGGACGTTACAGTTACGAAATCGTAAACATATCATTTTAGTTTAGTTCCGTTTATATATTCAGTATTATTTTCTTTTGTGCATATATTCAGTTTATAATAATTAAATTCATACTACTAAAAGACTATTATTCATAAAACCCCGCACCTCACAACGAATAAATATTTTATTCAAAATACTTGGCGCTGCGATACCGAAGAAACGCTAATTGTCTTACTATTAATGGGTTAATAATTTACAATAACTCCCTTACAATCTAAAATACATAATATAGATATACATACTAGAAACGCAGTCAGATTTATTCTACATACATATATTTAATATTTAATTCTAATATCATACATAGCATATGCACACGCACACATACACACATTCACGAATGCACGCACAAGAAAGAGAGAAAAAGATTAATGCAATTTAAACATATTTATTCAGTTTAGCAACACCAATTCGGAGAGCAGCGCCAAGTATTTTGAATAAAATATTTATTCGTTGTGAGGTGCGGGGTTTTATGAATAATAGTCTTTTAGTAGTATGAATTTAATTATTATAAACTGAATATATGCACAAAAGAAAATAATACTGAATATATAAACGGAACTAAACTAAAATGATATGTTTACGATTTCGCAACTGTAACGTCCGTACTCGTTCGACGCTCAACGTACTCTCCTTTGTGTTCACATGTGTCCGCGCAATAAGAAGGCGGCGCGCTATTTGAATACCGCTTACATCGTATTAAAATATTTATTTGTATAAAAATATATCTGCTTAATATTATTTAATACATTTTTTCTTTGTATAAATAGCCATTGTGATAATTGGCGCAATTTTGGTATATCATTATATTCATATACGACAATGTTTTTAAATGGGATACTTTTTGATGGGATTATATACTTGGCGCTCTTTTTTGTACCTTTTTGTAAAAAGGTAATTTTGTGATATCAACGACGCGGAAACATCTTCGAAAGACATTTCGCATGTAATAAAAGCAACATTACCTGCTGGGCCTTATTACCTGCACTTACCTTACATGCATTCAAAAAAAAAAATTACAAACTTAAACATCAAAGATGTATAAAAATAGTCCTCTTACAAACAAATATGAAATTTATTTTTAAAAATTTTACTCCAGAGAGAAGTTATTAATTTTTGTCCATTTCCCTATACTCATCGAACACTGTGCGTCAGTCGAAAGATACATTAATATACTAACGAAATCTTTTTTCTTTTTTGATTTCAGATAATCTGGTTCCGAATGGCAGTGCTCACCGCAAAACCAAATTTTTAAAAATGCTTCTTGCATGTCGGTTGTTACTTTATTATTATAAACGTAAATATTTTTCTACGAAAAAATTACCAAATGTTCTTTAAATGTTGCTCTTTTAAGCGCAAAAAGTTTTGTAAAAATATACGCTTCCGCTTGTTCAAAAAAAATTCACAAATATTCGCCTCTTTTCGGCCGCCTGACTAGGTATCATAACCCCTTAATTAGCCGAACGTGCGCGTTTCGTGGTAGCCCCCAGTGTTCCAGCAACGAGGAGGATGCGTTTTACATGCGCGACGAGTGATGGCGGCCGGCGCGTGAAGGAGCGCGTCGACGTCGGGGCCCCCATCGAGCCCCAGGGCGAAAGTCGCTAATCTCACCTGCAGAAACCCGGCGAAACGACTACGTAACTTTCCCCATCGGGCCAGGCGTGTCGCAATTTCGATCTACATACGCTTACACGTGTACGGGGGCCGAGATCTGCGCGGCTATCGCCGGATCATCGCGATTCTTCTGGTCACGAACTGTAGCACCCTTTGTCGGTGAACACACGATAACCACTGCTCGCAGTGGGCTGGCGTACACCATAGACTTTAGAAAAGGGTGAACTCGAATTGAATCGACGATATTTGTCCTTACATCGCAAAAGGATATTTTAGGGATTAATATTAAGTAGTAAAACATACGCTTGAAATTGCAGACGTAATAGGGTAGATGCACCATTTGTGACCACTTTAAGGTATTGTACCAGTTTCGGCCTCTTCTTAAAAAATATAATATTTTTCTGCGTAAGCAATAAAGGTAACCTTATATTTCTGGTGGTATACTAAACAAAATAATTATGATGTGAAAATCTCCACATAATAATGATCTGCAAGCAATTGAGAAATAAGATAATTATGCACGTGGCCAAAAACAGTGCAATGGCCACAAACGGTACATCCACCCTAGTCCGTGTTTATTAAACAAATTTGAAACCAGCAAAATGACGACTTAATCACCCTTAATTTCACAACATTAATTTTATATGCCCCAGTACGAAATAAAAAATTAGAGAAAGCGATTCGAGAAAATTCACCCTTATTTACATTTGATTTTTCCAGGGCTGCGCGTAAAGGATGAGTAGAGGAGAGATGAGAGACAGGGAGACTAGTTTTAATTAGGCGTTTAGCGAGCGATTAGTTTTCTGTCGATTGGCCTGAGCTCGACTGACACTCCAGCAGACGTGGCCGCGACGCGCCTCTTCGCGGCATAATCTGCCCGCGAGATTATTATTTACGACAGGCCGATAGAGAAATTACCGCGGTTTCCTAGGTAGAGAGGAGCCGCCCCTGATCGATTTTTCCCGCTCCTGAGCGGAATATATTACAGACGCGCGGCCCGGCTCGCGATAAAGACGAGCTGATTTATCGTTTAACTATTACACCGCTCGGAGGGCCGCCATCTGAAGACTTGCTTAAGCTTGACCGACATACCGTTGATAGGCAGGTTCATTCGATCCTCTATCTTCCGCGGAACACTCTTCCGCGCGGTCTTTACTCCTAATGGACTGGCATCGCGAGCCGGAGCTCCGACGAGTCCGGCAGCCGAGGATCTTCGTTCACCTTCCTCTCCGCGCGATTTTCCTTGGAACAGCGACGGACTCTGCTGTAGCGGGCGAATCAACACTTCCGCGACACAACTTCAAATACAGGCTTCTGTTTCTCTGGGAATACTAATAGATACTTGAAGCACACCCAGGGACACGTGTAAGAAATGTAAGAATATCCTTCACTGCCACTTTGTACACCGAACAATGAAAAAGAGACTTCTGAGAATTTAACTTTCAAACCTTCAAACTCCCAAGATCCATCGAGGCGTGGAAGGTTCGTGAAAACTTTCGAGACCCACCGTGAACCCTTACCCTTCAGATTTACCAGATCGAGAATGATACTCGAGGAGGGTGACGACCTAATCGATCGAAAATTCGCAAGAGCCTCGGTACCAGAGTGCAACCGAGCCACGTTCGAGCGTCGAGGAGTTCGCGTCAGGTACAGCGGTGGTCGACGCAGATCGCGCGGCAAGAAATCGATCGCGATCGAACGGCGTACATGCGCACGAATCGAGATAAATAAAACATCGGGGGACGGGCAAGGTGGCCGCGGGTAACTGCGCACGCAATATCTGAGCTTCGATCGCCGATACGGACAGTCTTTATTTCCGCGATAAGTCATCGCGCCGTCGACGCGTTATAGGACCACTTCGCCGGGCCGATTAACCCGGACTTTAGTGGCCGGTTACTGTCGCGCCGAAAGGGTATCTCTTCCGCGGAATTGCGACAGTGGTTAACAAAGGACGTGTTCCAATCGACCGGTCGACAGGCCGGGAAATTGTCTTCGGCACCCTCCGTGGCGCGCTGAATTCGCAATAAGGTCGCTGGTGGAAGAAACGGAAGACGAGGCGAGGAAACTCGTTCCACGATCGAGGACGAGGCTGGGGCGAGGGAATTGAAGCAAGAGGAACAGATGCTGGGATATATGAAGATACACGCGCGGAGATGGTTCTGCGAGAAATTATGACAGGTGTATCGAAGACTCGTGTCATTAGTAATCGGCGAGGGGTACACGTTTCTTCGGTGTGGGTATACTTTGCGAATGTGCCTCGAGGCGGTGCCAGAAATCTGAAGAAGCCGAGAGCAGTCGGGACGTTATGTTCCGTGTGAATTTCAAGGCTAGGAAAGAGGCTGCTATCGTTAATGGATCTCTGTATTCTACTTATGTTATGACGCGCCTATCGACTGCTTCGATTTTCGGGGGATCTGTGCCTGAGTTATCTACGGACACCTATCTCAACTTTCCAATCGGGCTTCATTAAGACGTAAATCGAGGATGATAGTCGGCGAGAGTAGTCTGAATGCTTTAGTGACGCATAGGAGACAGTTTCTTAATAAGGAATCTGAACAACTTCATATTGGAATAGAATGTTTATCATAGTTGATTGCTTAGAGAATCTTACGAGTACGATGCGCCCTAATTTTAATTGCCCTAATAAATCATTGAAATCTTGAGAATTTTCTTGTTAATGTATTTGTTTCGTATATTTTAAGTGATCTACTCGTTCTACGCAAGTAGCCCTAGTAGCATTTTGGGTTGGCATCAGGGGGCTACAACTCTGTGCACGACTTTACGGCAGCGTTAGTACTGCCATCTGGACTAAGGACCGTTTGTCCTCGAACTAAAATTCAATATGGCCATCCAACATAGTCTGCGAATCCAGTAATAATCTATTAATTGCTGCAACATTTGTTGTAGTTTGATCGCAAACCATACTGAGGATGATAAGTCCTGTTTCTTCGACAGCTTTTACAACAGTTTTGATGTAGTGCATCAACTGATTTGAGGACGTCTTGCATTTTGTGAAATAAAGCAGTCAGAGCAAAACGAACTAACCTAGCTTTTTTCGAAATTGAATTAATAGCAATAACGTTTTCCAATAGGCTCTACTAACCATGTAAAATAGGTAAAAAAATTTTTTTTTAATGTAGGTTCGTCCGTTGTTGCTCTGATTGCCTCAAATAATAAGCAAATGGGAGTTTGCATTTGATACGATACCTTTTAGCATAAACATTAGTGCATGGCCATATTGAATTTTAGTTCGAGGACAAACGGTCCTTAGTCCAGATGGCAGTACTAACGCTGCCGTAAAGTCGTGCACAGAGTTGTAGCCCTCTGGTTGGCATACAGTTGGGCCACGCACATAATATTAGTTGGCCAACAGTCAGATTTGGCACTTTTTTTCAGGCTGGGCCAACAACAGATGGCCAAGATAGGCTTCCCTACTGTTGCCCAACTATTTATACGGACTGTCTGGTCTCGTTTAGGTAAAAGAAAAATTTTGCCGTGAGGAGGAATCGAAAACGGGCTTTCCGATTACGAAGCAGCCGCTGTTCGCAACTACCCAACACACTTCCTTATAAACGCTTTTAATTTCTAGGTACATAAATAGTATTAATTGTTTATAAAAACTGCACACTGACGCGAAATATTCGACAAAATATCATCATTCGACTTATTCCTTAAAATTTCACATTCGTCTTAAGACAGACGACCTCATTACGTGTTTATAAATAAGAAAAGAAAAATCACAACTTGGAATATAATAACAAGTTTTTGGATGTAGCAAATTTTCTGACGTTTGTAAGACAACATTTAATCATCGTTCTAAAGTTCTGGTTAATTAACCAACCATAATAATTGTAGGCCCAACATTGAATATTCGTAGACAAACTGTCGTAACTTTTTGTTAATTAACCAACCATAAATAATTGTAGGCCCAACATTAAATATTCGTAGGCAAACTGTCGTAACTTTTTGTTAATTCACCAACCATAATAATTGTAGGCCCAACATTGAATATTCGTTGGCAAACTGTCGTAACTTTTTTGCCGTGGCCCTATGTTGGGAATTTGTAGGCAAAAACACTAACTATATCCCAACTGATTCCCAACTGTTGGCAACCGTTGGCCAACAAAAATGCTACTAGGGAGGGGATTCAAATGTTCATACGTAGGACGGCAAGTCTTGAAGGAGAGAGGTAATCCTCGAATAACAGGTTCACAGTCTGAATATGCACCTTGAAACATTATGCACGCTAATCTTCTGTCAACTGCGGAGAAAGCTTAATGGAATGTCGTTCATGCTTCGTTATAATCGAAACATGAAATTCTTCCTTTTTAAACGCTTTTGCACTAAATTTTATTTAAAAGTTTGTACAGCTTCGATACTTATCACTTTACTCGTGGAATCAGTCGCATTGCTACAATTTGTAATGAGAATTACTTAAACATAGATTTGTGGCGAGGTCAGGTTAAGGCTAATGAAGCATTAAGAGCAAAAACGGACTAACCTATATTGACAAAAATGAATTTTTCCTATTTTATTTGATTAGTAGAGCCTATTGGAATACATTATTGCTACTAACTCAATTTCGCAAAAAAATGTGGGTTAGTTTTTGCTCTCAATGCCTCAAATGTAAGTTACGTTAAATTAGTTTACGACTGGGTTAGGTTAGGGGAGGTTCGAAATATAAGGTGAAATAAATCTAATCTAATCTAATCTACTTAACGGGGGATTCTCGTCTAACAGCCCCGAGAGTAACTGATATTTAAGATTTTTTTTTAAAACCCTGTTGGTCATATTGGATTAAACTCTTTTGGGATATGAGGAGGCATTCTTTAAACTTGCAGAAAATATTTTTTTTATGTCGATCCTTCTTATTATTTATTAATTATTGTGGTATCTTCTCCACCTCTTCGACAATGTAACTCCTGCTGGCGGGATGTGTAGAACCTATCATAGTTATCTTATAGCGAAAAAAATAGAAGTTTCTTACAGTTAGATAGTTTACGCTGGAATTGGTCCCCTTTAAAGAAGAAAAAAAATTGGGAGAGTTTTAGCGTTTGAAACAGAAAGTAAGTTTTTTCCTTAGACAAATTCTTCATATTATCCTTTACAGAGACGAAAAAAGTATTATAAATAAAAACTGAAATTAACAATTTAGGTCCAGCCCCAGCGTAAATTATTTAATTTAAAAAAAATTGTTTTCTTTTTACAATCAGATGACTGTTACAGGTGTTCCACCTGACGCCAATATCGTCTAAGAGGTTAACACGATTCCACAATAAATAATAATAAGGATCGATATCAAAAAAATTCTACAAATTTAAAGCTGCCTCCTTATAACCCAAAAGATTTTAATGCAATATTAACAATAGTTTTGAAAAAGAAATTCATAAATTTCGGGGGCTGTTAATTAATTGTAAATAAATTTCGGACACGAGAATCCCCTTCTTAAACACAGAAATGACTGCACCAGGTTAAAGAAGCTCATAAAAAAACCCACGTGGTATAAAACATCCAGCATAGATGCACGACTGAGATCCGACAAGTTTCCTAAATCGCACAAAATGGGAAAGGCGCAACTACATTTTACGATCCATTTCATCCGCCGTCATTCCACAATCGCTCAGCTCTTCTAAATTCCGCAGTCTCGCGACACCTCGTTTTCCGCCAACGCGTGCAATTGCCATTTTCGTCGCAGCACAGTTTCGCGGACAGACACCGCTTGGCTTTCCCCTTAAACAGTGCAGGCAACCAGTCGGCGGCATCTGCTCAGGGTTTACTGTTTCGCGCGTTTTGCACCGTGAAAAGGCCCCGCCAGTATCTTTGTCGTCGCATCTCACGCTGGCGAGGCCGTGGCTGCGATCTCATCAACCGCATAATAGGCAGACGTCGGACGAGCTCGACGTGCTCATATTTGACTCCGCGGCCGGCGTTGCGACGCGAAATGGCAATTCCGTTCCCGTGCATTATACAAGAGCGTAAGTGCCATTTCGAGAGCAGGAAACAGGGGCGAGCAAGAGCACCCGTGTCGCGGCACAAAAGGGCCCAGAAGCGGCAATGAGAGCTGAGGTAACTTCAAAGGCATCCTGCTTCTCGCGACATTGGTCGCGTATAACAGAGGAGAAAGAATCGCAGGCACAGAGGGGAGGGTGATTTATGTTTCAGCAATCCTTAGAAATGTTTTAGCAGGGCTTCAGCAATGTTCTAAGCAGCATTTCGCCGCATCATCGTTGGATGTTTTTAAAACATTTTATAACTGATCAAAGGCGATTTTTTCCATAAAAATGTGGAGAAGAAATTGATTCGTGTGTAACTTCCACAATTTTTGTTCAAATTCCTCGGCAATTTTCCACTCTGTAGATATTGGTGTATACAATAATCACCTCAAAGCATTTTGCTTTCAGATGATTGGTTCACCTGAATCGATGTACACCACCTGCAGCGGCGCACCGTGCAGGGCTATCTTCAACGAATAATAACTTCGACAATTTTATACATTCCGACGATTTTATTTTTTGTATTACTCGCAAACGTGCCCAGAATAGATTGCCAAAATCACGACTATAACGATCGTTTGGTGTCAAAGTAATTTAGCATCAATAGGCCACTACCCTCTTAAGGGGACCGTCCAATCAAAACGCTCGAAAAATAGGTGATCTTTAGGATTTGTTTTCAAAAAAGTATACAACTTGCAGTAAATAACTTTATGGTGTTTCTTTATTCGTTCTTCAAGAATATAAAAACTGTTTTTTCTTTTCATTTTCCTATAATGGTTCTAATTTTACGTGGCGCTCAGTGCACTGCTGCACCAAAGGAGGCGTAATATTCTTATAGGTTGTATCAATCACTATCGCACCAGCCTTCAAGAAGGCAAATAAAGCTAAATGGCGATGTTTGGTACACGTTTGAACACAAACATGCGAAAAAGTGAGTAATTCTGCGCCTAAAAATGTTAATAACGAAGAGCTATGACCTTTAAAATTGATGATCAAAGGGTGATGCGATTGCGAATTCAATTACAAAGAAAATGCCACCAAGTTTTTTGGAATCGGTTAATAATTTCTTCTGTTATGCTGTCTACCGTTCGGAAAAATCAATGTTTCGAGAAAAACGCGTTCAAAGTTTTACGCGAGTGCCAAGTGGCCGGGTTTTACCCACGCATTTGCCGCTACTCAAATGCCTATAACTTCGGGAATTTTACGAATTTCAAAAAATCCTCTTAAACGCGTATTCTTAAAAGGTTGAACATTCGAAAAATGAAATAACATAAAAATCGATTTTTAGGTTTAGACAATGAATATTTCGGTAATGCGTCAGCAATGTTTTACCGATGTTTTAGCATTGTTTCAGCAATGCATGCCAGCAATGTACCTACCCCCAGTGCTAAGAATATACGAGCAATTATCCAGCAATGTAGCAGCAGCAGTACACCAGAAATATAACAGCAACGTGCCAAGAATCTTTCCCTAATTATATTCCAGCAATTTTTCAAACCGTTCGTTACTCATCCAGCGCGCATACGCGCGCGTGCGCGTGGGATCGCGAGCCACGCTTCACAATGAACTGCGGGACCAAAACGTGTCGGTATTCTCGTTATGAATTTCAAGATCCAACGTCTCCGGGCACCGGTGGACGAGTGAAAAAAGGAGTGGTCGCGAGCTCCCGACGTCCATCGGCATGCTGTTTTTATTTCAGACCGCGCACGGCGCATCCCGATCGAGGCAGCCTCTCGTCGCACCGAAGACGTCGTTTTATTCGAGAATCTGTTCCGCTAGACGTGGAATCGCTTGATTCACAGCGATCTATCGCGATGGTATATGGATCGCGACTCGATCCGACGAGCCCCGTCGATGTGAACAGACACGCGTAAAGTAAACGTGCACACGAAGAGTTCGCATTTCTTTCGGTGTCTGCCGCGGGTGAATTTCATTTCATTCGAAATTATCGCAATATGTACTATCGTAACTCATATCTTCTACTGCTTATTACACCAGTTTCGAATACGGACCTGAGATCTCATATCGACGATTACTTGACCGCCAGAGCGACGTAAAAGCTAGTTGTTAATTAACGTCACCTCGCCGCCGGATCTTCATCTTTTTATTTCACGCGTACAGGTGTCTGCCATTCCTGACGTACGATTAGCCCGCGTCGATTTTATCGGCGTGTATACCGCGCTTTCAGCTTGTAATTCGATGGACAGAGCGAAACGTAACGAGTCTGCGAGCTTCCCTCTGCTTGACGCGCGAATAAATTCTCAAATAACGCCGAGACTTCTTCGTCCTTTTTGATAAATGACAAGCCAAACCAGGCGAAGTGAGTTTACCGTGCGAAGATCAGCTGTCAAAGAACTACACGAATGAAAGTATTTATTGCGGCATTCTCAAATTTACGTGCCACGCACAATTTTCATAGTAATATGATTGATAAAATGATTCTTATCCAACATATTTTGGCCAAGACAGCGAGCTACACACCTGTGCAATAAATATTTCACGGTAATGTCTTCGTAGTGCTTTTAATCAATAAATATTTCCAGTACTTATAAGTATACATTTCAGTATTTATCACGATAGGTGGTCCCCAAAACTGCGAATGGTTGGAACTGAATTTTCTTTGCAGAAGATGCATCAAATGAATGTTCATTGTAAGGCTACTGTAGAATATTAAAAATTTGTTGCCTCATCGTAGCTATTTCATAAAGTGGTAAGGTGGTGCCAAAATCTTGGTCGGGATGTAATTTTTTCCTAAGCAAAGACGAGGAAAAATGGCAACTAAAGTTTGTTAAAATATGGAATCTTTTATTTCGATGCGTATAAGGAAATGGACAAAAATTAATAACTTCTCTCTGGAGTGAAATTTTTGAAAATAAATTTCATATTTGTTTGTAAAAGGACTTTTTTAAACATCTTTGATGTTACAAGGTTTTTAAAATTTGTTTTAATGTGTGTATAGTAAGTGCGGGTAATAATGCTCAGCAGGTAATATTGCTTTTATTACATATGATATGTCATTCGAAGGTATTTCCGCGTCGTTGCTAGAACATGTACCGGTTGTAAATTCAACAACTCTTTCCCTCTCAACTTTCATTGCACGAATTATAACAATTACGTTGTTTTTCTGGAGTTATGTTGGGAATCCTCATCACCCAATTACTGTACAACTACAAGTATGCACATATAAGTACATATGTTGGTACATATACAGAAAATCGGTGATTTCGTAAAGTACACGTTTAACATATAACCTCGAGAATAAGGACGTGACAAACCAAATAGGGAAGAGCTTCAAAACATTTATCTTATTATTTGTTGTTTTCCTATATTATACAAAATATCACTGTTTATAGTTTAATGTTCATAGATTTCTATAAAAAAAGTTTTCAAAAGTATGTACAATTTTTTTTTTTAAACAAAAGATGCTAATACATTGTAAATACAAAGTTTGAGAACAGATGAATGTGTAGACTAATCGTCTTATCGCTTAAGGGGAGGTTCCGGTCTAAAAGTCGATTTTTTTATTTCGTTTTTCGATTGTTCAACCTTTCAGGAATACGTGTTTAAAAGGTTTTGTTGAAATTCGTAAAATTCCCGAAGTTATAGGCATTTGAGTAGCGGCAAATGCATGGGCGCAACAACCGGCCACTCGGCGCTCAGGTAAAACTTTAAACGCGTTTTTCTCGAAACAGTTTTCTCAAAACGGTGGGACCTGTATCTCCAAAAGTTATTATCCGATTCGACTGAAACTTTTTTTATTTTGAAGAATATACTTCTGGCTAGGGGGGGAGCCAGAAAAAATACAAAATAGTGAAAATTTATGATTTTTAAAGGCGTTGAAAGGACGAAAAATATAGGGAAAAAGTGGTTTCACACTTCAAGTGTTGTTATTCTCACAAAAAATATCATTTTTGTAATTTTGTCTGGTTTTCCCCCTAGCCAGAAGTATATTCTTTAAAATAAAAAAAGTTTCAGTCGAATCGGATAATAACTTTTGGAGATACAGGTCCGATTTGGATGATTTTTTGACGCCTTGACTTTAACGACTCCCCAGTGCCGTCTGCAATGATTAATTAAAAAACAAAAAATATATTTCTATAATTTAAGACATCCTCAATGCAATGCAAAAAGTCCCATTAAGTTATATGTAGTAGTTTTCCTTTAATTAATTCCTAAAGATCACCTATTTTGGGGGGCTCTAGACCGGAACCTCCCCTTAACGGAACGCACAAGTAGACCCTACGCTACACGGCGGGCGCAGCACGGGCCTGAGCAGCGAACTGTTTAGGGAAAATTCGGGCAGCTGAAATTGACGGTAATATAAAGTTTAATGTTTCCCAAATTAATATACAAAACATCACGGAGGTACTTTTTGATACTTTTTTTAAAAGTCCCCCTGAAGTTGATAAACATTTAACATACAAAATTCGTACAAATTGTTTGTATTGTAAAACACCGGTATGACAGTATTAAACACAACTTATAAAAATCAAATGAAAAACATAAACATTCCGCCAATGGCACGTGTTTGAAAAAATGCACCGAGATTTGGAATAAATTTCTAGTGCCATTTTTTACAACAAATTGGTAAATTCAGCAAAAGTTATAGGGTAGTATTAAAACCTACGTTCCTTTATTAACATTTTAAGATACAAGAATAGGTGGATCGAACACTTCAGATCCTAGACTTTTGTACATTACATCGAACACCGTCATCTTAGGGAAGACGTCCAGCACAGTCGAGCTTCCAAGATCTCCCTGTACGCCAAACAAATCGTAATTATGGTATCTAATGAATCGATCTTACAAATGAGCATTCCCAGGCGAACTCAATCAATTCGAATTATGCCAACCGGCTCGACAAACATGCCCTGACGTATTACATTATCTGAATAATTTGCTCCGCGTTCGCGGCACACTCGCGCTAATAAATCTAATTATCGCGAGGAAACGATCGTCTCGGTTACGTCTTGTCTCGTATGCAAACGAGTTGCGGGCCTCTCTCATACACGTCGAGACGAACACCGCGCTACCTTCCAACGCGCTGTCCGCAGTCTATCGAATCAACAAACCGGATAATTTACCGAGCGTGACACGCTTAGAAAGTCCGCGGCGATGTTTCGGCGGGTATCGCGATACGAAACACAACTTTCCTTCGGTGCCTTTGAGATCCAGAAATCAACTGCCGCTTCTCGAGTTCTCCGCCCGGCCCCCAAGAAGAACCGGAACGCACCGGCGCGTCCCCGGGAATTATCAACGCGATAACGCGCGCTCCCTATTAGAAACGCATTCGCGAGAGTTAAGAAGCCTTTCTAAGGCTATCTGGCCAGAAGAATAATCCAGTTGCAGCGCGGCTGTCAAAGAAACTAATGCGCGACAACGCCAACAATACGGAGATATAAGGGTGCAATTAACCCCGCCGTCCCGTGTCCAATCTTCGATTACGATTGCGCCGTGGTTTCTCCAGGTTTTTATAGGAACGGCCCCGGAGCCGGTGCACCGGCTCTTATCCGGCGTTGCATCGAGCCTCGTCGCGGATGCACAATAGGCGACCGACGATGCACGAAGATCGCAGCAACGATGCTCCACATAAAGAGTGATCGATCCCTCGATGGCGGGCCGCTCTTGGGAAACGCGAACTCCGCGGGCGAGGAACAACGCCGCGCGCGGCCATTTGAAACGCCTGCAATTTCCACCGGAGCATTCACGGCGCACAATACTTCGGGGGAAATGCACATAAAGCTGCCTAACTGCGGGCCATTGTATGCGTCAAGTTAACGGCCGGACAATAGAAACAGCTTGGAATCCGTAATTGAAAGGAGGGAATAGAAAGTGTTCCGTCCAGATCTACATCTCGGCTTATCCTGCATCTGGCTTTGCATATTCAAGCGGGCTGGATCCAGGGTGCTTTGATACTGGTAATTGAACGGTAATTTGTTCGTCGCTGAGTGAAGCTAATATTCGCGAGCGAAGGGGAATTGTGTATTGGGCTTCAGTCGAAGCAGAAACGGGAGACTTTGGATTATCAGTTTGAAATTAGTAGGAATCCGCGTCAACGTCTTTCATTGAACATTGGTTGAGGCATGCATGTCGAGGCAGATGTCGATGCCCGAATGACCCATTTTTAGCGCGAGGCCTTTGCACTTTCTCCTAATTAAAACGTTCGTATCCTTCGCGCCGCTCGATCGACGAAAACCGAAAGCGTGACAGTTCTACGGCGGATTTGCGCTAACGGATTCGCCCTCTGCGTCATTAATACACTTTGCCTTCTCGTTTCTCTTGGACTAATTCCAGATGCCTTACCTTCTCTTACGATACTCTTCGAACGTAATAAAATCACACTCTATCTCTGTCGTATATCCAACTTTATAATACCGTAAACTGGGGTGACTTTGCTCGCGCCGGGGTGACATTGCCCACTTCTCGGAAAAACTTTATTTTATTTCATTGTGAAGTAGTTAGAACATCCCCACAAAAAACTTCAAAAAAGTAAAAAAATTACGCCAAATACATGAATTCAAATAAATCACAAAAAATAGAAGATAATAATAACCACAAAATTTAAAAAAGATGTGAAATTAAAATCAGCTGCAAGTACATAAAGGTGCTTTCCAACTGCGCTTAAGATGACACAACTACATATACACAGCTAAAATGCTGTGTTCATACATTCCATTACCCACACAGCACCATAACATTGTAGCAACGTCTGCAATGACGCGGTGCAAGATTGCAATGTTGCACCAAAATATTGTAGAGACGTTGCAGGTTCAATCCTATGTCCGCCTTCGCAATATTGCAGGTGTGTATTTTTGCAAAGTTGCGGCAACATTACAAATATGTAGTCCTGCAACGGGCCGGCAAAGATTCTGCAACGAAACGGCAGAATTCTGGCAATGATCCCGCAACTCTTCCACAATATTCTGGTGCGAGATTCCAATGTTGCACCGCATCATTGCAGAGAAGTTGCAGGAGCGTTGCCACTCCAATATTTCTGCAATATTGTACGGTAATGTGCGTGCAATTTTGCTGGGGCGTTGCCAGTGGAACATTGCACATCGATGTGCGCGCAATATTGTAGAAATATTGTAGGCTCGTTGCCAATGGAACATTGCACGGCAACGAACTTGAAATATTGCTGCAATATTGTACGATCGTTGCCAACGGAACATTGCACGGCAACGAACTTGCAATATTGCAGGATCGTTGGCACACCAATAATGCACAACAATATTGCAGCATCGTTCCTGCAATATTGCAATGCAACCTGCAACAACACAATATTGCAATGCAACCTGCAACAACACAATATTGCAGCAACGTTCCTGCAATACTGCTGCAACGAAGTGTGCTGTATGGGTACCCACATCGTGAACATTTTAATAATGTGAAGATAAAATGTAACATCTAGACATTTGCCTAGATGTCCGCGGCCTGCAAGTCAAATACTTGGCGTGGCCAGGCAAGGTATTCTCAGATCATCAATACACATACCTTCCCTCTCGCAGGCTTTCACATAATTTGTCAATTTGAAACTCTAACAATATCAGTACATTTTCATTATATTGCGTTTTAAACTAATTCTAAGATCATTCATCGACACCGATACCTTTCCTCTCACAAGCTTTCAGATAATTTGTTAATTTAACACTCTGCCAATATATGAATATACTGTCATTATTTTGCGTTTTTAAATAATTCTTATTCATCGACACCTTGACCTTGCCTGGCCATGCCAAGTATTTGACTTCCAGGCCGCGGACATCTAGGCAAATGTCTAGATGTTACATTTTATCTTCACATTATTAAAATGTTCACGATATGGGTAATGGAATGTATGAACACAGCATTTTAGCTGTGTATATGTAGTTGTGTCATCTTAAGCGCAGTTGGAAAGCACCTTTATGTACTTGCAGCTCATTTGGATTTCACATATTTTTTTAATTTTGTGATTATTATTATCTTCTATTTGTTGTGATTTATTTGATTTCATGTACTTGGCGTATTTTTTTTACTTTTTATGTTGACGAAAATTTTGACTGGAGAAGGAGAATCAGAAGAAAAATCTTACCGTTTCTGACAGATCCATGAGACGATATTACGATATCTCTGTCATGCGTGGACCGATTTTTTGAATTTGGTCTTATTCGAAAGCCTATATGCGGTTTACATAAGAAAAGTGCCTTCAAATTTAGGAAATATTGCAGGCGTGATGAGATATTTAATGAAAAAAGTGTCAGGTTAGGTTGGAATAGCTCTGCGACGAGTAAATGATAGCGGTAGCGACACAGTCGATATACAGGGTGTCTTTCATGTACTTGGCGTCGAGACGCTACCGCGTCTCTAGATATAGTGTTCTGTAATCGATAGCAATAATTTCTCCAAGGTCAAACGAAAAAAAAACAATAGCGAATTCAATCATATGGTAATTCTTCAGTCAGAGTAAAAAATTACACAAACAAAATGTGTTCTCCAAGTGAATTTTGTGATCTCCGAACTTTGTGCTGTTGAAAGAAAATAAACCTTAAAATCTCGTACAAAATTGTTACGCAATGCTAAATATTTGGTATGATACACATATTTTATATTATTTTTGTCGGAGATGCCGAGAGTTTATAAACCTAAGCTTGGATGAAAAATTAGAGCTGGCGTTAAAAGCAATGGCGGAAGACGGTTTGTCGGCTAGAAAAGCCGCCGAAATTTATAATTTTCCCCGGAAAACCCTCGACAATAAGTTCAGGGGTTTATTCGTCAAAAAATGGGGGCACAGACATGTCTTTCGGCGTCGGAGGAAGC
Organism: Andrena haemorrhoa; assembly: GCA_910592295.1. NCBI lineage: Eukaryota > Metazoa > Arthropoda > Insecta > Hymenoptera > Andrenidae > Andrena > Andrena haemorrhoa. Next base: position 21,054,417 of record OU342943.1, read on the forward strand.
CAAAATTCTCCAGCATATTGTAACCTGCGCTGAATGGGAGATGCCGCTTTGCGCCATAGATTTTCGTTTAATAGTTAAAAACCGTTTGGGCAGGGCCGGGAAAAATATTGTTAAATTCGTTAAAGATACACCCGGCCACGACTGGTACATGGGATTCATGCGGAGACACAAAACGGAACTGACCGAAAGAAGGTGTCAAAATATTTCTCGCGCGAGAGCGGCTGTTGGTGTCGAGACGGTTGTAAAATATTTTGACCACTTAGAGAAAACGTTGGAAGGCGTCCTGAAAGCGAACATACTTTATTAAGTTATTACGCGGGACGAATCTTAGCGACGACCCGGGAACGAAACAAGCGTGTTTTCGATTTTTTAAATAAATTTTTTTTAAAAACATATGTTTTCATACTACTAGTCTTGTGTATCCATTAGAATAAGAACGATTGCTCAATCATAACTCAATAATGAGTTTTAGGCATGTCTTCACTGAAAAATATGACGTGGACAAAGACACCCCAACTGAGCGGGTAACTTTGCCCACCATGTTTTTGGTATTTTAAAAGCGTACGTTTAAGTAAACCATTTTTTTAAAAGCCTCTTTAAATCTACACGCCATCTATCGTATAATAGTATTTCTAAAAAAAAATTGAATGCACTAGGAGTGCTAAAAAAGTTATTTGAAGTTCAAAAGTGGGAAAAGTCACCCCAGTGTACGGTACCCCTAGGTGACAATCTTCGAATTCAATAGCAAAGGAAGGAAAGCAAGTAACGCCTAAAAGTCTCTTTGCCTATGTAGCTACTTAACGCACAGTGTGATTCAATTTTGAAGTGGAAAAAGTCCAACTGTAACACGTTCGTGGACCGGTAGGATAATTGATACAAGAATTCCAGAAAAAAGCGACCCGTTTCAAATGCAGCTTCATTGCTGCTCGCAACACATCCTAGTCGACTTGCTTCTTTACATCCCCATTACGCGGATAGCAGGTACCTACCGGCGGCTAGTATCGAAACCGCGAGACTCCTGCTATTTTCGAATGCTTGGGGAGTGTAGTTAAATCCCGGCGCGTGTCATTGGTCCTTATCAGCTTGCGTACGCAGGCTGCAACTGCTGGCAACTGCCGCGATACGCTCGGGACCTGGCGTTGCGTATGTACGACGATGCGACGAGCGAGCGCATCGGATCGCGATACAGTGCGCGCTGCACCCGCAGAGTGGGAGAAGCGCACCAGTCAAACTGGTATCATTGTTCCAGGCGTGCGCTAACGCACACGCACGCGCGCAACTGCACCGATGCGCCGCGCAGCCGTACGCAAATAGTCCGAGTTCGGACCTTCCTGCCACCGCGGTCTTGGATGCTGTTTCTTTGGAGGCTCTAGAAGGTACGCTGCATGGCGTTTATCATGTTAATGAATAGGGAATATAATGAAGGGAATTTTGTGGTATCTTTTTTTTTTAATTTTAAGAGTGGAATATAAATTTTTGTGTAGATATTTATGTTACAGTTGGCTGGGATTGAAAGTTGTTTCGTGGGAGGTGTAAAGTAATTTTTGGCAATTTAATGAATGTCGCAGAGGAAAATTTGTGTATCCTTTTTTTTAATTTGATGAGTGTAATAGAAATTTCTGTGTAAGTATTTGGTATGTTTCACTTGGGGCACCTTTGGAAGATTCTGTTTCAAAGTTGTTTCACGAAGTTTAATGAATTTAATGAATTTTAAGAGAATAATGGAAATTTCTGTGTAAGTATTTATGTTTCACTATGTTTCGGATTGAAAGTTGTTTCTTGAGAGCTGCAAAGTAATTTTTGGTAATTATATATTTCCCATTGGGATGAAATTTTGTTGTGATGAGTAGGGGAAAGCGAAGTAATTCCGGCCAGCGGGTAATTCCGGCCACTTCTATTTCTTTAAATAAAACCACCTGTTAATGATGCGGCGAGCTAATATTCATGGTTTCCATGATGATAGCAGTCTTTTGTTCCAAACAAATCCGGGAGTGTTCATTTCGCACCGTAATCTTATAACAGTGGTCGATTGTTAAGGGAGGTTTCTGCCTTGTTGAGCTAAAAAATGTTCGATTTTTCACAAATTTTTTGTGCGAAAAGTATTAAATACAGAATGTTGATATTTGGTATGTTGACTAAGCGGTCTTTATTGAACATAAAAATATTTTTTAAAGTTTGACAGAACATGGTAGTGGGAGTGGGATGAGCCACGTATGTCGGTGCGCGCGCGATGCCATTCTTCGCTTGCGGAAGTCGTAAGTCCGGGACAGGTGATCTGAAGTAAAAAAATGAAACATATTTTTTCTTTGTACAATATTGTGTATAAGTTGAAGTAGAATTATCAAAAAATATTCAAACGTTTTTATTTAATGAACAAAAACTGCAAAAATTGTTGGTAAAAAAACAAACTTCCCTGTGATCGCTCACTATTGTCTTATTTTCCAATTTTTCTTCTTGATTCTAGTTCAACTTATACACAATATTGTACAAAGTAAAAATATGTTTCATGTTTTTGCTTCAGATCACCTGTCCGGGCCTTACGACTTCCACAAGCGAAGAATGTCATCGCCCGCGCACCGACATACGTGGCTCATCCCACTCCCACTACCATGTTTTGTCAAACTTTAAAAAATATTTTTATGTTCAATAAAGACCGCTTAGTCAACATACCAAATATCAACATTCTATATTTAATACTTTTCGCACAAAAAATTGGTGAAAAATCGAACGTTTTTTGGCTCAACAAGGCAGAAACCTCCCTTAAGGGGTTACGCCACCCTGAGACGCACAAAATTAGACGATTTTTTATTACAGATACTATGAGGTGGCAAATGATTTCTTTACTTCTTATGCGTAGAGCATGTATTAGTGCATACATTATATAAATACTATACAAATGAATTAAAAAATGGGTGAGTTATTTGTTGTCACGCGAAGCTCCTCCGCGCTAGCGGTGTATCAAATATCTGGAACGCTATTTGTCCGATTTATTTCAAACTTGGTACACATATTCTTAATGCTATTATCTAAAATGTAGCATATCATTTTTTTTGTGCGATGACTCATTCGTGTGTAATAAATGTTTTTAAGTTCGCCTTGTTAGGTGAAAAATTTCACCTTGCTGTCATTTGTACAATAAATTTTTTCTTTTTAAAACCATACGCTACATTTTAGATAATACCATTAAGAATATGTGTGCCAAGTTTGGAATAAATCGGACAAATAGTTTTGGAGATATTTGATACACCACACATGTGGAGGAGCTGCGCGAGACAACAAATAACTCGGCCATCATTTAATATTTTTCTATAGTATTTATGCATTATATGCACTAATAGATGCTCCTCACATAAGAAGTAAATAAATAATGTTCAACCTCATAGTATCTGTAAAAAAAATTCGTCTAGTTTAGTGCGTCTCAGGGTGGCGTAACCCCTTAAGCAAGGTAAGTTGGTACATGGAATAGATATGAATTATTAATATTAATCTCATTAAATAGAGGAATGTTTCTACTTTCAAACACACATTTGGTTTTTGGTGATATGTAAATTCAATTCAGTGTGTTACTTCAACTATATCTGAACATGAGGTGTGGGGAAATACCAGCCAAGAGCGAGAGGTAATTCCAGCCAGCTTTTAACATTGTTTTTTTCTGGCGTAGATGTCACCTACATATAAACGAATTTCGAAGAAGTAGTTTATATTTACATTACATTTAGGCCCGGTGCAGAATATACTTGTGAGATATGTACCAATTAATTTTAAAATAAAAAATAATACAATTTTTTATTAATTTAACAGTTTTCCTATCTCTTTTATAAAGAAAAATGATTATTTTTTAAATGACTATTTTTGTGTTATTGCAATATAAAAAAACTAACAAATGTGTAACTTGTTCAAATTTGATAGCATTTACTGCTTATGTGGCCGGAATTACCCCGCTTTCCCCTAAGTAACGAAATTATAAAACTTGATATAAAAAATTACAAACTCGAACTCTGCATTGCAATGTAAACGGCCCGTGGTTTTAGAAATATTCGTTTTTTGAAATCAACGTTGTGCTATCTAAATAGCTGCGCTTATCATGTCCAGATAAATATAATTCTACCGCGAGCGTAGGCTTGAGGATGTAATGACCACTTCGCCAGAATTTCATGTTGATTAAGACGCAGATCTTTACTTTGATCAAATTTCTGTGGCTCCTAAATACCACGCCGCCTCGTTAACGCGACTTGTTTCGCAATAAACGGGCGCCGCGGAAATTTTCAAGTGGTAGGTATCCCCCTCGACGAAAAAGCAGCTACGCCGCGAGATGAAAAGAACCGAGATATAACGAGGCGGTAAACCAGTCCCCGATAGAGTGTTAAAGTTCACTTTAAATAAATGGATGCTAGTTAAAATATATTAGTACAGGTGTTGCAACGCGAGCCAAGGAAATAAATCTCAGCTACTCCGCGCATGTAATGGTCACGGACTTAATAAAACACACATGTTTAATCTTTTCGCATTTCCGCTTCGAGTACAACTTACTCCGAGGCCCTCCGCAATGGTACGATCCAGTATTTGTACGAATCAGTCCATGATTCTGCTTCAAATTCATAATCAAAGAAGCTGATCCCTTATTTGCCAATACAGAAGTGTAATTCCGAGAATTTCGATTAACTTTTTAATTAAAGGACACCACCAACTTCGTGAACATCTCAATCCCAATGCCCTCGATAGACCATCGGATGCCATTTCGGCCCGATTGGTTGATGGGCAATAAACTTTTATTCGAACATAAAACGACCCAGCCGATGAAACATTCGAATTCCTTTGTACACGCGTGTATTCGAAATTGAAACGATACAAATTTTATAGATCCTTAACGTCCCAATTATACGTGCCATTTTAAGGACAATCAATGAACTCCTTACATAGGCTAGGTAAATTGTAGTAACAAAGTAAAATATCATTTGAACGCATGACGAGAATTAGCTATGTCTAAAATTTTTCACACGTCGCTTCAAGCTGGGCTTCACGTACTTATCTATGTGACAGATAAAATTTTGAAATTGACATGGTAAAAAGTGTGCACGGTATGACTCGTGGCAGTAGGGAAGATCGGAAGGATACTTTCTAAAGCAACAATTAAAAACGTCGAGCTGTTTGCAGCACGCGAAGGCTGCATCGTAAATCCCCGATTTCGACACGATCGCGCGAGCGCAAAACCGTCGAGGCCTATTATATCACGCGCCAAGTGCAAAAGTGAAAGCCCGTCAAACTCATAACCGAGAACATTTTCACCTCTCGCCGCGTAATCTTCGCGTGTTATCAGAGCCCTGCGTGACGAAAAGAGAGAGACTAGGCTACGATGCACGGTGGAACGTGAAACAATATATCAGCGGCCGCGTGATTAGTTAATAACAGAGCATTCGTTATGAACGATCGGGAACGGCGGTCGGCAATTAGACCTTTAGATCGCCACTTTCGCGATAGGCACACTCGAAACAGAATCACGAGTGGAAAAATCCTTGGGCTCTCTGGATAATGCTGTTGAGGTCTGACGACCACTTAAGGCACGCTCACACGTGCCTAATTAAGTGACGAGGAATATTCTTCGAGTGCTTGTCCTAGGCTACACTTTTACGCGCGTAATGCGCTGTGCGGGATACACTACGGAGTTGAAAATAGGTTTAGGAAGCTGGAATTAAGATAATAAATTTACCATTATAATTCGGAAGCTGGAATTGAGATTAGAAATTTAGAATTAAGATTAGGAAGGTGGAATTAAGATTGGAGACGCAGAATTGAGATTAGGGAGTTGGAATTTAGATTGGAATTTCAGAATTAAGACTAGGAAGGTAGAATTGTGATTAGAATTTCAGAATTAAGACTAGGAAGGTAGAATTGAGATTAGAATTTTAGAATTATGATTATAACTTTGGATTTGAGATTAGAATTTCAGAATTAGATTATGAAGTTAGAATTGAGATTAGAATTTCAGAATTAGATTATGGAAGTTAGAATTGAGATTGGAATTTCAGAATTAAGATTAGGAGGTTGGAATTGAGATTAGAATTTCAAAATTAGATTATGAAGTTAGAATTGAGATTAGAATTTCAGAATTAAGACTAGGAACGTAGAATTGAGATTAGAATTTTAGAATTAAGATTATGAAGTTTGAATTGAGATTAGAATTTCAGAATTAAGATTAGGAAGTTGGAATTAAGATTAGAATTTCAGAATTAAGATTAGGAAGATCGAATTAAGATTCGAAATCTGAAATTAATAACTTTCCAAGTCAGAACTATTAAACAAGGATCACTTTTAAAAAAGCAACACGTATTATCAGGATATCTGAGTTACATTCCATTGTGTGGATGTGCAGATCCAACTGGGTTTTCCGCTATACGTTGTACATATGTGGAAGCGCGGCTTTAGACCGTCCCGTAATAGCCACTGGCCTACCACTACGTTTCCAGGATTATTCGTCTTATCTCTGTTGTATAATTACGGAGAAAGTACCAGAAGATGGGTTCGGGCCGTTTTACTGCCAGGAAAGCAGCACGTCCCGTGGACGCGGATTCGAACCCTAGCTGGATTGCGCAAACCTGCTGTACGACAATTTTATGGAGTGGCAGATTGATGACTGTACTACACACTCCACGCTAAATGTGAGAAAATATGTTTCTCTATTCGAGTGAAGGAAGTTGGAAGTCTATTTGTCCGTCCGTCGACACCAGCTCAAGATGGATCGGTCGAATTACGTATAATTGAATTCAATTCTTATGTAACCGTATATTTCATCAGTTTTTTTGACGATACAGTGGAGGAGAAAGCAACCCTTTGTTCCTTGCTACGTTACTTTTAATTTCGGAATTAAAATGCTAGAATAGAATATCGGTTGCCAGAGACTATCAAAAGGAGTATACTTCTGGGCACCAATATGCGAATTTATATTAGAATCCCTGATTATAGCTCCATTGCTATCATGGCTGTTCAAAGTGGAGCAAATTTTATAGCAATTCAGGAACTACGAATCTTCGAACAAGTAAAGACTACTTTTCATAGAAACGACTCCTGAAATTATACATCTGCGTACAATTTGGCCTCAGCCCTAATTATAATTTGAATTCATAAATTTCTCGGAGCCAGCATTTAATAACGCTGCAAGAAGCATCAGACACCGCGGATATTGGACGTAATAAATGAGGTTGGATTTAGTTTTTACATTTGGGGGATTAAACAGGAGCCAGCGAAATATTGCCAGCCGAGCAAATAAACGAGATATCATGGCCAGAAATATGGGATTGGACTCACGTCGTTCGCTAAATTAAATCTCACTCGACACGCAAAAACATCTCGGGTCCGTGTCACCATTCGTTTTGGTCCCATTTGCGGACCTTAGGGACCCCGAGGCAGGCGCATCAATCTGCGAAGAATCTTACCTGTTCCAAGATCTCTAATACTCGGTTACCCTTTCACAATGGCGTAGAACACAATGGCTGATTGTAAAACGACACCACTCCAGTTGAAAGCAATCCCGAATAAAATTATCCAGTAGTCTAACCCCCTTCAATTACACGTGATTAACTACTTGCAATTTCTGAGGGCATCCAGACGCACCTATTGCCCCAAACAATGCGGAAATTTAAACATTGCTCCAAAGACTGCAGAAATATTTAAATCCATGTGAATCACAGATCTTCAAATAAAAGATACAAAAATATTTCAACTCAACTGCCAATTTCACACTTCAAGTTCCCTGCATCAAAGCTATCACACCTCACTGTATCAACCCTCCAGAACTCAAGACTCCTATTTTATGCATCAGAATTCTACAGCATCTTCGAATCGCTCCCAATAACCAAGCTCCTTTCAATAAAGAATATTCAAACCCTTTCGAGAACGCGAGATAATCGCCGCTTGGTCCAAAGAGCTACTAAAAGGAACCCAACAGAAGCATCCCAACGGGCGAAGTTAGAAAAAATGAGCAACGGCAGCGACGGACGCCTATGCTCCTCTAAAAAGCTATTTTCAGGCCTCTCATAATTACAGACCTGGCATCGGACAAAATATAATGCACGGGCGAGGAACGTGCGCCAAATTCCTCCGGGCAGAATCTTTCAAAAACGCGCGAGCCGTAAATGCGCGCGTATAAATCTCGTCCAGAAAGGAAGAAGAATCGGCGGAGGCATGCAAAGGTATAGGGACAAGGCTACAACGAAACCTCGAAAGCACGGGCGCTGGGCACTACGAGTTTATCGAGAGTGGCCACTCTCGGCGTGTGCGTGGAAATTTATCGGATTTATCCAGTGGCCGGTCGGATCTTAGGCCCACTTCGAGCTACGACGATACTTGGAAAGAGTTACGGGGGCTGGACGAACGGGGGGAAGCTTATGGAACATATTAGGTGACATGGGTCCGGGGCTCGCCCCTAGATCACATCAGCCTACACCTTTTTCAGGCTTCCAAAGATTCTCCCCGCTATTATATTACGCTATTAGTGGCTGCGATAAATCGTGGGATCGCTCCCTTTGTAACGATAAGCCTCGGCTTTTGTAATCGTGGCGCAATTAGGAGAGGTGGCTCGAATTTTTAGAGGAATTTCAGTCTCTTTTTTTTCTTATTGACTTGGATTGCGCGGGCGTATGAATCGAATGTCGAGGGAATTGTGAATCGAAGCTGGGAGTTTTGTGAGGAAGGAAACGTTGGTCTAAGTAATTTCGAAAATGTGGAGTGCTATGGAGGTACCATTGTGTGCAGTGAAAGTAGATAGGAAGGCAGAAGGTAGGAAGGAATTGAGGCATTTGATGGGAAAAGGGCACATAGGCTTATGTACCCTTTTTCCTTAAGGGGGAACACCACTATGAAAGTTGAAAAAATTTCGATTTTTTTTTCTTCACTTTCTTAATGTTTAACTCTTCAAAAATACTCTCTGAAGATTTCAAGTTGATATTCGAAGAATTGACGAAGATACAGTGCATTTTGTGAGACGCGTCACGATGCCGTTCCATTACAAGTCAAACTTTAAACGCGATTTTCTCGAAACGACATTTTTCTAACTGATCGAATCAATAGCTCTGTCAATTTTTATCCGATCGACTTGAAATTTCGACAGGATCTTTAAAACAAGAGTATCTTCAGTTGTACGTACCGATTTTTTGATCGAAAACATATTTTTTTAAATACGCTCGAAAAACTATCCATTTTTTTGCAGATGTTCGAAACTTTTTCTTCCCAAGCGCGCCATTTTTACAAAAATAATTTTTGTTAAAAATCGGTACGTACAACGGAAACTACACTCATACCGATTATATTAAAAAAAATTTTGATTTCAGAGTTGCCGTTCCAAAGATATCGTTTCGATAAGCGACCTATGTTTTCTTGTGAGGGGTGTAGGAGATTAACTGTATATGGAAACCTATGCATGTTCTTCTATTACTTTTTTTTTATAGTCTCTTAAGACATTGTACTAAAGATAGGTAATAACAATTGTATAATAAAACTGTAAGTTATTCCTTAAAAAAATCTTAAAAATGGGCTCATTTTTCCGGCCGTCACAGTGGTGTTCCCCCTTAAATCGTTTAAATCATCGACTCACCGATTGAAACACAACTTTGTGGGTTTTTAGAGTGACTCAAAACAAGAACAACGGTGTGTTTCATTTGGGCCCTATCGCCCTTTAAGGGGGTTAAAACTAACCTCAAAGTCAAATTGGCATTTCCACTTTTTCGCATATAACTCTCAAAGTACATCAGACAGAATGAAATGTTTCAAACAAAAGTTTAATGGTGCATTGTGCACTGCAAACTTGCATTAACACAATTTTGAAAAAAGTTTCTTTTTTTTAGGTATATTTTTTTAAAACTCTTTTCAAAATTTGGTTAACGCAAGTTTGCAGTGCTCATTGCACCATTATACTTTTGTTTGAAACATTTTTTTCTGTATGTTGTACTTTGAGAGTTATACACGAAAAAGTGGAAGTGCCAATTTGACTTTGAGGTTAGTTTTCACCCCCTTGAAGGGCGATAGGGCCCAAATGAAACACACCGTTGTTCTTGTTTTGAGTCACTCTAAAAACCCACAAAGTTGCGTTCCGATCGGTGAGTCCGGGTTCGCGGTGTTCCCTTGTAAGGACATTACTTCTCTCGCGTTTAGATTAGCTGTATGCTGTTTTGTTATACATACATATAGCGTGATCGACACGCAGCCACATAGTCGCTGAGCAGTCGCGCGGTCGCGCTGTCGTGCAATAAGTACCTACTTTTGTTTCATAGAGGATTTTGTGCAAGTGAGTAAATATGGAAAGTGAAGCGAGTATCGAATCCGCAAGGAACGAAGCTAATTTAGGAAAGAAAAAATTGATTTGTATGATAGTTTGCTGTAAACAATCGAAGAACTAATATTTACTCAAAACATTACATTTTTTGTTTATTTTTGTGCTTCATTTTGGGTTTTTAATTTGAAGAATGTATAAAAAGTGTGATAACTAAGTATGTAAACAGAATTATATTTAAATAACAAAGCAAAGAGGTAATTTTGTTACGAATTTACCACATTTACGGAAAAAGGGCACATAAACCACTTGCTTGAAAATTATAAATAAAGACGTATATCATTTTCACACCATGATTACTGTTTTCAGAACGTTTGAAGGTTACGGTAACTACATCCTTACAAAAATTGGATTTAATTGCATTACTTTTTATTAAGTTTTACTATACTGAAAACTTTGAAATCGATTTTCTTTAAATGGCATTTTGACGTATGTGCCCTTTTTCCATCAAATGCCTTAATTACAGTGGCGGACGAAAGAAAGTTTATAACCTTTAAAATCGCATAACTGTTTTAGAATTGGTCCAAACGACACGAGTTGCTTTTTTTAGAAGCTAGAAGGATTAGTTTGCTAAGTGATGTGTTTCGTCGTTTTGAAAAAAAAAATGCGATTGATCGGAATAGCAACAAAAATAGTTAACGTTGCTTTTGAAACTTACTTCAAGCTACAAACGGGTTTTTTTAATTTTCATTACAGGCGCAAAAAAATTTCAAAAACAACCTTTACTATTTTTGTTGCTATTCCGATCCCAATCGCATTTTTTTTCAAAACGACGAAGCACGTCACGTAGCAAACTAATCCTTCTAGCTTCTCAAAAGAAACTCATGTCGTTTGGACGAATTATAAAAAAGTTATGCGATTTTAAAAATTGTAAACTTTCTTTCGTCCACCACTGTACCTACTTTGAATATTCCTTCGATGTTTCCAGAAGAAGCATCCGCGTCGCATGATTTACACGTGGCTTTTATGACTGTTTGAAGTAATCGATACGATATGACGCCTAATTTTTAATCGCTGAAGCATTAACGCTGTATGAATGTCACGAGGCTATTCCTTCAAATTGCTTCCTCACAAATCCGGCGATAAATCTCCCCGAGCGAGAAGAATGCATCGATTTACAAAGCTTCGCAGATTCATCGTGAGTATCGGGCCAAAGTACCAGCAGCAGCGCGGCGCAAATAAAAGTAAAACGCGCACCACGGTAAATCGTCGTAAATTTCACGGTTGTAAATGCCATTCGAGCATCTCCTTTTATACGTATTCCCTTCCCAGCGCCGGGATCGCGTGCATTGCCTGACGATTACTTGCGAAATTCTTGCCGCAAGATTCGCCTCGAAACTACCCCTAAACAGTTTGCAATTCTGCTAATTTGTAGCGAAGCGTGCTCGCGAGAATTTACACGAATCCCGTTACGAAAATTCGCGAAATGCATTAAAAATGCTGTCCACGGTCCTCGCGAACTTTCACTGCGACTGACAAAGTTTATTTTCATTAAAAGTGTCCGCAATGCTATTTTTAATTAACGAACAGGAATTTGAGATTTGAAGTGTGGAATTTGTTGGAGAACAGCTCGCGATTCAACTAGCAGAGAGTCGAAAAACTTGTTCAAGCTCGGTAGAGCGTTTCCATAGTCCTCGCAGCACACGTGGAAACGAATCGAAAAGGGCATAGACAGGGACCGCTGTGAGTTTCTAGTGTTTCTACGTCACCGATAAATATCGAACTTTCGTTCGCAGATACCGAAGCTGCGTTCTGCGCAGCCCCGCTCTTCGCCAGATTGCCTTATGCAGAGGAAAGGTGCGTGTATGCTCGTCAGCGCCCACTAATACTGTTCCCCATTAACAAAAAGCTTGAGCCAAGGATCATTGACACTAATTAACCCTTTAGTCTCAAACGTTCACATTCGCAGAGCCTCTACGTTTCTACATGAAAAAATTTATCTACTTCAAATTAAGTACCTAATTTAGTAACCTAAGGTATTTAACCACCCTTTGATATACGAATTCAAAACTTCGTAACATCATAAAGTACAAACTCGCCTTCCGCAAATGAAATGTAATTCTTTTCTCTTAAATAATTTCTTGTTTTACCTACACGACAGAAGCTTATGCTTGGACAAAGAGTGGAGACATTCTGTATTTTGTGCCAGTGGAGAGTGGACATTTCTTATTTTTAACCACCCACACAGCACCACAACGTTGCAGCAACGTCTCTGTAATGACACGGTGCAAGATTGCAATGTTGCACCAAAACATTGCAGAGACGTTGCAGGTTTAATGCTATGTCCGCCTTCGCAATATTGTAGGCGTGTATTTTTGCAAAGTTGCGGCAACATTACAAATATGTAGTCCTGCAACGTTCCGGCAATGATTCTGCAACGAAGTGTTATATATTGCAGTGGCAACGTGTGCGCAATATTACAGAATGTTGTTGGAGCGTTTCCACTGTAACAATACATGTCAATGTGTGCGCAATATTGTAGGATCGTTGCCACTGGAACATTGCAGTGGCAACGTCTGCGCAATATTCCTGCAATATTGCAAGAACGTTGCCACTCAAATATTGCACGGCAATATTGTAGCATTGTTCCTGCAATATTGCAATGTAACCCGCAATATTGCAGCAACGTTCCTGCAATACTCCTGCAACGAAGTGTGCTGTATGGGCAGTAGTATACCAAATCTTTAACGTTATCTTGCGAAGGTATTTAAACTGTATATCCCTTTGTGATTCGACAGTTCCGTAGTCCCAGTTGCCAGCAGCAAAATATGCTATAAACCGAAAAATTACGAAAAATGGACATTCCCCGTTTTCCCTTACCTTTCAAATCATCCCTCTCCCCTCGGACGAAAAAGCCCCTGAGAACTCCTCTGAGTTGCATTCCATTATCATTTCCACAGAAACTGAGCTTCCAAATGGACGAACACCTCTCCGCAGGATTCCTCTTTTCTGCACATTTCATTCCTGTTTATCCCACGGAAACGGCGGCCTGGGAATTGCGTATATTTTCATGTTCAAGGAAATATATACATTCCAGATGTATTAATTGGCTCTGCCACGCATTTAGCCGCCCTTTCCCTTAAAATCGCCAGCAAGCTGGCATGTGATAAAGGCATGGGAGAAAAAGGCACGGTTTCTGTCACAGTGTGAGGCGAAGCAAGAAGATATCCACGGGAATTTAGTACGAATATCCACTGGCCACCAGCAGCGTGTGTACGGACTCTAAATACAGGTACGTTGGTACCCCTTGCTGGCAAGATCTAGCCAAACGTGTTCTGCAGCCACGGGGAGAAGATTGGCCGTCAGTCACCGTGGCAATGGATGCATTGTGCCTACGCCAGAGCCTAGCTGGATCTCCCTATGAGATAACGAATATGATCCCGATCGCTTTTTCGATGTTTCGAATGAATCATTGTCTTCGCCCGTTACGATATCAGATAAGCGCGGAATCAACGTTCTTTTCGTCTGTACTTTTCCCTCGTAGACTGGTCGGGAGTTCTGAGCTTTTCACCACTGCAATTCGATGACGCTTTTGATAATATTCCTCCCTTCGAGAGGCGTTTCGTCCAGTCGACGTGTAATTTAAATAGCCGAGCGTGTGAATGAATGGTGGGTTGCGGAAGAATCAGAAGAGAGCTAAATAATAGATGGTGTATCGTTTAAATGTGGACTGAAAAAGTTGATGGAGATGGTTTTTTTAAATCAATTTTTTGTAGTTGGAATTTTAAGGTCTTATGTGCAGACTGCGGATGTTTATGCATGTATAATATGTCGTAATATGCAACATGTATGCAAAATATATGCAACATATATGCAAAATATATGCAACATATATGCAAAATATATGCAACATATATGCAAAATATATGCAACATATATGTAAAATACAAAGTGAGTCATCCAAAGTTGAAACTTGAAATATTTCTTGGAAATTGCTAATTGAAGCTAAAAATGATTCACACAGAAGTATCTATAGGACATTCACCATTTTATTATTTTATTTAGGTATTATAGTTCAAATTGCAGTATATTACAATAGTTTTCTGGATGTTATTTACAGTAAACTGGTGCCTCTTGTCAGTTAAAATTAGTTTATAGGCCGAAAACGAGCGTTCTACGTCACACGACGTTATTGGGGCATATTTAAACATGCACCAATGATGTGGCAGAATCTCCTGTGGCCCTTGAACATTTGCCCCTTTTAAAATGTCACTTACTTTTAACAATAGATTAAAATTATTGACTCCGCCATCAACGTTTGTCAATTTTTTTGTGCCTATATTCAGCACTTAATTCAAAGTCAGCCGCGTATCCTCAAAACGTATGAAAAATATGCACGAAATATGCAAGAAATGTGCAAATAATATACAAAGAATATGCAATATGCACAAAATATGCATTATGCAAAACATATGCAATATGCATAATATGCAAAATAAAAAGTATAATTATGGATTTCTCTAATGACAAAACAAATTTCTGTCTACTTAGGTCCATTACTTTATTTTTTGCCTACAAAAATATGCATTTGCAAGAACATCCGCAGTCTACTTATGTGGCTGTAGCGGGTTAGATAGAATGTCTTCTTGTGTTCGTGGGGAAAATTGGGAATTTGATATGGTAGTAGAGAATGTCTATTTGTTACAGGCATGGAATGATGAAAATTTGATGGGATTAGAAAAAATAGAGGAAAAAAGAGTGGATCGATGGAAAATTAGATTTTAAAGCTGCTTGACGAATTCGTTTGTTTTTAAATTTCTGAATTGTCCTAGGTACATCTAAAATTTCAAACTACATACTTAGGATTCTGAAAATTCAGCTACTAGCAAGTCCAGCAATTATTTCATGATTTCCTTTTGCGATCCCTTATTGATTGATACAGTCAATGGTCTAACCACTGACAACTGGTGCCTCGATAATTCGCAAGACTCTCTCCCTTGCTTCTTTTATTCGCGTATTTCAGATGCAGCCGTCGAACGTAACCTACAGAACACCTTTCCATCGTCAACTCCGTGAACCTATAATTACACAGTAATTATCGCTGTACCGTTCATTAGCAGGTATATTCGCATTGATATATTGCGCGACTGACATGCAGAACAACCCACCCAGCCTCGTGAATTATTAGCCAATTCCGAGTTATTCACCGCTTCAGGATTTAGTCCCCGTGCTTCTGAAAACGTTGCCTCGCGATTTCAGAGTGGGACTTTACGCTTTCGTCCCGCAAAATATCCTTGTCAGGTCATGGGAATAACCGTGGGGCAAATTCAATGGAAACGATTTACCCTATTTTGAATAATATGCAAACTAAGTAGGAGCGACAATATTTTCTCATCTCGCGAATTTTAAATATATTCCTCGGTGTGAAAATCGGAAATTGTTTGAAACTTTGAAAAAGTATCGAACCCATTTAAAAGAGAAAAGAGAGAAATTCAACTAGTATCAATTAGAAATAGACTTCAAAATCTCTATTGTTACAAAAACTGATTTTGTCAGGCAAATCGAAAGCAATTAGATTCAATCTACCCTCCACAGGCAATGATGAATTGCTCGAGGCATCGTAAAATAGTCGCTCCTAATTTTTCAATATTACATTTTCCAAATTGAATGCTCAATTTGCGAGCACGTGTGTTCGTAGAAAAGCTGCTATCCCAATTATTATTAACGCGAGATTGATGCATAGGCCATCCATGAAGCAATTATCGATCATCAATCTCTTGGAGCGATTTATTTCAGATAATCATCTTTGTACCTGTCTTCTTCTACCCGCTCTAGTCCGGAAATGTATTAAAAGAAGATCAGAGATGAAAAAGATGCTGTCTCTAAAGCTTGTCTTAAAATCCCAGAAAAATATTCAAAATGTAATCAATTATTTAAGACACAAAGTTGAGGCTTTTAAAGAGATTCTATCTACCTTGGGATAGCAATTTTGATTAATTGAATACGTTTGTTCGTCCCCCTGTTCTCTCCCATAACGATTATAGGAATGATGGGTAGATATGTGATTTCCTATGCAATCATCTCATCAGAGAAATAACAAGACAGGAAAGTTGGTGGACAGGACTCACATTGTCTGCAGCGTTGACATCGGCTTCTCGAAGTAGCAGAGTCTCGCAGGCCTCGATGTGGCCAGCTGAAGCCGCCAGTAGAAGAGGACTTCTGCCATTCTATAACATATAACACACATTTCTATTAATACGTGTTCGCATAAATTCCTACATTAAACCTGACACATGAACTAAATTTTAACATACATAATAAAATTTGTAAAATTTGTATTTGACACGTGACAAAATTTCCTCACTGTCGACTACACAGCTCCAATACCCATACAGCACACTTCGTTGCAGCAGTATTGCAGGAACGTTGCTGCAATATTGTGTTGTTGCAGGTTGCATTGCAATATTGCAGGAACGATGCTGCAATATTGCATTATTGGAGTGCCAAGGCTCCTGCAATATTGCAGCAATATTGCAAGTTCGTTGCCGTGCAATGTTCCGTTGGCAACGATCGTACAATATTGCAGCAATATTTCAAGTTCGTTGCCGTGCAATGTTCCATTGGCAACGATCCTACAATATTTCTGCAATACTGCGCGCACATCGTCGTGCAATGTTCCAGTGGCAACGATCCTACAATATTTATGCAATATTGCGCGCACATCGTCGTACAATGTTCCAGTGGCAACGCCCCAGCAAAATTGCACGCACATTACCGTACAATATTGCAGAAATATTGGAGTGGCAACGCTCCACCAACTTCTCTGCTATGATGCGGTGGAACATTGCAATCTCGCACCAGAATATTGCCGAAGAGTTGCAGGATCATTGCCAGAATTTTGCCGTTTCATTGCAGAATCATTGCTGGGCTGTTGCAGTACTACATATTTGTAATGTTGCCGCTACTTTGCAAGAATACACACCTGCAATATTGCGAAGTTGGACATAGGATTGAACCTGCAACATCTCTGTAATATTTTGGTGCAACATTGCAATCTTGCACCGCGTCATTGCGGAGACGTTGCTGCAATGTTATGGTGCTGTGTGGGTAGCGACAATGGAATTCATTGTGAAAGCAGTTGAGATTAGTTACACCTTTTCTTATTATTTCTGTACAGACTGGAAGCTGAGAAAGTCGATCGAAAAGGGAAAGCGCGAATCTCACCGACGAAACTGAACTCCCCGAACCGTTCCCTGGATCGATTCATCGCGATTCATCAGCAGGTCAATTAGCGACGTAATTAATAGCTACCCGCATTTCGCTTTGCAGCACACGCATTTCTCGCGTCGAATTAGCCCGGGATCGAACAGAACGCTGCCTTAATTAGCCGAACGGAGGTACGAGAGACAGGACTTGATGCCTGTTCGCGTTTAAACCCAGCCACGTCTCTAGAATATCCACGGATCCTAATATTTGTCTCGCTGCTTTCGGGACTGATTGCATCTTCTTTGCGGAACACTAATAAGAAGAAGAAGAAGAAGAAGAAGAAAATGGAGGAAGTGATAAAAAATTATTTCACTGGACATTCGTCTGGTCACCTTAATTAGATTTCATAACAGCAGGACTGCTAAACTCTGCAGATTCATCGCTTAATCTCGTATTTTATGATGTAATAGAGTTCGTTATTAATATGAGGAGCGATTGCTAAATAAATTGGATAGTGATATTTTCAAAGAGTGATAACTTTAGTAGAAGGCGTTGAAGCATTACGTCTTCTGTTGTTACAAAAATTGGACCTCTCCCGTGTTACAGTTAGGACATATGTTGTACTTTAATAAATTGCAGAGTATGTACATCATTTCGACGCGTTCTCAAGCTACGTTCGGATTTCCTGCACGGTTTTGCCTCGTTGCCTCGAGTAATAGAGCGAACTAACCCGGCGTGTTAATGAAGAAGTATATCTTATCCCCGTTCCCTGGTGGCAGGAAGCGTAATATATCAATATAGTAAATAGTTGTAGGCATAAATCACGTGGACGAGATGTATAGGGAACGTAAATTTCATTCGAACCAACATTGTAATTCCGTGCAACCGACTAAATAACTCATTTAGATCGGGCAGAGATGTTCAACTGTCACCTAGCAGCTAAAGTACTTCCTTCGATTATGATATTAAACTTTGAGTGATTTTTTTAAAATGAAAGAAATTTGGTATATTAAGCTTCTATTCCTCTCTTCGGAATAATAAAATTAATACAAACAGAAGAATTTTAATGGTTTAACACTTCGAAGCCAGGGAAGCTACCGCAACTCAAGCATTGAAATCACCAATCACTCTTTATAGGCTCCCTCGAAACTCATCAAAGATTATGGAGAAACTATTCCAAAGACTAGCTAAAAAATTTATCTCCAAGAACTTAGGGACTGATCAGAAAAACAAATGTCAGAAAATTCTCTTCCTCCCACAGGAAAATTCTCGGGAAACAAAATCAACCAAACGTCACAGAGTGTGAAGTATAGAAATTGCGGTATCTGATTTTATTTGCATTTTTATTAAAGAAAAGAAGCTCGAGGGTACTAAGTAAATTTGA
The DNA here is from genome assembly GCA_910592295.1 of Andrena haemorrhoa. Classification (NCBI taxonomy): domain Eukaryota; kingdom Metazoa; phylum Arthropoda; class Insecta; order Hymenoptera; family Andrenidae; genus Andrena; species Andrena haemorrhoa. The sequence continues at coordinate 21,073,268 of OU342943.1, forward strand.
GATACGTGGCTCGACGCGTGAGCCAAGTATCACTGTCACGGTTCCCTCGATCCCGTGATCGATCTTCATAATTTCAATTATTCCCCGCGCTCGCCGTCGATGCATCAGCCAGGCGACTTGCCTATGCATCGCGCGCGCATAATAAAGCGCTTCGGCTCTTCAGCTTCGCCAGCGGTGAGGGAAAAGCCGTTTGGACGATTAATTTCATCGTCGCAATTAAGGAAGAAGTAATTGTAATGAATGCACCGGTGCGATCTGGCCCCGTTGCCTCGCAGCGTACGGGACCAACATCTTGACAAATGCCTACCGAACACGCTTATCTGCATTCCCACCGACGCCGACGGTCACAACGGAGATGCAAATACGTAACGCAATTAATATACCGCATTCCCGCGGCGGATATCTTTTATTAAGGCCCGCGGTCAATCAATCTGTGACTTCATCGGCGATAATTAAAAATGGGGCGAGCGGTAATGATTTTATCCGCAGTGTTTCGCCAATCACGACGGAGTTGCGCAAAAGAACGTGCAAGGGATTGCTTCGCTCTGGTCATTCTGTTCTTGTGGCACTAATGGAAGCGGTATGTATTTTATCGTAAATCTTTAAAAGAATATTTGCTATGTAAACATCTTCCTAATTTTTTAAAGGAATTTTTAATATCTAAGCTGTGAATCTTATAGTGTGTACTTCTTCCTAATTTTTGAAAGAAATTTTCTATATCTAAGCTGTGAATCTTATTGTGTGCAGTTCTTCCTAATTTTTGAAAAGAATTGTTTACATCTAAGCTGTGAATCTTATAGTGTGTACTTCTTCCTAATTTTTTCAAGGAATTTTTTATATCTACGCTGTGAATCTTATAGTGTGTACTTTTTCCTAATTTTTGAAAGGAATTTTTATATCTAAGCTGTGAATCTTATAGTGTGTACTTCTTCCTAATTTCTTAAAGGAATTTTTTATATCTAAGCTGTGAATCTTATAGTGTGTACTTCTTCCTAATTTTTTAAAGGAATTTTTTATATCTAAGCTGTGAATCTTATAGTGTGTACTTCTTCCTAATTTTTGAAAGGAATTTTTTATATCTAAGCTGTGAATCTTATAGTGTGCAGTTCTTCCTAATTTTTGAAAAGAATTGTTTACATTTAAGCTGTGAATCTTATAGTGTGTACTTCTTCCTAATTTTTTAAAGGAATTTTTTATATCTACGCTGTGAATCTTATAGTGTGTACTTCTTCCTAATTTCTGAAAGGAATTTTTTATATCTAAGCTGTGAATCTTATAGTGTGTACTTCTTCCTAATTTTTTAAAGGAATTTTTTATATCTAAGCTGTGAATCTTATAGTGTGTACTTCTTCCTAATTTTTGAAAGGAATTTTTTATATCTAAGCTGTGAATCTTATAGTGTGCAGTTCTTCCTAATTTTTGAAAAGAATTGTTTACATTTAAGCTGTGAATCTTATAGTGTGTACTTCTTCCTAATTTTTTAAAGGAATTTTTTATATCTACGCTGTGAATCTTATAGTGTGTACTTCTTCCTAATTTCTGAAAGGAATTTTTTATATCTAAGCTGTGAATCTTATACTGTGTACTTCTTCCTAATTTTTTAAAGGAATTTTTTATATCTAAGCTGTGAATCTTATAGTGTGTACTTCTTCCTAATTTTTGAAAGGAATTTTTTATATCTAAGCTGTGAATCTTATAGTGTGCAGTTCTTCCTAATTTTTGAAAAGAATTGTTTACATTTAAGCTGTGAATCTTATAGTGTGTACTTCTTCCTAATTTTTTAAAGGAATTTTTTATATCTACGCTGTGAATCTTATAGTGTGTACTTCTTCCTAATTTTTTAAAGGAATTTTTTATATCTAAGCTGTGAATCTTATAGTGTGCAGTTCTTCCTAATTTCTTAAAGAAATTTTTTATATCTAAGCTGTGAATCTTATAGTGTGTACTTCTTCCTAATTTTTGAAAGGAATTTTTTATATCCAAACTGTGAATCTTATAGTGTGTACTTCTTCCTAATTTTTGAAAAGAATTTTGTATATCTAAGCTGTGAATCTTATAGCGTGTACTTCTTCCTAATTTGTTAAAGGAATTTTCGCTACCTAATCTGTGAGTCGATTCAGTGTACTCTTAAATTTATAATTGACTAACTTTAGACACAAGGCTCTTGAAGAGTAGGATGTAAGTACGTGTACCAAGCAGTAGTGAGGTGCGAGACAGGGGATAAAAGGAAGGTGTGAGAAACAAAGGCGTCCATGGGAGATCTTTAATTGCTAGTGGCTAAATACTAATGCCTCGACACTACTTAAATCTCCTGCAAAATCTCGAATCTAATTATCGCTATCTCTACAGAATTCGCACTGCGGAGCTCCCTTCTGTGTCTGAGCATGTGTAGGTATTTGAAGACTTCACTGTTGCTCTACGCACCAGTAACGTTCTATCTCTTATAATTAATCAAATTGCGAACGTTTTATTAAACTGGCAGGTCGTTAATCTCTTACGCGCGTTACGAAAGATATCTTTCCACAGATACTTTCTCGTGCCATCAAAAGTAACGGAGACTATTTTAAGTTCTAGATGACTCATCTCACGCTAAGTAGGCGTAATTATCGCGTCCAGGGTGAAATATATTAAACGGACTACATTTACGAGTTGCAATAAGCGCGCTACGATGGTCCCGCGGACGAATCGAAAACAATAGAGAGAAAAAGGACTCACCTCATCCGGCAGCGGTTTAATATCCTCGTCGAGGAGACGCGCAACCCGCGCGGCGTCGCCACGTGCGGCCGCCTCGCGCAACTTTTCTGCCATTCCGGCCACGCATCTGCAAATGAACAGGAAACGAACGATTATTAAAAGGACTCGTTTGAAATCTAGTGCTCTTCAGCCGCCCATGACGGATTATTACGTCTGACGTCTGAAATATATCAACAGACAGGGTCGCGTCTGGAAGCTAATTCCCCTTCTCTCTCTATCCATAGGCACCCCACACAACACCATAACATTGCAGCGACGTCTCTGCAATGACACGGTGCAAGATTGCAATGTTGCAACAAAACATTGCAGAGACATTGCAGGTTCAATCCTATGTCCGCCTTCGCAATATTGTAGGTGTGTATTTTTGCAAAGTTGCGGCAACATTACAAATATGTAGTCCTGCAACGTTCCGGTAATGATTCTGCAACGAAGTGTGCTGTATACATTGCAGTGGCAACGTGTGCGCAATATTACAGAATGTTGTTGGAGCGTTTCCACTCTAACAATTAGTCAATGTGTGCGCAATATTGTTGAATCGCTGCCACTGGAACATTGCAGTGGCAACGTATACGCAATAATCCTGCAATATTTCAAGCACGTTGCCACTCAAATATTGCACGGCAATATTGCAGCATTGCTCCTGCAATATTGCAATACAACCTGCAATAACGCAATATTGCAGCAACGTTCCTGCAATACTCCTGCAACGAAGTGTGCTGTATGGGACACTGAGCGACCATGTCTCTGTACTGGAATGCACGCGAAATGCGTACGACCCCGCAGCTATTTTGGCCTATTTTATCTTGTCTTAGACATAGTTCCGGTGTTTTAACATGATCAAGCGAATAATTTTTTTTTCAAACCCATCTGTCGTTTTACTTAATGTATCAAACTGTTTTTCTAAAAGATAAAAGAATTTTTCTCAATTAACAGTTATCAAAATGATACTTTTTCAGTTAGACTTTTCGTGACGTCACGTTTTCCACCTACACTTGTCGCCAGTAGATGTCGCCATTCGAAAGCAGAATTTATCCAATCAGGAATGGTTTTGATATAAATGTGGTTGCGCAGTTGACGAAAAAGACAAAAAACCGCTGCGCTCGGATCGCTAGTAAATGTTACCTAGCTAGTGTCAATCCATCATAACCTGCCAAGTGTCAAATAACGTCAGTTGTCAAAATTTGTTAAATGTCACGAGTTTTTCCCCCATATAAGACACTGAATTATTAATCTCAATTAACTTTGACTTTTTATATAGAGCTTATAGAATAATACAGCTACATGTCTATGTAATACATCACAACAAAAGTTCATAAATTATGAAAAAAAAACTGAAATCCCACCCCATAAACACGACTCATGTGTGAAAGAAGCTAATTCCCTTTAATTCTCGAAAAAAATTAAAAAAGTTCAGATGCAAAGTTTGTGAAATCAACTTTGCTAATTCTAATTGTATACAAATCAATTCAGTGCTCAGATTTTCAGCTTCGGTTTTTAGGAATTACCGGGCCGTTGTATAAGAAAAAAATCTGCATCTCTGTTAATCCACTACTGACTCTGATTCGTTTAAATTAGTCTCTACCAAGTTTTTATTATCTTCGATCATAAAATGATCTTCATACGGCCCGCTAATTACTTAAAACCGAAGCTGAAAATCTGAGCACTGAATTGATTTGTATAAAATTGGAATTAGCAAAGTTGATTTCACAATCTTTGCAGCTGAACTTTCTTAATTTTTTTCGAGAATGAAAGGGAATTAGCTTCTTTCATACATGAGTCATGTTTATGGGGGTTGAAATAAATGAAACTTCTTTCATCCCCCTCCCTTCGAACATATAATTCCACGTCCATCGTTTTTCTAATTTTTTTCGAATCTCAATTTGTCTCGTTTTAAATATATACCTCCTTTCGATTTTGAACTGATCATTTCTATTAAGTATATAACTAATTGCAAGCATTAAGCGTATACTATTTGATAAAATGATGTAGCTTTTATTAAGTGAAGAATCGTGCAGTTTCTTGAGTGAGGAAATATAGAGTTTATAGAATTACTATCTTTACTACTCGGCTTCGCCCGAAATTTAGATTCTGATTTTATAAAACAAAACTTTTCTTAGTTTTTTTTCTGTGAAAATTCATCTGGATTAGTCAGGCATAATGAGTAGAGGCACATTTCGTGATCCCAGAGTTTATCGTTAGAAAGTTTTCAGGCGATAGACAAACTCACAAACATGTAGAAGCATTCTCCTTTATATATTAAGATATTCCTGAATTGTATTATCTTTGAATTCCACGCTGCAAGGAAGGCGAGCAAGTCTTGAAAATAATGAAACCTGCAGTGAAACTAGAGAACTTTCACCGCCACATTATTTATCATTTCCGACGCTATTCAGATAAGCTAATTGGTCCTTGATCGTCGCATCGAAAATTATTTGGCCGAGCCCTAATTAATTGATTTTAATTTTATACCCCAAAGAAACGATACATTTTATCGATATCCGCCTATATTATTCAGAAACTAGGAGATAAATCCCAGGAACTTCAGTTTCCGCCGGAAGTCAACCGGTTGAATGCGCTGTACGTGCACATGATAACGCGCAACGAGACTTGTACCGAGTGGTTCCCGAACAAGATATCAATTTATGTTAATCTTTAAGCGTGGATGTGAAAGGCATTTACACTTTCTCCACAATTATTGGAACGGGAGAAAATTTGCCACCGTATCAACCAGTTTTAGAAGCATTCGCGAGGAGACGCGTATAGAATCGATTAGAGTGTTGCGAGTATCACCTCGCGCACCAACAAACCGCACAGTGAAACGACCGACATTCAACTAAAAAGGGAAGATCCCGGCCCGAAAATTCAAAAAATTTTGAAACTTTGTGAGTATGTAGAGGAGTTCCTCCTGATTACAACGCAATTTTTGTTTGCTGTCCAAATTTACTCGAGGGGGATGAAATTAACCCCTGAAAATTCGGCTATTTTCCGATTTTGTCTTATAACTCGCGAACTGCAAGAGATAGAAAAAAAGTTTCAAGACAAAAGTTACTTCATTTAATTATATCTATCATTTGGTGTAAAAATTATTTTACAGTTCACGAGTTATAACCCAAAATCGAAAAATAACCGGATTTTCAGCGGTCAATTACACCCCCTTAGAGTGAATTTGGGCAGCAAACAAAAATTGGGTTATAATCAGGAGGAAATTCCCTACATATTCACAAAGTTTCAGAATTTTTCGAATTTCCGGGTTTGGGATCTTCCCTTGTAAACAGGCAAGGGGGGTAAAATATATTTTTTTTTATATTTTGGTCCTGAATATTTAAAATTCATTTGGTTCTCCATATCATCGACAACACACGATATTTTTTAAATCCAGTTTTGATGTAAAATAATTTCTGGTTATTCCTAATATCTCAAGATTAAAATTAGATCGAGATTGCTTAATTTCAAGAAACTTCTAATGGGAGAAATCCGAGGTGGTAAGTAAGAATGTACAGCTACCACAGATAGTCGAAAAGGACGAAGATAATTCTTTGCACGGTGACACGTTGGAGGAGAATAAACGCGAGAGCACACCTCCGGGCAAATTAATATTACACACGAAATCACAATTCGTAGCCCGTGCAGCCAGATCTTCATTACAAGAGGAAGGAAGGGCGTGACGACGAAGAAAAAGACGCGTATCCTCTCCAGAGGGAACAATGATACACGGCTCCATTGTTTTCGGAGACAATGGACGGGATGACTTCGCCAGTCGATAAAAAGTGCTCGTCCATGCGGATGATCCATACGGTTCTGAGTCACTTCTGCGCTCATGAGAATATTAAATGACCTGCAAACGCACCCCAATTTCCATCCATCGAGATTCGTATGTATATATACGTCAATCGGTTGGACTTTAAAGTAGCAAGATAATTGATCTTGCGAGCTAAAACCAGAATAGTAGAACTCCTGGACTAATAGTACTTAGCATGATTGATCATCCGAAAATTGCTCTGATGTAATTAAGAATGCGACGTCGATAATACAATACGATTAGTTCAAGTGTAGATAGTAGAAGAAGTCTCATCCCTAACTTTGTCCCCGCAAATTTTCTTATCCTACTTCAAAAAAGAAAAATAGATATATCTATGGTAAATTAGTTATATATCTATTTGTCTTTTCTAAAATAAGATAAGAAAATTTGTGGAGACAATGTTAGAAATCAGATTTCTTACACTTCCACAACCAATTTACCATTGTTATACTATATACTATATACACAGTACTATAATAAGAAATAAGGAATAGAGAATAGAATAATCAAACCCGACTATATTAATCTATATATATAAAATTCAAATTAAATACCACTGATAATCACGATTTCTCTGGAACCACTGATCCAATGGCCATGAAATTTGGTAGGTAGAGTAGACGTAGGTAAAAGTTCGCAGCGGGTAAAAGTTCGCACCATGCGAATTTCATTGTTTGAGTTGTGGCAGTGGCCAGTGGTGATTAACAGTCAATTGTCACTCAAGGTAGAGTCACCAGTGCCGAATTGTGTAGCTGTTCTTCGTTTTGTTATCGTACAATGCGGTAAGTACTGAATTCGTTAGTTCTGATGTAATATTCTCATTTTTAGGAATCAATATTATTCCTATAAATTGATCAGTAAATATTTTAATTAATACGTCGTCTGAAAGAGCTGAAATTCTTCTATTCAAAAGTACTAATAGAAGTTTTCAGTTCTCCTCACAGATAACAGGATTAATTAAACAATGGAAAAGTAGCTGTGAGGGCAAGAATTCGCACAATGCAGTGGGCCAAGATATCAGCTTGAAGTAAATGAAGCAATGAAAAGAAAATCTGAATGCGAACGTGCAAAGAAATAATTAGGAAAGCAACAAAAATCGAAAAAATAACATTTTTTCAAAAAAATAGCATTTACAATTTTCAAAGGAACAACACGAATCGGCTCCAAAAAGAGAATAACCCAAACATCAACGTCTATGGAAAAAATAATTTGCCCTGCGTATGAAGAAGAATACACTGATCCTCAAGAAGACTGATGCCCGCGCAAACTACGAAGGTAGGGGCAATGTTATGTGCTATTACTGTTACCTTGATTAAAAACAAATTAATTGTAAATTATTAGTCGTTTTGCTATATTACCACAACTATTTTATGCAGGAAAATAAAACACTTTTGTGAAAATTTCTCGTTGCGTTCTTTTACCCCATAACGTGCGAACTTTTGCCCCACATATTGGGTAAAAGTTCGCATTTGACACTTTTTGGAAATATTTATTTTATATAAGTTGTGACAGGTAAATTTACATGAAGCCACTGCCTATCGAATAATAAGGGATAGTAGTTATTTCTTACACAATGATATGTGCTATTAGTGTAATACCAAGGATTTTAGGGGAGTCTAAACATTAAGTGCGCACTCTTGCCCCACAATACTCTAGGTTCCTCTTGGCCCCTAGGTGCTCGCTAAGAAATCTTTTTAAAAGACTCTCTCCCCTTCACCGAAAAACCATATTCTACATCTATAAAATTAAAATCAAATACCACTAATAATTCACGATTTCTCTGGAACCACTGATCCAATGACCATGAAATTTGGTAGGTAAGTAAATAGGTTCCCCTTGATCCCTAGGTGCTCGCTGAGAAATCTTTTTAAAAAAACTCCCTCTCCTTCACCAAAAAACCATATTCTATATCTGTAAAATTCAAATCAAATACCACTGATAATCACGATTTCTCTGGAACCACTGATCCAATGACCATGAAATTTGGTAGGTAAGTAAATAGGTTCCCCTTGATCCCTAGGTGCTCGCTGAGAAATCTTTTTAAAAAAACTCCCTCTCCTTCACCAAAAAACCATATTCTATATCTGTAAAATTCAAATCAAATACCACTGATAATCACGATTTCTCTGGAACCACTGATCCAATGACCATGAAATTTGGTAGGTAGGTTCCTCTTGGCCCCTAGGTGCTCGCTAAGAAATCTTTTTAAAAAAACTCCCTCCCCTTCACCAAAAAAACCATATTCTATATCTGTAAAATTCAAATCAAATACCACTGATAATCACGATTTCTCTGGAACCACTGATCCGATGACCATGAAATTTGGTAGGTAGGTTCCTCTTGGTCCCTAGATGCTCGCTAAGAAATCTTTTTAAAAAACTCCCTCCCCTTCACCGAAGAACCATATTCTATATCTATAAAATTCAAACCAAATACCGAGAGCGCCCCTCAATACCGTAGCGAAGCACGGGTATTTTGCTAGTAAATCTATACAAACGCCAAACAAATTCAGGTACCCAGCAAACCCATAATTTCCAGGCAGCACTCCGCGTTTCATCTTCTTCATTCCTCTAACCATTTAACAGCGCGTTCTTCAAACTTCCGCCCAGATAGGGGTAATCAGATACCTGTCCTCGAGGAACTGCGACACACGTTGGTACCGCAAGTAATGGTAAGCGCCTCAACATCGCATCTGCCCCGAACGGAATCATCCTCCCAACCATTAAGCAGGAGCGACCCATTTCTAGGGCACGCCGCGTTGCCTTGAACGCAACGGTGCATTTTCCCCGCTGTTATCTCGTTACGGCGAGAAGGTAGGGGTATGAAATTATCCCGCAGCTGATGCATTAAGTGGATGCACTCACGGATCCTCAACCCACGTACCGGGCAGCGTCGCTTTTTCTTTAATAAGGACGCTCGCGTACTCGTCGAACGGCGTCTATTAAGTTGTCCGCTCTCAAGCAGCGCGCTGTTTTTCGCCGGGGCGAACAGGGAGATAGCGATGAAAATGAACGGGACACGTAGCGAAACCTTCGATTGATACCGCTTATTTCTCTCTTTCTGAACGATCATCTCCCAGGACACAAGATTACGTAATACTCGCTCTGAATGTAAAAATCAAGCGTCATTATCCAATCAGGAAGCGGCCAGCGTCGCAGATATACGAGTGCAAGATCGATTACTTAGTATTCTACGCGATGCGATTCCAGCCGAGGGAGAACGGTTATGCATCGCGCGGTTCATTAACGGGATAAATCGTACCTGGGGAGCTAGGCTAACCGTAATGCAGAAAACTGTACACCGATTTCTTTCGAGGCCATGGTCTTTAGGGATGTATCTGTTGGGGCCGAGCACGCGATGGTCTTCCTGAAGGAACACTCTCGTAAATACAGTGGGTGTTAGGGTTTTTTCCAGAGATTTCAGGAGACTATAATGATTAAAAAGGTTCAGGGATTCTGAGGGATGTAGAATTTTTAGGATTCTAAAAGGTAAGGAGTTTCGAGGGTCTTAGAAGTTAAGTGGGTGTCAGAGATTCCAAGGGTTATGAAAGCCTCAGGTCATTACGAAGAAGTTTCACAAAGATTAAAAGACCCTGGAGATTCCGAAAATTATGGTAATTCCATGAGTTTTCAAAACTTCTAAAATCCTCAAGATCCCTGGATCCAATGCTCCTGAAACTCCTAGAACCTCCTGTCTCTCGAAGTCTCCTCAATTCCTTTTTAAATCGCCCGAAAAAGAGGAAGAGGCTCAAAGAAGGAGCAGACGAGTTTGAAACACCCATCTTTCTCAATAAAAGCGAAAAGAGCAACCTTGAAGTAACGGTTTGCTTATTCCACTGCCTATTTACTTTAAAGTATCTTATTCCGTGAATAATATTTTAAGGTATCCAAGCGTAAGGAAACATAAGGAGGCCCCTCGGGCTCTAGCACCTCTGATCATCGAGATCAGTGTAATCGGCGACATCCTCAGCGATCTAAACAGCTGAATAAAAATCTGTGATCTGAAATATAAACAGCGAATCCTGCGAAATTGATTCTCGGTAAGCAGGCTGAGGATTAATCGTACGTTTCATTCAAGAATTAAACGAATGAACGGATTATTTCACCGGCCGAGGCATCCGATGCTTCGACACGGTGATCTATTCATTTCGCGGGCATCGTAAATTAAAATGAAACGTCGTGTAGACACGCGTGCACGGGTGCACGCAGGTGCATCGGCGTACAACGTGAAATTTTCAACGATGGACGTTGATTAATGATCCACGGTTTCCCTTTAACAACCGCGGCGCGTTAAGTTCGTATCGACTAATCGAAGAAAACTTTGCTCTGCGGCTTCGAACGAAAGTAAAGCAAAACGGATATTTGTGTCACTCGAATTGTCGCGAACATGTCCCATAATTAAATACAACGCTCACGGCCTCTGCGTGGCAAATTTTTTACCCGACATTAATTATCGATCAGTCGGAGCTCATTAAGGGATATTTGAGAAACCGATCTCGAGGCATATCTCATACTGGCCACGAGAAAATGTGTTCTTTCTGCTTGATTGCTCTTAATCATGGATGATCTTAAAAATGCGAGAGCATGCTTGTACAATCCGGCGTGATAAATATTCATCGAAAGCAAACTTCAATTAAGGACTTGTGGAGCTTGAAATACGTGCGAAGTGAATTTAACTGTATTTTGGTTATTCGCTGCGTGGATTTTATTTTACAGAAATTCTCTTCTGAATTATTATGGCGCGGATACGTGTATCCACATCGTAATTTAAAAGTCTCGACCGCAGTAACTGGTCCGAGTGCGAAAAAAAATTAATTGATGACGGATATTAACAACGCCCAAGACGTTTATAGGTTCAGCTGCACGCGTCGTTCAGTGGTTCTAATCTAAAATCGAGCCAATAAAATTACTTCTCTCTAATGCATCGTTAATCATGATATCAGAAATAACCTACTCGATCAGAAATAACCTACCTCGAATCTTGATGATAAATTTTATTCACTTCAGCAGCCTGTTCAAGGATTCTAATTTTATCATTAGGTTTGCAAAAAGGCACCGGTATATTTATTTTCGGCTAATTATGCTTCTCTATACTGGGGGTTTAAAGAAAGTTCTAAGTGATTGCCCCGGATATTTTTACAATTATACAGGGCAGAAGGGAATTGAAAGACGTTGCGTTCATCGTGAAATTGCTACTGGAAAATCGTTCGATTTTCCGTTCAGTTTGATGGAGTATTGCATACAGATGGAGCAACTTAGACGGTGAACGGGTTCAGCTCGCATATACTCGTGAATCCGGCGGCGATTTAATTATCGCGCATCCATCCTGCGTCATCGTGATCAATGAAGGAGGAACGTCTTTCACCGAAGCAATCACCGTGTTCAACAACGTAGCTTAATAACTTCGGAACAAAAAAGGAATTTAATGCGTGCCGTGAATTCCTGCGTGTAATACGAATCTTGAATATATTGGTCTCGGTAATATGACTCTTGAATACGAGGAAGCTGATTAGGCAGATCTCGAATATGTGGATCTTGAATATGTAGACCTCGAATATGCGGATCTGGAAAATATGCATAGATCTCGACTATGTGTACGGATTTCAATCCTTCAGTTACCTTCCGTTTCCCTCCCATACGCATTTAACTCCTCGTTTAATTTCCCACTTACAACTACTTTCCAGACACTATATGCATAGGGTAAATCCGGAAGACGCGGTCGACCTAATTTAAAATGGTTATTAAACTAATACTGATATTATTTATTTTAACAGAATGATCCTAATATGTTCAAAATTGTATGCTGATTCAGAGAAACTGGTCGATATTTGCTTTGAGACAATATTTGCTGAAAATCGGGTTGAAAACTGGAGTCATAGCATCTGACCACTTCTCCCGAGGTGCCGGGAGAAATGGTTTTCGTTGTTGACAGAGACCGCTCACATAATTATTCATGGAGAAATAACAATGAAGAAAGCAAAATTATTTACGAGTGAATACAACTACAGATTCATTGATATTTAATTTGTTTATGCTAAACAAGTAGAGAACACATAAAAGAAAGAGTGAACTACCCACCGGCAATTAGCAAGGCAAATGAATACAAAAGTAAATGAATAAAATAAATAAACAAAAATAATAATAAAATAAAGATAAAAAATAAAAAAATAATCAAAAATTAATGAAAAGATTATAGCTTGACCATCTCTCTTTTCTGCAGCGAGAGATGGTCTTCTCGTTAGTTGTGAGAGGAAGAGTTAATATGGCCAAATACTTTGGCTGCATTGTCCCTCAATATCTCTACTATCTCATTATCCCGAACATTAAACGGAAATAAACCTAGAAGTGTATTTTAAATACGATTCTGTACACCGTGTTGTGACAAAAGAGGCTAAATGTAACCTCAATTTACCATTTATAGCCTATAAATCCAGGAAAATATAGAAGGAAGCGAAGTGACGCTATTCATTCAAGTGTTTGGCTTCTAAAGGAGTAATTGGTCTGCGTTCTGAAATATAGCGACCCGACCAACTCTCCGGCCCGACCGCGTCTCCCGGATTTACTTTACTGTGCAATCAACACACCACTCAACTAACAAACTAACAAAGATCCCACTCCATCACGATATATCCATTAACTTCTGAAAATAGAGTAAACGACTGACATCCCAAAGCTTCCATCCCACCTCGAACTGATTAATCCCAACCAAAACAGTCACAGCGAAACGATCCAATTTCGATTTCCATCTGTACCTGCCCGAGCAATCACGAACCACTGCAATAATTATCCACCCGTGGAAAAAGCGAAATTAGTCGAACAGTGTTAAATCACTCGAGACATCAAACGTTCCAAGCCCAGCCGTCAGGCCCAAGGTATTCATCAAGGTATCGGGATTGACGTTAAAGCAGGAGCGGTCCGGAGTGAACTCGAGCGATAACGTGGCCTGTGTACACATACGTCCTACCGATCTCACGATCCGATTATCCTATCGCTTCATCCTGATCGGAAAAGCGACCCTCGCGGCCCCGGTGCATCCTCGACAGGGGATGCCAGGAGCGAGGCAAGCTCATCGAAGGCAACCTCGTAAAGCATCCTTTTTTCCAATTACGCGTCCGCGGGCACTAATTACTGTGCAACTCTCGTTGCCTCAGCTGCAGAAAATTCCCTTCGCCTCCTTTATTTTTTCCTCCTCTCCGCCCTTTTTGAAGGTACGCTCGCGCGGTCAGGCTCCATGAAAATTAATAAAACCTCGACGAGGATAAACACTCGACGGGGATCAATCGAGAAGATCCGGCCAGAGTATCTGTATTAGCGAAGGGATATCGATAGAGGCAAGTGTCTGTAATTTGTCCAGGTGGCATTGATTTAGATTCAATTGATTCTAGCTTGAAGAGATTATGAAGAAATTTAACAGAGATTTCTGTGGATGGTAGTTAATAGTAGGTACTGGTGTTCGTAATTTCAGGCCTCTCTTGTTCCATTTGAATTTCGACACTGAATCGAGAAAAACCCTTCTCCTTTGAGTAAGGGTTGCTCTTTGGACAAGTATCGTGGGCTACATATGGCACGAAGCCTGCTAACTGAATAGTGAAGTATGGACAGAAGGCTAACATTTTATACTTTACACGTAGGGGAAAGTAGGATAAAGCGGAACGGGTGGGTAAAACGCAGTGAATGGCGGTGGGGGAACGCTGTGACGTCGAACCAATCAACGCCAAGGTGGGAAACGAAATTGTCGACACTGGTTGGCTGCGGCCTCACGTGACTTGACTAGTTGGCTTGGCTTGGCGCTGGCATCGCTTCGTTTCCCATCGTTTCCCGAAGCGTTGATTGGTTCGACGTCGCGGCGCTATTGCGCGTATGCGTGGCATTCCCCCACCACGTTTAGCGGTACGGGCGTATGAGATTTCCGCCATTCGCTGGTAAAACGTAACATTAATGTTTTTCTTAGACAAGAGCTGCGAATGAGTTGGTATCATGTGACATGGGACGAAACGGTCCTCGCAGCATTTCGTGAGAGACCATAAACCTGGGCACACATCACTTTTCGATTCACAGTGTTGTACAAATTTCCGGTATCGAAGTTTCGATATTGTGATGTAGTGCCGACCACTTTTCTCCACTTGGATTTAGAAAATTTATAACGGCAAGAACACTGTTGGATTCTATAGTCCTTACGCTACATTTTGACGTTTCACCCAGTTATTTATCTCACGCTGAAGTGTAAATATGAAATGTTTACTAAATTTTTCGTGGGATAAAATGGAACACCTATTATTATGTATGGGGAAGAATGGAAACGTCTCTTAGTACGTGTTGTTTATCTTTTCTTCTAATTATTAGATTGTAGATTAAAATTTTAATTACTATCCTTGTTTCCAAGAAAATTGATTTTGCATAGAAAATTATGATGTATGAGATTCGAATGAAATCATATCGATCAAACTGTTAGTTTAAATTGTAATAAATAATATAATTATTTAATGCAAATGTGTTCCCCACGCTCGTGCTGATATTCATGTAAAAATCCATGTGTATTTAATTATATTCCATAATTTTCATGTTATCTGGTAAAATATATTTTCTTATATTTTATCTATAATACTTATACCTAAATCATGTATTTATAGTTTTTTACATAAATGAATTCCTTTTAAATCGTAAAAATAAAGATTTTGTACGTTGACATGGTCTTCCAATGCGAATATTTCAATACATCCAGTAAATATCATTTTCCTTTGTTGCCAAATATTTTTCTGAACAAGAAAAATATTGTTATAGTCTAAGGTCTACTTAAGACTCCTACTGAAGTCCCATGTCATACTTTCCTTCCGATTTTATGTTATCACCCTCCAAAGTTAAGCGTTCCATTTTAATCTACTCTCCCCTTCCACGTATATTTTAATTCCCATAAGTATTTTCTAGGCTGAAGCAGCGCGAATTAGAAGAAAAAAACGAGTAAATTTCCAGGACGAAAGCAAAATTGAATTTTACAGATTCAGATAGACGTCCAATCAAGGTTCTATCAACATGAAAATACTGGAAAAGCGACGGTTTACCAGCAGTCCGGGCAAGAAACCTTGAATCATCACAGGCAGCGATGGACCAATCTGTATAGCTCTATAATCAGAAGCAGTTGCTCGAAAGACAAGATCGTAAAGCATGCATCCTCGGCTCGTTTGTCTTTCAGTAATAATTACACGGGGAAACTATCGCGAATGCAAAGGGAATTATCGTCCCCTCCGAGTGTCTCACAGCACCAGCTGTATCGATGAAGCCAGCGGAGGATCCAATTTCAGGATGCAGGCTTTCTTTCATACCTGTTTGCATAGTGTGCAAAAACGGCGAAGGGATTAGTAGATCGTAGATAGTAGTCTGACGAAACAGAGTACGCCCGAATGCAAGAAACTATATGTAATGACAGGTTACAGTTGCAAACGTGAGTGATGCTTCATAATGTTTCATTATTTCACACTCGAGTTGCAATCTGGGAGATGGTTCTAGAAACTAGGGTAGATTATAGATTACTCTTTGAATAAAGATACAGAGACCCATACAGCACACTCCGTTGCAGCAGTATTGCAGGAACGTTGCTGCAATATTGGGTTGCTGCATGTTTCATTGCAATATTGCAGGAACGATGCTGCAATATTGTCGTGTATTATTGGAGTGGCAACGATCCTACAATATTGCAGTAATATTGCAAGAACATTGCCGTGCAATGTTCCATTGGCAATGCCCAAACAAAATTGCGCACATATTGCCGTGCAATACTGCAGTGATAACACGTTTTGTTGCAGAATCATTACCGGAACGTTGCAGAACTACATATTTGTAATGTTGTCGCAACTTTGCAAAAATACACACTTGCAATATTGCGAAGGCGGCCATAGGGCTGAACCTGCAACGTCTCTGCAATGTTATGGTGCAACATTGCAATCTTGCACCACATCATCGCAGAGACGTTGCTGCAATGTTATGGTGCTGTGTGATGAGTTGATAGATATACACATTTGTATTTCATATGTTTATATAGAAAGTCTTTTCGTTTTACTTTCGATTGTACAGTAACGAGCAAAACTAAACACACACATTAAATTTTAACATAAATTATATTTTATTCAATCCCATACAGCACCATAACATTGCAGCTACGTCTCTGCAATGACGCGGTGCAAGATTGCAATGTTGCACCATAACATTGCAGAGACGTTGCAGGTTCAGTCCTATGTCCGCCTTCGTAATATTGCAGGTGTGTACTTTTGCAAAGTTGCAGCAATATTACAAATATGTAGTCTTGCAACGTTCCGGCAATGATTCTGCAATGAAACGGCAAAATTGTGGCAATGATCCTGAAACTATTCGGCAATATTGTGGTGCGGGATTGTACTGTTGCATCGCATCATTGCAGAGAAGTTGCAGGTTCACTCCTATGTCCGCATTAGCAATATTGCAGGAGTGTATTCCCGCAACGTTTCGGAGATTTTATAGCAATAGTTCCGCCGCAACGTTTCGGGCAGTGAGGGATATGTGCGCATTATTACGGAATATTGTTGGAGCGTTGCCACTGCAACAATGCACGTCAATGTGTGCGCAATATTGCAGAAATATTGTAGGATCGTGTGCGCAATATTCCTGCAATATTGCAAGAACGTTGCCACTCAAATATTGCACGGCAATATTGTAGCATTGTTCCTGCAATATTGCAATGCAACCTGCAATAACGCAATTTTGCAGCAACGTTCCTGCAATACTCCTGCAACGAAGTGTGCTGTATGGGTGCTTGAGTGTAGGATATAAAAAACAAAATACGCAATATTATGCACAACGCTTTGACTTTCTACGAAATATATTAAAATCGTATTACTAGATATCATTACTTTCGCTAAATACAAATTTTCTTCGTGGAGTCAGTTTTGCACCGCAACTGATTTCCAATAAACTGTTGAGTTTTTTGCAGAATTAATATTTGGTCCACAAGCCTTTAGCTTTAATAATGGCTCGAACACGCTTTGGCATATTTAATATTACATTCTCGCAGTATTCTGGCGTTTGCGGTAGTTTACGAAGAATGAAACTTTATCGAGGAACATTTTATATTTAATCGAGCATGTAGATTTTTGAGTGAAATTTGACATTATCTCCGCTCTCCATTTCCAGATATACCGAAGCAAGTAGTTGAATACTTAACTATAGCAGACTTACATTATGTACGCACGAGAAATCCCTCCTTCTTCGTGCGCGTACATATCCAACAGCACTTCAGCCCTCGTTCGAGGCATCTCTGACCCTCTTTCCGGCGTGAAACCCGAGTGATTCGGAAACAAAGAGCGTTTCCTTTACTGCAGTCGTAAAAGGAGCAATCAAAGTGTTATTATAAGCTCAAATCGAATTAACGACCACGGCGAATTACGATTCAGATAATACCGACGGTGTTAATGGCTTTAATTAATTACCGTTCGCCATTAGTGGTGAGTAAAGCAAATATTTAAAGTACAAACGAGGCGGAGGATTCCTGACTTCACAATGAAGGGAACGCGATTAGCGATGGCCAACCAATTCATTCGCGCGAGAATTTCCAAGCGATTCAGTCGCTCTGTTTCGAATCCCTTCGTGTGCTATTCAAATCTCCAGAATTTTTTCCCGATGGTTCTTAAATATTTCAACAAGTGCTGAATAAAGAGAAAAGCAGAGGACACGTAGAAAACCTCTAAAATTATTGAAAACCAAATAACAGTCGAACCATGGCGTAAATGCTAAAATTTACTGGTAAATTCTCAGATTCGCCGGTCTTTCAATTTTTACACACCTACATCACACACTCGAAGTGCTTCGAAGCATCCTATAAAACAATGCTAGGTAATCTCAATTAGCAGATAGCGTGAGATTCCTCTCCATTTACTTCCCCGTATATCGTCGATTCTCCCACCGAGATTTCACGTGGATGTAAAGAAAAGAAGAAGAAAATCATTGAGTCGGATTTTCGGCGATTGCCGCGAATTCGATTCACGTCGGTAATTATCCGCCGGCTGGGATCGGCGTCGATCAAGGGCCAACGTAGCTATACGTCTCTGGCTGTCTCGCGGCGAAGGCGGGAACGCGGAGATCTTTTAATTAGAGATCTCGCGAGATAAGGATGTCCCTCCACCTTCGCGTTATCCGTCTCCCTGGCCAGGGACCCGTCGACGAGCATTCCTTCCGTGGTCACGAGCGCGGAGAGTGACTTGGCCGTCGGCAAAAACCACGGGGAACAAAGCGTTCAATTAAATACTCATCCTAGCTGGCCGGGCATCAACTGAGAGATCAACTTTACGCCAATCACAGAGGATGACCCCTGACGCGCGACATCATCTCCACATCCCTCTGCTCCATTCGGGATATTCAATTATTAACGGGGTATTCGCTCCGAAGTGTATGAAAAATGCGCGGTCTTTATGAATATAATTTCTTCACCATGAAACTATTCCCTACACGGCACTAAAAACTGTTTCCCAGCTTCTATATTGCAATCTGAATGGATTCAACTGTGGATCGCAGAAATAATAATTAGAAAGGTTTTGATAATAAGTATATTAATATTTTAATAATAAGTATTTGGAAAACATTCCGCTCACCGATAGAACAGTCGCGCAAAAGATTCCCAAAGAAGAAATCAGTCTACCTAGAACGTCGGAAGACGAAATCGAAGTGACTTCGATTGTTCCGATCTCAAGATTTCCCATCGCGTACGCAAAACCGGTTGGACTCGCCCCAGCGGAAAAAGGCTATCGATTCGCTATTGTGACTAAAAGGAACAGCGCGCGGGGCCCGCAGGATGTAATCACGATATTTATTTACGACGACGCTGGAGATCGTTAAACACATTCAGCTTCGAGTCGAGGAAAAGACCAACAGCCCTGCCCGACCCGGCAGAAACCTGAATCCTAACCAGGACTCGAATGAAAACGAAAACACTTGCGTTGAGTAAACAACGCGGCCGCGTGATCGTTTCCTATTCCGAAGGAAGTGAAACTTTTTCCCCTGCGATCCTCCGCTTCTTCCTAGCGAGGCCTCTGCTTTCATCGGCTGCCCCCGTCACGGTCGGCGAGTGAAAAGGAGGAAGAAGGACGGACTTCTTCCGTCCGATGGAAATTCGTGACCAATCCATTTCGTACCCCTATCGACTCGCCAAACGGACAGTTCCCGAATGAACGAAGAAGCAAGCCGAGCGCTGGTTTTTTACAGAACCGAGCCAGCCGTTGCACGTTCATTTGCCTTTAAACGATCGCCGGGCGAAAATGCAGCGTGACGGTGTTTCGAGGGAAAGGAAAGTGTGCGGAGCTGGAACATCGACGAGGAGCGGATAGGATACGCCTAACGATGTTTTACCTGGTACCAGTGTCCTGGCCTCTAATGAGGTATTCAGTCAAAACCGATCCACGAGCTCAGATACTGGCTGGCATTTGAAACGCGCTGCCGTTCTCGGTACCATTTGTAACATATTTGCACGGACTCGCGGCTCCCTGTTTACACTTTCAGCATATTTAACAGGTCCGCCGCGTCCGCAAGATGGTTTGCATGATGCTGCACGGTCGATCACGTTTATTCAAATGTGGGAAGTGGGAAATGGGAACACTGAGGAGTCTGATGATGGAATTGCTACGCGACGCCGTTTCTAGGAACGTTGGGATCCTGCAGGGGTGTATGGGCGCGAGGGTTTTGTTATCGTGGGTGTGTTGAGGGGACGTTGCACGTTTAAAGGGGTTGCATTCATTTACGTAGGGTAACCAGGCCAGTAGATGGACAGTTTAGTTGATTCCGAAGTTTACATCAAGGGATTTCTTAGAAATATCTGTTGTATTAACAAAAAATCGAAAGCTTTGCACGTAAAATGTACAAATTTAAAGAAGAAAATAACTGCGAGTAAAAAATTAATGTATTTAAGGATAAAATGAGGAAAATTCTACTCATAGCCCGCATCACCAGTAGATGGACAGTTCAGAACCAATAGATGGACGGGTGTCTGGGTAGACGAGTAAAAGACTTATTAGCTATAGTAGGTACAGTATTGTCTCGTTAGCGGCTCGCTGGTCGGGACCGGCGTTGAGCCCATATCGTGATCAGAGCCCTAATTCCGTGCCAACGTTTCTCGCTTCTTTCTGGCCGAAGGGGGGAGTAAGAGAAACGCTTTGCGTGCGCGACGGGCGTGCGCAATGGTCGCGAGCAGTTAGCGTCGGCACGAGACGCAAAGGACGGAGTGTCAGGCATCAGAAGGAGGGAGCGAGACAAAACATCAACGCGTCGTCTGTCTCCTACCGTCTTCGCTCGCTTTCAATGCCCCTGACTCTCTCTCGTACCATCTCGCTCTCACCTTCGCCGGATACGAGTGAGACATAAGTGGTGGGGATAGCGAAAAGTCCATAACGTGTACACCAAATCGAACCGCTAACGAGACAATACTGTACTTAGATTAAGTTATTTTTTGTTAAAATATAGTTTATTTCATCAAAACTAAAAACGTATGGAGTCTTCATTGTCAGAAAACGGTGCAACAGGTTATGGGCCCAGGCCTCAAATAAAGTGAGGTTATGTCTAGCCTAAAGTGGCCAGACTACTCGGATCGTGTGGGACTGTCCCGGATTTGAAATGTTGGTCCCGCATTGAAAACTGTCTCGGAAAGCGTCCCGGATTGGATATGGAACCTTTTTAACATTTTCTTAGTGGCACAAAGGTGGATTAGTGGCTTCAAAAGGTTTAATTCCGTTCTGTCCATCTACTGCGTTTAGGTTAGAAAATCCATATCAGTACATGGACAGTCATTTTTATAAGGTCTATCGTTTTATTTTTCTTTGTTCACGCGTTTATTTATAAATTGTTAATATTAGAATGCAATCATCTATTACATACCTCTTTACAATACATCCAAATACGTTTTTTTATTAACTTTAAGGCAGGCGATGCTGAGCAATAGCTAATAACAAAAGAGTGACCCGCGCATGGTGGCGTAAAATCGTACATACAAATACATTTTTTGCATACAAATTTTTTTTTTGATAAATACCTACGTTAATGTTTTATAAAACAACAAACGTTTTTTTCTACAAAATAAAAAACAATAATATAGATTAAAACTCTAGTTCTTTCAATATTAACGATTAGCCAACGATTCGTCCATCTACTGGGTCACGTTCATCTACTGGCCTGCATACCCTAACTATTATTTAGGGTGTGGAGTTAAAATTGAAGTGTTTTAAGAAACTTAAAATACAGTTGGGATATTAGAGATTCATTTATAAATGTGATTTGTTTTTCTCTATTGACTCCACGGTATCTAACATGAAAAAAAAGTGTGGAATTAAATTCTTGGTACGTTTGATTCGATACATAAGAAATTTGCGAGGTTGAACTGGGAATTTATGATCGGGTTGTCTGAGAGGCGACCATCCGATAAATATTCATAAGGTTATACCAATTCAGGGTGGAACCTCGAATTATTTGGAGATGCTTTCAAATTTTTGCGCAACAATTCCCTTGGTCACTTCCGTTTGATATCGCCGTATGTTACGTGTGTTACGGGACGCCTATAAACGATGCAGGGCAGCGAGAAAATAAGAAGAGCAAATTAAGTTTACTGCGTGGTCACAATTCGGGCTTCCGCGCGATGCAGCTGCTACTTAAAAGGTCGTGAAACGTTAATGAGAGGATGAAGAAGAATCTTAATTAATTTTATAAAAAGTGGGGTAATTCGGGACACGCTTATTATAAGGGGAAATTTTGCTACGTAATGCAAGCTTAGTTGGAGAAAAGAAGGAAAAAGGAAAGACTCTGTAATTAAATGGAGACGACAGAAGTGGAATTAGAGAAGAAGGAAAGAATTCTTTAGGAATTCTAATTTCTGCAGGTATTGTACTCGCGATTCATCTTCCTTCCGACGCTATCACGATGACTTTACCTTCAGGATTAAACTCTTCGAGAAAGCAACGCGTTTCAACATGGATCACATTCTTGGTGGAATGCTAGTATTTAATATACAGAAGGTAGGTACCTAGCAACTTCGTTATGCATGATCAAACGATGATAATTGATCGTGCAGGGTGTTGCACGGTCGAATTTATTAGTGGAATTAGAAAATGGAATTATTCGATGAAATAGAGAAAACACAGAATAAATGTAGGGAACTATCGAGACAACTGTTAAGGGGTCATTCTACTTTGATCGGGCGAAAAATTAGGCTATATTTAAAGGTATTTTTTCAGTAAATACAATGGATAATAAAATAAGTCTTTTTGGTATTTATTGCGCTACTCATATATTATAGAAAAAAAATTAAAAAGATTGTTTCTTCAAATTTGTTTTACTGTTATGGTGACTAAAAAAGAGATATGTGGTGGCGCAGGTGATTTTCGAATATCTGTATTTTTTTAGGTGCCATATTGACGCTGCAAAAAAACATTAAAACAAGTTTAAAAATTTATTTTTATTTTTTTCTTGTATAATATAAGAGTAGCTTAATAATGCCCAAAAAGATTTATTTCATTATAGGGTAAACTGCACTAATGCTGGCACTGCACTAATCATTGCACTTGCATTGCATCAAGTACAAGCTTAGAAAGTACTTTTTTATAATTTCTTATTTTCTTTCACTACAACACTGCAAAGCCCAGTAGTTTGTCCCAAAGCCAAAGTGGGACAAAGGGCTGAGTTTCAGGCGATTTCTTAAAATTTTGATAAGGGGTAGGTAAGTACATTTTGTCGCTTTATAACTAAGTAATGGATTGAAATACAGATTTACTAAGTGCTGTAGGAGTTTCATAGCGAATGAAATAGTCTGCTTAAACACTTTAAACTTCATTTTTAACTACATATATTTTTCTATATAACCTCAAATTTTAGGGTGAAAATGATTGTACTTTTATGCCTATTTTGGTTTTCATTGAATATTTTTAAAATAAAAGACTTACTAGGTACTCGAGATGTTTTATTTTAATGAGAAATGCATAATCATTGATAATAATTGAAAATTAAGACCACATAAAAATGTCACAAAAAATATAGACATTCTAATTGCGATTTCCGCTTAGGGTGCCAATCATTGTACAGTTTACCCTATCCCATACAGCACACTTCGTTGCAGGAGTATTGCAGGAACGTCGCTGCAATATTGCGTTATTGCAGGTTGCATTGCAATATTGCAGGAACAATGCTACAATATTGCTGTGCAATATTTTAGTTGGCAACGTTCTTGCAATATTGCAGGAATATTGCGCACACGTTGCCACTGCAATGTTCCAGTGGCAACGATCCTACAATATTTCTGCAATATTGCGCACACATTGACGCGCATTGTTATAGTAGCAACGCTCCAACAACATTCTGTAATATTGCGCACACGTTGCCACTGCAATGTTCCAGTGGCAACAATCCTACAATATTTCTGCAATATTGCGCGCACATCGACGTGCAATGTTCTAGTGGCAACTATTTTGCCGTTTCGTTGCAGAATCATTGTCGGAACGGTGCAGGACTACATATTTGTAATGTTGCCGCAACTTTGCAAAAATACACAACTGCAATATTGCGAAGGCGGATATAGGATTGAACCTGCAACATCTCTGCAATGTTTTGATGCAGTGTGGATGTTGTATTTATTCAGAAAAAATCTTTAAATATATCTTAATTTTTCGGCCGATTAATGACCCCTTAAGTGAGAAAAAAACATTTTTTGAATATCCATTATAATCACCTTCAGCTACCCTTCGCCCATGCACACCTCGTCTCTGCCTCAGTCCATTAGCAATTAAACGAGGGTCCTTAAAGCATTCAATTCTTTCGATACACTATTACATCGATTACAAAGATTACACCAACACAATGCCTGCCACCAACCAACCAAGTAGTGCGAGACAACCTCAACTCGTACCTTGACTAATCCGCGACAAAAGCCCCACATACTCCAACACGAACTTCAACTACGAGCACTGATTATAAACAATAAATTACACTCGCCAAACACAATCGATGTTCCCTGAACCATCTATTCTTCACTCACAAGAAAACCTTCTCAACTTGAATATTCTGATTTTAATGAAACTTCGTGTGCACGCAGAGCCTATTGAAATATACAAGGATCAATTTTTTTCTACAGAAATTCACAATACAAAATTCTACAGAATCCACTCGCGTTTTTTCGTCTTTTTTTAATAACTTTGTAACGGTACGAGATAGATCTAAACTTTAAATATACGAATTGTTGAGTTCTTCATGTACTATCACGCTACCAAAAGAAAATTAAAGTTATATGAAGGAACGAAAAAACGCGATAACTTTAAGGTAACTACTGATTGATTACCCTTCGGAGTGGATTTCTACAGGAAAGAAAAATTGCTGCTCGCATACTCGAATATGCTGTACAGTCTACGTTCACACGAAGTTTCTTTGGAATGAGAGTTTTCCGGCTGGGAAGGTTTCCTTGCGAGAGCGAGGCTCGACTCACTACGAAAACGGTGCGCGTGGAAGGGACGCCGTGGATTTATCGACAGGTGTAGCACAGCGGAGGAACACGCTGGATCCCAGGGTTGAACGACGACGGGGTGGAGAAATAAAGTCAACGAGATGCGAACGAGATAACGCACGGGGAATGACTGACGTGGCCGCGCAAGATTACGTCGCGACTTTAAAAGGACGACGCGCCCTGTCCGGTAGCGAGCTGCTCGCCTATCGATTGCGTGACACGGTCACGCTCGTGAACGTCGAATTTGAATACAAGCGGCGAGACGCTTCAATGGAGCCCGCTCCCTCGCTACCTGAATTATCTGCGGTTACCGCGAGTCCGCCTTTATTGAGTTCGCATCTACACGAGGCACACCGTCGCTGGTACCCTTCAGCCTATCCAAGATTCTGTGCTCGGTTTCTCTTGCTGCTTCGACGATCTTCGCGGTTGTTAATTGATAAATTTGTGGCCGGTGTAGAAACTCATATTAGTGGGGATATTGGTAGCAGTTTACTTTTTACTATTCCGCGGTGACTGTGATTCGTGACTCCTGCATCCGTGTCTTTTTTTAAAAATCGAAAACTACACGTTATGTTGATCAAAATTCAGGAAAAGTATAAGTTATTAACCCACACAGCACCATGACATTGCAGAGACGTTGCAGGTTCACTTCTATGTCCGCCTTAACAATATTGCAGGAGTATATTTTTGCAAAGTTGCGGCAGCATTACAAATATGTAGTCCTGCCACGTTCCGGCAATGATTCTGCAACGAAACGGCAAAGTAGTGGCAATGATCCTGTAACTCTTTGGCAATATTGCGGTGCGAGATTAGAATGTTACACCGCATCATTGCAGAGACGTTGCAGGTTTACTTCTATGTCCGCCTTAACAATATTGCACGTCAATGTGCGCGAAATATTGCAGGAATATTGTATGATCGTTGCCACTGGAACATTGCACGTCGATGTGCGAGCAATATTACAGAATATTGTAGGATCATTGCCACTGGAACAATACAGTGGCAACGCGTGTGCAATATTTCTGCAATATTGCAAGAACGTTGCCACTCCAATAGTGTACGGCAATATTGCAGCATCGTTCCTGCAGTATTGCAATGCAACCTGCAACAACGCAATATTGCAGCAACGTTCCTGCAATACTGCTGCAACGAAGTGTGCTGTATGGGTAGTGTTACTACTTAAAAGTATGTCTAAGGTTTTCTGTTTGAGTAAATTTTGATGTTTCGTCGTGCAAAGTGTTTTTAAAGCTGTTTCTTTAAGGAGAAGTTTCTAGTTTTCTGAAGTAACAGGTGAGATTACATATATAAATGTGTGAGTGGTGGTGAGTATTATATTAAATTTGATTCTTCTAACGCGATTGAAGTTAGATTTAAGAAGTATTTTTAACCCGCAAGAGAAATGTTTCTACATTCAAACGAAGTTAATGGGATAAACTATTCTAGAAAATGTAATACTGCATTCTCACGATACACCTTTCACAACTCAAATGCCGTAGGTGTGTTACAAATGTCACTTGCTGCAATTCAGACATCTCTCATAATTGTATTTTCACTTTCAACGATGACACCTCCACAGCGATAAAATCTAAGAAAATCTCTGTGCTACTTCCAGCCTCCTTTCCCAATCTGCCAAAACAATTATATTTTCATAACGCGTGGCTTCGCCCTGAACTCGCATAAAAGAAGCTATTCAAGCGCTAAAACCAAACACAAGAATACCGAAAGATCTGCCTTCGTCAGAATCAAAGCAACAAATGCAGTAGATGCTGGAAATATTTATTGCATCACCGTCAAATTTTCATAGCAATAAGAAAATTGTGTACAAAATGATTCGTATCCAACTTATTTCGACCAAGATAGTGAGGAGTAATATTTTCCTAAGTAGTACTAATACTTAATAAGAGAGGCATAATTAATAACGTGTTTAACATTCGAGCGATGCATTAAATATTTCCAGTATGCAGTATTCACGGAAAATACCCTACTGGATTTCGGACTCCGGTCGTAGGGAGAGGAACGCATGCGCGCGATTTGGTGCGCGAAATTTCCTTACTATACTCAGAATTATTTTTCAACACATCATTTACGTTAATTACTAATAGAAGATGATGTTTAGCGCAAAAAATTGGTCTTTAATTCAAACAACACGATATTTGGCTGCATTCATTTATTATTCGACTTTTGCTTATAACTTGGAAACGAAAAGTTTCCCGAAGATTCCATTCAAACTACTGAAAAGGGCATTAAATAAGGTACCAAATAAACAGAATTAATTTTTTTTTATCCCAAATCAGTAAAAAAATTGAAAAATAAATAATTTTAAAAAATATTAAATTATACATCATTAGAAAGGAATAATTTTTTCCTATTTTTTGGCGCAAATTTTATTCCGATATCTTAAAAAAAAGGCACCAAATTTTAAATCCGGCCCACTGTGTGTGGGGTGACGTCAAACCAATCAACGCTAAGATGGGAAACGATGGGAAACGAAACGACGCCAGCGCCAAGCCAAGGCAAGTGAGGCCGCAGCCAACCAGCGTTGACAACCGATTCCCCGGCGACGCTGGTTGGCTGGCTTGGCCTGACTTGGCGCTGGCATCGTTTCGTTTCCCATTGTTTCCCATCTTAGCGTTGATTGGTTTGACGTCACCGGTAGGGTATTTCCCGTGAACACTGCCACTATGATACATCCCAAACGTCACACCTTACGAACATTTGCAAACACCAACCAGAGTGGGGCACTAACTAAATGAAAAATTATTTAAATAACAAGATCAAATAAAACTTACTTCAACCTTATATAGGCGGCTCGAACGGTCGCCAGAAAATTATGCGACGTCAAATAAAGTAACAGTTAAAGCTACAGTTAAAATGTAAAGTTGAAAGATTGATTCGACGCTGAATTTGAAAAATCCGACAAATAAAAAAAATTAACTTTATTCGACACATGACGAATCATTTTTGTTAACAATACATTCGTTATTCGAAATTTATTTAAATAACAATTTTGCCCATCTCTGATACCAACCACCAAGAACAACGGAACTTCAAACCATCCGCACAATTAAAGCCAGCCGTAAATCATCAAGCTAATCATACACATTACGTCGTTTGGCGACTCATCAATTATCATACTAGCCTCCAATAGCCAGTCCCTCGATTGCACCTAATCCTCCCCATCTCCCGCGCGTACCCCGGCAAAGGGCAGGGCGTAGCCGTTGACATTAACCCGCATCGTGGATCGTTCCTCCACTAGCAATCGGGCCAGCGAAGCAACTTGCCAGAATACTTTAAACGACGCGCCCTAATGATACGGTGAAGCGATACGTCGCCAATTGAATGGGACGTGACGTGGCAACGTGACAAAACCATGACGATCTAAACTGGTCATCACCGATGGCACGCCGCCCCGTCGACGGTAGGTACCTGCTGATCCTTGTTGGCAGGATTTCGCTCTATTTATTTTAACCGCGACGTATCGATGATCGCAAACCACAGTGGAGAACGCTCGACGATGGGGAACAAGCGCAGCGATACGCCCGCTGTCCGGTTTTGCCCGCGCCGCGCCGTCCGGCGCTATCGACGCGCAACGGGTTAACGAAATTGCCGTTGTAAGTGTTTCCAATCGATTTCACCGGATCCAACGACTTAATACTAACCTGGCCGTATCAAGGTCTTTATTAATTATTATCCACGGCGAGGAATGATAATCCTCGGCGATACAGCTCAGTCGCGTTACGATTAGCGGGCAAGATAGGGGGTTGCATCGCGAGCCGTTCGCCTGTAATCGACTAATGTCGGGCAAATAATTCTTCCCCCTACTCTCTGATGGGAAATTGACTGGAAATCTGGCTGCAATCGATGGATCGATAAGCAGCAAGGGATGCCGCGAGTTGCAACGCTCCTTCGCACGAAAGGATACTTTGTAAGTTATTAATTAGGGTTGATAGTTTATGGAACGAGGATATCCGATTTTTCTGCCGCGTATCTGAATCGGTGATCTGAAATGGGTTGATGAGGAGTATGACGTGGAGGTTGGGTTATGCGAGTGGAATTTATTTGGGAAGTTTGTGAATAATGTTTTAATAATGTTGAAGGGGCATTTAAAAGATTCATCAGCTTCTGTTTTCTAGGTTCTAGTGTTGGATTCGTTGTTTGAAATGGAAGTGGATGTTTTCGCTCGACAAAGAGAATCTGTAGTAATTAGAAATTTAACATGAAGTCAGTATTCACGGAATTGTGGAAATAGTTTTAGTTACTTACATGAAGAAGTTGAGAAACAAGAAGAAAGAAAAGAGTAAAAGTATTCCTAACAATTCCTATTCTAAATTTCCCATTTCTCCAATTATACATTTTCCAAAATTGCGTATGCTTTCTACTCTACGAGGCTCTGAAGAGAATGTCGCTTAAATCGAGAAAACATCCCCCGAGATATTAAAATTTGCGTGGCTGCGCGGACACATTGAAGCTGGATATCGGACCGTTCTCTATCGCCGAGCTCGTAAGTCGATTCCTAACAAGTACAAAGCGGCATATCGTCGATTCTAATTCTATACGCACTATTGTATGCCAATTGTACAACGCTGAGAACGATGAGACTGCAAGAGGGTCTACACGGCAGATAACAAGTGGCGATACGCGGTCAGAGACGCGAAAGAGAAAAATAAAGGCTCCGAAGCAAGTAGAATTCACGGAGCATCACCAGAGACGCGAAACCAGTATCGACCTTATTGTTCCTGGGTAGTATTGTCTTCGCGGTTCGTTAAAATCGTAGGACAGACTGGACGATACTATATAACAGATATCAACCTTCTGGAACAACCAAAACCTTATCGGGACTCTGCTGCGTTGTATCGAAATATTTAAAATTCTTTAGAATGGACGTTAATCCTCTAATAAGATTTCTTCACTTTCACAGCTCCAAGTCCGTGAATAGATAATTAGAAGCTTCCACGAGTTGGGACTGTATTTTTGAACGTTGCATTCAAATGCACAGTGTCACGTGAATACAATGAGGCTCACGTTCTAATTAGCCATACAGTTAGATGGCATACCAGGAGACAATGAAGCTTATTACAATCATCGTAGGTACATTCAAAATTGTCCACCATGGAAATCCATTGTATTCGAACGAGGACTGACACGATTTCTTCATACCCTTCATTATGCACATTCACTGACATATATATTAGGGTGGTCCTTATATGTATGGTAAAAAATTAAATATTTTAAAATTTTCTTCTGACCCTCTCAGAAGCTTCCACATAGTTAAAAAGAATTTCGTCTAAAATTTTATTAAAATATATTAAGGATTAAAGGTCGCTCAATGGCAATGAAATGATGCAGTCAGAGCAACAACGGACTAACCCACATTTTTTTCGAAATTGAATTAGTAGCAATAACGTATTCCAATAGGCTCTACTACCCACACAGCACCATAACATTGCAGCAACGTCTCTGCAATGATGCGGTGCAAGATTGCAATGTTGTACCAAAATATTGCAGAGACGTTGCAGGTTCAATCCTATGTCCGCCTTCGCAATATTCCAGGTGTGTATGTTTGCAAAGTTGCGGCAACATTACAAATATGTAGTCCTGCAACGATCCGGCAATGATTCTGCAACGAAACGGTAAATTTCTGGCAATGATCCTGCAACTCTTCGACAATATTCTGGTGCTAGATTGTAATGTTGCACCGCATCATTGCAGAGGAGTTGCAGGAGCGTTGCCACTCCAATATTTCTGCAATACTGTACGGTGATGTGCGTGCAATTTTGCTTGGACGTTGCCACTGGAACATTGCACGGCAATGAACTTGCAATATTGCTGCAATATTGCTGCAATATTGCAGGATCGTTGGCACTCCAATAATGCACAACAATATTGCAGCATCGTACCTGCAATATTGCAGTGCAACCTGCAACAACACAATATTGCAGCAACGTTCCTGCAATACTGCTGCAACGAAGTGTGCTGTATGGGTAACCATATAAAATAGGGAAAACAAATTTTTTGTAATGTGGGTTGGTCCGTTGTTGCTCTGACTGCCTCAAATATTACTATTTTGGTATAAATTAAAAAAAAAAAATTTCTTTTACAGCTTGTTCTAACTGGTTTGAGGACTGAAGAATTGGATGAGTTTCGTTGTTATAGGTGCTAGGGCCAATATCTACTTAGTATGGTACCCGGTTTTACTCAGGCCACGGTGTAAAATCGTAAAAACGGATCATATTTTAAATCATTATTTTTTTTGTATTTTTCCTTCTATTAAACAAATTGGATATTTACTATTATTTAAAAAAGAGTTTATTCTAATGAATCCCAATTTGTTTTTTACTTAATAATGTCGAAGTTATGAGATTTTATTCTTAACGTCCCGATTTTGCCCTTGGTCTCTTGAGCGACCTTTATATATGACAATATACAAATAAAAAACACGGAGATATTTTTTTTGTCAAATAGAAGATTTTAAGAGGGTCAGACTAGAGGGTCAATATATATTTTAAAGTAGAAAAATAAGGATCACCCTAATATACATATATATATATGTAAATAAAAGTCAATTTACTTTGAGAAACAGATTTATCTCTCTGCTTTAGAGTTTCGACAGTTCTTCTATAAAATCGAATTAAAAGAGAATACCATCTTCCGACATAACAGCAAGAAGATTCTTCGCCTACAACGAAAAATATGAATTTTCCTTTTGTGGAGCCTTCAAATGTCACTGGGGTATTTCCGATCCGTCTATTCGATATTTCCAATCCTAACCAGAGGGACATTCACAAGCAAAACCGATAGCAAGCCGCATAACGAGCAAACTAAGAGCATTCGTTGCGCCGATCTTTTGATGTCATCTCACCACTGTACGTTTCATGACTCGCGAGAATCGCGGTATCGATCCCTCGCCAGGGTATTGTTAGCCACTCGAACCCTCGAAATGGATCGTCACAGCCGGCAGAATGTGCATTTGCATCGTGATTCGTGAGTAATCTCTGGTACAACACGGGACCAACGTGAAAGGGAGAATAAGTATTTCGTATTAACAAGAACGAGGAGGAATAAATATACCTCTAGGAGGAATAAGAGAAAAGGACATTCTTCGAACAAAATACAGTACCTATTGGCATTTCCTTATTTCCGCTACGCAATCTGGTGGCGAAAATTAAAGCAGTCTAATCGGGTTAGTTGCCACCTGTTATTGACAGTATTGGGAACTTCGACGGTTTGATGATCGATTTTGTAAAATTTAACAGACTATTTAATGACAAAAACATTCTTGCACTATTTCAATACTTGTGTGACACCAGTCCTGTAACGCGATTCA
This sequence comes from Andrena haemorrhoa, assembly GCA_910592295.1. Taxonomy (NCBI): domain Eukaryota; kingdom Metazoa; phylum Arthropoda; class Insecta; order Hymenoptera; family Andrenidae; genus Andrena; species Andrena haemorrhoa. The sequence goes on from OU342943.1 coordinate 21,105,634, forward strand.
CCCGATTACGGAGCTTACTTTAGTAGATGGCGCTCTCACAGTATTTCCCAATTCTTTCAACAGTTCTCTTCGCATTGTTAATACTTTATTAATGATCGAGGAACGAAAGTCGGCGGGTGGAGGCAAGTGGTACACGAAGTTTCGTGCGGAGGCCAATTTTATTTCCTGCAAACCGTATTGTTTTCAACTGTCATTAAAGTGCGCCGGGGAACGCGCACGACCAGGCCTAATCATACATCAAAGACCGATCCTGATGAAGAATCTGCGCGGCGCCCAACTCTATAATCTCCAGCTCAGAGCAGGATAAATTGTACACTGGCGATGAATTGACGGTGATCGATGTCCTCCATCGACCAGGATCATCGCCGATGGAAAAAAATGGGGGAGATGGAGAAAAATGTCGGATAGCATCTAGGCGGACGGAAAAATCGGGATGTGCTTCGAATGGTGTATTTATTTAATGCGTGACACCACGCGACGATGACAAATCTTGGCTGCGTCAGTCACCTCGAGCGGTTCATTTATTTAAATAACTTTCCTTTTGCAAGTCGTCGAGCTTGGAGGTCTCTTATAACGTCCCACAATGTTTTTAGAAATAAAGCTAGAGATTACCACGAACTTTCCGAAATGAAGAAATAATATTTTTATAATTTTTATATATTTTCTACGTACACAGTTATTAAGGTTGCTATGTAACAATTTGAAGGGATGATGCCGCTTACCACGCATCGAAATCCCCGGAATATCCTACAGTTCGTAACTCGTTTCCTACTAAATCCCAAAATTGCAGCTTTCTTTTTGGCAAATTTGGTGAACAATTCCATATTCCTCTCAACTCTCCAGTGCCGCGTGCTAAATAATTATAAATAATAGCAAAGTCGATGAAGAAATTTGCAATTCAGAGGAATTATTCATCCCAAAGCGCTATCAAACACCCACGCAACAGATCGCGAGTGTTAATTCGTTAATCAACGTGGGCATTGAATCAAATCGTTATTCTAAGGGATCAGAGCAGGCGTTGGAGCAACGCTCGATCGGTCCGCTACTTTGAATACAATCTGGGGTCGCGCAAAGTTATTAGCCCGCGACTGATTAGCAATTAATCTCGCTCGCTGTTCTAGCCCACAGAGCGGGGGATTTTTCTAAGCGATGCCACTCTGCCCTTTGTGCCGTTAATCCCCATGGACAGTTTAATTGCGCATCCTATGGGAGTGGTTCCTCATGGACGACCGTATAAGGAGCACGTCGCGGGACACTCGACCGTTCGCGCGCACGTGTGCTGGCAAAATATATTGATAGTCGCGTTATCACGTGCACGACCGCGCTGGGGAACAAAAGCAACAAATGGACAGTGCACCCCCTTTCGCCTTCTCCCCCGCGGGAATGTATCCAGCGTTCTTGGAAGCCAACGCACGGCACGGGGCAGTGCTCGCTGGCATTAAACGCCAGGGTTTAGTGCTAATGGAAACGCTTCGATTTCGAAAGAAGCTTCCAAGGAGCGTTTAAGAGGTCTCGGTTGAGTGCTTTGGCGAATAATGTGGCAGGCTTAGGGGGCACGTCGCGAGGATACCTATAGAAGGAGATTCGATCAGTGCTTGTATTGGGAGATAGTGAAAAGTTATTCTGTGAGCTGAAGTTGATACTGTCGACAGTAGACAATATTTCAAACCCCTGCTCAGCTTTCAATCCCACCCTTAATAGGGTTTAGGTAGGATTTAGGAGCTATTCTAATAGTAGGAACTTCTAATGGTAGAATTTGGAAGCTGAGCAGGAGCTTGAAGTGTTGACTGCTGTATGCTATTATAAGTACCTACTCTAGATTTCTGTTATTAGAGGAGTAATCGTGGATTGAGATTTTTATATAAAAAGTGAACACAGTGGCGAATACCTAGTGTTGTTTGAAAGTAGCTACTGGAGTAGAGATTTTTAATCTAGAGGTCAAGTACCCTCAAGGCGTTGAAGTTAAATTTAAGGGGTTACGTTCACTTAGAGGTCCCGAAAAAGCCAATGTTTTTCTACTAAAAGATACATCTTTTAACTATATTATACCTACTAAATTTTCATAAGATATTATCATTAACTAAAGGAGATATCGGTTTGGATATGAGTCTTGTTTTTTTAAGCATTAGCTGGTGGACATTTCCTAGGCCAAACGGTGCATCTGAAAGCAAAAGTTCAAATAGATTTTAAGAATAAATAACTTACAGAAGTACCTGGCGTTCTCTGAATTTTAAGATTGTATTTTAGCAAAAAAAAGGGCGACCGTTTGAAGTTGAAATATCGAATTTCGTGGAAAATTTTTTATTTCTTTCAAGAACGCTTTGCGAGTATTTCCATTAGGTATTGCAGAATTGAAAGCAAAATTTAAAAATATGAAAACGTCAGGTACTTCTGAAAGGTATTTATTCTTAAAATATATTTGAATTTTTGCTTTCAGATACATCGTTTAGCCTAGGGAATGACCACCAGCTAATGCTTAAAAAAACACGACTCATATCCAAGCTGATATCTCCTTTAGTTAACAATAATATCTCATGAAAATTTAGAATAATATAGTTAAAGGATATATCTTTTAGTAGAAAAACATTGTGTATGATTTTCACTTATACTTTTCCTAAAAAAAATTCCTGAATTTGTAGCTTTTTCCGGACTTCTAGATGGATGGTAACCCTTTGAGGAAACCTTTCAACTTGAATAGAAGAAGAATGCAATCCAATATTCTTCTTTTTATACATTTAGAGAATAGGCCATAGCTTTCACCTAACTGACAAAGGAGTGCATGTCAGAGAAAAGTTAAACATACGCCTCAGATCCTCGGTAAAAGGTTAGCAGTGAACTGCTCGCTCAGCAGTAAGAAACGAGGAATTAGCCGATCATTCAACAGCAGAATATGCAAAGTACTCAATCGATTTCACACCCACCGTTACCGCTACATTATCGGCGCGACGTATTCCCTCGCCACCGCGGCCCTTAACTTTACGCGCGCGGGACACGGAAGATGCTAGTAACGTTATCTCGAAGAAGATTCAGAATCACAGTGCGGCAGAACCAGTAGTACAGGACGGGATCGTGAACTTCGGCTCCCGTCGAAAAGGGAGCATAATGAAGACGCGAGAGCGCATAAGAAAGGCGTGCCAAGAATCCAATTAAGCCCGCTTTACCTTCCGCGCTATCTTAATCGACCGCTATTAAATTTTACCAGCCGCCCGATAAAACAGCGAACTAAGCACCCGCGACGCGCCGCCAGTGCCGCCGTCTAATAAACCCTATTTCAAGACTGCACGCGGATTGATAATCCCTGGGGAATATGCAAGAATATGCGATCGATCATCCGGGGCGAACTTTCACCGACCAGCATCGAAATTGAGCGATCAAGGGTAACGACGTGGTCGCCAACAGTCGAGCTTGATGGATGCGAATCGGCAACGTCGTCTATAATTAACCGCCACGTAAGATCGAGAAAACGAAAAAGTCGCGATAAAGTTGCGAGCAAGTAAAACACGCCGGGGGACAAGTTAATGGAGCATACATATAAGAGTAGCCACGGCAAAGGGGGACACGTCCAATCAATATTTATATTAAACAGCAGCCGGATACATAGTGTACACCCGGTAATTAGCTGCGTCCTTGGCAAGACTGATAGGCGAAAAGTAAATTATTCATTACAAGGGAAGATGTTCTTTTCTCCTCTGTTTACTTTCTATTACCACACGAAACTGTGATACGCAGTATGTATACCGAAGAAAGGAGACTAGGGTACGGCGAATATCAATTGGGCCCACTTGCAAGGAGGGTCACCCAAGTGTCCGCCTCCGATTGCTTTGAATTTTGGATATGTTTTAGAGGACCGAAAAATAAGAAACAGGTATCGGTTTCTTTTATTTCGGCTTGTTTGCCTGTTTAGGGAGTGAAACCATACCTCAAAGTTCATAAGGGTTACAAAATTGCGTTGAGTAAATCTTCATATAAATTTCATTTACGTTATAATTATCCAGAAACCAAAGCAATCGGAGAGGAACACCTGAAACTCTTGTAACTTTGAGGGGTGGCTTCACCCCGTAAATATAAAAAGGGGCCGCTATAAAAAAACACGCATATCTTATTTCTCGGCCCTCTAAACCATATCCAAAATTCAAAGCAATCGGAGGCGTACACCTGGGAGACTCTCCTTGTCAGTTATGCAAGAAAGCTACCAACCCTCAAAATGACAAGAAATTAGTTAAAAGCAGTATGGATCCCATAACGTTGTGATCTGTATTTTGCAAAAAATGACCACCTCTTACATTATATAATTATTCAAACTACCAAGCCATTGTTCCAATTTAAGCTTAAGAGACAAAAGCTACAGAAAATTTAAAATAATATTCACTATACCGTCGAATAACCCATTAAAAACATTGTAAAACAATAACAGGAAATAAAATGTACTAAATAGAAATAAAGCTACTTATCTTTAACAAATAAAATCCTCAAACTAAAACTCAGTTTCAGATCGTTGAGGATTGGTATATAGCTTTCTGCATAACTAGGCCCAATTAACAGTCCGCTGGACTTTTCCTCCAGCGTGCGCATTCCCTTCGTACAGTTTCGCTGATCGCTGGTAAAAAGGGGTTCGAGGGAACTGGTCGACGGGATTGCAAGAAATATCAAAAACACGGGGCTCCTTCTTGCCAGGCGGAGATAGAGAAAGGGTGTCCTCGGAGGCAGGAAGAAGGCGATACCGGTTTCGCCGAGATCGCGGATCGAGGAGGCTCGCCCCGGCTACCGAGGCACGATTGAAAATTACGCAACGCGTTTTCGTCGCCATCATCGTTCACCGGGAATCGATGATTCGCGGCACGGCGAGCGACTGGCCCGATGGAATCAAATAATATGCCCGCGACGGGGCCCCCAGCGCGGCTGAAATTGAAAGGGGGCCCGTCGCGATAATTATCTCCGATTATTGCCGAAGATCAATGCAGAACGAATGAGCGGAAAGAGTCGTCAGAGCTGGCCGACGATTCTCCACTGAATATCGGTGATCTTAACGAAGGTGGATGCGCTAATTACACGAGTCACGTTCGTTCAGGACTTACGATCCCTCGGTCCAGGCAGAAAATAGACATCGCGATCTTGATCTGCGCGTCTGCGGCCGCTTTAGAGGGCCGGGCGAGCCGATCCCGTCGCTGGGCTTGCGCGATGGGCAATTTGTACGCGTTATCGGCATTGACTATTCGAAAACGCGACGAGAAATTAGGCCTCGTTAGCTTATTATAAGCAAGATAGGGTTATCTGGTGGCGGGATGCAGGAATGGTAACGACAAAGTGCGGTTTAATTGGTGCCATCGGGTGGGGTGTCGTTGCGAAGGATGTAGATAAGTGTTTGAAGTGGTTGAGGGGGTTGTTTGTGGGTACATAGAATCGTGCAAATTCTCTGTATGGAGGAGCTTGTTTAAAAGGGAGGGAGGAAAGAGTTCTTTCTCGACAGATGGCTGAGAAGCAGGGGGCTAGCACCCTCATTTACGATTTTGGAACAGTGTTTCAATTGGCACCTAGGCAACACCAATTTTTAACCGACTTCAAAAAGGAGGAGGTTATAGATTCGACCCGTATGTATAATTTTTTTTTTTATGTTTGTTCCCTCATAACTCCTCAGCACATGGACCGATTTCGATGATCTTTCTTTTATTCGAAAGAGGGCGATGACCCGGTGGTCCCATCCTAGACTGTATCAGTATTGGCTCAATACTTTGTCAGTTATGATTAATAAAAAGACTATTGTCACCTAATTTTTATTAGTTTATCTTATATCAATATACATGTATAAAATTAAAAAGTCAAAAATAAAAAAATTTTTAAAAATTAAAACCGACTTCAAAAAAAAATAAAAGGCACTAAAAAGTAAAAAATAATTTTTTCCCTTATTTAATCTACGACTATCATACTTTTTAAGTCGGCGCCTCATCATTTGCTCTGTATAAATCTGGCGCCGACTTAATAAGTATGATAGTCGTAGATTAAATAAGGGAAAAAATTATTTTTTACTTTTTAGTGCCTTTTATTTTTTTTTTTGAAGTCGGTTTTAATTTTTTTTATTCGAACTAAAATTCAATATGGCTGTGATCACGTGTTCATGATGGTTCAGACACGTCCAGTGTTTTAGTCGAATAGCAAGTAATTTGGTAATTTACCGTGTGTGGATACTAAAATTTAGTTGAGTAGTTTAATAAAACAATGGTAAATTACTAAATTACTCGCTAGTCGACTAAATTACTGGACGTCCGTTCCAGCCTTTACTGTGTACGCCATTGATATGCATTGCATGGCATTTGTGAATTGTTGATGGATGCGAGCTGGTACCGTACGAAAAATAAGTTTTATAAAATCAGTTTGACAGTAACAGGTATGTATATAGTTGAATATATATTTTTAATGTAGTATATGTAGAATATCTTTTTAAATTAAGTTTTTTATAGAGCTATGTCACGACATATGTCACTTCATATACTACATTAAAAATATATATTCAACTATATACATACCTGTTACTGTCAAACTGATTTTATAAAACTTATTTTCCGATAGGATTGTCGATAGGATTGATGTGTCTGTTCCAGTCTTTACAGATGAATCATGAACACGTGATCACGGCCATATTGAATTTTAGTTCGAAAAAATTGGTGTTGCCTAGGTGGCCGTTGAAACATTGTTCCAAAATCGTAAATGAGAGTGGTAGCCCCCTGCTGAGTAGTCTCTCCTTGGATTTGTATACTTGAATGGAAATTAAGCAAAAATGGATTATCTAACACATTGTCACATTAATCTAAAGTGTAATCTGAATCCCACAGAAAACAGAGGTGAAAGCGTCGCCACGAAAACTAACAAGCTTAATGGTGAGAAGCACGTTCAACAAGTAATTTAAGCTAATTCTTCCTCCATTAAGCAAGATTAGATACGGGAATTACACGCCATTAAGAAGGACACAAGAGACAGGGGATTGTGTCATTCTACTTACTGCTACTTAGTCGAAACCTGTGTGCGAGTTTAAACGAGATAGAAATCCCACTTTTACAACTGCGACATCCTAAGTATCTTATACTACAATGATTCCTTAAACGCAGTATTCAATCTTTACTAAAAACACTACTATTCTAAAAGATTTTAAAAAGAACAAAAATTTGCAATTCATCAATTTCCCTAACTTCGATGTTTCGCGGCACAGTCGAAGACGACCATTTATTCGACCATTAAGGGGACTAGGCAGTCAGATATTCGATTTTTTTTTTATTGCATTTTTCGAAAGCACCACCCTTCCCAAGTAAAATGTCGTTTGGTTAATGTCAGAACTCGCAAAATTAAGGATTCTACAGTCGAAAAGGTCGAGCGCGCCAGAAACCGTTTCTGCGCGCACGCAGGTAGATTAAGGGAACTAGGCAGTCAGAAATTCGATTTTTTTTGTTGCATTTTTCGAAAGTACCACCCTTCCCGAGTAAAATGCCGTTTGGTTTATGTCAAAACTCGCAAAACTAAGGATTTTACAGTCGAAAAGGCCTGCGCGCACGCAAGTAGAGTAGTTCCTCTTCTGAAACTTTGGACGCGTTTTTCTCAGAATCACATTTCCTCTTCGTTTTGCAGTGATTGCGAAAAAACGGAGGTCCAAATCAATTTGAAAAAAATTGGGCATATGTAAAACATGTCTTGTTACGACCCAAACCTAAGCATAAGTCTGTGAAAACTTCTGTTTTGACAAAAAAAAAATAAAATGGCTCTTTTCCCTGGCGAAAAATCACGTTTCTTCCAAATTTGCCCTTTTATAGCCGCCATTTGTATAATTTTGATTTTTTTTCTTTTTCAATAGGTTCAGGGCAGAATGGGGGTCAGGGCAAAGTGTAAATTTCAGAGAATACGTCACAATTCAATTTCTCACGGCCAAAATCACTGCAAAATTATAGCGACTCCAGAAAAAATGCCGACACATCAGATGACTGTAGCGCTGTCATACATATGCATATATTATTCAAATCATTTTTTTTCACTGTGTTATAGTATTAATAAACATTACCCAAAAGTACTAGTCACAATTTGTATTCATCTCCTTGTAATTAATTCGCAAAAAATACTTGATTTTCGAGCGATCTGACTGCCTAGTCCCCTTAAACGTAGTACTCCCAGCTTACGAATTAGCGATGCCTTTTCCCCCAGCCTTTAACTCTCGCGTCACAGTCGAAGACCACCATTTATTGGACAAAACTATCGCTATGCCAGTTTACGCATTAGCGATGTTTTACAACCAGGACGAGCTATAATCCCCCCCCCCCCCCCTTTTTAATGCCAGAATAAAGCGTACCTCCGCCAGCGGCCATCATGAGAATCGGCATTTCTCGCGAGCGCCGCAATGGTAATGGCTGGAATGCAGAGGAATGCGTGGCAGAGTGGACCGGCGTGTTTCATTCCCGCGGACAGCGAAAGGGATGAGTAGATAATTGTCCGCCATTTCTTTCGGCCCCGGAGCTGACCGACGCTGGATTCCCTCTGTCCTCGATAGGCTCTTGCGCCTATGTACGTATCCACCCTCGGATAAAATCATTTTCCCAATTAACCGCGGAATGAGAGGGACACCAGTTCCCCATCCTGTCGGAGAAAAACCGCGGCGGACGCTAACGAGGAGCGCGAAATTCGATATCGCGGTCCCCGTGACGGAAAAAGGCCTGCGCCTTCTGAACATGCGGGTGATGGGTACTCGAAACACGAGGATTCTTTACTTACACTTCGAGGTAAGTCTGCCTTCCTGACCATCTTACTCGAGCCATTTACCTCAGCTAGACATATGCTTCGTAGCATTTCGACGAAAGGTCACTATCACAGGGATGTGAATAAAGAATATTTAATCGTGTGTGCATCGAGTTGCTTAGCTAGGGGAAGCCCGGGCAAAGCGGATCTGTTAAGGTTTAGCGAGAAAAATAACACAGTTACAATTGAGATGAGAAATATTTTTTATCCTAATAATCATTTGAAATTAATCAGCTTTCAAATAAAATAACGAAAAAATTGATAACTAAAACATTTAAACCTTTTTAGAAGCAAAAACGTAAGTAAGTCAGTCAATCCGCTTTGCCCTATCCCCCTGGGCATAGCGGATGAGGGGGTCGAGCAAAGCGGATATTATTAAATAATACAAAGTCAATCTTGGCATTCGTCACAGAAGTAACTGCCAGGTCCTTCATATGCAGTGCTGCATTCATGGGCCCATCTGGTACGTTGGCTGCACTGGAAAAATCGGATATTTTCGTTGTCTTTGGCAGACTTTTTTTTGCTCGACGGCTACAGGTAGGGCCAGCTATTTCGACTATTTTCGTTTTCTTGTTATTAACTTTGTTCATCCGCTTTACCCCCATCCGCTTTGCCCAAAGAACCCACTTGGTGGGAACTTGGAATGTTTGGAAAAAGTATGAACAATAAATTAAAAATGTTAACCTCTAATAGAATCTAAATAAAATGATTTAGAATTTCGACCGCAAAGAATTTTTAAAAACTGAATGTAAACTGGAACCGAACCAGTGCGCCGATAACATTTACATTCAGTTTCTAATGGAATCTTAAGAACACAGAATTCTTGTAAAAAACATTTACTGCGGTAAATACCGATAACTATTAATAATCAAGCCACGTAGGTACCTGAGCGAAATTTGTAAGAAAACGCACAATTTTTTTTTCGCAAATGACGCACAACAGCAATCACGTGTTTTATGGCATTGTCATGGCGTCGACAACCGGTCGCTTTCTCGATCGGGAAAGACTCGTGGGGCCATCTCTTATAGCAAAGCAAAAGAAAAGCCCATCCGCTTTGCCAGGGTTTCCCCTACTTACTTCACCTGATCGTATTATTTATTTATTTGTTGTATGAGACGATTTGTGATATTTACGTGGAGAATGCAGTTTTGTTTAGTCTATGATTAAGAGTGACACGATTTGTATTTAAAGGGCGCACAGATTTTATCGAGGGAATCTAAGTGATAGTGAAGTATTATATATTCTTGCAAAAGATGTCAATGTACAGAATTGTCGAAATAAAGGAAGTAGTCCATCATCTTTCACTGAGATACTACTTAGTAAACTAAAGCGTAATTAAGTCCAGACAGCAACGGTTAGGTTAAATAATACTTCGAAGAAATAATTATGACAGGCAGAGCAACGGACGAATTAACGATTAGGTACTACTGCTCGCTCCTCTTCTTATTCTCGAGGAGGCAGCCTCAGACGCCAACGGAGCGATGTGAGACGCTCAACTACCAGTTTTACGTTTGAACAGCTTTTTACCAAGGTGAAGAATTTATTCTGAACTGGCTCGAATAAGAGGAGCGTCTTACGATTAGCAGATTATAACAGGGATCTGGAAGCTTCATCTGTAGTAATGCAAGGTGGAATTAAGTCGTTGGCTTTGCGGCTCGTCGCTGGAAGAACGAAGGGATGTGCAAACACTGAAAGATATGAACGATGTGTTTCGATGTGATGATGGAGTTATATCGAAGGATTACTGAAATTTGGGGTAATAACAATTTATTGTAATGGAGGAGGTAGGAAGTGTTTCAATATAAACATCTTTTCCCGGTATAATGATTCATTATTGAATGATGAACTAGAACGTTCAAGAACTGAATTCAATGTTTCGTTAGCCTTCCTATTATCCTACACTGCGTTCCATATAAGAGCATACCGACGCCCCTACCGATTTGCGACCGATCTGCGCAGCTCCCACGGATCTGACACACGCGATTGGTCGTAGCACTTTCCCTGCCGGTTTACTACCAATCAGCAGTGTATCCCTGCGCGAAACCAGTATGCTCTAATGTGGAACGCAGTGTAGAAAGAAAGTTTCGTACTGAGTATTTCCTTAATTATCAAGCTCACTGTATCCCACGCATTGAAGTCTCCATAACGACTTCAATACTGCTACCACATTCAGAATTTTATTACACAAGAACCAACCACATTATCGAGCTGAACTTTTTCTCCATCTAATTTAAATTCAATTCCCTCGTAACTATCAAATTTTCATCTCCCCATTTTAAAAACTGTCATAGATAAAATGTTTTCTTTAAACTTGAAAAATTCACCCTCAGAAAATTAGTGGGTCGCTCGACCAGCCAATAATTAATCTCCGAATTAAAACTGTTACTAAAAACATTCAAAGAGAAAACAATTTTGCATTAATTTCTAAGAATTGCACTTGTTAAAAATTCATAATGGACGACGAAGCATTTTTAACGTCCAGAAATAAATACCCAACAGGTTCCATCGACCAACTGTTTCATAAAACTTCCTATAATTACCTTCATCGGTTAATTCATTACAAAATAACAGAATAAGAGCTGTAAAAGAGCTTGAAATATTCCCCTTAAAAGTAATTGTCTCGTTAAAACCTACCCTAGTGGTCGCCAGCCCCCTGTGCAGTACATAATTTTATGCGATTACGAAATAACAGAGAGGTCGCGCAAACTGTAAAATAAGATCCATAAAAGAGCTTGCTGTGCGTAATACGCCTTCTCCTTATACTTTCTTCAATCGACGGACTCTATCGCGGTGTTACGAGTGGCCTGCACGCAACGAACGGAGATAAAGTCGGGCTCGTTCGAAATGATGAATGGAAATCGCGGCATGATCTCGGGACCGAGCCGCGGCGTATTACTGGCTGCTAGAAAAACCTCCTGTAGACGTTTTGCTGGATTATTCCGTTGGGTATCTGATCGAGGGGAACGAATCCTCTCCCGAAAGAAACCTGACTTCGAGCGCCAAGGGGTACAAAAAGGGAAAAAACTCGTAACGAATTTCACGACAGTCCGTGGCAAACGGCGTTAACCGCCCGGTAATTATTTTCACTCTAAGAAAGAAGTCTTGTACCACCAAACTGGTACAAAACACAGACGAGTTTAGACGTCGACGCATCTTTGGGCATAAATGTGGCGCCTAAAAGATAGAATTCGATGAGCAGTGCAATACTTCCACTAACTCATTGTTAGAAAAGTATTATTCCTCCAGGTGCTAGAGGGTTCCTAAATTTTATTTACTTATTTATTTATTTATTTATTTACACGTCATAACTCGAAAACTGCAAAAAATGGGGTTGCACCCCTCTTGACGCAAGGTCCTCAATTTCTCCATTTGCACAGAAACGAACTGAGAATAGATCGCAGTGTCAGTCAATGCTGAAGTATAGAAAATTGAGAGAAATAATAATTCAGTGGAAATTTTACAATTGCAATGCAACTGAATTTTTTAATCCCTCGCGAATACTTGAAATAGAACCTCCCCATAGATAAAATCCTCAGATACAAGTAGACTTCATAGTAGAAGCATTACTCCGCCGCACAGTACCTACACCCACTTCGATATTAAGACATAAACGTTACGTCTATCCGACTGCGAAAAGTTCGCCGAGTGCCTACGCACAAATTATCGAGGAGGCTCCGGTGTACCTCCGCGAGCAAAGAAACAAGTCCCCCATTAACGTGGCCGTGGAACAAGCGACGATCTATTCGCCGTTGCGCTAGGCAAAAGTCGGCGAAACGTTTGCGCGTGGGCGCGAGTGAGAAATGCGTAAATTTACATCGACAGCATGGTGTACGACGAAAGGTATCGTACGCGTACGTCATCGTTGGCACAGGACATACAAAGCGCGCAGTTAAAGCCCGACACGCGGCCGTGCTTGCACGCGCTTCGTCCAAAGTAATGCATTACACGGGACAACGGTTACCTACCTCGCTCTTTATGGCTGGTAACATTAAGATATTTTATCGCGGAACGTGTTAATGCCGTCTCTAGAAAACGGACCCGTGTTATTGGTAATAACTGTGCGCGTGATACCGCGTCATTACGATTCCCATGTACCACGGGGTTGCGGATTGGATAATGGCGGCACGGCGCTTGATTAATTGGGGAATTAAGGACTATATCCCCATCTGAGTTGTTATTCGACCATTTTTTGTTTATGGAAGATGTGGATCCCGGAGGTATCCTACTCGGCGTGTTTATCGGTAATGTCAATAGGAAATGGGTAATTTTGTAAGTCGTTAGGAGAGGTGACGTTTAAAGAGAGAATCGTGAAACAAAGAACATTCAGATTCTACTATGTACGTATAAAAGAAATTGTAGTAAGTCAGGGAGAGATGGTCATGCGGGCAGTGGCGGTATTTTTTAGAAGGAAACGCCTGATGGCGCTATCTCCACGTGGATACTAGTGATCCTCTAGTGTCTCCATCCATCTCGGGATATTGATCACGTTTTTTGGCACTGCCCTCTGCTGTCCAATGCCAGGATGGAAATGTTAAATAAGCTGGATAAAGCTAACTGGAAACCCCCGTATAGCATCCAGAAAATCATATCCAGTATGAATATTAAGGCCCTCAATATAATCAATGATTTCTGTGATACTAATAATATTCGGTTTTAAGTATTAGGATATAAGTAATGGTAAGAGACAAAGATCCCAACAGTTATTGAATAGGAACGATAGCCATTAAAGATAATGTAATAGGTTAATCGACTTATACTCTAGAAGCACGCCGACTGATAGTTGTTCTTCATATATGTACCTGATATGCGTGGGCTAGTTTAAAGTAATATATATATAGTTACTCTAGCATAAGAAAAGTTAATGCAAAGCTGGTATAAGTAAAGCTTGTGATAAGTGTACATTAAAGTGCTCCCTTTCCGAGGAACAAGTGGGGACAGGTGCTCCCCTCCTTTGTACACAACTAATTTTGTATTCTCGCATGCTGCCATAGACGGAAGGCATTTGTAAATGGATAGCTGTAGCTTATGGACCAGAACTGGTCTAAAGCGGTATTTCAATAAAAAAAAAGTGATCCAGAGGATCACTAGTGGGTACAAAGGTTTGTAAATCCACCGTGAAATTTAAGCTAGTGCTTCAAAATGTTTGGTCTATATTTTGGTGACCTTATTTGTGTCATTTATGCTGAACATTTTTAGTTCTCAAGATGTATTTCGGATAGTGTATTGTTTAGAGTGTTTTTAACCGTAAAGTATTCAGGGTTACGTTTGTTAGTCTAAGTGAAATGGGAGTAGCCACCTTACGAGGGATTTAAGTGAGGGATGGTGAATTTTTGTCCGGGAGAGATGGCCATAGCTCTATTTCATGAAATTTGTGATATTTTGAAGGTTGTTTTTGTAGGTATAGTAATGGTCCTAGCAATGATCCCGGTCCATCTAATATGGTCTTTACTAATTTGAAACCGAATGTACTCTTGAATCAACCAAGTACCACGGGTCTTGCTGCTGAAATTGATGAAGAACGTACGCCAGCCCAAGCGTTGGAAGATATCGTTCCTGTGCCGCTCAAAAGGTCGGAATCGCATCAAACAACAGGGAAAATTATTAACGTCGCAAACACATATTAACACTCGAAAAACGAGTGACAGGGGAACGGCGGGAAAATAATTAAAACAACAAAAATTCCTCTAAGAAAATAAAATTTGGCAATAAATGTGATTTCCGTTCAAGAGTCTGCCTTTGACATTAAATTATTTCAAAACGAGAAAAAAAGACGACTGGCTAAGATGTAAGTTACGTGGTTATTGGGCCCATGAAAATTGTACAGCGTTGTTGTAAAAGCCCAAAGTGGACGAAAACTGGAAAGGATCTGTGATAACTAGGTAAGGTGCACAACTTGTTAGCCTGAATTAAGGGACAGATGGACAATGACCCTTCCTTTCATGTGTAAAATGCCTGTATTAAATAATAATTTTTATCGATATTAACGGATATCTAAACAAAGGATTGAAGTTTCGTTCTACATCATTTTCGTTGGTTTATTTCAAATAGGTTGGCTGTAGGAGGCTCCAAACGAAACCATGACCATCTCCCCCGGACTTACCGTACCGCAACTGAGCACCGAGGAACAAGAAACCTCAGTTCCCATTTTCCAAAAAAAAACTTGCCGCCAAGGATTCCACGAGATAAATACAAACGACCCGTGACCAACGGCCCAAAAAAACTGTCGTCCCTTTACCAGCATCTCAATTACGAAAGTTGTCACAGTTCGCGTTAAGCGGACCCCTGTTCCGACTGGAGCCACCATATTGTGCCAGCCATTGAGCATCCTAACGCCGGCACGGCGAGCGTCATTAACAGTTTTTCTAACGGTACGTCGGTGTATTATGGCCGTGAGATTACGGCCGGGGAGCAGGAGCCGGGATTTTTCGAATTCTAACGACGCAAGTCTATGGTGGGTGAGCACAATAAGCGCTTCCTAGGACGGCTCCGCTCCGCCGTCCCGCCGTGTACGTTCTGCATGCAAGAAGATCCTCGCAACAATGGCTGGCACGAATAGGCGGCTACTAAGCCCGACAACCATAGACCCTCTCCTCGCGACCAATTACGAATAATGAGAGTAAATCGCGCTGTGTAATCGTCGATGCTTGAGCGGTCGGCTCGGCGAGCTGACCAGCCGGCCGAGATTTTAACGAATTCACCCTCCGCAACGGCGGAACAACGCCGATCTTGTAATCGCGCGGCCGAAGAGATCCCTGAGAAGCTCTCTGCAGGCTCGCACGAAGGGACGTGGAACGGTGGGAATCGATGATTTCCGAGGATGAGTGATTTATTCAGATCCTCGTGGCTTTAATGGCACGGGTTGTTGGAATTAATGAGGCTGCAGGGTGCGGGATGTACGCTGTGGGTCATTAGTATTAGAACACTTACTCCGTGCGGAATAATTGCGAAAAATATTGCGAATTTATCGAAGAGCTCTAACAAATCTCACTTTATTTGGTGTTTTAAATTAAATGCAATGGGGGCATTCGATCTGTACCAAATATCACGGTTTCTGCAAATGCAGCAGGTCTCCTGATATTTGCTTATGAACGACAGTGCTGGTAAGCAGCGTCTTTCGCTGATGGGCAGTGGAAGACGCGAAGAAATATTTTAGAAACTATACATTAAAGGTTATAGAAGTAATATTATTGTAATGATGCAGACAATCCGAAATACCAACGCGGTTTTAGAACCCCAACGAAGCTAAGTTTAATGTCGGAAAAATAGAGTTAGAACCTTTTCCCAGGAAGTTTGCGGGGAAAAGGCTCTAACAGCTTTAACCACGAATACTTTATTGCTCAAGTGCCGAGCTAAACCAGACAGAGTTGCGTAAGGGTGCAGTCTGCTGGCTACATTTCAGCGATTCAAAAGGAAAATGCTAAACTTCTTCCTGTAATAGCACGTAAAATCCACCCAATTCATGTCACTTAAAATACACACTGCCGCGGTCGTGCAGGAAGTCATAAAATTGTTCGCCGAGCATTAAACGATGAAATTAACGGCGGAATCGTTTATTCTATGGATCTAGAGACGCGGTAGCCCCGCTCCCCGCTCCCCGCTGAGATTGCATTTTAGTTGCAATTCAATGGCACAACGTTACATTTGTACAATGTTACATTTCATCTTCACATTATTAAAATGTCCGCGATATGAGTGATGGAATAGAAACTACATACTTCACTACACAGCTAGTCAATGGCAAACGAACTTTGCATTGCAACATTTTTTAAAGACATCAGTTAGTTTAGTCTCGGGCTAAATCACAGGTACACACTTGGACTAGTGGGGCCAGGTTTGTCCACAGGGTAAATATAATCTCCGATACCCCTAATCGTCGTGCTCAACGATTACACAGTCGGCAGCAATGTTGAAACAAGTCGCTGCAGTACCGAGCCTTTCAAGCACCCGCTATCTGCGCGGTAATAGATTGCGCAATACCAGAGATCGATCTACCCCAAGGCGTAATTACAACCCATAACAGCTCTAATTAATAATAACAACCGGTATCGCGTTCGATTCGGACGCAATAGTTGGTAAAATGAATCGCTAACTCTATCTTATGCCGTACGAACGCAGTTACACAGAGGATCCAATAGATCATGGTACACAGATCCACTTAAGACCTCGTCCTTCGCGAAGAACTGAGTAAAAAAAATACAAAAATTTGTTCCACCTGTCGCATAGAGTCTAAAGTAAATAATATTCAGAAACTTCACTGCTTGGTATGGCAGCAAATTATTCTTCCAAATATTTCTACAAATGTTCCTGCAACTACTCATTAGCACGAAATCCAAATAAACTGTATTTATACATTAGAATGCGTATAAGTATTAACATTTGTCGAAAGTTTAAACATTGAGAATGAAATAAAATTGATGCGGCGTAGAAAATCATTTCGAAGTCCAAGTCCAAATGTTACTAATTGCTTGATACCTCGAATTGTATCGAGCATAGTTAATAATTGATCATACTAGGCGGTTAGTATAAATGTGTTAACATTATTTGTCATAGAAATAGCCACTGGAATGAATATTTTAGCAAAAATATCAATTTTTGTCGAAGAATTCACTGCTTTTCGCAATTGAAATTAACCGATGACCTTGTTTTGATCGCGTGTACGCTTCCCGAAGGTTTAGGTGGGGAGCTCACGGAGCTCCGTATCTTCGCAACTCCCGGGCCACGTGGGCAGGGTCTCAACTAGGAACTGCGCCGTCCAATACAGGGTGATTCTCTCGTTGTGCCTGATCAAAGAAATGCCGCCTGATACCCCGTGGCGAGATCAACCCCCCGTGGTGCCTTTCCTATTTTTATGGATTTCGACCCTCGAAGGGGTTGGAGTACCTATTATGAAGTGCGAATGTCCTGTTTCCGCATTTCTCATCAGACCTCTGCGAAAACGGCGCCAATCGATTCCTTATGTTTCGCCGATGAAACTAACACCAAGAACGACACAATTCGGAGCATAATGTAGGAAATTACATGAAAAATTGATTTACATAATTTCAAGCTAACTTCGTTGAAAATAGTCCGATTTACATGACATTTGGTATGGTCCCCGCTCGAAATGATTTGCCTCGGGACCTGAGCAACGAATAAGAATTTCTCCCAGAATTCTCACTCTCCTTTTCGCGAAGAATCAGCTGGTGACAGGTCACACCTCTTCAACACCGAATCAACCTAACCTACCGAGCTCCGTTGAAGACCGGTAGGACTCGTGCCACCCGGAGGAGGGAAAGGCTGGTTGCGTTCGCCGGCATTCGATCTCAGCTGAAATTATTAATTCAATTACGCCGCCGTCGGCACATGGCAAATTACAGTGGATTTATCAAGCCCGCATGCGTCCACGTGAACGCGAAATACGGCGAAATCCTTGGGAGGAGCCCCCGCCCCCTTCTTTGCTACCCCGCCGAACGGTTATGAATTCCTTAAGCGCGCCATTAATTGTACGCTTATCCTTCTCCGCGGAGAACAGATGCACTTCCGCGATGGCGGTTAATGCGCATGGGTGCCGACGTCCAGCGATATTTATGGGCATGCGCGTAAGCGTCATGTGCGTGGTCGAAATATGGAAATGCCCGTGGAAACGAGAGGTACGCGAAAGGAAATTTTAATTGCAACTGTACAAGGGCCTCTGTGAACGGAGAGCAGCCATAGGATACGCTAAAATAGGGACGTGCCGAGTCGTACTACGCGCAACCCCGTGGCTGGGCACTTGTGCATCGTTGCACAGGTTTCTTGGGTAGATCGTTAGCTGTGGGAAAATATATGACAGGTCGCTTGATATCTTTGGTTGAGGTTTGAATAAAGATACTGATTGGATGAACTGGGAATATGTTATTTTGCAGAAGTTGGTAATCATTACACTGCGGATGTTTATGCGAATATATATTTTCATAGGAATGGACTAAACATGTGGGACTTTGATAGAAATATGTTTTGTCATTAGAGGGTTTTAAAATGTACTTTTTATTTTGCGTATGTTACATATTTCTAACATAAACTTCCGCAGTCTAGTAATCATTTGGTGGCAGCTTCCAAACTAATAGGATGTTCTAATCAAATTTTGAACGATGTAACTACTCAGTAAGCTTGTTTACAAAGTGTACAATAATATTAAAACAGTGTCGAATAGCGTCTCAAGCTAGTATTCCCCAATGATGTTCGCTATAAATATTCACCATGATTACGAATTTATATAAATACTGCACAAAAAGCCCACAAAACCTGAAGCCTCAGAACGCATCAAAATCCGCATGAGAAAATAAATAATTCAACGATTCTCCTCCTTAACACGTCTCGCCACCTACTAATCAAATAATTCATCCATTATCCTAATCTTAATTCACTTAACCCAACTCATCAACCGTCCACTCATCACTCCCCTACCTTCAACAGAAGTCCATCACGAACCAACCACGTCAAACTATTTATAATATATAACACACACTGCCACCCGTTCACATTTGCATATCTAAACCAGATAGATAAGGGGACTCAAGAACCCCTCGACGAAATGTCGTTGCAGAGTGCGAACTCGGTCGAACAGAGCCCTCAAAGCTTTATCGTCCGCAACAACGACGCGTTTCGTAATGCGAGCGTGTCGCTGGCATTCGAGCATCTTGAAAACGACAGGATCGTTTCCGACAGCCGATGTCCCATCGTACCGGCAGATACGCGCGGTTTTCTTGAAAATCCAGCAAGACCAGACCTCCGACGAGTTTTTTCCCAGCCCGCGAACCGATGTCGTACCAAAGACAGGCCACTCGTACGTACGCTGAATCTACTAGTCGCGGCTATTCAACACAAGACTAGATCCGCTGCAAGTCTCGGTGCCCGTTGCGCACAGAGCGACGATCTCTTTCAACGACCCGTGGAAAAATGTCTTACGACCGTCTGCTCCACTCTTCGAATATGCTCCACTGCTGGACGCCGGTTTAATGGGTTTAAGGCAGATTCACACATATCAGTTGCGCGACGTGCAGTGGCGCTAGTGTCGGTAGTAAAAAATATCGGCTCCCTGTTTCGCGATGGAGTAGTTCACTCTTGACGCGTCGGCGTCGGCGTCATCAGTGTTTCTCGGTTAAAGGCGGATTCGCACATATCCAGTTCCGTGACGGTGGAGTGGCGCTAGTGTCAGTGGTAAAAAGTGACGTGCCATGTTAAGTGTGAACTGTTCTATTTGAAAACGTTCTATTTGAAAAAGAATTAAATTTAATTGTTAGGTCCATGATATTCTAGAATTAAATTTAATTGTTAGGTCCATGATATTCTAGAATTAAATTTAATTTTTAGGTCCATGATATTCTAGAATTAAATTTAATTCTTAGGTCCATGGAAAATATATGTTTTCCACCTTAGACCACTGACATTGATGGCACCGAACCGTTACGGAACTAATACTTGTGAATCCGCCTTTAACCGAGAAATAATAAAGCCGATCCGTACTAGGGAACTATCGTAGTGGCAACAGGACCATTTGCAATGCTCTCGCGCCACTCTGCCCACGAGCACGCCTACATGTACAGGGTGTAACCGTGGACAAAAGCGTTCAAACACGGATCAGATGTGAGAAAAATGTGGCTTCGACAATGGTGTATTAGTTGAGCGGGCGTTGTTCGCGAAATTTAACCGCGTGGGCTTAGGAGCACGGCTACTGGTTCATCGATGATAAGAGATACGAGGTGTATGCCTTGTGTTACATGCCTGCTTACATTTGTTCATTCAAGTGATGTGTGTCGAACGGTACTTTATCATTCGATAGAATATGAATAGAATTCTATTCCTGTTTGATAATGCAATTCATACGAGAATGGATCATTTTGTTCTTCAGTTTGTTACCTTGTAGTTTGGTTAGAATTTCGACATTGCTGTCTCTTTCTGCACCACTTTGTATTCTTATATTAGTGTGTAATAAAGACCTAGAGTATTACATACTTGGGTACGGTTTAATAATATTTCTTCCTAATGTTACCTACTGCAATGGACCTCCCCTTGAACCACTCGAAAATTGTATTTAAAAATCATCAAGAATTAAACCTTACCTAGCACATTACTTGACATTATTAATAAGCGTCTTAAAATCATTGTAGGCCCCTGGGCAAAGCAATGTACTGGGGCCCCTGAATAGGACTTAAAATGGGACTTTTTTTATTTAAGGGCCCCTACTATCATGGGACCCCTGGCGACTGCCCAGAATGCCCATCGCATAAAGACGCCACTGATTTATTATTACTAAAGATGAGGATGTTAAATGATAACAAGATAAGAACCAAAATTGAAAACTTATCTCCAGGTGTATATGAATGCATTTATAGGACAAAATGAGCTCCACATTCAACCTGTGTTCAGACTATTCGCCGTTCAAGAGTTAACTGAAGCCATGCTACACCAACTAAATACACACTCGGTAGCGACAGAATACATAGAACGAGCTACTGGAGACAGTGATTCGGTGGCATGTCGGCAATACACCGTGTATGTTCGCGCTAGCGCACCCAAAGGACAGGAGACTATTCCCGTTTGCGGTCATGGTTAAGCGATTCCATCGTTTTCTTACCGTGAACCCGACCCGCCCTGGTGTGCACGGAAAGCGCGAGAACCGTGGTAGAATGCCGCGAGTCTTGTATAATTGTTATGGCGGAGTAATCGGCCGCACTGTTCTCACATGAGAGCCGGTCGATCGGGAATGCGATCGGCGTGAAAGTACTGACAGTTCCTAATGAGCGTCGGGGGGAAGAAATACGAGGAGTGTGTGCGACCTTCGGTAGCGCTTTAAGGCGATACATTTTGTTTTTAACCCCTCCGCGATCCAGTTACGATCGATCTCCTCAGCTACGTGAGCTCTTTAACCCACCAGCGCCGCGGTGAAAATACTTCTTTCCTTCTAGATGTGATTGAACGCGGAGGACTGGCGCCTCCGTTGAGGTAGATGCGAAATTGGGAAAAAGAAGGTGATATGTGTTCATCTGTAGAAGGCTGGGATAGTAGGGGTTTCTGGGGATATGTATAAAAAATAGAGAGAAAGAAGACGACATGTGTATTTATCTGTGGAGAGCTGGATAGTGGAGGTCTCTGTGGAGATGTATAACAAATTGGGAGAAAGAGCTAAGTTAATATTTATATTCCGATGGATAGTTGTGATCTCTGTTTGGAAAAATGCAAAGCAGTGAGAAAAACGCGAGTGAGTATCTAATCAAAACAATAAGCTAATTAAGCAATAGAGATCTCTGCGCACAGAAACAGAGAGTTGAGTGGAAGGCTTAGAGGTTTCGAGACTTTCTCAGACATCTTAAGACGTCTCAGGAGGAAGGTAGAAATCAATACATGCTCTGGACATTGGATACAAAAGATCTCTGCAAAGACGAATGCAAAATCGATAGGGGTACGAAATGCTGTCACTCGATTACAAACTTAAATATCAACCATTACGATATCCGCTAAGATCTGTAGAATAGGAATACAGAGGTAACTAAATTCTTCAACCCTTTCCTTTCAAACGACTCGATTCTCACGATCGGAAATTTGGAATAATTATATATGTATTAACGAGACAGTATTTCAACGGGCAAGTAGGGCCGCAAGGTACCTTAATTCTTTTTCGTACGTTCGCGTACGTTTATTTATGCGACCCTGGCAGTCGTTAAGTTTAATGCAACGCTGATCGTCGAGCTCGCATTATCGTAATTCGCGACGATTAGCGGCACAGGAACTGCGGCGAGGAAACTCACGCTGTTTTATGCCCATAATTGTGCCCGATGAAACGTTGAAGCGAACGTGTACGCCAAGAGGGCATTAATTCGAACAACTGTGCCGGCTACCAGGCGTAACATTACACGTATGTCACGATAAAAACCCATCATTTTCCCTCCGTCTCTTGGTACGCCGATACGTCAACTTCATGTCCCAAATCGCTGGAAAAGCTCCCTATATTTTTCCAATTTTCACGCGCTCCCCGTGACATTGACAGTATACTTAGCATCACACAGTACGCACACTAAAGAAACAGCAAAAGTAATTCCTGTAAAGAATGTACGCCGCCCGACATCCTCGAGCGTGGCACCGGCAACCTCGGAAGGCATTGCGTCGCAGCATCGTGCGTTTTTGCCGAACTTCGTTTGTTTACACGCGACGGCGTCGGTCGCTACCGAACGCCAAACCGAAGTCAGTTAGGGATGTTCGATTCACTTTAAAAGATCTACTTTTGAATCGTTTCTGAATCGAATAATGAGAATCGGTTCTCTTAAAAAATCGAGACCAAAAAATCTATTTTGCAAGAATCGATCTAAAAATCGTAAAAATATATATATATATATATATAAACACCTGCGATAGTGGAGACACCATTTAATTTTATTTTCGTTTTGTATATACAGTTGTAAGTAATTGTTTTCCAATTTAATACAGAACTTGCGGAATTTTGACAGAACAAAACAAACAGAATTACACGTTGTTTTAACGTATCTCAATAGTTAAACTACAGAGGAGATATAATAAGAGGCGTTACTCGACAAGGACAGAAATAAGCTGGGGAAATCACTAGACAACCAATTCAAATGCCCATTCGGCAATGATCGGTAAACTTCGGCAATAATCAGCCAACTGCGGTAAGGTACATTTAGTCGATTTGAATATCCCGCTTGAATAGACAACCAATTTAAATGCCAAGGTCAAGTAAGGACTTCAAAGGTTCCGCCCGGAGTGACGCCTCTTATTATATCCCCTCTTTGGTTAAACCACGTGCAAACGCAGAACGATCAGCCATGAAGCTGGAACAGACACGTCCAGTAAGTTAGTCGCGAAGCGTATAATTGAGTAATTTACCATTGTTTTATTAAACTATTCGATTACATTTTAGTGTCCACACACGATAAATTACTAAATTATTCGCTATTCGACTAAATTACTCGACGTGTTTGAATTAGTAATGCGCAGTTCTGCGTGTTGAAGAAAGAAAAATCGGTTCTCGATTCTTAGCGTAAAAAATCGATTCTCAGAAAAATCCGTAGAATCGATTCAAAAGATCGATCTTTTAACCAAGAAAATCGATCTTTTGAAGAATCAAATCGGAATCGAACATCCCCAAAGTCAGTCGCCGCCGAGCGCCAAACTGGCATGTACCTGTCGAATGAACGCTTACATTCCTATCCAGGGATCCTTTCAGGCAATAAAATTCCCATTTCCATGCTACACAGTTTGGAGCACCTAAGATCACATATCACCCACGAAACTCCAGAAACTGTTCGATTTAGAAAAACGACAAAACTCGATGATCCACAAATCTCGAGATACCTACGTCTCGAGTTGAAGCCAGAAGAGAGGCTAATTCAATTCAAAGCTGAGCCGGTGAATGATCTAGGAAACGATAACAAGAGTACCTACTCGCAAGCCCGCGAACAGATACTCAAATTACAGTGATCGAGGCTTGACAACGGGCAGCGTTCGCACCGACGCAAGAAACTTGAACGTGAAAGGGGTATCAAGCCTGTCCGCGGTGTCTTCGCTCCCGTTTAATAGAAAAACCATCGAATAGCGCGGCTCCATCGCAGACAGCGAGCCATTATTCCGCAACCCCTTGGATGCCGGCAACCCGCCATTGAAACTGTCTCGCGAGAGCGGCGCGGTCGAGGTGAACCGCGTGGCCTGCTCTGGAGGCCAGCCACGAAGCCCTGTAATCATCCTTGACTTCTCTATGCCGTTGCGCGCGTTTATCCGTGTAAAGCTAAGGGCGAGTTTGCGCGACGCCCGTTCGCCAGGCTTGCATTAGCGTAATACGGGGCGATTAGCCTATGTAAGAAGCGCGGTCGGGCCAGCTCGTGCTCCTCCGTCGTCGCGAAGGAGTGCTAAGTGACGATGTCCTCCCTGTCGTTGCGCTTTCTGGAGGTGATCCGGTTGGTGATCGTTCTGCTTCTTCATCGGGGAGCGAGCGCGAGGCAAAAAACCGGCAGCTACGGATACACGCCCAGCGCCCGCTGCCAGTCGCGACGAGGAAAATCAACGAGTACAGGGAAAAATAAAACAGCGCTCGTTCACTGGACGTTTCCCTCGGCCCACCCCTCTGTCGATTGTTTTGGTTGTTGAGAAGGTACGGTGGAGACTCGAAGCGCCATGTAGGAGTGATTCTTCTTGGATCCCTTGTTAACGCGTTACCGACGAGGAGGGAATCGTTATATAATTCATCGGGTTCGGTGTTTTGGAATTTATCACTGGAAGCGCCATGGCAAGTGATCGGGGTAATGAATGGGGTATAAAGTTGCCGATGATGAAACTTAAGTGAAAGCTTCATGCTACGTATCCCCCTCATTCCGTCCTCCCGATGTCTGCCCCATTAAGGTGTTGACGCGCGATTACAGATCATTCCGTATTCCTTGCACACGGGGAACTATGTACCTCGAATGTGCCACGAGTTACACCTCGGCCTGCGCGAGGGCAACGGCGGAGCGTCCTCGGTGTCCATAAGCCGAAAGGAAACGGGGCCTCGGATGGAAGGGGATCGGTAATTATGCATACGATCTTCGAAACGATTCATGCGTGCAGCGGATCGGACCGAGGGGTCCTCTTATTCCTCCTTTTCATCCCCCTCCTTACCCTAACCGCGGCGTGTTTTATTTTTCGCCGTGCGCGCCGTCATTATCTCGTCCCGATGGGACCGGTACGCCTCGCGGAGCAGCTCGGCCTTTTTCCCCGCGCAACGAAAACCTCCACGTTTCCGGAATCGCCGCGGCCAGCGCCGACAAGGCGAGAGAGGGGGGTTCCTTTGCAGCGACGGCGGCGTTCCAGCCGATTTCCTGACTTATTGGAATTCGCCTCGTACCGCCGCGCGGCTCGATCTCGAATTATCTACTTATTTAATCACGCTTGTTAACGCGGCCGGCGTTCGCGCGAATTAAGCGGGGATTTCATATGCAAATCGACGAGGGCACGGTCACTATGAATCAATTAATATGCGAAACTCGTTCCCAGGGCGATGATAAAAGTTGCGCGGGATCCTCTCCTTTCCTTTTTCCGCGCATCCACGGCTAAAGCAAAAGCGCTTGTATTTATTCCCGGTCGGGCGCCGCGCACGCAACCCACGGCGAGCGTGCTGTACAGTGTTGCGCTTGGATTGCGGTGCAGGTGTAACGAGTAATAGTGTAATAGACCAATGGGAATATTGGACAGTCTAAAGAACTTAGAATCCTGATTAGAATCTGAGGTGTGCAGGTCTTTTCTTACAAAATGAAAATCTATCTGCAATTGACTCAGTTGAAATTGTTTGATTTTCAGCGATAGAACCAGGGTTGCCAGGTGATCCAGTACACGTGCTGGCATATATGACGTCACTTAGCTTGGATTGGCTTAGCGTTGCCATGACGTCACGGCGTCACCAACCAAATATACCTAAGTATTTCCCTTCTCCTACACCGTATCACGTCATATAGGCCAATACGCCGCCATTTATCCAGTACGCCTGGCAACCCTGGATAGAACATTCATGCTGCGTTTGTTCGTATGAAAATCGCCGTGCAAAAGCATAAGTTATTAGCATGCAACTTTGGACCAACGTTCGAACCTACGGAAATTTTCGCATAGAATTTTCACGTAAGATAAACAATAACATGCATAATAGAAGTGTAATTTCAAAATAAGTTAGACATTAAAAGTAATAACTACCATGTATCATGTGCGGCTGTAATACTATGATCATGTTCGCCTGATTTATAACAGCGAAAGTAGCCCAAACCTTCTCTTGTTTCGATATAAACCATCTTTTTCTTATGTTTTGCACAGCACTTTTCCCTGGGAATTAAAACCATTTCCTTTAGCCATTCAATTGCTGTTTCGTGCTCATTCATTTTCTTGACATTTTTACGCAAACACCTATTTAGTAACGATGAACCACATCGAACTAAACCACGTGTTACATTGTAGTCTCGACATTCCCGATACAGTACGCACTCGTTATAAGCCCGTTTCTACCATGCGTTGTACGCCCGGCGACTATCCCCACCATTTCTTGGAAACCTTCAGACGAGAGTGCGAGAACCTGAGAACGAGCGTGAGGCTCTCTCATTTCCTCTCGCTCGCTCTTGGGTTCTCTCACTCGCGCCATTGGCCGCGCAGAATAGTGTCCGCAACGCGCCGTACGCCCGCCGCCAGCCCCGTTCATCGGGCTTATAACGAGTGCGTGCTGTACCTTTTAGAAACAATTGAAAACAGCATAACACCGGAAGTGACACTTAAATGATAAAAAGAAAATTTCAAATCGCCAAAAATCCTTCTCGCAGACATTATATAAAATGAAACTGTTTCCACATTTTTCAGCCAATTCGGGGCGTGGGGGTTCTCGGAAGTACAGCCCATGTTTCAATTAACATCTACAGTTCTCGCGTTTATTTTGTTTCTAAACTATGATAACTATGATAAGTTATATGAGGTCATAATTACAACTACAGCGTTAAATGATCTGCAATTTTGAAGCACCTCTTATACCACGATGCAATCTATAAAGTAGCGTACATTGAATGACAAAATCAACCTAGGCTTCTCCTCCGATTAACCACATTCCGCGCAGCAACTATTACTCAAGGCACATCTTAATCGTAAAAAGAATGTTTCCCTTCGAAGACATGCAAAGCTTGAGCTTCTATCTCGCAGCGCGATTCCACCTTACAATTACCTTCATTCCACAGAATAATCGCCTATCGCGATCCAACGGCGACTAAGGCTACTCTGAATCCCCTTAAACCTTGTAGCCTCTGCGTACAAAGAACCCACGATACCGTTCCGGTAATTAATACAACACGGGGATACCGGATTTATCGTTCGAACCCTCGTCCGCGAATTATCTGATTATCTAATCGCGCTTGTTAACGCCGCCCGTTGCCCGCGCCGCGACAGATTAATTGGAATCCGTCCCGGCGACGATCGGCCCTCGATCATAGGAGTTCTTTCCAGGAATCATCGATCATAGGAATTCCCTCAGGATCGTTTCTTACGGCCGGTCCAACGGCGAGATTACGGGGAAAGAATGTTCCCCCGGTGACGAGCGTGTGCTCAGAGAAGTGGACGTGAAATCAGCGAGTATGCAAAACGCGAAGGGCGCTAATCAAAGCGAGGATCGCTAGGGTACGCCGGGCGCCTTAGGTCGTACAACTTGACCGAGAAGTTTTTACGCAATACGGCGAACGATGCGGGATAAGTACCGCATCTCTCTTATTTATTCGACACGCAGATA
Organism: Andrena haemorrhoa; assembly: GCA_910592295.1. Classification (NCBI taxonomy): domain Eukaryota; kingdom Metazoa; phylum Arthropoda; class Insecta; order Hymenoptera; family Andrenidae; genus Andrena; species Andrena haemorrhoa. The sequence goes on from OU342943.1 coordinate 21,133,655, forward strand.
TCGCCTAGGCTGTTTTGCCTCTTAATGTGCCTTCTCTGCTGTGAATGATGATGTCAATCGAACCAGCTGGCTGTGCAACTGCAGTCAGAGTGTACACCTGAATTTTATAAGGTGCAAGAATACACACGCAGAATTGCATACTTCAACTTCGCGCAACTCCATAGCCTTCGTTTCACATAGGAGATGGCGATGAAGGTTCGAAACCAATTTTCTTAGAATTTACACGCCTTTACAGGGGATTATGGACAGGTGCTTTATCAAGTAATCAAGATACTCCGCGGAGCGATGCTTGGGTTACTTTAAACTCTCGAGCTGTTAATACGGATATACCCGCGTTAAGTGAAGTTCCGCGAAGCTGCACAGGTGAGGTGTATTTATATGCAGCTACTGCGCATGTTATAGGCCGACTCAGCAGTCGCGACGTGTTATGGAAGACGAGAATGGGGACTGAAGGAGAGAGGAACCCGTGTTTCCACTATTCTATTCACGCAGATGCGTTTAAAAGAATCTCTACTTTTCTGACAATCTACCCGTCATTTTTCGATTCACTTCTGACACGAGTTTTCGAAGATTTACGAGCGAAGAACCTCCGAGAGAGGCCTGCGCCGTAATTTTGTCACCAACCGAACGAAAAGAGAAAACAAAGGAAACTACTTAAACTTTTGTAAAAAGTCCGACACAAGCTTGGAATATTCATGTCGATTTCACGCGGGGACGGGAAAAGGAAGCTGGAGGGTCGCGCACAAAGGGACTGGGCGTTAAGAAAGGCGAAGGCTGGGCGAGAAGATGTCGAGATACTTACAGGGGAGGCGTAGGAGAAACGGAAAGGAAAAGGAAGAGGAGGAAGGGTGGCGGCGGGAGGGAGGGAAAACGTATGCGCAACATCGAGACCCCCTGGATACGTGTTTGCTTAGCACTTTTGGCCGGAGAGGAAACAAGCGTAGGAAGGCTGTCCGCCGCGTAGTTTACGGCCGCGGAATAAATTATCGTCGGTTTCGTTGCGTTCCTTCGAAAATTCACCGCATGCACAGGCGCGCTCACGCTGATGCAATGGTTACGCCGAGTATAACGCGCGGGGCAACAAAGGAAACGGTGAATCATAAAATCTGATACGCGTCCGGAGGGTTAATTCTCTGCTGGTCGGTTCCATTGATGCTCGTTGAACTCGCCGGTCGATGGGGCTGATGAAAGCTCCTTGTTACCGTCGTTTCGATCAAATTCGATAAATGGCTTCATTACGAAGTATTATGGGGATGAAAGGGCTTCACGAGGGCGATTCAAGTATCGCGAAAATAGGGATTAGAAAGTGGAGGCAGCCGGAGTGGCTGATGAGGGAGTCGGGTTGAAGTGTTACGTGTTAACTTCGATGGAAGTCGGGTGGCAGATAGGAGGGAAGAGTGTTGAACTCGTGTTGGATCAATTCTGTCGGATATTTAATGATTTAGCAGATGTTTAGTGAAGATCGTGTTTCGGTCACTGATGGGTTCAGTGGGTGTCTTCGATTTGGGTCTGATGGATGTGGTATCGTGTGTGGGGGTCAGCGTTCTCGAAGGTGACCAGAGGATGGGGAAATTCAGAGCTTGAGAATTTGAGGGTGCAAAGTGAATAAAGAGTTGTTAAGATTTTTTTTTATTATTAAACGTCTTTATTGCTTCCGTAAAAAGCGAGGTGCAGCCGGTATGCTGTTACTATACCTGACCTTTGAAGAGTTCTTGTAGGAAGCACTGTAAGGATCAATATTAAATATTTTGCTTTTTTATTGGAAAATGTTCTACGTGCGAATAATAATACTATGGTAGTAGAATTTGAGTTTTGACACTTACAGGGTTTTCTACAAGGACTCTTGAATTAGAGACTTTGAAGCAAGATTCTGAAAAGTGGGGAGTAAGAAAAATCCATTTTCTGAAGAGTTTTGGGAATCAAAGAACATTGAGGGAGGATTTGAGAAGCAAAGAGTACACAAGCAGTATTATAGTTAGGATGAGAAAGGTGGGATAGTCGATCGCAGTTTCGTTTTTTATTAAGATAATAGTAATGGTTTGCTTTGTTTGCATTTAATTATTTCTTAGAGTATTCCCAATGTACTTGTACAAATTTAAGGGCTCAAAGCTAATTTTAATGACTGAATTTAAACATTTCCTGGCAGTGACGTTATGCACAAGTATCCCCCAGTGAAGGGGAGACTTGATCAGTGAATTTTAAGAGTAAATAACACATTAAGTTTCTAAAAAATATTTATTATCTTAGCCAATAACATGAAATGAAGGGAATATCACAAGAAGAAAGTAAACTATAACTAACTTTACAGAATTACTGAAAAAATAAAACCGAAGAATTAAACTCTATGACATAAAACAATATATGTAAATGCATTCTTAAAAGACATTTCACTTAGATTTCATCTGATTAAGATGATGATGATGAAGAAATGATTTTTCATTAGCCGTTCTGTGGTTTTTTTTGAAGCATTTTCAGCTGCTCAAGTATCCTCCAATGCACTCGATTTAAAATATATAAAAAATTAAATTTACCTTAGATATTCAGATAAATCAATAAATAGCATTAATAGCCCAGAAATTGCTGTTGTCACTTAATATATTTCAAATCGTTGAAAATACAACATTCACTCGAAAAAGAGGAAGAACAAGGTGACTGAAATATTTACTTTTTGGCTGACGATAAGATCGAAGCGTCTAACAACAGTGTTCTATGCTCCCGAAAGAAAACTACAACGTGAAGCCACAGACCAGGTATAGGTTCTATACCTGGTCTGTGGTGAAGCGTTGCGATAATGCAAACATTACCACGATAAGGTGACAGCAGGCACAAATTGCCAATATATTAATTAAAAAACTGATGTGATCGTGTATTCCCCCTGATCAACTATCCCACCTTGTATACAAATAAAAACACCTTCTGTAGCTAACATTTTTAACTTTATCAAAAAACTACCACAAAATACCCTTTCTTCCCCAAACACACCGAATCCCACGAAGCTCCTTCCCAATCTTTGGATACCAAACAGTCTCGACCACTTTATCCCCCGATCATTCGCAGGCGAAACTTTCGCCAGAGACCCAACACGCGCCAGTATATTTCGCGAGGCCCCCAAACAGCCCACCAAATCGTGTTTACGCGAAACGGCGAGGGGACGCAAATAAAATGGCACGAGGGTAAAGAAATATACGCCTTTCTTGGCACGAAGTGGTAATTTGTCACGTCCGAGATTAAGAAGTCGGGTGATACTGAGCACACCTAAGAAATGTGCGATGTCACCGTGTATCGTAGATACGGAACCGCAACGAGGATTTAAGGCCCCTGCTATCGGCTTGGAAGACGACAGTGTTCAGCGGAGACGTGTACCGTGCCGTTTCCTACGGTAGGATTATTCCTCTTTTCCCTTCTCGTTTTTTTCTCTCTTTCCTTCGTTCGTTTCCCTGCGGTTGTGGTGGGCAGACCGGTCCATAGAGAGCTAACCGAGATGTTGCGCTCGAACGCCAACAGCTCTGCGCCTTTGTCACGGTCAACTCGAAACCCCCCGAATCGGAATGTTCGAAATTTCGGTCGATATCTACCGAACCGAATCCAGCATCCACCTATCGTAATGTTAGGTGCTCGAGAGAAATCTCTTGCTAATTTATTTGCACCGATAAAAGCAAGGCGAGGAAACTTTGAGTCGTTCCCTGTATTTTCTAAACTAACGCTGTCCCTGTAAAAATCAACAAATTAACCTCGCCTTAATAATAAATAATTGAAAGAATATAGAAAGTTCATTGGCTAAGTCCTCTATTAGTGTTTTCAAAACAGATAAACACACCCCTAAATGAATGGAATTATCATCCGCACGAATTCTGGCACTAAACACTACCGCACTAACCTGCTAACTAGGGGTAAACGGGGTAGTTATTGGCCACCTGGCAGTGATTGGCCTTTTTTTTTAAAATATGAATATTAAGAAATAATGTACATTATGCCTTTTATAATGAACATATTCAGATACCTTGTGATTAAATTGAATAGCCATTGGGAAACCAAGTGGAGGTGTGGCTTAGATTGCAGCGCTGCGGTGGTAAGTTGGCAAACTACTGCCAGTAGGCTAAACATTCAAAATCAGTACTCAGCAGTAATAGCCTTTAACAATTTAAAGTTCTCTTAAAAAAAAACGCGAATTTCTATTAAGGAAATTTGGTGGTGAAAATATAATTAATGGTGGTCACCTGTTGAATTGTGGTAAAGTGAATGAAGATAACAATGATGTTATCCGAATTATACAGGCGGTTTTGAAGAAAAAATCTGAAAAGTTTTAATTCTTTGATTACTTCATTCAATGTGAACGCGTGCTTTTGCAACTGAACGTCCAGTGATTGCTTCTACTTTTGAAAATTGCTTTTGTTTTTTGTTTTTTTTTAAAAAGGAGGTATGATAAGTTTTATATCATGTTTTTGAGAAAGTTCACTAACAGTAAATCCTCTGGGCCAAAAAATAGCGGGTCTTAAACAAATGTACAAAGTATGTTTTTTCATTTCTAAAAAATTTTGTCTACAAGATTATGCACTGCAAGACTTAAACAAAATTTTTAATTTGCTAGCACTGCATATGACAAATTTTGCTTTAGTTTCATAAAGGTCATTATCATTATTTCTAAGCTATCCAATTTTGAATTCACATGTAATGTTGGTGATTTCGTTTGGTCAACTAATTTGTTAATTGTTTTTAATAAACTAAAGTTGGGAATACTACTTAATTCATGATCTGTTGTAATAAAATTAGAAAATTTGGAAGTTACAAAATCACTAGTAATTTGTACACCCACGTCATGAAGAGTTTTTAATACTAATACACTATTTGATGCATCAACTGGCTCCAAATCTCCTTTATCTTGTTCTATTTCTTCATCGATTTCCTTTCCTGTATCTTCTAATTCTTCATCGATTTCCTTTCCTTTATCTTCTAATTCATAATCGTATGGACTTCGACGGATTTCGGCCTACCCGCAGTAGTTCAATTTTCTGTCACTAGTTGGCGTATCGAAATTCTTGGTTTCCCAATACGGTTACATCAGGCAATTCTTAGATAATTTAATGTATTTATGATGTATATAACTCACATATTCGTTATATAGACAAATAAAGGTTTAAACTTTATAAAAAAGGATTATTTATTCATTAATATTATACATTATTGCAAAAATTATAGGTCGCCTAGAACTGTAATGTAAATAATGTCTTAGGACAGTTATTGGCCACGAGGCCAACGGGTAGCTAGCAGTCATAGCAACAGTGAAACAGTTGTTGGCCGCCATACGCCATACTTTGGCCGCTTCTTTGTTGCGATTTTTAGAGGTTAGGTTTTAAAAGATAATGCTTTTAATACAATGCAAAACGCTGTTAAAAGAAGGTGCAATACTAGCTAATATAGAAACATTTAAGTGGAAAAGGTATTGTAGATTATATATTTTAAATTTAACAATATTACATTACCCATATCAAATATACCCATTTTTATTTAATAACTGCCAAACGATCGGCCAATCATTGCCTTCGCCTGGCCAATAATTTTCGTAACGTATTTTCTGTAAATTTTGGTGGATCCTTTTACTCTTTTTTTAAACAAATTCTATTTCTAGAATGTTAGAGTCGTTTACAGCTATTAACAGTAATTGTGTTCTTAAAGCTATAAAAAAAAGACTTATAATTCAACGCTAATGTGAACCTCTGTTTACCCTATAATGTTTACCCCTAGGTCATTCCTAGATAACGACGAGAGACGAATTAACATTTACACGAGATCTAATACTACTGTTTTTGCGCGAGCATAATTACCGAACGTCCAAAGGAATGAAAGGAAGAGAAAAGAAGTTACAAACCTGCAAAGGAATTTTCAAATACCAAGGTAACTCATCTTCCCCGCTTAACAGATTAAGAAGTATCCCCAAAAGATCCTGCAAGGATAACAGTCTAGGTACACCTGCCTAGCTAACAAAAATATCGCCTCACTATTCGTGTTTCTCATCGTATTTCGTACCGCATCTGTTAACAATAGCGACCGAGGAACTCGTGCCAGTGGGCAGGCACTTATGAGAGGCGACTTACGCTCGACACAGTCGCATTTACGTAAACGAGTTTCGGGAAGGGACGCTAAAAGGCGACCCCGCTTTTGATTAGTTAAGCCACGATTACATCTTCCGCCGTGTATCCTGCCTAACTATTACGGAATCTCGCCGTTTAACATCTATTCCGGGATTCTGCGAGCCGCGGGACACGGTTGCGCACATCTCCCCGTACCGATTCCAGCGCCGCGATTAGGCTAATTAATGTCCGGGGCACAAGAATGTACACACGCGTGACGAGATATTAGATAAATGGCTGCCGGCTTCGCTATCCGCTGCCACGGGAATTTTCCGCTCGAGTACCTTTCGGATCCATTGGAGACCCCGACGGGTTTTACAATATCTAAGCGGCGCAGGAAGGATCGGGCAGATCGATTACAAGCGACAGAAATCCATTGGGAAATGTTAATCTCGAACGTCCACGCCAGAGTCTCGCTACTTCCCCGCGGTTTCTATTTGGGCATCGACGTGAACACGTAATCTATTGTTACAGCACGAGGAATGAATTGAACGATTTGCACGCCCCTCTGGTAGCGTCGATACGGAATAACGTCAGGAGAACAGGAATGACGATTGGTGATTATCGAACAGGATCTAGTCGATTTCTGTAATTTTTATACAATCCCTAACGCAGACCTACCCCCTCGTCACTCGCGAGGAAACGTCCCCAGCTGGAAACTCCGCGTGAATGTGATCACTAGAAATATTTGACAATAAAGATAATTTTCCGATCGCGTATAAAAAGTGCCGCGTAGACGGCGGGATTATTTATCGCGTATAAAAAGTACACGCTAAGTAAATCGAGGGATGAGTGTATTATTAGTCAAACCGCCCCTCAAACCTTCCACCTCAAGATTGCCCCGAAGTAATAAAGCCCGTCGATCGAAGCTTAAACTCGAACTTACGACCCCATTGATAAGTGCTCGGATAAAAGCCTGGCCCTCGAGCATCGGCTCCTCGAGGATCGGCCGGAAACTTTGGGAACATTGCCATAAATTGCACCCACTTATAACTCGACCGGCCCGTGCATACTTCGCGGATAAATATTTACAGGCACGTCCGTTAACTACATATTTATTAATTCATTAATTATAGGCGCGACCAGAAGGCCCGGCGAATGCGCGGAAACGCGACTGTACCCGAGAGGGGTGGGACGCGAAACGACGTAGGTACAAAGTATTACACGGCGCGGAACACGGACCGTCAATAACGTTAAATATACACCCGGACGTATAAAATACGACGCCCAGGGACTCTGCGTTAACCCGCTTATCAATCTGCACGTACGTGAACTCGGCGTGTCCTTCGCCCGTCCCCGCGGCGATGCTGAATTATCGTTACGACGCCGATAACTCAGGAATAGTATGGACTCTCATCGCGGCCACGTTCATCCCCGAAGCAAGTGGATAATAAAAGAGTGGAGTCTAATTACTGGCTGTCCCTGCCCCCGGGAGGGTAGTATAATAATCGGGCCTCCTCCTTTCCGATGCAAGTATGTAGCCGAGGGAATGCGTGTACCGAGAATCAGCTATCGGGCGACCTTGAGGAACAGCGGACGGAGGGCGATTGCCAGCGTTAATTGCCAGAACAAATAAGGATGGAGCCTGACGAATGAATGGTAAAGTCTGCCGAACAGGCAGATGTTTATGCTGGGGCAATTAAAAGTGATTAAAATTTCGAGTAATTAAAATTTCGCTGGAAAAGGGTACGGCGACGGATATAAAGTGATTTAACGTTAATAAGAAAAGGGGAATTAAGAAAGTTGTGGAGGGTGTAAGGTAAAAGATTGATAGACTTCAACGCATAATTATTGAGGAATTAAAATGGTAAACGATGTAAGTGTCAAAGAAATCGAAAATAATTTTTTCAGTAAACACTGTAAATGCTGGAATAATTTATTTTAGTTTCTAGAGCTGTCGCAAGATAAGTATTAGGGTGGTCCTTATATGTATGGTAAAAAAATCAATGTTTTTAAAATTTTCTTCTGAACCTCTCAGAAGTTTCCAAATAGTTTAAAAGAATTTCGCCTAAAATTTTGTTAAAATATATTAAGGATTAAACGTCGCTCAATGGCATTGAAATATTACTATTTTGGTATAAATTAATAGAAATTTTTGCAAGGACTAAATAATTTTATTAACTTTTAAGTGAGAGTATAACATTAAAATTCGGGCACACATCGCGTAGACGAAACGGGTTTATAACGAGTGTGTACTGTATTCTGTTGTGGCATAAGGCTTTATATGCACATTTCAATTTCTCCCATCACCCTAGTAGCATTTATTTGTTGGGAGTTCGTTGGGCCAATGACGTGTTATCCGTTAGCCAACTGTTGAAGTGTCGCGCTATTTTTGAATGGGCCAACGATTGTAACCAACGCAGGCCCAACTGAAGGTTTCTTTCCATAGGCCCAACTAAAGATTTCCTTCCATAGGCCCAACTGAAGGTTTCTTTCCATAGGCCCAACTGGAGGTTTCTTTCCATAGGCCCAACAGTTGAGCCTCTACAATAAACCAACAGTAAGAAGACAGTTGGTTATACTACACTTCAATAAAAGCCTTATCAATCTCTAAAAGAAAGTAACTGCAAAGTACGGTTTTCTGAAAATTTTATTTGTTTACATACAATGGATCTTTATGGTACTTTTTCTATATTAGTAAAAGGAATACAAATAAAAGTATTACTTGCAGAATACATAGTTAAGTAAAAGTAGACATTTCTTATGTACATTAGAAGAATAAAGAGACCACACAATACATCATCACAATGACAGGGTACATTTAAATTGGTAGAATTATGAAACGATAATAGACTCTGATTGGAATCGCTATTAGAGATATTACAATGTACTTCTGAAACAACACTTATTCGTAGACTATCTTTGATTTGATTTCTTTTGTAGCCACATGCCGTTGTTTAGTTCGCTGCAATGATTTAATCTCTATCTTTTGTAAATCTGAACCAATTAGTTAAGATGACAACGATTTCAGCATCTGTGACAGTTTCTGCCACCTTATTTTTACGTACAACATCTACAACAAGCAATTTTGTTTTTCTATACATAGGTTTTAATTGTAAGGGTCTTTGACACATTTAAACAAATAATAATTAAAGCATAAAATAAAACTGGCCAAGTATTTTTTCATATTGTGTACATTTATAGCTGTCTTTGAGGTTAAAACCAGTATTTTTTTGATGAATTTCGTAGTGATTGGTTGTAAATTGTAGTAGTTAAAATACTGATAGACATATATACTTATATGTCGCCATAACAAAATTGTAAGATAGTGATGGAATCTTTAAAACAAAGAATGACTAGTTCGATTAACCTAAAAAGATTAGGTTTCTGAAAATACGAATAATTTTTCAAATATAATATTTACCTGGTCCGATGAACCGCGAGATGAAACGCAACAAATCACAACAATCACAATCACAAAACGAACAAATAATATTCTTTTCGCCTGTCTCGCGGATTCGCCTCCGTCAGCCACCAACCACGCTATCGAATGTTACTGAATAATGCGTCGTGCCTCGTGGCGTGGTGACGCATACAATCGACCGCTCTCCTCTCGATCATTCGATCGTTGTCAAGGCAACGCATTATGGCGATGCTAACAATTCAGATCGCCTATATAACCACAAAATATTTTACAATATACATACGTGTTTTAATTTAATATTAATAAATAATAGATTGAAATAACCGTAACATAGAAAACGCACACAACGCGACGGTGGCGAGACCACAGTATATCAGTATCGATTCCAAAAAGCACCTTTTTCTGAATTGATATTATTTTCACTTCCTTAAACTAAAGTAGAAAAATTTAAAGGAATAAATAAATTCCGAGACTACATACAACAAAACCTTAGTGGGCCAACTATGGCCCGACATCAACAAACTGCGTTGTATGTATATGTATACCATTCCATATAAGAGTAGACGTACGCCCCCACTGATTTGCAACCGATCTGCACAGCTCATTGTAAATTTTTTGTTAATTATCCACCCATAATAATTTTAGGCCCAACATTGAATATTCGTTGACAAACTGTCGTAACTTTTTGTTAATTATCCAACCATAATAATTGTAGGCCCAACATTGAATATTCGTTGGCAAACTGTCGTAACTTTTTTGTTAATTAACCAACCATAGTAATTGTTGGCCCAACATTGAATATTTGTTGGAAAATTGTCGTAACTTTTTTGTTAATTAACCAACCATAGTAATTGTTGGCCCAACATTGAATATTTGTTGGAAAATTGTCGTAACTTTTTTGTTAATTAACCAACCATAGTAATTGTTGGCCCAACATTGAATATTCGTAGGCAAACTGTCGTAACTTTTTGGCCGTAGGCCCTATGTTGGGATTTTGTATGCAAAACCATTAACTATATCCCAACTAATTCCCAACTGTTGGCAACTGTTGGCCAACCAAAAATGCTACTAGGGCAGCAGCTCTCGAATCAGATGCAGATGCAAACTTCGACGTACATTCTACATATTCAGGTTGTTAAACGCATAGATAAAAGCATGGTTTCGGATTCTGATATATAAATGTGGGCCCCGTTTCATTAAAATTGACAACTGACAATTATGGAAAGTCGCAGTTGCCAAACTTGTGGTACATGCGAAATATAAAATCCTTGAGCGACCTTTATGTATCAAAATATACAGATAAAGAACACGATGATATTTTTTTTGTCAAATAGAAGATTTCAAGAGGGTCAGACAATACAAATTTTAAAGTTGAAAAATAAGGACCACCCTAATAAGTATGTATAGGTATACCAACGTCGCTGTAGTTGAGAAGAGAGTACTGAAAATTTCCACCTTTTGCTTCCTTCACCATATCAACGACCCAATAATTGTAATGTACTCAATTTGAAGTCCGAATGGGGCAGTGTCGTCCACAATTCTCAAACAATAAAATTATAGTCATCACACCGCACAATAAGAAATTTCAACTGTATACCTGCAGAAGTTTCGACAGTGTAAGAAGAAGAGGAAAAAGAAATTAGGATTCAATAAGTGAGGATTCTAGAAGTATACATGTTGCGTTCCTCCTTCGTTTTTCTCCCCCTGAAAACCGCTATTATACCCACGTGTAAAAAGGGGTGCCATTAGCGGCAGCCTTTCGCCCGAAGAATCGCATTTCACCGGATTCTTTTACGGTCAGACTTACAGCCCATTGGGATCGACGCGACCGATCACCCTGGAAATTGAGTCATCAGCAACGCTTAATTGATCCCGCTCCACCTGGTGCGCGTCCAAGTCCCAGGCTACTCCGATCATGCGTGGCAGACAGACTAAGGCAAGATGCGCGCAGAAGTGGAATGGCGGCTAGCGTGCTGTGACTTGTACGACAGTCGCGATATCCCGCGCAAAGTTCTGCTTAAACGCACACGCGATACGCCACTTCCTACTACATTTCTGCTACTCCATTAACAGCGCTAGGATAGTATTTTCACGAGAATTAAACAGATCGAGGACAAGTCTCGCCAGTGGCGCACTCAGGATTTATTCTCGAGGGGAGGCGAGTTGAACGGATGATTCAATAAAATTCATTAGGTGATTATGAAAATTTATCTAAAGAATTAAATGCAGTTTTCTTTTCTTTTTATAAAGCCCAGTGGATTTTTACAATGAAGAATATTAACTGGAACTTATGGCTTTCGTAGGGAAAACGCAACGTTGATTAGTGAGAACTGAACGTCGACGATGGAGCTTCTGCTTTAATCCAGTGGATTATAATATTCAGGGAATGAGAATCCAGTAAAATTTACTGAGAGCTTGTAAAAGTGGCATACAGTGAGATATCGTGCAACTTCGTGGAATTTAGCATAAGTCAGTAGACTTTAGAGAAAAACTCGAAAATTGAACAAGATCCCACTAAAATCTAATCAAATTTAATGCAAACCAAATCTAGTAAATTTTAGTAATTTCTTCAAAACTGCTTTCTGCATAATCACGCCCCCTATAAAAAATTTTATTTCCCATTACACACCACCATAATTTTTCAAACGCACCACCAACAACTGAAATCTACCCTCGGACAATTCAAAGCGAATGGTACATTGCGCGTAATAGCCATAGATGAACATAACAAATTCAGCTAACGCGAATCGTTCGCCCCGCAGGAAGTCAAGCAGCAGAAACATCGGGGACTCGTTACTTCTGGATCGCCGCTGATGCATTGCCGCGAAATTTGCGCGATCCCTCTGTGTTGCATTCGCCGATACAATCGCGATAATATATCAGCTCGTTGCAAACGTAAATGTTACGCTCTGCTGCGGCTTACGATACTACGGCCACGTGGAATTCCATAGAATTTATTCGCCCACCAAGGCCGTCCTTTTTAGCGAAACCAGCATAAATCCAGCCACGATACAGTGATTTACCATGCCGTTAGTCCCTTTAAACATCACCCGCTCTCTTTCTCCTCATCGCGCTAATTGCGACAAGGGAAGCATGGCGTCGGCGAAATTTTGCGACGCCCTTGGAACGATAGCTCGCGACAGAGCAAAATAACTCGAGCTTCGAAGCTTGGACACTGGGGTGAGAATGATTCTTAGTGCATTTTTAATTTTTTGGAAACAGTTTTAATTTTTTTTTAATTTTTTATTAAAATATCGACTACGAAATAGGAAATTTATTCCAAGTTGAAGAATGTAAATTTGTGATGAGTTGATTATTCAGGGGAAATCGTAGTGAACTGAATTGAGTACTGGAATGTTTTCAGTAGCTTATTGGGAATTTTGGTAAGTTAAATATATTTTGTGAAGAGTAATTTATTATTCCCATGTGAAGTGGGTGATCGAAGGAACTGTGTATACTTTATTATCGATGCAGATATCTTTGAATACTCCTATTAGAGTAGTTCGACAATTCCCTCTTTAACACTAGAACTACCGACGTTTGAATGGTGCTAGTTCTACCAAAACCAGTCGAAATGACTGGTCTTTAAAAAATACGTAATAGTAGAATATTTTCAAATTTATTGATTTATTACTTTCTTACAAAAGGAATTCCATGTTATGTAGTACATTTTTGGGGTACGATTAACCCATCTGGGAGTTATTCTTCTAGTATAAAGTAAATTATTAGGTATAGGTACAATGTTATAAGTTAAAATATTACGAAGTGGTAATCATCCAGGAGTAGACCCTTCTTGTATATTTTCCCAACTGGTTCCGTCTGCGCTAATTTCATTTCGATAATCTTGTAGAATATTTTCATGTTCATCTTCAGAACTTGAACGCACTCGAGCATGTCTTCTTTTACGTAACTTCAAAATATTTTCAAATTCACTTTCTGAGAACTCCTGAACATTTTCTTCATGGAAAACCTCATTATCACTATTCTCACAATCAAAAAGTTCATCACCACTATCGCATAGTTGAATTTCAGTTTCTTCCGATTCTCCTTCACAGTCATAGAGTTCATCATCCTCGATATCAGAGCATTCCATGGGAATGTCGTTCAGTTTTTGCAATACTTCCGAGGTTTTCAATCGTTTTGCCATTTTCGGGACTTATAAAATAAAACTAAAATAAAAAGGACTCGTTAGCATCATAATCGATCCGGAATTTTCATGATAATTATCACCATCATATTGAATGATAGGTACCTACGCAGTAAACATTCTAAAAACGTGTGAAAAGTAGTACAAAACGAGGAAACTGGGTAATTCCCGTTTTACACTTTGACATGTATCAGTCACTTTTACTGGTATTGGTAGAAGTAGCCATGACACAAATTAATTTTGATTTTGGATACATAAAAAAAAAATAATATTCATTTTATTACTTCTTTAGTTACCGCTGCAAAAGTCGTAACATCAACGCGGGAAAAAATGCAACTTGAAGTGGGAATTTTAAAATGAAATTGTAAAACCAATCATTTTGACTGGCGTGGTAGTTCTAGTGTTAAACATGATTCCATTCAATTCTAATAGTGTTGACCCCTTGAGAAGCTCAGAAATCATAGAAATAAATTGCTCGTATATTATCTACAATGATCGTGCGCAAAATTTGGGGGGTAATCGCTTGTTCGAACTGTGTACACTCCCTTAGTCGGTGAAGCAACACGAGTGTAACATCGAAAACGTGCGAAACCAAGCTGTTGCCTCGACATGGCCGTGTCCACACAGTGTGATTACACACGCGCTAGGAGGACCTCAAACAAAGACCTCGAGTCCCGCCACCGGAAAAGTTTCAGAGACCGTCATTGTTGCGTGACCAACGACAGACGCGTTATAGCCCACGCCATGCAGCAAGCCAGACGCATATTGAATAAAGAAGACGAAAAATATACATACAGGGTGTGACACAACATGTGGGAAACGTGTTCATATAAACATCGCAGTTACGCTTTGCTCCAGAAATATGTAGAAGTACCTAAGCACATTTTTGAAGCTTCTTTTACAAGATTTAAAATTTGCTTGCAATTTATATTTTAATATCTCTATCTGCTACTATAACCTAAATAATTAAATTTACATTAATTATTTATACAGAATAGTACACAGTGTCATAATAATTTTCTATTTCATTACTCTTGGGGTGCGACCGCCCCTATCGCCCCCCTCTGAATCCGCCCTTGCTGCCGAGTCCCATCGGCATATATCCCAGTTAATTCTTTGATTTATATCCTAGCACTCTTTTAATTCCATTCAACCGCTGACTCCCCCGATTAATTGAACAAAGATTTCCTATAAATCAGAACACGTCTGCGTGTCTCGAAAATATATAATATTCGAATGCTTCATAACTAATACTACTTAGTATCATTACATTAATCCTAATAATTGTATACCGATCTCTCAGCTTATTGGCTTAAAAATTTGGTAAAAACCCTAGCGTTTCACAAGTAAAGCTGACATTTAGAATTATCTCGCCACAGATATATTCTCGCGATGTTTCCAGCATATAATCTTACACCCCGTGTGCACATGCAATATTTGCAGGCATGCAAGCCCGCCAGGGAATTCAGGATACGTCCGCTGGGCGGTACGCGCACGTTTCGCGGCCCGTCGTCGTTCCCTTTCAGCATGAACGGGAACGTTAAACTCTGACTTCCACGAAACCACGGCGATGCCCTTTCGTACATACAGAACCACGTCCCGTGCGTTTCGTCATTGCTTTCGGTGAAAGAAACGCTTCGCGCATATTGGACGAGGCGTCGGAAAGAATGTGGCACATTTCCTTCGGGATCGCTTCTACCCGCCCGAAACACGAATAAAGTTCATACGCACGTGTACCTGATCACCTTTCGTTCTTCGGTTACAAGCAATTTTCGGGGCACGAGTGGTGGCGGCCGCAGTGCTGCAACTTCAGTTGCATCACAAGGCTTGCCGGTCTTTAATCTTTGAATGATTTGAAGTTTTTAATATAATTTCCGAGGATTATTAATAATACTAATTAAGGATAGATGGACTATAGGTGTTCTGGTGGATATTTAAAAAAGTACAAAGTAGCGTGGGAGCAAAGAGTTATTTAAGGGGTGAGACGATTTTTCGATTAGTCTCTTGTTTTGTTTTCTATTAACAAAAGGAGATGAAAACTTAAGTCGATAATCACATGCTTGACTTTGAGTAGCTGCCATTTTTAGAGAAGTTAATTTCTGCAGAATCACCACCGCTTAATTATAGTCTTAAGAATATTCCTGTAGAATTTTATTCAAATCGGTCCAGTGATCTCTGAAATACTTCTGCTACCGTAAATGCTGTGACTATGAAGGGGCCTTGGGATAAGGGGCTGCTATGGCCCCGTTCCTTAAGATATCAAATTTCTTTTTGGAGAGAATACAGCATAATTTACACACAGCAAGCTGTTTATCTTGATCTTTAAATGTGATGTCTCTTTATAAAAAAAAATTCCGACTTCTCAAGGGTACGTGACCCCTTAATTGATCCGTGCACAGAAAATTTGGGTGAAGCGAGGTTGATGTGGTTGCACTACTCACCAGCCATACATGTTTCCCCAAAGCGAGTGTGCGGCGTTTGTAATCCAGGCAGAGGCGTAAATTATACCATACTTCCAACACACTGTGTCAATTACATCTGAAAGCACATCACAATCACTCGCCAATGGACACACTTTAGTCGCGCGAAAATGGTTCGTTTTGAAGCTTCAACGGCTGCACCCCGGCTTCCCACTATGCCCGCAATTCCAAAGTAAAACCACTTTCAAAGCAAGCGTTACTTTTCTCGTCTGTCTCCACTTCCAACTGTTCTCGTCATTGTTTCTGATCTTTCGCCGTAGAATAAGTTGAAGCTATGTCTGCAAGGGTTGCATAAAGGTAATCAGCTGCAACGAGTAGGTGGAGAATAATTTATCCACAGAAGTGAATGAAGGTATCGAATAGTTTGACTTTTAAACAAATGTTTCCTTCTCTAGCTATTTCGAAACGACACTCCAGAAATACTTAGCTAGAGGACTTGGGAAACTGTTCCACGAATTTCACCTAAAAAAATCCCTCCTTGAAATCTCATTCCTCGACTCTCGCAATGCTTGTTTGCCTCTTTCAAGTTAATGGCAGGCGTATAAGGCAGGCACGAGTTTCACGTTGCATACGCATTCCACGCGAAAATCGTGGATAACTTACTGTAAAATTCGACGAAAGGGATAGTAAGCTTGAACAGGGAGAAAAAATAGTTTAATGAAAATTGGATTAGACGTGAAGTAAGCCTACTGTCGATCAAATAATACTGCTCGATTTAACACACGGAAGTCTGTCTAAATCTCGCGACGATACACCTATATTCCTCAACTCCACATTTAAAACTCTCAGATTTCTTCCTGCCTCGAACATTTCTTTGGAACACCATTTTCGTCTCGAATAAGGGCATACAGTGTAATTTAGATGCAAATCCGTCTATCTATATTTATCTACAATCACCCTACCTTCCGCCATTAACATCACTAAACTCTGACGCTACCGAACAATATTTCCACCAGAACGAACCAGAAACCGATATTCTTAATGCCGCAATGAAAATCCTCCGTCCCCGACAGTAACATTTATCACCCAACTGCAATACGATAGTTAAATTAATTTCTA
This sequence comes from Andrena haemorrhoa, assembly GCA_910592295.1. Classification (NCBI taxonomy): domain Eukaryota; kingdom Metazoa; phylum Arthropoda; class Insecta; order Hymenoptera; family Andrenidae; genus Andrena; species Andrena haemorrhoa. The sequence goes on from OU342943.1 coordinate 21,150,833, forward strand.
AAATTACTACCCCGCCAGACAATACACTTGAGAAAAAAAAAGGAAATTTCAGCCGAAAAAGAATTCTACTAAATACTACTCCATATCCCCGCAATTACCGGCAAAGCTACTCAACCTTCCTAACACGTTCCACCGAATCTATCGACTCTCCCATACGATCCCATTGTTCCGTTACGAACTCGTCCAAACTCCAATTAACCAAAAACAACAATTCCCCAAACTGTATCCACTTCCTTTCACACAGCTATATACCTCGGCGAAGCTACGCCGAGCCAACGGAACGCTTTCGTTCCGAGACACCGTCTGCGCGTGCATCGAAGTCGCCGAGGGCCCCAGCCGAAACCGCGCAACGGAACGCCGGACCGGAAATCCAGCTACGGGGCTTCGTCGATTCTATAAGCGGTATCACTATTGTACTCCTCGTTGACACAACGTTTACCACCGCGAGGCATCCGCGCGACCGAAATCGTGGCCCTCCCCCCTTCGAAGAACGTTTCGGTGGTGTCCCGCACTCGAAGCACAGAATCCTTTCACAGCGAGAGGTCGATCGTCGCGACAGTAGCGCACTCCGTTACGGCGACGTAGGTGCCGGCACGTCGGTCCGGTGTATTTAAATCGATCGACCGTGGCGCGCGTCTGCACGAGGCGGTAGCAACCAGCTCGAAGGTACGGTCGCACTAAGACTGATCCATGGATCGCGGCACGTACGAACGAAAGCCGCGAATCGAGCGAGGATCCATAGGATCCCCACCACACCTGCCACCCAACCCCTTCTGCCCGGCTCGATTCCCCGCTCATTTCCAACCGCCCGACAACGGTCTCCTTTTTCTACCGGCCCTTAACCCTCTTTTTCTCATCGATGAACGAACGATTTCTCTCTCGAGCACGGCTCGCGGCCACGCGGGGCAATAAATGCAAACCGGGCGGCGATCTCCACTACGCACCATTTCCACTCCTCTGGCGAGCGTGCTTAATCACGGGGCACCGAGCGGGGCTTCCGGCCGCGATTGTCCGCGGGACTCGCGTCGCGGCCGCGTTGTTTTAGATCGGTAATAATAATAATGACGAGTTTATTACGAAGCCGATTGGGGATAATTTAGTGACGATTGGGCCAGGCTCCCCATTCCTGCTGTTTTGTAACCTGAGTCTGTAAATGTAGTGGTATAGACTTAAGGGGACTAGGCAGTCGGAAAGTCGATTTTTTATTGCATTTTCCGAAGGTACTATTTTTTCCGAATAAAATGCCGCTGGGTTTATAGTAAAATTCGCTAAATTGTAGATTTGCCAGCTAAAACGGTCAAGCGGCAACCTGTAGCGACGCCTTTGCCCGGAAAGTTTTAACGCGTTGTTCTTGAATCCTTTTTTCTCTTGGTTTTTGGCTAGTTGCGAATGAACGGAGGTTCAGGTCGACTTGAAAGAATTACAGGGTGTGTAAAACATGTGCCATTTCGCGCCAAACCTCTGATGTGGTCCGTCAAAATTCGAGATTTTTATTAAACAATTAAGAAGTCGCGATTTTTTAGTAGCGCACAAGCGCGACCTAAAAATCCGCGACTTTTTAATTTTTTGATGAAAATTTGGAAAAAATTGTAAAAATTATAAACATTTAATTAAACAGAAACGGTACCTAAGTAATACTTTAAACGCGTTTTTCTCAGAACGATGTTTTTCGAATTGATTAGCATGATATCTCAAAAAACAATCAAACGATTTACTTCGAACTTGGTATATATTCTCAGTAGATGTCCCATTCTCTGGTATATATCTTCAGTTGATGTCCCATTCTCATTGTTACTAAAACTAAGTCGGTTTTCGCAAAATTAGACTTTAATCTAGTTCAGACGATAGCCACACTCGTACAGATCACACAAATTTTAAAATTTTCTATTTCAGACAACTACAACGGCTGATTTGATGCTAACCATGCGCATATGATTTTTGTAAGGCGCTCTATATGAGGCACTATAACTCCGGAGACATAACCACTATTTTTGCATACAAATTTTTGTTCATATTCTATAAAAATTGACAAATAAAGCCGCAAAGTTGGAAGTAAATATATTTAATAGTTTTATTTGAAAAAATTCCCAAAGTTCGTAAGACAAGAAAATAAGATATAGTGCAGTGGCGGAGTGGGTCTGAAACTATTGGTTGCGAGGAGACAAATGGGGAGCCACGCACAACTATAAGGCTATCGTTTAATTTTTTATAAGAAATAAGTGAAATTTTCGTGAAATATGTATCATCGAAAAATGATTTTATTAATTTTTTTTATCGAAATAGTAATTGTGACGTCCCGGCCCCATCGCGAGTCGCGCCGGTTAGTCTCCGCCGACGCCGCTAGAGGTCTACTCTTCTCGCAAGTTCTATCGTCCACTCTCGTTCGTATCAAGTTATTTCCTCTTAGTCCCCGTGTGCCTAGGGCAGGGGCCGTCAGCTATAGCCCTACTGATGAGTCTGACTGACGGTCCCAAGACGAAACACGTACATCTTACTTTTCTTCCTCGATCTTTAATGCCAATCCACCTGCCCCGCACAGTGCTCCAAAAAGCGTGACCAGCCCGAGGGATTACGGTTACGCCGGAGGCAACGGGGCAAGATCCCTCTTTACGTTCCGGAATCAATCAAAAATCAAAATCTCGAATTCTAGACGTAACAGTAATACAACGTAGATTTTAGTTGCACACCTACAGTAATAATATTAGAACTTCTATTATATTTTCAAGCTACTAAAAGGTCATTAACATTTTTAACATATTGTCTGACGTTTAAGGGGGCCCACTTCATCAGGGCACACTTGCCCTCAGGCAAGCTGACACAATGGCCAGTCTGCCACTGTAAGGAAGTTAAAGGAAGTGGATGGGAATAAAAGAACGGGTGACAGGTTTAAAAGAGGAGTGATATCGTAAAAAATTGTTAAATATTCTTGTTATTATTATTGTTAATGTTCCACGGGTCAAGCACCCATTGGTTTGCGGTAACGAAATATCAGGTCGGTGCAAAAGTTCGTTCGCTTTATTGAATCAACGTCTTTATTAAACGTAATGGTATATTACAAGTTTTTTTAATGAAAGTATTTTCTTTCGCTATCTTCGACCTTTTGCTACTTTTCTGGAAAAAGTATACGCAGGTAATGAAAGAAATATCATCTAATTAATCTAATAGTAGGCGAACAAACTTTTGAAAATTACAATATAAAAATAATATATGCTAAGTGAGGTATAAAATAAAAAGGAATTTACGTTAAGCTAACTGTCTAAAAGTGTACAGTGACCGATTGAAGCTGTTTACAATTTTGGTATAAGGATTCGCTAGTTCTAGTTGATCAATTCTATTAATGGAGTTAGGAGTATTGCAGCTGCGCTGTGCCAAGATAAATATGTAGAAAAGGGAAGGAAATCTGACACGCGTGTAACAGTAGGCGCAGAGAAATTAAGGAATGCTAAAGGATCAGAAAAATTAATGGTTTGGCCGGTTGCTGTGGGGCGATATAGAGAAACTGAAATTTGTTAAATATTTGAAAAGGGATTAGGTGATGCTAGTGAACGTTAACCTTTAGAGGGCCGCGATTTTTTCATTGAGATTGTAAATTTTATTTACTTAAAATTTATGCATATATAGGTAAACCCAAAATGGCCGACAAAGTATCCAAATTCTTACTTAGGTGGCCACTATAGTGGCCAGGCCAGCCCTCTACATTTTAAGGGGTGGCTGTGTTTAAATTGTGTTTCAAAGTTGAAGAAATGAGAATTCCAAAGAGTTCAAAAAGTAGAAAAGGTGTAAAATTGTTATAATGAAAAATTGCTGTGTATTGATTTATCAAAGAAAAGTCGAAAAGTCACTCCAGCGCAAAAAAGTGAAGATAGTCGAAAATGGCACAAAATGTCTGAGTTAAAGGTTAACGGAAATTTCCAAGTACAACTGCACAATGTCATCACTTGTGTATCATAATTCAAAATTCGCTGTCAAAATTCAATAATGTGGAACAGTGGATACAAAAATGTCTCGTCTTCTAGAAAGTAAATACATTTCTAAGAATTATGTTCATTCCTTCGTTAACCCCATCGCAAATTTCCCCTTACATTAAAAAATTTCTGAACAAGACTCCTTTCTCCTTACTTCAATCAATTAATTCTCCCTCAAACCCCCCTAAGCCAGAATCACAATTAACATTCCTTATCATTATCCCAATAGAATGAAAATGATATCAACCATAATGTAACACAGAAAAAGAAGAATATAATCAACCAACCCGCGAATCTAAATTTCCCACCAAATTGTAGTAAAATATCCCGAAAGAAACGACATGCAACATACCATCGAAGCGTTGAACAGTAACAGCTTCCCGAGCGAAAGCGATAATTGCAAAGAACAAAGCGATCGGGACAGGGCGGTGCGCCCGAGACGGACAAAATCACGCGTCCGATACGCAGCCATAAAAAACCGCATAATATGGAAAATAAAATTCGCAAAGTATCTTATCAACGACCTAAAAAATTATGGACCTGCGGGGCTACTGCACATGGAAGCAGTAAGCAATGTAATTGGAAGACCCATTCAAATTTGGAAATCGGATGGCCGCGTCTACCGGACAATTAATAACGATAGAAGCAATGAAAACGTTAATGTCCAATATCACCAACGGAGGCCTAAATCTATAGGTCACTGGACGTTGCTAGGTAATAGGGATCCTGTGAACGTCGAGGCAGACTTGAACTCGTGTCTGTTTACGGTGATCGCCTCACAGACTGGAAGTAGCGCCACCAACTTACGAGCGAACACCGTGAACTACCTGACGAACAACTTGACAGCATTAACCGACATTATCGACGAGTTTTTACCATCGAATGGTAAAAATGGGAAGCCGCCGATGATCGGCGGAGCTCGCTACACTGGCTCCTCGCCCCAAGCAGCAGAGATCGTTCTGGACAATTCCCAAAACGCTCTGTGCTATGGATGCAGGGAGTACGGGCATCCAAGGGGGCACGCGTCAAATAACGAGGCTACAGGTCCGAGGGACAGCGCAGAGAATTATTCCCGAACCACCGGCGAAATGAAATCCGGTTTCTTAAGCAGATCGGATCAGGACCGCGTAGCACACTTCGCCCTGAGGCACGCGTTGGCTAAATCGGCGATGAGGAGTTTGAACGAAGGCGCGCAATCTCAGGCGGTAACGTTCTTGGCGCGAGATTTGGAAGGCAATGGTTGCGTTTTGCCGAAAATGAAAGAGTGGTACAATGGCGAAGAGTACAGCGGGGAGCTTGACATTATTCGGCTAACCTTGGTGTTGCGACACCATGCCGAGAAACATGATGACGCGAACGCGGACGTGTTTGTGCACACGTTCTATCCACGAAGATATTAATGTCCTGGTGGGAAATCGGCATTACCTCGGAAGGGATATGTAAAGCTGCGATTTCATGCTTACGAGGGTGGTGAGGAAAATCGCTACCAGCGGTAACTATTTTGGAGTGGGGACAGCTACCCACGTCCACGCATGCGCGCGACGACGTCGTGACCGTTGAACCAATCAACGCCAAGATGAAAATTCGTCGACGCCAGCGCCAAATCAAGCCAACTAGCCAAGCCAAGTGAGACCGCAACCAAACAACGTCAACAACCGATGCCCCGGCGATGCTGGTTGGCTAGTTGGCTTGACTTGGTTTTGGTTGCGGTGGTTGTCGGCGAATTTTCATCTTGGCGTTGATTGGCTCAACGGTCGCGACGTCATCGCGCGCATACGTGCGTGGGTAGCTGTCCCCACTCCAAAATAGCTACCGCTGGTAGCGATTTTCCTCACCACCCTGCTAGCGCTCGTTTTGAGCGTCAAGACTAATCACGCGACCGACGCTCAACGAATGAACGAGCGAGTCAACCGAGTGAACGAGTCACGTGATCGGTCCACGTGACTTTCAGCGTCAAGCGGAAAAGCTAAACCGAGTTTAGCTTTTAGAGTGACTGGTTTTGACGTTCAAAACGAGCGTCGACGCTGAAGGTGCAATCATGCTGACGCTCGACGCTCGTTTTGAGCGTCAAAACCAGTCACGTGATCGGTCCACGGGACTTTCAGCGCCGACGCCCGTTGTGAGCGTCAAAACCAATTACGTGACCGATGCTCAACCAACGAATGAGCGAGTCAGCAAGCCAGAGTGAACGAGCGTCATGCGGAAAAGTTAAAGCTATACCTGGTTTAGCTTTCCCGCTTGATGCTGAAAGTCCCGTGGACCGATCACGTGACTAGTTTTGACGCTCAAAACGAGCGTCGAGCGTCAGCATGAAATCGCACCTTACTTAGCGTTCGAAGCGACTGGCCACAACGGATGATTTCGATTCTCGAATCGAATTTCAATATCTGAGGACTACGCGCGCAGTTTAAATGCATTCATGGGTTACTAAAGAATACATATTGAAAATTCTCCGATTATTTCTAGTGTTTGTACGTTCTGATTCATGAATCTCCATCATTTTATGCGGAAAATATACACACCTACATAACGGAAATATTAAGAAACATTTAACTTTGGAAATGCCGATATAAATAAGAAATTAAACAGTTTCTATTAAACATTGAACACATGGGAAATATTTTATGTAACTATTGGAACAGAATTATCGATTTTTTTAACTGCAGTCTTTTTGTAGATAAAAGTAAATAAAAAGAATTTTATACAAAGATAGTCTGAGTCGATTAGGTAAGAGTATTATTTTATTGAATTATACGGTCATTTATAAATTGTTTCAATATTTATAAAATACAAAGTAACAAATATATACAAACATTTCATAGTGATATTTACATTTATAAAGATCAATAGGTACACTATGCTACTTGGTGGCTGCACCATGTCCATACCATTGTTCTCATACAGTTCCTTGCTACTTCTATTTCGTTGCTATTCTCTACGCGATCTACTTTAGTTACATATTCACAACCGAACCGCAGCATATCTTCGCATTCATTCATATTCCCTAAAAGTCCTTCAGAAAATTGCAGAATTTCCATCAAGTGTTCTTTACTGACAATCGTCTTCATGTACTTGGACAGAAGCAACTTCTGCAGAATGTTCACGTATAACGTAAATATATCGATCTTAATATCTTTAGAACAATGCGACTTTAAATTCAGCGCGATATTTAAAAGCATCAACTTGTAGTGGAAGGTGTCTCCTTTTATATTTAACACGGTATTCAACACTTTATCCATTATTTTCACTATGAGCTCGATATACGGAGGTTCGCGAGTATAGGAATTCTTTGTGACCTCGAATAACCACGGAAGCAGTCCGTGACCTTCTATAAGAATTAAAGACGCCTTGGCAATTTTCAATGTAACATCGATGACTTCTAAAATAAGTATCTGAAACAGATGCATACAAGATCAACAGATTTCAGAACAGAAACTGTAATGTTAATTCTCCGAAAAGCCATCGAATCTTGAAAGAGACTACTTATTAACAGAGTTTCGAATCTTACCTTCGTTTCCGAGTCTGACAAATTACAAGTGTAGAAATCTAAAAGCATTTTAAATAGAACACACTTGAAAGCTACAGTCAACTCGTTCTCCGTCTTCATACCGTCGCGAATAGTTTCCAAAACCCAATGTCGGTGCGCTTGGTGTTCCACATCGGAGCTGTGAAAGAGCTGCAGTAATTCCGGTATCGCGTTTATGTCTAACGCCGGTTTAGCCATCAGGAACGTTTGTAAAGGTGAATAGAGAGGATTCAATGGTTGCGTAGCAATCAACGACGTCCTCGCCAAAAATGTAGCGACTAAACAATTTAAACGCACGTTGCCCAACTCCGATTGCGACGATATAATACCGTAACGTAGCGCATCTATTAGCCGCATCCATAATAACTTTGCTTTCGAGCTGTGAGAAAGAAGAGTGAAATAATTCCGAAATCAAGTAAAACAGCGCGTGCAATTATTGTCACTACAATCCTTTATGAAATACCTTGAAGCATCCACGTGTGCATAATATCTAGCAATGATGGTATAAGCTATCATACGAACATCGGAATGATTGCTACTGCACGCGGCAAATGATAACGCCAGAGCACCGCTTTGAGTAACTTTATGACACGATACAACATTATTCTCGGACAATAAGAAACATAATAGCGGTAGATAAAACGCTGGGTCATAGATGTTACTTGCATTCTGCACTTCGTTATTCTATGAAAAGATAGAAAAGGAAGGTGATATTACTTAATACCGATAACACGCGTTTCTTGAATGCACCCACCTTCAATGCTCTGTCCACGGGATAATTCTTTATAGTGTTATTAACAATGCTTTCCTCAAATAAGTTTAAAACTTCGGTGGTAGATGGTTGCCTCCACAAACTCATGTGCGCTTCACCTTTCACGCTATAATGTATCGCGGCCGCATTCCCCCACAAATAGGGCCGATATTCGTAAATATTAATATTATTACTCTCGTAATGCTGCAAAATCTGAAAGCCAATACCTTCGTTATAACTTCTTTAAAAGATAATACGATAATTATTAACGACCCTCTTACAAGTAAAATGTATCGGTCAGCTTCGCTTAAGGTAGCATTATACGCCGCTAAATAAACGGGCACGTGCGTTGCTACCATAACGGTTTTGTTCTTTTGCATAAGGATCCATAATAATTCTACTAGATACTCTGAAAAAAAAACAACAATCATTTAGCGAGTAAATAAACGCATGCTCTTTTAATAGTATTGTTAATGCATGCATACTTTTTGTATCTGACGATTCCAACATAATGTTAACGAATTCAGAATGGGAAGTTGCCATTTCGAATAAAGTTTTAGCATATTCGTCATTGCTATCATTCTTATACGCGATATTGCATAAAATATTTAAAGTTTTCAGTACAGGCATTGGTTGCTTACTGGTCTTTAATTCTTTAAGACCCAACTTCAAGGAGAATCGTGTGAATTGCGACCACGAGTGACTGGCATTCAGCGCTTCGAATACAAAATCTCTTTCTCTCTCTTTTAGACGCTTGACAGCGTCACTTAATCCTTGACAAAGAATATCAAGTTTTTCTACATTTTTCGACTCCTTCTTCAGTGTCAAAGTAATTATATGAAGAAGAACTTGTATCAAATTCATAACCAGCTTGCCAGTGTCGTCTTTTAAAGCCGAACATCTATTGTACACACACCGAAGAATTTGTATATACGGCACGGATACCATATCCAACTTATCTCCGATTTGTAAAATAGTATTACAAGCTTTGCTGCACGTTTCGTAATCAAATGTGTTGTTAATTAAATAAGAGACTGCGACAACATTCTCTTCTATCCAGACTTTTGTATCCTTGGGATTGCACAAATAAAATAGAATTTCAGCCTCGTACTGTGTCCTTAATCTTTGCAGAAACTCCTGGCTCCATTTGAAATTCAAATTACTTGCAATTATCGGGAATACAGTGTTACTGTCTTTTACGCTCTCAGACTTCATCATGTACCCTATGAAGATCGGCATGAATTTTATATTTTTGCTAATTAGAAATGAAATTAGACTGACAGTTGTATCTGTGATCTTTGTTGCCAACAATAACGAGAAAGTATCTGCAAATACATCGTAGATATTAGATTCGCACGAACAGAATGAAATAATATGATAATGCGCGTGTAACTGATAACTCACCGCCATCGACACCAGCGATATTGAATGGAAATTTAGAAAGATACTCGTGTAAAGTAACTTCCCACTTTTCAACGCTCGTGATCCCCTTCGACTTTAAAGCAAGTAGACAGGAACACAATGATTTAACAAATTCTGCATCCAATTCGAAATATGCATCGCGCTCGGATTTAACGTCGTCGTTACTAGTAATTTCTAAAAGTTTCGGAATCATGTGCCCATACATCGACAAATCTGCTCCGTCTTTAGAAACGAACATAGTGTCATCTAATTTCACGAATTTCTTGAATAAACATACAATATCTTGTGGCGTCAGCTGCAACAACTCCACCAGAGTTGTAATTGTTCCAACGTCGCTTATCTTGTCGCTCCTTTGTCGTTTGTCTAGCATTCTGTGCAATTGCATAAGTAACTTATTCTTGAAATGAGAAAATAGGTTCCTCGTGTTGGTCGTTTTACCGAAACCAAGTATCACGTTGCAAATATCAATGACTGTAAGAGTTATCGTATTCTTCGTGAAGTCTTTACTCTTCTGATGGAACGGTGAGAAATAATATAAGATGACCGGGTGGGTGAAAATAGATTTCGCACATTCTCCCGCCAGTATCGAATTGTCTGGATTTTCTTTTGCAATGTGTAATAAGCATGTTAGAAGAATTGTATAATTATCAATTTGGGCTTTCGTAAGCTCACCCCGTTTGGCAAATTGTGTTAAATAGAACACGGTCATCTTGAACAAGCACGTGATTTCGTATGTTGACAAAGAGTGATGGATCGTGACAGTCTCGTTGTTATACTCGAAGGTAACCATATTGTCGCCATTAAATACGTCATTTATCTGTAGCTTCGTATCACTCAGTAATACTAGATTCAGCTTAGATATTAAATTCATCGAGGGAAGTACTTGTTTAATACGAATAGGACGACTGCCTTCTAACCAGCTCAAGAAATATTTTTTTACCGGTAATTCTTCCACACCTTTAGTTAGATGTATCAAACATTCAGGCGCAACTTGGTGATGCAATATGTGCATCAAGACGTAAGATGCGTAAGATAATATTGTCGGATGTAAATTATTCTTCATTTTACGTAACATGCAACACGTGAGAGGCGATACCGACGTAAAGCGTTGCATACGCAAGCCATTATTCTCCAGATCTTCGTGAATGTAATCCTTGTCTATCAATTCTAAAGATTTAAAAGGAAATCATTGGAAAAATTGGAAAACATAATGTAAACGTATTTAATTAATTCTTACCGTCAAACGTGTCTTCTAATGGGCCAGTATGAGTTACCGTTTCATTAATAGCTTCTTCTGCTTCGATTATCTCATTCGCGTACTTCTCAATATCTCGAGACGTTCTCTTTATAATATTAACAAACCAACTTATTGCTTCTTCTTTTCCGTCCAAATTTACGAAACCATTGATCCAGATGTCCAACTGATCGTTGGACCCTTCGAATATTCCAGTAGCGTTTAATAAAACTCTGATCGTTACTTTTATACTCGACGAAATTGAAGACACTTCTTCGTTCAAAAGAGATATTAAAAACGACAGTGCGTCGCTGAATATTTTCTGTAAAAAGATGTCCTTTTAGAATCTTAGATAAATTCGAGTAAAGCTTTACTTGAAATTATAATATCCTGCGTACCTTTTGCGGTGAGAATTCAGTAGGATTCAGGATAACTAGGAACTGTATAACTCTCACTTTTATAGAGTTAAATTCAATGATATCGGTATCGTCTAATTGGTTCAATACGCTTAAGAATGCGCTAGGTTGTAAATCGGACAGTGCGTGCAATAATTTTGGACATATTTCGTTGTACATGTGTAATAAATTTAAAGTGGCTGTCAAGTGTTCGTGTTTCTTTGGTTCTGGAATGTTTTCTTTATTAACATCCCTGTCTTCGATCGTACTCGAGACAAAAACAGAGTTCCACACCTCCAGTACCATATTTACATTGGGTGCAGTCTGTAATACGAAGAAATTTGTTTAGTGCGGCAACAGAATCATTATTGCATTTAAAGATGCACACGGGCACAAGTCTAAAAGATGTGTACCTTCATCGTAGACTCTACTACATAATTCTTAAAGGCACAGCAATCAATTTCCTCGTTGTAAATTACTTTTGCAGCTAATAAACATTTTCGTATCTGCTCGAACATAGACGCGAGCGTAAGTATTGCCTCGTGCCTTACTATGATATTAGAATGAATTAAGCTTGGCACGATTGCGTGCTTCAATATTGTTCCTGATAAAGTTAAAGATACTATCGCGTTAGCTAATTGATAAACATTTAATTCGGAGGAACATGTTCTTAGGCAAGCTTCTGCATCCACTGATTCTATTATCTGTAATAAAACATACGTAGTAGGAATATTTCAAAAAATAAAGACTTCGAAAACATAAAGATGTACGCGACTACCTTTCTCACAAATTTCATTGCCGCGATCCATTTTGCCGACACTCTGGGCTCAATGTGTGGCTCCAAGAGAGTAAACTGGGACTTTATTAAATCTGGGCATGCTGTCGTTATTTTGATTATTAACTCCGATGGTTTCTCGTGTTCCCATGGTCGATCTAAGCTTTGAATTATCGTGTTCACTAATTGATTATGTTTCACTTGTCCGGTACCAAGGGTGCGATCGTGAAAAATAATGCCATGTCGATTAGACGTTAATAATGTAATTAAAAAATCGTGCACAATTTCTGTAACAACCTGGAATGAAGGATGCATCGTAAGGTAATGGAATAAACATGAGAAACTTGCAGCATATAGGTATCGTCGGAACTTAAAGTACTATTAACAATAAATACCTGTTTCTCATCAACATATTGCGGACTCGAAGTATCTCGAGTTTTACTTTGAGGCCAATTGTTCGGACCTTTCCAATTGTACAAATACACAAGGTTCTGAATAACCGACGTTGAAAATATATGCAACTTCATAGTCTTGCTGACTTTTGAATTTTTAAGGATATAAGTCTTGAGAGTGGTGATAACTAAAGCAACAATGTCTTTGGAATCGAATATCATATTAGGGAATATACTGGAGAGCAGATTGTGCTTATCCAATAGAGCTCTGATGATCGTGACGTTGCCTTCTATCAGGAAAGACAGAATAAAATGAATGAGGCAGTTCCTTATGTTCAGACTGTCCGTAGGCTTTGTGTGGCGCGCGAGGGATTTAATGACTTCCGGTAGCAAAGAGAGATGAGCGAGCAGTTCCCGCGGGACATTACCCCCTAACGAAACTATCGCGGCGAGCAACTGTAAGACCACTTTTCGTTGTTTCGCGCTACTTTGTACGGAGAGCATGGAATGTATTAATGACAAATGCGAGTTGATTAAATGCCGGCACGCACCCTCCGCGCTGGTTTGGTATTTCGGATACTGTGCCAAAATTCTGAAAACATACAGAAGCTGATATAAATTTATTATACGATAAATTGGACGTTAATAAAGCTACGTTTAATACTTACTTTATTAATAATATCCTTACCGCAGAGAATACAACTGTAACGGTACCAATATCTTTTTTATCCGTAGTACTTAGTAGTCTTATTACCTCGTGGATATTGCCACCCACGTTTAAATACTCCGCAGCCAAGTCCCTTTCTTTGTCTTCGTGACAAACTTGCACGAACCTTCGCAGCGTATCTAAAGCGCCAGCGGAACTGAAACTGGCCCTTAAAGATTTACCGTCTAATGGCTCTGTTTGTTTATTCGTACTTCCTTCGTCTTTAGTACCAGTTTCTGCGTCTGCGATAAATTAATTATATACAATTCTTTTGGCAATTATTTTATATAAAACGCGAGAGTATGTGTACACATACCGCTTATGGATTCCGAAACCTGAACCTGTATCCTCCCTTCGGATTCTTTAGGTGCTTCTTCGGTGCATTCCCCAGCATTCGCGTCGTTTATAAATGAATCCATTTTAGTTTTCTTCTTTCGCTTCTTAACTACTCCATTTTCTTCGTGCGACGAGTTCCTCTTGAGCGTGTGTACATTGTTATGTCCCTCGCTGTTAATATTACTACCGTCTGCGCGAATAATTCCCTCTTGAAAGTACGAGTAAAATATATTGTATTATCCACTGAGTGTACGAAAATTTCTTGTTCAGATTCTTCGAACACACATTGAAAGAACAAGCGTTTGTTGTAATAGCAGAAATGAATTAATCGCGGAGTGATCATTGTATTGTTAATGTAAAGTAATATAAACACACCCTCTTCCTTTACTGTATCTTTCTTCTTCTTCGTTTTTCTAATGCCAGTTTGATTGTTCTGTGGTACATCATCCTTTTGATCGAATTTCATTTTCACGGAGTTTACTGTATATAACAATTAAAGATTACACACTACACGCACACTCAGCTTGTTCTTTAATTTAAGAAAAATCAATCTTACGCAAATAATACACAATTTCTACATTAAACAGGTGAAGTAACCTGTGCTATGAGTGCGAACCACGTGCACTGTTTCCATTGTATATATCGGTATATATCAGTATATATCTACATCCAGAATCCAGCGTGGGGCGGAAATAACGTACGCTGTAAGCTATTTAGCGGTGGGGGAACACCACGCATCAGTGGTGGGTAGGTATTTTACACCGCGTCGCAAATGCATTTACGACATGTCGCAAATGTACGTATAATATGTCGTTTTCAAGTCCATTTCATACGTGTCATTTGTCGCAAATTAGTAAATAGTAATATTCATTATTTCGAGGTTTCAACTGTTGCACTCCGTTTATAAATCTGTGTGAAGTTAGCTATAAGACGTCGAGAGATATCGAGATTCGACGCAGCGCGAGATTTGAGAACAGGCATCTGCGTATGGCTTGCGAGTTGCGAGTATGTAGCCTTGTCAAGTGCAAATGCACCCCCGAGTGACACGTGCGGGAGAGACATTGGGTGGAACTCAAACAGAAGCCGACAACCGTTATCTTCCCCATAAATTCTTTCAGGAGAGGACTTTGTTTATATTAGCGAGCTTCTTCTCGGAACCCGTCAATAGTTACTTCAACGTTCGTGCCGCGTGCATCAACCACCTGCAACCAGTGGTGGGTAAAGACACGAATTTTTTATTTTATACACGACACGTGTCTTAAATGTCGTAAATGTCGTAAATATGTCATAAATGTCCTATATCTGGAATGAAAATACCCACATAGCACAGACGTCTTAAAGACGTCAAATGTATGTCCGTTTTAGGTCTGGACGGCTTTAGGACGTCTTTTGAGCGTCTTTAGACGCTGTGTGCTATCTGGGTAACTAGGAAGATTAGACCTGCGGTGGCGCTGGCGGACACTACGTCGCGATCCCGTGGGGGGGCCGGGACGTCACTTTAAAACATTTTTCGTATACGTTATGAAGAAATGCCAATTTATTAAAAATTATAATTCTGATTAAAAAAGCTTAGTAAAAGAAATGCATATAGAATAATAAATATAATTTGTTTAAATTAAAAATTATATTTATCCAACACTTTAATTGTTGAAACCTCCCTAGTAGCATTTTTGTTGGTCAACGGTTGCCAACAGTTGGGAATCAGTTGGGATATAGTTAGTGTTTTTGCCTACAAATTCCCAACATAGGGCCACGGCAAAAAAGTTACGACAGTTTGCCAACGAATATTCAATGTTGGGCCTACAATTATTATCGTTGGTGAATTAACAAAAAGTTACGACAGTTTGCCTACGAATATTTAATGTTGGGCCTACAATTATTATGGTTGGTTAATTAACAAAAAGTTACGACAGTTTGTCTACGAATATTCAATGTTGGGCCTACAATTATTATGGTTGGTTAATTAACAAACAATTTACAACGATGATTAAATGTTGTCTTACAAACGTCAGAAAATTTGCTACATCCAAAAACTTGTTATTATATTCCAAGTTGTGATTTTTCTTTTCTTATTTACAAACACGTACTGAGGTCGTCTGTCTTAAGACGAATGTGAAATTTTAAGGAATGAGTCGAATGATGATATTTTGTCGAATATTTCGCGTCAGTGTGCAGTTTTTATAAACAATTAATACTATTTATGTACCTAGAAATTAAAAGTGTTTATAAGGAAGTGTGTTGGGTAGTTGCGAACAGCGGCTGCTTCGTAATCGGAAAGCCCGTTTTCGATTCCTCCTCACGGCAAAATTTTTCTTTTACCTAAACGAGACCAGGCAGTCCGTATAAATTAGGGCTCTCACTATCCGGATATTCGGATCTGAGTATCCGGATATCCGATTCGAATTTCGAGTTATAACGAGCAATCCGGATACTCCGGATAATCCGGATACCTAGTACCTACCTAGTAGGTAATAGGGCTCTTACTATCCGGATGTCCGAGTATCCGAATTGCTCGTTATAACTCGAAATCCGAATCGAAATCCGGATCTGAGTATCCGGATATCCGGATAGTGAGAGCCCTAGTATAAATAGTTGGGCAACAGTAGGGAAGCCTATCTTGGCCATCTGTTGTTGGCCCAGCCTGAAAAAAAGTGCCAAATCTGACTGTTGGCCAACTAATATTATGTGCGTGGCCCAACTGTATGCCAACCCAAAATGCTACTAGGGCTTGAAATAATGAATATTTCTATTTACTACATTTGCGACAAATGACACGTACGAAATGGGCTTAAAAACGACATATTATACGTACATTTGCGACATGTCGTAAATGCATTTGCGACGCGGTGTAAAATACCGACCCACCACTGCTCCTGGCGGAACCTTTGAAGTCCTTACCAGTGTGGCCTGGAAAGTGGCTACCGGCGGTAGCTATTTTGGAGTGGGAATAGCTACCCACGTCTACGCAGGCGCGCAATGACGTCACGAGCGTTGAGCCAAATTTGAATATTCCCGCGCAGCCTCACGAGCATCAAACGCATCGAAACAGGGTGGCGAGGAAATTGGTTACCCGGCGGTAGCTAAAATAGCTACCCACGTCCACGCATGCGCGCAATGACGTCACGAGCGTTGAGCCAATCAACGCCAAGATGAAAATCGCTGGAAAATTCGCGACGCCAGCGCCAAGTCATGCCAACTAGCCAACCAGCATCGCGGGGAATCGGTTGTCGACGCTGGTTGGTTGCGGCCTCACTTGGCTTGGCTAGTTGACTTGACTTGGCGCTGGCGTCGGCTAATTTTCATCTTGGAGTTGATTGGCTCAACGCTCGTGATGTCATTGCGCGCATGCGTGGACGTGGGTAGCTATTTTAGCTACCGCCGGGTAACCAATTTCCTCGCCACCCTGCCTAAGAGTGACGCCTCTTATTATCTCCTCTTTGACGGAACGCTATGAATGCGCGCAGCGACTGCGCTGCGGTCTATGCGCATAATGCGTGAATCGGAACACACCCTGTATAAACTGATAAACTGTCATTCGCTTTGATTCGCTTCCGTTCCCTTCGCGGTGACATTTCTTGTGACAGATAACCTCGATCTTCTTATCGTTCGAATAACAAAAACAGGTATAATATACTATGTTAAGTTTACGTTGAATGTTGTCTACTAAAAAGAATAATTGCATCAAAGTACGATTTCATTAGTAATTTACCACTAAACTATTGTACGTGCTTATCAATGAAATTCAAATTTCGAGCAGTGACTTCATCTTTCTTGGTATTGCAGATTGCAAATATAAGTATGGATTACGACGATGATTTCTTCTTCGAAGAGGATAAGATGTTGGTTTCATAATATTGTTTGGTTAACTACTGATATATGTCGCCTTACATTTTAAATGTGCTTCTCTTTTCTCGTAACATGCATGTCTGTGTGCCACGGTGCGGTGGAATAGCGCGAAGGAACAAACAGTTTTATCCGCAGATACTATTACATTGAAAGAATCTAATGACAAGCTCGAGGACAGTTCCGTTCCATTAACCACCGTGCCACCGGCTAATGCGCAATCGCATCAGTTCACTATGATGGAAAATCGCATGTACGCACAGCTGTGTTTCACTATTTTATCTTTCACTTCCTACCTTTCGATGCATATTTCTATGGCCGTATAAATTTCGTATTTTTCTTTTCTTTTATTATTATGGAGTATAGACCAGATGTAGAACTGGTCACTCAAGATCAGTCTCATCAGCTACTCAGCACCGTGATGTAAGTTCTGATAATCGTGTGCTTGCTGTTAAAGTCAGATTTCAAAATTAATTCAATATTAATTCGTTAATAATGTACTTTACGTTGTGTAGTAAACTAGGCACAATATAAATGTTTTGTGTTATTATATTAATAAGTATCGTGTATAAGCACATTCAGGTAAGAACTTGTTAAATATTACTTTAACATCAACACATTTAGATTTCCGTATTATTGTACATTTGGAATTGGCTGCTTAAGGCAGGGTTGACTAACTGGTGGCTCGTGGGCCACCGGGGGCATCTCTGCCTTGCAGCTACGGTGAGCGGTCCTCCTCCATACCTACCAGACTCTAACGATCGCAGTCGAAAAGAGAAGAAACGAAGAGGAAATCCACTGCGATCGTTAGAGTCTAGTAGGTATGGTTGGGGCCGTTCAGCGTAGCAGCAAGGCGGAGGTGCCCCCGGTGGTCAGCGAGCCACCAGTTAGTCAACCCTGAGTTAAGGTTTAATTTGTTAAGGCAGGGTTGACTAACTGGTGGCTTGCGGGCCAGCGGGCCAGCGGGGGCACCTCCGCTTTGCTGCTACGCTGAACGGCCCTCCTCCATTCCTACCAGACTCTGACGATCGCAGACGAAAAGAGAAGGAAAGAAGGAGAAATTCACTGCGATCGTCAGAGTCTGGTATGTGTGGTTGGGGGCCGTTCAGCGTAGCAGCGAAACAGAGGAGCCACCAGTTAATCAACCCTGACTTAAGGTTTAATTTGTAACGTCACACACTATTACTATTGTCCTACCCTACATTATTACTTTTTTATTATTAGATTATTATTATTAATACTCTGGTGTTTAATCAAATGGTTATTATTCCTAAAAGTGATTCGTAGATAATGTTATGTAAATATATGTACAAAGTAGTGTTATTAATTATTCTTCTAATCGATAGTACTATAGACATGCTTATGGAATTTTTGTTTGTGCTTATTTAATGCATTTATACGCTTTATGTGATATAAATATTAAATTCGTTATATTAATCTATACAGGGGTATGACGATTACTTCTGGCAACGTTGTAATACAAAAGGACAGCAGTAATCTCATAGGCATAAGTATCGGAGGCGGAGCACCGCTATGTCCTTGCTTATATATTGTGCAAATCTTCGATAACACGCCTGCTGCGCTAGATGGTACATTACAATCCGGAGATGAGCTTGTAGCGGTGAACGGAGCATCGGTTAGAGGAAAGACAAAAGTAGAAGTTGCAAAGATGATACAGTCCTGCGACTCTCAAGTCAGTGTCAATTATAATAAATTACACGCTGACCCTAAGCAAGGTCGCACTCTCGATATAGCCTTGAAAAAGGTTTGTATTATATTTCGTAATGTATTTGTTAGGAGTAAATTAATAATATTAACAGTTTCTAGCAGCAACATTAAATTTTAGGTGAAGCATAGACTGGTCGAAGGAATGGGAAGTGCAACGGCAGATGCACTTGGATTATCGCGTGCTATTCTTTGCAATGATGCACTCGTACAAAGGTTGATGGCATTACAGCGTACAGAAAATTTATATAGGGGCCTGGTTTCCCATGCCAAATCTACTTTACACGCCTTCTTCGATTTAACACAAATATACAAAGGTATGTGTTTAAACTTTCAATTAACTAATTGAAAAGGAAATAATTATAGATATTATGTACTGCAAAGGGTGGCCCAATAACTCTGCTCACCCGGAATATCTCCGTTATGTTTAGAGATATGGAAGCATTTTATTTACAACAGTAGGGTGGTGCAGAGGGCCACAACATGCCGGTAATAATCTTTTGTCTAATTCTTCAACCGTCTAATTGCTGAAGCCCGTACACTTCTTATTACTTCCGAATTGATTATAGCACGCGCTATAATCCATTACGAGCACTTCCTGTAACACAAGGCTCGGTCATTTTACTCCGTTATTTAATGTCGAGTGACCTTGTTCTATAGGTCGTTGAGATCGTGTAAACATTCGCTATTCTACTAGGAATACAAAAAATATAATAGCCATTTAAAAGAATAGAGGTGACTTTGAAATCTCCGAAAATTAGAGGTGTGCGAGAACCCGAAAATTTCGGATCGGGACGAGTATTTTTCTCGGGACCGGGACGAGAATGACGATTTCCGAATGTGCCGGGATTCGTATTATGTATTAGGACTGACTGATGTTTGTACATCGGAAAACCAACAATGTCTCTACACTTTTTCTTATGATGCGTTGAATGTGTGATGCCGTATTCATTAAACGGATCCTTGGAATTTTCGGGAATCCCGAAATATTCAGGAGCTCGACCCGACCCCACCCGTCCCGATCTCGGGTTCTCGCACACCTCTACCGAAAACCCTTGCAGCTATGAAAAGATTATTACGGGCATGTTATGGCTCCTTCTGTACCACACAACTTTTGCAAATAAAGATTTTCCAAAAATCAGAGTTATTGGGCACCCTTTACATGTATGTGATATTAATACATATAACGTAAAAATTTGAACTAAATCATCATAGTTTCCATAAAACTCATGTTATCTGCTTCAGTATTTGGTGATGCATTTGCCGCAATAGGAGTAAGAGAACCGCAACCGCGAGCTAGTGAAGCATTCAGGCAATTTGGCGAACAGCACAGGCAAATGGAAAAGTTTGGAGTAACAATGTTAAAAAGTTTGAAGCCTATATTGAATGATTTGGGCACATATCTTCACAAAGCCATTCCAGACACTAGGCTAACTATTAGCAAGTATGCTGATGCTAAATTCGAGTACCTTTCTTATTGCTTGAAAGTAAAAGAACTAGACGATGAAGAACAAAGTTACGCAGCACTCCAGGAGCCCCTTTATCGAGTGGAGACAGGGAATTACGAATACCGATTAGTGTTGAGATGTCGGCAAGAGGCTCGTGCCAAATTCGCGAAACTCAGATCAGACGTGCTTGTGAAACTAGAGTTATTGGATAACAAACATGTTCAAGATGTTGTATGGCAGTTGCAAAAGTTTGCAGCTGGTTTGGCAAAGTATTATTCTAACACGCGAGATCTCTTATCCGCCGTGACGTTGTTTCCCGTTGAAGTTGACTTGTCGCACTCTGCGTTTCAATATAAATCTACCGGACCTCAAGTACTAACTGACGAGGATACAGATGAATTTGAATCTGAAGAGAAATCTACTAACGAAGAGCTTCTTATAGATACACAGAACTTCCCACTTATAACATCAGAACCTGACAACATGTAGCGATGTACTTTTTGTACAGGAAGAATTTCTATTCTATTTCCAGTTATTTTTCATAATACAGAAACGGATACCAAAGATTATTACTTTTAAGAAGTGTACCTTGTAAATTATAATAGATATATGTTAATTATATGTTTAGAATAAGTATTAATCGTAAGATGGAAAAGTGCATTTATTAAATTCTTAATTCTTACAATAAATACATGAAATAAAACTTTATGTAAATATACATGTTTCCATTTTTTATGGTACACTGTTGTCACGCCATGGGTAGCAGTGTCGACAACAGTAACAAGGTATGCGGGTTATGAGTAGAGCTGCTTCGAGACCCGAACGGATTCGGGTAGCTCGATTTTTTCGAGCAGCTTGAAGTGTTTCAGGTAGCTCGATTTTTTCGGGTAACTCGAATGTTTCGAGCCGCCCGAATATATTTTAGGTAGTCGACTGTATGGTGCAGTGTGACAGCTTGATGTAGCTGGAACATTCTGTAGGCACCGAATATAAATTAAGTTAGATGTATAATATATATTATACATCTAACTATATATTATACATATATTAACATTCGAGTTACTCGAAATATACGGGCTGCTCGAAACCGTTCGGGTCTCGGCTCGGCTCGAAAAACCGAGTCCCGCTCGGTGCGAACTTCAAG
This sequence comes from Andrena haemorrhoa, assembly GCA_910592295.1. Classification (NCBI taxonomy): domain Eukaryota; kingdom Metazoa; phylum Arthropoda; class Insecta; order Hymenoptera; family Andrenidae; genus Andrena; species Andrena haemorrhoa. Next base: position 21,172,495 of record OU342943.1, read on the forward strand.
CTACTCGAATGTTTCGAGTGAATCAGAAGTATCAGATTTGAATGTGCCGAACTCAAAATGGGTTTGTTGACAGATCCCGGAGCAGAATCTGGCAAAATTGTCAAATTTCTATTAAAATGGGAACGATCACTATGCTGTCTTCTTTATATCAGTGGAATTATTTGGATACTACTTCTTGCTTTACCTATGTTTAATGACAGTACGTGTTACGTTGAATGTATTATCTAAACTAACAAAACTAGGTTATGTTTGTATCCCGTAACTAGTTGAAATATCCTTTTCTATAATTATTGATTAATTTTAGTACTCAATTATCGTATTGCGATTCGATATGTATGCAGCCTTTTAAATATTTTTATCATACACCCTATGTACGTTATATATTTCGTATACAATTATGCAATAATTTATTTTTTCTAAATTCTACAATTTAATAGCGTACTATTATATGTTGCAAGTGCAAACATTAATTAAGTATTAATCAAGAATTATATGCTAAAGGTTTCATTTCAAACTTGACGATCTCTTATATTTTCAGTTCAATATTATTTTCATGTCCAAGTACGCCTTGCTTTTTAATTTCTGCTGAAAACTAAATGACGCAGTATATTTTTATATAAATCACATAATGTCATAAGAAAAGTTTCAATTTCACTGTTTCGTCTCTGTTAACACGTTGATCGCCCAGCGTGAATCAGTGGAGCTTCTCCCAGGGCTCAAACCCGAATTCGGAGTGTAATCAGCGCGACAAGCTAGAAGAGCGATACAATGCAATTTAAATGTAGCCAGACCCACGTAATTGGACGAAGAAGAGCGTCACCCGGGTGACGGGGCCTCCGCAGAAACATAGCCGTCACCCAGATATGGGTGACGCTCTTCTTCGTCCAATTACGAGGCTCTGGCTAACTTTAAATTGCATCGTAACGCTCTTCCGGCTTTTCGCACTGTTTACACTCCGAGTTCAGATTTGGGCCCCGGGAGAAACTCCACCGATTCACGGTGGGCGACGAACGTGTTAAATTCGTTGTACATTCGGAACTAAATACATTCGCAGATTCGAATTCATCGCTGTGTTCAAATGATGTTTATGCATATTCTTGCTCCTTTCAGATACCTATTTCTCTGAGAATGCTTTATTACCAGGATTGGTTACGAAAGAAAGTAACTTGGAACAAACGTCGAAGCAGTATTACTTAGAATTAATTCACGAGATGAAACGATATCCTGATAGAATGCCTTACGCTTGGCTCGCTGCCAAGTTAAACCAGCTTCAGTTGGATGTTTATGTTCATAATTTCTCGTTAAACTATCCCTTTCAAGATCAACAGGTGAATAAAAAACGAGAAATGTTCTTAAATGTTATTCGGGGATCGTAAACTCATAAAGTTTCAATAACTGAGTTTAAACGTAAATCTGGGTATCGGCTTTGCTACGGAACGGAGTATATAGACCATGAAGAAAGTCCTGTTATTTGAATATAGCAACAAGCGTATTAAGGACAGTAGAGTGTCTTTGAAAATACATAATTTCCATTACGAGCAAAGTACTTTAAATACCTTTTAGCTTCAACTGTGATCTTTAATGAGGTAAAGATTAAAATGATTGGTATTCAGTTTACAGGGCAAAATATATACGGAATCATAAGAGCTCCAAGAGCGGCCAGTACAGAAGCAATTATAGTTAGCGTCCCTTTTAGGCCAGTTAATAGCATTTATTTGGACACTGCTCCTTCTGTTGCTCTTATTCTCGCATTCGCCAAATTCTGTCGAAGTAAGTGTTTCCTTCGAGTTGAACAGCAGGGTAAAGGTACTCAGTAGTTGACAACTTTTCAGAAAAACGTGAAAGATCAGGTTTTTAGAAGTGGCGAACTGTGGGTATTAGGAGCCGCGGCGCGCTGTTGAAAAGAGATAGTTGCACTTCTAAAAACCTTATTTTTCACGTTTTTCTGAAAAGTTGTCAACTACTGATACACGGTCAACTACTGGTACCTTTACTCTATAAATATTTATTTAAAAAAGTATATCATATGATATAACTGATTCTCACAAGTTCACAGTTTTCAAAACTGTGAAATGCCTTGAGTTTTGTTTTATTGTTGGAAGTTTAAACGGCCTTTGCTCTTGACAACTGTGATCTTGAAAAGTAATTTGAATCATATAATTTATCCTGTTGCATCAAATGCATATTATTCATTTTATACTATAAAGCAGAAAGTGTTTCGTATGTTTGTGTGTTTGTCTGTCGCCTAAAAACTTTCGAACGGTAAATTCAGAGGTCACGAAATGTACCTAGGCTCATTATGCCTAGCAAATCCAGATAAATGTGACTATTTTCAATAAAAAAACTAAAAGAAATTTTTTTTAAACGTATTTGAATAAGGCACAAAATGTCTCGAAACATGCTGATACTATAAGAACATGATTCTAGTGGTATGATTGAAAAGTTACATTCTCTTTTGTGATTACAGGACAGACGTATTGGGCGAAAGATATTATATTTTTAATAACAGAACACGAGCAACTAGGAGTTCAGGCATGGTTAGATGCATATCATGGCGTTACGAGTGGTAACGAAGATGTTCTTGTATCTGGAGACCTTTCTGGTCGCGCTGGTTCCATTCAAGCTGCGATTAATTTAGAATTACATTCAATGAAGGTTTCGTCTATTGATGTTAAGGTATTTACATGGAATCTTTATTTTACTTGCTACAGTACAAATAGCAGTAGGTACATCTACTCGATGTTCAATATAATTAAAAGTACACACGATACATTTTTCTAAAATTTTGTGATGACATTTATTTCAGTTCGAAGATATTGAAAACGATTGCGTTTTTAAAGTATATAAAATTCGCGAATAAGACAGTAAATCATTGTTTTATTAAGCATAACTATTACTTAGGTGGAAGGATTAAATGGACAACTGCCCAACTTGGACCTCTTCAATTTAGCACAGAATATGATTGCTAAGGAAGGGATCAGACAATCATTCCAAAGGCGTTTTGACGTTAAATACAAAGATAAATTTAAAAATTGGAAGTATCATTTTAACACGCTTCTTATGATGATTGCCACTCAAGCTACTGGAATTCCAACAGGAAATCACGGGCTTTTCCATAGGTATTAAAAACTATGTAACACAAATTACTGGATTTTTAAAGATTAATATCGTATTTACATCTTCGAATTATGTTTGGAAATTGTAAATAGATTCGTAAAGTATTTGTTCGTTTTCTAATGAAATGCAACTAAGTCAAGCATATTTCAGTGTGTTACATTTTATAGAAATGTTAACAAACGCACGACTGTTGCAAAGCTAGCGATTAGATAATTAGCCTGATGTTTAAAATGAATAAATGGAATTATTCTGTATTGTAATTTAATATTGTTCTGTTGATACAATATTCTTGAAGGTTTGGCATCGAAGCGATCACTTTGGAAGGTTTTGAAAAGTCTGGACAGCAAAGTTCTGATGGGAATTTTTATCAAGTGGGTCGCGTAGTGGAAAGTATAATACGATCGCTAAACAATTTACTAGAACGCTTTCATCAGTCATACTTCTTTTATCTGCTGCCATCCACTGATACTTATATTTCTATCGGTGAGTAAAAACTTGTGCCTTTTTAAATGATTATTTAGCGATATGTATAAGACCATGTGCTTTTAAGGGGCAGACCACTGTAAAAAATCGGAAAAATCGATTTTTTCTTTTTCACATTTTCTGAAAGACGTAGTTTCAAGAATGCTCTCTCCAAATTTTACGAAGAAATTCGCAAAATTGACGGAGATATGGTATTTTCTGTGAAGCGGTGTCAAGCGCGCGACTGAGCCGCGCGGAACTTTGAACGCGTTTTTCTCAGAATGACATTTTTGCGATTTTGACTTTTTTTTATCGTCACGTAGTAGACATAAGCTTCTAGTTTCTAAATATTTTTGCCTTTTTGAATTCGGATTAACCATATGGCCTGGGCACTGTTAACGCGACAAGCACGATTTTGCCGCAGCGCACATTTTGACGAAGAGTATACAGGAAACGGATTTATGAATTTGATTGAGAAAAAAAAATTTCTTACCCTTCGATATGTACATTATTAACTATACTAAGCAATACAGTGATTTACTTGCGTTGTTTGGTTGAAATAAATTCCCGAAAACACCCTTACATTTCGGACCGTTACAGTGGTCTGCCCCCTTAAGTTAAATATGTCGTTGTTTCCATATTAAGTTTGTACAGTAGTATTTTAATTATTTATCTTATATCCTTTAATGAGAAAATAAATTATTACTATGATACAATTATTCAATGTATTCTTTTTAAATAAGGCGCTCCTTCAACTGTCTTATTATATATAAATTTGAGTTTTATCGGCTTAACAAGTATGATTATTTCAGGTCTCTACATAAGATCATTAGTCTTGATAATTGCTGCAGTATTCTTAAAAGCATTTTCCATCTGGCAAAAGCTTCAAGAATCCACTTGCACAGAAAACAAGAAGAACACTACTATTAAACAATCAAAGGTTTGTTAATTTTATTATTTAACGAATAACGTAATTCGCGTGTAAGCACGAAATTGAATTCATAGATTAAATTTATAAATTAACACGTTAAGGTTCAGAAATTAACAATTGCATTTATATTAATATATGCTTTAAAAGATAACTTTAGTATGTACGTAATGCATCATTTATAGAATTATCGACAATTATTATCAATTTAAAAGGCAGCGCATTGATGTGGTATATTCTTGTAGAAAGAAGGATTTGATATTGGAACTATAACTTCGGAGATATTATGGGCGCACATTTGTGGCGTGGCAATTGCTTCATCCCCGTCCGCACTAACTTATTTGGGTAGAACGCTATGGAACTCTCGTACAGAAGATTCTATATATTTTGGTTTCGCAGTCATAACTACTTTAACATTAATGTGGCCGTTTTATCCTAAAAGGTAATTTTAATGTCCATTTCTTCTACTGTGCTTTATATAATCGCAAATAATCTGTCTATAAATAATTCTTTATTACTTCCAGACAAATGAAGTATAAAAATGCAGCTTTGATCTGTGTAATCGCATCAGTGGAATTAGCCACTGTGTTAATGTGTATAGCGATGCATAATTTTTCCTTAGCCCTTGTCGCCGCTGTAGTTTACGTACCTGTGATCCTCCCAATAACACCGAAACAAAGTTCTACCAGCAAGTAAGTATATCTTAAGAAATAAATTTATCGAGTCCTGTTTCACGAACGTTTTTGTGCTGATTTCAATTCAACGAAACAGTAATTTAAATGCTACAGCACTCCAAAGGTAGACTCTCACAACGCCTCGGCTCATTTTATTCTTCCTATGCTTTTCTTATGTATTTTGACAATTTTACTCACACTGCGCCTTGTCTCGCCTCGGCGCGACTCCGAGCCGCGGATTCTTCCTTGAGAATATTTTGCGGAAGAGAGGCGAGGCGTAGTGTGAGTGGATGCAATGCCACCGCTTTCTGTGACCGCTAAAAGTGGAAGGAAGAGGTTCTCTGAGCAACTGACCAAACACGAACCGAGGCAAGCTCAGATAACTTCAGGTCCGGAAAACGAGGCGACGCGAGCCTAGATGTAAATGTGAAAGAAGTTGCGCCGAGGCGAGGCGTAGTGAGAGCCTACCTTTAAGGGACATTTCTTTAACATTGTAAACACCTGAAATTTTAACTTTTAATATTATCAGCACTACATATAAAATTATTTTGCAGGTTTCGTCACGTAATCTCCTTCTTCTGGATTCTTCTACATCCATTCGTGACCTCCAGTTTGCTCATAATGTGTTATACGTACATAAACTTTTCCAAAGATCCCCTTCTCTCAATTTTGTTTGGTGGATACCGTGCCACGAAACAAGCGTTTGTTTTCAGTATTATGGACTCTATGATATATGGAAATTGGTTTTATAATGTGGCGGTTTCTACGATTGTTCCGATTTGGCTTCTATTTTGGAATATTTTGTGTTCACATAATGTAATACATTCGTAATACATGTAAATAATTCTCCATCATAGTACACCAATTATTGTAGTTAATTATTTGCATATCTCGTTATTATTAATATTCAGTATTAAGATTGGCAATATTTTATAGAGAGTACATATCTAGAATCAGTACCCAGCCAGCAAACAGACATCTTAAAGACATCTTTCACACGTCCGTAAGACGTCTTTGCCACGAATCAGGACATTCAGACGTTCAGACGTAAAACAGACGTAAAATGGACGTCTATAAAACGTCGTGTGCTGTCTGGGATATAACCGGTAATCAAGATAATCATTGCATTAGATAAACATTATGTACATCGGTATGCGCATTAATCATACATTGAATTGATTCATAAAATCGATCAGTACTCTTAATGGGGTATTCTGGTCTAGACACTCGTTTTTGAAGGTGATACTTGGAAATTAATTCCGGAAAACCTATCGCACCTGCAGGGCAGGAGTTTTGCACACATATTTAGTAGTGTTTGAACTATCAACACAAATTTTTGGAATGCATTATATTGAAATTTGTACAAGTTACACGCCGAAGCGCAGATCATGTCATCAAACACCGGCCCCATCGGGCGCACGAATTGCGGCCGTCCTAGTCATCCGAAACGAAAGTACCACAAATTTTTTTAATCTATACGAGTGTAGTTATCGCCCGAAGCAGATGTAACAAAGTCCGGACATTGTTACCGAAATTGTAACTGTTTAAAAATTGATATTTGTTTTTTCGACTTTTCTTGAACTAAAACAAGGAGTCGGGAGGTTGTATTGAAATTATTGATATAATTCTGCTTCGGGCTATAGGTACACATTCACTTTGAATGAAGAAACCTTCCTCAGCTTAAAAAAAATCATATTGGGCAGCTGTTTCTTCTCTGCTGGCAGTCATAGCCTCTTTAGAGAAAAGGGTCGAAGGAACGATTACGTGCCACGCTGCGGCCTTAAGCCCCTATAACTCTGGGAGTTCTACGAATTTCACCTTAATATTTCAGGGGCATATTTTCGAAACCCTAAACTATTAGAAAATCCCCCCAAAAAATTGAATTTTTGGGTAGAATACCCTCTTAATATACTTAGATACATGATCGCTACTGTATGCAAAAAATGATGTACTATTACATTGGATCCGTTCGGCGGACCCAACCCGTTGAGATCTGAACGTTGACCTGTTCTGATCAGTCCATCGTTCCGTTCAGTTCCGTTGAACGACACTTGGGAGGGTAGCGATATTTGTAGCAACTCGCCACAGTCCGTAAAAGTAGCAGACTTTATTTACGCTACAAAACATGGCCATCGATCAATAAACATGTTGAGAAGTGAGCAACTGAGCGGTACTTAGCGTTCAGCGAAAAATCAGTGAGTGGTTACTCAACGGTCGAGTCAGCTGAACTGAACGCACCCATTTAAAAGATTGTAAGGCCCGGTGCAGACGAGTGGTTTGCGTCAGTTTGCCGCCGCGGCAACCTTCCGCGCGCGTTCTAGCAGAACATAAATTTATATGAAGCAGTTCACACGGGACGGGATGCTAAGTTTTGCGGCTACTAGGCGGCATGTTTGCGTTCGTTTTGGCGAACGCACGTATTGCTTCACCGCGAATGAACGCAGCGGCAAACTGCCGCAAATCGCTCGTCTGCACCGGGCCTTATACGTATCACATAATCCTTGTATTAGGAGCAATTTTGTATTGTATGTTATTGTACTGTTATTTATTGCAATTTTTTTAAAACATGTATTAATGTTTAAGGAACTCGTAAAATCAGAAAATTTGGTACAATTATTTCCTACCAATACTGTCGTTTCAGATTGTAAGTCAACAATATATGTAAAGTGTTATAATTACCATATATAAATATTAATCATTTATATACTGCTGCGAAATTAATCCTAAATAAAATTCGCATTTAGTACAATTATGCACAAATTACAGTCATTAGTGTGTAGGTATTTTAGATTAAATACTAACAAGGAAAGATCGCGAACCCGAAATTTCAAAAAATTCTGAAACTTTCTGAATATATAGGGGATTTTCTCCTGATTACAACGCAATTTTTCTTTGCTGCCCAAATTCACTCGGAAGGGGTGAAATTAACCCCTGAAAATTCGGCTATTTTCCGATTTTGTGTTATAACTCGCGAACAGTAAGAGATAGAAAAAAGGTCTCAAGACAAAAGTTACTTCTTTCAATTAGATCTATCATTTAGTGAAAAAATTATTTTACAGTTCACGAGTTATAAGACAAAACCGGAAAATAACCGGATTTTCGGCGGTCAATTACACGCCCTTAGAGTGAATTCGGGCAACAAACAAAAATTGCGTTGTAATGAGGAGGAAATTCCCTACATATTCACAGTTTCAGAATTTTTCGAATTTCCGGGTTCGGGATGTTCCCTTGTAAGTCACTTAACCTCAAATTCATTAATTTTTCATCGCAGCAATGAACCGCATACATTAACTATGTAACGAAAGCGTCAATTACTCATGAAATAAAAATATGTACGTCACTCAATGTTATTATCATTTCTTCCTTAATTTTGTACAGAATTGGACAAACATGGCATACAACATGTAACGAAGTTCTCTCCCACCACCGCCATTTTACCAGTTTCCCTGGAAACAATGGAAACAAACATGTATACAAAAATGATGGGAACAACAATAGACTGAAGTTATATGAATTGAAAAATAATCTTATAGAAAGATAAACAATGAAAGCTGTTCCAACTTGGGTTGACAAGGTTCAAGACAAATCAGAACATTGGTAAATGTAGAAAATCATATAATATTCTCTATAATAAAGTAACACTATTGCTATTTCTTACTTAATTTTATATTAACTAATTTGAATTACACTTAAACTACCAGCTGCTCAGTTATAATATCTTATACGATATAAAATTGTTAGACTATAGAGCTTCGGTTTCACACTTTCCTCCTATTTTATCAGCGTTCGAACATGTATCCTTGGTTCTCTTATTTATCTTGCTATCGTACTTAAACATACAATTAAACAAACTTTTACTTACTTGAGAGTAAAGAAATAACACCAAACTAGAAAAGACGAATGTAAAATAATTACTAATATATTAAAACTATTGTTTCAGTATATATGACTTATGTTTTAATCCAGATGGGACTCAATTAGTTATCGCTGCTGGCCAGCAAGTTCTTGTATATGAAACTAACGAAGGTGCTTTGATTCAGCCATTGAAGGGTAAATTAATTTACAAGAATTCGATAATGTAAAAGAGTTATAGATTGTATACTTATAAATCTTTATGCATCGTAGGACATAAAGACATAGTTTATTGCGTATGCTACGCAAGAGATGGTAAGAAATTTGCATCAGGAAGTGCGGATAAGAGCGTTATCATTTGGACGTCGAGATTAGAGGGCATACTTAAATATTCGTAAGTTTCTTCTCCTTTAATTTATTACAGGGTTGACGAACTGGTGGCTTGCAGGCCACCGGGGGCACCTCCGCCTTGCTGCTACGCTGAACAGCCCTCCTCCATACCTACCAGACTCCGACGATCGCAGTGGAAAAGAGAAGGAAAGAAGGAGAAATCCACTGCGATCGTCAGCGTCTGGTAGGTAAGGTTGGGGGCCATTCAGCTTAGCAGCAAAGCGAAGGAGCTCTCGGTGGCTTGCGAGCCACCAGTTAGTCAACCCTGATCTATTATATTAAATGATCATGCTCTGTAATAATGCCTCTTGTTCGTCAAATTCTTTGACCCTTTTACTTTACTAGTTGCGTGATATACTGTAACAATTTGTAACAGTTATTTCTGTAAGAATTATTAATGACGTAAATCTTCAAGTACATGGAAGCATTTATCGTAACATTACTATTTAGGCACAATGAAGCTGTTCAAGCTATGCAGTTCAATCCAATATCGCATCAGCTTCTAAGTTGCTCCCTCTCTGATATAGCATTCTGGTCTCCAGAACAAAAAGCAATTGTGAAGCACAAGTCGAAAGGAAGAGTGAATTGCTGTGCTTGGACAAATGATGGCCAGTACTTAGCTATTGGATTGGCAACTGGCTACGTTTCCATTAGAAATAAAGTTTGTTTTATTCTTCTAAGCTTACGTGCTATCATAATAGTAGTAAATAGGTTTATTTGTCGCCTTGTGGCCTCAAAATGGGGCTACATGTATGTTTCTGGGACTGTTAACTCAAGATTGTGCTTTCGTTTTGACTTCTTCCTTCAGCTTGTTCTTCTTTTCTTCTCCTTTTTTCTAGAACCATACGCATCCACTCCACTCCTTCTTCTCCCTATAGTATCCCTCTGATCGTTGAATTTTCTCTTTTCAGCTCCTTACAGTCTTGTAGCATTTGACCCAGCGTGTCTCTAGCCCCATTACATAGTCTGCATACTGTCGCTTTTTCTTCCTTCCAGTACTTCCTTCCCCGCTCTTCGTTCCCACATGTGAAGCTTGCAATCAAGCTTTGGTCTCTGCCTCTGTAGTTTCCGTTTAGGTAATTTGCTCTCTGGTTATCCCTGATTTCTGTGCAACGTGCTTTATATCTGCCTCCTAGTATTCTGTCATATTGCCATTGATCCTGCTCTGCCTTGTCTCTTTGCGCTAGTTCCTCAGCGAACTCTCTTCCTCTCCTTTCTATTTCCATTCCTTGGATATCCATCATTTTTTGCTGGTAGTATGAGTCTCATTTCCTCCCATTTCGACTTTTTCTCTGCCCGCTTCACGTCTATTTCCCTCCAGCATTCTTGTACAGATTTTATTCTTATTCAGCAGTTTCGCTTTCTCATCATATTTTATTGCTCTTTTCCCCCGCTTCTATCCTTACTTTGTTCGTTTTTCTTTCCTCCAAAATTAGATATGCTGGTGTATCGAAGTCCAAACTTAAAGTCCACCTTATGTATTTCTCCTGTATTTTCTCTACCTTTTCTGCTTCCATCCATCCCCGAATTTCTGACGCGTACAGCAAGATACTTTTCACTATGCTTCGGAATATTCTCATTCTTCTCTGAAAATTGTTCTTGAACATTCTTTGTCCTATTCCCCGTATCACGTGCTACCGTAATATATTTTATAAAATTCCACATTGTTCTGCCACTTCAGAAATGTATTATTAAATCCAGTTTGCATCTTCAGCCTTTGTGTTATGATATCTACCTCATTGTGTGGTTCTTATTTCCGCATACTAAATACGTATTTGGAAAATGTTGTAAATATACTAAATTTTAGAATGGCGAAGAACAGATACGTATTGATAGACAGAATGGAGTACCTATTTGGAGTTTACTGTGGAATCGTCAATGGTAATAAAATGTTGTCATTAAGCTATATTAACAATTCACGGAATATTAAGAATATCAAGCTCCACTCAAGTTACGCAACGAAGATTTATTATATTTATTTTTATACATAGATTTCTATATTTTTTGCAGGGACAATTCTGTGGATATCCTGTGTATCGCAGAATGGAACGGAACTATTTCCTTTTATTCGATAGCTGGAAAACCAGTTGGAAAGGAGAGATTGTTAAATTTCATTCCTCTTAAAATGTGCAACTTTGTCGGGGGTCAATATATTTTAATCGCAGGGTCGAATAAACAGTGCATATTAATGACATACGATGGAATACAGTTAATCAATGTGGGTGGTACATTTTCTTCTTGGGTTTGGAGCTGTGCTGTGCATCCAACTTCCTCGCATATTGTGAGCACCTATTATTCTACTTTTCGAAGAATACCAGGGCTGTGGAGTCGGAGTCAGAGTGGCGGAGTCGGAGTCGGAGTTCAGAAGGAATTTCTGATTACCGGAGTCGGAGTCGAAAAAATATATGCCGACTTCATATTAGTAAATTTTATAAAAATCCGAGTCTGTTGAGCTCTACGTGTTTATACACGCTCACGATATATTTTTTTGTAACACTCGTACGACGAATGCAGGGCCATTTTAGCCCAACTTTGACAAAGTCAGGCTCCGACTCATTGTCAGTTTTCGGATTACAATCGCCGACGGAGTTTTCCATGTACCGAGTATATTAACAATCTATTATAAATGCAGGAGTCGGAGTCGGGGTCGGGGTCGGAGTTGGAGTCGGTAGTAAAAAAAGAGGAGTCGGAGTCGGGAGATTTGACTGCCGACTCCGCAGCCCTGGTTTATACTATTCTTCTACTTATAATTATCTTATTTAATATTGCTTGTTGCATGTTAAATATTTATCCATTTACCAAAGTATCTCCTACTTACCGTATTTAGGTATTAGGTTGTCAAGATGGTACGATAACGTATTTACAAGTATCGTGGAGCGTTGTACATGGCTTATATGGGGATAGATACGCGTACAGGGAAAATATGACCGACGTAATAATACAAAATTTAATTACTGGTCAAAAGGTTCGAATTAAATGTAAAGATTTGGTGAGTAAAATATTTCTTAATTCTGTATCCTAGCATTATAGTAAGCTTAATCAGTTATTCGTACTTTTATCGCGCGGAAAGAAGACTCCTGGCGGACGGTCACGGGCGATGCAGTCCGCCGCGGTAACGATTGGTTTTTGTCACCGATTGGCGCACACTTATAAATACAGGGCACACATATTTTTGTTATTGGCGGAATCGGCCACATCTACTTACTACAATATAACAGACCGAGGTTCAGGCGGATCTAGCGGCGGACTGCATCGCCCACCAGGAGTCTTCTTTCCGCGCGCTAATAGTACTTTACAATCAATAAATCTGTTGAGCATGTTAATCGCTAAAATCTTATACTATTGAATGCTGTACATCTTTTGGCCTTCCAAACTTTAAATGTTTCGAAGTTTCTTAAAAATGAACTAAAATTGTGTTCATTTTAGCTGATAATCACCATGTTGCTATCTAAAGCGAAACACCGAGCAGAAATATTAACGTATATTTAGAATATTAATTTCCAATAGAAATGAGATTGTATACAAATTTGCTTTGTTATTGCAATACACGTTTCCATTTCAGGTCTCCCGTATTGCTGTGTATAAAAGTAGATTAGCAGTTCAATTATCTGAACGTGTAATAATTTATGAACCATCGAATTCAAATGATGAAATGCACTATCGTATATGTGAGAAATTAAATCAAGCATTGAATTGTAATTTATTAGTCGTCACAGCAAATAATTTAATTCTGTGTATGGAAAGAAGATTACAAAGCTTATCTTTCGACGGAACTGTAGAAAGAGAATGGATACTTGATGGACTTATAACTTATATAAAAGTTGTTGGCGGTCCAGTTGGACAGGAATGTCTAATTGCAGGTTTGTTAGATAAAAATTTACATACACATTGTCGAACAAAAATCGAACTATTCAGTTGTATCCTGACTTTTTTATTCTGGTTTATTTCCCAAGTATATGATAACAATTTTCATTTTATAGATACAGTGGGGGATAAAAGTATGTGGACACTCTTTAAAATCGTGTAACTTGTTCAAAAATCGCGGGAATTCCCGAAATCAACGATTTTCCACCTTATTCTGCGATCTTTAAGCATTCATAGCTCAGAGCAACGTTAACCGATTTTGATGAAATTTATGCGTGTATACAACTTACTTTCAATTTACAAAAGGCATTTTTTAAATTTTCATTACGAGCACAGACAAAAAAGTTGCAAAAATGATATTTCCTATTCTTTTTTGCTATTCCGACCAATTGCAACTTTTTTCAAAACGACGAAACACGTCACTCGGCAAACTAATCCTTCTAGTTTCTAAAAAAACTCAGGTGTTTGGACCAATTTTGAATAAGTTATACGAGTTTAAAAAGTGTCCACATACTTTTGTCCCTTACTGTATAAAAACGAAAGGGGAAGATAAAGAAATGTACCAAATTTGTACATATCTTGAGTTAATTGAAAAAGTACAGTGAATATGTATAAATAATATAATTTGAATTTCGACCGTATAAATTGTTCGCAGTATTATCTCTTTTTCCTTTTTATTATAACTTTCCTTGAGAATGGCCATAATCATTGACCGAAACGTTGGAATTTGATAAAAATTCTTAAAATTGCAAAATAGCTTTTATTTAATTATTTAATAAACCGAACCAGTGCGCCGAAATCATCTCTTCTAATTAGTGAATATGTATTTAACGAATCCTTTTCTGTATTCTATTTTAGGTTTAAACACTGGGTATATAGTAAAAATATATTTAGATAATCCCTTCCCGGCACATCTGACAAAAATTGAAGGGTCTGTGAGGTGCCTTGACATCAGCTCCTTGAAAGAGAAGCTTGCAGTAGTTAGTGAATACGGAGTTCTTTACGTGTTTGATTTGTATACCGAGGAGAAACTCCAAGAATTCCAGGATGTAAATAGTGTAGCGTTTAATAGTAACTTTGAAGATATAATGTGCTTTTCGGGTGGAGAGTATTTAGCAATTAAAGTAGGAAATTTTACGGAATATAGACAGAAATTTTCTGGATTTGTTGTGGGTCACAATAGATCTAAAGTGTACTGCTTAAATGGGTCTTGCATTGTTACAGTGGAGGTAAAGTTGAATTATTACCGGGCAAGATTATAACTTAATTGAATATTTTGAGTGTGTGTGTGCGAGCGCGAAAGATTGGCAAAGATTGGCAAAACCGTTATGTTGTCTGAAAATGCTGATTTTTCTTTTTCAAATTTGCCTTACTTTCTCTTCAATTTTAATGCATGTTTAGTTATTTACTAATGGTTCCTGTAACATTAGAAAATTTGGAATTTTAGTTAAAGCTCGCACGTCCATTCGTAATATTCGTTCTCTCAACAAATCGTACTCGATATATTATTATATACTAATCAATTAAATAGGACATGATGTATTATTATACTAATTTAAATATTACACGAATTACAGGTGCCACTGTCATTATTCATGTACCAATACTTGGACATCAGCCTCTTCTCTCCTGCTTATAATATAGCGTGCCTTGGAGTAGCAGATTCCGATTGGTTTGCTCTAGGAATGGCTGCCCTGGAAAACCTGGAATTAAACATAGCGTATTCTGCCTTCGCTAGAGTTAAGAACTTAAGATATATAGAAGTTGTGTCTGAAGTAGAAGAGAAACTTAAATCCGGTGAATGGGGAAGAGAAGCCTGTATGGCTACTGCTGCGGCTGCCATGGGAAAGTTGAAGGATGCCGCGAAACTTTACCAAAAAGCTGGTTTGCAACAGTATGCGTTGGCCATGTACTCTGATTTGCGAATGTTCGATATCGCTCAAGAATTTATCGTTACTGGAAACAGCCAGGTTAGTAAAATCCTTTTTCATTAATATCATTGAGGCATTGAATTCACTTTTATGCATTAGGATAATAAATTAGGCCTGGTCCAGGCGAGCGGTTTGCGACGGTTTTTCGCCGCGGCAATCTGCCGCGCGCGTTTTAGCAGAACATAAATTGATATGAAGCAGTTCACAAGGGACGCAACGCTTTGCGGCTACTAGGCAGCATGATTGCGTTCGTTTTGACGAACGCACGTATTGCTACACCGCGAATGAAACGCAGCGGCAAACCGCTCGTCTGCACCGGGCCTTATAGGGTATTATTTAAGTACACAAGTCGATATCGGATGAGTTATCTAATACTAGAATTTAAAATACTTCAGCGTTTAATAATGTGTTTCTCCGAAATTTCTTGTGGAAAAGAATATTTGTTTCAACAAAATAACTGACACAATGAAGACTATTTTGTATCAAAATTATTTAAGTGCCTGTTCTACGGTAATGAAAATATGCCACTCTGTTTAAATGCATACACCATGAATCTAGAAATCTCAGGAAATATCAGGCAATGTAAATACTCTGGGTTCTATTGTCAGCCGGCTCATTCTATTGATTTGTAATATGTAAGTAATAATCGTATTGATCGTAAGAATAATAAGAATACACATTTTTCTGAATAACACATTAAGGACCGTACGATATTACTTCGCAAAAGAGCAGAGTGGGCAAAAAGTCTTGGAGAACCTCGCGCAGCAGCAGAAATGTTCTTATCGGCGGGGGACGTGGATCGTGCCATTAATATAATTGCAGAGTATGGTTGGATAGATATGTTAATTAAAGTGGGCAGGCAACTTGATAAAACGGACAGAGATAATTTGACTATAATCGCTAAGAAATTAAAGAAACTGGGTGCAACACATGGCGCAGCTGAAATTTTCGGGCGCTTGGGGGATGATCCTGATGTGGCAGATGTCTTAGTGGATGCTCAAGCTTGGCCGGAGGCTTTCGAATTAGCAGAACGAAATCCCAAATTGAAAGCAAGGATATACGGGCCATATGCCAGGTGGTTGGCAGAAACTGGCCATTTCTCCGAAGCACAAGAAGGTGACTATTCCGTCGATATAAAGTTTCCTTGAAAGTCCGTTGAACATATTCAAAAAATTTACATAGTTCTGTAGCATTTCAGATAGCTGGCCAATCAGAAGAATCCGTAATGGTTCTAATAATGTTAGCAAGAAATGCTGTTGCCGAGAAAAGATTTCGCGATGCCTCCTATTTTTACTGGCTCCTTTCTCAAATTAGCTTGAACCTTAACAAAAGTACAGATGAAATAAAAACATTGTATTCTCAGTATTATGAAAAAGCCGATGTCTATTATGCGTATCACGAAGTACATAAATATATCGTAAGTAAAAACCTTACAACTTGTAATAACGACAATTATATTAAAGATCTAACAGAAGGATGATAAAATTCTATGGAGCAATATTACGAAAATTAGCTTATTTTAATGACAATAATAATTCATTTTTAGGAAGAACCGTTTACATCGTTAATGCCAGAGGCTCTTTTTAACATTTCACGTTTTCTATTGACGAAAACTCAAAAGATTCAACTAGAAGGAGTCTCGAAATTTACTATAATATACACTTTGTTGAAACAAGCTTCTCTTCTTGGCGCTAACAAATTAACGATGCAGTTGCTAGAGAAACTGCGGAAAACAAGAATCCCAACAAATCAACTTGGTCAATTAGAAATTTCAAGCTTATTGGCTCGGGCTTCGCCCTACAGAGATCCCGAAGAACTTTTGCCTCTTTGCTACAAATGCTCAACTTTTAATCCTTTATTATCGCCCGATAATGGGGAGCATTGTGTGCAGTGTAGATTAAAATTTCAATACTCCTTTGTAATGTTTGGTAAGTTTCATTTAATCTTATACAGATTTCTTCGAAAAGTGCGATACAACTAAATCGAAATTACGAGTTTCAGAAATGTAACTACAGTGATATAAACACGATTTCATAAATAATTTCCCTGTAGATCCATTCGTTTTTCAAGAATTCAATATCATTGAATTTCTTTTATGCGCAACTATATATTTTTATAAATACATTTCATGCTAGTTGTTTCCGTATTTGCTTCTTTGAACCATGTAAATTGTAACATATTTCAATAATAATCTCGGGGAATTTTCACAGTAACAATTAATTTCAGAAATTCTACCGCTGGTTGAGTTCGAATTGGAAGAAGATATTTCGGATGAAGAGGCAGAGAAATTAATAAATGAGTCATTGTCATCATCCGAGGATATTGTAAATAATGATCAGCTTACTATTACTTCTGAAGTAGATCTATTTACTGCACGCTTAATGAAATACGAGGTACAGTTATACGCATATTTTTCATACATCTAGTTTGTCCGTACTGCACTTGTCTACGATTAAAGAGATTAAGAGAATATAACTTTTTTGTCGCTCGTTAGTAAGTGGGTAGTCTTCAAATTAAAATTTCAATGAATAATACGCGTGCTAATTGTCTATTTCAGGAGAAATCAAATACCTCTACGATAGTTGTGGGAAGAAACGTATTGAGGAGTATGGATCCATGCACCGTGTTAACTATAAAGTGGCCAGCACCATTCAAGACAAGATACTTCAAAAACCTTTTGGCTGATCTACAGATTACTTTTTGCAAATCGTGTTTGAAGGTACGGAAAGCTGAATATAGTTCGTACTTATTTTTTCATTTATAGTTAACATAAAAGTAAATTAAGGGGGGACCCCACCCAGAAATCACTAAAAAGTTTGGGATTTTTTTATTCGTATAAATAAAAATATTGGGCCTGGATTTTTTGCATAGTTTTAAAGCAATCTTTATTTTGCTAGAAATTTTTTTTTTTATGGAAAATTTGACAAAATATCTTCCCGGAACACTGCAAAAGAAACTGACCCACACTCCCGGGAATGACTGGATCATCTGACAAAGGAAGATCCCAAACCCGAAAATTCAAAAAATTCTGAAACTTTGTGAATATGTAGGGGATTGCCTTCTGATTACAACGCAATTTTTGTTTGCTGCCCAAATTCACTCAAAGTGGGTGAAATTAACCCCTGAAAATTCGACTATTTTCCGATTTTGTGTTATAACTCGTGAACTGTAAGAGGCAGAAAAAGTTTCAAGACAAAAGTTACTTCTTTTAATTAGATCTATCATTTGAAAAAATTATTTTACAGTTCACGAGTTATAACACAAAACCGGAAAATAACCGGATTTTCAGGGGTTAATTTCACCCCCTTAGAGTGAATTTGGGCAGCAAACAAAAATTGCGTTGTAATGAGAAGGAAATTCTCTACATATTCACAAAGTTTCAGAATTTTTAAAATTTCCGTGTTCGGAATGTTCCCTTGTGAGAAGGAAATACAAAAGAGATATATAAACTGAAATATATTCTCTTCAACGTAGCGTAGGATTTTATTGATATTTCAATTATTCGACTTTTTACAAGCATTTCAGTGCAAATTTTTACGTAAAAAATTAAAGTCAATTCTTCAAACTGCTACAATTTCCGTAATAATTCGAATTTTGAGAAAATCCTACGCTACATGGAAGATAATATATTCCAGTTTATATATCTCTTTTGTATTTCCGTCTCAGATGATCCAGTCATTCCCGGGAGTGTGGGTCAGTTTCTTTTGCAGCGTTCTGGGAAGACATTTTGTTCACCGCTATATTGTACAATTTTCCATAAAAAAATTAATTCTAGCAAAATAAAGAATCCTTTAAAATTACGTAAAAAATCCAGGCCCAATATTTGTATTTGTACAAACAAAAAATCCCAAACTTTTTAGTGTTTTTTGGGTGGGATCCCCCCTTAAGATAATAGAAAATTAATAATACAATAACTCACAATATCGAAAATCATCCTTTTATTCCTATTTCAAAGGTCTTTATGGTGTAAAGACATGTTATGTTGCTTGCATACAGTAATACATTACGTTGCGCAGAAAATGTAATAATTTTTTATCATTCTTTTTAGCTGTTTCATTTGGACGACTTTGAACTGGCTTTATTGAGATATGGATACTGTCCATTTTGTAGAACACCGAATAGAATTTCCGATTAGAATCTCTTTTCATTTACGACAGATACAGATTAACATAACTTTATTTTTACCGGAATAATTAGTGGCAAATTAAATACAGATAATTGAAATAATACTCTAGAATATCGGAGACGATGTCATTGGAATGCATAGATATATGATAAAGACAAATGTATTAAATACTAAAATAACAATATTTATATCCATCTATACAATTCATTTTACTGTTAACTACGACAAAATTACAACATGTATGAATATGTAATATATGATTCGTCTGTATTTTTACGTTTGCAAAATGTCCAACAATTTAAAGATTTTAAACAGTTAAAGGTTTTGATGCATTTCTTTCGTGTATTTTCGAAGGAAATTTAGAAGAAGAAATATTAAAAATTATTTGTGTAACAAAATATTGTAAATATCCAAGATCATTTATAATGTTATAAAAATATACATCAAATTACAAAATGCAATATCAAATTAATTCAAATAATTTCAAGATAGCTTCGAAATAAAAATAATACGTATTTGAATAGCGCAGAAATTGTATTAATACGCATATTACTAGTTGAACCTGCTCCGTACTGGGAACATTGACAGTACAGTTATGCAAGCATGACCAAATAGTAAGTTGGTTTTTATCTACGTGCTAATTGTTCCGATTCCTTATGTACCGTTAACCGAAATCTTCGGAAGAATCGAGCGTGTTTCCAACAGTTGCAGTTTGGAAGATGATGCGTATACTCGCTCTATCAATTTTCCTTTTCGGACATTCTGTCACCTATCAAATCCGCCAACTGGATAATGATAATACCATGGGAATTCGAGATTCAATGATTCAGGGAAGATGTGAGTATTTTTTGGCTGCAGCTGAACAATCCTGTTCTTGGAGTATTATATTCGTAAATAAAATTTGAAAAAAAATATATTCTATTGGATTTTATGTTATTAAATTGCGAGAGCACAAATATTGGAGTAACTTATTCATTTTCAACGCGAAAGTAAGTTTTTCTTCTACCTTAGAAGATTCTATAAAAACTGAACATAAATTTTGGTAATTACAAGCTATATACAAACATTCGACAGTAATTAGTGTTTATGAAACTGGAAATTTATTTCGAAGTATATCTGAATATGTATTAAGTTCAACTACTTTTATTCGTCAGTTCAGAATCCAATGCAGTTTATTTTTTGAACATTTAAAAACTGTAAAATGAAAAAAATACTATGTAACTTATTGAATATAATTTTGATTCGTAGAATCATATATAAATTTGCGATTTAAAAGAAATACAATATTTAATTATCATAAAAAGCAAGACAAGTTTAATGTAAATTTCCTTGTTGTATAAAAGCAATATCAAATCATTAAAAGGATTTTCATACAGTTTTCCCGCTATTCAGTGTTGTCCGTTTCGCAAATTCTCAATGCCTGGCTAGCAACAACTTAAATGGCACTTGCTTTACTAAAAGGGAGTGCCGTGAATACGGTGGAACTGCATCTGGGACTTGTGCAAATGGACATGGCATTTGCTGCGTTTGTAAGTAATCAAATAACTGAGTTTCTTACGAGGTATAAAAATTACAAAGAAAATCTCTATCATACTTGTAGGAAATGAACATAATGTACGAGCAATTCGGGATTAATTTGAAAATATTGCTGAAATCGACTTCATTAATAATTTTTGCAGTTCAAAAATCGTGTGGGTCTACTACAAACGTAAATAATACATATTTTACAAATCCAGAATATCCAACACCCTACGAAGGAACCGGACGATGTACAATAACAGTGCAACGTTGTAATTCAAACATATGTCAGGTTTGTGTTTAACAAAATAAGTATGAATATCTTTAACTCGAACTTCGTTATAGTAATAAATATTATTCTCGTAATATTCTACTGTATTATTATTATTGTAAAATATTACTAAATGCTGTTTCGATTGTACATAAATTTCTAAGCATTTGTAAAGTATAAAGAAGGCGAAATAATTAAAATTTTAAATTTCTGTTCTAGTTGCGATTGGACTTTCTGGAATTTAGTCTTGCTTCACCAAATGCTAGTGGAATTTGTGACTACGATTTTCTTTTAGTTTCCGGGTCATCGACCTCGGTACCTCGAATTTGCGGAGAAAATGCAAATCACGGTAACTAAAAGGAATATATAAAGTTAATAAGTGTTTAAACGAATGTTCTCAGATTGTTTAACGAAAGGATTGTATTTGTTAATTTTTAAGTAAACATAAAATTTCATTATTAAAATTGACTTGCAATAAATTAATTTATCAAGAGATTTCGGCATTAAATGTTGATAAACAGAGGCAATTATTTCTGTAATTAAAATCTATTATACCTTTTAGTGTACGCTGAATTTAATGGTGCTACACCAATCATGATATCAATTGACACAAATCCGGAGTATATGATGGATCGTCGATGGAACATAAGAATTCAACAAATAGCTTGCGATGCCACCTACAGAGGTAAAAATATTCCTATGCTATATTTTTCGTATCGAATGCATACATTGTCTTAGATCTTAAACTTGACAGCAGAGCCGGATTTACCTTTCAGGGGCCCTAGGCTGAATATTTGATGGGCCCTCGGTTAAATGTAAAAAATAAAATAACGCCGATTTGATTTTTTTATCGTAATACTCGAATAATCTAAATAAGAATTTAATTTCAAAATTAACATTGAATATCAAAATTAAACATAACATCAACGTAAATAAACATTAAAGATACAAGTTAATAAAGGTAATATAAAAAAATGTTATTTTTTCAAGAAAATATTTAGAATGAGGGACCCCCAGCTAAACGGGGCCCTAGGCTTCAGCCTTGTTAGTCTAAGGGTAAATCGAGCACTACTTGATAGTCTCAAGACTATTATTCTAAGTAAGGTGTAAAGTTTACCTCGGTTTAAACATTCAAGTTGAAAACAAACAACATTTTATCAATGGAATTTAAGAATCTAGAATAATTGTTTTTACTATAATAATGAATTAATGTCTAATACATCTAATATTAAACCATTTTGCAACTATTAATATTCTCCAAAGAATTTCATTCTTTTTACAGCACCAAACGGATGTTTACAATACTACGACAGCGTTTCAGACACTGTAACCAGTTTTAATTATGGCACGACACAGAATCCAAGAGGTACATTTAGCAGAACTGTAATTTGTTAAAAGACTTGTATTGACTAAATTATTGTGTTGCTAATAATATTTTACGAACACAAGATAAGCGATAAAAATTAGCTTTATCTTGAAACTAAAATTCCACATAGTAGTACATTGCTTTTAATTTCGACTCATACGCAATATGATAAAAAAAATGTAGTTTCATGGACGTGGAAATATCAATTATTAATATATGTATATCATAACTAGCTTTACTACTCGGCTCCGCCCGAAAGGGTCTAGAGTTGTTGTTTTTTAAACAATGCCCCTTGCCTGAAACACTATTGTGTAAGGTTTTAGATCGCTATCCCCTCGTTTAAGGATAATACGCGGGTAAACGCCCTCAACGTTATTATTTTCTTTCTCGGTTATTACTTCGATATTTAAATGAAGAAAAAACGAAAAAATAGCTACATACTAACTGTACTTCACATATTTTTCTCTAAATTGTAAATTAATTTTTAAGAGTAGAAAAAAATAATTTATTCTTTGGGGGTAGTTTTTGGAAACAACCTTGTGAGTGCCACCCTCCAAAAAAATCAAGAATAATGCTCAGGCAAGGGGCATTGTTTAAAAAATAACTCCAAGAATCGGCATGGGGGCCGTTTGCCCATGCTTACCCAGCTGGACCCTTTAGATTCTGATTTTATAAAAAAATGTTGGGTTTTTTGTGAAAGTGGTCACATTCAACTAGATTAGCCAGGCATAATGAGCTGTGGCACCTTTTGTGATCCCTGAGTTTATCGTTCGAAAGTTTTTAGGCGACAGACAAACACACAAACGTATAGACGCTTTCTTGCTTTATATATTAAGATAAGAATTATTTTAACCAACATATTTGTAAATGCTGTAGCTCCAGACTTTGGTACACGACAAATAGCAAACACAAATTATGGCGTGTGCGTAAGAATGGCTCAAGGATATTGTGGCATCGAGTGGTCACAAACAGCTCCAAATTCATTTACAGTTTCGGGGGATACTGGTTCTTTTGACTCTACTTTATTAGGTAAGGGATACTACGCACCGGTCTTAATTATTAAGTACATTTAAATGAATAATATTAAAAGAGTAGTATATTAAAAAAGAGAAACAAATAATTTAGTTTATTTTCAAAACCCTTTTGCTAATAAAATAAAGTAACATTGTTTAACCAAAGTATCTACATTTTTCAAACATTGTTAACTGATAACCAGGTACATCATATGTGGCAGAAGCAGGAACAAACTGTACTAAAGATTTTGTTATCGTTCCACATCCATTTGAAAGTGGTGTTCCCGTTGGAACAGAACGATTCTGCGGTAATGGATTCGTGACCAAAACCTGTAAGTGTATTCTAATGTTCTTTTGAATTTTTAGATATTCTTCCGAATGGCCCCAGTGGCCGATCGAGATGAGGTTTGGAGGGAGGAGCGGAGGGGGGGTGTGGACCATAAATCTAAAATTGTAGCTTCGGGTATTTATTAGTTTCCAAAATATTAAGAAAAAATTATTAATTTTTTTTTAAAATTTTTTTTAACGTAGGTGCGGGCACCCCTACCCGGCGACCCTCCGGTCCCCCCAAACTGTTTTACGTACTGCTGGACGCGTTCCCCTTACCTCCGCGTGCTCCGCAGGCGCTGGAAAGGCACGCGTATTTAGCTGAAAATCAAAGTCAATTTTCTCGAAAACGAAGCGCGATATTAAAAAATTGTATTCAATATTTTCGTCTTATTTGGGCCTGTAGAATCACCCCCTAGAATATTGACTATCAGTAGAATAACACCCTATATAGTAGGATGGGTCGCATTCGCACGTTGCTGGTTCAAATCTCCAAACTCACATCGGTTCGCTACAGTTCGCTACCATGCTTTACGCGCCCGCAAGCACCCCGGGCGCGCACCCCCGTCCTAATCTAGCCACAACGAATACTAATACCCGGGACAAGGTGGAAAGTGGAATGCGTTAAGTCGAAATAAGTCAACAGAAATACTAAAAGTTTGTTATTAATATCTCGGAAACTACTAAATACCCGAAGCTACCATTTTAGATATAGGGTCCACACCCCCTCATCACCCTCCCTCCCGAACCTCGTGTCGATCGGCCACTGGGGCCATTCGGAAGTACAGCCGAATTTTTTTGTCTGCTAATTTTTGTTTATTAAAGAAGCTATACTTTAATTTTAGCATATTCCAAACCATTTGTATTGTATGTTGTCACGAATGGAGATGAAATGGGAGAAATTGCAAACAGAGGATTCTCGCTAATGTATCGCCAAGTACCTTGTACAGTTTAAATTAAGGAAATCTATGTATAATAGCATATATTATATAACCTCATTATTATTTATTACATTTACTACAATTTCTGGTTAGAATCAAACTCTTAATGCATATTAAATATTATTCGTTTGTAATTTGTAATTCAACATCATATCAATGAGTCACTTTTTTTTTAACGTTTGTGTACAATGCACATGATATGGGTACTTCTGGAAGGATTCAATGCATGCAGTACTTAATGTTTTAATAGTAAGTTCAGTCGCTTCATTCTGGATCTTTATTCATGTATAAAAAATTCGTCTTTACATACAATTGTACACACGTTTCGTTGTCTTCTTTCTCGTAAAATTTCCTTTCAAATTTTTTCGTTATGGCCATATCCTAATAAAAACTTTACAATTACACAACACACAATTGGGATTGGCTAAGCTGCAATACGCTACCTGGTGGCGACCTACTCCTTCAGGTTTTGATTTTCGCCACCAGGTAGCGTATCGCAGCTTAGCCAATCCCAATCCCTGCTTGCGACGCGACAAATGTTCATCATTACGCATCACTGCGCTTGTGCGAAGCAGCAGCCAATAAAAAGAAGGCGTATGTTACCTCGTCGCCCCTTCCGCAAGGATATCACCTCCCGCAACTATTCCTTCGTCCCTATATTCCTATGTCCATGAGCTGTTGCGTGGCCTTCTGGTTCCTCTGGATCCTTCGGAGGGAATTCGGCGAGGATCGACGCCCGTGGAGCGCTAAGGCGCTCTGCTCCTTGGACGCGGATTTTTCGGAGATAATTATAATAATAAAATTGATGAAAGAATAATAAAACGTTTGAAACACTAATAACTTGTAACTTTAATGAGTTTATTTGAACGATAAGAAACAGAAAATGAGTATCGAGAACTTTTGGTAACACGTCTATAAAATGTCCTTAAAATATAAAAGCCGATCAAATATTTATAAGCTAAATTCTTATTGGTCAATCTATTCCCTTTTCCGATATTGATTTTTAGAAACAAGCGTTTAACAACATTGCTCTGGAATTATACGCTTAGGAGAAGGGATCAAAGTGGAGTTCATTTATTCAAACGCCCGTTTCCAAGCTTTTTCCAAGTGGGTATTGATTAATTATTAATCCTGAAGTCCTCTCGTTAAAAGAATCTCTAACTGTTTTCAAACCCCTCGGGCTTGTGCGAACTTCACCTTGCTTCCTTTCCCTATTACATCTGTGCGATCCGCTTCGAGTTTCGCGCCTCTAAAGTTTATACTTCACGCCGCTAGATGGTGGTCGCAACAGAGCCAAGGGAGTCGGTTGCCGACGCTGATTGGTCGCGACCTCACTTGGCTTGGCTTGACGGTGGCGCCGTTTCGTTTCTTGGCGTTGATTGGTTCGACGTCGAGGCGTCATCGCGTACATGCGTGGCATTTCCCCTCCGCTAAATAGCTTGACTCGTACGTTGTTTCCGCCCCACGCTGTTAGTAACCCACGATCCGGGATCGCAAAAAGAGGGTAATTCTGAATCTCAATTATACCTAAAACTATGAGTATATACGTATATAACGATGAGGGGGCAGGTGAAACTTCTTTAAAACATACTATTGCTAATTTAGAGAATATTACTACAAGTTATAAAATCAATTTTATTGGCGCAGAAGGTATTTTACATAAAGAATGGACTAAAGACGCAGTTCTATTAATAATGCCGGGAGGTGCAGATATACCTTATGCTAAAAAACTTAATGGCGAAGGTAATAGAATCATTAGACGATACGTAGAAAATGGCGGGAACTATTTAGGATTCTGTGCAGGTGCATATTATGGTTCTAGTTTCGTTGAATTTGATAAAGGAGGAGAATTGGAGGTTATGGGAGAAAGGGAACTAGCATTTTTTCCTGATAAAGCCGTAGGGCCTATTCTTGCAAAATATGATTATAAAAGTAATAGCGGAGCTCGAGCAGCATTGCTTAAATTAAGTTTAAATGATAAAGATTTTCTTAATGATAGCATGAGAATTTATTATGACGGAGGAGGTTATTTTCAAAATGCTAATTTATATAATAATGTAAAGGTAATAGCTGATTACCAACTTGAAAATGATACTTTCTTACCTGCAATAGTAGAAATGAAGTATAATAAAGGAATCGTTATTTTGTCAGGCGTGCATTTTGAATATTCTACAAAAATCCTAGATAACAGTGATCCATATATCGCAGAGCTAATGCCGATATTAGAAAAAAATGAAGAAGATAGGATTAAGTTTAATATTTTGATATTTAAAATATTAGGGATCCGTGTAAAATTAAATAAGTAGTTCTACTCTTCAGATGAATTACATCCCAATAAGGGATTGAACATTTCTTTTTTTTCTAATCCACTTCATCAATGTTATTATTATTTTCTATACAAAGTAATATTTTTCCATTTCGCCTTAAATCTAATGCGGCTTCAACTGCTTTTGTTACGTTATTATAATCCTTGTCATATTAGAAGGAACCCGTTTCACGCATGTAGAATGAGCTCATTGGCTCCGAGGGAGCGTTGGTTGGGGTATAGGCAATAGTAGCGCAGAACAGGTCTATGTGCAGGTTCCTTCTTATATGACAGATTATATAGATAGTATATTCTCTTTCTACAGGTAAAACAATTTTTAACTTTACAAAAGCTTTTATCATTTCTTGAATAATATTTTTACGATAATTTATTTCTTCGTTATACATCCATTCTCGTAAAAAATATGGTTTAATTTTTTACATGTCTATAATTACTATTTGAATAACAGGAAGACGAAAGAGGAGTACCGGATAGTAAACCATAATCTGATTAAAACATTTCATGTAAAAAATGTAGCTAAGTCTCGTGATTCTTTATCCTTAAAAAGTTGTGAGATGTCATGTAGAGCCGAGTCTAGCGCTCTCGTTAACTCTGACACTTCATTCACAAATCACTCCAAGCCTACATCTGTAAATAAAGAACATTTTGTGACTTGGCAATTATGCAGCACCAGGGAAATTATTACACCCTACAGTGTTATGTAAAATTAAGTCCACGCTATAAAGACAAATACATTCAGTTCCCATAGAAATATTATTTTATACAATACTTTATTAATAAATGTGAATATTAAAATGTTTAAGCAACAGCCGTCACATTCTCGTACTGCGTAATTGCCAAGTCACAAAAGGTTCTTTAACGAAAGATGCAGACTTGGAGGGATTTGTGAATGAAAGTGTCAGAGTTAATGAGAGCACTAGACTCGGTTCTACATGAGATCTCACAACTTTTTACGGGTAAAGAGTCGCGAGACTTGGCTACATTTTTCACATAAAATGTTTTTGATGGGATTTCAAATTTGTTTGTACGTAATCCTACTTTTCTTGATATCATACGACGAGACTGTGTTACCGAACATAGAAAACGACTACTCGATGATGGCTTATTTCGCCATCATCATTTGAATATAACATTTCAGTTCCCATACTATAAAACTCGCCTGTTATTGTATTGAAACCGCAAATTTTGCACGCGAGAATTGTGATTCGCGGGTAGTCAGCATCCATTACATCCTCTATAAGTCTGGTATTTCGGGACTTTCAACACGCACACTAGGCCATACTTGCCTATCCATTTCAGAGATGTGCATTAATCAGAGGAAATGATACACGTGTATTTCCTGTGCAGGGGTAGAAAGTTGGCGTCTGGGAGGTATGCTGGTCCAATTGGTCATGATATACCTAATCTCCTCCCTATGGCCCAACCTTTTTCACACTATCTATACAAAGGGCGTTCGTACTTTCACTATTGGTCGCAATGGTAACTACCCTCATTCTCATATCGTGTGAGAAAAAAAACAAACAGGACGACGAGATAGCGAATGACTGACCGATGTTGAAAATGATGGCGGAACTGTGAGAGGGAAGCCACGGCAGAGAACTTCTTCATTTCATTTCAAACACAATTTCCAGCAATCGGTGACCGCGACGTAGTAAACCCCTTCAAACATCTCAAGTAGTATGGAGTGTGAAGGCGTTGTTTCGGCTACTGTCCCAACCGCCGGCGTTAGCTTTATTTAGATAAAGAAATCACGATGTAGAAAAGGAGGTTAGTATTTCCACTGTCCTCGACGCAGGGTGGCGAGGAAATTCGATACCCGGCGGTAGCTAAAATAGCTACCCACGTCCACGCATGCGCGCAATGACGTCACGAGCGTTGAGCCAATCAACGCCAAGATGAAAATTAGCCGACGCCAGCGCCAAGTCAAGTCAACTAGCCAAGCCAAGTGAGGCCGCAACCAACCAGCGTCGACAACCGATTCCCCGCGATGCTGGTTGGCTAGTTGGCATGACTTGGCACTGGCGTTGCGAATTTTCCAGCGATTTTCATCTTGGCGTTGATTGGCTCAACGCTCGTGACGTCATTGCGCGCATGCGTGGACGTGGGTAGCTATTTTAGCTACCGCCGGGTATCGAATTTTCTCGCCACCCTGCTTCGACGTGCGCGCCTGGCAGAGCG
Organism: Andrena haemorrhoa; assembly: GCA_910592295.1. Taxonomy (NCBI): domain Eukaryota; kingdom Metazoa; phylum Arthropoda; class Insecta; order Hymenoptera; family Andrenidae; genus Andrena; species Andrena haemorrhoa. The sequence continues at coordinate 21,201,779 of OU342943.1, forward strand.
TCGGCCCATTTCGTGCGCGCGGCCTCATAAATTAGACCAGGCCTGCCCCAAAGGGTGCAAATACCTCCTGAATTTCTGGGACCCGGGCAACAGCCGAGCGCGGGACTGTTCGATTGCTACCCGTTGCGAGATTTGTGAGAGAACTGCATGAGTGTGCGTCCATGCACGAGCCTGTTAGGACGGCCGCACACTCATGCAGTTCTTCCGCAGCCCATGATATGGTTAGCGACGTAACAGTCCCGCGCTCGGCTGTTGCCCGGGTCCCAGAAATTCAGGAGGTATTTGCACCCTTTGGGGCAGGCCTGTTCTAACCCGTCCGGCAGGAGACACGAACCCTTCCCCCATCGGTCCGCCAACCGACCGCCGCCGATAACTGCAGCATCACCGGACTGTAGCCGCTAAGCCTTAGTAATACGCTACCTAGCGATAAGCTGCTTAGATATGAGTTCGCCTTGTCATAAGTCGCCTCGAAATAAGCCTAGAATTAAGCCGTTTGGCGCCGCGTAGTTTTAACTCGCGTTTCATAAGCTTTAAGTCGCGCTGCCTAGACTATGCCAGCATCGCGGTCAACGACGCTTTACGAGCGGAAAGAAATTCTTTATATAAAACAGCAACTAACGATGTGCATTCATTCGACGAACCCGAGACATCGGGTCTTAGTCCTCGACTGAACCGGCAAGGAACTCTTCTCTTGTTCCCCCTTGCCCCGCCATAAGCGGGTCACAAATTGGCGCTCGAAGAGGGATCTTAGGAAGAGGAGTTGAATAAATACACCCGTTAGCTGGGTGTATCAGCTGCCGAGAACAGCACTTGTAGAAACCACTAAAACGCTCGGAATGAACTCCGAGGGTAACCTCGACCAGCTCCGCCGCCGAATCATTGAGCACCTCCGCGTCATGGGCAAAACTGACGGAGGACCCTCCATCAGCCCGGGAACCCTCCCGGCAGCACCAACAAACACACCGCTGGACAGAATCCGGAAATGGGGTGGACCCTACGACGGCGGAAAGGAGGCCGCCGAATTCCTCCAGCGAATCGAGGATCTGCAGTATAGCTACCAGGTCAGCTCCGAACAATTCCTACCATGCCGCTGCGAAATACTAAATGGGCAGATTTTATCGCCGACTTCCGAGGCTTCTTCATCTCCATCGACGAAGAGATGACCATCCACCAACGGGTGCAACGATGTGGGGAAACGGCACGAGAATACTCGATGGCGCTCCTGGCACTGATGTAACAGCACAGCCAGTTCGACGCCAGCTCGGTAAATTGTACCGGAATTGCGCTCAAAGTACCGAAAATATATTCGCCGATCCGAAGTCACCACGATCACCGAGCTAATAAAGCGCGCCGACGAATATGAACGTCTCCACTAGCCCGAGCCGTCGGCCGAGCCCCCATCGCCGCCCGAGTTCCACTCGTCGCCTGAGCCCCAATCGGAAGAAAAACAATGTTGCGGAAGTGACGGAGCAACCTGTTGCTGGCGATGCGGTCAGCGCGGCCACTATCGTCAAGATTTCCGCTGGACAGGACGGTTGTTCTGTTCATACTTCGGCATCGAAGGACGGGCCACCCGAGACTGCCGTTGCCACCCGGAGACGGGAAACACCTCAGGGACCGGGTCAAAAGGCGTATCCCGACCGACTGCACCATGGACGCCTACATTGAACAACTAGCCGAGGACCCCAGGCTATTTCTGGACTTCCGCATGAGCAAGCTCAATCATGCAGCCCTGGTCGACTCTGACTCCACCCGCTCCTATATGCAGAAGGACGTCGCGGCGCGATACTACCAAGCCGGAGGCACACTGGCCATCAGCTCGTTCCAGACCACAGTAGCCGACGGGACAACGGTCTCACTGGACGGAGAGATCATCCTGACCGCTGAGATGGCCGGATTGGAGATCCGGCACACATACGCCATCATGGCCACCCTCACCCAGGAAGTACTCCTGGGGATGGACCTCCTCCGGAAGCTCGGGCTCACGCTCTGAGTAGGACCGCACTAATGGCAGTTCAACGCCGCAACCGCCGCAATCAACACCCCGGGCCTATAGAACTGTACGCCCGCACAGGATGTCCAACTCAACCAGCTACTGGCCACCGAACTGCCCCGCTTCCAATGGATACGCGGGCCCACCAACCCAGTTAAACACCGGATACGCCTGAAAACCAGAGAACCGATCAAGCACCGTTATACGCCGAGGAATCCGGCCCACCCGGGTAATCATCAATGAGGAAGTGTACAAAATGCTCGCAGACGGCATCATCGAACCGTCAGACAGCCCGTGGAGTTCGCCCGCGGTGGGCGTGGTGGTAGTCCGGAAAAAGAACGGCCAGCGGCGCTTCTGCATTGACTTTCGATACGTCAACCGGATATCAGAGAAGGATGCATACACCCTACCGCAGGTACTGGCCACCTTGGATAAGCTTCGGGAGTCGAAGTTCATCTCCACCCTTGACCTGGCCAACTGCTACTGGCAGGTTCCGTTGGCGCTGGACAGCTGACCCGTCACGGCGTTTACCGTTCCCGGTCGCAGCCTCTATCAGTTCCGGGTCATGCTGTTCGGCCTACATTCGGCCCCGGCCACGTTCCAACGCCTACTCGACCAGGTTATTGGGCCGAACCTGGAGCCACACGCCTTCGTCTACCTCGACAACATTATCATACTTGGCCACTCGTTCGACGAACACCTCGCGAACCTGCGACAAGTCTTGCGACGACTGCGGGACGCTGGACTCCATCTCAACCCGGACAAGTGCTGCTTCTGTCGCTCGGATCTACAGTACCTCGGTCACGTCGTAATAAACTAGGGGGTCAAGACTGACCCTGACAAGGTGCTAGCCATCAACGGAAATGCCCCGCCGATCAGCCACAAGGAACCCCGCCAATTCCTTGGGATGATCTCGTGGTACCGAAGGTTCATCCCACGATTCTCGGACACGGCGGCGCCGTTGACCCGGCTATTCCAGAAGCGCGCACGATGGGCTTGGACCGACGGGGCAAACCAGGCGTTTGAGACACTGCGACACTAGCTGGCTACCGCCCTAGTGCTCGCCTACCCGGACTTCGAGCGACGGTTCACTCTGCAGACCGACGCCAGCCAACACGGTCTCGGAGCCATCGTCACCCAGGAAGTGGACGGAGAAGAACGGGTGGTCGCGTACGTCAGTCGCACCCTCAACTCGGCCGAACGCAACTATTCCGTCGCCGAGAAAGAGTGCTTGGCCATGGTGTGGGGGATTCGCAAAATGCGACCCTACCTGGAAGGATACGCCTTCACCGTGCTCAACTGCTCACCGACCACCAGGCACTAAAGTGGGGTTACAGGCGATGGACAACCGTTAGGGCCGCTTGGCATGGTGGAGCCTGGAGCTACAGCAGTTTGACAGTCGAACTTCGACTTCAGGATAGACATCAGGATAGGTGTATATAGGTGTAGAACCCCAATCCTCCGCAATGCGCATGCACCGGTATCGCTGACGGCGAAACGCGGTTGCCATGATTAACGTTGTTTATCACAGACACACGTACCTTTTGAAAAACGGTTATACTTAGTTGAAATTAAAGAATGCCAAACGGATATTGCGTGCTGTGCGGTAAGCGAGATAAATCGGCTTTCTATTATTCATAAGTAAATATATGTAATATTTCATAAATTAAATTAATTAAAGTATGTCGTGCACACACGTAGGGTAAAGGACCCATATAGCGGACGACCCCCTATTATCGGACACAATATTCATTTTCATGATTTATAAAATGAAGGCTATATAAATTAAAATGTAATATTCTTATACTAACATTTGAAATTATAGGTTTCTAAATAAATTAAGGTTTTTATAATTAATGTAGGTTAACCCCCGGTTGTCACACTGGGTCAAATTGACCCAGAGTTCGACTTTGCGATAAATTTCTTTGAGGCATCATTAAGAATTATACTACTGGCGCCATGTAGTAGTATTTTCATGTATCCTCTACAAGTAGAGATACTTCCCGACTGTGTGGAAGCGTCAGGGCGTGTTTGAAAGTCGTCAAAATTTGAGGTAGGGTCAAATTGACCCATGTGTGACAACGGCGTCGTTTTTACTCCAAATCGGATACAGTCATTTTTCTGTCTGAGAGCAATCAGAAAAGTAAAAATTGAAGTATTTTCATACGAATTGTTTTTTCTTTTACTGAATCAACAATCAGGGCACATTTGTCATTGTAGTACGAGACACAAATGCAGTGTCACACATGCTTACACCCGATGTGCGACCGGTACCATACTTATATATGCGATGACTGCGGCGATTTGCAATAGACTTGTTTTTAATTTAACTTACCTTGTTATTGCTAAGATTAAATTTTGTATTCTTGGAATAATAATAAATATTTTTTTCCTATACAAATGCACGAGTTTTTCAATCCAAGTGATGCCACCATTCAGTATGCCAAATAAATACATTTTTTGAAAGCTCCGATATAGGACTATTTTTTTTTATCAAAGTAAAAATAATACATTTTTAGCTAAAAATATTAAAAATTAAAACAGTAATGATTTTTTAAGCAAAAAACTTTTTGTCGGAAGTCTTAATCCTTCAAAATTTGTTTAAGCATGATGATACTGTTAATGTCAACTTTCAACGATAGGCATATATTCTACAATGTTCAAACTCTATTTCAGAATTTTTGCGATTTAATTTAACAAACAGTTGTTAAATATCAACTGATTGAAAATTGGCTGGGTCGAATTGACCCAGTGTGACAACTACGTTCGGAAAAGGAGGTGTGACAACAGAGGGTTAAACATGTAAAAAATGTATAGAAATTCTCATTCTCGCAATTATCGGCATTTGACTATTTTAATTATCAAAATAATTAAGCATCACTTACATTTAAAAGTCGATATAATAATAATTCAACTTATTAACTATGAACAGAGATGATATGCAAATATGAAAGCTCTAAATTTAGTGAAGTCGTATTCGAAAGATTTGCAAAATATATAGTTTAGTTTGTGAATTAGACCAATTCACTGCATTATTGAAATTACAACCTGAAGGTTTTTTTTATAATCGCACAAAAATTCCAGACCAAAAACTCACTGTCTCCTCTGAAAGTGCTAAATTGGATAGTCGATTGACAAATGATTGATATTTTCCCGAACATATACATTGCGTATAGATTATTTGTAACTACACCAATCGCAAATTATGAGGCGGAAAGATCATTTTCTGTACTAAAGAGTTATCATCCTTAGCACGTTTAACGATTGAATCTGAATTATTAAGATCTATCGATTGTGAAGACTTGATACAAGAATTTGCAAAATTAAAGATAAGAAAAAACATTTTAACTAAAAGTTAAGACTGTACTTCCGAAAGGGGCCGGTGGCTGATCGAGATGAAACTTGGTGGGTATTACGAGGAGTGTGGAAAGACCCCAAATATAAAATTTTAACTTCGGCAATTAATGCGTTCAAAAGATACAGGGGTAATTCTGCATGAAAGGGTACACCTTACCGATTTTTTTTAATCACTTTACCACGGTTCCCCCTCTTAACATTATTTCTGTTGACTTATATCGACACAACGCATTCCACTTTCCAACTTGTCCCGGGTATTAGTATTGGTGGGGGCTAGATTAGCGCGGGGGGCGCGTAAAGCATGGTTGCGAGCCGATGAGAGTTTGGCGATGCTTAAAATGAGACTGTGGCTACAAAATTTCAAAAATAAAACATGGCAGGACAGGAGGGTTCCCGGGTAGGGGGGCCTGCCCCAACGTCTAAAAAAATTTCAAAAAAAAAAGAAGAGTTACCAATAATTTTTTATTAATATTTCCGAAACTAATAAATACCCGAAGCTATAATTTTAGATTTGGGGTCCCCACCCCCTCCCCACCCTTCCTCCCAAACCTCGTGTCGATCGGCCACCGGCCCCTTTCGGGACAATATCCAAGGTTAATTCACTTCGAAAATTTGCAAATATCATTTTCTTATCAAGTGTCACAATTTACGGGTGTGCGACCAAAAAAAAAACGGAACTTGTAAAATAAGGACCACCCTATTGTGCAAACATCGGGCGAATTCCACTAACGCCCAAATCGCCCGCAATGCCCCTGATTTCGATTACATATCGCGACCGCTTCGGACGATCTGGGCGTAGATAAATGAAATTCGCCCATGGTGGGTGCAAAAAAATGATCGATATGTGGACCAAAAGTATCGATACGTGTAATTATTGGTGTTTGAAATATCGATAAAAACTATCGATATTTTCACAGGCAAATATCGATACATACAGTTATCGATAAATATCGCGCATCACCACCGAGTGCCACCATCCGTGCGAAAATGTTTCCAAATGTTTCCAAACGCTACCTAGTAGGAAATATGGAAGCAGTGACAAGGACCTACGCCTTTGGACGCTATTTATGTTTCAACAAAAATGGACATGATCATGGATATAAACATTTTCGAACATTTGGAGGATGAAGAAGACGAAGAAATGTTCCTCCAAATAAGGCGACCATACACCATTAGAGTTAGACGAAATCATTTAGATTTGTGGAATGATGTAGATTTTCGTTGTCGGTTTCGATTAAGCAAGGAGACAGTGCTGATTATACAAAAAGAAATCGAAGGGAAATTGCTAGCGATTTGCAACAAGTAAGCATTTCGATTAGACGAATATCCCGGTTTAATGGAGAAAAAATAATTATAACCTTACAAGTATAACCTTTCCATTTGCATTTATGTTTTCGTAGTAATATTGAATTTTGAACGTTACAGAACGAGAGCATTGTCACCGCTGCAGCAACTTCTGCTAACATTACGCTTTTATGCCACCGGGAATTTTCTGTGCTCAGTAGGAGAGTTCTCTGATGTATGTGTAGCAACGGCATGTAGAGTTGTCCGCAAAGTATCGATTGCACTTGCACTACTGCGACCACGATACATTGAAATGCCTCAGCGCAGAAGCGATATGGAGGAGATAAAAATGGAATTTTTTAAACTGTTCAACTTTCCAAGCGTTATTGGTTGTATTGATGCAACGCATGTCAGAATACAATCTCCAGGTAAGGAGAGATGTAACAGAAAGAAGTGATTAGAGGCTGTGAGAGAGAGTATAAGACCACGCATACCTTATTATCGCTATGCAGTCATGTTTGTTATTCGTTATGTAAAATTTTGTTCAATTCTGCCATTAAATTGTCTATGATAAATCGTTACTTTTGTAAATGATTGTAGGTGGTGCGAATGCGGAAGTGTTCAGGAATACAGAAGGATATTTTTCTTTGAACGTGCAAGTTGTGTGCGATCACACAATGAAAATCAGAGATATTGTTGCTCGGTGGCCTGGCTCAGTGCGTGACACCACAATATTTTCGCACAGCAACTTGTACAAGAAATTTGAAGCGCAAAAATTTTCGTCGTATTTGCTGCTAGGCGATTGTGAATATCCTGCAAAGAGTTATTTATTGACGCCGGTATTGAATCCAAGAACACCAGCTGAAGAACGCTATAATTTGGCGCATATTCGCACTAGGGACATTATTGAGCGTGTTGTTGAAGTATGGAAACGCCGATTTCCCATATTAAGTACAGGGATGAAAGTGCAAATGCAAACTATACACGCTATAATTGTTGCTACAGCAGTTTTACATAACATAGCTGTAGATGAGAATGATGAAGCTCCACCGATACAAATATTGGTACCACATGATGAAGAAGTCGTGTATGAAGCGCATGCACAAAATAACAGTGGTATTGCAAGGCGGAATGCTATAATTACCCAGTACTTTTCAAGCTAATTAATGGAATAGAAGGAGGGGAAAATAGAAATGAAATGTCAGTATTAAGATAAGCCATTGTTTTTTCTATAAAATACTGCTTTAACCTATCATCCTTCACATCTCCAAAATAATTCACAGCGATATTTACAATACTATAATTATAACTAGGGGGCTACGCTCCCCTGGTGCCATCGGCGCCCAACCCCCCGGGGGTTCACTTCGATCGCCCCCCATTACTGGTTCCCTTTTTTGCAAAAATTCACTGTTTCGTTTCCTGTTTATTTAGTTGTCGAGACTTGTTTGACTTTGAATTGCAGGTTATTAATGCAGATAAAGTCTTTTATTAAACAAATAAATCCTGTAAATCAATGATCACGGGGTGAGCGACAGGGTGGCGTGGAAAATCGCTACCGGCGGTAGCTATTTTGGAGTGGGGACAGCTACCCACTTCTACGCATGCGCGCGATGACGTCACGAGCGTTGAACCAATCAACGCCAAGATGAAAATCGCTGGAAAATTCGCCGACGCCAGTGCCAAGTCATGCCAACTAGCCAACCAGCATCGCGGGGAATCGGTTGTCGACGCTGGTTGGTTGCGGCCTCACTTGGCTTGGCTAGTTGACTTGACTTGACGCTGGCGTCGGCTAATTTTCGAGGGCGTCCCCTAGCGAAGCACGGGTATTTGGCTAGTAATTGATAATAGTTAATAGCTGCATAAATCATGTAAAATATATCTTGATAGATGTAATAGTTGTGGACGACGAGAAAAATTAATTAAAAACTTTATTTGAGTATTTGTTTGTATTTTCTTCTCAAATATTAAAATAAAGTTTGTGTTCATTTAGTTTATTTATTCACTTTTGTATTCATTTGCTTTGCTAATCGCCAGTGAGTCGGGTGACCTGTCCAGTGAATGAACACTTAAGCTGCATGTCTATTAAAATTAATATTCAAAAGTCGTTATTTAATCCCCCGAATGTTATTGCTATAAGCGAGCTGTTTTATTACTAAAGTCTAAATTCTAGCAATGGCTGGTAGTCATTACTTTCGCTAAAAGTTTGGCAGAGGATTAAATAAAAAATGGACCAACGACCAGTGAATAAACATAAATTTCTAATGAATGAACAGGGGTACCCCAGAGAATCAGAGGTGTAAGATGCGAAGAATTCCGACTGCAGCGCCGCCTGCGGTGGAGTAAAGAATCTCACTCCACTCTATAGAATAATATTCTTTGGTAGTTTCGTGCTATGCAAGATTATCTAACGACACAAAAACTTCGGATTTATTTAAAGTCAAGGCTCTGGCCTACCAGAAAGTTCGCTGGGAGCACTTAATGAATCCCATTTTTCAATGTAAACACTGCCAGCGGCTGGGCCATGCCAGCAAAAACTGTCACCTTCAGTTTCGCTGTGTGAAGTGTGCACAGCCGCACGGGCCAGGATCCTGCCCCATCTCATCCCAAGAAAATCGGCAAACTCTTAAATGTACGCTAATTGCAACCGGCCGGGGCACCCAGCCTCTTACGAAGGCTGCCCGTTTATTAAGTTTGTCCTAGCGAAGAAGAAGGAACTCAGAATTTCCCGCACCCGTCCGATGTGGAGAAGCATCAACACCATTTCCACTGCAGTGCGCAAGAATACTACGTTCACACAGGTCGCGAGTACCCCACCCTTACATCCTCTCGCAGCTAGGCCATCCAAATCCCCAAGCCATCCAGACGCCAGGGATATCTCCTTCCCGCCCTGGTCCCCAAATCCCAGGTCAGCCCAGTCTGATAGTCACCATACCTCGGCGCAACCAAACTGGATATCCGATTTGAAAAGCGAAATTTCCGCTTTTATAAACTCACAATTTCAGACCCTTGCAGTGCAAATAGCGGCAACTGCAGAGAGAATAGATCTTATTTTCAACTCCGTCTTCAATAACGTTAGTGGTCCATAACTGCAATCGGGTCAACCATATTAAAATAGCTGCCATCAATGTCAATTCTATCGTGCCACACTACCCACACAGCACACGGCGCCTTAAAGGCGCCCATTTTCGGCCTGTTTTCGGCCTGAGCGACTGAGCGTCCCGATTTGTAACAAGGCGCCTTTTGGGCGTCTTAAAGGCGCCTCACAGGCGCCTTAGAGGCGCCGTGTAACTACATTGGCTCCTCTATGGGGCGCCCAAAAGGCGCCTTTTGGGTATCGTGTTGTAGGAAGGGCTGTCTTCCCCAGTCTTGCCCTCCCGAGAGCGAAGAGTGGAGGCAGCCACGAAGCCATTCTTTATAACCTCAAAATACAGTATTATTTTATTCCTCGAAAACGAGTGATTATTATCCCCCCCCAATCTTCGGTGTGCATCACCTGCAGGAGTAGGGCCTGATAGAATTATCTACGTGCCGGGTAACTCCTACATTGGTGACCCCCGACGTGATATTGTGTCAGACTGTGGGAGGCAGAATTTCGACGCCTCGCAGCGAGGACTTCGTAGCCGAGACCACGAGGCGTTCGCCTTCGTCCCTTGGCTCATCGAAAGACTAGCTGTTCCAAGGGTGCCGTCAGCCAGCTGGGCGTGGGACACAAATATATGTGTCGAACTGAGAACCTTCTTGTTTGTCGAAGTCTGTTAATAAATGTATCTGTACACAAATTTTAAATAAATAAATATAGTAAATCGCAATGAATTTTTATCCAATCTGATTTCATTTTGATAACCGTTTGTTTCTAATTTATCGATAATTAAGACGCCTGACAGTCTTAATCCAGGCCCGTTTAAGGCGCCTTTGAGGCGCCTATTCCAGGCGCCTACTAGGCGCCTGTCAGTCCCAATTCAGGCGCCTCTACGGCGTCCCGTTTTGTAACATCAGGCGCTCAGAAGGCGCATTTTGGACCCTCATAAGCCGCTCGTAGGACACTCAAGGCGCCTTTAAGGCGCCTCGAGCGCCTGGGACCAGGCGCCTGAGAGGCGCCTGTGTGCTGTGTGGGTACCGTAGGTTGGAACTCTAAGATTTAGGGTCCACACCCCCTCCTCTCCCCTGCCCTCAAACCTCGTGTCGATCGGCTACTGGGGCTATTCGGAAGTATATCCAAATTATCCTTGATTATTAATATCATACTTCTTCAACATCCGAGTATTCACGCCAAAAAAATGCGGTTTGTGTCCCCGACACATCCTACCCGGTTTTTCTTATGATTATCGAGTTCACCATTACCCCATAATTGTACTCACCCATTTCAAGAAACTTCATGATAAAAAACAAGATAAAAAAGAGCGGTTGTAGCTGCGGCGGTAAAGTGTTCGCCTATGACGCTACAGATCGTCGCGTTGGTTCGAATCAGGGTGGTATATAAAGGTGGTTTGACAGGACCATGTACGGCGTCTTCATAACAGTTTAATTCGCAGAATACTAACCAGGTGGCGTTAACTCTAAGAGGCGCGTTACCGCGGTAAATTTGAAATGTAAAGAATATATACCCAACAGAAATGGTTATTAATAATAATTTTAAATTATTGTAAAGGTTATATGTATGAATTTCGTGTACATGTTTATCATGTATTTTATATATTTATCATCCAAAATTTTATTTCTCATAATATATGTATATAACCCTTATCATTTTACCAGCAGTATTGCTGCCAAAATATTTCTGTGTTTAGTGTTATTTTGTTAATTTCGTTGTTAGCCAACGGAGATCATACAATCGGAGATCACCACTTCTTTCTTTGAATTGTATCCTTTGGTACTGCAAAAATAGATATTTTTTTTCTTTTCCAGAAGAACCACAATTCTCTACTTTGCACCGATTAACCATAGTGCTAGTTAAAATAATAGTTTATATAAGAAACACAGTACACGGAACACGGTAGCGTGGCGTCGTTACACTTATACAATCAAAGTCGACTCCATCTGTGTGGGATCCATGCACACACGCCATCTGCTACATATAATCTGTACTAAACTCTTATGAAGACACTATTACTAGGGAAAAGTGGCTTTGTTGCATCACCTTTATATACCACCATGGTTCGAATCCCCTACTGGCCGAAACGTTGCAGGAGGCGGATATAGGAATATTGCTGCAGCGTTGCGGCAACGTTGCGTGCAACATTGCAATCTTGCTCTGCAACGATCCTGCCACGTTGCTGCAACGAGAGTGTGCTGTATGGGAAATTGAATGTACACTATATTCTGTATCCTATTTTGATGTGCGCCAAATTGCATGTGTAAGAGCGTACTGTGTAGTATTGATATGGATCCCTCCACGCGCGTTAAGCGATTCTGTGACGCTGAGGGTCCGCTGCCGTTCCATACCACTGTCTGCGCCGAACATTTTGCCAAACTCTTTCATTTCTGTTACAAATCAAAATCGCTGTTGGACACTGTTATCATTGACGTAACGAAATTGCACCCTGCGTCGTAACGTTACCAGTAAAGCGCCAGCGTTTCGTGAGCCACGCATTGGGAGTTGAAATGAATCATCACAAAGGAGGTTATAGATTCGACCCGTATATATTTTTTTATTTTTTTCTTATGTTTGTCACCGCAATAACTCCTCAGCATATGGACCGATTTTGACGATCTTTTTTTTATTCGATAGGGAGCGGTGGTCCCATACTACACTGCATCAATATTGGCCCTATCTTTTGCCAGATCAGGTTAATAATAAAGACTATGTCACGTCCCGGGTGAGGTCTTTCGGGAACGATGACTATGGGGAAGGAGAAAGACAGGCGCGAATCTAAAATCCAGCACTCTGAGGTTTTGAGGGACGTTAGGCGCGAATATTAAATTCGTCACACTGAGGTTTTGAGGGACGTTAGGCGCGAATATTAAATTCGTCACACTGAGGGTTTGAAAGGAACTTAGGCGCGAATGTTAAATTCGTCACACTGAGGGTTTGAGAGGAACTTAGGCGCGAATATTAAATTCGTCACACTGAGGGTTTGAAAGGAACTTAGGCGCGAATGTTAAATTCGTCACACTGAGGGTTTGAGACTTAGAGCATATACTATGGAGGTCTCATTGAAAGCTTGAAACTGTCCCCAACATGGCGCGAGAGAGAAAGACATGTGCGAGCGAGAGAAGTATATATCCTATTCGACCGTAATGCGCAAGCGCCGATATCGTGCGAGAGAGAAACACATCTTGCGAGCGAGAGAAGTATACTTGTTCATATTCATAATCGACCAGATATCGATTACGGTCGATTAGGACATATACTTCTCTCGCTCGCAAGATGTGTTTCTCTCTCGCACGATATCGGCGCATGCGCATATCGGTCGAATAGGACATATACTTATCTTTTTCTCTCTCGCGTGATGTTGCTCGACAGTTTCGAGGCAGTCACTCTAAGGCAATGATACCTCCATGTATATATGCTCTAAGGTTTGAGAGGGACTTAGGCGCGAATGTTAAATTCGTCACACTGCGAATTTGGAAGGAATTTAGGCGCGAATATTAAATCCGTCACGCTGAGAGTTTCTGGAGGTGATCAGGCGCGAATATTAAATTCGTCACTCAAATCGACCAGGGAAGGTAAGTATACACTTGGTGAACACCAGTTATGGCACTTCGTGTTTGGTTTGGTTCTGGTAATAGGATTTACCGTTGCATTCGTGCAAAAGAAACCACGCTTAGTTTTTCTATGGATCTGCACGTTTCGTACAGCAATGTGTTTACAAATACTGGAAGCGCTCTCGCGAATCAGCTGTTGCGGCAGCTTGGTTTCGCTGGGAATCTTTATGACTCGAGGATACACACAATAATTCGAAACGAGGTTGAAAACAAAGCGGTTTATTAGCCTTGTTAAGCTTTTATGACAATGCGTGAGGTTTGAGTGTTAACACATAACATTTATATAAATCACAATAAGAAAATATGAATATGAGGTTCATAAATATAACCAAATGAAATTATATAAAAATATTAAGCGTAGATAAATGTAAATGATCGCAATAAGCTTTAGGACATAATGTATTGAGAAATATGATAAGAATAGTAATGAAAATATATATATAGAAAAAGTATTTAACGAAATATTAAATGAACGCAATAAGCAATGGATGGAATAAACGTTATTAATATAAAGAAATATGAGGAAATATGATATAGAAAGCAATAAGCGTTAGTAAAGAATATAATAATGAAATCAATAAGCATTAGCAATACAAAATGATATAGATGAGGGTGATATGCCGTTGAACAATAAATGATAATAATATTCGCTTACGGTAGTTGCCGTAGTACACTGATTTTAGGTATTTTAACACTTGGTTTAATAATACTTTGTAAAGAGAATCGATGTTGAAACACTGATCAAAGACCGAAGAAAGAGCGATGATAGAGGACCCGGCCTCTCAGGACCTCGTATTTATGTATTTCTACAGGAGTATTGCGGGGGTACGCGCGGTAAAGACCTTGACATATTTCGGGATAATACGCAGTAGGACTTCCAGGGTTTTTATAAACGGTGTGGCTATTAATAGACATATTTGTGTCACGTACGCCAAATATGCGTCGTAATTAGGTTTCTGGGGTTTTTATAACTGTAAAAGGAGATACTCAACTCATCGGATGGATTTCGGGTATTTTATAGGAAAGGGGTTAGAGTGGCTTAGACTCTGTGGGACGTAGAGGGGGGATTGAGACGTGGTCTCGATTTAAGAGGGATTTGTAACGAGGGACTTGTTTGAATTCGTTTTTGAGGGAATGATTCGTGCCTTGTAGGACGAATAGGCGAAGAGGGTTTTGTAACGATCATCTCGTGATGGGGACCACTAAGGTACATCAGCGAGGTGGACGTCGTATTGATCATCTTGTGTTGGTGACCGCTAAGGTGCAACATCAAGGTGATCGGTGATTGAGGAGATGGGGTAGGAGCTGAGTTTGATAGACTTTGGTGGAGTGATTTTGAGGTTTACTAATGGAATTTGGAATAGGCACGCGCGAAAAATCGTGGGACGTCACAACTATTGTCACCTAATTATTATTACGTTATGTACGTATACGCATATCTCCTAAGCATGTTGTGTCAATATATATAAAATTATAAAGACAAAAAATTAAAACGGACTTAAAAAAATAAAAATACACTAAAAAGTAAAAAATTATTTAATCCCTTATTTAATCTACGCCTCTCATATTTTTTAAGTCGACGTCTCATCATTTGCACTGTGTAAATCTGGCGCCGACTTAAAAAATATGAGAGCCGTAGATTAAATAAGGGATTGAAATATTCTTTACTTTTCAGTGCATTTTTATTTTTTTGAAGTGGGTTTTAATTGTTTTTTAATTTTTACTATGTACGTAGAATATCCACCGCCAAGTTAACGGCAAAGAATTCGCTTATAATTAATCCGGTGCGAAGGCGACGAGAACGAGTCACCAGGCTGATATTAGATACAAATTAGTTCTTCTTCAACTGTTCCATCTTCCTTGGCCTCATCGAAGGAACGCGTTCATCGAGTTCCATGGTGTGTGACCGATGCGCTTTATCATTGCCAATAAGATGATTATACTCGACACTTGTATGAGTCGATGGACCCAGTAGAGTCTGAAATGAACGAAACCGAACTTGATTCACCGAGCAACAATTAAATGCTATTAAATATTACCATACGTACATCAATAATCGGCTGCGAGCTTTGCCTATGGTCTCCATTGAGTCGTTCAGAATGTATTTCCTGATCCCTAATGTGTAGATGCGAGTGTACGTATCCCAATCGAAGCCGCGCATGTCGGTGTTGAATCGGCTGGAGTCGTTTAGCTCTTTCACTTTCTTCGACAGATCGTCCATATTGCCCCTATCGAACTTCCACTCGTGGGTCGTGAAGAAGACGTTGCCGTGCACCGCCCGATCAAAGCGTTTCACCATCTTCATCATCCTGAAAAAACGGTTGCCCGCGCGGCTATTACTTCAAACTGTTAGCTCGATATCGCTCCTCCCTACCGGTCCACGGATAAATACTTACATGGGTTTCCTGCCTAGAAGCTGTAAAAAAACGTCTCCAACAAACGCTGGGAAAATGTGTACGATGGACGACATAACTTTGTACATAAATTTGTTGGTACTAAACGTCATACCTGGGTACCACATCGCGTACTTCGACGGCCACTCTCTGAGCTGTTTGGCGATAAGATCCTTGAACGATTTCCATCTAAGCCAAAGACATTGAGAGTGTTATTACGCGTATTCACCTGAACCAAATCGGCGCTCGTGCGGTGCTCATTCGGGGCGAATGCTCGGGCGAATACTCAGGCAAACACGCGGCTTTAGCATTTATGTGTGGAGCTGAGATACACAGTGTGCACCTTGATTGGTGGAACTCGAATTAGTTGCGCTAGTTTCGTTTGACGAAGGAGTGCCAGGATGCAGGTGCTTTTATAGTTTTTATAATTCTTTAAAATAAGCTCACTAATAAAGGAATACGGTATATTGCCATCCACAAATCCTTACGAGTTATGTGGGAAAGAAAACCTGTTTTTTTACAGATCAAATCACTTACTTGATTGTTTCCACGCTAGACGTACAATTATATACTTTGATAGTGTTATTATGCTGCATCGTATTGTGCCACGATGCGCATATCAACGTGTCAACGACGAAATCAATAGGCACTATGTTCACTTTCATATTCGAATTGCATATGATGGTCCTGAGAATGCCTAGGCCACTCCCCAGCAGGATACCTGCAAAATATGAAATAACTGAGATTAGAGAGAATAGTAGCAATCTATTTAGGGATAAACTTTTGGACGACGGTACGGATTTCTGCTGAGCAAACCGACTGATTCTTAGCAGCTCAGGTGACAATGTTTTAGCGTACACGTTGACTGACGTTGACGTATTGAAAGTATTGCTCTGGAGCCCCCAATGTTTATTTTGAAGCTGTGCGCTGTGCACGCGTTGAGCAAAACTTTTCTGATTGTAAAGCCTGATCGAGTGACTCCTTAAAGGAGCATTTTGCAAAACCTTGCGCCATTCAAAGCGCCATTTACGAAATAAAAAAGGTATACGTTCTCGAATGTGTTTCGAACCCTCTCTGACTATTGCCCGGTAATTGTTGAAAGGACGTAATAATACCTGTGGATCCGGAGAGAGTGTCCACCCATCCAGGAAACGGTTCCTCTTGGGCGGCGGAAATGATGCTCGGCCGTACTATCGCTATTGGCAAGTCCTTCGCCTCCGTCAGGATTAGTTGCTCGGCTAAATTCTTTGTGAACGTGTACGTGTTGGGATGATTCTCCAAAATCTTCTTCTCGAGCACCTTCAGCGTCTCGTCATCCAGGCTCTCGCACATATCGATCACCGTGGATGGTTTCACCTTTGTGCTGCGCCGTCATGAATAATACGTGAGTATCCTCGTTAGACTATAGTCGCGACAGTCGCCAATGCCAGTTTTTATCAAGCATAAAGGGGAGCAAAAGGGAACGGAAGAAGTTTAGTGGGAAATTTGATAATTACTTTTTTAATTAATTTCTTCATCAGCGCATAATTATCACGAAAAGTGTCTGGCCAGACCCAGTTGAGAAAGCAGATTTATTTGAAGGGTAAGGGGAAAAACTGGGAATGTCACGAAACAGCTTTATCGAGAAAATTAAGTATTAATACTTCAGTGTTCAATGAATTTATCTAGGTGCTTGATAACATGAAGCTTATATTCTAATTAGGCATCAGAAAAAAAGAAGCAATAACATAATAACTGTTTTACATTATTTTAATATTTTTTCAGGTTTGAACAGGACAGCATATTGAAACGAAATAAGAAATGTCCTCTTCCGTTATTATCAAAACAAGGAAAGCCACTCATTGTGTTAATAATTGTAATTCGATAGTTCTTTAGTCCCAGTTGCCACGAACAAAATATTGTATAAATCGCAAAATCACGAAAAATGGGCGATCCCGGTTTTTCCCCTTACTCTTCAGATGCGGAAGTATATTTATTTATGCTTACGTATAAATCGATTCCTTAATCTCGTGTCGATTCGCGTTACTGTAAGCTGTGCTAACGTGGATAATGCTAACTAGATTTTTCATATTCCTGCACAGCTCTATGACAAGGTCCGTGCCCTTTGTATTCAAATTAACGGCCACTTTCAACGGTTCGTCGAATCTCACAGTGGCTGCACTGTGAAAGACTATGTTAACCCTCTGTATCAACGTGTTCCTGTCCTCTGGCGAGAGACCCAGGTTCGGTAAACTTACATCCCCTTTCACCGGGTTGATTTTATTGAACGCATCTGGAAACTCGGTTCGGATTCGGTCGAAAACCTGCGAACAACCATTGCAATATTATTCCAATCCTCGATTATTCCGGTGTATTCCTTTGTACAGGAATGACGCATCACGCAAAGACTCTACTTTTCTGTTACCAGTAAAATCTATTTCTCAAATATACTTTTCCAGCCATCCGCGTGCCACATTTTCACTCCGAAATCGAAGCTCGACCGAGCAATCATTTGAAGGTCTACTTTCGAAGATGTACAGATGATTTTCACGTCCCTAGCCAAGCAAATAGTTATACAATTGTAATTTCATAATTTGTTGCAGGAGTAACTCTGTCAGTGTGCGGGTATATTTAAACTTTCATATCTTTATTTGGCAACTATACACGCTGCGTAATCGAATGCACCGTGATTTTACCTTTGCTTTACTAAATTTTGTGCTTTGATTACTTTATTAATTATAAGTCCATTTAAGTGAACGGTAAACGGTGACTGGATGCTTTAGGCGAGAGTCAAAGTGTTTGACTTTCTTCGACTTCGATTTGAAAAATTCTTGAAAAATTCTTCGACTTCGATTTGACACACATGCGACCAGCGATGGCTTTCATCGTTTAAACTTTAAAAGAGGCGCCTCTCGTTTGTGACGCCCTGTAAGCGATTCATAAAAGTGTACGAACTGGATTTTCTAGGAGCTTTTTGTATCGTTGCTCGACTGGTTGGCCTTGCTTCGGACGGATCAGTATAAAGATCGTTGCCAGGCGTGAACACGAGCGCAGCAGCTTTTCCAGTAGTGCTTTCCCCAGGAAACCGGTCGCCCCGGTCAGCAGGATCACCGACTCGGCGAAGAACGCCTCGATGGAACTTTCGTTAATGTTCGCGTCGTCGTTCCCATACTTCGAGTTCGTTTCTGCATTGGTCGTAGCCATTTTGGAGGCAGTTCAGCGAGCGCCGCTCCAAAACTCTGCAACTAAGAGAACGGACACACGATGGTCTTAAGAAACAGCAACGTTTTCACACATTCTTGTGGGAATAAGATAGCCCTAAGTACACGTAGCAATTAAAGACGTTTTTTCTGTCACTCAGCGCTTCGTAATGGTTGATGTCTTTCAGTGAAAAGGAACACTTTCTGTTTGACTATCAGAACATGTTCACACGCCCTTAAAGTCTGTTCGACTGTTTTAATTGAGATTTCTGAGGATCTTGGTGCTGTTAGTAGCTTCTAGGTCGATAACAACTGCTTGGAAATTAATGTACATCGAGTCAAGGGGGAAGAATATTAAGGGGATGTTCCGGTCTAGAGCCCATACAAATAGGTGATCTTTAGGAAATAATTAAAGGAAAACCACTATATATATAATTTAATAGGATTTTTTGCATCGTATTAAGGATGTCTCAAACTACAGTGATATATTTTTTTTATAAATCTGCCAGGGGCTATAGCCACACTCTTACTGATTAAGACTCTCTTTGGTTTTTTTTATTTTAGATCAGTGGAACGGCCGGAGTCGTGCGCAGCACGAGGCAACTTTTTTTGCATAATATGCTTTAGGACAGCGATGCCCCCGATGAGCGGTCCGAGGGCCCGAGCATCCATAGCGTTTTCTACGAGCCGTGCGGAAGGGGTACTCGAATCCAATGAAGCAGCGGGCGTGTAACGGATGGGGAAAACTCTAGTAGTGTGCTCTCGAGTACCCCTTCCGCACGGCTCGTAGAAACGCTATGGATGCTCGGGCCCTCGGACCGCCCATCGAGGGCATCGCTGCTTTACAATATGACCCATATTTCCATTAATTATTATATATGGCGGAAATGTTTTTTACTTATTAAAATGTTAATAAATACGCGTGGATAATGTTCATCGGTGAAAACTGTGTATAGTCGAATTAACGAAAGAAGGCGCGCCTAGGCGGCCCGTAGGCCGGTGCGTGTGGCTCGGGTGTTTCAACATGAATTAGAAGTGTTCTAGACGGGAACCTGTGGCTTGGCAGTGCCTTCACCATGTTCATGAAATACTGTAGAATGTTAGGGATGTAAAAAAGCCAACCCTGGTAAGCTCGATTGCAATCGAATCTCGATCGGCCACAATCATTTGAACCGAGTGTACCTATAGTCACAGAACATGCCTCGCGCCCGACGTTACCAAAAATATATTAAAACTACATACTTAGTAGATATCTATGCATATTCAAATTACAAGTATATTATGCACACTAGGCGTAATTATACGTGATTTAATTAATACGATGCAAATCGTGCGTATGGAAATTAGGGCACTTTGCTGTATACGTGCTGCAAGTCAGAAACCTGTTACACGTATCCCTGCTGGAACTGCCAGTTAGAACCGCAATACAAAGTTTTAAATCCGGGTTGATGCGGTTTTCTTCCCGTAAATTGCAGATTGAACCAGATGAAATATTTTCTATCCGTTTGAAACCGGATATGCATGTAAAAATCTTGTTGGTATCTATCTGTATCCTAGCACAATTTGTCATCGGTTCTGCTCGGATTTACACGAAGTAACTCGCATATTACTAGTAAACTTCTTGAGTAACTTTGTTCATTTTTTAAGCTGGTTCTATCTGGAAATCCAGAGCCAAACCAAAATGGGATTCTATTGGTCTATTCAAATTATTTTACTACCAGTTCTTACACAGATTTGCATATCGTAAATGCATGTTCAAACGCATGTTCAAATGCTCGATTTCTGGATGAAATCGACTCAAATTTTTAGTCGTTTCTAACTAGAATCTAGAAGTGTAGATCAAAATTTAGATGATACTCATCAGCTTTTCCAAGCCATTTTGCTACCTGGTTTTATTTGTATTCGCGATACATTTATGGTCCCTCGACGGATTTACTCAGGTTATCGAGTCGTCGAATAACCGTTACCACTTACACCCTGAGTGGTACTTTAGCGCCAAGTATTTTGAATAAAATATTTATTCGTATTAAAATATTTATTTGTATAAAAATATATCCGAATGTTATTACTAAAGTCTAAATTCTAGGTACCCCAGTGAATGAACGGGATAATAACAGAGGTTAAGTTTCCAATGTATTTAGATGAATTTTTGTATAAATAATTTTTCATTCTCCAATTGCAATAATATTATTGACTTGATACTTTACTAGTCTTATAAGATCATAATTATGCATAGTTGAAATTTGTTTTCTGGGGTGGGTTGACCTAATCTCCACACTGGCAGCGGAAGTGTCAAGCGAAAAAAAGACCGGGTAAGTTGTTCATTCGTTGGTAAAGCAAGAAATGTCCACGTTTGTCAGTGAATGAACGGCCGTGAGGACAACTGTTGAATAAACGGAATTAATGCCGTATAAGTTATAAGTAAAAATCAAAAATGCTTTTGCGAGACGTCTGTGGGTGTCCACTCTAAATTTCGATGTAAGTTTCAACGTGAAATGAGCGCGATAGGCGTTATTTTTTCGTATTACATGAGCACGTTCATTCACTGGACAGGTCACCCTAGTTCACTTTTTGTTTGATGTGTTCTTTCTAAAACGCCACCACCTCCCCTAATGACGAAAACCATTTCTCCCTGAACCTCGGGAGAGGTGGTCAGATGCTATGACTTCAGTTTTCAATCCGATTTTCAGCAAATATTGTCTTAAAGCAAATATTGATCAGTTTTTCTGAACAAGCAGAAAATTCTGGACATATTAGGTTTATTCTGATAAAATAAATAATATCAGTATTAGTTTTAACAGTCATTTTATGTTTGGTCGACCGACTGCCCAGGGGTTACCCTAATACGATTAAAACGCAGTAACTCGAGGGAGTGTAACATTTGAAGAGCAATAACGTAAGGTAGTATGTACTTTAAACGAAATGCTGGTAAATATAAATCCAATCTCTAATCTATAGATAGGTCATCATGCAAATAAATGGCAGAAACACAGAATAATATAATGACATTTTAGCAATTCACTTACAGGAAGAAGTCTTGGGGTACTTTTATGCTGGAGCTGCGATAGAAAGGATAAGAGCGTCGATCAGGGCTGCGATTATCAGCGGTTGACGGTTGGTCATGTACTTATAATAGCCGTTGTTCTGCTCGCTGCTTAATATACGCACTTCAATATAAGTAATTCAAGCATTTCCACTATAAAAAATATAATTTATTTCGACGCTTCGCTAATATCGCCGCTTTGAAACATACCCTCAGGGTATGATTACGTGGAGCTGCGGTAATAGCAATGCGTGCAAATTAATCATCTCTTTTTATCGAAGGAAATTAGCATGTCAACTTACTTTGAATCTCTGCATATCTCGTCCAACAGCATTGAGCTATAAAAATACCTGGAGAGTGAACAGCAGTGGGAAGAAGTAGAGGCGACAGCGGTCCGAGGGAAAAACAAGATCACGGGTGAACCTATCCTTCCTGCTATTATCCCTCTCACTCTGTATTATCTGTGTTATGTATGTGTTTGTGTGCGCAGTAACTTCACTCACATGCACTATACATACATAGCCTGTTGTAAGACAGAGATAGGTTCACCCGTTACTTCCCTCTCTATTGGGCCGGCCGCCATTGCTCTGTTCACTCTCCAGTGCTCTCCAGGTACTTTTATAGCTCAATGTCCAACAGCTACACCGTCAAGGTGAACTCAGACGGCGCGTGGCTCGGCGAACTTGGCGCGAGACTCGTCGCGCCCACACGCCGTGAGAACGCTCATGACTTGTAGTCCAGTGAAATTAGGATCTGTCTTCGGAATAATTCCCACCAAGCTAAATTTGGGTATGGGCCTTTATTTGGTCGTTTCAAACAATATGTCAAAAGCCCCCATCGATCCCCGAGCGTCGCTAAAAATTTTACAGAGGGTTGAAAAGAATAATAACAGTTTTTCGCGAATATCTCGTTATCTAGCAGTTTTGCGACAAAAATAGTTATTATACAATTTGTAGCTTAGGCAATTCTCTACGAAAAGGTCCTATAAGTTTTTTTCGTAAAAGTAACCATTTTCACGTATGTCGAGTTACCAAGTTTCAACCCCCATACTTTTGACTAGGGAAGATCCCATACCCGGAAATTCAAATGATTATGAAACTCTGTAAATATGAAAGGGATGACCTCCTGAGTACAACGCTATTTCGTTTGTTGCCCAAATTCACACCAAGAGGGTGCAATTGACCCCTGAAAATTTTGTTATTTTGTATCATTACTCGCGATTTGTAGAGGATAGAAAAAAGTGCTCAGGAAAAAGTTACTTGTTTTAATCAGGACTATCATTTGGTAAAA
Organism: Andrena haemorrhoa; assembly: GCA_910592295.1. Classification (NCBI taxonomy): domain Eukaryota; kingdom Metazoa; phylum Arthropoda; class Insecta; order Hymenoptera; family Andrenidae; genus Andrena; species Andrena haemorrhoa. The sequence goes on from OU342943.1 coordinate 21,225,023, forward strand.
CTCATTAAAACTAATCAGTGACGTTGCATGAATCAGTATGATAACAGCACATTCGTACAGGCATTACTTGAAGTGTAATCTTATTAGGCTATTTTGGAAACCACACGAAAAATAAATAATGCGTGAAGATTTACAATGACTTTGCAAAATATATGTTATTAAAATGACGCAGAATCGCATTGATGCCGTACCCTTGTCGAACCTTCCGATTTGCATAATGCGTATGTATATGAATTTTAAATGATTGTAAATCAATTTTACTTACCTATCCCTATTGAATTTAATTATAACATTATAGCAGTTTTCATTAATGAAGTGGCCGCATAAAGTAATATTTAAACATTTGCAGCCTCTTCTTGTACATGTTGTATTGTTTGATTATACATTGGAAGAATTATACTAATAGAAGACGCTGGATACATTGAACATTACGGTTTGTAATTGGCACAATAATGATATTCTTCATAGAAATGATTAAAACAAAAGTACTTGCCACATCATGCACATCGTATAAAGGCCAGCACACAGATACTACATTTGGGTATAGGGGAAAACCAGCGGCCATGGCCGTGATGGAAACACCGGTTCCCGTAAGATCACCGCAGTTAAACGTCACGGGGTGGTGTACTGGGGAAGGATGGGTGAACGCCACCCGTCTCCCGGTGCATCGCTGCTGCTGGGACCCGAAGGAGAGAGGAGAGAAAAAAAGAAGGACTATAGTTCGTTGGGCTATATAAGATAATATCTTGAAATGCCGCTCTGGTACAGAATATGTACCAGAGGAAAATAAAACAGAAAACAGAAACAGAAAACAGGGTATAGGGGAAAGGTGGGATAGTTGGTCACAGTTTTGATTTTTCTTAAAATAATAATAATGGTTTGCTTTGTTTGTATTTAATTATGTAAGTTGTAATTCTTAGAGTATTCTCAATATACTTGTACAAATTTGAGAGCTGAAAACTAATTTAATGACTGAAATTCAACATTTTCTTGCAATGACGTTTGGACAAGTCAGGCAGTCAGAGCAACAACGGACCAACCCACATTAAAAAAAATTTCTTTTCCAATTTTATATGGTTAGTAGAGCCTATTGGAATACGTTATTGCTACTAATTCAATTTCGAAAAAAATGCGGAGTCCGTTGTTGCTCTGACTGCCTCAAGTATCCCCCACTGAAGGGGAGACTTGATCATAAGATTAGGGAGACACAAGATTATGTGAAACATAACTCTAACTGGAAGATAACTGGAGGTGAAGAAATCGGGCGTTAGGGCGGTATTATCAGTCGTTGCTTATTCTTAAGATCGTCTTAAGCATGCGGGCATCCTCTAATAGTTTTGAATAGTCTAGTAGATTAGTAAAGGATGTCGGATGCTTAAGGCGATTTTAGTCTTAAGCAACGACTGATAATAATACCGCCCTTAGATTTCCGATGCCAGCGCTGTGGTGGCGCGGTGGCGAGACCGCCACAGCCCACAACTCACGATCACTTTTAAACACTGATCTATATATACTACATGATCTATATGTAGTGTTTAGAGTTCAGTGCTTTTAAACGACTACACAATGAAGTTGTCGCTTTACCGTTTTTGCGGCGTTGCCGTGTCAAATCTTTTAGTCACTTAGACATAGGATCCAATAGCGCGAAGAAACACGCGCGGCAGTTAACTACCACCTAACATCTAACTGGCGACTGACTGATCGGGGCTTTAGTCGGAGGTGAAGAAATCCGGCGTAAGCCCACAGGTAAGTAGTCGAAAGTCATTGGCCAAGACGTAGGGAGCCGCTAGGGGAAGCACCAATCGCGAGCCTGGAGTAGCGGCAACGTCGCAAATTCTGGCCTCGTTCCCAAGCCGCCTTCTTTCGTGAATTCTACTATAAAACAGCACGTAGCGCAATGGGCGCGAGCAAGACTTTCCGATAATCAAAAACGACGTTGTTGTCACGCCGGTGCTGTTCGCAGAACGTCGAAGGAATGTCACACATTTTTATAAACACCCTGTATATTTATAACACAACGTAATATGTAAATAACATTTCAGTATTTTCATTTATTTTATTAGATAGATATTAATACTACATATCACATAAATAAAACACAAAATGCAATTGTGAATTTGACATTGTACAATGACACAACCACAAATTATTCAGAATAATTTGATCTAACACTTAAATTTAAAAGAATAGGCGCCAATACTTCAACAATGGTTTGATTTGAATGTAACAACCATAATAAAATTGAATTAAATGATACAAGGTGTACAGTTCGAAATAAATTACGTCATATTTATATTGCATAGGTAGCCAGACATTTGCTTCCAGAATGCGCATCCACTTCTTTCGCCATAGCATCGTACCATTTCTGAAGTTTTGTATTACTCAAAACATCTTGAAAGGCATTACAACCTTCTATGCTTTTTAGAATTCCATAAACAGCAAGATCCGATAAGTTAGGCTTTTCTCCTCCCATAAAGGTACCACCGCGTTTCTTAATGGCATTCAACCATTTGTTAACTTCGTCGTAAAGAGATACTCGGACGTCGCCTTTAAGGCTGTGCCTCTTTTTCAAACGTTTCGATATCATCCACATAGCTACAGCGCCTACATTTATCATTATGAATCTTTCCCATGTTGGAAAATATTCTTCCCATTTGCCAACCTAATTAATCAGGAAATGGAATAAAAATTTACACAGGTTTCGTAACTGTATAACCGACTAATAAAATTAAGTTCATTTCCATTAAATTACTAACTACATTGCACATAACTTCAACGAATATTAGTTCAAAGTAAATACTAACTTCTGAAAACCAGTTGAAAGTCGTGTAAGCTTCGTCAAGTGTTCTATACACATTTGGTGACAGTGTATGGACAAGTACCTCATCCGCCCATTTTCTCCACTTGCGTTCTTCCCTGCAACAACGAATTTATTCACATTTTGTGATTCCTTTCTGTTGATAAACATTTAGGCACATGCTTTCAGAGATTGAAAGCTGAAATAATGACTGTCTTTCGATATTATTATTTCAACATGCACAAGCGAATTCAATCCAATAATAAAATGTAAATAATATAACTCACGTGATTTCATCCATCTTTTTACCCGCAGCCGGACTTTCTTTATACATTAAGAAATATTTGTTCATAATCTCATACTTGAGTCTCTTCTCCGCGTCGTGCATTGCTATATTCGGATAATATTCTATTAAGTCCTCAACCTTTTGCGAGCTGTCTTTGAAGTGCGATGCTAATAGCGAAATAATCATCGAGCTATCGTTCAGAGGTTGGTACCCAGACTCTGTATTTGTTAAGAGTATCGGTACTTTTCTATAAGAAGACCATGATATTTCTTTCCGTAATACCGGATCTACTTCCACAACATCATAAGAAAGGCCATAGTAATCCAGGAAAACTCTGACCTAAAGTATCATGTTAATTAATTAGAATAATAAATTGTTATGCCTCATTATTATCAAGAAAATATGACTGAATTTTAAATAAACTATTAACCCTTTCGCTACTGCAAACTGATATATATGTTCTGCGAATGTGATCAATAAGCACATCTTATCCTCACATATGTGCGTAAATGTGAAATAAAGTACTATGTGAATATCTTAAGCTTGTATACTCTTAACACATTGATCGCCCAGCGTGAATCGCTGGAGTTTCTCTCAGGGCTTAAATCCGAACTCGGAGTGTAAACAGTGCGATAAGCTGGAAGAGCGATACGATGCAATTTAAATGTAGCTAGACCCACGTAATCGGACAAAGAAGAGCGTCACTCATAAATGGGTGACGTGGCGACCAACGTGTTAATAGACAGATGTTCGGCAAAAATTATCAAATCGGCTTCAACTTATTCTGTAGCAAAAGGGTTACAGAATGATCTATTAGTATGGATATTTCACCTTACAACAAAAAGGGCATGTTTGGTATTGGAAAAGGGTCAGTTTTAATCCACTTGTATCGACTGGTGAAGCAATCTGAAATAAGAAAGTATTAAATTAAAGAATGTATAGTGAAAAATAAATGAATCTATTCGTCTATAAGACGCATTGTCCAACACAAAAGGTACTAAATTTGAAAGAAACAGTGGTTTAATAATATTTAATACATTTTTAAGAATTTTATATAACATCTCTACTTTGTAGAACATAAAATCAAATTCACTGATTAATAATAATCAATAAATTAATTAATACGTTATTGTAATGCAGTCTGTGACTAAAGAATTTCCATACACCATGCACGCTTAGCTTTCCAGCTTCCACCCGCAGCGGGTTAATAAATTATAGATACGTACGCTAACTAAAATTAACTCTGAAATTATTTGTTGTCTCTGTAATAGTTAAGATTGAAATATTCTATACAATTGTAAGTAAATTCAGCTATACCGTTCTTGAAACTGGTACATCTGGTTTTTCTTTCAGTGCTTGAACTTTTTGTTCTTTTCCTATAAGGTGATATGTTTTAGAAGCTTCTTTATCCGAGTACCAAGAATAACCCCATGTAACGAGCACACCAACAGGAACTCCAACAGTAATCCCCAATAAACTTGTTTTCAGTACAGTTTTTAGTGTTGAAGATTGTCGAGCTGCTGATGAGAAACTCTCGTTCCTTCTTGAGAATCTTTGAACGACATTCTTGAAGGAACAAAGATTTCTGGGCGAGTTTGATAACTTTATTAGTACAGACATTATTAAGATCTATTACTTGTTTATATGCACAGTTTGAACTTGATCAATTAAAGTGTGTTGTCATTTGAGAAATACTTTTATAAGAATTTCATGACATAACATTTACAAAGATAGAGAGAAGATTGTATATATACAAGTTTCATCGAGTTCTTATAAACTTTATAAATGGAGTATTAATTGGATTTCGTTGTTCATTAATAATGTGTGTTATTAAAATAATATCGGAACATTATCCTATGTAACATTCGGCACAACAGACGCAAGAAAATTCCAATTCATAAACGTTTGCCATAGATTATATACAAGTAACTAGATACTAGGGAAGGGCGATTCTACTCGATTCTTCTAGAATCGATCGATTCTCTTTCCGAACAATCGATTATTTCACCGATTATTCTAGGAATCGATTCTCGATAACTCGATTATGATCTAACCAAGAATCGAGAAAAAATCAACAGTCTGTTCCACGAGGGAACGGACCGAACGGACCTCCTCCGCGCAGCTTATCCTCATAACAATAATAATATAAGATTTGCTTACGCCCGATTTCTTCACCTCCAGTAATCTTCCAGTTAGAGTTATGTTCCACATAACTGCCACATGCCTGTTTCTTCACCTCGGGCATGGTGGTATATAAAGGTGATGCAACAAAGCCACTTTTCCCTAGTAATAGTGTCTTCATAAGAGTTTAGTACAGATTATATGTAGCAGATGGCGTGTGTGCATGGATCCCACACAGATGGAGTCGACTTTGATTGTATAAGTGTAACGACGCCACGCTACCGTGTTCCGTGTACTGTGTTTCTTATATAAACTATTATTTTAACTAGCACTATGGTTAATCGGTGCAAAGTAGAGAATTGTGGTTCTTCTGGAAAAGAAAAAAAATATCTATTTTTGCAGTACCAAAGGATACAATTCAAAGAAAGAAGTGGTGATCTCCGATTGTATGATCTCCGTTGGCTAACAACGAAATTAACAAAATAACACTAAACACAGAAATATTTTGGCAGCAATACTGCTGGTAAAATGATAAGGGTTATATACATATATTATGAGAAATAAAATTTTGGATGATAAATATATAAAATACATGATAAACATGTACACGAAATTCATACATATAACCTTTACAATAATTTAAAATTATTATTAATAACCATTTCTGTTGGGTATATATTCTTTACATTTCAAATTTACCGCGGTAACGCGCCTCTTAGAGTTAACGCCACCTGGTTAGTATTCTGCGAATTAAACTGTTATGAAGACGCCGTACATGGTCCTGTCAAACCACCTTTATATACCACCCTGACCTCGGGTTAAGAGTGATCTGCCAGTTAATCTCCAAGTTAATTTTACCGGAGGTTCGGGCATGCCAACCAGCGTCAGCGGGAAATATGTTGTTGACGCTGGTTGGCTATGGCGTCGGTTCACGTTGGTGCCACTTGGCTGGCTCGGCGCTGGCGTCAGATCACGCACACATTACCACCACTCCTGTAGGTGTTTGGGACATGAGTTGATGCTCCATAGCGCTAAGGCTATAGACCTATTTTTTATTTATCAACTCTTTCTAACAAATAAACACGCAAAAATTATAATTTGTGTAAACTTTGGTCTCCTAATTGCGACCTAATTTTTGTACAAAATAATCCAGCAGCGGAAAAAGCTCTCTCAGATTTTACACTTGTTGGCCGTGTTTCTTGAATAAATTTATGTGGATGGTTAATGTTAATAGTTTACGCTTGTTATTTGTGTGCTTCGCATGCCTCTTTAGAGAAGCTTCGAAAAAAACTTGCCGCACTTTCTTTAAAAGGATTATCTAAATTCTAAATAAAATATTTTGTTTGATGAACACTTTTAACTAAGAAGTAGAACAGGGAAAGATGGAATTGGAATGATATGCATGGGGCGAGGGGGGTGGGGGAAGAGAGCAAATTCTACGCTTGCCCTAGGCATTGTTTACACTAAATACGCCATTGGGAATGGCCCCTTGCTAGAAACTATCAAAATAAGTAAAAAACATAAGTCCGTTAAATAATCCAAATTTTTTATCCAGTTTACTCTTTGTTTCAGTGTCAAAAAAACATGTAGGTAAATGATTGTTATAAAATGTGTATGTATATAAAGATTTCCTCCATCTATAAAAAAAGTGTGCGAGAGAGAGTGAGAGGGAGGGGTGATGGGGCCTGGCCCCTTCAGACAAAATACGGCTTTATAGAGCAGGCGAAGAGGAGAAGTAACAACTGCGCACCACTGCGAGCCGCTTGTTCGACACCCCTGTTCTGTATAGATTCAAACTTTTAACCATTTAATTCTAAAATCTCAATGCCATGCATTTATATGACGCCATTAACATTTCAGCCTGTCGATTTATAAATAAAACACTTTACTTCTCTATTTCACTAAAAATAATCTACCGTACATTTATAATTGGAAACTAAGTAAAGGTCTCATCTTGAAACTTCGCGCATTTAGGCTAGAACCAATCACCGATGCGGCACCAGAGTACCACGTGACCGTGTTCCCCACTCCGCGAAAGCTGCTTCACTCCCCTCGCCTAAAATCGCAACTATTACTCCGTCCACTATACACTATATACTATATGTATTCTCCTACGTCCATGGGCAGCTGTGACAGATACGTCAAATTACGTGCTCGCTCGTTTGTGGATACGCTGCAGACCGTTTGTTTGTCGAGTCGTTTGGTCGTTGCTGTTCCGTATTAAACGTTCGGAAAATAACACAGGATGGGCGTAATTTTCTTGGAACATATCGGAGGTACTCGTCTGTTCTCTTGCGCTTCCTGCGACACGAATCTCACAAACAGAGGTCAGCTGATAAGCACGCGTTTTACTGGCGCCACGGGCCGTGCTTTTCTGTTTAACAAAGTCGTCAACTTAAATTACAGGTATTCGCGTTTCTCCTTTGTTCATTACAAGTAAATTAATATCCCTCGACGCGACGCGATGCATCGTACTTCGAAAATTCTCGCACTCGACAGAGACGATTCTGTAAGATAGAATGTTGTTTCCATCTACCTAAGAAAATGGAGAGAAAGTCGGCTAAATACGAACGATACTCGAAATAACGATTCGGAAATGAGGTTCTTACGAATGCACGAGGGGGGCAGTTTTGCCGTAATTTTTCTTTCGAAAATCAAATTACTAAAAGGCAACATGACTGTATTTTATTCTGATTTCTTTCAATGTGTTGTTCATACACAAGTAGCCTCGCATTGCTCGACAGTCTGAAGGTTGCACAGTTTTGAGAGTAACTGTTAACACGAAACGAAAACAATTCCTGTTATTTTAGCGATAATTCGTGTTTCGATGATTCTCGCGCGCAGCCCATTCGCTCTTAGCTGGAAGATTTCTCTACTTTCACGCATATTAGTTTTTTGGCATTATTTAGCACACAGGATACCGTTTGTAATTGTACGAAATGTCGGTGAAATTGTGCTTAACGGCATAATTTTAAAGAAATGCTTGTCAATTCATAATTTAATTCGTCCACAATGGTATACAGCGAGGTACAGGATAGAGTGATGTTGACGGGTCGTCACATGGTCCGAGACGTCAGCTGCAAAAACTGCGATGCTAAGCTTGGGTGGGTGTATGAATTCGCGACAGACGATAATCAACGGTACAAGGAAGGCCGCGTCATCCTGGAGCGCGCTCTAGTCACAGAAAGCGACGGAATGGGCGACAATATTTAATACCCTACGACAAGTAGCAGGTCGTAGGATACAAATATACTGTACAGCCAGCATGAAAACAGTGGTTCTCTTTCCCCTTCATTATTTAGAATAATTATTTTGAAACTGCCCTGTACATGTATAAGGATTCATATTTTTGTAAAGCATGCTTTGTCCTACGGTATTACATATCCCCAACAACCTAACGATTCTTAATTTATTCCTCATTTAAACATGTACATCGTGTCAAGTTTGATCCAAAATAAAGATTGAATCTGTGTTATGTTACTGGTTTTAATTCTTAAAGCGTAAAGTAAGTAAGTTAAGATAAGTAAGATCGAATATCTAGGATAAGTAGCAATAAATTAGTACATAAGTTAATTAAATAAACCAAGTGGCAATAATTTATATATAATGATACAATAAACTTGTTATTAGTAGTGATTATAGTGCTATATATATTTTTGGCTGTACTTCCGAACGGCCCCAGTTGCCGATCGACACGAGGTTTGGGGGGAAGGGTGGGGAGGGGGTGTGGAACCTAAATCTAAAATTGTAGCTTCGGGTATTTATTGGTTTCCGAGATATTAACCGGTTAACTGGCACGGTCCTGTTCATTATTCGGGCCCAAACTGGTAACATCGAAAAATTAAGTGAATCACACAAAATTTGGTATACAGGGGTTTTTTTGAGTCGCTGAACCGATTCCGGGGGTAATTTTTTTCATCTTACACCCCCAACCCCTAAAATTTGTCAATTCTTTACTAAACGTTTTTTATTTAAAAATTTTTTATTTGTGATGTTTTCTTGTCTATAATTCAATTGCAGCAGTTACTTTTATCAATGCCACAGTACGAATAATTTATACAAATCCCAACAATTCGCCAGTCATTTTGGTTCGGCCATATTGAGTCTGCCATATGAAATTTAAAATTCCAATGCCAAATTCAGATGCAGCTACCCCAAAACCCCCTATATATACAATTTTTCTAAATCCCGATAATATTTTAATATTTGACGGCCATTTTGAGTCTGCCATATTGAATTTTACAATTCCGATGCCAAATTCAGATTCAGCGACCCCAAAAACCATTACATACCAAGTTTCATTCAAATCTTTTGAAAATCAAAAAAAGTTATTCCATTTGATCATATATGATACATTGACAGAATTGGCCAGATTTTTGTTTGATCATATATGATACATTGACAGTTAACCGGTTAATAAAAAACTTTTAGTATTTCTGTTGACTTATTCCGACATAACGCATTCCACTTTCCACCTTGTCCCGGGTATTGGTTGGGGCTAGATCAGTGCGGGGCAGTGGTGGGTCCGTATTTTACCTAACGTAGAAAAGTGAATTTTCTACGCATAGAATAGGACGTAATAAATAGCTTAACTTTACTACGTCATGTATTTTATGTATAAAATCATATGTTTTGAAAAAACCGTCTGTGGAACGTCATAACCTGCATGGACACATCGTAGATCATTAAATACAGAATTACAACTTACTTATCGTTGGATGATGAATTTTTCCAACCATCTAAAAGTAGAACTGCATCTTTGGATTCCACAATGATTATTGATTTTTTGTAATCTTGAAATTTTGTGTTAAGTAAATTATTCAACAATGTCTTTCGAGTTGGAATTTTATAAGCTGGATTCAATTTATGAACAAAGTTCCTAAAGTTCCAAATAAATAATCTGCTAAAGCTTTATCAATTTTTTCAGAATCCATGTTGATATATGTAAAAATTCGAGTATCTTTTGCACACCAAAGATATGAAATTTACTAAAAAATTTCAAATTATTTATAATTTTTACAATTCCATTCCAATCTTTCTTTTTAAAGGAATTTAAAATATTGTGCAGAAAAATTCAATGCAAAAGGTAGAGGTTAATAGTTTATATTTGAATTTTTGACATTTTCTACATTTTCTACATTTTATACAATTATTTACATTTTTTACCCGTGTCACGTAGTAAATTCGATGTAACGTAGTAAACCCACCACCGGTGCGGGGGGTGCGCGCCCGCTTGCGGGCGCGTAAAGCATGGTGGCGAACCGATGTGAGTTGGAGATTTGAACCAGCAACTTGCGAATGCGGCCCATCCTACTATATAGGGTGTTATTCTACTGATAGTCAATATTCTAGGGGGTGATTCTACAGGCCAAAATAAGACGAAAATATAAAATACAATTTTTTAATATCGCGCTTCGTTTTCGAGAAAATTGACTTTGAATTTCAGCTAAATACATACGCGTGCCTTTCCGGCGCCTGAGGTGCACGCGGAGGTAAGGGAAACGCGTCCACCAGTTCGTAAAACAGTTCGGTGGTGCGGGAGAGTCCCCGGGTAGGGGTCCGCACCTACGTTCAAAAAAATTCAAAAAAGTTTACCAATCATTTTTTATTAATATTTTGGAAACTAATAAATACCCGAAGCTACAATTTTAGATTTAGGGTCCACTCCCCAGTCGTCCCTCCAAACCTCATCTCGATCGGCCACTGGGGCCATTCGGAAGAATATCCATATTTTTTACTGGACCACAAGATAACGAAATGTAATACTTGAAATTTCCATCTTAAAAATTGAATTAAAGTAGCCAATTACGCCCGTAAACGCGTCTCCAATCGGACGAATCGAGCGAAACGGAGAGAGCTTCGGAAAAATACCAAAAAGCATAAGACGAAAGGATGTGGGGCAAACAGAAGCAATTAAATCATTAAAATGTACAGCTAGAAAGACCGAGAGAAATGATGAATAATATTTGAGAAACACAAATGAACCGCGCCCCGAGCTGGCGCCCGATTGGCCGTGGCTGTTCGAGCGAGGGCCAATAGCAGGGGCGGAGTTCTGCAACGAGTCGCGACGGCGAACCAGTGTGGTCACGTAGGCCCACCATACCGCATGGTGGATAAATGTTTCCTTTAATTCGACGTCGTATAAAATGCTATAATTGTGCATTGTTGTTATTTTGCGAGGGGCACAACGATCCTGCGGAGGAGTCATCTCCAGCCTTGCACACGGTAATTACAGCAGCACGTAGTTAACATTACACAGCGGTAGCGTGTCGACCGATTTCAGCGTACAATTTGTTGTTTGCTGTTCGGCTCAATGGCCGAGCGCTGATCGCACAGTAGCGATATACATTCGTCGCTTCTATAGAATAACCCGTTCGGACCGTCTCGCGAATATCGGAACGTCGGTCTCCCTACCGTTGGGCGGCTTCTGTTGTGAAAACGATTTTAATATTCCCGCATGCACGAGTTCCTTTTTTTTGTCTCTCTATCTTGTTTTCCTCCCTCCATTCTTCGCCCTTTCCCCTCTGTAGTGTCCCACGCATACAAAGATACGCGGCGGGCACCGACGAAAACGACTCGGGGAATTCAATGGAAATTCGAGGCGGAGCTCTGGGAAACGTTCGATTTCATTGTGCCCGAAGACTCCCGATGCCAGGCAGAACCCTCGAGCGTCCCGCCGATGTTTGCGCCCGTAAAAAGTACCGTATCTTATCAATCGCTGTTAGGCACATAAAGTCCGCTCGCACACGGTGCCATTGCACCGCCGAATGGATCGTAACAGGAAAGCTATAAATACACACGCATCGCGGGGTAAACAAACTTGACCTCAGTGGAATTCTTATCGAAGTACCTACATGTCGATGAAGCGTACACAGATAGTTTGAGGTTATGTCGAGCATTGTAACTCGTTAGAATCCGATCCATTAGCCTCGTATAATAGGGCTGATTATTATTCCATCCAGAGGAGATCGGACGAGCTTCTGCCTTCTTGGTCCGCGACGAAAGTGATTCCAACAGCGGTTATAGGTTACCGCGAGTTATTGTTATTGTTGTTCCTGATCGGCTCGTACGCTACGCTTCGTTTCGAAAGGATCGCGGTTACGTTCGGTCTATTAGTTTTGCAAAAATATTTAATCGCGGCTCGGTGCTCAGCAACCTCTGCGTACCGCACACTTTCACTGTTCTAGAAAGCTGATATGTTAATTTATGTTAAATATTAAGTCGATGACACTGTTTTAAATGTTGAACACCGTTATGAACGACTCGAGATGTTGCGGAAGCGAATAAATAAATTACGAACCATCGGATTCTACAATTTTTTGCTTATGTAACGCGTGATAAAGAGAAGTTAATTCGACGATAATTTCTAATTAATCTAGCATAGCTGCATATAGTTTAATTAATATAAATAACGTAATATAATTTTCATAAATTGTCAGAGCATGAGTTTTTTATAAGTACATACTGTAAAAAATATATTACACTGTTTAACAATCGTATTTATAAATATCAATGAGAACTAGTTTAACTAGATTAGGTCTTTCATTCTTTCTGCAGATTAAACTATCAATTAATTGGTTCATTTTCTTCCTTTCTTCGGGTAATTTATCATTGCACATTTTCCAGATAATAGTTGATTAACTCCGGAGAAATATTAGCCCAAATATTTTGGGCAAAGCTTGTTTGCCAACCTTTTTATTAAATTATATATATTTTCCATTACTTATAAATAAAGTTTATAAGAAGATAATATTTCTGTAACAATAATATCTTCTTATTATTATTATTTTCATTATTCAACGATTTATAAAGGGCGTAATGATAATTTGCTAGTACGCGTCGGTAATTCTCGTGACTGGTTGTAGATACACTCGTTTAACACGCACTCGTCGCGTTATCGCTATGAAATAAGCATCTGACTCATGTTTACGAATAATTATACAGTCTGTGTAATTTAAATATACATACCTGAAGCGAAAACATGGCGTACTCTGTGAACCGACGAACGCGTTCGCACGAAAGAAAACTTAATTTCTGAATTAGCCAGTAAATTAGTAAGCATGTATTTTCTTCTTCTGCTACAGAGTCTTGGCACATGCCTGTTACTATCCGACTATCATTGGGATACGATTAAATCATAATTGACGTAACTTGAAAGGGAACGGAGCTCGCAATATTTGCTCCTCGACGTTAGAACACTATCGAAAATGAAGTGGTCACCGGGTGCTCTGTTCTGCGAGCAAGTAGGCGAGCTCACGCGAGTGTTTTCGCAGTGGAATGAGTGCGAGCAGACTGTTGTTCTGTACGCTCTACTTCGTCGCATTCCCGCAGTCCAAGCGAGGTTTCTTGCACAAGCGGTGCAGCACTCGTTGCACTCCGTTTCTGAATTGGACACGCAGGAGTTAAATGCCAATAATCCAGGTAATTATTATGATTACGCTCGGCGCGAGTTCGACTGGCTAAGCTCGGTGTCGGATATATCGGCCGGTGAATTCGTTTTCGGGAACAGCGATCGGGGAGAAATCAGCCGCCACCATCTCACGATCGTGGATTTGTCAGGTGGAGGTGCGCGGCCCTCGCGGGGTTCGGGGAAGCTGCTCCGCCTGAAGCTATGCGTAGGCTATCGAGAAAGAATCGATGTTCTGATCAATAAAGCTTCTGATATTTTTCGGAAATAACGCACACCTATTCTGATGTGTGTATTTCTACGCTGACCAGAAGCTTGGCACAATCACCACCACTTCTGGCTCACTCTTGTTCTGCGAAGACGAGAGCGAGTCAGGAAACGTTGAGGAAAGGAGCACCGAGGCAGACGAACTGTGCGGTGGGTGAATGCCCCTCACGAAACTCTCACTGGCCAATATATCTGATACCGACCTCGGTTAGGGCTATTGCGGTGTATATTCCTCCATGCCGCTCCATCACTCGCTTTCTTGTCTCATCGCGCTGTTTCCTTCTTGGCATAGTTTATTTCGAAGATACACGTGTAATAAAAACGTTGTTGCAGCATTTATTAACTCGTTGCTCTCCGAGTCAACAGAAGTTGCTATCAATCAACTTTTAACACACTTGCCACTGTTAAGGCCTGGGAACGTAGAGTGCAAACAATCCTACTTAGTAGCGATACCAGAATTAGTTAGCCACTGTGTAACCACGGGGCAATACACCGAGCAAACCCAACAACTCTTAAGTTATACTCTGATCCATCCAGCTATAACTAGTCAAGATAGACGCTCTTTGACCCAGTGGCTTCGGCATCTCGAAGAACGTATCAGCGGTACTCCGCCGATACACAGTCTCGAAGAGTACACCAACACCACTATCAGGTGAGCTAGCGAGATCCACGAGTAGTACGTACGTATACCGCTTATAAATCAGTTCTCGCTGAGTTATTACTTTTACTTCAGGTGGGATAATATATGGCAGCGAAATTCCAAGCAGCAGCAGAATGAGCAAACAAATTTGTTCGGCACGCAACCGGGTACTGCCTTCAATTTGCAATTCCCGCCGCCTTTGACGCGCCAACGCCGGTCGAACAGTTTAACACCGCCTGTCGCTGCTTCTCATCATCTGGAAGTTGTCGACCGCAGTAATAACGCAAACTGCACGACTAGACACAAGTCGCGAAGTTTTAGTGTCTCTGGAGATCATACGAGTTAGTGTTACAGCATAAGGAAGGAAATATCAATTGCACCGTTACTTTGTCTTGAGTAATCGTTCATTTCTGCACAGGCAATCTCATTGGACTGGGCCCGTTGAGCCCTCAAAGCTCTTGCGCGAGTAGCGGCAGCGAAGGGCGTTTAGACGAAGCTTCTAACCGATCGCTAGCTAGCGGTATGAGAGGTGTGCATTTACCTTTTATTAAAGTTTTCACGAATCCAGAATTTATTGGTAGGACGAATCTACAAGGTGTTTGCGTTACGTTTATAGATGTTCCAGCATGGCTGAAAACCTTACGTCTTCATAAGTATAGCTATCTGTTTGTTGCACTCAGTTACGAAGAGATGCTTCAACTGACAGAAGAGCAACTAGCGGAACAGGGCGTGACGAAAGGGGCCAGGCACAAATTAGCCCTTTCCATTGCGAAGCTGCAGCAACGCTATACGACGCTTTTAAATTTAGAGAAAGACTTGCTGCAACCGACCCGCGACAATAGCACGCAGTCGGCATCGTTTTTACAAGGACCGACGGTGCTGGTCAACACTATCGACGAGTTGAAAACAATCTTGGCCACACCGATGAAGCCAAGCCAGGAGAACGATCTCCAAGACATACCTGCTCAATTCACTAAGGTCCTTGGTAAACGTAAGTGCGGTATCATTGTTGGCATGAAGTTCAAACATTACGATGCTGCGTACGGGTGACAAACGTGAAGACGTTTTAACATACCGCGTTCGTTTATTTCTTAGTGTGTAGCCGATTGGCATTGGAAAGCGTGGATGA
Source organism: Andrena haemorrhoa (assembly GCA_910592295.1). Lineage (NCBI taxonomy): Eukaryota > Metazoa > Arthropoda > Insecta > Hymenoptera > Andrenidae > Andrena > Andrena haemorrhoa. The sequence goes on from OU342943.1 coordinate 21,240,670, forward strand.
TGGCATTTTGTGCGCTTGTATTAACATATTAGAGAAAGTATTGCAGCATGATTGCTTTACTCCGAACCAGAAGGAGAAGGTGCAACAGTGGCGCAGCAGACTTGGAAACCCGCGACCCACCCCAAAGTAAGAGAAGAACCAAACGATCGTTGCGCGTATTTTACGGAGTTAGTGACGGGGGTGACGAGACGAGCGACTAAGATACACGATTCAAATTAATCTCTACAATCGTACTTCCAGGTGGCAACATAATTACGGATACAATAACAGAAGGTACTGTAATCCGCAGCAACACAATAGAAAGCCAAGTTTGAACTTAGGACACATTCACAATTCGCATCCGCAAAACAACTCTTTTGTGGTCAGCACTCATAGGAACAGTATATCCACGCCGTATCTACAGAATAATCAGAACCAAAGTGTAAATCAGAATAATACCTTACGTCCAGTCCACGCGACCGAAAAACGACCTAGTTTACAAGAATCAAGTTTACAGGTACGTAGCTTTGTACGATTCCGGGGATTGAAACTGTTCTGGGAATGATTGTTAAAACCTGTTGTAGAAAAATTCTTTCTCGAACAGTTACGAGGAATTTCTACGTAATATGCATACGTTAAAGTAATTAAAAGGAAACGACATTAAGACAGCGATAAAAATCAAAACGTATAAGAATTGTTTTTACTAAAAACGTTTCCGCGATTCCCTATAACAGGCTTGGGAATTAAGTGAACTTGGCGGCCGATTTTCAGAGGCAACGCCTCCTTTCTCTAGCCGCGTGTCTTGGCCCTCGCGGTGGCTTAGCTGCTTGCAGCTCCTCAGGCCCGTACCACGTGAACCGCGCGTGGCGCGTTGACAAAGCAAAAACGCATCGACAATCGTGCTCTCTGGGATTATGTGGAAGCCTACACTGCGTTCCATATAAGAGCATATTGACGCCCCTACGGATTTGCGACCGATCTGCGCAGCTCCCACGGATCTGACACACGCGATTGGTCGTAGCACTTTCCCTGCCGGTTTACTACCAATCAACAGTGTATGCCTGCGCGAAACCAGTATGCTCTAATGTGGAACGCAGTGTATTGATACAATGTCGTCTTAAAGGTCGGTTTATACAGCCATCGAGCCGGGCCGTGACGGGCTGTGACGGACCGAGCCTCTATGGTAAGCTTATGGACGGCGAGGAGCCGCCGAGCTCGGTGGAAACTCGGCGGCTCCCCGTCGTCCATAAGCTTACCATAGAAGCTCGGCCCGGCCCGTCACGGCACGGACTCTGTATAAATGTCGGTTTATACAGCCACCGAGCCGTGCCGTCCGAGCCTCTATGCTAAGCTTATGGAGGCGAAGAGCCTCCGAGCTCAGTGGGAACTCGGCGGCTCCTCGTGGCACTTCGACAAGGCACGGACTCGGCCCGTGTTCCCACCGAGCTCGGAGGCTCCTCGCCTCCATAAGCTTAGCATAGAGGCTCGGACGGCCCGGCTCGGTGGCTGTATAAACCGACCTTTAACCGACCTTAAGGGGTTAGCTACCTTCAGGAGGTAGAAAAAGAACCGATTCTTTGGGAATTTATTTCAGAAAGTACATGCATATTTTTATGCAATGGTTTTTGTATTCAGATGAGGGACATTTTAACACGTTATTATATTATGCTTTGGTATAAAAATATTTATTTATTGCACAATTACAACTGATTTTCCGGAAGTTGTTTTTAAAAACACGTTTTGCGGTGACCAACATTATTCGGAACTGGGCTATCTGAAATAAAAAACGAAGAAGATTTAGTTAGTACAATAGTTTATCTAGTCTTTAATCGTTCCGTTTTATAAAATATTAATCTGGGACAAAGTGGCAGATGTTTTAAGTAAACTGATCGATTTTCGTAGAAAAAAAACACTCATTTTTCATCCATAAAATAAAAACTATGCATTGGAGAAACAAATGCGTCGATTAAAGACTAGATTTGAATGTCTAGAAGAAACCTACAAAGTTTCAGAAAGATTGGTGAAGCGGTTTTGGAGAAATCGTGGTCACCGCAATCGAAAAACCCGTTTCGAGAAAAACGCGTTTAAAGTTTGAACTGCAGCCTACCGGCCTACCTGTGGTCGGCGGTACGCTTCGCGGCGCGTACACTCTAAGTCGTATATCTCCCACAATTTTAATCGGATCGACTTGAAACTTACAAGCATAATTACTCAGAAAACATTTTCAAGATGATATACTTTGAGAAAATGATAAAATTCAAAAATCGATTTTTCTGACTTTGCTGAGGGTAGTTAACCCCTTAATGCGCCACGCGCGGTTCATATGGTACGGACCTGAAGCGCTCCAAGCACCTAGGCCGCCGCGGGGGCCTGGACGCGCGGCGGGAGAAAGGAGGCGTTGCCTCTGAAAATCGGCCGTCAAGTTCCCTTAATTCCCAAGCCTGCCCTATAACAGTTTTAGAAAGACCCTTTATATGTTCTATTAAATTAAAAAAAAGCAGAGCGATCTAAAAATATAAAAGATTCCGACGTAGAATATTGAAAACGCGGAAACACGCCGATGCCATTCATACTGTTAATTTCAGTTCTTTACAATTGATGTCCAATGTGTATAGCTGTCTTTTGGAATTGTTTCGAGAACCAAACTGGATATTATATCGGCTTTCAATCCCTGCCAATGTAGAATCCGAGTACGATACGTTTGAAAGATAAAACACAATGTCTCTTTGTATTATTTTAGCAGTTACAAAGAACGTTACAGCGCACGTACAGCGCACCGAGGGATCATTTTCTTGGTCAGACTGGTAACAACACTTCGGAAACGACGGAGCCGGAGATTAACTCTCGCCTGGAATCTCTTTGTTTAAGAATGACGGAGCAAGCGATCGGTGGCTTCGGCGAGGCCTAACGAATTCTTCGTTCCATTGACTGGATCTACTCAGTAAGTCCTGTTTGAGAGAGAAAATTTTATATGAATGAGTGGGTACACGTCCGAGCACCGACTTTTCAATTGCTGAAGGCAAGACTGACTTCCGATAGATCTTTGCGAACGAAGAAACCGACAGCGCGCGTTTCTGGCGATGGGATCTGAAACACTTCGAATCGCTTCGAATGTGTATTGTATATGTGGTGAGGAATTCGAATCACTTCGAACATGATTCGAAGCTTAAAACTCTTGAAAGTCTTCATAAGTCTTGAGTCTTTAAAATCTCGATAGACTTCGGAAGGTTTGAAAGGACCTTTATAGGTTCGGAAGTCTCAAGAGTTTGTTTACCGTACGGCAGGATATTCGATGCTCTCGGCTCGAACGTGGAAAAGATATTAAGGCAGTAGCTTATTAAAGTATAAACAAAAGACGAACTCGCCCAAAGACTTCGAAGACGTCGATCGTCAAATCTACCAAGACGCGAGACTTGCAAGAGTTTTAAGCTTCGAATCGCGTTCGGAGCGATTCGAATTTTTTCGCCACATGTGTATAGATTCGAAGGGTTTCGGATCCCGTCACTACGTGTTTCCCGCGTGCACGCATTCACGCTTTAACGTAGCCCTACCAAATGAAAAATGTCCGACAATCGGACACATTGCCGGGGGAAACTTAGTTCGGCGACGTCTGAACGGTGTTGCAAATGAAAATGAAGGGAAAAACAAAGGAAACAAATAATATTTTTTATTATACCCGATGCAATTATAACTATTTAATGAAACTGACAGAATTTGGCAAGCCAAATGCTATTTAGGAAGATAGATTCTTTCCTTGACTAATTGCTGCATCTATATAAATGTATTATATAAAGAATATATATATATATGTATACACGTATGATAGAATTTTATGGGAAGCGGATTAAATCGTATAACATATATATATATATGTATATTAAAAAAAAATGCAAAAAAAGAGGGGGACGAAAAAGGTACACCACATTATTGTGCGATGTTTGCAATATTATTTTTCGTGTTATCCATTTCGGGAAATGGAATTCGTCTGATTTTAAGCGCCAGGACACATTATACTAATGTAATGTAATTCATTTTAATGAACTGACTGATTTTACTTCTTTTTAACATTATTATAATTATTCTCTATTCTGCTCATAATCACCACCGCCGCTGTTGCTACTATCATTACTGTTTTCCATTATTATTATCATCAACCACTACCCGTGCACCCATTGCTATCGCCCTCATTGGCATCGTCATCATTACCATCCGACATATTATCATCGTCGTCGTCATCATCAGTATATTTCGATTATGATTTCTATGTAAATCTTTACTATCACCCCTGTTGCTATCATTTCTCCTACTACAAACCTAACAGCCATTAATTCGTATGCTCTGAGACTGTTACTATTTTTGTCCTCAGTCGTTGCTGCTGCTTCTACTATTATCTTACCATCTGACGCTATGCTATTGCTATTACTATTCTACCCCTATTACTAAATAGCACTCCTACTATTACTATTACCAGGTACTGCTATTACTACGCTATTATAACTATCTTCACTATCGCTGTGTATTAGATTACTCTAATATTCTCTTTAGAGAAGAGGAAGCATACTTAAAAAGTTTGACACTTTATTACATGCGTTAAAAAATGAGGGATGGGGGTTAGAGAGCGAAAAGGAGGAAGGACACCATGTACACGTTTTTAAATTCGTCTCTGTTATCCCGAAAGAGATAATAGGACAACACACAGGCACACATCTACCCACCCACCCCCCACATACACACACACACTCACACACACACACACACACACAACACGCATGATGTCGTGTATGCTTTGTAGTTTGTGCACAGATCTCGTGATTTTTGTTCGCTCGTGTGCGAGAGTTACCATGTGTTTGTTCTTTTGAACGCGGTTAGGGCTGTAACGAAAGACGGAGGTAGCGAGCAAACAGGCAGAGGAGAGGGCGGAGTGGAAGTACGCGGCGATAAAACGGATTTCTTAGGCCTTAAAAGGATGTATTCGAGCGCGAACGCGTGGAGGAAGTTATAAAGACTAAAAATAATTATACCTAGTAGCGACACCGGGTGGAAACGGAGAGGGTAAACGTGCGTCTAATTGCATCATGCATTTTATGATGTAACATCGAAATCTGTGGCTTTAAATTCTAAGCATACATCATTACTACCTACTCTGAACTTATGCACCTTAGCACTGTAACGTGTAACGTTTGCGAGTGACCGTAGCATAATATTTTTCGTGCTAGACGTAAACACGGGGGGAGAATTGGGGGAGGGATGTGACAGAGAGGGGCAGTTAAATTTAATGAATAATAAACGATAACGATTAAATATAGTATTAGCGAGTAACGTAGCGATAAGTACGCGACGAAAAAAAAAAGCAAAAATATATAAACCACGAAAGACTGAACAATTCACGCGCCGCGAGCTGGTGAATTTCGGACGTTTTGCATTCGTTTAACTCGTAGAAACAGCCGCCCACGGCCGCGTGAATGGAAACAATTGGAAGACTGTGGAAGGAAAAACCTGTCAAAATATTAAAAATTAGAGAATGATGCGAGCGTGAGAGCGACAGAGCGAGAGAATAATGAAAGAAAGGGCGCATGCGCGCGAGCGAGAGATAGAGAGAGAGCAACGTTTAGCTATATAACTAGGTTGTAATGATTTATTCTAATGATTATACTCTTAGTAGGACGATGAATCTACGTAATGGCGCGCGGTGATTTCTCGATTAATAATTAATTAACGATTAGTCGGTTCGAGCGAGAGGAACCGTTTCTAATGAACAATGGAACGATCGAAAAATCGAAAAATCGATGTTTTGTTCCCCCACATCGCGAAACTGACTTTTGAAACACAAACACGTATACACACAGCACACGCACACGTACACACGGCTGTTCAACTAGACTTCCAGATTTCTTACACACACACACGCCACACTGACCACACGATAATTTCCGGAGAGACGGTCAAAAGCTAGTCAACACGATACGATTCTAATTTCTATCAGCTAACTAATGTGTATAGATATTATTTGTACGCCAATTCCGCGGGAGTAACGCGAAAGGAAAAATAGGGGGAAAAACGAGGAAAAGCGAGGCCGCGCCCGCGTGCGTTTGAAATAGCGACCGAGAAAAATAATATGAAAAATGAAGGAGAGAGGGAGAGGAGGAGGGAAATAAAAATGAAGAAAATGAGGGGAGAGAAAAAAAAATGTACGACGACTTTTGCGTCAACGCGTGCGAACATGTTGAAAGACTGCTTCCAAACGACTTCAGGAAACTCGTTCAACGTAGAATTATTATTTCGTACTGAAACGCAGTATCTAAGTACGCGATCGATTTTAAAGGGCAGGACCTGAATCTAACTAGCTATCGAAACGCAAAGAGATATTATCCGCATCAGAGGAATGTGCACGATGCGCGTGATACTGTCAAAAGCGAGCGGCGAGAGCGCGTGATTCTGTCAAAGACGAGCGTCCCGTATGTCCCAGCCGCTATCTTGTAACACGATGCGAGATAATCACCGGGCGGACGAAACGACGAAATATTGTACTTAGTGCTTAGACTCGGATACACGTCGAATCCTTTGTTCGGCGTACGCTCGAGCAACGGACGGTGTGCGGGCGGCATCAGCGGCTTTAGGCAGAAACATAGCGTTTGCGGCTCGATAAGCATCGAATGGATAAGAAACTATAGGTACAGGGAGGAATATGTATTTTCGGTTTAAGCCTGGGTTAGGCACTGAATGGAAAAGTGTTTACCGTTCTAAACACTTGTGGCTTACAAGATCTGAATTTTTACAGTTGATCCTATTCGAGGCTCCTGGGTGTAAGAACCACGTAATTCTGCAGATGTGCTCTCACGTTCCATTGTCATTGGAGCCAGTTTCATCAGACTGTCTCTAAACCCTGATCATTGAACTTTGATCAGAGCACTTCATCGAATCCTACCCAGTGTGTCTTGTCGAATCTTGATCAGTGCTTTATTAAACTGTGGTCAGTGTTTTATCAGACACTGATCATTTGCGCCTTATTAAACCCTGATCACGGTGCTTTATCAGATGCTGATCAGAGCACTGCCTCGTCAAATCCTGATCAGCCCTTCGTCAACCACCGATTACTACATCGTGAGATCCTGATCAGCTAATTACCAGATCCCTCATGATGATAGCGAAACGCTGGAGCACACTTAAGAACATAATTTTACACCCGGGAGCCTGGGACAGCATCGATCATGCGATTACCTCTAGTACGACGAGTTCCAACGACTCTTATCCATTCGCTGTGTTTGCTTTAATTCGCTTTAAAGACCTGTACCGCGACAGAGGTGTAACTGTTAACGCTAGCGCAGGATATTCTCTTTGGCCGGATGCTTGCGTTTCGGGTGATCAGCTCATCAAGCACTTAGGGGCGTGCACGTTTGTCAAAGGGTACATGGATTCACGCAGCGAATTCGTGGTTCAGGGGGGGAATGCGTCATTGTAACGGCGTGTAAAGCAAGTTTCCGGCCGAGAAAGCATCGTTGATGATAGATCAGGTATCAACCGAAACGGTAACCGTCGACTGATCTTCTGCTTCGACGATCTAGAGAGAGATACGAAACGTTAAACATTTCGCGAGCGATAAAGCAGTTTGTGATGATTTGCTGTGTAATCACGCATGGAACTTGCCTCCCCCCCGTCGGTGGGCTTCTGCTCTTTTTAGGCGTGCTTTGGCTGGCAAACGTGAATACTGAAATGCGAGCGTAATGACGGCGCACGCGAATTAACCTGTTAATCGGTGAAGACGAGTTAACTCGTTATTGGGAAATTCCTTTGCGTCTGTGGCAAAGATTGGAACATTTCAGTGGCTCAAAGGTAGGGAATCACGTGTTAGGGCGTGTGTCGCATTTATTGTGGGGCAAAAGGGGTTCATTCGCCTGGATTTATTTTTTAATATAAGACTTCAAGTACATTGGTAACGTTTCTGGTCGAGAATGACCCAGTTAACAGGTTAAACGCGATGCTTCTATGTATATAGGTTCCGTATCTTAGAATTCGATTCGAATGTTTGCACGTTACGGCTTCGAGCGAAGCGCACATTCCCGCCAAGTCCGGCGCCGTATGGCGGATGCGTCGCTGCAAATATTTAACTTGCATTGTCTGTAATGTGCCTCCTTTCACCAAATATGTATGTACGTTACGGCAAGACGGACGAAGTAAAACAGTCGTCAATTGGAACGCGTACGGCATGAGGCATGTAACTACGTATAAGATGGATTTAAAAGAGCGATCGATTTGCACTGCACGAAATTCTACTGCGTTCAGTGGAGTGACCGTCTGCGGCAGGTTGCTGCACTCTTTCCGATGGTACGCCAAACGCGTCGATCCATCATGTGGCGCTGTACTTGGTGGAATGTCCGCTGTCGAATATTTCCGCGCTTCGGGAATCAATGACGATACGTTCGGATACGTTGTCCCACGTGTGTAGATCGAACATTATCAGTCGCCGATAAGAGATTAACGTTAGCCAGCCAAATTTAGTGAACCGTAAGTCAAGCATCGTTTTTATCGGAACGTAGAGAGAGAGAGAGAATTTCGCGACGTTCGACGATGCGTGTTTATTGTATGGATCCGTGTCCGTCGAACTCGTACCGAGAATTAGAAAGATTTATCTCTTGGGACTAGTATATTGCGTTGTCGCCAAAGAATGCCTCTGCTACGGCGCCTTCTGTTAATTATTAAGAGACGTAGCTTTTGAATTGTCAGATTGCAAACTGGGATATTTTTAGTCACGTAAGTTGGATAACTTGTAAAAATGCAATTTTTGTACTGTTATAACGTTAAATAGACGAAGGTACACTGACGTTGTAGCGTGAAAGAACATTTTTCAATAAAGAATTTTTCATACGCAATTACATCATTTTCTGTTTCCTTTTGGCCGTTGTATATTTTCTTTAGCGAAGCACCGTGCAAGGGGAGTGAAAATTTGTATTCGATGTGCGAGGTGTAAGTACGTAGACGGTGTATGATCTCTCATCATACACTGTATGATGAGAGATATAGTTATCTGCAGAATCAAATTCTGATTTTACAGATGTATATGTTATTTATTTGCATTTCAATTATTTCATTTTTCAATCATTTCATTTGTGAATATTATTGAACATTACTTTGGGGAGACTACACAGCACCGCACTCTCATGGTTAGTGTGGATTAAATACTGTTTGAGATTATTTCTTTCATTTAAAGCAGAGCTGCACATGGAGCCGTTTTTAGCGCCTATCTGCGAGCAACCAGCCGAGCGTCGAGCAGCCGAAATACATATACTTATGCTACGCGCCTACGAACACGCACCTACACTACTGTAGTTCTCCTCACTGATTCTACCCTTAGCAACGGGACAGCTGGACGCTCGGCTGGTTGCTCGCAGGTTGGCGCTAAAAACGGCTCCTTGTGCAGCCCTGATTTAATGAGACTATCTGTGACATTGGTTATTTAAAACAATGCTAAAAAGCATCTATAAGTATTACAAATTGATTAACTTTTAAATAATTAAAATATTAAGAAGATAAATATAGGTAAAGACATTTAAAGTATTCAATTGGTCAAGCAGGAAATAAGTAGGTATGTATGTATATGAAAGGAAATGAAACTTATTACATGTACAGTAAATATTCGTTACATGTTCACCACTCGGGACCGGGCGCAAACATATATGTAACGTATAGGAGGCCACGAAGTTCAGCTCGAGCTCGCTTATTTCGGCTTAATTATTCAAGCTGTACCGTCGAGCCTCGGGCTCGCTTGTATGTTTTGCCGGCAATCGGCAATCGTAGAAAACGGATGCGTTCAACGGACTCAACCGTTGAGACTCAACGGTGATCAGTCCTGATCAGTCATCGTTCCGCTGAACGACACCTGGGAGGGTGGAGATATTTGTAGCTACTCAACACGTTCCGTGAAAGTAGCGGACTTTATTGGGTGCGTTCAGCAGTCTCAACTGTTAAGTGATCTTTCTAGATTTTACTCTGAAGTTGCAAATCTAGTGAAATCACTCAACAGTTGAGTCTGCTGAATGCACTACAAAACATGACGACCGATCACTAAACATGTTGGGAAGTGAGCAACTAAGTAGTAGCGTTCAGCGAAAAATCAGTGAGTGGTTACTCAACGGTTGAGTCCGCTGAACGCACTCAATGCCAAGCGAGCAACAGCGAGTGTCAATGAAATAGTGAGGGCGAATGAGAAAAAAAGAATGTAGGTCGAATATGAAAATGACAATATGGTCCAAATCACATCGTGTTTGGTCTTATTTTCATCAGAAAAACCTCATTAATATGTTAAAAATATTGTTATGAGAATAAAAACAAATTTAAACATTTAGGGCGGTATTATCAGTCGTTGCTTAAGAATAAGATCGTCTTAAGCAACGACTTATAATATCGCCCTAAATGTTTAAATTTTTGTTTTTATTCGACTGATAATACAGCCCTTAATTTGTCATTAAGGCTGTGGTCTTTAAATGCCAGGCCGCGTCGGCACGCTTGTCCGTGTTTCATCTCAGGCTAGACTCTTGTCGCCTTTCATGCTTGACTGATTCCGAGGGAGATCCCCCAGGTGGTGGAGCGACGCGACCATCATATAACGAGTAGTTCCGGCGAACATATAACGAATATTTACTGTAATATGAACAACCAATAAAATTGGAAATATATGAAATATAGATACAATGAGCAAAATAAAAGTAAGAGGGTATGAAATAAACTAAATACACGAAGAAAACATTTAGAATATTACTATGTTGAATCATTTGTAATAAATTCTTTGCATACCACAATTAAATTGCATACAACTGTTCTCTTTGAAGTAATGGAAAATAGAAATACAATTCATTTGCAGTGTTTCAGATGTCCTTCATGTTAAACATTAATATTTTCATATTATCTTTTACTCATATATCAAGTTTCTATTAAATCAATTTCCTGAGATTAGTCATCTTAATAATGGTAACTTGAATAATGACAGCTTATCGAAATGTGAATTATTTATTCAAAGGAGTAGAAAAAATGAGTTATAAAAATTGAGTCAAGTACCATGCTTACATTATTCTCGTTCTCATTTATCGCTAATTATTATAACATCCAAAGAAAAGTTTCTAATGCTTCGTGAATTAAGAGCCTGAATAAAATCAAACAAATCAATTTAGTGTCAATTTTAATAACGATCTTCAACTGAAAGCTAGAAACTCTTTGAAAATAAAGCGTCTTGATAAATCAGATAACTAAATATAGTAAAAGATTCACTGCAACAAGAGTTTCAAACACATAAAAGATTAAAAGTCTCACAGAATAAACCAATAAATAGAATAAAAGGTTCGATTTCAGTTGTAAAAATTATTTCCATCGAAATTCCTTGGACACCGATGTATGTGATTAAATATACCGAACTTATAGTTCTCTAAATGATATTTATTTCTGATACATTTCAGAGTTTGTGAACCGCCCAAGAGACAATCCTATAGTGATTTAGTCGCAAAGGATACAGTAAATGTTAGCACATTACCGTTCATATAATATCAATATTTAGACCTGCCTCGATATCATCGAAGGCCGCGTCTAAACAGATAACCCATCTGATTAACATTTTAGTAGCACGGTATTATTAGGTACGTACACGTAGGTAGACTTAATAATAATATAACGGCGCGTTATTTCCAGATTGCATCTGGTTCTTCAAGTACCAGAAATTTCTTCCATACCCTTACTTTAGAAATTCATTCTTTATGAAACACATAATCGTCCACTTCGTCTCACACCTCACGTACCTACGTAACGTGCATTTTCGTACCTAGTACAAGTAACTACAGAATGGTAATAAATACTTATCATCTACTTAACGCTTCCTTAAATGCACGAAATGTAATAAGTTCGGAGGAAAATGTTCATGCTCTCGGCTACTGTTCTCCGCTAAGAGCGCTTGTGCCAGTGATACATTAAGCTTCTCGGATTAAATGGCGGCAGTACGTTTTTATCGTATCGGACTTTTCATACGGCTTTAGACTCCATCATTATTAAATTAAGATAATTACCTGCTGCTTCACCAATGTAATAAATATTTAATTTAGTTTGTATAAATATGGAGGAAAGATTTTCTACATACGATATATCTCTGAATATCTTTGTGAATAAGTCGTGAAAGTTTGAAAACATGGTGATACTATGAGACGTTGGTATCTAATAATTAGGAAGCATATTACTATATTTCTTTAACTCTTAATTATAACCAAGCTTCACATAATTTATTGCAAAGTAATTTATGAAGGTGTACTATAGAAAATTTGCAGTAATCGTTAACTTCTAAAGATTAGTTTAATGCCTTGTTACTTTTATATGAATACTCTGAAGTGTATGTTTATAAATTAAATAAATTAGCAGAGTGTATGGTAGCATTAACCCTCGGTTGTCACTGGGTCAAATTGACCCTGCAATTTTTGAAGCAAAACACTTTTTATCCGAACTCTTATTACTTCAATTTTTTTTTAACCATGATGACACTTTAAATATCAACTTTCAACGATGGGCATATATTCTACACTGTTCAAACTTTATCTCAGAATTTTTTAGACTTAATTTAACAAATAGTTTTTAAGTAACAACTGATTGAAAATTGGCAGGGTCAAATTGACCCAGTGTGACAACGACGTTCGAAAAAGTAGGTGTGACAACCGAGGGTTAATAACTAACAAGAGGAGGATACCATGTGGTAGACACCGATTTTGATGAGCCTCGGCACGATGGATCTATGTCGAAAATAATTAAATAGGTGTCCGAGCGTTGAGCCAATAGGCCGACGTGGGGAAATCTTCAAAAGGCACCCCGACGCCTTCAGCGGGGAATCCCCCGGAGGCGCCAGGGTAGTGTGGGATTTTCACCCATTAAAACCCCACGGCAACTATGGAATTTTTAATAATTTCCATGTAAATATATCTATTTTTAAGCCCCATTGGCAGAAACGCTCGGACACCTATTTACGTATTTTCGACATAGATCCATCGTGCCAAGGCTCATCAAAATCTGTGTCCACCACATGGTGTCCTCCCGTTGTAAGAGTTAATATAAAAGTAATATGTATTTTAGTTAGAATATTCTATACCCTCTTCGTAAGATTACAACAAAATATCGTATTGCACAAACCAAAACAACAGCCTACAACCTGAATTAAACGTACAATCTGTGGCACAGAAATGATACTTTCAGACTCTCAATTAGCTTTTTTTTTGCAAAGTAAAGCTTCGTCTGGCAATATAAAGTGATAATGTTTCTGTAAAATTGAAACCACAGACACTGTTGCGTACAATAAGTGAATAAATCGTTTGATAGTATTTTTTTTAATTCTACATTTTGCTTTTGTACAAACAACTCTGGTCATGTTTTTCTACAGTCAAATAGTTAAAGACAACTCATAATTTGCTGGATTATGTTTGTTACCACAAATGTCTGCCTCAGGAAATACTGCGTGAAATTCTAGTCAGAACGCGTAGCTGAATATACACTCACGGCAGAAGTTCTGCGCAAAGAACAGTAGTCGCTTGCACAACGCCATTCTTTAAATATATCCATATAATACATGCTTAATACCCTACGTTATCATTTATCGTATGCTTAATAGTATAAACATCGATTCGTTCTCCCCTGTCTCGCTTATTTACTCTATACACATATATACACTGACCAACGGTATCCTCTGTACTCCCTCAGCATTGATCAGTCTGGCACTGCCGCGAGAGGCATCCGACTACAAAGAGGATGTTATAAACAAAGTCGAAGGCAGCTTAACGCTAAGTGGATTAGATTGTTTTCCTTTCTCCCTCCTGTTCTAATTACAGAGTGGTATTACACAGCAATGTTACTTGCAACGAAGGTCGCGCCAAACCCTGTATATTTTCTTTTATTTCCCTGTTAAAAGCACATACCTCTAAAGAACATCTCCGATGCAAACGCACAATTAGAATCCATGAAACTATGGATCTGATCGGTACATATCAGATCGATCAACAAATATCACTTCGAATCATCCACAACTAGAAGGCTCGGCAAAGTTTTCATCAGCGAATGTTTATTTCCGTTTACTATTATCAGTACATCGCGCAGATACACCAGTTGATAAAGAAAAAGTTAAGGGACATGGAGAAACGCGATATCGCACCCCCAAGAATCTTAGTTTCACGGATTTATCAAAACGCGAAGAATCTTTATTTCCTTCGCACGTGGTACTCCCGCTGTACGAAGCGTTAATACTAATTAACAGTAGTTGGTTGTCCTTATAAAAGCTTTGTCCGTTTCGTTCAAGTAAAACAATAAAAAGTTGCGAGCCTATAGTCTAATTACACGGAGGAAATCACGGTCTCTCTCCACTCTCTCCCGCTTTCTCTCTTATTTGTAACAGCGAACAAGAAGAGTCTCTTAGTTTCCTCTTTATAGAATATTTCTCATTCTTTAAACGACAGCTTAATTCTTCAATTTCAAACAACGATCACGGATAGATTAAAATCGAAATTCTGTGTTGACGCGACGCAGAGTCACGCAGACAATGTCGGGGGGGGGGGGGGGGAGACATTAATTCTATTCCGATTTCGACTAGGCAGCAGGCACGGTCCACGGTTGACCGTTCATTCACGCTTTTCGTCGCGGTTCTTTCGCGTCCGAACCAATCGAACGATACAAATAGAACGCGTGAGTAGCATTTACAATAATATATTTGGTGACGTTAGGGAAAGGTTTAAATACAAAAGAATGAGGAGCGCACTTTAGGGAGTAAATCAACGGAGAGCTATGAATTGGAAGAAAATCAGCTGTCTGTGACCATCGAGGGGCCACGACCACCATACCGCTCGACTACCCCAACCCTTATTTCTTCAGCGACGCTGATTGACTATTCTTAGTCGATAGTTTGCTCCAACTCATAGCGACCACAGTGTCCGCGAGTAAATTTACAATCATCACCTAGAGGAATCACAATCCCGTAGATTACCGAGCTAGACAGCCCCCTTCTTTCCATTTGAAAACGTCTCTCTTTGGTCTCGTGTGTGTATATTTCAAGTAAAATAAAAAATAAATTTCAATTCGCTTCCGGCGCATAATCGTTAAGTAGCATGCACAGCTCTAAACTCGGTTTGCTTCCTCGATACTTCTCTTTATATACTTAATGACTAATAAACCTCTAATTTCGATAATCCTATTTCACGGTACGTCATGAATATACACGCGTGTATAACGCAATACCGTGAAATCTGCGCGTGTGTGTCTGTGTGTGTGTATGTGCAATGAATATTTACTAAAAAATAATATGGCATTACAAAAAAATGTACATACAGTCGTAACGAGACGTGATATCCATAATATCAAATACGCTAATAATACTATCGGTGTCATGCAATGTTAATGTCACGATTCTGTCCTTGCAGAGATAAGGAGTGATAAATACCCTACGATTTATCGATTAAACGTCAGTTACGTCTCCCTAGAAGAGGTTCCTCGTATCTGGACCGCGGCTGTACAGAGTTATAGGGTACACTCACCATTGGCAGTGCGGAAAAGAAGTGTGCGCCAGATACATAAGATATGCGACAAATTTAGAGGCTTCATACGATCTCTCATTCCTCTCGCTCGATTACACGCTCACCGCGCGCACAGACAGCACACAGCACACGTCACACACGCACGCGTCTCTCTCCGCATTCTCGAATTGTGCACAATTTACCGAACGTAAATCCTCGCTTCGAGCAACGAACAGCTCTTCTACCTAGTAGAATCGATATTAGCAGCGAGATAAACCAGTATCCGCTCTGCTATATCTCTCGCCACGGATTACCGTGAATGGACCGAGCATCGCTCGCCCGACTGCAATGCCACGTACAACGGTGCTGCTTAACGTAGAATTTGTTCATTAACCCGATTCGTAATATTAATAATTTATATACTGAAATATATCTTATATCACATTTTTTAGCATCGGCTTTGAAACCGCGAAACCCTCAGCTCACCTCAGAGTTCCACCCGAATCGCTCATTCAACATATGTACGTACATTCTTCCGCGCTTCAATCGTACTCCCCTGGCTTTAAACGCGTCCTACCTGACACTACAATTCTCGTCGTTAGAATAGAAAAGAAGCTTCTCCGTATTTTGTTGCGCCCAACTGGAGCGGCGTGTCTTAGGTACAGTGCACGAAATGCCAGAGTTGATATGCGTGCCTTTTCGTAGGTGGAGAGATTTAGGTAGATTACCCTCCTCGATTCTAAGTAAAGACGCTTCGACGAAAGCTCCAATCACCGTTTCCATGGCTCCAGTGTCTACTCGGATGGCAGAATGTGAATCCAAAGTTTCATGTGTTTTTGTATAAGTGTCAAGCTGTTTGTCATCCAATCCAGCAAGTGTTTACTTAATCTTGCGGTTGATCGCCTGTCGAGCAAAGTAGCTTGCGCGATTCCAATGGGTCGAGCCTTTTTAGAAGATTCCAACTCTATTCATAGACACGTATGTAGCATAGGAGGTACCAGCTGTGCGGAGGAGGTGTTGCCACTTGCACGCGTGCGAATAGCCAGTAACGCGATCTCACCCCTTTGATTTCCGCATCCAGGACCTTCTACCGAGGCTAACGACACTCGCGCAGCTGGCAGTACTGGAAACACTTGCCAGTGAGTTCAGGCTTACCGAATGTTAATCTTGCAACATGTGTACAAAACTGATTGGGAACATTCCTCTTCTTTCTGGCGCACGTTCCAGCGCACCCTCCATCCAGTTGTCGTCGTCGGTTTGCTCGTTGGTGACAATGATGACTTCGCCTTCCCGGAAGGACAGCTCATCTTCATTGTCGGCCTCGCAGTCGTACAGGGCTCGACAACGTCGCAATCCGCTCAATGTTGAAGAAGTTGGCTAAAAAGGAAACGAACCAACATGATAGTTAGTTAGAGTAGATAGGCATGGACAAACATGAACATTTTAATGTCCCATGGACGAAGCAAGCACTCTTTTGACTGCAACGAATACGAAGAATGCTTCCTTGGGTCACAAGGACGGCGAAATTGGAAATTCTAGCTGGGGAAGGCAGATGGGAGACAGTTTCTTTCCAAGAATGTACGCGGATCGTGCATTGTCAAGTAAGAATATTTTAATACACTTTCCTCTTGTTTTAATGTATCATGCATGTGTAAGAAATTGGTATTTAAAACGTCGGAGATAGTATTTGAATATTAACACATTGTGTACAACACTCTACTCATACAACATACTTTCTAGTCGATGTACATGTTTATAAATACTGTTTTAATTCTTCAGGGTTTTCGAAGATCCAATGCATTGCTGATATATTTATTTTAAATCGGGGGCCCAAAACATGGATTTTCCAAATTAACACACTTCTTTAGAAATATAGGAATAATAGGATTTCAATAATAAAATATATGATCAGGGTCGTTCAATGAAATGATGCTACTCGAAAGATATGCTTGCTTTTAAAAAAAAACGTGTTTGCATCGTACTGTAGGAATTTGTTTAAAAAAGTGTAGTAATCAGATTTATTTCTTTTTAACTTTAGAGGCCACTTAGTGAGCAATTTAAAAAAGAACTTAAGAATAAGATATTTTACGATTTGTACGCAATGTGTTAAAATATGAAATAAAAAAGGTAAGTATGTGTCGCTAATTATTAGAAAATTATAGACAATGTATCTATTAAGTTATGAATTATACATGGCCAGTAAACTACTGCCGAAATTTTTAACGAAAAAGCTCCCGTTCAGTGATACGATTTCTTAATTTGTACATATGTGGAGATGTGCTTTCTGGATACGTACATAATCCTTACTCTTTTAAATGAAACAACGCGGTTTTTCCTTTAAATTGTGACTTGAAAAAGTTGAAGTAAAAGTGATCATATTTCAAAAAACTTCACATACAAAGGAATCATCACCATACAGTGTTTTTTTCAGAAGTACGAATCTTCCTTAAAAAAATATTTCTCCACGTCCTACTTATAGCTTCTAAATTATTTAATTGGCAATAATTATGTGTTTATCCTATGTACAGTGGACATTTTGATTGCCTACGTTCTAATTAAAACGAATCGTACCGTTAATATATCAGCTAATTGTTATTAATATATTTCTAGTCACATATCGCTCATTCGCTGCAACAACGACACAACTAAAAATTTGCAGTTTTGAGTTAGTAGAAAAAGCGGTTGTTCCAACAAAACTTTTGAACCCGTTTCCCCAAAAATCGCGAATTTTGAGTTATGCCGTTGTTGCAGCAAATGAGCGACATGTTAACCAGAAACAGCAATGCAGCATTGAATTCTCATTATTTTCATATTTTACATGGTAATTTATTAAGCACCTAACATTTATTGAACTAGAATTTCCAATGATATAAATTTCATGCTACTTATAAGTAATTTTCAGATTCAGTTCGTAGATTTACGCTATTAATATAATCTTCAGTTACAAACAAAGTGGAAGGCATACGTGGCACGGCTAACTATAAGCATTTAAAATAATTTTTATCATTACACTCTGCTGAAAATAGTTAGGATATCATGTTTCTAGACAATCTACAAGAACAAATAAAATTTCGGGATTGAAAGGAATGTTTTGTATTTCATAGTGCGCAATAATTTAATTAATTCCTAACAATGAATATTAATACGAATAGAAAATCTCTTTGGAAATAAGT
Source organism: Andrena haemorrhoa (assembly GCA_910592295.1). Classification (NCBI taxonomy): domain Eukaryota; kingdom Metazoa; phylum Arthropoda; class Insecta; order Hymenoptera; family Andrenidae; genus Andrena; species Andrena haemorrhoa. Next base: position 21,259,334 of record OU342943.1, read on the forward strand.
TTCCCATAAGCAGCTATACATATTGATTTTGCTTCTTTCTTAATTCCATACATCCATACTACTATTATTTTTACCCTAACACTTTGTTCTTTGAATCGTGAACACTCAGTCTGTTCAACTGCAAAAGATCTATATTCTCTATTAATATGGCTAATTTGCTTTACAGCTAGACTGTAAGATCTTATAGCCAGCCTTGCTACTAATTACATCCATTTCGTAAGCTTACGAGGGTAGTATCATGTCAGAATAATTAGAGGGTTCAGTGCGTTCAAGTGCTATTGTCAAACAGAAATTTGGGAGACTCATGCGAAAATTAAGCTTATGCCCTAATTCAACATATTTTGATTAATGAAAATGTTGCATCGACAAGTTAGGATTGGTACACAGGAGGCATGAACATTGACTGGAAAGTTACATTGGTCATCCAGTAATTAATTCTTTTGTACGTTCTTATTTGAGAGTCTGTATGCTTATTATAATTGGATAGTAGAAATCCAGGAAGTAACGTAACTTTTATAAAAAACTGAACGAAATAATTGTTTTAAAATTATAAGAAAAACGACAGATCTGACAAATTATAGCGAAACGTTATTTCCACAGAAATTATACCCAAAGCATTGACAATGGAAGAACGATGGTTACGGACAGCACGACTGATCATGCAAAGCATTACCACACTTGAAAAGAGTGTTTGATCACACAGCATTTATATATTCATATTTTACTGTGTTCGTTAATTTTATCATTCGTCTAAGGCGAAGAGTTTCATTGGAATGGTGAGTGTAGAACAGGCAATATAACAACTGTAGCCTTAAGTGTTTCATCTGCATCTAAAATCTCAGAGATAAAAATCTTCGGAATATTTCGTTTTCAAAAAATTCCTAATCAAAGAACACAATTTCCTATGTGTTTATGAATAGTATAAAAAAATATATTACACAATCAAGAAATGTGAATTTAATCGTACAAATAAAGAAACGAATATCAATACGGGAAAAAAAACTGCAGCGATATCAACAGCATAGTTAAAGATGCAAATTTCCAGGTTTTAAGTATTATAAAATATAAGTATGTCACTTTTTGTATTATTGTTTGGCTCGCGTGTAGTATATCAATGCTAAAATACATTTCAAGTGTAGCAAGCTGTAATGTGGGATGGCTGATGTTTACCAGATTCAGATTTGGGAGCAAAGATGAAGGCTCCTCGGCGTAGCTCTCTAGCCTGGACCGGTCCCTTCGCTGTACCAACAATGGTTAATAACAAACCATAAAGCACTGTCTTCGAAATACATGCAGTGTCTAAATAGCGATTCGAATTTTTTTGTTAAATTCTGATGTGTTTCTGTGTTAAACAAAATAGTCTTCCTGCTGAATATTTAAACACCTTGCAAAGGTTCTCTCTCTTGCACTAAACACTATTCGCTGATTCTTCTTATGCGTATAAACAATTTACGTGGAATATTATTTCTCGATTTTTAAAGATATTGCGTTAAGTGTATTTTTATATGGCGTTACCTGATTTTGTAAACATTATTGACGAGATATTAGTACATTACAATTTTGATTTCTGCTTCGGTTGTTTCGTGAAGTGAAATGAATCGATGAGTTATGCAATACTTGAAGTAATGTGCGCTATGTATAGTTGCAAAGGTTTAACAACAATAAGATGTAATGGAAATATGATGTTTGTGATCGATGAACATGTACAGCTGCTACTGAAAAAATCACGGGTGATGCGTGTGACTGGTAGATACGCAAAGTATCTACGTTTGTAAACAGGAATTAAAGAGCTATTATTGATTACTACGTGGGGAAAATCATAGGTATAATATCGTGTTAGTTAAAATATTTGTAGTTAATATGTATGTTAAATGAGCGATAATTAATTCGGATGGATGTATATACATACACATACGCTGTTAAAGGAAATGTTAGAAATCTACTGGCATTGATGACTGATATGCGCCAAATAAAATACAAATAAAACATCATTCGCTTTAGCGTGAAATAATACCTCAGTAGGTTTGCATCACACATCCGAAAATAATATAAAAAAAATAGGATTGTTCCTTGATTTCCATGTTTCAATATTTCCTACTTCCTCTTCAAATCAACCATAAACCCTTTCTTCATGTCTTTTAGTATTTCAAAATAATGGGGCGCGTAGAAACACACTAATTCTTTGCGTCAAAGGAAATGAAAAATTCTTATACAATCTTATATTCCGAGGCTTCGTTTTCAAAAGTTAGTAACGTATATTGTGATTTATTCTGATAGTCTCTTACTTACTTTCCGTTTCAACCACAGTAGAAAAAATTTCATTATGTAATTCCACGAAGAAAAAAACAGCTGGAGATGCTGGCGTATGAATAATTTGTAACGATTACACGATTTTCTTGTTGGAAAATTAAATATACACCGGAATGCAGAATTGCTGGTAAATTGTTCAATTTATTCACTCGCAGATTTCGGGATTTCTATTCAGATATCGGAGCACATTAATGAAAATAAATTTTCAAGCTTTATTTTATCACAATTTTAGCTCCGGTTTAGCGTAGCAACAAGTTACAAGAAATAATCGACAACGTAGTAAAAACATTTGAATAAAAAATTTACCAAACGCGCTAAAACACTTACTGTTAATGCTACATGTAACGGCACATGCATCTGCGGGTGTATCACGCGCGGCCGCAGTGCCATTGTCACTTGAACAGCGCGCGCCGCATATCAAATCCCTTGTATTTCGAAAACGAAGCATCAGACTCGCAGATGATACATCAGTTTCCGATCTCCTTTGACACGAAGAATCCACATATTCAGGCTTAGCCCATAATTTTGGAACGCCCCGCGTAGAGGTAGAAAAGACTAGCAGCTTCCGTGAGAGATATGCAACTTACTTTGCGCGGAGGCGGAACAGGGTTACCCAAACCGTGATCGGAACACATAGAACTCAACGATTCGCTGCTACGGCCGTTGCTCAATCTGGACGAGTTAATGCCAGACGGCGCGGGCGGTGGTGGATTCCTCGGTCTCTGTAGCGTCGAACTATTCACTTTGTCAGTACCTAACGAACAGACAAAACGCCATGAGCTTCGGCGACAGAATGGGGGGCGAAAGGCTTTTACCCGAACCAGTCGGCAGTTCGTAGAGAAGCTTGCGTGAATTTTCAAACGCACCGTGTCCCGTTGAAGAATCTCCACTGGGCGATCTTTTATGATGCTGACTGTTTAATGTATTTAACGCATGTGGCAGAGTATGTAAAGAATGCCCAGCTAAGATCGGTTCGCTCGTTGTACGGCTATGCGTTGACGCTGCTAAGGACGCGGACGAAGGTAGTGTACCGTAATGAGAGGAGGGCATACCACCTGTACTTCCGGCCGGTGGTGGTGGCGGGGGAGCTACACGCTTCTTCAACGACCCGTGAATATTGACCGAAATATCTGGCGGCATTGGTGCTGGTACTGGAACAAAAATAAATATTTACAATTCTTTGAATGTGTCATGCATATTTGAACGAATGGATTGGAATAAAGGAATATTAATGCTGGCCAATGTGTTAACCCCTTGCGGTCGGCGGCGAGCTGGATTCGCCATAACACTTCAACTGGCATTTTTTCGGGAAAGCATCGAAGTATGCATATACGATTTGAGAGATTCAACGACGAGGGATACAAGACAATCTTTGTGTACGTTCCAGCGCGACGTACGGTGTGATACCCATCACAAAGGGTTAATAGATATAACTTGTAGAAGAAAGAGTGTAACCACAGAAACCAATAAAAATATTATCTGTTTGTGTTAAGGGGCTACATAGAGTTAAAAACCGATGTTTAAAAGATCCTCTTATCTGAATATACGGAGTTTACAGAATATTCATATATAATTTTATTGTAAAATTCCTTAAAATGACAAAGGTATGGGCGAATTAAGTGTGTAAGTAAAAAATGAATTGAAAAATTACAGCTAACGAGCGAACGCGGAAATTCAAGAAATTCCGAGGCTTTGTGAATATTTAGGGGATTTTCTCCGGATTTCAATGTAATTTTTGGTTGCTGCCCAAATTCACTTTAAGGGGGGCGAAATTGTCCCCTTAAATTCAGGCTATTTTCCGATTTTGTGTTATAACTCTCGAACTGTAAGTTACCAGATAGCCCTAATTAAAAGAAGGTACTTTTGTCTTGAAACTTTTTTCTATCTCTTACAGATTGCAAGTTACAAAATAAAAGCAGGAAATAGCCGAATTTTCAGGGGTTAATTTCACTCCCTTGGAGTGAATTTGAGCAGCAAACAAAAATTGCGTTGTAATCAGGAGGAAATCCTCTGCATATTCACAAAGTTTCAGATTTTTTTTAATTTCTGGGTTCAGGATCTTTCCTTCTAAGATTGTACCGCAGGTTAGCCACGTTACGCACTTGCGACAAATTGGCGGCGACCAGGTCGTCTACGACCACGAGGTACACGGAGACATATGAGTTCGTACGCACTTGGTCGCGGCGAACAACAAAGGTTTCTGGTCTCTTGGCGACCAGGATTCTGGCAACTTGTCGCAAGTGCGTAACGGGGCTTAAAGTTTATATAATTGCATTTCTCCACAACAGGAGGTTTATGATGTAAAGATCAGAATTTAAATATTAAGTGATCATCATTTAGTTGAAAATCAATATTTTCGAAATCGGTTGCAACAATGACTACACTTTTTCATGCACATTAAGAGTCAGTTGCTCTTGCTTCTCTTAATTAATCGGTATAACATTTACACCTGCCAGCGCAGAAGCCTTTCTCAGGGGATCCATCTCATAGAAATTACTGTATTACACTTATTTGTAAGTATGTTTTAATGAAAAAGTCTTAAAAGCAGGTGTATTTGTTAGCCTACAGGCTGATGTAGCCTCTTAAGTTGACGAAAGATCGTACCAGCGACAGGCTTCCTAGATTGCGGTGGTGGCGGTGGAGGCATCTGCTGTCTGTTCGTCGAGGAACTTGGAGAAGAACCGCTCTGCAAGCTGTCGCACGTACTACTTCGACTGCGTAGCGTTACTGGCGAATCTCCCGGCCCTGTACCACCACCACTACTGCCACCTCCGCCCACGTAAGAGGGTGGCCTACTGCGAGATTTCTTTTCAGGTGTCAAGCATCCGTTCTAAAAAAAGTACAAGAGTGAAACGATAAAAGAAATTTCGAAAAAAATCCTCACATTATTAGGTACTCGTTTTATTGTCCTGTTAACATACTCTGTCTTCAATTATTGTTTCATCGTCGGAGAAGTCGGTAGAGCCTTCGTCGTGCGAGAGATTCCAATCGATATTAACATTGTCGAACAATGTTTTCTGCCTTTGTAGAGCGTGACTCAACTAAACGTAATAAAGCATTTCGGTTCCATTGTACTTCGCTCATTGTATTACGCCGTATTGTCATACAAATTAGATGATAATCGCGCGATGCTTTACCAGCTCTTTACACGTATGGTGGCCCATTTCCTGCGCTATGTCCAGCGGTGTTTTATCCTGTTTATTCCGATGCGTCGGATCCGCTCCGGCTCGTAACAGCAGCTTCATCGCCTCTGCTCTGTCGTGCCTCGCGCAAAGATGCAACGCCGTCTCTCTGTCTATGGTGGTTCTGTCTATGCCACCCGTCGACATGTTCTGCACCAGGAAATCGATGATGTGCAAGCTGTTCCCCATCTCCCGCAAAATGGCCAAATGCAACGCTGTTTCGCCCACGTCCTGTAGTCCGTGATGAAATTATTATGTCGCAGTGATATTCTTCACAGTAAATAATAGAACAGTTGTCTTATCTAATTTACATAGTTCGAGGTTACCCTAAATTGAACAAGATTTCTTTTCAAAGTTGTAATTCATTTATCTACCCTGTGCCTCCTTTCTTCATTTCCTTCCCAACATTTATACCAACTATTCTAAGCTTTGCCTTCCCGATTATCTTCTTTACCTTTTCTTTCCTGTTTAAATATTTTACTAACTCTAATATCACTATTTTTCTACATTGCTTGCTACAAAATTTTCTACATGAGTTAATCGCATTATACAGGCTGTTTCGCAACAGGTGGTAAGCCTTTTTGGGGGTGATTCCGTAGGCCAAAATGAGACGAAAGTCTAGAGTGACGAAATTTCGGTGAAGGCTTCATTTTTTAGTTATCGATGTTTAAAAATCGGGCTCTGGAACGCCTAAATCACGGCAATTCGGCGACAGCGGCCCGCGCGAGCCAGGGCACGTGCAGTGGCGGCGGACGCACCTCAGATTTGCATTGTACAACGCATACTTACTCAGCTCGCCGAAACTATGACCTACGGTATTTTGTAATGCGACACTTTATGAAAAAGCACACACGTCACGCTGAACGACATTATATCTTATTTTGGCCCGTAAAATCACACCCTAAAAGGTTTACCATCTGTAATGAAACACCCTGTATATTACCGATGTAGGCAACGGTGCTGCCAGGTCGACGTTCTCGGCGTAGACTTGCAGAAGTTGTTGCAGGTCACGATTATTAACAGCGTGCTCCAAATCAGACAGTAGGTCTCGTTCATCCGCGCAGGTGTTCATCACGTATCTTTTGTCCACGTATTTCGCTCTTATAAACTCGTACCTCTCTTCCCTGTACGATACAGAAAGAAACAAGTTCCATTGTACATCGATGGGCTACAAGCAAGAGATTAATTCAGCTATGAATGAATAATTCCGTTTACATCGTCGACGTTGGTGTCGGTTTGTGACTGTGGTGTAACGTAGCTTCCATCACTTCGTTAAACGCCTGATTAGTCATGTGCCTCGCAAGAAGTAGCTGAGCGGTGCCAACGTTATCCAGCGTTAGAGACTGTATTCTGGATATGTGTACTCCCAAGTCTCGATGGATTCCACTGCACTCTATGCATACGATTATGCCAAAATTCGTGGAGAGCCACGTAGCATCTGTGAAATAAAAACAAATGGCTTTATACACATCTTCCAGCTGAAAGTTGCGTATCTTGCTCGCGTCACTGTATTAAAACATAGGAGCTAAATCTTCTGTATTTTTTGAAAATTCGTTTTGATACTCTGCGGCAGTACTGACACTACCTATTGGGAAATACCTGTGAGAGTGCCATCTACTAAAGCAAGCTCTGCAATAATGTTTTTGTCATTAAATAGTCTGTTAAATTTTACAAAATCGATCATCGAACAGTCGAAATTCCCAATACTGCCAATTACACGTGGCAGCTAACCCGATTAGACTGCTTTCTTTTTCGCCACCAGATCGCGTAGCGGAAATAAGAAAATGCCAATACTAATTAGAAGTTTCTGTGTGCTTTCCTGGAGTAGACTAAATTTTAAAGAAATGTCTCAATGGCATGATTGTATAACACTCTCGCATGTGAAAGAATAAAAGAAAAATCTTTATTCCTTGTGTGATTTAATTTACACTACTTTTCTATGATCTAAACATAGTGCTTTCTTCTATCTGCAATTAAGAAATGTGAAATCTCTCACGAAGTACAATTCCCTCTTTGAATACTTTAGTCGTATAGTTTTACACGTAAAATGGTACAGCCCAATTGTGTCATACATCCTGTATCTGTACGTGGTATAAAATACAGTCCCCGGTACGCGTCTGCTTATTCGGGCTAATCTCGAGAACCACTGGACGGATTTTGACGTGGTTTTCACCGTTTTATAGAGCATTTCTCGAGGAAGGTTTAGCTGTATGAAAGATTAACCTATGACGAAGGGAGGCCGAGCAGTAACAATTTTAGTGAAGCATTCCTCCAGAATGGGCCGCCGCATCGCAGTCCGAACAGACAGATGTCACCCGAGGACTTTATTTTATACTATGTAGAGATACATATAAGAAGCCCAGGCTACGCCGGGTACATTAAGCTACTGCAGTCATAATTCAGACTCCTGTTTGAAATTCACCCGTCAAAATGCCCGGTGAATTATGGAACACCCAGTGTTTAGGGTAAATAAAGCAAGGGATCTCATCAGATTTACCATTTTGCGAGGAGCAGTCGCAGCACTGGTCATTTCCAGGTAACCTCATGACACATCGGATTACCGCCTGTTGTAGCTCGACTAAACTTGGATTTCCAGAGCCAGCTTCTGCTTTGCCACTAGCATCGAACGCTCTGAGCAAAGCACGTTCTTTGCAATTGACCAAAACAGACATCCATGCTCGTTGATCGGCCTCGTCCTCTGCTTGAAAGTGATACGTCCTGTTGTCTGAAAGGGACAGAGAATAAATTGACTAGAGTGTGTCGTACACTTTCTTACGTGACTAGTGTTCCTTCTCGAGAATTCTTTCTCGAGAATTTCTCGAGAAATTCTATAATTTCTTATTCCTCATTTCTCGAGAAATTACAGTATTTCTCGAGAAACTTAAGTGCAGGAAAATGATTATAAATCCTATTTGTTTTCAGAAATAAATTTTCAGCTATGTACTTCAAATTGTGTATCAAAAAGATTCAAAGGACGCATTTTTCCACTTAATATCCAAGACAGACATATATAAAGCGGCGAAACAAATTCTAAGTAGACTTTTCGGAAAATATAAGAATAACCGCGATTCTCCTGAAAATATTGAAAACCTTACAGATCTTGACACTGAATTACCTTTAAAAAAAACAATTGGAGTTATCAATCGCAGATACCCTACAGGAATTCAATGTCAACCAAGGAGACGATAAATTCCGGACTGTAGCAAAGGAATTCCATATTGTTGAGTCCACTGGGAAAAGGACATCCATTTTACAACAACTTTTGGATGCTCTATATATAATTAAACCAACATCCACTCAGAATGAAATAAGTTTCTCTACAGCCGCGGATTTTGTCACAAAGAAAAGAAGTAGATTGGCTGACGCGACATTAGACGCATTGTGCTTTTTAAAAAACTATTTTAAAACAAAACAGTAATGTTTCACCTTGCTCGCATTTTGTATGAGATAAATAAATTTATCGATTATATTTAATATCTGTTTTTTCATTTACACAAGTTTTGTGTAAGTTAGACCCGAATAAAAATTTAGATAAATATTATCAACATTATTACAAAAATATACATTTTGCAATGTTCTTTAAATTTTTTGAGAATTCTCGAGAATTCTCGAGAAATATAATTTGATTTCTCATTTCTCGAGATGCGAAAAATATCGAGAAATCAGGAACACTATACGTGACTCACTATGCGATGTCGATGTTATTAACAGGTACAAATGATAATGTTACGCCTATTAACATCATCAATTACTTATGGTCTAAGAGCTGGCTACATAGGGATCAACGTGACTCAATGCAGTCACAGTTCTTATTTAAAAATGTTGGATCAGTGTTGCCGAATACGAAATCGCCGGTCTGCCGCGTCAGTCCGGGGAACTAACGCGGGGGTGGTGGACGGCCAAACAGGTAAAATTTCTAGCGCAATAACGTCATTCTTACGCATCTGAAATTTCACATACTTATTGTTTACGCATTTAATGAACGATATGCAAAATGGCAGACCTCGCAAGGGAGAAGTATACATCTGTTTCTCCCTTGTACTAGTGGGACCGCCGCCGGCCGCATATTGGAACGGCAGCCTTTAGGGCTGTAAACAATAAGTATGTGAAATAGCCAGCTCTCGGTCTATTATACTTTTGCCAGCGACACAATTGTATCATATATTAATCGTCATCCTCGAATTTATATTGCCACTTACAGCTGATGAGATCGAATCCCCGTTTATCGTCCGGCACCAGTTTAATTTGGCAGGTGAGTAAATTTACTCTCGTGGGTGGTTTATTCTCGTCCGCGTGACAGATGTCCAGATAGCCCTCTGCCTGAACGGCGCATCTCCTCTTCTGCCAGACCCTCCTCATTTTGCCCTCGCTCTTCTTCAGAAGGTGACCTGACCGGGTGACGCCGTGTTGCTTGTCCCCTTGAAGCTGGTGGAGCGAATACCCTGCATTCGCGTTTACATTTAACTGGAAATCATACAATCTTGAATGTTCATGGAAAACACGTCGCCAGACGGCACAGGTGTTGACGAGCATAGCTTTTAAGTACCTCTTTGTCGCAGCCCGAGCTTCTAAGGAGGTTCCTCAGCTCGGTTAAACGTCTTCTTTCCTCGTCCTGCGTTTGCCTGATCTTCTGCAGTTTCACGCTGAGGTCCGCCACGTACGAGCCAAAGTGTTCGATGGTCTTTAGGCCGTCTTGAAAGTAACTGGAAAATGGAGCGTCCACGTGAACGATAGTACTTCATCCCTTCGTGATCGGAATTATTTTGCAAGTCTATATTATAGTTTCTCATTTGCTGTTTCAATTTCTACCCGGGGTTATTTAGTGCACTGTACTAGTATATAGTATTTGTTAAATGGATCAATTAATACAAATCCAACGGATTTAAGCTTGGCGAATTATAGCTCTCAGGTAAGTACAAGGATTATTCTGTCATAATTTGAATTTCGACCGTATAAATTCTTCTAATTATTCTGTCATCGACAAATAGACGAGTATTCTTAATTTTGTCACAAATGCTTGCACAATTCTATACAGAGGTACACTTAATTTTCTATCAATTTTATTGATAGTCTTCTGGACCAAGTTTCTGAGTGTACTCATGAAAATGTCCAATATTTCGACCACAGATGGTTATTGATTACGTTTAACTGTACTGCAAGGTGCCATGTCGAACTTACTTAGTTTGCGCGTGATAATACTCGACTAGATGCTGAAGTAGCTCAATTCCTTTCTTCGTTTTGATTTCGTTCACTTTTATAAGATACTGTAACAGAAGAATGGATTAACGAGACAATAATGTTACCCTGATATGAAGGAAGAGAGAGAAAACTATAAATTATTTGATTTCCTTTCCCATTGTTTACAATTATAGTTCTTTATACAGGTTGACACCCTTCAAACTGTTATTTAACCCTTCGTTATTACACCTATTTTTCGAACAGCTTTGACATACCTGGGTGGCTCACGCGCAGAGCAATTGAATGACTGCCTTTCCCATCTAAAGAATCTAATCGTTATGAAAAAAATCATGGGTCATTTTCAAAGTCCCTACAATGTATTCCAATAGTTGTTTTATTGAAATTTTAGCACAGTTTTTGTGGAAAAATTCTAGATCACAATATGTCGAGAGAAAAAATGAAGAAAATCTTCAAAACATTGTAACTTTTATAAATTTCAATATTAGAAGCTAAACATCTACAGAATTGTTGTTCAGAGGTGCAGAGCGTCAAAATCAGCTTATGAGTGTCAACGAAAGGTTAATATAACTTCCTGCCCACGAGGTTACAAGAGAAAATATTTGAAATGAAATATGTAGCACCAGGTTCTAATTTTTGTATAATTTCATGCCTTTGAAAGTAAAGTCTTTGAAAGTAAGAGTCTCAACTTTCTAAATGACACTACAATTTTTTATTTCACTGTACGAAATCAATAAGAACATGATCATAATATTCTTAAAGCAACTTCAAAAAGAACTGAAAAAACTCCCCAGCATTACAAGTTTTCAATTTCTTTTTAATAAATAAATAAGGATACCAGAAAGAAATTTCTAATAAAACCACCTTTTCTTTAGTTCTCAATGCGCTATTCCCTCCACAAATGGTACCCACTAATTAGGTGGAAAAATTTCAACTAAAAGCTCATTCGTAAGATCAACAGATAAGAATGTGTTTGAAATTGAACAGGGTTCAATAACTCGTTCTCTTATTACACGAAAATTGCAGCGATCAGCGGGATGCATGCATATAGAGCAGATCACTGTCCCTTGTTCCAGTTATGATTCGGAGGCCTCACCTCGCACATTTGCAATTGAAACAATCTTCTCTCCTTCTCCATCTCATCGGCGATCTCAGCCGGCGTAACTTCCGTCCGAATGAGGCCAGCCTCTTTCGCGTGCTGCTTCTTCTCTTTCTCGATTTTCGCGTATTTCGCCTCGTAATCCTTCCACGCCTTCTCGAACGGCCTCTTCAAGTCACCTTTCACACCTCTCAGATCCCCTTTCAGCACCGAGTCCAGGGGGAACATCACGATGTTGTTGATGTTCTGCATCTGTTAATTGCGAAACAGAGAGTCAAGAGCAATTGCGAAATCGTTTTAAACGAAATGAAAGAATTCTTCAACACTGTTGGTGGCGCAAGGATTTGAGAAATGTTAGTCAAGATACTTCAAAAATTGTGCACAGGGTGAAAAATCCCTTGGCGTAAAACCACTCAAATGCTGCCGTTATTTTGGGGCAGAGTTAATATGGCGCAAGGAGAAATAGGTCTCTCGCTTCGAAGGGAATAAAACGAGAGGGGACAAATTGTTTTGAATTCAGTCGATCAAATCATTGTTTCTCTGTGGGAATTTTCATTTGCTAATCGAGCTGTCTTCAGCGGAAGAGAAGTCATATATCGTTCTTACGCACCAGGGTCTTCATTAAAGCACTCAATTCCTTCGTAACGACCGCAAACTTCAAGAAAGCAGCACCGATATCCGGTTCCTGTTCCTTCAAAGCAGCGTCTCCGAGCCTCTCCAGTGCCCTTCCAAGGTACACCTCGTTGTCCACGTGAGCTGTCGCAAAAACGAATATGTTAGGAGAGAATAGTCTAAAAAAGCTTTGTCACGCGTAAGGACGCCAAGACGGGGATTCTGGGGTAGGGTAATTGTGGGACAGTTGCCGCACCTAGAAAATTTTTTCCAAGGCTACATATTATTAGTTAAACATCTTGTCCTACTGCTAGCATTAAAGAAAATCGAAATTTTAATATTTGTCCACCTTGAAAAATTGAAACTAAAAACATCCATTTGTTAGGAGAGACGCCGCGCGTGCGGGAGTGGTGCCGCATTTCGAAAAACGTTTAATTTTCCATTTTAACTTGTTAATTTTAACTTTTTATTTAAAGAAATAGTAAAAGCAAAGTAGAATGAAACAGCTTTCTAATCTATACAGTTATAAAATACAATAAAATTGGAAAAATAAATAGGTACAGATATTATTTCTGCTTTTCTAAATTTAATTGTGTTTTCTTCTTCCTTCCACATTCATTACACATAAAATAAAAATAAAATGTGAAAAAAGAGTATAGCCCACAAATATGTTTGGATTATCAGATTTGTCATTAAAAAATAAATAATTTGCTTTGAGATATCACGGTATCTATTTCGAGACACGTTTTTGTATTTTTAACCTTAAAAGCATCATTTAGTCGGATTAGGTACCTTCCGTTACAGTGCGCATAAAAGTGCGGCATCTACTCCAAATGCTCGGAAGAGACGCCGCACTTTCGTATTTCCAAGTGCTATGTCGAATATAACCTAGTCTGGCCGAGAAATATTCCACAGAGTTCCTTTAACGTATTACAAAAGTTATATCACGAAAAGCTATGAATTTTCAACTACTACGATAGCAAAAATAAACTCGACGTACAACTATTGAGGCAAAGTGCGGTAGGCTTACCTCGAAAAATAGTAAAATCTTTAAAAGTAATAATAGAAACACGTTCTCGCTTATTAATCTCACCTAAACGAACAGCGCAAATAAAATCGACAGTGTTGCAGTTTATTACCGATAACCGTGAAATACTGAAGGTGCGGCGTCTCTCCTGGTGCGGCACCTCTCCCACAATTACCCTAAGTGCTGTTGGGGTCATCACAGTCTTCTTCCCAGAATCCTGGAGCAACGACAGCATTGCTTTTAGCGCAATGCAACGTAAAGGGACATCCAGACGCTGATACATGTTGCAGTGAAACACTGATGCATGCATCATGATGCAGGTTTCGTGACTCTTGCATTTTGCTCACGCGCCTAGCTGATGAACAAGATGCCAGTTGCGCTTCTGATGCTGAAACACGGGAACCGATCTGCAGACGTAGCAACATGTATCATGAAACCTGCGTCGTGATGCATGCATCAGTGTTTCACTGCTACATGCATCAGCGTCTGGAGGACCCTTTAAGGTCCACGCACACATATCCGTTCCGTGTCAGTCCCGTTCCGTCGTGCCAGTGGTAAGAAGAAGAAACCCTCTACGCCCCTCTTCTTCGGAACTGACACGGAACGGATATGTGTGCGTGGACCTTTAAAGGCATATCCAGACGTTGATGCATGTTGCAGTGAAACACTGATGCATGCATCATGATACATGTTGCTACGTGTCTAGATCGGTTCCCGTGTTTCAGCATCAGATGCGGCTTGCGTCAAGGAATCAGTAATCAGGCCTTGAAACCGTTATTATAAAGATTGCGGTTCTTGAAAGAGTAGTGAAGAACCTTTATTCTGAGTAACCGTTATAAAGAACCTAAATGACAGACTATATCAGTTTAAGTTACGGTTCCTATACAGCTCTATAACTTTTATTCTTTAGGTTCTATATAAGTTCCAAAGCGGTTATAGAACCGATTTATATAGTTCTATAACTATTATTTGTTAGGTTCTGTATAAGTTCCAAAGCGGTTATAGAATCGATTCTTGGAACGATTGTACAGAATTTTACAGTAAATGAAATCACAACATATTATAACTATAGAGTACTGTGTATAACCAAATTGTTAAAAAAATATTATAAATAAGTAAGAAAATATACACATTTGTACATAATTACGTATACAATTATTTTGTAATGTAAAGTGTTCGTTAACATAAATGTTTGGTTGTTATACCGATGAGGTTCTAGCCTCATGGATTTCAATGATTTTTTAATATGTTCCCAGAATCGTGGTCTTGATGGTGAGGTGGACCCTCATTGAAAAAATGAACTTGACAAATAAAAGTTTCGATCTATGGAATTAAATATTTATTGCACTTTTTGCTATAATAATACACAGAATAGACAGACTTAATCCGCGTACTTAAATATGTATATATAATAAACTTGTTTAGAGGCACGCGAGTTGCCTCAATAACCCTGCTTTTGATCCGGTCGCTTCCCAATCCCTCGGAACTTATAGAACTATATAAATCGGTTCTATAACCGCTTTGGAACTTATATAGAACCTAAAAAATAAAAGTTACAGAGCTATATAGGAACCGTAACTTAAACTGATATAGTCTGATATTTAGGTTCTTTATAACGGTTATTCAGAATAAAGGTGCATCATAACTCTTTCAATCAGAACCTTTATATAACAGTTTGAAACAGTTATTTTGGGAACCTATTCAAGCACTGTCAGTAATACAGTCAGAAATTTTAAATCTTGTAAACTATTTCCTGTGGCTAAATATCTTAATGTTGCAACAAGTCTTTCTTCTGCAGTAACCGCATCCCTCATCATTGTATTTCGCTTTTCAATGCGTGGGCGAATTTTCTCCAATAAATGCCCGAAAGCAGAATCGTCCATGCGCAAATAGTTTTTAAAATCACTCGGTTCGATTGCTTTCAATTCTTTTACTAACGCAAAAGTAGAAAACTTCTTTCTCTCAATGAACCATCTCTTTGCCCATTTTCTTTTGGTTTTCAATTTTTTATTTTTTATAATTAGTACACCCCCTATTATTGCTAATAACACTGGTGTTGGAATAGAATCACTCATTTTTAAAAAGGTGTTTCCGCGTCCGCATCAGATCACAAACTGTCAGGAATCAGTAATGTGGAGGCGACTTGAAACTGATACAAGAGTCATGAAACCTGCATCACGATGCATGCATCAGTGTTTCACCGCAACATGCATCAGCGTCTGGTGGACCCTTCAGATTACTTGCCAATGTACGCGACTTTGTGCCACTAACAATCGCCAAACATGCAAATCATCCAGCCGCCCTTTCCTTATTTCTTTTTCATGTCGGGATCCTCATTCAAGCTAAGCTCCTGCCATACAACTTTTCCAAAGGGAAATGGTGTGGGGTATCTGCCTTCGATTTCACTTAAAACGCGATGCCGCTAATAAGCAATGAATATTTTCCGTTGAAACCGGTGACAGGGTTGAATTTATGATTACAGAATTCGTAATTACTTTTATAATAGCTATAACATTGCTGTTTCGAACGCTTCAAATACATTGTAATCATGTCCACGCATCAATTAATAGTTGACTGGTATGTTAACGGTTTGAGTGGCACAAGGTACTGAATAAACTTTAAAAAAAAAAGTAAATAACCGATTTCAAAGCTACGCTAAAAAGGACAAAATAATTTTTTTTTTGAAAGCGGTGCCAAAATAGAAGCTAAATTAAATCGGCTGGACGCGTAGCGTCCCACTAAATTTTTGCGCGCTCCAACTCCCAGACATTTGTGTGCTAATGGATTATAATTATTATTGATAAAGGTTTAGAAATTGATTTAATTTTGTTTCTATTTTGGTACCGATTTAAAAAAATTATTTTATCCTTTTTAACGTAGGGTAGGGTGGGGCTAAAATTCCGGCGGGTAAAAAATCCCGAATTCAAAATCTCCATTCCTAAACAATGTATTGAGTTTCGCAGTATATGTTCTATGTAAAAGGCGAGAAGAAACGGAGGTGACCACAGATAATCCAGGGCAATTAGGATTTGTCTTCGGGATGAATCCCAGGAAGTTACATTTTGGTATGGGCCTTTATTTGGTCGTTTCAAACAATATGTCAAAAGTCCCCATCGATCCGACTGCCGCTAAAAATTTTACAGGGGGTTAAAAAACAGTTTTCGCGAATATCTCGTTATCTAGCAGTTTTCCGATGAAAATAGTTATTATGGAATTAATAGCTTTGGAAATACTCTACAAAAAAGGTCGTATGAGTTTTTTTTGTAGGAGTGATCATTTTCGTGTATGTCGGGTTACCAAGTTTCAACCCCCATATTTTTTAATTAACGGTCTCCTTGTATTTTTTATCAACATTTTTCCTCCCAAAAATGATTTATTTTTCAGTGGCCCGCCATTTTATTATTTTTTGCGATATTGACGTTTCTTTTACGCCACATAATAGACTTAGGCTTCCACTTAGTTTCTAAATATTTGTGTCTTTTTTAATTCAGATCAACTAAGGCACTGTCAATGCCACCGAAACGATTTTGCCGCAGCGCACATTTTGACGAAGAGTAGATACACCGGACGCGGTTTTGTGAATTTAATTGAAAAAAATTTGTTTACCCTTCAATCAGGGCCGTTCCTGGGTTTTGGCCGCTCAGGTGCAAGAACAATATTGCTGCCCTTATTAATTAAATATTCTTTAATTAAGAATTTCATATGCAGTGTTTACTTTTATATCTATACATACATCATTTTAAACAGTTATCATGCAAAAGAGTTTCGATTATTATTCTTATTAATCAAAATTTTACATATAATAAACGGCCGCCCCTAGGTTTGGCCGCCCAGGTGTGGGGGCACCTTCTGCACCCCCGCCAGGAACGGCCCTGCCTTCAATATGTACATATTAACTACACTAAACAATGCATTGATTTACTTGCGTTGTTTGGTTGAAAAAAAATTCGAGGAAACACCCTTACTTTTCAGACCATTACAGTGGTTTTCCCCCTTAAAGTGATCAAAGCTTTCTGAGTGATCGTCTCTGCCGAAAAGCTTTGTGCAAAGCGTAGAAAGCGAGCTACTTACTTGGCTTGTTTTCAAAGTAAACATTCGGGGACTCTCGAAGCTTTCTAGAAAATATCGACGCGAAAACACGCCAATTTTGTACAATAACATTCCCTCCCATAACAAGGTAATGCTGTGTAAACTCAGCAGAGGGTTTAAATAGTGAAACCTGAGATATGTAGCCGATTAGGGAACGAAACTTAATAATAACTGTAATTGCGAGTTAATTATACGTAGGTTCCTACAATTCGGGAGGGATAGTTCGGAAAGTAAACAGAACGATTTACGACTTTTATACAAAGTATACGAAGCCTGAATTGAATAAACCTTCTAGAAGATTTGAAAATATTTTCACCATTTTCAATATTTTACAAATATTTTCACACTTGAAAATAGAATAGTTTATTTCCGAATTAGTAAGTGAATGACAGCTTTCAGGCAGACGTGAAATTTATTCGAATATCCAAATATTTGACACTTCAATAAAAAATTTATTTGCTACTTAGGAAAAAGAATTATTACTTATTATTATATGCTACTATTCAAATAACATTTCGTTATCTCAGTTTTTATTTATCGTTATTTCTCTTAATAATTAAACAGTTTTGGAGTAGGTACCTATCGTTCAAATATGATTTTGAAATAAAAACTTAAGCAAATAATAGTTCATGAATTATTTACATAGAATTTTGACCACGCCTAGTTCACATTGTACATATAATATACACAATAAAATTGCAGATAAAACAATCAAATGGACAGAAATGTTACTTTTCGAACTGAAACTTAGAATATCTCTTAAGGGGAGAAGACTGTATAAATCGAACGAAAAATAGAAGGAAAATTTTTTCCATGAATCGCTTCTAAAACATTTCAAAAATATATTCTCAAAGTTAGAGGCTGAAATTCAACTCCGTATCGATAATATAGCCTGGTGAGTCAGCGCACCTCCGAGCGCCGCGCACACCTAAATCGCATTTTAAACGCGTTTTTCTCGAAACCACGTTTTAAAAATTTATACCGGGGATAACTTAAAAAGTATTTGACCAATCAACTTCAAATTTTGCACACTTTTTGTTTATAATATTCCTAAGAATATGAACCACAAGACTTAACCAAATTACTGATTTTAACCACTGTTTATAAACAAATAAAGCGCGAGGTTTGGCGAAAATCACACTTAACTGTTTGAAGTTCCGCCATCTTTAAAATATGCAATTTTTTGACACCATTTACGGGTCATATTCTTACAACTGGTACATAAA
This sequence comes from Andrena haemorrhoa, assembly GCA_910592295.1. Lineage (NCBI taxonomy): Eukaryota > Metazoa > Arthropoda > Insecta > Hymenoptera > Andrenidae > Andrena > Andrena haemorrhoa. The sequence continues at coordinate 21,278,075 of OU342943.1, forward strand.
TTGAAAACAAAATTATTGTGTATAACCAGAGACGCTAGAACCGGCGCCGTTTTGCATCAAGAAAAAAAAACCTTTCAGATACTGCTCTATTTCTTTTGTATTTATCACAATTTTACTGTCATAAAAAATTTGTTTACTTGTTATAATGTTAAATAAAATACCCTTAAAGTTCCGAAAGGATTAGTGCATTATATCTTTGCAAAAAATTCCTAAAAATTGATACACAAATAATTCCGTCAGGAGGTAGAAAAAAAATCGATTCTTTGGGAATTTATTTCCGAAAGTACATCCATATTTTTATGCAATGGTTTTTGTATTCAGATGAGGGACACTTTAATAGGTTATTATATTATGGTTTGGTGTAAAAATATTTAGTTTTTGCAAAATTACAAGTGATTTCCCGGAAGCTGTTTTTATTCCGCGATTTCTCCAAAACCGCTTCACCAATCTTTCTGAAATTTCGTAGGTTTCTTCTAGACATTCAAATCCAGTCTTTAATCGAAGCATTTGTTTTTCCAATGCATAGTTTTTATTTTATGGATGAAAAATGAGTATTTAAAAAAAAACACGAGTATTTATACACCAAAATCTACAGACTGGAACTTTGCCGATGAATTTGAACAAAAATGGTGGAAGTTACACACGAATCAATTATTCCCCATATTTTTACATAAAAAAATCGTCTGTAGTCAGTTACAAAATGTTTTACAAACATCCAATGTTGATGCTGAAAGTCCACTCTGTAGAGGAAAGAATTCTACACGTCCAGTAAAAATTTCAAGTGAAAATATTCATTGGTGCAAGAGTTATGATGTACACCGTCTCTGAAAATGGTCTTTCGAGAAAAAAGGCTCCAAAGTTAAGAAGTCGTTTTAGAAGCCTAATGCCAATACCGCTCTGCGAGGCCGTTACTCGACGAGGCACTCAATTACGTTCGCTACTATAACTTTTACAATTATTTGAATTTCTTCATGAAATTTTGTATAACCCTCGGAAGACGAATGGTGGTCATGGCCGCGTGAGACGAATGTTGGGGCATTTTGACTGAAAATTGAATATAAAATGAATTAAATAATTAAAATTTCTCAAATTAACTCAAATTTATTAATAAATAAATACATAAAAAAAATTATTTATGTACATTTGGTACATAAAATAGGTATTATCTCCTGTATGATTTTTACAAATAATGTTACTGCAATTTAGGCATCATATACTATATTTTGCCATTGCCAACACAAATATGACATCGTGATAGACTTTGTCAGAGTTGGATCTAAATGACCCTGCCTTCGTTGTACGAGGGTTAAACCGTTCTTGAGGGATATGAGACTTTCAGAATCAGTAAAATAAAAAATCGATTTTTTGAAGCTGAAATAGTCCACTACCCCTTTAAGGGGTCATGCTCAGTCAGGAGGCCGAAAAAAGGGTGGTCTTTGGAAATTTTTTACTTAAAAGCTATAACACATTTCCCAAAAAATCTTTTTTCCTTTTAAGGATTGCATCTAGTACCGTGCATCGTAATTTTTTTATTTAAAAATATTTATCAATAACTAAGTTATTGTCCATCACTCGAAGGTTCTTTCAAAATCGGTGACCTAAATATTTAAAAAACCATTCAACCGATTTACATCAAATTTTACAAGCTTACTATAGGAACAACAAACTAGTCTATGAACGAAGGATTTTTTTATCCGACACTTAGTTTTCTTTTAATTGACGAAAATCAGGCACAATTTATGATCAAAATTGAAACTTTTACTTTAAACATCAGCCATTTTTTCCCAAATCAATATTTCGAAAAATCCTTCGTTCAAATACTAGATAATTTAATATAATAAGTAAATTCTTTTGAATTTTTTATTTTAGATGATCGACTTTCGAGCAGCAGTGGCCACCGCAGAAGCCTTTTTTTAGAGAACCTTCGAGTGATGGACAATAACTTAGTTATTGATAAATATTTTTAAATAAAAAAATTACGATGCACGACACTAGATGCAATCCTTACAAGGAAAAAAGATTTTTTGAGAAATGTGTTACAGCTTTTGAGTAAAAAATTTCCAAAGGCCACCCTTATTCGGCCTCCTGACTGAGCATGACCCCTTCTTAACTGAAAAATAAGTTTACCTAGGCACTCCTCATAAAAGTATCAGAACCTCTTGTTCCAACTAAGAAACTACAACTATTTCATTTTGCAATTACACGTATGCGCATAAATGTATAATGGTAGCATGGAAAGCTGGAGCATCTAAAACGATTTTACTTTTCCTTATAATAAATCGTTTTAATGCTACAATCTGATCTAGTTGCTGCACACAGTCTGTATAATTCTTCTATTCGTAGGTACACGGAGAATTTCCATTGCAAGTGTAACAAGAGCGTTTTGCAAGCTCCAAGCCCGCAATAAGGTTAACAAATTCTCCGTCTTCGTCTATTCTGTTGTCGCAGGGAAATTCTTAAAAACGACCGTCTCTTATGTCGAACAGAAAAGTATAAAAAGGAGAAAGCGCCGGGCAAAGACGGGACGAGGAGAATACGAAACCCGGTAGAAATTTCAATTAAAAGAAAGCCTGAACGTTGCTCATTAAACGCGTACAGGATATATCTCGCGTTACCAGAGCCTCTGGCAGAGTAAGAGGGGAAATCTGAAACTTTCATCCGAGGCTGGATACAATTTTTTAACCCGTCCGCACTCACCGTTTCCTGAGTTGTGGATGGCTTTGATCGCTTTCTTCAGCTTCGTCAGACCGTCTCTGTCGAAGTCCAAAGTCTGAAACAGAATTACACAATTATGAAGAACATTTTCAATACGTTTTCTTTAGCCTTGTTCGTGTCGCCCGCTAATGCTGGGAATTTTAAATACGCAGCTTTTCTTTGCTCCTAGTCCGGTCCCATTACTCGTCAACGAAGGTAATTTTGTACGTGCAACTTTCTCTTATTGTTATCGGTTTCCACTGTTCGCAAATGGAAGGAATTTTAAATAAACGCTAACGAGGACAATTTTTAGCGCGCCAGTGACTTGGTCTTACTCGTTTCCATCACTCGCTATAACTACTCAGTACTACAAAGCAGCGCGGAGAGGGAAATAAAAGATGACACACGTTTTATTATTTTAATCCCAGCGTGGTGGATATCTGTTTTCAAGTAAGTGGTATCATTAATGCAGGGCTGTGGCGTCGGAGTTCAGAAGGAATTTCTGGTTAACGGAGTCGGAGTCGAAAAAATATATGTCGACTCCAACACCGACTCCATATTAGTAAATTTTATAAAAATCCGAGTCTGTTGAGCTCTACGTGTTTATACACGCCCGCGATATATTTTTGTTTACCACTCCTGCGACGAATGCAGGGTAATTTTATATTGTTTTTACTTCAGTGAAACGAATTTCACTTTATATTAATTTTTCATTACTTCTGTTTCTTTTTGTCAGAATTCATTTATTTGAAATAAAAATATAAACAAACTTTACTTATAATATTTAATTTTTAAAAAGTATTTTATTGAAATAAAATGTGCTTCAATGGCCATTGATTTTATTAGTTAAATTTAAAGTTTTTTTCATTATCGGTTCTTTCCTTTATTTGCCGCTACTGTTAGCGTAGCTTTAGCTTTTTATACTGTAGATATATAATATATGTATACAAACGAGTAGTCGGAGTCGGGAATTTTGTCTGCCGACTCCGCAGCCCTGCATTAATGAATCTTCGCCAAGTTTTGCATGTAGGTATTGTTCCCCATCGCCATATACCTGCATAGGGTAAAGGTACCAGTAGTTGACCATGTATAACTAGTTGACAACTTGAAAAAAAAGTTTTTAGAATTGGCGAACTGTGGGTATTAGTAGCCGCGGCGCGCTGTTGAAAAGAGATATGTAGTTGCGCTTCTAAAAAGCTTATTTTTTACGTTTTTCTGAAAAGTTGTCAACTACTGATACATGGTCAACTACTAGTACCTTTACCCTAATTGGCTCCGTGAACTTCGTATGAGCCAACAGCCGCACAGTGTCGCGGCACGTGTACAAAAACCAAAATTTGAGTTTTGAAATTTTGTATTTCATTTCATGGAATTGGTAGTACACTCCTCCGATATAAGAACATCATAACTTAGTAACATAAATAACGGATTTAAGGTTAGTAATTACATTCAAAGTCGAATAACCAAACGCGAGCTGCCACAGACGACACATAGGAAATATTTACCCTCTGCATTTTTGTTGTATATATAAGTATTTTTTTTTAAATGAGCAAAACATATTCTTCTTTCGTTTTATTAATTAAAAATTCCTGTATTTAAAGATATGGACACGTACCAGTGGCTCAAATTATTACTTTTCTTGTCGTATCTTCTAAATTCTGGAGAGAATTTAAAAAAAACGAAACATATCGGTTCTTTTACTTTTTGACTACAATTAGTTCTTTTTATGCCCTTTAATTTGGTATAAATTTTATCTGCCCCCGAGTGCTCCCACATAAGAAAAAATACACATAATAAAACGCAAAAACTAGAAAAATCTGTGCTCGAATATTTATTTTTAAAAGACACTGAGCTTTGAATTCCTTCAGATTCAACTGATAGTGACGAAGATGTATAATAAGAATAAATAATTGAAAATTTATTATCAATACGAATTATTTAAAAAATTAATTTTATTTTTTATAATCGTTTCATATGTTTGTTACTAATTTGTGTTTAAATGTATTTAAAAAATATAAATTTTATTTGTTTTACTTTTATTATGTTCAAAAATATAATTTAATGAATTATTTTATGTTAAAAATTTTGTTTGTGTATAAATATGATTAACATATCAATTACATGTAAACAACTGTATCTTAATGGAAAATTGATTTTTTTTTTCTTATGTACTCGTTACACTGTGAGTCGTAGCGATTTTCGCGAGCATCGGGGACGTGACGAACGTCTTTTGACGGCAAAAGGCTTGGGCGACTGTTGGACGCGAGATGGAAAAGCAATGCAACAACAACGAGGAAAGGAATTTCCGAGCAGTACGAAGCGACGATATGTACATTTTATCGGATCATGCTTCGCCAAGCAGAAGATTCGTGTATCTTCGTTCCTCCCGGCACAGTGTTCACTTTTATCAGCGATTTTTGCATTTCGCGCGCGGCGCTTTCACGATTTTTCCAGCGGACTCGGTCGAGAGAGGGGACAAAAGGTAAAAGTATATTGGAATTCCTATCGATCGGTGCGAGGTTGCAGTAAAATGAAAAAGATCGCAATTATATCTCCATTTTGCAGGGTGCGTGGACACTTGGACTGCGACTCGCTTCGTAACTATCTTTTAAGGGGTCTCTCTACTTTGATGACCTGAAAAAAAGCGCGATAATTGGAGTGTCTTAAGAGGAACCCTCATATTACATTAATTGAAAACTTTATGCCTATATTTGTACATTTTTAGGCAACATTTTAAACAAATTTAATTAAAAAAAAAACGGTACCTAAAACTTTAAACGCGTTTTTCTCAAAACGATGATTTTCGAATTGGTTAGCATGATATCTCGAAAACCAATCACCCGATTTACTTCAAACTTTGTACCTACATATATTCAATAGATGCCCCATTCTCGTTGTTTCTAAAAAAAATTATAATGTCAGTGGCATGTCAAAAAAAATACAAAAAAAAATTAAAACCGACTTCAAAATAATAAAAATGCACTAAAAAGTAAAAAATAATTTTTTCCTTTATTTAATCTAAGACCCTCATATTTTTTAAGTCGGCGCCTCATCATTTGCACTGCGTAAATCTGGCGTCGACTTAAAAAAATATGGGAGTCGTAGATTAAATAAGGAAAAAATTATTTTTTACTTTTTAGTGCATTTTTATTATTTTGAAGTCGGTTTTAATTTTTTTAAATTGTTTTTACATGGCACTGACATTATAATTCTTAACTTTCAGTACCACTGTAAAACACAAAAACAATTACAGAACGTTATAAAGGAATATTCAATAATCATCATCCCTGTTTAATTACCAAATATCATAACCAAAGATAAATAAAAGTAAAATGTAGAAAGTGTACAACAGTCTTCCCTACCTATTTGCGAAACCATAAAAGCTATCGGAAAAAGTTTAATTCCGAAATTTTATAGTTTTTCATATCCTACAATATGACGATAAATAACTTTAAAGAAAATTACCCTTTCACCTTTTTTTTAACATTACATTTGTGCATGCTTGCAGTCTTGTATTTTTTAAATTTCGAATTGCCGAACATCCCTTTCAGTTACTATGACTAACGATTTCAGGATTAAGTGGTTCCGTTGAAATGACTTTCGATTTTTAAACGAACAGGAATTTTCTTTTAAACCCAACGAATCAAGATGCGCATACCCACCCCATCCATGCAGCGACAAACCCTTTCCCTCGGATCTAGTGAAATTTTTATCTCCCGCGCGCGATACACTTCTGAGGGAACGTGACGAAGCACCCTTGTAATTAATCGCTGTACGTTCTCCGCGACGCTGAACCGAGTGGCTAGCGACGCGAAGCACGCCGATAAATATCGATGTCGTCTCGATAAGTCCATCCCAGTGAATGGTAAAGAAGATACGCCGTCTATTTTACTGGGAATGCAGGGGGTCGGCCCTGCTTCTCTTTTTTTCTCTCTCCTCTGTTTTCGAGCAGCGAGGTGATCGCACGTAGATACATCACGACGCGTCGTTGAGCACGTTACGCTGATACGGCGATCTGCTCGACAACCGTTTCTTCCTGGAATTCACATTTGCGTTAACTCGCCTCCTCCCAGTTCTGTATTTTCACTGGCGAATCCGGTCTCCGTGCGATCTCCAGCAAAAAAGTCCTTCGAATTGATCCTAGGACGCCTTCGACTCATAACGACAGTGCGCGAGGTTTGAGTCACCAATTTGCTTGAAATTTTGTATAGCGTTAGTTCATAGCATGTACCATAATGTAGTAAACGCGTAGGGCGCAGTATTAGACAGTTTACGAGAAGCTCGAGTTCAAAGTTTCGCCACTCGCAGAGCCTCGATATGCGCACACGACGTGAACAGGAAACTGTAACTATAAAACAAGGGACGTTCGATGTCACACACCGATTTCGATGAAACTTCGCACAACTGTTCAGTACTCCCAACTAAGAACTTTGCCGTATCTGGTTGGTCCTACTTTTCCACTGTGAGTGAGAAACCACCCCTTTTATTCGAGCCACTCTTTTTAATTGTGTGTACGTATATAACTCTTAAGGGGACATTCTACTTTGATCGGCCGAAAATTTAAGGGGAGACCCCGCCCTAAAGCTACTAATAAAAGACAAAGTTAGGGATTTATTTGTTCGTATCAATAAAAATATAGGGTTTGGATTTTTATACAGTTTTAAAGTATAATTCTTCATTCTGCTAGAAATTTTTTTTTATGAAAAATTGTATAAAATAATGGCGAACAAAATGGCTTCCCGGAGCACAGTAAAAAACCTGGCTGAGTCTTCCGGGAATGACTGAATCATCTGCGAAGGAAATACAAATAAGATATATAGACAGGAATATATTATCTTTGACCTAGCGTAGGATTTTTCGAATATTTCAATTATTTGCTTTTTATAAGCATTTCAGTGGATATTTTTGTGTCAAAAGTCAATGTCAATTCTTGAAGCTGCTACAATTTCCAAAATAATTTAAATTTTGAGAAAATCCTACGCTAGGTCAAGGATAATATATTCCTGCTTATATATTTTATTTGTATTTCCTTCTCAGATGATCCAGTCATTCCCGAGAGTATCGGCCAGTTTTTTGCAGTGCTCCGGGGAGCCATTTTGTTCGCCGTTATTTTGTACAATTTTTTAATTAAAAAAAAATTCTACCAGAATAAAGATACATACTTTAAAACTGTGTAAAAAATCCAAGCCCTATATTTTTATTTATACGAACAAATAAATCCCTAATTTTGTATTTTGATAGTAGCTTCTGGGAGGGGTCCCTCCTTAAATTTTCGGCCGATCAAAGTAGAATGACCCCTTAAATTACAAAAGATATCGAGAAACGTCCCAAATAAATGTTTTACTGTTTCTAATGATCTTATAAATTGGTGGGAAAAAATTTCAGAAAGAATAATTCTTTTATGAAAATTTAATTATTACCCCCCAGGCCCCCACTTTTTATTTAGAAATTTTAATATTTTTTTGGGAGGGATAGAGACATCGTTTTAGGATTCTGAATTAGTATCTCTTTAGAGCAAGACTAAGACTTAAATTTTCGTAAAAAAAGAACTATTTTGGGGAAATTGCAATGACGATTCTAAGCATATGTTTTTCCCAAAGTGTAATTATTTCTGTGATTAGTTAGGTACTTAAATCAGTCTCGTTTTGAAAGATGGATCCATACATACAGAATCTGGGAAAGAGGAAGCTTTAGCACGCTGAATGCCACGGTAATTTTAGACGGATTGCTTGTGGCGCCAACATGAATTTTGTATTGCGTGATGCATACCTATTACGTTGAAATATTATCTACAACAGATAAGTTGAGGTATATAATCATGTTTAATGAATGCATTCTTACTAGGGGTCACCGGTGACCCCCGTAATAATGGTGGTATTGACAAATTTACAAGTATTGACATTTATTCTAATTATGTATTTCCATTAATGTTGGCGTCGCCGGTCACCGGTGGCCCCACATGGCATTCAACATGTTAAACTCAATTTTCTTACAAAATTTGGAGTACTGCTCCTTATGAGTTTAGTGTCTATCTATATAATTATACGTACTATGGCGTTAGTCCTATTCAGAATTTGATCCGAATCGATGACACAAACTTTCTATGCCTACACTGCGTTCCATATAAGAGTGTACCAACGCCCCTACCGATTTGCGACCGATCTGCGCAGCTCCCACGGATCTGATAGACGGGATTGGTCACAGCACTTTCGCGATTGGTCGTAGCACTTTCTCTGCCGGTTTACTACCAATCAACAGTGTATCCCTGCGCGAAACGAGTATGCTCTAATGTGGAACGCAGTGTACTTCCCTCGCAAGTTGAATAGAACAACGTCGATCATGGTAGCCATTAAGGGGTCACTCTGGTCTAGCGCGCGAGTTTCATTACCATGTTTCAGAATATTTTATAACCAATCAAAGCAAGTGTACTACACAACGTTTTCTCTAAACTCTTAATCATCCTAATAACTATAATTACAAATTTTTTTGTCGCGAAAAAATTAGTGTGCGCTTTCGCGGAGACGTCCAATTGACTGCCATGATTTTGTCCTTCGTAGGCATCTGAAGCAAATGATTAATGAAAAATTGTATTCAGTAAGAATATGGCTATCGTCTGAACGGAGATTATTTATTAAAATTAATTTTCCACAAAATGGCGACATGTTAAACAGAAAAGCCCATTTCCTTCCCGTCGATTGTGATACAATTTGTTAATTAGAAATACAATTTTGCAGATATTTTTATTATTTCGATTCAGACGATAGCCATATTCTTAGCGAATAAAAATTTTCATTAATAATCTTGTGGGAGCAGGATGCTCTACAGGAAGCATGTAATCTTTATAAATACACGAGACAATTGTATAACAAAAAATCTATATTTTCTAGAAATACGAGTAAACATGACAGAAAAATTGCGCGTTCCGTAGTCTTATAATTATTTCGGTATTAATTACTAAAGATCGCCCAGGAAAACGACGCACCCAGTTGGGACAGGCAAGCGGCTTTCTTTTTATTCTGTAATTAAAGCGTGGCTCTGTGAAGCCGACAGTCGTCGAATTAATTAATATCGCCGTCGCGCGCTTGTTGAAAGGTCGATGCAGCGCGATGTAATTCGCGTAATTTCCTGTTTTTATCCTCCTTTTAGTTGCTTGTTATCGTGTCGTGCTTGTGTTTCCATTTTCCATTCTCCGAGCTTGTCGATATAATATCGCGACGAACATTCTGCTAAATGTGGAAGGGCGATTCGTTTCAATTAATACGGTCGAATGTTGCTACAATCACGTAACATTAAATGAATGTTTTCCCTCGAAATAAAACCGATTGGTACGATATGCCTTATTGAATCCTAATCGGTATTCTATTTCCGTCTGCTAATTCGATTTAACATGTATATACAACTGTCAAATAAATACGAATAATAGTATTAGTAGTAACAATACTAATAGTAATTATAATAATAATAATAATAATAATAATAGCAACAATAATACTAATAATACCGAAATTTCTATCCAGCTGCATAAACCTGAGGAATACCAACATCTCGTGTAAAATAGAACTCCATCGCCAGTGGTGAGATTTGTTCAGCTGAGTGAGACAGAAAAAAGCTGTCGCTGTAGCGTGGAAAATTAAATCGACAGCCGTTTCTTCGTTCGCAGCATGATCGAACCGCAGTTTGCCCAACGAAAACGTCACGCCGGGTATAATTGGAAAGTTGGAATGGAAACGTTCGGATCGATGAGCGTCCTCCATTGTTCGCGCGATACTGCTGCCTCTAGGGTGCCGAGGAGGATCGTCCAGCGAATTGAATAAAATGGGGAACAGAATGACAGAAATTCAATGACTCTGCTAGCTGGCGGGTATACTTCGCACCGCGGAGTACGTCCATTCGCGCAGAATCGAAGATATTGCCCTTCAATTCCGATTTCCTGATTATCGATTACTCCCCCAGGCAGATAATGGGGGATAAGATATCAAAGTAACGGGCAATCAAAGAAAACGTGGTGAAAGAAATTCTGAGCAAATTTTTTTTAGCAAATACTCTAACCATTTCCGAAAAATTTTGTATGAAAATGTAGTGCGTAGTTGTGAGTGATCTAAATATACGAAATCAACATCGGGCTGTGTTCATTCGAATAATTGTAATATGTATATTTATTCGACCGAAATTTAATTAGCGATGAGATTTATCTAAAATAAAAGGTATAGGTATCTATGCAAAATTAGGAAGATACAATTTAAAAAAAATTTAAATTGGTAATTTTTTATTCTTCTCGTGGGTAATGTGCCTTGGTATTAGGGCAGTGGGCGGCAAACCGCGGCTCGCGGGCCGCATGCGGCTCTTTGGCCCCTTAAGGGGTCATGCTCCATTTGTGTCGACTTTAAGGTATTGTACCAGTTTTGGCCACTTCTTAAAAAATATAATATTTTTCCTTGTAAGCAATTTGAAAATAATATAATTATGCAAATGGCCAAAAACAGTGCAATGGCCACATACGGTACATCTACCCTACTAAAGCAATTAAGAATTTTGTTGGCTTCTCGATTCTTCCAACAAATATGCATCTACATCCACATACACGTGGTTTCATATGGAGAACGCGATTCGGCAAACACTGTCCTACTGCGATCCGTGCAACCCCCTTTTTGTAACCGGCAGACTCTCGCGGTCAAGCCGAGCCAATAGCCGCGAGTACATTTTCTAATTTTAGTTAAACGCATTCAGAAACGAACACGCGACTAAACGACTTTCCTTGGTACGACAGACACACGGTAATAGCACCACGCATCTTCAGTTATTTCGGTGCACCAAAACTGTGTCGCGCCTCCAAATGGAAGCTTCGGAGTAGCGCCTGTCGGGCGGGTGCATTCATGAAACTACTCCCGTACAAACCGATAAGGTGTACAGAGTATTTTAACAGAGTCAGCTAATACTTTGAGGCTGATTTCTATGCATTAGGGGGAGGGTCGTATAAATATATGTATTCAGAAACGTTTCCCTTAAGACTTACATGGTCTGGCACTAAAATTTACGGACTGCACATCTGTGATGCAAGGTCTCGAGAATTTTTTTAAAGTCCAAAGTTAAATAGGAATTTTTTTTTTTAATTTAGTTATTTCACAACTCCTGAAAAAGATTGGTAGATATTTTTAAGGAATCTCAGCAGTTGCCGAGTCAGTCTTTTTCCAATACTAACAATTTGTACTAATTCTTCATTTTAAATGTTTATCAATTTCGATGGGGCTTTAAAAAAAATACCAAACAATACCTCCGTGATTTTTTGTACATTAATTTAGGGATCATTAAACTTTATATTAACGTAAATTTCAACTGCTCGAATTTGCACGAAACAGAAAAAATAGCCGAAATCATTATTAAGACGTTCGCCGCTTTATTACTACATGTACAGCAAGATTATTTATAATAATTGATCAAGTAACATCTCAAAATGGAAAATGGCCCGATATGCTTTTTCCAATTGTTTATACGTTTATCTACCATGACTTTTCCATCCTGGATGCTGTCTTCAGTTTTAAAATAGCAGTCAAACGCGATACACGTGATAAAAATAATTTGATAAAAAAATGTTTCGAACAAAAGTTAGTCAGTATTCAGTTGGCAACAAATTGCAAAAGTAAATATTAATGAAAAAACTTTTTATTCACTGAAAAATCAAGATCGCCTTAATTTGTTTAACCCTTAACTGGTATCCTGGGGTCTCTCATGACCCCAAGCAAAGTTAGCTGCACAATTTTTGGCTGTCTAAGTTTGTAAACTGAATTTCTAATTAATTTTATAATAATAGTTTAACTTTCTATGTTTCTATCATCTTATATGTCGACTTTACAAATTTCTGTGTCCTTTTTTATTTGTGGTCTGCCACGGCCCCAGTATACCAGTCACGTTTGCTAAAAACAGTATACCAGTTAAGGGTTAATGGAACTATATATTTTTTTATACGCCAATCGATGCATTTTTATATTCTCTTTAAAAAAGTATTAGGGTACTTAGGACGAAAACTGATTAGTTCAGAAGTTATGAGTTTTGTCCTGGACGCCCCTATACGGCGTCACACTGTGCGACGTCTTGAAAACGTTTACCTTTCGTGGCGTTTTTCAGCTTTGGGAATGATATGAAATCCGTGGGGGCTAATCTCAGTAGCCCCTTTATTGGTGAAAAACTGCTTTACGATGAATTCCCTTGTGCGCAGGTGTGTTGTCATGCAGCAAACGCCAGCTTCCCTGTTAGTTTATGAAAGCTGCTGTTCCTTTCACTATACAAACAGCTGAATGGAATCAGCTGTTCAGTGCACTTACGGATATGTGCAAGGTGTTGCCACATACACAAACTTACTTTGCGACATTAGAACTCGTACTCTAGCACCAGTCCGGGAACTTTATCGTCGGAGCATGTATGACTAGATAAATAAATTTATAGGAGGAACTGAAAATCTTCTGGAGGAGATTTAAAGCGTAGTCTCGTCATTGGCGGAGCCCCTTTCACCCTCAAAGAAATTAGGATTTAAGAGGTACACCCCCTTGATATTTTTTATGAGATTCCTGAATTTCTACTTTTATTATAGTTATTTAGAACAATCGATTTCTTAAACTCGTGACCACAGTATATTACAAAAAATACTTAAGGGATTATGCCTACCTGCAAGGTCTGAAAACACAAGTATTTTCAGGATTTTTTTTTAAACTTGAAGACTTTTTTAAATAAACCTTTATTTATTCTAAAGTGTACGTGTTAAACTACTTGTGGTAATTTTTGCGATGGAAAATATAAATAAATAAAAAAAATCCGGGCAGCGATTTTTTTTCAGTACCACCCACTCTAATTCTGGCCTGGTTCATCTGAACTAAAAAATTCGCGGGAATTTAGTTAGTATATTGGATTACCTTGTCCTTAATCGTTCATTACACCAAAATATTAATTTGCTACAAAATGGCGGCTTCTCATAACAAAAGTATCGATTTTCACCACAGAATCGCGCTCATGTTTCATCATTTTTCATTTGTAAAATAAAAACTACGCAACGGAAATGAAAAACCGGTCGAATGAAAATTTGATCGAATCTTTTATTTCCAATGAACCAGATAACTACGCAACGGAAATGAAAAAGCGGTCGAATGAAAATTTGGTCGAATTTTTTATTTCTAATGAACCAGGTCAAAGCTACAGTGGTCACCATAATAAAAAAAAAACGCTGTCGGGAGATCGCTTATAATTCCATTACTTATTTAGATATCGCACTGCAAAAAAATTACAAGAACTTTAAAATATATACTTTCGAATATACAACCATTTATTTAAAAATTTAAATATTACAAAAAATCTCGAAAATACTTGCATTTTCAGACCTTGCTAGTAGGCTTAACCAATTGACTTTAAATTTTTGGTTACGCCCAACCGAAATATCAAACTTCAGTATGCCCTGAAATTAACTCGATATATTAAAAACTTTCTCTTGTAATTTAATAAAAATTGAAAAACTAGTGAAAACCTATTTTCTTGTGAAATACCGTCAATTGTGTTATTTTCTGTTTCCACCAATTCATTGTAATAGTGACAATAGTTTCACTCATAGAAAATACAGATCTGAGTCAATGTTTATTTCTGATTACTGGGTTAATTAAGCGCTATCATGGTCGTTGATCATAATGTGACTATCGATACAGCATCGAAACATTACAATAATTCATGTATTATTGAAGAAAGGTACATGAAAAAAATCATACCAAGTCTTCATAAGTATACTAATCACCGCAATAAACTTCATATTAAATGTGACCTGAATTTTTCATGAAAAAAAATTCGAAAAATCACCCAACATATGACATTACTTCCTTAACCCTCGGATGGCGGGCACGGGGTCCATTTTGACCCATGCTAGTCTTTTCATACAATTCTCGGAATAAGCTTTTATAGTAGATTTCGATTTTGTAGTGTAAAATTCTCATTTTCTAAACGCTATGACTACGATAAATAATGAATGACAGTTGTTTCGCTTGTTGCCATTAATTACTGAATTTATTAAACGATTTTATTCAGCTTCGATCCTCTGTTTGGTTGTATGTTTGTATGTACAGTCGCATCGGAAATTAAGTTGACACTCTTTAAAATCGCATAACTTTTTTAAAATTGGTCCAAACGACTTGAGTTTTATTTTAGAAGCTAGCGGAATTAGTTTTCTAAGCGACGGAAATTCCTGAAATCAGCGATTTTCTACCTTATTCTGCGATTTTTAAGCGTTTATAGCTCAGAGCAACGTTAACCGATGTTGATGAATTTTTCAGCATGTATACAAATTCTTCAATGACCAAAGGGGTTTTTTGAATATTCATTACAGGCTCAGAAAAACATTTGAAGAAAAAAAACCGACCTTCACTATTTTCATCGCTATTCCGACCAGTTGCAATTTTTTTCAAAACGACGAAACACGCCACGTAGTAAACTAATCCTTCTACCTTCTCAAAAAACCTCAAGTCGGTTGGACCCTTTTTAAAAATGTTATGCGATTTTAAAGAGCGTCCACTTACTTTCCGATGCGACTGTATGATTCAAATCTGGCAACTCAAATTTAACCCACTTCCACTAATCCAATTGTCTTGAAACTTTGCAGGCGTGCGTAGTTTAGATGACAATAAAATTAACCCGAGGGGGTGAATAAATTACCCAGTCATCAATAAATATAATCCATAACCACAAATCCAAACGACTTGAAATCAGCCACTCGCGTTCTTTAGGAAAACAACAAAAAGCCACTGCATTCGGGGCCCTAGTCGCATGGCGAATTGAAATTACAAAAAGGATATTTGTAAAAAAGTCTGAGCTGCGAAATGTAAATCCATAAACTGTAAAAACTAAAAATATATAAAAATAGAATTTTACATTAAACGATTTTATTAAAAATGCACCAAAAACTAAAAAATAATTATTTTCTTGTACTACAATTTCGATGGTGTTTCTTTCACTTTAAATAAAATCGTGGAGCAGGACGTTTCATAACAGAATATGAATCAATTTAATACAGCATCAAGCGTTGAAATGAATTTGTTGCGAGATATCCTGCTCCACGATTTTATTTACAGTGAAAGAAAAACACTATCGAAATTGTAGTACAAGAAACGAATTATTTTTTAGTTTTTAGTGCATTTTTAATAAAATCGTTTAATAGAAATTTTTTTATATATATTTTTTTAAAGGTGTGGTGATAGCTACAAATAGTGGATGGTATATTGTAGCCATAAGCGTAGAAAACAGTTATATCCAGAAGAATCCCGCACATTGCATGCAACACCAACTTTGCAGCCACACAAGGTCACGCTACGTGTCTGGCATCATGTGAGAGAAGGCGCACGCTTTGAGTGCTACTAAAAGCCAACAGAACGATCGTTTCAGAAGTCCATTGTGAACAATTGGACGGACTGAAATCGGCATAAAAATCGAAACAATCAGGTGTGTTCAATAGAAAAGGATTCAAAAGAATCCTCTTTCGTCAGGATAACGCAAGATCATGCATGGTGATACCAACAACGTTGCTGGAACTCGAGGAGGTGCAGTACAAATAGACGATTTGGTCGTCAGCTTTTCAGAAGTCTGCAAATATCGAGCCAGCGGGAGAGAAGAAATAACACTAACAACGGGAAAAATCACGATTCGGGGATTATTGGAAAGTGACGAATGCATAAATGATCAATGTTGGTAAATATCTACATAAATTCTTCTGCTCCATTTTCATTTAACAAATCTGAAGGTAGGTATATAACAGAAATATGTGGACATCATGGGACCCCGCCAGAGTTGGGCAAAATGTAATCTAATTACAAATTACCATTAAACTGTAATTGTGCAATTAATTACACATTATTTTCTGTAATTGTTAATTTAGGTAGTTGACCATTTGGTTTTGTCAACTATCTAAATGAACGATTACTGAAAATAATGTGTAATCAATTACACAATTACAGTTTAATCGTAATTTGTAATTAGATTACATTTTGGCCAACTCTGGACCCCGCACAGTGGTCGGAATGGAAAAAACCTCATAACTTCAGCATTACCTACCCGATATTTTTGATTAATTTTTTTGTTATATTACCTACTTCTTAAACGTCGAACTTACTATACTATTAAACAAAGAATTTAATATGATCTTTTTACACATAATATTACTGATGATTACATTGTGTAGAACAGTTATGTTTATTTAAAAGTATTTACAAAACCTATAGGTACATATGAAACTATTTTATTAATGACTGTGCTTGTTCGTTAGGTGGAAGTGACTTACAAGGGATGTTCGGTTACCCGAACACTTCGATTTTTTTTAAACTGTGCGGGTTTATAGAGGACCTCAGTAGAAGTATCAGAAAGCATTCAACTTTTATCTAAAACATTTTTCGATATTTTCAAAAACGAATGCGAGATAGAGTAAACGCACCAATAAATGAACACTTAAGGCTAATGAATGAACACTTTTATATAATTATGTTTGCAGCGCGATTGATTCCACGTGCTGCAAAAATTTTTTGGATATGAAGCAAGAAATTAAAAGAAGTCTCTAATTAATTACTTGCTTATTTTAATAATTTATTTTACTCAGTTTAATATAAAATGTCCATTCACTGGTACGTGTTCATTTACTGGTACATCTACCCTACTCCAAATACTGATAAAAGTTATAGAAAAAATGCTCCCAATACCAAAGCCGCAGGTTTCCGCAGCTGAAACCTGTTTGATTATGTACTCAAAGGTATAATGCACCATTAGTATTAAATCTTACCGTGATGCTAGCTGTCGCGAAAAAATTATGTCTAATTAAACTTCAATTCTATTATTAAAAATACCTCTTTGTTCAACTTTGTATCCTACTGAAATTAATAAAAGTGGCATTGACGTAATTTGTGTAGTATATTTGTTCATTATGAACATAATCAAATTAGAAACTTGAGGTTTATTTAATTTGCAGGTACTTTAAATTTTACTTGAAACATGCAGGATGTTCTGTTCCCTAATTTCCATGTTATAATTTCCTTAAAAATTAATGGTATATACAGAAAATTCTTATTGGTTCTGGTGCTTCAACTATCCTAATATGGAATTGCATTGAACAAATTCTGTGTACTTAACATTTAAAAAATGTATTTTTTCCTCTGTTCGAACCACTGAGCCATGTGGAAGACAGTTCTATCTGTTGTTGCATGCTAATAGCCCCTATGATTCACATAAAACAACAATACACCCATTCAAAAAGAAATCATAGCTTACGACATTTCTCATTACATTCTGGCTGACGTCTCTTACCGCACAATCTACCTGAATCGAGCGCAACGCGGCCTTTGTCGTCGTGTGCTGACGACAATTTTCGTATTTTCAGACCACAAATAAGGAATATAATTTTTCAAAATTTTAAAAACCCCCTTCTAAAATCAAAGTTGTAAATAGTATTATTTATATTATTTTTATGTTGCAAAAATTACTTTCGGAACAAAACTGAAATTCAGTGACGAGGACCTATTCTTTCTGATTAAAACAGACCGGAAAAAAATCCGTATGTTTATCAATTTCGGAGATAAAAATTCATTTCTGAAGGCAATTTGGTATTTATTAAACAATTTCGATACTAGAAAAATGATGAGTGGATTACTATATTTGTGGTATGTATGGACAAAAGTGATCCAGTGGCGTATACCTACATCTATTTATTACACCTGTTACACGCACACAGATATATACAGTAGGGCGGAGCGATACTATATACGCGAAAATTTAAATTTGAATTTTCAGTTGGCCTGGGTGCGGGATAATTGTCTTTTGATTAACCAAACACAACTGTAAACAAATTTTTGGAAAAATATTCATGTTTGCAGGTTCCTTTTTCTCATAAAAATGTTAAAATTCACAATGCGAATCTTATTTTTGACATTTTGAAAATTTAAATTTGAATTTTCAGTTGGCCTGGATGCGGTATAATTGTCTTTTGATTAACCAAACATAACTGTAAACAAATTTTTGAAAAATATTCATGTTTGCAGGTTTTCCTTTTTCTCTTAAAAATGTAAAAATTCACAATGCGAATCTTATTTTTTACATTTTGAAAATTTAAATCTGAATTTTCAGTTGGCCTGGGTGCGGTATAATTGTCTTTTGAATAACCAAACACAACTGTATACAAATTTTTGAAAAATATTCATGTTTGCAGGTTTTCCTTTTTCTCTTAAAAATGTAAAAATTCACAATGCGAATCTTATTTTTTACATTTTGAAAATTTAAATCTGAATTTTCAGTTGGCCTGGGTGCGGGATAATTGTCTTTCGATTAACCAAACATAACTGTAAACAAATTTTTGAAAAATATTCATGTTTGCAGGTTTTCCTTTTTCTCTTAAAAATGTAAAAATTGGGATTCACATTGTGAATTTTTATATAAAAATTCAAATTTAAATTTTCGCCTATATAGGCTCGCTCCGCCCTAATATACAGTAAGTACCTATAGAAATGCCTATCGCATCGCGGATAGAAACAACGTAAAGGCGAAACAACGCATGTCGAGGGATCACTGTAACGTATTATTACAGCGAAAATTCTTGCGCGAGACCGACCCATCTTCTGCTCTACTAAAATGACGCAAATGGGTCAAGCAAGTTCAGCAGGCTGGCAGCTGCGGCGCGAGGTGTATATGTTAAGAAATCGCGACTCGTTTCGAGGACCCGTGTCATCACCGCGTGGGCCCCCTCTCAGATTGGAGGCTTGCGAAAGCCGCGAGCTGGTCGCGCATACAGGGAAATTGGCGAGTATGGCCCGCTCCGGAACTGACCTCCCTTACGCTCTCTGCGCCAACGCCGAAGAGAATGGATAAAAGCCGATGGAACAGGTTTTGCACTCGCTGCTGAGCCAATGAACCTCGTTTAATACACGGCGCAGCGGGCTACGGCGTTTCAGCGAAATTTCGCGCGAGACCTGAATGAAATCGCTGGTTTGCCATAAATGAAAGTGCTCACGACGCGAATCGTCGCGAGGAATACAGGAAGAAAACGGTATTGTGGTACATCCACTGTTCTGTGAAAGATCACGCAGGCCTACGATGAAAATAATTTCTTCAATAATTTAGTAATAATTTTTTAATATATTTTAGGGTGCTGAATATAAAAAACACAATAACAATTTCATGCAGGTAAATATTAGAAGTTAGTCGAAATCTCGACTAGACTATAAGTACTGGGGCACCAAGCCACATAAGTCAGTTGTGAGTTGAGTCAGTTTTTGCTACTAATTTAATTCAATGGCAACATTACAACATAAAAGCGTCAAAGCAATTTGTGAAAAAAGTGTAGGGTGACTTGGTGTAATATGCCACTTTTCAATAATTTCCTATTTAGCTAATTCAGAGATTACGATAATTAAGCGCTCATTATGTTCAGTTTAGTGCAACCGCGAACGCGACAATAATTAGTTGCTTTTATCTCCGTTTATTTACAACAAATCCAAGTTATAAGAATGGGTTCTAGGTATACTCTAACTAGAACGCGGATTATACATTCCAGTTAATAGTTGTGCAATTAATCAATAGATTATGATGGATTATACTAACAAATGAATTTTAAAGCTCTCAAGTATCCGCGAAAACCACATGCTTAGTGGAGAAATTTTCGAGACATTTTTATATGGCTTTGTGTGGCAAGATGTCACATGATTCGACTGACGTAGAAGATGACAACTTCTGTGCAATATGTGAACTCTATTATTACGATGAAGAAGGACTTAAATGTGACTGGATAAGAACTACACGTTGCAAGAAAATGGGCTCATGAAGACAGCATACTAGAGATTGATGACTGTTTACTTTCTAAGAAATAGTGTTTTTTTTTTAAATATTTTAACGCTTCGCAGATTCTGAATGTTTTTTATTACTACTATCTTACGTAATTTAAAATATTGTTGAATTTCATTAATTTTAAATCATTGGTTCGCAAGCCCGGGCGTGTGGCATGTTACCCACCACCTTGAGTAATATGCCACTTTTCAAGACTTCTGTATTTTTAATTTCATTATTAAACTATAACCGCCATATTAGGGTGGTCCTTATTTTTCAACTTTAAAATATATATTGTCTGACCCTCTTAAAATCTTCTACTTGACAAAAAAAAAAGTATCTCCGTATTTTTTATTTGTATATTTTGATATATAAAGGTCGCTCAAGGACTTTATATTTCGCATATAGGGGAGACCGGGGCAAAATCGGGACGTTAAGGAAAAAATCTCATAACTTTGACATTATTAAGTAAAAAACAAATTGCAATTGGGATTCATTAGAATAAACTCTTTTTTAAATAATAGTACATATCCAATTTGTTTAATAGAAGGAAAAATACAAAAAAATAATGATTTAAAATATGATCCGTTTTTACGATTTTACGATTTTACACCGTGGCTTAGGTAAAATCGGGTACCATGCTAGATACTGGCCCTAGCACTTATAACAACGAAACTCATCCAATTCTCCAGTTCCCCAACCAGTTAGAACAAGCTGTGAAGGAAAACAAAATTTTTTTTTAAATTTATACCAAAATAGTAATATTTCATTGCCGTTGAGCGACCTTTAATCCTTAATATATTTTAATAAAATTTTAGACGAAATTCTTTTAAACTATTTGGAAGCTTCTGAGAGGGTCAGAAGAAATTTTTAAAAAATTTAATTTTTTTCCATACATATAAGGACCACCCTACGCCATATACCTATAATTATTAGTCAATACACATAGTTGATCATACTTTCATATGGTTTTATTCTTTTCCCTATATCTACTTACTAGCTTTAGTACTCGGTTTCGCCTGAAATTTAGGTTCTGATTTTTAACCGACTTCAAAAAGGAGGAGGTTATAGATTCGACCCGTATGTATTTTTTTATATTTGTCCGCGCATAACACCACGTGGACCGATTTTGATAATCCTTTTATTTTCGAAAGAGGGCGATGCCCTGATGGTGTCATCCTGAACTGCATCAATATTGGCCCAATATTTTGCCAGTTCTGGTTAATAAAGACTATTGTCACCTAAAAAAGTAAAAAGCCAAAAAAATTTTTAAATTAAAACCGATTTTAAAGAACTAATTTTTTCCCTTTTTTAATCTGACCCTCAATTTTTTATGTCGGCGCCTCATAATTTGCACTGTGCAACTCTGGCGCCGACTTAAAAAAAATAAGGGTCACAGATTAAATAAAGAAAAAAAGTATTTTTTACTTTTTAGTGGATCCTTTTTTTAAGTCGATTTTTATTTTTTTATGTAATATTTTTTTATTAATTTTTTTGGTGAAAATAGTCACATTCATCTGGATTAGCTAGGCATAATTAGTTGGGACACATTTCATGACCCCAGAGTTTACCATTCGAAAGTTTTTAGGCGACAGACAAACACACAAACACTTTCTGCTTTATATATTAAGATACTGGCAAGGTATCACGTCTCAAAAATAACTGTGGCATATTACACCGCGCCCCCTACGTGACGTACATAGCAAACTTCGGGTTATTTTTGCATTTAGCAGTCCAAATTGCTATAAAACTAGTATAGATAGATTTTTAAAAATGTTTTTTGACCCTCAATGTTCCAGGCCTGTGTCATTATGACGGAAAAGTTTCACAAATTGCGGGCTAATTTTGAGAACCTATCAGAGTAAACTTTCCATCCTCGCCCGGTGAATAGCTGGTCAATTTGCCTCGCTGCACTCGTCAGTCGTCTGTTCTAGAACAGGTTCTTATTGAGCCGCAATTGCGAGAGAATTGGCGCGGAGCAGATGATTTTTCTGCAGCAGAATCTGACGAAGGTGGTAGGACTACTGATCTCAGAAACCATGCTATTTCTGGCCACAGATAAAAACACATTGCTCCTAAACATGCCAATATATTGCATAATGCATTTCACGCAACAGGCTTTGGCAGAAAACAGCAACGAAATAGACACAATTCGGGACTGTTTTCATCTTTACATTGATAATAATAGAATGCGTATATCGAGACACTGCTAAAATATCCGCCGCTCGAGGGTTAAACAGGAAGCACAGGTGAAATTTTGTATTATAATTGAGCAAAGTTACTCCCACAATATCCTGTGTACCATCGACGTCAGAATACTCCGCCCAATTCTCTACAGGGTGTCCCACGGTAGACTGGACAGCGGGATATCTCCTAACATATGGGCGATAAAAAATTTAAAAAATATGGAATTGCATGATTCGATGGGGCCAATTTATTAGCGCAGACGATTTTTTTTTTTATTATTATTTTAAAAGATACGATGGTTAAGTTCCGTTTTTTAAATGCAACTATTTTTTTTTGAAGAGGTGAGTTGATAGTGCGTTCCAAGACAAATTCAATAAGCATTAATGTATACACTTGATTTCCACTGGTTTTTTAGATATTGCGCTTGCAAATTTACTGATATTCACTGGAAGAAAACCCGCTGAAATAGCAAGGACCGGGGTCGGTCTTGCTGGCGCCACGGGGGGCCTTGCCTGTTGAAACAGATACCTACCTGCCAAAGGTCTACGCCAGGCCCAAAAGCTGGACAATACAATTCTTTTCTTCATCGTATCAAAGGGGAAGTGACGCCAATGGATTCCTTATGTTTTTCTGATATTAGTCGATAAATAAAAAACTATAAGATAATGTCAGAGTCGACGCTTAAAGTATTAGTAATTGGGTCCTTTACCCTAGTGGGACTAATGGGGCCAACCCTAGCAGCATTTAGTGTTGGCATTTTGATGGCCAACTTGGGGATACTGTGGGCCAACCAGAAATGCTACTAGGGAAGTGGAGTCCCTCTCGGAATTCCAACTAACACAAATTATGGGGAAGTGAAGGAAGATGGGAGAGTTGATCAGTGGTAGACAATTACAAAACCAGCTCCTTTCTAGGATGGATTCTTTAAAATTAACGTTACGATTAACTGTTATAGAATCGGAGTTCCCCGTTTCAGGTAAGCGCGCAGCCCGCTCCGCTATTACCGTCGGCTTACCACTCGCATCCCAGGTTACTGTAATCAAGCAACAAAATCAAGCTTTGAAAATTGTAAATTAATAGTTTTCAAGCCTTTATTGTACTGAGAAGACAGAAAGTGAAGTTGGAGAATAATTTAAATAAGTACAAAACTATAAGATAATGTCAGAGCCAACGCTTAAAGTGTCAGTAATTGGGTCCTTTACCCTATTGCCAGAAAAAATGCTCTTTCGACCACCGAAGTAAAGGTGTCCTGATTACAGTCAGTCCTTGGACAGTTAACTTAGGAATTTCCATACGCTGTTGGCAAATCAGTGGCGCGAAGCTCATATGTGTAACACTGTGCCGTAGACCCGAGGCGAACGATTAATAATCGTCGATGCTGATTGACGCCAAGAGGCATTAATAACATCGAGTGGCCGTCGAAGCAAATAGATTCTTTCCTAGATTGAATAATCCCCTGGAAAACGAGAGTCCTTACATCCTCGATTCTAAAGCAATCAGTTTGCACAAGTTCGCGTCGTTGTGTTGCTTTCCACGCGACGACTAATAATAAACTATGAAGATAAGACGAACGATATGATGATTCCTCGTTCCTTGAACCACTCTTCTCCGCCGTGTCTTTCCATTTTCAAAATTTTTAACCGACTTCAAAAAAAGGAGGAGGTTATAGGTTTGACCCTTATGTATATTTTTTTTAATGTTTGTCCCCTCATAACTCCTCAGCATATGGACCGATTATGATGATCTTTTTTTATTTGAAAGAGAGGGATGCCTTCAAAAATATAAAATGGGATGACTTCAAAATAATAAAAATGCACTAAAAAGTAAAAAATAATTTTTTCCCTTATTTAATCTACGACTCTCATATTTTTTAAGTCGACGCCAGATTTACACAGTGCAAATGATGAGGCGCTGGCTTAAAAAATATGAGAGTCGTAGACAAAATAAGGGAAAAATTATTTTTCACTTTTTAGTGCATTTTTATTATTTTGAAGTAGGTTTTAATTTTTTTTGTTTAATTTCTTTAACGCATCGGATTTCTCCTATGGAGAAATTGTACACACATGTTCATTGGCTCTTCGTTAATACACATACCTACATTTTTTAAGTAGATACACCAGAATCATTATGAAAACTTTAACCCTTCGTTGACACTCTGGGTGTGAGCCACCCATAAACTGATTTTGACGCTCTGTATCTTCTATATGCAAAATAAATACTTTTTTCCAAAGGCGACTCACAAACTATTTTTTTTTCTCAAAATATTATATCGGAACAACAACTCTGTTGATTTTTAGCTTCTAATATTGAAATTTTTGGAAGCTACAATTTTTTGAAGATTTTCTTCGTGTTTTCTTGACATATGGTAATCTAGAATTTTTTTGCAAAAGCTGTAATAAAATGTGAATAAAAAATCTATTGGAATGCATTCTAGAGACCTTGAAATTGTCCCGCGATTTTTTTCATAACTATTGGATTCTTTAGATGAGAATGGCAGTCGTTCAAAAATTGTTCTGGGAGTGAGCCACCCAGGTATGTCAAAGTTGATCGAAAAAGGAGGTGTGTCAACGAAGGTTTAATGCCGCTTTCTCGTAACTACATTGTTCACGTTTGCAGAGGTGATATCTCAAAAAATAATAAACCCATGGGTCTGGAATTTTACGAGATTGTAGAAAACATATCCCTCTATTGCATGAATTATAACTATAACAATTTCTATGATAGTTTTTGTTATTATAAAAGCCATTTTTTACGATTTCAACTGTAGAATCCCCCACCCTCTCAGGAATGGTCAATATTTCATGGTTATTTTAGTTTAAACCATAACTAGGCTCGTACTTAATAAAATTTTGTTTCGATTTTCGGCTCAGCTCACAGTAGGGACCCGCAATTATTTCCGCAAGCGGGGCGTACCTATTTCTTATAAAAATCTTTCTAATATGATATTTTTGAAAAACTATTGATTTTATGAACGTGAAACAATTATTGATGTGTATTATCAAATAGCCAATGAACAGGTATGTAAATTTTGAGAATCCACCCAGTAGTTTATTCTCTGCAAATTTCTGAGAATGCCAATGTTTTTCAGGCCTCCGAAGAAGAAATACCTCTGAAGGGTGTGCTTTTAGAATTTTTGTTTTAAGAATGTATAAAAGTTATTGTAATTGTAATTTTTTTATTCATTTAATCTGATCTGTGGCTATGATAATTAATTTTTTATGTGATAATAAATCATATATTACTTATAGGAGTTAATTCCGCATGCGTTATTCGCTGCAGAGATTTGCGATGTCCACTCCTGAGTTCTACCAGAAAGCAATAAACAAATTAGTCTCTTAAAATATATTAACAAATGCTGATTCTGGTGTGAAATGGCAGCTTTCTGAATGAAAAGGGCAATTTTCGGACATGAATGTGATCGCCCTTTTTATGCAAAAAAAAAACTGTGAGTAAAATAAAGATCGGTCTGGTCAAGAACTGCAGCTGGTGTGCTATATAGCCATGCAAAATTGGCAGTAAATTGGTTGAACAATATTTTAGTAATCCTGGGCACTGTTTTTGGGAACCTAGTTTCGAGAAAAATGTATTTGAGTTTCTCATCAACATATGGCAACACCTGAGTATGCTGCACTTCTAACGTCTGTATTTTTTATATTTCTGCGAGTTTCCGCCCCAAATTTGGGGAAAACATTCTTGACATAACAAACAATGAAAACACGTTCAAAACATCGATTTTTCTGACATAACTAGGCGTATGTCTCCCTTTCAAGGAAACCGTGTCGTTTCGAAAACAATGCCCTCTGCTATTAATACTTTTTTTATTACAATTTATTAATGTACCAGAAATACACCGTCCGAACAGTAAAATGAAATAAAAGCTGAAGTTATTTGCAGTTTAACTCGATCTGTACCAGAGGAAATTGTGCTGTGTTGTTAAAAAGAAACTGACTTGCAAAGTTAAAAATACATTCCATGATATCTCATTTACAAAGTGCAGTTGTAAATGGACTCCGAACTCAATGAATTATTCTAACATTTGAAGGAAATAGATGGGCAAACACCAGTTTATTAAATATTAGGAGTTCGAGTTGAAGTTCTGTGGCGGTGGGAACGTTATCGATTCCGATTATCGCAGATAATTCCCGTTTTATTTTTAAATGGTGGAGTTGATGACAAATCAACGATATCCATTTACGATTCTCAATAATTATATGCGTTATCGCTGAAATCCAAAACAAAAACCTAACAGACACCGTTATCAAGAGACACGGTAGTGTCCCGCGCCAAGTATATATAGGTATATATGCGCAGCGAACACAGAGTGTATCTATTACGGCACGACTCGCTATCAAGTACCCTGAGATTTCCGTATCTCAATAACGGCTGGTCCGATTACATTTTGAATGGTCTTAATGGATAGCTTGGGTTTGATTTACATAAGAAAAGTGTCTTCGTTTTGTTTCTACGTGCCCCATGAGCTGAGATAATTTCAATGCAAAGTTGGATTTTCCCGAATTTTATGTTCAGAAAATTAAGATCGTCATCGTCATCGTCCTACACCTGTAGACCAGGGGGGTAACAAAGGGTGAGGAAATGTCTCTCAGGCACGTCGTTCATTGGATGCGGGTTTCGGCCAATCGCGTAACAAATTATTGTAACGTGACAGCTATATAGATAGAGACAGTATAACCTACCAAGTGTCAAGTGTCAAGTAAAGTAAGTTGTCCAAATTTGAAATGTCACGAGTTTTTACACTAAATATGAGACTGAATTATTGTGTTAATTAACAAGATAAGTCGCCAAAATTGTTTAAATCGATTTCGTATGTAGACTTGGAAGTTGTCCGGAGAAGGTTCGACAGAGAATCTTCTTCTTTTGCATAAGTTTATGGAAATTTGTACCATGCATGTACAAAATAATATATATTGTAACAAATTGCATTGCATTTACATTGCCAGATATTTTTATACCAGCAATTTAGAGATTTTATGTAAAGCTTATTTAGAAATGAAGGAGACGTACAGGACTTAAAAAATATGATAGTCGTAGATTAAATAAGGGAAAAAATTATTTTTTACTTTTTATTTATCTTTCATTCTAATATTCCTGCCGGATCGCCAAGACGTAACTTGAAAATAACTTTAATATTTGCAAAATAAAAGTAAAAGAATTAAAATTGTTCGAAATGAAAGTTGAAAAAAAATATATGTGCCTTATGCAGAGGAAAACTCGGGGCCTCCCGTTCATGAATTGTACGCTCTTCGCACTCACCTATCGGATCTCGATAATAATCTATCAAACTTTAAGGCCGTTCGTGCACCGTCGCAACGCAACTGCAATTTGACTAAAAAACTATTGCATGCAACGTCGTGGGTGTAACTCAGGGAAATCAGTCAGATTTCTCTTTGAGAGATTTCAGATTAACGAAAAAAAATGTCGACTAGAAAGAAAACCCTTGCGAGTGATTGACGCAATTATTTTTTTATTAAACTGAAGTTGCATTGCAGCTGTGGACGAACGGCCTTAAAATCTTTAAATAGTACAGTTCAGTTGTTTAGAAAAAAAATCCGCATTGGCAGAAAATATTCTACAGAATGTCGCCACACGAGCTCTAAATAGATTCATCCCTTAAAATTGCATGATAATCTGCGGGGCTACGACTGCAGGGTCTCCTTGTAAGCCAGGTTCCCTCTAGCTTGCTCGCTGTTTATCTCTTTCCCTCTCGGCGACCAGGTGAGCCGACAGAGAACGAAAGAAATTCCTGGCCGCGCGACCTTGGTAGGTCGTTCGTATCCAAGTCGTTTACCTGGACCGATTTGCAAACGGTCAGGAGGCTGTATCCACGGTGCTTCAGCTGTGTAGAGGGCGCTGCTCGGCAAAGCGCGCAAAACGATCCAAGGGAAGTTGTAACGTTAGTGAATTTCAGATTGCGTCAGTAATTCGAAGAATAAAATCTAAAATTCTTTCTTTCGTTTCAAATTCACCTCGTCGTTATATTGCAATTAAAATTAACGTCGTGTTCGTTGATACAATTTGATTGCGACCCTTCCTTCCGCGACTGTTGTTTCAGTTCCCACAATATTCGCGACTCGTTTCGATTAAATGCAGAGCGCTGCAGGAATCCAAGCCGAACGGGTTAAAATTCAATACAATTTAACCTCCGCGAAACATTCCAGCGGAAATCAGCATTTTAATCGAATCAGCTGAATGGAAATCCAATTTCTGCTTCATTAGCGTTGATCGCGCGAGGAAATTTCGCGTTTACGAGATTCACGATGGAACTTGGTGGAAACGTTGATTTCCGTGCCCTTTGTACGAAATGCCGATCTAAATGGCTCTTTGTATCGACGCCATTCACTCAAATTCTTGTGACAACTTTAATAACCGTTTTTATAGTTGTTGTAATCGGCGAGCTTCCAGAGTGGGTGTGGTGGAGAGATTTCCTAATCGCCTCTTTTGTTTATTTATTTCGTTATTGGTGATCTTACTTCCGCTTTCTGTCTTCGCCCCGATATGGATGATTTTTTAACGAGCTTCTTTGTTCTGTTTCACTTCTTGTTAAACAGACCTAATAGTCCAGTGAAATTAGGATCTGTCTTCGGAATAAATTCCAGCAAGATAAATATTAGTATGGGCCTTTATTTTGTTGTCCCCATCGATCCGAGCGCCGCTTAAATATTTTGCAGAAGGTTGAAAAGAATAATAACAGTTTTTCGCGAATATCTCGTTATCTAGCAGTTTTCCGATAAAAAGAGTTATTATGAAATTTATAGCTTAGGAGATTCTCTACGAAAAAGGTGCTATGAGTTTTTTTCGTAGGAGTAACTGTTTTCATGTATGTCGGATTACTAAGTTTCAACCCCTGTACTTTTGACAAGGGAAGATCTCGAACCTGGAAATTCAAAAAATTATGAAACTCTGTAAATATGTAGGGGATGTCCTCCTGAGTACAGCGCAATTTTGTTTGCTGCCCAGAATCACTCCAAGAGGGTGCAATTGACTCCTGAAATTTGTTATTATGTATTATTACTTGCAAATTGTAGGAGATAGAAAAAAAAGTGTTCAGGAGAAAGTTATATTTTTTAATTAGGACTATCATTTGGTAAATTGTAGGGGTGAGTCGTGCCGTACCGACCGAAGCTAGTTTTCGCTTCTTCGACCAGATATTAGCACTTTATTTGTAACAAATGAAAATCACAATTCTCTATAACCTATTTCGGGGTCATATTGTTTACTCCATTGCTCTCGATGTTTTGAGGCATATTCAGTGGGTTAAAAGTTATTTTTTAAAGCTAATCTTTTGCTCTAGTCTATTAAGTTTACTAAAACGCCCTAGTTTTGCAATATTTTTTTGTACATAAGATATCACGATCTAAAATGTTTCCCCGTGTTTGTCGTACAGTACCGACCATCCAATTGGGAATTTGCATGATTCTAAAAAAAAATATATTTGGGAGCTCCTATATAAGTTGTATTGTAATTTTTTTTCATAATTTTTTATTGCATATTAAGCGAGAAAAAAATTATTAGAAATTGCAATATTTAAAATTACCGAAAACGATCCGGAAATTCCCGAGCGTAGCCGAAGAAGCCTGTGACGTCACATGGTAGTATTTTCACACTTTTAGCATTGAAAAATACATTTTTATTAGCCGGCTGTTTTGATATACGTATACATTACTATTAGACGGCTGTTTTGATATACGTATTTTTAGGCAACTCATAACACCAGTTTCACGACGCAATCATAAATACATAGCAGCCAGTTAAAACTACTACTATGTGACGTCACGAAGCTTTACGACCAATCAAAACCGTTTCTTCGCAATACGGAACGTTTCAAACATTACCAATTTTTAATTTCATTTTTTAATACTTAACGATTTATAATAAATAAAAATTTTATTGTACATTTATTGCTTATGGTGTATATTCAGATTATAAATAATAAATTATGCAATCCTTTTTAAATGCAAATTCCCTATTGTGGTGCAGTACCGACCAATAGACTGTCAACTAGTAGAGACCAAATTTTTCTTATTTTTAAGTTCAATCTGTTAGCAACACATATTAATTTATAAGATAGTCATTTAGCCTTCCTTCTACCTTGTCCCGCAGAAAAATAAAGTAAATAAGGATAGGTATGATAACCAAACAAACAGGAAGCTAGGATTCAATGAAGAAGTTATACAGTGTGTTATTTGCAAGCAGAATTGGGAATTAACTAAATAAAAAAATATTTAAATAAGGACCAAATAAAAGTTACTTTAACTTTAGATTATTCGACGAATAAAGTTAATTTTTTTATTCGATGAGAATTTATTCCACCGTCAAAGTTAACTTTTTTATTCGACGAGAATTTATTCGGTGAATAAAGTTAATTTTTTTATTCTTTATTCGAACCTTATTTAAATACAAATTTTGCCCATTTCTGTTTGCAAGGAATTATTTGACAAAAATTGGGTGCAGTGTACCGAATGTGAAGGTTGAGCACACGTCGAATGCACAGATCAGGAGAATACTGATTAAGTACCGTAAACTGGGGTGACTTTGCCCACTTTTTTACTCTAACTGAAAAATTACCATATGATTGAATTCGCTATTGCCTTTTTTCGTTTGACCTTGGAGAAATTATTGCTATCCATTACAAAACACCATAGGTATGTTCTAATTATTTCACAATAAAAAAAAATAAAGTCCTTCCGAAAAGTGGGCAATGTCACCCTGGCGCGGGCAAAGTCACCCCAGTTTACGATATTATACTTGCAATGTTTTTACAAATGAAATTTGAAAAGAATCTTGTATTGTACCAATTAAGTGCCTTTTTATTAACATTGTTAATCATTTAGACCTAAAAATCTACTAATTTAATAGTTGGTCGGTACTGGACGACAATTTTTGGTTTCCTAGAAATTACAACTTTTTTACTTTAGCGAATTATCAATTCTTACTATTAAATTTCACAAAAATAATTTCCCTCCTCTTATTAAGTTCCATGTGTACTACAAACACGTTTTTGAATTTCTGATTTTTATTGACTTTACCCCAAGATATAACAAAAAAACTTAGAGCGGTCGCTATTGCACGACTCTCCCCTAGTTCTTACAGTGATTACGGTTTGCGAGTTATAACACAAAATCTTAAAAAAAAACGGATTTTCAGGGGTGAATTTCACCCCCTTAGAGTGAATTTGGACAGCAAACAAAGTTGCGTTGTATTCAGGAGGACATCCCCTATGTATTTACACTGTTTCATAATCGTTTGAATTTTCGGGTTCGGAATCTTCCCTTGTGAGACAGACAGAACTCTGACCTCGCTTTTCTCGCGAAATATTAACTAGCTAGCCCGTCTTATGCGTTTAATACATTGCAGTTTTACCCACGGTATGCATCAACTAAGCAAAACTTCAGCCAAATCGGAGACTTGAACCTCGAGCTGCTCGTGCACTCCCCTCATCAGCTTAGTGGGCATTATCTACCTTATAAGTCTTGAGCCCTCTTTCATAACACTCCCCGCGTATATACATAACGTACATACACACGAAGCTTAAATATAGAATACTGGAAAACGATCCAGGAAAGAATCTACTACCCCCAGGCGCTTCGCGCCAGTATGAACAATTATCAAAAAATGATCTGGAGCGTGTTAATGTATCGGCAACGTGTAAACGACCGGTTACGCAAAATCCAATAGCATGCTGTTCGAATGCACGTAGGTGGGATTAAGCTGGGGATCTCCAATGCGCGGGTCGCCGCTCCGGCCAGTCGCACATTGGAGATCCCAGCTTTAGCTGACCGATGCTCCTCTTCCACCCTCTTTCAGAGCAAGCACACGTAACATGCTTCTTCCAAGTATTTCAATCGATAAAGTACTACGCCACAAAGTGTCTGACAAGGTGAGGGCATGAGGCTTGAGTCACCGTTTTGGTTGATATCTTGCACGTAGTTAGTGCACAGTATGTATGATAATCTATTAGAAAAGTTTGAAGAAAATCGAGTTCCAAGATTTGCTTTTTCCTATCCATCGATACATGCATCCGTACGCGAGGAATAACCCGTAGCTGAGCTGTAGTAGCAGCTCAAGTGGCAACGATTATAATGGATTTCTAACTCATACACAAAAAGACCAAATTGTTGGTAAACAAACACGTGCAGGGTAAACTGTACAAAGATTGGCACTCTAAGCGGAAATCCCAATTGGAATGTTTATATTTTTTGTGAAGGTTTTATATGGTCTTAATCTTTAGTTACTATCAATGATTATGGATTTGTCATTAAAATAAAACCTCTTGAATACCTATGATGTCTTTTATTTTAAAAATATTCAATGAAAAACAAATATAGGCATAAAAGTATTGGCACCCTAAAATTTGAGGTTATGTAGAGAAACATATGTAGTTAAAAACGAAGCTTAAAGTGTTTAAACAGTAGGGTGGTCCTTGTATGTATGGAAAAAAATTAAATTTTTTAAAAATTTCTTCTGACCCTCTCAGAAGCTTCCAAATAGTTTAAAAGAATTTCGTCTAAAATTTTATTAAAATATATTAAGGATTAAAGGTCGCTCAACGGCAATGAAATATTACTATTTTGGTATAAATTTAAAAAAAAATTTTGTTTTCCTTCACAGCTTGTTCTAACTGGTTGGGGAACTGGAGAATTGGATGAGTTTCGTTGTTATAAGTGCTAGGGCCAGTATCTAGCATGGTACCCGATTTTACCTAAGCCACGGTGTAAAATCGTAAAATCGTAAAAACGGATCATATTTTAAATCATTATTTTTTTGTATTTTTCCTTCTATTAAACAAATTGGATATGTACTATTATTTAAAAAAGAGTTTATTTTAAAGAATCCCAATTGCAATTTGTTTTTTACTTAATAATGTCAAAGTTATGAGATTTTTTCCTTAACGTCTCGATTTTGCCCCGGTCTCCCCTATATGCGAAATATAAAGTCCTTGAGCGACCTTTATATATCAAAATATACAAATAAAAAATACGGAGATACTTTTTTTTTGTCAAATAGAAGATTTTAAGAGGGTCAGACAATATATATTTTAAAGTTGAAAAATAAGGACCACCCTATTAAACAGACTAGTTAATTCACTATTAAATACCTACAACACTTAGTAAATCTGTATTTCAATCCATTACTTATAGTCGAATTAACGAAAGAAGGCTGCTGGGCGTCCCGTAGGCCGGTGCGCGTGGCTCGGGAAAGACCCAATGCTTGCTCTGTACTTCGTGCGACGTTGCCACGTTGTGTAGCCGATTGGATGTCTTTTTCTATCTTCAAGCGCAACTGTGTCTCTCTCTCACTCGCTCGATAAAACAGATTCCTCCATCTACAAGTCACTCCACGCCAAATCGATTACAGTTTTAAAGACTTTGATCAGAATGCAATATGTATTTTGTGAATCACGTGAAGTCATGGAAAGGTTTGAGTTATTGTTTAACAGGTTTTGAACTTGGTTACAAAATATAAGACTTTGAATTGTACAATTTCTGCCCATGTCCGTGAACAGATGCTATACTTACGAATTTCTATCTCGAAAACTATCAACAGCATTGCGCTAATTTTATTTTATTTTAATCGAGATGAATTAATCTTGCAGAATAAAGTTTCGAAATTGTAAAAGTATGTTTCATTTCATTTCCGACAGGAATTCGATCGATTAAACATGGCTTAAAGGTAATTCGTTCCTTGAAAGATGGTTTAGAAGTATTACTCTGGAATAACACCATTAAAATTAACGCCGCAATTATATAGTCGTTTCTGGCTCAGTTATTACGGGCAGCTGACCACACTTTCTAGATTAAAATGAAAAAGGAATGAATTCATTACGATAAACAGTTTCCGAGATCAAAATTCGCAAGAACACCTCGGTTTCATGAAAATAGGCAAAAATTGAACAAATTCAAAACCAGCAAAGCGATGACTGAAAATCCTTCCTATATAATATTTCAGTTTGAGCAAAATCCCTGACATCGAGTGCAAAAAGTGATCGATTTGCCGTGGAATGACGCTAAATAGAATAAGAATCCTATGAGCCTATATTCCTCGACTTGTCCGCCATTCATTCTGCATGGCGCGTGCCGCAATATAGCCAATAAGATTCGACACTCTGTCAAATCTCTATGGGAAGGACGTTGGGTTTGCCCTCTGGAAGAGGATAACAATACATATACACCCGACAAGGGCAACGATTACTCTAGGCCCACAGCTAAGTAGTCGAAAGTCATTGGCCAAGGCGTAGGGAGCCGCGTAGGGGAAGCACCAATCGCGAGCCTGGAGTAGCGGCAACGTCGCAAATTCTGGACCCGGTCCCAAGGTGCCTTCTTTCGTTAATTCAACTATAGTTATAAAGCGACAAAATGTACTTACCTACCCCTTATAAAAATTTTAAGAACACACCTAAAACTCAGTCCTCTGTCCCACTTTGCGGTGTTGCCAGATGTAATATGTGTAGCTCAACTACTGGGCTTTGTAGTGTTGAAGTGAAAGAAAAATAAGAAATTGGAAAGAAGTACTTTCTGAACTTGTATTTTTTAATATTTAGCTTTTTACTTTAGAGTACCAATGATTAGTGCAGTGCCAACATTAGTGCAGTTTACCCTACAGTCCCTACACCATTACGCCACGAAAGACCAAGACACCTTCCAAATCACACTATTAAACATCTCATAAATTACTAACCCCCTATAAGTACCCAAAACCGTACATCCTTAGCTTCATTATTTCAAGCCCTGTTAGTACACAAAAACCCGTTAAAAAGTGAGGGTCCCGCCTCGGAGGCTCCCCTCGTAAGACCGGAATATTACGATCCACGATTCCGTTTCACTAATCTCTCGAACAGAGATCTACTTGGCGCCCCGTTTACCTGCTGTATTAAACGTTCCGCTAAACGTTCCCGTTTCTTGAAACGGGCAGTGATCTCAAGGAACATCTCTCGGCACCAAATAACGCGATGCCTCTCGCGTGGGAACACTTCCGTCGCGTTTTTCGTTGACGCGGTCACAAAAGAAATACGGGTGACTCCAGTTCCCCCCTAACGACGACGATCGTGAGGAACGAGAGGGAAGGGAAGAGGAACGGTGTCTCTTGTCTCTTCCGCTGGCTGACACTAACGAGAATAGACCGCGGTCGCGTCACGCCAAAAATAGCCGGCGCAACGTAAATTTTCGTCGCGCTAGTGTCGTAAGTCCACACTGCTAAAGCGGGAAAGTGGGTGACTTACTGCCGCTCAGGGTCAAGAGTAGACGAAAGCGAAATATATATACACAGTAGAACTAGTGAATAGATTCGCTGCAGCTGTTTATGGTATTGCGATCCACGCGTCGGTTTGGTTTTCAAATAAGCCATTAGCGACGAACTAACCATTTGCACTGTCGGCAGCACGACCTTCAGGTACGTTGAAAATTAATTTTGAGTTATATATTGAGGTCACTGAACGTTGTGAAAGTGGGTGATTTATTGGATTAAGGGAAATTTCCGGTTTAAAAATCGATTTTCTTTTATTTCATTTTTCGAATGTTCAATCTTTTAGGAATAGGTGTTAAAAAGGATTTTTTGAAATTCGTAAAATTCTTTTTACACCTTCTTTATGATGAGTAACCTCTTAAATGAGCAGAAATTAGGACATTCACCTTACGTCAAGTGGCCTGAAGAGACTGTCGTTTAGATCAGTCCCAAAAGGTAGCGGGGGTAACTCGTGAACCTTTATGGAAGCGCTAGTAACGTTCTGTACGGGAGTCCTAACTGTACACTCGGCTAAAAAATACCCCTCCAACAGCTACGAATGCACAGTGGAAAGTAGTCCAACTTCACACAGTTCGTATACCAGTTTCACGAACACTTCTGCAACATTTCGTCAATCTCTACCATGCATGCTGTTTTTTAGTCGAGTGTACAGCGAGTTTAGACAGCTCCCGTGACGGGGGTATTAGCATTCTCCCCGCGAATCAGATCGAACGCTGCGTTCCAGGCCTGGCCCGACTGCAGTTCTAATTAAGGGACATGCCAACCGCCCAACCCGTTAATTAGTTTTCTGCTCGTCCTTGTTCTTTGCGTGTGAAATGGTGCTACTAGCATCAATTTGGAGAGGTAACGGTTTCGAAACGACAAACTGATTTTTCCATTTAACGCGACTGCTACTGTAGTGCAACATATAGGGTGAAAGAAAGTTCACGGTGCAACGGGATTCTACGCCTGAAAATAAGTCGAAATTACAGCATAAATCTTTCTCGTGGTAGGTTGCATTTTCAAAATCTTTTTTTTGAAAACTTGGTAGGTGCTTATTTTTAATTAAGAATTATCAGAATACAGTAGTAATAATAGTGTAGAGTCGAGAATGAAATGAATATGTAGGAGAAAGTGGGGTAAATCCGACTACATAAGCAAGAAATGCTATAAAATTTGAACAAGTTACAGATTTGCTTGTATTTTTATATTAATTGGTAGGTTGAAGCAGGGTTTGAAGCCGTTATTATAAAGATTTCTGTTCTTGAAAAAGTTATGAAGAACCTTTATTTTGAATAACTGTTATAAAGAACCTAAATGTCAGAATGTATCAGTTTAAGTTACGGTTCCTATATCGTGCTGTAACTTTTATTTTTTAGGTTCTATATAAGTTCCAAAGCGGTTATAGAACCGATTCTTGTAACGATTGTACAGAATTTTACAGTAAATGAAATCAGAACATATTACAACTATAGATTACTGGGTATAACCAAATTGTTTAAAAATTATTATAAATAAGTAAATATATATTACAATTCACGCGTTTTTGGTTTTACGAAATAAAAGTTGCCGGAATTACCCCGCTTTCCCCTACTGGTGCAGAAATAAGTCAAAACTTAGAGTAAATTCTCTTCGAATAAATCTACTTTATAGAAAATCAGATTTAACAATTCGCCCAGTGCGTACTTACCAGACTAAAAATCGATTATCTTGAAAAAATAAGACTCGCTCAAAAAAATTATTCCATAATTTCGATTTATTTTTCTACAAGAATTCATTTTATTCACAGTTGCATCATATGTACTTGCTACTACATTCTGCTAGTTCTTAATCAGAAACATGCATACCTTAGTAGCTTTCAAAGTCACTGTTCGCGAAAACAAATCCTCACACAAAAAGATTTACATACGACACAGTTTATACCGTAAACTGAATACTTTACCGTATCTACTACGACTAATCGAATGACTTTTTGCCAGGTACATACGTACTGCTTAAATGAGTTTTCAAAATCAATTTTTTTCGAAAAATGGCCCCATGAACAAAGAGTGACCCAAAAAATAAGGGCTTTTTAGCCTCTAGTTGGTCTCACGATTTTGTAACTGAATTTTGTGCCAAACGATACCTTATAATGAGATATCAATCACAACAAATTTTCATAATGGTTGCATTCAGGTGAATATTAGAATTTACTAGAAAGAGTGATTCAAGAAATCACCTGTTTTGGTCCCACGATTTTGGATCTGAATGTTCTGCCAAATGATACCTTCTGATGAGACATCAATCGCAACAAATTTTCAAATTCAGTTGGCAATTAGTTTCTCAGATATGGGAGGTCAAAGAAGTCAACACATACGCTTCGATGTACGAACTTCTATGTCAGTCCGATAATTTAAACAATTATTTCCAGGTGTTTGCTGACTGCTAACAACGAATTTGAACTTGGATTTTCAAAATTCACGAAAAAAAAAAATCATGAAATATAAATGTCTGTGTGGTGGGTGTTTTTTTAATACATCGTCCACCATGTTGAATCGGCCATTGTGAGTTTTGCTGACTGCTAACAACGAATTTTAACTTGAATTTTTAAAATTCACGAAAAAAATAGACATTAGTAAATATAAATGTCTGTGTAGTGGGTGCTTTTTTAATATATCGTCCACCATGTTGAATCGGCCATTGTGAATTTTGCTGACTGCTAACAATGAATTTGAACTTAGATTTTCAAAATTCACAATGGCCGATTCAACATGGTGGACAATATATTAAAAAAAGCACCCACTACACAGACATTTATATTTCTTGATTTTGATTTTTATTTTTTTCGTAATTTTGAAAGTCTAAGTTCAAATTTGTTGTTAGCAGTCAACAAAACCCCCGGAAATAATTGTTCAAATTATTAATTATGTATGGGCTGACGCGTTAACGAATTTTCACTTCTTTTACCTCCCATATCTCAGAAACTAATAATTGTCACCTCAACTTGAAAATTTCGTGTGATTGATGTCTCAACACAAGGTATCGTTTCGCATAAAATTCAGTTCCAAAATCGTGGGACCAAAAAGAGGCTATTTCTTGGCTCACTCTTTTATTCCACGTTTCCTACTTATTTTTTCCTGCAGAATGACTACCCTTTCAGTTACCCCTCCTCTTATGAAACACCTGGTATAAATAAAATATTATATTCTATCCTGATGTAGGATTGTAGTTACTAAATTTTCGTGAAACGGTAGGTAACTCGTTTCATCTGAAGCGGAAGCATCTTCAAATGACGAGTTACCTCGCCCTCCCCAGTGAACGGGGTAAGAAGAAGGAGGAGAAGACGAGCTGACCCGGAATGGCTGATGCTGGCGCATCAAAGCAGACGGAAGTGGTCGAGTATAATTTGCAAGGAAGCACCAAGTCGAATTGCATCGTAAAAGCGACTCGAATGCGCCATTACAGGTGCAGCGGTGGTATCGACTTTCGCGTCGAGGCAAAAGTAACGCGCATAATTTTCGCGAAGATTTTTACGTCAACCATTCAAATGGTCCCTTACTTTACGAAGTAAAATACACTACCCGATCTTTCAATTTTCTATTATTTTATTTCAGAATACAAACTTCGAATTAAATTATCCTTCAAAGTAATAGTGCTGCTTTAGAAGTATTTTGATGCTTTTTTAATTAAAAAGTACATCGAATGGCGAATTAAAAAATTGAGCTCCTATTTCAAGGAAATGTAGAAATGCACCTTGCAATTCTATGAGAATGCATAAGTCCAAAGTGGTGACATAAAAATATATATATAGAGCTTTAACAACTATTCAATTTTATGTTACACACTCCTCACATTAATTAAAGGATCAGCTCTAGGAACCGGAAAAATAGGGGCAAGTTCAGATGGTCGTAACTCCGACAAAAATAGTGATATCGAGATTTTGAAAATATGGTTTGAAAGCGTGGAATCCCTGTTTTCAGCTGCTGTTTTCGGATTTTAGCTACACCGCTTTTCGGCAAAGTTATAACGATTTAAAGAGCACTTGGTCAATTTTAAAAAAATTTCTTCAACTTGCGAAAGTTCCATGGGGAGTATGAAATTTTTTACACACAGCTGAAAACAGGGATTCCACGCTTTCAAACCATATTTTCAAAATATCGATATGACTATTTTTGCCAGAGTTATGACCATCTGAACTTGCCCCTATTTTTACGGTTCCTAGAGGTGATTCTTTAATTAATGTGAGGAGTGTATTTCTTCTTCG
Organism: Andrena haemorrhoa; assembly: GCA_910592295.1. Classification (NCBI taxonomy): domain Eukaryota; kingdom Metazoa; phylum Arthropoda; class Insecta; order Hymenoptera; family Andrenidae; genus Andrena; species Andrena haemorrhoa. The sequence continues at coordinate 21,318,255 of OU342943.1, forward strand.
TGTTTTAAACCTATTCCATACTCTGTTTCCTATATTGTACTTATACAGTAAATAGGGCTTTCTGTACAGCGTAGATCTGGGTATGGTGAAGTAGCAGTATTTGAAATATTATAGAAACATTAATTCGTCCTAGAAAATGCAATAATAAAATTAATCAAACAATAGTTCAATTACAATATTCCAATTCCTCAACGGCAATATTTCCAAATTGATGTTCAGTACCAAAGATTAGAATGCTCGTATTTAACTTTCACTCTTGATCCATGCAAAGACATTTATTAATATATATAGAAGCTCGATTTATTATATAATGGGATACTACTTCCCCATGATAGTAATTCATGATACTACACATACAAATTTTCATATTCAATCACTACACGTACATACTTAACCATTACATAATATAGTATTCCCTGCTAGATACATAATTCATTAAGCACTAAATTTCCCCATTTGTGATCTGATTACCGCAACGTGACGCGTCACAATAGGCCCCGTGAACCCGTTTCCAAGGGGCCCTTTCGTGCTATCGACTTTGAAATCGCAGCCAGCTTTCCTGTGTGAGAAGAAACTTTAATAATTCCGTGCATAAATTCCACTTCCGAGCGGGGCGGCACACTTTCCGCGCGAAGTTCCCTATCTGCCCGCCTGTTACAAAATACGCCCACGATTCGATAATATGCAAACCAGCAGTGTCGCAACGATAACGGCCTGGTTTATCGGCGTTTATTGATAGTAAATTAATAAAGTATAGAAAATAACACGCGACATTAATATTATACGAATACATACGGAGGAATATCCGGTGAATCAGTTTTCGTCGTTGCAAAAATAAAAGTAGGATGCAGTGATTTATTCGTGGCGCGGTGAGTTTCTTAACGTGGAGAAAAGAGGTTTGAAAAAATTCATAGAAATAAACTGATTGGTCAACGGTTTGGAAAATTGATGGTTTATATGTGTGTGCGTGCGTGCGTGCGTGTGTGTGTGGCTAGGTACATACAAAAGGCAAGACTATGTTTCATAGAAGAATCCATAAAATAAATGGTCATATTGTCGTTTAAAAGTAATTAAAAGAATATGGCATCATTCACCGACCTTGCTTATGCATTAGTCCTCATCAAATATGTTGTGTACATATAAGTAATACACTATAGTCGATGCAGTAGGATTCTACTTTTATTATTGCACAGCAGAGTATGTATAAATGTTAACTATCTCTTGGCATAATAAAAAGAAGTAGAATGTTAGAAATATACATATGTACAACGTACATACTAACATACGTTTAGACCGAAGGAATGAATGTTCGTTCACCTCCCCCACAATTTTAATAAAATTCAAGTTTAAATAATTGCAAAAAATATGGCTTAATTAATTTTTTAATAGTAAAATCTAATCAAATGAGCTTGGAATAGTAAAAAATAATAGATCAAGTTCCATTAAATTAATATTTAAAATAATAGAAGAAGTTCCATTAAATATTAATTTGTATCAGTGGCATTAGTTAAAAATGAGCTTGGAATATTAATTTAATGGAACTTCTTCTATTATTTTTTACTAACAGTAAACATTAATTTAATGGAACTTCTATTATTATTTTTTACTATTCCAAGCGGATTGTTAACTAATCGCACTGATACAAATGATTCTTTTTCCGTAATCCATTCTTGAATCTTTTAAAAATATAGTTACATACTCTATTGGTGAATGTTTTCTGAGAAATCACTAAGTAATTTCTATTCTTTAAAGTTTACAACTTTTAAGATCGCATAACTTTTTTATTGCTCCAAAAGGCATGAGTTTTTTTTGAGAAGCTAGAAAGATTAATTTGTGAAATCACGTGTTTTGGCGTTTTGAAAAAAATGCAATAGGTCGGAGTAGCAAAAAATAGTAAATGTCGTTTTTTAAACTTTTTTGTGAGCCTGTAATAATAATTCAAAAAACCAGTTTGTAGATTGAAGTAAGTTGTATACATGCCTAAAATTTCATAAAAATCGATTAACGTTGCGTTGAGCTATAAACGCTTAAATATCACAGAATAAGGTAAAAAATCGCGAAATTCCCGAAATCAGCTATTTTCGACCTTATTCTGCGATCTTTAAGCGTTTAAAAAACGACATTTACTATTTTTTTTGCTATTCCGACCAATTGCATTTTTTTCAAAACAACGAAACACGACACTAAGCAAAGTAATCCTTCTAGCTTCTAAAAAAATTCATGTCTTTTGGGCCAATTCTAAAAAAGTTATGCGATTTTAAAAGTGGTAAACTTTCTTTCGTCTGCCACTGTACATGTGTACTAGACGAGTTTTCAAATTTCATTTTCTCAAAAGGGAAGACTTTTATAAAAAAAATGTATTCTATATTATCGGCCTGGTTTCCTGTGTAAAATGCACACATTACGGAACACTCCATATATACCACATTTCATGAAGTAAACTAAGAGGGCAAGTGTGATGAATGATTTTAAATACAAACCATTACGTATCGGCGTTTCTATCACTTCGCTCGACTAGTGAAAATCCTCACGACCTCGGGTAAGATGAAAATAGGTCCCGTACTCGGTAACCAATATACTGTCACCGAACTATTACATAGATCACTATGAAACGGAGATGAGCAAAAAAATTATTTTAAATCAAAATTTGTGTACGAAATTTTTAATTAAAATAATTTGTTGCCCATCTCTGCTCCGAAAGTGGATGATTCTAGATAAACAAATAAGTAGGAAGCAGGTATAGAATAACATTTCTTCTACCGAGCCTTTTTTTCAGGAAACTAATGCAAAAAATTCGTCTGATACACGTATATCTGATTAGAAATTGTCAGACTGCAACAGTAAATATACAGTGCAAAAATAAGTCGAAATTGTGTAATACGTTTCCTCGAACGCGGGTTTGTTTTTCACAAAATCAAGTCTGAAAATCCGTCAAAAACTCGTGCACTTGACTATTTAACAAGAGAATTGAAATCGATCTTCTCGGCAACAATGATTAAATAAAGCAGAGCTATGGTGCTACTTCGACTTATTTTTTCACCATGATTCATTTCATTCACAATGGAACTATATCTATTGCTGCATTCTGCCAAATCTTAGACATACTTAACAAATATTCAATCTTATATTTTTCAAACAGAGCTCCAAATCAAGAAATGTGTTCCTGTATTTTCGATTTATATTTTCATATAGAATCTCACCCTTTCGAGTTGCACCATCAGTTTGTCGACACCCTATACATAGCTACGTATATACATAGTACAGTTCCTAAAACAGGGAGGCAAACTTTATTTTTCTTTTATCATTGAAATGAGTAGAATACACTCATAAAGTTTCACCCCTTATTTTAGGAACACCCTGTGTGTATATTTTCAATATATATCTATATCATCTACACATTTCCGCCAGGCAGCGCAACCTACGGGGCTTTCGGTGGTCGCTAAATTACGAAAGGCACATGCAACAACATTCTTCGCCCATAATTACGTCGGCGTATTACGGTTTGCTCTTACAACAGACCCATTATCTACATCTGCATGAAAGAATGGCGCGGGACACTCTTTCCCTTTTCTGCCCCCCTAACTACACAGGCACCTCGATCCCGCGGCTCTCGTGACGCGTTACGTCTTCGCTATCCCGCTAATTAATCCGATTCGAAATCCCCGCAACGCGTCAGGCGTGCATAAAGCACCGTAGTACCCGCGAGACGTGATGCTTCGTCGTAAGTCACGTACACGTAATACGGCAAGAACACTGGCATCGATCAGTCGGGTAAGTACGCGATTGGCCAATAAACTTGCAAAACATTCCAGGATAGGTAATCAGGACGTTCAAACGCGATGCAATGGAGAATTCCGCGGTAGGTATCGCGCGGGGACACGAAAATCCAGCACGTTTGCACGCATTGCCCGAACTGGAAGTGGTAGATCGACACGGTGCGGGTATTTACATCATCGGTACATGGAAAGCGACCGTAGAGATGCAGGCCACCAGCCTCGGTAAAAGTTGCGCGTACCTTCAGGGACGTCGGTGTGAAAAAGGCAACGCCGAGCATCCGTTGCTCCGAAAAATCTATCGTTACGTCTACCGCGGTCGAAGGTATCGCGGGCTCATAAATCGGATATCCATGGGGCAATTGCGAAACGCCCACGCAGAACAACACGCGCTCGACACCACCGATGGAGTGGTAAGGTTACGCCGTTGAACACTCAAAGTGGGCGAACGAAGGACGTTTCGTTTCGTTTTATGTTATCTTATTTCCTTCCCCCGAAGGAAGAAACGGAAACAAAGAGAGAGAGAAAGAGAAAGAGAGAGAGAGAGGGGGGGGGGAACTCACCTCCTCGAGGGATGTGATTGTCTGTCTGCATTGTGGCATTCGCGAAACGAAGGTGGACGTGGTGGGCGAATTGTAATCCTCCCTCGTCTCCTCGACGAACTCGCTGACGGCGATCAGGCCCGGCATTTTTTCCCTCTTTCCGCCTATATTGGCCTAAATGATAACGAGCCCCGCGGATATCTCGCCGATCTGGCCAGCCTCGGGTGCCGTCGCACTCACCTCACTCTGCCACCACTCACTTCACCGTTTCTCCCGTGCGCACCATGAATTCCGCGGGAGGGCTGTCACCTTCTGTCTCCTCCCAATGCCGTTTCCCGTGACGCACGGTAAACGTCGTCCCGGCGCGACCAACGGGCCCAGAGAGGAGGCGGCGGAAAGGGGGACAGGGGGGCACAAAGAGAGGAGGGAGAGGGAACGGGGTTGGAAAGAGGACAGAACCAGGGGGATAGACAGAGAGAGAGAGACGGAGACCGAGCACACGGTTTGTCTTCTCTGCCAGCGAGAGACACTTGCGCGACACGATTATTCTTCTAACATTTTCGACGCTCGGGGTATCCGGCACGGGCCGCGAGCAAACATACTTTGCTCCCTTTTTACCATCCTCGCGCGGCTCCCGATGCATACACACTTTCACGCGCGTACGCGGCTGCGTCCCCGCACGATCTTCTTTATATCTACTCGGCGCTCGGTCTTAAATCAACCTGATCAGTCGCGATACGCTTTCGTCCACGGTCGAAGTTCTACTGAGGCGGCGCTGTGTACGTTCCTACCTTCACCATTGAGTTTGCGAATGGGGAAGAAGGCGGTTCGTGGTGGGGAACCGAACGCTGCGCCGCCTCGCGGCGCGTTGACGTAACCCACCACTCGTTGAAGCCATTATATTCTTAATTCAAAAATTGGCTTTTTCATTTGCTCGGTGTGCGAAGACATTGCGCTAGATACGTGTATTTAATAAGTCACTGCTATGTACATGTTAGATTAACTGTTATTGTTGAGGTGAAGCGCACTAAATAATGGTAACTACATCATGCTTAAATGTAAATTGTTGTAACTATCAATTTAATGTCCAATTATAGTGGTTTATTATACTTAAATTTCATACGTTCTTATTTCTGATAGACCCGCGAGTTCTTTCGAAATATAATTTTTTTCTAAACTACCAGCATTTATTGCACATATGGAAATTCAAGTTTTCTTTCAAAGGAGCCGCAAAGAGACACGGTGCCGGGAACCGAACCCGAACCGCCCGCGTACCGATCAGCAGCCAGGGTTGCCAAATCTTCGGCATTCAGCCGGAGTCTCAGGTTTTGAAGTGTCTTCGGCCTCAGGCAGTCACAATAAAAATCTCCGGCAGAATAGAGAATATTAGCGAATTCGGCAGGCACGCACTGGCACTGCAATGGTGTAGCATGACATAAAAAATTAAAAAACTATTAAAATCTGTAACAAATTCTAATAAATATTCATAATACTTTTATTATTATTACTCCTTTATAAGAACTCATTATTATAATGAATTTTAGATGCTTGTTATTTTATTGGCCCTTTTTTCTCTCACTCCCCCTCCCCTGCAATCCTCTACGAAATTGAAATCTCCGGCAAAAGATCAGGTCTGATCTGGCAACCCTGTCAACAGCGTTTGCCACCACGGCAACGCGGACTTTCCACGGTGCCTGTTGGTGCCTGTCCTCCGAACTCCTCATAAGCGGACGCCACCTAGGTGCTAAATCAACTAAGGTCGCACAGTAGGCCGTTGCCTAAATGCAGAGTTGGGCATTATTCGACTAAATTGTTCTTCGACTAACCTTCGAATACAAATTTCGAATAAAATGAAGTTATTCGCGACTAACGAATAAATTTTTAGTCGACTAAGTATTTATTCGATGAACTCGAATAAAAATTTCGAATACAGTGAAGTTATTCGAGAATAACGAATACATTTTTAATCGACTTAATTTTGAGTCGACTAAATTTTTAGTCGTTATTCGATATTCGAAGGACCGCCACGACGACTAAGCGTCACGAAAAAGCCGCTTCGGCTTCAGTCCCATGGCTTGCCTCATGATATCCCCCTCGGCCCTGCTGGGGGCCGAGAGCCTCGGGGACCGGAGCGGCTCGGGTTCTGACCCCCGCTTATTCGTGTCGCTTAGTCGCTACGGCGGTCCTTCGAATATCGAATAACGACTAAAAATTTAGTCGAATAAAAATTAAGTCGATTAAAAATTTATTCGACTAAAAATGTATTCGTTATTCTCGAATAACTTCACTTTATTCGAAATTTGTATTCAAGTTCATCCGAATAAAAATTTATTCGACTAATGCCCAACTCTGCCTAAATGCCGATATTGCCTACTACACTTTTTATGGAAACGATATAAATGTAATTCAGTAATTAGAAATAATATGATATATACCGAAAGTAATATTTCAATTTTACTCAAGGCCTTGATTACTGTTAAGCGATTGTAAAGTGCACACGTCGTCGCGCACACGTTACGCGAAATTTCCGAAGTGGACAATCAGTGGTTTGGATATAAATGAAGCGAATAATGTATGAGTTTTTCATTTTTATTACAGAAACAGAAAAATTAGAGGACAAGTGTCTCTTGTAATTTAAGTTGTTTTTTGCTTTTTGCTTTAACCTGCGCCGCAATGCGATCTAAATCTCTACGACCTTGACTCGTGAGCTTGCGCCCACCCAGTGGAGCCTTTTCGATGAGTTTCAGCTGTTCCAAGCTCTGAAGAGCTTTGCGAGCCACACCACCCGCCGATCTGCAGAAGTGGCTGGGATGGGTACCGTTGCGTTTGCGCCCTCCGAAGATTTTTGTCACCGCGCCCACTCCAATTGGGCTACGGATGTAAATGTGACGGACTAAGGCAGCGCACCTAATGTAGTACCAGTCTGGATCGTATGGAGCGAGTTCCTTGAAACGTGCGGATTTCACGATGTCCACCCATTCTGGCACGCGCATTTTGCCTGTCCTAAAGTTTACAACAAATTAATACGGAACCCTCCACACGATTCTTATAGAAAGTAAAAGCAAATTTTTACGACACATTTATTGGAAATCGTCGTGTGTGGATTTTGAGGTTAGGCGCACATAGAATAAGAAACAGTAACTCACTTTTTCAAGAACGCGGCAAAAGCCTTCACGAACTTGTGTTGGTCAACGTCTTTCAGCGTTACGGAAGGCATCTGAGACAAATATTAAACATAAAAATCGTCAATAAACACAAATGTTGCACGCTGCACGACGCACGTGTATTACTGTAACAACACTACTTCGATACTCTGCTAAAATATATCACGTATTCGAAAAATATATATATAAATAATGCGTGAGTCTGTCCACTGCTGTGTGTTACGGTTTATGCTACTTTTTTCACATTAATATCGCAAATTTTACAGAATCTGCTAAAAGTACACACCTTCGCACGAAAGCTACCCGGAAAGAGAGCAGCTAAGATGGCGTGGATCTATCAAAACTACAAGATGGCCGCGCCACAGGAAATGGTCACGGAATTTTAGATACCTAGAAAGATGTCTCCATGATCGAATGAATTTTTTATTGACATATATACAAATTTCTTACCAGGTATTTTTATGATTTGACCAATTAAATACCATTACAGCTGTAGTATGAAATCTATATTTTACTTAAATTAACCTTTTGGTTATGCACAGAAATGCTTCGTTACATTTACGATCGAACCTTTTGCTGTATGTTAACAAATAAGATAATTGGTATTCAGGGTCGGCGCGGAGGCGGGTTTAGAGCGTATTCCGACAGCCGACTCCGCGCTTTAAAACGAAAAGCTCATCGTAAATTTTGCGCGGCCCTGTGGGTAGATATTTATTATTATTTTATTTTTTACTTTAATTTATCGTTTTTTCCTGTGTTTAAACAGGATGGCGTTTCAAGCTTATTCGCTTATATTGCCCAACGAAGTATAGACCCATATTTAATTATTATGATATTTATATATATATAAATCCGGTTTTTGTTCCTCGCAAAAGTTTACGTCGGCCCTGCTGATATCTGTAATAATATAGATATGATAAGGTATAAGATGATGGTTTTGACTTTGTCAAACATCAGTGCTGCCGATTGGAAGCTGTCGGTAAGGACACACATTCTCCACAGTATACAAAGTACGAGTGTATGGTTAACATGAGTACTTTGTTGAAAGATTTGTGCCAGAGATATATGACATCATCGTTTGCTAAACGTGGTTCGATCACCGGCAAGAGTTATACAACAATGACAGCGTTAACAGAACCGATTCCTTTCTCAAAAGATTTTCTCTTCCGTCAAGTAAGTCGATAAGTGCGCAGAATCGCATACCCGCATACTTAACTGTACTTTCATGCACGCTCCATCCGCACACTTCATTGCCGCGCATGCAGCGACATCTAGCTGCTGAAGCTGTATTATACGATTCAAATAATCAATTTCGATCAATCTTTTGTTTCATGAATCTTGCACACTTGTACAGCATAGTTTCATTTAGATTATTCGTTGCTATAACTGATTTATATTATATATTGCTTCAATTATTTTATAAATTAAATAAAAATTATTTACAGCTACAGTAGATAGCTAGTAATACTGCATCCGGTAATATTCATTTTTCTGAGGCAATGTTACGTCGAATAGGAGTTCTAGATTCATGTTGTCTTCGAAGTAGTGAATATTCTCGTGAAAATGTATATATGAATAAAATTGTAGGTTTTTATGTTAATTTACAAATTATGCTCGATGATTTAACTCGATAATGCATTTCCTACAGGGGAAGATAAAAAATTCTAATTTTAAATTAAAATAGTTTGATATAATTGAAAATTTCGTTGAGTATGATTGTATATATAACAATAAATGAAAAAAATGATGAAACTTTTGGGAAATTTCGAACATAATTGGTAGTATGTGTTTTCTTAAGCGTAACCATTCATGCTTTTTTCGTATTCGCTAGCATGGACTGACCTTCAGTGACTAGAATTATGAACTAAGTAGAATCATGTATCCATGTTTCGTTTCCTGTTTCCGTTTGTAAGAGAATTTTAGAACTATAATGTAGCTTCTGACACCTTATTACCTTCGCGACCATGAAAACAAATTTTCTCGAAACGAGTACGTCCAAAAACGTCACTTTTATCTAATAACATATTTTTCATACCATTAATATTTGCGAAAATATTCTCGTATTCAGGGTGGTGTACGAAAAATAGGGTCACTTAAATAATTCTTTTAATTTTGTAAATATGAAGAAGTGATAATAACAGATGTTTGGAGGGTCCAAATATGACGTATAAAGAACTTTTTCTCGAAGCCATTTTTATCTAAGCTTTTAAAGTTGGTTCTTGTATAAAATAAAAATCGAATTAGGATTAGTTCATGGTCGTTTGAGAGATACATTTTTCTTATAAATTTATATCGTAAAACAATTGAAATTATATTTAGAATAATTTTGAACATCCTCAGAATTAGAAGAGTTATTTAGGCCCTCAATTTCCGGCGGGGTGCCTTGTTTATCATATCTTCTATGTATTGAGTTTTTTTAAAATAACTTTTAATTGAAATCCTTAGATGTTTGATCCCGTCTCCAGTACATACACTTATCTGTTGGCTGACATTGGCGATAAGACATCGATCTTAATTGATCCCGTCATTGAATGGGCAGAACGCGATAAAAATGTTATTCAGGAACTGGGATTAACGTTGAAATACGCTAGTAAGTCAAAAATACTTTTGCATCGACCAAAGTTTTCTCCAGTTTTTCGGACTTTATTCGAAAACCGTTTGTCGCACGAGAAAAAGTAATACAACATAAAAGATGCCCCTTGTCTGGATCTACAACTTTTGTTTCACATATTTTTTTATGTAATCAATAACTTAGAGGATATTATATAAAATCGACTTTGTGAGTTGTTAAATAATTATATAAATGTTGAAGAGCCCAGGGGCACCTTTTCCCGTTATTCGATTCGGCTCAAACTTTACACAAATTGTTTTTTTTTATTATTTGGAATTATTCTGGGGGTGCCACGAAGAAAATTCAAAAGTCGAAAATAAAAGCCACCCTAATGAGTATCTTAGTGACTGGAAAATCCCCTCGGAGGGGTGAGCTAATTTTGTATTCTATATGTCTGTTCTCTATTATTATTCTATTAACTTTAATGCATTAATAAAAAATTACTTTTTTCCGTAAACTTCATTTTCGATAGATTTTTCTATTTTTTAAGGCAGCCGCTGTAGGTTTAAGTAGTAGTAAAAACAATATTCAACGAAATTGATTAAAGTTCATTTTTCAATGGGTTATAACCTAGTACCATGATAATGTTTGGGTCTTTTAAAAATAATAGGATTTATAATATTTTTAATATTTTAATTTTCAATTAGTATGGGCCTCTGAATTGCACCAATGATCAACGATGAAACGTATCAGATCAAGATTTATTTAAACGTACGCTTTGATTAAACTTCAAGGTTAGAAGATCTTATATACAAATAAATTTGATATTAAAGACCAATTCTGTCCAGAGGAACCATCCTATTTTTGGTTCTATCATGATTTGTGCTGCGTGTTGATTATACATAAAGCGCATTCAAGCAGGGGCGGATTTGTATGGAGGCTTGAGACAACTTTAACCTTCACTCTGTGCACAGGAGTGCAAACACACCCGAAGCAATCAAAAACGTAAATTAAAGTTTGGCGAATGGAAACTTTCCAAAGTATTCGTAAGAATGTTATCTGTGATATGTTTCACACACAATTTGATAAAAAAACAAACTTATTTTTCTTTATTTATACACAACTTTTTAATTCTTGTATTTTAAATTAAATGTGTTAATTCTTTTTACACCCATTTTTTTAAAATTAATAAAATTTCACAAATGCTTATCCAGCCACAGTTTTTTTTTTGTACATTTTGCACTGGAAATGCGTGGGGTGTAATAATTACACCCCTGTACGCTGTTAACGTTAAACTATTTGCACATAGACTGCAGGTTAAAATCAATTCACTGTTTTTCCTGTAGTAAATTGGCAACAACTGATATGTAGTTGTCATATTGAATTAATTTTAAACCCGTCTCAGCTCTTTCAAATTAAATGTCTTTTAAATATTTCACGGCAAGGGCGGCAGACACTTGTTAGCCTAGGGGCGCCAAACCTCCAAATCCGCCCTTGCATTCAAAATAAATTACTCGACTCATTTATTTCCGCTGCAACGAACGAATAATTATATGAACATTCAATTGCTTGAATCTAATTATAATTGCTGTATACAAATCAGTGCCGTCTTAACGTGGAGGTGCAAGAGGCAGCCGCCTCAGGGCCCCGGAGCTTAGGGGGCGCCTGAAAAATTGAAAAATTACAAAAAATAGGATTGTAAAAGCTAGAAAAAAATTGAATATGGGCCAACTGTGACGGAAAGAAAATACCCCAAAATTTAGATTTTAAAATGAGGCCCTTTTTCGTGGAATGGACCCGACATGTAATCTTATTTATTTAATTGTTTTAATAGTTATTCACTTCGCGTGTTAGCGCTGTATTCTTTATTTTATTTAATGTAGAATAAGTTAGAGGGCCACATATAGATTTCGTCTCAGGGCCCCAAAATCGATAAGATGGCACTGATACAAATATAGCAGATGTAAGTGATTTTGTAGTGGGTCAAAAACGTTTGCGGCAGTTGAAATTTCTTAAGGGGGAACCCCACCCTGTAACCACTAACAAAAAACAAAGTTGGGGATTTTTTGTTTGTATGTATAAAAATATAGGGCTTGGATTTTTTATATAGTTTCAAAGCAATCTTTATTTTTCTAGAAATTTTTTTTAATGAAAAATAGTATAAAATGGCAGTCAACAAAATTGCTTCCCGGAACACTGCGAACAAACTGCCCCACACAAACTACAAAAGAAATGTATAAACAAAAATATATTATTTTTGATCTAGCGTAGGATTTTCGCAAAATTCAATTTATTTTGGAAACTATAGCAGTTTCAAGAATTGACTTTAATTTTTTACATACAAATTTGCACTGAAATGCTTGCAAAAAATCGAATAATTGAAATATTCAAAAATTCCTACGCTAGGTCATAGATAATATATTCTTGTTTATTTATCTTTTTTGTACTTCCTTCTCAGTTGATCCTGTCATTCCCGGCAGTGTGGGCCATTTTTTTTGCAGTGCTCCGGGAAGCCTATTGTACAATTTTTATAAAAAAAAAATTTCTAGCAAAATAAAGATTGCTTTAAAACAATATATAAAAAATCCAAGCCCTATATTTTTATTTATACGATCAAAAAATCCCTAACTTGGTCTTTTGTTAGTGGCTTCAGGGTGGGGTCCCCCCTTAACCCTAGTGAGCCTATCGAACATGAATACGCTAATTAACAAATTCGATAATTCAGTACAGTACGAGTGTTATTAACGGGGCCGAACGTTTAATCGTCGAAATTGCCACTCTGAGTATAATTCCGCATGAGTCGAAGCATAAAAGTGGCCCTTTGGTTTCCAATTTACTTGCAAGAAAAACTTTCGCAGCAATAATGTAATTCAGCAAATGTATAATATGAATGAGACTCGAAGGGAAACTCGTATTTTCGTTATTACTTTTATCATCTGGCGTGGTGCGCTTTCATCATTTCGCGTTTCCAAAGCGCCCGAGTTTAGCGGAAAACGTAATTAGTAAACTGGCGCTCTCCGTTTACGTTCGCCACTGGCCCTCGACGAAATTAATGAAAATATTTAGAAGCGTTGAATGAGAGGCAAATAGGTACCATCGGCCCTTCCTAAAAATGTTCATTTTTCAAACGCAGGTATCTCGTTAATGGTACAGCTATGAAATACGTTGGTTCACGTATATTGGAGTTTTCCTGATAATCATTTTATTTTTTAGGCAACGCGATATAAAATATAAATACAAATATCAGGAATACAGAAATAGTTATATAAAGAAACGATTTTTTAAAAATCTATCTGTGTCATATAGTAGATACTTTTTCGTTGCTGAATTGCAGAATTTCTTAATACTTCGAATATTTCAATTAAACACATTCTTCAATGTCAGCAATCGTAAATTCTTCGACACAGATAAATGTTCAGTTTCAAACCAGTCAAGTGGATAATACAACGATGAGACTCGTTGGTCCACGTGACGACCAGTGAACTAACAGGGCCAAACGCCTTTTGCAGTAAACACGCATATGCACGCTGATCATATCACCGGAACAGGAAGGTTGAAGTCATTGTTACCTGGTTGCCAGTCGATGATATCACGTACCAGTGGGGCTATGGCTGATATACACTTGAATCCTAATGATCAAGTAAGGTTTGGCAGACACCACTTACGAGTACTTCCTACTCCTGGTCATACCGAAGGTCAGACATTCATTTATCAAAAATACTCTTGACAGTAGTTAAGAATACTAATCAAGGTGCGGCCCTACAACTATACTAACAAGAATATTAATACGTAAATTGTCAGGGGGTCACAGATGAAATGGGTTACGAATTTACAATTTTATTTCTCTGTGCAATGTCCAGAATAAATAAACCGTTGGGTTTGCAATCATCTGAACAATATTATCATGACGACTGATGTAGAATGTTAAGTGCATCATTGAACTATGAAATATTCGTGTTATGGATATATTTGAATAAATGTGGCTAAAGGAAAAAAATGGTATGTTAAACGATTTTATTAAAAATGTAGTAGAAACTAAATTAAAATGCACTAAAAACTAAAAAATAATTATTTTCTTGGACTTCAATTTTGATGATGTTAATATCACTTTAAATAAAATTGTGGTGCACGATATTTCAAAACCGGATATGAATCACGTTAATATACTTCAACTTCTGGTTGCACATTGTGCCTCACGATTTTATTTAAAGTGATATTAACACTATCAACATTGAAGTACCAAAAAAGAATAATTTTTTAGTTTTTAGTGCATTTTAATTTAGTTTCTACTACATTTTTAATAAATTCGTTTAACATAAAATTTTTTTTATACTATTTTTATTTTCTAGTTTTTAGTGTTTGTGGATTTACATTTCACAGCTCAGACTTCTTTACAAATATCATTTATTGCTGTATACAGTTTAACAGTTTGCTTAAACGTTGTAGTGCTACAGTCACTAAAAAATAATTCTTTTCTTGTACTACAATATCGATGGTGATATACTACGAACGCCTGCAAAGTTTTAGTTTTACTATTCGTACACACGTGACGTATCATTTCTCGAAAAATTGTGTATTTTCGGTAATCGCGATGCGACTACCCGTACAGCACACTTCGTTGCAGGAGTATTGCTGGAACGTCGCTGCAATATTGCGTTATTGCAGGTTGCATTGCAATATTGCAGGAACAATGTTACAATATTGCCGTGCAATATTTGAGTGGCAATGTTCTTGCAATATTGCAGGAATATTGCGCACACGTTGCCACTGCAATGTTCCAGTGACAACGATCGTACAATATTTCTGCAATATTGCGCGCACATCGACGTGCAATGTTCCAGTGGAAACAAATTAAAACAAATCTTTTTAATTTTTTTGTATAATATCAGAGGAACTTAATAAATTCCAAAAAGATTTATTTATTTCATTACAACGTGATGCGGACACTATTCCGTGCGGCCGATGCCGCAAGTGAGAAAACCCAAGAGCGAGCGAGAGGGACCGAAACAGTTGACACGAAGTTGCCGTCGACTCTTTCGCTCCCTCGCAGAGCAGGATTTATCTTTCAGGGGCCGTAGGCTGAATATTTGGTGGGCCCTCGGTTAATGTAAACAAAAATAAAATGACGCTGATTTAATTTTTGTTACCATAATACTCGTATAATCTAAATAAGAATTTAATTTCAAAATTAATATTGAATATCAAAACTAAACATAACATTAACATAAATAAACATTAAAGATACAAGTTAATAAAGATAATATAAAAAAATGTTAATTTTTCGAAGAAAATATTTAGAATGAGGGGCCCCCAGCTAAACGGGGTCCTAGGCTTCAGCCTTCTTAGCCTAACGGTAAATCCAGCACTGTTCCCCCGCGCTCGTACTCGTGTCCTCTCACTCTCGACCAAAGGATTCCATTTTGTAGAAAAAAATACGATTTTTCCGGCGAGAGTTGTACAATAACAGGCTTCATATTAAATGTTCTGTTTATTTCATTATCTTTCTAAAAAAAAATGACGAAAATGACTGCAATTTTGCTCCGTCCAAGGTGGCCCAACCCCTTAATAGAGGTCTGTGCGCAAACAACAGACCATTTACTCAGATCTCAATTTTTTCTTGGTAGGTATATTTTGTATCCATTTTTTCTTTAACTTTTCATCTAGAGGTATACAAAAACGATGGTATATTTTGCATCAGAAGTTGCATAATTGCTATTGCATTTGGGTGCGCAACACTTGTCTGGCATCTGTAAAGAAATACAAAAAAAAAACACTCTCCACACGTCGTACTGATTCATTACAGTTTCACATTTATTAATACAAATACAAAGAAGTTGTCTACTGAAATGAAGGTTCTGCTCGTGTTATATTCACCGTATTGTTCTATTTTTGCAATTCCAAAACTTTACGCTAATATATTATTTATAACATTTATAGATCAGGCACATAAATTACATTTATAAATAATTACAGTAAATCCACATTATATCCACATACATATCCCAATAATACCACATAATGCGAACGGCTTCAAAAAAAATTTCTTATTACTGGTGACAGCGTTGCCAAATTAGAGATGGCCGTTACAATGCAACTCAACTAAAATATGGAAATGGCTGTATTTTTAAGTATAGGTTCCTTGCCCCTTTGTTTCTAAAGGTGCGATCCCGCGGCGCGAAACTCACCGAGCCACGCGCCGTGGGATCACACCTTAAGAATTACAGTTTTGGCTCTTTATGAGTGCGACGCGCGGGGAATAAGCCATATACATACATACGTATCTTTAACGAAACGGTATGCTATTCGGCTCGCTTTTCATCTTTGCCGTCTTCTCTTAGTAATATGATGCCGCTGCTATCTCGAAAGAAATTTAGAGCTTGTCGCTATCGCGTACCCTCTCGCTCATTCGTATTGTCAGTCTCCCGCATTTGATGCGGCGACTACAAAAGAAGTAACAGGGATAGAAATGTATCCTTAACAAAGCAGAGGACTCGTACTCATAACGAGACAACACTGTAGCAACCGCAATTTCCAAAATTTCCTCAATGCGGCATTGTCAATATTGTTAATATATTTTTTTTAATTCTAAATAAGTACTAAATAAAGATAACGATAAGATGGTTATCTTGGATACACTGAGCGATAAGAAAAAGAATAGCTTACAAGGAAAGTTGACTCTTGATGAACTGTTGAATGGCCAAAAGATCCCCTGATCTCAACCAGAAATGGGCAAAAAATTAATTGAAATAAAAAGTTCGCACACAAATTTTGATTTCAAATAATCTGTTGCCCATCTCTGACCTCAACCCACTTGATTTATAAATACCGGATTACATCAAGGGAAAACTTTACTTCCAAGTAATTAACAACAAAGAATGACCTTATTAAGAAGATTGAAAATGTCTGTCTAAGTTTGAAAGCGATTAAAGACATAATAGAAATAGCTTGAATTATGTGCACAATGGGATGATAGGTATTTGCTTTCGGAATTTGTTGAATTCCTTGATTATTGATTTCGTGCATACTAAATCTCTTCTTTACTCTGGAATTTACTTGAGAATTTATATTCATATAACTTTTTCTCTATTTTACACGAGTCTATATGCCTTGGAAGTTTGACTGCTTAATGTTGTAACATTCAAGACAAAAAAGTGATCTAATATCTAGCCTATCTAATAATTTACACTTTGCAAAAATTCATTATTGATGAAGTCACCAGCAGTCCTGCTATGATTTTTTTTTAATGAAAATTGTTATTTTCATATAAACTAAGTATTTAGATTAATTAATTTTTTCTCCTTACTTCCGGTTTGTTGGTTTCATATTATTCTTTCCGACATCGCCGTCGAGGTTGTAAAATCAGATAAGTAGAACCTCAATCATGAGAACGTTCGGTTAGTCCAGGGATGCCCCCGGTGGGCATCCCTGGGTTAGTCCAACGTTAAATTATTCGAATAGTGTTACTAGAGACACTCTCAGTGTTACGAAGTGAAAGAGGTACCTTGCGGATAAAATGTGAAGTAATAATTCGATTTGAGAAACAATAAAGGAATTGACATTCGAAAGAACGAATGGCGTACTACAGAAATGGAAGAGCTGACGACAAAGAATATCTAGAGACGCGGTAGCGTCTCGACGCCAAGTACATGAAAGACACCCGGTATATGTGTCGATGTCGCTACCGTGTACCTTTACTCGTCGCAGAGGCATTCCAACCTCACTTTTTATTTATTTCACTAATATCTCATCACGCCTGCGATATATTCTAAATTTAATGGCATTTTTCTTATGTAAACCGCATGTGAGCTTTCGAATAAGACCAAATTCAATGCAATCGGTCCACGCATGACAGAGATATCGTAATATCGTCTCATGGATCTGTCAGAAATGGTAAGGTTTGTCTTCTTCTTCTTCTTCTGATTCTCCAGTCAAAATTTTCGTCGACATAATACGTATACGCGTTATACGCACACCTTCAGCCAAAACGATACTAACACATGTTTCGTTCGTCGATTCGTCGACTCTCGGGACCATTCGGCAGGGATCGTCGTCCGTCATTGTACACATACCTATATATGCTATTGTAACCTATACCCTACTATTGAACAACTTGCAGTTTTATATAATGACTGGAGTAAATTCTTTGAAATTTAAATTTCTATGCACGTGAGCACCTCCAGGAGGTGATTCTAAACATGACTGTGCTGTGAGGTGGAATTCTGGATAAAAATAGAGGTTCAATGATGTTAAATTTGTTTGTCGAACCTCAATTTTCAGTTTCATGTAACGACTACTGTAAATTCTTTGAAATTTAATTTTATATGCACGCAGGCATTTCCAGGAGGTGATTCTAAACGTGACTGTGCTGTGTAGTAGAATTCTGGATGAAAATAGAGGTTCAATATGTCAAATTTGATTGTCGAACCTCAATTTTCAGTTTCATATAATGGCCAACGTAAATTCTTTGAAATTTAATATTCTGTGCACGTGGGAACCTCCAGGAGATGATTCCAATCGTTAATGTGCTTTGCAGTTAAAATCTAACTGAAAGCGGAAGGTCCCGTGAAGTCAAATTTGCTTGTCGAACCTCAATTTTCAGTTTCATGTAACAACTACTGTAAATTCTTTGAAATATAATATTCTGTGCACGCGGGCATCTCCAGGAGGTGATTCTAAACGTGACTGTGCTATGTAGTGGAATTCTGGATGAAAATAGAGGTTCAATATGTCAAATTTGTTTGTAGAACCTCTATTTCAGTTTCTTATAACGACTGATGTAAATTCTTTGAAATTTAATATTCGGTGCACGCGGGAACCTCCAGGAGGTGATTCAAAACGTGACTGTGCTCTATAGTGGAATTCTGGCTGAAAATAGAGGTTCAGTGATGTCAAATTTGATTGTCGAACCTCAATTTTCAATTTCATATAACGACTGGTGCAAATTCTTTGAAATGTAATACTCTGTGCACGCGGGAACGTCCAGGAGGAGCCTGTAAACTCGTTTAGGCATTGTTGTCGATTCTTGTTAATAATTGAAGCCAAAGCAACATTGAATTTACCCTTATAATGCAATTGAGATTCAGTATACGTTCATATATGTAGAATTTATCCTTAATTCTGTCCTGTGATAAAGTCTTATCACAGTATTTCAGTATGAACAGTCGTTCATGGCCGTTGATGATGACACAAATTATATTTGCATAGGGAAGAAAAAAGAAGTGAGATCCCCATAAAAAACTTCAAAAAAGTAAAAAAATTACGCCAAGTACATGAATTATTATCTTTGTAAAAAGAAGTGAGATCCCCATAAAAAACTTCAAAAAGTACAAAATAAGGCAAGTACGTGAATTATTATTATCTTTGTAAAAAGAAGTGAGATCCCCATAAAAAACTTCAAAAAAGTAAAAAAATAAGGCAAGTACGTGAAATCAAATAAATCACAAAAAATAGAAGTTAATACTAATTACAAAATAAAAAAGGTGTGAAATCAAAATGAGCTGCAAGTACA
Source organism: Andrena haemorrhoa (assembly GCA_910592295.1). Taxonomy (NCBI): domain Eukaryota; kingdom Metazoa; phylum Arthropoda; class Insecta; order Hymenoptera; family Andrenidae; genus Andrena; species Andrena haemorrhoa. The sequence continues at coordinate 21,337,793 of OU342943.1, forward strand.
TAAAGGTGCTTTCCAACTGCGCTTAAGATGACACAACTACATATGCACAGCTAAAATGCAGTGTTCACAGCTTCCATTACTCATATCGCGGACATTTTAATGAACCCATCAAAAAGAATTCCATTTAAAAACATTGTCGTAAATTAATAGCTTTACAAAATTAATGATATACAAAAATTGCGCCAATTATAACAATGGCTATTTATACAAAGAAAAAATGTATTAAATAATATTAAGCAGATATATTTTTATACAAATAAATATTTTAATACGAATAAATATTTTATTCAAAATACTTGGCGCTGCGCTCCGAACAGATCCGAATTGGTGTTGCTAAACTGAATAAATGTGTTTAAATAGCATTAATCTTTTTCTCCCTTTCTTGTATGCTACATATGATACTAGAATTAAATATTAAATATATGTAGAATAAATCTGACTGCGTTTCCAGTATGTATATGTATATTATGTATTTTAGATTGTAAGGGAGTTATTCTAAATTATTAATAGTAAGACAATTAGCGTTTCTTCGGTTTCGCAGCGCCAAGTATTTTGAATAAAATATTTATTCGTATTAAAATATTTATTTGTATAAAAATATATCTGCTTAATATTATTTAATACATTTTTTCTTTGTATAAATAGCCATTGTTATAATTGGCGCAATTTTTGTATATCATTAATTTTGTAAAGCTATTAATTTACGACAATGTTTTTAAATGGAATTCTTTTTGATGGGTTCATTAAAATGTCCGCGATATGAGTAATGGAAGCTGTGAACACTGCATTTTAGCTGTGCATATGTAGTTGTGTCATCTTAAGCGCAGTTGGAAAGCACCTTTATGTACTTGCAGCTCATTTTGATTTCACACCTTTTTTATTTTGTAATTAGTATTAACTTCTATTTTTTGTGATTTTACATTTTCTAAAGCTGGCAGTTTTTAAGATGATTACGCAGAGCGGACAAAAGTCACTTAGCGGAAATAGTAGTTTTAACAGGAATATGCGCTTTGGGAATCGGAAGGATTAGGCACCTCGAGCTCAGGACAAACGAAATTATTTCATATTTACATTATCTCTGGTTCCTAACTGTAATATTATATAATAATTATCTGATCCGTTACCCGGTTTCACACGGGAATTATTTATGATGTTTCCAAAATAAAAATGCCTAAACATATTCCAAATTTCAATGAAATCCGTTCACAGCCGTTTAGGCGCGAAAGAAGGACAAACAAACAAATAGACAACGCTTTCACTTTTACAAAACATTTTTCAATATGTTAGTCATTTTTAATATATTTTTGGGTATTCAATTTGAAACCCACGGGGTGTGTTTAAGATTTCCATAATGGTTGCATTCAGGTGAATATTAGAATTTACTAGAAAGAGTGATTCAAGAAATCGCCTGTTTTGGTCCCACGATTTTGGATCTGAATTTTCTGCCAAATGATACCTTATGATGAGACATCAATCGCAACAAATTTTCAGATTCAGGTGGCAATTAGTTTCGGAGATATGGGAGGTCAAAGAAGTGCAAATTCATTAACGTGCCAGTTCATACGCTTCGATGAACGGACTTTTATGTCAGTCCGACAATTTACAGAATTATTTCCAGGGGTTTGCTGATTGCTAACAACGAATTTGGATCTTCAAAATTCACAAAAAAAAATTTAGAAATATAAATGTCGGTGTAGTGGGTGTTTTTTAAAAATATATCGTCCACCATATTGAATCGGTCATTGTGCGTTTTGCTGTCTGCTAACGACGAATTTGAACTTGGATTTTCAAAATTCACGAAAAAAAATAAAAATCAAGAAATATTAATAACTGTGTAGTGGGTGCTTTTTTTAATATACATATCGTCCACGTTGAATCGGCCATTGTGAGCTTTTCTGACTGCTAACAATGAATTTAAACTTAAATTTTCAAAATTCACAATGGCCGATTCAATATGGTGGACGATACCCATATTTAAAAAAAAACACCTACTACACAGACATTTATTTATTTTTTTACATTGATTTTTGGAAACGGTGATGGATACGTTTTATTATAATGTGGCTGCTACAGCCAACAGTTCGAGCACCACTTTCGCAGGTGCGGTAATATTCTGTGATTGATTCTCGTCCGGTTTTAATTTTACCAATAAGTATGAAAATGTGGTGATGCTTTCACTGCGGTATCGAAATTTCATGATGCATTGACTAGCAATTGATTTTCAACTGAAATCCCATCTCTTGCATAATCCAAAGCTGCTGATCGATGTTTAGTAGGGTTTGTCGGTTTTTTAAAACCAGCTTTCATTTATAAATCTGTAAAATTCGAAAACCGATTTCTAAATTTAAAAAACCTATATACTAGAATCATTATAGGGAAAGAAGTTTTTATTATTATTATTATTATTTATTATTATTAACTGGAAACTCCTTGGTATACAAGTATAAACATAATATAGAGCCTATTTTTTATTTATTATTATTATTAATTAATTATTTAATTAAAAACGTTAACATTTTGACTTGCAATCGCATTGGGCACAAGCATGTTCTAGTAGATAACAGTTTACTGTAAAACTAATCTTCATGAGTTCATATTTTCAGAATAAAAATACTAAATGAAATCATAAGCCATACAGCACACTCCGTTGCATGAAGGTAGCAGGAAGGTTCCATGTGCGTTGCCGTGCAATGTTCCACAGGGGCGGACGTAGGAGGATTCCTGCAACATTCCAGCAATGTTGCGGTGCAATATTGCGCAGCAAAGTCCCAGCAACATTCCTGCAACGTTCCGGAAATTTTCTAGCAGTGGTCACGCAACGTTCCGGAAATTTTCTAGCAATGGTCACACAACTTTTCGAAGATTTTACAACAAAGGTCCCGCAGTAAGCAGGGCTCGAAAACTGTTATAATATCGATTTCGGTTCTCCAAACGGTTATAAAGAACCTTTATTCTGAATAACTGTTATGAAAAACCGAAATTTCCAATTAGGTATTATCTGTTTCGGTTACGGTGCCTATTTTCCTCCACATATCGTATCCTTAACCGTTATTTTTTCGGCACTATATCGATTCCGAAATGGTTCCAGAATCGATTCTTGTATCGATTTTTCCCTAATTGGTATCAATAATAATTATTGTAGGGGCAGATTGCTGTATATGTGCATATTTTTACGTTGCGTGACGATTGCTAGAAAATTTCCGGAACGTTGCGTGACCATTGTTAGAAAATCTCCGGAACGTTGCGTGACCATTGCTAGAAAATCTCCGGAACGTTGAATGAAGGTTGCAGGAAGGTTCCATGTGTGTTGCCGTGCAATGTTCCACAGGGGCGGACATAGGAAGATTCCTGCAACATTCCAGCAATGTTGCTGGAACGTTCCGATGTTGCGCCGCAACCTTCCTGCAACTTTCCTGGAACCTTCCTACAACGGAGTGTGCTGTATGGGAAGGTATCATTTGGCAGAAAATTCAGTTCCAAAATCGTGGGACCAAAACCGGACGAAAGAAACCCTCATTTTTGGGTCACTCTTTCTAGTTGGCTACAGAAACTGTGTCACCAAGCCACATACGTCGGTTAGTTGTGAGGTCAGTCACTTTTTGCTACCAATTTCATGCAATCGCATATTACAACATAAAAACGTCAAAGCGAGTCGTGGAAAAACTGTAGGTGATGTAGCAAACCTGAGTTTATTTTTGCATTTAGAAATTAAAATTCCTATAAAACCAGCATATATTTTTAAACAAGTTTTTATGAATCTCAATTCTGCAACCCTGTGTTCTCCCTCTGTGTTAAACTATGATCGTTCTAGTATTCAAAAGCATTGATTATCCACATATCATATTCACCTTTTTTTCTTACTTTTGGTTTTGATGGTCGAGGTTCTACTGTAACTAAACACATTTCCTCATCTGTGGACCGGTTCAATTGATCTCGCATTGAGTTAAATTAGATACCATTTGTTTAAGCAGGGAGTAAATCGACGATTAAATACCTTCGCCAAATAATTGAAGAACAAATAAACTGTTGAATTAGCCTGAATTTCTGCTGCCAGCCAAGCATTAACAAATATAAACACGTGTCATGGTGGTCACGTAAATGTACGTGTTTCGTGAACTGGCCGCCAACTACAGGTCACGTAAAAATAAAGCAGCACCTCTCCGTATCATAAAAGTACCAGTCTATTGCTTGAACTTTTCTCTGCAAGTATTTCTTTTTAAATCAGTACAATTTTTGGACACAACGTGAAAAAGAAGTCAAGCTTCAGCGTTGAGTTGTCGTTGCCGAGAGCGCTTGTTCTAGATTGCACTTTGTAAAGTGCAGATTGCAAGTTTTATGTTTTTCCTTCTGGATGAAACTACTCCAGGCCACCTCATCTTTTTGAAATATACATTATGCAAGAGGGCTGAAAAATAGAATGGTAATTTCTGTTAAGACAATTTATCATTTTAATTACTTTATTTAATTACTGACACAGGTATTATTCCTTTTATGTTTAATGTAACAGAATCGTCATTTATAACTGTAAGATTTACAAAGAAGCTGCAGGGGAGACCAGGGTAAAGTGGGCCTGAAAAAGTTTAAAGTAGAATAAAAAATTTTCTTTTCAATAAAAATGTGTACGAATAAATTTGTAATATAATTTAAACATTACTATTGACAAATTATGACTAGAAATGCTTCAGATACCACTCTCTTGCTTAAAATATTTTCAAATTCAACTTGAATATGAAAAACCAAAACTATCAGTTTACCCCATAATATGTATGAGGTAAAGTGAGCTGGAATAAAATTAAAAAAGAATTTAATTAAGGCTATAATTGTTAAATTAACTTTATTAGAACTTTAAAATATTCAAACTGTTTTTCAAAAAATGTACTGCACTTTTTTATTGTCATAGTTTGTTTCAGCTTTCTTTTTCTACTGTAATGTTTCTATGAATATTCTGTATTACTTTATTTATAAGAGAAAGACGGTTAAAATGTGTGTAGTAGATTATCAGTGTTATATGTCAGTTGAAATGTTTAAAATTACTTAGACTGCTTTTGATTGTAATCAGCCAAGTGATATTGGTTATGTCTATATTATCGAGTTCTTTAGAATCTGAATGTAAAACTGAAAATGCTGGAAACTTAATGGATGGATTTTATGTTTCATAGGCTGCATTACTTACGTCTGCGACGAGCAAGGCATCGCTTTCACAGGCGATGCCCTTTTAATACGCGGATGTGGTAGAACTGACTTTCAGGTTTGTATTAAAACGAAGAAATATTCTCTTGTATTAAAGCAATTCATAAGTTTGATGCGTCCTCCCTTCATTATGCATTGTGAAATGTCCATTATCCAAATTAGCAGAGAGTCACCACTGCCTTCACCTAATTAATAAAACACTCACTATTCTGACTTTGATCGTTGTATTTTTCACATGAGGCCCCATAAATATGAACACTAGAAATAGAAAAAAAGCAATAGTTACAAAGAAAGTTTTATATATTTTAGCTGGCAAGTAGGTACTTAGTATACCTTTCTAATAGCTTATAATTATTGCTCGGAATCACGTCTTTCTTGTACATGCAATCATAATAATATTGATTTATTTTTAATTTTAGGAATACATAATAAATTACCAAGAAACCATTTCTTAACTAGTAATTTCATATTTTGCGAACCTATATATTTATTTGAATCTCACATTCTCGCTACTTTTGCAACGAATAATTAATTTTGCAATTAGTTTTGACGGTTATAAAAAATTGTTTGCATTGCCATCTAAGAAGGAATTCTGTATGAGGTCACGCTCTCTATTTATAGCAACAGCCGTTAGATTCAATAACAACAACTCTTTATTTTTGTTAAATTGAAATCTTCCTTTTTTTATTTATTTCTTCTTCTTCTTATTATTATTACTACTAGTACTACTACTATTACCACTATTATTACTACAACTACTACGCTTATTATTCCATTTTACGCTGTTGTTCATTTATTGATCGCAGAAGGTAATATTTTAACGTTGACTCTTAAAATCTGGCAACTTTTATACGGGCAGCGCTGACGTAAAATTATGTTGGTTCGATACTGTACGTGATAGCTCCAGCGTACTGGTGCGCATCACTTATTTAGACGCTACACCTTTTAAAAGTGACATCGCCATAATGGCACCTAATAATCTTTTAAATTGAAAAATTCTAACACATTTCAACCCCAAAATTCATGACCTCTCAAAAAGAACCTCAGTTTCGATCAATATACATTTATTATCAGTTTATAAGATCTGTCAGACATTATAACCATTCACTTATAGTTATTTAGTTCATTCCAGTTTCCCTAAATAATTTTACATTCATATTCCACCGAATGGATGGTAACCAATAGTGCATTAGGAAAAGACCTTTAAACAATATTTGTAAAAAGAATTGCCAAGTACTCAAGTTAAATGAATTTATACTAAATACTCGAACTAATTATTACATCATCTGAATATCTTGGCCAACCAACTATATACTTCAATTTAAAACTATTAAACAAGAAACATAGATTTTAGTACCATTAAGACACAGTATATTCTGAGGGCCAAATGTCTATAATTCCAAAAATATTATAATTAATTGCAGCAGAATGTACACGATTAACAACAGCAGTAATAATAAAACATTCGGCTGAATACGATTTATACAGTCGATGTCCTCAAGTATTCGACCCAGAAATCTACTTGTCCGTCTTTCAATCCATCTTTTGTACAAACATATTAATAAAACCTCCCAAATAGAACCTCCACACCGGATCGAAATGCTGAAATGTTTATCATCGTTAACAAGAGCCACGGGCCATTCATTATTTCCCGGCACCATTGTCCAAGAAAGGGAAACGGCTCGTCTTTTCTCGGTTTCATAGTTTAGCCGGGCCAAATGAAAATGCCAGGCATTATTTCAATCGCGAAACACCTCGCAGCACGGTTGCTCGAGATAATGTCGGAGCTGGGCGACGAATTTTAATCCTCGTAATTTCTGTATCTGCAGGGCGGCTCCGCGGAAGTTTTGTACAAGTCCGTTCATACGAAAATCTTTACGCTGCCGCCGAATTACAAGCTATATCCAGCCCACGATTACAGCGGTAGAACAGTGACTACGGTGGCCGAGGAGAAGGCCTTTAATCCCAGATTAACGAAATCTCTGAATGAATTTGTTGACATAATGAGCAACCTTAATCTACCCCGGCCAAAGATGATCGGTATGCTAATTGAGCCTCGTACGATTTATGCAATTATAGTCGTAAGACTTACTGTTGCTTTACAAATTTGCATGATTAAGTTTTTAAATGTTTATCTTGTTATACATCGATTTATCGTTTCAGATAAAGCAGTGCCAGCTAATAAGGCTTGCGGGCTGTACGAAGTCAACGAGAAACCATGATGCGGCCAAGTGATATTTTTGTATTCATCGATCGAGGGCAACGTTAATTCAATTTCGACACTAGGAGTGCGGCAGTGTAGAATAAGAAGGCTTTAAGTATCTGTATTGTATTTAAATAAACAACGATCTTTTTGCTGAAGTTATTTTAGTTTAGCGTGGCTATATGGAAGTGGTGTCTCCTATGCTATGTTGTTGAGAAAATGCTTGGTGAAGTGTGAAATGTTACATACCGTAAACTGGGGGAACATTGGCAGTTACTTAACATGTAAAGGAGAAGGAAACAGGAAAAGGATAGAAATATTATGCATTTTCACACTTGGAGCGCAATCACAAACGAGGCGATGTTATAATAGGATACCTAAAGCAAATTTAAAAATGTTATGTTTTCGATTCATATGAAACTTTTTACAAATAGATTAATTCTCTTACAGATATCGCCGATATGTTGTTGTCTGCAGATAAGACACTTGGTTTCCTGAAGCGTTTACCTATACAGCACACTTCTTTGCAGGAAGGTTTCAGGGAAGTTGCAGGAAGGTTGCGGTGCAACATCGGAACGTTCCAGGAACATTGCTGGAATGTTGCAGGAATCTTCCTATGTCCGCTCCTGTGGAACATTGCACGGCAACATGCATGGAACCTTCCTGCAACGTTCCGGAGATTTTCTAGCAATGGTCAGGCAACGTTCCGGAAATTTTCTAGCAATGATCACGCAACGTTCCGGAATTTTTCTAGCAATGGTCCCGTAACTGTTCGCAGATTTTACAGCAATATTGTTTCGGTAACATTTGTGTGACAGAAAGGATAGAAAATGTAAGGAAAATTGATTAAATTGCAATAAATATTGACAATTAAATATTCATATATTTTTTGTACAAGTCGACAACAGCAACAGCAACAATATTTGAATTGCTAGAAAATACCGGGAACGTTGCAGGAATGTTGCTGGGACTTTGCTGTGCAATATGGCACCGCAACATTGCTGGAATGTTACAGGAATCCTCCTATGTCCGCCCCTGTGGAACATTGCACGGCAACGCACATGTAACCCTCATGCAACGAAGTGTGCTGTATGGGTATACAATTCAAGAATCCGTTAACGCTAAAACTTTCGTATTTTTTCTTACAAGGGAACACTGCGAACCCGGACTCACCGATTGGGACGCAACTTTGTGGGTTTTTAGAATGACTCAAAACAAGAACAACGGTGTGTTTCATTTGGGCCCTATCGCCCTTTATGGGTGTGAAAACTAACCTCAAAGTAAAATTGGCACTTCCAATTTTTCGCGTATAATTCTTAAAGTACAGCAGACAGGAAAAATGTTTCAAATAAAAGTTTAATGGTGCAATAAGCGCTACAAACTTGCGTTAACAAAATTTTTAAAAGGGTTTTTCCGTCGGTTATATATTTTTTTTAACACTTTTCAAAATTTTGGAAGTTTGTACCGCTTATCGCGCCATTGAACTTTTGTTTGAAACATTTTTTTCTGTTTGCCTGTAACTTTGAGAGTTATACGCGAAAAAGTGGAAGTGCCAATTTGACTTTGAGGTTAGTTTTCACCCCCTTAAAGGACGATAGCACCCAAATGAAACACACCGTTGTTCTTGTTTTGAGTCACTCTAAAAACCCACACAGTTGTGTTCTAAACGGTGAGTCCGGGTTCGCGGTGTTCCCTTGTTAGTTAGTGTTCATCTGGAATACGCTTCGCAAATTTGGCCCCCCTACGTTATTAACCCTTAAGTGGCGTCGTGGGGTCCAATGGACCAACCTAACATTTGTAAATCGGAAACAAAAGCGTTACGCATGTCGCACTGCCCTCTCCACTCCAGTACCTTCCTGCAGTCGGGGAATACACGTGCTGACGAGCGGACGTAAAACTCCTTTTGTAAGACCTGGGTCCATTGGACCCACAACTCTATTTATGTAACACTGCTTCACGACGCCACTTAAGGGTTAAGATGAATGATGATTTAAAAAGTTTAATATAAGTTTATGCGCTTTGCGTCTTAGAATTTCTTGTCACGCGATTACACATACCTAGATACCGATATATTAACTAGCCTTGATATGACTGCGCTTCAAGTGCGCAGGTCAGTTAACGATCTTGTATTCCCGTTCAAGATTAATTAATGGCCACGTCAAGTGTCAATTTTCATGTCTCGGGCAGATCTCTAAGACTGAGTCCACTATTTTATTCGCGACTGTATAAAATCAATATCGGCCATCATGATCCAGTTACTCATATCTGTAATAGTTTCTGTTGAGATCGGTTTGTTCCAACATGAGATGTGGTATTAGATTATACTAGCAAACTAGCGCTTCGCTTCGGGCCTAAGAGATATTAAGGATTCCATGAAAAACACATTTCACTCCCTTTTCACCACTCCCTAGGGGTTGATTAGGGCAAAATGCTGAATTTGGTTTTGAGGAAATTATGTGGGTAACCTTTTGTAAGTAAATACCAAGTTGATATCTACTCGGGCCTAAGAAATAATAAGGGGTCCGAGAAAAAAAAATTTCACCCCTTTTTACCCCTTTCGGATTGGAATTTCAAAAAATCGCTTCTCATCGAGCACCTACTTCGCAAAAGGAATATACTCTCCGAATTTCATGTGTCTAGGGTCAACGGTTTGGGCTAGACGGTGATGAATAGACTGCGGATGTTTATGCACGTAATATATGCAAAAAGCATATGCAAATATGCCACGTCTATTATTATCGAATTTGTTAAGGGTAGACCGACAGTTCCCAATTTCTTTATTGTGACTGGAAGAATTTGTAAATGTTGCATAATAAATGTTAAATTAAATTAAATTAAATTAAGTTTAATTTAAGTTAAGTTAAATTAAATTTTGAGCAACTCCTGTCTGTTGAAAAACATTCTGAGCAGTTGCAATTGCAACGACATTATTTCCATTAAAAGTTTCAACTGCCTATTAGCAGAAATAAAATAAAGAGTGAAAATTAATAATTTTACTATTTTCGGGAGAAAAAGTGTCCGAACCTCTTTGATTTTATCGAAATTGTTTATGTGTACCGGGCGATTGTAATGAATGAATAATAGGTCTCTACCAATGACTTATTCTATGGCATGATATCAACATTGTACTTATCACTAACATCACATGACGGCTCGATAATTCATCTATGATCGCAACCAAATACAGCGAGATAGATATAAAAGAAACATGTAACATATGTGCACATGCCATTTAACAAAGCATATGCAAAATGCAAAATAACTTTTGCATATCAACATATTATGCATTTGCATAAACATCCGCAGTTTAGTGATGAATCAGTGACACAACGATTATATAATTATAGATGTATAATGTTGCAAAAACATGCCAATGTCCCCCCGAGTTTGCGGCATTCCGGGTTACTGTTTAATAGTGAAACGTATTAACGTTTTCTCTAATCCTTTCATTCCCTCTAAATAGGTGTCGCGCTTGTTCCCCAAACAAAGCGTTCCAATTGTAAAACCTGATTAAATTTTTGCTCGAATATTCCGTACACAGCGCTGGGTTATTCAGATGATATTACCCAGCAAATTTATTTCCCAACAAAACGCAACGCTGGTACATAAATTGTGAGCTATTGACATCTGTGTGCACTACGAAGAAGCTCTTGCATTGGTGTAAATAAGTATTTAAATGATATTATGCATAGCAGAAACCAAAGGGATAGCAACTCAGTATATTTATTACGTAGTAAATCTGCGCTTTCTGCTCTGCATAATATTAAAGGTCTTGAATCCTGGTATCATAGTATTAATAAATATTTAGGAGAATCAACACAATGCAGAGTAAAAATCAGGGGTAGTAACCGAAGATAAACGGCAATTTTCTTGTATTTTCTGCCTGAATATCTGTGCTCTAGATTCCTGCAGTGGTATAAATGAATATTTAGAGGAATCGGTATAACACAGAGCAGGAACTATTATGGTAACTCAACGGTGGTCGTATCTAAAATTTCAATGGCTGTTTTAAAGAAGATTGTCTGCTTTAATAGCGGGGCTCTAGAATCCTGCAGCGCTAGGTATAGATAGATATCCGGAAGAATCGGTATAAAGGAAATTAGAAGGAAAACAGCATTTTCTCCGCGTTAGCATAAGGTGGTCCGAGTTTTATAGCGGTATAAATAAAAGCTTAGAGAAATCGGTACAATAGAGAGCAAGAGCTATCGCGGTGGCTCAAGTGGCGATCGCGTCTGAAATTTCAACGGCTATTTCGCAATGCTCTCCGCTCCCTAAGATCGTGCTGGGCCGATTTTCCGAATCACACAAAACGAAATGCTACGGATAATAGAGATGGAAGCTGCTGTAATCGGGTAGTTTAAACGGGCTGCCTTGTCGAAACTCGAGACGAAGAGACCCCCATGGTGTGCCGCTGGTTTCTACTGCATAGCTGAGGGTTGAAATCGATACCGTTTCCAGGGTAACCGGTGGGTACGGTGGCCGACACACGGGCAAAGGTATGGGCCAAGGCTATCTGCTCGTGCGTTTCCATGTTCTTCTGAAAAAGAACGAAGAAAGACGAAGTGGAAGAAAACGAAAAGCGAGGAGCAGATAAAGCCACGCGGAATGTGTAATTTCCCGGGGTCTAATGGGTCAGACGGAAAAAATAGAAGAGGTCCAGAAGGACGCGTTGTTAACGAACCAAATGTCAAGAGATGCTCGATAAGGCGGCGTACGAACGATTTTCTAAATCGCGGAAAATTACGAGAGCCAAGTAAACGGACGCAGCGATACAGTCTCGACGATTTATTCAAAGCTACTTACCTCCGATGCACGTCGCTCACGACATTTAGTTTCAACCTACGAACTTCACTTCGTCCCTTGCCCTTTCGCCACCTATTTATTTTGTATTGCCGTGTTCGGTGGCGCTCTCATCTGTTATTTTCACAACACTACGTTATCTCTTTGTACCTGTTTATTTAATTTTAATTATTTCTATTCAGATATATTTTCTCTGTAACGAAATTTGCTGGTGGGAAGGTTGGATTCAATTCGAACGCAACTGGTTCACTAGAAAATATCGTTATGGAGGAAATAGTTGTAAATAGGGTGTTGATTCAACTTATTTAAAGTGTAATAAAGTGTGGTGACAGTATTACACACACAGGGGCATTAGGGAGGTAATGCAGTCTGACACTTTGAAAAAATGATTTTCTTTTTATACACTTTCTTATAGCTTTGTGTCTTAAAAATCTGCTTCTAAAGGGTTCGTAGAAATGGTGGAGCTATAAGCGTTTCACTGGGCATGAGAGACAAGAGTTTATTGTGGCACGTATTATGGATTATTTAAGTGATAAACTTCTTGCTATTGCTGTGAAATCGAGATTTTGTAAAGTAGGGTAAACGCGCCAATAAATGAACACTTAAGGCTAATGAATAAACACTTTTATAAAATTATGTTTGCAGCGTAAATAATTCCACGAGCTGCAAAAATTGTTTAGATATGAAGCAAGAACTTAAAAGAAGTCTGTAATTAATTAGTTGCTTATTTTAATAACTTATTTTACTCATTTTAATGTAAAATGTCCATTCACTGGTACGTGCTCATTTACTGGTAAATCTACCCTATACGACAAATGTAGAAAAAAGGAATATAAAAATGGTGTTAATACGCTTGTTAATAAGTTTGTATAATATGAATTTTTCAGTTGAACCTCTTCGTTGAGTTTACTCTGTGTCTTTGTACATCTATTTCATCCTTAGATCTTAAATTTGTCTTTATTGAGAAATGGAATACAATTTGTATTTGTATATCTAGGTTATGACAAGAAGTTTTTTTATTAATTTTTATAGCCTCCTTTCTATTGCGAATAGTCGCCTGTGGCTGTTGGTCTGGCGTCACGACTATTGGCGGAATGCTTTTGCTCGCGCTCTCCTCACTGTTTTATCGGAAATGGTTTTTTTATGTATATAGAAAAATGTTCCGGCGCTGCATTCAATTCAAGAGTTGATTCTAGCACTGATTCTAGGATCTTCTTTTACTTTTACCACTGCGAAACGTCCCTTTGATGCATTTAACGACTCCGTTCTATCCCTGTGGAATTTATCTTCTACAATCTACAGTTAGTCCGTTTTGATAGCTTGGCATGATGGTTCTTCTGCCCTTGAAGTCTTGGTTTATTATTTTCCTAATTCTTCCACATGATTTTCCATCGTACAATATTCTGTCTTAGCAATAATTTCTACATTATTACTTTTTAATAAAAATAAAGAATTCTGCGGCATTCAACGATGTTCTAAGGCTTGCATTTGCCGTTTCATTTCCCATCTTGGCGTTGATTGGTTCACGCGCGGCGTCATCACCGAAAATCTAAGTTATCTAAGCTAGCTAAGCAAGTGAGTCCGCAGCTAACCAGCGTCGACAACATATTCCGCGCCGACGCAGTTTGGCCTGGCTTCGCTAGCTTGGTTTGGCTTGGCGGTGGCGCCGTTTCGTTTCCCACCTTGGCGTTGATTAGTTCGACCATGGTTCGACGTCACAGCGTTCCCCCACCGCGTTTAGCGGTACGGGCGTGTGAGATTTCCGCCATTCACTGCTCGCACCCGTCGCGCACGCTCGCCGCGCACGCAGTGTTCCATCTCGCTCCCCCCTTCGGCCAGAAAGAAACGAGAAACGATCGCTCGGAATTAGAGCTCTGTTCACGATACGGGCTCATCGCCGGTCCCGACCAGCGAGCCCTCAACGAGAAAAGACTGTACTCGTAATGAGGTTACTGTCGAAACGTCAGCCATCGATGGCCGTCAAAACGATGAATATGTTAAGTGTAATTTCGTTTCCTATCGCATTGCCAGGAAACGTCTGGACATTCATGGACGTACGAAAGTAAACTTTTACAGTCGTTACCTGAATAAACCATTTTAATAATTTTTTGTACCTTCGGGTAAACTAAATGTAGCTTCGTAAAAACAGATGTTTCGGTGTGGAATAAAGTAGTAGCTTTTATGGCAGCCTCTATAAGCCGGATACCTATATCGGAATGTGGAGTACATACGCGCACTAGTCCATACTTGCCTGTCCATTTCAGGAATGCGAATTAATTAATCAAAGCAAATACGTATATGCATTATGTGTGGACGTGGACATCTAATTGCACCCAAACCTCGCACGGGAAACCAGAAGCATGCGTCCCGCCTTTATCTGAAACGGTACAAAGGGTGAAACCCTTCTTTCGGTTGCTGAAGTCTCCAAATAGTACTACTCTACGCAAATAAACATGCTTGATGAAAGCTTATTATGGCCACGATGCACCTTCCCTCATCGCCATCATCGCCTTCAATCATCTCTACTGCAGGCTTGTTCAACTGGGCTCTGGCGGGCAAGAGCTCTCTGGATTACCCGCGATCAGAGCCAAGAGCAACGTCAACAGCATTTCCCCCACTCTGTGGTCACTAGGTACCGTAGTGTGAGTCTGTCTTGTAAGGCAGGACTGATGGTGATCAGGAGCTAGCTCGTTGCTAGCCAGGGTTGTCAGAAGTAGGGACGCGATACGTGATAACTCGTCCCTGTTGTCCCTAATGCTGATATTCTTGTTGATAGCTTTTAAGGCCTACATTAGCGTTGCCAGGAAAATTGGTACGCAGTAGGAGAACACCTACAGCAGTCCTGTACAGGGTGTTCGGCTACATCTAGGAATAAATTTAAGGGGCGATTCTAGACACCAGACTAAGACGAAAATCAAGAATAACGATATTGCGGTTGAGACTTCGTTTGTTAGTTATAAGCGTTTAAAGATATGCCTAGAAGCAGGCAATCCGCGTGCACCGCTGTACGCGGGCCAAGACACGCGCGGAATCGAGCAGTGGTGGTCAAAGTCAGTGTCGCACTAGGTATTTTCAACCTACAATTTCTTGTGTTCTCACCCCCTAATATGGTTCCATTTCATAAAAAAATAGTCCCTGAAAAAGTTTATTGCAATGGGACAACAAGAAGGGTGCCGATCAGGCCTCACAGTTCAGAATTCATCAATGGTTTGAATTTGAAACATTTCTAAAAAATGGTAAGACCTATCAAAATTTTGTTAAAACAATATTAAAAGAGCATTCAATTTTCTACAATTACTGTATATATAATTTTTTCGTGCTTCCAACCATTGTTTAGATAATAGCGTTTGAATATAGAGAGGTTTACACACCACCCAAAAAAATAAAAAAATAGCAGATCTCTTGCGGTTAACTTCTTCCAATTATTTAATCTCCTGAATACGCTGTATTAAATTGGCAGCAACCTATCCGGACACCCTGTGTAAGAGAATTTAGTGCCAAGAAAAGGACCCATCCCTTAGTAACTAAATCATAAGAAAATCGGACTTTGATATAGAAAGTGAGATATTGAGTAACTTGTTTATGGAAAATAGCGGCTAATTAGTGATCCTTCTCAAGAATTTCTCGATAAATTTTGTAATTGCTTATTTCTTATTTCTCAAGAAATACTGTAATTTCCCGATAAATTTAAGTCTAGGAAAAATATTATAAGTCTCATTTATTTTCAGAAATGAATTTTCAGTTAGTTGTGTATTACTAGTTAATCGCGAACATATAAATACATCTACAATTTATAATACATCTTATTAATAACATTAGAACCTATATGAACTCCAATAGAAAATCACAGTAGATAAGATTTGACATTATTAATTGCTGAAGGCCCTCTTAAATTCTTATTCAAAAATTTAAAAAAATTGTATACTGAATTAAGTGCCTAATGAATTTCTTGTGGCTATTAAAGAAGAAATATATGTAGAAAAGAGGAGATAAGACTATTGTACATTAGACGCATTGTGTTTTTTAAAAATCAATTTTAAAACAAAAAAGTAATGTTTCGCTTTGCACAAATTTTATATTAAATAAATAAATTTATCAATTATATTTAATATCTATTTTTTCATTTACACAAGTTTTGTATAAATTAGACAGGGATAATTAGTTAAAGTTTTCTTGTGTTTTTGATAAATATTATCAACATTATTCCAAAAATATAATTTTTGCAATATTTTTTCAATTTCTCGAGAATTCTCAAGAAATATGATCTGATTTCTGATTTCTCGAGAAACAAAACATGTGGAGAAATACCGTGTACAATATTATCGTTAAATCATCCCCGTGAATGTCGTCGGTACTGTCTTTCTTCTTTTAAAAATCGAAGCATCCGGAGCATCGATTGACTGTGACGGATGCCGCGGTTACATTTTGTCATCGATTGGCAGTGGTCGGGGTTATAATACATAGGTATAGAGACTGAATGAGGAACTTTGTCTGCTCTTAGCAAATAAAGGAAAACCTTAATTACTTCAACTGATCTTGTTTTCAATTTCTATGAATCTTTGTATCACTAGGTATTTTATAAATTATAACTCTCAATTGTGTAAAAAAGCCAAGATTTTTAATTCTTTAAGTCAATTAAAATATAGAAAAAAATTGGAATGAATACTTAGGAATAAGAAAAAACAGTCAGTAATAATTGAATTAAATTTAATTAAAGAATTTATGTAATTATTGGAAAAGAAAACTTACTGCTCCCGAGCCAAATATTCAATATAACGAACCTGATTTAGCTTTTAAATTTAATGCCATGAAGTGCTTGCGAATTTAAATTTTAACTGATAGTATAATATTCGACTCACTTGGATCATTAGTACAGGTAGTAAGTTGATTATCCGAAGTAGCTGATCTGAATTTGACAGATAATAGGACAATTGCATTTTAACCCAAAATACGAGATTATTAATAGACCAGAAATAGCATGAAAATTAAATAATTTATTTTGTCTTACGCTCTAGTTTCTCAACCTTTCTAGGTTGTTGAGTTCTATATTGTTTTTACAGGGAATATTTCTGTGGGTTACTTTATTCAAGTGTTACGTTTTGCATTGAAATTCATTTTGATAATCTGAACGCATCTGAATTTGTAAGAATATTATTTTTATAAGTATAGGGGTTGTCTTAGTTTTTTATTAATTCAACAAAACAGTGATATGTATCTTAAAGTTTCAATTAAATTATTATTTCGAGTTTTGTTGCTAGTGTCAATCAACGCCTTTCCAGATAATCATTTATCGGAAGACATTGTTTATATAATTTAATATTCGGTTAAATATTATTCACGTGGAATTTTAGTTAAAAGTTGCTATGAAAACAAGAAAATTTTCTAAATATATTATGTTACTGTGTTTCTTCTAATATATTGAAAACAAAGAATATAACGTACCTACTAGCAAAATACCCCCGCACTTCGCTACGAGCCTAAGAGATATTAAGCGTGGAATCTCGTGTAACATCCCCGGAAATTAGATTTTTTTTTTAGAAAACAATTGTTAATATTGCATTAAACTCTTTTAGGATATAAGGAGGCATCTTTAATCTTGTAGAATTTTTTTCCATATCGATCCTTCTTATTATTTATTAATTATTGTGGAATAGTGTTAACCTCTGCGATGATGTTAGCGCCAGGTGTAGCACCTGTCGCAGTCACGATTGCAAAAAGAAGAACATTTTCTTAAAGTTAAATAATTTACGCTGGGACTGGACCTAAAATTTTAATTTTAGTTTCTATTTATAATACTTTTTCGCCCGTACAAAGAATAAAATGAAAAATTTGTCTAAGGAAAACTTTACTATTTCTTTCAAACGCTATAACTCTTTCAATTTTTCTTTTTTTTTTCTTTAAAGTGGACCAATCCCAGCGTAAACTATTTAACTTCAAGAAACTTCTATTTTTTTTGCAATCAGATGAGTGTAATAGGTGCTACACATCCTGCCAAGAGGAGTAACATCGCCGAAGAGGTGGAAAAGATTCCACAGTAAGTAATAAATAATAAAGACGATCGACATTAAAAAAATATTTTCTGCAAGTTTGAAGATGCCTCCCTATATCCCAGAAGAGTTTAATCCAATATGACCAACAGATTTTAAAAAAAATTCTTAAATATCAGTTACTTTTGGGACTGTTAGACGAGAATCCCCCCTTAAGGACTCTATGAAAACATTTCACCCCTTTTCACCACCCCATTAGGGGTTGAGTAGGGCAAAATCATGAAATTGGTTTTTAGACATTTATGTAGGTAACCTTTCGAAGTAAAAACCAAGTTGACATTTAATCGGGCTTAAGAGATATTAAGGAATCCGTGAAAACATATTTTACCCCGTTTCACCCCCTTAGGGATTGCTTAGAGCAAAATGCTGAATCTGGTTTTTAGGCATTTTTTATACCTAACCGGGCCTAAGAAATAATAAGGATTCCGAGAAAACATAATAAGGATTCCGAGAAAACAAAGTCCCTTCTTATCAAACACCTACGTCGCAAACGGAATGTACCCTCTGAATTTCATGTTTCGAGGGTCCGTGGTTTGGGCTGGACGGTGATGAAACAGTGACACAACGATTATATAAGTATAGATAACAAATTTTATTCCAAACCCTTGAAAACTAGTGTAGTAGGGTTTGTCGGTTTTTGTTTATAAATTTGTAAAATTCGAGAACCGGCTTTTAAATTTAAAAAGCCGGTTTTATATACTAGAAGTAATATGCAGAAATGATTGAATTATTTAATTAAAAACGTTAACATTTTGACTTGAAATCGCCTTGGACACAAGTATATTGTAGTAGGTAACAGTTTACTGAAAACTAATCTTCATCAGTTCATATTTTCAGAAAAAAATACTAAATGGAATAAAGATTTATAATTTGGCACCACCTTTCAAAAGATTTATATTTTGTACGGATTTTAATTATTTTAGATTTTTTAATTTTGTTTTGTATGCAGTCTACTTTACTATGTTATATTGTTGTAGATCCATAAATATTAAATGAACTCAAAAATTGTATGTATTGTTACCAATTCTGGTTATTTTAATTTTTTTTTTTTTGGTTTTGTACAGAGTATATTTTATTTTGTTATATTTTTGTAATTCCATAGTATTAAGGAAACTGAACATTTTTAAAATAAGTACAAATATTTATTTACCATTTTAATTATATATTTTTTTAGAAACATGGAAAACCGGTTTAACCGGTTTTCCGGGAATAATGGAATTCGAAAACCGGTTTTTTCAGAAGTCGGTGTTTGTATAAACCCTATAATGCAGCATTTGTCAGATACCCTTAGAGTCCAATAAAAATACCAATTTATCCGCACCAATCTACAATTATTTAAACCATAATACTTCCTTTCCACGTAAAAAGGAACAATTTCTCTTTCGGCGCAACCTTATACTTTTAAGTTGAACATGATCTAATCAATCCTACCCCGCAGAATATCCTTAAATCGTTAAATCGCGCGACTGAAGAATGACCGGCGTTAAAGCTTCATCTAGAAACGGCGATTTCTGCATTCGCACCGAGCGAAAACACTGAGCGGCCAGGTAGCACCGTTTCAAAACCACGGTATTCCCGCCACGTTATCGACTGACCACTGCGCGCATGTGAACGCACCCTCCGGCGCGGTCATCCAGCAGCGGCCTGCCATTGGTCGGGGCCGTTTCAGCGGCACCGGCGCCGCGCTTCACCACCATCTTGATTTCTCGTAAAGCGACCCACCCAGGCAGCAGTGTCACAGTAGTACGCTGCGCTCTCGTATACGACGGGTGAGTGGTGCCTCGCATACGTTGAATCCGTTCACGGCGACGTTTCTGCCGTTTCGTTACAATCAGTGCATTACGCCGTACCCTCCGCAGAGAAGGGACCGAGGGAGCCGCGGGCGCAACGGGAGCAACCGAAAGGACGACCGTGGAGGAATTTAAAAGGGTCAGGCGAAGAGGAAAGATGAAGGGGATGCTGGTGGCCGCACTGCTGGCCGTTCTGACCGTCTGCCGGGTCCAGGTGAGTGCCAGTCCGCCTACGAGGCCTCCGAATAAGAAAACAAAGGTGCCAGTGGAGCACCTGGCGCGGGCCGGGAATCGATCGCGTCCGGCGATTCTCCGCTTCTCGGCCAACCTCGATGTCAGTTCCGTAGTTTCTGCCGATCTCGTTTTTCGTCCCCTTCCTTTTCGTCGCCGTCTCGACCGAACAAGCGGCAAATGTCACGCGCAACGCGCGCCCACGATCGATGTGGTGCTGTCCCACGGTGTGTGCCCGCTCCGTGAAATTCCCCTTTAAAACGGCACGCCGATTAGCCCGTGCTACCTGTCAAACGGTTCACGGACGCTCGATCGATGGCCAGGCCTGGCTATGCTTCGGTGCCGTGTTCGTTTTAAAGTGCATTATACCGCGGCAACGTAACGATCGCCAGCGCGACACGTATTACTTATATGTTGCCCGCGAATGTTTGCCCACCGCCGAGAGGACTACGCGATTAACCGCCTACCCGTACGCTAACGCTCGTTCCGTGCGACCGAGCGGCATTAATCGAATCTGACGTTATACGTTGTACGCCCGTGGACGTGTCCCGTCCACGACGCTTCGTCGGCTATTCTCATCGTTAATGTCACGTATCGCGGCATGGAGCCCGCTAATTCGTCCCTTTTTTCTGTCTCCGCGAAGCTCGAACCTCGCGATTCCAGTTCCTCGGCTGGAAATCAGGTAGCGGAGCGTGTAAAGCCTCGAGTCCGATCGAACGCCTCGCCAACGACGTCGTGATTCACGATCCTCTCCCCGCGGGACTGTGGCGAAAGCGGTCTCGAATAATTCATCCGACAAACCAGCGATCAGCTGGCAGTTTCGCATTTTTCGTGCGAGCCGATCTGTGCCGACACTCCCGTCCGCGAGGCGTTGCTGCCTTTTCCAACGTCGTCGTTTGAGTTTGGCTTGGGCACTTTTTTTTTTGTTGGAGGAAAGAGACAGGGCCCCCGTGAAACGGTGGATTTTAAATGCGCTTTCAAAGCGCGTCGGTCTCCTGGGGGAGTAGCGTTGTGTGCGCGCAAATTATCACGCGCTAACGAACAGAGGCAGAACGCTGTGGAGGGGCGCGAGCCGAGGCAGGGATTGCGAATACCGTAAGTTGCGAAAACGAATTCGCGAGCGATTTTCTCGTTAGCGTTAATTCCGCGCGACAGTTCAATTTACGTGCCAGTAAATCGCCATTGCTGTCGGATAGGGCCCCGTCACACGGAGATGAGAAAGTTTGCTCTCGAAAGGGGTGTACCACCGTTTAGGCATGGAACATAAAATCTCAAAGATAGATCATCCTTGATTCTCGGTTGGTACTGTCACGTAACGAGGGATATTCTTAGTGTTTTTTAAAAGTTAATGCTCTTCTGCCTGATCCCTTTTATTAAATTGAGCTCGAATATTATTTGTTTAATTTGATGAACGTTGCTAATTAAAGAAAAGAACACTACCTACTGATTTCTATTTTCATCGATATTTTCGATCGTTTTTCATTTCAGAATATTGAATCATTAACAGATCTTTCGTTTGAAGTTATCACGTTGATATTTCTAGAGTTCTTTTGCTACTTAGATACACAATATCAAGCTGTGGGAATACATTTCAATTCGAACTGAAAACCCTCATCATTCATTTTCACGAGAAATGTCGTTGGGCTTTTCGTTAATCGTGAATGGAATTTTTAATTTTGCTTATTGATACTTCTGACCGTATTTCCGTTTTTAATCGAATTACTAATGGCACGTGTAATAACTTGTTAATAACTTCGCACCGTAATATCGAACGTTTCATATAGAATGTTCATAGTTTATTTATGACATAGAAGTTAAAGGTGTTCGCCGCTTCGGTGTAGAATATAAAATTGTGAGTGTATCGATTCGATTTAAATTTTTCAATCTGTACTGCCCAGTGGCATACAGATTCCTGCAGTGTTCTTAAGCAGGGATAAATAGAATTTTTATTTTGGACAATGTTAATTCTGAAGGTTCTTCGCTCCATTTATGTAAAGAATACAAAATTAGAGCCCATTTGAATTTCAATTTGCTGTCGATATTTCTCATGAATTTCTTACTTCGAGTTGCGGCATTGAACCAAAAAGTGAATTTTTCGTTTTACCTTACCTATCATTTTTGTACTTTATTTTCAAATTATAATCTGAAAATGGTCAACTTTTTCGGCATAAAAAATAAAATTGTGCCAATTTGAATTCTAATTTATGTTACTGATTGACAAACACGCGTAGGGTTTTCGACGATCACTGCATACAATTTTTATTTTTTCTTCAAGAATATTCTTAACCGATTTTTTTGTATTTTCAATTAGTTCGGGAGTTTGTAAGCCAAAAGATATGGGCAATTTGGAGTTCTCGAACTATTCGAATTAAATAAACGTCGTATTTGTGGGTCGAGTACTCGCTCATTCAATTAATTCAGAAAGTAACTTAAATATTCGAGCTTGCCCGAAGAAAATTCCGGACGTATTGCAGATAGATGACATATTAAAACGAACCTCCTGAATTTTTCAAACTTTCTTCATTACTTTTATTCAAATAGATCCAATATAAGAAATTCGTCCGAATCTTACGAATTATCTAAAATATTCAAACTCGTCGAATTTTCCAATACCGAAGCTACACAAAGAATATTTGAATAATATTCAAATATCATTACCTACTCATTAAAACAAATTCCATTTATTTAAAAATACATATTATATTCCGTTTCAATTCTGGGCTTCAGGCACAACCTACGTCACGTGCGGAAATCCTTCAGTCCTATTTCTTAACCATATCTTTCGAACGCCTATAGGCGGTCACCGCATTGACTGCCCCATTTCCCAGACCTATACCGCGCAGCGGTTTAAAATTATATTTTCGTAAATAAATAATACTCAAATCTTCAATTCAGTTTCCAGAATCATGTCGGGCTTCAGATACGTAAAATTTCTCGCGAATCCACCGACACCCCTTAAAAAAAAGATACAAAAAAATATCCCATTCGATAATGTCTTTGAATCGTACGTTTAACATCGTTACGGTCGCGTTTTACTTATGAATTACGATCTTCACCCAGATTCCTTCAAAGCCGCGCGGTGTGTCGCATGATCGAAACGCGCAGTCAAAGAGTTTCTCGCGCTTTTCGTCGCCCCCTCATTTTCCGCGGTCTCGTTTTTTTCATCGTAAAGCCTGGTTTTCACGGAATAAAAAAAAAAGAGATATTCCACAGGCCGTTTAAATGCGGCTTCTTGTTCTGCTATGCCGCTCGTGCGTACCAGAAAATGCTCTGGTAATGGAGCGCGCCGTAAATGAGGACGAAAGAGTTTCAATGCATTTTTCATTTTCGTACGCAGATTCTTTCGGGTCACACATTTCGCGCCCAATCATTTCCCTCCGCGTCTGTACTTATTCACCTGCTCTTTCCTTTTCTTGCGACACACTGATTCGCTAATAAAAATCAATGTTTCGGTGAGCAATTAGCGACGCTGGAAATTCTGCCTGCGAGCGTTTTCCCGAAAATTGCGCCGTCCATTAATCGACTGCATTTCCCGCGGAAAATTACGCGTTAGATGGAAATGAAAAGGGCTGGACATTCGTAAAATATCGCCCTTGGAAGGTATTAATTCACTATTAATTGCTGGGCGATTTATTTATCGCCGCCGCTTGGTTTGGCAGTAATTTATTTGTATAATGCATTGATATTTCGATGCTTATTGTTCGATCTTTCTAACGAGGCTGAGGTCGCGGTTGAAATTTCGAAAATCAGGTTAGTTGTTTTTCTGGTTCCGAACCTACGCTTCAGTGAATCAACTATTGAATAATAAATTGCTTGTCGAAGCAACGTTGACAATTAAGAGGGATCTTTTACCGTAACACGTGTTTTTAGGTTTTTTTGTGCATTTTTTTGCAAAGAAACTACAAAACCTTCTACCGTCGGCATTTGTGTACGTATCGATTTATATTTCAGTAACGTTCACAAATTTTTTTAAAGAGAAAGACTCAAAACCGAAGGCAGTGTGAAACTCCGAACGCAATTACGTAAGAAGAAAGTCTTTTTATGGCGAACATGATTCCGGCTATTCTGTTCATCTTAAATAAAAAATCAAAAAGATTCTTAATTTGGTTGACTTTGGCTATCGTAGGTCCCAGAATGACAGAAAAAATTGGCAAATAAAAATTGGCAGCACTTTAAAGGTTGACTATCGATTTTTTAATTTCTGTCCCTTTCGCGGTTTAACCCTTCGTTGACACTCTGGGTGTGAGCCACCCATAAGCTGATTTTCACGCTCTGCACCTTCTGTATGCAAAATAAATACCTTTTCTCCGAACCCGACTTATAAACTATTTTTTTCCTGAAAATATTATATCCGAACAACAACTCTGTAGATGTTTAGCTTCTAATATTGAAATTTGTAAAGGTTACAATGTTTTGAAGATTTTCTTCGTTTCTTCTCGACATATGGTAATCTAGAATTTTTCCACAAAAACTGTGATAAAATTTCAATAAAACAACTACTGGAATACATTGTAGAGACTTTGAAAATGACCCATGATTTTTTTTCATAACGATTGGATTCTTTAGATGGGAAAGGCAGTCGTTCAAAAATTGCTCTGGGTGTGAGCCACCCAGGTATGGCAAAGTTGTTCGAAAAAAGAGGTGTGTCAACGAAGGGTTAAAAAATGAGAAAAACACATGATTGTGAATTCTGCTAACAGCGACAATGACACATACACTGAAGGTGCACGCAAAATTTGGAATCCATCCGTCATGTAAATCGAGTTTTGAGAAAACCAAGTTTAATATTTTCAATGTCGTTTCGATAAAGATAATTAGGTATACTTACGACTAATCTACCTACGCAGAACCACATAGAGGATCATCTTCTTAAAGAAATGTCCTGCTCAGCTGATTTCTCTTCTCCATCAGCAATTTATTCTGTTTTTCATTCATTGCAGCCTCTGTTGATCGTCGCGTTGTTTCGAACGTTCGATCCCGATTTTCGTCTTGTGATTTTCTTTCTTTTGTCGTCCCGGATGGAAAAGTTCCTGGTCTGTTCCTTTCCTGCCCATTCTTAATATTGTACTTGTAAAATAAATATTTTTGTTGCGAATTTGAGTCTGCTTAACTTTACAATTAAAACTATACTAAACTCACTGAGTAGCTACTGAAAATTATGCTGAGGGACAGTAGACCACACGTGTACTTCTAAAAAGGTAAAAAAGGACCCGTTAGTTTCCGGCTTTTTAATAGAAACAATTTGACAATTACGATAAAGGGAAAATCCACTTGCCATAACAATGTTATTGTTCGTCGCATCATTCAAACTTCTGTAACTTCCTTAATTCTATGAATTCGGACATAGAGTTTCGCAGATATATTTTTGAAACTTTATGTTTTAGGAAAATATAAACAGGATCGATTTTTTTTGAAGTTGTATAATAGAAGACCCCTTAAATACGTAGCAATTCGTATAATTCAATTTTGAATTTCATTCGACATTCGAAATCATTCAGCCTTTTGGTTACGATAATGTCACTTGGGAAATAAACAAAATACTAATTCGTATGAGACATATGTAATCTGCAATAACAAAATCGTTTCTTTACCTTTTATGTATAATTAATCCATTTTGTATTTGAAACTGATTTTACTACTTAGTTGTTTGAACCTAGTGGTATGAATGGAGAAAATTGAGAAAATAAAGCGTAATGAAAATACAGGAATAGAAACTGTGAACTCACTGACACTTAGTATTCAGTGAATGCTTGAATTGTGCTCAAAGTGTATTTGAGTAATTGAGGATTTGAGTCGTGTCCATTGGTTCAATTATTCGGATAGTCAAGTATTCGAATACTGCAATATTTTATCTTTATCTGATTAGTACCCGAATTTTGATCGAGGAATATTCGAACAGTGCAATATTCGATTTTTAATCAAGGTATATTTGAATTTTAATGGAGGTATATTCAATGTGTAATCGTGGAATATTTACATTTTAATCGTTAAATTTTCGGCTACTGCAGCATTCGGGTTTCAATTAAGGGATATTCAAATTTTATTTATTCATTTATTTATTAACGGGATGTAACCCTTTTGGTACATTCTAGTAACACGAAGAGACAATTTATACATTTTATGCATAACTAACTTAATGCTAAATAGGCTTTAAGAATTACGTTTATCTATACGTTCGTTGTGTCACTGATTCATCAACGTCCAGCCCAAGCCGCTGACCCTAGACACATGAAATTCGGAGGGTAGGTAAGTGTATTCCTTTTGCGATGTGGGTGCTCGATAAGAAGGGATTTTTTGAAATTCCAACCCGAAGGGGGTAAAAAGGGGTGAAATATGTTTTCTCGGACTCCTTAGTATTTCTTAGGCTCGATTAGATATCAACTTGGTATTTACTTACGAGGGTTACCCACATAAATTCCTCAAAACCAAATTCAGCATTTTGCCCTAATCAACCCCTAGGGAGTGGTGAAAAGGAGTGAAATGTGTTTTTCATGGAATCCTTAATATCTCTTAAATAAATTTGCTGGGTAATATCATCTGAATAACCCAGCGCTGTGTACGGAATATTCGAGCAAAAATTTAACCAGGTTTTACAATTGGAACGCTATGTTTGGGGAACAAGCGCGATACCTATTTAGTGGGAATGAAAGGATTAGAGAAAACGTTAATACGTTTCACTATTAAACAGTAACCCGGAATGCCGCAAACTCGGGGGGACATTGGCATGTTTTCGCAACATTATACATCTATAATTATATAATCGTTGTGTCACTGATTCATCACTAATATGCGGATGTTTATGCAAATGCATAATATATTGATATGCAAAAGTAATTTTGCATTTTGCATATGCTTTGTTAAATGGCATGTGCACATATGTTACATATTTGTTTTGCGATCATAGATGAATTATCGAGCCGTCATGTGACATTAGTGATAAGTACCAATGTTGATATCATGCCATAGAATAAGTCATTAGTAGAGACCTATTATTCATTCATTACAATCGCCCGGTACACATAAACAATTTCGATAAAATCAAAGAGGTTCGGCCACTTTTTCTCCCGAAAATAGTAAAATTATTAATTTTCACTCTTTATTTTATTTTTGCTAATAGGCAGTTGAAACTTTTAATGGGAATAATGTCGTTGCAATTGCAACTGCTCAGAATGTTTTCCAACCGACATGAGTTGCTCTAAATTTAATTTAACTTAACTTAAATTATACTTAATTTAATTTAATTTAATTTAACATTTATTATGGCACATTTACAAATTCTTCCAATCACAACAAAGAAATTGGGAACTGTCGGTCTACCCTTAACAAATTCGATAAAAATAGACGTGGCATATTTGCATATGCTTTTTGCATATATTACGTGCATAAACATCCGCAGTCTATTCATCACCGTTCAGCCCAAACCGTTGAGCCTAGAAACATGAAATTCGGAGGGTATATTCCTTTTGCGACGTAGGTGCTCGATGAGAAGCGATTTTTTGAGATTCCAACCCGAAAGGGGTAAAAAGGGGTGAAATATGTTTTCTCGGACCCCTTAGTATTTCTTAGGCTCGATTAGATATCAACTTGGTATTTACTTACGAGGGTTACCCACATAAATTCCTCAAAACCAAATTCAGCATTTTGCCCTAATCAACCCCTAGGGAGTGGTGAAAAGGGAGTGAAATGTGTTTTTCATGGAATCCTTAATATCTCTTAGGCCCGAAGCGAAGCGCTAGTTTGCTAGTATAATCTAGTGCCACATCTCATGTTGAAACAAACCGATCTCAACAGACACTATTACAAATATGAGTAACTAGATCATGATGGCCGCTATTGATTTTATACAGTCACGAATAAAATAGTGGACTCAGTCTTAGAGATCTGTCCGAGACATAAAAATTGACACTTGACATGGCCATTAATTATCATGAACGGGAATACAAGATCGTTAACTGTCCTGCGCAGTTGAAGCGTAGTCATGTTAAGGCTAGTTAATATATCGGTATCTAGGTATATGTAATCGCGTGACAAGCAATTCAGGCGCCTAATTGGTAAGACGCAAAGCGCATAAACTTGTATTAAATTTTTTAAATCATCATTCATCTTTATAACGTAGGGGGACCAAATTTGCGAAGAGTAGGTATTCCAGATGAACACTAACTAAGGAAAAATACGAAGTTTTTAGGGTTAACGGATTCTTGAAGTGTATGATGTGCTTCAGGGAACCAAGTGCCTTATCTGCAAAAGTTAACCCTCGAAAGACGAATGGTGGATATGGTCGCGTGAGGCGAATGCAGGGTCAGTTTGACCCATAGCAACATTTCTATGGTACACCGGTTTCACGAACAAATTTAATACGAAATGAATTAAATAATTAAAATTTCTCAAATTAACTAAAATTTATCAACCCTCGATTGTCACACTGGGTCAAATTGACCCTGCAATTTTTGAAGCAAAACACATTTTCTCGGAACTCTTATTAATTCAAACTTTTTTTTAAGCATGATAACACTTTAAATGTCAACTTTCGACGATGGGCATATATTCTACAATGTTCAAACTTTGTCTCAGAATTTTGTAGACTTAATTTAACAAATAGTTTTTAAGTAACAACTGATTGAAAATTGACAGGGTCACATTGACCCAGTGTGACAACGACTAATAAAGAAATACATAAAAAAATTATTTATGTACATTTAAAAATAATGTTACTGCAATGTAGGCATCAGACCCGGAGTTTACCGCCCCAAAGTTTTTAGGCGATAGGCAAACACACAAACATATAAGTACAGTCCCCGATCTACCCTATATTCAAATCTCCACCAATGAGTACTAAAATCCTAAAAATCTTCAAAATTTCAAACAGAAAGAAACTCGACAAATATCAGGGGTGTGCGAGTACCCGGAACTCACGAGCTGAACCGAACTCGGTTCGGTAGCTCGAGCCGAGTCGAGTGATTGAATTTTCCGAGCTGTTTGAAACAAAATCGGGCTATGTGAAAAACCCAAACGGTTCGAGTACTCGGGCCATCGTAAGACTTCAAGTTACTGGGAGATAAATTTTCACCTCGAACTACTCGAATATATTCGAACAATTCTTCAACTATGGAGTTACTGGTAAATATTCGAATTACACGAGTCACTCGAATATTTATGTATTTAATATCAAATACTAGTCTAATTGTTAGGAAGAACCATAGGTAGGTACAAGACGCTAGTAACTCGAAGTAATTCGAGTCGATGAAACGAAAACGAAAATATTCGTGAAATACGAGGTGTGTAAATAAAGTAATGAGACTGATTTTTTTTCAAGTTTTTATTCAAATATAATTACAATGCAATATTGTCTCCTTCAAAATAGGTCCCTTGGGAAGCCACACAGCGCTGGAGACGGTCCTTCCAATCATCATAGCATTGCTGGAACTCGGATAGTGGAATAGCCTTCAGCTGGTCGGTTACAGCTGTTTTGATGTTTTCAAGTGCTCCCAAAATGAGTTCCCTTGAGGTGATTTTTCAATCTCGGGAAGAGGAAAAAGTCACAAGGGCTCAAGTCTGGTGAATAAGGAGGCTGAGGAGCCACAGGAATGTTTTTACTGGCCAAAAACTCGTTTATTGAGATTGCAGTGTGACATGGCGCATTGTCGTGATGCAACACCCAGTTGTTTTTGATGTTTGAAGGGCAATCAACACTTTTACCGAGAAGTCCTTGAAAGACTTCGAAAAAGAGTCTTTCGTGTGCGACCAAACATCAAAAACAACTGGGTTAGGTTTTTCCTCTTCCCGAGATTGAAAAATCACCTCAAGGGAACTCATTTTGGGACACTTGAAAACATCAAAACAGCTGTAACCGACCAGCTGAAGGCTATTCCACTATCCGAGTTCCAGCAATGCTATGATGATTGGAAGGACCGTCTCCAGCGCTGTGTGGCTTCCCAACCTATTTTGAAGGAGACAATATTGCATTGTAATTATATTTGAATAAAAACTTGAAAAAAAATCAGTCTCATTACTTTATTTACACACCTCGTATGTACTAGACACCGACCTAGTACAAATCTCACTCGTGTCTACCTTTAATCGTCAACGAACGAGAGTAATACTTGTTCCGGTCCACCGCGCTGAAAAATGCACGTGGCACATACACCCAATGGCCAGTAAATTCCGTCCAAGGCTCGCGGAGAATTAACGGCCAACGATAATTCCGTGTCTAGCAGTCGATTACACGTGGTTATTAGTTATCCAGCGATGGCCGAGCTTCGGAACCCGAAGCTTTTGGTCGTTGCCGCGAACGAGCCCTTGCCGCGTTGTCGAGCCTCCGTTTCATTTGCGAGCGCTCCTAATGCAAGAGGTTTAACAATACGGTGTTAATAAATGGCCAAAGTGCTGGCAAGGGTCATTCGGGTAACAAACGCCTCGACGCCAAGTGGTTGCACCGGGTGCTTGTAAATTAACAGGTGCCTCGACGACCCAAATTTCGGTATTTGATGGAACAGCTTCGATCGACGAGAGACGCTCGCACTTTTCATTCCTGAATGATTCCTCGTGCGTAGGTTGCGAAAGACATCAACAACTAGGATAACCGCAGCACGAGCTGCTGGGTCCTGTGGGACTCTTATTCTGGAGTTCACTTTGCAGATAAATTCATGCCTCTTGAATTATTCTACTTGGTTTCAGAACGAGTATTGCTGAGAGAAAGGATAATGTTAGGTCTGTGAGGTGATTATTGGCTTACGAATGTGCAGCGATTTCTATGCACCATTGGGATCAGATGTAATCACCTGGACAAATGTTCGCATTTTGCGGTTTTGAATAAAAGCAGCCGGTAGTTAAATGCCATCTGGACCGAGGGACTTAGGCTCTTGAGGAAGAATCGAGGGGTGTAAGTGATACAGCTAACGAGTTTTAAGCGCCAGATGTGCCTCATGACAAGGCATTCATTCCAGGGCTGTATTGAGCCTGCGACAAGCCGGTTGCTATTGATTAGGATGAAATCGCCTGATAGGTATAAAAGGCAAAGACATTGCTGGTTACTAGTGTAAACTTCCCGTTCCTCTAACTCCAGCGAAAGGATAAAGACGAAATATAAAGGTGAAATCTGACGGCATGTGGATAGGCGAGCCGAGCCGTCCCGAGCCGGCTCGCCCAGGATCGCGAATCGGCGATGTGTGAGCGCTCTGACGGCGCGGGACTCGGCGATGTATGAGCGCTCTGACGGCGCGGGACTCGGCGATGTATGGGCGCTCTGACGGCGCGGGACTCGGCGATCTATGAGCGCTCTGACAGTGCGGGACTCTGTGAGACGGCTCGGCTCTCCCAGCTCGCCCAGGTTCGCCCAGGCTCGCAAGTCGGCGATCTATGAGCGCTCTGACGGCGCGGGACTCTGTGAGACGGCTCGGCTTGCCTTGGATCGCCAGACCTAACCCAGGCTCGCGAGTCGGCGAGCCGTGAGCCGTGAGCGTTCCGACGCACAGTGGTCCGAATAGGGGTAGTAGAGGACATTCGTGTATAACTTTTGAACTATAAAAGATATCGGAATGATATTTACGCCAAAAAATAGGAAAAAATACTCCTTTCTAATGGTTTATAATTTAATATATTGGACGTTTATTTAATTTTTTTCCAATTTTTTCAACTTAATTGTTATTAAAAAAATTTGAAAACGGTTTATTTAGTAGTTTATGTAATGGTCTTTAAGTGATTTAAATCGCATGTTGGGGAAACTTCGTTTCCGAGTTATAAGGAAAAGTCGAATAGTACAATAAGTACTAATAACTACGGCACTTGTCGGCGGAATTTCTGCTAATATTGTGTTAAGATACACCAAATCTTTCTGAAACCATTCATTATTAGATATCAGAAATTTGCTTTCTATGTATCAAGCTTTTATCTATTTTTGTTTTAATTTGAAAGCAAATGCTTTCAAAATCATTTTCAATTTTGTGGAATTTTCGGGAGAAATATGAATTTTTTCACATATTTTCTCATATAAAAATGTGTAATCACCCATATCTTTACTGGAATTTTTTAATATCAAGAATAAATCTTGATGTGTATGAAAACCTTCCATTATCACGAAATAAATAATATCTAGATAGCAAAGAACAATATATTGAATACCTATGGAAAATAATTGATGTAATACATCTTTAAGTGTTTTCGTACTTACCAAATGAAAGTGAAATGAAATGTTATATAAATGAAGAACAAAACACTATAACTTAAATTTAAGCTTAAACTTAACTGAATAAAGTATACATAGATAAATATATATATATTTAATACACGACACACAAACTAAACAAAAGAACACATCGAACGAACAAAAAACACCAAAAACTTAACAGTAACTTTTGAATACGCAATGTCGAGCCAAGAATATCTCACTGTGCAAGTCGAATGGTTCTGATTCAACTGACTGCAGCCAGAAAATTGAAGGCTTAGTCGAAGACCTTATCTACACCATAGCATAAACATACGACGTGCGTATAATCTAAACAATTCCATAGAACTCCTTAGCTCGTCACGCCTCGCGGAGTTTCGGCGATGGATACGAACGCGTATACGTAAAACGCGCGGCGAGCCGCGTTACTGGCGGCTTCAAACAGTAATAACTTGGAGAGTGGGCTGAAGGGGGAAACGATTTTCGCATGATTCTGTAGATAAAGGTGTGCTGAAAATATTCCAATTGGTTAGAACGTGGAACTCGGTGGAACTTGAAAGATATTCCTTGTTAATTGTAAAGAACTTAGACAATTTTCTTTATTTCATTGGGCCTTACTTTCTTAATACATTATGAACAGTAATTTTTAGTTGACGGTGTTAATTATTAACGCAAGAGAATGCTCTTCATTCTAGAAAAAGAATGGAGAGAAAATATTAAACAGGGTCGTCAGGGCGTCTCTAAGGAGGAAGCAGTTTTTTCTGGTGAAAAATGCAATCTTTAAAATGTCCAACTTTAAGCGTTCGTCCTAATTACAATTTTTATTAAATTTTAATAATATTTTCAGTTTTGAGACTAATGGACATTTATAAAGTAGTATACATTCATTAGATTACGATAGGGGAAAGTTCATTTTTCGGCCGAATGTCCTCTACTACCCCTATTCGGACCTCTGTGCGACGGCGCACAGTGGTCAAAAATCGAGAAAACCTGCCCAAAACATGAAGGTGATCTTTGATTTGTACAAAAATAGGTACACTAAGGTTTCCGAGGTCGCTGATTACGAATCTGAAGTCAAAATTGCAAAAAGCAAAATGGCGGACTCAATATGGCGGACGCGTATATCAGAAAAACGTCAGATTTGGTCTAAACTTGGTATCCTGGAGTTTTCGAGGTCGCTGATTACGAATTTGAGGTCACAATTGCAAAAAACGAAATGGCGGAACGCATATGAGAAAAACATCAAATTTGGTCTAAACTTGGTATCCTGGAGTTTTCGAGGTCGCTGATTACTAATCTGATGTCAAAATTGCAAAAAAAACAAATGGCGGACCCAATATGGCGGACGCGCATATCAGAAAGCATCAGATGTAGTCTAAACTTACAGTCTTTGTACTTTGACGGCCTCTAAAAAAAAAGTTCCGATTTGTTCCACCTTGAATCTTCTTGGGAGTTGTTCACACAAGTGTAGAGAGTCTGAAAAAATTATTTTCATCTGCTATTTTTTGCAACTTTGGAGCTGGGACATTTTTTAATAAGTTGAAGTACAAATGAAACACCGGACTTCTCGATTGGAACGCAACTTTGTGGGTTTATAGAGTGACTCAAGACAAGAGCAACGGTATGTTTCATTCGTACCCTATCGCTCTTTAAGCGTGTGAAAACTACGCTCAAAGTCAAATAGCCACTTCCACTTTTTCGCGTATAACTCCTAAAGTACAACAGACAGAAAAAAATATTTCAAACAAAAGTTTAATGATGTAATAAGCGCTGCAAACTTGCGTTGACAAATTTTTGAAAAAAGTTTGAGAAAAATTCATACCGAAAATTTTTTTTTTTAAAACCAATCCCACTTTTCTATATTCGATTTTCATCAAATATACGTAGATTTAGTCGAACTTATCCATTCAGTTCCATAGATGAAGCGGAAATAGTTTTGTCTAGCTAGAAAGCCCATTTAGACCCCTCGCGACGGCTGTTAGTTGCTGATACCAAGCTTAGACCAAATTCGATGTTTTTCTGATATGCATGTCCGCCATTTTGTTTTTTGCAATTTTGACCTCAAATTCGTAGTCAGCGACCTCGAAAACTCCAGGATACCAAATTTAGACCAAATCTGACATTTTTCTGATATGCGCGTCCGCCATATTGAGTCCGCCATTTTGTTTTTTGCCATTTTGACCCCAAATTCTTAATCAGCGACCTCGAAAACTCCAGGATACCAAATTGAAACCAAATCTGACATTTTTCTGATGTGCGCGTCCGCCATATTGAGTCCGCCATTTTGTTTTTTGCAATTTTGACCTCAAATTCTTAATCAGCGACCTCGAAAACTCCAGGATACCCAAATTTAGACCAAATCTGACATTTTTCTGATATGCGCGGCCGCCATATTGAGTCCGCCATTTTGTTTTTTGCCATTTTGACCTCAAATTCGTAATCAGCGACCTCGAAAACCTTAGTGTACTTATTTTTGTACAAATCAAAGATCACCTTCATGTTTTGGGGACGTTTTCTCGATTTTTGACCACTGTGCGGCGCGTGGGCTCGGCAAGTCTCGTCCCAGGCACGCCGATCCACGTGCCGTCAGATTTCACCCTAATAGAAACAGTATATCGTCGAAACTGAGGAAAAGTGGTGTGTCCTCTACCCGACACAAGCACCTCGTTTCTACTTGCCTGGTTCCGTCAACAGATTTCGATACAATACCTTGGGGACTAATTCGTGGCAATCATCACCGTTGCTCGCGACATTACAAGTGACAAGCGACAATTCCCAGCTGCAGGCTAAGTAGTCTTACATATTTAATAAGCCTGCAACCCCAAAATCCAGGACCTTCGCCATTAACAGTGTGAGATCTGACGGCATATTATCACCTAAAACGAACATAGAGGCCTGCTTAACTTCCTTCATTCTTTTCCCACCAATGCATCACTAATCACTATACCATTAGTTTTACGATTAGTACATATAAAAGGCTTGTAGCCAACCCCAAGTCAGCCAGTCAAATCTCAACGTGACATCAGGTTGAACCTCTGTCGAGCAGCATTCTGGTCAGTATTTTAATTCTGATTGTCAAAGGGCACAAAACATCTTGCAATAAATTCTTGTTGCGAATCTGACTCGAGAGTTTGTGGATTGAGGAAATCTCCCTGGAGTTATATCTCCCTTTCCTTTATCCAAATCATAACAACTCTCAGTCCAGTACCAGAGTGTATGTAATTAGCAGATCTACCGTGTTAATTAAAAAAGGCGTATCCAGTTTATGGCGGCAAATTTTGGGGAGTGGACAATTTTGGGAAGCATCCAATTTTGGGGACCGGTAACTTTGAGGAAGCGACAAATTCTGAGCGAAACGAATTGAAAAAGGTTTAAACACAGAGGCTTGAGATAGCTTTAAAAACAATTGATTTTGTTTTCTTGTACCGAATCAGCTGTGACTCATATCTGAGTTGCCATATTGAATTATTCTTGAAATTCTCTCGACTTTTCTAAATTAAAATATTTTGCGAAAAGGGCGGCAGACGCTTCTTAACCTAGGAGTGCCAAATTTTCAAATCCGCCCTTGGGCGTATTTGCAACTTAAATCGAGTCATTGTTGCCAGTTGCGACAGAAATAGTTTATCTATAAGTAGGTATAGTAAATAAGAAAGCTGTATCTTCATTGAAACTGAAAAAACAGTAACTGCTAATATTAATAATATAAGGCGTAACTAAGTAGGTACGGTTAGTTTTTTTGTTGTTTATTTAGATACCTTCTTATCCATATTTAATATTTAACTCAATCCGATTTATATAAAATACCGATGGCATAGCACAAAATACTAAAAGTCATTTTCTCAGAACCACCTTTTCACCAAATACGCCTATTTGAATTAACACGGCAGCAACACCCTAGTAACATTTATTGATGGCTAACTAATTCCCAACTTGGGGATACTGTGGGCCAACCAAAAATGCTACTAGGGCATATACGCATTTTTATACATAGGTACGTTGAATCTTGAATCTCCTGTAAGGAATATCAGACTTTCGTCGTTCTTCGAAGCGTCCCGAAACGGTCGTTTATTTAGCTGTCGTCAACACGGGACTTGGAAAGAGAAAGCGATCGACACTTGGGGGTGTCATAAACTAAAGAGGCATTTTCGGGAACTGCATCGGGGCCAGCACAAGGGAAGTTTTTGGCGACTGGGACGCAGGAAGGCATTCGTGAATGTATTCCTTGACGACGACGCATCGTATCGTTGCTTCCTTGTGAAAAATAGAATAAGGGGCTTATACATATATCGGACATTTAATGATGACAAGAAAGTTATTTAGGAATTTCAACATAAGTTTTCATATATTCTGGGATTTTTTGCATTGAACTGATTATTAAGCATTTCCGTAAGTTCAGGACTTTTTGATTTAAATAAATAATGAATTATTAAAGAGATATTAGTAAAAATGTAAAACAAAATTTTGTCGTAATTACCGGACACACTTAAAGCTTGAGAACTATTTACCGTGCCCGAGCTACCCGACACTGTCTAGATGCATTATCCACTTAAGGGGTTAGACCACCTTGGACGGAGCAAAATTGCAGTCATTTTCGTCATTTTTTTTAGGAAGATAATGAAATAAACAGAAAATTTAATATGAAGCCTGTTATTGTACAACTCTCGCCGGGAAAAATCGTATTTTTTCCTACAAAATGGCGGGCGGTAGTGCCGTGATACGTCAGATCTTGAGGAGCGACGTTTTCCACGGTGTTTAATCTCACGGCTATAGGTACCGTTTCACCTAGATCAAAAAACCAAAAAGATTTATTTTCTCCATGCCTTAAACTAGAGAAGTACGTAGGGAAATCCAGAAACATTAATTTGTCTCGAAATGGTGACGATGGGGAGAAAAAGTGCATTTTTGTCGGGTAATAGAGGGCCGTCCGGTATATGGGTCTTTTACCCTTTATCCACCACTAGCTTAAAGTACCCGGCGTTGCCTGGGTAAAACTTCGATTATCACGGAGTGTCAACAGAGCGAAATAAGGGATGGGATGTCCAGAGTTTATAGTAGCCTATATTTTTCGCAGGGTTCTAGCGAGTAATTATGCAAAATTTGGTCCAGATCGGTTAAAAAATGGGAATAAAATGTATCGTATAGGTATGTTATTCCTAGTCCTAGATTACGTATACAAAATTTCAGACAGATCCGTTGCGTAGTTTCGACGTGATTGAGTAAGAAACGTCCAAACACACTTTCGCATTTATTATATTAGTAGGATTTGAACTTTATTTTCTACGTTTCTTCATTTGTTCATCTTACGCTGCTGTTAAACCGTGCTGTAACGAAGTTACATCCGCCGAGATATACTGTCTTATTACATAAGGGGTCATGCTCAGTCAGGAGGCCGAAAAAAGGGTGGTGTTTAGAAATTTTTTACTCAAAAGCTAAAAATAATGTCAAGTATATAACTGTACTGAAGACCGTAGCAGGCAGAGCCGAATTTACCTTTCAGAGGCCCTAGGCTGAATATTTGGTGGGCCCTCGGTTAAATGTAAAAAATAAAATGACGCTGATTTGATTTTCTTTATCATAATAATCTAAATAAGAATTTAATTTCAAAATTAACATTGAATATCAAAACTAAACATAAATATTAAAGATACGAGTTCATAAAGATAATATAAAAAAAAATTAATTTTTCGAAGAAAATATTTAGGGGCCCCCAACTAAACGGGGTCCCAGGCTTCAGCCTTGTTAGCCTAAGGGCTGGTAGCAGGATCAACTATGAAAGCAAATTATTGTTACCATTATTATTATCATCTGTAAATCTGATGGAAAAATTCAAGTGCGACTTACTGTAATATTATTCTTTTTATATTCACAGATTGCTTCGAAGATAAAATAGTATACGGTGTACATACAGTAGTGCCTCGTTAGCTGGCCGGATTTCTGCACTGTTAGCTGACCGTCGCGTCGCTATTCCCATCAGTTCTTGGAACTAGCTTCACGGAGCTATTTAGCCTGGAGCTACTTAGCCGCGACACCCAAGCATGTTTGTTTTAACCCTTGAATGGGGGATAGTTCGGGTGACCACATCGGTGTAGGTGGCTGAGTCCGTTTGAACCTGTATCAACTATCCTACTATAGATACGCATGTAGCGTATAACCCTTCCCTCTTGTTATACCTATTCACTTTTTGAATTTCTGAGGATTTTTATGTTACTTGATATTCAAAATTGCGACACGGCGGTCAGTGAGTTAAGAACCTACCGACTTAAAGGGACCTTCCGGTCTAGAGCCCCAGAAAATAGGTGATCTTTAGGAATTAATTAAAGGAAAACTACTGTATATAATTTAATGGGACTTTTTGCATTGTATTAAGGATGTCTTAAATTATAGAAATATAATTTTGGTTTTATAATTAATCATTGCAGACGGCACTGGGGAGTCGTTAAAGTCGAGGAGGCAAAAATTGATCCAAATCGATGGGACCTGTATCTCCAAAAGTTATTATCCGATTCGACTGAAACTTTTTTTATTTTGGAGAATATACCTCTGGCTAGGGGAGAAACCAGAAAAAATTACAAAAGATACATTTTTTCAGAAAATAACGACACTTGAAGTATGAAATCACTTTTTCCCTATATTTTTCAGCGTTTCAACGCCTTTGAAAATTATAAATTTTCAATTTTTTTATTTTTTCAGGTATTCCTCCTAGCCAGAAGTATATTCTCCAAAATAAAAAAGTTTCAGTCGAATCGGATAATAACTTTTGGAAATACAGGTCCCACCGTTTTGAGAACACTGTTTTGAGAAAAACACGTTTAAAATTTTACGTGGGCGCTAGGTGCCCGGTTGTGACCCATGCATTTGCCGCTACTCAAATGCCCGTAACTTCGGAAATATTACGAATTTCAACAAATCCTTTTAAACACGTATTTCTAAAAGGTTGAACAAATCGACTTTTAGACCGGAAGGTCCCCTTAAGATCACGCTATCTCATTCGCACTGAATTTTTCTCAATCGTTCACTCGATTTCTTGGAACTCTACCTGTGTCCAGACAGACGGTCAGATATGGTCTCGGACCCCAGCCAGCTAACGGGACACTAATTGTGGTTATGGTACCATAATTCAACGCGCAATGTAATGATCCCATGCCGGGTTGCCAGGCTTTTCCCTACTGTAGTTGAGGGGGAACACCTACAACAGTGGCGGTACATGTGTGTCATGGCGTCATCATTTCCTCTCCACTACATGTTTGTTCCCCTTCCACTAGCATAGGGAAAAGCCTGGCATCCCTCATCCTAGGGTACATGTCGCTATTACCGTGCAGTGTCCCTATTACCGTGCCTTTATACTTAAAGAAGCCGTACAAAAAACTCGTACAAATAAATAAGGAAATAATTATTTTTAATTAAGTTAAACTATTAATGTAGGTATGTTTTACAAATGAGAAGTTTGCATTTTTAAACAATTAAAGCATAGTAAAAAAATTTCAAAAATGCATATCAGGATTTCGATGGATTTACCTAGATCCTTACCGAAAACTGTAAGGAACACGTACTTTACAAAAGTGAATATATTGATAATTATCATGACTCGCAGTTATGTAAAGTGTTTATTATTTATATTTTAAAAGTTTCCAACTTCATGAAAAATAGCAAAATAAGCTCTTTTGAAACGTCTTCTTATTTTTAAAGTGAATTCGGTAATAGGGACAGGAATTTAACGCTTGTCTCTATTACCGTGCCCGTCGAAGCCCACTAGCTCCCTCTGTAACTGCTAAACCTAACCTTACTTTCGTTTCTCAGAACGGGTGAACAGAAATTTATATTTGCATATTTTGCTTTTGTAATGAGAAGGTCATATTAGAATTACATAAAAACGCCTCTCGTACAGAAAAAAATATTTTGAACCGTTCAAAGTTCAAAGACATAACCTAACCGCGGGAACAATATTCAACAGAGGGCACGGTAATTGGGACAAAAACATGTATTCTTATTTTAATTAACAAAATATGAAAAATTCGCATTTTTAACCCGAAAAGAATGCTTTAATAAAGAGAAAAGTTTAAAAAACCAATATAAATTTTCAGCAAGCAAAATTAAAGTAAGAGGAGAAGTCAGTAATTAATTCATTCGTGAGCAAGTCTGCGCCAAAGCACGGTAATAGGGACACGTACCCTATGGTCCCTCCCGTGACGGGTCTGGGTTAGGTCACGGGAGAGTCTGAGGTATTTCCGGGTTGCTCACCCTGGAAAGATCCCAACCAGAGTTGCCAGGCGAATCCCGCGCGTAGGGAAGGAGTGGCGTCTCACAGACCTGTATACACTAATGCGACTTGTCCACGCAATGCGATGAATTTTGGTAAGCCACTGCGTCACCAACACAAATATAGATACTGTTGTTGCTACAGGTGTTCCCCTTTTACTACTCCGTACTACGTCACTTCTTCCCTACAGCCGCCATTAATTCCCTGCGTATGGCAACTCTGGACTCCCAACCGTTGCCGCCGGCCTTCAACATGTTTCGATACCTGATAGGTAGAATAACATTCTGTGAATGATGCACTGCTGGAGGGATATTGTATGCTACAAGCTTTGAAATAGCTGCACTAATTACCTTAATTATTGATCCATGGCTGTGGTACTAATTGCAACGCATTGCGCAATAGTTGCACTCGTTCACTACTGTTCTGCTATGCCCACAGAATAAGCAGAATGAACTTGTACATACATATATTAAATACCATTTTCTCTGTTTTTATACAAGCTAAATATCTAACTCTTTCCTATAGAGATTGTCGAATATTCATATTACAAAAGTAACAGTATTATTTTGCTCTATACTGCATAAATTGATTCCCAACCCGTGGGTCGCGACCCCTGAGTGGGCCGCTTAATCTAGGGGTCGCCACGAGTTCTTTTTTTTTAAATATTATTAAGTTAGAATTATTCTGAAATACTTTTAATGTGTTTTCTTTACTTTATTAAATTTACCTTACCTTATATAGACGGGGGGGGGGGGGGGGGGTGGCGGGTTATTTGAATATTATAAAAGGGGATCCCGACTCAAAACGGTTGGGAAACACTGGAATTTTAAAGACCACAAAACTACATTTTAAATTCAATTCTTATAGCGTCTATTACAGAACAGCTGTTATTCTCAAAGTGCCCTGGGTAGCTTTAATTGCCTATTTCAAGATGCAGTTTGTCTGATAATAATACTTTTTATACAGTAGCACGTAGATGCTAGAGGAATTTGTTTTAAAATCTAATTTTGTGGTGAAGGTCACTCCAGTGGTCAAAGTTACCCCATTCGACGATATGCAGTTATGTACTTTAGTTGAAGGGGTACCTATGCTTTCAGAACGACATTACTTTTTAATGAATTTCACATGAGAGTCGAATAGGGAATGAAGCAATACTAAACATTAGTTGTAGTGGTGTGTTTCAATTAACTGCACACAGGAACACCTATTACTGTGTGGTATCATATGGTGAAATCACATTTTTGACATTTCAATGCCGGTCTGAATTGGTTTTCATAGTGAAGTTTGCAGTCCTTTCGGTTCACAGATTTCACAGAATTTTATTTTATATTGCTGTGTTTTTGTTTAACTCTGTTCTCTTTTATATCGTAGCTTCGCAAACAGAACTCTCCAATTGGCTGTTCCGATTGGTTCTCCCTAACTTGTAACTTTCTGCAGAGAGTGTAAAAATAAAATTACAGGATGATGTAGCTAAAAGTAAGGGTGATATAAAATTATTCTTTCCGGGGGATTATTTAGTCTTGAAAATGCCATTTTATGTGTTACTAGATTTTTAAAAATATGTGGTGCCATTTAAGAAA
Source organism: Andrena haemorrhoa (assembly GCA_910592295.1). Classification (NCBI taxonomy): domain Eukaryota; kingdom Metazoa; phylum Arthropoda; class Insecta; order Hymenoptera; family Andrenidae; genus Andrena; species Andrena haemorrhoa. The sequence continues at coordinate 21,380,051 of OU342943.1, forward strand.
AACAAGACGACCTTCGTGTGGCCTCGATACCTATGTACTTTCATTCACAAAAATATCAATTTGATCATATAACATCCTGTTCGAGATTAAACCATCGCTAAAGAAGGCAACAAAAATATATTCTTAATATTAAACATTTTAACGTGTAACATTATTTGATATATTAATATTCTCGCTAATTCCAAATCTCTAATTAATATTTCCGTATGTAATACTAGCTTTACTACTCGGCCTCGCCCGAAATTTAGATTCGGATTTTATAAAAAAATTTATATTAGTTTTCTTTGTGAAAATAGTCACATTCATCTGGATTAGAAAGTTCTTAGGCGACAGAGAAATACACAAATATATAGAAGCTTTCTGCTTTATATATTAAGAATCTCTCTGTCTTGTACGCTGCGTAAAGTGCAAGAATTGATAGACGTTATACGATTACTACTTGAAATCTCGTTACACATTAGTGTGCTATACAGAAAAGATAGCTTAAAATTGTGTTACAACGGTTGAACAAGATTACACCAACAATTATAGACTATACGGAGTAGCAACAGCCCTTATTAACTGCATTAAACAGAGAGTGTATAAACACACACCCATGCTATTGAAATTAATTAGTATCTACTTGTTAGACATATAGGAGACCAAATTATAGGCTTAACCCAGTTCCATTGCATTCTGAATAGATATCTACTAGCTAATTATGTAGCTTATGGTTGCGGGCACGATATTTTTCAGTATATTGTATGTATATTGTAGATCTACGTTAATCGTGTACTCAGGTTAAAAATGACAAATATTTTTCCCAAAATATTAGGTAGATATACCTCTCTATTCTTCATCTGCAATTGATTCCATGCTTTGATATGCTGTACAAGTTACATTTTATACGAGCATTTCTTCAATCTTTAAATTGCGCATTATACAAAAACTGAACGCTTAAGAATTGATCTTCCAAATTTTCTAGCGGCTTCTGTAACTGTGTTATCGGGACCATTTTTATATGTGGTTTCCCGTAATGTGTGGGACCAATTCAGAAGTGAATTCAACACTTCAAATTTAGTAATAATAATTAAAGCTAGTATCTATAAATATATTGCCAATTTGACATTATGTATTTACTAGTTGTAGCGAAATTCGTGTTCTGTCAAAATCAAGAGATGCCAATGTGTGTCTGTAGAAGTCTTGTCATTGATCTTGTTGCTCTCTCGACGCGTGTAGGTGTTATTCGGTGGAAACCTTGTTCAACTTCACTCATAAGGAGATGCTTGAATAACTCATAAGCAAGTTAAATGGGACATACATTCATTTATATTAGCATTATTTTTTTTAAACGATTTTACTTAGCTTCGATCCTTTGTATGTTTGGTTCAAATCTGGCAACTCAATTTTCACCCACTTCCACCAATCCAATTGTCTTGAAACTTTGCAGGCGTGCGTAGTTTGGATTATAATACAATATTTAAAAAAAAGTAAAATTTAAAAAACTATGTAGAAATATCCACCAACACTAGAAAAAAAATTTAAACGATTTTATTTCTTGTATGTGTCGTGTATGTATGTTTGGTTCAAATCTGGCAACTCAAAAACCTATTTCCACGAATCCAATTGTCTTAAAACTAGAAACTCGAAAACTAAAAACTAGAAAATAAAAAATATATAAAAAAAATTGTATGTTAAACGATTTTACTAAAAATGCAGTAAAAACTGAAAAAGAATTCTTTTCCTGTACTACAATTTCGATGGTGCTTTCTGACTTTAAATAAAATCGTGGTGCTGTATTAAATTTATTCATATTATGTTATGAAATATCCAGCGCCACGATTTTATTTTAAGTGAGAAAACACCATCGAAATTGTAGTACAAGAAAATATTTATTTTTTAGTTTTTTAGTGCATTTGTAGTAAAATCGTTTAACATACAATTTTTTTTATATATTTTTGTATAAGTGTTGACTCCAACTTAGCGTGACATCCGTAAAGAGCGGTGGTACAAAGAAAGTTTCAGAAAACTAAATAACTTAATTATAGGAATCCTCCGACCGTGGGTTATAAATTTTGGACACAATTCTTTCTAGTGGAACTTATTTTGAAATATCTTATTTTTGTTACTGTTCAACAGTTTAAACCTTCTTTTGCCCACTACTGTATTACAGGACACCTACACAGTACAGTTTCGAATATCCGAATATTACCGAATTTCTTGTATTGCAAAAAATTACGGTATCTGTTACCATACTCATCCCTCCATTTTCCACTAACATAGACATCCATCATCCCATCCTCATCTTCCTATAAACTCTAGGTATAAAACGCAAGGTGCAACGTTAGTTGGAGCAATTCGCTCGACACTCGCAATTTGCAACATCTAGCTCTGAAATAGGTGGGCAGCTGCGTGGTGAAACGAGAAACGGTTGAAAGAATAGTCGCGTCTGGAGGAGTTGCAAAAATTCCATCTTGTGCTTGGCTTCGTTCTTATCGACGTCTACGATGGGACGAGGGTCTCGTCGCAAAGCATCTTAAGAAAGGGAGCACGAGGGTCGCGTTTCGGTGCGTCAGCGTCTGAAAACTACTGTTCCGCGCGGTGTCGCGTGTGCCCCGAAGCTCCTTAAGGCTGCGGTCAGATTCACTTTAAGTGCATTAAGTAAATCCACTTAGATCGAATCTTATATAAAACATCGGGTAATCAGCTTTAAAGGGCTGCGTCCCGGACGTATGTCAAAGGAGAAGTCTCCTCCGTTGCCCGTACATATGAAGTACACGTCTTTCGATCATTGATCGCCCTTTCGTGGGGCATTGGAATCTTAAGGGGGTATTCCACTGTGAACGGTCGAAAAATCAAGCTATTTTTAAAGATTTTTTTATCTGTAAAGACAGCATATAATGAAATAAATCTTTTTGATATTTGTTAAGCTACTTTTATATTATACCAAAAAAATTAAAAAGAATATTTTCAATTTGTGTTACTTGTTTTTTTTACAGCCTAAATATGGCACTTAAACAAAATCGATATGTTCGTCGTGCAGGTGATTTCCCGGCTTAGACGTATCCGAAACAAAAAATTCGAAAAGATTCTTAATCTGTATGAGTGTCGCTATCGCCCGTACCAGAATTAACAATTTTTGCCGAAAAATAACCGAGATTTTTCTGGGGGAACATTCGAGTAAACATCATTTTGGGGAACTTTTTCCTTCGAACCGGCGCCATTTTGTTATTTCTCAACAAAAATTGTTAATTGAAGTACGGACGATAGCGACACTCATACAGATTAAGAATCTTTTCGAATGTTTTGTTTCGGATAAGCCTAAGCCGGGAAATCACCTGCGCCACGAACATACCGTTTTCGTTTAAGGGGCTAGGCTAGTGTGACGGCCGTATAATACGGCAATCTTTGAACATTTTTTAAACAAAGACCATTGAACTTATCAGCTTGAACTTATAAAGTTTTATTAACTGATATTTTCTGAGTATACTAATTTTTTTTGTAGTATAAACAGTGTATATTTGTAAAGTTATCGTAAATTTGTTGGAGCGTCTTAAAATATTTTGTTTCCATGGCTGCCATGATATAAGCTCTTGTGGTCGTGTGAGACAAAAAAAAACAAATATTTTCTCAATCTGTATGTATGTGGCTATAGCCCATACCAGAAAGTTTAAAAAAATTATAAAATAATAAAATGGCGGCTCTCCAAACAAAAAGATTCATTTTTTTTACATAAAAATTTCTTGTTTTTAACTCGCAAATTTGAATGACACGTTTGCTGAACATATCTGCCCAGTTTGAACTAAATCGGTTCGCTAGTTTTTGAGTTATTATGGCAGCCAATTAAGACAAACTAGAAAAAAACTCAATGAAAGTTTGAAATACTATTTTAGAGTACAAAAACAGAAATATTTCATACTTAAAACCTTCTAGGATTGTGTTTTTAACATGTGGATCTGTATGAAAATGCAACAAAATTTTCGATTTTTTGGAGCCGTCACACTAGTCTAGCCCCTTAATATTGACGTTGTAAAAAAAACAAGTAACACAAATTGAAAATTTTTTTTAAAATTTTTTTGGTATAATATAAAAGTAGCTTAACAAATATCAAAAAGATTTATTTCATTATATGCTGTCTTTACAGATAAAAAAATCTTTAAAAATAGCTTGATTTTTCGACCGTTCACAGTGGAATACCCCCTTAATATGCACCTACTTGGTGTGGCGTCGGGGTGATTTCACGCCCTGGGATTTGCAACCTGTGCACGGTTTGGGCGTGATTTCACGCCGATAATTTCTGGAAAATTATAAAAGTATTCCCGTGGGTTCCATAATGTTTGGTATGAAAGCAAACCGAGCTCGAAATTCGTCCTCGCCTCAGAGATTCTTCTGCGGAAAATGTGTCTAAACTCAACGTTATTCGGGCTATTTTTATCCACACGTGATGTATAATTGCTTTACGGAATTTAGGAGCAATTTGAATTGTCTATAATTAAAAATATCCTGAATAAAGTATTTAGATTTATTTTCATTCAAAAACATCGCCCGTTGTATTATTATAAAGGTCTGGCGAAACTATAAATATTTAAAGTGTTATTAGTAAATGACCCAGTCCATGCTTGGCTGCCGGGCGATCGAAAGGCCGCTAATGTACAAAGGGAGTTCTGAAATCTTTTTCAAATTTCGGGAGTGCGTTGGACTTTTTTTAATTGCCGGTAATGAAATTTAAAACGATATTCGAAGTGACAAGAATTAGTACAAATTATTTGAAATCATTTGGAGTTCTATTACCTATTTAAAGCGATAAAAATCGATGTAGTATATTTGGTAATTCTTGGAAATCTGCACAAGTGCGTCTTGTAAATAAGATAGACATCGTTCAATAGTATAGATTTATCAGTGATATATGAGAAATAATATTGAATTGTAATTAATATTTATTATTGCAAGCGTCGAATTAACGTAAATGTTGAATATTACTTCGTTCATGTGTAATATTCATTTTACTACCCTGATGTAGCTTTGCCAATTTCACTTCTAAAAGCTGTAAAAGGAATTTAAATTATTACAATTATAAAATTACATATTCTGGTAATCATGCGAAAATCGTAGAGGTATACAAGGGTTCCCCGAATTTTGTGGTGCAACTAGGGTTTATACGAAAACCGACTTTTAAAAATGTTAAACCGGTTTTCCATGATTCACAAAAAAAATATAATTAAAATAGAAATAAATATTTGTACTTATTTTCAAAATGTTCAGTTTCCTTAATAATATGGAATTACAAAAATATAACAAAATAAAATACACTATCTATACAAAACCAAATAAAAAAAAATATATTAAAATAACCAGAATCGGTAACAATACATACAATTTTTGAGTTCATTTAACATTTATGGATCTACAAAAATATGACACAATAAAGTAGACTGCATACAAAACAAAATGAAAAAATATAAAATAATTAAAATCCGTACAAAATATAAATTTTTTGAAAGATGGTATCAAATTGTAAATCTTTATTCCATTTAGTATTTTTTCTGAAAATATGAACTTATGAAGGTTAGTTTCACAGTAAACTGTTACCTACTACAATATGCCTGTGTCCAAGGCGATTTCAAGTAAAAATGTTAACGTTTTTAATTAAATAATTCAATCATTTCTGCATATTAATTATAGTATATAAAACCGTTTTTTTAATTTAAAAACCGGTTTTCGAATTTTATAAATTTATACATAAAAACCGGTTTTTAAACCTGGTGTTTAAAAACCGACAAACCCTAGCTGCAACCTCAAAAACAATGGGGGTTGATAATTTATATAAAAAGAAATGGACAATGTGGAATATTAATTGCTCATGCGAGACTCCGTTCTCGAGAATATCAATTTTGAAAGTGTGTCCACTTTCTGCACATGTAACTGACGATAAGAATGACATCCATTGTGAAACTGAATTTTGTCAAAAACGATGCTTTGTGCAAAAAAAATGTATCCCAAAATTTCTACTTATTCTTTGCACAAAAATTCATTATATCCGCTGTCGTACAATGTTTACTTTTACATCCAGTCTCCTTACTGCAATGCTATTGTGTGAAAAAAATTTCAAATTCAATTTTGTCGAAACAAGCAGTTTCCATAAAACAAATTCATTTTATATTTCCAGCTTGGTTTTGTACCACTCACTTTGAGACATCCAGTACCTATACAAATCGTTCCCCTTGGCGGAAAATAAATCTCCAAAACCTAATTTGCTTAAACGAAGCTGTGTCTCGAACCAGCTGTTTCCTCTATTTTTCAACCTCGACATGCTCAGCAACGCGTGCAGTGATTTCACGTATACCGGGCCGCCTTGTACGAGTCACGACAAGAGATGCCTTTACCGATCCCCTTTTCTCCATGCAAGTGGATCGAGTGGGGCCGAGCTGCTGGTTCTCTTTCTGCTCTCCTTTCCACTCTTATCACTGCACCGCTGTGTCTGTACACCTTCTCGACCCGACCACGTCGACGACATCGTTAACAACGATTCCACTGCGCAGAAAGCACAATCGCAGTGGTTTTTCGTTCAATCGTAGAAGTGAAACCGAGCTAGCCGTAAATAGCAACAGTCGATGGAACAGATATAGGGAACTCCTGAAAGCAGCTGAGCTTGGAGATAATGGCACTCTCGAGTGTCTGGGTTCAAGTTTCAACGGCTCAGAGACAGATTGAGTACCTATATGGCTTTCAGATATATTATTATTATTATTATTATTATTATTATTATTATTATTATTATTAATTATACGGGAATCCCCCCATGGTTTACAAAAAACAAAGCCAGGTATTAAATCAAAGAGTCTGTAGGACAATAACTTAGCCACTAATAAGTATCTAAAATATATAGTTGTATAACTGGGTGCATTAAAGCGAATGGGCCTTTTGGGTCTATAGGAACCTTTAGTGATAGTGGCAAAAATTCATCTAGAGCTGCGTATCGACTTTGCGCAGCAGCTTCGCGCTATCTCGAGCATGAGATCTGCCGCACTGCAAGACTGCCGCGTCCGAGCTGTTTGCTGTCGGTTTTTCGACGGGCTCAAAGGTGCCTTGGGGTGAGTCGCTCGTTTCGGCTTCATTTCATTTACTGAAATCGCTTCTCGCTAAGGCTGTTCGAGTACTCGAATATTCGAGCAGCTTGAAATTCCGACCGAGCCGAGACTCGGTTTCCTTATCGAGGCGAGCCGAGCCGAAACTCGGTTTCCGAACCGAGCCGAGCTAAGCCGAAACTCGGTTTCCGAACCGAGCCGAGACTCGGTTTCCGAATCGAGCCGAGCCGAGCCGAAACTCGGTTTCCGAATCGAGCCGAGCCGAGCCGAAACTCGGTTTCCGAATCGAGCCGAGCCGGGCCGAAACTCGGTTTCCGAATCGAGCCGAGCCGAGCCGAAACTCGGTTTCCGAATCGAGCCGAGCCGAGCCGAAACTCGGTTTCCGAATCGAGCCGAGCCGAGCCGAAACTCGGTTTCCGAATCGAGCCGAGCCGGGCCGAGACTCGGTTTCCGAATCGAGCCGAGCCGAGCCGAGACTCGGTTTCCGAATCGAGCCGAGCCGAGCCGAAACTCGGTTTCCGAATCGAGCCGAGCCGAAACTCGGTTGCCGAATCGAGCCGAGCCGAAACTCGGTTTCCGAATCGGGCCGAGCCGAAACTCGGTTTCCGAATCGAGCCGAGCCGAAACTCGGTTTCCGAACCGAGCCGAGACTCGGTTTCCGAAGCGAGCCGAGCCGAGACTCGGTTTCCGAGCCGAGCCGAGCCGTGCCGAGACTCGGTTTCCGAGCCGAGCCGAGCCGTGCCGAGACTCGGTTTCCGAGCCGTGCCGAGTACTCGAAAAAAGCGAGCAGCTCTAAAGAACCGAGTAGTTCGAATAGAACCGAGAACTCGAATTTTTTCGAGTGACTTGAAGAGAACCGAGCGGGCCGAAAGTACCGAGTGGGCCGAAACAACTAGTTCCAGTTCTCGGTTCTATTCGAGCCGCTCGAAAAAATTCGAGTTCTCGGTTTTCTTCGAGCTACTCGGTTCTTTCGAGCCGCTCGCTTTTTTCGAGTACTCGGCACGGTTCGGTTCTTCGAGCTAAGTCAGACTCGGCTCGCTTTTTCCCAGTACTCGAACAGCTCTACTTCTCGCGTGTATGTGTCCTGTTTTCTTTTACTCGTGACTCGATTAAAAAGCTTAAATAATAATTGAAATCGTCGACTCTCAAACGTGTAAAGTTGTTTACAGTATCTTCTACGAATTCGAACATCGTATCCGCAAGCAGCTGATTTCCGTATTGCCTTCAATTGCTAAATAATTTCTTGACCCACCAGCGCGTGGTCTTCTGCTTTGTTCCTTTTTTTTAAATATGATAAATGACTCAAAAGGCCACTTGTTGGCTTCGAACAATTTCTTGCTATATGTGGTGATCGGTACTGACCACCGGTGGGGCCCCTTTCTCTACATGCTGTTTTGTTTGTTTGTGCCAAGCACAAAGTCGTGTAGTATTCTTATGCATGGTAATAGTCGCAGAGTGGAGGAAGCCCATGTTACTCGCGAGTATAGTTTGAACAGCACTAACATAGGTGATATAACTGTTAGAATTCCTGTAAAAATGTCGGTAGAAATTAGAAAATATAGAAAAAAAAATTTCATCCAAGGCGAGGCTTCCTTTTCGGGAAAATAGACTTTGAAAATCGATGGAGTACTTACCTTAGAATTATTTTTGCCTTTACAATTGATTTTTTTGAAAACACAGCCTCTTCCAAAAAAATTTCCATAATTTTGACTTGCGTTTGCATGAAGATTCATTTCGTCGACAGTTATACTATATTTACCGTTACATTCGGCCAATTCTTAATGCAGTGCACGTACATGTGCCAAAAGTATTTTCAATTTGAATTCTCTTAAAACCGAAACCTCTCACAAAAAGAACATATCCTACAATTTCAACTAATTTTTTTGCGAGGATTTATTTCTGATCAAGTGGTCGTATGAACATATTTCACTCTATATTTTCTACTTATTTTTGCAAAAGGATTCGCTTCATCCACATTTGTACCATATTTATCGTCACATTCTGCCAATTTTTAATCAAGTACCTTTCGTACCCAACAAATGCTCAAATTTGTTTCTTTCTCAAAAATAAAACTCCGCACAAAAGAAAGGAGGATGGTAGAAAATGGTAAAAATCTGGGTAGCTCCTGTAGGGGAAGGTGGGGTAAAACGGGGTTAACTTTAGAGGGTGATAACTTAAAATCGGGAGGAGAAAAAGACACGAGACTTCAACAGGAGTCTTCAGTGGACCTTAGACTATAAGAAAATCAAGGTCATTGTTAAGAAAAATCTTTGGGAACGACGGAAAATGAAATTTACCGGAGGTATTGAAATCTTCGCCTCGCTCAAATGGTGGGGTAAAACGGAACACCCACTCGAAGACCGTGTAAACGTTCAAAATCTTTATTTTTATGATTTAAAATGTATTAATTTATGTTAAAATCTAGAAATGTATGTTATAGGTATAACTATTGCAAATAAAATATAACAAAAATATATATTATACATATAAGAGAAAATATTTTATTAGATAACATGAAAATTACGGAAAATAATCAAATATAAATATAATATCGTAAAAGATGGATAGATTAATACAGTTTGTTTATTATTTTATGAACAATAATCGCATACAAATGCATCATCTTCCTTTTCATTTAAACTAACAGTTTGTCCGAATGAAAGATGCATCTCATACATCATAATTTTCTATACAAAATCAATTTTCTTGGAAACAAGGATAGTAATTAAAAGTTTAATCTACAATCTAATAATTAAAAGAGATAATAAACACGTACTAAGAGACGTTTCCACTCTTCCCCATGAATAATAGGCGTTCCGTTTTACCCCGCGAGAAGTGTTTCGTTTTGCCCCACGTGCAGTCATTTAGTAAACATTTAATATTTACACATCAGCGTGAGGTAAAGAACTTTTTATATACGTCAAAATGTAGCGTAAGGACTATAGAATCCAACGATGTACATGCCGTTATTAATTTTCGAAGTCCAAGTACCGAAAAGTGGTCGAAAGTCCAACGCAATATTCAAACGTCGATACCGGAAATTTTTCCAACTCTCTTAATGAAAAAATAACTTGTGCAGGGGTCTATGGTCTATCATAAAATGCTATGAGGACCCTTTGGTTCGAAACATTGGTGTTCCGTTTTACCCACCCGTTCCGTTTTACCCCACGTTCCCCTACTTAAAATTCATATTAATAAAGCATCATTCTATAGGTCCCAAAGAATTGTAAAAACAGAATTCTTTAGCGCAAATATAATGGGAAAGTTATAAAAAATGCAGAAAAATATTTTCTTTATGTACCTACTATTGGATAAAAGTAAAAGTTGACTATCTTCAACTGCTGGACATACGCGGCTGTACAATCGGTCAACATGTTGTGGGTAGTTCCTAACATGTTGCAACAATATTGTGGTTCTTCGGATTTGCTCGACATAAAACTTAACAACCTATACCCATTTACCCGCGAACATTCTCCATGATTATTTTACCGAAGAATTTTCATCCAAAGAAGGGAAAACTAAACATAACAACTATTACTTGCGTTCAATACATGACATTTTGTTTTACGAATAAGTAATACTATAAATAATTATAAACATATTTTCTCGAACAAATGCATCGTTATTTATTACCTTAATTTATCCCTTTGGATAGTTGTGATTAATATATTGGGAAGTTTTTTACGTGCGATATAAATATCGACTTTTATCTACAAAATAGCATTTGAATTTTCGCATTTCATGAACGGCTTTCGAAGTTATGATCATCTGAAGTCCACAATATCCATTTTTCCACTCTGTGCACTTTCCACTTCATTTACATTTTTCATAAGTATCCCATCACATTTGCGGTAAATAATTGTACTTTTACAATTCCTTGTGACTAGTGTTCCTGATTTCTCAATTTTTCTTTCTCGAGAAATCGAAAATCAAATCATACTTCTTGAGAATTCTGGAGAAATTGAAAAAATATTATAAAACTTATATTTTTGGAATAACGTTGACAATGTTTATCACAAACACAAGAAAACTTTAACTGACTGTTCATTTTTTGTCTAATTTGCACAAAACTTGTACAAATGAAAAAACAGATATTAAATATAATTCATAAATTTATTTATTTAACACAAAATTTGTGCAAAGCGAAACATTACGTTCTTATTTTAAAATAGTTTTTTAATCACTTTTTTTTGTAATAAATATGGATATTGAATGAAAACACGCGTCTTTTGAATTTTTTGAAGAGATATTTTGGATTATCTATGCAAAAATTGTATAAAGGATACAATAGTTTTGTCTCTTCTTTTCGATACTTATTCTTTAATAGCTACACGAAACTCATTTCTTATTTCAGTATCTAGGCATGCCATTTTTCTAAACTGTTAAACAGGAATTTTAGAGCACCTTCACCAGTCAATAATGTCGAACCTTCTCTACTGAGATTTTCTATTGTAATTCATATAAGTTCTAATGTTACTAATAAGATTTATTATAAATTGTAGATGTGTTTATACGTTCGCGATTTCCTAGACTTAATTTTCTCGAGAAAAACAGTATTTCTCGAGAGATAAGAAATTCTCAAGAAGGAATATTACTTGAAACCTATAGAATGATGCCTTATTAATATTTTAGGTGCCGGAGCTACTCAAATTTAGAGCATTTTCTACCATCCTCTTTCATTCCATAATTTCAACTTTTTTAATATAGAATCACTACTTTCCTAAGTAGTTGAGCCTACCTCGTAGCACTCTGTAGAATATTGATGGACGCATAAATTAATTGTCACTCCACCTGGACGATTGTAATCCCAGCGGAAGGAACAGATGGTGCATGCGTGTACACGTGTTGATTTTTCACCGTCGAACAACCGTTTCGTCCTAGAAAACGACTGCATGATGCAGTCGAGGTGTGGCCGACGCGTTACGCCGCGTAAACGTCGTCGCGGATTACATACATCGGGGTGTACGTCACGATCTCGTTTCGCATTCTTCTCCAAGGAGTAATGAGAGTAGACGGTCTTACGCGACGGGTGTTCTGTCCACCGATCCGGATTGCGTGCCTATGCCGCATCAAGTCAACAGTTATTACTGCTGAAACCGCTTAAAAAGTTAACTCGTCAAGGTTTGGCTCGTTACGCAAACTGCTACTTGGTCGAAGGTGGATTTGTTGAACGACCGTGAGAGTTATTTTTTGTTAGCGAAACTTATGAATGTAAAATGGAAATTGAGGGACGAAATTCGGTAATGAATTTGATATTCGCACTTAAGGGGTCCAGGCCACTGTAAAGGCTGGAAAGTCAGCCTGATTTTGAGAATTTTTTATTCGAGTATAGTGAATGGAATACAAAATTTGACCGAAGGCCTTTATTGTGCATATCCTGATGTATGAACAAATTTTTTTTAATTTATTTTTCTAATACAAAATGGCGGCGCCACAGGTCAACAGAAGAAGCTTTTTCTGAAAAACAGTGTTCCGCGGCCGGAAGGATTTCTATTTCAATTTTTGACCTTGATCAGGAAACCGAAAATTGTTTACTTTTATATAAGATTGTCTTGGGAAGTACACAAGGAAAATAAAAAATAATGTCTTTTGTAAGAATGGTGCGTGATTGAAGAAAACGTTTCAACAATTTCAAGGTTGTGGCAGTTCCATGTTTTGTTCGATCAGGCACCATTCGTACAAAAATCAGTATTTTTTAATTTCCTCGTGTACTTCCCGAGATAACCTTGTACAGAGCTCACCAATTTTCGGTTTTTTGTTCTAGGTAAAAAAATTAAAGGAGATAATCTTTCCGGCCGCGGAACACTGTTTTTCAGAAGAAGCATCTTATGTTGAACTGTTGCGCCGCCATTTTGTTTAAAAAAAAAATTTAAATCGAGATCATACTTCAAGGTGTGTGCTATAAAGGCCTCCGAACAAATTTTGTATTCCATTCACTATACTCGCATAAAAAATTCTCAAAATCAGGCTGCCTTTCCGGCCTCTACAGTGGAATTAGCCCTTAAATTTGATAGCTAAGAATTTTCAATTCAATGTTTTTATAGAAACATAGTTTCTTTTTTAACTATCTGTGTTTGCTATCACTATCCCTTTGTGGTATAATATTAGTGACCCCTTTCTTTCTACGCTTTCATCGTCCGCGCAATCTGCAATTCGAATACCCTAATGACGGAATAAAAGCTGACGAATCAAATAACCATTTTCAAACGATATTGCCTCCGCTGACACGCACGGGGAATTTCATGTAATTTTCGCGATCTGATATGGAAGTAATTGGACTAATCACGTCAGCATTGATTCATTATCAAAGTCGAGTAATATTTTTCCATTTTTTCATAAGAGCCGTGCACTATTTGAATCTTTTTCTTGACATTTATACCATTTCTGGGTACATAGTGCCAATTTTCAATTTCTCTATGTCTTGAAATTGCGATGATAAATTGTTTTGAAAATTGTTTTCAAATTGTTTTGAAAAACGATGTTCCCTCTCCACTAGCTAATAGTTTAGGTCGTATCCAACGCCGGGCAGAAAGTAATAAATACAGAACGCTCATGCTGTTGAAGATAAACACAATTTATTATTTTCATCATGTTTCAAGTTCATTTTGTCCATTTTCAATTACATGTAATTACTGTTGAATTAATGATACAATTGTTTTTTAAGCTGAAATAAAGCACTTTTTTACCAACATTTTATGACCAAGGCGTTGGTTGAATCAAGATTCTAACCTCTGAAATAAATTCTTCTTTATTTTTTTACGTCGTGGGCTATTGACGAACGAATCGGATGGAGTAATCTCGAACCTTCGAGATTAGCAACGTTAACCGATTTTGATAAAATTTTCAGCATGTATAAAACTTACTTAAATCTGCAAAAGGGATTTTTGAATTTTCATTACAGGCTCAGAAAAAAAGTTTAAAAAACAACCTTTACTATTTTTTTTCGATATTCCGACCAATTGCAATTTGTTTCTAACGCGCAAGAAGAGGAATTTGAAAAACACATTAGATATAGGATGTAGCAACATTTTTTAGGGGTTCACCATTGAAGTTGCGCTTTCTGTGGGACTTCTGCGATATTTAGCACTCTGCTCGTGATTACCCCACGGCAGTCGAGTAATCACAAACAAACAAGGGTTTTGCTTTTTCACTATAAAGTTGATTTTTATTATAATTTCTCAAAAATTCGTCACAGTACTTTATAGATGAACAGTTTAAGTATTTTTGTAAATAATAAACAAATTCATTTCTCATATAGTTTTCGTTTTGTTTGCTTTTTTGCTTAGGTGTTCTTAGGTTTTGCAGAAGTGTTCGAAATTACCCAACTCTCCCTTATACCTATGTAGGTACTTTTTTTTTTGTAAAAGTGTTTATTTCAGGACAATACATACTCTTAAATATAATTTTTGGCAAAATAATGATAGAAAAGAATGCCTAACAGTAGGTATATAATCTTATTATTATTAATTGTACGAGAGTTTTCGTAACTTACAATAAAACTGTGACAGAATTGTCCCATAAAGAATACAACAAAAAATAAAATAAATGTCAACGTATGGCTAACAGTCTTATGCTTAAAAAATAAAAAATACCTATGTATGTACCTACCTACATACCCAAGTCATGGAATCTCGAATATTAAAAGTCCCTTCTAACAGTTCTCTATTACAGCTGGCCATTTTACAGCGGTTATTGTTTTTATTAAAGCCACTCTTTCCAACAGAATAATGCAGCAAATGCATACTGTAGAATTCGTTAAAATGTGCATTTTCCCAGCAATGTACGCAGAACACTTTTGTACGTGCTCGCCCATTTATTTTATAAAACCAGGCACAGTGCAGTCGTTTCTTTATTAACTTTGACCTATTCTTCCCATGTTTTCACCCACATCAGTGCGCCTCCATTCATTTCTGGGTGAATTGGTAGTCCTTCGTTTTCATAAATCATATTAGGCTATTATTCCAACCATCTAGACTAGACCATTCAATTGCAAGTTTTTTCTCGCAGGCAAGCATAATACCTACTGCTTCGCGTCTTTCCATTGAACATAATTTTATTGCAAAGGGAGGCGTGCCATTTTTTTTCTTAAACACTGCAATCTTGACTTCTCTTCAGAAATGTTTGCTTTTCAATTATTCTGCGGGATAATATGTATTTATTCTTGATTTACGTTACGATGATGTATTAAATAAAATTGATATGAAGCAAAAGTTATTGAAATAAATAAAGATCACGTAACATGTGTAGGTTCATTAATTTTGCTACAAAAATTGCAGAAAGTATAAGTGGAATTACCAACAAATAATATGATTGGATTTAAATAACATGGATATATTCGTTCGAAATGTAAAATTTCGTTGCAAAAATCAAATACTATTTTAGCAACATTCGTGTTACACTATGCAACGTTTTAGAAATTTTCTTCGTTTACCTGGTATTCCATTACCTATATTAAATCACTTTAAAGTAATAAATATAGCGAATTAAAATTAAATTAGCCACTTTTTCCATACAAAATTATTTTTATATTTGTAACGCCTTGCCATCAAAACGTTGAATTTATTGAAAGTATTCACTCTTTCTTTTAGCCACGTAAAATTGTTATAATTTCGTGTATCTATTATAAAATAAAATTATAGATACAGTGTTAAAAAACAACGCAGCCTTTGTATGCACTAACGAATCTGTTATCTTTTACAATTCAAGCTCAGAAACATTTAGGAGTGTACTTAAAATCTACGTACTTTTCACACAATCTTAATACAATTTTATGCTTGGAAAATCTACTTGTATCTCTTATCTCCCAACGATCTCTTATCTTAAAGCGTGTAAATTTGATCATCAAGCTCCTTACGATGTCGATAGTTTGCCACGACTATTTTGCTGGTAGGAGCAAGTTTTTACTCGGTGCCTTAAAAAATTCATGGGAATTAAAAAAGAAACCACGTAGAAACTTGCGTCGTTACTTAGCGCAGTTAGGGAATTACATTGTCTATGCAGAAAGTTCTCTTATCGGAACTGTGTGCTTTGATAATATAAGGGGCTGAGGACAGTGGAAGTCTTTTAAAATCTACATTACTTCAGCAGTGCACTCGGGGGGAAACACAAGCTTTTACCGCGCGGAAACTTTGAAGTTCTTTTATGTAAACTGTTAATTTCGAATACTCGGGAAATTGGACGTTAGAAACGAAGTTATTTCGAATCTGAAATTTCTGATTTCTGATTTGACATGCTCCCTTCGAAGTTACCTACTTAAACTCTATGCATGTGTTTTTTAGGAATCCCAAAATGAACACAATTTTGAAAATTGGGGATTCTTTTATAACATTTGTAGGGAAAGATAATTCTTGGGGAAACGCGTTTCGTGGAGGGAGGCCGTCAAGTGGCGATAGGGTGTAAAATTGAAGACCTTAGAAACGTGAAATTTGGAAGGTACATTGTTTTCATGACGTAGGCGCCTACAGGAAAGGATTTTTGGAAATTCCGTCCTCAAGGGGGTGAAAAGAGGTAAAATGTATTTTCTGCGATTCCTTAATATGTCTTAGGCCCGATTAGATTATCAACTTGGTTTTTACATACACAGGTTACCCACGCATATGCCTAAAAACCGATTTCAGGATTTTTACATAATCAACCCCTAAGGGGGTGGAAAGGGGTAAACTGTGTTTTCGCGGACTTCTCAATGTCTCTTAGGCCCGATTAGATATCAACTTGATTTTTTACTTCGAAAGGTTACCCACATAAATGCCTAAAAACCAATTTCAGGATTTTGCCCTAATAAACCTCTAAGGGGTGGTGAAAAGGGGTGAAATTTGTTTTCATGGAGACCTTAATATCTCTTAGGCCCGAAGCGAATATAAATGATATTTGTATATAACCTATTCCCAAATCCTTAGTACGATGGTAGTGGTACGATTTAGAAAACAGGATCAATTTTTTTTTAATATGTACATAAAATGAATGTAAAATATTCTACATTAAACCCGCTTTTAGAAAAATACAAAAATGCAGGATAAAACTGCATTGTTTGATGATTGTTAGCTAAGATAAACTGGTAAAAAGTTACATCAATCACACCTGAATTTTTTAAATGTTTATACCACGCACAAAATAGGGTGTAAGCTCCAAAGGTTCTGTTTCTATTTCTCTAATTTATAATTTATAATTTATATTCATTAATTACTGAGAAATTGATGAGGTGCGATTTAGGTGACCAGTACGATATTGGCAACTCTCCCCTACGTCCCAACTTATAAATAGCCTTTTTAGAAAGCTCTCAAATATGTGTTGACTGCGGTTGAGGATATTTCCACAAATGATGACGAGCAGGCGCAAGAATAATGTTATTCTTTTGTGTATAGAACAAATGTCGAGGTATTACTTTCATATAGGATGACCCGTCCGCTGAATGAACACCCCCCAGTGAATGAACGTTGCTCATGTAATACGAAAAATGAACGCCTATCGCGCTCATTTCACGTTGAAACTTACACCGAAATTTAGCAAAAGCGTTTTTCTTTTTATTTATAACTTATACGGCATTAATTCCGTCTATTCAATAGTTGTCCCCACGGTCGTTCATTCACTGGCAAAAGTGGACATTTCTTACTTTACCAATGAATGAACAGCTTACCCGGTCTTTTTTTTCTCTTGACACTTTCGCCGCCAGTGTGGAGATTATGGTAACCCACCCCAGAAACCAAATTTCAGCTATGCATAATTATGATCTTATAAGACTAGTAAAGTATCAAATCAATAATATTATTGCAATTGGGGAATGAAAAATTATTTACACAAAAAATCGTCTAAATACATTGGAAACCTAACCATTGTTTTTATCCCGTTCATTCACTGGGGTACCCCTTTTCATTCATTAGAAATTTATGTTCATTCACTGGTCATCGGCCTATTTTTTATTTAATCCTTTGCCAGACTTTTAATGAAAGTTATAACTATCAAACATTTGCTAGAATTGTGTTCTGGGATGTCTGACTTTAGTAATAAAACAGCTCGCTTATAGCAATAACATTCGGGGGATTAAATAACGACTTTTGAATACTAATTTTAGCAGACATGCAGCTTAAGTGTTCATTCACTGGACAGGTGCCCCTACGATTAATAAAGCAGCAATAAATCAATAAAATGTGTTCCTTATTGCGCATAGTTATCAAAAAGCGATCGATTTTTATACTCTTTAGTGCAAGACAAGTGCAGCTCCAGACTTGACAAAAATTTGCCAAAAATAGAAGTAAAAACTTATCAACTCAATAATTGCTACTTGTTGTGTGAAAATGTATATTTTTCAATTAGTGTTCTCCTTTTAATGGTACGTCACAGCAATAATTTCATAAACAGTCTTTTCCAGTTTACTCGAAACTGGTAAAGCCGGAGTTGCACCCCCCTTGCTGCAAGGTTATCACTTGTAAAATAAGAGCCTTTCATATGCATGCACTTCTAGTCTCTAGAGTCTAATCTAATAGGCCAGAAGATCTGGATGCAGTGTGTATTTATGAGATAGAGGAACCTTGAAATTGGGAAGCGCGGAGTTAGCTAGATAGCACCGAGAATGAACACAGTACAAAGTGATAGCAGAAAGGAAATTACCGATTTCAGTTTCACGCGGCTGATCCAAAGTCAAAGCATTCCAAAACATTTTGCACCAGCCTTTTGTTTGGCAGTCTTCCCATACAGCACACTCCGTTGCAGGAAGGTTCCAGGAAAGTTGCAGGAAGGTTGCGGTGCATAATAGCAACGTTCCAGCAACATTGCTAGAATGTTGCAGGAATCCTCCTATGTCCGCCCCTGTGGAACATTGCGCGGCAACGCACATGGAACCTTCCTGCAACCTTCATGAAAGAAAAGATGAAAGGAAATTTTCTATAAAATTTCCGGAACATTGCGTGACCGTTGCTAGAAACTTTCCGGAACGTTGCGTGACCATTGCTAGAAAATCTCCGGAACGTTGCGAGACCATTGCTAGAAAATCTCCGGAACGTTGCGTGACCATTGCTAGAAAATTTCCGGAACGTTGCAGGAATGTTGCTGGGACTTTGCTATGCATTATTGCACCGCAACATTGCTGGAATGTTGCAGGAATCCTTCTATGTCCGCCTCTGTGGAACATTGCACGGCAACGCACATGGAACCTTCCTGCAACCTTCATGAAAGAAAAGATGGAAGGAAATTTTCTAGAAAATTTCCGGAACGTTGCTAGAAACTTTCCGAAACGTTGCGTGACCATTGCTAGAAAATCTCCGGAACGTTGCGAGGCCATTGCTAGAAAATCTCCGGAACGTTGCGTGACCATTGCTATAAAATTTCCGGAACGTTGCAGGAATGTTGCTGGGACTTTGCTATGCATTATTGCACCGCAACATTGCTGGAATGTTGCAGGAATCCACCTATGTCCGCCTCTGTGGAACATTGCACGGCAACGCACATGGAACCTTCCTGCAACCTTCATGAAAGAAAAGATGGAAGGAAATTTTCTAGAAAATTTCCGAAACGTTGCTAGAAACTTTCCGAAACGTTGCGTGACCATTGCTAGAAAATCTCCGGAACGTTGCGAGGCCATTGCTAGAAAATCTCCGGAACGTTGCGTGACCATTGCTAGAAAATTTCCGGAACGTTGCGGGAATGTTGCTGGGACTTTGCTGTGCAATATTGCACCGCAACATTGCTGGAATGTTGCAGGAATCCTCCTATGTCCGCCCCTGTGGAACATTGCACGGCAACGCACATGGAACCTTCCTGCAACCTTCATGCAACGGAGTGTGCTGAATAGGTTATACAATCATGCAAGTTGTATGAAGTCTTGAATATCTGAGTTCTGAACACTCTTGACTCCCGAAATTTTTTAGTTATAAATGTTTCCTACATTATCAACTATTTTACGCTAAAAAAAAGAAATAGATAACTTGTAGACAGTGTTGCCAACAAAAGCTTGTTTTTACGTTCCCTAAATTTTTCATATTTTTCTCCATCTTTGCGTCGACCCAACAAAAGTGAAGCACCAAACACTCAAAGCTGAAAAATCTCAATTGCAAGACGTCATCTTTAAATTCTATCACTGCCATCCTCCATCACTTGACTCCTGAAGTAATTCTCCATCTGTTCCCCTCGCTAGATGAAAGAAAGAAAAAAGAAGAGAAGAGGAATTCATCGTTCGAATCGAAACGAAAGAAACCACGCGTGGATCTGCTGCATAGGACTATAGATATACACATTCTCTTGAGACCAGGATCCTCCACTCTTCCGATTAAGCGCGTTTCAAACGGTCTCTCGTTAAAACGGGCGACGATTGAAGCTCACTCGTCGAAAGCAAACGCTTCTTGTGTGGCGATGGTTCGACGAAACCAACCGTAATGGATGCCTGTCGCGAACGAAAACGCCGTTCGATTCGCGATCACATGCTGCATCGCGATAATTAGCCGTTTCCAACGAAGCGGATGACACTCTTCCCCCCCAAAGAGGAGGGTTTAATCGACTGTGGTTCACCTATATATTGGGTTAATCAAAGAATCTTCTGAGTTTTGGCAATACACACGTAGAGCATATGTCAGTTGCAATACGCGAGTGCAGTTTTCTGTAGCTTCATGTAAGTGAAGGAAGTTCGAAAATCGATTTAGCAGATCGTGAAGATAGTCGCAAGGAGAGGTTCCCAGGTGTCCGCCTCCGATTGCGTTGAATTTTGGATATATTTTAGGGGATAGAAAAATAAGATATACGTGTCTGTTTATTTTGGCCTGCTTGAATGTTTAGGGGGTGAAACCAACCCCCAAAGTTATAAGATTTTCAGGTGTTCATCTCCGGTTGCTTTGGTTTTTGGGTATGTTTTAGAAGACCAATAAATAAGAAATACGTGTCTTTTTATTTTGGCCTCCTTGAATGTTTAGGGGGTGAAACCACCCCCCCAAAGTTCATAAGAATAGTTGGTGCCCGCCGCCGATTGCTTTGAATTTTGAAAAACATATCCAAAAATTAAAGCAATCGGAGGCGAGCACCAACTATTCTTATGAACTTTGGGGGGTGGTTTTACCTCCTAAACATGTAAACGGGCCGCTATAAAAAGCACGTATATCTTAGTTTTCGGTCCTCTAAAACATATCCAAAATTCAAAGCTCTCCTTGTCGGTGTGTAAATTAAAAAATGACGGTTTTATCCAGAGCATCGCCCAACTGGTGGTACAATAGACGATTCTCCGCGAAGAAATAAGTGGGAAATATAGAATAACATTTTTTCCCTACAAGATTTAGTTTCGAAAAAATTCGATTCTGAAAATTCATCTAATAGACGTCCATCTAACTAGAAATTGGTAGACTGTAACAGTAAATGTGGGACAAATACAAAGATGAAATGAATCCTCGTCCAAAAATATGTTTAAATTGTGTAATAATTTTTTCCAAATTTCTTCCTTTGTGTTCCACAAAATAAAAATTGAAAATCGTGCACTTGACTAACAGGAAAATTAAAATCGATTTTCTCGGGAACTATGATCGATCGAAAGAAAGCTACTGTAGGTACAATTTTGACTCATTTTTCCACAACGATTCATTTCATTCTGCCTATACAAACCCACTACATTTATTGTTGCATTAAGAAACAGTCAGTTATTTTTTGAAAACAAACTCTCAGATCAAAAAATGCTTTCCTATATTTTCAATTTATATTTTGATGTAAGAATCACGTCAGTTTGGTAATACGCTGTATATTAAATTTATCCTCGAATCTCCTTAAAAAATATGAGAAAACTTTTTAGCCAACCCAATAGTTTCCTTTCGTGTGTTTCCTCGTCGAATACATTTGACTGCTGAAAGAATGCCAGCCATTTGCGCGCAGGCATATCGCCTTTCTATCTCCACGTGTGGTGTGGGTTTGCATGGCGTGCTGTCGGCCATTAAGGCCATTTCACGCGAGACGTTTCTGCGGCTGAAGAATATTCTTGGGTGGGAGGAAGACATCGATCTAGAAAACACCCCTTGAGTCGAATAAAATGTACGCAGTGGTAGTAGAAGATAATGAGAATTATAGTGATGATAAATATTATTATCGAAATTCGTTGAACAGGGGAAAGTGGGGCAAAACGGAAGATCAGTGTTTCTCTTAAATAAGAGCTGCGAATGAGTTGCTATCTTGTGACATATATGGGACCAAACGGTCCTCACAACACGTTATTTTTTTATTTACACAGTTGGGAAAATTTTCGGTGTCGAAGTCTCGATAGGTACTGTGTTAGTGTTTCAACGCTTTTTTTTAACTTAAATTTAGAAATTTTATAACAGTAAGTACCTGCGGTATAGGATTCTATGTATAGTCCTTGCACTGTCTTTTGACAGTAATATTAAAGGTTTACTAAATTACTTTATATGAGGAAAATGGGAAAACTTTAGCGCAGAGGTGTACAAAGAGCCGCTCGGATCCGGAGACCTCTGCGATGTTGGGCGCCCAGAATCGCAAAGAGGTCTCGCGCTCCGAGTGGTTCCTTGTACACCTCTAGTCAAAGATCTACTTAACCTTGAGAGGGCCGAGCTATAGTGGCCATTGAAAATTAAAAAATTGGGACTAATGTTTCTAAGGGTTTTTGTTATCGCTAATCACGATTCTAAGGTCAGAGTATCGCAATTTTACACAGAAACAGTGTTGCCAATCTAAACAAGCCTAAATGAATAACAGCAGTTACATTCATATATTATTATTTCCTTTGGCGGTTCCCAGAGCTAACGACGTGGACGTAGAAAGTTTTGTAGCTCTTTTTTTGTTTTTGGGGTTTTGTGTTATTTTTCGATTTGTTTTTTTATTTTTCTGATTTTAATATTTATTATGCGAGCTGCAGTCGTGCAACTCAGCAATGCCCATGCATTATACAAAATGAATAATGAACGTGTATCCGTTCCTTTATTTCGTTTACAAGTGCTTTGATCTTTACTGAATCTTGATCCGAATGATTCCACTTCTCAACTGCCCAAACCATATCCACTAATAGGTCGTCATTTTCCAAAATTACTGGATAAAAACCGACTATGCAATTTGTGTTCATTACGACAAACTAGACGTCGAACTCTTTATATATGCCCTGCATGTGACACTGCATTGTGCATAACACCCTGTTTTGAGGATTTTATAAATTCATTTTTTTTTTCATTTGGAAGAACAAGAAGTGTGAACAAACAGATAAAAGAACGTAACAAAGAGATACACATTCATTATTCATTTTGTATAATGCATGGGCATTAGTGAGTTGCACGACTGCAGCTCGCATAATAAATATTAAAATTAGAAAAATAAAAAAACAAATCCAAAAATAACAAAAAACAAATAAAGACCTACAAAACTTTCTACGTCCACGTCGTTAGCTCTGGGAACCGCCAAAGGAAATAATAATATATGAATGTAACTGCTGTTATTCGTTTAGGCTTGTTTAGGTTGGCAACACTGTTTCTGTGTAAAATTTCTATACTCTGACCTTAGAATCGTGATTAGCGATATCAAACTATAGTAGCCACCTAAGAATTTGGATACTTTGCCGGCCATTTTGGTGGTATATATGTATAAATTTTAAGTAAATAAAATTTACAATTTCAATGAAAAAATCCCGGCCCTCTAAAGGTTAAGACTCCCAGTGAAATTCCATGTCAGATTTTTCTTATCACACTCCAAAGTTAGGTGTTCCGTTTTGCCCCGCTTTCCCCTACTTCTAATATTTTTTGCACGAAACTTGTAAGATACTTTGATGCAGAATACGTCTTCATTATCCAAGCTGATTCTCTCCCCAACTTGATAACAATATTCTAGATCTATTCACACATTTCTATCACATCGAATGAATATATCCGAAGTAACAGTCGCGAGCTACAAAAGTCTCTCGTGCGAAACGTCCTTTATACTTTTTCCTCATTACCTGTTCATAAAATTCTCAATACGATACCTCTTAAAATTAGTAACAGAAAAATAACAGAAAGTTCTTGTTTAAATCAAACCGCGCAATGTGACGCTTTCACTTGCATAACAAAATTCCATCGCGTTATTAATAGAAAATATACGGCAGGAAATATGCGTGGTTGGCAGACACTGACAAATGTTAACATAAAGGTCAGTCACGTGCTAATAAGGGCCATAGAAGTGTTTCGTGTGAAAAGGCCCTATTCGAAACACCAGTCGTGCTTTACAAAAATGTCTGGTGTGAAAAGGCCTTTAAGCTCCTGACTCCTTTCACTAGTCAGGCAGATTGTCCGCCGTGAGACTGTTCTTGCCCCTGTATATATGCACGCTCAATAGCCTGTTAATGCGTCATTAGTCGAGCCCAGGAGATGACTAAATCAGCGATAGAGCCGCTCGAGAGACCGATTAGGGCTGGGATCTAATTCCCCTGTGTTACTTGTTTCGAAGCACAGAGGCTCCGGCTTAATACCCTGCATTATATCAGCCTCTGGCGCTCGAAGGGTCGACGTATTGCCTGTAGGTCTGTCGAAACGGTTCAGCAATTATCGCGAGTCATAAGCTTGTTGGCGCGGATTAATTTTTCGGGGTTCAACCCTTCGCTTCGTTTCTATCGTACCTTCGTATAGAGGGTTTCGTAGTAAAATAATAGGAGGAAGACCAGATGAGCAAAAATAAGTATAAACGGAAGTTGGAAAAAGAAATAAGTGGGCAATCAGAAAAGTTCATGTGGACGGTTTTGTATCTCATTGGCAGTATTTTTTTTAATAAATAGTATCTAACTGGTCCCAATGGGTTGTTTACTGTCATCCCTTCATATTTCATGTACAGCATTACTAGTTTTAAATATATTCATAGAGTTCCATGAGTTATTATGTAGTTCCTTTTTTACGCATTTTTTATCATCACATATCTCGAATTTTGGGGGAATTTCTAGAAGTTCAAGACCAATGTAGTAAATGTAAACAATTTTCTCCCTCTGTTTATTATTACTGTGACATTTTTGTTTATTAGGTATTTCAGAATATATATTTTATCTTAAAATTTGTTAAATTTGTTAATATCACTTATTTATCGTCCTATCCTCTATAAACTATTAAATTAATTTAATGTTACTACATTGAAGCATTTAAGTATATTGAGAAAAATCATTTGTCCGAATACATGTACTGTACATACAAATAATAGTTTTTCGGAAATATCATATTAAAAAGATGTTTTTAAGTAAGTAAGGTAGAACAAAGATTGAAACAAAATGGTGATAAGCATGAGCCTGGTTATGGTTCGAACTATAATAAACATGAAATGTTGAAAATTGACAAAATGACATTCTAAAATTGAAGTGGTAAAAAATGTTCGCCTTTTTTTATTCATAACAGAAAAACTACCATAGATATCTTTATAGTTCTAGTTGATGCAATAAAGTGATATGTGTCCTACAATCTTTGAAAATATCAAACTGATAGTTTTATTAGTTTTTGACATATCACTTCTGCCTACTTGAAAAATGCAATTTCGGAAAAACGGCACTTTTCTTCACTTTTCATCAATTTTCTCCAAATTTTCCACCACTATTCTTCACTTTTCTTCAATTTTCCACCACTTTTCACCAATATTCTCAAATTTTTCACCATTTTTCTTAACTTTTCTTCAATTTTCGTCAATTTTTCACCATTTTTCTACATTTTTCTTCAATTTCCTACCACTTTCCTTCACTATTCCATCACTTTCCTTGATTTTTCATCAATTTTCACAACGATTCTTGTATACTTACAAAATTTATCTGGACATGTAGTAAAAAAAAATAAATTACATGTATGTAAAACTTGAGAATAATCCATCCAGTAGATTATTCTCTATAAATTCCGAAAAACTACCCATGTCTTTCGGGCCATCGAAAGAGAAAGTCACGTGAACACGATGTGTTACGTTATTTGTACTCTTGATTTGCGAAAAGTCCATGAATGAAACTCGCGAAAATACAGAGAGGCTATGAGACACTGGAAAGCCGAGTCTCGGTAGCGTGTAGTGTCACGCGAGCTGAATTTCTCTTTGCTTTCTGCATTGCAGGCGGTGTCGGAGAGGCTCGAGTTGGCACCCGCTGGAGGAAGATCAGAGCCGCAAGTGAGTGCCACTTGAAAATGCACGCTTCCTTTTCCTTACGAATGTCATCGAGGCCGTGCACTCCGATTTTACATTGCGACGGTATTCACCGTTTCCACACGAGACGTCTGAAATCGCTCCCGTCCGAAACCCAGACCTTCCTGCCATTCTGAAACGAATTTTTCGCATCGAATCTACCCTGGGAATACACAATAGAATATTTTCCCCATAAAACGTGGCATAGTCTGCATTTCCTTCAATTCTATTTTCTTATTTCAATTATACTTCATTTGGAATTTGATTATTCACTTTTATTGCTCTGTCAAATGAATCATTGTTATCTCATTTCTTGTATATGTCGTATTATAGGAAAGTTGCACTATATAAATTCGTTGAATTTTAGTTTTTTTACTGTAGTTACACATCATATGGAATTTCCTTTTCTATCTCTATTGCTCTACCAATTAAAATCTTCTATTCTAATTTTGTGTATATACAATAGAACTGTAATTGTTGAAGTTCAGAAAATAATTCAGTTAGGACTTAAAATTATCTGTCTATGCTCACATCACATCCCATTCTCGCACATTTCTGTGCGGATATCATTTTCGCGTTTAAACGAAACGTTTAAATTATCAAATTTTCGTATAGGAAATGGTAATTTGGTAGGTATATTTTTTATTAGTTCGTATATATTTAATTCTCATATAAGATAATCATTTTCTTTCTTTCAAAATATATGAAAAGCTACATGACTCTAAGTTAACAATTCAAACGCAATTAAATTAAATACTAGATAGAATTAAAAATCGATGATTGAAAGAATACAGTAGAAATGTTTGTTACACACAGTTCACAGTAATTGTTATACTCTAATTTAGATATGATCACTCTTCATTTTCATTTCGAAACTCCTAAAGCTAAATAAAAAAAGGAGGAATTATTTTTGAATTATTACATCATATCCACCTTAAAATTGTTAATAAATAAAATAGACTGCACTATAGTCAATCCTGGCAATCAGAATATCCACAGCAATAAGAGAATAAATATTTTACGAGAATATGCCCTGTTTTAATAACAGTTCCATCGTAAATGCTGCCCCAATTTAGTACCTCCAGTAAAAGTCTTATCTATTCGAAGAATTGACACGTCGATTGCCACGAGGGTGACTAAAACACTTAACTTCTCAACAATATTACCACTTTTACAAACAATACAAAATAATGAGTACACCTCTTACCTACAGAATCCACTCACTTTTAACGCCACACATCGGAATAAACGTGTCCAAACAAAAGGACCATCAACTAACAAGCAACTTGTTAAAGCTGATTAACGACAAAACACACAAATTGCGTAAAAAAAAAATGATGTCCCCTTCAACGCTGCAAAGAGTTTCCCTACTTCAGCCATTCCAAACAAGGATCCACTTAAAAAGGGGGAGACACGCATTTACATTTAGCCCGGGAGAATACCTACCTAATCCCAGTAGATAGGTATCGTCGGTAGGAAATCGTTCCCCCAGCTGCCCGTAGAAATTCTTTCCATTCCACGGGGCACAGTAAGCATTTGCATTCAGACGTCTCGTGCAGTCGCTGAAGAAGAGCGAAAACTTTATGATTGATCGCGTTTAAACGGTAGCCGCATGCTTCCATTTATATTACGCGCTTGTGCGCGCGCGCGCAACGAGAGGTGGCACTTTATGCAAACGCTTTGCAAAGGTTGCCACGTTATGCGAGGCTGGAGAGGTGTACCTGGCACAGCACATGGGCGAGCAGGGCCGTTGGGTTTCCTCGGCCGACAAGAAGAGCTGCATGACTGACAAGCTCGAGATTCTCGAATACTGCAAGAAGGTAAGCGACTGGAGTATTCTATCATTTATTCAGTTTCAAATAAAGTGGATGTAAATAGCGCCGCCTGTGGATATACTGCGTCAGGGGATTCCCATTGGTCGGTTGTGTTAACCCTTAACTGGTATACTGGGGTCGTGGCAGACCCAAAATAAAAAAGGACACAGAAATTTGTAAAGTCGACACTAGATCAACCTCTATGAATATTTTGTTCTTAGGTAATGTATAAAATAATAGAAACATAGAAAGTTAAACTATTTTTATAAAATTAATTAGAAATTCACTTTACAAACTTAGACAACCAAAAATTGTGCAGCGAACTTTGCGTGCTTGGAGTCATGAGCGACCCCAGGATACCAATTAAGGGTTAACGCGCCAACAGTGTGTTGCACTTGTAGGCAAAAAATACTTTTGGTATATTTGAATATTTCTATATTTCGTGTTATTTGCTTTGTATACTTCTACGTATTAGCAATGCACATATAGTATTGTGAAATGGTACATTAGTAATGATCTGTATAGATTTTTATTTGGCCAATATCCTATTAGTAGCGATGTGTATCTATCGTGGTCACTTGGCTGTTTACATCCACTATATCGCTAATTTGAACGGATAATAGATTGGTGTATTTAGTATTTCGATTACATTCACATACAATTATGCTTGGTATTCACGATGTTACTGTCTAATAGTGTTTTCGTTGTAAATGGCAAGTCTAGCGTAGCAGTGTGTTTATACTATTTACTATGTTTCATTGATGGGAAGCCTACATAATAGGACGGAGCGATACTATATAGGCGAAAATTTAAATTTAAATTTTCAGTTGGAAAAATACAAATTTTGGAAAAATATTCATGCCTGCAGGTTCCTTTTTCTCTTGAAAATGTAAAAATTCACAATGTGAATCTTATTTTTTTCATTTTGAAAATTTAAATTTGAATTTTCAGTTGGCCTGGGTGTGGGATTTTGATTAACCCTCGGTTGTCACACCTACCTTTTCGAATGTCGTTGTCACACTGGGTCAATTTGACCCTGCCAATTTTCAATCGGTCGTGATTTAAAAACTATTTGTTAAAGTAAATCTAAAAAATTCTGAGATCAAATTTGAACATTGTAGAATATATGCCCATCGTTGGAAGTTGACATTTAAAGTGTCATCATGCTTAAAATAAAAATTTGAGGCAATAAGATTTCCGACAAAAAGTGTTTTGCTTAAAAAATTGCAGGGTCAATTTGACCCAGCGTGACAACCGAGGGTTAACCAAACACAACGGTAAACGTATTTTGGGAAAATATTCATATATGCCGATTTCTTTTTCTCTTAAAAATGTAAAAAATAAGTGTCACATTGTGAATTTTTAAAAATGTAAAAAATAAAATTCACATTGGGAATTTTTAAAAATGTAAAGACTAAGATTCATAACATTGTGAATTTTTACATTTTTAAGAGAAAAAGGTAAAAACTAAGATTCAAATTGTGAATTTTTACATTTTTAAGAGAAAAAGGTAAAAACTAAGATTCATATTGTGAATTTTTACATTTTTAGGAGAAAAAGTATCCTGCAAACAGGAATATTTTCCCAAAATTTTTTACAGTTGTGTTTGGTTAATCAAAAGACAACTATCCCGCACCCAGGCTAACTGAAAATTCAAATTTAAATTTTCAAAATGTAAAAAATAAGATTCACATTGTGAATTTTTACATTTTTAAGAGGAAAAGGAACCTGCAAACATGAATATTTTTCCAAATTTTTTTCCAGTTGTGTTTGGTTAATCAAAAGACAACTATCCCGCACCCAGGCCAACTGAAAATTCAATTTAAATTTTCGCTTATACAGTGTCGCTCCGCCCTACTACATAATGCATGTAGCTATGAAATGGTCAAATTAGTTATTTCGTTACTGATCTCATCTGACTTTTAACGTTACTGTGTTTTATGCCGTTGAATTCGTCTTGTTAGTCTTGACAGTTGGTTTATTAAAAAATTGTGCTTATAAAATAAATTTACAGAAATAAATCATTGTTGGGTAGACAAACCAGTGTGAGTTAGAATTTTTAGATTTGTAGGAAGACACTTAAAATATTTAAAGTGTCATGTAAGATCAGGTGTTCATTTAGTTATTTTTAACTTTGATTCACAAAAAAGAAGAAAAAGAAACTGTTTAAGGGAACCTTCCGGTCAAACCCCTTAAAAAATAGGTGATCTTTATGAATTTTTTACAAGAAGAGGTTATAACATATCCTAAAAACTATTTTTGGCGTTTATTGGTACACTCGTTAGGGTGCAAAAAAATTGTTTGTTTCATGTTTTCGGTCTTGATACATTTTCTAGGTGGCGCTTAGTGCAGGCGCTGCAAAAAAAGAGATGCCAAAACGGTACCCACAAAATTTACTCACAGGATCGTCCAAAACAAAAAATTCAAACAATTTCTTCATATTTATTTCAATGGCTATCGCAGTACCCCTTGTTGGGGCAAAAAGGAGCAAAACTACGATGTTGGTGCACATTTAAGGGGTTACACCACCCTGGCGCTCGGAAAAATTGGTATAAAAATAAACTTTTTTTTTGACGCTGCCATTAAGTATATAAAATGATCTTTATTTTACACATATATATAGTAGTTTTATGAACAATTTACAATATTAACGATTAAAAAAAAATAAAAAATGGCGGAGATATAAGCCGATAAGTAGGACCCTCTTTTGAAAATCCTTCCTGATGATGTACTTGATTTCTCTGTTAGGCATCGTCTAAAATATAAAAAATAAATTGTTTCTTATTTAAAAGGGTAATAGCTAAAATGTGACAGAGGGAAAAATTTAAAATTTTTTTTGTAGAAACGACAGCTGTTTGAAGAAGAAACTCAAGTTTGCATCGATGTTAAAAAGTTTAAATAATTTATAACTTTCGAACATGGCACCCAATCACAAAAATCCTATGTCACATTTTAGCTATTACCCTTTTAAATAAGAAACAATTTATTTTTTATATTTTAGACGATGCCTAACAGAGAAATCAAGTACACCATCAGGAAGGATTTTCAAAAGAGGGTCCTACTTATCGGCTTATATCTCCGCCATTTTTTATTTTTTTTTAATCGTTAATATTGTAAATTGTTCATAAAACTACTATATATATGTGTAAAATAAAGATCATTTTATATACTTAATGGCAGCGTAAAAAAAAGGTTATTTTTATACCTAGTTTTCCGAGTGCCAGGGTGGTGTAACCCCTTAAACGAAGTAGTGCAAAAAGCGGATAATTTTCCGCATAAATATGCAGATAAAAAAATACCCTTGTTTAAAAAAATTATGTTATACGGTGCTGCGATAGCGAGTCCAATTACGAATCCAAAGCCTCAAGGTTTTTTTTCAGTCGGTTCATTAGTTTTCCTGAAATCGTGGTTACCGTTTCGAAATATCGTGTTTCGAGAAAAACGTGTTCAAAGTGTTCTCGGCTCATACTTGCGTTCGGAGTTTGAATTACTTATGTGACTGTAAAATCTCTACTATTACGAATTTTGTTGTCAAACTTTCACAGGGTATTCTCGGGATGTTATACTACAAAAGTATATATTTAAAAAAAATCGATTTTCTGAAAAACTTTAACCGGAGGGTCCCCTTAAGCGCGAGGTAAAATTTCACTTATATGTACTCGTTTGTCCGCCCAGCAGAGAAATGTACCTATAGCTTTCCATCTCTAAAATTAAAGTTCACCTTACAAGGGAGCACCGCGAACCCGGACTCGCCGATTGGAACGCAACTTTGTGGGTTTTTAGAGTGACTCAAAACATAAAACCCTTTAAGGGGGTGAAAACTAAGCTCATAGTGAAATTGGCACTTCCACTTTTTCCCGTATAACTCTCAAAGTACAACAGACAGAAAAAATGTTTCAAATAAAACTTTAATGGTGCGATAAGCGCTAGAAACTTCCGTTAACAAAATTTTGAAAAGAGTTAAAAAAATATATATAACTGACGAATAAAACTCTTTTAAAAATTTTGTTACCGCAAGTTTGTAGCGCTTATCGCACCATTAAACTTTTGTTTGAAACATTTTTTTCTGTCTATTGTACTTTGAGAGTTATACGCGAAAAAGTGGAAGTGCCAATTTCACTTTGAGGTTAGTTTTCAGCTCCTTAAAGGGCGATAGGGCCCAAATGAAACACACCGTTGTTCTTGTTTTGAGTCACTCTAAAAACCCACAAAGTTGGGTTCCAATCGGTGAGTCCGGGTTCGCGGTGTTCCCTTGTTAGTTATGTGAATAAGATTGCAAATTCAAAAAGTTGATATAACCATTGCACTACTTATAAACGGTGGAACTTTTCCCTCTTTCATTTTTGTCATACACTAGCCAGCCATTTACCAGAAAACTGCCGAGTAGCAATAAGGAAATTGTAGTATAATCTATGAGCACGTAGAAACAAATACGTATTACTGTATACTAATGTATAATAATTTAGGTGCCTATGTCTGATTCTCCTCTTTCCACTACTGTATTCTCTTCTTTCTAACATTCTTGCTATTAGAGAAGTTGCACTGAAACATTTAAATGTTGGGTGTCAAGTGACGCAGCCGTAGCCGTGGAAGGGTAAAAAATAGAGATTGAAAAATTCGAACTTTTATATACGTTTATGCAACATACCTAATAGACACATTTATGCAAACGCCCACGTTGAAGTTCATGACGAGAGCTCGCTGCTTAATTTACAGAAATAGATGAGCGACGTTTCAATATCCGCCAAGTAATGCCAGTGTCGTTGTATCGCCATTGCATGCTCGCGTTATCGATTGAAAAGCATGATAATTTCGCGGATAATTGCGACCGCTTTCGCGTGCATCAGACGCATCTGGAGATTTGCATAAATCCGAACGCGATGGAAAAATGCAAGATACTTTGGAATTGCTTTCTTTTGATAAACTATTCATTTCTATTGATTCACTTTGTTTCTGTTTAATAGTATATAGCGCTGGAGTAGGTATTGCAAAAAACAGTATTTTGTAGTGTTTTGTGGTGGATTCGATGCTACTCAAACGATCTATTCGAAATGAAAAAGATCGAACGGTTTTAACTTTTTAATTAGAATTAAATGGTGGGCGTCCAAATAGAGGACATTGATTTTTATGTATTGCGTATTCTTTTGTTGGTATTTTTTTAGAAGAGAGATATGAAACGACTTCGCAAAGAAACTCGAGGGTACGTAGTTAGTTGCAGATACTTCCGTAGAATATTACCTGAAAATTTCAAACAAACCGGTCGAATGGACAATAATTTAGTTATTGATAAATATTTTTAAATAAAAGAATTACGATGCAC
The DNA here is from genome assembly GCA_910592295.1 of Andrena haemorrhoa. Classification (NCBI taxonomy): domain Eukaryota; kingdom Metazoa; phylum Arthropoda; class Insecta; order Hymenoptera; family Andrenidae; genus Andrena; species Andrena haemorrhoa. The sequence goes on from OU342943.1 coordinate 21,413,323, forward strand.
GGTACTAGATGCAATCCTTAAAAGGAAAAAAGACTTTTTGAGAAATGTGTTATAGCTTTTGAGTACAAAATTTCCAAAGACCACCCTTTTCTCGGCCTCCTGACTGAGCATGACCTCTTAAAACAAGTTTCATTAATACTGTATTGTGCCATTTAGGGTGGGTCTACAGAGACCCGGTTTCCGACATGCGAGGGTTGAAAGCTAGCCTCCTCCGTTTTCACTTTCCCGCCATAAAGAAGATGCGTTATCGAATTCGTGTTCTCCAATCTTTTAGTGGAGGTTCTGGAGGGTCGTGTCTTCGTTTAAAAGTTGAATTACAAGAGTTTTGCATATGGTAATCTGGGCTCGTGTTTTCAGGCTTACCCGAAGAGAGACATCACCAACATCGTAGAGTCGTCGCACTACGTGAGGATCAGTGGTTGGTATAAACCGGGAAGGACCAAATGCAAATTGTCTCGCTGGGTCAAGCCGTACAGGTGTCTTGGTATGTGCAATTATAAGGTCGTAATTGAAATCATAAAATAATTCTAAAGGATATTTAACCCTCGTAGGGTAAACCTACCAGTAATTGACCGCATACCAGTGAATGACTATTAGGCAAAGAAATGTCAAATATAAATTTAAAAATTATTATATGTTTATAAATGGAGTGTAGTTGGACTTTTAATATCCCATATTTTTAGTTGCGCCTATTAAACAAATATTAATGGATACAATTCTTAATGAAAGTATAAGGTCATTTACTGGGCTTCTCATTCAACAATTCGATCATTCACTGGTTGCTTCACCCTACAACGAATGCAGGGTCATTTTGACCCAACTCTACCAAAGTCTATTACGGTGTTATATTTCTGTTGGCAATGGCAAAATATAGTATTTGATGCCTAAATTGCAGTAATGTTATTTGTAAAAATCATACAGGAGATACACCTATTTTACATAAATAATTTTTTTATGTATTTCTTTATTAATAAATTTTAGTTAATTCGATGAATTTTAATTATTTAATTCTAGTTTATTCCATTTTTTTCGTGAAACTGGTGAACCATAGAAATGTTGCTATGGGTCAAACTGACCCTGCATTCGTCTCACGCGACCATATCCACCACTCGTCTTTCGAGGGTTAAATGCTTGGACGATGGATATGTACATTAGTTGAAAGGGTATGTTTATGTCGGAGCTGCGATAAACGATCAGAGCGACGATAAGAGCGAAGCGTCAAAATACATTATATTCTTTAATAATGGAAGTGTTTATATTGGAGTAACGAGCAGACCTACGTTTTCTAAGAGATGTCCAACGATAAATGCGTCCGAACGACGCTCTTCTAGTTTCTTTCCTGGCTCCAACATAAACGCACCCTAACGCAGTACAATTTAATCTTGCTTGGGACATTTACCATCAATCAAAATTAAATAGACTGCGACAGGACAAGTGATTTAAAATATCAGTCAAATATATGATACAGTAATGATAATGTAATGTGGGTACTTGAAATCACGAAAGTGGGGTTGTTATTATAAAATGGCCCTCTAGGAATTTTAACAAACTTATTGTATGCACATTCGAGTTGAATAATAATATTAATAGCTTAAGAGTTTATAAGAATAAGACTTTATGTTATTAATAAGCAAAATGATAATAGTAGACCAAGAATGTATGTATGTACATACATAGTATTAGTCTGGACGAATGTGTACAAAACTTCAAGGATGCCATCTTGTCGTAGAAAAGTCACTTTTCTGATTTCATGCAGATTTTATTATTACTGCATCGCATGCCGGACTAGTTTTTTAAATCAATTGTTCTATTAGGGCTGATTTCATTTAAGGTCAATGTTACATTCCTACTAACAGACACACACCCCTTAGTGACTATTTAGTTGCATTTGTTCTTCCAGCAAACTTGGCAAATAAACCAATATATCGAGTAAGATGGTGAAAAAAATGTCCACTAATTTATACATGATTTGATTTATTGTCAAAGTTTAATTTTATTACAATATTTAATGAGTACAATAAAGTTGCGAAATTATTCATTGGCACGAGACGAAAGACTTTATGCAAGGTGGAATTATACACATTTTTTGGTCGGTTTTTATATCAGAAATCTGTCGAGGTATAAAGTAACTTATTAAGGATAATAACAGGAATGCAATTAAGGAATGAATTAATGAAGGCAAAGACGATTGATAATAAGTAGGTCGATAAGGGGGGCAAAAGGCTGAAGATACTTACTTTTCAGTATAATTGAGACGCGCATCTTCGTTTGAAAATTAACTTGAAAACTAAAAAAGCCAATATTCTCGATATTTCGTGTTTTATGCTAATTAGGTATTCTTAATTATTAATGAGCGGTCTTTGTTTTTAAACGATATTCCATTTACTTATCCAGTAGTGAGGATATTTATTGTATGTACTTGTAGATATAGGTACAAATAAGGATTTCTTCGAAAGGTACATTTAAAATCAAGATTCAAAAGAAATCATAACAATATGGGATTGGTTCAGTATAAATTTTCTGTTACACATTATGTAAATGTAGGTTGTTCTTAGCAATATGCAAGACAATTCTACAATATATTATAAATCACAACTCGTTTGCAAACGGAAATATACAAAAATACTGTAGTATTACTTCAGAAAATCTATACTATTATTTTACCAGCATAAATTCTTAATGTTTTAATTATTTCATTGGTCCAGACTTATTACTCTATTCTTTAAAAAATATCTAAAGCTACTGGTAATCATTTCAATACAAATTTTTAATTCAACCAAAATTCCGCTCAAGGCTTAAATCACAGATCGAAAAGAACATGTTTCCTAAACTTACTTACAATACATTTACAATCAAAATATATGCATTCCTATATTCTGGTGTGATGCAACATCATACGACAGAAAAAAATACATTTTTAATTCCCATTTTATAATATGAAAAAGAAACTCTAATACAATAAAACAAAGATTATTCTATCTCACCAAATAAATTAATTTCCTTTTACCATTATTTTACTATCTGTATTTTTCTATTCAACTAAGTAGGTATGGCCTAGAAACAAATGGCGAAATATGGTCACCAATCACAATTTGTTTTTCTCTTTAGCATCTGACGTTCATAAAGCCACGAATTATGCATATATGCATTAAGTGTACGAAACTTTTACAATCTACCGTCCGTTGCTCTAATTAAGAGAATATTTGAGCCCTTGGGCACAACACGGGGCTCAATTTCACGATCGTGCTCTTTAACGAGGGTAAAACATTCCACTCCTGCATCGAATCACTCTTTAATAGCGTCACTGACGCATCCGACAATCATTTATTATCGCGTCGTAAACTTCGCAAATGGGATCGTCATCCACCTTCGCTTTACCTTCAACAGCTGCTGCCATCGTACCGATAAAAATTTATTACAATTTTACTGCCAAGGGTAAGTGTCACAGGTCGATTTTGATGAAACTTTGCAGAATTGTTCACTAACCCAACCTAAGAACTTTGATCTATTTGATTGGCACTAATTTTTGACTTTAACGGAGAAACCACCTCTTCCATCCGAGTCATTCTTTGTATTTAGCCGCATACATATAGGGTAAAGGTAGATTAACAGTTTTAAGTAATTAGCGGGCCGTTGTATAAGAAAAAAACCGCATCTCTCTTAATCCAATACTGACTTTGATTCGTTCAAATTAGTCACTACCAAGTTTTTATTATCTTCGATCGTAAAATGATCTTCACACGGCCCGCTAATTACTTAAAACCGAACCTGAAAATCTGAGCACTGAATTGATTTGTATACAATTGGAATAAGCACAGTTGATTTCACAATCTTTGCATCTGACCTTTTTAAATTTTTTTCGAGAATTAAAGGAATTAGCTTCTTTCAAATCGTCAAATATTATAGTGAAAATAAATTATTAAGTATTATTTTTGTATGATTCATCAGTAGATATGTTTCCATAATACGATTCTATGATATTATGTTATATTTTATACTATTATATTATAAACATATTATTGTGTATTTTTTATTATATTCTTTTTTTAATTTAATTTATTTTAATACTAATAATGGGGAAAGTGGACCCAATGTGCCCGCTGCTTTCAGTGGGCATACGAAGAATATGGGGCATTCGCGTGTTTAATGTGTAGGAGACGTAGAAAGCAACAATAAATTGCAAAAAGTGTTATATATTTGTTTATTTGTATCTTTTACTTAATAGATCTACATGTCTAGTAACAAAAGTAAAGGTTTTTTCAGTTTTCTTTACAAATTTCCTAGGGGTTTCATATTACTTATATATCATTTTTTCGAACTGCCAATTTCCACTCCTTTTAGTTTTTCTAATATAATTTCAAAACATTTCAGTTTTTTTACATTTGGATATATAAATTTGATTATGCATTAGTTCCTTCGTTTTTCTCGTGTGAATTTAAAAAATAAAAAAATCCCCTACTTTTTTCAAGCTTTTGGAATCAGGTGTTTCATATTAAATTCGTTTACCCTGCCTCTGAAATTGAGAAAATATATCAAAATATGGTTCAAACAAAATTTATACCGTTTCTAAAGACCTGTAAATCGGAGAGAAAAGTATCCGAAAAATTAATTATTTTACGGAAATTTGATTCTCATTATTTAATGTAATTATATTATTCCAATTATAGGTACATTGTTACACATCGTTGGTTTCGGAATAAACCGATACCCTTATTCCTTTAATGAGAATATCAAAATTTCTAAAAAAGCGGGCGGTTAAGTATTATATTTCCGTAATAGAATTTTCTTCCACTACTTTACTGGTCTTTAGAAACAGTGAAACTATTTCTGTTTGAAACATTTCATGATTTAGAAATGAAGAGTTAATATACGCACAAATAAAAAGAGTGACTCCAATAAAAGAGGTAGTTTCTTTCTCCCTTGTCATTATACTAGTGAAAAATGATGCAAAGTTTCATGAAAAACAACGTATGACACTTAACGTCTCGTAAGGATCGTTCTACACGAGACACGTCTATAATTCATGACTAGTATTTTTTGTGTGCAACACGAAGGGTAGTGATTCTACATGAAGAAATAAGAAGGAGATGTGAAACAAAATTTGTTCATAGGAGGTTTCTTCTCCGAGAAAATCGATTTTAAAAACTCGTCTAGTATAAGTACTAGGGCGGAGCGATACTATATAGGCGAAAATTTAAATTTAAATTTTCAGTTGGCCTGGGTACAAAATTTTAGAAAAATATTCATGTTTGCAGGTTCCTTTTTCTCTTAAAAATGTAAAAAATAAGATTCACATTGTGAATTTTTACATTGTAAAAATGTAAAAAATAAGATTCACATTGTGAATTTTTACATTGTAAAAATATAAAAAATAAGATTCACATTGCGAATTTTTATATTTTTAAGAGGAAAAGGAACCTGCAGAAATGAATATTTTTCCACAATTTTCTTTACAGTTGTGTTTGATTAATCTAGAGACAACTATCCCGCACCCAGGCCAACTGAAAATTCAAATTTCAATTTCCTTTAAATAAAGCTAAATTCTAGAATAACTGTTCAATTTGATGCTTTGTTTTCGAAAAATATGAGTTTGGAAGTCCGTCTGGCCGGTATACACTTGACTAAAAATCCATTCGATCATCAAATAGATTTTCTAAAAAACCCAAAAGTTTGCTTCCTTTTCAGTCACAAATTACTTTATAGATTTTGATGACTGCAAATTTTACAGCAAAAGCTTTCAAAATGTTCGTTACTTTCAGACTTCAAATTTAACGTTTCATGAATATTGAAATATCGCCGCTCCACTTTTACTAGTAATATTTACCTTCGAGGAAAATATAATAAGTAAAATTGTCACTTATTTGTGTTTTAATATATTGCAAATAAATTGAATTCATTACTCAATTATTGCACAGGAATAAACTAGGGAACACTTTTCTACGACATTCCCTCGTAATTCCATTTATTTTTTAAACACTCAACCATACGAAGCATTACTTCCACAAGAACAAACAAATGAATCAGTTTTTACATTTCACGTGTAGAACACAAATTGAAAATCTCGTTCAAGTTCTGTGAACCTACAATTAGGGAGAAAATTGAGATGACACTTATTGTTAGACGTTGTAGATAAAATAATTATAAATCAGTTATTTTTCCAACACTCGATATGATAGTTCAGACATTTATAAAATATTAAAAAAGCATATTTAACATCCGACAAATACATGTTAAGTGTCCACTTTATTTTATCTACTTCTCATTTCTATTTCATAGTAAATATTTATCAAAAATATAGTAAGAGTCTCGTGTTTCCTTTCTTCCTTAGATAAAATCAAGAAAGTGTTCGATACTGACGTTAAACAGTATAAATAAACTTCAGTTGTATATTTAGTCAATACACGCACACACACACTTATCTGCACTCTTAAGGAGGTGTCCAACTGACCACTTTATTGTATCCTTGACTGTAGACCCAGAATCTATAAAGAAATTATTTTTGCACACCTCACGAATTTACTGGAAATATTATAACAAAGATTACGAACACAAATACCATAAAGCCCATTCGAAATCAGGTTCAAATATATAAAACATAAGACAGTGTGGGTAAACCTTAACGTAGAGTACAAAAGGTTAAAATTACGACGTCAAACGTGTTTTTCCTTTTTCATTTCTTTTCACATTTTTACGTTACATTACGCCATGCTGGGGTATTTTTTATCTGATTACAAGGCTACTTCATTTACATGGGGCAAATATTATGGCGACCAAAGTGTAAGCAGGAATATGGGCGATTTTCACTATGAGTGAATATTTAGTCGAGATAGAGGGACGGGAAGCAGGAATCGCGTCACATGGTGTGCTATAGATCTACGTGTCTACTCTACCCCTTAACATGGAACCCTCCCGCTGCACGCAGCACTCGAGAACCCGAAGAATCAATACGGCAGAAACTGCAAATCAGAGCTACTCACTGGGGTCGCGCATAAATGTGTAAGGTGGCTGTCATCGACCATTTTGTTTCGAGTATAAAAGAATCTCGTGTACAGTCGTTAACCCTTGGGTGATGGATGTCTTAAAATGGATCAGTTTGCTTCATGGCGGTTACAGGGTCCATTTTGACCCATGACACATGATCGACAAAAATTCAAGATACAACGGTGAATGGGTGATTTTATAAATTATAATACAGAGGGTGGCTAAATTATTATACTAAAAACGTTTTCGTCAATTTTTGGGATCATTTTAAAATGGATTTGATACGATTAAAAAAGATCTTAAATTGGCAAATGAAGGTTCTAAAAGGAAACTTTCTTAGCTTTCCAAAACGCTCATGAAAATTTGTTTACGATCATGGGTTCGCAGGTTATAGGGGTTCAAAGTGAAAAGTACCTTTTTTGCTTTGATCGCGAATAATTTACGTCTAATAAGACGTAATAAGAACGTATGCACGGGCCAAAAAATTTTCTGGTAAATCCAACGAAGAGCTCTTCTAGAGCAAACATTTCTCTTTAGTTTCGTGTCTTTGGTTTTGTTGTATGATTTTTATTGACCGAGACCAAAAAAGGCACTTTTCACTTTGAACACCAAAAACTTGCGGACTCATGATCATGGACAAATTTTCATGAGTGTTTTGGAAAGCTAAGAAAGTTTCCTTTCAGAACCTTTAGTTGCCAATTCAAGATTTTTTTGAATCGTATTAAATCCATTTTAAAATGTATCCCAGAAATTAACGAAAATGTTTTAAATATAATAATTTGGTCGCCCTCTGTAAGCACATATTATAGAAATTTTGGGACTTTCTTTTGCATGGAGTTTCGTTTCTGAAAAAAATGGGTTTGAATTTTTGTTGGGTACGCGTTTACTTCACTAACACTTGGCAGAATGAGGCAGTAAATATTACGCAATTATGCTTCAAGTAAATCTTTGTGCAAAAGTAAATCGAAATAATTGTGGAGTACCTTTCTTTGAAGGAGATTCTGCTTTCCATAAAATCGGTTTTACAGATAGAAAGAATTCTGAGGCAAGTGCATTTGACTGAATGGATTTTCAAAATCTATTTCTTTAAAAGCAATTCCTTTAATACAGATAAATCCTACATTCTTAACCTTACAATAATTTAAGTATTTTAGTGTTTTAGTTTTCGATATCGTCGACATTGTTTCAAATAAAAATCTCTGGGTTTCAACAAAAGGTAATTAAATTCGCCAGCAATTCCACTGAAGTTTTTCAACTTCCACTAACTGTTTGCACTGTTAAGAAGAATCACAAATTTTCTTTTTGCTTTAAAATTAAGGGGCCCTTGGAATGATAATATTATAAAATGAATTGTTCCAATAACTAAGTACGTTCGTAAAAATTTCGTACCACATGACATGATTTAGTGAAACAAATAGTTACTCAGGCTAATAGATGAACCCCCAACAACCATTACTAGTTATTCATAATACATTACGACTGGTTTATACATATAACTCTATGTCCCCAATGAACACTAATCAATTTGTATATAATTTGTGATTACCTACTGGAACGACATTTTTGAGCTCACTGAAACCCGGCCAATAAACTTCAAATAAATAATATTTCTATCAACCTTACCTAATTTCATAATTATCTAACTCTGATCTGCCAGAGGATGCAATATTCATCTTCTGTAAATAAAGTTACTTACAGTAGTGGACAAAAAAGTTACCACTTTTTCGATTTGCTTTATTTTTGTTATTTTTTAACATCAGCTTGGAACTGTGATATGTGTTTAATATACACATTCTGATTGATAATTGAAAGCTGTATAAAACCCAGTTAAAGTTGAATTTATTTAAGTAACAAAAAAATTGTTTATGGCATTGAACGAGACAACACATTTTTGGAGCCGACAAAGAAGACACCACTTTTGGTCATTTTTTAGGCCGCCCTAAAAGTAGAGGTGTCCACGAAATATTGGATTTTGTATTACTTTTCAAAAGTGGTAACTTTTAAACAGCTTTAAAAGAGTGTCGTGTTTAATGTTATGTAGGGTTTTTGTTTATTAGTTAAATAAATTAAACTTTAACTGGGTTTTATACAGTTTTTAATTCTCTGCCAGAACATGTGTATTGGCCACATGCTACAGTTTTGAGTTGATGTTAAAAAATAATAGAGTTAGAGGAGATGGAAAATGTGGTAACTTTTTTGTCCGCTACTGTATTTAAATATACTATAGGTATTGTAGACTCACTTCGTGAGCTGACGCTGTTTCAATTCGTCCCTTTCACCAGCCATTTCCTTTCAGAGGGGCCGTTCCAGAGCGATGCGTTACTCGTTCCAGAGGGTTGCCTGTTCGACCACCTCCACAATCAGACGAAATGCTGGGAATCCCACAGGTAAGGTGGTGAATTTCAACGAAACAAAGCAACGTCGGGATATCGATTTACGGTGTTGTCCAGAACGCCACGTAACTCTATCCTCGGCACAGCGACTCCACGTTATTGGACTTCACAGCTCGATAATTCCTACACTCACAAGCGATCCTCTCGGTTCAGCGAATTTTGAATACACTTTCAATTTTAGGAACGGCCCTGATCGACCTTTCTTTCCCTACTGCAGGAAAATAAATTTCGGATCTAACAAGTGAACGTCGTGATATTGGCGGTTGTGTTTTTTAGTGGAATCGAGCTTAAATCGTAAGCGTTGATGGCAATAAAGAATCGGTAGAAGGTTAGGGGTTTCGAGCTATGCATTTTTATAAAAAATGGCTTTCACTTTTTATTCACGAACGTGTAGGTACATAGTCGTAGATGTCAAGTATCTTTCATATTTTCTTTTGTTCTGATTCTAACTACTAGTGTGAAATTATCTGTATACTAGTAGTAGCTAAAGTACTTACAAGGGGAGGACACCATGTGGTAGACACCGATTTTAATGAGCCTTGGCACGATGGATCTATGTCGAAAATAAGTAAATAGGTGTCCGAGCGTTTCAGCCAATAGGCCTTAATAATAAAAATATTTACATGGAAATTATTAAAATTTTCTTAGTGGCCGTTGGGTTTCAGTGGGTAAAAATCCCACGCTACCTTGGCGCCTGCGGGAGATTCCCTTTTGGAGGCGTGGGGGTGCCTTTTGAAGATGTCTCCACGTTAAAAAAAAATTAAAAAAACAATTTTAACGTGGAGATATTTTCTTTATAATTTTTTTAACTTGGGGAAGGCTTCAAAGGCACCCCGGCTCCTTCAGAGGGGAATCCCCCGGGGGCGCCAGGGTGGTGTGGGATTTTTACCAATTAGAACCCCACGGCCATTATGAAATTTTTAATAATTTCCATGTAAATATCTTTATTATTAAGGCCCATTGGCAGAAACTCTCGGACACCTATTTACTTATTTTCGACATAGATCTCATAAAAATCGGTGTCTACCACATGGTGTCCTCCCCTTGTTAATTTCACTAGAGTTAGTGTTGTTTTCAGCCACTACAGTAACCTATTTAATAGGGTCTTTCACCAGTCCAACCTAAGAACTTTGTCATATTTGGTTGATGCTATTCTTCAAATTCAGGAGAGAAACCACCTCCTTCATTCGATCCACTCTTTTTAAAGTACAAGAGATATCAAGAAGTGCTTCAAAGGAAAGTTTTACTATTTCTAAAGACCTGTAACCGGTGGAAAAATATTTTTCTTATGAAAATTTAGTTACTTTTCCGTCAAAGAAAATATTGACATTTCTACAAAATTGGAGGAAATTGAACCAAACGTCCATGGTAAGTGTGAGGATTCTGGCTTCCATTAGGGCAGCTTGCAAAACTCGCGTTTAGCTCGCGTTCAAAACTGAGGGTACTGAAAATTCCCCATCTTAGTTTTTAATTTATTTTATTTCTAAAGGATCCTTTCATATAAAATTACTACCCATTGCGTTGTACAGTTCTCGAGAGCAAAACTGAAGGGGTTGATAACTCTCCCTTCTTTCGCAGTTCTCTCAGTTTTGCTCGTGACCCTATAAAACTCGAAAAGTGGTAGTTCTACATGAAAGGATCAGCCGAAAATGTAGAACAAAATTATTGGACCAGAAGCTTTGCTTCCGGGAAAATTGAGTTCGAAAATGTTAGGTACCTTCGTATACACCTATTTGCAGTTTTGAATATTCAAGTTCTCAATTCCGCCTACAGTACGCATTAAAAGTCCAAAGTTCAAATGAAAAGCGCTCTCGAAACTCACGATTCTCAAATATTCAGCTCAAATATTCAAACTCAATTTTCCCTAAAGCGAAGTCTCTCGTGAATAAATTTTATTCTACGCTTATCACTTATATTATCATCTGAAAATTGTACCACTAATTATAGAACAGCCCGTACATTCAAAGTATTTTAGGACTTCTTCTCCAAAAATAACTGGCCAGAAACCCTTAACATCCTACAGTTTCTTTATACTCATCGACCCTCGCGATTTCAGCTCCACTCCACTGAAAAAAAAACTCCCTCGGATCGTGACTTCGTTGCCTAAGAGGATCTTGAATTCGCTGCTAGGCGATTCCTCGTTTCCCTTTGACGGCGAAACACTCGGCAGGCGTTCGAACGTGGAAAGCTCGTAAAGAGCAGCGGGAATTTCTGTTGCAGATGGAACGCGACCGCCGCAGACACCTGCCGCGAGAGGAACATGAACCTGAGAAGCTTCGCGATGCTGTTGCCCTGCGGTATATCCTTGTTCTCGGGCGTCGAGTTCGTATGCTGCCCGAAACACCTCAAAGGTACGTAACGTACGTACATTCTCATACATTCATATCATTCATTCATTCATCAGCCCGTCTGTGTGTGCGCCTCGATTCGATGCGTGTGTGCATGGCCGAGATGCAAGCGAATGCTAGCGAAAGCTGTGCCGAGAACATCACTGCTAGGGCCAGCTTTCGTGAAAGACGCACACTACTCTTCGTAAGTTCGTCAGAGTGCTTAACAAATTAAACGAAAATTCACAAAGGGATGGTGTGCAGGGTGAGATTCAGTGAAGGCAAATCACGATGTTATTTAATCTACTCCTAGTAATTATTAATTGAAGCTGTTCGTTGCAACGAATCGTATCCGAGCTTCTAAGGGTTTTTCCATGACAGACTTTTGTGGCTCATGACTGCATATTTCAGATACATTCGCTTGGAAGATGTACCATTAACCCTTTGGGTGCGTGAACTGTGTGTGCGGGCAATGTTTATAGAGCGTCAATTGGTTAAGAGATGCGACTAGAGCAGTGTTTCTGAAAGTGGGCACTACCACCCCCTTGGAGGCGTTTGAATTATCTAGGAGGGCAATTAGGGGGCGATGAGGATTTTAATAACATCAGGTTGCATATGATTACTCAACAAAGTTCATTGAAGTGAAAACGCAGAGTTTCTTACATCAGTTGGATATTTTTTATATCAATAATATTCGACGGACTGCAGCTTTAGAACGCTCGGAATATGTACATAGTCGGAAGTGTTGCAACAGACAATATTGCGTTGCTTTGATGCGATTCCAAACGTTAGATAACAGCGTGGAAAGAATAAAATAAGACACCCAGTATATACCAAGGGGCGGTTGGAATAATTTGATAGAGCTAAGGGGGTGGTGGCCTGGAAAAGCTTGAGAAACACTGGTCTAGAGGAGTTTGACACTTGGCGTACGCTGAGTGTTTAAATTGTCAGCGCTCGAAGGGTTAATTTAAAAAAAATGGTGAAAGATAGAAAATATGGGTAATCGTGTTCGAAATACTAGAGATATTTTTATTTTTAATTTTGAATAAATGAAGTTACTGTGACAGCAGTGAGTATTAATGTTGCAATGTAGTAATGATTTATTGTTTGATAAAATAGGGATGTATCAATTTTGATCTTCCAGTGGCGAGGCATAGGAATAAGTCTTTGTCCATTTGTTGGACATACGCCACCGTCGCGTTCTTCGTACAATAAAAATAAATAAATGGGCTTTGGTTAAAGTGAGCAGATATTTTCTGTTCCAATGCGAGGCAAGGAAGGAAGCAAGGAAGCAAGCAAAAAAAAGGTTAACAGATCCGTGAGGAGATCGTTTCTGTAGTTTATTGAAGCACTTTTAATATATTTAAAATTACATGTGGTAAAAATATGTACCTACGTACGTATTATCGCAGTGGCATAAACTTACTATTTTCGAAACAGTAACTTTATGCCACTGCGAAAATGTTAAAGGTTACATGTCCAATCTGGGACACTTTGCGGGACACTTTTCAATGCGGGACAAAGGGCTCAAATGCGGGACGTCTGGCCACTTTAGCTTAGGTTCATTTTAAATATACATATACAACGTAAATCCAAGGTTGGACACTAGGGTGGCCCTCATTTATACGTGTCGAAATTTTGTTAATTCTTTGCTCTCACCCCCTAGAACGGAGTCATTTGATAAAAAAAAGGTCCCTGAAAGAGTTTATTGCAATCGGACAACAGGAAAGTTTAGAATTCATCATTGGTTGGAATTTGAAGAATTTCTCAAAAATGGTAATTCCTATCGAAATTTTGTTCAAATAATATTAAAAGAGCATTCAATTTTCTACAATTACTGTATATATAAGTTTTTCCTGCTTCCAACCATTTTTTAGATAATAGTGTTTGAATATAGAGAGGTCCGCGTATAGACAATACGTCACACCGTACAGGTGGGACGCGCGAAGTGCAAACTTATCTATATTCAAGCGCCGTTATCTAAAAAATGATTGGAAGCACGAAAAACTTATATGTACAGTATTTGTAGAAAATTGAATGCGCTTTTAATATCATTTGAACAAAATTTCGATAGGGCTTACCATTTTTTAGAAATTCCGCAAATTCAAACCATTGATGAATTCTAAACTTTAACACCTGGTGTGCACCTTTTCCTGTTGCCCGATTGCAATAATCTTCTTCAGGGACTATTTTTTGATGAAATGGAACCGTATTATAGGGTGAGAACAACAGAAATCGCAGGTTGAAAATAAGAGCCATCCTATGGTACACTGCTCGCCTCAAACTGAAGCAAAGTTGAAGCTATATAATCACTTTTATCAAACCGACTGACACTCTGTCAAACATTGGCAAACTCACGATATAATCAGAAGTAAATATTCAAACTGTCCTATAATTTAGCGCATTAGCAAATTCGAGGGAAACACGCGTGAAAGGAGTATATTATAAAACTGTGATTTGATTTAACTATGGTTATCCTACATCTCTTCCCTTATACTAATTTTAAATAATAATTTCAAACACTATTTTCAAAATATAATTCGTATTTCCCGAAAATCGAGCAATTTTCTGGTGACTTATGAACGGTAGTGTGCAGCATGAAAACCTACAGGTATAAGCGGGCACATGAGTTAAGTTCTTCAGCATCGAATTTCCAAGTCGGCGTGTATCCAGAAAAATGAACCAGGTACGTGTTATTGTAATTGGATCGTCAAAGAAACTGGAAAAATGCGCGCGGCTTGATATCCGCAGCGTAAACAAGGCGCGCGCGCGCGCGCGCGTGAACCCCCGGCCTGCTTCGAGAACGCTCTTTTGTCGTTTCGCGTTTGTGCTCATTTTAATCGAGCCTTTTGCGCGTTTCAAGCGTACTTTCAGGCACCCATTGAGTCGGACAATACCATTGAACCGTTTCAACGGTGTTCTCCTCATTGTTCCATTAATCATCGATGTGTACGCTTTTAAAGCGAAGGCCACAAAGGAATCTGGCTCGCTCACGCGACCACCTCCGATGGTTTTTCACCGTTTAAAGAGCCTGGATGAGTCAGAATTCGATGGCTAGCGAAGAGAAGAATAAACTTCAGCTCAAAAGTCCACGCTCATTAATTTCTCACCTACCAAAATTAACGTTTCCACGATTCGCGTTGCCCGACGTCGGCTGTCACGAGTGCCTTGCGTGGATGGTCTGTAGGGGATCTTCTGGTTCTTGACTCGCCTTAAGGGGTCATGCTCAGTCAGGAGGCCGAAAAAAGGGTGGTCTTTGGAAATTTTTTACTCAAAAGTTATAACACATTTCTCAAAAAATCGTTTTTCCTTTTAAGGGTTGCATCTAGTACCGTGTATCGTCATTGTTTTTTTTTAAAATATTTATCAATAACTAAGTTATTGTCCATAAATGAATAAATGAATTTTCTCGAATAAATTGCCGAAAGCATAATCGTCCATGCGTAAATAGTTTTTCAAATCACCCGGTTCGTTTGCTTTCAATTCTTTTAGTAACGCAAAAATAGAAAATTTCTTTCTCGATGAACCATCTCTTTTCCCATTTTCTTCTGGTTTTCAATTTTTTATTTTTTATAATTAGTACACCCCCTATTATTGCTAATAACACTGGTGTTGGAATAGAATCACTCATATTTAAAAAGGTGTTTCCGCGTCCGCATCACGTCACAAACTGACAGGAATCAGTAATGTGGAGGCGACTTGAAACTGATGCAAGAGTCATGAAACCTGCATCATGATCCATGCATCAGTGTTTCACTGCAACATGCATCAGCGTCTGGATGTACCTTAACGCGTCGTATGCCCGCCGCCAGCCCCGTTCGCTGGTTTAATAAGAGTGTTTACTGTATAATGAAAAAATAAATCTTTTTGGTAGTTATTAAGCTACTTTAGCTATATTATACCAGCAAATATTAATAAGAATTTTTTAATTTTGTTCCAATTGCTGTTTTACAGCATCGGTATAGCACCTAAAACAAACAGGTTTATTTGAAACAAAAAATTCGAATGTAAGAGTAGCTTAATAAATACCAAAAAGATTTACTTCATTTAATGTTGTATTTACTGAGAAAAAATCTTTAAATAAAGCTTAATTTTTCGGAAGATCAAAGTAGAATGACCCCTCAAGTATTTTCTAGATTCATTTACTAAGTACTTACAAAGGAAGTTTAGTTACTCGAACATTCCAAGTTTTTTTAAACTGTTCAGGTTTGTAGAAGAGCTCGATAGAAGTATCAGGCAATTTTTCGTTTGTGCCCGTTTTTGGTCCTCCACAGTGAAAACATCCCTTAAAGGTTAATGTGTGATTTGCTTGCGTATCTTGAAAACTGTAGCATATATAAAAAAATTATTGCAATGAAAACTTAACGGCTTTCTATGTTCTATGAAGTTGCATAATCAAATTGTTAAAATTTATGGTGAGGAACATTTTCCTGTTTAAATTACAAATTGTTAACAATTTGATTACCCAACTTAAGTTCTCATTGCAATAATTTGTTAATACCATAATTTGTTAATACAGTTTTCGAGAAATACAGAAAAGTAGTAAATCACACATTAACCTTCAAGGGATGTTTTCACCCTGAAGAACCGAAAACGGGTATAAACGAAAAATTACCTGATACCGTCACGGACCCAGTTCCTGACCAGAACCCAATTCCTGATCAGCTTGGGAAAATAAACCAAATAATAAGCTTATTATGACACAAATATATTCGAACAAATTACTAAATAATTATGAAGTATTTTGAAATTTATACGCAAAATTTGATAGCTCATAGTAAACCGTGTGAAGGTGATCAGAAACTGCTCCCTTTGCATTTCTCGCATTCAAAGTTAAATTATAAATTAATTATCAATACGTGTGCACATTTTTAATCCCAAATTAAAGATAAAACATAGATTTACTGAAATAACAAAAAATCTTTTAAACTTGGTTAAGTTTTCCCTTTACACGTTTAAAAACCCACGGTAGTCACTCTTAAGTGATCAGGAACTGGGTCCTTGACGGTACTTCTATTGAAGTCCTCCACAAACCTGCAAAGTTTAAAAAAAATTAGAGCGTTCGGGCAGCCAAACATCCCTTATTACTTTAACATCCCTTATTTACTTCGTTTAATTGTTAGTCACTTCAACAGCGTGTGAATTATGCCCCAGTAAAAATTAAAAAAAAAAAAAAAATAGCAGTTGCAGATACAATCATTTTCTATTTAACAAATTACCAATAATTGTGCTTATAACACACTACAGAAAGTACTAATCTGCTATATCCTGACTATGAAGACTTTCCAAATGAACCTTGCTGACGAACCGCAGCATTAGTCAGATGAAATGGTGGCTTACTTTTACTGCTTTACCAATTCCTGTATCGCACCTCCAGTGGCAACTGAAAAAACCTATTTCTTCTTTCATTCGTAGAGCTATTATTCCGCATTAGATGCCGCCAAATGTAGCGACTTTGGACTCAATAAAATTTAAGATCAAGGGAAGTCTCGAATGATCCCCGAAGCGAAGCTCGACTGGAGTCATCGTGGAGATAAGAAAGTGGGTGCATATAGGCAACTTTACCCTGGTCGTTTCTCTTGCCTCTCTCTCTCTCTCACCCCGCCCTCTCTCATGGTTCACTCTAGACGCTTCTGTCTTGCTCGCTCGTGCAATCAATAACGTGTCCCGTCGACGTTCCTGACGGCTGCGCAACGTAACACTATGGCTTTGCCCGTTCCTGCGCATCTTTTCGTTTCGATGTACCCGCGATGCCAATACCTCGCACGTACGTGACAGCTAATAAACTCGACCCCGATATACACTTGTCGGGAGGGGCGGCCGGGGGGCGGTGGGGGTAGGTGTGCAGCTACACAGCCCTCGCCAAACATGTCACGACGGCGTTTCCCACATAGTTCGGAATCAATAGGAATCGCCGATGAATCACTGGGTGAAATTACGAGCCCTCGGGTGGACGAGACGCGAGCCCCCACCGCAGCCATTCTTCCCCGCGTCGAATCGCGAAACCGTTCGTCGCCATAGCTGCCGCAGGCATTTTAAAAATGTCCTATCGATCACGAATGGAGCGCATTCTTACCGGACCTGCGATGACTGATCGTTCATTGAAACTCTGCGAAGTGCGTGGAATTAAAAGATGCAGAGCAACGTCGCCATTTTAATAATAATCGATGGTGAACGCACGGTAACTATAGGATAGGTATTATTTACGATCACAATGAAATTTGACTACCACTCTTGCTTGATGCCACTCGTGACGATGGTTATGCGCGGCGCATCAAGGGATGCGAATAAATTGGCGCGCTTGGATCTGGCAAATGTTAACCCTTAGTATCGTGATTGTTTATTTTGCCCAGAAAAATTCTTATCCGTCCATTTTTGTCCGCACTTCGTCGTACAAATAAGCAAACAATTCCTAGTGCAATAAGTTTTTGAATAAATGGAAAAAAATATGGATATAACGTCAGTGTTAAATCATGCATAAAGATACCTATGTATTGTAATGTTAAGCCAGAATGTTACGCCAGTGTCACATACATTATTCTGTTCGACATCGAATTTATTAACAAAGGAAATTCGAAATAATTGAGAGAATTTATTTTCAGTGCTCCTGGCGAAATTAAGAGTTGTAATCAACAATACGGGACAGTGTATCTATGGACACTTGTTACATATGGTAATAATAAATTAACGTTTTGAAGTCCATGAAAAAGTCCCCAAATGGCGTGTGTATGATTGTTTCAATTTGTGTAACACGAGTGTTACGTTATGACACTAAGGGTTAATGCAACGTACAGACTACGCTTACGTTGTGCAGAGGCAGAGTGAGGATTCCGGGCTGTAAATTTAAGATGTTATAGAATACGATGAAGTGAATATTGTTTCTTAATAGCATTTTGCTGTGAGGCGTTATGTAACGAAGTTACAAGGCTTTGAAAATTAAACTTCCATGCGCCTGGTGGTGGGCAATCCGCGTTCATTTGCTTCCTGTTTTCTTCCTTAGCTTATTGTTCTTCTTATCCGTTATCTTTTTCTAGCTTCTCTTAATTTATTTTGGGTCCTTTTTCAATAGCTATTTATACGCAGCGGAGTAATTCTAATTTTACAGTTGAATGCGTCGCAAACTGTACGCGTAGTCAGAGCAGCGTGTGCCCCTAGGCACAGCAAGTGGCGGGTTGTCTATCGCCAGGCGCTTGGAAACCTAATTTGCAAAGCCCTGTAATTTCATTATGTGATGTCATGTGGCAAAATACTACTAAGATGAAATGTTCATCTGATCGTGCTTCGTGATAGTTTATGACACGGGATAGTCGTGGACACAGAATTCTCCATTCCCACTGTACTTAATATAATCTTTTACAAACAAATTTGCCGCAGTGTTCTTTATTCAAATGAATCACTCGAATGTCGAGCATTCCCTTACACGAGTCTTGCATTATTCGATGCCCAAGAAGAAGGCAGTTCATAATTTTCGATTTTGATGATTCTCATAGATTCCCACTAGGGTTGGCACCCGTACTTTAAAAAAAGTATCTTACGTTATTATACGTAAATTATTATTATTATTATTATTATTATTTCGACGGGAGAACCCTTTAGAGTACAAAGCTTAAACAATTCAGAACAATAAATATATATAAAATATCGTAACATAACATAAAACGAAAATTAAAATCGAACGGAAAATATAAAGTAACGAGAAAAACATAACAATAAAAATAAAAACGACGTCATCGCCATACAACTGAGCGCAAATTACAGGGGTGGTAGTCTCCTAAGTACCAGAGACCTAAACGAGGCAAAGGAGGTTAAGAAGATATCTAATTCCGCAGGGCACTGGTTCAGCTCCTCCATAGCACGATTAATGGGATCGGCAGAGTAATAAAGATAATTTGGGACTCGGGATACAAAAAGGGGGTCTCAGACGCAGCGACCGTTGCGGAGCATGAAAACAAATCCTTGCAACAAGCTCTTGACAGTTAATCTGACCGTGGAAAACTTTATAGAAGAATATTAGGTCCGAACAAACACGACGGTCGCTGAGAGTATGAAGCCTCGTTTTTAGTACTCTATACTCCTCAATAACAATAAAGTATGCGAAAATACTTTATTTTACGAAATGATATTACGCGAAACGTAAAGGAATGTTATTGTACGCAATTCCCAAACATACACAAACCATGATAATTTCAAAGTAATTTCTTATCTTCTGTCTGTTCCTGCCACCTCAGCATTGATTGAGAAAGTTTTCTCTGACATGAATGTGAAGTGGCGGGATGAGAGAAAGAAGGCCCTTAATTTAATAAAGAACAAATTATTTATATATTTTAATATGAATACAGCGTGCAATAATGCCATTGAGTTATTTAAAAATGATAAAAATTTGCTTTGTAATGCTAAAAGCAATAAAAAATATGTTAGGAAGAAATAAACCCTACTACGATTAAAATGTACTTTTAGTTTTTTCGAGCGTCCTTTTGTTTATACTCCACTAAAGCAAATTTCCGTTATTTTCCGGTAAACAAAAAGGTGGCAACCCTAATTCCCACTGCCCGGAACTGAGCGAACAATTTGATTCAACTCGATCACATTAAAAGCTAAATAGCAGAAATTAATTCTCTCCCCCGCAGAACAACCCTACTCGCCACCCCAATGTTTACCAATAAATTAATCGCTGCTGACGCAAGAAAAATGCTCGCCAGCTGTTTGTCGCTGCGTTTTGTTTATGCTGCTATTTTAAAATAAGGCAGTCGACGGGCCATGGTGCTCTTCAGCGCGCCAATTTCTACGGGCGACCGAGCAAAGCTTTCTCTCCCTTCGTCCGCGCAAATACGCGGAAGCCCCTCGCAACCGCCCCGCTCTCCTGCTTTCACGGCGGAACGCCGAATCTTGATGCCCCTTCGAACTTGGTTACCCGAAGAAAAGGAGTCCCCGATATGCGCGATGGTATCGTGCCTTGCAGTGATATACGTTTTAAAAGAAGTAGCGGGCGAAGTGGGTAGCGCCCTTGAGTCTGTTGCAGACAAGTCAAGAGCCCAGGGACGTAATCAGCATAATTTTTGGAGATTTGTATAACGCCTTTCATAGATATAGGTAGTGGCGGGAAAGTAAATACGATAAAGTTGCTGGGAGTCTTCAGGGCCTTGTGTGACATCACTCATCAATTTTTTGAAATTAGTACTTCAAGGCCGTGGCCAAATAAGTAACAGCTGACGAAGAACACGTTTGCGATATCCTTTCGTACGTCACTTCAGCGGGTCCCAGATTAGTTACTACTTATATCCATGTAAGGTGCAGTGCTTTAAGGCCCTGGAGTGAGGGGGCATGTGACCACATAAGTGCAGCCCAGTAACGAGTGGCCAACGCACATATTTGGCTGCTCGTACCCTCAAGAATATTGCTTTACACACCACTCGAGCGGGTCTCGGGTTAGTCACTATACCCCAGCGAGGCACAATACGTATTACGAACATTCGACGACGGAAAAACTGCCAACACGACACCACTGCGTGACCCAGATAAAGGGATAGCCACCGAGGATACGCTGGCCGAGGCTTTTGTCTGGCTTTGCAGAACTCGAGAAGTCAGCTCATCAGCGTGTCTATTCTCGGAGAATGGGACATCTCGAGAACCTAGTTAGTCAAGACGGCTGTCCACTTCAACATAACAGAGACAAATTAGAGTTTTTCACGGTGGGAAAAAGGGACCAGCCGTCGTATATAAAGACGCGAGATGACGAGTTCCCTGCAAAGGCCAAAGTTCCGAGGTATAGGTACACTTCGGTCCGTAAGTCACCGGGCACTCGCTGGTTTTCAGCAAACTGATTATTGCAACGTGGATATACAGCAAGGTGTAAAAGTGAATATACTCAAACTTTTTTCAAATGGGTCCAACCGACTTGAGGTTTTTTGAGAAGGTAGAAGGATTAGTGTACTGCTTTGTCGTTTTGAAAAAATTGCAATTAAAAATAGGCATGTATACAAATTACTTCAATGGCCAAAGTGTTTTTTTTTTTAATTTTCATTACAGGCTCAGATAAAAGAGTTGAAAAAGCGACCTTCACTATTTTTGTTTGCTATTCCGACCAATTGCA
Source organism: Andrena haemorrhoa (assembly GCA_910592295.1). Taxonomy (NCBI): domain Eukaryota; kingdom Metazoa; phylum Arthropoda; class Insecta; order Hymenoptera; family Andrenidae; genus Andrena; species Andrena haemorrhoa. The sequence continues at coordinate 21,435,114 of OU342943.1, forward strand.
ATTTTTTTCAAAACGACAACACGTCACGTAGTAATCCTTCTAGCTTCTCAAAAAATCTCAAGTCGGTTGGATCCATTTTAAAAAAATTATTCTGTTTTAAAGAGAGTGTATTCACTTTTGCACCTTACTGTAGATTTCTTAAGTGACTTGCATTCTTGTATTTTCTTATGTTTACTTGTTTTTACTTCTTTGCAAGATTGATAATGTCTCACGAAATACTTCGCTGACGTTACTGCAACATCTCTGTGTATCCGCTTCTTCGCAAGATTGCAGTAGTGCCGAAAATGTAATTTGTTATCATTTGTAATTATTATTATATATTGGTGTGATAGTGTATAATATTAATATCATTATTACCAGCAAATGAAAATTGTTTAACTCTGTAGTCTGTAATGGTACCGCGGTGAGAAAAAAAGGGAAAAATAAAGAGCCAGTTGCATCGTAGACGAGCACTTTTTTGTGCTTTAAATATACGATTATTAAAAGTAAACAGTAATAATAGAATAAACTACAGGTGGAGGTGAGATATATGGTGTATAGGACCTTTAGGCTCACTGAAGGGGACCAATTTCCCCTCGATCGCTGTTCGCGAAACAACTTCGCCATAGAAACGGAGGAACAGATACAAGGGAGAATCCTTAAACGTGTATATAAAAAATTAAAACCGACTTCAAAATAATAAAAATGCACTAAAAGGTAAAAAATCATTTTTTCCCTTATTTAATCTACGACCCTCATATTTTTTAAGTCGATGCCAGATTTACACAGTGCAAATGATGAGGCGCTGACTTAAAAAATATGAGAGTCGTTGATTAAATAGGGGAAACAATTATTTTTAACTTTTTAGTGCATTTTTATTATTTTGAAGTCGTTTTTTTTTAATTTTAACTTTTTAGTTTTATATATATTGACACAACATGCTGAGGAGATATTCGCGTACATACATAAAATAATAATAATAATTAGGTGACAATAGTCTTTATTAACCAGAACTGGCAAAATATTGGGCTAATATTGATTTAGTCTAGGATGGGACCACCGGGGCATGGCTCTCTTTCGAATAAAAAAAAGATCATCAAATTGGTGCATATGCTGAGGAGTTATGAGGGGACAAACATAAAAAAAACATACATAGGGTAAAGGATCCAATTACTGACAGCTAACTAATTACTGTCACCTTCAGCTACTTTACTTAAAATAACTAATAAATAAACGCTGTAAACTCGTACACAAAAAGAATGATGTAATTCAACCTATACTGTTTACTATAGATTATGTACAATAGTTTATTGATTCGTTATTTTAAGTAAAATAGCTTAAGGTGACAGTAATTGCTTAGGTGTCAGTAATTGGGTCCTTTGCCCTACGGGTCGAAACTATAACCTCCTCCTTTTTTGAAGTCGATTAAAAAGGAAGATACCTACATGATACGTTTAACTTGAGGACTAAAGGCTATAAAATGACTATACAGAAATGGTAATTGCATTTAATGCTTGAATCAATATATACGAGAGCGAAAAGTTAGCTAAACTTAAATTATGGTTGAGAAGCTAGCATAGAAAAGACTTATGGTAAAAACTATGCTGGACAGTTGCGATAATGACAAGAAGGCCCGAGGTGGTTAGGAGGGGAAATGCAAGGGGAAAATGAGCTTGTGATGTACTTGAAATAATATTTGATAAATAACTAATTGCACTGTAAAAGAATAAGAAACTAAACATTAGACAACAGTCAATTAGTAAAGGCTATTTTGTTTTATACTTAGTAACTTTTCTCTATGATTGTTGCTGAAGTCTATCTGAGGTTAAAGTTGTTTACGCCAATGTGAAATAACTTCTTATCGAATGTCGAGCACTTTACTACCGCAGATACAACCGCTAATTGAATACAAGGCTTCCGACGGCTTACGCAATTGAACTATATACATATGTCGGTAGTATGCACTAGCATGCAAAACTTTAAACTCATATTTCTCAGAAACGAAAGCTCATATCGACGAACCCCATTAGGGTTTTGTAACACTAGATGTGCGCTACAACTTCCACCCAGTATCATTCCACATAAAAAATGTACATATTTATAGTAGGGTGGATGTACCAGTAAATGAACTCGTACCAGTAAATGGATATTTTTATTAAAATGAGTAAAATAAGATATTAAAATAAGCAACTAGTTAATTAGAGACTTCTTTTAATTTCTTGCTTCGTATCCAAAGAATTTTTGCAGCACATGGAATCAATCACGCTGCAAACATAATTTTGTAATAGTGTTCAATCATTAGCCTTAAGTGTTCATTTATTGGTGCGTTTACCTATGTCATTTAAAAAAATTAAATCGATCTTCAAGTCTCTTCTACAATTTCATATACAAAAAACCTATTTGCACATCATAATGTCCCCCTGCGTACCAAACAATTCTCATAATAACAACTTTTGCATATCTTCAGTTAAACGAAACACACTGTATAACCCACGCGACATCATGCATTTGTCGAAGTCATAGTTGCTTCATAATATTGCTGCAATGTTTCCACAATATTTTCAATGCAACATTGCATGGTAATATTTTCACAATATTACTGATTTATTGTAATAGTAGTATTGTGATATTGTAGCGATGTTTCTGTAATATTAAGTGCTGTATGGGTTGAAAAGAAATTAATTCCGAAATATTAATGAGGCGGATACATTGATGAAAAACAGTTACAATATTATTTACGAAATTTTTCAACGGTTTTTAACTCACAACTTGAAGTACACATTCTCTTCACTATAAGCAATAAATTTGTGTTAACTTTATGTCACAACGTGAGTGATTTCATACTGTAAAATCGTCCTCTTACCGTGGGAAGCTACAAACTGGCGCGAGTGTTTTAATCAGTTTCTTTTGAGATGTAGGGGAGGACACCACAAAAATAGCAAGGAGCGAGGAGCAACCCCTTTCCGTTCTCGAGAAATATATTCTTAAAAATTTCTCATGTAGTTGTCGAAGTCATAGTTGCTTCATAATATTGCTGCAATGTTTCCACAATATTTTCAATGCAACATTTCATGGTAATATTTTCACAATATTACTGAAATATTGCAATAGTAATATTGTAATATTGTAGCGATGTTTCTATCACAAAGGCAGCCAGCGCCGAGGGGTGGTAGCATGATTTTCTTCCGAACAAATTGAAAAAGTGTTCGGTAGTAGGTAATTCTAAATTGAACCCACTATTCTGTCAAGGAAGTAAATTCTTATTAATCTTAATGTGGATACATGAAAAATAATTCATAAATTAAGTCCTTTCGTATAAAACTTTATTAAATAAATATAGATTGAAACCGATCTGGTTCACGCCTATCTGGACTCGAATCATGTAAGATATTAAAAGCCGAACAGACTTAAAATTTAAACTCCTGCATTTAAATTATATCTTAATTCAACATCGAGGTCACAACCATCTTTATAAATATGATCTCTTCAAAGATATTACGCTATTCTCCCTAAGATAATTTAATCTAATAATTTTTAATAAATTATCTTTATAATAAAAAATAATTCGCTAAATTTTTTTAAGTTTCATCAATTTAAATAATTTTTAAATAATAAAATTGTCGCGTGATACAAGTATTGGTAAAACCGATCAAGATCTAGGTATGCTAGAGATTCCCAATTCCCATGATAAGCCTTCATCATCATCTAAACTCTAAATCTAGAAATGTTTATTGCAGAATTATTGTACTCCGCTTTCTACTTTTGCAATGTTGGCTGAGCAATAAACAATGTTAAAAGATAAAAATGCAGGTAGTAGCATGTTCGCCTGCGGTACCTTTTTGCCTCTGACCGTGAGCCTCGTGCCAGCGATCTTCTTTTATCTTCCCGTTTATTTTGTAAGTGCCCAGTCTTGGACTTGTGGACGGTAGTGTATGTTTGTACTTATATCGCCTGCCGTGCAGTCCATGGACGCTGTTACCATGAATGGCGTTACCAGTCTATGATTTTTTTTTAAATTAGAATATACGTATTGTTTAGGAAAGCTGCACGGGAAATTTCGTTTCCTTTTTGATGAAATTTCGAAAGCATGCATAATTTAGTAAAAATTCGTGCACATTCAACCTACATAGACTCTAATGCAATATTTATACTTTATTTCCAGCGAATTGACCTTGATATTTCAGTTTGGTAAAAATTATGAGTTCTACAAGCCAGAGGGACTTGAACGCGGAACAGATTGAACGCGTTGGGTAAAGTAGCCGAATATGAGACCCATTTCTTAAAAACATCATAACTCTTGACTAACAAGGGAAGATCCCGAACCCGGAAATTCAAAAAATTCTGAAACTTTGTGAATATGTAGGGAATTTCCTCCTGATTATAACGCAATTTTTGTTTGCTGCCCAAATTCACTCTAAGGGAGTGCAGTTGAACCCTGAAAATCTGGTTATTTCCCGATTTTCTGTTATAACTCGTGAACTGTAAAATAATTTTTTTATCAAATGATAGACCTAATTAAAAGAAGTAACTTTTGTCTTGAAACTTCTTTTCTATCTCTTACAGTTCGCGAGTTATAACACATAATCGGAAAATAACCGGATTTTCAGGGGTTACTTTCACCCCCTTCGAGTGAATTTGGGCAGCAAACAAAAATTGCGTTGTAATCAGGAGGAAATCCCCTACGTATCCACAAAGTTTCAGAATTTTTTGAATTTCCGGGTTCGGGATCTTCCCTTGTAAGAATACTTTTATTAAAATTCGATACACCTTTTAAAAGTAAAATATGTAGGTATTCTTTAGCAACCTACTGGAAAATACTATAACAAAGATTCGGTTTCTCGATAATAAAATAAAAACGAAAGTCATTCAAATACGCAGATAAAAAAATGGGTTCCTAATATGAGATCCAGTTTGTTTTTTCCAGAAACTTACTTTTTAACCGACTTCAAAAAGGAGGAGGTTATAAATTCGACCCGTATGTATAATTTTTTTTTTATGTTTGTTCCCTCATAACTCCTCAGCATATGGACCGATTATGGTGATCTTTCTTTTATTCGAAAGAGGGCGACGCCCCGGTGGTCCCATCCTAGACTAAATCAATATTGGCCCAGTATTTTGCCAGTTATAATTAATAATAATTTATATGTATGTCCCCACATAACTCCTCAGCATATGGACCGATTTCGATGATCTTTCTTTTATTCGAAAGAGGGCGATGCCCCGGAAGTCTCATCCTACACTGTATCAGTATTGGCTCAATACTTTGCCAGTTATGATTAATAAGAAGACTATTGTCACCGAATTTTTTTTATTAGTTTACGTACGTACGCGCATATCTCATCAGCATCTTATATCAATATATATATAAAACTAAAAAGTCAAAAATAAAAAAAATAAAAAAAAATTAAAACCGACTTCAAAAAAATAAAGGCACTAAAAAGTAACAAATAATTTTTTCCCTTATTTAATCTACGACTATCCTACTTTTTAAGTCGGCGCCTCATCATTGGTACTGTATAAATCTGGCGCCGACTTAAAAAGTATGATAATCGTAGATTAAATAAGGGAAAAAATTATTTTTTACTTTTTAGTGCCTTTATTTTTTTTTCTTTCTCTTTTTATAAATTCGACATGTGAAATCCATTTCTTCACTACCGCAGCCTTCGTGGGCCCACCACCGAAGTCTTCACAGGCCCACCACGCCCATCATAACACTTTATACGTACACTTAACCCATTGTTCACCTAGCACATCTGAAGAATAAAGACCTGTGCAAAACAGGCATTCTGTATCATAATTTTCTTAATCACTTTCATCATTCAGAACAATTTCTTCTTCACTCTCATCAGTTGAACTTTCAAGGGTCTCATATTTGGAAACAATAACATGATAACTACTAAGTAGCTTCGAAGTTAAGTCTTCATCATTTAATGATATAGTAAGCCTTAAACTCCATTGCAAGCACTATACAAGAGTACTTGTGAAAATCATTATACACTTGCCACTTTAGTGGTATTTGCAATTTAATCGGAACCACTTCAAAAACTTTCCGCAACGTATTTCAGAAATATGTGCTTACTCAAGACGCTTAATTGATTACAATGCCACTGTGCAGACAAAACAACTAATACACGGTTAATTAGTAAAGAAATAGCATCGCCATGACATTCAAGAGTTTAGTAGCGAACATAAGCTGGGGTCTCATATTAGGAGAGGTCCTCATATTCGGCTACTTTATCCTACATGCGTGCACAGCAGCCAACAGATTAAATAAACGAGACAGAACGTTACCACCAGTCTCGGTGAATCCCATGAAACAATTACGTTCCCTTGTATTTTTTATGAACAACGTCAATAAAATGCGTGTCCCTTTGATTTGCAGAAAATGTGAAACCGATGAAGTCGATCAACTTACCGATCCCTAAGGGTATGGACTCGGACGAAGACGAGGATGATCTCGATGACGATGACGACCTTGACGGTGACTCAAACGAGGAGGACGATTCTGAGGCGGACCCTGAGGACGTGTTCAGCGATCAGCCTGACGACGACGAGAGCGACGAGGAATATCTTGACGATTACGACACCACAACAAGGTCGGCGCGCGTTGCAGGGCCATCTTTACCAATGGGCTAAATGGGCTATAGCCCAGGGGCGCCTTGTGATCCAAGGGCGCTTAAGAATCAAATATGTTGAAATGCTTTTTTCTCTTCAATTTTGGAGACAAAAATTTCTATCTGGAGCATCTTTACACCGATTCCGAAGAAATTGCACCCTTGGGGGCTAGGGCGCCAAAAATCTTTAGCCCAGGGCGCTCAAGTTTGTTAAGACGGACCTGGCGCGTTGGTTGAATAATTGATAAATAATTCTTAAATGACTTAGGCCTGGGAATTGGTGATACTAACTGAACAACTGCTTTCTTTTCCAGTCGATTATCAACAACAATTTCAACAACGGAGAAACCTAAACAGGACGTGACAGCGATGCCGTTGCCGGTTAGTACCAGCACACAACAATCCCCGCAATCACAGAGTACACCTGATCCATACCTAATGCATTTTGATCCACGTTCCGAGCACCAGAGTTACAAACAGGCACAGATGAGGCTCGAGGAGGTGCACAAAGAGAAAGTGACAAAAGTAAGCGGGTATTATTGTTCAGGTCGCCTTTGTCCGTGCGAAATCTACTCAGCGCGCGCGCGCGCACGGCAGTTTGCTTTCACGAGTTGTCGTTTGTTATGTTTTCGTTCATCTCGTTTTGGGACACTTGCGATTTGTGAGCGAGAAACGAAGTGAGGAGAATATTGAAAACGCTGTGTTTTTATGAAGTAATCTGCGTGAGTTCCTCTAGTTTCTATGTGGTACTACACGATTCTACTTTTTGCAATGTTTTCATTCGCATTTTCTGTGAAATTCGGGATATTATTTGGACCAGTGTTACTTACATTTGCAAATTTATGAATTTGTTGATTTTGGTAGAGAGAAACGATGCTTGAGGATATAATTCTGATGTAATATCCACTGTCGTGAATTTTTATTAGTACTTTCCGAAGCTTCAGTGCATAATAAGCAGAGACTTCTACCGAAACTGAAAATACCGGCATTTTTCGGTTCCATCTCCAATACCTTTGTAGAAACCGAAATACGCAAATACCGGTATGACGTCATACCGATATATGCAAACACCGGTATATTTACCTATATTTACTGGTAATTTTTTCGGTTTTCGGATTTTATCACAGTTTTCAAAATATTATTAGACAAGAATCTATACGCTAAACGTATACTAATATATTAGTATTTTTATGAAAAGATATTACTTTATGTCGGTGTTTTTACAGCTCGAATTAATAAGGGTTATGAAGATATTACTTTAATCTACTCTGTCACCCAAAGAAGAACCGGAAAAATACCGGTATTTATTTCGGTTTCGGTACTTTAACGATTTCGGTATTCACCTATTTCGGTTCTATAACGGTTTCGGTACTCAACCGTTTTGGTACGATATCGGTTTCAGTATAGCTTTGTTGACGTAATACCGGTATCAAACTCATACCGGTTTAAAGTCCCTGATAATAACTCCACATCTTTCAGAATAGGAGATAGGACAATGGATTTTGAGTTTGAAAACTGTTACTTATGATAATTAACAGTAAATAACAGAATTTTACTTGCGTTGCACTAAAAGGCATGCAATTCAAACACTTACTTGCACAAAGGATATCCTTTTTTACATCTATATAAAAATAAGTAGGGCTTCTGAAGCTTCCTGAATGAAAAGAGAATCGTGTGGTCACTTTGAAGAAATTCAACCTAGTAACGAGCCTTTAATAAAAGAAGGAACGTTTTCCATATTTCTATTCTAATTTCTTGTTTATTTGAAACAGAAACTTTGTTTCAGTATTTTATCGCAAGTGTGTCAAAACTCGCCCAAACTGTCTCAATGTACTTATATCGTGTGCATTAAGGGTGTTTCGGCGAATGGTTACGATTAAAGGGAGAGACGAATCGAATTCTCGAGAGACTGTTATTATCTCGCGGGACACTAGTGTCGAAATCTTTGTGCTACAACGATTTCAGGTGATGAAGGATTGGAGTGATCTTGAGGAGAAATATCAAGACATCCGTGCGCACGACCCTGTCGCCGCTGATGCTTTCAAACGGTGGATGACCGCGCGATTTCAGGAGACTGTCGCTGCTCTGGAAGAAAGTGGAGCCGCGGAGAAACATCAGTTGAGTGCTATGCATCAACAAAGAGTACAAGTACGTGATTTTATATGGACTGAAATTTAAGGAAGCCTGCGTCGCATAAAAGTACCTTGCAAAAATTTCCAGGCTGTTTGGCACATTCTGTTGAATAAGCAAACTATTACAATGAAACTTGACAACACTATTAAAGCATAGAAAGCATTTGTCTATCATCACAGACCGTACATGTATTGCAAATCCATATTGAAAAAAAAAATGGGCTTCCTTCTGCTCGGAAATAAAGAGTGTAGCTATCCAGTACCCATCACATGATTCACATGTACATCAGAGTCTACATTCCCGTTAGTAACTAGAAGGCTTGATATCAAGATCACTTAGCTTGGCAACTGATGGAAATAGAAGCAGTGTGTTTGTGTGGCCTTTTTGAAAGACAGTCATTAATTAGTTTAATGTAGAATTTGCACAAGGTACAATATCTCCTGTTATTAATTCGCAGGAAGCTGTTAAGCAAAGAAATGAGGAAGCGATGTCATGTTATACCGCTGCTCTAAACGAGACACCACCAAATGTAAGTTTACTAAGGAGCTTCACTTCGCGCGTCTCGCTTGCAACTTCATAATAATTCGCATCGTTATGTTCCCTGTTCAGATGCATCGTATTCAAAAGTGTCTTCAGAAACTGCTTCGAGCTCTCCACAAAGATAGACACCACACGATCGCTCATTACAAACACCTGCTGGATAGCAGCCTGGAACAGGCGCAGCGCGAGAAGCCCGCAACGTTGGAGCACTTGGCGGAGATCGACCGAATCACCAATCAGAGCCTCCTGATGCTAGAACGGTAATGTGTCGGTCAATAGAACGCAACGTCAGCCGCGGAATACCAAGCTGTAGATTTTGATATTTCCAGCAGAAAACGTGTGCACTTTGGTTTATAGAATACTATATAGAAGATTTCATTCCTTATATTTAGGTATCCTGATTTAAGCGCAAAAATTGGCCGGCTTATGGATGATTACGTTTTGGCCCTCAGGAGCAAAGATGAGACTCCTGGACTGCTGTTAGCGATGACACGAGAAGCGGAAGCAGCTATTTTAGACAAATATCAGGCTGACGTCGCCAGCAAGCAACAAGGTAACTTGGACAAAGTGTTAATGATAGAAGGGGCGAGTTTTAAGGAACCGACTACGCGCCACGTAGATTAAAAATGCCTATGTATGTACGTGAACTTTTAGAAAAAGAACATCAGAAGCAACTCGAACGTGCACGTAAGGAGCAACGCAAAGCGGAACGCGGCGAGTTACGTACCGAGCAGGCGCTACAGGAAGAGAATGACTCGATAAATGACAACAAGGATGCTCAGCCACAGCAACAGCCAGAACAGCCGTCAGCAGTAGCCGCTATGCACAGCGAAGGCCTCGTTAGAGCAGCCCACAGCATGACACACGACATCTCCCACTCTGAGCCGGTACGAATAATTGTACGACAAATAATTGTCCTCGGAATATATCGGTGAACTTGAGAATATTTCTATTTCCTTTACCGTGCGCGTAGGGTTACTCTGTGAGAAGGGAAATCTATCACAGGGAGAGTCGATCCGTGTATTTCACACTTGCGTTCGCTGGAATCGCACTGATGGCTGCTGCGATAGTAGGTGTAGCAGTATTCAAGAGACGCAGTGCGAGAAGCCCTCATAGTCAGGTAGATTCGATGATTACAGTTATTAAAGAATTGAAAGGGTAAATGGTCCCATTATCAGACATTTATTCATTTATGAGGAGAATATGATACACCATTGACTTATTTAGTGTAATAAACAGTGGTTTTATTCGATTCTCTTATGTAATTTGTTTTTAAAATGACACGAATTTTTGTGATAAGATCGTACTTAGAGGAAGCTACGTCTGCTCTTTGCTCCCCTTTAACAACTTCTGTGTGTTTAGTGCCAATTATATTCCATCTGCGTATCTAATTTCCTAATTGCATTTTACCTAGTAATTTCAGTAGATGACTTTTTACATCGATACACCTTTGACATTAGTATCTGTCTGCTCTTTTTGCCAATAAACAGACATAGGAGTTTAAATTTATGAAGATTATTGATAAATTTGCAGTGCTGGATTTACCCTTAGGCTAACAAGGCTGAAGCCTAGGGCCCCGTTTAGCTGGGGACCACTCATTCTAAATATTTTCTTCGAAAAATTAAAATTTTTATATATTATCTTTATTAACTTGTATCTTTAATGTTTATTTATGTTAATGTTATGTTTAGTTTTGATATTCAATGTTAATTTTGAAATTAAATTCTTATTTAGATTATACGAGTATTATGATAAAAAAAATCAAATCGGCGTCATTTCTTTACATTTAACCGAGGGCCCACCAAATATTCAGCCTAGGGCCCCTAAAAGGTAAATCCGGCTCTGTAAATTTGATAATCCAATCAAATTATTCTGGGTACTACACTTTTAAGTTCTCCTTTGGAGGCTCTCGAAACATTGATATTTCTAGGAATTTATGGAGAATAAGCTACTGGATGGGTTTTTCTCAATTCATATTTATACAAACTACAAACCATAGTTTACACAGAAGAAATACGAAATGTTGAAAATTGTAAAAATGATGGCAGTTTAAACTTAAAATCGTAAAAAATTGATCTCCTTTATTAAATAACAGAAAAACTATCGAATGTATTTTTATAGTTCTAGTTCGTGTAATTGACGGATACGTTCTTTATAATCTCTAAAAATTTCAAATCGGTAGTTGTATTAGTTTTTGAGATATCACTTCCACAAGAGTTATTTGAGCTTCAAATAATTTTCAAATACATATGAATGAAAAGGCGACAAAATTATTTAAAGGTTAAAATGAATTCCCGTCAAATAAAAAAATTATTTGTGGCCGTCGGATAAATTCCCGCTAATCAAAAAAATTATTTGTGGCCGTCGGATAAATTCACGTCGAACAAAAAAAATTATTTGTGACGTTTCAAATAAAAGTAACTCTGGCTTATTTTTATTTGAAATAAAAATAACTCTGGATCACATTTATTTGATGAGTCTCGAATAAAAATTTTGTCTTTTATTCGAAATCAATTTTTCATTTGAAATAATTTTTTGCCCATCTCTGAAGCATCGGAAGCTTTTTGGATCTCCGAAGGAGAAAGCCAACAAAACAGCTGATCAATAAGAAATATTTAGTCGCTAATGGGAAAATTTACCTTAACATATTCTTTCCTAAAACGAATGCTATGAATTATTTCTAACATTGCACAGGGTTTCATCGAAGTGGATCAAGCGGCCACGCCAGAGGAGCGACATGTAGCAAACATGCAGATCAACGGATACGAAAATCCTACATACAAATACTTCGAGGTCAAAGAATAATTCAGCCACCTCGGTCTACAGGAGTTTTATTTGAAACTGGTCTTAATTGTCCGTTATTCGCGTATGTCCTTCAAGAATCTCATAGTATGTATTTTGTTAGTGTAAGATATATCTTTCAGGTCCGAGGTTCTTCCGAAGATTCGAAGGTATATAAAACCGGTGCCCCAGCGGCACGCGGGATAAAATCTGTCCATAGGGTGATAGGTGTTGCGATACAGTATCATTATGTGACGTCTCTTTGCGTATAAGCTTACGACGTACCACGACCATACCTTAAATGCTCTATGATATATGTATAAAGCAATGTTCATACGACATCTGGTAGATAGAAACGATACGAGTCTCGTTCAGCAATACTCGTAGCACGTCGGGTTTCATCTACGAGGCAATGTGAAGGGAAAACAACACGCCAATGTGCCATATTTATGGGAAACGAGTGAATCGTCTTCGGAAGTATCTCATACACGTTGTTTTCGTTTCGTTGTCATACATGTTACTGAGAAAGATGAAGGAAACGGAAACGCAGGAAGGAGCGCTCACAATAAAAAAGAAAAGAAGAAACGGTTAATCACTAATGTTAACGCGATACACTTACCCTTCAGACAGAAGGCTGTGGACTAGGTCTCCTACGAATTTGTTGATTTCGGCGGCCGAGAATGCGAACGCGCTGAAAAGGAGCCGAACAAAGCATTCGACGCGCGCGTGTGCTGTTGCGCTCTTTGCTGTACTCTTTTTCACTTCTGATATTTTTCGAGGCAGTCAATGGCAATAAAAGGCAAACGCAGCTTAAAGTAATACGCGATGAAGGAATATCAGCGGTAGCAGCTTGCACAGCGGCAGCGTTACAAAACGAACGACACGCATACTGTTACGTAGCAATATACGAGAGAGAGAGAGAGAGAGAGGCGGTGTATGCTGCGGAAACGCTCTTAAAATATCAGAACGGCGACCGATGCACGTCCACCTTCGTGATGCAGCTGTTTTTCCATCTCCGTTCGATTCCCACTGCCTGATTTTTTCAGCGACCTTTTCAGTACTTAACGTCTACTCGGATTATACAACTTTATACTTAAGGGAGAAAATTCAGATCACTAACGTATCGAGACTCTTTAACGAGAAGCAAGATATTTTATCATTCCATACGAGATGCCCACTATCTTATCGAGGTGCTGTCCGAACGTATGCACGGAAAATATTCAGCAGCCTTGTTCGACTCGGCCGGGGGCCGGTCGCCTCAGAAGCGACACGGATCGAAAGGGTCATGCCGAGGCTGCCGAATAAGAGGAACAGTTTAACAGGGAGTTTTTTTGAGTGGCAATTAGTACCTCCGATTTGGGTCGAATAAGTGGCGACTGTTGAGGAAAGCAAGCATTTCTATATATCCTCTTCTATTTGATTTCCTCTCACCCCTCCCACACACACACACCCAACCCCTCTTTTGTTTCACCCCCTTTCTCGGAGAAAGATGGTTTATACAATAACTATCTTAGGATATTAATTATATATGATGACGATAATATATTACACGTTTAATGCTTATATATTTGTATATGGTCAGATGGTAGCAGGCCGCGCTTTGGCCAGGGTCGCGTGGGAAAGCGCAGCTTTCACTTCTTTCAATGAACGCCGCACGTTTTCGTTAGACTCTACTCTGCGTGACGCCGATCAACGGCGCACGGTAACGGACACGTTCTGTACGATTACCAGGAATTTTCGGTCGCGCAAGTTTTAAATTAATAACGATACTAAGACGCTGTTTATCATTAAGGAATTACCCGTAAGTTTGCCCGCCGCTTGCGAGACTTCTATCTGTATGTTATCTTTAGGGGGTTGGTTCTGTTTTGACGGTTAATTTTTGTTGAAATAAATTAAGAAAATGCGCAAAAACCGGGGGCCGTAGATTGTCCGCGGATATTTCCTAAGCGCACGTAAACCAGCTGCCTTCCTGACTCTCTTAGCGAACAGCGGACTGTCTCACGCAACTCTGGTAGAAGGACGAGCCGACACGAGGTACACACAGGCACACACATTCGCGCATCGCTGAGTGTTAAAAATATTATTTTAGATATATTAAAAAGAAAAAAAATGATAGCGATTAACTATATGTCTATGAATACAACAAAAGCATAGCATCAATACGTTAATAATAATATTAATAATAATAATAAATAAATAATAATAATAAATAATAATATAAATATCTATATATAAATATATATGTTCGTGTGTGTGTGTGTGTGTGCGCGTGTGTAATATATGAACAATATACATAATACATGTACACCTATCAAATTAACTATACAATTATGTACCTATAGCGTATATAGTCGTTAAAACGAGGGAAAAATGAAACATTGACACGTCGCGTATAAATCTGACTTGATACGGATTCACAGATGTTGAGGATCTTCGTCGCTTAAGTGTGAAACGCTAATCTATTCTTTCAGCAGCGATGTCGCCCTCCCCCCGATTTTCCGCGTGATCCCCGTGATCTCCGTGATTTCTACCCGTTGTAAAAAGAAATTACCAAAAACGACGATAAAGGTGGTACGCGACGAGAGATAATGATTGGCCTACGTTGACGGATCCGCTGTTCATCATACGTTATATTTGTCAATGGATAATGATGCGAACAGCCCCTTTGCCACATTCATCTCGCGTCCCATCTTTCGAGCGCGTACGCGGGTGTTCAGAGTTATTGGCGTTATTATGAAAAAATCGCGGGCGTACAAGAGAGAAAGAAAATGCTTCGCGCAGCAGACATAAGACGTTAGCCTCGTCGACTTAATCGCGGGGGACATTAAAGGCTATCTCGACATTAGCTTAAACGCCCCTTCGAAGCATATCAGTTCTAGCCAAGTTGGTTCGGTGACGAATACAGCGTCCCTACTCTTTGCCACCTTCAAGATACTGTGAATTTGCGTCGAGCCACCCTGTATAAGTTTAAGAATTGATTTTTGTAAAGAGGTAATAAATATTTACCGAGGTAATTAACCTAGCTTAACGAACAACAGAAACAAACAAAAATAAAGAAAGAAAAGAGGCGACACGTGAGAAGCGAGGAAAGGGAAAGGAACAAAAGAAAATAAATACGTCCTTTGCGTAGTGAATCGGATTATAGATGTTGGCGAATGGGAATAATAACGGAACTAAACTTTATTTTTGCAGTTATTTCGGTATATTACAATGTCTATTCTTACGATTACCGTCGCCTTTAACACGAACCATCGATCGCCGTCACGTATATGAAAAAAATTTTCACGGCTGACGACATCACGTGCAGTACTGACGTCGCGTCGGTGTGTATGCCTATACAAAGCTCTGTATTATATAGTTTTCGATCTTCTGCCGAATCAAAGCTCCGCCCGATATCACTGATTACAGAGCCTCTTCTAGCCACGCGTCCAGCATTGGTTCCGTCATCGGCAGCTGGATCTTCGTGGGAAGATCCAGCTGACCGGGCGGAAAACGATCGATCGTACCCTCGAAGGAATTAGCGTCTGCATTCGATGATGGAACCGACGCTTTTATCGACCGCCATCTGGCGTCGAGACGAACGACAATGACATGTAGAAACAGAGGCACGCGACTCGAGCCGTGGGAACGCAACTGGATTGGTTTTCGTGTTGTTGAATTAGGTAGGATCGAAAACTACACACGCTCGCTAATAGAACGCTTCTGCGACCGATCTTCGACGAGTAGAGAGGTCACTAACTGGCGGATAAAAACTAATAATTCCCCATCTCCCTCTTTCTCCATCACAAGGATTTCTCCTCGCCACTCACAAATTTTATCGCATTAATACACTCCGTGAAAGAACGTATTGTGTTTGTGGATATATGTAATTTTACTTATCAATAAATAAATTACAAAGATCCACTAGCGCCTGAGTCACTTCTTGCCAAGTTGGTGGAAGGTGGAAGGAGATTGTTTCGCTGCGCTTAAGGAGACAGACCACTGTGAAAAATCGGAAGAATCGATTTTGTCTTTTTGACCTTTTCTGAAAGATGTACGTTTCGAGAATGCTCTATCCAAATTTTATGAAGAAATTCGTAAAATTCACGGAGATATAGTATTTTCCGTGAAGCGGTATCAAACGCGCGATTGATAAGGGACGTTCGGCAACCCGGAAATTCAGAAAATTATAAAACTCTGTGTGCAAGTAGAGTAGTCCATCCGTAACGCAACCCTATTTTTTGTTGGTGCCATAATGCAATTTTTGGGGGTGAAATCAGCCCTTGGAAAATGCAGAGTTTTCTTTTTCGTGGAATATCTCGAGAACGGTGAGAGATATCGAATAGAAGTTTAAACAAAAGGGACTTCGTTTTCTTATATCTGCAAAATCGCGTAAAAATAATTTTCGAAAAATTAAAATCAAGATTTTGTAGTTTGTAAATGTATGCTAAAATACCACTGAATAATCTCTTTTCGTACATGTAAATAATTTATGTGTTACATTTTTT
Source organism: Andrena haemorrhoa (assembly GCA_910592295.1). NCBI lineage: Eukaryota > Metazoa > Arthropoda > Insecta > Hymenoptera > Andrenidae > Andrena > Andrena haemorrhoa. The sequence goes on from OU342943.1 coordinate 21,451,648, forward strand.
TTACAAACAAATAAAACCTCTATTACTGAATGTGAACTACCTAAAATCGCATCGAAAGTAAAACTCATTAAAAATAATCAATGACGTGCATGAATCATTATGATAACAGCACATTCGTACATGCATTACTTTAAGTGCCGTCTTATTAGGCTATTTTTGAAACCACACGATAAATAAATAATGCGCGAAAATTTACAGTGACTTTGCAAAAAATATGTTATATATATATATATATATATTTTTTTTTATATTACTGTAATATTATACTGCATATTTAACTGTAATATCTTAATATATAAAGCAGAAAGTGTTTGTGTGTTTGTCTGTCGCCAAAAAACTTTCGTACGGTAAGCTCTCGAGTCACGAAATGTGTCCCAGCTCATTATGCCTAACTAATCCAGATGAATGTGCACTATTTTCACAAAGAAATAAATAAAATTTTTTTATAAAATCACAATCTAAATTTCGGGCGAAGCCGCGTAGTAAAGATAATTATATATATATTATTAGTGGAATAGGTAAGTAAAATTGATTTAAAATTATTTAAAGTTCATATATATATATGCATTATGCAAATCGGAAGGTTCGACAAGGTTATCGGCATCAATGCGATTACATATATGTATAATTTTGAAAAGTCATTGTAAATTTTCGGGCTTTATTTATTTATCGTGTGGTTTCAAAAATAGCCTAATAAGACAACACTTCAAGTATTCATTGATTTATTGAGTAGTCATTGGTTATTTTTAATGATGTTTACCTTGGATGCAATTTTAGTACGTACTGTCTTGCTTAAATAATTGAAAGCTGTCTAAATTTTACATAAATAATAATTTAAATATGGCTTTAAGAAACCATTTTATTAATGCAAACTGGTAAAATTGACTTCAAAATCGGTAATAGAAGTTTTATTTATTTGCAAAAAAAAATATAACACATAAATTAGTTATATGTATAAAAAGAGATTATCCAGAGATATTTCAGCATATATTTACAAAATACAAAAACCTAATTTTAAGGGTTGGTGGTGGGGGTAACTTGAAAAATATAAATTTTTCAAAAATTATTTTTACGCGGTTTTGTAGATATAAGAAAACGATGTCCCTTTTGTTTGAACGTCCTATTGATATCTCTCACCGTTCTCGAAATATTCTATGAAAAAGAAAATTCTACATTTTTCAAAGGTGATTTCACCCCTAAAAGTTGCATTACGGCACCAACAAAAATAGGATTGCGTTACGGATGGACTACTCTACTTGGACACAGAGTTTCATAATTTTCTAAATTTCCGGGTTACCGAACGTCCCTTACGAGCCGAGCGGAGCTTTGAACGCATTTTCCTCGGAAAGACATTTTTCAACCGCGTTGACAGATGTCTACAGAGAAAACTATACATCCAATTGACATGCGCAAGGGCATTTATTGTACGAAAACCCCGTCGCTATTACATGATAATCAGTTTTTGTCAATTAACGACCTGCTTCTAATTTTTTATCAACATTTCTCCAATTTTGTACCACGAAAACATGATTTTTTTCAGTGGTACGCCATTTTGTAATTCCTTGCGATTTTGACTTTTTTTTATCGTTATGGAATAGACATAGGCTTCTAGTTTCTAAATATTTTTGTCTTTTTGAATTCGGATTAACCATATGGCCTGGGCACTGTCAACGCGACAAGCACGATTTTGCCGCGGCGCACATTTTGACGAAGAGTATACAGGAAACGGATTTATGAATTTGATTGAAAAAAAATTTCTTACCCTTCGATATCTACATTATTAACTATACTAAGCAATACATTAATTTGCTTGCGTTGTTTGGTTGAAATAAATTCCCGAAAACACCCTTACATTTCGGACCGTTACAGTTTTGGGATTTTTGCGTGTTATCATTTTTTGAAAATATAAAAACTTTCATATTGCATTTGGAAATAAAATTTTCGCTTGAAAATACGATGCCTAATCGAAGAAACATTGCGACAGCAAAGGAGAAAATGCCACTTTGTATTTTTATGACTCATTAACACTTGCTGTTTACGTATAGCTGGGAAAAAAGCGTGTTTAACTAACGGGAACAAAAAATCGTGCATGATAAAATTCTTAGACAGCATCATTTCGTTATTAGTATGTCTCAATTACATATCTCTGCATGATTGAGCCGTCCGACGCGGCTGGCTGACGGCCCGCGAAGTAATCATGATCGCGGAACTGGAACTTATTATTTGTCCATTTCCATCAGTCTGGCAAAATGCTTCTTCACCGCAGCGCTAGTTCTATTTCAGTTCCGCATGTGTAGACATCATTGCAAACACTGGAGTATCAGAGTATGCACGCATTTGGTAAGTGTTGCAATAATTAATATTCATTAACATAGACGCGGTTGCTCATTAACAGTACCAATTAGAAAACAGAACGTCCGAATAAACGAGAATCTCTTTATGTCAGTTCACTAACCCCGCGAATTATAATTAAAGAAATCGGTGACAAACAACAGGAAGAATTGCTTTCGTAAACATCGAATTTAAACGACTTAAAGAAAAAAGAAAATTCAATTTAAGAAATCAAATAGAAATTGTCATGTGAATTTCATATAGATCGTTGTCATTTCCCGTTCAGTCCGCGACATTCAATTCAATTCAATTTCCCTTGCGGTTATCCGCGACTCGTTATCAGTCAGATAGTTAGTCGCTAAAAAAAACTTGAATGACACAACAGGATTTAATTCGTAAATAGCGCGTGTTTCGTTACCACGATAGCGATATCGATCGGGAAAACAATATGGCGGCGACAATAGGTATCAGAGAAATGTCAAATCCAAAATAAAGAGTGACGCGCAGCCTGGTTCGTAACGTGCAGTGATCTCGTGACAAATAGGCATGATGTAGTGCAAATCGGCACCGACGAATACTTCCGAGGCATTGCGTACATCGCGGATTTCTTAACCTTTATTCAAATTAACACCATGAGCTTTAAAGGTATTAACGTTAATCACAAACTCTTAACCGATCTTTCTCGCTACTAAATACATTCCGACAGAAATTAGGATGCTTGTCCGTTGACAAGTGTCTCCGCTGCAACTTTATCATATAAAATATTAACAACACAGAATACCCATGTTTCTCTCGACCAGTCGTACGATAATCCAAGAATTGATTGTTGCAGGAACAACAGTCGTCCTTTACTGTACCATAGTCGGTTAAATATTTATCGTCGAACGGTTGAACCAAGAAGCAGCTCAGATGTCTCTGAACGATGACTTCGACAGGCCGTTCGAAGACTTTGAACCGCTGCAATGGGGAGCGTTGCGGGAACTGTGCCAGGCCAACGCCGAGTACTTCATGAATCATCAAGACGAGAACGGCGTTAGAATCAGAGCCGCGCACATGGCGATGTTGGATCACTTAGAACAATTGCAGCCGCTATACAAAGAGATCAGTAGGGTGGCGCCGATGTTCGATTTCGACGAGCAAACACCCGGCAACGGCTACAGAAGCTTCCTAGTTCTAATAGATAAATGTATCGTATACTCGCGTTCCGTCTGCCACCACATATATTGCCAAAAGGACTCTATGTTCTTTCGCAAGAGTTACCAAATGAGGTAATCGTCGCTGTTTCCTACGTTCGACGAACTCTCGAGTATCAGGATCCGCGTTGGGGGCGACGTTGACGAACGTAAATGTTTACAGGGAGATAGAAGCTTGTTCGCAGTTACTGGCGTCCTTGTACACTTGCTTCGAGCACTTGCAAACCCTGTTCTCGTGGAGCGAACAGATGAACGATGGGAGGCCGTCTCTGTTTATCGGGGACAATCGAGACCCCTATGAAATTTTGAACAAAGTAGATAGCATCAACCAATATTGCTTTTACGGCAGGTGCTTAGGATTTCAGGTATTAGTAACGGCAGTGGTGTGAGATCTAGACCAGCGCCGTTCAGGCTACCGTTTGGCGGGCAAGGGCGCCCGCCACTGCCCGGGGCAAACGCTGCGGGCGAAGCTCCGGGCAGCGACGTCGGCTATCGTTACAGCGGAGTGAGGAGGAATGGTTGTACAGCAGGCGTGTTATTTATGGTGCAAATACCTCTCGAAGTTCTGGGGCCCGGGCAATAGCCCGGGCAATAGCCGAGCGCGGGACTGTTGCGTTGCTAGCCACAGCATGGGCTGCGGGACAGCTGCATGAGATTGCGGCTGTCCATGCAGCCTCGTACACGGAGGCACACTCGGTTCTTTCGCAACGGGTAGCATTGGAACAGTTGCGCGCCCGGCTGTTGCCCGGGTCCCAGAACTTCGGGAGGTATTTGCGCCGTAAAGGGCAGGCCTGTTGCACAGGCTCGTAGATGCGTAGGCAGGCATGTGTTATAGTCTGATTTTCGAGAGTTGACACCTCGGGCGGGGCTGGCTTCTTTGCGATGTTGCCGCTTATTCAGGCTCCTCGTTAAGGGTGTTCCTCTGGCTTGGTGTTTACCCTACTCCCTGCGTCTCGACCAATAGCTTTTTCGACTGCTTAGTCGCTTGAAGATAGAAAAAGACGGCCGATCTGCCGCAAAACGTGGCAACGCCGCACGCAATCCGTAGCGCACCATTGGTTCCTCCTTAAGCCACGCTCTGTCCGAGGGACCCGCCTCCGGTGTCAACTCTCGAAAATCAGACTATAGTAGGTTCGTTCTAATGCTGTTGAGCCGACGCGACGGTTCTTGTTCACCCTGGCATCTGTACCGTATTGCCCGGGGAGGCGTGACTTGCTCGCCGCCGACAAGTGTTTGCCCCGGGCAGTCTGATCTGTTGCCCGTACGGGCAACTCCTGAACGGCGCTGATCTAAGCTATAGTCTGATTTTCGAGAGTTGAGACCGGAGGCGGGTCCCTCGGACGGACCGTGGTTTAAAGAGGAACCAATGGTACGCTACGGATTGCGTGCGGTATTGCCACCATTGGTTCATCCTTAAGGTCTGCGCACACATATCAGTTCCGTGTCAGTTCCGTTCCGACGTACCAGTGGTAAGAAGAAGAGACCCTCTACGCCCCTCTTCTTCTTACCACTGGCACGGAACTGATATGTGTGCGCAGACCTTAAACCACGCTCCGTCCGAGGGACCGGCCACAGGTCTCAACTCTCGAAAATCAGACTATAATTGTTAATCGTTTTAATAAAGTATATTGCTTGCAGTTTTACGATAACTTGAAGCCTGTCTTGAAGACCATACTCGTCTGTATGGCCACGTTTAGCGAAGCATTCTATTCTAATGGAACGTTGCTGGCACGATGTGCTAATTCTGTTAAGTATATGCTAGACCCCGAGGTAAGGGCACGCCGTATCGTCGACGTGTCCCGAAGCGCTGATATTTCATTTTGCCAGGCCTTTTGGTTTCTCAACGAGACTGGTAAGACGTTACTTTTCATCGGAACGCTAAGATTTCGTTGTTACTTTAACGTGTACCATTTACATTCGTCAGATATAGCACGCAGATTACCAACTATAGCATCTCCTTCTTTGGCAATCAATCAAATAATTTCGGTCCCACCGGAGGAATTAACGCTCCCCGCGCTAGATGGGACGATAGTGTCGATTCCGATACCGAACAGTCATATCGGAAAGAAGCCGATACACGTTAGACTATTCAGCTCTAAGCGCCGTCTGGGAATGGTAAAGAGATACACAATTTATGGAATCTAGTCACTTTGTACAGTTAGTACGAACGGTATTTTCTCTCATTGCTTTCGTCCGATTAAGAGGAGATTCTTACGAGGCATTGATTTCACTCCTGTGCAGTACATGCTTCTTGCAGGTAGGTTCAGGGGGTGTTGGGGGAGAGCTGCTTGGATTGTCCGACGAACTGATAATTCATTGTCACGGCGGAGGTTTCGTAGCGCAGACTTCACTGTCTCACGAAACGTACTTGCGCGCCTGGGCTACTAATATCGGTGCACCCATTCTAAGCATAGATTACAGTTTGGCGCCGCAAGCTCCATTCCCTCGCGCACTCGAAGAAGTGTTGTACGCGTACGCATGGGCTTTGAATCATGCGAGCACGTTGCTTGGGAGCACAGGGAAAAAAGTACTCCTTGCTGGTAAGATGCTGGCGATTGGATCACGCCAATTTTCTTGATAACTTCGTAATACTATCTGCAGAATTTATACGATTCAACTTCTTCGCAGGTGACTCTGCCGGGGCAAACTTAAATTTGGGAGTTACTTTGAAGTGTATACAATTAAATATTAGGAAACCAGACGGACTGTTTATGGCGTATACGCCAGTGTTTGTTGATTTTGTATTGTCGCCTTCGCGGCTACTTTGTGTCACGGACCCGTTATTACCTATGGGTTTTCTTATACGTTGTTTAAAAGCATACGCGGCGTCGAGTAATAAAAAAGCTACCAAGTAAATTGCATCTACGAGAGTGAACATTGTTTATAAATATGTTGTACTAATGTTCGTTCTATTGGATTTTCAGAGAAAAGCAACCCGACAATGGTGAATGTACAAAATCGGACACAGAATCTTTCGCAGAAGTAAGCGAGAGCGATTTAATAGCACTGGCTCTCAGCCCTAATGGAGATGAGACAAATGACGCACATAAATTGGCATCCCTACCGTCCGACTCTACATTGAACTCTGTTAGTTTAACAGAAGTCGATGGTAAGTATATGGAGAAGATATTCTTGGAAGATAATACCAAATTATTTATTTCGTAGAATCTAACTTTCAACGATTTACTCGCTTTTAAATCATTTCCGATAATATTCTCTAACGCAGTAGGGACAGAGCATCCAAAGGAGGAAGGGAAATCCCAAGAGTATATTAAAAGATTCTTGGAATTGTATCGAAATTCCGGTATAAATGCTTCGACGTACATTAAAAGCGACACTAACGGTGTAGAAAATGATGTTTCGGGAGGCGAGAGACCGTGGTCTTTCTTTGGTTGGTCGCTTAGAGGAAGGCATAGAGAGTCCAGGGAACTTGACATAGAGAACATAAGGAGCCCTTTGGAAGAGTTTATCTTTACGGTGCCCAGGGATCCATTCTTAAGCCCCTATCTTGCACCAGATAATCTTTTAGCACAATTACCACCTGTCACAATGCTGGTAAATGCTTGATCACCTTTTACCTCGTGTTCGTAATCATAGGACCTGATATTTGACCTCTCTTTTTTGTAGACATTACAGCTCGATCCATGCCTCGACGATTCCGTCATGTTCGCGAGAAAGCTTCGGCTGCTCGATGTAGTAGTCACGCTTGATATATTGCCCGGTTTACCGCACGGATTTCTTAATTTAACAATGGTAAACGAAGCATCCTTGTTAAATAAACACTGTAAATACTTCGTACACTCAACACCTCGATGTTAATTTATAGGTTTCGAAAGAAGCTAGCGAAGGATCAGATTTATGCATCAAAAGAATACAAGAGCTGCTGGCATTATAACTCTGTGCATATGGCGAATACTCATTAAAGTATAAATCTTAATGCGTGGGAACAACAAAAGCTTTTATACTATTGTTTCTTTCTTAAATATTGTAAATTAAGTTTTTACGTACTAAGATCAGCTGCAATGACTTATGATGTTCGGAAAGTTTTACGCGTCGGCATATGAATGTTATAAATATATATATATATATATATATATATATATATGTCTGATTTTATCTACAGTAAGTTGCAGAAGTATTCGTACTGTCGCAGTTATCGATTTCAAATCATTGATATTCGTGTAAAGGAGTCCAATTTAATATCGATGGCAAATGCACGATGTGCAAAGTAAATTTTCTGTTTTTGTAAGCTTCACGCAGAAATAATGATTCGATCTAACAACCACGATTTCTTTTTAGGAATTCAGCACTGCAAACATTTGTACTCTTATAAATCATCACTAAATGCAATCGATCTTCTTAAGATTTATATTTCGTCGTACTGACTTAAATAGCAAATGTCTTTTTGCTTAATATTATGGCTCGATTAGAACAAACCATTTGATTTTATATTTTCATTCACATATTGGATTGGTACTAGGGCTGGGACTATTCGAATAATTTAATATTCGAATATTTTACAAGTATTCGAATGCTACGAATAAACTTCGAATAGTTGAGTATTCGAATACCGAAAATTTCGACAAATAGTCTCAGCCTTAATTGGTACATTTACTTCTATCCATTGTACTATTTATAGATCAATTTTCTTATGTTCTCACTTAGTTGCTCGCCACTTAACTAAGCGACGGCAATACAGTACACAATCCAAATTGTACGAATACTTTTGTGGTGCTGTTTTACTGTTGATTTATGGAACGTCAATTCTCAATGTCCAATAAAATTTATGCTACTTGAAAGTCCGGTCAATTTATTATTCGTTCCAGCCAGTGACGATCCCATTGGTCTTCCTTCAGAGAAATATCAATCGTTTGAATCTGATAGCGGTGACGGTACAGCTAATTACTTTTCAGTCTCGTCTATTTTGTACTATAAATTTCTATTTTTATAAATAACGCGCTTAAGGGGTGATTCTGGTAATCACGCCGCAAAATTCGGCAACATTCAGGCTTTTTTCTCAGTGAGTACAATCATTTATTAAGCTACTTGTAATGTATACGGAACAATTTTTTAAATACACTTTTCATTGTGTTTTTTCAATGTTATCTGGAGTAGGGCTGGGTCTATTCGAATATTTTGCAAGTATTCGAATACTACGAATAAACTTCGAATATTTGAGTATTCGAATGCTACGAATAAACTGCGAATACTCGAGTATTCGAATGCTACGAATAAACTGCGAATACTCGAGTATTCGAATGCTACGAATAAACTGCGAATACTCGAGTATTCGAATGCTATTATTCGAATATTATTTGAATATTTGAGTATTCGAATACTATTCCAATATTTGAGTATTCGACTGTTATTATTCAAATACTATTCGAATATTGATGTATTCGAATGCTACGAATAAACTTCGAATATTTGATTATTCGAATACTATTCGAATATTTGAGTATTCGAATATTGATGTCTTCGAATGCTATTCGAATATTGATGTATTCGAGCACTGATATACTTAATACTTAAATATTCGAATACTTGGATATTCGAATTACATTCGCCAAATAATTGAGCAACTGAAGTATTCGAATACTCGAATACCGAAAAAATCGTCAAATAATCCCAGCCCTAATCTGGAGTTCAAAATCGCGCCTTTGAAAAGAAATACCTCCCTGGCGGGAGTGATTTCAGCTCACAAACTCATCTGAAACAAAAAAACCAAGCTGATTCTTAATCATTACGAGTACCGCTATCGCAGGTGCCAGTATCAGTCAAGAAAGTCAAAATTCAACAAAATTGCGCGCATTCAAACTTCAAGTAAAAATGGAAAATCTCGAAACTTGAAGTTTGAATGCGCGCAATTTTGTTAAATTTTGACTTACGTGGCTAATTCTGACACCCGCGATAGCGATACTCATAACGATTAAGAATCAGCTTGGTTTCGTTATTTCAGACGAGTCTGTGAGCTGAAATCACTCCCGCCGTCTTTTCAAAGGCGCGATTTTAACTCCAGATAACACTGAAAAAACACAATTAAAACTGTATTTAAAAAATTGTTCCGTACACATTACAAGTAGCTTAATAAACGAAAAAAAGTTTGACATTGTTATTCATTCTATTCACCGCGAAAAAACCCAGAACGTTTCCGAATTTTGCGGCGCGATTACCAGAATGACTCCATAATATCGACAGTGCAATCAAATCATAGCAAAGAACTGTACTTAAACGGTGGGAAAGATGGAGACGCTATGTAGCTTCATATTATGTTCATTAAATACGCAACGTCGCAAAGCGATTTACCTTTGAATTCTCCGCGTGGAAAAGGAGGATCGTTAAACGACGAGGTGAATATGTAGGATTACATCGATCGTTAAATGTATTATGTGATAATTCTCGTTCACAGCACAAGTATAATACATCACGCTGCTCTGTAATATTTTATTAAACCGATGAACATCGTAAACTGTGCTGATGTGCTATAAATCATTGTTAACGCGACCTCGCTCTACTGAAACTGTATGAAAAAGCAGATGATACGGATATAACATCAACGATAAACAGGAAGTCACGCTGTCCTCTCGAGTCAGTATTAACAATTTGCAGGGACTGTTAAATGTACGCTTCTTCACACGGAAGTACAATGTGTTTGTCAACCTCGTTAAATTATTTATAAAATTCTAATTTCATAACTTACAACGCACTGGGAAATTCAATAAAAATAACTTTATTACCGGACTGTGTAAATATAGTTTTTGGGATGTGATAAGTTAAGGATTAACAATTCTCATTGGTTGGCTTGTTGATTATTCGTTTGATTCGTTCTAGGTCGCAATGTTTTCTGTAACACGTGCGCATCTGCAGGCTCTATTCTCTTATAATAGTGCTCCTTTGTCTCTACTATCTCGAAGCCAAATTTCTTATAGAAGTCAATGGCCCCTTCATTGCTTATTTGGACATGTCTGCGAACAAGAAATACAACGGCAAATTAGTAACGATTAATCGTACGCTTACCACGGTGCACTGCGTCCCACGTTAGAGCATACTGGTTTCGCGCGGGGATGCACTGCTGATTGGTAGTAAACCGGCAGGGAAAGTCTCTGCGACCAATCGCGTTTGTCAGATCGCAAATCGGTCGCAAATCGGTAGGGGCGTCGGTATGCTCTTATATGGAACGCAGTACCCAACGTTCGGTTTAAATACTTACAGAAAGATCGAATCGAAGTTTCCATCTTTGCTAACGTAATTTAAAACATGTTGTACCATTACGGTACCAATTCCTAGCCTTCTATAGGGATAAAGGCATCCCAACGTCATAATATATAAACGCCTAGAATTCTCAGACGTATCTACTCTACAACAAACGGCGCCAACCTAACACGAACAACGTAATCAGTCAACGAGAGTTCTCTGTAATCGACGCGTCGTCAAGCTTTACGCTTTGAGTGAATATAACATACCACTATGTCGTTATAATACGCAAGCTTCGCTAATTCCCCAGCCTCTAACACATCCTTGTAAAATTTCTCATTATAAGAGACTGGAAACACCACTTGGTTAAGAAGTTTAAGCTGTTTTATATTGTGTGGCGTTACATCTCCTAATTCTATCTTTGATCTGTGATTTCAAATTTTCTATTTTCATTAAACATATTAAGTGTGTCTAATTGTATCCAATGCAATAATAGTAGAAATGAGTCGAATATCTACGAATTTGTTTCTCGATGAGAATAAGCAATCATTGATACTTTCGAATGAATTTTCATCTATTAGAATCTGTGTTGAAAGTTTTACTGTATAAAGATCAACGAGACGTGAATTATCTTATCGACGTGTAATAAATGTTCGATTCGAAATATCTGACGAGAATGATTGTGCTTAAGAATTATTTTATGGCAAGCTAGTGAAAAATGTTTGAATTATTATCCTTACTTCTTTTTTGTTTGTGGGCACACGTTTTCAAACGAACGTGTCCTTGAAAATAAGAATATTTTAAAGTTCAATTCACTATCGGTTATTGTAAACAATAAACAGAGATGAATTATCGTGCGGTATTATCAGGTTTTGTGTAGAAATGCGAAATCGGTAATGATTTCCCAAGCTACTTTGACTTATAAAAATATAACCTCAAAATCATTGGAACCTACCTAGTCATATTAGGTAGTACCAGTTTTTTAACGTTTCTAAAATGATCAGCAACAACGAATTTTGACACTAATAGGTTTACAAGGAGACGCGCTAACAAATTAGTTTTGTTGACGATCCACCAGCGTTCTGCCGCCTTATTCTTACCACTGAAATCTTATTATATAGCAGAGTAGGATTTAATATTACCTGCTTCTCCAAATTTGGATAGGTTTGGGAATACGTAAAAGCTCATTTGACCACGCTGCGAGTTATAATTATAATTGTAAATTAAATATTGTGTAATCGTAAAAATATACATATGAAAAGTATGATAATCGATTTTTTTAATTATCCTGCATTTTTAAGTATATACATTATTTATTGAGGACTGTATATATTTTTGAAAGCTCAATCAAACAGATTTTCTTTTACTTAATAAAGAATTTTGTTCGAGCTGCAAACGTTGGATTAAAGTTAGTATAATTTAACTATTCTGATTGTATATTTTATATACCAACTTATTATAATAATTCTTGAAATCTATCAAAAATTAGGGCAAATTCCACTTACGCCCAAATCGCCCGTGATTTTCATTAAGTTAGGTTTTCCCTATACGCGACTGGACTCGTCGTCAAGAATTTCAAAGTCGATTTTCTCGAAAATGAAGTGCAATAACAAAAAATGTTATTCCTTTTCCTCGACTTATTTACTTGTTATAAATCCAAAAGGAAGAGTAACTTTTTTTCATGTCGTGCTTCATTTTCGAGAAAATCCACTTTGAAATTCTTGACGTCGCGTCCAGTCGCGTATAGGGAAACCTACCCTAATGAAAGTCACGGGCGATTTGGGTGTAAGTGGAATTCGCCCCTAGTAATGCCATCGACGGTTTATAGGATAGATATAAGTTTGAGATACTTACAAGGGGAGGACACCATGTGATAGGCATCGAGGGTTTCAGCCAATAGGCCTTAATAATGGAGATATTTACATGTAAATTATTAAAAATTTCATAGTGGCCGTGTGGTTTTAGTGGGTAAAAAACCCATACTACCCTGGCACCCGCGGGAAATTCCCGTCTGGAGGCGGCGGGGTGCCTTTTGATGATATCTCCACGTTAAAATAAAATTAAAAAATTTAAAAAAAATTTGTTAACGTGGATATTATTTTTTTTATAAATTTTTTTTAACTTGGGAAAGACTTCAAAAGGCACCCCAACGCCTCGAGAGGGGAATCCCCCCAGAGGCGCCCAGGGTAGTGTGGGATTTTTACCCACTAAAACCCCACGGCCCCTATGAAATTGTTAATAATTTTAATGTAAATATCTCTATTATTAAGGCCTATTAACTGAAACGCTCAGATACCTATTTACTTATTTTCGACAAAAATCCATCGTGCCAAGGCTCATCAAAATCGATGTCCATCTAGGGTGCGTTCCACTTACGCCCAAATCGCCCGTGATTTTCATTAAGCTAGGTTCTCCTGTACACGACTGAATGCAACGTCAAGAACTTCAAAGTCGATTTTCTTGAAAATTAAGCGCGATATGAAAAAAAGTTACTCTTTCTTTTCGACTTATAATAAGGAAATAAGTCGAGAAAAAAGAGTAACATTTTTTGATGTCGCGCTTCATTTTCGAGAAAATTGACTTTGAAATTCTTGCCGATGCGTCCAGTCGCGTACAAGGAAACCTACCCTAATGAAACTCACGGGCGATTTGGGCGTAAGTGGAACGCACCTTTAGTGTCCTCCCCTTATTAGTAAAGGTGCGTTTTAACGTGACAGTAAAGTCATGACTAACATGACTTTCGCTGTCGTGACATTTGTACATATGACAGCGTGAATCAAATGTTACGGCACCTCTCACGATATCATAACCATGTCGTAACATTTCATTCCCGATATAACCATGTCGTAACATTTCATTCACGCTGTCATACAATGTCACGACAGTGAAAGTCATGTCTTTAAAACGCACCTTAGAGTAGTAACACACAGTTTTGCGTATTCTTCCTTAATGTACATCTTTTCTACGATGTTTCTTACGAAACACTTGAGTCACTTGTAGGTTAGGTTTTCAAACTATAACTGCGAATCGATATTCATTCGGAATGACATCGAAATCGAAAGAAAGTGGCAGAAAGAGCCTTTCCCCGTGGATGACATGCGATAAATGCCAGAGCACTGTAACGCAGAAGGATGTAGCCGAGCATGATGCTAACTGTCCACCTAACCTACAAAAGTGGACTCACGATTTCATTCATAGTGGCACTTTGCATAGCACTCTCGAAGCGTACAAATCACAGGGTATGTGTGCCGTTACACTTGCTATTGTTCCTACACTCCATCACATGTATACTTCTTGTGTAGAACAGCCAAAAAATATTCCTGGAAGAGCATTGGATGACATGGTATTCGTGTCGCAGTCCGCTTTGCAGCTTTGCGAGATCGCACTAGCGGATCATGTTCTCGTTACCACCGAACAGAGCGCCGTTGTTAAGACAGCATGGCCCACAAGGGACAAAACCCTAACAAGCGTTTCGTTAACGAAACATGGTAAATATCCCATCGAATCTCCTTGGATAACGAACGTAAAGGTTTCTCTATCCGCGTGTTTCTTACAGCGATAGAATTAAACGGCCTTCGAGGTCTGGTTAAGGTTCAGAAATTGAACTGTCCCGTTAGCATTGCCAAAGAATTCATCATCTCTAGCGCTGGAAGACACTCATTGGCGGAAGCAAGCACGGAACTGAACATTGTATTGAAGAATCATAACGAGCAGAAGATATTTTCCACGGGCGATAAACTTAGCGTGCCTTTCTATGGGAAACTGTTAATTTATAAGATTGTAAAAGTTGTAGCCGATAAGTGCACGGGCAAGGATTTATCTGAGGAACTTAAAGAACTGAATGTAAAGGGAGATCAAGGGTCTGGCATTAAATTTTATAAAGCACTTTATAACACAAAGTGGACTGTTTTAAATGAAGGACAAGACAAGCAAAAGGAACATAAAAAAACTAAATATAAGATACAAGATATCGGAGGGTATGGAGGCTTAATAGAGGACATCAAAGATGTCCTCGACGTTGGCCTTGGAAGATGCGAGAGTATCGGAGATTTTTACATTAGTAAGGGAATATTATTGTACGGTACCGCCGGCGTCGGTAAATCTATCATCGCCAATGCGTTGATATCCGAATACGACTTCAATTCCTACACCATTTGTAGTTCGGACGTCTACAGCAAGTCCCTCGGCGAAACGGAAAGGAAGTTAAGAGATATCTTCATGGAAGCAAAAGCCAGAGCTCCGAGTATTATTCTAGTAGAAGAGATCGATAGTCTGTGCCCCAAAAGAAGCACTTCGAGCACGGAACAGGAGAGGAGGGTTCTCGCGCAGCTGGTAACACTTTTCGACGATATACAAAACACAAACGATAAGGTTGCAATACTGGCCACAACATCGAAACTCGATCTAGTGGATAGTTGTCTGAGGCGGCCTGGCAGAATAGATAAGGAATTTGAAATTTTCGTGCCCACTCCAACTATGCGCGCCGAAATACTTCAGAAACTGTTGTCAAAAATCCCGAACACTTTGTCTACAGAAGACGCGGCTAATATCGCGTTCGTCACTCATGGATTCGTGGGCGCCGATTTATACGGCCTGTGCTCCCAAGCAGTTTTACACGCCGTGAAGCGTCTGCAGAAAGGGAATTCACCTTCCGAGACTTCGTCGAAAGTAACATTGTCAGATTTCACTTACGCCCTGACGGTGACAAAGCCATCGGCCATGAAAGAAGTTCTGATAGAAGTGTCCAGCGTCCGGTGGTCGG
This sequence comes from Andrena haemorrhoa, assembly GCA_910592295.1. Classification (NCBI taxonomy): domain Eukaryota; kingdom Metazoa; phylum Arthropoda; class Insecta; order Hymenoptera; family Andrenidae; genus Andrena; species Andrena haemorrhoa. The sequence continues at coordinate 21,467,128 of OU342943.1, forward strand.
ACATAGGGGGCCAGAAAGATTTAAAATTGAAATTGAAACAAGCGGTGGAATGGCCACTGCGTCGTCCCGAGGTATTTCAGAGAATGGGCATAACTCCGCCCAGAGGTGTGCTGATGTTTGGACCACCTGGCTGCTCTAAAACGATGATCGCGAAAGCTCTCGCGACGGAGAGCAAAGTGAACTTCCTGAACATAAAGGTGAGAGATTAGCGTCCGAATTTACGTTTCGCAGTAGTCGATAAGATTATTTGCAGGGTCCAGAGTTGTTCTCGAAATGGGTCGGCGAGTCTGAGAAAGCTGTAAGGGAGGTGTTTAGAAAAGCCAGGCAGGTGTCGCCGTCCATAGTGTTCATCGATGAAATCGACGCTCTGGGGAGTGAGAGAGGTTCATCGTCTAACGCCGGAAGTAACGTGCAGGAACGAGTCTTAGCGCAATTGTTAACGGAACTCGACGGGGTCACCGCGTTGGGAAGCGTCACGCTAGTAGCAGCGACTAATCGACCCGATAAAATCGACAAAGTCAGTTGAATTTTAATAAACCGTTACATCCGCTGAATCATTTCCTAGTGACAAGAACGGTGCTCCTTCCTTAGGCACTCCTTCGACCGGGTCGTTTAGATCGGATCATATACGTGCCATTGCCCGACGACGAAACCAGACAAGAAATTTTCGATATAAAGTTGAGAAACATGCCGATCGCCAAAGATGTGAACGTTATTGATCTAGTCGAACTCACGGAGGGATATTCCGGAGCGGAAATCCAGGCGATATGTCACGAAGCCGCGATGAAGGCACTCGAGGAGGATTTGAACGCCGCCACGATCACCAAAGAGCATTTTAAGGCGGCCCTGGCCATAATCACTCCCCGAACTCCGCCATCCTTGATCAATTTATACGGCAATTATATGAATAAAATGTATTAATCCTTGGATAACGACGCGTTTCGCAACAGAAGTCTCCATTGGCGTCCTTCCGCATCGATGCTGCAGAGAAAGTATTGCGCACTAATAAACAAATTTGTATATTTTTTTATATAACGGCCTTTTCCATTGAACGGTATGTACAATCACGTAACGCTAACAAGCTATCGATTTTTGTGTTTGACTGTTTAATTTAGCTAGGGTAAACCAACCAGTAATTGACCGCATACCAGTGAATGACCGTTAGGCAAAGAAATGTAAATTATAAATTTAAAAACTATTGTATGTTTATAAATGGAGTGTAGTTACACTTTTAATATCCCATATTTTTAGTTACGCGTATTAAGCAAACATTAATAAGTACAATTCTTATTAAAAATATTTCAAAAATATATCCTGTAGCCACTCATTCAAGAATCGCCAAATTTTTAGTAAGGAAGCAGTAAATACGTTATCTCGAAATTTATGTATTGTGCTAGTAATATTTATTGTTTTTATTTATAAACTAAATGACAATGAAAAGAAAATCTCATTAATTATTAAAATTAATTTTATGTATAGTAAAAATAATTATAAATATTCATTGTTTTAAAGTTTCTGTCGGTCATTCTTTGGTATTGAAAATAGAAGCGTTCTGCCAGTAAATGATCGACTGGTCAAATATTGGCAGGTTAGAAATTCATTATAACCAGTAAATGACTGTGAAGCCTGCTGGGCCCGCTGACACATTTTTAAGGTTATACATTTATAAATTATAATTTACAGTTAGGTATAAACCGTTAAAGATCGCAGAATAAGATCGATAATCGCGAAATTTTTAATTCGAGAGGTTTTTTGAATTTTCATTAAAGACACGCAAAAAAAGTTTAAAAAACTACCTTTACTATTTTTTTGCTATTTCGACCAATTCCATTTTTTTCAAGACTTCGAAACACGTTACTTAGCAAACCAATCCTTCTAGCTATTCTAAAAAAAAACTCATGTCGTTTGGATCAATTCTAAAAAAGTTATGCGATTTTAAAAAGCGTCCAAATACTTTCTTTACTAACTGTATGTGTAAATGTAATGTGATATAGGTATAATACGTTAACTGTTTTTAATTTGTTTATTTATGATTATATGTAAGGGACTGATTATTGCAATTAAAGTTAAATTTAATAATTTAAGTTTATAACAATACACATACTAAATGTTTTCAAATATGTGGTCTTCCTTTAAAAGCAATTTGTTTACTTCGAGACATGTGTACTACATATCCGAATAACATTAATCTAATGTCCAATAAATACTAAGTAGGTACTACTGCTGCTTAATTTCGAGACTTACATTGTATGATTTGAAAGTTCAAATAAAAATATTTTCTTAAAATAAAATAGAAACTTTATCCAAGTTTTAGAAAAAATTTGTTGCAGTTAATAATGACCTATCATGTTAATTAAAAAATATTTCTGTAATTATTGCATTATATTTGATTCTTAATTTATTATTTCAGCTGACCGGTCATTCACTAGCTCATACCCGGTCATTCAATGGGTGTATGCGGTCATTTACTGGGCTTCTACACGTTTTGCATTTTATAATTGATTTTTTAAAAATTACGATAAGAATAAGTAATTATTCTTATAGAAATTTCAAGAAAAATAAATTTAAATGCAATTTCAACAGTTGTTTTGTTGTTATACATAAATATATTGATGTATTAATCTCAAAGGTCCATAAATTCAACAATTCGGTCATTCACTGGTTGGTTTACCCTACCACGAAACGCGAACATTTAACGGCGAAACGTATGAACTAAGAGCACACCATGCTCAGTCGGATCAAGAATCTCGCTAGAGATAACAGGGACACAGGAAGCCGTGGAGGTATTTAGGGGTACACCAAAGGTAAAGGTAATATCGTGCCACCAACTTTGATTATGCACGCCTGATACCTACTTATCTCGGTGTGGCAGCAGGCGCGCAGGGCGCGGAGAGGTCTTTCCTAGGCCGGTATTCATAGTTGCTACTTATTCTTAAGCAAATGCTTAAGGGGGTATTCTGGCCTGACGAGGCGTTTTCGTCGCGTTATTTCGGAATTTTTTTACAAAGAACCCATCAATTTTATTATTATTTAGTTTATTGCTACATGTTTATTGATGTTTGAACTATCTTTACAAATTTTGTCAATGGAAAAGAATTAAAATCAAACGCAGTTGACTGTTTTAAAGTAATGGTGAAAATAAAAACATGGTGTCACGGTGTCCATGATTGGGCTCGTTCTAGTGATCTATAACAAAAAATGAAAAGAGATTCTATATCTGTATGCCTGTGGCTTTCGTCCCTACCAGAATGATAAAAAAATATTGAAAATTAAGCAAATGGCGGCGGTTTGAAAATTAAGTTTCGATTTTCGCATAATTTTTCAACTTTAAAGGTCTGTGAAAGTTTAAAAACAAAATATTTTATCATAATTCTGGTAGGGACGAAAGCCACAGGCATACAGATATAGAATCTCTTTTCATTTTTTGTTATAGATCACTAGAACGAGCCCAATCATGGACACCGTCACACCATGTTTTTTTTTCACCATTACTTTAAAACAGTCAACTGCGTTTGATTTTAATTCTTTTCCATTGACAAAATTTGTAAAGATAGTTCAAACATCAATAAACATGTAGCAATAAACTAAATAATAATAAAATTCATGGGTTCTTTGTAAAAAAATTCCGAAATAACACGACGAAAACGCCTCGTCAGACCAGAATACCCCCTTAAGCATTCGGCTCCTTTACTACAGGGCTGCACAGGGAGCCTTTTTCAGCGCCTAGCGGCGAGCAACCGGCCGTGCGCCGTTACTAAGGGTAGAATCAGTGAGGAGCACTACAGTAGTGTAGATGCGGGCTCGTAGTCGCGTAGCGTAAGTACATACACTACTGCAGTTCTCCTCACTGATTCTACTCTACGACGCACGGCTGGTTGCTCGCCGCTAGGCGCTGAAAAAGGCTGCCTGCGCAGCCCTGCTTTACTAGCTACTAGGTTAGTAGAGGATGCCGCATGCTTAAACATTTTTTAGCATGTTTTCAACACAACAGGATGGCGTTTCAAGCATTTTTCGCTTATATTGCCCAACGAACGATAGTCATTTTTTTCCTTTTTCCCTCCTCTCTCCTTCGGGTCCCAGCAGCAGCGATGCACCGGGCGACAGGTGTTGGTCACCCCCATCCTTCCCCAGTACACCGCCCCGTGATGTTTAACTTCGCTGATCTTACGGGAACCGGTGTTTCCATCACGGCCATGGCCGTTGGTATTTGCTTACGAATAAGTAGCGACTATGAATACCGGCCCTAGAGTGTGTCAATTGAACTTGTCTACATTCGGTTATTTATCGGAGTACCATTCTACTATTTTAACGCCATACTTCATTCAGGTACTGACTTCTCCATTTGGCAATCCCATCAAAATTCCTCAATGTGTACATAATTCCATCGACGAAACTATAGAATGTCGGTGACGGTTGGGTGTGTACGGAATTACGGTAAATCGGATCTAAAGAAAATTATTGAAAGGTACAATTATCCTTGAGCGTGTGTGCGTAACATTTGATTGGGTGAGTGGTTGTTTCAGTTGCGGTTGTTGCCCTCCAATGGAGCCACAGTGTCCACCGATTCGCACCTCGTGCTCCCCAGAGTCAAGCATAATATGTTGTCCGCCCGCATCCTGCTGCCCTCAACCCTGCACGCCGTGTCCTCCCTGCCCCCCGTGCATGCCCTGCCCCCCGTGCATGCCCTGCCCGCCGTGCATGCCCTGCCCCCGTCAGCTCTGCCCTCCACGTCCCCCTTGCCTGGGTTATTCCTGTATAACCTTCGCATCCCTGCCTCAGCCGGTGCCTGCTCCTTTTGAGTACGGACCTGTCCAAAGGACGCGTATCTCTACCGGAGGACTTTTCTACACTGCGAACCTTAGGTTCTACCACCCTTGTTTGCCACCTGTTCGCTGCTCATAATTCTGTCAGAATTTCAACAACCCGCAGTAAAAGTGAAATAAATTGGCATACCCCGTCGTAAACTCCTCGGCAGAAAAGCTATGAACGCAATGTGACGTCGGTATTATTCTTGCAACGTTCCATTTTTTAGGATAACTTTTTTATAATACTTTATTTCGATACGTCTGCAAAATTAGGGGTATATATTTCATAAGTATCACCCGGACAGATGGGACAGACAACTTTGCACCCTCTGCCCACGAACACGAGGCCACGTGGACAGGTCCAACTGCACGATAACGACATGCATGGGGCCCTTGTTCAGTAGTGAACGAAACTGCAAACCGTATTGCCCTAAGATTCAACCGATAAAGGCGGTCAAGTACGAGTTCCACGCCCGTTTGCGGCATGACGGTAGAATATAGGGGTTGTTCTTCGTTCACTGAAGTAAGTAGTTGAATTGTATGATGTATGCCACAGATTTAGGCAACCGGTGAATGAGCCGAAGGGTTACGGCCCGTGGACAAATCTCACCTATCATTATTATTATTACGTCTTTATTGCACTATCATCCAGTTGTACAGGGAGGATTCAGGTATTTTGGAGTACAAAAATTAGTGCCTCTTTGTCCTCCGCCAAGTTCTCCTATATTGGCTCGGGTTGTCGCTGTTAAACCAACCAATCCTCCTGATATGGTAGTCTATCCTGCCTCTCAACTTTAATCTCGTATACGTGCGTACAAGCACGTGACAGATTCGTATAAATCTGTATTACGTATAATTTCAAACAAATCCAATATGTTGCTATTGAATAAAAAGTGAGAGTTGTAAAGTACCGATGAATGTTATTTACGGGGGGGTTAGGCCTTGTTAGGCCGAAAAATAGGTAATTCTTTGTCAATTTTTTGTACAAAAACGGCGCGACAAATTAATTTGAAATTTGGCAAGCTGTTTTATTGTATCTTGAGGTATTGTTCTGAATTTTTGTGGGACTATGAAAAAACATGGCAGATACAGAGAGAGCGTTGAAAAATAATCGGGTGGTTCTGGCGTTGACGGAAAGTACTGTAAGGGTTATCTGAAACACAAAAAGCAAAAGAGATTCTTAATCTACATATATGAATGTAGCTACACTGGCGGACGAAAGAAAGTTTACAACTTTCAAAATCGCAGATGACCTGATTTCGGGAATTTTCGCGATTCTCGACCTTATTCTGCGACCTTTAAAGGTTCGTAGCTCAGAGCAGCGTTAACCGAATTTGATGAAATTTTAAACACGTATACAACTTACTTCAATCTACAAACGGGTTTTTTGAATTTTCATTACAGGCTCACAAAAAAAGTTTAAAAAACAACCTTTACTATTTTTGTTGCTATTCCGACTAATTACGTTTTTTTTTCAAAACGACGAAACACGTCACTTAGCAAACTAATCCTTCTAGCTTCTCAAAAAAAACTCATGTCGTTTGGACCAATTCTAAAAATGTTATGCGATTTTGAAAGTTTACATTCTTTCGCCCGCCACTGTATCTGTGGTATATAGTAGACTTATTGCCGTATCTGTTACCGTTCCTTTTTTATTTAAAGTAGTTCTCCCGATTATGGGGAAAACCTTTTTCAGACTCATATCAGGGCGCTTCATCTTCTTCCAATGGTTGTCATTTTAACATTTTTTTATTTTTCTTAATGCGTTGCAATCCAGCCAACGACCGGGTATTCCAACCACCGCGCATTCCGATGCCACGCGCGAGCGCTAAAGCGCGGGCAGCAATCCGCGAGCACCGTCAGCATTTCAACGGAAACGCCGAAGAGCGAGCCACAGACGGAGACCCCTTTGGTCCCCGCTTCGCCCCGAATTCGCTATAAGACCCCGTACAAGCTACGAGCGACAAGACTTGTTACCAGAAGATCCATACACGATACAGTACGCGCTCCACCTGTCACCCAGATCGGGGCAGAATAAACTTGTTTAACCCTACGGTGAGTTCCAACTCTTTAACCCGGAACGATCCCCTACCTTTGGTTTCCAACCGAACATTCCCGCCCCGGCATTATCACCCGAACCTTCGGAGCCCGTTGAACGACGACCGTGAAGGACGACCCCAAGATTCTCAACCAGGATCTCGACCCCAGGCGCCTTGGTACAACAAAATTGGTGGCAACGGAAGGATCCTGCCAACATAGGGACCAAGCCTGACCGACGGGGACAACAGGACATAGCGGAGACAACGACCCACTTAAAAGTAGGGCAATTCACTTCGCAGTGCCGACGGACGTCTGCAGAGGACGCCTCTAGGAAATTCTACTATCAACACAGAAACGAGCAATACATCATCTGCTCTACGTGCTGTAAGTGCGAAACACCACTCTCAGCGAATTCGGGCCGCACGCCGCTATTCTAATGCGTCGAGCGAAATCATTAGACGCGAATATCGAGCGCAATTTCGAATTAACCGAGCGAAAAGAGATTCTTTCGCCCAGAGCAATTCGCCGAAGTGCTCCGCGTAGATACTGTAAAGTACGTAAGCGACAACCCTCCGACGGACCACTCTTCGCCGCGACATTCGAAGCTTTTCGTGAAATCAGAGAACGTACGCGACTTGCTCTAGACACAGAAACCAGCGAAGACCATAGCGTGCCGACCGTATTACCGAGCGTGTCAAGTCCCGAGGGGCACCTAGTCGCTAGGAGACTCTACCCGTTCGACGGATTAGATTCTAGTTTACTCCCTTACGCGGAACTAGCGACCGACACAGAGATGCCAATCACTCCCACGGTACCCCCGCGGGTAGACGTGGAACAGGGTCCCGCAGGAAGCGGAGACCGGCTCGCGACCATAGAAAGACTGCTCGCAGGATTAACAACTTCTCTAGCTAGCATAAGTGATAGAATGGTAGCAATGGACGATAGGTTGGGAACAGTAGAGGCAAGGGGTTACCCGCTACAGGATTCGATAGACCTAGAAATAGATAGATTAAGGGAAACGATAAATACCCCACTCGCAACTCCCGACTCCTCGGGCAATGCCGCGGAACACTTCGATGGCTACCGCGATCGAGAGGAGGAACCTAGGCGCACTAGTCTTTTCGTTCCTCTTAATTTGGAGCCAGGCGACCTACCCGACGCACCGACGGTAATGGACAACCGAGAAATATTTCACGTTATAAAAGCCATACCCCTGTTCGATGGAACGAACCCCAAGCGGTTACCAGGTTTTCTGGCAGCCTGCAAATTCGTAGTAAAAGCATATCGAACGTCAGAGGAAAGGGCCCAGGTACTAAACGGAATAATGTCGATGCGGATCGAAGGCGACGCGCTAGACGAAGTACAGCTACGCCAAATAACTTCAATCGAAGATCTAGAGGACGTATTGACTTCGGTATACAAACCTCCACGTTCGGCCTTGACCGTGCAAAGGGAACTAATAGATAGTAGACAGAGCACCCACGAGGACGCGCATCAATACGGGAGCCGAGTTGCCAAGTTACTAAAGGAACTAATCGCGACCGGAATCGACGATAAAGCCAGCAAGGAAGGAAAGGACTTCACCTTGCAATTATTCAAAGAACTGACTTTGACCACATTCGAGGACGGGCTTCGCGACGATCTGAAGCTTCTAGTCAAGTCACGGAAACCCGCCGACTTGCAAGAAGCAATCGCGATAGCTGTAGATGAAGAGCGGTTGATCTCGATACCACCAGTGACGTCAGTAGAAACGCGCGGGACAAACTCCTCTTCACGCACTTATCAGAATAGAAATTGGGCAGCACCACGGTACTGCAACAATTGTAGACGATCGGGGCACGACACTAAGGAGTGTTGGAAGCAGGGCCGGCGGAACCCATTATGCAAGTAATGCGCCGCATAAGGGCGCACATTTTGGCAATCTAGCTTTACTAAATTAATAACTTTTTACTGGCTTAAGTTATTTGCCTAAAGTTTTTTTAATATCTTTTTAATGTCTTCGGAGCATGTTATAAGTATACAATTTTAGCCATACTCACATTTTTAATGAAGAAAAAATGGTCAAATGTCACTTTCGTCAGACGAGTCATGTGAATCGCTGGAATCTGATGGATTCTGATCTTCATTTTTTAATAATAGGCAGGCGTCAGGGCTATTATTGTGTTGTTTGGATGATTTGAATGAAAAGGCGTTGTTGCTCGATATTTTTGGATCAGATGAAAACAGACATCTATTTAATATGCCTCTGTTGGTACATATTCGCGAATTCTTTCGTGTAAATATTTCTCGTATAGTCCTTATGTCTACTCCCCTGGGCTTCTTCTGATAATTGTCCTAATGGTAAAATACAGTTGTCTAATATGTCTTTTCGTTTTCATCTCGAACGTGTTACTTGTTAAATTGATTTTCTTCAAAACGCGCAAATATGCGCAGCCAATTTTTTTACAACATAATCCTTTTTAGTCATTAATTGATATGTGCCATGAATTTGATTGAAGAGAGCTGCAGAAAAATTTTAAAGTCTTCTGAAACTTAAAAAAACTTTTATTGTACTGTACTTAATAAATTAAAAAACGTTTTTACAAAACTTTGTAATAACTGCTGTATTGTCCAAAATACATTAGAAAAAACGAAATTGAAGAATATAGATGAACACTAAAGTTATTTACTTTTAAAAGTGAAGTACGAAATCACAGTACAAACATAAAACCTCATTTTATAAATACCTGTAAAAGAAATTCATAAAAAGAGTAACGGTACTATTAATGGAACTTGTATATTATATTGTGACATAAAAGTTTTTATCTTCAGGAAGAATTTATATTTCAGTAAAGTAAAGCTAGATTGCCAAAATCGTCCACTGTGGGGTGCCACGTAACGAAACCCCTCACGCGAACACAGTTACATAAAGTGCTAAAAAATCCATCCGAATTCCGAAATTTATAGCATAAACTTAATCAGGAACAGAGCGTGCTATCCGCCAATACGAATCAGGGACAATTATATGCAACTCCATGGAATATCGCGTGCCCAACAACAACAACCATTGTACTATTTATAATAATCCTAGCTGTAACATACTTAGTAATACGAAATTGTAAACAGCGGCGAAAAATTCAAATACCAAAATCAGCAAAAAATCATGACGGGTTAGGGCGCAGGGAAATTTTCGACAATTGTAAAAATTTCCCCTAAGCACCCGTTACAACCACCGCGCATTCCGATGCCACGCGTGGGCAGCAACCCGCGAGCACCGTCAGCATTTCAAGGAAAACGCCGAAGAGCGGGCCAAAGACAGAGACCCCTCTGGTCCCCGCTTAGCCCCGAATTAGCTATAAGACCCTGTACAAGCTACTAGCGACGAGATTGGTACCAGAACATACATACACGATACAGTACGCGCTCCGCCTGTCACCCAGATCGGGACAGAATAAACTTGTTTAACCCTACGGTGAGTTCCAACTTTTTAACCCGCAACGATCCCCTACCTTCGGTTTCCAACCGAATATTCCCATCCCGGCATTATCACCCGAACCTTCGGAGCCCGTTGGACGACGACCATGAAGGATGACCCGGAGCACTCCGAGATTCTCAGCCAGAATCTGGACCCCAGGCGCCTTGGTACAACAGCGTCTACTACCACAAATAGCCACATTCATATAGATTAAGAATCTCGTTTCCTTTTTGTGTTAGATAACCCTTACAGTATTCTCCGTCAACGCCAGGACCACCCGATTATTTTTCAACGCTCTCTTTGTATCTGCCATATCTTTTTTCACTGTCACACAAAAATTCAGAACTATAGTTCAAGATACAATAAAACAGCCTGCCAAACCTCAAATTAATTTGTCGAACCGTTTTTGTATAAAAAATTCCCAAATAACTACCTATTTTCGGACAACATGAAACATAGTATTAAAAGTTAAGTACATAAACGCGGCTGAAATAAATGATCAGTGTGGAAGCTATATGGGAATCAGGTCCAATTGGAACGACCGCCAAATCTAACTTGTTACGTCGAACCATGGACATAGGAATATATGTATTCCTATTTCCATGCGTTGACTGTGGAAAACTTGGTAAGCTCCGTTCTAATCTACGTATAGTTCAATATCATGTAGTATATCTCATCTGCTTCTATCATCCACGCTGAACGCAATGCACTCCAAACTTCCTTTGATGTGCGGACGAAAACCGACAACGGTCGGCTCAGGCCATGTGCCTTCGCCGGCATTCGCGAGTCAGGTCGTATGCGCCGAGTCACCACGAATGGCACGTCCACACTAGCATATGCGTTCACGCTCACCCTTTCTGACGTAGAAGCATGCGGTCCTGGCTACTGTTTCACCCGTCCACATCAGAATATTCGTGCGCGCTCAGCCTGCTCAGCGTATATAGTCCAGTGAAATTAGGCGAAAATCTGCCCAATCTGCGGAATAATTCCCACCAAGCTAAATTTTGGTATGAACCTTTATTTGGTCGTTTTAAACAATATGTCAAAAGTCCCCATCGATCCGACTGCCGCTAAAAATTTTACAGGGGGGTGAAAGAAAAAAAAATGTTTTTCACGAATATCTCGTTATCTAGCAGTTTTGCGACAAAAATAGTTATTATACAATTTCTAGCCTAGGAAATTCTCTACCAAAAAGGTCGTATGAGTTTTTTTCGTAGGAGTAACCATTTTCGTGTATGTCGGGTTACCAAGTTTCAACCGCCATACATTTGACAAGGGAACATCCCGAACACTGAAATTCATAAGATTATGAAACTCTGTAAATATGTAGGGGAAGTCCTCCTGAGTATAACGCAATTTCGTTTGCTGCCCAAATTCACTCCATAAGGGTGCAATTGACCCCTGAAATTTGTTTACTTTGTATTATTACTCGCGAACTGTAGGACATAGAAAAAAAGTGTTCAGGAAAAAGTTACTTCTTTTAATTAGGACTATCATTTGGTAAGTTATAGTTCTTACAGTTCTTACGGTTCGCGAGTTATGACACAAAATCGAAAAAAAAACGGATTTTCAGGGGTCAATTTCACCCCCCTAGTGTGAATTTGGGCAGCAAACGAAAGAATTGCGTAATACATACCTATATTAATCTCTGCATATCCCCAAAGTTTAAAAAAATTTTGAATTTTCGAGGGGGTGGATCTTCGCTTGCGAGAAATAATACACTTAGTCCAGTGAAATTAGGATCTGTCTTCGGAATAATGGTTCGAACCATGGTTCGACCATGGTTCGACGTCACAGCGTTCTCCCACCGCGTTTAGCGGTACGGGCGTATGAGATTTCCGCCATTCACTGGGTGCCAGATCGAGGACGCCGAGCTGCGTGTCCGTGAGCTCGGATAGGGATACGCAGCTCCGGCGTAGTGTGCATGCGAGGTGGGGGAAATTCTCGGGGAACAGGGAACCCGTCCTCGATCTGGTACCACTGCCCCACATTTCAAGTGTTCTAGACGGAAACCTGTGGCTTGGCCATGGTGGTATATAAAGGTGAGGCAACAAAGCCACTTTTCCCTAGTAATAGTGTCTTCATAAGAGTTTAGTACAGATTTTATGTAGCAGATGGCGTGTGTGCATGGATCCCACACAGATAGAGTCGACTTTGATTGTATAAGTGTAACGACGCCACGCTACCGTGTTCCGTGTACTGTGTTTCTTATATAAACTATTATTTTAACTAGCACTATGGTTAAACGGTGCAAAGTAGAGAATTGTGGTTCTTCTGGAAAAGAAAAAAATATATCTATTTTTGCAGTACCAAAGGATACAATTCAAAGAAAGAAGTGGTGATCTCCGATTGTGTGATCTCCGTTGGCTAACAACGAAATTAACAAAATAACACTAAACTCAGAAATATTTTGGCAGTAATACTGCTGGTAAAATGATAAGGGTTATATACATATATTATGAGAAATAAAATTTTGGATGATAAATATATAAAATACATGATAAACATGTACACGAAATTCATACATATAACCTTTACAATAATTTAAAATTATTATTAATAATCATTTCTGTTGGGTATATATTCTTTACATTTCAAATTTACCGCGGTAACGCGCCTCTTAGAGTTAACGCCACCTGGTTAGTATTCTGCGAATTAAACTGTTATGAAGACGCCGTACATGGTCCTGTCAAACCACCTTTATATACCACCCTGGGCTTGGCAGTGCGCTCACCATGTTCATGAAATACTGTAGAATGTTAGCGAGGACAAAAAGGCAGCCCTGGTAAGCTCGAATGCAATTGAATCTCGATCGGCCACAATCGTTTGAACCGAGTGTACCACAATTTATAGCAGTGGCGAAACGAGCATGTGACGTCGGCTTGGCGCTGGCGTCGATTCGTTTCCCATCATGGCGTCTCATGCACGCATTCACATATTCCGCCACTGCTATAGGTGTTCCCTGGTGTTCCCTCTCCCTTATCATCTTCTCACTGCGAGGGTATTTCCCGGCAGTGTTCCGACTAGGGATGCCGATTTAAAATCGATCTTTCAAAGATCGATCTTTTTTGTCGCGATTTTCGATTTTTTAAATCGATTCTCAAGACAGGGATCGATTCAAAGATCGTATCGCAACCATAGAGATCGCGGATCTCTAGCAGCGTGTAGCGCAAACTCTGGAAGTGCGAAATTTGAATCAGACCCATATCAGACCACACAAATGTAATAGGAAAGGGAAGCAAAAGTGATGTTAGCACAAGTTCGGGGAGTTTGAATACAGTTACAGATTCTTTTAATAAATACACTTCAAGATTATAAATTAATCAATACTTCCTTGGAAGCAGATGTTTGAACATTTGAATTCCACTTTTATCCCTTCTCCTAAATGTGTAAAGCCTGCGCAAAGGTGTTAAACGCTTGATAAATAAGAAATCGATATCCGAGAGAAAATGTAACGACGAATAGGAATTTATCTTATTATTAATAATTCTCCGATTGGCTCCTAGTATCTGAGGCCATTTTGTGGTTAACAAAATATGTAAAACCGATGCGCTTTGTAAAGCGCGTTATAAGACGTATCCTGTGAATTTCCAATTTGTATCAAATCCAAATTCAGTTTTATTAAAGTTTCAGTAATATTAAAGTTTATTTCCCTTGTTTGAGTTTAAATTATTTCTTTAGTTGTATTGTTATTCTAAAAATCCTAGTTCAGCGAGCAGCGTGCCTCCACGGGCAACGAAGTGAACGAAACGAACCCATCCAACTAGAAATCAAGATCCCTGTTATATCTAATAACAGTGGGATCACTGATCACTAACCCTTACAGACTGTGTCCTGAGGTGCCATCTGTTAGGATTACAAGAAACTAAACTAAAAGAAAATAAAAACCTATATCTATAGTCATCGACGAAGTATAGAATAGACCTATCACCTTATGGGACTTCGTGTCACCACCCAAACTGTATTACCCAGGGTCGTGACACTCAATATACTTTTTGTTAACACGGTCAGCGCCATCTAAGCGGGCTGGTTTAGAACTAAAAATTATTAGGAGGGAAATTTGAAAAGTGTATTCAGTACTGTTCAGTTATAGCGAATTCGGCAGGCACGCACTGGCACTGCACTGGTGCTAGAAATTATCATGCGTGACTTTGATCGGTTGATTCTTATAGAGCTATCTTCGTATCTATTAGAAATAGCCCATTAAAGTCATGTTTGATAATTTCTTACACCAGTGCAGTGCCAGTGCGTGCCTGCCGAATTCGCTATTAAATTCATTGAACTTCAGAAACGACTGAGATACAATTTCCGTACGACTACACATAATCATATTTTATGCATCCTATATACAATTTAAAAGTTTGTAGTTGTACAGAAGTTGTATCTCTGTCGTTCGTTTTTCAACAGAAAGGAATTAAACAATATACATTTTTTTTAGTTGCGTTTTTTTTATTGCAGATTTTAATGTGCTGCTCATTTTTGGCCGATAGATTACATTAATTTTTTGTTTTATAATATTATTAATAGTTTTACAATAATGTGTTATACATATTAATATAATTTTCTGTATTATAAAATTCACCATTAATTCCTTGAGTGCGCAAATAAAACTGAACTGAACATACTTTTTAATGTATATAGTAATTGTTTTTGCTGCATTATTTGTTACATTTTCTGCGTCTATAAGAATAATACAAACGGGACGAATTTATAACCACCTTTTTGAAGTCGGTTAAAAATGGCCATACAAATGCTGTAAGTTTGATACAATGTCACAATCATACAATGATACAATCAAAATCTTCTCACAACTTATGAAACACTTCATTTTTTACTAAAAGACGCTAAAAAGGACGTTTATGCACGTGCACGCTTATACACCATAATACAGGCTGGAGAGGACGAGACACCACGAGACACAATGGCCGCTCGCTCCTCTCCGCTGCAACACGTTCCAAGGAGGCGCCGGCAGCGACTGGACGCAGCGACTGGACGCAGCGACTGGACGCAGCGACTGGACGCAGCGACTGGACGCAGCGACTGGACGCAGCGACTGGACGCAGCGACTGGACGCAGCGACTGGACGCAGCGACTGGACGCAGCGACTGGACGCAGCGACTGGACGCAGCGACTGGACGCAGCGACTGGACGCAGCGACTGGACGCAGCGACTGGACGCAGCGACTGGACGCAGCGACTGGACGCAGCGACTGGACGCAGCGACTGGACGCAGCGACTGGACGCAGCGACTGGACGCAGCGACTGGACGCAGCGACTGGACGCAGCGACTGGACGCAGCGACTGGACGCAGCGACTGGACGCAGCGACTGGACGCAGCGACTGGACGCAGCGACTGGACGCAGCGACTGGACGCAGCGACTGGACGCAGCGACTGGACGCAGCGACTGGACGCAGCGACTGGACGCAGCGACTGGACGCAGCGACTGGACGCAGCGACTGGACGCAGCGACTGGACGCAGCGACTGGACGCAGCGACTGGACGCAGCGACTGGACGCAGCGACTGGACGCAGCGACTGGACGCAGCGACTGGACGCAGCGACTGGACGCAGCGACTGGACGCAGCGACTGGACGCAGCGACTGGACGCAGCGACTGGACGCAGCGACTGGACGCAGCGACTGGACGCAGCGACTGGACGCAGCGACTGGACGCAGCGACTGGACGCAGCGACTGGACGCAGCGACTGGACGCAGCGACTGGACGCAGCGACTGGACGCAGCGACTGGACGCAGCGACTGGACGCAGCGACTGGACGCAGCGACTGGACGCAGCGACTGGACGCAGCGACTGGACGCAGCGACTGGACGCAGCGACTGGACGCAGCGACTGGACGCAGCGACTGGACGCAGCGACTGGACGCAGCGACTGGACGCAGCGACTGGACGCAGCGACTGGACGCAGCGACTGGACGCAGCGACTGGACGCAGCGACTGGACGCAGCGACTGGACGCAGCGACTGGACGCAGCGACTGGACGCAGCGACTGGACGCAGCGACTGGACGCAGCGACTGGACGCAGCGACTGGACGCAGCGACTGGACGCAGCGACTGGACGCAGCGACTGGACGCAGCGACTGGACGCAACTTTGAAGTTCGTGACGTTGTATTGTATTGTATTGTTTATTTACCACGATACATTTCGTTGGATGGCGTTGGAGGAGCTCTGCTCCTATTTGCCCAAAGAACAATAGTTCTTCACGTTGCGTCCAGTCGCGTACAGGAGAACCTAGCTTAATCAAATCACGGGCGATTTGGGCGTAAGTGGAACGCACCCTAACAGAATCATTTGTAAATCGCGGGTTGCGAATGACCTAAATTTACACTTCTTCAATTCTAATTCCTACCTAGCGTTACAATCTGTGTCGGGACTTTACCGGTAACGTTACACGTGACACGAAAATAGTAAGGGGGCTCGCGAGCCCCCCGAGAGTGTGACACAAAATTACATTGCGTGATAGGTCTATCCTATACCTGGTCTGTGCTATAGTCATGTTCGCACTGTGACATAAATAACCTTTGACTGCATTCATTTTGCAATTTAGAGTGTTCAAAAACTACCCTTTATATTTTTTTATTATAATGAATCGATCTCGATGGATCGATTTTTTAGGTTCCGATTTTTTTACGAATCGATTCTTTGCACAACGATCTGAATTGAATCGAAAAATCGATTTTATGGGAAAGATCGGCATCCCTAGTTCCGACTAATTATTCTGCAATGACGGAGGGGGAAACACCTACAGGAGTGGAGATAAATGTATGAGTGAACTGACGCCAGCGCCAAGCCAGCCCAGTGGTGCCAACGCGAAGCTAACCACGGCCAATCAGCGTCGACAATCTATTTCCCGGCGACGCTGGTTGGCCGTGGTTAGCTTCGTGTTGGCGCCACGGGCCACGCAACTGATGCAACCGCTGGCGTCAGTCACGTGCACATTACCACCACTCCTGTAGGTGTTTCCCTTTCCATCACCGTGGCTTAAGCCTGCCGAACTTTGGACGCAACCGACGCTTTCTTTTTGATTTGAATCAACCGAACAGGTACTGTGCTTTTGTAGACGCCTTGCGAGACGCAGTGATTCGTGAACATTTTTATAGTTTCTCATTCTGTGATTGAAGTTACAATATGAAAACGAAATCAGGTAAGACAAATACTTAATACTGTTGCATCAACAGAATTGTAGAAATGATATCTTTTATACATACTACACATTATATTGATTTAGTATGTATCCTTATGACGTTAGAAATGTACTAATAATGGATATTTTATACATAGGCAGTGATGCCAGCATTGCTGGCCCTAGCAGTGCAGCTTTGATAAGCTCAGACGTAAAGACTGATTCAAGTAAGACATATCTTTATTAGTGTCTCAAATCATAGAATTATAAACGGAACGTAGTTTCTCTATTCAATGATTATTTTCTTGCAATTGCTTTTTAATATTCTGTGAATAAAAATTAGTATTTTATGAATAGGCAGCGATAACATATTCGTCGTCCCCGCGAAGAAAGTAAAGAGGCAGGCATTTCGTCTAGTTTGGCTGGAGGACCCAGTCTTTACATCCTGGCTACAACAAGTCCAGGACGATCCGTTCAAGGGAAAATGTACAATTTGCTGCAAATATATTACGGCAAGCAAATCTAATTTACGGCATCATGCAAACAGTCAAGAGCATATCATGAACGTGGAATACGGAAAAGACCCGCTATCACCTACAGATGAAGCAACAAGCACGGACGTAGCGATTGATTCGAGTAAGATATATCTTTAATTTATTAGTGTCTCAAATCATAGAATTATAAACAGAACGTAGTTTCTTTATTCACTGATTATTTGCGTGAAATTGCTTTTTATGAATAGGCAATGATAGCATCTTTGTCACCTCCACAGCAAAGAAAGTAAAGAGGCGGAGGCAAACATTTCGCCAAGCTTGGCTGGAAGACTCAGTCTTTAAATCCTGGCTAGAACAAGTCCAGGACGATCCGTACAGGGGAAGATGTATAATTTGCTGCAAATATATCACAGCAACTAAATCTAACTTACAGCATCATGCTAACAGCCAAGAGCACTTCAAGAACATGAAATATGGAAAAGGATCACTAACAAGTACAGGCGAAGCAGCAAAGAATTTTTCGGACGAGTTAAAGGTGGCAGAAATCAGAGTGTGCATCGATGCAATAGAGCACAATAGATCCTTTCACTCATTCCTACATTTTATGAGAACGCTACAGAAGACACTGCCAGACCAACATTTACTCAAAAGCATGTCTCTAAATCCAAAGAAAATGACAGCTATTACTAAAAATGTAATAAATAAGTACATTATTACGAAAACCATGGAAAACGTACAGGGCAAATTTTTCTCGGTTTTGATCGACGAAAGTACCGATGTAACCGATATGAAAATTGTATGCTTTTTAATACGCTACCTTCACAAAGGACGGATATGTACAGATTTATTAGATTTAATGAGGATTAAGGAATGTACAGCAGAAAACTTATATCGGTGTTTTCGATATTCTTTAAAGAAGTATAATTTGCCTGTAAGCAATATGATTGGAGTGTGCGTGGACAATGCAAATGGCACGGAGGGAGCACATAATTCATTGGCTTCTCGTTTACTAGCAGACAATGGCGAAATTTGCATGTTACCATGCATTTGCCAATCGATACATTCAGCTGCACGCCAAGCGTGCGAATGCTTGCCAGAGTATGTTGAGAAGTTTTTGCATTCTCTTTATTCGTACTACTCGCGAAATCCTAATCAACTGAGTATGTTGGAAGGTACGCAACAGTTCATGAAGGCCGCAAAGCGGAAAGTTACACAGCCATCGGCAACTAGATGGGTAGCACAATCTGAATGTATAAAAAGAGTCTTAAATCAGTGGACAGTTTTATTTAATCTGTTTGCGGAGGCATCGACAGAAAGACATGCTGACATCGAAAAGAGAATACTTTCAAGTTTTAAATGCCTTTATACCAAGGCGTATTTGCAATTTATGGATTATATATTAGCTATATTTACTGAACTCAACAAACTACTTCAAAGCTTGAAAATCTTAGTTCACCGCCTGCTCCCGGAATGTTACAGATTGTTAAAAACATTGGGAGGCAATTTCGTACGGTCTAAATATCTGAAGGAACCATATATACACAAAATAAATGTCAATAATGAAGATAATTTACTGCCACTGAGAAAAATCTTTACCGGGGCAGGATGTATGGTTACACTGAGTGAAATTGCGAAGGGTAATTTGGAAGAGAACGAGGGAATGATACAATTTTATACAAACATCAGGAAATGTTATCAATCGGCCTTCGAAAATATTGTCAATGGAGTGCCATTTGATGACAAATTTTTAAATGCGCTAGATTATTTAAACCCGCAAACAGCTTTAGACATTGAAAAACACCGCCACGACCAATTAAACTGTATTTTAAACAAGTTTAATTCAAAATTTGATCATGACGTTGTAGTAAATGAATGGCATATATTGCCGTTTACTTTTTCGGAGGAGGCGAAAGAAAAGTTACAAGTAATGACTTTACATCAGTTCTGGCACAAAATGAGCATCACTACCAATGCTGAAGACGAACGTATATTGGCAAACATATCCAAGCTAGCGCAGTTATGCTTATCGTTGCCCCATTCAAATGCTGACGTCGAAAGATATTTTTCCACTGTCGCGCAAATAAAAACTAAAGATAGGAATAGATTAAACACGGAAACAGTAGCTGCGATCACCAGAATAAAACTAGATTTGAAAAATAAAAATGCACACTGGCAAGATTATGAAATTACCGACGATATGTTAAATTTATTTGATAACACTATGTATACCAACGAGAAAATACCGGAAGAGCTCCTCGGAATTTTATTGCCGGATGAGATGAATGAAAGCAGTAGCGATAGCGACGACAATTAGCAAATATTCTAATCATAAATGTATATAATATAGTTGTTAATATGTATATATTTATGTTCCCTTCATGTGTATATGTACATTACGTTATATTTTACCTGTAATATTAAGTTTTATATTGTATGTATATATTTTGTAACATAATTTCTGTATACTTTATGCATATTTTGTAAATACGAAATACAGAAATACGTTTTATCACCTTGCACGTATAGTATACTAGCTTTGCTGCTCGACTTCGCCCGAAGTTTAAATTCTGATTTCATGAAAAAGAAAAAATTTGTTTAGTTTTTTTGTGAAAATGCTCGCATTAGTCGAGCATAATAAGCTGAGGCACATTTCGTGATCCCAGAGTTTATCGTTCGAAAGTTTTTAGGCGACAGACAAACACAAACAGAAGCTTTCTGCTTTATATATTAAGATTATAACTGGATACATTTCTTCAATTTACCGTTATTAGGGCATAAATAAATATTTGCATTATTATTTTGCGGTTTCTTTAACATGCCAATATTACATGTATTTCAATTCATTTTATTATATGGAAACAGAGACGTAAAGGACCTTATATGTTTTAATATTACCGCCACAATTCATCGCAGTGACGTATAAGGTGCGATTTCATGCTGACGCTCGCTTTGAGCCATTTTGAGCGTTATAACCACTGATCTGTATATACTACTGGATAGTGAACGAGGATAGGCGGCTTGTTCCGAATAGAAGCCATTTTAATCCGAGGAAGTTTCTCAAGTGTGACGTCACACAGCGACGCAAGCGACGCCAAGCGACGCGAATAGTGATTCTGAAGGGTGCAAGTTAAAACAAGCAATAATTAATTACTTAAAAATTAATAAGTAAAATAAAAATGGTTAGGACGTGTATGTTTTGTGGCACAGAAGAATTGGGGGAAGATTTGACATATCACGGGTAAGTAGAAATAACATTTATATGCTACTTGTAGGTTAAGTGGAACTTCATAATAAATATTCCTAAGAAAATAAAAAATATTTTTGTTTGTTTCATATAGATTTCCGTTGAAGGCTGCAGAATGGCTACATAACATGGGTCTGGGCTCGAATTTCGTGCCTTCAAAAAACGCCTTGTTATGTTCTAATCATTTCGAGAAAAATTGTTTCCAAGAAGACACTGCCAAAGGCTGTCTTCTCTCTGGAAGCATTCCTACCATTTTCGGACAGTACAAATCTGATTGTGTCTTCTGTCATGTTAAAAAAGGACAGGATAAAAACAGATCATTTCGCAAGTAATATATGAATTATTCAAATTACGTAGCTTACTTTTAAGTTAAAGCGACTAAAATAAAATAGTAACAACTTCCTTATTTTGCAGATTTCCATTAAATAATGCAGAACTGCTTCAGAAGTGGATTGCAGCAATGGGTGTAAAGGACTTTGTTCCAAACAAGAAGAGTTTACTTTGTAGTGAGCATTTTTAAAAGATTGTTTTCGTAAAACAGGTCGTAACGCCTGTACATTAACCCTGAAAAACAATGCGGTTCCTACCATATTTAAGTTGCCGCTAATTGACCGTAAGATTGTTTGTGCTTTTTAAATATTTTTTATTTAACTTTTGGAGTATAATGCACATTACAGTAAAATACTATTTTTAGAAACACCTGCTGGAGAACACAACATAAATTCTCAACTCCCTGTACCAGATATGGAAACAGATCCCTTATTGTCGCCAGAAATATCAGCAGCGTATGAAGGGCATGAAAAGCGCCGTTTATCACTTGATTTACCTCCTCCAAAAATGTCGAAGACTGACACTACGTACAGTATGGTAAATCCAATGAGAGCAAGTACCAGTGATTCAGGTGAATTGAAATAAATTGTTTTAAAATTTAAGCATCATGTAAATTATATCATTGTTCAAAAGTTTAGCAATCAATTTCATATCCTTATTGCAATGAAGAAAATATGACATATTTATAACTTTAAAATTAATACTTTTGTTACAAATCAGTTATGTGAATATGAAATTCAATTCAAATAATAGTATACAAATAATTAATAATATATTATGCGTAGATAAGAAGCAATGCCAGGTGGATGAAATACCTTCTACGAGTACAACAAGCGAAGTGGCAACTACTCATATGCAGAGAAATGGACAAACACCGACTACCTCACGTCACATTCGTCATATCGTCCATGATCATCGATATGAAACAACTCCGAGGACGATGCGGAAAAGAATGTTATTGCAGGAAAAGCGAATAAAAAGCGTTGATGATGGAAAAGCATGTTCAAAAGCAGCATATTCTCTCACTTCTTTTAAAAATAAGTAATATTTATTTGTATTTTATTGCATAATGTATACTTTCATATTTATATTGTATGTATTGTATAATATTCTTAAGTATTAAATATGAACTGCACAGTTTTATACAATATATATTTTAAATTTACGTCAATTTTTATATAATTTTATGTCATATAATTTTATATTTTATTATTATATGTTTTCATATTTATATTTAATGTGATTTTATCTTTAACTTAATCAGTTCATTATCTAGTTTCTTCTTTTGGGCCAATTATACATTTCCTTTTGTTTTATGTACGTTTATTTTTTATTACATCTTTTATTTAAAATAATAATTTCCAACTTTCATACATATACTCATTCGGTACGTATGTCTCCCTTTATTATCGTTCAAATTTACCGCTGTAAAGTGAGAATCTTCCTCGGATTAAAATGGCGCCGAGATCTTCAATTCGGAACACGACTTTAACACGGGATACGCTATCCAGTAGTATATAGAGATCAGTGGTTATAACCAGTAACGTGATCGGTCCACGGGACTTTCAGCGTCGACAGGGCCGTTCCTGGGTTTTGGCCGCTCAGGTGCAAAAACAATATTGCCGCCCTTATTAATTCAATATTCTTTAATTAAGAATTTAATATGCAGTGTTTACTTTTTTGCATGATAACTGTTTAAAATTATGTATGAATAGATATAAACACCGCCAGTTTCGATTATTATTCTTATCAATCAAAATTTTACATATAATAAACGGCCTGCGGCCGCCCCCAGGTTTGGCCGCTCAGGTGCGAAGGCACCTTCTGCACTGTGGTGCCAGATCGAGGACGGGTTCCCTCGATCTGGCACCACAGCTTTTGCACCCAGGGTGGTGAGGAAATTCGATACCCGGCGGTAGCTAAAATAGCTACCGACGTCTACGCATGCGCGCAATGACGTCACGAGCGTTGAGCCAATCAACGCCAAAATGAAAATCGCTGGAAAATTCGCGACGCCAGCGCCAAGTCATGCCAACTAGCCAACCAGCATCGCGGGGAATCGGTTGTCGACGCTGGTTGGTTGCGGCCTCACTTGGCTTGGCTAGTTGACTTGACTTGGCGCTGGCGTCGCCTAATTTTCATCTTGGCGTTGATTGGCTCAACGCTCGTGACGTCATTGCGCGCATGCGTAGACGTCGGTAGCTATTTTAGCTACCGCCGGGTATCGAATTTCCTCACCACCCTGTTTGCACCCCTGCCAGGAACGGTCCTGAGCGTCAAAACTAATCACGTGACCGACGCTCAACCAACGAAGGAGCGAGTCAGAGCAAGTCAGAGTGAATGAGCGTCGATAAACTCGGTTTAGCTTTTCCGTTTGATGCTGAAAGTCACGTGGGCCGATCACGTGACTGGTTTTGTCTTTTGACGCTCAAAACGAGCGTCGAGTGTCAGCATGAAATCGCACCTCGTGACGTCACATTGGCTTCGCGTTGACGCCACTTGGCTGGCTTGGCCGTTGCAACGGACGAACCCAGCACAACCTGAACAACCTGACAATCTGAGAAACAATTAATTTTCGCTGGAAACACGCAACAATATTAACTGACACTATGCACTGACTAGAACGCAATTACGTGGAAATTTCAATTATGTATTTCTACGATTGCATTAAACTTTTTAAAATATTTGACATCAATTTTTACTTATTCACCGCTAACAGTAATACACAAAAGTTACATAGGTTATAGAGTAACTTACAAAGAGAAGGGAAGTTCCGCCGACTACTTATTTCGTCGAACGAAAATTGAATAATCTTAAAGCTATATATTTACGTATAAACAGAAGTGTATAACAGTCGTTAACTTACTGTTCTTACAAATGAAAGCCTTTAAATAAACATTGACACAGTACCATTCAAATAGAAAAATGAATTTCGTACTACTAGTGCGACTTTATAGTTCCAGTACTTCTAATACGCTAAAGAAAAGTTCGACGATAATTCGAAATGAATTTCTGGATTATTTTAAAAAAGACTTGGGGCACACTTTTATTCGTTCGAGTCCTGTTACTTCCGTGAATGATCAAACGGTTCCATTTGTTAATGCTGGCATGAATCAAGTATGTCTATATATATATATAAGAATATGAATGAATATCTCCTCTTTATATAAAAAGTATATCAATAAACCCATATAATACATTATTAATTTGGCTTTTATTTTACCAATTATTATAATTGATTTAATATACATAATTATCAATTATGTTGTAGTTTAAAGGAATCTTCTTAGATTACCATGATCCACCTGCAACAAAAGTCACAAACTCGCAAAAATGTATTAGGATTAGTGGGAAACATAACGATCTCAATTTAGTTGGAAACGATACGTATCATCATACATTCTTCGAAATGTTAGGAAACTGGTCTTTCGGGGACTACTTTAAGGTATTTATAAAGCAGGTGCTTCCCGCTTTTATAGTCAAATACATAGAAAGAAACAATATATGTAAATTTTAAGGAAGAAGCTTGCCGTTACGCTTGGGACTTATTAACGAAACGTTATGGTATTAAGAAAGAATTTTTATACGTAACGTATTTTGCTGGAGATGAGAAACTAGGTTTGGAACCAGACTTAGAATGCAAAGATATTTGGCTGAGTATTGGCGTTTCAAGAGATAAAGTTCTGCCATTCGGATTGAAAGATAATTTCTGGGAAATGGGTACTTCAGGGCCGTGCGGCGCTTGTACAGAGATACACGTGGATCACAGAAAACGAATCACGAATCAATCGACGCGAGTAAACGAGGGTTACGCTGATCTCACAGAATTATGGAATATTGTCTTTATACAACACGAACGGTATGTAGTAAATAATAAATAGCACAGAAAGGCACCCTTTAAATCCTGAAGGAGATATTTCTGTAATACGATACAGGAAACTGTTACTGCATTCTCGGATTAATTTTTCAATATTTTAATTAGATTAATAAATGGTTCGATAGTGCCATTACCGAAGCATTATGTCGATACGGGCATGGGTCTCGAAAGATTAGTTGCACTGCTACAAGAAAAAGAATCGAATTACGATACTGATCTCTTCCAACCGCTTTTCAAATTCATTCAGAAATATACAAAAGCACCGGAATATAAAGGCAAATTTCGTGACAATGAAAATGAACTTGATACTGGATATAGAATATTAGCGGATCATAGTAGAATGGTCAGTGTTGCCTTAGCAGATGGAATGGTGCCGGATGAAAAGTGAGTTATTTTAATCCACTAATATGATTATAATCGTAAGATATTCTAATAAGCAACATTTTCAGTTATAAACTTAGGAAAATAATAAGAAAAGCAATTGATGTAGGTGAGAAGGTGTTTAAAATGCAAGGGATCCTTTCAGAGCTTTCATGTGCTGTAGCGGAGAACTTAGGTGGTGTTTATCCAGAATTGCAGAATAATCTGAAAAAGGTAATACGATATTCACGCACGAGAGACTTTATAATTTATCGTATACAGTCTTCCTCGGATTATTGGGTCTGATGAATAAAGTGTAAGCAATTGCTTTTCCTTAATATTTTACTAGGAATTGCTTAAATTCATGTGAATAAAAACACAACCATTTGCTTTATCTTGTAGGAATTCCTAAACTGGTAAGGAATTGCTTAAAGGAATCGCCTTTCCTTAATTTTTTAAGGGATTGCTTACAATCGAATGAATAAAACAAGCAATTGCTTTTGCTAAATAAGCAATTCCTTAAGAATTTTTAAGACTACTGTACCCCATGCTAACATTTGTTTAAAGGACCAATTACTTCATCAGTATGTATTAGAGAGAAAGTGTATGAGTAAATGGTACATGAAGCTCTTTAAACGATAATTAATTGCAGCCGTTATAAATTCATATATGTATTATATAGGGTGTAACAAAAATGTTTCCGTTCCTTAAAAGGGGTGATTTGTGGAATGATTGCAAACGATTGCGAGCCGCGGTTCCACGGCACTATAATAAAGTATTTTGTAAAGAGCGCGTTATAATTGAAGGATGCTTTGGACAATTAAAAGCAAGATTTCCTGTTCTACAGCATAAAGTTTGCAGCAACATTGAAAAAGTTCCTTCAATTATAACTTGTTGTGTTACCGAAATAATAAAAATTTTTCCGTAATGCTCTGTAACGATTTGTAAAGCAATTTCTTTTTCTCTTTTTATTTGAGGTACTTGGGATTTATTAAACAGTACTTTATGTTCTTTCAACTTTTGTATAAAAATTAACTGCTTATGAGATTCCTCGCTGTCACTAATACCACTACTGTCCGACATGTGTATTCCAGGCAAATAAATGCTTTTCTAGATTCCAAGACACGCTAAATATAATGAACGTCTTGTTCATCAAAATATTTCATGGAGAGAGTGAGACCGTTACCGGCAGTCACAGCTACCATTTACTTATACGGTGTAGCAAAACCAGCAATTCCTTATGATTTTTATTCATATGAAAATAAGAAATTCCTTTTTTGTTTAAGTAATTGCTTTTTAAGCAATTGATTTTGCTAATAAGGAATTGGTTGTAGGAATTACTTAGTTTTTATTCATCAGGCCCATTGAAATGCTTTTTTCCTCGGATTAGCTGCGAGCGGGGGCCTGCGGTCCCGGGTAGGTCGCCCGTTAACTGCCGAGAGCGATAAAACCATTGGGCTAGGTCAGTGGTCGGCAAATTCATTAGTCAACCGAGCCAAATATCAACAGTACAACGATTGAGATTTATTTTGAAAGCCGAATTTCTTAAACTAAAACTGTATAGGTAGGTACACTGTTTATTAACTTAATAAACTCTAATTAAAGTTTTGAGTCTTAATTAAACTACAGGTACACTGACTAAAACTGGATATCATACTTAATAATGATCTTATTGATTTGTGGCAGAGCCGCATTCAAGGGGCCAAAGAGCCGCATGCAGCCCGCGAGCCGCGGTTTGCCGACCACTGGGCTAGGTGAAATACCCAGTACAGAAAAATAAAATGTTCATGAAAGTATTATCAATGGATTTTTTAAGGTGTCTCGATGGAAATGAGTTCAAACGCGAAGCAATTCGGTCACTACGTTATTTGTAAAGTGTCTGCTGACGATTGCTTAAATGCAACCTTCGGGAGAAATTGCCTGGATGTTTAGTACCTATTTCGTATTACGAGGATTGGCAAATTACTTCGATAATTGGAGGAGAAATGTTGCGAGTTAATCACCAGAAGGGTGCTTTTCCCTTTAGAGGACTACGCAGTCGAAAAATCGATTTTTATTGCATTTACCGAAAGTACTATCTTTTCTGAATAAAATGCCGCTTGGTTTATAGTAAAATTCGCAAAATTGTAGATTTGCCAGCTAAAAACGTCAAGCGGTCATTTTTCTCTTCATTTTTTCCTGATTACGAACGAATTGGTAGCGCACCATCATTGTTTGTGCGCTACCAAAATCCGGTGACTTCTTAATTTTTTTATGAAAATCTCGAATTTTTACGGACCCTATAAAACGTTTGCCCCGAAATGGCACATGTTTTACACATCCTGTAATTTTTTCCAAGTCGATCTGAACCTCAATTCGTTCGCAATCAGGAAAAAATGAAGAGAAAAAAATATTCGAGAAAAACGCGTTTAAAGTTTCTGGTAAAGGCGACGCTATAGGTTGCCGCTTGACGTTTTTAGCTGCCAAATCTACAATTTTGCGAATTTTACTATAAACCAAGCG
The DNA here is from genome assembly GCA_910592295.1 of Andrena haemorrhoa. Lineage (NCBI taxonomy): Eukaryota > Metazoa > Arthropoda > Insecta > Hymenoptera > Andrenidae > Andrena > Andrena haemorrhoa. The sequence continues at coordinate 21,495,371 of OU342943.1, forward strand.
GCATTTTATTCAGAAAAGACAATACTTTCGGAAAATGCAATAAAAAATCGATTTTTCGACTGCCTAGTCTCCTTAAACCGGGGAACTGGAATTCGAATCGTGTTTTCATAATAAAAAATAGACCGAATTGCTTCGTGTTTGGAATCATTTTCGTCGACACAAACCCACCGATCCATCGGTAATACACTCACCAAGGTGTAATCGGTAATATGAAAAGTTTCGTATTCAATACTGAATGACTCACTTCGTCGTCGACCGAGGGTCTCCCGCTCGGTTTACAGTCTCCTTGTCAGACGGTTCGGGCGGGGGCCCTGACAAGGGTCAGTTTATTAGGTGCTTCCCCTGCCCCGGTTTATCGAGAATTCCCCGGTCCCAAATCATTCTCGATAATCCGGGGAAGACTGTAATATAAGTGTACTTAGGTACAAAACATAATAAAATTTGAAGAAGAGTTATTTAAAACCTTGCGAAGTACTTCTGGCAAAGAATGGGGAAAGATGGTTAAAGTACGCCCCGAATTGGCATTAGTTACCGATTGGATGTCTCCTGGTTTAGTAGGGGGATATAAATACCTACAAAGTACGCTTCAAAATTTGTAAGTAATGAGAAAATTGTTTATTGAGATGCACACACATGCGGGAAGTATCGTATAAAGTGGCTGATGCGATTATCAATGAAAATTGAAGATATATGAAAAACCCCAGTTGGGTGTGAGATGCTCTGTGGTGAAAACAATTGGAATGCTATTTTTTGTCGTTACGAGGGTGCGTTCCACTTACGCCCAAATCGCCCGTGATTTCATTATGCTAGGTTCTCCTGTACGCGACTGGACGCAACGTCAAGAACTTCAAAGTCGATTTTCTCGAAAATGAAGCGCGATACTATTTTGCTATAATAAATGTCTGTGTTTTGTTACGGCATGTAAATACCTTCAAGTGGTTTGGTAATTTAAACTATAAAGTTGTTACCAGTCATTGGGATTCACTGGCATGTTCTCGTTTTCCTTCGATATTTCATGTCGCTTCTTTGATGTATCTGTGTCAAAAAGATGTAAATGTAAGACGTACTCTAAAAAACGTTTAATCGTGTGTTACCATCAATAATCCTAGGCCAAAACACAGCTGAACTCATCGTAGAAATGATTGTTGCACTGTACAGTCGACAAGATAACGTTCCATTTAAAAAATGAAGTTGATCCTAGAGTGTCCTTGACGCCTCCACCTACAAAACAATTGTTCACTTTATACCATACACCACGTACGTGTGCGTGTACGTCCTTATGTGTTAGAAATCTATGCGCTTCTTAAAATTTTTTTTTAATTTTAAAGGGAAACAGCTGTGCTACCAGGAAATGTTGCTCTTAAGTTGTACGATACGTACGGTTTAAGTGCGGAAACAGTAATGGAACTAGCAAAAATTGAATCTCTACATTTTGAAGAGAAAGCTTTAAAAAATGAATTAGAAAATCTCAAGTATCGATCGAAAGCTGGTGTAGGATATAACAGCAAAATGGCTATAGAATTACTTAAAAAAAATCACGTGCCTAAAACTAATGACAGTTTTAAATATGAATATGCTTTTGAAGGAAATGATTGTCAGTTTCCCACAATTGAGAGTCAAATTATTGGATTACTTGTGAATGGTAAATGTTGGCAGTTAGTGTATACATATTATCAGTAAAATTTAAATAACGGAGAAACATGTGGTCGATTCGTTTTAGGCAATTTAATATTAAATGCAGAGAATGAAATGATGAATGTAGATACGTGTTCAACTATTCACGAAAAGAGTGTTGGTTTGAACACAGTTGCAAACGAAGGAGATGAGATTGGAATCATATTGGATAAAACGTTGTGCTATTCGTTGGAGGGAGGTCAGATATCGGATAAGGGTTTTATACACGTAAAAGATTTAATTTTCAATATAAACGATGTGAGGAAAATTGATAATTATGTGATACACTTTGGAAGATTTGTACAAGACAATTCAAAGTAAGTATTAATTTTAATCTTTAAAGTAACCGAATACAATTTAAAAAAATTAAGAAGCTACATATATATAAATGTTCATTTTTCATTTAGAAATTTAGATGTACAAGTTGGAGACAGTTGTGTGGTTTCTATCGATCCTCAGCTTCGAATAGGAGCAATGCAACACCATACTGCCGCACATTTGTTACATGCATCTTTGATGAGAATTATGCAAGTAGTTTATCCACACAGTTCCTTTGTTTCACCACATGCTTTAAGATTTCAGTTCAACTGTTTCGGAGAAAAGCTCTCTTCCGAACAATTGAACAAAGTCGAAGTATATGTAAACAGCGCTATAAAAGCTAACGTTCCTGTTACGACAAAGATATTAAATTCATCAGAATTATTAGCAGAAGATTTTGTGACGCTGCTACCAGGGGAAATTTATCCTTACACAGATATCAGAGTTGTGGAAATCGATACTCTGGATTTAAGATCGAAGTAGGTATTTTTGGAAACTGATTTCCTCCTATACTTGCACTTGTCTTTATTGATACTTGACATTGTAAATCTTATTTAGAGAAGCATGTTGTGGCACACATGTACCTAAGACGGGAATACTGGAACATTTCTGTTTGCTAAATTATTCCTCGAAAGGAGCAGCAAGATTTACGATTAAGGCAGTTACAGGGCCGCTTGCAACATCTGCTAAAGTGGCAGGTGAAAATTTGCGACGTAATGTTTCGATATTAGAACGTGAACTTGAAACTGGCAAAGTTACATATGAAGTATTCAAATCACTTAGCAAAGAGATTGAAAATGAAATAAGTGATGGGAACAAGGAAATGCTGATACCGTATCTCGTTAAGGAAGAGTGTTTGATAAAGTTGAAGGATTTAGATAAAACCGCGTGGGCACGTGCGAAAGAAATGGAAAAGTAAGTGTATTGTTCTATTCTTTGTTCTATTATTTGCATGGAATCGTTGATTATAAGTAAGATGCAAAAGTGAATACACTTCCTTTAACACAGAATGACTTTTTTAAAATGAGTACAACTGACTTGAGGTTTTTTGAGAAGGTAGAAGGATTAGTTTACTACGTGACGTGTTTCATCAGTTCTTGTATAAAGAAAAATCTCGCATCTGTTGTGTAGTATCATGGGGAGAATTCCACTTACGCCCAAATCGCCCGTGATTTTCATTAAGCTAGGTTTCCCTGTACGCGACTAGACGGAACGTCAAGAATTTCAAAGTCGATTTTCTCGAAAATGAAGCGCGATATGAAAAAAACTTACTCTTTCGTTTTGACTTATAACAAGTAAATAAGTCGAGCAAAAGGAGTGCAATTTTTTCATATTGCGCTTCATTTTCGAGAAAATCGACTTTGAAATTCTTGATGATGCGTCCAGTCGCGTTTAGGGAAACCTACCCTAATGAAACTCACGGGCGATTTGGGCGTAAGTGGAATTCGCCCATGGTGATAGATCATTTTTTAAACGACATTCTCACGTTTTCTATATGATATATCACAGATTGTAATAGTAAAGAACTTTAAATAACTTATTTGGTGGTTCATTTATACGAATATGTTCACATTGCACAATTTTTATAGGTCTATTGTAAGTACGGATATAAAAAGTGCAAGCAATTCAAGTACCTTTATTGTTCATTGTTTACATAAAAATCCCACGTACTTATCACTTCATGAAATTGTGTCTCTTTATCCAAATACACCAATAATGATTCTTTCATGCGAAGATAGTGTAGTAAAGGCAAGATGTTCTATACCTCAGGTAAATTTTACCAAAGTAAATTTTTAAACTGGTGTAGAAACCTTTTAATGTACAATTTGGTTGTTTCAACACTCATCTATTTCAGAAAATGGCAAATGACCCATTTAATGCACAAACGTGGATGAAAACAGTTCTCGAAGTTTTCAATGGAGAATATAGTAAGACTAAAGGTTTCAATGATTTGTTGTTCGCTAGTATGAAGTCTGCGAATATTTCTGAAACGTCATCACGGCATTTAGTAGAGAAAGCAATTGGAGCAGCTAGAACTTTTGTCACCACATATGTAAGAAAAGATTAAATATTCTGTTCGATTGTGTTGTAAATGCTTTTCAGTTTACAACTAAATTTTGCCAAAGCCAGTTGTCGTAATTATTAAATGAATTCCTCGCGTATATCGATCTTTCCGTTTATCAGGTATTCACCTGATAAATCGAAACAGAATAAATATAGTCTGTGAAGTAGAATTCTTTAAAACACCATATCTCATTTATTCGTGTAATAATATAAAATAAAGATATTTATATATTACAATTATAGTAATTAAATACCTATTTAAATAATGCTATGACTTTTATTTCGTACATTATTCTTATAAAAAAGTCTCAGAGCATTCCATTGTGCTGTGTGCAGTAATATATGGGGCCTCTTTTGCGTCATGTATGCTACAGCTTCTTCTGGAGTCCACTGGTTTTTCTAAGAAGAAACATAATCTTTAATTTAGAATACTTTAAAAATGGCCATGGTTCTAAAAGTATAGTATATAGAATTATATACGAAATATGTTTCACATATTCTCAAGTATCTAACCATCATTAAATAGCATCCAACCAATGTTGCACTACGTGTTCTTCCTGCTTTACAGTGGACATAGACACTTCCAGGGTGGCAATAAGTTTTATTAGTGAAACCAGAATCATTTAATTTAACCGACGTATTACGAAACTTATTAATAAAGTTTACACCACATTCTAACTTTTCTTGGGCGGGTGAATGAAAAATATCTGTGGTTGATAACTGCAGAAACTCCACATTATTCATTTTCCATTCCTAAAACGGATATTATGTATAAAGTCAAGCCGAAATTTATCTCTATTGTGCCTTAAATCGAAATTAAATTAACATATAACGGACATACCTTTTCGGAGTTAGAGAGTAATCGTAATTCGTAATCTTCATTCATTGAAATAACGCCCTTAATATTTTCTTCGGTTATTAACTAAAATTTTGAACAGTATATTTTTCCCGCAATTAATGTGGACATGTATATTTTAATATGCTTTCGCGAATGTTAATTATAGAATTATACTCTTCCGAATATAGTTATTATTAATTTAAATACGCGCAACAATGCATTTACAGGAACGCTTTTACAACGCGTGATTACATACCTGTTTCGTGATTCCTCGAAATGGTAGAGCACCTAACACGACGACCTCGTCGATTCTGTCGTACCAATTTCTCGATGAAACTTTTTCCATTAATACATTATAAAGCAACGTTGGATAAAATGTCACTCTTGCAAACATTTTCTCTACAATTGTAGTGTACCAATAATTTTGATTAATTTTTTGGAATATTTTAAAAATCGCGTGCTGAGTTTAGAATTGAATATTCAAATGCATAAACTTTAAGTGTATCAATTGATGGCAATTTTATTTTGTATTTTTAATAAAATATTTGTAGTTCAATTTGTCGATGTGAAGAATTCGAGGACGATGGCCATTGGCCTACTACAGTAAAAGTAGCAATGTTCAGTGAAAGTAACTGGACTTGCAGTTCGTATTGAGGGGCCACGGGTACTGTAACGGTATCTTACGACGTCGGACTTCGGATTCATAAAAATGTGCTTATTTCATTCATAACTATTTTTCACCGTGAAATAAATTTAACCGCATTAATATTCCATAGAGCATATGTGTCGTAACTATTTCTGTATTAATATCATCGTATGAATAGTGTTAAAAATGAACAATATTTCGAGTAATCAGAAACAAATTCTTGGTTGACCTTATTTTTCCACGTTTAAATATATCTATTTTGAGGTATTAATAATAATTTAAAAATATTTATTTTATTTTACTTTCTCTAGTACTTTTTTACTGGCCTCAATATTACTGCCGATTACCAAATGAAATATTCCATATCTCATTAAAAATATTGTAAATATATCCGGTTTAATATTACATAATTTTCAATTGCACAATTTCTTCATATAATAAATTTCTTATATGTAATTTGAAGTTCTCAAGTGACTTGCTTTATATTTACATTAAGGGGTCAGTCTACTTTGCTCGGCCGAAAAATTAAGGTATATTTAAAGATTTTTTCTCAGTGAATACAACGTATAATGAAATAAATCTTTTTGGTATTTATTAAGCTACTCTTATATTATACAAAAAATAAATGAGATTTTTTTAATTTGTTTGAATTGTTTTTTACAGCGTCAATATGGCGCCTAAAAAAAGAGTTACGTTCATAGCGCAGGTGATTTCCGCCACTCAAGCTTATCTGAAACGGAAAATTCGAAAAGATTCTTAATCTGTATGTGTCGCTGTCGCCCGTAGCTCAATTAACAATTTTTGTTGTAAAGTAACAAAACGCCACCGGCTTGAGAAAGAAAGTTTAACAAAACTCCTAGAAGGATGTTTTCTTCGGTGTTCCCCGAGCATAATTTCGATTATTTTTCGACAAATATTGTTAATTGAGCTACGGGCGATAGCGGCCCTCATACAGATTAAAAATCTTTCCGAACTTTTTTCAGATAAGCCTGATTCGGGAAATCACTTGCACCATAAACATGCCTCTTTTTTACGTGCCATTATGACGCTATAAAAAACATTTAAAACATATTAAAAAATCTTTCCACTTTTTTGTATAATATAAGAGTAGCTTAATAAATACCAAAAAGATTTATTTTTATAAATTTCAAAAAATCTTTATTAAAAAATATAAGGGCAGTTGAATTGTTAATACATTTATTTTATTTTATATAAAAATCATTTTATAATGATTTGTGTACCGGATATTTGAGGAAGAGTGTAAATAACTTCGATAAATTATTTAAGAAGACATTTCGAGTTAAAAATATTATATGAAAATAAAGATTATTCTCAATACGTACATCATTGTAATTATTGAAAGTCTTATTGCTGCCAGATTAAAATCACCAGGTTAATACAAAACGACTTTTAAGACACCAAAACAAATGATCTCCAGACTATATAGAATCCAAAGGTATTCCTATTTATGGGGACACTAAAGGATGAATTTCAGTGACAATCTTAGCCAAAAGTTAATCAATATCCAAGATATTAATTAATTTTCCGGAATTCCTGTGACAATTACGTTCAGTGCTTGCTATTTCTGTACACAAGATTTCAAAAATTTTGACCTATTATATCAGTCTTCATTTTATAGTTATATTTCTCAATATTGCGTTTTCCCATAAGAATACATGTTAAATAATTTAAAAACTACCGAATCAATTTTTCTAAAATTTTTCGGGGTGTTTTACTATTGCAGAAAAATTAATTCCTCCAATTTTCAAAGATTTTCGCTTATTTTTAATGTTACTGAATTTCATCCTTAAACCAAATGGTGTACGGTATTGAAATAAACATTTGTAAATATATATCACACAATTATTAATGTATTTAGTGAACTTTTTCCTAACAATGTAATCATAATATTTATTCTGTGCATGTGATTTACTGATATATGAATGCAACGTTTGCATTCAAGCTCAAGAAACACATTTTGAGCATTTATTGTAATAAAACTTGCGGTTTTAACTACAGTAAAACATTAAGCAGTTGTAACTATGCAAGTATTGCGAATACTACCAATTTTCAAATGATATCTTTCACCCAAAATGGCTTAAACAATTCGACAGTTTTACACTCGACTTGAAACACCTTATACCTATTTATTAATGTATATTAATGGCTCTTTAATAATTATTATACTGTTCCATTGAATCGATATAATCAAAGATAATTACCATTACTTGTTTATTATTAATTACGCTTATTAATTTCTATCATGTACAATGTGTATATTACAAAAGTAAATTTGCATGCTCTGCACATGCATAATTGTAGGATTATATTAACTGTATTGTTACATATACAATACTATGCATGTCTGCAATAAAATATTGTAGTTTGAAAATCGTACTTGAACTATAAAGGCATATTCAATTTATTCTAATAAAAGATGCAGCACGTTTAACTTCGTTTTGTTGGCAATTGCCACAAATCTTCATCCAAACAGTAATTACCTAATTCTCCCTTCCTAAACATGTTAATAAAATACTCAGCTGCATATCTTAAATCTGGCTTTACAACAATATTCCTATGATGATCCTTTACCCTTAGAGTTTTTTTCAATTTTGCCGCGATATATGTAAGAGTAACTAGTATATCATCGGTTGGCTCTGTTAAACCTAATTTGGTTACATATTTAAAATGTTCGTGTTTATTCAACCAAAACAGTAAATAATCTGCAAGTATCTCTGGACCCACTAAATGATCCTGCATAGAACCAACTAGTGCTAATTTCAGACCACAATATACGTCGTCTATTTTAGGAGCTAAAATTCCGGGCGTGTCTAATACATAAATGTCCGGATTCTCTGATATTTTTATACGCGTTGACACGGATCGTGTGATACCAGCAACTCCGCCTACTTGGGCTGCCTTGGTTCTATGAAGATTGTTATTTCTCAAGCGATTGATAAGCGAGGATTTTCCAACATTTGGAATACCAATGATCATTATTCCGAACGAATTCTCTTCGGCTCTGTTATAACGATTCGACTGTTTAATTAGTGTTTGCGCCAAAGGCAACAACTTTCTAACGCCTGTGCACATCTCCTTTTTAAAATTGGTAAATAGGACGTGAGATAATCCTCTTTTATTTAATTCCGCTGTAATTGATTCCTTAAACGTCATGTCAGCTAAATCCATTTTGTTCAATACAAGAATATGGGGTTTCAATCCAGTTAAGGTGTTAGTAAAATCCGCGTAGTGCCCGGAAATTGGGACCCTTGCGTCGTGAACTTCGATTATACAATCTACGTTTTTCAATTGCTGTTGCATTTTCTTCAAACTCCTACTCATGTGTCCAGGGAACCATCTTAATAAATCTTTCTGCACTACTCGAAACGTATCACGACATTTAGGTATTACATTACCTCCTAGGCTCGTCATTTTCAAGCGGTTTATAACCTTCGTTGACATCGGTCTTTCGCAGATACTTTCTGTAATAATATTTCTCGTATAAATTATTCGAAATTAATTCGTGAATATTTGTTACGCTATAATTTTTATCATAAACAGCTAGGGTTTACGGCAAAAATTTAAACTCGCATGTCAACATCGCTAAATTACATCTGCTTTGTTAGCAATATTAAAGATTCTACGTGATTCTACTCAGTTAACCTTAAATCTTTTGTGTACCTTTAGTGTTATATGTTGATAACAATGCATGTATATACAAAAACAATAAGAATAATTATATAGAATGGTTATAAAACCGAATACGTGAGAAGTAGGTACTTAGTTGTGTAAGATGATATAAAAAAATATGATAAGTGTATCAACTAAGAATCACTATTATTCATACGATACATTTAGATATTACAAATATTATAGTATTTTATATTATTAGTCTAATAATACTTAAAATTATTATTTCCGAATATTTAATATATGCATTGAATGGGTGCGTTCAGCAGACTCAACTTGACTCAACTGTTGAGAGATTTCACTAGATTTTACTCCGAAGCACCCAGAAGCACCGAAGCACTGCAGCGATGTGGGGAAATGCGTCCGCTTGGCAGCCGGTTTGTAGGTGGTGCCCCCGCGAACCAATCAGCGGGGAGAACAGCCACGCCGTGCAGATATCGTGCGAGATTTGTGCTTAAGGAGTTGGTAGTGTTTAAGGTTTGAAACTGTCCTTTGTTATATAAAGAGATTTATGTTGTTACCAGGGTGGTATATAAAGGTGGTTTGACAGGACCATGTACGGCGTCTTCATAACAGTTTAATTCGCAGAATACTAACCAGGTGGCGTTAACTCTAAGAGGCGCGTTACCGCGGTAAATTTGAAATGTAAAGAATATATACCCAACAGAAATGGTTATTAATAATAATTTTAAATTATTGTAAAGGTTATATGTATGAATTTCGTGTACATGTTTATCATGTATTTTATATATTTATCATCCAAAATTTTATTTCTCATAATATATGTATATAACCCTTATCATTTTACCAACAGTATTGCTGCCAAAATATTTATGTGTTTAGTGTTATTTTGTTAATTTCGTTGTTAGCCAACGGAGATCATACAATCGGAGATCACCACTTCTTTCTTTGAATTGTATCCTTTGGTACTGCAAAAATAGATATTTTTTTTCTTTTCCAGAAGAACCACAATTCTCTACTTTGCACCGATTAACCATAGTGCTAGTTAAAATAATAGTTTATATAAGAAACACAGTACACGGAACACGGTAGCGTGGCGTCGTTACACTTATACAATCAAAGTCGACTCCATCTGTGTGGGATCCATGCACACACGCCATCTGCTACATATAATCTGTACTAAACTCTTATGAAGACACTATTACTAGGGAAAAGTGGCTTTGTTGCATCACCTTTATATACCACCATGGTTGTTACCTACCTCGAGTGCGTCCTTTGTGGACCTGCCCCGGCAATATAGAGCCTATTAGGGAACTATCCCACATATTTTTCAAACTTTATTTGTTATATGACTTTGGTTATGTTATGTATGTAATTTACACGTAACGTAAATTACCTGGTTTTCTAGTGATTTACCCATCACTGCCCGCAACCAGTGGTGGGTCGGTATTTTACACCGCGTCGCAAATGCAATTACGACATGTCGCAAATGTACGTATAATATGTCGTTTTTAAGCCCTTCTCATACGTGTCATTTGTCGCAAATGTAGTAAATAGAAATATTCATTATTTTAAGGTTTCAACCATTAAAGTGTTGGATAAATATAAGTTTTAATTTAAACAAATCATATTTATTATTCTATATGCATTTCTTTTACTAACCTTTTTTAATCAGAATTATAATTATAAATAAATTGGCATTTCTTCATAACGTATACGAAAAATGTTTTATAGTGACGTCCCGGTCACCCCACGGGATCGCGACGTAGTGTCCGCCAGCGCCACCAGAGGTCTAATCTTCCTAGTTACCCAGATAGCACACAGCGTCTAAAGACGCTCAAAAGACGTCCTAAAGCCGTCCAGACCTAAAACGGACATACAATTGACGTCTTTAAGACGTCTGTGCTATGTGGGTATTTTCATTGCAGATATAGGACATTTATGACATATTTACGACATTTACGACATTTACGACATTTACGACATTTACGACATTTAAGACACGTGTCGAGTATAAAATAAAAAATTCGTGTCTTTACCCACCACTGCCTGCAACAATAGCATTTAATCTCCACGAACGTAGCCACAAGCCACAAACGCTTCCGTGCATGCGTCCTGTCAGTTCCTCATGGAGCTGACGTTTGCCCGACGTTGGCAGGCCTTTGTCCTGAACGTGGTTGTTCACTTCAAAAGAATCAGAGCAAAGATGGACTCCTAAGAAATTTTTATACACAGCAGTCATTCGACTTTGGATTTTCTTCGTTAAATTTCCTTGAAACGTTCGAGATTATTCTTATATGACCAAGCCTGCCGTGTGAACGATGATCGTACAGGAGCCAGTGCAGGTAAAATCAATAGAGTTTACAGGGAAACTGCCAGTGACGTGCGATATTCTGTCGGGGCGCATCCACACTTATTGATACTAACATCAGAAATTGAACCGTTTACGCGTACGTTTCCGTCCCCACGGAGGATTTCATATCGCGTTCCACGCGACGTTCCACGACGTTCCGCCTGCTTCGTGGTTCAACGTTTCGCCGAGCAGCCGATATTTTATCCGATATTCCGCTAAATGCATTATCCCGTGAGGGTGTACTTCTTTAGGGTTGTTTGCTTTTGCGAAATGGACGTAAATGGGAGGGGATACGACTATAAATAAGTACAAACGTTTACGATGTTTACGAGTGTCTCTCGTATTTTCCACCCAGATCTACAAACTTTCCCAAACTAAAGCACGTTACTTCGCAGACCAGTAATTAAACCCATACTGCGTATATGTTATCTGTCTTGCAAAAATCCTACGATTAAATCTTTTCATCGCCACGCGCTTATACGTCCACCGTCAACATATTACGATGTATATGATTGCAGGCGGCCATATGGCATTGTTTAAATCATTATGCTTATCCAGACGCAATATTTTTAGCAGAAAGGTTGTGCGCGGAAGGCAAGTTGCTGATTTTCTCTCCTACAATTCACGTAATATCTCGCTCGTTCCTTAATATTTCTAATGTTATTCTGCGAAATATTTTATAGTTGACACAGAAGAAACTTTATTCCTCTTGGCGACATGTTATTACCGTTCGGGACGAGTTAGACAAGCTTACGCATTGTTCTCTAAAAAAGCCCCAAACTCTGCGCAATGCAGATTCCTTCTGGCCAAATGTTGTTACGATTTAGAAAAGTGAGTACAACTTCACGTCCCTCTATTCTTTCCATTTAACTGTGCGTCCTAACGCTTCGATTCGCAGATACGCAGAGGCGGAGGCGGCAATAATCGGAGGATACTATAAGCAGTTGAAGAATCTAGAAGAAATTATAACTCAGTTCGGCGAACACGCGTGTTTCTCGCTTCAGATTATAGCTAAAATTTATTACAAAATGATGCGCACCGCGAAGGGGAACGACGCGCACAAATTGGCTTTGAAGCTGAACCCGTTTCTCTGGCACTCTTTCGAGGAATTGTGTAACGTCGGCGACGTGGTGGATCCTGCGAAAATCTTTCAGCTAGACAAATTAGACAATTTTTCGATGTGCCATGGCAGTATATCCACTTCCAATTACACCACCGAATCCGATCTCATTGTACCTGCTAATAATCCGAATGGTACACCGACCACGAACGGCATCACTGGGTAAGTATGGACTCTGATCTTTCGTGGCAATACCAGTAATTTTTACGTACAGCGTCGTTATCTCGTTTATATCTTGCAGCACACCGGCAGAAATGACGACAACATCCACCATAATAAACGGTGTGGGACCTGGTATACGGTTGCATTCTTCTATAGACGAGAGCCCGCAGAGTCTACCTACGCATTATAGTAATTGCTCCTCGATATCGCCAAGAGCTAAACTTCCACGATACCGTAGTATGTTTAATAATACTATGAGCCCCCTCACACCGAGTTTCGGTATCTTACCGTTGGAGAACAACACACCCGAGCCAACGGTTCTACCTTCGCATACGACTCTCACGGAAGCTAACGATCAGAAAAATTTAGTAAAACGTGTTAGTAGTTTAAAGGCTCACGTCGGGGTAAGACTTAAATACCAGTCATCGAATTCCGAGACACGTAATACCCACTGCGCCGTGTAATGTGCGATGTATTTTGCTCCACAGCAATTGATGTCAAGGAAGGAGACACCTCTGCAACAGGGAAAGCCAGTATTTTCACAGTCGGGAAATACGAGTAACAGCGCCAATATTGTAACTGTAACGCCTACTACTCCAACACCCGCGGCACCAACGCTGCAAGGCACCAACGTTAGGCGTTCGTCGCGGCTCTTCAGCCACAGCTATTCAGTCAAGGTATTTTGTAGTTCCTTTATCTCCTTGGCTTCGTGATTTTATATTTTATTTAAATATTTCTAATTGACGTGTTTGCTTTATTAGGAAAATAATAAATCACCTAATAGAAATAAATTCGCCACACCGAAATCCCCATCTCGAAAGACAAAAGCTAGACTTTCAAAGACTAATTTAAATAAAGCTAATTTCAACGAGCTGAACGAGAGAAACCGAAATGAGAAGGAAAAATCGGAAACTATTACATCGGAGAAGGCTGTGGCTAGTGTAAACGCATTGAACAATCAGAGTAGTACCAATTTCTGTGCCGTAACGCTTCAGAAACAGTGCGCTGGTATGTTATTGGCGTCGTAAATCCGTCTAAACGGTAGAATATCGTTCTATCGTTGGTATAAACATACATCTCCTTTGCTTTTAGAGGGTTTAATGTCGCTGTTACGTGAATTGGGAATGGCATATCAACATTTAAGTCAGTTTAATTGTACTCAAGCTGTTGAAATATTAAGTGTTCTTCCAGCGCAACATTATAACACAGGATGGGTATTATCGATGCTAGCTCGTGCACACTTCGAGATGATAGATTATAAAAAGGCCGCTAGGTAAGACTCTACCCGTACACCGTAACATGTAAGTAAACTGTCTGGCGCGAATTTATAGTCACGTATTCCTCGGTGTATAGTTATTTTGCAGAAGTGAGACAGCTGGAGCCCCAGAGGACTGAACTTATGGAAATTTATAGTACAGTGTTGTGGCATTTACATGCCGAAGTGCAGCTGTCTACTCTCGCGCAAGAACTCGTTTCCGAAGATCGTAATTCGCCGGCCGCTTGGTGCGCGACTGGAAACTTATTCTCCGCACAGACGGAACACGAAACGGCAATCAAATTCTTTCAAAGAGCTATTCAGGTGTGCTATCCGTTTAAACGTTTCACTATTCATGGAGGCATTGTGTCGGGTCATTTGGTTCTCCCTTCACCGAAATACATTCCGATCGAACTGTTTTTCTAATTGAAGTAAAAATTGCGCGTTAAAATTTATAGGTAGACCCCAATTTTCCATACGCCTATACACTTCTTGGTCATGAGTACGTTATGACGGAAGAATTGGATAAGGCGATTACTGCATTTCGTAACGCCATCAGACTCGATCCTAGGCATTATAACGCATGGTATGTATTCTAAAACAATTGTATACATCTTATTAAAATAACAATTAAACGTAGACGGAAGGTAGCCGTTTAAGATATTAGAGTTTAAAATGAATTTGCGGGAGTACGTAGCCCAGTTATCTGCGCCTGATTAATTTTCTCTCGGTGCAGTGTACATATAGCGTTTGCTTTGCAGGTTCGGATTAGGAACGATATTTTCCAAGCAGGAACAGTACAGCCTGGCGGAATTGCATTTCAAGCGTGCTTTGCAGATTAACCCGCAGAACTCTGCGATAATGTGCCACATCGGTGTCGTGCAACACGCGCTGAAGAAAACCGATCAAGCTTTAAAGACGTTAAACACCGCGATCGCTAACGATCCCGACAATACATTGTGCAAGTTCCATCGCGCGAGTATTAATTTCTCGATTGGTCGGCACGCGGAAGCGCTTAGGGAATTCGAGGAGTTGAAAAACATTGTACCCAAAGAGTCTCTAGTCTATTATTCGATAGGAAAAGTAAACATCGCTTGTACTCTTTAGTCCCGCTACTTACGTGCTCTCCAATCCGCTGTTTTAAACACGTCTTCCTTTCAGGTGCATAAAAAGTTGGGCAACACTCATCTTGCACTAATGTACTTTAGTTGGGCGACAGACCTGGATCCAAAGGGCGTGAACAGTCAGATTAAAGAAGCTATATTGAGCCCAGGTCAAGGAGACGAAGAATCTCCTGCAACTCAATCGGGTAATTAATTAGCCGGGGCCTGATACACGAACTACCAGTATTTCTGGCCTACAGGTCGCGGAATGCTAATCGTTTACGTTTGTCTGTGTGAGCAGACGAGCAGCACGTGCAGAATAATTCGATGGAACAGGAGATCGAGAGCAACAGGGAAGAGAGTTCTAGCGGGCTCGCCGCGAATGTGTCGGTCGAGGCGCACGCAGACGACAGCGACGGTAGTTTATGAAGACGTCATCCTGTTGTGGGCAAGATCGCTACGGAATGAAGCATTGTCGCGTGTCGCTATTTATCTTTTTTGTATTGATCGGATCGATCAATTCCTTCAATCCCACTTCAGTCCGTTCTGAGTTCATAAATATTTTTCCGCGCGCACTCGTCGATTTCGTCTGAGCGGTGCTTCGCTGATCGGACTTTTAATATTTATAATAGCCTCCATTAGTCCCGTAGTAACGCGTCCCTTGGCTGATCGAAAGAAATCGAAACGGAACCGAAACAGCGGACCGTTTTATTGTCCATTTTGCTTTCCGGATCGTACAACGTTCGTCCTCTGCATCCGCTGGAAACGAGAGAGCAACTACCGAACGATCGACGGTAATTCTACGGAGACGTGAGAAATCCCGCAATATCCATCCCGCCTATCTCGCCGAGTTTTGTATATTACGCTGTATATTTTTTACGATTACTCATCTTACTTTTCTTTCTTTTTTTTTTTATATATATATATACGTTCGAGCGTTTGAGCACTTTCGTTTAAGGATTTACGGTTGAGTAGAGACTGTATCGCGTTTCGAAGGACGTTGGCGGGTGTAAACGTAAGCATGCCGTAAGTAGATAGGGAATATAATTAATTAACTGAGGTAACCCAAGTACGAGGAAGTGTAAATGTAAATTATTATTAATATTATATTATTATTACTGTATTATCAATATTAATTATCACCGTTAGTGCTGTCAGTACTATTATATCCATATGATTACCGTTGTTGATTTAGCGATCATGGGAATATTATTTGGCCACGTCGATGGTCATTGGACGATCGTGCAATTCTCGTCGTGAAACAAGTCATCAGGTTCGCTCGATAACCCTACGGGAGAAACTGGCTTCACCGTGGACTCGTGGCTCACTGCGCGCGGTGTCGTTCGTTAAGACGATTCGATGACCTCAGGCGAGTTCAAAAGTCTATCCGTACTCGCGGGCGTTTGTTAATTTAATCGTGGTGTCTCGAAAGTCTATTGCATACTTTTATTGATAAGATCCAGCTATTGTTCGAAATAAAATGCATTCTACGATACACGAACATCCGTATTTTGTGCACTGATCATCGATCAATCTCATTCTGTCGTGCCTTGTACGATCCAACATTTATCCTCGACGTCGCGCGACTGAATATTGTTATTCGAGCAACTGGACGTTTTCTCTTTTCTTTTCTTTTCTTTTGTTGGTCAGCTCTCACGTTTTGACACGCACGGTGGTTCAGCGTTTATACCACGATATCTTTCTTTTGGTTTTTTTATTTTGGCCGTTCAACGACGAGTAACTGGACGATCCAATAAACTTATGTTCTAGACTTTTCGGAGGCCCTTAGGGAAAGAAGAGTTATTGGACTGTATTTAATTGTATGCGGCAGAATCTATTTAATCGCGGTTTTGACGATATTATTTTGGCGTTCGTGTTCGCCAGTCGAATATTGCGCATGGAAGTGTTATCAGGCTTGTGCGTCGAGGTGTGTACTCCTTATTGACGAAATGATTTAACGGATACGCGTGCACGAAACGATGCTCGAAGGGAAAACGAAGACAGAGTCTTAGCATTTTATATTGTATACATTCGAAGGGGAAGCGACGTAACAAGATGAGAAAGTAGAGGAATTGCCGACTGAAACCTGTATATATATAATATATAAGTATACCTTATATGTGATACGGCATCTCGTCCCTCTGATTTTTTTTCGATCAAAGCGTATCCCAATTTTCGATGTCTTGCAGAGCAAGTCGTTTCTAGGCGAAATTGTTTAGACGCCCCTTAGATTTCCGCGCGAAGACAAGTAAGATCTACAACTAAATCTACAATTTACTTAAAAATTTTACAAGTCACAAATTCTTGTTTGTTATAAATTCTGTAGACAAATGCAAGAAATTTGGCTGTTCGAGATACTTAGTCACTTTTCGTAGCACTAGTTGCCTTCTCTCCTGAAATAGTAGGAGGTGTAATCAGATCCTTAGTGTTAGGGAGATTGGTTGATAATGCATTTTACTTTAACGCGCTTAAAGAGGTTTAAATAAATTTACATAACTAATTCCTACATGCATGTTCTTAAGATAAGTTTATATCGTGGATCGTTACACTTGTCCCCTTCGAAAGGGTTGCAAGTTCCGTGGATTGTGGATTGGGATACGCTTTCCCATTTCATTTCTCATTACTCTCATGTTCTTTATTTTTCTTTAACATTATTTATTTATTCGTTTATCATTCTTTTTATTTTTCTTCTCGCATTCGATGGAGCGAACGTAACACGACTGGGAGACAGATAAAATCGGACAGTTCCCTTTGTTGTTGATTCGATGTTTATGAAGTGAAGCGTCGCAATGCGACCGTTGCCTACAAGTTCAATACATACGCTTTTTAGTTGTAAGGGAGAAAGCTAATCGCCTGCTACGGGTCTAAGCATGGGTTTTCCGTCTCGCGATGCGTGGTACTGTAAACGGATCCGAAGAAGTGTCCAGCTTCCGTGAATGATCAGGAACGGGGGTATGAAATGTTTTTGCTTCGTCTGTCTGATTCTTGTACTAGTAAGTGACTAAATCAAGTTCTCAGCAACTTTAAGGAACGTTGTCGTGTTACTCGTTACAAACAAATGTACGTGCAAAATAAAAGCCTGCACTTTGTATGATATGTTATATGCTTCTTATTCTTCCATCACTCAAGACATTCTCTTTTACAACCTGAAACTACTGGCATCACATTGATTTAAGAGATGTTTCGTTATACGAACCTCTGTTATTTGCACAGAATATAGTACTGGAACAATTAGTCACTATTTGTTTTCAATTATAGTTACAAATAGTAATGGTTTTTATGCATCTTTTCTGCATGGATTTTTATTTACAGTAACTTACTTGTCTGTATACAAAAATGGAAGTATATAAATAAAATAGATATGATAAGACTATAGTAAAAATGTATGTTACAGCTATTTCATGTCTGAAGAAAAGTATTGACAAAACCGTGAAGAACTTGTTTTAAAAATTTGTTGTAATAAATAGTTTTAATAAATATATTTCTGTGTTAAGTTTTATATGTATATCAAGTTTTTCATGAGTGTTCGAATACTTGCCATTGCCTAGACGTACAATGGGTGTAAAACATTTTTACTAATTCTGTATTATATATTTTGCTTCTGCGGTTCTGTTTTTTTCAAGTTACGGACGGTTACGGACGCGGCCACGGTCAGTGAGACGACCGAAATGGTACTTACGGTCGTCTCAACCGGAATTGGCGAGCGACAATCGGTCAAGAGTTTTGTCTAAGCCGAAATTACTGAGCGACAATCGGTTAGGAGTTTGCTCTCGACCGAAATTCGAGTGAGAGTTTCTCTCAGAATTATCGTCAACCCAAAGTCTTGAGAGGTTGCAATCAGAGTTGGGCATTAACTAAATAAAAACTTATTCAAATAAGGATCAAATAAAAGTTACTTTAACTTTAGATTATTCGACGAATAAAGTTAATTTTTTTATTCGATGAGAATTTATTCAACGAACAAAGTTAATTTTTTTATTCGACAAGAGGTTTAACTTCAGCGCCGAATAATTTTTTTTAACTTTAACTGTAACTGTAACTTTAACTTTATTCGACGGTGTATGTATTCAGCGTCGAATAATTATCTGGCAAGCGTTCGAGCCGAACTGGTCTTGAGAGATAGAAACATGGGCGTCCGGAGGGGTGTGCAAAAGGGGCAGTTGCCCCCCCCCTGACTTTTGAGAAAAAATCGCTTATTTTTAAAAACTGGTCTTTATTAAGTTTATACTAAAAAAGTGAATATTTCTAAATTTCGGATTTAAATTTTTAATTAAATTGGCACTACGAAATGAGTTCAAAAAAGCAAGCGGGTTACTCTTTTTTTTCATTACTACAAACCGTCACTTTATCACCGTCACCCCAAAGTTGCCCTTCCTGGGAAAAAGTCTACGGACACCTTTCGACAGAAATACAGGCGATCAGAATTCATCAATTAATGAGGAATAGGTAGAAATACGGTCGATTACAATTTTTGAAACAATCTGTTACTATCCCGGTCACAACTAAAATTATTTAGTAGACTATTTTAATTATTTTTTACCACGTTAGTAACCTGGCCCCTTGGCGTAATTTGGTTTTTTGTCGGTGCGGGGGGGGGGGGGCAGGCCTCATCTTCTCCCTCCCTCTCACCCTTTCTCTCTCGCTCTCTCTTTTTTTAGGTAGAGGAAATCTTTATGTAGTAGTAGTAGTTTTTATTTTCAGCATTGCTGCCAAGAAAATGGACTCGGTCTTACATACTATTATTTAACACAATAATGCTTATTCAGCCTATCCCTCTCATACCTCTCTCACACACATCACATACCCTTCTCTGACCTGGCCTCGCCAGCCCTCGCTTACTCTACCATCTTTCCTATTTATTCTGACCTATACTAAAAGTAAACTATCTTTGGCTTTATAATTCTATATTTATCATACATTTTTCCTTAATTCTTATTTTCTACGTTTTGCACCTCCCTCCTTTGAGGAAATCTTTATGTACATACATACACATTTTATAACAATCATTTACCTACATATTTATTTAACAGTAAAACAATGTGTTTATTTAATAGACGAATGTTTGTTTCTTATTTCAATAGTTTCTACGGAGGGGCCAAACCTCATTTTGGGGGTCCAGGCCCACCCGGTCTCCTAACTAGTTACGGCAATGACCTATACGCAACCGTCTTTGAGCGTAAGGTATAAATGATCGTTCCAGGGATTTACTGAGGTGCCCCCAAAAATATCCTCCTCATCTCGGTACCATAGGGTGCCGCGGGGGGTTACCCTGCCGCGCCGAGTGGGCAGAAAGAGATAATGACAAGGAAAAGAGAGCAAAGGAGTATGATAACACGTAGCTCTTACAATTAGATTTTAGTGGTTAACACTTCGAGTGATGCCTGGAGATTTCCACTCTGTGTACGTTTTTTTCCCAGCAGAAGCGACCACCCACGAAGATTTGACTAACTTCAAAACAACGATATTTCGCTAAATATTGCGCCACCCAAACTATTCATAACTGTTATTTAAATGCCTACAAAAAAGGGGCAAATTCGTAGACACATGTAATAAAGATAAGCAAAATCATACGCACGCGAGAAAAGACTCTGTTCTTTCGTTATGTAACATACAATGCGCGCCAGTCTGAAACGTCAGTCAGTGGTGAGTGGAGCGACGAGCTGGACGTCCTCCAGCGCTTTTGCCGTGAAGAATTACTGTAGTGAAGACTTACGTGTAAGAATGACATAAAGATATTGGACACGATAGATTTACAAAGTGTAGGTATTTCGTACAATCTTCGATGCTTCTCCGAGTTCTCCGATTTTCGTTTCTATTCCTTTAGTTTTCTTGCAACCAACTTTTTCTCCTTTTTAAAAAGTTTCCCGGTTCTACCCTAACTTTAGCTTTCCCATTTTTACAACAATTTTTGTGTTTTTCGACAATTCTCTAGTGAATTTACTTCTGTCACTTTTATTTTTATATACAGACATTTTAGAGTTTGACGGCAGTTATTTGTTAATTTTAGATTTCGAAACTCATAAAAGTCGAAGATAAATATTTACACGTTCGATAAGAATGGAGCGCTCGAATAACTGTGTACAAACTGGTAAGTGGATTTAACTTAGCACAGCAATTCATATTTTAAGCAAGGTGATAACTTTATGAGACTCTTTTCATGTAATGGATTTTTAAATGCTCTTAATTATAATAACAAGTAAAATATCTTTGACAAGAGACGTGTTAATGAACAACGTGCAATGATTACAGAAGGATCCTGTTTATTTAGACTTTTTTCAAGGCTGTGTATTTTTAATTTGGAAATACTAGTCGAGAACTACGATAGGGTAGCTAGGAATGGGACATTTAAAATTAATTAACACTATTGTGCATTGTTAAAGGAGAATTCTCATTATATCGCTTGAAAATGAAGTAATCTTGAGAATCTACATAGCACAATGACATCTTAAAGACGTCCATTACAGAATTTCAATACGTCTTAAAGACCATGGTAAGATTCTAAAGACGTCTTAAGGCGTAAACACATTTATCAGTTCCGGGACAGGTCCTTAGAGCATACATATACTTACTACTGGAAGACGTATTGAGACTCTCAATATGAGAGTCCGAAAGTGTGGTTAACATGGTGCGAGCGAGAGAAGTACTCGCTGCTTAGGCCGGTATTCACAGTCGCTACTTATTCTTAAGCATTTGCTTAATAATAAGTAGCGACTGTGAAATGTGAATACCGGCCTTCATACATATACTACTGGAGGTCTCATTACCTTATGCCTCCTGTCAAGCCAGTTGTTGACTAACATCATGCGAGAGAGAAAGACATGTGCGGGCTGGTGCGAGTGAGAGGTGTACACCGGCGCATGCGCATTGCGAGCAATTGTGATTCTCCGTTATATGTATCTCTCTCGATCTGTGATGCCAGATCGAGGACGGGTTCCCTCGAGAATTTCTCCCACCTCGCATGCACACTACGCCGGAGCTGCTTAGTGGACACGTCGAGACGCAGCTCCGGCGTAGTGTGCATGCGAGGTGGGGAAAATTCTCGAGGGAACCCGTCCTCGATCTGGCATCACAGCTCTCGATCGCACCATCGAGACAGTATCTCTTTCTCTCTCGCATGATGATGGCGACAGTTTCGAGCTCTCAATGAGACCTCGATGTACTTATATATGAGGCAGTGAGAGCAACAACGGACTAACCCACATTGCAGAAATTTTGTTTCCCTATTTTATATGATTAGTAGAGCGTATTGGAATACATTAGTACTACTAATTCAATTTCGAAAAAAATGTGGGTTAGTCCGTTGTTGCTTTGACTGCCTCATATGTTCTAAAGGGCGTCTCCACCAGCGTTCGCGAACTGTTCGCTGGTGAGGACGCACCTTTACACGAGCAATGGTTATAAAAAGTTTGCGAACAACTTGCGAGCATTGTTTGCGAACAGTGTTCGCGAACTGTTCGATGGTGAGAACCCACCTTAAGACTCGCTGTCGGTAATATCGGCGCTTGCGCATTGTGGACGAACGGGAAAGCGCGCCGAGAATGACGAGAATCGAACAGACTTCCCGCTTAGACCAAGGGGCCATTCCGGTTAGACGGGTTGAAAAAATTGATTTTCTTTTTAAACGTTTTTCGAAAGTAGGTACATATCCTTAACAATGCACTGTTAAATTTTCATGGAAAAAATCTAGCTTCTATTTTGCAGGGAGCGCAGATGCTTGGCCTCTATAGATGAAAACTTTGAACGTGTTTTTCTCAAAACGCCACTTCTTCACATCGTGAAGATAAAATCTCAAAATCTATCGAATCGATTGCTTTATCTAGAGACGCGGTAGCGTCTCGACGCCAAGTACATGAAAGACACCCGGTATATGTGTCGATGTCGCTACCGTGTACCTTTACTCGTCGCAGAGGCATTCCAACCTCACTTTTTATTTTAAATTTGACTGCTTATTCTGCACACCTATGACTCTCGCAGGGTCTACAATCAAGTATTTTCATTGACTCTAACCTACTTTTAAAATCGAAGATACCAAAGAGAAAAGCCGAAAAAGATTTTTTCTGCATTTTGCCGGCCATTTTGCTAATTTTGAAGATAAATCACTAATTATAGTCCGAGTGATAGCGTCAGTAACACTGATCAAGAATCTGTTTGGATTTTTGGTTACAGATAAGTCTAACAATTGAAATCACCTGCACAAGCGAGGCATGAATTTTTAGACACGTCATCAAGACCGTTTTTAAAACCATTTTAAAAACAATAAATTGATTACTTTTATATTTTTTATTTACTGTAGAAATTGTAGTTTAATAAATAGAAAAAAGTCTTATTCGATTACTATAATTCTTTTCATCGCAAAAAATTCCTGCAAATCGCTGAATTTATCTGCGCGCTAACCGGAATGACCCCTTAAGGCGCACCTTTACGAGGCAATCGCTATTCGCAATTACTCAATACACTTCCGTGTAAAACCTTTTAATTTCTAGGTATACAACTATTATTAACTGTTTATAAAAAATGCGCTTTGACGCGAAATATTCTACAGAATATCATCATTCGGCCTTTAGACTGATTCCTCAAAATTTCACAATCGTCTTAAGACAGACGTTTTAACGACGTTTTAACGACGTCTTAAGACAGATGTCTTAAGGGGAGGTTCCGGTCTAAGAATCGATTTTTTTTATTTCATTTTGCGAATATTCAACCTTTTAGGAATAAATGTGTAAAAGGATTTGCTGAAATTCGTAAAATTCCCGAAGTTATACGCATTTGAGTAGCGGCAAATGCATGGGTAACACCCGGCCGCGGCCCCGTAAAACTTTAAACGCGTTTTTCTCGAAATAGTGTTCTCAAAATCGGTGGGACCTGTATCACCAAAAGTTATTATCCGATTCGACTGAACATTTTTTTATTTGAAGAATATACTTCTGACTAGAGGGGAAACCAGAAAAATTACAAAAAAATTGAAAATTTATAGTTTTTAAAGGCGTTGAAAGGACGAAAAACATAGGGAAAAAGTGATTTCAAACTTCAAGTGTCGGTATTTTCTAAAAAAAATGTCATTTTTGTAATTTCTTCTGGTTTCCCCTCTAGCCAGAAGTATATTCTCCAAAATAAAAGAAGTTTCAGTGGAATCGAATAATAACTTTTGGAGATACAGGTCCCACCGGTTTGGATGATTTTTTTGACGCCTCGACTTTAACGACTCCCCAGTGCCGTCTGCAATGATTAATTATAAAACAAAAAATATACTTCTATAATTTAAGACATCCTTAATACAAAGCAAAAAGTCCCATAAAATTATATACAATAGTTTTCCTTTAATTAATTCCTAAAAATCACCTATTTGTATGGGCTCTAGGCACCGGAACCTCCGCTTAAAGAAGTCCTCATAAGGTCGTAAGACATTCAGACCAAAAACAGACTTAAAATGGATTTAAAAGACGTCGTGAGCTATCTGGGAATTAACCAATAAATTAATCGTGGAAAGTCATTCTCGCCTTAAATCGGCATTCAGTATTGTATCAAGTTACCTCACAGCAGTGTTTCCCAACCATTTATAGTTCACGACTCACGCATCCACTGTAGATGTGTATATAACAGCGCGTACCCCTTGTATAGATAGATAACACTATAGTTGTAGTATTGCAATGGGAATAAAATAAAACAGTAGATTAAATTTTTTATTCATAAATTACATATATCGATAAACACAAAGAGTGATATAAACAATATAACATTCGCCCGGAACACACATGGTGGCACTATCTTCCAGTTACTAGCGACTTCTGAGAATTCCGAGCTCTCACGGTATACCACACGTTGGGAAACACTGCCCTACACTGTTCGAAAATATTGATTATACACGTCAAGATAACGAAATCTTTTAATCACAGCCAAATGCTGTTTTTCTCTCGACTGTAAAAAAGAATTTGAGACAGAAATTGCACAATTTTGACCAGCGAATGAAATATAAAAGGAAGATTAGTACAAGCTCATAAGAATTAATATTCTTTCACATTTCTAAATTATTTTTCAATCTTAAACTGCGTTCCTCATTCAAACTTCAAATCTTCTTTCGTGTGAAAATGTTTATTCAAATAACTGTATTTACACATTGAATCGTTTGAACTGTGTCTCAATCAACTTAGTAAATGTTATTTATATAGTATTGTTTTACGTGTTAAAAATAATTTGCACACGCCTAATTTTCCCCATAAAGTAAATTGTACCAATCATGATTCACTTTTTTAGTACTCGGAGGGAAGGATCCAAACGAGCTCGGCAGAACTCTCACGCACGAACACTTAGCTTTGGCGTTTGATACTTTTTACGTACAACCTCCGAGCCATTTGAAACGTTTTCTGAATGATAAAATCGAGCTTCGAAATCTTGGTGCTCTCAGGCAATACCCGTAAGTAAAAGCGATTTCGTATATCTTCATTAAATAGTATATTTGTTCATGTTATAGCGCAATGGAAATTAAATTATGAGTTAGACAGCTAATTTATGTAACAATTTTTAATATATTTTAAATATTTTATTATTATTGTTGATTAAACGACAAGATTTCTATACTTACACACTATCTCAGCCTGCTTTGTAGCCATTTCTAGGATTACAATTTCTAATAAATATAATAAAACTCTTGGAATGTTATATGAAATGTAGTTTAAAATTCCAAATACCTAATAAAAAATATTTGGCTGTTTTGTTTTATCATTTGGTTTCTGTGGATGCACAAGAAACAGGAAGCTTTACATTTCACTTCCTTGAAGGACGAGTTCCTTACCCTTTTTCTTATGAAAAAGTTGTTAAAACGAGGGATTTAAATTTATTGTTGTTTAATATAAATATCAAGGTTATTGTAATTATTATTACGAATGCAACAATAAAATTACAAATACAAGCTAAAAATTTCTCCTTACAGTTACAGCAGTTTATGTAATTTAAAGTTTAACGATGAAGACGCAATGGATGCTGTATTGGAGGACGTGAAATTTTTTCGCGAATTTGGGGGTGGTACTATCGTGGAGAATAGTAACCACGGATTAAAACGCGACATTTCATTGATGAAGAGAGTCAGTAATGAAACCGGAGTTAATGTTATTACTGGAACAGGTATAGTTCATCCTTCATTTTTATTATCTATTAGGTACTTATATAAAAATTCAGGCGGCGGTGATTCCACTGTTAACCAAACGGTAGGCGTCATCTGAAATTTTGTCTCAATATCTTATAATTAACGGACCCAAGGTTATTACGTTGCCGCGACCCAGAGCGCCAGCGATCTCAGCTTATCAACGGAAGACATGTACAATGTGATGTTGAAAGAAATGACCATCGGCTGCGACGAGTGTCCCGATGTGAGAACAGGATTCATTGGAGAAGTCGGAAGCACTTGGCCAATTGAAGGCTTGTACCCCTTTTTTTAATGTTACCTATAGTTGAATTAACGAAAGAAGGCGCCTTGGGACCGTGGCCAGAATTTGCGACGTTGCCGCTACTCCAGGCTCGCGATTGGTGCTTCCCCTACGCGGCTCCCTACGCCTTGGCCAATGACTTTCGACTACTTAGCTGTGGGCCTATAGTAATCGTTGTCTTTGTCGGGTGTATATTGAACGTCCTTCCCATAGAGATTTGACAGAGTGTCGAATTTTATTGGCTATTGCAACACGCGCCATACAGAATGAGATGTCGAGGAATACAGGCTCATAGGATTCCTATTCTATTTAGCGTCATTCCACGGCAAATCGATCACTCTTTGCACTCGATGTCAGGGATTTTGTTCAAACTGAAATATTATATAGGAAGGGATTTCAGTCATCACTTTGCTGGTTTTGAATTTGTTCAATTTTTGCCTATTTTCATGAAACCGAGCTGTACTTGTGAATTTTTATCTCGGAAACTCTTTATCGTATTGAATTCATTCTTTTTTCATTTTAATCTAGAAAATGCGGGCTATTCTAATACTCTTTTTTCATATTGAAAAATTAATTTTGTAATTTTGAAAATTATAACCAAAGTTTTATTTCGCAAATTTCACGTACGAAATATTCTGCTTTCGAGCATGGAATTTTGAAAATTAACGTCAGCATGGGCTGTTATTAACCGATGAAGAGTTTCATTAACCCACTCTTAGCCAATGATATTCTTCTTATGCTGATCAGGTCTATACATACTATCACCTTCTTTAATTGTTGATTATTTGGGAAAAAGATGTTTCCATAATTTCCCGTGATTCACAAAATACATATTGCATTCTGATCAAAGTCTCTAAAAATGTGATCGATTTGGCGTGGAGTGACTTGTAGATGAAGGAATCTGTTTTATCGAGCGAGTGAGAGAGACACAGTTGCGCTTGAATATAGAAAGAGACGTCCGATCTGCTACACAACGTGGCAACGTCGCGTCGCACGAAGTACGGAGCAGGCATTGGGTCTCTCCCGAGCCACGCGCGCCGGCCTGTGGGCCGCCCAGGCGCCTTCTTTCATTAATTCGACTATAGAACCATTTTAACCCCTTGCTCAACAAGTAGCTATGCTCTACAGCTGCCCAAGTAGTTTGAAAATGAGAACTAGAGCTACCAAATATTTGAAATTCAAACCGAGTAAAATTCGTTTATTTTGCAAACCGAGCGAAGTACTGAAAAAAATATTAAAAATAACGCGAGGTGAAATATTAAAAAAAAAACCTTTTCCAAGCTTTTCTTATCGCAAGGTTGCAGCGCTTATTGTGCCATTAAACTTTTCTTTGAAACATTTTTTTCTGCCTCTTGTACTTTAAGAGATATATGCGAAGAAGTGGTAGTGCCTATTTGAGGTTAAAGTCAGTTTGCACACCCTCGAAGGGCGATTGGATACGAATGAAACATACCGTTATTCTTGCCTTGAGTCACTCTATAAACCCACAAAATTGCGTTCCAATCGGTGATTAAGGATTTAGCTTGAATTTTCAAACAACTTGAGCAGCTCTAATTGAGAACGCAATTGGGTCGAAAAACACCCAGCGTTTGCGATGGGATTAATAAGCACAGTTGGAGTGCAAACGGTTAACCTATATATACATATATATTTCTGTACTTAATCTTACGACGACACTACGAACAGATTTTGAGAGGCGTGCTATCCAAGCAACCGGAGAGCTTCAGGCCCAATTAAAGTGCCCCGTCACGTTTCACCCTGGTAGGGATTCTGGAGCACCTGTCGAAATAATGAGACTGTATCAGGAAGCTGGAGGTGACATGCGGAAAGCGAT
The DNA here is from genome assembly GCA_910592295.1 of Andrena haemorrhoa. Lineage (NCBI taxonomy): Eukaryota > Metazoa > Arthropoda > Insecta > Hymenoptera > Andrenidae > Andrena > Andrena haemorrhoa. The sequence goes on from OU342943.1 coordinate 21,523,809, forward strand.
TCTTTCGCACCTGGATCGTACGTTTAATACGTTATTATTTTTCACATGCCGCTTTATGTTATCGCGAAGCCTCGTTCCCGTAACTATGTATGCACAAGGTGCATGCTCGTACATAGAAAGACACGAAAACACGTAAGGATACTTCCCTTTGTCATTTTTTATACAAACTAATGGGAACGCAAATGTTGAGGATGGAAGCTGCGGTTGAGATTCTCGCAGAGAATCTCGTTGTGCACCGTGGTTGTCCTTCGTTGCGTCGTCCGACGGGCTACGAGAATTCGGATAAAGGCAGAGTTAAACATGTGCAACAGCGCGCATTGCGCGCCGAACACTCAAGGTTACCTATGGTACGAGGTCCTACGTTGCGCGCCGAGCCATAAAAATCGACCCTTGTAATGGTGTTCTGCAGCGCGCATTGCACATGTTTAGCCGTGCCTTTAAGGATGTCGGTACGGGATAGGTTCTTGGTAGAAACCGAGGGTCGGATCCTTGGCCGGTTGAAGAGTTACAGCTCACCGTAGGTTTGGGACCAGGTTTTATTTCATTCTGTTCCGATCTGAGTTATAATTATTGTGACATTTCCTTGTCGTTCATGAGCAGTGGCGGATTTAACAGGGCGGCCGATGAGCAGTTGCCACCTGGGCCCTTAGAGCATATAGACATGGATGTCTCATTGAGAGCTTGAAACTGTCGCCAACATCACGCGGGAGAGAAAGACATGTGCGAGCGAGAGAAGTACAGAGTCCTAATCGACCGTAATGCGCATGCGCCGATATCGTGCGAGAGAGAAAGATATCGTGCGAGCGAGAGAAGTATAGATTCCTATTTGATATCGGCGCATGCGCATTACGGTCGATTAGGACTCTATACTTCTCTCGCTCGCACATGTCTTTCTCTCTCGCGTGATGGTGGCGACAGATTCGAGGACAGGAAACATAAGGCAATGAGACCTCCATGTATATATGCTCTAAGCCTGGGCCCCTGCCCTCGGGGCCCTATCCTTAAAAAATAATACAAAATGATTTTATCCAACCTATATTTTGTTTCTGTATTATTACACTGAACCCGTTTTCAGTAAACTACCGCTTTATTTTCCCGAAAAAGGGCCCCTGCTTAGAAGGCCCCCCTAGGGCCGTGTCTTAAAAAAAAATATGATTTTATCCAAGCACTATATTTTTTTCTATACTTTCCTGTACACTTACCCCCTTTTAGTAAACTACCTTCTCATTTTCCCCAAAAATGGGCCCCTCAGAACGTTTGCTACCTGGGCCTTTTTTTCTTAAATCCGCCATTGTTCATGAGGTATCTGATCTACACGTTGGAATTTTAAGGGGTGATTCTAGACACCATTCTAAGATGAAAATAAAAAATAACGACGTTGCGGTTGAGGCTTCGTTCCTTAGTTATAAGCATTTAAAGATATGCCTAAAAGCAGGCAATCCACGTGCAGCGGCGCGCACGGAACAAGTCGGGCAGGGGGTCGAGCAGTGGTTGTCAAAGCCACTATCGCATAGGGCCACTCACCTCGGAGAAGCTGCGACGCAATTTACCGACATTCGGCATGGCAGACGATTCTGCGACACTTAAGCCAAAATTAAAGGGTAGTTGACTACTCGCTAAAATCTATTGTTCCCACTATATCCACTGTAGTCCATTGTGCTATCGAGACACACACGCGCAGAAACCACACAAAACACAAAATGTTTTAGTGCGGTTTTAGTGTTTGATCAATTTTTTTCATTCTTTTGCGTGTTTTAGTGCGGTTAAATTTGTGTTCCTTTTTAACCTTTTTCACACGTTTTAGTGCAAGAGATCTGATTTTTTTGAGCTGGTGTTGTTTTCTACGCACGTACACGTATGTCTGAATAACACAATTGGCTATGGTGGATATAATGGAAACAATGGGTTTTAGCGGGTAGGCAGGTCTGTTGTAATTCAACGATATCATTCAATTTTGGGTGAGGTGATAACGAGAGAAGAGATAAATTTCGTCGCAGCGTATCTGAGGTGAGTGACCCCGTGCGACAGTGGCTTTGAATACCAATGCTCGCGCCTCTCCTGTGTTGCCCCGCGTGCGCCGTTGCACGTGGATTGTAAGTCCAGGATAGTTCGACCACAATTTGGAAAACAAATCGCATTGTTGTTTTTCAGGTTTTTGTTGTTTTGTTCAAATTAAAGCAATGCCCACGTAATTTGGGGTATACATAAATTATACTTTGCGATAAGTTGAAAGTTTTCAAACAAAAACGTTGACATTGCAAAAGTTTGAGATCTAAATTGTACAGTATATTGAAGAAGTTTATTTAAACTTAACCATTTTCGTGCAATACAAATCGTGTTTTTAGAAACGGAGACAAAATTTCATAATAAAAAGTCGTAAATATACGCAATATTACTTTTGCTAGGTATTATTCTGATTTCCTATCTGTAGCAGCCCAAAGCAGTCTTTTTCAAAATTTCGAATTGTTCGTCATTTTTTAAAACTATTTCCATCTGCAATATGTATATATACAAGACCAAGATTTTTTAAATGCACTTGTCTACTAGTGATAAATATGGAAGAAGATCGCAGGAAGCGTTAACAAATAAGCAGGGGCGGCTTTGATGGTTTGGCTCCCCTATGTTAGCAAGCGTCTGCCGCACTTTTCGGGAAATAACATAAAATATTTTAATTTAAGAGAGTCCAGACAATTTCAAAATTAATTCAATATGGTAACTCACATCTGGGTAGTGCTAATTCGCTACATAGAAAAAGTGAATTATTTTTACAGTTGTCTCAAGCCTCTGTATTCAAACCTTCCCCAATTTATTTCGCACATTTGTCGTCCTTCAAAATTTGTCGCTTCCCAAAATTCGCTGCTCCTTAAAATTTGCCGCTCCCCAAAATATGTCGCTCCACAAAATTTGATGGGTCTCAAAATTTACGGCTCTCTAAAATTTATCGCTTTCCAAAATTTGTCGCTTCCCAAAATTCGCTGCTCCTTAAAATTTGCCGCTCCCCAAAATATGTTGCTCCTCAAAATTTGATGGGTCTTAAAATTTACGGCTCTCTAAAATGTATCGCTTTCCAAAATTCGCTGCTCCTTAAAATTTGCCGCTCCCCAAAATATGTCGCTCCTCAAAATTTGATGGGTCTCAAAATTTGCGGCTCTCTAAAATTTATCGCTTTCTAAAATTTGCCACTTCCCAAAATATGTCGCTTCCCAACATTCGCCGCTCCCTGAAATTTGCCGCTCCTCAAATTTTGCCGCTCCCCAAAATTTGATGGGCCCTAAAATTTGCCGCTCTCCAAAACTTCTCGCTTTCCAAAATTTGTTGCCATCCAAAATTTGCCACTTCCCAAAATTTGTCGCTTTCCAAAATTCGCCGCTCGCCGAAATTTGCCGCCCCTCAAAATTTGCCGCTCCACAAAATAAGTCGCTTTCCAAACTTTGATGGGCCCTAAAATTTGCCGCTCTCCAAAATTTGCCGCTCCCCAAAATATGTCGCTCCCCAAAATTTGATGGGCCCAAAAATTTGTCGCTGTCCAAAATTTGCCGCTCCCCAAAATTTGATGGGCCCTAAAATTCAGCGCTTCCCGAAATTTGTCACTCCCCAAAATTTGCCGCCCCCAAAAATTTACTGCCACCCAAAATTTGGCACACTGGGTTGCAGCCTACTTAGTCTATGCCCAAATACGCGCCCGCAAACAAGCAACTACATAATATTACATCGACAGGGACCATACCAGACGAACAGATGCTTCTGGAATTTTCCGATGAGACCAAATGCTACTGCCAGTTCGATCTATTTGGAACTGAATGCTCTTTTTACCAGTTGAATCCATTGGTAGATATGCTATCTGACGCACAGCGCATCGATCGCGTGAAATGTCTTCGGGACGATAAAAAGTTGGATCGTGTGCTGTTGAGTCACGATATTCACACCAAGCACAGATTGGTACGTGTCAACGAATACATTAAATTGCTTGAAAAATATTTCACAAACATTCAAATTATAATCTTACGGGAAGACACTTTCCCTCGAACATTCTAACGCAATATCCCATTGTTCTTTAAAGATGAGATTCGGTGGTCATGGATACTCTCACATCATGAACAACGTTCTCCCAAAAATGACTCTAAAAGGCTTTACCGCAGAAGAAATCGACACACTAACTATCCACAATCCACGAACCTGGTTGTCATTCTAATTACTTTCATTTCGCACAAAAAGCACTGTAAAGTGAAAGAAACTTTTCACCGAAGAAACATCTACTTCCCAAAATAAAGAACAAACAACAAGTATGACTAAACAATTCACTTTCCAACTACACAAAACCCGTCTCATTCACCAAAGGCGCGTTAAAATTCCCCATTTCACCGACTTCGTCCACTGCAATTACGTCTTACATACACAGTACTTCCAAGAACCTTGGCATTACATACTTACACTATACTGTCGAGAAAAGTGTGCGTCAGTAAGCTGCAGCGATACCACGCTTCTCGGTAATAGCTTCGCACACTTGCGTGTCAAAGGCAGATTATCTCGCGTCAAATGAAATGCTGCTGTTACGAGCGAGCAACTCTCGTGGGATATACGCCGAGGGGGATAGCAGGAGCTAGCAGTGCCGGTTTCTGATATCCGAAATTGAAGTTCACGAGAGCGAAAGAGTGTTTACCCCGAGACAGCAGAGGATAGAGGCGACGGCACGCTACAAGCACAATAGATCCAGGGGGCAAGGGGCGCAGGAAGACGACCCCCGGAGGTCGAGGCTCGAGACCGTCTCATCTTCCTCTCGTAGTCATGGTCAGCCATCTAAGCTGAGAGCACGAGGGTACGAAGAATACGCGTGGTTCCGTTCGAGCGGGAGACGAGCACCGCGAAGCTTTCAGAATCGAGATGAACGGACGGAAGCCAAGGAGGGACTCCGATGTCCTGCTGTCCAAGTTCGGCCACAAGGAGTTCCTTTTCAAGTTCCTCGTGATCGGCGACTATGGCGTCGGTGCGTCCGGGTCGTTTTATTTTTATTCGAATATTCGACACCGTGGATACCGGTTCAATTTGTTGTGCCTTGCAGAAATATTGCGGCGAAGTTTTGTGCAACACCCTTGAGCGTCTTGTTGATGACTCGAGAGCCCACGGCTCGTTTTCACCATCCATTTTGGACGTTAGTGCTTAAGGTCCGGAAATGTGTTCAAGTAACGGGTGGCAAAGAATGCGTTTGGCGGCTCGAATCCTCAAGAGTATTGCTTTACAATCGAGTGGGTCTCTGATTGGCCACTATATCTCTGTAAGGCACAGTGTTTTTTTCCTGTTCACATTGGACACCTTCGATGTTGTAAATGGTTTGAATTTCAACGATCTCCACTTTGTGATGTTCGGTCGTTGCGTGGGTATTCAGAAATGGTTGGACGAATTTTTTAAATTTGTGTGATCGAGGGAATCGTAGTGAGCACGATGTTTTAAAGGAATGGTGCTTTACTTTTGATACGAATTATGTCGAAACATCTTCAGAAACGATTTCATCGCGAGTGAGCAAGAGGCGGAGAGATTATGTGGATAACGATCTTATCTTAATTCCTTTCAGGGAAAACTGCACTCGTGAGGAGATACACAGAAGGTAATGACAATCACGTGTACTATTTGGAGTGTTTTATTTGATTGATAGAACGGTATTTATGTAAAGTGACTGAATGTGTGTACGTATTGCGCCACAAGGTGTTTGTTAAAAGATGTATCGATAGGGCACCCAGATAGCACAACGTCTGGTAAAGTCTTAAAGACGTCTCTAAAACGTCTTTAAGACGTCTCTAAGACGTCTTTAAGACGCCTTCTGGACGTCTTTAAGACTTTACCAGACGTTGTGCTATCTGGGGCAAATGTAAAATTTTAAGACGTCTTAAAGACGTAAAGACGTCTGAAAAGACGTCTTAAAAACGCCTGGAAAAAGATATCTTAAAGACGTCTTAAAGATGTCTATAAGACGTCGTAAAGATGTCTATAAGATGTCTTTAAGATGTCTGTGTGCTGTCTAGGAAACATCATAAGGGAAAATTTTTAGATGAAGACGTTACGAATGTTTCAATCTTGTGCTTCTTTTCTTTCACTGGAACTTGTTTCTTTAATGCAGCCATAAAGAATGTACCGATAGGTATTGAAAGTTTGCAAAATAAAACAATGAAATCTATGTATGATAAGTGGTACAATTGTTGACCTCGTCCTCTTTATCGGCCAAGAGTTTTATTTTTCCATTAAAATTATCAAATGAATAAGTTGAACAAATTGTTAATCTTCAATGTATTTTATTTATTGATTCAATAATGAGTACTTCGCGAATTTTACAAATTAAAATTCATTATATTTCATCTAGTCATTCAATCAAAAGTTGATTTGTTATCAAAGTGATGGATATTTTTATCGAATATCAAGCTCGAAGAATATTGAGATTAAATAAAAAAAATACGATTACGAAATTAATTAAAGGGGACAAAAGATAATAGACAGTAAACAAAAGTGGTCAATGAAAGATTGGGTAGTCTTTTCAACACAATTCATAAATATCCATCTTACACTTCAATAATCAATTTAATTAGAAAAAGAAAAGACGAGCGAAAAGAATCATACTTCGTGGTAATTGTTTCCACGAACATATTCATAAATCATATTTGGTTTTGGACAATTATATTCCCCCATGTTCTGTATCGCGGACATTTATCTTAAAAAGAAAGTCAAATTGCTTGATCTCGTTAATCTCGAACGTCAAAACATGTTTGCACTTTCTTCCTGAAGCTATCTTAAACGGTTACAAATATTTCCGAAGTGACATTTCCAAATGCATTCGTTCTTTGTATTTTCATACTATCGGATATAATTAGTCAATTCTTAAAAACTTTTCTACATACCTTCGTAAAGATGATATTTTATATATTTCCATAGAAAAAATATCTGGTCAAGTTAAATCTGCAAACCTGAACCATTATTGTTTAAAACTGCAACAACAAATCGAATGAAGAAGGTAACGTTCGAATTTAGAAAATTTTTCAGTCAAAAATGATTGTGTAATGGACCTGTTGATATTCCAAATATACCTAATTATGGTGTGTTTCCTCAAACTTTTCAAAAATATTAATAAATAATTTGTATACATTCAATTTAAAGACTTCTGCATGTTGAATTATTTTTAATCAACATATTAACTGAAATACATACTTCCATTTACCTATACATACACTTATCGTGCCGCAAGTAGAAAGACGCATAATAACACAATCACACGTGTCATTTTATCTAGGTATCCTAATACTCCAAAGATGTGCGTCATTTCATGCTACACCTGCAATCAATAATGAACTGAAAATAATCATTCTTCTATTTTCGTTCTTGACCCAATTCAGTTAATCTGTGCTAAATTAATCACTCATAAAAAGAACTGTATAAAATGCTTGATAACGCTGAAAACCCAACAGAATTTATTGCAATTTTTTGTATTTTTAAATGATTTTACTTAGCTTCGATCATCTGTGTGTTTGGTGTATGGTTCAAATCTGGCAACTCAATTTTTACCCATATCCACCAGTCCAATTGTCTTGAAACTTTGTAGGCGTACGTGGGTGTGATGACAATACAATTAAAAAAAAGTCAAAAATAAAAATTAAAAAAAAAATAATAAAGAAAGAATAATCCATAAACACTAAAAACTAGAAAATAAAAATATATATAAAGAAAATGTATGTTAAACGAGTTTATTAAAAATGCACTAAAAACTAAAAAATAATTCTTTTCCTGTACTACAATTTCCATGTTGATATGTGACTTTAAATAAAATCATATAAACTCTGTGATTATTCTGTAGAATTGTTCAAATTAATTGTAAAGAAAAAGGATTTTATTTAAAGTCACATAGCACCATCGAAATCGCAGTACAAAAAATAATTATTTTTTAGTTTTTAGTGCATTTTTAATAAAATCATTAATTCATACAATTTTTTTTATTTTATTTTTTTATACGTAGTTTGAGTTTCTTTGAAATGTCTATTGTTTCGACAGTGAGTGAAACAATTATGTATTTGATATTGCTTGTTTTTTTTGAATTGACAATATTGGGAAATGTAATTAATACTCGAGGAGTATCAATTTGTTAATCATCACGACCACTTTTTGCAGGAAGATTCACGTCCAATTACAAGATCACCATAGGAGCAGATTTTGCGATAAAATCGCTGGAATGGGACCCTCACACTAAAATAAACATGCAACTATGGTAATTTTTAATACGCTCATTTGCCTGAATGCCGATCTATGCGTTTATTCGACACAAACGTCGAAGTTACAATATGTTTGCCAGTAAAGTCTAAACAGACTATTTACCTATATATGTATGTCAAATAATTTGAATAATCTTGTGGGTACTAAATTTTATATTGGATAACATTGAAAATCATTGATTTTCTTGTAGATACAAAAAAGCAAAATACATATTCAAAGGAATGTTTAAGAATTGAAAAATATTTTTTTAAATATTGCCTGTAACTATTTATATTTTCTGTGACCTCTTCTCATGTAAAGTGAACCTTATCATCGAGTGATACTCGTTGAATCAAATCAGAAGTATCATTCAATCGAAGTAAAAGATTCTAATCGTCAAATATCTAAATAGAAAACAAAAAGGTTTTGGACGGAAGCATTTTTTGTCTACGAAACACGGATCGGCTTCTAATAATTAATATGGCGCTGCTTTTTGTTTCGTACACTGATCGACTTAAATTTTCAGGGACGTAGCTGGTCACGAAAGGTTTGGATACATGACCAGGGTTTATTATAAATACGCGTAGGTACTTTCTCAGTAGATAAAATACTAACTTTAAATAAGCAATGGCAAACAGGTGATCACTATAAATTCAAACATCTTTTTCAGAGTGGCTGCAGCATTAGTTTTCGATATTTCACGGGTAGCAACGTTTCATTCGATAAAAAAATGGCTTAACGATCTGAGGGAAAAGGTGACGCTACCAGATGGATCCAATATACCAGTAGTCCTTTTGGCGAACAAGTGCGATATTCCTTGCCCTGTAGTTCCAACCGAGCAAATTGCAAAATTTTGCAAAGAAAATAACATAGGGGCGTGGTACATAACTTCCGCGAAAGAAAATACGAATATTGGTGAGTGCAATAGTGACTGACAATGAGTTGCAATACATGCTGCGTTAAGTTTGTTTCCACGTTGAATTTCAATTCCATTACCGAGCTTCAATGATGATCGCTGAAAAATAAATTTACAAATCTTGTTGATACAGAGCGTGGCATAGCAAAATTGGAAAGGAAGTGCTTCCTTGTGTAAAAATAAGTGGAAACTGCGGAAGACATCATTTTTATAATTGTATAAATCTCTGCTATCAAAAAAATTTACTTGAGAATCTCGTTTTTATTTGGGACCAATTTTTGTTTTAAGGCAAGTTTTAGATTGCCGCGCGGAGACGGTAGTTAATTTATAGTATATTTGAGAAATTCGATAAATATAGCAGAATATCGAATTTCAGATTTTTAAAGTGACCCACCCCATACAGCACACTCCGTTGCATGAAGGTTGCAGGAAGGTTTCATGTACGTTGCCGTGCAATGTTCCACAGGGGCGGACATAGGAGGATTTCTGCAACATTCCAGCAATGTTGCGGTGCAATATTGCACAGTAACATTCCTGCAACGTTCCGGAAATTTTCTAGCAATGGTCACGCAACGTTCCGCAAATTTTCTGGCAATGGTCAAGCAACTTTTCGGAGATTTTGCAACAAAGTTCCCGCAGTAAGCAGGGTTCGAAAACTGTTATTATATCGATTTCAGTTCACCAAAAGGTTATAAAGAACCTTTATTCTGAATAACTGTTACGAAGAACCAAAATTTTCAAATACTATCTGTTTCGGTTACGGTTCGTATTTCCCTCCTCATATCGTATTCATAACCGTTATTTTTTCGGTACTATATCGGTTCCGAAACGGTTCCAGAATCGAGTCTTGTATCGACTTTTCCCTAATTGATATCAATAATAATTATTGTAGGTGCAGTTTATTGTATATGTGCATATTTTTACGTTGCGTGACAATTGCTAGAAAATTTCCGGAACGTTGCGTGACCATTGCTAGAAAATCTCCGGAACGTTGCAGGAAGGTTCCATGTGCGTTGTCGTGCAATGTTCCACAGGGGCGAACATAGGAAGATTTCTGCAACATTCCAGCAATGTTGCTGGAACGTTCCGATGTTGCACCGAAACCTTCCTGCAACGGAGTTTGCTGTATGGGAACTTGCATGTATCTGATAACACTGTCCAGCAAAATTGAAATTTTTTCTGTTCTGTAACATTCAATAGCCGCTTCTTACAAATTTTTGTGCGCTGAAAACGAATCCGGAAACCGTTTATCGCCATCAGCCTCAGTTTTAGAGAAATTCGAGTTTGAAAAAAATGGAAATTTTCAACTTTGAACATTTTTTGTGTTCAAACCGTAATAGTTAAAAAAATGAAGCTGATTATTTAAGTTTTCAAAAAATGTTCATCCACAACAAAATGTTATCACTATATTATAATCTCTTCAAATGTGTATTTTTGTACTATTAATTAGTAATTGGTAATTACTATGTGATTAGAGTCCCACAAACACCAATATCGAACAATTTTTTTCTGCTGTTACAGACGTGGCGATGCGTTATTTAGTGGAAAACGTTCTCAAAACGAAAATTGACGGAGGAATTCGTGATTCTGTCAGATTGCGGGACAGGCCTCCGATCCGAGAGAAAAGCGGGTGCTGCAAATCATGATCGATCCCCAAGTGTCATTTACGCCATAATCATCCTTGTTCCAAAGACTTATCTCTCTTTTATACAAACTTTTACCCGCGCAGCATATGTTTTAATATGTTCACGATCACTCGTTATTCGTCCATGTGTATTTTAACGGAACAAAAAGACTTGGAAACATTCGACATATTTATTTCGAGACAGCACAGCCTCGTACGGGTGTTATCGCGATGCGTCGTTAAATTGTAAAGTAACCTCGTTAAAATCCAGGGACCTTTGTATCCAACAATTGTAGCTGGTGCTAATGGAGCTATCAACGTTTTTTTATTAGGTATATATTTCTACGAAAGTTAATTAACGTAAAGGGCGATGTTATGTATTCGTTAGTGTAAGGTACACACCACTTCAAGGAAGGAAGAAGTTAGAGCATGAATAATAGAAAAGTGTATTTAATTTGTACTTTCTCGCGTTTAGTTTAACCAAGGCGAACATCGAATAAATATCGGGAGATCTCGTAACGTTCAAAACATAACGTTATCGAAATCCATTCATATTGTCACTGTATTTTTTACATTATATCGATAGAAATTAACGTAAGTCTTCTATATACAAATATATTTCCTGCGAAACCTTTGGTAAAAATTCGAGAATACTGCTCAGCGTCTCGAACATTAGATACACGCAGTATCTTTAGGTGAAATCTGACGGCACGTGGATCGGCGAGCTTGGCACGAGACTCGCCGAGCCCACGCGCCGTGAGAACGCTCATGGATCGCCGATTCGCAAGCCTGGGCGATCCTGGGCGAGACTCGCCGATCCACGCGCCGTGAGAACACTGAGAACGCTCATGGATCGCCGATTCGCCGAACCTGGGTGAGCCGGGGCGAGCCGATTCGCGGATCCACGTGCCGTCAGATTTCACCTTTTCACTGCGCCTCTATGAACATCTCACAAGCCACTCGACAAATAACTTACTTCTACTTTCTATTATACAATACACTATGGCCATTCTTCTACCATTTAGCAGTTTCGCTGTAACCTCTGCTCTCGTTTTCATCCTCTTTTCTTTAATCCCTTGAGCAACCTCGTCCATTTACAGGCTTCTTCTCCTTTGCATACCTACATATATCCTGACAACGTCCCGTAAACATTTTCTTCTTGCCTGTATGCTCAGAGGATTAAACATATTTGCATGAATTTCTCTTCTTCATCGGTGCGAGCCCAGACTTTAGGGTCCCTCATCGAGCTGAGAATTCCTCACGGGATTCATAGCAATGGAGACCGTCGATACCATCGTCTTGCTGAAGTCCTTCGAATAGTCTGGACAAAAAGAAACTCCGTAAAAAATAGACGTCGGGTTCGTAATACCGGTTCTCCTTCGAACGCGTGCTTGAACAATCAACGGAACGCATAAGCACAGCAAGCAGGGAACTGTTAATGAGGAGAACCGACGAACCGGATGATTCATGGTTAGCTCGAATGCTCGCGTTTTTGAATGCAATTTTGTTATTCTGCAATGGAAGAAGTTCAGGTTATAAGTACAGGGCGGGGCGTCATTCGTGGTGCAACGAAAAGGGGAACGGGGGTGACTCTTCGTCTTAAAATAAATTGAAGATGCAGATTCAATTTTTTTTGTAGGAGACTTAAGTAGTTTTCGAGAATATCGATTTCGGGCATTGGTCGTTGAATTCAGTACTCCTGGTTCAAATAATTTTCTGCTGTAATTTTGTAGATATTTATCTTCTATTATGCTACAAGTTACTGAAAATGTAGAAAATACCGCGTTTCTTCAGTTTTCGAATTCTTCAAATCTGTGCATACCCGTTTCTTTATTTTTCTTTGGAAAAGATTTTTAATTGCTTCGTAAAGTTTGTTTTTAATAAGATTCTAGAAGTACCTAGTAAGTCGTCAAATTATGTGATGTTTGGAAATTTTATTTGAAAAATGGAATACTTGGCATATAAAAAAGTAAAGAATTTTAAATACATATACAACTCACAAGGGAACACCGCGAACCCAGACTCACCGATTGGAACGCAACTTTGTGGGTTTTTAGAGTGACTCAAAACGAGAACAACGGTAATGTTTCATTTGGGCCCTATCGCCCTTTAAGGGGGTGAAAACTAACCTCAAAGTCGAATTGGGACTTCCACTTTTTCACGTATAACTCTCAAAGTACAACAGACAGAAAAAAATGTTTCAAACAAAAGTTTAATGGTGCAATAAGCGCTACAAACTTGCGTTAACAAAATTTTGCAGAATTTTTCGTCAGTTATATATATTTTTTTAGCTCTTTTGGAAATTTTGTTAACGCAAGTTTGTAGCGCTTATTGCACCATTAAACTTTTGTTTGGAACCTTTTTTTCTGTCTATTGTACTTTGAGAGTTATACGCGATAACGTGGAAGTCCCAATTCGACTTTGAGGTTAGTTTTCACCCCCTTAAGGGGTTTTAGGTTTTGAGTTACTCTAAACACCCACAAAGTTGCGTTCCAATCGGGGAGTCCGGGTTCGCGGTGATTTTCACTACAAGAGGGCCACCTGCAATGAAATGTTATTTTTGACTGTACACACCACGAAGTACCCCTCAAACTCCACAGATATAAGAAATCAGAGGTCGCAAGGAATTAATAGTAAGAAATATGTACCTAATTCGTTACAAAGATCTTAGGGCCCGCTTTTCCTCCAGCAGAATTTTCCTTTTCAAACGTTCTAAACAATTTAAATAGACAAACTATACCTAGATCACAACATAACAATTAAGTACATCCACCAAAGATTACGCAACTGACAACGATGAAATCACAGTTCACACAAGACCATACTCAATATTGTACCAGTCAAAAAAATATTTAAAAAACAAATTTTTTTCTCCAAAATTAAAAATAAACGTGGATTAAAAGAAATCAATAAAAATCATAAAAAGCTAGTTGCATTTAATGCATTGACGTTTCGAGAACATATATGGTGGTCCTTAGCAATAGATGACGAAAAAACTGCCCAGCTTTTTGGTTGCACCCCCTAGAATGGTACCAATCCGTCGCAAAAGTCGCTTCCCTACACTATAAGAATAATATATTCTTGCATTTAATGCGAGACAATGAATGAGAAGCAGATTCGTAAAAAAATATTGCATTTTGTACCAACTATTATCTCACTTTTAACAATAATGATACAGTTTAAACCTTTCATTTCACCAAACAATTTCATTTTACTCCATTCAAGTCTAAAGCAGACTTCTTAAATAATAGCTGCAGAGACTATATTATAATCTAAACTACTTCCAGCAGTAGGGGCACTGCAAGGATACACTGATTAGTGATCCTCTAGGCAGTGATCGGAACAACGTGTATCACCGCTGATTGGTTGCCACGATTTGGAGCAAAAGCGGAAGTAGGCAGAGAAAGAAAATGTAAAAAATAAAGAGACAGAAATGCTGATAGAAAGAGACAGAAATACTGACAGAAAGAGAGAGAGAGAGAGAGAAATACTATTAGAAAGAGATAGATAAACTTTAGGTTATGTTATTTCCGGTTTTGCTCCAACATGGCTGCGGTTATACCGATCACTCCTTAGAGGATCACTAACACTGATAACCAATAAACAAAAGAAAAAGAAGAACACGACAGCTATCTAGCTGGGAAACTTTGCCAAAGGGTCCCAAGTAGCTTATGGGATTTTACATATAAAACCTGAGGGCTCTCGGGGCACATTTATCCAGTATCCCATCAAGCCCATCTTGTACACATATTATTTATTAATTGACTGGAACCATTCCAGGTGGTGCGGCCGAAAAAATTGGGAGGTGAAAAAGTAAGGACCACCCTAATACAGACTTACACACACAAACACGTAGGAGAAGAGATAGGCAAACATTGACATGCCGGAAGGAAGATGAAATTGCAATCTTAGAAAGCAGCGAATTTCTGTGCCCTTGACTTACGAAGTGAGCGAAGTGTGGTCGCTTAGCTCGCGTTCGGTCAGAGCTTGGTGAGCGTTACCACGCGACGGGGCTCGAAGTTACCTTGGCCGTAGTCCTGTTGGTGATGGAGGCCTGGCGCGCTGCTCCCGTAGGGTGTCAGGCCCGCCCTAATCCGTGAACAGCCGATCACCCCAGCGTACGCCTGCCTGTACTGCTTGTTCATGATCACGTAAATTATTGGATTCACGCAGGAGGCGAAGTACAGGAGAAGGTAGCCCACAACGTGAAACTCTGCGAAAACAACAACGTACATGCGTGGGCGTTAGATAATTTGCTACTTATGGTACCGTAAGGAATGGATAATTGTGTAAAAAATATTTTCTGTGTAGAGAATAGAATTTCTAACGACTTCTTGAATTTGGTGAATTATTTTAATAAGTAGGAAATTGTTTATCTGATTATTAGGGAGATAGTGATATCGTCTAGGGGGATGTCCCGGAAGACATCCGTCGACAAGGCGCGTCTTCATTGTCAAAGAAGGAAAACGCCATACGGCTGATTTCCAACATTTTTTCATAATTGTATTGGATTATATTGTATGGCGATTTTATTGTATCTAATTCTTTTGTATTTTGAAATATGTATTCTCGGTTATACATAGGCACATTGTGATTTTTTTCTTGTGGGATTTGTAAGGAAATAGGAGATATTCTTTTTTTAAATATAAAGGATGGTCATAGGGTTTGATAGTTAAGTTTGTTATTAAGATAGAGAAAATTAGTTACACTATTTTGTGATTTTCAAATTCCAATTTTCTAGGACCACACCGTTCTCATAACATGCATTCATGCACCTGCAAGATGCAACTTATATAATTGTTCTTAAAAGTTACATAAATTTAAGGTAAAAATTAATACGTAAGTACCTACTTCGTATTTTATGGTAAAAAATTACTTTCAGATGTAACAATAACCAAAAATCTGAAATATTAACAATTTCAAAGCGCGAAGTTCAAATCTATGTAAATCTTAGGTTCTGCCGGTAATTCTTGAGATTTGCTGTA
Organism: Andrena haemorrhoa; assembly: GCA_910592295.1. Lineage (NCBI taxonomy): Eukaryota > Metazoa > Arthropoda > Insecta > Hymenoptera > Andrenidae > Andrena > Andrena haemorrhoa. Next base: position 21,539,560 of record OU342943.1, read on the forward strand.
TTCGGGCTTTTACAGTAACATATACACGCTTTGAATTGAATGCAAGTAATTATGGTAATTTATCTATATCCTAATAGATGTATTAATTCTACTTTTACCAATTACTAACTTTATCCAATCACTAACGAAATCCCAACTTCATGTAGAGATATTCCAGTAGAGAAAATAGTTTGCAACGCACTATACGACCCACCGAATTTAGGGGAAACACCACTGTGACGGCCGGAAAAGTAAGCCATTTTTAAGAATTTTTTTCAGGAATAATTTACAGTTTTCATAGAAAATTGTTATTACCCACCTTTAGTACGCTGTCTTAAGAGAATATTAAAAAAAAAAATAGAAAAACATCCATAAATTTTAATATTTTAATTAATCTTCGAGACCCCCACGCGAGCTGGTCGAATATGTAACTATGGAACAGTAGGACCGAAATCTAATTTCTTTTTTTTATAAACTATATGAGTGTACTTTCCGTTGTACGCACCGATTTCTTAAACAAATTATTTTTGTAAAAATGGTGCGCATTAGAAGAACAGTTTCGAAAATCCGCGAATAAGATTGACAGTTTTTCGAGCGTATTTTAAAAAATGTAAGTACTAAAGGTAGGTAATACAAATTTTCTATGAAAACTGTCAATTATTCATGGAAAAAAATTCTTAAAAATGGCTTACTTTTCCGACCGTCACAGTGGTATTCCCCCTTAAACTATCATTCCTGGTAGGTATATTCGTTTTCCCAGCTCATGAGATGTTTGAGAAATGTTATTCAAGCAATTCTTTGATATGCGCAGATGTATTACACACTACTTAAGTGATTCATTACCTGGGTATCTGACGTCAGCATCGGCGACCTTAACGATCGTAATGGGAAGATAGCAGGCGACGAAGCTAAGGAAAATGGCAAGGACCATTTTCGTGATGCGCCATTCACTGCGCCTCTGCTTGATTTCTCTGGTGTCTCTTCCAGGTGTATGCGGTGATTTTATCGTTGGTGTCGCGTGTTTTCGCATTCTCGACTCGGATCTACAAATCGTAGAACGTGTTATTTGTTATTAATAGTTAAAGAAAGCATAAATTCCAATTATGCCACCGTGGCGTCTGTTAAGCTCTTTAAAAATCATGCTACTTGAAGGTTTGTTACTACGAAACCTTCATTTTTATTCTAAGGTGTTTAATATAGAATAGAATTCTATTTTTCTTAAACATAAATTGCGAATAACAGACAAAATGGGTAGGTAGATACCGTAAACTGGGGTGACTTTGCCCACTTTTTTACTCTGACTGAAAAATTATCACATAATTGAATTCGCTATTGTTTTTTCCGTTTGGCCTTGGAGAAATTATTGTTATCAATTTACAAAACACCATATGTTCTAATTTTTTCCTCAAAGTGGGCAATGTCACCCAGGCGCGGGCAAAGTGACCCCATTTTACGGTACATTCTATAATAAATACATCTAAGCCGCGATTGTATTTGTGCTACATTCCTTGTGAGTTATAGTTAAATCACCCAGTAATAAATATTAAGCGAAAATGACTATTTACCTGTGTACAACCCAGAATATTTTAGTGTAACATCCAACGATCACTAGACAGGGTATCACAAAACCCATGACGAAAAGGAATGTCTTCGACGTGTGACCTCTGTTATCTTTCACGATCGAGCAGGTTTCTAAGTTTGAGTCGTAATCGAATTTGCCTGAAAGATATGAAAAATAATAAAAAAAAGGTGAAAGAGCCTGAGAGTCGTCGATCTGTATTTATAAACGAAGATATGTATATGCACTCTGTCTTACCCCAAATTCCCAATAGGGTAGGCACTTGCATTCCGTACGAGAAAATCCAGCAGAACAAAATCATGAATGCAATCCAATATTTCTTATAAACTTTGCTGTACAAGCCATGATGAGCTATCATGATGTATCTGGAAAACAGTACGCGAGTGTTTGTAAAATAGTTTCCTTTGAATTCGTTGGATTACGATTTCATTTTTTTGTGCTTTAAGGGAAATACAGTGTTTACTATATTATTATCGTAAAAAAGTGGCACTCGTTTTATTATTGACATTTTTATTACCAATCTTCTCAACCAGGTGAATTTTTACTTGACTTATCTACTGATATTGCAATCACCGAATGCACTATATGGAAATATATTATAGATATAATAACTCAATTCCTCCAACTGAAACTTCAAATGGTATAAATGCGTGTTACATTTGGGAGGCTGAGGATCATAGTGGTGTAAGTTCAAACTTTGATAATTTGAGATAATAACAATTTTTATGTCTCAGTTAGCTCTATCTGTTTATTTTCATAGTGAATTAAGTTATAACTTCAATCTTAATTGAAAGGGAAGATCCCGAACCCGAAAATTCCAAAAATTCCGAAACTTTGTTAATATGTAGGGGATTTCCTCCTGATTACAACGCAATTTTTGTTTACTGCCCAAATTCACTTGAAGGGGGTGAAATTACCCCTGAAAATTCGGCTATTTTCCGATTTTGTGTTTAACACGAAAACTGTAGGAGATAGAAAAAAAGTTTCCAGACAAAAGTTACTTCTTTTAATTAGATCTATCATTTGGTAAAAAATTATTTTACAGTTCACGAGTTATCACACAAAATTGGAAAATAACCGGATTTGTAGGGGTCCCTTACACCCCAATTTAGGCAGCAAACAAAATTTGCGTCGTAATCAGGAGGAAATTTCGTACATATTCACAAAGGTTCAGAATTTTTTGACTTTCCAGGTTCGGGATCTTTCCTTGTGAAAAATAAGAACATGTCTCTTTAGTAATTAAGGCCAGGGGAGAAGACCATATAAATCGTACGAAAAATAGAAACAAGAATTTTCCCATAAACCGCTGCTAAAACGTTTCAAAAATATATTCTCAAAGTTATAGGCCGAAATTCAACTCCGTATCGATGTCTGGTGAGTCAGCGCCTCTTCGAGCGTCGAGCATACTTAAAACAGTTAAAACACATTTTAAACACGTTTTTCTCCAAACCACGTTTTCAAATTTGGCGCCGGGGATAACTCAAAAACTATTTGACCCATCAACTTCTAACTTTGCACACTTGTAGTTTATAATATTCCTCAGAATATGAACCACACGGTTTAACCAAATTATTAATTTTAACAAATAAAACGCGAACTTTTGGCGGAAATCACACCTAACCTAATTGTTTCAGGTTCCGCCATTTTTAAAATATGCAATTTTTTTACACCATTTGTGGTTCATATTCTTACAATGGGCAAATAAATTGAAAAAAATGTATTGTTCTGTTTAACATAACTACCAGAGACGCTACAACCGGCACCGTTTTGCATCTCGAAAAAAAAACTATTTCTGATACTGCTCTATTTCTTTTGTATTCATTATAATTTTATTCTTATAAACATTTTTTTTACTTGTTATAATGTTAAATAAAGTACCCTTAATGTTTCAAAAGGATTAGTGCATCGGTATCTTTGCAAAAAATTCCTAAAAATTGATACAAAAATAAGCTGTTTATATGGACTTCTCCGCTTAACTAACAAGAGCAGAGCGTTTCGAAACATACCTATTGGTGTAAGTCTGGCTAACAAAGAGAGGTTTTAGCTATCCGCCTCCGATTTCTTTGGATTTTGGATATGTTTTAGAGGACCGAAAAATAAGATACACGTGGTTTCTTATATAGTCCCATTTTCGTATTTAGGGGGTGAAACCACCCCCAAAGTTATAAGATGTTTTAAGTATTCCCCACCGATTTCTTTGGTTTTTCTATGTTTTAGAGGATCGAAGAATAAGAAATACGTGTCTTTGTATTTTTGCCCATTTGCACTTTTAGGGGGTAAAACCACCCTTCAATGTTCATAAGGGGAGGTACAAAGGATCCTATTGGATTTTACTTATTTTTAAATACATACATATATATTATGGTAGTACCTATTTTAAGCATTTAGATGTGTTCCGACAACTGCAATACAATATACGTAGAGTTTTTGTAACAGTAAACGCGAAATATTATTTGACGCGAAGCATCATGCGAGTGACTTACACCATTATGAATCTCAGCCCTCCATTAGTAGACTCACGTATGTATATTATATTAAAGGTGTCAAAAAAATATGGTGTCACTGAAGATTAATTGCAGTAAAACACTGTATATCGTTAATATTTTCGTAGGTAATACTACTTTCGTTTAAAACAGCAGTATTTCACTAATCATCGACTGTAAAATATTTTTTTAAATGCCATTCGAATTCATCTAATCCTTTGTACAAACTCATCTTTATTACCTGTTGATGGTGATGACTGCAACGGAGAGTAGACTCACGCCAACATTTCCATACCTCAGAAGGGGTACAAGGACACAGAGGAATCGCATTTCCACCCAACTAGCGTCCACGAACCTGATGGAATCAAATGGCAGCACTAGGAGACAAAAGACGAAGTCTGCGACGCAGAGGCTGCAAACGTTGCAAGAGAAATTTTATCGATACTATTCATTATAATACAATAGAGTGCTCTAAATGACTAAAATAGGATACATGTACAGGGTCGTCCGTTACAACTGCAACCTACGCGCGCGCGAACAGACGAAAATGGCAACACCGCCTCACGGACGCCTTCCACTACAACCATTCACCGGTCCGGCGTTCGGAGGGCTGTCAGCGACCGCTGGATAGCAGTGATGCCCGAGCCTCGAAAATTGTAGGCTGGTCTTTTTCAAAATAACGTCGCAAGGAGCTGTGCGGAATTTCCCGGCTCAGGTAAGCGAGCCGCGCGCTCCGCTTTTATGATCGGTTTACCACTCGCACCCCAGATTACTGTAATGAGGTTTGCAAACAATGTACACTGGTCTGGTACCCGTCTTAATTTCAAAAATTTTAGCTACGACAGGGTTGACCGCGGTGCTATACCCTTGTACGGAGAGATTTTCCGCCACCTGCGTGTAAAAGCCACAATAATGGCGCATCGTTCCAAAAATGACATTAACAGAAGCCAGTATAGTATTAAAACATTCAGACACAAAAATTGTAGAAAAAAATTCAAAGACGCGTCCCATTAGTTACCCGTTACGTCCGATCTATGCATGCACTGCATTAAGGATAAAATTATAAAAAAGAAAACCAGAGAAATAGATTCTGAGGTTTGCAGAACTAACACATAATTGAATAAAAATTTAATTTCTCAATTTATGAAATTAATGATACGGAAACAACTAGCCTATTGTTTATCAACACCATGAATTTTAAACAGAGCGTTAAATACACTTAAATACAGTATCAAATAAACAGTTTGCAAAAGCTTTTCACAACAATTATGGTTACAAAATTGATAAAAGAAAAATTAAGTAAACGTAAAATATTTTAAATTATCCATTATTAAGGGAGAATAAGTTTCCCTTATTTTTCGGCGCAAATTGCATTCCGATATCTCTTATAGTTTAAAAGTTATACGAAAAAGGCCCCAAATTCTTCAACACGGGCCGGGAAATTTCAAATAGCATCACTGCTGTCTAGCGGTCGCTGGCAACCCTCCGAACGCTGGGCCAGTGAATGGTTGTAGTGGAATGCGTCCGTGAGGCGGTGTTGCCATTTTCGTTTGTTCGCGCGCGTAGGTTGCAGTTTTAACGGATGACCCTGTAGATCTACCGGATGTCCCATTCAATCGGTACAATTGTAAAGAAAAAAAGATAGGGAAAAACCGAATGATTCTTGTAGTAGGCATACTATTATTGTCCATTTAAGTGTACGTATCAGTTGCAAAGCCCAATCGTCATTTTTCTTTCCAATGGGTCCCCATATTTATTAATGTCCTACATAGTTTGTGATTTCCTATGGAATGTCTATTTGCAAAAAAGTTGCACTTTGAGAACCTCTTATAAACGCATAAATAATTAACCAAAATAGTACTACAGCACTCGGCAGCTACGTAATTTATAAATTTGTTTATTTTAGAATACATATTCATTTTTATAGTATAACTCTTGTTTTTATGCTAAAAACATGGAAAGGGGAACGTTTCTCAATTAAAAATCAACAATTTGAATTTATAATTAATTAACAATATTAATAAAAAGTTGGCCAAGAAAGGCTTCATGAATTTGCAAATTTCATTAACTTCTTCTAAATAGGAAACAAAATTTGTAATTTCGTGGATTTGTGTACCTTATAATGAAAGCAGCTGCGACGTTGCGAACTTTGGGATACTTGCTCAGCGCAATGATTGTCAGCAAATTGCCAGTAAGGCCAATAATCATAATTAGAATGGCAATCACAGCCGCGAATGTCCTCAGCCCCTTCGGAAATCTAGGCATAAAAATTTGATAGATTTCAAATCCTCTCGGGGACAGATGCACGTGGAATATCTTACAAGTACATACTGTAAATAATTAATTCTTGCACACAAAAAGTTTAAAGTGTGCTTACAAAATGGTTAAAAAATACTTTTTCAGGGTCCATTCGACACGTCAAAATATAACATATACGATTGTTTTTTCTTTTAATAATAAATTTTCGAAATTCAAGCGAAAACAATCAATTATCTTGCTACAGTCAATTTTTAATATCGTTTTTAGAAATGAAAATCCTATAAATAGGTAGGTTAAAATACTGCTGGACGGTCGCTTAAAAACTAATCCTAAGAAATGAACGTTAAGAGATATTAGATGTATAATGTATAAGTGTTTATAAAATTTCATCTTTACTTTCAAAATTAAAATGACATTTGTTTTGACCCTGTTTGGCTACTATGTGTGAAATGGTGAATGATATTGTAAAACTAATTACAATAATAAAATCTTTAATCATGCAGGGTATTCCACATTAGTTAGCTAACACAAATGTTGTTGACACTAGCCAAATAAAAAAAGCGGTTTAGACGAAATTTAGGAACGTATACAGTAGGTAATGGTCAAAGAAAAGTTTAAACTGTACACGGTAACAGAAATAAGACTGTTCCATTAGAAAGGGTAATATCTTTAAATTTATATCGCATAGATTGCCGGGATTCCCAAAATAGACCACTGATACCAAGGTAACACGTAAAGTCTAGCATTATATTCGATACACACAGATGTTTGCAAAAATATGAGTTTTAAATTTTCTTTTGACCACCACTGTATACCCAAAGAGGATGAAGTCCTTACTTGACCTGGACATTTAAATTGGTTGTCTATTCGAGCGGGATATTCAAATCGACTAAATGTACCTTACCGCAGTTGGCTGATTATTGCCGAAGTTTACCGATCATTGCCGAATGGGCAATTTAAATTGGTTGTCTAGTGATTTCCCTAGCTTATTTCTGTCCTTGTCGATTGACGCCTCTTATTATATCTCCTCTTTGGTATACCTTACAGCGTAATGCTGAGTTTATACCTGACGAGCGTTCGGCCGAGTGAGCCCACTGAGCCGAGCACTCGCCCAGTCTGAACGCATATTCTAGTAGTCGGCCGAGTAATAGACCGATGACTCGGCCGAGTCACTCGGCAGGTGTAAACCTACCTTAAGGCTTACTCATTGGATGTCACGATTTTTTTCATTATTACAGATGTTTCAGATATTTGATAACAATTTTTTTTTAAATGGAAACATGTATTTTCGTGAGCATAGCAGTGTACTAACTTTGAAACAGTAGAATCTATAACTTTTATTTCATACTTTCTTTATACTTTTGTTTGTATGTAGGTGTATGGTAATAGTGTTTATAGGAAATCTAGTCACCTCGAGTGCTCGTCATCAATTATCGTGCTTTCCGTGTTGTTTTCGGAAACACGTAGGAACCACGTGGCCAAATTGTCCATTTCGACGGTGACGAATCGTTGTTTCGTTTCGAGTGATTCATTCGACTTCGATCAACCTCCGAGGCCTGGAAATAGATGAGCAAATAGAAGAAAATGAGACGCAGATCAGTTTCGTATCACTTATCGAATTTTTTTAACCAGATTGTAAACTAATCTACATTTGTATATAGTCACGGTTGCTGATGTTTGTTGCGTGACGTTTTTCCACATTATGCAGAGTGAATCTAGATTCTAGGAGAAACTGAAACGGATTGTACATCTGAGACCGATATAATTTCGGTTACGGTCACTGTCACGGTCAGAGTCACAACCGAAATCGCATTTTCGGACATCTCAACCAGAAGTATACATGTATTCATTTATGTATGTACTATGCAGAGTGAGTGACAATCGGTCAAGAGTTCCCACTCAAATGGAGAGAGAATTTCTCTCAGAATTACAGTCAACCGAAATTTTTGAGAGGTTGTAATACGGTCAACCGAAATTTTTGTGAGGTTGTAATTCGGTCAACCGAAATTTTTGAGAGGTTGTAATACGGTCAACCGAAAGTTTTGAGAGGTTGTAATGGGTCAACCAAAATTTTTGAGAGGTTGTAATACGGTCAACCGAAATTTTTGTGAGGTTGTAATACGGTTAACCGAAATTTTTGTGAGGTTGTAATTCGGTCAACCGAAATTTTTGAGAGGTTGTAATACGGTCAACCGAAATTTTTGAGAGGGTGTAATACGGTCAACCGAAATTTTTGAGAGGTTGTAATACGGTCAACCGAAACTTTTGAGAGATAGAAATACGGTGAACCAGAACTCATCAATTCAAGAGGAATAGGCAGAAATACGGTCTGTTCAAATTTGTGAAACAATTTGTTTCTATACCGGTCGCGATTCGCAAATTGTAATTAAAAATATTTAGCAGATTATTTTAATTATTTTTTATTACGTTAGTATCCTGATCTTCAACCTTTTGCAACTCCAATGGCTATTTCACCCTCGGCTGCGAGGGGTCGACCTCGATTTGCCGCGATCGGCCGAGGATTCATACCTGTTTCAGAAATAAAATAATTCTTTAATCTTTATGGTATGGATGTGGAAGTGTCGCCGATCGATTCCTTGGGGTTTTCCGATGAAAATCATACCAAATGTCGTGTAAATCGGACAACTTTTACATAAGGAATACAAATAGCTTGTGTCAAAGTAGTCCGATTCGCATGACATTTGGGATGATTTTAATCGACGGAACACCAGGAATCCATTGACGCCACTTCCCCTTCGATGTGACGAAGAAAAGAAGCAAACATTTGGTGAGAAATTCTGAAATCTTGAACATTTGTCACTTCTTAATGGTATTCCAACCCCTGCGAGGGTCGAAAGCCATAAAACTCGATGAGGCACTGCGGGGTGTTGTCCTCGCCACGTGGTGACGGGCGTAGCTGGGGAATTACCCTGCGAGTTTTGCTCTTGGGGCCGCGAGGCAGCCTCGCAGCGAGGAAAATATCATGCTCGAGGTAGCGCAAGGCTCCCACGGGAGCATCACGAGGCTGCTTCGGGTCTGCTCCAATTCGCGCATTTACCGCATGAAATTGGCGAGAGAAATTCTAGGGAATCGTACGCCCACACAGCACCATAACATTGCAGCAACATTGCATTGCATCTCTGCAATGACGTGGTGCAAGATTGCAATGTTGCACCAAAATATTGCAGAGACGTTGCAGGTTCAATCCTATGTCCGCCTTCGCAATATTGCAGGTGTGTATTTTTGCAATGTTGCGGCAACATTACAAATATGTAGTCCTGCAACGTTCCGGCAATGATTCTTGCAACGAAACGGCAAAATTCTGGCAATGATCCTGCAACTCTTCGACAATATTCTGGTGCGAGATTGCAATATTGCACCGCATCATTACAGAGAAGTTGCAGGAGCGTTGCCACTCCTATATTTCTGCAATATTGTACGGTAATGTGCGTGCAATTTTGCTGGGGCGTTGCCACTGGAACATTGCACATTGATGTGCCTGCAATATTGCATAAATATTGTAGGATCGTTGCCACGGGAACATTGCACGACGGTGTGCGCGCAATATTGCAGAAATATTGTAGGATCGTTGCCAATGGAACATTGCACGGCAACGAACTTGAAATATTGCTGCAATATTGTACGATCGTTGCCAACGGAACATTGCACGGCAACGAACATGCAATATTGCTGCAATATTGCGGGATCGTTGGCACTTACTAATGCACAACAATATTGCAGCATCGTTCCTGCAATATTGCAATGCAACCTGCAACAACACAATATTGCAGCAACGTTCCTGCAATACTGCTGCAACGAAGTGTGCTGTATGGGCGATGCCACTTGTGGTGCATGAGGCGCGCAGGATCTGATGCAACTCCGAATTCCTGGGGCGGTATTGTCAGTCGTTGTTTAAGACTAAGATCGTCTTAAGCATGCGGCATCCTCTACTAGTAGATTAGTAAAGGATGTTGGATGCTTAAGACGATCTTAGTCTTCAGCCACGACTGACAATACCGCCAAGATCCACCAACCCGCTCACCCGTCAATATCCAACACTCTTATGATCCGAATGAAATTCGAAGCGACTGGAGTTAATTGGAAGAAGGGGCCTTGATGTCCATTGCTATCGGGAATACCTGTCGATCACAATAACGTGATCGGAATACAATGCCCTCCTCTTATCATGAGCGGCCATTGGAGCTAAGATGGGGAAGCAAAAATGCGAAATACTGGCACCACCGGTAACTCGATATTTGTAGGCCCCTGCAGTTCCTGCGCGCCTCATGCACCGCGAGTGGCATCGTATTGGTGGCAAGTGAGAGAAATTCTAGGGAATCGTACGATGCCACCAATTTCATGCGCTCAGCGCGTAAATTGGAACAGACCCTTCGCAAACTGACCATGTCGAGGTAGTCTCCAGACTCTCCACTGCGCGAGTGTCATTTCTGCCTGCAGAAGTGTGGCGTGCGTTTGGACTTTGGACTGTTCCGAGGGGAGCAGAAGGCGACCAGTAGGTATGGCAAAGGGTCATCAAATGTAAACCGAAAGTCTCGCAGCCTTGACGTTTTCGTCGGCCGCAGGCGAGAAAACCTTTCCCCTCTTCGCTCGGGGTTTTCCCTGCTTTGCACTCGGCACGCAGTTCTTTCGGGATGCTAACGTATGCGACCGATGACCATTCTTCGGCCTTGAATTTTCGACACGTACCTACAGAATTATCCGCACGCTGTTCTAACGCAGAACAAGTCGCGTTATACAGGATTAAACATTTTTGTTGAGTTTACCTCGGAGTTCACTCATGTTTCCCACCCCAGAAGAGTTTATTTAACTGCTTTTGTTTGAATTTCAATAGGCGTTACACCCAAAAGTTCCTGTTCCATATAATGTTATGGTTGAACGTAAATGCAGGGTGTTTTGTCCTCGTCCTCGAGAAAATGATGACATGCCCATGCTCCCCAAGTCCTTGTCGTTATTGAACACGAAAATAACACGTATTCCTTCTATTCATTCGTTAATTCTATTCAAATAACCTAGCTGGTATCAGGGATTGTAACCGTAACCTTGATCAGCTTTGGTTCACGGTATCGTAGGATAACCGGGTAACTCGAGGCACCAGGCACAAAGTAACCCGGTTAACCCTATCTTAGAGTGGGTACAGTAATACGGTAGGTGTCGCAGTTTTTCCCTATTTTTATCTTAGAAACTATAGGTATATCGCATTAAGTTTATTCTTTTTTTATTTTAATGTAGAAGGTTTAGCGTATTTGAATATTTTTTGAAATCGAAAAATCATTTATGTAACATGGAAAATTATAAACAAATTTTTATTTTGCAGATTTGTCCTCGAAGGTCGGATGTTTTGAAAAAAATATCCATATTGAAACAAATTTGGAAAAAATATGACGTATTCTTTGAAGTTGTACCTACAAACTAAGCTACTTTCTAGGATCGAGTCTTTAAAATTATCGTCACATTTAATGATGGGATCCGAAGTATTTCCAAGCGCTTCGAATCTGTATTGTGTATCAGGCCACTAATTCGAAGCACTTCCAACATTACTCGAAGCTTACAACTCTTCATAAGTCTTGAGTCTTGATAGGTCTTGAGTCTTGATAGGTCTTAAGTCTTGTTAGGTCTTGAGTCTTGATAGGTCTTCAGTCTTGATAGATCTTGAGTCTTGATAGGTCTTGAATCTTGATAAGTCTTGAGTCTTGATAGGTCTTGAGTCTTGATAAATCTTGAATCTTGATAGGTCTTGAGTCTTGATAGGTCTTGAGTCTTGATAGATCTTGAGTCTTGATAGGTCTTGAGTCTTGATAGGTCTTGAGTCTTGATAGGTCTTAAGTCTTGTTAGGTCTTGAGTCTTGATAGGTCTTGAGTCTTGATAGGTCTTGAATCTAGATAGGTCTTGAGTCTTGATAAGTCTTGAGTATTGATAGGTCTTGAGTCTTGATAGGTCTTGAATCTAGATAGGTCTTGAATCTTGATAAGTCTTGAGTCTTGATAGGTCTTGAGTCTTGATAGGTCTTGAGTCTTGATAGGTCTTCAGTCTTGATAGATCTTGAGTCTTGATAGGTCTTGAGTCTCGATAGGTCTTGAGTCTTGATAGGTCTTCAGTCTTGATAGGTCTTAAGTCTTGATAGGTCTTGAGTCTTGATAGGTCTTGGAAGTCTTGAAAATCTTGAACGTCTTGATCGTCTTGGAAGGCTTGAAACTCTTGCTTCAAAGTCTTGGTAGGTTTCGGACCCGTATGTGCGTCCACCGCCGACTCGCGGGACAATACAGTCATAAACCGCGACCCCGGCGAGACCCTCTAGGTGAAATCAGACGGGACGTGGATCAGCGAGTTTGCTCGGCTCGCCCAGGCTCAGCGAGTCGGTTTGGCGAGCGCAACTCGGCGAGCCATGAGCGTTCTCACGGCGCGTGGGTTCGGCGAGTCCCGCGCAAAGCTCGCCGATCCACTAGTTACCTGGCTAGTTTTTGGCAACCAGATGTTCATTTTCAAGACTTTCAAGACATTCGGGACCTATCAAGACTCAATACTTATCAAGACTTTCAAGAGTTTTAAGTTTCGAGTCATGTTCGAAGTGGTTCGAAGTTTTCGTCATATGAATAAATTCGAAGCGCTTCAAAGTGCTGTACTTCAGATCACATCACTAGTCACATTGCGCTGTTAAAGACAATAGTACGCCTCATTTCAGGTAAGCCAACCGCACGCTCTGCTACAAATTCCGGTCGGTAGACCATACATACCACTTGCACCCCCTATTACTTGAATCAGATCTAGAAACAATATCGACAGATCTTGTCCTCGTGTCAATGGTGTCATTTATACCTGCAGAAGGGTTTGTTTCACCTTTTTCATATGAATTTAAATAAGGGTTACATTAAAAAATTCCTGTGCCATGTACTGTTGTGCTTCAAATTAATATACTCTGTATCTATGAATTTTTGACATATGACATCAGGGATCGAAATAAACAGTTAGTTTTCGTATGGGTGGTATTGACTATTCTTTCATTTCGATGTTTTGCCATAGCCAACCCTTGATGACCGAATGCTATTACTTTCTTCCTTACTTAAACATCTTATAGGAATTCTATTTGACGTGACAACGTCTTTTATCCCGGGTTAGGTCTGGGTTAGGTCATTGTTCGCGAACAATGTTTTTGTTCGTGTTCGCCTTGGTGGAGATTCGGGGTTATTACAGCTCAGACCCTCAGGTTCGGAAAATTAGCGTCACGAAATGGTCCCCCGCAATTACTCGTCGACAATAAGCAGTACGTTTAATATAAATATACGTTTGCGTGGGTAGATCCTTAGGCTTTATGCCTCACACAAAATCTTATCGCAATGATGTCATCAGGCGGCGGAGGGAGCCGCGCCCCGAAACTCTGATTTCGAGCGATTTAGTATGATAAAGAACGCAGTAGCGAACGCACGCCTCATCGGATTAGAGCAATTCTGGTGTCAATTTGTGCGTAAACAAACAGGAACCTGCAGATATGAATATTTTCCCAAAATTTTTGTACAGTTGTGTTTGGTTAATCAAAAAACAACTATCGAAAGATTTAAATTTAAATTTTCCACTCCGCCCTATTAGGTATCTGCGCGTTTCCTTAACAGACAAATCTTTTTGATTTTTTGGTTTCAAATAAATAGAACAGCCGTTATATATATAAATAGAAGCGTCTGACAATTGTATAAACTGCAAATAATTCTGCGAATTAATATCCTTTATTGCGAATGGATTTCTTTGCTCATAAGTATAAAATAATACATCTAAAATTTGAAATGGATCCTCTGCTTAGTTTCCGACAAAAAAAACAGTCACAAATTTTCATATCAATTTTTCCTCTTCACTAATTCAAATTTTTCCTTTTCCATTGAACACAATTGCAACCTATAATTTATTTCTGCAATCACTTTCTACAGGGAATAGAAATAACACTGTAGTTCACGAATATGTATAGGGCTAATTTATTTAATTCAATGCCACCACGGGCATTCATATCACACCAACTCGAGAACAAGCATTCCCACGAAAAGGAAACTGCGATCAACATCCCAGTGTAGTGCATCGCGCGTGACGTATGTACGCCGGAAGTCGCGGAGCTGTTTGTAAGCACTTTTCTTCAACGAATCACAACCTGTTCAAAGAAATCATTTAATTCGATTCCTCACTATTTACGCAATTGTTACTAATTAAAAATCATTCTACTAGTATCTTTGGGAAATTATTCTTCTATTTATGAGAAAAGTTCGATGGTAATTAATTATCACGTTATACGTAGTATTTATAAGATTTAAAAAAAAAACTGAATATTCCTTAACTTATGTTCGTTTGTTCACCGCCACTGTTAAATTGTAACAATTTTATTCAGCAACATGCACGAAGCGTGTTGGAAGGATATTAATCATGAAAAGTGATGGAGGAATTCATTATTATTTATGGGGTCGGCAGAAGGGTATGTATCTTCATCCTCCGGAAGTAGGTCTTCCGGAGGATTTAAAAAGGACGACGTAAGATGTGTTTGCAGAGAACCTACCATCTCGGCCAATCTCCTTTTATTTCAGGCGATTATTTATGGTAATTATTAGATTAAGATTATTTCCTTACACAGGGTGGTTTTTATAATTCGTTGTAAAACCGAGGGGACATGCTTCGTCTAAAAATGATGACATTCGACTGAAATTCAATTTTTTGGTACAAGGCTTCGTTCTAAATAAACGTCTGTTCTTTTCTGTGAAAATGTTTGGAAATATAAGTATTTTAGTACTGCATAAGTAGTTCACTGAATACATACTGTTTTCATAAATCTTTTAAACGAAATAAATTTCACAAAAATGACGAAAGCATTGGC
Organism: Andrena haemorrhoa; assembly: GCA_910592295.1. Taxonomy (NCBI): domain Eukaryota; kingdom Metazoa; phylum Arthropoda; class Insecta; order Hymenoptera; family Andrenidae; genus Andrena; species Andrena haemorrhoa. The sequence goes on from OU342943.1 coordinate 21,554,724, forward strand.
GTCAAAATTAAGTACTTCGCTTCACAGAATTATTTAGCCGCCGCAGTGAGAAAAAGAGCGACCTAAAAGGTAGGAATTTGCCGTAGACAGCAAAGGAAATAGTGTCAGGAAATAATACCTCACTGAATGTATTTTTATGGCAAATTTAGTCTGAATTTTAAAAGTAAAGAAAAATTGACCGTGCATCATTTAATAATTAATATCAAAAGAGATTAGCAAATAGTAAGGGTATCAATGAAGAAACTATACACTCGGTGCAGGCTATGCTGGATTTGGTAAACTAGGGTTAAGCTGCGGTGCGTTAACCTCGATTGAGCTTAATTACGAGAAATTAACGGACACCCGGTACTAGGCGCTCCCTCGTGACAAAAAACTCGTCAAAGTTATAGAAGACATGGGAACCAACGGGTGATGTTGTCTCAGTTGTTCTATCGCTTCTTTCTACGTTTAGACCTATCGTTATCTCAGTATCTACTGCGACTGCATTCACTTCGTAGTCAGTTTTATCGTTATAGTATAATATTAGCGTTATCTGTACGATTCGAATAAATAAATTTGTTACTCGATGTTAAATTAGGTGAATTTGTCATTTTATGACAATCCTCCTTTGGGGTGATCGCACTTTTATTGAAATCTGATAGGGTTTATACAAAAACCGAGTTTTGAAAAAACCGGTTTTCGAATTCCACTATTCCCAAGAAACCGGTTGAACCGGTTTTCGAATTTTGGCAAAAAAATATAATTAAAATAGAAAATAAATATTTGTACTTATTGTTAAAATTTTCAATTTTTTTCATGTTTATGGAATTACAAAAATATAACAAAATAAAATGTACCCTATCTATACAAAACCAAATAAATAAATAGAAATTAAAATAACTAAAATCCGTGCAATTTTGGAATTCATTTAATATTTATGGATCTACAAGAATATAACAGAATAAATTACAATGCATACAAAACCAAATGAAAAAAAACTAAATTAAATAAAACCCGTACAAAATATAAATTATAAATCTCTATTTCATTTAGTATTTTTCTTTCGAAAATATGAACTCATGAAGATTAGTTTTACAGTAAACTGTTACCTACTACAATATGCTTTTGTCCGAGGTGATTTCAAGTCAAAATATAAATAACGTTTTTAATTAAATAATTAATTCATTTTTACATATTAAATATAGTATATAAAAATGTTTTTTTTTAATTTAAATTTAAATTAAGTTAAATTAAGTTTAAATTTAAATTTTCAAAAGAAAACCGGGTTTTAAAAACCGACAAACCCTACTTGCTGAGTTATGGGTTGTTCACTTTGATCCTTTTGGATATCTTTTTATTAGTTTTAATGGATGACAAAAGTACAATAATTGTTTAGAGTTTGTCCATAGTTATTTCTTCTAGTGAACCGGTTAAGAAGAGTAAGAAGTAGTAAACAAATGGACAGCGTTATGTAAAGTAGACTATCAAAAATGCATTTGTTTCAAGTAGGTATTTAATAAATTCAAGTCAAACACATTTCTGAAGAAACTTTTTTTCTTTTCTTTACATACCTAGTCCATATTCATATTTTCAGGATCTTCGAATTGTCCTAAATGAATTATCAAATTCACAAATTCATATTTATTAAATAAAACTACTTACTAGGTACGTATGCATAAGCATCCTTAAGCCTCCTTCACATTAGTCAATGAAATCAGTAAACTAACCTGTTATTCACTTCACTTCAAATATCCTTTCAAGTTTCAAGCGAAGTAGACAGTGAACTATTCTTGCCTTGAAATAAAACAACGTGAATAGTGTGAACGTAAGTACAAGTGTGAACTTACAGTCACGAAGCGACTTGAAGCCAGTAAACTTGAGTATTGTGAACGAAGCTTTACGACTTCTTTCTGAAAAAAGATTTCTTTCTCATTTTCAACATGTTTACACAGTGGCACAACCGAGTCATAATTGCAACCTCAACTTATCCTTATTATAACAAATATTTAAAACACATTACAATATGGAATTCTTATCTACGTAACTGCAGTTAGTATTTTTTTTCAATATTTATTTATATTCAATGACAACTATTATTAATTCGTAAATTTTGTCCTCTCTTGTCGCACACTCCAGAGCTGAAGTCTCACTCGTTGAAAAGCGTGAAATTGATCAAGCGAAATTCTCAAATGTGTGTCACAGTCTCTAAACAGGCAAAAAACCTAATTGGCTAACAAGGAGATCCTACAGTCCGCTCCCTTCGAATTTTTATTAAATGTTAAGCGATAATAAATCTAGAGGTCATAATTATGACATTCTATAGAATATTTTGTGGCAATGCGCATTTTCATAAATAATTGAACTGTATTATTTAAAAGATTTTAGTTTAGAAGTTTTAGAGTTTACCATCGAGATCCGATAGGTGAGTGCGAGGAGCGTTTGATTCATAAACGTGAAGCCTTGAATTTTCGAGTCCGCATAACCTATATACAGTGGCGGACGAAAGAAAATTTACAACGAGAAAAAAATAAAAGGCACTAAAAAGTAAAAAATAATTTTTTCCCTTATTTAATCTACGACTATCATATTTTTTAAGTCGGCGCCAGATTTACACAGTGCAAATGATGAGGCGCCGACTTAAAAAGTATGATAGTCGTAGATTAAATAAGGGAAAAAATTATTTTTTACTTTTTACTGCCTTTTATTTTTTTTTAAGTCGGTTTTAATTTTAAAATTTTTTTTTTATTTTTGACTTTTTAGTTTTATACATATATCGATATAACATGATGAGGAGATATGCGCGTACGTACGTAAACTAATAATAATTAGGTGACAATAGTCTTTTTATTAGTCATAACTGGCAAAGTATTGAGCCAATACTGATTCAGTGTAGGATGGGACCACCGGGGAATCGCCCTCTTTCGAATAAAAGAAAGATCACCAAAATCGGTCCATATGCTGAGGAGTTATGAGGGAACAAACATAAAAAAAAAATTATACATACGGGTCGAATCTATAACCTCCTCCTTTCTGAAGTCGGTTAAAAACCGCTGATTTCGGGAATTTCGCGATTTTCGGCCTTATTCTGCAATCTTTAAGCGTTTATAGCTCAGAGCAACGTTAACCGATTTTGATTAAATTTTAGGCATGTAGGGTAGATGTACCAATAAATGAACACGTACCAGTGAATGGACATTTTATATTAAAATAAGTAAAATAAGTTATTAAAATAAGCAAATAATTAAGTAGAGAGACTTCTTTTAATTTCTTGCTTCATATCCAAATTATTGCAGCACGTGGAATCACTCGCGCTGCAAACATAATTTTATAAAAGTGTTCATTCATTAGCCTTAAGTGTTCATTTATTGGTGCGTTTACCCTATACAAGTTATTTCAATCTACAAACGGGATTTTTGAATTGTCATTACAGGCTCACAAAAAAGTTTGAAAAACGTCATATTTTTTTGCTATTCCGACCAGTTGCGTTTTTTTTTCAACGCGACGAAACACGTCACTTAGCAAAATAATCCTTCTAGCTTCCCCAAAAAAACTCGAACCGTTTGGACCAATTCTGAAAAAGTTTTGTGATTTTAAAGGTTGTAAACTTTCTTTCGTCCGCCACTGTATTTTTTATCAACTTTCATTTCGAACGACTTCAATTGTTTTATATTTATTTTGGAAATATTAAAGTTATTTTCGTGTTAGATCGTGACGATCGTGGTGAACGGGTGCACAGGTCATAAAAATGAACTTATAAGTGGATCACTTACAGCTGCCTGGATGAATACCAAATAATACTGACCATGATCGCTTTAATGGCACCTAAGTCGCGAAGAGTGAATCTAATTATGTACTAGTAGCAACGATATAAATTAACACTGAAAGGGCTCGCCCAAGTGTATTTTTCCTTTTGTGAGCGCAAACAAGACCACGTGACTGGGTTCCGCGATGGTTGAAACAACGGTGACGAGTCTGCATCTTGAATGGTACGATTGAAAAGTGGTAGATACGTTCGTGTGCTTACTACATAATTGATACACTCTCTCCGCCTTTACACGAAAACATTGGAATGCTTTCAAAAGAAATCTATTTATTTAAAAGATATTTTCATTTTAGATTTATGGAAGAGGGCTTCCATAAGATAGTATATGTATTTTGATTGTGCTTGTAATCAGTAATTAGCTTCGATTTCACGCAGCGTAAAATTTCCCGTCGTTAATAAAGTCCAAGAGATATTTTACGTGATACTAGAACCAGGGCCGGCGCGAGGATAGTTGGCGCCCTTATGCAAGAAACTTTTTGGCGCCCCAAATTTTTGCACCTGTTTACTATTTAATATGTTTCGCCTTTACGGAATACCAAAAAATTTACGTTTACATTTTGTTTATGAGGGAGTTGCGTTCCTTTATTATTAAGCGTGCGATATAGTTTTTTAGCGCCCCCTTCGGCTGGCGCCCTTATGCGGCGCATAACTTGTATAATGGGTTCCCCCGGCCCTGGCTAGAACTACTTACAAGGGAAGACCCCAAATCCGAAAGTTCAAAAAATTCGGAAACTTTGTGAATATGTAGGGGATTTCCTCCTGATTACAACGCAATTGTTGTTTGCTGCCTGTGTTACAACTCGCAAACTGTAAGAGATAGAGAAAAGATTCAAGACAAAACTTACTTATTTTAATTAAATCTATCATTTAGTAAAGAAATTATTTTACAGTTCCCGAGTTATAACACAAAATCGGAAAATAACAGGGTTTTCAGGGGTCAATTCCACCCCCTTACAAGGGGAGAACACCATGTGGTAGACACCGATTTTGATGAGCCTTGGCACGATGGATCTATGTAAAAAATAAGTAAATAGGTGTCCGAGCGTTTCAGCCAATAGGCCTTAATAATAGAGATATTTAAATGTATATTATTAAAAATTTCATAGTGGCCGTGGGGTTTTAGTGGGTAAAAATCCCACACTACCCTGGCGCCCGCGGGGGATTCCCCTCTGACGGAGTCGGGGTGCCTTTTGAAGATTTCCCCAAGTTAAAAAAAAACTGTATAAATTTTTTTTAATAAATTTTTTTTTAACTTGGGGAAATCTTCAAAAGGCACCCCGACTCCATGAGAGGGGAATCCCCCGCGGGCGCAAGGGTAGTGTGGGATTTTTACCCATTAAAACCCCACGGCTACTATAAAATTTTTAACAATTTCCATGTAAATATCTCTATTATTAAGGCCTATTGGCAGAAACGCTCGGACACCTATTTACTTACTTTCGACATAAATCCATCGTGCCAAGGCTCATCAAAATCGGTGTCTACCACATGGTGTCCTCCCCTTGTCAGAGTGAATTTGGACAGCAAACAAAAATTGCGTTATAACTTAATTTTCTTGCGAAATTTTGATTAATATATTCCATGTGTTGGATACATTATTCTACAGAGTGTACGCTAGCTATGTGCAAAATTTGAACTCAATTGGTGACCCCCTGGCCTAATGAACTCTCCTTGCATGGTAAACTGATACACGAAGCTCAACTTCCACGGATAAAAAGGTGACGCTTCTTCTGTTTCACGGGTATTAGAATTGGAACCCCGATTTTTCGGTTCTTGACTGATCATTCGAAAATTCTCTATTACTTACCCTCGTACATTTGAAAAATCTCTATTAGACGACAGTGATCTAGCCACTTCAGTGACTGAACACCTTGTTAAAGTATTGCACATGACACGCCTTCTCAAAGCCTCCCACGTGTCATCTGATCACGACGAGTTTGCGTGCAGCATAATTCTGTGTTCCTCAAATTCCCCAACTACTATAGAGCCCCGTGACCTTCCTAATATTTCAGCAGTGCACCTTGACAAGCATGACAAACCTGTGAATAGACGTCATGTTATGTTCCACGGAATCCACACCGCGGTCGTTTGACGTCACCAAATAATTTCCGAGTTAAGCACGCAGCGAATGCCAATGAATGAGTCAAGTTGAGTCACGGTGAAAGTGCTTAAGCCGATTCACGAGGCGATTGGCGCGCGTAGCGCGCACATACTTGTGTACAGATCATCTGATCGTCGCGTTCATTGTGAAGATACATAGCATTGGTTTCGTCTAAATGACGATTGGGTTCATTCATAGAGACGATAGCGATGTGTATATACAATTTTTCAACCGTGCTAAGCTTAAACTGTTAACCGAGACATTTCGCGAGCAAACACCTCTCATCTATTTGGAGCCGATTAAACGCGAATTATTTCATTTTATTCAAAGTACTACACGCAGTCTTGTAGCATTAGGGTGGCCCTTATTTATACGTGACGAATTTTTTTTTATTTCTTTGCTCTCACCCCATAGAACGGTGCCATTTCATAAAAAAAGAGTCCCTGAAAAAGATTATTGCACTCGGACAACAGGAAAGGGTGCCGACCTGGCTTTAAAGTTCAGAATTCAGCAATGGTTTGAATTTGAAGAATTTCTCAAAAATGGTAAGCCCTATCGAAATTTTGTTCAAATAATATTAATAGAGTATTAAATTTCCTACAATTGTTGTATATATAAGTTTTTCGTGCTTCCAACCATTTTTTAGATAATAGCGTTTGAATATACAGAAATCTGCACTTCGCGCGTCCCACCTGTACGGTGTGACGTATTGTCTATACGCGGACTTCTCTATATTCAAACGCTATTATCTAAAAAATGGTTGAAAGCACGAAAAACTTATATACACAATAATTGTAGGAAATTTAATGCTCTATTAATATTATTTAAACAAAATTTCGATAGGGCTTACCATTTTTTAGAAATTCTTCAAATTCAAACCATTGATGAATCCTAAACGTTAAGGCCTGGTCGGCACCCTTTCCTGTTGTCCGATTGCAATAATCATTTTCAGCGAATATTTGTTTGTGAAATGGCACCGTTCTAGGGGGTGAGAGCAAAAGAAATCGCAAGTTGAAAATATGGGCCACTCTATTGTGGTAGGTATGTTCACTGTTGTACGAGTGTAAATAGAACATTTTCGCAACAAATTACGTATCTCCTCCCGTCGAATGCAACAGAGTTTTCAAATGACGACTTCACTCGCCTCACCCACGGCGATAAAACAAACTCAATTATGAATATGTAAAATGGAATCGGCTCCCATTATGACAAACTGTAATCGTCTCTTTCACAGCTCCAAGAAGATTATTCTACTAAACTAAAGTAACTTATTGGGAATTGTATAAAAATTATTTAGTGGAGATAACGTGTCTGGTTTTTACAATAGCGCAAACCAGAGTCAACCTCGAAAGATGGCAAAAATTTGGATAAAAAAAATTAAAAAAAAATTAAAACCGACTTCCAGAAATAAAATTGCACTGAAAAGTAAAAAAAATTTTTTCCCTTATTTAATCTACGACTTTCATATTTTTTAAGTCGGCACCAGATTTACACAATGCAAATGATGAGACACCGACTTAAAAAAATATGAGAGTCGTAGATTAAATAAGGGAAAAAATTATTTTGTACTTTTTAGTGCAATTTTATTTCTTTGAAGTCGGTTTTAATTTAAAAAAAAAAAATTTGTTAACTTTTTAGTTTTATATATATTCATACAACATGCTAAACAAGGGGAAAAAATATTTTTTACTTTTCAGTGCAATTTTATTTTTTTGAAGTCGGTTTTAATTTTTTTTTTAATTTTTTAATTTTTAACTTTTTAGTTTTATATATATTGATACAACATGCTGAGGAGACATGCGCGTCCGCACATAAATTAATAATAATTAGGTGACAATAGTCTTTATTATTAACCATAAGTTTCGAATAAAAAAATGATCATCAAAATCGGCCCATATGCTGAGGAGTTATGAGGGAACAAACATTTAAAAAAAAACATACATACAGGTCGAATCTATAACCCCCTCCTTTTTGAAGTTGGTTAAAAACATGGTTCTGCTGGCATCATTAAGTAAACGTTGCTGGTGTAAACGTGATTTATCACTGTTCCAATAAACATTCGATAGAATGAGTGTTATCATCCTATATACTAAATAGCTGTAGTTGACGATTAAAGGACCCGAGCGAAAGAAGAGATCAGATTAGGAGGGTAGAGGAACGTTATCGTAAACGTGTTCTCCAAATGAGCTGAAAGTCAAGAAGTAGTAAACAGTCTGCGTCGAGGGAAACGAAACACGAACAGAATAATGGAGCTGCATTATTTGCGACACGGATGATATTCCTGGCGTTAACGCTGCTTCAGCACTATTAGAGAATACGGATTGAAATTTACGATCGTTCATATTTCGAGAGCAACACGTGGATACGTGCATCGAGCTCAGGGAAAGCTCGCCCACGCGATCGGAACTAGGTAAACAATGTTTCTGGGCCGAAGTCAAATTGCGTCCATCCATAAGCAGCTTGAAGCATGAATGGAATATGATTACGTATGATCTCTATCGATGCGAGTTGCTGTTCTTGTCTTTCCTAAGGCTACGAGCTACGATGCTGTATATGGAGAAAGTGCATGGTTCTGTTTAAGAGAAATGAGGAGTTTCAAATTCTAGAAATGCTTCCAATTGTGAAGCTGTTATGTCAATCATGTACGTATAAGTTTAGAAATTCGACTAGACTATATACCGAGAAACAGTGAGGTTTCCAATGCGTATGCTGCAACAGCAGGTGGGGAAATCGACTGCCAAAGAGTGACCCAAAAATGAGGCCTGTTTTAGCCTCTTTTTGGGCCCACGATTTTGGAACTGAATTTTGTGCCAAGTGATAGCTTATGATGAGACATCAATAATACTAAATTTTCAAGTTGAGGTGTCAATTAGTTTCTGAGATATGGGAGGTCAAAGAAGTGAAAATTCGTTAACGCGTCAAATAATACGCTTATAAAAAATACACATGTTTTAGCCTCCATAAATAAAAAGGGATCGAAATTCCAGAAGCATTTAAACTTACAAAATTTGAAAACAAAACTGTTCACTTTTTTCAGTTTTTCGGACTTTTCTCCAAAACCGTTTGTCGCACGCGAAAAAGTAATACAATATAAAAGATGCTTCTTGTCTGAATCTGCCACTTTTGTTTAACATGATTTTTTATATAATCAATAACTTGGAGGATAATTAAACAAAATCGACTTTGTGAGGTGCTAAGTAATTATTTAAAGATTCAAAGGCCAAGGGACTCTCTTTCCCCTTATCCAATCGGGCTTAAATTTTACACAGATTTTTTTTATTAATTGGAACTATTCTGATGGGGAGAGGGTGCCGCGAAAAAAATTCAAAAGTCGAGAATAATAGCCAGCTTAATGAAACCCGAAGAGGTTGGAATGATTCGAAGGAAATATCGGTAGTTTGAAAAATTGTGAGATGCTGGAAAAAATGTTGAGACCACCAAAACACTTTTAGCGGCTCCAAAAAATTTAACCAATTTAAAAGAATCTAGTACGAAAAAATTTAAGTACCTATTCAACTCGTTTCACTTTTCACCATCTGAAAGTCCCCAGTAATAAATTATTAAATATATTGGGTCGGCAAATATGACAACGCTGGTGTGCAAGGGGTTAAGGGGAAATGGAGCAGATGGTTATTGCAATTGAGGATTCACGCTAGTTTCTGAGAATTCTAGATTGTCTTTAATTAAGCGCCACATACTTGCTGGCGAGTAGGGTGTCGGTTAAAAAAAACTGCTACCACCTCGATAACTGTATTACATATTACCAACAGGAAATATTTTGAAAGAACCACATAACTGTATTTGCCGGTCGCTCTTTACGTTGCTATAAATATTTCACTGCGGATTGACACGCGTGAAACAGGCTTATGCAAATATCCAGATGAAGACTGAGTTGGTAAAAATCGAGAAGCATAATAGATAACACGTATCTTGCGAGCTGTAATGTCAACAAATGCAACGAAATATTGTTAATTATTTAATGAACCGATAGTTTAATAATAAAAATATTGGCATCGAGGGATATTGAGAAATTAGATATTCTAGAGAAATTAGATATTCTACAGAAATTAGATATTTTAGAAAATTTAGATATTCTAGAGAAATTAGATATTCTGGAAAAATTAGATATTCTAGAGAAATTAGATATTCTAGAGAAATTAGATAATAAACGTAATATCGCTTGTGCGACGTAATGATGCGAATGAAAGGTTTTGCAGACGTTGGGAACTATGTAAAAAGAGAACGAAACGTCAAGAGAATATATTTTTGCAATTTAGTGACATACTTTTGCACAATCAAGTTTCGCCTTACTACGTTGCTTTTTTTGGTACCAACTTTCCCAATAAAATTTTGTGCTAATTCGCCAGATACATATCATGGAGCTGCTTATTTATACTTTCTGACGTTTGTCTCTACTCTCATCTAATTTTCTTTCAAGCAGACTTGGACGATATTGTAATCAGTTTTTATTAACATAAACCTTTTAGAAGATTTACTCGATCTTACGAGAAAAATGGTAATGTTTCACTTCCATGGAAATTTTTCATTGAAGTTCCAAATATAATGGCTAAAATGGACCAATTATAAACAACTTCTTGTTAGTAACTGAAATAATAATGACCAACAAAATTCTCTTTTCAATTCTACGCGATTACATAATGCCAAAAGGTGGCAATAAAAATATCCTCGTAAGAATCAAGCAGGTACCAAAGCTGTACTCGAGAAAATTCTGCTACAAATAGCAATAAAACATTTCTCAGTATAACTTAGTTATTGATAAATATTTTTAAATAAAAAAATTACGATGCACGGTACTAGATGCAATCTCTAAAAGGAAAAAAGATTTTTTGAGAAATGTGTTATAGCTTTTGAGTAAAAAATTTCCAAAGACCACCCTTTCTTCGGCCTCCCGACTGAGCATGGCCCCTTAAACCAATACCCAAGCCGCAGGTGAAAAATATTTAACACACATTTAGTCTTATATTCAAAAGTATTTCTCTCGGAAAATAAGCGAACAAACATAAAGTTATTCTACCTTTTGACGCGCCACCATTTTCTCGCGAATGTCACTGAAAGGGTCGAGTAGCTCAAATGAACGCAGCATTTATAGCAGCATTTACGGGCAAACTTCAATACCACATAGGTACGTACATATGTACAATCGTGTTCGCGACATATTCGAATCCCGCCCACAATACCACGTGCTGTTGCCGCTTGCCGCCTGCACTCGCAGAACCGCCAAAGGAGAGAGCGAGGCAGGTGCCAGCAAGAACAGCGAAGGAAAGGAGAGAGAATACGTGGACGTCATACGAGTATCGCTTATTGTTGGTAGCCTTCTTTCGCCTTCGAAACTGCTGGTTGTCGCGCGAGCAACACATATACGCGTTTTTTGCTCCGGTCTTGGCATTGGTCCCCGAAACGGCACACATGTCTGGGGGCTAATCGCTCTGCCGAGACTTGCCGAGGATCGGTCCTCCTTGGTCTAAATCGGACAAACGGTTCTACGAGGTTTGACGATTAGCACGTTAATTGTCACGCGAATATCCCGCGCTTTTTTTTCATTTATATTCACTGATTTCAACATGTAGATATTGTCGAAAATGAGAATGGATACCATGGACTTCAGTGGTGTATTCAGTACACATCCACAGGTTCGTTTATTGTAAGTATTTGAAAGAAAACTTGGAATTGCAAGTGGGGGACGTTAGTGACTCACATGGCAGTCGACTTCGACTTCGAATCGCATGCATAAGGAAGAACGCAGAAACGTGTTTCGATTTGCCAGTGATTGAGTGATTCAAGTGGTCAGGTTTTGGGAAGAGGAATATGGTCCCTCTTTCACGAGGATGAGGGAACTTGATTTGGAGTAACAGTAAAAGCAATGTTTGGGGAAATAAAGTATTCCTGAATCAAATTACTGTCCGATTTTGCTAATTTCTCTCCAATAGATAATCCGCACTCCGACATAACTCAAAATTCACGATTTTTGGGGTTCAAAAGTTTTGTTAGTCAATAACTGGTTTTTCTATACTAATACCGTAAACTGGGGTGACTTTGCCCGCGCCGGGGTGACATTGCCCACTTTTCGGAAAGACTTTATTTTATTTTATTGTGAAGCAATTAGAACATATGGTGTTTTGCAATCGATAGCAATAATTTGTCCAAGGTCAAAGGAAAAAAACAATAGCGAATTCAATCATGTGGTAATTTTTCAGTCAGGGTAAAGAAAGTGGGCAAAGTTACCCCGGCAGGCAAAGTCACCCCAGTTTACGGTAACTTGAAAGTTCCAAATTTTTAGTTTTGTCATTGTTGCAGCAAATGTGCGATATGTTGTTATTCTCTAAAGTAGAGCCTACACTCCGAAATGAAATTCTGAAGAAGATATGAAGGTTCATCAAGGAATAGAAGACTATGTAATATGTTTTTGTAATAATCTGAAGAGGGTACAGTAAACCTGAAGATCGACTAGTCAACAGCTTGTCTTCGACAGTATATCCTCCAATAATTTTGCCTTGTTGCATCATATTTTACGTTAATTTATACAATAGCTTCATTTCTCTCAAAAAATCTACATGATACTTTAAACAGACTATTTTAAACAATATTGAATGTGACGTTACCCTTTGTGACATGAAGATTTCATAAGAAATGTACCTCCCTTTGAATCCGTAGAATTTTCGAACTTGATCATGTAGGAGAGAGTTGCCAATATCGTACTGGTCACCTAAACCGTACCTCATCAATTTCTCAGTAATTAATGAATATAAACGACATCTGATGATAAAAATATCAAGCAAATGCGAAATGAGAAATAGAAACAAAACCTTTGGAGCTTGCACCCTATTTTGTGCGTTCTATAAACATTTAAAAAATCAGGTATGATTGATGTAATTTTTTACCAGTTTATCTTAGCTGATAATAATCAAACAATGCAGTTTTATCCTGTATTTTTATATTTTTCTAAAAGCGGGTTTAATGTAGAATATTTTACATTCATTTTATGTACATTCATTATAGAGTTTAAATCGATATTTAGAAATAAATTGATCCTGTTTCCTAAATCGTACCACTACCATCGTACTAAGGATTTGAGAATAGGTTATGTCGTATAGCTTATGTACAAATATCATTTACATAGGTTATTGCGACCTGTGTGTGATCTATATACACATGTATATGTAACTATATAATAATCATTAATTTATGTTGAATATTTTCTTCTTTATTTGTTATTGACGCTATTTTTACGAGAGGTGCGATTTTGGAAACCGAGGGGTACGATTTAGGAGACCGGTTGACTAAATCGTACCTTTTACAGTATGTCACAAAAAGATTAATAACAAATTAATTTGTCCCGAACTAAAGGTTAAGCATATAATAGTAGGTGCGTAAAAGATCCAGCTACAATATCCAGTAGTCACTTGCGTTCAAATTAGTACCAAATATGAAATATAACGTAAAATATCTTAAGTGGTACGATATAGGCAACTCTCCCCTAGATAAAACTTCAGAAATCCCCCGATTTTGTATATCCCAATTTTTGCATTAAATTTTCATTCAAATCACATCCTATAACAGACACCTATTCTACTTTGAAGCCAACGCTTTCAGCGATGACTGCGATCCTCCTCCTTCCGCTATAAATTTAAATATCATATCACGTGAAGAAGTACCTAACTTAAACTCCTCTATTTAATTAAAAACTAATTCTACCTCCTGAATTCACAGAGCGATACCAAACTTCGAACCGGATACAAAACAACTAAATCTAGATCGAACCAATGGCAGAATAAAAATCGTACATATTTGAATTTCGACTGACCGCGTTAATCCTTCTCGCGGGCCATGGTCACAGCGATTCGTGAGCAGCGGAACATCCGCAGGCGATCAGGGAGACCGCGTCCGATTTCCTCTTGAGTCACGGCTGACGCGCCCAAATCGAAAGTGTAAGTCCACGCGTTGCCTGTCGTTCACACGAGTCACTGATCCGAAGCCAATATACAAATCGATCGACGGACGTAGAACTATGCAGACCCACTTTAGAGCAGTCCGAAGAGACACTTCTCTCCTTTCGCTATCGCGTAAGTATCTTTTCTCACGGTATCGCCGCGTAGGTGCACCAAGTGTCTCGAGGCGGCAGTTTGACAGTCAGTTCGTGATTTTCAATGAATTATTTATGTTTCTGAGTGACACTGTCCGTTGTAGGGGATCCAGGAACGGAGACCGATTGTTACACGAAGAAATCGAAGAGCTGCGCGGAGCGACACGTTCCGACGACCCATCCGTCACCGTCACCGTGGATGGACTGCTTGCCGCGCTAGATACGGGATACGGGCCCAGCAGTCCTTGGAGGGAGGAGGGGGGCGAATGACGGCGTTGGGAACGCAATGCAGGCCTGCCTGTTGACATGTACATGAGACGAGGACCGTGCCATAGGACCCAAACGCGCGTTTTTATATACCGAGTATGATTGCAGATAGGTACGTACCGTCAAGGACCCAGTTCCTGATCAGTTTAGGAAAATAAACCATATAATAAGCTTATCACGATACAAATTTATTCTAACAAACTTATAAAGTATTTTGAAATTTATACGTAAAATTTGATAGCTCATAGTGAAACGTGTAAAGGTGATCAGAAACTGCTCCCTTTGCATTTTTCGCTTTCAAAGTTGAATTATAAAATAATTGTTATTATTATCTGTGCACTTTTTTTGATACCAAATTAAAGATAAAATAAAAGGATTTACTGAAATAACAACAAATCTTTTAAATTTGGTTAAGTTTTCCCTTTACGCGTTTAAAAACACGCGGTAGGTACTCTTAAGTGATCGGGAATTGGGTCCTTGACGGTACAGCGAATAACGAAAATATTCGGACACCGCTTGACAATTCGAAAATCGCGGATTTCGGGAATTTCGAGATTTTCGGCCTTATTCTGCGACCTTTGAGCATTTATAGCTCGGAGCAACATTAACCGATTTTGATGAAATTTTAGGCATGCATACAAATTACTTCAATGGCCAAAGGGTTTTTTTTTAATTTTCATTACAGGCTCAGATAAAAGAGTTGAAAAAGCGACCTTCACTATTTTTTTTTACTATTCCAACCAATTGCAATTTTTTTCAAAACGACAAAACATGTCACGTAGTAAACTAATCCTTCTACGTTCTCAAAAAACCTCAAGTCGATTGGACCCATTTTAAAAAAGTTATTCTGTTTTAAAGAGAGTGTATTCACTTTTGCACCTTACTGTAAATCTACAAACGGGTTTTTTGAATTTTCATTACAGGCTCACAAAAGAAGTTGGAAAAACGACCTTTACTATTGTTTTCGCTATTCCGATCAGTTGTAATTTTTTTCAATACGACGAATCGCGCCACTTAGCAAAGTAATCTTTCTAGCTTCTGAAAGAAACTCAAATCGTTCTGATTAATTTTAAAAAAGTTATGCGATTTTAAAAAGTGTCCGAATATTTTCGTTACTCACTGTACTTGAAATGCAGTGCGCGAAGTTGCTTCTTTTTTTCAGTTCTTTGTGGAAAATTGGGATTATTTTTAAATAATTTTACTTAGCTTCGATCCACTGTGTGTTTGGTGTAGGTTTCAAATCTGGTAATTCAATCTTCACCCACTTCCGCCAATCCAATTGCTTTGAAACTTTGCATGCGTGCGTAGGTGACAATAAAACGCGAGTAAGTCCGTGATAGTTTTAGAATTTGTCTATTAACTGCTAATATTCACATGTTCTGAAAGTGAGTCTACGATATAATGAATCATACGCACATATAATAGGTTAGCAGAAATTTACTGAGTATATTTAATTGAAAATAAACGAAATTAAATTTTCACGACATGCTCTGATTACTCCGCGATACCTCTGGTAACTCCGTGATAGTCCTCGCTGGCCTGCGCGATATATGTTCAGCAGCTACTTGTTTATATTATTTTCAAGTAGTTTCTATTATTTTACATTATTTTACATTATTTTAAATTATTTTATATAATTTTAAATTATTTTAAATTATTTTACATTATTTTACATTATTTTACATTACTTTACATTATTTTACATTATTTTACATTATTTTACATTATTTTACATTATTTTACATTATTTTACATTATTTTACATTATTGTACATTATTTTATATTATTGTTATTTTTTGTATAATCAATCGTTTCATGGTCGTTAAATGTCTGAGACGTAAGGAAACATTGTTTTTGGTATCGACTATTAAAATTTCAGGCACACGAAAAATAAGAATTTAGTAACTTTTCAGAACCAAAAATAACAGTGATGACTTATGGCATGATAATTTCAAGAATAAGACTTGTTAAAGTGTCATTTTACCATCACTTACCTGCAGTTTAAACTTTCCATTTAACTTCTAAAGCACATATAATACATAAACAAGCTATCGTCTACAATTAGCACCAAGAATTTAAAAAATAATGTGCTGCTGGAACAAAAACCCTCTCTCACTCTATCACACTAACTTCAATAATTGACTAATTATTCTACCACAACATAAACTAGAAGATCCACGCTGTCTGTTAGTTTTTGTTCCACCTAAATTGAGCCAGTACCACGAACTTTTAAAAGGAAGTCAGAAATAAAAAATATAAAAAGAAATCTATAAAATATCCACAAATAGTAAAAACTAGAAAAAGAGTACAAAAACTATAAAAATTCCACAAACACTAAAAACTAACAACTAAAAATATATAAAAAATATATGTTAAACGATTTTACTAAAAATGCTCAAAAAACTAAAAAATAATTATTTTCTTGCACTACAATTTCAATGGTGTTTTCTCACTTTAAATAAAATCGTGATGCTATATTAAATTGATTCATATTCTGTTATGAAATATTCGGCGCCACGATTTTATTTAAAAGTGAGAAAACACCATTGAAATTGTAGTAGGAGAAAATAATTATTTTTTAGTTTTTAGTGCATTTTTATAATTAGATAGAGATATCTATCGGAAGTGAAACTTTCGTTCAAAAGAAATAAATATTTCACGATACAGTGCCAAAATAGAAATATAACAAAAAAGTTGAAATTATGAAGATTATAATACAAGTACTATTTTTCTTTTATTTATTTATATTTTCCAACGCAAAAATGACCACAAGTAGTTTAACACGTACACTTTCGAACACATAAAGGTTTATTTAAAAAAGTCTTCAAGTATTTAAAAAAAATTCCGAAAATTCTTGTGTTTTCAGACCTTGCAGGTAGGCATAACCCCCTAATCAAGTATTCTAAATTAATCTAAACGAATCACCAGTAATCAGCTCCCTAACACTTCGTTCTCTATCATTCAATTAAGATCAGTACAAATTTTTAGCTTCCCAGGTTGTCAAAGAATCGATTCACATTCAAGACAGATAACGCACCTCTGACCTATGAATCTGGGCAATGAGTGCTATGACGAATATCCAAGCTTCCACGAAACCCGCATCCGGGTTCCATATAACCAATGGTCTACGTATTAATCTCTCAGAGATCGCAAGGTACGATTAATCATCCTTCAAGAATCCCTCCCTACAGGAACTAAAATTTCTCGACCACAGTGATTTTGTACACTTCTTTCTCGTCGTGCACGAATGTAACGTAGATACAGTGTAATCGATTTAGGTCGAAGTTTTTATCAAAAGGGGGCCGGGTAAACGGTCCCTTAACGCTAAATCGTGGAACGTTTGCTTTTTATTAGAGATGGGGTTGCAGCTCTAGGCTTAATCTAGGGCAATATACACCAACCCGACAAGTACCGACTGACAACACTTCAGCGATGATAGAACATTAACCGATTATACTTCAAACGATCATCGATTGGAACTTCCACGAAATTTATGCTCAAAGGAACTTTCACTGGACAAAGCATCAATAAACTGGTACCTCGATTATTTCAACTAATTGGTGGCCACGGTATTCTTTTTAATAATCGTATAATTAGATTTACTTTCACAACGAGAAAGGTGATGATTTAGAAATTAAATATTCAATGTTATTTATGATCAGTTCAGAGGTAAGAATTTTTAAAAGAATCGCTGCACTCTGCAGCACAAAATTTATTTACAGTTGCAATCAGAAACAAAATGAAGTTCGACATATACTCCCGTCCATAAGTCTCACTTGTATTGATTATGAAATAACCCTGATAAATCAGTAGAAAATTAGTGGATGAATATTAGTGTGATATCTTTAGAGGGTTCGAAAGAGTTCTGGAACATTTCAATAGGTTCTATTTGAAACATGGGCCGTGGGACTTTTTTAAAAATGTGAGAACACTATAAGTTCCCACGAAAAGTGATAAAGTAAAAGTTCTATAATAAAATAGATGGAATGGAACTTATAAAACATAAAAATACAAATTTCGCTATTCCTATCAGGAACAGATATTTTGTTCATGAATTTAAAAAAGCTTCTCAATCGTTGTAACAAATACTGAATACTATTCAATGAATAGTACTATAACGATAATAAATAATTATTACAGTTAAATTGATATTCGGAATGCGTTATTTATTTGTAATATTTACTTATATAGATCATTTCTACGCAGAATTTTCTTGTATTTTCGTTCATGTAAGTTATAAAAAAAGTTATTTAGGTATTACTCTTGACAGTCTTGACAAGTCCTCTTTTCTGTTCAAAACTACTTATGAAACTATTAATTACTTATGTTATGATTTTCATACCTTTTATTAAATAAACACGAAGAATATGATATTTTATTGGTAAATAAAACTAGTACCTAATAGTTTAGTAATTGTCTTTATCTTATAGAACCTTTTTTAATAAATATTCTAATATAATTGTTTCCATGGAACTTTTATTATATAGTTTCTAAAATATCTGTTCCACGAGAACACTTTCTAAAGAAGTTCCTAAAGGTAACATTTCTTTCAATAAAAATTCCACAGGAACAGATATTTTCTTAAACGAAACATATAAGTTCAAACAGAATTTTTTTTAAAAATAAGAGTTCCAGAACTTTTTCGATCCCTGAATTCTTTATACTACATATATAGAATACAGATGTATATTAAATATTACAATACAAACATTATCATACATATGTAACAAATTCAAATTTTGTGTTTGTCGATGTAGCCGAGGTATAGTAATACATACCTACTTTTATCAATCTTGGCACTCGTTCTATTAGTGTTTTTATCTTTTCCGTTGTTATTATAATTTATATCATTCGTGCTGTAAATATTTCAATCTTACAATTAGCGCGTTCAAAGAATTGTACTTGGAGAGCCGAAACACATATGGCACACATTTTCGATAAATAAAGTACCTACATTAAATGGTTACTTGAACTATTTTCGTAAGAAATGCTTAAAGCTGAGTACTGTGGTAAGTCCCAATAAAATATCTCCTTCAGTTGTGATGATTTATATCTGGTGACTTATGAACGAGAGTGTACTTACATTGGAATGAAAAAAAGGACTTTTATCGCGGAATTCAATTTTCAGTTGACAATATTTTTATCATACTTGTGTTTGCTCGATAACAGGATTTCCTAATCACCTTTCGATATTCCAGATCACGTATGACTTTATGTTATTGATTTAAGTGCTGATGCCATTTACGAGCTGGGTCCCATGGAGCAATTTACACCCTGTGTTTACCAGCCGATAGCTGAGTGACCGGGTAAATGGCGTTTCCTCCTTGCGAAGGAGGCGAGCAAAGAAAAAAAGAGGAACGTTGGTCACTTCCGATTTACTAGGGGCGCGGTGTGTACCTCTTCCGCTGTGCACGCTCGTACCCAGCTGGTTTTCTCCCCCTTTCGCGTTGGTGCACCGTAAATCCCTCTCCCCCTCCCGGCTGGTAACCAAATGTAATTATTTTTAAAAAGGATGTAGGGACCCGTCGTGTTTTTCAGCGGACGGAACGTGCGTGGCTCGAATGGACGCGTAGGTGCTTTAAGAGTAAGCATCGCGAGATAGGTCGATGAGCGTTTCTATAAATCATTCCCTGCACGTAATCGCCGGCCATACACCTACATGCAGTCCAGAAGCTTTCCTACGGATAAGGATTGCTTGATTTGTAATGTCGCGTGAACCGGAAGTCCCCTGGCACCGCCACCGGCGAGGTTTACACAGAAGTTCGTGACGCTTAGTATCTCGCGCGAAGGAAGGGAACGTTGGTGGAAACAGCGGTCGAGATAGCGTTTCCGTGTGATGGGCAAACTTTTTTTAACTGCAGTGTTCGGGCTGTGGTAGGCGAGTAAGTCGCGATGGTGTTTGGTGATAGGCGGTGCGACTGAAAGGGTAAGGATTTTACATGGTAAAATAGAAGTGGGGCTTCCCTTCGGGGGAAATTGATTTTGAAACTTAAACTCGTACGCACGCACCTGATAAAACGTAGATACCAGAATTCATGAGTAAATGTGGTATAAATTCGAATGAAAGGATCGTTATGCGGAAATATAAGTCGAAATTGTAATTTAAAGGTGGAGTTTGAATATTTGAAGCTGAAATATTTCGGGTTTTAACATTTCAGAATCAAATATATGGAATTTTAACATTTGGGAATCGAATATTAAGGAGTCCACTAATTTGAGATTTGAATGTTTGAGATTTGAATATTTGAGATTTGAATGTTTGAGATTTGAATATTTGAGATTTGTATATTTAAGATTTGAATATTTGAGATTTGAATATTTGAGATTTGAATATTTGAGATTTGAATACTTGAGATTTGAATATTTGAGCATTTGAGCATTTGAGCATTTGAGACTTGAGCATTTGAGATTTGAGCATTTGAGCATTTGAGCACTTGAGCATTTGAGATTTGAGCATTTGACCACTTGAGCATTTGAGCATTTGAGATTTGAGCATTTGAGATTTGAGCATTTGAGATTTGAGCATTTGAGATTTGAGCATTTGAGATTTGAGCATTTGAGATTTGAGCATTTGAGATTTGAGCATTTGAGATTTGAGCATTTGAGATTTGAGCATTTGAGATTTGAGCATTTGAGATTTGAGCATTTGAGATTTGAGCATTTGAGATTTGAGCATTTGAGATTTGAGCATTCGAGATTTGAGCATTTGAGATTTGAGATTTGAGCATTTGAGATTTGAGCATTTGAGATTTGAGATTTGAGCATTTGAGATTTGAGCATTTGAGATTTGAATATTTGGAATTCGAATTTTGAGTAATCAAATTTTGAGGAATCGAATATTTAGAATTTAAATGTTTGTATTTCGGGATTTTCACAAAAGGGAAGCCTCATTCGAATAAAATTCATTCTACAGTTTTGATTTATTTTTGCACAACCATTGATTTCAGTCGCATTGGTACCACATTTACATACTAACAAATTCTGCTAATTATTAATCAACTGTGCGCGTACCAGAGGAGTTTTCAAAATCAATTTCCTCGAAAATGCAGTGACCTATGAACAAATTTTACTCCGCGTTTCTAATTGATTTTTTCACGTAGAACCGCTATTCTTTCAAGTGTACTGATCATTATGAAACAGCCCTTAGGTATACATACAGGGTGTCTCAAAATTGCGGGACAGTCCGGAACATGCAATATCCTGATGTAAAAAGACATCGAAAAGTCCTTTACCGTTTTGGGATCCGAGGCTTCGTTCTCGAGATATTAACAGTTGATTATTAGCAGTCGAACTTCTGGGCCGCGCAGCTTAAAGCCGTGCCAGCTGAACGCGGCTCAGCTTACGTAAGCACACACACGCCGAAGTCACAGGTGGACTCAGACCCACGCACACAGTAAAGCCGACCGCGCTAACTCAGTTTCACGGTTTGAACCAGCGCGGTCGGCTCTACTGTGTGCGTGGGTCTGTATCTACGCGTGACTCCTGGGTATGCGTGCGAGCAGTCATTGCTCCGCGCTCAGCTGTTTCGGCTTTAAATTGCGCGGCCCGGAAATTCGACTGCTAATATCTCGAGAAGGAAGCCTCGGATCCCAAAACGGTAAAGGACTTTTCAACGTCTTTTTGCATGAGGATATTGAATGTTCCGGATTGACCCACCATTTTGGGACACTCTGTATGTATGTACTATGGGAATCTAGAGGCTAGAGAAAACTGGAGGTCTATCTTCATATATTTGAGTCCGTTCGATTCAGAATGATTACATACCATTTACTACTTTTACACCGTTAAATTAATTAAATTATTTATAAATGTATTGTAGTAATTAAACTGCATTTAAAGCTGTATCAAGTGTCAGCATTATTTAGAAATTCTGAATAATGCGAAAGTTTCCAACGAACTGTGAGATTCATTGTTATACATGTCTGATCTCACGTCGTTTCTATTACTCGCAGAGTGCTTAATGGAAAATACCGGGAATTCGATAAATCCGATCTATCTCAGTATTCTGGAAATAGAGTCGATCGCGAAAAACACCTCGCTAGATCTCAGTGATCGTGAATGCACGATTATTCGATGTTATTTATATGAGTGTTCAATAATAGATACGTAAATATTTACCTAAACTTCTGATAATTTTATTTTACAACAAATCATGTTCAATGGACATTATTCGAATTTCAAATGAAATCTTATTTCATTTCGCTCGTATTTCAATTTTAAAATAGGATCAATAAGTACTAAAAGTAATACTTGGTAAATGTAAAAACTAATTCAGATGGCTACATAAACGAAAAATGGTGGAAGAAAGCTCAGGTGAGTACAATTATTGTGAAAGTGCACTGCGTGTGTGTATTATAATGCAGGAGAACTCCCTACGATATTTTTCTGAATTCATTTTTTTGTCAATATTAGCAGTGACACTTGATGACTTTGTTTTAAATTAACACTTCGTGTACAGACGATATACCTTTGCACTGTATTAGGGATGGTTGGATTTCGTATATTTAGAATTTGAATATTTGAAGTTAGAATATATAGAGTTTAAATATTTTTGGAGTTCTCACAGTTGGAATTCTAATACTTGGAGTTCTGATAATAGGAATCGGAATTTTTGGAGTTCTCATAAATAGAATTTGAGTGTTTCGACACCTAGAGCTTTGCTACTTGGAGTTCTAGTAATAAAAATTCCAACGATTATAATTCTTTGGCTAATTTGAAATTCAATAATTAGATTTCGAATAAGACCTAGAGGTTTAACTGCATGTCGTGCTCACATAATTGCGGCTACGGAGGCTTGTAACGTATTCTATTAAGCATTCAACGCCCCCGCACCGCGATAAACGTTAAACGTCGTTTATCCAACGAGTCCTCTGATTTCGTCGTTGATGTCTTACCGCCCTCGGATTTGTTAATGCTACCTCGAGATTGAAAGAGACCGCTGTAATTTACGAGAAAATCTCGCTAACAGGCACCGTTCAATTTTGCGGCATTAGCTCGAACAAGACTAAAACACATCTTTCGTACAGAAAGTGTAAAATAAGGCATACCTGCAAACTTTTGCACGCAAAGGAAACTAAGAAAAAAGGTGTCTTCTTTCATAAATATAATTTTTATCTTGACACCAAGAAAATGATATTCTCTATTACTGTCGAGTGTCAAAAATTAATTTGAAAAATACAAAATAGAGAAAATGTAGATCTGTTACGGCTGGTGGGTCATTTCATGCGAAATCGGACACTTTTTGGAGTAACATTTCAGATTTAGGTGAAACTTGGATATGTTGTAGTCTTTAGGGATATATAAAGATATCTCGACGGATTTTTCAAAATGTCAAAAATTGTGGATCGTACAGCTCTTAGAAATGTAGTGTTAACTTTTTTTCAAAAAATTATAACTGTTGAACTAACAAACTAATCAAAATGAGCTTTTGGGTGCTTACAATGAAGACATAAGAGTATCTAATAAAAATTATTTCACGGGAAAAAAACAAATTTTTGACCGTTTAGTTGAAAATTGTTCTAAACAAATGCCATGTTTTAATAGGGGGGCACTATTTAAGAATTTTAAGAAAAATGAGAGTATAGTCCTATTTGTCCCCTTCCTATACAGCACACTGCGTTGCATGAAGGTTGCAGGAAGGTTGCATGTGCGTTGCCGTGCAATGTTCCACAAGGGCGGACATAGGAAGATTCCTGCAACATTCCACCAATGTTGCTGGAACGTTCCGATGTTGCACCGCAACCTTCCTGCAACTTTCCTGGAACCTTCCTGCAACGGAGTGTGAAACTGGCCAAATGAAAATTAATTGAATGTGACGCTGCGTCGCGTCGCCCAGCACCGATCCCTAACGACTACAACATATCCAAGTTTCATGTAAATCTAAAATGTTACTCTGAAAATTGTCCGATTTCGCATGGAATGACACTGCTATTAGATTAAATCAATAGCATTACTATTTAGTAAAACGTAGGTGTGAAATAGATGCATCACTTCGAGCTCGATCCTTTTTTTCTATTAAAAAGCTTTTGAAACCAAAAATCTCTACAAATTACCAACAACAAATCAAACAAACTAATACAAACCTTTCTTTCTTCCGAAGACTCTACTTGCATTAAGCCCGATACTAATAATACCAATGAAATACTAATAGCGTTATATATTTTTATTTAATAAAATTAACGCAAGTCAGATAGATTCTATCCCTAATAAACAGGGAACAAGAAGAACCGAATATCAGTAAGTACCTTGGAAACAAAATAAAGAGAAGAAGGCAATCAATGTGCTGCTACGTGATAATAACTATTAAGTGAACTACTTTACTGTACAAAATTAAAAAATTCGGTGCGCGAACCGATAAATTAGATTCCGCGTGGTTCTCTTGTTCACGAAGGATACTAACCCCACGCCACGCCTGCGCTCTATTAGTATCCAGAAATCGCATCCGTACGCGCGAATTCGGTGGTCCGGTTAGCAGACCGTTCAGTCGCACCGCGAATTACGCGACGGAATACCTATTGCAATCAACGGTCTGTTTTTCAACGACTTTTCCTTCAAATTCTTCCCTCTTACGAGTGTTTTAAAATCTCTTCCAAAACCTTAAATATGTTAACACTTTCAACAAACGGTAACACGTACCTTGATCGTTCTCAAAATTCCATAAAGTGTTCTTCTTACGCCGAAACTGAGGAACGTGATATGGAAGAAAAGTGTGAAGATTGCGATCCAATAGCTGAATAAAAATCTGTGGCGAACTGTGAACGCTAGGCAATGCTGTGTTTGTAATAGAGCTGATAAACGTGCAACGCGTGTGAGAAATTAGGATGAGAATCGAAGAAATTAATATGGCAATCGAAGGCAGGCGATTCAAATTCACGCGTTCATTAGCGTCCATTTAAATGCCGTCAGCCGAATACAATTTTTATTTATTTTGTAAATAATTTAATATATTTTTTATTTATATTTAATGTATATATTTCCTGTAAAAAGTTAAGTCGTATTTGGTCATGGTCGATATAAAAGGGCTAAGGAAAATGTAGATCTGCAAATTATTATATCCATTGAGGTCGATTTTGGCAGTGAATGTGCTACAATCACGGTTCACTATAAAAATGATACAAATGTGTCCAACAGAGGAGATTGCAAGAAAAGGCTGCACATAAATGATCTGCACCAATGAACTCAAAGCCAAAGGTGTTCGCTTCGCACGAAGGTACGTAAGTGCGCCTCCATTCAATTCTAGGTAAAGATTCGAGTGAATGAGTGGATTGTGCTGACGATAACATCGCACACAGCGTGGAACTAGCGATAACATGTACTTTCGTTCACTTGCTTTGACTGAAACGCACCTTATTCGAAGAATGAAACTGAATATAGCTACGTAATATATTATTGTTACATATTAGGTAGGGTAGATGTACCGTTTGTGGCCATTGCACTGTTTTTGGCCATTTGCATAATTATCTTATTTTCAAATTGCCTGCAGATCATTATTATGCGTAGAATTTCACATCGTAAATATTTTGTTTAATATGCCGCCTGAAATATAAGGTTACATTCATTACTTACACGGAAAAATATTGCATATATTTTTTAAGAAGTGGCCAAAACTGGTACAATACCTTAAAGTGGCCACAAATGGTGCATCTACCCTATTTAGGATATTTTGGAAATTAGTTTTTTAGTTATTTAGGCATTTATATAAAAGGTTTCAGTAGAACCTTTCATTATTCGAAAACAGTGTAATTGAACGTTTGATCGCACTGTCTATTTCCAATTTGAAAATTCGAGAACTGGTGACTCAAAAATGTTGGCGAAGCAAAATGGAAAGCTAGTAAAATAATTTAATTTTGTTGTAATTGCAAGCAGTGGAATTACTATTGAAATGAAAAATTTTGCTGACTTTGTTCCCTTTTTGAAGAACTTTACGAAAATTTAAAAATTGATGCAGGTGTACTGTCTCAAAATCTATCGATTGTTGTTTAATTAAATTTGTAGAAACTTATGAACAGGAGTAACTATAAGAAGAAAAACTTCTGTTTCTAGATTAATTTTCCTTCTTCCTTTTGGCATTAATTTCATATTTTTCTCAAAATTTCAAAAGAGAATAATTGATCAACAATTATTACCCTGGATAACACGTTGTAGGAATAAATATTCAATAACAATTATTTGGCTAAGTAACAAAGAGGTCCGTCAATGATTAAACAATTCCAACTGCAATAGTTGCTGATGAAAAGAGTCTACTACTCTCTTAACGTTGCTATTAAAACTGCATTGATACGATTAGGGATTGCAAATTTACCGACTTTTTCAATTACCGGTAATTCGGTAAAATTTTCAATCAAAACCGGTTTACCGGTAATTTACCGGTATTTTTTTAAGGTATTGAAAATATAAGAGTAAACATTACAAAAAACTTTTTTTATAATAAAAACTTAATTTAATTCTAATCGAGCATTATAAAATATATATGTAAATGAAACTAAAATATAAAATGATATGACACAAAATATATACATTTGTATATAACTAATAGCAATACTTATTAATATAGATCTTCACCATGCAAACAATGAAAAGAATCTTAACTTACATACATAATTAAATATTTTTTATTTAACAATTCTTTTGAAGAAATAAGCGCGGAAAACATAATTTGTCTAAACTTTGGTCTCCTGATCGCGACCTAATTTTTTTACAAAATAATCCAGCCACGGATAAAGCGCTCACAGATTTTACACTTGTTACACCGTAGTAGATGTCCACGGAATTAATGAACGGATATATGCGCTACATTGCTGTACGTTATTTATCGAATTACCGGTAAAAATTTGGCGAATTACCGGTAAAAATTTAAAGCTATTTTTCGCGATTTACCGGGAAACCGGTAAACCGATTTACCGGTATTGCAATCCCTAGATACGATGTAAAATGGTAGTTAACTTACAACGGTGGATATAGAGTATTCCAAATAGTATATGTATGTACCAATACTTTGACAGATAAAACTAGAGCAATATATATACATACATCCTATACCACGATGCATCGATCACTTTATTTAAGTCATCATAACTCAAAAACATAAAGCGTAAACAACATCTTCTCTAGCTTCCATAAAGTTTCGGCATGGAATTTCGAATCGCCCCAAATAATTTGCTGTCTAAGAATATTAACCCCTCGTTGACACACCTCTTTTTTCGATCAACTTTGACATACCTGGATGGCTCACACCCAGAACAATTTTTGAACAACAGCCATTCTCATCCGAAGAATCTAATCGTTATGAAAAGAATCATGGGTCAATTTCAAGGTCTGTAGAATGTATTCTAATAGTTTTTTTATTGAAATTTCATCACAGTTTTTGTAAAAAAATCTAGATTACCATATGTCGAGAGAACGCGAAGAAAATTTTTAAAAAATTGTAACTTTTACAAATTTCAATATTAGAAGCTAAAAATCTACAGAGCTATTGTTCAGATATAATATTTTGAGAGAAAAAATAGTTTGTAATTTGGCTTTGGAAAAAGGGTATTTATTTTGCATATAGAAGATACAGAGCGTCAAAATCAGCTTATGGGTGGCTCACACCCAGAATGTCAACGAAAGGTTAACACTTTGTTGCTCCTATTGCAAAGCTGTCATCTCACAATCAGGTACTATTAAGCTTCAAATGAACGATTCACGAAAACGAACATTGTTAAAACCGAAAAGCCTCGCTGAAAACCTCGACGGAAGAAATTCAAGTTGGAGGATCAAGAAGCGACCAATTGCATCCTCCATGTCCGCTCGAAACCTCGAGGGCTCGCGCGGACTTGGTGTTTCTTTGGGAACGCAATTCCGGCAGAAGATAGGATTGCTCGGGTAAAGTTTACTCCCGGTTGAAAGAGTTTATCGTCTCGAGTGGCGAAAATAGATTTCTCTCTTCCCCTTCGACGGCAGGCGAGTAGAAAAAAAGAAAAGAAGCCTCGTCGTGCATTTTCCCGACGCGCGAGAAACATTTGATGGGACGAATAAAGCGCGGGGGAAAATATGAAGATGAAAAGAGGGAAGATGGGGCGAAACCGAAGCCGTGTTTATTTATATATTTACAATAGGGTGCAGTAACCGTTTCATTTGAAATTGTTTGCTCTGGGAAATGCTACCTATAGGGACATTGCTCTAGCAAGAAAAATGAACGAGGTCTGAATCATCGATTTGGCTCAAATTTTGCAAATACATAGTGCATAATGTGTATAGTAATGCGTCAAACGTAGAGGGCGCTGTATTTAAAGGTTTTCGAGAAAATCGAGTTTAAAGTTTTGCCTTTCGTAGGACCTCGATATATGCACTAGGGTGGCCCTTATTTTCAACCTGCGATTTATTTTGCTTTCACCCCCTATTATGGTTCCATTTCATAAAAAAATAGTCCAGGCCTTAAGCGGACTAGGCAGTCAGAAATTCGATTTTTTATTGCATTTTTCGAAAGTACCACCCTTCCCCAGTAAAATGCCGTTTGGTTTATGTTAAAACTCGCAAAATTAAGGATTTTACAGCCGAAAAGGTCGAGCACGCCATAAACCGTTTCTGCGCGCATGCAGGTACTAGATTAATTCCTCTTCCGAAACTTTGAACGCGTTTTTCTCGGAATCACATTTCCTCTTCGTTTTGCAGTGATTGCGAAAAAAACGGAGGTCCAAATCAATTTGAAAAAAATTGAGCATATGTAAAACATGTCTTGCTATGACCTAAACCTAAGCATAATTCTGTGAAAACTTCTGTTTTGACAAAAAAAACATGGCTCTTTTCCCTGGGGAAAAATCACGTTTCTTTCAAATTTGCTGTTTTATAGCCGCCATTTGTATAATTTTGATTTTTTTTCTTTTTCAATAGGTTCAGGGCAAAATAGGGGCCAGGGCAAAATGTAAATTTTAGAGGATATGTTGCAATTCAATTTCTTACGGTCAAAATCACTGCAAAATTACAGCGGCTTCAGAAAAAACGCCGACACATCAGATGACTGTAACGCTGCCATACATATGTATATATTATTCAAATAATTTTTTTTCACTGTTTATAGTATTAATAAACATTACCCCCAAAGTACTAGTCACAATTTGTATTCATCTTCTTGTAATTAATTCGCAAAAAAAACTTGATTTTCGAGCGATCTGACTGCTTAGTCCCCTTAAGTAAACAGGCCTTAAAGTTTAGAATTCAGTAATGGTTTGAATTTGAAGAATTTCTCAAAAATGGTAAGCCCTATTACAATTTTGTTCCAATAGTATTAAAAGAGCATTCAATTTTCTACAATTTTGTTAAAACATCGCGGAAGTCATAGCTTTAAGTCGATTATGTCACGCTATAAAGTAGTACAAACAGTGAGACAGGTGGATGAAAATATCACGTCGCTTTACGTTAATATTGTTACTCGCGAATAAAAGTATTGCGAGTTTTTGAATTGTTACGTATTTATACGAGGAACCAATAAAATTGATTAATGGGTCTCCCTACTTTGACGGCCTGAAAAGGCGCGCGATATTCATTTTTTTTTAAAAGAAATCCTCAAATTATATTAATTGAAAACTTTTTGCATACATTTGTATATATTTGGGCAACATTTTAAAAAATATTGAATTAAAAAATAACAGTACTTAAAACATTGAACCCGTTTTTCTCAAAACGATATTTTTCGAATTGGTTAGCATGATATCTCAAAAACCAATCACCCGATTTACTTCAAACTTTATACATATATTCAATAGATGTCCAATTCTCGTTGTTTCTAAAAATAATGTCGGTTTCTGAAAAATCAGATTTTTGCAACTTAAAAACCCAGTGAATTTTTTGCAGAAATCGAAATTTCCTGTTTTAGACGTCACCATTTTTTTACTTTTCAGTATTCTCATTTAATCTAGATCTTCGTTTTAAAAGCAACGAAAAATGAGATATCTATTGAATAAATGCACAAGGACTGCAGTAAATCGGATGATTGGTTTTTGAGATATCATGCTAACCAATTCGAAAATCATCGTTTTGAGAAAGACGCGTCCAACATTATAGGTACTGTTATATTTTATTTAAATATTTTTTAAAATGTTGCCCAAATGTGTACAAATATAGGCATAAAGTTTTCAATTAATATAATTTGAGGGTTTCTCTTTAAAAAATCTCAAATATCGCGCTTCTTTTCAGGCCGTCAAAGTAGGGAGACCCTTTAATTCATTTATTGCTTATTTTTGTATTACTTTAGTAATCTGAAAGCGGCTGTTGCTCTTCAAATGATTTAATACAAATCAAGAATCAAATATACCTATCAATATTCTAATCTTCATATTGTATTCCTTCAATTTTGAAGCACATCTCTTTCGTTATCTCTTTTACCTTTAAAAATTAAATGTGTTTTTATTTAAAATTTAATTAAAAAATTAAAAATTAAAATTAATACGTGTTAAATTAAAATGTTATTATCCGCCTCTTCAAAATTTGGAAAATATCATCTGCTTCGAAGTAGGAAGAGATATCGTAAAAACTGTAGTGAATTTTATAGACAGTGGAATGTATCACTTTGTCGAAATCCTGAATTGGTATACAATTTTGAATACGAAGCATTAAATGCAGACCAAACTCGATTACATGGAAATTGAAATTAATACACAATATAATATCGACAGTCATACAAAAAGGAGGGTAGTTTTGAAAGAAACCAGATATTCCATAAAGGCTGGGACTATTCGAATAATTTAATATTCGAATATTTTACAAGTATTCGAATGCTATAAATAAACTTCGAATATTTGAGTATTCGAATGTTATTATTATTAAATTATTCGAATAGTCCCAGCGAATGTTATTATTCGAATACTCAAATATTCGAAGTTTATTCGTAGCATTAGAATTATAAATCAAGTTCTTTAGGTTCATTCGTCAGGGTGAAATCTTGTAAGCTAATTTTGACCCACTTTACACCATACTATTCGAATACATCAGTATTCGAATACTTTAATATTCGTATAGTATTCGAATACTTAAATATTCGAATAGTATTCGAATACTTGGATATTCGAATTATATTCGCCAAATAATTGAGCAACTGAAGTATTCGAATACTTGGATATTCGAATTATATTCGCCAAATAATTGAGCAACTGAAGTATTCGAATATTCAAATACCGAAAAATTCAACAAATAGTCCCAGCCCTAGTTTGAACAATAGAACATTCAAATACTATTATAACAGCTCGCAGAAGTCTAATTGTAAATATCACACGGATCACCGTACATCGAAAACATTTCATCTATCCACGATCTTGGGCGCGGCTTTCTACCTCTTTCCTCATTGCTATCAAGCATTGGCTCTTATCAGTTACATGCACACGTACACAGCAGTTCCGTGCAGGATATTCAAAACGGCGCGTATAACAGCTGTGAAAATTAAAGCAACCTCTTCTTCACATGGTGCGACACAAGATTACCCCACAAATTAATCGGACCCACCTATGATTTACCATAAATAACAATCGAAACTACACCATTAATATTTTCCAATTAACAATGCTCAGAAGCCTACATTAACTCCATTACCTTATCATGACTATTGAAGCATTGTCTATTCGAAGCTACATTTACCATCATAATTCACAAAATTCTTTCCTATATGACGTTGGTACCAGTGACAAGGTTTTTGAAATTTTCAATAGAGATATTTGAAAATTTCTTTTAATTTCTGTTGTAAACGAGCCTCCGCGTTTTACGGCCCTGTGCAAAACGATGCCTGTCTGCAATGCTGTCCGCAGATGGAGTATTGGATGGCGAGCAACCACAGCGGCTACAATGCCAGAGCAGAGGCACTCGAGGAGGTCCTTCAGGATCCAGGATCGGCGGTCCTCTTTGTCGGCTATCCGCCATGGCTTTTGCACTTCGCCGCCAGCTGCTGTGTGCTCTTCATGCTCGTCGGCATCCCAGGCAACCTATTCACCATTATCGCTCTTTTTCGTACCAGAAAGGTCAGCGTTCGATTAACACACTTTTACAGTAGCTTCATTATTCATCTTCTATATTAAGTTGGCACAACGGATTTGTCGTATTTTCCAGAGGAGATTGGAAAAGACATTAGATGCTTTCGAAGTGACAGTTATACATTTGATATACACTTTTCGTATCTGGAAGTGAGTGTTTTAAAGTTTTAAATAAGTACCTTCTTTTTTCAAGAATTTTCGACTTGTTGAATTGTAGAGTGGAAGTATTAAAAAAACTGAGTAGCGAGTAATAACTTTTTAATTCCTTTAAATATATGGGCGGGGTTTTCAATTATCTACTAGAAAATTGCTGGTACACCAAATTATGGCACTTTTTCATTACGATTCATGAAATTTATAACAATATTTTTAGTGAAGTTTCTATTAGGAAAACCTTTTCTGGTGTAAAAAGTGATCGAGATGCATAGATAAATCGAAATCAGAGGATGAGAAATGAAAATAATGTCGTTGACATCCAAGTGTCTTAGTTGTATACCGTACTAGCTTTACTACTCGGCTTCGCACCAAATTTAGATTCTAATTGTATAACAAAAATTTATATTTTATTTAAAATTGTATTTTTTTAAATTCTATTTTAAAAAAAAATTCTAATTTTTTGGTGGAAATAACTACATTCATCTAGATTAGCTGGGCACAATCAGCTGGGACACATTTCGTAACCCCAAAGTTTACCATTTAAAAGTTTTTAGGCGACAGATACACACACACAAACACTTCCTGCTTTATATATGAAGATAATTTCTAACTATTATTCTGCATTGAAACTCTTTTTCCTTTCTAGGAACGTTATAATTTTATTTACAGTAGAGTTCTATATATAAGTGACAAACCTTTTGCAACAACCCCATACATAAATTACACAATTGTCTTACTTTCGAGACACAGCAAGTTTCGCGCTCTCTAAAGAGGATTACCCAATTTTTGTGGCCTGCAATTTTCCTCGCTATCACCAATGTCTGTAGATAGTAGAAAAGATTCCTTTCAATTTATTTTTATCGCAGCAAATGCAGATTTTGGGTTTAATGGATCACTTGTTTTTTGGAGAAGTGCTAGTTATTGGAGCTTGTTATGGGGAGTTTGTTGGATTCAGAGATGGGCGAAATTGTTATTTAAATAAAAATTTCAAGTAACGAGTAAAAGTTAAATAAATTAGAATAAAATTTAATAAGGTTAACTTCATTCGACACATGACGAATATTTTTTTTAACTTTTATTCGTTATTCGAATTTTTATTTAAATAACAATTTTGCCCATCTCTGCAGGTTGGATAGCATGGAACTCCGATGAGTTTTCACTTGTACGCGATAACCGGAAAGACAGCGGTAGATATGATAAAGGCAGGAATCCAAAGTGACGAATCTCTTACTTGGAACAATATTACTCGTCGCGGTTTCTCGAGTTTCCACTGTGCCCTGCGTGTCACTATTAAATCCTAGATAGACTAGATTAACGAGTGGTTCACCTCGAATCCTGTTTTAGAAGACAATGGCGAAGCGTATGAAATTTCACTGAAAACACGTAACTGAGCTCGAACTGAATGACTTATAACTGCAACGCTTTAATAATATACAAATGATTTAAAGAACATATATATAAAACTCTGAAATTTTTAAAATTTACAATTGCACTAAAAGGCGACGCACGTGTAAATTCCGACAAATTATGAGCTTGAGAAAAAATTATTTTTCTTAGTATATTTTCTGAAAATTTCATACCTAGAAAACTAAAAAAAGGGAATTGTTTAAATTCTCAAAATTTTTACCAACTTCCTAAATGTATACCGATTTCCTTAAGGGGGGATCCCATTCTTTGGGCTAAAAACATAGCGAAATTTGGGATTTTTTTTAAGAATCCAGCGATTCGATTCATCTGAAATTTGGAAGATGTTTTGATGCATCTTTGAATGAGCTGCAGATTTTTTTTTATTAATTTTTAACCGTAAATATAGGAGTTATGCATGATCTGCATGAAAGATATTTATCTACCAGGAAATCTGAAACAGAACAATGAAACGGCGCTTTATTTTATACATATGCAGCTTGAAATTGATGAACCAGGAAAAACAAAAAAATTTATTCAGCAATGTGGAGAGTTTTCAAACTGAAAGGTCTAAACCTTTAATTTTTGCAATCCAATTTTGCGCCAATTTTCTTATGTAACAAAAGAAGTATACATAGAATTTAGAGGTATTCTTGAGCATAACTCCTATATTTATTATCAAAAATGAATATAAAAAACTGCAACTCTTTCAAGGATGAATAAAAACAAGGTCCAAATTTCAGATGAATCGCAATGCTAGTTTCTTAGAAAAAAATTCTTAAATTTTGCCATGTTTTTAGCCCAAAAAATAGGATTCCCCCTTAATGTATTTTTATAGAAACCAAAAGATTAAAAGAAAATACTTTTTCAACGTTTACGAACATTTCCGAAATTGAAAAATTATTAAAATCTTCTGAACTATGAAAACTTAGTGTATTCATACAAAAGCTTAAGGATTAAAAAACAAAAATATATCTGCGAAGTATCAGAATTTACGAACGATTTTGAAATCCAAATTTGAAAAATTGTTAGAGTCGTGGAAATTATGGAAACACTAGTAGCTTATGAAATGTATGCGAGATTTCGTTAGATTTCACAGTTTGTTGCAAAACTCAATCCACTCGAATTACTAGCATTGGTTTACGAGATTCGCATACGATTTACAAATACTGCGATATTTATCTGTTCAAATATACCGTATTTAGAGAGTAATTTCGATCGTCAAATAAGACGTAAAGTACCAACGCCACGATAACATCCCGCCTCGCATACTTATAAACGTTTTCCTTTCTTCGGTGTTCTTTGGATTTGCCTATGTAGGAGACGATTTTACAACGCACGATGCATACACGATTTATTTTAAGTCGGTGGTAGGCCTTGAAATGGTCGTAAAACTCTTCTGACGATTGTGCTAGGGAAATCTTGAAAATTTCCTGCGTCGAGTGAACCAATGAAAACGGTTACCATAATACACTAAAATATTTGTTTGAATAAATCTTGCCATCTTACGTCCTACATAGTATGTTACGTACTGATATTTCTAAAGTATAAATTTCTTCATATAGAAATAAAGGAACGTAATACAAAAGCAATCAGTAACATTTGATAAAAAATATAGAAATATTGGATATATTAATATATTTTTTATACGCGTATTTGCTACTTTTTATTCATTTTTTCTTCTTTTTTACAAATTCTGCATTTTACTGATCAACTCAATTAAGTAACAAAATTTAAAAAAAAAATTAAAACCGACTTCAAAATAATAAAAATGCACTAAAAAGTAAAAAATAATAATGTCCCTTATTTAATCTACGATTATCATATTTTTTAAGTCGACGCCAGATCTACACAGTGCAAACGGTGAGGCGCGGACTTAAAAAATATGAGAGTCGTAGATTAAATAAGGGAAACAATTATTTTTTACTTTTAGTGCATATTTTATTATTTTGATATCGGTTTTAATTTTTTTTTTTAATTTTTGGAGTCGGTTAAAAATAGGAACGAATTGATAAGTTTAGCACTGCGTAAATATTCCCGCGAGAACCACGATGGAATTAAGAAATTCACAGAAAGTAAAGTTGGTTAGTTTAACTTCCGATTCTGCGAGGCTCATTTGTTGCACGAATGCCTTTTTAGTTATATCATTTCATTTACTTTTTTGAGTGACAGTAATTCAGACTGATTGTTAGATGTATAGCACGGCTTTTGACTTTCTTAAAATATTCCGTCTTTACATATTTTTTAATTTATTTCTACTGTGACTTTCTGTTTTGTAATACGTTTTACGTTCTACATGGTAGAATAAAGTTGTACATTATTATTTGAGTTTATTTCCGTTTGTTTGAGCACAAACGGGAGCAAGCGAGTAACGAAACGAGCCAATGATCTTAAGGTCGTCGGCACGCGTTGTTATGAAACAAGATTCCCGATCTACGTAGATCGTCGAAAAGTTATTTAAGTTTGAATGGTTAGCATTCGCGGAACGTGAGCACGCGCACGCGACACCCCGTGTTTCCATCATTTTTCTGCGTGCAGGTATACATATACGCACCCGACGATTGATGCAATCGACGAGTTGGAATTAAATCGAGAATCGAAATAACGCTTCGCTGTTTTATTGCACAAAGTCGAATTTCGTCTACTAATGCAAAATTCCGATTGAATTGTACTGCTTGCCAAGACTCCCTTGTTGTTTGGTTTATGCTGCCTGTCGAAAGCATGCATATAATCCGTAAATGAAGGAAGTTATTTAAGCAGGAAGGTCGACGCAAGAAACTTGATACATCTTGTAAAATTCA
The DNA here is from genome assembly GCA_910592295.1 of Andrena haemorrhoa. Classification (NCBI taxonomy): domain Eukaryota; kingdom Metazoa; phylum Arthropoda; class Insecta; order Hymenoptera; family Andrenidae; genus Andrena; species Andrena haemorrhoa. The sequence continues at coordinate 21,591,353 of OU342943.1, forward strand.
CGAGATTAATGAAATTTCAAATGTTCAACTTCCTGTTTCTTTAAGTTTCACTAGTTTTTCTGCTCGTTAATTACATCGTGTGATTAGGTTACAGTGAAAGATTGCTAAAATGTAAAAAATGTTCATAGCTTGTAGGTACTAATAACATGTTTCAAATAAATGAAATCATTTCGATTGTTTGGTCTCTCTCTTCTTGGAATAAATTATACCGTAAACTGAGAGAACATCGGCAGTATGGGGTAACATTGGCATCTACTTGTAATACAATCACAAACGATGCGATGTTATAATGGATACCTGAACCAAATTTAAACATGTTAATTAAAAAAACAAAAAAAATTTTAAATAAAAAATTTAAAGAATACAATATTTAAATAATAAACAATTTTAAAAATAAAAAATTTAAACAATAAAACATTTAAAAAAATTTAAATTGAAAAATTAAATTTAAGGGAAAGTAGCCGGTACGGCATGGGCAGGACAAAAGATGGCGATGGTTTCAGTAGACTCAGTCACAATGTTTACTTCTTTCAACGTGTCTCCTTGGCAGCGTCTGACCCACGACTGTCTGTCTTTTCTTCCCGCATGCCTTACATACAAATATGCGACGTGAGGCAACTTCGCCGGTGGCAAGCGGGAGATTCGAATTTTATAGTTTACGTAAAAAATACAAACTTTTAAAAATAAAAATTAGAAATTTAAAAAATAAAAAAATTAAAATTTTTAAAATTGAAAATATAAAGGACAGTGGATTGAACATAAAAAAAAACAATTATTAAGTGTTAATGTAAGTTCAGAAACAAATTTAACTGTGAATGTAAGTTCAGATGTGGTCAAACTTCCACTTATTTGTCATTGTTTTGCAGCTAAGAAACGCCACGGCAATCTTCATAATGAACCTTTCGGTCTCCGACTTGATGTTCTGCTGCTTCAATCTTCCTCTCGCCACGTCCACCTTCTGGCACAGTTCCTGGCGTCATGGAGCACTCCTGTGCAGGCTATTTCCTTTGCTGCGATACGGCTTGGTGGCAGTGAGCCTCTTCACGATACTGGCAATCACGATCAATCGTTATATTATAATAGGTCATCCCAGATTTTATCCCACGTAAGTGAATTATACGTTCTATTTGAAACGTTTCCGTACACACGTGAGAGTGAACCTAGCAATAGTGGCATTTCCAAATGTGCATGCATGAATGAAAAAAGGCTGCGCAGAACCACAGGATGTCTGTGTGGGGACATCGATAATTAGAGTCGATTTTGCTATCTAGTAGTATCGAGGCATTATGTACTATCAACTCTTTTTAACTAGTATCACTACTGCTAGGTTGGCTTATAAATCCAAGAAACCCAAATCATTGTGGTCATAGTTCTTCGCGGTAAATAAAAAGGTACCCGTGAACATATGACACTTTGACTGTTGCGTGATTTATAATAATCTTGACAGTCTAAATTAATTCAAATATTTTTAATAAAATTAAATATTAAATCTACACAACTTTCAAATACACGATTATAAATAACGTTAACTTGCATAGTTATGATAATACGAAAATTATAATGTACAAAGTACCGGGAAATTCATTGAAAATGACACATGGCTTGTGGAAAATGACTTGAGTATTGTTCTTGATTTGTGTGGTCAATACTTTTACATTTTCTGAAATGCAGAAAAATCCACGTCAGAAAGATGAATTTTCTAATAGTCAGGATTTCTATCGCGGGCTCAAGCCTATTAGCCTACCCACCGCCGAGGACAGTAAACAAGACACGCCGAGAGTGAGTGAGATAGAAATCGAGGTAGGGATCTTAATCGTGGGTTTTCTAAAGGATAGATCCCGTGGAGCAGAGATGGGCATTTTTTTTATTTAAATACAAATTTCGAATAACGAATAGAAGTTAAAGAATAATTTTTTTGTATTCTTTATGTATCGAATAAAGTTATCGCCAGAACGCGCGCCAGAAAATTAACATTATCCAACGTGGAATAAAGTGAAAGTTAAAGTTGAGGTTGAGGTTGAGGTTGAAGTTCAAGTTCAAGTTCAAGTTGAAATGGAAGTTTAAGTTTAAGTTTAAGTTTAAGTTGAGGTTGAGGTTGAAGTTGAAGTTGAAGTTGAAGTTGAAGTTGAAGTTGAAGTTGAAGTTACACAATTTATTCGACGCTGAAATTGTAAAATTAACTTTATTCGTCGAATTCTCTAAAGTCAAGTAACTTTTATTCGATCCATTATTTAAATAATTTTTTATTTAGTTAATGCCTAACTCTGGCGTGCAGTGAAGTGTGGACGGTAACAGATATAAGATAGAGTAGCATTTTATGTTTTCATAACAGTATACCTATACTTTTTTGGACCATTACTGTATACTCGTAACAGCAACAAACATTTTCTCTTTTCAGATTGTATAAGCCCAAGTACTTAATACCAATGGTTCTGAGTACGTGGATCATCGCGTTCGGTGCCCTGATCGTCACATGGTTCGAATGCTGGGGCCGCTTTGGACTGGACACCGCGATTGGCTCCTGTTCGATCCTCCCCGACGTGCATGGTCGAAGCCCCAAGGAATTCCTCTTCGTCGTCGCTTTTTTAATCCCTTGCATCGCGATCGTCGTTTGTTACGCGAGGATTTTCTACATCGTTCGAAAAGCAGCCACCAAAAGTAGGAAACGGGGCATAGCTGTTAAAACGGACACGCTCGAAGTTGATCACGAGGTGAGGATCATTTGGTAAACGAAATAAAATGCTGATTCTAATATCTTGCAAGTGAGAGTTAGGTAAGTTCAGATTTTGGAACGTTATGTTTCGTGTTTATCATTGGAAAGTGAAGATGTAACGAGGATTTTGAGTAATCTTCCTGGCCATTTCAAAATCATCGAATTATAAGAAGTACAAGCTTAAAGGGGGATTCTCGTGTAACAGCCCCCGAAATTTATAATTTCTTATTTATAAAAATGTTGTTACTATTGCATTAAACTCTTTTGGGATATAAGGAGGCATCTTTAAACTTGCAGAAAATATTTTTTTTGTGTCCATCCTTCTTATTATTTATTAATTATTTTGGAATCGTGTTAATCTCTTCGACGATGTTGACGTCGGGTGTAGCACCTGTCACCGTCATCTGATTGCAAAAAGAAAAAAAATTGTTAAAGTTAAATAATTTACGCTGGGACAGAACCTAAAATTTTAATTTTAGTTTTTATTTATAATACTTTTTTCGTCGGTATAAGGAATAATATCAAAAATTGTTCTATGGAAAAAACTGCTTTTTTCATTCAAACGCTATAACTCTTTCAATTTTTTCCTTTTTTTAAAGTAGACCAATCCCGCGTAAACTATCTAACTTTAAACAACTTCGATTTTTTGCAATCAGATGACTGTGATTAGGTGCCCGCCAACAGAAGTTACATCGTCGAAGGTGGACAAGATTCCACAATAATTAATAAATAATAAGAATGGACACAAAAAAAATATGTTCTGCACGTTTAAAGATGCCTCCTTATATCCCAAAAGAGATTAATCAAATATGAACAACAGTTTTTTTTTAATTCTTAAACATCAGTTACTTTTGGGGTTGTTAGACGAGAATCTCCCCTTAAGGGGGCAGACCACTGTAAAAAATCTGTAAAATCGATTTTTTCTTTTTCACATTTTCTGAAAGGCGTACGTTTCAAGAATGCTCTCTCCAAATTTTTAGAAGAAATTCGAAAAATTGACGAAGATATAGTATGTTCCGTAAAGCGGTGTCAAGCGTGTGACCGAGCCACGTGGAACTTTGGACGCCTTTTCCTCAGAATGACATATTTAACCGCGTTGACAGTCTACAGCAGAGCTGCACAGGAGCCTTTTTCAGCGCCTAGCGGAGAGCAACCGACCGTACGCCGTTACTAAGGGTAGAATCAGTGAGGAGAACTGCAGTAGTGTAGGTGCGGGCTCGTAGGCGCGTAGCGTAAGTACATACACTACTGCAGTTCTCCTCACTGAGTCTACCCTTAGTAACGGCATACGGCCGGTTGCTTGCCGTTAGGCACTGAAAAAGGCTCCCTGCGCAACCCTGGTCTATAGAGAAAACTATACGTCCAATTGACATGAGCAATGGCATTTATTGTACGAAAACCCCGTCGCTATTACATGATAATCAGTTTTTGTCAATTAACGACCTGCTTCTAATGTTTTAATCAACATTTCCCCAATTTTGTACCCCGAAAACATTTTTTTTTCAGTGGTCCGCCATTTTGTAATTTTTTGCGATTTCGACTTTTTTTATCGTCACGTAATAGACGTAGGTGTCTAGTTTCTAAATATTGTTGTCTTTTTGAATTCGGATTAACCATATGGCCTGGGCACTGTCAACGCGACAAGCACGATTTTGACGGAGTATACTGAAAACGGATTAATGAATTCGATTGAAAAAAAATGTTTCTTACCCTTCGATATGTACATTATTAACTATACTAAGCAATACATTGATTTACTTGTGTTGTTTGGTTGAAATAAATTTTCGAAAACACCCTCACATTTCGGACCGTTACAGTGGTCTGCCCCCTTTATCAGTTACGTTACGATCTTAATAGGTCTATCTCACGTCACTCCTTCCCCACGCGTACGGACTTGCCTGGCAACTCTGGCCAAAACTGTACTGATATTGCGCAGTACTGCCCACACACGATGCTGTCTATTCCATTTTGTACAATAAATATCCAAACCGTTTTGATTCACACAATATATTGTGCAATCTTCCAATATGATCCACAGACGGTCAATATTATTGTACAATATTTAATATTGCACAAGAAATATCAAAACCGTTTTGATTCTCACAATATATTGTACAATCTTCCAATATGGCCCGCAGACGGTTAATCTTATTGTGCAATATGAATATTCAACAATATATTGAGCGTCTAGGGGCAGATTTTCTTCTTCATTCACGCAATATATTATACAACCTTTCAATGTTAAGCGGTCTGTAGACGTTCAATATTATTGCGCAATATTCAATATGGCACAATATTATTGACCGTCTGTGGATCATATTGGAAGGTTGCACAATAAAATTGAAAAGTTGCGCAATAATATTGAAAGGTTGTACAATATATTGCGTGAATGAAGAAGAGAATGGGCCCCTAGACGCTCAATATATTATGCAATATATTGCAATATTCATATTGCACAATAATATTGAACGTCTGTGGATCATATTGGAAGATTGTACAATATATTGCGTGAATCAAAACGGTTTTGATATTTATTGTGCAATATTGAATATTGCACAATAATATTGACCGTCTGTGGATCATATTGGAAGATTGTACAATACATTGTGTGAGTCGCGCGGGGGAAAAAGTGACGTGAGGTAGACCTATTAATTAAGATCGTAGCGTAGCTGATTAAGTGGTTACCTTCTCCGACATTTATTTTATATTTTAATTCAATATGCAGGGTGTCCGCGGGAACAGTAAACAGATGGATATTTCCTAACGTATTGGAGATAAAGAAATTGTTTATATCCAATTGCATGGTACATACAAGGGGGTAAATTGATTAGCAATTTTTTCTTCGATTATTATTTTAAGAAATACGATGGTCAAGTCCGGTTTTTTAAATGAAACTATTTTTTTAGAGATCACTTGATAGTGCGTTTCGAGATAAATTCAATAACATGGAATGTATAGGTACACCTTATTTCAACTGGTTTTGCAAATTTACTGATTATCACTGGTACAGGGTGATTCTCTCGGTGCGCCTGTCAAAGAGATGCCGCCTGGTACCCCGTAGCGAGAACAACCTCCCGCAGTGCCTCACCGAATTTTATGGCTTTCGACCCTCGAAGGGGTTGGAGTGCCTGTTAAGAAGTGAGAAATCTTCGACTTCCGCATTTCTCATCAGATCTTTGCGAAAACGACGCGAATCGATTTCTTATGTTTCGCTGATGAAACCGACACCAAGAACGACGTAATACGGAAAATAATGAAGGAAATACCATGAAAAATTAATTTCCATAACCTCAAGCTAATTTCGTTAATAATAGTCCGATTTACATGAAACTTGGTATGATTTTCATCGGAAAAACATAAGGAATCCATCGGCATCACTTCCATATCGGTACGATAAAGAATAAAGTTTTTTTTTCTGAAACAGGTATGAATCCTCGGCCGACCGTAGCGGTTTCATTTCGACCCCCGCAATCGAGGGTGAAAATGTGAAATATTCATTTCAGCGTAGTAAGAAATTCTTTATTCTTTATCGCATCGATATAGAAGTGATGCCAATGGATTCCTTATGTTTTTCTGATGAAAATCATACCACGTGTCATTTAAATCGGACAACTTGTACATAAGGAATACAAATTGCTTGTGTATTTTTACTCCTGCCCGTGTGAGCTGCCTGTTGGGCTGCCGAGCACACGGACAAGGGTAGGTATATGCTTGTGTGGGTAGGTCATAGTGGGGGTAAGCGTTTGGTCCCGCGTCCCACGATTCTGGCATCACTGCCCAGTCCTGATCTGGGATAGATATTGTACAATATATTGCACAATAATATTGACCGTGTGGGGCACCCAGCATAAATATTGTGCAATATATTGCACAATAATATTGAGCGTCTACAGACCGCTTTATCGCGCAACCCTTCAGTATTATTGTACAATCTTTCAATATGATCCACAGACGGTCAATATATTGTGCAATATTGAATATTGGGCAATAATATGTACCGTCTACAGGCCGCTTTAGACCATGCTGTATCTTTCCTTTTCACCTGTTTCAGCGACGCTCCTTATCTCCAAGAAACCACGAAGAAGAACTATCAGTACTAGGCTCAAGTTGCACAGCAAGTGTTCTCTGCGCAAACTTCTCCACGAAATCTGCCATCACCCCACAGAATCATCTCGACAAATCCCGAACCCCCTCTAGGTCAGCCATCGAGGAATCCTTATCAGACTTGCAACCCTCGTCCGAAGATGAAGAAGCTGCAAAGGAAGTTACGAAAGGGGAATCGAAGAAATGCAGGATGAAAAGTGTGAAAAGTCCATCTAGCAATCGTTACCGCGAAGTGTCGACCTTAGGGAACGTACAGGTCTGTGATAAACTGAAACCCGGCTTAGAAATCAAAATAGACGATATACCGTACGTTGACGACTTAGATGTAACGGAAGATGTTTTCCCGAGCAACGATCTGGGCAAGATCAAAGAATCACCGGCGAAAGCTTCCACGAACGCCCGAAATAAGCTGGAAAGAATGGCGAGCAGAGCCTCGTTCATTATCGAGTCGGCTCTGTGGGTCCAGAGACTGAACTCGAAGGCTTCCACGGACAGCGATCGGCTGGCAAGCTCGCGATCGAACTCGCCAGAAACGAAGGACAGTATAGCTCGAAGGGGGTCGAAATTTCAAAGCGTCGCGAGATTAAGAAACGCGGATACTGCACCGCGAATGAGCAATAAAGATAAGAAGCTTCTGAAAATGATCCTAGTGATATTCTCGTCTTTCCTTGTTTGCTACTTACCGATCACCGTTACGAAGACCTTCAAGAATGCGATCGACTGGAGGGGTCTCAATATCGCCGGATATATTCTGATTTATTTAACTACTTGCATAAATCCTGTCGTTTACGTGGTCATGAGCTCGGAATACAGAAGTGCCTATAAGAATGTGTTGCTTTGTAGAAATGATGCTGGGATGAAAAATGGGGCTGGGAAACTTTTCAGGTGAAACGCACCCATTTCTCATTTTCCGGGAAATAATTGTTTTATACTGTTTTTATTTTTAAGGAATAAAAGTTACATAGATACCTTATAAATAGCGTTTATGAAACATCCGAACAAATACACGAACCTTCGGGTAATGGAACATTCAATTGTCTGACGTTCAGAATGATTTCTGTATTGCAGGTAAAATTACACGAATATGTGTGCGGTTGACCACTTAGGAAAACAGCACGCGCCAGAAGTGGAGCCCTGCAATTTTAATCGTTTGTATCTAAAAAACGAAGCCTCTAATTGCAAAATAGTGATTACAGAATTATCATGCTTCGATTTGTGGCAACGTTTATTGTAACTTTAGAGAAAAATTAGTTTCTTAGAATTGTAGAATAGGTAGACGAGTCGTTGAATTGGACAAGGCTAATTTCGCCAAAGTTTCATGCATAATAAATATTTTTTGTAATTTAGTATTTTTTGTAACAATAGTTAGTTAAACACGACTCAAGTATTAACTAATATTTCTGACTACGAAGAACGTAAGAAATTAAATGGAAGATAAGAATGTAGAACTGATTTGGACATTCATTAATATTTAATAAGTGGAGAATGAATGCAAAAGCTTAATTAGAAAATATCGTTTATTTATAATTACATTTTACTTCACACGGTTACGATTTAAAGTACGGCAACACTTAAAGACGATTAGTTAGAAACCGATAGTACCTACTTAACATACTCGTAAGGGATTTGCGAAAGAGTAATCTTTCTCGTACAGTTTGAGAAATCGAAACATAGGTAGGGTAGATGCACCAGTAAATGATCACGTACCAGTAAATGGACATTTTATATTAAAATGAGTAAAATAAGTTATTAAAATAAGCAACTAATTAATTAGAGAGTTCTTTTAATTGCTTGCTTCATATCCAAACAATTTTTGCAGCACGTGGAATCAATCGCGCTGCAAGCATAATTTTATAAAAGTATTCATCATTAGCCTTAAGTGTTCATTTATTGGTGCGTTTACCCTACATACAAAATTTTGTTACTTTACAGTCTGTTACACGATCAAGAATCGTAGAACGATGCACGAAAATAAGTCCGAAAAACTGGAAAGAAAAAACTTTTTCTTTTTCACATTTTGAAAGTTTAAATTCATCTCGAACACTATTTATTTATGAAGGTGAAAAAAATTGTAATTTTTATTTTCGAGGACTATTTTTTAAACATTTAAGGGGGGCATTACAGAGATTTTTTTTATTATTTGGAACTATTCTAGGGTGCCGCGAAGAAAATTCAAAAGTCGAAAATAAGAGCCACCCTAATGTACATACATATGTATATCAATTCCGTGTTAGATCCATGCTAGTGTGCCATTGGTAAGAAGAAGAGGGGCGTAGAGGATCTAAAATTCAAAGTCAATTTTCTCGAACACAAAGCGCGAGATTAAAAAATGTTATTCTACATTTTCGATTTATATTTTCATGTAGAATCTCCTTCTTCCGCTTGTACTACGAGTTACGAGGCACGTTGTATAATAAAAACGGTTCTTTTTTAGCTTTTCCTCTTTTCTCCTTAAACATCGTGTAAGCAATGTCTACGTAGAATTTAGTAATGACAATGATAAGAAGAATAAAGGCTACTATGTAGGTGAAGTTCGTGTTTTATCCCTACCCACTCCTACTTCCCCCAAGTTTTTGAACTTTTTGTTTATATAATTAGTTTCCAACTATGTTTTACGTTCTCCGAGTTTAGGGACAATATTCTGCATTTTTTTAAAATTAATTACATATAACTTGTAAACAAAGAAATATTATTTAGCCTGCCCTATAATTCCAAATTAAAAATGTTATGAAAAATTACGAACTATTTTACAATTATACTATTATACAAACTATAGTACCTGGCTACACGATTTATTTTTCCTTTTTTCTATTATTGCTAAGAATTTATATCACAGAAAATAAAAATAATAAATGGTCATTATTTTATTTAGTTCTCTTCGAATCCTGTAAATTTCAGCAAAAGTGAATTTAAAAAACAATGTTAAAGCAGATAGGAAACATAACTGGCTCACTCGTCTACTTAGCATTATCAGCTGTCAAACTTCTTTGAAATCAACCTTTGATTTTCAACGATAGGTAGATACACCGGAATTTCAAAAAGAGCGAAATAATAATTCCTCACAGCTACAAATGTAATTTACCAACTGATCATTATGCAACTAATATTCTAAAAAACCTCTTTTCGTCTCCTAAGAAATAAATTGATGAAGATAAAGATAAATTGTAAATGTGAATTAACAAAGAGTTTCTCCAGTCTTCATAAAGTAGACACGACCAAATTAAAAGAGATAAAATGGAGATCGTCCTTGAACAATTATCACCTTTTCCGATAACGTCACTTTTCTCACTTTCAAATTGGTATTTTGTACATATTCGCACATATTTCTCATATTTTTTAATCCAGTGATTTCCCGGAGTAAATATGCCCGGAACAATTGTGGATCACAAAAGTGTCTCGCCCAAAAGATTCCTCAAACTACAAAGTCGAACTAACGTTATACACCTCCATTCTCTGATTTAACACACGCAGCCCCCTTTCCCTGGCAACCATTCAAAATGCTTTCAGAAACGTAAAATAAAATTGAAACTCGACCGAGCACCGCCTAATTCGGGTCAAGATTCGGTGGCACCGCTGCACTTTGTATCGTGCTGATGTTCATCTGCGTCGGCCACTTCTTCTGTTCGCCATCTTTCCCGCTCTGAGACCGCGGCGTTACCTTCGTGACGTCCAGCGAGTTCTTCTCTTGGTTCTTGTAATGCATGTAGCCACCTGCTCCACCTAAAGCTGCGCCCACCACTATGAAGATCCACTTCAAAAATCTGTTCCAACAAACATTGAAAGTTATTACATTTTCATTGCTTTTAAACACCCGCCTATACGCGAACCATTAGAGTAATTCTGATAAAGTATGTGAATTACTTATTCCTTACTAATATCCCCTCTATGGGGAAATAAGGATAACCTCGAAATTTCGAAGGTTCGAGCTTGTATTATGGATATTTTCAAATAAAAGTATGTCCATTGTCAGTTAACTGTTAAGTGATGTGCCTTTCAAAAGTTAAGCTAGAGTTGATTTACAGACGTTATGTTATAGTGGCCCATAGATGATCAAGTAAGATTTGTAAATAGGTACCTCAGTATGCAATACGAATGATTTTTTTTCAAGAAACTGCCCCTACAGCACACTTCGTTGCAGGAACGTTGCACAACCGTTGCAGCACATTGCAATGTTTCCGTTTGGTTGCAGGTTACATTGCAATATTACTGCAACATTGTGGAAACATTGCCGTGGAATATTGCAATGGACACATTTGTGCAATGTTCCTGGAATATTGTGCACACATTGCCGTGCAATATTGCAATATTCCATGTTTGTGCAATGTTTTATAGCTTCAGCGATATAGTGTTTGTCTACGGTGCTACAGGTCGCGGGTTCGAATCTCCCAGGGGTAAAAGAATTTTCTATTTATAAAAGACACGCGGACGTTATGCTACCACGATTCTGCACACATTCATGTCGTCGGGTCCTCTCGCAGACACATCCGGAATATATGTATATAAAATACCGTTATTTTTTTGGCCCTACTCTCCGAAACCTTGCGGGAACATTGCTGTAAAATCTCAGAAATGTTGCGCGACCATTGCTGTAAAATCTCAGAAATGTTGCACGACCATTGCTGTAAGATCTCAGAAATGTTGCGCGACCATTGCTGTAAAATCTCAGAAACGTTGCGTGACCATTGCTGTAAAATCCCGAAGCAATGTTGCAGAAATATCTCGTGCAATGTTGCACAGGGGCGGACATAGCAATTTACCTGTAACTTTTCGGCAACATTCCGTGCAATGTTTCGAATATTAAACCGCAACGTAACTGAGACATTCCTGCAACAAAGTGTGCTGTAGGGGTGTGGGAAACCTTGGATCACCTTTTGCGGTATTGTTTCTATCCGAATGCTATATCTTTTTTCTTTTAATTGAGAATCTTTCATCATTCATTAATACTGTAATTATTGCAATGCACGCGATCTCCGTCGTGACTCATCATCTGCATCAGCACGCATTACAGGCGAGGTTGCAGATTTCGCATCTAACAAGAAGAAGTACCCAGGTGTCCACCTCCGATTGCTTTGAATTTTGGATATGTTTTAGGGGACCGAAAAATAAGATATACGTGTTTTTTCATAGCGGCCCGTTTTCATATTTAGGGGGTGAAACCAACTCTCAAAGTTTTAAGATTTTCAGGTGTTCATCTCCGATTGCGTTGGTTCTTGGATATGTTTTAGAGAGCCGGAAAATAAGAAATACGTGTCTTTTTATTTGGGCCTGCTTGAATGTTTAGGGGGTGAAACCACCCCCCAAAGTTCATAAGAACAGTTGGGGCCGCCTCCGATTGCTTTGGCACAATGGGTGAATGTTACTTACCCGACGACGCTTATCGCTTTGAAGACCAGTTTCAGTTTATTCACAAGCGAGTCATCGAGCAGAATTCCTTCTTCTATCCAAAATAACGGAAATAAAAGTTCTGGGAAGTTCTTCATCAGCTTGAACTTCGGTACAGGATGAAGGAACATGTTGAACTGCAACCTCTTGTGTGCACTTATCGGACTGGCGGTCAGTGGCTCGAAATCCATACCGATGGCGTGTTCCTCCTAGAAGCAAGTACGCGAATTCATTTTTATTTCGTAGGGAGACATATGCTAATTATACGCGCAGTGTATAGGTACACAGGACACACGACTTTCAACAATTACCACGAATATTATCGAAAATTTTATTATTTTTATTATTATGAAGGTGTAGCAGCTGATAAGTTAAAATACATATGTATATATTGCTGGTAATATTATTTATTTAGATTTATTTAATTATATAAGTGTTTTAATTTTATTGACTTTTATTTTAATTTATGCTTGTAAGGATAGGTTTTTAATAATTTTAATTAGGATAGAATTTATTGTTGTAATTATTTTCAGACTAGTTTTTTCTTACAATAAAAAATTATGTTGAAATGATTTATTTGGCCTTAGCACAAACTAAGGCTAATTTCTCCAAGTTATTTTTAAAAGAGGAATAATAAAGTTCTTCAATGTTTTTCCCAAGTTAGTTATACACCAGAGAAAGGCATAAACAATAAGTGTCTATACACAATTATACACAACATTACAAAAATTTTAAAGGCATTATTAAAATCGAATACTTCCACGTAATTCGTTAATGAATGAATATTATCGCACGTGCAATAATAATTGTTAACTTTCATTAATCAAATATTCCTTGTCTTTAAACTCGCCCATAATTATCAAACAAGATACAAGCGTACTTAAACATAGGAAACCAAAAGCTTGCCTCGTTTGGAGAGAGTCCCTCGACCGCCTGCAAATATTTCTCATCTGATCCAAGAAAGTGTGGCAGGGAAGCAACCATTGGCGCGCTCAGGCATTTGGTCAAATCGAATAAATTTTTCGATAAACAATTATCTGGGGCAGGACAGAAGCACTTCTCCGTGGGAATCGTGCTCATATCTCCGAAATCGGCGGTGTAGTGAAGCGTATTAACGCCTGAAAAAACGAAACACAGGGATGCAAAAAATCGAAGGTAAACTTTTAGCAATGAGGGGAAAAGGCAATGATTGATCCGCATGATGAAATCAGAATACCAGGTGAAACTATAGCTCCGCCAATTTTTTTAAATTACTTCTGAAGCAATAAGCTTTAAACGGGTATGAAATTCGAGTTTTATATCCGAAATGTGGAATTACCCCTTAACATTGCCCTTTGCAAAGCTTTGACATCGTATCGTTCTTCTAAATTCTCTCATTTCCCATAGTCACCCATACAGCACACTTCGTTGCAGGAGTATTGCAGGAACGTTGCTGCAAGATCGCGTTATTGCAGGTTGCATTGCAATATTGCAGGAACAATGCTACAATATTGCCGTGCAATATTTGAGTGGCAACGTTCTTGCAATATTGCAGGAATATTGCGCACACGTTGCCACTGCAATGTTCCAGTGGCAACGATCCTACAATATTTCTGCAATATTGCGCACACATTGGCGTGCATTGTTGCAGTGGCACCGCTCCAACAATATTCTTTAATAATGCGCACATATCCCTCACTGCCCGAAACGTTGCGGCGGGACTATTGCTATAACATCTCCGACACGTTGCGGGAATACACTCCTGCAATATTGCTAATGCGGACATTAGGAGTGAACCTGCAACTTCTCTGCAATGATGCGATGCAACATTACAATCTCGCACCGCAATATTGCCAAATAGTTGCAGAATCATTGCCGGAACGTTGCAGGACTACATATTTGTAATGTTGCCGCAACTTTGCAAAAATACACACCTGCAATATTGCGAAGGCGGACATAGGACTGAACCTGCAACATCTCTGCAATGTTATGGTGCAACATTGCAATCTTGCATCGCGGCATTGCAGAGACGTTGCTGCAATGTTATGGTGCTGTGTAGGCATCAGCATTTTTATTATCCTTACCTTTTACTTTGGTCTTGTGCGTGTAATACGCAGACAGACTTCTGCATATATCCGGGGAGTAAGAGACGATGTCGTCCGCCTCCGTCATCAACGGTGGAAAAATCGTCGAATCTGTCCCATTGAACTCGTTACATTCAGGTCCAGCCCATATCGTCAACGCTGGCTTCCCATCGACCTCCGTCACACGACCCACGTCCTTGTAATTCTTCAAACCACGTAGCACGCGTATACGTTCAGGGACCACAGTTCCATTTTTCTGCATGCAACATTAATTTTATTCAGTTTTTCCACTGTGTGTCTCGTAATAGATGGTACAACCAAAAGGGGTATTGATATTAAATGAAAAAAGTAAGTAGAAAATGTGAATTGAGAACTTTCGATGATTTGAGAAAGTCAATTTTGAAAATGAATAACTGATACACCTGAGTAGAATTTAGGGGAATTTATCAGTAGGTGTAATACTATTAAGGATAAGTCGAGGAAATAAGAGATAAGTGGAAATTGTATTTTAAATGTGCAGCTTTAATGTTTGGATTTCTAATATTTGAGATTTGAATATTTAGGATCCAAATATTTGGAGATCCAATGCTAGAAGTTCAAATATCTGAGATTCAAGTATTTAAGATTTGAAAATTTGAGATTCGAATGTTTGAGATTCGAATGTTTGAGATTCGAATATTTGAGATTCGAATGTTTGAGATTCAAATATTTGAGATTCGAATATTTGAGATTCGACTATTTGAGATTCGAATAATTGAGATTCGAATATTTGAGATTCGAATATTTTGAGATTCGAATAGTTGAGATTCGAATATTTGAGATTCGAATGTTTGAGATTCGAATATTTGAGATTCGAATATTTGAGATTCGAATATTTGAGATTCGAATATTTGAGATTCGAATATTTGAGATTCGAATGTTTGAGATTCGAATATTTGAGATTCGAATATTTGAGATTCGAATATTTGAGATTAGAGTATTTGAGATTCGAATATTTTGAGATTCGAATACTTGAGATTCGAATACTTGAGATTCGAATAGTTGAGATTCGAATAATTGAGATTCGAATATTTGAGATTCGAATATTTGAGATTTGAATATTCGCGATCTGAGAATTTGGGATTCTAATAATTATTTATAATTTTAATAAGGAAAAGGGAGCCTCTGATAAACAAATTTTATTCCACATTTTCCACTTAACATCTCATGTATGTAGATTGTAGAGTCACGCCACCTTTTCAATTGCACAACCAGAAATGGGCAAAATTTTTATTTAAATAAAAATTTCGAATAACGAATAAACGTTAAAAAAATTATTCGTCACATTTCGAATAAAATTAACCCGGATTATCAAACCCCGAATAACGACTAAAGCTAAAGTAACTTTTATTTGATCCGTTATTTAAATAATTTTGTGTTGCCCCAGTCTATGCCCAACCCAATACGACACACCCTATATGTGTACATACGCCCGCATTGTGTGTAAGGAACTCGAAGCTTGCAAAGAAATCGAAGACACCCCTTAGGATCAATTTCACAAATTAAAATATCTCTCGAGGGCCCAATGAAAAGAATAAGCAATATCAATGTTATTACCCAAGTATAGAGGAAATACGAGAATCAATGTTCCACGTGATAAAAGATATGGTTACTTCCTCCGTATAGTAACTTTTTTCTTTCGTTCTTGTAAGTATAATATATACTGCTATTCTTTTGCTTATTTTAAATGATTAGAACTGAGGAATACATACAGGCCCAAATAAGGAGAATGTTAAATGGCCCTCGCCATCTGATTTGAATTCTGTAGTCTTCTCCTTCAGGGCGTTGCAAACGGCGGTACCAGCAAAGTCCTTCACCGTACAGTCGATTAAGAAACCGTTGAAGAGTAGATCTTTCGCTTTGGCTTTTAGGAATACCGTACTCGGTTTCTTGAAAATGCTGTCCACAGCCTTATCTATGAAAGAAAAGAGAATTCTTTTTTATACAACTTGTAAGAGCAGAGGCGGATTTCTATATAGGCTATTTAAGTAGGCTGCAGCCTGGGAAGCACTTTTGGGGGGCGGCAAAAAATTGAAAAAGGTTTCTAAATACAGAGACTTGAGACGGCTAAAAAAAATTCATCGAATTCATTTTTAATTTGTTCCAACTCTTTTAAATTAAAATAGGTATTTGATGATATTTTGTGGAAAAGTCGTCAGACATTTTTATTACCATAGGGGCGCCAAATCACAAAATTCACCCCTGTATATGAGGCACTTCATTATTAAACTTATGATAACTCTGAGGAATATCTTGCACAGTGTTTCGCGTAAACAATAAACGTGAAAACGCAAACGCTTACATTTAGGACCTCGATTCTCCACCCAAATTTTCATTTTGATAGCATTTCAATTTTTTATTCGTTATGTGAGTTATCACTAACCAGATCACTGTATTTATAATTTATTTTTGAATACAGTTGGTTTCCCTTTTTTCTGATACTACCTTTCTTTTTAAAATTATTAATAGCTCTATCACGTTAGAACTGATTCTATTTGCACACCTGGCATGACTAATTTCTTAATAATTCACCATTTTGAGAGTAAAAGTTTAAAGTAGTACATAATCTCCTTTTTATATCATCTGTTATTCCGGTGGTGACCCATCATCCCAGGGAACGCGACTATTTACGTTGAACTTCCAAGACCTCACGAGAGTAGACACCACTCACTACGCCAACTTGCCCTGCTATCTAGTGGTGGAGAACTATCAATAGTCGGCACTATCGATAGTTTCCGATAGTTGGACCATCGACCATCGATAGTTATCGATAGTGGTGGTATGATTTATTATCGCAGATGAGCTATAGAGGTATCCTATACCGTCGGTGATATTATACCACTTTTCAAATATGTATAAAACAATTTATTTTTAATACAAGTAATAATATTATAAATTAATTTTTAGATTCTGAATTTGAGCTGTTTCTTTTTTTAACTGACTTAAAAAATGTACATGAAATTTAACACCCTTTTCTTTAATCTTACAAAATTTAATAACTGTATTACGAACCTTGTGTTTCAATAATTTAGAATAAAATTTAAACTTGAAGTAGGGATGATAACGATACATCGATGTTTTTATAATCGATATTTGAAAATCGATATGTAACTACATCGAAACCATCGATGTTTTTCTAATGAATGTTTATCGATGTCTTTGGTTATTATTATATGCTAAGTAGAAATCATTTCTTTAGAATAAAAATGATTTTTTCCAGTTTAATGCTTTATCAGCTTCAGCAGCAATTCTTAAGCAAAGCGATCAGAACGGATATGAACCCACAATTTTCAATACCGATAACTATCGATAGTGAAAATAAGCCATCGATAGTTTTCGATAGTGAGGACCATCGATAGTTCCATCGATAGTTCTCCACCACTACCTCTATATATCATCTGTTATTCAATATCGTTAATTGCCTTTCAGACAACAGCACAGCCCTCTGGGCCTAATACACGAAAGAATATCTCATTCTCAAAAAAATTCAACACTCACTACTAATCTATCCTAATTTCTGCTCTTCTTAAATATCTAACAAACTAAACCCCGCCTTAAAAATACATACGAATATACGATCACATACATATATAAAAAGATACGTGCGAGGAACGTGTGAAAAAAGAAAAGTCTCTCACGCAATAGGTTCAGCAAAACGTTATAGATTGATTGGCCCGTTCAAGGCGAGGTGTAAGTGCTTATTACTAACTATAAGTAAAACGTTCCCCTCGACCCTCTTTCGTTTAACCACCTCGGAATTCCTAGATACACATTGCCGGCTAAGGCCAGGCTGACCTTCACGTTTGATCGAAACGATGGAATATCTAATCTCGCGGAGAACGGAAGTGTAAGGAAGGGACTATCCACTCACTGATGATCCCTATAGCACCAGGTTGCTCTACCAGAGTGATCTTCACTATGCTGAGAATAACGATGTGAGGCATAACGATTTCCTCTTCGCCAGTCAGGCCGTTGCTTCGGGAAGGATTGAAGTACCAGGTGTTTTTCAAATTGTACTCCACACTGTCGTCCTCCTCCCGATCGACGAGATTTACCTTCTGCTTGAACTCGCTATGAAACAGAATTTGCCAGATTGGGTTTGAAATGCATGAAACCCGGGGATGTTTTCATGAGCAACCAATAAATTCTGATTTGAAGCAGCTCCCATTGGTTAGCAATGGATACATTTTCATTCTCATTCGTTGGGTAGAATTTCTTTGGATGATACCTTATTCTCTATTTATAGACATTTGCTACACTGCTGTTGGTGCAATTTGGTGTAGTTGCGTGTTGATTTTCGAGTTTGTTGCCAGTTTTAGATATAGTGGAGGGCAGTGGAGATAAAGAGTATGATATTAGTGAGCATCGATGATGAGGAAATGAAATTTGTGCATTGAATTTCATGATAGATGAATATTTATACAGGGTGGTTTCACTACACGTGGCAATTTTTCAGAGGCCGAGTTTACAGACCAAATTAAAACGAAAATGTGGAATAAAATTTTGTAATATCCACCTTCGTTTTCGAGAAAATTGACTATGTGTGTATGAAGCTGGGAATCCACCGGGAAGCTAAGCTAATTTTTTTATTGAAACTAATTTTTTTAAAACGTAGCATAGCATAGCTTAGCTTCCCGGTGGATTCCCGGCTTAAGGGAGACTGGGGCTGGTTGTCGCAAGGGGTAGGTTGACTAATTGCTAATAACTTTCCACCGACATATCCTCTACTGCGGAAAGTTTTACTGTAGAGAGAAGCAGAGGCGTCCGCAGACTTTCTTCCAGAGGAGGGCAACTTTGGGATGATGGTAAAGAAAAATATACCCCTCTTGCTTTTTTAACCTATTTTATAGTGCCTATTTAATTAAAAATTTAAAACCGCAATTTAAAAATATTCCCTTTTTTAGTAGATATAAACTTAATAAAAATCAGTTTTGAAAAATAAGCTAATTTTTCTTAAAAGCCAGGGGGGCAACTGCCCCTTTTGCTCCCCCTGCGGACGCCCATAGAAAGAAGTCACTTCTACTATGCCATGCATTTATGCCCGATCCCGCGATTGCACGTTTGTTTACAGTTATCAGCGTTCATCGAAAAATTGACTACGTAAGTAAATATTTTTTCTTCAAGATTTTATGTGTTCACGCCCTATATAGTTACAATAAAATAAATGTTAAGGGACTATGTTAAAGTTTGTTTATTAGACGAACTATTGCCGTAGTATATTTGTTTATACATAAATAATTGAAGGTTATATAGATTATTAAAGTCAAAATGATCGTTTGGGGCTGGTTGATTAATAACGTTAATGAGGTTTAAATTGTTATTTTGTTATTCGGAAAGCGATTTTTATTTTTTATTTAAATTTCATTATGTTGTAAATACATTATAATTTATGATTGAGTTGACAAATATCCAGTTAATTATTAACAATAATTATTTTTGTGAAACAATTTTTGTGAGATTGTGTTTGTTTATTACAACTGAGATAAGTTGCTAATAACATTTTCTTAACCCCTCAACGACCACCTCAGTATCTGGTACGGACCCTAAGTTTTCCACTGGTCGCCCACCTCCGTATCTCGTACGGACCCTCCGTTTTTCACTGGTCGTCCGCCTCCGCATCTCGTACGGACCCTGTAGTTCAAGCGGCTGCCGCGTCAATACCAGATACACTAGAGACTGTCTGTACAGTGATGTTTCAGTGACGAGGCCTCAGGTAGCAAAGTGACGTTTTCGTTCCGAGGGCCCGGTCGTTGAGGGGTTAACTGATTGTACTTATAGTCAACCTACCTCGTACTGTAAGTCTACCAACCTCGATTATTGGGCTGGTTCACCAGCATGGAAGGTGTTAGAAAAACATTAAAATACCTTAAAATTGTTGTCACATTAAGTTGTCAACTTTAATAATTTAATCCGATAGCCAAATGCATGCCTTATCAAATATACTAATCGGTTTAATGATATTTCGTCCACATAATTTATTAAAAATCAAACACTGAAAAACTGGCCTACCAGCCCCGGTCTCCCCTACATATGTATACTAAAGTATGTACACTTTTAGGGACACAGGATTTAAAACCCGATTTTTATTTATAAATTTGTAGAATTCGAAAACCGATTTTTAAATTTAAAAAACCGATTTTTATATACTAGAATTAATATGCAGAATGAATGAATTATTTAATTAAAAACGTTAACATTTTTACTTGAAATCTCCTCAGACACAAGCATATTGTAGTACGTAACAATTTACTGTAAACCTAATCTTCATGAGTTCATATTTTCAGAAAAAAATACTAAATGGAATAAAGATTTATAATTTGGTACCACCTTTTGAAAGATTTAAAAGATATTTTGTACGGATTTTAGTTATTATATATTTTTTTCATTTGGTTTTGTATGCTGTTGTACACTATTTTATTGTGTTATATTTTTGGTGATCCATGAATATTAAATGAACTAAAAAATTGTACGTATTTACACGGATTCAGTTTTTTTTACTTTTTTTATTTGGTTTTGTATTGATAGAGTATATTTTATTTTGTTATATTTTTGTAATTTCATAACATTAAAGAAACTGAGAATTTTTAAAATATGTACAAATATTTATTTACTATTTTAATTATATTTTTTTGTGAAAATTCGAAAACCGGTTTATCCGTTTTTGGGGGGAATAGTGGAATTCGAAAACCGGTTATTTCAAAAAGCGGTTTTTGTACAAACCCTATCGGCCACACTTTAAAGTCAATTTTCTCGAAACCGAAGCGCGATATTAAAAAATAAAATTTTATATTATTGTCTTATTTTGAGCTGTGGAACCATCGCCTAAAAAGTTTATCACCTGCAGTGAAACATCTTGTATACGGGTGATTCCACGCTGAATTGATTACTTTTTGCACTCGATGTCAGGGATTTAGGTTGAACTGAAATAAGATGTACCCCGCATGCAATTATATAGTAAGGGTTTAAGTCATCATTTTGCTGGTTTAGAATTTGTTTAACAAAATACAGACCGTCAAAGTTTGCAATCTTTGCATACTTTAGTGAAACCGGGCTGTAGTTAAAAATTTTTATCTCGGAAACTACTTATCGTATTGAGTTCATTCTTCTTTCATTTTTATCTAGAAGGCTTGGCCTATTTGAATAATTTTTGTTTTCAAATTGAAAAATCATTTCTGTAACATGAAAAATTATAAATAAATGGAGCTGTTATTTATACCTGTAGAGGAATTTGACTACCAACTCTTGGCCAATGATACTTTTTTTATAATAATCAGTCGTGTAAATTCCAGCTTGGCTGTTCGTTCATCATTTGCTTAAAAAGTGTCGTTGCTCGATGGAAAGCACGCGATGGCAGGGGTAAGATCATTTCGAGTGATAGGGTTGAAGGATGGAAGTAAGAAAGCAAACAAAACTATCGCATTAATCAGAAAGCAATTCCAGCTTTATTAGACGAGAAAGTTTTGCATAATTTTTTCACCGATATTCGCGTAAATTGGAATGAATAGACAGAACATGCTATTTAGCTTAGAAGCTCACTTATTGTTAATAGAGGCTTTGCCTATCACTGGCACTGTAATATATGAGGCAGTCAGAGCGACAACGGACTAACCCACATTGAAAAAAATATTTTTTCCTATTTTATATGATTAGTAAAGCCGATTGGAATACATTATTACTACTAATTCAATTTCGAAAAAAATGTGGGTTAGTTCGTTGTTGCTTTGACTGCCTCATATGTAGAAGCACATTCTTCTTGTGCAAATCTTTTTTAGGTAAAACTTGCTCGTCTAATGAGACTGACACTGCTTTCAGCACAATGCAATAGTTTCGGTCGCTTTCTTACTTGCAACCGGTACAAGGTTAAAGACACATTAACAGCAATAAGCATGTGTATTCAATTAACGAATTTACCTAGTTGCAAAATAGGCGATACAGTAAAGCGAGTTGAATTAAAATTACATGTCTGAAAATTTTCTGACAAATTTTGATAAGGATCTTCACAGATTATTTGTGATACCACTATCTACTATTTTGTTCATTGTTCAAAATAAATAATTAATTTCTGAGTAGGTAAGTGTTTTACTATATTGCATTAGAGAAGCTTTACTTCTGGAAGCACTTACTCGTAGAAAAATGGTCCCACTTCTTTAAGAATTGGTTTCTCTCCTGCCGTTATTTCGTTGGGATTCGTTACGTTGAAAAGATAAATTTTGAAGTCCATCGGGAAAGGCAAATTCGACCACAAGTCGCGCATTTCGGAACCATCCTTCAGGGCCACTTGCTGCAATTATAAAATTTTCACCATCATTTTCCTCTCGTAAACATTTCTATAGAAACTGTCTTATTTATTTTCCAATTGGTTCAGTGAAATGCTATCGAAATCAAAAATCAAAAATGTAATGTTTCAGATTAATGTTTATTATGTACTACATTGTGTGACAAATTCATAAGTTGTCATTGGTTTTTTAAATGGAGCAGTGTATTCTTTTTAATAAGAAAGTATTAGTTAATAGGAATTTCGAGGTTCGATTATTATTATATTAGTTAATAATAGATAAGTCAGATGAAAGGTCGTTCTTTAATTATTATTTGTTTTCATATATTGTAAATCAAGTCTATTACATTACTACACATATTACTTTCCATATTTTATTATTACTGTGTTATAATTGTTATTTATACTTTAATCAATTCTTAAATGCACGTAAAAGAAAGCCTCAATCTCATAATTTTCCAACGTATCTCATGACTTTTTTCCTGCAGTGCAACAGATTAACTAACGAAATGGTTTTGTATGGCCTCCAACCTCCAAGTGCCATTTGAATAATCATGACTATACAGGGTGAGTCACCTAACATTTAAACCTAAAATGTCTCCGTTGTTTTTAATGGAACGAGAAAATGTCCAAGGAAAAAAATGTCTGCTTCAGAGGGGCAATTATTGGGACGGAGAAGATTTTTTTCTCAAGGTCATATTTTCTAAAATTTCAGGATCATCGACGGTTTCTTTTTATATCGGATGACTGATTTTCATTAGTATAGCGTCGTAGCCAATAAAAAGACAAATTCGACCATGTACAGGGTCATCCGTTAAAACTGCAACTTACGCGCGCGCGAACATACGAAAATGGCAACGCCGCCTCGCGGACGCATTCCACTACAACCATTCACTGGCCCGGCGTTCGGAGGGCTGCCGGCGCGGCGACCGCTGGACAGCAGTGATGCCCGAGTTTCGAGAATTTTGGGATGGTCTTTTCCAAATTAACGTCGCAAAGAGTTATTCAGAATTTCCCGGCCCGGGTTGAAAAATTTGGGGCCTTTTTCGTATAACTTTTGACCTATCAAAGATATTGGAATGCAATTTGTGCCGAAAAAAGAGAAAATTTCTCTTTTTCAAAGTGGAATTTCCCGGCCCTGGTAATTGAGCCACGCGCTCCGCTTTTATGATCGGTTTACCACTTTCACCCCAGATTACTGTAATGAGGTTTGAAAACAATGTCGACTGGTCTCGTACCCGTATTAATTTCAAAATTTTAGCTACGACAGGGTTGACCGCGGCGCTATACCCCTGTACGAAGAGATTTTTCGCCACCTGCGTGTAAAAGGCACAATAATGGCACATCGTTCGAAAAAATGACATTAACGGAAGCCGGTATAGGCGTGGCGTTGAGTAGCTAAAAGGTTAAAACATTCAGACACAAAAATTGTAGAAAAAATTCAAAGATACGTGCCATTAGTTACCCGTTACATCCGATCTATGCATGCACTGCATTAAGGATAAAATTATAAAAAAGAAAACCAGAATAATAGATTCTGAGGTTTGCAGAACTAACACATAATTGAATAATAATTTAGTTTCTCAATTTATGAAAGTAATGATACAGAAACAACTAGCTTATTGTTTATCAACACCATGAATTTTAAAAAGAGCATTAAATACAGTATCAAATAAACAATTTGCAAAAGCTTTTCACAACAATTATGGTTAAAAAATTGATAATAGAAAAATTAAGTAAATGTGAAATATTTTAAATTATCCATTATTAAGAGGGAATTATTTTTCCTCATTTTTCGGCGCAAATTGCATTCCGATATCTTTTATAGTTCAAAAGTTATACGAAAAAGGCCCCAAATTCTTCAACCCGGCCCGGGAAATTTCAAATAGCTTTTTGCGACGTTAATTTGGAAGAGACCATCCTACAATTTTCGAAGCTCGGACATCACTGCTGTCCAGCGGTCGCTGGCAACCCTCCGAATGGCCGGTGAATGGTTGTAGTGGAATGCGTCCGTGAGGCGGTGTTGCCATTTTCGGCTGTTCGCGCGCGCGTAGTTTGCAGTTTTAACGGATGACCTTTATAATATGTTGACCTTCAAATGTAATGTGACTCACCCTGTAATCTATACATACGTATAATACAAGCATAAAATAACGTAATGTCCCCTTCGAAATCTGCCAATTTAAAACTGAAACATTGTTTATTCACTAATAGTTTCGACGGTATTTGTAGGAATTAATTTGGATTAGAATTTATACATTAACATATTCTCAGCATATTCAGTTAAAAAAAAAAATTCTCAATTATGTTTTTTGACATGAAGATATTGCGCACTTTAAAAATGAACAATAAAAGCATAACATATTTTTATAATACTAATTTATCGAAAATCACAAACAGAATAGTAAAAAAATCAATA
This sequence comes from Andrena haemorrhoa, assembly GCA_910592295.1. NCBI lineage: Eukaryota > Metazoa > Arthropoda > Insecta > Hymenoptera > Andrenidae > Andrena > Andrena haemorrhoa. Next base: position 21,616,348 of record OU342943.1, read on the forward strand.
AAAAGTGATAAAAGTGACAAAAGCAATATTGCCACCCTTATTAATTTAATATTTTTTAATTAAGAGTTTGATATGCAGTGTTAACTTTTATATCTATATGTACATAATTTTAAACAGTTATGCAAAAGAGTTTCGATTATTATTCTTATTAGTCAAAACTTTACATATAATAAATGGCCTACGGCCGCCCTTAAGTTTGGCCGCCCAGGTGCGGGGGCACCTTCTGCACCCCCGCCAGGAACGACCCTGCATATAGCTCAAATTCCCATGTTATGTAAAAAGCTTAAAAAATATGTTTGTAAGGATATGAAAAATTATGTAAACACACAAGTAAATGGCTGAATCATTCGATGTAACGTTTCAGAAACCTAATAAAAATGTAGATATATAATTATGCAAAAAAAAAAAGTAGTGTTGTATCATCATTCCTCGTGTTTTGTCGCCACGTCCTCGGCGGTGTTCTGTTTTCTTTTTTCGCAATTCATCGGCTAAAAGCCAATAGTTATCACAATCACACATTACCTACTGCATCAGAAATGTGTATTGCTGCGATTACTGACGGAATTACCTATGTACTTTTATATCTTTTTTTTCGATTTAAATACATTCTATACAACACTTATACATAGATCAATGAAAGCTAGAATTTAATATTTTCAATGTTTTGATGCTTCTGTTAACCCTATTAAAAAACATAATCTGTATTTTCAAAAAGTACCTACTGCCGTATTTTTCACCAAATATTCTAATACAATTTTTAAAAATTCATAAAGTATTTATTTTCTTAACAACTATTAATAAACTAAAACATCTTCTTTAAATACTAAAAATGTATCTTCTTAAGGTACTCAGTATTGTTAAATATTTTATAGGGATTGCTATTTTACTAAGAATTATTGATCTCTAAATAGTATTCAAGAAACTTGAATATCTTCTTTGAATACAAATTATTATTTTGCCGGAAAAGGTCCCAAAGGGGGCCCAAAATCGACGAATCTCGTGATATTATCACCACCTAATACTGATACTATATTTTCATTTATATTATTACTACCTAATAATAATTACGTAATTTTAATACCATCTTATTGCCAAATAAATATGTAAATGTAAATTTTCATAACTACTACTAATAAAATTCGCAAATACTCGAATGACTCTGGCACCGAAAAAGTGATGCAAAGAAAAGAGACAGTCATTGAAAGTTAATTAACATCAAAGACAATGAGTGAGAACAACCTCAGGTGACCAATTATGGGGGAAAGAATACAATTCTGTTGTTAATCTAATGACAAGCTGGAAGCGATTGCAAAAGCTAAAAGTAATGGCAATTACTAATTATGATTCACGGACTTAATAAAGACATGTAATTTAAATTCGATCCATCATTATTAATGTAACGTGATCTTTTACTATTTTATCTGAATTGTAACCGACTTAACAATTCTCTATTTAAGTTACATTAACTGATAAAAATTAAAAATATGAATAATGTTTTATAAGAGAAAATATTGAACAACGAATTACTTTGCTATCATACAGCGCCTACAGAATTCATTTTGACCGATACTATTTATACTATAATATTTTCTTGCAGAAGTCATTCTGATAAGCAATAAATAACATAAGTAGGTGGGTCAAAATAAACATTAAATTAAATATTTAACATGAAAGTTACGTTGTTAATAACACTAGTTTACAGCCATTTTGCGCAACATATGCCACTACCACTTTTATTCTTAGGTAAAATGGCCCGCTGATTCCGAAAATAGGGTCCAAAAAATTTTCTATGTATTTTTACCTGTCTGTCAAAAAGGTAGTCCCACTTAATTGCGAATATCTCGTGTTGCGAATGTCCGATTTGGTCGAAAATTATATAAAATTGAAGATAATTGAATCACCAACAAATGTACGTCACAAAATTTTCAAATCGCTTCAGTAGTTCGGGTGAAATCAATGGAAATATGTGAAAAAAGTCATTTTTCTCGCCCGAAATTGAGATCGACAATTCATTTAATCATTTGGGAAAAATCGAAATCGCAACAATGGGCCCAGTTTCTCTTTTTTTATTGAGTCTGCACTTTTACGAAGAAAACAAGCTGCTACTGAAGAAAATCTATGGATAAATACCGAAGCTAGAGACAATTGTGTGAAAACACTAAAATTTCATTTTTTTCTCGGTTTTTGTGCTTTTTTCAATTTTATTCTGTTATTTCAATTTTAATTAATTCTGTACATTATTCCAAGTATTTTGTTAACATGTGTGTGTTTTATGAATAATAAAAACGCACAAAACACTAAAAAATAATTATTTTCTTGTACTACAATTTCGATGGTGCTTTTTTACTTTTGAATAAAATCGTTTAACATAAATTTTTTTTATATATTTCTACTCGTAGTTAATTTTCTAGTGTATGGCTTCCATTTTTTGTATTTTGCCAACAGGCATAAATATGCCTCTGAAAAGCCATTTCTTCTTTTCTCACTTGAATTTTTTCCCGGAAAATCTTATTGACGTAAGTAAATGACGAACACGGAGAGAGATTCCATAAGAACGCGAAATGTATTGAGCGGCGGTATCACGGATTTTCGGATGAGACAATGCTGGGGGATTATATTTGGTTCCTCATAAGAGAAACAAATCCCAAAACGAACAAAAGACAAAAAAAGAGCCGGAACTATTTTTAAAACACACATATGCACACTAACAAAAAACTTGAAGAAATGTACAGAATGAAGTAAAATTGAAATAACACACTAAAATTGAAAAAAACATCAAAACCAAGAAAAAATGAAATTTCAGTGTTTTCACGCAATTGCCTCTAGCTTCTTTATTCATCCACAGATTTTCTTCAGTAGCAGCTTGTTTTCTTCGGAAAAGTTCAGACTAGTATTAACGAATTACACGTAGAAGATAGGTACCTACTGGTCTACTCACTTTTTTAACCTGCGACCTCAGGATCGGCGGGAAAGCCACGGCGCAGAAGAGAACGCCAAAACTAAACATAGAACCACCGATGATTCCCAGTTTCTTCGGCTTCATAGTAACACACTAGGAAAATCGCAAACGTGAGTTCGACTTCGTGCCCTTCGTAGACACTTGCGCGGGGATATTCAATCGGTACACTAGGTAAAACATTTCTTTAGAAAAAATCGGAAAGGAGAACTCCTGGAAGGTCAATCGTCGATGAAGATAGAAGAGCGCGAAGGAGCAAAAGGATTAGAATATTAGAAAAGATCGTTAAAATAAAACTAGCAATAATAATACAGAAAATAGAAATATCTAATTGGGCCGTTTTGGGGATGCAGTGGAATTGGACAAGTAAATGTTGCCATTCGCGGTAATTCGAAGAAAGAGAAAATTGCTTCTCACCAACTACGCAAGAGAACGCAAAAAATCGGGGCGCCACGATTATCTGTATAACGATAATAAGTTCACGAGTGAGAAATCGGTAAAAATGCGGAAAGAAACCTAACGAGCGGTTTTTATCAAATTCTGAAGACCTTGGATCTGCACCCCGCGTACAGCGTATCGAGAAGCTTTCTGCCGGTCCTTAGAAACGATTGCGGACCCAAAAGCGACGAGTGCAGGGAAAGATCGACGGCCCGACGAAGTATACGACGGACCCGATCTCTCATGATTTTCTTGATATTCATTATTTTTCTAAATCGTCACACTTTGAACAGTCCTCTAGCACGGAGGGCCTCGAATTGTTTGAGAATCGTATCCGTCCAACGTATTGAGAATCCCGATGGGGGTGCGAAAGACGGGGGTGAAGCTTTTGGATCGCGATTTTCACTTTCTTTTGACAGGGATGAGAGTTCTCCGAGGGTAGCACACCTGGAGGTCACGAGGTGAATAAGTACGACGTGAATCGGCGAGGAGCACCTTCTCGCGTCCTCGGGGACCGTCAGTCTTCGAGCACTCGCGCCAAAGGACTGCGCGTCACGGGCGCGGACACGGATGTGCGACACTGACACGCAACACGGCCTACCAGCCCCCTCGCCCGCGTTACCGCCTATTCTTTCGTTCGAAAATGCCTGATCGAACGGTCGATAGTCGCGACTTTCGTGAAATTTTCTGCTGATTTTCTGGTAACTAAATTTTCTAATTCTCTAGTCGCAGTGAATGTTGTATTGAACACCGAGATTGGCGAATCAGTGTTGGGCAAATCTGTACCTTGTTGGGGAAGAAAGAATATTGACTAAAATTTGTTCATTTTTAATTTAATTTAACTTTATTTAAGTATATCAACGGGATAAACCCTTTGTTAAAAAAATTACAAATCGCAGTCACACAAGCATAGAACAAACAATTAGATTGTACAAAAGAAAAATAATTAAAAGAAACAAAAGCAGAGAAGTAAGCGCAAAAGAACCATTAGTGATAGTGACGAAATAGATATAAAAAACCATAGTAATAATAATAGCAGCAAACAATAATAAATTTTGTAATGTAGTTGTCTTTAATTTAATCGAAGGTCCTCAGTTTTGTGAATACTCTTCTGTAGTTTTTTAAGTTTTTACGAGGAAACCTGAGTCAAATAGCCTCTGTAGCTTGAATTGAAACTTGAAAACCCTTGAAATCTATTGCATTAGATCAGTTCTAATTTATTTTCATTTCGATGGCAAGGCAAATTCAATGCAGTGCTGATAATTTAAAAATTATTCAAGCATGTAAGAATACAATACCGCTAAAAATAGATCCCATTTTCGGGAAAAATTGTTTTAAAATTTTGAGACACAGATATACCGATTACTTTATAATCCTCAGTAATTGAAATATCACCAAAAATTTATTAAAAGTCATTACTAAATTCAATTACTTTTCATATTATATGTAATAATTGTTTTTTATCTTCTTGTGCTACTTAAATAGAATCATTCCTTTGAAATCTGACACGATTTCGTCCAAATTTCGGCACCTGTTCCTCATTCATTTTTTTATGATTTCAGAACAGCATTTATATGTAAAAGTAGCGTTATCGCTGTTATTAGTTTTCGTACTCCTTAGAATTCATTTTGAACTTGTTGAATTTCAATACCACAGGAATTATACTACTTTCCCTATTGGGTTTAAACTGTCGTATGGATTTATTGTGGAGACGCTGCGTCGTTCTTTGGTGTCAAGTGTAACGCCTATCGAGCGCAAAGGTGCTGAAGAATGTATTAAATATGAAGATGCTATAGATGTTACTTACTGGAACACGCTCGAATCGAGAACTTTTCCGTTATTATGTAGCTATGTAGGCACTTACAACATGGCTAGAGAAAGTGAACTGAAAGCATCAAATTTCTAAATATTATTGTAACACAGGTGTCAAACAGGTGCAAATAATTATTTGCGATAGCATTTAAGGAAGAGCAAATTTAAAACGAAAGTACTAGCAATGACTTACATTTCCAGGTTATACTTATTTAATTCCACTGAAATGTCATAATCAATTCTACACGTATTTAATTTTTAGTAAGTAAAATGTAGAATCAAATAGAAAGGAGAAGTAAAAGGATAGCGCTTCCAGCGTCAAGAACTTCTCATTCCCAAGCAATGGAGATGTTTCTCTGCTTCATATAGTGCTCGACAGTATTCTTTGCCGAATATGTGATTATGTATACACTAATTGAAACATAAATGCCAGAGAAAAAGCATATACCGTCTTTTTAAAAATCGTGTAAGAAGATAATGAGGCAGAGAAAACAATTTTGGATACACGAAATTTACATACATTGCGACTAGGGCTGGGACTATTCGAATAATTTAATATTCGAATATTTTACAAGTATTCGAATGTTAAGAATAAACTTCGAATATTTGAATATTCGAATGTTATTATTCGGATACTACACGAATGTTATTATTCGAATACTATTCGAATATCCAAGTATTCGAATACTATTCGAATATCCAAGTATTCGAATACTATTCGAATATCCAAGTATTCGAATACTATTCGAATATTTAAGTATTCGAATAGTATGGTGTGAATTATAAATCAAGTTCTTTAGGTTCATTTGTCAGGGTGAAATCTTGTAAGCTAATTTTGACCCACTTCACACCATACTATTCGAATACTGATGTATGTATCGAATAGTATTCGAATACTGATGTATGTATCGAATAGTATTCGAATACATCAATATTCGAATAGTATGATTTGGAATAGTATGGTGTGAAGTGGGTCAAAATTAACTTACAAGATATTTCACCCTGACAAGTGAACCTAAAGAACTTCATTTATAATATTTAATGTAATATTTAATTTAGATATTCGAATAGTATTCGAATACTTGGATATTCGAATACATCAGTATTTGAATAGTATTCGAATACATCAATATTCGAATAGTATGGTGTGAAGTGGGTCAAAATTAGCTTACAAGATTTCACCCTGACAAATGAACCTAAAGAACTTGATTTATAATTCGCACCATACTATTCAAATACATCAGTATTCGAATACTTAAATATTCGAATAGTACTCAAATACTTGGATATTCGAATAGTATTCGCATATTTGGATATTCGAATACATCAATATTCAAATAGTATGGTGTGAAGTGGGTCAAAATTAGCTTACAAGATTTCACCCTGACAAATGAACCTAAAGAACTTGATTTATAATTCGCACCATACTATTCAAATACATCAGTATTCGAATACTTAAATATTTGAATAGTATTCGAATACTTGGATATTTGAATAGTATTCGAATACTTGGATATTTGAATAGTATTCGAATACTTGGATATTCGAATTATATTCACCAAATAATTGAGCAGCTGAAATATTCGAATACCGAAAAATTCGACAAATAGACCCAGCCATAATTGCGACACATTATTTGGCGATAAAGTTCGTCACTTTGAATATTCACTTGTTTACTGATTCTTAAATATGAAACAATACGCCATCTTCTTCTGACTAATAATTGATAATTTAAAACAATGCCATTTATGTATCAGATGACACACTATTTACTTTACAGAAATTCCGTTAAACTTTTTACGTGACCGATCGACAAAAAATAATGTCCAGCGCTATATCATATCGTTATTATAAATTGCTCCATTTTATATCTTTTATTTATCACCCATATCCTACGCTTACTTTTCCATATTTCTATATGGATTCGGAATTCTTCACGAATCTTTCCAAATAGCAATTCATACGAGGAAATCAAAAGCGAATGCCAAACTAGTCCAATGGGGAAAGCTGCTTCGATTTGCGACTTGGTAAAGCTGCGAACGTAAATATTAGAATTAATAGTTCAGGAGCGTGGTTTGGTCGTGAAAAATGCAAGGATAACGTAGTGCTGCACGGTTGACCTTTAACAATGCATTCAGTGGCATAAGTGTTTTCCACATAGAGACACGTTGAGGTGCGACAATTTCTGGTTTAACAATGCATTTCCTGTGCACCTACTTGCATCAACGTCTTAACGACGTGGCACTATCAAGGGCGCGAAATTCTGATCCATAGTGTTTCTCGTTTATTAATCATAACATCGTTTGAGGAATAGGTCGGTCACTAGCGCGAGTGCAAACATTTGGATATACTATATCCCAGATTTGTTCCTTCGATGCTTTTCTGCACACCTGTGCATTCCTGAATGTGTCAGTGTGAACTTTGATTTAAAATAAAATCACTGTTCCATTATTTTCGGGTTGGATTCAAAACAGCACATTACTGCACCTGGCATTTCCATAATGCCTATTTATAGGAATTTCTGTGTTCTCTTTTTTCTTTCTTCTTCCACTCTTTCCCTGCCATATGCCAGGGTGTTCGGCTGCACGTGGGAATACATTTCAGGGGTGGTTCCAGACGCCGAACTTAAGCCGGGAATCCACCGGGAAGCTAAGCTAAGCTATGCTATGCGGTGCTATGTTTTAACGTAGCCTTTGGTGGAAACGTTTCCATAAGAATGTATTGAAGCTAACTTTTTTAAAACGTAGCATGGCATAGCATAGCATAGCTTAGCTTCCCGGTGGATTCCAGGCTTAAAGCGAAAATAAAAAATAACGATATTGCGATTGAGGCGTCGTTTGTTATCTGAACACGTCACTACGAAGACTGATCGACACTGTCTTGCTGGTCAAGGTATGAACATGGGCATCCAGGGGGTGCAAAAGGGGCAGTTACCCACCCTGGTATGTGAGAAAAAATCGCTTATTTTTCAAAACTGATCTTTATTAAGGTTATACTAAAAAGGGGAATATTTTTAAATTTCGGTTTTAAATTTTTAATTAAACTGGCACTACAAAATGGGTTAAAAAAAGCAAGAGGGGTATATTTTTCTTTACCATCATTCCAAAGTTGCCTCCTCTCCCCTGGAAACAAGTCTCCGGACGCCCTTGCGTATGAAAGGAACAGTGTAGTAACAGAAAGTAACTTGCTCGTTGCAGTTGTTACGTACGCAGACCCATCTTTGAACTTTTAACCCTTTCGGGTGTCCGGAATTCACGTGACCCGACGAGGTCAGCGTTTCCTGCAGTGGTTTGATGCAACCGAGTTTTCCCTGAAAACTGATATTCAATTGAAGGCATTCATGGCCCCACTACTTTCTAGCCGAATTTCACCATATAAAAAGGGCCACGAATCCACACTCGGGGGCTCATTTCAAGTGTACTGCGTTTAGACGAAAGAGGCTCGTGAGATCAAGTAACATTCTCTTTCAAGTATTAATTCAACTTAAGCCATACAGCTCGCACTGTTGCCGATAGGCGTTGTAATTATTGAAGTCTTTGAGACCCCCGCATTTCTCAGTGCGTCAAAACCGAGAGGTGGACTTAGGTACCGCGACAACTAAACGCTCAAACAATTGTAAGAACCGAGCTATTAGAATATAATTAGTTATTTCTTACTTAGAGTTCTTTTATTTGAATCAATCATTATCTGAACTACCTCTTCGAGACTAACCCACATAGATATATCTTTACCGCTCAAGGTGTATCAAATTATAAAGTTACGAGGCTAAATTAACATTTCCTAGTGGCTCCCGGTGTTATCCAGGCACCGGTTCGTCCACGCTTTCCAACCTCCTAGTGGCTCCCGGTGTTAGCCAGGCACCGCACAGTGGTCCGTCTATTAAGAAGCTAGCGGGACAAAAGTCGCGGTTCGTCCATAAATCATCAATAAGATAAAAATGTTTGGAAAACACCATCCACATTGTTTTACCACCATTAAAACGTTCACCCCTCACAAGGGAAGATCCCCAATACGAAAATTCCTAAAATTATGAAACTTTGGGGATATGTAGAAAAATAATTATTTTTATTATTTATTATTTTCTTGTACTACAATTTCGGTAGTGATATACTACGCACGCCTGCAAAGTTTCAATACAATTGGATAGTTAGAAGTGTGTTAAAATTGAGTTTCTAGATTTTAACCATACAAATAAACAAACAGTTTAATAATGCAGAGTTGCAATTATTTGCAGCTGTAACTTGTCAATATGTATTCTATAAAGCAAATAGAACAAAACCCCACAAAAATTTCTAGGTTCCACGAGCTTCCAGGATATCTAGAGCTTTCCAACGAAAGCTTTTGAAAAAATCCACCATTTTTATGATCATATTTTAATTCTGTACGTTAGAAATTAAAATATTCATGGCTGAAACTTCATGTACTACTTACTTGCACGTTTGCAATCCATTTTGTAAAATACTAACAATTTTAATTGCGATACAACGGAGCACTACTGATTTATAACTGATTCTGATGCATTCTAACAAACTGTTACGTACGTTTGGACAATCGTCATTTTTATAAAATACATACAAATTTGCATACCATATCATTCCGATATCTCTGACTCATTGTCAGTAGCTTGTGGTATGACAAGGATTCATTCATTTTGGATGGGTCATGATTTTGGACTTTTGTCCGGCTAGGTCATCAATAAGACGGACCACTGTGCACCGGTTCGTCCACGTTTTCCAACCTCCTTATAACGGCTCCCGGTGTTAGCCAGGCACCGATTCGTCCGTTACTAACAAACTCTAATAAACAATTCGATCCTCCGCCTCGCACCCGCCACCCTAGTAGCATTTATTTGTTGGGTGTTCGTTGGGCCAATGACGTGTTATCCGTTGGCCAACTGTTGAAGTGTCGCGCTATTTTTGAATGGGCCAACGATTGTAACCAACGCAGGCCCAACTGAAGGTTTCTTTCCATAGGCCCAACTAAAGATTTCCTTCCATAGGCCCAACTGAAGGTTTCTTTCCATAGGCCCAACAGTTGAGCCTCTACAATAAACCAACAGTAGGAAGACAGTTGGTTATACTGCACTTCAATAAAAGCCTTATCAATCTCTAAAAGAAAGTAACTGCAAAGTACGGTTTTCTGAAAATTTTATTTGTTTACATACAATGGATCTTTATAGTACTTTTTCTATATTAGTAAAAGGAATACAAATAAAAGTATTACTTGCAGAATACATAATTAAGTAAAAGTAGACATTTCTTATGTACATTAGAAGAATAAAGAGACCACACAATACATCATCACAATGACAGGGTACATTTAAATTGGTAGAATTATGAAACGATAATAGACTCTGATTGGAATCGCTATTAGAGATATTACAATGTACTTCTGAAACAACACTTATTCGTAGACTATCTTTGATTTGATTGCTTTTGTAGCCACATGCCGTTGTTTAGTTCGCTGCATTGATTTAATCTCTATCTTTTGTAAATCTGAACCAATTAGTTAAGATGACAATGATTTCAGCATCTGTGACAGTTTCTGCCACCTTATTTTTACGTACAGCACCTACAACAAGCAATTTTGTTTTTCTATACATAGGTTTCAATTGTAAGGGTCTTCGACACATTTAAACAAATAATAATTAAAGCATAAAATAAAACTGGCCAAGTATTTTTTCATATTTTGTACATTTATAGCTGTCTTTGAGGTTAAAACCAGTATCTTTTTGATGAATTTCGTAGTGATTGGTTGTAAATTGTAGTAGTTAAAATACTGATAGACATATATACTTATATGTAGCCATAACAAAATTGTAAGATAGTGATGGAATCTTTAAAACAAAGAATGACTAGTTCGATTAACGTAAAAAGATTAGGTTTGTGAAAATTCGAATAATTTTTTAAATATAATATTTACCTGGTCCGATGAACCACGAGATGAAACGCAACAAATCACAACAATCACAATCACAAAAGGAACAACTAATATTCTTTTCGCCTGTCTCGCGGATTCGCCTCCGTCAGCCACCAGCCACGCTATCGAATGTTACTGAATAATGCGTCGTGCCTCGTGGCGTGGTGACGCATACAATCGACCGCTCTCCTCTCGATCATTCGATCGTTGTCAAGGCAACGCATTATGGCGATGCTAACAATTCAGATCGCCTATATAACCACAAAATATCTTACAATATACATACATGTTTTAATTTAATATTAATAAATAATAGATTGAAATAACCGTAACATAGAAAACGCACACAACGCGACGGTGGCGAGACCACAGTATATCAGTATCGATTCCAAAAAGCACCTTTTTCTGAATTGATATTATTTTCACTTCCTTAAACTACAGTAGAAAAATTTAAAGGAATAAATAAATTCCAAGACTACATACAACAAAACCTTAGTGGGCCAACTATGGCCCGACATCAACAAACTGCGTTGTATGTATATACCATTCCATATAAGAGCCCCATTCCCCACTGCCCACACAGCACACAGCCGTCCTAAAAGCGTCCCAGGGACGTCCGTCCCAGCCGTACCGGACGTCCCAGGCACGTCCCGAATTTCCTGCGAACGGCTTCTATACGTCCCCTGAACGACGAATGTTACAAAAAAAGTGGTCCCCGGGACGTTCCGCACACAGCATACAGCCGTCCTAACAGCGTCCCAGTGGTTCGGGACGTCCCGAATTTCCCACGAATATTACAAAAAAAGTTGTACCGGGTACGTCTTTTAAGCGCATGTCAACAGTTGTGTTGTGGACTAACCCGGATAAAGGGATCACCGGGCCCGCCAGTGGACTCATCAGTAAGGCTTATCTGGCGGGACCCTGCCTTAGACACGCTAGGTATTAGGAGTGGGACGGAACTTGTATATATACGGACGAGGGACCAGGCGAACACTAGCGAGAAGTACCACGTCGTGCTGCGTGGCCCTCTGGTGGAGCGTCGGTACCCACTACGGATCCCTACAATACACACGCGTCCTGAAAGCGTCCCAAGCCGTCCCAAAAACACGTCCCAAGGCCGTCCTGGGGACGCGTTTGGGACGTCCCATAAGCGTCCCAAAACAGTCTATAGACATCCCAACACCGTCTATAGACGTCCCACGGACGTTTTGTTACAAACCGGGACATTCAGACCTACAGACCTAGACAGGACGTAAAACTGACGTCCCCGGGACGTTGTATGCTGTGTGGGTGATTTGCAACCGATCAGCGCAGCTCATTGTAAATTTTTTGTTAATTAACCAACCATAGTAATTGTTGGCTCAACATTGAATATTCATGGGTAAATTGTCGTAACTTTTTGTTAATTATCCAACCATAATAATTGTAGGCCCAACATTGAATATTCGTTGGCAAACTGTCTTAACTTTTTTGTTAATTAACCAACCATAGTAATTGTTGGCCCAACATTGAATATTCGTGGGCAAACTGTTGTAATTTTTTGTTAATTATCCAACGATAATAATTGTAGGCCCAACATTGAATATTCGTAGGCAAACTGTCGTAACTTTTTTGTTAATTAACCAACCATAGTAATTGTTGGCCCAACATTGAATATTCGTTGGAAAATTGTCGTAACTTTTTTGTTTATTAACCAACCATAGTAATTGTTGGCCCAACATTGAATATTCGTAGGCAAACTGTCGTAACTTTTTTGCCGTAGGCCCTATGTTGGGATTTTGTAGGCAAAACCACTAACTATATCCCAACTAATTCCCAACTGTTGGCAACTGTTGGCCAACCAGAAATGCTACTAGGGCAATCATCTACTAAGGCTCTTTGCCCTCAGCCTCGGCTCGTAACACAGTTATTGTGAAAATGAATGGTTAATAATTATATCCACTGTTACGATTTCATTAGAATTATCATTTCTTATCATTATTGTTTTTAATTATTATCTATCATTAATCTAACATTAATGTATTTTTATTTAATAAAGACAATTAATTTTGAATAGGCGGTTTTGATATCCTCTCTCCGTCACTTTTCTTATTTCCTCTGTTCGGCCTTTGTTGACCTCTCAAGGTCAGGACAGCTTTTAGTAGCGTCTTTAATTTACATTTTTGTGACCTTTGTGACACATACTTTCGATCTAGGGTGACCGTACCTAATATCGCCAATGTTCCTAATATCGCCACTCGCTATATCTGGCAAAGTAAGCACTACAATTTATCGGTTATGCACTGAATTAGTACCTAAACATATGTCAGAAAATATACTGTAATTGCAGCGTCATGAGATCAACAATTACAGAAAGGGACGTATTTTAGAGAATCTTAATAGTGTAAAAATTTATTGGACTTCCACAATTTTACATCACATTCGGAGAAGGTAAGTGTAATAATTCTGTGAATGCAAGAATATCTACTAGAAATACCTAATTAAAGATGTACTTAGGGAACGAAATGGATTCAATTAATGTTCGCAATGAAAATAGCGTTTTTCTTTTACCAGTACGCGTGTTCTCAATACCGCCTACCGGAGAACAATGGTTTCGATGCAATGTTTGTTACAGGCGGGGTTATGAAATGTGCGGAGCAGCCGAAATAAACTTTATTTATCCAATATGTACACACGAACGTAAAAAATAAAAAATTTTAAAAATCCTATTTCTATATTTTTGTAATAAAAATAAAATCAAAGATGGATAAAAAAACATTTATGTATAGAGCAAGAAATAATAAGAGCACATGTGAAAGTGACTTTAAAAACTCATATAGGGTATACCGGGGTCGGTATAGTAACACTTTGACTTTGAAATACGATTACGCAGGAACTGTTACATGTACAACAAAAACTCTTATACGGAAATGCTACTTATTATTTGAGCCTATAAATGCTACTTACAGTTTCGCTGTATGTTAAGTAATATCCAAGTTATTAATAAAAAATGAGAAGCGTGTAAAGTGTTACAACCGTCCCTGACCCCGGGTCGGTTGCAACACTGCATAGAGTCGATAGTAGCACAAATTTAACTTAACAAAATTAAAATATTTATTGATTTTAATTATAATAATAAGTGAAAAAAGTAAAATTTATAACCAATTATGCGGTGTCGCAATTGTGGCAGAAATAGAAAACGTTTCGGCTGTAGCATTCTTGATGTGGTCAATCCTTACATTCACTACACCCATTTTTCATTTGGTTTGCTTATGCTGTGCTATAGGATTCCATGCAATCAAGACAATATTATTAATCTTCTTTGTCACTATTCGGTTCTGCCGTGGTACAACCGACCCCGACTGCCGATGTTACAATCGCCCCCGACCAGGCTTTTAAACTTAAATTATAAATTTTGATTAACGAGAGAGTTAGAAGTGATAAGTAACGATCAGGATTACTTTAAAAATGGCCAGATTAAATATTTAAAAAAAGAAAAAACACGTACTTGCAGAGGGAGTATTTATATTACAATTTTAAGTCAGTAAGAAAAAGTTACTTTAGGGTATCGAAAAGTTATTCTCTTCGTTATACATGTGTATTGTATATCTATACTGTTAAGCCATGGATGTTTGTATTCGAAATTTCATTCTTCATATTTAACGTGTTACAATCGCCACCCTGTTACTATCGCCCCCGGTCTACCCTATACATGAATTAATCAATATTTCTTGAGTAGCCGATATTAGGTACACTTTTTTCAGGACCTGATTTTTGCATGTCTCGCGTTCTTTAATTCCTAATTAAAAATTTATAGGTTACAACAATTCTAACTTATGCCACATGAAAGATGATTAATTTCTCTTTACTTTGAAATGAATTGCATGCAAAAATATCAATTATTATTCAATTGACAACGATTTAACTTTTGCTAGGCGATATTAGATACGGTCACCCTATATTAAAAATCTGCGCGATTTCATCATCAGTTGAATAGTGCTCCGTTTGAGTTTGAGATGAGTGACCACGTGCAACAGTGGCTTTGAGGACCACTGTTCGACCCCTTGTCGGACTTGGACCGCGTGCAGCGGTGCACGCGGATTGCCTGCTTTGAGGCATATCTTTACGCGCTTATAGCTAACAAACGAAGCCTCAACCGCAATATCGTTATCCTCGATTTTCGTCTTATTCTGGTGTCTAGAATCACTCCTTAAATTTATTCATTTATCCCCACGTGTAGCTGAACACCGTATGTATAGTAGAGAAAAGTTACTCAGAATATTGAGTTTTGAGAACATATTTAAATTTCATCAGAATCGGTGAGGTTGCCCTTTTTTACAATTAGAATTAATCCATTAAGCATTACGCAATTGAATTACCACTTTTTTATTCCAGCGAATTATTAATCCTTATGATAAAATTTAAGAAGAACAATTTGTCCCCTTTTATTGAGCACATTGTATACTACAAATTATAGGTTATAGTACAAAAGCTTAGAGTGGTCGGTACTGCAGGACTCTACCCTATGAATGTCCTGGTTATATGGACCTACTTGTCCCCTGGCAGCTTCATATGAATGAAGTTCCACTGTATTTTCAATTGCCTTCGTGAATTAAATACAAAAAATGGTCTACTAAGGTTAGGTATACAGCAGCGTTCACGCTGAACCTCGCCTTTTGCGCTGTTGTAACTATATCGGTACTGTGAAACAGTACTTTCCTGTATATATAGGCTATATGTAGGTACATATGTACATATGTAGACCGAATAAAGACGTAATAATAATAACAAATACAGTATCAGCAATACTTTCCATAAAAAGTTTATTCAACATAATGCAACACAGTCGTACCAGCCTAATTTACATTAAATCAATTAGTAGAAAACAGCCGGCAGTAACGGTACATAACCTCCAACTAGCCCCATAACGCGCCTTTAGGTCGTTGAAGAGGCTCATAATCCCCTGGCAATTCCTCCCTACCCCACTCTAATAATTATTAACCACAAACAGAGATGGGCAAAAACAACGAATAGCTAGTGGAGTACAGTTCTACAGATCTAGCGGACCAGTACCAAAAGCCTCCTCATTAAAACAGACTAGTATCGAAACAACAGGGAAGAAAGACGAGTGCCGAGCAAAGAATGTTCCAAGTAAGCCTTACTTGAACCAGCCGTGCGATTTGTGAGCGTGAATAGCGACTGGCACAGGGTAGGGTTTGGGAACGCGATAGGGTACAGCCACGTGGACGGGGTATGGTCTGTCCACGTGAACCACCTTCTCGAACGGGACGGGGTACGGTTTTGGTACAGGGACTGGGACAGCGAACGGTCGATCCACGGGGATATGAATGGGTCGGTCGACTGCTACTGGCACTGGTCTGTCCACGTGCACCACCCTCTCCACGTGGACGGGATAGGGTTTCGGCACTGGAACAGCAACTGGTACGGGCACGAGACGGTCAACTGGCACTGGAACCGCGCGATCGACTGGCACTGGCACGACCACGTGTTTGGCGAATGGAACCGGGACCGGGACCGGGTGTGGAATTGGCTGAGGCACAACTGGCAGCGGATGTGGCAAAGGCTGTGGCACTGGAACTGCAGCTGTGAAGGAAACAAAATAGTAGTCTGATTGAATGTGTGTTAGCTGATCGGGTGAACAAAATTTGGCCATGTTTATTTACAGTACACTGACTCCTCTAATTATAAAAATTACAATTCAGAATAAAACGATATCTATATTCCGCTGAAGAAACAATTAAAATTTATAAAAAAGGAGAGAAGTGAGAAATTCTATCCCACCTATTTACAGGTATTTAGAAACGGTGAAACTATACTTTGAAGCATTTTTCAATACCTTCTGTAATTTAGGAGGCACATACGCATAAATCAGCGTTGTCCAGCGTAGGGGCCCCTCACGCGCCTGCTTCCCCTTCCAAGCTTTCCGTTGTCAAGGAGATCGCGCGACGCTACGAAGGCTGCTTTGACGGACTAACCGGTCTAGCGTATTCGCGGTTAGCGTCACGCGGTATCCCTGACAACGCGCTCGAGAGTGGGAGAACCCCAGGAGCACGCGTGCTTTTCCCTTAAAGTCGAAAAGTTGCACCTACCAAATACTGCAATGATGTTAAGCTCGACTAGGAAAGAATTGTGCAAAGATTCATGAAAATCGGCGTGTGACACGTACCGAATGTCCGTTGTGAACAAAAATTTGGAATCACCAAGTGCCAAGTATTTTGAATAAAATATTTATTCGTATTAAAATATTTATTTGTATAAAAATATATCTGCTTAATATTATTTAATACATTTTTTCTTTGTATAAATAGCCATTGTTATAATTGGCGCAATTTTTGTATATCATTAATTTTGTAAATCTATTAATTTGCGACAATGTTTTTAAATGGAATTCTTTTTGATGGGTTCATTTAAATGTCCGCGATATGAGTAATGGAAGCTATGAACACTGCATTTTAGCTGTGCATATGTAGTTGTGTCATCTTAAGCGCAGTTGGAAAGCACCTTTATGTACTTGCAGCTCATTTTGATTTCACACCTTTTTTATTTTGCAATTATACGTCTGTACTGATGGTTCTCTCCGAGACTGCGTCGCAGTCAAAAGGTTAATATTATCCTAACATTTGTCTGATACTTGCACTGCTTAGTTAATTTTTTTTACACCTAAACATTAAAATTGGATTAGTTTCTTAAATTGACCCACCTAATGGTTCTTATGTTGAACCGACCCACATTATGCAAGGTTATTTCTTTCTTAAGGATAAAATATGAGAAATGAGACAGATTATGGTACAGAATTCTTCAAGTGAAGCAGAGGATGAAGAATGCCTTTGTGTTGTTTGTTTGGCTACATTTTCGGTCGTAATACCGATTATTACGAGTGCATAAATTGTCAGTCTGACAGCGACTGATGCACATTTATTCTCAGTATGCTCTAAAATGCTTCTCAGTGTTATTTTCTATTTTTTTTTATAGAGTATACCTAGGTATATTTTTAAATAACAGTTCTTACCTAGGATAATGAAAAATAGACATGGTCCAATTTATAGGATACCTGTGGTCCAGATTATGAAACCAGTTTCCTAGATTGGACCATTGACACTAGATTGAAAATATTTTTGTAACCAGCCACATAGCGTTTCAGTCTGTTTAATTAGATTACAATCCTGAAATGGTTCCCAAATTTTTCTGCTCAAAACTATCAACACCTTTCCGATTTATGGAGGTACTTTCTTAAGTGGTCCAATATAGGGAACTCTCCCCTACACATAGGTAATATGATAAATATACTAACGAGCTGGGTGGATTATGCCTGGAGGAAACGGTGGGGGCACTGGTTCCAAATGGCCCCCGACAACAGCTGGCCCAATTGGTGGGTGCGCTTCATAGACTGGTGCTGGTTCCGGACCTGCATAGAGATGCTCATGGGGCAGACCGTATCCCAAATTGGCGAGGCCTCTCTTGTCATGCCTCTTCTCGGCAACGGAGTTGCCCTTTCTGTGCTTCTCGACTGTGATTGCTGTACAGGCTACAAAGAGTAGTGGCAAAATCTACGAATGGAAGGAAAAGTACATATACATTAGTACATATGAACACATAGGCAATGGCTGTTCAATCGTCCCAATCAGCGTAATGTAAATTCTTTTCTTTCCCTTCTTTGCTACAATATTAATCGAGAATAAGTTTCGTATTAAAACCCATGTGTCAGACGGGCAATATAAGACAGACTTGACACGCCATTCCGATAGATATTTATCTTTGACAAACGTCTTCTTTAAGCGTTCCAGAACATAGCTTAAGGGGTTAGCTACCGTCAGGGAGGTAGAAAAAGAATCGATTCTTTGGCAATTTATTTCAGAAAGGCCATGCATGTATCAGACACTTTAAAGAGGGACACTTTAACAGGTTATTATATTATGTTTTGGTATATAAATATTTTGTTATTGCAAAATTATAACTGATTTCCCGGAAGCTGTTTTTACACCAATGACCACGATTTCTCCAAAACCGCTTCACCAATCTTTCTGAAATTTTGTAGGTTTCTTCTGGACATTCAAATCTAGTCTTTAATCGAAGCATTTGTTTTTCGAATGCATAGTTTTTATTTTATGGATGAAATACTCATGTTTTTTTCTAAAAATACTCATTTTTCATCCATAAATTAAAAACTATGCATTGGAAAAACAAATGCTTCGATTAAAGACTAGATTTGAATGTCTAGAAGAAACCTACAAAACTTCAAAAAGTTTGCAGATACGGTTTTTGAGAAATCGTGGTCACCGCTGTAAAAAACAGCTTCCGGGAAATCAGTTGTAATTTTGCAATAATTAAATATTTTTATACCAAAACGTAATATAATAACCTGCTAAAGTGTCCCTCATCTGAACACAAAAACCATTGCATAAAAGTATGCATGTACTTTCTGAAATAAATTCTCAAAGAATCGCTTCTTTTTCTACCTCCTGAAGGTAGCTAACCCCTTAAGAGACAAGTAACTGCAATTACACTTTTCTTCTATTTTACAACGTAAGATTGACGCGAAAGAAAATAAAAAAACACCATATAATTACAATTCACAAAACTTTCCTAAACCATCCATGCACATTTCACAGTTCACCAACTACAATAATCGCAAATACAAAGAATTCCGTCAAATGCCATTGGAATCAAAACGAAGTCCGAGAGTAATTTCATCGTAAGACGGAGCAGCCTAAAACAAAACTACTTTACCACTTCACTTCTGCGTAAAAAATACTAAAAATCGGCCAATGCCTCACCAACACTTAAATCACAAAGAACTCCCCCATCATCTCCATCACTAATTAAAAAAAAAACACGGTTCCTTCACTGTCAAAAAGTATCAAAGTGATCATGCAACAAAATAGACAAAGCAGAGCAAGTTGCGAAGCAAAATACAGTCGATGAAAAGCAGTGGACGTAATTATACCAAGATAAACTTCATGGCTGGTTCGAGGGAGGCTCCCTATATCCTAGCTGCCAACGACGTCGCCGATGGAAAACTGTGTTTGCTCGGCATCGGTGACCCCCATATATATTTATAGGGCATCAGCTGGTGACACATCACACCAGGAAGAACTATGGCCGTTGTCTTCGTCGGGCTCAATGGACTTTCGCTGCTACCAATCCTGGGCGATGGCCAAATAGCGGCCGCGACCGCTTTTCTTTCATACGCCGATGGAAGACGTCACTCTGGAGGTGGAGAAGCAATCCACCGGACAATAGGGGAGCACCATGTCGCTGATACGTGTTGTTTGATGCTAGAGCGTGCGGTTTCTTCGTTTTCGAGATCGATAGATAGCCGCGCGAGTGAAAATTGCCTACGTGAAGATTCAAATTAATAAGAGCACCGATGCAATCCATTCGTGGCACGCTTCCATACGAGCCTCGTTACGAGGATCTTGACAGCTTCGTTATTTTTCTACATACCGACGGAAGCGTCGCTATAACGGGGCCATAGGAATACTAATGACACCTTTGTGTAAGCATGGAGTTACGGGGTTGGGTGAAGCTGGTCAAGTCCGGGTAGAAGAGTGATAAGGACTTTTAGGGGCTGAGGATTTGTTGCACGGGACTGGATTATGAGAAGAATCAAATATTCTAGTGATTTAAAGTAGGGCTGGGACTATTCGAATATTTTACAAGTATTCGAATGCTACGAATAAACTTCGAATATTTGAGGGGAGTGTTATTATTCGAATACTGATGTATTATAATTCAAATATCTAAGTATTCGAATACTGATGTATTATAATTCGAATATCCAAGTATTCGAATAGTGTGGTGTGAAGTGGGTCAAAATTAGCTTACAAGATTTCACCCTGACAAATGAACCTAAAGTACTTGATTTATAATTCACACCATACTATTCGAATACTGATGTATTCGAATACTTAAATATTCGAATAGTATTCGAATACTATTCGAATACTTGGATATTCGAATTATATTCACCAAATAATTGAGCAACTGAAGTATTCGAATATTCGAATACCGAAAAATTCGACAAATAGGCCCAGCCCTAATTTAAAGGGGGTTAGGACTGAAAGACAAAGGTACTTTCAAGAATTTATATGTAGTAAATAAATTACTGGGCGAATTGCTCCATACACCATTGGATAGATCTCGTCAAGATGAATCGATTGACATAATTTTTAACTTCAGAATCGAATGGGATCATCTGAGAAAATGGCTTCAAAATTCGAGATTTTGCGATTTTTAACAAAAGAAACCAGTATTAAAATTAGGGTTTGTCGGTTTTTCAAAACCGATTTTCTTTTGTAAATTTGTAAAATTCGAAAACCAGTTTTTAAATTAACAAAAAACGGTTTTATATACTAGAATTAATATGTAAAAATGAATTAACTATTTAATTAAAAACGTTAACATTTTGACTTCAAATCGCCTTGGACAAAAGCATATTGTAGTAGGTAACAGTTTACTGTAAAACTAATCTTCATGAGTTCATATTTTCGGAAGAAAAGTATTAAATGAAATAAAAATTTATAATTTATATTTTGTACGGGTTTTAGTTAATTTATTTTTTTTTCATTCGATTTTGTATGCAGTGTATTTTAGTATGTTATATTTTTGTAGATCCATAAATATTAAATGAATTCCAAAATTGTACGGATTTTAGTTAGTTTAATTTGTATTTATTTATTTGGTTTTGTATAGATAGGGTACATTTTATTTTGTTATATTTTTATAATTCCATAAATATTGAAAAATTGAAAATTTTTAAAATAAGTACAAATATTTATTTTCTATTTTATACATATTTTTTGCGAAAATTCGGAAACCGGTTCAACCGGTTTTTTGGGGATCCATCTTAGTTTTATCACGATTTGCGAATCATTGGCCTGCTGTGGCCTCATACAACAAACGCAGGTAAGAATTGCAGCCCCAATAGATACTGCCCTAGAAGGAAGTTCATGAAGCACTTTTGGCGCTCCAACCTGCTATACACTCTAGCAGCTACAGTATCGCTTATACCCCCGGGGTTTTCTTCAAATGCCTAACCTAGGTCCTTAACCTGGAAGTAACCTGATCCCATCTAATTTCGAAGTTAAAAATGGTATCAATCGATTCATCTTGACCAAATCTTTCCGATGATGTATAGCAATTGCTGCAAGCTCGTCGGTCAGTAAACACCTTAGAGAATTAACATTGTTCTTTACATGTATATTCATTCATTGGCTTTTGAACAATACATACAAATTGCTTCATATTGTAGAAACGATAATTTTTCAAAAGTGTATCAAAATGATGCTTATACAATTAAACCTTTTCCACTTCCAGAAATAATTACAGGTCACCGCTGTGTGCTCGAATAAAATTTGACATAAAATTTTGTTAAGTTTGCGTCTGGTCATAGTTTGACTACTAGAATTAACTTGACTAGAATAGAAGTTAACAATTCACAAAATGACGGCATACTAAAATGAAAATTATGAAAATATTTTGTTCTCTATTATTAACAGAAAAACTATCATAGATATTGTTATAGTTCTAGTTGATGCAATGGAGGGATATGTTTTCTACTATCTCTGAAAATTTCAAATAAATAGCTTTATTAGTTTTTGAGACATCACATCCGCAAACTTGAAAAATATAATTTTTAGAAAAAAGATTTTAAAGATTTCATAATGACTGTTAATGGTTGATGAAAGCCAATAAACATGTATATACAGTCGAACCTCGATAACTCGAATCTCAAGGGTAAGGAAAAAATCTTCGAATTATACATAGAGGTTTCGGCTTATCGAGTTTTCGAACAAGAAAGATTCAACAAACGAAATTTCGACTTATAGAGACTTTGTAGGACTGTTAATTTTTCGACTTCTGAAGCTGTACAGCAAGACAAATTCAAGTTTTAAAGGTCAATTTTTGATTGCATACCTATAATCAAATATATCTACAACTTATGTAATATGTAAAAATAATTGTAAGATACATTTTATACTCAAAATATTACTCTTTATTAAATACTAATAAAATTTGTGATTTTGCTTTGTGCTAGTCTTTTAGTGTATTGTAAATCAATAGCATTTTTAATCGTGTGTAATGCAGAGAAAACATTTTCCTCAATATTTTGAGATCTTTCTACGCGTAATACATATGTAGAAGTAAACTTCGACTGGTAGAGGCCGGAGTTCTTCTAAATTCAAGTTGTAGAGGTGAAATACATAATTTAACAAGCGAAATATAGTTCGAGTTAAGGAAGTTTTATTTCGAGTTGTAGAGGTGTTTACAGCGGAGCGGAAGAGAGTAAAGAAAATTTTCGTGTTATAGAGGTTTTCGAGTTACTGAGGTTCGAATTATCAAGGTTCGATTGTACAATTTAAGACTAATCCGTCCAGTAGGTTATTCTGTATAAATTTCTAAAAAATACCCATATTTTTAATTATTTGTAGTTTGATGTAAAAATCAAAGTACGGGCGGGTGGGCTAAATAACTGAAATTGTAAAGAATTTAATAAGATATAGAAATTTTTTACTTCATCGTAGTAGAGCATGCTTTACTTTAGAGTAGGCTGTTTCCCACTCACAATCAGTGATATCACTTCGTGCCTGATCAGCCCAAATGGGACAAGTACCTTTATTACCTTTATTTTGGATTAACTCACTGGTTGAAAATGTACTGTATTTTCTGTAGGTACTTAAACATAAACTGAACTTTCAACCATTAATTTTATTCTTCCAAAAGACAATGTGAAACCACGTGTGTTATCAACGAGACAAGAAAAATTAGTGAAATTCATTTAGAAAGTGCCTACTCAGTCATCATAATATTTTTACATTGCATCTTATTTAGAAATATTGAGTAAAAACAGATTTTTGAAAAAATTACCCCAAAAATGGAAAAAGATAGTGGATAGTGGAGGATATTATATTGAAAAGTACCATGCAGAGTATCCACAAGTAACTGATTAAACTTTGAGAACTACCCTAGTAGCATTTTTGGTTGGCCAACGGCAGCCAACAGTTGGGAATTAGTTGGGATATAGTTAGTGTTTGCCAACGAATATTCAATGTTGGGCCTATAATTACTATGGTTGGTTAATTAACAAAAAGTTACAACAATGATTACATGTCGTCTTACGAACATCAGAAAATTTGCCACATCCAAAAACCTGTTATTATATTACAATTTGTGATTTTTCTTTTGTTATTTCTAAATACGCAATGAGGACGTCCCTAGTAGCATTTTGGGTTGGCATACAGTTGGGCCACGCACATAATATTAGTTGGCCAACAGTTAGATTTGGCACTTTTTTTCAGGCTGGGCCAACCACAGATGGCCAAGATAGGCTTCCCTACTGTTGCCCAACTATTTATAGGGACTGCCTGGTCTGGTTTAGGTAAAAAACAAAAATTTTGCCGTAAGGAGAATCGAACACGGACTTTCCGATTGCGAAGCAGCCGCTGTTCGCAACTTCCCAACACACTTCCTTATAAACACTTTTAATTTCTAGTTACATAAATAGTATATAAATAGTATAAAAACTGCACACTGACGCGAATTATTCGACAAAATATCATCATTCGACTCATTCCTTAAAATTTCACATTCGTCTTAAGACAGACGACCTCATTACGTGTTTATAAATAAGAAAAGAAAAATCACAACTTGGAATATAGTAACAAGTTTTTGGATGTAACAAATTTTCTGACGTTTGTAAGACAACATTTAATCATCGTTCTAAATTTTTTGTTAATTAACCAACCATAATAATTGTAGGCCCAACATTGAATATTCGTAGACAAACTGTCATAACTTTTTGTTAATTAACCAACCATAATATTTGTAGGCCCAACATTAAATATTCGTAGGCAAACTGTCGTAACTTTTTGTTAATTCACCAACCATAATAATTGTAGGCCCAACATTGAATATTCGCTGGCAAACTGTCGTAACTTTTTTGCCGTGCCCCTATGTTGGGAATTTGTAGGCAAAAACACTAACTATATTCCAACTGATTCCCAACTGTTGGCAACCGTTGGCCAACAAAAATGCTACTAGGGGTCTGTCTTAAGACGAATGTGAAATTTTAAGGAATGAGTCTAAAGGTCGAATGATGATATTTTGTAGAATATTTCGCTTCACTGCGCAGCTTTTATAAGCAATGAATACTAGTTATGTAACTAGAAATTAGAAATGTTTACAAGGAAATGTGTTTGGTAGGTGCGAACAGCGTTTGCTTTGTAAGCGGAAAGTTTGGGTTCGATTCTTCTCATCGCGAATTTTGTTTTCTAAACCAGACCTGAAAAAGACGTCTTTACGGTGTCTTTTGAAGTTCTTCAAGACGTCGTCTTTAAGACGCCTTTTTGAAAGAAACCTTTAGTTGGGCCTATGGAAAGAAACCTTCAGTTGGGCCTGCGTTGGTTACAATTCATTGGCCCACTTAAAAATAGCGCGACACTTCAACAGTTGGCCAACGGATAACACGTCATTGGCCCAACAAACTCCCAACAAATAAATGCTACTAGGTTAGGAGCCACGATCCTTTCTGTAGATGAACAAATGTCGCCCAATTATACATCTAAAAACGTTACCCTGCCTAAGCGCGTTACCTACGACAAACTTTTACCAAAATACCTAGACAATTGAAGAGTCCTCGTAGAAAACATGTGCCAAAAATCAAATTCTATTCTATAGTATTAGGCACTTAGAACATTTTCCGATATAATTTTTATTTTTTAACCGACTTCAAAAAAGGCGGAGGTTATAGATTCGACCCGTATGTATGTTTGTTTTATGTTTGTCCCCGCATAACTCATCAGCATATGGACCGCTTTTGATGATCTTTTTTTTATTCGAAAGAGGGCGATGGCCCGGTGGTCCCCTCCCTGACTAAATCAATATTGGCCCAATATTTTGCCAGTTCTGGTTAATAATAAAGACTATTGTCACCTAATTATTATTATTTTATGCGTGTAGGCGCATATCTCCTCAGCATGTTGTGTCAATATATATAAAACTCAAAAGTAAAAAAATAAAAAAAAATTTAAATTAAAACCGGCTTCAAAATAATAAAAATGCACTAAAAAGTAAAAAATAATTTTTTCCCTCACTTAATTTACGACTCTCATATTTTTTAAGTCGGCGCCGCATCATTTGCACTGTATAAATCTGGCGTCGACTTAACAAATATCAGAGTCGTAGATTAAATAAGGGAAAAAATTATTTTATACTTTTTAGTGCATTTTTATTATTTTGAAGTCGGTTTTAATTTTTTTTTTATAATTTTGGCACTTACAGTGTTTTCTACCAGGACTCTACAATTGATAGGGATTGCTAACTACGTGTATATTTGATCTCAGTACGGATATTACTCCCCCGCCCTCTTCAAAAGAATAATATTACATAAATAAAATAATTTCCTTCCTTTACTCTCTACCAGTAAACCATAACAGAGAATAGCAAAACTGGACTCTTTAGTATCGCCAAACATGTTCAGAATACTCTGTTGACTCGCAAAAAGCGTTTGTAACTCAAGAAAACAGAGGTTCTAGATAAACAATCTCTCGCCCACCGGTTAAGTAGAATATGCTTCTAGAGCTCGGACAGTTACTACCAGGACACCTGGGACCTTTCTTGTAGCAAGTGTCGTTTCCACGCCAACGGAGACAGAACACTTGGCTAGACCAAATAATAAAAGATTAATTCGTGTCCCGTCGTCCAGCTTGACCCCCATATTTCGTCATATGGCAGCACGGCTGGGTCGCTGGGACGCACGTTCGAGCGTGTTATGGAATCAAACGAGGAGGTATAACGATGAATAATGAATGGCAGGTAGTGGCCGGCATTAGAAGTAGCTCGTACGTATTAGAAAATGAAAGTTAGGAAAGTTCGCGGATGCGGCCAATGCGGAAACCGACCAACGTCCCTGCTGCAAGAAACGCCTCGACCAACTGGTTTCGTTGATCTCGTTGGCCGAGTAAAGGCGGTATTGTGCCGCGCAGAGACGTGGTGATTAACCTGCCAACCGATTCAAGTGCTGCACAGTAGAGATGTGCGATTCCGATTCGATTCTTTTGGTTAAAAGATCGATCTTTTGAATCGATTCTTTGGTATCCGATTTTCCCCGGGATCGATTCTTTGATGTAAGAATCGACAATCGGTTTTTTGCCCTCTGAGGGAATTAATTGATACCAGTAAAAGGACCAATCGAACTGCTTAATGCGTAGATTTTCCTAGTCTTATACGTATCCCGCCATTTATACACGATTCCCGCCAAATTTATATACAGGATTCGCGCCAAATTTATATACGATTCTACAGCGTGTATTTTCCGAAGCCGGAAATGTTTTAAGTGATCACAGAAATAGTTTATCACCTGAACAATTACAGCAATTATTGTTTTTAAATTCCTTATCAGTGAAGGAATGGCAATTTCATTATGAGTGAAATATTTAAAAGGAATAGTAAAATGTTCCTTCTGTTCAATACAATGCCTTTCAACAACTAAATTGTTCGTTGTAAAAGGAATTCTTATATCGATTCCTTCAAAATTATTCAAAACCGACTTCTATATGTACTAATTTCGGGAAAAAAGTTTTATGGCGATTCTTCCAGAATCGATTCTTTGATTCCGATTTGCACTCGATTCTTTGAGGTGAATCGAACACACCTACTGCACAGTGGGGTATTTGGCCCTAAAAGCTGGGCAAAAGTCGATTTGAAAAATCTCGTCCAAACTGAAGAATTTTTGTTTTTCTCATTTATTCACTCATAAAGAGTTCTTATTTGTCAGAAGTGAAGAGTTTTCATAGTAGGGTAAACGCACCAATAAATGAACACTTAAAGTTAACGAATAACCACTTTTATAAAATTATGTTTGCAGCGCGATTGATTCCACGTGGTGCAAAAATTGTTTGGATACGAAGCAAGAAATTAAAAGAAGACTCTAATTAATTAGTTGCTTATTTTAATAACTTATTTTACTCATTTTAATATAAAATGTCCATTCACTGGTACGTGTTCATTTACTGGTACATCTACCCTACACGTTTCTCTCTTGATGAGTCTCTGAAACACCGTTCGCTACATAGTCATTTTTGTATGTCGTAAGCGAATTGTGTCAATTTTTTTCTTACAGAAGCCTTTCTTGTAAGTATGTAGTATACTTTCGAATAATCTTTACTTTCTTATTACCTATCTTTCTGTGATTATTGATGTTTGAAAATGACGAATAATTCAGTGAGGTGCATATTACAGTTCGAACATTTCATTAATGATTCTGTTATACTTTCGAACGAGGTCGGATGCTTGTTTTGACGTCATTAAAATCAGTAAAGTTTCTCTTTATAATACAAGAAAATTAGCTGCCAGTTTAGTTTTCCCAGCATTTTCTTTGTCGCAATACACTGAGCAATCGCATTGCACGTCGCGTCGCGTTCGCGTTGTCCACTGCTAACTGTACTTTTACACCATTTTATTATTACTATATGCACCGGTCGTTGTTGAAGGTTGAAGTCGAAAGTAATTATAGAAACGATACCAGGTGGCTACAATGTTGACTTGGACAAATTTACAATGTATGCAGTGAAGACAGCTGAGCTCTATGTGAAACTGTATGGCTGGCACCCAATGTCACCGACAATGCACAACATTTTTATACACGGAACTACGATAATTTCACATGCGATGCTACCGATTGGCCAGTTGTCAGAGGAAGCTGCTGAAGCCAGGAATAAACACTTTCGTTTATATAGACAGAATTTTGCAAGGAAATTTTCAAGAGAAGCCTGCAACAGAGATATATTAAACCGGTTATTATTAACTTCGAACCCATTAATAACTAGCTCCCTACCTAAAATACAAAAAAGAACCAAGCCATTTTCACCTGAAGCGTTGCCACTTTTAATCCCAGAGTAAAACGAGACAGATGAGAGACTTTCTTAAATGTTTATTTTTCTGTTATATTTCATTGTTAACAGTATTAAATGATCACACCATTTCCTCACGTGAAACCCTTGTATTTCTTGATGCATATGTAACTCAGAATACGAAAATCTCAATACGAGAATGACGCAGTGAAAGAAATCTTGTAAATGAATCAACTTATTTCTAAATTCTTTTACGTCCTATGCATATTTTAGTAAAATTCTATGAAATAATTATACTGCGTCAGTTTTAACTACATTTGGCTGCATTTAAAAGCAAAAAATAATTTTGGCCAGCTTTTATGGCCAAACACTCCACAGTAGAGTTGTTCGGGTACACGAATAAAGCGAGCCGGGTCCCCGCAAAAAACCGGGCAGCCCGAAAAATCCGGGTAGCTCGAATTTGTTTCGGACGACTTGAGAAATCCGGGTAGCCCGAATTGATTCGAGCCGCTCGGAAGAAGAGGTTAGCTGAAATTGTTTCGGGTGGCTTGGAAAATCCGAAACAATTCGTGCGGACCCCTGCTACTGAGCCGCCCGAAACAAATTCGAGCTACCCGGATTTTTCGGGCCGCCCGGATTTTACGGGTACCCAGCTCGACTTGAAAACCGAGTCCCGACTCGGTCCGAATTTCAAGCTGCTCGAATATTCGAGTACCGGGGCAGCCCTACTCCACAGCATGCTGTGTGAAACCGTATTCCTAAGGGTACAAACAACTAAATGTATTCTTCGTCACCTATCACATGGCTGCACTTATGTGGACCCATCCCTACACACCTCGGGACCTTATAGTACCTTCTAGACACATAGTGAGTACTTGAAACCTGCTCAAGTAGTGTGCAAAGTGATATTCCTGAGGGTATGACCCGCGAAATATATTACACAGTCCTACAGGGCTACAGAGCAGCTCTTATTGGGTCCTGGTCCCATTCCCACACACCCCAGGGCCTTAAAGTACATACTAATATCTCAAATCGTATCCCAGGTACATATTTACATCCCTGTGGTCTTGACTGAAAGATAAACTCAAGGGTCCTCCATCAACTTTGCGTCCTACTAGGGTAAAGGACCCAATTACTGACACCTAACCAATTACTGTCACCTTAAGCTATTTTACTTAAAATAACGAATAAATAAACGTTGTTCAGTCATACACAAAATTAATTATGTAATTCAACCTATAATCTATACTATAGTTTATTTATTCGTTATTTTAAATAAAATAGTTTAAGGTGACAGTGATTGGTTAGGTGTCAGTAATTGGGTCCTTTACCGTACAGTGCCTTTTTATGAAAGAGATTTCGTTGAGACTATTTATATATAAGTATATACATAAAATAAAGGATATTAAAATCAAACAAATGCCTCGGGAGCATCACACCGGGCCACACTTGCGCTTCCATTTCATTGTACGCGCTCTAGTCGGCAGGGAAATAATTAGGGCTCTCACTATCCGGATATTCGGATCTGAGTATCCGGATATCCGATTCGGATTTCGAGTTATAACGAGCAATCCGGATACTCCGGATAATCCGGATACCTAGTACCTACCTAGTAGGTAATAGGGCTCTTACTATCCGGATGTCCGAGTATCCGAATTGCTCGTTATAACTCGAAATCCGAATCGAAATCCGGATCTGAGTATCCGGATATCCGGATAGTGAGAGCCCTAGAAATAATTAAGACGCAAGTAGGTAAGTGGCACACGTGGGTATTCAATCCATGAGATGGTGGGTTATTTTGTTTTTCTTTAAGAGTCTTCATTTGTACATTCGACTGCACCATTTTCATATCAGTTATGGGTATGTGTATGTAGCTGTTCATTATGTAGTGTATAATAAAGACGTTATTATTGCTAGTAGTGAGCGACACATGGCCGATCAAATTACATCGGTTTATTGTATACCGTAAACTGGGGTGACTTTGCCCACTTTTTTTACTCTGACTGAAAAATTACCGTACGATTGAATTCGCTATTGTTCTTTTCGTTTGACCTTGGAGAAATTATTGCTATCGATTACAAAACACCATATGTTCTAATTACTTCACAATAAAATAAAGTTTTTCCGAAAAGTGGGCAATGTCACCCCGGTGCGGGCAAAGTCACCCCAGTTTACGGTATATCTTCAACCCTTTAGAGTTCGGACAAATTTCTCCCGCACTTTGAGTGATGGATTAAGGAATAAATTGACGCGCTTCAGGTGCACAGAAATTTGAAAAGATGGATTGCTGATATACAATGGATTATTAATTAATTAAGCATTCCCCAAAGAGTCGAGTGACTGGATCTTCTCATAAGTATAATAAAGCAAGGCCGTATGCACCAGGGAGGAGTAAATATAATCTGTCACAACTACCGTTCCACCACATTCCTATTATTTTCCGAATCTTTCGTCAAAAGAGTTCCACTTCTTTCAACATTCGGATCATGCTTTACCTAATAAATCGTTCGTGAGCGAAGAGTGTGTAAAATTACTATTATTTATCTATATTTAACGCGTTTTCACTTCAAACTACTAATTTTTACCAAACTAGTGGTAATAAAATCAGCTTATCTTCGAGTGAAGTGTAAAAAGTTAATATTTCCATTAAATATAAGAATTTTTAAAGAAATTACATATTTCTCGAGTTCGATGGAAAAGGTAGGTAACTTTCAAATACAAGTATGTATGTACTTATATTATACTAACTTTACTACTCGGCTTCGCCCAAAATTTAGATTCTGATTTTATAAAAAAAAATTAATTTTTTTATAAAATCAGAATTTTTCTTTTTAAATAGTCACATTCATCTGGATTAGTCAGATATATTGAGCTGAGGCTCATTTCGCGATCTTAGAGTTTATCGTTCGAAAGTTTTTAGCCGACAGACAAACACACAAACATATAGAAGCTTTCAGCTTTATCCATTAAGATTACAAATTGGTCAACAGAAATTATTAGTGATAGGAATTATCAAAAAGTTCGATCGACTAACTCGTGAAATACTCTCCAGTCACGTGGCAAATGATCGAATAAAGGCAAAATAATAAATGAATGTCAAGGTATGAGATATGTAGTTTGAAACAACATAGAACTTCTTTGTTGAGAGTTACGGACGCTCATGTTTCATCGTAAATGCATTATGCACATGCATTTCTGGACTTCGCACAGTGTCGTTACAGAAACACTCCCGGTTGCAAATACCACGGGTACTTGTGAAAGTATGACACACGGCCTTACAAAGTGTTCAAAGCACAAAACAAACGCAACTCTCTGTAGTGTGTAAAATATAAATAATAAGGTGATCTGTGGGAGAACTACCTACTTCCACAATTCTTTAAAATGGAACAAAGTATATAGGCCCGCGAATTATAACAATTACACCCACGTTTCCTCCCAACCATTAAAAAATTGGCCCCTTTTTTCAATAAAGAAATTTAAATTTCACGCAAAGTTCTTTAACGTGTTTTAAAATTGTATTTAAGAAAGAAGAATTTATTGGCGCTGACGGTCCACAAGAATTCCCCAGGAACCCAATAAAACGAAATGAAATGGGGCAAGTTCCGTTGCACGTCCCCTGTTACCTGGTCTTCCATAAAATATTACCGAAGTTCCTCATCGACACTCTCTATTTTCGACTCAAAGCATAAGAGCATTACACACGGGTGACAGGTGTAGCCTAAACAGGCGCCAGATTCGTTACAGCTCCTGACAACTTTCTTCCCCGGAAGCTCGCGAGACTTGCCAATTGACAAGGCCGAGTT
This sequence comes from Andrena haemorrhoa, assembly GCA_910592295.1. Taxonomy (NCBI): domain Eukaryota; kingdom Metazoa; phylum Arthropoda; class Insecta; order Hymenoptera; family Andrenidae; genus Andrena; species Andrena haemorrhoa. The sequence continues at coordinate 21,649,125 of OU342943.1, forward strand.
CCTGATCCTGACAAAGACGGGAACTTGACCTGGACCACCATCCAGATCCATCGATCTATCCGCCGCGGTGGACAGCAAATATATAAAGCTAACGTTTTCCCCGGCCTTACGAACAGTTCCCTCGTAACGACAGAACAATGTCTATGATCCCGGTAAGAGACGCAAGCAAGAAGTACCATCAGTGGCCAACAATCACCATTTTCGACCTTCGTGAAGTGCTTCTATTCCTCGTCAAGTCCCGCGACATTTTTATTTCTATCTCTTCTGTAATCCTGTACTCCGAGAATTCCGCGCGTTAAATACTGGGACGTGACAAGTGTTTCATTCATTTCGATTAGAGCAACTATCGGGGATGTGTTCGGGATGTATTGAAGTAGCTAGGTTCTCGTAGCTTCTTTCTGGTGATGGGTTCCTTTCAAGTGCTTTCACGCGGTGAAGAAGATTTTAGACCCTTTTTAAGGAACCGGGGGTAGAATATTGAATGGATTTATTGAAGTACTCGAAGAGATTTTCGAAGCTTTCGTTATTTTAAATAGCTTCTTTTTTAACAGTGTATAATCAGACGTGCTTCTCGAACCAATATGACTGGAATTACTAGCATTATTTCAAAAACTGTTTTGAGTAAAAGTTATCGAGATTGCTAAGAACCTTAAAAATCTGCACAAATTTGGTGGCAATCTCATGCAAGATTCTCAAGTTACGCCTTCATTCAACACCTCAGGAGGAGCTTAAAGTCTTCCCTCTCATTTTGTACAAAAACACTCTTCATTGTTGGCGAATTCTTTTTTGAAAATAGGACTATCAAGTCTACGACCTCTAGAATTAGCATCAGTCGAAGAAAATTCTAGGACAGTGAATCTAACGAGAACTTAATTTCAGCTGTTCCTGATACTCTTCTCTGGCGCTGCGCTGTCTGCGGAATCAGACGAAACGAAACAAACTAAACGGGGGATAGTTGACACTGGCGGATGGATTGGTATACCGAATCCACATGGATACGGTCATGGCCACCCTTGGGCGGCTGATAATGCTTGGAAAGGGCTTAAGCTGCCTGCTTTTGATTTGGCTGACGGAGGGTAATTGTACAACACTCTTTACATTAGAATCTTCAAATGGAATAATATATCAGCTCGCTGATTAGTCGTGTCCTACAAATTATCAACCATGTTCAGATCATGTCATGTTACTTTTGAAAACAAAGTTCGATAATAAATCCAATAAAATTACCTTAAATGATAATTACTGGAAATATTGAAATTATTAGGTGATTTTATATGTATACAAATTTTAATAGTAATTTCTTGGACTTCTGTATTCAAAATAGACAGTGAAAAATTTATTGAAGCACCCAAGAAAAATTGGAGGAGCATCTAATTTGATTAACTGTCGACAAAAATGTAAAGGGTAGATTGTGTCTCCGAAAATTAATTTCCAAAGAATTAAAGTCCAATAAGTTTTGATCTTTTAGCAATTCAGCATAGTAAATTACTGCCAAATATACAATAAACAACCAAAAGAAAGTTAATAAGCCATTGCAAACTTAGTATAAATAAATGTAAAAGAACTCGTCTTTAAGGGGGAAGACCCTTGTAACTCGACGAACATGAGGCGATTTTTGCGAATTCTTTTCAAAGAAATGGTTAAATGAAGCTTTTTGAAACTTTTAGGATATTTAATTGAACGTCTGAGGATGTTGAGAAAATTTTGTTTTCTGTAAAGTAAGTTGTTTATTGTAAACTGTGAAGGTGTTTCTCCGCGTCCTCGGCGTCGATGTAGTGAATCGGCGTGCAACCTACCCTCCGTTGAACTCACCTAAAACCAGAAATCCAGTACATTTCGTATTTTTTTTTAAATTACGCGCCGGATCAACTAACATATATAATGATATTCTTAACTTTAATTACTTCTGTGGCATAATACAGGCGAAAATCTGTCGTGAAAATCTCAACTTTTTCTTTAAAGTCCTGCCATTTGCTAAATTTTGCCTCTTTGTTTGCATATTTAGATTCATCCGACGCGTAATTTCATAAATAATACGAAATGTACTGGATTTTTGGTTTTAGCCGAGTCCAACGGCTGCTCGCCGATTCACTACTTCGGCGCCGAGGACACGGAGAAATACCTCCACAGTTCACAATAAACGAATTATTTTACAGAAAACAAAATCTTCTCGACTTCCTTAGACGTTCAATTAAATATCCTAAAAGTTTTAAAAAGATCCATTCAACCATTTCTTTGAAAAAAATTCACAAAGATAGCCTCATTTTCGTCGAGTTACACGAGCCTCCCCTCTTGAGTTTGTGAAATTCGTAAAAAAAACTTCACTAAGTTATTCTACTATCGTTACAATTTCAAGTTATTCGAGAACAAATTTTTTACAGCAAGTCTCAAAATTATCGCTTCAAAATTATTACAAAAACAACCAAAAAATTCCGATATCAATTTCTCAATTACGAGATGTTAGGTTAGAAATTCTCATAATATGCTGGTGTTTCATAGATTATATGGCGGCCTACCGTACGGTAGAGTACCGGGCATTCCTCTAAAGACGGTTCCAGTGTATATAACGAAACATGTGGTCCTAGAGAAGCCAGTTCCAGTTCCCGAACCAATTTACATCGAGAAACCGTACCACGTACCCGTGGAAAAGGTGATCCCCATACCAGTCGAGAAGATTATTCACAAACCGATCCCGTATCCAGTTCCGGTACCGGAGGTAAGAAATCGTCCCTAAATTTGGTCCTATACAATCCGATACTGTAAGCAGAATTGATCGTCATGTGAGGTTTTTAGACGAATTTAAGAAGATAGGGTGGTAAGCAAATGTGTTTCTGGAAAGTATTTGGTTGCCAGCTATGCAATAGCCAAGGTTTCGACATTAGATCGTCTACTAAACCTCGAATCTAGTCACCACTATTCTCAGAAAATTTATACCATGCAAGTGTTTCGGTGCATACACATTACAGCTTCTGCTTAGCACGTTGAATCGCATTGATTCAAACGACACCATCCAACTCTTCTCAGAATATACAGATACTTTGAAACTGTGAACGAAAACATTCAAAATAAAGGTAGTCCTGAGACGAGGAAATAAACACAGAGGCGTAAAGGGCGGAAGATGCACACCAGAATCAGAAAGCGCGATGAAACTGAAGAACTCATTGAAGGAAAGGTATCTGAGGAATGCGTGGTGTTCGCAGAACCGCAGTAAATGTGCTCGGAGAGCTAACGAAACCGGGTCTGGTAATTAAAATGCGGAAGGTGCTTGGCGGATAAATATATTTGGAGAAAACGAAGAAAGTACAAAGATACCATAGAATACATGCGAATAAGAGCAACGAGTATAAAGGCAGAAGTATGTATATAAACGAAACCCATTTGGGTGGATCACTGTATAAGAGGAAGTAGTTGCCAGTTGACGGTAAAGTTTTACATTAACCCACTTGGCATTTTACACCAAGGGGAGCAACTCATGTCATACTATTGTATGTATAATGTACATACATATAATTTTTCGAGGCTCTCAAAATAGATTCCTTGGCAGCAAGAGCCCTGAAAGGTGCAAAATTTCTACATGCTTTCTCTTTTGTGATTGTAATTGTTAATTATTCTTAGCCTTGCAAGGAAGCGCACCCTCAGAAGTCTACCATACACAGTGGCACCCCTAGTAGCATTTATTGTTGGCATTTTGATGGCCAACTAATTCCCAACTTGGGGATACTGTGGGCCAACCAGAAATGCTACTAGGAACAGGTCTTAACCTAACAAGGGAACATATCGAACCCGCACACCCTGATTTTGATGATACTCTGCAGATTTGCAGAATAATGGAAACCATTAAACGTGTTTTTTATTATCAGCAATTTTATTGTCCACGTTGAAGGGGTGAAAACAGCCCCTAAAGTCGGGGTCGGAAGTATATTTTCTAGAATATCTCGAGAACTATTAGACGTAGAACAATTTTGTTTAAAGTGTGTGTTACTTAAACTTGAATCCACCCCATGCCCAGTTCTTAGAAAATTTCAGAAAATATGTTTTCAACCCCCCAGAGGCTATTTTCACCCCTGCAACGTGGACGATTGCCGGTAACAAAAAATACGTGTCAAATATTTTTCACTATTCTACAAATCTGCAGAGTCTCATCAAAATCGGGGGTGCGGGTGCAATATGTTCCTTTGTAAGTAGGTACCTAAAGAACCACCACTTCTCCTTGCCCAGACTGCACTTCCTAAAAATCCTCGTGTCCCATGAATCAAGTTCTACCCAACTTGCCAACAATTTAATAACAAGGCCCAACCCCACAGTAGTGTTGCCCCTCAAACCTATCACCGAAACGATCCACACGATACACCTTCTTTCGAGACAGGGATTCTTTCCGGCTTACCTTTATTACCTCATCGCGTAGAATGAGAGAGACTGAGTGCCCCTCCCGCCCATACGCAACCTGTCTCATTCGTCACGGCAACAGCAGAAGAAGTGAGGGTGATAGCGATCAAACACTACTGTATTAACGAACACCCAACATCTCCCATTCACTTTCCCCGGGATGCAAGGAGACGACAAAAGAAACATTCCTCTCCGAGCAACAACGTTTCCTCGAATAGCTGTTGTCCGCGGAATGTGAACCCCGGGAAGTCGTGAATGATCGAAATCACTTGTTCCACAGGCGATTCCAGTGCCAGTGGAACGACCGATACCGATACCAGTCAGACATCCCGTGGCAGTGCCGGTGCAACAACCGTATCCAGTACCGATAAAGCAGGCGTTCCCTGTACCGGTACCTGTACCAGTCCCGGTTCCAGTGCACCCACCGATCCCGATCTATGGGGGAAGCCCTCTTCCAGGGGCATTCTATGCACGGGGTTACGGGTCTGGACACTTCTATCCACCGTTGCATGGCCATGGTGGCTTCCATGGTGGCTTCCATGGCTTCGGTCACGGCTTCGGTCACGGCTTCGGTCACGGCTTCGGTCATGGCTTCGGTCACGGATTTGGCCACGATTTCGGTCATGGCCATGGTTACGGGCACGGTTACGGCCACGGCTACGGCCACGGCTACGGCTACCCGCCACTACCGCACGTGCACTTGCACCACGACCACGACCACGGCCATGGGCATGGGCATGGCCACGACCATAAGAAACGAAGCAAAGACTGAAAGAAGCAGCGTTCACCAGGGAGGATCCTACAACTCGTCGAAGTGCTCCATCCTGAAACGTCACATGAAAACTGGACAGTTCGAACGTTTTTCTATCTCTGTTGGGGGATTTGGTGGTCGACGTGGTAGTTGGATGAGCGTGGGTTTCAGCGAATCTGTAATTTAGGGGGGATCGGAGGAGGAATTATTGTGGATGTTACTTAGCTCGTTGAGTTTACGTGGGGTTTGTGTATATGTATCCGCGAGGAGAACGTTTAATAAATTTAGTAATGTAATTAGTGTTAGGCTTTTGTTAAGTGTATTATTAATTCTTTGCGTCCTAAGGATTGATAATATGTTTAAAGAGATTCGGGGGTAATGTATAAATGTAATGATAGTTTGTTAACTATTTGTTATTATAAACAGAAGTGCAGAGAATTAACAAATATTTGTAAGTCTTCTGTTATGTGTGGAAATGAACATTTCAAAGTTGTCGCTGTTTGTTTAATAATCTCATATTTTGCTCATATTTTGCACTGTTAACTACATGTATATGTTTAACATAGAAATAAAGATAATAAATGTATTGATTTCGTGTATCGATTTCATTTTGCAATTTTTCTAAAACTTGACTGCAAGCATTGGAAATATTTTGTTACGATTGATCGTTAAATGCTGCTATAATTCTGTACTTATACAGGCTGTTCCAAAATTATAAGGTGAACCAAAACGTGAAAATTCCTCGTACCAAAGGAAATCAAAAAGGTCCTTACCATTCTGCAATCTTACAAGTTAAGGGAGGGCGAGGGTGCGGTGTACAACTCACGCATGCGCATACGGGTTGTACGCAAGTTGACGGGAATACATAATTACGGGAGTTGCGAATTTCTTACGTTTTCTTACAAGGGAGCAGGGGGAGTCAGGTAGGGCCTTACGTAATAATTTTTTAACCTAATTTTGAATATTATGAGTAGCCTAAAAAACTATGTTTCATCGCACACACGAAACCGAGTCAAATGAATTATACAAACCTTTAAAAGAATTTTAATAACTAAACAAATTAAATGTAAAAAATATTAGGTAAGGACCCATGCAGCACACTTCGTTGCAAGAGTATTGCAGGAACGTTGCTGCAATATTGCGTTATTGCAGGTTGTATTGCAATATTGCGTTATTGCAGGTTGTATTGCAATATTGCGTTATTGCAGGTTGTATTGCAATATTGCGTTATTGCAGGTTGTATTGCAATATTGCGTTATTGCAGGTTGTATTGCAATATTGCGTTATTGCAGGTTGTATTGCAATATTGCCGTGCAATATTTGAGTGGCAACGTTCTTGTAATATTGCAGGAATATTGCGCACACGTTGCCACTGCAATGATGCAGTGGCAACGATTCTACAATATTCCGCACACATTGGCGGAAAATAAAAATGCTCATTGACATGAAATATTTTACCGAATGTTATCCGATGACCTCCAGATTCATCCCCTAAAATTTCATTAAAATCTCCGGGGGCACAGCGCAGGGTCCCATTGTGAGTACAAAACTCTACTATTGAAAATAGGACTCCTAATCCTCACATAAGCGGTTGCTACGTTGTTCAGCACGGCTAGTACTAGAGTCGGCTGTGACCTCACCTGAAGGACAGTTGAGGACAGCGCATAAGCTAGACTTATGCAGGGATCGAAAAAGTTCTCGAATCCTCGTTTTTAAAAAAATTCTGTTAGAACTTATATGTTTTGTTTAAGAAAATATCTGTTTCTGTGGAATTTTTATTGAAAAAAATATTACCTTTAGGAACTTCTTTAAAAAGTGTTCTCATGGAATAGATATTTTAGAACCTATATAATAAAAGTTCCATGGAAACAAGTTACATTAGAACATTTATTAAAAAAGTTTTCATAAGATAAAGAAAAGTACTAAACTATTAGGTACTAGTTTTATTTAACAATATAATATATTCTTCATATGTTTATTTAATAAAAGGTATGAAAATCATAACATTAGAAATATCTACGTAGGTAAGTATTACAAATAAATAACACATTCAGAATATCAATTTAACTGTAATAATTATTTAATATTGTAGTACTATCCATTGAATAGTATTCAGTATTTATTACAACGACTGACAACTTTTTTAATTTGGTGAACAAAATATCTGTTCCTGTTGTAGAAAAATTTTTATTTTTATATTTTATAAGTTCCATTCCAACTAGAACCTTTATTTTTAAGAACTTTTATTTTATCGGTTCTTCTGGGAACTTATAATGTGAGAACATTTTTAAAAAAAAGTTCCGCGGTCCATGTTTTAAATGGAACCTATTGAAAAGTACCAGAACTTTTCCGATCCCTGGACTTATGCACGCGGGGGTTGAAGTGAAAGACGGAAGGGGAATCGACCTCTTTCAGCCGCCATGTGAGGGTGTTGCGACTGTTGCGAGTCCCGTTGTTCTTGTGACGATGAGCCTTATTTACTTTGTCGTTTTAAACAATATGTCAAAAGTCCCCATCGATCCGACATCCACTAAAAATTTTACAGATGGTTGAAGGTAAAAAAAGCCGTTTTTCGCGAATATCTCGTTATCTAACAGTTTTACGACAAAAATAGTTATTATGAACTTTATAGCTTAGGAAATTCTTTACAAAAAAGATTGCACGAGTGCTTGCGTAGGAGAAACCATTTTGACGTATGACGGTTTACAAAGCTTCAACCCTCATACTTTTGACAAGGGAAGATCCCGAACCCGGAAATTCAAAAAATTATGTAACTTTGTGGATATGTAGGGGACGTATAAGGATGTAAGAGGAATTAGAAAAAAACTGTATTATTCAACAGTATGTTAAAGTACTTAGAAATCATTAATTTCCAAAACAATAATACTTCGAATAATACTTAAAATAATAATAATATCGTGTTATTGATCCTCCATATTAAACTTTCAGAGATGTATTTATTTATTTAAAATTATTACATATACGATTCATAATTAACTTAAAATGTGTATGAGATCTATATTAAATCATCATAATTTAGGTAACTAAGTATTTTCTCAATACAGTCATATGGTAACCAAGGGAAATTTTTATTAAAGAGAAAACCAAAAATTTGATCACCTTTTTCCATAAAATCATTCTCCTTTTCCCCCTTTCGAAAATTCCTTTCTATCATACTAGCATATATTGGAAATTTTATTTTATAATTATCTAATCCGAAGGCCTCTACTACACTTTCATTTGTTGCATACCTCGCTAATGGGCGTACACTTCCTGTCAAGATATTATAAAATGTGATATTATCATTAATAACCTCGCTTTTCATGCTTGCTATTTCTTTCTCGCATTCATTCTGAAAATCTCTTAGTTCTTTATCATCGCTGCCAAATGTGAGCGAGGGAATTGATAGTATATCGCTATTAACTGCATATAAATTTGCAACTTTTACCTTAACCATGTGACATTGAAGAATCTTAACAACCTTTACGTGACTATAATTACTAGACACATAATCATTACCAAATTCTTTGCAACGATACATAGCCAAATCAAGCGCTGTGTCATTTTTTTTACTCATAATAGTAGTATCGGAACAGTGTTCTAGGAGAATCGTAACAATTTCTTCCCTACCCTGCTTAGAAGCAATGTGAAGTGCTGTTAGATTATCTTCTGATTTTGCATTTACATTAGCACCTTTAGTTAAAAGCAATTTGATAATTTCTTCGCTTCCATTTTCAGCAGCACAGTGCAGTGGTGTATAACCTTCATACCCTACAGAGGTATACACAGCATTAACATTAGCTCCACATTTTAGAAGGTGTTCAATAATGTTTAACTGCCCCATATGTGTTGCAAGATGAAGAGAAATTATGCCATCTTTTGCTTCAGCATTTACATTAGCACCTTTACTCAAAAGCAATTTGATAATTTCTTCGCTTCCATTTTCAGCAGCAACGTGCAGTGGCGTATAACCTGCCTTCCATTTACAGCTATATACAGCATCGACATTAGCTCCACATTTTAGAAGGTGTTCAGCAATTTGGGATTCCCCTCCTTGTGATGCGATATGAAGAGAAGTTATTCCATCTTTTGCTTTAGCATTTACATTAGCACCTTTACTCAAAAGCAATTTGATAATTTCTTCGCTTCCATTTTCAGCAGCAACGTGCAGTGGTGTATAACCTTTGCTCCATGTAGCATCAACATTAGCTCCACATTTTAGAAGGTGTTCAGCAATTCGTAAATCCCTTCTGTTTATTGCAATATGAAGGGAAGTTGTACCATCTTTTGCTTCGGCATTTACATTAGCACCTTTACTTAAAAGCAATTTGATAATTTCTTCGTTACCATTTCTAGCAGCATGATGCAGTAGTGTATAACCATCCTCACTATTAGAGCTATATACAGCATTAACGTTAGCTCCATAATCTAGAAGGTGTTCAGCAATTTGTAAATCCCTTCTTTCTAATGCGATATGAAGAGAGGTTATACCATCTTTTGCTTCAGCATTTACATTAGCATGGTTGCTTAAAAGCAATTTGATCATTTCTTCGTTACTATTTTCAGCAGCAAGGTGCAGTGGCGTATAACCTTTCTTCCATTTAGAGGTATATGCAGCATCAACATTAGCTCCACATTTTAGAAGGTGTTCAGCAATTCGTAAATCCCTGATGGTTAATGCAATATGAAGGGAAGTTGTACCATCTTTTGCTTCAGCATTTACATCGGCACCTTTACTTAAAAGCAATTTGATAATTTCTTCGTTACCATTTTTAGCAGCATGATGCAGTAGTGTATAACCATCCTCACTATTAGAGCTATATAAAGCATTAACGTTAGCTCCATAATCTACAAGGTGTTCAGCAATTTGTAAATCCCTTCTTTTTAATGCAATATGAAGAGATGTTATACCATTTTTTGCTTCAGCATTTACATCAGCACCTTTACTTAAAAGCAATTTGATAATTTCTTCGTTACCATGTCTAGCAGCATGATGCAGTAGTGTATAACCATCCTCACTATTAGAGCTATATACAGCATTAACGTTAGCTCCATAATCTAGAAGGTGTCCAGCAATTTGTAAATCCCTTCTTTTTAATGCAATATGAAGGGAAGTTGTACCATCTTTTGCTTCAGCATTTACATTAGCATGGTTGCTTAAAAGCAATTTGATAATTTCTTTGTTGCCATTTCTGGCAGCAAGGTGCAATGGTGTATATCCTTTCTGATTGTCACAGGTATTAACATAAGCTCCATGTGTTAAAAGATGCTCAACAATTCGTAAATACCCTATCTCTGTTGCAAAATAAAGAGCAGTTTTACCATCTGCATTTATAGCATTTACATTAGCACCTTCGCTTAAAAGAAGGTTTATAATTTCTTCACTACAAATGGCAGTAGCAATGTGCATAGGAATTATACATCTGCTTGTAGGCTCAACTATCGCACCCCGATTTATAAGTATGTGAATAATTTCCAGTTTCTTACATACGAGTGCAAAGTGAAATGGAGTTTGGCCATAAATATTTAGAGCATTAATATTAGCATCTTTATCCAGAAGCATCTGAATAATCTCTATGTCGCCATTTAGAACAGCAAAATGAAGTGGAGTCTCAGAAGGATTCTTGTTTTTGCTGTTAACTCTGGAACCATTTGTTAAAAGTAGTTTTACAATCTCTGTATGTTTCTCCTTAACAGCAGTACAAAGTAAAGCATATCCATCTGACGCATCTGACCATTCTTGTGAGTAATAAAGACTGCGGGAACTAATTATTCTTCTTACTCTTTCTATTCTTCCTTCACAAACTGCTTTCTTTAAACTGTGATGTCCATATGGCGCATACCGAACACGTTTCATTTTTCGTGATTTTTCGTAAATAAATTCCTGATTCCGTGAAATAAATTCAAACTTGTGTTGGACGACGCGAGACGCACTGCGCACAACTACGCAGTGATTGCTATCACTGGCTATCTCAGGCTATATCTGACTATCACTGACTATGGATCGCTATGATTGGCTTACAGACTCCTGACTTTCTGACTATGTATGAAGGGAATTCGTATTGAATGAATTCGCCTTATAAATCGACGGGAGAAAATGCGTTTTATTCTCGCGACTTGCACAGACAGCCACAGACAGCTGAACAGGGTGGCGAGGAAATTCGACACCGGCCGGTAGCTATTTTAGCTACCCACGTCCACGCATGCGCGCAATGACGTCACGAGCGTTGAGCCAATCAACGCCAAGATGAAAATCGCTGGAAAACTCGCCGACGCCAGCGCCAAGTCATGCCAACTAGCCAACCAGCATCGCGGGGAATCGGTTGTCGACGCTGGTTGGTTGCGGCCTCACTTGGCTTGGCTAGTTGACTTGACTTGGCGCTGACGTCGGCTAATTTTCATCTTGGAGTTGATTGGCTCAACGCTCGTGACGTCATTGCGCGCATGCGTGGACGTGGGTAGCTAAAATAGCTACCGGCCGGTGTCGAATTTCCTCGCCACCCTGTTCTCGAATCTTCAACAGATTATTGCAATCAGTTGCTATGCCGAGGAAGTCCCCCCGCGCTTGCCGCTCTCTTCCCCGAACCTTCCCAAGACCCGCCGAAGAGTGCCGAAGAGTCACGAGCACTCCCTGGTTCTTTGCGCGCGCTATACGAATGTGGCTGATGCCACATATTATTTCGTCAAGTTTTCGAGGTTCGATACCTTTCCGTAACTTTGTAGCTGCAGCCGCGTGTCTAGCCCAAAATACAGGAAGGCCTCCGCCAAAGCCTCGCGCAAACCGTACAATAGCGTGGCACTTATCGTGTGATGATAAACCCGATCCTCGGTCCCGAAACATTTCCAGTAAACAATGTCTTGGTCCCGGCCCCGTTAAAGTGTTCACTGGCAATCGCATTTTCATCAGAAATTTCTTCGCGGTGGTTTCTTGTGAACGGCGAATTGGCTCCAAACGCTGTTCATGTTTGCTCTTTTACAAAATGAAACTGTTTTTAAAATGTTCCCTGTTAGCTTAATATCGCAATGAAATTAATTCGAGTTATAATCTGATCAAAAAATTGCAATCTACATGTATTCCTTGAACGCATCTTGCCGTTCCTCTAGCTCCCGATTTTCTACAGAGAATTACGAACGTACAACTCGCTGAGAAAGTCATCTGCGAAGCTATTATGAAAATCCCTCCTCGACCTTCACGTTCGAAGCTTTTATAAATTAACTGAACTTACATTCTATGCATAATACATATCTACATAAAAATATAGTCGCTGAATACTTACTATAAAACTACATATATCGACAACATCAAATGGATACTTTAATTGGCATGAATTCATTACAACTTACAATTCCCAGTTGCCGCCGTCACTACTATCCCAGATGCTCATGTGTCTCACGAATCAGTTGCACCCAGGGTTCACAGCGATTAATTGCAGTGCATGGAGATGGAAACACCAACAGGAGTGGTGGTAATGCGTGACCTGACGCCAGCGCCAACGCGAAGCCTGCCACAGCCAACCAGCGTCGACAATCTATTTCCCGGGGACGCTGATTGGCCGTGGTTAGCTTCGCATTGGCGCCACTCGGCTGTCTTGGCGCTGGCGTCAGGTCACGCTCCATTGCCACCACTCCTGTAGGTGTTTCCCCCTCCATGCACTGCAATTAATCGCTGTGAACCCTGGTTGCACCGTTCACTGTACCAAAGCCATTGGCGTAACTACTTAGGATTTTTGTCTGGGAGTGGGCCAGGTCCCATCTTCCCCTCTCAACCGCTCTCTCTTTATTTTTATAGGTAGAGGAAATCTTTAAACACATACACATTTTATAACAATCATTTACCTACATATTAATTTAACATTAAAACAAAGAGTAAACTGAAGAAAAAATTATTTATTATTTAACAGACGAATGTTTTTTGCTTATTTCGATAGTTTCTAGGAAGGGGCCAATCCGCATTTTGGGGGTTCAGGCCCACCCGAACCCCTAACTATAGTTATGCCAATGGATGGCACGAGATCATTTTTCGTTGTTTCATAATTTATCATGTTCATAATTAGTACAACAATTTTCAAATTTAAGCACAATATTTTCTTACATATTTGACACACTGCTGGCAAGCGTTGTTTCGCTACCTTGATGGCAGGACATCGTTTTGTGCATATGTAGCACAAATATAGTAGAAAAAAAGATAAACTATAACTTTAAACATCAAAAATAGTGTCGCTGGCTCTCGAACTAATATCATCGACGAAGTATAGAATAGACCTATCACCTTATGGGACTTCGTGTCACCACCCAAACTGTATTACCGACCCATAAATCGAGGACTGAATTTAGCGGCCTCTGTTTATGAACAGCGTCCAACTCCGAAACTACTCTGAAATGTGTTGAAATGCTGAAAGGTGTGCGCGGGCTTGTATACGTGTGACTTGTTTCGAGCGAGAGTTTGACATAGAGAGCAGGCTTTCGTTACGCTACGCTTTGGCTCGGTTTGTCAGCGACTCACGTGGATTCACGTGGATTTTTCTCCGAAAATCTATTTCGGTGATCTGGAAACTATATGGCGCCGAAATATGGTTCTTCTTGAAAGCTTATACAAGCTATAAATCGCAAGTTGACATTGATTGTTAGTACTTTACGTGTAGTGGAACACTTAACTAACATTTTCGCGTGTCGTACGTCGAAAAATATTAAAAATTAAAGCTGTTACTGACATTCCCGCAAATCTCTGCACTCCGCGCATGTCTAAATAGACGTTGCCCATCCTACGACACGTATAAATTATTGAGAACAAGGAATTCAAACGTTTTTGTAAAGTTTATATTCGTAGTTTTCGGGACCCGAGGACATTTTGCAATAGTTTATGTATTACTTGGGAACGGTAGATTAGTAGTTAAAACTCTACGTTTCGTTACAAATTGATTGGCCCTTTCCTTATTAACTATTGTATGGATTTAAAAATTGTAAAAAACATCTACGATGAAAGTACCCGAGCGTATCGCTTTCGTTAAGGTCTATTTTCAATATTCCTAGATTTAATATGAGAAAAGTGAGTGTCTAATGTTCGTTGGGCTATATAGGGCTGTGCCCTGAAATGCCATCTTGCAGTCTGTAAACTGGGAGAAAATAAAAAACCTAACCTAACCTAATATGAGAAAACAGTTATGGTATTTTTTAAAGCACAAGTAAAAAAAGGTTCTGTTTTATGGACATCGCGACTCGCGAGTGATATAAAATAGGAGGGAAACTGCACGGAGGTCCTTTACGCGACAAACGATCATTCTGGCAACGGCAACAAAGTATGATACCTACATTGTCTTCTTGCGTTCTCCGTGCGCCTGATTTTCGCATGTCGATGTCGGCCCACGGATGAGCTATGCCCAAATGCCCGTATTGAAGCAGATTTCACTTCTATAAATTCTGCAAAAACCGTAATCAGTAGCTAAAAGCGGAAAACATGTATGTATACATGCTAAGTTAATTATAAGATGAGATTTTTACAGTCTCTGTTTCCTCTTTATTCGATCATTTATGGCAAATTAGTGAACTTTTTTTTAATAAAAGGAAAATCAAACACGACGTCATTCGGGGAAGTAAATATATACATATGAGATGGTGGTGAAAAAAATGGACTGTTTTATATATGAAATATGCCCTTTTTATTTATTTATTAAAAGCGGTCATACAAAAGACAACAATAATATAACTGTATAATATTTGTGAACTCCTTTTCTTCTCACGGTCATAATAATTTTCTTACTTATATGTATAATGGGTGACAAAAATCACATTTGCCCAGAGCGGCGGAAGAGCTGGTTCGGGCCTTGAAACTACATGTGTCCATCCGAGGGTTCGAACACATCCCCTGCTGAGACACGTGTATGTAGAATGCGTGGGATGCATAGCTGCAGTTGCGAAAGGTGCAAATTCGGGAATCAGCATTGCTACGTAAAATTATTTGGGGCCTTGACGAATTTCAAGTTAGCTGGGAGTCGTTGGAGCGAGACAACAACGTCAACAACCTCTACCAAAGTCGCACCACCGAGGAGCGATGTAGCTTGTCATTTTAACTTTACCCGCGACAATGATCGGATCTCAGTGAACGCGTGTGCATATTATTTCGTGATATCTCGATTCGTGGATTAATTTCATCGATTAGTGGACCATGCGGGAGCTCGCTTAACAAGATTCTACTGCAATTCACCCAGTAGCTAGAAGACTTCTTGAGGCAACACTTTTCTCGGATGCTATCATGGGTCCCCACTGCTCAGGGACATTTAAAAACGTGCAGTGCTTTGTGTTTAAAAACATGAGATGGCTGTGCGTGTTAGTAGTGTCAACGCGAGTGTAGAGTCAGTGTTTTACGCACCTAGAACTATTTAAGACTAAGCACCGGTGCTCAAATTGCTTTTTGATCGTGAAATTAAAGTGACATATTTGTGAGTGTGATACATTCTATTCGATACTACTGACCTTGGACTGTGAACCTGCTGAAGTGGCTGCCTGTCTGCATTCATAGCATTGAGACTGTGTTCAACGATCGGTGAGTGGTACATTTTAATTTTTTCAATTTTTCTGCATTCTATTGAACAAATGATTGCTGTAGCGAGCACTGTGACCACGATTACATACTTAGTAGGTACTCGTGAATAGTAAGATTAACGCGCGTGCTTCCAAATGTTTAATACAGACAAAAACAATATGTAAATAAATTTCAAATTCGAGGTCAAAGTTCTAATATCGCGGTTTAAATATTCGAAATTATTTTTCTTGAATTTTATAATCAAAGCTTGATGCTTTGAATAGTATCAGCTACTAAACCTAAAATTGTATACATGACGGAAGAACTTGCACGCGGCTTAGTTTCAACAAGCCATAGTCCTAGCAATAAGTCTTAGTTTAAGAACTTTAGACGTAAGACTTTTTCCAAATTTTCAAAAATGCATTGGTCGAATATGGACCAGAAATATTTCGTAGAAATGGGTTACTTTCGTAGGTACCTCCACGTTGGTGTAGCCTGGACTTGGTAACGTTTTCCAATGCATTGCGTCTTGCAAAACGTTATCAAGCTGAAGCCTACGATCTAGTTTACGGGTCCAGATCGAGCCAAACTTACATTCGGTGAGTTTGGTTCTGTCTGGACATCTATTCAGAAATGCACTTGCGTACTTCGAGCGATAAGCTTCTGTTCCGCCTCGTTCTTTTTAAATATAAGAGTGCCAAACGCACTCTTCTAGAAATACAATTCGCCTTCGATCACTGATTTCGATTTCGCGCATGGTGTGCTCGCCCTTCATAGGCCGGCTGTGCTGGGTACAACTTATTACGGCTTTATACAGAGGACCATTGTTAGACGATGATGTGCGCCAGTTCGTGACCATTCTGATTTACTAGTTATCGCGCCGATACCGGGCTTCGGTCCACCTCGGCCCGCTCTGTGGTCTCAGATGGCTCGTTCTCGGTCACGCTCGCCATGGCTGTGTACAGTCGTGATATGGAGTACGCCATGTAGAAACGAAATTTCGGTGGATCGAGGGTGAATGTTCGCGCTGCGCCGCGTCTTTCGGTCCTTTAGTCGTTTAGTCTCTTTTGCAATCTCAATCGGGAGATTCTTAGCTTTCGCATATCCCTCGAAAGTTACGCAAGTGCATATTTGCAATAGATTATGCCACTAGGGCCCATTGTAAAGAGTGCGATAGGCTAGATTTAAGGGTGGAGGTATGCTTGCTTGTTGAGAGTGACATCTTTTACTTTTGCTTTCGCTTACAATTAGCTTCACCGTGCATCGTATCGTTTCCCATCTAATATACTTTTAGAGACTTGACATAGTGTCTCTTTTATTCCTTACTTTCAATTCTCTTTACCTTTCTTTCCGGAAATATAATTCGCTCTCGGGAGAGATCTTGAATTAGCACAAGATGCTCGGGCACGATACACTCGCCTGTGCAAATTTTCGGCTTTGTGATGGGAGCGCGTATTGCAGCTGCATGTGATTTAATTGTGAGGCGGGCTGCCGTGATTCTGACCCCTCAGGCGCGGCCCCGAGCGGGGAACTCCCGTTAATGGGGGGGCTGGATGAATGGTGGTACCGTATTAGCGTTTTGTCTGTGCAACTGCAATGCGTGAGTGTATCGAGCAGCTCGAGATCTCTCGCGACGGCGAATCCGTGTCCGTGTGTCAATTATTTTTCTATCTCCGCAATGAGATACTTAGAGTCTATTTGTCACTTAAAAGCAATGCAAGCGTATCTCTAAAATTTACGAAAGAAATTGTAATGGGATATGTGTAGAAAGATCGACGAGAATGTCTGTTACGTGCGCATATTAACCCTTTGGACTTTAAAGTAAAGTCTTTGGAAAGAATTCTAGTAGTCTTTTACCTTATAGTGCAATCACGGTCCAAAGGGTTAGTATACCAAAGCATAGTCTGTTATGCTTATTCTGCGAAAACTAAATGTAGAGTGGCGTGTGTGGCTGCGAAACTTAAAAAATTAAGCCAGGCCAGGGTGGTATATAAAGGTGGTTTGACAGGACCATGTACGGCGTCTTCATAACAGTTTAATTCGCAGAATACTAACCAGGTGGCGTTAACTCTAAGAGGCGCGTTACCGCGGTAAATTTGAAATGTAAAGAATATATACCCAACAGAAATGGTTATTAATAATAATTTTAAATTATTGTAAAGGTTATATGTATGAATTTCGTGTACATGTTTATCATGTATTTTATATATTTATCATCCAAAATTTTATTTCTCATAATATATGTATATAACCCTTATCATTTTACCAGCAGTATTGCTGCCAAAATATTTCTGTGTGTAGTGTTATTTTGTTAATTTCGTTGTTAGCCAACGGAGATCATACAATCGGAGATCACCACTTCTTTCTTTGAATTGTATCCTTTGGTACTGCAAAAATAGATATATTTTTTTCTTTTCCAGAAGAAACACAATTCTCTACTTTGCACCGATTAACCATAGTGCTAGTTAAAATAATAGTTTATATAAGAAACACAGTACACGGAACACGGTAGCGTGGCGTCGTTACACTTATACAATCAAAGTCGACTCCATCTGTGTGGGATCCATGCACACACGCCATCTGCTACATATAATCTGTACTAAACTCTTATGAAGACACTATTACTAGGGAAAAGTGGCTTTGTTGCATCACCTTTATATACCACCATGGCCAGGCGCGTCTAGTTTTAAGCGCATCATCGAAGCATTCGCCGAGGGATTCGCCGAGGGATTCGCCGAGGGATTCGCCGAGGGATACGCCATGGTTTCCTCTCTTGAATTCTTTAATAAAGATGGGTTTGCCTGATTTAATTTATTTCATGCATGTCTTCTATGGGTTTGCATCATTTATTCCATTTTATGTATTGCTTCAATGGTTTTGCATCATTTATTCCCATTTTATGTATTTTCCTAGTCTCCTCCCAAGGCTATTACACCATTACTAATATACCATATTTGATTATTTCAGCATTTTTTCAAAATAGTGAAAAGTGATAGTGAAAAGTGACAGTGAAAAGTGACAGTGAAAAGTGATCGTGTAAAGTGACAGTGCATGAAGTATTTAAGGCCCCATGTAAAATTGCGAAGTAGTCACTAAATCATTAGCTTTGTTGCTCGTTTGTTGGCTCCTCATCCGTGATGAGGAGGTCGCCGCTGGTTCCTTTTCCGGAAGCAAGCGACTGAGCATGGAATCGGTATGGGTGGATCGGTTCCATCCCTTGGTGTTCTTGTCCAAAGGGAAAAGTTTCGGGCGTAGGGGGTGTACCTTTTGGTACACTGCCTGCGTAAGTCACCCGGTTCGATACCCATGCTCCGTGTTAGACGGCTCAAGTCAGGTCACGCTTAGTGTTGCTCCTGGCGAGTCGCATCGGTGCCCAGTCTCCGTGTTGGACGGCTCAAGTCAGGTCATACTCAGTGTTGCTCCTGGCGAGTTGCATCGGTGCAACGGGAATCGTCTGGGAGGCGCCGAGCGCTTTTCCCTTTCGACTTGGACAGCAGGGTGGTAGGAACTGCGCCATCCAATACTCCTTTCATGCTCACCGGTAGTCTTTCCTTTTTTCCTGAATTTCTTTTACTCGCGTGATTGCTTGGCAATTCCCTAGCTTCTACGTCTAAACCGAAGGGATCGATGGAACTTTGATTCCATCCATCTCTTTGGTTTAGTAGGCTTCATGTACAGGGAGATCGATGGAACTTTGATTCCATCTATCTCTCTACGGGTCTCGAAACGCAGCAACCTCCTCGTGGTGAGACCTGGTAATCGGTGAGAACCGAGCTGATAGCTGTGATTGTTAAATATTCTAATTACATATAAGAATTTCTTCAACTTGCAATACTATGGTACAATGTAACTTGGAATGTTGTTTGATTGTTCGTACCGGACCCCAGAACACGAGTACAGTGTTAAGATAGAAGGATAAGTGCAAATTGGAATATTTCAGCGAGATACTCGAACTGATAAGTTTTTGACGATTTTTAAAGTCCTCTCTGCTTCAGCACGTTATTGAACATACCAAGGTACAATTCCTTGGCGTGGTATTCCACGTTACATCGTGAAAGCATGTCTTCCACAAATAATGTTGTTGTTTATATAAATTTTTATGTTAAATAAATTTATTTTGCGTTTAATAAACCCGAATAGGACAGCAAGGTTAAAAGGCGAATGTGTTCTTGATTTGTTGTGATCCTTCTTTCTCGGTCGTTGCACGGAATACGAATTTAAAACGATCTTTAAATTGTTACTCTAACAGAATCATTTGTAAATCGCGGGTTTCGAATGACCTAAATTTCCACTTCTTGAATTCTAATTCCTACCACGCGTAGCGTTACAATCTGTGTCGAGACTTCACCGGTAACGTTGCACGTGACACGAAAATGGTAAGGGGGCTCGCGAGCCCCCCGAGCGTGTGACACATAATTACATGGTCTGTGGTATTATGTATTGACTACGGGAACCATGGGCGTCCGGAGACTTTTTTCCAAGGGGGGGGGGGGGGGGCACTTATGGGATGATGGCGAAGAAAAAAATACCCTTCTTGCTTTTTTAACTAGTATAGCTTTTTTTTAACTATATATAGCTTTTTTCTAGTATAGACTTAATAAAGATCAGTTTTGAAAAATCAACGATTTTTCTTAAAAGCCAGGAGGGGGCAACTTTTGCCCCCCCCTCCTCTGGACGCCTATGACGGAAACCGAGTTTGACTTCGTAAGGACGTTGGCCCCGAAATTCAAAACATACGGAAATTGAATGGTATGAGACATAAGAAGAACGCTACCCCCTCCAACTGAATATATTAAATTCACCTACGTCTTAAAGCCCAGAAAAATTTGAAACATACGCATACATTTTTAAAATATTCGTTTCATTATAATTCTACTACACTCTACCCATGAATATAGGAATATAGGAAGGTAGCAATGGTTTAAGGGGGTGAAGCAGCTTCCGGGGAGCGGGGAACTATGGTCACGTGGTATGTACTCTGGTGCCGCATTGGCGATTGGTTGTGGTCGCGCAAGCGCAATCTGATTTTCATCGAGTAAGAGTGAATCAGAACCAATTGGAAGCAGGGTGAAAAACCAATCACCAATGCGGCAGCAGAGTATCTCGTGGCCGTGCTCCCCGCTCCCAGAAGCTGCTTCACTCTCCTCGCCTAAAGACGCAACTATTAGCAGTGGTGGGTAAAGACACGAATTTTTTATTTTATACACGACACGTGTCTTAAATGTCGTAAATGTTGTAAATATGTCATAAATGTCGTATATCTGGAATGAAATTACCCACATAGCACAGACGTCTTAAAGACGTGAGTTATACGTTCGTTTTAGGTCTGGACGGCTTTAGGACGTCTTTTGAGCGTCTTTAGACGTCTGTGTGCTATCTGGGTAACTAGGAAGATTAGACCTCTGGTGGCGCTGGCGGACAGTACGTCGCGATCCCGTGGGGTGGCCGGGACGTCACTATAAAACATTTTTCGTATACGTTATGAAGAAATGCCAATTTATTAATAATTATAATTCTGATTAAAAATGGTTAATCAAAAAACGCATATAGAATAATAAATATAATTTGTTTAAATTAAAAATTATATTTATCCAACACATTAATTGTTGAAACCTTGAAATAATGAATATTTCTATTTACTACATTTGCGACAAATGACACGTATGAAATGGGCTTAAAACGACATATTATACGTACATTTGCGACATGTCGTAAATGCATTTGCGACGCGGTGTAAAATACCGACCCACCACTGACTATTAGTCCGTCCCTATATTCCTATGTCCATAACTCTACCTCACTCTACCTATTCACAGTTATAGAGACGGCCGTGGTTATACCCCTTACTCGGAAAGCGCTTCTCAACCTTGCGTTAACGCGCAGTAGTAGAACAACGACTGCAGTTTTCCTGCCGTATTTCGCCTCAGCATCGTAGAACGTAGTCCATTGCAACGAATAATGTGCATCGCGCCCAAATAAGAATAATCCTCCACACCAAAACGGATTTGAAAAATATTTTCAGTTACCTCCATTACCTTAGACAAATTGTACAATACAGCACAGATGCTGAGGAAGTTGGGAGCCACTGTTCGTGTCACCAGCGGCAGGTCATCGGTTGGACGCGCTCCGTAACGTCCTGTCAATTTCGTGTGTAATCAGAAAACAGCTGATCAGAGTTATCCGAGTGGGAATAATAACGAGAGCTCCGCGGGCCGTGAACTTCGCATGGAGTTTAGAAAACCGAATGACGAATGCTTGGCCCTAACATACCCTTTCTTGTCCACCTTCCGATGCGTCTCTAAACAACTCTACGCAGCTACAAATCGATGTTCGCACGGTGAAGAGGAACTTGAAGCGAAGTTGGATCCAGCGTCTGCACGCGCCTACGAATCTCTTACAGCGTTACAGCGATCGATTTCACAAGGTTTAGTCTAATCGCTCGCACGCAATTGAACGCGGCGAAAGGACACGATGCGGCTAACGAGCGTAAGCGAGGTTATGTTTCATTCTTCCGAACTTTTTACGTAAATGGTCCAGCAGCAATAACGTACCGTTCTGTATCTTACAGTAGTCACTTGAGCCAAGCGTACAACTTCTATGGGTGGATAATGTTAACGCTGGAAGACGTAGTATGTAAAGAGTTTTCGAAGGATACAATGGAGGACGAAGAAGCTTGCGGGGACAGAAACGATGGAGGAACTTACGAGAAGGATAAGTATCCCATGGCAAACGAAAGAATATTAAGGACAGCGCTTCTGGCCCCGGATGACGAAGATGACGTGGAGTCTCAGGATGACGATATATCGTCAGAGCTTCTGTCAATTGACAACGAC
Source organism: Andrena haemorrhoa (assembly GCA_910592295.1). Lineage (NCBI taxonomy): Eukaryota > Metazoa > Arthropoda > Insecta > Hymenoptera > Andrenidae > Andrena > Andrena haemorrhoa. Next base: position 21,671,614 of record OU342943.1, read on the forward strand.
TCCGAAATCACCAGCGAGTCCACGATCAGCGACTGGGACGACCTGCAAACGGAATCGCCCCTCTCATACGTTACGCCTGTACCTAATCGCAAAGACTTTATAATAATAACTCAGTTGGAATCGGACAATGCATTGATGACGAAGAAGCTGTCCAACGAACCCTCCTTATCCGATAAGAAGTCGAAATCTCGGCATCGTTCTAAACGACGCAATAAGATATTATTGCTGAGGAAGCTCTTGCCGAAACACGAGCCTATAATCGAAATAAAGGAGGAAGATCATTCGATCATTACTCCCGATATAGACGAACGCGTGCCGACTATGGACGAAATAGATTGCGAGGAGTCCTCTATGGACCAAGAGGGTATCGCGGACTCCAAAGAGGATATCGACTGGTTAGAGAGTTTCCGACCCTTGCCGTTGTATAACACGGAGAAGGGTACACCTTACCTGAAATGTCCGGCGTGCGGCGCGATGTTCTTCACTTCGAACTCATTCCAAAAGCACTTGTACACTCACATGTACAAGGACGAGGACTCGTTCGTGTGTTCCTTTTGCACCTACGCGAACACCGAGCCCGGAATGTTGTTCACGCACCTGTCCAAGCACCAAGATCAATGCGAGTTCTGCAATGAGAATCTGCTGCGCAAGAACAACTTCGAGAAGCACTGGGACATATGGGCGTCGAACTTTACCATGAAACGAGATCGTTGCGGCAGATTCATATGCGCTCTCTGCAAGTTAGTCTTCGATCTGTTGCCGCAATTGGAGAAGCATTGGTTTAAGCACGCGTGTAAAAGAGAACGAACTTATCAATGCAAGGAATGTAGCGGGCTATACGAGAGCATGGAAACGCTGCGTAATCATAAATGTATGAAGTGCCCGATCTGCGGTAAAGTTTACGATAGTTTACATCGATTGAAGGCTCACACGATGTGGACAAAGCACAACTTGAAATGTCCGATATGTTCTTACGAGTTCATCCTTGCGATGGATCACGAGAAGCACCTGGAGTTACATAGGCAAACGTATAGCTCTATGAAAGACTATCTCCACTGCTTGCAGACAGCGGACGGGAAAACGTTCCAGTGCAATCTGTGCGACAAAATATTTTACGCCTTACCGTCGCTCATTCTACACCTTCGAGAGGACCACAACATCGAGAATGTTAAGAAAGCGGTTTCGAAGGAGGACGAGTGTAACGGAGAGCAAAACGAAGAGTCCGTCAGTGAGATACTACTTCGGGTACTAAAGAACGAATCTGCAAATTACGCCAGCGCGAATCGTAACATAAACTTGTCCAAGGACAAGGTTGAATTTCAAAGCACGCTGTAAATCTCGGAGAACGCTGGAGAAGTTGGTTTCAAACGAGTTAGAAAGAACGGAACTTAAAAGATCTGGAACTGATTGTTGAAAGTTAGTCGTAACAATGAAATGCGCCGTTGGTATAGATCAGTCACACTGTAGGATATATTAAATACAATTACACACGACTGGCATCGATCAATGTATAAATTATCGATAAGAACGTGTATTCGATAGTATCTGATCAAAAAGTTCTAAACTAAACTGCATTACGATTTGACCTCACTGAACGCAGGGATAAACATATATACGTGTATATTTTTTTAGCAATCATGTAACATACAGAATGGCCACTCGTTCGTTCAGATGCTGGTATCGAAGTCGATGGCGTTACTTAAAGATTGTAACTGTGAATCTCGTATGATTTCTCTGATTAGAGAACTTTTTCGATCAGATAGCAAGAGAGTTTTCCAGTGATTCATCGAAACAATGTAATCCTGTCGTATATTTCCTGTGTTTTTGTATTAGAGGATAGAATGTAACGTTCAGTTAACGTGACATTTGCCATTTGGCTGTATCATGTCTGCCCCGGCGTATTTAGAAAGCAATACACAGAGCTATCAGTCCTGCTGTAGCGTCGCCTAATTTATTAGTCTACCTTGTCATCTTCATTGCGCGCGATTGAATTGGCGCTCGTGTATCTTTACGTAAATACACTCGTGTGTTCTTATATAATTATCGTTTGTATAAGCGTACTGTATCAGGTTCTTCGAGTCGCTGCATAAAATTCCCATGGGGTAAACATGATACAATACAACTTTAATGGCTGGAAAATATATCCGGAACTCGCTGCTTTTCTTACTTTTATGCGTACTGTTAGAATTCGATCGAGATATATATATATATATATATATATATATACATGTATGTATATTGGTATATCTTACGGCGTACAATTGTTTTGTAAGTCTGATTTTGTAGGCCTGTGTAATATCGCACAATAGCTTACAATAAGGAATTGGATCTCTTAACTATCTTCTTTGAAAAATAAATATCCATGAATAGTAACATCTCGTTTGTACATTTTTTTTCTTTTCTTTTCTTTGTTATCAAAGCTGAAGTTAAGTCTTGTGGCCAGAGATACAAACACGATTAGTTACACCACTCGAAGCACAGTTTCGCGGGAAACATTAACGCGACAGATAAAAATGGTCCACGTGCTTCGAAAAGTTCTCACGACAACAAGAGTCGAGACATTTTTGAAGCACAGGATTACTTTACATTGCATTGTACAGTTTACACGTACATAAATATTCCCTCCACTGTCTCGCACACTTTAAAGGTATCTTACACGGCTCCTCCTCTGACCGTCCTTTCCTCCACTCGCATTCCTTTGTAGCATCCTATTAATTGTAAGAAGAACGAAAATCAGATTCCATCGATACGAAAAACATTCTCAATCATTAAGCTTTGATCCACTGTTCCACGTATTCTAGAGCGCCCAGGAGTATTCGCTTCTCCGTTACCCTCAGTTGGATAGCCAGCTTTTTGACCTGAGGCAGCGACGTTTCCAGCAGTTGCAGATCCTCCTGTTAACAGAAACAAGCGAACGTAACGACTGGGATATCCTCTAATCAGAGATGGGCATTATTTAAATAACGTATCAAATAAAAGAGACTTTATCTTTATTTGTCATCAAATAAAAATAATTCAGAGTTATTTTTATTTCAAATAAAAATAAGCCAGTGTTACTTTTATTTAAAACATCACAAATAATTTTTTTGTTCGACGTGAATTTATCCGACGGCCACAAATAATTTTTTTATTTGACGTGAATTCATTTTAACCTTCAAAATAATTGTCTCGTCCTTTCATTCATTTGTATTTGAAAATTATTTGAAGCTCAAATAACTCTGGGAGTAGAGAGGGGGAGCGTGTACTAGAGAGCGGTAAGCAGGAGAGCATGATGCGAGGAGGTACAGTCGCGTCGGAAAGTAAGTTGACGCTCTTTAAAATCGCATAACTTTTTTAAAATCGGTCCAAACGAATTGAGTTTTATTTTAGAAGCTAGCGGAATTAGTTTGCTAGGTGACGTGTTTCGTCGTTTTGAAAAAAATTGCAACAGGTCGGAATAGCGATCATAATAGCGAAGGTTGTTCTTTTTTTTTCAAATTTTTTCTGCGCCTGTAATGAAAATTCCCAAAACCCGTTTGTACATTGAAGTATGTTGTATACATGCTGAAAATTTCATCTAAATCGGTTAACGTTGCTCTGAGCTATAAATGCTCAAACAAACATTTAAAGATCGCAGAATAAGGTCGAGAATCGCTGATTTCGGGAATTTCCGCGATTCTCGACCTTATTCTGCGATCTTTAAATGTTTGTAGCTCAGAGCAATGTTAACCGATTTAGATGAAACTTTCAGCATGTATAGGTACAACATACTTCAATGTACAAACGGGTTTTGGGGATTTTCCTTACAGGCGCAGAAAAAATTTGAAAAAAAAGAACAACCTTCGCTATTCCGACCAGTTGCAATTTTTTTCAAAACGACGAATCACGTCACCCAGAAAACTAATTCCGCTGGCTTCTAAAATAAAACTCGATCCGTTTGGACCAATTTTAAAAAAGTTATGCGATTTTAAATAGCGTCAACTTACTTTCCGACGCGACTGTAGTTGTTAGAGCGAGAGGGAACGGGGATTAGAAAGAGAGGGCAATATTAGGAACGGGCCTCTCGCTCCCTCTCGTTAAAATGAATTCCCGTCAAATAGAAAAATTATTTGTTGCCGTCGGATAAATTCCCGCTAAACAAAAAAAAATTTGTGGCGTTTCAAGTAAAAGTAACTCTGGCTTATTTTTATTTGAAATAAAAATAACTCTGGATTATTTTTATTTGATGAGTCTCGAATAAAATTTTTGTCTGTTATTCGAATAAAATTTTTTATTTCAAATAATTTTTTGCCCATCTCTGCCTCTAATGCCGTCGTGGCGTCGCTTTGTGTGATAAAGCAACCCGGCTGTTTTCGTTTCACTTTCACCTTCAGGCTCGTCGGATAATTAGCAATTAAGAGCTGCAGCCTCGTAAGCAGAAATTTCCGGACGTTCTCCTCGACGACAGTCTCCAGAGCGCAGTCCATATGCTTCAGATCGTAGACGCGATCGGAGCGGAGCCAGTGCGCGAGTTCCGGTTTGCGCATGCTGAACACCCTGAGGAACGCCAACAGCAAGTCAGAGATCGGTTCTGATCCTGGCTTCAACAGGAACTCGCCCACCGAGGGCAGCTCGAGCTTGTTTAACAGCTCGATGCGTTCCTTCTGCAGGGAGTCAGCTTTGCTGATTCCAAGTCGCAGCTTGAAACCATCCTAAGAGATATGAGAGGAGTAATTGAGAGATAAGGGCTTTATGGGGCATTGCGATTTAGAGTAAATTGGGCGCACTTGTTTGTTGTCCACGTAAACGAATCCCGAGTGCACGAAGAAGTCCGAGTTCGTTCTGGGCCCGTAGCTGATAAATATCTGCTCCCCTTGCTTGAAGTCCCGCAGTGCGTAACACTCGCAGCAGTCAGATGTTGCGTTGAAATCCGTGGTGATCTGAAACGAGAAACTAGACGATGTTAAGGAACGTTCGCTGTTGCGTATACATACAACTTGGATGATGATGGGGACTCACTCTCCCGTTCTCGTGATTGCACATGTCCCACATCGGGATCAAAGCGTGGATCATGCGTGAACCGTCCTCGCTCGGAATTAGATTCTGCCTCGTCATTACTGTAGAAACTGCCCAGCTGAAACATTCATTTCATTGCAAAATGTCAGCCACCGCGCGTTCACTTGCCAGCAGATGCTAACGTGCCGGGTTGTTTCATGGAATTTTTTATTGAAACTTTTCGAGTCCGTGGGTAGAACTCTCGGGGAGAAATGATAAAGGCTTGGAATATTAATATTTGGAAAGTATCAGTTTTAAAGATAAACTCTACAGCATCATTCTACAGGGAATAATTATCGTAAATGTTGAAATAATTGTTAGTTGTTCAGCATGTAATTTAAAACCTTTTTGGGGGTTACATATCAACAATATGTATAACATGTTTGGGAATTCGGATTTTGGGGTACAGGAGGCAAAGATTGAAAAGTAATCGAATTAAATAAACTTAACAGATCAATCTCTCCTGATTAAATTTGATGCATTAGTGATGGTCGAGAATCGCGGGAATTCCCGGAATCAGCGATTTTCGACCTTCTTCTGCGATCTTTAAGCGTTTATAGCTCACAAGGAGAGGTTCCCAGGTGTCCGCCTCCGATTGCTTTGAATTTTGGATATGTTTTAGAGGACCGAAAAATAAGAAATACGTGTATTTTTATAGCGGCCCGTTTTCATATTTAAGAGGTGCAACCAACCCCTAAAGTTATAAGATTTTCAGGTGTTCATCTCCGATTACTTTGGTTTTTGGACATGTTTTAGAGGCCCTTGAATGTTTAGGGGGTGAAACCACCCCCCAAAGTTCATAAGAATAGTTGGTTCTCGCCTCCGATTGCTTTGGTTTTTGGATATGTTTTAGAGAACCAAAAATAAGAAATGTGTCTTTATTTTGGCCTGCTTGAATGTTTAGGGGGTGAAACCACCCCCTAAAGTTCATAAGAATAGTTGGTTCTCGCCTCCGATTGCTTTGGTTTTTAAATATGTTTTAGAGAACGGAAAAATAAGAAATCTGTCTTTATTTTGGCCTGCTTGAATGTTTAGGGGATGAAACCACCCCCAAAGTTCATAAGAATAGTAGGTTCTCGCCTCCGATTGCTTTAGTTTTTGGATATGTTTTTCAAAATTCAAAGCAATCTGAAGGGGGCACCATCTATTCTTATGAACTTTGGGGGGTGGTTTTACCCCCTAAACATACAAACGGGCCAAAATAAAGACACGTATTTCTTATTTTTCGATCCTCCAAAACATATCCAAAATTTAAAGCAATCGGAGGCGGACACCTGGGAACCTCTTCTTGCTAGAGCAACGTTAACCGATTTTGATGAAATTTTAGGTACCTATACAACTTACTTCAATCAACAAACGGGTTTTTTTAATTTACAGGCTCAGAAAAAAAAGTTGAAAAACGACCTTTACTTTTTTTTGGTTATTCCGGACAATTTCTTTTTTTTTCAAAACGACGAAACACGTCACTAAGCAAACAAAAAAAGTCAAATCGTTTGGACCGATTCTAAAAATGTTATGCAATTTTAAAAAGCGTCTAAATACTTTTTTTACTAACAGCATTGATTACTCAACGGTTAAGTAAAATTATAACAATAAGTAGATTTAAATCTGGCAACACTTAACCTAACAGTTAATCCAAATTATCAGTTCAGTGATTCCCCTTAACATTAAAATAGCAGTGCGATTCTTATTCCTCGTTTACTCTGCGAAAACAAAGAAGTTTGCGATTTAAATCAAACTAGAAGCAGAGATGGGCAAAAAATTATTTGAATTAAAAATTTGTGTACGAAATTTTTATTCCAAATAATTGTTTGCCCATCTCTGACTAGAAGTAAGTTATTGTCATATTGAAGTGAATTTAAAACCAGGTGCTAGAATATTTTTATTGCACTTCATTTCAGTGGACCTTGCTAAACATTGTACGGATGAAAAAAGGAAACTTATCTTAAAATTGAGAAAAGATGGGAAATCCTATACAGAAATACAGGCTGTTTTGAGTTGTTCTGCTAAAATGATCTCCAACGCTGTCAAATATAAATAAAAGCCTGAAAAAAGAAGCGGAAAACGTAAAACAGCGCTGCACGATGACCGCAATATTTTGAGAACCTCCAGAGAGCACCCCACAAAATCGGCCGCACAAATAAAAAAGGAACTTAACTTAAAAATAAGTGATATGACCGTGCGGAAAAGATTGCAAAAGGAACACCACTGAACAAATTTAAAACGCAAACTCTTCATTCCCTCCCATTTCTTCACACAGTAATGATAAACGAATTCGCTACCAGATTCCTCGGTACAAGATGAAAAGATTTGTGAGAACGACTCGTCAGAAGACCCGCAGGAATTCAATGAAAAACAAGTACACAGGATTTCGTCTGAATCACGGGAACCGCCGTAAAAAACCTTACGGTGACTTTCGCCTTCGAAAGAGGCACGCTAGAGAACCGTGGAGCAGCAGCTGTGCCTGGTTTTCAGGCAAGAACTTGACCCACAAATCCGGAAATGGAAGTAAAAGAAGATTCATTGCCATCGTCGTAGTCGTTCCCCCCGACTTTCTCTCTCTCCGGGGAAACGCTTGGCTCAAGTTTCACGACTTCGCCGCGAATAATGTTAAGCAAAAATAGTGCGTGCAGGGGAAAATCGTGGGCTCTTTGTACGGCCATCTGAATTCGAGACAAAGACCCATAAACTCGTAAGAAAAGGACGATTTAATGTTTCACCAGCTTTCTAAAATATTTCAAATCACCGCTCAGGCGCTGAGGCACAACGTTATAGCGCGTACTATCTGCCGGGCTCTCGAGCAGTTCAGAGTTTTGACGCTCCGTGGCCCAATTTCGATGATTGAAACGGAAATAAAATGACTTCGGCCGGTTTCTCTTTCCGTCGTTATCTCGCCGCGGCGAATCCTTTCTCTGTGTGCGTACTTTCTTCGCGGCAGGCTTGCTGCGCGGCGAGACAAAAGTGGACATTCCGCGGGACAGAACGAAAGCTCCCGATCGTATTGTCCAGATCGTTCTGGTTGTCGCCTGGCTATTAGATTACTTCCTCTTACGTAAAGACGGAAGCCTGTCGCCGAAAGCGGATTTTATGATCAACAAACGCGATACAGATAGGTATCGCTGACACGCGACACCGCTGTAAAAGTGTAAATAAACTTGCGCATTGAAATCCCTTCTGGGGTGTTCGGAAATCAAGAGTTCGAACTCTGCGTGTAATATAAAGTAGCGATTGAAATCAATTTCATTTCATTTCTTTAAATTATTAATATTTTTATATTTTATTATAAAATTAATAGAATTATTATGTTTCTGCAAGGAAGAATTTCAAGCTGGTGGTAGGAACTTGAAAAGTGATAAAAAGATTAAACTATAATTAATATAATTTGAATTTCGACCGTACAAATTGTTCTAATTAGAAAAGATATTGTTTCGCCATCCATTTTAAATAACATAATTTGAATTTCGACCGTACAAATTGTTCTAATTAGAAAAGATATTGTGTCGCCATCCATTTTAAATAATATAATTTGAATTTCGAACACACAAATTGTTACCGGTATCAGTTACCGGTCAATCGACTCGCACGTCGCACGTTCCTAGCAATGAACGTGATCATTTTTTAATATAAAAGCATACGCAGTAATTTCTCTCTTTCCTCTTTGTCTAACTTTCCTTGAGAATGGTCATAATCATTGACCGAAACGTTGGAATTTGATAAAGATTCTTAAAATTACAAAATAGCTTTTATTTAAGTATTCAATAGACCGAACCAGTGCGCCGAAATCAATATCTTTTCTAATTAGATTAAACTATAATATTAAAATCTTGTTTTTTAACAGAACATCGAGAAACGGGAAACACTTCCTAGATCGCACAGAGACGTCTTAAACACGTCCATCACAGAATTTCAAGACATCTTAACCCTCGTGGCCACTAGCAATAAACTTGCGACATTTATTGCGAGAGTTAACGTCAGCACTGTGTAAACACGCCTGAGAGTGACTCTGGCAAGATCTGATCACTTGCGACGGTTGGTCTCAGCAAGTGAATTCTGTCATAGTGTAGACGCCCGATAATCTTCCCTCAAAGAGAAAGATTTTACTTCCAAACGAATTGGAAATTTTTTGCGAGAGTACAAAACAAGTAGATGGACCGTAGTAATTTGTTAGAATAAATTTGTATCATAATAAGCTTATTATTGGATTTATTTTCCTAAACTGATCAGGAATTGGGATCTGATCAGGAACTGGGTCCTTGGCGGTAGTCCGTTTTTGCTCCCAACGCCTCAAATATGGCTTCCCTCCTAGTGATTAAATACTTGATTTTTGTCTCCAATTTCTAACTCGACTTTCTTGAAAACGAAACCCCCATATAAAACAATTTTTGTCTACATTTTTGCATTTGCACTTGAAACGAAAACGTTAAATTTCTCTTATAGCAGGCGCGTAGGTACCTGTGCAGCGCCAAATTTCATAACGGTCTCGAAAGGGAAACGGCGGCACGCTGTGCAACAACGTTTTCGTTGGCGATGTTCTGGGCCACGAGGCATAATGCGTCTCGTCGCGAGCGAGATCGAGCGAAAGAGGGGCAATGCGATTCAGGCGGATCAGCTGGGAAACTGGAAGCGAGCGGACGCGTTTAAGCGGATAATAGAAAATTATGCTCCGTGGAAGAAAAAGGAGAAGAACGGGAAAAGGGAACGCACGGCTCTCGCGCGCGTTACTAGCTGGCGGGTAAACCGTATGAAAGTTCGGGCCCGTGTGAAAGTGCGAGCGCGTCCTCTCTCGTTTGGCGAAGCGCTGCTCGCGTCGAGACTCCGGCGCTCTTCTCCACGGCCGACGATCTTAGCCACGGAAGAAGAGATATCGTTCGAAGGAGTAATGTTCGTTTAAGCGTTTTCGTCAGAGAAAGAACCAACGATTTTCTTCCCTTCCCCGGCATGTTTTACATCGTTCAGTTCAGGGGATATAATAGGGTGGAACGAAATATAGGAGCAAAATATTTTTTTATTATTCATGACTTCTAATAGTGGTTAAAAGTTGCCTTTTATAATGTTATTTAAGCTGTGAAAGATTGATCTTGATCAACAAATTTTTTGCGGTGCCGCAAGCCATTCAAAAGTCGCACAATCAGTAAATATGAATTTTTGGAATGGCTTGCGGCACCTCAAAAAATTTGTTGATCAAGATCAAACTTTCACAGCTTAAATAACTTTATAAAAGGCAACTTTTGCCCACTATTAGAAGCCATGAATAATAAAAATATATTTTGCCCCTACAGTGGCGGACGAAAGAAAGTTTACAACTTTCAAAATCGCATAACTTTTTTAAAATTGGTCCAAACGACATGAGTTTTTTTGAGAAGCTAGAAGAATTAGTTTGCTAAGTGACGTGTTTCGTCGTTTTGAAAAGAAAATGCAATTAGTCGGAATACCAATAAAAATAGTAAAGGTTGTTTTTTAAACAATTTTTCGTGAGCCTGTAATGAAAATTCAAAAAACCCGTTTGTAGATTGAAGTAAGTTGTATACGTGTTTAAAATGTCATCAAAATCGGTTAACGTTGCTCTGAGCTATAAACGCTTAAAGATCGGAGAATAAGGTCGAGAATCGCGGAAATTCCCGAAATTAGCGATTTTAAAAAAGTTTAAAAAACAACCTTTACTATTTTTGTTACTATTCCGACTAATTACATTTTTTTCAAAACGACGAAACACGTCACTTAGCAAACTAATCCTTCTAGCTTCTCAAAAAAGAAACTCATATCGTTTGGACCAATTCTAAAAAAGTTATGCGATTTTGAAAGTTGTAAACCCTAGGGTATAACCGTTTGAAAGTATCAAAGATCGGATTTTTTCTTCTTACATATTTTCATAGATTGATGTCTTAGAAATATTAAACATCAAGTCCGATGTAAAAATTCGAAAGATAGACGAAGTTATACGCATTTGAGTGGAACAATCCATGTAGCACGGGGCGGTGCGGCACGGTGGCTCGACCGATCGCAGCGGAACTATATTTTTCATTACGGTGGCCCTAAAAACTCGCGCTACGTTCAACCAATTCACTTCCAACTTTGCATGCAAAATCGTAATAAGATTCCACATCGTCCTACGAGGGCTTTTTTTATTCCGATTCCCGGATTATTATTTATAAAGAAAAATAGGTGGACTTTACTCTTAGAAAAATCTAACTTTACCTTTGAGCTCTCACCAATTGTTTATTTTTCAAAATTTTCAAAATCGGCCCCGTAGGACGATAGCTATTAACATATTTTATAAGAAAATTTTACTGATTTTGATTTCAGACACGACATACAGCTTTTTTCAGGGCCACCGTTTAGCCGTCTAAAATCGAGAGACTTTCGGATATGCATCCGTAACTGCCGAAAAACAATAATTTTTTTAATTGAAACGTTTTTTTAAGTATAATACTATGTAAAGATAGTACAAAAACGGGAAATCTTCATCAAGCCGTTGACTTGTAAAAAATCCACAAAATGAACACATTTTTCCGAGGGTTCAAACTGGGGTTTATACAAAAACCGCCTTTTGAAAAAAAAAACGGTTTTCAAATTCCACTATTCCCAAAAATCCGGTTAAACCGGTTTTCGAATTTTCACAAAAAAATATAATTAAAATAGTAAATAAATATTGTACTTATTTTGAAAAATTTCAGTTTCCTTAATATTATGGAATTACAAAAATATAACGAAATAAAATATACTCTATCTATAGCTAACCAAATAAAAAAATTATAATAACTAAAATCCGTACAAAATATAAATCTTTTAAGAGGTGGTACCCAATTATAAATCTTTATTTCATATAGTATTTTTTTTCTGAAAATATGAACTCATGAAGACTAGTTTTACAGTAAACTGTTACCTATTACAATATGCTTGTGTCCAAGGCGATTTCAAGTCAAAATGTTAATGTTTTTAATTAAATAATTAATTCATTTTTGCATATTAATTCTAGTATATAACACCGGTTTTTTTTAAATTTAAAACCTGTTTTCGAATTTTACAAATTTATAAATGAAAACCGGTTTTCAAACCCGGTTTTTTAAAACCGACAAACCCTAGTTCAAACGGGTATACTCCCTTAACACTCCCCAGGCGGATTGTGGGGTTCATTTTCACCCACCCTAAATATCACTTCTCGAAGAAGATCATAGAATTTTAAATCATAACAAGATGAGAATCTAATGTAAGAAGCTTCCAATTACTTTCCACATGTATATGAGCATTGGGTCAAAATGGACCCAGTATCCCAGTCAGAGTTGGGCAAAATGTAATCTAATTACAAGCTGCAAATTACGATTAAACTGTAACTGTGTGACTAATTGAGGGGTTGGATGCAATAAGGGGATTAGCGCTCGAAAATGGGAAAAATTATTGTCCAAACGCTAAGAAATATTGGAAAATTAAATGTTGTTAAACTGTATTTTAAAAAATATAGTGTTGCAAAGCTCGTCACGACACACATTTTTTCTATTTACAGTTTGTTTATCGAATCATTACTATTCGAGTTAAAAATGATAAACAATACATTTTTCATCGTTCAAAATCATTATTTCTTTAAACATAAATTGTGATAACTTGAGTAAATATTAACGGATCGTTATGAGACTTAAAACATAACTTCAGAAAACGCTGGCGAAGCCGTAGAATGTATGCACAAAACACCTATGTTAAAAAATGTAATAATATTTCATTAAAAAGTATTACTGGACATAACCCATGTTTTTCAACGTTCGCCGTTAAAAAGTATCGAGGCAATTTTGAGGTACACATAAGTTGCAGCGACAAAGTTTTTCCTTAATATACAAGGAAGATTTTCACCAATTTTCACATTGATTAATAACTAATTGTAGAAGATATGACGATATATATAATTCTCGCACGGCGCCAACTGTCAACGCGGATGCTAAAACTGCTAAATGGGGTATTATACGCGGCTGTTGACTGTTGACTGCGCGCGAGATTTATATATATCGTCACAACTTCTACAATTATTTATTAATCAGTGTGAAAATTGGTGAAAATCTCCCTTGTATATTAAGGAAAAACTGTGTCGCTGCGAGTTATGTGTACCTACCTCAAAATTGCCTCGATACTTTTTAACGGCGAACGTTAAAAAACATGGGTTATGTCCAGTATTACTTTTTAATTAAATATTGTTACATTTTTTAACATAAGGGTTTTGTGCATACATTCTACGGCTTCGCTAGAGTTTTCTGAAGTTATGTTTCAGGTCTCATAACGATCCGTTAATATTTACTCAAGTTATCGCAATTTATGTTTAAAGAAATAATGATTTTGAACGAAGAAAAATTTATTGTTTATAATTTTTAACTGGAATAGTAATGATTCGATAAACAAACTGTAAATAGAAAAAATGTGTGTCGTGACGAGCTTTGCAACACAATATTTTTTAAAATACAGATTAACAACATTTAATTTTCCAATATTTCTTAGCGTTTGGACAATAATTTTTCCCATTTTCGAGCGCTAGTCCCCTTATTGCATCCAACCCCTCAATTACACATTATTTCCTGTAATCGTTCATTTATATAGTTGACAAAACCAAATGGTGAACTATCGAAATTAACAATTACACAAAATAAAGTGTAATTAATTACACAATTACAGTTTAATCGTAATTTGTAATTTGTAATTAGATTACATTTTGCCCAACTCTGATCCCAGCAAAAGGTAACCATTCCTATTTTAGTTTAACATGATTTCACTCTGTCCATGTGAAAATTCTGGAAAAAGCAAGTATTTAAATCCCATTCCCTAATAAATGTGCGCATCAACCATTCGCAAAGATTGAAGCAGGTTGGTGACCTGAACTTTACACGTTCCCCTTTTCAGAATCCCCAGAATGCAACAGTGGGCAAAATGTCACAATGCTCCAGTCATAACACCGGCCACAAGAGATCGAAAAAAAAAGATTAAAAAAAGTAACACAGGATGTCTCGCCTTCCAACCAGACAGAGACAAAAAAGAGCCACCATAAGGCCCACTTCTGGTTAGCATCCTACCCAGGCCCTTTCAGCGAACGTGACTCGTAATCCCGCGGGAAGCGTACGAATTATCGAGTCGATCGACACAACGGTTTCGCGTGCGGTTGGCCGCCGATGGATTACCGGCATTAATTAGCGAGGAAAGCGCGGCGAAAAGCGTGACGCTAACGAGCGTCCCCCGCGGGAAACGGCTGTGACGACGCGGCGCGAACAAAGGGGGGAAATGGAGGAAGGCGGGCAGGGTATAAGAACGACTGGAGACGTTTCGCAATGTATCGCGACGATAAGAATCGGCAGACGAGCGCTGCGCGAACCATTGCACCGTGGGGATGGGTGCACAGTCCACTGCACGTGGGAAGGTCGTGCTATGAATCGAAGATCGTGAGATCTCCGTCTCGCGCGCACTTTCTACCGCGGGATAGCTGCGCTGGCGAACGGCCGCGAGACTGGCGCTGTTTTCGTCGCAGCGTAATTACGGTCGCCCAGGCAATTCCGGAAATGCGAGTAGCTATTGACGAATTTACGGAGCAGTGAGGGCTCGCAAGGATGATGCAATAGGGTGGTCCTTATATGTATGGGAAAAAAATTTAATATTTTAAAAATTTCTTCTGACCCTCTCGGAAGCTTCCACATAGTTAAAAAGAATTTCGTCTAAAATTGTATTAAAATATATTAAGGATTAAAGGTCGCTCAATGAAATATTACTATTTTGGTATAAATTTAAAAAAAAAAAAATTTCTTTTACACCTTGTTCTAACTGGTTTGAGGACTGAAGAATTGGATGGGTTTCGTTGTTATAGGTGCTAGGGCCAATATCTAGTATGGTACCCGGTTTTACTCAGGCCACGGTGTAAAATCGTAAAAAACGGATCATATTTTAAATCATTATTTTTTTGTATTTTTCCTTCTATTAAACAAATTGGATATTTACTATTATTTAAAAAAGAGTTTATTCTAATGAATCCCAATTTGTTTTTTACTTAATAATGTCGATGTTGTGAGATTTTAGTCTTAACGTCCCGGTTTTGCGCCGGTCTCTCCTACATGCGAAATATAAAGCGAAATACCTATAACATATTTTTTTTGTCAAATAGAAGATTTTAAGAGGGTCAGACAATATATATTTTAAAGTTGAAAAATAAGGACCACCCTAATGATGCAACAAATGTCGGGTCGCCGATTTTTATGAGACTTGGTGCACTGCTAATGGGCATCACTCTGTTTACGAATATAACAAACTCGATTAGATTAAAATCTCGGACAAACTCGGATGAAAATTTTATTTGTGAAGAATATGGAACTATAATTGTTGTTTCGCATCCTCGCGTGAAAGAGCAGAGTGTGACTAGTGTTCCTCCTCGAGAAATTTTATAATTGCTTATTTCTTATTTCTCGAGAAATACTGTAATTTCTCGAGAAACTTAAGTCTAGGAAAAATATTATAAATCTCATTCATTTTCGGAAATGAATTTTCAGTTAGTTCAAATTGTGTATTAGTAGTTAATCGCGAACGTATAAACACATCCACAATTTATAATACATCTTATTAATAACATTAGAATTTCTATGAATTCCAATAGAAAATCACAGTAGATAAGATTCGACATCATTAACTGCTGAAGGTGCTCTTAAATTCTTATTCAAAAATTTAGAAAAATTGTATACTGCATTAAGTACTTTTTTTTTTGCTTCTTGTGGCTATTAAAGAATAAGTATAGAAAAGAAGAGATAAGACTATTGTATCTCTTATAAAATTTTTGCATGATTCAGAATTTCATCAAAAAGAGTCAAAAGACGCATTTTTTCATTTAACAACCAAGACAGATATGTATAATGTCAAAATATAAGAGTAACAGATTTTGTCACAAAAAAATAGATTATCTGATGCTACATTAGACGCATTGTGCTTTTTAAAAATCCATTTTAAAACAAAAAAGTAATGTTTCGCTTTGTAGAAATTTTATATTATATAAATAAATTTATCAATTATATTTAATATCTATTTTTTCATTTACACAAGTTTTGTATAAATCAGACAGGGATAATTATTTAGTTAAAGTTTTCTTGTGTTTTTGATAAATATTATCAACATTATTCCAAAAATAGAATTTTTGCAATATTTTTTTCAATTTCTCGAGAATTCTCAAGAAATATGATCTGATTTCTGATTTCTCGAGAAACAAAACATATGGAGAAATCAGGAACACTAGGTGTGACTGAGGACGGTGTATCGTTTCGGACGGAGTTTCTGTCTCGAAATAAAGTGATCGTTATCCCCTTCACTTCTTCTGTTGTTGTGTAAGGGAATAAAGACACCCTGTCTCGAAAGAAGATGAGGTTCGGTCCCGTCACCTTCTTTCGGTCCATTATCGATGGATCTCAAGAACCAAAAAGAAAGTTGAAAATTGACAAAATTGTAAAGCTTAGGAAAAGAAGTACGATTTTGCAGGAAATTTTATAATCTATTTAAACAACACTGATATATTAAAATTAATTTTTTTTAAAATACTAGAGGTCCATTGACAATAGTTTTGAATTATCTAGTTGTATGTGTTAGGACAAGTCGATTGATTGAATAGTTTTCTCTAATAATTACCCCCAGCGTTTTGCAACTTCAGCGGCGATAGCGACATCTATAACGCATATTTTTAACATACATTTTTTTCGTATCTTCAAAAGTTAAATATAAAGCCATAAAAAAGGTCAAGGTGATTTGCTTCATAATTTCTCAAGAAAAAATTAAAAAATCGACCTGTTTCAGCGCTGCCTAAAGTGTAAGTTTTAAGTGCAATAACTTGGAATATGGAGAGGATATGAGAGAGTAATATGGGAACGCGATTTCTTTTCTGAAGTTTCAGAGGTTGTTGCTTAATCTCGTAACGCTGCTGACCTGTCTTAGGTAAAATGTCAAAGTGGAAAATATCTGTTTTTCATTTGTAAATTCTGTAGTTTTCTAGGGCGAAATTATGCATATTTAATTACATGGGATCGTACATGAAACGGGATCTTGTGCATGAAATCATGAGAGATAATATGTCAATTGTGTTTAGATGTGGTAACCTTATCATTTATTCGTGGACACCATAATTTCGATGTGAAGTTAACGTAGGATAGGAATATACACCCTAAAATGAATTATTTATTACCCTGTGACTGACCGTTTCCTGTTCTGAAATGATTACTACATTGTTACTGAATTAATACTTATTCATACCTTCATTTTTACTGCTTCAGTTATTATTATGCGGCCTAATTGCTGAACGAGTTAGCATGTGGAATTTATTGTTTATTCCTTCACTCGCATGATTAAAATACGATATTGTTATTTAATTATTGAAATAATCGATGAGTGAACGATATTTATTTATTACTGCGTAATGAAATATATTACTGGATCCAATTGGAACTCTTAGACGTAAGAACTTTGTACTCGCTGGGAAATGGTTGTATAACCATCGTGTAATTAATGAAAGAAATTAGTAAATTCGAATGAGTTTCATTTGTAATTCCGTGTTATGGAAAGTTCCTTGCTTTTTTACTTTCGCAGGAAACATATGGTTTCCCTGGAATTATATAATAACAGAACAATTCACTTTTTCACGGCCTATTTTTATAGCTACAAAGTATGAACAAGAAGTCATTCAACAATCCAATTAAAAATTTCATGAGTAAAAGCACAAGCCAATATAAAAGCAGTAGCTAAATATTTCTGTACACAAGATTTAATATACAAAACTTTGGCCTATTATTTCAGTCTTCATTTTGCAGTTATATTTCTCAATATTCCGTTTTCCCATAAGAATACATGTTAAATTAAAAGTTAAATAATTTGAAGACTACCGAATCAATTTTTCTAAAATTTCGCGGCGAGTTTTGCTATTGCAGAAAAATGGATTCCTCCAATTTTCAAAAATTTTCGGTTATTTTTAATTTTACTCAAGTTCATCTTTAATTATCGAAAATTCGATCAGAGCCCTCGAAAACACAGAAGACGATATACAGCCTTAGTAAACACACTTGAAACACGATCAACATCTTTTTTTGATGAAATAATGCACACCGGCGACAATATGACGCCGCAACGACGCGAGGAAATTTAAGGCAGTTTTAAGGGCGGTATTCACAGTCGCCACTTATTCTTAAGGTAATCTTAAGGGGGTAGTGGACTATTTCAGCTTCAAAAAATCGATTTTTTTTTTACTGCTTCTGAAAGCCTTATCCTTTACGAACATTTTAAACCAATGTTCATGAAAAAATTAAAATAATTGTCGAAGTTATAGCACCGAACGTAACACGGTGCACCGCGTTCGCCGAGTAGGTGACCGCGCCACGGCCGTTCAGTACCTGCAGAGCGGTACTGGTGGAAACTGCCACTTATATTGCTATAGCAACATTCAATGATGGAAACAAAGCTCTCATGTCTATAATGCAAGAGCTTGAACTTTTAGTTGGTACAAACGCGCGAAATATGTGCGAAGAATTCGATAAAAGGCGACTATCGGCGGCAGACGTTCGAGAAATTGCGGCAACAAAAGAGGCTAGGAAAGAAAACAGAAGGAAGAAAAAACAACAAGAAGAAGAAGATTTTGCAGCAGAAGGAGCCCTTTATGGGCCAGGAATCGCGTAAAAAAGATTTACACATTTGGTAAGTCGAAACTTGCAGATAAATGTACCCCGAACTTTGAAGCCGGATAACTCGAAACACGATTTTTAGAAACGGTGTACATCATAACTTTTAAACCAGTGAATATTTTCACTTAAAATTTTAACTGGAGCTGTAGAATTCCATTCTCTACCAGGTGGAAGTTCGGCATCAACTTTGGATGTTTGTAAAACTTTTTATAACTGATTAAAGACAGATAAAGGTACCCCGAACTTTGAAGCCGGATAACTCGAAACACGTTTTTCAGAAACGGTGTACATCATAACTTTTAAACCAGTGAATATTTTCACTTAAAATTTTAACTGGAGCTGTAGAATTCCATTCTCTACCAGGTGGAAGTTCGGCATCAACTTTGGATGTTTGTAAAACTTTTTATAACTGATTAAAGACAGATAAAGGTACCCCGAACTTTGAAGCCGGATAACTCGAAACACGATTTTCAGAAACGGTGTACATCATAACTTTTAAACCAGTGAATATTTTCACTTAAAATTTTAACTGGAGCTGTAGAATTCCATTCTCTATCGTGTGGAAGTTCGGCATCAACATTGGATGTTTATAAAACATTTTATAACTGATTAAAGACGATTTTTCCCCATAAAAATGTGGGGAAAAAATTGATTCGTGTGTAACTTCTACAATTTTTGTTCAAATTCATCGGCGACTTTCCACACTGTAGATATTTATGTATAGAATAATCACCTTAAAGCATTTTGCTTTCAGATGATTGGTTCACCTGAATTGATGTACACCACCTGCCGCGGCGCGCCGTACAGGACTATCTTCAACGATTAATAACTTCGACAATTTTATACATTCCAACGATTTTTTTTTTGTAAATATTCGCAATCGTGCCCACAATAGATTGTCAAAAGCACGACTATAACGATTGTGTGGTATTAAAGTAATTTAGCGTCAAAGAAACCAACCATTTTACGTATCCAATAGTCCACTACCCCCTTAAGCTTAACAAGTGGCTGTGAATGCCGCCCTAACAATAATAGCACGCCCCGGTTTGCATCGTTTGTAGTAGTGTTTTGATAAAGTTAAAAATGTTAGCTACAGAAGGTGTTTTTATTTGTATACAGGGTGGGATAGTTGATCAGCAGGAATACATGATCACATCAGTTTTTAAATTAATATATTGGCAATTTGTGCCTGCTGTCACGCTATCGTGGTAAATTTGCATTATCGCAACGCTTCACGTTGCAGTTTTCTTTAGGGAGCATAGAATAATGTTGTTAGAAGCTTCGATCTCATTTGCAGCCAAAAAGTAAATATTTCGGTCTGCTTGTTCTTCCTCCTTTTCGAGTAAATGTCGAGTAAATGCATTTTCAAAGATTTGAAATATATTAAGTAAAAACAACAATTTCTGGTCTATTAATGCTATTTATTGATTGTCTTAAATATTTAAGGTGAATGTTATTTTTCATATTTTTCAAATCGAGTGCATTGAGGGATACTTGATCAGTGTGTGAGGTGGGATACTTGAACAGCTGAAAATGCCCCAAAAAGAACCATAGTACGGCTAATGAAACAGAAAAATAAGGCAAAGAAAGTGAGAAGGAAAATATTTGCTTCATCGTCATCTTAATCAGATGATATCTAAATGAATTGTCTTTCAATAATGCATTTATGTTGCTTTATGTCACAGAGTTTAATTCTTCGGTTTTATTTTTTCAGTAATCCTTTCAAGTTCGTTATACCTACCTTACTTTCTTTTTACGATATTCCCTTTATTTCATGTTATCGACGAAGATAATAAATATTTGTTAGAAAATTAATGTGTTATGTACTCTCGAAGTTCACTGATCAAGTCTCCCCTTCAGTGGGGATACTTGTGCATAACGTCACTGCCAGAAAATGTTGAATTTCAGTCATTAAAATTAGTTTTCAGCTCTCAGATTTGTACAAACAAAGCAAACCATTATTATCATTTTAATAAAAAAGCAAAACTGTCATCGACTATCCCACCTTTCCCCTGCCTGGTTTTATCAGAGTTTCCCTTGCTACCAAAATTATTTCTCAAAGTGAAAATCTTACCAGCGACATAACCGCGAAGTAGAATAATAGGTTCATCATTTAAGATAACATTTCAATTTCAAGTAATATTATTATTATTTATTATTGCACTGGTATGTTCCCCCTTAGTTTACAACAATCAGAAATAAAGAAAGCAGGGAACAAAGGATTACACATAAAATAAACTTCGAGTAACGCATGACAAGATGGAGAAAATAAATACTTCTTTAGAGACTTTATTCCAAATAGTATTACTTGAAAAGCACTCAGATCTGCTTACCAAGAAACACCTAATCCCCCAAAATCTAAATCAGAACGAACCTACCCTGCTCCTCCAGCAAATATTCCGTTTCAAAACAACTCTTCAACCAACTGTACCCTAAAATCGCCCAGCTTCTACGTAAATAACGTTCCCGCGAAAAAGCAGCACGCAATTGGACCCGAGCCGACCAGTTCTTCCGCTATCAACAAGTTCCATCGAAGCGTATCGGCGATCAGCTTCGCCGATCGTCTTTTCATCTCTCATCCCGAGCTGATGGTTCGGCTTATCCAAGCACATCTTCCTATCACCGGGCAGATCGCCAGCAGATGAATATCATCGGTGGTGATCCGGCAGCGGTCGCCGAGGAGAGGCAAGAGAGCGCCCCCCGTCCGTTTAGAGGTAGGTAGAAGACGGCTCTCGAGTTTCACCGACTTACTTAGGATCGCGCGCGGAGAAAAGCGGCGTCAGTGCGCGGGAACGATTTGCCGAGCGTGGAAAGAAGAGCGTGCTGCTTCGAAAGTGTCAAGCGATCTACAAGTTCTCAACGGTCCAGCGTGCGATTTTTCGCAAATGCAAAACACGCCGATGGCCGCTGGCCTCTCCAAGTGATTACTTCTGATTACTGCGCCGCGGCCGAGTGCTCGAGCTGGATTATCGTTCGACGAAACTCGTCCGCGAAAACAGGCGACCCACTAGTGCGCCCCACAGCAAGGTCCTGCCAGGAGGATCGAACGAGACCAGGATTATTAAAATACATATCTCCATGCGGAGTTCGACACTCGAGGTTTCGCGGGCCTCTGCTGACTTCGCTGCTGGATTAGCAATGGGCAACGTTAAATGAGACCGAAGTGCAAAGTCTGCGAGGCGAACTGTCGCAGATGCGAAAGAACCGCGTGGGAACGGCGTGCCTCAACTGTTTGCAATTAAAAGCCGCGAGGGGACAGAAGAGTGGTTCTGCATGAACCCTGAGGATATATTCGGCCTGTGCAACAGGAAGAACGCGATTTTCGTTATCCTGTGCGCGGCTGCGATCTACGTGCACCTGCTCGCCGGTTACGAGGACCCCATCGACCACCGGGGGCACGGAGTCCACCTGGACGCGGAGGAGGAACGCGAGGCTTGGTGCATCCACGACGAGGAGCTCTCGGTGTTCCGATCGCGCTGCAACGATGTGGAGAACATCCTGTCTGCTCTCGCTGATGCTTTTCACGTTCGATTTCCCTCGCGATAGGTCCGCTCGGGCAGAGCCCGCTCGAGCGGCCGTCGAGCTCGTTATTCGAGGCGATGATCTGAGCCATCGGGTAAGAAACGAAAGAGAAATCTCGCCGTTTTGCCTGCTTAAATATCGTGAACGGGTGTCGGGAAAGGGGAACCGTCGCTTGTTCGCCAATGAATTTTATGGGTTTATTCGCTGCAGTAGCGGCGGCTTAAGGCCGTTTCACGCTGACAGTTTTCTGGACGAATAATAGTATTTTAAATATATTTATTTAATTATTGTTTGTAAACGGGAACGGGTTCCCTTTAGTGTACAGGAGTCAGACGGTGCATATTACAACAGAAATAAAAATATTAAGACAGGTGACGCAGGGTACGTAAAATAATTTGACTAAGAAGCTCCGGTAATCGAGGTAATCGCGCTAGTAAAGTGCAGAGCTAAAAATAGAGAAAAGCTGATGCATGTCGCAGAACATTATTTAGAATATTCAGACGACGTTTCAGTGCAGATATGTTTAGATATTCGTCTGGAAATAGCGATAGTTTGCAAAAAATATATGCGTTCCATTTTAAGGATGAAATTCAGTAACATTTAGAATAAGCGAAAATCTTTGAAAATTGGAGGAATGAATTTTTCCGCTATAGTAAAACACCCCGCAAAATTTTAGAAAAATTGAATCGGTAGATTTTAAATTATTTAACCTTTAATTTAACATGTATTCTAATGGGGAAACGCAATGTTGAGAAATATAACTATAAAATGAAGACTGATATAATAGGCCAAAGTTTTTACAATCTTGTGTACAGAAATATCAAGCACTGAACTAAATTGTCACAAGAATTCCGGACAATTGATTAATATCTTGGATATTGATTAACTTTTGGCTATGATTGTCACTGAAATTCATCCTTAAAAAACGACGTTGATCTACAAATCTCTGAATAGCCTACAAAAAAGTGCAATTTTTGTATTGGTATAACAATTTTATAAGCCACGCGTAATTCGGGAGTTATTCAGATGTGAGGTACGCGGGCCATTTTGTAGATGAAATACTATAATAGGTAAACATATGGGGGTGGGAGAGGAATTATTCATAGAACCGGAAGAGGGCGATTTTTCATATAAAAGAAAGTGGGAAATATGTTTTTTTGCGAAATTTGTTTATTCGGGCTTTGTATTAAAAAAAAATGGATTTTAAAAATGGAATTGAGTCTTACAGTGGCTCACAGCCATAATTAGTGTTCCTGATTTCTAGAGAATTCTCGAGAAGTTGAAAAAAATATTACAATATTTATATTTTTGGAATATTGTTGACAATGTTTATCACAAACACAGGGAAACTTTAACTGATTGTTCATTTCCTATCTAATTTGCCCAAAACTTGTATAAATGAAAAAACAGATATTAAATATAATTCATAAATTTATTTATTTACTACAAAATTTGTGCAAAGCGAAACATTACTTTCTTGTTTTAAAATAGTTTTTTAATCTATTTATTTTCTTTTTTTGTGATAAATATGGATATTAAATGAACAAACGCGTTTTTTTTTAATTTTTTGAAGAGATTCTGGATTACCTATGGAAAAATTGTATAAAGAATACAATAGTTTTGTCTCTTCTTTTCGATATTTCTTCTTTAATAGCTACAAGAATCTCATTACTTATTTCAGTAGGCACACCATTTTTCTAAACTGTTAAATAGGAATTTAAGAGCACCTTGACCGGTCAATAATGTCGAATCTTCTCTACTGAGATTTTCTATTCTAATTCATATAAGTTCTAATGTTACTAATAAGATTTATTATAAATTGTAGGTGCGTTTATACGTTCGCGATTTCCTAGACTTAAATCAAGTTTCCCGAGAAAAATAGTATTTCTCGAGAAATAAGAAATAAGCAATTATAAAATTTCTCGAGATATTCTCGAGAACGAATTCTCGAAAAGGAACACTAGTCATAATCGTAAACTCTTTAAAATTTTATAACATTTTTAAAATCAGCGATTCTCGACCCTATTCTGCGATCTTTCAGGGCTTAGCTACCGTCAGGAGGTAGAAAAAGAATCGATTCTTTGGGAATTTATTTCAGAAAGTACATGCATATTTTTATGCCACGGTTTCTTTAATTCAGATGAGGGACACTTTAACAGGTTATTATATTATGTTTTGGTATACAAATATTTTGTTAATGCAAAATTACAGCTGATTCCCCGGAAGCTGTTTTTAGACAGGTGACCACGATTTCTCCAAAACCGCCTCACCAATCTTTCTGAAACATTGTAGGTTTCTTCTAGACATTCAAATCTAGTCTTTAATCGAAGCATTTGTTTTTTCAATGCATAGTTTTTATTTTATGGATGAAAAATGAGTGCTTTCTCTACGAAAATCGATCATTTCACTTTAAACATCTGCCATTTTGTCCCCGATTAATATTTTATAAAACGGAACGATTAAAGACTAAATAAACTATTGTACTAAATAAATCTACTTCATTTTTTTATTTCAGATAACCCAGTTCTGAATAATGTTGGTCACCGCAAAACGTGTTTCTAAAAACATCTTCCGGGAAATTAATTCTAATTATGCAATAACTAAATATTTTTATACCAAAACATAATATAATAACGTGTTAAAGTGTCCCTCACCTGAATACAAAACCCATTGCATAAAAATATGCATGTACTTTCTGAAATAAATTCCCAAAGTATCGATTCTTTTTCTACCTCCTGACGGTAGCTAACCCCTTAAGCGTTTATAGTTCAGAGCAACGTTAACCGATTTTGATGAAATTTTAGACACGTATACAACTTACTTCAACCTACAAACGAGTTTTTTGAATTTTCATCACAGGCTCACAAAAAAAGTTTAAAAAACAACCTTTACTATTTTTATTGCTATTCCGACTAATTGCATTTTCTTTTCAAAACGACGCTACACGTCACTTAGCAAACTAATCCTTCTAGCTTCTAAAAAAAACTCATGTCGTTTGGACCAATTCTAAAAAAAGTTATGCGATTTTGAAAGTTGTAAACTTTCTTTCGTCCGCCACTGTATAACACAAAATCGAAAATTAGACGAATTTTCAGGGGTGAATTTCACCCCTTCGAGTGAATTTGGGCAGCAAACAAAAATTGCGTTGTAATCAGGAGGAAATTCCCTACATATTCGCAAAGTTTCAGAATATTTGGAATTCTCGGGTTCGGGATCTTCCCTTGTGAGCCCCGTTACGCACTTGCGACAAGTTGCCGGCAACTTGGTCGCCGTGAGACCAGAAACCTTTGTTGTTCGCCGCGGCCAAATGCAACTTGTCGCAAGTGCGTAACGGGGCTTATAGCGCGCTGCCAAAGGCACTTGACGATGTAAATAAAGAGTAGGTACATTTATTAATCACGTGCAAAACTGCAAAAATAATGGCACAGTTCTGCAGGTTCATCCGAAAAAATAACTGATCAGAAATACATTTCATTTGTCTCCCTAATGGATTTTGAAATGCACAATAAACCTAAATGTTTCCATTAAAAAATGAAAGCGACACTGAAGTCTCGGGTAGTAATAATTTCTGAGAAAACTCAGGACCAACATTTCATTTTCCCGTTCAAATTAAACAGCATTCATGTTGACAACTTTGCGGTGTCTTCAATAGCTTGATAAGCAGTTGTAGTGTAATAATTCTCACCTTAAACTAGGCACCGTACGGTCAGTTTATTATACCAATTAGTAGGCAATTAATTACTCCTTGAATAATCTATACGAACCGAACAACAATTACCTTGCATCGCACAATCTAACTATCAAGTCGACCTAACTATAATTACCACATAAGTAGTTTACACTTCCAAGTACACTTCCTAGTAAATTTCCAAGTGTAGATCACATTATATTGTCCAGTCATAACTTCATATAGGAGGGAAGGATCGATAGATTTGCATAAATCCGTAAAAACAAAATGAATAACACAAACATGTTACAAATATCCGAGTTCATTGACAAACGCCGCCTAGCAGCTTTTCCTTTACTGCAACCAAGTTTCATTCAACGCATTGATTTTTAACGCATTTTCAATGAGATGAAAATTTTCTACGATGAATCCTATAGCAGAAAGATTCAAGGTTGGAGCAGGTAATCTGCAATCTCCATATTACGTCGATGAACGTTTGACTTTTATATCAACAGGAAGGGGTGAACGTCCCTTACACGAAAGTGGACGTTGCTCTTTTAACCGGTCGCGGTTTTCCCCCTTTTTCTTTTATTCTTTCTACGCGGGAACAGGTAGCGTTGTGAAATGTCCAGGATATTTCACCGACGAAGTTGCACGTTCGATAACCGTCCGCGAGTAAAACCATCGGATAATACGGAATATCACTGAACTAAATGTGCAACAAAGTTTTTTCAATCAAGTCCCCGTTTTTTTTAGAACATCGGTAGCGAAGAGTCGTGTGGTACGCGTTTATCTGCTTCAGCATTACCACAATCAAATGAATCTTTGTGCAAAAATCAGTTGAAATTGTGGAAGATTTTTTTCGAATCGAGACTTCGCTTTTGAAAAAATTGGATT
Source organism: Andrena haemorrhoa (assembly GCA_910592295.1). Classification (NCBI taxonomy): domain Eukaryota; kingdom Metazoa; phylum Arthropoda; class Insecta; order Hymenoptera; family Andrenidae; genus Andrena; species Andrena haemorrhoa. The sequence continues at coordinate 21,698,374 of OU342943.1, forward strand.
TGGAATTCATTGAGTGCACGTAATCCAAAATAAACATAGTAATCCCAAGTTCGAAACAGGTGGTAGTTAATTTGTTTTCCAGGCGTATACACTACTAGCTTTACTACTCGGCTTCGCCCGAATTTTAGATTCTGATTTTATAAAAGAAAACAAATTTTATATTTTCTGGGGGGTGAAAATAGTCACATTTATCTGCATTAGCTAGGCATAACGAGCCGAGGTACATTTGGTGACTCCCAAGTTTAACGTTCGAAAATTTTTTTGGCGACAGACAAACACACAAACATACGAAACACTTTCTGTTTTATAGTATAAGATTCATACGCTTTTAATACTTATTCGAACCAGTTTCGTTCTTGCATACAGTGGCTCACAGCCATAATCGTACACTCTTTAAAATCGCATAACATTTTTAAAATTGGTCCAAACGACTTGAGTTTTTTTAAGAAGCTAGAAGGATGACTTTGCTAAGTGACGTGTTTCGTCGTTTTGAATTTTTTTTGTGAGCCTGTAATGAGAATTCAAAAAACTCGTTTGTAGATTGAAGTAAGTTATATACGTGTCTAAAATTTCATCAAAATCGATTAACGTTGATCTGAGCTACAAACGTTTAAAGATCGCAGAATAAGGTCGAGAATCGCTGATTTCGGGAATTTCACAATTTTCTACCTTATTCTGCGATCTTTAAACGTTTGTAGCTCCGAGCATTACAGGCTCGCAAAAAAAGTTTTAAAAACGACCTTTATTATTTTTTTGCTATTCCGACCAACTGCATTTTTTTTCAAAATGACGAAACACGTCACTTAGGAAACTAAATCTTCTAGCTTCTCAAAAAAACTCAAGTCGTTTGGACCAATTGTAAAAATGTTATGCGATTTTAAAGAGTGTACGATTATGGCTGTGAGCCACTGTATAAATTCATACAGAAGATCCAGAAAAGACAAACTCTAAGCTGCACTTCTTTATGAAATTCTGAACAATACGCCCTGTGTTTTTATATATCATCATACATGGTATACACCAGCTATGAATAAAATTTCAGCCACATCAGTAACTCGAATCTAGTGCCCCCTTGTTAGGGCCTTTTCGCACAAGATATTTTCGAGTCTCACATTTGATATTTCCAGCAAATCCCTCTCTTTTCGAATGCTAATATATCTGAACTACCAGTCATATGTGACAGAAATGTCTCCTGTGAAAAAGTCCTTAGTGAACTTACATATTTTCGTGAAACAATGTGAATTAGGGTAGATGTACCAGTAAATGAACACGTACCAATAAATGAACATTTTATATTAAAATGAGTAAAATAAGTTGTTAAAATAAGCAACTAATTAATTAGAGACTTCTTTTAATTTCTTTAATTTCTATCTAAACAATTTTTCCACAATTTTGCATTTTTGGAATCAATCGTGTTGCAAACATAATTTTATAAAAGTGTTCATTCATTACCCTTAAGTGACTGCTTCTTCAGCAGTGTTCACTCAACGCACACAGTTGTGGCTTAAAAGAGATAAAAAAAATAGAAAATGTATAAAACTTTGCCAAATGATCATCAACCTCCTTTGAAAATACTTTCGTTCGATTAATTTGAAGTTCACCATGAATCGGTCTGTATACAGTTTATAGTTAATTAATTCAACCCCTCTCGAGCTCGCGTGTAAACAGACTTTCAAGCTGTTTGTTGAAAGGAGAGACTCGCCAAAAGATTCTGACGACAGCAAATGTCAAAACGCACGTCGAGGCCGTTGTTCTGGTAAAAACTAGCTGCACAGTAGATCACGTAGATCACCAGAGAAAGAGAAAGCTGGCACGGTGCACGGAAACTTCGGGACTTTGCAAACATTTTGTCACGTATTTCGCGCATTTGATTCATAGCGTAATTATCATCGACGAAAACGCGTGCGCTATACTAAGAAATGTGGAATATAATTTCTCTATAAGGGCCCGCTTTTTGACAAGGTCGATATTGAAAATGTCACGCGCACACCAAACTAAAAATTACTACAATTTATTAGCAAATATGGTACAACTGTGAGTGAAGCGAAATCTTTTACAAAAATAAGTTGAAACTGTGGAAGAAAATTGAGCCTCCTATACACAAACGCTCTATATTTTGTGGTTATTTTATCTTAAAAATCGCGCCTTCTGTTATGAAACACATTATAAAAATAATATTAAATTTCGTTGAACACGTTTTCACTGTTACCAATATTCTCAATAAAAAAATTAAAAAAAATTAAAACCGACTTCAAAATAATAAAAATGCACTAAAAAGTGAAAAAAATTCCTTTGTTTAATCTACGACCCTCAAATTTTTTAAGTCGACGCCAGATTTACACAGTGCAAATGATGAGACGCCAACTTAAAAAATATGAGAGTCGTAGATTAAATAACGGAAAAAATTATTTTTACTTTTTAGTGCATTTTTATTATTTTGAAGTCGGTTTTAATTTAAAAAAAAATTCTCCTTTTTGAAGTCGGTCAAAAAAACATACGTAAGGGTCGAATCTATAACCTCCTGCTTTTTTTAAATCGGTTAAAAATTGAATGTGGCCGCGGCCGAGCTGAGAAACTAGAAAATGCTTGTTGATCAAATACACAAGGACATAAATGAATATGAACAATGGTTTTAATTAACTGCGCATATACGATTCTTCCGAATAATGTAGGGTAATCTTCTGTAAACTAAGCTCTGACCTCGAAATTAACATTAAAAAGAATGAATATAAAACACAGCAGAAAATAATTAAACGCGCTACTGAACTGATTAAAAACTTTTCCGATGGAATGGACGAGTGGCCACTTAGTGACTTGGAATAGGACCATAAACAAGACGTGAATAATGCTTCGGGAAAGGAGATTGCAGACATAATTTTGCAATAAATAATATACGATAATTGTATGTAAAATTTGACCCCGTGGCTAATAGTGAATAGTAATAAAATAAATAAGAAATAGTGAGAAGAATACGAGGAATAAATCATAATTATATTGCACTGGCTTAAATTTTTTTAGATGAGTTTTATAATAAAAACTATCTTTATATTCCAGAGAAAAACACTTGAATAAGCTTCACGACTGGAAATGTATAGCTCTTTTGTAATCGCACGAAATTTGAACAAAATTACCTTGTTTCTTAAGTGTGAAAATCGCGAAATTCCCGAAATCAGTGATTTTCGACCTTATTCTGCGAGTTTTAAGCGTTTGTAACTCAGAGCAATGTTAACCAATTTGGATGAAATTTTCAGCATGTATACAACTTACTTAAATCTACAAACGAGATTTTTGAATTTTCATTACAGGCTCAGAAAAAAAGTTAAAAATACGACCTTTAGTATTTTTTTGCTACTCCGCCCAATTACAATTTTTTTCAAAACGACGAAACACGTCACTTAGCAAACTAACCCTTCTAGCTTCTCAAAAAAAAACTCAAGTCGTGTGGATCAATTCTAAACAAGTTATGCGATTTTAAAAGTTGTAAACCTTCTTTCGCCCACCAGTGTAGTTTATAAAAATGAGAAAACAAAACATTGCTTCAGAATGCAGCAATTTGTGTACAGAGAATTGCACCACTTTGCAACCTATTATAAACAATTTATGTACTTCAATAATTTTCAAATGCAGGCTGAATCTAAATAGGCACCAAAAATTTCACAGATCTGTTCTATGTACGTTAGAACTAAAACAAACATCTTAATAAACATGGGTTCCTATTTTATATGGAGGGTTCAGAAGCCAATCAGTGTAAGTCCAACTTTCCCTGAAAATGAGTTAGGTACGCAGTTCAAAAACCTCTTTCTTATTAAAACTTTCAGTTGCTAAATCAATTAAGTCACTACTCTCATACGTAAGCCATAAATGGCGGTACTTATATTGATCACGATTATTATAGATCTCGATTTTAATGCTAATGGACTTACACTGAATGACTTCTGAACCCTCCATATTTGAAATATACTCAAGAGTTATGCTTACTATTATATGTATAGTTCTAATAGCAATTTTTGGGACATTGCAAACACGCGTGAATGTTGGATACAATAAAACTAAAAATTAATTAAGGGGTCCACTGTGAAGTCGTGAAAAATTGTCATTTTTTAGGAATTATTTTTTAGTAAACGGAATGTCCAACGTAAATAATGTTTTGTCTTCTTATTAATACACTTATTGACAGTATCAAAAAAATCTATTTTAAATTTTTAACAGTTTTTTTTTAAATATATATCACACTGATTATGAGCGCCTTGAGAAAGCGATATAGTGTTGGTGCAGGTGATCCGGGAGAACGACGCATTTGAAACAAAAAATTCAAAGTGTGTTGTAATCATTACGAGTGTGGTTACCGCCGGAACCAGGATTATTTTCACTGATAAAAAATTAACAAAATGGCGGAGGTTTGAAGCTTAAGTGTCGAAATACGGTGAATTTTTCAATCATTTTGCCTCGTAAAAAGTATGAAATGGTTAATCAAAAAAGGTTTCCGTGGTCCCGGCCATAGCCACTGATGTGCTGAATAACGTATACAAATTTCAGACTGATTGGTGAAATAGTTTTTTTGCAATCACCTGCACCAGTTGAAAAAATGTTGTTTTGAGATAATCGCGTTTAAAGTTTTAAAACAAATTAAAAAATTCTTTTAAATTCTTTTTGTATAATATAAGAGTAGCTTAATAAATACCAAAAAGATTTATTGCATTATCTGTTGTATCTACGGAGAAAAAATCATAAAAAATAGCTCAATTTTTCAAACCGCCACAGTGAACTGACCCCTTAAGGGGGAACACCACTGTCACGACCGTAAAAAAGATTTTTTTAAAAATAGTTTTCATGAATAATTTACAGTTTCCATACAAAATTTGTATTACTGGCCATAAAAGTGGAAATATTTTAAAAACAAATACTTTTCAGACTAATATTTAATTGCCACTTCTTTTAGTTGCAATACATAGAATATACCTGTAAAGGTGACATTCGTTCAGAAATACCCGGTATATAAAGCAAGCAGATTATAAATAGCGTAATGGCTGAACATTAACGAGTGTATGCTAATCTAAGAAAATGTTGAAGGAAGATCTGAAAGATGTGATCCATAATAATTGTTATAATAGTTGCAATCAATGTGTTTTTCTTCGCGTCTTACTTGCATTTTGCGTAAGGAAAATAATTGCGCCTATTACACCTGCACGGTGCACTTTCTTTTTTATAGTCACTGAACTTTGCTCGCTATTTAGATTTCCGTGTATTGTTTACCGCGATACATTTTAACCGCCCAGCAATTTTAAGGACCGATACCAACGTGTCCCCAGCATTATTACGATGATATTAAATGGGCAAAAGGTGCTGCGACTTAGGCCAGATTGTGACAAGATATTCTACCTGGAGTTTGCACAATATATTTGAAGTTTCTCTACATCTTTGCGGAAATTTATGAGATCGAGTTCCCACGAAACAGATCTGTGTATCTGGTTCGAGAAAGTTTCGCGATATTCCCGGCACAGAAGATTTGTTATTAACAAATCATTAAGGTGGCACAAAAAATATTTCACTCCAAGAAGCGATCGTTAAATTTGGAGATACTTCGAGGAACTTGACTAACGATAAATTCGATCTCTTTTTTCCAACATCGGCTGCTTTTGGAATAGATGTTTGAAAATTCTCAGCAAGAAATTAATTTTAATTTTACAACCTAATTATTTTTTTTATCTTTGTTACACTAACGGCCTCTTTTCGTAATATTTTCAAACCATTTGCCAAACTCTGAGAAACATTACATTACATAAAAAAAGATATGTTAATGTACGTACACCATTTGCATTGCATATAATGCAACTTCACTTCCTACTTTTTATTTGCAAATGACGAAGGCGAATAAAACAAAGATTCCCAGTATTGTATTAATGTAGCTCTTACCTAGCTTTTAACAATAGAATAATAGGGGCTTTAGAAACCAACGAATAATTCCACTCGATAATCAATGAGAATGATCAAAACTCATAGTGTACCTACATATTAACATTCCAATTACTTGACAGTATTCATCTGGTTTCCTCTTAAAATCAGTGTGAAAGAAACGAGTTCAGGTAACTCGATTTACCTTCCTATATGCGATAGTAGTATAATCTGTCAGGAAATACAAAAATTTTCAGGGTGGATTTTAAAGATAAGTTCGAAGGAGAAGCGTTATATTAACACGGATCTGGTTTTCAATGGTTATCGAGGTACGAGCATCTTAACCCATCGCTGACACACCTCCTTTTTCGATTAACTTTGACATACCTGGGTGGCTCACACCCAGAACAATTTTTGAACGACTGCCATTCTTATCTGAAAAATCCAATCGTTATGAAAAAATCATGGGTCAATTTTAAGGTCTGTAGAATGTATTCCAATAGTTTTTTTGGTTGAAATTTCGTCACAGTTTTTGTAAAAAAAATCTAGACTACCATGTGTCGAGAAAACGCGAAGAAAATCTTCAAAAAATTGTAACTTTTACAAATTCCAATATTAGAAGCTAAAAATCTACAGAGTTATTGTTCAGATATAATATTTTGAAAGAAAAAATTGTTTGTAAGTTGGTTTTGAAAGAAAGGTATTTATTCTGCATATAGAAGGTACAGAGCGTCAAAATCAGCTTATGGGTGGCTCACACCCAGAGTGTCAACTAAAGGTCAATAATTAATATTCACCTGGCTATTCGTTGGCCACCCAGTTTAATGCAAATATATTCTACGAAAATTGCTTTTGAAATCGTCAATTCGTGCTTCAATACGCTTCACACGTTGACTGTAGTAATATCGGTTTTTAGCAACGAAACTATAAAAAATCATGTTTCATGTACATATGTGCATGCATGCTTTCATCACACTAATATCAGTTTTCTATTTGCATTGGATTTAGATGAACGATAGATACAGATTTTCGAATAACTGCACGCGTGGAAATCGAAAGAGTTTGAACAATTGTTTGGGCTGTCTGTATTAAAAATACATTGTTTTCGATAGTACCTACTACTGGGATATTGTGTTTCAGAAATTAACATCTTAATATATAAAGCAGAAAGCTTCTATATGTTTGTGTGTTTGTCTGTCGCCTAAAAATTTTCGAACGATAAAGGCCGAGCCTCTGCGCTCCCTTCAAAATGCCTCTGCAGAAGCTAAAATATCACAATTTTTCCATAAAAATTTAACAGTACATATGTACTTCCGAAAAATATTTAAAAAAAATCGATTTCTTCAACCCGTCTAACCGGAATGACCCCTTAACACAAATAATTCCCCATTCCTTCAGATCTACGCCATATTGTCACTTCCATCCAACTTTATTTCCTTTCATCGACCAGGATTATAACAATTCCAGTCGCATAGACTTCGAGTTAAACTTAAATTCCTTTCCATCCGAAACAACATTTGATATTTACCTAAATAGGTACCTACCTACATTCTTCTAGCGAGCATATTCAATTGGTAACTGAAGAACGCTAGCTATCTTTCCCCCACAGACTGTATCTGCTACCCATTTCTTAAGATTAATCTGTTTTTAGGAGGAAACGCGAGGGCGTACGGGAAGCAGGGACGAAACATCAGACGGCGGGATCCGAGAGGACCAAGAGAATTCGAGCGAACTGGTGGGCAGATGGCGGAACAATGACGGAGCCCTCGAGCCCAAATGGCGGGACGGCGATACGGTGCCTCTGCTTCCGTTCTCCCAATTCTCCCAATTCTCCCAATTCTCCCAATACACCAAAGACAAGATAGACAACGACGACGAGGATGATTACGGCCGTCGAGGGACGAAGTATCGTCAAAATAACGGCCGAGATGACCCCCCTCGTTCCAAGAGCAGCCCTCGTCTTTCTTACCCCGAGTACGCGGACTATGAATTAGCCGGCAATAAACGTGGACGTGAGGAGTACGAGCAGGTCTTGCCAAGGAAGAAAGATACTCGTTCCCCGATCAGTCGACACGCAGCAAGCTCAAAAGGGACCAGCAAGGAGACCTTAGATTTCGCGGAGAACAAGGATGCAACATCGTCCAGGTACCGGGAAGCTTTCCAAGTGAAGGATTACGAGCACGAGCTGGACGACGGGGAATACTTGAAGCCCCGTCCAAGGAAAAGGAGGCCACCCCAAAACTACGAGTTCGCGCTGGCTGAAAACGAGACATCGTCCAACGAGAGGAAACTGGAGAGCAATTCTGGACCATGGCCTCGTACGAACGTTAAGAAAAACCCCTCAGAGCCTGAAACCAGGAATGCTCAGTTCGTACGAAACTCTGTGGAGCTGAAGTCTCTGCTGAAGATGCAACAAGAAGAAGGGCTGAGTTTGTCGGAGCTTCTGCAACGGAGAAATCTAACCCTGAATGATCTTTTAAGAGGTAAAGCTGACGTGATTAATGCGTTGAAATCGAAGGACAATGATGAGGCTGAGGATTATATCGAAGAAGCGTCGAAGATCATGTCCCACACTTTTACGAGAGTATCCGTCGCGAAGAAACCACAATGGATAACTGACCTAGAGTTTGGTGATACGAATAGTTCCCCGATAAAAGACGAACCTAAAATCGTAATTATTCCTGTGGACAGAATGAATCTGACGAGTTCCGCGGGTCCAGTTTCGAGTCTGACAAAACGCGTCGGAATTATACATTCAGGAGCAGAGAACGCAACGACGGGAGGATCGATGATTGCTCCTGATTCTCCGCGAGCAAAAGCTACGCCTACCACGAGCTCGCCAACAATGATTGCGACATCGTTGCCCGTTGCAACAAATTCCATGGAGCTGTTGCCGAGTAACGACAGCACCGGTAAATTGCCGAACGGTGGTGAAACCAGGGGCGAGGGCCTCGACGAGGATGAGATCATGGAATTCTCCGATTTCACCGATTACAAGAACGGACGGAACAGCATGTCTCCGGTTTGGATGATGGTGAAAGACCAGGAGAACGATAAATCCTCGGCTGGCAGCGCCAAGGATAATTACCAGGATACCGGCTCGACGTTGAGCATCGAGCAGATCTTGAGCCCCACAGAACGCTCCAAGCTGGCGAGGAACTCGTCAAGCGTGTCCAAGAACGGCGAACAGCCTGGTGTTAAGGCGGCTAAAACGCTTACGAAAGATGATGAACGCGTGATCACCGAGCAGCCTGAAGCGGATTACGGCTCGTTTTCAGCGCACGAGTACCAGGAAGATGCGCCGTTCATGTACCATGATGTAGAACAGAACACTCAGGTTAATAGCCCTATCGACAAACACGATATGAGCAGGACCATGATTAGAGAAATAGAGTCTGCGTTAGACGCCGTGTCTTACGGTACCAATTTCACGACGGACGATCGCCAAGTGGTGTTAAATAACGCGTCTGCAGAGAATGACCAGTATTCCCTCAGGAATCATCAGAATGTAACCGAGAAGAAAAGCTACGAGGACATCGTGTCTGAAGTGGAGCCAGAAGCACGGGCCGAGATATTCGAACTGTTCGCGTCTGGATCTGCTGGAAAGAGGCTGGAGCGTCTTCTGAAGTCGAGGAACATGAGCTTGGAAGAACTGATTGCTCTGAGACAGAGGGGCTCCAGTAAAGTTCATCTAGCAGAGGTGTCGCGACTCAAGGTACAAAAGACGAACGATGGACATCGAACGGAGGGTACAGCTGTCTTGGAATTGGTCACCTTGTCGCCAGCCAAGAACGTTCACGAGTTTGAGCAGAAAAGTGGATCATTCGAGAACTCGACGCTGACTCCAAAAGATTTCGTCCACCCAGAAGAAGACACTACTCAGCGACAAATCTTGACTTCAGACTCCACGGTGCAGAACGAAGGTGCGGTCCTCGACACTCGCTCCAACGAGGCCGCTGAGGAACAAGAAGACATTAAGGGACGTCATCGCACGGTGCAAATAGTCGATTTACTAACGACATTCGGTTCTCTGCCGTTCGCCAAGGACATTCAGCGGGACTTTGCGGGCGAGTATGATATCGTGGAGAGGCGGAAGCTGCCCAAGGAGGACAGCAAACTAGGCGTCCCGTTTGTAAACGACGATGCTGAAGCCACACGCGCCAACGACACCCCGAACGTCGTTCAATCTGGGCACGTGAAGGAAGTGATGAAGCAAGAACCGAGTTCCATCGATATACGAACGGTGTACGGCGATACCAGCAATCCAGTTGCCGAAGAGGAAGAGAACGAGAAGGGAAGGACGCTGTCGAAAGTGAAGCCGAGTATAATAGCCAGCGGCGCGATTCTTGGCGTGGCGATCGTCGTTTTCCTGGCGATATTCATCGTGTGCAGGATTCGACAGAAGCAGAAGTACAGGTACAGGAACACGTTCTCAAGAGCAGTGTTCCAAGGTCCAATGCTGGCGGCCAGGAAACTGTCCAATTCGAGCAGCCTGAGCACGGTGATGATCAACGTGGTCGCTACATCGACAACGAAGAGGCCAGAGAGGAATGAGATTCGAGAACCTGCGGGAGACGCTGACCTTAAAAGTGACATCGATAATGATTCTCTGGACGCTAACGATAGCTGGGAAACTATACCTGATTACATGCAATAACGACAGACGGATTTAAATGTATTTACAATGATCCTGTTGCAACCTCGGAAGACAGCAATATTCTCTTGATTCCGTTAAGATAAATACCATACACAAACACGTATCCAACGCTGATTGTGAACCTTGAGTTTAGCGACGATACAAAGTAAAAGGAGCGAGATAACTTAACATCGACCGTTGAATCAACGACCGTAATGGTTCTATTAGGAGCAATGAGCCCGTAGACTGATTTCGCAGACACAAATGTTTGTACATACGATTGTATAGGTTCTGATTAACTTTAACCATTAAAATTACTTCGAACATCACTTAGAACAGGCTTGGGGATTCAGTGAACTTGGCGGCCGATTTTCAGAGGCAACGGCTCCTTTCTCCCGCCGCGCGTCTTGGTCCCCGCGCGTTGACAAAACAAAAACGCATCGACAATCGTGCTCTCTGGGATGATGTGGAAACCTATTGATACAATGTCGCCTTGATGCGCCACGTGCGGTTCATATGACACGTGCGTGAAGCACCCCAAGCACCTAGGCCGCCGCGGGCATAGACATATATAGACGAAGCATAAGCTGAGGGGGTGTAAGATTCGCGGTAAGGGGAGCGATACAGGCAAATCGGGTAACGCAGTGATTATGCATGCCGAATGCTTCCGAAGCTAACCCGACGTGCCTGTATCTGACCTCTGCCTTTTCCCCTCCAAGCCTACCGTTCACCGCGCCGATAGTCCCAGCTTCTGCTCCGTCTATATATGTCTATGGCCGCGGAGGTCGAGAAAGGAGGCGTTGCCTCTGAAAATCGGCCGCCAGGTTCACTTAATTCCCAAGCCTGACTTAGAATGTTAGAATTAGCGCAATTTTTAAGGTCTCGTTTGCGGAAACTTCTCTCGTATCAGGAAGCATGCACGTTTTTTCTGATATCGCGAACTTATCCCTTGAAACTTATACGCATCGAATAACATATGTATTTATTTATACGAATAATTTCTAAGCTAAATAAATTACTTTTTGTATAAAATATGACGCTATTCCTTTGAAACCTGAATATAGAGTACTGTGCCCGGATGGAAAGAAGTCGGTTGTAATGTCACAGGGTTAAGAGGGGTTCTTCGCTCGCATTGGCTCTCGCCGCCCGGGTCCCGTTTGCTTACTTCGTATTCGTCGACGTTGTCGCGCCGACCAATAGGGATATACTATTCGGACCCTAGAGTGTCTCGACCGACTTCTTTCCATCCGGGCACAGTACGTATCAATGGGACTGATACCGTGTCGATGCATATCGATACCGTTCTACAAATTTCAATCTGGTATTGATACATATCAAAGTCAAAGGTATCAAAAGGAATCGATGCTTCTTTGATACTTACATATATGCGAATGTATCGATATCTGTTTGATACCTACACAAAAATATCGATACCTGTTTGATACCTATACGAGAATATCGATACCAGTTTGATACCTACACGTAAATATTGAGATCTATTTGATACCTACCTGAAAATGTCGATATCTATATGATATCTACTTGAAAATATGTATATGATACCTGCTTCATGCATGCACAAAAGTAACGGTTGCGATTTGCAATTTAGTACTTCACGAAAATATTATTTATTACCAATCATGATCTCATAATATAACAATTAAGTAGGAGTAGGAATCGATATCATGAACTACCTATATAATTGAATTTTTATTAATACATGATGTACATTATTCTTTAATGTATAGAAATTTGTGCATCGTATAATGTTATTACGAAATAATATTTTATTAACTTTATTATCTTTTAATCGATTCCTTCTTTTACTGACTAACTCACCAGCATTTGAAAAAACGCGTTCTGCAGGCACGGAGCTTGCCATAATACAAAAATATTTCTTGCCAACTCGGCTGGAATGAAATATTTGTTTAGATTCTGCTTCCAATAAATAAGCGGATTTAATTTTCTCGATAAATAACTTTCTTTGAAATAATTATCTAACTGTAATTGTAGATCATTATGATCTAATGAGCTTCTATTTCTCCCTTCGATATAATTATCAAATCGTGATTGGTAATAAATAATATTTTCGTGAAGTACTAAATTGCAAATCGAAACCGATGCTTTCGTAAAAGCATGCAGCAGGTATCTATATCTATATGTATATCTATCTATACTCTATATATATATATATATATATATATATATATATATACTATTATATAAAATTGAAGTTGCATACTTTGAAATGCGGTTTCTCAGTAAATATGAGTTGTACCTACAAGTGTGTTACATCACTTTGTTCGTCTTGGCGAAAGGTAGGTTCTAACGTTTCATTTTCTTTAAATAATGAATTTTAAATAATAGTAGATCGCGACGCGACCGCCAGGCGGCGACCGCGCTTGCGCTTCTCGCTTGCGAAATAACACCAGGGCGGGAATAAGTAGTCGAGGGCTCTCGAATTTACAGATTGCAGATTATCAGATTATGAATCAGTCACGCTAATATCTCGGGCGAAGCCGAGACGGGGGACGCTAGTTTTATATATATATTTTCAAGTAGATATCAAATAGATATCATAACAGGTTTGCCATCTGATCACAGAATTATCAAATAACGATAATTTCGTACAGTATCAAATAAGAATCGATAATTTCGTAAGGTATCGAACGGGAACATCGATACTTTCGGAAAGTATCGAACGAATATATCGACACTTTCCGAAAGTATCAAACCGGTTTTGATTCGATATAGTATCGATATGGTATCGGTTGAAGAAGAATCGGTATCAATAATCGATACCAAATACATAAAACTTCGATGCGTATCGATATTTCCTATCGAGTAAGTTGGTATCGAATTGATTGAATATCATCAATAGTATTGGTACCAGTCCCATCACTACGTATCATTCCTTTATCACTCACCAGTATCTTTCATATGTAAAAACATCCCCGAGTATGGTAGACACAGCATTATTGTTATTCTGAAACACCTTGTTAAAGTAAGAATACTGTCTCGCAATATTTCTGCATTGTTTTAAAGCAGCCTCTGCAAAGAGAAACGAAAAAAATCATAGAATTTCGTTATCGCAAACGCCGAACGTTTCCAAGCTCATAGACTCGGATCTTCACGACTAGTCGCTATCCTTCGAACTGAATATGTACCTAAGGTAGGACTGCCTTTAAGCTCGATCATATCACCAGCAGTCATGTACAACACCGTAGTGTAACTGGCAGGGAGGATATCCAAATAAGGCTTCCATTTCGAGTTCTCTTTGTGCCTCTCTATCAGAAGCGCTATGGCCAGCGCTACCTGCGGCATATGCTGTATCAACGGATCGTTCTGAAGTACGGTCAACTCCGGCGCCGCGTTGTGAATGCTAAAAATCAGTTCCCTCGGTATCCTCAGAATCGGCTGATTCTCCAGAAAGTTACGCTCCGCTTTCAACCCTAAATCGTAGCCTGGGAACTCGGCCACGCTCGCTCCATCTACGTTCGCGCCGTTCTCTCCGAGCCAGTTAATGAATTGTCCGATCCCCTGGGAGCGCTTAGACGACTCTGTCTTCATCTCCTCCAACCGTTTAACCTTCTCCAAAACTGACGATATTTCTATGTAGTTGTCCCATAGTTGTGTCACGTACGCTGAATTACTACTTACTGGTATGGAGAAAAAGAAGAGATCATTATTTCGCGCACCGGCCGCCGCGAAAGCGGCGGAGTTGATATTTTATAAGCTGGGAAGGAATCTTTCGCGCGTTTGAAGTCTGAGCCACGGGAATTCGCGGGATTATTCTAAATGGAAAATTTCTTTATCCAGTTTTCGAAGTATATATCGAAACTTCTGCTCGCGTCTGAATAATTTACAACCACTTGCGAACCTGACGCAACTGGCACGATAGAATTTCAGGACGCGCGTGTCCGGCGCCGGAATATGCACGTGAATATACTCACGATGAAATAATTTCTCGCACAAGACATTTATCTCGTTCTTTTTGGCCAGAGACAACTGCCTTTGCTGTGGACCGTGTTGTTTACTTTTAGGCAAACCGTGAGACTTTCTTCTGCCCATGTTTGTACTATCTCACGGCACTTTCGTGGCTCCTCGCATTCAGATGCATTATAATGTGTGACGCGCGCCCAAGATTGGCAAGAATAAACACTTTCCGCCGTAATAAAAATAGAATGCCCGACGCTCGCCGCCGAGCTCCGCGGACATAACCTCGAAACGGCGGAGCGCAGCTAGCTTCCTTCCCCGTTTATCACGGATTCCGCTGCACTTTATTGATTTTCAATTCCCGTCGGGGGGTCACCTACTTTCGCGATTACGCTCGACTTCTCGTCAGAGCTGCTCCTGACGCGTTCTTGCATCCTCGCCGCTCCTGACGAGCATGTTAGATACGATTATTTACTTAACGATCGCGGTACACACGACCATTAAAATCAATGTTAATCGTAGCGTCCATTATGTATATGTTTTTTTTTTATTTGACATTCGAACATACGTCGGCATTTGCGCGATACCATATAGCACTCTATAAAAATGTGTACAAGTATATATATGTACATCTATAAAATCTAATTATCTTTCTTGGGTTTTCTTTCTTTACATTCGGCTAGAATTACTTGCTAGATGTGCATTAAAAATTAAAAAATATATATAATGTGTATGTATATGTGTGTATATATATATATATATATATATTAAAAAAACGAATTGTTCTTTTATATAAGATCTATATTGTACAAAGTAATAAACAAATAATTCATTTATTTGATAAACTTTTAAGAATAAATTTATATTGCTTTTACATCCTATTTATAAAGTTACATTAAGGGGGGAGGGTCTAAAAGGATAAGTCAATCACGAAATAGTTATCTACAAACGTAAGATAAGAATTTAGTATTCTAATTTCACTAACTCCTTGTATATAGTACGATAAGAATAATACGACGACAATACGAAAAAGAAAATGAAGCTAGAATATATATATCCGTTGCGTGCTTAATGTAACAAAACTGTCGAACTGTACAAATGAAACCGTTAAGAGCGCGAACATTCTCGTTTTCAACTACGAAAGAAACAAAGGAAATCATTAAAAGTCATTAAAAACGTGTAATGCGAACTAAAGAGCAAAGCAGAATCGAGAATTTCGGAGACAGATTAAGAGATAACTTTTAAAAGATCGTCCATCAGTTATTTAACATTTATTATTTTTGATATAAAATTATTTGTATTTAATACTCGTATCAGGGGCCAAGAGCCACGAAAATGTAATATTTATCCTTAAATTTAATTCAATAGTATTATTCACAGCTCGTATTTAACATAAAAAATATTCTCATTTATATATTTAACTTTTTTTTTTTAACTAGGAGTTGCATCTATAGAACCCCCTTAATGTATATAAATTATACAAGTTTGTGTACAACTAAAAATAATATAATAAAACAATTACTTGAATTTTCACGCTGCAAAGTAAGGTAACTAATTGCAAAACCTTTTTACAAAATGAAGGAATCCAAGTGCAAGCGGGAAGTACGAAGTATTTAAATATAACGGCCCGATACAATCAACATCGTTCGACCGAGAATCTCCGATTACACAGTATCACTCGCAAAATAATTTTCATAGTTACTTTAAAATTACACTCGTGATCCTTTTACGTTTAAAATTCGCAGGTTCCAAGTTGTACCATGCTCGTTATTTCTTATCTCAGTACTTATAAAAAATCTAATTCTGTATCGCGATAATGCGGCTCTCGCAAAAGCGGAGCGTCGAAGAAACATGAAGAAAGGAAGGAGGGGCACAATTGTAATACGCGAGAAAGAATTTAAATATCCTGGTGGGGAAATTTATCGTAATTATACACTTTGTACCGATTACAGATAAACCACTAGATCTCTATAACATTATATTTGATTACGCATTATGCAGAATCGTAAATATATTACACATTCTACAGCATTACCCATAAACTTCTCCGTAATGTCCTTTGCAGCGGAAAACTCGTAGCTTAAATATTAAAGATATACGTACAATTACAGTATATACCGTTATTTATACAGCCTAACCTCTAAATAGAGCCTTATAGACCACATGATTTCCTTCGTTCACTGCTACCTCAATAGAAATTCATCGAAATCTATCGTATGTCACGAAATTAAAAGTACGCTCTCGTAAAAACCGAATGTTGTTCGCTTCATTTTTTACCAATTCCCCCTTTTTTTTAATAAATGTGCGCGACGCCCCCGTAAATCCTTAATTCCATACAGTAATTATTCTAGACATGTACATCGTTTCCTTTGTTTAATTCAGACATTTCTCTTCAGGCAGATACACGTTACAGTATACCAAATAATCTGTAAGCCGTATGTATATTAAATCGTACAGTGACGTACAAAAGATAAGGACTTTCTTCGTTCGAACGATTTACACAAGGATACCGGCCTCTCATGAAATTTTGCTCTGTAGCCAAAACAGCACGCGATGCACTTGTGGTCCCCTGTTTCGTATTTTTTTTGTCGTGTTTCTTTACTTTATCGCTAAAAGATTTAATGAGAAACAGTATTTGCGATTACTGTAGAGTGTATCACTTACACCGTTCAAGGGGAGTTGTTGAAGACTACAAAACACATAGTACATAAATATTAAATTACTTCTCATCCAATTCGCGCGTGGTATTGGAATAAGTTGTGCAGACACTGGTGGAGTCAAATTTACAAAATTTCTAATTCTCTCGTATCAGGTAAGTTTCTTTCCCTTTAGTATCATGTATTTATACACTTTATTTCTCTCGTTCTATTGTGCAGCAATATCTGAAATGCTCTGCCGCCATGTGGCATGGAAAGGAATCTTCAAGATTTTAACTCGCGTTTTGGGCAATGCGGTTAATAAAAGTTTCTGAAGCTGTGGCAACGGTAGTATGTCCACTTGAGGATTTGTTAAATTTGGTTGTTGTTTGTCGTCACCTGAAAAATACGAGAACTCTAAAATATTTATTTGTACGTATAATAGATATACAGGTTGGTCCATTTGAATAAGGCCCGATCGATTGGGATCTGACATCGGTCACCGTGACATCTGGTGGCGAAAGTAGAAGCGCTGGTTGGGTACACATTAGGGCTGTCCGGGTACTCGAATATTCGAGCAGCTTGAAATTCAGACCGAGCCGGGACTCGGTTTTCGAGTCGAGCCGGGTACCCGTAAAATCCGGGCGGCTCGAATTCGTTTCGGGCGGCTTGAAAAATCCGGGTAGTCCGAACCATTTCGGGCTGCTCGGAAGAAGAGGTTAGCTCATATTGTTTCGGGTGGCTTGGAAAATCCGACACAATTCAAGCTGACCCCTGCTACTGAGCCGCTCGAAACAATTCGGGCTGCCCGAATTTTACGGGTACCCGGCTCGCTTTATTCGTGTACCCGAACAGCTCTAATCCCTGCCCGTTCTCGCGCCGTTGCATAAAATTCCGCCGGGCAGGATTTGAACCTACCCAATCACATATACTTTGCATCAGTGGCGGATTTAACAGGGCGGCCGATGAGCAGTTGCCACCTGGGCCCCTGCATAGAAGGCCCCCTAGGGCCCCATCCTTAAAAAAAGATTATGATTATATCCAAAGCATATTTTTTTTGTATTATTACACTGAGCCTGTTTTTAGTCAACTACAGCTTTATTTTCTCGAAAAATGGGCCTCTGCTCAGAAGGCCCCCGTAGGACCTGGTCTTAAAAAAAATTATGATTATATCCAAAGCATATTTTTTTCTGTACAATTACACTGAGCCTGTTTTTAGTAAACTACAGCTTTATTGTCCTGAAAAATGGGCCCTATCTTAAAAAAACGTATGATTTTATGCAAGCATTATATTTCTTTTCTATACTTTTCTGCACAGTTACCCCCTTTTAGTAAACTACCTCTTCATTTCACCGAAAAAATGGGCCCCTCAAAACGTTTGCCACCTGGGCCTTTTTTCTTAAATCCGCCACTGCTTTGCATAGAAAGGAACATTTTCGCAAATAACTACGATACAACACATGTATCTTGTACCCATATCGGCGCCATCTTGTTTAGGCCCCGCCCCCATGTCAGATCCCAATAGACATAAATTTCACGTTTAACTTCGACATATATTTGTATACCTTTTTGATTGTCATTTTCATCCTCAACATCCTCGATCAATTTCAAGCAGGGTACTGGCTTTAAGACTGGTATCGAATCGCCGGTAACTTGTTTACTCATTAAATTACACTGATCAACGAATAGTTCCGTAACCCTAAGTAACTCGAGCGTCACGCCCCATACAAAATGCGTCAAATTATTTGACAACTCTGTGACGCCCCCGAGCACCATGTTATTGGACGTCGCCGATTGGGATATGTAAGTTGGTATTATCAATAGCCTCTTAATATTCTTGCAATTCGCCAGGCATTTGTCGAAGCCATTTTTCACGTCGAAATTCACCAGTTCCATTTGACTCAGATTTTGCAGCTTGGATACGCCTTCCAATATATCGAACGTGCAACACGAGCCTTGGCCCTTCTCCAGCCTGAGGCGTTCTAATTTTTGTAACTTTATCAGAACTACGGTGCCGAATTTGTCTGGGAAATCTGAACATTCTCCCAGTTCCAACGTCTCCAAGTTTACTAGGGCTTGTATGATATCGATTCTCTTCTTGCCGAGCTCCTTCACCGACGTTAAACTCTGTAATATACGGTAGATTTGTGTATCGGAAGCTGGGAAAGATAAAAAAGGCATTCTCGACAAAAGTGTTTAAGACTTACCAGCTGCGTTAACTGCGTTAATTCTTGCAAAGGCGTGAGATCTTCTTGCAGAGACATTCCGCTTATTGCTTTGAGTCTGAGCTCTTGGCAACGTTTCAGATTCCCAACCGATTCCAGATTCAAGGAATCGCACTTTATCGACATCGCGCTTAGTACCTCCAGTTGGGGACAGCTCTTAATGACCTCCTCGACAACCATCACCGGACATCGGCACAGTTCCAGTTTGACGAGGCTAGTCACGCGTGGTATCACCACTAAAAACTTTTTCCATATGCTGTCGGACTCGCCCGCTACCAGCATTTTCCGGAGATCTAAATGTTGAGTACCGCGCCTTTGCAACGTATCCGCCAGACCGTCCCAATCGGTCACCTGGCTATTTTTCATTCGCACAGTCTTCCACAGAGAGGGATGTGCAGCCAAGTCCCGCCACATTTTGCATACTCTAGCAGCTCGGAGCAGCTCTTGCACCTTAAGGTATTGGAAAATGCGCAGCAAAGCGTGATAACCGGCGCATACCGAGTCCATGAAATGTTGTTGCTGTTGCTCTGTTTCCTGGTGACTTGGTTTCCTCCTGAAATTATCAAAATAAAAGCACTTTTAGGCGATTCTGTTTCGGAACGACGGGCCTGCGATATATATATATATATATATGGGTATCTATTACGAGATGTAATAACGTTTATTAGAATTTTCTTCAACTTTACGTTACTATATTATATTAAATGTTTGTAACTCTCCTTAATATTAATGATAGATTGTTAATTTTTTTGAAAAGGCTTTTAAAGGACCAATGATTCACAACAATGATGCCAACGATCTTAAGTATACTGTGTCAAATAAGTATTATGAGTAAAAGCCTCAGAAAAAAATTCCAAAGGTCGAAAAATGTGACGGTTTAAAATAGAATAAAGGTACAGAAACAAAAAAAACAAACAGAAAAAAGGAGGTGTAAATAAAGGAGGAGAAAGGATTTGTCGGATGTTTTTTTGGGAAAACGCACTAAGAGTTTTTTTTTGTGTTTCAGCTCGCACAAGTCTTTATATCTGTAAATATAAAAAGTAAAAATGAATTAGATTTTTTCCACTGAAGCACTTATCAGTAGCTGTATCTGTAATTGTAGCATGAATGTAAATAACGCAGCTTGTCCAATCTTCCGTGCCCGTGCCTTGAGAAACAGGTAAATCTATCGGGACAGACTCCTTTACTTTGATACTACAATTACACAATACCTGCAAGAACTAACGATATGCGATTGTCTTGCACGTTTCTCACATGTCTCATAAATTTGGCCGCATTTCTAAGAAGCTAAGGCAGTGTGCTTCGATCACAAGATAAAATCAAATTCATTTTTCACGTCGAACTTTTATATTTCCAAATATAATAAACATCGGTATATATTGCATTTACAATATAGTTCAATCAGAAATTTTGGTAGAAACGAGAACTAAATCTACAAGCTACTAAATCTCTCTATTACTCTCGCTGCGATATTGCAAGGAAATCATGGAAATACCCTGGCGCAATTCACAGTGATGTTTAAAGCGAAGTGAGATACTCGTTTAAACACGTGACACAACATTAATTATCATAGAAAGAGCACACATATCTTGTAAATACAATATGTACAAAGCAACTGCCAAAACCTCAAAAGAGAGTTGCCTTAACTTATCTGGAGAAAATGTTTAAAAAAAAAGGATGTGAAAGAAATATGTCGGTGTGTTTGAAAAACAAACACTTACTTGCTACTTATTTTAATAGTACCCGAACTACTCGTCACAGATTGACGTGAATCTACATTATGCAGATCATTATTTGTACTAGTTGTATTTGTATTATTCGTAACAGCCTTCCATTCAGGTGACTTAGAACTCATTGGTCTCTTGCCTTCTGACGCAAGATCTGTCCTCGCGTTTGGCGAATCATTCTCACATCTGTTCGCCGTCGAAATGTTTGTTCTACTCGTGTTATTGCACATCTCTTCCGTTTCTTCTACAGGGCTTGGAATAAGCTCCGCAACTAATGTATCTTTCGACGTGTCTTTGTCGCCTGGCTTATCAACAGCATCTTTCCCGAAAGATGGCAACAAAGGAATATGCGACTTTGTGGTCATGGAGTTCTCGATGGTGTTCGATATATCAGTGAGTGAACCGTCCTGAAGTATAGGAGGTTTGTCGCCTATTTTATCAGGTTTTACTGTTATAGCCGGCTGAACAGCCATAGCATTGTTTTTCGGCACAACGATGTATCTTTTGCCTCCCATTAGCGCGATATTTTGGGCTGGTTTCGGTAAACTTCCATCGTGACTTTGTAAGAATTCATTCTCCGTCTGAGCGAACCAACTACTCTCCTTCTTGTCGGAACTCGACGGGGAATACGACGCTGCGTTCGGTGTTTTCGATACTTTAACGCTGTTGCGAGATTGCGAATCTGCATTGTCAGATTTTGGTATTCTTTGAAGCTTCGGAGGGGTTAGATTCACTTGGTGTTTTGATTTTGCGTTTTGTGCACCTAGCATGCTAATTGGTATCAATGGAGGAGGTGTCAAAGATGGATTTGTCTGAGGTTGATGAGATTCGCTAGTATCCTGCTGACAATTCTACAACAAAATTAATTTTATTTAGTTCGAACATATGCACCGCCCACCACGTTCCGTTTGATACTTCGTATCTAACTTTACTGAAGTACGTCCGATAATTAATGGATTTTAAACTTCGACAAACGCCGTATAGGCCTACGATCAAATACTAAAATATAATTTGAATGGCAAGTTTTGGAATACGGAGAACAGATTATATTGCTCCGCGAAATCGACGGTAGAAACTATTTGAAATGCTGAACTTACGATACAAAGGTAATCTAACGAATAATAAAAATTGAAGGAGAAAGCTAGATTGTAAACGAAACCTACCTTGCAAACGTAATCATCACTCCCTGCAAATTCCATACCACCAACACATTCAGGATGATATAAACATAGACACACGCGACACTGTAAGCTCGGTATCAATCCCATACTTGTTGAACATCTTATACTGCACGGTTCTTGAACTTTGGGCCTGTAAGATGTGCGTTGATTGGGGAAAGGGATTAAGGAATAAAACACAAAATTTAAATCAGGGATTTAAGGATTAACAGGATGAAGAAGGATATAGTTATAAAAAATATAGAAGGAAAAGTTTTAACTGCTTTGGAATATAATCTCGAGCTCTATCATTACGTATACTTATTAAACAGCATGCATTTTAAGATTACCAAAATTAGGTGTACTTTAATCTTCCTCTCTGTTAAACGTAGAACGCGACATCCAGTTATTGACGCATCTACTAAAGCAAAATTCACGAACCAAAGCATTCGGAGAAATTCTAAATGATGCTAAAACATAAAGTCCGATTGGCAAAGCAAAACTAATGTTTCCGTAATATTGGACACTCCGAATCGCGCGAATTTATTCATCTCGTCATTGCAGTTTCATTTGCGCAACGCGGCTCGAACGGTTAACAGACAAGAATTCTAAAGAAATATTCATTTTGTCCAGAAAATATAACGAACGCACATGCTGTAAATCCTTCATTGGACCTTTCCAAAGCACGTTAAACATAATCGTGAATCATGTTTAACCAGTAAGCAACTTGGATACCCTCCAGTATTGCAAATTAATCGCGATCGTACGATACAAAGAGATACATTTAAAATCAAAGCAATCAGCTACTTACGTTAGTTGCCTTTTATTAACTTTAGGGGGCAGTGGTTTTTCTACAGGTAGCTGACTTCTTCTTGTGCTTGTGGTCCGCTGTGGTGGAAGCATCTCCCTCTCTTCGGACTTCATTTCTTCTGCGCACATAAGAACAATTTCGTAAGAAACAGATAGCTTCTCGTAGAAGGTTTTCGAATAAAGAACCGCGTTTGCTACTTTTTGTACTAGACAGTGTTAGGTAGCATAGCGCCCAACAAACTTGTAAGAAAAAAACACCATCTTGATTCGAACGCAGTTACTTAGTACAGCGAGTAGGAAACAAAGCAGTCGCAGGTGGAATTTCACATCGACATAGATGCATACTTATATGTCGAGCCCTCTTCCCAGGCATTTTAACTTTAAATGCTCTCGGTGATTTAGCTATGACTTTTGCAGGCACAGGTACAGGCTTCGGAGCAGGCGACACTTCCACAGCTTTCCTTACAGGCGTGGATTTCTTATATCCAAAGCTTTTCCTTGGCGGAGTAGCAATCGCGCCAACAGATCCCTGCGGCAAAGGGAAAATCAATGTTTACCCAACGATCAATGCGAATCTTCTACGAGTCGGGAAATCAAATTACATACTCTAACTCTTTTCGCATCCCGAATAATCTCCTTGTCGGGATCATTGATACCAATGGGCTCTTTGAAGAATGTAAAATTATCGATAGTTAATTCTTTTGTATTAACTGTAAAGTACACAGCATTAGTACATCCGCTTCGAAATCATATCGCCAGCAAAGTATTATTCTTGCAAACTGTACTTACGAAATTCCGCGACTTCTCTAAAACTTCGAACTTTCTTGCCCTTCGGTGTATAGTAATATATATCGGCCATTCTTTTCAGACTCGAATCGCTACTCGCTCTAAACACTAACTCTCGCTTCCAGCCATACTTAAACGGCTCCTTGAACGCGGGATTCGACACGTCCACGGCAGCTTTCTGCTTCGTAATACTCCCCGGACTGCCTCCGCGCGACATGCGACTGCTTTTCGATTTCTGAGACGTCGCCGGACTACTAGCAGCCGACGAGTTCGTCGACTTGGTCGACGCCTCGTCTGTTTTCTGTACATCTAGCTCGGAGTCCATAGCGTTCGGCATCCCAACCGAATCCGTTTCGGATTTGTCGGACTCCTTTTCTTTCTTAATTTTCTCTAAATCTAACATATGATCGCTCTCGTAATGCGTTCTATTGTCGTCTGAATCCGCCTCGTCATCCATTCTCCCATCGAAATTCTTCTTTACACTATGTCTAAATCGCTTTACCATTTGCGCCTCCGCCACCTCGGCTTCCGCTGTAATAAATTTTATAAACATTGTCGAATTGCGTCTAAATATCAAACGAAATCGTATTACATTCAATGTGTAATTTAAGTATTACACGAATACAATCCTCTTACGCCTTACCACGCATACAGGGTATATTTTAACCATAGATCTCACTGCTCGACCCCTTAACGCTCAAATTTACCGTTCGAAAATACAAATTCCTCTCTTTTCTGCAGAGATTCACGCTCCGCGAATGCTCTAGCGTATTTTCTACTTCTGCGGTGGCGAAGTAGTTGCACCGAGATAGAGAGCAACAAGAGAAGGATGGAATTTAACGCGAATCGTTCTGTTTCGAGTATTAAAATCGTTTGCAAATCACAGAAACCAATTAAAAATGGAACTGAAAACTATCTAAAAGAGGACACTGTAAAATTACCGAACGCAGATCGCTCAGAGACTAAATAAATGGTTAACAGGTGTCGGCTCAAAGATTGCGGATATTTCGTTGTTTACTCTTTCGATGCGCAAGGGATAATCTTAGAAAGGAAATGCGAATGCCTTAGTATAACCACCACCGGCGAGCGTATCGGCTGCGCCCACGATTCTCGCAGACTTGAAACGCAAACGGAATATTTGCACGAGCGTTAAAGGGCTAATGAAACTCGTAAAGAGAAACTAAATGTTTTAATAAATGTAAATTTACAAAATAATCAAATATTATTTATATTTTGTATGCTTACGCGTACCAGACTGACTAATATCTCGAAAGTTACTAGGCCTAGTTTTCTCTTACATTTTCAACAATTCAGTTAACTCGAATAGTGGAAATTCCGACAGTCTCGTAAATTCATATTCCTTATACTTTCTCTTGCTTATGTTAATTTGCCAATGTTACTTTAAACTACTCAAAGGTAAACACGATAAATATTCGTATTGTGCAAGGCGATATTGTAAGACACGCCTTTGGAACGATTAATCTACAAACCTATATTTAGTAAAACCGTTTCACTAATTACGGCGACATTATTAACGAATCTTGCATCCATAGTTCTAAAATACCCTATAGGTGATACGATGAGAAATTCATTCCGATACGTGTCTAAAAATTGCGTACTCCGAAACGACTCAGCTGACTAGGTACTAGAAAATACGGGTATTGCTCGCGAGTCTCGTTTTCTCGCTACGACAAAAGCTGCGTAAGGCAACGGGATCGTTGGCAGTGCGTAATTTGCATAATAACAATGAGTGATACCAATTAGCTTCTTCAGGACATCACTCCCTGGTTCGAGATCGTTAGCCCCTTGCACGTCGAATCCATTGAACTCCGTGGATTCTTCCGAGCTAAGATCGTCGGGTTCCGAAAGCTTACGTTTGCGTCCCTTCGTGCTCGAGTCGCTCTCGATGGTGCTAGTCGAGTTAGCCTTGAACTTGCGGAGCTTTCTTCGGACGCCGGGCGTCGTGCTCTTCTTCGACGGGCCCTTAATGTCGCCGTTCACCTCTTGGCCCTCCATTTTAACGGCCGTCTCCGCTTTGATCTGCGTCTCCTGTAAATCCGGCATACTAGGGATTTCTAGGTTAGGATTCTCGCGCGCCTCGTCGGCGTTCCCGCCATTCACGCTGGCACCGTCCATTGTGCGGGCCCCTCTGGGACCGGGACACTTATTCCTCGTACTACAGCAACGGAGTGCGCGAAGAGCGTGGATCTCGCGTGACGCGTCACTTCATATAAAACTCCATTAAACGCTCGTCCCGTATAAGCAGCCGTGCTACAGTCCCCTCGCGTCTGGGTACCACGATCCCGCGCTCATCTGTCCCCGCGAGTGCGCATAACACACGCGCATACACCACTACGCGCTATTTACACAACAGCCAGGATCTCTCTCGGTGAGATACGTTTGCGAGCGTTCCTCATCCCGATGCTATCACACCGCACGCGTACTACGACGAGGACGGGGGAACCGTGTTGCTGGCAATGTTACTTATCCTTCCATAAACGTGGATTTGGTTAGAGAGTTCGAATGAAAAACGACAACAGCTTCGGACGGGCACCAAGCGTCTGCGAAATACAACCGGAAATGGCCGAAAAAATATGTTCAAGGCTCACCCTCAAGCGGCGACATACTTAAGCACGATATCGCATGAAACATTTCATGTAATCGACGGTTAATCGTTTTTTAATTGTACGCTTGTGTAAATAGAGTCTTTTGAGTAACGATTACAATAAATAGCTTCTTCACTTGGCGTATAATTGCCATTTAATAAAATATTATTATTGTACTTAATATCGCTTATATTAAAGGCAAATATTCTTTCAAGTTTTCATTTTCAGTTTTGTGTGCTCATGGAAACATGATTTTTAACTTTGGACGCGGGTGCCCAAATTCGGAACGCGTCTATGGTAATTCAGGTAGGTTCGTCCGTGGATCTGAAGAACGGTTCATCATCGGTCGGACCTGATTATGGACCTAAAGGACGGTGCATAAAGTAGACTCGTGGACGCGGGGAGTGATGCTCACCGCGGGGAGGGGCGGTATACTCTCAGCCATCTTGTGCCGGTCAACTAGTGCTGCCATCTGTGTCCTCTTAGCTCAAACTTTTCGTGGAAGTTTTTCACATCCTTTCACAATGCAAACTGGCATTTTTACGATTGGATTTATAAATAATTACACAAGAAGCGACGCCGCAATTAATCACTGTGTACGTCTATACCGAACGACGCGAATCCACGACAAGCCACGCTAGTACTTAATAATAAGTAATTTCGCCAACAGTTGTGATGTGCGAAATTGGTCCCACTATCGATATATATTTTATCTTTCAATATCGATACATGAAATATTTTATTTAGAATGTATCGATATTGACAATATCGATACGAAGATCGTATCAATTTACCAATTAAAATAAGTTACATATATTCAGGAAAATATCATTTTGGATTAAAAACAATTTTCTAAGATAAACATTTTTATATTGTACCATTAAGAAATTATTTTATTTAAATTAAGATTCAAAGTGTTAAAATGAAAACAAGTAATTTACTTTTCAAATCTTATTTATAAAGGAAACTAAAATTTATATTTTTAATAAGAAACATCATGGACATCAGTCAATATTAGATTATGAAAAATAATTAGTGAATTTTCTTACACGTAGTAATTTGAAAATTATTAGCTTGAATTGGCTTGAACGAAAGAAGGTGCCGTAAAAATTATCAATATTTCGAACAAAATTATCGATACCTGTAATTATTAGTGAAATATCGATAAAAAATATCGGAATATCGACAGGCAAATATCGATATCTACATTTATCGATAAATATCGCGCATCACTACTTTACAGCCGAGTTTAAATATTCGGTGGATGATAATTTGAGAGTACTTACTTCAGCATTTACTGAACAGTGCTGAATTTGAGGCATAAAAGTTGGTATAGAAATATAAATTGTTACATAGGAATTCCACTTACGCCCAAATCGTCCATGATTTTCATTAAGTTTCCCTATACGCGACTGGACGCATCGTCAAGAATTTCCAAGGCTAGGAATGAAGTAAATATATTGAACAATCTATCTCAGGCCTTCCCAAGTAGGGGAAATGCACTCCTAAAACAGATGTTTCGGTTCTCCCTCCACCGGTGCGCCTTCAGCTAAGGTGGGTCGACTCCTACAACCCTCTCTCCGAGGAGCCAGTAACGTCGCTGTGAAGCATGTTGGGCGCTTTAGGGCGAAAGTACCAAATGTGTCAAATTTTTATAGGAAATTTCATAATGACTTAAAAATAATAGGAAAAATTAAAATTTTAACTAGCATTTCAAAATGACGTAAAAAGAATTACAAAAAATGTATTACATACAACGATATAGTAATACAATAATCCTAGTGATGTCTTCTCATTAGAAAAATATATTCATTTTTATAAAAATACAAGTAGTAGTTATTTTCTAAATTTTCGTACAATACATAAATACATTTTATATTTTAAACAACTTTCGTACAATGCAAATGTGTTATACATTTTATTCGGTTTTATGAAAATGCAATCAGTACTTATTTTATAAATTTTTGTACAATATATATACATATTATAATATGCAATCAGTACTTATTTTATAAATTTTTGTACAATATATATACATATTATAATATGTATATGGTATAATATTTTCATAAAACCGAATAAAATGTATAACACATTTGCATTGTACGAAAGTTGTTTAAAATATAAAATGTATTTATGTATTGTACGAAAATTTAGAAAATAACTACTACTTGTATTTTTATAAAAATGAATATATTTTTCTAATGAGAAGACATCACTAGGATTATTGTATTACTA
Organism: Andrena haemorrhoa; assembly: GCA_910592295.1. Lineage (NCBI taxonomy): Eukaryota > Metazoa > Arthropoda > Insecta > Hymenoptera > Andrenidae > Andrena > Andrena haemorrhoa. The sequence goes on from OU342943.1 coordinate 21,727,023, forward strand.
TATCGTTGTATGTAATACATTTTTTGTCATTCTTTTTATGTCAGTTTGAAATGCTAGTTAAAATTTTAATTTTTCCTACTATTTTTAAGTCATTATGAAATTTCCTATAAAAATTTGACACATTTGGTACTTTCGCCCTAAAGCGCCCAACATGCTTCCCAGCGACGTTACTGTCCCCTCGGAGAGAGGGTTGTAGGAGTCGACCCACCTTAGCTGAAGGCGCACCGGTGGAGGGAGAACCGAAACATCTGTTTTAGGAGTGCATTTCCCCTACTTGGGAAGGCCTGATCTATCTAGTAGATTGAGTTTCTTTCTTTCATTCCTAACCTTGTGTGGCCTTGAAGGTTATAGTATATCATATGGTTGAATTTGTCTTGACAGTCGCTTTCATATTGGGTAATCAAATATATAGCATTCCATTTAAAAAACTGAAGGTCATCTTCAGTTCACGGAAAATATGGCGAACACCAAAAATTGAGATACCTTATTATGTTGGATATACAAAACAGTAAAAGTTTTCCCCCTTCAGTTTTTTTCAAAAACTTACCATTTTCGAGAATCCTTATCAGGTATAGCCGCTTGGCCACTGCAAGTACCGCACGGCCCGACCAGTCGAGCCGGTGCGCATCGGTGCAGCGTCAACTTTCAGCCATTTTTACAGTGCCAATTTTAAAATGTCCATATTTTTTAAAATTTGTCCATCTAGGGGAAGGATAGGACTATATTCTCCTTTTTTCAGATTTTTAAATTCGTGGCCGATGTTAAAAACCTGCATTTGTTTAAAATAATTGCACAAAAAAGGTTCCAATTTTTTTTTGTTTAAACTGAAATAATTTTTTCTAAAAACTTCAATGTCATCTCTATAAGCACCGTAAACCTCATCTCCATCCGTTTACTACTTCCATAGCTATAATTATTTGAAAAAAGGTAGCACTCAACTTCAAACAGCTGTAAAATCTACATTTTTCAAAATTTTGAAAAATCCTTTGAGGTACGTTGAAATATCAGTAAAGGCTACAACATATTCAAATTTCAGCAATTTTTGAAAACTTACTCCAAAAAGTGTCCGAGTTCGCGTGGAATGTCCCCCTTATCGTACGCAAGGTTGAAATCACATGCTAGGTATATGTATCTAAGCATAAAGGTACGTGAAAAGTACCTAAAAAGTTTAGTGACAATTACACAGAAGTATCAAATGAAGAGACTTCATTGTCTTCTGTATATTTCTGTAGCATCTTAAGAAAATATTACAATTATCTATAGTCATTACAATTGGCATTGAAGCAAAAGACAAATAATTCAGATATATTTGCTGAATCCATGGAATGTCCAGTAGAAAAGCATTCTGCATAGTATTTCCTTCGATATACCATTGGAAAAATTGCTACGAGTTGTATCTCCGTCAAAGTAGGTACCTAAGTCTCTGTTACGTGTATATATATATATATGATATACCAATTGATTAACATAGCATGACAAATACGCATTATTGGATTGCAATTACAAACAGGGTTCACAGCGATTAATTGCAGTGAATGAAGGGGAAACACCTACAGGAGTGGTGGTAATGTGTGCGTGAACTGACACCAGCGCTAAGCCAGCCGAGTGGCGCCAACGGAAGCTAACCACGGCCAATCAGCGTCCCCGGAAAGTAGATTGTCGACGCTGGTTGGCCGTGGCTGGCTAAGCGTTGGCGCTGGCGTCAGTTCACGCACCCATTACCACCACTCCTGTAGGTGTTTCCCCACCATGCACTGCAATTAATCGCTGTGAACCCTGGTTACAAACAGTCATGAGCTATAAAAATACCTGGAAAGTGAACAGAGCAATGGCGGCCGGTCCGAGAAAGAGGGAAGTAACGGGTGAACTTATCTCTGTCTTACAACAGGCTATGGATGTATAGTACATAGCGTGAAGCTACTGCGCACACAAAATACATACGTAACACAGATAGTACAGAGTGAGAGGGATAATTCGCATTTTCTTATTTCTGCTACGACATCTGGTGGCCAAAATTAAAGCAGTCTAATCGGGTTAGCTGTCACATGGCTGTCACATGTAATTGGCAGTATTGGGAATTTCGACTATTTGATAATCGATTTTGTAAAATTTAACAGACTATTTAATGACAAAAACATTATTGCACTATTTCAATACTTGTGTGACACCAGTCCTGTAACGCGATTCACCCGATTACAGAGCTTACTTTAGTAGATGGCGCTCTCAGAATATTTCCCAATAGGAAGAAGAAGGACAGGTTCACCCGTGATCTTCTATTTCCCTCGGACAGCTGTCGCCTTTACTTCTTCCCACTACTGTTCACTCTCCAAATATTTTTATAGCTCAATGCAAACAGTACAAACAAGAGATGAATCAGTCCAAGGAAGAATGTCGTGTGTAGATAAATCTACATTTATGTTACCAGAGAGACTACTCCATTACAATATTAAGTCCAACTAAGATGTTACTACATTTATTAAAAGAAAACAAGAAGACATTATAATAAACTTATACTATTATCTGCTAACTAAATACATCGTGTTTTTATTCATCCCATATATTTTATTTTGTACATGTATCATTTATAAAAACATTTACGAATTTATAAAACCTGAAACACAGTCAGTTCAGTACAGTTTTAAAATTTACCACGGCGTGAACATTCGTAGACGGCAGCACCAGTAGACCCTATCAAAATGACTGAAAACACCTTCCCCCCGTGGTCCCCCCGAAGCTTCGCTCCCGCGCCAGAAAGTCTAGTTTATTCACCGTCCTTCAGGTCCCTGGTTTGTCTCACCATGACCAAATTATTGCTTGTACGTAGCATACAGTGTAATACACACACGTACTGCACTTTCACAAGCTCGATTTCACACACTATTATAAAATAAGGAAGGTGGAGAACATCTATGACGCACAGTGAAAACAGTTCGGAGTGACAGTTTCTTATGGCTTGTTATATGTATTCCTAAAGTACTAATCATGAAGGATACTAATTAACAATGATACCAGTTTAGAGAAACTTCGCATCTTGCACGATTGTATGTACAAGGTAAGCACGTAGTTACGCTTCTATCTTGTCACCAATGTAAAATATGCATTCTACAATTTTTTTTCGTATCTACTTTGAGCAATCGTTGTTTCTTTAATAAGGGTGCGAATATTATTTCGTACTAACATCTGTGTCGCATTGTTTGTCGCCTACCAATATTCATTATCAGTTGTAAAGTGGCAAACAAGATACACTCCAGATGAATCGTATTCGTTTATTAGAAACGGGAATTGTAGAATATTAAAATTAAGTTTGCAATTATTTAATATAAACGTTATTCGGATTAAATGTTAATATTACGTTAATTTACACATTCGGTATATGAATATTTTATATATACAAGGTAATCACATGAAATTCATAATGAAATCATAAAAAAAATATAAAATTATTGTTTAATGCGAATAATATTTTCGGGATAAAAGATAAGTGTTCAATAAACATTTATTACATAATAAACTTACGGTATTGCCGATGTTTCATTATCGTCGCATTAAAACTTGTCAGGTGAATCCAAATTGTATGAAATATTATTTAGGAACAAACGCATCCTTCAAATGGAGTGTGTTTTGAAAGCTGTACCAGCAGATTTAAGAGTAAAAATGGAGGCACTTGTGCATGATTTAAGTTTGGCATTAGAAGAAAGTAGCAACAGTGCAAATGTCAGGCGCAGATGGGGCATCAGGAGAAGAGCTCGTTCCACAGGCAATATTCGTAAGTGTACGGAAGCAAATACATTAAAGAACTTAATTGACTTTTAGAGATTTAGTCGAATATTTTATAAGTCAAGTTTTTACGCAAGCACCTTTTAATTTGATTCAAACACCTGGGCTTCTAATCATTTTTCTATGAAATCAGTTGCAGTCTAGTTCTGCAAGACAAACAGGGGATTGTTACCAAGATTGTCTTAGTAGAAACCATATTTCCTTGCGCAAAGAAGTGAAATTTTACAAATCTATGAAAAGTAATTTTTAAAACGTGAAGAATAACGAGGGAATTTTGACAATAATATTTGAGTAACCACTTTCTATTTCAGCTTCGCTGCACATGAACAAACATTCGGATGATAGTTCGTCCTCCATCTACGACATCCATATTCCAAAAAATAACACCGCCTCCAAGTATCAGTCCGACAGTGACGACACAAATCAAACGGAGCGATTTGCGCGTTTCTTTAATTTAAACAATGCCAGCAACATCGAAAGCGATTCGGTTAACGAGAATTTCGTACCTAGAGTAAATCCGAGACGCAAAAGAAAATTCAAGAGGCTAGCTATTGATTCCGACTCTAATCCCTCCACTTCTCAAACTGTTGCAATTATGACGACACTTGGAGACAAAAAGAGAGTTCTCCGAGGTGACTGTAAAAACAGATACGGAACAATATGGTAATATTTAGTATCATAATATATGTACAGGTAGTAAAGGAAGTATTTGGCCGGCTGTTAAAGTCGTAAACTTTGTTAGAATCGGTCCAAACGACTTGAGTTTTTTTTTGAGAAGCTAGAAGGATTAGTTTGTTAACGAGGGAAGATTCCAAACCGGGAAATTCTAAAACTTCTGTTTTGCATTTGTAGGGAATTTCCTCCTGAATACAACGGAATTTTTGTTTGTTGCCCAAATTCACTCGAGGGAAGTGAAATTGACCCCTGAAAATTCGACTATTTCCCGATTTTGTGTTATGACTTAGAACTTCTACTGTCTACATTATGTTTTAAGTTAAGGCTTCCGAACCTCGAGCTTTCTACATCACTTCACTACATACAATTTAGACGACTCGAGCCTTCGAGCTTGAAGACTCGAGCTTTAAAGGTTCGAGCTCTTACGGCTACAAGGTTCGACCCTTATGGGTTCGAGCCTTTAGGGTTTGAACCGCGACTCGAGCTCTTGAAGCTCACTACTTTCGAATGAATTTGGGCAGCAAAGAAAAATTGCGTTGTACTCAGGAGGAAACCCCCTATATATTCACCAAGTTTCAGAATATTTGGAATTTTCGGGTTTGGGATCTTCCCTTGTAAGTGACGTGTTTCGTTATTTCGAAAAAAAAAATGCAGTTGGTCGGAGTAGCAAAAAAATAGTAAAGGTCGTTTTTTAACCCTCGCACACCGAATGCGGGGTCATTTTGACCCGGCCCGCAGTTCGCCTGCTGCAACAGTTATTAAAAAATAATAATATAACGGTAAAAAATAATGACAACAAAATTTATTACAAAACCTTTCTTCAAAATATACAAATATGTCTGAACTTTCACTATGGGTCAACATGACCCGGCATTCGGACCCCGCGGTCTGCTCAAGCATCCGGTGTCCGAAAAAAATTAAATTTTAAACATTTTTTGCGAGCCTGTAATGCTCTGAGCTATAAACGCTTAAAGATCGCAGAATAAGGTCGAAAATCGCGAAATTCCCGAAATCGACGATTCTCGACTTTATTCTGCGATCTTTAAGTGTTTATAGCTCAGAGCAACGTTAACCAATTTTGATGAAATTTTAGGCATGTATACAAGTTACTTCAATGTAGTGATCCTCTAGGGAGTGATCGGTATAACCGCAGCCATGTTGGAGCAAAACCGGAAATAACATAACCTAAAGTTTATCTATCTCTTTCTATCAGTATTTTTCTCTCTCATTCTATCAGTGTTTCTGTCTCTTTCTTTTTTACACTTTCTTTCTCTGTCTACTTCCGCTTCTGCTCCAAATCGCGGCAACCAATCAGCAACGATACACGTTATTTCGATCACAAAAATTGAAAAAAAGACCTTTTTTTTGCTATTCCGACCAAATGCATTTTTTTCAAAACGACGAAACACGTCACTTAGCAAACGAATCCTTCTAGCTTCTAAAAAAAACTCATGTCGTTCGGACCAATTCTAACAAAGTTATGCGATATTAAAAAGCGTCCAAATACTTTTTCTACTAACTGTAGGTATATGCGCTTTGTATAGCAACGAACGAATTTAGGGACTACAAGAGAATTGACTCGTTTCAAAACTTATTACAGTTGTGGCAAACGTAAAAGATCGTGCAGAGAGCGTTCTACAGATTGCGAAATGAGAGCGCTGAAACCGAATCGAAACGCAAAATCAAAAAATCGCCTCAAAATGCAGACCGACGATGCTATTGATTGCTCAAGGATATCAAGTTCAAGTATCTCGTCAAGCGATTCGGAAACTGGACTCATCACAAACGACGAAGATCGAGAAGGTATTAGATTATTTACTTGTAGTGGTAAATATCGCATTAACCCGATTCGTTTAACTGCAGGAGACGACGAACAGTCGGATTGGATCGGAGAGCCGAGTTGGTGGGACGACAGCGAAAGTACCACCGAAGATAAAGTCAGCGCGGATCCGACGTTTCAAATGATAATACACGGAAGTTTCGAGCACACGATGGACAAAACCAGGAAGAGTTACAGACAGAGAATTCAAAGAATTCAAGAAGGTCTCAGCGGGAGAGAAATACGCGCTGGTCGTCGTCACGTTGACAATAAGCCCGGATACTCGATTATCACGTCGGCCAATGAGAAAGTGTCTAGATTCTTACAAGATCCCACCCAAAGTGAACTCAGGCTACACCCTATGCGTCAGCCTGAACGAGAGAAGCTTCGCAGGCTCGCGAACTTATATAGTCTAAGTTTAAAAGGAGATTTAGGTTGTCCAATTTTATACAAAACTCGGCATACTACGCAAGCCATTTGTGTAGATCAAGTACCACTAAAGAGATTTTCAGATTATAAGAGACTAAGGAGAACTCCGCCGAACACGCCGAATCCAGAATCGACGATGCATAATCAGGAATATCAGATCACAAGCACAAACTTTGGCTCGCAAATCATAAGTCCCGCGTCGAATCTAGATTCGATGCAAGCTGTACCGAAACTGTCCCATTTGGAATGGGACTCGAATAGTATGGACATTGAGATTCACGGGAAACCGAAGTTTCACGACTTCGGTCACTCGAAATCCAGTTAAAGTAAATAAACGAAATGCTGTTTTGTTAATTCGTTTTCTAAAATAAATTATTTATATGTACGTTCACGTGGTTTTGCACACCTCCCTTTTAATGCAACCGAGAACCTGCGAATGCAAGACACATGAAACGACGCACGTTCGCTGTATATTACTTACAATTAGATCCTTTTTCGATGTGAGAAGACCTTTAAATACACGAATTATTAAAACCTTTTTAATTGGACTGGATATACAGATATACTTTCCCTAGTATTTTATTTGAATCTCTTCCGCTTTAGTTGGTATTTGCTATTTATTTAACATTTAAGCCGTATACAGTAAAATTTGTTGCAGATATAACATAAATGATATTGATGTTACAAACTCTAAATGAACATCTTTCTTATGGTTCTGTCGATTTTAATTACATATTCATTTGAGTCATCCTCAAAGGACAAGAATAAAGCTACGTTGCGTATAATATTCAGTGGAGAAATTAATTTATTTAAACATTTGCATAACGTTGAAAATTATCTGCCTTCCCCTAATTTTGTGTTAACTGCCAATGCATTTTCATTGGCAATCATTTGGAATTCTTGGAACCGTTGAGACACCCTTTGGTTCATCTTCAGATACTTTTCCATGCAATTTAGGGCGCACTTCTCCTCCTTCGCCTTAATATCCCGTGTGGTAAAATCGTTTATGCAGTCAATAAAGCAAATCTCTGACAATTTATTGTAGGACGTCAGGAAGTCTCGAAACTGGAGTAGAAAAAATTTCCGTCATTCGAGGTTTCTACTTTCGTTCGATTTGTTTCGATTGGCACGATTTAAAATTTAACAACCCATTATGTTTCACACTTGTAAATAGGCAGATACATGCTACATTTATACATTCTCGTGTGATGATTTTTTAAATAATTAATGTACGAAAGCGCTGCAAATACGTACGGCTTTAATCTGTTCTCCATCCACATTCGTAGGAACCTGCATTGCAATTGCAATAAATGGTTTACTTTCTAGCGAAAAGCTTTATATTCACGCACCAACTGTTTAATTACTGTTGCACCCCGAAGTCGAATAGAACTATGATGCGAGGAATTTTGAGGTTAGGATGTATCTACTTTTATACAGCACGTGCGCGGTGTGCACGCGTGGACTTTGCATCTGTGTTAAGAAGCAAGTTCCCGAAATTCATGAAAGATCCATTAATAAAAACTGATAAGCCACGCAAATTTTCGATCCTAAAATTATTCAAAAACTCCAGGTGCAAGTGGCTTTATTTTACAGTTGTGCGTTCAATAATCCCACATACTGTTAATTCTATAGAAATCATATATTTTTTAAATTGTAGCTGTTAAGACTGAATACATATAGGTATACAATATAGCATATCGTAGTTCTTCGTAAGATTTCAATACAATAACGAAATTGATTCAATATCTCGATAATTCACGCACTGATATTTATTCGAAAGGGTTATATTTGAAATAATAAAAGCATACACCTCGATAAGGCAGTGTGTAAATATCATTGAACAGATTATCAAGATTAGAAGCTATGCGTTTATACAGTATAGTTACAACAGGGGAGTTGTGAGTGAAACTGCATCAGGGACAAAGGTAGTAGAAAATGAGCAGATGTTTCGTGGCGGTAGTTGATCGCAGTATACCAACCACAGTGGGCCGCGTCTTTATTTCGGGTACGTTTGGAGCGTTTATTTCTTTTATTTGTAAGGTAGCATTAAAAATGTTCTCGTCGTTATAGTTTAATCGATCATTTGTATTATACTCTAAACGTGATTAAGTCACAATCTGTAAGCGTGTCACATAAGTTTATTTACATACAAATATACTCTCTATTAAATATATAATAACCTTTTACACATACATAGTATTTACATTATGCATACGCACGCAAATTCGCGTATGCGCACGCATATATCGTACAATTCTTTAATCTTACTAATAATACATATATAATGGAATTAAATTTTGAACGTAAAAGTAACAATAGGTTTCATTTTACTAAGGAAAAAGATTTGGACTTTCTTTTTGAAATCAAATTTTTCAATGAAATTTGCGCAACTTGGTACATACGAAATTGACACGAGGTCTCGTACGTTAGAAGATAGTTCTTGTACGACTGTTTCACCTTATGCCCCTTTTTGTGCGAAACTACAAGGCTTTAGGTTTGTCACGGTAACGAAGCAGGAACAGGTGACAAACGAGGGTTCGTAAAAACGACAGAAACTTTAAGTACATACATACGTTGCATTATGCGAGCGCCCATCGACGTTTTAACGTCTGTAGTTGCACTTTGCAGTGCCGTTTTGTATAGAATAAAGGTCTCTCCACACATATATCAGTTCTCGTGCCAGCGGTAAAGAAGAGATCCTCTATCGTCTCTTTTTCTTACCACTGGCGCGGAACTGATATGTGTGCACAGACCTTTAATGGATCGACGTTTTTGATTCGCGTTATGTTGGTATAAACCATAAACGCACAGAACTTCGCGCCGTGCTAAATTTCAGTTATACATACATATTCCACGAAACTCCGAGATGTTACCCACAAAATTCTTCTCCGTCTTATTGGTAGTAAATCATAATGGTTTATTTACACTAATGCTCTTGTGTTTACTTACGTTCTTAACAACGATGCTACATGCATCGCCATTCAACCGATAGAAATCCAAGTAAGCGAATCATCTCGTGAATTGTAATTGTCACTTGCGATTTTAATTATTTCCAATAAATTATTACCTACCTACTATGCCATCATAAGTAACTTATTGGAGCAACGAATGCTGTTTTGTATAGATGGCGTGCCCTTTCAATTTTTCAGTATATTCCTCCTGTTTGATTTACATTCGACACTTCACTCGAATATTTACACATTCTTTCATAAACATTTATGATTTTTCCGCTCAATAGCCAGAACTTTCGCACGACGTTGTATTGTTTTAATTATGTGTTTCCAGACAATCGGACGAGGGTATGCGGGAAGTGATTCTAATCGGCGAACTGCTTCTAAAAATGTCATGCGATAGAAGCAAATTCAATATCGTATAAAGGATCACGTTCGGTAAAGTCGCAACAGCCATCCGCGAAAACGAGTATGAAAAAAAAAACTCCCTTCGCTGTGAAGGGAAAGGGTGGGAATAATCCCGCGGTAAAACGACAGCGTGCGTTAAATGCGTCCTCGCAGAATGAAACTGTGACGAGAAAAAGAGTTGAATCCAAAGATCACTCCGCGCGTGTAGTGAACAAGTGTTGTGACGATATGGATCGTGACGATCGAATTACAGTGTTGCGCAAAGAAATAGAAGATTGGAGGATTAATGAAATATTAACAGCCAGATCTGAAGGGAGGCTCACTGGAACGCCTAGCGAACAGCGTAGTTGTAGTTATGGTATGTGATATTTCGCTTATACGATCCGAATTGTAACTTTAATTGTGGCGTGGCAGTATAAAAGGGATTAAGAAGGAGAGCTTCTCAAGTGTCCGCCACCGATTGCTTTGACTTTTGGATATGTTTTAGAGGATCGAAGAATAAGATATACGTTTTTTTTTATAGCGGCCCGGTTTCATATTTAGGGGGTGAATCCAACCCCCCAAAGTTATAAAATGTTCAGGTTTTCACCTCCGATTGCTTTGGTTTTTGGATATGTTTTAGAGGACCGAAAAATAAGAAATACGTGTCCTTTTATTTTGGCCGGCTTGAATGTTTAGGGGGTGAAACCACCCCCCAAAGTTCATAAGAATGTTTGGTGCCCACCTCCGATTGTTTTGAATTTTGAATATGTTTTAGAGGACCGAAAAATAAGTAATACGTGTCTTTTTATTTTGGCCGGCTTGAATGTTTAGGGGGCGAAACCACCCCACAAAGTTCATAAGGGGTACAAAATTGCGTTGAGTAAAATTTCATATGAAAAAACATATCCAAAAACCAAAGCAATCGGAGACGGACACCAACTACTCTTATGAACTTTGGGGGGTGGTTCCTCCCCCTAAACATTCAAGCCGGTCAAAATAAAAAGACACGTATTTCTTATTTTTCGGTCCTCTAAAACATATCCAAAATTCAAAGCAATCGAAGATGAACACCTGAAAATCTTATAACTTTGGGGGGTTGGTTTCACCCCTTAAATATGAAAACGGACCGCTATAAAAAACGTGTATATCTTATTTTTCGGTCCTCTAAAAAATTTCCAAAATTCAAAGCAATCGGAGGTGGACACCTGGGAACCTCTCCTTGTAAGTGTCGAATACTATGTAGTTGTTTAATTATTATAAAGAGAAAGAATTTGATTTAAGTCGCCGTCACAAAAGAAACAAAAATATGTAGACACACTTTTCAGTTATTTTGTAGGGTCACTGGCAGGTGCGGATTTAGAGGTTTGGTGCCCCTAGGTGAAGGGGGTAGTTTACCCTCGATAGCCCTAAAACAGGCCTTTTTTCAAACGCGCTTTGTAAAGTGATAAATAACTGTAGAGAGAACGTTTTTTTCTAGTTTTAATCGTTATTCTATGAGCTTTAACACAAAAAAGAATAATCTAAATATCTCTAAGTACATAAAAGTTGTGAGTAAAAACGTAAAGGCGTGTACTTGGTGCACCGTTTGATGGTGAACATAAAATCTCAAAAACTGCTCTAACGATTTGGATAAAAATTTAATGAGAGATGCAGAAAACTATTCCTTACGATGTGTCGGGAGCGGATTTTCGAAAAAATAATACAATTTTTTGTTGAAATGATCGATTTTATCGATTTCTTGTTTTTTTTTTGAGAAATTATTTACGTTTCTACTCATAACTTTTATGTACATAGAGATATGTAGACTTTTCTTTTTTTGTGGTAAAGTTTATAGAATAACGATTAAAACTAGGGGAAAAACGTTCTCTCTACAGTTATTTATCACTTTACAAATCGCGTTTGAAAAAAGGCCTGTTTTAGGGCTATCGAGGGAAACCTACCCCCTTAACAAGCATCGGTCGCCCTTTCCGCGAAATATCATGAAATATTTTAATTTAGAAGAGCTGAGACAATTTTCAAATTAATTCACCATGACAACTTGCTACATGAAAAAAAGTGAATTGTTTATAAAGTTGTCTCAAGACTCTCAAGCCTCTGTGTTTAAAGATCACCCTTCACTTTCGGTGTTAGGGAAAATAGATGGATATATTATTTGAGAACGGAAATCGATGCTATTATTGTCGATAAAAAAAATAAAAAAATTACGGGTGGAGACTGCCTATCTTTACTACCTTTTCCAATTTCTTTCGTCCAAAATTTGCTGCCCTAGGCTTCAGCCTACTTTAGTCTAGCATGCAGCACCTAATGACGGAAAAATGTGAATTTAACGGATTTTGGTAATTAGCCACTTTGGTACTTCCACTACAATTTTTTTTTTTTTTTTTTGGAAATAAAGTATATATATGTGATACATTTATTCATAAATTCGGTAATACTTAATGTATGGAAAGGAGTACAATGACAGCCATAAATTACGTCAGTATGCGATTCGAGTTTTAATGTAAAATATGGATCATTCTTTTTTTTGCATTCATGATTAATTATAAGTTTACGTTTTCATCATTTTCAGTTGCTTCTGGAGAAACCACGAAAAGGCAACCAACCCCCAACAACCCTTCCACCTCGTATAGATCGTGCATCGATCTCTCAGCGACAACGTAAGTACTTTGTTATTTTTATATGTCATTTCGATGTGTGTCGATTTTGACCGAGAAATTTTTAAAGTTACGATAAATCTATTTCGTCTTCAGTAAATTGCATTGCGCGAAATAATACGTTTCTGGAACTGAAATTATGAATTCAAATTTCGATATTGGACAAGCAGAATTCCTTATATTGTTATATATTTGCCAATAACAGAACATGTAAATCACTTTTCTGGATTGGAAGATGCGAACGTATAGTCTACCTATAATTTGTACTGCTTTTAGTCTTTGTTCTTTCATGGGACGACTTTTTTTTAAAATTGCATGACTATCGGAATGGTTAAGATATTTTATTTTTTATTGAAATTTTTTTTTAAAGTGTTATCTATTAGGAAATAAATTTATCGTGTATTATATTCACTCCTTGAATAGCTACTGGAAATTACGTCTACAATATTTTTTCATATTTTCAAAATTTACAAAATTATTTAAAGTGTTTTTCTTCTGATGGACCATTTTGTACAAAAGTACTGTGATATTAGTATTTGATTGTTACAATACTTCCATATTCGTTGATTTACATATTTAGCAAATTAATGGAATAATATATTATATTTTGTATACTTTTCGAAATTATTTATTCTGTTTTATTGAGCCGTATACAAATTATCCTTTATTGCGGTACTTTATTTCGAAACAGATTTTACATAAAATGATAGATAACTTTTGTGTCATAAAAATGCTCCAACATTTTATCAAAACTCATATTATAAGACAGACCCTATAAACCGTGCTATGCGTCAGTTCAACGTACAATTCGGTGATGTGGATCCCTTCGTAATTTCCTCAAATGTTTTCGGCGAACGGATGCGTTGTCGATTGCGAATTGTTTAGCGGGGGTGTAAATGTGTCAGACTCTAATTAAGTTTTGTCATTTTGTAATTAATGGGAATATCCCGTGAAAATAAAATAAATATTCTGTTAACCCGTCGTTGTCACCCTGGGTGTGAGGCACCCATAAACTGATTTTGACGCTCTGTAGTTTATGCAAAATAACTACCCTTTTCCAAAGTCGACTTACAAATTATTTTTTTCTCAAAATATAATAGTTTAGGTTGGTGTTCTTGCACAATACTTTTTGTAGTATATCTGCGTTGCGGAATTTATTATTTCTAGTTTTGGTTGGAACGTATTCCGAAAAAAAATATTTTAATTAAAATCAAATTGTGTATGGCTCAATGAACTAACAAAAGTACTTTAATATGTATACAATGAAAGAATTAATCTATTAATTATCTTTAGAAGTATTGTGATGTTTAAATATTAATAAGAGTATCTGTACAATATGCAGTGATGTAAAAAAGTCGAAGAATTCAGTACCTATCGGTTCAGTAGGGGAGACCGGGGCTAGTTGACTAATTTTTAACATTTCTAATTTTTATAAACAGACCATTGGTATTTTGTTGACTTGCTGCACACCAAAAGTTTACAAATTTCATTAGGTATACAGGCTTAATTTTTAAAATTGTTTTAATTGAGTCTGGGTCGTAGTTTTTATTATATTTAGAGTAGTAAGACGAATAAGTCAACAAACCCCGGCTGTAGGGTTAGTTGACAAATATGATGGGGTTAGTTGACTTGACATTTACTTTTCAGTTTTAACGCTTTGCCTGCGAAAGACGTACATATACGCAGCCAATTCCATCAATATAGTATACGAAAAGCGGATATATATATCCTACGACCAACAAATTTTTTTATTTTTCTTCACTTCTTCACACTGTTATTTTTTTTATTAAGTATCATGGTGTTAGATACTGTAATTATTTTCTACTTGTTTGTTATGGTCTATTTGGAAGGCCTGAGAGTTTGAAGGGAGGATAGGGTGTAAAACTGGTAGGGGTGAGTTTGGTGGGATTTGTAGTGGGGGAAGTGGATTTGAGCAGCTAAACTCTTTGCCTCGACTGCATCTTGGGGATAGAAAGTGCAATTTTCATTGGTATTCCTATGCTTAGTCAAGTAACCCCGCCGGACATTGTCAACATGTTAAGGGTCGTACGTACAAAACCTCCACGCGTCGGATAAAATAAAATACCCTAAATTATAGTCAATGTGTCACATTTTCACAAAATATTCATGTAAAAACATCAAGCAATACTTAGTGGACACAAATTCATAAATAGACGAAACAAACATATTTACTTCCCGCCGATCTTTTTAGATTTTTCATTCTCGCTGATAGAACCAGCAAGTTTTTGTCACGGTGACATATTAAATAGCAAGCTGTTCATTCATATTCTTCAATATCGCAAATCGCAGCATAATTTATAACATAATACAACAATTAGACGGAATTAGTCAACTAACTTCGTTAATCAACTAACCCCGGTCTCCCCTACTCACAGAAATGGACAATAAATAACCAGATCCTTGAATGCAAGTGATCCACACCTCTTTGTTCGTCAAATATTATGCATAAAGGCATCAATCGCTAAATACACATGTATGCACAACCTTGCTGTGTGATTGTATGATAAGAAAAAAGTAGATAAGAGCAGTTGTAAAGACGAAAATACATGAGACAATAAAATAGTTTGAAGTGACTAACAACCACTTTCCTTATCTCACTGCAATATTTGATGAACAAAATGTGCATGTCATTCACCTTCCTAGAATATGAAAATCAACATAATTCCTATATGGTTCATCTGGAACGTAATTGGAAACTAATATTAACTTACATAATTTCCCTAATTCTCTGGGTACAATATAACCCAAACTTCTACCATCCCCTTTTTTCATTCAACCTATATTGTACGTAAATACTCATTCGAGTATTTACGAAGCAGCAAAGTGTTTCTACCCATACAGCACACTCCGTTGCATGAAGGTTGCAGGAAGGTTCCATGTGCGTTGCCGTGCAATGTTCCACAGGGGCGGACATAGGAAGATTCCTGCAACATTCCAGCAATGTTGTTGGGACGTTCCGATATTTCACCGCAACATTCCAGCAATGTTGCTGGAACGTTTCGATATTGCGCCGCAACATTCCAGCAATGTTGCTGAAACATTTCGATATTGCACCGCAACATTCCAGCAATGTTGTTGGAACGTTCCGATATTTCACCGCAACATTCCAGCAATGTTGCTGGAACGTTCCGATATTGCGCCGCAACATTCCAGCAATGTTGCTGAAACATTTCGATATTGCACCGCAACCTTCCAGCAATGTTGCTGGAACGTTCCGATATTGCATCGCAACATTCCAGCGATGTTGCTGGAACGTTCCGATATTGCACCGCAACATTCCAGCGATGTTGCTGGAACGTTCCGATATTGCACCGCAATCTTCCTGCAACTTTCCTGGAACCTACCTGAAACGGAGTGTGCTGTATGGGTGATGTACATGGAATAAGCATGTTTTATGTGAAATGTGTTTCGTGTACTAGTGTGACAATAACGGGATCACGGTAAGTAGACAATATAATTACCGAAAAAGAAATAATTCTCTTTGCAATAATGGATCACCGAGTATCCGCGACGGCGTTCGGGTGCACGCACGTTTTCTTTACATACGTACGGTAAAACGTGACCAAGTCAATTGCCATGCGTCGAAGACTCAAGAAAGAGGCTCGCGACTATCTTACGTAAGTAACTGTAAATGAAGAACGATGGGAGAAACACGGCTGTGTATCTTCGCGGTGCATGTACACACGCGTGAAAGCAACTACGTCATTCTGGAATTTTCGAAAGTTTCGTCTAACCGGTTCTCTGGCTGCAGACAGTAAGACCCCTTTAAGCCTGCTGGTAGTCGCATCTAGATGAACTCCGCGGGCCATTCAGCAATGTAATTAGGCTGTTCGTTTCACGGGCAGATTTTGCGCTGCGCATTTCGGCCCTCCACGCGTATCCATCGCACCACGACAGCAGCATCGAGCGATAAACGCGTGTAGTGACAAAACATTTGCAATGGAGATGTGCGAAACATTACAATATGAAAACGGTACACGATATTGCGACACGCTGCCGTGCAGGCCCATAGCATCAGTTACGTACGATAGGCAGTGTATAAATTTGAAAAAAAAAAATGTGCAAGTTATTTTCTCGAAGAATATTGCTTCTGTATTTTAGGTAGCAAATGTTGACTTACCCCTGCTATATGCACCACTTCAGAGAACGGGAAACCCTTGTTTTTAAATGGAATGCGATTAGAAATTGTTATTTTCGAATATTTGTGTTGAAAATGATTAGGGGTTACGGGAGTCTAACGGGAAATATAGGTAAATAAAAAATCCATGGAGGGGGTGTGAGACACATCGAAACAACTACTTAGAATTGAAGATCATTTCATTAAATATTTACAATATTAAATATGTAAACATTTATTAACTCTTTTAATGATATTTTTTTTAATGTAGTACTACTACACTGAGTGTAGTCTAATAAGGGTACAATACATACCGTAAACTGGGGTGACTTTGCCCACTTTTGAACTTCAAATAACTTTTTTAGCACTGCTAGTGCATTAAATTTTTTTTTTGAAAAATACTATTATACGGTAGATGGCGTGTAAATTTAAATAGGCTTTTAAAAAAAACACTTTACTTAAACGTACGCTTTTAAAATGCCAAAAACATGGTGGGCAATGTTACCCGCTCAGTTGGGGTGTCTTTGCCCACGTCAAATTTTTCAGTGAAAACATGCCTACAACTCACGATTGAGTTATGATTGAGCAATCGTTCTTATTCTAATGGATACATAAGACTAGTATTATCAAAACATATGTTTATAAAAAAATTATTTAAAAAAAGCCGAAATGTCGTCCCTGGATGTATGTTTGTTTCTTCTTACTATTGGCTTCTCCTCGATTCTCCACACAATATCCGACAAGGCCACACTTGTGTTTGTGTAATTTTTTACTCTGACTGAAAACTTACCATATGATTGAATTCGCTATTGTTTTTTTCGTTTGACCTTGGAGAAATTATTGCTATCGATTACGAAACACCATTTGTTCTAATCACTTCACAATAAAAGAAAATACAGTTTTTCCGAAAAGTGGGAAATGTCACCCCGGCGGGCAAAGTCACCCCAGTTTACGGTATCACATAGAAGAGCCCTTGTTCGTTTAGATACCTACTGAACAAAAATGAATTTTTGTGAAAATAACTAACAACGCGTTATGCTACCCACTGTATAAGTGGTGACCAAAAGAAAGTTTAAAGTTTACATATTTATAAGATTACATACATAAAACAAGGAAGCAGGCGAAAGCATGTTCAAAAGTTCTTATATACGGACGTTACAAGGTAATAAATATATTGACCACCCTTCGTATATCTGTAGGTATATATATATATAAGTACACATGTATTAGTGTTAATAATTACAGAGACGAATACCTACAATCACAGAAAGTCTCTGAATATTATTTATTTTTTCATTCATTCGGGGGCGTCCGCAGACTTTTTTCAAGAGGGGGCGACTTTGGGATGATGGTAAAGAGAAATTTACCCCTCTTGCTTTTTTTAATCTATTTTATAGTGCCAATTTAATTAAAAATTTAAAACCGAAATTTAAAAATATTCCCCTTTTTAGTATAAACTTAATAAAGATCAATTTTGAAAAATAAGCCATTTTTCTTAAAAGCCAGAGGGTGCAACTGCCCCTTTTGCTCCCCCTGCGGACGCCCATGCATACATTCGTTCTTTTTAAAGGGAACGCAGGGAATACTTTTACTTTCATCGTTGTTAATATATAGTTTCAACGATTAACAATTTTTCGGTATTTTCATCGATGTTTTTAATCTACTAATTCTTGAGGTACCGATACCAGCCACGAATAATTATCAATAAATTAAAAAGATTAACAAATATCGATGCACATCTGCGTGACAAAATCGAGTATCGTTTAACTGTATCTACAATTTTCTTGACACCGCCACTGTATACCTCTTTAAAATCTTTACCTCTTTTAAATTCAAGAAAACATAACAAAGTCCAAAGTCATAATATTGCAGTAAACACAATAATTACCCCGTTCATAGAAGACCTACGAGAGGCTTAATACCGCCTGCCGGACCTGCCGCATCAAATATCTTTTCCAATAGTACCTAGTACACTCGCGCCTGAAGTGCAAAATGAATCATGATAAATTATGACTCCATTCTCTAAAGAAGAGGGGATTTTTAATTATCCGAGCAGCTTCTTTCAATAGAACGCACATGAATAGGTGCAAATATTTGAGTATTCGCGCTCCTGTGGCGCTGTTTATCGTGAACAGTTAACATGCGCGGCCGAGAGGCCGTCGCGACTGTTTGGCAGTGGCGTCACGCCTGAAAAATGATAATGAGCACAGTGCTGTAGGTTAGTGAGAACAATAGCCACTTACGCTAATCAACGGAGACGCATGCAGCGTGCGTTCCGTAGTAAAAATATTTTCGGCGACAGCTCGTGCCGCGAATGACAACCGGCCGTGAGGCATTGCCGAATTCGTCCCCGACCATGAAGTCCTCGTTCCGTCGCCGTAACTGAATTTTTTTTTATCTCCGAGCCGCGCACGTATCCACCCGTCATTTCAGCCAGCGCGGGGCTGGCGCGTGCATCGAGATGTTGCGCGTCGGGCCACGAGCCACGAGCCCCGAGGACGCTCGCCTCGAATAACCCTCGAACGCCTTCGTTCCCCGTCGCGTTCAATAATGGAAACGAAAAATAAAATCCAACGAAGTACCCAAGGCTTCGCGAGGAAACGAGGCTTCGAGCGCGGCCAGCTCATCCGGATAATGATGTAGGTTACGTTCCCAGCGGTGTGTATCGCAAAAATCAACATTCTTTGCGAAGCCGTGGTTCGCAAAAAGCGTAAACCGGTTTGCCTCGTAAATGGCACACGAGCGTGCGAACGGGAGACAGACACGGGCAGAAAGAGCGAGCGAGAGTAAAGGAGGCGATGGAAAAGAGAGAGAGATGTCTTCCAGGCCGCGATTTACAGTACAGCAATTTTTCATCGATATTTCTTGAAGAGATTCGCCCAGATATGTATTTATCCTGCGGCAAGAAATCGAGGAATTTCTTGCACATACGTGTGACAACGTTGCATTTATTTCGCTCAAGAAATATCGGACGTTGATGCGTTATCGTATTGCTGGATGCAAACGATTCTATACAAGTTACTTTTCATTACAACCACGCTACGCTAGCCTCGTTATTTTACCGTACAGCCAATTCATCGTACGGCCTTAACAGTAATAGACCACTGCATTTCTGATTCGTCAGCCACGCTTTTTTACGTAACGCTACGCGCAACGCTGCGCGTGACGTCAGTTTGTACATACAACATACTCTCGATGTTGTCCGAGAGTCAGCATCGTCGTCGGCGGACGTGAAATTCTTGTGGAGAAAGCGTACTCGGGCGCAGCCCAGATCTACAATCGTCGTAAACGCAAGGCTAACGTACGTACTACGAAACGAAAAAAAAGTTCGCTCTTGGTTCTGCGAACGGAGGCAAGATAACCTGTATAGTATCGCCCGGAGCGTACGACAAATTTCGTTACAAGTCACGCGGCGAGACGTCGCGCGCACTCGTTAATCAAGTTCACGAGACACGGCGCTTTTTACGTAACACCGCCGCGTGACGTCAGATTATGCATCGTGTCTGCTGTAGTCGGCATCGTCGTCGACAGACACGGAAATCTCCGAGGAGAAAGCGTGGCTGAGCGTAACCCAGATTTCAGGACGGCAAGGCCAACGTACGGGCAAAATAAAAAGCTACTAATGCAAGGCGACGTTACTGCGGTCAAAAGAATGTCCGAGTTAACAGTGCGTCCGCGTTAACTCCTCCAGTGTTTACTCTCTGAGAATGTTTACGAGTCATCTCGTTTCCACAAGAGGATTCCAGAACCGGCGGCCCCGAAATTTTTGTACGGGTTTTTCTATGCTCGGCGAGCATCGTGCCGATAGCCTCAGTATACCTACACATCGGTGAGTAAAGGAGAGCTGAGCAGCACGTTTTTTACGTAACGCTGCGCGTAACGCCGAGTCGTGACGTCAGCGCAGACGGCGCGGCGTCCCGTCAGCCGCCACCGACAACGTCGGACGCGGAATTCTTGCGAAGGAAGCACCGACCCGAGAGGAGTCGAGCGCAGCCGAACGAGACGACACGGCATAGTTGCACGAGGCGGCAACGTTGCGAGCGTCTGCTAGGTTCAAGGGTACGGAGCGGAGGTTGCTGCTCGTCCCCATCGTCCGTCCGACCACCGGCAGCTTGCGCTCCCGAACAACCAGTCGATCGCGATTCCGTTTTCACCCAACGGGAAGCTTCTCGAAAGATGCGCGCATGGAACCTTAGGCCATGTCGCTTATGTGTGCCTCCAATTTTCCAAGGAATTCCCGTTCGAATGAGGGAATGCGGACAAAGTTAGACGCCCCTAGCGTGCGGCGCACGCACCACCGTTTGGGGAATTTAAAAGCATCCTTTGGCTTTGTAGCGCGCGCACGTTCCTCTTGCCCTTCTTTATAGTTTAAATTCCCGTTTTAGACGCGAGGCGTGTCGGGGATTTTAACTCCAGATTTGTGAATGTAAATAAACAAGGCAGAAATGTATGTGTGACGAATTAATGAAGCATCGGTAAAAAGAGGTGGACAATTACAGCTGTACTTTTTAGTGGGTATTAAGTAACAGGATAAAGGAATTAAATGTTTTTTAATTACTTTCGTTGGGCGTTTAAGAATTCCTGATGGACTGTTCAGATTTGAGAAATAATTTTATTGTTTACCGTAAGGCGAGACGTAATAAATCAATTAAACATAAATATTTATTGATTGCGTTCGTACGACTATTTAGTTCCGTTTTTGTTCGAAAATGTTAGCACTTACTCCTAGTTGTTGGTTTGTGTACTAGTAGGGAGGACATTATTCGACTGTCTGCAGCCGATTTTTTCTACTTCAGATAGGTACGTTATTAAGCATTCAAATATAAAAGATAAGTTTCTTTTATCCCTGCTAAGTTTCAATTTTAAGAGCTGCAACAGCTCCTGGAAGATTGAAAATTATCTTTCCGCAAATAAGTTTTGCCTCCATGAATGTAATAAGTACCGATATCAATTTTGGGAGACGGTACCTTATCGAAATAATTACCTACTCCCAACCCTCATATCATCCTCAGTTTCGTTGCCACGTCTCCTCTACCCGTTATTTTTAAAATGAATAATAAATAATTCGTTTAATAATCAGCATTATACTTTATCCACAAGATATGAGATTTATGGAGTTGCAACTCTTTGTTTGTATATTTACAAACCTTAAACAAAAAAATATACATCTTTTAGACTTTCATCCCTCACAACAAATTTCAAGGGGTCAAAAATTGGCGCTGCACACTCATAATATATCCGGTATTAAAACCTTTTCGCCACATAACATTTGTGAATATGTATATAAATACACAGCACACCAGTTGCGAGCGACAAAAGTGTCCTCGTGTGCCTCGTCATCGAGTAGACGTATGTACACGTAATGCACACATACGTATACAGGTACACATGTACATGTGCATATACGCAAGGATGGCGGTTGGTAACGAGGCAATTTCACCGCGATACCCGTGATCCTCTTCGAGAGATAGAATCCACTGGCAACGATTCCGCCGGTGAATAAAAACAGAAAGCAGAGTGCCACCGAGTCGGGTGCACGTCCTGCTGCTGGTTGACCTCGGCCCTGACGTCGAGATCGACGAGAAACGGATTTACAACTCTGACACTCGCACCACCACTGCAGGCCGTCCTGGCCCGTTTCACCGAAGCCAAATCATTGTTGTGTCTCGTGGCACCTACCGGGAAAAAAGCAGCCTCGGCGCAAGCTCGGACGTCGGATTCTTATTGCACATTTTTGGCTGGGATAGCAAGTAAAGAAGTGGATGTAGCGCAGTTCTTTCTTTATTAGATATTTATATTATACAAATTATATTGCGTTTGGAAAATATGATACACATGATAATTAAAAAGATAATAACATTAAAATCACTATATGTATAAATGAAATAGTCCTCTATTTCAAATTGACGTCACGTCACCGTTAGGAATAGTAACAACTGATGTCACCCGTTAAAGATTAATGCTACGGAATATAATAGAGTCTGACTATAATTGTGAATTCTTGTTAGTAAGATATGTATTCCGGTGGACACTGAATAGCATCGATTGGTTTAAGTGGTTTAATAATGGACAAAATATTAATGGGAAATTTGCAAAAGTTTACCCGATACGAACTTTCGTAACGGTGAAGTTTTACCGGTAAGACGTCGTTACCCTTCGCCGCAGCATTACGATCGAGGAAAACGCAAAAATTTATACGCAAGGTCAGCAAAATCGAGCCCTTTGTTCGCAGTTCATATTATACATTGCGCATTCACTGAATAACATCTGCTTAATCGCACAATGGGCCCACGGGTACGTTCCGTTGGGCCTTTTATTATACGTAGCGTCTCAAAGAGTACGACGCAGTGCCTGAAAAGGGGCCCGCTTCCCCTCCGCCCCGAAATCTTTAAGACGGTCCAAAACATCTGCCCTTTCTGGGAGCTGCCTAGAGAAAGGGGGTTTGCACGTGTCCTTTCAGGAAGGGATCTCGTGGGCTCATTGTGATCGGCGCGCAAAACGGGATGTGACAATTGACATCTGTCTCGCGTTATGCAGGATTTCTGGGTCGAACTATTTTTGAAACGGCATGTGACAGGGGCAGCGTGCACGCATGCACTCTCTTTGCATGAAGATGTTTCCTGGTGATTCAGGGGATGTTGAATATACATAAATAGATATGGTCGATTCGTTGCCATCGCGTGTATTGGCTACTGCACGCGCTCTCGCACGGAATTCTAGCCATTGTGGGCATTCTTCGAACACCTTCGGCTGAATATTTAACCGGATAAATACAGTGGCGTGCAAAAGTATTCGGCCACCCTTTAAAACAGAATAACTTGTTTAAAATTGGTCCTACAAGTTGAGTTTTTTGAGAAGCTAGAAGGATTAGTTTGCTAAGTGGCGTGAGTCGTCGTTTTGAAAAATATTGTTTTTCAACTTTTTTTGTCTGTGCTCGTAATGAAAATTTAAAAAATGCGTTTTGTAGATTTAAGTAAGCTGTATACGTGCTGACAATTTCATCAAAATCGGGTAACGCATGGGGTTTGTCGATTTGAAAAAGCGGGTTTAAAAACCGTTTTTTTTCATAAATTTTTAAATTCGAAAACCGGTTTTTAAATTTTGAAAAAAACGGTTTTATATACTAGACTTAATATGGAAAAATGAATTAATTATTTGATTAAAAACGTTAACATTTTGACTTGAAATCGCCTTGGACACAAGCATATTGTAGTACGTAATAGTTTACTGTAAAACTAATCTTCATGAGTTCATATTTTCAAAAGAAAAATACTAAATGAAATAAAGATTTTTAAATTAAAATTTTTTACGGATTTTAATTATTTGATTTATTCCCCCCATTCGGTTTTGTATGCAATCTGTTGTGCTGATTTTTGTAGATACAGAAATATTAAGTGAGCTCAAAAATGTTACGGATTTTAGTTATTTTAATTTATTTTATTTATTTGGTTTCGTATAGATACAGTACATTTTATTTTGTTATATTTTTGTAATTCCATAAATATAAAAAGAACTGAACATTTTTAAAATAAGTACTGATATTATTTTCTATTTTAAAAATATTTTTTGTGAAAATCCGAAAACCGGTTTAACCAGTTTTTTGGGAATAGTGGAATTCGAAACCGGTTTTTTCAAAAGTCGGTTTATGTATAAACCCTAGTAACGCAGTTATGGGGTACAAACAGTTGCAGTTGGTGAAAATCACACATTTTGGTAGTTTTGAAAAGTTGAAAAATATGACATTTACTTTTTTGTTTCGCTATTCCGACCAATTGCAATTTTTTCAAAACGACGAATCATGTCGCTTAACAAACTAATCTTTCTAGCATCTCAAAAACACTCAAGTAGTTTGGACTAATTTTATACAAGTTATTCTGTTTTAAAGGGTGGCCGAATACTTTTGCACGCCACTGTATGTGAATGAAATCGTTTCATTCGAATAATTTGTCCATGTAAATAAGTTATTCGAATAATTTTCTGCTACTTAATCAAATCATTTGAATAATTATTTTATATTCTTGGCTGGAATGACACCTTGAACAATTTTTTAAGTACAATCAACATAATGCTAAACAATTACCTTGATAATGATATTAACTATAGGGTCAAAAATATACTATTTTATAAAATGGCTTGTTCTAGGTACATTTAATTATCCATATTGGGTGTGATTAGGGTTTGTCGGTTTTTAGAAACCGTTTTTTTATAAGTTTGCAAAATTCGAAAACCGGTTTTTAAATTTAAAAACCCGGTCGTATATACTAGAATTAATATGTAAAAATGAATTGATTATTTTATTAAAAATTAACGTTTATTTAAAACGTTAATATTTTGACGTGAAACCGCCTCGGACACAAGCATATTATAGTCGGTAACAGTTAACAGTTTGCTGTAAAACTAGTCAAGTCACGAGTTCATATTTTCTGAAGAAAATTACTAAATGAAATAAATATTTATAATTTATATTTTGTACGAATTTTAGTTTTTTTCATTTGGTTTTGTATGCAGTGTATTTTATTATGTTATATTTTTGTCGATCCGTAAATATTAAATGAACTCAAAAAAAGCACAAATCTGTACGGATTTTAGTTATTTTATTTTATTTTTTATTAATTTCCTTTTGAATAGATAAGTATTCTTTATTTTGTTATATTTTTGTAATTCCATAAATAATAAAGAAACTGAAATTGTTTAAAATGAGTGCAAATATTTATTTAGATTATTTTTTTGTGAAAATTCGAAAACCGGTTTTTGGGAGTAGTGGAATTTGAAAACCGGTTTTTGGGAGATGTGGAATTTGAAAACCAGTTTTTCCAAAAGTCGGATTTTGAATCAACCCTGGGTGCGATTTTTAGATAAATTAAATTGTCTATGGGGAACAACAAATATTCGCTTGCAATTAAATATTTTCAAGGTATTTATTCTTTGGTCTACTTAAATATTTTTCAATGTTTACAGTGCATATACGTATTAGTCCAATAATTCCATGCAATTTGCCAAAAGAA
Organism: Andrena haemorrhoa; assembly: GCA_910592295.1. Lineage (NCBI taxonomy): Eukaryota > Metazoa > Arthropoda > Insecta > Hymenoptera > Andrenidae > Andrena > Andrena haemorrhoa. The sequence continues at coordinate 21,752,861 of OU342943.1, forward strand.
AACCAGAAGGTGCAGCGTAATATCTATTAAAATTTATCTAATGCACACAAAGGAAAGAGATATTTATTTTTTTGTTAGCGTATAGGATTAAACGAGTATGTACTTAGCAACTACCTATAGGTAGGTATATACGGAATACGTATAGGTATCCCGCGATCCCGGCTGTTTTTTGGATGCCAAATATCCCGGGATTTGATATAACTAATCTCGAGAATTTCGGGATTTTTTAAAAATGTGAATTACTTTATGAACACCTGAAAATATAAAAATAAACAGAATAAATAAACATAGTTATTTCATAATAATAAGGACAATAATAATAATAATAATAATAATAATAATAATAATAATAATAATAATGATGTATTTACTTAATTAATGTATTTACGTATTTACTTATTATTAACTAACTAAACTATATTTATTTTTACAATGATATTCTCACTTTTCACTATTTCGAAATCGCACGAGTTGCAATTCGCAACTTGTCTAAACACGTACAGTCCAAACATTGTAAATATGTACTTTAGGTGCTTTGCTGTTTCTTTGTTCGCATTTCCAAAAATCTTCATAATGGATTACTGACATTATCTACTTATTGAGACTTTATTATTCTTCATTGTTTTACTGTTTTTGTTGTTAAAAATGATTTCTGCTTATGTTTCAGACTAATGATAGAAAGTATGTTTGTTTACTTTAAATAAAGATGTAGAATTTTAACTCACAATAAATCGTTTTCAAATTACTGAAATTTTCTATTACCCAATCCCGGGATTAGTCCTGGAATCCCGAGATAGACTTTAAAAAATCCCGCAATCCCGGGATAGTAAATAATGACCGGGATTGTATTCCCTATAGGTATAGCAACGCAGCGGCGAGTGGCCGTTTAAGTAACTAAAACGAGCGTAATTCTGCTGATTCCATTATCACGAAGCGCAATATGCATATTATTTTTGTCCAAGAGCACAGTAATCTTACACATGTACGAACGGTGGCGATGACTCCTAATCATATCGCCCACTACGAAACTACAAATGTTATTTTAGGAACATTTCTCGCGATTTCGGTAATAATTAACGCGTGGATGCTACGATGTGTAATTACAAGTTACATAAGTCGTTACATCATTCTAGCGATATTTACATTATCGCGTATTCGTATAGTTGCAATAGTATGGGCTCGCGTTTGTCCAGTAATTATGCTTCTTTTTCTGCGTTATATTTCAAATCGATGTAATTTTATATCTGTCGACTTTGTAGCATGTCCTTTGTGATGTGATCGATCGACCTTTTGGACCAACGCTCGTGGGGAAAGAAACGACGTAATTGTAGTGGAATTAATGCACGTATACGAAATTCAACGTTCACAGTGCGCCGTTTTTTTTTTAATGAAATACCTATTCTATTTTTATTTCGGTACTGTGAGAATAAAACAAAGCAGAGATCGACAAAATTCTGGAACTTTTTAATGGCTTCTATTTGAAACATGTACCGTGGAACTTTTTTAAAAATGTTCTCACATTATAAGTTTCCATTAGAACTGATGAAGTAAAAGGTCATGAAAATAAAAGTTCTAGTTGGAATGGAACTTATAAAATATAAAAATAAAAATTTCTTTACAACAGGAACAGATATTTTGTTCATCAATATTACAAAAGTTCTCAATTGTTGTAACAAATCCTGAATATTATTCAATGAATGGTACTACAACAATATTAAATAATTATTACAGTTAAATTGATATTCTGAATGTGTTATTTATTTGTAATATTTACCTACGTAAATAATTGTTACAGAGATATTATAGAATCTTTATGTATTTTGATTTCTGTAAGTTATAAAAAAATGTTATTTAGATATTATTCTTCACAAGTTCTTTTTTCTGTTTAATACTTCTTATGAAACTATTAATTACTTATGTTATAATTTTCATACCTTTTATTCAATAAACATCGCGAATATATTATATTGGTAAATAAAACTAGTACCTAATAGTTTAGTACTTTTCTTTATCTTATGGAACTTATTTTAATAAATGTTCTAATATAACTGTTTCCATGGTACTTTTATTATATTAGTTTTAAAATATCTGTTCCATGAGAACACTTTCCAAAGAAGTTCCTAAGAGTATCATTTCTTTCAATAAAAATTCCACAGGAACAGATATTTTCTTAAACGAAACATATAAGTTCGAACGGAATTGTTTTAAAAATAAGACTTCCAGAACTTTTTTGATCCCTGAAACAAAGTACAAATGCAGCAGATACTTAAAAATATAAAATAACTTTGGAATAATGAATTAATTATGACTATTTGCGCGATCAGTCATATCACAATAAAATATGTCCTTTAAGAGTGAAATGTAGGAATTTGGAATCTTGTACCATTTGATGGTGACTTTAAATGAGTCAACTTGACAAGATCTGCTGGATTAACTGGAATGTAGTCTTCCATTTAAGAAACAAAATAATCCAGAAATAATCTAGAAAAACTTGGAAAAATTTTCTTTGATCCTATCCGATTTTATGCAAGAAACGATAAAAGAGATTATAAATAGACATACATTTAAGAAGGCAACGCAAAACTTCATAAATACTGACCAAAATAATAAATTTTTGGTAATTATGTAGAAAAGGTGTTTCAGCACCGATTTCAATGACCTTGAAATACATATGTTGTCAAGCTCAACATTCTGAACAACTTTTCTCTATATATATAATCCCCGCCCGGCCTTAGTTTTCAAGATATTCACAAAAAACTCTGATTGGTCGTTGGTTGGAGCTAGACTTGTTTAGCGGCCCCGCCAACTTTTCAGAGATTTAAGATAAAAATATGTGTTTCAGACACGGATGGTGATTTGAACCAGCAGCTCGTGGACGGTGCGCATCCGCCAAGTTGCTGGTATGCTGCCTACATATTTACAGCTGTCGAAGGACTATGTTCCTTGCCGGGATAGATATTATTCAGCACAGGGAGAGTATCTATGTTTCTCAAACACATTTTTTTATCTTAAATCCCTCACGGGGGCCGCTAAACAAATCTGTCCCTAACTAACTACCGATCAGAGTTTTATGAATATCTTGAAAATTAAAACCGAGCGGCGATTAAATATATAATAGGAGAAAAGTTGCTTAGAATCACGTCCCCGACAGCATATTAAAAAATCATTGAAATCGGTGCTGAAACACCTTTTCTGCACAGTTACCAAAATTGTTTGTATCAATAGATGTCACTGAAAACATTCTGTACACGTGAAAATTATTATCAATTTAAAGTTATGTTCAAATTCACGCATGTACTTGTAATAAGTGGCCGAGCATTGGGAACTAGTAAACTGAATCCAATTATCGAATGAAAATTATAAAGAAGGTAGCCTTAATGTTAACAAAGTAATTTGAATAATGCTAATCAATTCGCTGGTGACTACAAAGACCTGTTGCTAGTCATAAATGCTACTAGGGGTGTGCTGAAAATGTAATTCTCTCTTTTCAGTGTTCTCATCGACGTTTATGTGCATTTTGGGCAATAATATTTCAATAGCTATCGCAATAATAATATACCTGGAATTTGTGTTTGATTACTTTTAGATCAAGAGAGAAAAACGTACGCCTCTTTAGCTCAGTGGCAGAGCACTGGTCTCGTAAACCAGGGGTCGTGAGTTCAAACCTCACAGGAGGCAATGTTCTTTTTTTTCGTTGCCAATGCTCGCTTCTTTCCATAATGTTTACATATGAATCGCCAACTTTCGAAAAGTACTCTACAAGTCCTTTCTTAAATTACCTATTATTTTTATCTGTAGTCTTATGACATTCCAAGCTATATAATATAAGTAGTTATCACGAGCAGAATTACCAGGGTTGGGAACATATTTTCTTTCTCATCCCCCCTCAGTTTTACTCCCAAGATTTATACGAACAAAATTTTATCATGGATCAAAATAGTCCGATTAAAGTCTAATCGTGTCAGAAAGACAAACCTTCGATGCCGAAGAGGTTGGCAGTTGGCTGTATAACCTCCGTTTTGGTTCAGAATTTAGTTTGTACGTATTTTCGAGTAACGTTTTATGATGGGTTTTCATCTTCTTATCGTCTGAGATTCTGATTTTCTTGAAGAAGTGACATTAACGCAAAGTAATGTAAGTAGCTTCGTACCTACGTTGGGGTGGGTCCAAATTGACCCTGTGTCCGTCAGGCAAGGATTAATGAACATCATAATTGGGTGGTGTGAATTATAAGAAATCGGTCTGCAAATGTCGCGATTCGGAATTCAGGCTGCGTGGCGGAGTCTGCGGGTGCGTCCCACCTATGTGTACATACTACGAACCTGTGCATTCTCGATATTCAGGAGTAACACCGACCAGGAGAGCCGTACTGTTTCCGTAAAATGCCTGTAAAGTGGGGAACCGGAGGTTACCGTGCATATATAGCAATGCTTCGGGGTATTCGGGAGAATCGTGACAGGGGTAGAGACGTTTTTCCTCCCGTTCTCGTGACGAACAGCGAGAATCGAGAGCGGACGGAATGCTAATTCTTGCATTAGACTAGACGTTAGCTGTGCAGTTTGGGGAAGAAATTGGCGGTACAGCAAGGAGCTGATTTCTTGGGCAAAAACAAGTAGAAAGGGCAGGATCAATGTTTTTCGTTAGACTGTATGTTTCTTGGAAAACCTGATTTCAAGATGGGTTAGAGTGTACGTGTAGTGGTTAACTATATATAAAGCTCTTAAAAACTTTTTTTAACCTACTTGTAAATTTTCGCCTATGGGGTAATTCCGGTAGAGATGCACCACGGTATTAAAATCGTCTGAAACTTAAGGGAGGTTTCTGCCTTGTTGACCCAAAATATCCGATTTTTCCCCAATTTTTTGTGCGAAAAGTATTAAATACAGAATGTTGATATTTGGTATGTTGACTAAGCGGTCTTTATTGAACATAAAAATATTTTTTAAAGTTTGCAAAACATGGTAGTGGGATGAGCCACGTATGTCGGTGCGCGGGCGATGACATTCTTCGCTTGCGGAAGTCGTAAATCCCGGACAGGTGATCTGAAGCAAAAAAATGAAACATATTTTTACTTTGTACAATATTGTGTATAAGTTGAACTAGAATTATCCAAAAATATCCAAACGTTTTTATTTAATGAACAAAAGACTGCAAAAATTGTTGGTAAAAAAACAAACTTCCCTGTGATCGCTCAATATTGTCTTATTTTCCAATTTTTCTTCTTGATTCTAGTTCAACTTATACACAATATTGTACAAAGTAAAAATATGTTTCATTTTTTGCTTCGGATCACTTGTCCGGGACTTACGACTTCCGCAAGCGAAGAATGTCATCGCGCGCGCACCGACATACGTGGCTCATCCCACTCCCACTACCATGTTTTGTCAAACTTTAAAAAATATTCTTACGTTCAATAAAGACCGCTTAGTCAACATACCAAATATCAGCATTCTGTATTTAATACTTTTCGCACAAAAAATTGGTGAAAAATTGAACGTTTTTTGGCTCAACAAGGCAGAAACCTCCCTTAAATATTTGAAAAGTACTGAATATTAGACTTATCGATTAGTGTGGTGAATTATCTTTTCTAGGAGATGTAATGATCATAAACACAATATTTTTATAAATACCTACGGAAATAAGTAAATTAAATTTTGGGATATGGTCCATCTCTCGCTTATTGCTACGGGTGAGTTGGGCCACTTCGATAAAAGTTGTATTCTTTCATTAAATTGACTTGTAGCAATTATTTTTATCGAAAAAATTGTTTCATTAAGAAAAGAAAGATTAATTCTATTCTTATCATTATAACAATTACTAAATACTTATTTATTTTTTGTTTTCTTCCCACAATAATCGCACATGTTTTTATTCCAGTCTTCATAATCTTCTTCACTTGAAATATGCATCTCATTTGTTTCTTTTTCATCACTGTGTATCTGAAAACTCCGCTATAAATTCCTTTTACTTGCATTTAATGAAAATTTAAGTAATGACATTTACTCAGTGATTCTATGGGAGAGATGGACCAGGCGGTGTACCGCGGTACTACCGAGTATACGTGATCCATCTATCCCGAATCGCATGGTAAGTATAGCGGGCCACAGGGCTGGTTCCTGGGTTTTGGGCCGCTCAGGTGCAAAAACAATATTGCCGCCCTTATTAATTTAATATTTTTTAATTAAGAATTTGTTATGCAGTGTTTACTTTTATATCTATATATACACCATTTTACAACAGTTATTATGCAAAGGAGTTTCGATTATTATTCTTATTAGTCCAAATTTTACATATAATAAACGGTCTGCTGTGGGGCTGTTCGAGTACTTGAATATTCGAGTAGCTTGAAATTCGGACCTAGCTGAGACTCGAAAAAAGCGAGCGGCTTTTAAGAACCGAGTAGCTCGAAGAAAACCGAGAACTCGAATTTTTTCGAGCGGCTCGAAGAGAACCGAGCGGCTCGAAAAGAACCGAGCGGCTCGAAAAGAACCGAGCGGCTCGAAAAGAACCGAGCGGCTCGAATAGAACCTCGCGGCTCGAAAAGAACCTCTCGGCTCGAAGAGAACCAAGCGGCTCGAATAGAACCGATATTTTAAAGAATATTAAATTAATAAGGACGGCAATATTGTTTTTGCACCTGGGCGGCTCAAAACCCAGGAAGAGCCCTGTAGCCCACTACACTTACCAATCTTACCATGCGAAATCACCGTTGTAGGTTAGTACTATAGCTATATGTTATTAGAGCTTATTTTATGAGACCGATGTAAATATCTCTTCAAACAACAGAATTATACTAATTCTTATGACTACGCAAAAATGATCATCCTTTCATGAAATTAAAATGTTGATGTTCGTCTACATTTTATAAGACTATGATGCCAAAATTCACAGACACACTCGATTACAATCATTATAACAAAGGAACACAGCTCATTTGACGGATAGTTTGAAAAATCCTTAATTGATCCGCCTCTCTCGGCGGTCCATCTCAACCGGAATTACCGTATGCACAAACAGGGATTGTCAAACACCATATCAGTTTCCCCCCGAAACCATACAACACCTACTTATCTAAAAAAATACTGCATCTCTAATCATTTGCAAGATGGTGTCAGGGGGTGAAACTTTGGAGGGTAGTTCTATCCTGTAGATTTAAATTCTTATAGCTCAGAGCAGAGTTGGGCATTATTCGACTAAATTGATCTTCGACTACCGAATTTCGAATACAGCGAAGTTATTCGAGAATAACGAATAAATTTTTAGTCGACTAAATTTGTATTCGACTAAATTTGTATTCGACTAAATTTTTATTCGACTAAATTTGTATTCGACTAAATTTGTATTCGACTAAATTTGTATTCGACTAAATTTTTATTCGACTAAATTTGTATTCGACTAAATTTGTATTCGTTATTCGTTCCTCGTTAATCGTTATTCAAAGGACCGCCGTGACGACTAAGCGTCATGAATAAGCTACTTCGGCTCGAGTAGATTCACTCGAAAAGTGTTCCCCTTGTCTCATGATACCCCCCTCGGCCCGGCCGGAGGCCGAGGGTCTCGGGACCCGAGCCGGAGCGACTCGAAGTTTGACCCCCGCTTATTCGTGTCGCTTAGTCGCCACGGCGGTCCTTCGAATAACGAATAACGACTAAAAATTTAGTCGAATACAAATTTAGTCGACTAAAAATTTATTCGTTATTCTCGAATAACTTCACTTTATTCGAAATTTTTATTCGAGTTCATTAGAATAAAAATGTAGTCGATTAAAAATTTATTCGACTAATGCCCAACTCTGGCTCAGAAGCGTGTGCCTTTACTATTGGCACTTCTGTAAGATTACAAAGTTTCGTCAAAATGACCAAAACTTACATGCTGAAAGTTTCATGTAATCAAATCAATTAAAAGGATTCATCCTTTCAAAGAAAAAAGTTTGGAAACATTGCCCTAGTATGAATCAGGTTGCATATATTTTCATGAAAATCGACAATAAAAGAATTCTAATTAACGATATTCGTGTACTTTCCTAATGAGATAAAAGCGCACAATGTATCAAGGATTTCGCGAGTACGTATGTGCTAATCGCAAACTTCGGTGCAAGGTACATAGATAGTTACGGCCCTGCCAGATTCGAGTCGCTTGTACTTCATGGTCACGGGACTTCAGGTGATCGTTTACAACGTGGGCGAAGTAATGGTCCCTTCGACTGAAAATCAAAATCCCTTGCAGTAGATGCACGCATACTGGTAAATAAAATCCCCGCATTAACGTCAGCTACGTCTCGTATATCTTTCTTCAACGTCGAGATTGCCATACGTTTTTTAACAAACTACAATTGTCCAATCATGTCCCTTAAAAAATACTATTTTGTCTTTGATCCAACATATGACTTTAAAATTTATTTTTCAGTCAAGCTCTTTAAATTTTCATGGCGTAGTCTCTTTTTACAGTAACAAAATATATTGTTTACTCATAAATCTAGGTACTTTTCTTATTGAATACGAATTTATCGAAGCACATGTTGCAACAATTCCTCGTTACACATATTTTGTTGGATTATTCCACCGGTTTGTAAATTTTTGTGCTGTGGAGTATTCTCAAGCGATAAATAATAGACGTTCGTCATGTAGATACTACCATTGTTTACCGTGTGGGCTAAAGTGCTTGAGACACTGGGTCTTTAGTAGAAAGATTGCGATATTGGATTGGCAGTAATAGATGTCACCTCGAACGGTTCTTACGACGGCAAATTCAATCCATCGCTTTTGAAATTCAAACGACGTTTATTATCTGTTTAATTCTGGAGTGTTGTCAACTGCTTCATACATGGTGCAATGGTTTCAAAACGGTTTCAATAACGTTGTTTTCGATTTCAGGTTGCATAAATTCATGCATATGTACAACTGTATTTACCAGTCTCGAGAACCAATAACTGATAAATGTCACAGATACTGTAAACCTGTCAGGCGAATTTTAATAAATAGGTATCATTTAAGGGGGGACAACAGGGTAATGGCCAGAAAGAAAAAGTATCTTTCGCAATTTGTTAAAAGCAAACTACTGAATAGGGTTTATACAAAAACCGACTTTCGAAAAAAAACGGTTTTCGAATTCCATTATTTCCGAAAAACCGGTTAAATCGGTTTTCCATTTTTCACAAAAAAAATATAATTAAAATAGTAAATAAATATATGGACCGTTTATTTTGAAAGTGGTGTAAGTCCATTTTCTCTTGTTTTAAGATAATTATATAAAAAATTAAATTAATTTAAATTAAGCATGAATTACGTGATATCTCATTTTTTTTAAAAATGGACTTACACCACTTTCAAAATAAACGGTGCATATGTACTTATTTTTAAAATGTTCAGTTTCCTTAATAATATGGAATTACAAAAAATAACAATATAAAATATACTCTATCTATACAAATTAAAAAATAAATAAATTAAAGTAAGCAGAATCGGTAACAATACATACAATTTTTTAGTTCATTTAATATTTATGGATCTACAAAAATATAACATAATAAAGTAGACTGCATACAAAACAAAATGAAACAACCTAAAATTATTAAAATCCGTACAAAATATAAATCTTTTGAAAGGTGGTATCTACCAAATTATAAATCTTTATTCCATTTAGTATTTTTTCTTGAAAATATGAACTCATGAAGATTAGTTTTACAGTAAACTGTTACCTATTACAATATACTTGTGTCCAAGGCGATTTCAAGTAAAAATGTTAACGTTTTTAATTAAATAATTCAATCATTTCTGCATATTAATTCTAGTATATAAAACCGGTTTTTTAAATTTAAAAACCGGTTGTCGAATTTTACAAATTTATAATTAAAAACCGACAAACCCTACTACTGAATGAATGTTTTTGAAACTTTCAGGATTTTTTACTAGATATTTAAGTTACACGAATTGTTTGTTTGAAATTTATTTAAAGCAGATTTACAAGCTGTACAGGATCTTTATCTTTGCGCTGCAAAAAATCTGGTTGACAGTTTTCTGGCGAAGGGGTGCTTTTGAAATCAAAACACCAAAATGTTTTAGAGGCTGTATGCGGATGATTATGACAATTCAGGAGATTTTTTTGATTGGTCGTTTCCATCTATTTTTTTTTTAACGAAAGAGGTTAACTTACTAGAACCAAATTTAACCATTTTTTCAGAGATTCGCCATTTTGTCATTTTTCAAAATTTTCAAAATCGAACTCGTTCGGCCATAGCCATCCGCATATAGTTTCTAAAACTTTTTGTTTTTTTAATGTCAGAAGAACTGTTTCATTGGAAAACTGTCAACAATTTCAGCGGAAATTTTATAAAGCTTGTAAATCTGCTTAAAATAAATTTCAAAAAAGATATTCATGTAACTGAAATACCCAATAGAAAGTCCTGAAATTCTCAAAAAAATTCATTAAGTAGATTCCTCTTAATAAATTCCCAAAGATACCTTTCCTTTCGGGCCACTACCCTGTTGCCCCCTTAACAAACAAATCGACTCAAGTATTTCCAACGAAATTACTAAAAAAATACTGCCAAACATTACAATCAGCCACGAACATCCGTGAGCACCAGAGGTATATAGGGTCTATAGGGGCAGTGCGCAACGTATTGCCCAAGGTTCAGGTCATCGATTCAGTAAATTGTTGCATATAGTTAGTCCACGCCATGAATACTAATGTGTTAAACCCACAAGGTGCACTACTCAAATTTTCATGAGAAAATCAAGTTCAAACTTTTGTCTTCCCCAGATCCTATACATATCTAAATTTACACGTAAACCGAGGCCAACAACATATTATAACAATAGTTAAAAATAGTCAGACACGTATAGGTACATGTGTCTAGAAATACTATACAAACTATAGTCAAAACCATTGCTTCGCTCCCAAACCGTGGATCGCGACCCTCTTGAGGGTTGCGAAATGTTTTCTGGGGAGCCGCTGCGGTGATTTTTAGTTGACGATTCTTAGCATTTATTTATCCCACACAGCACCATAACATAGCAGCAACGTATCTGCAATGACGCGGTGCAAGATTGCAATGTTGCACCAAAACATTGCAGAGATGTTGCAGGTTCAAACCTATGTCCGCCGTCGCAATATTGCAGGTGTGTATTTTTGCAAGGTTGCGGCAACATTACAAATATGTAGTCCTGCAACGTTCCGGCAATGATTCTGCAACGAAACGGCAAAATCGTTGGTATTGGAACATTGCACGTCGATGTGCGCGTAATATTGCAGAAATATTGTAGGATCGTTGCCACTGGAACATTGCAGTGGCAAAGTGTGCGCAATATTCCTGCAACATTGCTAGAACGTTGCCACTCAAATATTGCACGGCAATATTGTAGCATTGTTCCTGCAATATTGCAGCATTGTTCCTGCAATATCACAATGCAACCTGCAATAACGCAATATTGCAGCAACGTTCCTGCAATACTCCCGCAACGAAGTGTGCTGCATGGAATAGTTTAATATAGTTACATTGCCATATTCTATTAATAATCTAACACTGATTTTTCATTTATGGAAAAGGAAGAAGCTGGTTATCCAGGCGCACCCATAACTATCACACTAAATAAGATAATTAAATATATTAAATATCGTTAAGTATATTGAATATATGTATTAAAATAATGAAATATTATTAAGTTAGAATTATTTTCTGAAATACCTATTTTTAATGTGTTTTCTTTACCTTAATAAATTTACCTTAGACGCAGGTTATTTGAATATTATAAAAGGTGGTTGTGACTCAAAAGAGCCTGACAAGGAAACCCTGACCTGAACCTTTGTGAATATGTAGGAAATTTCCTCCTGATTACGACGCAATTTTTGTTTGCCAAATTCACTCTAATGAGGTGTAATGGACACCTGAAAATCCGGTTATTTTCCAATTTTGTGTGATAACTCGTGAACTATAAAATCATTTTTTACCAAATGATAGATCTAATTAAAAGAAGTAACTTCTGTCTTGAAACTTGTTTTCTATCTCTTACAGATTGCACATTACAAAATAAAATCGGAAAATAGCCGAATTTTCAGGGGTTAATTTCATCCCCCTTCGAGTGAATTTGGGCAGCAAACAAAATTTGCGTTGTAATCAGAAGGAAGTCCCCTACATATTAACAAAATTTCAGAATTTTTTGAATTTTCGGGTTCGGGATATTCCCTTGTGAGAAACACTGACTTAATTTAATCAACCTAATTTTTTAAACACATACTTACACATCCATGTAGATACGCTCTGTGGATACTACATCTATGGATGACAGGGAAGTAGTCACTGCTTTGCGTTCATATAGGAGGGACTACAAAAGCAAAAATTTTAAACCGAATTTTTTCCCAAATCTATTGGCCACCGCGTTATCCACTAACTGTACATAAAATGTGAAGAGAACCGGTGACCCAAGACCTCGGACACAGTCAGCCCATGCAGCCGCGTAGGTACCTAGCAAATGTCCTCCGCCGTATCCGCGCGGACGGGCGCGAAAAATGGCGAAATTGCTTATCGCGCCTTCACGAGGGTCCCATAATTCTCCGCTAACTTCCGGCGGCGGAAAAACCGAAAATTATGCCGGCTACGTAGGGCACATAGGCACGTTTAAGCAGATAGACACATACAGGTATATACGGTGGCGCGTTGAAGCGTGAGGGGCATACCGCGTAGGTCCGATTCGCTCGGTCGCCAGCCAGCGAGCGGGCGGTTACTCACGTTGCGGGTATTCGCCGCGCATTCTCGCCGCTAGTATTCTAGTATTCTACGCCGTGCTCGGGGCACCCTCGGAACTACGAGCCTACGTGACCGGCATCGGCGTGTCGTGGCTCTTTCGAGAAAGGCGCCTTCCAATCTACGAATTGCAAAATATTCCGCAATTACGGAACTCGCCGCGGCGTACGTGGCGCGCGTTCCTCGTGCAGCGAGGAATCAGGGCTGCTTGTGATATGCCGTTTCTTCTGGAGGCCAACGGATGCGCGGAGGGTGGCGATGACTGTTTCACTTGGTCACCTGCGAATGTTCAGCAGTTCAGTCGACTCGATCGTCCTCCTGTTCCGAATTTCCTCGAATATTCTTTCGGTCTCACAAGGGAACTTCGGTAACCCGAAAATTCCGATTTGTTTCCAACGGTGCAGGTTTCTGGGAAACCTCGATGGAAGCGGGAAGCAATTTTTTCCGTGCTAGTTTCTGGGTCTTCAGGGTGAGGACACCCTTTCCAGGTTAATGTGTGCTCTCTAATGTTTCTGCATACAGTAAATCCCCGTTATGAGCCCGTTTTTACCTCCCGTCAGTGTTGCCAGGTTTTCGACAAGAGTCTCGCAAACCGAGTCGCCCAAAGTTGCAACAATGCTGGCAATCCCAGTGAGAAAATGTTGAAGGTGATTTCAATGTGGGAACTTTAAAACTAAGTACTTTTATTAGTATAATACATTTAATACGTACACAATTCTAATGCAGATAATGTATTTAATAATTTCTAAAACGAAAGAGGTAGTAAATCGTTAAAAGAAGAAAGGATTTTATGCTTTTGTAAGAATTACTTAGTTTTTATTTCCATTATCCGAAAGTGTACTAAGAATCAGAGTCAATGATATAACTGCTTAAAAATATGTGTACTTTATAAATTGGATATTTAATTTACTGAAATGCTAAAGTAGTTTTTAAACGTATTATACTGAACAAATATTTGGCGGGAAGAATTTAAATACACCATTCGCAAATTTCGCTACTAACATAAAATGTTAAAACATACAGTTTATCAACATAATAAACATTCTTCACCAAGCCCACATAAGCGTATATCGCGTCTATTGAGATATTAAAGGGTTAGGCCATCTTGGACGGAGCAAAATTGCAGTCATATTCGTCATTTTTTTTTTGGAAGATAATGAAATAAACTGAAAATTTAATATGAAGCCTGTCATTGTACAACTCGTGCCGGAAAAAATCGTATTTTGTTTCCTACAAAATGGCGGCGGTAGAGCTGTGATACGCAAGATCTTGAGGAGCGACGTTTTCCACGGTGTTCAATCTCACGGCTGTACCGTTTGATCTAGAACAAAAAACGAAAAAGATTTATTTTCGGCATGCCTAAAACTGGAGAAGTACTTAGGGAAATCCAGAAATATTAATTTGTCTCGAAATGGTGACTATGGAGAGAAAAAGTGCATTTTTTTTTATAAAAGTGTCAATTGCAAAGAATATATTCAATATATCGCAAAACCGTACTTCTCTAGATTTAAACATGTAGAAAATAAAACTTTTTGGTTTTTGTTCTAAAAATGATTAAATAATCATATGTACTATACAGTCGCGTCGGAAAGTAAGTTGACGCTTTTTAAAATCGCATAACTTTTTTAAAATTGTCCCAAACGAATTGAGTTTTATTTTAGAAGCTAGCGGAATTAGTTTTCTGGGTGACGTGATTCGTCGTTTTGAAAAAAATTGCAACTGGCCGGAATAGCGATGATAATAGTGAAGGTCGTTTTTTTTCAAATTTTTTTCTGAGCCTGTAAAGAAAATCCAAAAAACCCGTTTGTACATTGAAGTATGTTGTATACATGCTGAAAATTTCATAAAAATCGGTTAACGTTGCTCTGAGCTACAAACATTTAAAGATCGCAGAATAAGGTCGAGAATCGCCGATTTCGGGAATTTCCGCGATTCTCGACCTTATTCTGCGTTAACCGATTTTTATGAAATTTTCAGCATGTATACAACATACTTCAATGTACAAACGGGTTTTTTGGATTTTCTTTACAGGCTCAGAAAAAAATTTGAAAAAAACGACCTTCACTATTATCATCGCTATTCCGGCCAGTTGCAATTTTTTTCAAAACGACGAATCACGTCACCTAGAAAACTAATTCCGCTAGCTTCTAAAATAAAACTCAATTCGTTTGGACCAATTTTAAAAAAGTTATGCGATTTTAAAGAGCGTCAACTTACTTTCCGACGCGACTGTATATAGGCGAAAATTTAAATTTGAATTTTCAGTTGGCCTAGGTGCGGGATAGTTGTCTTTTGATTAACCAAACACAACTGTAAAACAATTTTGGAAAAATATTCATGTCTGCAGGTTCCTTTTTCTTCTAAAAATGATTATATGATTATATGATCATTTTTAGTAAAAATATTCATGTCTGCAGGTTCCTTTTTCTACTAAAAATGATCATATAATCATATAATCATATAATCATATAATCATATAAGTATACATATAATCATATAAGTATACATATAATCATATAATCATATAATCATATAATCATATAAACATATAATCATATAATCATATAATCATATAATCATATAAACATATAATCATATAAACATATAATCATTAATCATTTTTAGAAGAAAAAGGAACCTGCAGACATGAATATTTTTACTAAAAATGATCATATAATCATATAATCATTTTTAGAAGAAAAAGGAACCTGCAGACATGAATATTTTTCTAAAATTGTTTACAGTTGTGTTTGGTTAATCAAAATACAACTATCCTGCACCCAGGTCAACTCAAGATTCAAATTTAAATTTTCAAAATGTAAAATATAAGATTCACGTTGTGAATTTTTACATATTTAAGAGAAAAAAGAACCTGCAAAGATGAGTATTTTTCAAAAATTTTTTACAGTAGTGTTTAGTTAATCAAAAGACAACTATCCCGCACCCAGGCCAACTGAAAATTCAAATTCAAATTTTCCGCTTCCCCCTACTCTATAAGTCGAATTTTCGTTTGTTGAGCCTCTCTCTCTTACTCGAAAACTCTATAAGCCGAAACCTCTCTAATTCGAAGATTTGTTCCCTTCCCTTGAGATTCGAGTTATCGAGACTCGACTGTATAACATAAAAAATAACTCTAAAAATGTCTGCACTGAAAACTTAAATATAAATGCAAAATTGTGAAATGCGGTGAAACACCGACTATCATCACAAACAAGAATTTTGTGTACGTTCTTCGACGAATTTCTTACCACAATAGCGTTCGTAGAAAATTTTCGTAAATGCAAGAGGGACGCTACTTAGCTCCTTATCTAATGTAGTTCTTCTTCCGTCTAATTTAACTCATCCGCACGCAACCTTTAAAAGAAGAGACCTTGAGATAAGGGTTCACTTCAATGATGATCCGTGGTGCCGCAGCTTCACCATCTTCGTTTCTCCCCAAGTTCTCGAAAAGCTTCAGTTGCCTCGCGCGGTGTCCCACATTCCCCCGCCCGGCGCGCAGCATCGCTTTATTCAACGGCGCAAATATTAAAGCGAGCCTTACTCCAGCGAATCGTATACCGTTAGCGCGTATATTCAGTAACGGTTTGGGCCGCCAGGTAATTGCGAGCGAGTAAACGCGCCCGCGCGGACGGGACCTCCGCGGTGGCGATGATGATGATGACGGCTGAATGCGCCGCTCAGAAACTGATCTGAAAATATCCGTGCAGAGCGAAGCGTGCGCGTCTCTATGAGCCAGTTAGTACGAAAGTGGCCTAAGTCAGAAATATATGTATATACATACCCATACAACACACTCTTGTTGCAGCAAAGTTGCAGGATGGTTGCAGTGCACGATTCCAATGTTGCGCGCAACGTTGCCGCAAGGGTGCAGCATAATTCTATGTCCGCCTCCTGCAACGTTTCGGGTAGTAGGGCCAAAAATATTAATAACGGTGTGTGTGTGTGTGTGTGCGTGCGTGCGTGCGTGCGTGCGTGCGTGCGTGCGTGCGTGTGTGTGTGTGTGTGTGTGTGCGCGCGCGCGCGCGCGCGCGCGTGTGTGTGTGTGTGTGTGTGTGTGTGTGTGTGTGTGTGTGTGTGTGTGTGCCATTCTCCACATTAAAATATACAGGGTGAGTCACCTAACATTTAAATTTAAAATATCTCTGTTGTTTGTAATGATACGAGAAAATGTCTCAGGAAAAAAATGATTGCTGGACAAAAAGGACAACATTTTATGCATGTTGGAATTTGTATTTTTATTGGCTATAACGTTACAGTAATGAAAATACGTCATCCCATTAAAGAAAACCATCGATGATCTTGAAATTTCGGGAAATATAACCTTGAGAAAAAAATCGTCTCCGTCAGAGTAATTGTCTCTCTGAAGCAAACATTTTTTGCCTTAGACATTTTCTCGTATCATTAAAAACAACAGAAATATTTTAAGTTTAAATGGTAGTTGTGGCAACATTGCAGGAACGTTGCCGCAATACTGGCGCAACGTTGCTACAACATTGTGGAAACGTTGCCAAACGTTGCCGTAACGTTGCAGAAATATTGCAGGATCGTTGCCGTGCAATATTGCACCGCGACATTGATGCAACTATGCAGCAATAATTCTATGTCCGCCCCGTGCAATGTTGCACGGCAAGGTCGCAGCAACGTTACATCCACATTGCGCTCCAACCATGCAACACTGCAAGGTTAGTGCAACCATTCTGCAACGTTGCCGCCACGAAGAGTGCTGTGTGGGTATGTGTGTAACAAAAAACTATATATTTGTTTCTTTCTCATTTCCAGATATTCGGACTGTTGTGTTTGTGCGTTAACCCTTAACTGCTATACTGTTTTTTTTTCAAACGTAACTGGTATACTGGGGTCATGGCAGATCCTAAATAAAAAACCGCACAGAAGTGTGTAAATTCGACCCTAGATCAACCTCTATGAATATTTTGCTCTTAGGTAATGTATAAAATAACAGAAAGGTAGAAAGCTAAACTATTATTATAAAATTAATTAGAAATTCAGTTTACAAACTTAAGACAACCGAAAATGTTGCAGCGAACTTTGCGCGCTTGGGGTCATGACCGACCTCAGGATACCAATGAAGGGTTAAAGAGGCGCAGAAAAAAAAATAAACTCAATTTTCGCAGATTCTCGACCCAAATTCATAATCACTGGCACGTTGGTATGTACAATGTGTATTGTGCGCACACGGGATCGTTGACTTATCGTCATACGGCGAAGCTAGGCGAAACCGCTTTTCAGTCACGTGCACGCGCGATGTAACAAGACTAAGCGACATCTCCCGACGCTCTTTATTCGCGGGCCGACTGTTACGCGCGGCACGGTGTATCGCAATACGCGATAAACCGCTTATCTCACCGGCTACGACACAACGTCGCAACGTCGGCCGGTTGAGACGGCGGGGCAGGGAACGGAGGACGACTTATCGGTATTGACACGCGAGGGCAACGTGACTTTCTAGCAAGCGACGATCGATATAAAATGTTTCTTTTACGTGTTGCACGCCTGTGGGTAAACGTGCAACGGGTGGAAGAAATCTAGTGAGTCACTGACAGCTAAGGGTACTGCGCTCGACGGCCTTTTCGGTGGGTGGGATATATCTTGAGCTGCTGGTTATTCGGTCAATGTAACGGCCTCTTTGATTCGAAGTAAGAAATCAGGAGAAGTCTTCCCCGGATTGTCGAGAAGGTTTTGGGACCGGGGAGTTCTCGATAAACCGGGGCAGGGGAAGTAGTTAGCACCTACTATTAGCGCGCGGAAAGAAGACTCCTGGCGGGCGGTCGCGGGCGATGCAGTCTGCCGCTGTGACCATTGGTTTCTGTCATCGATTGGTGCACACTAATAAATACAGGGCACACGTATTTTTGTTATTGGCGGAATCGGCCACATCTACTTACTATTATGTAACAGACTTAGATTCAGGCGGAGCTAGCGGCGGACTGCATCGCCCGCCAGGAGTCTTCTCTCCGAGCGCTAATAGTAGTACAGTAAATCCCCGTTATGAGCTCGACTGGAACTAGCGGCGGGCTCATAGTGGGTTGCGGACATGATTCCGCGCGGCCAGTGGCTGCTGTGTCGATTCTTTCGTCCGCAGCCTTCCAAGAAATGGTGGGGATAATCGCCGGGCTGTCAGCGGGAGGTAAAAACGGGCTCATAACGAGGATTTACTGTAGACTGACCCTTGCCAGGGCCCCCGCCCGAGCCGTCTGACAAGGAGACTGATCGACGTAAACCGAGAGTGAGTGAAATTGGGAGTAGAACATTAGTATGCGACACTAGCGGTCAGTGCGCGAACTAGTAGTAATGGCCGACGCGAGTATACTATTTATTGCGGTCTATCAATTTTCGTGTGGGGTGGGTAGGTCTTTCCCGATAATCCGGGGCAAAAGCATTTCAATAATCCGAGGAAGACCGTAGTTATAGTCGAATTAACGAAAGAAGGCGCCTTGGGACCGGGGCCAGAATTTGCGACGTTGCCGCTACTCCAGGCTCGCGATTGGTGCTTCCCCTACGCCTTGGCCAATGACTTTCGACTACTTAGCTGTGGGCCTAGAGTAGTCGTTGTCTTTGTCGGGTGTACATTGCTATCCTCTTCCAGAGGGCGAACCCAACGTCCTTCTCATAGAGACTTGACAGAGTGTCGAATCTTATTGGCTATTGCGGCACGCGCCATGCAGAATGCATGGCGGACAAGCCGAGGAATACAGGCTCATAGGATTCTTATTCTATTTAGCGTCATTCCACGGCAAATCGATCACTTTTTGCGCTCGATTTTGACTTCGCTGTTTTTGAATTTGTTCAATTTTTGCCTATTTTCATGAAACCGAGCTGTACTTGTGAATTTTTATCTCGGAAACTCTTCATCGTATTGAATTCATTCTTCTTTCATTTTAATCTAGAAAGTAATGGGCTATTCTAATACTCTTTTTTGTATATTGAAAAATTAATTTTGTAATTTTTAAAATTATAACCAAAGTTTTATTTTGCAAATTTCACGTACGAAATATTCTGCTTTCGAGCATGGAATTTTGAAAATTAACGTCAGCATGAGCTGTTATTAACCGATGAAGAGTTTCATTAACCCACACTTGGCCAATTACATTCTTCTTATGCTGATCAGGTCTATACATACTATCACCTTCTTTAATTGTTGATTATTTGTGAAAAAGATGTTTACATAATTTCCCGCGATTCACAAAATACATATTGCATTCTGATCAAAGTCTCTAAAAATGTGATCGACATAGCGTGGAGTGACTTGTAGATGAAGGAATCTGTTTTATCGAGCGAGTAAGGGTGGCACAGTTGCGCTTGAAGATAGAAAGAGACTTCCGATCTCCAACACAACGTGACAACATCGCACGAAATACGGAGCAGGCATTGGGTCCCTCCCAAGCCAGGCGTGCCGGCCTACGGGCCGCACAGGCGCCTTCTTTCGTTGATTCGACTATAGTAGGCTGAGAAGACCTGCAGTTTAGTAGTCCAGTGAAATTAGACAGAAATATCGCCCATCTACGGAGTAATTCCCAGCAAGCTGAATTTTGGCATGGGCCTTTATTTCAACGTTTTAAACAATGTGTCCAAAGTCCCTGTAAGAATCGAAACAGTGGAGGAGACGGAATGAGTTTAAGAGAAAAGGAATGTATTTCGACAGTGCAGGTTTTATAGTACAGCGTGTCTCTAGTCAAGGCCCCTGCAAGACTGACTGTTCTCGACTGGGAGGTCCTTGCGTTGACGCTATCGAAAATTCCTTAAGGCTCTATCTAATTTATGACGGGCCTGGCATCACGTTGTCCGGACCCGGCGTCGCCGTTTCATAAACATTCGCAGGCGACTGCGCCTCGTTCGTTGAGCGGTGTCCAATTTTCCGACATCCCCGTCGATCCGAAATCCGCTACAAAATCTACAGAGGGTTGAAGGTGAACAAACTGTTTTTCGCGAAAATCTCGTTAGCTATCAGTTTTACGGCAAAAATAATTATTGTGAAATGTATAGCTTAGGAAATTCTCTACAAAAAAGGTTGCATGAGCTTTTCTCGTAGGAGTAACCATTTTCATGTATGACGGGTTACCAAGTTTCAACCGTCATACTTCACAAGGGATGATCTCGAACCCGGAATTTCAAAAAATTATGAAACTTTGTGAATATGTAACGGGCGTCCTTCCGAATGCAACGCAATTTTGTTTGCTGTCCAAAGTCACTCCAAGAGGGTGCAATTGACCCCTGAAAATTTTTCGATTTTGTGTTATTACTAGCGAACTGTAGGAGATAGAAAAAATATTTCAGGAAAAAGTTACTTCTTTTAATTAGGACGATCATTCCGTAAACAGATCCTAATTTCACTGGACTAATAGGTGAATCTGGAGTCTAGAGTTCTAGAGAAATGCTTTGTCCGTTGAATAAGTAAATTGAAAAAATGCGGCATATATACTTACTTGAAAATTTGCCCAAGCTAAACAACTGTGAATGTGTTCCTCGTCACTCATCGCGACGCTACAATAGTATACCGAATAATAGTGAGGTTGTCATAGGTCTACAGAGGTGTACCAAGCAGTAATGAAGTCTCCAACGCGCATGCCCAAACACAGTGGTCGGCAAATCGCGGCTAGCGAGCCGCATGCGGCTCTTTAGCCCCTTGAATGCGGCTCTGCCACAAATCAATAAGATCATTATTAAGCATAATAATAAATCGTCTTTATTCCACACAAGACATGACAAGCAATAACAATTAGTATAGCACATAGGTAATTATCGGAATGGGCGAGGCTCAGCGTAGCTGCTATTATGTCTGACCCGAGTATGATATCAAGTTTTATTCAGTGTACCTACAGTAGTGGACAAAATAGTTACCACTTTTTTTATTTGCTTTATTTTTGTTATTTTTAACATCAACTTGGATCTGTGGTATGTGTTTAATATACATATTCTGATCAATAATTAAGCGTTGTATAAAACCCAGTTGAAACTGAATTTATGTAACTAACGAATAAAACAATTTATGACATTGAACGGGATAACACATTTTTGGGGCCGACAAAGGAGCTACCACTTTTGTTATTCTTTTAGGCCGCCCAGAAGCAGAAGGTGCCCTCACGAAATATCAGATTTTTTATTACTTTTCGAAAGTGGAAATCTTTTACAGCCTTAAAAAGGTGTTGCCGTGTTTAATGTTATGTATGGATTTTGTTCATTAGCTAAATAAACTCAACTTTAACTGGGTTTTATGCAGTTTTCAATTCTCTATCGGAACACGTATATGTATTGGGCACATGCTGCAGTTTTGTGTTGATGTTAAAAAGTAATGGAGATAGAGTGGATCGAAAAAGTGGTAACTTTTATGTCCGCTACTGTATAGTTCAATTGGGGCAGCCAGAACAACAACGGACTAACCCACATTTTTTTCGAAATTGAAGTAGCAATAACGTATTCCAATAGGCTCTACTAACCATATAAAATGGGGAAAAAATTTTTGTTTAAGTGAGTTGGTCCGTTGTACCTCTGACTGCCTCAATTAAGACTTAACTTTAATTAGAGTTTATTAAGTTAATAAACAGTGTACCTATCTATACAGCTTTAGTTTAAGAAATTTGGCTTTCGAAAGAAATCTCAATCGTTGTACTGTTGATATTTGGTTCTGTTGACTAATGAGTTTGCCGACCACTGCCCAAACAGAAGGGTGCGCCATAGTGTGAGTTCTGCGAGAATAGGAATGCCGAGAATCGATGTTTTATAAAAACTCTATTGATGATTACCAATCAAGCACCAATTTCGTGAACTCCTTTTCTACTCCATCCCTTTCTCGTAACGACGTGCTACGGTACTGGTAAAATTAATATCGTCTTCCTGACGGCAACTTACCACCTTGTACCTGCCCATTTTCCATATCCTCTCGACCCATTTCGCTCCGAACAAGATCCTTTAAAACACCCGCAACCGCGGCTCGCAAACAGCCGGTACCTATCAATTCGACAACGACAATCCATCGCGGTTGATAGACGTCGACAGGCACACATTTTACCCCCAGCTAACGAACCGCTTTTAATTGTTTGCTCCTCCGAGTCTGGATTCTCATTTCCAGCGACATTGGGGTGAGCGAGTTGCGTAGGCGCTCCGATTGCGTTGTTCCTATTTTTTCTCTTTTTTTTCTGCAAACTTCAGACTTGTATAAATAAATACTGGTGGCAGCGTTCAAAAGTCTGACGAAGAAAGTGCACGCGGTTTAGGTCAGGGATTTGACTAGGGTTTATACAAAAACCGACTTTTGAAAAAAAAACAGTTTTCGAATTCCACTATTCCCCAAAAATCGGTTGAACCGGTTTTCGAATTTGCACAACAAAAATATAATTAAAATAGAAAATATTTGTGCTTATTTTAAAAATTTGCAGTTTTTTTATATTTATGGAATTACAAAAATCTAAAAAAATAAAGTATACTCTATCTATATAAAACCAAATAAATAAACCAAAATTAAAAAACTGAAATCCGTACAATTTTTTAGTTCATTTAATATTTATGGATCTACAAAAATATAGCATAATAAAATACACTGCATGAAAAACAAAATTTAAAAAAAACTACAATAACTAAAATCCGTACAAAATATAAATTATAAATCATTATTTCATTTAGTATTTTTCTTCAGAAAATATGAACTTATGAAGATTAGTTTTACAGTAAACTGTTACCTACTACAATCTACAATATGCTTGTGTCCGAGGCGATTTCAAGTAGAAATGTTAAAGTTTTCGAGAGCGCTCGTGCGCTCTTTTATTTCACAAGGAAAGTTAGGGACCCCGGAAATTCAGAAAATCATGAAACTTGGTGTACAAAAAATGACGATTCAAAAAAGGATAGTGATGGGTGTTTGAACCATCAACTCGGGAATGGTGCGCATTTTTTTTATCTTAAATCTCTCAAAATTTGGTGGCCGCCTTCACGTCAGGGGAGGGGGGCTAAACAAATCTAGTCGCAAGCAACTACCGATGAGAGTCTTTTGAAAATTCCTCGAAAACGTAGAGTGGAGCTGAAAGTCCTGCTTTTCGTATAAACCTATGTAAAATTTAGCAATAAGAGTCTAGAGATATAAGGTGTTATTTTAATTTTAATTTTAGTTATAAACTATAACTATTATACTTTACTTTACAAAGTTGTTGGTTGATACTGTTATTCATTGTTGAGTTATATTACAAATTGTGTGTCGTTTCAAAATACACTTTGCTTGGGGTAAAAAGTCCTTAATATCTTCTAACCAGCTTTTCTTATAATATAAAACAAAATAAGTAACAAACTCTTTTCAAATCAATAAATATTTATTAAACCAATTTTTGTTTGATATAGAATATTGAAAAAAAATACTACGGCATCATATTTTAAACAAAAAAATGAAAATACAGGACACAGATTCAGCCTGAACAAAAAATTGCACAGCAAGCTTGGCTTAACATAAAAATATAACTCTCTTTTAAGCACTTTGGCCTTATTTCTTAAACACAAATTATCTTATAATAAAAAAGCAGGAAAAAAGATGGATAACATTTATGGCTTTAATAATTGGTTTGTTTCAGCAAAGACAACCACTCTTTTTAGTATTTTAACATGACTCCTTTAACAAAAAATAACAATATAAGTAAGGGACTTTTTGCCTCAACGTACCTCTGTAGTTTGTGCGATATATGTATAGGTACGCAAATATTATCATTCAGAATTAAACAATGTCATCCACACATTACTAAAGGAACATACAATCTTAACGTATTCACCTGAAACGCTGTTAAACTGTTGTTTACTTCCAATAACACAACAAAAACGACGTACTTTTTTCGCTTCTGACTCGCACAAACGCCCGAAAACGACTGGCAACATCAACGTAAATAGTTATGCTGCAATATTCAATCGATTGTTTACGAATGGAGATTTTGAATTCGGAACTTTTTACCCGCCGGACTTTTAGTCCCACTCTACCCCACTTGGAGGAAAAAGTTGTTCGGAATGTTGACCTTGACAAGATACGTCAACTCGTGTAACGTCATTAGGACTGGGACTCCCCTTTTGTCAATATTTACCTCGAAATGTAGAAAGATCAAACTTTAAAATGGTTTCTGTTGCATTAGCTTTGGATGAATTTTAGCATTTAAGCTTTTCAGTTATGGGAGTTTGAAGATTAAGCAAAATTTAAAATAGTTTCTTGTAACTTTTGAGAACTATCCTCTCCATATCTGTTTGGCTACTTCGCTTTTGTACACTCTACAGATAGTGAGAGGGTTGGCTAAGAGACAAGGGAAGTTAGGCTGCCCGAAAATTCGGAAAATTATGCAACTTTGTGTGCAAGCACAGTCTAAAAATAATTATCGGAAAATTCATACTCTTCAAGTTACCCCCATCATCTATCATTAATTCGATAATTATTTTCACGCAGTTTTGTCGATATAAAAAAAAGATGCAACTTTTGTTGAAACTTCATTTCAATATCTCTCACCGTTTTCGAGATATTCCATGAAAAATAAAATTTTGCTTTTTTCAAGGGGTGACTTCACCCCCTAAAACCGCACTATCGCATCAACAAAAATAGGTTTGTGTTACAGATGAACTACTTTACTTGCACACAATTTGCGTAATTTTATAAATTTTCGGGTTGCCTAACTTCCCTTGTAAGAATGGGGCTCGCGCGGTTCCCGGCGGAGAGAAAGTTTCCCAGCTCTGGTCTACGTTACCCCCTGATAAACTGCCTTGCACTGATGCTGTGCCATTGTCACGATATCTATGCACGAATATTTTCATTAGCACATGACATCGTATTTCAAGGGGATCTTAGAGAGTGAGAAAAAAGTTCGAGTGTGATATTTCTCTGGTGGATGGGCGGACGAGTACCTACTTACTAGGGCGGAGCGATAGTAATGTATAGGCGAAAATTTAAATTTGAATTTTCAGTTGGCCTGGGTGCAGGATAGTTGTCTTTTGATTAACCAAACACAAATGTAAACAAATTTTGGAAAAATACTCATGTCTGCAGGTTCCTTTTTCTCTTAAAAATTAAAAAAAATAAGATAATTAAAAATGTAAAAATTTACAATGTGAATCTTATTTTCTACATTTTTAAGAGAAAAAGGAACCTGCAGACATGAATATTTTTGCAACATTTTTTACAGTTATGTTTGGTTAATCAAAAGACAACTAAGGTAAATGTCCCAATTAGCGAGCCAGTCCCAATTATTGACACTTTATCCTTTGTATTTAAATATGAATTTTTTTCTGTTCCGAACGGGTGTTAAAAGTATTGAATTCGATTCGTGAATATTCAAAGTATCTTGCTGATGGTTTCGCTAATATATATCATAACATATAATTAAGTAATTAATAAATGTTTTCACATGTGTCAGCTACAAATCCGTGAAAAAGTAGTTTCTTGTTACCGAACTTAAGAACGGCCAAATTTTAAGTATTAAGTATTTCTTGCGTGCGAATATTAATGTAAGAAAAATATATTCAAATAAGGTCAAAAATAATTGTAAATTCACTATTTAAAAAAATTACATTGAATTTTTTATTAAATTCATCTAGAGACACGGTAGTGTCTCGCGCCAAGTATATATAGGTATATACTCGAGCTCATTTTAGAAGGAACTTGCCGACCGACGAGTTTAGGCTCATTGGCTATGCCACCACCAATGGTCTTTCGGCTGCGCATCCGTTCTGCGCCGAAAGCATTGGCGTGGCGCCACTTTCGTATTTACCGCGTGTTTCGATTTTTTGTCGGATTTGATTGTCACTTTTTTACTGCAAATGACATAGTTAAAACATGGTTAACAAAATGTTTCGTGCAAAAAAAATAAAAAGAAAATGGATCTAAACGACCATTTCCCACATCAGAAAAATAAAAAAGGACAGGTAAGCAATTGAAATATTATAAGTAACTGAAGTATTATAAGGAACTGAAGTATTATAAGCGACTGAAATATTATAACGATAATTATTAACCTGAAGTCCGGAAAAATGTATACTTTAATTTAATGGGAAACGTTTCTCTTACAGATAGTTACCTCCGGACAAAGGAAGATTATCATAAATATTTATAATGACAAGAAAGCCCAATTTCCGGATATGAAATATGCAGAATTGATGAAATTAGTGGGAAATACTTGCGGCGTGGGATATCGTACCGTCGTGTAAAAGAATTCAAAAGGACGGGGGCCGTGACTTCACCTTCGAAGAAACGGATAAGGCCCGATGTAATGCAGAAAATGTCGGAAGAGGAAATTGGAGCAATAAGGAAGCATGTGCACGCGTTTTGGGAACGAAGAGAACTACCAACAGTTCCGAAACTTTTGGCGGTGATACAAAGGGACGAAAATTTACCACTTATATCACGGTGTACGTTACAACGTCTTATGAAGAAAATGAACTTCAAGTACGTACATAGAAAACGCAATAGTGCCCTTATCGAGCGGGAAGATATAATTCGTTGGCGCCGAAAAAATGTCAATTGTCTTGGTTAATAAATAAAACAAGACAAGACACCACTGAGACAAGAAAGAAAGAAAAAGATTTTAATGAAATTTATACATATTTATTCAGTTGAGGCTTCAAATCCAATACAATCTATGAAATGCTGAATTACCCATCCAATTAAGTCAAATGCTAGTAGTGTTCCTGATTTCTTCGTTTCGGTCCAATTGTCTTGGTTAATAAATAAAACAAGACCAGACACCACTGAGACAAGAAAGAAAGAAAAAGATTTTAATGAAATTTATACATATTTATTCAGTTTAGCAACCCCAATTCGGAGAGCAGCGCCAAGTATTTTGAATAAAATATTTATTCGTATTAAAATATTTATTTGTATAAAAATATATCTGCTTAATATTATTTAATACATTTTTTCTTTGTATAAATAGCCATTCTGATAATTGACGCAATTTTTGTATATCATTATATTCATATACGACAATGCTTTTAAATGGGATACTTTTTGATGGGATTATATACTTGGCGCTCTTTTTTGTACCTTTTTGTAAAAAGGTAATTTTGTGGGTTATTCATATACGACAATGTTTTTAAATGGGATTCTTTTTGATGGGATTATATACTTGGCGCTCTTTTTTGTACCTTTTTATAAAAAGGTAATTTTGTGGGGTAATAATTACGGGGATCAATAATCGGTACTCGTAAAATGTATGAATTCCTATTATTGACACGAGATGCCATGTCATGTTTTCATCCCGCGTATTTTGTCCGTTTGCATCGTAATCTAAAAAAAATAAAGAGAATAACCGACGGAGAAACTATTTCCAGCAAATTTGTGTGCTGAATTGCAATAACAATTTAATAATAATTTAATAATAGCTATTGTATTAAAGACTGTTGCAAATTATTTTGTTTTGTACTAAGTATTTTATAAACATCCTTTTCCGATGCAGTCATTAATTGGGACATTAGATTGCATGTCCCGACCAATGACACGGTATTCCACGCATTATGTACGAGTCAATGATTGCAGCAACGTCTCTGTAATGACGCGGTGCAAGATTGCAATGTTGCACCAAAACATTGCAGAGATGTTACAGGTTCAATCCTATGTCCGTCTTCGCAATATTGCAGGTGTGTATTTTTGCAAAGTTGCGGCAACATTACAAATATGTAGTCCTGCAACGTTCCGGCAATGATTCTGCAACGAAACGGCAAAATCGTTGGCACTGGAACATTGCACGTCGATGTGCGCGCAATATTGCAGAAATATTGTAGGATCGTTGCCACTGGAACATTGCACGTCGATGTGCGCGCAATATTGTAGGATCGTTGCCACTGGAACATTGCAGTGGCAACGTGTGCGCAATATTGCAAGAACGTTGCCACTCAAATATTGCACGGCAATATTGTAGCATTGTTCCTACAATATTGCAATGCAATCTGCGATAACGCAATATTGCAGCAACGTTCCTGGAATACTCCTGCAACGAAGTGTGCTGTACGGGTATAAGAAACACTTAAGACTTTATGCGAGTCTGAAAGTTTTTAGACCAAGTTACAGTGCGGATGATATTTGAAAGACAGGTAAGTTTATTTACACTATACGTATGTATTCGTTTTTAATTTATTTTGAAAGGGTGGTCGATCACTCCCTTGATTAGGGGATAGTCCGACCACATTAATGAGGGACAGCCCGACCACATTAGTTAAATATACAGTGTGACTGAAAAAGTATAACTATCTCGAAAAATATAAATGGTACGAAAAATTGTTTCAGACGAAAGTTGTAGGATGTCAAGGGGGACATAGCATGCTCGTATTTTTTATTTCTTATTCTTGTAACTGACATCGAAACGTTTTCTAAACACTACCTACTTGTGACTTTTTTACTGTAAACCCATCTTCAGATTCAGGGAGCGAAAATTCCATTCTTCAAGATAGTGATGTGTCGTTAAAAGACTGGGACGATAAGGAATGCGTGGGATGCGGAGAAAACTATTTCGAAATCTCGAAAAGCGACGATTGGATTAAATGTGTGCGCTGCAGCCGTTGGTTTCATGATACTAGATGCTTCAAGCACAAGAATGTTTGCGATTTACGTGGAAAACTGAAGAAGAAATAACAAATCAATTAACTTCTTCGTGAATTATACTTTTCGTAGGCTACACTTTTTGTTATTTCTCAAGGTCAGTCTCACCCGTTGCAGTGCCAATGTTTTTGGTTGAAAATGAAAATAAATAATTGAATTTATCGCACACTATAATTTCTGCATACTCTAAATTGCTTGGGCTTTGCTTTAATTGCTACAAAACGACAAAAATGTGAAAAACAACGATGCTACAATTTCTTTTACAAAAAGTGCTCCAACTATCCCGGACTTACAATATTTCGTAATTTCCGTGTTTCTTTCCACCTTTCATATTAAAAATACCTAGATTTCTGTTTCGATGCAAGGTTCGCTCTTGATAAATCTCAAGGGTCACTCGCGTGGCAAAGAGTGCTTATAAGTATTCAGGACACTACAAGTAGGCACTTCTGCGTTTGCAGTTTTGCGTGCCCTGTTCTACGTACAATAATCGCTTACAATATTATCTCGAAGTATTATTTAATTCCGAGAAATGTTACGGATTTGACCAATTTGAAGTCGACTGCATTTGAAAAAACTAATAAAAAAAGAGGTAGGCTGCAGGATCACTTTTATATTTAAAATATAATCTTTGGTGTACGGCTGGGTGGCACGCGACATGGCTTAATATGACTTTAAAACAGCTTTGTACGTACAAACAATTGAAAAATATTGTAACATTTTGCAGAAAGTGTTGTAGATTTCCGTTGTCGACATCCAGATGAATGTACATATTTATATGAAAACAGAACTCTACTAGTGGGTTTAATGATCTATATCAGAATTATTTGAATTAGAACTCGTCACTTGAGTTACATATCTTGTATAGAACTTTCTATTAATTGAAATATTTTGTGAAACTAACTGCATATCAGAACTCACTTTCAAAATAACATGGCTTTCACCCAGAAGCCTCAAACAGTATCGAATTCCACTATAATATTATTTGAAACTTCATCGCGTAAAGAGATTTAATGGATTTCACAGAAAAGCAAATATAAACCACTCTGAGTAAGGTACAAAACAAAAATATAAAAAATATCCGCTCCAAATAATGTGGAAAACAATCAGAATCTGCAATAATAAAGTACCTATGCTCGATTCTCCAATTCGTGTCGAAAAACGTAATGAAGAAAGGAGAAAAATTTCGATCAAAGTCGTAACAACTGTTATCAGGCTCACTTTCCACTCCGCAATGAAAGTTTTATAGTTCTCTTTGCAGACTTTTGAAACTGCTTCGAATGAAAACTACTGGTTTAGTGAAAGCTCTACAAATGTGAGCAACTTTATCAATCCTACCACTCGCGGTTAAGTCTCCATATGCTACAAAAGTAAAAATAGTTATGCCTATGGAATAAATGTATTCGCGAAAAATTCATTATAATAGAATTAGCGAAGTATCCTCAAAATATACGTGGTTGGCGAATCTAAAAATTTCATAAATTACACTCAATGTCCCTCAAGTTCCAGTACTATAATAGGTGCAAACTTAACTAATCTTCAATTAAATCTCAATTAAATTACAAAGCATTGCAGTGCACCTTCTTTTGAGAGGAATTTTAAACGAAAACTAGCAGCAAGTATTTTCTATCGGTATTTTCTAAAAAAAAATAATTTATATGGTCATCGTTGTACAATTCTTCTCGCATTCCTTCCGAGTTCTATAAAATATTATACTTAGTCATGTCATGACGTAGCGTATCGCCTAACAACAGACGGTTCTGCTACCCTCCTTCAAGCAATTTGTCGACGTGCATCGTGCGTGTATCGATTTTTTCAGATGCCCACGCGAACGTACACGACGCGTCGAAGAAGACGGCCAGCAGAGCACAGAAATAGAAAACAGCTGTGATTCGAGCTGATAAAGCCTAAGGTGTAATTTTTTCACTGGCGTCTAATCAAAGGTCACGGCAGCTGTTCCTTCCAATCGTTATCGTTGTGTACCCTTCACATTTCATTTTCGACTGGAGGAATCGAAGGTATTCCATCCGCGTTCAATTATCTTTAATTATTGGTTACCAGTGGAACATCGTCGATTTTACCCAAAGAATCGCAGGTTTTCTACGTGCCATGAAGCGTTTCATTATTTTTCTGTCCAGCTGTTACCTTGCTTTTTTTCAGAAAAAATATTTGAACTATATACCTAGGTAACTTTATATTATAAGTGATTTTATAAATATGCACTATCTTCATGTATCTATGCACACTAGG
Source organism: Andrena haemorrhoa (assembly GCA_910592295.1). NCBI lineage: Eukaryota > Metazoa > Arthropoda > Insecta > Hymenoptera > Andrenidae > Andrena > Andrena haemorrhoa. The sequence goes on from OU342943.1 coordinate 21,784,408, forward strand.
GTGACTCTTATTTACTCTTGGAAAAAAAATTTTCAAGACTTTCTTCGGCGCACCCTTCAGAACAGTTCCAAATAATTAAAAAAAAAATCCGTGTAAAGTTTGAGCTCGATTGAAGATATAGACTCTATATTTTCGATATTTTGGGAACTTCAGTCCCAAATTTTCTGAAAACATTCATGACATATCAAACACTGTAAATAAGATTTTTTTTATATCTTTTTCGCATATTTCGGTATATGTCCCCCTCTTAAATGTTTAAAAAATAGTCCTCGAAAATAAAAATTCCATTTTTTTTGTTCGCCTTCATAAATAAAAAATGTTCTAGAAGCATTTAAACTTTCAAAATTTGAGGAAAAAAGTTTTTTTTTTAGTTTTTCAGACTTCTTTCGAAAACCGTTTGTCGCACGAGAACAAGTAATGTAGGTAGTTGACCATTCGGTTTTGTCAACTATCTAAATGAACGATTACAGAAAATAATGTGTAATCAATTACACAATTACAGTTTAATCGTAATTTGCAATTTGTAATTAGATTACATTTTGCCCAACTCTGGTACCCGGGTACCCGAGTAGCCGGGTATCTCACGGGTAATTTTTGTCTACCCGGGTATTTCACGGGTACTCGGGTACCCGGGTACCCGGCGGGTCGGGTAGTAACAGCTCTAATCAGTGTGCACGATTCAGCTCGTACGAGCGGTCTGAATAAAAAATCTCCGATTTTTTAACAATCTCTGGGAACGTAGTTATCCGGTGACGTCGCCCTTTTTCGAAAAAAAGAATTTAAAACGATGGTAAAACTTTGAAGAAAAAGGTCGTGATTTTGCAATAAAAGTCGTACGTTGTTGCTTGTTATTAAAAAATGGTTCAATTAAATTGAAAAAGCTCATCGTCATACCGGATAGCGAATCTTATGTAGAATATGCGTGTAAATAATGGAGTTAATCGGATGAACGATGAGGCAGTTATCATGCCCACCGTCTTGGAAAATGATGTTTCGAGAAAAGCCACATTTTTTAAAATTTTCCAATTCTCATACCTGAGGTGTATAACCATAGGTATATAAATTCATATTTGGAAACAATAACACGATAACTACTAAGTAGCTTCGCAGTTAAGTCTTCATCATTTAATGATATACATACAACTAATAAGCCTTGAACTCCATTGCAAGCACTATACAACAGTATTTGTGAAAATCATTATACACTTACCACTTTAGAGGTATTTGTAATTTAATCGAACCTCTCCAAAAACTTTCCGCGACGTATTTCAGAAATATGTGCCTGCTCAAGACGCTCAATTGATTACAATGCCACTGTGTGGACAAAACAACTAATACACGGTTAGTTGGTAAAGAAATAGCATCGCTATGATATTCAAGATTTCTGTAGCGGAGATCAGCTGGGGTCTCATATTAGGATAGGTCGTCATATTCGGCTACTTTACCCTAATATGCCACACAAACTACACATGACTTGAAGCAACAAATAAATAAATAAATTCGCTAAAATAACTATCAAAAACCACGTCCTCTTTAACCCCTTGCACCCCAAGTACGCCTTCAGGCACACCAAAGTTTGAATTGCCGTTGCACACTGATCTCATTAACAACCATACACCTACCTAAAAACTTGGAGAATTCGTGATGTTTAGAATCAACTTAAATCAAACGAACAATTAAGTTCAAAATCACTGCGCTATAGTTCTTCCGGTCCCAGAGTCCTCTACTTAAAAAATGCAGCATTTAGCACGGGATATCTGGTCGATCGACAGGGGAATAGGTGGCCGTGCAAAGGGTCAAAACGAAACGTTTAATAGAATTACCATAAAACGTTAGGCTAATACCGTATATACATCTACACGCGAGGCGGGCCGTATAAAGCAAGAAATGACGACGTAGGAAGAATGCATAATCGCATCACGTTTTCGCTATTCCATTCTTACACGTGACCGCACATACTCTCCCGTACGCGCGGCTGCATACAAGCCAACTGTGCATACGTGCACGACGCACGCCACGTGTCCATGAAGAAAGAAAAAGAAGAAGTACATAGTAGTCGTTATATTCGTCCGCGGCCGACGAGAACGCCTCGAAGGACGTTCAGTATTTCTGTTCCACGGCCACGGAGATTACCGTTTCCTGTTAAGCCGTACATTAATGTCCTTAAATGGTGGATGAGAATTTTGTGGGGAGCGGTAGGTGTGCGTTTAGGGATTGCAAACCGGTAAATCGATTTACCGGTAAATATCGAGAAATACATAATTTATCGAATTACCGGTAAAAATTTGGCGAATTACCGGTAAAAATTGTATGTGTAGCAATGTAGCGCATAATTCCGTCGATATCTTCTACGTTATCGGTGAAAAAAACATCAAACCGATTTACCGGTAAAATCGAGAAATACATAATTTATCGAATTACCGGTAAAAATTTGGCGAATTACCGATAAAAATTGTATGTATAGCAATGTGGCGCACAATTCCGTTAATATCTTCTACGTTATCAGTGAAAAAAAAATTCAAACCGATTTACCGGTAAATATCGAGAAATACATAATTTATCGAATTGCCAGTAAAAATTTGGCGAATTATCGGTAAAAATTTTGTGTATAGCAATGTGGCGCACAATTCCGTTAATATCTTCTACGTTATCAGTGAAAAAAAAACTTCAAACCGATTTACCGGTAAATATCAAGAAATACATAATTTATCGAATTGCCAGTAAAAATTTGGCGAATTATCGGTAAAAATTGTATGTATAGCAATATAGCGCGTAAATCCGTCGATATCTTCTACGTTATCGGTGAAAAAAACTTCAAACCGATTTACCGGTAAATATCGAGAAATACATAATTTATCGAATTACCGGTAAAAATTTGGCGAATTACCGATAAAAATTGTATGTATAGCAATGTGGCGCACAATTTCGTTAATATCTTCTACGTTATCAGTGGAAAAAAAATTCAAACCGATTTACCGGTAAATATCGAGAAATACATAATTTATCGAATTGCCAGTAAAAATTTGGCGAATTATCGATAAAAATGGTGTGTATAGCAATATAGCGCATAAATCCGTCGATATCTTCTACGTTATCAGTGAAAAAAAAAATTCTAACCGATTTACCGGTTTGCAATCCCTATCTGCGTTAGCTTTGAATTTGCACATCGAATTCCGAAGCGCCCTATATTCTTATTTAAATTTATCTAATGCTTGAGCAATGTCTAAAAATTAAATTGCACAATATCAGAAAATTGGGAAAATGTAAAAAATCAAGTTTTAGAAAATTGCAGTTCACCGAAGGACATTCAGTGTTTCTACATAGTTCTCGATCATAGAGATTACCGTTTCCTGTTAAGCCTTCTATTAATGTCCTTAAATGGGCATGGCTTAAGATTGAGGGGAGAGGGTTAATATATCTGTTATAGAAGCCACGCGAACTGTTAGCTCACGTTTCGAAACGAATCGAAACCGTCGCTCGCCATTTAATTCTGGATTCAGCGCGCTCGCTCCCGAGACTATTAAACTCGTGCAAGTTTTATAAATGGGACGATTTATCTTCGCAAGCTATTTTTTTCGAGGACCGCTCCGTGAAATCTTTCCCCCCTGAGCTTGTAGCTCCTGTTCTCCCTGACTACCGAATTTTTCGTTATATGTATATACAGGGTGTTCCGTAACTGATGGTACAAACCGAAAGGTGATAATTCTACATGAATTTATAATAAGTTGAAATGTAGAATAACGTTCTTCTATTTGGAGTCCGGTTTTTCTAAAAAATTAACACTGAATATGTGATACCTGTACGTTTGGTTGGTCAAGAATAGGAATTGCAAACCGGTAAATCGGTTTGAAGTTTTTTTCACTGATAACGTAGAAAATATCGACGGAATTATGCGCCACATTGCTGTACATACAATTTTTACTGGTAATTCGATAAATTATGTATTTCTCGATATTCACCGGTAAAAATTGTATGTATAGCAATGTAGCGCATATACGTAGCGCATAATCCCGTCGATATTGCCTACGTTATCAGTGAAAAAAAACTTCAAACCGATTTACCGGTTTCCAATACCTAGTCAAGAATTGGTAGTAAATATAGTATAGTCGCAAATAAAATAAATTCTTGTGTAAAAATGAGCGGGAATTGTGCAACTTCTTTTCAAATGGACCTTTGTTGTCGAGAAAGTCAGATTTTCAAAATTGATTAGGTATCTCGAAACCATAGTCTCAGACCAAAAACTGTTACTCTATATTTTCGACTTATTTCTTCGTGTAGAGGAATAAGAATATTGAATGGTTTAATGACGCACTGATCACTCTACATAATCCCTAATGGCAGTAATATAGTTCAGAAGCTTACAAATCTGGCGTTTATTTATTCTAATCTTTCCAAAAAAAAATTACAAATTCGATTCGACGGTCACTGGTGTCCCCTTCCAAATATACAGATAGCGCGTTAAGCAGTTAATCATTTCAAATTTCTTTTCATGTAATTTTTCTGCCGCAAGCCGCTGTATTTTGTAAAACATACATTTAACATTTATTTACTATATTTCCTCCTTTCCCAGCAGCGCAATTACAAAATGCTCGCAAAACTTGTATTATCTAGAACTGAAGCATTTCGAGGTGACGCGCAGTACCGGTTGCGATTTTATAGACGCAACTGCAATAATAAAAATTTTCAATTTCACAAAGTGAATGCAAATGTCGATTGAAGAGCTCGACGTGTGTTACGAAAGGTAGCACGTTTCAGTGTTCTTATGAAAAGTGTTCTTGTGAAAGTTCGCAATTGACACTTTTTGGAAATGTTTATTTTATATAAGTTGTGACAGGTAAATTTACATGAAGCCACTGCCTATCGAATAATATGGAATAGTAGTTATTTCTTACACAATGATATGTGCTATTAGTGTAATACCAAGGATTTTAGGGAAGTCTAAACTTTAAGTGCGCACTCTTGCCCCACAATACTCTACATATACCTTTTCCGAGTGTTTAGACCCGAACTGTAGTTTAGGTCAGCCATTTTTTCATTTGTTTCTGAAGTGTTAGACATCATATATGTATTACTACTTGAAGGGTCATATTAAAGTAAGAAAAACTAATAAAATACAAGACCTGTCAATTATATGTGCTTTAATAAAATAATGGCTTAAGGGGGAACAACACTTTGAAGACCGAAAAACAGCGTGTCCTTTGTGAATTATTTTTGAGGCATACGTACTTCTTTGAAATGTTAATGATTCGTGGTTTAAATGTTTATATATTCCGCAATATTTGAGAACTTTTTAATACTAACTATACATAATTTAATCTAAATAGAGAGAAGTCACTGTTTCTCATTTTATTCAGGTTCAGCTCATCTGGAAAACAAAACTAACATTTTTTTAGTCTAAATTAAATTATAATAATATTTGAAAAAATGGCAGACATTAAAACAAAACATTTTACAATTTCGATACGAAATGGGTACATTTTGAGGTGAAAAATATAGCAAATATTATTTGTACCCTGTGATTTTTAATCCCATTCATCGCCCACTTCATTGTGTTTTTACAATTTTACATATACAAATATATCAGAACGTAAGAATGTCGAATTTTATATATTAAAAATAAATTTTGAGGTTTTGACCACGAAAATGGAAATAGTTCTTCATTATTCAATTATTCTTCCATATTTTGTAAAATTGAAAACTTTTAATTTTGTGACTCCCCCCCCCCATAGCAAAATTGTTTTTTTTTTAAGAAACTAGCGATTCCATTCATCTGAAATTTGGACCATATTTTGCTGCATCTTTGAGAAAGCAATAGTATTTTTTATTAATTTTTAATAACAAATATACATGATTGACCAACACGCCGCCCAAAATTCGTCGTCCACTGCTGCGCATGATACTTATCTTCCTTGTTATCTAAAACATGCAAATGAAACAGCATTTCACTTATAAAAAACTACAACTTTCCCAAAGATGCAATAAAAACATGGTGCAAATTTCAGATTATTCGAATCGCTAGTTTCTTAAAAAAAAAATCTAAAATTTCGCTACGCCTTTAGCGAAAAGAATAGGATTCCCCTTAACGCGACGTGTACTGAGTCAACTGAGTGCACCGTACTGCCGCGGCATACCGCTCGATCATCGTTTAAAGGGACTCGGTTGCGGTGCACGGTTCGAGGCGCGATCACCAAATGAAATCGGAAGCGGCGCGTAAATTGGAAGCTTACTCTAGCGGCAGGCATTCGTTTATAGCTAGAGTAACCCACATTTATGATAGACCGCTTTTATAACGCTTTCTCGAGTAAAGGCGTCCATCTGCTCGGGCACCTGACTCGATTCACCTGCCGCAGGTACGTAGTTACGCGCGCGGACTGGCGAGCGCCCGCCTGGCGTCGTCAGGTGTTGCCACGGGAGGCTTAACGGCGCGCCCGCCGCCTCTCGAGACAAAGAGGAGGGTGCAAGTCGGACACAAATGTTCCCCCTTTCCCCTCTCTCTGCGGCCTATCTGATGGAGATCTGGCCCCCGATAATCGGGCCCGTCGATTTCAAATTTCGCCTCCACCGCTTTTCCACCGCTAATAAGGAAACTGTCGAACTTGCCGGGTCGTTTTCGCGGGCAGTTGCGCGCCCCTCGGCGATTGTAAAATATGTCGTTTCAATGGTAGCATAATAATTCGGTTATCGAATTACCGGGGACAATATTCTTCCACTGGGCCCTTAATTATTCATCAGGCAGACTAGCGAAATGGACTGAGGCTAGTGTCTTCGATACTTTTAATTTTATAGGGAGTTACAGATTTACTTTTGAATATGGGTATGAGAGAATGGTTTAAGGGGTTAGCTACCGTCAGGAGGTAGAAAAAGAATCGATTCTTTGGGAATTTATTTCAGAAAGTGCATGCATATTTTTATGCAGTGGTTTTTTAATTCAGATGATGGACACTTTAAGACGTTATTATATTATGTTTTGGTATAAAAATATTTAGTTATATATCACAACTAATTTCACGGAAGAATTTAACCAATTTCAACAAATGCTTTTAAACACGTATTCTTAAAAGGTTGGACATTCGGAAAATGAAATAAAAAAACATCGATTTTTAGACAGGAACCTCCCCTTAAAGTGGTAATATTTTGTATAGAATTAAAACTTTGTTTGTTGAAAATCTGAACGCTCAGCATACGCCACGTGCGGGACTCCTATAGTTGTATCTCTTAACCACAGCCGCTGAACGCCTATGGGCGTTCTGCGCATACGTGTTTTGGTTATATGGTGCGAGACTGAATATGTCTACTTAGAGTCTACGGCAATGCGTTTTATGGTAATTATTTACAAAGAAGCACACCTCACCTTAGTTTCAGAGATATACGCAAAAATATTTCAAATGCTATTATCACACTTCTAAGATTCGAAATAGGTTTGGGTTAGTTTTGAGTTACTGTCAATTAAATAATTAGTTAGTTCATTATAATTATTACATTATTTTACTCTTTGGTGTAGACATCTCGGAATATGTAGTCATAAATAGAAAAATCAAACGAAGTGGGGAATTTCATATGGAATGTGCTGCATAAACATAAATAGTGTGGACCTTACAGAACTTTTGATTTTTTAACCTTTTCGAAAGAAATTCAGGTAGTAATATGAGACAGCGTTACGTTTCGGGGAAATAAATTATGAAACTGTGTTAAATTAGACGAACAATTGTTTTGCAATAATCGCATATCGATGGCTTACTGCACGAATATTGCAAGTCCACTTTTAGCGTTTTCGAGAAAATCAGTTTTAAAAATGCAAGGCTAGGTACTTTATAATTACAGAAGTACACAATTTCACAAAAAATGGACATACAATATTTTTGCAGTAAGTCATCGATATGTAAACTGTGCTTTCTGAACTCGCAAAATCATGATCGGCCCATAATTGGCACTGGATCCACAATTCGCCTTTAAAATCTTCGGAAAATTTTATGCCGCAAAATATGCGCATTGCATCGTTTGATTTTAGTTGGATATTTGAATTATTATTATAGTCGAATCGGCTACTTCCGATTTTCGTTTTCCTTGACAATGGAGTGCAGGTTCCTTCAGCATGTTGCGAAGTGTATTTATATATGATAGAAATTCCTGCTTTACGCGCCCGATTCATAGCCCTGAATTTAACACTTAGGACTGGCTATACATTACGGTGATTCCCCAAATTGGGTATTTCGCTCCAAGTGCTTGGTATTGAGCTAACGACAGAAGAAGCTGCATTCTGGGTTGATGCAATAAAATCTGTTTTAAAAAAATTTCTCTGTCCAGTGGATAATATATTCCTGTCACTTCGAATCTGTTTCCTGCTATTTCACCTCTTTGCACTTTTATATATGTACGCCTTTCCTAACAGTTCTGTTACATGGCTCAAAAAGCCTTATGGCTCTTTGCTCTTGACGCAGAAATAGTCGCAGCTCTTCGGTGTAATAAGTTTTCAGTGGCCCCATACAAGTTTTGTCAAGAGGCTAAAGTTTGTGTGTTGAATGTAGAGACACAATTGACACACACTTATTTTGGGTCAATTCAATTACATTTACATTATGCGTGTGGCTGTAGTGGCCATCCAATATCGACAAGATAGATCATTCTTTTCAAGCTTTGGTGAAACTACTTAGTGAATTTTTGTAACCATTTGGTAAAGGGTGGTGCTTGTATCCATCCAGATGGGTGATTTCCACCGATCGATCCACATGGTGCCACCCACAAAATTTCCAGCTGCATTTATACAGCACACAACTGTTATCAATGCACCACGTTCTGCTGCTGTCAAACTGACTATTTGCCTTTTCCCTTAACACTACAACGATCAACGATTGACGTATACCTTCTTCCACCCATACAGCGCACCCCGTTGCAGGAAGGTTCCAGGAAAGTTGCAGGAAGGTTGCGGTGCAACATCGGAACTTTCCAGCAACATTGCTGGAATGTTGCAGGAATCTTCCTATGTCCGCCCCAGTGGAACATTGCACGGCAACGCACGTGGAACCTTCCTGCAACCTTCGTGCAACGTTCCGGAGATTTTCTAGCAAAGGTTCTTTATAACCGTTTTATAACAGTTTTTCAGCCCTGCTTACTGCGGGACCTTTGTTGTAAAATCGCCGAAAAGTTGTGTGACCATTGCCAGAAAATTTCCGGAACGTTGCGTGACTATTGCTAGAAAATCTCCGGAACGTTGCGAGACCATTGCCAGAAAATTGCCGGAACGTTACGTGACCATTGCTAGAAAATTTCCGGAACGTTGCGTGACCATTGCTAGAAAATCTCCGGGACGTTGCGAGACCATTGCCAGAAAATTGCCGGAACGTTACGTGGCCATTGCTAGAAAATCTCCGGGACGTTGCGAGACCATTGCTAGAAAATTTCCGGAACGTTGCGTGACCATTGCTAGAAAATCTCCGGAACGTTGCGAGACCATTGCCAGAAAATTGCCGGAACGTTACGTGACCATTGCTAGAAAATTTCCGGAACGTTGCGTGACCATTGCTAGAAAATCTCCGGGACGTTGCGAGACCATTGCCAGAAAATTGCCGGAACGTTACGTGGCCATTGCTAGAAAATCTCCGGGACGTTGCGAGACCATTGCTAGAAAATTTCCGGAACGTTGCGTGACCATTGCTAGAAAATCTCCGGAACGTTGCGAGACCATTGCCAGAAAATTGCCGGAACGTTACGTGACCATTGCTAGAAAATTTCCGGAACGTTGCGTGACCATTGCTAGAAAATCTCCGGGACGTTGCGAGACCATTGCCAGAAAATTGCCGGAACGTTACGTGGCCATTGCTAGAAAATCTCCGGGACGTTGCGAGACCATTGCTAGAAAATTTCCGGAACGTTGCGTGACCATTGCTAGAAAATCTCCGGGACGTTGCGAGACCATTGCCAGAAAATTGCCGGAACGTTACGTGGCCATTGCTAGAAAATTTCCGGAACGTTGCGTGACTATTGCTAGAAAATCTCCGGAACGTTGCGAGACCATTGCCAGAAAATTGCCGGAACGTTACGTGACCATTGCTAGAAAATTTCCGGAACGTTGCGTGACCATTGCTAGAAAATCTCCGGGACGTTGCGAGACCATTGCCAGAAAATTGCCGGAACGTTACGTGGCCATTGCTAGAAAATCTCCGGGACGTTGCGAGACCATTGCTAGATAATTTCCGGAACGTTGCGTGACCATTGCTAGAAAATCTCCGGGACGTTGCGAGACCATTGCCAGAAAATTGCCGGAACGTTACGTGGCCATTGCTAGAAAATCTCCGGAACGTTGCGTGACCATTGCTAGAAAATCTCCGGGACGTTGCGAGACCATTGCCAGAAAATTGCCGGAACGTTACGTGGCCATTACTAGAAAATCTCCGGGACGTTGCGAGACCATTGCTAGAAAATTGCCGGAACGTTACGTGACCATTGCTAGAAAATTTCCGGAACGTTGCGTGACCATTGCTAGAAAATCTCCGGGACGTTGCGAGACCATTGCCAGAAAATTGCCGGAACGTTACGTGGCCATTGCTAGAAAATCTCCGGGACGTTGCGAGACCATTGCTAGAAAATTCCCGGAACGTTGCGTGACCATTGCTAGAAAATCTCCGGAACGTTGCGAGACCATTGCCAGAAAATTGCCGGAACGTTACGTGACCATTGCTAGAAAATTTCCGGAACGTTGCGTGACCATTGCTAGAAAATCTCCGGGACGTTGCGAGACCATTGCCAGAAAATTGCCGGAACGTTACGTGGCCATTGCTAGAAAATCTCCGGGACGTTGCGAGACCATTGCTAGAAAATTTCCGGAACGTTGCGTGACCATTGCTAGAAAATCTCCGGAACGTTGCGAGACCATTGCCAGAAAATTGCCGGAACGTTACGTGACCATTGCTAGAAAATTTCCGGAACGTTGCGTGACCATTGCTAGAAAATCTCCGGGACGTTGCGAGACCATTGCCAGAAAATTGCCGGAACGTTACGTGGCCATTGCTAGAAAATCTCCGGGACGTTGCGAGACCATTGCTAGAAAATTTCCGGAATGTTGCGTGACCATTGCTAGAAAATCTCCGGGACGTTGCGAGACCATTGCCAGAAAATTGCCGGAACGTTACGTGGCCATTGCTAGAAAATTTCCGGAACGTTGCGTGACTATTGCTAGAAAATCTCCGGAACGTTGCGAGACCATTGCCAGAAAATTGCCGGAACGTTACGTGACCATTGCTAGAAAATTTCCGGAACGTTGCGTGACCATTGCTAGAAAATCTCCGGGACGTTGCGAGACCATTGCCAGAAAATTGCCGGAACGTTACGTGGCCATTGCTAGAAAATCTCCGGGACGTTGCGAGACCATTGCTAGATAATTTCCGGAACGTTGCGTGACCATTGCTAGAAAATCTCCGGGACGTTGCGAGACCATTGCCAGAAAATTGCCGGAACGTTACGTGGCCATTGCTAGAAAATCTCCGGAACGTTGCGTGACCATTGCTAGAAAATCTCCGGGACGTTGCGAGACCATTGCCAGAAAATTGCCGGAACGTTACGTGGCCATTACTAGAAAATCTCCGGGACGTTGCGAGACCATTGCTAGAAAATTGCCGGAACGTTACGTGACCATTGCTAGAAAATTTCCGGAACGTTGCGTGACCATTGCTAGAAAATCTCCGGGACGTTGCGAGACCATTGCCAGAAAATTGCCGGAACGTTACGTGGCCATTGCTAGAAAATCTCCGGGACGTTGCGAGACCATTGCTAGAAAATTTCCGGAACGTTGCGTGACCATTGCTAGAAAATCTCCGGAACGTTGCGAGACCATTGCCAGAAAATTGCCGGAACGTTACGTGACCATTGCTAGAAAATTTCCGGAACGTTGCGTGACCATTGCTAGAAAATCTCCGGGACGTTGCGAGACCATTGCCAGAAAATTGCCGGAACGTTACGTGGCCATTGCTAGAAAATCTCCGGGACGTTGCGAGACCATTGCTAGAAAATTTCCGGAACGTTGCGTGACCATTGCTAGAAAATCTCCGGGACGTTGCGAGACCATTGCCAGAAAATTGCCGGAACGTTACGTGGCCATTGCTAGAAAATTTCCGGAACGTTGCGTGACTATTGCTAGAAAATCTCCGGAACGTTGCGAGACCATTGCCAGAAAATTGCCGGAACGTTACGTGACCATTGCTAGAAAATTTCCGGAACGTTGCGTGACCATTGCTAGAAAATCTCCGGGACGTTGCGAGACCATTGCCAGAAAATTGCCGGAACGTTACGTGGCCATTGCTAGAAAATCTCCGGGACGTTGCGAGACCATTGCTAGATAATTTCCGGAACGTTGCGTGACCATTGCTAGAAAATCTCCGGGACGTTGCGAGACCATTGCCAGAAAATTGCCGGAACGTTACGTGGCCATTGCTAGAAAATCTCCGGAACGTTGCGTGACCATTGCTAGAAAATCTCCGGGACGTTGCGAGACCATTGCCAGAAAATTGCCGGAACGTTACGTGGCCATTACTAGAAAATCTCCGGGACGTTGCGAGACCATTGCTAGAAAATTTCTGGAACGTTGCGTGACCATTGCTAGAAAATCTCCGGGACGTTGCGAGACCATTGCCAGAAAATTGCCGGAACGTTACGTGGCCATTGCCAGAAAATTGCCGGAACGTTACGTGGCCATTGCTAGAAAATCTCCGGGACGTTGCGAGACCATTGCTAGATAATTTCCGGAACGTTGCGTGACCATTGCTAGAAAATCTCCGGGACGTTGCGAAACCATTGCCAGAAAATTGCCGGAACGTTACGTGGCCATTGCTAGAAAATCTCCGGAACGTTGCGTGACCATTGCTAGAAAATCTCCGGGACGTTGCGAGACCATTGCCAGAAAATTGCCGGAACGTTACGTGGCCATTACTAGAAAATCTCCGGGACGTTGCGAGACCATTGCTAGAAAATTTCTGGAACGTTGCGTGACCATTGCTAGAAAATCTCCGGGACGTTGCGAGACCATTGCCAGAAAATTGCCGGAACATTACGTGGCCATTGCTAGAAAATTTCCGGAACGTTGCGTGACCATTGCTAGAAAATCTCCGGGACGTTGCGAGACCATTGCTAGAAAATTTCCGGAACGTTGCGTGACCATTGCTAGAAAATTTCTGGAACGTTGCAGGAATGTTGCTGGGACTTTGCTGTGGAATATTGCACCGCAACATTGCTGGAATGTTGCAGGAATCCTCCTATGTTCGCCCCTGTGCAACATTGCACGGCAACGCACATGGAACCTTCCTGCAACCTTCATGCAACGGAGTGTGCTGTATGGGAACTACTGCATCAATGAATATTTTCACTTGCAATTTTTACTGGACGCGTACAATTCCTTCCTCTACAAGGTGGAATTCCCGCATCAACACTAGATATTTGTACAACATTTTATAAATGATTAAAGACGATTCTTTCCCGTAAAAATGTGGGGAAAAATTGATTCGTATGTAACTTCCACAGTTTTTGTTCAAATTCATCGGCGAAGTTCCTCTCTGTAGATTTTGGTGTATAAAATACTTACCCGTAAGCATTTTTCTTTCAATTGATTGGCTCACCTGAATCGACATACACCACTCGCAGCGGCGCGCCGTACAGGGGTATCTTCAACGATTAATAACTTCGACAATTTTATATATTCCGACAATTTTTCTTTGGTAATTTCTCGCAAACACCCCCATAATAGTTTGTGAAAAGCACGATTATAACGATTGATTGGTATCAAAGTAATTTAGCGTCAAAGAAACTAACGATTTTACGTATTCAATAGTACAGCAATAATAATATAATACTACCCTCCTTAGTTAAACTCTCCTAGGTATCTAGCATTTTTTGATTTTTTGAAGTATGTTGAGATATTTGAAGTTCTACACGTCTTTTATCTTTTAAGTAAAATTAGAAAACTCTTCGTGCTCCGTAAAGATTTATAACTGCTTTCCAAATGGTTAAAATAATCTATCTAAAACAATTAATTAATTGGTACCTTAATAATACAGCACCTACTGATAAACCTATAACATTATATTAGACTGTTACGAAACATATTTTAATTTGAGTGAAGGAAAATAAGGACGGTACCAAGTAAATGATAAAACTTCAGTTTTCTCGGTTGTTTCAAAATGTTAGATTTTAACTAAAGAGATAAAAAAACACACGCACATTTTCTGTGGTAAAGGGAGAGTTCTGGCAGCTGATGTGCCTGTCGGTTTCCTTAGTGAAATCGTGTTTCGATGACTGGTCAAAAAACGGTCTATCCAGCCTCCTCTTCATGCGGTGCCATTTTCAAAAGGAAGTTTAATACCATTTCTAACCGAAAACTGATAGGCCATTAGTTTAATATCGCTAGCTTTACGTCATTCCAACGAATTTTCACTCCATTTCCAAAATATAATGGAGCAAAATTGGCTTTCGAGATCATCTCCTAGAAATGTTTTCCGCCCTATCTTTGTGCAAGCTATATTCTCAGCAGTAATATTTTCATTAATTTTGGAATACATGCGGGCTGGAGTTGATCGTGGCACGTTATACACTTTTGCTGCTTTAAAGTTGCCAAATGTTTTTCGTTTGACAGCTGCGGCATTCCATGCGAAATGGGACACTATTCGGAGTAACATTTCAGATTTACATGAAACTTGGATATGTTGTAGTACTTAGGGATATACAAACATATCTCGAAGGATTTTTCAAAATGTGAAAAATTGTGGATCTTACAGTTCTTCGAAATAGAATGGTTTTTTCAAAAAATAATAACTGTTGAACTAACAAACTGATCAAGATGAGCTTTTGGATGCTTACAATGAAGACATAAGAGTACCTAAGTAATACAAATTATTTCACTGAAAACAAAAAAGTTTTTGACCATTTATTCAAATTGTTCTAAATAAATGCCATGTTTTAATACCGAGGCACTATTTAAAAATTCGAAATAATGAGGATATAGTCCTGTTTGTCCTCTTTCCGGATCCGTTTTCAGAAATACGGACACTTTAAAATTGGCAAAATGAAAATTAATTGAAGGTGACCCAGCGCCGGCTCGACTGGCTGGTTTAAGAAATGGTTAATCCGCAGAATAAGTCACATAAGGAAAGTAATATTCTTATTTTTAAGGAACCATGCGCTGCAGGAAACAAGAAGAAGGATTCTGGTGTATTATACAATACATCTCCGGGGAAAACGATTTTTGTGAGAAAATTTACACGATTTTCAACGTGTCGAAATAAATGTCGAATTTCACTTAAGACGTAATATCAGAAAAAAGCTTTTGAAGCTTACTGACATGGAGGATCGTATTGTAAAAGAATTAGTAATTTAAGTCGATTAATAAAAGTAGAAAATAAAAAATGATCATAAAAGAAAGACACGAGTAATTCGTATTCTCCAATTTTTGTGGACTTACAAATGCGTATGAATTGAATATTGGACTTCGGTTAAATTACATCATTTTCTTGAACATATAAAATTTATTTTCATGCATTTTTTCTGATAAATACATAAATCCTCTATTCCACAGCTGAATTAATGCACAAACTCAAATAAGAGCCACCCTTAGAGTTTGCGGGACGCGGGGCAAAAGTCGATATAATTATAAACATGTAATTGAAAACAGATAACCATACTTCTCTACTTCATGCGTCACTTAAGCTTCCCGAAAATCTATTCCAGAAAAACTGATACCTCGACAATTATACTTAATTCATTTAATTTTTACAAAATGAAATCCCTAAGCGCGGGTCCCCTTTAGTGCGGGCCCCGCCTGCTCAGTGCTAAAGGGCGGCTAGGTATTAAATATTTAATGTCAACTCTCAGGCCCAGCACTGCAGTGTAGACACACGTGACATTTTTTCCGCAAGACTAACTGAGATTTCTCTCGCAACTATCTGCAGGCAATGAATTGCGTGAAAAAAATTGCCGTGCGATAAATGTCGCGAGTTGGTTGCTATTTAGCGTCCGCAACGCTTAACGATGACAACAATCTACAGAGGACGACAGTACTGTTGGCGCAATATGTATAATACGTATAGGTAGGGAAGCCCGTGCTTTAACAATGGGTGACGTTTTCGGCCGTCCGTTAGCGCGAGCGAGGCCGACGATCGGCGCTCATTTATTTCAGTTCGGAAAGCATCGGTCCACGCAGAAGGCACTCGCTCAACCTTACGCCGTCCTCTCTCGCCTGGGCATACTACCCTACCTACCTCCCTCGATTGCGACCACAGCCTCGTTCGCGCCATGCGTGCGGACCAATGCTTTCCGAACTGAAATAAAACAGCGCCAACTGTCGGCCTCGCTCGCACTAGCGGGCGGCCGAAACGTCACTTAAAGGCACAGATATAACGCGCCAACCAGAACGTTAATGGCGTGTGGTAATTCGTGGACGCGGCAGCGTGAGTACATACTGACTCATTCCCTTCCGCAAGAAGTATGGCCGTGTCATTGTGGAGCGCTTTCTCACGGGTTCTTGACAAAAGAATACGTAGACACGCAAGCAACGTCCAAGTTCACAGTCAGCGGAGTGCATTTTCCATTCGGGAGATACGCGAGGCTGCACAACGTGTATTACCCTCCGAGATCTGAGAATATTCCGCGCCTCGTGCATCGTGACGAATCGAGGATCGATCCACAACACCATTGTTCTGTAAAGCGGTTCGTTCGCTGGAACACTCATTCTCTTAATAATGAGCTTCAGGGTGCGTGGATATGGCGCACGGTTAATATTCTTGGAGGCATAAAATAAAATTCATGAAACAGGAATAATAGGTAATCAAGGTGATCGAAAATATCCAGAAGAGCGCATTGGACGCCCACAGCAATGTTCTTTCGCGATGAACAAGGGAAGCAAGTCTTCGTGCAAAGATAAACGTCTCTAATCTCGAACAGCATGAAGTAATAGCTACTGTGTACCAGCATCGGCCCGAGCAGGGTTAAAGGGTTAAGAATTAGAGGCTGGAAGAAGAGGCAAAGGGACGCGCGGAGCGTGTGCGTTCGTGCGCTAAAGCATTTAGCCGCGGAATCGCGTGCAATACCTACTCGTGACACACGCGACTGCAGCGATGGCCCACGCGACATCGCGTTCCGCGCCCGTTTCATTTCGCTTCGTTTTCGTTTCGTTCGCCCCACCTCGGCGTATGTGCATGCGTGTGCGCCGATGTCACGCCATTGCGCCATTAACCGTCCTGTGCAATATGCATTCGGACCATCGTTCCGTGCCGTTGCTCCGTCGCCTCCGCAGAAACTATTACGAACAGAGCAATGCGAATAAACGACAATGGGAATGGACACGCTAATTTCAACAACCATCTCTTTCTGACTCAACGAACATTCTGACCAAGATATCGTTGGATCACTTGGTCAATTCCATGCGTATAGTTCGAGGAAGGTCTTTCGTTGTCAGCCAATCAGTAGTGATGCACTGATACCAGATCACCTGCGAAACGTCGAATTTAGCCTTCGCTATTCAACGATTGCACCTAAATATGTAGCTTTCCATCTTCTGTTAGGGCTTGCGCGTTGGAGACCGCAGTATTGCTTGATACATAATGTACAGGGGGCACAAGAACAGTCACTGACCCAATGTGTAGGATATATTTGTATTATCTGGGTAACTTTGCGATGACATAAAAATAGAAGAGTTTATTCCAAGAAACTTTATTGAAATATGTTTGCATCATACATTATAGAGCAGTAAGGCAATATGTACAAGATAGTAGATAAGTAGACAAGTAGCTAAAAACCGTAAAGTTTATATTATCCTACATTTAACGTTTTGTGTTCTGAAACAAAGATGAACGATTTCTAGGATAATTTCTTGCACTGTCCCACACTGTTGCAGTTTCTACATTGATCATAAACACGTTTGATTTGTACGTAGCCTGTTTTTCAAGACCAGTGGTAACGAAAAGCCAAATCTTTTGCATTTCCCATGTCGTTGGAACATGGACAACGCACATCGAATCAGCACGTTGGGTGAGTGAATACTCCGTGACCCACTGTACCGCGGTTCACCTTTGGAAAGCATAACAAGCAGAAGCAGCAACCAGAAAAATGTAATAGCGAAACGGAATGCGAATGCTGTATATAACAGGTGCATGACCGAACCGGTGTAACCTATTCTAAAAACGAGACCGCGAACCGTGCGCGGCATTAACGCGCAGTGCGCGTAGCCGGCGTACGATGCGATATTGACCGAGGCAGCAACTGTAGCGTGGCGGAGCGCTGCACGTTCAGACACGTCGTGCAGCACGACAGAGAGAACCGGCCGCATAGGAATGAAATAGCGCGAGCCCCGCTGGACGACCGCCGCGCGGCCAGGGATCGCCACGGGGGCCGGAGCAGTTTGTATACACGCAGCAGCTCTGCATCGGTGACGAAAGAGAACGAGGGGGAAACGCATACGGAGCGCAGAGCTGCGTCTCGAATATAACGTAGCCAGGCTTGGATGGCGTCGGTCCTGTTGCATCGTTCGCGCATGCCACCTCGGACGCGAGCAAGCGAGGACGATCCGCGCGAACGAAAGCGAGGGAGAGAAGGAAAGTGAGGCGGAGGAGGTTGGTGGAGCGGCTTGAAGGAGAGATGGGTCTGTTTGAAAGGAAAAGAAACGACGGGAAGGAAGGAGAAGGTTGTCGAGAGGGGGATAGGAGATGGGGAAGGAGTTTGCACGCGGCGCGGAACCGGTTACGCTAGAGAGGTGTAGGTAGGCGAGTGAAGGCGAAGAGGGAAAAAAAGCAGTGTCTGTAACGAACGAGCCACAGCCACATACGAGCGGTCTCGCCGCGCTGGCATTCTGCACGCAGCCGTCGTATGCAGATAACAGCGGATCCATCGACGACGCTGCAGCCCTCTAGCTGCGCGCGCATACGCGCCGGGGCGGGCGGGAGAGGCGCGCGCGCGCGCGTCTCCCGCCCGTTTTCTTTATCCCCTGCGGCCACCGTGCCGCTCTCGTGCAACTTGCAGCATGACGTCACGCCCATGTACGAGAAAACGAGACGAGCGCGACGCTGCGTAGAGGGAACCTCTCGTCGAAAAAACCCGGGCGAGATGCTGCGCAGTTGGAACGGCAAGGTGCCTGACACAAGACTCCCTCTCCACTCTCTGGCCCCCCTCATCTCGCCCCCACTTTCCAACCCGTTCTGTTCCACGTCGGTCACACTCCCTCTCTGTTCACCTCGCCGTTTCGTCTTTCTGGGCTGTTTCTCTCGTTTCCTCTGCCTGTTTACAAACACGCGTAAACTCGGCCGAATACATGACATCATCGTGCAATCTCGTGAGTCGACGGCGACGGAAAGGCGACGATGGAGAGACGACGGGTCGTTTCGTTCGCTGGCTGGCTGATCGATCTGAACCGGCAGCCTTGTACTTTCAGTTTCTCTCGTCTCGCGCGCTTCCACTGCGAATGGAAGCTGCGGGATATAGGTGGTCCTTATAAAGCACCACGTTAATGGAATTATCTCGAAGCGGGATAGATCCTGAGACAGGGCGATGTAGAGAATAGAAATATAGGCGACCGTACACGGTGGAACGAATGAGTCGGAGGGGTAGCGAACTGTTCGTGAAAGAATGGAGTAGCCGCGTGTTGTGCCACGGGGGACAGCGTAACGTAACGCGTAACGTAATGTAGTGTAGCAGTCATTATCAGCCTGTTCATCTCTACAGTTCGGTCCCGTGTCACATACGGTCCGTGACTAGTAACGAGTAGACGAGCCATCGTGACGTCATGGTTATCAGTAGGGTACTGAATTAGGTCGCATATCGCGCGCATATCCTCTTCCCTTGGTCCATTTCGAACGGTAAACGCAGCACGGGGTTGATTTAAAGGATCGCTCGTATCCTTGACGATTTCCTCGTCACGCGAGCCCCGCAGGTCGTTGCCGTTTTCTACATATTTACGATTCGTCGACGAAAGAAATCTGGGTAATTCATGAAATTGCATCTTTCGCGCTGCAACAAAATCTTAAATCGTCTTCCGATGCTTACGATGCTAAAAATTGTTTCTGTAAATATCTCGCAAACAACCGAGGCGGAATTAAAGTTTAATTCACACAGAATAAGGTAAAGTCTGGAAAATAACAGCTATGGTGAAAATGTGAAATTATTTTTTTCATTTTAAAAGTAAATTGTTCAGAGGAAAACCGCAACGCTGACGGTTCCAGGAATATTTAAACGCGGGTTGTGTCGCAGCATGAACTATTCATGCTACATGCAACGAGCACAGCAAGGGTGAGAGCAGTGGGGACAAAAGTTCCATTTGCAATGAAAAAAATACCCGCCGGAAAACAAAATCGATACGAACGGATGAAACTCGTAAAATGCACATAAATAAGTGTCGCGCGAGTTAAGAAATAAAATGAGAATAATTTCTGACATTGGGGGTTAGCTTCTGATTCGAGCACTGCGTTAATCCAGCAAGGTATTTCGACTATTGATTTCGCAATTAAGCGAACACAAAGTTAAAGCGGCCGTAGCGTAGTGGGCAAACAGCATGCACGACATCGCGCACGACGTTTAACCGTTTGGACTACCAATACGAGGTCAAGGACACGGTGGAAGGCTGATTCACGAAATAATGTGACACAATATTCCTATATGCGCGTAAACAAGCGCCGTGGAGCGAAGTGTCGCCAACTGCGCTCCCGGAAATTCGAGTATTTCACCTGAAAAGGTACACGAACCCTGACAGAAATAACCTAACGCAACCTCGGGTCAATATCGCAACGGACCCTTGAAGAACGGGATGTTTTCGCCGCGGATAGTACCGCGAGCGTGACGCTCTCCGGCAAAAGGTTAGTAGAGAAGCGCCAGGGATTGATTTTCCCCGGTCAGTGTACATTGTGACGCGACAGAATGGTAGTATCTGGTCCGTGTAACGCATTGCTCTTCAGGATCGTACGAGAAACGCGCTTTTCTCGTTACAGAGAATCGACGTAGCCCCATCTGTCGCTGGTTGCCCTTCAAGTCAGCCAGTAATCTAGAAACGCGAGCATAGCGCACGCACAGCGGGGTAATACTTCGCCGGCTGGCAGTTGTTTCTGAAACAAACAGGATTCACGTGAATCTGCATAGAGAAGCGAAAAAGGCTCTGAATTTCCGGCACATGGAGGCAGTCCGGCAACGCCGGCCGGAACGATCGTTCCCGCGGCGTTGCCAGACCTTTGGGTGACGTCACGAGGCACACGACTCACGAGCGAGCACGTAAAAGAGCTCGCTGGCAAAGCCAGACTTACGCTCGGAAAAGTACAACGCTCTCGCTGTTGCTCGATAGAGGATGAATCAGTGATCCCATCTACTCGCTCGGTTCGCACTCGATTCGCTAACTACAAGCTCCATACATCTGTCCCTATTCGTTTTGACATAAGTGTATTTAACGCCGATAACAGCCCACTCGAGAAATATCTACGCGTATAATTATCTGGTTTAGGAACGGAGCTGGTTACGTTTCTAGGTTAAAATGCAGGCATATTTTCGGCGAGTATGCGAATCGTTCTCTAAAGATTCTGGAGAATGTAAGTTTCCTGCGTGCTCTCTTCCAGTACGCAGCTGTTTCCAGAAACGATTCAATAGCTATTGTTCCGTGGAATTTAAACAACTTCTCTCGTGGGAAACAGCACGAAGGATGGCGCATGTACAGCTACTACGCGAGTTGTTGATAAGTCATTATGTTTTCCCGCGCGGCGAGAGAAGTGGCTACATTCTTTTTCACTCGTTACCAACGTAGCCGCGGCGTAGCGATCCGTCGGGAAGTGTTTAAATTCCGTTACGTAATGGCCGAACCGCTGATAATCCTGCTGACACGTACCAGGTGTGTCCGGATATTTACTGTCAACCGAACTCGTCAAACACTGAACCGTCTGAGAAATTATCGTGTCCAACGATAGAAATCAGCAACGTTCGACATCCTTGGATACGTATCGGCCGTTGATGGTCGCCGAACGATACGATACGCCGCGGCGCTCGCGAGATTATAAACATAAATGTTCATTCACGTGACTCGAGTACGGGCGAAAAAAATCTTCCGCTCGGAATAGATCGTTATCGAGCACGCCGATAACGGGGGATTTTGCGATGGGACACTTAATACTATTTTTAATCGAATGTGTTTCTTAGAAAAATTTCCCTGCTGGACGTGTTTACACGCGAGATTCCTACGATTTATTGCGTACGTAAAAAACTTGGTAAAATATATGGTAAACACGAAACTATTCGGAGCTGATGACCACACGGCACCATTAATCCTTTGGCTACTATGGGCACCTTTTATTCGTCCGTTGGATTCATGCAGTGTGTTTAACAGATACGACACGTCTTTTCGCATAAAGCAGGGGCGGATTCAGGAGCCTTTCTCGGAGAGGGCGAAATATGTAAAAGTACATAAGTACATTTTTGAACCCTCTTTTCCAAGATTTTAATTTTGCTTGTAATTTATATTTTAATATCTCTATCTGACAATATAGCCTAAGTAATTAAATTCACATTAATTATTTATACAGAATAATACACAATGTCATAATATTTTTCTATTTTATTACTTTTGGGGGGACGGTCGCCCCTATTGCCCCCCTTTGGATCCGCCCTTGGCATACAGAGTACGCTAAGCGTTTGGATTTTAGTATTTAAACGGTTAAACCCCGTGCAAAGACTTCGTAATCCCACGTAGTCTAATTAGTATCCGGATAGGTTTTTTCGATTAAAAGTAGTGGTTGTCGTGCCAGGCCTGTCTACCGCGTGTCTCGACGGACCGGAAATAATTTTGCAGCGTGTCGCGCTAGATAAAGCCGACCTATCAATCGCCCCTATGAAATGTGACCACATCTGGCAGGTCTATTTATCCATTAGGAAGTATAGTGGGTGGGTCAGGGGTACAATAGCGTTACTCCTTCGGTAAAAATAAATTGAAGATTTAGGCTGAAACTTTTTCGATATAAGCCTTTCTTTTAGAGAAAACTCATTTGGAAAATTAGTAAGACATGCATGCACCTGACTAAAGGTGATTGAGATTTATCTGTGAATATGGTGCAATCTTAAATGAAATCAATTCTTGTGCAAAAATAAGGCGCAATTGTGGATTCATTTTTATTCGAATCAGGCTCTTATACGTGTTGAATTTTTTTTGCATTTCCTTGCTCTCACCCCCTAATATGGTTCCATTTCATAAAAAAATTGTCTCCGGAAAAAATTATTTTCATCGGACAACAGGAAAGGGTGCCGACCAGGCCTTAAAGTTTAGAATTCATGAATAGTTTGAATTTAAAGAATTTCTAAAAAATGGTAAGCCCTATCGAAATTTTGTTCAAATAATATTAAAAGAGCATTCAATTTTCTACAATTATTGTATATATAATTTTGTCGTGCTTCCCACCATTTTTTAGGTAAGGGCGTTTGAATATAGAGTAGTCCGCACTTCGCGCGTCCCACCTGTACGGTGTGACGTATTGTCTGTGCGCAGATCTCTCTATATTCAAACGCTATTATCTAAAAAATGGTTGGAAGTACGAGAAACTTATATATACAGTAATTGTAGAAAATTGAATGCTCTTTTAATATTATTTGAACAAAATTTCGATAGGGTTTACCATTTTTTAGAAATTCTCCAAAATTCAACCCATTGTTGAATTCTAAACTTTAAGGCCTGGTCGGCACCCTTTCCTGTTGTCCGATTGCAATAATCTTTTTCAGCGACTATTTTTTTTATGAAATGGAATCATATTAGGGGGCGAGAGCAAGAGAAATCGCAGGCTGAAAATAAGGGTCACCCTAATGTAGGTACACAGTTTTCACAAATTGAAAATTTTCAAGTGCCCAGTTTTATATTCTCGTTGTGAATACAAGAAATACTATTTTACAAAATATCAAGGTGAAATTTTTGTATGAAATTGAAGCTTGTATTGTCTTTAGCCTAATACGAAACGTACTCACTAATTGTAAGTTACTTTTAGACGACTTTGATGCGACGTAGGAAACAACCAATAAACATGTTAATACAAGCTAATAGTATGTAAATAACATTTAAATTTTAAAGGGAACAAGTGGAATTTGCATCGCGACATAGTGTCTGACATAAGTTCTTCTGGGAATAAAGTAAGAGTTACATGTTTTTTTTTTAAAAGGACAAGTTTCTTTCCAAGCGTATACATCTTTATTTCTTGTCAAAATTCTAGAAGCTCATTCCCACGTATCCTATGCAAGATAAAGGATGACCATTGGTGAGTTGTCTTTGATGAATTGTACTTTTTATTAACATTTAGGTCATCCACTTAGTTTACATATCGTTCCATATGCCAATGAAAATGATAGTTTCAAGCGAAATTATCATGAAAACTAAACAGTATTTAGTAAACAGGCAATAAAAATCAAACAAGAACATTTAGTTATACAGCACATTTATTATAACTCGTTGAAGAAAATTGAAACTGCAAACCACAATTTTATTGTTCCCTGAATCTTCAATTGCATTTGAAGTAGATATACAAAAATATTCATTTAAACGGAATATATCAAGAATAATAAAGGACGTTCAAAGTCAATGTATTCTATTTATCATCACAAAACATAAGTGCTATTAACATCTGTTCAATGTTTCATTTATACAACGAGGATGCACGAAAAGCATTATGCGAAAGGCTTTGCAAGACCTATGTATATGACCCTCGCCTCCATTTTACAAGTAGCTATTGCATTGAAGCCTCTTTTAATTCATTTACATTCCATTATCTACTTTTGCAATATATTACTTACAATTTATTTCTCATTAGCACCGGGATATACAGTTAGTAAAAAAAAGTATTTGGACGCTTTTTAAAATCGCATAACTTTGTTAGAATTGGTTCAAAGGACATGAGTTTTTTTTAGAAGCTAGAAGGATTAGTTTGCTAAGTGATGTGTTTCGTCGATTAAAAAAAAATGTATTTTGTCGGAATAGCAAAGGAAAAATAGTACAGGTCGTTTTTTCAAATTTTTTTCTGAGCCTGTAGTGAAAATTCAAAAAAACCCGTTTGTAGATTAAAGTAAGTTACATACATGCCTAAAATTTCATCAAAATTAAGCAAAATTTAAAGATCGCAGAATAAGGTCGAAAATCTCTAATTTCGGGAATTTCAAGATTTTCAACTAGGATTTATACAAAAACCGTCTTTTGAAAAAACCGGTTTTCGAGTTCCACTATTCCCAAAAACCCGGTTCGACCGGTTTTCGAATTTTCACAAAAAAATATAATTAAAATAGAAAATAAATATCAATACTTATTTTAACAATGTTCAGTTTTTTTAATATTTATGGAATTACAAAAATATAACAAAATAAAATATACTGTATCTATACAAAACTAAACAAATAAAAAAATTAAAATAACTAAAATCCGTACAAAATATAAATTTTTATTTCATTTAGTACTTTTCTTCTGAAAATATGAACTCATAAAGATTAGTTTTACAGTAAACTCTTACGTACTACAATATAGATTTCAAGTCAAAATGTTAACGTTTTTAATCAAATAATTAATTCATTTTTCCATATTAAGTCAAGCATATAAAACCGGTTTTTTCAAAAATTTAAAAACCGGTTTTCGAATTTGATAGATTTATGAAAAAAAAACGTTTTAAATCCGTTTTTTAAAAACCGACAAACCCTATTTTCGACCTTATGCTGCAATCTTTAAAAGGATCTGCGGCTCGCAAAGAAAGTATAAAAAACGACCTTTCCTATTTTTTTTTTGCTATTCCGTCCAATTGCATTTTCCGTCAAAACGACCAAACACGTCACTTAGCAAACTAATCCTTTTAGCTTCTCAAAAAAACTCAAGTCTTTTGAACCAATTTTGAAAAAGTTGTGCGATTTTAAAAAACATCCAAACACTTTTTAACCACCTGTATATACTCAGCCTCGCTTACAAAAATTGAATTAAAATTCAAAAGATAAATATACCAAGCATTAGTCTCCATTGAAATCACTGGCTGACCCATCAGCTACCTAATTACCCAAATCTCTATCAACACTCTAGCAATGGATAAAATTCAACGACGTTATAAAGGAGCGAAACCACTTATACTGCTGCCTGTAAATACTGTATTCGACACAGCTGATGTACAGCAGCCTTGTATATGGCCGAGTTATCGCCGAAGGGGTTACATCGAAATTACCAATCGGCCGAATCAAGGCTCGGTTACTCGACAGATTTGTACGGTTCGATAAAACAGCGTGTACACACGATCCATCTTGCGGCCTTGTTATCGATGTAGCCTGCGAGAGATAAATGCTGATTAGGGCGCCTGATAAGGCGACGATACGGCACCGCGGTTACGAATGCAATCTTCGAGACCTCCGTCGATACGGGAACGTCAAGGAATCGCTGAATTGTTTTTATTGACCGAGGGAAGACGATCCACGTTTCGATCCTCGTGAGTTGGCACGATAAAAAACCTTATTATCAGTAAATATCAAGCACGGTGTCATTCACGTTTCCTGCTTCGCGTAACGTGCAGCGTTGAAATCGTTTTTTTTTCTGTCGCCTCTGTACGACTGCATCGAAGGTTTGCGTTACCAAGGCATATCGTAGTATGATGTCAGAGTGATGTCACTCGTGCAGATACCTGGCATCTGCGTTTAGTAGAAACTCGTAACGCACCGCGATAATTTTGTAATGATAAAAAAATCGCAGTCTGCGTTCGAAACGCAACGGTAAATATATTGTACTTTACACACAGCCCTTTTCACGTGTGTCGCTGTATAACCATAGATCTCTAAATAATTCGAATGCATAATAAGAACCGTCTGCTTCAAAGCGTTAACAGAATTTTCAGTTTAAATATCTAATATTTGCCAAATTTTGTTTTGTCAATATTTAATATATTCTATACACGTGTGATTTCGAAATCGCGCACGCAGTTGTGGATGACGAAAAGATCGTATCGCCAGCGAAACAATCGCGTACAATCGATTACGTTTTCCGAATAGATATTGTTGCTATCTTATCGCGCCGTTTTTCTCTGCGACATCGTTTTTTTAATTGGCCCGAAGTAGGTATCTACAATGAATATTTTTTTCCTCAATTACGCGATGCGTTGCGTGTCTATAAAATAATCGTACTATGGTTGAATGCGTGACGATACTACGGTTGGACCATTAGAAATTCATCGGCGATATAGTCTTTATGAATGGGCGCATGGATTGGGGTAGGATGGATTAAAGTTTCGGTCACGCACCCCCCGTTGTTATAACAACGTTAGTGTAACCAATAATGAAACTATCTGTTCTGTATGCCAAGCCTCCTGCGACCGTTATCGCACGACCCCTTATCGCGAAAGAAAACCCGATAAAACGGCGCGCCATTAATGTGATTACCGAGCTCTCGTATTATGGCTGTGAGCACCTATTGTTTATGTCGCTCGGTCGATGCAATTTTTGCTTGTACGCGCCTTAAAACTGCAATCTACGAGCTTCTGCAGGATAAAATTCAGATTAGCGAGCGACGCAATCACGATAAAGTTGATGGAATCGGTAAATCCGGGGCGTTAGCTTAACGCCGTTAAGATTGCAGCGAAACGAAAAATAGCTATCACTTTTGTGTAGTATCTTTTGAAGGCACGTTCGATTGAATTTGAAATAAGATAAAACTAGGAACAAATAGAACCTTTTTTGTAGCGAGTGTTTCTTGAATTCTTCTCCGAAAAATTAAGCAGCCTCCGAATTCTTTGACTGAGTAATTCCTAAAATTATTTCAAACAGTTGATTATGTAGTTCCAAATTTTTGTTAAGGTACTCAAATAACTTGCATTTATTATTGAGAGAATTAAATATTTTTAAAAGACAACTTGGGTATCGAATCCGCGAGTCTAGGTGTTACTCGAAACTCTTGAAAGGGAGTGGATTTCTCAATAATTACTGGTACTACGAATAACCGCGTTGAAACGGGGAGAAATCGAAACGCGAGAAAAATTTGAACAGCACGGCATTTAAAATTCTAATCGTTATGTAACGCTGGCTTCGACGTAAACACTAATTGCCGCGAACGTACACCGAAGTAGGCGCGTAGTTTTAAAAGGCACAAACGCTACAGTTGCGGAATAGTGCGCCTCCGCGTGCGCACATTTATACGCTATGCTGTCTCGGTCAAGTAGATTAACAAACATCGAGCACAATTAGAGCGTAATCGGACATTAGATTTCAGCGCGTAATTCTCTTAATTAGAACTGACTGGTAACGCGATAGTGTCGCATTTCTTATTAAGCGGCAGCTTAACTGGACGCTGCAGCGACAATTCGCGGGGCATCGCGCACGGGGACTCGACCGTGGGTGGAGCCCTTTCCAATTTTTACGCTCCGGCGTGAGACTAGCGTGGTTAATCTCGTCAGCGAAAAGAGAAGGGAAGCGCAAATAAATATTTACTTCGACGGTTGGCATCGGTCGCGTTGAATATCCGGGCGGTTTAAGTAATCCGGAATTTAATACGCGACGCGTTACCGGCATTTATCCGTGTCCAAGTGCGCGTATGTAAAATCAAAGAGCGAGTTCGTTAGCAGGATTTTCTCGAGTGTAAAGTGGACCTCTCGTTCGCGACGAGTAGATAGCCGAGTGAGTGCGCGCGCGTGTTACCGCCGTCCTCCTCCCGCCGTCGCTTCGCCGTCCTTCTCGCTCATCGCTGGGCTGTTCTCGCGTTCGAGTCCCGGTCGCTGACTACGTGTCCCCCTAGGGCAGCCGGCGGCGCGCATGCGCGGCATCGCGATTATGACGTCACGCGCCATGACGCCACAACGCCCGATTGGCGGAGCGCGTCGTTGCCGTCGTTGTGTCGTCGTCGCCGTCGTTGTCGAATCGTGCGGACCGTGCAGGCCAGCGGGGCGGGACGAGGGGAAAGCACGGCCGGGCCGTAGGGGGGGAGGAGAGCGACACCCGTAGCTCCGCTTTACCGCCGCATTCTCGAGCGTTCGTCTCCGTTCGTCTGATCGTACGGCAGCCAGGCGAGCGAGCGCACGTCGTGTCGTCGCGCGCATACCATTATATTCGCGTCTCGTGCTCAACCCAGAATACAGGGTTCCCCGTGTGTTTCGTCATTGTGCGTATATCCCACCTGTGCCGTCCACGCTAATGACGCCTTAGCCGTTAGCCTTGTTTAACGATAAAACCCGACCGAACGGCTGCAAGGGTAAGTCTGTGCGGCAAAAATATCTGGCGTCCGAGCGAACGCGCTGTTTCTTTTTCTCGGCTCCGCCTGTGCGGCGCGTCGCTCGCTTCGGGCGTCCGTCGTAATACCGCGTTCGCTGAAATCCCGGCGCAATAACCGACAAATTCTCTCTCTCTCTTTCTCTCTATCTCTCTCTCCCTCTTCCTCTCTCTCTCTCTCTCTTTCTCTCCCCCTTTCTGTCTTTCTCTGTCGCGAATCGTTATATTCGGCGCGTCCGCAATCCATGTAGCTACGACTCCGGAGAGCGGAAAGGAGAACGCGAAAGACAAGACTGTGGTGGCGTCGAGTGATCCATCAATCCGATCGGCGAAGTGAAGTTAATTCGAGTGTTTCGCTCGCGGGCAGTTTCTCGATCCGAATATGCGTTGTTGAGGTAGAGAAACCTGAGAGAAGCACGTCGACGCTGTGAGTTTTTCTGCCGTGTGCGTCGCGGGAGCGAAGCGGGATTAACCAAGACGGTGCTTAAAGTGGATGTGAGTGATACGCTAGGTATATCGGCGCGCATCGTGACTCGCCCGACTATTCACGGACGAAGAGGCCAAGCAAAATGATGGGGAAGAGAACGCAGTGCTATTTGTGCGATCTGCCCAGAATGCCCTGGGCCATGATCATGGACTATTCGGAGCCCGTGTGCCGCGGGTGCGTGAACTACGAGGGCGCCGACCGGATAGATCTGGTGCTGGAGTCGGCCAAGCAGATGAAGAAGGCGCACGGCTTCCAGGAGGCCCGATCCTCCACGTCCAAGACGTACAGGACCGCCGGGCACACCGAGCACAACGGCGGCACCAATCTGGACGTGCTGCCTATACAGAACACCGGCCAGAGCCATTCCAGGCACCACAATATCGCCGGCTACTCGCAGCTGCATCATCGTAACTCCATCACCGAGTTCAACTCCGGGACCGCCGCCAGGCAGCAGATCTCGCGGCAGCACGAGGAGAGCGGCCACGACATCGCCAACGGGATGAGGAGCAATAACGTGAGGATCCCGAACGCCCACCTGGCCGCGGTGGCGCATCACGTGAACCTCAGCCACAACAGAGGGATGGCGCAGCTCAAGCGGGGCATCTCCACCATCGACGAGGACGAGCACGCGGACAAGAGGCTCTCGCTGGAGGAACAGCATCCGGTCAGGCCGCCATTGACCAGGGGCGATTCCCTGCCAGCTGTGAGCCTCGCGGTCAGCTACGTGCAGGACCGAAGCAAGGAGAAGCATCCTGTGAGAGCGCCCAGCTTCGAGACCGCCACCACGTTCAAGGCCAACGGTGAGTTACGCAGACGTCGCAATGGGGGACGCGTTTTCGCCGTTGAGTCTGCCGGTACATCCGAGTTCCCCCCGTTCCCCTCTTGACATCACACGCGTGCCTATCGTAACGGTACCACGGAGTTTCGATGTGTAAGCGTTTAAGACGCTGTACTAATTTCTGGAAGACAGGTTATAGATATCCTCGGTCGCCCCGCGAAACATTCCTTGGTCAGGATTGCTGACGCAAATTGAAGCTTCCGGTGAATCCAGAGCGAAAGTAAACGGTCGCGCGTCTTGGCGCAGTTTATGGTGATATTTAGAAACACTTTTTGTGGCAGAGTTTTTTGTAAATCGGGAACGTGTCTCGATCACTCGAAGCGAGGGTTTATTTACTTTATTCTGTAAGCGACATTGATAGAAGAGGTAGCTGGGGCGAAATTAATTGGCCCCCATCAGGGTCACTTCCCTGACTGCGAATGACGTCACAGGCGGCCCTCTCTTTTGCAGCCTCGCTGTCTGCCTCGACTCTTTCCAGATACACGGGCGTCTTTGAACTTCTAGGAGCGTCCGACTCGCTAAAGTTGTACCGGCGATCGAACTTATTTTGCCTTTCTCTTTCACTGTTATGCTTGCTTTCCCGCTCTTCTCACGTAGCTTGTCGTCTTATTGGTCCGACGGCTCTGCTTCTTTCTCGATATTCTCGTGTTCTGTCTTTAACCTTTGGAGTACGATAAACACGTACGCGTTTAGGCGTACGCTGCGCGCGCGCACGCACACGCCGGCTGCGCGGGGAACGCCGATGGGCGTTCAGCGAGTGTGTCTAATAAACAGAAACGGGGAATCCCC
This sequence comes from Andrena haemorrhoa, assembly GCA_910592295.1. Lineage (NCBI taxonomy): Eukaryota > Metazoa > Arthropoda > Insecta > Hymenoptera > Andrenidae > Andrena > Andrena haemorrhoa. The sequence goes on from OU342943.1 coordinate 21,815,706, forward strand.
GCACACGGCGTACGCTGACCGTTTAAATCGGCGAGCTTAAAGGGGTCTAACGCGAACAATCGGGTGGAACAAACGAGCGTGAAACGCGAAACCGAGAGACAAGAAATAGAACGACAGAGTGTGTCATGGTTTACGTTTCAATAACCTTGAGGATGCAATTACTTTTGCCTTGAGTGAGCTTACGAATCGGATGTTTGTGCTTTCGAATTCTGCCTGGACCATGTAATGCCCATCGTCATCATAATTTACTTTGCAATCGAGTGCAAAGTAAAATATGTATAAAAACATAACAATTATTTTTTATTACAACTCCGAGAAGAAAGTTTTGAATTAAATTGCACAAACACTTAGGGAATTATTTTTTCTTAACGCGTAAATTATTAATAAAAATACATTTTCACATTTCTCATAACGAACCAAGAAATCTTATCTTATTACAAAACAATAAGTTTCTATAGTTACTTAATGAGATTTGTGCTTCAAAATATTAAAATTACTCAACATACCAAAGTATTAAAAAAAAAAAGGTATTCGCGAATGAACACGAACAAGGTGAAGAGATTTCTACTCAAAAGCACTTCTCTTTTACCAATTCCGTTAGGACTATAAACATTCTTGTTCAAATAATCAGAGGATCACGTGCTTTCTATTTACCAAAACTTCAATTTCAAATATCTTCGCCAATAATGCACAAGGATTACAATGCTACATTGAGCTCTCCTCGCTAATTAATTATGTATATTTTCTACGCGTTCATATATCCCAGATTCCTCTTGGAAGAGCGGTCTTTCTCTCGCCCGTTCTTATCGGTTGGTAATAAAAATAGGAAAGCCTTCGTGTTCGGTGCGCCGCGTGGCCATCTGGCGCGAGAACGAGGGGCGCTACACATGTATGTATATAGTGTGGTTGCGAGACGCGCCGGCTCTCTCGAACCTCCATAGTTTCGCAGAACCGTCACAGTCACGAGGAAGTAAAGCACACATCTTCCTGCTCCCTTTCCTCCTACACAACCAACTGACCGTGCACGCGTGTAGCACAGCCTTTGTTACTCCGTGCCCCTCATCTCCCTCTTTCTTCATTCTCTGGACGAACGGCAGTCATCCAAACGCGTATAAAGGAGACGTATTGCACGTCGAGCACGTGATGGGACGACCAAAAGATACACCGAGCTGCCGTGCCGTGACGTCCAATCGAATGACGTCACTTCGTATATTTAGACACAATGAATGAGCCCCGTTGTTGCTCGATACAAATCTCATCGGCGTTAGTAGCGTCTCGCGAGCGTGTAATCCCGCCAGCCAGTCGTAACGGACAGGACTGGATCGGCTCGGCTACTCGTTAGCGACCGTTAGCAGCATTTTTTCCCCGCCCCGCCTTCTTTCGCGCTTCTATACTCCACCAAATAGCCGCGCAGACTGTGCTTGTTCGCTTTCAAATAATTCCGCACAGCGCTGCGTGGAAAGTAATTTCTTTATTCCTCTTTCCACTTCTTTTTCTTTTCATGTAGATCACGCTCTTTCTGTTCCATCGCGTCGCGTCGCTGCGCGATACTTTCGAAAACCGGTTCGCCAGTGGTTGCGCGGCGCAAGATATTTCGCTACATCGCGAAGGTAACTGTAGTGCGGCCCCCCGTTTTCTTGCGCTCCGTTTCGTTGCACCCGTGGCTCATTGACGACGAACGGTCGGCGATGGTCGGTATCAAGTCCAGACGGCTCGCGTTGCATTAGCTCTGGTGCATGCTCTGAGTCACGAAATTATTTGTATTGGGTTCGTAGATACGAAATTGCGGATAGCGTAACGGTTTCTTTGTTTATTGTGGACGTACAATGACAATTGCTGCGGCTTACAACTCGTGAAATCACAGAAACTCAACAAATAAAATAGTTAAGAAGTAAACGATATTTTCATTCAAACTTCCTTACGTGAAACGGAAGTTTCATATGGACCAATCAAATACTTATATATCGACAGGGACTTGATGGAAGGGCTTGAAATGAAGGGTTAATGAAAATGCTTTTAATATATTTTTATTTCATTATATAGGGTAGAAAATTTAGAACATTTGGTTATAAATAACTGCGTGATAGTTTTTTTTCGGATTTCTCACCTAGCAAACTTATTACCGCGGGCAAAAAATTGGCAATAAATCGTACTGGCGGATTCGCACATAATATGAGGTGGACCGTCTGGAAGTATGTGCATGAATATATTTATTAAATTTGAAGTTACATATAAGATGGCGAGAGTGAGAATTGTTTAGTTTAAAAGGGAAAGAGCATTTTTCTGCTCACCATCGTGTTTGAATTTATAAGGTTGTTTTCTTTGGTCGTGTCTAATGTACTTCTAATACTTAGATTGCAGTAAAGGGAAAGATAACTCAACAATATGCGACTTAAAATATTTTTATATATAACTACTCGGACAATTATTTTCCTTTTCATAAAAAGATATTTCGTATCGAATATTTCGTAATTTGTATAAATAAATAGCACATATTATATAGCTGATGAAGTAGGTACGTATACATATAAGTACGTATCATTGAATTTGTTTTTAACATTTCGTTACGTGAAAAATGAAAAAACGTTCAGGTCCACTTAAAGAAACCAGATACGATTATTTTAAGAAAGTCGATTTTTCAATTATCATATTTTTTTGTTTAAACTGAATAATGTTTATTATCATTACATTTTCAAAATTCAATCTCGCTACAGAGCTGCGCGTATGTATTCTAGCTATTACATTCTGGGTAGTTGACATGTTGTACTCAAATAATAGTACAACCAAACAATAACATTCACGTAAGAAATTAATCTATACAATTTATATAATCTTTGTGTCACTGAATGATCACCGTCCAGCCCAAACCGTTGACCTTAGAAACATGAAATTCGGAGGGTATATTCCTCTTGCGACGTAGGTGTTGGATAAGAAGGGATTTTTTCAATTTCCATCTCCAAGGGGGTGAAAAGGGGTGAAGTCTGTTTTCACGGTTTTCTTAATATCTTTTAGGCCCGATTAGATATCAACTTGGTTCTTACTCACAAAGATTACCCACACAAATCCTTAAAAATCAATTTCAACATTTTGCCATAATCAACCCCTAAGGGGGTGAAAGGGGGTAAATCGTATTTTCACTGATTCCTTAATATCTCTTAGGCCTCATTAGATATCAACTTGGTTCTTACTCGCAAAGATTACCCACACAAATGCCTAAAAACCATTTCCAGGATTTTTTCCCTAACCAACCCCCAAGGGGGTGAAATATATTTTCACGGATTGCTCAAAATCTCTTAGGCTCGATTAGATATCAACTTGGTTTTTACATACATCAGTTTCCTACACAAATCCCTAAAAATCAATTTCTGGATTTCGCCTAATCAACCCGTAAGGAAAGGGTGAAAAGGGGTACAATGTGTTTTCATGGAGTCCTTAATATTTCTTAGGCCATATAACAATCTTCCTGTCGCGGAGTTCCACAAAGTTATTTAAGTTCGAAATCTTATATGTTTTATGTTATTACAGTGGATAGTTAGCAAAATTAAGTCGCGGAAAATAAAGTCCCGCTTTAAAAGTAGTATAATTAAATATTACCAATAAGTATTTTTGTACGTCAAATTTCCCATATCGTACAGAGAAATTAGTAAACAGAAACTTAAGCAGTTTACAAGACATCATATAAAAGTATCAGAGTAAAAAATTAAGTAAACTCTTAAATGCACCTGAAGAATGCTTTGTAGCGTGAAAAGTAAGAAGGAATGCGCGACATTTTATTTTAAGAACACTGTTTCTCAGGAAACAGTAGGTACACTTATCGAATATATTGTGATAGTCGTACCTCCAGACTGCACGTGAATATTATCGATCAAAAGAAACAATTATTACATGTTACTCACTTCTATTCGACAATAAAAATAAAACTAGGTATCTGGAGACCAGACAATCGTGTAAAAAGACGGAGAAATCCAATTTTACACGCAAACCAACACACTTGTCCCAATAATCTCGTGACTCACTGTAAGTCACAAAGTGCAATAACAAATGTACGATCAAATACCCATCCACATGTAATTCTTGCGTAATCCGAAACAATCGTTTCTCGATTAATTACTCTCCTACTTAATTAAAGTACACTTGGACGATACCGTTTTGGTTATCATCGAGTATACACATTTTCCTAAATTTATTATTTTTCAAATAAAACTGCATTGTTTCGTATATGGTAATCAGACGTTTATCTAACAATACACTTTACTACTCGGCTTCACCTGAAATTTAGATTCTGATCTTATAAAATTTTTTTTTTTGTGAAAATATTCACATTCGTCTGGTTTAGCCAGGCATAATGAGCTGAGGCACATTTCGTGATCACAGAGTTTATCGTTCGAAAGATTTTAGGCGACGGACAAACACATAAAAGCTTTCTGCTTTATATATTAAGATACGAAGGACATGAACCGAAAAGTCAAAATCTAAAAAATTTCTCGTAGCACATTAAAGACGGGGCACGAGTTTTCTCGTTTTAATCTTTCATTTCCTGGACGATTAATTATCTGGCGACATTGAATGGTTCGTGTATTCCAAACACCTGTACATCGATTCTTTCGGCCTCAGCGCTTATATCCACTTGCGCCTAATCGCGCCCAAATACAAAATCCTTTATTTGAGCCGCGCACGGCTGTAGTCACAGCTGCTCGTATCGAAATAAGGCCATAAAGGTACAACTGAGTATTTTCTTACACTAAATCTTTTATAGAAAGTAGAATAAACACATTTTACACTTATTCGTGCTCCTTACGTTCACCCTCTGCATTCTAAGCTCAAAGAATCGATTCAGAATCAGTTTATAAGAATCTATTCTTTTAAAAAATCGAAACCAAAGAATCGATTCAGAATCAGATTATAAGAATCGATCCTTTTAAAAAATCGAAAGCACAGAATCAATCCTTTTAAAAAATCGAAACCAAAGAATCGATCCATTTAAAAACTCGAAACCAAAGAATCGATCCTTTTAAAAAATCGAAACCATAGAATCGATTCTTCCAGAATCGATATGAAAAAAGATTTTGGAAGAATGGTCATAAAGCAATCGATCCTTCTAAAAAAATCGAAATAAAAAATCCACACCAAAGAGAAATATTTATACAACAATTAATTATAAATCAATATGTACCAACTTCAGTATGAATTTCTTGTACTCAATAAAACTTTAATGCTTGATCACTTACAACTCGTTCAATGCGCAGTGCACTACGTCACGTCACAAGAATCAATGGTAAAGTAAGGACATAAGAATCGTATATAAATTTGACGGGAATCGTATATAAATGGCGGCAAACGTAAAAGATCAGGAAAACCTACGCATCAAGCAGTCTGATTGGTCTTTTCACTAGTGACAAGTAATTATCCCAGAGGGAAAAAAATCGATTTTCAATTCATACATCAAAGAATCGATTCTGAGAAAAATCGAATTCCAAAGAATCGATTCAAAAGATCGATCTTTTAACCAAAAGAATCGATTCAAAAGATCGATCTTTTGACCAAAAGAATCGATTCAAAAGATCGATCTTTTAACCAAAAGAATCGATTCAAAAGATCGATCTTTTAACCAAAAGAATCGATTCAAAAGATCGATCTTTTAACCAAAAGAATCGATTCAAAAGATCGATCTTTTAACCAAAAGAATCGAATCAGAATCGAACACCCCTACTGCGTTCAGAAATGATTAAAATAATTAAAAATTGTCCGATTGAGGTCATTTTCGCCAGGAAAATCTGAAGAATCGATTGGTACTATTTCCATCAAGATTAAATGGAAAATATAGTAATTTCGATATGCAGTGGGTATTTCATGTTTGACTGCGCGGCGCAGTTTGATATTCCCAAGCGCCGACGCACGGTAGCCTAGAAACGTGAAAAAAGTGGGAAAAATTCAAGATTTCATTGCATCTTTCTGAAACTTGGTAATCAAGGATTTTTGATGTCGCTGACCACCAAAAATTCCAAAAACAAGATGTCGGAATCAATACAGTGCACAGTACAATAACTAAATATATTTTATAGCCAAAATTAACTACACCTTTATATTGATTTTTTCCAGCATAAACCAAGTTTGTATTGTTGGAAAATATTGCAAAAACTGTCGCTTAAACGTCAATTGAATGCGGACGCGGCTCTGGTCGTCTTTCGACTGTTCCCCTGACGCATCCAGGGTAACCCCTTTCACCCTGAACCCAGTGTCTTCGATGATCGCAATAATTGCCAGACGGCCCTCTCATATTTCTTCCGCTATGGCGAGGTCTTCCTCACGTAAGTCGCCGTACCGCGACCAACACGAGGCGGCGCAGCACGCCAAACCTACAGTATGATAGACTTCGATTAAATATAATTACAATAACATTTTTGAAACACGCATATTAGGCTCAATCTGCTCACGGTCCATCCTCGATTCGATCGCATCCCAGAGCGTCTTTTTTTGTTAAACAAATGTTTATTGCCGAGGAACATACAATAATACTGATTGGCGACAATAAAACATAGAAAAAAAGCCATTTAATATAAAATGCATCTCTACTGGTTCCTTTGCCAACGAATCTCATAGAGAAACTACAAAGTCCTTACTGACTAGGTCTTAAACTCTATCCTTACTATCTAACAGGTACTGTTACTCAGTTGTCACCTAGGTGTATTGCACAGGATAGGAACTGGGGAAAAGTTTACTATAAAAAAAAACCCGGAACCGATATGTTGCTCTTATGGCAAGGCTTAAACATTAGGGCTTATCAACTGCATCCCTGAGCGTGCACCATATCAAGCCGGACGAGTGTGAGCGCTCAGGAATACGATTGAATCGGGGATGGTAGCCTGAGCGGACTGTCAGCGAATCGATAGTGTTTTAGGCCTTATACTACAGAAAAAAAGAAAAGTGGAAAAACTGTAACTAAAAATTATAAACTATTATTATACACATATATAAAAATACTCAAATATAGGTAAATTGTCAGGTTCCTCGTTATCTTCATCATCGGGATCCTCGTCATCTCACAAGGGAAGATTCTGAAACCGAAAATTCAAAATATTCGGAAAAAATTGTGAATATGTAGGGATTTCCTGCTGATTACAACGCAATTTTTGTTTGCTGCCCAAAGTCACTCTAACGGGGTGAAATTAACCCCTGAAAATTCGGCTATTTTCGGATTTTATTTTGTAACCCGCACTCTGCAAGAGATAGGAAAAAAGTTTCAAGACAAAAGTTACTGCTTTTAATTAGATCTATCATTTGGTAAAAAAATTATTTTACTATTCACGAGTTATAACAGAAAATTGGAAAATAACCGGATTTTCAGGGGTCAATAACGCCCCCTTAGAGTGATTTTAGGTAGCATAGAAAAATTGCGTTGTAATCAGGAAAAAATTCCCTATATATTCACAAAGTTTCAGAATTTTTTTAATTTCCGGATTCGGGATGTTCCATTGTCAGTTATGTATTGCAGTAGTGCTATCTCTTCTGCCGAGTGTCGCACACGATAACAATTCACAAAACATAGTTTTGCAAATTTTTGCAGATCGATCATTTAATTAAAAGAAACTAGAACTAGAACTTGTTGCGTGGAACATATAATAAAACACTGTTTTAATAGTAATGCAGAGAAAGTTAACTTCAAAAAACAGATTTTAAACTTCAAAATTGAGAAATTACAGGAATAGACATAATTATATAACTGATAATTATAGTTAAAGTACAATACTGTCGTTTTGTTCTTTTCCTTTATTGAATTAGTCATATTTCTATTTTATTGAAATTTTTAGTGAAATAATAAACTGTGATACGAATCAGGTTTGTTTTCTAACAATTTGAACCCAGCACAGGAAAATAAAATGTTCACGTTTTCGATAAATGTTGATGAAAGTATTACAGTATTATAAATCAGTTCAAATGAATTCCAAGAAGCGCGCTTTCCGCTTAATCCGAGAACACTGGAATTCTAATCGTGTGGTGATAAATGTCATAATAAAAAAAATAGATTGAATTGCTTCGTGTTTGGACTCACTTTCGTCGACATAAACTCATCAATCCCTCGGCAATACTCTCGTCAAGGTGTAATGAAAAATATGAAAATTTTCACGTTCAATACTGGATAACTCAAGTCACTCACTCTTGGTTAATCTCGTTCAGTCTCCGTGTCGGACGGTCCGAGGGAGGATCCTGAGAAGCGTCAATTTATTATAGGTGCCAACTACTTCCCTTACCTTGGATCATGGAGAATTCTCCGGTCCCGAATCTTTCTCTATAATCTGTATAAACGGATCTGAAGTGTTCCAGGACTTTCTGCTACAGTTTCGAGCATGAAATTATCTATCCTGTTTATAAAATCTATTTCTCCATTCTGCTGCCTCTTCTCCTCCCAAATCTCTCGGTGGCAAATTACACTGTTCAAGTATTTGATGCCAATGCACCAACTTCTTATGGATTGTGGGACTTGTGGGAGGCATATAATAAACTTCTCGCGTAGTGTTATAATACGTATATTTTAATTACTGTATAAGCGAACTATGAACAGTTTGTATAACTATAATATATAACAAAATTGTAATATATAGAATTTCTACACTCAAAAATATATAATCACCGTGCACATTCGGTAAAAGACTTAAGGTCTGGGCACACATATCAGTTCTTCGGGTGGCTCTTATTTACTCTTGGTAACAAATTTTTGAAGACTTTCTTCGGGGCACCCTCCAGAATAGTTCGAAATAATTAAAAAAAAATCCGTGTAAAGTTTGAGCTCGATCGGATAACGGGAAAGGGTGCCCCTGGATCCTTAAACATTTAAATCATTATTTAACAGCTCGTGGAGTCGATTTTATATAATATCCTCCAAGTTATTGATTAAATAAAAAAATATGTCAAACAAAAGTTGTAGGTAGATCCGGACAAGGAGCATCTTTTGGCAAGCAAGTCCCAAAAACTAAAAAAAACCTTTTCCCTCAAATTTTGAAAGTTTAAATGCTTCTAGAACACTTTTTATTTATGAAGGCAAACAAAAAAAATTGTTTGATCGAGCTCAAACTTTACATGGATTTTTTTAAATTATTTGGAACTATTCTGGGAGGGTGCCTCGAAGAAAATTCAAAAGTCGAAAATAAGAGCCACCCTAATCCGCACTCTACAGCAATCCATTGCTGATACTTCAATGAAGTTCTAATACGAAATATAGAAATTGGCATTTTTATTACCGAATGGCCGATTGCTGTATTTGTCTTTATGGCTCTAGGACCCCCGAAGCGCGCGGTTCGAGAGCTTCCTTCGTCGATCCGATAATCCTTCACGGTCATAAAAAAAGGTCTCCCTCAAGCGATTTCAGCACACCGTCAGTGCGGAAGCCAAAATATCTTTGCCAACCAATTTTTAGTTTTACCGACGGATTGGGGTTGTATAAAATCCCCTACAGGGACAAATGTGAACTGGTCCATTGTAAGGCAAGGAAACGATATTTTTACGACCACGCTGACAGCACGGAACTGATGTGTGCTTAGACCTTAATGCAACGAGGCAGAAATACGCTATGAGAGAACCAATATCTAGTGTTTATAACAGTTAATACCCACAACAGATAAGGTACACGCAATGAAAACATCTGACTCATTGTCAGTTCGCTTCTTCCAAATTGCTCTCCAAGCGGCTATGCAAGCTACACGCGTCCAGGACGCCAAAATACCCTCGAGCGCTAGTGGCTTATAAAATCCGAACAGAGTTAAAAGCTGCAGGAGACTGCACTTGAAAGAGTCCACCCTCTATCACTTTTCATCATTTATTTAAAAGCCTTCTCAAAGTTTAAATTGTTATAAACCTTGCATTGTTTGTAGTAGATTAAAAAACGTCAATGACACATGTGAAATATACTTGCTTATGTACATAACGGTATAATACAAAACCTGTATTTTGATGTTCTGTAATGAGTAATTAATACAATTAGTTTCACTTAAAACCTCATGATTTTATCTTCATAACACTGTATCTAATCACGGAATCATCTGAACGGAGAAATATATGTGGAGTTCGAAGGCGTGGATGGTTCACAGACAGAAAAAAAAGATTTTGAATTAAAGTTGAGAAATTTAATTTGGTCACGAATTTGTACCGCTTTCCAGCTTACTGTGCAGAGTTGCCAGATTTTTTACAAGATTCGTGCAAGTAGAGTTGTCTAAAGTCGTCCGAAGTTGCGACAGTGCTGCCAATCCCAGTAAACAAATATTGAAGATGCTTTTTGCAGTGTAATAGACATAAAACGTGGGCATATGTAATAATGTATTTAATATTTTTGAAAACGAAAAAGGTAGTAAATCATTAAAAGCAAAAAGAATTTTACGTTTTTATAAAAATTACTTATTTTTTATTTCCATTATCCGAGAGTGTAATAAGAATCAGGATTAATGGTGCACTTGTGCCCATTATTATTATAGCAACAAACCCTAGCTAATAATTAAATCCGCATGTAACGACACAGGGCCTTGAAAATGGGACCACGAGATTGTTTGGCAATTTGGCCGGAAAAAAACACCATTCCCAACTCTGCTACCAAGATAAGAACTTAAAGCATACAAATTTACCAACACAATAATCATTCTTCACAAAGCCCCCATAAGCATGTATTTAAATATTAAATTGTACTTAAATTGTTCTAAATAGCAGAATATTTTGAAGGCTATGAATTCTACGACGCAGCAGATTAAGTCAAATCAAAAAGCCCACAGAATTTGAAATCGCTCAATTCAAAACAGTTGTCACAATTTTGTTACAGAAATCGCCCAAATTGCGATAAATCGCCCAAATTGCGATAAATCGCCCAACCTGACAACTCTGCCACTGTGCGACATCGAAAAGTATGCGTGAGACTTAATTCACAAAACCAATTCTTTCATCGTATCAATGGATTCCTAACGTCGTCCCGATTAAAACGCACCAAATTCCACGTGAATCGGACTATTTTTAACGAAGTTGGCATTAAATTCTGCAAATTAATGTAATGTGTCATTTCGTTAATCATAGCTCGAATTATGTCGAGTTTGGTATCATTTTCATCGGGAAAACGCAAGGAATCGATTGGTGTCACTTTTGTGAAGATTCGATGAGAAATGCGGAACTTGACATTTGGCACTTCTTAATGGCTGTGTTAAAGCTCGTTGACACGACCATACGTGTATCGCGATAGTGGCCTGCGAGAACCCGGAAATGTCGGGTCGGGACGAGAATTTTTCTCGGATTCGGGACGGGTTCCGAGGGTTTCGGGATTCCTATTATTAAGACTGACTAATGTTTGTACTTCGGAAAATTAACAATGTCTAGTAAATGTTTTCTTACGATTGAATGTGCGATGCCGCATTCATTAAACGGGTCCTTGGAATTTTCGGGAGTCCCGCCCTTTCGAGAATCCCGACACTTTCGGGAGTCCCGCTCTTTCGAGAATCCCGACACTTTCGGGAATCCCGCTCTTTCGAGAATCCCGGACATTCTCGGAAATCCCGAAATTTTCATGAGCCCGACCCAACCCGTTCCGACATTTTTGGGTTCTCGCACACCTCTAATGGATACCGATAGTACATGCATTGCCTAAAGCGTTCAGACAGCGATTCGCACGAGATGCATAAGTAAAGTATCGCTGTACTGATTTTCGGTATCCTCGGTCAGTCTGCCGTCGCGCCGGCGACTTTTGTTTACATCCACTCGGCTGACAAAACATAGAAGCCAATCGTAGCATTCACACGCCAGCTAGCAGTATCTAGCACGACAGCAGGTCACCTCTGAATTGTTTCTCCAAAATAGACTTGAAGTGCAAGTTGTTTCATTGATTTTGCTTTCGACTCACCTAAGGCTGCTATAGGTAGCATATTCTTCCGCAATTGCAAGACGTTTCATACGTTCGGAATTTCGCAAAGCGACTCTCGAATGGACCGTCTACAAGGGGTGCCATTTCCCGTGTTCACGATATGACAGCTACTAATGAAAAGTAGAAGGAAACTCTGAGTCGCTAGGCTGCAGTTAATATTCACAGCTTCTCTTGCTCATGAATGAATAAAATTCCACTAACGTGTCGGGAAACACATGAATGACAGGTTCCAAAAAAGTATTAAAAGTGACGTCCGTATCGTAAACCCCAGTTCGCATTAGTAATCTGATTTGAAAGGAGTCACGAGACCGTTGGATCCTTCCAAAATACATACATTTATATATAAATCTGAATTTCGTCGCCCCGTTTGCATGATTTCTGGGCTCTTTACTCCTTGCATGCATAAGTAAAAGGGACCTGATGTCTCTACATTTACAGTGGTATGCCCCACCGCGACACACGGAGGCGTGTTTTCTAGCTCCCGATACCTATGCTGCTCCCAGCTCCCGAAAGAGCGCCCCCTAGAGTCACGACCTGGCCGGGCCCGATGTAGATGGAGATCTTATCATATTGCCGAGCTCTGTGAAATTGGATCGCAAAAACCACGACTGTCGATGTAGGTCTCGCGTTATAGGATACAGGTTAGAGCGTAACTTCCATCGAAGAAAACTGCGTTGAAATATCCACCAGCCGTTGTTAGAACGATGCGGATAGCGAGAACGATATACCCGTGAAATAACGGGAACGGCGTAGTGGTTGATTTTACCGGTGTATGCCCACTTCCAAGTATTTTTCTGTTACCTGGCCTTGAACCGTTCGGTATCTCGAAGCTACGTCGATGAGGCCAATTAATGGTTATTATCAGGCTCGAAAACGGTTGATTCGAACAGCCAAGCGTCGGCCATAACCCGATCCCTACTCGAAACGGACCTAACGGCTTGTTTCGATGACCAGCCAGGAATACGGAAATTACGGGACGAGGTATTCTAGGAACGGAATACGCGCGATTTGTTGCCCCGACGATGCAGGAATTCCCGTTTTCGTGGCCATTCAGAAGTGCGTATCTGCCTAAGCTGGCGATAGCTGTACACTTTTCGTATTTCAGACCCCCAAGGGAGCTATAGCGATCCCGCTAGAGCGTCGTGGAATATTATTCTCACATTATCTATGCCGTACATACGCTTGGTCTTTTTATCTAACTTTTTTTTTATTCTGGAGGGAGCAGCGTTTCCGTTCGAAAGATAGAAACCACGTTTACGTATGCGCGTTTCGATAAAAATAGATTACCGCTGGCAGAAGATTAGGCTCTGGAAATAAACATGGATTATGAGAAAATTTTTGAAGGCAGCGGCGGACTTTTCTTTCGTTTTGTTTGCTGTGTTACGAGATACGATTATTTTATTGGGGATTGTAAGTTTTCTCGATTAAACCGCCACTGGCTCATTACGTTGGTATCGTAACGAATGCAGATGATATCCTTATTACGTTAAAACGGTTCGGTCGGTATAATTCTGCATGTTTGCACAATATTATTCTAGACAGAAATTTATTCCTTGTCTCACGTCTGTACGTATTGTGTTTCTTCGTCCCTGAATTCTCTGGCGATGGGAAATTAATTTGTGTCCTCGATGAAGAGTAATTACAGAAAAAGCTCGGCAACTGCTAATTTTCTAGATAAATAATCCCAACGATTTCTATTTTTCCAATTTCTTCTAATTCCTAATTTAATTTCATTCAGCAGAGAGGTACACAATGAAAACGTGCTAATAAATTCAAGCTGAATACTCGAATGAGTAATCTGAAAATTTTCCTACACATCGAATAAATTAAGTAACTCAAATTTCTTCCAAGGGTGCAAAATATTCGAGCAGTTGATTGGGCTCGTTGAGCTATAGTATTTTTTATAATCAGTCGGTAGCCGGTAGTAATAAGTTTCCAGTAACATTAATTCTAGCCTCAGCTGCGCTGTGGAAATACGCGAGGATTGCCTTTTACGCTCGATGGATTCGGTCGGTAATGGTTAATGGTATAGCACGTGTATATAGGAAGGAGAGAGACAGCCGAGAAACGCCCGGGCGAGACGTGTCAACGGTAGTAACAGGAGCGAGCGAACCTGAGTTGTGTTTCGCAATGATCACCACGCTTCGCGAGTTCCCGACTATGCTGCATCGATCGCGTACAGATACAGGAGAGAGACACGTAACATCGGCTTCGTCCTACGTCACTGGACGATTATCGCGCTCGTTCCGTCGTGCATGTTTCTCGCCTCGTCCTATTATACACAGGGTGTCGCAAAACTCTTCGCGAACAACCTCCGCAAGTTACATCGGGCAGTAGTCTTCGAAACATTCTAGGAAACTCTATAAGCGTCGTATACAGTAACATATTTCAAGCACACAAGCATTAAAATCTCCGGTTTCAAAGCCCGCGAAATTTCGCGTCAACTAGCATTCAGTTATTCCCGACTCGCAACGCACAGTGTCCGTCCTTTCATTAACCATTTATTCGTCCAAGGTTATCTGCCAGTTACTAAACACGGCCTAAGAATAAACTTTCGGGACACCGTGTAGAGAGACGTCGGCCGTAAACGCGCGTCGACGGCGTCAACGACGCGCTGGGGAGGGTCATACTTTCGAAACAAGGCCACTATAGCCGACCGGTTAGCCAGCGAATATACAAAGCGCGCAGAGTGTGACTAAGCCGAGCCGCCTACGTCCGTGATGCGATGTCGTCTGTTACAAAACCGCCGGCGCGCGCGCATGCGTCGGTCCTGCCCCTCCGCGCCGATCCCTCCTCGGACCCTTCCCCTTTTCCTCCTCCTTTCCCCCCTCGCTTCCTCTGGACAAGCCAGCTACGTTTCTTCGCGTGATTCGAGATACATACATAGATAGAGGCGCGCGCGGTCCTCGCTCTCTATCGAAGCCCGCGACGCGGCGTCACGGAAAAGTACCGGTCACACGTCTCCTCGATGGTAGACCACGCACGCTCCGGCAGTCGGGAGACCTCGGTCACTCGTATGCCGGCTGTTGGCTGTTCTCTGCCCCGCTGGTGGGGCAATGTACGTGCGGATGCTGCGTGCTGCACTGGAAGAATAGCCTGGATACGGGACGGAGATATCGCGTGTCACGGTCCGCCGTAGAACGTGACGAAACCGTGCGTTTTAGTGTCCATTCGCGCTTTATCTCGCGCTAGGCGAACGATGCATTTCTCCGTACCCCGGGGGGGAGGGTTTCGGGAACGTGTAAACAACGCGGAGAAAAATAACGGGACGATAAGCGAGAAGTAGTGCGTTGTCAGTAAATTCCGTTGCGTAGGATCGATAATGTTGAACGGATAAAATTGCTCCTCGGGGCAGACGTATCTATGGAAATGCGTGCTCCCGAGTAACGAGAATCGAGCGATTGGGTGGCAACTCGGTGGACTTTTAATAATTGACCGTTCCAACAGGGCGATATCACTCCATTTCCTCGCGTTTATTTATGTATTTCGATATTTGTCGAAGCTGCTTGAAATTGATGGGCTGTATTTTCATATGGGGAATTATCTAGACGTTGCATTTTATATTTTATTGTTAATTGGGCTTGTACAATGAGGCTTGAACGTGGCGAAAATGTTTAACGTATTCCTGTGAGACATAAACGGTTTCGCTTTCGAGCGGTGACGTAACATCTGCGAATACAAAAAGAGTAAATGTTCGGCGATTGTTTGTTGACCTTTCTTAATGTATAACCGATTAACTGGAGGTCCTCCGGTGGAGGAAGAACGTGTTCCGACCCGAGCCAGCAGATCACGTTTTCATGAAATTTTAAATGGGCAATTGAAATGCACGTGTGGTATTTCAACGGATTTAATCGAATTAACAATTTAAAGTAGCTCTTATTATATCGCGTGACGCTTTATCCACTGTAACAATCGCTTACAACGAAGTATTTCAGTATTGCTGTGAACTAATTTCCGTCAATATTGTATTGAACTGTATAGAAACAATTATGTAATTAGGACTGATTAATGATGCAATTTATTGTACCAAACCAATCTCCTTCGCTGCATATTTTTTTAATGAAGGAAAAACAATCTTTGAATTAACTTTCAAGAAACATGATTTATTATTAATTAAAATTGTATACAGATAACATATTCACGATAATAAAAAAAGCTGATTTTCAGTTAGAATTTCAAATCTTTACAAAAATATCTTAATATTTAAAGCAAAAAGTGTCTGCGTTTGTCTGTCGCCTAAAAACTTTTGAACCGTAAACTCTGGGGTCACGAAAGGTGTCCCAGCTCATTATACCTAGCTAATCCAGATGAATGTGACTATTTTCACAAAAAAAAAAAATAAACCAAAACTTTTTTTATAAAATCATTCCAAATTTCGGGCGAAGCCGAATAATAAGCTAGTATTAGATCGTGCGAATATAATAACACCAATTGTATACCATCATACGGAATAGCATACACTATCATAGTATCGTATGAACTATCAAACGACGCCGTATAATGTCACACGCGCTATGATACGATACAACACGGTATCATCCGCATTACAATAGAATACCACGAAGTATCATACGCATTACCATATAACGCCAAGCAGTGTCATACTGTGCCGCGCACGCTATCATTCGCTATCGCAAAGTAGCGCACTCGTTACTACACGTACGATAATTCATCATGGGCGTTATCATACGGCGACGCATGCTATCAAGTGCTATCCCAAAGTATCACCCGCGTTATCGTCCGATATAATGAAGTATCATGCACAACACTGTACATCATTACACTCATCGTGATATAGTATCGCGCAGTATCATGCGCAATACGATACAGTCTCGTACGTACGCTGTTGTAATATCTACATATACAGTGGATGAACTTTACAAGGGTACACGTGCGACGCTTGTTAATGATTTTCTCGCTCGTAGCGGTCGGACACGTTACAATCGCCTTCGTAAACAATATCAAAATGCGCAACCTCGTAACGTCCTGTAGTACTAAGCCACGCCAGGATATTCGACATTCTGTCATGTGCGAGTGGCGATCGCGCTCGTGAAAAGTAAATAAGTCACGAAAAGCATTCCGTGCACACATGCGCCGAAGGAGACTCTCGTATACCCCGAGCACGGCGTCCTCGGTCAGAATAACAATCTCCCTCGGTAATGCTGAAATTCGATCGATTCGACCGGCACAGCTGATAATTCGAAGAGTAGTCCACGCCGTTCGGGGGGTCCCCCCCCTGGGCGTCGATGCGAGGCGACGACTCGCGCGTGAACAATGAAAGTACGCGTGCACGTCGAGTTTCGTTTAGTTTACCGTAATCGTGGTATTCCCGGTGCGAGGGCAAAGGATATCTATTTCTGTCTTTCCATCCGAATCACTGCTTTATTAAATACTATATTGTAGAAAATGCCTGAGAGATTATCTTTACTAGGGAATTGTAAACAGTACAGCTGCGATAGATGTTGGGTTTTCGACGATTGGCAATCGCTCGGTTACATTCGCCCCGTTATACTCAGTGCTGCCACCGTGTGGCCATATAAATCCCGGAGTGCCACACAGTCTAACCTGGAAATGGAAAACGCAAAAAATATGAGTTTTGTTCTCGAATATCCGAACAACAAATGTGCAGTTCTTTTAAGCGCAAACAATTCGAAATTTAAAAGTATCTGTTTTTTTAAATTAATAATCTTTATTGTATATAAAATTGATAGTATTGTGTAATACCACAATTTCTTATTATTTCGTTTTTTTTCTACAACCCGGAGATTTTCCCAGTAAAACCGGAGCCCGGAGATTTGTTTCAAAACTTGAATCCTCTGGGCGAAAACCGGAGAGGTGGCAGCACTGGTTATACTGTATATAAAATCGACCGTCTCGGAGCGTCAGCTAAGATCCACTGAAATTTCTCGAATTTCAGGAGCGTACGTCGGCCCGTCTATCCCATTGGCACCAGCAAACGTGGCGGCAAACGGCGGAGGTGGTTCCCCTCTTCGTCCGCGAACGAGCCCTCCGCCGCCGCCGCCGCCGGCGCAGGAAGGCACCAACGATAATTCACAGTCGAATCATCACCAGGTAATTAAGCTCGCATGTTAAAGGGCATTCGCGCGCGAGTACATGTGCGCGCGTTAATGACGTTTAAGGGACCCGCGGGGCTATCTTATTTACAGGCGTTTTGTGCTTCACACGCAAATTGATAGTAATTCTGTCCGCCAGGGTTCGACGAATGGCCCATCACCTATGGCCGCTCTCATGTCCGTCGCCGACAACCTAGCCTCGCCGGAATCAGTGCCACAACCGCCGAACAATCCAAGCCCGACAAGTAGAAGCCCGCCAACTACGGCCACGAACGCGCAGCAGCGCAGTGCCTCCAGAGGTTCCCAACACAGCCCGAACAGTTCAGGTAATGGTGATATCTCTGTTTCTCTGTTCTATTCGCTGCTACGTTATTGGAAATATTTGTCGCCAAGATTTTGCATTATTTTCGCCAAGACATCGGGCACCGTATACCCAAACACCAAAGAGATGTAAGTGGTAGCATGTCAGTTAGCGAAACGTTGCAATGAATGTTTCCAATATCATGTATTTCGTAAAGGTGAAGTTAGACGGCGCGCGGCTTGGTGAGTCGGCTCGCCCAGGTTCGGCGAGTCGGCGAGCCATGAGCAATTCCACGGCGCGGGACACGGTGAGTCGGCTGAGCTCGTCCAGGCTCAGCGAGTCTGCTTGAGCTTGTCCAGGCTCGGCTAGTTGGTTTTGGCTAGCACGAGTTGGCTTGGGCTTGTTCAGGCTCGGCGAGTCGGCTTGAGCTTGTCCAGGCTCGGCTAGTTGGTTTTGGCTAGCACGAGTTGGCTTGGGCTTGTTCAGGCTCGGCGAGTCGGCTTGGGCTCGTCCAGGCTCGGCTAGTTGGTTTGAGCTACCACGAGTTGGCTTGGGCTCATCCAGGCTCGGCGAGTCGGCGAGCCATGAGCAATCCTACGACGCGGGACACGGTAAGTCGGCTGAGCTCGTCCAGACGGGGCTAGTTGGTTTGGGCTAGCGCGAGTTGGCTTGGGCTTGTCCAGGCTCGGCGAGTCGGCTTGGGTTCGTCCAGGCTCGGCTAGTTGGTTTGGACTAGCACGAGTTGGCTTGGGCTCGTCCTGGCTCGGCTAGTTGGTTTGGGCTAGTACGAGTTGGCTTGGGCTCGTCCAGGCTCGGCCAGTTGGTTTGGGCTAACACGAGTTGGCTTGGGCTCGTCCAGGCTCGGCGAGTCGGCTTGGGCTAGCACGAGTTGGCTTGGGCTCGTCCAGGCTCGGCGAGTCGGCTTGGGCTTGTCCAGGCTCGGCGAGTCGGCTTGGGCTTGTCCAGGCTCGGCAAGTCGGCTTGGGCTTGTCCAGGCTCGGCGAGTCGGCTTGGGCTTGTCCAGGCTCGGCAAGTCGGCTTGGGCTTGTCCAGGCTCGGCGAGTCGGCTTGGGCTCGTCCAGGCTCGGCTAGTTGGTTTGGACTAGCACGAGTTGGCTTGGGCTCGTCCAGGCTCGGCTAGTTGGTTTGGGCTAGTACGAGTTGGCTTGTGCTCGTCCAGGCTCGGCTAGTTGGATTGGGCTAGTACGAGTTGGCTTGGGCTCGTCCAGGCTCGGCTAGTTGGTTTGGGCTAGTACGAGTTGGCTTGGGCTCGTCCAGGCTCGGCCAGTTGGTTTGGGCTAACACGAGTTGGCTTGGGCTCGTCCAGGCTCGGCGAGTCGGCTTGGGCTAGCACGAGTTGGCTTGGGCTCGTCCAGGCTCGGCGAGTCGGCTTGGGCTTGTCCAGGCTCGGCGAGTTGGCTTGGGCTGGCACGAATCGGCTTAGGCGAGCATGAGTAGTCGGCTTGGATGAGTACGAGTCGGCTTAGGCGAGCATGAGTAGTCGGCTTGGATGAGTACGAGTCGGCGAGTCTCGCGCCAAATTCACCAAGCCATGCGCCGTGTAAAGGCAGGCACTCACTACGCCTAGCCTCGGCTCATTTTAAGGTAGGCTCTCGCTACGTCACACCTCATTTTATTCTTCCCATGCTTTTCTTACGTATTTTGACAATTTGACTCACACGGCGCCTCGCCTCGGCGCGACTCCGAGCCACAGATTCTTCCTCGAAAATATCTCTCGGAAGAGAGGCAAGGCGTAGTGTGAGCCTACTAAATTGACGGCTGCACAAGAAGAGGGTCTCTGAGCAACTGACCAACCACATGAACCTAGGTAAGCTCAGATAACTTCAGGTAAGGAAAACCCGAAGCTACGCGAGCCTAGATGTGAGTGCGAAAAGAAGTTGCGCCAAGGCGAGGCGAGGCGTAGTGAGAGCCTACCTTAACTTCACCTTAAGATGTATATATCCCGGTGAATACATCGGAGCTAAACGTCTTGATACTCGGCAGGTTCCTCGGGTAGGAGGTCCAGTGGTTCGAGGCACGTGTCGTCCACAACCGTAACAACATCCTCAGAGGGAGCAGTGGCCCAGGTCGCTGGTGCCGAGCAAGTGTCAGCGCCCATACTGAAATGCACCCTGTGCCAGGAGCGTCTGGAGGACACGCACTTCGTTCAGTGCCCCAGCGTGCCGCACCACAAATTCTGCTTCCCTTGCAGCCGGGAGAGCATAAAGAGACAGGGTGCCGGCTCAGAGGTAGGTTTCCCCGCGCCTCGGCCCACCAACCGTTCCCGCGTACCCGGGTATCTAGTTCGGCTCGATAACCGGATGCCTGCGTTGATTGTGTTTCAGGTTTATTGCCCAAGCGGCGAGAAGTGTCCGCTGGCCAACAGCCAAGTGCCGTGGGCATTCATGCAGGGCGAGATAGCCACTATCTTGGGCGACGACACCACAGGCTCCGGGCTGAAGGTTAAGAAGGAGAGAGAAACCTAAGGATTCTCGCGCAAGGTTTAATCGGGGCTCAAATTTTGCACCCTCGTCGAGAGGGTAAATATAATGGTGGAACCGTGAAGGTTCACCGAAAAAAGTAACAAAAAACACACACATTTGGTAATGGTGATAAACGTTGGCTGTGTCGTCGGCCAACGGGCATCGATTCGAGCCAAAGACGTTGTCGGTGTTAAAATTGGATTCGCAAAATGTTGTCGACGTTGTCGGGGGTTGAAAGTGGACGCGATTTTGTCCCAAGCGACGGGGTAAGATCCGCCGCTGTTGTACGGTTCACGGAGGCAACAGTTGTTTCGATCGATCGCGGGCAAGGGCGGAGAGACGATCGAGCTTGTTTCGGCTGGTCTTGAGGAGAAGTCTTTGGCATTTTTTTGCACGCTGGCATCGGTCCTGCACGCACGTGTATATAACAGGATTATCGGTGGAACGCGCGAGGGCGATAAAACGCCAGGCAAGGTTTGCCGGCGAGGAGTAGTATACCGCAGCGTGCGCGACAGGCGGAGTGGAGGAACATCGCGGAGAGCATATTTGCGTACGGTTTGGGTTTGTACTTAGGCGCGATCGCCTTTATTTGTTTGTTGTATCGCGTACGTTCTCGCGTTTTCTCAAGGAACAACGTACAAGGGGGAGAGGAAGACGTACACGCGCCAGCGCGCGCCTAGCAGCGCGGGCAACGGCGCGCCTCAACGTCCACGTTACACATTACACGTCACACGCTACACACTTCACACACTTCACACACACACACACACACAGGCGGTACACAATTTCACGTGACACACGATGCCGTGAAATCTGGACGGTTGCATATTGTACTTTATTTTTATCGCGCTGTAACGCGCGACCGCGGATCAACCGAAGCCCGGGAGGCGGTGCGTCGCTTCGGTGTCCCGAACGTCGAGCAGAGACGGTGTGTCGTCCTTTTCTAATCTTTTATTTGTATACTCTTCCTACTGCTACAACTACTACTATTACTCCTACTACTACACACTCGTTGTATTATAAAAGAAGACGAAAACAAAAACAAGAACGAGAGAAACATGGTGGACATATTTTGACCCAGCGTACGGGTTTTCTGTACATTGTGTATATGTGTAGATACCAGCATTATTAATAAAACTTATGGCTAAAGGAGTAACCATTTTTAAATGTACAAAAGAATTTACATTCGTTTCTTTTTTGCGTGTTACTATCTAATTAAATTATTATTTTCCGACTCTCTCTCTCTCTCTCTCTCTCTCTCTCTCTCTCTCTCGCGAATTAAAGTAAGAACCGTTCGTAAATTGATTCGATCGTTACTTTCGTTCAGATCGCTGCGGAATCGCGATTTTATTTGTCTCCAACATTTCTGTTCTCCTTCGTTTCTGAGGAACACGATATCTTTCGGTGTTTCCCGCGGGGGGGGACACTTTCGTCTCTGGTGTCCGAAGAAAATTATATATAACCCGGGGCGGGTGAGGGGGACGGGGTTTCAGGGGGGGTCGAGCATCGTTCTTATCCAGTCACTCTTAACGGATCGATAATCCGGATTGTGTAACGTCCACTTTCGCCTTTAGTTTAATCGCTAGATCTTAAGTGAGAGGGCTTTTTGGTTTTTTCATTTCGCCGATGAAAAAAGTTACGCCCGTCAAATAGGAACCATACACTCGCTATGTCTAAAACGTAAAAGGAAAAAGGGGTGGGAAAAGAAGGAAGACGAGGTGTGCGGGAGGATGGAGGGGATGGAAAAGGGAAATAAAATGCAGACATACGTCCGAGGATCTTTTTGCGTGCTCCTCGGTGATGGAGGAGGGGCTCTGCCTCGGATGTGAGCGCGGCTCCTTTTTTGTAATATATTTGTACAAAACACCGATCGGCTAGGGTTTCGGGCGACAGGGCGGCGAGCGCGCCGCGCGCGGACCTCCGAGTTCCGGCTCGTTGTAGGGCTTTGTATATCGTCGACGGATGGCGAGCCGTAGGAACTTTGTCGGCGGGACTCGGGGCCGCTCCTTCTCGTCGACGGCGCCCCCTTTGATCGCGTCGCCTCGACGAGCAGTGATCGGGGCGACTGTAGAGGCTATCTGCGTAGCGTAAGCAATCTATGTAACGAAATATCGTGCAAAAGTCGATGATAAGCGACGATGATCCGGCGTGAGAGGGAGCGAGTGCGTGCTGCGTTTGTATGCGTGCGTGTGTGCAAGTATGCGTCTCGGAGAGAGTGCACGAGCGTGTGAGAGAGGGGGGGGGGGGGAAAGGGCCGATAGAGAAGAGCACAATTGATCGTAGCAATACTTACAGAGGCTGTACGTGATATTTTTTAGCCCGAGGTAGCGCTCCTACCTTCGATGTCAAAATTGATTACGGCGCTCGTTTTTAAGGATTCCGATAGCAACGGGACATTATAGAAAAACGAAAAGGGAGAAGCAAAACAGACGAAAACAGTTAACACTTTCTCGCGCAGATGAGATCACCTATTCTTTCTCTCTTCTTCTTTTTTTTTCCACTTCGCAGCTCACGCGACCGCGAACCGTGTCACGCGGACAGGTTCTAGTCGCGTGGAAGGAGTAAACGAGATCTCGCGAGCGAACGAGAGCCTTCTTTCCCTCTCGCAGCAAATTTTGGTCGTCGATTTCGCGTCGTCTTAGCGCCGATCGTTGCTCATTTTTTCTTTCCGCTTTTTTGGTTTTTTCTTCTACTCTTTTCTTTTTGTTATTCGCTGCGGTCTTGCGTTATTGTTCGCTCGTCGTTTGCTCAAGTCCGCGAGACTATTTCTGAACGATGCTCCGCGGATGAAAGAGGAGATCGGTTGCTCCTGACGCACGGACGCGTTCATTGCCCACTGCGCGCTTTTGGCCCTCAGCGAGGGCGAGTACAATTTGCCGGCCGTTTCGATCCGTCGGTCGGCCAGATGAGAGCGAAGCTGGGAATGCGCGAGGAGGAACGCGACGCTTCGTTGCAACCGCGCTGTAGTAACCCCTCGCCTTTTAACGATGAGGAGTCGCGCGCGTGGCGCGGGTTGTGTGCTCTGTATCGAAGCGAACGTCGTCACGTGGGTTGAGGTCTACCGGACAAAGAGATGGGGGATTCCTAAGCAGTCGTTAATTTATTAATTTAGTTTCTGACAGTATAATTACTCCAGCGATTTTTTTTCGTTTCATGTAAGTTGATTTCGGTGCGTGCGAGCTTTGGAAGAATCGTGCGGCGAGGGGTTAACCGCTTGTACAAGTCGGAGAAGAATCCGCGCCTCTATTTTGCCCGCGTTGCGTTCCATCGTCGACGACCAAACCTTGGATTTTCACGCGTTTCCTTTGATCGGTGACAAACGGCGTAGAACGCGCCAGCGTGTTTCCCGAACGAGCAGAAAGAGAAAAGGCGAACCGAATCTTTACGCGGACACAGTTGTTTCCACGCTTTGCTATCGTTCGTTCCGTTGGTTTTCCATAATGATCCCTCGTGTAGAGCTACACACGAATGCGGAAGTACGAAACAATACGTCGAATAGCAATTGTAGTAGCGGATATTGAAATTTTCTAGTATACCATACCTCGAGGAACGCGTAACACTGTACTGTTTATCGTATGTATGCAACATGCAAAAGCAAAAATATATGTGTTGATGTGTAACAATTGCGTCTTTTACTCCGTTGAAGATCCACTTTAAACGCTAATGCTCCTTCCACGGCACGGTAGTGAGCCACTTGGTGTCGTTTTTATTTTATATTGCACTCCAGATTTCATTATTAAAGACTCCCATTTCATTAGATGTCTTTGTTATGTCATAGTCGATGTTAAGGTATTTTTGACGTCATGTAAGTGGAACATCTAATAAATACTGTCAGACTTGTTTCTTTCGATGCACCAGGAATTCTTTTTATTTTCTACAACTTTGATTTATTGAAATTCTAGGCAAATTGATCGAAGAAGATTGAAACTAAAGATTGTGCAGTCTAATTTCGCGTATTCAGCGAAGCATTCGCTACGAATGAGAATTCATTCACAGTCCAAATGAGCACCTTGGTGCTCACTTTGGTGTACCTACAGGGAACGGATCGACCCCAGCAGCTTGGCGAATGCGAAACGTCCGCTTAAGGACTGGATCATGGACCCCGATTTTTTTTTTAAATTATTGATATATCCCTAAGCAAATAGTCGGTGGCGGATTTAAGGGGTTAGGAGGCTGAAAAAGGTGTGATTTTTTAATTTTTTTCTCAGAAAGTATAAAACTTTAATCGTAAAACTTTTTTTGTTTGAAAGATAGTACATTTAGCTATGTTTCTGAATTTTGACGTTAAAAAATATTTATTAATAACAAAGTTATTTACAATCTCCTAGATGTCCTGTTCCACGATTACTCGAAAGTGGATTATCTAAAATGGATAATTCAAACAAATTTAGTTAATATATTAAATTATCTAGTCCTTGGACGAAGGGTTTTTCGAAATATTTATTTAGGACAAAATGGCGAATGTTCAAACGTAAAATGTCGATTTTCGACCACAATCCCACTTAATTTTCGGTAATTAAAAAAAACAATAGAAACAAAAATCGTTCAAGGACTAGGTAATTTAATATATTAACTAAATCTTTTTGAATTCACTTTCGAGTAATCGTGGTCACATCAAACGCCTCTTTCGAACAGGACATCTAGGAGATTGTAAATAACTTTGTTATTATTAAATATTATTTACCGCCAAAATTCAGAGATATCTAAATGTACTACCTTTTAAACAAAAAAAAGTTTTTTGAATAAAGAATTATAGTTTCTGAGAAAAATATTCCCAAAAACCACACTTTTTTCAGCCTCCTGACAGGTAGCAAACGTTTTGAGGGGATCACTTTTTTCGGGAAAATGAACAGGTAGTTTATTAACCTTTAGGCTGCCGCTATTTTTTCGTAAAAATAGTGGTCCTTTTTTTCCAAAAATTTTTATGTATGAGTAGTCAATAGGTCCCATAGAGTCGAGGGGGTAGAACCGTGCCAATATAGTGGCTATAGCGGCAGGAGACGGGAGGACGAAAAATCAAAAAATTTTTTTGGTTTCTAAAACTTACGAATAACCTTTATGGTATCTCTAATTATACTCCTGTATATATATTTATTCAATTCGTGCATAAAATCAGTAGTACCAACATAAATACCAAGATATATATGTCTACACAGAAAAATTTCCTTTAGCGCTACCCGGAGCTAACGACGGGGACGTAGAAATTTTGTAGCTCCATTTCTCTTTTTATCCTTTTTTTATTTTTATTTTTATATTTTTTTGTATTTGTATTTTTATTTTTATATTTTTTTTTATTTTTTTTTATTATTTTTATATTTTTTTCGTTTTTTTTGTATTTTTTTTACATATGTGTGAATTAATGCATAGGGATTGATTACATGTCATCAAATTACGGGTATACGCAATGCCAATATAGTGACTATAGCGGCAGCCTAAGGGTTAAAAAGAGGCCAAGTATAGTAGTCCGAAAAAAATGTGTTTGGATACTTATACCTATAGTCGAATTAACTAAAGAAGGTGCCTGGACGGTCCGTAGGCCGGCGCGCGTGGCTCGGGGGAGACCCAATGCCTGCTCCGGACTTCGTGCGACGTTGCCACGTTGTGCAGCAGACGGACGTCTCTTTATCTTCAAGCGCAACTGTGCCACCCTTACTCGCTCGAGAAAACAGATTCCTTCATCTACAAGTCACTCCACGCTATGTCGATCACATTTTTAGAGACTTTGATCAGAATGCAATATGTATTTTGTGAATCACGTGAAATTATGGAAAGGTTTGAGTCATTGTTCAACGGGTTTTGAACTTGGTTACAAAATATAGGACTTGGAATTGTGCAATTTCTGCCTTTGTTCGTGAAAAGATGCTGTACTTACGAATTTCTATCTCGAAAACTATCAACAGCATTGATTTAAATTAAAAAAGAAGGAATTCAATATGATAAAGAGTTTCCGAGATAAAAATTCACAAGTACAGCTCGGTTTCACGAAAATAGGCAAAAATTGAACAATTTCAAAACCAACAAAGTGACGATTGAAATCCCTTCCTAATATTTCAGTTTGAACAAAATTCCTGACATCGAGTGTAAAAAGTGATCGATTTTCCGTGGAATGGCGCTAAATAGAATAAGAATCCCATGAGCCTGTATTCCTCGACTTGCCGCAATAGCCAATATTATTCGACACTCTGTCAAATCTCTATGGAAAGGACGTTGGGTTCGCCCTCTGGAAGGATAGCAATGTACACCCGACAAAAACAACGATTACTCTAGGCCTACAGCTAAGTAGTCGGAAGTTATTGGCCAAGGCGTAGGGAACCGCGTAGGGGAAGCACCAGTCACGAGCCTGGAGTAGCGGCAACATCGCAAGTTCTGGCCCCGGTCCCAAGGCGCCTTCTTTAGTGAATTCGACTATAGGGTAAAGGACCCAATTACTGTCACCTTAAGCTATTTTACTTAAAGCAACGAATAAATAAACTATAGTATATTATCTATAGTATAGATTGTAGATTGAATTACATAATTCTTTTTTCGTATGACTTTACAACGTTTATTTATTCGTTATTTTACATCAAATAGCTTAAGGTGACAGTAATTGGTTAAGTGTCAGTAATTGGGTCCTTTACCCTAATCATAATTTTTTTGGAGATGCAGCCCTGGGTGGCCACCTGGGTAGGGACTTCGATGGCAACTGCTCATCAACCGCCCTTTAAATCCGCCACTGCAAACAGTACACGATAGCGTGGCCCCACATTTTTCTGAAGGAATACAATATCGAAAATACAGGTTTGAAGAAATTACAATTCAAGAAAACGTTAAGGTATCCCCACTACCATTTCTTGCGAGGGAACCTTCCTATTCGAGCACTTGGCTTTCGAGAATAGTGAACCGCGAACCCAATGTTTCGCTAGCCATTAAAGGGACATTCCCCTCAAAATTTCCTGAAAATCGATTTCTTTTTGTTTGCATATATGTATCTATAGTATTGTATCTGAAGAACACTCAGTAAAAGTTAAAAGACGAAATTCTTAACAGTATAGATTCTAGGATAGGACTCGACCTTCGAACGGCTGCAACATGCAAGCCAAGCTTTAAACGCGTTTACCTCGTAATATGATTTTTTCGAACAGCATAACAAAAGAAATTATGAACCGATTTCAAAAACCTTGGTAGCATTTTCTTTATATATGCATTCACTATCGTATCAGCCTTCAATCATACATTTTAGAGGTTATAGTTTTTCTTTATTAATCTTTTTGGGCGTTAAATTACTGCATTTTTTGCGGGTTTGTGTTCAAACGTGCACCAAGCATCGCCAGTTTGCTTTATTTGCCTTCTTAAAGGCTGATGCGATAGAAATTCATATAACATATGAAAATATCGTCACTTTTTTAATTTTGGACGATCCTACATCAAATTCTACCCTCTACCGTTTACGCCTCTCTTGTTGGAACACTGCACTGAGCGCTACGTAAAATTCGAGCCATTACAGGAAAATGAAAAAAGAATCTGCCATATCCTTGAATAACGAATAAATAAAGACCATAAAGTATTTTACTGCAGATTGTATACTTTTTTAAAAAAAAATCCTAAAGATCTACATATTTTTTGAGCGATTTGAGGGGAATGTTCCCTTAAGAAGTGCTAAATGTCAAGTTCCGCATTTCTCATCGGATCTTCACAAAAGTGACACCAATCGATTCCTCCTGTTTTCCCGATGAAAAGGATATCAAACCCGACATAATTCGGGTCATAATTAACGAAATGACATATCAAATTAATCTGGAGAATTTGAAGCCAACTTCGTTAAAACTAGGTAGTCCGATTTAGATACATGGTTCGATGCCTTTTAATCGGAGAATGCCAGGAATCCATTAGTGCCACTTTCATATCAACACGCTGAAAAATAAAGAACTTGACTTTTAGTAAAGTCACTCGAGCGATCATAATAGGCACACGTGCGCGACGAACCGGCGCGGCGCGGAAAGCAGCGAAATTTAAAGGGCGCCGCGTAGCCAAGCGTGAAACACCCACGCTACTGTATATTAATACTTCTATATTTTTCATTCGATTTTCATAAAAATGGTACCAATTGATACCTCAGATTTTCTTTCGTGAAGA
Source organism: Andrena haemorrhoa (assembly GCA_910592295.1). NCBI lineage: Eukaryota > Metazoa > Arthropoda > Insecta > Hymenoptera > Andrenidae > Andrena > Andrena haemorrhoa. The sequence continues at coordinate 21,844,566 of OU342943.1, forward strand.
TCCGATGAGAAATGCGGAACTTGACATTTTTCACTTCTTAAGGGGTTAGGCCACCTTGGACGGAGCAAAATTGCAAAATTGCAAAATTGCAAAATTGCAAAAATAAACAGAAAATTTAATATGGAGCCTGTTATTGTACAACTCTCGCCGGAAAAAATCGTATTTTTTTTCCTACAAAATGGCGGCGGTGGAGCCGTAATACGCAAGATCTTGAGGAGCGACGTTTTCCACGGTGTTCAATCTCACGGCTATACCGTTTGACCTAGAACAAAAAACCAAAAAGTTTTATTTTCTACATGCCTAAATCTAGAGAAGTACCTAACGGTTTTGCGATATCTTGAATATATTCTTTGCAATTGACACTTTTATAAAAAAAAATGCATCTTTTCTCCCCATGAACACCATTTCGAGACAAATTAATGTTTCTAGATTTCCCTACGTACTTCTCTAGTTTTAGGTATGCAGAAAATAAAACATTTTGGTTTTTTGTTCTAGGTCAAACGGCATAACCGTGAGATTGAACACCGTGGAAAACGTGGCTGCTCAAGATCTTGCGTATCACGGCTCTACCGCCGCCATTTTGTAGGAAACCAAAATACGATTTTTCCGACGAGAGTTGTACAATAACAGGCTTCATATTAAATTCTGTTTATTTCATTATCTTCCTACAAAAAATGCCGAAAATGACTGCAATTTTGCTCCGTCCAAGGTGGCCTAACCCTTTAAGGGGGTAGCGGACTATTTCAGCTTCAAAACAATCGATTATTCTTTTTTACCGATTCTGAAAGTTTTATCCTTTATGAACATTTTAAACAAAAATTCATGAAGAGATTCAAATAACTGTAGAAGTGATAGTAGCGAACGTAATTGAGTGCACCGTCGAGTAACAACCTCGCAGAGCAGTATTGGCATAGGGGACATGACTTGAAGCCGTTTTTCTCGGAACACTATTTTCAGATACGGTGTACATCATAACTCTGGAACCAATGAATGTTTTCACTTGAAATTTTTACCGGACGTGTAGAATTCCTTCTAACACGATTTTATTTAAAGTGAGAAAACACCATCGAAATTGTAGTTCAAGAAAATAATTATTTTTTAGTTTTTAGTGCATTTTATAAATCATTTAACTTAAAAAAAAGTTTCTATATATATATTTTTTTATTTCAATTCGTGTAACACGGGTGTTGCACTATAATACTAAGGGTTAATAATGAGTTAACTCGTCTTGCCTAGTCAAGTGTTATTTTCAAATAAGAGATCACTATTCTTCACTGGTCAAACGGTGAACCAACCCTTACCATTTAACTAAAAATTTCATCGCGGCCTCGGGAACTATACTGTAGTAGCTCCGGCTCTAACACTAATTAACAAAGTTACTACATCTGTAGCAGAAATAGAACCGAGTGTGTGCCCCATCGTTCCATGGTGGTACCTTGAATCATGCACATGGTGCGCCTCTTCGTCGCGCTAGCAATCGTTCGAACGAGAAGTTTCGACGCGAGGGAAATTTCTCTGCGCAAGTTGCGCGGGTATTGACCGTATCGATCCGGTGCGCTGGCGGGCAGCAGAGGGTTACATCGGGCGCCGTACCCTCCGGGTCTCGGGGAAGACTTCCTGAACTTTGAAAATCAATGCCAATGTTCAGCTGTTGCGATAGGTGGGCCAAAGAGAGAGAAAGAGGCGAGCCCGTGGGAAAGCCTGGCAATGGATGAAGGAAGAGAGCGCGAAAGCGGCAAGAGCGTCATATTGATCTGCCTCTTCCAGACGGCTCGAATGCCAGCCACGCTCCGCTGTCTGCTGCCTGCTGCCTGCGCAACGGGCCCGCGCTTAAGGGGGAACACCACGTCCAGCATCGAGGGAAAGCTTGTTTTGATCAGTCAACTTTGATGGGTTAAATGTGCACAGTTCATTGACAATCTTCATGAAAATTTTTTAGGAAAGGTTTTAAGCCGGGAATCCACCGGGAAGCGAAGCTCAGCTATGCTATGCGATGCTATGTTTTAGCTTAGCTTTTGGTGGAAACGGTTCCATAAGAATGTATAGCATAGCAAAGCATAGCATAGCATAGCATAGCAAAGCATAGCATAGCATAGCAAAGCATAGCATAGCATAGCATAGCAAAGCATAGCATAGCATTGCAAAGCATACCATAGCAAAGCATAGCATAGCATAGCATAGCATAGCAAAGCATAGCATAGCATAGCATAGCAAAGCATAGCACAGCAAAGCATCGCATAGCATAGCATAGCATAGCATAGCATAGCATAGCATAGCATAGCATAGCATAGCATAGCATAGCATAGCATAGCATAGCATAGCAAAGCATAGCATAACATATTATAGCATAGCATAGCATAGCATAGCAAAGCATAGCATAGCATTGCATTGCAAAGCATAGCAAAGCATAGCAAAGCATAGCATAGCCTAACAAAGCATAGCATAGCATAGCATAGCAAAGCATAGCAAAGCATAGCACAGCAAAGCATAGCACAGCATAGCATTGCAAAGCATAGCATAGCATTGCAAAGCATAGCATAGCAAAGCATAGCATAGCATAGCATAGCAAAGCATAGCATAGCATAGCATAGCATAGCATAGCATAGCATAGCATAGCATAGCATAGCATAGCAAAGCATAGCATAGCATAGCAAAGCATAGCATAGCATAGCATAGCATAGCATAGCATAGCATAGCATAGCATAGCATAGCATAGCATAGCAAAGCATAGCATAGCTTAGCTTTCCGGTGGATTCGCGGCTTAAAGCTTAGCTTTTCGTGGAAACGATTCCATAAGAATGTGTTGAAACTATTTTTTTAAAACGTAGCATAGCAAAGCATAGCATAGCATAGCAAAGCATAGCATACCATAGCAAAGCATAGCATAGCATAGCAAAGCATAGCAAAGCATAGCAAAGCATAGCATAGCATGGCTTAGCTTGGCTTAGCTTCCAAGTGGATTCCCAGTTTTAAGCCGGGAATCCACCGGGAAGCTAAGCTATGCTATGCCATGCTATGCTACACCATGCTACGTTTTAAAAAAATTAGCGTCAATACATTCTTATGGAACGTTTCCACCAAAAGCTACGTTAAAACAGCATCGCATAGCATAGCTTAAACCGGGAATCCACCGGGAAGCTAAGCTAAGCTATGCTACAATTGAATTTTTAAGCTCCTGCGAGGGAATATATTGAAATCGTGAAATCACGCATACGTGATTGCGGCCGCCAAAGTGTAAAGAAGCATTAAAATAGCCAAAAATTGCCGAAGATATAAAATTTTATTTATCTCGCTCAGACACATTCCAGGAAAAACTTTATATCTCATTTATTACTTCGAATTCCGTCTTAGTGTTTTAGGAAAGTGTTATCAGAATGTTATTTTCAGAAAATATAAGCCAAATCGATCTTTTGGAAGCGTCAAGTGTTTCCCTTTAAAGAGGATAGTCGCTGCCGTTGGCCAAACGTGCTTAATCCGTACGTACAGCAATATCAATGGCACGCGCGTGCGAGCAACGTGGCCTGCATCACTGACTTTTCGAATCTGCGAGGGTGTCGGTTCTCTCGAGAGATCGCTCGAAGTAAACAGCATAAGAACCTACCCCCGTGGAAATTTTTCGTCAGCGAGCGATTTACGCGAAATTAGGGCCGTAAGGGTCCTCGTTGCCACGAATCTGTTAAACAGTCAGTCACGTGTCAGGGCTTTTTCACAGGAGACACAGGTTCGTCACTGCTATTTTTTTTATCATTTATTTAGCAGAGACAGTGTTACTTTAATATAGAAAAATAGAGAAACTGTATGAATACATTTGGAATGGGTAACAGTTGTGAGGCAGAGAAGATTAATTAATTAAAATCTAGAATATACGATCTACATATGTATGTGTCTGTCAATCTTTTCTCTTCAAAAAGAGAATGCAGTCTGCCCCAAATTCAATATTTAATTCATGCGTATCAGACAAAATAACGTAAGTCCAAAAAATATTGTTTTAGGAGATTTGTGTGAACAAATTAGCAGATAAGTGTTGGGCAAAAAGTGAAATTGATATTTATTCTGAGTCCGTTACATAAAAGGTGTAACCGCCTAGCAACACTTCTCTGGCAACGCTGTGCCTTGCAGCGCTTATCTGGCATCGCCGTGACTGCCGCGACGCAAGCCTACTACATAAGTTTAGGGTAGATGTCCCGATTACTGTCAGCGTCCCTATTACTGCCACTTTATTTATTTTACTTAATAAAAACGTAACGTGTAAAGAATAGTGAAGTGAATAGAAAACTATAATAATAACAGTCCCAATTTAACGATAAATTTTTTTCTACACTATCTTTACACGTTGAGTGTTTATTAAGTGAAATAAATAAAGTGGCAGTAATTGGGACATTTACCCTGTGTGTTATATTTTTATAGTAACAAGAATAATATCTATGTACCGTTCCTCATTTCACGTACTGAATCTGTCCCTCGGTGTCTAATTGACAGAGTGGTAAAAAATCGATGGAATGACGAGGTAAACAGTTATTTTTCGGTATACTTTTATTCAAATTGACGAGTTAGCATTTACATCTTATATTTTTCACAACTTTCGCATAAAATAAAACGATGTGCAGGAGATACTGCATGTTTACAAGAATCACGAATAATAGAACAGTATAACTTATTACGGGAAAACTGTGTCAAATTTACACGAGGGACGGACGATATAAAATAAAACGGACAATATTATGTTCCATATTTCTATCATAACGGAAATAAGTCATCATTAAACATAAGTAATATATACATAACATGTACTTGACACGAAACAAAACAGTGCCACTTAAAAAATAATCATTTCTTATGCTTCTCTTCTCTTCTCAACTCCATTTGGAATTTTTCCGACTTAATTTCTTCACTGAAGCTAACTTCATCGGTTTCTAATAAATCTATATCAAGATATGCGTGTCTTAAATCGTTCGCAGTCAATAAGCTAATATAAAATAATTGTTCATCAGGATCGATAAGAGATAGCAAACTCAATAAATCACATTTCTTTTTTCTGAGATATATGTATAAAGGATCTTGACAAAGCAGTTTTAATTTCTCATTAAGATTTCCCTTTAGATCTTTTACGTTACCTCAATACTGACTGAACGGAACCTAAGTCGCGTACAATACAGCAATGTTTACATTCCACTTGAGAAAAACTCCGTAACTGCGATATAGTCAGACCGAATAATATACGTACCTAAGCCCAGTAGACTTGCGCTGTTCTACTTAAAGTTAAACTTACCGTAAATCATTACTATCACCTTTAATATTCATATTTATTGTGTACGATAATTAAAACAATATAATATATTATGCAAAACCAAGGGAACGTAGTGGCTACAGTGAGCCACGTAAGTATTCGAACGCCTTGAAATGAAAAGTTTGAGGCTTAAAAAATATGAGTCATATTACAAATTATAAAATACTTTTATAGTAACATATAAGAATCATGATTATACATGTTAAATTTGAAGTGTGCCTGATAACGTTAACAATATTTATAAAAGATGACTGAACGCCACAAATCATTGTTTCCTTGTAAAAGGTGGCACATACAGTGTTTTCTACAAATACAATTCTTTTTTCCATGAATTTGGATTATACTAATGCAAAAAGTGGAAAATTTTGTGATGCATTTGTGTTACTGTATATTTAAACACTTTTAGAAATCAAATTTCATAAATAATTTAAGGTCAGGGAAGTGTTTTCTCTCCCCTGAAAAATTTGATTTCTGGCACTTACAGTGGTTTCTACAAGGACTCTTCAATTATGTTCAAAACTTTGAATGGCAATATTTCGAAAATGAAAACATGAGACTTGCATATGTCGTTTTGCCTTACAACCACAGAAATATCAGTGGGAACACGATTCTCAAGCGAGGCACTATGTAATGCGAAAAAAGGCACCCATTCTGCAAGGTTAAGGGGTCAGTCCACTGTGAAGTTGTGAAAAATTGCAATTTTTTAGGATTTATTTTTTAGTAACCGGAATGTCCAACGTAAATAATTTTTTGTCTACTTATTAATACACTTATTGACAGTATAAAAAAAGATCTATTTTAAATTTGTAAGAGTTTTTTTTAAATATATATCTCTCTGATTTAAACGCCTTGAGAAAGCGATGTAATGCAGGTGCAGGTGATTCCGGGAGAACGACGCATTTGAAATAAAAAAATTCAAAGTGTGTTGTAATCATTATGAGTGTGGTTATCGCCGGAACCAGGATTATTTTTAATGATAAAAAATTAACAAAATGTCGGAGGTTTGAAATTGAAGTGTCGAAATACGCTGAATTTTTCAATCATTTTGCCTTGTGAAAAGTATGAAATGGTTAATCAAAAAAGGTTTCCGTGGTCCCCGCCATAGCCACTGATGTGCTGAATAACGTGTAAAAATTTCAGACTGATTGGTCAAATAGTTCTTTTGCCACCACCTGCACCAGTCGAAAAAATGTTGCCTTGTGATAATTGCGTTTAAAGTATTAAAACAAATTAAAAAATTCTTTAAAATTGTTTTTGAATATACAAGAGTAGCTTAATAAATACCAACAAGATTTATTGCATTACATGTTCTATCTACGGAGAAAAAAATCTTTAAAAAGAGCTTAATTTTTCCAACCGTCACAGTGGACTGATCCCTTAATATTATATGGTATAAAGAGGGTAAAGAAAATCATATTAAAAACCCAATTACAGGCGAAGGTATTATTTGCTTCGACAAGAATAAATGCTGGACATTCGATTTATCGCGGAATGGAGTTTCGCTGGCACGAGTGTGTTGAATGCACGAGCGATTCCTCCGGCTCGATAACTCGCCCCGAGTTTTCGATTCTGATACACGTGAGAATTCTGGCTCCCGCAGAACACGCGCGCCTGGAAACGGAACTTTCAGTGGGAGTTTCGCGGCACGTGGATCAGCTTTTCCGCCAGTGTTAGCGTCCGATTCAGGGAATAGTTTTTACTAGGGAAGCCTGGTGCGATGACAAGGGCGTCCTGAGACTTTTTTCCAGGAGGAGGCAATTTTGGGTGATGGTAAAGAAAAATATACCCCTCTTGCTTTTTTTACCCATTTTATAGTGCCAATTTAATTAAACATTTAAAACCGATATTCAAAAATATTCCCTTGTTTAATATAAACTTAATAGAGATCAGTTTTGAGAAATAAGAGATTTTCTTCTCAAAACCCAGGGGGGGCAACTGCCCTTTTTGCACCGGCTTCCGGACGCCCATGCGCGATGAATTTTACTCTTCCTACATGGTGTGGAGTAGTTGTGCACAGTTGGAGGAACGCTCGAAGCCGTACGCGCGCCATTTTCTGTTCTGTGAATGATACATCGATTTAACCCTTCGTTGACACTCTGGGTGTGAGCCACCCATAAGCTGGTTTTGATGCTCTGTATCCTCTATATGCAAAATAAATACCTTTTTTCCAAAGCTAACTTACAAACTATTTTTTCTCTCAAAATATTATATCTGACCAATAACTCTAGATTTTTAGCTTCTAATTTTGGAATTTGTAAAAGTTACCATTTTTTGAAGATTTTCTTCGTGTTCTCTCGGCATATGGTAATCGATTTTTTTTACAAAAACTGTGATGAAATTTCATTAAAAAAAAACTATTAGAATACATTCTGCAGACCTTGAAATTGACCCATGATTTTTTTCATATCGATTAGATTCTTCGGATGAGAATGGCAGTCGTTCAAAAATTGTTCTGGATGTGAGCCACCCAGGTACGTCAAAGTTGATCGAAAAAAGAGGTGTGTCAACGAAGGGTTAAGGGGGTAGTGGACTATTTCAGCTTCAAAAAATCGATTTTTTTTATTAATTCTGAAAGTCTTACCCTTTATGAAAATTTTAAACAAAATTTCATGGAGAAGTTCAAATAATTGTAGAAGTTGTAGCAGCGAACGTAATCGAGTAAGTTTTTTTTGAAACACCATTTTCAGACACGGTGTAGGGGAGAGTGGGGTAAACAGGAACACGGGGTAATCGCGAACGCGATGGTTACGGCGTTTTAATAAATGAAAACCAATGTTCCCTCTCCACTACCTATCTAATAGTTTAGGAATTAGGTCGTATCCAACGCCGGCCAGAAAGTAATAAATATAGGACGCTCACAGTATTCACGGTAAATACAATTTATTATTTTCATCATGTCTCAAGTAATATTTGGTCCATTTTCAATTGCATGTAACTACTGTTGAATTAATGATACAATTGTGATTTTTTTCAAGTTGAAATAAAGTACTCTTTAAGCAACATTTTGTGACCAAGGCGTCGCACAGTGGTTTGATAGAGGAAAAAAGTCATTTTTTTAATATTAAGTAAACAGAATTTTTTCAATACAATTCCATAGTTGGACATGCTTCAACAAGCACCAGAGCCAACAAGAATTTTCTGTAAATACCATTAATTTGTAAGAAAATTAAAACATGAAAGTTGAGGAACAGAACACCTGCAATTTCGAGTTACAAATGCACTATCTTACAAGTACAATTTAAAGTATTTGCAAATTCAAAAACAAATCGCAATTTTGTAACTTGATTATGCTCATACTGAACAAATATATTACATGAATTAAGTCAATGACACCATCGTTGATTTCGGTAGAACACAAGTTGAACGAAGAGGTACTTTTAACGATAGAATCGAAGTTTAATTAGACATAACTTTTTTGCGACAGCTAGCGTCAAGGTAAGACTTAATACTAGTGGTGCATTATACCTTTGAGTACATAACCAAACAGGTTTCAGCTGCGTAAACCTGCGATTTTGGTGTCGGGAGCATTTTTTCTATAACTCTTATCAGTACTTGGAGTATCTTGCTTTCGTTTTTCATAATATCAAAAAATGTTTTAAATAAAAGTTGAATGGTTCCTAGGAGGTCATAATTTAATGTAATTAGTTTGTGTTTAGTTTGATTCATTCCAAAACTATAATTACATAGGTATGCATAATTATATTCCTTTTTCGTATTTTATTTAAATTTCAAATATATTTTTTTACAAATCGCAAAACTATCAGTTTTATTTTTATTATGAATCGTCCCCAACTTTAAGTTCCTCAACTTTCCGTACCTACACCTCTCAAAACACCATTAACGCGGATTATTGTTTCACTTTGGAGTAGCCATTTTGTTTTTAGTAATTTTGACTTCAGATTTGTAATCAGCGACCTCTAAAACCCCAGGATACCAAGTTTCGTGTAAATTGAAGCTTTCACATTGATGCTATCATATTTTTTCCTAAATATGGCGATTTCGAACCACTGTGCGTCGCCTGAATCATGATTCTAACCTCTGAAATAAATTCTTTTTTATCTTTTGATGTCGTGGGGTAATGACGCACAAATCGGATTACCCCTCGTCAATACCAATACCTTTTTTCTTTTGTTTCTTAATTTTAATATTGAATTAATCGTTTTAGATGCCGCGAAATTACGAAAGAAAAACGAAAACAACTTATAACCAAGATACATTACAAAGAGCCGTAGAAGATGTGAAGAGTAAAAAATTATCATTGGGAAAAGCAGCTACTGTTTATTCTGTCCCTAAAACAACTATATTTAACCATCTCAAAAATACAGTTATAATTCAACCAAAATGTGGAAGAAAGTCTATATTTTCTAACGCACAAGAAGAGGAATTTGAAAAATACGTTATAGGTTGTAGCAAGGTTTTTTATGGATTGACCATTGAAAGAGTGAGAAAAATTGCTTTTAGTTTTGCAAAGAAAAATAAACTCGCGCACAATTTTGATAAAACATCACAAATGGCAGGTAAAGACTGGTACTACGGATTCATAAAAAGACATCCCAACATTTCCGTAAGAAAACCTGAGGCTACCTCTTTAAATAGAATCACTGCATTCAACGAAACAGAAGTGAAAACATTTTTCAATAATTTGGAAACTCTACAGCGAACTCACCACTTTGACGAGGATCACATTTACAATGTCGATGAGACAGGCATCACAAACGTTCAGAAAAATTCAAAAATCTTAGCCCCTAAAAGCCAGAAGCAAGTAGGAATGGCAACGAGTGGTGAAAGAGGCACCGCAACAACAGTTGCGTGCGCATTCAATGCTGCAGGAAATTACATCCCTCCATTTTTCATTTTTAAAAGAAAGCGTTTGAACGGTCAATTATTACGAGGAGGTGCCGAGAATAAGATTGCTGCAGTCAGTGACTCGGGCTGGATCAATGAAAATTTATTCGTGGACTGGTTGCAGCACTTCATATCATTTTCGAAGCCATCCAAAGAAAAGCCCATATTATTGGTCCTGGATAACCACGAAAGCCACGTCAGCCTTGATTGTTACGAGCTATGTCGCCAGCATGGGATCCATTTGTTGTCCCTTCCTCCGCATACCTCGCATCGTATGCAACCATTAGATTTAACATATTTTGGTCCACTGAAGACTGCGTATAATAGAGAATGTGTGAAGTGGTTGAACTGTTTACGAAGGCATTTAATCGCATTAGTAATTTAGAAAAGGCATCAAATGGATTCCGCGCAGCAGGGATTTTCCCATTGGATCCCAACAGATTTGACGATTTTTTCACAACTGCGATAACTGAGGCTGCGCAACCAGAAGCTTTAACTAATATGGAGACATCGCTGGATGAACCTCAAGATACAATCAATCAATCGGTACTACTGTCAGATATTGTCCCTCTACCTACTTTGCCACAGAATAGTACGAAACAAAATCCTAGGAAGAAGCATTCAATTATTATAACCAGTCCCCCAATGAAAGAAGTTCTGCGGAGAAAAAAAGAGGCGAAAGATAAAGAGGAGGACACAGAAGTGCTAAAGAATGAGAAGAAAAAAAATGATATAGTAAATAAGAAATGTGTTAGGAATTTGAACAATTTTGATGAGGAAAACCTGGCGGGGAAAACAGAGGAAGAACCAAGGAAGAAGAAAAAAAGGACGAAAAATGTTGATGAAGAAATTATATATATCTGTATTTATTGTGATGAAATATATACACACCCACCCACTGAAGACTGGATAATGTGTTACAAATGTAACTTATGGGCACACGAAAGATGCAGCGGCGGCAGTGAAAGCACATCTAGAGGCTTTCTGTGCGATTTCTGCGATATATAGCTCTGTTCGTGATTACCCCATGCAGTGTTCGCGATTACTCCACGGCAGGTAATTACGAACACCAAGGGTTTGGTTTTTTCATTATAAAGTTAATTTTTATTAAAATTTTTCTAAAATTCGTTACAGTAGTTTATAGAGGAATAGTTTAAGTATGTTTGTAAATAAAAAACAAATACGTGTCTCACATAGTTTTCGTTCTGTTTGCTTTTTTGGCTATGTGTTCCCAATTACCCCACCCTCCCCTACATCATAACTCCTGAACCAATGAATATTTTCACTTGAAATTTTTACTGAACGTGTAGAATTCCTTCCTCTGCAGAGTGAAATTCCCGCATCAACAATGGATGTTTGTGAAACATTTTATAACTGGTTAAAGACGATTTTTTTCCGCAAAAGTGTGGGGGAAGAAAATTGATTCGTGCGCAACTTCCACAATTTTTGTCCAAATTCATCGGCAAAGTTCCACTCCGCAGATTTGGTTGTATAAAGTTCTCACCCTAAAGCATTTTGCTTTCACATGATTGGCCCACCTGAATCGATAACTTCGACAATTTTATACATTCCGACGCCTTTTTTTGTTGTAATTACTCGCAAACGTGCCCATAATAGATTGTGAAAAGCACGACTATAATGATTATTTGGTATCGAAGTAATTTAGCGTCAAAGAAACTAACGATTTCACGTATCCAATACTCCACTACCCCCTTACAGGGGTATACCCGTTTGAACGCTCGGAAAATGTGTACATTTTGTGGATTTTTTTACAATTCATCGGCTTGATAAAGATTTTCCGTTTTTGTATTATGTTTTCATAGTATTATTAAAAGTATTTTTTGAAGTTTTTATTTCAGACGATCCTGCCACGAGTTCCGATGGCGCCCGTCAAAGGCTCTAATTTCTACAGTGGTACAATGAACGCTGCATATCTAATGCAAAACTCGTAAAAATTCAAACAATAATTTTTTGTTTGTTCTTCAAATATGTAGTAATAAACTCCAAAAAGCTTTTTCACTGTATGTTGCTCAGTTTCTTTTTTTTTAATTCATGAAAATCACGTATTTCCATCGCGTTTTGACCGAAAGGTACCCTTAAATATAGTAGGGGATGACTTGGTTGGTAACAGCAAATTTGGTACAGAAGATGCAATTGTTTACCACCCGCAATGTAAAGCAACTTCCACTGAAACCATTTCCCATAACATCAGTGGTTGGTAAAATGTTTTTAATCCTAGATATTAGACTACTCACCCTGCATAATAATAACCTTGCAAGTATATGTACAGGGTGTTTAAAAAAATAGGGAACATTTTTTCGGGGTCGGTTCTACTCACCAAAAGAATAAAAAAACATGGTACACGCATATGTTTAATAATGCTCAGTTTTTCAATTATCAGAATTTTTATATTCCGTAAAACACTGGCCCAGCATGTCTATTAAAGAGCAACCGGCTGAGAAGGGCGTTCATCAGTTGGCCTGTTTAATTATACTATATTTTCATTCGTATCCTCCTCTTCTCGCCTTTAAAAAACAGAGGCGAAATTCTAATCAATATATCGATCCGCGGAAACACAGCTGGGCTTCGTTAAGTGCCACTTTAATAGGCGTTTCAGGCTCGCGTTTTAGGGAATATAAAAATGCTAATAAGTTACTACTAAACTAAGCGTTTTTGGGCATATGAGTACACCGAACTTTATTTTATTATTTTGGTGAGTAGAACCGATCCTGAAAGAAATGTCCCACATTTGTATAAACACCCTGTGTACACTGGTACGTCGCCTTTAAAATTACGTCGTCGAATCACGTAGCTTTGACGTATTCTTATTGATCACAAAGCTTGGGAGCATTAAAGTGGGAAGCCCCTTGTAGATTCACCGATCGATGTCACCCTCCACACTTTTCCCATTCAATTCTTTAAACAAGTATTATTTGTTGCAACTCTAATTACCTGCGCTTGTCTTAAATGACTTACACTTAATTGAACTGAACTTATCTTTAATATAATTACGTGGAATATAAAAGAATGGTTTAGAAAATACGGCGACTGTTGTCGATACACCGTGCTCAAACCACGACTAACTGTCGATCGGTTTCGTTGGCGATCATAACAACACTGAGCACCTTAACACCCCCAAAAAACGAGGCAACGCCTCGGCCTGCGTGTCGATCCGCGCGTGGCTCTCTGGAAAGAGACATATTCCGAATATACGTAGTTTAAATATTTTTCCAATATTATTTATCTACCAAAAAGTCTAAGAGCTGTCCAGGTTTGTAAAAATTGATGTAGGTACTGTATTCTTTAAAAGTGGCAAAGTACATGGCAAAGTATTACCCTGCAGCTATTACAAAGAATATCCTGCCCCCATCTTAATAGTTCTCGAGAAAATTTCTAACTCGGAAGCCTCTCCATGGCCCGTCTTCATATTTATTTATTAATTAATATTATAGCTTAAAAATACTGTATATTCAGCACGCTTGTTGTTGCGTTGCTCCGATTTGAAGATCAAACGGAAACGGAAAGAGATGAGAAGATATATATTTATATTTATATTTATATTTAAACGGAAGCCCTTTGGTAATATACAGCATTATATACACTGAGAAATGAAGCAAAGATTAGAAAATTGCATACATAATTATGTAATATGGTGGCAGTATAAAAGCCAATGTAAAACGAATTAACAGCTAATTACAAATATAATTAATAACTCTATATGATATAGATCATTGAAAGCCTTGCATCATGAGATTATAAAGAGTAGAAGATATCAATTTCGGTGGAATTGGATGATTTTGGAAACGACAGAGAACCAAGGGGAAGAAAGAAGTGGCTCCCTTTAAGAATCGATATCGCTGCATATACATAGATAGGTCTTGGCGTATCCAGGAACGCAGAACGCCCGACGTAATGCACGGGACGGTTTGATTCTCTGCTTGGCCCGAGAAAGAGCTGCAACCTCGGGGGCAACCACCCCGACGCGAATGAAATTCATAAGTTTATTGTCATCGGTGCTTGAACTTGCCCTATCGAGTGGTATGCTCGCGTTTCTTCTTATCCGACGTTTTCATTCTTCTTTTCTAATTTTATCTTCAGTCGATGCAATATTTTTCTGTCACAATATTGTTGTTTCATGGCCATTTTTCCAGATAACATAATGCGTTGCTTGCAATGAAATATTGTCGGTACATTTATGTTATAAGTACCTAAGGTTTTACCGGCTTCCGATTTTCTTTTCAGCAAAGATTCCATGAAATAATTGTCTGGGTTAGGTCTGGGTTAGGTCTGGGTTAGGTCTGGGTCTTGCAATGAAATATTGTCGCTACATTTATGTTATAAGTACCTAAGGTTTTACTGGCTACCGCTTTTCTTTTCAGCAAAGATTCCATGAAAGAATTGCCTGGGTTAGGTCTGGGTCTTGCAATTAAATATTGTCGTTACATTTATGTTATAAGTACCTAAGGTTTTACTGGCTTCCGCTTTTCTTTTCAGCAAAAATCCCATAAAAGAATTGTCTGGGTTAGGTCTGGGTTAGGTCTGGGTCTTGCAATGAAACATTGTCGTTGCATTTATGTTATAAGTACCTAAGGTTTTACTGGCTTCCGCTTTTCTTTTCAGCAAAGATTCCATGAAAGAATTGCCTGGGTTAGGTCTGGGTCTTGTAATTAAATATTGTCGTTACATTTATGTTCTAAGTACCTAAGGTTTTACTGGCTTCCGCTTTTCTTTTCAGCAAAAATCCCATAAAAGAATTGTCTGGGTTAGGTCTGGTTCTTGCAATGAAATATTGTCGTTGCAATTATGTTATAAGTACCTGAGATAGTTTTACTGGCCTCCACTTTTCTTACCAGCAAAGATTCCATGAAAGAATTGTTTTTAAGTATCGTAAGGAATTAATTACTATTAAATACCTTTTACTCATAAATGTATTGTGTCAGAATAATATAATCCATAAAAAGGAACAAATGTAAATTGACATAATAATACACATATTTTTCAATTCGTAAATTTGTCATTATTACATTAAAAAAGTGCCTCTTTGGTTACAGTCAAGTTAACATTATTTATTAAACAGAATACTCCTTTCTTACCCAAGCCTATAAAATTATTCAGATTGTTATTTGTATTTGACGCAAAATTATTCTTAATTACAGTATTTTAAATTCCTTTAGACTGTTTGTCACACTCCACTAACAAACGTGGAAACATGTTTTTTGTTGCAGAAGGAAACACGATGCTTTAGAATATTTGGATCTGCGCAAGGATCCTGTTCCTCGATCAATCGCGTCTGATCGCTCGAAAATGCATTCAGAATCAGCGTGTGATTGTTATTGCAAATCATGCGTGCCGGTAGCAGATCCGAAGAACGAGATCCAGTCAGACAGGAGCCGTGTCAGACTTCTAACGTCGAAAATTTCTATCCATAAAACGGAAGAAACCGTCAGGGACGCGAAGAATGTTCCAACGACTTCAGCCAGACTTGTCGATGAAGATCAGGTACCTTCTTTGCATTTAATTCAGTAGTGTTGATTTTGTACGAAGAAATTCTAGTTAAATAATATTGTATATCATACCGCAACCCATACAGCACACTCCGTTGCATGAAGGTTGCAGGAAGGTTCCATGTGCGTTGCCGTGCAATGTTCCACAGGGGCGGACGTAGGAAGATTCCAGCAACATTCCAGCAATGTTGCTGGAACGTTCCGACCGTGCACCGCAACCTTCCTGCAACTTTCCTGGAACCTTCCTGCAACGGAGTGTGCTGTATGAGAATTGGTAGTTAATATTCAAGTTTATAATCGCCATAGTAAATACATTCATGAACCCAGGCCCGGATTAAAGGAGGGCTAGGGGGCGCTGCAGCCCCGGGCCCCACTTTCCAGGGGGGTCCCGTTCTAAGCCTTCAGTTCGAAGCTCACTGTCTTCATTGGAAACGTAGTATTAAATAAATTGCCTACGAGTTCCACAACTTCGAATTTTATGTTTTTATTTTACAATTTCATTGTTTAAACCTCCTTCGTGATATCTATTTAAATTTTTACTAATTTTTGAGAATTATATATTTTTACACATATTCACGGTATCCCATTTGAAATTTTGCAAGCCATCACAGTGAATTCTCGTTATACGAGAATTTAAACTCGTTGTTGTTTAAATTTTGTTCACCCCCGCCCCTTCTGCTTTTCAACCGTTTAATAGCCCCGGGCCCTAAAAATCTTAATTCGGGCTTGGATGAACCTGTAATATCTGATTTCCATTTATTAACAAAAATGTTTCTAATTCCTCCAGCTCGTGATTACTTAAATATCTAATTGTAGTTTATCGAAGGCATCTACTTTTTTAGGTGTGCATTCGTTCACACAACATTTATTTCATTGTATGGTATGCATTATATAGTGAAATATGGTTGTTGGGTAAAGTGCAATCAAATAAATCGTCCACTTCAATAATTAAAGTAAATCGTTCACTGACAATTAAGGTTTTGAAAGTATGTTGTTATGAAGATTAATGTGGCAGGTGTATTTATCAATCTATTGTTAAAATAAAGTGAGAGGGATGAAACTCTGCATAAGTTAGTAATTGCTATTTTCTTGCACTTGAATTTTACAATGCAGCTTTTTTTACCTGTGTCTAAGATTCTATTGAAAATAATCTTATATGAATAATTTATTAATTAATAGCAAATCATAATAATACAACATATCCATTTACAATTACAACACAGCGATAGTTTTAAATACTTGTATGAAAAATAATGCTTGACTGTTTTTAAAAAAATTATTCTTACATACACCTAATTCTAAGTAATTTATAATTCACGTGCCCATCGTTGCACCAATCTTTTGTCCTCATGAAATGTTTAAAAAATTGCTACAGAGGATACGCTGTATTTTTAACCGACTTCAAAAAGAAACAGGTTCTCAGTTTGTTCGCGAATTTCTCCGTAACTACTGGACCGATTTTCGTGAAACTTATTGCATTTAGTTTAGCTTCAATCAACTTTGTTCATAGAAAGAGAATTATCAAAATCGGTTAAGTAGCGTTTAAGTTACACCAAAAATAAGAAATCTGTTTCATTATTGAAATCTTCCGTTTCTAGTAAACGGTTCTTTTCTACGTACAGCTCCTTTTGTAGGTCTGCCCATATTTTTTAAACTAAATGTAGTTATACAGCTTAATTAACTAAAAAGTAAAAAATTAAAACCGACTTCAAAAAAATAAAAATGCACTGAAAAGTAAAGAATAAGTTTTTTCCTTATTTAATCTATGACTCTTCATTTTTTTAAGTCGGCGCCAAATTTACACAGTGCAAATGATGAGCGGCGACAAAGAAATTGCGAGTCACAGATTAAATAAAGAAAAAACTTTTTTTTTTCTTTTCCATACATTTTTATGTTTTTAAAGTCGGTTTTATTAACACTCGTTTTTCTTTCGTTACTGCAACAACCAAACGAACCACGCTTATCGCAAACATTATTATTAAGAAAAGTACTGTATCTAATTATTTTGTTGTTTCGTTTCCAGCCTGCCACTAAGAGATCCACTGTCACATTACCAGTTTCTCCAGTCCTCAGTCCAGAGACTTCAGCAATTCTCGAAAACGTGGAAAGATTGGTGAAGGACGCAGAGATCCAGATCAAGGAAATAAGCATGATCACTAATTGTAATCGCACGCAAAGACCCATCAAAGTGTAAGCCTCTTACCCACTGTCGTCAACCATTAGACAACGAATGTTATGTCACGTAATTACATGGCGGACACGGAGACCATTTTAATCCATAACTTCATTTATACTCATTCCAGAATAAATTTTTCTATTAGAGTGTCATATTCCCATACAGCACACTCCGTTGCAGGAAGGTTCCAGGAAAGTTGCAGGAAGGTTGCGGTGCAGCATCGGAACGTTCCAGCAACATTGCTGGAATGTTGCAGGAATCCTCCTATCTCCGCCCCTGTGGAACATTGTACGGCAACGCACATGGAACCTTCCTGCAACCTTCATGCAACGGAGTGTGCTGTATGGGTTCTTACGATCCAAATTGTCTATTTTCTTAACCCTCAGTTGTCACACCTACTTTTTCGAACGTCGTTGTCACACTGGGTCAATTTGACCCTGCTAATTTTCAATCAGTTGTCATTTAAAAACTATTTGTTAAATTAAGTCTAAAAAATTCTGAGATAAAGTTTGAACATTGTAGAATATATGCCCATCGTTGAAAGGTGACATTTAAAGTGTCATCATATTTAAACAAAAATTTGAAACAATACGAATTCCGACAAAAAGTTTTTTGCTTAAACAAATGCAGGGTCAATTTGACCCAGTGTGACAACCGAGGGTTAAACATGCGATACTAATAAACAAGAGGGAGCTTGATATACCTAGATACAGGATAGGTCTAAATAGACTCTGTGCCTGCTTAGCGAGGTTTAAAAAATTTAAGGGGTCATTATTCCGGGTAACGCGCCGATAAATTCAAGGATTTTCAGGAATTTATTGCGACAAAACTAATTCTAATAATGGTGTCACGTCCAGAATTGCCGGAACATTCTGGACGAGATGGGGGAGTTCTTGCCCCGTCGCCTCCGACGCACCGTAAACCCTAAGGCCGGCCCGGTAACGCCACTATGGAGTAACTGTGCGGGGCGGGTGGATCGGCGTTGGAGGATCGAGGAGGAAAAGAAGAGGTGTGTTTCCGTCTTGGGATCGTCAGCCAGACTCATCAGTCGGGCTATAGCTGACGATCCCTGCCCTAGACACACACGGGGACACAGAGGATATGATTTGGAACTTGTATATATATGAAATGAGACTGGAATTAGGACTAGCGAGAAAGATTAGAGACCTCTGGTGGCGCTCGTCGACACTAAGTCGCGATACCGTGGTGGGGCCGGGACGTCACAATGGAATAAAACTTTTCTATTTATTAAACTATATTTCTACAGTAAAGAAAAAATATAAAAATAATAAAATTATTTCTTTTAATATGCTTTTGAAAGCGGTCTTGTTGACATGTTTAAAAATTCATGTCTCGCTTGTGAAGGCGATTTCAGCTGTTAGACTTATCCCAACCCAAAAATCCAAACGGATCCTTGATCAGTATGACTGTCGCTTTCGCTCGGACTATAATTATTGTCTATAAGATTTGATATTTGAAAATAGGTGCAATCAAATCGAATATCTTTTAAGGGGGGAATCCTATTCTTTGGGCTAAAAACATAGCAAAATTGGGGATTTTTTTCTAAGAAACTAGAGATTTGATTCATCTGAAATTTGGTCCATGTTTTGATGCATCTTTGTGGAAGCTATAGTTTTTTTTTATTAATTTTTAATAGTAAATAGAGGATTTATACATGATCGACCAACACCCCGCGCAAAATTCATTGTCCGCTGGTGTGCATGATATTTATCTTCCTGGTACTCCAAAACAGAAAAATGAAACGGCGTTTCAATGTATACATATGTAACCATAATTTGATGAGCCAGAAAAAAATACAAAATTTTTTTAAGGAGTGTAAAGGTTTTCAAATTGAAAGGCCTGGAACTTTAACTTTTGCTATACAAGTTTGAGCCAATTTTCTTATGTAATCAAAGAAGTATATAACTTATCGGTATCCTGATACATCAAAGTATAAAGTAATGTTTGTTGGACATACAGGCCAAATTTGAAGGTAATCGGTTCAGTGGTTACAGAAATATCGTGCACACCAGCGGACAACCGCGGCGTGATGGTCGATCATGCATAACGCCTATATTTATTATTAAAAATTAATTTAAAAAAACTACAACTTCTTCAAAGATGCCTAAAAACATGGTCCAAATTTCAGATCATTCGAATCGCTAGTTTCTTAAAAAAAAATCTAAAATTTCGCCACGATTTTAGCCCAAAGAATAGGATTCCCCTTAAAGTTCACCCTCTATAAGTCGTATTATTATTTATCCACTTCTCCCGCATTTCTCATAGACATCAATCTAACATCATGCTCCCTTTAGGTATTCAAACGAAGCACCTCTGGACGACGAAACTGATCAATTGCTGTACATCCGTGAGCGCGTGACGCATAAATTTCAAGAAGCAAACGGCTGGATCGGCACAGACCATGCAGACATAAAGAACCAAGGATATTTGAACAGTGAAAATGTTCCATTGAAATTGACGAGGACTATCGACTTCTCTGCGCCCAGGTTCAGAAGCTCTGAGGACCGGTACAAGGAGTTGTCACGATATGGGAAACTTGGACTTCAAAAGCTTGGACCATCGATGCCAGTAGCCGACGTCCTTAATGCCAAACAAAATTCCAAGAATCCCAATGAAGCACGTCCATCGCGTTTCGAAGCTGAGAAGAACAAGAAGATGGATACTTTCTCTGTTCAAGTTGGCCCGTCAGTGAATATTCAGAGGGAGCTGATAGCGCAGAGTTTAGGGGACATTCATATATCACCGGATTCTTCTTTCGTTCCAGAGAGCACAAACGTGGGAACGTACATGGTTCGTCGCGATTGCTCTGTGAAACCTAACTCTCCAACGCGCAAAGAGAAGTTCGTGCAGATATCAGAGAAGAATGAGAGCACGAAGGGTAGCAGAAGAGCAATCGGTGGCAGACAGAGGACGAGGAACTCGAAGGTGTCGAGTGAACCTGGAAGCAACATCGCTTCTGTTCATGGTTCATCATCCGTAGAGAAACCAGTGAAAGGCCCAGAAAGATCTAGCGACATTTCGCTGGAGAGTAATGAAAGATCCATGGAGAATGTAGAAAAGCTACATGAAATAGAGGCAGAGACAATGAGTTCCGAGGATAAGGAGAACTTGGTATCGACAGCTGCGAGTGATCGAAGATTAGAGGAAGATCTAACTTTACAACCGCCCATCCAAGGTAGTTTGGCTGCTAGGCAAGAAGCGGAATCTGTTACACGAGGGATAAACGAGTCCATGAAGAAAGCTTCTGAGCCTAGAAACGACCAGAAGCAGGTGCGCTTCAACGACAAAGAAACTGCTACCGATTTAGAAGAGACTCCAAAGGCAACCTCAGAGTCTGTCCGATTAGATATTCCTTCAACTTCGAAAGAAATTGAGATTCCTCATGAGGATGCTTCTGCACTGTGCCAAGGAACAGAGGGAAAGCAGAAGAGAAGGCAACAGAAGATCGGTAAAAAGGAGGAACAGGAGAGGAACAGGCGTTACAGAGCGATTGACGAACGTTTTTTAACTGTTCTCAAACAGTACTGCAGCCGCAATGAGAAGTGTCCAAAAAGTGGCGTCTACTCTGCGGTTTCGAGCGCGGAGTCCTCAGAAGACGCTGAAGAATCGAAGGACCTGGACGATTTGTATGATCCCTCCATAAACCAGCTGGACAACGTTTTGCTAGCGTATAGTAAGATGATCAACGATGTCGTTCGATCGACAAGAACGATAGAGAAGTTCCTGTTAAAGCCTGAGATCGAGGAATATCGTCTGCAAACTAGGGCTACGTCAGGAACCAGCGAGTCCTGTAGCTCGGCGGCGCTGAACGAAAGCGCAGTTGAAGTGGCAAAAACGAACGTCTCGCATCATTTACGGGCTAAACGATGCCTGGGACCAAGAACAAAGGATTTCTTGCGCAGGGATCGATTTCCACTGTCGGACAAGCGTGCGAATAAGGAGCTGCACTCTCACAAAGTAATGCAACCGAAAACAGTGAAACCTGCACCCACGAAGTCGTCTCTGCGCGGTAAGGGAGACAATGATTGGAGGAAAAGACATGTCCTCGCAAGAACTCAATGTCCACCGCGAGGTGATCCAAGGATGAAAGAACGGTTCGGTGGACCGAAGAAGCTGTTGAACGAAGAAACCACGGAATCCAGCGAGAGCGGCAGTATCGAAGCGAAACGCGCTCTCGAAGAGTTTCCTTCAAGAGGATCGTGTTTCGGGAATTTCAAAGGGAACGACAGCTTGAGTCTTACAACTTTTTCCATAAACACCTTGTCGTCGACCGCAGACGGAAGGGTGCAAAGTGCCGATGAAGCGAATATGTCCGAAGCAATCTCGAGGCCCTCCATTGGTAAGGTTGCTGAAGAAATTACGAATTTCAAGCCGGATACCACTTCGATGAAGGAAACAGAGGTGGAGGATTTGCAGAAGAGGAGGCTTGATTACGCGTCTCTGTATAATATGGTGCATGCTGACGTTTTGAAACGGGGATTCCCGAAACTGAAGGATACACCGAGCATCGCGGAACACTTGATCGCTCGCGTCCTCAAAGAGGAAACGCAGTTTATCGAGGATAAGATAAGAAACAGTTTCAACGCGAACCAAATCGTACCTGTTCTGATGAACGGTTTATTGGAGAATTTGCAGAGCGAGGCCTTGAACTCCAGATCGCAGAACTTGGAATTATTGATTTCTGAAAACATATCAAGAAATGACGCGGCTTCCATAAATATCCGCGCGGTTGAAACGGCAGGCGCGAGATCGGATAACCAGGCTCCGAAGGAAAACTTGCAAATCAAATGTCCTTCATCTAATGGAAATTTCAGCGTCTCAAGACCCATCAACCAGGACGAGGAAATTATCGACGAGAAAGCTTGCAGTGGACCCAACGACGAAGACGATATCCACGCTGAGACTATTGGTGATCGTGAAAGTCAGCAGGCACCGATCAGCGACGAAGATGTGTCGCAGATGAGCCATCAAGATCTTTCATTTGATGGGAGAAGTAAGATTGATTGTGATGTAGAGTCGTTGAAAGATGATCTTAACACGAGAAACGACGGAATTGATCCTGATGGAAATATTCAAAATGTTGTTCCTCAGAAATTCAGATTAAATAAGGATTTCAAGGTACAAGGAAATGGCAATGATAATTCAAGTTCTAGGAGCAACTGTTTAAGGCTTGTAAACGAAGAGAATGAGACTGCCAGCGCTGTGCAGAAAGACATGCTGCGGAATGGAAAGAAAGATGCAAACTGCGCCTTAGAAGCCATCGATGAGCCACTAATGATAGGAAGAAACGAAGAAGATAAATGCGTGTCGTGTAAAGATAACGCAGTTTCTACTCAGAATTTGTCACTTTCGAATGATGTCATTTCTAAAGTGAAAGGAGAAGAGACGCCAGTAAGGTATAATATGTCCGAAGATGAAGCAAAAACTATCGCACAGTCGAGTGGTAACGTTCACCAGATGTCATCGTCAGATTCCTTGCACAATTGCGCGTCTCTTCAGTCATCACCCAGGAATATTTCGAAACAGTCGCTGAATGTAGGAGGATCGTCGTATCAGATTAATGAAATTGAACAATTTTCTGAAAGGAATAACGTAGTCGATGGCGAAGTCGACGGACCAAGGGATCAAACGGGCCCGTTCCGTGACAGCGTCTTCAACAGAGAAAAGATTTTATCGGGCCTGTACGACGATGTGCACAGGAAAGATTTATTATCCACGGTCGATGTGGATCATTCAATTACGGCTGATCAGAATGGCAGGTAAGAAAGCAAGTATAGATCAATTTGCTTGAATGTACAGTGGTTTCTCGCTATAAGCTCTATATGTACTCTACTCTATAAGCTCGTCGCTAGCCAGTGGCGGATTTAAGAAAAAAGGCCCAGGTGGCAAACGTTCTGAGGGGCCCATTTTTCAGGAAAATGAAGAGGTAGTTTATTAAAAGGGGGTATATGTACAGAAAAGTATAGAAAAAAATGTAGTCCTGGATAAAATCATAAATTCCTTCTGAAGATAGGGCCCCAGAGGGGCTTCTGAGCAAGGGCTCATTTTACGGGAAAATAAAGCGGTAGTTTACTAAAAAACGGACTCAGTGTAATAATAGAGAAAAAAATATACTTTGGATAAAATCATCATTTTTTGTAGGGATGCCTTGGGGGTGCCTTTTGGGTAGGGGCCCAGGTGGCAACTGCTCATCGGCCACCCTGTTAAATCCGCCACTGTCGCTAACCCCACCATTTCTGGTACTTATGTGAAGTAGGAGAGGCCCTAATTGGGTGTATGCTTGTTTTAAGACGCTCGTTTTGAGCGTCAAAATCAATCACGTGACCGACGCTCAACCAACGAACGAGCGAGTCAGAGCAATTCCGAGTGAACCAGCGTCTAGCGGAAAGTCACGTGGACCGATCACATACAGGGGGGGGTGGAAAATCGCTACCAGCGGTAGCTATTTTGGAGTGGGGACAGCTACCCACGTCCACGCATGCGCGTGATGACGTCACGAGCGTTGAGCCAATCAACGCCAAGATGAAAATCGCTGGAAAATTCGTCGACACCAGCGCCAAGTCATGCCAATTAGCCAACCAGCATCGCGGGGAATCGGTTGTCGACGCTGGTTGGTTGCGGCCTCACTTGGCTTGGTTAGTTGACTTGACTTGGCGCTGGCGTCGGCTAATTTTCATCTTGGAGTTGATTGGCTCAATGGTCGTGACGTCATCGCGCGCATGCGTGGACGTGGGTAGCTGTCCCCACTCCAAAATAGCTACCGCTGGTAGCGATTTTCCACACCACCCTGATCACATAACTGGTTTTGACGCTCAACGCTCGTTGTAAGCGTCAAAATCAGTCTCGTGATCGGTCCACACAGGGTTCACAGCGATTAATTGCAGGGAATGGACGGGGAAACACAGGAGTGGTGGTAATGTGTGCGTGAACTGACGACAGCGCCAAGCCAGCCGAGTGGCGCCAACGCGAAGCTAACCACGGCCAATCAGCGTCCTCGGGAAATAAGATTGTCGACGTTGGTTGGCCGTGGCTGGCTTCACGTTGGCGCTGGCGTCAGTTCACGCACACATTACCACCACTCCTGTAGGTGTTTCCCCCCTCCATTCACTGCAATTAATCGCTGTGAAGCCTGGGTCCACGGGACTTTCAGCGTCGACGCTAGTGATCCTCTAGGGAGTGATCGGCATAACCGCAGCCATTTGGAGCAAAGCCGGAAATAAACATAACTTAAACGTTTATCTATCTCATAGGGCGATATTTTCAGTCGTTGCTTATTTTTAAGCAAATGCTTAAGCATGCGGCATCCTCTACTAACCTAGTAGCTAGTAAAGGATGCCGAATGCTTGAGCATTTGCTTAACCCTTTCGTTACGGGTGCCGACTATAGTCGGCAGCCATGCGACGACCTGTGTGTACGGGTGCCGACTTTAGTCGGCGTCACGGAACGAGCTACCGATCCTAAGGTCGACTTAAGTCAGCATCTCCAGCAGTTTAAAAAAAATAATTAGAAAAAAGCACTTTCGCGGAAATGTACGCCGTAACGAAAGGGTTAAGAATAAGCAACGACTGAAAATACAGCCCTTTCTATCAGTATTCCTGTCTCTTCCTTTTTTACAGTTTCTTTCTCTGTCTACTTCCGCTTTTACCACAAATCGCGACAACCAATCGGCGACGATACACGTTGTTCCGTTCCAAGTCTACTTGATTAGTACAGGATGCCGCATGCTTAACACGATCTTAGTCTTAAGCCAGGCATCGGAATTAAGTGAACGCGGCGGCCGATTTTCAGATGCAACGCCTGCTTTCCCCCGCCGCGCGTCTTGGCCCCCGCGGCGGCCTATGTGCTTGGAGCGCCGCAGGCCCGTACCCTTTGCACCGCGCGTGGCGCTATGGGGCGACACCCGTATCAATAGGTTTCCACATCACCCATGGGGTACTATCGTCGATGCGTTTTTTTTTTGTCAGTAGTATCCCCCGTAGGCCTATTCCACTGTGTCGCGCGATAAAAAATTGAATGGAAAAACGCGTTTTACTATCAAAATTTTAAATAGATTTGGGAAAACTAGATTTTCGCGCTCCGAATTTTCTCCATGTTCGGATCGACATATTTGTGCGAATGTTCGTTCTCGAAAATGCGTAGCATTAAGACAGAACAGCGCACACGGCTAAACGATTCCTCGCTTCCATCTTTGATACGTACAGCGCCGTCTAGACACCCCGTGAATATTTTAGAATTGCCCAGCACGTCTAAGAGTGCGCGAAAATCTAGTTTGCCCAAATCTATTTAAAATTTTGATAGTAAAACGCGTTTTTCCATTCAATTTTTTAGTTTACTAAGTTTAGCTTTTCCACTTGACGCTAAAAGACACGTGGACCAATCACGTGACTGGTTTTAACGCTCAAAACGAGCGTCGAGCGTCAGCATGAAATCGCACCTTTATGACAAAAATGCGCTAAAAGAAATAATTTTTTTAGTAGGGATAACAATAGAAATTTATAAAAATAAATAGTACACATTGTTTATTGGTATTTAAACTTTATAACAAATTTTATTTCACTTTATTTTTACAAAAATTACTATATAAAAAATCACGTGATCCACAACACTAAGAAAAAAAAGTTGCTCCACGGTCGGCATCATATCTCCAGTAAATGTTGATCGATCTGCAAAATTTAAAAAAATTCTTGTAAAATAAAGTTGTAGTTATAATATGTCGAGCCGGAATTTTGAATCTCGAAAAATTTAGCAATTTATGGCAGTTTAAAAAAATAATATGCGTTTTACGTCACAAATTTTACACTTTAATTATTTTTATACAATTTTTAAATCAAAATATCAAAAATCCGGCTCGACATACTATAACTACAACTTTATTTTACAAGAATTTTTTTAAATTTTGCAGATCGATCAACACATACTGGAGATATGAGATGCCGACCGTGGAGCAACTTTTTTTTTCTTAGTGTTGTGGATCACATGATTTTTTATATAGTAATTTTTGTAAAAATAAAGTGAAATAACATTTTTTATAAAGTTTAAATACCAATAAACAATGTGTACTATTTATTTTTATTAATTTCTATTGTTATCCCTACTAAAAAAAAAATTTCTTTTAGCGCATTTTTGGCGCTGCTAGACGTATGTAAGGCCTTAAATTAAAGTGAGAGAGTTTGAAAAGATGGTATTTACTCGGCGCCCTATCGTTAAATGAAAGAGATTTTGTTTCTAAAGTAGCTAGTCACAGAATTCAGTAATTCCGAACATCGAGTAAAATTGTTTTCGAATAAATGGAACCCTACTATATTTATTTCAAGAAATGTATTATTTGCTTGTGATAGCGTGCAAGTATCGTACTTCCGTCTGTTACAGATTGTCCAAGAGTATATCTACGATAGGATCAAACAAAGTAAGGAAGTAATTAAAGTATTTAAGTGATTAAGTGTATTCGACGTTTTTCTTTATTATTAAATAACCAAATTTTTCCTATTAATAAATTTCCAAAATAGATTAATACACTGTCGGATACTTCGCATTCCGAAGGCGAATTGTACATGCCGAGTTCCGGTTCTTATTCTCTCGGGGAAGTC
Organism: Andrena haemorrhoa; assembly: GCA_910592295.1. Lineage (NCBI taxonomy): Eukaryota > Metazoa > Arthropoda > Insecta > Hymenoptera > Andrenidae > Andrena > Andrena haemorrhoa. The sequence continues at coordinate 21,871,986 of OU342943.1, forward strand.
AGGATGTTAAGGAAAAATCGCTCAGACGGGGAAGATACAAATGGCTGCGACGATAGCGTTACGATTTTTCTTACCAAAAAGATGTTGACTTCCTGGAACGAATCTTCAAAGGTAAATCCAGCAGTTCCAGTGGCGATACGTTTATTTAATATTTATAAATTATAATACATTTACACTGATTTACTCAATTTCAGTCTTTGATACAAAGTATGGGGGAAATTTAAAGTTGCTGATTTGACGAGAAGCGCGTTAAACAGGCACATCAATGCAGCGCATATGCAATTACTGCAATTCACGATGCAACGCCGGTGACATATCCTGTAATATTTGTGCTTACCAATGAACAGTAAAAATGATTTCGTAATATAATTGAAACGTTGTAAATATAATCATAAGCAATTTATACCACGATACTACTACCATACATATTATGTAACGACTGTGTATGATTAAGCATAAATAATAAAACTATGCATAGAATGTGACCATGGTTGCTACATCGCTAACCTGCGATCGTTTATTGTACGAGTTTTGAAAAAAAAACACCAAAAAACCTAGTTATCCATAAAACTTGGATATACAAGATTAAACATGCCCTAAAAAAAAACAAGTGCAAAATGTATAAATATGGGTAGAACGTGGTGGCACGGTGAAAGATGTTTTTTTAAAAAATGAGTCAGACATAACCTCACACTTCGTCGAAAATATGATACTACTTGACATTAGCCTCTCGTAGAAAACGTGTTAACAAGGTGTAGTTTATTAAAGCGGCTTATTAATATAATGCACGGTATACGCTTTAATGGATAAATTTACTTTGGATATAAGGAAATAGTAAGTGCGCATAAAAATGTGCGACAAGTATGTCATTGGTTATTCGATATCCGAAAAGAAGCGACAGAAGTTTAATTGGAATGATTTTTATAACCTTTGCGAGTCTGAAGGGTTTCTATTAAAGATGGTAACTAATTATTTCATTAATTACAATTATTATAAAATAGTTACGTTGCGCAAGGTGTTATGATAATTTTAGGTTATGTTCGCATGTATGTGTATTTTCTTATTTAATTTCACAAACGTGCATGTAATTACGAGACAAGTATGCGAAGACTTTCGGCATTGGTTTCAGATTGATATAAACACTGATCTCGAACCTCAGGGACCATTTCACGTTTTTATATACAAACTGACGGATAAGTTAGCGCACGCAGAAAATGGTGATCAAAATGTATGATAAGATTCTTCGTACTCGTTATGAGTAGGACTCTCGTAACAATCGATTTCTGTTCAAGGCCAAAGAAATCATTTCAAGAATTCAAGAGTACATGTGCCAACATCCCGAAATAATAGTTATCGACCCATTGGACAATGTTAGAATTTTAATAAATCGTTACAAGTCGTACGAGATCTTACAAGAACACGTACAATTTAATGGTAAATAGTTTGTCGGAGTACTCGATGTAATTTCACAATCGCTTTTAACGTGGTTCTCTAATTTTCAGATGTGTTTACTCCGAAATTTGTAGAAATTAAAAGTAACAGCACAGTGGAGAATATATCGCTGTTGAAAATGGCAAATATTAAGTTCCCGTTTCTTTGCAAACCGCTTATCGCTCAGGGTTCCAGCGATGCGCACAAGGTAAATGTGTTTCGGTTGGGCTGTACTCCTCGTTGCCACGGCCCCGTACTTTAAAGGTGCGATTCCATGTTGACGCTCAACGCTCGTTTTGAGCGTCAAAACCGGTCACGTGATCGGTCCGCGTGACTTTCAGCGTGAAGCGGGAAAGCTAAACTCAGTTTAGAGACTCACGGGCCTCTAGAGGGTCTCACGCGCCACTGGAGGGTCTCTAGAGGGTCTCACGGGCCTCTGAAGGGTCTCTAGAGGGTCTCACGCGCCACTAGAAGGTCTCTAGAGGGTCTCACGGGCCTCTAGAGAGTCTCTAGTGTAGCTTTTCCGTGCTTTTCCGCTTGAAGCTCGTTCGCTCCGACACGTTCGTTCGTTGGTCGAGCGTCGGTCACGTGACCGGTTTTGACGCTCAAAATGAGCGGCAACGCTGAAAGTTCTGTGGACCGATCACGTGACTGGTTTTGACGCTCAAAGCGAGCGTCGAGCGTCAGCATGAAATCGCACCTTAAGAACGAGTGGGTCCTTGAGAATTCGGAGGAGAAAAGTGTCGGCTGTACTTCCGAAAGGGACCGGTGGCCGATCGAGATGAAACTTGGTGGGCATTACGAGGGGTGTGGAAAGACCCCGAATATAAAATTGTAGCTTCGGCAATTAATGCGTTCAAAAGATACTGGGGTAATTCTGCATAAAAGGGTCTACCTTACCGATTTTTTTAATCATTTTACCACGGTCCTCCTTCTTTACAATATTTCTGTTGACTTATACCGACACAATGCATTCCACTTTGCAACTTGTCCCGGGTATTAGTATTAGTTGGAGGTAGATTAACGCGGGGGGGGGCGTGTGCCCACTCGCGGGCGATTAAAGGTCGATTTACACTATCCAGCACGGACCGACACGTACCGGCAACGGCGCGGTCCGTCACCGGCACGTAATATTATGCATGCGTCTACACTGCTCCGGCAACAGTCCGGCAGTTCACGTTTAGCAGTCGAAATGAGCGGATCAGACAGTGACGAGGAATTGGTTCCTCTACGCTTACTTTTAGACGAAGAGGATGCCGCAGCAAAAAGAGTGAAAAAGCGAGATAGAATATGGGTACATCCAATATTAAAAAAGAGAAAGCCGAAGGGGAGTATTGGACTTTATTCAAAGAGTTACTAAAAATACAACGATAAGTTTTACCAATACTTTAGAATGCCGCAATGCAAATTTGTTGAATTGCTAGAATGGATTGAACCCCCCATTACAGTATTTAGGATGGTCCATTTCATACAACGGCACACATGACCTAACATGCTCTATCAATTTTTCGGAATTAATCCTCTGCTGCATGCGGTCTCTGCCGTTTACTGATTCACACTGGCAGACCAGCGTTGATTCGTCTCGACACGGACCGTCACGAACCGGCAAAACATTCTTTGCGATTATGCCGACCGGCGTCGGTTCGTGCCGTAGACGGAACGTTGCAGGTCGGTGCCGGATAGTGTAAGCCAGGGTTGACTAACTGGTGGCTCGCGAGCCACCGGGAGCTCCTCCGCTTTGCTGCTACGCTGAATGGCCCCCAGCACCTACCAGACTCTGACGATCGCAGTGGATTTCTCCTTCTTTCCTTCTCTTTTCGACTGCGATCATCAGAGTCTGGTAGGTATGGAGGAGGGCTGTTCAGCGTAGCAGCAAGGCGAAGCTGCCCCCGGTGGCCCACGAGCCACCAGTTAGTCAACCCTGGTGTAAACAGTCCCATTTAAAACGCATGTTACAATGTTTTGTCGTGCCGGTGACGGACCGCGCCGTTGCCGGTACGTGTTGGTCCGTGCTGTATAGTGTATATCGACCTTAACACGTTCGTCGCCCACCATGAATCGGTGGAGTTTCTCCCGGGGCCCAAATCCGAACTCGGAGTGTAAACAGCGCGATACGCTGGAAGAGCGATACGATGCAATTGAAATGTAGCCAGAGCCACGTAATTGGACGAAGAAGAGCGTCACTTGGGTGACGGGGCCCCCGCGGAAACATAGCCGTCACCCAGATATAGGTGACGTGGTGACGAACGTGTCAAAGCATGGTAGCGAACATCGAGTTTGGCGATGCTGAAAATGAGACTGTGGTTACAGGATTTCAAAAATGCAAAATGGGAGACGGGATGGCTCCCGGGTAGAGGGGCCTGCACCAACGTTCAAAAAAATTAAGAATAATTTTGTATTAATATTGCGGAAACTAATAAATACCCGAAGCTACAATTTTAGATTTAGGGTCCACACACACCCCCTCGCCGAAACCTCATCTCGATCGGCCACCGGTCGCTTTCGGAATAATATCCTTCGGTTGTTATAACAAACTGTATGCCGCGTAAAAGAAATTTAGATCCCCATAAAAAAAACTTCAAAAAAGACAAAAATTACGCCAAATACATGAAATCAAATAAATCTAAAAAATAGAAAATAATAAGTACAAAATAAAAAAAGATGAGAAATCAAAATCAGCTGCAAGTACATAAAGGTGCTTTCAGTCAAATACCTGGCCTGGCGAGGCAAGGTATTCTCAGATCATAAATACCCATACCTTCCCCCTCGCGGGCTTTCAGATAATTTATCAATTTAAAACTCTGACAATATCACTTCTTTTTACAAAGACAATTTGTATAGTAGGGAATGACTTCAGTTAATTTTTAATATTGTATTTATTATTATCTTCTATTTTTTGTGATTTATTTGATAATACTCTTCAGTCCTCGACTTTTTCACGTACTTGGCGTATTTTTTTTACTTTTTTGAAGTTTTTTATGGGGATTAACTTGATTCATTATTAGACAACTTCAAATGGAGTAATCCAGTCTTACCTAAAATTTATTTCGATTAAATACATGTTTTCAGATGATGGTCATTTTTAACGAGCAAGGCCTGAGTAATTGTCAGCCACCTTGCGTCGCCCAGGAGTTCGTCAATCACAATGCAATCGTTTACAAGATATACATAGTCGGTGAACATTTTCACGTAGTCGAGAGACCCAGCTTTAAGAATTTTTACGAAGAAGACTGTACTGCATTGAACACAATATTTTTCAACTCGCACGATATGTTTAAGAGCGGTTCTAAATCGAAATGGTCCATTTTATCGGAGGAAGACATTCCATTAACAGTGAAACCCAAGCACGAAACACTGGAAAAGATCGTGAAGAAAGTAACGGAACTGTTTGGACTTCTCTTAATTGGTGTCGATGTTGTTATTGAGAATCACACTGGAAAGTATGCCATTATAGACGTGAATGTTTTTCCGGGATACGTCGATTATCCGAACTTCTTCGAACAGTTGATAGGCTGCATCAAAAAGTTATTAGACGAGCAGGGTGATTCGCGGCAGAATTCTAAAGGTTACACGTTGAAGAAGTGTTTGAGCGACGACTTAGATTCCGGTTTCGAAAGTGACGAGAAAAAGAAATATTCTACGAAGGCAAATACGTAAATAATACAGGTAACAGGTGAAGTTAAGATGGATAACTGTATCAAATTCGTATCCTGGCTCACTATATTGTAACAAGTATAAGGAACCGTTGTTTAAACAAATAATACATCTTTCGTTTTTATAATAACAGCTTCGTTCGTTCTTGTCTCCAAGTCGTTCAGGGGCTTCGTGAATTGTCACAACAGATCTGTGCTTTACAAACAGAAATACTTTTTTACGTTTCTGATTTATTTTTTATCGTATACATGTTGTAGCTGTTGTAGAAAGGGATTAACTCGGTTTATTGTCTACATCGAAACGTTTTAATTACTCGTCTGCGCATATTCTATTTGCAATGAGTAACAGGAAACTGTGGGGATTAATGTATGTAAAATGGATTTATATTTTCATAGTGAGGTATAAAAATGTACATCAAAATTAGTATAAAAATATTAAAGATACGTAATAACGAAGTTATTAATTATTGTAATATGTTTTTTTTATTTAATTGGCCCCTATTTTACGTTTACTACGTGTCATTTATTTATTTACAGTTATATAGACGTCTTAAGTACAAATATTTACCTATAACAATATTAAAATTAAAATTTCATAGATCGATGCTGGTTATACTATGGAATTCTTTTAATATACACTCTGTTTTGTAAGTTTAAAAACTGTTTATTCATTTATATACAGAATACAAAAGAAGAATATTTATTTACAGATAGAAAACACAATCTTCGTATTTAAGGAATAATAGTTACACTTCAACTATTTAATTCCGACTGAGTAGCATACGCGCTGTGGTTAGTTTCGCTCTTTTCAATCAGTTCCTTTTGTTTCATCCAAGCCTTGGCGGACGCCAAGAATTTAAGATTTGGTCTCTGAGACTCGTCTTCTGGGAAAACGAAATCGAATACTTCCTCCCAACCATCGTCGCTCTAAAAATCAAAGAGATAAGTATAACAAACATGCCGAGTTTCTCCGTAGAAAACTTTAACGATGAACTAATGAATTTATTTACTCCATCCTGCCCCACGATACGCCTTCTGCGCTTAATCCTTCGAGGCATTTTCTCCATAATTTTGGCGCGCGTTTCGTCGTCTCCTTTCTCGTTTTCGAAATCTCTCCACGCCTCTAAAAGCAACGCCCTACTTTCCTTGTCGCCATTCGATCTAAGCGCGTCGTTTCCACGCTCGAAAATTCTTCTCGCCAGAACAACGTTATCGACACCGTCCTCCGACACTGAATTTGCCAATTCGAATTTGGCATACGCGATCCAGACCTGAAAAATGTATTTCATATTCGTTATTGAAATAAGAGAAGTCGGAATTACGCGGTTCTGGTTTAAATCCGATCGTTTAACTTACTTTCACGTGAAGCGTACGTTCTAGTAGCCTTTCGAATAACTGCCTCGCATTTTCGGTTTCGTCTTGCGCTATTTCGAAATCAATGTACGACTTCCACAAAAGTTCAGGCATGTCCAATCTGTGAATTTTAAATAATATAATACGAGAACGTAGTTAATAAGTAAGAATTATTCAGTTTCAAATGTTCCACCTTGGCTGCGATATTGCTAACTCGTATATGGCTCGTGCACGCTCTACATCTCCCAAGAGTGTTTCCAGCTCTGCAAACTGTGTAGAAAAGTTTCAATAAGTAAATACGAACTATCGCTATTACAATAATAAACTTATCGAATTGTTTAACATACTTTCATCCATGTAGTGCAATTTTCTGGACCAAACTCAAGAAACTTCTCATACAGAATTCTGCACCTATCGAACTCTCTCAACTGTATTTCCAAGTCGATATATCCGCGGTATAGCTTGTCTCTGGGACAAATACCCAATGCCATGCCCTAGAACAATTTCAAATTAAATTATTCATAGTTACAGGGAGAGGTTCCCAGGTGTCCGCCTCCGATTGCTTTGTATTTTCGATATAGGGCCGAAAAATAAGATATACGTGTTTTTTTATAGCGGCCCATTTTCATATTTAGGGGGTGAAAGCAACCCCCAAAGTTATAAGATTTTCAGGTGTTCATTTCCGATTGCTTTGGTTCTTAGATATGTTTTAGAGGACCGAGAAATAAGAAGTACGTGTCTTTTTATTTTGGCGGGTTTGAATATTTAGGGGGTGAAACCACCCCCCAAAGTTTATAAGAATATGTTTTAGAGGGCCGAAAAAGAAGAAATAAGTCTTTTTATTTTGGCCGGTTTGAATATTTAAGGAGTGAAACCACCCATATAACTTTGGGGGGTAGTTTCACCCCCTAAACATGCAAATAGGTCGCTATAAAAAAACACGTATATCTTATTTTTCTGCCATCTAAAACATATAAAAAAACCAAAGCAATCGGAGACGAACACCTGAAAATCTTATAACTTTGAAGGGTGGTTTCACCCCTAAATATTAAAACGGTTCGAAATAAAAAGACATGTATTTCTTATTTTTCGGTCCTCTAAAACATATCGAAAATTGAAAGCAATCGGAGGCGGGCACCAACTATTCTTAAGAACTTTGGGGGGGGGGGGGTGGTTTCTCCCCCTAAACATTCAAACAAGTAAAAATAAAAAGAAACGTATTTCTTATTTTTCGGTCCTCTAAAACATCAAAAACCAAAGAAATCGGAGATGAACACCAGAAAATCTTATAACACCCTCTAAATATGAAAACGGGCCGCTATAAAAAAACATGTATATCTTATTTTTCGGTCCTCTAAAATATATCCAAAATTCAAAGTAACCGGAGGCGGACACCTGAGATCCTCTCCTTGTTAGTAATATATTTAATTTCGATAAAATGATACATTTCTTTTATCAAACACTCACCAATGTCTTCCGAGCCGCTGTTAAATTCTTCTGTCTTATTTCGAAGTATGCATAAAGCAACCAAATCTTTGAAAACGTGAAATGTTTATGGGGAATCAGTTCCAAGCAGGCTCTGAAAATTGATCAGAATTTCAATTAAATTCTTATGGTTTTCAGGGGAGAAGGTATTATTTACCTGTAAACCTGTCGACACCTTTCTATATCTTCAGTGTCGAGTTCTTCGAAGAGAGCATAATTTATCCAAAGATATATGTATCTTCTCCAAAATAGTTTCTCCTGCAAAATATGCCGGGTTTACAATATCTGCGCGAGTATAAAATGCATAAAATAGTAAATTACAAGTAAACTGTTGGATGGAATGTGTTTGTTCCTTACTTTGGTTGGAGGTACGTTAGCTATCGCGCGTTCATATGTTTCCCTGATAACGTCTACGTTTCCTTCGGATTCCACTAATCTCAAGTAGTCGAACCAAGCGTCATAGTTAGAAGGATTCTCCTTCACTTCTTGCTCGTATTGATATTTCCGTTTGCTTACAATTACATCTTCGATACCTGTGAATTAGCAATACAATGTGACTGCGCGTACATGCAATAATATATTTTCTACCAGCTTAAAGTGCCCGGCGTGGCCCGGATAAAACTTTGACTGTCACGGGGTGTCAAGGGGGTAAAATAAGAGGAAAAGGGTGGGATGTCCAGATTTCCTGGTAGCCTATATTTTCCGCAGGGTTCTACAGATTATGAAAACTTTTGTCTAAATCGGTTAAAAAAATCGGGACAAAAGTATCCTATATGTTATTCCTGGTCCTAGACTACTGTGCCCGGATGGAAAGAAGTCGGTTGAAATGTCACAGGGGCAAGAGGGGTTCTTCGCTCGCATTATATCGATATACTATTCGGACCTGATATTCGGACCCTTGAGTTTCTCGACCGACTTCTTTCCATCCGGGCACAGTACGTGTATACAAAATTTCAGAAAGGTCCGTTGCGTAGTTGCGACGCGATTGACTAACAAACATCCAAACCCACTTTCACATTTATTATATTACGAGGATTATCACGTTAAAATGTAGTACCTGAACGATCTCCGTATTTCTTCTCGTGTATAGTGTACGCTTTATAGATTTCCTGTGTCTTCTCTTTTGGAATATGATCTAACGCGTATTTGTAAATTACTCTAGCTCGGTCGTGCTACAACAAGCCACACGTACAGTTAACAACGTAATATAAATTTGAATAGGAACGGAACAATTTCACTTACTACTTACTTCTCTTTGTCCCTCCTCAAACTTTGCAAAGGCAATGAACAATTTTTCATCCAAATTCTCATCGCCAAAGAAATTAATGGCGCGTTCGTAAACATTACGAGCTCCGTTTATGAAACCGTGAGATTCCTCGAATCGTGCGTACTTTATCCAATGTTTCACATCAGGATGTACCATTACAAATTGTTCGTAAATTTGCCTGGCCCTTTGTATTTCTTTGTACCTCAATTCAAACTTAATGTACGTTTGCCAAGCCTGCTCATCAGGTTCCCATTCCATCCATCTCTCAAATACCTGGCGCGCTCCTAAACGAATCTTTTGATTAATAACTCGAAGCAATTGCATTTAGAATTTTTAAAAGGGCAACACTTTACCAGCAATGTTTTCTAACATTTCCTCCATGTAAGTGTACTTGTACCAGAATTGATTCGCTCTAGGTAATATGGTAGCAGCACGGTCCCATAAATTTCGGGCATGATTTACTTGGCGATTCCGCATCTCCATTTCTGTGTACTTCAGCCATAATGTAATATTTCTGTGGTCAACGTCTAACGCTCGTTCGTATATGGACCTGAAATCGAAGCAGAAATATTTCTAAAAATATTACAAAATAGTCTACGTCGCTATTATTGGGAAATCAATTTTTTTGATATTATTCCGAAAGGGACCGGTGGTCGATCTAGATGAGGTTTGGGGGCAGGGGGTATGGTCCCTAAATCTAAAATTGTAGCTTCTGGTATTTATTAGTTTCCGAAATATTAATAAAAAAGAAATGTTAATCTTTTTGGACATTTTTTTGGATATTATTCCGAAAGGGACCGGTGGCTGATTGAGATGAGATTTGGGGGCAGGAGGTGTAACTCTGGTCGGTTAACTCTGACCTACAAACGCTTAAAGATCGCAAATAAGGTCGAAAATCGCTGATTTCGGGAATTTCTACCTTCTACCTTCTCAAAGAACCTCAAGTCGGTTGGACCCATTTTAAAAAAGTTATTCTGTTTTAAAAAGAGTGTATTCACTTCTGCACCTTACTGAATATTCGGAGTCTTTCCACACCCCTCGCAATACCCACCACGTTTCATCTCGATCGGCCACCTTTCGGAAGTACAGCCATTTCTTTATTAACTGAAACTTAATTTGTATCGTATCATGCAACGCTGAGCACGAGGATCAATTATACATATCGTACCGTGCTCTTTGTATTTGCTTCTGACTCTCTTCCCACTGTGCATACTTTATCCAATTCGAAATAACCATACGATTCTTACGAATATTATCTTCGAAAGCTTTACGCTTCCGATGCTGGTAGTCCGCCAATTCATGGGGATCAGAGATTTTTTGTTTCGGCGGCTAGAAAAAAAATGTTTTCACGCATAATTCTAATTCAACAAGTGCGCAAGTATTACAGGTACGGAAATATTCTTACCGGTGGCAAGATTTCAAGATCTCTCTCTTTAGCCTCCCTCAAAAGCTGCTCCGCTGTTATTTGAATTTCAGCGGGCGCTTTGTTCTTCACCTGCAACCGAAATTAATTTAATTCCATGCCCGCGGGAAATTGTTGCGTTCGCATATTAAGACGCATAGCCGATGTATATAACGTCACGTACCTTCGCAACTTTCGGCATCTTCTGAGACTTCTCCATGGTGTCTACTTTAATTTCAACGTTTCAAGCCGAAGAAATGTCAGGGAGAATGAAATAAACGTTCCGAATGCGTTGCGATATCAGTTATAAAATCGTAAAAACGAGCACGAAGTATTTCCTGCGCTTTCATATAGCCCTATTTCACTGTGCACGTTTTTTACGGAGAAGAAAGCTTGATTCTTCTGTACGGTTAAAATACTTTAAGAAACATCGCGAGATTAATTTAGGCCGCATACAAGTGAGTCTTGTTACTTATCGGGATATTCTGTAGTTTGAGGTTAGGCGCGAATAACGCCTGTACTGCACGCATACCTTGAATAAATTTAATAGCGCGTTATACGTATACATGTTTACACACATATTCAGCCTGGGTGGCCTGGAGAATGGCTACCGGCGGTAGCTATTTTGGAGTGGGGACAGCTACCCACGTCCGCGCATGCGCGCAATGACGTCACGAGCGTTGAACCAATCAACTCCAAGATGAAAATTGGAGTTGATTGGCTCCACGCTCGTGACGTCATTGCGCGCATGCGTGGACGTGGGTAGCCGGCCCCACTCCAAAATAGCTACCGCCGGTAGCCATTCTCCAGGCCACCCTGTATGCAGCGTGGTTACGTGGTTACTTCGCACCAGCTGCACCGTTCTTTCGCCGCTGTGTGTTGCCAACTACCATTTCAATCGCTCGTCATGGATTCTGTTCCACATTACCTCTATTAATCGAACGAATTTTGAACTAATATTTGTTTCGTGACTAAAACTTAATGTGCCACAGTCTCAAATGATATATCATCCACTTGTTCATTGTTGCAAAACGAGATTACCAATGTTAATCCACTCGTTTCAGAAGTTTATAATAAGCTGTGCGAGAGAGAAACTTGCGGAATCTTTCTAGTGACTTTTGTCCCGCCAATTGTCAACCCTGCGGTGTATTTATGCGCGCGAACGTCGCACTCTTTTGAACACGGTGCGTGCGACACTGAAAATGCGTCTCGCATCAAGTGATTCCTTTTTCCGACGTACGTGCAGATTCCAATGAAACGGGCAAAAGCGTCGAGCGCCCTTAAACGGGATCTATGGATTGATAAAACGAATCGATAGAGCGGACGATCCGCTGGTCATTTCAAGTTAACTCTGCCGGAGTGAAAACAGGCGCGTGACTGGTTTTGATAGTGACGTTTGTAGATTCGTGACGTTCGCACGAGAAACGTTTAGTTGCGAGCGTAGAATTGTTAGAATAACAGCGCCCGTACGATCGGAGCGAGGCATCGGGCGCAGTGTCGTTAAAGTCTGCGATAAAAAGGAGGTTCGTCAGGGGACCGCGAGCTTTTTCGCGAGAATTCTCTTTCACGTGGGCCGCACGGAACAGCCGCGGACGAACGCGTCGATGCGCGAGAAAGACAGGAATAAGCGCGCAAGAGGGAGAGGTTAATTCGTGCACGGAAAAGAGCCAGAGAAAGAAAGCGAGGCGAGGAGGGAAAGAGAGGGCACTCAGCGCTGAGGCTTTATCTTTATTATGCGCCGCTGAGTGAATTGTCAAGTGAAATCAGAAATGGCTGCCAACGAGCAACAACGCAAGGTGAGTAGGGAGAAATACATTGTGTTTTTCTCGGGTCGCCAACGACTTCCCGATACGTTTCCGCGAGTGACGAGTCCGCGACATCGTCGAGACTGGTGTTTCTCATTCGGAACGGTGGGACGTGCGACCCGTTCGCGGTGATTTCGTGTGAAGAAAAAACGGTATTCCCAGGAATGCCTTCGGACCCAGTCGTACTGAAAACGGACAACGACGTCTTGGCGTTCTGTTGTCCGTCGATAAGTATTTGACAGCCAGAGGGACAGGGGAACGGACGACGGGAGGATACTCCGTTGTCCCGTGGGCACTGGAATATCTCGAACAGACGTTCCACTTCATTCAAATATCTGCCAGATCATCGGTGCATAGAAATGCGTATAGATCGCCTTGCGTGCAGTATTTACATTTCGCACGAGCAGCTGTCAGTTGGCGATCGGATATGTGTCGCGAAATCCATGCGAAAAACGCGCAGTCTCCGATCCCCCTTCGCGCATCTGTTCCCCGTGAAATCTGTGTTAGGAAATTTCGTAAAATCCCGTCCACTGCTCGGGCGAATTTGACAGGGCCAGGCGATGCGAACGATACAAGTCAACATACAATAGCATTAACGAAAGCTGCGACGTACAAGCGACGTGCCCTAGCGAATTTTCACAATGCAATCATTTTCATCCTCGTCTTCTCTCCTTTTTCCTTTTAAATGTATATGTATAACGTGTATGTGTATATAGATATTATTAGTGTGCATAATATATATGTATATTGATACGTATACATATTAATTCATAGACGATTTCGCGTCGAGGCGAGAACGAAGCTGAGGATATTGAAATTTAGACAGTTATTGGAAATTACCGTGGACTTTGCGCGCTCGATGTAATTAGACAGAACACGAAAATTAACATATGCCTGCCGTGACGACGGATATGTTTCTTTTTCAAGATCGAGCGGTCGCAGCTACCGATCTTTTTAATGGCATTCGATCGTTGAATGTGCAATTACGAGATATTTCGGGAATACGGGGAATCTCTCGTCCCTCTCTGACATTGAATCCCACCAATTCGTTCGGTAGATCGTTCTCCTTGTTGCACCATAAATAGACATGATTTTCATCGGGTTTTATCGGGGAACGGGATCTTTTTTTCGGAAAAATCGCTCGCTCGTCCATTTTTCTGGCCGTCGCGCAGCAGTTAAATACCCTGCTTTCCGCACGATTTACCGATCCTACTGCAATTTATGTCCGATTTCGTGACGCTGCGCGAAATTTATAAATTCGATGCATTTAAAATGCGCCGTTTCGCGATGAAAGCACACTTATCGTTAAGGTAAAAATATTGAAAAGATAAGGATGCATAACGAAAAGACTGTTTTCGACCGAAACTAATATTATGTTTTTTTTTCTTTTTATTTTCGTAGTGGTGGCGCTTGTGTGTGTGTCGTGTACGTACACGATCCTCTGTCGTGGCGGGATTCACGTTTATATATTTCTGATTGTACTCTTGTATAACACTCGATTAAGCATGCAGGTGAATTTACACTATTTACTGCGCGAAGGGCCAGGAATATTTTAACAAGTTCGCATAATTATTCGATCGCGTGCATTATGATAAATCAATGGTGTATATTATTTTTACGAAATTAATGTAACATTAAATTTTAAAGTCGATGTATATTCATTTACGTAGTTAGACTTATTATTTAAAACATCTTGTTAGCTACTTTTCATAGATACAATTTTTTTAGAGCAACTCTTGCAAAGGTAACGTGTCCGAATTAATTAAATCAATCGAAATATTAATATATACGTATATAGTTTTTAAACTGTGTCTGATATAAGTAAAAGGTTTCAATGGATTACCTTTATATAGGAACATTTAGGTAAGCATATGTGACCTTAGAATCTCTCAAGGTATGTGCCTCTAAGGCTTCACAAGTGCTGCATTGCTAAAATGTTGGGAATATTAAAAAACATATTTTCCGAATTAACACGAAATATAAATTTCACGAAACTTGCTTTGAAAATAATTCTACAGATACTACAATGCTTCCACAGCATAAAAAAATGTATTTTCGGAATATTCATGTAACTCTGAAAAAACGATTCCTTCTCCTTTCTATTTTCTCGAAATGTTATTATTAACAAGTTATATGCAAACGCGAGCGCTTAATAAAATTATAAATTTAATCTTGGATTGTTAATTAGGAGCCACGTGAATTAAGAGAACCAGCCCACCATGCAAGAAGACCAATGAATGCATTTCTTATCTTTTGTAAACGACACCGCGGTTCAGTGAGATCTGGTTTCCCACATTTAGAAAATCGGGCGGTCACGAGGGTTCTCGGAGAATGGTGGGCCACCCTTCATCCGGATCAGAAGCGTTCGTACACGAATCTTGCGCAGGAGGTAAATTACAGCATAACTTAATAATTACCTGCATAAGAAAAGAACTGAACGTCATGCTGATAATTATACGTTCTTATAATTGGTTACTGTTTACCACGAGCCGTAAAACAGTTTATCATCATTTCTGTTTTCTAAAATCTCATGAGAATTGAGATTTACTCTGCTACAGCTTTATGCGCAAGTAAATTCGAAGGGAATAATTGTATTTTGTGTTGCAGTACAAAGACGCATTCTTGAATGCGAATCCTGATTTCAAATGGTACAAATTGCCAGCGCCTCCTTTACGTACTTTGAATACAAGGCCTACGAACAAGAAGGCGGAAGCTAGTTCTACCGAGCAACCTATAGAGAATGTTAAATCTGAGAGCGAGTCATCCGACTACTCGGCATCTGATAAACGGGACGGACAATCAATTCAGCCAGGGAAATTAGCTGACGAGTCCCAGATCGGTGGTCTCAGTTCTCTGTTTACACCTCAGAAGACGCAAATAAAGGACGAGCAAATTCCTGTTAATGGTTCTGTGATTGAGAACGATAACGAAGTTCCGAAACCTCCTAAAAAGAAGTATTTAGATTTATCTTTTTCACCTGATCTGAAGAGAGAGTGTAAAGCTGATCTGTTCGATGCGAAGAAAAGGAAAAGGACTGAGTCGAACAACAACGAGGATCAATACGTAAGGAATTCATTCCTCGAAAGTAGATTTGCTTGTTATTAGAGCTGGGACTATTTGTCGAATTTTTCGGTATTCGAATACTTCGGTTGCTCAATTATTTGGCGAATATAATTCAAATATTTAAGTATTCGCATACTGATATATTCGAATATTTAAGTATTCGAATACTGATATATTCGAATATTTAAGTATTCAAATAGTATGGTGTGAATTATAAATAAAGTTCTTTAGGTTAATTTCTCAGGGTGAAATCTTGTAAGCTAATTTTGACCCACTTCACACCATACTATTCGAATACATCAATATTCGAATATATCAGTATTCGAATACATCAATATTCGAATATATCAGTATTCGAATGCATCAGTACTCGAATGCATCAGTATTCGAATGCTTTAGTACTCGAACGCTGCAGTATTCGAACACATCAGTATTCGAACGTGTCAGTATTCGAATGCTTCAGTACTCGAATGCACCAGTATTCGAATGCATCAGTATTCGAATAGTATTCGAATAATAACATTGGAATACTCAAATATATTTACTCGTAGCATTCGAATACTTGTAAAATATTCGAATATTAAATTACTCGAATAGTCCCAGCCCTACTTGTTACGTTGCCTAATATTAATAATTGCGTCTAGGATACAGAGGATGAGAAGATGGAAATCAATAATTTTTTAACCGCAAATATGCCTTCGGAGGAAACTAATTTTAAAAGCGAACGAACTTGCAAAGGTCTACGTTATCAAAAGTTCCTTGCTGAGCAAATGAAGAACATTGGTGTCTCGGGACAGCAACCTAAAAGAAAACGACAAACTGGAAACCGTAGGTAAATATTTAAGACATTCCGTTGAGCTTGTAAAATAATAATTTGTTATTCGTATTGCAATCTCTGTAAAAAAACATACTTTTATTAGTGCCGAGGGACAAACGAACGAAAGAAGAAATTCCATTTCATCGAACGTTAGTGAAAAGACGGATTCCTTGAGTAGCGAAGGTGGAAATAGTTCTCGCGGCGAATTGGAGCATCTTGTAGAAAGGTAATTGAATTTTTCTATCCGCCGTTGGCGCTTTCAATTCTATGTATTTACCAATAAACACGAATACCGCGTGTATTGTATAAAGTGCCGAGGGGAATATCGAAGCTTCGAAGCCAGAAGAAACGGAGACCGAAGGCGCGGAAGGGCAAATAGATTTCGGACCCTGGACTGCGCGTAAAAGATTTCGAGCTGAGTAAGTTTCATGTTATTTTTCACTCGAAAGAGTTCGCGTGATTGAAAGTATATTATGTTTATGTACTATTTTCCTGTGTAGGGATTTTAATTTAGAAAAGAAAATCGAAGCGTTACCATCCTTAAGTTTAGAAGAATTTCAGGAAAAGAAGAAACAGCAACGTACGAAAAAGAAAAAGATCGTACAAAAAATAATATCAGCCTCGAGCAACAAGAGGTACCAGAATAATTATAATGCCGATAGTCAGAATAATTGCAAAATGCCACAAGCAGAACGCGAGAGCACAGAAGATGCTGAAAAAGCGCTTCTCGTTGGAAGTCAAAAGAGGAAAGCAAGAAAACAGAGCATTACTCGTAATGCGGCAGCTACCAGTGATTCCAAACAGATCGAAATAGAGGAACCTAATAAATGTAAGTAAAAGTATTCTTCATATCCGTCCCTTTGCTTATTCAATTTTCACGTAGACGCGAAAGTCGATTACACTATGTTGCATGGGCTGGAACGTAGGCATTTTACTTTTTCCGTGAAAGGATAAACCGATAAACGATTAATATTTTCCACGCGAGTATCATAAGAGCGAAAGTTTACGTTCCTGCCCGTAAAGTATTTACGTAACATAGATCGATAAATTCAAAAATGCTACAGTTGTGTTAATAAGCCTTGTATTTGGTGTTTGAAGTTTAATTATTCTGTATAAATATTAATAGCGTGGTGTGCATCGCCGGACTTAGAAGCACTGGCATGTCTCGCAGCGGTTGCCGCCAACAGAACAAAGCTTACCAAAAATAATACATAAGAGATATATTTTTCAATATTTAGCAGTCGTTCGCGATACGAACCTATAAACTACGAGAACCAAAATCCTATTCGTTTATTTCGAAATATAATTTCTGATTAGCGAAATTACCGAGGTGATTGATTGCTTTAATCGCTATGAAAAGAATAATAGCGTTTCCAGGCCGACGAGAGAGATGTACCGCGCGTTATTATCGTTATTATCTATGTCGTTAATCGCTGTTAATGTGAATATTAATATAATGACTGCTATATAATATTATTTCATTATTCAACGTGTAAAGATATTTCTTTTATGTTGCATAAATGTCCGCCGCGGCCCGATCGACCGGCGGCGGGCGAACGATAGTTTTCTTGTATAGTTTGTTAACAAAGTAATCTTGTTACTATTATATACTTGAAGAAAGATTCTAGTTTTCACTTTGCGTTGCGTGTAGTTATTAAAATATTGCGTCGAACATTCTATACTTGTTAATAAATACCTGCAGTGCAGATGATAGCCATTTTATCTTACTCGGAGGAAAGAGAATGCCCGGATATTGATATTAATTGGGAAATTTGTGCAACTTCCAACAGAGGGACATAGATTAGTCACACGAGACCTGACTAGGTAAATATAGGCGGAGCATAACGTGAAAAAAAACCGTTGGCTGGGTGTGTATTGTACAGCGACGTAGACGGAGCAAGGGTTTTTATCTTGCGAATTAATTTTTCTAATACGATCTATTATGAGCGCGATTGAAAAGAGTGACAGTAGTAGAACCGTGAACTTTAACAAAGACGACGAGCAGGGCATTTTATCATATCTATGTGTAGTAATGATAACACGTAATAATTGCAAAGTCACTTGTTACTATCGTTGTTATTATCATCGGCATACGTTTTATCTTATAATTCATTATGTTCTGTAAACATTTTATGTACATAGAAATAGGTGCAGTATTATGAAAGATATCCTTCATGATCTGAATATCAAAAAAGGATATAATCAAAATATACGTGTATAAATATATGTATATGTACATATATATATATATATATTTATATATACATACACACACGCAAGACCACTGTTTATACGTTATTTACGTGCGTACATGTAAACATACGTAATTAGTGTAACTTATGCAGAATGGGAATATGTAAATTTCATTATTAGCGAGTGTCTTTGTGTCGGGCGGCGTATGTGTACGTGTATGTATGTAACTTGATGAATGTATATTTATAATATTTATATCGACTATCTATTATTTCTAGTGTTAAGACCATGAAAACGCGACTCTGTGCTCTGTTCGAGAAAGTAAGGGACTGTCTGTGATTTTTGGCTAAAGGAGTTTTTAATATTTTATATTTTTCTATTGATTTTTCTCTCCTTTTCTTTTCTCACTTTCTTAATTTCATCGAAGTCTAACTCCAGACACCGTTAGTGAAATGATAAGGGGCTACTAAGTGATGTTAGTAAATTCCTCTGTAATACGGAAAATGAGTATACTGATTATATTTCAAATGTGCCTTGAAGAGATATGAACATAGATATTAAAACAATGACCAACAATATATTTCTTCGATTCATTTCGCGATTGAAAAAATGCTTTTTCGGCTTCTATATATTTATACCTACCTTCCACATTTTTCTGATTGTGGTTACGGTATATAACTAATAGCGAGGCTTCGTGGCCAGCGTTCGAAGATTTCGAATTATTCAAAGATAAAGTCAAGGGAAAGTGTTTCGAATTTTACTGCACAAACATCTATGTACCTAGCTTTAAAAGATATAATTTACATAAACCGTATATATTGTATTATATATGTATGTGTACATATATACGTATATCTGTACAGATATATACATATATACTTGTAATATATTGTATACCATTTATATGAATAATAAAGATATAATATTTTGATGTAATCTCCGAGTTGTTCCATTGTATCTCCTGATTGCTAAAATTATTTTATCTCACGGAGAATATCGTTCGAAACCTGATTTCGAAGCTACTTCTTTTCGAGTTTCAAAAATTCTGCCGTGAAAGTATTGTATTTATGTATGAAATTGGTTTAATGAAGTATCTATTAATAATTTTTAACATCGGTATAAATAAATTTTCTAAGTACACAAGTAGTAAAGTGTATTCGTGTTACTTTCGTCATTTTCCAAAAATACATCATGTACTATATTCTAGTTCGCACGTATGCATACATATATCATATCACATCAGTTCTATGTATGATTCTAGAATCTATAGATAAGATCAAAATTAACAGTTGCAGAGCTTTTTCCATTCCTGACGTATGCTCGTAAGAATAATATTATTTTTACTTCCTTTTATCGTAATAATAAAGCTTCATTTTACATGATAAGATTAATTTATATGAATTACTACTTAGTACTTATAGGTATATCCTTTATAAATACATAAATCATGACGAAATATACAAAATGATGTATATTCAAATGCCACGAAAAGTTTGAATCTAGAAGCCACAGGTGACAGCACTAGTTGGCCGGCACAAGATGGCCGTTGCGCACTACATATTATAAGCAGTGACGAATCTGAAGTTCTGCATTACTCATCAGGTCTTTGCGAAAGTGACGTCAATCGATATCTTATATTTTCCCGACGAAAGTAGCCCCAAAAACATACATAATTCGAACCATAATTAATCTAATGAGTAATGCAGAACTTCAGATTCATCACTGCTTAGTACGCAACCGTACGCAACATTGTATGGTGCCGCCATGGACCTAAAGCTGCGATTTCATGCTGACGCTCAACGCTCGTTTTGAGCATGGACCTAAGGATTAAATGGACGGAGCACAAAAGTCTCAACCAGTCCCAACATAGACAATGGGTGTGTTCAGCGGACTCAACAGTTGAGTGATCTCACTAGATTTTACTCTGAAGTTGAACGTTCATTGGTCGACGCGAGTAAAATCTAGTGAAATCACTCAACTGTTGAGTCCGCTGAACGCACCCAATGGGATCGAACCAGTCGATCGGGAGGAGAGAAGTCATGGTGGATGGCTTGTGATTGGCGGAGTAGCACGCATGGGTCGCGCTTTATTTGAAACGGAATGCTTATATAGGGTGTATTAAAATATGATTATAAGTATAAAACTTAACATATGCCATACTTATATATTACTTATATATATGTACTTACATATGAGCCCCTCAATTGACGAGTGGCATAAGTTTTACCAAGTCTTAAGACGCCAAAATATAATGTTGCAATTACGTATTAACGTTTCAAACTCAACGACAAACTTAACCATACAAAAATATAAAAGAGGCAATGCCTCTTACCGATGATATGTCACTTTCATTAACCAATCACCGATCGTCCACCACCACATGCGCAGTATCATGCACCCCCCTTACTAACACTAACACGAGCTTAGGCCCCAGAGCTTTGTGCTCTGTACACCCGGCTCAAAAATATTGTTCCAACTACCACTAATGCAAGTGAGCCGCAGCCAACCAGCGTTGAGAACCGATCCCCAGACGCGACGCTGGTTGGCTGCGGCTCACTTGCGTTAGTGGTAGTTGGAACGATATTTTTGAGCAGGAGGTACATTTAATTCTTAGGTCCATGGTTTTGAGCGGCAAAAAAACCAGTCACGTGATCGGTCAACGGAACTTTCAGCGTCGACGCTCGTTTTGAGCGTCAGAACCAATCACCTGACTGACGCTCAACCAACGAACTGGCGAGTCAGAGTTGGTCAGAGTGAATGAGCGTCTAGCGGAAAAGCTAAACAGTTTAATTTTTCCGTTTGACGCTGACAGTCACGTGGACCGATCACGTGACTGGATTGACGCTCAAAACGAGCGTCAGCATGAAAATGCACCTTAACTGATTTTGACGCTCAAAACGAGCGTCGAGCGTCAGCATGAAATCGCACCTTAATTGGAATACACCCTAGGTGCGTTCCACTTGCGCCCAAATCGACCGCAACCACGACCGCTTGCTTATAAGCTGTTGTGAGCTTCGCGGACGAAAAGCTAATGGAACGGGTAGGAACAGGGTTCGTGCGCGTTATGACGCCGCGCGTCAACCAATCAACGCCAAGATGGAAAACGAACCGACGCCAGCGCCAAGGCAAGCGCAGCTAGCCAAACCAAGTGAGGCCGCAGCCAACCAGCGTCGACAACCGATTTCCCGGCGGCGCTGGTATGGCGATTCTACTCGATTCTTCTAGAATAGATCGATTCTTTTTCTGAAATGTCGATTATTTCACCGATTAATCAAGGAATCGGTTCTCGGATACTCGATTATTTTCCAACCAAGAATCGAGATCCACCATTGTCCGAACTGCTTCCTTCTTGGCTCGTGGAACTTAAGTAGTTTGTTTTTCAGTGTTTAATAGTAATAATTACTGTGTGAGTATATTATTATTATTATTATTAATAATTATACGGGAAATCCCCATGATTTACAAATAATAAAGCCAGGTATTAATTACGGAGTCTGTACAATAAATTAGCCATTAATAAGTAGCTAAAGCTATCTTAACCAAACTTAAAGGATAAATAAAATACTAGTAAGTACTAAGTAGTAAGTCCCTCCTAACTATAATAGTTAGTTGTAATAGTTTCCTTCATCATCAGAGTTTCGCGGTTTCAAAAATATTATCGTTTCAATGCATATATACACTACATAACAAAAATTGATATAAAATATCGCAAATGACCCTGTACTTTATGCTATTAGTAACAAAGATTACAAAAGTTATGTAGTCAAAGAAAATGTATGGAGAGAAATATCAAATAAATTAAAAACAGCAAGTAAAGTATTGTTTATTTATATGTATGTTCATAAATGCTACAACTTTTAAATAATAAACGAGATAAGAAGCCGAAAGCAACATCTAGAAGCACGCGTTTGACGCTGATAGGAAATCCCGCCTTTAGCGCTTGAATTGAATTACGCGCGATAATCACGAACGAACAGGCCAGACCCACCTTCGGACGAGGGTTGCCGTGGTCGCATCAATGACGTCATTCGTGACGTTTACAGCGCGACCGTAGTCGTTGTGGTCGCCAAGTGGAACGAGAACCACGGGCGTTACGGTCGATTTGGGCGCAAGTGGAACGCACCCCCTATATAAGCATTCGTCAGTATTCCATTTCAAATAAAGCGCACCGCATCCGTATTACTCCGCCAATCACAAACCATCCACCACGACTTCTCCCGTCCCATAGCCATAATTTAGACTAAAATACCTTTCGAATATTTTTGATGAAAGAAATTTTACAGAATTCCGATACATATTACCTTATTTAATAAACTGCACTTTCTGGCCTCAATGAAACTGTTGCGCTGTCAGAATTGTATAAATAAACACTTAAATTTAACAGGTTCAAGTATAAAAGTAGGTATTAAAATATTCAGAATAACGTTTATATGGTTTATTTCTTTGTACTACACAAATATATCACCATATATTTAGACTTAAGTCACCATTTAGTCGAGAATCTATGATAGTAGTAACATACTGGATACTTCATAAATCTTCCATCCATATATATCCATTTTATTATGCTTTCTATTAAATAAATATACTTACAGTTATCCATTTCTCTATTTTACTGTACTCTCTCATTTTTCGTACACATATAGTTATGTAAACATTCTATTTTCAACATTGAAACATCTCTTAATGTATAAGCGTCCGATGATAAAGGAAAGTACAAATATTTAGTTTGGAATTAGGTACAGTGTAATTTGCTTACAAAGCGTATTTAAATTAATTGTATGGAGCATACAAAAAATTTCAATTGGAAATGTAATGTAATCACACAAATATACCACTAAGTAGTTGTGCCATGTTGACATCCTTTCACGTAATTCACATAATACTTTTACTGATTCGCTTATTCCTATGAACAATTGGCACAATTTTAAATACAACTATGGAATAAGGTGGAACACAATATTTCGTAACATATCGATTGCTTAGTGCACAGATATTGTACCTCCGCCTTTAGCGTTTTCGAGAGAAACAGGTTTAAACTTATAATGGTACATAATATTCAAGGACATACGATGAGCAAAAATATTATTTTCCACAAATTTATGACGTAGATATTAATGAGATTTTTATGCAACGTAAAGAAACAGTCAAGAACTATTTGTTACGCATGAAAACTCAAAATTCACGAAAAGTGCACTAAGGCATCGATAATGTGTCGATATTTTAATTCCAATAAGATTTCTCAATCTTGCGGTAAACTTCGAAATTTTTTCAACGATAGAGATAGTCGTCATATGTAGAATAAAAAATTGGAATATTCCAGTAAAGATAGTTACTGTGAAAAACAGTTACATTTCCATTTCACCCTTTTCTTCATCAGCTTTCAATAAAATGTCTTATTATAAAATTAAAAGTAAGTGGATGTAATCCTTCTCTATCATATTTTCTTTACAGATGTATATTTAAAACACGATGATATTCAATGTTCAGTGTCATGACGTTCGTCAACACATTTTTTATAAACGTATAAGTAAAATCTATGATTATTAATAACATATAGATAACATCTTCGATTTGCATCGATCACACTATTGCACTTCGCTAGAATTGTAACAGGCTTCTTTCGCAGAGAATCTTTTGCAATAATGTATGTAAGTAGAAGCCGAAAATCAGTACTTCGGTAAAATCCGAACGTTCACATGACACTGACTATAACAAAACTGTTAAAATTCATTTTCTTGATCTTTACTACTAACAGTAATTAAAAGGTAACACGTTCACTGCCAGAGTATTTCTCGGAATATATCCCCATACGTCTACAGGTACATTTCATTTTTGAACTATCCAACGAATCACATACGTACGTAAACATATGTATTACGTGGATGTACATACAAACGCACACCGACGACTCACGCGCGACTCATAGATAGTGACCGTGTTAATTATGAACAGATTAATACGTACGTAACATATAAACTATGGTAGCAAACTAAGAAACACTTTACACGAGAATTAATATTATACAATCGATAATACTCTGTCAGAAAATATAGAGGCTTATTGTTTTGTCAAATAAAATTAGCTATAATAATTTGATGAACGAGATTCGCTTCTACCGCTACAGATTTTAAATGCACAATGAGGATTTAAAAATATATTGAGATCCGATCGATTCAAGTAAACCTATCTGGTCGTGAAACAATATTTATATGAAATTTATCTTCACCGATAAAGTCGCAATTACCTTCTAATTTTTCGAAGAAGGATAGAAATAATCGTGTATATATATATATATATATATAAGAATTTGGAAATTTCATTCTCTACAACACATAATATGTACTTTCGACAATCTTTGGTTTAATTGTTAGAAAAGAAACACTTACATTAGTCGAATTTCTATCATCATCATCATCATCATCATCATCATCACAGTTCAATAAAAGTTTCTGTTGGAAAGAAGATGGACTGTTTGTTTGTTACGGAATGCAAAAAAGTTGCAAATATTGCATGTTTCTCAATTTTCTAATTGTAAAATAAATTTCATCATCATAGTTTAATATATCATCATAGGTATGATTAGTGTTGTTAATGTTGTTTCTACAAACATACATTGCATACAATATCTGAACGTGTATGTTAGAAACGACAGTAAGCAGTCTTTTCCAACACAATTTGCTATACAAAAGAAAGCCAAATAATTCATAATTTTAATTGATGCCTGGGCATCAATAAACCTTCAACAAACCCCTGTGGTCTAGTGAATCCTTTAATGTTTGGAACAACTGTAATTGCTGCTCTGGTTTTAAACTGTAGACCTGTGGCACATAAAGTAGATATAAATGTAAAGTGTGGGCTAGCATTTTTCTATTATATAGTATATAACACATTTCAGGCTAAATTCCACGAACAATCAATTGAGCGCTCGGATGCAATAAGGGGACTAGCGCTCGAAAATGGGAAAGATTATCGTTCAAACGCTAAGAAACATTGGAAAATTAAATGTTAAACTGTAGTTTAACAAATATAGTGTTGTAAAGCTCGCCACGACACATATTTTTACTATTTACAGTTTGTTTATCGAATCATTTCTATTCGAGCTAAAAATTATAAACCAACAATTTTTCATCGTCCAAAATCATTATTTCTTTAAACATAAATTGCGGTAAGTAAATATTAACGGATCGTTATGAGACTTAACACGTTGGTCGCGATGTCACCCATATCTGGGTGACGGCTATGTTTCCGCGGGGGCCCCGTCACCCGTTTACGGGTGACACTTTTCTTGGTCCAATTACGTGGCTCTGGCTACATTTAAATTGCATCGATTGCTATTCTAGCTTATCGCGCTGTTTACACTCCGAGTTCGAATTTGGGCCCGGGAGAAACTCTAGCGAAGCCGTAAAATGTGTGCACGAGACCCTTATGTTGAAAAATGTAATAATTAATTAAAAAGTAATACTGGACATATCCCATGTTTTTCAACGTTCGCCGTTAAAAAGTATCGAGGCAATTTTGAGGTACGTATAACTTGTAGCGACAAGGATTTTCCTTAATATACAAGGATGATTTTCACCAATTTTCATACTGATTAATAAACAATTGTAGAAGATATGGTGATATATATAAATCCCGCGCGGCACCAACAGTCAACGGAAGTGCTAAAACTGCTAAATAGCGTAGTATACGCGGCTGCTGACTGTTGGTGGCGCGCCAGATTTTTATATATCGTTATATCTACGAGCTTTACAACACTATATTTTTTAAAATACAGTTTAACAACATTTAATCTTCCAATATTTCTTACAAGGGAAGATTCCGAACCCGAAAATTCAAAAAATTCTGAAACTTTGTGAATATGTAGGGGATTTCCTACTGATTACAACGGAATTTTTGTTTGTTGCTCAAATTCACTCTAAGCGGGTGAAATTGACCCCCTAAATTCCGGCTATTTTCCGATTCTGTGTTATAACTCGCGAACTGTAAGAGATAGAAAAAAAGTTTCAAGACAAAAGTTACTTCTTTTAATTAGCTCTATCATTTGGTAGAAAAATTTTTACAGTTCACGAGTTATAACACAAAATCAGAAAATAGCCGAATTTTCAGGGGTTAATTACACCCTCTTAAAATGAATTTGGGCAGCAAACAAAAATTGCGTTGTAATCAGGAGGAAATTCCCTACATATTCACAAAGATTCTGATTTATTTGAATTTTCGGGTTCGGGATGTTCCCTTGTTAGCGTTTGGAGAATTCTTTTTAATATTTTCAAGCGCTAGTCCCCATATTGCATCCGAGCCCTCAATTGAAAATTTTTGGAAATGGAAATTGGAACAATTACAGCTTAAAGTCAATTTGTAATTATCGTTGATATTACGCGCTCATAAAGTCATTCTATGGAAATTTAGACTTATCAATCAAACAAGTTAAATAGTATTGTTATACTGCTTCTTAAATCTAAAATTCAAGAGAATTTGAAGACACTATTAATAGCTGTAATTAGTACTAAACGGAGGTCCTGAACGGCTTTTTACATTTAATTGCTTATAGTCGTATTAAATGAATTTTTCTAATAAATTAATGCACGATTTCTCTTGATTATTTACTCCTTTCCAAAATTATTTCTATCTCTAATAAAAACGTTTAATAAACTACGTAATTTCATTAAATAATTCTTTATATTTTACCTGCTGTAAAAGTTTTTGCGGCGAAGCGGTTTGAATAAACGAAGATATATAAACATTTACAAATGTCGCCATTAAATACTGGCAATCAAATCTGTCCATTATTCCTCCGTGACCAGGAATAATATCTCCAAAGTCCTATAATAATTATAAAAAGTAAAAACATCTTACTTTCAATGGAATTTAGGTACAACGCGAGAAAAATCTACTAGAATTACCTTAATTTTGAATGCTCTCTTAAAACCGCTTGCAAAGAAGCCTCCGAATGGTCCAATCACAGAACTAAATACTGACATTGATAACGAATGAAGTAGAAAAGGATACAGAGTTACGGTAGACTTTCCACTGACCTGTGGACGAACATAATTATTATTAACTATTCTTTATTATATCTTCCCATCACATGCAAATAACAGCCATGATTTCATAAAGTGTTCACCATTTTCCATAGAACTTGCGTGCTACCAGGCAAAGTATATTCCTGTGGTTGAAAAAGTGGAGAAGGTTCACAATCCATAGTCATTCGCTCTAAAGTTTCGCTATACTCAATAGGACAAACGAAGTAGTGATACTGACACATGATATACGATATCTGAAACAAATTTTGGTTTAAATTTGTGAGACCATTAAAATACAGCAGTGTGTACAGTCTGTTCCACAAGAGCGTGCTCCTCGTCGCCACGGGCCTGTACTTTAAAGGTGCGATTTCATGCTGACGCTCAACGCTTGTTTTGAGCGTCAAAACCAGTCACGTGATCGGTCCACATGACTTTCAGCGTCAAGCGGAAAAGTTAAACTCAGTTTAGAGTCTCACTGGCCTCTAGTGGGTTTCACGCGACATTAGAGGGTCTTTGGAGGGTCTCTAGAGGGTCTCGCGGGCCTCTAGACGGTCTCACGGGCCTCTAGAGGGTCTCACGCGCCACTAGACAGTCTCTAGAGGGTCTCACGGGCCTCTAGAGGGTCTCTAGAGGTACTCACGGGCCTCTAGAGGGTCTGACGGGCCTCTAGAGAGTCTCTAGTTTAGCTTTTCGGCTTGACGCTCGTTCACTCTGACACGTTCGTTCGTTGGTCGAGCGTTGGCCACGTGATCGGTTTTGACGCTCAAAATGAGCGTCAACGCTGAAAGTTCCGTGGACCGATCGCGTGACTGGTTGTGACGCTCAAAACGAGCGTCGAGCGTCAGCATGAAATCGCACCTTAAGAAGGAGTGGGTCCTTGAGAATTCGGTGGAGAAAAGTGTCGGCTGTACTTCCGAAAGGGACCGGTGGCCGATCGAGATGAAACTTCGTGGGTATTACCAGGGGTGTGGAAAGACCCCAAATATAAAATTGTAGCTTCGGCAATTAATGTGTTCAAAAGATACAGGGGTAATTGTGGATAAAAGGGTACACCTTACCGATTTTTTTTATTCACTTTACCACGGTCCCACCTCTTAACAATATTTCTGTTGACTTATATCGACACAATGCATTCCACTTTCCAACTTGTCCGGGTATCAGTATTGGTTGGGGCTAGATTAGTGCGGGGGCGCGTAAAGCATGGTAGCAAATCGATGTGAGATTGGCGATGCTAAAAATGACTGTGGTTACAAAATTTCAAAAATAAAAATGGGGGACGGGGGGATTTCCGAGTATGACGGGCCTGCAACAACGTCCAAAAAATTTCTCCCCCAAAAAATTAGCAATAATTTTTTATTCATATTTCGGAAACTAATAAATACCCGAAGCTACAATTTTAGATTTTGGGTCCACACTCCTCCTCCCAAATCTCATCTCGATCGGCCACCGGTCCCATTTGGAATAATATCCCAAGTGTCTTCTACAACGCTGATTAACGCGTGTGGCATTTTAGCTTGTGATTCCGTAGAAAACAGGCGATTTTCAAAATGCGGGCTCCGTATTTTTTGTCGTTTTTCCACGACGTGAAAAGAAGAGAAGAGCATAGTAACGTTCGCACTGGTCTACATAATCGTCTGATGTGAATCCAATAGAAAACGTTTGGGGTTTCATAAAGCACAAACTTGAAGGAAAACGTATATTCACGGTCAAGTAGTTACCTCGAGAAATTCAAGAAATATGGTCTTTATCTTCGGAGTATGCAGAAAAGTTAGTTGGAAGCATGCCTAAACGGTGTCAAGCGATTATCGACCACAACGGACACTGGCCCATAGAGTAGATAATTGCGTATTAGTTCATGAAATGTATTTTTCGGCAATGTAGACTTTTTTTTAAATCTAAGGATTCCTTTCGGAGACACGAGGAACACGCTCTTGTGCAACAGACTGTACATATCGATGGCTTAGTGCACACATATTGTATGTCCACTTTTTATGAAACTTGAGTTTTTATATGCAACAAATAGTTCTTGACTGTTTCTTTATACTGTATAAAAATCACATTTTTATCTTTTTTATAAATGTGTCAAAAATTATATTTTTGTTTATTGTATGTCCCTGAATCTATGCTGGGTGCACAAATGTTGTATGTCCATGCCAGAGGGTAAACAATACTTGTGCATAGTGACTTTCTTGATTTCCGTGATATGGCACAACGTATTATGCTGTATACTACGATAAATCGCAATAAAGAAAAAGTCAAATGGCTAAAAATCAAGGGGATGCGGTTTGCATAATGTAAACCATTAATTGTTCAAGATAAATATAACATTTCGGATGAAGATTTTCAGCAATTTAATACTGCACAATCTTCAAAACTTGGACGAAAATATTATTGGAAAAATGTGACAATAAATAAAAAAATTTCAAAAAAGACTTCCTATATCTATCGCGACGAAAAGAGATCGTCTGTATCTTTTAAACAACGGAATTATTCCTGAATACTACAAGGCATTTATCAGCATTTAGCATACCATCAGCAAAATTACAACGAGGTGTAATTTCAATCCCCATGGACATTGACAAAAACGGAAACTACGAAAATGACAATTACGAAAATGACAATTACGAAAATGCAAACGAATAATTGCTTGTTTTATTCCTGTTACTTTCAAAATAAGTATAATATTGATTTAAGTGAGATTATTTCCAGTTATTATTCCTTCCATTCATTTTTATCCAATATCATTCAGTAAAGTATGTCCTCCTTTGTACTTGGTTACACATAGCATGTCCATTATAGGGTGGCTCTTATTTACTCTTGGTACATATTTCTAGAACTGTTCCAGAAGCATTTAAACTTTCAAAATTTGAGGGGAAAAAAGTTTTTTTTAGTTTTGTCGCACGAGAAAAAGTAATACAACATAAAAGATGTTCCTTGTCCGGATCTATAACTTTAGTTTCACTTTTTTTTTTATTTAATCAGTAACTTGGAGGATATTATATAAAATCGACTTCGCGAGCTGTTAAATAATGATTTAAATGTTTAAGGGCCCAGGGGCACCCTTTCCCGTTGTCCGATCCAGCTCAAACTTTACACAGATTTTTTTTTAATTATTTGGAACTATTCTGGAGGGTGCCCCGAAGAAAATTCAAAAGTTCAAAATAAGAGCCACCCTAATGTCCATCTTCGAAGTATTATTATCGAATTATTATTATAATTTTCCAGATTCTAACTTATACTACTAATTGCATATTTTCAGTGATACCTATATCACATATATATGATAATACAATAATGCAAAAAGTATTTATTTAATTATAAAGTACCATTG
Source organism: Andrena haemorrhoa (assembly GCA_910592295.1). Taxonomy (NCBI): domain Eukaryota; kingdom Metazoa; phylum Arthropoda; class Insecta; order Hymenoptera; family Andrenidae; genus Andrena; species Andrena haemorrhoa. Next base: position 21,902,809 of record OU342943.1, read on the forward strand.
ACTGTTTGAACCTGTTTTTGTGAAAAACGCTAAAAGTGGACACACAATATGCGTGCACTAGGCCGTCGATATATAGTATTTTACATAGAAAATTAAAATGTAACATTACCAGTAAACCGAGTATAACTGTTGAAATACCACCACCTATAAAACCTTCCCAAGTCTTTTTGGGAGATAATTTAATCAATGGCGTTTTACCAAAGAAGAAACCAAACATGTACGCCATTACATCATTTATCACTATCATGCTGACTGGAACAATAAACCTGAACCAAAGAAATACGTGTTATTATAGAATAACGTGTTAAAGAATATTGATTTATATAAACAATTGGCTTACCATATCAAACCTTCGAAAATATTTTTTATTATAAGATAGCTTTGCGTCACAACAATAAGTAAAGCGACATGTGTCCAAGCGAACAGGGAGAACTGTTTCATATAATATTTCTTTACAAGCGATAATACGAACCATACGAAACCAACAATATATAGACAAAACGAAATAAAACGGTGATACGTAACAAGTACCCGCAAATATTCCTGTAAACAAAAGAAATAGTAAATAAACTTCCCTTTAGAAATCTTTCATCCTATCGTACACTTCAGACAACTTACTATTTATATATATATATTTAATTTAAGGGGATATTCTACCCAAGAATTCGATTTTTTTTTGATTTTCTAATAGTTTAGGGTTTCAAAAATATGTCCCTAAATATTAAGGTGACATTCGAGAAACTCCCGGAGTTATAGGGGCTTAAGGCCGCAACGTGGCCGGCAGTCGTTCCCTCGACTCTTAGAGAAGAGAGAGCTGCCCAACATGATTTTTTTGAAGTGAGGAAGGTTTCCTCTACGGTCCTGGTGTAGCAGATTAGGGGTAAGTTACAGAAATTAGGGTGGATGTACCAGTAAATGAACGCGTACCAGTGAATGGACATTTTTTAATAAAATGAGCAAAATAAGTTATTAAAATAAGCAACTAATTAATTAGAAACTTCCTTTAATTTCTTGCTTCATATCCAAACAATTTTTGCAGCACGTGGAGTCAACCGCACTGCAAACGTGTTCATTTATTAGCCTTAAGTGCTGATTTATTGGTGCGTTTACCTAGTCGTTATCTACCGCAACTTCAGTCGCATAGGTCGTAACTGCGCGAAAAACTTTAAACGCGTTTTTCCCGAAACAATTTTTTTAAATTGGGCGCACATTTTTCTCAAAAACTACTGGACCGATGGGGCTAAAATTTGACACACATTCAAAGTGAATATGTACCTATAGCCCGAACCAGAATTATATCAATAGTTTCAATACAACCTCCCCCACACCTCGTTTTAGCTCAAGAAAACTCGAAAGAATCAAATATAAATTTTAAAACAGCTGCGATTTCGGTAACAATATCCGGGCTTGGTTACATCTGCTTCGGGCGATAACTACACTCGTATAGATTAAAAAAATCTTTGGTACTTTCGTTTCAGACGACTAGGACCGCCGCAATTCGTGCGCCCGATGGGGCCGGTTTTTCATGACATGACCCACGCTTCGGCGTGTAACTCGTACAAATTTCAATATAATACATTCCAAAAATTGGTGTCGATAGTTCAAACACTACTAAATATGTGTGCAGAACCCCTGCCCTGTAGGTGCTACAGGTTTTCCAGAATTAATTTCCAAATATCACCTTCAAAAACGAGTGTCTAGACTAGAATACCCCCTTAATTCCTAAACTTATGTAATTTCGGTCGATGTATTTAAATCCCTAGCTTTCTTACAGTTTAAATTTTCTTATATAATAGTATAAGGTGAATATTTATTAAATACACTAAAAAAAGAAAGAGAAACTTCGTAATCTCATTTCGATTAATTATGCCTGTGGCATTTGATAAAAAAAAGAAGGAGGAACCAACAACCGAATAGAAACCTAACAAAGTAGAACTGGAAACCATACAAATTATACAAAGATAACGCTTAGAGAGGCTTTATTCATTGATTTTATGTAACTACTAGGAGTGTTCGTAAAAATGTATGAAACGATTCAAGTATCATTCATACATTTATATACATTAAAACTGATATTATTAACAGCCTCTTAAATTAGTCTTTAAATACTCACTGTTCTGTTAATCACCACAGCAAAATAGTCCATCAAATTTTCTCCGTAAAAGAAATAATTGGAAGTAATTAGGAAATACCAGGACAAAGATCTGAACCACGGTAAACCATGAATTCTGTAAACTGCGTATCCAATGTTAATAATTTCTTGGAAACATTTCACTTGTACAACCAGTGTCTGCAAGCAAATGTGCATACTGTTTAAAAGCAGTGAAATTTCATTCATTCGCAGTTACATACACTAAGATAATTTTTTAAATAAATGTAAGCTTAGAAAATCGATAGAAAAAACACTTACTGTAGCCATCAACGCCAACGGTCCAATATGAATAATCCCACAAAATCCAGCGATCATAAACCAGCTGAAAATACTCCTAATCACCCAATTCTTCCAGCTATAAACAATTTAATATCCTTCGTAAATCGATTTGAATAAGTATTTAAATTAAGGTTCTCGATTTGCTTTGCCATTTTATATAATTAATTTCCTTCATTGGAATAATTTTACCGATCGGGTAAGCCAGACAGGGCCAAATCCAAAATGTGTGGAGTATGATCCGTTCCTTGCGGTAAGTTCTGAGCCAAGTCTTCCAGTTCCAATTTCGCGTCGTCTTCGGACTCTGCATCTTCTTTCTACACGATATACTCATGAATGTTGTTGTAATAAATATAATCGTAAATGTCGGACCGTGTAATCTTAATTCGTTTCAGATTAAAAGCATTGAAGGAAAAGCAGGAGAATGTTTTCAATTTAATTCCTAAAAGCTATAATGATACTTTACTGTTTAGTAATATAATTTAATGGAAAGAAACTTCCGATTTATTTTGATATGAAAATAGAATGAAAGCAGGAGAATGTTTTCAATTTAATTCCCAAAAGCTATAATAATACTTTGCTGTTTAATAATATAATTTCAAGAAACTTCCGATTTATTTTGATATAAAAATAGAATGAAAGCAGGAGAATGTTTTCAATTTAATTCCCAAAAGCCATAATGATATTTTACTGTTTAATAATATAATTTCAAGAAACTTCCGATTTATTTTGATATAAAAATAGAATGAAAGCAGGAGAATGTTTTCAATTTAATTCCCAAAAGCCATAATGATATTTTACTGTTTAAGAATATAATTTCAAGAAACTTCCGATTTATTTTGATATAAAAATATAAGGGGAGATATAAAGAAATTGCAATTAAAATATACATTTATGTATATATGTGCTATATGCAAGACGGGATCACTTGACATTATCAATTAAAGAGAAAGGGGTCAATCAGAATTTGCATGGCTTCAATGAGAAGATAAGCCAACGTTTTATAATTACGCTTTTATAACTCTATAGATGAAAAAGAAAATATACGTATATATACGGTTCACTAAAGCCGAAATAGATCGAATAAAAATACCATTTAAAAGTGAATATAAACAAGTACCTAAATATATCAAAATTCGTGCTCCTAACATTCTCTCTCTCTCTTATCGAATTATTATCTCTTAATGAATGCCGCTGATACTTTTACGACAGCAGTAGAACTATGAATAAGACTGATAAGTGCTTCATTCAACGAAATTAACGTAAACACGATACTGTGCAAATTTAAAATCGCACATGTATAGTCGGGGAAAAACGATACATGATCGAATGTATTTACGTGTGCAAGACTCCTATAGCTGTGTTGTAAAAATAATAGTAGCGGCGTGACCACAATGGTTTAGTATTAAGTACGTAGGCAGTAGCTGTCATAGCGATCATTCGATCAGCTTAATATGTACGCACGCCGCGAAATGCAAAGGTCAGCGCGATCGGTTCGATTGATTGGGCGGAACGATCGAAAAGGCGAGAAAATAGATCGGCGAAATAACTGCTGCGCAGCCAAGCGAGGGCTTTTCGGATGGAAGAGAGGCTCATTTATATATACCTGGTCGTCGCTGACGTCCCGCGCTTCTGCCGACGCATCGCCGACGGTTCGTTTACGGATCTCCGACATTTTCTGCGCGGTTAATGATTTACGACAGTGGTGTTCGGCACGAGAACCTAAAGTAACGAGCAGCACTGCGACCACTGATTCGTATGGCTCAACTGCATATTTACATGCTTAAATAATCAAATGAACAGAGCGGACGTAACAGGCACCTATCACGTTCGCGCAACGCAACTGACAGGTTAAACGCAGGGTACAGCCGTCGTGGACGCTCGGCTTCTTTCGGGTCCCGTCGGAAAATCAATGGGGGGAAAAAATAAAATGAAAGCTTATGCTGTGTTCGTAATGCCGATTCGTGTGGGTGAAATTCCACGGTTGAATAGACTCCATTCATAATGCATGCCAATGGAAACATATGTTTTGTTTGACAGGAATAGAGTAAATATATTTTTGGCATATATTTCATGTTCAGAGTTTAACAATATAAGGTGCGTTCCACTTACGCTCAAATCGCCCGTGATTTTCATTAACCTAGGTTCTCCTGTACGCGACTGGACGCAACGTCAAGAACTTCAAAGTCGATTTTCTTGAAAATTAAACGCGATATGAAGAAAAGTTACTCTTTCTTTTCGACTTATAACAAGCAAATAAGCCGAGAAAAAGGAATAACATTTTTTGATATAGCGCTTCATTTTCGAGAAAATCGACTTTGAAGTTCTTGACGGTGCGTTTAGTCGCGCATAAGGAAACCCGCCCTAATGAAATTCACATGCGATTTGGGCGTAAGTGGAATTCGCCCTAAATTAAGTGATTAAGTGTACATGAAGTGCCACCCTTAGTTCACGAATCCTGTATGCAGCTTAGTGTTTCTGTTTTGTTACAGGGGCAATGATTACGAATGATTGCCAGTATGGCCGTGTTATGAAATCGGTAAATAAAGAATATCGATGAAGATTAGAAGGAGAAGTAAACATTTCGTAAATTATTAGAATGCCTTCGTAACTGAAATTTAAACGAACAAAAGTGACTATTGTTTGATAAAGACCAAAGTCGTAGAAACATTAATAACACAATATGACGTTGCCTGGTATTGGAGTATTTGGTACGGGAAGTATCGTGAGGATAATTATTCCTTTTCTGAGAGAAAAAGGTTTTAGAATCGAAGCTATTTGGGGCCGCACGCTGGCCGAAGTGTCGGAAGTTGCGACCGATCTTGAAATACCATTTCACACCAGTCGAATAGATGATGTACTTCTTAGAAAGGATGTCGATTTGATATTCATTATGTGTTCTCCCAGCTTGCACGCGCAAATTGCGGTAAAAGCTTTGGGAATAGGAAAGCATGTTGTATGCGACAAACCTGCTGGCTTGAGCCAAAGCGAAGCTTTAAAAATGGTACGAGCTGCGCAATATTACCCTTCCTTGATAAGTATCGTCAATCATAGCTTAAGATTCCTACCAGCGTTCGTTCATATGAAGAAATCTCTAGAGGGAGGATATCTGAACGGCCCTGTGAATGTCATAGAAATTAGAGTACACATGGGTAGTTTGTTGCACAATGGTAAGTTAATTTCAAATTCAATGATTATTCTTCTTACAAGGAGAGATTCCCTGGTGTCCGCCTCCGATTGCTTTGAATTTTGGATATATTTTAGAGGACCGAAACATAAGAAATACGTGTCTTTATTTTTACTTGCTTGAATGATAGGGGGAGAAACCACCCCCCAAAGTTCATAAGAATAGCTGGTGCCCGCCACCAATTGCTTTGGTTTTTGGATGTTTTTTCATATGAAATTTTACTCAACGCAATTTTGTACCCCTCATGAACTGAAGGGGTGGTTTCACCCCCTAAACATTCAAGCAGGCCAAAATAAAAAGACACGTACTTCTTATTTTTCGGTCCTCTAAAACATATCCAAAATTCAAAGCAATCGGAGAGGAACACCTGAAAATCTTATAAGTTTGGGGGTTGCTTTCACCCCCTAAATATGAAAACGGGCCGCTATAAAAAAGACGTATATCTTATTTTTCGGTCCTCTAAAATATATCCAAAAACCAAAGCAATCGGAGAGGAACATCTGAAAATCTTATAACTTTGGGGGTTGGTTTTACCCCCTAAATATGAAATCGGGTCGCTATGAAAAAAACACGTATATCTTATTTTTCGGTCCTCTAAAACATATCCAAAAACCAAATCAATCGGAGATGAACACCGGAAAATCTTATAACTTTGGGGGTTGGTTTCACCCCCTAAATATGAAAACAGGCCGCTGTAAAAAAAACACGTATCTTATTTTTCGTTCCTCTAAAACATATCCAAAATTCAAAGCATTCAGAGGTGGACACCTGGGAACCTCTCCTTGTTAGAGAAATACTAACGCTGATCTACATTTAATTTTATGTATTTTTATAGGATACGATTGGTTATGCGACGATACAATGGGAGGAGGCATTTTAGCGCTAGTAGGAAGCCATGTGATAGATTTAATTTTTCATTTAATCGGCCAACGGGCCTCCAGAGTACACGCGGTAGTGCGTACTTTCACTCAAACTACGAAACACATAAATGGAATACGGCATGTGACGTCGCCAGATTTCTGTAATTTTCAAATGGAATTGAGTGGCGGCACTTTGGTGACGGCAACGTTAAGCAATCATTTGCAAGGGCAGCTGTCTCAAGAGGTATTGATATGCGGAGGGGGTAATCATCTTCTTGCACGCGGCGGAGATCTACACGGTTGCTGCAACGGACAAGAAGAAATGTTGTACCGCGATACAGACAATTTGCAAGATGTATCGTTTCCTATTGCTGATTCCATTCCAAGACCGTACATCAAGGGATTAAGGAACATGATTGCTGCGCTTAGAGAAGCATTTCAATCTGTTGAAGATAAAAAAGGTTGGATAAAAGAACCAGTATTCTCAGCATCAACTTTCGAAGACGGTTTATATGTACAAGCAGTTATTGACGCGTTGCGTCAAAGTAACAAGCGACGGGAATGGGTGAAGGTTAATATTTTAACAGAAGAACCAGATCCAAATCCTTTGTTGAGTGCAGCTGTAAGGGCTACTGCCATTTCGATATGATGTAACTGTTACATAAACACTGCTTTCCAACTGCATGGAAATCTGGAGTGTTACGGCACAATAATGTAACAAAGAAAGACGGATAGTTACTAATCACAAATTTGTAACTGTTATCTACAACAGGCCTGCCCTTTACGGTGCAAGTACCTCCTGAAGTTCTGGGACCCGGGCAACAGCCGAGCGCGGGACTGTTAAGGTGAAATCTGACGGCACGTGGATCGGCGAGCCTGCACGAGACTCGCCGAGCCCACGCGCTGTCAGAACGCTCATGGCTCACCGACTCGCATGCCTGGGCGATCCTGGACGAGCCGATCCACGCGCCGTGAGAACGCTCATGGATGGCCGATTCACGAGCCTGGGCGATCCTGGGCGAGCCGGCTCGGGATAGCTCGGCTCGCCTATCCACGTGCCGTCAGATTTCACCTTTATGTTGCTAACCACAGCATGGGCTGCGGGACAACTGCACGAGTCTGCGGCCGTCCATGCAGGCTCGTACATGGACGCACATTCGTGCAGTTCTCTCGCAGCTCTCGCAACGGGTAGCATTGGAACAGTTACGCGCCCGGCTGTTGCCCGGGTCCCAGAACTTCAGGAGGTATTTGCACCGTAATGGGCAGGCCTGATCTACAAGGTAGCTCTGAATGCAACGTAACATAATTAAAAGCTAGATTTTAACTATTTATTTTATTTGGTACGGTACGAGAGTTATCTATTGCATTGTAAATATGCGAATGAATGCACATGTTTTGGATGTTTTTTAATATGTTTGCACTCGCGTAGAGGAGTAAGTGTATAGTATTTATAAAAATTATAGAAGATTCTGTAATTGATATTAACGAAATACTGTTTCATGTATTAATAAAACATTTGCATTTCTTTGCTTGGTCCAGAAAACAGTATGTCGATTAATTCTACTGCAAATAAACGTTTTGTAATGTAAAATCTTACGAATTCATTAATTTATTCTATCGCTATTAATTTATTATATATTCTTTCGTTATTTCAAATTTCGCACAATGCAGATGTGCAGTAGTTTTAATAAGTTGAATAAATAAGCAAAATTTTTAATACAATTGTAATTTTTTGTCTTATTCAACACATCCCATCCATACTCCATTTATGCAAAATTTCATTTTCATTTACATACATCCTGTTGGCACATGTTTGCGTAACGTTTGATCTTTGACCGTTAAACGAGGCACAAAAGGAACATTTTTTAATGACTTACGCGACAATGACTAACGAGGAGAGGACCGTAACTGGAAACGCACTTTTGTAATGAGTTATATATCAAATTTTAGCTGGTTATACAATTGTACCCCGGTGCAACTTGTAATTTGTTTTCGAAATATTTGCGATTAAAAAATCGGTTATAATAGTCGACACTTGGAATTAACATTTGTCCGAATTGCAATCTAATGGGAAACGATCTAATGATCTCCGGATTTGGTAGTCAAAACGCTCTACGAAGTAGGAACACTCCCAGATAGCACACGAGGTCTTAAGGGGACCTTCCGGTCTAGAGCCCCCAAAAATAGGTGATCTTTAGGAATTAATTAAAGGAAAACTATTATATATAATTTAATGGGACTTTTTGCATTTTATTAAGGATGTCTAAAATTATAGAAATATATATTTTTTTTGTTTTATAATTAATCATTGCAGACGGCACTAGGGAGTCGTTAAAGTCAAGGCGTCAAAAAATTGATCCAAACCGGTGGGACCTGTATCTCCAAAAGTTATAATCCGATTCAACTGAAACTTTTTTTATTTCGAAGAATACATTTCTGGCTAGGGGGAAACCAGAAAAAATACAAAGATTACATTTTTTTAGAAAATAACGACACGAAGTGTGAAATAACTTTTTCTCTATATTTTTCGGCCTTTAAAAAGTATAAATTTTCAATTTTTTGTATTTTTCTGGTTTCCCGCCCTATCCAAAAGTATATTCTTCAAAATAAAAAAGGTTCAGTCGAATCGGATAATAACTTTTGGAGATACAGGTCCCACCGATTTTGAGAACACTGTTTCGGGAAAAACGCGTTTAAAGTTTTACGTGAGTGCCGAGTGGCCGGTTGTGACTAGGGAATACAATCCCGGGATACGGTATCTCGGGATCCCGCGATCCCGGCTGTTTTTTGGATTCCAAAAATCCCGGAATTTGATATAACTAATCCCGAGATTTTCGGGATTTTTTAAAAATGTGAATTACTTTATGAACACCTGAAAAATATAAAAATAAACAGAATAGATAAACATAATCATTACACGATGATAATATTGATTTATTTAAATAATAATATTAAGTTGCATATAACTAACTAAACTATATTTATTTTTACAATGATATTCTCACTTTCCGCTATTTTGAAATCGCGTGGATTGCAAATCGCAACTTGTTTGAACACGTAAAGTCGAAACATTGTACATACTTCGTAGACATGTAGGTACTTTCTCGAACGGAAGTTTAGGTGCTTTGCTGTTTCTTCGTTCGCATTTCCAAAGATCTTCATAATGGTTTACTCATATTACTTATTCCGACTTCAGTATTCTTCCTTGTCCTACTATTTTTTTTGTTAAAAATAATGTTAACTTATGTTTCAGGCTAATGATAGAAGGTAAGTTAGTTTACTTTAAATAAAGATTTAGAATTTTAACACATAATAAATCATTTTAATTACTGAAATTTTCTGTTACCCAATCCCGGGGTTAGTCCCGGAATCCCGAGATAGACTTTAAAAAATCCCGCAATCCCGGGATAGTAAATAACGACCGGGATTGTATTCCCTAGTTGTGACCCATGCATTTGCGGCTACTCAAATGCCTATAACTTCAGGAATTTTACGAATTTCAACAAATGCTTTTGAACACGTATTCCTAAAAGGTTGAACATTCGAAAAATGAAATAAAAAAACGACTTTTAGACTGGAACATAAGACCAAGAAAGTAAGACCTCATCTTTTGGGTCTTGGGGTATGGTAAAACCTAATCAATGAGGTCTCAATGGGGTTTTAGTTTCTTTTCATATAAAGAATTAGAGTTTTCATTAACTTTAATATAGGTCTGGTCCGAAACTACACATTTTATGAAGATACTCGAATTTGTTTGAATCGATTGGGACCTCCGTTTTTGAGTTATCATTGTAAAACAAGAGAAACTTTTTTTAAAAAGTCTCTTTAATGATCCATCTGTAGCGTCATATAGGGTAGATGTACCGTTTGTGGCCATTGCATTATTTTTGGCCATGTGCATAATTATCTTACTTTTAAATTGTACAGATCATTACAGATCATTATTATGTGGAGAATTTCACATGAATATTTTGTTTAGTATACGCCAGAAATATAAGCTTACATTTATTGCTTACACGGAAAAATATTGTATTTTTTAAGAAGTAGCCAAAACTGGTACAATACACCTTAAAGTGGCCACAAATGGCGCATCTACCCTATAATGCATATTTTTGACTAAACAAACAAGTCTCAGTTTCAATTTGTTTCTTTGTAATTAATTGAAACCGAAATGTTTCATTTTAGACAGGACCGACTGCCTAGTACCCGTAAGGGTGATTCTTTTAATAAAGTTCATGAATTTCTTTCAAAGCACCTCCAAAGTTATCCTACCATTTTGGCCTATCATTGTGGCGTTACCCCTTAAAGAAGTTGGCTTTAAATTCTGCAAATTAATTTTATATGTAATCAGAGCCGCCCTTAGAGTTTGCGGGGCCGGGGGTAATAGTCGATATTATTGAAAACATCTAATTGAAAACAAATAACCTTACGTCTTTACTTCACGCGTCACTTAAGCTTGCCGAAAATCTATTCTAGAAAATTGATACCTTGACAAATATACTTAATTCATTTCATTTTTACAAAATGAAGTCCCTAAGTCAGGAGGCCGAAAAAGGGCGATCTTTGGGAATTTTTTACTCGAAAGCTATAACACATTTGTCAAAAATTCTTTTTTCCTTTTAAAGATTGCATCTAGTACTGTGTAACGTAATTTTTTTATTTAAAAATATTTATTAATAATAAAGTTATTGTCCATCTCTCAAAGGTCCTCTCAAAAAAAGGCTTCTGCGGTGACCACTGCTGTTCGAAAGTCGATCATCTAAATTAAAAAATTCAAAAGAATTTACTTAGTATATTATATTATCTTATCTTTGAACGAAGGATTTTTCGAAATATTGATTTGGGAAAAAATGGCGGATGTTTAAAGTAAAAGTTTCAATTTTCATCATAAATCGTGCCTGAATTTCGTCAATTAAAAGAAAACTAAGCATTGGATAAAAAAATCCTTCGTTCAAAGACTAGTTTATTGTTCCTATAGTAAGCTTGTAAAATTTGAAGTAAATCGGTTGAATGGGTTTTTAAATATTTTGGTCAACGATTTTGAAAGAACCGTTCGAGTGATGGACAATAACTCATTTATTGATAAATATTTTTAAATAAAAAAATTACGATGCACGGTACTAGATGCAATCCTTAAAAGGAAAAAAGATTTTTTGAGAAATATGTTATAGCTTTTGAGTACAAAATTTCCAAAGACCACCCTTTTTTCGGCCTCCTGACTGAGCATGACCCCTTAAAAACAGCAGTGCACCCCGTCTCAAGCAGGCGAGCCGCGCGCTCTGATATTATCGTCGACCGACCGCACCACAGCCCATATTATTTCATTTAGGTGTAAAAACAACATCGACAGGTTTCGTACCCATCACAATGATGTCATTTATACCTGCAGAAGAATTTTACTACTCACTCTTGGCTAATGGCATATTTTTTATAATAAATAATCAGATTTACAAGTACCAACTTGTCTGTTTATTGACTATTTGTTGAAAAAATGTCGTTGTGCTCGATAGAAAGCGCGAGCAGGATGCGGGCTCCTTCCATCAGGAGAAGTTAAGGATGGGTCAGGAAGGATGTCAAGGTTACCAAGTTCCAATGAAGGGGTCAACTTGTTGCCAATATTTCGAATGTAGCGCATTTTGGGACTTTTCTTTATATAATTTACTTAAACATACTTTTCGAGGAATAGCTTCTTCCCAACAACAATTCCAGTTAATTTTTATAAATGTTGTATATGTTACATTTACGAGTGTAAATACACAAGAAAGACAATACGTTTTATTATGTAAAATTCATTTATTACCAAATTGATTAATTATTTTACAAGAAATAAAGAACTCGAAATACCAAATATGCTTCTTACAGGAGAATATTACAGTAACTCTTATGAAACCATCAAGTTAAATGAAATTTAAATACATTTCATAAAGAAACTCATGACACCGAAATTTCATTTTATGAACGCCGTCCTCACCCAGTTAATTCTTATGTATCAGCCGCCCTTTTTTGTCTATTACATTAAAATTTTCATATTTACTCGAAAGATATTTATTTACTCTCAGTTCACCCACAGAAATGAATTACAATTTCATTAACTTGTATTTGGCAACATGTAGGAATCGATCTGTTATATTCAAAGAAGTTTTATTAGTGAAGTACAGTAATGTATCACGTTTAAGTGTTACTGCGAAAATGTTAGACGAATGATAGAATGCTTAATGGGACTAACCATCGTTAGTTCTTACACTTTTAGAACTTGTAGCCATTACCGGGATCCCTTTTCTACCCCTGCCGCCTGCGTTTTCTTCGTTTAATGCTGCTGCAAGTATCTTTCTTCACCGACGAAATCCTCCGACCTGAGTACAGGAAGGACGTTCTTGGTAATATTAGGACTCATACTCCCAATCTGAGTTCATCTCACTGCCCAGCGTGTCCTCATCCCGCTTGTAATCTATTAAAAAAATTGTATTATTTGGTGCATAGTGTTCATTCAAAGCTCACGATAGGTATGAGCATATACATTATTATAAAATCTTAGACTATGTGAAATTCTGTACTCTCAATATATCGTTAGTTCATGTAAAGAATGTATTCGCATTGATTTGGTTCTAATTCCATCCCGTTATACGTTGGAAACTGTCGTGCTTTCGAAAATGCAATACGTTGGTTTGTCTCGTTTCATGTCTTCCAGTGCGACTAATATAAGTGCCAGAAATTAATTGAGAATATCATTTTCAACTCGTATCCACGTAATCGACAATTACGCAGAGATTTTTGCCGAACTGTTGCGAAAATAAGCTGTTGAGTTCCTTTAATTTTCTTGTAATAACAATGGTATGATAGTGATCATGTAAATATCGTAAATAATAGTACAGCGATGTATACATATATTGCTCATATATAATATATATAAAGCCTCAGGTTTCTGTTTGTATTTAAAAACACAACGAAGCAATAACCAAAAATAGCTTCTATCGTTGTATCGAGGAGAACTGAATTGCACACTGCAGAATAGAAAATTTAGCTAGACACAGCGAGACGAGAAGTGAGATTCCGAAGTGGCGCTATTGCAAGCAAAATAAATTTAACTTGTCACACCTTCAAACGAACCATCTGTCCAAATAAAAAGGATCACATCGGTTGTTCATCAAGAGATGGAATTAGAACTGACGCGTATTAAATACTAAAAGCAATCGCTATCGCAGCATCTTCGCAACGGTATTTTCACAATCGACGATTATAACGTTTCTTTTTTTCTGTAGTTTCTATTATAAATTTTTAGTGCTCGCAATAATTGATATAGACACAATGCGCGTAAACGGCATTCTGCTTTTTTCTTTTGTTCATTTATTTGTATCTTTTAATTTGTTTGCTTTAACGAGCAAAGAGTAAAGGGCGCACGCGTTGAACATACCTTCTGTTTAAATTCAAAGCACCGCCAGCTTTGAGCGCAAACGCAATTTGTAGCACGGTATCCGCATATCGAAGCTTGCATTAATCACCAGAGTGTCGCATCTACAGGCCACACGCATAGGAAAGCGACTTGATATCGTTTCTTCAATAATTCGATGTTGATATGCCACCAGGATTAGAGTGCGCTGCGCTTACGCGGTTCGTCGCATAATTCAAGATCACGCTGTCTGAGTACAAGTCATGTAGATACCATCATACTCCAAATGACGTTCTGCATTGCCTTGCTTTTCGTCGCACGTGTGCGTGTCTACCATGTCTTATTTAAAAATCTAAACATTCTCGCCCCTCAAGATACTGGTAGATGAGCAGAATAGAGTTTTACTCTCCTAATTACTCTCAAAAACAAAAACCAATAACATGATCGCGAGTGAAGCCAACAGGTTTATAATATTCCTACGCAACATGATTGATTTAGTCTTTTATTATCCATGTTTGTGCTTAGACAGTAGACAATAATCAGATTTACCAAATAGCAAGTATAGTTTGATAGCCGTTGGTACCGTAATACCTTTGCCGGTATTATTTGAATAATGTTCTGATAATCACAGAGTATTTCTATACCTTGCTTGCCATTTAGCACTCTTATATCTTATTGGACTTTTAATTGGATAACCAATATATTAGAAATTCGGTTGGAACCTGGCGTGTTCAAGCGGCGTAGTGAACTCACAGAGTGTAATCACAGCAAGAGATATTTGAATTAAATGTTCTTTAATCTGGAATCCAGAGGAAGAATATGCGGACATGTGTGCCTACGATCCAGCAATATTATAAACCAATTGACCTTGATCTGAATGATTCGAATCCGCAGGTATAGTGGATCTCAGGTATATCAGCCTCAATGTTATAAGAAATGAAATAAGACAAAGCGATGTTGTAATGCAAAACGTCACTCAGATAATTATTACGTGTACCACATTTGGACGCGCGCTGATTATTCCTAGCTGGTTCGCTGGAGAACGGCAGAGGATAGCACGACCGATTAAATCACGTTTCACCTGATCTTGCGTTTAAATTCAATCATCTTCGACGATCCCCGTCTGCATAATGACTAATCAGCGTCGTACATTTCAACGGAGAGATATAGTAGCAGAGTTTCTTGCTTTGGGAAAGCACAAATAAAAAGTATAATCAGTACTTAAAAGCGAAAGGTAAGAGATCTTCGAATAATTACGTGTGCATGTCTTGGATGGAACGTCTACGGCGAATCGTAGGCGGTGCACGGAGAGATTGTAATGAGGTGAGTATATACGTTTAAAGTGTTTAGCTAAGCATTCGTTTGAATTTTATTTTTCATTCCGTCAAGGTACATTGATAACTTCTGCAAACACGTTTTGTTGCTTTATTAATGAACATTTAAAACATTATTCAAGTTCTTACGTGTAAAAAAAGATTATACAGCATTTTTTTTTAGTGTAATAGCCTAAGTCACCAACTTGCTGATCTAGATTATTATAAACTTATAACGAAATCATTTATCCTAGTGTGTAATTATTATGTGACTTAATGTAGATAAAAGACAATGCAACCCACACCATTTAAAGTCGGGCTGTACCACTACGAAAGAAAAATTATAGGAAATATCAGGAAATAACTACGAACACAAATCGCGCAAAAGGAATACCCACTATCTGCTGGAAAGAAATAACGAGAAATAAACTTGCTCGATTCCACATTACAATTTTCATGAGGGGGGGACTCGATCTTCTCATCTTGCTTCTTCTGCTCTTTTTATTCCCCACCAAAGAATCTTAGTTGCGTTTCATAAATGATTATGTTACTCATTGATACTTCTTATTCTTACCGTACCTTAAGTTAGTGTTAAACATTAGATCTATCATATCTATCATTATACATAGTATCGTATGTAATGGTATGGACTCTGTATGTCGGACGCAGGGCAGTTCCTAGGTATTCGAATCCGTAAGCGAATGACCACCACTAAAGAGGCATTTTTTAAGGGAGCCTTTCGCATGCTCTTAGTATTTGCTTTAGTACGCTTTTAGTACCTCGGTGGCATCGCATCTGCCGGACCTGGGAAGCTAAAAGGTCAAAAAATGAAAAATCGCAGAATTAATCTTTTCATCGCCTTGCGGCGCAACAAGCTGGAAAGTATAAGATGCAACACTCGTGTGCGCGAATTCGTTCGGCGGAAAATTCTTTCTTTCTCTCTTCCTTCCTTCCTTCCTTCCTGCCTTTCTTTCGACGACGGTTATATCTCCTATCGCTCGAATACGGAATGCACGACGGAAACCTAATTTCTCGGTTCCTAATCTCGCAACGCATATAACACACATTTGCCGAATGACACAACTTCCAGACCTGGGTAAAGTATTCTTAGCGTACTTGTTTTCGCGATGGTAATTTGCCTTTCCCTTCACACAGCACATACGCACGTTTACGTCGTATGTGACGTACGTAGTTTATCAGGAAACGGAATAGATTCGTTTGTATATAGTAGTGTTCAGTTTCATGAGAATACTTTGATCCACAATAATTTAGCTAAAAGTTTATGTAATGTTAATACTTCGAGTGGGTTTGGTGTGTTTTCACATTGATATTTTTTTGGAAAGCACCGGGAGTACCCTGCTCTAATAATTATAGTAGATATACATTGTCATACACCGTTCATGTCAAAATGAAACTATATCTTCATTCCTCTAAAGATATATTAAAGTTTCTAAAAAAAGGAGGATGGGTAAGAATTTTACAGGCCTTTAGAAATAGTACAATTTTTGGTTGAAACATCTCTTAATAGCTTGTGAAATTTAAGAGTTACCCGCAAATAAGAATGGCTCGAATAAAAGGGGTGGTTTCTTCGTTAAGGGGAGAAGCCCGTATAAATGGCTTATTTTTGTATCAATTTTTAGGAATTTTTGCGAAGATACCAATGCGTTGATCCTTTAGGAACTTTAAGGGGAATTTATTCAACATTATAACAAGTAAAAAAAAATTGTATGATAGTAAAATTATAATAAACGCAAAAGAAATAGAGCACTATCTGAAATGAGTTTTTTTTCGAGATGCAAAACAGATTTTTTTTAATTTATGTGCCAATTGGAAGAATATGAACCGCAAATAGTGTACAAAATTGCATATTTTAAAAATGGCGCAACTCCAAAAAATTAGGTGTGATTTTCGCCAAAAATTCGCGTTTTACTTGTTTAAAGCCAGTGGCTAAAATTAATAATTTGGTTAAACTTTCTGGTTCATATTCTGAGGAATATTATAAACTAAAATGGTGCAAAATTTGAAATTGATTGGTCAATTAATTTGAGTTATCTCCGGCGTCAATTCTGAAAACGTGGTTTCGAGAAAAATGAGATTAAAATGCGTTTTTGGTATGCTCGGCGCTCGGAAGCACAATGACTCACTAGTAGTTCGGGAGCCAGTGAACATTTTTAGTGTCTCATCGCGACGAGATTTTTCTATCATTTTTCGAATTAACCTTATGCTGAAAGTCACCGGACGGGCGGTCTGGCAGTTGGGTCCGGGGGCAGGGCCCGAGCACTGGGTTTGGGCAGGGTTGCGAGGTGGTTCAGTACGCCGTACTGGCATATATGACGTCACTTGGCTTGGATTGGCTTAGCGTTGGTATGACGTCACGGCGTCACCAATCAAATATAAGTGTTCCCCTTCTCCTACACCGTAGGACCAAAGAGAAGATATGTACTACGTCATATAGGTCAGCACACCGCCATTTATTCAGTACGCCTGGCAACCCTGGGTTTGGGTTAGGTTCGAACATGTCAAGTTTGAGAGCGCCCCCGACTCATCGTGACATGGCTGAAACTCCCCCAATAATCGACAACTTAATACAAACTAAGAAAAAAAATTTTAAAAAAATTAAAACCGACTTCAAAAAAAAATAAAGGCACTAAAAAGGAAAAAATAATTTTTTCCCTTATTTATACAGTACAAATGATGAGGCGCCGACTTAAAAAGTATGATAGTCCTAGATTAAATAAGGGAAAAAATTATTTTTGACTTTTTAGTGCCTTTATTTTTGTTGAAGTCGGTTTTAATTTTTTAAAAATTTTTTTTATTTTTAACTTTTTAGTTTTATATATATTGATATAAGATGCTGATGAGATATGCGCGTACGTACGTAAACTAATAAAAATTAGGTGACAATAGTCTTCTTATTAATCATAACTGGCAAAGTATTGAGCCAATACTGATACAGTGTCGGATGGGACCACCGGGGCATCGCCCTCTTTCGAATAAAAGAAAGATCATCGAAATCGGTCCATGTGCTGAGGAGTTATGTGGGGACATACATATAAATTATTATTAATTATAACTGGAAAAATACTGGGCCAATATTGATTTAGTCCAGGATGGGACCACCGGGGCGTCACTCTCTTTCGAATAAAAGAAAGATCACCAAAATCGGTCCATATGCTGAGGAGTGATGAGGGAACAAACATAAAAAAAAAATTATACATACGGGTCGAATCTATAACCTCCTCCTTTTTGAAGTCGGTTAAAAATCACAGACTGTGTAACGCTCCGTGGGAACTTTTAAAAAAAAATCGGCTCACAGCAACGAGGCTGAAATTTGATCGAATAATTGTTTATGTTGTAAAACAAATACAAAAAAAAATCTGGCAGCCTATAAGCGGTGATAAGACCTTGTCAAACCAAGTGAATTGTTATTTCCAATAAACTTCTTCCCAGCCATGTTCGATTCGAGATAAATCGGTAGGGTAAATACCCTACCGATGGGTAGGGTATTGGGCGTTTCTCCAAATACTTGTAATATACGAAGCCCTTAAGATGTTGATAGTAAATAACAGTTCACTTTCGTAACAAATAAGTCGTAATAGAATTTTTTAATTTTAATTTATATTTCTGTAATATAGTTTATTAATAATTTTTTTATTGTTACAATATAATACAATTGTAAAGTAATCATATGTTCTTCATGATTCATATTAAAATCTTTTATAAAAGTTAATATTAAATTCAATGTCGCGATGAGAGATTTGACTACACGCTCGATTCATTTGTAAACGTCTGTGCAAGGTCTTATCACCGCTTATAGGCTGCCAATTTTTTTTTATTGGTTTTACAACATAAATAATTATTCCACCAAATTTCAGCCTCGTCGCTGGGAGTAGAAATTGTTTTTAACATGTTTGGGGGTCTGCCAGACCACTAAGGTCCCCGCGGAGCGCTGCCAGACTGTGATTATCTTATTTTGTATTAAGTTGTCGATTAATGGGGGAGTTGCAGCCATGTCGCGATGAGTCGAGGACGCTCTCAAGCTTGACATGTCCGAGGGACCTGTCCCCGGACCCAACTGCCAGACCGTCCGGCCGTTGACTTTCAGCATAAGGTTAATTCGAAAAATGATAGAAAAATCCCGTCACGATGGGACACTAAAAATGTTCACTGGCTCCCGGACTATAGGCTATAGCAGTGGTCGGCAAACTCATTAGTCAACAGAGCCAAATATCAACAGTACAACGATTGAGATTTCTTTTGAGAGCCAAGCTTCTTGAACTAAAACTATATAGTTAGGTACACTGTTTATTAACCTAATAAACTTTAATTGAAGTTTTAAGTCTTAATTAAACTATGGGTACACTCAGGGCTGTTCCTGGCGGGGGTGCAGAAGGTTTATTATTTGTAAAATTTTTATTAACAAGAATAATAATCGAAACTCTTTTGCATGATAACTGCTTAAGATTATGTATGTATAGATATAAAAGTAAATACGGCTACTTAAATTCTTAATGAAACAATATTGAATTAATAAGGGCGGCAATATTGTTTTTGCACCTGAGCGGCCAAACCCCAGGAACGGCCCTGGGTACACTGAATAAAACTTGATGTCATACTTAATAATGATCTTATTGATTTGTGGCAGAGCCGCATTCAAGGGGTCAAAGAACTGCATGCGGCCCGCGGTTTGCCGACCACTAGGCTATAGTATCGATACGCAGTTGAATTTCGGCCTATAACTTTGAGAATATATTTTTTAAATGTTTTAGAAGCAATTTATGAAAAAAGTTTTGTTTTTATTTTTCGTTCGATTCATACGGTCTTCTCCTCTTAAGGTCGAAAAGTAGTACCAATCAATACACCCAAGTTCTTAAGTTGCACTAATGAACAATTATGCAAAGTTTCATCAAAATCGGCGTATGACAGTTACCGTAATATCCCTGGTAAGATACTATTCAGCTGCATGTAACGTGTCCTGCAGTATGACTAAACTTTTTAAAAATGATCAATCAAATATACATAAAATTTAAAAAAGAAAAACTATTTTTATATGACACATGTTCAAAGACTTCTTAGATTTCATTAGTTTTACAAATGTCCCGAAATTTGAAAGAATAGAACAATGCACGTAAATCGTATATCCAATATAAACAAAAGCACCAATCACGCCCAGGTCTGATAAGTTGTCACATGTTTGAAGTTATTTTACCACCGCATTCAGGCATCTTTCGCTATTGTTGCAAAAGCGTATAAAAGACGCTTCAAGCGTTCGTTAATATTTTTCGATCCACGATGTGTGCTTGATCATTCGAATAGTAAAATTTTCCAGCGATAGTTGAAAATTTTCCGCTGCCTGTTCGATCACTTGCGGTAATGCTCTTTGCAACGGGCGCAATCGAAAATGTCGCAACGCAATTATTAGCTTGTAAGCATCCCCGGTTCCCTTCGGCATACATCTTGAAACACGATACGCATTTGCCCAGCGCGATTTCGTTTCAAGTGGAAGAAAATACGTACGGATAATTGGCACGGAGACCGATAGCACGCATATGTATCTTTAGAATACGTGTTGTTCAGCGGCGCAGTGTGTCGTAACGCATTACGGTTTATTTGGCATCATCTACCAAACTATCGCCCGATTAGTCGCAAGTAGCTCGAATTCCGTAGACGCTGAATTCACGGACTTTTACCGCAGAGTACAGAAGAGAAGAGAGGTAGTATTTCATGACAGATATTGCCGTCTCATATACGAATATAAGAAAATCATTCTTTCTTTATCGTTCAATGAGAAGGTTTGTGTGCCTTAATGTATCTCCCTTGACGAACAATTCTATGATTGTATGCTATGAGACTAATAAAATTATATCACCCCTATAATACCTATTAGTAGGGTTGCCATAATTGCCAGGCATTGGTACGGAACGTTTAAGTGCTAAATAAATAAAACATGAAAAAAGTGGGTAGGTAATGGTTTATTTTACTCTGTGAAATACGGTCACGGGAACAGTAAAATGCGGGACGTATGGCAACCCTACCTATTAGCAATAGAAAATGCAATTACTCACATTTTATTTTCCTATAGAAATGTAGCTACCAATAAATGGATTGGTGATTTTAAATATTCTGAAATCTCTGCAAATCCTCGTTCGTTTTAAAAGGGGTTTATTAATTCTTTAAATAATTTTGAGAAATTCTACAGCAATGCAACAGAAATATTCCATAATATAGGTATTATAAATTTAATATGCGGTATCAGAACCGGATCCTTCCAAGACGGCAAATATAACTCTATGGTGTTTTGCTTAATTAGCAGAGTGATATACAAAACAATTTTGCAACTTTATGTAGAACTTATTTCAGAAACTACCTGGCATATTGGTTTTGGAATATTTCTCGTTTTATTTCTTTAATTCTGTAAAATATGAAAGAATGTTTCGAATAAATACCACGCATATGTAAAAAAATTATTCCCTGATCAACAAAAACAAAACCATTTCCTATTTAAAATCGACCGACTTTAGCCGAGATGGATTTTTTTTTCAAATTTTGCACATTAATAGGTCCATAAATGAGACACCGATTCCACGTGTTAGTTTCTGTGTCGGGCTTCCAGAAAAATCCTTTTGTTTAAATAGTACATGAAAAAACTAACTCGGTCTTGCACAAAATGCAACAAAACGTTCACCTATAGCAACTATTTTTTATAATGCAAAAACCAAAATACCATTTTATTCGTACTTTGTACTTGGACATATATTATTCACAACAAATGTACAGGGAAATGGGTTAACATTCGACCAGGGAAATTAACAAAAAGTGCTATTTTTTTAATGTATTATTTAAACAAATGGAATTTTCTGGAATCTGTTTGCGCAGCTGGATTCTTTATTAAAAAATACATCATTTTGACTTATATGCCGGTCTTCTGGCTCTACTAGTTTCGAAGATACTTGACCAAAATGTTTCTCATACCCAACTTTGAGAGCTGTTTTCATCCCTTCAACGTGAATGTCGACCGATGAAAGAAATTAGTATCAAATATTTGTGTGGGAACTACATTTTGTCGTAAACCTCAACAAAATTGGCGATGGTCACTTCGCTATGTTCCCTTGCTAGAACTAATATCCCACCGCGCACCCAAACTCATTCTAGAGACCACAACTGCAAAACGAGAAATCTTACCAATGTTGGGCACGTATCATCTGAAAGGGCATAAAATAAGCCACTTATACAGAGTTTTTTGTTAAATTCAGGCGATACTTTTTAGACGAATTACAGATTTTGTGAATTTTCTCGACCTACGAAAACCAGAAAAACACGTAAAACTTATATTAACAGAAAACCTGGAACCCTGCAGAAGAACTAGCACTTGGAATCGATGTCTCACTTGTGGACCTATTAACGTGCAAAATTTGAAAAAAAATATCCATCTCGAGTAAATTCGGTTGATTGTGAATAAGCACCTTTAAATGTCATTCTAATTAAAATACACATGTAGGTATGTATATTCTTCATATGATCAGTGGCAGTATTATGTATTATCATTCTTTGCCAGAATGAGTTCGTGAGCACTTTTATTAGATTAGAATATGTAGATAATAGATTCCTTCATCTGATCACATCTACAGAAGCACTTAAAATAAGATTTCTCATAATTACATTATTAAAATTAAAGGAACTAAATTATTCCTTTTAGCATGAACTGAGACACCTGACTCTTTAATCAACATTAAGGTGTGATAATCAAATTTGTATATATTTAATTCAATAATTAAACAATCATATAAAAATCCGCTGTCTAGAAATTATTAATTTACGTATTAAAATGAACGTAACCCGAACGTTAACACTTTAAGTGGCGCCGGCGCGTTTGCACGCCGAGGGATTTGTATCCTGTGTACATATACTTGTAGCGTGTTGTAAGGTCGACGTTTTCTGGGAAGCGTCGAAAGTTTTGTCCGAGTGTTCACGAATGATTACTTTGAAAACAAACCTAGCAAGGAATTCGATTTCTACGCTTTGCATATCTGACCAATTTCAAGGCGCATATTTCAAAATCTTGCGCCACTCAAAGTGTTCATGTGTTGGATTTTTTCTAATAAGAATTGTTTCTAGAATCAACTATGAAAACATTTGTATTTCGTGCTGGACTAATATGAGTATTTATTTGTATATGTATGCAACGTGTTCACGCAGTTACTTGGCAAGGTTTTGCTAGTAAATAATAGGTATACGGAAAAATAAAATAGGAGAAGGTTTTACTCCTTTTTGTAACCAACATAATGCCGTATGTGAATTTTGTATGATTGCAATATTTTTTGAGAATCGAGGGTGGCCTTCCATTTCGTGTCAAGACGAATTCAACCATGTGCGATACAATGGCCTTCAAGGTCATACAAGGTCAGGAATGAACGAAGTAAGTATTTACTAAATAGTATTTCTTATTGATAATGCATTGGAATGTAGGGACCTGTGAAATGGCCTCCAATATCTCCAGATTTATCACCTCCAGATTTCTTTTTATGCGGCACTCTTAAAGATATCATTTACGATACACCGTCCAGAGATGTAAACGATTTACAAAGAAGAATAACGGAAGCGTGTGCATCGATATCTCTAACATCGGCAAAAGCCACCAAAAATATAATTCAGAGCTGAAAAATACACATTTGCAGATGGAAGTCACATTAAACTTGCTACGTATAGGGCTGGAACTATTTGTCGAATTTTTCGGTATTCGAATATTCGATTACTTCAGTTGCTCAATTATTTGGCGAATATAATTCGAATATTTAAGTATTCGAATACTGATATATTGGAATAGTATGGTGTGAATTATAAATCAAGTTCTTTAGGTTCATTTATCATGGGTGTAATCTTGTAAGCTAATTTTGACTCATTTCACGCCGTACTATTCGAATACTCAAATATTCGAAGATTATTCGTAGCATTCGAATACTCAAATATTCGAAGATTATTCGTAGCATTCGAATACTTGTAAAATATTCGAATATTAAATTATTCGAATAGTCCCAGCCCTAGCTACGTAAGCCTTATCAATAAGAAATACTACTAAATTCAATGATACGAAGTATTCGGATTATTTCTTTCATTCCTGACCTTGTATGACACATTAAAAGCCATTGTTTCTCGAAGAATATTGTTAACATAAAAATTTTGCATACGCTACTATGTTGGTTCTATAAAATAGTAAAACTTTTCCCTGTTTCATTTTTCCATATACCTACTTAACATTTACGAGAAAAACACTATGTGAACGCCCTGTATATTAGGGTGGTCGTTGTTATCATATGACCACCGAATTCTTTCGGTCTTCATAGAATAATTCCAATCCATAAAGAAATATGAAAAAACATGTGCTAAAAAAGACATATAAAATATGTAAAAAAAGATAGTACTGGGTAATCGTATAAAAGTGTACGTAAAAATTAATGAACAGTGGATACTGAATATCAATGTAAATTTATAATAGCATTAAGTATCAGAGAATTCAATCACAATGACGAGCTACCTCTGTTCTCTTTTACACTCAACATTAGCAAAGTCGCAAGACGGTTTCGTCATATTTCCGCGACGACAGCAATCGATTATGTGTTGTTGCACACACAAGTACACGCTTTCTACGATCAAGAGACATGTTCACCGTCGCGCTAAGTGTCACACCTTATACTTTTACAGGAAATGTCAACCTATTTCGATCCGCATAAAGACATGAGTACACTGAGGTCAGTGTCAAACCGAATGAAAAACATTGCGCAAAAAGAGCGTGGTCGCATGATGAACGAACACAATCACTCGCACAAGTTAATATCGCTCTTCAACGCTGTGTGATAAGTGTCACTTTGAAAAACGCAGTGGTGTAAAAAGTGTAATATGTTATGAACGAGAGAAAGAATAAGACTTACCGTCCACCACCACGCGGAGGACCATAAGCATCTGGTCTGTCGTATCCTTCAGTATAACTATAACAAAATTTAAGTAGCCTTGTAATTTTCTTTATATAAATTTCCTTTCATAATAGTATGGGCATTAAATACATGTACGAGGATAAAGGACAATAGTAAGAAATGGCCAATTTTTAACCTCGCTCTTAACCCTCAGATGGCGAGGTAGGGTCTCGTGAACCCCGCGATGATGTTCGAGATGCTTGTGTAGTTCGACGTTTTTTTCACGCGAGAATACGAAACAACTAACTGTATTTTATTTTCTTTACAAACAAGATTTTATTCGCAGCAATTGTATCAATATACTGATTTTCTGAAGACTTGAAAGCCTTGTTCCGAAGAAGAAGTTAGAAGTTCACTGTGCAAATAAAAATTTAACAATAATTGGTGTATGCTAGATAGTTAGCAGTTAAGTAACAAAGTTTCTACCTTACCGGATAAGGGTTCAGGATTTTTTTTTATTGTATTTTGATTTTACTCCACAGCAACTTACCGTAAACTTGTCTGCGAACTTTCTTAACGATTAATGGACTTCGATACTTATTGTGAACTATTTGTTATAACTTTGCGATTACACACGAATCAAATAATAATAATTTTCGAATTTCTTGGAACCTACGGACGTGTCTCTTGTACAGAGTGTATAAAAAGTAAACGTCACTTCTTTCATGGGTAAATCTACACCTCCGGATCGGGGGACTTTTGAAAAAAAAGTGCCGCAAAATTATTGAAAACATTGAAAATTAATGTTGAATTTATGTAATAATAAATTGTATTTTATATCAACTTGGTGTGCTTAACGAGAAGAAAAGAGTCCAAAAGAAACCATGTGCCGCAAATGTACAGTTTCGACGCAAAAAATTATCAAAATTTACGCAAAAATTAGAGTGTGTATAGCCACTCACACAAGCAGCAGCATGTCGATCCGAGATGCGCAAAAAGCCGTTTGGAGCCGAAGACCTCTTTGCAATTCTGGGTGCCGGGTCAGAGCCGAGCGTGTAGCTGTTAAGGCAGGCCTGCCCTTTACGGTGCAAATACCTCCTGAAGTTCTGGGACCCGGGCAACAGCCGGGCGCGTAACTGTTCCAAAGCTATCCGTTCCGAGAGCTGTGGTTAGCAACGCAACAGTCCCGCGCTCGGCTGCTGCCCGGGTCCCAGAACTTCAGGAGGTATTTGCAGCGTAAAGGGCAGGCCTGTCTTAAGGTGAACTCCAACGGTGCCATACTCTCCGAGCCCCGTGCAGTGAGATTGGTCAGGTGGGGCTCACTTGGTTCGGCTTGGCTTCCTGTTCTTTGACGGCTCGCCGAATCACGCTCGCCAAACAAACGCACCTTCACGGCTCCGTCCCGGCGCCCAGAATCGTAAAGAGGTCTTCGGCTCCGAGCGGTTCTCTGTGCACCTCTGAGCTAGTGTCATAAAGACAAAGACAGCAATAGGCCATAATAAAAATTCCAATTTCTATATTTCGTATAGTATCCACCGAGATGTAGCAAGGTCGTAAAAGTAGTAGCGCGTGTCTGTTTACATGCTTCGAGAGTCGGAACAAGCGAATTGACAGATCTATGTGCAGAGAAAGGGCTCGGGCCTCAGTCAGGGCTCATGCGGCCTGAGACTTAATTCCTACTGACATTCCTGCAACAGTGTACCACGCACGGTCCTGGGTCCGAGGGCCTCAAAGACCGCCGCTGCTCGAGTGTTTTATTTACGACCTCGCTATATTTGCTGGTGATAATTACAAGCATGATATATAATTTGGAGTATTTTTAATGATCGTAATAAAAACGGGTACTTGAATTCTTCGAGGTATATGACGGAACGGAACGTTCGGATAGGTGTGCAAAGACCTTAACTCGCGCATCAAGTGCAGGTGGCCCGCCCGCAGCTTTGCTCGTTCAAGACAGTTCCAAGAGCTGGTGGGGGTAACTCAGGAGTAGCTATCGGATCAGTTCAGCGAGCAGTTGCTTCGTGATGTTGATTCTTGCGTAAACTTTAACAGTTGCTTGTGTCGAAACGGTGCGATTGCGGCACATGGTTCTTTTTAAACATTCTTCTTCTTATTGAGCAGAGCAAGTTAATGTGGAAAAAGTTCAACACTAGTTTCCATTGTTATGAACAATTTTGCGGAGTTTTTTTTACGAATGTCCATCGAACCAGAGATGTATCTATATAGATCCACCCTAGACAGATTCTTAATTCTCATCGAGATTGAAAATTAGCCATTTTTATTATCATCCTTTCATTAAACATATTTTTACAATCGTAATTAAAAATTTAAACTTTGTGATAAAATTAGTTATGATCGTCCCTACTGATCTGACGCGACACTGTTAAGAATCATTAAACTTAATGTTCAAAAATATAAGAGAAAAGGATCCGGCCTGTTGGATGGCTGGGCCGGGATTTGAACCGGAATCTTTCATTTTCTGGGCAACTGCTTTAACTAATTAAGCTAGCCAGGCCAATAACAAACTGTTCTTCTATGCCTCTGAGACTTCAGCAGCTCGGACCATTCCTACATCTAGGCATAGTCTAGTTTCCTTCTACAAACGTAAAAATATGCCTCAGTACTAAGGAAATAACATTTTTATATCTAATGAATTGAATACAAAGGATCGTTTAAGTGGTCAAAAAAGCCTGCCGCGAACAGAAGCGTTATTCGATGAATGGCCAATGTCCGCCGCGGTGTTCAGTTTTCAAAATACAGTACGTGGAACAGATATAGGTATTAATAACTGGCTTGAGGCACTCTCAAGTGGTGCGGTCAAGGGTTATAAATTGCTATAGTTAAAGGAGAATTAATTGACCCTACGTGGTTACTTCCTCAACTGAGAATGCGCCCATTTGCACTCTCGCTGTTTGTTTAGTTGTCTTTTCAAATACAGTAACTCGGATTAATATGCACACATCACAGCACTTCTTATAGCATTACTCTTATTGCCTCGAACAATTACTTCGTTAGGGGTTAATTGACAATTTTCTTAATCAGTTCGAACAGTTATTCCAGGTGGCAGAAATATAAAATTTATTCATTTTTGTCCTACGATTTTCTATGTATTAAGTAGTAACCAAACAACAAGAGCGTGAAAAAATCAGATAGCTCGACCATCCTTCTACAACGCGTTGCACGAAAATCCTCAGTTATTCTCTATCTTCGAAGAGACGACGTATTTGAGTACGAGTACCGCGTAATCGAAATGATTCGGAGGCGTCTTTTTGTGCACGCATCCGACAGGACCAGAACTGTCGGAGGGAGATGATTTAAGTCAAGCGTCAACTGCACGTGATCGAAGGTTCGCATACTTCGAGGAGTTATTAAAAGTGGAGGAGGAGAGCAATAGACTATACAAGTAGACTTCGGCACTATAGTGTTTAATTCCAGCATTTCAAAAATATTCTGACACGTAAGAATATTTTTATGTAAGTTATACATATACATCAATAAAATTGTAGGAGCGTTCATATTTTATTGGGTAACCGTTTTGTTCAGTAACATTCTTTGTGATCGTTGATTCTGGTGGTTCAAACGTTTCCTTTGCAACAATACAATTGCTCGCAATATAGCCAATAATAAAATGTAATATTATTAACAGTAAAACGCTATTTAAACAATTTTCAAGCGAAAAATTGAATATAAGTTATTAGTGTATGGGTGGCAATCTATTTACATTCTATTTTCTCTGTTTTCTTTTTATGAAACGTACATGTAACAAGAAATCAAGTACTTTTGAGCGGTGTTACCGTGTGTATAGTGAAGTCATAAAATGAGTTAGGCATAAAAGCGAACGTGTCTCCAGTATCGAGTCCAACGGCTTAAAAAAATGGGGAGAATAGAAACTCGGCCCGCCTTGTGGGCTGTGTAAACTATTTAAATTTCGATTAAATTTCCACTAACTCTTTGACTGGCAATGACGACTTTTCGCGTCGAAAGTTTCCATCTGTTCCCTGCTATTGGCGCGCTTTCACGCTAACGTGGTAGGAATAGTATTGACCCATACGATCGATCTAAGGACACATATGTCATTTGATTGAAAACATTAATTATAGAAAATTTAAATTCTTAACGCACCGTCTACGGAACTAAATCGAGCAATTATTTTCCAGCTTTTCGTTGCCAGACAAAGAATTAATTGCACGGAACCCAGAAATGGATATCGCGCACAGATCTTGGGTCTCTCTATCTCAATTAGTGCCGCCATTTTACAACCGAATTTACTACTTCACTACAGCGCCCTCATTAACTGTACAAAGTTATCTAATTTCATTTATAAAGGAATATATTTTGAAGGTACAATTGTTTGAGAAGTTTGAATATATAGAGATCATTAGAACAATACGAGTTAGAAAAAAGTGCAATAATAAGCCTAAATTACTTTCGCACCAAAGAATATGTTGTAATTGCTATACATACACTTTCGGAAATCGCACGTCATGCGCAATTGAATGATACCATTTTTCTCCTGAATTTCAAATCGGAATAGTTAAGGATTTAAAGTTCGTAATTTCAAGTTTATCAGTAAAGAAAACACTAGCCTCGCATCTGAATGGAAAGACTTCAGGAGGCGCGCCAACAAAGTCTTTGAAGCCCAACACGCAAAATGTTGTCCCTGTTACTGCGTCGCCAGACTAAATAGCAGAAAACACATTCCGCGGCTTGATTTTCGAGGATATCGCTGACAGAGTATGCTTCCCAAGTCCTTCCAATCAGACGCGACTTTGCTACCGTTTTTTTTTGCTGGCAAGCTTACAATTACGAACTTTAAGTGTACTTTTGAAGGCATTCCAGTCTGACTTTCAAAATAAAACAGTACCATCCGATTTTCCTTGGCATAAACTTTCCACGTGCGTATAACAATCTCGACACACTTTTTGGTTACCAGTCACACTATAGGCTTAAGGTATCCAGTATCTTGAATAAACAAAGGCGCAAACTATATTTGCATTCTGGAAAAATTTCAATTATAGTAAATATAATGGTAAGAAATAAGATACTGTATATTCTAAACAACGCTTATCTTTAAACATGCGACCTATTGTCGCATAGAAAATAGCACGAATTAACGTAACTGCGTAAATTGATATGTATATGGATTGTTCACTCACCCTCCACCAACAGGCGGATATCCACCACTAGGGACTGCACTGCCAGGTCTCCTACTAAACATGTCTGCTTGTGGTCCAGGACCAGTGCTGTAACTAGGTGCCCCAGTGCTGTAGCTGGGTCCAGTACTCATTGGCCTATTAAATGGAGGAATATCGTTAACAGAGGGACCATCCCTCCTGTCGTAGGCCATTGAAGCTCCCTGACTCCCCCCGGGCCCACCCATCATATCCCCGAGCGGGCCCAATCGGAATCTGTTAACTTATTTTCATTCTATCCCGGATAATTCGCCAAAAAGCTTCCCAAGCATAATTGAGGCATTGAGAGCAAACACGGACTAATCAATAGGCTTTTCCCGTCGTATAAAATAGATAAAATTATTATTTTTCAACATGGGTTAGAATAAAAATGAAGTCTCAATTCAGAACACTCGCGTTCGTACTTTTAAACGCTGCAAAAGGTTCGTTCTTTTACAGTACGTATTTCCTTTAGTAATTTTGTTGCTCCTTTGCGACACACTTATGTTGAAGACTCGAGAAGTTTTATGTCACGTATATGATACACAAGAAATTTACTTGTGAACAAAGAGCATCAAGTTCTTAAATTTTATAGACAAATGTTGATTTGAGTTTTCGATGTCTAAATACATGTTTTAAGCAATACTATTGAATTCATTTGATTCGAGTATATTAGCGAAAATATAAGTGGTAATATGTAACCATTTTCGGCGGGTTTAAATGAAATCGTGAAACTAAATCTAAAGTGAGTAAGATGGATTACTTTACCAGTGACTTTCATCATATCCTACATCTGTGTACCCTGTTCCATACCCAGTAGTGGCAACAGCGCCACCACCGTTTCTCATAGGTCCAGTTGTACTTCGATCATAATCATTTCTAGCCGTATAATCAACCGTGCGATTTGCACCAAAATTATCAGTACGTCCATAATCCATAGGACCCGGTGCACCGCGATTAAAGTCTCCGGTCATCCCACCTCCAACTACTGCAAATCAGATACAGCTTTGTATTAGACTAAACAATGCCTCCAATTGCGGCCTGGTTAAGCTTAATTTATTCAAATTATTCTCCATGTATCAAATATGGTTTTTACTTAATTAATGTCTAATTCTCTAAAACAGATCGAAGTATGCACAGTAACAATTGCAAGTATCTCAGAGATGCTGAATCAGAATTGAATGTTATTTAAATTGTTAATTCTCGGACATATATTTTCTCATTTTCACTTTAGATTCGCCGCAAAAAATTATCAAATTTTCTGTAGTGTATTAGCCATTCCATAATTGTGACTTCCTCTTGCTATAAAAAAATGGGGGTACT
Organism: Andrena haemorrhoa; assembly: GCA_910592295.1. Classification (NCBI taxonomy): domain Eukaryota; kingdom Metazoa; phylum Arthropoda; class Insecta; order Hymenoptera; family Andrenidae; genus Andrena; species Andrena haemorrhoa. The sequence goes on from OU342943.1 coordinate 21,934,386, forward strand.
AATTCTAGCATATTTTGTTCGAAGTGATATTTAAATTCAGAAAGAATTTTGCTTTATTACGAAGGGAGCTGCATTTGAATGTGGAGGCTTAATTGTGAATGCGACAAGAGTTGAGTAAAAAAAAGACATCTACCAGTGTAATTACCATAATCTGTTCTAGCTCCAAAATCTGCAGCGCGGGTATAGTCAGCGGTTCGCCCGTAATCAGCTGTTCCAGTTGGTCCGTATCCTCCAACAGCTCCGGTCGCTGGTCCGTATCCACCTCCCATTCCAGGCGCTGTAGATGTGTAACCCATTGCCGCGCTCCCCACATTTTGTCCGTACGCTCCGCGATCGGTGTAGCCAGTACTGAAGTCTGCTCCACGTCCACTAAAGTCTCCAGCGCCACGATTGTAATCGGTGTACCCCGTTGCGACGCCACCTGCAGCAGATCCATCGTAACCAACGAGTTGGATCGGAAGAACTGCAAAGTATGCCGAAATAAAGAATTGGTTTTTAGTCTGCATTATAAACACATGTTTACTTTAATTCGCTACATTCCCATTGCAATTGACCGCTTTACGCTACGCCATATGAACTAACTTACAAGTAAGTCAGGCGCACAAGCTGATTTTTTAAACGATACCAATGTTACAGTTTATACCAGGAACAAGAATAAATACGAATTTCTATTAAGTGTAGAATAGAGCGTATTATTCTCTAAGAAGAAAGTCTTCACGGAATAATTGTGTTCCTACACGACGCAATTGTCAGCAATGAGAAAATAGTGTTCCGAAGATAGAATGGTATGAAAATATCTACTGACCTCTTCTATCATTGTATGGTCCCGGACGAGCGTCTCTACCACCGTCTCGTCCTCCCCTACCACCTCTCATTGGTCCACCTCTTCTGTCTCCATCCCTGCGTCCTCCTCCCGCGCCGCGCGATTTGCCTGTAGACTGTTCCACATTGATGGTCGCACCCTTGAAGTTGGAATTGTGAAGCGCTTTGATCGCTGCAGCTGCATCTTCCTCACGCGCCATGTGGACAAACCCATATCGATTCATGACATCGCATTCCGTTACTTCACCAAAACGTAAAAATAATTGTCGCAACTCATCGTTGCGACAATTTTCTGGTAACCGACCCACAAATATTTTTGTTTTCCTCTGCAAAATTGAAATATACAATTAGTAATATTTCTTTATTGTAGCTATATCTATATATATATACATATGTATGTTCATAATACAAATTAAAAAAGAAATTATATTTACTCTGTACCTCTAAAATCGACCATACTCTTGTTTGTCAACAGTATGGTGTCTATTTGAGATTTTATCTTGCTCAAATTTTCGCTATTATTACGACCATCGCACTATTCTTATGATAATGCAACGTTATCGAGCTTATCAAATACTTAACATTAACACTAAACTTTATACATTACTTGAAGGTTCTACCGAAGTGTACATAGAAAAAAAAACGTGAGAAAAACATAACATGTTACATACCTACGGACAAATTATGTAGTTCAACTTATGTGAATACTTTACTTAAAGTGGGGATATATTATACATGATAAATAAACAATAATATTATTAAACATAAGAAAATAAGGAATACAATTTACTATTAGCATTGTTCTTACCGGTTGATTAGAGGAAACCATTTTCTGAAAAAAGAAAGGAGTATCGTTACTTAACGTGTCTGTGATTTTACTTTTAAATCGTTTCATTTTAACGTTACTCATTTACAAAACCTCGATGAATTGTAAAAACGTGTTTTGAAAACCATTCGTTTCTAATAAATTCTTCAACTTTTTCATACTCAATGTGTTTAAATACACACACACACGCACAATTATTTCTCAAACTATTGAGAATATAAGAAAATCGACGAAGTAAATCTTATTACGTTTAAAGGGAACAATATAATGTCGGACTTAAATTTTTTCAGGGAATTAATACTTGGAGATTTTTATATTATTTGCTCAACCATCAGCTGCTGCTGTGAGGGGTCATATTTACCAGACTCGTTAATCTAATCCCCACCATGAAACTATACCTAAAAGTTTATTCTGCATACACCGCGTGGCTATGAAATAATTAAACGGGGAGTGCTATGGAATATTATAATTCCCTTGTTGCGTTTATTATATTGTCAACTCTTTCAAAGTTCCTTGCGGTGGCATAGTGACCCTAAGAGATTACTAGAAAGTTTAGAAGATATAGATCCGGATTGACTAAGTGGTGACTCGCGAGCCACCGGGGGCACCTCCGCCTTGCTACCACGCTGAGCGGCTCCCTCCATACATCCCAGACTCTGGCGATCGCAGTCAAAAAGAGGAGGAAAGAAGGAGGAATTGACTGCGATCGTCAGAGTCTGGGAGTTATGGAGGGAGCCGTTCAGCGTGGCAGCAAGGCGGAGGTGCCCCCAGTGGCTCGCAAGCCACCAGTTAGTCAACCCTGGACTAACTGATGACCCGTGAGCCACCAGGGGCACCTCCACCATACTGCCATACTGAACAGCTCCCCCAACCTATCACAATCTGACGGTCGCAGTCGAATTCCTCCTTCTCTTTTCGACTACGACTCTCAGAGTCTGGTAGGTATAGAGGGAGCTGCTCAGCGTGGCAGCAAGACGAAGGTGCCCCCGGTGGCTCGCGAGCCACCAGTTAGTCAACCCTGGACTATCTAATGGCTCGTGAGCCACCACCAGGGGCATCTCCGCCTTGCTGCCACTCTGAACGGCTCCCTCAACCTACCACAATCTGACGGTCGCAGTCGAATTCCTCCTTCTATTTTCGACTGCGACCCTCAGAGTCTAGTAACTATAGAGGGAGCCTTTGAGCATGAAAGCAAGACGAAGGTGCCCCTGGTGGCTCGCAGGCCACCAGTTAGTCAACCCCGATACAGATGTGAGCAACAACATCAAGAATATAAACCAAAAGGATGCAGATTTAAATATCACACATAATAGTTGCTCTGAACAGTCTTGCTCCAAATAAGATTCTAACAATAACACTGACCAGGTTCCCTCACGCAATACTAACAGTGTTTTCCATAGCAACGACCACTTTAAATGCTTCATGAAATATATACTCAAAAAACCCAACATTATTCAATTATTATAAACCTGAACCTACTTCATACTAAAACTGATCTAAAATAGTATTTATAGAAAATAATAATTAAGTTTAATGTATTTCAATGACTGCTTTTAATGCCCCTCACAATGTACCATAAAATGCATGTAATAAAAACTGATTTGATTTTTTTTAAAAATTCTAATCTCCACAAATTGCATGAAAAATTTCAGGTCTTATATTATATTTCTTCTGCGGAGTTAACTTTCATATACGAACAACTTACTTGTATTCTCAATCATTTAAGGAATAATTGAATGTGTACACACGCTATATTATAAGTAGCTTGCACATCAATTAATATAAGCTATTACCAAAGTCTCTGTAAAATCTAGAATTAGTATTATCTGCTGTATAACAATTACGTTTTGTGCCCATCTATTTATGCTATATTTTAACGTAAGTGAAAGAAAAAAATGTTACTGTACATCGATGAGAATATTACAAGTTTTATGAGGACAAAAGATAAAAAAGTAAGTTTCACAGAATATTCAGTTGTACACCCGAATCTTGGTTACATAACACTACTTTGTACGAAGTGAGCAAATACTTAGCAATTTTGTGTTTGTAATTGCATTATTCAAGAATCTGTTGGATCGTAATCAATTTCCAATAAATGTTATGTTCTTTTGAAGATAATAAACTATTGCATCTATGACTATTTGCATTAAAACCCATTTTTCCAGTGTTAATAGTAAAATGTAATTTAAACAAACTCTGATTCATTTCTGTTTTCTAAATCAATATTTGTTCTTTGTAAGCTGAATTCTAATAAAGCTGAACATAAATTTTTCGTATACTATGTCAGCTACAATTAGAGAGATTTGGAACGATATATACGGTATAAAAGCAGAACTGAATGTTGTGAAAAAAAACCAAATCATATACATGTGAAATTCTTACATACGTGTTAAAAATCAGTACCTTTCATAGAAATTATTACATACAAGCATTACATATGTATATTTCCTTGAAAATTCCTGAAACGGAGAAACTACAGCATTTCAGGAATATTATTAAAATTGTATAAAAGTTAATGCGATTTATCATTAACTAACAACAGGTGTCTTACGCTACGAACGGGAAAAATTATTGTATTTCTTTAAAAAAAAATTAGGACGAAAGATTATTTCACAGAGTTACCGCTAATTAGTTGGTTCTTAATAGATCGTAAATCGTGTAAAGTGAAAGTAAGATAAATGAAAAAAGGAGAGAACGTTTGAAAAGTTGTAGCAGTCCATTATCGTCAAACATAAGACGCTTATATACTTTTCAAGGCCATTGGATTTTTCGTCGAGTAGAAAATTTTCTCGCGTCGATCGAACGGAATTATCGTTATTGCAAGCAATACCATGATCAGTTACTGACTTCCACTTTAGAGAGATAGTATTATAATATGAGTAATATAACGTACAAGAGACATCTAAAAACAACCGGCCCTTGGCGTGCTCGTAAGTGGTGATATGTGGATCTCTTGAAGAAACAATTTGGATATTTCTTTACGACTTTTTGTAGTGCCGAATATTTCACTGCCAATATTACATTACTACTTACATGTGACTGCGACGTTTTGGCGGAATTAAATTAAAGAAAAAGGGACAAAACTTTCGTGACGCTAACAGCGAAACGAGAAACGAAATGGCGTCAACGACTTCCACCTTGAACACTTTTGACGGAAAGCGTAAATTTTGCGCTGCGTGTTGCCACTCTTAACTCATTCAACGACAAAGTCACTAGATTGACGCGTATATGCGGCAGGTTTTCATGAACAGTTAAGTATTCTTTTTACCAAACAGAAGTAATTGGATATTTTAATATTTAAATTGCCTAATGGGCAATACTTTATTTAAAAAATAAAATTTTTAGATCGATATTTTTTATTTAACATTTAGAAGTGTTGGCCTTGAACAAAAGTAAATATTTATATTACAGGAATAGCTATATATTGTTTAGAGATGGCTATTTAGAACTACATACTATTTATGAATCACGATTGATTTGATCACGATCGTTTCTATTGACGGTGATTTTTCACAGTGATTCGTGATTTTTCGTGATCCCTTCTGAGTGGAGGGCATTGGATAGCATAACTGTTCTTTGCACGCGTCACATAACCCCAATTTCTCTCAAAACATTCTCAAGTGTTCCTTCACTGTGCTCAACTGTGGTTTAAAGAATCTCAGTTGAATATTTTGAACGAATATAATCGTTCTTGATTTATTTATTGTACAATTATGTCATGCATGCTAATTATCAAATCAATTTATTAAATTTGTAAGACTTCTCCAACTATCATTTGCGTTTCGTATTATTTAGGGCATGGACATGGGTAATACATATATATACCGTATATAAGTAAGGAAAGGAAAATTAAATTATTTTTTATTTTTTAAATTAAATAAAGTAAATTTACGTTATATACAGAAAAGGATATATATACCGTATATCATATACCTATAAAGTACTAGCTTTACTACTCAGCTTTGCCCGAAATTTAGATTCATTCTATAAATTTTTTTTGATAGTCACATTCATCTGGATTAGTCAGGCATTGAGCTAAGGCACATTTTGTGATCACAGAGTTTATCGTTTGAAAGATTTTAGGCGACAGGCAAACACACAAACATATATATACTCTGTCATATAAGTAGGAACCTGCGCATATACCTGTTCTGCGCTACTATTGGCTATACCGCAACCAACGCTCCCTCGGAGCCAATGAGCTCATTCTACATGCATGAATCGGGTTCCTTCTTTATATATTGGGTGCGTTCCACTTATGCCCAAATCGCCCGTGATTTCATTAAGCTATAGGTTCTCCTGTACGCGATTGGACGCAACGTCAAGAACTTCAAAGTCGATTTTCTCGAAAATAAAGCGCGATATCAAAAAATTGTACACTTTTTTCTTGACTTATTTCCTTATTATAAGTCGAAAAGAAAGAGTAACTTTTTTTCAAATTCGCCGTGTTCCTCCGACTCCCCCTTCGAATCCCCTCGTCCAATCAAGGCGGTGGCATCCCTCAAGCTTCGTCAGGGGTTTGTCCTCTGCCATCTCTCCGTCCTTGGCCCTTCCTTCGCGCTTCCCTCTACTCTTGGCTGGTGGTCAAGGCGCGCTTTCCAAGTACATAGCTTACGTAGATAGACTATTTACATTACATATACACCTACCAGGTACGTACGCGCAACCCTCAGGGTCAGGAAGACGTCGCCCGGACAAAGTTTATGACTTTATGACTTTCGGCCTTCCTCGACCGGAGTTTTTACCCTTACAGGACAACGACAATTACCGAAAGCGAAGATAGAATTTTAAGTGGTTTTACGAAACGAGCCGCTGCCCGTTCGACGAAATTTGGCACGCAGATGTGGAAGGAAAAGTTAAGCTATTTATTATCCTTGCTTGGCCTAACTGTAGTTTTGAAAAGTACCGAATGCAAACCCAGGCTCTCGCATGCCTTCCGGGTTCAGGTAATAGATTCTAATATTGTACGAGCACGTTTGAAAAACTGGCAAGGAAACCCTCGAGAAACACAACGCGCTCTAAGTACGTGTTTATGAGTCCTGGCAATAAACTCTTCCTCGTCCTCCGTTTCAATCTCGCTTAAAACCTTCCAGATGCGCTGTTCGCTTCAAGCCCGCATGCCTACAATAAATCTTCCCGCTATAAAGGATTTTGAATTTCGCTCTACATCTAGCCTCGATATCTCTACGTCTTATAGCTAACTTCACGCAATTACATATATTTACAATGGCGGAAACCGCAACACATCTGTACATATACTTGCGTAGTTGCGCGCAATGGCTCAGACGCGGCGTATACTGTAAGACAGTGTAAGAATTCACACGCAAATGATACTCTTATACATTTTTTTTAATTTTTTTACGTGGTGGAAATCCCTGACTGATACCTCGGCTCGTTGTATCCACTAAAACCAACCACGGTAATCGCCTATGATGGAGGAATCAGACAAGGAAGTTGTCCCGACTTAAGGTCCACGCACACATATCCGTTCCGTGTCACTCGGAACTGACAATTGTGATTAGACCTTTACATGAGATACAAACTAGCGAATCTTGGCTGTACCATCCTCCAAAGTCCCCGATCCCCCACCAGTTTGCCAAAAAGTGGCCCTTTCCAAGGGGGGAGAGAAGCTCCCCCGGAAGTCATAGTTATTTCTAATGCCAGGGCGAAACTACGGATTACGCGCCAACCTCATCCCCCATCATCGTGGCTTCTAAGTGGGCAGGGAACAGGCCCGGGCACATGTACCCGGTCCACCGATCTCCCCCACGGTCACCTTATTCCTCCGCTGCGTGAAACTAGGTCCACGCTATTCCACGCAGAGCGGCCGCCCCCGTCCCCTCAGCCCTCGACATTTCTCCCGCGACAGCAAGATTGAACTATTACTCAATCTTTGGTACCCACAAGCGAAAGACTATATGGTTATACTGGAATGGTGTTTATTTCCTTACATTTGAAAAATACATGGTATGGGAAGGCCGTCGCTATTGGGGCGATACACGCCTCCACTTCTCCGCGTACAGGACGTAACTTGACTTGCACGTAATATAAACAAAATAAAATATATTATATTTCATGAATTGTAAGCGAATGTTAAGCGAAATATAGAGTAAGAATTAAATACTACCAGTCTTGATTGAGTTTATATATAAAAATAAATAATATGTTGAAAGGCTACATGGTTATACTGGAATAATGTTTAACTGGTATTCTGTTTATTTATAAAAATAATACGTTAAGAGACTATATGATTATACTGGAATAATGTTTAATTCCTTGCATTTGAAAAATATACAGCATCGGAAGGCCGTCGCTATTGGGGCGATACACGCCTCCACTTGTCAGCGTTCAGGGCATAGCTTGACTTGCACGCACCTGTAGCCACGCTTCCTCACGAGACATCTATTGACGGCTCGATGACGGAGGCGGCGATGTTGTTACCGCCGTTGGGGACGAGGACAACGAAGATTTCTTCTCGATGCTGTCGGTCCTCGCGCGAGTCTGGCTGGGGTCCGTGTCGGATTCCACCTGGGGATTCTCCTCTCCTTCCGGGCGTTTAGGCGACTCAATCTCGAGCTGGATCACGTCGTCGTCGTGAACTGGCAGCTTCGGCAGATCCGTGCGAATATGCTTCGGGACCTCGATTCCGGGAAGTACTTCCATCCCGAATGACTTGCCCAGGAGCTCATGGAGCGTGGCGCGCAGCACGGTCGCTCTACTTCGCCCGTCAGGCGCGGGGCAACGGAATATAGCCGTATGTCCCCCGATAGGGCCGATGAATACCACGCGGCCGCGCCAGTTCTTATTTCCCGTCTCCGGGATTGCCAGCCAGGAGCGCCTCATCGTATCGTTAAATCTATATGGGTCGTAGCTGCCACGTTTGACCGTCACCTGCCCTGAATCCTCGTCGTAGATGTCGTCCTTTCGAGGCTCCCAGTCCTCGTGTTCCTGCGGTAGCGGGCGGTAGTGCTTGTCCAGGCCGAGTTCCATTCTGAAGGCGCGGTCGCTCTCGTCGGACTCGATGTCGTCGGAGTCGGTTTCGTCGGAGTCGCTGTCGTCGAATTCGCTATCGTCTGAGTCGCTGTCGTGAACGCTGACGATGTCATCGTTGCCCTCATCAGCGGTGTCAGGACCCCTCTTCGTCGCGTCGACCGCGACACCAATCGTCAGCGCCTCCGTCTTCACAGAGAGCGTCAGAGTGGCGTCCGCGTCTCCCTCTCCCGTAGTACTCTTATACATCTAAAAAATTGTACTTTTAATAAAAAATATTCACTTATACATCCAAAATAGCCGAACACAATTATGTTCGGGTTCCCGTTGTCCAATTACTTTGAAATGTTGCATATATCATTTTCTTGCCAAGTGTCATAATTTAGGAGGGTAAGACAAAAAAATCGGAAATTGAAATTAAGTACCACCCTAATGTATATGTATGTATAGACGGAGCATTAACTCAGCGGGGGAGAGTACGGGTAAATCGGGTAACCCCGTTCCTCTTCGGTGGTATTCGGATATCCGATATATGTACAATCGCGTTATACATATGAGTGTGAGAGATAGTCAAAAGGATATACATACAAAATTCCGTATATCATGTAGTTTATATATATATATATATATATATAGGGTGTTTATAAATATGTGAGACAATATTTCTGGGTCGGTTCCACTCATCAAGATAATAAGAAAAGTTGGTATACGCATATGTCCGATAATGCTTAGTTTTGCAGTTATAAGCATTTTTATTAGGGCTTTTACTACCCGGATATCCGGATTGCTCGTTATAACTCGAAATCCGGATCTAAGTATCCAGGTATCCGTACTTGGATCCGAGTACCCGGTTTCGGATATTTTATCATCATGGCTGAATAAAGATCTCTTTATATCGATTCTAATTAAAGAGAGCATGTTTAACTAAAGTGGTTAAAACAAGAAATGCGAAGGGAATTATATTAACCGCTTCGTTCCCGCGGACGTGTTATGTCGCGACGCCGATACTGTTGGTACAAAGTCACAGACGAGTTATCGCGCGACGTAATGCCGTTCGTGCGGTGCCACAGACGAGTAAACGCGCGACGCAATACCGTTCGTGCGGTGCCACAAATTAGCAATAATTCTTTATTAATATTTCGGAAATTAATACCCGAAGCTACAATTTTAGATTTAGGGCCCACACCTCGTCCCCTCAAACCTCGTGTCATTCGGAAGTATATCCACAAATTGTATTAAAGAATACTTTTCTGATCAGTGTTGAACGGAAACGTTCTGTGTCTGTGCGGATAATATAAATCAACCTTAAGGGTCAATTCAGCCGAGCGATGCGTCGTTGCGATACAATATATATGTATACCTATATATTTACCGGTGCGAAATCGCAACGACGCTTCGCTCGGCGGAATCGAGTTTTCATAATAAAAATAGACCGAATTGCTTCGTGTTTGGACTTATTGTCGTCGACATAAACTCACCAGTCCATCGGCAATACTCTTATCAAGTTGTAATAAGAACTATGAAAATTGTCATATTCAATACTGGATAACTCAAGTCGCCGTCGACCGAGGGTCACCCGCTGGTGTGCTATTTCACTCACTCTCAGTTTACGTCGTTTAGTCCCCTTGTTAGACGGTTCGGATCAGTTCGGACAAAGGCCCTGCGAAGGGTGAATCTATTTAATGCTACCTACTGGCCCTGCCTTGGATCATGGAGAATTTTCCGTTCCCGAACCTTTCTCCATAATCCGAGGAACACTGTATCCTGATGAGTAGAACCCATCCTGAAAAATTGTCCCACATATTTAGAAACACTCTGTATTTAACGAAATTAGTAAATAGTACAAAACTGTTTTTGAAATAAAATCGTACTTCTAGATGTCACGTTTCACTATTCACAAAACAGCAACAGACCGTTGCCAACAGTGGTTATGTTCTGATTACAGCGTTGCCGGAAAATGGGTGCCGAATGGCGGTATATGTGTGCATAGCCTATTCGTAGTGGAAGGGGAACAAGCCACGCATGCGCGTGATGACGCCGTGACGCCAAACCAATGAACGCCAAGATACACGTTGTAATAGACAGGTGTTCCGACTCTGTATGTACCTTTTACCCATGGTGGTATATAAAGGTGATGCAACAAAGCCACTTTTCCCTAGTAATAGTGTCTTCATAAGAGTTTAGTACAGATTTTATGTAGCAGATGGCGTGTGTGCATGGATCCCACACAGATAGAGTCGATTTTGATTGTATAAGTGTAACGACGCCACGCTCCGTCTTCCGTGTACTGTGTTTCTTATATAAACTATTATTTTAACTAGCACTATGGTTAAACGGTGCAAAGTAGAGAATTGTGGTTCTTCTGGAAAAGAAAAAAATATATCTATTTTTGCAGTACCAAAGGATATAATTCAAAGAAAGAAGTGATCTCCGATTGTATGATCTCCGTTGGCTAACAACGAAATTAACAAAATAACACTAAAAACAGAAATATTTTGGCAGCAATACTGCTGGTAAAATGATAAGGGTTATATACATATATTATGAGAAATAAAATTTTGGATGATAAATATATAAAATACATGATAAACATGTACACGAAATTCATACATATAACCTTTACAATAATTTAAAATTATTATTAATAACCATTTCTGTTGGGTATATATTCTTTACATTTCAAATTTACCGCGGTAACGCGCCTCTTAGAGTTAACGCCACCTGGTTAGTATTCTGCGAATTAAACTGTTATGAAGACGCCGTACATGGTCCTGTCAAACCACCTTTATATACCACCCTGCTTTTACCCCAGCGATTTTATGTGCCGATTTCTGTTTAGTTCCCCTGGCCGTCGCGAGAGGCGTCGTGACTTAGAAGACATATACATATGTGTTAATGAGATTGTGGTAGTAGAGATTTTAATGGTATTACTGGGCTTGCCAGAAAAATCCTATGCGTAATGGAGGGGGAACATGCCACGCATGCGCATGATGACGCTGTCGTTTGACGTGCGTTTGACTGAACCTTGGCGTCGTTGATTGACGTCACGGGGTCATCACGCGCATGCGTGGCGTGTTCCCCCTCCACTACGACTAGGAATTCCATACCAGGCCTGTATGAAACTGCCGTCGCGCGTTGACAAAACAAAAACGCATCGAAAATCGTGCTCTCTGGGACGATGTGGAAACCTATTGATACAATGTCGCCCCAATGCGCCACGCGCAGTTCATATGGCACAGGCCTGAGGCGCTCCAAGGACCTTGGCCGCCGCGGGGGCCAAGACGCGCAGCGGCAGAAAGGAGGCGTCGCCTCTGAAAATCGGCCGCTGCGTTCACTTAATTCCCAAGCCTGACCTATACGAAAAATGTTTTATAGTGACGTCCCGGCCACCCCATGGGATCGCGACGTAGTGTCCGCCAGCGCCACCAGAGATCTAATCTTCCTAGTTACCCAGATAGTACACAGCGTCTAAAGACGCTCAAAAGACGTCCTAAAGCCGTCCAGACCTAAAACGGACATACAATTGACGTCTTTAAGACGTCTGTGCTATGTGGGTATTTTCATTCCAGATATAGGACATTTATGACATATTTACGACATTTACGACATTTACGACATTTAAGACACGTGTCGTGTATAAAATAAAAAATTCGTGTCTTTACCCACCACTGATGGCAACCCAGTTCCCGGCAACGCTGGTTCTGAACACAGCCATTAATGCCAAACTGACACGAGCCGAATGCATCTGAAGCTACTCGACGGGCCCCTCCTGAACACCTGCCTTTTCCCCTCGAATCCTATGTTTCCCTCGGCTAACCCAGACGTTGTGCTATCTGGGTAAAGTGGCAACTACCCACACAGCACACGGCGCCTTAAAGGCGCCCATTTTCGGCCTGTTTTCGGCCTGAGCGACTGAGCGTCCCGATTTGTAACAAGGCGCCTTTTGGGCGTCTTAAAGGCGCCTTAGAGGCGCCGTGTAACTACATTGGCTCCTCTATGGGACGCCCAAAAGGCGCCTTTTGGGTATCGTGTTGTAGGAAGGGCTGTCTTCCCCAGTCTTCCCCTCCCGAGAGCGAAGAGTGGTGGCAGCCACGAAGCCATTCTTTATAACCTCAAAATACAGTATTATTTTATTCCTCGAAAACGAGTGATTATTATCCCCCCCCAATCTTCGGTGTGCATCACCTGCAGGAGTAGGGCCTGATAGAATTATCTACGTGCCGGGTAACTCCTACATTGGTGACCCCCGACGTGATATTGTGTCAGACTGTGGGAGGCAGAATTTCGACGCCTCGCAGCGAGGACTTCGTAGCCGAGACCACGAGGCGTTCGCCTTCGTCCCTTAGCTCATCAAAAGACTAGCTGTTCCAAGGGTGCCGTCAGCCAGCTGGGCGTGGGACACAAATATATGTGTCGAACTGAGAACCTTCTTGTTTGTCGAAGTCTGTTAATAAAAGTATCTGTACACAAATTTTAAATAAATAAATATAGTAAATCGCTATGAATTTTTATCCAATCTGATTTCATTTTGATAACCGTTTGTTTCTAATTTATCGATAATGACAGTCTTAATCCAGGCCCGTTTAAGGCGCCTATTCCAGGCGCCTTTAAGGCGCCTGTCAGTCCCAATTCAGGCGCCTTTGCGGCGCCTTTACGACGTCCCGTTTTGTAACATCTGGCGCTCAGAAGGCGCATTTTGGACCCTCATAAGCCGCTCGTAGGACACTCAAGGCGCCTTTCAGGCGCCTGTGTGCTGTGTGGGTACGCCCAGTCTATACAGGGTCAGCATTTTATCTTGCAACCCGCGCTCACGGACGCATTCCACTACAACCATGCACCGGCCCGGTGTTCGGAGAGCTGCCAACGACCGCTGGACAACAGTCATGCCCGAGTTTCGAGAATCCATCCTTGCATGGTATCGAAACAAAAGTATCGATACTTACGTGGTATCGAAACAAAAGTATCGATACTTACATGGTATCGAAACAAAAGTATCGATACTTACATGGTATCGAAACAAAAGTATCGATACTTACATGGTATCGAAACAAAAGTATCGATACTTACATGGTATCGAAACAAAAGTATCGATACTTACATGGTATCGAAACAAAAGTATCGATACTTACATGGTATCGAAACAAAAGTATCGATACTTACATGGTATCGAAATAAAAGTATCGATACTTACTTGTATCGAATCACAATGAATACAATATTATTTTTTATTAATATAAAAAATTGATGACTTCTTTTTTGTACTGGGATTGTCGTACGGTATTCCGCCGTCTCAGCTGTACAAAAAATCAAGTTAGATACTTATTCTATTCTTCTCCTACCAAGAACATATTGCAAAAGCAAACAATGCTGCTTTTAAACAAGTACTCTTCGTACTTGGTATCGAAACGAAAGTATCGAATACGTATGCATGTACATACATATTCGTATTTATCATGCACACAGTTCGGTTGTCAATACATACATACTGTGTGCATGTCACGCATACTACTTGACCAGAGGCTGTAACATAACCTAGAAGTGTAAACAAAATAAAATATATTTTATTTCATGAATTGTATAAACGAATGTTAAGCAAAATATAGAGTAAGAATTAGATACTACCGGTGTTGATTGTGTTCATATATAAAAATAATACGTTGAAAGACTATATGGTTATACTGGAATAATGTTTAATTCCTTACATTTGAAAAATACCTTTACATGCACAGGTTTGATGAATAAGTTGCAATTGTTTTATGCAACAGTAGCAAAAAATGGTAAATTTAAAGATCCCATGTTTTGTAAATTTTATCATTCTTCCCCTACTAATGCGTTTAAAATAAGAAATACAAGGTAATGTTGAAGTTTTATTGTTTGCCTGAATGTGACTGCCAATTTATGAGTTATGCGATTTTAAAATATATTATAAAATATTTCCAATATTTATGTACACAGGAATTCAACTGCACAAGCAAAGTCAGATGCGTTAAATGTAAATACAAATGTGCGGAACAACGTCCTACTTTTCAAATACGAAAATTCTGGGTATTTTCTGGGACTGAAACTTTTTTCTATTGGATGGTTATGTTCTTCTGCACTTTTAGCATACTATACTTATACACCACAATTCAAGTTAATTTGGTCGAATGATTTATCTTGGATAGGTTACTTACAAAAAACTGGAGGAAGAATAATATATTTTATATTCGCAGTAATAGCAGGTAATCATGTATGAATTATAAATCATTCAAAAAATATATATTTATGTAATTACATACAACTTATTCCCATATGAATTTTAGCGCATTCATAGACCTTTGATGCCTGTGTATATGATTCAAGATTAAGCGCATTATGAAAGTATAATAATATAATGTGCAATGTATTTATTTCATTTAGTGTTTTTAATTTTTAAACCAGTGTCAATGTTGGCTAGAGTCTTCGCATTTGATACAATTTTTAGTTTTAAGAATAATAGTTTTGAAATATTATAAACTTTTGTAACAACTGTTACGTCACTTCTTCACCAGTTTTAGATTCCATGTTTCAAGTGTATTCAATAGGGTGGCTCTTATTTTCCACTTTTGAATTTTCTTTGGGACACCCTGCAGAATAGTTCGAAATAATTAAAAAAAATTTTTTTTTTAGTTTTTCGGATTTTTTTTCGAAAACCGTTTGTCGCACGAGAAAAAGTAATACAACATAAAAAATGCTCCTTGTCCGGATCTACAACTTTTGTTTGGCATATTTTTTTATTTAATCAATAACTTGGAGGATAGTATATAAAATCGAGTTCGCGAGCTGTTAAATAATGATTTAAATGTTTAAGAGCCCAGGGGCACCCTTTCCCGTTATCAAATCGAGCTCAAACTTTACACGATTTTTTTTTTAATTTGAAACTATTCAGAAAGGTGACCCGAAGAAAATCTTGAAAAAAGTTTTTCCAAGTGTAAATAAGAACCACCCTAATAATCAATGATTCCATTAAGAATATATTTGGTGAGTCACGTAACTTGTCCATCCCAACTAACTTCTATAAAAAAGACGATTTTATGATGAGTATTAAGCTTCATTTGTCCTAAACCTAATAATTTGCAAGATATTTGCAAATACATTTTTTTGTGGTCTCGCTACTTACCTCATTGTCAGTTACAATAGGTGCTCAAAGTGTTGCCCATTGATTTCCCATACACCTGTTATTATTATTCAGTGTAGAACAAATAAAGCTTAATATTTTATTCGCGCTGGACAAGTTACGTGACTCATCCTGCACGAAGTAATGCACAACTACACAAAAGATTCCAAAAAGAAAAATATGAAACGGCTTATGTATCTTAGTGAATTCTTTAATCTGTTCTAATTGGTGCTTGCAATTTGGAAATTTCTTTGTTAAAGCAATTAAATCCTATAAACAATTATATTAATTCTCTTACCTCACATTTGTATTTTTATATTTAGGACCTGCAGTGATTGCTACATTACATTTCTCAACAAAGCGATTTATAAAATACATCATATTACACAAAGGTGGTAAAAATGTATCTATAATTACGCATCATTTGTATAACAATGAAAGACTTATAACAGTTCCTGTGGAGAAGGTAAGCCGTATTCATAAAAGAATTTACTTGATTTACAGGTTCTTATCTAGCAATAAACTCGGGCAAAGTTACCGAATGAATTTTTCTTTATTTCATAACATTTCTCGAACTTTGTAAAATATTTCACATAATAAATTGTATGCTACATTTCGTGTAACATTTTATGTAATTATAATATCCTAATTATTTTGCAAGTTTCATCATTTTCTTTTAATGAATCAGTTTCATTGGAAAAATAAATTTCACTTTTAAGGTGAGATCTACGATCGCAAGGAGTGACATACACACTTATTTGCCATTGAGGATCCGAGGAAATCGTTTTTATTATTTACTTGATTCTAAAGGAAGATTTTTAAATGGAAAACTATTCGATAACACTATTGGCGTTGCAAGAACTTGGAAATAAAGATAAATTATTTTCTGTATATTTACGAGTTCTTAAATAAAATGTGTTTACTCAACACATGTAGCAGAATTATATAAGCAATACCCGATATAAATAATATGTATCACAAAGACTTGCGTGTACTTCTTAATTGTCTCTGTGATACAACATTCAAAATACTTGTCATTTACAACTGTTATTTTATTGATGTACACATATGCATATAAATTAAATAACTTGCCATTTTATACAAAATATAATTTTACATGTTACATAGTCAGTGAAATAATGTGTTAGTAACATTAATATAATACACGACAGATAATTTCGTTACTCCGAAGTTAATTCAACCGTAGGTATTTTTATTTCCTTACACTCTCCTGATAACTGTATATGCAAAGTAAACACGCTGAATGTGTTTACGTAAAGTCGTAAAACATAAGACATATATATATATATATATATATTATCTTTAGTATCTTTGACGGTCGTAATATTTATTCGAGTATTTGCTTAAACGATCGCTGTATCCATCATCTTGATATTTATCCTCTGCCTTGTAATACACCTCGGGTGCCGAGCCCACGTGTCCTTGCCAATATCTCGTCCAATAAAGGTCCTCCGGATTAATGTCATGTGGGTGTTTTGCATTCCTAAATACATGTACACAGTATACGAGGCTTCCTATCAAAGTTAAAAATCCAAATATGAGAAACACTATTCCCAAGATCCTAAAAGAAACAGTAACATGAGTCGAACAATTCCTGCACTGACGATACTTTTGAAGATCTAAGGGCCTAGGCAAACAATTGCCAGCGACTGCATCGCGCTAACATCGCGACCTCTTTGCGAGTGTATCGCGACTGTATCGCTGCAGAAACTTGCCGTGTGTGCCTAGGCCCTAATATGTACACGATTATAAGAACTTACCAAACTATCAACGGTTGAAAGAATTGAATTACTATAACAAAGCCTAACGTAACAAGAATTAAACCCAGATTGAGAAGCAACATGAGGCAGCATACTCCTTTAGTATTCGGACAAAAAGGATTAGGGGTCGACATGGTTTCTATAATAATACCATCCTTCCTGGATGTTTGCGATTTCACTGATTTCGCAGAACCATAACTGCAGTGACTAGGCGCCCGATGACCCAATCTTGAACTCGGAGCTAGACTGCGACGGGGCAGATGACAGCAGTGTTTATATAACTTAGTCGCGTGCAAGTGGTATTACACTTTGTTACATTCGCTACCTTATATCTGAAGTTGCTCTGTACGCGGCACTCGTAACGTATATATCTGAGCCATTGTCGCATATACTACCATGCGACGTACTTTTGCTAAGAGGATGGAGACTGTGCCTGGAAGAACCAGATAACACCGAGCCGCGACTGTTGTGCGTGCTTCTCGATCGTCTTCCTTCTTCTTTCTCATATTTCTCTGGACGGTCTTTTTTCATTGTTTTCGCCTATGTAATTTAAACATATGTGATGTATAAATTTCACAGGATTTTATCATTGCTAACGTGCACGTGAATTACATGAGTATAAGTTACAGGATATCAATAACTTGCCATTGTAGCATGGTCAGCGGATACAATATACTCAGATACTGTACGATCTGATGGAGCACGATGACTCTCATCTCCATCTGTTAAGTACTCTCGATTTGAATTAGTATCGTAACCCAAATATCTCGAAGCATGAGTCATCGTAATACTCCTGTTGGCGTACAAGAATTATAAATTGCATGACGTATATCAGGGTTGACTAACTGATGGCTCGCAGGCCACTGGGGGCACCTCTGCCTTGCTGCCACGCTGAACGGCTCTCCCCATACCTACCAAACTCTGAGGGTCGCAGTCGAAAGGTTGGCGGAGCTGTTCAGTGTGGTAGCAAGGCATAGGTGCCCCTGGTCTCTCACGGGCCATCAGTTAGTCCTGGGTTGACTAATTAGTGGCTCTCAAGCCATTGGGGCACCTCCGCCTTGCTGCCACATTGAACGGCACCCTCCATACCTACCAGACTCTGAGGGTCGCAGTCGAAAGGTTGGGGGAGCTGTTCAGCGTGGCAGCAAGGCGTAGGTGCCCCAGTGGCTCGCGAGCCTCCAGTTAGTCAACCCTGACGTATATCATATCATTTGAGCGATATATCATTTATACAATATATAATACAAGTATATATAATGTAATATATAGGGTAAAGTAGCCGAATATGACGACCTCTCCTAATATGAGACCCCAGCTTATCTCCGCTACAGAACTCCTGAATGTCATAGCGATGCTATTTCTTTACCAACTAACCGTGTATTAGTTGTTTTGTCCGCACAGTGGCATTGCAACCAATTGCGCGCCTCGAGCAAGCACATATTTCTGAAATACGTTGCAGAAAGTTTTTGAAGTGGTTCGATTAAATTACAAATACCTCTAAAGTGGTAAGTGTATAATGATTTTCAGAAATACTGTTGCATAGTGCTTGCAATGGAGTTTAAGGCTTACTAGTTGTATATCATTAAATGACCAAGACTTAACTTCGAAGCTACTTAGTAGTTATCATGTTATTGTTTCCAAATATGAGACCCGTGAAAGTTCTACTGATGAGAGCGAAAAAGAAATTCTTCTGAATGATGAAAGTGATTTAGAAAGAAAATTATGATACAGAATGCTTGTTTTGCGCAGGTCTTTATTCTTCAGATGTGCCAGGCGAACAAAGGGTTAAGTGTACGTATAAAGTGTTACGATGGGCCTGGTAGTGGGCCCATGAAGACTTTGGCGGTGGGCCCACGAAGACAGCGGTAGGGAAGAAATAGATTTCACATGTCGACTTTATAAAAGAA
Organism: Andrena haemorrhoa; assembly: GCA_910592295.1. Classification (NCBI taxonomy): domain Eukaryota; kingdom Metazoa; phylum Arthropoda; class Insecta; order Hymenoptera; family Andrenidae; genus Andrena; species Andrena haemorrhoa. The sequence goes on from OU342943.1 coordinate 21,953,847, forward strand.
GAAAGAGAAAATAAGTTTCAGGGAGAAACAAACTGGGTCTTATATTAGGACCCCATTTTTTTAATCTGCGTATTTGAATGACTTTCGTTTTTATTTTATTACGAAGGAACGGAATCTTTGTTATAGTTCTTTCCAGTAGCTTGCTAAAGAATACATATTCTACTTTTAAATCGTGTATGGAATTTTAATAAAAGTGTTCTCAGTCAAGAGTTATGATGTTTTTAAGAAATGGGCCTCATATTTGGCTACTTTACCCTAAGAAACAGGTAGCAGTTAAATCTGAATTAATGTTATAATATTTAGAATCTATCTTGCATATTTAAGAAACATGAGATCTGAACAAAACTTACTTAATAAATATTGAACAATACAAAAGAACATTGCTATATCATAGATTTCAAGGAACAATCCTGATTTTACGTACGAATATTATTTACAGTATATTTCCTGCAAGAAGAATCATTATTCAGTATAGTAATTATAGTAAATAGTGTTTTTAGGATGCGAGATAATTATACAAATACAATTCGTTGTTATTGGTAATTAGTATTTATTAGGAAATACGAGGACGATACATCACATCAAGTATAAACAGCCTATTGATTACGAGATTAATATAAAGACGCAAATTGCATTTTTCGAACGGTACGTGGGCAACAAAGTGGGAGTGGCCTCCTTTGTAAATGAATTGTAAAGCATGCAATTATCTGAGAATCTCTCGATTGTGCGGCGTATGTCGTAATACATTTGCGCCGATAGAGAAATCCTTATTTAGTATCGTGATGTCATTTGACAAGGTCGTGTGCATCTTCGATCGGTAATAGGACTACATATTACGGATGTATTTGTCACCATCGAACTTATACTTCGTATAAATCGCGGACATACAGAAACCTAAGTTTCATTCGTAATAAAAATTTGATCAGCAAAAACGAATTAAATCGAATTCAAGCATCGACAAAAATAATCGGAGGCGAAATTAAACGATCGAGTGTTTTATTCCAACTCTGTCATTCTAAACGCTCTTAAGTTTCCACTTCTCATTTCTAAACCGTATCATTCAATAAGGACGTGAAATCCAGTAAAGTCTATACGTCACGAGTGCATATATATACACATATATATAGGTATGTATGTACTGAAAAGGATAAGGTTGAAACTTTTACCTGCGCAAGCGCCATAAATCGTGTCGAACCAGGACCAAGTGCACATTACTGTGCGATTTATCGGAATTCTATTCATTTGTTCGATGCACGATTAAAAGAAAACACGAAGATGACTGAAAGACACGCGTGAGAATGGGAGATACAAATTCCACCGTGATTAGAGATCTCGGTAAACGGTACAGTGAGATTAATCGTAAGACCATCGTACCTGAAATATCCATGTTCGTAGAAATCTGTCGAAAGTAAAGGTGGTCCGCAAGCTATCGATCGGGATTTCGCACAGACGTTATTCAAGTGGTCGTGAGTCGTTGTTCATGCACGAAATGTTTCTCTTTCGTCATCACAAGGCATCGATCATACGTGAAGTAACACCGCAACATATTCGGTATTTAATTTTCCCCGTGCCAGCAGTAACGGTATTCGGTGCATTGTGCACTGCAACGAAACACTGCCCGCCTATGTGTCGAAAGGCACACTCGAGATCGTGCCGAGTACCTGCTGTTTATAAGGTGTACCGATATATTCGCGTTCGATCGGTCGGTGTAGGTAGAGCACGACTCGGCACGACTGTTCACGGTTCTGCAGCTTTCACGCTTTCTGCTGTAGTGAAGATTCCGAGCGAAAGGTGCATTTATTGTAGCTCGTCGGGCGAAAACGCTTCGCGACTCCTTTAAAAGGCAACGCGGAGAACACCTTCGATGCTCTTGCTTCCAGTACTTACCTATTTTATTATAAAAAGTTTCTCCGAATTCTGTACTAGTTATTGGATTTGCAGAGATGAATATAGGCGTTGAAATCTAAACTTCATAGAAGATTTATTGAATATAATACGATAACAACGTGGTTATTTTGGAAACTTAGCCATTAAATATAATTACCGAATACTTAAATAGGTGCTGCAATATAATTTTTATATAATGAAACTGTACTTATAAGTTTGAAATTTTACTATATTTGTGTGTATAAAATGTTATTTAGCTATTTTTCTTTGTGCAAGTATATGTATGTGAGTGATGTTGTATCGTTACGATATATTAAAAAAGTTTTGAATGTACAAATATTAGTCCCAACATATTTTTTTGTTATAGAAATATACATTATTCCGCAGGCTGAAATTATTAAGCTTTTTTTCAAGTATCTCGTATAATACGAAATTTATGTGGGCGGTACATACGAGATTTAATATTATTATAAGTAAAAGCCCATCCTACGATTTTTAAATTACCACTTTTTCGTATCGACAATCGCGCATGCGTTGAAAATAATCTGTCCCGGGTTCCGCGCCAAAACTGAACCGTTTGTTTGGCTTTGCATATGTCATGTGTTCGGACGGTTTAAAATAAATTATTATACAGTAAATCTTATTTCCTAGATAAAGAATATTTCTCTATTGTTACAGACGTATTGTTACTTTATTACTTTGTGCATGGAGGGTTTGAAATGTCTCAGCACGGTGCCGCTTTGCAAGCGTACAATCAAGAACTTGTAAAATGTAAATCTGATGTAACCTACACTTTATCATTATCATTCTCGCGACGAATAGAAGATACTGTACCGTTAATTGGTTCGCACGAAACATAATCGCAAAATTACTGCGAAGAATTTCGAGACACGAACTATTTTACTTGCAAACGATTGAAGGTTACGCGTTCAATACATCGTCTTTTCATTCCGTTTAGGTTTGGAAGAAATGAAATCGAGGCGCACAGAGTTACAAGCCGAAATTGAATCGCAAGAGGAGGACAAAAATAATTTGCAAAGGGAAATAGAGAAGTTATCTTATAAACTGACGCGCTTGAACGACGGTTTAACTAAAAGAATAGCAGTCAGAAATGAGTACGATAGAACTATTGCTGATACAGAAACAGCGTATATCAAGGTATATTCATTTTACGATTCATATGCGATTAATATTGTATAGGTGTTTCTCTTTAAAGCAAATAAATCATTAAACTTCTACCTCACATATGATCTTTTAAAAATTTTAGGGGAGACCAGGGATAGTTCGGACACTTTTACAATTGCCCCCATAGTGTCCTGATTATTGCAACTGTTTATTTAGTTTGTGCCTAAGGCCGATATCAGATATATTGGCCGGTGAGTTTCTTGAGGGGTATTCTCCCACCGCACAGTTTGCCTGCCTCGCAGCTCCTTTTCTCAACGTTTTCTGACTCACTCTCGTTCCATCTTGCTCATGCCTTCGCAGAACAAGAGTGAGCCAGAAGTGGTGGGAATAGTGCCAAGCTTCTGGCGTGTAGGCCACACCGAGCTGTCAGCGTAGAGATACACGCATCAGAATAGGTGTGCGTTAGCTCCGAAAAAATTCAGGACCTTTATTGGTCAGAACATTGATTCTTTCTCGATAGCTTCATCTCGTATTGGTCTATGCACAGCTTCGTAACGCACACAACTATTATGCTGAGAATAAATAACAGCCAAACGGCTAGGTTCAGACGGAGCCGAGCAGCGTTTCCGTTACTCCGCCATACCCTGCGAGGGCCATGCAACTCCAACTGACAAATCCACGATCGTCAGATGGTGGTGGCTGATTTCTCGTCGACCGCTGTTCCTGCAAACGAATTCACCGGCCGATATATTTGATACCGACCTTAGTTTCCCTATTTACACGCCGTATACAAAAAATATGCACAAACTAAGCAAACAGTTGCAATAATCAGGACACTGTGGAGGCAATTGTAAAAGTGTACAATGTTACCCCGTGTCCGAACTATCCCCGGTCTCCCTTATTTCATTGTTATACTTGTTTGAATGTTTCCAAAAGTAGTTTTACTATGATGATTAGACTGCGGATGTTTATGCAAGTAATATATGCAAGAAGCATATGCAAATATGCACGTAAAATATGCCATGTCTATTTTTATCGAATTTGTTAAGAGCCGACGGTTTCCAATTTCTTTATTATGGCTGGAAGAATTTGTAAATGTGCCTTAATAAATGTTACATTTTGAGCGACTTGTGGCTGTTGAAGAACGTTCTGAGCAGCTGCAATTGCAACATTTCCATTAAAATTTTCGACTGCCGATTGGCAGAAATAAAATAAAGAGCGAAAATTAATAATTTTACTATTTTCGTGTGTTAAGAAAAAAAATTGGGCGAACCTCTTTGATTTTATCGAAATTGTTTATGTATATCAGGCGATTGTAATGAATAATTAGTCTCTACTAATGACTTATTCTATCGCATAGTATCAACATTGGTACGTATCACTAATGTCACATAAAGGTTTGATAATTCATCTATGATCGCAACCAAATACAGCGAGATATATATAAAAGAAATATGTAACATATGTGCATATTACGGCTGGGGCTATTTGTCGAATTTTTCGGTATTCGAATATTCGAATACTTCTGTTGCTCAATTATTTGGCGAATATAATTCGAATATTTAAGTATTCGAATACTATTTGAATATTTAAGTACTCGAATACTATTCGAATAGTATGGTGTGAATTATAAATCAAGTTCTGTAGGTTCATTTGTCAGGGTGAAATCTTGTAAGCTAATTTTGACCCACTTCACACCATACTATTCGAATACATCAATATTCGAATAGTATTCGAATACATAACAATTCGAATAGTATTCGAATACATAACAATTCGAATAGTATTCGAATACATAACAATTCGAATAGTATTCGAATAATAACATTCGACTACTCAAATATTCGAAGTTTACCCGTAGCATTCGAATACTATTCGAAGTTTATTCGTATCATTCGAATACTATTCGAAGTTTATTCGTAGCATTCGAATACTATTCGAAGTTTATTCGTAGCATTCGAATACTATTCGATGTTTATTCGTAGCATTCGAATACTGATGTATTTAGGTTCATTTGTCAGGGTGAAATCTTGTAAGCTAATTTTCACTTCACACCATACTATTCGAATACATCACTATTCGAATAGTATTCGAATAATAACATTCGAATACTCAAATATTCGAATAGTCCCAGCCCTAGTGCATATGCCTTTTAACAAAGCATAAGCAAAATGCAAAATCATTTTTTCATATCAGTATATGCATTTCCATGAACATCCGCAGTCTAATAATGAAACATAGGAATTCATATAAACCTCAATATTATTGCAGATCTTAGAAAGTTCACAGCTTTTGCTGAATATGATTAAAAGAGAAGCTTCAAATCTAGATCAAACGTTGGTTAAAGCGAGTGTGGAGAAACAACAATACCGGCCAAGTACGCAATGAAAAGTACAGGAATTTCAAAAATATATTTGTCGAAGTTTTAAATATAAGTACAATAGGATCGAGGCTGCTCGCAATAGTTGAATAAGTACAAAATTGTAAATATTCTTTTAAACCTGTAAGTTATCTCTTGAAATCTTTGTCACATGTATCATATATCTGTATTAATATAATTTATAATTTTTTTTACTCCGTTGCCTCATAACACACTTGTATCTTCATTTTGACTGTAGGGTAGTCTTACGCAGTGGTGATTTTTGTACCTACTAGCTTTATTACCCGGCTTCGCCCGGAATTTAGATTCTAATTTTACCGTCCCAAATAATATTTCCCTGAAAAAAGTTGATGTTTGCCACCAGTTGTTTGCTCTCAAATTGCCGTGACGAAATCTTTGCAGTTGGAAACGATCATGGCGAGCTTGAACAGTTTCAGATGACGATCGGTTTTGCTGACCCATCGCCATGTTCTCGGTACGCTGTAGTCGTTCAGGTTCTTTCGAATTAAAAGCTTGTATGCGTGCAGATCGCCGGCGCTCATTAGTTTCATTAAAAGTATCGTTGCTACGTCTTTTGACAGTGCGTGCACGCTTATCAGCAAGCCGCTCCTCTCTTTCCTTGACAGTCTCATTGCATCGTCTTTTAGCAGTTCGTAATTTCTGATCAGCAAGTCTTTCCTCTGTTTCCTGAGCAGTCTCGATACATCGTCGCGCAGCATGTTGAATTCTGTCAGCTTCACGTTCTCTAGACCTTGCTTCTTCAGATTGCTCAGATCGTAATGCTTTTCGACGTTTTGTTTTAGCTTGCACAGAATCAAAAACTGCTTTCTTCTTTTTGGGCATTTCTGTCAAAACGTTGGTGGACTAAAAAGCATTAATTGACAAAGAATAACAGATTTATTCTCCATTCAAGTAATCTTTGTATTCGAATTTCACGATGGCATGAATTCCGAAATCTACGAAACCTATGAAAACTACGGAAATTACGTAATCTAGGAATCAACAGAATTTGAAATTATCAACAGATTCTAAAGTTACAGTTTACTACAGTACTTACAGCACCTAAAACGTAATTAAGCAAACATTCAAATTTTACTGTTTGTAAATTTCACAATAACCCAATTTAGATAAGAATTTCATGTACATTTGACAACAACAACAACAACGGCAGCAGCAAGCTTCTAAAACTACCAAGTTGATTTCGATGAACCGAGGCGACGCCGGGTTGTAAAGCTAAGTAGTTCGCAATAAACTTTCGCTCTCTGGGATCATCCCAACATTTTCAACAATGCTTGCGTTAAGCGGTCGTCGCTATCCCCATCCTTCACCCGATGAAAGTGACCCAGACCACGAAGGTGCGCATTCGGGATTGGAGCCGGATCCGGATTCAGATTGAGATATCTACAAGAATAAATAAAAATCACATGAATTCCAGATTCAATGTCCTATTAGCACACCCAGTTCAAAGATACCATACTTCTCTGACTGATCCGGGAACTTCACTCTCATTGCTTGATGTCTGAGTGGTCCTTCTTCAAAAAAGTTTCTGAAAGAAGTACAGAAGTACATTAATATATATACATAAGAAAGATAGATTGGATTGTTCCTATGAAATGCAGCTTACCGGACTACCGTGCAGTGTGTTTCTTCCATCAATCTGAATCCGACTCCAAATCCAAATTCGCATTCGGTTCCGGTTCCAGTTCGGAATGTACACCTTCGCCGTGGTCTGAGTCGTCTTCATCAGATGAAGGATCATCCGCGTTATCCTGCATATCGTCGATTACTTGGTCCAGGTCGAACAGTTTATCCTCTTCCCCCGTCGTGTGGCGAATACAATTTTTCCACATTTCGGATGTTACCTTTTCCACCCCTTGTATTAGTAGCCGCTTTACATCGGCAAGGTGGAAAGTCGTGTTGTTGGCTTTTACGTGGCCTTTTACTACCGCCCACGCGAGCTCAATTGGGTTCAACTCGCAATGGTAAGGCGGTAGTCGGAGAATAGTTCTCCCCGTTGTCTTCGCGAATTCGTTGATCACGTATTTATCGTAATTCGGCTTAATTCTGCGAACCTCGTCCAATAACTGCCACTTCGGTGCTGTATCTGGCATTCGTATTCCCTTGCTGGTAAGCCACTCTCTTATCTGCGGTTTGTTCCAGCTCGTTGTGGGACAGCGCTCCTGTTTCGCAGAGTGGTACGGCGCGTTATCCATCACAATAACGGCGTTTGGTTTTAAATATGGTACTGTGCGCTGAAACCACTGGAAAAAGTGTGCCGCATTCATCTCGTCGTGGTAATCAGCGCTCTTGGTCTTCGATTCAAAACATAGCAACCCATTCTCGACAAAACCATCCTCCGATCCAATATGGAGTACGATGAGGCGCTTTCCTTTTGCAGTCGGTGTAGGTGGGCCAATCGTCAGGCCCCTCTCTCTGGCGTTCGATGCCGAAGCTATGGTGTTGTCCACCCACACTCGTTTCCGTGTGTCGCCCGCATTTACCCATGTCTCGTCCAAATAATAAATGGGTCTTCCCGCCGCTCTGAATTCTCGAATTTTCGTGATGAACGTTCGGCGCCAACGAATTACATTTTCCCGCTCGATAAGGGCACTATTCCGTTGCCTCTGTACGTACTTGAAGTTCATTTTCTTCAAGAGGCGTTGTAACGTAGCCCGCGATATCATTGGTAAATTTTCGTTACTTTGGATCGCCACCAAAAGTTTCGGAAGTGTCGGTAATTCTCGTCGTTCCCAAAAGGCGTGCACATGCTTCCTTATTTCTCCAATTTCCTCTTCCGACATCTTCTGCATTATATCGGGCCTTACCCGTTTCTTCGAAGGTGAAATCGCCGTCCCCGTCCTTTTAAATTATTTCAAACTGTCGACGACGGTATCCCACGCCGCAAGTACTACCCACTAATTTTATAATTTCTTTATAATTCTTATTTGGAAATTGAGCTTTCTTTTCATAATATATATTTACGATTATCTTCCTCTGTCCAGAGGTAACTATCTGTAAGAGAAACGTTTTCCATTAAATTAATGTATACATTTTTCAGGTTAATATTTATTCTTATAATACTTCAGTTACTTATAATATTTCAATATTTGCTTACCTTTCCTTTTTTATTTTTTTCGAATGGGAAATTTATTTCCATCTGTATTTATATATTAGAATTGCCATGGTTCTAACCGTATAATCATTAGCAAATATATTGACATTTGCAATAAAAAAGAGACAATCAAATCCGACAAAAAGTCGAAACACGCGGTATATACGAAAGTGGCGCCACGCCAATGCTTTCGGCGCAGAACGGATGCGCAGCCGAAAGACCATTGGTGGAGGCATAGCCAATGAGCGCCAACATGCGCAGAACCGGTCTAAACTCGTCGGTCGGTAGGTATCTTCTAAAATGAGCTCAAGAATATACCCTATGTACTATTGAACAACTTTCAGTTTTATATAACGACTGGTGTAAATTCTTTGAAATTTAATTTTCTATGCACGTGGGCATCTCCAGGAGGTGATTCTAAACGTGACTGTGCTGTGTAGTGGAATTCTGGATGAAAATAGAGGTTCAATGATGTCAAATTTGTTTGTCGAACCTCTATTTCAGTTTCTTATAATGACTGCTGTAAATTCTTTGAAATTTAATATTCTGTGCACGCGGGAACCTCCAGGAAGTGATTCGAAACGTGACTGTGCTCTATAGTGGAATTCCGGCTGAAAATAGAGGTTCAGTGATGTCAAATTTGATTGTCGAACCTCAATTTTCAGTTTCATATAACGACTGGTGCAAATTCTTTGAAATGTGATACTCTGTGCACGCGGGAACGTCCAGGAGGAGCCTGTAAACTCGTTTAGGCATTGTTGTCGATTTTTGTTAATAATTGAAGCCAAAGCAACATTGAATTTACCCTTATAATGCAATTGAGATTCAGTATACGTTCATATATGTAGAATTTATCCTTAATTCTGTCCTGTGATAAAGTCTTATCACAGTCTTTCAGTATGAACAGTCGTTCATGGCCGTTGATGATGATACAAATTATCTTTGCATAGGGAAGAAAAAAGAAGTGAGATCCCCATAAAAAACTTCAAAAAAGTAAAAAAAAAATAAGGCAAGTACGTGAAATCAAATAAATCACAAAAAATAGAAGTTAATACTAATTACAAAATAAAAAAGATGTGAAATTAAAATGAGCTGCAAGTACATAAAGGTGCTTTCCAACTGCGCTTAAGATGACTCAACTACATATGCACAGCTAAAATGCTGTGTTATTAGCTTCCATTACTCATATCGCGGACATTTTAATGAACCCATCAAAAAGAATTGCATTTAAAAGGATTGTCGTAAATTAAGGGGGGAGACCAATGTAACGGTCCGAAATGTAAGGGTGTTTTCGGGAATTTATTTCAACCACACAACGCAAGTAAATCAATATATTGCTCAGTATAGTTAATAGTGTACATATCGAAGGGTAAGAAAATTTTTTTTCAATCAAATTCATAAATTCGTTTCCTGTATACTCTTCGTCAAAATTTGGGCTTGCGGCAAAAACATGCTAGTCGCGTTGACAGTGCCCAGGCCATATGGTTAATCCGAATTCAAAAACACAATAATATTCAGAAACTAGAAGCCTGCCTCTATTACGTGACGATAAAAAAAAGTCAAAATTGTAAAAAATTACAAAATGGCGGACCACTGAAAAAAAAATCACGTTTTCGGGGTACAAAATTGGGGAAATGTTAATAAAAAAAATAGAAGCAGGTCGAAATTTGAAAAAAACTGATCGTCACGTAATAGCCACGGGTTTTCCGTACAAGAAATGTCCTTGACCATGTTAATTGGACGTATAGTTTTCTCTGTAGACTGTCAACGCGGTTGAAAAATGTCATTCTGAGGAAAACGCGTTCAATGTTCCGCGCGGCTCAGTCGCGCGTTTGACCCCGCTTCACAGAAAATACTATATCTCCGTCAATTTTGCGAATTTCTTCATAAAATTTGGAGACAGCATTCTTGAAATGTGCGTCTTTCAGAAAATGTAAAAAAGAAAAAATCGATTTTTCAGATTTTTTACAGTGGTCTCCCCCCTTAATAGCTTTACAAAATTAATGATATACAAACATTGCGCCAATTATAACAATGGCTATTTATACAAAGAAAAAATGTATTAAATAATATTAAGCAGACATATTTTTATACAAATAAATATTTTAATACGAATAAATATTTTATTCAAAATACTTGGCGCTGCGAAACCGAACAGACCCGGCAAATCACTCAGAAAAGTATTAAATAATATCGGGGAGTTCACCGTTCCTTGCTGCAGCCCCTCCCGAATTAAAAACTCATTGGTAGATAAACTCGAACCATCCCAGGTACGGAAAGATTTCCCCGAAACCATATCCCAGATCATAAAGGTAAGCCAAGATGGGAACTTTCTCTTATGTAATTTGTATATTAACCCATCTAACCACACTGAATCAAACGCCTTCTCAATATCGAGAAAGGCAGCAGCAGCTAGATGGCTTCTACCAACAATCGTGTTTAGATCTGAAAGGATTTTATGGATGGCATGTGTAGTAGAATGTCGATGTCTAAAGCCAAATTGATGAGATGGAATTATACTCTCATCGTCGCAGAAGGCAACAATTTTTTCATTTAAAATCGCCTCGAAAACCTTGCTAATACTGGGCGTCAGGCTAATGGGCCGGTAGCTAGATGGATCAGTCGGGGTCTTACCCTTTTTAAGAATGGGTAAGACTTTTGCGGATTTCCAAGCCTTCGGAAAGTAATTTATATTGATGGCGTTATTAACAAGAATCGTCAAGTCTAGAATTATATTTGCAGGGAGTCGTTTAAGACAGATAGGCGGGATGCCATCTAAACCACTGGAAATTTTATTAGGAAGCTTCTTCAGAATGCGTACCATAGAAGGCGGACAACAAAAGGGGTACGGATCCGCAGCGTCGAGCGTCGGACAGATCGCCGGACATCTTATATTAAATTGCACAATGCACCCTCCACGGGCTCTTATATCAGTAGCTTCCCTTCTAAGGGTATTAACACTAGCATCTACTAACGGTTTTAACCGTGAATCAGTATTGAGATAGCGCGGGGAGTTTATAGATTCGTAAAACGCCCCTAAAATATTGAGTTTATCACCCAGTGCAGAAAATACCATGTTATCACCTACGACACCAGCATTAGCATTACTGCAGCCACTCCTGTCCAACAAAATATCATTATCACGGTGAACATGAAGCTCTTTAATCCCCAGCCATTGCTTAGGACGGAATATGGCGTTAATCCTCGGGAAAAATGTCTCCGAGTTACGATAGTCAATGGACTTGATGACGTTGTTCCAATACTTCTCGGTCGCACATCTGAATTCAGCCCTCAACGCCTTGACTACAGCTTTGTGAGCTGTTTTGACACCTTTTGTGTATTCGCTGCGGGTATGGGGGTCTGTTATATGTAAATTATGCAATTTAGAGACAATAATCTTTTTGTCATTCTGAAGTTGACGTATTCTACGATTGAGGTATCCTAAAGTATTACTATAAGGTTTAAAGACCGGAACAGATCCGGATATAGCGTGCGAAATTGCATTATTAATGTTAAGTAATCCCTGGTCTATTTCCTCTACCGACAGATTACGATCAAAAGGGATTCTGTCACGATAGTTCCTTTCAGACATATTTATGAATGTATTCCAACTGGCCGTCCGGAAATCATAGCGATGGGGTCTTGTGTCACCCAGGGTAAGTGGGATATCCCCGTTTGGTAATTCAAACGTTAATGTAAGCGCCAAATGATCGCTATCATAAGGGAGCGTTTGAACCCTACCACCTACGTTATTTACCAAACTTAAGCTTGTAGCATGCGGAGAAAACGCTTTGAGAAACGCTGACCATCGAGAAGTTTCTCGATCATGCTTGGAGGCTGCCCGTGAGGAGAGGCGTGCGGGCGCGGAACCGCGGCTCGCGAGGCCCGCGCTTAACGACGCGTCTGTTGATTACTGCGGCCGCGGATAGCAACGATTGGGTATAAATTCGAGGCCCGCAGAGGCATTTTCCTTCTTCGCTGTTCTGAGAGAGAGGACGAGGTACCACACACGGCCGCTCTCAGACAGCTTAGGGACTCCGGCAGGAGAGTTCGGCGATAATACCTGGACGCCTGCTGGAGGGACTACGCTTAGGGTGTTCCTGGACGCTCGACCGATATGGAGAGTACGGCGATAATACCTGGACGCCTATCGGTCGAGAGAGTACAGAGCATCTCGTTTGAAAAGAGAGGAGAGTACGGGAGTATATTCCTGGACGCCCGTTCGATGTGGAGAGTTCGGCGACAATACCTGGACGCCACTCGAACGGGAGAGTACAGAGTAACTCCTGGACGCCTCGTTAGATTAGAGAGGAGAGTACGGGATTATATTCCTGGACGCCCGTTCGGTATGGAGAGTACGGCGATAATACCTGGACGCCAACCGAACGGGAGAGTACAGAGTAACTCCTGGACGCCTCAGTATAGTAGAGTCGCGACAGTACAAAGCCCCTTTCTTAAATACCCGATCGTTGAGAGAGGAGAGTACGGGAGAATATTCCTGGACGCCCGTTCGATATGGAGAGTTCGGCGACAATACCTGGACGCCACTCGAACGGGAGAGTACAGAGTAACTCCTGGACGCCTCATTAGAATAAAGTCAAGTGCCGTCAGCACAGTAAAATCTTATCAATTGTTCAAACGTAACGAGACACAACGTCTGACCTTCGAAATTTGTAGCCCCGTCCTGTCAACCAACCATGTATTCCTACCTAATCCGAATAAACCTTGTCTGTCCAGAATATTATCCTTATTCCTATCCTGGAAGGCTACAAGCTTATAATTACAGTCAAAGGCCGCTTCCCATTGGCCGAAGTAACGACCCCTAGGGTTGTTGTCTCTGTCACCCCAAACCCTCCTTCTGGCATTAAGATCCCCAGCTAATATATAAAAAACATTATTACTAAATAGCTTAAGATTAATGAATAGACTATCCAATTCCTCGATAAATAGTCTTCTGCTATCATTTTTGGCGTACGCACTAATAAGGATTAGTGAATTATTGTCCCCTATTGGGATTTTAACAATGGAGGACTCCAAGATTTCATTGGGAATAGCGGTCAATGGGCGAACCTCCTAAAAAAAGGATTCCTTTTTTTATTAGTATCGCAGTGCCTCCACCTTGAGTAGCGTTTGGTGTGTCGTTACGGACCAAGTTATAATCTTTGATAATTAACTTATGACTAGGATTAAGCTTAGTTTCGGACACAAAGATACAGTCATGATCGTAGTCTGAGAGGAATTGGAGAAGCTCCAACCTACGGTAATTAGCAATTAAGGAATTCACGTTAATCGCTGCGATTCTGATTTGTTTACTTACAGCATGGTTATTAGGCATTTTCTTTGGAAAAAATCGCATTCAGTAAAAATTCGATATTAGCGGAGTTCGTCGCAATTTGGCTCCTGACAGACCCTGCCTCAGACGCTGGGGTGTGAGGAACTGGACTAGAACTTCCTTATATACGGAAGGAGTGGTGAATGACCACTTGCGAGAGGAGCGTCGCGTGTCGGCCCTCTAGCGGAGCGGAAAGGAGACGCCTCGTCACTCGAGACCGCCACAATCCTTCTCCACTCTAAAAGCATTGAGTGTCCACCCCCTGCCCTGCATCTACCCTACCAAGTTGCACCAAGTTGGCTGAAAGAGGTCGATTCCCCTTCCGTCGTGTGCTTTAACCTCCGCGTACCCTAAGCCTAGCTTATGCTCCGTCCTTCAGATAATCAGATCTATGGTCACTACCTAATCACAGGTGACTGGCGCGGCCAGGCAGCGATCAGCACCACATACTACCTACATATCACTGCCATATCACTTATCTGACTTATCAGTACTACAGTACTTTATGGCACTTCAGCAGTGATCAGTACATACATACATAGCCAATGGAAATAACGCGTATTAGACGAAATCATCTATTCTATACATCATTATGTTCGGCAGTGTATAAGCTGGCATAAGCCATTAAAGTAATGGAGAACCGACCATAATTACTTTAACCAATATAATCGATAACATGCCTTGTAGAGAGAGAATTATTTATTTAACTCAGATTCAGTATGAATAGAAAGGAATTATTAAAATTCTTGTTGATGTATCGGTCGACACCACATACGGTAACAGGAGTTTCGCCAGCGGAACTGATGTTCAATAGGGAATTAAGAACAAAGCTACCTGAGTTAGGGAAGAGTAAATTCGTAGAAGAAGAGGTAAAAGAGCAGGATGCGTGGAAGAAACAAAAAGGGAAGGAATATTATGATAAAGTACATCATGCCAAAGATAGTGCGGTAAATCGTGGGGATAAAGTATTAGTTAAGAAACCTAAGGAAAATAAATTAAGTACGAATTTTGGAACGGGGGAAATTACAGTTACAGATAGGAAAGGGAATAACGGTAGAATCGAAGGAGGGAAAACAGTATAAAAGAAATTTAACAGATGTGAGGAAAATAGTAGATTCGGACGAAGAGGAAGACGTAGGAGAGGAGGAACCAGGTATGACCGAAGAAAGAAATCAAACGGATGTAATGAGGGAAAGTGCAAGCGCAAGCGATAAGGAAAACGAAGCGATAGATGTAAGCGGTTCAGGAAGGCCGAAACGAAATAGAAAGGCACCGGACCCATTGGCGTAACTAGTTAGGGGGGCGGGTGGGCCTGGCCCCCCTAAAATGCGGATTGGCCCCCCCAAAACTTGTAATGCCCTCCCCCCCATAACGTGGAATGGCCCCTGCCTAGAAACTGTCAAAATAAGTAAAAAACATTCGTCCGTTAAATAATCAATATTTTTTTATCCAGTTTACTCTTTGTTTTAGTGTTAAAAAATATTTAGGTAAATGATTGTTATAAAATGTGCATGTATATAAAGATTTCGTCTACCCATAAAAAAAGGGAGAGAGGGAAAGTCAGCGGGGGGGAAATGGGGTCTGGCTCCCCCAGAAAAAAATCCCAGTTACGCCAATGACCGGACCGATATGGCGAATATAGAGTTCATAGGATTAGGTAGACTTAAGGAAATGCACCGTAGTATAGTTTATAGTATTACACATATGTACCTAGCGTCTGGAAAATATTAAGGAAGAAAGAGATGTAGTATACGCGCCGAGCGGATCGATGGGTAGATCGATGCGCTATTGTTTGTATACGCGTCGAGCGGGGCGCGGTGCCGAACGGCAGTCAGCGGCAAGCCTCGCACGAGGCCGTTACAGAGGTTAGGGTGAATAAAGTATTATTTAGGCTTCGAGCCGGGTGAGTGATTTTAGTGAAACCCTATCTTGGTAAACATAACAAAACTGTATTTTAACAAGTCAGTTATAGCTCTGTAAGTATTTATTTATATACTTCTTAACGTAAACACACGTGTACCTGCACTGTAAATATGCAATATTATTCCACAGGAATTGTACATACTCAAAGAACAAAAGTTATGTAATATTTCCTGTTGCAAGGATGTATTGTTTATTACGACCTTGTTTCCAAAAAAGTTTTCGACTCGCCTCGAAGGTCAAGTTGAAATACGTCTGCGTTTGCATCGCTCTTATTGTACTGCTCGATTTTCTGGGAGCGTTCACACATTTCCTCGAAGTCACATACGATTCCAACTTCGTTTATCCGTACGAAGGTGACGTTCATGAATTTGTAAACGCATTACGCCATAATCAACAACCCACCGTCAACCCTATAAACGAGTACAATTATACGTACGTGCTGAACAACAAAGAAAAATGCGTAGACGCAGCGTACAGCAATTTTCGTGTCGTGTACATAGTAAAATCTGCAATAGAGAATTTCGAACGGAGGTCAGCCATTAGAAACTCGTGGGGTTTCGAAAAGAGGTTCTTCGATGTACCTTCAAAGACAGTTTTTATGTTAGGTCTACATCCAAACGACGACGAACTTCAAGCGAAAGTAAAAGTGGAAGCAGCGAAATATAAAGATATTATACAGTCAAATTTCACGGACTCGTACTATAATAATACCATTAAAACTATGATGAGCCTGAAATGGTTAGTAAAATATTGCTCAAATTCAAAGTTTTATATGTTCGTTGACGACGATATATACGTCTCTGTGAAGAACGTTTTGAGATTCATAAGAAACCCAGCTAACTATCCAGATTATCTCAAGGAACCTAAGAAATTTGAAGCTCATAAGAGAGAAATTAAAGATTCCTATGAAGAATCGGATATTAAGAATGTAATTACACAGAAGAATATTAACACTTCAAATAACAATTCGAACAAAATCATTCATGGGTTAAAACAAAATTTTCGCAATGAAAACATCCCAGTTGCAGTTTCTACGCCTGTTCATACGATTATACCAGGGTATAAAACAAATAGCAAAGTATTTAAGCCTATCAAAGCAGACACTGAATTCACATTAAGCAGAAGAAAAAGACAAATCTTTGATTTCGAACTGCCGGAAGATGTTAGACTGTATGCGGGGTTTGTATTTGTGTCTTCGCCTCATCGTCATAAATCTTCCAAATGGTATGTTCCTCTTAGCGAGTACCCTTATCACCTGTGGCCACCATATATCACAGCTGGCGCGTACATATTGTCGAAAGAAGCGCTCCTAGATATGTACTATACTAGTCTTTACACAAAGCATTTCAGATTCGACGATATTTATCTAGGATTAGTTGCGAAGAAGGCAGATATCGAGCCCTTCCATTGCGAAGAGTTTCATTTTTACAAGAAAGATTACACGAAATTTAACTATAAATATTTAATTAGTTCCCATGGGTATGGAAACCCAGCTGAGTTATTAAATGTGTGGAACGAACAAAAAGCTCTTGGCAATGCCTGATGTTTTAATTGCTCTCGGAAAATTTCTATTTTAGTGTGAATAAAACATTAGAAAGTAATGTTCAAGAGCGAAGCTAATCAGTTTACAGTATTAGATAAAAATGACTGTGGTTCTAGACCAATCGCATATTTCAGTAACGGGTTATTTATATCATCTACATTTAACTATTGCCATTAAATATATATTCATGTATTCCGTTTCAAACGTTATTAAGGGGTTGCGCCACCCTGAGACGCTCGAAAATATACGAATATGTTTTACAGATTCTATGAGGTTGAACACTATTTCTTTACTTCTTATGTGTAGAGCATGTATTAGTGCATATAATGTACTAGCAAAATACCCGTGATTCGCTACGGTATTGCGGGGCGCTTTCGGTATTTGATTTGAATTTTATAGATATAGAATATGGTTTTTCGGTGAAGGGGAGGGAGTTTTTTAAAAATATTTCTTAGCGAGCACCTAGGGGCCAAGAGGAACCTACCTACCAAATTTCATGGTCATTGGATCAGTGGTTCCAGAGAAATCGTGATTATCAGTGGTATTTGATTTGAATTATATATATATATATATATATATATATACATAAATACTATACAAAAATATTAAATAATGGCCGAGTTATTTGTTGTCCCGCGAAGCTCCTCCGCATGAGCGGTGTATCAAATATCTGCAACACTATTTGTCCGATTTATTTCAAACTTGGTACACATACTCTTAATGGTATTATCTAAAATGTAGCGTATGGGTTTAGAAAGAAAAAAATTATTGTACAAATGAGAGCAAGTTGAAATTTTTTACCTAACAAGGCGAACTTAAAACATTTATTATTTACTAGCTTTATTACCCGGCTTCGCCCGGAATTTAGATTCTAATTTTACCGTCCCAAATAATATTTCCCTGAAAAAAGTTGATGTCTCATTGCATCGTCTTTTAGCAGTTCGTAATTTCTGATCAGCAAGTCTTTCCTCTGTTTCCTGAGCAGTCTCGATACATCGTCGCGCAGCATGTTGAATTCTGTCAGCTTCACGTTCTCTAGACCTTGCTTCTTCAGATTGCTCATGGCGCTTTCGGGCAACCGCCCTAGGGCGCACTGAATGCGAACTTTTTCGCTTTCGATTGGCTAAAACAGGTTAAAATTCGTACTCAGTGCGCCCCAGGGCGGTTGCCCGAGAGCGCCATCAGATCGTAATGCTTTTCGACGTTTTGTTTTAGCTTGCACAGAATCAAAAACTGCTTTCTTCTTTTGGGCATTTCTGTCAAAACGTTGGTGGACTAAAAAGCATTAATTGACAAAGAATAACAGATTTATTCTTCATTCAAGTAGATAAACTGAACGTTTGCTTAATAACGGTTCCCTAATCTTTGTATTCGAATTTCACGATGGCATGAATTCCGAAATCTACGAAACCTATGAAAACTACGGAAATGACGTAATCTAGGAATCAACAGAATTTGAAATTATCAACAGATTCTAAAGTTACAGTTTACTACAGTACTTACAGCACCTAAAACGTAATTAAGCAAACATTCAAATTTTACTGTTTGTAAATTTCACATTAACCCAATTTAGATAAGAATTTCATGTACATTTTGTTAGATTTCTATTATTGTTAAAAGGCAAAAATGATTCTACATTCAGGGAAACCTGAATGTAGTAAAAGATAATGATACGTCCGTAGAGCGTATTTTCTTACAAGACACGGCAACCGTGAAAAACAGTCCGTTGTCAAAGATGAGCTCACTTCTGTACGGTATTCCGTCATAAAAGGACATTCTTTCCTGCCTATAAAATAAAGTTAAAATATAAAATATAAAAGATAAAGTCTTATTCTTTAACCCATTTCCAATACATTTGACAACAGCAACAACGGCAGCAGCAAGCTTCTAAAACAACCAAGTTGATTTCGATGAACCGAGGCGACGCCGGGTTGTAAAGCTAGTTCGCAATAAACTTTCGCTCTCTGGGATCATCCCAACATTTTCAACAATGCATGCGTTAAGTCGTCGCTATCCCCACCACTTCTTGGAATCATTCGGTCGAAAGTGAGAGAATCCGAGTTACGCGAGAGCGAGCGAAAGGTGACGAATGAGTGGCGCGGCGTTACCGTCTGCTACGCAAGAGAGATATTTTGTCTCGTTTCGCCTTTCACGTACCTTCGCCCTGTCTCTCTCTCTCGCGCGCCATAGGCGGCTTGGAATGGTAGGTTATTCGTTTATTTTAACTAATAACTCGAGAAAGGAAGGACGTAGCGAGCTGAAAATAGTCACATTCATCTGGATTAGCCAGGCATCATAAGCCGAGACACCTTTCGCGACCCCAGAGTTTACCGTTAGAAAGTTTTTCGGCGACAGACAAACACACAACATACAATAACTTTGCTTTATAGTATAAGATTAACGAGGTTAGTAACTAAATAATACCTACATACGCCGAATATTATTATTTTATATAAGATTTTACCGACTGATTAGATAGGGTATATGTCACATATAGGTTATGAAATAGTGGCCAATAACTGCCAAACGATCGGCCAATCATTGCCTTTGCCTGGCCAATAACTATGTTTTGTCGTAGGTAATGTAAATTTTTTGTTTTCTGTACATTTTTGTGGATCCTTCTACTCTTTTTTTTAAACAAATTCTATTTCTAGACTATTACAGTCGTTTACAGCTATGAACACTAATTGTGTTCTTAAAGCTATCAAAATAAGACTTATAACGTTGACCGGTGTTCGTCGGGCTATATAGGGCTGCGCCCTGAAGTGCCATCTGCTAGTGTAAACTGGGAGAAAATAAAAACCTAACCTAACCTAAGATTTATAATTCAACGCTTATGGCGCTTTCGGGCAACCGCCCTAGGGCGCACTGAGTGCGAACTTTCTCGCTTCCGATTGGCTAAAACAGGCTAAAATTCGTACTCAGTGCGCCCCAGGGCGGTTGCCCGAAAGCGCCATTATGTTGTTGCGGTTTCCGCCACTGTAAATATATGTAATTGCGTGAAGTTAGCTATAAGATGTAGAGATATCGAGGCTAGATGTAGAGCGAAATTCAAAATCCTTTATAGCGGGAAGATTTATTATAGGCATGCGGGCTTGAAGCGAACAGCGCATCTGGAAGGTTTTAAGCAAGATTGAAACGGAGGACGCGGAAGAGTTTATTGCCGGGACTCATAAACACGTAGAGCGCGTTGTGTTTCTCGAGGGTTTTCCTTGCCAGTTTTTGAAACGTGCTCGTACAATATTAGAATCTATTACCTGAACTCAGAAGGCATGCGAGAGCCTGGGTTTGCATTCAGTACTTTTCGAAACTACAGTTAGGCCAAGCAAGGATAATAAATAGCTTAACTTGTTCTTCCACATCTGCGTGCCAAATTTCGTCGAACGGGCAGCGGCTCGTCTCGTAAAACCATTTAAAATTCTATCTTCGCTTTCGGTAATTGTCGTTGTCCTGTAAGGGTAAAAACTCCGGTCGAGGAAGGCCGAAAATCATAAAGTCATAAACTTTGTCGGTGCGACGTCTTCTTGACCCTGAGGGTTGCGCGTACCTACCTGGTAGGTGTATATGTAATGTAAATAGTCTATCTGCGTAAGCTATGTACTTGGAAGGCGCGACTCGACCACCAGCCAAGAGTAGAGGGAAGCGCGAAGGAAGGGCCAAGGACGGAGAGATGGCAGAGGACAACCCCCTGACGAATAACAATTTTTTATGTATTATTTAAACAAATGGACTTTTTGAAAATCTGGTGAGTCAGTCATATTTCGCATTCAAAGACACAAAATTCGTCCATTGACACTATTCCCCTATCTCTAATAGTTCTCGAGATATTCCACAAAAATGATTTTTCAACCCTAACTTTGAACGCAGTTTTCACCCCCCAAATATGAAAACGGGGAAAAATAAAAAAACACGTATTTCTTATTTTTCGGTCCTCTATAACATATCCAAAAATCAAAATGATCGGAGGCGGACACCTAAAATACTCTCCTTGTGAGATAAGAAGACGGGCGTTACTTTCTTTACAATAGGCGTACTAATGGGATTTGTGGGGCTTAAGCAAAAGTAAGCGTTGTAAACGTTATAAGAACTCCTGGCGTTCGGGGAGCGTAGTCAGCTGTTGCGCCGGTTTGATATGATTTGGGGTATCCGAAGGATTGAAACAATAGTTTGACACTTCGTTTAAAACAAAAGCGTTATTTATTTGAACGCATATGGATAAGCCATGCACTATTCATGTGATAGCGGGAGAAGTATTATAATAATGCGTGGAACGTTGAGCATTAGCACATAAACACATATATAAACGGTAATCAATAATATATGAGCATGAAATATGTAAGCATTAGTAATAGTCAAGAATAACATAAATTCAATGAGCGTAAGCAATAGTATAATAAAGCGATAAGCGTTTGCAATAGTAAATAATATAAATTGATAAGCGTTAGCAACGAAAATAATAAAAGCGATAAGCATAAGTAATAGGAAGTAACAGAAAGCAATAAGCGTTAGCAATGAAACATAATATAAGCGTTAAGCATAAACAATAATAATAATATAAATGCGATAAGCGTAAACAATATTAAATAAAGCGATAGACATTAGCAATAGCGAACAATATAAATGGAGGTGATATGGATTCGTACAATAAGTAATAATGATAACTTACAGTCGATGTCGCAGAATGATAGTCCGTTGCACTGAATAACACTGATTTTATACAATACTAATTACTGTGTGTGATTTCAAAAGTGTGTTGAAATGACTCGGGTAGCGGGTTTTACTGAACTAGTTCGAATGTCGAATACTGAATGAATCTGGTCCATGTGGCTCTGGTATTTATATGTTTCGATGGAATGTCAGGTATGCGAAGAATGTGCGGTATGCGGGGAATGTTCGGTATGCGCGATGACGCGTGCTTCAAATATGTGGTCTATAATTAGAACGCGTTGATGACTCGTGCTTCGAATATGCGTCGTATTAGCATATTCGGGGGGGCTTTCTTTGGGTTTTGAAAAGGGGCACTCATCCCATTGGGTTGGATTTTTAGGGAGCTTTTTAATTGGGGAGGTTTGAGGAGGGATGAGACGTGGTCTCGTTTTAAGAGGGTTTTGGGGACGAGGGATTTGTTTAAATTTGAATGTGGGGAAGGAGATCGTGTCTCGTAGGGTGAAGAGAGGAGGAATTCCGTACCTGGCCATTTCGAGATGGGGACCACTAAGGTATATCGTCAAGATGGCCCGCTGGTTGGGGAAAGGGTTAAGACTTGAGTTTTGTAGATTTTGGTGGAATTGTGGGGTGATTTTGTAGGAAGACTTTAATTGATACCGCATTATGGGGACGTCACACTACGACCATCATGACTAAAGCCTCCTTTGCGAGGGGAATGATATCGTTCGATTCGACTTCGGTATTCATGTTCACATACCCTCTAACGCAGCCATTGGGAAGGCGTTGAATCGAGCTTTTAATTGAAATTTCATCTAACATGAAACTAACCAGAACTTTTTTTTGCATTTTTTTGCTTCTGCTGCTTTAAACTTCAAAACTTGGAAGCTTTCGAGGGTAAACCCCGGTTCACCGTCGACCGCAGAATACCATGAACGTATGGTGCTCGGATCTGGCAAAGCTTTGCAAAATTTGCGTCTCACAAAGCCGCACGCTCTAGGAGAGTAGAAATGCAGTGTCATAGCAAATGCTCTAACAAGACTTCAAATTCGGTAATAGAGGTTTTATTTGTTTGCAAAAAAAATATAACGCATAAACTATTTATACGTATGAAAAGAGATTATCCGGAGGTATTTCAGCGCATATTTACAAAATAAAAAAACTTAATTTTAAGGGTTGGTGGTGGGGGTAACTTGAAAAATATGGATTTTTCGAAAATTATTTTTACGCGATTTTGTAGATATAAAAGAAGGATGCAACTTTTGTTTAAACTTCTTTTCGATATCTCTCACCGCTCTCGAGATATTCCACGGAAAAGAAAATTCTGAATTTTTTCAAGGGGTGATTTCACCCCTAAAAATTGCATTATGGCACCAACAAAAAATGGGGTTGTGTTACGGATGAACTACTCTACTTGCACACCGAGTTTCATAATTTTCTGAATTTTCGGGTTGCCGAACGTCTCTTGTAAGTGTTGCTGGATATTTTGCGCTCGATATACCTGACAGTTTCTTCCTATTTAGAGATTTGCACTGCGTTTTATTAAACACTTGTGTTGTGTCAAGGCGCCTGGGGTCGAGATTCCGGCTAGAATCTCGGGGTGCTCCGGGTCGTCCTTCACAGTCGTAGTGGACACGTCGACACGCAGTTTCGGCGTAGTGTGCATGCGAGGTGGGGGAAATTCTCGAGGGAACCCGTCCGGGACGTCCCCGATCTGGTGTCACTGGTCCAACGGGCTCCGAAAGGTTCGGGTGATAATGCCGGGACGAGTATATTCGGTTAGGAACCGAAGGTAGGGGATCGTTGCGGATTAAAGAGTTGGATCTCACCGTAAGGTTAAACAAGTTTATTCTATCCCGATCTGGGTGATAGTTGAGGCGCGTACTGTATCGTGTGTTTGATACTAATCAGAGAGCGTCGCTCGCAGTTTGTACAGTCTTATAGTTAATCCGGGGCGAAGCGGGGACCAGAAGGGTCACCGTCTTCGGCTCGCTCTTGGGCGTTTTCGCTGGAAACGCCGACGGTTGTAACTTTCGGCCGTTGACCGGGTTACAACACTTGTTTCTCTTTTATATTTCTTTGATTTTTAATGAATCGTTTTAAAAATTGGGAAACGTCAGTATCTGCAATGGATTCCAAGCATTCCAATCCCGAGTCTGGAAGAGATTGAGTTCTTCGTAACCCACTCACAATTTGTTTTAAAGAAGTTACTTGCTGCTTCAACCGAGAAATGTGCTGCTTGTGAACATGCCTCTCCAGCATCAACGCTTGTATTCGCTTATTCTGCAATAACATTTTTTTCCGCATCGACCTCGGAGTTGTTTCATATCGATGATCATGGACGATATGACGAATGAGACGTGAGGTAGTCGGTGTTTGTCCATTTCTCTGCATATGAGTATTTGCCGCTTCGCTTGCTGTACTCTTAGAAGGTACTTCATCCACCTGGCATTGCCTCTTATCTACGCATAATATATTATTAGTTATTTGTACACTATTATTTGAATTGAATTTCATATTCACATAACTGATTTGTAACAAAAGTATTAATTTTTAAGTTATAAATATGTCATATTTTCTTCATTGCAATAAGGATATGAAATTGATTGCTAAACTTTCGAACAATGATATAATTTACAGAAAGCTTCAATTTTAAAACAATTTATTTGAATTCACCTGAATCACTGGTACTTGCTCTCATTGGATTTACCATACTGTATGTAGTGTCAGTTCTCGACATATTTGGAGGAGGTAAGTCGAGTGATAAACGGCGCTTTTCACGCCCTTCATACGCTGCTGATATTTCTGGCGACAATAAGGGATCTGTTCCCATACCTGATACAGGGAGTCGAGAATTTATGTTGTGTTCTCCAGCAGGTGTTTCTAAAAATAGTATTTTACTGTAATCTGCATTATACTCCAAAAGTTAAATAAAGAATATATAAAAAGCACAAACAATCTTACTGTCAATTAGCGGCAACTTAAATATGGTAGGCACCGCATTGTTTCTCAGGGTTAACGTACAGGCATTACGACCTGTTTTACGAAAACAATCTTTTTCAAAGTGCTCACTACAAAGCAAACTCTTCTTATTTGGAACAAAGTCCTTTACAGCCATTACTGTAATCCACTTCTGAAGCAGTTCTGCATTATTCAATGGAAATCTGCAAAATAAGGAAGTTATGTTTCAAATTAATGCCAAATACTGAAACAATATTAATGAAGTTATGTAAAATAATTTTTGTAAAAACTTCTTAAATCAGAGTGTTATCATTCTTTATTGTACTTTAAATAATTAGATAACTGCATTTGGTTAATAAGCATCAGATATTTTATTTTTTCTCACTTTCACTTAAAAGTAAGCTGGGTAATTTGAATAATTCGTATATATTACTTGCGAAATGATCTGTTTTTATCCTGTCCTTTTCTAGCATGACAGAAGACACAATCAGATTTGTACTGTCCAAAGATGGTAGGAATGCTTCCAGGGAGAAGACAGCCTTTGGCAGTGCCTTCTTGGAAACAATTTTTCTCGAAATGATTAGAACATAACAAGGCGTTTTTTGAAGGCACGAAATTCGAGCCCAGACCCATGTTATGTAGCCATTCTGCAGCCTTCAACGGAAATCTAAATGAAACAAACAAAAATATTTTTTATTTTCTTAGGAGTATTTATTATGAGTAAGAAGTTCCACTTAACCTACAAGTAGCATATAAATGTTATTTCTACCTACCCGTGATATGTCAAATCTTCCCCCAATTCTTCTGCGCCACAAAACATACACGTCCTAACCATTTTTAATTTACTTATTAATTTTTACAAGTAATTAATTCTTGTTTGCTTTAACTTGCACCCTTCAGGATCACTATTCGCGTCTGCTTCGCGTCGCGTCGCTCGCTGTGTGACATCACACTTTAGCAGGGTGGCGAGGAAAATCGATACCCGGCGATGGCAAAAATAGCTACCCACATCCACGCATGCGCGCAATGACGTCACGAGCGTTGAGCCAATCAACGCCAAGATGAAAATCGCTGGAAAATTCGCCGACGCCAGCGCCAAGTCAAGCCAACTAGCCAACCAGCATCGCCGGGGAATCGGTTGTCGACGCTGGTTGGTTGCGGCCTCACTTGACTTGGCTAGTTGGCTTGACTTGGCGCTGGCGTCAGCTAATTTTCATCTTGGAGTTGATTGGCTCAACGCTCGTGACGTCATTGCGCGCATGCGTGGATGTGGGTAGCTATTTTTGCCATCGCCGGGTATCGATTTTCCTCGCCACCCTGCACTTTAGAATCTTCCTCGGATCAAAATGGCTTCTATTCGGCACAAGCCGCCTATACTCATTCACTATCCAGTAGTATAGCATGTGTGTGTGTGTGTTATATATATTTCCATAATAAGATGACGCAATGAGATGAATACAAAGTATACAAAATGTACAGAATATGCAGAATATAAATATAAAGACACTTAACGCTTCAGCGACGGCGCCGAATTTAACAATTTCTCTATGCGGACGGCGGTCGCGTGCCAGTATTCTCTCCAAGCGGACGGCGGCAGTAATGTAGTTCCAAAATTATACTGGGATTGGTTATTACAATTAACATTAAGTTTATAAAAATTGTTTATTTTTAAGTAAAAATAAATTAATAATTATAGATGGAAAAGAATGTTTATAAAATAATAAGTACAAGACAATGTACAAACGGTTTACAATTATTTTTGAACTTATTTGAATATATTTTTCTTACATTAATATTATACTCGTGCAAGAAATACTTAATACTTAAAATTTGGCCGTTCTTAAGTTCGGTAACAAGAAACTACTTTTTCACGGATTTGTAGCTGACACACGTGAAAAATTTATCAATTACTTAATTATACGTTATGATATACATCAGCGAAACCATCAGCGAGATACTTTGAATATTCACGAATCGAATTCAATACTTTTAACGTCCGTTCCGAACAGAAAAAAAATCATATTTAAATATAAAGGAAAAAGTGAAATTTTTACTGGACCTATATGTAGAATTCCTTCCTCTACAAAGTGGAATCGCCGCATCAACATTGGATGTTTGTAAAAGATTTTATAACCGATTAAAGACGATTTTTTTCCGTAAAAATGTGGGAAAAAATTTATTCGTGTGTAGCTTCCACAATTTTTGTTCAAATTCATCGGCAAGTTTCCACTCTGTGTATACAATAACACAGTCCAACAAAATGAAACTTTTTTTCTGTTCCGCAATATCCGCTGGGTGATTCTGGTAGAGTTTTTCGCTCTGAACACGAATCCATAAACCGTTTGTCGCCATCACCCTCAGTTTTTGAAAAACTCGATTTTGAAAAAAACTGCAAATTTTCAACTTTGAACATTTTTTGTGTCGAAACGGTAATAGTTATTCGGTTGCTCTTTGAGTCAAATTATTCTATGAACCTGCTCACCATTTGAGCCACAAAACTCTTTTAGTGACCTAAAAATACTTGGATTCTGCGGGTGTATTTTGTCGACTTTTGCTGTACTTTGGACACTCATATTATTAGATATCAACACAATCTCGTTGAACCATGAGCAGAGCGCTCCGCATTGAACCTTCTTCTTTCGAATGAGTCCTAGCCCAGCCCAAAATCTGCTCGTATAAGGACGAAAAACGAAAAATCCCAAACCCATGTTTCGGGCCAGATTGTGTCGGTATACAGCGCGCTGCATTACCCGTGTCTACCCCCTTACGGCGCCGTGTGCTGTGTGGGTAATATTTACAATTAGACGTGTGTATGTACTAATCTGTTACAAACACTTTTTCATAATTAGCGGTACAGAGCATGCGTAGAATGCAACCAATCAAATCTAGGCAGATGTAGGTGCTCTCCCCCCCTCAAATACATATCACTCCCCTTGCCTAAAGTTGCACTATGAGAATACATCGCAATGAAACTCGGTCGAGGTGGCGCTCTGATCGTAGTACTCAAGATAGCGTCGATTCGCTTCCCATCATCTGCCATCATCTTCCCATCATCTTCCCATCATCTTCCCATCATCTGCCATCTTGGCGTTGATTGGTTTGACGGTCAAACCAATCAACGCCAAGATGGCAGATGATGGGAAGCGAATCGACGCTATCTTGAGCACTACGATCAGAGCGCCACCTCGACCGAGTTTCATTTGCTTTGTATTCTCATTCCTCCGTCCCTATATTCCTATGTCCATGGTCCAGGGACACTGTGGCCAATGAGCCGGAAGCCGCCATTTTCAGGTCAAGCGCGCGCAATTTTTCAAAAGCATGAATTCATGTTTTATATAGTGACGTGAAGGTATAAACTTAATATTTAATTTTATTAATGAAAACTTAGATATATATTTTATACTTTATATCAGCGATAAGCAACCTTAGGCCAGTAGTGGGCCGCAATAATAAATACTTAACATACTAATCAAAGAATTGTAATTTATGGGGTGAATTTGTTAATTCTAATATAGATTTATAGAATATGAAACAATTGCAGGCCGCAGGTCAGTGGCTAGAGGACCAAATGCCGCCTGCGAGTTGCTCATAATTGGTTTATATCTTATTTTTATGGATAATGTATGACTTGTAGTTCAAATACTTTATTAATTGTAGTATATGGTAATTATATTGAAAAATTTATTAAAAAATATGTAGATACACAAATGTTTATAAGTAAAGCTCATATAAGTATAATTTGATTATATTTAAATAATTATATACTTAAGATTATACTTAAATAAATACTTACAAAAATGAATACTTAAATAAAAGTAATACTTTAAAGAGTATAAAATTAATAATTTAAAAGATAATAATAGTATTGAAAATTAATAATAATCACATAAATGTACATGTGCGTAAACACATATATAAACTACGTATAAATATAAAAACTGTGTATGCAAGCTAGTTGGAGGTGCCTCTAACATCTAAAGGTGACCTTTGTTTTTTCCCCATGGAACATACATGTTTATTCCCATGACCAGACAGAACTGTATGCCATGTGTTTGTTGATATCTGAAAGAAATTGGATTAAATAATCCATATTACTAATATGATACATGGTATTACAATATTAGTCCATATTTATCTTGATTTCCTTATTTCGTTTCCATGTTATTGTTCTGAAAACCAATTTCAGAATGTGTAAGTATATATCTATACTGATCTATACATTAGAGCTGCCGGAAATTACCTGAAAATGACGGCACCAATCAGCGACGAGGAACAGATTGGCCACACTCTCCCTGGACCCACTGTAGTCAGGGTCTGCCCATACCATATATATTTAGACGGAGCAGAGGCTGGGACTATTGGCGAGGGGAAGGTAGGCTTGGAGGGGAAAAGGCAGAGGTTCAGATACAGGCATGTCGGTTGGCTTCGGCTAATTCTTAGGTCCATGGATGACACCGGATCTGCCGGCAGACTCTGCTGCCAGATTTGGTTATCAGGGATAAAGATGCAATACTTGGTGATAATGGTGTGGAGAAAGAACTAATCCTTAATCACACTTATTGATTTTACAAAAATGTATTACAGCACATTCTACTTCATAACTTGCGCTGTATTGTACATACTTGGGTACATACAATCAGGGCCGTTCCTGGCGGGGGTGCAGAAGGTGCCCCCGTACCTGGGCAGCCAAACCTAGGGGCGGCGGCAGGCCGTTTATTATATGTAGAATTTTGATTAATAAGAATAATAATCGAAACTCTTTTGCATGATAACCGTTTAAAATTATGTATGTATAGATATAAAAGTAAACACTGCATATTGAATTCTTTATTAAAGAATATTGAATTAATAAGGGCGGCAATATTCTTTTTGCAAGGACGGCCCTGCATACAATACATAAGTAAACCCACGGTGTCTATTACCTTAGAGCATATATGCTCTAAGTCTATTACACCGTGAGTATACCGATCTGTTTTTCAAGGTTACGTAAAATTTACAAACTATACGTATGTATCGTTCATTTAACTACTATGGTAACGATTATAACATATTTCAGTTCATATAATGATATGACAAGCTTCACCTGTTAGTAACCAAATTCAATATATTATGTGACACGCATGAACAAAATTTTCAAGTATACAATTACAAAGTTACAATTACATAATTACTAATTTAATACATAATTTGACAAAACAGTGACATAGTTTTTGCGACAATGCTGTGTAAAATCGAATCTACGAGGGGCAGTGGCGTGGCAGAAGCAATTGGAAATTGGGGATTTTCTAATAAAGTCTCTAGTCCCGGACGAGAATTGCAGCGCTTAAGATACCTTTCTGAGAAAATGGCTTGCATGTATGAATTGAATATAATAAGATTATTTTTGAATATCTATAACAAAATTAAAATAGTATATTAGAGACAGAGTGTCTCGCAACCGATGGTACAAACAGACGGGCGATGATTTAACATGTAAAATTAAGCGGAAAATATAAATAAAATTTTCTCCTAACTCCCTTAATTTTCGAAAACATGAAGTTCGAATATCGGCCGTTGAACGGCGGTGTCCGCGGATGTGGTCTTTTATAAGTGTTTCGTAACACCTATCACTCTATATGTATGTAATATTTTGTGTGGGGGCAGGGTCGTTCCTGGATTTTGGCCGTCCAGGAGCAAAAACAATATTGCCGCCCTTATTAATTTAGTATTCCTTAATTAGGAATTTGATATGCAGATATACATAGTTTTAAACAGTTATCATGCTAAAAAGTTTTGATTATTATTCTTATTAGTCCAAATTTTACATATAATAAACGCCCTGTGGCCGTCCCTAAGTTTTTTTTGTTTTTCCCGTGCTTTTTACACAGGATGGCGTTTCAAGCATTTGCTTATACTGCCCAACGAATAATAGTCCATTTTCTTTTTCCCTCCTCTCTCCTTCTGGGCGCCCAAGTGCGGGGGCACATTCTGCACCCCCGCCAGGAACGGGTCTGTGTGTAGGACATGCACACAGAACACAGCAGCGACTAGTATCCATATGTATGGTACCAAAAATAATAGTGGGAAGATATGTCTGAGCTTCAGAACATACAGGGTGTCCCACGGTAGACTGAACAACAGGATATCTCCTAACATATGGGAGATAAAAAAATAAAAAAAATATGGAATTGCATGGTTCGATGGGGCCAATTTATTAGCGTAGACGAATTTTTTTTTCGATTATTATTTTAAAAGATACCATGGTCAAGTTCGGTTTTTTAAATGCAACTATTTTTTTTGAAGAGGTGAGTTGATAGTGCGTTCCAAGACAAATTCAATAAGCATACCAAATATCATGCAAATCGAACTACTTTGACACAAGCTGTTTGTATTCCTTACGTAAAAGTTGTCCGATTTACACGACATTTGTAATGATTTTCATCAGAAAAACATAAGGAATCCATTGGCGTCACATCCCCTTCGATACGATGAAGAAAAGAATTTCTTAATACGCTGTATTGGATATTGCACCCGCCCCTTGATACCGCAGATGTACCTACCTAAGTAGGATTTCTGACGGAAAAGAATTGTCCAGCTTTTGGGTCTGGCGTAGCCCCTTGGCAGGTAGGTATCTGTTTCAACAGACAAGGCCCCCCGTGGCGCCAGCAGTACCGACCCCGGTCCTTGCTATTTCAGCGGGTTTTCTTCCAGTGAAAATTAGTAAATTTGCAAACGCAATATCTAAAAAACCAGTGGAAATCAAGTGTATACATTAATGCTTATTAAACTTGTCTTGGAACGCACGATCAACTCACCTCTTAAAAAAAATAGTTGCATTTAAAAAACCGAACTTGACCATCGTATCTTTTAAAATAATAATCGAAAAAAAAATTCGTCTGCGCTAATAAATTGGCCCCATCGAACCATGCAATTCCATATTTTTTTTATTTTTTTATCTCCCATATGTTAGGAGATATCCTGCTGTCCAGTCTACCGTGGGACACCCTGTATATTGAACTCAACTGCCGATCACTGTATTTCGGTACACGTGTGCGGTCGAAATTTAAACTTTATTGTTTACAGAACAAAGCGTGTTCGAAAAAATCAGAATCTCTATTTTCGACATGTTTTGTATCATTTGTTACGAAACACCCCGTATAAATGATGATCTGGGTCTCTGATATTTATATACAACACTATATACTTCAGAAATGTTTCAATTAAATGTAGTATTGAAACTTTTCAGGAAAACTAGCAAACCATTGATGTGTGTAAAGTACGACTGTAAGAATGATCCAGAAGCTTGGTATGTAAAACCTAGCCCTGAGGAGTGCAAACCAATTTGGACATTTCCTATAAAAAGACCACTTATTACATATAGTTCCACCGCTGAAATAATTATGACTTCTAATTTAAATAACATTGGGTCAGACTTGTTACACATTATCCCAGGACGAAGTTACGTGTTACAAGGGGTACGTATGGGGTACATCACTTGATATTGCAGAAACATTGCTACAATATTACAATATTGCAGGTACCACTGGAATATTTCTGCAATATTCTGAAAATACTACCACGCAATGTTGCATTGAAAATATTTTCGAAACATTCCTGTAATATTATGAAGCAACAATCTACAGGGGTTCTACAGTGTGTTTTTTTATCTGAATACGCTAGAATATCTCGTAGGCCGTTGAAGATATGAAACAATTTTTATTATGAGAGTAGTTTGGTATGGAGGGGGATATTATGTTATTTAAATAGTTTTTTTGTGTACGAAATTGTGGAGGAGATTTGAAGATCAATTTAATTTTTTTTTTGAGTCTTCAAAAGCCATAACACGTCTCGCTGAGTTTCGGGGCTTTCGACGCTCGAAACCAGGGGGCCATGCAATGTTGCGCACTAATTGTAAGATAGTGACGAATCTCAGGTTCTGAATTTCTCACCAGATCTTTGCGAAAGTGGCGTCAATCGATTCCTTATGTTTTCTCGATGAAAATCGCCCTGAAAACGACATAATTCGAACTATAATTAAGGAAATTACATGAAAAATTGATTTGCATATTGTAAAAGAAGTTTTTAATATGCTTTAGTGAATACATTTCACGTTCCACCCCGCGGTGCCGCTTCATCTTCACCGGGTTTCGTCGAGTCGCTCAAGCGATGGATTCACAGCTTATGCGAAAAATGAAATTCTTTATTCTTTATCGAATCGATATGGCAGTGATACCAATGAATTCCTTATGTTTTTCCGATGAAAATCATACCAAACGTCATGTAAATCGGGCTATTTTTAACGGAGTTAGCTTTACATTATGTAAATCAATTTTTCAAATGATTTCCTTAATTATAGTCCGAATTATGTCGTTTTTGGGCCCATTTTCATCGGGAAAATATAAGGAATTGATTGATGCCACTTTCGCAAAGATCTGATGAGAAATGCAGAACTTCAGATTCGTCACTTCTAAGTGTGGAATATTGTATGGCCCCTCTGGTCTCGTGCGCCGAAGGCCCCGAAACTCAGCGAGGTGCGTTATTGCCGGCGGCATTGCCTTTGAGGACTCTAGCGAGAAAATCACCTTGTAGTGTTACAAGACTCTAATGGGGTTTCTCAAAATGGGCCTTTGTGTTTGAAAGTTTAAAGTTTTGTACGCTAGTAGTAGTTTAATTATGTGAACAATGTTACCGATCAACGGTTGTAGTTGCGATAGTAAAGTCTTCGAATATGATGCTGTACTCAGTACTTGGCCTTCGGTTCGACTCCATGTGCCTTTTGATTTTGTATCTTACCGTAGTGCCATTACAGCGTAAAACAATTTTCATGTGGTTCTAATAATGATATTAATATTATAGATATATTATTGCAGTAATATATTATAATAATACGATTACAAATTACATTTTCGGCACTACTGGCCGAAATGTTGCAGTATCATTGCTGCAATCTTGCAAAGAAGCGGACATAAAGATGTTGTAGTAACATCTTCGACATACATATTTTGAATCTTCCTTAGAAATGTTAGTGAGATGTTTCTGCAATGTTGAACAAGTAATCTGTGGTAAAGTGTTGAAGAATTTATAGATAAAGGTTTCTGTTTCATTTTTTAAAAGTTTACTATATTTTCAATTAAAATTAATATACGAAATACATAGTAATGTTACAACAATCTTTTTTTGGTAAATATATTACATTCTCCGATATCGTCAACAAGAATTCCTGTGGCGGAAATAAATATTACGTCCTTAAAAAAAGTATGGAGTGATTCTTTTGTCACATCAAGCCTTAAGAAAGTGGTTTGTCTTCGATTCGATAGGACGGCATCACTTGGAAGTTCACAATGTAATATCAATACTTGTCAACGATTACGTAAAACGCGAACTTGAGATGTCCGCAGTAGGTGCAAGCTCGAGACCGTGAAAGTAATACGAACATGTATCCGCCAGAAACCAAAAGGAACCAACTGTTAAGAGAATTCTTATCTCAATTTTTTTTCTTGAAGCAAATGAATCACATTCTATAGTCATTCCAGAGCCACATACATATATTGATGTAACTGTATGAGAACTGACGACTTTTGTAAGAATAATTGATGTATCTTCAAATGCCTACGAAATATTCCCATGTATCCGGATAAAACAACCATACTACACAAGGTGTTCGATCTAAATATGTTCTTCAGCTGTGATACAAAAATGTTTCATATGTCATTTGACTGATATCAAAGGGCGACTACGCTACAAGGAATACCATTTTTTGTCGTTCAAATTACATATGAAACATTTTTTGTATCAACTGAAAAAGATATTTAAGTGGCCTGTTTTATCAGGGACACCCTGTATAACTTAATATTTTATGAAGGGTACTAGTCCTAACATACACAAATGCATAAAATATTTTGCATTATTAATTGTTTATTAAAATTCAGTGTATCGATTAATTTTCAATTAATTATTTTATTTGCTGTTTGTTCTATAGACAGATAAGTGGTATCGCCGGGGCGCAGAATGCCACCCACAGCCGAGTTGTTTGGCACCACAATGTCCAAGGCCATACTGTTGTTGAATGTCCGTTCGTTTCATGGATTTTTTGGTTGTGAAATTAACCATGTACAGGTACTACTATATGGAAGGTGTGCGGTAAATAAATACACAAATGGTTTCTATACAACTGAGTTTATTTGCCGTTTAACAAAAAACAGTAACGTAACGCAATAACTTCCAAAACGAGAATGTTCGCCAGAATAATAAAATCCAGTTCTTTTCTAGTTTCTAGTTCGCAGCGAAGGCGCGAGTATGTAGGTACTTACTACAAATTACTATGCATAATAGTTTCTTTTTCTAAAACTAGGTGATGGATAGGATTCCAAATTAGGCGTGGATGTATGACGGAGAGAATGTAGTGAGAGTTGTATGGAGAGTCTGCAATGAAGTTTGTATGGGAGACAAGTAGTCGGAGGAATGAAAGGAGGGGATGATAGGAGGGTGGGATCGCAACATTAGATTTACACGAAGCTGCTGGCGAAGAGATTCGAGAAGGAGATGGAGGACATGGTGCCGCCTAACCAGGCAGGTTTTAGGATGGGAAGGGAGGTGTTAGACCAAATTGAGAAGAGGATATGGCATTCTTCGTGGATCTCAAGGCAGCCTTTGATCTGGTAGAGAAAAAGAAATGGGAGAGGTGATGAGGAATAAGGTTGAGAACAGGGTTGCCAGGAATTTCCTTATCGTAGTAGAGGGGGAACACCTACATCAGTGGCGATACATGTGTGGCACGGCGTCATTACACACACATATACCGCCACTGCTGTAGGTGTTCATCCTCCACTACGGTAGGGAAATTCCTGGTAACCCTGGTTGAGAGG
This sequence comes from Andrena haemorrhoa, assembly GCA_910592295.1. Classification (NCBI taxonomy): domain Eukaryota; kingdom Metazoa; phylum Arthropoda; class Insecta; order Hymenoptera; family Andrenidae; genus Andrena; species Andrena haemorrhoa. The sequence continues at coordinate 21,989,619 of OU342943.1, forward strand.
AAGAATCATGGAAGCGTATGAGGAGACCAGATGTTGTGTGAGAGTGAAGGAGAGTGAGAACGACAGTTTTTGGACAGAGAGAGAGGTGTGAGGCAGGGGTGCTCGCTAACCCTAATGGTGTTTAATGTATGCATGGCGGATTTAGAGAAGAGAGATGGGAGGTGTGAAAGTGTATGAGCTGGAGTATGCAGTTGATATATAGTGGTGATGGCACAGGATAAAGATAATGAGGGCGCTAGTGAGATATATGGATGAGAAAAATCTGAGAGTAAATGTGAACAAGTTGAAGATGGTGAGGTATAGGGTAAGAGGAGGCAGAATGAAGAGTATGGGAGTACAAGTGGAAAGGAAGAAGAGTGAAAGAAGCGAATAATAGAGTGTTCGCGAAGCGAGTGAGTGTACAAATGAGAGGAGTCTTAGACAGGTTATGTCGAAAACACGTTGGCACTTGTTGGTGGAACACCTCGTCAATTTATTGAGACGCCGACAATACACAATGAGTGTTACACGAAGTGATTGTAGAATGATTTGAGTGCACAATGATATTATTGATCACTGAGTACCGAGTAATGAGTGGAATGAAACGCGTGGTTGCACCACGTGGCGTCCACGCAATTCTATTAATTGGCGGCGCTTGAGTTATGAGATGAGATAGAATTGTTCTCTGAGATGCACTATAGGAGTTTACAATGAGTGTATAATTGAGTGTGAGTGTGAGTTAACAATAACTGAAATAACTGCAACGCGTGAAATACGACCGTTACGATTGCGAGACACGAGAAGAATGGAGAAGAAGTAGTCGCGCCGACATGGCTGAGGTTCGCACGTCTACTCGATTATCCTCGAGCTTCGATACAGCCCGCTGATTGGTATATTGATCGTCGATCGCTCGGAGCTGATTGGCGGCTCGCTCATCGATCAGCGGCGATGTATCGCGGCCCGTGCGGTGCTGCGGTGAAAGTGAGTGTGGCGGAAGCAGGAACTATCACATTCCCAAACATAGAGAATTCGGCACCCTGCACTAGTGCGCACTGATTGCGAACTTTTTCAGTGCTACATGGGGCCACATATTCCGTTGATATCAGGGCATCACTCTCTATGGCGGACGTTTCGTCCAACTTCTGTTCTTGGCTTCGAAGAGTAGCCGTGGATGGTTGCGAGCGAAGGCAAGAGTGACGGCCGCGGCAAGAGCGGCAGCCGTGAAAGAGTGGGAATAGTAGTGTAGTATGAGTGATTAGGGCTAGAAGGGATCGCCGATCTCTACATTCACAAAATTGCCCCAGTTTAGAGTCTAAACGCTATCCGTCCTTTAACATTTCGAGTGCTGGGGGTCCGGTATGTACATACTTGAAACGAAATCCGCGTGCGTTTCAAATTTCATTTTCCACATTTCTCACCCTACCTTAATGGAAATAATTCGAATTGGTTGGCGAGGTCCCCCCGATGAAAATGAGTTCAAACACAACATAAATCAGACTATTTAAGGAATATTATCCTAAAAATAGTCCATTTCATTTTCCAATAATGTAGTACGTTCGAGTTATGGTTTAAGATCAGGGTTTATGGACCCGTATTTCGATTATGTTTTACCTACTAATGCAGGGTAACCCGTGTAAGTTTTAATACCTTAATTTAATATATCGAGAACTCCGTACACGGTCAGTTTTAATCGGTCTGGTCTCGAGTTCTATGCATCCCAGGGGCTTTTAAATCTGTATTAACACTGGCTCGCACTCATCCCTCCTTGTATTTAAAGCGGGGGTGAAATCAATTATTTCTGTAATTCACTTTAGACAACAAGCAACTTTTGTCTGAAATATTTTTTCCTAATACCATTCCAAACTATTTCTCGATGTCTAAATGCTAGAAGACAGGCCGGAGGAAGAAAGGTTGGAAGCAAAAATGGTTCCAAAATGAGAAATGAAAATCATATTTAGTATCCTGACCTGCAGGAGGATCGTTTACACCACTTGGATTTTCCCGAACCACTTACCCGATGACCGTCTAGCCAGTGAATGGCGGAAATCTCATACGCCCGTACCGCTAAACGCGGTGGGGGAACGCCACGCGTGCGCGCGATGGCGCCGCGACATCGACCCAATCAACGCCAAGGTGAGAAACGAAATTGTCGACGCTGGTTGGCTACGGTCTCACGTGACTTGGCTAGTTGGCTTGGCTTGGCGCTGGCATCGCTTCGTTTCCCATCGTTTCCCGAAGCGTTGATTGGTTCGACGTCGCGGCGCCATTGCGCGCATGCGTGGCGTTCCCCCACCGCGTTTAGCGGTACGGGCGTATGAGATTTCCGCCACTCATTGCCGTCTACCCAGATTATAATTGCTGCAACCTCCTCAACCATTTTTTGCGCGCAGTCTGACAACTGATTCCTGCCACAATCACACACACCAAAAATCAGTCACACGTCACTCTTTCAAACAGTAGATACTGGAATTGATGGGTTTTTTGCGATTTTTAAAGTGTTCTCTGTTTCAGCACCTTATTGAATATACCAAGGTACAATTCCTTGGCGAGGTATTCCACGTTACATAATGAAAACATGTCTTCCACAAATAATGTTGTTTATATAAATTTTTATGTTAAATAAATTTATTTTGCGTTCATAAACCCAAATAGGACAGCAAGGTTAAAAGGCGTATGTTTTCTTGTTTTGTTGTGATCCTTCTTTCTCGGTCGTTGCACGAAATTGGTTTAAAAAACGATCTTTAAATTCTTACTCTAACAGAATCATTTGTAAATCGCGAGTTTTGAATGACCCAGTTTTACCCGTGTTGAATTCTAAATCCTACCACGCGTAGCGTTACAATCTGTTTCGAGACTTCACTGGTAACGTTGCACGTGACACGAAAATGGTAAGGGTAGAGACACTAAGGGCACAGACCAGGTATAGAACGCGAATAGTGATCCTGAAGGGTGCAAGTCAAAGCAAACAAGAATTAATTACATGTAAAAATTAATAAGTAAAATAAAAATGGTTAGGACTGTTTTGTAAATTTTATTAAAGCATGGATATACGCAATGAATAATATTTTTAAGTTTAGATACTATCAGAAACTTCAATTGTGTTCTTTTAACGATACTGTGTTGCATATTTGTGTATTTTCTACAGTTCTTACAGATTAAACAAATTGGTTCATCTGTTCAATGACATCATATTAGTAAGTATAACCATTCCTTATTCTAGTTTTCAAATTGTACCTACATCGATTAAATTATGATGTATAATTATTAATCTAATGTTACACCACTTCTTTTAAAAATAAGTAATATTTATTTGTATTTTATTGCATAATGTATACTTTCATATTTATATTGTATGTATTGTATAATATTCTTAAGTATTAAATATGAATTGCACAGTTTTATACGATATATATTTTAAATTTACGTCAATTTTTATATAATTTTATTATGTCATATAATTTTATATTTTATTATTATATGTTTTCATATTTATATTTAATGTGTTTTTATCTTTAACTTAATCAGTTCATTATCTAGTTTCTTCTTTTAGGCCATTTATACATTTCCTTTTGTTTTATGTACGTTTATTTTTTATTACATCTTTTATTTAAAATAATAATTTCCAACTTTCATACATATACTCATTCGGTACGTATGTCTCCCTTTATTAACGTTCAAATTTACCGCTGTAAAGTGAGAATCTTCCTCGGATTAAAATGGCGCCGGGATCTTCAAGTCGGTACACGGCTTTAACACGGGATACGCTATCCAGTAGTATATAGAGATCAGTGGCATCGCAACAGTCACTACTCTCACTACGTAGAATACAAATATCCCTACTTAAAGCAACACAATTTATCAAATTTAAAATTTTTTTTAACTTATATAAGTATACATTGACTCACATTCTCCTTTTTAAAATATTTAATTAATTTTGCCATATTTAGAAAAGTTTCCGTTCAACCGATTTTTACAAACATTTATACGTGATGAAACAATATAGGTAAATATTGAAAATCTTGATCTCTATTTCATGTATGAAATGTACTTACGAAAACAGTTTTTGAATTAAAAGATTTGCCTATGCAACTATGGGATGTACAGCATTTCAATGTGTCAAGATTGGAAATTTATTGCCATACGTGTTAAAATGGGAGAATTATTTTTATAGAATCAGAGGTTAAGGACACATCGTTTTACAAAAATTTGTTTATTTCGTAATGATCATATTGTATGTATAAAACTACCCTCTAATTGCGTTTAAATAGCCATCTTTCTATATTGGAAACTGTAGGAGTATCCTTTCTTGATTACAATTGCGCAACCTGTCGTTTTCCCCCAATTAACTGACTCTCAATAATCCAATACACTTTTAACAACAATAATCTTACAATTAACTTGCGTTAAAAGTCACGTTTTCCTCTCATTAATAAAAAGCAAAGAATAATCATAAACAATTATATAGAACAATGTGTAATTCTCTAAACGAGAAGTTATTACGCCAATTCATTGTGAGAAATAAAATGATTGTTAACAGCTTTACGCCAGTTTTTATATTCTCCTGCTCCGTTCGATACTATATCGATTTAAGGTCCTTCGATATAATTATCGAATGGTTATGTCTGGTACTACGCGCGAGTGTCTACACTATTTATACAGCATACATAATCTTTTTAATTTTTAATACACGTAAATTATTGTTACATCTGTTGTGCTTAAGCTCTTCGATTAATGCGTATCGTCTGAATATTGTCACGATCGGCCAAAGAATTTTACGAGAACTTTAAATTTAAGCATCGCGGTTCCACATGCGGGGGTCATATCGATCCGAATCGGAAGACGATGACATATTATTATCGAATTCAAATTTGTCGATCGAGAATCGAATCGAGTGGTATGTACGCAGAAACTAATCTATCTACCACTCGTTACACACGGAATGAAATCGATTTAACGATTATCAAACACTTATAAACATTTCACGAATATCCTTTCTCCTTCTATCGAATGTGAATCAGTCGTTTTTTTTAACAAGATGATGGTCGATTTCCTTATAAATGTATACTTTATGCACCCGTTTAAATCGATACTACGTACCGCAGCCGCTGATGATTCAAACCATCCGACGACGTAAACACTTGACTGGCGTCGGCGTGTTTTCAAGTTGATACTTTTTGGAAAGCATCGAAAGCGACTAAGTACTACCGTGTAGTGCTACGGTTCAATGAAAGATAGTTTCAAGCCAATCAGGTCTTCCTGATCACTTGTCTCGAGAAACTTGTGTACAACTCGCCTCGTGTTTCGTATATTTGCTGACATTAATGAAATTTTAATTTCTATATTTTTTCTATTAAATCTTCACGAGAATGCTACCAACGTGGGTCACATTTTCCATTGAAAATGGACCCAAATACGACTTCACTCGGAGTTTTTCTAATTATACACAATTCGAATTAATTTGAAATTCCATACAGAAATTGTTCATTACACATAATTAAAAATAGCCCGAACGAGGTCGAGTTTGAACTCATTTTCATCGGGGGTTCTCGCCCAATCTGTTAATGACACATTCGCGAAGAGTTAATAAAGAACATAAAAATTAAAATTATTATTTTTTCACTACTGGGCGAACGATGGGTTGCTGAGGCGACGAAGCACAACTCTCGGACAACATTTTTCGATGATTTCCAAAAAATATCAACGAACAAACCGTGCGCATGATGGAAATTCTTCGAATCCTCAGTGAGAGAACGCACTAACTACAGTGCTAATACACGAGGATTAATAGCCTTAGGAAGAGGCGGCGCGGCGCCTTTTCCACTGTGCATTTTTGTTCGCGCGGAATGATTCATCGGTGACCATCGCCTCAAAAATATCGTGCCAAAAATCGTAAACTATCAGTTATTAGTTATTCATAATGCACGAATACTGTTACACGTCTATAATTATGCGCCTAACAAATGAATATTAATTCACTGCGATAATGCATATATATATATATATATATACATGTACATTTCTTTATATACTTTTCCTTTAATGCCTCTAGAAGAGGGTGCCTTCTTCTTTATATATATAGTTTATAGTATTTGGAACGATACTTTTGAGCCGATTGTACTCACAGACTCGCTCTCTCTCGCTCTCTCTCTCTCTCTCTCTCCCGTCCCGCTCATTTGCTGGATCGCTCGATCCTTCTTTCTGTTTTAGCCACTTCATCATATACCTACTCATCACAATAAAATATTATTCTGCGTCTTTATATTTACAGCAGTATTTACTTCGTATTCCCTTAACTTTTAATTGGTACCGTTTACCCCCTTAAGTCAATTCGGTTTCTATCTACTTTCTTGCTCGCCTGGTTTCGAAATTAAATTACAGACTGGCTAATAAAGAAATAACAAATACGACACCAATTAAAGATGAAGGTAATGCGACACATCCCGCCCCCCCCCCCCGCCTTCGCAATGTTGTTTCGCTATTACACGAATTGTCGAAAATACAGGCTAGATTTTCTTTTTAATGAACGGTCAGAAAACAACGGTGATTCGATCGTTAGGTGTGTAAGTATACGATTGTCCAGAATATAGGATACAGTCGGATCGTTCCCGTTAAACGTCGAATTTCATCGAGCTTTCGATCAGTTTTAACCCTTTGATTACTATGAATACTTTCAAAATGCAGTCAGTGCACTGCGCGCGCGCGCGCGCGCGGAGACCGCCGATGGGCGTTCAGCGGGTATAGTTAACACTTGGTGGCCAACGATTCCCGCACGGCGTGTACGCATAGTGGTAAAATCTTAACACCGATAGGGTTAAATGCGATCTATTTAAAAGCATCGTTGATTTGGTCAAAGTTAGTTTCCCCAACGTGTTTCTCTTCTTTTATAGACCTCAAGAACTTTCTGTCGAAGAAAACCACATTCACTCCAATGCTGTTCTATTTGCCCGAATTTCTCGCCGAAAGTTCCTTTTATCGATTATTAATCTTAATCAGACTGTTGATTACTTTAACTCTACACAAGATATTTACATTATTCTTACTCTTTTTTCTTTTATTTAGACCTCTTTGCTTCTATGTCACATCACAAATTTGATGAGAAGGATTTTTATGAAAGGGTTAAAATACTACATTTTATTGAAGGCACAAATATTTCAGTTTTTATAATACTCGACTAATCCACCATACTACTAATACTTCTTTCATCAGAAGAATTTCTAAAAATTCCAGTTTAAGTTCAACGGTGCGCGTCTGCCCTTTGCTGTAAAAATCTTACCTATTCTTCAAAATAATATATTCTCTGCTATTCTCTTTTCTTAAATAATCACAACAGTAGTGCAGAAACGATTTGTGCAAGAATTTTTGCTTCCTTGGCTACGATACATTGATTTAAAATCAGAATGTCTTTAGTCCTGTTTATTACTCGAATACTTCGCGAGGGACATTTAGTAAATCTTTCTTTTCAAAAGAAGCAGATTATCATGTCTGTTGGAAAAGAGAAATCTCGCGTACAATCGAATAGCATAGAATCATTCTGTTTCCGTCGCTTCTAAATAATATTCAACTTGAATTGGATCATTATTATAAAAATTTCATTCCTAGTATCTGTATTCTGTAAATACTGAAATCTGAAGAGTACGCAATATGTCGGATGGCTAACAAGATAATACGTTCTGAATAAATGCACGATAATAGTTTGATACTCGACAGGGAAACTCGCGTTCGCAAACAGGTCCCCATATTTTTACATGATTTATTATGCATACGATATGTATGCTTACACAGAGCGCTTCATCAAGCACAATAAACAAAGAATCTCTTTACTAATAATTACATTGAGAACTGTCTGTTTACTGTATTGAACTCAAATTCTACGCATATTAAAGAATGTAATGATGAATAATTCGATTGTATTCAAATCTCAATACTTTTCTAAGTAAGTTTCGGATGTAAAGAAATTTCGAACGGTATCGCTAATAGGAACGAGAATTCTCATCGTATTCAATGAACACTCTGTGTAGTACAAAAGGTCGATCTACAACTTTTATATAAAGAAACCTCGTATAAAGATGGGAAGACAATTCTTAGAAGTTACATTACAGATTAAGTATTGCAGGTTGTAAAGTTCTTACCAACGAATTGAAAGAAGCTTAATCGTTGCTTTAATAAAACAGAATAATGCGTTGAGATGACAGTCTCATTAAAGTACCAACGACAGAGTTGAGTATTCTTCTTTCTAAATGGGAGGCTCCAGCTCCGTTCTACGATTGACTTTCCGACAGAAATTTAGCATTTTTATTCTGATTTAGAAATTGCACCAGCTTACAACCAAAGCACAGTACCCTGTGCTCTCATAACACTTCTTTAATAATTACGTTAATTGCATAACAAAACATGAATATGCAGTCGCATGCTTCGATCAAGGTATTCAATTACTTTGAGCATGACTACGTTCATTCGCAGAAAAAACCTTTGTCCACCAGTTCTAACATTCCAATTTCATTGATGAATATCGTTTTACTCTCCGATCGATACAAGAAATCATAAAATTTTATAACAAATAAACGTCGTTTCTATAAAAATTCTTCAAAAAAATTCATTCAAACGGCACGTATAATTTGAAAACGATTTTTTAAAGATTAAAATTTAATTACAAAAAAAGAACTTGTCGCAAATATTGTTCGCGGTATTTTTTGTTTTTTATTTTTTTTTTGTTAAAAAAGGGGGAAAATACACGTTTGTGGCAACGTGCAAAATGTTTTCCATCCGTCGTTGGCGCGGCATTAAAACATACAGAGAATAAAAAAAACGTATCTGATACGATAGATAAAAACCATAATGTTCCGTTGACAATAATGCTAGCTAAACGTTATTAATTAATAATTATTACATGATTAACTGCTCTATAAGTAAACAATTGGTCGACTCATGTTTTAAGTACACTTTCATTACCGGGATAATAAGACATCATTCCGTGTCTTATTCTTAAGTAAGCGCAGAACAATACAAAATACTGGTTGTTTTATCATTATAATAATAATCGTTAAGGGTAAAACTCTGTATTCGTCGTTCACTCGAACAGATCAAATCTATCTAATAAAATTCAGCATTTTTTGTGCCATTTGATACCGACTCTTTCTCTCTCTCTCTTCCAAACACACACGCATACAACAACACAGTTGCTCTTCACCCTTTCGCTCCCTCTCTCTCTCTCGCGCTCGCAATTTTTCAATTTCTGTACATCGCTATTATTTGTAAAAGTAAATGCTCTGCATCTCCCCTTCGATTATACTTTTTTTCAGTCTCTTTTGCATAGAAACATGCATGCTGAACATTTCGAGCATGCCATAGACCGCTTCGAAATTCGTGTGTTTCAAGGCAGGCTCGCGTTACACGACACCTGCATGGAAGCATTTTCAATATAAAAAGAAAATAAAATAAAATAAAGAACAAAAAAGAGAGAGAAAACATCGTTTCTCATCCGCTTCCTACATCAAGCAGTCCGTCTCTAATTAGTCCTATAAGAATGTAGTCCCTTCACCCAGAACTAATGTATCGTGGACCATAAATGCTTATGGTGTCTTTCTAATTCTTTTCCGCTCCTCGGTTATCTAATATATCCGATTCCCTAAGCTTATGGACCCTATAAGCGTGGAATCTGGAAAAGAAAAATACAGGATTGCATGATTCACTCTGCTTTTAGAGTGAAGAATTTGTCCGAACCTAGAAAATGCTTTTTTCAGGTTAGATAGACTTAGAAATAGAGAATTCTTTCTCACGTTTCTGAAAGTTTACCGAGTAATGCTAGAAAAGGTACCGGTTGCACGAATAATTGTCAATTGTAAAGTCAACTTACGGCATTGTTCATTGCGGTGGCGATTCAGTGATCCCCTCTAAGTAATTCCATCAACAAATTAAACGAGCTGCCTTCACCTTCAGCACGTTTCGCACTTAATAATTCTTTCCCTGCCTGGCATGTTCTTTGCAAGTCTGGAATTCTCAGCAACAGTTCACCAAACTTGGCAGGCATCTCCGGGTACCTTGCTATGGTATACTGCTGCAACGCTTGCAGGGCCTTCTCCTGCGAGGCTCTCACTTTCTCAGGTTCCTTCAATTCACTCGTATCGGAGGTCAACAGTACTATCACCTTCGTGCAACAGAAATCAACAAAATTGTTATGTAGAGCACGTGAACTATTTAGCTGTAGCTTGTTGAAGACACAGGTTGTGCCTTCTTCAATGAGAAAATAAAGCCGGCGCATTCAATACTTCATGAAATAAAAGTTACAAAATCTTGAGTTCTTTATCGTAATAAATGTCCATATTAAGGCGGGGGGGGGGGGGGGGGGGGGTTAAAATAGTTACCTTCATTGCTACGTATTCGTACTGGTCGACTCTGAGCCTTCTCAGATTGTTGGTGAATGCGAGCATCCTCTCGATGCAGGTCGCCAAGCCAAGCTGTCTAGCTTGCTCCAGGGTAATCGACTTGCCGAGAGACACTCTGATTTCACCGGGAGTGCTCATGCTGCGAAAGCAGCACGAGAAGAGCAACAGCTCGCACCAGGAATTAATCAACAGACAAATTTGATCGTCGATCGAGATGTTCTTAAACAGCGGCAGACTCTTGCACCACTTCACTATCTTGTAGAGCCGATGATCTGCTATGTTACAGAGGTTCGAGAGGAAATCGGGATGCTGAGTCGAGTTACCATTCGTATTGCTACCAATTTGCGAATTGCTGTTGATGGGCGCGGTACGCTGCTCGTTGCTGACACCAGAAACAGCAGGGCAAGATCTGCCGTCTCTCCTGTTACTAAGATTTCCATTTCCCGCCGTCCCATTCGAAGAGCACTCGATTCCTGACCCGGCATCATTTCCTGTGCCAGACCCAACTCCCAGCAACATTGCATCGTTGCTCCTAGCAGCGGTGGTTCCTCCAGATTGGATCCCAGACATGCGATCGTTGTCGTTATAGTGCCACAAATGCTCCACGTCCATGATATCCTGCAGAAGTTGAGGCACCACTTGTATCTTGTGCGAGTGATTCGAGTGATGCCTGGCGGAGTAGTGGTGCTCACTGCCAGGCGGAGCTGGACTGCAGTTTCCTCCTGTTGCCAGTTTGTCACTGGACATACCACCTGCAGGACTACCAACTAGGCTCGCTGGAAGCGTATAGGTACACTGGTACGTGCTTCTTCCGCCTCTGGTACGATCTTCTCTGATTGCCTCTAGTTTCATACCTGTTGAACACGCCATACTTACATTAAACTTGTAATCGCAACCGCTGTCGCACAGGGCAAAGCATCTCCCAAGGAAACCGTTTATTCAGAAATAGACTACTAATGTCCCAGGATTATTGAATCAAACGTTATGCGATATAAGAGCTACTAGGCTAACTAAATTAACGAGTGTTTTACTAATAACGCACCCATATTCAGGCACTTATCGAAGCGACAGGCTGGACACTTCTTCCGGGTGGCAACGGTGACCGGGCAGCCTGCACCTCTAAGGCACACATAGTTCTTTCGATTCTGGACGGTGCGTTTGAAGAATCCCTTGCAAGACTCGCACGAGAATATCCCGTAATGGAAGCCGCTGATCTTGTCCCCGCATATCGGACAGGGACTATTGATCAGCTGCTGTCTGGTGGAGATACCAGATGGTGCGGAGGGTATTCGACAGTCTTCTTGGTCATCATTGACAGCGTGCCCTTCTGGAGAGAGCTCGGAGCCCGGGGCTGAGGACGAATAATGATGCGCAACGGCGGACGAGGCGGTTGCTGGTAGATGAAGAGGACTTCCCTGGGCTACCTGATGCTGATGATGCTGCGGATGCCTTGGCTGTTGGACGGGTGAGTGGGTGGGTGGACTGAGAGAGCCGTAGCTGTAGCAGCTACTCGATGCGTCCGAGTTGTTCCTCGACAGCGAGTGTGACAGCGACAACGACAACGAGGAGGTCGAGTTGTTGAAGCTGTGGCGGGAGAGGGAGAGCGACGAAGACGGGACTGGGCTTCCTGCACCGAGAGCAGAGTGTCGGGCTGCATGAGGGCTCTGTGTCGGCGAGCTGAACACGCTGTACGCAGAGTGGATCGCGGAGTCTGGTGACGGCACCTAGGCAGGTCCAAGAGTAATGAAGAATTCTGATAATATTAGTTTGTTGTTATCAGTATTGAGCCTTTGCATTCGTATTGCCAGATCTGGGTTACATGGAAGAAGCTAGGCGTTCCTGCTCCAAGTATCGACACAGACAACATTTATTATCTGACCATGTGCAAAGGATCAATGAAGAACAGCACCGTAGGTATCTATTACCTGGGACCTCGTGTGGCTGTGCTTGGTCAAATGGTGTCTAGGGTTCAACACTGGACTGTGATTCGGGGTGGAACTATTGTAACCACCGAGTAGTTTGCCCACGAGAAGGGGTAGGTCGCTTTGCTGCGTTTGCTCGAGGTTCTCCATGTTCCGTTGCTGTTGCTGCTGCTGCATCTGCTGACCGTGGGCTAGGGACAGTCCGGCGTCGTGGAACGAACTCAACGTGAACCCCGGGCTGGATCGGAAGTCTGGCTCCGGTTTTATGGGGAACTTCTGCTCCATAGGGCCTGGACTCGCACTGCACACCTGAACACCTTCCATCGACGTCTCCTCGTGCGTATCCTGCGAGGAAGTAACCGTTTCCATTTGTAAAAAGGATTATAGGACACCTGTACCCTTCTCTTTATACCCAACGACTAATTAAACAACACCCACTTGGTTAGTGATCGTGTTGGAAGACATTTCTTGATCAGACAGCTCTCCCTCCCACGACATGGGCCTCTCTGGTTGCTGCTGGCAAATATCGTTCCCGTCGTAGCAACCATTCCCGTCCTCGACATCCCCGTCGCCAATTTTGTCCCCACTTCCCAGTACGTCGCGCTTCTTCTTCGTACGTAGATTCACCCCGCGGAAGTCAATCTTGCTTATCTCCCCATCGCTGTCCTCTGCGTCGTTGTCTGCGCTGTTCTGTCCCAGAACACCAATCCCAATCCCAATACCAATACTGTGGGAGCCGGTACTAGCGCCGATTCCTGTCGCTGCCGGAACGCTCGTGTTTCCGCACCCCAGGACGGAACCGCAACTCGATACTACGGATACCGTCACGCCGTTCTGTCCGGCAAGATATTTGCAGATACCCTTGCCTGAAATGTTCATCGGTTAGTTTCGGCGTTCCATTTTCATTCGGTAAAAACACAAATTACTGCACGGTCTATTTATGAAGAATAAGTGGATGTAAGGTAACTTGTACTAAAGACTGACTGTACGTCAAAGACTGATGCCTCGTCAGATGCCAAATCAGATTCAGATTCTTTAACATTTACCACTTAGCGATCAAACTAAATGTATGCATGTAGCTTTGATATCTGCCGGGACACGTTTCGATCCCAATTAAGTACTTCAAAGAACAAAAGAAATACGTATAAGTATAATTCAATCTGAATAGAGTATGTGTACTGTACATTATGAACGTATCAGAGAATCATATATATGAATACATTTATTATGGGTTGAGTATTACTTGCAAAAGATTCCATACCTATTAAGTTCGAAGTACTTGTAACCATATCTTAATATTATGCTCATTTTTGTAATACTTATACTTTCGTTATAATAGTTATCGCTGTTGTCGCAATGCAAACAGTACATATTTCAAGTAACGAATACCATGGTTATCGATCGAAAAATCACATAACCCCAACGAATGCTTGCGACGCATCAGAATTGCAACCCATTTCCCGACTGTTGGTCCATTAGTACCAATTCTTGCGCATAAAATACTAATTCCCATAACAGAGTGTAATTTCAGGAGTACCTTCAAGAAACATTAAGTACTTTAAGAAGTGTCAGCCCTCAGTACACTTACCTTATAATAATGTAGTCTGCCAACAATTGTAGCACAGATTTTACACAATTAATTACCATCGCGTATGTCCTGATTAGGCGGCACGTTGATCGTGGTGACAGAAACGTTCTTTCCCGTTTCCGTGGAACGAGTGGCGGTGATCGTGCACGAGTGTCCACCGGGTGTCGAGGAACAGCAGGTGGACGAAGATGTAGCCGAAGTGGTAGTTGCCAGGGAGGAGGTAGAGGTGGTGCAGGACGCAGAGACGGAGGCGGAGCTATCTGGAGCGGTGGAGTTAGTGGATGGCGAGCTGGATGTAGCAGAGTTTGCCTTCCAAGATTGCGAGGAGGCTGGCCACCAACCCGGACCCGGCCCCGGACCAGGTCCTGGGCCCTCGCTGGGCCCGTTTTGCTCTGACATCCTCAGCTAGTTACCGCGCTGCACGCTCTTGACGTGAGATGGAACCTTTGGACGGTCATAGAACCCTGCGGCATTCTGGGAAGAACCTCTCTGACTACTTTAATTGGTTTCTGCGACCCTTGCGCGAACTTCGGGGCGAATCGCTCTATGTTCAGGTCACATTCTCTTGAACTTAACCATGGAGAAATAGTACCTGCGAGCAGAGAATGAATTTTCATTGAAATATACAAATTTATTAGAGTAAGAGTCGAAGAATTACTCTTTCTCTCAGCGAAATAAAACAGGAAAGCTTTAAACTTGCAATTAGTCTTAAGCAAACGTGTAATTTAGGTGTAACGCTTATAAGATTAACAATGTTGTATTATCTACTATTTGTTCAGAAGAACATCCCAGGATCATTAGTGGCCCCCTGCTCGTCTTCACGAAGCATTATATTTGTATCATAGAAGAGGCACAATATCATAGCATAGAAGAATATTTCTTCAAGAAATACGCGATACCTTATTGGAAGGGCATTTACTGACTTGTTCAAAAATATCTCTGCGAATAGGTATATTCCTAAGAATGATCAAAGTTATTCTTTCTTTTTACACCGATACAGTATAAAGCTCGATTACAGTGACTCCATTTACAAAGTTCGCAAACCCACAAATATTCTAAGACACCCTTGGCTTTTCTTGGATTCAATGGGTTTGTTTGAACACAGCATTAGGAAGAAAATTGATTGAAAAGCAATCGAGAACATGATCACCCTACAAGGGTTGCTAGGGTTGCCACCTTTTTTACAGAAAAATAACGTACATTGGCTTTCGTGGGGTATAAAAAAAAGTACGCTCAACAAATTAAAAGTACATTTTAATGTTATTAGCTTTTATTTCTTCTAAACATATTTTGTATTGCTTTTAGCATTACAAAGTAACTTTTTACTATTTTGAAATATCTTAATGGCATCATTGCACTCAATGTTCATATTGAAATGACAGACAATTGTCCTGCGCGTAAATTAATAGTTCACTACGTAGTGTGGTTCGCCGGGCGGTAAAATTTGGAACTAATGAAAAAGGTTATGTGCAATAATATTGCGTTACGTTTCACGTAATATCATTAATTGTGAAATAAAGTATTTTCGCGTACTTTATTGTTATTCAAAAGTATAGAGTATATATTTTAAAGTACGGGTGGCAACCCTAAGGGTTGCACCTGTTCAGGGAATAAATAAAGGTTTATTATTTAAATGTTAAATAAGATGGTACAATGCAATTTCCTATTAAACGGAGCATGATTGTTCCGACCGTTTCTGAAAAATGATTTAGACATTGGCAACAGCTAAGGTGCATCGAGGTCCATTGGAAAAGTTTTTAACAAATACAGAAACAGGTCTCTTGGATGTGGTTACACACAGCCAAGTTCCGCTAGTGTGCGCTAGTGGCCGCGTCCCGCAAGGTCGATCCATTTCCGGTTCCAGCGGAGCCACCTTCGTGGATCGACCTTCGCGCGGAAATGCAAACGTGCTTCGCGCCTTTTGTTTATGTAATTGATTCACGCAACGCGGTAAAACGCACCGGGCAGGAAACAAACGGTACAAAATCGTGCGCCCTGTCCGTTACGCCTGCTCGATGCGTCGACTATTACGCGTTAATCGTTACATCCAGATTACAAACAAGTACAGTGCTGCTCTACGTTCATATCTTACTGTAAGCAAACTGATTACCCAACAAATAAAGAAAGCCTGCATATCGCATCTGAAATATCGTTCGTAAACACGCAAAAGATGAAAATCGTTGTTACACCTAACCTCAAAACGGTAAGAACTTTTTTATTTTACAAAACTGAAGAAGGAAGTGTAAAACGTACATTAATGTATATTGACGAAGTATAAACGTACAAGAGCGTAGTACTTGGAGTTAAATAATGAAACAGTTTAAGTCTATGTGTTACTTTTTTCCCATGGTAGTCGACTAACCCTGATACTCTATGGATAAGTGATGTTGTCTCTATTATCAACAAGGATAGGTTTGAATCTATATAGTACGCAAATTGAACATTTAAACTGCCCGATATATCTGTTCTATATACGGGGTGCTGTAATTACACCCTGTGATACAAAAAGGTTAACTCTGACTGGCAACGAAGAACTGGAATTGCCATCTCATTTGGCGGGCAGTTCTTTGCGTTCGTTATCTATGGGCAGAGTATTGTTCGGTTAATCTAGATATTATACGAGATATCTATTATATCTATTATATTTTACTACACAAGCGCATACATATTATGTACTTGGAAGACCCCGAACCCGAAAATTCAACAAATTCCGAAACTTTGCGAATATGTAGGGGATTTCCCCCTGATTACAACGGAATTTTGGTTTGCTGCCCAAATTCAGTCGAAGGGGGCGAAATTAACCCCTGAAAATTCGGCTATTTCCTGATTTTATTTTGTATCTCGCGAACTGTAAAAGATGGACAAAAAGTTTCAAGACAAAAGTTACTTCTTTTAATTAGATCTATCATTTGGTAAAAATTTATATTACAGTTCACGAGGTATAACACAAAATCGTAAAATAACCGGATTTTCGGGGGTCAATTACACCCCCTTAGAGTGAATTTGGGCAGCAAACAAAAATTCCTTACACATTCACAAAGTTCCAGAATTTTTTAAATTTCCAAATTCGGGATGTTCCCTTGTTAGTGCCCCAGTTGCCGAATTTTCTCTCCTAATTTAATAGAGGTGATCATTTCGTTTTCTGGGAGGCTCGTATGTATGTAACTATAGACGTCACCAATAACACCGACTATTCCACGCAAACGAGATTCTTCCTACTCTCATAGATCCTACAGATTCATTCACATCAAACTCGATGAAATCTACAACATAGGTATGTATGTGGTTGATCATGGTCTCAACTATTAAACGTGCGGGTCAATGCTTTCTCTGCAGCCTCGGCGTGAAAACGCGCCAATGCCAAGCAACGGACGGAATCGTTCGGACAGGAGAACACATCGCTGCCGCTCAAACAGCTAATAAAATGATTAAAATGTACGCTATCTGCTGACCGTTAAAATTGAAAGGTCTCAAGTTTTCCATTGCCGTAACAGTGTTATAAAGTGGAGCAGACGATCAACCTAGCGTTAAAGTGTGCTAATGCACATCGTTCGATAGAATTTACGTTTCCAGCGGATTTTGTAGCTTGCGAACGGTTTTCAATCGGAATAACTTTGAACGGTGAGCATGATTTTTCCGTGAACGAACGGCTTGCAAGTTTGCAAGAGAGATAACCGTGCACTCATTGTAACGCTGTGTCCGGTCTCCTCTCGCGGAGGTTTACAGAGGCCACGACGATGGTAGTTAAGTACTACTACGGCTGCGACGCCGACGCGGACGGTAAGGTCAAGGCCCTCTGCAACCGCCCTACCCAACTCCTATGTACCTTCGTGGTCACGTGACGCGACTCAAGGTCTTTTCTCCCTACTCTGGTCGAGCACACCGGCCTCGCCACGCCATGCCACGCCACACCGAGCGCCGATGCATCCAGATCGCTCTTTTTCGTATGTTAGGACGAATGATAGGCCATGTATGTACCCCTTAACTTCCTCGAAAACCTTGAGAAATCATTCTTCTTCAAATCCCCCCCTGGGGGGTTCTAATGCCTTGCCAGCGGTAACGATTCGTCATTACCTCTGAATGAGAAATTTCCCAACTTCCGCGTGTCAATTTTTTAATCACACGAAGCTCGATTTTTGCGATGAACCAAAGCTGCTTGTAAATTCGATTTCAGTAGACAGCTCTGCCGCTGTGCCCGCAACGGCCACGAAATTCGTCCCGGTGCATTGAAACGTGTTACGAATAGTCACGGGTCAACGACATCGCTTAAAGGCGACCTGCATAAAACCCGATAACGCGAAATAACAGAACGGTTTCTAAACACGTTGCAGGGGCAACTACACGCGGTTCTGTTGCGTTCGCTTGGCTTTGGGCGTCGAATTTATGTGGCGTTGCTTATACCTATCGTCGCGGCAACCATTATACGGGGTGCGGCCGAAGTGGTGGTGCAATGGGGAAGGTGCTGATTCCCCCTTCAAAAATAAGTAAAAACTGCAGAATTTTCGCGCTCAGGTCTTCGTGTTCGAAGAAATCGAATTTGCAAATTTGTCGGGTAAGGTAAACGTACCTATTATGAAACGCTTTTCGATGGGATTATGCAATTGTCATCTAATTTATAAAATTTAGTGGGTTAGCATTGAAAATTTGCATACCATTCGATAGGCCATTGTTTTGTGATTATATAATAAGCCATAAAATGTATATTTATTAGAAATAAAAAATAATATGACTAAAAAACTAAATGAAGGACCTGTACGTATTATGAAACACTGTTTTCGTACCATGACCCGGTGTTTCATATTCAATGTCCCTATTATGAAACGCCCCGTATGTGAACACGGGTCTGTGGTCTTGGAACACGCTTCCGAACCGTTCCATAAAGCGGGACATTCAAAAAATTGAGGTACACAATATGAAACGGTTATTTTTATCAATGAATTACATTAAAACCATTTTTTTGTAATAGATTATTGTATAATAATACTTGTGTTGGTGAATTTGTACAGAAAAGAATGTATAAATATCGATAGAATGTTTGGCAGTTGCTTATATATGCCATAAATATTTCTTATTTCGTTATTTGTGATGCTGTTTCAAGAAGGGGACATGTTTGGGAAGGTGTTTCATAATAGGTACGTTTACCTTATGCGTGCACAACTGCTGGATCTTCCGGTAGAAATCCGACAAAATTATAGAATACCTTTCTCTCCGGCCTGGTTTTGTTCTCCAGAAAATTCAATTTAAAGATCTATCGAGTACACTCGATTTGAAATCGATTTCGCATTCAAATCAATATTCTCGAAAGCAAAGCTCTGTTCGCAGAAAGTTGTTCTGCATTTATTTCGACTGATTCCAAGACGCGGATTCATTTCATTCGCGGTTGTACCATATTTACATTCTTTACCGATAAATTTTGCTGCATTCTAATCGGGCGCATGCGGAGAGCGGACCCCGTGATTTTTGAAAATCGATTCGCGCCGAAATTAACAAGGGAACGTCCCGATCCCGGAAATTCTCAAAAATTCTGAAACTTTGTGAATATGCAGGGGATTTCCTCCCGATTACAACGGAATTTTTGTTTGCTGCCCAAACTCAGTCGAAGGGGGTGGAAATTAACCCCTGAAAATTCGGCTATTTTCCGATTTTGTGTTATAACTCGCGTACTGTAAGAGACAGAGAAAAAGTTCCAAGACAAAAGTTACCTCTTTTAATTAGATCTAGCAATTGGTAAAAAAATTATTTTACAGGTCAGGAGTTATAACAGAAAATCGGAAAATAACCGGATTTTCAGGGGTCAATTCCACCCCCTTACAGTGAATCGGGGGTAATAAACAAAAATTGCGTTGCAATCAGGAGGAAATCCCCTACATATTCACAACGTTTCAAAGTTCTTTGAATTTCCGGGTTCGGGATCTTCCCTTGTAAGCCTCGCGCGAATAAATAATCTTTATTCTCCACTTGGAATCACTTCGTGTCTTCTTTGGCCGCACTCCGTACCCGTAGGTATATGTTCAGATTCATTGCGAGCATAGAGTCCTTCGTCACACACTGAACAATCATAATCGATATTCAGTAAGAGTGTCTGGACTGACAAAAAGAAGTGAGCTAAGGCACACTGCTCTACTGGCCAATACTAGCGTGGGAAGCGTATCGATATCTTGCAGGCATTCCGCTCTCATTGCGCGATGCGTGTACTAGCATCGAAGAGGTGGGATTATTAAACTCGAATAAATCATCCATTCGCAGTAGTTTTACGTTCCTGTGAAAATCGCCGTTATTAACGTTACTCTGTTGTCCAAGGATCCACTTGAATTCACGTGGATCCAATTAGGTCGGATGGCGACAGCTCTTTCTGATTGGAGAAAATAACGAGATTCTTTGTTTGGATGTAGTTTCTATTCATCGCGGCGCGTGGATGCTAAGTATGCCCATGGCTTGATAGAAGGTGTAGGCATGGCAGGTGACGCGGAAGAGGGATCGATGACCTTAGGAGTACACGCCGGCTCTATTTTGAGCGAGTCGTATACATATACATACATACCGTAGCCCCTGATCGAGGGTCGGAATGACCGTGAAAGACGCGCGAGGAACCACGTTCGTTTCCCCTGTTACGTTAATCTCGTCACCGCCGACAAAACGCGAGCCCGGTGAAACGTCACCTTGTCCCTACACAATCGCTAGCCACTAATAATGGCCGCGTCCCGTCGATTTGGTGGCTTGTCGAGTGACCCTAATTCGCGAAGGTCAATTCTGTACACAATTCAGTAAATTACCTGCTAAGCCACACATATTATTAGCCTGTTATTTAGGGCGCTGTTCTGTGATTAATGGATAACAGTGATTTTACACGTTAAAAAATTAAAACCGACTTCAAAAAAAAAATAAAAGACACTAAAAAGTAAAAAATAATTTTTTCCCTTATTTAATCTACCACTATCATATTTTTTAAGTCGGCGCCAGATTTACACAGTGCAAATGATGAGGCGCCGACTTGAAAAGTATGATAGTCGTAGATTAAATAAGGGAAAAAATTATTTTTGACTTTTTAGTGCCTTTTATTTTTTTTGAAGTCGGTTTAAATTTCAAATTTTTTTTTATTTTTGACTTTTTAGTTTTACATATATATTGATATAACATGCTGAGGAGATATGCGCGTACGTACGTAAACTAATAATAATTAGGTGACAATAGTTTTTTTATTAGTCATAACTGGCAAAGTATTGAGCCAATACTGATGCAGTGTAGGATGGGACCACCGGGGCATCGCCCTCTTTCGAATAAAAGAAAGATCACCAAAATCGGTCCATATGCTGAGGAGTTATGAGGGAACAAACATGAAAAAAAAATTATACATAGGGGTCGAATCTATAACCTCCTTCTTTTTGAAGTCGGTTAAAAACCGAACCATTTCACAATCTTCGGTGTCGTTAAATTATTGACCCTGTTTTTACGAACTTGGAAACGTGGACCACCGATTTTTGGGGCATCCGATGATGAGAATCTTGACACGGTGCCTGGTAAGGAGTTATGCTGAATATTTAGGAATAGTTCAGGGCCAACACAAGTGCCATAAACTTCTACAATTATTTCGTTCCGGACAGAGTCGATTGTAAAATCTCTGGAATGCAAATTGTTGTGGGCAAAACACAGTTAGGTATCTACAGTTCACATTAGAAAATAACAGGTATAGAAGATACAAATTTTGTAACTGAATGAACGCATAATGTACATACGACTATATCAAACGCGCGCAGTCTGTTCTATTTCCTCTTACTTTGGAAATTTATTCAAAGAAATTGGAAAAAAAGGAGGTAATTTATTTCTGCGATGGAAACTCATTCAGTCGAGTCGGATCGTCAATCATCGTCGCTTTCACAATTTTACATCGGCTAGTCGAAGTCGACGGATTTTAATTATCAAATAAAACGCGTTTCGTGGAAAGACTCGCGTATGGGCATGGCGAAAGGTTTCTTCCAACGGGGACGGAGAACACTTTCTAAAGCGGTACTAACGAAGGATAGGCGAGTACAACAGAGCAATTTGACTTTGTTATCAACTACCGAGAGAAGTTGTAATCTTGCAAAATTACGAGCCAGTCGTAGTTCGGCCTAGATGGAACGGTATCCCCCAACTGGAGTACATTTCCCCAAAGAAAGCATACGCGTATGCACGCTATTCAGTTGCTTTTTTATTCCCCACAAGTCTCATTATCAATTCTAACCAGAGCTTGAATAGGTTCCGAAAATAACTGTTTCAAACTGTTATATAAAGGTTCTGATTGAAAGAGTTATGATGAACCTTTATTCTGAATAACCGTTATAAAGAACCTAAATATCAGACTATATCAGTTTAAGTTACGGTTCCTATATAGCTCTGTAACTTTTATTTTTTAGGTTCTACATAAGTTCCAAAGCGGTTATAGAACCGATTTATATAGTTCTATAACTTTTAGTTTTTAGGTTCTGTATAAGTGCTGTGGGGTCGGGAAGCGACCGGATCAGAAGCAGGGTGAATGAGGCAACTCGCGTGCCTCTAAACAAGCTTATTTATTATATATTTATTAAGTATTCGTATTAAGTCTATCTATTTTGTGTATTATTATAGCAAAAAGTGCAATAAAAACTTTTAATTGTCAAGTTCATTTTTCACCTCACCATCAGGACCATGATTCTGAGAACATTTTAAAAAATCATTGAAATCCATGAGCTAGACCCTGATCGGTATAACAACCAAACATTTATATTAACGAACACTTCGCATTACAAAATAATTGTATATGTATGTACAAATGTGTACATAATATATATTTACTTACTTATTTATAATAATTTTATAACAATTTGGTTATACATAGTAATCTGTAGTTGTAATATGTTGTGATTTCATTTACTGTAAAATTCTGTACAATCGCTACAAGAATCGGTTCCATAACCGCTTTGGAACTTATACAGAACCTAACAAATAAAAGTTACAGAACTATATAAATCGGTTCTACAACCGTTTTGGAACTTATACAGAACCTAAATAATAAAAGTTATAGAGCTATATAGGAACCGTAACTTAAACTGATATAGTCTGTTATTTAGGTTCTTTACAACGGTTACTCAGAATAAAGGTTCTTCATAACTCTTTCAAGAAGCGAAATCTTTATAATAACGGTCTCAAGCCCTGATTCTAACATCTAACAGTACAAGAAAATTAGTTGCGTAAAGCGTCGCGAAAAATTACTTAATCTAGGGAATCCGTGCATTCGTTGTAACCGTTGTAATTAATTGTAAGTGGTAAATGTACCGTGGCAATTTGCGGCGGAAATTACGCGCATACGTAGCACGTGTGCATCTTAAATTTTATTTCTCATTCGAAT
Organism: Andrena haemorrhoa; assembly: GCA_910592295.1. NCBI lineage: Eukaryota > Metazoa > Arthropoda > Insecta > Hymenoptera > Andrenidae > Andrena > Andrena haemorrhoa. The sequence continues at coordinate 22,012,854 of OU342943.1, forward strand.
CGTACGGAACCTAGAATAAATGCATCTGGATTTCGCAGTCACAGACTTTGTCGCTTGTAATGGCGCGTTTACAAGATGACACGAGCGAACATTCTATGGTAATATTTCTGGGCTCAAGAATCGTGTATGTATATAGGTGCAATTAGCTCAAGAATATTACGCAAACGAAATGTATGCATTCCTCATTCAGGGGTGTTAATTAATATTCATTAATAATATTCAAGCTTGGGCGAATAAGCCCTCCAAATAAACACCTAACCTACTGTTAATGCGTCACGACTGCGTAAAGGTGTCACCACCAGCGTTCGCGAACTGTTCACGAACAGTATGGGAATTGAATTTCCTAGGAATCGTCTGTTCGCGAACTGTTGGCTAGTGAGGACGCACCTTTAAGGTAAATGTCCCAATACCTGGACACGTCCCAATACCTGAACACTAGTGCTAATAATGCTGATTATTACGCTTAATATTCGCTTTATCCATAAAAGAATAATTTTAATCAATTACCCAAATATTTAATAAAATATATTCACATACATATTTTTCTTAGTAAACATGTGACACTCGTAATAAAAATATATTTTCTTGAAGCCTCTGGTTTACACCATTTTAGTATTGCCGTTAGCTGAATTGCTAAAGAGTCTTTACTTTTTCTTAAGCGAATATTATTAATAATGTTTAGTATATTGGTACAACTAATACATTTTTAGGAAAATGGTACCTTGTAGTATTATTTTTTGATTGGAACATTAAAATTAAAGTTCTTATTAGTTTTTTATTCGCGTGTCTATCTACTGGTACAGTGAAATCCTGGAACCGCCCTAAACCTGACTATGTGTGCAGACTATAAAATAAGTACGAGTTATTGTTGACACAATATTAAAATCATTATTTAACACCTTAGCAATTATTACTTTATATTCTTGTTATCTTGTTTTAATGATAATATTCAATTCAATATTCATGTGTAAAATTCGCGTGTCACACACGAATACACATGACCTTAAAATTAGTCATTCAATAATAGATTGTTTTTACTCAAGTTTCTTTACTGATTTGAATAAATTACTTATACAGAAAAAATATGCCAATAGGAAAAACTATTGTGTGGCTTTTTTTATTTAATTTCCCTAGAAAACATTCAAATTGCTGATGTTCCATCATGTGTCCAGGTAATGGGACAGTAAAATCGGGACACCGGGACATACTAGTTAAGCTGTCCAGGTATTGGGCCATTGTAAGGACTATGAATTTTCAATATTTTACCAAATTATTCAATCCATTAACGTGTTGGTTTTTTTTCATGATAAAGTACACGCAGTGCCCCATGTAATTGCAAAATCGTTTTTATATAAATCGACCTGTATAACTGCAAAATTCTCAATCGCGTTTCCGCCGTACCTTAAATGTCCAGGTATTGGGACATTTACCTTACGCGAGCAACGGTTACAAAAAGTTTGCGAACAACTTGCGACCATTGTTTGCGAACAGTGTTCGCGAACTGTTCGCTAGTGAGGAAGCAGCTTTACAGTTAAATTATGCAATCTATGGTTGTTGGCAGGATATTTTCGAGTCGACTTTATGTATCATATGTGCATACACGTACGAAAAGAGTACCGACTTCAACGTGGAATCTTTCTCTCTCCCTGTTTCACTTGGAAGGTAGGCGCGGTTTTCCTTTCACCCGGGCCAGTGGGCCCAACTGCGCATATGTTTAATATCTCCTGGAACGTATACATAAGTAGCAAGTACACACACGTAACTCAGCGCGCGTGTTCCCTATAGCTGCACGTGCTTCTGAATGCATGCTTTCATCGTTTCGGCTAGTTACTTTTCCCTCTTTCGTGCCGTTCAATTCCTGATTGACATAACGGTCATTGTAAAGTAAGAGAGGTAGTGTAAACTCGTGAATTCTCTCTCCTACAACGGTGATCAGAAGGAAATTTAAAATTTATATTTTTATATGCTCGCATAGCAAACTTAATACTAGGCTTTATATATTATTATGTTGGTATTACTAGTCTCTTTTAAGCAACCACAATATAAATTTTAAGATACACACAATTCTTTGTAATGGAACTACCTTATCTTATCGTTACCGTTCACAGTTTAAAGTTTTTTTTCGTCATTGCTGTCAATCTTTCAGGCAGCTGAAGTAATTTAGCAGTCAAGTTTCTTTGGATCTGTATTGGAGATGGAAAGATGTTACCCGTTTCTAGAATAGCATCCACATTTTTGCATTTACTGTATCGTCAGATTTCGATATAGCAGCATAAGTTCAGTTCCCAATATAATCGACGCAGCGTGCAATTTTTAATTCAATTCCTCTTAGCATATGTTCAACAATTAAAAAAAAAATGTTAGTTTGATGATTAGCATTTCTTTCACTACGAATGTAATTCCGAAATTTCTACAGTTCTACGAGGAACGATTTCGAATACAACTTACGCGAGGTTAGTCATAAGAACAGACACGCCGCGACATCTAGGCGAACTATCGGCGATTACGTAAAAATGCCGGGAATGTTGATTTTTCATTCGCTGGATACACCTTATACGAGGCAACCCTTGTATACACGCCGATCGGAGATACTCAGTGGTCTGGTCTGGGTGTCAATTAAAATTATTATAGCTGGTCGAGGGGCATTTTTGAGCAGCGTCGAGAACCGGTTCGGTTCTGGACCGGCTGCAACGGCCCGGCTACCGCCGCCTATACACACTGCCGCATTTTGTTTTCGCCTGCTCCAACGAGATCGCGTCGGATTGGCCCCGGCAGTCCGATAAAAGTAGCGTTCGCGATAGAAAACAATCGATTGGCCAGCGAGCTTAGCTAGATTTCTCTCGATGGCTTGTAACTTATAATCGGAACGCTTGCCCCGGTAGACGTAGGACTCTACTCGAGGCTAATTTATTAATATTCCAAAGTAACAATAAAAATTACCAGATCGTTACTATTAAATCGTACAAATTTTCGCACAATTTCAATTATCTTATTTTTAAGAACCATTAAACTATACATTTTATTACCCATTTTTAATAAAATGCCTGGGTAGTTGATGCATCGGAATTTTCATGTGAGGCATAAAGAGTCGATTGAATCGAAGGTATTCGAAGAATTTGAGAATAATTCGGATGGTCCGAATGGTTTAGCCGATCGTTTCACTAACAATGAAAGCTAGCAATCATTACGAGGTAGAACTACGGCATGTTACTCAATGCAGTGCCCCCCCCCCTTCCCCCTTTTAACTTTATAGATTACAGGTTGCGTACACACATGCGCCCCAGACGCGATCCGAACAAAACCTACACGATCTCGCATGCCATACGCGGTGCATACCTATTTCCATGCGAAGGTAGCAGCTTCCTGCTGTGTTCTTTTTGCTAACGAGTCTTTCAATTGCCCTTTCCCCCCAAATTCTCATTTACTTGTAATTAACGTTGCAATTCAAATTACGTTAGAGATCAATATTTCTAGAAGACTTCGCATCGTTTATACATCGCACTTCTATTTCACAGGAATCTCGATTCAGGAACGACGAAATTTATTGCCACGTGTAAAGTTAGGTTAGGTTAGGAAGGCTTTAATCGAAAGCAATATCTTGTTCGATTCGTGGCGGCGATATTTCTATTCAGCGACCTCCAAAATGCAACACGTTCGCATATTTGCGACAGCTTCGATTCTGGATCAGAGCCTTGAATTAAACCGTTTTCCACCGACGCGTTAGAATGCGCCGCGAGATTATTTATTTCTGAAACGGGTACCAGAGTTGCATACGCACAGCGGTGAGTCGGGTGCGAGAGCACGGATATGCGAGTTTCCTTGTACGACGCGTACACTACTGGAATCTCGGGGTTTTGCAGCTATATCGCGATACCTAGTACACAAGCATAGAGCCAATGGACGTCGGGTTGCGTTTAAAAGGGCCCCAGACGTGACACAGTCGCGGTCACGTGTCTGAGCATGTATACGTGTTTCCCTCGAGGGGGTATTCTCGTCTAGAGGAACGAGATCGTCTATTTTTCTTTAGGGACGACCCGCAACGAAACTACGCAATTATTACCGATAAGCATTGTCCACGCGTAGGTAAAGAGTACAATGGTTGGACTACTTAACCAAGAATGTCACATAAATAATGAATTATAAATGTGAATTTAGTAAATTTGAAATGGAAATCAATATAAATAAGTACGAAAAACCCCTAACAATCTGAAAATAAATAGTTTATAAAAAAAAATCAAGAGTGTATGAAAATATACAAAAAATGTGTTTCCTACGAAGAAATATAGTTATTGGCATGTTCAAGACAGTAATTGTCCAATCGATTTGACAGTGATTGGCCGCTATTTGACATATAATATAACCTAAAAGAAAATGTTACCTGATTTGGTGATAGAAATAAGATTAAAATTATACAATAAAAATGGATATATTTTATTATGTATGTATTTGTTGTGTTTTTCTGTTTTTAACAGGGGGCTAATTACTGTTTCACCATTAACATGGTTAAAAAAACTCACTGGCCGCCCGGCCAATTACTGTCATTCAACATTATTCATATGACAGTTGTTGGCCCCCGGTATTTTTCATAATATATGTATAATTTTAACAAATCAATAATTCTTTTATAAAATTTCAACTTTTATTTATCGATATATATCGAATATGAGAAATATACACATCATAAATACATTAAACTATTCGCAAACGTTCAACTGTACTCTTATGGTTTTTTTATTAAATGGCTGTAATTTCCAAGCTTCAAAGCCGAGTCATCCTATTTGCTTTTATATATAATCACAGTATATAGTGAGTGGAGAAATATTGATCACATCCGAAGTAAGAAAGTACAAGGAATATGAATATGTTCATTAAAAAAAGGCGTAACATTGGTATTTCTTTATATTAATTTATTTCTCAAAATATGGCCAATCACTACCAGGTGGCCAACCACTGTACTCTTTACCCCTATTTACTAACATTTCAGTAGGTTGTAAACAAAATTCAGTTATATATAACAATAATTTAATGGAGATAGGGGTTTTTCTTAAACGGTGTTTCATACGACGTACAGTGTGACGCCGTATATGGGCGTTCGGGACAAAATTCATAACTTTTGAACAAATCAGTTTTCGTCCTAAGTACCCTAATACTTTTTTAAAGAGAATAAATATGCATCGATTGATGTATAAAAAAATATACAGTTCCATTAAAAAAATTAAGGTGATCTTGATTTTTCAGTGAATAAAAAGTTTTTTATTCATATTTACTTTTGCAATTTGTTGTCAACAGAATACTGATTAACTTTTATTCGAAACATTTTTTTATCAAATTACTTATATCACGTGTATCGCGTTTGACTGCAATTTTAGAACTGAAGACAGCATTCAGGATGGAAAAGTCATGGTAGTCATCGATGCATTGTATGAACAATGAGAAAAGGCGAATGTTTCGACTAACATAAGTGTCTTATGCCTTCACAGGACGCACGAGAGGAGCCCCAGCGACTACGCTAAGGGTCGGAGCGGTGAACGCCTTAGTAATGATTTTGGCTATTTTTTCTGTTTCGTGCAAATTCGAGCAGTTGAAATTGACGTTAATGTAAAGTTTAATGATCCCTAAATTAATATACAAAAAAATCACGGACGTATTTTTTGGTATTTTTTTTTAAAAGTTCCATCGAAGTTGATTAACATTTACCATAAAGAATTAGTACAAATTGTAAAAAACTGACTCGGCAGTTTTGAAGGTATGACAGTATTAAACACAACTTATAAAAACCAAATGAAAAGCATAAATATTCTGTCAGTGGCACGTGTTTGAAAAATTGCACCGAAATTTGTAATGAATTTCTAGTATCACTTTTGACAACAAATTAGTAAATTCAGCAGAAGTTATGGGTAACATTGAAACCTACGTTCCTTTATTAACATTTTAAGATACAAGAATTTGTGGGTCAAACACTTCGGATTTGTGACTTTTGTTCATATACGCGTAACACTGTGGCGACGATACGCACGATATCTCAACTTCTAGTGGGCCAATCTGGTCCATCTTTTTCAAACACCTTCAGAAAACATAATTCTAGCCGGTAGCAGAATCAAGGCGAAATAGTGTTTTTTCACAAATTTAAGGCCGTTTAAAGACGAAAAAGCACGGGAAAGATGAGTTTAAAGTTCCGCGTCGCATTTTGCGATTTTTAAAATTTTTCACAAATCTGCTGCCGGCTATAGCCACACTCTTACTGATTAAGAATCGTTTTGGTTTTTTTTTTATTTGGATCAGCTCCATTAATTACACTAGTTTACAGTCATTTGGCGACGGAGACTCTGCTATGAAATTCTTATGTAAAGTTGTCCCCTAAACTCAAAAATTAACATGAGACGAAATCCTATGGATACGTTTTTGAGATATCGCCCGGTGAATATTTCGGTAATGTTTTAAGACGACGACCCGACGTTTTTGGCCATATCTCGCGTTAGAGTTGACCGACTTGATCGCGACGGCTCTTAAATTAAAGGTAATTAAATTGCATACAATTCTTTCCTACAGTGTTTTCCAATCGGACCAACAGTTTAGGCGGTATCGAGCGAAATTTAAGAAAAATGTAACGTTTTGGGGCCAAAATTGAAATCAAACATTCACAGAGCCTGGAACACGTAGAAAATATTATATGACGTCCAGTTTCTTATTTTTTACGCAGAATGCGCACTTTTACGAAGAAAACAAGCCCAACCTGAGCAAAATCCATGCACAAATAAGGAAGTTATGGGCGATAAAGCGGGAGTGCCTATTTTCAACTTTTTCCCTATTTTCGCATTTCTTCCTGCTTCTTGGCGAATTGCGTATTTGTTTTCAATGAAAACACATTTAAATGTATTATATTTTATTTTTGAAAAACAATTCTGGCTCTTTCTGTTTTTTTTTTGCCCGCATTGAGATCAGTTCCTCTTACAAGAAACCAGTCGTAGTCACCCATCATTGACTCATCCAAGAATCCATCTGCTGCTGAAATCTCCCGCCATGTTCATCGCTTACAACACCAAGATTTGGTGGGAAGAAATCTAAACGCGAGTGGAGGAAATGGATCTTCAAAGACATGCCAACGCTTATATTGAGCTTAGAATGCTCTAAGATATTGAGAGAATAAAGAAGTGAAAAGCATGTTACAGCAGAGATCAATACAATTGAAATTATTACAAACAGGTGATGCATTCATATATTTGAAGACCATTTCCCCGAAACTTTCTAACGCCAAGATCACGGAAGGCGTTTCCGATGGACCGCAGATCAAAAAGTTGCTGGAAAGTGAGCAATTTGAATTGCATTTATCGCGAAATAAAGCTGCCGCGTTCAATTCGTTTCGATTGATCGTCGCTGGCTTTCTTGGCAAAGAAAGTTTACAACTTTTAAAATCGCATAACTTTTTTAGAATTTGTCCAAACGACATGAGTTTTTTTTTGAGAAACTAGAAGCCTCTAGCTTTTTTTTTGAGAAGCTAGAAGCTGGAAGCTTCTATTTTTTTTAGGAGCTAGAAACTTCTAAAAAAAACTCGTGTCGTTTGGATCAATTGTAAAAAAGTTATGCGATTTTAAAATTTGTAAAATTTCTTTCGTCCACCACTTGAGAAGCTAGAAGCTTCTAAAAAAACTCATGTCGTTTCGACCAATTCTAAAAAAGTTATGCGATTTTAAGAAAATGGGTACGTAGTGCTGTTTGTAATAATTTAATTTGTATCGATCTTCTGCTGTAACATGCTTTTTACTTCTTTATTCTCTCGATATAGGCGTTAATCCTCCACTCGAACTTGGATTTCTTCCCACCAAGTCTTGGTGTTGTAAGTGATGAACATGGCGAGAGATTTCATCAGCAGATGAAAAGTATTGGGAGACGCTATCAAGGATTTTGGGTTGAGTCAATGATGGATGACTACGACTGATTCCATGTAAGAGGAACTGATCTCAATGCGGGCAAAGGAAACGGAAAGAGCCAGAATTGTTTTTCAAAAATAAAATATAATACATTTAAATGTGTTTTCATTGAAGACAAATACGTAATTCGCCAAGAAGCAGGAAGAAATGGAAAAATAGGGAAAAAGTTGAAAATAGGCACTCCCACTCTATCGCTCATAACTTCCTTATTTGTGCATGGATTTTGCTCAGGTTCTGCTTGTTTTCTTCGTAAAAATGCGCATTCTACGTAAGAAATAAGAAACTGGACGTCACGTGGTAATTTCTATGTCTTCTAGGCTACGTAGCGAATTTTCGACTTCAATTTCAGCCCCAAAACATTAAATTTTTCGTAAGATTCGCTCCACTCCGGCTAAACTATTGGTCCGATTGAAAAACACTGTAGGAAAGAATTGTATGCAATTTAATTACCCTTGATTTAAGAGCCGTCGCGATCAAATCGGTCAACTCTAACGCGAGATATGGTCAAAAACGTCGGGTCGCCTTCTTAACAAATTACAGAAATATTCATCGGGCGATATCTCAAAAACGCATCCATAGGATTACGTCTCATGTCAATTTTTGAGTTTAGGGGACCACCTTACATAAGAATTTCATAGTGAAGTCTCGATCAGAAATAATTTTTGGATTTTGTAAATTAGTGTTATTATTATATGTGACTGAAATATTTTTACAACTAAGTGAAATGTTAACAAATACGTGTGGATAATGCTCATCGGTGAAAACTGTGTAGCTTTTTTGTGCACCGTCCCTGAAGAAAGGCAAAAAATTGGCCTTCTAGGCGAGAATACCCCCTTAAGGCCACATGTGTCTTGTCAAGAATAGTAAATATCTATATCTTGAATTAATGGATTTAAAAGTACGTCCGATCGACATTATACTTAATTACAGTTTGCAGTCATGTAAAAGTTGCATGTTTTACGTCTGTGGCAAATCCTTGTATTAACCTGGATTATTAAAAATAATGGGAATTCAAAGAAACTGCACTTGTACAAAGTATTATGTGGCATTTGTTGCAAACGAAATAAAAATAATACCTATTATTATGCAATCATACTAAGGCAAATAGGTAATTATTTCAAGTAGTGCACTGGGTTATAAAATATCGCTGCAACTACTATTTACAAATGAGAGTAACCTAATCATACATGGGTGCCATCTGCTTCGCTAATACTTTTGCAATATTTCCTGAATATGGTATAGGCAAAGGTAGTGTTCCTGATTTCTCCATATGTTTTGTTTTCCGAGAAATCAGAAATCAGAAATCAGATCATATTTCTTGAAAATTCTCGAGAATTCTCGAGAAATTGAAAAAATATTGCAAAAATTATATTTTTCGAATAATGTTGATAATATTTATCAAAATCACAAGAAAACTTTGACTAAATGATTATCCCTGCCTAATTTATACAAAGCTTATGTAAATGAAAAATAGATATTAAATATAATTGATAAATTTATTTATTTAATATAAAATTTGTACAAAGCGAAACATTACTTTTTTTGTTTCAAAATTGATTTTTAAAAAGCACAATGCGTCTAATGTAGCGTCAGCAAATCTATTTTTTGTGACAAAATCTGTTACTGTTATATCTTGACGTTTTATACATATCTGTCTTGGCTGTTAAATGAAAAAAAGCGTCTTTTGACACTTTTTTGAAGAAATTCTGGATCATGCAAAAATTGTATAAGAGATACAATAGTTTTATCTCCTCTTTTCTATATTTCTTCTTTAATAGCCACAAGAAACTTAAAAAAAATTAGGTACTTAATTCAGTATACAATTTTCCTAAATTTTTAAATAAGAATTTAAGAGCACCTTCAGCGGTTAATGATGTCGAATCTTATCTACTGTGATTTTCTATTAGAAATTCATAGAGATTCTAATGTTATTAATAAGCTGTATTATAAATTGTAGATGTGTTTATATGTTCGCGATTAACTAGTAATACATAATTCGAACTAACTGAAAATTCATTTCCGAAAATAAATGAGACTTACAATATTTTTCCTAGACTTAAGTTTCTCGAGAAATTGCAGTATTTCCCGAGAAATAGGAAACAAGCAATTATAAAATTTCTCGAGAAATTCTCGAGAAAGTATTCTCGAGAAGGAATACTAGGCCAGGGGCTGTGGGGTGCATGTGCCTTACTGCAAAATTTTGTAAATATGGTCTAAGGCTAAATTACACCATAAGCCCATGCTTAGAACATGTTCACAATATATTGTAAAAATATTCACGAAGCCATACTCAGCCATACAGTTGAAGTAGTTGGGGCGATATCTATTAGCCGAGTGTAGCAGTATGTATGCACAGTATCAAATATGCACACTACATAGTACCCCGAAGTTACGTATTAATCGGTCCCTAAATACCAACGTAAGTCGAGATAGACTTGATGTAAATATGTATATACAGGTAAACTTTAGCATAATATGTATACATATTCACAATTAATTACCGAATCATACACATAGAAGCGACGTAAGATCGAAGTGGACGTGTAACAGGGGATGATTGTATGACGTTATTCAGGCAAGGGTAACAATATTTTGTTGTGTTAGTAAGTTCTGTAACGCGTCAACGCATTTACGGTTAGTTACGACAATTGGGCAAACTCTATCAGGCAAGGTTACGCTAAAATTTGTAATTAAGTCGCGCAAAGGGGCCGAGGAAAATTGGTTCGAGAAATGAGGGTAGGAGGAGGAGAAGAAGATGAAGACCGTCGCGTCGCCGAGTAGCAAGGAATGATCGAGGCGCGGCCGGGCCAGTACGTCGAGAAAGGTTCATCAATATTCATAAGTCGCACTAGGCCTATCCGCGTCTCAAGGATCCAGGGAGTTTCCAGTACATACTCCTTCTCCCTGTCTCTTTTTTCCTCTCTTTTCACTTGCAGGGTGTGGGACTGCATATGCGCGGCACAGAATTCTCTACGTATCCCGCCACATGTGCACATTGTCATACAGCGTTACTCTTTCCTGTTTCTATGTGTCTCGCATGCGCAGTAAGGTCGAAGCAACAGGCATTCAAATATGTTTTTGCACAATCGGCTCGGAAATAACGTGTCAACAATCATAGACTCCGTCGAGAAGAAGACACCCCCTTAAAAAATTCAATAAATAAAAAAGTACACATAAATCCGTTGCTAAAATTAAGTCTAAGGTCGATTTTTTTAACTAATCACACTAAATCTGTACGAACGAAACGATGCATGCCGTCCATTTTAAATACGGAACATTATATCCCAATATCTCTAATGCCAGAAACTCGTATATTTGTTCGTTGCACATGTACTGTTTTGAAATTTGGCGCCAATTTCCCTTCGGACACCCTGTATACCGTAACGGCGTTTACTCACTCGAATGCTCAACACACGCGTTACTCGCGTGTCGCGCGTTACACGTACACGTGTAATGTACGTGTACACGCACGTATGCACATGCATGCACGTGTAATGTATACATTTTGCGGTTGTGATAAGATCGAGAAGGAGCTTGCGCAATCTCGAGTAGCGATTACTACTAGAGACAGTATCGTGGACAGACAGACCCGTCGCCGCCGATGGAGACGGGCTCTTACCTGCACGTTGCGCTCAGTCTCTCCGCTGAGAAATACTTGTTACCTCGACAGTTTAAGGGTGCAACGGATCTATATAAGAGACGAGTCTTCTCCCTGGATAGAAGAAACTTTTCGCACCATTGCGTGGAAATAGGTTTTCCCCCATCCCACGTAGGAATGTTTGCCATTTTTTGAGGTTATGTTCGTGTTCCGTGACGCAACCAACTCCAAGGTGCATAGTGCGTCGCTTGACAGCTCCTGTAACGTTCTTATCGCGTCTGTTTCGATTCGCAAAAATTATGAAATTTCTCTGATTGCGAAATATACACGAACTGATTTTATTGAATATCCGCCAAGTTGCCTTCGTAAGCGAGTTAAGACACGGTCATACGCACGTAAGGAGCGATTACGAATTTGTCAGAAATGTCGGACAACAATGTGCGTTTCCGTGAAAATCGCATTCAGCACAGAACAATGTGGATGAGCAACGATAAAATATCCTGGAGGTTAAAAGTCACATTTTCGACACGGTCTCGCGTTTAATCGAAACTGAGAGCGAACCTGCGCCGCTTCCTTACGATCCTACAGAACGGAACTTCACACTTGCATATGTCGCGTTGTTAGTTTTTAGTTTTCTACTTTTCGAATCTTAAAAGTGGAATTTTTCCTCGAAAAATAATAAACGAAGCGATTGAAAATTCTCAGGTACAACTGTCGCTAAAATAGAAATACTTATCAATCGATGGTAACCTAAGTGTCAAAAGTAACTACATATTCAGGACATTACTGGCAACTGAAATATATTTCGTTCTCTATTACGAAAAAGCTAACCGTAAAAGTGATTCTTCAAATACGTGTTCCAGTTTCGTCAGAAATTTCCAAACACGGAGAAGGAGTGGTGTTCGGTAATGTTTCGTATTATTTGATCGTTAGAAAATGTATGGGCATCCTTCGCGTGTTTTATCGGCAATTTTTCCAATGTCGCAACGGCATGCATATCCGAGGGAACATATCTGCCTGCAATGCCGTGTCAATAACGTCATTACTGGCTGTGCACACGTATATAGTTATATACCGCTATAGGCTAACGCCCCATCCATTCGATCCCGTTTCCCTTTTTCTGCAACAGCCAGCCTCGAGCGAGTGATTTTCTCGTACCCCCACTCTATTGCTCCGCGCGTTTTTATTTGTCTCGGCTTACCGTCTTCTTTGTCCGGCTTATTTTCGCGATTTTTTTCCACCATAGGGAATTGCAACTGTTCCCACCGAAATATCACTATATGGGGGGTTTAAAGAAATTCATACTGTCCAGATTTATTTAAAATTCAAGATTTAAATTGTGCGATCGAATAAAACAAGGCACGCAGACAATTTCAGCTATTAGAGAAAAGAAATACAATTTGAAGGAAACAATGAATCGTTCGCGGGATACTATAGTGACGTTATCGTTACAGGAACTGGCCATCGCATGACAAAGATTTTTACAGATTGCGTCGGCGTTAATTTTACCTACGCAGGCTCTACTTCACCTTTTGCAAGTGTTTAGATAAAAAAAAATCGCAGTAAAATGTGGTGGGTGTGAACAACCGTGTTTCGAACATAGAAAAAGACAAAGAATGAAATTTCAGAAGAACGGGTGGTCCAGTAATAAAAAAAGGATAGAGGCACGCCTGCGTGAAAGACTACGTTCATTGGACTTGTTCCTTACTTCTCTCGTGTATCGTGAACTATTTTTCTACAGTTTTTCGATGTGTAATTTTGATAACGAACAATTCGAATCAATGGATGCTAGACGTTAACAGGAAACGTTTGATAGGTAGAACCGCTGGTCTTTTGTTCGGTTTGAAGTTCCTTGATCAATGATAACGCGTCTACGCGCTGGATTCCGCGTTCGACCTTCGGCTTGATAACAGCTGGGATAACGTTCCAACGGGAATGCATTTATCATTGCAGCCGGGGCGATTAAAGATGGTCGGGGAAAAAGTTCTCGCCTGTGCAAAAAACTATATCCACTAGAATAGGTTCTACTCGAGGTAGGCATTGAATTTTACAATATGAGTGTCAGTATCTTTCAATATTCCTTGAATTTGAATAGTTCTATTAATAACTGTCAATTACAACCCGAGAAGAACCAGTTTATAATACTATTTCGTCCGATCCTATGGATGCCATGTAACGTCAATTTATCAGCACTCCGGGGAATGAAATTTAAATCCCAATTGTTTCCTAAGGATTCTATATACGGTATCTGCTAACTGCGGTGACTTAAAAGTCGGGTACATTCCTCTCGCTAGAATGCGAAGCCAACGTTCATATGCAGCCGCGTTACGGGAGAAAGAAGGTAGTGCGCGCGCGCGCGCCACCGAAGAAAATCCCCCAGGGCAAGAATCTCGCACGTTGAGGAACACTGATCTGCACTGTATATCGTGTATATTATCGCAGACGGTGGGGATGGAGGTGAAGGGTGCAAGAGGGGGGCGCGGAGGGGCTCAAGGCCGGTCACGCTGTCAAGCCAGAAAGCCTGCGCGCCGAAATATCAACATGACTTGCCCAGCTCGGTTTGCCTCGCTCGCTGCTCCAATTACCTCCGGGACACATGTACGGTTCGGCTAGACACGCGCGTCCGTACGCGACGTGGTAATCGTGAAATCGTGGAAAAAATCGCGCCGTTAGGCGATTAGGTGTAATATTAGAGCGGGGAGGGAGCTGCACGGCGGCTCGCGACATTCAAACATAAAGATGAGGGAGTTTAAACACGAACGTATCGAAAGAGAGCGAGAGCGAGAGAGAGAGAGGGGGGGGGGGGAGGGGAGGAGGAGGAGTCGACTTTCGGACAGGTGGTATGACTACGGGAGTCTGACAGCTGATAGTTCGTGACTCTGGTCGTATCGAGGGAGGTTACGAAACTCGTTACCGCGAGAAAGGCTACGACACGGTCTCTCGCAGGAGGAAAGAAGCGGAATACGTGCACATCGGTGTGCGAGCAGGCGTGCGTGTGCGCGAGTGCCACCGCGACTCGCGAGCATGGCCGAGGGAAAGAGAAAGAAAGAAGGGCACAGTTGAGACAAAAGGCAGAGACGCCGAGTGCGGGAGAAAAGAGTCCCGCTGGATCAACGATAGATCGATTCTCTGCCCCGATATCTCGGTTATCGAGACGTGCCGGGGCCCGTCGCGGTCCTCGGGATAATACTGAAACAATTCTCCAACGGGGAAAAGGGGCGATATGGTGGGCCGGGGGAACAGCGGGGAGGTGGAAGATGACAGAGAAGGAGAGGGGGAGGAGGGGAGAGAATGATGAAAGGAAAGGAGGATAACAAGTAGAAGGAGGAGTGAGACGAGGGGTCATCGGGAAACATAACCTCTGCAACGCGCAACAGTGCCCGATACGAGGCGATTTTCAGAAGTTACCCTTCCCGTTTCCAACTGGAACACTCGTGTGCACAGGCTCGGTTACCTTATGCCTTGGACTGCAGCGACGATGACTGCCCGAGCGTGTCGGGTCCGTTGGGCAGCGTCTGGGTACACGACACCGATCGCTCCTGACAGTTTTCCACGATGGTACGGTATTTCGGTCGGCGCACGAGCAAGGGGAAGGCATCCAAGCCGATAGATCACAACACTATCGACACTTTCGTTAACGCGACACCAGAGTGGACCGCGCGCGCGATCGGGCGTCTACGGACGGCGAGAAGTAACAGGCGACCGAAAGAAAGAGAGCTTGGCACACCTTCGCGTCACGTTACAACGAGTTACAACGAGCCACGGGCAGCTACAAGGCGCACGGGCTACCTCGGCCTCTCCGTCTCCGTCTCCGTCTCCGCTGTTGACTGGTGGCTACCTCACACCACAATCTCGTCTCTTGTACCTGTGTCTTTCTTTCTCCCTCCCTCTCTCTCGCTCCGGCTACGCTCTCTCGCGTGCAGCGGCGGCGACGGCGGCGAGCCAATCACGGCGTAGTACAGTGCATCGCCACCAGATGGACAACGTTGCCGCGCGTCGACGTGCATATAGAGGGTGTCCCGACATACGCGGCCAACCCGGCGTGAAATAAGTCCGGCATTTGAAAAAAAAACGCGTCTAAATTGTAGGGTAAAGTGTCCCGAGTGGCCTCCGTTTTCGAGGAAGTTGATTTTGCAAATGGACTGTGTGGCGCAGTGAAACTAATTCGGTGGCTCTCGTTGCACGCAGTCACGAATTTATGCGTGATACACGCAAATAGCAATTTATAATAGGAATTGTAATTTTTTTACCTTCGTTGTCGTAAATATGTAATTGTATTAAATGTATTTGGTATGTCCTACGATTTTGAAAATTGAAATTGGAAGGTTTCTGTTGGACTGGTACGTGGTATGCAGGTACTAAGTACTGATCAGGTGTTATGCCTGCTAAAAGGAACAGGCAAAGTAAATTTGTTGACGAAGATTTAATTAATCTGATATGCAATTGATTAAGTCAATTACTTCTCTAATTTGAATTAAAATATCGAATTGGCGGTTTAGATATTAAATTATTCAGTAGTTGAAAACAATTATTTGATTGTCAATTATTATCGTTTAAGAAGTCAGTAGTTAGTCTATTGGAAATTTTTAGCGGCATTTTATAGCAAACAGAGGAAGTGGCAAAGTAGAAAATAATTTATTCGTAGGAATAATGTATAGGCGATAATTGAATGTTTTCTGCTTTTGTACGGCTTTTTATTCATTGTTACAAATATATTGAATATGGAATGCACTACATACATGTAATAGCACAATACAGAAGTATTGGCGGTCTTGATCGACAAATTTCCGAAGTGATCGGATTCAGATAGATCACATGGAGTCAACATTCAAACATGGCGGACATGAGACGAGACTCGTAATCGAATCGTAATCGTTAGATTCACTGTGTGCTTGATCGTTCTCTCGAAATATTAATATTCCCGATCGTTATTGCTTATTTTGTGTGTTACTTATGAAATCGATGATATTGAAGAGGGTTTTAAGTTATTTTCTAATGGTGTTCATTCGAACGCGAGAGCTGACCGTAGGTTTACGTGTTTGAACCGACAGAGTGTGGATTTGGTAATTAATTCGATGTGATGAAGAAATTAATTAAAATGTGACTAATGGTTTTTTTAATAGTAATATATTCGAGTATAATAAAATCTGATGTGATAGTTGTTTTGTTAGGTTATGGTCGATTTTTATTTCGGTGCTCCCAACGTACTTACATATAGGTTAGATGTACCAGTACATGAACACGTATCAGTGAATGAACATTTTATATTAAAATGAGTAAAATAAATTATTAAAATAAGCAACTAATTAATTAGAGACTTCTTTTAATTTCTTGCTTCATATCCAAACAATTTTTGCAGCACGTGGAATCAATCGCGCTGCAAATATAATTTTATAAAAGTGTTCATTCGTTAGCCTTAAGTGTTCATTTATTGGTGCGTTTACCCTATACATTAATAGGGTGGGGCGAAATCGACGGAAAGTTTTTTTGAAACTGAAAAGAGCCTAGTATGGAAAAGTTGTGTCATTAGGAGTTAAAGGCACAAACAAAAAGGAAGTCGTATTTCAATTTTTCATCGGGCCCTAAAAGGGGTGTGTGGGACCTAGGGTGGTCCTTAGCTATTGGGGTAAAATTTTTTTTGATTTTTTTTGGTCTTACCCGCCTAAAATATGAGGTTTGGTGAGAAAATGATATGTGTAAAGTTTCAAAGTGATTGGACAACGGGAACCCGTGACGCAATTGAGTTAAAGTTTTGAAATAATAGTGATTTCTCAATATTTTTGCATTTTTACGAAAAATTGTTTATCTAGCACAAATTCGCTACACAGTATCGGATTCTGTAGACATTTCTGAAGAAGAAACTATCCACGAAAAATGTCAGAACCGTTTATAACTCGGACTGTTCGAGAAAATATCCATCGGCAACGCGTGCACGGTGTTTTGCCGCCTGGCGGCCATGGCTCGCCTGCCGCGACTCGTCAGGGCCGTAGCGACGCGCAATCGACGCGGTGCCCAGTACGGTGGTCCTTAGCTATAGAAATCAAATCCAGAATTTGAAAATTGTGAACAACACTGCGGAGCGAGGCGTAAAATTGATGTCAGACTACAATGAAATTTTAACTACAAATGAAGACAGCAAACAATACATATTACAAATTTTAGAAGAGTATCGACAATTTTATCCCGATGTAAATAAATGTAGCTTGATAAAAGATAAATATTAACACATATGTATTATTTTAATTTTATTTATACCCCTAAGTTCAATTGTAATAATATTTTGGTGTATATAAATACTTACATAATTATAAGGAATTAGCGAATAATACAATTTTAGTAAATAAAAAATATTGTAGATTGTGACGTCTGCATTCCGCACCTACGTAGAGTAGCTTACACGCTGCGTTATATTGTATAATTGTAACAGATAAAAATCAAAGATTTTGTCTATATTTTTAGAAGTAATATACAAATGTTACTATTATACATGTAAGAAATTTTACTTTTATAAAAAAATATACACTGATACTTCGAAAGTAGCCGAAGACCAAAAAAAAAATCAAAAAATGTTTGACTCCTATAGCTAAGGACCACTCTACGGGGCACCGTGTCGATTGCGCGTAGCCACGGCCCTGGCGAGTCGCGTCAGGCGAGCAATGGCCGCCACTGCCGCCAAGCGGCAAAACACTATGCACGCGTTTCCGCTGGATATTTTCTCAAATAGTTCGAGTTAAAAACCGTTCCGACATTTTTCGTGGATGGTTTCTTCTTCAGAAATGTCTACAGAATCCGATACTGTGTAGCGAATTCGTGCTAGATAAACAACTTTTCGTAAAAATTGCAAAAGTATTGCCTAGAAATCATGCACATCGGCACTTTTTTAAACTTTGACGGCCGTTTACAACCATATAAAACCATCAAATTTAATAACTGTATATACCGATATATTCAGGAAACTCTCCTCTATCTTTTGAGACTCAATTGAACTTTCTAGCATTCTTGGTTTTCACGTAATACCTCATTCTTGCCCAAAATCGTGCGCTTTATACAAAAATTCGTATTTTTAAAAAACGGAGGGTGATAGAGCAATTCTGTTTACGGATTCGTGTTTGGGACGAAAAACTGAACAAGGATCTCGGAGTGCACATTGCAGATCCAAATACTTCTTGGATAATGTAGTTAAGACCCCCGATTGCCTATTCTGGCTTATACGCTGCGTTGTATACTAATTTTAAAAGATAAAATTCAAAGATTTGGTCAATATTTTTTGAAGTTATACATACATATTATTATTATACATCTAATAAACTGTATTTTTCTTAAAAAATATTCACTGATACTTTCAAAATAGCCGAACACAGTTATGTCTGAAATTCACGAGAAATCACTATTATTTCAAAACTTCAACTCAATTGCGTCACGGGTTCCCGTTGTCCAATCACTTTGAAACTTTACACATATCATTTTCTCACCAAACCTCATATTTTAGGAGGGTAAGACCAAAAAAAATCGGAAGTTGAAAAATAAGGACCACCCTAGTGGGGCCCCTACGATGGACAGCGCTGATTTAATGCAATAAGCACGTGTTTCAAAACAAATTAAAATTATGTAATAAAATCGGCACTACTGCATGAGTTATTATTCTATAGTTAAATTTTCAGTAGTAGCGAGTTGCGAATGAATCGTATGTTTTTAATGGTCCGTGCTCGGTCCGTTAAATTAATGTAATAACGATAAAATATCGTGCTGATAAATGAAATATTAAATATTTAGTTAAAAATTATTTTAAAACAATTATATAAAATAAATTATATTATATTAAAACAATAATTTAATTAATTAAAAATTAAATATTTCATTTCCTATAATAATGGAGAAATCTGGTAACATTTTTTACCAATCCAATATTTACCAAAGTTTGAGCCCCCAGGGGTTCTACTAAAAAATATTTAAAAATGTTCATATTTGGTGTGGTACACGACAAATACAAGCCATAACTTTTCCATTCTGTGCTCCTGCGAAAATTAAAAAAAAAATCAAAATCGAAAACAAATAATAAATAATAATAACGAATAATTTTTATTCGAATATATGAATGGTTATACGAATAATAGTTGTGTTGTGTTATCTGCCTGTTTTATTATTCTCGTGATGGATATTATTCAACGTAGGATCATTATTAATTGTTTATAAAAATATGTTATTTCGCTATTACTTGGTGAACTTTTGCGATACTAGGAGTAGAATCCAGATATATCGATCAAAATATGTATCGGAACCCATCGAAATGTTGTTCGAGCAATTTTCGAAGCACTGGTCGAAAAATTATTCGGCTGAAGAACTCCAGAAATTATTCAACCAATATAAACAGAATAATTTAATCTTAATAACAAATGATTATTCTCCAGATCGAGTATTAAAATAAAGCTTTATTCTAATGATATATATATTTGGAATCGTGTTGTCGTAAAGGAAAAATAAGAAATGCAATGTGACGAAGTTGGTTGAAAATTTGCAATCTGTCACTTATATACGAAAGAGGAATATGTATGAAACAATTAAATCGAAATATATTGGTGCTATTGTAAGTCAGGTAAAGCTAAATTATTTATTATGGTTCAACGATCGAGATTGACCGGGGTCGCTAAAGCATTTTGCTTTAGCTCCGCTTGACAGCGATTGGCATCTATAATTCTCGTCGGCGGTGTGGCAAAAAGTCGCGGAATGCGTTTGATTCGAACCCGTTTGAACGCGTTTCAGGAAACGTGAGCTACAGCCCTTTCCACCGCGAAGATCGTATCGATCCGATCGTTTTCGCTTAAGGTCGTTCGAACAATTGGATTCCAATATTTGTCTTTTCTCATTTCAACACATCGAAATACGGAAACTTCTCGCTCGCCTGGCGCTTTGAAATCTTTGAATATATGCCGGCGACAATGAAAATTTAAATTTCTGTATCTGCTATTAAATCTATAAGAGTAGGCGAAATGTGTCTAAAACGATCCCCTTAATGCGTAATTCATATAAAAAATACAAACGCATATTAATTAAATAAAAGTGAAGTAGTTTTTGTAAGTTAGTTTATTTACCTTATTATTGGCGTAGATGAAATTTAGCTACCAGATCAATTACATTTTTTATTTGCATTTTTGCGAAGGTATACTAAAGGATCATTTTGTACACCTACGTGTATAAAATGATCCCTACGAGGGATCCTTGGGAAAATAACCCCTGGGATCATTTTATATCTACTGATAATGAATAAGACGAACATTAAAAAGCATTGATTTATTTAAATAAAAACAGAAGTTGAACTGACAAAGGAAAATCCCGAACCCGAGAATTCAAAAAATTCTGAAACTTTGTGAGTATGTAGAGGATTTCCTCCTGATTACAACGCAATTTTTGTTTGCTGCTCAAATTTACACGAAGGGGGTGAAATTAACCCCTGAAAATTCGGCTATTTTCCGATTTTGTGTTATAACTCGCAAACTGTAAGAGATAGAAAAAAAGTTTCAAGACAAGAGTTACTTCTTTTAATTAGATCTATCATTTGGTGTACAAATTATTTTACACCTCACGAGTTATAACCCAAAATCTAAAAATAACCGGATTTTCAGCGGTCAATTACACCCCCTTAGAGTGAATTTGGGCAGCAAACAAAAATTGCGTTGTAATCAGGAGGAAATTCCCCACATATTCACAAAGTTTCAGAAGTTTTCGAATTTCAGGGTTCGGTATATTCCCTTGTGAGTGACAAAATATGCGACCATAATAAATTAAAACAGTTTTAAAAAAAAAAATCTTAGATCATTTTTGGTACATAATCACTGAGTAGAAATAGTTAAAATCAACTAACAAACATAAGAAAATGAGATCTGTTTTACAGACCCAAATTTTTTCGCGCACCCCCTGGGATTTCTGGGATCATTTTATCCTACTAGAGAAGGATCATATGACCCCAAACATCCAACTCACATTCAGTGGTTGAATATAACGCCAAGTTATTACATTCGGTAACGAAACATACATTAAATTATTGTTGAATTGTCATTAAATCCGGGATGAAAACAGCTGTCACACTAAGCCGTTCACGACGAAAGTTACACAACATTGAAAAAGAGCTTACCTTATAGATAAAAGGCAGTGATTTTGATTGTTTCTTGTTTATAACAGGCGAAATAGCACCACTAATAACCGCAGAACAGCCAGGGATCATTTTACCCTGAGGGATCGTTTTAGACGCATCTCCCCTACTACCAGTAGTTCGGCAAGATTTTCCTGACGAATATCAGTGAAAGTCGCCCTTATTCGGACTATTTTTTATCATACGATTGAATCAGTTCTGAATTACGTATGGTTAAAAATATTCCGAGTTCGATCGACTTTGGAGATCTCGCTAATCTCTTGGCGGTAATTTCATGAAGATCTAATTAAAAATATAGAAACTTAAAATCGCATCAGTGACTATAGGGTAAGTCCGGTATAGTTCGACCACCGGGAGAGTCCGGTCAGTGTTGATATTTTAAGCTGACGCGGGAGAGGGCACTGTGTGTCATTGATACAAAAGAAATGGATGCGCTTGTTGTTGATCTTGCATTGAGCATTGTCACATATCCATATTTAAATTATAAGAAACACTTAAGACTTTATGCGAGTCTGAAAGTTTTTAGACCAAGTTACAGTGCGGTCGATATTTCAAAGACAGGTAAGTTTATTAATACTATTCGGATATTCGGGGTTATAATATGTATAAAACTACAGTGTCACCCCAACAATACGTATGTATTCGTTTTTAATTTATTTTGACAAGGTGGTCATTCACTCCCCTGATTATGGGATAGTCCGACCACATTAATGCGGGACAGTCCGACCACATTAGTTAAATATACAGTGTGTCTGAAAAAGTGTAAGTATCTTGAAAAATATGAATGGTACGGAAAATTGTTTCAAACGAAAGTTGTAGGATGTCAAGGGGGACATAGCATGCTCGTATTTTTTATTTCTTATTCTTGTAACTGACACCGAAACGTTTTCTAAACACTACCTACATGTGTCCTCTTTACTGTAAACCCATCTTCAGATTCAGGGAGCGAAAATTCCATTCTTCAAGATAGTAATATGTCGTTAATCATTTTTAACACTTTTTATACCTATTTTCTTTATAAAATCGATTATTCAATAACAGGTATTGTAATGATTCTGATTTCTTGTAATGTATAAATAATTAATGTTAATTTAATTATTCAGGCTATAGTATCAGATAGATATATTAAAATATAAATTACAAGCAAATTTTAAATCCCGTAAAAGAAAGTTAAAAAATGTAGTTATGTACTTTTACACATTTCGCCCCCCCCCCCCAAGAGAGGTTCCTGGATCCGCCCCTGAATGTTTCTTGTTGAAAATGAAAAAAAATATTTGAATTTATCGCACACTATAATTTGTGTATACTCTAAATTGCTTGGGCTTTGCTTTAATTTCGACAAAACGACAAAAATGTTAAAAACAACGATGCTACAATTTCTTTTCCAAAAAGTGGTCGAACTATCCCGGACTTACAATATAGATGACTTATCCCAGAGTCGATTGTCGGGCGAGCAAGCAAAGGATCGCTGAAGCGGTAAAATACAGAGTCCTTCGAATTTCTGTTATTATCAAAGCTAACATTTGGAAGCTCTCGGACAATACTTCCGATGTTTTACAGAAAATATCGACGTGAGAACGCGCCAAAGCACTGGGAGTAACACCCGTATTTACGAAAACCTGAGAAATGGAATTCATGGTTCCTTGAAAGCTTGATCTTTGTTTAAAAGAATAATGTTATGCATATTAATATTTAATAATACGTGATCTAAGTGCAAAATTATTTTCTGATCCTGAAGGTTCGAGATGAAAATCGGAGCATCGTTAACCCTGTAAAGGGTTTCTAAAAATTTTATGAAATAATTTTCACCTTGGCATATTTATTATACATAAGTGTATCAAGAATTATTGTATTGGGGAATAAAATTGTAAATTGTATTAGGTGTAGACGAAAAGTGAGGGAATATTGAAACTGGTACTTTATGAGTTTATAGAGGCTATTAGTTTAAGGAATGAGGATACAGGTTCTTTCAATTTACAACCCCTATTTTATTTAATTTGCCGTTCTGTATCATGGTGGTTGATGCGTATTTTTATCACAATGTCCTTTTCTTTCCCCTTTTTTATTTGCAATAGATACATACACGTAGAAACTGAACAACTGTTAATGAAATACGGTAGATCGCCTGCTGATTTTTTCAATGACGTGAGCAAGTTCGCAGCGGAAACGTTATTGACGATATCACACATTTTATTAGTTTTATATAACACCTGTGCAGAGCCTGAAAATATGTGGTAACGCCTGAAACCCCTATCCATATCGATTCTATAAAAACAAAACGTTGACACTCAAGGCCAAATTGATCCTTTTATTTTCCAAATTCTACTCGATGCGAGTAAAAAAGTTCGCAAGGAAATATGTGTCGTAAATCAATGGTCTTCTTGTTGAAAATTGTCAAAATTTCAGTGTTTTAAATTACGAGAAGTCACCTCGGAGGGAAGAGTGCATGCCCCTCCGTCGTCGAATCTCGTTTTAGTGAACGGAAGGGGAAAATACCTACGTACCTACTTACCTATTAGTCATAAGTTTTCCAATTTCGTGCGTGAAAATGTATTTTTCCGATATATGAACATCGTTTAACTTTTTCTCTTCTTATCGAGTAGAATACATAGAAATAGAAAAAATCGACCGTGAACTTTATGGTTGAGATGAATTACACGGATTCATTTATGACAATCGTTGCTATTCCTATTTTTATTGTTTACACCCTGCACGTGTGAGATCAGATACAGTATGTCCAATTTACACATATAGTAGCAATTATTTCTCAAACTGTTAACGCCTCGCAGGTGCAAGTATTGTATATATTGAACTTGAAATTTTTTTTAAAATTACCCCTTGCAAAGATTTCCATTTCATCTTCATTTTTTAACATTACCAACACGTATATCTTTGTTACGGCGATTTTATCGTGTGTTTAATATCCCGTTCGACGTGTCACACGAAGTGTGTACCCTTTCAATCAATAGCTTGTCGAAGGTTACAATTTTTGCCTTCGAACGACTGAAAAATAATCGTATATACTTAAACCGTACATACTGCACAGATACTATAGAATCGGAACGGTTGCCGGAGTAACTCTTAATCGAACAAATCCATTTACGTAGTCTGCGATCCTTTTAAAAATACCTGTGAGACGTTGTGCACAGCCCAACAGATGAAACTTTTCGCAAGTAGGTAACAGCCTTTATCGCGTGCTATCCACGTTCCCCTGTCTCCTCTACGAAACTTACGGTTCTGTTGTTAGAATTTGATTATTCTTTTGATTTTCTGGACTTCTTCTACAGCGAACGTCCCGACTATCTCTTTCAACGGCAGTAAATCTACCAAAGGGAGGTCACAACAACGAGCTCGCCAACTTCAACCAAACTTATCAGTAGATTTAGAACGACAACGAGCACTTCCATTCACCATTCGCCTCAAAAGCTTTCACTTTGCTAAGGAAAATCATCAATATCACCGTACGCCGTCCATCAATTCTAAATCCGATCCAATCTCCCATCTTAAGTGTACCACAATAATTATAATATTAAATATATCTCTAAGTAATCTTTTACGCTCAGTTCCGCTCTGGATTCACCGAAGAAAGAGAAAGCGAACCTGAAAAGTCGATCAGCTCGCTGCTATGATCTTGCCTTGTAAGTACGACAAGTGCAATGAATCGCGAGGACACGCCATGCTTCCGACGTTTCCCTTCGATCCTACCGAGGCGCTAGTGTCAGGTACCGTGCAATCCGTAAACCTCGAGGCTGATGTCCATACGACTTGGCATTACTTCCTCAATCGTGGCGGCACCAGAGTCGTCGGCGTTGGCGTGGGACTGCTGCTGCAGGACCTGCTCAACGCCCTGTGAGGCTCAACGCTGAGGAAACTCTTGTCGGTGGTCGGTGGCGCCGAGATGATCTCTGGTTCCCCTGGACTAGGGCATCGTCTTTGGTTGCAGGTCGACAGGCTGGTCTTCGATAACGTTTGCAACGGTATCTGATAGATCCTGATTGGTTTCCAATCGCCATGGCTGTCTGCGAAAACGAGAGAACGAAGTTGTAGCGGTGCCAGTAGCAGAGATTCGCCCAAATGACGCTTTTGAACATACTTTGCGGATTGGACCGAGACGACGAGGATTGCAAGGGGTTGGACACCGGTTCGTCCTTGTCCACGGGCTTCGAGTCCAACCGAATTCTCTCACACTTGCCGGGCAGAAACTCTGGGGCTGTGGTGGCGAAAAAGATGTCCTGTTTCGAGGTGATCAGACTTAAATTCGGCATGGCGATCGTGTGCACCAGGTTTCCATTGATTATCAGTCGAATCTCCATGGTGTCGTTAGTGAAGGCAATCACGTAAGGGAAGGCACAAGCTGAAAGTACAAATTTCTTCTTGCAGGTCGCTGCTTCTGCCAAAGGAGGGTGAAGAAGAAACGATAGGGCTGCCTCACCTATAGCTGCTGGCACAGAGTTCCAGTTAAAGTCGAACTCCGTTGGCGCGGTGCTCTCCTCCACGAGCTTTTGAAAGTGGCACGTGTCTACGGAGGACAAGTGCACGTTGAAGAGGAGCGACGAGTGGCAAAGACGATTTGGGAAAGCAAGAGAATTGTTTACGTAACGTACTATTGTAACAGAGCAGCAGCTCCGGCTCTTCGTCTTCGCAGAGGTCCAAAGCTGCTACCAAGTGCGGCTTCGGCGTCCCTTCGACGTGGAGGGTCCTCGTGCTCCCCGTATGGGAAATCAGCTCGAAGTGGTGTCGAACGCCGCAGCAGAGCGTCCATTCGTTAATGGAGTCTATGTTCTCTATCATCGTCACCAGGGACGGTGTTTCGCTTGCGTTGAACTCTTTTAGCAAGACGAAACCGTCCACAGTGTCCATGTCAGCCGCGGAGCACCACGCTGTCCAAGCCGCGCTGTGCTTCCATTGGAGAACGGTCAGACGTCGACCAACCACCACACACTGCGGGTAATGACGACAAAGCGTGATACAGGTTTTCGCGACAGGAAGAAATTTTATGTCACTATTATGGGAAGGAAGGGCAACGCGAAGTCTGTAGAGTGAGGCCCGTGTCAATGGAACGCGTGATGCGAGCTCTAAAGGTGAGATCTGACGGCACGTGGATCGGCGAGCTGATACGGCTCGCCCAGGCTCGGTCAGGCTCGCGAATCGGCGATCCATGAGCGTTCTCAGTGTTCTCACGGCGCGTGGATCGACGAGTCTCGTGCCAAGCTCGCCGATCCAAGTGCCGTCAGATTTCACCTTAACAGGTGTCGTTAAGTTCAACAGGAAGATAACACTTTTGAGCGGCGGAACGTTTCGAAAAACGGCCCTTCAAGTCGTCCAGTTCTCTCCAAGCGGTGGCTGTTGCCCAGAAAGTTGTGCTTAATCCTTCAACGAAATTATTTTAATCTTTCCGCTCTTAGATTTCAAAGAGAGAAACTTTAAATAAAAAGAAAATCACATCGGTATTTTAAATTTGTCTACAGGCAACCCCCGTATAACTGAGGGTTAATACCTAAGTCACTATAGTCGAATTAACGAAAGAAGGCGCCTTGGGACCGGGGCTAGAACTTGTGACGTTGCCGCTACTCCAGGCTCGCGATTGGTGCTTTCCCTACGCGGCACCCTACGCCTTGGCCAATGACTTTCGACTACTTAGCTGTGGGCCTAGAGCAGGCCTGCCCCAAAGGGTGCAAATACCTCCTGAATTTCTGGGACCCGGGCAACAGCCGAGCGCGGGACTGTTACGTTGCTAACCACAGCATGGGCTGCGGGAGAACTGCATGAGTGTGCGGCCGTCCTAACAGGCTCGTACATGGGCGCACACTCATGCAGTTCTCTCACAAATCTCGCAACGGGTAGCAATGGAACAGTCCCGCGCTCGGCTGTGGCCCGGGTCCCAGAAATTCAGGAGGTATTTGCACCCTTTGGGGCAGGCCTGGCCTAGAGTAATCGTTGTCTTTGTCGAGTGTATATTGCTATCCTCTTCCTATCCTATTGCGGCACGCGCTATGCAGAATGAATGGCGGACAAGTCGAGGAATACAGCCTCATAGGATTCTTATTCTATTTAGCGTCATTCCACGGCAAATCGATCACTTTTTGCACTCGATGCCGGGGATTTTGTTCAAACCGAAATATTATGTAGGAAGGGATTTCAGTCATCACGTTGCTGGTTTTAAATTTGTTCAATTTTTGCCTATTTTCATGAAACCGAACTGTACTTTTGAATTTTTATCTCGAAAACTCTTTATCGTATGGAATTCATTCTTTTTTCATTTTAATCTAGAAAGTGCGGGCTTTTCTAATACTCTTTTTTTTATATTGAAAAATTAATTTTGTAATTTTGAAATTATAACCAAAGTTTTATTTTGCAAATTTCACGTACGAAATATTCTGCTTTCGAGCGTGGTATTTTGAAAATTAACGTCAGCATGAGCTGTTATTAACCGATGAAGAGTTTCATTAACCCACGCTTGGCCAATGACATTCTTTTTATGATGATCAGATCTATACATACTATCACTTTCTTTAATGGTTGATTATTTGTGAAAAAAATGTTTCCATAATTTCCAGTGATTCACAAAATACATATTGCATTCTGATCAAAGTCTCTAAAAATGTGATCGATTTGGTGTGGAGGGACTTGTAGATGAAGGGATCTGTTTTATCGAGCGAGTGAGAGTGACACAGTTGCGCTTGAAGATAGAAAGAGACGTCTTATCTGCTACACAACGTGGCAACGTCGCACGAAGTACGGAGCAGGCATTGGATCTCTCCCGACCCACGCGCGCCGGCCTACGGGCCGCCCAGGCGCCTTCTTTCGTTAATTCGACTATGTATACTTATGTCTGGAGTGGGTGAAAATGGACCCTGCATTCGTCAGGGGAGCTTTAGATCCTGGGACGCTCTTTGACGCGAAGAATTCATGGATCCACAGGCTGTCCTCACAGTCAGTGATTAGAGAAATCAAGAAATACCATTCGCAGATGAGAACCTCCAGGCATGGTGGTGGCGTACAAATGGCAGCCTCTGGATCGCGGTAATCTTCTCTCCTTTATGTGTGCTCGTCCTCTGACAGCCAAAGGACGTACCCGGACACGTCCTCGATTCATGACAGGCTTGAACTTCGCAGTGGCCCGGGTGAAATTGTCGTAGTCATTGTCTTCGCTTTCATCCGCGTCGTCGTCCACGTCCTCCTCGGCCCCGTTGTCCTCGCCGTCCTGATCGTCCTCGCGGTCGTTCAACACCTCCGCGGACCTGTTCGCCGTGTTATTTTCGAATTCCCTGAGGCGAAACACGTAAACGTTACTCTCTTTGCCCTTGTCCCTGGCACGAAACAGTAAAATCCCGTGTTGCTCCACCACGGTCAGCTGCTTGATCTGCACGGACTCGTCGAAGATCAGCCTGTGGGACAGGCTGTCTGAAAAATAGTCGGTCGTGGAATTATTTGCACGAGGCAGGAGCTCGAACTGGATGAGTTTGAAATCAATGAGTTTGAAATGGAAGATTTCGAGGCAGGAAGGGAAGTAAATCGTGCTGTCAGTATCTATTGATACTTTATATTATATTAATTGAAAGTATAAGTCGGGAGCTGTTTAAGGGCTTAAATAAGTACGTAAGTTGTATAACAGGGGATTCTTTGGTATCGGCTATTTACTAATACTAATATACTAAGTGAAGCTCATTGTCAGTAGGTACTGTGTGTAAAGATTCTTATACACTTCTGTCGTTTCAAAATGGCTAATTTTTTTTATTTCAATGGAGAAACTAGTGGAGATTTGAGAATAGAAGGGAGAAAATTCCAAAAACTTGTGTATACAAATGTAAAAGTGGTAATTTTACAACAGGATTAATTGAAAATTTCATTCTGGAACTAACAAAGTGGAGTGTACTATGTCTTTCCGTTTTCAAATGGTTAAGAAAGATCCGTAAAGGTAAAGGTAAGAAAGGTAAGAAAACTGACAAAATAAAAACTCCAAGTTTACCAGATTTCTACCAAGGAACTAACTATCATAAATTTATCTGGCTACAAATATTTGAAGCAATTTTAAAGAAATTAATATATATTAATCTAATGTACCTATTAGATTCGTTTCTAATATTAATACATATATGTGCTTCAAAGGAGAATGAACTGGAAAATTAGTGTAATTGGACTGTTTTCTAACCTTCTATCAGAAAAGTCCCATTTTCAGTAGCAATGATCAGCTTATTCTCCAACCAAACATCCCCGCAGACCACTTCATGGGGGAAGTCCGGATATATGCACCTGGGTTCCCACGGTCTAGGTTTCAAGGGGCCAGCAGTAGCCAAAGAAGTCGGTGCTAGACCTCGAACGATGGATTCCAGTTTTAGGGCCTGGCCGACGCGAACCATCTCTACTGCACGCGTTTCCTCGCGACGTCGACCTGGAGCCTCCACCACATCCGACAGTGCTCGTCGGTTTAACATGCTCTGCGAAAATTTCATTGCATTTCTTTTTCACGGGGGAGAGGGACGGAGAACACTACTACCACGACCAAATAGGTGCATATGTATGTTTCTTTTTATAAATCTCCTTACCGAGGCACTAAAATTCAATTCATATAGGTATATTCTTTTTTAAATTTCCTGATACCGAGGCAATGGGATCTGTAGGAAATGAGCGATGTGTGTGGAAGGTAAGACGGAAGGAAGGAAAAGGAAGTTGCGTTTCGTCCCGGGCCAGCTAGTGGACTCATCGTTAAGCCGTATCTACCAGGCCCTACCTTAGACGCTGGGATGTTAGGAGTAGGACGAAACGGGTACTTACATATAGGAAGGAGTGGATGAGAGAGAACTTGCGAGAGAGCCGAGCGGTCGCGTGGCCCTCTGGTGGTGATGGAGGTATCGCTACAGATCCATATATTTTTTTTTCTTTCTACTGACGCAATGGAATTAATATATTTTTTTCTACATTTCCTATTACCAAGACAATGGGGTTCACATAGGTGGGTACATACTTTTCTTTTTTAAATTTTCTGTTACCGAGGCAATGGAATTCATATATTTTCTTTCTAAATCTCCTTTTACCGAGGCAATGGAATTCATATATTTTTTTCCTAAATTTTCTGTTCTCGAGGCAAAGAGATTGATATATTTCTTTTTCTTCTGCATCCTGTAGCATTGAAAACAGTGAAGTAGTACAGTTAGAAATAAACCAGAATCTATTGGTACGTGCTACTGTCACGAAAATGCATTGGAAAATTGGAAAGCTACAAATAGGTATCAGTAGTGCTCTCGAATCGCGATTGCCAAGTGCACATTTCTCTGTGCACATTGCTCACTCTGGAATCGATTCCCTCGTTAAATGGTTCGGCATAAAACAGAGTCAATTGGCAAAAAGTTTACAACCTCGGTTATATGCTCGTGTCCGATCCCGACACGCGGGCAATTAACCGGGCAGTGCTGTGTTCTGAAACACTCTGTACAGTGTACACTACAGTGTACACCATATAGGAACGACTTGACGGTGGAAATACTTACGTTGCTTTTATTTTCCTGCGTGTGCTCCTGATACATGTCCCGAAGAAGAGCGTCCAGCGTCCTCTCTCTTTTACGCGAAAACGTTGGAGTGTTGAACGTTGCCTTCTCGCCGTTTATTAGTTTCACGAGCAGGAATTCACGCAGTGTATATGGATCCTCAAAAACAGGCGGACAGGGCAGGCTGGGTCCGAACAGCGGCACACTTTCGTCGCAGTAGATTGCCACGCGCCACCCTCTGTTGTTGTCTTCGGGCGACACCACCGCAAATACATCTGTATCGCAATACAGAGGGCAAATTCAATTTTCATTAATCAGAGGATAGGTTTTCCGTTTCACACTTGGTCGAATATAAAACTTAATTCTAGATTAGTGTCGCCATATAACTTCTTACAGGTCTTATGGTAAAACAGAAGTATTTGATGAAAAGATTGAATCGAGAAGCCTCATATAGGTGCTTATAGTCGAATTAACGAAAGAAGGCGCCTGGGCGGCCCGTAGGCCGGCGTGCGTGGCTCGGGAGAGATCCAATGCCTGCTCCGTACTTCGTGCGACGTTGCCACGTTGTGTAGCAGATAGGACGTCTCTTTCTATCTTTAAGCGCAACTGTGTCACTCTCACTCGCTCGATAAAACAGATTCCTTCATCTACAAGTCCCTCCACACCAAATCGATCACATTTTTAGAGACTTTGATCAGAATGCAATATGTATTTTGTGAATCACTGGAAATTATGGAAACATCTTTTTCACAAATAATCAACAATTAAAGAAGGTGATAGTATGTATAGATCTGATCATCATAAAAAGAATGTCATTGGCCAAGAGTGGGTTAATGAAACTCTTCATCGGTTAATAACAGCTCATGCTGACGTTAATTTTCAAAATACCACGCTCGAAAGCAGAATATTTCGTACGTGAAATTTGCAAAATAAAACTTTGGTTATAATTTCAAAATTACAAAATTAATTTTTCAATATAAAAAAAGAGTATTAGAAAAGCCCACAGTTTCTAGATTAAAATGAAAAAAGAATGAATTCCATACGATAAAGAGTTTTCGAGATAAAAATTCAAAAGTACAGTTCGGTTTCATGAAAATAGGCAAAAATTGAACAAATTTAAAACCAGCAACGTGACGACTGAAATCCCTTCCTATATAATATTTCGGTTTGAACAAAATCCCTGGCATCGAGTGCAAAAAGTGATCGATTTGCCGTGGAATGACGCTAAATAGAATAAGAATCCTATGAGGCTGTATTCCTCGACTTGTCCGCCATTCATTCTGCATGGCGCGTGCCGCAATAGGATAGGAAGAGGATAGCAATATACACTCGACAAAGACAACTATTACTCTAGGCCCACAGCTAAGTAGTCGAAAGTCATTGGCCAAGGCGTAGGGAGCCCCGTAGGGAAAGCATCAATTGCGAGCCTGGAAAAGCGGCAACGTCGCAAATTCTGGTCCCAGTCCCAAGGCGGCTTCTTTTGTTAATTCGACTATACATCATTGTAGCACGGAGAGTTCTAGTTTTGTTTAACTCTTTGGCTGTTTACGTGGGTATTCAGGATTGAGCGGTGTTTCGAGAAAGTAGTGACGGGTTAGAACGTCTCGGGGGTATTTTTGTTTGAACAAATATTTCGTTCCAATGATACGAATTTTGATTATTTAACTCATGGATGGTAGATCTTTTGTAGGTTTTAGAATCTTCGTTTTGTTTTTTGAAGAAGTGATATGAATAAGTAATAAGTAATATCAGTAGCTTGATATACCCGAGGATGGGATGGATCCGAATTAGCCCTGTACCCGCCAGGCGAGGGTTCAACGATTAATATTGGTAGAAGAATATTGAACTTACGTGTAAATTGGCTCCTAATGCAATTCGGATTGAAAGTGTCTATGGCGTCGGGGTCGTCCGTGTAAACGATGTTAACGATGTCGTTGCCAATGTGACGCTTTCTCTCGAGCTGTTGCGGATTGTCCTTTGAATAGGGAAGCATCGTGCTCACGTGATACATGACTTCGTGTCCCGCGTAAACAGTATAGTAACTTTCCTTTCCAGTCATATCCCCTAAAATTTTTTAATTTTGACTTTTGATGTTACAAATGTGTAGGGATCATTCCACGCCAAATTTTTGTGAAAATGAAATATGATATAGCTCCCGCGAAAGTAACGGGCGTTTATGTCATCATTTTGATGGTTTCGAATTTGTTTGAAAAATAAAACCTGTCAAATTTGGCAATTTTTTGTATATTAATGAATCTGTATCTCCGGGACTATACATCACACGAAGCTGGTTCTTCGTTCATTTTAATCAGAAAGGATTGACTTTCCTGAAGAAATTGGCGTGGAATGACCTGTAGGCAATTTTAATGTTCTGAAAAATAGATTCTATCTACTTTCCTTCTACCTTTTTTAATTTTGTAATTTTTCGTACTATGGGTATATTATAAATGATAAAATACATTACAATGACACATATGCGATACCTTTAACGTCCAAACCACCTCGATACTTGTCCCAGTTCTGTAGTCGTATTCTTTCGCCCAGCATCTCGAGGAACTTTTCAAAACCTGGACTACCTTTCTCTGCAAACAAGCCACTATGTAGGGAATTCCTATTTCATCATCATTCAAACTCCTTCTTTCAGACAGATTCCAAACTACCAGCCACGGACAAATATTTAAAATCTTAAGATCCATTTCAATGCATACTGATATCTACTCTGGTCTCACATGGTAGCTTCCGTTCACATTTTACTGTTCTCGATTAAAATTTAACAAACTAAACAAAATCAACATTTTAATTTCTTTGCGACATAGAATAACCAGGGTATTTTTGTTATCTTCAACAACGCCATTTGCAAAATGTAATCGTCAGATTTTCAGATGTAGGTAATAATCTAGAGACGCGGTAGCGTCTCGACGTCAAGAACATGTTTCGACACCCTTTAAAGAATTATAAATTTTGTAAATAAATTATATTTTATTACTGGAAGTAGTAACTATACTTACTCTAGCAAAAAAAAAGGTTATTTATTGAAGCAGAAGATAATGCAGTGATCTACGTCAGACTATGTACACACAACTTTGCAGGTATGGTTTTGCATATGCAATTATTATAATTTATAAATAAATAGTAAAGAGAATTATTTCAACAGCTGAAAGAGCAATTTGCGATTACAAAGCGAAGTGTAATTGATTTAGTAATTATACTGTAATTGTAATTACATAAATGAATACTTATCAAATCATAAAAATAAAGATTTTGTACGTTTACTTGGTCATCAAGTGAGTGTTCCACTTTACCCTACCACTTTAGCCAGGCGAAGATTTTTAATACCTCCGGTAAATCTTATTTTCCTTTGTTGCCAAATTTTATTCTTAACAAAGGCTTTGATTTTCTTATAGTCTAAGGTCTACTTAAGATTCCTGTTCAAGTCCCGTGTCTTTTTTTCTTTCCGATTTTAAGTTATCACCATCCAAAGTTAAGCGTCCCATTTTACCCTACTCTCCCCTACACAAAGTACTATACGTATACATACATAATACATATAGATCAGTAATACGGTGCACATGGTTTCTTTCGTAGTTGTTAAACTTGCGTACAATTTATTCTTAATTCTGTCCTGCCACTTATTATAGCAAAAAGAGGCGACTCTAATTCTGTCATTTATAATTAAAAATTATCTGAAGTCATTCCCTACGGAAATTATCTTGGTAAAAAGAAGTGAGATCTCCATAAAAAACTTCAAAAAAAGTAAAAAAATTACGCCAAGTACATGAAAAAATCGAGGACGGAGAAGAGTAAATTACAAAAGAAAATAGAAGAAAATATACACTGTAAAAAAGATGTGTAATCAAAATGAGCTGCAAGTACATAAAGGTGCTTTCCAGCAGCGTGCAAAGGCGACACTGTGAAACACAATGTAAGATTCGGTCAAATACGCCAAGGAGTCGGTGAATAAGGATTATTTAAAAACGCAAAATAATGAAAGTGTACTCATATTGTCAGAGCTTTAAATTGGCAAATTATCTGAAAGCCTGCGAGAGGGAAGGTATGGGTATTGATGATGTGAGAATACCTTGCCTGGCCACGCCATAGTTGTCTTTTGATTAACCAAACACAACTGTAAACAAATTTTGGAAAAATATTCATGTCTGCAGGTTCCTTTTTCTCTTAAAAATCTAAAACACAACTGTAAACAAATTTTTGAAAAATATTCATGTTTGCAAGTTCCTTTTTCTCTTAAAAATGTAAAAATTACAATGTGAATCTTATTTTTTACATTTTTAAGAAAAAAGGGACCTGCAGACATGAATGTAAAAATGTAAAAATTCACAATGTGAATCTTATTTTTTACATTTTTAAGGGAAAAAGGAACCTGCAGACATGAATATTTTTCCAAAATTTGTTTACAGTTATGTTTGGTTAATTAAAAGACAACTATCCCGCACCCAGGCCAACTGAAAATTCAAATTTAAATTTTCGCCTATATACATAGTATCGTTCCGCCCTATTACACAGTGTCGCCTTTGCACGCTGCTGGAAAGCACCTTTATGTATCTACTTGCAGCTCATTTTGATTTCACATCTTTTTTTACAATGTATACTTTCTTCTATTTTTTTTTGTGATTTACTCTTTTTCGTCCTCGATTTTTTCATGTACTTGGCGTAATTTTTTTATTTTTTAAGCTTTTTATGGGGTTTTGCTTTTACTGCAAGCAAGAAAAATTTCTGCTCGTAAAACAAGCTGTAAACTCGATCTATTATTCCTCTGCCTGGCGAAAGTAAACATCAGTATGGTTTCCTATCGTTAATAATGAAACTTTTAGTTAATTTACCATTAGACAGCATCTCGTCGTCGGTGATTTGCCCTCTTTCCGCGTATATCACGCCGAATTTGAAATTCACCGATCCCTCTTGTTCCTCCAGCAGAAGAAGATCCTGCAATACGAAATCCATGACGAAACTGATGATTTTTCCGTGTTTGACAGACCTCAGTTTCATACCCATCACTGTTTCAATACGTTCCACACATTCTAAAGTACTTATTTACTATTTATACAAAGGTTACCACGATATAGATTCATCTCAAGAAAATTAATAATTATTTGCGTGTCTACATGTACATCCCGATTGGGCCGAACTTTGGACCGTACACCATCATCTTCTTCATCCGTGTTACGAATATCCCAAACAAATTTACGATAATTAATCGACTCACTTTCTGAATTTCTGGCGAGAAAACCTCGCGTGGCGCTTTTTCGAGCTTCTCTAGTCCAAAGAAGTTGCTGGAAAGTTTAAAAGATGTTTTGAAGAACCGGTGAAAAATTGTTGCCATGGAGGCTACCTGCTTTGAGTCGATGAAGAGAGGAACAGGTAATAAAATATTCACCTCAGGATTTGTCTGATCGTCAGCGTTTTGTTGGCCGAGTACGGCAGCGATATTTTCTGGGCCCCCTATAGTTTTGTGGCACATTATTTCCCAACCCTTCATGAAATTTTTGTCCAATGCGAAGGGTGTTTCGAGAATGACTACTCACCGTTTTTCTCCACAGAATCACCCTGTAATGCGGCACACTTTGATCGCTGTTCTCGCTCGTCACAACGGATAGAAACAAGGGGTTCCTTTCTTGGTCCGCGGCGACGTAATTTTGATGCACTGCTGGCAAAGACGTTTCACGTTGCGAATATAGAGTTCAGAGAGTTCAGTGGCAGGAGAAAATATACCTGCGCCTCTCGATTTCGGATAACAATTACTTTTTATTTAACTGTGTAGAACCGCGATGTTCAGTGACGTCAGTGTCAGTGGTAAAAAAAATATCGTTTCCCTGTTTTGGAATGAAGCAGTTCACACTTACACTTGTCAGTTACTGACACTGACTTTAAAACTTCGAATGGAATAAGGTTTTGAAAAGTACTACTTCCAAGCGATCACTCCTGTCGAGAAAGTTTTGCTTAACTCGTCCCGAACAAAAATTCCTGGCCACTGCTTTTGCGAAGTGATTAAATCAACATTGCATCCTTGTTTCATTAAATTTTTACCACTGGCGGAATTCTTGATTGGTCGGATTAAAAGAATAACTGGTTGTGAAATTAAAATTACTCTACTTTAATATTTCCGATTAGCATTCTGCAAAAGTATGTATCTGTGATCGATCGATAAGCGCATAATTTGCGGTACAAAGAGTTAAAATTGGGAAGAAACATTAATCCCACACAGCACCATAACATTGCTGCAACGTCTCTGCAATGACACGGTGCAAGATTGCAATGTTGCACCAAAACATTGCAGAGACGTTGCAGGTTCATTCCTATGTCCGCCTTCGCAATATTGTAGGTGTGTATTTTTGCAAAGTTGCGGCAACATTACAAATATATAGTCCTGCAACGTTCCGGCAATGATTCTGCAACGAAGTGTGCTGTATACATTGGAGTGTGCAACATCACAGAATGTTGTTGGAGCGCTTCCACTGTAACAATACACGTCAATGTGTGCGCAATATTGCAGAAACATTGTAGGATCGTTGCCACTGGAACATTGCAGTGGCAACGTGTGCGCAATATTCCTGCAATATTGCAAGAACGTTGCCACTCAAATATTGCACGGCAATATTGTAGCATTGTTCCTGCAATATTGCAATGCAACCTGCAATAACGCAATATTGCAGCAACGTTCCTGCAATACTCCTGCAACGAAGTGTGCTGTATGGGATCTGACTAATCTATTAAAAACTCGCAACATAATGAAATGAACTGAAAATAACAGAAATAATGGCAATATTTGGCAATGAAAATAATGGCAATAGTTGGCAATGAAAATAATAATAATGACAATGATATGTTGGATGTAAAAGTTAAGAGGGTGGGGTGCATTTTTTAAAAATATATATATACATAGATAATCGGAACGAGAGATATCGAAGGCGACGAATAGCAGTTGACTCATCGTTCCTCTTATCTAATGTACTAGTTATCGGAAATCCTTAAAAAACACCTGGGGATGCACTCTACTCACGTTTCCCGAGAAAGTACTTGAAGTACCAGCGCGTTTGATACTCGGGATTCTCCAATATCGGCGTGCTGGGCGAGCCGAACATCTGCACACGGTGAAAATCCGTTCCACCGAAGTGATTCAACTTTATTAACAATGAAACGGGGGATGTGGTTGGGCGAGGGAGGGAGAGCAGTAGATGGAAGATAAAATTTTGGTCTTGGAATATTTCATTAATAAAAACAACTTTGTAAACGCTATTAGGTACCCATTCCTCCCATTCTTAACAATGAATCCTACATTACTTTAACATTTTCAGTTACTTACAAGGGATGTTCGGCAACCCGGAAATTCAGAAAATTATGAAACTCTGTATGCAAGTAGAGTGGTTCATCTGTAATACAACCCTATTTTTTGTTGGTGCCATAATGCAATTTTTGAGGGTGAAATCACCCCTTGAAAAAAATACAGAATTTTCTTTTCCGTGGGATATCTCGAGAACGGTGAGAGATATCGAAAAGAAGTTTAAGCAAAAGTTGCATGCTTCTTTTATATCTACAAAACCACGTAAAAATAATTTTCGAAAAATCCATATTTTACAGGTTACCCCCTCCCACCAACCCTTAAAATTAAGTTTTTGTATTTTGTAAATACACGCTGAAATACCACTGGACAATCTCTTTTCATACATATAAATAGTTTGTGTTACATTTTTTTTGCAAACAAATAAAATCTCTATTACCGAATGTGAAGTCCATTATAGCAGTTTCCATGAATAAAATGGTTTCTTAAAGCCGTATTTAAATTATTATTTATATAAAATTTAGACAGCTTTCAATTATTTGCATCCAAAGGTAATACTCATTAAAAATAATCAATGACGTGCATGAATCATTACGATAACAGTGCATTCGTACATGCATTACTTGAAGTGTTTTCTTATTACCCTATTTTTGAAAACTACACAATAAATAATTAATGTACGAAAATTTACAGGGACTTTGCAAAATATATATATATATATATATGTTTCCTGATATGAATTTTAAATAATTGTAAATCAATTTTACTTACCTATCCCACTAATAACATATATATAATATTACAGTTAAATATTATAATATTATGCTTGGTTTAAAAGCGGATATCTAGAAATGCATCCCACAGAATTTTAAAATCATGTAGATTTCGATGTGCATGGTATGGCAAGTATTTTTGTTTTAATCATTTCTATGAAGAATATCATTATTGTACCAATTACAAATAGTAATTTTCAATGTATCTATCGTCTTCTATTAGTATAATTCTTCCAATGTATAATCAAACAATACAGCATGTACAAACAGAGACTGCAAATGTTTAAATATTGCTATAATGTTATAATTAACTTTAATATTAATAACTTTAATGTAATATTATAATATTTAACTGTAATATTATATATATGTTATTAGTGGGATAGGTAAGTAAAATTGATTTACAATCATTTAAAATTCATATATATATATATTTTTAATCAATTTTACATATATATATATGTATTATGCAAATCGGAAGGTTCGACAAGGTTATCGGCAAGGTTATCAATGCGATTCTGCGACATTTTTATGATAACATATATATTTTGCAAAGTCCCTGTAAATTTTCGCGCATTATTTATTTATCGTGTGATTTTCAAAAATAGGCTAATAAGACACCACTTCAAGTAATGCATGTTAATGATTCATGCACGTCATTGATTATTTTTAATGAGTTTTACCTTGGATGCAATTTTAGGTACGTACTGTCTTGCTTAAATAATTGAAAGCTGTCTAAACTTTATATAAATAATAATTTAAATATGGCTTTAAAAGGAGACTGCCAAAATGGACTTCAAATTCGGTAATAGAAGTTTTATTTGTTTGCAAAAAAAATGTAACACATAAATTAGTTATATCTATGAAAATAGATTATCCAGAGATATTTCAGCATATATTTACAAAATACAAAATTTAATTTTAGGGGTTGGTGGTGGGGGTAACTTAAAAAATATGAATTCTTCGAAAATTATTTTTATATAATTGTACCTTCTGTTTAAACTTCTTTTCGATATCTCTCACCGTTCTCGAGATATTCTGCGAAAAAGAAAATTCTGCATTTTTTTCAAAGGGTGATTTCACCCCCGAAAAATTGCATTATGGGACCAACAAAAAATAGGGTCGCGTTAC
The DNA here is from genome assembly GCA_910592295.1 of Andrena haemorrhoa. NCBI lineage: Eukaryota > Metazoa > Arthropoda > Insecta > Hymenoptera > Andrenidae > Andrena > Andrena haemorrhoa. The sequence continues at coordinate 22,053,210 of OU342943.1, forward strand.
AAATGGACTACTCTATTTGCACACAGAGTTTTATAAGTTTCTGAATATCCGGGTTGCCGAACGTCCCTTGTTAGTTCACCATGGACATCATTATGTTAAAAATTTTGCATTATACAATGTGTAACCTTAGCAAATCGGTTCCTCGTGAGAAATAAACCAAAATTATAAAATGAATCTTTTTCGTACGGGGCTTGTTCTTAGTTTCCGACGAAATTGATTACGAAGATCGGCGATAGATGGAGGAATGGTTGAGGGGGGACTACTCGCTGAGCTTTAGCAGCCAATCGATTTTGTTCCGACTATAGCCATCTTGAAACTCGATTTTCTCATAAACTAAGCGTCCTACGAGAAAAATATATTCCACAATTTCGACTTATCTTTGCACAAGGAATCGAGCGCAATAATCATAAGAAACGTATCTAATCCAGAAACAAATTTTTCCAGGGCAGAATGGCTGAGTTTTATTACAGTAAAATGGTAAACCGAAAGATTTGAAAGAAAAGATCGATCATAATCGGTGTGGAGATTCAGGGAAAGTGGGAGGCATGCAAAGAGACTGTAATCACGCGTATCTTACTTCCTCTTTCTCGCCGGGGGAATCGCCGTTCTCGACTCGAAATCTTCTCCCATTGTCGGAGCCGTCCTGCTCAATCTGTGGTAACTGAAAGACGAATTCGAGCAGCGGCATTAGTAACCGTGGCGAATCTCAGTGTGTCGAGAGACCGTGCTCGAGTTTCGCGTGGAAAGCCGGAAAAACGAGCGCCGTTTCGCAACCCCCTTCCGCCACACTCTTCAGCAATTAACTGTTATTGTGCTGCAGCCTGGCCCCCTTTCCTCTCGCGTGCGCCACATTCACGGAGTCCCTACGTTTTTGCAAATGGAAGCGACTGCAAGCTAAGTAAGTAGTTTTGTGGATTTTTGAAGCACTCTCATCGACATGGACCACCTTCAGGGAATTTGAATAACGAAAATTCCTGCAGCAAACCGCGGAATTGTGGGATAGCAGTTCGTCCTGTCGAAATTTCTTTAATTTCGGAGTAGTGAGGCGAAAAAGGGTAGCGGTGCTTTTTAAAAATAAACTCACCATTTCCACGCTACCATAATATCGTCTGGACAAGACTCCTCGCCTGGAAATCGCATCCGTAGTGGTCCTGGAATCAAAAGGGATTGGTCAACGGTCTATCGCGGTTATTCAAGTTTTCTTCTGCATTTCGTAGGTACATATTGTGCAACAAAGGCGGGCATAAATCGAATAGCTGACAAGGAGTCCTCCTTCGGAGCTTCCCTCGATATTTCTTGTCTTTCTGCTGCAGAAATATTTAGGTTAATGAGGGCAGCTCGCGAAGAAAGAAACCCGGATCTCGTCAATTAAGACCCAGTCGAACTGTTTTCAGCAGGATTGGTCTGTTTGGACAACTTTCGATGGAAATTGAAGCAGAGCTTTTTGTGGCGCGTACTTTAAGAATAATGACAATTCGGTTGAAACTTGAAGGAATTGTTTACTCACATATTTACGGAGGAATTATGAAATGAATACTTCTCTGGTGGAGTGATTTTATTTTAAAGATTTAAAGTATATTTTTGATCCCCTGTTCACATCTGTACAATGCTTTCTTCAATATCACAAATGAGAAATCGGTACGAATTCTTCTACCGACATTGAAACATGAAGATATGCAATTTTGAATCATTCTGTGCCTATATAAAATTATCTAGAACTTCCTTTGCAGATTCTTCCTCAATAGAAAAAGATTCTTCTTCAATAAAAAAAAAAATAAGAAGAAACGTAGTTCTCCAACAATATTAAAGCATTAAAATAGGTTCGGCAGTTATGAAACACCCTATACACCAAACTGTTCAAAAACTTCCTTTGATGATCCTCAAAGTCTTCTTCAATAAGGAAACTCATAAGAATACATGATGCTCTATCAATATTAAAACCACAGAATACTGACACGCAGTTATGAAACACCCTGTACATCCAACTATCCATCAACCTTCTCTATAGCCTCACACAGTCTTCTCCAATAAGAAAAAAAGCATATTCCCCCATCGGTATTATAAAATCAGAATGCTGATAAGCAGATATGAAACAGCCTGTACACGAAATTACCCTGAACCGTCTCTACAGATATGTAGGCACACGTAGCGGCTTGTTAATTAAAAAAGGAAAGTAGGTAGGCCCCTCGATCGCCAGTAAAGTAGCCAGCTCTTAAATAAACGCCAAGAGCAACGTACACATGGTGGCTGGCGCGTCGATGAAGATGTCTCAGCTGGGTGGACGGCAATGCGGACACGCAGACTGATCTGGATCTATTTCTGCGGATCATCTCTTGACTGACGGACAACGTTTCCTCCTCGCTGTCGCTCTCTGTCGCCGAGCCACCTGCGCTCTCCCTTCTACCTTTGCCTCGTTTGCACTTCTCCATAGTGGCGTTCATCGATGAGGTCGAGGTCGCCGACGACGAGGGCGTCACGCTCGCGGACGAGCCACTCGTCAACGCGACCCCTCGCAAACGGGACACCAGCTTTATGTCCAAGCACAGCATCGTCGCCGTGTCGCTGATCAGAGCTGCTTCTCGCGCTTGGGATCGCTCTCTGGGACTTTAAACACCCGTCGACAAAGTTGTCTCTTCTTCTTTCTCTGGGGATCGGGCAGGTATGAGTTTAGAACAGTGCTCGTAAAGGAATTAAATTCGACGAGTCAGTCATGTTTGCCCGTTGATTTCGACGAGCGTTCCGCAGATTTTCTTCCGACGACTGTTTTTGCGGAATTGGACATGGAAGGTCCAACGAGATATCTTTTTCTTTTTCGGTGAGAGGGGCGAATGAATTTAGGACGCAGCTTATAATGGAATGTAATTGGAGGATTCAGCGATGTTTGCTCGTTGATTTCGACTATTGTCCCGCAGATTTTCTTCTGATAACAGCTTTTTAGGAACTGGTCATGAAAGGTCGAACGAGGCTTCGTAATTTTCGGGTAGGAGGGAAGGACGAATTTAGGACACAGCTTGTAATATAAAATTCGATAATTTGTTGGTTTGTTTGTCGAATTTGGTAATTGTCGATGAGACTTTTCTTGTTCTTGACTGTTTTGTGAATTCAATTTTTTGAATAATTACGTTAACTGTAAGGTAAATTTTCGTTCCGTTATAGAGATAGGTTTACGTAACAAATAGGACTATTTTTCGAGATTTCATGATTTCACTTAATTTTAATTGTTTGGGAAGTTAATGTGCTAGTGGTTTGCTGGTGTGTAATATATTTCAATTAATTCTTTGTACACAAATTTTGATTTCTTTTATCATGCCTTCATGGCTACAATGAAGCTATCACATTATCGTATCTAAATATGGCAAAGAAGCAAATAATATTCTTATCTGGGTCGTAGATAAGAGTAAGGGGATTCCCCAGAATAGCTCTCTAATACCAATATGGCATGTAAACTCTACTATCAAAATTATTCATCTATACAGGCTGTTCGACTACTGATGGTCACCCTTTTATGGGGTGATTCCACGGACCAAACTGACAAGGGGAGGACACCACGTGGTAGACACCGATTTTGATAAGCCTTGGCATGATGGATCTATGTCGAATATAAGAAAATAGATGTCCGAGCGTTTCAGCCAATAGGCCTTAATAATAGAGATATTTACGTATAAATTATTAAAAATTTCATAGTGGCCGTTGGGTTTTAGTGGGTAAAAATCCCATACTACCTTGGTGCCCGCGGGGGATTCCCTTCTGGAGGCGCCGGGGTGCCTTTTGAAGATGTCTCCACGTTAAAAAAACTTTGTAAATTTTTTGTTAATTATTTTTTTTATAATTTTTTTTAAGTTGGGGAAATCTTCAAAAGGCACCCCGACTCCTTCAGAGGGGAATCCCCCGGGGACGGCAGGGTAGTGCGGGATGTTTACCCATTAAAACCCCACGGCCACTATGAAATTTTTAATAATTTCCATGTAAATATCTATTATTAAGGCTCATTGGCAGAAACGCTCGGACACTTATTTACTTATTTTCGACATAGATCCATCGTGCCAAGGCTCATCAAAATCGGTGTCTACCACATGGTGTCCTCCCCTTGCGAGACCAGAATATAGAATACAATTCTTTGATATCGCTTCTGATATCTGTACACATAATAATCTTAAACTGTTTTGCTACCACCGCTGTACATTCGACCAAAAAGCATGGAACCCTTAAAAATCTTTATTTTTCATTTGTGATCGATAGGATCGGCAGACCCCTAATGGCCCAAGAGCCACCAATTTATCATCAGATATTTTGTTCTGCGAATGAAAAACGGGGGAGTTCGAGTGGCCATGTGCAAAGAGATTGCAAAAGGGACTATTCTGCGAAGTTAAGCACCATCGACCGGAGCATCTCGGTTTCCCTGTCCCTCAAAAGTTGTTTAGCGAGTACTGGGTTACGATCCTTTGACCTAAATCGCGGTCGAGTTAACCCCGGGGGGTTGAAAGTGTTGACAACGTTCCAGCGAGAGGTTCAACCCTTCCGAAGATCCTAAGCTCATCGACGCATACAGTGGTGGTAACAAGAAAGTTTAGAACTGATATCTTTATATGTCTACATCACTAACTGATCACTACTTAGGCTTTAAGTGTTATGTTGGTAAAACCGATCTACAGTACTGGAAATACATACATAAATCCACATTGCATCACAGTCAAATCCACGCCCTATGAAACAATCATCACACTCCAACTTATTTCAACCAAGATACCTGACAAAAATACTTTCCGAATACTAATACCAAATGCAATATGAGGTGGGAATGAGTACACGCTAAATATTCGACGGATGCAGTAAATATTTCCAGCACCTACTGTATTCTGGCAACCCCTAATCTATGGGATAAAAATGTTGAGACAATTTTTCTAACGGAACTATCTTATTTAGGGTAAGCTTTCTTTTGATCACTATTGCATACACAGTGTTTACGTACTTTTCTCGGCCGCGACGGTTATTGGATTTTGTGAAAGACAATCAAAAGTACCAACTAAATTCTTTCACATTTCTAAGAGCTGAAAACGCTTAAGAAATAAACAATCGAAGCACGCGTTTTGTGTGCAGGAAACGACGACTATAAACAACTCCTACTGCATCAGCACCTGGTGCTCAGTAATTTTGATAAAATATGGACCTTGAACGTTAAAATTTCGAAATTGTTGAACCGATTTCCAGATTGTTTTACATTATAGATCTCGATGAAGTGAACGGATACATTTCATGCCTCATTGCTGAGACATCAATGGTATAGGTATTGAAAAAGTTGTGGTCTACAGTGCATATAACTGACTGCTCAAGGTCATTGACTGGTTACCCCCGTCCCGCCGCATCAATCAGTCACCCTGCCGCTACGCGAGGTAGGTATAAATGCTTATAAACGTATGAATCTAGCAGAGTAAAAAATCTAATACAGTTTTAACCCTTTGTGTGGCAACTATAAGATCCAAACGTTCACCGTACCCCGCGCGCGGAAATACTCCAATTATAGGTATGTATTTGTTAACCATAGATACTGAGGCCCCAATGCGTTCTCCGGCGCGCACCGCGTGCACCGAACGAGCGCATGTATTATACACATGCACCCAAACAGTTAAAAATGCATCGTAAGCACGTAGAAAAAAGAATTTTTCAAAACATAAATGACCTCGAACACACCCATAGCCCTATGCTCGATCAGATTCCCAAAGCAGTACTACCTGTCCTTAATGGCCAAATATTCGTTACCTATTTCAGGACGTATCTTCCGCGTCGTTACCATCGTTATTCCAGTCGAACAACGGGCAATTGCTGCAAGAATCGAGAATTAATTATGGAAGAATAATTTCTCGAGTCGCAGGCAAGGCTCCGGACACGAAGCTATTCCAAACGCGGGATCGTTCGCACGGTAACTTCTTATTTCGGAATAGATAACTGCACCCTTCCACCGCATCCGGGTCCACGGTCACCGAACAAGTACCAACCGAACGACGCACCATCGGACATCGCTCCAAACGCAGCCAATTAGTCGCACAGAGCTGTGATCGCCCGCCGTGGATCATCGACAATGGCAGCACAACGACCGACTTAAGTTTCCCTCCGGAGTAACGCGGTCACCTAGGGGTTCAAGTGCGGTGTGAAACAGACTGTCCCAGTCGGGTGATCGGACGTTTTGCTTGAAACCAGAAACAGAGGGGAGGATAAGAAATTACGATGCACAGTTGGATCGGTTAAAGGGGATCCACGAATCGATGAGAAACGAAGGAGCAGGAGAACGAAACCAACGAACGATGGGTTCGCCTCGGGTCTGCAACCCCTACTGAGCCAGGACACGACCCTTTTCGAATGAGGACGCAAGTAGTCGTAGTAACGGCGACTCGACGACTGGCGCCGCGCCGTCGAGCTCATTGGCTCCCTTTCTCCCACCATCGTCCCACTATCCGCTCCGTATACGTATATGTACTCGCTCGCATGTACATCGTTCGCGTTTTCCATCATTCGGCGTCTCCGCCTCTCCCACTTGGGCCCGGTGTGTCTCGTTTCTCCCTTTGCCAGGAGTGTTAGCAAAAGTCTGTTTTCCCTCGAGGCTTCAATAGATTTCGTTAGTCGAATTTGTTCCACTTGATTCTCGTTATTGCTTCGCATACTTGGTCTATCCCGAGGGGGTGCGTGGTTCTTTGGGATAGGTACGTGTATTTCCATTTCAAAACGATGCCTTCTTTTCCCTTTGGAAGGGGGTGGCTTATGTTTTACAGCGTTTCGAGGATTTTGTTGAATATACTGGTTCGGACTCCTCGTTTTGCTTGCTTTATCGATTACTTGTTTTCGTATTTTCGGTGGTTGGCTTTGCCACCGTCTGCTGTCTCCTTTCAACGCCTCCACCCTAGCCTTCCTTGTTTTCCACTGTTTTCGATCTGTATTCCTCGCATGACACTCTTTTGTGTCGTTGCTCCTTTTATACGTTTGTTCAACGCCTCTCTTCTTTATTTAAATTAAAATTATTTTCAGTTGTTTCTATGATCTAGATTAAGAAATATGGTTCTGCGTACACGCAGAGAGGAATTATTCTAATGGGATGAATTCTGAAAATTTGTGTCGGGGAGGTACCTACAGATGATGGTGTATGTGTGTATATGTGTAACAGAATTATTTGTAATATTTGCAGACAGACAAATGTAAATATATTTTAGACTTGACGCTCTGTCTTGTAGCTGCTATGTAATATAAAAGAATCAAGTAAATAATGTTTTTAGAAGAAATTAGCTTGTAGACGTAAAATCATTCTACGTAAAATTTTATGTGTACAATATCCTTAAACCCTTTATTGTTCTGATTGCAAGAATATCGCTTAAAGATATTGATAATTTGCAGTTTTTAAGAACGATTATTAATTGTTTAATGCACGGACGACGAAATACTATGGCCATCTAGCGGTAAAAGCTATGAACTAAAGCACTGTGCTCAATTCATACATGGAACATAGGTAATCCTGCTTATTTACTGGTTTTTCTGTGTTATTGTGTCAAAGTCTTATTGCACCTCATTATACAATTAGATTGGGTACCAATATTGATAATTTATTACACTCAAGAGGGTTTTAAGAATGTTTTCGATTCATGGACCTGTAACGGCCAAAAATTAAATTGATCACACTATAAATCTTATTGGCAACTTTTCGCCGTTTTAAAATAAAGTAATGTGATTTCAAATAACTATTAATGATATTTTAATCCGACGACAATTATGAAGCTTATTTTAAAATACAGGAGTTTATTAGCGATACTAACAGTTCAATAGTGTATTCTTGAATGTTTTAAATAAATATTGGCGACTAAAATATGTACAATATGTAGAAAAATGAAAATCTAAGTATTTGAATACAAATTTCGCGGGATCAGACAGTATCATGCGCAGAGAGAATGCGCACTCCGTACGCCACGAGGCGCTATAGCCATCTAACGAGGTACACCTGAATTAAACTACTCCCTCGATATGTGCAACAGCGTGAAACCACAATGGCAGAAAGTAGCGAATTTTAGGTCATTGAAAAAGAAGAATTCTTTCACAGCATGAACCTGTGTGTCGTACGATATGAAACCAATAATTATTTATCCTAAAAACGAGGAAAATTTGTAATAAACACATGTAAATGTAAAAATACAATCGTAATAATTATTAATATTGATCATAACTCGCCTATTTACAATAATTAGTAGCTATGCTTTAGTCTCATTTTTCTTCAGATGACAGTCTATCTTTGAAATCATTATTTTTCAAACATACAGTTACATAAATCGATGAACGATTGATACCGAGCAACAAATACAAAGACCCACGAAACTCTTGCCACACGAGAACAAAATTCTACAATCCCCACATCGATCTTTTATGCGTATGTGCGTTCGACGACAGCACGAGTTTCATTGTTTATTTCAGTAAGATTGGTAATAGTTTTTTATGCGAATTGATTATTTCTATAATGTACAGATTTATATCGCAACAGAATGACGATTCCGGACCGAACGTCACCTTCTTTCAAGGCAGGGAGTCTTTACAGCTTGCATTCATTGCCTTATCGCGTAAAATGAAAGGGACTCTGAACGAGCGAGAGAGACAGAAACGATAACAACCCTTAGGCCGGCGTCACATTAGCCTTTTGTTCACATATAAGTAAGCGTTTTGTCCGCGCGGATTTATTTGAAACAGACGTCTGCTGTTTCTCGAATCAATAGGCCTTTGTCCGTACTCCGTAGTAGAGTGAGGGGTATAAAAAGTGACTAATTCGCTAAATACAATTATTTAGCTAGTCTGTGCTGCGTGTGCAGTAACAAAAAAGGAATAAGGAAAACGACGACGGGTTCATCCCTTAAATATGAAACATTTGAACACGATACAGTATCATCTGTTCAATGGTGCACTTAGACTAATTCCAAGAATAATTTACATAGATTTTACTGTAACTTTCTGTGTTGCCTTATCTCGTGGTACATAGGATCCAGAAACCAATAAAGTAATTATTATTACTTTACTAGAATGTTTAAACAGTGCATTAGAAATTTTGTGCAATATTACCGGAATTAACTCTTACAATCAGTTAAATCCGATTCCGACAGTAAATCTAGTTCTTTAAAGTCTTGCATAAAGTTGTTGTGAAATTCTTTACACGTTCGAATAAAGGTATAATAAATAATTACTCAACTCCTTGTAGACCTTATACACCCTTCCTATTAGCAAGGAAAATTACTTAAAATTGCATATCTCATCATCTATCGTATATCGCCCCCTGGAAATAGTGAAAAGTGATACTGAATTTTAACTTTCTTGTTCGGTTGCTGGCTCCTCATCTCTGATGTAGAGGTCGCCACTGCTTTCGTTCCTGGAAGCAAGTGACTGAGCATGGAATCGGTATGGGAGGATTAGTTTCGTCTCCTGGTGTTCTTGGTGAAAGGGAAAAGTTTGGGGCATAGGGGGTGTACCTGTTGGTACATTGCCTGCATAAGTCAACCGGGCCGGTTACCCAATCTCCGCGTTAGTCGACTCAAGTCTGGTCACATCTAAATAGTGTGCTCCAGGTAATTTGCTCGGAGTCGGAGCAACAGAAATTTCCTCGGGGGCGCCGAACGCTTTTCTCTTTCGACTCGGATAGCAGGGTGATAGGAACTGCCCCATCGAATACTCATTTCATGCCCCCCTTACCAGCCGTTCTTTACTCTTTCCCGAGTTTGTTTAAATCGAGTTATTGTTTGGCAGTTCCCTAGTTCTAAGTAAACCGAAGTGAAGTAAATTGACATCTCTTTGGTTTAGTAGGTTAAGGTTTTCAGGTAAAGGGAGATCGATGGAACTTTGATTCCATCTGTCTCTCTACGAGTCTCAAAACGCAGCAACCTCAACGTGGTGAGACTTGGTAATCGGTGAAAACCGTACCGATAGCTACGATTATCAAATATTCTAGGTAGGTATAAGAATTTTCATTATATTTTGAGAGAATACTTTGATACAGGGGCGTAGCCAGGATTTCATTCAGGGAGGGCCACTAAATAGTGAAATCGAAGTTTGAATTTATGTACGTAGTTAGAAATCAATACAACCGAGGTCGTGTAATACGGAATTACTTCACAATTTAATTTACTTTTATTTTGAAATAAATAAATTTAATTTTGGACGAATGAATAATTTGTTTGCCTATGCTAGAGGAGGGGAGGCAAGCGCCCACTGTGATGAAACAGTCTATTTAAACACTTTAGACTTCGGTTTTAACTAAATACATATGTTTTTCTATATAACCTGCAATTTTAGGGTGCCAATATTGTACTTTTATGCCTATTTTTGTTTCTCATTGGATATTTTTCAAATAAATATTTTTCATTAGAAATCCATAATCATTGATAATAACTGAAATTTAAGACCATATAAAATCTGCCCCCAAAAAATATAGACATTCTAATTGGGATTTCCGTTTAGGGTGTCAATCTGTGTACATTTTACCCTATAACGTTTGATAATCCATGGATTGAGCAAGCTGACAAAACTCTTTTAAAAGAAAGAAATGCATAATATTATTGCTCAATATCATTACATAATGTTTTACAACATTTCACCCCGTGGCCTAAGACTTCAAAATGCAACAAGATAAGCCAATAAAGAAGGTTTCATACGTCTGCACGTATCGAGCGAGTTGCGTTATTTCACAAGATTCATCGCTAGATGGCCACAAAGTTTCGTGCATGGACGTAGGAACAGGGATCGAAAGAGTTCTGGAACTTTTCAATAGGTTCTAACATGGACCGTGGAACTTTTTTAAAAAATGTCCTCACATTATAAGTTCCGGTGAGAACCGATAAAGAAAAGTTCTTGAAAATAAAAGTTTTAGTTGGAATAGAACTTATAAAATATAAAAATAAAAATTGTTCTATAACAGGAACAAATATTTTGTTCATCAATATTAAATAAGTTCTCAATCGTTGTAACAAATATTGAATACCATTCAATGAATAACACTACAACAATATTAAATAATTATTATAGTTAAATTGATATTCTAAATGTGATATTTATTTGTAATATTTACCTACATATTTTCCACGTAGATATTATAGAATTTGTATGTATTTCGGTTCATGTAAGTTGTAAAAAAATGTTATTTAGGTATTATTCTTGACAAGATCTCTTTTCTGTTCGATACTTCTTATAAAACTAGGAACTACTTATGGTATGATTTTCATACCTTTTATTAAATAAACAGATGAAGAATATGATATATTATATTGTCAAATAAAACTAATATCAAATAATTGAGTACTTTTCTTTATCTTATGAAATCTTTTTTAATAAATGTTCTAAATATAACTTGTTTCAATGGAACTTTTCTTATACAGATTCTAAAATATCTGTTCCATGAAAACACTTTTTAAAGAAGTTCCTAAGGGTAACATTTCTTTCAATAAAAATTCCATAGGGACCGATATTTTCTTAAACGAAACATACAAGTTGTAACAGAAATTTAAAAAAAAGGAGTGTTCCAGAACTCATCCGATCCCCGCATACGAATATAGGCACGGAGTAATTGTTGCGGGTGTGAAGCAGCTTTCGAGAAGTGGGGAATTATGGTCACGGTGGCAAGTTATATGCTGTTGCAAAATTCGTTAAATCACATTCTTAAGAGCAGAAAAGTGAATGGTAATCTTGTAGTTATATCTATTTCTAAGTAGTTAGGTTTTATTTATTTACAAATCTCATTAGAATAAATTATTTAATATATATCAAATAAAAACAATAAAGATTTTTCATATCTATAGATTCAAACTTTTGACCATTTAATTCTGACATCTCAATAACATGCATTTATACGACCCTATTACATTTCAGTATGTTTATTTATAAATAAAGCACTTTGTTTCTCTATTTTACTGAAAATATTCTATCGTACATTTATAATTGTAAACAAACTAAATGTCTCATGAAATTTCGCGCTTTTAGGCTATATAGAACTAATCACCAATGCGGCACCAGAGTACCACGTGATCATGAAAAGCCCGCCCCACGAAAATGGCTTTGCTCCCCTCGCCTACAGTCGCCGCTATTACTCCGTGCCTATTCCTATGCCCATGGCGTCATGTGTACAACATTTCTGTGGCAACATCGAACGAATAATTTCAAGCGAATTTCCATATTTTTGACACCTCTCGCATTTACATAAATTCATGATATACAGGGATGAAACATGAATTCTCTCTCTACAAATACTAAAGCGCAACCCTTCCGTAATTTAACATTTATCTGGCGCTTTGCACGTCGTAATGGTTAGGTACGTATATATAGTCGATGGAGGAAATATGGGGCGGTCATAAAACTCAACCAGCAGCAAAGTAAACATGTTTCAAGCGTCGAAACCACACTTTGAGAGATATATACAGAGTGATTCTCTCGCGACGTTCCTGAAAGAGTTGCCATTCGACACTCCATGGCGAAAAGAACACCCCGGCGATGTCTCACCGAGTGTTATGGCGTTCGACCCTCGAAGGGTCTGCAATACCTATTAAGAAGTGAGAAATCTCAAGTGCCGCATTTCTCATCAGATCTTTGAGAAAACGACCCTAATCGATTCGTTACGTTTCTTCCATAAAAATAACACCAAGAACGACGTAATTCGGACCATAATGAAGGAAATTACATGAAAAATTGATTTGCAAAACCTCAAACTAACTTCGTTAAAAATAGTCCGATTTACGTGGTATGATTTTAATCGGGTGAGTGCTACTTCCATATCGATACGATGAAGAATGAAGAATTTCTTAATACGTATAATGAATATTTCACCCTCAACTGTGAGGCCCCAACCTCGATTCGCTGCGCTCGGCGGATGATTTTGGCCGGCCGGCATATCTGCTCAGAAAAACTACACTCTTTATTCTTTATCGTATCGATATGGTAATGACACCATACCGATCAGTGGCGGATTCACAGGGGGGGGGGGGGGCGCTCCTCCCTAAAAGGAAAAATATTTATTTTAATTTGCAAAATACCCTACTTATTTTAACTTATTAGCAATATGAGAGAATATGATAAATTGATATAAAAAAGAACACTTTTTCATTTAGCAGGAAAATATTATCTGGAAAGGTTCTTGGTGTATTTCTCAGACCTGCCCCCCCCCCCCCCACCCCCTCAAAAAATCCCAAATTCGGCCCTGGCACCGATGGATTTCTTACGTTCGTCCGACGAAAATCATACGAAATGTCATGTAAATCGGATTATTTTTAACGAAGTTAACTGGAGATTATGTAAATCAATTTCTCATGTAATATCCTTCATTATGGTCGGAATTACGTTGTTCTTGGTGTTATTTTCATCGGCTAAATATAAGGAATCGATTAGCGTCGTTTTCGCAAAGATCTGATGAGAAAGGCGGGACTTGAACATTTCTCACTTCTTAACGGGGATTCCAGCTCCTTTGCGGGTCGAAAGCCATAACCTTCGACGAGGCATCGCGGGGTGTCCATTTCGCCACGGGGTCCCGGGCGGCATCTCTTTGAGTCCAGTTGAGGGAGGATTACCCTGTAGAGGGAGATAAGGCGTTCGGGCCTCATTCAGGGCCGTGCGATATGAACTTGGGCTAAATTTAGATGTATATGTAGTCCCTACTCCCCAGTCTGTATCGTCTTAATACTCCAAAGCCTACAGTGGCTAGCCGCGCGTTGCCGCGCGTGGTCTCCTGGCTTCCGCTGCGTCAATCGGTGCCACCACTCGAGCTTTTAAGTTATGACCGCCCTATATATCCTTCATCAACTGTACGAAAGCTCGATCGTTATTCCTCCGTGTTCGGTAGCTGATGAAAGTTCGGCATACGTCCACAAGATCGATGCACATGCGTATATATGTGTATGTGCTGCAAATGCGGGCCATCGAGATGACGCAATTCTCGATACGTTCGCGCGGGACAAAGTAATCGGAAACGGTCTAGTTCTCTCGAGCGTTTTCTGTGCGCACGTGCATAACTCGTAGGTACCGTATGTACACACCTTGAAACATTCCTACACTCACAATACCCTTCTAATATTGCATGAGATAATGTATGACGTTCGGGTCACTGATTTGCTTCAAAGTTTGTACACCGCATTTTGTAGTTACCGCACTCCTTCCATTAACTACTTGTATTGCAATTTAATTTGAGCCGATTTTGTTTCAAAACCCAGCTTTTTATTTGTGATTCGATATACTTGCATCTGTACTATTATCGCAGTTGAAAAGTAGTTTAAATTGTATCAATTTCAATCTTTATAAATCGGGGAAGTACATATTACGTTTGTATCTGTTTCGATAGTAAGGTATACTATACATACAGTATACCAGTAAACTCTCGCTATGGGCTTGCGCTCGGAGCTGGCGGCGAACGCTTAACGCGTGGTGTCGATGATTCCGAGCTGCCGATGGCGCGCGCGCGAGAGAGAGGGAGAGAGAGAGAGAGAGAGGCGGCACGTGAAAGACGAAGCGAGACAGAGCGTAGGCACGTGAAAGACCAAGCGAGACAGAGCGCAGGCACGTGAAAGACGAAGCGAGACAAAGGACCATGTTTTCTCTCTTTCATAGCTGACGGTACATCGCATCACCCTTTCGTCCTTTCTCGCTCGCTCTCGTGTTCTCTCACTCTCGACCGAAGGATTACAAGTGGTGGGTATAACGACGAACGTTGAGACTTGAGATGAGCCCATAGCGAGAGTTTACTTCACTAAGGTCGGTATCAGATATATTGGCCGGTGAGTTTCGTGAGGGGTATTCTCTCACCACACAGTTTGCCTGCCTCGGTGCTCCTTTTCTCAACGTTCTCTGACACGCTCTCGTTCCATCTCGCTCTCGCCTTCGCAGAACAAGAGTGAGCCAGATGTGGTGGGGATAGTGCCAAGCTTCTGGCGTGTAGGCCAAACCGAGCTGTCAGCGTAGAAATACACACATCAGAATAGGTGTGCGTTAGCTCGGAAAAAATTCAGATAGCTTCATCTCGTATTAGTTTACGCACAGCTTCGTAACGCACACAACTATTACGCTAAGTATAAATAACAGCGAAACGGCTAGGTTCAGGCGGAGCCGAGCAGCGTCCCCGTTACCCCACCATACCCTGCGAGGGACACGCAATTCCAACTGATAAATCCACGATCGTCTGATGGTGGTGGCTGATTTCTCCTCGATCGCTGTTCCCGAAAGAATTCACCGGCCAATATATCTGTTACCGACCTTAGGTATATACATAACCAGGGCCGTTCTTGGTTTTGGCCGCTTAGGTGCAAAAACAATATTGCCGCCCTTATTAATTTAATATTCTTTAATTAAGAATTTGATATACAGTGTTTAATTTTATATCTATCCATACATCATTTTAAACAGTTATCATGCAAAAGAGTTTCGATTATTATTCTTATTAATCAAAATTTTACATATACAGGGTGTCCCACGGTAGACTGGACAGTAGGATATCTCCTAACATACGGGCGATAAAAAAGTAAAGAAAAAAAGGAATTCCATGGTTCGATGGGGCCAATTTATTAGCGCAGATGAATTTTTTTTTAGGTTATTATTTTAAAAGATACGATGGTCAAGTTTGGTTTTTTAAATGCAACTATTTTTTTTGAAGAGGTGAGTTGATAGTGCGTTCTAAGACAAATTCAATAAGCATTAATGTATACACTTGATTTCCACTGGTTTTTGAGATATTGTGCTTGCAAATTTACTGATGTTCACTGGAAGAAAACCCGCTGAAATAGCAAGCACCGGGGTCGGTCTTGCTGGTGCCACGGGGGGCCTTGCCTGTTGAAACAGATACCTACCTGCCAAAGGTCTACGCCAGGCCCAAAGGCTGGACAATTCTTTTCCGTCAGAAATCCTACTTAGGTAGGTACATCTGCGGTATCAAGAAGCGGGTGCAATATCCATGATAGCGTATTAAGAAATTCTTTTTTCATCGTATCGAAGGGGAAGTGGCGCCAATGGATTCCTTATGTTTTTCTGATGAAAATCATACCAAATAGCATGCAAATCGAACTACTTTGACACAAGCTGTTTGTATTCCTTATGTAAAAGTTGTTCGATTTACAGGACATTTGTAATGATTTTCATCGGAAAACCCCAAGGAATCCATCGGCGACACTTCCATATCCATACGATAAAGAATAAAGAATTATTTTATTGTTTAAACAGATACAGGGTAATTCTGGAGCAACGCGCGCCAAGGAGATGCGGCCTACCCCGTGGCGAGGACAGACCTTCGCAATTCCTCACCCTTTTATGGCTTTCGACCCTCGAAGGGGTTCGAGTGCCATCCCGATGAAAATCATTACAAATGTCGTGTAAATCGGACAACTTTTACATAAGGAATACAAACAGCTTGTGTCAAAATAGTTCGATTTGCATGATATTTGGTATGATGTTCATCAGAAAAACATGAGGAATCCATTGGCGCCACTTCCCCTTCGATACGATGAAAAAAGAATTTCTTAATACGCGGTCATGGATGTTGCACCCGCTTCTTGATACCGCAGATGTACCTACCTAAGTAGGATTTCTGACGGAAAAGAATTGTCCAGCATTTGGGCCTGGCGTAGACCTTTGGCAGGTAGGTATCTGTTTCAACAGGCAAGGCCCCCCGTGGCACCAGCAAGACCGACCCCGGTGTTTGCTATTTCAGCGGGTTTTCTTCCAGTGAAAATCAGTAAATTTGCAAGCGCAATATCTCAAAAACCAGTGGAAATCAAGTGTATACGTTAATGCTTATTGAATTTGTCTTGGAACGCACTATCAACTCACCTCTTCAAAAAAAATAGTTGCATTTAAAAAACCGAACTTGACCAGCGTATCTTTTAAAATAATAATCTAAAAAAATTCGTCTGCGCTAATAAATTGGCCCCATCGAACCATGCAATTCCATATTTATTTTTATCTGTCCAGTCTACCGTGGGACACCCTGTATAATAAACGGCCTGCGGCCGCGCCTATGTTTGACCGCCCAGGTGCCGGGGCACCTTCTGCACCCCCGCCAGGAACGGCCCTGTACACATCTAACCGTGAAAGGAAATAATATACGGTTCGGATAGTGCAACGTTCGAATCAGACATTCGGATAGTAGAACATTCAAATGAGAGAACACTCTGATAGTAGAATGATCGGATAACAGGTGTTCGGATAACGAAGGTTCTGCTGCAAATCTATGCTGATTATTCAACCTCTTTAAGCCTCTTCTCATCATGTTTCACCCACTATTCCCTGCCTCTCCACCCATCCTACAGATTTTCTCGATATTCTGGCGTATTTCTCTCTTGTGCTCCCCTCTGTTTCTTTGCTATATAACCCGTGTATCGTTCGCCTCGGTTTCTCTCTGTGTGTCCGTGGTCGGGATGCGACCGCGGTCGCCTTCCACTTGGTCGAGCGTGATCGAAATTGATCTACACGGCACAAAAGGGAGCCGACCACCGCCGGGGACGATCCGTTCGGCCCGATAGCAAAAGAGTTAATTATATAAAGGTGGCGTCAAAATCCGATACGTCGTTGTGCCGCCGCCAATGAAGCCTAATGCGCTCGCTCGATCGCGAATAGTTAGTGATTATCGGCGGTAGATCGATACAGGGGCCGGGGAGAGGTTAGGAGACGCTCGATTCCCAACATATTAAAATAGAAAGCGATCAGTTTGCTTTTGTTGCTGAACTGGTTACTTTCAGAATCTATTGTCGTAGAACCGTCTATCGTTTTTTTAATTTTTTGTGACAGATACGATAGGTCTTTTTTTTAGAATTTTGAGTTGCAGGTTTGTGCAACTTGGGAACTAGACAGAGATGGTCCAAATAATGATGAATTTTGATATTTTCCAAATTAGTGGATTTCGGGGTAGTATGGTTTAATACACATTTCAGATCTTTGGTTTTGGTTTACGATTGGGGTCAGCAAGTTCTTAAATTTCCCGCGCGGTACTTTAAACACATTTACATAGGTATATTACCTGATGTATGCAAGACATTTCGTTGCATAACAGAACAAAATTAATCATTAATTCTTACAGTGGTGGTTGGACGAATATTGAAAACACATATTTTTAAATGTCTTGAAGTATAACTTCTTAACTGAATTTATTAGTATGTTCACGTCCTAAATTATCAATATTACCAACATACCCGGCACTACTTCATTATCCATACTATGTTGACGTCACTGGTCCATTCTGACAACCCCCTAGTCTATGGGATATGAATTTTAAGAAATAATTATTTTTAAACTTTCTTTTGACCACTACTGTATATCCGAAGAGTGTGATTTCGACTTACATGCGCATTCTAACACAGGAACAATTTTCCCACTTTCTGAATATTGCCACGCAATATATAAGCCACTCATAATATTCTGGAGTCACTCTTAAAAAAAGAATTATCATTCCGTTGATCTTAGCAAGAATAAGGGATCTTTTCCTTCATCCTACCTCATAATCCCCAATTAACCATGTACAAAGTGTTGGAACGATTCCCTACGTTTAAATCTGTGTTAAGTCCCTACACGACTCGAGAACTCGAAAATACACAGCGTTACATTTAAATCCGTTTATCTATCAATATATTAAGAGGGACAGCTCCGCCATAAGTCAGTTATCAAAAACGCATCTCAACCTGCTGGCATTTCACAAATGCCGGGATCTAGCCCTCTTTGATGCCACATTTATCAGACTCCACGGAAATGAAACGGTAATATTGACTCACCGTGCTGTCCACGGCAGAACTTTGGTACCCTCCAAGCTGATGCTCCGCAGCTCGTATTTGGACCTGTGTCGAAGTGGCGAACCAGGCGCGGTGGTTGCGTGGAGAACGTTCCTCATGCTCTTCGAGTTGATCCCAGTGAGCGCGTGCCTTCTGCCAGACGTTCCCTCTCTTGTCGATTGATTCGCCGATCTCCTCAAGGAGCTCATTTTTCTTACTAAACACTTTGTACCCAAAGAGACTCCTTTTACATTTTTCCCAGGGAACAGGGAAGTTCTTCGCGGAGTCCTTTCAAACTCGCGGGCCAGTTGAAACCAGTTCGACGCTGCTCTTCACCATTGAGTGCATCCTTCTTAAGGCACCGAAGAAGAGGAATCCTTCCCAAGGGATCAGACGGTTTCCTCTTAAAACAGTCGCGCACGTTTTCTTTTAAGTTGAGGCGAATCGGCGTTCAGAGGGCACCTTGATTCTTCATTAATCCAACTCTTCCTCGAGCTTGTGGTTGATGCTCTCCCGCCATTTCTCGGTTCTGGCCGCGACAAACGACGAATGCAGCCGTATCCTCATCGTACGTTCGACCTGTGCCGAGGTTTTTGTCGTTGTTGGGCGGACAGACGACTGAACCGTTGGATGAACCGGCAACCATAAACGACGGCGCCACCTTTCAACCCCACCATCCGGCGTTGTTCGCCACCATAACTGGTCGCGAGCCACGTACCACGCCAACCCCACCATCCTGTCCCATCGATACCCTGATCATCGGACTCTTCCCCCGGCCGATACCCTCTTTTCAAGCTGCTTTGCTTCAGTGATCTTGGGGATCGATCCCCCGCGAAATCGGAGCGACGCTTCCCTGGCCACGTTAGCAGGTGATTCCAGCGTCGTGACCACGTTCAATTGAGCGGCACACACTACACACTGTCCTTTCTGCACGCTCTTCAGCCAGTTAACACTGTACCCGGTGCCGACGTGTTTTCGCGCCGCACCAAGGGATCCTCATCCCGTGCACGGCTCTGGTCTGGTGTGTCTTCGCGTCGATATTCTCTGGAAATTCAATGTGTAGGCGCTAGAAAGTTCCAAAGTTCACAGCTTTGAGATTTTGGAACAAGAGGTCTGGAAACCATACCTCCTCTCCAAAATGACAATCCATTTGTTACGAACCCGTAAAGCTGTGAACTTTGGGACTCCCAGAGCTTTTACGACCTCGCTACATCTCTTCTAGGTACAATACATATTGTCTTACAATTAGAGTCTCTGAATGTTTGCTTCGGAAATAAATCAAGCTGCGCGTCAGCTTTGTGCTTCGCAGTCTTACGATCAGCGCTCCATCGCTTGCTCCGCGGTGAAGTTTTTGAAAAGTAATCTAGTAATGGAAATTTTAATTTCTGTATTCTCTATTGGATCTTCGTGAAAGTATTGCTAATAGGTTGGCGAGATGGGTTGAACACCATCACATTCGGGCTGTTTTTAATCGTACAATGCGTGTAATTTCAAATTACTAAGGTCGGGGCCAGAAATATTGGCCGGTGAGTTTGTTTTCGCATTCAGCGATCCAGGAGAAATCAACTAGAGAAATCAACTAGAGTTGCGAGGCCCCCGAAGGGGTAACGTGAACGCTGCTCGGCTCCGCCTGAACCTAGCCGTTCGGCTGTTATTTATTCTTAGCGTAATAGTTGAGCAATATGTGCGTAAACCAATACGAGATGAAGCTCAGAGTTGGGCATTATTCGACTAAATTTTCATTCGAATAAGCATTCGAATAAATTTGTGCGACTAAATTTTCATTCGAATAAGCATTCGAATAAATTTGTGCGAATAAATTCTTATTCGAATAAATTTGTGCGAATAAATTCTTATTCGAATAAATTTGTGCGAATAAATTCTTATTCGAATAAATTTGTGCGAATAAATTCTTATTCGAATAATCTTCGAATAAAAACTTCGAATAAAATGAAATTATTCGACAATAACGAATGATTTTTTATTCGACTGAAAATTTATTCGAATAATTTCTTATTCGAATAGAAATTTAATCGACTCAACGGACGAATAAAATGATCACGTGATTTCGGCGATGTATGGTGACACCACTGACTGACACTCGTGAGACCTAATGTTTTAGGTTAAGTAACTCCTGTCATAGTTCGCTCTTCGCAGGAAGATATAAGTACATATGACCGTAATGTACATAATGTATCAAGTGATTTCTAAATATATGTATATATATATATATATATATATATATGTTGTTTTTGTTACATATTTATCATATATTTTTTCTTTTTATATTCTCATACCAAGTTGTAAGTAAATTAGATAACATTATATCACATTGCTTGAAAAATAACGTGGCTTGTTACTTCCACAATTAGAGACTTATGTATGTTGTACCCTGGCAATGCCCAAGACACACATAATATACAATCACATAATCTGACAATTCTTTATCCCAAATATCGCTTAAAACCGACGGCCGACGCCTCCAGAAGAGACTACTTTCAGGCGGGATTTTCTCCGCGTCCAGACGCACTCGGCCAACACGCACGTTCAGACGTATACGCACGCGTCCAGACATACACGTCCAAAAGTGTGTTAGACACAGTACAGATCCATCGATAGATGTCGGGTATCACATTTATTCGTCGTTCAATCAGGTCGAATAACGAATAAATTCTTATTCGAATAAATCTGGCTCGAATAACGGTACAGATTTATTCGTGAATAACGAATAATGTTTCGTCGAATAAAATCGTTATTCGTTATTCGCGAATAAATTTTGAGGATTTATACGAATACGTATTCGAATGAGAAAAAATCCAGGAGTTTTATTGATCAGAAGATTGATTCTTTCTCGATAGCTTCAATCCTGACGCACACCTATTCTGATGTATGTATTTCTACGCTAAGAACTCGGTTGGCCTACACGTTAGGAGCTTGGCGCTGTCCCCACCACTTCTAGTTCACTCTTGTTCTGCGAAGGCGAGAGCGAGTCAGAAAACGTTGAGAAAATGAGCACCGAGGCAGGCAAGCGGTATGGTGGGAGAATACCCCTCACAAAACTCACCGGCCAATATATCTGGCACCGACCTTAATTTGTGTAGGGAATTTGGGAGCTATTCAGTTTTGTATAATTAAACGTAGCTCGAGGAAAGTCGTGTTTGGACTCATATTCATCAGAAAAGCCGCGTCTGCCCGTTGGTAGTACATTCGCGAAGATGTAATAGTGAATATGGAAGTTTAAATTTTCATTAGCATCGGCGTGTGTTCAAGCGCGAGGTGAGCTGGATAAAACTTTCCCGGCAGAGGGGATCGCTTGGAAAGGCCTCGCTGTTTTAAAGGGATATTTTTCAAAACCTTCCGCCACTCGAGTGTTAATTAGAAATTAGAACTCAAGCGGAGCAAGTTTAGCTTTAGACGATGGAGCATACGAAGGTGTTACGTTTGCTGGAAATATTGTCATGGATTCGAGTAAAGATTGAAGAAACTTGGGGGTGGAAGAGTGTTATTTATGGAAATATATTTGTTGAAGTAATGGATGTTATAATAGGCTTGTATCCACTAAGAATAATTTGCATGGATTAGAGTTTCTAACGATTAATCATGATACAGAGGAAACAAAAAAATAAACTATTTATTATAAAAAGTAAAGTTTGGTAATATTTTTTGGAAATTAAATTCTGCAAAATTAGGCATTCAGTCACGTGACAGTGAACACCAATCAGAAAGCATGACGTCACGCCGTGCAAAATACCAACGCCATTGTATGTTGTTGTTGACAGGTTCATATAACAGGTTATTTTGTAAATAATTTGTTTGGCGTCTTTATAGTTGTGCTTTTACACTAGGGCACTATACAATACTTGTAGTACGAGGAATTCATTTTTAATTAAAAACAACACCGAAAACTAACAATAGCAATACACAGACACGATCGTTTAGGTTTGTTTTACACGGCGTGACGTCATACAGGACGCCATGACAGTCTGGTGCGTTTCCGAATCAAGTTTAAATAGGTTTTTGAAAACGCAAAAAAAATGTTTCGAAAATAAATACAGTTTTCATGTAGAATAGACATGAATATAATGTTTTAACCAATGTCTCAAATTCAGTCAACTAGCCTATTGCGGTGATTGGGTTAATGGGTTCCCCTTATCATAATCCAAATGCGTAAGGACAATGTTAAATCTGTAGAGTGATGTGATTACTGATCTGTAAAAAATTTCATCAATGCGAATGTGTTTGATGGCATTTTCAATTTTCAAATCAGATGGAGCTACCTCGAGAAATGGCCTCAAAGTGGGAGATTTTGTGGTTTTGAAGAATCAAACTGCCCATACAGTACACTCCGTTGCATGAAGGTTGCAGGAAGGTTCCATGTGCGTTACCGTGCAATGTTCCACAGGGACGGACATAGGGGAGTTCCTGCAACATTCCAGCAATGTTGCGGTGCAATATTGCACAGCAAAGTCCCAGCAACATTCCTGCAACGTTCCGGAAATTTTCTAGCAATGGTCACGCAACTTTTCGGAGATTTTACAACAAAGGTCCCGCAGTAAGCAGGGCTCGAAAACTGTTATAATATCAATTTCGGTTCTCCAAACGGTTATAAAGAACCTTTAGAATAACTGTTGTGAAGAACCGAAATTTCCAATTATTATCTGTTTCAGTTCCGGTTCCTAATTCCCTCCTCATATCGTATCCATAACCGTTATTTTTTCGATACTATATCGGTTCCGAAACGGTTCCAGAACCGATTCTTGTATCGGCTTTTCCCTAATTGATATCAATAATAATTATTGTAGGTGCAGATTACTGTATATGTGCATATTTTTACGTTGCGTGACCATTGGTAGAAAATTTCCGGGACGTTGCGTGACCATTGCTAGAAAATCTCCGGAACGTTGCCTCACCATTGCTAGAAAATCTCCGGAACGTTGCAGGAAGGTTCCATATGCGTTGCCGTGCAATGTTCCACAGGGGCGGACATAGGAAGATTCCTGCAACATTCCAGCAATGTTGCTGGAACGTTCCGATGTTGCACCGCAACCTTCCTCTCCCTTTCCTGCCAGCTTCATGCAACGGAGTGTGCTGTATGGGTGGTAGTAAAATCTCATCCGTTAAAGCGCTAAATGTAGCTCACAAGCCTTCATTTTAGGGCCGTGTTATATACAACTATACAAAATCGTTGCAAACTAATACGACCCTGAAAAGAGGCCCATACTACGATTTTGTCCCTAACTAGCGTTCACTTCAAAGAGAAACAATATCAGTTTGAAAAGTACTGCAAATTTGTGAATTAAAAAAATATCAGTCGTAAAGCAAAACTCTAATAAAAATGTTTCGTGTAAAAGGTGTTTAAAATTTCGTGGGCCATAGAATCTCCCTGACTCCCATACACCATGATGGAATTCATCCGATTATGTTTGCACAATTTGAAATGGAGGATTAAATGAACGTATTTTCTTGGCTTTGAATGTAACACCGAAATCAAATTTTTAGGCCCAAATTTATATTACATTTTTTGGACTAATTTTTACTCATATAATATATAGGTGATGCCTCATTATTTAAGTTTAGGACACCCTATATAAACAGTAAATGTTTCAATGTTTTCTCAAGTTTAGGCTTAAATTAAGCTTTACTAAGTTGCTATCCTATTTTGGGTCTAATGTTTGTCTGAGATAGATCCGCATTAGTTTGGATTTCATCTGGATTAAGTCTTGTGTAAGTAACTGCAATCGTGCAACTTCAACGGATTAAGTTACAATCTGTCTGCCTAACACCTAGAAAAGTCATTTGCACCCGACAAGGGAAAACGTCCAGGCTTGAAACAGTTCTCGCTAAATTGAGCGTATTTACCAACTGCTGGCAGTCGCCCAAGATTCAACATTTTCAATTCAAATTCGCAACAATAAAGTGACACAATTCAAATTCTTGTTTCCAACAATAAGTAATTTCCCTCTCGCTATTACAGTGGCAACACTCAATAACGTTATAAGTTCGATGTTCCCAGTCCATACCTACTTACCTATACGTACCTACTACTTCTGCAGCTGATAAAAGTTCATTGAATACTTTGTGAACTCCTTCCGAAATTCATTGAATCATAATTAAAAATCATTTTCTGCAGTAACTTAATTCGAAGCCTCGTCGCCGATTGTTTCATCAATGTTATTATTCAATCTGCTTTTTTCTTCATTTCTCGTTGCATAGAAAGAGTTTCAACGATCTCCCAGAATTTGTATTGCAATGTTCACGAGCATAAAGGGAAGGAAAGCACTCATATATCTTGTGGAAAATGTTTATTCGTAACTGGCGTCTCATTAAACTCAACTACAATCCCAAGATCCTTCGTGGATTTATTCACCGAGGACGTTTAGCCATTTCGTATTTGCCATCAATGACGACGCGTTTCTTTTATCATCTTGAGTCCCTTTAATTCTGTCATTCTCTGGGAAAAAATGAGTTTCCACGCGCTTCGGGGTGCGTCGTGGGCAAAACACGATAAAGATCATAGGATGCGAAGTGTAAAAATTTGTTTCAAGGTTGGCGCTCTTGTCGGAGGAACATCGAACAACGATTTAAGTTCTAGGACTATGCCCAGCACCTTGGATCGAAATTTTCACTTGTTTTCGACTGTGAAAATCAATAAAACTTTAAAACTGACAATGAATTTATTCGATGGACTGTAGGCAAAATAAAGTGTTTTATCCTTCGCACTAGATTTATTTAATTGACAAGTGGAGATTATGAACTGGGGCAGCATCTTTTGGATGGAAACAACATTAAAATGCAGGAGTTGATGTGCAATAGCAATTGTTAGAATATTAGATAATACTGATAAGCTTACAATTAGCAAAATTACTTTTGTAGAAATGGCTTCAAATATTTCTGAGTCATCTGACGAATTTTATTAGAATTCAAGTGGTTCACGTTTAGTCAGGAGACCGAAAAAAGGATGGTCTTTGGAAATTTGTTACTCAAAAGCTACGACACATTTCTCAAAAAATCTTTTTTCCTTCTAAGGATTGCATCTAGTACCGTGCATCGTAATTTTTTTATTTAAAAATATTTATCAATAACTAAGTTATTGTCCATCACTCGAAGGTTCTTTCAAAACCGGAGACCAAAATATTTAAAAAACCATTCAACCGATTTACTTCAAATTTTACAAGTTTACTATAGGAACAATAAACTAGTCTTTGAACGATGGATTTTTCTATCCGATGCTTAGTTTTCTTTTAATTGACGAAAATCAGGCACGCTTTATGATAAAAATTGAAACTTTTACTTTAAACATCAGCCATTTTTTCCCAAATCAATATTTCGAAAAATCCTTCGTTCAAATACTAGATAATATAATATAATAAGTAAATTCGTTTGAATTTTTTATTTTTGGATGATCGACTTTCGAGCAGCAGTGGTCACCGCAGAAGCCTTTTTTTTAGAGAACCTTCGAGTGATGGACAATAACTTAGTTATTGATAAATATTTTTAAATAAAAAAATTACGATGCACGGTACTAGATGCAATCCTTAAAAGGAAAAAAGATTTTTTGAGAAATGTGTTATAGCTTTTGAGTAAAAAATTTCCAAAGACCACCCTTTTTCGGCCTCCCGAATGAGCATGACCCCTTAAGTTGCGCAATGACAGTTCGAGTAAAGTGTCCTGAAATTACAACCAAAGAAACTAAGTTACGATATCTGCAAGAAATAATATGGCAACCAACCATACAGAACTGTTACTTCGTTAACACCTACGCTCAATTTTCTCGTACTATAATATTGAATTAAAAATCAATTTATCTAATTGAACAAACCACGCAAACCAATATAAAATAAGGAACAGAAAACAAGTAGATATCAGGAAATTCAAATACAATAATGTTGTACCTACTCTTTGGAAACCACCTTGAACTTCCACAAAATTCATCAGGCAACTTGGAAACCAAATATCGAAAGTGGTTACGATTACATTTAAACCTAAATTCCATCCAGAAAAGCGCTTCTCCAGATCGTCACTTCCTTTTATCTAGTTTTGAGGATTGAATATCGACGTGCGTTTTTAATCGACGCGACGATCGGAGCTAATGCAATACGCGCAAGGTCACCACGGGGCACGGAACCGAGGATTCGGTGAGGAGGACGCGCGCGTGATCGCACAGCGAGCGTCGAGAGTCGTTCGTCGTCGACTGCTCGATTCAGGGCCAAGATTGTTCCGCGAAGGGTGAAAGCGCCGCACGGAAAAACGCATGCGTCGCTCGGACGGCTTCCAGAGGACTTTGTTTTTCGGGAAATGTAAGCGGCATGTAGCTCGTGTCCCTCCCCCTTGCAAGGATCGATCATGGAACAGTTGCACCAAGTACGTAGTAGATAATGATCACCACCGAGACTTGTTGACTTTAGGGCTGGGACTATTCGAATAATTTGATATTCGAATATTTTACAAGTATTCGAATACTATGAGTAAACTTCGAATATTTGTGTATTCGAATAGTATGGTGTGAAGTGGGCCAAAATTAGCTTACAAGATTTCACCATGAAAAATGAACCTAAAGAACCTGATTTATAATTCACACCATACTATTCGAATAGTATTCGAATACTTGGATATTCGAATTATATTCGCCAAATAATTGAGCAACTGAAGTATTCGAATATTCGAATACCGAAAAATTCGACAAATAGTCCCAGCTAGGGTTGCCACCCGTACTTTAAAATAAAGTATCTTAGGAAAAATAGGGTTATAAAAGCTAGAAAAGAATTGGAAATGGGCCCCCAACTGTGACGGAAAGAAAATAATGAATAGGTACACCAAAATTTAGATTTTGAAATGGGTCCCTTTTCTCGCGGAATGCACCCCACGTTTAATCTTATTTAATTGTTTTAATACTTATTCAGGTCGCGTGTTAGCGCAGTGTTTAGAATGATTTAGTGGGCCCCATATGGAGCTCGCCTCAACGTCCCCGAAAACGATAAGGCGGCACTGTAACATAGGTATGTTTTTCTACAGCAGCATTGTAGTACATTTTGTTCAGAACAGATTCATTGTTCTATAACAATTAGCGATAGGAAGACCATTCGCATTACTTTTGGACGAAGTGAACATTACACGCGTTAACACCTTATAAGTATGTAATGGCGTCAAAGAGGAAGCGTGTAGTATTAAAGCCGGGAATCCACCGGGAAGCTAAGCTGAGCTAAGCTAAGCTAAGCTAAGCTATGCTATGCGATGCTATGTTTTAACGTAGCTTTTGGTGGAAACGGTTCCATATTGTATTGAAGCTAATTTTTTAAAACGTAGCATGGCAGAGCATAGCATAGAATAGCATCGCATAACATAGCTTAGCTTTCCGGTGGATTCCCGGCTAACTCTTGGAACGGAACAGGTGACACTTCAGAAGCTAGGAAATTAGGACAAAAATAATAAAAAAATCAATTTTTCGTTTCACAATTTTAATACTTCTCTTCGCGCTTAGACCATTAAAAAACGTTATTTAAAAAAAAAAGAGTTATCTCCTTCTCGCAAAGATCTCTCGTTCGTATCGTCATAAAATATTCGACAAAACAATTCTACAGCTGTGTTTTCCAATGCGTACGAATCCCCTCCGCGTGAAGGCAGAACGGGAAATCATCCTCCGTCGCTGGAGGGCCGAGCTTACGACGTTGTTTCACGTGAATTGCAAGTGGCACGGATTTGTTTCGTGCTCGATAAGATCCTTTCTGTTAAACCAAAGAATCCAGTCCTCCTCAGGTAAGCTCCGTTTCAATGTTGTCCCATTTGTGGCTCGTGGGACGTGTTGCGAATGCACCTCGCGGGATACCCTGTCGTATATGTGTACAATAGTCGACAAACTAGCTCATTCACGTACGCGATCGATATATCGCTCCGGATCGTCGCGTTGCAAACTCTGAGAGGATTAAGTACGTGTTTGAAGGAGGAAGTCCTAGCTATTGTTTCAAGCGTATAACCCAGCACCGTATGTTTCGTTACCTACTTAGACAGACTATTATCGCAGCGGCGGTGCCACCGAATCGATTATTTAACACTTTCGCTGTCTTCGTTGCTTCCCGTTGGCCCTGGTGCCCTTTCTGGCGTTGGCGGCTTCGAAGCTTCCCCGCTGTGGGTGACATAATTCGCGATACGAAGATGGAGGCGAGCGAACGTCAAGTGTGCAGATGAATAATTGGGCATTGGGGAATATACAGAGGGAGTATGGTAGGGGAATGAGGGATGGGATGCAGGGTAGGGGGAATACAGGAGATCATAGAGTAGAGGGCATAGCAGGGGAATGAAGAAGAGAATATAAAGCTGTGGGAACATAGAATAGTTGATTGTAGATGATAAAGTAGGGGGTATACAGAGGAATATAGAGTAGAGGAGATGGTAGGGGAACGAAGAATGGGAATATTCGAGAGTAGAGTATGGAATATAGAGTAGGGGGATACAGAAGATTATAGTGAAGGGGGTGGTAGAGGAATGAGATAGGGAGTAGAAGGAATATAGGTGAATAGAGAGGGGACAGGGGCATACAGTACTTACAGTTCTACAATACGTGTAGAATAGAATTTAGTGTAGGATGGATATTAAACTTGTTGGTAGTCCTTTGTAGAACATTAATGTGGCCCCGGTTTGGAAAGACGGATACACAGACCAAGGCCCTGAAATTTGAAATCGAGGGATACCCGAACAACTTTCGCACAGCGAACGTGTTAAACATAATCTCTCAAAAAGGTGGCCTCCAACGATCCACAGAGATCCTTAAAAGTACTTAGTTGGCGTCGATCGTTAGGAAAGCGAATTTCTTGTGTGGTTATATTGCAAACTTACTCCTCAACTTTCCGTCGAGTTAATATCTAAACGAGTCGATTACAGTAAATTCGTTTATCGCCAGACTCTACAGTCCCACTCGTTCGTTCTTAGTCGACACCCGTCCCCCAATTACTAACGCTCGACCTCTTCTGCTGAATTTCGAGTAGCGAGTGGAGAGAATGGCTTAGAGAACAACCCCTCGACGCGTCGACTGTCGCAGACTCTGATAGTCTCGAGTAATTCTTGCAAAAAATAAAAGAAAAACAAATCGAAGAAGATCATCCAATATAACAACAGTCGACGCGTAGAGTGGCAAACGCGCGAACTAAAACCGAAAACAGTTGGACATACGTCCAAGGAAGCATCTTCTAATCTGCCAAGCACGAAGGGGAACTGGCAGTGAACAGTTACTCGTCCTTTATATCAGGCAGTGACACAGCTGACCAGAGACCTGGACGTCATCCCCGATTTAGATCGTTTTTTTTTTTTAAGAAAGAAAGAGGAAGAACAGGCCAATGATTGAGGACTGATACAAGTTCTGTCTCGATCATAGAGAACAGATCACGGACGAAGGACAGAGAGACGGAATCAAGACGTCGCTGAATCAAAACTCGCCGCTCAGATCTGCATTTCTGGTTCCGAATCGTCGTGGAACCAGTTCGAGGCCCTCTGGCTTTCCGTCACGCGCACGCTGTTCAGCTCCCTCTCCACGTATCGACTGGATCTGGTAGTAGAGGACCCAGCCCCCTGTCTACGATCATCGTACGAGGCTAGAACCTCCAGACGATCGTTCCTCCTGACAACTCTGGGCGTCGTTTCGACGGAGCTGGTTCCTTCCTCTGTCGCCCAAGGCGGCAGATCCATCATGCCCGACGGTATACCCCAATGCTCCGTGAACTCTGAGCCGCTTCTTGCCAGGCTGGGCTGGCTGAGGGACCTTACCAACGAGTCGGCCCCTTCGAAGGAGCTCAGGCTCGTCAGATCGTCCGCCCTGGCGAAGTCTCGCACCGTCATCTCCGACATGGACCTCACGTCCACCTCACTGCTGCCCCCTGCACCTCTGTGGCTTGATCCCAGGCGACGCAACCGGCTCTGCTGCCCCATCATGGCCGTGGACTGCGACATCTGAAGCCTGTGGCCCTGGCTAGTACTGCCCCCGTCGCTCTCGTACTCGTACAAAGTGGGCAATGAGGACCTCCTGGATCTGGTGTCCCACTCCGATGACTTGGACCGCTTGTACCTTTGCCCGTGGTTTTTCCCATGAGTCGAAGAGGTAGTGGAGCCTGGGTGGGTGGACGAGGGACCCAGGATCCGAATGATCACATCCCATTTCGCTGGGGGGAACAGTTTCGTGTATCTCGCGTCCTTGCGTATAAGCTCGTAGTCCTCCCTCACCACTGCTTCCGTCAGCAGGGTTCTAAGCGTGCTATCCGTCGTGATGATCTCGCGCCATCTTGTGCGCTCCTCGTCCGTCAGCTCGGACGCGTAACGGGGGTCCAGCACGCGGGACAACCTGGTGAACCAGTTTGCATCGGTCTCGTCGATCGATCGACGAGTCGAGGGCGGTGGTCTGCAGGGTATCTCGGCTCTAGCCGTGTAGGTCGGCTCTATGTTCACGTCGGGCTCCTCGTCGACGGTTAAGTCCGTTTGATTCCCAATTGGCTCGTTGGTGATGGTCAGGTTCGAGGTGGAGCTGACGTCGGAGAAGTTCTCCCATTCCGGCGGAGGAGGAGGCAGGTTCTCCTGAGGATAGTTCCGGATAGTGACGTCCCACTTGGGATCTGGAGGCGGTGGTTGGGGCTTGGCTCTGTACTCCGTCACCTGGCGACGGTGGCGCTCTATGTCCTCGATGGTCTTCTTCTCGGTGACAGTCTTCAGAAACACGTCGTCCACTTCGTGGGTGGTGATTTCCGGTCGTCTTGGGGCCACTACCTGGGGCTCCACGAGCGGCTCGGTCACCTCCTCGCTGTACAAACGGTGCTCACGATGTTGCACGGCCGTGTGAGTGGTGGTTGTGGTGGGAACAATTGGCGGAGGAGGGGGCGGAGTTGGCGCTAGGATATTGGCCACCCTGTACTTGGCATGCGTGTGATCAGTGACCTCTGTGAGGGAGCGCGTGTCAGTTAGCTCGGTATTCAACGAGGTCAGGGACCTAGGTCTGCGGATCTCATGGTGCTGAAGGGGCGGCTGTTCGACTGGACAGGGCGAGGGAATTCGTTCTTGAAGCAGACTGGTACTGATTGTCTCTCTTTCAGCTTGTTTCCTGAGGATTCTCGAGTAGACTGGTGGAGTTTGCTGTCTGGAGATCGTGGACGTGGACGAGGCCCCCCCTGGGGGCCCGTGCAGCTCTGGTACATAAGAGAAGGTGGTCATCCTGCCGAGTGGACTCTCCAGACTGCGAGTGAGGCTGGACTCTTCTTTCTCGAGGATGGTGGTCAGGTTTCTTTCCAAGGCGACGCTCGCCACGTCGGATTCTGAGGGCAGGGGGCTGACAGGGAGCGGCGGAGCCCTCTTCACCCTCATTTGCACGTCGAACTTGGGCTCGATCGGCATCCCGACCATGTGACGCGAAATGCCGGATCTCGAAGCGTTCGCTGCCATCATTGATGACGTTTCCACTTCGGCGACGACTGTTTCCGAGTAGAGGGAGCTACCTGTGCGCGTTTCCTGTCGTTGATGGGTCTCGTGATGGATGAACGCTTTGTTGTCGTAGGACCCGGCTGAAGAGACTGGCAGTGAGGGCTCTTCGTCCACCTGTGAATGATGATTCGGTGTTTAAATGAATAAAGCTATTCTAACGATACAAAGTAAAATGGCTCAAGATATTCTAGTGTTGCGGAGAGAATTGATTTGGGAGATTTCTTGTCAGCACAGAGCTCTTCCGTTCACTACGTTCACTTCCTTTTTGAACAAGTGAAGAACAACATACTTAAGCAGACCGACGTTACGAGAATGAAATCAAGAAAGGAAAAGTTAATTTAGTTTATAAACAACCTTTAGTTAATAATTAGTGAATCTATTGCTGGCTTCCATATATCTTTACGTTGGCGCATGCATTGTTGAGAACAGGGTTAAGGTGGGATTTCCTACCAATGCACGTTCGGACGCGTATAGAAGATATACTGCCGAGGTGTTTTGCATCCCTGATCCTGCATCCCCCGGGCTAGGGTCAACGATCTGCCGGCGATGCCTGGGTCTTTTTGGACCCAAGCGTAACACCACCGAGTATAATATTGCATAGTAATAGAGGAATCCTCAAATATCGAAAAAATGAATTACTCCAAGAAAAAGAAAGCTATTTAAAATCCCCGTTGTGGGATAGTTACTGCGGGTGTAAATGGACCCAGGTACCGATTCCTGTGTGGTCCCCTGAACTGTCCGAGGGTTAAGTAGCTTTAACTCACAGCATTTTTCTTCAGGGGAGATTCTCGAATTTCTCACAAGGCCACACAGATTCTGACTTACCTCGGAGCTCTCGCTGGGATAATCGCTGGGCAACGAGTGATCGATCATCGGGTTGGCGTCGCTACCCGTAGTGGACGGTGGCGCGTGCAGCAGCGCGTGGGCCCGAGGTATCTTCAGGCCCTCAAACATGGTAATGTTGCTTAATGAGGAGGTGGACAGTTTCGTTATCTCGGAGCCCGAGCCGCTTCCGAACGGATGACGATGTATCACGCGGACGTTTCGGCGTTTCAGGCACATGTACGAGCATCCCAGGCCCAGCAGCAGCAGCGAGAGGAACAGGATCGCGCAGATGATGAGGAGGATCTGGAATCCCTTCAGCGGGGGCTCGGGAAACGGAGCTGGCGTGAGCGTTGCCAATCTGCGGTAGACGAGGTTCAGAGTCATTAGGCACATGTACTTTATAAAAAAATCGGGGGATCTGGTAAACATAGATTTTGGGTTAATATTGGGCGTAAGTATCTTGCAGGAGAGGGGGATTCATTGGACTACAAATTTGGAATTAGCGTTAGATGCAAGTGTTTTACAGAAAAGTGGGAGTTGGTTCAATAGTTCAAGTAAAGATACGGGATTAACATTAGGCATATTTCACAAAAATTGGGTGATGGAGGTATTCTTCGGATTAAGTATTAATGACACACACTGTTGATGATCCTTGGGTGCGGAACACTTACCCGAAGAGTTCCAGAGTCATCAACCGCAAGTACTTCACGGAAAAAGGAGGTTATTTGTCATCTACACATTTGTGATTAGCTGATTTACGTGGTTGCTACAGTAAGGAGCATAACTGAACCAATAACCACTAATTTTGTATAAATCTTTATTTATTGCTAAGAATGTAGAAGAATATTAAAAAATGAACATTACAGTAAGTTTTATTACAGTTAGAAGTAACATCAGAAATTTTTTCAACAATTAATGTCTCCTCGTTTAGCACTGACAAACAAAATGGATTGACTCGGTTTTGCACCGGTCCGTAAAAGGAATGTTTATGTGGAATGTTTCAGCAGTATGTTTACATCTAGCAGTTTGATATGTTTACAAAATATTAGTTTACGTCTCAGCATTCAGTTTCTAGCAATCAGTCGAACGGAAAAGTACGCAAGTGAATTACAGCAAATATGAAGAAAATTGCTTCAAATTGTTTAAAAAAAGTAATTTCTGTTTTGAATGACGGCTTGTCAACACGTCAGACGGCGAAAAATTGTAGTGTTAGTCAGTCGACAGTGCAGAGAATAAGAAAAAAATACTGTAAAAGTATGTTATTAAATGTTGGAGGAAGACCAAAAAAATTATTACCGCAGGATGAACGAAGAATTATACGGTTTGTCGCATCTGGTGAAGCTTCAAGTGCAACTATGGCCGCAAAATTATTAAAAGAAGATACGGATATACAAGTAAGCAAGTGGACAGCACAAAGAACCCTCAAAGGAGCTGAGTTTAGAAGCATTAAGAAAAAAAAGAAGCCGATGTTATCGAAGAAAAAAATAAAACTTCGTTTGGAATTTGCTAAAAAATATCAAAACTGGACAACTACTGAATGGGAACGGGTTATTTGGTCAGACGAGACCAAAATTAATGAAAGGCTCAAACCACGACATGTAAAGCAAACGGTAAAACATGGAGGCGGATCCCTAATGTTTTGGGGTTGCCTAACAGCATTTGGCGTTCGATCACTGCACCGAATTAATGGCATCATGAATCAGTACATGTACAAGGATATTTTACAAGATCATCTCATAGATGCTGTTGAAAATATGCCTTTTGAAGATGAAAATGTAATTTTCATGCATGACCGAGACCCTAAGCACACTGCTAAAAGTGTGAAAAATTGGCTCAGTACAAAAAAATTTTCTGTTCTGGATTGGCCTGCACAGAGCCCGGACCTCAACCCCATAGAGAATCTATGGGGTTTACTAAAAAGACGACTTCGGGATTCATATGACTCCCAACCAACTTCAATCACAGATTTGTACGATAGAATTCAAGAACAGTGGGAAAAAATATCTCCGGATTATTGCAAAAAATTAATAGAAAGTATGCCGAAGCGAATTAGTGCAGTTTTGCAAGCAAAAGGGTTGTGGACGAAATATTAAAAATAAATAATATATTAAATATTGCCAAATATTGGACGTGGTGCAAAACCGAGTCAATCCATTTTGTTTGTCAGTGCTAAACGAGGAGAGATTAATTATTGAAAAAATTTCTGATGTTACTTCTAACTGTAATAAAACTTACTATAATGTTCATTTTTTAATATTCTTCTACATTCTTAGCAATTAATAAAGATTTATACAAAACTAGTGGTTATTGGTTCAGTTATGCTCCTTACTGTATGTGTCTGGGATTAAGTGCGAACGCACACCAGGGAGTCGAGGCCGAAGCAGTAACCGAAATTCAGACCGGTCATGTATCTCTCTAGCGACCAGTAACCGCATCGAAAGGTGACAAAAATTCTGACCGTAACATTACGAGGGTGTAACGGGGAACCGTAACTCCCCGACTGCATTTCGGTCGGGAATCTCAGACCGTATTTCTAACCGAAATGAGCGAAACTCGGACCGAAACGGGGACCGATCAACCGACCAGTTAGGTTTTCTGGTCGGTTGACCGGTCAGGTCTTCGGTTTCGTTCGGTTCGGTTGCCTTCGGTTACCTGCTGTTCCTATCGCTCACATTGTGTGTCACTTTCGTGACGGGTTTGTTGAAAGCAGACTTTTGCAATTATGTGGAAGGAGAGAGAGAGAGCGCACTAGAGTCTGTTCCTGGACGCTCGACCGATATGGAGAGTCCGGCGATAAACCTGGACGTCTATCGGTCGAGAGAGTACAGAGCATCTCATTAGACGCGCAAGTTTTAAGAGAGGAGAGTGCGGGATAATATTCCTGGACGCCCGCTCGATATGGAGAGTCCGGCGACAATACCTGGACGCCAATCGAACGGGAGAATACAGAGTAACTCCTGGATGCCTCATTAGAATAAAGTCAAGTGCCGCATGCACAATAAAATCCCGCATCATCGTATAAACGCAGCGAGACGCAACGCCTGAATTCTGAAAATTGTAGCCCTGTCCCATCAATCAAACCATGCATTCCTACCTAATCCCAATAAACCTTGTCTGTCGAGTAATTACCCTTGATTTCAATCCAAGAAGGCTATATATACATAATTAATATAAATTAATAAATTCAATTAATTAATTTTATTTTTATTATAAATTTATTTCATTTACACTATGTATTTCGCTGTGGATAGCAAAAGATTCAAGGTCAGGTTACTGACGTGCTAAAAAAAAGAATTCAAATAATCTACTAGATACCTATACAATTTTAGTCACGACTTGCGAATCGCGACTGATAGTAACAAATTGTTTTACCTATTTCTTATGAAGTGATGACCGGGCAAAACTTTCGGGCGACCGTATTACTGACCGGTCGAGAATTTTGATTGACCGTAAGTCTGAGAGAAATTCTCTCTTGAGTTTCGGTCGAGAGAAAACTCCTGACCACTCGTCGCTCACCAGTTTTGATCGAGAGAACCGTAAATGGTCCACAGAGAATCATATTGGTCCTCTCGCTGACCGTGACTGCGACCGTAACCGAAATTATATCGGTCTCGACTCCTTGTCGCACACTATTCTTAAGTAAGATGAAACATTTGAAAAGCTACGTTTTTCTACCATATACTCACATTCCAAGCGGAGGAGAAGGTGGAACAGGTGCCACAGGCGGAGGGTATCTGCAAACTATCGTGATAACTTCGTCGCCGTCCATTTCAAGGCCAGGATGAAAACGAACTACAACGTTATTGGTGAACACACGTTGAGGATCTTGTCTTGTGCCGCACCCTAGAACATCACCATCCAATCTGTGCCATTAAACACCTCTATCTTCTCCAAAATACCATTTCAACTACAATTAAGCATCCACTTTCTTCCCGCATCCTTAGAACCCTAAAATCTCGATCGAAGAAACGTTCACGACATTCGCAGACTATGTACAGGCTGTTAAAAAAGTAATGGTCACTGCTTTCAGGGGTGAACTGACATTTCTGGAACAGTGGAGATTTGTAAAAAGAAAATTATGGAAAATTAATGTTATTATTTTTAACAAAGTCAACTTTTCTTTTCGTCGACGCAGCCGTCGCGAATCGTTTATGCTATAAATGGTTCAGTCTGATCAGTCTCTTCAAAGAATTGGACTTATAAAACCCTCCGCACTGAAACACACTTGGTACACATTTTCGATAAATAAAGTGCACTAACTGGTTTAAATGACCACTAACGTAACAAATGCTTAAGGCTGAGTACACACATATTTATACATCTTCTAGACCAGGGGTGCACAAGGAGCCGCTTTTAGCGCCTAGTTGCGAGCAACCCACCTGTCTCGTCGCTAAGGTTAGAATCGGTGAGGAGAACTGCAGTAGTGTACGTGTACGATTTTAACCTTAGCAACTGGACAGGCGGGTTGCTCGCAGCTAGGCGCTAAAAGCGGCTCCCTGTGCACCCCTGTTCTAGACCAAAATGATGTGATAAAAGTGGTGAAGAATAGGTACCGAATCTGGGTGAAATATCAAATTTTCTACAGATGCAGCAGGGATCCAGTGACTTATGGACAGGAGTGTACATACATACACACACGCAACCTTTTAACCCCTAACTGGTATCCTGGGGTCGCTCATGACCCCAAGCACGCAAAGTTCGATGCAAAATTTTTGGTTGTCTAAGTTTGTAAACTGAGTTTCTAATTAATTTTATAATAATAGTTTACATTTCTAGGTTTCTATTATTTTATACATTACCTAAGAACAAAATATTCATAGAGATTGATCTAGTGTCGACTTCACAAATGTCTGTGTCCTTTTTTATTTGGGGTCTGCCATGACCCCAGTATACCAGTCACGTTTGCCAGAAACAGTAGGTATACCAGTTAAGGGTTAAAACACATCTAAAGCGCAGGGGCGTCCGCAGACTTTTTCCAGAGGGGGGCAACTTTGGGATGATGGTAAAGAAAGGCAGTTTTGAAAAATAAGCGATTTTTTCTTAAAACCCAGGGGGGCAACTGCCCCTTTTGCCCTCCCCTGCGGACGCCCATGTCTCAGCGGAGCGAAGTAGAGAGGGTGATATTTCATTCAGGATGATATGGAGAATCTATGTAGTAGAGCCCACAGACAATATTATTTCCTGCGTGGGTTTCTACGTATTTCTGCAGACGGTTAGAGATATCGTAAGAAGCTTGGAACCTTCGGTCGTTCGAGGCGAACGGATCGTAAATCCCGATGAGGAGCGCTCACCTTTCAGAGGTAGTTCCAATTTAGCGTTGGTCGAGCCGCGTCCCTTGAATATGCACGCGCTGTTACGATCGAAATCGGCGTAGGCGACACCGTAAAACGGCTCCTCGAACTTCAGCTCGACCTGCATGCTACCCTGGCTGCAGTTCAGGTAGGCCTTGGTACGATTCAGGAATATCATGGACGAGATGTCGTCCAGCTTGGTCACCTTGCCGTCGAGCACCGTACTCGGTGGTAAGCCGGGCTGGTACTCGATGCTGTTCCCTTGCGAAGCATAGTTGCTCTGCGACAACGCTAGGGGAAGCGCTGTCGAGAGCACCACCAACCACCCTGGCAGCATCTGAAATCATCGAGATGATTCTGAGCGGAAAAAGGAACGCACGAAAAGCGTTTGAAATGATTCGGAACAAGTTGCAAGTTGATGGGTACGAGGCTTCTGGACCAGCTTTGCGATTTCGTTTTGCAAGTAATTTTATTTCGTACTGTACTTTCCTTGTTTAACTCTTTGGAGACGATGAAACCATTATGTATACTATGCGTTCAAATCAATGCAGATGCCCCCTTATATGTAAAATTTTGACTAATAAGAATAATAATCGAAACTCTTTTGCATGATAACTGTTTAAAACTATGTAGGTATATATAGATATAAAAGTAACCAGTGCATATAAAATTCTTAATTAAAGAATATTAAATTAATACGGGCGGCAATATTATTTTTGCAACCTAGCCGGCTATAACCCAGGAACGGCCCTGCAGGCAGGCATTGCGGGTAACGCCGATGGGCGTGCAGTGAGTATAGTGCACAAATGAGACTGAAGGATTTCCGCACACGATCCACGAGTCTACGACTAAGCGTTTTAAATTTCGTATGCAAAGAGTTGAACGATGCAGCAAGATACAGGAAGGAATGATTGATTTGTATGATCAGAGAGTGAGAGAGAAGCAACGTGCAAGGGAGTTGGGGACCGTCTATGATCAGACGCGCCTTGCGAACCAATATGACTGAAGCTAAGCTATGCATGTACAATGTACATATTTACATACCTATACATACTTATGCAGCTGTAACCCTTCAACTTTTGTGCATCGCTTTAAAAATTGTTTCAAGCAAAAGTTACCTCTATGGATCGGTTCTGTAGAATGGAACAGAAAGTTTGCGGTAATTTTTTTCAAACTTTATGAATTATTTTAAAGTATTCGAAAATTCTATCGATGCTTGGCGACAATATTGTGAGTTTGCAAGTGAAAAGGTTTACTTCAATTTTCATTCATGAAAATTAGGGATTGCAATACCGGTAAATCGGTTTACCGGTTTCCCGGTAAATCGCGAGAAATATCCCCAAATTTTTACCGGTAATTCGCCAAATTTTTACCGGTAATTCGATAAATTACGTAGCAATATAGCGCATATATGCGTTCATTAATTCCGACGACATCTACTACCTTATCAGTGAAAAAAAAATTCAATTACTAATAAAGACGGAAACCGAAGTATCTCATGAAGAACGAACTCTGATTCAAAAGAAAATAAAAAATCTGAATCAAGTCATAAAAAAAATGGACGTATTTTCAAGTAGAAAAAGTAAGGTGAAAGTATATGATTTTTTAATGACTACCCAACAAGTGTAGAATCTGAGAGCGCTTTATCCGTGGCTGGATTATTTTGGAAAAAAATTAGGTCGCGATTAGGATACCAAAGTTTAGACAAATTATGTTTTTCGCGCTTATTTGTTCAAATGAATTGTTAAATAAAAAATATTTAATTATGTATGTAAGTTAAGATTCTTTTCGTGGTGAAGATCCATATTACTAAGAATTGCTTATATTCAGAATAGTTTCATTTGCATATATTTTTTATAATGTTCGATTAGAGTTAAAAAAAATTTTGTAATGTTTACTTTCATATTTTCAATACCTTAAAAAGATACCGGTAAATTACCGGTAAACCAGGTTTGATTGAAAATTTTAGCGAATTACCGGTAATTGAAAAAGTCGGTAAATTTGCAATCCCTAATGAAAATGTGCGACAAGAATATACAAATGTGAACGCAATCTTCATTCATACGATGATTCATGCTTAACTACACTTCTCAATCCCAACAGACGCAGCTTTGCTCAGTGTAAATATAGTTTGCTTGTCGGGCTGTATGAGAAAAGTAAAGTGTACCTACGAAACAATAATATCTGCATATGAAGTATTATTGCTATAGAAAATACTCGTACTGTTTTTGATTTTACGTGGAAAAAGTGGAGGTTCCATATTTTTCGTTGACACCCACAAAAGTCAAAATTAGAGAACATGTCTGCGGAGAACAGGAACAGTGCGAAACTAATAGCAAAGACTGCTGCAGCATTTGAGGACATATTAGACATATAATAATTTAGTTCATAGAGCACACATCTGCATGTAGCAATATGGGTAATATTTTGAGCAAATTCCTCAATAAAATTTGTCTCAGAAGGTAACTGCCTTGCCCTTATTTTCTAGATCATCATAATCAAAATTATCTATAGCGAAATCCGTTAAATCGAGATTTGCAATTATATAGCCAGGTGCACTCGTACCCACAAAATCTTCAAACTTGTGTTTCTTGGTAACGTAAGGTCGCAGAAAAAAAGTTAATTCTACACTTTCGAATTGTTTTTGCATAAAGAATCAGACCCTATTCGATTGTACTACGATTCCTGAGACACTCTGTATACATACATATAGTCCTAACAATAAGTAACTCCAAAATATCATAGTATCACGTTCAAAATCACTTTTCTCGAAAACCAAGCGAGCAATGGAAGAAATCTCCTACCCAGTTGCCAGTTGCACCACAATTTATCGAACACTCTGCATAATCCTCCTTAATTTTCAACATTCGCATTACAGCAGCAGTAAAACACTTTTATACTTGTTACCGCGAATGCAGATGATCTGAACGGTAAAAGACGTAAACATCTTGCTGTCGTTCCGTATCATTTTATTACGAGAGTTAACTTGAAAGGGTCATCGAAGGGTTATTGACCTAACCACCCTTTTGCTGTGTATCATGATGCTTTGTAGTGGCAACGATTCGAAAATGGCATTCGTGATAAAATAAAAGGGAAATCTCGGGACGGAGGCCTCGCCGGATGGACCAGGCAAGGCGAGGGATCCGCGAAGGAGCGAGGTTCGTCGAAAGGATCGAATTCCTTCTTCCGCTTCGCGTGCCAGCGGAGGTCAGAACGACACTATTAGCTTCGCGATGGAAACGTTGCGCAATGCACGACGCGACGCGATGCGGCCGGCGCCGCGGTACTTGCTGGCTTTATCCCGAAAGCCTGCTTCGGAGCTCTCCACGCGTTGCAGGACCGCGAAGGAAAGTTCTGGCACGCTTCGGTGCCCCCGCACCGTTACATGCCGCTGTAATGCTCCCCTTTACACAGAGCCACTAACGAACCGGTATCGCTCGGGGTTTCAGCTATTCGCTGCGTCCTCCTCCAGTCAGGTACAATTCCATCGGGCAGGCTTTTGTTTGTGGGGCGAATTGTTAATTGGAGGTGGCTCGAGAAATGGGGTGGGGTTGAGGAATTAAATGTAGTGCAGCTGGCGACGTAGCGTGGCGACGACGCAATACGGAAAGTAGCGGTGGCGAAGATGATGGGGGATTAAAGAGGAAGGTTTTCAGAAATTTTACTACTTTTAATGCTTAGTTGAGGTGAAGGGTATGTACAGTAGGGCTGAGCGATACTATATAGCCGAAAAGGTAATTTGAATTTCCAGCTGGCCTGGGTGCGGGATAGGTGTCTTTTGATTAACCAAACACAACTGTAAACAAATTTGGAAAAATATTGATGTCTGCTGGTTCGTTTTTCTCTTAAAAATGTAAAACTTCACAATCTGAATCTTATTTTTTATATTTTGAAAATTTAAATTTGAATTTTCAGTTGGTCTGGGTGCGGGATAGTTGTCTCTTGATTAACCAAACACAACTGTAAAAAATTTTTGAAAAAATATTCATGTCTGCTGGTTCCTTTTTCTCTTAAAAATGTAAAAAATAAGATTCACATTGTGAATTTTTACTTTTTTCAGAGAAAAAGGAACCTGCAGACATGAATATTTTAAAAATTTACAACGTGAATCCTATTTTTTACATTTTTAAGAGAAAAAGGAACCTGCAGACATGAATATTTTTAAAAATTCACAATATGAATCTTATTTTTTACATTTTTAAGAGAAAAAGGAACCTGCAGACATGAATATTTTCCAAATTTGGTTTACTGTTGTGTTTGGTTAATTAAAACACAATTATCCCACACCCAGGCCAACTGAAAATTCAAATTTAAATTTAAATTTTCAAAATGTAAAAAATAAGATTCACATTGTGAATTTTTACATTTTTAAGAGAAAAAGGAACCTGAAGACATGAATATTGTTCCAAATTTTGTTGACTGTTGTGTTTGGATAATTAAAACACAATTATCCCACACGCAGGCCAACTGAAAATAAAATTTAAATTTTCAAAATATAGAAAATAAGATTCACATTGTGAATTTTTACATTTTTAAGAGAAAAAGGAACCTGCAGACATGAATATTTTCCAAATTTTTTTACAGTTGTGTTTGGTTAATTAAAACACAACTATCCCACACCCAGGCCAACTGAAAATTCAAATTTAAATTTAAATTTTCAAAATGTAAAAAATAAGATTCACATTGTGAATTTTTACATTTTTAAGAGAAAAAGGAACCTGAAGACATGAATATTGTTCCAAATTTTGTTGACTGTTGTGTTTGGTTAATTAAAACACAATTATCCCACACGCAGGCCAACTGAAAATAAAATTAAAATTTTCAAAATATAGAAAATAAGATTCACATTGTGAATTTTTACATTTTTAAGAGAAAAAGGAACCTGCAGACATGAATATTTTCCAAATTTTTTTACAGTTGTGTTTGGTTAATTAAAACACAACTATCCCACACCCAGGCCAACTGAAAATTCAAATTTAAATTTAAATTTTCAAAATGTAAAAAATAAGATTCACATTGTGAATTTTTACATTTTTAAGAGAAAAAGGAACCTGAAGACATGAATATTTTTCCAAATTTTGTTTACTGTTGTGTTTGGTTAATTAAAACACAACTATCCCACACGCAGGCCAACTGAAAATAAAATTTAAATTTTCAAAATATAGAAAATAAGATTCACATTGTGAATTTTTACATTTTTAAGAGAAAAAGGAACCTGCAGACATGAATATTTTCCAAATTTTTTTACAGTTGTGTTTGGTTAATTAAAACACAACTATCCCACACCCAGGCCAACTGAAAATTCAAATTTAAATTTAAATTTTCAAAATGTAAAAAATAAGATTCACATTGTGAATTTTTACATTTTTAAGAGAAAAAGGAACCTGAAGACATGAATATTTTTCCAAATTTTGTTTACTGTTGTGTTTGGTTAATTAAAACACAACTATCCCACACGCAGGCCAACTGAAAATAAAATTTAAATTTTCAAAATATAGAAAATAAGATTCACATTCTGAATTTTTACATTTTTAAGAGAAAACGGAACCTACAGACATGAATATTTTTCCAAATTTTGTTTACTGTTGTGTTTGGTTAATTAAAACACAATTATCCCACACCCAGGCCAACTGAAAATGCAAATTTAAATTTTCGCCTATATAGTATCGCTCCGCCCTAATGCACAGTAATACCTCGCGTTACGTTACGTCTGAAGCGATGCCTCGCTATTACGTAATCGATAAAAACAAAATTTTGTAATGCTATTTGGTGTATTGTTACGTCAAAAGGAAGAAAACAGTTCACTTCTTTTCTCAAGTTTCAATTCAGTTAGACCCTCATGTTTTGCAACTTTTATAATATATATGTACCCAGGTAACAGCGTTCACTTTCAGGACTATTCCGGTTTCAAACATATGTAAGAATGTAAAGCGTACCTACTGCCGTTCAATAAGTATTAGGGCACCCGCTGCATTCGCACGAAATCTAATAATCCCACTGCCTTTATCTTCTGGTTGTGATTTGAAATATAAAATGAAGTAAAATTTGTGAGAGTTTTTCAATAAACTTTCAACGCTTCTCCACAATTATTATTCCACACAGAGTGGGTGTCCTGATACTTATGAACTGTGTGTACCTATGCGAGAATTGTCAGACATGTGTCACGATGAAAGTTGTAACTTACGTTCATCGTTGAAGCCGCTGAAACGTCTCAGATCTCTTCCCCGTTGTCCCTCGTTCCAGCCTGGCTATGACAATCGCATGCCTGTGATCTGCGA
This sequence comes from Andrena haemorrhoa, assembly GCA_910592295.1. Classification (NCBI taxonomy): domain Eukaryota; kingdom Metazoa; phylum Arthropoda; class Insecta; order Hymenoptera; family Andrenidae; genus Andrena; species Andrena haemorrhoa. Next base: position 22,097,790 of record OU342943.1, read on the forward strand.
ACAAAAGGAAAAGGAAGGATTCAATTTGCTTCCTCGATCCTATTATCCTTTCTTTCCTTTTTCCTATTTGCGAGTCGCTGGATGATTTAACGAGACAGAGGATGACGCTGCGTCGACCTCGGCCGCTTCCGGTCCCGCGTACGCTCTCTTCTCACGGAGACCTCGACCGATTCTTTCAGATCGGCATGACTCGCGCTTTGATGACAACAATCGCGCGATGACGTTTCGAGAGAGGAAACGGAAGCCTTGAGGACGAAACGAGGAAGCTATTGGGTCGACGATGTTTTTATCGGCCTGCTTAATACGAATGCATACTTTTATTCACGAGGTATTCTTCTCGTAATGAATTTGCTCGAGTAACGTTTGCTTGTCAGCTGTATGAAAGCTGGTGATTCTACGTACATCTTTTTCTTCTCTGTGTCTATGAACAGGATGTCTCACCAAGAGGGGTATGAGTAAGAAGGTCCTACATGCAGAAGCAACTTGAAAATATAGGATGCAATTTTGTTACAGGAACCTTTATTTCGGGGGAAATGGAGCTTGCAAACTGATCTGATATGCGTGTGCTCCGATAACAATAAGAATTGATTACAGAGGTATGATTATCACTTGTGTCCCTTCCCATTAACCATTAAGGTGTACGATTTCATTGCTCTCGGCTGTCAACGGGCGGCCTACCCGGGACCACAGGTGGGGTGGGTAGGTCTTCCCCCATGATCCGAGCTCTGAGCCTTTTCAATAATCTCAGGAACACTGTAGCTGGCAACGAAAAAGCTGACGAAGCCAAAAAAACAACCTCATTCCAATGGTACAGTTGAGAAACTGCCATTGTTGCGAATCTGACAACGAGCTAAAATATATTAAAAAGTAACGAGTTTATTAAAAAAAAATTTACACAGGTGGATTCGTCGGTCAAAGATACACAACTTTGCAATTTAAACTATTTGTCTACACCGAATAGTTTGTGAGATATTTAAGGCAATATACAATATTCGACCCCCAACTTTTAGGGCTGTTGTCACCCGTTCAACATGGAGGATTGCCGATAAAAAATATAGGTCGAATATTTTCGGGTACACTATCCATAGAGCACACTCCGTTGCATGAAGGTTGCAGGAAGGTTCCATGTGCGTTGTCGTGCAATGTTCCACAGGCGCGGGCATAGAAAGATTCCTGCAACATTCCAGCACTGTTGCTGGAACGTTCCGATGTTGCACCGCAACCTTCCTGCAATTTTCCTGGAACCTTCCTGCAATTTTCCTGGAACCTTCCTGCAACGGAGTGTGCTGTATGGAATATGGATATGAACCTGTATGAAAATCAATGTATACGGGTTCGATATGTTCTGTAGTCAGTTGAATCCACGATTAATCGATGGATTTCCAAAACTGATTTTATCATAAACGATTCTTTCGAAACATTTCTGCCGACTATGGAAAAGTTCGTGTTGTAGAAGAAAACAGCAGAAAAATGGTTTAAACGCTTCAAGAAGGGCAATTATTCTGGCGTAAATGGCGATCCACCCCGTGGAAAATTTTATTTAAAAAAAAAAATTATTTTCAACTGCTCAGACATTGAACGTTGGTGGAGAATGCGTTTGAGCGGTACTAAATATTGTTGGAGGAAATGAAGCTTCTGCATTCGCAAAAATGACGCGAACTTATTGAAAAATCCAATATTACTTGGGAATCGTGACGTCCCTCGAGGGGACTTTAATTTGAACAATAGATGTCACGTGGAGATCCCCGAGGAGGATTTGGAAATGATAAGATGGGAAGAAGTGAGAAGAATGCGACAAAAGTGGGACAAATATGTATGTGGAAGATTTCGCTCGAGTGATGTAAGTAGTATGTATGTGGAAAGTGAGAAGAGAAACGCGGATATTGAAAAGTTTGGAGAAGTTTTTAAGACTTCGGACGTCTAAGAGACAAATGTTGAAACTTTCGAGGTTACTCGCAGGCTGTACAGAATTTTTTGCATGAAAATAGTGATGGAATCAATCCAATGATAATATACGTACTTAGTAATTATTAAGGGGAGGTTTCATCTATAGACCGAATCTGATAGTATTCTTCAGGTTCTATCTATTCTTCAAAGTTTCGATTAAACTGAAGAATTTCAAAGTAAGATTGTCATTTATTTAAAGCAACATTCCGATCAGGAGAATGCCAACATTTTACGAAAACTACTGATATGTTTCGATGCCCATTTGATACCACAACAAGCTGCGTAACAATTGATCTACGCTGTATTAGATAAGGGAAAGTTCTGGTTCAGATTGTGGAGAAGCGAGTGTCTTTTTTCTTTTTTGGTAAACGAAATAAGATACCAATATGGGGTTCTTTGCTTTATAGGTATCGTCATTTCAAAATATATTTTTGTTTACGTAAAAACATTTAATTATCTCCGTGTAGGTGAATCCTAATTGGTCCGGGTACGTGTTGCACCTTGAATTTGTGAGTAACAACGGACTAACCCACATTTTTTTCGAAATTGAATTAGTAGCAATAACGTAATCCAATAGTCTCTACTAATCGTGTAAAATAGGAAAAAATTTTTTTTAATTTCGGTTGGTCCGTTGTTGCTCTGACTGCCTCAAATATCTCTTGACCGAGTAGACCGATCTATATACTTCAGCCCTTTGTTTTTAAAAAGTAGATAGTTGTAGTTAGAGGATGAACTGAACTCCAGCACGAGAGGTTGAAAATTGACACAATAACAGTATGTCAAATTTAAAATTTCGTTTTCGACATCTTTCTTTACATCGTTGTGCCAGGAAAGATATTCATTTTTTTAAATTTGTAGGGCATTAGCTTCATTCCCCGATAAAAAGTATCTAAATAGTTGTATAAAAATTAAAGGTTGAAGTGGATCGATTCACTCGTTCAAGAGATATTTTTCCCGCCAAATTTTAAATGCACCACGGAACCGAACTAATTAAAATGCGCTTAAACCGTGGACATCAATTGCTTTTTCATAAACACAAATATATTACTTGAAGTTACAAATGTTAATAAGTATGATGCTGAAACCCTCATATTGATATCTCTTTTCGTTTACCTATGCAAGAAAAATTACTTACAAAAGGTTGTTTCTCGACAATGTGAACTAGAACCTTGCCAGACCTAACCTAGACCTAACCCAGACCTTAATTCTGATACGTATCAATTATTAGGCAACTTGTCATGGTACCAAATAGGTATCGAAACATGTTAGTAGTTTTCGTAGAATATTAGGATTCTCCTGATCGGAATGTTACTTTAAATAAATGACAATCTTACTTTGAAATGCTTCAGTTTAATCGAAACTTTGAAGAATAGGTAGAACCTGAAGAATACTATCAGAATCAGTCTAAACATAGATAAAACTTGCGTTGGGTCGACATTAAGTTTCGATTAACAATAAGTTTGGGGTTAGGTTCAGGTTATGTCTATGTTAGATAGAGTCTAGATCTGGGTTACGCCTGAATTAAATTAAATCTGGGTTCGGCCTGAAGCAACTACACTCGTACAATTCCTTCTTCTATTTTCTATCTTCATCCTTTATTCCATCCTATTCTATTTTTCTGTTGGTAAGCCATAAAAGTACACAAAACTTAATACCGCGGAAAAAGCAGGTAAGTAAGGTACCTACTTGTACCTACATATGTACATTGTGCACGCCTACGTATTCAAGGTACACGTAACTCCCACAGGAAAGAGATTTGATACTGTTGTGAAAGATCTACATTTTCGTCATAATTGGGCGATTGATCAAGCAATACCATCTTTGATAACTTCCAATGGGGAGCGAAGAGAGGGAGGAGGAAGGTGTGAATCAGTGGACAAGCAATCGAGCGAACGAATCACATTGTCGATCACGTTCTAAGTCGCCAAATCAGCCTAACGCATCAATCGGTACACGTTATTTTCGTGTAGGTGCCGCGTACGTGTCCGCAATTCGCAATTCAGGTGAGGAATGTCAAGCCACGCTCCCACACGATTGTTTCTTCTCAATGCTGGGTGGAGGTCATTGCATCTCCTTGTCCTCGGTACAAATTCCACGCTCGATTCAAATGATAGATTTTATCTATATACCCACCTGAAAGTGGGCTGGGAGTGCAAATTTGAAAAACAAAACAGTGGAATCTGTCTAACCCGTCATCGCTCGGAACTCACGGAAAATTTGAAAACGCATGGGCGTGGCTGCTCGAATAACAAGTCCGCTGCTGTCAGCATTATTTTGTTGTCGTACCAAGTTTTAAGGTATAATTCTATAGTGAATCCATCCTACGCAACTTCGTTTAAATTACATAAAATATTAAAAGGCATTCGCGTAGGTGCTGAAACACCAATACCACTCTTCTCTATCCGATATGCTTTTATATCGTATTCCTTCAGCAATACAGAGTGTCGCCGAACTACTGGTAGTGTATGAAAAGAGGTGATTCTACACGCATAAATAAATAGAAAATATAGAATACTGTATTTTCTTGGAGGAGTTCTTTTCCGAACAAATTGATTCTGAACACTCGTCTGAGTTAGGTTAGGAAATTGGTGGACTGCAACAGTAAGTAACGGTGTACTTAAGTGTAAAGATTAAACAAATCTTCGTACAAAGATAAGTCGAAATTGTGTAATAACTTTTTTCCGAACAAGACTTATTTGTTCGTCAGGAAATCAAGTTGGAAAATCCGCCGAGAATTCGTGCACCTGACTAACAACAGAATTAAAGTAATTTTTTTCAAAGACAGTGCTATGATAAAAAAGAGCTAGCCTATAATTATTTCAACTTATTTTTTCAGAATTTATTTCACCAGCACAGTGACAAACATTCCAAATAATTTTCTTGGAAAACCACGCTCCAACTCAAACGATATTTTCTTATATTTTCGACTAATACTTTCATGCACAGTGGTGGTCAAAGGAAAGTTTGAAACTGATAGTTTTTCGTCACTGCGTAACTACTGTAGCTTAATACAAAGCTGGAAGTATTATGTTGGTATCACTGGTGTACTCTGTAAATCCCACAGTCCATCCGATATAAATTTTAATATATAATTCTGCCTAATGGAACCATCTTGTTCCTCTTACCGTTCACAAACTAAACTCTCTTTTGACCACTGCTACAGAATCGCATTCTATCGAGTTGCACCACCAATTCGGGGGCACCCTGTATAATTCAACATGGCTGCCACGTCTACAATGCTACCTGAAATTTAAAAGAAATCTGGAAATGCATAGGCGTAGCTCGAACAAGAATCCGCCATTCATTATGCCATTTCTCAAGACGTACAATTACTAAATTCTTTGCATTTAGTCGCAACGTAGATATTAAAACGACGCACGAGCGTAAACTATTCAAGGGATTTGAAAAGTAAGCGTAATGGAGGATAAGTGGGGCTCGGGTGTATAATGTGTATCGATTCGATGGAAAAAACGAAGGAAACAGCGTGGCTGGTGTGACGTTAACCAGGCAGGTCTGGTTGAAAGTCTAGGAGACGGGCATCGAGCCTTTAAAGTCGAACCAGTATCCGAAGGAGACACGTCGTCTTGTTGCGCAAACACTCTACTTTCACTGGCAGCACGCACACGCGAAACTCTGGCTCGTGCGCATGCGATCCTGCCCTTGCACACCTCAAGTACCCGTGCACGCGTAGAAAACACTTAAGCGAACGCTGCATAGGTCAGCGCGATAAAAAAGAAACCCGGTCGAATATCTCCCCGCTCCTACGTAACACTACTAGATAGTAAATACTAACTCGTACAAATAACCCACCTACACGATCTAATTGATTCGCAGTAACTCAGAAGATGGAATAAGCAAATGGAAAAATATTCAAGTTTCGTATACTTATTCTAGTGTTGATATAGAGTCTGGTAAGGGAAAATTAAATTAACTGAGTCTCCTACGTTATTACAGCGGTGGTATAAAGAGTGTTCAAAGCCATATCTGTCTGCATAACTAAATACATACTAGGCTTTAAGAGTAATGTTGGTACCACTGGTCTAATCTACATATAGGTATAATAACCCCCACATGGGATATTAATTTCAAGATATAATTCTTTCTAATGAAACCATCTTATTTTCCTTACCGTTCACAGTTTAAACTTTCTTTCGACTGCTGTTGTCCCTACATAGGTAATACGTATCCGCAACCATTCGAAAATGGCAAACCTGTCTGTATTTTATATAGCGACCACTTTCACTCGCAATCAGGTCCCTCTCTGTTTCTAACGCAGAAAACTCAAGACAGATACCTATCGATCATCGTCGAACGAAAATTACAAATCCGGGGGGAATAGAAGATAATCCATGTTGGGCAATTTTGTAGGCAAGCTGAAGAATGCAATCGTTTAGCTGTACTGGCTACGCGGCGCGTGAAAGCACAACTGTTGCTCTTGATCGCGCGTTTCGTTGTCTATATGCTTTACCCACGCGGTAAAAGTTAACGTGCTTAACGCCCGTTGCAAACGCTGCTTACGCACGCGAAGCAAAGCCATGACCGACAAATGCGCGCAAAAGCTCATCGAATGATCGCGCTACCGTTATGGGGAGCGCCAAATGCTGCGCGTGGATCCACGATATTGGAGAAATCGATGGTTTTGCTGGTTTCTAGCCGTGATCCGTTACTAGAACACTGAAACAGTCATTCTACGAAGTGGAACCGTAGATGGGCACATTTAGGGGGGATACAGTAATGGTCGGAAGAAAGTTTAAACTGCGAATAGTGAGAGAAATAAAATAGTTCCATTAGGAAGAATTGTAACTTAAAATTTGTGTTCCACAGAGATTGGCAGAACTGGCCAGGGATGCCAACATAATACTTGAAGCCTTGTGTTAAGTTAGTATGTGGACGTGGAAGAATCTGAGTTTTAAATTTTCTTTCGACCACTACTGTAGGTGGACATGCTTTAGTCTAGTTTTGTGGACAACGATAACGCGATGGCTGGTCAGCAAAAAATGGAACTCGTTATCTTAACGATGAAGAGATGACTATTCGTTGTGCAAATTGGCACGCTACGGCAAATAGTGGAACTATAAATTATTTTTTTCAACACCTGCATGAAAATGTGTGCTTTTTTACCCTTGCTGAGCGGGAGCAAAATGACGAATTTCAGACGTATTCGCGTTTTCTACTTTTCTCCCAAGGGAAAAAGACTTTACGCGCATGCGTATTCGCATAATTTTTTACTTTCCTCCCTGGAGTTTGACGTTACCCTATGGTATGAAGATGCAGTTCTTCGACTAATCGTTATTTATCATGCGTGTTTTATCATGATATTACAACTGTCACAGCACCATTTTTCATTAAAAGATACAATTAAAAAGTAAAATGAATAATAGTGACAGTGATAGCGACACGGGATACCACACGCCGCCCCATATAGCAGAAGCTGCAAAAGCCATCGAAGAAAATTTGCTGCCATCAAAATCGAAAGTCAAATACCAAATGATATACCAAAAATTTATGGAGTGGCGAGATAACCACAAATTGGAAACATTTTCGGAAGCTGTTTTATTAGTTTATTTTAATGAAAAAAAAAAGATGTTAAGCCATCAACGAGCAATCGAACATGCATATTTTTTTGCGAATCGCTCAGCAGGGTTTCAAAAACACACCTTTCATGCAGGTGTTGAAAAAAATATTGTACGTGACAAGGGAGAGACGCGATTTCGCCTCGCGTGAATTGCTGCCCTCGCTGCGCTCGGGCGGCAAACTTCACGCTCGTCGGAATCGCTTTCTTCTCTCCCTTGTCACGTAATGTACTATTCGAAAATATGGATAGTCCTTGTAGTTGTTTACGGTGACCTTATTCATTCGAGTGATCGTCGATTTACTAACATCTGAGGCAGTGTACATTTAAAGGTGATTTAGAAGATGACTAGTTGATTCGATTTACGTGACGTAATTGAAGAGTTGCGTAAAATGTGAAAGATCATGGGCGTAGCATTTTAAATGACAGTTTAAAAACTGTTTGTTATACAATCTCGCCTGTCGCGTTCCTAGAATCAGTTTAATTCAACGAAAGTATTAATCGGCGGGAAAACTTTTTCTGTGTCTCGGTATCTGAAATTCCAAAACAACCTGAGAACACATAGGCGTAGGAATTGGATTAAAATTCCACCGTTTATCGGCGAATGTTGTTCTGCATTGTCTTGCTCGATGAACTATAATTCAATAGTGAATCTTTACAACACAATGGTATTTGAGACTGCGGGGAATCTGAGAACGCATAAGCGTAGGAGCGTGAACAGGATTACGCTGTTAATTGTTGAGTATTGTTCTCCATTGCGCCCATTAACACAGTATAATTCGTTAGTGAATCTCCTGCGCCGAGTGTTGTTAAAAATTAAGTAAAACTCGAGAACGCATAGGCGTAGGCACTGTAACTCGAGGCGGTTCAAATAATCCCACTACCTATTTGTCATTCAATATTGCTCAATCGTACTCCTTCAATCATTATAATTCCACAGCGGATGTGTACTATGCAATACTATCTAAAACGCATAGGCGTAGACGCTGCGCTTCGGCAGAGCTAGACCAACATTCCACTGTTCACCGATCAATATTGTTCCCTATCACGCTACCTCAGGTATTACAAACTTGACAGTGAACGTCTTCCGTGTAGTATTACCTAGAATCACGTAGAATCTAAGACCACATGGGCGTACACACAGCGGTTCGACGGTACTACACCGCGGATCTCACTGTGCGCATACCGTTCGATATTACTCCTACAGTATCTCTCCGAGGAATGAATTTTTCTTACTCAAGATTTCCTAAAATGGCGCAAAACTAGAGGAAGCATAGGCGTAGCGACGCCAATGTGCGGTCCAAAATCTCAAACAATCTCACTAAGTACGTTACGCGCTGCTCCCCCGAACAATACGATTCATCGCGATCCGACCGATCCCTCCGCACTGTCCACGAAAACGGACAATAATCGTGAAACGTAGAAGCCCCCAAGTGCTGTCGAAAGCTCAGGAGAAGTTGCAAAGGTGACGCCGAGGCCTATGGTTCCGCGAGGAAACGCCGAACGAAACGCAGCCTACGTTTCCATCTCTAGCTGCAGCTAGAATTGAGCAAGCGACCGTGCCTTGTACCAATGACGTCACCTCTCCGGCGCAGATCCAAGATGGCGCGCGTTCGCCAGGCAAAATCGGCTAGCGGCCGCGGGCAGGACCGGTTTGCCGTGCAGCAAGGCCGAGGGGAGGGGCGCGGGGGTCGTTTATCCGCGCGGTTTCAGTCGTTTTGCGGCCGAAATGTAGAAGCCGCGAAACTCTCCCTCTCCCTGGGGGACCTCCCTGCAGGCCGTGTTCCCGTATAATAGCCAGACACGCGGGGATTATGCCTCGGCTCGGCTGGCCAAGTAACCAAGCTCAGTGGCGTAGCCACCGGTCCAACCTCCACCGCCGGCCTCCTCCTCCTCCTCCTCCTCCTCCTTTTCGCGTGGTTCCTTCGCCGAGTGAAAGTAATTAACACTTGCACGCGATCGCTGCCTCCGATCGTCGCAGCAAGGACAGCATCCACGACAGGGCATGCCCGCTTTACTGGTCTACACGGGTTATACGCGAGTTGAACGGTTCTTCGGGAGGTGGAAGGCAATCGACCAAAAAAATATACGAATCACCGCAGTGCAACGGAGGAACGAAAGAAGGAGGTGGCGAAGCGACGGTGGCTCACGCCCAGGGATGATTCAGTTGTCACTGGAATTCAATGGCAAACCTATTCAGCGGCGTCCGCCTAATGTTTATTCAAATCGAGTGGGTGTTCCCCGCGATGTCGTCATCCGTGGTATCTTGTTTTTTGCAGCGACGGTGTAGAGCCGACACGTCTACGCACTCCGCTCCCTCCGAATCTATCCTGCACTGTACCAACTCCTGAAACTCCTGCCTGTTCCCAGGTTTCTGTGGACCCGCGGCCCGCGAACCGCGCCGACACGAACGTCGTCTGTCAGCCGAGCGAGGAGTTTTGGGGCGGCCGGAACCAATGTGACTGGTGGCGCGCGGGGAAAAGTCGGCGATTTAACAGGTGGTTCTTCCTACCTTGTCCAGTGCACGGCCTGGGGTCTCGGGGCACTACGAGGGTCCCAGGAGCCCGACGGTTACGCTCCTGATTCTCGGAACTTCGCGCGGCAAGGTAAATATCGTTCGACGCGATCGCGCGGCCGCGACTGAACTCACTTTCCAGAGGCGGCGTTTTACCTGCGACAGGAGAGACCTCTTAACAGTTGGAGGAGCGGTTCGGTTCCCTCTCTTTTGCTTGTTTCGCCTGTGTACGCGGCCGCTCGCCGGTTCTGCACGGCTGTACACACACTTCCAGCCCACAGCCACCCACCTATTTACGCCTGCGAGTGCGTGGCCTTATGTCGCGCCGCGGGACCTCGAGAGTATGCTGCTGCTGCGGCTCTTGGCTCCTTTTCGCAGACGTTCAGAAGGAGTCGCTAGGGATGTGTACCAGGCAGCTGGACTGGGCTCTGATTTCAACTCTGCGAGTTCGATGACACGATGATGAACGAGAGGCGGTGGGGGCCCTGTGTCCTTTTAGTACTCCGAAATGGTCATTTACAGTGTGCGAGTATCTAATGAAAGTTGGATTGCTGTTGTGGGAGTTTTGTTGTGCTGCTTAGGTCTCAGCTAGGTCCGAGCCTTTGGGACTATTCTGAGTTAGTTTTTGGGGGTAGGTCTGCTTTCAGTTTGGGTTATGTTCAGTGGAACAGAAATTATACGAGGATTAGTTTAAATTCTTTTGTTGCCAATTAGTGAGAATGATTGTTCGAGTTGTTTAGTTAGAGGGGTACTGTGTTTGCGAGCATAAGGTGACTCAGAACAAATGCTGATCTGATCGAAGCTTGAATACCTGCACAGGGTACTGTTTTGCAGTAGACGATACTACCAAGAGTGTAGTGATTCCACTGGAATAAGTAGGAAATGTGGAATAAATATTGTTCGTGGGAGGCTTCATTTTTGAAAAAATAGATTTTAGAAACCCGTCTGATGCGCCCATATCTGACTAAAAATCTGCAGAATGTATAATAGGTACCTCATGTAATGAAAATTTAGAGCCGATTTTTAGTCAATAATGAATTTTCGAACTCCATATTGTTGAAGACAAGTTACTCTGTTGTTTCGATTTATTTTTGCATAGGGATTCATTTCAGTCGCAGTTGCACCGTGTTTATTAAGAAATTCTACTGATTTATGAGGCTGAAAATGAAACTTCTTGCGAACACATGTTATTTCACATTTTCTACTTGGTTTTTCGTATATGTATAATTACTAGCCTTGCAGTTGTACCAGATAGGTATTATGAAGTACTCTGTACAGTTTGTTAGTTCACTGACAATGAGTTCGATAAAAGAAAGGATCTGGAAAATGATATCAAATCAACTTAGAATTAAATCGAATACTGAAATTGAAAGTAAATGTGCTAAATTATACTTGTAAATCTATGTGAATTTCTTTTCACCAAAAGAAGTCTCCATATGGGCCATATAATGTCACGTAACACATACTTACATAATTTCTTCTTCCCAGAGACCATTCACATTTTTTCACTGGTCATATTTGAGAAAATACAGCATTGTGCATTAGGGTGGTCCTTATATGTATGGAAAAAAATTAAATCTTTTAAAAATTTCTTCTGACCCTCTCAGAAGCTTCCAAATAGTTTAAAAGAATTTCGTCTAAAATTTTATTAAAATATATTAAGGATTAAAGGTCGCTCAACGGCAATGAAATATTACTATTGTGGTATAAATTAAAAAAAAAATTGAAAAAAAAATTTTGTTTTCCTTCACAGCTTGTTCTAACTGGTTGGGGAACTGGAGAATTAGGTGAGTTTCGTTGTTATAAGTGCTAGGGCCAGTATCTAGTATGGTACCCAATTTTATCTAGGCCACGGTGTAAAATCGTAAAATCGTAAAAACGGATCATATTTTAAATCATTATTTTTTTGTATTTTTCCTTCTATTAAACAAATTGGATATGTACTATTATTTAAAAAAGAGTTTATTCTAATGAATCCCAATTGCAATTTGTTTTTTACTTAATAATGTCAAAGTTATGAGATTTTTTCCTTAACGTCCCGATTTTGCCCCGGTCTCCCCTATATGCGAAATATAAAGTCCTTGAGCGACCTTTATATATAAAAATATACAAATAAAAAATACGGAGATACTTTTTTTTGTCAAATAGAAGATTTTAAGAGGGTCAGACAATATATATTTTAAAGTTGAAAAATAAGGACCACCCTATTGTGCATTCATTAAATATACCTATCAAAGACTAGCATTTTGTTGAAAGTTTGATTAGTAGCTTTCTGTTGTTTTCAAAGCCATAATATAAAAAAATAAATATTTATTCTTTACACCAGGCTTGGGAATTAAGTGAACGCAGCGGCCGATTTTCAGAGGCAACGCACAGTGGTTCGAAATCGCCATATTTAGGAAAAAATATGATAGCATCAATGTGAAAGCTTCAATTTACACAAAACTTGGTATCCTGGGGTTTTTGAGGTCGCTGATTACAAATCTGAAGTCAAAATTACTAAAAACAAAATGGCTACTCCAAAGTAAAACAATAATCCGCGTTAATGGTGTTTTGAGAGGTGTAGGTACGGAAAGTTGATGAACTTAAAGTTGGGGACGATTCATAATAAAAATAAAACTGATAGTTTTGCGATTTGTAAAAAAATATATTTGAAATTTAAATAAAATACGAAAAAGGAATATAATTATGCATACCTATGTAATTATAGTTTTGGAATGAATCAAACTAAACACAAACCAAACCTACATTAAATTATGACCTCCTAGGAACCATTCAACTTTTATTTAAAACATTTTTTGATATTATGAAAAACGAAAGCAAGATACTCCAAGTACTGATAAGAGTTATAGAAAAAATGCTCCCGACACCAAAATCGCAGGTTTACGCAGCTGAAACCTGTTTGGTTATGTACTCAAAGGTATAATGCACCACTAGTATTAAGTCTTACCTTGACGCTAGCTGTCGCAAAAAAGTTATGTCTAATTAAACTTCGATTCTATCGTTAAAAGTACCTCTTCGTTCAACTTGTGTCCTACCGAAATCAACGATGGTGTCATTGACTTAATTCATGTAATATATTTGTTCAGTATGAGCATAATCAAGTTACAAAATTGCGATTTGTTTTTTAATTTGCAAATACTTTAAATTGTACTTGTAAGATAGTGCATTTGCAACTCGAAATTGCAGGTGTTCTGTTCCTCAACTTTCATGTTTCAATTTTCTTACAAATTAATGGTATTTACAGAAAATTCTTGTTGACTCTGGTGCTTCAACTGTCCTACTATGGAATTGTATTGAAAAAATTCTGTTTACTTAACATTAAAAAAATGACTTTTTTCCTCTATCAAACCACTGTGCAACGCCTCCTTTCTCTCGCCGCGCGTCTTGGCCCCCGCGGCGGCCGCGGTGCTCGGAGCGTTTCAGAGAGTCTTCAGACCCGTACCGCGTGAACCGCGCGTGGCGCGTTGACAAAACAAAAACGCATCGAAAATCGTGCTGTCTGGTACGATGTGGAAACCTATTGATGCAATGTCGCCCCAATGCGCCACGCGCGGTTCATACGGTACGGACCTGAAGCGCTCCGAGCATCTTGGCCGCCGCGGGGGCCAAGACGCGCGGCGGGAGAAAGGAAGCGTTGCTTCTGAAAATCGGCCGCTGCGTTCACTTAATTCCCAAGCCTGCTTTACACGAATGGAACAGGCCCCAAGCGAAACTGAGTTTCAACACTTTAAACACAACAAATCATTTTCAGAACTTTGCTTATTCCCGGGACTAACATTATAAAGTCACCTTTAGCTGGCATATTCTCATGACAGAATCTTTGTAGGCCCTCGTGCGCAGACTCTCGACATCTTAAACCATGAAATCATTTATTATTCAATGAGACGAACGAATACTTCACCTTTCTATCTCTATCGCCTTCTAAAATCAGTCTCAGTCTTGTTCACAGGCCTGGCACTCTGTGTCCGGCTTTGCGTCCGCAAATGGCGAGCAGGAGACCTTGGGACACCCACGCCCAAAGTTTTCTTCCCTTTTCCTCTCGAGCAACAACACTTTCTCTCTTCATTTCACAGAAAATATTCTTTGTATCCAATCGCTTCAGCCCCATATCTTCAATGTTTTCGCGTGTCCCCAAATTTTTTGCTCGGCCCACGCTAATTCTCGCAGCCCACCAGCACTCTCGTATCCAGTTGAAAAGAAGAGTACGCTTGAAGGATGGCGCAACGGCGGTAACAAGGGAACTTCGGTAGCCCGAAAATTCCGATCTTTTTTAAACTTTATATCCATTCAAGGTTAATGTGTAAAAAGTAGAGGAGACCGGGTTGGGTCGTAACACGGGGTATATTGTAACACAAGTCAAATCTTTTGAACGACAAATCTGGCAAACCACAGCATGCGAGAGTTGGTTGACGATATTAGCACCGTCAGTATTAGTGACACAAACGAGCGTTATGTGTTCATTTTGTGGTTATAGCCCAGAATTTTAGTATGTAGAGCACGTAAGTAAATTTTGTCTTAGCACTTTTATTTCAATTAACCGTCATTAGAAACCGTTTGAATTTTTGCTCCTTTGTCGCAAACGAATCAGTGCACATTGGTTTATTATAATGTGTACGCATTTAAGTAATCTGATGTTTAGTTTCTCGTGTGCTGAGATAAAACGGAAAAATTCAAGCTCGAGGTAAATTGTAACATGCTGCTCTAAATGGTGACAAAGCAAACATGCTATTTGCTGACACACCGGAAAAAGATGCTCTAGACAGAACAATCGAAGATCCAAAAAGTAGTTAAAAAGTATGAAGGCAAAAGTAAAGAAAGCGATGAAGATTTTGATAGAATCGGATGAACAAGCAATGATTGTTTAACTCATGTATATCAAATGTTTAATACTGATCTGTGTTTTCATTGCTATTTTTTAGAAATGTTTATTTGTGTTCATATTTGTATTTAAATAAGTAAAACAGATGTGTTACAATTTACCCCACATGGTGTTACAATTTACCCCGGATTGTTACTGTTGTAACAAAGGTTCACATTTGTTTAAGATGAAGCTATAGTTGAATTAACGAAAGAAGGCGCCTTGGGACCGGGGCCAGAATTTGCGACGTTGCCGCTACTCCAGGCTCGCGATTGGTGCTTCCCCCACGCGGCTCCCTACGCCTTGACTTTCGACTACTTAGCTGTGGGCCTAAAGTAATCGTTGTCCTTGTCGGGTGTATATTGCTATCCTCTTCCAGAGGGCAAACCTAACGTCCTTCCCATAGAGATTTGACAGAGTGTCGAATCTTATTGGCTATTGCGGCACGCGCCATGCAGAATGAATGGCGGACAAGTCGAGGAATACAGGCTCATAGGATTCTTATTCTATTTAGCGTTATTCCACGGCAAATCAATCACTTTTTGCACTCGATGTCAGGGATTTTGTTCAAATTGAAATATTATATAGGAAGGGATTTCAGTCGTCACGTTGCTGGTTTTAAATTTGTTCAATTTTTGCCTATTTTCATGAAACCGAGCTGTACTTTTGAATTTTTTTTTATCTCGGAAACTCTTTATCGTATGGAATTCATTCTGCTTTCATTTTAATCTAGAAAGTGTGGTCAGCTGCCCGTAATAACTGAGCAAGAGACGACTATATAATTGCAGCGTTAATTCTAATGGTGTTATCCCAGAGTAATACTTCTAAACCATCTTTAAAGGAACAAATTACATTTAAGCCATGTTTAATGGATCGAATTCCTGTCGGAAATGAAATGAAAAATAGTTTTACAATTTCGAAACTTTATTCTGAAAGATTAATTCTTCTCAATTAAAATAAAAGAAAATTAACGCAATGCTGTTGATAGTTTTCGAGATAGAAATTCGTAAGTACAGCATCTTTTCACGAACATGGGCAGAAATTGCACAATTGAAGGTCCTATATTTTGTAACCAAGTTCAAAATCCGTTAAACAATGACTCAAACCTTTCCATAATTTCACGTGATTCACAAAATGCATATTACATTCTGACCAAAGTCTCTAAAAACGTGATCGATTTGGCGTGGACTGACTTGTAGATGAAGGAATCTGTTTTATCGAGCGAGTGAGAGAGACAGTTGCGCTTGAAGATAGAAAAAGACGTCCGATCTGCTACACAACGTGGCAACGTCGCACGAAGTACGGAACAAGCATTGGGTCTTTCATGAGCCACGCGCGCCGGCCTACGGGCCGCCCAGGCGCCTTCTTTCGTTAATTCGACTATAGATGACTAACAAGGAGTGTACCCCAGGTGTCCGCCTCTGATTGCTTTGAATTTTGGATATGTTTGAGAGCACCGAAAAATAAGATATTCGTATTTTTTTTTATAGCGGCTCGTTTTCATATTTAGGGAGTGAAACCACCCTTCAAAGTTATAAGATTCTCAGGTGTTCGTCTCCGACTGCTTTGGTTTGTGGATGTTTTAGAGAACAGACAAATAAAAAATAGGTGTCCTTTTATTTTGGCCTGTTCGCATGTTCAGATGGTGACACCACCGATCGAAGTTATAAAATTCTCAGGTGTTCGTCTCCGGTTGCTTTGGTTTTTGGCCAAAGCATCTGAAAATCTTATAACATTGGGGGGTTGTTTCACCCCCAAAGGCCAAAATAAAAGGACACCTATTTCTTATTTTTCTGTCCTCTAAAACATATCCAAAAACCAAAGCAATCGGAGACGAACACCTGACAATCTTATAACTTTCAGGGGTGGTTTCACCCCTAAATATGAAAACAGGCCGCTGTAAAAAATACGTATATCTTATTTTTCGGTCTTCTAAAACATATGCAAAATTCAAAACAATCAGAGGCGGACACCTGGGCTACACGCGAATTATTTCCCGATTGAGGAAAACACTTTCGAGAAGAAACTGTGAAAACTTTTTTGTTACAATCTGCCCCGATCTCCCTAGTAAAAAAATTGCCAGACACTTCTAATATGCATATAAGGACCCCTGCGTGCCACAAACCTGCAACGTTTAAAAAAAATCGGATCTTTCGGGCTACCAAGGTTCCCTTGTAAGTGGCGTTGCGTCGTTCTACTCGCGAACGAACGCGGGTAAATTCGTTAAATCGTCCTAAGTATGGGGGGCGGGAAGCGTGCAGAACGAAGATCTACCGAGCTGGTACATAATTACCATTAGAGTATCCCAATGCCGAAATGGTATTAAATAGGGCGTAATTGACGGAGAACGAGCGGCTGGACTGCCGGCGTGGTGGACAGTGAAAGGACATACAAAGGATCCTTTAAATGCCAGAGCGAACGCAAGAAGGAACGCGTTCACCTCCGCCTCCTTTTCAGACTCGCAGTTTTACGAGCCTCTGAGGGACCGGTTGGACCTCCTGCGCTCGTACTTCCGAATATGGAACCCAAACACGGGGGCACGCTGCACAGACACATAAACGCACAAACACACGCATACATGCGAACACATCGGTGCATCTCGATCTTCTTTCCTCGATTTCGCCACATTTACGGGTTCAGTTGCGTCATGATAGTTGCGGGGAACTACTTAATATACAGCAGAGGTCAAAACAAAGTTTAAACAAGGGTAAGAATGATAAGATAGCCCCATTAAATAGAATTGCATGTGAAAATTCACAATCCACAGATTGGTGGATTGCCAAAATAGGCCAGTGGTATCAGCACACTTACTTAATTCTTCGAGCATCGTGTTAAGTTAAATAGTTATGCAGAAGAGTGTGGATATGAGTTTTAAATTCTCTTTTGACCGCTGCCGTACCCAAAATGTCCGCCTGCTCGTCCATAAGATAAACTATATTTATTAAATTACCGTTTTAAATAAAAATACAGTTCTGCATGTCGAAAGTGTCGGTTAAAAGTGAAACCCGCGAGGTTCGATTACCGTACAGCACAGTCTTTGTGAAAGAAAATCGGCTGTTTGTTGTCGCTGCGACTGCGTACACGCGGCTAAAGTGTTCTACGAGAAAATGGCGGAGCACGATTACGAAATGGCCGGCTTGGACGCGCCGCGTACCGCGCGTTGCTGAGAAGATGGCAAGCCGAAGGAATGCGGGTGCGATTCGGTTGTATATCTCCATAGGCCCAGCTTAGAGCACTCGCATTGTCGCTATTGGCCGCCGCGACAACATCGACTAATTAAAAGAGACGAAGGGAAACTCCCTGTGCCGCGTCGTGCCGCTGGACATCTTCTCAGCAACGATATTACCCGCACATCTTGAAATGGAGTCGCGCGCGGGGCAAGGCTGTCGGCCCAGAAACCCTGATGTAAGATGAAATCTTTCGATATTTTGTGAGGCACAGGGGCTCCGACGCTCCGCAAACCGAAGACAGAGAAAGGAAAGAATAAATGCGCGATAAACATCGGTCGTTTGTCTTTTACCACGAATCAACGGTTAACAACGATGAACACAGGTCGACGTGATCCCGCGAGAAAAAAATGTCGCCGCGATTTCTCGGGAATTAACGAAGACAGAAAGGAAAAACACACGCTTCGAGTAATGAATAAAACAGTTCTATGACTCGTCCACTGGAACTTCGTCTTTGGCGTCTGTGTCCCCAATACTTTTGGGGCGTGGAAAGTATCCTCCTCGCCTCGGGAATCTTGTCAAACTTTGGGGCTCTCCGAGGCAATCTGTAAACATAATTAGGCATTTGGATACTTTTGTTGAACCTTAGAGTTACTTAAGTATATGAAGCTTGAGCTTCCAGAGCCCATACAGCACACTATGTTGCATGAAGGTTGCAGGAATGTTCCATGTGCGTTTCCGTGCAATATTCCACAGGGGCGGACCTATGTCCTCCTATGAGGATTCTTGCAATATTCCAGTAATGTTGCGGTGCAATATTGTACAGCAAAGCCCCAGCAACATTCCCGTAACGTTCCGGAGATTTTCTAGCAATGGTCACGCAACGTTCCGGAGATTTTCTAGCAATGGTCACGCAACGTTCCGGACATTTTCTAGCAATGGTCACGCAACTTTTCGGAGATTTTACAACAAAGGTCCCGCAGTAAGCAGGGCTCGAAAACTGTTATAATATCAATTTCGGTTCTCCAAACGGTTATAAAGGACCTTTATTCTGAATAACTGTTATGAAGAACCGAAATTTCCAACTATTATCTGGTTCGGTTACGGTTCCTATTTCCCCATGTGCGTTGCCGTACAATGTTCCACAGGGGCGAATATAGGAAGATTCCTGCAACATTCCAGCAATGTTGCTGGAACGTTCCGATGTTGCACCGCAACCTTCCTGCAACTTTCCTGGAACCTTCCTGCAACAGTGCGCTGTATGGGAGGTGAAACCAACGTACGTAAATACAATAGAACACAAATCAAAAAGTAACAGAGAAGAAAACGTTTGATTCTTTTATTTTATTGAGGTGTCCTACAAGTTTGCAAAGTTTAAAAGAAATTCTCCTAACTTTTTCTACAATTCCCTCTTTGATTTTGGGCACATTTTACTTATTTTTCTGTCCCCATGAAACGGTTTGCACTTCATTATTGTTTTATAATGTATTTTAAACGCTTCGCAGAGGTGTTTGAAAATAAAATAATTACTTAAGGGGACGTTCCGGTCTAGAGCTCCCCAAAATAGGTGATCTTTAGGAATTAATTAAAGGAAAACTACTACATATAACAGATATAACTTAATGGGACTTTCTGCATTGCATTGAGGATGTCTTAAATTATAGAAATATATTTTTTGTTTTGTAATTAATCATTGCAGACGGCACTGGGGAGTCGTTAAAGTCAAGGCGTCTAAAAAATCATCCAAATCGATGGGACTTGTAGGAGAAGGTGGGGTAAAACGGAACCCTTAACTTTGGAGGGTGATAACTTAAAATCGGGAGGAGAAAAAGACACGAGACTTCAACAGGAGTCTTCAGTGGACCCTAGACTATAATAAAATCAAGGTCATTGTTAAGAAAAATCTTTGGGAACGACGGAAAATGAAACTTACCGGAGGTATTGATATCTTCGCCTCGCTCAAATGGTGGGGTAAAACGGAACACCCACTCGAAGACCGTGTAAACGTTCAAAATCTTTATTTTTATCATTTAAAATGTATTAATTTATGTTAAAATCTAGAAATATATGTTTTAGGTATAACTATTGCAAATAAAATATAACAAAAATATATATTATACATATGTATAAGAGAAAATATTTTATTAGATAACATGAAAATTACGGAAAATAATCAAATATAAATATAATATCGTAAAAGAAGGATAGATTAATACAGTTTGTTTATTACTTTATGAACAATAATCACATACAAATGCATCATCTTCCTTTTCATTTAAACTAGGTAACAGTTTGTCCGAATGAAAGATGTATCTCATACATCATAATTTTCTATACAAAATCAATTTTCTTGGAAACAAGGATAGTAATTAAAAGTTTAATCTACAATCTAATAATTAAAAGAGATAATAACCACGTACTAAGAGACGTTTCCATTCTTCCCCATGTATAATAGGCGTTCCGTTTTACCCCGCGAAAAGTGTTCCGTTTTGCCCCACGTGCAGTCATTTAGTAAACATTTAATATTTACACTTCAGCGTGAGGTAAAGAACTTTTTATACATATACGTCAAAATGTAGCGTAAGGACTATAGAATCCAACGATGTACTTGCCGTTATTAATTTTCGAAATCCAAGTACCGAAAAGTGGTCGAAAGTCCAACGCAAAATTGAAACGTCGATTCCGGAAATTTTTATAACTCTCTTAATGGAAAAATAACTTGTGCAGAGGTCTATGGTCTATCATAAAATGCTATGAGGACCCTTTGGTTCCATGTCACGCGATACCAACTCATTCGCAGCTCTTATCTAACAGAAACATTGGTGTTCCGTTTTACCCACCCGTTCCGTTTTACCCCACTTTCCCCTATCTCCAAAAGTTATTATCCGATTCGACTGAAACTTTTTTTATTTTGAAGAATATACTTCTGGCTAGGGGGGAAACCAGACAAAATTACAAAAATGACATTTTTTTAGAAAATAACGATACTTGAAGTTTGAAATCACTTTTTCCCTATACTGTTCGTCCTTTCCACGCCTTTAAAAATTATAAATTTTCACTATTTTGTAATTTTGTCTGGTTTCCCCCCCTAGCCAGAAGTATATTCTTCAAAATAAAAAAGTTTCAGTCGAATCCGATACTAACTTTTGGAGATACAGGTCCCACCGTTTTGAGAACACTGTTTCGAGAAAACCGCGTTTAAGGTTTTACCTAAGCGCCGAGTGGCCGGCTGTTGCGCCCATGCATTTGCCGCTACTCAAATGCCTATAACTTCGGGAATTGTACGAATTTCAACAAATCCTTTTAAACACGTATTTCTGAAAGGTTGAACAATCGAGAAACGAAATAAAAAAATCGATTTTTAGACTGGAACCTCCCCTTAAGTCATTTCAGAAACTTGTATCCGTGTTCTACTAATCAGTTTCCTCAAAGCAAACAAGTTGGCGGTGACTTATGGTAATTCAGTGAATCACGCATTGGCTAAAATTTCGTTCCCATAAATGAGGTTCTACTCTACTCAACCTTGGGGACTACCTCCACCCATTTAACACGAATTTCAGCTAATCGAAAGATATGCCAAGTTTCCTCAAAATTGGAAAATGCGAATTGGATGATGATTCCTCGTAAGACTAAAATTACTTCTGGTATCCGTTAACGGAGCCCATTTGCATTTTCTCGTGGGCCAGGCTGTACTTACGTGGAAGCACTTTTGCAAGGAGGCACGCGCGTGATACCGATTGCTTCCCGCCTGTGTCAACAAATAGAGCGGTTCTTTCCTTTTACAACGTGATATTTCGCACGCGTCGCTCTCGAAGATAATGACTGTTATTTCGAACTGAAATCCAACGGAAGTGACTCTCCTCTCTCTCTCTTTTGCCCCGCTGGAACCGGCTGAAAATAGGACGACGCGTTAATGTCAAAAGCTTGTTGCCAGGAAATTTATGCCCTGCCGGCCATCGACGTCCGCCAATCGAATCGAACACTGTACATATACCGAACTACAAGTGGCGCGCGGTTGCGTATTAGGAAGTTTTATGTAACTTTCGCCCCGATGTACGAACATCGAATTTATATCGTACATGATGGATGGGGAGAATAGGCTTTAAATAAACCCCAAGTGTCCGGCTCTGTTCCTCGAGTGCCGGCGAGCTTCTAGAGCGATTCTTATGGTCAATGAAGGGGTATGCAAAATGTAGCGTCACGGATTCTGGGTTCTGACTTCCGAAGTGGTAGACACACCTGGAGGTATAATATCTTGCACAGATAGAATGCTGTCGTAACAGCAGCAGGTACACAAAATCTGAAGAGGCCACTCTTGTGCATTTTTTTTATGTGGGGACTTCAACACTTCAAGCGTCCCATAGTTTTCAGAAATGCTCCTTCCAGCCGGTCAGGCCTCTCAAAGATCGTTTCGGCCAAGAAAGTTTTGCTTAACTCGTGCGGAGCAAACATTCCGGGATACTGGGTATATGTATGTACCTATGTATAGGATTATAGGACAATACATTCGATGCTCTCCAGAACATATCGACGTGAAAACACGCCAAAGCGCAGGATGCAAACACCTCGGTGGGGAAACACGCCGGGCCGACGCTACTCATACTGTTAAGATCCTGTGGCGTCTAGAAATACGGCCAAGTACCTGAGTACCTACATAAATTGACCAACAACACATTTGGTGGTTTGTTCCCTCAGGAATTTCACTTTACACGCCTTAGCGGGTCCCAGGTTTGTCAGCGCATTTAAATAATTGTAAGCAAGGCACAGGACGAGCTACATTAGGGGCAGTTTCCATCATTCCCCACAGAGCTTCGCAGACCCAAAACGCTTATCCAACTTGATGTGACCAAGATGTTGAAGTACTATACTTGAGGCAAAGTATTTATAGGTCCTTCTGGGTTATTTCCTCAACTGTTAATCGCACTAGGAGCGATTCCCTCTTTTACAGTGTCGTTAACTACCACGGTTCTTCTCGGATATATAGGCAAGCTTGTTTGGGTTTCCATAGGACCATCTGCAGCGAAAACAACCTTCGCCTATTCGTGCCTCAAATCCAAGGTAATTCCCTTCTTTTACCACTCCCATATTCATTTCCTCACTCTTCTCCCCATAGATATTCACCTCCGCGGCCTGCTATTTCTCTTTTTTCCCTTACTATTTACGCTTTCTATCTTTAACGCTTGCCTGGCGGATGTAGGGTCCATTTGGTCCTAACCGAAGCTACTTACATGATTCATTACTTATTGGTTACTGTGGGTATTACTGTGTCAAGTAAATAAGAGTTTTCGATAATAAGGAGATAAATATCTAATCTTCTTCTGAGAATCGTATGAATGAAATTATAAATATTATAGATCAAAATGGACCTCGTATCCCAACCAGGTACATCGATATTCAAAATTAGGCTGGTGTGCTGATTTAATTACACATTGTAAACATAAAGGAATTGGTAATTCCGGAAATTAAATGAAGTACTGGTTTTAAAGAGATTCTACCTACATGAATGTGTACTTATGTGCTGGTGATTATGAAAGTGGTATAAAAATCGAGAAAAATTGAATTTAATACTTGGTTCGTAGGTACTGCATTGATTCAAATAAACAGTAAATTCAATATTTTCGATTTTTCACTTACATCACTTTCATATTCACCCACACATACATAGACAGGGTGTGCATTAGGGCGAAACTATATAGGCGAAAATTTAAATTTGAATTTTCAGTTGGCCTGGGTGCGGGATAGTTGTCTTTTGATTATCCAAACACAACTGTAAACAAATTTTGGAAAAATACTCATGTCTTCTTCTGGTTTCCATATGAATAAGTGCTTGCCTAGTTGGTGACCGCACTGTCGTTCTGCTTCAAGTGCGCTCCGGTGTTTTACGGTGCACTTTACGTTGCACTTTACGTTGCACTTTACGTTGCTTATCAATCGGTTGGCCTCGCAAGATCCCACGCAACTCCTGCGTCATCTGTGATCCCCGGCCATGTCAGTGAAGTGCAAAGGGTGCAAGGCAATCGTAGCTAACCCGCTTAAATGTCCCGATTGCGGTGTTACCACCCACTACGCGGACTCCTGCCTGGGCCGCTCTGGACATCCCTGGCATAACGATCGGCTGCTGAATTGTAAATCACCAATCGTGCCATCTACAGTATCGAACTCGCCGTCGGCGCGCACTACCTCCGGAGTCTCTTCATTACCGACTTTTGATGACATCAGAGACCTCATTCGACGCGAATTCGCCGATTTTCGCAAGGAATTACTAGCCGAGATCAAACCTGACATTAATGAGGTTCGTAGCTCGGTGTCCATTTTAGCGGAGCGAGTGCTCAGCATCGAAGAGCGCCTCTCGTCCACGGCGAGTACACCGCTGGATGCGGGTCCTTGCACAGATGAAATTATGGCAGAGTTAGCGGAAAGGGAGAAGAGGTCCGTCAATCTAATCGTATATGGCCTGGCCGAAGACTCCAATTCACCGGTTCACCTAGCAGCTCTAAAGGATGTTGAGGCCATCCGTCCGGTCCTCACCCAGATATGTCCCTCGAACTACGATGACATCAGGACGCGAAGGATTGGAAGACCCAATGGAGCGTCTCCTAGGCCGCTGTGTGTGTCACTCAAATCAGCGGATTTGGTGAAGGACGTGTTGAGGAACAAATCCTCCTATTCTGGTCCGTTAAAAATTGCTGACGACAAGACCCCCCTTCAACGGTCTAACTTGAAACGGCTCAGAGATCAACTCAGCGAGCTGCACGCGAATGGTGACACCACAAAACTATCCGTTACGTCAACGGCGTCCCTAAGATTGTCTCGTCCTCCTCATCCCGCCGTGCAAAAAACTAACACTCGATCTTACCATCTATTATCAAAACGTGCGCGGTCTACGTACCAAACTGAGCGATTTGTCACAGGCCGTGGCGTGCAGCAGCACCCAGTACGACATAATAATACTAGTCGAGATGTGGCTGAACGCCGATATTTTATCGGAAGAACTTGGTCTAACTAATTATTCAGTCTTCCGTTTTGACAGGAACCAGAGAACCAGCAATTATTCTAGAGGAGGTGGGGTTCTGGTTGCTGTCAAGAAGTCCTTCCAGTGCTCACGCGTTTATTTTTCTGATGACCTCGTCGAACAGGTATTTGTCAGAATCAGTGCATCGCCTCACTCTCTTATACTGGGAGCTGTTTATATTCCCCCAGCATCTAAACGATTGAAGTATTCCGAGCAGTGTGCCAGCATCGACGAGGTATCCAGGCAATTTCCACTTGCCAACATATTATTATTTGGTGACTATAATCTTCCCAGGAGCTCTTGGGGAACTTTATCCCCGGCAGCTGCGTCTGCCGGTCCTCCGCGGACCGTTTCTGGCGACGAATGGACGGCTCAAGCGCTTATCAAGGAGTCCTGTCACTTACATAACCTTCGGCAAATCAACTCGTGTCCTAATTCTCGCGGAGAGTTTCTGGATCTTACTTTCTCGAATTTTAATGGAGCTTCACTGGAATTGGCTTCCGAGCACCTCTTACCACTGGATTCCTATCATCCTGCTCTACTCGCGACCCTTCAGCTCAGTGCTTCTAAGGCTACCTGCCGTTCCGTACCCAGTAGATTTAACTTTGCAAAGGGTGACTACCCGCGAATAGTAGAGTACCTCAACGCGGTAGACGGGGATGGCAGCCTAAAAGACTTGTCAACGGAACAGTCGGTCTCCTTCCTCTATGATCACATCTCCTTCGCGATCCAATCCTTTGTACCAGTAACAATAGCTTACACCTCTAAGTACCCGAGTTGGTTCGCCAAAGAGTTAATTGAGCTTATCAAGGCTGAGAAGGCTGCGCACTTCGCCTATAAGAAGAGTAGCGACTGCCACGACTATCTAACTTTTTGCCGCCTTACAAGGGGACACCACGGGTGCGGAAATCGCTTTTGGAACGACAGTATATGGAGGTCGTAGTACTCGTGTAGTATGAAAATACCATTTCGGCTTTTCACCGAATGGGCCTTCGTTTTCGAGATATTGTGGTTTAAAGTTTTGAACAAACGTAGTAAGACAGTTATATACCTTCTATAGTAATCTATATCCAAGAAGGTGTGTTGGAGCAACGACAGCGTGTCAGATTGTCACGCGGGCGGACAGGGTTCAAGTCCCGCAACCGCGTCACTTTTTTTTTCGAATTTTTCCCGTGGAAATATATTTTGTGGATATTACGTATCACATAGTATGTTACATATTACCCTACGCAAATTTTAAGGTTAAAAATGCATTTACAACATAACGTATTATTCTAATCATCTCTTTCACCGGTGTTTTCATATTCTGGTCCTGCCAAAATATTTCATTCCGAAACTTTCGACGCCTGCGATTGTCGAGCAGGTAAAACACCACCCTTACGGTCAAAAGTAACGGCTATCCCACTTCACCTGCTCGACAATCGCAGGCGTCGAAAGTTTCGGAATGAAATATTTTGGCAGGACCAGAATATGAAAACACCGGTGAAAGAGATGATTAGCATAATACGTTATGTTGTAAATGCATTTTTAACCTTAAAATTTGCGTAGGGTAATATGTAACATACTATGTGATACGTAATATCCACAAAATATATTTCCACGGGAAAAATTCGAAAAAAAAAGTGACGCGGTTGCGGGACTTGAACCCCGTCCGCTCGCGTGACAATCTGACACGCTGTCGTTGCTCCAACGCACCTTCTTAGATATAGATTACTATAGAAGGTATATATCTGTCTTACTACGTTTGTTCAAAACTTTAAACCACAATATCTCGAAAACGAAGGCCCATTCGGTGAAAAGCCGAAATGGTATTTTCATACTACACGAGTACTACGACCTCCATATACTGTCGTTCCAAAAGCGATTTCCGCACCCGTGGTGTCCCCTTAGATCTGAATGTAAATCTCTTTCCAGGTCATGCTATGAAAGATATGTTACATCCACGGAAGCCTCTATTCAACGAATCATTAAAGCTTTCGCGAAATTTATTAACTCGAAACGCTCCGCCCATGGCCTTCCTGGATCTATGTACCTGGACAGCACGACCGCATCCGATAACTCAGAGATTGCGGATCTGTTTGCGAGTTTTTTCGAGTCGGTTTATTCGTCAACCTGTCCTAGGCATATTGCTCCCGAAAGCATCAACTCACCGCTTGACCTATCTGGCCTGAATATCAGTATTGGCGAAATATTCGAGGAAATTGATAACCTACACATTTACAAAGGTCCCGGCGATGACGGAATCCCTCCTACTTTCCTAAAGGAATGTAAATTTATCTTATCTAGACCGCTCTGGTTAATTTTCAACCGATCTTTGACCGATGGACACTTCCCTGCAGCCTGGAAATCTAGTACTATCACTCCGATCCACAAGGCCGGTGCAGGTCTGACATTTCAAACTATAGGCCTATCTCGATGCTCAATGTTATGGGCAAGCTGCTCGAAGCGATTGTCACCAAGAAACTTAGTGTCCTAACTAAGAACATTTTATCCTTCGAGCAGCACGGTTTTTTATGGGGTAGGTCACCAACTTGGCTGTCTTCTGCAACTTTGTGGCCAGGGGACTGGATAGGAAGTTGCAAGTGGATGTTATATACACCGACTTCAAGAAGGCCTTTGATAGGGTGGACCACTTTTTACTTATCGACAAACTCTCCGGTATCGGGTTCAGGAGTCCTCTATTAAGATGGCTCTTTTCTTATTTATCTGGGCGTGTCCAACGTGTTAGAGTCGGGGATGTTCTTTCTCGGAAGATTTTTGCCACGTCAGGAGTTCCGCAGAGATCCCATCTGGGACCATTACTATTTTTACTATTTATCGATGATATTCGCCAGGTCCTATTAAGTAGTGAGTTTCTGCTGTTCGCCGACGACCTCAAAATTTATAAGCGCATTTCGTGCCTCTCGGATTCCTTAAGTCTTCAATCGGATCTGAACATCAGCAAATGTCACGTTATGAGGCTGTCCCGCTGTAAAAATCCGTTGCATCATCCCTACGAAATCGCTGGGGTTCAGCTATCAAGCGTCGACGTTACTCGCAACCTTGGAGTCCGTATTGACTCATCGTTCTCTTTCACCCAGCACATCCAACACGTCGTATCAGTCTCAAACAAAGCCCTAGGATTCCTAACCAGAAGCTGCGCTGATTTCGCGAACCCTGTCACGTTGCGTTACTTGTACAACACCCTGGTGCTGCCTCATCTGGAATACGCGTCTGTTATCTGGGCACCGCGTTGGGACAAGTATATAGTTCAGCTGGAGCGGATTCAGCATAGATTCTTGCGTTTTCTAGCATACAAAGTTGACCAGCCCCTTGCTCGTTTTGACCATGACTACGCTCCTATCATGGACAGGATGATGGGTATCCGAACGCTGGAGCATAGGAGGAGAGTCACGGACTTATCTCTTTTGTACAGGATATTGAACGGCATGGTTGACAACCCGGATGTCGTGGTACTAGTAAACTCCAATGTACCTACCCGTACGCGCCACTAGGCAAACACCTCTATTCAACTCTCCGAACTACTCCTCCTGGGCTGGGCACGTGGATCCCCTACACAGAATATGCGGTATCGCCAATAGAAATCACGAAGACATTGACTTCTTTGCTGATTCCCTCTTTCGATTCAAGACCAATGTTGAGAGAGCCCTTGTTTCTAGTGAAATGGGTTAGAGCTTATCTATACCACTCGGCGAACTCTTTATGGCACCGAAACCATTTAACCATTAATTACTATTCAGCTATTATTACTGTTCTTCGTTAAGTATATAATGTTTGTTGTTCTGTCTGCTCTGTCTGTACTAATACTACATGGCATACACCTTATTCTTAATAAGCTTGCCCCGTAAATTAATAAATAAATAAAAATAAAAAATTATATTACGAACAAAAGTGTTATATTATGATACTCGTTCAATTGGTGTCAATGTCCCCTGGGCCTACCATACTACATAAAGAAAAACTTCAATTCGAAGTCGTTTAAAATGCGATTCTAGCTAAGCAAAATTATTTTTTCCTGTACGTATATATACTTTAAAAGTATTTACTCACTTATTATTTTTAATGTTATTTCTATTTGTTTGTGATACTTATTTGCTTGTTTTTATGTGTAATTAAAAATGCAGATTGTAATCAATTAGTTTATTGTAAATTTACAAATAAACATAAGTATTTCAGCAAAAATAAAAAAAATGCATATTATAATGTACATATGTGGAATAAAAATAATGCGAAGCGTTAGAAAGTGCTGTAATATTTAGTTTTTCTGATAGTTTGATAAATACATTAATCGAATGTAAGGACCATTTTTGCTAGTTTTGCAGCGCATTGAGAAATTGATTTTTTTTAATGACGGCCGAATTTCAAGAAGAGATTTAATTTTTTTAACCTATTATCGAGGAATATCAAAAAGTAATTTGTTGACATTAACATCAGATATTATTGCTCTATTAATAAATCCTTCGCCGCCGAATGAAGAAGATAGCGTTTCAAATTATGAATATATTGCAGAAGTTTGTACACGTTATATACTATATGTTTGTAATAATATTTCCTATCAAGTACCTATAATATGGACACAATCAGATAATATTAACTTTTATCGAGAACACCTGTATTTTTACTTACACACAAAACCAAGCAAACAATAATTATAAATAAGTAGAAATAACATTAAAAATAATAAATGTGTAAATATTATTAAGGTATATATACGTACAGGAAAATATAATGACAAAAATAATTATGCTTATGCTATAATTATTTTGCCTAGAATCGCATTTCACAAACAATAATATAATTTGAAGTTACAAAGGTTAATAAATCTAATGCAAAGATCCCCATCTTGATATGTACCTCTTTTCGTTCCCCCCGAAGAATTCATCAAAAACACTGACTTCTCGGCCATCTGAACCAGAACCCACCCTTAATTCAGGTAATCTTTGTTCACTGGCCAGCAGATGGCAACCGTGGCTCAGTTTCAATGGCGACGAGTCACGTAAGAGATTTAAGGTCCGGGCACACATATCACTTACTTACACTTACAGTGTGCCCAGACTTTTACTCACTTCGATCAGGCTTCCTGAAGCTCCCCCTTGATCCCGGGCACGCTGTGATGGTGTCTGGAGGCGAGCTTGTTCGCTAGCTCGTGCATCACGTCCCTGTATATCACCGTGTCCAAATTCTCCCCTAACATGTACAGGAGAAACCAGTCGCCGACTTTGCTTCGTCGAACGATCGTCTCCACAGCCTCCCTTCGAACTAGACGAAACCGTAGTCGAAGAAGGTAGACCCTGGTTCGCGGCGAGAATATGATTACGATCTGCAAGTAATGGAACAGAGTGAAAATACCGTCGCAGAGGAGTATTTTTAGCAACCCCTTGGTAAATTGCTTTGGACGAGGGTGGTACAGGTACACAAAGATGATCATTCTGCCGCATTCGAAACCGTTACTCATTACCTACTTATTAATACCTATATCGTTGCCTTATGAGGATAAGAATCTTAGATTGTAACCAGAGCTTGAATAGGTCCCGAAAATAACTGTTTCAAACTGTTATATAAAGGTTCTGGTTGAAAGAGTTATGATGAACCTTTATTCTGAATAACCGGTATAAAGAACCTAAATATCAGACTACATCAGTTTAAGTTACGGTTCCTATATAGCTCTGTAACTTTTATTTTTTAGGTTCTATATAAGTTCCAAAGCGGTTATAGAACCGATTTATATAGTTCTATAACTTTTAGTTTTTAGGTTCTGTATAAGTTCTGTGGGATCGGGAAGCGACCGGATCAGAAGCAGGGTGAATGAGGCAACTCGCGTGCCTCTAAACAAGCTTATTATATATTTATTAAGTATGCGTATTAAGTCTATCTATTTTGTGTATTATTATAGCAAAAAGTGCAATAAATATTTAATTCCATAGATCGAAACTTTTATTAGTCAAGTTCATTTTTCACTTCACTATCAGGACCATGATTCTGAGAACATATTAAAAAATCATTGGAATCCGTGAGCTAGACCCTCATCGGTATAACAACCAAACATTTATATTAACGAACACTTCGCATTACAAAATAATTGTATATGTATGTACAAATGTGTACATAATATATATTTACTTACTTATTTATAATAATTTTATAACAATTTGGCTATACACAGTAATCTATAGTTGTAATATGTTATGATTTCATTTACTGTCAAATTCTGTACAATCGTTACAAGAATCGGTTCCATAACCGCTTTGGAACTTATACAGAACCTAACAAATAAAAGTTACAGAACTATATAAATCGGTTCTATAACCGTTTTGGAACTTATATAGAACCTAAAACATAAAAGTTATAGAGCTATATAGGAACCGTAACTTAAACTGATATAGTCTGTTATTTAGGTTCTTTACAACGGTTAATCAGAATAAACGTTCTTCATATTAATGGCTACACCGACTCTGCGGACATTTTGACTTTGGTTAGCTTTTATGCGCCTATTGTCTCTATAAGATCGCCTTCTCTGTTTTACTTATCTGGTCACAACACATTGTTTGGGATGAATAACTCCATTAACAGAATATGTAAACTAGCGAATCGTTGCAGAGAACATGTGGACTTTTTTAACGGCACATTGGCCGCCTTTAAATATCGTTTGCGGGCTTTGGCTCGCAGGAATGTCATTGTACGCGCCCGTTAATTCTACTTCTAATTTTATTTCTATCAGTTTCACTATTTTATTGTATTATTGTTTGTTTATGTTTGTTTTGTACTGGCTTTTCTTCTCTTTTCTTTTACATTTTTTACTTGCTAGCTTTTGAATTATTATTGTATACTAAAGGGTCTCTGCCCGTTGAAATAAATAAATAATAAATAATAACTCCTTCAAGAACCAAAATCTTTATAATAACGGTTTCAAGCCCTGATTGTAACAAGATCAAAATTTAATATACCTACATATTAGGTTGGTGCAAAAGTTCCTTCGCTCACTGTTAGGTGATGTTAGGTGTACTGAAATGTCTCTTTCGATTGGGTTGGAACAAAAGTTCGTAGCGTTTTTTAAACGAAATTCAAAGACAATGTTTACATAGGTTTATTCAACCTTAGGTCCATGATTCCATGATGTAAGGATATAAGGTGTGCTCGCTGAACGGCTCATTTTCGTCTTTTACTGCGCATTCCCAATTTCCGCCATATTAAAATATGTAATCTCCTTGTCATATTAGAAGGAACCCGTTTCACGCATATAGAATGAGCTCATTGGCTCCGAGGGAGCGTTGGTTGCGGTATAGCCAATAGTAGCGCAGAACAGGTCTATGCGCAGGTTCCTTCTTATATGACAGAGTATGTATGTATATGAATGCCTATGCAAGTGAACGGACGCATATCGAAATGTTGACAAATTCATTCTATCCTATTGGTTGACAATCCAATATGAAGGATCTTGGGAAGAGCACGTTATTGGTTAATTTGAAAAGGGTGCGCAAGAGCACACCTTATATCCTTACATCATGCATGATTCAACCACATTCCACATTTCAGAACCTGTACACCATGTCATTTGTTTCATTTTCAATAGGTGGCGTTTCATACATCCATATGGCCCAACGCTGTCTATTGAAAAACGCTACGAACTGTTGCTCCAACAAGTAGTTGCACTTTTACTAGAAAAGTGGCAAAAGGTCATAGATAGCCAAGGAAAATACTTTGATTAAAAAAATGTTATACGTATATTTTTACATTTGATAAAGACCTTGTAACTTTGTAACTGACTTGTTACTTTTAATAAAGACCTGATACATAGAAGCTTATTTTTAAGCTTAGTCTTCTTATGAACGAATTTGTATTATGGCTCAAAATGGACCCCGGAGCAGCCGTGGACTGCTAAATTATCTGTCGTCCAAGGGTTAAGAACTGAAACTATATTAAAAAGTACGTCGATAACGACAATAAAGCTGTATAGATCTAAACAATATTATAAATTCTTTTAAAGTGCCTATAGGTTCTCCCAAAACTCGACGAACTCTTTAGGACTGTCTGTTTTCTTTAGGAACTCTTTAAATAAGAAGTAAAAAAACTGGCAGTAACTACTCCCAGGGACTCCATCCCCACAAACATAGTCAACATTTACATTCACCTTTTAGGCATTCCAACAGCTGCACACATCAACCAAAGCTTTTCTTCGAATAATGCGAACAGATTTGTTGTTAGAAAACTGCTGAAGAGTCTAGAGCGTTGCTGTATTTTAATAATGGCAGTAAGTGGGCTGTGTTTGACCTCTATTTGATCGTGGAGATGGATATGATTCATTTTGGTCGATAACAGGATCACTTACCCTGTATATAACCGTAATTAGGCTGAGCACGCCGAGGAAGAGGAACCAGAACCAGAGGAAGACGTATATCTTCTCGTTGACGACGTTTAAGGGCAGTATGCAGACGGCGTCGTGTCTCTCCACCTCGCCGCTGACGCCATATTTGTAGAAGGTGCACTTGGTCATCCGCGGGAACACGTAAATCATCGGATCGACCCGGTCCTCCTGATCCGATTCGAGGAACCTGAGCACGTCGATACCAAACGTCAGAAAGGCACCGTCGAAGAAGCGGTTCATCAGAAACATCTGACCTGCGCACAATTCAAGTCCCTCCTTGTAATCGTCCACTTATATCCAGGTAACAGAGAAACAGTGATCTTTCCATTGTTCCAATAGAAACCATGGCTTACGCTTGGCAACGTTAATCGCCGGTGCTGTCGCGTTGCAACTTTCGAAAGACAGCAGGCCGTTCGTCCACCGCACACCACCGCGCCGCAATGCAACTACAATTTATTTTCTTTCTGGTCTACATAACTTCTTCTTCGTTAATCTTTCAAGAACAAAATCTGACGAATTAATAACCCACGACAATGAATGCTACTGTTTTTTGGTCGAATTGCAGTTGCGTTTTGGCACGAGAATTCATTGTATTCGTAGGTGTATACTAGGGGTGAGTTCGAACTTATTTTTTGAATTCTTGAAACTCGAATCCGGGTCTTTGTAAAGCCTCGAAACTCTCGAAACTTTCGACATCTTAAAACTCTCGAAACTTGAACTACCGATTCTGTTTTGTAAGTGGAATATACCTCGCTTTAAGAACTGAAGTCAACAGATTTTTTGCATAAATCTCTATTGAACATAGTTGAACAAAATATCAAGGAAAATATAACAATACCTATACAGATTCTCGAAGCACGCTGCGAACGATTCTTTATTCATTGATTTTATACTTTTTCTTATCTGGCTCTCTGGAGTTTCGAATGACGAAAAAAGTGCAAAGTTTCGAATCCTCGAAACTCGAAAGTTTCTTGGGTCTCGACGTTCCAACGCTTCGAGACACACCCCTAATAGTGTACCTATACATAAGTATACTATATTTAACCAATTAACAACTGTCGTTGCATAAATGCAACATTAAATTTTATTTATTTTTCAAATAGAGTAAATGCAATGAAAATTCTAGAGTGTTTATTTTAATTCTTGGTTGGTAATGAGTTAATACCACATTCTGCCAATTCTTCAGCAGGTAAGTGTGTGTTTAACGAATGTTTAGTATCATTGTTTTGAGAAGTTCCAAATCAGAAAATGTTATTCTACATTTTTTACTTTTCCGACATTTCTTCACCTATATAACCTATCCTCGTTCTCAAATGTGAAGGAACCCGTTTCGCGCATGCAGACTGAGCTCATTGGCTCCGGAAAAGTGTTGGTGGGGGTACAACCAATAGTGGCTTCTCCCGGCACCAATGAGCGTCAACCTGCGCAGAACCGGTCTAAACTCGTCGGTTAGCAGGTTCCTTCACATTTGAGAACAAGTTAATTGTAACATCATGAGCTTGTGGTTTGTACTACTACTTACAGCACACCATGTATGTATAAGTATGATACGTACTTTTTTTGTGTTGGCAATCGTCTATCTGTATTCCATGTAAGAGCATCCCGACGCCCCTACCGATTTGCGACCGATCTGCGCAGCTCCCACTACTACCCACTGTTTGAACCGCACGCGATTGGTTTGCAAGGAATAACTGATACATCCCAAACGCGGGACCTGACCGTTGTCAACGTAAACAACGTCTCGCACGAAAAGTTAACAGAGAGAGTAGAGGGCCGTGCGACGGAGAAAAACATAGGCGGTTAAGTGGGGAGTCGGGCGTAGCAACGATCGCGAGGGTCGTGCCTGCGCGAAACCTGGATGCTCTAATGTGGAATACAGTATATACCCACACAGCACCGTAACATTGCAGCAATGTCTGTGCAATGACGCGGTGCAAGATTGCAATGTTGCACCAAAACATTGTAGAGACGTTGCAGGTTCAATCATATGTCCGTCTTCGCAATATTGCAGGTATGTATTTTTACTAAGTTGCGACAACATTACAAATATGTAGTCCTGTAACGTTCCGGCAATGATTCTGCAACGAAACGGCAAAATTCTGGCAATGATCCTGCAACTCTTCGGCAATATTGTAGGAGTGTATTTTTGCAAAGTTGCGGCAAACTTGCAATATTGCTGCAATATTGTACGATCGTTGCCAACGGAACATTGCACGGCAACGAACTTGCAATATTGCTGCAATTTTGCAGGATCGGTTGGCACTCTAATAATGCACAACTATTTTGCAGCATCCTTCCTGCAATATTGCAATGCAACCTGCAACAACACAATATTGCAGCAACGTTCCTGCAATACTGCTACAACGAAGTGTGCTGTATGGGTACCTGCAAGTAGTTTCGAGAGAAGTCTTGCGCAAGATATGTCCCGCGTGTCTACACTGCAGTGTTACACCTGAGAGTTGAGAGCAAATATTTATACGTAAAGTATCTACTATAATGTCGGTCCAACAAACTAGAATTTAGAACTAGTTGGACCAAACATTACTAAAAGTGATACAAAAATGCTGATGTGCACGTAGATCCGAAACTGAATACTATGGTCCACCTACTTGCTTTCTAGTAGAAAGATTTTGCTTCCAAACGAATTGGAAATTTTTGGCGAGAGTAGAAACTCATCGTAGATCCGAAACTGAATACTATGGTCCACCTACTTGCTTTCTAGTAGTCTTGCTTTCTCGCCAAAAATTTCCAATTCGTTTGGAAGTAAAATCTTTGTCTCTGACAAGGAGAGGTTCCCAGGTGTCCGCCTCCGATTGCTTTGAATTTTGGATATGTTTTAGAGGACCGAAAAATAAGATATACGTGTTTTTTTATAGCGGCCCGTTTTCATATTTAGGGGGTGAAACCACCCCCCAAAGTTATAAGATTTTCAGGTGTTCATCTCCGATTGCTTTGGTTTTTGGATATGTTTTAGAGGACCGAAAAATAAGAAATACGTGTCTTTTCATTTTAGCCTGCTTGAATGTTTAGGGGGTGAAACCCACCCCTGAAGTTCATAAGAATAGTTGGTGCCCGCCTCCGATTGCTTTGGTTTTTGGATATGTTTTAGAGGACCGAAAAATAAGATATACGTGTTTTTTTATAGCGGCCCGTTTTCATATTTAGGGGGTGAAACCACCCCCCAAAGTTATAAGATTTTCAGGTGTTCAGCTCCGATTGCTTTGGTTTTTGGATATGTTTTAGAGGACCGAAAAATAAGATATACGTGTCTGTTTATTTTGTCCTGCTTCAATGTTTAGGGGGTGAAACCACCCCTCTAATTTTCATACGGGGTACAAAATTGTGTCGAGTAAAACTTCAAATCAATTTCATTTGCGTCATAATTTACTGTATGGATGATGTTCTTGTCGTCAGTCACCCTTATCAGAGGGTAAACTACCCGCAATCGGTCTCCGATAGTATATATACAAATACTTTAAGTTATCGTTTCGTAAACTATATATATCTTGTAATAAATTCAGATTAAAAAATTAAGTTAAAAAGAATTAATGCAGTAAGTAAATTTCTTCATTGTTTACAATAATGTAACTGTGCATTTGGGGGCTATTTTCTCATTAAGCAAGAGTGAAATTACCTTCATCATTTTGCAGTTAATTTTCGCAAAATAGTCTGCTTGAATTCTGTAAGCCCGACGTAGCTGACTAACTAGGGGTTGTTCACAGGGGGTTGTCGGTAGCAATGAGAGGGCATAAAACCACTGATGTGTCACCATAAAATAATTTGTATTTATGGTTTTTAAGTTTTTGATGACATTTTTGACACTTTTCAAGCCTCTTAAATACGTATTGAAACGATTGCGGGTAGTTCACCCTCTGATAAGGGTGACTGACGACAAGAACACCATCCATACAGTAAATTATGACGCAAATGAAATTTATTTGAAGTTTTACTCGACACAATTTTATACCCCGTATGAAAATTAGAGGGGTGTTTCACCCCCTAAACATTGAAGCAGGCCAAAGTAAAAAGACACTTAAATACTTAAGTTATAAGAAAATCTTATAACTTTGGGGGGTGGTTTCACCCCCTAAATATGAAAACGGGCCGCTATAAAAAAACACGTATATCTTATTTTTCGGTCCTCTAAATCATATCTAAAAACCAGAACAATCGGAGACGAACACCTGAAAACTTTTTGAGGGGTAGTGTCACCCCCTAAACATGGAAACAGGCAAAAATAAAAAGACACGTGTTTCTTATTTTTCTGTCCTCTAAAACATATCCAAAAACCAAAGCAATCGGAGGCGGGCACCAACTATTCTTATGAACTTCAGGGGTGGGTTTCACCCCCTAAACATTCAAGCAGGCTAAAATGAAAAGACACGTATTTCTTATTTTTCGGTCCTCTAAAACATATCCAAAAACCAAAGCAATCGGAGATGAACACCTGGGAACCTCTCCTTGTGAGAGAAGATTATCGGGTGCCTACACTATGACAGATTTCACTTGCTGAGAGCAACTGTCGCAAGTAATCAGAACTTGCTAGAGTTACTCTCAGGCGTGTTTACACAATGCTGACATCGACTCTCGCAATAAATGTAGCAAGTTTATTGCTAGTGGCCACGAGGCTATAAGGTAAGCGCTATCCCGCCTACTTCTGTTGTTGTCCCGACGAATGAGACAGCCAGCATATGAGCGCGAGGGGCACTCCCAATCAGCCTCTCTCGCTCATTCGCAGTTTCTTTCATTCTAATCTACGCGATAAAGCAATGATGGCAAGCCGAAGACTTCCTGTCTCTAGGTACTATGCTTCCTGTCTTGAACTACCCCGTATGCGTATGAACACACCGTTTACATCCCACTTACACAGACCGCAGAGGTCGAAAGGTTGTCAGTGGCACGATACGAAAGAAAATAGACGATTAAGACGGAGTGACAGCCTGTCTCATAGATTGGCTGCGTTCGGATGCAGCAGGTGGCCAGCTGTATCGTTGCCAAATTTTATCGTGAATCGTTCATTCACCTATCCCCCCTTCAGCATACCATCCCGCCTATCCGTGAAGTTTACGATCGCATTGAAGGCTGCGCTCGATGAAAAAAAGCGTAGAAACGGAACGCTGACCGATGCAAAATGGAACAAAGAGGCAGAGGATCGCGGCTCGGGCGATGATTCCTGGACAAAATATGCAATAACAAAAGCAAACGCGGCCTTAATATCCGCCAGTCGGGAGGAAGATATATGGATTCGTTAAAAGTAACAAAACAAATATCGAAATGGGATAAACGTATCAGCGCGTGAACGTTTGAAGGAAATGGTTAAAGGAACCGCGAATGGGGGAATTCGACGGTCGAACGGAAATATACAATACAGGCGAAGTAGAACCTCCAATATCCGAACATCTGCTATCCGAATGTCCTACTATCAGAATCTTCTCTCGTTCGGACGTTGTATTATTCAAATATTCTCTCAGTCAAACATTGTACTACCCGAATGTTCTCTCATTCGAACGTTCTACTCCCCATACAGCACACTTCGTTGCGGCAACGTTGCACGGGGCGGACATAGAATTGTTGCTGCAACGTTGCGCCAACGTTGCGGTGCAATATTGCACGGCAAAGTTGCAGCAATGTTGCAGCAACATTGCGGCAACATTGCAGGATCATTGCTGCAACTACCATTTAAACTTAAAATATTTCCGTTGTTTTTAATGATACGAGAAAATGTCTAAGGAAAAATGTGTTTGCTTCAGAGAGACAATTATTCTGACGAAGACGATTTTTTCTCAAGGTTATATTTCCCGAAATTTCAAGATCATCGATAGTTTTTTTAATGGGATGACGTATTTTCATTACTGTAACGTTATAGCCAATAAAAATACAAATTCAACCATGTCTAATATGTTGCCTTTTTTATCTAGCAATCATTTTTTTCCTGAGACATTTTCTCGTATCATTAAAAACAAAGGAGATATTTTAAGGTTAAATGTTAGGTGACTCACCCTGTATATTTTAATGTGTAGAATGACACAGGATGTTACATAGTGTTACGAAACCCTAATGCAGCGTGTCAAAATGAGTCTTCGTTTTTGAATAATTTGAGTTTAAAGTTTTACATGGTAGGAGTATAAGTTCCAATACGTTAGCACTATTATCAAACAGTGGTTGTAGCTGCGGCGGTAAAGTGTTCGCCTACGGGAGATCCGAGTAGGCCGCGCTTGTGATTAGATCAGCCGCTGTGCCGCTCCGAGTTTTTTCGCGTTTTTTACCCGCTATCAATCAATATTCTTCCTGTGCAGTGTGTTTCTGACCCCACGAAAGTTGCCCTCTACGCTGGTTACCAGGTTGCGCGGTCCCATTAGCGCAACGGGAAGATCCCGCGTGCTTTTTTGATATCCATGTCGAGCTCGATGCCCCATGGGGCGAAGCGTCGTAGCTCGCCGGACACCATGGATAGATCTGGCTCTCTATAAAAAATTGGCTCAAAGGGGAGCTTCTTTAAGTCCCCAAAGCTACACCCATTACAACTAGATCGTCTTTACAAGGATTTCTTGAAGGAGAGTCGCTCCAAAACCAATATCGGGCCAAAACCTAACCTGAGCGGGGCTCGGAAGAAACAATTGTCTGCGCCCTCATCCATATCGATACCTATCGATCGTTCCTCTCAGGATTGCTCGCAGCAATCTGAAGGTTGGGTCTTTCCAAAGATCACCTCTAGACCGACCACTGAACCGGCCACTTCCTTACCAACAGATGATACTAATAACCGTTTTCAGCTTCTTAATGGGGATTGCGAAATGGCTTCCGATGCGGATGATGAAGCCCCGCATTCCATCCCTACAGAGACTGTCAGACCCAAAGCCGCTAGGCCCCCTCCCATATATACTATGAATTCCAATGTCAAAGACATCATCTCTATTATAACTGGCCTGAATGTACCTAAAACTGCGTTTCAGATAAAGGAGTCTGATCCTGTTAACCATGCTATATTTCTCAGCACTAACGAACACCATGGTCTGGTATGTGACAAGCTTCGAGAACTTAGCGTACAGCATTTTACCTACACCCCGAAGCACCTTAAGCCGAAGTCCGTCCTCCTAAAGGGCGTCAGAGGTGATTTCAGTGATGAAATTATCAGGCAGGAGATCATTGACCTCAACCTTCCTAACGTCAACGTCGTCAATTTAACCCGTTTCACCTTCGATAAGAACCACCCTGATAAATACCACCACTTGGTCCAACTCTCGAGCGACAGCAAAACTGCTGACCTCTTCAGAGTCAAATCCATCGCTTATCAAAAGATACGCTGGGAGCACCTCAAGAAACCCGCCTTATTCCAATGTAAAAATTGCCAGAGGTTGGGCCACGCTAGTAAAAACTGCCAGCTCCAGTTCCGATGCGTCAAGTGCGCCCAATCGCATGGTCCCGGTGCGTGCTCTATTTCCTCTCACGAAGACAGACTGGCTTTAAAATGTGCAAACTGCAACCAACCAGGGCACCCGGCTTCGTATAAGGGTTGCCCTTTCATAAAGTTCGCTCTAGCAAAAAAGAAAGAGATTACCACGACACGTGCTCGACCAACTTGGAAGAAAATAAACTCCATTTCGGCCTCTGTCCGTGCGAATACCTCCTACGCCCAAGCGGTGGCCACCGCTCCCCCCCACCCACATGCTACCAGATCAAGTTGGACCCCATCCACCCCGGAATCCAGGCCTTCCTCCCTTCTGACGCCTCCTGTCGTCCATCCTCTACGAGAGGAAAATCGTCACAACCCGCCACACCCCAGCTGGTTCACCGACCTCAAGAAAGAAATTTCAACCCTCATAGCCTCCCAGTACCAGACCCTGGCTCTGCAGATTGCCGCTAACACGGAAAGAATAGATTTAATTTTCAACTCACTTATTAACAGTTCCAATGTCGCACACCCTTAGGCAGATTTCCCAAATTAAGATAGCAGCGATTAACGTTAATTCAATTATCACGCACCTCCGTAGACTTGAGCTGCTTCAATTCTTACGCGTCCATAATCACGATGTAGTTTTTTTATCCGAAACGAAACTTAACGCTTCTCATAAATTATCTTTCAAAGACTACACTCTCATCAGAAGAGACAGACCCAGCTCGACCCGTGGTGGCGGCACTGCAATCCTGATTAAAAAAGGCCTCCCTTTCGAAGAGATCTTCCTCCCGTCTGCAGCGTCGAACTCGATTCTCGAGTATACCGTTATAAAGATCCCTACCTGCGACAACAAAATTCTCTTCTTGGCTAGCGTATACGCCAGAAGCGACTGCAGAGTTCTCTTTATCGATGAGCTTAACTACCTGTTTCGAGGCCTCAACCTATACCGCGATGACACCTACTATGTAGTGGCGGCGACCTTAATGCCAGGCTGAAAGCTTGGGGGGACCATGCCAACAACCAGAGGGGTTCTCAAATTTTCCGCTGGGAAACATCCCATGGCTGTGAGTATAAACTCAATATAGTCCCGCCTGCATTCCCCACGTTCAAACCGGCTCATACTTTTTTAGATATCTGTCTGGCTGACTCTAGACTTATTCACACCAATAGTCTTGGAGGGAGAGCGTCTACCGCCCCCTATGACAGCGACCATGCCGCCATTTTACTCACCTTTGAGATTCCCAATGGCTATATCTCTCTGGGCGACCCTAATGAGGGCGATCATCGCCTTAACTTTAAAGCTACCAACTGGTCCCGCTTTACGCAGAAATTAGCGGACCTTTACCCGGGCGGGGTCCCCTCCGAGAGGAACCTGTCGATTGCTGAAACCGAATATTTTCTCCGCGCGATTTCTGATTCGATTACGGCAGCTATACACGAGTACGTGCCTGAATTCTCTTTTACCAGCAACACCTGTAAATACATCAATAGTAGAATCAGAAAACTCCAAAAGCATAAAAAATTTGTAGTTTCTCTGCTACATGAACTCCATAAATCTGACCCCCGAGCCACCCTGAGGCTTACCAGGATGGCCAAGACCCTTCATAAAGAGTTGGTTGCCGCTCTCCAGTTCGAGCTCAAAGTCTCAATAGACTCCTTTTGGTCAAATCTTATTAAAAAAATAGATTTCAGGTGTCCTGACAACTTCTTCCCTAGGGTCAACGCTATCTTTCGCCCCAAAGATCGTCTTGGTATTGATGTCTTACACGTTCCCCTTGATAATGGACCTCTTCTGGCTCGTAGCACTTGCGACCCAGTGAATGCGCAGTTAGTTGATAACTGTTATGCCTTCTCGGCCCCGGCTGACAAGCTCAATATCATGGGATCCTATTACGAGTCGATTAACTCCCCCCGCCATCTAAATTCAGGTACGCGACTAAAAGAGTTAGTAGACACCTCGGTTACATCTTTTGAGCTTGACCTTACCCGTCGAAGGGAGCTAGGTGAAACCATCACTGTCTTCAGTGCGGATAACCCTGCCGTAGATCCGTCACCCACCCTCGATCCATTACACCCGTTCTGCAGCCCCCCTTCTGTGGCTCTGATCCTAAAGAGACTCCCTAATAAGGCCTCTAGTGGATTAGATGGGATTCCACCAATTGTCCTTAAACACCTCCCCCCGAGAATCATAATCGACCTTGCCATTCTCTTCAACAACGCTATCAATCACAGTTACTTTCCTAGCTTCTGGAAAAACGCAAAAGTCCTACCTATATTAAAGAAAGGTAAACCCCCCACGGACCCATCCAGCTACAGACCCATAAGCCTGACGCCCAGCCTCAGCAAGGTCTTTGAAGTAGTTATAAATAATGCCTTGTCGTCTTACTGCTCTATCAATAAAGTGATCCCTGACCACCAATATGGATTCAGGCATCACCATTCTACCACCCATGCGATACACAAGTTCCTCTCGGACACCTTCTCAAAGGTTGAAACCAGCTGGTTAGTCGGTGCGGCC
Organism: Andrena haemorrhoa; assembly: GCA_910592295.1. NCBI lineage: Eukaryota > Metazoa > Arthropoda > Insecta > Hymenoptera > Andrenidae > Andrena > Andrena haemorrhoa. The sequence goes on from OU342943.1 coordinate 22,141,140, forward strand.
TTTCTTGATCTTGAGAAGGCCTTTGATTCAGTTTGGCTCAAGGGCCTTATCTTCAGGCTCCATAGGAAGGGCTTTCCCCGTTGGATTGTCTCCCTCGTCTGGGACATGGTCACTGGCAGATCCTTTTTCACCTGGGACGGCAAGATGCTCTCCTCACAGGAGTTCTCAATTAGAGAAGGTCTCCAACAGGGCACTGTGAACTCGCCCATACTTTTTAATATTTTTCTATGTGACCTCCCGAATCTTTTTGGCCTTAACCAACTGGGGAATGCAGGCCTCTTAGCCTTTGCTGATGACGTCGTTATATATGTAGCAGGGAATCGTGTTGATACGATCCAAAACGAGCTTGACACTATTGTAAATAATGTAAATAGATTTTATTCTTCTTGGAACCTTCGTCTCAACCCTCTGAAATGCGAGAATATATTATTTCGCAAACCCCTCGCGAGGCTGTCTCCTAAAACTAAAGCCGGTGCCAACCAGTTCCAAATCTCTGCTACAGTCCCTGGGACATGTAATAAAGTACTGATACCCCACAGAAAGGTGGTCAAGTACCTGGGCGTCCATCTTGACTACCTTCTGCGGGGTAACACACACTTTGACTGTCAGCTTGAGAAAGCATACAAGGCCTTCAGGGCCAATAGCTGGCTCTTCCGCAATAAACACCTCACTAATAAAGCGCGTGTCATTCTGTATCAACTCCTAGTGCGCCCCATTATCACGTATGCGGCCCCTATACTATGGAATTTTAATCACACAGTGGCAGAAAAAATTAGAGCCTTTGAGCGCACGGTCCTGAGGGCCTGCATGCGGCTTTATCGTTCCCAAGCCTCGGACTGGCGGCACTACGTTAGCAACAGCTCACTGTACAACAGAGCGGATGTCACGCGTATAGACCTTTTCATTATCAAACTCACTAGAGATTATTTTGCGAACCTCCCTGCTATTGAAAACGACTCGCTCAAACCCCTCGCCTCTCAGGACGAGGCTACGTCTAGGAGACAACTTGCTTCTGGCTACGTCGCCCCCCAAGCTTTCCCATACTGCGACAACGCGGGCCTAATCCAAGACGCTAGCAACGTCCCCCTCATTTACCACTGGCGACGCAACAAGGCCAATAAGCGGCTGGCGCTCGGCCCCACTGACCTTTTAACCGACAGGGACAAATTCAAGTTTTCGACTACGATCCCCAAGAAGGACTCGTTGAACTTCCATCGGCTGAACTTCGACAAATACTGGTGGTTATCTGAGGATAGCGAACATCTCCGCAGCCTCATAGATCGCAGACTGCTACTCCTCCGAAACCCTCCCCCCTAGCCCCCCATGGGGCTCGCCATCCAGCCGCACCCCCCCCCCCCCCCCGGCAAGCCCACCGGACTTCTGTCCTATTTATCGCGTCCCATTAGGGTTTCTTTGTACATAGCCCTAGTTGTAAGTCCCTAGTTTATAAGCCTTAGTTTGTAAGTTTTCTCTCTTTTTTTATTCTTAGATTGTTACAGGGGTTTTTATTACGACTTTCCCCACGTTCATCATTCGCCCTGCGAGCTCGATTGTACATATGTTGTATACATATTTCTTCTCCCCCTCTAGCGGGGGCTGCACACTATTGTATGTGTATTTATCTATATGTATTCATAACTGAAAGTTTGTCCGGGAGTCTCGATGACTATTGAGCAACCGAACATTTATACTGAGTTTCTGAGTTTTGTTTTCTTAAGTTTATTGAACTCTACCTTACTCCTTAATTGTACATATGTTTCTCAATAAACTTCTTGATAAAAAAAAAAAAAAAAGTGTTCGCCTACGACGCTACAGGTCGCCGGTTCGAATCCTCCTGTGGGGAAAAAAATTTTCTTTATTTATATTTTTGGCCGTACTACCCGAAACGTTGCAGGAGGCGGACATAGAATTATTGCTGCAACGAGATTGTGCTGTATGGGTCTCTGAATTTTCGGTGATTCGAACGTTCTACTCTCCGAATTTTTGGTGATTCGAACGTTCTACTCTCCGAATTTTCGGTGATTCGAACGTTCTATCATCCGAACAATATATTTCCTGTCATTGTTAGATATGTAGTGCGAAGTAGCTATGCCCTTTACTATCGAGACCGATACGAACATGCTACTTCCACCCTTTGATAGCGATCAAAATGGACACTATTCAAACTTCTTTACGATGAAATACACACTGCAAGCGTCAGCGCCTTATGCACAGTGGCCTCAAAGAGGAAACGTGTGTAGATAAGTACCTACAGTAGATATTAGAACCGGAGACAGTAGATATTAGGACAACTTGTCATTGACCAGCCGCATTCGAGCACTCGGTATGCGAATACATATGAATATTTGTATGCAGTGATTCACATGTGACGCACTTTTTTGCGGCAGTATGATACGACTGCAAAATGACACGTGCCGCTCGTGTGCACCGGTTCTTAACTGTTGCAAAACGACCCACAGGCGATGCGATTTATTGTACAACCTAAGTAGTTGTTTGTACAACATAAGTCGCTTCGACCGTCTGAAAATCGGTTGCAACGTTTCTGGTGCGGTTGTACAATTTGTAGTACGACGCGGTCGTATCTACATGATACGAGGTTACTCCGTGATACTTATCCATGTGTCTGTAACTCGAAATTGTCTGGCTCAATTTAGATGGAACAAAAACTAACAGACCACGTTGATCTTCTAGTTTATGTTGTGGTAAAAGAATTAGACAATTGAAGTTAGTGTGATAGAGTGAGAGAGAGAGTTTTTGTTCCAGCAGCGCATTATTCGTGAAATTCTTCCTGCTTGTTGCGGATTATGTATTATATGTGCGTTAGAAGATAAATGGAAAGTTCAAATTGCAGGTAAGTAATGGTAAAATGATACTCAAGTCTTACTCTTGGCATCAGAGTTATTTTTGCTTATGAATGGTCAATACCAGAGACAAGGTTTCCTTACATCTCGGACATCTAACGATCATGAAACCATTGATTATACACAAAATAACAATAATATAAAATAATATGAAATAGTATAAAATAATATAAAATAAGGCTGTACTTCCGAAAGGGACCGGTGGCCGATCGAGATGAAACTTGGTGGGTATTACGAGGGGTTTGGAAAGACCCTAAATATAAAATTTTAGCTTCGGCAATTAATGTAATCAAAAGATACAGGGGTAATTGCGCATAAAAGGGTGCACCAGGGCCGTGGGGTTTTAATGGGTAAACAACCCACACTACAGAGACATGTGGAGACATCTTCAAAAGGCACCCCGACGCCTCCAGATTTTTACCCACCAAAACCCAACAGCCACTATGAAATTTTTAATAATTTACATGTAAATATCTCTATTATTAAGGCCTATTGGCTGAAACGCTCGGACACCTATTTACTTATTTTCGACATAGATCCATCGTGCCAAGATTCATCAAAATCGGTGCCTACCGCGTGGTGTCCTCCCCTTGTTAGTAAATTTCTGCGAGCCTATTATTTGTTTGTATGATGTCTGACCTATTATTATATCCTAGACTCACTTTCAGAACATGTGAATATTAGCAGTTACATAATAGACAAATTCTAAAACTATCACGAACTTACTCGAGTTTACCCTACGACGCGACGGGTTTGAATGTTTGTGCGAATTTCGTCGACTTACCGAAGCGATTTTGATTCGCCGCTAAAAAAAATTCCATAAGAAAAAGTTATTGAAGTATAGGTACCGTTAACAGTTGGGTCTGTGGGAAGTAAAACGTGATGATTATTTGAATAAACAAAAACGAAATGCAAAATGCGACATTTTGTTGGACAAATTGAAAGAGATAAATCCACAAGGAAGGGGTTTGGGGAAGGGGTTATGGAACTCTTGAAAAAGAAAATTCATAATAGTACTATTACCCATACAGCACACTTCGTTGCAGGAGTATTGCAGGAACGTTGCTGCAATATTACGTTATTGCAGGTTGCATTGCAATATTGCAGGAATATTGAGCAGTCGTTGCAACTGCAATGTTCCACTGGCAACGATCCTACAATACTCCGCAAAATATTGCGCACACATTGACGTGCATTGTTACAGTGGCAGCGCTCAAACAACATACTGTAATATTGCGCACACTGCAATGTTCCAGTGGCAACGATCTTACAATATTTCTGCAATATTGCGCGCAGCTCGACGTGCAATGTTCCAGTGGCAACGATCCTACAATATTTCTGCAATATTGCGCGCACATCGACGTGCAATGTTCCAGTGGCAACAATCCTATAATATTTCGGCAATATTGCGTGCACATCGACGTGCATTGTTACAGTGGCAGCGCTCCAACAACATACTGTAATATTGCGCACACGTTGCTACTGCAATGTTCTAGTGGCAACGATCCTACAATATTTCTGCAATATTGTGCGCACATCGACGTGCAATGTTCCAATGGCAACAATCCTATAATATTTCGGCAATATTGCGCGCACATCGACGTGCAATGTTACAGTGCCAACGATTCTACAATATTTCGGCAATATTGCGCGCACATTGACATGCAATGTTCCAATAGCAACGCCCAAACAAAATTGCGCACATATTGCCGTACAATACTGTAGTGACAATATTGTAGAATCATTACAGCAATATTCTGAAGCAATTATGACTTTGACAAAATTTGCCGAAATATGTACATGACGTAGAGTAGACTCTACAGCATGTTTCATTTAACTGGTTACGCTAGAATTTCTCGTTAGCCGTTGATGATATAAAAAAGGTGTTATCGTGAGACTTGTTTGTACATGAAATTACAAAAGAGATTTGAAGATCAATTTAATTTTTTTAGATAGAGTAGGTACTATATATTTGAATATGAGAAATTATAATCATTATTATTAAATGCCTTTATTGCACAAACACGTATATACAATCAAGCAAGAGAGAAAAAAGAAGAAAAGATAAATGCAAAGGTTCAGTCTAAAGACCGTTTTCTAACCTAACCTAAAATGACACCGGGTGAAAGTTGTAAGCTGCATCTATAGTGTTACAAATCCCTAATGGGGTTTGTCAAATGAGCCCTCGTTTTTTAATAATCTGAGTTTAAAGTTTTGCTCGATAGGAATATAAGTTCGAATACGTAAGCAATCTTATCAATCAGCGGTTGTAGCTGCAGCGGCAAAGTGTTCGTCTACGATGCTGCATGTTCTCGGTTCGAATCCCCCTGGGGAAAAAAGTTTTCTTAAAAAAAAAAAACACGGGCGTTATACTACTACGATTCTGCGTACACAAATTCATGTCGTCGCGTCCCTCACTGCCCGAAACGTTGCGGGAATACACTCCTGCAATATTGCTAAGCCGGGACATAGGAGTAAACCTGCAACTTCTCTGCAATGATGCGGTGCAACATTGCAATCTCGCACCGCAGTATTGCCGAATAGTTGCTGGATCATTGCCACAATTTTGCCGTTTCGTTGCAGAATCATTGCCGGAACGTTGCAGGACTACATATTTGTAATGTTGCCGCAACTTTGCAAAAATACATACCTGCAATATTCCGAAGGCGGACATAGGATTGAACCTGCAACGTCTCTGCAATGTTATGCTGCAACATTGCAATCTTGCACCGCGTCATTACAGAGACGTTGCTCCAATGTTATGGTGCTGTGTGGGTAATGTTAATGATCAGTGCCATCGCGAAAACACATTGCAAAAGGATGCGCATCGGGCGCGCACCGATTTTTTGCTCGTTCGGCGCGCGTTCGGGCTTGAGTGAAATTTGCGGCGTCCACTTTCATGGTATTGTCCGGACGGGAATGCACGCTTTGATGGACTGCCAGCAAGCGGATCGCAGTCCGAACGCGCGCCGTACGCTCGCCGCGAATCGAACGCGCGTCGAACGAGCAAAAAATCAGTGCGCGCCCGATGCACATTCGGAGCGAATGCACAGGTGAATACGCGGCTTAACTGGACGCTCGTGTGCGCGCAAAAGTGAATATGATCTGTCTTTGCAACTCTCTGTCCAACTTGTCGTGCAACTAAGTAGGTTATGCGTCAAATTGCATTGTCTGTGGGCCGTTTAACGAAACAGGAGATACAGTGTTGTCTCGAAAAGAACCCGTGCCTTCTGTCTCGTAAAGAAGCCGCCGCTATCGCTGCTGCTCGTTTTGTATACATAGTACCTAGCCCAGAGGCTAGAAGGAATATAGCGAGATCGTAAAAACTACGGAAGTCCCCAAGTTTACAGCTTTGAGGTTTCAGAACGTTTCGGCATTTTTCGAAGGAGGTAAGCATTCCAGACTTCGAGTTCCGAAACCTCAAAGCTGTAAACTTCGGGACTCTCGCAGCTTTTACAACTGCGGTATATCGCTTTTAGGTATTATAGTTGCTGCGGCAAATGAGAGTTGCCACAGAGATGTATTCCGATTCCCTTTTTTTTTTTCGATAGACGACGCGGCGACAGTGCCGACCGTAATTTGTGGCTTGTGACTGTCGCATGCCTTCTCGCTTGTTCTGAAACCCTCTCACTCGTCGCGGCAGAGAGCAAAGGCAGACCGAATAGACTGCCCGTCTCGAAAAGAGCTCGCTCCCGGTCCCGAGATCCGGCTTCTTTTCGAGACAAAACTGTACTTCAGACGCTAGAGAATAGTGAGAGTGCCGTAAAACTTTCACGAATATACAACCTTGGAATATTATCTATGATAGTGCTTTCGTGTTACCTTTCATTTTTGTGTACCAAATAATCGTGGTTTTAATAGCCATGAGGAAATTAAGTGTTCCACAATCCGAAAATGTCCACATCCGAACGATTATATCTACCTATTAATTCAGATAGTGGAAGTCCCACTGTATTCGAGATTTGAGGGGTGGAGGAATAACGTGGCGTACGGGCGAAAGTTCGTCATAGTGATCGTATTATCCTAAAAATACCGAGGAAGGAGAACGGTCTTTTTAATCGTGCTTCGTTCTCTTTCTTCTTTTTTTCTCAATTCACCCGGAGTTTCGGAATGCTGCTATTTTAAAAACAAGTCAAAGAAGGGGTGTACTCTATCAAAGACGCGCTGAAGATCAAAGAGAGTGGCGCGCCTCGTGTTCTCGGAAGATTTCTTCAGGGTGGAAGCAGATAGATGAAAGAAGACGTTGCTGTTGCCGCGAATAGATTTAAAAAAGCTTACCAAAAAGCGATTTGTAAGTTGCGACGAAGCTCGAAGGCTGAGTTTACGTCGAATATGGTCGTGTTGGTGAAAAGTGCTGTAAGATATGAGCCTCGCAGACGCCAAACGAATCAACTCCATTTTCTGAAAGCTTCTAAAATTTGGTAATCGAGGATATGGTGGGGGATAAGCTTATCAATTTTCTATACTTTTTACGTCACGGAGTTAATCAGTTTGACTTCTAAGTGGTTCATATAGCAGGAAAGGCGAAAAAATTACCAAATTTAAGGAGTTCATATTTTCGTTTTTCCATCAATGTAAGCTATATAACGTCGAAAGCTTATTAAAATTTGAATTTTCAAAATATCGATTATCCTATATCCAGAATTACACACATATCTTTATAAAAAAAAAGTAATTTTAACAGTAAATTTTATATTGACGGCATTGGTTTATTCCGGGGAATTTTATCATTCTAACCAGTGCAAATAGGGATATATGTAGTTCCTTTTTATTGTCTACACTTAATTGTTCATATTTCGAAACAAGTGGCGTAAAATAATAAGGTCTAAAAATTGTGCTGATTAGGGGAAGGGATTTGGGGGCATGATGGGGTAGCTAAGCAAACATGCAAAAAATGAATGATTATGCCTTTTATTTAAGTTTTTATGAATCAATATATAATTATAAGTTAATACTTTAACCTTTGGTACATAGTTTGAGGAATATTTAAATAAAAATTTGAAGTTATGAAACTTTTAGAAAAAAGTAATGAAAAACCATCTTGCCCCTGACACTTGCTATAACGGGGTACCGAAAATGCGGCAAGACGAAATATGAATTTCTTCTAAATTATTTTCTTCCTACCCTAGCGTAGGAGTTGTAGAACCATATCCTTTAAATATTCGACAAATTCTTCCTCTTCTGTTTGCAAAAATACACTCTTAATTGGACCTAATGTTAAACCCATGATCACTTCATTTTCCTGTTTCAATTTTTGGACATAACGTTCCAATGTTGTTTGTAGAAAGCAATGTTCTCGAGCTGCTTTCTTGTACCCCATTTTGTTGCTTAAAACTTCATCTACAGATTTCTTCATGACCATCTCAACTTCTTTTGACCATTTTCCTCGCCTAGTTTTTTCTTATACGGTCCTACCATTTTCAAATCCAAATTAAAAGTAACGAAAATTCGACTGAAATTATAATAGACAACAATGGCGTTGTTCAACCTCATATGAACAACTATAGTGCGGAGTGTGATGGGGTACCCCATTATTCCCCGTATCAAGGACCCCATCTTGCCTCAAACCATCGTTTTGCAGAGACTCATGTTATTTGTATAACAAATAAAAAAATATTGCAATTTTTAATATTGTATTTTTCGATTATGTTTTTTTTTACGTTACCCCATCATGCCCCACCTTCCCCTACATGCCTGTCTTCTTGACTTGTTGACAATACACACAAGGGCCCTAACAACCTTCCCCCCCCCCCCCCTCCAGCTTTGTCATTGATACAGGGTGTTTCCTATCCGGTGATTCGAATCTGTGACTCGAAACATGAGATTAAATACATAATCTGAGGCTCATTCGGGTAGTGTATAGAGAGATACATTTCCTTGAGGGATGAATCACCAACGGGACTACACTTATTTGGTTGAAAGAACTTTTGGAAACAAATGTATCTTACTTCTGTAGGGTTTACATACCCATAAAGCACATTTCGTTGCAGCAGTGTTGCAGAAACATTACTGCAATATTGCGTTGTTGCATGTTGCATTGCAATATTGCAGGAATGATACTGCAATATTGTCGTGCCTCAATGGAGTGGCAACGATCCTACAATATTGTAGTAATATTGCAAGAACGTTGCCGTGCAATGTTCCAGTGGCAACGATCCTACAAATCGCCATGCAATGTTCCAGTGGCAACGATCCTACAATATTTCTGCAATATTACGTGCACATCGCCATGCAATGTTCCAGTGGCAACGATCCTACAATATTCCTGCAATATTGTGCGCACATCGCCGTGCAATACTGTAGTGATAACACGTTTTGTTGCAGAATCATTGCCGGAACGTTGCAGGACTACATATTCGTAATGTTACCGCAACTTTGCAAAAATACACACCTGCAATATTGCGAAGGCGGACATAGGACTGAACCTACAACGTCTCTGCAATGTTATGGTGCAACATTGCAATTTTGCACCACATCATTGCAGAGACGTTGCTGCAATGTTATGGTGCTGTGTGGGATAGTAGTACTTTGAAACGATATGAAGAGTCGTCAAAGCTGCAGTAGTCCCAAAGTTTACAGCTTTGAAGTTTTGGAAAATGAGGTCTGGACTCCCCCCCCAAAGGGTAACTTTGGGACTCCCGCAGCTTTTACAATCTCGCTGGTACTTATGTATTTCCCTTCTAGGTATCTACCTATACTACATATAGCTCCAGGCATACGCCACCGGAGGGAGTCTCTATATAATTGACTCTGTTTTTCTCGCATTCCTGATGATTTTTAAACGATTTTATTCAGCTTCGATCCTCTGTTTAACCTTTAGAGGGCCGGAATTTGTTCATTGAAATTGTAAATTTTATTTACTTAAAATTTATGCATATATACCACCAAAATGGCCACTATAGTGGTCAGCCCGGCCGCGAACGGTATGGCATATAGGATAAATCCAGGAGTCGCAGTCGACCTAATATAAAACGGCTATTAAAACTAATACATATGTTACTTATTTTATCAGAACAAACCTAATATGTTCAGAATTTTATGCTGATTCAGAAAAACTGGTCGATATTTGCATTAAGACAATATTTAGGTACTGTAAATCGGATTGAAAACTGAAGTCATGATATTTATATCGAGAAATGTTTCATTATGTTCGAATAGGAAAAAAATTGTAGCACATGAAAAGAATTATTTTTTAGTGACTTTAGCACTATAGCGTTTAAGCAAACTGTTAAACTGTATATAGCAATAAAAGGTATTTGTAAAGAAATCTGAGCTGTGAAATGTAAATCCACAAACACTAAAAGCTAGAAAATAATAATATATACAAAAAATTATTTTATACGATTTTATTAAAAATGCACTAAAAACTAAAAAAATAATTTCTTGTACTACAATTTTGATGGTGTTAATATCACTTTAAATAATTCACTTTAAATAATTCACTTTAAATAAAATCGTGGGGCATGATATTTCATAACAGGATATGAATCACTTTAATACAGAAGCAAACGTCGGAATGAATTTGTTGTTAGAAAGTTTTCATTCGTATTAATGAAACAAAATATTTTATTTGCGGGGTACCTACAGATTGTAATGTGACATAAAATTGATAAAATGTAGTTGATGACGTTCCACTTGCCAACCCATACTTCAACTTCTGGTTGCACATGGTACCCCACAATTTTATTTAAACAATTATGTTTTAGTTTTTAGGGAATTTTAATAAAATCGCCTAACGTACAAATTTTGTTATATATATATTTTTTTTATAAGTACAAGTTTTGTCTGTAGCTCAAACTGCTTCACCGTCTAAAGGCGAATTTACATGATTCACTTTGGTTGAATAATGCGGTTGATTCAAGAAAATTGAAAGCAAAGTGAAGGTGTTTCTATTTTTGCTCAATGCGGTTGTCCATTTCGGACGATTCATTCAAATTGAACAGGAGTTAACACTTAACACGCATCGTAAACATTGAAAGGTTTTATTTAAGGTGCGTTCATGTATTGCTTGTAAACAGAGCTTGCTGTTTTGTGCCAGAAAATCATTTTTAAAGCAATAAAAATATTATAAATAATTTGTAGTACCTCTCGATTTTATAATGGAGAGACGAACAGTCTCTATTATTTCCCGATTTCTCTGTTATTTTTCTTTACGTTTCTTGGAATTTCCTGGCACACTATCATTAAATGTTCACAAATTATTTCAACATCGACACGTACAATTTGAACCCAGCTTGATCAATTCCATTGAAATGTGTAAACATTCGCTCTTTCAATTTCATTGCTTTAGTTGTCTTGAATAACCCCAGTTTGTTGAACCAAAGTGAACCGTGTAAATTCGCCTTAAGGGGTCATGCTCAGTCAAGAGGCTATAACACATTTCTCAAAAAATCTTTTTCCTTGTAAGGATTGCATCTACTTACAATTAGTACCGTGTATCGTAATTTTTTTATTTACAAATATTTATCAATAACTAAGTTATTGTCCATTACTCGAAGGTTCTCTAAAAAAAGGCTTCTGCGGTGACCACTGCTGCTCGAAAGTCGATCATCCAAAATAAAAAATTCAAAAGAATTTACTTATTATATCATATTATCTAGTATTTGAACGAAGGATTTTTCGAAATATTGATTTGGGAAAAAATGGCTGATGTTTGAAGTAAAAGTTTCAATTGTTATCATAAATCGTGCCTGATTTTCGCCAATTAAAAGAAAACTAAGCATCGGATAAAAAATCCTTCGTTCAAAGACTAGGTTATTGTTCCTACAGTAAGCTTGTAAAATTTGAAGTAAATCGGTTGAATAGTTTTTTCAATATTTTGGTCACCGGTTTTGAAAGAACCTTCGAGTGATGGACAATAACTTAGTTATTGATAAATATTTTTAAATAAAAAAATTACGATGCACGGTACTAGATGCAATCCTTAAAAGGAAAAAAGATTGTTTGAGAAATGTGTTGTAGCGTTTGAGTAAAATATTTCCAAAGACCACCCTTTTTTCGGCCTCCTGACTGAGAGCATGACCCCTTAACCTTAAGGCAAAGTTTACTAGATATACCTTACTACAATATACAGAGTCCACTAACAGACCCAGAACGAGACGCACTTCTCCCCCGTTTTCCTCTATCCTCCTATCTTTACATTCCCCTCACTTCTATGGTACCAGAGATATTGAAGGTGGTAGCTCTTATTGGTCCACCGTTAGGTATATCAGAATCCGTGCTTGCGCGAGAACTTGCGAGAAAGCATGATCGGTTGAAATGCCCTCTTGTGGCGAGTGCAGAAAATAGCCACACGAGTTTTAAACTTTCTTCCAACCACCGCTGTATGTATGCGCCCCCTATTCACTAACCATTGTCTGAAGCCCATCTTCTAGAATTCATAACTTGCGTCACGATCCCCATACCGGTATTAACTCAGCCGCAAACCCTTCGAAAGCGAAGCAGCATCGAGCTTTCTACCTTCGAAACAGCTTCGAAACACAGATTGAGTCACTAACCGTGTACGTATGCACACAGCGGGGAGTTCGGACGCTGCGCGTTCCCGTCTAGCAGAAAAGGAGGTAAGATATTGCCACTCACCGATCACGTTCACCAAGGCGAGAACCTCGCACAGGTAGTACCTGTACGCCCACCAATTGTGATAGCGTAGATTCTCCCAGAGATAGTCGAGCAGCATCTTCTTCTTCTGCTTCTTCTCGACCTCGGAACAGAGGCCTATGTCGAGGTCCATCATCAGCGCGTGAATCTTGCCACCCTCCCAGCCTTTCCACAGCCATCTCGGCGTGTAGAAGAGGATCGCCTGCGAGCAAAAAACCGAAAACGAACGGTGAGACACGTGCCGCCGCGCAACACTGTCCAGTCACTTCGTCGATCACGCCAATAATATATTCTATTTCTAATTTTCTCATGCTGGGTCGAAAGTGTTTCCTGTTAGAATACTGTTTTGACATTCTTCGGGCCCCAACAGCGCCTGAATCATTTCAATTTTCGTTCACTAGGTCCAAAGGTAGACGGGAGGTATAGCCGGAGGTATGTGTTATGGTTAAAGGGGGTATTCGCTCGGGAATGTGTGAAAGACAGGCGCTTTAAGAGATTTGTCTTTCCAAAATAAACGTAGTTCTGGATAGTTCTGGTTTCCTACATTTATTTACCAAGTCACGCCGTTACATTAGAGAACGACAAATATTTACAATGCTGGAGGTGTTCATGTGCGCATTCATCTGAAATAAAAAAAACCTACTTTTATTCTATTCGGAAAACTTGCCTTTATCGTCCCTACCTCAGTCATTCATTAATATCGAAGAGAAAATAAATAAGGCCACCCATTGAAGGAGAGAATTTTATTTAACCAAATTCCTTTACTTTTATCTGTTATAATTTTATAAAACATGGAAATATTGCTGATACTTTCGTGATTCTGGTAAGTACGATAAAGGCGAGTTTACTGAGTAGAATAAAAGAATTTTTGTTATTTCAGTTGAATACGCACGTGAACACCTTTAACATAGTAAATAGTAGAACGTTTATTTTGGGAGCAAAAAGTTCATAAAAACAGCCCATTTTCACAAACTTGCACGCCAACACTTTGGAATTAGCGTTCGATTCCATGGGGAGATGGAACTGCTGTGTTTAGAAACACCATTCGTCGTGTTTAAACAGTCGCTAATCATCGCGCCAAGCTGGACGCGTGTGTTCTGCCCTTCTTGCGCAATCTCACTTAAGTATTGTGTACAGGCTGAACAGGATTGAAATCACGAAAAGAAATCCGTGTAAAGTTTGAGCTCGATCGGATAACGGGAAAGGGTGCCCCTGGGCCCTTGAACATTTAAATCATTATTTAACAGCTCGCGAAGCCGATTTTATATAATATCCTCAAAGTTATTGATTAAATAAAAAAATGTGTCAAACAAAAGTTGTAGATCCGGACAAGGACCATCTTTTATGTTGTATTACTTTTTCTCGTGCGACAAACGGTTTTCGAAAAAAGTCCGAAAATCTGAAAAAAAATTTCCCTCAAATTTTGAAAGATTAAATGCTTCTAGAACACTTTTTATTTCTGAAGGTGAACAAAAAAAATGGAATTTTCATTTCCGAGGACTATTTTTTAAACTCTTAAGCGAAGGGCATACACCGAAATATGCGAAAAAGATAAAAAAAAGAAATTCTTATTTTCAGTGTTTGATATTTCATGAATGTTTCCTGAAAATTTGGGACCGAAATTCGCAAAAATATCGAAGATACAGAGATTAGAAGCGAAGTATACTCATTGGTGACAGAGATGTAACAACATTAACCTTTAGGGTTGAAATTTTCTAAAACCGTTTATTGCACGAGAAAAAGTAATACAACATAAAAGATGCTCCTCGTCCGGATCTACAACTTTTGTTTGACATATTTTTTTATTTAATCAATAACTTAGAGGATATTATATAAAATCGACTTCGCGAGCTGTTAAATAATGATTTATTTGTTTAAGGGTTCAGGGGCACCCTTTCCCGTTATCCGATCGAGCTCAAACTTTACACGGATTTTTTTTTAATTATTTGGAACTATTCTGAAGGGTGCCCCGAAGAAAATTCAAAAGTCGAAAATAAGAGCCACCCTAATACGCAGTCTGCCTATTCGCCGCGGTAAGAACAGCAGAAGTAGGGGTGATACCGCTCGGCTTAGACTTTAGGCCGAGTCAGAAACCCCGTCCTTAGATCGAGACAATACTGTGCCGCTCTTCGTTCCTCCGAAAACAATTCACAAAATATACACACTTGTCCACGAATCTCCCCTTCAGCTCTATAACTTTCCTACGATATATTACCTAAATACGCGTGTCACGCCACTTCCTCCTTTCTCTGCGCGACAGCATCGAAAAAAGAAATATACCCCTCGCCTGGAGGAACAACAGCGTGAAACACTTCGCTAACAGTAAGCAATCTGTACACACGGTTGCCGCGCCGCGTGCCCCGTCAGAAACATAAAGATATCAAGTCAGCCCGCGGTATTTCGCCCGGAACGATAAAACCGCACTAAACGGTAGTATTGTTTTAACCCGGTCGATTGATTAATCGCTGTTGATTTAGGAGCAATTAATTTCGACAACGAGTTTACGTTGTCACGGAGACGGGGCTCGATGTGCTAAATGTATCATCGCGGAATTTCGTTATGGGGGGCTGTTAAAGTTCGCCATGTTGGCGTTCGAACGGGACCGATCCGGCCACATTTTCGCCACGATTCGCGCGCACCCGAATGAAAGTAAGGAGGCGAGGATTGATGGAAAGATTGCACAGGGTGATATGCTAATGCACATCGATACTTCAGGGGATGAATCTACGGACTGAAATAGATGAAAGGTGTTACACGACCGTACGTCCGAGCTGAGACTACTTGTTGAACTTTTGTGTTCGAATATAATTCGAATCGAGTGCAGTAATCAGAGATTTGGATATTCGTAGTATTCAAATGGTACCGTGTGGGCTATAAATCAAATTCTTTAAGTTCGTTGTTCCTTTCAAACATTATTCTCGTTTAAAGTAGGTATACAACCATAGAAAACTTAAAAAAGGTAAAAAATTACGCCGAGTACATGAAATCAAATAGATCAGAAAAATAGAAGATAATAATGTTTACGAAATAAAAAAAATATGTGAAATCAAAATAAGCTGCAAGTACATAAAGGTGCATTCAGTCAAATACTTGGCCTGTCGTGACAAGGCCAAGGTGACGATAAATAAGAATACTTTACTTTCTGTATGCAAAAATGAGTTTTTCAATTCCTTTTTTATAGAATTTCAAAGTTCTATAATGTATGAACTCTAGAATCGCATTTTCACTGAACCCTCGGACTAGAGGCTTAAGTAACTGAAAATCAGTTGGAAAGATCAGAAGACTGTGGTGCAGGTCGAAATATCCCAACTTTAAATCCTAAACTCTATGATAAATCATTCCCGTTATACAGGGCGAGTCAATAAAAGCTGCCATCTGAAATAACTCGTTATTTATTGATTTGATCACCAATTTAATTGTGCTATATGAAATATATTGTAGGTCTGGGTTAGGTCATCGAACAGACACATTTTAATTTTTTTATATCTTAATATTACCTGAGATATCAAGGTAACCTTAAGTTCTTTAAATGACACTGCATTTGCCTTTTTCTTTAGTACCTACTGTATTGTAAAAAATTCAGTGCTGCAAAACAAAATGACCTTCAGCTGTCTTTCAACATTTAACACCTGACGATCACCGTGATATTTAAAAAATATAAGACACAAGGAAATTAAAATGCGTCTGTTCAAGCCGCACAAGTAATATTTCAGACAACACAGTTACCGCTGCAATCAACAAATGTATGTGTTTAATCATTGTCGTGTAGAAGAAGCCTTCTGTATTGCTCATTCTTCAACCAAATTCTACTTCACTAATTGTAAGTACATATATAGAGTTTGAAACAAAACCTACTATTCTGTGTTCAAAGTTCTCATCCCTCAACGAAATTTCATAATTTTATTTAAAATAGGGGTCCTATTAAACGGGGTAAACTAATATAGAAACGACAATCCTCCTACACCGACTTAATACGAAGAAGGATGAAAGTAGTACGTCCGTATCTGTTTCGTTAATAAAAGACACAGATACGTGAGACGTATCTAATCGCAAAAGGAAATATACTGTTCGGATAATACAACGTATGAGTAAGAGAACATTCGGAACATAGAATGTTTGGATAACGAGTGTTCGTTTACTAGAGGTTCTACTGTACTATCTATTATCTATCAACGACGAATTCAAGGATTTATGCAAACGCGATGTTTTCATTTTCAATGAATCCAGAACGAATGATAGAAGAGGAAACGGTGAATAGGAGTGGATCTAACCATCATTGAATAGGGTCGTCTCCCTGTCGTTCCGTTCAACAGCGTCGTCCACGCGAATCGAACGAAAACGGAAAATCCGTGGATGAAAATAGAACTAAGCCGGCTCTATAGCTCGTACCCATGCTCACGTGCCAGTTGGCCGCGTACAATGCTCGTGCATCCAAAGAAAAGGCCATCGTTCCGCGTTCGAAACACCCCGACTGGTGGATAAAATTGGCTAAATAGGAGGGAAACCCAATGTGCGTACAGTGTCTTGCGGAGGTAGTGGTGCTGTAAACGCAGCAAGGGACCGAGGTTGATTGAATCATTCAGTATCCTCTCGCATTTACAAACCCCAGGAATATTATTCAATACACTTTTTGGCCACTTGCACCTTACAAAGATGTAGAGGCTATCCTGAGGCTCACTCAGGTGCGTTCTACGTCACCTATCATAAGTCTACACTTACATATTTGACTTATTGAGACTTAACATAACATAGTAAGGTGGAAAAATGTGCTGAATACATCCCTGGGTCCTTGGATCCACGAATTCTTGGGTTCTTGACTTGTTAACAAGTCACCCAAGGCTCCTGTAGCCGTACTATCTCCGCGCTCGCCACCAGATGGCATTTCAAACGATCCCGCTCTCTCGCAAGTTGTTCCTTGACTACCGTTTCCTATACCATGGGCGTACAAGGAAAATCTACTGACTGTAAGTTGATTTCTGCTAAAATTCATTGCTTTACCATCACAGATTACTTTAACATTTCTTGTGAAAAATAAAAGTCGATTTTTCTAAAAACTTTAAGAGTAAAAACTTAGCGACTTACAAGTCAAAAATTCTGATTTCAACGAAACCTCCTGTGAATGTGGAGCATATCGGGATATGCAAAGAACAATCTTTTTTTGCGGAAATTCACTCCAAAGGGCTGAAATCAGCGCTTAAGGTTATCGCTTTTTTTCGTTTCTTTACAATAAGTATACCTAGGTAACTTTGCAGCGGTGCGAGATAGAGCAAAACTTTAAAGGCAAGACTTGTTCAGTTTTTCATTCTCCATCGCACAAGTAAAAGAAAAATAAAGTTAGAAATAAAAATAAGGGCATGTCAGACTCCACGTCACCAATTAGCTAACAAAGTTTCCATCTCCCCAGTTTTCAATGGTTGAAATAATTCATATTATGGAAGAAAGAAAAGCGATCTGCAGCGCTCGTAATGGCAACAGCTGTAAGAAAAGAATCACGTTCTTAAATGACACAAAAACTTAGTGATGGCCTACCGGGCTGCGTCAGAAGCGTTCTCTTGTGTGACAGATATTTTCCCCACCAATTTGAGGTGCAACACGCGCTCAGGCCAATTATAATTCATCTAGACAGCGGACATTAATACGCCTTTAACTCGCATTGTAAGCATGTTACAAAAAATATGAATGGGAAGTAAAAAGACTAAAAGAAAAAGAAGATCATAATAAATGTAAACATAAAAGAACCGAGGTTCCACTTTGGTAGCTGGCTTGAAGCCTGACCTGGAGATCAAATGCTTTCTCATAAACGAAAATATATTTTAAAATTACAAATCTTAATATCATACAGCACACTTCGTTGTAGGAGTATTGCAGGATCGTTGCTGCAATATTGCGTTATTGCAGGTTGCATTGCAATATTGCCGTGTACTATTTGAGTAGCAACGTTCTTGCCATATTGCAGGAATATTGAGCCCACGTTGCCACTGCAATGTTCCACTGGCAACGATCCTACAATATTTCTGCAATATTGCGCACACATTGACGTGCACTGTTACAGTGGCAACGCTCCAACAACATTCTGTAATATTGCGCGCACATCGACGTGCAATGTTTCCGTGGCAACGATTCTATAATATTTCGGTAATATTGCGCGCAAATCAACGTGCAATGTTACAGTGCCAACGATCCTACAATATTTCGGCAATATTGCGCGCACATTGACGTGCATTGTTACAGTGGCAACGCTCCAACAACATTCTGTAATATTGCGCGCACATCGACGTGCAATGTTCCAGTGACAACGATCCTACAATATTTCGGCAATATTGCGCGCACATCAACGTGCAATGTTCCAGTGGCAACGCTCAAACAAAATTGCGCACATATTGCCGTGCAATACTGTAGTGACAATATTGTAGAAACATTACAGCAATATTCTGAAGCAATTATGACTTTGACAAAATTTGTCGAAATATGTATATAATTTAATGTACATCATTTAACTGGATACACTAGAATTTCTCGTTAGCCGTTGAAGATATAAAAAAAGTGTTATCGTGAGACTTGTTTGTACATGAAATTATAGAAGAGATTTGAAGATCAATTTAATTTCTTTAGATAGAGTAGGTACTATATATTTTAATGTGAGAAATTATTATTATTATTATTATTATTATTATTATTATTATTATTGAACGTCTTTATTGCACAAACACGTATATGCAATCAAGCAAGAGAGAAAAAAGAAGAAAAGACAAATGCAAAGGTTCAGTCTAAAGACTGTTAGTCCAACCTAACCTAAAATGACACCGGATGAAAGTTGTAAGCCGCACCTATAGTGTTACAAAACCCTAATGGAGTGTGTCAAAATGAGTCTTCATTTTTTAATAATTTGAGTTTAAAGTTTTGCTCGATAGGAAATATAGGAATATAAGTTCGAATACGTAAGCAATCTTATCAATCAGCGGTTGTAGCTGCGGCGATAAAGTGTTCGTCTACGATGCTACAGGTTCTCGGTTCGAATCCCCCTGGGGCAAAAAGTTTTCATAAAAAAAAAGACACACGGGCGTTATACTACTACTTACGATATTCTGCCTACACACATTCATGTCGTCGCGTCCCTCGCTGCCCGAAACGTTGCGGAAATACACTGCTGCAATGTTGCTAAGGCGGACTTAGGAGTAAACCTGCAACTTCTCTGCAATAATGCGGTGCAACATTGCAATCTCACACCGCAGCATTGCCGAATAGTTGCTGGATCATTGCAACGATTTTGCCGTTTCGTTGCAGAATCATTGCCGGAACGTTGCAGGATCATTGCCACAATTTTGCCGTTTCGTTGCAGAATCATTGCCGAAACGTTGCAGGACTACATATTTGTAATGTTGCCGCAACTTTGCAAAACTATAAACCTGCAATATTGCGAAGGCGCTCATAGGATTGAACCTGCAATGTCTCTGCAATGTTTTGGTGCAACATTGCAATCTTGCACCGCGTCATTGCAGAGACGTTGCTGCAATGTTAATAAATATGATGCAAAGCCCCCCATATTGAAATTTCTTTCCGTTTCCTAAAAAATCACAAAAACACTCACCTCTCGGTCCTCTAAACCAGTACCCTCTATAAGCTATAAGTCTCCGGATTACATAAATATGGTGAAATAAGTGCAGCCCTGTAACGAGTCACGAAGAACACATTTGGTGGTTTGCTCTCATAAGAATGTCGCTTTACACACCAATCGAGAGGATCACCACTATATCTCTGCAAGACACTGTATAATATCTTCGAACAAGCAACACCTGTCCCAGTTGTATCTCCAGGTTGACAGAAAAAAAACAGATAAAAAATAGAATGAGAACTCCTCCAGGTGCCTGTGACCTTCTTACGAGAAGATTTCCACGTTTCGAAGACGCTTACTGGCATTATTGCTAGGGCGAAGCCAGTCGAAGGTCTCTAACACAGCCTTGGCTTATGAGTATGGTTATAATCACTCTCAATTGATCGATAACTAGGAAACGGCGAGCTTAAGAGCCCGGCCTTTCTTCTGTGTATATGTAAGTATGTACAACACGTTTCTGCATAAAGTTGTGCCACGGAAAGGAGACACCGCGAATGATGATGGATGGAATAAATATGGGGATGTCGTGGGAGCAGAAAGGGTTTAAAATAATAGCATGCTGGATTGATGGCAATCTACAACCAAGGGGTGGATTTATACAAACTGTAGTATTTGGAAACTCTGGGCACATCTAGGTAGATAGGCGTGTTGTGCCCGTAAATTACCTACTACCTGTAGTGACCTAGTGACTGGTATTGCCTTATACACCACTTGAGCGTGACGGTCACACAGTGTGACGCGTAATGGGCAAAAGTATGAAAACTGAAACCTAAAACTCGTAGCTTATTATATCTTAAAATACCAATAAAGGAACGTAGATTTTAATACTACCCCCAACTTTGACAGAATTTTCTAATTTGTTGTCAAACATGAGACTTCAAATTTATTCGAATTTTCGGTGCATTTCTTTAAACACTGGTATTTATCGAATGTTCATACGGTTAATTTGATTTTTGTAAGTTATGTTTAATATAATAAGACTATTATGTTTAATAGAATAAGTTTTCCAAGCTACCGAAAAATTTGTTGGTAATATCAACAATTTTTCACAATTTTGTATGTTAAATGTTTATCGTCTTTGACTTGAGGTTTAAAAAAACTAACAAAAAGTACGTCCGTCATTTTTTGTACATTTATTGGGGGCATATTAAACTTTACATTCACGTCAAATTGAATTGCTCAAAATTGCTAAAAATGGAGAAAGTAGTTGAAATCATTATTATGGCGCTCAACTTCCAAGCCTTCTACGTAGTCTCTGAGTCCTTATGTTCTGATTCAGATGTAGGCATCATATAGCAGGTAATTGATTTAGAAAATATATTAAAAATAAATTTGTATGCTCTAACCCGAAAATCCATATGCTAAAGTCTAAACAATCGTTTCAATTTTTCACGCATTTCGGATAAAATGATAAATTTTTTTGAAACAAAAGTTAGTCAGTAATCATGTGACAACAAACTGTGGCCGAAAAAATTGACAAAAACCTTTTCATACATTTAATACAAAATTGAGATCACTTTAATTTTTTGAATGTAATTTTATTTTATTTTTTTATCAATCGGTGCATCTATTTATCCTATTTAAAAAAGTACCCTAATACTTTTTTACATGAATTTTTTCCCCGAACGCCCATATACGCATCACACTGTGGGCCATAGTGACCGAAGTTCTTCCTCATACCTGTTCCCTTAACTACATATATGCAAGTTCAGTCCCACCTAACTTATAAGTCTTTGAAACCTTCTCAGAATAACATACATATAGGCATAACAAAATAGGATAGCTAGGCACGAAATGTGTAACTATAAAATCGCAAAAAGCGTGTAATTCTTTATGAAAAAATAAATCGAAGACATGAAGAATAAAATTTCTTAATAAGGCTTCGTCGTCCAGAAAATCGAATTTGAAAATCTATCGGGTACGCGTGCACTTGACTCGTAAGTAATGATTCGATAGACTTTGGTGTATTCACAGCTCTATTCTTGTAGCAACTATCTTATCAATGTAAGATAAGAAAAATATTCAATATGATAAAATGTGTACCTCCTGAAACTTTTATTTTGTTATGCTAGAAATTTCTGAAAATGTACTATATGGCTACGAATTTTTTCTAATACCCATACAGCACACAACGTTGCAGGAAGGTTCCAGGAAAGTTGCAGGAAGGTTGCGGTGCAACATCTGAACGTTCCAGCAACATTGCTGGAATGTTGCAGGAATCTTCCTATGTCCGCCCCTGTGTAACATTGCACGGCAACGCACATGGAATCTTCCTGCAACCTTCGTGCAACGTTCCGGAGATTTTCTAGCAATGGTCACGCAACGTTCTGGAAATTTTCTAGCAATGGTCACGCAACGTTCCGGAGAGTTTCTAGCAATGGTCACGCAACGTTCCGGAGATTTTCTAGCACTGGTCACGCAACGTTCCGGAAATTTTCTAGCAATGGTCACGCAACGTTCCGGAGAGTTTCTAGCAATGGTCACGCAACGTTCCGGAAATTTTCTAGCAATGGTCACGCAACGTAAAAATATGCACATATACAATAATCTGCACTTACAATAATTATTATTGATATCAATTAGGGAAAAGTCGATACAAGAATCGATTCTGGAACCGTTTCGGAACCGATATAGTACCGAAAAAATAACGGTTATGGATACGATATGAGGAGGGAAATAGGAACCGTAACCGAAACAGAGAATAGTCGGAAATTTCGGTTCTTCATAACAGTTATTCAGGATAAAGTTTCTTTATAACCGTTTGGAGAACTGAAATCGATATTATAACAGTTTTCGAGCCCCGCTTACTGCGGGACCTTTATTGTAAAATCTCCGAAAAGTTGGGTGACCATTGCTGGAAAATTTCCGGAACGTTGCGTGACCATTGCTAGAAAATTTCCGGAACGTTGCAGGAATGTTGCTGGGACTTTGCTGTGCAATATTACGCCGCAACATTGCTGGAATGTTGCAGAAATCCTCCTATGTCCGCCCCTGTGTAACATTGCACGGCAACGCACATGGAACCTTCCTGCAACCTTCGTGCAACGGAGTGTGCTGTATGGGTATGTTCGCGTCTCTTACAATTACAAATGCAAGAACAATCGTTTCCTTTGTGAGTTTCTCCATCAGAGGTCCACAAACATGGGTATCTTGTAGAAATTTTGTGGAGAATATGCTATTAGGTGAATTGTTCTCAAATCTTATATACATGTTCATTAGCTCTTGGACAATTCATACATATTTTATAAGTTTGCAAGCATCATTATACAGTAGAGCGTCAATTATCCGAACCTCGATTAACCGAACCGCCGATTATCCGAACCAGGGTAGCGTTACCGATTGATTGATGGACTTTGGCGTAATATAAATTAACGAAGTAGCACCTACTCATGTATTTAATAAGTCATTTTGGGTATAATTTCTATAGTTATAAACTGTGTTCATTTTTCGAAATGTTCGATTATATCCGAACAATTCGAATTTCCGAACCACCTCGGTCCCAAGCAGTTCAGATAATTCACGCTCTACTATACGTACAAACTTTAAGACCGCTGTTCTCGAAACTACATTTTTCAAGATTGCAGAAGCGATATCTCAAAAACTAATATACCTATCGATTTGAAATTTACAGGGATAGTAGAAAACATTCTCCACTATTGCGTGAACTACAATTATAACAATATCTAGGATAGTTTCTCTGTTATTAATAAAAATGACAAAAGATTAGACGATTTTAACTTTAGAATGCTGTTATTTTCTGAATTTTCAACATTTCGTGTTCATTCCAATTCGAACCATAACTAAACTCCTACTGTAAAAAATTTTATTTCAGTCCCTGTTCCAGCTCCTTTCATAACCACCATTTTAGTATATTTTTAGGAAACTGTTGTTTGTATGAAGATGAAATAATTTGTGTGTATTGTCCAGAAGCCAATAAACGTGTACCTATGCGAAATTTGAGAACAATGCACTCGGTAGTTTATTCTTTATAAATTTCTGAAAATACCCATGCTTTTCGGGCATTCGATGGAGAAACCCCCCTTAAGGGTTCGATACTCGTTATATTTTCGGAATAGACTATCGATTTGAGATGACTCCATAAATAAAAGCCCCGAGGCGTCAAGTCTGGTGATGGCGGTGGCCAGGCTACTATTCCTCCACGGCCAACCTAACACTGATATTGCTCATTCAAAAAATGCGTTACTCGAAGACTGAAATGTGCTGATGTTCCATCGCGATAAAAAAAAACATTTCTTCTTCTTGCCAGAGTATTCTAAGGTACACCGCGGTCCATCAAGTCAATACTTATGAGCCAAGTGTACGCGTACTCGATGAATGTTCAAAATCAATTTTCTCAAAAACGAGGCCTTACCAAAAAAAAGTTTATTCTTCATTTTCAATTCATTTTTTCTTGAAGAATCACACACTGCTCGCTAGTACTACATTTTGTGGGACACCCTGTATGTGTTTATTTAGATCCGTTCGTCTACACTTCCGTCTATAAATCACCGAAAGCTTGCTTGTTTAGAGCAAACTGATTATTTATTAGTTTCTTCTGTTGCGTTTACTTGTGTTGCTCATAAAGTGCTTCAAAGATCTGTATGAAGCATTTAAAAGAATTAGAAAACAAATAATGGAGTGCAAATCGTGTTATGGCGTCCTTAACCCAATCGAGAATTTTGTGATGTGAAGTGGATAGAAAAATAAGTGAAACGTATCCGAATTCAAAGAGGGAATTGTAGAAAAGGTTAGAAGAATGTTGAAAAGATGAAAAAAATTAATCGAAAGGATGCTGCTATTAATTTAAGCAGCCGTTTCCAAACAAGATGGATACATTGATCAGAAGATTATAAACTATAAGAATCATTACTAATTTTTTGGTACTATTTTTAACACAAAATTTAAAATAAGTACATATAGAGATCAAATCCCATTTGAGGAAAGTTATTCTACAATTTCGTTTTATTTCTACCCCAGGATTCAATTCATTCGCAGTTGGACCGTATTCACTGATATTTTACTAAAATACTTGGCAATTTTTGAAAATCGATTTTCGCGAGAACTAAGCCTCGGATGAAAAAAATTTCGTTCTACGCTTTTGACTTATTTTTCAATAAGGCATCACCTCCTGCCTGCCTGTGCCACGCTTTCGGCCGCATCCTGTATATGGAAATCACCGGGGATGCGATAACTTGCGAGAAACAGAATCAATTAGGGATTCCCTCCAGTGGCGTGTGTCCACCCATACAGCACACTCTCGTTGCAGCACCGTGGCAGGAACGTTGCAGCTATAATTCTATGTCCGCCTCCTGCAACGTTTCGGATAGTAGGGCCAAAAATATAAATAACGGTATATATATATATTTTTCCTGCATACACATATATATATATATATATATATATCAGGAAAAATCATAGAAATATAAAGCCCGTGTATTCTTTTTCTCAAAGAAAATTTTTTTTCCCTCAAGGAGATTCGAACCGGCGACCTGTAACGTCGTATTCGAACTTATACTCCTACCATGCAAAACTTTAAACTGAAATTATTAAAAAACGAAGACTCATTTTGACACGCTCCATTGGGGTTTTGTAACACTATGTAGGTATGTACTTAAACTTCCTGTGTCATTCTACACGTTAAAATATACAGGGTGAGTCACATAACATTTAAACTTAAAATATCTCCGTTGTTTTTAATGATACGAGAAAATGTCTCAGGAAAAAAATGATTGCTAGACAAAAAGGACAACATAATAGACATGGCTGAATTTGTATTTTTATTGACTATAACGTTACAGTAATGAAAATACGTCATCCCAATAAAAAAGCATCGATGATTTTGAAATTTCGAGAAATATAACCTTGAGAAACAAATCGTCTCTGTCAGAATAATTGTCTCTCTGAAGCAAACATTTGTTTCCTTAGACATTTTCTCGTATCATTAAAAACAACGGAAATATTTTAAGTTTAAATGGTAGTTGCAGCAACGTAGCAACAACGTTGCGGCAACATTGCAGGAACGTTGCCGCAATACTGGCGCAACGTTGCAGCAACATTGTGGAGATGTTGCTGCAACGTTGCCATAACGATGCAGCAATATTACAGGGACGCTGCCGTGCAATATTGCACTGCAACGTTGCAGCAATAATTCTATGTCCGCTCCGTGCAATATTACGCTGCAAC
Source organism: Andrena haemorrhoa (assembly GCA_910592295.1). NCBI lineage: Eukaryota > Metazoa > Arthropoda > Insecta > Hymenoptera > Andrenidae > Andrena > Andrena haemorrhoa. The sequence continues at coordinate 22,167,393 of OU342943.1, forward strand.
CATGCAACACGTTCCTGCAACGTTGCCGCAACGAAGTGTGCTGTATGGGCAGGTGTGTCCTCCACCATCCACCAGGAACACAATGGAACTATTGCTACCACACAAAAAGTGTCTATCATCACACCTGAAAGCACCTTTCCTCGCCCAAACTCTGACTCTTCCAATAGAATCCCCAGCTCTACCCAAGTGATTCATCCCACAGCCTCGACTTGCCAAAATTCAGCTCATTTGGCACGTCCACCGAAAATATCGCGGCTTCCCCATCCCAAGCGAACTACAGGCCTCCCCCAATTAAAGTCCGACGATAGATCGAGGCCTAACGACTCGTCAAGCAACCTATCGCCAGCAACGCACCGCCACGGCTACCTACTACTCAACCGGACAAGTGTAGAATCGAATGGTGCCTACTTGCATCAGCAGGAAGAAGATTACCCACTGATAGTACTTGTGCTGTTTGACCAGGGGATGGGAGTTATGACCGTGCATCCCTGCCCCCTTGCTGTTCGAGACGCCAGGATAGGGCACCGCCTGGCCAAGGGTCTTGTTAAACGCGTGCACCATGCTGTAGGTGGTGTGTAGCCAGCAGAACGTCTCCAGGACGACCTTGTCCACGGAACCGGAAGCCTCGCAGTGGATGGGCGAGCCGGAAATGCTTTTGCAGGCGAGAGTCAGGCAGCCACCGAGCAGGAGAGCTACCGTGGCGCGATAGTGCAAACGGAATATCAGCGTGTCCTCGGAGATTCGCTGGACCTTGAACAAGGACCTCAGGGATCCAAACACGTCGATCATCTTCAGCAGCAGAGGCATTTTCTGTCGTCGCGGACGGCTGGATGCCCTCAAACGTCCCCGATCCTCTTCCACGAGAAGGCAATCGTCCTCGCCCTCTTGCAAATCCGTGTTGGCTCCGGACTACTGAATGGGCCAAGACGAATCCCACCGAAGTGATATCGATAGTCGAATTGGCCTGTCGGTGGGAGGTTTGTTGTTCTGATTTTAAGAGACCACAGCGTAGAGTCACCTGTTCAGGTACGTTGATGCTTGTCTCGTGGATATCTCTTGGATAGGATGTCAGAGGCCAGAAGGATTAGTGTTCGTCACTGGGGACCGCCTGTGTCGCACTCCTCGTCACGTTCCTCGCGATTCCCGTCACAAGACCTCATGAAACCTGAACTCCGTGCTCGAGGAAGATAGGAATGCTTCACTGTGCACATTTTGGCCCACTTATTATTTTTACAGTCTTGGCAACGGGGGGGGATTGAAGCTGGGTTGGATATTCGACTTATCCATTCCTCGCTAGAACTTCTCCACTGTGTTTGCAGGAACCTGGAGCTGCCAGATGTTTTCATTCCATCCAGTCTATGCTTTCCGTCAGGTACACCACTAGGATAGTCGACAGCGTCTTTTGCAACCTCTCTTTTCCTTCACTCTGCATCTTGAACGATGGTTTACACTCGGGGTAGAGAGACGTAGCTTCTCGGTCGATTTTAAGTTATCGAAGCACTGGGTACACAGTTTCACAATAGTAAGAGGGAGTGTTTCGATGTTTGCGGGCGACACATTCAAGGAGGAAGGGGGACACGTCACGTTTTCGTGAAAGATAAAGGGGAACGTGTATATTAAACGGGGAACAAGCGACGAGAGTATTCGGACACGGTGACAGAGACACGTGGGGCACGGAAGCAAGCCGTCAGAAGACTGGAACGAACTTGAGAGGCATCCCTTGGCCTCGATGCTAAACACATAACTTATATGATCTTCTAAGTATCTTTCTCTTGTCGTGCGAGCGAAAGTTCGACAAAATATTGACGACCACGCCATTTTGATGACGTACTTCGTTCCTATCTTGTAACACTTCGAAGCTTAAAAGAAATTTAACGATTAATTATTAACAGAACTGTATACTCGAGGTTACTTTTATCCTAGACCTACATACTCTCATATTTCATAATTTATAGGATAATATGAAAGGCACAAGTATTCGTGCAGTGAAAATATTTGGTCTGGCAAGTAACGTAGTGATAGACTCGAACGTATCGCGAGTATTTTTGTTTGAATGCGTGCGATAAAATGAAGTGACACTATCATCGATAAAATCACTTTTTGTATTTCATAAGGCAATTCGAAATTTCACAATCGCTATTTGTCGAACCATACTTAAACCACGGAAGAAGATAAAATTCGATATTAAAAAAGATAGAAAATTAACAAGCTCGTATGACGTAAATGTAGGCGGGGCGGCGTTGTGCAAACAATTGATTTCGTTGTAATTAATTGAGATTTGCTAAAACAAACGTTCAAGGAGACCCGTCGACAAGTTAAGGTCGTGGCCTGGAAATCGGCGACGTTAATTTACCACCGATGACGCGGGTCGTCGTGGTAAATATTAAAAATGGCTGTCGTTATGCTATCGAGATTATTAAGGATTGGCGATCGGCCAGCGGCACTTGTTGTCGCGAAACGGACAGAAAGAAAAACGTCTGTCAAGAGCCGCGGTGGCGGAAAGAAGACGATGCATTCGGGTCATTGTCGCGCTATAGTTAGACCACGGATCTGCCCGCCTTCAATTATGTGGATATGATTTAATTAATGGGAAGAGCGTTTGGACTCGTTCCATCTCGAACCACTGTAATTGGGAAGCTTCGTTCGGCTGGGAAATTTCGGATCGTTCGAATCTCATTATCTCATCATGCGCCACACGATCTGTGTTAGATCAGTCACTTGATTAATTACACGTCAATCATTCTCGACATTTTAAGAATTTCTATTGCGTAGACGAAGAATCATTGAGATCGGTTTCATGTTTGGCGATTAATGAACGGAATGTTTTATCTGCCTTTCCTTGTCGTGAATTTTTTAATTAACATTCATTCATTGGGTACTGACAAGGGATGTTGGCCAGCTCGAAAATTCTTTATCACCTGTGACGTCCCGGCCCCACCACGGTATCGCGACTTAGTGTCGACGAGCGCCACCAGAGGTCTAATCTTCTCGCTAGTCCTAATTCCCAATCTCATTTCATTTATATACAAGTTCCAAATTCTGTCCTCTGTGTCCCCGTGTGTGTCTAGGGCAAGGGCCGTCAGCTGTAACAAAACCGCACCTCTTCTTTTCCTCCTCGATCCTCCAACGCCAATCCACCCGCCTCGCACAGTTACTCCAAAAAGCGGTAACCGGCCTTTAGGGATTACGGTTACGCCGGAGGCGACGGGGCATGACGGGGCAAGATATATCCCTCTTTCCGTTCCGGAATCAATCAAAAATCACAATCTCGAATTCTGGACGTGACACACCATGTTGTAGGTTATCAAAAGCCACAAAACCTTGACGGTTTCGCAAATATTCACGATGCCTAATATGAAAACCCCCACAATGTCTTTGAGGAAGTGTTTTCACCCCTAGAACCGTTTTCATTGCCGAAACGAGACATGCTTATTAGCATCAATTAAACTACATTTCTGCGAAGTTTGAAATAAAAAGGTTGAAATTTTTTGTAATTTTCCAGTTGCCGGACATTCCTCGTAAATACGAAGGAGGTGTTCGTTGAAACACGATACAGTGAGTCGTGAAAGTAGTTGTTGATCGATGCCGAGGCGACAGAAAAAGATGTCCAACTGCATCGAGAATAACATGCGTTCTACTTGAAGAGATCAGTTGAACAAGGTGAGGGTGGAGGAACGTCTTTGACCGAGCGTCAAGGCGACGAGCACGACAGCGACCCTCGGCGACAAACTAACGGCTACGGATTTTAACGAGTTAATATGCTTAGGGTTTCCTTCTTGGCAATGAACTAGATATAAGCTTCTGTAAGCAGCGAGTAAATTCCTCGAGCCGTAGCCGCAACCAGTTTGCTCGTTATCCGGCTTTCCTCATTGCCGAATGTGTTTATAATTTCCGTCGATATGACTGAAAACGTCGATGGCCCTAATCCTCCGCTCAAGCTTCACTTGCTGCCAACAATCTTGTCCACCTCAAGGGGGGGCCTTTCGTTTATTTCAACGAGAGACATCGTTGTTTCATAGAGAGAAAGTGTTGCGTAATATAATTTCTGCTGAGAAAGCCGCAAGGAAATGGATAAAGCAGAACGTTAAGGGGTAGGTTTAGTGAAGAATAACCTCCTTATAAAAAGTTCTTGGTTAAAATCAGGCAATACTCTTTTTGGGAGATGCAAATATTCCGAATTTTCTTAAACCTGAATAACACATTAAAATCATATAGGGGAGAGGTGGGATGAAAGGGACACGTATTGAAAGGGACATTGCAATTATCTGAAAGATAAAGGATCTTCCCACGACGAAAGTATTTTCATTTTGTAGCAACACTAATACATGCCCAAACACGCCTAACTGCAAGTCGCTGCCATTTCAAAGATGGCGGTGATACACGATTGAATTTTTTCGTGCTTCAAAGTAAAATTTTGTATGTTCTTTCGAAACGTTTTCCCAAGTGCTGTTACCAATGACTGATTTCTTTATTATTACATCTGGACTGATATTTATTCAGGAACAATAAGACATATGTTAAATTATCGTTTGTTTAATATTGTAACTGTAGAGATTAGATTTTCAATTGTGTTGTCATATTTATGAATGGGACACAAGAAGTATTTATGAAAGGGACACCCTTTTCCTACGTGTTCCCTTCAAAATCTTACTATGATAAACCGAACATTGGTAGTAAAAGAATATTTATCACACATCAAGATGTTTTTGATCAATTTTGGTGCCAATTAAGATCTTTTAATTAACATAGTTTGGATTAATTTAAGGATTATGTGTTTGGTTTTTAATGAAAGTATTATCCATTGTTTTTTAATGCGAGGATTATTTTTTGTTATTTAAGTATTTAAGCTTAATGTAAAGTTTGTTACAAATATTTTGGCATTACCGTGGTATTTATGTAACTTGCGAAAAACGTCGACTTTGTAGACTTGTCGACATCAATACTGCGATTTCAGTACCAGCAGAAATAATAGTTAAAGGAATAATATTAATATTACCTTGATTTATTACACTGCCCCATTCATAAACACCCATGTCCCTTTCAATACAGCCAATTTATGAAAGGGACAAAACACACTCTTTTGGAAAGCGAAAAATAAGACGTGTAAATATAGAGAGAAGCTCAACAGGACCGTGTACTGTTATAGCCAGATAACTGGCCTATCTAATGTGACCAATTAGAACTCGAATGGTTATTTAGTTTTTTTACTATCTGGTCCTAAACAGAAATGTCCCTTTCATCCCACCTCTCCTACACAGCATTAACAAGACGTAAAGTATACGTATAATAGAGTATCATATCCCAAACACTCCCTTTTTGGTGCAAATTAAGCTTTAATTATCTTTTTATGTCAAAACATTGTGTGTTCAAAAAGATGTGCATTTTGATCGCCCTCCTTTCGCCCCTACCGCACAAAATAAAAATTAACACCGAAATTCGATGGCCCGTAAAGGGACCTACAAATGTACAAAAGTAAACAAAAAGTCAGTTAGGGTCCTTTAGTAGTCCCAAGATACTCCCAATTATGTATTATCTACATAGTCCTAGTTTCCTCCTGATTCACTAAATCTTTCAATCATATAACAACTTTAACTCAATATTGTATGCGTATCAAAAGTTCAATAAATAATGTTTACCCCAGAGAAGCTCAATTTCATTCCACTAAATATGTAATAATTATTTCCTTATTTATTGGGATCAACGTACACATATGTATAATAACAATACGGCGTTCGATAAACAGCTTCAGAAACAAAGATTCCAGCAATGAGTTACACAAATTCTGCCCTTTTTGATCTGGAAAGAGTTCATAAACTCTACGCAAATCGAAATAAACCTAATCCAGGCCTAAAAACCATGAACTCAGATACCCAATTATAAGCCAGAAAAATGAGAAAATATCCCCAAAGACAGAACGCAACCCTAAAAGTGAGTAAGTGGCGCAGAAGCATAGTCCATAAGCAGAGCAATTATCAAAGCGACTGATTACCTGAAGGAACAGCATGAAGCAGACCCACTGATAGTACCTGTACTCCTTCCTCTCGGATTCGGGATGCGACTTGGAGTTGTCTACGCCAGGGAAGGGTACCTCGTATCCCTCTCGCTTCTTATAAGCCGCGGTGATCGTGTAGGTGCTGTGGATCCAGCAGTACGTGTTCAACACGTCCTCGGGCAGGTCTTTGCTGTGTATACAGTCGATGGGGTTGCCCACGTACTGCCTGGTCGTGACGATCAGCGAGAACGCGATCAGCAGGATCACCGTGAGGCTGTAGTGCAGCCTGAAGACGGATGTGTCGATGTGCACGTGAGAAATCTTGATCAGGCTTTTCAGGCCCCGGAATATGTCCAGCATCTTGGATCCTCGGGGGATGAATACCGCCGGGAAGGGTACCACTGGACCACGACGGCTGCCAGATCGCCCGTCGACCCCTTAGATCTTCGCCTCTCACATCTTTCTCCGGCCTTTGATCTCTGTCTTTGATCTATCCAGCTCGAGGAAGGAATATCGGACAAAATCTTGTCTATTCGAGGCCAGGCCGACGATTCGCTCGAGGCTCCCCGAGCAACGTGGCGTCAGAGCTTCGATGATCCTTGGCCAGAAAAGGTCCCCCGAAGCTGGATCGACGCTGATCAGTGTCCCAGTGTCTGTTTGCTTCAAGAGGAGGCAGTCCTGGCGCGTTTTCTCCTGAAGAATTTACAACACGATCGCGGCAACGTAGGATCCCTCGGAGCGATTGGATCCTGTGCCGTCGCTGATCCTTCCTCCTGCATCCTTCCTCCCTCAGAGCATAGTACGCGTGCCTTTCGCTTCGCGGGCTCTTCCTCGGGTCTTAAGTGTTCGAATAGCACGCTCGAACGATAGCTTTTCTGGAAACGATCGCGGCCACGTCCAGGTCGATCATGTTTTCGCGATGGTTGGTGAATCTTAGTACCCCAAAACGGATTTTCCAGGAATCTCAAGCGACTTCCTCGATTCCAGCGCTTGTGAACGATCTGTTCACGTATCTTTAGATTCTGAGAGAAATTTTTGCTGCCCGATGGATTCAGTAGCTTTTATCCTTTCAGCTTCTATCCTTAATTTCGGTTGTGTATCGTACGCCCGCACCGTTCGAAATGTCCACGATCACCATGGAAGCACGGTTCTCGGTCACCATTAAAGTCAGTGAGGCATGTTCGACAGGTTGAAACGAATAATGAAACTCTACAAAGGATAGATACCTATATTGTTATCGTCAATCGATCCTTTCAGAAATGCAGACAATTGCTGCTTGTGATTTTCATCGCAACTTTTCAACCGGCAAGAAGACGTCTTTTGGGATTTATTACTGTGAGTAGAAGAGTTCAGAATTTAGGATGCGCACGGTAATCGTCGTATTCAGGCGAGAAAACTAAAAATAAATACAAGGTAATAATCGGAAACAAATGTTTAATACGTCAAGGATAATGAAGATACTTCAACAGCAGTATTGGCAAATAATTGTAGACGGTTGTTCGCTACTTAGTATGTAATACTTTCAAGATCGGTGAGGCAGAAAATTACACCTAATAGACAATGACGCAATATTACGTCTTTTGAAAAATTAAATCCAATAAACGATGACGTGGTATTGCGCCATTTCGAAAATTATACCTATAGACCTAACAGTAACGGCGATAACTCCGTACAATTCAACACAAAAAGAACCATCGGATGTGTTCTCATTAAATCTTCTCATTCCAGCTTCTCTACCAAGCGTCTGCCTGTGACAATAATTTCGTGACTCACTCGCACACCCCTTCGAAATAGGTAAAGGGGACACGTGTCCGCGGTACTGTACTTTCGTTTACCCCGCGTGCTACAATTCTATTTCAGCGCAGAGGCGCAATGTGTCACGAGCCGAGAGACCAAACCGAAAAGCCCGATGATTACACCGAAAGAACAATGTAGGTACCTACACCCTCCATAACGCCATATATCTTTCAGATGACACTTCAAAATTAAAAGTTCGTTTTCGGCGATTTTTTACTTCGGGACACCAGGAAAAATATTAATTTTTAAAATTTGAAGGTCTCAAATTGATCCTCCGATAAAGATCCAGAGAGATAGCTAGTTTTGAAAATCAAAGGCTGAAGTCGAGTACTTCACTCGTCCAAGAGGTATTTTTCTCGGCAATTTCAGGCGCAACAATTAAAATCCACCTAAACAGCGGAAATTAAATGCTTTTTCGTAAACAGAAATATATTTTGAAATTACTAATGCCACTAAATATGAGGCAAAAACCTTCATACTGATAATCGGCAGAAATAAAGGTTCTTTTGGAAACAAAATTTGCATGGAAACTATACATGCAATCTTTTTAAAACTTTCAGGCTATATTATTATGTATTTCAAGAAGTGAACGAAAAAGTGGTTCTCCCGTAGCGTAATTTTATTGAAAATACAGAACTATATGGTATTTTGGTTTCAGGTCAAGACAACGGACCCTAGACTGCACGCAGTTGGACAATTTCCGCTCCGAAACACTTGCGCCATTTGGAATTACCGCGTTACCTTTAAATCAAAAAATGTTTGTTCATTTTTTGAAAAACAGTAATATAGCCTGAAAGATTTAAAATGATTACATGCGTAATTTCCTTACAAAAAATCCCAAGGGGAAGGTTGATTTCTGCCGATTACACCAGTTTCCTCCCTTAAGTACATTTGAAATAAGGTTCTGTAATTTTGATCAGCGTCCCGACGCACAGTGGGACGAATCGACACTTAAGTAGGCATTCACTTCATTTTTTACATATTTCATTATTTAGTGATTACTAGCTTTAGATTGCAGAATTTAGATACTGATTTAATAAAAAAAAATCATTTTTTTGTGAAAGTAAACACATTCATCTGGATTAGCCAGGCATAATGAGCTGGGGTACATTTCGTGACCCCAGAGTTTACCGCTCTAAAGTTTTTAGGCGATAGACAAACACAAATATATAAACTTTCTGCTTTATTACAGATTATCTTATACTTAAGATAATCTATCTTATCTTATACTTGAGATAATCTATCTTATCTTATACTTAAGATAATCTATCTTATCTTATACTTAAAATAATCTAAGATTACATGTAATATATTGTACAATAAATACAAAAATCATTCAACTCTCTGATAAGAAACTTAAATAAAATACAGAACTTGATTATGCATCCGAATCATCTAGCAAAGATAATGTTTCTGGCCACATTTGTTTTCTCCGCTCTGTTCTTATCAATGGGATTCTTGATGTTGAAATATATGGATAGTCAATTGTTGAATTCAGGAGCGGATTGTCATGGGTCATTATTAGAACTGGCTTGCTTCCTTTTTATTTGTTTTCCCAAAACTATATAGATTCCAATCACTCTCTGATTACATGCATGATTCATTCTTATTTATCTAGGGTTTCATTCGTACTTTTGCACGTTTCACACCTCTGCGTGCTTCACTTCCAACATATATTACTTATTATTATTATTATATTTTAACATTACTATGTTAGAGTATTTTGAAGTTAAAAACATTCATTTTGCACCATTATTATTGAAAATAAAAAAAATTGAAGCAAAATAGTATATTTTTCCTGACTTGCACCTGCTTTTGTGCAAAAAAATGTCATTTTTCAAAGCGTCGGACACGGACGGATATAAATAATTGAATTTTGTGAAATTGAATCTATCCAGAATTATGAGGTATGCTTGAATTTACGAACAAATACGAACAATTCTTTTATTTAAAAAAAATACGAAAATGGTAACAAAAATCTTTATTTGGCAATAGAATATAAGTACTTATATTTTTCATCGCAAGAAAAAGACTAACTAAAACTATTCCAATGTAAGAAGCTGATCATTTTCTAGAAATGGAAATCTAAAAATTCTTTTAGAATATTTAACAGAGAAAGGCCAAGAAGCCCTAAATAAAGATTTCAAAAACTACTGCGAATTATACGCAAAAAGAGCAGCCGAAAAATGACAAATCAACATGTTCTAAATAATTTGCTAATAAGCCCCGATCCATATTAATATATGGAAATCAACATCAAGAGTCCCATTTTTAAAAAGAGCGACGAGAAAATTGATTGTTTTTATTATACAATATATTACCTGTAATCTTAGATTACAATCAATAAATGACGAAATATGTAAAAAATGAAGTGAATGCCTACGTAAGTGTCGACGAGGCCGTGCAACGAGAGCCATGAGACACATTTCGCGTCTCCACGCGTAGGGATATCGCTGAACTCCACTCGGATTTCCGAGTACCTTGCCGACGTCCCAACTTTCCCTCCAATGAGATAAAATTTCGCTACCGTCTCCTTTTATTCGAAAGCTCGACATTTCGAGCTTGAACGCCATTTTCAAAGGTGGCCATCCGATTTTCACGTTAAGAGTGCCACCATTCGATCGTCTCGACGACACCAGCGTATAGGAATGACGGCACGCTCTGGTGAGTGGCTAGAGCCACAAATCACTCTACAAGCTTACCAGCGTCCTTTCGCGCGACGGATTATAACGAACTAAGTAGCGTCTGCAGCCGATAAATCCTATCGGGGAAGAATTCTCAAGGGAAACTGTCGTCGAACGGCAGACAAAGGGATAAACGTGTCAGTGTCGAGCGGTTCAAAAGATTTGTCAGCCGTGAAAACGTGTTTTTCAGTCCCCGCAGCAACACGTGTCACATAAAGCCTCGACTTTCCACCCACGATTTCTCCGCTGCTTATTTGCTCCTCATCTTTAATTCGTTTGCTTCGTGCGGAAGACAAAACACGATCGAGTCCGCGCGTAATCAATGGCGATACACGAGGCTTTCCGCCGGTGCAGCCGCTTGTCATAAGGCGGACGATAATAACGCCGACGATACTATTTGTAACACAAAGCGCGATTATCTAAAAATAGAGGGACGAACAGGCCCACGCGATCTCGAGAGCCAGAGCTCTGACACTTTCCGGGTCTCTCTGGGATTTTTCTTCCTGGTAGCGCATGGAGGAAGTGTTTCGTAATAGACGGTACAACTGAATGTCCGACGAATCTGTACCTGGGGGTGTCCCGGTATTCGCGGTGCAACCGAAAACGGGCCGATTCTTCGTGCTTTCGTGACTTATAATTATAAATTTATAGTTGGAGGTGAAATTGCTATTCGTTTTTATTGATACCTATTTTTTTTTTTAAATGAATTTAATTCATATATTTAGTTGATTAATAAAATTGCTTTTTGTTTTTGTTGAATATAAACAATGTTTTTATTTTTAATGTGTAATTTTAAAATTTAATTTCAGTTTAGATAATTTAATAATTCGTTAAATTAATTAATACAATTTTAAATTTGATATATTTTTTTTCAAAGAAAAATATGTATAAATAATTTATATTGAGTAGTAATGATGAAATTAGTAGTTAATTTAGTAAGTATATTTTAATTTTTAAATTAAGTTAAATAAAAATAAATAAATGTACTTTTTGTGAGGATAGACTTTCGCGAAGACTCCGTAAGGACTCCGCAAGGACTCTCTACACGGAGAGTTCTTCTTTCACTAAGTTTCTGCTGCTTACTTCCTTCCTGGGACCAATGCCTACATTTTATGAAACACCCTGTACATACCTAAGTTAAATCGTCCCCGCTATCACATACTCTTTAGTAACCATTTGCTCACATTGTTTTAATTAAAAAGTGACAAGGGGTGACGACAGGGAGAAAATTCCAAAATAGTTTACCTTCGAAATTGCCCCTAACTCAAAGTGTTCAAAAGGAAAAGATCTCAATAACATCGGGAAATCGCGTTTCTAGGTAATTACTGTTACGTTACGTGTCGTTAATAAATCGTTTTTCAGCTATTATAGGTATTAAGGGTATTATGCGGGATTTAACTCGAATAATAATCGAACCTGTCGCAGATCGCACTGATGCAACAAGTGTACCTACACGCAGGAAAGCAGTCGACGATACGGGAATAGATCAAATGCGTAATTTTACGAAAATAGAGGCTTTTTGTTGCGGGGAAAGTTCTTTGAATCCTCGACGGAAGCGTCTACGTTCCATGAAATGAAGTTTCTCCCGGCGAATGATTAAATCTGATTTGCGGGAACGGAGGAAGTTGGTCTGCTTATAAGACATCGTTTGATCAAAGATCGAATTGGTCGCGATGGAAGGAAAACCAAGGTTCTCGACTTAGATAATGAAATTAACGGGGCAATAGACGTTCTAAATAATCCCCGTGCGTCAGTCGACGGACTCGTTCCGTGATGCACGTTAATGAACCCACTCTGATGAAAGAGGAAGACTTTGAAGAACGATATAACTCAAACTGTTCTAACTTTACTTCCCTGCGGATGATTTCTTAATTTTTTTTAAGTATTGATAGCTTTTTGTGATATGGACCATTTAGTGGCCAAGCACATGATTGATGCTTAACTTTTCACATATCAAATAAATTACTGTGATAATTATATTTATCACCAGAGGGTGGCAAATTTTTTTATTGCTGCTGAATAACAAATACATAACCTAGTTCAGAAACTGTTGCCAATAACTACATGTCAAAGCAAGAATAGAACGTAGGCACTGATTGTTTTTGTTTACAGCCCTTTAGTACACAATGCTACACTAGAGAAAAATAATGTCGTGACGATGAAATTCATTCCTACTGTAATTTCCTTATTTTCAGTTTCACTCTAATTGTACACCGAACAATTATTCTTTTATATATTTTATATATTATAATATAAAAGCTACATGTTTAATAGCACATTCTATAATATTTGTTTGCGTACATATATATTTCAATCGAAACATTAAAAAACAATATATATATGATTTTATCAATAACTTTCTCTACTTTTCATTTGATAGACTTTAGTCACTTTGGCTTCTGAGAGACTCGTATCTGACTGGAAAAAGGGCGTTACCTCTTGGCAGGTATTAGATTGTGCGTTAGACACTGTAGATTGTAGAGTGTAAAAAGAGTTGCGTGGATGGTTTTAGTTAAAAATTAATGATCTTGAAAATTACAGTTGGAAATACATCCCTCAAAATCTATTCATTTAGACACTATCGTCCAAAAATATTTCATCACTTTTTACATGTTTGTTTGATAACAGAGAAAATGAAATAAAATATAACATAGTTGATTATTGCTTGTCTTTATCTAATTGCTACTCCCTTAGGAGGTACCTATATGTGCAACTTTGCCACTTTTGTCCACAGAGAAGGCTATTATTGTTGCATTTTATGTGATTCCACTACTCAGATCCTAAATAACTTGTATTTAATTTTTCGCTTCAAAGTTGTTTAATGACACACGAGTGTCGGTAATGTGGCATTTTATGATATTGTAGGTATTTGTTTTGCTGCCAAGAAAACTTCTCAACCACCAAAATCAACGATCATATCTCAGAAAGAGGAGGACTACAGATGTCACTAATAATATAAGTCATCGAATAATAATGATAATGCTCGAATTGCAGTTCGAACGCCGCTTCTAAGATAACAAAATAGAATGAAACGATTGTTACGAGCTAGGGAATATCCGATTTGGACAAACAGACATGCGAAAAAAATGTTACACTTTCTCTTTTATCAAACGTACCTACCTACGCGACGGACATACGAGTACACTAAGTAAATCAAATTTTGGTAAAAACGGGATAAATACGCTAAGATTTATAATTAATAGCATTTTCTACATTGCTGTCCTTAGCTTATGGTTCCAGTAATACCAAACAATGTCTCTTTTTCCCCGCTTTTATTACCGGAATTTGGAATAGTATATGTGAAAAATAGATGGCGGGAAAATCGGTATAACTTGAGTTATGTCGATGAATACAATGTAGAAAATAATATCTGGCCTCGACCTAAACAGTTTCATTTTTTTTCTGCGAATCAAAGTTAAAAATAAAAGTTTTTTTCGCTAAATTTGTAATCTAATTCAAATTTTGTAATTTTTTTTTCGAGCATCAAGATTATATTGAAAGTGCAATGGGACAAAATATATGTTATCAACATTCACGACCGAAATTTAACACCTGATCTTACATAGCACTTTAAATATTCTAATGTCTTCCTGCATAATTAAAAATTCTTACTTATACTCGTTTGCCCACCCACCAGAGCTACAGCAAATGATCAAATATTTTTAAACAGTAGGTAATGTGAGTGTTCCATAAATCGACCTGTCCCATAAATCGTTCGTATAATGAAAGGAATACTATTTCTGTTAATGTCAAAGTCGAAGTTAGGTGTGTTCAGATCCTGGTTGGGGCAAATCATGTCTGGTTTATGTCTTGCTCTATCGTTTTCTATGTCACAGTTGGATCCCAGGGCCAGGTATGAATGAAAACTAGGTTTAATCTGATTCAGATCTGGGCGGAGTCAAAAAGATGCTTACAACTGGGTTAAATCGAAAGTGGACCTGAATTAGATCTGAATGAGAACTACGTTATATCTGGATTAGACACATTATTGCGGTACAGCTACTGAAGCTACAGGCGAAATAGAATCCACGTGTGATCTTAGGTCTGAGTTAGGTGTCTCGTTCATTTGCCCGGGATCGAACTGTCTCAACAACACATCAAAGGAACTTGTAGAACAAATTTCTAGAGTCTAAATGTCTGAAATACTTTGGATGCACTTATTAGTCAGACTTCCAGCTATCGAATACTATTTAAAACTTCATCCTTCGATTAGTGTTTCCAATTCCACGGGGAATCACCGATAGCATCCTCGTGTTCCTATCCCCGCCCCCAGTCGTCTCCTCTCTTTCTCTCACAAACCGTCAAATTCACTTTCAACGTACAGATCCCCTTGATCCACGAATTTTGGCGCACACCGTGCGATACAGAAATACATGCGCAACATCTGGACCTCCCAAAAGCTCATCATCGAGCTTTCACCTATGTTCGTGTCGATCTGCTCCACCAAGAAGCATCGCCGAAGACGAGCGAACGTCAAACACTCGCCATTTGCCAGCGAGCGAAGGATCTTCATCCTCCCTGACGACTAACACCATCGTTATACCGAATCGTGGGAATGGTCCGACTACAATCGAGAAAACTTTACGGACGCTTGGAGGAGAAAATTGCAGAACACGCGGCTGGCTCCTTTGGAGGCTAAATCTGGTACGCGGCAAACGAGCCAGCCTTCTCTTCCGCGCGAGGCATCAATCGGCCAGATTGTTTCTTGCTCTCCGATAGTTTCTCCGCGCGAAGAGCATTCGCGAAAGGTTCGATCGCCGAGGGCAGAAGGCGACAATGATTTCAACACGCTGACGCCGACCGCGAGGACTCGGTCGCGAGGAAGTCGCGTTCAAACGGGGTTCAAACGTTGTCAAACGCGGTGAAACGGTGTCGTGGATGCTGCGGGTAGCTCGGTTACATAGTTCTCTGTGTTTATCCACGGTTGTAGCACACGCTGAAGCACACTGGACACGACACGACACGACACGGCACGACACGACTCCACTGGACGCGGCTCGACTGCTCGTGTATGCTAGCCAGGGCATAGCACCTCCCGTAGGAGCCGAGCAGAGAGGAGTCAACCCGCTCCAGGAATAGAAACACCGAACCCCGAAATGTTCGAGCGTGGAAGCGCAACGTTGGAAACGCAACGCGCCGTTCGAGAGCACCGAACAGCCCGTGAACGTTCGACCAGCGCGGCCGTTCATCCACGGTTCATCCACAGCGATGGCCATCAAGACGCCTCGAGTCACTTCTGTTGCGGATGGCTGCCGCACGGAAGTTCCCACCGAAGATAGATCGGGCAGAGAGCTTTATTTCGTTGGGTGGGAGATCGCGATGTACAAGCAATTGGGTGGACAGATTTGGAAGCGGAATTGACAAGGGAGTGCATCATGTTCAATAGGAGATGATACATTATATAGTACATTATATAGATAAGTCTCATTAGGTCCTCTTATAGGTAAGTATTAGGTCGTATTATAAGTTTGATTTCCTCAAAAATGGAACCTTAAGGCAAAGTAGCCGAATATAACGACCTCTCGTATTATGAGACCCCAGCTTATCTCGGCTACAGAACTCTTGAATGTCATTGCGATGCTATTTCTTTACTAACTAACAGTGTATTAGTTGTTTTGTCCGCACAATGGCATTGTAAGCAATTGAGCGTCTTGAGCAAGCACATATTTCTGAAATACGTTGCAGAAAGTTTTTGAACTGGTTCGATTAAATTACAAATACCTCTAAAGTGGTAAGTGTTTAATGATTTTCACAAATACTGTCGTACAGTGCTTGCAATGGAGTTTAAGGCTTACTAGTTGCATATCATTAAATGATGAAGACTTAACTTCGAAGCTACTTAGTAGTTATCATGTTATTGTTTCCAAATATGAGACCCGTGAAAGTTCTACCGATGAGAGTGAAGAAGAAATTGTTCCGAATGATGAAAGTGATTAAGAAAGAAAATTTTGATACAGAATGCTTGTTTCGCACAGGAACAATGGGTTAAGTGTACGTATAAAGTGTTACGATGGGCGTGGTGGGCCCATGAAGACTTCAGTGGTGGGCCCACGATGAATGCGGTAGTGAGGAAATAGATTTCACATGCCGACTTTATAAAAAAAAAAAATGAGTTTCAGGAAAAACAAACTGGGTCTCATATTGGGAACCCATTTTTTTTTATCTGCGTATTTGAATGACTTTTGTTTTTATTTTATTATGAAGAAACCGAATTTTTGTTATAGCACTTTCCAGTAGGTTGCTAAAGAATATACATATTTTACTTTTAAAACGTGTATTGAATTTTAATAAAAGTGTTCTCAGTCAAGAGTTATAATGTTTTCGACTTGTTTCTGCACGAGGAAACGGCTCTTTTCTGATTGTACCACGATTTTGGAAACACCCTGTATAGTTTCAAAGTAACTTTCCATAATCAAAGTACCCTAATAGCATTTATTTGTTGGAGGTTGTTGGGCCAATGACGTGTTATCCGTTGGCCAACTGTTGAAGTGTCGCGCTATTTTTGAATGAGCCAACGATTGTAACCAACGCAGGCCCAACTGAAGGTTTCTTTTCATAGGCCCAACTAAAGGTTTCTTTCCAAAAGACGTCTTAAAGACGTCCGGAAGGCGTCTTGAAGAACTTCAAAAGACATCGTAAAGACGTCTTTTTCAGGTCTGGTTTAGGAAAAAATAATTCGCGATGAGGAGAATCGAACCCAAACCCAGATAGCACACCTCGTCTTAGAGACGTCTAGTTTATGTCCATTTTAGGTCTGAACGTCTTGATTTGTAACAAGACGTCTCTAACACGTCTTTAAGACGCCTTCTGGAAGTTAACTTTCCGCTTACCCAGATAGCACAACGTCTGCTAAAGTCTTAAAGACGTCCAGAAGGCGTCTTAAAGACGTCTTAGAGACGTCTTGTTACAAATCAAGACGTTCAGACCTAAAATGGGCATAAACTAGACGTCTCTAAGACGAGGTGTGCTATCTGGGAGACGAGGTGTGCTATCTAGGTAGACGCCTCTAAGATGAGGTGTGCTATCTGGGTTACGAAGCAAACGCTGTTCGCACCTACCCAACACATTTCCTTTGAAACATTTCTAATTTCCAGTCACATAACTAGTATTCATTGCTTATCAAAACTGCGCAGTGACGCGAAATATTCTACAAAATATCAACATTCGATCTTTAGACTCATTCCTAAAAATTTCACATTCGTTTTAAGACAGACATCCTCATTACGTATTTATAAATAACAAAAGAATAATCACAACTTGGAATATAATAACAGGTTTTTGGATGTAGCAAATTTTCTGACGTTTGTAAGACGACATTTAATCATTGTTATAAATGTTTTGTTAATTAACCAACCATAGTAATTGCAGGCCGTTGGCAAACTGACGCAGATTTTTTGCCGTAGGCCCTATGTTGGGAATTTGTAGGCAAAACACTAACTATATCCCAACCAATTCCCAACGGTTGGCTGCCGTTGGCGAACCAAAAATGCTACTAGGGTACCTGCTCCGCAGTAGCTTCGACAGATATACTTTTTGTATAGGAGCTGAATTTACCAATCCCAGTTTTGTAGAATGTTAAACTTTTAGAATTTATGGTCCCCGGATCAGCATTTTCACTGAGCGCCCTGCTGGAGAATTTTTTCTGATGTATATAGTGATTGAAATGCTTAAATAACTGGAAATCAGAGGAAAGATCAAAAGACCATGGTGCATGTCGAATTATCCCAACTTTCAACCCTACACTTTATAATACATCATTTATGTTATATGTATGTACTACTTATCTTGTGTTTAAGGGGTCATGCTCAGTCAGGAGGCCGAAAAAGGGTGGTTTTTTGAAATTTTTTACTTAAAAGCTATAACACATTTCTGAAAAAATCTTTTTTCCTTTTAAGGATTGCATCTAGTACCGTGCATCGTAATTTTTTTATTTAAAAATATTTATCAATAACTAAGTTATTGTCCACCACTCGAAGGTTCTTTCAAATTCGGTGACCAAAATATTAAAGAAAACCATTCAACCGATTTACTTCAAATTTTACACGCTTACTATAGGAACAATAAACTAGTCTTTGAACGAAGGATTTTTTTATCCGATGCTTAGATTTCTTTTAATTGACGAAAATCAGGCACGATTTATGATAAAAAATGAAACTTTTACTTTAAACATCAGCCATTTATTCCCAAATCAATATTTCGAAAAATCCGTCGTTCAAATACTAGATAATATAATATAATAAGTAAATTCTTTTGAATTTTTTATTTTAGATGATCGACTTTCGAGCAGCAGTGGTCACCGCAGAAGCCTGTTTTTTGAGAGAACCTTATAGTGATGGACAATAACTTAGTTATTGATAAATATTTTTAAATAAAAAAATTACGATGCACGGTACTAGATGCAAATGCCCGAAAGCATAATCGTCCATGCGTAAATAGTTTTTAAAATCACCCGGTTCGTTTGCTTTCAATTATTTTAGTAACGCAAAAGTAGCAGATTTCTTTCTCTCAATGAACCATCTCTTTGCCCATTTTCTTTTGGTTTTCAATTTTGTATTGTTTATAATTGGTACACCCCCTATTATTGCTAATAACCCTGGTGTTGGAATAGAATCGCTCATTTTTAAAAAGGTGTTTCCGCGTCCGCGTCGGATCACAAACTGTCAGGAATCAGTAATGCGGAGGCAGCTTGAAACTGATGCAAGAGACGTGAAACCTGCGTCATGATGCATGCATCGGTGTTTCACTGCAACATGCATCAGCGTCTGGATGTACCTTTACAGACTGCTGAATGAAGAAATAGATCGCCCACAACTATGACTTCTATATAGAACCAATTAGTACCTATAAACACACCTCAAAGACAAGTCAGCCATTTCCTATTGATGAAACCTAAGCTTTATGCCTCCTGCACATTAATCCTGTTAGCAGACTACACAACCTTGTAAATAACTATAATAATACGGTAAGCTTCTTTGAGGGAATCTTTGCCTCTTTTCTGTAGATTATACAATTACGCGGAGCAATGGCTCCGCTGACAGAAACGGAGCTCCCTGAATAAACACTAAACGTCCTCACTTAAGCTAATATGTTGCAAATTTGATGTGCAAGAAAGTATTCTTTTAATAAATAAATCAATATTTCGCAATTGAGTAACACATTCGAGATACTTAGACGTCGTCGTGGCGGTAGCGCTACTGCTTGAAGTCCAAAAGAAATTAAAACCGACTTAAAAAAAAATAAAAATGCGCCAAAAAGTAAAAAATAATTTTGTTCCTTATTTAATCTACGACTCTCAATTTGTTTAAATATGTATAAATATGTATAAATATGGCGCTGACTTAAAAATATCAAGAGTCGTAGATTAAATAAGGAACAAAATTATTTTTTACTTTTTAGCGCATTTTTATGTTTTTGAAGTCGGTTTTAATTTTTGTTTTACTTGTTTTATTTTGTACTTTCCAGTTATCTATGTTATATATAATATGTATTATAATAAAACAGATTTCTTATTTTTTGGTGTAACTTCAAAACTACTTGACCAATTTTGACAATCCTTTTTGCATGACCTAAGTTGATTGAAGCCAAACTAAATGCAATAAGTTTCACCAAAACCGGTTCAGTAATTACGGAGCAATTCGCGGGCAAACATAATACGTATAACTGAGAACCTTTTTCTTTTTTAAGTCGGTTAAAAACTAATCACTTCATTTAGTTGTTTAATTTTTCGCGTTGCAATTCACCCAGACCTAGCTCTCTATAACACAATTTGTTACATCTAAAAAAAAATATACACAACGGAGCATTAGAAAATGTTAGAAATTCTATATAAATTAAAAGGTAAATTTCGTTTAATAATTATTCCATGCGCGTACAATAATAAAAATAGTAGATATTAATTTCATTCACTTGTGAAATACATTACAAGAAAAAAGTCACACAGAAAACGGAAAAATTTAACAAAGACAGTGATGTAAAGGAAGACACTCAATAAAGACAGATCTCCCAGCTATTAAATCATATACACTAGCATGTGTTAACTACCTCAAAATCAGAAAGTGTCTTTGACTTTGACAACTGCACAAAATTCGTGATCTATCAATTCCTAAATCATTCCAACTTTTAACGCATTGCAAGAAACATATGCTCATAGGAAAAGCTTCGATCCACTTATTGCTGAATCTAAAGAATCTAAAAAACGTTCGCAAGTGCACGTAACTTTCGAGGAAAGCCGAAAACTGGACATAAGCAAAATGTAGTGTGGAATGCTGAAAAATTAGGAAGGGGGCACTTGGCGTTTCATGCCCGCCAGGGTGTACTTTAATATTTCTATGCGGTTTCGCCTGTATTTTCTGAGAAAATAATCATCGCTGCCTCTGCAAATACTATTTTATGTCCCCATAATCTAGCGATCACACGGGACTCGCCTTAACACCAGCCAAGTAAGCGACCCGATGAAAATTATAAGGGGTTCAACGGGCGGTCGCCGTAAGATTTGATGCGGAATGTTCTTAAGGCTAATTTAGACGGGAACCACGTGGCCGAATGATCTACGAGAAAATGTCTAGTGGCAGCAGCGATCCACGTGCTAACTGCTTACGT
This sequence comes from Andrena haemorrhoa, assembly GCA_910592295.1. Taxonomy (NCBI): domain Eukaryota; kingdom Metazoa; phylum Arthropoda; class Insecta; order Hymenoptera; family Andrenidae; genus Andrena; species Andrena haemorrhoa. The sequence continues at coordinate 22,188,465 of OU342943.1, forward strand.
TCTGCATGCGCGCTTTCTTAAATAAATGCCCGTGTCGGTTTCCTAACCAGCGATACACCACGCTCCAAATGGTGTACGCCTAAAGGTCCGTGCACACATATCCGTTCCGTGTCAGTTCCGTATCCGTACGGTGTCCGTTCCGTGCGGTGTCCCTAATTTCACTGACAACTGTGTAGGAGGCCTGCTCTGGCCCGGTCAGTCCCAATTCAGCCGTTTCTGTAAGCCGTTGCTGTACAGTTCTTTCAGTCAGTAGGTGACAAAAGTATTCGTACACCGTTCAAAACAGAATAACATTTTTAAAATTGGTTCAAACGACGTGAGTTTTTGTTTTTAGAAGCTAGAAGTATTAGTTTCCGAAGTAGGTGGCGTGTTTCGTCGTTTTGAAAAAAAACGCAATTGGTCGGAATAGCGAAGAAAATAATGAAGGTCGCTTTTTCCACTTTTTTCTGTGCCTGTAATGAAAATTTAAAAGTTCCTCAAGTAGGTAGATTTAAGTAAGACTTACTCCAATGCCGGTACATAGTAAAACTTCTGGTTTCCTGTAAATGGGTCCTTTCCTCGACATCAGCAATCCACTGCTAATTATACAGTCCCATCCACACGCTATTGTATTAAAAAATTACACGCAATTACTCGCGACGAGGGCCAACGCACTTCGCGTAGGGACCCGGGAACAGGTAGTTTGCGCGCGCGGGGTCCCTTCGAATCTCAAAACTCTTTTCATTACAATCATTAATAACGATCAAAATTATATCATGTTTGGTATAATTTTCATTGCAGAAACTCCAGCTATCCATTGGTGGTATTTGTATGGGGATCTAATATTAATTATAGAAATTCCGATTTTCATTACTGAGTGGCCTATTGATGTCCTTGTCTTTATGACTCTAGGGTCTAGGACCCTCGAAGCGCGTGGTGCGAGAGCTTCGACCCGAGAACCTTTCACGGTCATAAAAAAAGGTCGTCCCTTTCACCTTTCCGTGATTTCAGGACTCCGTCAGTCCAAATGCCGAAATATCGTTGGCAACCTTATTTTAGTTTCACTGAACGGATAGGGGTTCTACACTGACATCTGCTGACATCCCTGACACGGACAAGTGTGCGCTGCTCCATTGCAAAGCACGCAAACGATATTTTTTAACACTGATCCTGACGGCCCGGAACTGACGGGTACGGAGAGACCGTCGAATTTCACGGAACTGACAAGTGTGCGCTGCTCCATTCCAAAATCAGCAACCGATACCTTTTACCACGGAACTGACGCGGGACTGATGCGAAACTGACACGGAACTGACACGGAACGGATATGTGTGCGCAGACCTTAAGGCCTAGACACAACTGAGGGAACCCCTAAAGGCGGGTTCACGCGTACCAGTTCCGTGACAGTTCAGTGCCGTCAGTGTGAATAGTCTCTTTGTTTCAGTGTTGGTAACTGACACGGACAAGTGTGAACTGCTTCATTCCAAAGCGGAGAAACCATGGACCTTTAGGTCCATGGGAGAAACGATATTTTTTACCACTCACACTGACGGCACTGAACCGTCACGGAACTGATACAGATTTGTCTCGAAAGAAGGTGACGATCCGGGAACAAACTCGAGAGAGGGAATGTTCCTTTTTATTTGCCTTTATTGCCTTATCGCGTAGGGTGTCTCATTAGTAGCGGCAAGAGCAGCAGAAGTAGAGGGGACAGCGTTCATCTTGCAATTAGTTTGAGACAAAAGCCCCGTCCTTAGTTCGAGACAATACTGTATGCATGAATCCGCCTTAAAAAGTTACGCAGCACCATATTTCACGAATTTTTCACACGAAAAAAACCTATGCTGCATTTTAGATATCTTATCAACGAACAATAAAATCATGGTCTTTCTAATTTCAGACGAACCCGGCTGTCCTTTGATACGCCGGTTACGCGAAGGAACTTCGCAGGGCAACAGATAACTCGGACATTTTTTAATATTTCTGTACAATATTTATACAATATATTTATCAATACATGCCCTAAACAGACGAAGTATAGAAATCATTTTTAATAAATTCGTGAAATTTGGTGCTGGTTCGAGCGTCTCAGGGTGGCCTAATCCCTTAACTCTCCTTACTTGTGAAAATTGGCATGTACTTCGTGTGGGATAGTACAACCAGTGGATATACTTCCGAAAGGGACCGGTGGCCGATCGATATGAGGTTTGAGGGGAGGGGTGGGAATGGGGTGTGGACCCTAAATATAAAATTGTAGCTTCGGGTATTTATTAGTTTCCGAAATATTAATAAAAAATTGTTAATTTTTGGGGGAAATTTTTTTTGGACGTTTGTGCAGGCCTCCCTGCTCGGGAGCCCTTCCGTCCCCCCATTTTCCACTTTTGAAATTTTGTAAGCACAGTCCCATTTTTAGCATCGCCAAACTCACATCGGTTCGCTACCATGCTTTGCGCGCCCGCGAGCGGGCGCGCGCCACCCCGCACCGATCTAGCCCCGACCAATACTAATACCCGGGACAAGTTGGAAAGTGGAATGCGTTGTGTCGGTATAAGTCAGCAGAAATATTGTTAAGAGGGGGGACCGTGGTAAAGTGAATAAAAAAAATCGGTAAGGTGTACCCTTTTATGCACAATTACCTCTGTATCTTTCGAACGCATTAATTGCTGAAGCTAAAATTTTATATTTGGGATCTGTCCACACCCCTCCTAATGTCCACCAAGTTTCATTTCGATCGGCCACCGGTTGGGGCTAGACCAGTGCCGGGAGCGCGCAAAGCACGGCAGCGAACCGATGTGAGTCCGGCGATGCCAAACACGAGACCGTGGTTACAAAATTTCAAAAATAAAAAATAGGGGACGGAAGAGCTCCCGGGTAGGGAGGCCTGCACCAACATCCAAAAAAAATTTCCCCCAAAAATTAGCAATTTTTTATTAATACTTCGGAAACTAATAAATACCCGAAGCTACAATTTTAGATTTAAGGTCCACACCCCTTCCCCACCCCTCCCCCCAAACCTCATCTCGATCGGCCACCGGTCCCTTTCGGAAGTACAGCCCAACCAGTTTGCAAGTGCCAATTAAATGTTTATTGACTATAGCCGCTACAATGTTGTACTAACGACGAGCTTCCGCGAAACATTCTGGATTGATAGACGAATAAAAAATATTTGGACCACGTTCGTCATACGCGGAGTTCAAAGAGCTAACACCCACACAAATCGAAACGAAATTGCAAAGGGAATTCAAATGTCGCCGAAGACAATTGGACATTTTCGAGCTTTTGTCACTGGTCCAAGGCGGTTCAAAGGCGGCGCGGCGTGTATCGTGAAAAAGAAAATAATCGATTTCGCCTCGGCCCAACACGACGCGGCCGGGCACGACTACACGTCAATCAGCTCACTTCCCGTTTCCCGACTCCTTAAACACAAATCAATCATATCGGCGGTGCACGGTTCTATTTGTGTGCTTTCCTCGGGAACACGTGTTTCATTAGGAAAACGTGTTGATCCCCGCGTGTACACCGATCCAGAAACGCGATGAAGAGACGGAACGTTTAGTCGGCTCGTATTAAACGACGCCCTTCTTCTTCTCGCCGAATTAAACGGATAGTTCCCCCTGTATTCCCTATTTGAAACACGATAAATCGCTCACGGATGTATTTTAAAGCTTCGCTCCTCATTGCTCAAAGACACTTCTCTCCCGCATTTAGTTTAAGTAGGGTAAACGATACAGTTATTGACCAGGGTACAGCAGTGGACCACTTCAAATTTATGAAAATTGATTTAGATCTTTGGAGGCACGGGGCAATGTGCCCTGCTTTTATATGGTTTCGGGTATGCACCTCCGATGACGTCTGATTTTTCATTGGTCCGGGGGTCGGTACGATAATTCGGAGGTTAAAGGCGCTTGAGGAAAGAAAAAAAAGCAAAAGAAGGAAAAGAAAGAGGCTAAGAGATGCAAAGAGAAGAAGGAGAAGAGGGAGAAGAGGGAGAAGAGGGAGAAGAGGGAGAAGAGGGAGAAGAGGGAGAAGAGGGAGAAGAGGGAGAAGAGGGAGAAGAGGGAGAAGAGGGAGAAGAAGGAGAAGAAGGAGAAGAAGGAGAAGAGGAAGAAGAAAGAGAAGAGGAAGAAGAAGGAGAAGAGGGAGAAGAAGGAGAAGAAGGAGAAGAGGGAGAAGAAGGAGAAGAAGGAGAAGAGGGAGAAGAAAGAGAAGAGGAAGAAGAAGGAGAAGAGGGAGAAGAAGGAGAAGAAGGAGAAGAAGAAGAAAGAAAGAGAAGCCAATGAGACCGCGGCAAAGTGCACGGCATACGTCGTGAAGGGTGCACATGCAACTCTCCCTGCCCCAAGACAATATGTCTTTGATTTTGATATGGTGACAGACGGATTTAATAAAAATGATTTTACAGTAAAAAATATGCCATTTTATATTCAGTAAGTGGTCAACAACTGTACCTGGACCGGTCAACAACTATACTTTTGAGTTATGTTTCTTTATAATAGCATAACATCGAAATTACTGATATTTTCAAAGTTTCTTTGGTGTTATAATTATCTTCGATACTTTTCTTTCCGCCTGGTATAACAAAATTTCATTTATAAAATTCAAGTTACTTAGAGTGTACCTAAACTGAAGCTCTTAGGTGGTCAGCTACTGTATCGTTTACCGGTACCCTATAAGAAGTGTCAGCAGTAGGTAAATATCAATGCACTTGAAGGTGAAATGTTACTGGCTATCGTAGAAACATGTGGAGCATTGTTCGGAAGAAGAAAATCTGTTTTATATGAATTTCACCGATTTTCCAATTTAAGACACTAACGAATCTATTTTGGAGCCACGCTTCCTCGGTGTTCAAAGACACTTTTCTCCCACATTTAAATAAATATAACATGTTCCTAAAATAAATATAAAGTTGAAAAGCTACTTGTTATTGAAGAAATACCTATGTATATCGCGTCATTATCAGGAAAACGAAATCAATTTTATCAGATTTCACCGTTTCCCCTATTAAAACCACTTATTCTTAATATTCTTCACTTACTCTTACCTAATTGGCCGAATATAGAAGGTTGCAACCGTAAATAGCAATACACACGGCCAAGATGAAATGCTATTTCTGTGATTGTAAGGAAAAACGCCCCATGTCACAATTTCAAAAAAATTTGAGTTTATGCATTAATTCAGCTGTAGAATAGAGGATTTATGTATTTATCAGAAAAATGCGTGAAAACAAATTTTATATGTTTCAAAAAATTATGCAATTTAACCGAAGGCCAATATTCAATTCATACACATTTGGCAAAAAAACGTAAATCCACAAAATATCTTTCCTTTATGATAATTTATTTTCTACTTTTATTAATCTACTTAAATAACTAATTCTCTTGCAATACGATCCTTCCTGCCAGTAAGCTTCAAAAGCTTTTTTCTGATCTTACATCTTAAGTGCAATTCGACATTATTTCGACACGTTGATAATCATGTAAATTTTCTCGCCAAAATCGTTTTTCCCGAAGATGTATTGTATGATACACCAGAGTTCTTCTTTTGTTTCCTGATAGCTCATGTTTCGTTAAAAAATAAGACTATTACTTTCCTTAATTAAACTTTTCCTAAACAACACCTTGAAAACAAAACAATATGAGCATTACTTTTTTCTCTATCTTATACAATTATACCGTAATTCTATAAATATTTTATTCTTTCTTTCCAGATAAAATACGTATATTTAACAAATTTAAGATTATCTACGATGTAAAGATATATTATTTTTAATGGGGTTGCATCTACCGTGTATTCGCCACCATTGTTCTTTTCATTTCATTTCATTTTATTTGTAGTAATTAGTATTAAGTAATATTTAGTATTATGTTCTTATGGTTAGGCTTATTAACAGTTCCTACTGCTGCCTCGCCTTTACTCTTATCTTACTTTCTCTATGCGTACTATATCTTCCGCTTAACCTTCACTCTGTGTACTAACAGTTTAACGTTAACCGTGTACAGGGGTGTAATTACACCCCACGCATTTTCAGTCCCAAATGCACAGAAAAAACTTTGTCTGCGTAAGTATTTGTGAAATTTTATTAATTTTTAAGAAGATAAGTGCAGAAAAAATTATAACATTTAATTTAAAATACAACAATTTTAAAGTTGTATATGAATAATGAAAAATAAGTTTAAGATGCATCGTCAAAATCGGTGTGCATTATTTATTCATCATCATGAATTTCGGTGTTGTTGCTACGATTTTTACACGCTTGTTTTTGACAAATGTAACAGTTCAAGCTGGTCTTGATGTGACTGGACCGAGGGCACATGTAATAGCATCTGCGTTGAAATCTCTTACTTTTCTTGCTGATGCTGGGTTCGGTGGAAAGAAAATAAATAAATACACTCTGAACATATTTTATTGCACTAATTAGCATCATCTTTACAATGAAGAGACACTATAATTTACCAAACACTTACCACTAATTCAATAAAAAACCTATCTCACTTCTTTGAAACGTAAGCAAAGATAGAACTGAAACTGCATCAAACCATTTTAGAGATAATGACATTACGCTGAAGAAAAAATTACTAAAAACCATATATTTTAGGCAACAGGAATGTAAATACAAAACACACTAGAAAAATACTAACGCAGCTGCTTACAAAAAATGATTTTTGTATGGGGAATATCGGGGTGCATATGCACCCCTGTACACGGCTAAGCGCTCAGATGCCTTTGAATTTGAAGCCTACTACTACATTCAAATTCGGCGATTTCAATGAAATTTTTATCAAATTCTTTCTGAAAAATATAACAGATAGCATTCCTACAAGAATACTTGGGAAAGTTTCCATTCGGTAACTTTTTATTTACGGTTTTATTAGCTGGGGTGTGTTTGCACCCCTGTCCACAGAGTGAAGGTTAATGAGTAATAAAGTCGCAATAATAATAATAATAATAATAATAATAATTTAATTTCGTCGGCATAGTTATAACGTATTATCTATCTTCAGAAAATTGATACGTATCTGAAAAATACTGGGCAAAGAGATCCTTTTTACATGTATATTTCATACATAATTGAATTTTGATGTAGGTGTTTATTATTAGACTTTACTAAATTGATTTACGACGCCCATCACATAAGACGCAAGATCACATTGACTGAACGGGAACGCACTAACACAGTCCCGTTCAACTTTTGGTCTTACCTTCGAAGGGCAACCGCGGGTGATTGCGAGAGAAGGCAAGAGCGACGGTTACCTATGCCCCACCATTGGGACCTTTAGCTCTTGGGGGGCACGAAAGGCCTGGCTCAGTGCCTTCAAGAGCGAAAAGCAACTCGCGGTTGCTCGTGCGAGCAAATCCCTGGACATGCCTTCACTCACTTCAGACGCGTACGGTGCTCGCGTCTTGCGTACAATGTTTATATTTTGCTTTGGAAAAACTACATAGGTACCTGCGACTCGATCAAGCTGAATAACACAAGCACAATGTAAGTGAACTTGCGTCGTTCTACCTAAAGTGTGTGTAAATTATTACTATTCTGTTTATTGTTATTTATGATAATGATACGAATATTGAATATTATGCAAAGTAAAGGAACTACTTATACGTTTATATCGTAAAAAGAATGCAGAGAAACATTGCTAATAAGAAGAATTGGTGTTTTAGAATTTTAAATGACAATATCTCGAAAGTTAAAAGATGTAACATGCGGCGTTTGATCCGTACAACCGCAGATTTAACGCTATAGGTGCCATCGGCGTGATTTCACAAAAATCACGAATGTTACACAAAGTAACATTGGCAAATCCTACGACATGTAAACAGCATTAAGCATTTCTTTGCGAATTAGTTACAAGGAGATAGGTAAATACAAATTGTAACTAGTACCTACTTTTGGGTATTATTAATAATTATTAATGTTTATTAATACTATAAACTGTACAAATTTTTGTTTGATAATATACATATACATGTACAGGAGGGCGCTACAGTCGTCTAATGTGTAGGCGTTTTTTCTGTGATTTTACCCCGATTGCGAAAAACAAAGGTTCGGGTCGACTTGAAATTTTTACAGCATGTTCAAAATATATTTCTTTTTGGAGCGGAGCTCAGGGTTAAGTATAAAAGCTCTAGCTTTGGAGATACAGAAAACAGCCATCTGCGCACCCCGAAAGTCGACATTTATCCTACAAACCGCGTTCTCCTAGTAGCTATTTTAATAATTTTGGTTCAATTTTTTTCGGAGGTCCGCTCCAAAATTACAGGCTCCAGGGGAAACGTGTTCCAAGGAAACCGTTGTATCTTCATTTTTAAGCTCAATATCAGGATAAAACCAAAGGCCTTTTTTTAAAACACTATGGAAACAACCTCGTGTGGCGCAATTTGTAAAAGAGATACGTAGACAAAAAAATATTTTTTCACTCTACGTGATAGTAGTAAACATTGTGTAAAAGGAAAATTCTCTGCTTGGGTTCACCTCCTTGTAATTAATTCGCAAAAAACACTTGATTTTCGAGCGATTTGGCTGCTACTCAGTCTCCTTAACCCTTTAACGCAGTTTTTTTTTTAAAAACCAGCCAAAAAAATCGAATTTTTTTTATGTAAAAAAACACAATTTAGAACATTGTCTTGGCAAAAAAAGTAAAAAAATACAAAAATAATCAAAATTGTTATAGCAACATAAAATACAACGCCGCTCGAATTAACTCGAGCTTACAAGTTAAGCGGTTAACAGGTAAATTTGCACCTAAATTTGTATTTTTATTCTTAACTCATTCATCTTTTTATTCCTTTCTTTATTTTGATATAATCGTCATCCTGGCTGGACATATTTTATAACAAATTTCTTTGGTTCGGCCATTGCAAGTTCCACAGACCCAATAACGACACGTTATGGAGTTGGACTGCAGCCAGTCAGATCCTTTGTAACTTTGTATATTTCCCATTCACAGAAATATACATACAGCAGTAGCCATAGAAATTGCACCAGCTTAAAAATATCAATGCTTTTGGTTTACCTCTCACGTGAGCAGTAACCGTCTCTGTTATTAGGCATTAAATGTTTGATTTGCATTAAAGGAAACGTAACTTATTACAACGAATCAACAAGTACTTCAAAATGGATGTACCTTTACTAAATTTGTAAATGGTATACACTTTGGACAAATCTAAATTATTGCAGATACATGCAAAAATAAAGGAATTGTTTCCGCCTTTAAACTGTATTAACTATATTATCAATGAATAATAAGTTAGCAGTAAATGTTATTTATAATTTCTCTATACTTTATTGAGGTGATTTAGTACTTGATAAAGCCTCCAAGGGCCTTGATAGCTGCTTTGCATCTGCTGTGCATTGAGTGTCCCAGTTTTTTTAAGTAAAGTAGGTATGTGGTAAGTTCTTGATTCTGTACACGATTCATCACTTCTCGAAGTTCTTCCATTAATTCTACCACGCTAAAACCATTTAGTATAGCTACCACGTTCGCAATGTACCATCTTGCACATATTCGACAACATATTCTGTACTTTTCAGGAGCGGTGCAATTTTATTGGCCACTGCTGTATTTTGGGGGTGGTGTAATTTTACCCCGCAATTCCAATGCCCATATTGCAGTAATAATTATGTAAGTGCATACACTGCCAGCACATTTGAATCGTAGAAATGAAAGATGCACTTACTTGGAATATCAAGACGAAGACCACCCACTGGTAGTATTTCACGTTCCTCGTCGTCTCCCGCTGGATGGATGGCTCAGAATCGTTCTTCCTGTGATGGGGACGATCGAAATGGAAGTTCCGAAGGGACGGCGCGACACCTGGCGCTGCTACGTTTGCCCCCAGCATCGCCCCCGTCACGAAATAGGTACTGTGTATCCAACAGTACGCATTGAAAGCCTCTACAGGAATTTCTCTGTGCGAAAGGAACAAAGAGAACGGGGAGTCGATGTACGAAAACGTGAAAGCAGAATCTTAAGCCTCCAATGGAGTATGGAGTCTCAAAGTAAAGATTTAAACGATTAAGTGATTGGAGTTGTTATTTGGGTACAGGAGTGGCCAAGCGATTGGAACTTCAACTAGTCGGAAATGTTGGAAATTGTTAAAGGGCTGAGCAATTGAAACTTTTAGGAAGAGAAAAATTGACCCTGCATTTTAAGGTCAAGATGAATTTTGCGGCGTAATGTTTTAACAGATCTCCACGCGACTCAGAGGTGTAGAATGATTAGAATCACCTGTGTGCTTAGAGCATATAAACATGGAGGAAGCATGCAATAGGCGAAAATGTAGACGGCGATAGAAAGAAAAAGATATACATTGGGGACACCCTCTCTCTTTCTAACATTAAAAGAAAAACACTGTCGCCCCTGGCGCTAGAGAGAGAGGGGGTGTCCCCAATGTATATCTTTTTCTTTCTATCGCCGTCTACATTTTCGCCAATTGCATGCCTCCTCCATGTTTATATGCTCTAAGCCTGTGTGAGATATGCAATGTTTTACCATGCATACCAACTCTTTTACATTGATAGTAAATCATACCTCGTGTGAAGACAATCGATGGGGTTCCCAACGACTTGCTTGCTACTGATGATCACGGAGAACGTTAATATCAGGATCGTTGTCATCGCGTGCAATCTGAAGATAACGCCGTCGTTTTCTATTCTGGACGCCTGGTAAAATTACAATATGTAGCCTCTAGTACATCGCATTCCGTTACCCATACAGCACACTCCGTTGCGGGAAGGTTCCAGGAAAGCTGCAGGAAGGTTGCGGTGCAACATCGGAACGTACCAGCAACATTGCTGAAATGTTGCAGGAATCTTCTTATGTTCGCCCCTGTGGAACATTGCACCGCAATGCACATGGAACCTTCCTGCAACCTTCATGCAACGTTCCGGAGATTTTCTAGCAATTGTCACGCAACGTTCCGGAGATTTTCTAGCAATGGTCGCGCAACGTTCCGGAGATTTTCTAGCAATGGTCACGCAACGTTCCGGAAATTTTCTAGCAATGGTCACGCAACGTTCCGGAGATTTTCTAGCAATGGTCACGCAACGTTCCGGAAATTTTCTAGCAATGGTCACGCAACCTAAAAATCAGCACATATACAGTAATCTGCACCTACAATAATTATTATTGATATCAATTAGGGAAAAGTCGATACAAGAATCGATTCTGGAACCGTTTCGGAACCGATATAGTACCGACAAAGGAACTATTCTGGATACGATTTGCGGAGGGAAATAGGAACCGTGACCGAAACAGATAATAGTTGGAAATTTCGGTTCTTCATAACAGTTATTCAGAATAAAGGTTCTTTATAACCGTTTGGAGAACCGAAATCGATATTATAACAGTTTTCGAGCCCTGCTTACTGCGGGACCTTTGTTGTAAAATCTCCGAAAAGTTGCGTGACTATTGCTAGAAAATTTCCGGAACGTTGCGTGACCATTGCTAGAAAATTTCCGGAACGTTGCGTGACCATTGCTAGAAAATTTCCGGAACGTTGCATGACCATTGCTAGAAAATCTCCGGAACATTGCAGGAATGTTGCTGGGACTTTGCTCTGCAATATTGCACCGCATCATTGCTGGAATGTTGCTGGGACTTTGCTCTGAAATATTGCACCGCATCATTGCTGGAATGTTGCTGGGACTTTTTCTCTGAAATATTGCACCGCAACATTGCTGGAATGTTGCTGGGACTTTGCTCTGCAATACTGCACCGCAACATTGCTGGAATATTGCTGGGACTTTGCTCTGCAATATTGCACCGTAACATTGCTGGAATGTTGTAGGAACTCTCTTATGTCCGCCCCTATGGAACATTACACGGCAACGCACATGGAACCTTCCTGCAACCTACATGCAACGGAGTGTGCTGTATGGGTATTCCCTGGTATTTGTGATTTTTTATGTTGCATTCAAATGAATATTATAATAGAGGGAGAGATTAAAATTCTATGCATCGCGTACAGTGTACAGTAAAATCATGTAAGAAAACGAGTTATTTGATTTATAACTTATAATACGTGTGCTCCGAAAAATCAAATAATTCGAAATCCGGATCGAAATCCGGATCTGAGTAACCGGATATCTGTACTTGGATCCGAGTATCCGAGTATCCGGTTTCGGATATTTTATCACCATGGCTGAATAACACTTTCTTTATATGGATTCTAATTAAAGAGAGAAAGTTTAACTGAAGTGATTAAAACAAAAAATGCGAAGGGAATTATGTTAATATTTTATTTACAGTTATACATACACACTAAGATAATAACTTCCTATTTTGGTATGAAAAAACAAGTTTACTTACATTTTCCGGTGACAAACATGATCTGTTGGTGGTTACAATATTATCCGCTGTAAAGAAGACCCTCTCCGAAGTTACTGATGTTGCAGGAATGCATACATGGGTATTTTTTGTTAAGGAAGCCATTTTTGGAAATTTAGTTTCGCTTAATTTCCCTTAAATACATTTCAAATAAAATGTGTCGCTGAAAAGATAAGTATTATTAGCAATAAATGTTTTACTATCAGTAAAATCGAACAGTCAAGTCATACGAAATGCCGGCAGTACCAAATGTTTTGGAAATTTCATGACCCCACCGAATTATATTGCGGGACCTGCTCTGTATTGGGGCCCCACAAGGAACCCAGCTATAATACTTACGCTACGCGCCTACGAGCCCGCACCTACACTACTGCAGTTCTCCTCACTGATTCTATCCCTAGCAACGGCGTACGGCTGGTTGCTCGCCGCTAGGCGTTGAAAAAGGCTCCCTGTGCAGCCCTGCTATAGAGGTTGCTACAGTGATATTTTGTTCTGAAGAAAATGTGAGCATATCGATGATTCGTCCCATTATTCATAGCCTTATTGATAAACATTTAATAATAGACCCAGATGATAATAACACAATAATTCAACTGAAAACAATATTTGCTGTGGATTTATCCACAAGATTTCAATAGCAACCTAATATTGAGACATCTAAAATTAGTACTCTTCAGTTAGCTTCATTCTTGGATCCTCGACACAAGGATCTCGGTTTCGAGTCAGAAAACGTCAAAACATCAATTCATGAAGCAGTAAAAAATATATTACGTGATATGGCAGATGACGATATAGAGTCCCAGAATATATCAAATATAAAAGAAACTGCTTTAGATTTTTTATTTGCTAAAAGTAGTACTGAAGAACATTCAGTCACTGAATTTGATATGTATTTGAGGGAACAGCAAATTGGTCACAACGTTGATCAGATAAGTTGGTGGAAATTACGGGAACCTAAATTTCCAAAAATGGCTTTTTTAGCAAAAAAATACCTATGCATACCTGCATCATCAGCAAGTTCAGAGAGGGTCTTTTCTACAGCAGGTAATATTGTAACCGCCAAAAGATCGTGTTTATCGTCGGAAAATGTAAACAAACTTGTTTTTTTATACCAAAATCGGGAGTTATTATCGTAGTGTATATGTATAACTGATAATAAAATATTAATATAATACTCTTCCCATTTCTTGTTTTATTCACTGTAGTTCAACCTGGCCCTCTTTAATTAGAATCCAAATAAACAGAGCTTTATTGAGTTATTATGATAAAATATTCGAAACCGGATACAGATCTTATCCTGGATTTTTATTATTATTATTATTAAACGTCTTTATTACTCAGTAAAAGGCGAGGCGCAGCTAGTAAGCTGTTACTATGCCTGACCTAAATTCGATTTCGAGTTATAATGAGTAATTCGAGTACTCGGATATATCCTGATACTCGGATACTCAAGACTCGGATACTCAAGACTCGGATACCCAAGACTCGGATATCCGTAAATCCGAGAAATAGTAAGAGCCCTAATTATAACACATTCAACTGCGTGTAATTAGATCATTTTTCTATTTTGAATATAGCGAAGACATGTTCAATGGTAACAAGAGAAATATTTTAACACGCTGTACAGAGTGTCCCGTAATTGGTGTAACACCAAAGGATGGTGATCTATACTACTCGACACTATTTTTTGCCGAATATATGATTATGTTGAAATTTTTTCCACGGATACATATTATTAGTTAAACATCTTGTCCTGCTATTAGCATTAAAGAAAATCAAAATTTTAATATTTGTCCACCTTAAAAAATTGAAACTAAATCATCCATTTGTTAGGAGAGACACCGCACGTGCGGGAGTGGTGCCGTATTTCGAAAAACGTTTAATTTTCCATTTTAACTTGTTAATTTTAACTTCTTATTTAAAAAAATAGTAAAAACAAAGGAAAATGAAACATCTTTTTAATTTATACAGTTATAAAATACAATAAAATTGGAAAAAATATATAGGTACAGATATTATTTCTGCTTTTCTAAATTTAATTGTCTTTTCTTCTTTCTTCCAAATTCATTACACATAAAATAAAAATAAAATGTGAAAAAAGAGTAAAAAGCCCACAAATATGTTTGGATTATCAGATTTGTCATTAAGAAATAAATAAATTGCTTTGAGATATCACGGTATGTATTTTGAGATACTTTTTTGTATTTTTAACATTAAAAGCATGATTTAGTCGACTTAGGTACCTTCCGATACAGTGCGCATAAAAGTGCGGCAAATGCTCGGAAGAGACGCCGCACTTTCGTATTTCCAAGTGCTATGTCGAATATGAGAAATATTCCACAGAGTTCCTTTAACGCATTACAAAAGTTATATCACGAAAAACTATGAATTTTTAACTACTACGATAGCAAAAATAAACTGGACGTATAACTATCGAGGCATAGTGCGGTAGGCTTACCTCGAAAAATAGCAAAATCTTTAAAAGTAATAACAGCAACACGATCTCGCTTATTAATCTAACCTAAACGAACAGCCTAAAGCAAATAAAATCGACAGTGTTGCATTTTATTACCGATAACCCTGAAATACCGAAGGTGCAGCGTCTCTCCCAGTGCGGCACCTCTCCCACAATTACCCTATTCATTGTCACATTCTGCCACTTCTTGATAGGTACGTACTGAACAGGCATTTAATATAATTTTCTTAAAAACAGTCTTCCAAATCAAAAACTGTTATTCTATATTTTCACCTTACTTTTCCACGCAGAATTATCACCTTTCTGTTTGTACCACCAGTTACAGAACACCCTATATAGGTACGTTTAGTTGCACGTAATCTACTTAAGAAGAGAAGAGAATGTCAAAAACGGGCACTTGTGTCGCCAGAAATTGTCCAAAGTTTTACCACGATAGCAAAGATAGCGTACCTACAATTGCACTAGAAAAAAATTGTCTGTTCCACTTTGTCTACCATGACTGTTTAGATAAAAGCACAGCTCTCACCCCTATTTGTAACCGAAAATCGTAATACGTTCCAGAGTGTCACTTACACGTAAGAAACAGTAAAACCCCGTGATGATATCGATCATCTTCCCTCCGTTCTGCTTCCTACTTCCAACAATTCCACTTACAGCGCCCCGTTCATGCGATCGTTTGCCCAACAGGTTTCTTTCATTCGAAGATACATCACCCCCTTTAGCGTATGATCCTACAGAATTCACCACCGACTTGTGCTTCATACCCGAGCGATTAAAACCGTCGAGCGCCTCGAGTCGATGAATATCGTCTCTTCCGAAATCCTTCTGGCTTTCATTTCCAATCTCGTCGGAAATTGCGATTTCTTGCTGATTCTTCGCACCATGGGCTTATCAATTCTGTTTCGCGAAGCACGCTCACTGTCTGTTAATTCGGCTGGCCGAAGAAGATAGAGCGGATGGCAGTGGAAACGGAAACGTGATCGAGGAACAGTGGTCCAGAATGTGACATCGGTGGTTCTTCAAATAACACGAATCCTGTATACCGAAAAGGTAGTGTTTGTTGCAGTTATCTGATCGCTCGGAGCGCACGATTGATATTTAATTGTGCACGCGTGATTTTGCCCCACAGCAGCGATAGAAAACGCAAGCAAGATCACTCGAAGCGCGAATGCTGGCGGAACCTCTGCTGGTTGACAAAACCCGAACGTCAAGACTGTTGCTTTTCTCTGATCTCTTTCAGTTCGGTCCAATTTTATTTTCGTATTTTTTACCCCTCTGTCTCTTCCTATTTCCACCCACCCCTTCCCCACCCAGCTTGCGCTGACGGCGATGCGGCGAAACGACTCCATCAGCTTTTGCCTAGCGATGGTTTCGAGACGCTTCGAATTCACATTGGCTAAAATCGATGGCTGATTTTGCATGGCAAGGACTCGGGCAATGATCGTCTCGAGGATTTTGCAACGATCTACCATTCAACTGAGACGCAAGCTGCATGGATTGATTTATCGATACAATTGTTACCAATAAACGAGGCCGAAGCTTGTTCAACGAAGGCGGTACCAGCGATGTTTTAGGGTCTCGAGTTCGCTGGAGCTTATTATATTCTTTTGTATTTGAAGTATTGAAATTTGGATGATTGAGTATTTGAATCCTTTTGGTCATCTTCGCACCGATTGCTTGAAACTTGAGGATTAGAAGATATTGGGAGGCCATCGCTAGCTTCACAGCGCCTACGCTTCTGGATTAGCCGCGTCATCGAGCGGCTGGAAATTTCAGGAAGGGCTGACGTCGAAATAAATGTGTCATCCGATCGCTACATCAGTTTTATTGCTCTGCGATGTGAGAGAATCCGCGTTTTAGATGTCCAACCTCTTCGGACAGCAATATACTATTTTCGAATTTGCTTGAAGAGACAAACACGATGTCGTTGGCAGAAGCTATGTTAGGAAGCAGTGAACAGAAGTACTGGTCCTTATAATTTCTTCTGTTCTTAACTACCTACTGATGTCTAACACTCAGCTGGTTCCGTAAAGGGTCTAGCAGGGTAAGCATTGTCAAACGGCCCTCAGGCCGATTCTTGGAGTGGTTATTTTTTAAACAAAGCTCCTTGCCTGAAACACCATTATGTAAAGTTTTAGATCGCTACCCCCCCCGTTTAAGGGCAATACGGGGGTAAACGCCCTTAACGTTATTATTTTTTTTCTCGGTTCCTAGTTAAGATAATTTAATTTTAAAAATGCGAAAATATAGCTACGTACCGACTGTGCTTCATATATTTTTCTCTAAATTTTAAATCAATTATTAAGGGTTGAAAAAAAATAATTAATTTTTTGGGGGTGGTTTTTGGAAACAACCCTTTGAGTGACCACCTCCAAAAAAATCAAGAATAATGTTTTGTTATCGAGCTACTATATAAAAAAAACTAGAGATTTTCGAGATGGTGGAACATAGTAAAATAATTTAAAGAAGATCATTATATTATAAATATGTGACGAGAAAGGGTATCTGTCGCGAGCCTGAGTACGCGTCATTTAAATGCGAATGGAAGAAACGATTGCGGTTCGTTTGGGAGATCGAAGTGTGAATGAAGAGTGTTTGAGATTTATTGTTTATGTACATATAGTGTCGGACATAGAAGCGAGTCGTGAAACGTGCCGTGAGAGTAATCAGTGGGAGTTCGAAAATCATAGGTAATAACGAGAAAGGTTGATATCATTATTGATTATTGTTTATTAATCCTCGTCACTATTTACGTCAATAACTGCCGTTGTGTCAGTTCCATCAAATACATTTGTTAATATTTGGGACGGTTTAACTATTTTGGATATAAAACGCCCGTGTGATAATAATAAATAATCGCAGCGACGTGCGAACAGCAACCCACTGTCCTGTTACCATTCGCACAATCACACGTATATCGTCATATTGCCGTGTAGCTGATAGAATTTGGTACATATTCGATATAACATTTGTACGTTTTCCGATTGATATGTCGCGAGCGGACCTTCATCCTTATAATGTTAGTGGTTTCCTTTAAATATTCCACAGTCCAACAATTTTCATTATTCATGAGTTCAGCAAATACTATTTACAGGTACGTACTAGGCGCCGCAAGCAATATGTTACATTAAGGAACAATAAATACTTAAATACTGAATATTATTTACAGGCACATACCAATTATCACAGGCAGTGTGTTATCTTGCTGAACTCATGAATAATGAAAATTGTTTGACCGTGGAATATTTCAAGGAAACCACTAACATTATAAGGATGAAGGTCCGCTCGCGACATATCAATCGGAAAACGTACAAATGTTATATCGAATATGTACCAAATTCTATCAACTACACGGCAATACAACGATATACGTGCGATTGTGCGAATGGTAACAGGACAGTGGGTTGCTGTTCGCACGTCGCTGCGATTATTTATTATTTATCACACGGGCGTTGTATATCCAAAATAGTTAAACCGTCCCAAATATTAACAAATGTATTTGATGGAACTGACACAACGGCAGTTATTGACGTAAATAGCGACTAGGATTAATAAATAATAATCAATAATGATATCAACCTTTCTCGTTATTACCTATGATTTTCGAACTCCCACTGATTACTCTCACGGCACGCTTCACGACTCGCTTCTATGTCCGACACTATATGTACATAAACAATAAATCTCAAACACTCTTCATTCACACTTCGATCTCCCAAACGAACCGCAATCGTTTCTTCCATTCGCATTTAAATGACGCGTACTCAGGCTCGCGACAGATACTCTTTCTCGTCACATATTTATAATATAATGATCTTCTTTAAATTATTTTACTATGTTCCACCATCTCGACAATCTCTAGTTTTTTTTATATAGTAGCTCGATACCAAAACATTATTCTTGATTTTTTTGGAGGTGGTCACTCAAAGGGTTGTTTCCAAAAACCACCCCCAAAAAATTAATTATTTTTTTTCAACCCTTAATAATTGATTTAAAATTTAAAGAAAAATATATGAAGTACAGTCGGTACGTAGCTATATTTTCGCATTTTTTAAATTAAATTATCTTAACTAGTAACCGAGAAAAAAAATAATAACGTTAACGGCGTTTACCCCCGTATTGCCCTTAAACGGGGGGGTAGCGATCTAAAACTTTACATAATGGTGTTTCAGGCAAGGAGCTTTGTTTAAAAAATAACCACTCCAAGAATCGGCCTGAGGGCCGTTTGACCATGCTTACCCTGCTAGACCCTTTGTATTCAAATTCTGGTAGCATGGGTCCTCTTGGCCCCATTCAAGAAAAGAGTCGGTAGGTAACAATAAAGCTATAGTCTGTATGTTTTTAATTTTTAATTCTAATCATTTTCAATTTTCAATACTTTTCATCGTTTCCATACTTATCCTCCCGTTCCTCCTATTTTTCTGTGTCCTTACTCCTTTTCTACTTTCCTCCTTCTTCAACCTTTCCTCATCACAGGTATTTCTTCTTTTACCGGTTCTTCTTTATTTTCTTCGCCTTCTTTAAAAAAATTGATAATGTAATAATCTTCAAAGTAAGTAACTTTAAACAATTGACATATGAGAGACCGGGGCTAGTTGACTAACGAGCTCAGTTAACTAATTCCGTTTAATTATTGTACAGTAGAGCGTGAATTATCCGAACTGCTTGGGACCGAGGTGGTTCGGAAATTCGAATTCATCGGATAATTGAACAGTTTGAAGAATGAAGCATACATGTACTTTACACAGTTTATAACTATAAGAATGACACCTAACATTACTTATTAAATACAAGAGAAATACGCCACAGTCGGTAGCGCTACACTGGTTCGAAGAAGTGATGAGAATAACGATGATGCAGCAGTGGTTCGGATAATCGAGGTTCGGATAATTGACGCGCTACTGTAACATTGAATAGATTATGCTGCGATTCGCGATATTGAAGTATATGAATGACCAGCTTGCCATTTAATGCGTCACCGTGACAAAGCTTGCGTGTTCTATCAGTGAGAATGAAAAATCTAAAAAGGTCGGCGGGAAGTAAATATTTTTGTTTCAACTATTTATGAATTTTTGTCCACTAAGTACTGCTTGATGTTTTTTCATGAATATTTTGTGAAAACGTGATCTATTGACTATAATTTACGGTATTTTATTTTATCCGGTGCGTGGAGGTTTTGTAGGTACGGCCCTTAACATGTTGACAATGCTGGACGGGGTTACTTGAGTCTTGACTAACAATAAGCATAGGAATACCACTAAAAATTGTACTTTTTAACCTCAAGATGCATTGGAGGCAAATAGCTGCTCAAGTCCACTTCCACTACCACAAATCCCTTCAAACTCACCCCTACCGGTTTTACACCCTATCCTCCCTGCAAACTCTCATAACTCAAGTACAAAATAATTATAGTATCTAACACCATGATAATTAATAAAAAATATAACACTGATGGAGTGAAAAAAAATTAAAAAAATGTATTGGTCGTAGTAGGGTGACCTGTCCAGGGAATGAACACCCCCCAGTGAATGATCGTTGCTCATGCAATACGAAAAGTGAACGCCTATCGCGCTCACTTCACATTGAAACTTACATCGAAATTTAGAGTGAACACCCACATACGTCTCGCAAAAGCTTTTCCTTTTTACTTATAACTTATACGGCATTAATTCCGCTTATTCAATAGTTGTCCCCGCGGCCGTTCATTCACTGGCAAAAGTGGACATTTCTTACTTTACCAATGAATGAACAGCTTACCCGGTCTTTTTTTCTCTTGACACTTTCGCCGCCAGTGTGGAGATTAGATTAACCCACCCCAGAAACCAAATTTCAACTATGCATAATTAGCATCAAATCAATAATATTATTGCAATTGGAGAATGATAAATTATTTACACAAAACATCGTCTAAATGCATTGGAAACTTAACCACTGTTTTTATCCCGTTCATTCACTGGGGTACCCCTGTTCATTCATTAGAAATTTATGTTCATTCACTGGTCATCGGCATATTTTTTACTTAATCCTTTGCCAGACTTTTAATGAAAGTTATAACTATCAAACATTGCTGGAATTGTGTTCTGGGATGTCTGACTTTAGTAATAAAACAGCTCGCTTATAGCAATAACATTCAGGGGATTAGGTAAATAACGACTTTTGAATACTAATTTTAACAGACATGCAGCTTAAGTGTTCATTCACTGGACAGGTCACCCTATATATATATGTACGCCCTTCGCATACTGTATTGATGGAATTGAGAACGTATATATACGCCTTTCACAGGCAAAGGGTTAAAACTGAAAAGTAAATGTCAAGTCAACTATATAACCCCAGAGCCGGGGTTTGATGACCTATTCGTCTCACTACTCTAAATATAATAAAAACTACAACCTAGACTCAATTAAAACGATTTTCAAAATTAATCCTGTATACCTAATGAAATTTGTAAATTTTTGGTATGCAACAAGTCAACAAAATACCAATGGTCTATTTCTAAAAATTAGAAATGGTAAAAATTAGTCAACTATACCCGGTCTCCCCTACTCCGTTGGTATCTTTATTATAAAGGGGTGATATATGTATAACAGAATATAAAGAAACTTGCATTATATAATTTCTTAAATTATCTGTTTTATTATTATCAATTATTACTGATTTAGCAGTTAAATCGACAAGATACCTGACAAATAAAAGAAATAACGTAATCGTATTAATTTCTTTGTTTTACATTATAACGATTAATCTAGGAACAAAATATTAAGCTGTGATCGATGTCTTCGCTCACAAATAAAAATACAGGATATGAACAGAACAGAATACATATCAGATTTTAGGACGAAATTACTTACAGCAAAGCCTCTCGTGCTGTGCGATCTAAAAGATTTCACGATGCCTGCTGAGGGTTAGCAGTCCACCATTTTTCAGAACCTAGGTCAAGAATACTACCCCGACATTAAACAGTAGGAAACTTTTATTTTTAAATACTATTATAATAATACTAAAAAGGAGAAACATAACATGGTCAAACAATATTTATTCGTTATCACCTTTGCTAACCATTATATTCTTTATGTAACTGTTAGCCACTAACAATAAGATAAACGTCCACCAACATTGAAAATAGCTCGTTGCAGTTGCGTTCAACGTATGAAAAGAAACTCAAAATACAACGGCCACAATTAAGCCAGAGATAATTGGTCCCTTTATCAATTTGCTGTACATACTTGAACATTAAAAAAAATCGTGCCAAAGGTGTATGAATTATATCCAAATAATCGTTCAACCGATATAGAATATTCCCGTAACAGTTACATAAATTGCAAAATCGAATAGGAGACTATATCAACCTATATATTTCTCTCATTAAATGCTATGTACTTATTAATTATTCATTATAAAGAGATAGTACCGTTGAGATTCAACTCCGTATCATCAAATTCTTATTTTTCCAACAGGCAATACGAATATAATACAATTTCTTCGAATGCTTGTACATTCATATACTAGTTAGAAAGAAAGCTGGGACGTCTTGTACGCTGCTAGAAGAATTCGCCGTTATTAAATATACAAGTCTTCTTCGACAATGTTTATTCGTCGACGGAACACAAATGGGTAATGTATATTCTCAGTACAAAGTGTTGTTGATCGATATTACACGAAACACGATACGCATCGTTTCTAAATAGTCGATTACCTGATGCCAGGTAGAGACTTATTCGCGACAGTTGTGACGCGAAACGCAAGCCAGAAGACGGATACCGCAAGAGGAATGTATCGTCCGTTGGCTTTAGGCAGAAGAAATCGCTAAATGAAAAAAAAATTGGATAAACTACGGGGAATGTGTAATGGAATTTCTCGTTATAATGCAAATACGACCACGATCGACGCGTTACGAGCCGCCAACGATGATCTCATGCTGGAACAATGTTGCCTTCCTGCTGTCAGACCGGCGCGATCGAGAATCCCCCGGTCGCCGTCGTGAAAACATGAAAAACGACCCGTGTCAATTTCTTTTGAGCAAAGTTTCTCGAAAATAAAAAACCTTTCCTTTGGGTAAGATGAACACTAAATAAAGAGTATAAAGAACGATCCTCGGAACACTCATTTAATTAACCGATTATTCGTTCGCGAACCAGAGTTGGGCATTACTTGGATCAAAAATCGAACAAAGATACAAATAAAGAGATGAAGATAAACATTCGAAAGGGAAGATACGTAGTTTCTCGAACGAGAATGTATCTTTATTCGTCGAATAAATCTATTTGATATTATTCAAATAACGGTCAAAAAATTTTCTCACCTCTTATTTGTTATGTGAAATTTGTTATCTAAGTAAAAATTCTACCCATCTTCGGCTCACACATACACACACACACAAACACACACACCCATTCACGCATACATATACAGAGATCCAAATGTGGTCATTTATGCGATATAATAATAATTATATATATATATAATAGTTAGATATATATATATATATATATCTAGGGAGTGTCATCGGGTATCTACAACAATCTATATCAGTCGTACAGCAGCATTGAGTTATCCTCAAACGCCTAGATATGAAAATATTCCAATAAATTTTGCCTGTAGTATAACGCGACGACATCGCTGAACATCGGTCGATATTAATCTGTGAATTCCCAGAAGTGTCACAGGCAGACAATGAGCTATGGAAACGTAGAGCTCGTATGTCATCAGTCTACGTTGGTGTCTTTTGCTTAAACAATTCTGCGTATAAAAGAATATCTACGGAGAGACAGGCTGCATGTCGCTCATCTTCTTGGTGAGCTCCTGCAGGAAGTCCCTGTAAATCAGCGAGTCCATGTTAGACGAGAGAACGTAGAGGAGCCACCAGTCGCCCAGATCGATCTTCTTGCTGATACTGTAGCAAGTCTCGATAGACAACACCCTCGAGGATAAGTGCAGCAGTCTCGGTCTGACCACCGGGGCCAAAATAATGGCAGCCCTGTAGACCATCAGTCCGAGCAGTAGCAAGGAGAGGATCATGTACCAAAACCAGACGAAGATGTAGGTCTTCTCGTTAACGATGTTCAGCGGTAGGATGCAGAGGGAGTCGTGCTTCTGTATCGTTCCCGAGGCACCATATTTGTGGAAGATGCACTTGGTGACGCGAGGGAACACATAGACCATAGGGTCCACCCGTTCCTCCTGCGGGACGTCCGAGAAATGCAGCACGCGCAGCCCGTAGCTGAGAAACTCACCGTCGAAGAACCGGTTCATCAGGTACATTTGAAGGAAGATGTTCACGAGACACAAGGCCTCGCAAGCGAAGTAACGGTAAACGTACATGTTGTGAGTCTGAAAGAACAAGCAATCACTGAATTGGCATGAATTGAACTCAATGAAGGCAAATTGGATCTAACCCATCTCAGCCATCCCTCTCTCCCTTACTCTCCTGCTCTTTCTCCCGACTCTGCTTTTATTATATCAGGGCCAGAAACACTAAGCAGATATATCGTAAATCTGAATTTCTTTTCTTTGTTCTTCCTAACTTTATCGTAAGATGAGAGGAAGTAAGATCGGAGAAGATCCAAGTTCTGCGTAGCAACCATTGCGCTTCGGTAAGCTTCTGTGATTCACACGTAGTCTACGTACTTACCTTTATGTGATTCATCAGATAATCCATTAACATAGACTTCTTCTTCTGGATGTTTTCTTCATGATCCAGTCCGTGATTCATGCCCATAACCAATGCGTTGATCAAACCACCCTCCCACATGTTCCATAACCATTGCGGTACATAGCACATTACTGCCTGTTGAAATATTTATGTTCATTTTGATAACGTAGAATTCAAGGGATGGAAAACGCCGAAGTGCAAGAAACGAAAAGACCCGTGGAATTTCTGTTTGGAAACTAATAGTTTCAGAGGTATTGACTTTTTGTTTGCAATTTGGTGGCTCCTTAACACATACTTGTGCAGTTCCTCCATAGAGTTATACGCGATACGTTCCTTAAGGTACATCCAGACGCTGATGCATGTTGCAGTGAAACACTGGTGCATGCTGCAGTGGAACACTGATGCATGCATCGTGACGCAGGTTCCATGACTCTTGCATCAGTTTCAAGTCGCCTCCGCATTACTAACTCCTGACAGTTTGTGATCCGGCGCGGACGTGGAAACACCTTTTTAAAAATGAGCGATTCTATTCCAACACCCGGGTTACTAGCAATAATAGGGGGTGTACCAATTATAAACAATAAAAAATTGAAAACCAAAAGAAAATGGGCAAAGAGATGGTTCATTGAGAGAAAGAAATCTTCTACTTTTGCGTTACTAAAAGAATTGAAAGCAAACGAACCGGGTGATTTTAAAAACTATTTACACATGGACAATTATGCTTTCGGGCATTTATTGGAGAAAATTCGCCCGCGCGTTGAAAAGCGAAATACAATGATGAGGGATGCGGTTACTGCGGAAGAAAGACTTGGCGCAGCATTAAGATATTTAGCCACAGGAAATAGTTTACGAGATTCAACATTTCTGACTGTATTACTGATTCCTTGATGCAAGCCGCATCTGATGCTGAAACACGGAAGCCGATCTACAGACGTAGCAACATGTGTCGTGAAACCTGCATCAGTGTGTCGCTGTGACATGCATCAGCGCCTGGATGTGCCTTTACAGTAAATACTCTTAAAGTTACATTCAATCGATTGATCGAGAAATATTGACACGTGAAGGAGAAAACTAATTATTTCGCAAACATTGTTATTAAGACTTTTTGTTTCTTTCAATGCAATTTTATTAAGCACCAATACTTTACAGAGGTAATAATTTATTCGCATCCTATACATATGTAGTATACTAAAAAATTTACTGACCCTTTATGCGTTACAAAGACTCCATCAGCACTATTCACACATTCTTCAAATTTATTCACTACACACGCTGCCATGCACTTCGACATACACACTTCGCAATAAACCTTACGTTGATACATTCATACTTAACTTTCTTACATTAGTATTGCTGTTCGCACATACCTCTGTACATTCAACAGTAAGCATACAACTTTACTTATTGAGAACATATTAAGTAAAACAGATTAAAACAATCTTCTCTCATAAAGAAAGTCAAATAGATGACCACCAAGTACCACAGCATTCCCAGACAAATGAGGAAAACAGAGAGGGTTACAAAAGCAATGTTATCAGTCAGTCTAAAGTAAATAGCTAATGTAACTTCATGTACGTTACGAATGTTTAACAGTATGTCTGCAAACTTATATATATCAGAAACAATATATATATATATATGGATGGCAAATTCTCAAGAGAGAATTCTCTCTTTTTATTCTTCGATGAGCTCGAATACTAAGAGCCAAAGCAACTTTTAACAAAGATAGAGCACGACTTCAGAAAGGGCTTCGTCAATCCTAGCGCAGAATTGAACGGTCAATCTTTCGCGCCCGTGCATTCGCGGGAACCCCGTTTCGGATATCCAATACGAAAGCCGAGACTGGATAAGACGGTAACCAAAAACCTGAACTGTCAGCGCAGCTGTCCCCCCTGGTAATCGGTGGTTATCTGTCGCGCGTACAAGATTACTGATAGACGAGAGCCCTTACCTGGAAGAACAAGGCGAAGCACACCCACTGGTAGTACGTGTAATATTTCCTCGCGTCCACGTCGCCGAAATCGTTCGCCACACCTGGATGCGCCACCTCCACTCCGACCTGCGTCAAATAAACTCGTCAACAATAGGATCATGACGAAACACATTGCAGGTGCAGTCGATTAGATTCATAATACACCTCCCCGCGATCGGCGTTCCGTCGTGTTCGACGGATCGTCGCCACCGAAACGTACTTACGTTCGCGCGCTTTCGTTGCGGCCGTTTTTCGCGCGGGAAAATCAAGCACCCTTTCCGCATCAACTTTTTTACTTCGGCCAGTATATCGTTGGCTTGCTGGCAAGTTCAATCTATCACAATAAATCAGGCAATAATTGAAAGCTATTGCAAAATACATGAGGTTTTCCCCATACGGATTCTTATTAATCTATTGTAAAAAAAACTTAGAGAGTAATTGCTTAAATTAATCCTTAAGGATTTTAGGATGAAACGATGGACTTGGCCAGCTTTACTGACAAGCCAACGATATATTCAATGATTTGTGTGATGCAGGATTTATATTTGCTAGTTAAATGATAACTACCAAAAGATAATGGATGTAAGTACGCGTAAAAAATGAAAATGTGTATTATATGTAATATTATGGATTTAAATGACGATGTATTGAGTGTTCAATTTATCGAATCAGATCTTACGAAAGAATTTATATGTGTAGAATTTGTTTAAAAACTTTGTGTGATTCATAACATGCAACCACATTGCAAATATAGGATACATTACTGGTTGCTCTATTAAGTTTCTATTACATGTTGCCGTAAAGTAAACAAGTGTAAATTCGTGTGCAGCAACTAATAAATCGTCTTTATTCAAACTAAATAGTATAAAATACAATGGTAAATTCTATACAGTAACAAATCGCCGCGAAATCTGGTTTCGAGAACAATCATTTTATGGTTAAAATTTCGTAAGAAAAACGAGATAAATTTGTAAGAACATTATACTTACGTACGCACGTACGTACATAGTTAAGAAGAAATTACAATATTCTATCAGAAGAAAATTGCATATATCCTTGAAACGAAGTATTTCGTCATTGCGTGTTCTCTTCCAATCGCGTTAACTGTGTATTTTGTATCATCAGTACTAAGTAACCATAATTCTTTGCAATCGAGCCATTTTTTATCACAATTGTGATAAAAAGAGAATTCTCTTTGAAAACGACAATATCTCATATATATATATATTGTCGTTTTCAAAGAGAATTCTTTTTTCTTTATCTCAATTGTGATAAAAAATGGCTCGATTGCAAAGAATTATGGTTACTTAGTACTGATGATATATATAGATCGAGATGCCCTATGCCCCCCCTTCCCCTCATACAGTCTACTAAATATTCCATATGTAACAGAATTATTTTAAGTATTTTAAGGATACCTTAACAAAAACAAAATCCACAAACAAAACATTGAAATTCAATATTTAAACGTTTCGGAAAATTATATGCAAGGACCAACTCAAGGCTTGGGCATACTGCACGTGCGGAAATCATTGATCACAGATCGTTAGCCGCATATGCTGAACGCCCATGGGCGTTTGCCGCACGCTTACAACCACCAGGCAACACCAAAAGGATCGAATCGGATGGAAGAAAAATATGAAAAGTCTACAACATTGGAATAGGTGGCACTCCATCTGTCGAAAAATACGATAAATCCATTCTAAAAACACAAGGCCACTAATTATTCCAACTGAAACGACTGTTCCAGAAGTGTCAACTGTGACGCGCGTTCCCTTAACCCGTTAGGCATGCACGAAAAATTATCCGGCAAACGTAATGCAGCATATATTATTGTTCAGAATAAATTAAAGTCAACACGAAAATCCAACGACTCTATTCGGCCAAAATAAAGAAATAGGTATTATTGCGCGACAGGTGCACTTTGTTAACATTAAAATAAATTAAAACGTTGTTAATAATTTTTAAACGCAACAGGAGACGTTCCTAGTGGAGAAATGTCGCCAGACAAGCTTAGAAGGGCCGATGAAAGAAGCGGTTGGGAAGCCGTGATTACCCACCTGTCGATTGAACGCGTCGGGCATGGTGAACGTGGACGTGATCCAGCAATAGGTGTTGATAGGGTGCGTGGGTAAGCCCTGAACGATACAAGAGATCGGGTTACCCACGTACTGGGTGGCCGTGATGACCATGGAGCACGTGAAGAGCAGCACCGTGGTGAAGTGGTTGTGCAACCGAAACACCATGGAGTCCGTGGTGATCTCCTGCCATTTCAGGTAATGCCCGAGACCCCCTAGTAGCTTGTACATGATGACTATTTTATTCCAACGATCCCGCGGTCGATCCTACTTAGCCTCGCCCGTTTCGGCTTAATCGTCACGTGACCGTATTAATTCTTTCACACGGGGAACGTGCAGAAGGGCAGACAACAACAAACGCAGGAGCTAGTGCTCACGCGGGCTCTCGTCCGCCGCACTCGCCACGCGAAAAGCGGCAAAACGAAACAAGAGAAACAGACAGACACACACGGCCGTGTCCACGCGGCCTGCTGGGCCTCCCCCTTTTTCCTTTTCTCCTTCCTCCGCGGTCCTTCTCTTCTCGCCCTACTCCTATTCCTCTTCTTTCCTCGAGGGCGAAGGGAGCGCGCTGGCCCGCGCGCGCACACGCGATCGGTCACCGAACCACGCTCGAGGAACGAAATCGCCAACTAGACCTTTATTGCTGACGGGAATGCAGCGCGGCGTCATCGACGAAACACACGTGCCCTTCGACCATCCCTCGATCGATCTCGCCACGCGGGACACGTTCAATTCGTACGCACGCACGTAAACAAATGGCTGGTCCTGAGCTGGTGCTGTATCGTGATCCTTCCCTTCTCCCCACGTGAGCTATTATATATACATATATGCAATAAGGAACGGTCCGTTTCCACGGTTCCTACCGGTCTGAGAGCGCGAGAAGATACGATCCTGCCGAGACACCGCTGCCTGACGCAAAATTGTGCAACACCAGCCGGGAGGCCGCCTCCCTCTCTTTCTCTTTCTGGCGCGCGTGGATCACTTTTTCCCTCGATTTTGTCGACGGAACAGGTAGGTAGATCGCCGTACGAAGAACGCCGAATCGCGTCGCGCTTATACACAAGCAGTCACTTCGACGTCGACTGACGAGAGAAGTCAGTGGCTGGTCGTTTCCAGCGAGGGGCGAGAGGGAAACTCTCTTTCGATCTGCTAGGGGGACTGTTGCGGTAGAAACGAGTAGGAGAGGGCCCAGGAGGTGGGGATCGAGACGGTGGGGGACCGACGGCTGCTTCGAAACCCCCTCTCCTCCTTCATTCCCCTCTCGTTCCTGTTACAGAAACACATTGTATTCTGCCTGCCATTCCATAGTGCATGCTCCTGCGTCGACGGCTACTGTTGGCCGTTCTATTCTTTCTCTTGCCGATTTCTGAACGATTGAAATCCTTGGAAAACCCGTGACATTTGATGTTACATGTCTTCTCTTTCCTTAATTGCTATGACATTCGATGCGACTGTTTTTAAATCCTGAGAGTACTATATTATGACGGGATATTATATGAGACGACGCTTTAGTCCACGCTTACAGCTCATCGGCAGTGAGTTTTCCATCGAGGGCGCCCCCTCTGCGGGCTTGATGGAAGTCAAGCCGAACATACTCCTGATTGAACCTTTTCGGTGAGGTTCAAATGCTTGACGCGTGCCATGTGCGGAAATCTGCTAGGCATGTTCGTGGCCATTCTCGCTGGACGCCTACGGGCGTTAACCGCACGCGATTCACCATGTATATGCGGTTAATGGGATCAAAGTGTTAAAAATATTGGTGCCTCAAGGTGCTTTAAAATTATTCATTTTAAATAGTAGACGGAGTTGTTTCAGTGACACGAACTACTTCAAGACCACCGTTATGTATCTCTTTTGCTTTCTCGCCCGATCATTCCTTCGTGTGGAATATCGTAATGAAAGTAAATGGTTTTAATCCAATGGTTAAATTCAATTGACCGCTGCTGAGGCTACAGAGGGAGTCGTGCATACGGTTCTTGTATTGCATAGCGTTGTGGAACGAAGGAATACTGTTCTTAGAACTATGGAGATCCTTTGCTCGACGTATCGAACAATAAAAGAGCGTATATGTATACAGTGAAGAATACTGTTAAATACATCATGTTTATGCCAATGTCGTTAACGCTATTAGAAGGCATCCGCAAAGTGGAACTAACAATTCACTATGTTAAGTATATGTACCCTCCGCGAAAAAGTTGGAACATGAAAGTTTCTTTTTCGAACGATGTAATGTTGAGATGGTAAACAATATTTAGAATTTAAACAGAAAAAACATGTAAGACACTTCGAAGTAATTGTTAAGTTTAATAGAAAATGAAGAATTATAAAGTATTCGCGGGTGCATTCGCAAGATGGCGGTCGACATTAACCGCTTTTCGTGAACATAAGATAATTAAGTATTTTATAGAAAACACATTAAAGAGTAATTCCCAACAAAACTAACAAATTTATGATAAAGGTAAAGAATTCTCATTCTTTGTTTATCCGATTTTGGTTACGGATATATAAATTTGCAAGCAATATGTAATAGGAAGGTTAACGCTCCTCGGCATGTGCAAATTGGTATGTACAATTTCGTGCTATTCAAATTTCCTTTTCTCTTTGTCCAAGCTTGTATTCTGTCGCTCGACGAGGGGTGTTCACCGTGATTGTGAACGTGACCAGATGCACGCGCCCTAAAAGGACTAAAATCTTTCCCCCTGTGAAACGGAAATACCAGCAGCCTCGTGCCCTTCATTATTCGTTTCGGATTATCTTAAGCCACGTTCCCACTTGAACAATTTCTAAGTTAGAACAGAAGAAGCAGTCAAAGATTTTTTTTTCAAAGATACTGTGCTTTAAAGGGACGTTTTAAATCACGTTCCCACGTGCGTGAAACATAATCAACCTGCGTTTCTACTTGTGTAACTCATACCACGAATGCGTAAGATCCATAAAAGGATTACTTTTCAAAACTACTTACAAGGAGAGTATTCCAGGTGTCCGCCTTCGGTTCCTTTGATTTTTGGATATGTTTTAAATGACCGAAAAATAAGATATACGTGTTTTTTTTATAGCGGCCCGTTTTCATATTTGGGGGGTGAAACCACCCCTCAAATTTACAAGATTTTCAGGTGTCCGTCTCCGACTGCTTCGGTTTTTGGATATGTTTTAGAGGACAGAACAATAATAAACAGGTGTTCTTTTATTTGGGCCTACTTGCATGTTCAGGGGATGAAACCACCCCTCAAATTTCATGAGAATAGGTGGTGCCCGCCTCCGATTGCTTTAGTTTTTAGCCAAAGTAGTCGGAAACAAACAGCTGAAAATTTTTTAAATTTGAGGGGTGGTTTTACCCCCTAAATATGAAAACGGGCCGCTATAAAAAAACACGTATATCTTACTTTTTGGTTCTTTAAAACATATCCAAACATCAAAGCAATCGAAAGCGGACACCTGGGATACTCTCCTTGTTAGTGCCACCAAGAAAATGCATCAAGACTGAAAACGTGAAACAAAAATTCGTTTACACCCTAACAAGTGTATTAATAAAAGCCAAAAACATTTTTTAGGATATGTTATAACCTCTTCTTATAAAAAAATCATAATAACCATTTATTTTTTCGAACGCTTTAACCGGAGGATCCACTTAAACCACGCCTTCACATGTGCAATATGCATCGCAAAACATAATTAAGCTGCGTTCCTACTTGTATAATTTACAACACAGACTATGTGTGACGCACTTAAACGGATTACTTTTCAGAGTTAGTGCGCTTTGAAAGTACAGCTTAAGGGGGGAATCCTATTTTATGGGCTAAAAACATAGCAAAATTTGGGAATTTTTTTTAAAAGACTAGCGATTCGAGTCATCTGAAATTTGGAGCATGTTTTTATGCATCTTTGAAGAAGCTGCAGAGTTTTTTTATTAATTTTTTTATTAACTCTTTTTTTATTATCACGCCACGCAAAATTCGTTGTCTGCTGGTGTGCAGGAGATTTATCTACCAAGTAGGGTAGGATGGGGCTAAAAGTCCCGTTTTTCGTATAAACCTATGTAAACTGTAGTACTAACAATCTAGAGATATCTGGTGTTATTTTGTATAAACTATAACTATTATGCTTCACGAAGTTCGTTTGTTAATACTGTTGTTTTCTGTTGAGTTATATCACAAAATGTTTGTCAATGCAAAATGGACTTCTTGTCCCACGCACGGGGCAAAAAGTCCCTTCATATGGTAGGAAGTTCCTAATGTCTTTTCGTGTAATATTAAACTAAATAAGTAAAAAACGAAAGAAATATTTATTAAACCAATTCTTTTTGGTATACAATATTGAGAGGAAAGCATGATTTCTTTAACAACAAATAAAGATATAAGTCAGAGATCACTTTGAACTAAAAACTAAAAAAAATCGGTCAACGAAAACAAAAACACTATTTAAAGACTTTGGCATCATTTCTTTATACTTTGGACATCTTATTATGAAAATAAATAATAAAATATACATTTTCAGTCTGAGGGACCTTTTGCCCCAATGGTACTTCTAATAGTTTCTGCGATATAAACGTTAGAAAGTATTATCATTCAGCAATAAATAATATCATGCACACATTACTAAAGGAACATACAATCTCAACGTACTTGGCTGATACGCTTTAAAACTGTAGTTTTCGATACATAAAATAACGAAGGCGTCGTGTAATTCGTACGGACGTCCAGGAGCAACTGGCGACTCCGTGGCCACCTCCGTTTCTTCTCGCCTTTTACATAGTACAGGGTCAGCGTTTTATCCTGCAACCCGCGCTCGCGCGAACTTGAAAATGGCAATAGCGCCTCACGGACGCATTCCGCTACAGTGATACCAGATCGGGGACGAGCTCACGGACACGCAGCTCGGCGTAGTGTACATGCGAGGTGGGGGAAATTTTCGAGGGAACCCGTCCCCGATCTGGTATCACTGTTCCGCTACAACCATGCAGTGGCCCGATGGAGAGCTGCCAGCGACCGCTGGACAGCAGTGATGCCCGAGCTTCGAGAATTTTAGGCTGGTCTCTTTCAAATTAACGTCGCAAAGAGCTATATAGGGAATTTCCCGGGCCCAGGTAATCGAGCCGCGCGCTCCGCTTTTATGATCGGTTTACCACTCGCATCCCAGATTACTGTAATGAGATTTGAAAATAATGTCGACTGATCTCGCACACGTCTCAATTTAAAAAATGTTATCTACGACAGGGTTGACCGCGGCGCTATACCCTTGTACGGATAGATTTTTCGCGACCTGCGTGTAAAAGCCACAATAATGGCGCATTGTTCCAAAAAATGACATTAACGGAAGCCGGTATACGCGTGGCGTTGAGTAGCTAAAACATTCAGACACAAAAATTCTAGAAAAAAATTCAAACACCACTACAATCAAAGACACGTCCCATTAGTTGCCCCTAAAGGCACGGTTAAACATGTGCAATGCGCGTTGCAGAACACCATTACAAGGGTCGATTTTTATGGCTCGGCGCGCAACGTAGGACCTCGTACCATAGGTAACCTTGAGTGTTCGGCGCGCAATGCGCGCTGTTGCACATGTTTAACTCAGCCTTTACGTCTGATCTAGGCATGCACTGCATTAAGGATAAGATCATAAATAAAACCGGAACAATAGATTCTGAGGTCTTGCAGAACTAATACATAATTGAATAAAAATTTAATTTCTCAATTTCTGAAAGTAATGATAGAGAAACAACTAGCCTATTGTTTACCAACACCACGATTTTTAAAAACAGCATTAAAGGCAGTATCAAATAAATAGTTAGCAAAAGCTTTTTACAAAAATGATGGTTATAAAATTGATAAAGGAAACATTAAGTAAACGTAAAATATGTTAAATATTATCCATCATTTTGAGGGAAAAATATTCCTCATTGTGCGGAGCAAATTGCATTCCGGTATCTTTTAAACAATTGTACGAAAAAGGCCGCAAATTCTTCAACCCGGGCTGGGAAATTCTGAATAGCTCCTTGCGACGTTAATTTGAAAGTGACCATCCTAAAATTCTCGAAGCTCGGGCATCACTGCTGTCGAGCGGTCGCTGGCAGCACTCTGCCGGGCCGGTGCATGGTGTAGTGGAATGCGTCCGTGAGGCGCTGTTGCCATTTTACAAGTTCGCGCGAACGCGGGTTGCAGGATAAAACGGTGACCCTGTATATGTGCTGCCCAACTCAAGACATTGTTTAGGAATAGAGATTTTGAATTCGGGACTTTTTACCCGCTGGATTTTTAGCCCCACCTTACCCTAATCTGAAACACAAAAATGAAACGGCGTTTTACTTTATACATATGTCGCTTTAAATTGATAAAGCAGCAAAAAACAAAAACATTTATTGAGGGGCGTGGAGAGTTTTCAAACTGAAAGGTCTGAACCTTTAATTTTTGCTATCCAATTTTGCGCCAATTTTCGTATGTAACAAAAGATGTATAGAACTTGTCGGAATTTTGGTTCATCAAATTGATGATACATATTATGTATAAAGTAAAACGCCGTTTCATTTTTCTGTTTCAGATTACCTGACAGGTAAATATCATGCAAACCAGCAGATGACGAGTTTTGCGCAGTGTGATGGTCGATCATGCATAACTCCTATATTTAATATTAAAAATAATAAAAAACACTGCAGCTTCTCCAAAGATGCATCAAAACGTGCTCAGAATTTCAAATGAATCGAATCGCTAGTTTCTTAAAAAAATCCCAAATTTTGCTATTGTTTTTAGCCCGTAAAATAGAATTCCCCCCTTAAGGGGATCCTCCGGTCAAAGCACTCGAAAAACAGGTGATCTTTATAAATTTTTTACAAAAGCAGCATATTCTAAAAAATATTTGTGGCATTTATTGATACACTCGTTAGGGTACAAAAGAATTTTTGTTTCATGTTTTCGGCCATCATGCATTTCCTAAGTGGCGCGTAGTGCAGCGCTGCCAAAAAGAGCTGCCTAAACAAACGGTAACCACGAAATTTACTCACAGGATCACCCGAAATCAATAATTGAAATTTTTTTCAAATTTATATTAATGGCTATCGCAATATTCGTTGTTCTGGCAAAAAGACTAAAACTACGGTGATTGGTGCACATTTGAACGGAGTAGTTAAATAAAGCGGATAATTTTCCGCATAAATGTGCATATAAACAAAACCTTTGTTTCAAAAAATTGTGTTATAGGATGCTGCGATAGCGAGTCCAATAAAATTACGAATCAAATGCCTCAAGATTTTTTGAATCGGTCCATTAGTTCTCCTGAAATCGTGGTTACCATTTCGAAACATCGTGTTTCAAAAAATTGACTACGTAAATAAATATTTTTTCTTCAAGATGTTATGTTTTCACGCCCTATATAGTCACAATAGAATAAATGTTAAGGGACTATTTTAAAGTTTGTTTGTTAGACGATCTATTGACGTAGTATTTTTGTTTACACATAAATAATTGAAGGTTACATAGATTATCAAAATGATCGTTCGGGGCTGGTTGATTGACTAATAACGTTATTAAATTGTTATTTCGTTTATTTTTTGTTTAAATTTCATTATGTTATAAATACATTATAATTTATGTTTAAGTTGAAAAATTGTCAGTTTGTTATTAAAAAATGAACGAAAGATAATTAATATTTTATAATGAAACAACTCTTGTGACATTGTGTTAGTTTATTACAATTGAGATAAGTTGCTAATAACATTTTCTTAACTACAACGCTATAGTCAACCTACCCCATACTGTAAGTCTACCAACCACGATCATGAGGCTGGTCGACCAGCATGGAAGGTGTTAGAAAAACATTAAAATACCTTAATTGTTGTCACATTAAGTCAACTTCAATAATATAATCAGATAGCCAAATGTATGGCTTATCAAATGTACGAACCGGTTTAATATTTCCTCCACATAATTTATTAAAAATCAAACACTGAAAAACTGGCCTACCAGCCCCGGTCTCCGCTACCATTTCGAATTTTGGTGTGAAACTTTCACAGGGGTAGATGCACCATTTGTGGCCATTTCGTAAAAAATATAATATTTTTCGTTGTAAGCAATAAATGTAACCTTATATTTCTGGCGGTATACTAAACAAAATATTTATGATGTGGAATTCCCCACATAATAATGATCTGCAAGCAATTTAAAAATAAGATAATTATGCACATGGCCAAAAACAGTGCAATGGCCACAAACGGTACATCTACCTCGGGATGTTATACTACAAAAATATATATAAAAAAATAGATTTTCTGAAAAATTTTAACCGGAAGATCCCCTTAAGCAACATTCCCACATGCAAATTGTAAAGTGCAAAAGAAAATTAAAAAACACTCTTTCTATACGCCATCGTCGTGTTTCTCCTCGAGAATGGGACTTAAAAATACTTTGAAGTACAGATAGTGTCGGTTATCACAAGGTCCAACGGACGCGCTGCGCCTCAGAGCTTCCTCTATAGCAGCATTCAAACCAGGCAAGATGGGGTGAGCCTTTATCATCTCCTGCCAGGAAACCACCGTACAGGCCACAGGGTGGGCGAAAGGCATAGTGGGTTCCGAAAGACTACGTCTTGACTCGGTGGACACACTATAAGGAATTTTTTCTAGTGTGGGCAAACACGATCACGAATTATAAGCGTTCGCAATCAGGTGTTTCACACCGGATACTTTGAAGTACAGCATGTATCGAACAGAAACTTCATTGAAGCTAATATTTTCAAGTACTTCGACTAGTGGATCCCTCGAGGGGTTCTGTTCCCGTACGCTGTTTCGCGCCTTGACCGAGTTTACCGTGCCCACACCAACGGGTAGGGTGATAGGTATTATTCAATAGCCTGTCCGGCAAGAGGTCACTTTTTTCCTCACGCGATAAGATAGGGACGCGTATTCACAAACGAAACTAAATTCGTTTTTTTCCCTTCAAATTTTTATCGTCACACGTGTGACGTGTTGCGTGAACCTGGTCACGCCGAGGAACAGTGTCGTTGATCTAGAAACCGAGATGTCGGTCTGGGCTGTACAAGATATCGTGTTGCGATGTGTCTGCACAAAAGCTTCGGTTACATCACGTTGTACATTTGGACCGGTGGTTGCGAACGAAAGTGAGACCACATCGACAAGCCCGGTTTACAGAAACACAATCGGCTAGAAAAATGGCTACAGGCCGAATTATTTTAGAACATGAATATAACGCATGAGAATGTTTTTACTATAAATTAATTTCTTAATTACTGTATTTTTTTTACTGCAAATTCATTTTTGAATTATTGTATTTTTTTTTTACTGTGTACGGATGAATATAACGGATTGCTAATACATTCACCGACTTCACTCCGGTTTTGTATTGAATATTTATATATAATATTAGCAAAATATACCCGCGCTTCGTTCCGGGCCTAAGATATATTAAGAAGCCCGTGAAAACGCATTTTACCCCTTTTCACCCTCTTAAGTGTTGATTACGGCAAAATCCTGAAATTGATTTTTAGCGATTTGGGTAGGTAGCCTTTGTATGCAAAAACCGAGTTGATATCTAATCGGGCCTAAGACATATTGAGAAGCCCGTGGTTTACCCCTTTTCTCCCCCTTACGGGTCGATTAGGGCAAAATTCTGAAATTGGTTTTTGAGTAGGTATTCGTGTGGGAAATCTTTATGAGTAAGAACCCAGTTGATATCTAATCGGGCCTAAGAGATATTAAGGAATCCGGGAAAATACATTTTACCCCTTTTCACCCCTTTGGAGGCGGAATTTCTAAAAATCTAATACCTTCCAAATTTCACGTTCCCAGGTTAAACGGTTTAGACTGAGCGTTGATGAGTCAGTCAGAACTTGTTCTAGCTTTACTAGATTTTATAAAAAAAGAAATTTATTTTTTATTTTTTTGTGGAAATGGCCACATTCATCTGGATTAGTAAGGCAAAATGAGCTGAGGCACATTTTATGATCCCAGAGTTTATCGTTCGAATGTTTTTAGGCGACAGACAAACACACAAACATATAGAAGCTTTCTGCTTTATTACAATATTATAATATATTCATAATAATTTGAATACAAATTGCTCAGTTTGCGTGGGGTAACCTCAGCAAGCGTTTTAGAAGAATTGCTCGACAGAGTTTCAATGTCAAGAGAACTAAGGAGTCTGCTGGCATGGTCAAGGGACGCTAGCTTTTATATTAGTAGAAATAGTGAGGTGCGTCAGGACGAGTCTGCCCTTTGGACACGATTTACGGTCCACGCACACATATCCGTTCCGTATCAGTTCGGTTCCGTCGTGCCAGTGGTAAGAAGAAGAGGGGGCTAGAGGGTCTCTCCTTCTTACCATTGGCACGACGGAACGGAACTGACACGGAACGGATATGTGTGCGTGGACCGTTAAACTACTGATTCCTGCGTGGTGACGATTCTGAGTGCCTGAAGCCAGTATTTGTCCTCGGAGAAAGCCACTGCATACTCTTGTCCTCATTACCACGTTTTGCTGGTTTTAATACTTTAGAGGTGGAGAACGTGTTGAAAGTTTAAATCAAGGGATGAGAATCGATTGGGATAGATCGATAGACATGGTTGATTGTCCTAGCCAGAAGGGCTGCCTGGTGACCCCGAGCAATCCTATCTGTTTGTTCCGACTAGGTATAGAGAGCAATTAACACTTCGAGTGGTGTCGGTGTTTTCACGCTGAGGGATGTGCATTAGGGTGGATCTTGTTTTTCGACTTTCAAATTTTATCGGGACACTTAGAATTGTGCCACTGTATGAAAAAGTACTCTGCACAAAATTTGAAGTCGATCGGACAACGAGAAACGGTAATTATGCAGAGCAGGTGTTTCCTCACCGATTTTGACGACCTTGAAATATGTTGTCGGGGACATGATTCTGAACAACTTTTTCCGATACATGTTACCGTCGCTCGACTTTCGTTTCCGAGATATTCGCGAAAAACTGCTGTTACTACTACAAAATGTATTCTGCCGTATACGTATGTAGGGGAAGGTGCGGCAGGACGGGGTACCCCCGTATCTCGTGATACAAACGCACTAATTAAAATTGAGCATACGCGTTAGATGCGTCGCTATGAGCGCCGCCAGTGAGCAGCGAATCAATGAAACATGTGGACGCGTGACGGAGTTAGATCAGAATTTATAATTTATTGGGACTTCCTTACTTTTCCTTATTTTTAGCACCCGTTCCAGTGATATAATAATATAGAAGATCTCCGGTATATATATGTGTTTCTGAGGCAGAATTTAGCTGGCTATAAGGTACGAATGTTATTTTATACTTTTGTAAATAATGTTTCGGGCAGTGTTCATACATATGATTGTAGTGAGACGAGAAAAGGCATGATGGGGTAATGAAAATGAGAGTTACCCCATCATGCCTCTCACAAACCTCGAAATAAAAATCAAAGTTTCTCATTGTTCCAGGATGGTTAGAAACTACAGACGGAAGACGGACCGAGGAAAATGATACTTCTTTTCTATTAAGGGGTTATGCTCAGTCAGGAGGCCGAAAAAGGGTGGTCTTTGGAAATTTTTTACTCAAAAGCTATAACACATTTCTCAAAAAATCTTTCTTCCTTTTAAGGATTGCATCTAGTACCGTGCATCGTAATTTTTTTATATAAAAATATTTATCAGTAACCAAGTTATTGTCCATCACTCGAAGGTTCTTTCAAAATCGGTGACCAAAATATTTAAAAAACCATTCAACCGATTTACTTCAAATTTTACAAGCTTACTATAGGAACAATAAACTGGTTTTTGACCGAAGGATTTTTTTATCCGATGCAGCAGTGGTCACCGCAGAAGCCCTTTTTTTTAGAGAACCTTCGAGTGATGGACACTAACTTAGTTATTGATAAATATTTTTAAATAAAAAAATTACGATGCGCGGTACTAGATGCAATCCTTAAAAGGAAAAAATATTTTTTGAGAAATGTGTTATAGCTTTTGAGTAAAAAATTTCCAAAGACCACCCTTTTTCGGCCTCCTGACTGAGCATGACCCCTTAATTAGTCCAAAAGTACTGATTCCCTTGTGGAAAGGTGGATAAGCTGCCAAATTTGTGGCAAATGGGCTCATTTCTCCTGTGTTGATGTAGGAGATGAGGACGACGAAGCCATCCATGTGTACCTCCTCTGTCAACTCAATAAATAATTACTCAATATATATATATATAACAATACCCGGGACAAGTTGGAAAGTGGAATGTGTTGCGTCGGAATAAATCAACAGATGTTTTTCACAAATATCTCGAGAACGAAGGTCGCGTGGCAGTACCAGGTATAGGAGAAAGTTGTTCAAAATGTTGAGTTTTACAACATATCCAAAAATCATTGAAATCGGTGAGGAAACACCTGTTCTGCATAATTACCTTATAAATAGCAGGTTTCAACATTTTAATGAAGTAATTGATATTTTCATCAAGATTACACTGTTCCAACAAATTGTATAAATATGAATCCTCTAGAATCGGAAAATGATCGCAATTATAATATTGGATTAAATATAGTAAATAATTTAGCAGTAAACGATTCGGCCGAACGAGGATTCATCCGAGAGACATTCATCCAAACCTTGCGCCATTTAATGCGTTAATCTCTCAGTAGACGAAAGTTTCTTGTATTTATTAATATTGGAAAAATCGCCCCTTGCCTTCTATCGTCCCCATTATCTAATACAATCAAGATAAGCTTCCAAAGACCACCCACCTGAAGAATGCTTATTGGACTTTTTTCGAATTCGAAGGCTCATAAAAAGAAGGTTCTTTTACATTTTAGATTTATTTCTACACGCAGACCCGCAACCCATTTACTTGTATTTTGTATATACCACCCATTGCGGGACTTCCTGTCGAACACGTCGGTTGAACATTCCTAAACTTGTTCTTATGAAACAGCTGTGGCATCGAAGACGATCCATAAGGATATTCTTGTTATTCTTTTCTTTGAGCACGCAACGACTGTATCCCCCATCGACAGGAGCAAGCAGGGAGGCTGCGGCTTAAAAATAAAAAGAGCTCGTCCGACGGAACGATTAGACGAGCCATGTGTGCGCCTACAAATATTTACGCACGTAAAGACGACGGTGACATATGTCACGCACGTGTTTACAAAATTCGTCGGCTTGAACCGGCTACTGGTGATCCCGTACGGGAGGAAGAGAGAGGCTTCCTGTTGAGGTTCAACGAAACCAACGGCGACGGCCACCTACAGTGCCGTGCACCAGCGCATTAAAATAATGTTCCGCGAACGTGAATCGAGCGGCTTTAATCCGAAGTAAACCGATACGTAAACGTCTAACGTTCTACGTATCAATAGAGCGATCGGTGGAACGCGATATCACGCGAATCATTTCATACGACCCTTTGCTATTTAATTGGCGACGGGGTCTGTAATTGGGTCTCATTTTTTTCCGTTTTAATTGTATGTACCGCTTAAGATAATGTATATGTACTGCTGGACATATCCTAGACGGCGGTAAAAATGAATGCTTGAAACTGTTACCCACGTATTGACATTCATTGATAACTTTCAGGAAAATATGAGTATATAATATAAAGTAAATATGTACACATTAAGTTTGATACGCCGGGTTCCCTTGCTGCTGCGCAGGCGTAGGATGGTCGCTGCGCAATCATGCACTCGCGCAGCTCAGAGGGAAGAGGGAACACTGTTAAAGGTTCAGGTATTCTAATGGATAACTTGTAGAAATCTTGCGGCATTGAATACAGAGTATTCTCAACTATTCCGAGTAGGCATCTGAATACTCGAGTACTAGAACGTCCAACGTATATTCGAATATACAGGCAATCAAAATTCGACTACTTAACCTCGAATCCGAGTAGTATCTATCTACTTACAGCGGACAGAATATTACTATTAAATACCTATACAGTATTTTATCCTATTTTATATTCCACATATGAAATTCCTTAATTATTTTGAATGGTGTGCTTCAACTAAAATGGATGCACAACGTTTTAACGTAGAGATCCAAGGATCTTAAAATTGCAGGGAATAAAGTTTAAGGTGGATATTTTCAATTTTATAACCTGTACTCGATCCAGCACAAGGTTCGTCTTAATTCCTGGGAGCAGCTTTCCCCGCTATCCTTGACTTTTCGTTTCTGTCCCTGGTACGATTCCTTGGAATTTAACTTTCGAGCTACCAAAAATATGACTAAGTAGACTTCATTACTGTAATCCACGCGCACATTCGCTAATTACACTGATAATAAAGGTTTGGACGATCCTGCGCAGGTTGGGTTTGGTTAATCGTGGGTTAAGTCTATATCGTTAAGCAAAAAGGAACATAAAATTGGGGTTTAGGGACGAAATATCTGAACCTAACCCAGACATAGCTCATTTACTTGCCTGATGGCTTTGATGCACAGAATTCAGCAGCATTTAAAACGAAGTAGCGATGGGTTCGAGCGCAGCGTGAATATTTCTCGTTCAATGAATATTTTTATCTGATTTTAACAAAATAAATCTTTGATACGTAAAACCATGTAAAGAATAATCAACATACAATATCTTTCATTATTTATTACCTTTCAATCTAGGCACTCGTAATTCCATTCGTTTCCTTAAATAGCTGTACTGTCAATTAATTACTGTTCAAATTAAAAGCTGTTTCTTCGTACAGTATGTACTTTCTACATGTTATGTACATTCGAAAAGTTAAGTCTCCACTTTATGCTTTTACATAGTAAAGGTACATTATGTGCAAGTCTCCTCGTAAATAGGGCTGCCATCCGTCCGGGTTTCCTCGGATTTATCCTCTTTTTTAGGGAGTCCGGGTGGATTTTCTGTGGTGATCCGGGTTTTTCGATGCTGCTCACTCAAAAAGTCATAAATATTTTATCTTTTTTCTTGTTTGCGGTTACAGTCTATAATTTACAGAAATTTTTGATATAAGAAATAGTTAAAACTGTCCGGGGTTTTAATGCTCTTTGTCCTAGATTAGTGAGTTTGCGGATGGCAACCCTACTCGTGCACCACTGTCATATGCCATAAAGACCTTATCATTATTAAT
This sequence comes from Andrena haemorrhoa, assembly GCA_910592295.1. NCBI lineage: Eukaryota > Metazoa > Arthropoda > Insecta > Hymenoptera > Andrenidae > Andrena > Andrena haemorrhoa. The sequence continues at coordinate 22,231,992 of OU342943.1, forward strand.
ATTATTATCGTACTAGTACCACCATAACAGTACCACTCGCTAAACAACGACAGCGTTATATGTACGCTCATCAAGTCTCTCTTTATTCACCATGTGTCGCTCCCATTGGCGTCGTCAGGAGCAACGTCCAAGCAAAGGCACAGCTTGTGCATGGATAACGAGGTTACCGTTCAGCTATCGTGTATACATACTGCTTGTACAAGGCATTTACACAGCGATCGGGTTCAACATCAGCGACAATCCCTTATAAGACCCAGCCTTTTCCTTCATTCTATCTAAGGGAACGAGGCGTTGACCAATCCGGTTCCTAGTTTTCTTTCCATTCGCTTCGTTTAGAAATGAAGGAGCCTACGTGCCTCCCAAAAGGCAAGAAATTGCTTTCCCTTAGTTTGAAGGTAATTTCAGACGATACATGTGGCTTTCAAAGGAGCAACACATTTAGGAATAGTGTTAATGAATAATACTGGAGCTCCTTGAGGGTAAAGATTAATAGAAATCGACAGAAATAGGAGATTCTCGACTACCAAACACTAAAAGCATCCCTCGGAAATTAAGAGACGGCCGTCAAGTCCCTGATTCTCGAGTTATCATAATATTATCAGCTGCACACGAGCCACGTGCTCGGCAGTGTATGTGAATATTGTACAAGATCACAGTCGCCCAGAGTTTGAAGAGTCCCAAGGACCAGGCCAGCGAGCACAGTCGACACACATTCGTCACAATTGACACGATTGACCTACAGCGGTTCTCAACTGGTCGCCAGCCGTGGAAACCGGTTTGACGGGGTTCAAGAGTACATTCCAGGGATCGGTACGTTGGCTCCAGCACGTAGATGCTCCAAGTGGCTACGAAACGCGCCTCCACGGTTTCGATCGGAGAATCATGGCCCGTGGCGGAGAGAAAAAGGCATGTCAAACTGGTTCGGGTTTAGCAAAAGGAACGGTATTAGGTTCATGTCACCGATTTCTTGGAAATTCTGCATATTAGCTGATAATAAAATTAATAATAAGTACTGTATTAAAGAACGAAGTCCGTGTGAAGTATACTTGAAGATCAAAGAGTATGCAACTAAATGAATAGAACTCCACCGTCTCGAATAGTTTTGAGCTGTGCGTCCTGTGCATTTAACTTGTAGCGTTTTGTTCTAATAGTTATTAAAGTTTCTTAGATTACATTGTTGTTAAGCAATATCACTCTTTTTATAGATTAATATGAAGAAATCAGTAACTGGTTGGGAAGAAGGCATTGCGCATTGGGCTTCTAGTTAATAAATAATAAATTGAGTTTCTTTCAACTAAACAAGTATCATAAATTCGCACTACAATCGCCAAAAACTCCAACATTTGGACCCACCCTGAGTATTAAACTATACAGCACTGGAAATATTTATTGCATAATCCATGTCCTATGAAATAATCTTCATAACTGCATGGCTGAGAACTTTATTTCTAGTACTGCACGTTAGGGCGGAGCGATACAAGGGGTGCGTTCCACTTACGCCCAAATCGCCCGTGACTTCATTAAGCTAGGTTCTCCTGTACGCGACTGGACGCAACGTCAAGAACTTCAAAGTCGATTTTCTCGAAAATGAAGCGCGATATCAAAAAATTGTACTCTTTTTTCTCGACTTATTTCCTTATTATAAGACGAAAAGAAAGAGTAACTTTTTTTCATATCGCGCTTAATTTTCAAGAAAATCGACCTTGAAGTTCTTGACGTTGCGTCCAGTCGCGTACAGAAGAACCTAGCTTAATGAAATCACGGGCGATTTGGGCGTAAGTGGAACGCACCCTATATAGGCAACAATTTAAATTTGAATTTTCAGTTGGCCTGGGTGCGGGATATTTGTCTTTTGATTAACCAAAAACAACTGTAAATAAATGTTGGAAAATATTCATGTGTGCAGGTTCCTTTTTCTCCTAAAAAGCCAATTTTTCTCCAAGCCAATTGAAAATTCAAATGTAAATTTTCCGCTCCGCCCTACGTGTTACTTATCATTAGGATTTTAAATCATACCTAGATCAGAGTATAATAAATAACTGCTTATTCTCAGGTGTGTAGCAATGAAATTAATGTTCAAAACGGAACTTGCAGATGTGCACTATCTGAGTCAAGCTATTCACCCTCCAATGGTTAAATTGACATAATACCTACGTTGATTTCATTAATCATTTTAGTACCAGGTGACTAAACCGATACAGGTTTGAAAATTGCCAGACAGTTTTATGCGCAAAATGCATGGTTACAGGAAAAACATATAGGCAGTTGGTGCACAACATGTACAATACTGCATTAAATATTAAATGCTTAGAATGCACTACCCAAACCATCGAGAAAATCGAAATCGAAGTTCTGCTTTTTTCAGGACTTTGATGTGTAGGTACCTATGCGTGGACACGAAACTGTACTTAAGGGGTTAGGCCACCTTGGACGAAGCAAAATTGTAGTCATTTTCGCCATTTTTTTAGGAAGATAATGAATTAAACAGAAAATTTAATATGAAGCCTGTTATTGTACAACTCTCGCCGGGAAAATCGTATTTTTTCCCCTATAAAATGGCGGTGGTAGTGCCGTAATACGCAAGATCTTGAGGAACGACGTGAGGAATACCGTTTGACCTAGAACAAAAAAACAAAAAGTTTTACTTTCTACGTGACTAAATCTAGAGAAGTGCGTAGCGGTTTCGCGATATCTTGAATATATTCTTGGCAATTGACACTTTTATAAAAAAAGTGCATCTTTTCTCCCCCAGGTCACCATTTCGAGACAAATTAATGTTTCTGTATTTCCCTACGGACTTCTCTAGTTTTAGGCATGCAGAAAATAAAACTTTTTGGTTTTTGTTCTAGGTCAAACGGTATAGCCGTGAGATTGAACACCGTGGAAAACGTCGCTCCTCAAGATCTTGCGTATCACGGCTCTACCGCCGCCATTTTGTAGGAACCAAAAATACGATTTTTTCCGGCGAGAGTTGTATAATAACAGGCTTCATATTAAATCTTCTGTTTATTTCATTATCTTCCTAAAAAAATGCCGAATATGACTGCTATTTTTGTTCCGTCCAAGGTGGCCTAACCCCTTAAGGTGCAAAGGTTTTGGTTTCTCACCAAATTTCGGGTAGTGACACGGACTAACAACCTAAGTACCTATATGCAAGATTTTAGCCAAATCGATAACCCGAATCTTCTACAGTCCTGTTGCAGGTGTAAATTGACAGCCAGACTGACAACGGTCAAATTGGTGTTTCAAGAAATTTTTTCGTAACACCGCTGAAAACGACGGAGAACTGTTTAGATGTACATACAATACATAATTACTGACACAAACCGACTTATCGCTACTCGACATCTTCGGTTTGCTTAATTTCGCGTTCTTGCCATTTGATCCTTCGATATTAAGTTAAGGGGGTATTCTACCCAAAACATTCGATCTTTTTTATTTTCTAATAGTATAGGGTTTCGAAAATATGTCCTTAAAATATTAAGGTGAAATTCGAAAAACTCCCAGAGTTATAGGGGCTTCAGGCCGCAGCGTGACCGGCAGTCGCACAGTGGGGCACGTAACATAGGATTCGCGGAAAAAATCTCATAACTTCGGTGTTTCCCAATATTTTTGAGTAATTTTTTTTATATTATTTGTTAATAGCCAACGGTTATATGGACAGGAACATTAATAAAATTTAAGCATATTTAACAAATGAAATAGTAATAAACCCCGTAAACAATGTGCTTTATAATTGTTTATACATCCAGTTCAGATTTCACGTGAAACAATGAATTTTAGAAAACATTATTAATATTTTTGTTTATAACTTTTTTCTAATTGTTTAAACAATTGATAAAACTTTTACCATTGGATAGATCTCATTAAAAAAAACTAACTTTTGTCTTGAAATTTATTTTCTATCTCTTACAGATTGCGAGTTAGAAAATAAAATCGAAGAATAGCCGATTCTTCAGGGATTAATTTCACACCCTCAGTGCGATTTTGGGCAGCAAAAAAATTACTTTATAATCAGGAGGAAATTCCCTACATATCCACAATGGTTCAGAATTTCTTGAATTTTCGGATTCGGGATCTTCCCTTGTGCGTACCGAACCGGGTACGGGTTAGGGTTCCTATTCCTGGTTATAAGCCTTAAAATCTTAAAATCTTAAAATGTTAATTTATAATGAAAAAAGGAATGTTATATAAGTATTAGTAAATAATGATTAAATATGTTTTCTCTGTATCGATTATATTACTTATTATTATTATAAATATTATTTATAATTTTTATTGTTATTTTATTGTTTTTTAATGTTATTAATATTAGTGTCCATACAAACTAAAACTATAAAAAAATAATAGAAAATAGAAACTGGGCAAAAATAGCGAGAAATACCGCTGTGATGAGTTTCTGCGAAAACGCATGCACAGCGCACTTGGGTGATTATGTATTAATAACAGTCAAACTTGCAAATATATGCAGCCAATTTTTGGAGGGCTGTTAGTAGTTGGTATCTGCTGTCAATTAGTACTATCTAGAGCCCGGAGGAAGGCGGAGCTTTTTTTATAAACCTAAAAGTGTTAACGAAAACCTGAAATACTAGGTAGCTTCATTTGAAGTTGTATAGTGGGATTACGGTAAAGAATTTTCGAAAACTATTTATGTCACAAATAAGCTGAGACTATACACATTCGAAATATATGCGGTAAAAAAATAAAAATATTTAGAGGAATTGAGAAAAAATTCGACAATCTGGTACGAATATTGACACGTTTCCCGTTAGAAGACGATAGGTCAACTTCAGATCAATTTTTCATTGCAATTAACATGAATATGACATATCTGTCATATAGGTTAGATACGTTGGTCTATTGGCTATCAGGATATAGTGATGGATACATAAAAATACAACTTTCATTTTAAGACTTTTTTCCTCTCCAGCCCCACTGTGAGTCGTTCCCTGGACTCTTGTATCTAAAGCTAAAGAGGCTATGACTGCCAGCAGAGAAGAGAGAGCTGCCAACATGATTTTTTTGAAGTTGCAGAAGGTTTCCTCTACGGTTCTGGTATAGCAGATTAGGGGTAAGCTACAGAAATTAGTCATTATCTACCGTAACTTCAATCGTACAGGTCGTAACTGCAGGAAAACTTTAAACGCGTTTTTCTCGAAACAATTTTTTTAAATCGGGCGCACATTTTTCTGAAAAACTAGTGGACCGATTCAGCTAAACTTTGACACACATTCACAGTGAATGTGTACCTATAGCCCGAACCAGAATTATATCAATAGTTTTAATGCAACCTCCCCCACACCTCGTTTTAGCTCAAGATAAGTCGAAAAAATCAAATATACATTTTTAAACAGCTGCGATTTCGGTAACAATGTCCGGACTTGGTTACATCTGGTTTGGGCCATAACTACACTCATATAGATTAAAAAAATCTTTGGTACTTCCGTTTCAGATGACTAGGACGACCGCAATAGGCTTGTATCCACTAAGAGTAATTTGCATGGATTAGAGTTTCTAACGATTAATCATGATACAGAGGAAACAAAAAATAAACTATTTATTATAAAAAATAAAGTTTGGTAATATTTTTGGAAATTAAATTCTGCAAAATTAGGCATTCAGTCACGTGACAGTGAACACCAATCAGACAGCATGACGTCACGCCGTGCAAAACACCAACGCCATTGTATGTTGTTGTTGACAGGTTCATACAACAGGTTATTTCGTATTTACCAGTTTATGTGAAGGTGATTCAGTTGTTCGCGATTAAGTATATCTTGAAGCACAAGTGTAATAAGCTATGGAATCAGGATTTAGCAAAGCAAACAGTAGTAATTTGCCCAAAATTGACGCTGTTATGCTTGGCAGATTTTTCGCGGCACACAGTGACTTTTGCTCATCGGAATTCCGCAATGTTAAAACTTCGATGTAAGTATACACAAGTGTAAAATATATATTATAAGCTTAAATAGTATTATATCAGTTTCATAGACCATAACCTTTTGTTATGACATAGGTATTGTAAGCTAATTGATACTGGTTTTGAGGTTAGATTTGCATTGTTTGGAACATAAATAAATAATTTGTTTGGCGTCTTTATAGTTGTGCTTTTACACTGGGGCACTATACAATACTTGTAGTACGAGGAATTCATTTTTAATTAAAAACGACACCGAAAACTAACAATAGCAATACACAGACACGATCGTCTAGTTTTATTTTACACGGCGTGACATCATACAGGACGCCATGACAGTCTGGCGCGTTTCCGAATCAAGTTTAAATAGGTTTTTGAAAACGCAAAAAAAATCATGTAAATGTACGATTTTTTGAAAATAAATACAGTTTTCGTGTAGAATAGACATGAAAATAATGTTTTAACCAATGTCTCAAATTCAGTCAACTAGCCTATTCGTGCGCCCGATGGGGCCGGTTTTTGATGACATGACCTGCGCTTCGGCGTGTAACTTGTACAAATTTCAATATACTGCATTCCAAAAATTTGTGTTGATAGTTCAAACACTACTAAATATGTGTGCAAAACCCCTGTCCTGTAGGTGCGATAGGTTTTCCAGAATTAATTTCCAAATATCACCTTCAAAAACGAGTGTCTAGACTAGAATACCCCCTTAAACGATAACCTGATGGATGGGTGTCATGCAAAAATTCTCATCAAAAGTATGCCGCGAATATGACATCACTTCGATTGATCCATTAGTCCCTAAAGTCTAAACACAGCTAACTAAAGGGACAAAGTTTCAGTCTTATGTAGAATTTGAAGTGAAACTCGACAAATTAGGTAGACCTGAAATTGAATTAAAATAAAACTGGTAGCTTGAGAGTACACACGATCGAGCTAGTATAAGATTGAACTTACTAAGTTCGACCTAGAATAATATTGACATTAAACTGGTGCTGGCTTGTCTGAACTGATCTCAAAATGCTTCTACGTACCTCGAGCTTGACGACTCTGTAGCTCTTTAAGTCAGTTTAAGTGTTTTTGAAGTAGAAGCCACGGGATGTAATCAAATAGAAATAACGCTCAATTAAAATAATGCACTACTCAAACAGTACCTACATATGTACTTACTAGAGTTTCTGATATTACCATATTGAAATGATGCAGGGGACAGGGGTTTACAGTGTTCGAACCCATGCAAGGTTTATTTTCATTTAATTAATTTTTTTTGAAGATGCGTTAGAAGAACAGAATTTATTTCGCTAAAATGTAATCAGTTTCAATAAAATTTCAAATTTAATTCTTCAACAAACAGAAGAATCACTAGGTAGTAGGGTTTGTCGGTTTTAAAAAACCGGTTTTCATTTATAAATTTGTAAAATTCGAAAGCCGATTTTAAATTTAAAAAACCGGTTTTATATACTAGAATTAATATGCAGAAATGAATTAATTATTTAATTAAAAACATTAACATTTTTACTTGAAATCACCTCGGACACAAGCGTATTGTAATAGGTAACAGTTTATTGTAAAACTACTCTCCATGATTTCATATTTTCAGAAAAAAATACAAAATGGAATAAAGATTTATAATTGGGTACCACCTTTTAAAAGATTTATATTTTGCACGGATTTTAGTTATTATAATTTTTTTATGTTGTTCTTTGTAGATAGAGTATATTTTAATTCGTTATATTTTTCTAACTCCATAATATTAAGGAAACTGAAATATTTAAAAATAAGTACAAGTATTTATATTCACTATTTTAATTATATTTTTTTTGTGAAAATTCGAAAACCGGTTTAACCGATTATTTTGGGAATAGTGGAATTCGTAAACCGGTTTTTTCAAAAGTCGGTTTTTGTATAAATCCTAATCACTAGGATTTAATATTTATCATGATAAAACCTTCTCCAGAGCACATAGCACTGCAGTTTATCAAGGCTTCCCTGCTTTAACCTAGTTGCCAAAGGTTCTAAAAACTGATAATACGTGTGAAAGGTACAAGCTAACGATGCGTATAAAAAACTGAACCTTGTAGAATCACAGCACAGATTCTACACTGGGTGTAGAACTGTAGATGCAGGATTCGTACGACACGTGCGAATGGCTTGGGAACATCTGTTTCCCAGGGAACGTTTAGACCAGCGAGACTGGGCAGTGTTGCAGCAGCAATGATGGGAAATTTCGCTGAGGAAGCCAGAATGTGTTCGAGACGGTCCTCGCGCTGTATTCGTGACGCGATCGAGGGCATCGAACAGTCACGGTTTCTGGGCAAGCTGCAGGTGACCAAGGGAACATGTTAGCGAGATTTATCGCTGGCGAAACTCGGTCGAAAGCGTAGAGGAAAGAGCTATTTTTTGCTGACAAAACGATTGTGGTCGCCCATAAATGAACTCTAATTAAGATAATTGCGACTAAGGACGCGTATAAAGCGCGCGATAGGGGACGGACATTAACTCCAACGCAGTAATGTGTACATGGTGTTTCATAATGTGTGGGCATACCTTCAGAGACAAATTATTTAGGTACATGAAAATGGGGAAAATTGTTCATAGTTTTTTTCTACAATAAAATTCTCGTCGCAAATTCTGGTGGTGTAATTAACTCGAACCATTTACTTACTGTTAACATTGTGCACTTGTACTACTTGTAGGTATGGAATGGGGACAGAGAGGGGAAGATTGAGGGCTCCACCCACTTTTCCATTTCCTATTTGGGCATCCGCAACGGAAATTTCAACATTGAAAACTTGTGTAATGTTCATTTGTGTAACTCTTGAAACTCTATCCCTATAAATAAATAAATAAATATATTTCTCCCTTCGTTTTGTTCCATAATTTAACGATAAGTCTTAAAATCCTCGCCATCTACTTCCCTTTACTTTTTTCTTCAGCTATCTCGTCATCTCTCTTCTCACCCCCATTATCTTCATTTCTTTATCGTAATTTCCCATTAGTATACTTATATTCCGCTTGCATTTTTGGTAACTACTACCACTAGCAACAATTCGTTAATAAAATAGTGCAAAAGATATATCGAGAACAGTGTACCAGTTCGATCTGAAATCGAACTTCATTGGTCTAATGGTTCTTTTCGTTCGTCATCGAGAAATACGCATTCCATTCACCAAGTATCGTAACGAAGAATTCCACGTGGGCCATTCGAACTCCCGTCACGAAAAAGCGCGACGTAGGAACACTGGGACCGAATTATGGAATACATTTTCATTCCCCGCGTCCCTTTGTCTCCTCAAACGCTTTCAGAATACATTCCCAGCGACGGTGATTAACAACTGTACAATCACGAAGCGTTTCGGGAGACCACTATTCAGGTTCAAACATCCACGCGTCCTTACCACGATTTGAAGAACACTTTCGAAGTAAAACTTATCCACGCTGTCCGAGGAATTTCTTCCCCATTAAGCTAAAATTGGGTCGATTTACGGTGGACACGGTCCCGTTGTGCTTCGGGCCCAGAGAAATCTGAAATTCAGTTCAGGCCACTCGAAAGCTTGTGTCAGGGGCCATGGTCCCCTTTGCTCGCATTCGCCAGCAGATTTCGCGCTTGTATAACCATAGATAAGCTACCTGAACAATAACACAGGATCATTATAGTTGAGGATCATTAACACATTTTTAAAAATACACGGTGTTATATAGAAATTTGAACTTCTAAATGCAAACATAACCTCAGATTCGCTGCATCACTTACAGTTTCTTCACAACTTGCTTCGACGTTTTTATGTTGTAGTTGCGACTGACTTAAATTAGTTGTGAAGAATTACTCGACTCGTAACTAACTGATGCGACTTGGCAACCCAGCATTTATAGTGTCCTAGAAATTTCTAGTAAGTTCTAATATTTATCTACACCAACCGTTATGGCAACTCTAAAGCCATCCGTAGTCGATGTGGCAATTACAGGAATGTTCTGCCACTCGAATGTTCCGCTACCTATCTGAACAGTATATTTTCTTTCATAATTTAGTACATTCTACCTTCGTACTTTATTATCGTCAAACGAAAGAGACACTATCTACTATTCACAGGGCTCCGGTATACATAGAATAGGTATTGCGCGCGTTAATACCTTAAGGGGAGGTTCCGGTCTAGAGCCCCAAAAAATAGGTGATCTTTAGGAATTAATTAAAGGAAAACTACTACATATAACTTAATGGGACTTTTTGCATTGCATTGAGGATGTCTTAAATTATAGAAATATATTTTTTGTTTTGTAATTAATCATTTCAGACGGCACTGGGGAGTCGTTAAAGTCAAGGCGTCAAAAAAATCATCCAATACGGTGGGACCTGTATCTCCAAAAGTTATTATCCGATTCGACTGAAACTTTTTTTATTTTAAAGAATATACTTCTGGCTAGGGGAGAAACCAGACAAAATTACAAAAATGATATTTTTGTGAGAATAACGACACTTGAAGTGTGAAACCACTTTTTCCCTATATTTTTCGTCCTTTCAACGCCTTTAAAAAATGATAAACTTTCACTATTTTGTAATTTTTTCTGGCTCCACCCCCCCCTAGCCAGAAGTATATTCTTCAAAATAAAAAACTTTCAGTCGAATCGGATAATAACTTTTGGAGATACAGGTCAAGTTTTACTTGAGCGCCGAGTGGCCGGTTGTTGCGCCCATGCATTTGCCGCTACTCAAATGCCTATAACTTCGGGAATTTTACGAATTTCAACAAATCCTTTTAAACGCGTATTCCTGAAAGGTTGAACAATCGAAAAACGGAATAAAAAAAATCGACTTTTAGATTTTAGACCGGAACCTCCCCTTAAGTATGCGTATCCCATACAGCACACTCCGTTGCAGGAAGGTTCCAGGAAAGTTGCAGGAAAATTGCGGTGCAACATCGGAACGTTCCAGCAACATTGGTGGAATGTTGCAGGAATCTTCCTATGTCCGCCCCTGGGGAACATTGCACAGCAACGCACATGGAACCTTCCTGCAACCTTCATGCAACGTTCCGGAGATTTTCTAGCAATGGTCACGCAACGTTCCGGAAATTTTCTAGCAATGGTCACGCAACGTTTCGGAGATTTTCTAGCAATGGTCACGCAACGTTCCGGAAATTTTCTAGCAATGGTCACGCAACGTTTCGGAGATTTTCTAGCAATGGTCACGCAACGTTCCGGAAATTTTCTAGCAATGGTCACGCAAGGTAAAACTATGCACATATACAGTAATTTGCACTTACAATAATAATTATTATTGATATCAATTAGGCAAAAGTCGATACAAGAATCGATTCTGGAACCGTTTCGGAACCGATATAGTACCGAAAAAATAACGGTTATGGATACGATTTGAGGAGGGAAATAGGACCCGTAACCGAAACAGGTAATAGTTGGAAATTTCGGTTCTTCATAACAGTTATTCAGAATAAAGGTTCTTTCTAACCGTTTGGAGAACCGAAATCGTTATTATAACATTTTTCGAGCCCTGCTTACTGCGGGATCTTTGTTGTAAAACCTCCGAAATGTTGCGTGACCAGTGCTAGAAAATTTCCGAAACGTTGCGTGACCATTGCTAGAAAATTTCCGGAACGTTGCGTGACCATTGCTAGAAAAATTCCGGAACGTTGCGTGACCATTGCTAGAAAATCTCCGGAACGTTGCGTGAACATTGCCAGAAAATTTCCGGAACGTTGCAGGAATGTTGCTGGAGCTTTGCTGTGCAATATTGCACCGCAACGTTGCCGGAATCCTCCTATGTCCGCCCCTGTGGATCATTGCACGGCAACGCACATGGAATCTTCCTGCAACCTTCATGCAACGGAGTGTGCTGTATGGGTAATGACATCAAATGGGAAACGCGTAGTGGTAACTCCATTGGAAAGAAATAAGAAAGGCTCCCAATGCTAGAAAATACCAAGAGTGCCGTTAAATTAGCAAAGGATATACAACATTAGAAGATCTATCTGAAATATTAGTTTTAATGTTTGGTATTGTTACTTGTGTTATTCTTTCTGAACTATAAGGTAATCATCACATGGAAGTGTGTGTGGTCCACTATCCGAAAATTCCTTTAACCAATCAGCCACGTCTCCCTATCAGGTGTGTAATGCATATATTGGAGGTTCTACTGTTAACTGTACTTATGACTCATTGTCAGTCTAATAGAATCAGAAGGATGAATGGCCTTCGATGGTAAAAAGCAGGGAATGCGGCGAAAGGAATCGCTACTATCGATTTCACTTGCATGCACCAGCTACGCTATCGGACTATCGGTAAAGAAAAAAAGCTGTCAGACCTGCAGCACGCGGTTTTCATCGCATCAGTTAACACAAAATAGCCGAGTCCAGCCTCCCAACGTTCGTCTCCTTTTCCATTTTGGACTCGAAGAAAGAAGAAGGAAAGACAAGGAATTCTTGGAAGCCATGACTTGCCAGCTATCAACCTCTCGATCTTAATTCGACTCGGTTGGTCGGCGGTAAATTAGATGGAGACGTCTGCAAGTATTGTACAGGATGGAGGCTTCTTAAGAATTCTTGATTGAAAACGATGGGTGAAGGAGAACCACGTGAAATAATAAACCAAAGGAAGATTGAACGCTTTGTTGCAATCGTCTGGGATCTTTTAAACGTTCACTGCCGCGAACTATTCATTAGATGCTCTATCAGGCGGTACATATCTACCTATTTAGCTATTCCAATTACTAGTCCTGTTTCGACTCCACTTTTATATTCATTTCAGTGTTTCATTCAATTCGTGGAGCGTTTGTTAGAAACATAACTCTGTAAATAATGTTGAATACGATAGCACGATGAAATGAGAAGAGACTCTTCCACAATTGTTCCTCTGGGCAGGCAACTTCAGGATGGAATTGTAGGAAATATTTGTTAGAAAGTTATCGTTACCATTAAGGTAGTTCCTAACCGATTATATTAGTCAAATTAGAGTTGGGTAATAAACGATAAATATAAAGTAGTATGATACTATAGAATTAATAATAATAATTTTTAACATCGTGTATATTTATTTTAAAATATTAAATATTAATATTAAATTGGTTAGCGTAGTGAATTGGGGCAGCAGATCTGACAACGTCGCATACATTCGGAGCATCTTTTATAACAAAAATGTCAGAAAAAATGTTCATATGAATTTAAATCGTTGTTCGCTATTTAAATGTCTGAACATATCGATTGTGCGACGTTGCCACGTCGACTGCTCTACGTAATTTCTAAGAAATTTGCACGTAAACCTATTTTTATGGGCATATACGAAGAAACCATGTGGTCAGTTTCGCAGAAATTAATCGATTCATTTCGTGACATTTCGGTGTACTTTTGTGCCAATTTTGGTACACTTGAATATAGTTTTCCTGTTTCAGAAGAAAAACTGAAACTATAACCCCCTTTCTCCGACTCTGCCATATGCCACTGTGTTAAAATGCATCAACTTTAATTAACAATTTCTCGATAACTATGTGGTAAATCGATTTTACACTTTGTACAAGGGTTTTTTGTATTCGAAATTAGTTTTGAGCGAAATTTAAAAGAATTCTTGAATTCAGTAGAATATTCAGGAACTACCTTAAATCGAATGCCAGCCGGAGCAGAAGCTTCCTGGCTCGATTCTGCTGTTTGTAATCGTCATTTCCCGGTTGCGAGAGAGAACATAATGGACCGTGTTCCGGCCATGATGACTCTAGCCTCCCACGTGAAAAGATTGCGCTGCGCGATCAAGTTCACAAATTCGTGTCTAAATACTTCGAAGCGTTACTACACTGCTCGCAATCGCATTGTTAAAACCTTTGTGGACGAAGAATTCCTAACTTTTCAAGTGCATTCTGATTTAAATGTCCGTGTATTTCTCACAGAATACAAAGCTTTTATATTTTTTTATATTTTTACCCTGTATAGTGGCATGCAGTGTTGTTCATATAAATTCGAAACAATAATTAATTGTGAGAAATACGTAGGTACGGTGTTTTTTCAAACCTCTAATTTGCGGAATCTCCAGCCTCCATATCTACATGTCCCTTACTTTCTCCCATTATTGATAATCCTTCGGGAACAAACTTTGAATCACTGTGATGTGAAATATCAAGAAGACAACATTCCTTAATTAATTTTGTACTCTACCTGAGGACATTTCTAAACTCCAAGGACAACAACTATGAATTCTTGGGGTTTCAAGAAAGTGAAAATAGCGAAGTGTATAAGAAACGTAATTCATCGTCAAAAAAGGATAAAATAAAACTACAACAAAACGTGACTCAGGGCACTTCAAGTTAAATACCTCGCTCGATTGAGAAGGTCATATTTTTTCCCTTCAAAAATGTGGTGTCTCCGAAGCAGGCGATATTGAGATTATTGAGAAACAATATTTCTCAATCGACCTCCGCCCAATCGCGTCAAAGAGCGATTCAATTACCATTTTTCTGACGACAGACCCACGGATGTTTCTCTAACACCCGTTATTGATAACCAGCTGCCAGTTGGGTAATCAGTTTCGGCTGACCGCGTTACGCCAGTAATTTTCCAGGATTGCTACGGTACCTTGTATACCACGGTTTTACAATGCGACAAAAGGAAAAAAAAAATTAAAATCCCACTTACATATGCCTAAACGTGTATCCAAGCTCGGACACACTGGAGGACCGAGTAATAGGGCGGAGCGGAAAATTTAAATTGGAATTTTCAGTTGGCCTGGATGCGGGATAGTTGTCTTTTGATTAACCAAACACAACTGTAAACAAATTTAATCATTTTTCGTAGAAAAAGGAACCTGAAGACATGAGTATTTTTCCAAAATTTGTTTACAGTTGTGTTTGGTTAATCAAAAGACAACTATATTTTAATCATTCTCATTATATGATTATATGATTACATAATCATTTTTAGGAAAAGGAACCTGAAGACATGAGTGTTTTTCCAAAATTTGTTTACAATTGTGTTTGGTTAATTAAAAGACAACTATCCAGCATCCAGGCCAACTGAAAATTCAAATTTAAATTTTCGCATGTATAGTATGATTATATAATCATTTTTAGGAGAAAAAGGAACCTGAAGAAATGAGTATTTTTCCAAAATTTTGTTATAGTTATGGCTGGTTAATCAAAAGACAACTATCCCGCACCCAGGCCAACTGAAAATTCAAATTCAAATTTTCCGCTCCGCCCTATTACTCGTTCCTCCAGTGTGTCCGAGCTTGGATACGCAGTTTTTTTCGGGCAACAGTGGCAATCAAAAGAAAATTTAAGATTCATATTTCTACACATATCTGCAATTTTAAAATATAAGTCTCGATCATTATAATTCTAAAAGTCTGAATTTTAAAATATTTATAATATTCTTTCTAATGAAACTGTGTTACTTTTGTCGTTCGGTTGATAAGTAGGTACTGCAATTTCACACCAGAATGAAATCTGGAATGCGTCATTCTTGCATATATGCAAATATTATAGTGAAATTGTAAGATTTTACCGAGAATTTGTATACGTAATTGGAATGAAATACTTTTTTAATAAATACATTTACTTTTAACTAATGACTGTGTTAGTTATAGAAGAACAAGTAGAAAGCAGAGTTTTTATTATTCGAGTAGCGATATTGCGCTTGCCGCAGTATTAACCGAATAAGCGTAGTCAAACGGTTACTCGTTCTTCTTACCGCTATATGGGTATACTTACGTCAGTCCTCCCAGAAATCGAAAGCATCGTTTTTCTAGAGAGAAACCGAGATTTATGACCACTGTGCCTTCAGTTGATGGCAATTACAGTTAAGTGACAGGCAATCCTGTATACTTTTCGGAGAATTTTTTTGTCCAATGGCGATGGGTTGTGAGGAACTAATTTAGCTTGAACAGGAATCGTTGCTAAAACCGAGAGTTCAAAAGATTCTCTATGTACGTGCTCAGTATCCACTGGATTTACGAGAGCGTTCAGTAGAGAGTGAGCTAGAATTGATCAAATGTTCATTAGGTACTCAAAATCAATCGTCCACAGTTTTCACGTTCGATACATTCTCCAATTAATTAAATACAGTCCTGCCACCTCTCAAACACGTTGTTATATCAATTTTCTCAAACAAGTCGACACATCCCCCGTTAAATACAGTGACCTAAAGGGGGTATTCTAGTCTAGACACTCGTTTTTGAAGGTGATATTTGGAAATTAATTCTGGAAAACCTATCAAACCTACAGGGCAGGGGTTTAGCACACATATTTAGTAGTGCTTGAACTATCAACACCAATTTTTGGAATGCATTATATTGAAATTTGTACAAGTTACACGCCGAAGTGCAGGTCATGTCATAAAAAACCGGCCCCATCGGGCGCACGAATTGCGGTCGTCCTAGTCATCTGAAACGGAAGTACCAAAGATTTTTTTAATCTATATGAGTGTAGTTATCGCCCGAACTAGAAGTAACCAAGTCCGGACATTGTTACCGAAATCGCAGCTGTTTAAAAATTTATATTTGACTTTTTCGACTTTTCTTGAGCTAAAACAAGGTGTGGGGGAGGTTGTATTAAAACTATTGGTATAATTCTAGTTCGGGCTATAGGTGCACATTCACTTTGAATGTGTGTAAAATTTTAGCTCAATCGGTCCAGTAGATTTTGAGAAAAATGTGCGCCCGATTTAAAAAAATTGTTTCGAGAAAAACGCGTTTAAAGTTTTCCATGCAGTTACGACCTATTCGACTGAAGTTACGGTAGATAATGACTAATTACTGTAACTGACCCCTAATCTGCTATACCAGGACCGTAGAGGAAGCCTTCCTCAACTTCAAAAAAATCATGTTGGGCAGCTCTCTCTTCTCTACTGGCATTCATACTTTCTTTAGATACAAGAGTCGAGGGAATGACTGCCGGCCACGCTGCCACCTTAAGCCCCTATAACTCTGGGAGTTTCTCGAATTTCACCTTAATATTTTAGGAACATATTTTCGAAACCCTACACTATTAGAAAATCAAAAGAAAAAAAATTGAATTTTTGGGTAGAATACCCCCTTAAGGGGTCATGCTCAGTCAGGAGGCCGAAAAAAGGGTGGTCTTTGGAAATTTTTTACTCAAAAGCTATAACACATTTCTCAAAAAATCTTGTTTCCTTTTAAGGATTGCATCTAGTACCGTGCATCGTAACTTTTTTATTTAAAAATATTTATCAATAACTAAGTTATTGTCCATCACTCGATCGAAGGTTCTTTCAAAATCGGTGACCAAAATATTTAAAAAACCATTCAACCGATTTACTTCAAATTTGACAAGCTTACTATAGGAACAATAAACTAGTTTTTGAACGAAGGATTTTTTTATCCGATGCTTAGTTTTCTTTTAATTGGCGAAAATCAGGCACGATTTATGATAAAAATTGAAATTTTTACTTTAAACATCTGCCATTTTTACTTTAAACATCTGCCAGGAAAAAAGATTTTTTGAGAAATGTGTTATAGCTTTTGAGTAAAAAATTTCCAAAGACCCAAATGACCCCTTAATATTTCGAGAGAACTATTTCCACCGAAACAACTAACTGATCATCTCCCACCTGGACGACACTCTTAGATAAATTAGAGGAGAACCTAAAAATGGTCCCCGCCACGGCATTTTTTGTTTGAAAAAACGTAAAGCTAATTTGATATGCAGCACGTAACCGAGCCAATTAGAATGAACCTAGACAGCAGACATTAAATGCTTGCTCGTAAACAAAAATATTTTTTGAAATTGCAAATGTTAATATATATGAAGCAAAACCCCTCATATTGATCTCTTTTCGTTTCTTTAAAAACAAATTCATAAATAGCACCCACTTTTCGACCGTCTAACCTCTCTTTAAAGCTCGTGAAACTCTCGCCTTGTTGTTGTTCACGTTCAGCTACGCTTTGGTGATCTGTAGCACCGGCATTTTAAGGGTTCTAGGGTTAATATTTTAAGAGAAGATTCTTAAAAATATGTCCTTTAAAAAAATATAATAAAAATGTCGTTTCTTTTTACCAATTGAATGGGAATACCTTCTTAAGGGGTTATGCCTACCTGCAAGGTCTGAAAACGCAAGTATTTTCGAACTTTATTTTAAATTTGAAGACTTTTTTAAATAAACGGTTGTATATTTGAAAGTATACATGTGAAAGTTCTTGTAGTTTTTTTTGCAATGCGATATCTAAATAATTAATGGAATTATAAGCGATCTTCCGACAGCGTTTTTTTTTAATATGGTGACCACTGTAGCTTTGACCTGGTTCATCAGAAATAAAAAATTCGACCAAATTTAGTTAGTATATTAGATTATCTTGTCCTTAATCGTGGCTTCTTCATTTCCGTTGCGTAGTTTTTATTTTACAAATGAAAAATGATGAAACCTGAGCGCGATTCTGTGGTGAAAATCGATAGGTACTCTTGCTATGAGAAGCCGCCATTTTGTAGCAAATTAATATTTTGGGATAATGAACGATTAAGGACAAGATAATCCAATATACTAACTAAATTCCCGCGAATTTTTTAGTTCGGATGAACCAGGTCAGAATTAGAGTGGTCACCACAAATTACTGAAAAAAAATCCCTGCCAGGAGATTGCTGATATGTTTTTTATTTATTTATATTTTCCATCGCAAAAATTACCACAAGTAGTTTAACACATACACTTTCGAAAAAATAAAGGTTTATTTAAAAAAGTGTTCAAGTTTTAAAAAAAAATCCCGAACATACTTGTGTTTTCAGACCTTGCAGGTAGGCATAACCCCTTAAACGATTAACTCGACCGTAGGGTATGCCCGATGGTGATCAATGTGAGAAGCTTCCATCCTTCTCTATGCTCCTTAAGGCCATTAATCTCAGCAGTCGAGACTCACATTTCAATCGATCTATGAAGTTTATCTAGAAGTAATGAAATATCCAAGAGTGAACAATATTTGCAAACTAAGGATTGCACTGCTGAAGGTTGGTAGGGGAGAGTAGGGTAAAGCGGAACGGGTAAAACGGAACATCACTGTTTCTCTTTAGATGAGAGCTGCGAATGAGTTGGTATCACGTAACATGGGATCAAACGGTCTTCACAGCATGTCGCGACAGATATGGTTTGTCAGTTTTTAAAAACCGAGTTTAAAAACCAGTATTTTTCATAAATTTGTAAAATTCAAAAACCGGTTTTTAAATTTTGAAAAAACCGGGTTTATATACTAGACTTAATATGGAAAAATGAATTAATTATTTGATTAAAAACGTTAACATTTTGACTTGATATCGCCTCGGACACAAGCATATTGTAGTACGGAACAGTTTACTGTAAAACTAATTTTCCTGAGTTCATATTTTTAGAAGAAAAATACTAAATGAAATAAAGATTTATAATTTATATTTTGTACGGATTTTAGTTATTTTAGTTTTTTTCTCCATTTGGTTTTATATGCAGTGTATTTTATTGTACTGATTTTTGTAGATCCAGAAATATTAAGTGAACTAAAAAATGGTACGGATTTTAGTTATTTTAATTTCTTTTATTTATTTAGTTTTGTATAGATACAGCATATTTTATTTTGTTGTATTTTTGTAATTCCATAAATATTAAAAAAAACTGAACATTTTTAAAGTAAATACTGATATTATTTTCTATTGTAATTATATTTTTTTGTGAAAATTCGAAAACCGGTTTGACCGGTTTTTTGAGAATAGTGGAATTCAAAAACCGGTTTTCTCAAACGTCGGTTTTTGTATAAACCCTAGTGACAGACCATAGACCCGTGCATATGTTACTTTTCGATTAACAGTGTTGTAAACATTTCCAGTATCGAAGTTTCGGTATTGTGTTGTAATTTCGACCACTTTTCTTCACTGGGATTCAGAAAATTTATAACGGCAAGAACACCGTTGGATTCTATAGTCCTTACGCTACATTTTGACGTTTTACCCAGTTCTTTACCTTACGCTGAAGTGTAAATATTAAATGTTTACTTTACCGCATATGGGGTAAAGCGGAACTTTTGCGTGAGATACAACGGAACACGTATTTAACCACCTTCCACGAATCCCATTGTCTTGAAACTTTGCAGGCATGCGTAGTTATGATGACAATACAAAATTATGAAAAAAACCGGAAAGGGTGAAAAAATTACCCCGTCATCAATAAATAGATGCAACCCATAATCACAAATCCAAACGACTTGAAATCAACCTGTAACCACAAATCAAATCAATAAAAAGTAAATAATAAAAATATACAAAAAAAATTTAAGTTATATAATATTATATGAAATGCACTAGAAACTAGAAAATTCTCCATTCACGTGTTGATATTCATTATTCATGTAAAAATCCATGTGTATCTGATTATTTTCAGCAATTTGTATGTTATCTGATAAAATATTTTTCTTACGTGTGTAACATATATTTTTGTTATATTTTATTTCTAATAGTTATACCCAAAACATATATTTATAATTTTTAACATAAATGAATGCTTTTTAAATCATAAGAATAAAGATTTTGTACGTACCTTATCTCTTGAGAGCGAGGCGAAGATTTCAATACCTCCGTTAATAATCTCATTTTCCTTTATTACCAAATATTTTTCTTAACAAAGGCTTTGATTTTCTTATAGTTCAAGGTCCGCTTAAGACTCCTGTTAAAGTCCCGTGTCTGTTTTTCCTTCCGATTTCATGTTGTCCATTTTACCCTATGCTTCCCTAATATAGATAGACCCAAACGAAAGTAAATAATCTAATCTAAAAAAGTTCTCACTGAATCTCTTCATTTGCATGCCTAATTTCTGAAGTACGGAGACCAGAGTAGTGTTTTACACTCTAAAATCACAGGCTATATAGGGTGCGTTCCACTTACACCCAAATCGCCCGTGATTTCATTAAGCTAGGTTCTCCTGTACGCGACTGGACGCAACGTCAAGAACTTCAAAGTCGATTTTCTCGACAATGAAGGGCGATATAAAAAAATTGTACTCTTTTTTCTCGACTTATTTCCTTATTATACTTAAGTCGAAAAGAAAGAGTAACTTTTTTTCATATCGCGCTTAATTTTCAAGAAAATCGACTTTGAAGTTCTTGATGTTGCGTCCAGTCGCGTACAGGAGAACCTAGCTTAATGAAATCACGGGCGATTTGGGCGTTAGTGGAACGCACCCATAATAGGGCGGAGCGAAACTATATAGGCGAAAATTTAAATTTGAATTTCCAGTTGACCTGGGTGCGGGATAGTTGTCTTTTGATTAACCAAACACGACTGTAAAAAAATTTGGAAAAAATACAGGTTCCTTTTTCTCCTAAATATGATTATATAATCATGCTATATAAGCGAAAATTTAAATTTGAATTTTCAGTTGGGCTGGGTGCGGCATAGTTGTCTTTTGATTAACCAATCACAACTGTAAAAAAATTTGGGAAAAATACAGGTTCCTTTTTCTCCTAAAAATGATTATATGATTGTATGATTATATGATCATTTTTAGGAGAAAAAGGAACCTGTAGACATGAATATTTTCACAAAATTTGTTTATGTTTATGTTTGGTTCATCAAAAGACAACTATTCCTCAGCCAGGCCAACTGAAAATTCGAATTTAAATTTTCCGCTCCGCCCTACTATGTAATAATGTAACTTGATCGTTGAAATATTTCTAATCCGCCTTGACGCTCCATTATAATAATCATCATCGTAATAATAACAACAATAATTTCTCTTTATTGACATAGAAATATTGAAGAATACAAAACGCACGGTACAACTAGATAGACTACGGAGGGTTGCCATTAACCCAAACCAAATTGTTCACGTAGGTAACCCCGGGTCGAGGGCGCAGTAGACGCAAACTGGCCACTGATACATTTGTCTGCCCTCCAATTCAACGGGGAGAAACCCGAAGAAATTGATACCCTGACACGAATACGCTCCCTCTTAATAACTAGGTATAGCTACGCGAAAATTTCTTCTGCTTGTTCTTCAATGAAACGGCTCGCGACGAACATCCCCGTTGAACCGACTCGTCGGAGCAACAGGTTCCCTGAGCACCCATGGAACACATTTTTAGGCGTAGACCAGCTCGGAAATGGGACGGTTCGAATGGGCAAGTGGTCGCTCGAACGCTCTAATTCGACGGCGAACCACGTCGCAAAGGCAATCAGCCATCTGAACGATTTAATAATCTCTGACTATTGTCGCGCAGCTGGAGAGGTCAGTTCAATATAGCCTTACCTGCGCAGGCTCACCAACGCATGCAAATAGTCTCTAGACGCAGCTGATTGGGGGAGGTCGAAAGTGGCGTTGCGTTCTGCCCCTGATTGATCGATGATTACTCGCGCTGTGTTACGGCCTGCTGTGCGGTGGAATCGAAACGCGGACGACCCGTCGTCGTTGGAAAACGAGTATAGTCGGTACTTATGTAGAAGAGATTTTGTCTGCGCGAGGCTACACAAAGAACCAATCCTGGAGGGCCCTATCGGGATGCTTGCGCTTCACTACAGTCTGAACGAGATTTATTGGTCCCTCGAGATCAGCGAGTACCTGTATACCCCACCGCACTCAGCCACACTTACCTTAATATTTCTGGCCACGTCCAGCAAAGTTGGGGAACTCTTATTCGAAATCGAAGTAAAGAATAATAATGTCGCTATAATTGCCAATAGATACCGGAAGCTCGTGAATTTGGTGTTTGGTGATTTCTATGATTGTGGTCCAGCGCTCGATAACGAAATATTTTTATACTCTCGACATTTCACGATATACCGGAGGCAGCGAAGTACCGTGGAGTTCCATGTAGACTTAACAATCGTCCTCGATGCCAGATACCGTCATTTGCGGTTTTGGTGACAGGGCATGGTCCCATCCCATACGGCACACTTCGTTGCAGCAGTATTGCAGGAACGTTACTGCAATATTGTGTTGTTGCAGGTTGCATTGCAATATTGTGTTGTTGCAGGTTGCATTGCAATATTGTGTTGTTGCAGGTTGCATTGCAATATTGTGTTGTTGCAGGTTGCATTGCAATATTGTGTTGTTGCAGGTTGCATTGCAATATTGTGTTGTTGCAGGTTGCATTGCAATATTGTGTTGTTGCAGGTTGCATTGCAATATTGTGTTGTTGCAGGTTGCATTGCAATATTGCAGGAACGTTACTGCAATATTGTGTTGTTGCAGGTTGCATTGCAATATTGTGTTGTTGCAGGTTGCATTGCAATATTGTGTTGTTGCAGGTTGCATTGCAATATTGCAGGAACGATGCTGCAATATTGCTGTGCATTATTGGAGTGCCAACAATCCTGCAATATTGCAGCAATATTGCAAGTTCGTTGCCGTGCAATGTTCCATTGTAACGTTGCCGCAACCTTGCAGAAATACATACCTGCAATATTGCGAAGGCGGACATAGGATTGAACCTGCAACGTCTCTGTAATGTTTTGGTGCAACATTGCAATCTTGCACCGCGTCATTGCAGAGACGTTGCTGCAATGTTATGGTGCTGTGTGGGATATAGTATCCGTGAAAATATCGGTGTCGCGTTATTTTTAACAACCAATTATGTACATTTAATGAGAACAATTAAATAGAATTAGTGTGAACAGATAAGATGAACCCGTAAAAATGAACGCAGCTCCTCAAATACTGTCTTTGGGGAATCGATCCAGTCGCAGCCCTTCGATCACAATTAATTCACGATTAATGATTCGTGTCGCGTACAGAAATATGGGCGATATAAGGTGGTCCCAAACACTGAAATCTTTCCTCTTTAAACAAGAAATCGAAATTGTAAAGTACGAACCTTCCTTTACGGAGGATCGTAAGAAACGTTTCATTCTACAGTTTCGATTCGTTTCAGAAGGAGGAATCACGTCCGTCAGGCGTCCGCCGCGTGTTTCGAGTCACCTTGTACATTTGAAAGCTGCTGCAACGAGTTACGTTATACGCGTCATCGCTTCCTCCTCCTTAGAGGAGACAGGCTGGTAGCCATGACGCTTCTGCTGCAGATCCTCGGCCAGTTTCTCCAGAAGCTCCTTGAAAACGTAATTGTCCAGGTTCTTCGCTATGTAGTAGAGGAACAGCCAGTCACCGAAGTGGCACTCGTGGGTGACCGTCAGCATGTTCCATGGATTGTATCTTCCCGGACAGGCCATGGAAAATACGGCCTTGTTGAAGGCGTCGCTCCTGCGAACGCGAGAACATAGGTTAGCACGCCGAGGGACTTGCACCCCGAGTTACTTTCAGAGCAGCTCGAACACGAATTTCAGTTTCCAAGGTCGCATTCCACCGCTTTCCTTTCGAAAGCCTGCGCCACTAAAAGTGTTAATTACCAAGACTAATATCAAGTGGGTGTCCTACATTGAAATTCTGGGATTATTATAGCAGGTCGATGAAATTTTAGAAATGATAAAATATAGTCTTTGTAGTTTCTTTGCAAAAAGATTGTTAAAGTTCTAATTACCGCCTCAAAAGCAACAGCTTGCGACCAAATTAGCCAACATTTTCGCGTGCTTCTGCCAGATAGCAATTTGTTTGAAACACAAAGGGGCTCCTGAACGTTTTATCCTTTCACCGTGAACGAGTAGAATGTGTACAAATGAAAGAAATAGTTTGAGCTTGAATGTAAAGGTGCCTTTGAACAAGTTTCTAGGGCTTCTTGACCGCAGACTCAACTGCGGGAATTGTGACGACTAATACAAAGGGTAATAACCTGGAGTGCAGCAACATGGTCAGTATCCTCCAAATCAGTCCCAAACCGGTTATCACCGCAAGGATGATGAACCAGAACCAGAGGAACACATAGATCTTCTCGTTGACGATGTTCAACGCCATTACGCACAGCGCGTCATGCTTCTGTATCGTTCCTGAAGGACCATATTTGTGAAAAATACACTTTGTCACCTGTAAATGTTAATTCAACATCGAATCCCTTGAAAACGTACAAATGAAACGCGACCAATAGCAGTTCAAGGCCAGGTTTTATCTGGGACAGTCACGCAGCATTAAAGATTGTTACGCCCACAGTCTTAGTAAATTATTTATGAGCATTAGACTGGGTATACGAGACTGCTAGCGCAGAAAATGGTTAGGTGGATCCTGGTAAACGGTTACAGTGTGGACATTTAGTTTTACCTTGGGAAAGGCGACGTCGAGGGGATCGATTTTCCCATCGCCGTCGGATAGGGACTGACCGAGCCCGAGAAAAGCTCCGCCGAGGAACCAGTCGGTCAAGTAAATCTGCAGCAGCACGTTTATGAAATTGAGAACCTCGCAGAGCCCCAAATAGTACGCCCACGGCCGATTCAAGTGGATACGATTTATAAAAGAGACGTGGATCTGTCGAATTTTGTCGTCCCGGTCTTGCTTCGACGGGACTGACATCCCGTTCTCGGTCTGCAGAGGCGTCTCGCGCAGAGCCAACGACGCCATGTTCAATCCGGATACCAAAATCTTCAGGCGACCACCTGGATCAAGCATTTTTCTATTATATTATTTTTCAGTTCTTCGATCGCTTTTGTTTAGCTTTAATTTAAATTGTCGTCGGTGAATTTTGAAGTAAGTGGTCCTCATTTTGGTGGATATATCGATGGCTTACAATTAGTGCATAAATATTGTATGTCCGCTTTTAGCGTTTTCGACAAAAACAGGTTTAAACGTGCAATGGTACATAAGATTCAGGGACGTACAGGAAAAAAATATTATTTTTGACAAATTTATAAATTAGATATAAATGTGATTTTTATGCAGCACAAAGGAATAGTCAAGAATTATTTGTCGCGTATAAAAATTGAAATTTCACAAAAAGTGGAGATACAATATTTGTGCACTAAGTCATCGATATGTACATACATATACCTAAATCCTATTCTGTATTCTTTCTACTCCATATTCTGTTTCATATTCTCCTAGCATACCTTCTACATTCTGAATTCTGTATTTTGTATTAAACGTTTTACATTGTACATACATTGTACATTCTATATTCTGTGTACGTATGCTACATTCTACATTCTACATTCTACATTCTACATGGTATGTATATTACACATTCTACATTCCCTATTACCTGTGTATTCATTTTAAATCATGCATTATGTATTCTACATTCTACATCATGTATTATGTATTCTACATGCTACATCCTGTATTATGTATTCTACATGCTACATCCTGTATTATGTATTCTACATTCTACATCCTGTATTATATATTCTGCATTCCACATCCTCTATTATGTATTCTGCATTCCACATCCTCTATTATGTATTCTGCATTCCACATCCTGTATTATGTATTTTACATTCTGCATCCTGTATTAAGTATTCTACATTCTACATCCTGTATTATGTACTCTACATTCTACATCCTGTACTCTACATTCTACATCCTGTATTATGTATTCTACATTGTACATCCTGTATTATGTACTCTACATTCTACATCCTGTATTATGTATTCTACATTCTACATCCTGTATTATGTACTCTACATTCTACATCCTGTATTATGTATTCTACATTCTACATCCTGTATTCTACATTCTACATCCTGTATTCTACATTCTACATCCTGTATTCTACATTCTACATCCTGTATTCTACATTCTACATCCTGTATCCTGTATTATGTACTCTACATTCTACATCCTGTATTATGTATTCTACATTCCACATCCTGTATTATGAATTCTACATTCTACATCCTGTATTAAGTATTCTACATTCCACATTCTGTATTATGTATTCTACATTCCACATCCTGTATTATGAATTCTACATTCTACTATGTATTTCTATATATTACATTTTCCTATATCCTCCCTATTACTTACGTCCCATTTCACACTCTCCTACGGTGGAGGTCATTAATAGAAAGCTCAATACTGAAATTTGTATGCATGTAGATTAAATAATTAAATACTACATTTTACTTATTGTGCTGATATCACTGATACATGCCTATCGATTGGTGTTCTGGTGCCGCAGTTGACACCTGCTTTATTTGCATGTATACACGTATAAAGGTCGATTTATATTATCCGTTCAGACACGGAACGTTACGGAACGTTTCGGTTCAGACAACAATAATGTAGTGTTTATACCATCAGTTTACATTCGGCAACGACATGCGACTGGCGTCAGAATAATATATCTTTTGTATAGGGGTCATCGTTTCAGATTCTGCCTGAACTAAATACATATCATAGGGCGGGTACAGACTTGAGGCACGAACGCTCATTCTACCTCGGCTTGCCTCGTTCATGTTCGTGCCTCAAGTCAAAACATTCTTTTCGAGAATGTCGATCGTCGTATGCCCGAAGCGTAACGGGTTGTAAGTGATCGCGACGCTGCATATAAACATTCGTATCCAATAACCCACAACAATGTTTGTCTGAACTGAAACGTTCCGTGTCTGAACGGATAATATAAATCGATCTTAAGTAACTTGAAAACTAGATTTTATATATCATGCTAGTGTCAATGGTCTACTAACGGGAATTCTGCTAAGTATGTACGTTATGCCGAGTGATGGATGTAATTCCCGCTTGCCAAGTTGCAGTACTTTAGTCATCATCCACCTTTTAAACCTTCTTTCGTCCATCATTATACATACATACATACATACATACATACATACATACATACATACATATATGTATTAGAGCTATTCTTTTGGCCCGGGTACCCGGGTACTCGGGTACCTGGGTACCCGATGAGACCCACGGGTAGACAAAATTACCCGGGTACCCAATGAGACCCACGGGTAGACAAAATTACCCGGGTACCCAATGAGACCCACGGGTAGACAAAATTACCCGGGTATCCGTGAGATAAATTACCCGACTACCCGGTTAGACAGAAATTACCCGACTACTCGGGTAGACAAAAATTACCCGACTATCCGGATACCCGTGAGACACCCGAATAAATGAAATAGTTGCGAATTCCGATTTGACAGCCGATCGTCTTTCGACTTTCGATCCTTTTCGGCTAACATCAGTAATGAATTTCAACCAATTGAATCTGGTAGGATAAAGTACCCAATTACCGACACCTAACCAATTACTGTCACCGTAAGTTATTTTACTTAAAATAGCGAATAAATAAACTATAGTATATAATCTATAGTATAGATTATAGGTTGAATTACATAATTCTTTTTTTGTATGACTTTACTACGTTTATTTATTCGTTAGTTTAAGCAAAATAGCTTAAGGTGACAGTAATTGGTTAGGTGTCAGTAATTGGGTCCTTTACTCTATTGTGTGCGCGTTACGATTATGAAGAGCGCCTTTTGTGAATAACTGTAAATTATATGCAGTACACGAAATGCTGTATAATAAATTTGCTGATGCATTCATGTTACTTGCATTATCATGTACCACAGCAATTAATTTATTTGTAATGTTCCACCTTCCTACATTCCTATTTGTTATTATAACGGCTGTGACAGGCCGTGACTGAAGCGTGAACGTTTGGTTGGGATTAGATAAGACTGATTCCTCTACTCTTAAGCTAATAGGGGCAGGCACTGTAATAGGGCAAACTACCCTATTGTAAGTGCAAAGAACGTTGACAGTTCGCAATTTTCACATTCTGATCAAAAGACATTCTAACTAGGTATCAAAGTCATAATTTCATAATAATCATAACGCGCAGACAATGTCACATTTAAATGCTTGAAGTTTATTCCGTTCATTAGTGATGTTAGCCGAAAATGATCGATAGTCGAAAGACGATCGGCTGTCAAATCGGAATTCTCAACTAACTCATTTACTCGGGTATGTCATGCATGCCCGGGTAGCCGGGTAATTTCTGTCTACCCGGGTAGCCGGGTAATTTCTGTCTACCCGGGTATCTTACGGGTACCCGGGTACCCGAGTAGCTGGGTATCTCACGGGTAATTTTTGTCTACCCGGGTATTTCACGGGTCGGGTAGTAACAGCTCTAATATGTATATCCCCCTACTCTGTATCTCATTCTACGTTTTCCTATATTCTCCCCACTATCCCACATTCTTCTACATACAGTACCTACCGGACAAATATCTGTGGTTGTAAGGAAAAACGCCCCATGTCACAATTTAAAAAAATTTGAGTTTGTGCATTAATTCAGCCCTAGAATACAGAATTTATGCATTTGTCGGGAAAAATGCATGAAAACAAAATTTATATGTTCAAGAAAGTAATGCAATTTAACCGAAGTCCAATATTAAATTCATCTAGCAAAACTACGTAAGCCCACAAAATTTGGAGAATACAAATATTACTCGTATCTTTCTTTTATGATCGCCTATTATTTTCTATTTTTATTAATCTACTTAAATAATCTCCTTCATGCCAGTAAGCTTCAAAAACTTTTGGCTGTACTTCCAAATGGCTCCAATGACCGATCGACACGAGGTATGGGGCGAAGGGTCGGGAGGAGATGTGGACCCTAAATCTAAAATTGTAGCTTCGGGTATTTATTAGTTTCCGAGATATTAATAAAAAACTTTTAGTATTTCTGTTGACTTATTCCGACATAACGCATTCCACTTTCCACCTTGTCCCGGGTATTATAATTGGTTGGGGCTATATTAGTGCGTGGGGTGCGCGCCCGCTTGCGAGCGCGTAAAGCATGGTAGTGAACCGATGTGAGTTTGGAGATTTGAACCAGCAACTTGCGAATGCGACCCATCCTACTATATAGGGTGTTAGTCTACTGATAGTCAATGTTCTAGGGGCTGATTCTACAGGCCAAAATAAGACGAAAATATAGAATACATTTTTTTAATATCGCGCTTCGTTTTCGAGAAAATTGACTTTGAATTTCAGCTGAATGCGCGTGCCTTTCCGACGCTTGAGGAGCACGCGGAGGTAAGGGGAACGCGTCCAGCAGTTCGTAAAACAGTTTGGGGGGACGGGAGGGTCGCCGGGTAGGGGTGCCCGCACCTGCGTTCAAAACAAAATTAAAAAAAAAATTAACAATAATTTTTTATTAATATTTTAGAAACTAATAAATACCCGAAGCTACAATTTTAGATTTAAGGTCCACACCCCCTACCCACTCCTCCCTTCAAACCTCATCTCGATCAGCCACTGGGGCCATTCGGAAGAATATCCAAACTTTTTGCTGATCTTACACGATAAGCACAATTCGACACGTTTTTAATCGTGTCTCGCCAAAATCGATTTTCCCGAAGATGCATTGTATGCTACACGAGAATTCCTCTTTTGTTT
The DNA here is from genome assembly GCA_910592295.1 of Andrena haemorrhoa. Taxonomy (NCBI): domain Eukaryota; kingdom Metazoa; phylum Arthropoda; class Insecta; order Hymenoptera; family Andrenidae; genus Andrena; species Andrena haemorrhoa. The sequence goes on from OU342943.1 coordinate 22,262,104, forward strand.
ACTGGTAGCTCAAATTTCGTTAAAAATAACACTATTACTTTCTTTGTGTGACATATTGTTCGCATTAGACATTTCCTGAACAACACCATGAGAAAAAACAATATCTACATTACTTCATTGTCTATCTCATACAATTATACCGTAATTCTGTAAACGTTTTATTCTTTCTTTACAGATAAAATACGTATGTATACTTAATAGATTTAAGATTATGTAGGGTAGATGTAGCTGTAAATGAACACGAACCAGTGAATGGACATTTTATATTAAAATGAGTAAAATAAGTTATTAAAATAAGCAACTAATTAATTAGAGACTTCTTTTAATTTCTTGCGTCATATCCAAACAATTTTTGCAGCACGTGGAATCAATCGCGCTGCAAACATAATTTTATAAAAGTGTTCATTCATTAGCCTTATGTGTTCATTTATTGGTGCGTTTACCCTACGATGTAAAGCTGTATTATATAATTTCATGGGCAAAGCTGTAACGTACTACCCATTTCAGAAAATTGATCCGTTTCCGCCAAATCCGTATCTGAAGAATACTGGGTAATGAGATTCATTTCGCATATATATTTCACACATAATATAGTTGAATTTTGATGTAATTGATAAAAAATTTGATAAAATTGGAACGATACAGAGAAGATTAGCATGGCCTCGGCGTAACAATATGTTAAACATTACTAAATTGATTTAAGACGTTCATTACATAAGAAGCAAGATCACATTGACTGAACGGGGACGCACTAACACTTCAGACACGTACGAGGCTCGCGTCTCGCGTAGAATGCTCGCGTCTCGCGTACAATGTTTATATTTTGCTTTGGAAAAACTACTTAACTGCGACACGGTTAAGCAGAATAACACAAATTCAGTGGATTGCGTCGTTCTGCCTGCAGTGTCCGTAAATTATTACTATTCTGTTTATTATTATTTACGTTAATTATGCAAATATTGAATATTGTGCAAAATGAAGCAAATATACGTTTATACCGTAAAAAGAAAATAGGGAAACATTGCTAATAAGAAGAATTGGTGTTTAGAACTTTAAGCAACAATTACATATCTCGGAAATGAAAACATGTGACATGCGGGGTTTTTCCTGACAACCACAGATATATTCGGACAGAGTTTTCTCGGGTTGTTTACTATTACTGTGATCGCAAACTTTTATCACTCACATTTTTGAGTATTATTTAAAATATATATTTTGCGTTAAAGTTTGTTAATGTAACTTATTTATCATCCTGTCCTCTAGAAACCATTCAATTAAGGGTTAGTGCCACTGTGGAGCTCGGAAAGGCAGCCTGATTTTGAAAATTTGTTATGCGAGTATAGTGAATAGAATACAAAATCTGTTCGAAGGCCTTTGTTGTACATACCTTGAAGTATGATCACTATTTTTTTCTAATTTTTGTAATACCAAATGGCGGCGCCACAGCTCAACAAAATAAGCTTTTTTCTGAAAACAGTGTTCCGCGGCCGGAAAGATTTCTCTTTCAATTTTTCATCTAGAACAAAAATCGAAAATTTTGAAATTCCATATAAGATTATCTCGGGAAGTACACGTGGAAATGAAAAAATTCTGATTTTTGTAAAACTGGTGCGTGATTGAACAAAGACGGAACTGCCATAACCTTGAAATTGCTGAGATGTTTTGTTCAATCACGCACCATTCTTACAAAAAGCAGTATTTTTTAATTTCCTCGTGTTCTTCTCGAGATAATCTTATACAGAACTTAAAAACCTTTGTTTTTTTGTTCGACGTCAAAAATTGAAGTGAAATCATTCCGGCCGCGGAACACTGTTTTTCAGAAGTAGCTTCTTTTGTTGAGCTGTGGCGCCGCCATTCTGTATTAACAAAATTGTGATCACACTTCAAGGTATGTACAATAAAGGCCTCCGGGTAAATTTTGATTTCCATTCACTATATTTGCTTAAAAAATTCTCAAAATCAGGCTGCTATTCCGGGCTCTAGAGTGGCATTACCCCTTAACTTAATGCTAATACATAGAATTATTTAAGCATATTGGGAAAAATCATTTGTCCGAATATGTTATGTATATGCCCAATTGAATCGTCCTGTACATAGCGGGACTGACCTTCAGCGCTTCGCCACAGGTAGTGAGGTATGTAAAAGAGAATCGCCTGAAAGAACAGAACGAAAGGCACCCATTGGTAGTAGGCATGGTGCACGACTGGGTCCCCACGGCTTGCTGGTCCGACGCCAGGATGAGCGATTTCGCCTAATTCCACCGATGTCACATTCATATGCTTCGTCTGGGAGAGATTTATTGCCTGTATTAATTACTATTCCATGCAACAATTATGGCGGGTGGTTGAAATATAGTGAGGTTGTAAAAACAACACGATTCAAGCCGATAGTCTATTAGACTGTTAGAAGTCTAAGTACAGTTTGTTTCATAAAAGGTGGTAGAATTGGAAGAGTCGTGAAGTCTACACTCTCTACATGAACAAATAAGTGGGAAATATAAAATATAATAGAATTCCTCCACAGGACGCTTCTTTTCTGAAAATTCGTGTGGTTCATATTTAACATGGTACAACTGTACAGGGTGGTTCACCTAAGTATGCCACCTGAATTACTTGCAAACTCTTTGTTATATGAAAAAATAGTTCAAACAAAAGTTGTACTGTATCAAGGGGGGCACGTAGCGTAATAATTAGTTTTCTACTATTTTGTTTTTTATCGAGATATGAAGGTCATCTTGATTTTTTTAATCGTAATGGGTAAAATTTGACCCCGTAATTGGAAAGTGTGTATGGGTGCAATAACTAATAATTACTCAGATAATGTTCAAAATATTGTCCATTACAATCAATATAAGTGCGTTGTCGTTTAATAAGTGCAAATGATTAATTATAACATTGTGTGCCTCCGCCCCCCCCACCCCTCCCTTGATGCCATTCAACTTTTGCTCGAACTATTTTTCCATATAACAAAGAGTTTACAAGTAATTTAAGTGGCACCCTTAGGTGAATCACCCTGTATAACAAGGAAACGCTCCCAACCCGAAAATTCTGATTTTAATGAAAATTCGTGTGAATGTAGAGCATATTGGGGTATACAGGGAGCATTTTTTTCCGTAAAAATTCACCCCGACGGAGTAAAATCAGCAATTTAACGTCTGAATGAATACACCTACTGTCAATCCCGGTATTTTCTAGGCATAGGGGAAAGGTGGGATATTTGATCACAGTTTTGCTTTTTTATTAAAATAATAGCTACGGTTTGCTTTGTTTGTATTTAATTGTGTAAGTTTTGATTCATAGAGTATTCTCAATATACTTGTACAAATTTGAGAGCTAAAAACTAATTTTATTGACTGAATTTCAACATTTTCTGGCAGTGACGTTATGCCCAAGTATCCCCTACTGATGGGGAGACTTGATCAAAGGGTTGGGTAGACTTGATCAGTGAACTTTAAGAGTAAATAACACATTAACTGTCTAAAAAATATTTATCACCTTCGTCAATAACATGAGATAAAGGGAATATCATAAAAAGAAAGTAAACTATAACTAACTTGAAAGAAGTACTGAAAAAATGAAACCGGAGAATTAAACTCTATGACATAAAACAACATAAATGCATTCTTAAAAGACATTTCACTTACAAGGGAAGATCTCCAACCCGAAAATTCAAAAAATTCTGAAACTTTGTGAACATGTAGGGAATTTTCTCCTGATTACAACGCAATTTTTTTTGCTGCACAAAATCACAATAAGGGGGTGAAACTAACCCCTGAAGATTCGGCTATTTTTCGATTTTATTATCTAACTCGCGATCTGTATGAGATAGTAAAGAAATTTCAAGACAAAAGTTACTTCTTTTAATTAAATCTATCAAATGGTAAACGTTTTATCAATTGTTTAAACAATTAGAAAAAAGTTACAAACAAAAATATTAATAATGTTGTCTAAAATTCGTTGTTTCGTGTGAAATCTGAACTGGATGTTTAAATAATTATGAAACAGCATAATCCACATTTTTTCCTATACAGTTTCAACTTTTATTGTATTGCGGAAATATGCTCCTCGACAATCGCATACCTTTTGGATTCCATTGTAACGTACCTTAAGAATGCACTCGATTTGAAAAAGATGAAAAATTAAACTTACCTTAAATAGTTAGATCAATCAATAAATAGCATTAATAGACCAGAAATTGCTGTTTTTACTTAGCATGTTTCAAATCGTTGAAAATTCAACATTTACTCAAAAATGAGGACGAACAAGCAGACCGAAATATTTACTTTTTAACTGCAACTAAGATCATAGATTAAAGCTTCTAACAACATTATTCTACGCTCTCAGAAGAAAACTGCACCGCGAAGTGTTGCGATAATGCAAACATTACCAGGATAGCGTGACAACAGGCACAAATTGCCAATATATTAATTAAAAAACTGATGTGATCCTGTATCGCGGTGATCAACTATCCCACCTTTCCTCCACTGTGTATTTGAGGGTGTTCCAAGGTAGCTCACTAGATCTCTCCCACCCATAAGACGCCGCCATAACGATAATAATTACCACGGTGTAGGTGGAAGTAAAGAAGCAGAATGTGTTGATCACTTGCTCCGCCACTCCAGACCCAGCAATGCATCTTTTCCGTTAAGTGTAACAAGGTTGAATGCAATTAGTCGTCGTACTTACACGCTATTCTATGGCGAGACAGTGAGTGCCACTTTTACAGCCTTATCGGTCGGTGCCCGGGTGGTACGTGTAACAAAGTCTCAACTTCGAACCAACTCCGATCTGCTATCACGTGCAGCCAACGCCGAGAACTAACAAGGGGAGGACAAGGTGTGGTAGACATCGATTTTGATGAGCCTTGGCACGATGGATCTATGTCGAAAATAAGTAAATAGGTGGCCGAGCGTTTAATCCAACTGGCCTTAATAATAGAGATATTTAATGGGTAAAAATCCCACACTACCCTGGCGCCCCCAGAGGATTCCCCTCTGGAGGCGTCGGGGTGTCTTCTGAAGATGTCCCCACATTATAAAAAAAGTTATAAATATAATTAACTCCGACGCCTCCAGAGGGGAGTCCCCCCAGGGCGTGAAGGTAGCGTGGGATTTTTTCCCACTAAAACCCCACGACCACCGTGAAATGTTTAATAATTTACGTGTAAATATCTCTATTATTAAGGCCTATAGGATTAAACGCTCGAACACCTATTGACTTATTTTCGACATAGATCCATCGAGCCAAGGGGCTCATCAAAATCGATTTCTACCACACCCTGTCCTCCCCTTGTCAGTCTCCTTAAAATTACAGATGGTAATGTGATTTCGTGTAACTTGGCGGAATAAGGTAATAGAAACTTCAATTGTCAGTTGGCAAATTATTTATGTGCACCAGAAGTGTATCTATTCAGACAGATAAGTGACACTTGACACCAATGCAGATTCACAAATTTCTAAACTGTTGGTTGAACTTTCAAATCGTTCGTAATTTTCGTCATTCGTCTGTCAATATTATACAGGGTGTTTCGGCAACTATAAACATCTAAATTATTTCCACAGACTCCTACAAGCTGAACCAGAAGGTCATTTCAAGGTCATTGGCGCTCTTTTCATGACACTATCTATTTTTTATCACATGGTGTTGTAATCGATGTCGAGACAAGTTCAACGAGTTCAATTATATTATGATTATGACCTTGCGATGACTTTCAAGATTACCTTGAAGGAGTTTGTTTTTATTAAGTATCGCCATGTGCAAGTCTTTGAACCCTGTATCACCCCTCCTTTATTCATTCTTTCATATCTTCTATAGCAGTGGAAATAATTCAGATGTCCATAGTTAGATGAGGCACCCTCTGTAATTGAGAGACGTCGATTTCGGTTGCAATATACAATAACAAATGATTTCAAAGTTCAACGAATAGGTAGTTGAGAAATTTCATAATTTGCATCGGTGGCAAATATGTTATTTATCTACCTGAATAGATACACTTCAAGTACTACAGATAATTTGCCAAGTGACAATTTTGAGGACCTTGCAGCAAGAGGGGTGCAGCTCCATATTTACCAACTTCGAATAAATTAGGAAAAACTATACACTTATTGCTTTGGCTTAACATTAAAAAGAGAACGCTATAATTGAAAAATATATATCTTCACACAATAAGTGGTAATTTGTATTTATAGTTTTAGCGAATTTGTCAAATTTCGAGGTGCCCCAAAACAAAAATATTGCAAAAAACAGCAATGGCTGCAGGTTCAAGATTTGCAATAAATCACTCATTTGTTATCGGATTTGCATCAAACGTGCACCAAGCGATTTAGAATATTTTTTAAGGGGAGGTTCCGGTCTAAAAGCCGATTATTTTTATTTCGTTTTTCGATTGTTCAACCTTTCAGGAATACGTGTTTAAAAGGATTTGTTGAAATTCGTAAAATTCCCGAAGTTATAGGCATTTGAGTAGCGGCAAATGTATGTGCGCAACAACCGGCCACTCGGCGCTCACGTAAAACTTTATTAAACGCGTTTTTCTCGAAACAGTGTTCTCAAAACGTTGGGACCTATATCTCCAAAAGTTATTAACCGATTCGACTGAAACTTTTTTATTTTGAAGAATATACTTCTGGCTAGGGGGGGGGGGGCCAGAAAAAATTACAAAATAGTGAAAATTTATCATTTTTTAAAGGCGTTGAAAGGACGAAAAATATAGGGAAAAAGTGGTTTCACACTTCAAGTGTCGTTATTCTCACAAAAAATATCATTTTTGTAATTTTGTCTGGTTCCCCCCTAGCCAGAAGTATATTCTTTAAAATAAAAAAAGTTTCAGTCGAATCGGATAATAACTTTTGGAGATACAGATCCCACCGATTTGGATGATTTTTTTGACGCCTTGAATTTAACGACTCCCCAGTGCCGTCTGCAATGATTAATTACAAAACAAAAAATATATTTCTATAATTTAAGACATCCTCAATGCAATGCAAAAAGTCCCATTAAGTTATATGTAGTAGTTTTCCTTTAATTAATTCCTAAAGATCACCTATTTTTGGGGCTCTAGACCGGAACCTCCCCTTAAGTATATTTCCTACACGTCGTGCTACCCTCTTGCTGTAAGGTCCTCAATTGATGTTTCTATTACCCTATTCTTCCAAGTCGTAACGAAAGCATAGTACTCGTTTCGAGGAATTTCATCTTAACTGCTAGATTTCGAAGAACTATACAACGCTTTGGCTGTGAGATAATGAGTGACACTCGCCGTAGATCTCCCCAAGAACCTTAAGGGGCCATGCTCAGTCAGGAGGCCGAAAAAAAGGGTGCTCTTTGGAAATATTTTACTCAAAAGCTATAACACATTTCTCAAAAAATCTTTTTTGCTTTTAAGGATTGCATCTAGTACCGTGCATCGTAATTTTTTTATTTAAAAATATTGATCAATAACTAAATTATTGTCCATCACTCGAAGGTTCTCTAAAAAAAGGCTTCTGCGCTGACCACTGCTGCTCGAAAGTCAATCGTCCAAAATAAAAAATTCAAAAGAATTTACTTATTATATTATATTATCTAGATTTTTCGAAATATTGATTTGGGAAAAAATGGCTGATGTTTAAAGTAAAAGTTTCAATTTTTATCATAAATCGTGCCTGATTTTCGTCAATTAAAAGAAAACTAAGCATCGGATAAAAAATCCTTCGTTCAAAGACTAGTTTATTGTTCCTATAGTAAGCTTGTAAAATTTGAAGTAAATCGGTTGAATGGTTTTTTAAATATTTTGGTCACCGATTTTGAAAGAACCTTCGAGTGATGAACAATAATTTAGTTGTTGATAAATATTTTTAAGTAAAAAAATTACGATGTACGGTACTAGATGCAATCCTTAAGTAGAAAAAAGATTTTTTGAGAAATGTGTTATAGCTTTTGAGTAAAAAAATTCCAAAGACCACCCTTTTTCGGCCTCCTGACTGAGCATGACCCCTTAAAGGTACTTTCAACATTCTGTATATACCTGATGTGCTCCCCGATGTATTGCCTGGATGACACCAGAAGCGTGCTGATCAACAGTATCAGAAACGTGGCTCTGTAGTGCAGCTTGAATACTAGTGACAGAAAAACAGTCAGTCCTTGCATTGGGAGGATAAGGGTAAAATCGATCTGAACGCATTTGATCGATGAAAAAGTTCTGCCATCTTTACTCGTGCAGCGTTCCGTCGAGTTTCCCCGATTTATCTTGCACAAAGAAAGCAACAAGCCAGTATGGCTATCTTAAACGTAATTACTGAAATCAGTATAATTATCTTAAACGTAATTATTTAAACGCAACATTTGCTCGAGCAATCGCATGAACTATCCCCGTACAAAGTACCTACAGTTCATAAATATTTAAGTACTTACACTCACGACACTGTGCATTTCACAAATATCACTGCACAGTGAGGCTGTGCTAGCGAAAATTTACGTGAAGTTTTTATCATAAAAATCTATCGCAATCTAACGACCATCCGAAACTTCCAATGACGGTTTGAAGAGTACTGGAAGAAGATCTAAGTCAACCTGATATTGTAGATCTTGGAATGTGTCATACGATTTTTTATTGTATCAGCACTTTGAGTGGCACAAGATTTTGAAAAACGCCCCTTCAAGTGGCTCAGACATTTTTAAGCGATCGTTATTGCCGATAAAGTTCTGCCTAACAGGCTGATTACGTCGCAATTGTCCCACGTTTTTCGATCACTCGCATTCAATCAAATGCGTGTTGTTAGAAATAATAATGTTTCACAGTCTAATGATGCACTTGTTACTCTACATCATTTCTAACGGTGGCAGTGATACGGAGTTACCCAGTAATAGTAGTACAGCAGAGAATGGGTTGATTCTTCATGCAAACACAAATCGGGAACATGGAATAAAATTTGTTCACATGCCTTCCTGTTATATTGAGATAAATAACTTTGTAAATCTGTGAGGGATGCACTCGATTTCTCTTATGGGATCTTATAGAAACAAAAGATTATTCTGCGGATGATAGAAACATTGGGGAACAAAACGCATAGACTGTTGCAAAATTCGAGGAATTAAAGACACGTAATACACGGCAAAGAGTAGGACATATTAATTTTGTTTGCAGAGCACACCTCTATATGTAGAATTCGGGTAGCATTTTGAGCAAATTATCCTCATTTGTTACACAGATTTACAATTTTAATCAAATGCACTTGTACTCCGCCAAATTTCAAACTCATATTTCTTGATGACGGAAGATTGTAGTAAACAATTTTATTCCACATTTTCGATTTGCTTTTGCATAAAGAATCAGGCCCTACTCGATTGCACTACGATTACTAGGACATCCAGTATACATAGACTATGTGTATTACATACTGCGAAATAGGGCGGAGCGATACTACCTATATAGGCGAAAATTTAAATTTGAATTTTCAGTTGGCCTGGGTGCGGGATAGCTGTCTTTTGATTAACCAAACACAACTGTAAACAAATCTTGGAAAAATATTCATGTCTGCAGGTTCCTTTTTCTCTTAAAAATGTAAAAAATAAGATTCCCATTATGAATTTTTACAGTAGTGTCTGGTTAGTCAAAAGACAACTATCCCGCACCCAGGCCAACTGAAAATTCGAATTTAAATTTTCGCCTATACAGTATCGCTCCGCCCTACTGCGAAAGCATTAACCCCTTCGACCCGACTTTTTTCCATTTAGATTTTATTATATTTTCTTGCAAAAGTTGATTGTAATACTTGGCTACGGATAGGTACAGATCAAATTTGAAAGTTGTAGGTCAATTTTAAAAACTGGGACATATGTGACCCAGCAGCTTTTTGAGTGGGACATATATGACCCGGAAAAGTTAAACAGGGTTAAACACCTCCCATCCTCTGTCGGTATGTTGCACACGTATTTTTGTCATATCTATCTCAGTGACTATCAACTGGGCCTATAGTTATGCAGAAATCAACCAAAAAAACAGTGAATACATTGTAACTAGGTCCAATTATACATGTTTCAGAGGGGTGGGGAAGAAGCGTTGTTTTGACGGAGTGTAACATTTCACAGGTGATAATGCATGCACTGGCCTTCGCAGCGTAACTAGGAAAAGATATTTTCATCGTATTCAGGAACAAAAATGAAAATATCTAATGGGCCATGTATGTGTCCCGGAAACGCCTAGGCACTTCTCTATGCTGACTAAGATAAATAGAAACAATAATTTAAAAACTTTTTAAGCAAAACAGTTGTATCATACTATAAATTGAAAGGCTACGATAAACAATTTTCAGAGAATTGTTTAATTACACGCGTAAAACACGAGATTTCTACCATTGCAGCTCTGCAGCCAGACAAGGGCGCCCGGAGACTTTTTTCCAGGGGGGGGCAACTTTGGGATGATGGTAAAGAAAAATACACCCCTGTTGATTTTTTCAACCCATTTTATAGTGCCAATTTAATGAAAAATTTAAAACCGAAATTTAAAAATATTCCCTTTTTTAGTATTAACTTAATAAAGATCCGTTGTGAAAAATGAGCGATTTTTTCTCGAAAGCCATGGGGAGCAACTGCTCCTTTTGCACCCCTCTCCGGACGCCGATGCAGGCAGACACTTTACCAAAATAAAACTTGTCTAGCACGTTACTACATTGCTTATTCTCATGATTGCGAATCAAAATTAGTCTATAGTCACATTAACTAAAAAAAAGAAAAAACAACCCATATTATTCCACAGATGATCACAAAAATTCACTGGGACATATGTGGTCCCAACAGGGCCGATACCCAGAACAAAAGTATATTAATCAATATTCATATTAACGTGAGTCTGAATAGCGAATTCTTGCTTTGATATCGATTTAATATAAGAAATATGTTGCATATAGGGTGGACAGATACTTTTTGTGAGTAACTGCATGCGGCATCAATGAATGTATTCTGCTTATGGCAGGGCAGACGAAGACCAGTACACGATGAACTTTTCAAAGAAGGTAAGACAGTGAATTTCGAAAGGTATTGTCAACAGAACCAAGCCGCTATTGACGATAAAAGTCCAGCACTCGTGACCGGAGTAAGAATCCCCGTCCTCCATGACAACGCGCGAGCACGTGCAGCAATGGTGGCACAAAAAAAGCGCTCCGTGATACGAGCTTGGCAAGCATTCAACCATCCATCACGCTCTGACTCGACGCCATCAGGTCATCGGCATTTTCGGTCATGGCAAACTTTCTCGAATGATAACGAATTCAATATTCACGAAGAAGCCCAAAATAGGCCGTCCTCGAGCATTTTCCAGCGCGAGAATTGTTCTCATGCAAATTGACTAGATAAGCCGTCTAAACATCAGCAAAAAGAGGCAGGCAATGCTGCTCATCGTATATAAATGAATCCTATTACAGCAACGCCTCTTAATGGTCTTAAAACGCAGCTGAATTGGGACCAAACTGTTGCATCTCATGCAGCACTGACGCGTTTCTTTATCTGTAATTGCGCTGTTTCATATCGAAAGCCACGTGTCCGAAATCCACGGTGCGGAGGGACAGGAAGTAAGAGAAAATAAATTTGTACGATTTCTATTTTACAGCACAGTAAAGATTGTTAATGAATTGGTGAGATCTTTCTGATTAAAATGAGCCCAAACACGGCATATATCCGGCCAGTTTGAAAACTATTAATAGTTAAAGGAATATAGTCCGCCACTGTAAAGAATCCCAGAAATAGTCCGATTTATGGCGTGTTTGTGCTCATTTTAATCAGGACGATCTTGCCAATACATTATAGGTCCTTTCATCGCGACAAAACAAAAATGATGAAAAATTTCATTTTTCATAGATCAGAGTGTCCTGCCCGCGCGAGCAGGCTCGGAGGAATAACAGCGGTTTCACGTGCATTTTTCGGAGATATTACTGTACCCTGAACGAGAAAGACGGCAGAACTTGCTCTATACTATATAGTCCCGTAGTTTGCGTTACCAAGATTGTCGATGGCCACGGAGTCCTGGGACACCTTCCACTTCACGTGATCCTTGAGGACCGAGAACGTGGCTAACACAGTGGACATCTTTAAGTAGCGCGTGGACTGCCTTCTTTCACGATTCTATCATCGGTTTCAAAATTCCGATGTATCCGCAATGCATCCGCGAGTAGCTTGTTGAGGCCCGGTGGCGCTGCTGGACCCGCGTCATCCGGCACCCGGCGTGTCTTCCGGTGTTCCGTTCCCCCCGCGGACTTTTCTCACAAGAACTCGGCGTAGCTGGCCCGAAATGAAGGTTCCACAATACCGATGGAATGTCGATCAAGTCTGCACTGAACTCTCGGTCACTAGTAATTCTCGCTTCTCCTTATCAGTGGACTACGATTGCGCAGTAGCATAGAGTGACAGCGCTTGACGAAACTGGCGTATCGTCGAAGGAGGCACAGTCATTATTATCGCGTAAGTCGCTTATTCGTGAGAAGATAAGGCTAGATAACATTGAACTGGAGCGTGGAATATAATAAGAAAGCAATCAACCGTGATATAACTGCGGCAAGATTATATTCTCGTTTCATTGGCCCGATTCAAATGGCTGCAAAGTGCAATGACTATTCGGGCGACGATCTTCTGACATTAGGTACCTATCTGTGGTAGCTCTCGCATGTTCGATCAGGGCAACGGGGCATCTCGGATTTCCTTATTTAACCCGACAGAGCTCGCGCTGGCCCAGATAGATACGTGGAATACCTACATAGGTATTTATTTTATCTTTTATGACAAATGGCAGCAGGTTGTAAAGTGGCCCTATTCAGCACCTTCCTAAAACTGCTTGTCGTTTTTAAGTGGCGATAGGAGAATTGAGGCAGTGAGAGCAACAACGGACTAACCCACATTTTTTTTTAAATTGAGTTAGTAGTAATAATGTATTCCAATAGGCTATACTAATCATATAAAATAGGGAACAAAAAAAAATTTTCAATGTGGGTTAGTTCGCTGCTGCGCTCACTGCCTCAATTGTCAGTTAAACCTTTGCTTTTGGACCGGATCTGTGTGAGTAATGCTCGAAGAGTTCTAGAGGTACATAGTGACTGAGATAATTTTCAAACAAAGTACTGATCATATAGGTGCAGGGATATGAAACATTTTTCCGTGTCATTCATATTCTTCGAGATATTTACTTGGGGAGTTTAAAATGGGACGCCCTGCATATGTATGATGCTGTTAAACGTTATTACATATTATTTTGATATATTAATTCTTGGGATTATTCGAATTTTGGCGGCAAGTCACGTGCTCCCTTGGGCTCCCATTGGACACGCGCACTGACGAGTGCCGAGGATGTGCTAAGAGGGGAGCTACCTAGTCCTTTCGGGAGATGTGCCTTTTGCTGTTAAGGGGTTATATCTAGTCAGGCGGCCGAAAAGAGGCGAATGTTTGTGAATTTTTTTTAAGAAGCGGAAGCGTATATTTTTACAAAACTTTTTGCGCTTAAAAGAGCAACATTTAAAGAACATTTGGTAATTTTTTCGTAGTAAAATATTTACGTTTATAATAAAGTAACAACCGACATCCAAGAAGCATTTTGAAAAATTTGGTTCTTGCGGTGAGCACTGCCATTCGGAACCAGATTATCTAAAATAAAAAAACAAAAAAAGATTTCGTTAGTATATTAATGTATCCTCAGATTGACGGAGAGAATTTTCCGAAATATTAATTTAAAACAAAATTGCGGCTATTTAAACTTGAAATCCTGATTTTTTTCGCGTGATTTTTGCACTTTTTCGTTTTTTTTTATTTGAGATAATCTGGTTCCAAATGGCAGTGCTCACCGTAAAACCAAATTTTTAAAAATACTTCTTGGATGTCGGTTGTTTCTTTATTATAAACATAAATATTTTTCTACAAAAAATTACCAAATGTTCTTCAAATGTTGCTCTTTTAAGCGCAAAAAGTTTTGTAAAAACATACGCTTCCGCTTTTTAAAAAAAAATCACAAACATTCGCCTCTTTTCGGCCGCCTGACTAGGTAGAACCCCTTAACCTATATCGAAATACATGCAATTTTGTATCCACCATCGAAACCAAATATAAACCCATTGTTACCTCAATACGTGCTTTGGTATCAAAGACAACCACACATATTAACATTAATGTTGCGAGGCGTTATTCTCTTCGTTCACTGCAACACATCGAATTTTATTGTGTTAATTAACACATACACGTGATGTGCAAAAAACATCGATGACCTTGGAAACTCCGAATAGAATTACCTTATTAATTATTAATTACCTTAAATATTTATTATTTAGGCCTCATTTAAGTGGACCACCCTGTATATTACGTGTGTGTATTTCAGTAATAAAGAACATAGGTACATGTATGTGTACAACATATCTAATCACAGAAGGGAATATACTGCTCGGATAATACAACGTATAAATGGCAGAACGTCTGCATAACAGGTGTTTAAATACTGAAAGTTCTACGAACTGTATTTCCTTATTTAATATTGGATTCGTGTAACAAGGTATCTTAACACATTGTTCGTTTCTGGAAAGATTGATAAGGTGACGCGGAGGAAAATCCAGTGTCATTAGCTTGACAAGTATCTAACATATTAAAACACTCAATTAAACCCTTGCCTTATAAGAAGTCGAGCCCATGGTGCGCATTATGCTCCCTACATCGAAGCAGACACCGTGACGTGATTGAATTCAACGAGGAAACGATTCCCCAGTAATCGGTATCGGAATTGACGTTTGATTTCACTCGATCACGCTCGAATCAGGATAGATACAATGAACAATCTGCCCAGTGACTAACTTCCCTTATCTCCAGTTCTCCTCTATTCACAAGTGGCGTCCCTGAGATATAAGGCTCGCTTATTGTCACGTATCAAGACGCAGTGGCCGGATCATTTAAAGGGACTTGGAAAACCAACGGACAGGCTACCTGCCTGTTTAAATTTTATTTTTCACTTGAATATTCGTTTGAAATCTCTAGAATTATGTACATGCAATCGGTTTGAAATATAAATATAGCTTAGTTTCGGAGATACGGAGCCGTACGCACACTCGAATGCTGTGGGCCGAACGATACTTTTCAAAACGGTGTACAGATTTCTGAATCTGTATTAGGGTGGTCTACATGTATGGTAAAAAATTAAATATTTTAAAATTTTCTTCTGACCCTCTCAGAAGCTTCCACATAATTTAAAATAATTTCGTCTAAAATTTTATTAAAATATATTAAGGATTAAAGGTCGCTCAATGGCAATGAAATATTACTATTTTGGTATAAGTTTAAAAAAAAAAAATTTATTTTACAGCTTGTTCTAACTGGTTTGAGGACTGAAGAATTGGATGAGTTTCGTTGTTATAGGTGCTAGGGCCAATATCTAGTATGGTACCCGGTTTTACTCAGGCCACGGTGTAAAATCGTAAAAACCGATCATATTTTAAATCATTATTTTTTTGTATTTTTCCTCCTATTAAACAAATTGGATATTTACTATTATTTAAAAAAGAGTTTATTCTAATGAATCCCAATTTGTTTTTTACTTAACAATGTCGAAGTTATGAGATTTTATTCTTAACGTCCCGATTTTGCCCCGGTCTCTCCTACATGCGAAATATAAAGACCTTGAGCGACCTTTATATATCAAAATATACAAATAAAAAACACGGAGATATTTTTTTTGTCAAATAGAAGATTTTAGGAGGGTCAGACAATATATATTTTAAAGTTGAAAAATAAGGACCACCCTAATCTGTATTGATGCAATTGTGACCAAATTTTGCAGACATCTTTTTTTTGCTACATTCTCTAAGCATTAACGGACCATTTTTTGAAAATTCCTTTTTACGGGAATTACAGACTAATCGTCGCGAAAATCGGCATCCTTTTCTTCAACACGCTGTTATTCAGCGAATTTTCAAAATATTAAAAAACAGGTCCGTTAATGCTTAGGCATAACATTAGGTATACTTAACGGACAACTGTTGTTTTGTTGTTTTTGACAATCCAAATTTGAGTTAGGAGGTACACCTATCTATATTATTTTCTTAATTTTTATACTGGATTTTAATGCTTTACAATTTATTCGGCTGATTAGTTTCTCTACAATTTGTATCAAAATATTACCTATCTTTTCGGGCCGTCACAGTACCCATACAGCGCACTCCGTTGCATGAAGGTTGCAGGATGATTCCATGTGCGTTGCCGTGCAATGTTGCACAGGCACGGACATAGGAAGATTCCTGCAACATTCCAGCAATATTGCACAGCAAAGTCCCAGCAACATTCCTGCAACGTTCCGGAAATTTTCTAGCAATGGTCACGCAACGTTCCGGAAATTTTCTAGCAATGGTCACGTAACGTTCCGGAAATTTTCTAGTAATGGTCACGCAACGTTCCGGAAATTTTCTAGTAATGGTCACGCAACGTTCCGGAAATTTTCTAGCAATGGTCACGCAACTTTTCGGAGATTTTACAAGAAAGGTCCCGCAGTAAGCAGGGGTCGAAAACTGTTATAATATCGATTTCGGTTCTCCAAACGGTTATAAAGAACCTTTATTCTGAATAACTGTTATGAAGAACCGAAATTTCCAACTATTATCTGTTTCGGTTACGGTTCCTATTTCCCTCCTCATATCGTATCCATAACCGTTATTTTTTTCGGTACTATATCGGTTCTGAAACGGTTCCAGAATCGATTCTTGTATCGACTTTTCCTTAATTGATATCAATAATAATTATTGTAACTGCAGATTACTGTATATGTGCACATTTTTACGTTGCGTGACCATTGCTAGAAAATCTCCAGAACGTTGCGTGACCATTGCTAGAAAATCTCCGGAACATTGCATGACGGTTGCAGGAAGGTTCCATGTGCGTTGCCGTGCAATATTCCACAGGGGCGGACACAGGAAGATTCCTGCAACATTCCAGCAATGTTGCTGGAACGTTCCAATGTTGCACCGCAACCTTCCTGCAACTTTCCTGGAACCTTCCTGCAACGGAGTGTGCTGTACGGTCTACCTCCTTAAAAGAACAGGAATGGCATTGCTGGGAACAGGTCCAGCTCGAGCCTTTTTTGCGCCCTAGAAGAACTTCCCAAATTGCACCCTTTATTTATAACACATATATTTGAGCTTTTTCATGACCTAATTCCGAATTTTTATTCGTACTTTGAAACTTGCAATATTTCATTTCAAACTTTATTTCAAGAAATACCAACAATGAAATGACCATTTTACGCCCCTTGTCAACATTGCGTCCTAGGCAGCTGCCTAATTTTGCCTAAAGGAACGAGCCGGGCCTGGTTGGGAAGCCCACCATTCAATACCTCCAATACAGGGTCCTCACTTGTGTTAACAAGAATGTACCGTCTTCATTGGCGTTACCCCGAAAAGGGTTGGAAACCCTCAATTGTTTCCTCCTCGACTAAGCCTAAATTATAATAACATTGAAAACATGCACTTCCGGACCCCCAGATGCAACATTTCTAGAAACTTTCTGTGCACATGGAACCATTACTTTTAGAAATTTCTAGTGCACACCGAGCGCAACCCCATAGAACACTTAAATTCCGAGTTTTGATTCTGTTATATACTCGCGGAACCATTTGGCGTCTTCGTCTCCGACGTGTAAGAGCGTGTCTCATATTTAAAGTAAAGCTCGTTCTTTACATAGGATGTTCGACAACTCGAAAATTAAAAAAAAATTTAAAACTTTGCAGAAATGTAGTTCAAATAATGCTAGTCGAATAATCATTTTTAGTTTCGGCAATGAAACGGTCCTAGGGGTGAAAACACCCCTTCAAAGAAATGATGAGTTTTCATATTACCGTGAATAGCTACGCAACCGTAAAAGATATCGAAGCACAGTTTAATCCAAACTGTTAAGGTTTTTGAAGCCATACCATATGATGGTGAAGAATTTTCAAAACAAAAAATTAATTTCCTCAAAATTTATCCCCACCATCTGTTTCTTCAAAAATTCTTTACCGCCACATTTTGGGATATCAAACACCATCGAATGTTGACTTGAACTCTTTTTCGATATCTTTTACGGTTTCGCAGATACTCGCTATAATACGAGAACTCACAGTTTCATTGAAGAGATGCTTTCACTCCTAGGACCATTTCATTGCCGAAACAAAAGATGGTTACGTTATTAGCGTCACTTGAACTACATATCTGCAAAGTTTCAAATTTCATTGATTTTTAGACGATCATTGTCGACCATGTCAGTTAAGAAACGAATGTTTTCCAAATCGTAGCAGCGTTGGGGGCGCAACGCGACCATCATCCTGCTGTTTTCACAGGTTCTCGAAGCTTCTGGAACCATGGGAAACGCCACGAAGAGGTATCAAGGTGGACAGACCGAAAGTCCCGGGACGAAAATTAGGGAAGGATGGACGAAAGAATGCTCAATATTATCAACGCCGAAGGGACGAGATACGAAGGCCAGGTTGAAGAAAACGGGAGAGCAGACGAGATAGTGGGAGAGCTATATAGAAGGAGCGCAAGCATGTATACATATACCAAGGTGGAAGAAGAGGCCCCCCCAAAGAAAGGAGGAACGGTGAACAAGAAAGACGGGAACAAAGAGGTAGAGGGGATAGAATGTCGAAGGCAGGACTTTGACCGGCCGTTGCCCCTGATGCGGTCGCCCCCAGCCAGCAAACTGAACGGATCCTCGAAAGAAAACTCTGTCCTCTGGTTTCTACCTTTGTGCACGCACACTATCCACCGCGTGCCTGCCTACCTGCGCATTTACAGAGCACCAGAATCGCGGTGGAAACGCCCGACACATGTCAGTTATGTCTAGCCTTAACGCCTGAGGCCAGTGACGCTTACGTTTGGGAATAAGCATGCTTTTTCTTCTATATATTATGTATGTTCATCCTAGTAGACCCATAAGTGCTCATCACGGTTAAACACTTTTTGTTTAAATGTCCTTTGAAACCAAGCCGAAAGAAATTCAGGTAGCGTTGAGCGACGAACAGCAACCGAAATAAATAATTCGTTTTATAAGTTATACATACATACACTGCCGTACATACTAAGTATTCGGACATCTGCTGTATTTGCACAAAACGTGATATTTAAGATAGATTGAATTACTTCTCACTGATTCTATGTAGAGGGTCATTCTACTTTGATCGGCCAAAAAATTGAGCTATTTTTAAAATTTTTTTCTGAGTAAATAGAACGCATAATGAAATAAATCTTTACGGTATTTATTAAGCTACTCTTATATTATACAACAAAAATTAAAAACATTTGTTTTAATTTGTTGTAATGTTTTTTTTACAGCGTTAATATAGCACCTAAAAAAAGAGATTTGTTCATGGCGCAGGGGATTTCCCGGCTCAGGCTGATCTGCAGCAAAGAATGCAAAAAGATTCTTAATCTGTATGAGTGTCGCCATCGCCCGTAGTTCAATTAACAATTTTTGCTGAATGGTAACAACATGGAGTCGGTTTGAAAAAAAAACGTTTGACAAAATACTCAAAAGGATGTTTTCTCCGGTGTTCCCCCAAGAAAATTGTTTGCTTCAGATACGCCTGAACCGGAAAATCACCTGCGCCACGAACATATCTACCTCTTTTTTTGGTGCCATATTGACGCTGTAAAAAAGCGATTAAAACAAATTTAAAAAAAAATTTGTGTAATATAAGAGTAGCTTAATAAATACCAAATAGATTTATTTCTTTATATGTTGTATTTACTGAGAAAAAATCTTTAAAAATAGCTTAATTTCTGGGTTGATTAAAGTAGAATGACCCCTTATGCTAATAAAATTTGTTAGAGTTCTTCAATAAATTTGCAACGTTTTTCATAAGTATTCCACACAGACAGGGTGTCCTAATAGATGCTTATGAAAGGCAATGTAGATTTAGAATATCAAATATAATTGTAAATTCATTGGAATAACATACAGAAGTATATAAGTAGAAATGTAACCGTAAAGTGAGACAAGTAGGATTAAGTACCCAATTTATACAATTCACCTCGTGTAACCCAAATGTGCTCGCTAATATAACCTATGACGTTCATGCGACCTTAAATGAATAAATAAGAAAAAGAGAAATACATACTGAGTTTGAAATTTTACAAAGTGCGACGGTGTTAGTGGACGTATGCTGAAGTGCTTCTGTAAATATCCGTGCCTTTGAGAAAATTATCCAAGTCTGTAGGAAATTTGGGTACCTATGAGGGTTTCTTGTTGCTAGAGTTACCAGTGTGTAGATAGTTTAAGGGGGTTAATGTGGAAGTGGGAAATATAAAATAAAATTTGCTCACAGAGGGCCTTATTTTTCAGGGAAACAATTCTGTAAAGTCATCTGGTACGCATGCCTGTGAATAATAATTTCCACAATACGGTAGTAAATATCGTACTACGAATGAAATTAATTATAAGAGAAAAGTAAATCAGAATTATGAAATAAGCTCTGTTTTCGGGCAAATCGATATGACGATGGAACCGATTTTTAAATACCTAAGTGCACACGTATTCAACAGATTTCGAACGTACATTTTTCTCGAAATCGAAACTCTTTTTAAGAAAAGTTAGTCTACAATTTCAACTTATTTTTGCGCTAGGATCCATTTCATTTGCAGTTGTAGCTATATACCATATTTATTGACAAACTCCACTTCTTCTTAATTACTTACCCGCGTGCCAGAACTGCCAGACGGGTTTTCAGAATTGGTTTTCCCGAACACGAATCCCTTTGTCAACAAATTTCGTTGAAAAATCTATTCCCAAAAATCACCGGATGGGAATACCTCCTTAAGGGGTCATGCTCAGTCAGGAGGCCGAAAAAAGGGGTGGTATTTGGAAATTTTTTGCTCAAAAGCTGTAACACATTTCTCAAAAAATCTTTTTTCCTTTTAAGGATTGAATCTAGTACCGTGCATCGTAACTTTTTTATTTAAAAATATTTATTAATTACTAAGTTATTGTCCATCACTCGAAGGTTCTTTCAAAATCGGTGACCAAAATATTTAAAAAACCATTCAACCGATTTACTTCAAATTTTACACGTTTACTATAGGAACAATAAACTAGTCTTTGAACGAAGGATTTTTTTATCCGATGCTTAGTTTTCTTTTAATTGGCGAAAATCAGGCACGATTTATGATAAAAATTGAAATTTTTACTTTAAACATCAGCCATTTTTCCCAAATCAATATTTCGAAAAATCCTTCGTTCAAATACTAGATAATATAATATAATTAGTAAATTCTTTTGAATTTTTTATTTTGGATGATCGACTTTCGAGCAGCAGTGGTCACCGCAGAAGCCTTTTTTTAGAGAACCTTCGAGTGATGGACAATAACTTAGTTATTGATAAATATTTTTAAATAAAAAAATTACGATGCACGGTACTATATAGATGCAATCCTTAAAATGGAAAAAGATTTTTTGAGAAATGTATTATAGGTTTTGAGTAAAAAATTTCCAAAGACCACCCTTTTTTCGGTCTCCTGACTGAGCATGACCGCTTAAGGGGTCATATAAGTTTCTCCATTGGAAAAAATGCTTTTTTTTTTGTTGCATAATTTGATAGGCACATGTTCTAGAAATATTTTACGCTTAATGCGACCTATAAATTCGAATTATTGGTTATCCCCATTTCAGATTTACAGCAGGCTAGTGGTAAGGGTGCGCGTCTTCCTCTAAATTGAACTCCGATAATTGTGGATTCGTAAAATAGCGAAACCCTATTGTAAAATATATTTGGGGTCTCTGTATTGTATTTATAGGGCCCATAATTAGCTACAGAGCCATCACTGTATCACTTTATCAAAGCACTTCTAAAACTTCGAACGCATTTTTCTTGAAACAGCATTTTTCAAGACGGTGAGCATAATAACTGCCACGCCGTTCATACGATTAACTTCATCATTCACACACATATTCTACGTAATACTCGCTATCAGTTAACCGGAGCTTTTTTAATTAAATTGAACCATTTTTTAATTACAAGAAATGTACGACTTTTATAACGAAAATCACGACCGTTTTCTTCAAAGTCTTACCACTTCCACTATTTTTTTTCAAAAAAATGGCGCCGGACCCGAGAACTGTGATCCCAAAGATTATTAAACAATCGGGGATTTCTGTTTCAGACCATTCGTACGCGCCGAATCATGCCCACCGTTTGGGGCAACGCCAGAAAACATGTTGCGCCACTGCACGTGGTCGCCACATTTTTAAAAAATTTCCAATTCTCATACCTGTTTTATAATCTATAAACATATGCCTTTAAAACACAAAAAGAATTAAACCAAAAACTGGACTAATAGTTTATCCCCGAAGCACTCCCAAACATTGACCACGTCACGTACCGAGAAACGTGTATGGCCCCTTAACGAAGGTGTCGAAGAGTCCATTTCGGGGAGTTAGACACAAGCATACCACAGTGAACTGAAGATTTGAATGATCGATGCATGTATATATTTCTTGAACTAGATGCTACCTAGGTGAATTTATAAGCAATCTGCAAGTTTCATAGTGGCAGAAATATTTAAAACCTCTTCTTTCTATTTCGACTGCCCAGTTTTTATTTTCCTTCCGGCTTCTGATCATTGAACGCGTCGGTATAACTATATAGGCGAAAATTTAAATTGGAGTTTTCAGTTGGCCTGGGTGTGGGATAGTTGTCTTTTGATTAACCAAACACAACTGTAAAAAAAATTTGAAAAAATACAGGTTCCTTTTTCTCCTAAAAATGATCATATAATCATTTTTAGGAGAAAAAGGAACCTGTAGACATGAATATATTTCCAAAATTTTTTTACAGTTGTGTTTGGTTAATCAAAAGACAACTATCCCGCACCCAGGCCAACTGAAAATTCAAATTCAAATTTTCCGCTCCGCCCTAATGCATATACATATGCACATATGTACCTACGTGTATTTGAAAGGAAACCCAAGGCACTGCCTACCAGTGGATACGACCACTGGGCAACAGTCATTATCTTGCCTTTTAGAACAGGTCATAAAAGTCACTCCCCTCGTCGAGCCTCCACACTGCCGGCACTCTACAGACTCGTTTACCTGAAGCGTATCGTTTCAAGTCCACCCGACAGGCAAGGAAAGATGGTATTTCCCTTCCATTTGCATCTTTATGTACGTAATCGTATGACTGTAGTAGTCCTCGTTCACTTTTGATTCATCGAAACCAAGGGAAACGAATAGGGAAAATGTTGGAGGGCTCGATTCTGTTGGCCCTTTTGCTAGCTAATGGCCATATTTCGTAGTGAATTAAGAGAAACACTGTATGGAGTCGTGAAATCGAAATTTTTTTTCAACTTTTTTTTCACGTTCTCCATTCACTGATAACGAATTCGGTACCTCGCACTGAGTCTGCCGTGATGCCATGAATGACTTGGATTGCTTGTTTCTGATAGAAACGAAGATAGCTCTATAAGAATCAACCAATCCAAGTAATTTTTTGACACCAGTACAGACTCAGTGCGAGTTACCGAATTCGCTATAATATTCGTTCGAATGAGAATCCAATGCACGTCATTGGAAATGTGTATGTTTCATGGTTTAATGGTGGATTACTTTACATCATTTACAAATCTCATGGTTTCTTTATTGTAAGGGAGCTAAAGAAATATTATAAGTTCGTGGCGGTGGTCACAAGTGACCCCCATAGCAGACAACGTGCTAATTTTTTACTATTTACAGTATTGTCTCGTTAGCGGCTCGCTGGTCGGGACCGGCGTTGAGCCCATATCGTGATCAGAGCCCTAATTCCGTGCCAACGTTTCTCGCTTCTTTCTGGCCGAAGGGGGGAGTGAGAGAAACGCTTTGCGTGCGCGGCGGGCGTGCGCAATGGTCGCGAGCAGTTAGCGTCGGCACGAGACGCAAAGGACGGAGTGTCAGGTATCCGAAGGAGGGAGCGAGACAAAACATCAACGCGTCGTCTGTCTCCTACCGTCTTCGCTCGCTTTCAATGCCCCTGACTCTCTCTCGTACCATCTCGCTCTCACCTTCGCTGGACACGAGTGAGACATAAGTGGTGGGGATAGCGAAAAGTCCATAACGTGTACACCAAATCGAGCCGCTAACGAGACAATACTGTAACGCGTTCTGTGCTACCTAGGAGAGGGTTGCCAATATAGTAGGGTAAAGTAGCCGAATATGAGATCCATTTCTTAAAAATATCATAACTCTTGACTGAGAATACTATTATTAAAATTCGATACACGTTTTAAAAGCAGAATATGTATTGTTCAGCAACCTACTGGAAAGTACTATAACAAAAATTCGGGGTTCTTCATAATAAAATAAAAACGAAAGTCATTCAAATATGCAGATAAAAAATTGGGTTCCTAATATGAGACCCAGTTTGTTTTTTTATATAGAGTCGGCATGTGAAATCTATTTCTTCACTACCGCAGTCTTCGTGGGCCCATTACCGAAGTCTTCATGGGTCCACCACGCCCATCGTAATACTTTATACGTACACTTAACCCATTGTTCACCTAGCACATCTGAAGAATAAAGACCTGTGCAAAACAAGCATTCTGTATCAAAATTTTCTTTCTTAATCACTTACATCATTCAGAACACTTTCTTCTTCACTCTCATCAATAGAACTTTCACGGCACTCATATTTGGAAACAATAACATGATAACTACTAAGTAGCTTCGAAGTTAAGTCTTCATCATTTAATGATATACAACTAGCAAGCCTTAAACTCCATTGCGAGCACTATACAACAGTATTTGTGAAAATCGTTATACACTCACTACTTTAGAGGTATTTGTAATTTAATCGAACCACTTCAAAAACTTTCTGCAACGTATTTCGGAAATATGTGCTTGCTCAAGACGCTTAATTAATTACAACGCCACTGTGCGGACAAAACAACTAATACACGGTTAGTTAGTAAAGAAAGAGCATCGCTGTGACATTCAAGAGTTCGCGTAGCGGAGATAAGCTGGGGTCTAATATTAGGAGAGGTCGTCATGCTCGGCTACTTTACCCTGCTCGTCACCTAAATCGTACCCCATCAATTTCTCAGTAATTAATGAATATAAACGACATCTGATGATAAAAATATCAAGTAAATGCGAAATGAGAAATAGAAACAAAACCTTTGGAGCTTACACCCTATTCTGTGTGTGCTGTAAACATTTAAAAAATCAGGTATGATTGATGTAACTTTTTACCAGTTTATCTTAGCTGATAATAATCAAACAATGCAGTTTTATCCTGTATTTTTGTATTTCTTTAAAAGCGGGTTTACTGTAGAATATGTTACATTCATTTTATGTACGTATTACATAATTTATTTATAATAAATTGATCGTGTCTCCTAAATGGTACCACTACAATTCGGATTTGAGAACGCATATGTTATATACGTTATGTACAATTATCATATACATATGTATATGTAAATATATAATAATCATTACTTTGAGTTGAATATTTTCTATTGAATTTGCTATTGATACTATTTTCACAGTATGCCACAATAATTTTAATAACGAATTAATTTGTTCTGAACAAAAGGTTAAACATATAATAGGAGGTGCCTGAAAGATCAAGCTACAATATCGAAAAGGCGTTCAAATTAGTACCAAATATGAAATATAACGTAAAATATCTTAAGTGGTAGGTACGATTTCGGCAATCCTCCCCTACATGGGCCAACAGTTAGTGTTCCTTCTCGAGAATTTCTCGAGAAATTCTATAATTTCTTATTTCTCATTTCTCGAGAAATTACAGTATTTCTCGAGAAACTTAAGTGTAGGAAAATTATTATAAATCCTATTTGTTTTCAGAAATAAATTTTCAGCTATGTAGTTCAAATTGTGTATCAAAAAGATTCAAAGGGCGCATTTTTCCACTTAACATCCAAGACAGACATATATAAAGCGGCGAAACAAATTCTAAGTAGACTTTTCGGAAAATATAAAAATAACCGCGATTCTCCTGAAAATATTGAAAACCTTACAGATCTTGACACTGAATAACCTTTAAAAAATACAATTGGAGTTATCAATCGCAGATACCCTACAGGAATTCAATGTCAACCAAGGAGACGATAAATTCCGGACTGTAGCAAAGGAATTCCATATTTTTGAGTCCACTGGGAAAAGCACATCCAATTTACAACTTTTGGATGCCCTATATACAATTAAACCAACATCCACTCAGAATGAAAGAAATTTCTCTACAGCCGCGGATTTTGTCACAAAGAAAAGAAGTAGATTGGCTGACGCGAAATTAGACGCATTGTGCTTTTTAAAAAACTATTTCAAAACAAAACAGTAATGTTTCACCTTGCTCGCATTTTGTATGAGATAAATAAATTTATCGATTATATTTAATATTTGTTTTTTCATTTACACAAGTTTTGTGTAAGTTAGACCCGAATAAAAATTTAGATAAATATTATCAACATTATTACAAAAATATACAATTTGCAATGTTTTTTTAATTTTTTGAGAATTCTCGAGAAATATAATTTGATTTCTCATTTCTCGAGATGCGAAAAATATCGAGAAATCAGGAACACTACCAACAGTGGCTCGCGATATTTGTCGGCGATGAAACTTTTATTCAAGCGAAAAAGGTGTTTCTTGATTATGCAAAGAACTGAAATTATGGAAAATATGACACAATTACTATTTTTCTATAATGTAATATAAATCGCAATTTAGTTTTCTCATCACTATTTATGGTCCTACCAAAAGTGTGTAAAATTCCCAGCGTGGCGCGGAATTTGATAATTATACTATGTAAAAGAAGAAATTACTTTGAAATAATTATTAAAATACTTAGGGTGAGTTAATTCTGGTCAAGAAATAGCCCTGTTAACGGTTTAAAAATATGTCCATAAAGTTTCATTTTAAATTTCGAAAAATTATAAAAATTCGATTTGGATTATAAAAATTGATATGAATGACTGATATATGAGCCTCTCAGAAGCTAAACTCAATATTAGAAGCTAAACTGATTTTAGTACAAGTATATGATTAAAGCTTACCGTACCAATTTTCTCTATTTTTCATTACATGAAATGGAATTGCCCAATTTGATTTCTGAATCTGAGAGCCCTACAATGGTGGTCGGAATAAAAGGTTTAATTTATATTTTGACATATCTGAGTAACCAACTTGAAACATACTAGGTTTTAAGTATTATGTGAAATCTGCCGAACCAATTGTTTTCAAATTTTGAGGGAACCTTCTCGGAGATAATATCTATCCTACAAACGGGACTTACCTATCTCATTTCCTCATTTAGCCTCAACTAGTAACCAATCCCCGCGCTTCGCTTCGGCCCATTTCACTCCTTTTCACCACCCCCAAGAGGTTGATTAGGGAAAATCCTGAAATTTGTTTTTAGGCAGTTATATGGGTAACCTTTAGAAGTAAAGACCAAGTTGCTATCTAATCGGGCCTAAGAGATTTTTAAGAAATCCGTGGAAACACATTTCGTCTTGCCTACTCCCTTAGGGGTTGATTAGAACAAAACGCTGAATCTGGTTTTTACGCATTTGCGTGGGTAACCTTTGTAAGTAAAAACCAAGTTGATATCTAATCGAGCCTAAGAAATAATGAGGAATCCGAGAAAACATATTTCACCCCTTTTTGCCCCCCTCGGGTTGGAATTTAAAAAAATCCCTTCTTATGTAACACCTACGTAAAAGGCATATACCCTCCGAATTTCAAGTTTCTAAGGCAGCGGTTTGTGCTGGATGGTGATGAATCAGTGACACAACGATTATATAAGTATAAATTTACACTAAAAGAAACTGGGGAATTTCATGTTCAAAATGAAACTTTCAAATTCACAAAGCACCATTTTATTATAAATACGTAATTATTTCGCAATCTTGATAAATATGGGATCAAGCGATAAGCAATACACCTTATCATACACTGGTAACGGTTATATTTAATCAATTAATTAGATTTCGAGAAGTCCTGGCGCTCCTGACAGCCAGTGAGCAGCTTTTTGTCCAACAAATCAACTTAAACGACAAATAACTTGACGTAAAGTTCGCATCTTTAATGATATTCATACTTTCAACAAAATTCATAAATCCCAGCAATGAATGTAGATATGCATGTACCTACAGTAAGGTGCAAAAGTGAATACACTCTCTTTAACACTAAATAACTTTTTTAAAATGGTTCCAACCGACTTGAGGTTCTCTGAGAAGGTAGCAGGATCAGTTTACTACGTGACGTGTTTTGTCGTTTTGAAAAAAATTGCAATCAGTCGGAATAGCAAAAAAAAATAATGAAGGTCGCTCTTTCAACTTTTTTATCTGAACCTGTCACCAAAATTTAAAAAACCCTCTTTGGCCATTGAAGTAATTTGTATACAAAATTCCCAAAATCAGAGATTTTCGACCTTATTTGCGATCTTTCAGCGTTTGTAGCTCAGAGCATCGTTAACCGATTGTGATGAAATTTTAGGCACGTGTACAACTTACTTCAATTGCCAAAGAGGATTCTTTGAATTCTCATTACAGGTTGAGATAAAAAGTTGAAAAAGCGACCTTCACTATTTTTTTTTGCCATTCCGACCAATCGCAATTTTTTTCAAAACGACGAAACACGTCACGCAGTAAACTAATCCTTCTACCTTCTCAAAAAAACCTCAAGTCGGTTGGACCCATTTTAAAAAAGTTATTCTGTTTTAAAGGGAGCGTATTCACTTTTGCATCTTACTGTAGTGTATGTACATACCAGTGGACTCGGAAACGCAGTGCAAAGTTGGCCTTACTTTTCGACACGGCACTGCGGTTATCCCCCTTAAGGCTGCGTTTCACGGTGCAGTTGCTAACCGACGAAACGAGAATAATCTTGCCCCGTGTCCCCAGGATGCACGGCGAACAGAGGGATCCGAAATTGAATGGACCTCGAGCACGCAAACGAGCGTCGGGGCCCGTTTCACTGATCGTTAATCTCTAATCGGCGCAGAGGCGCGTGCAAGGAACCGCTGCGACCGACTGGTCGTTACGCGATTATAATAAATTCCGCTGGTGCATTGGTGGGAATCGTGCAGGGTCATCGGTTGACAGTTTCATAGCAAAAGGTCGCTACGAGACGAGTCAGCGCTGCGTCGCTCGTTCCAGGGATTAGATGACACGGATTGTCGACGATTACGATCTGAACTGTATACAAACGAGATAAGAAGAGAAGAATAATAGAATGGTGGAAGGAAAATTGGGGCATGCTTTGAATCGTTTAAGTTACCATGCTAAATGCGGGGAAGCAGGTAGAAGAAGGTGCAGCGAGACAAAAATAAACCAGGCAGAAAAAGAAGCGTCTTTCTACCTTGTACTCACGATCCGCATACATATGTATGTACAGATATATGACGCGCACTGCCGTTCACAAGCATTAGGACACCTGTTGTATCTATTTGCAGGAAATGTAATATATAGGGGAGAGTTGCCTATGTCGTACCAGTTAAGACATTTTACGTTATATTTAATATTTGGTACTAATTCGAACGCAAGTGACTACTGGATATTGAAGCTTGATCTTTTTGGCACCTACTATTATATGCTTAACCTTTAGTTCAGAACAAATTAATTTATTAATCTTTTTGTCACATACTGTAAAAGGTACGATTTAGGCAACGGGTCTCCTAAATCGTACGCCTCGGTTTCCAAAATCGTAAATTGTAAAACCAATATTGTAAAAATAGCGTCAATAACAAATAAAGAAGAAAATATTCAACATAAAGTAATAATTATTATATAGTTACATATACATGTGTATATAGATCACACACAGGTCGCAATAGCCTATGTAAATGATATTTGTACATAACCTATATAATAATTCCAATAAATGAGAATGATATCGGCGCGTTGGTTCGGTCAGAACCGTATTTTATTTCTATAAAATACGGTCGAAATTCTAATTATATTATTTAAAATGGATGGCGAAACTCACACATCCACAACTAAGGAAAGTTTTTTCAAGTTAATATCAAGAAAGTTTGGACCTGAAACTTTGAAAAGTCTCAAAGATCTATCGAACAACAGATTGCAGCTAGTTAAGATAAGTAACGGTAAATTATTTTTATTAAAATGTAGAACCAACAATATTATCCCAAAATTCATATCGAATAATGTAATGAATAGGTCTAACATGTTCGCTGTTTCTGTCTCGGCTTCTAGCAAATTGTTGAATCTACAAAATAGATACTCGAGAAAATTACTCAACATTGCCATCAAAGACACACAAAATGCTGACCGAACCAACGCGCCGATATCATTCTCATTTATTGGAATTATTCTATAAAATACGGTCGAAATTCTAATTATATTACATAACCTATATGACATAACCTATTCTCAAATCCCTAGTACGATGGGTTGGTCTACGATTTAGGAAGCAGGATAAATTTATTTCTAAATATCGATTTAAACTTTATAATGGATGTAGTATGTACATAAAATGAATGTAAAATATTCTACATTTAACCCGCTATTAGAAAAATACAGGATAAAACTGCATTGTTTGATTATTATTAGCTAAAATAAACTGGTAAAAAGTTACATCAATCATACGTGATTTTTTTAAATGTTTATGGCACGCACAAAATAGGGTGTAAGCTCCAAAGGTTTTGTTTCTATTTCTCATTTCGCATCTACTTGATATTTTTATCATCAGATGACGTTTATATTCATTAATTAGTGAGAAGTTGATGAGGTACGATTTAGGTGGCCAGTACGATATTGACAACTCTCCCCCATTTGGTAGAAATTGGCTACTTTTCACTGCTTGTATTTTCTGAGTTTAATTTAAAATACCAAATAAATACCAAGAGTTGTTCGATAAATTTGCAACGTGTCTCACAACTATTCCACGGGGCGTAAGTGGCCTAATACTTATGACCGGGACTGTATATATTACTATATGTAGAGATATATGATACACAGGGTGTTCCTAAAATAAGGGATCCAACTTTATGAGAATGTATCGTACTCATCGCAGTGATAAAGAAGCATTTTATAAACGTAGATCCGCAAGTGCTTTATTTCCGAGGTACGTGCATACAGCGTTGCAAAATTTCTTATCAGAGGCAATGCCTTGTTCGAGGATATAGTATTAAGCAGAGTTGGGCATTATTCGACTAAATTTTCATTGGAATAAGTATTCGAATAAATTTGTGCGAATAAATTTTTATCCGAATAATCTTTGAATAAGAAATTCGAATAAAATAAAATTATTCGATAATAACGAATGACTTTTTATTCCTTTGAAAATTTATTCGAATAATTTCTTATTCGAATAGAAATTTTGTCGACTCAACGGACGAATAAAATGATCACGTGATTTCGGCGATGTGTGGTGACGTCACTGACTGACACCAGTGAGACTTAATGTTTTAGGTTAAGTAACTCTTGTCATAGTCTGTACTTTGCAGGAAGATGTATGACCCGCGGTACTACATAGAGTGGCGTTTTCACATTGCTCGAAAAATAACATGGCTTGTTACTTCTACAATTAGAGACTTATGTATATTGTACCCTGGCAACCTCCAAGGCACACATAATACATATACAAACACATAATCTAATAATTCTTTAAGGCGGGATTTCCTATGCGTCCCGGCACACTCAGCCAACACACGCGTTCAGACATACACGCCCAAACGTATGTTGGACACAGTGCAGACTTCCATCGATAGATGTCGGGTATCACATTTATTCGCCGTTCAATCAGGTCGAATAACGAATAAATTCTTATTCGAATAAATCTGGCTCGAATGACGGTACAGCTTTATTCGTGAATAACGAATAATTTTTCGTCGAATAAAATCGTTATTCGTTATTCGCGAATAAATCTTGGGGATTTATACGAATACGTATTCGAATTAAAATTTAGTCGAATAATGCCCAACTCTGGTATTAAGCAGCTTGTCTGTCGAAGGCCAATTGAGAGTTAAGAAGATCTCGGCAACCGTATTGTAGAAGGTTGTCAAACAGTTCGAAATAACGAAGTGATTTGACTGCGAAGCGTACATCGTTGCTTAAAAATGTCATTTTGAACAGTTCCTTTAATTAAAGAAGTTTGAAACGCTATACCTCGGAAATAAAGCATTTGCAAACCATAAAGTTTGACCACTTTTTTTTAGGAACATCCTGCATACTGACGGATGTTCTCTGTGTAGGTATCTACTATTTTCTTTCCCAGATTAGATTAATAGTAGTGGATAGCTGTACTTCGTCTTTTACACTATAATTACTATTTTTCTTATATTCTCTTCGGCTGTACTTCCGAATGGCCCCAGTGGCCGATTGACACGAGACTTGAGGGAAGGGGCGGAGAGGGTGTGTGGAGCCTAAATCTAAAATCGTTGCCCCGGAAATTTATTACTTTCCGAAATATTAATAAAAAACTTTTAGTATTTCCGTTGACTTATTCCGACGTAACGCATTCGTATTTAGTATTTGTTGGGGCCTTGTTAGTGCGAGGGGCGTGTAAAGCGTGGTAACCTATTATACAGGGTGCATACCTATTATTCTACCGATTGTCAATACTCTAGGGAGTGATTCCACAGGCCAAAATAAGACGAAAATATAGAATATAATTTCTTAACATCGCGCTTCGTTTTCGAGGAAATTGGCTTTGAATTTCAGCTAAATACGAATGCCTTTGGGCATCTGAGGGGCATGCGGAGGTAAGGGGAACGCGCCCAGCTGTCCGTAGAACGGATTGGGGATGGGGGGCAGGATGGACCCCGATTAGGGCTACGTGTAAAAAAATAATTTGAGAAATTAACAATAATTTTTAATATTTCGGAAACTAATAAATACCCGAAGCTACAATTTTAGATTTAGAGTCAAATAGCCACCTGGGCCATTCGGAAGAATGTCCGATTGAATTAGCAGCCTTACTCTGGGCTTGGATCCCTTGGGAATATAATAATGGCGTTCATGTTTCTCTCTGTTTAGTTATTCTCCTCGCCAAGGGCTTTTTACTGCCCTTCCTTTTAGTTTCTTCGTCTTATCACCAAATTCAACGTTCGCATCTTATCTTTTTCCAAGTTCTCTTTTGCTTCTTATCGAACAACCACGCAGGAAATCGGTTGAGAGTGTCAGACTAAAAGGTCGGTACGAAATGAGCCGACGTCGCAACATCCGGTTCGAAGTGAACGAAGATGAAAACTTAGCGAAGACGAGAATTCTTTTGTGTGGTCCGCAATTTGTTTCAACTACCGCGAAGATACTATATAAATTACAGCGAATCCCATTTCCTAAAGTATCAAGGATTTACATACCTGCCGTGTTTGAAATGAACCAAGGATCACTGAAAAACTCTTCAAATTTCTTCTAATCAAATTGAACGATGTACCAAAGAACCGTAGAAGTGCAGCTTTAACCACAGAAATGGCGTATTCGAAATACACAAGATGCTTTGCTAACTCTGTCATAGTTACCTCTAGTGTTCCTTCTCGAGAATTCGTTCTCGAGAATTTCTCGAGAAATTTTATAATTGCTTATTTCTTATTTCTCGGGAAATACTATTTTTCTCGGGAAACTTAATTTAAGTCTAGGAAATCGCGAACGTATAAACACATCTACAATTTATAATAAATCTTATTAGTAACATTAGAACTTATATGAATTAGAATAGAAAATCTCAATAGAGAAGATTCGATATTATTGACCGGTCAAGGTGCTCTTAAATTCCTATTTAACAGTTTAGAAAACTGGTATGCATACTGAAATAAGTAATGATATTCATGTAGCTATTAAAGAAGAAATATCGAAAAGAAGAGACAAAACTATTGTATTCTTTATACAATTTTTCCATAGGTAATCCAGAATCTCTTAAAAAAATAAAAAAAAAACGCGTTTTTTCATTTAATATCCATATTTATCACAAAAAAAAGAAAATAAATAGATTAAAAAACTATTTTAAAACAAGAAAGTAATGTTCCGATTTGCACAAATTTTGTAGTATATAAATAAATTTATGAATTATATTTAATATCTGTTTTTTCATTTATACAAGTTTTGGGCAAATTAGACAGGAAATGAACAATCAGTTAAAGTTTTCCTGTGTTTGTGATAAACATTGTCAACATTATTCCAAAAATATAAATATTATAATATTTTTTTCAACTTCTCGAGAATTCTCAAGATCTGATTTCGGATTTCTCGAGAAAGGAAAAATATCGAGAAATTAGGAACACTAATTACCTCTGTTACAGTTAACTCTATTAGTGTTTAACGAGAATCTATTAACAGTGTCGGCGAAATTTCGTCGCCAACGTTTGCTGGTAAACGTTTCACTACATTCCAATGGCGTGACGGTTCTGTTGTCACTGATTTGATAAGAAAATCAGCGATTAGTAGGATTATGTATGAAGTACGTTGTAAATCGTCGTAAAAATTACCGTGGGCTGATTTTTCATTGAAAAATGAATCGAAACTTTGGAGTAATGCTTCTCTTTTCGGGGCATAATGTTCGATGACAAAGGGATTGAAAGTGGTTGCTGGCGCTGTAGCGCGAGCACTCCAGTGGTTCTCAACGAGCTTCCCCGCGGTGTACATAATGTAGTACGATCGTATTAGAGTAATTTAACGCTTATATTATCACGGTTACCTGTGAATTGAGGTTGAAGGTTCTTTGAGTACATTAACGTTGAAGGTTCTCATATTTTATGAACGCTTCTGTCTCACAGACTTCAATTTCTCACGCCTAAATAATAAGGTACTGTTTGAATTCTGATAATTTCTCGAAGTAGATAGGGCTTCGGTCTTTGAATTATATGAATGCAGATAATATACACATCTTCCATGCGAACATGATAATAGTTCGCTCGGGGAGCCACTAAATCGCCAGCGTTACATACAAATGTGTTCTCATGGTAACCTCAAAACCGATTTTCTCAAAAAGCGAAGCGTCGCGTGAAAAAAAATGTTTCTACAATTTCCGCCTGTTTTTTAACCGAAGAATGCGAAACCTCCTCTCTTTGTGTAAAAACGTAAACAGCTCGAATGTTTCTTACAATAAAAACACTGTACACGCAGATGCTAATACCTCCCTTTCCTGGAATTCTTTGAGCCGCAAACTGGATTTACATTCAGCAGAAATTAGTTTTAACTGTTTTTATCATGCGAACCGAAATTGCAGAGCCAACAACGATATTATAGTCCACAATGGTGGTTTAGCTCTTGCAGAATTTTGCAATTTTTTGAAGATCGTTGGCTTCATTTCGGGAATAATCTCATCGACAGGGGAAAATTTGCTCCAAACAATTTTTAATAAAATACACGTTTCAAGAGTTACCTACGAGCGCACATAGCTCCGGTCATATTGGTCCGCGAAGCGCTATTGACTGACCAGTGACCATGAACGATTCCCCCGTGTTCTTGCTCGAGTTTTTATACGTCAGATTAATATTCTTGAAAATATCGAAGTTAGGAACGGAGGACACTTTTTCCCCCAAGAACCGCAAACATTTTGTTTTACGGTTTACGCGCGTCGGCACGGAACGAGTTGCGGATCGACTTTTGACCGAAGCCATCGATGTCCTCCAGTTCTCTCCCCAGCCACCTATAAAGATGCGAATTCACACGCAATTCTCTCGGGGAGCCGAGGTTGTCATGGACTGCAGAAAAAAAAAAGGAAAATCGTGAAAACGATCGGGGTTACTCGCTGACATGTTTATTTCATCATTCAATATCCTCATAAAGAACATAATTCGTACGAAAATATAGGATATACTCGGGGGCAGTATTGTCAGTCGTTGGGAAAGCACGACGAAGGCGAACGATAGCGTGATTTGCAGATCAATTATATTATACGCGTGTACTGCGTTCGGTCGTTATCGGCACTTTTATCATTCGGAAGATTTATTTCTAACGCCTCCCTCTTATAGTAACTACGCGTATCAACGAGCAAAGAAGAACAGGATTATCGATACAGGGCAAAAAAAAAAATAACGCAGCGAATAGTTACAACTAATAATCAATTATCACTCATATCCAGCAAATCTCACCTAGCTGGATCGTTACAATTATACATACATATATTTTCTATATATATATACCTTTTCTCTTCGATATCTCTTATCGCTCCTACGGCCGCGAGGTAGCACGTACACAAGCCACGTGCACGATGCTTGACAAATTCCCGTGTGTTATAATAATAATAATAATATGCTACTCCTATGTCCAGCGTGGAAAAGAAAGAAATTAATTAGAACGATGCACCGATAGAAAACTATCTACGGATGCAACCTGCGATCTCGCTACCATTATTCTTGATACGCAAAGCTACATACAAAAATAAGCACTTTCTCTCTCGCTCCGTCTTTCGCTCGTCGGACTTATTTAAAAAAGAAAAATTCATAGCCCTTAGGATACGCTTTTTCGACAATGGACGTCCGATGGTTAGAAGAGAAAGGAGCGATATATGCGATTCTGGCATCCAAAGATACTACGACTAACGCGGCACTTTCCTTCGATTCCTCAGTTTCCGGTGGATGCCTCTGGTTGGAACAAAAAGCTTCCTGGGGGCGTTACGATCGAGGGTTGCCCCTGGATCCGAAAAGTTAAACGTTACGTATTGACTACGATTATGATATTAACTGTAAAAAAAAAAGATGGGAAGAGAAAAAAGAATAGAAGGGGCGGGGAGAAAATTGGGGCAAGGAACGAATCGTCTGGATTACTATGCAAAATGGCGCGAAGCAGGGAGAGGAAGGTGCGACACAAGTGTGATCGGGGCAAAGGAAAAGTTTCGTTCTACGTTCTATTCACGATATCCTAAGTAGTTACAAAATACAAGAAATCACGATGATATGGAGTGTCTCGATTGAATTGGCAGTCTTACTTTGAGCATAGATCCCCTGCGAATATAATAATGGCGTTCGCGTTTCTTTCTAGTCTAAATTCTTACCCCTAAGCGCATTTTATTGTCTTTCCTTTTAGTGTCTCTGTTTTGTCGCCGATTTCGCCGTTCGCATCTTATCTATTTCCAAGTTCTTTTTCGCTTCTTATCGAACAATCACGCGGGACGGTTATACAACGACAGCGGCCGTAACCACAAACATCATCGGACAGAAATAATTTCGCTGCATAAAAGTACAAAGAGGCGATATCCCCGGGGTTCGAATAAAAGAGACTTATTCGTAATTGACAATGTTCCATTTTCGGTTTCTTGGTCCCTCGATACGTGCACACTATTTGTGCGTTAAAGATGCGAGAATGCACTCGGCAAAGGGAAATTTATAGCGTTCTAAGCTTATTTTACCTTCTTCCCTCTTATTCTCTCTCATTTACGCTCAGTCTCATTCATCCTGTCTCTCTTACGCTCTCTCTCTCTCTCTCTCTCTCTCTCTCCCTTCTTTCCCATCTGTTTCAATTATTTCACTCTATATACTCTCTATATATAATATATATAATAAATTTATATTTTCTATTTCTTAAGACGGTCTACAATATACAGAATGTATTTCTACGCCTATGTTATTGGAGGAAAAGGGAGGATTAATTGGTAGATCAGCGGAAATTACGTTTCGTGGGAGAACGGACGCGTTCGAGGCTCCATCGCGGGAAGAGAAAGAGGTCGGTTCTCGAGATGGCGTACCAACCTCCGGGACTTCGATCCTTCGCGCGTATCGTCAATGTTAATAGTCGGCGATCTACTTGTAAATAACAATGCAAGTTGCAAGAAGAGAAGACACACCGACGGGAATGCGTCAGAAATATCGGAATGGCTGTAGGAAAATCCGAACGTCGTCCATCTCCGTTTTATCACACGATCAGAGTCTACGAAAAGAGGTTTCTGTAATCGTTTTCAGAGCAATTTAATATATTAAGCTCCTTCACAGATGCCTCCTCGTCGTTGCTCGGGCGGATGCTCCTAGATTTATCGAGAGATATCAGAAGGAGAATTTTTCTCTTTTTTTTTATCGCGTTAAAAAAGTCACGGGGCGTTACAAAAATAAAAGACAGCGATTTTCTTTGCTGCCCATCCCTTCTATTTCGCCTGATATCTCGGTATAAATCCTTGCGCATCATTGGCAACATTCTTCTTTCCTCGCTACGTATCGTTCAAAGTCGGATATTTGTATTGAAAAGGAAAAGAGAGAATAACGATTTACGGCACGAATTTTGGAATCTCATGCTGGGGAACTCGAGATTGTCGCAAGACGGGGTTGGGGTAAGGTTACATACCAGAGTATACGGCGGTATTCTGTGGTCTGCAGGCTATTTGATATAGCAGCGTGTACTCGCGCGAGGAGGCGAAAAGAATACGAAAAGAAATGAATATTCGCAGTTTCGATTTAAAAAAAAAGGAGAAAAGAAAAAGAAAGAAAGAAAGAATGCTAATTTTCTGACGGATACTCTTCTACAGCTTCTTCGATCGCATAGCAACCGTCCCTAAACGATTCCATAAGTGTGGAATACGCGTGCTAGAGGGCGCCACTGTCGACGCACGAGATCGCCCCTCGATTTTCGAAGCAGCGCACTGTACATGTTCAGGATGCAGAATCAAAGGACAAACACAAGCGGAAGAAGTAGAAGAAGAAGAAAAAAAGAGGATACGAAATGGCCGAGAACTAGACAGGCTCTTTGCCCTGCAGTTTGGTGGCGAGGTCCGTGACCAGCTGCTTATACACCAACGGGTCCATGTTCTTTCCCAGCTGGTAGAGAACGAACCAGTCACCGATCTGGCAGATCTCGGCGATCGTCTCGATATGCTCCTGGGGCGAGAGGCGCGAGCGCGCGCGCAGCAGCACCAGGCGAAGCTTGGGGCCGGCTACGACTGCGGCACGGTAGGCCAGGGTCAGCCCGCTCAGCACGGACAGGATGATGAACCAGAACCAGAGGAACACGTAGATCTTCTCGTTGACAATGTTCAACGGCAGCACGCACAGCCCGTCGAACTTCTGCACCGTGCCGGACGCACCATACTTGTGGAAGGTGCACTTCGTGACCTTCGGGAACACCCGGGACATGGGGTCGATCCTCTCCTCCGGCTCCATCTCCGTGAACTTGACCACGTCCGAGCCGTATGTGGTGAATTCTCCGTCCAGAAAGAAATCCATGAAGTATATCTGGCCGACCACATTAACGAAGTTGAGCACCTCGCATAGGAAGAACCGGAACGCGTAGAAGTTCTGCGTGTGCATGTTCGTGGTGAAATAGTCGACCAGCAGCTTCCTCCTCTCCGTCTTGCACTCCTCGCTCATCACCGGGAAATTCAGGTCCAGCACCAGCATCTTGATCCTGCCGCCCTCCCAGGTCTTCCACAGGTACCGCGGCACGTAGAACAATATCGCCTGGAAGAACAGCGTGAAGCACACCCACTGGTAGTACTTGTGGTACTTGATCTCGTCGTCGCCCTCGACGTGGGACGCCACGCCGGGCTGCACCAGGTCCTTGCCGACGATCCCGGTTCTGTCTGGGATCGTGAACGTCGAGTAGATCCAGCAGTACGTGTCCATCACGTGCAGCGGTATCTCGTCCACGATACAGTCTATGGGGTCCCCGATGTACTGTCTAGATGTAACCAGCAGCGAGAAGGCGATTAATATGATAACGGTCGCCTTGTAGTGCAACCGAAACACATTGTTGTCGATGCAGACTGCGTCGAGCTTCAGCAGCCCCTTCACCGAGCCGAATACGTCGAACATCGTGGATATCCTTCGCTCCCAGTCCCTTTACTCAAATTCAACGGCTTCTACGGCCGCTTCGATGGTGAACACTTACAAGGTTAACGAATGTCCGTAGCCGCGACGTGACGCCGCGCGTCAAGAGGCGTCTCACGGGCCCCCGGAACGCGCACACCAACCGAACTAACCTTCAGAATATCCCTTGACCGCACGGATGTACCGATATTTCTTCGTTTACAAGGCGACTCTTTCTCCCTGTTCACCACTGATTTCCGTTCCAAATTCCCGGGAACACGTGCGTCCCGTTCCGATCGTTCCGCGATCACTACGCGCGCGAACACGGACGTAGCGCAGCCAAGCGTCACCGAGAGCGGCTCTGTAGTAATGGCTGCGCTCAGAAACGCTGCACGACACGAGCACGCGAGGACATGCCGTTCCACCGGTGGCTCTCTTTTCCCCTTTTTCTTCTCTCTCTCTGTCTAGCTGCCGCGTCACTCAGTGCCCTTCCTCTCGCTCGGTCCAATTGTCACAGTCCCTCTCTGTCTCGCTACCAGGTCGTACACACCAGCCCGCTACGGTACGGAGAACTATACAACCGTTTGCTTCTGCTGCACAACCGAGATTCTCTTATCCCCACCATCACCACCACCACCACCCGAGAAAACTCGTCTCCTACAATCCCTCTACCTAAGAACCTAACCCCACTTTTCGCCCCATCGGCCACGGATCACAGGCAACTTCGGGTCGCTTCGCGGGGAGCGCAACGGGCTTCGGCTACCGTCGGTTCAGGTATCGCTGGGGCTCCGTACGCATGCGCAGAAACACAAAATCCACGAGTTCTCTCTGCGTCTGCCAGTGATGGGCAACATTTTTATTCCGATGGACATCTCGAATAGGAAGCGAATAATTGACACATTTTTATGAACCGTACTAGCATTGTTCCGAGTGGATGTGTTCTATAAAAGTACACTTTTCTCTTACCTTCGCTGTCAAATAATTGTTTATCTGTGTTAATTGTTTATCTTTTCGAAACTTCGAGGAATTAGTTATACGATAGGACTTCATATCAAGATTTTAATCCTCTTGTGGAATTTAGATTTTTATTAGGAAACATGCGGGAAGCATGCGTTTAGTTTTATGTTTTATGAGATGGGACAATGAAATCGTATCTTACTTACCTAACCTCTCATCGGTTCGGTCTATATTACTCCATATTCATTAAGGTCCCTACTCGTTAATCCTGGTTTCATTATAAGCACACTATCAATTTAAACTACAATTTAGTTACCGTTGCGATTCTGACCTACACCTGAAACGAGAAAGATGGGTTTTGATGTCGCTTGGAAAGAGGGATCATAGAAAATGCGGTCGAAGCAAGTTAGACGAGAAGCGTTGCACGATATGTTTTATAGAGGCCACGTGCTTCGTATTACAAATGCCAAGCTTAGCGTATCGTTTTGCGGGTGAAATTGCACACCGCTCTAGATTAATACTGCGGTGAACAGCAATCATCGTTACCGAATAATTGCTACCTTTTATCAATTACCATTAATCCGCAACGCTAGTATAAACTTGCATCATACACCAGAGAGACGAAAGCATAACGGAATTCAAATCTTTGCTCTCACTCAGGCTATCAAGAAATTTACTGTAGTCGTTCGTACGGGCTCTACGAATTTTTGGGAACGCGATACGCTCGCCAGTGAAGGCGTTGGATTGCACTTCGTGTGTTATTCGTATCGCGAATCGCGACACATCTGCAACGCCAGATACATTACGAGCTGTCATTCGAATCCGTTTCGTCGCTCTGCAATTATATATCAATAGAAATTTATCCGACGTTGCATGTCTATTTAAAGCGTCCAGTTAATTAATTTCGCTGGATCATGTTCTTATCTGAGATCAAGGATCGCTGGTGATGTAATAACTCGACGTCCCTGCTTTCATCATCACAAGGTACTTTAGTCGAGATTCCTGTTCCTAGTAATAACTTCGAGAAATCATGGAGACATTAAGTGCGTAAAAAATAAACGAACGTGCAAATCAATACCCTTGTCTCCCTGGCAGATTACTATTTGTTGCACGATATTACGCCAGACTGTAATCGTATCGCGCATCGATAATTCCTGCGCGATCACACTTAGACGATACCAGTCTTAACGTTTCGTTACATTTATTTCATTTCGAGTAAAATCATAGATTGCATCTGTGGATGCAATAACATTGATATCAAACTTGAAACATTGAATCAAGGCCGGTCCTGTGGCGCAACGGATAACGCGTCTGACTACGGATCAGAAGATTCCAGGTTCGAATCCTGGCAGGATCGAGTAATTTTTTTTCTTAAATTTTGCAACCGTTTTATGGAAGCCTCGCATTCCTACGTCATTCTAATTACGATAATGAAAAGTTGAAAATATTTCGAATTAACGCCATACTCGTATGATAGATGGA
Organism: Andrena haemorrhoa; assembly: GCA_910592295.1. Taxonomy (NCBI): domain Eukaryota; kingdom Metazoa; phylum Arthropoda; class Insecta; order Hymenoptera; family Andrenidae; genus Andrena; species Andrena haemorrhoa. The sequence continues at coordinate 22,304,185 of OU342943.1, forward strand.
TGCGGTATAGCGAGATCGTAAGATAAATCAACGAGCGATGGCACCGATTAATGTAGCAGTCGTAAGTCCTAACTCAAGCTTCGGGTCGCTGTCTCGAATTTCTATCAGTTCGCTTATGCTTATGCCAACGCTCGTTGGCATTCAACTTGTTTCCTCTAATCCTCCACTAATTTTACGGCCTTGGTATATATCTACTTTTTGCAACTAGTATACCGAAATTAGGATCATTACAAAATATTCGTGTCGATCGAAAATGAAAAGGAATTAATTATTATTATTATTATTATTTATTATAATTAACGGGAAGCCCCTTAATAAATGAGTTTGACAGCACGTAAGTCTAAACTCAACAAGGGTAAAATGTGATTAAATAAATTATAAAATTTCTGAAATTTCGAGGTATAAAATTATAAATCTTTGCGCGGTCTTCCAAAATTGCTACAGGTTCTGTCATTGTAAACGCTACGAATCACGTCTAAACGTGATTAAAGGAATGTGTATGCATGTATGTGTGTGTGCACATATGTACTAGCATCGTGATATTTCCAGAATTCAAGTTATTCGAAATCACAAGTCGCTGACTAACATCCTCGCTTACTCACGTTTCCCGCGAGAAAACACACATTCACCGTGCGACTATGCATACTTTTAGGGATCGTTCACACCGTTGGATGGGAGGGGTGGACAGGCAGAAACAGGTTCGACAGGCGGGAATATTTTGTCCAACGAAAATATCCTAACCGCGTCTCCGTACTTCTAGAAAATCAACAAAAACGAAGTGTGCTCTGTCCCGCGCCGTTCGAGCCCCTCCACTCGACGGCGAATCTTTTGTCCCGTGGCTGGGACGCTCGAGGGACGCCTCGGCTCTTATCGCGGGTCAAAATATCTCACACCTGGTAAAGGCGGACTCGTGTTGACCGTTCCAACCCGAAAGGTACACGAGTCGCCCTTTGCCAGCATTTTCTCTCGCTATTTGGCCACTCGATGATGTTTATAGGCGGGCTGGGAAAGGAATGCCGACACGCGTGGGAATATCCATCGTGATTCCTCGTTAATGCGTTTCACGCCCACGACGGAGGATGACTCGCAGGAATATCGTCTGGGGGATTAGCGGTAGGATAGTCCTATAAATAGTAATTCTGAATTCTGCTTAAGGGGATGCGTATATAAAAGGACATCTACTTAGTAACGTGGAAACTAATTGGAAGCGAGCGTAGTCGGTGGGTCAAATAAATTAACCCAGTATGCAGGCCGGGAACCGGTTGCAACGACGTGTAAACTGAGAAGGGCTATCAAGGCAAGGATGCTTGCGAGGAATACCAAATTGACGAAATTGACGAAATCATTCTGGCCTTATGTATTTGTTATGTAAAGTTACTGCTATTGCCGTTTTCATTGAGAGTTGCGGATAGAACGGGGAACGAATATCGTAGTCATTTGTGATAGGACCAACCACGCAACCCAATACTAGTTTCGAGTATTAGAGTTTTTAGATGACCACTTCCTTATCCAGGAAAAGAGGGATATTTCAAAATAAATTTCAAATATTAATTCGTACAATAACGTTTTAATATATATAAATATTGTTGCGGCATCACATTCTGTATCTTAAATTTGTATTTGTATTTATCACTAACAATCGTGCATTTTCCAGGAGTCAGTTTATTATCAGCATTATCAAGCATCTAATAGTTAGTGGTGGGGAGCAGAGCCAATATTAGTAGAAGAAAAAACGTTTTCATCGTACGTGGCTGAGCATACAATCTGTATATACCTTATGTATACAATACAATTATATACGTAATTATTATATTATTATGTACATAATAATTATGTATTTCTTGAGAACCTGAGACGTCCTTTAATGAGGGACGAAGAGTCACAATTCGGGGACTGCCCCTCCCGGTTCGGTTAATTATCCCTCCACTTGCAGTTGCGAGAGCTCTCTTGACAACGAAATATCCCTCGAACCGACGGATTTTTGACTGGAAAAGGCTTCTCTTACCTGTGGTCTGCGGGTAGGCGTCGACGTGGCGCGATACTCGATACATCAGCTGCTACGGACCTACCTGTGACTTCGCCATAGAGAATGGCGTGTGTTTCGAAAGAGTGGGGTCAAGAAAGAAAGGGACCGGTTTTTCTGGTTTTCAATCTCTGCCGACCCCTCGCGCAGCCCATTCTCTTGCTACCTTCTCCTCTTGCAATAGGATGTGTATATTTCGAACCAGATATATATTTCATCCTTTGTGCCACCAAGCGGAGGCCCGACTTCGTCTTTATCCACTTTTGCCAGCGGATCCATCGAATCTTAAAACTCTTTCGCCTATAAAACATTCCACAGTGTCCGGCACCTATCAAATCGCACAGAAACATTTCAACGTTCGATGCTTGACAATATCATTTATTTATTTTAATTATTCCTCAATCACAAGCATATTTGCTATGTAATATATTGCCAGGAACTGTAGAGTTCTATAATAATGTAATCATTCCATACGATTGCAATAGTGGATTGATGTATTGTAAGTTTTAACTGTTGATAACAGAGCGCTCCTATCTACTGACGATAATACGAACACACGAAGAGAAATGCAAGTTTTTTTACTGTCGTATATGGATTTCGATTACTGTCTTATGGATTTCGAAGAATCGAGTGAACCGAGGTATTAAGGTGAATGAGGTATCATGGTTTTGAACCTGGAAAGTGTGCGGTTATACGAGCTGCAAATTCTACTGCAGACTACATTCTAGTTATTTATACGTTTGCTTAAGAAAAGACACGCAGTAAACGAGGACACGGATTACTGGAAGTGGCATGTAGTCATTCGCGCTGCATAGTTGGCACGTAACAGTGGCGCGATCTGCAACTAGGAGAACGTTCGCAAGTGTCATTTGTTTTCGATAACAAGATTTACAGGAACGAATCGAGTTTAAAGTAAACGTGAAATTATCTTGCGGTTATAGTGCTGTTTGGCATCGCGGGTGTAAATCTTACGCTGTTTTAAAATCATTCCTCGACGTTTCGCAATAATGTTTATCAAGGGTGCATGGGCATGCCGATAGTGAAGAGAATCTTATCACTCTTACCCAGAGCGCTCATCGCGATTACCGTTAAAGTTTAATTTTCTTTATTGTAGATCATTGTACTTACGTTTATCCATCGAAAATGTCTATTTCGGTGCGTTGCTCGTTAATTGTTCACCGATTTCAAGGGATCAGAAATCTTTAATACGTTTTCCTGTGCAGAATCACGAAAAGAACTATACTCCGAGCTGGTGGAGCAAACGATACGGACACGACGAAATACTGCTGCAGCACTCCAAACTCTCCACAGAAGGTAAATGACGTTTCCAGGTATTTGTTAAATTCACAAAGGAAATAATTTTCTGTCTGTTGCAGTTACGACGGACGCTCGTGGAAACCTTAATTGCGAACTTGATATTCCATATGGCAGTACGGATCGGACGAAATACGATGTATACGGAACTAACCTACCTAAAGGTGCGCGTGTAAATGTAGTTTTTTACTTTTATAAGTTTATAATAGTAAATAGTTCGACCCGTCACAGATTTAGATAATTGCTTAGAGATATTATTATCTATGAGTGAAATCCTTTAGCTCGACGTGCCGTCACAGGCGAAGTGCATGTTATAAAGTTGAATAGTTTCCTCTGTGGCGGTGCCATATTGTGCGTGAAGGGGCGAACACGTAATGTGGCATTAACTATAGGCAGAAAATATTAGCTGACGGTAGACAAGGGTGACATACTATACGGAAGATTGAATGTGCATCGTTTGCTGCAGGCCTGGGCAACATCTTCCCCCGCCTTCGCCACACGACCACCACTACTAGTCTGCCTGTTCCCATGCTATTAATCACTCCTCATTTATCTCGCATGACTGCGAATGTATGCATATGTATACACAATGACTCAAATAGATATGGCGGGGGTCGCTGAGAAGCCGGGAAATAAGTCGCATGCGGCTCGCGAGCCGCAAGTTGCTCAGGCCTGGTTTGCAGGACAATGTATCGAACGACAGGGTATTCGAAAAGTTATTGCGTATTTTGATGGAACAAGGCGAATTTTAGGCATGTGTCTTAATGAACATGCACGCACTTTTGCAGAAACTGACTATACGTGAATTGATCGTCGAGGTGAAAGTGTTACAGGGCCATCTGAAAAGGGAACCTAAGAATTCGAGGACGTGTAGGGTTTATAAAAATAGACGAAAATCTCACGGGTAACGTAAGTTTGCAAATAAAATCCGTCAGAGTGCTATGTGACTTATTGTTAGTATAGCATTATTGTTATCATTAGGGTATACGATATACAGGACAGGTCTGGCGGGTGGTATAACCGAGAATAAAGTAATTCCTTGCGCAAAAACAAATAAAAAATATGGAATTCAATTTTTTTATATGCAAATTCGTCTGGAATGTCACCCGATTAAAAGTCAGCAGAATTTATCAGTACATATGATAAAACCGCGAATGATATGAATTCAGAAATAAGTCGAAATTTTGTAGAATCATTTTTTTCGAATCAGACTTCATCCTCGAGATTATCGACTTTGAAAATCTACCGAGTACGCGTGCATTTGACTAAAATCGATACCACTTTCAAATCAATTATATTTTGAAAAGAAAGCCCCATTCGGGGAAAGTTATTTTATAATTTCGTATTTGTACACGAGGGTTTATTTCACTTTAATTTCATTCAATCTCTGTTGGTTTTTAATCACGTGCGCGCACACCAGACGTACTTTCGAGCTCGATTTTCTGAAAACGAAGACTCGTACACAAAAAATTACTCGACATTTTCAATTTGTTTTTGCATAAGAAATTACTTTTCGCCAAATTATATCACCCATCCTCACCTACCCTCTGCACAAACATAAAAGTTGAGAAAGTAGCTTTAAATGGTGAACATTGTCTGCCCTAACTACATACATAGACGGAATGAGCTTGCGTTGCTTTTGCCAAATTCTTGCCGAGACAGACGATCTCTTTTGCTTTTATACTTACTGGTTTTTCTTTCACGTTACGATTTTACCTCATTTTACATTAATTTTTCAAGTTAATACAAGGATTAAATAAAATGAATTTCAGATGCTCCCGTATTCGTATTTATTCACGGCGGATATTGGCAAGAAGGCGGCAAAGAGCTGGCTGCGTACGCGGCGCCCGTGTTCGTTGCCAAAGGGATCAAAGTTATAACAGTTGGCTACGATTTATGTCCTGACGGTAAACTCCACCCTCCTCCTATTAATTTATATCCTAATTAATTTACACACCGTATTTTAGTCAGAATTGGAGACATAGTGTCGCAGATAAAAACAGTGATAGAGCAAATACTGAAGTCCGCCTCGACTAACGGGAATCGGTACGCTGCGTGTAATCAGTATTTAAATGAAGGTCGATTCGATTAATTTCCAGTGTAATTATTAAATTCATGAACGAACGCAGGGTCGTCTGGGTTGCTGGCCATAGTGCTGGCGCGCATTTGGCTGCGAGCCTTTTATACGATAAATTATGGTTGGACAAAATGACGGAATATGGTTACCTGAAACTGCTGAAAGGTGTCGTTCTACTTAGCGGTATTTATAGTTTGAAACCCCTACTCGGCACCACTATTAACAACAATTTACAATTGACAAAGTAAGTTTCTTCATAGGTACCCACGAGGGCATAATAAATCAATTTATCAACTGCCTGTATTTGAAAATCATAACATAAGTTAATGTAACTTTCATATTTATATGATCCAGAGATGAAATCGAGGCGTACAGTTTCAACGCTATGGACACAAAAAATTGCAAGCCCATCGAGGGATTGAAAGTTATCGTAACTTGTGGGGAATGCGATTCTGAAGTGTTCATCAATGAAACACAAGAATGCGCTCAGGTAGCCATACTAATTTTCTTTGTTTCTAGGTAGATCGTTGATCTCCTGTTTGTTTTTATTTCAGAAACTTATCAAAATGGTGGACCATGTTCAATATATTCTGCTCCGAGAAGATGTCGATCACTTCGATATAGCGGAGAGGCTGGTGGATACAGAATACACTTTAACAAAACTGTTGTTGAGCAATATATTACGCGGCTAGTAAGGGCCGAGACGCGAAGAAATAATATTCAAGACCTGCAGCTTTGGCGAAAAACTATTTATAAATAACATTCTATATACAACAATCGCATATATGGTTTGGTCTTCGTAGAAAATTTATTAAGTTTAACGTATATCGGTATAGCAATACATTGAGGTTAAATTACAAACTGTAAAAAATTGATTACATTTATCCTACTATAGTTGACTGGTCATCTGTCACCTTGTAAAGGTTTTGCGTAACAATGATCAAGATGAACAACTACCAGTTCTTGTTCGCGTCATTTCGGCTTAGACGGCTGCTGCAGCGCAGTCTCTTCCTGCTTTTTCGTTAGCAACACAGTCCGGTTGGTTTGAGGAATTTGTACAATTTTTCTATTAAAGTGTTTTATCTGTACTGTATTTTTCGTCTGATTGCTGGCGTTGGTTTGGTGATTAGAGGACACGGTAGCTGGTAAGCGCACGATCGTGGATCCTCTGTTTATACCGACTGCTTGATGCATGGACGTTATAATTCGACCATTCTGCGATTTTATCAAATTACTCGTATTCACGTCTCGCGAGTTCAACCTCACGTAATTGTTCGTAATGTTCTTTACATTAATTATACTTTTGCCTGCCGGTATCACTAACGTTTTGTATTTACCTTTCACGAGAGGGAGTACCTTCGACCCAATTTGAATTGTGCATTGCGCAAGCGTAGGAGTCTCGTTTGGTACTTCTGCCGTGAGGTCTATGATCCCGCTACTGTTTAATGTCTTAGAAGTACTTTCGCCTGTGCTCGATTTATCTGCTTTCTCTCGCACGTCTTCCCACGTGGTGGGAGGTTTAGCAAAAGAACGTACTCGCAGCAGTGGCTTTTCTTCCTCTAATGGCTTATTATCCGTTGATTCTTCATTGACATTATTCGGTTCATTCTCTACAACACACATACATATAAAATCTAAATGCTGCCCCTTTTATATCTTTGGCGATTAAATCTTTTTCATTGGATATTATGTTTCTACACTAACCTTTTACTTCACCAACAGGGCTTTTATCTACCTCAGTATTCTCATCTACTTCTGTAGGCAATATTGCATCGGGTGAAGGATCAGGCAGTGCTGCTGTATCCTTTTTTTCTATCGATTGCGACTTAGGGTTATCCTTGGGATCAGGAATGTTTGCACTGTCGTCAGCGCTATTCGATCTTACATTATTATCCTCACTCGGTGGCTTCAAATTATTATCGTCGCTGTCCTTTAATTCGTCGCTTGCGTTTATCTTACACCTCTCGTCTACCTCTATAATCTCCGGATCAGTTTTATCTACACTAGCCTCGTCGATTCCGTCTTTACCGGCTTTAGGAGCCTCACCTCCGTCTGTGCTGTTCTCGTCCTGTTCTATACTCAGGCTTATGTCGTCCAAGCTGATGTCAATTTCATTGTCGATGTCATCGTCCTCGTTCTCTATACTATCCTCTTCGTCTTCTTCATTTTCCGACGACGTTTTGGAGTCGCAAATTTCATCCTTCATCTCCTCTTGTTTCTTCACGTACTCCTGGAATACATTTGCCAGTCGCTTCTCACCCTCCCTTTTGTTCTGAATTAATTTCTCGGCCAGCTCTGGATCCTTCAAAGCGGGATCGTCGTCCTGATTCTCGAGGGACAGTGAGAACGTGTCCCAGTAATCGTTGCGCCGGGAGCGTTGTAAATATTCCCCTAATTCGGTAAATGCCTTCTTTGCTGGAACAAAATTGGAATTGCGACTAGTCGAATTCGGAGTGCGCGCGAACGTCGCTTACAATTATAATTACTCACCGATTTGTTGCTGTTTCTTGCTATCCAAATCTAAATTATGCAGTTCGTTGCATTTCTTCACGCACTCCAAGATATCCCTGTAATCCGGAAAAATGATTGCCTCCGCGAAAGCACCGATCTTCTTGTGTTTATTCCTCTTGGATATCTTGGAGTTGATGAAGCTGGTGATAGCATGATCCACGGCAACGATTGCGGTTGTACTGAAATGCTTCGGTCTTAAGTATTGCCGTTCCGCGTCGGCATTCTCTCCCGTGTACTCGCAATATTTGTTATAAAGCTGCACCATTCGATACTTGTACTTTTCTAATTTAATATAATTGCTATTGCAATCACCGTCGAAGTCCACCTCTAATTCTTCCAATTTCTTAATAATCTTCTGACATTTGAGCATCGCGCGTTCTATCTGCTTAATTTTCTCGTACATAGGATTATCTTCCTGTTCGCTTCCGTAATTCTCGTTAGCTTCTCCCAAATTCTTACTATCGTATACGTCCTCTGCGCTCGAGCACGACGCACGGGGCTCGTTGGAACTATTGTCGACCTTCTTGTTCGAGCTGGACGCACAATTTCTGCCGTTCAACAGTAAGGTCGATTTGCCGAGGCAGCGATTTTTCATTTCGTTCATTACGTCCGTGATATGTATGTACACCTGACTATTCGTTATGCAGTTCCTTTTCTCGTTTAAGAAGTTAATGAAAGCCTCCGAATTAGCGTACGCCGCGTCCAGTTGCTCGTAACGTCTCTTCAGCTTGTTAACGATAGCTTTCATGTCTTCGGAGCGATCCTTTTGCAAGCACAGACTGATGAACATCGGAAATATGTCCTGTCCGACCGGCGAGAATGTTTTCCTCTCTTTTACGATCAATTTCGGCTTCAGTATTACTTTTCCCTTGTCCTCCTGCCTACTCCAAGGTTCGTTCGCGCATTTCTTTGTGTCAGACTCTTCGACGTTGCTTTCTACTTCCTGCACGAATACTTTTTTACTCTTTTCAAGATCGCCGTCGCCGTCGCTGCTCATTTCCGACACTTTCCTCTTCTTCCCGCAGGTCTCCATTTTGCCCGTTTCCTCTGAAATAACTTCCGTCTTTACAGGCAAAACAGAGCCGTTTTGCGACTTAATAACGGAGACACGCTCCTTCTTGCTGTCGGTCTGTAATAAAACCAACACGCACGTTCTTCGGCTCGTAATCGATGCTACGACATTGTTAATAATCGTCGAATAAGCTACGAGATGAAATAATTGGATAGATGTATGCACAAACCTGGTCTGTGCTCTTATCGTCGTCATCTGACGAGATACAGATGACCTCATTCTTCTCCATACTCGTTGTATCTAACTAAACGAAAGTTAAATCGCGTTGGGCAGCAAGAGATATCTGTTGATGAATTCTGTAAGATTTCCTCGACTCTTGAGATACTGAAAATTAATAATCGACTCAATCTTACTCGCGTTATAAACATGCCAGTGCGTGCGTTACGCTGCGTGCGATACGACGATAACGTTTCCTCAAAAACAGTCCCTGCCATTGACTTCAATGCGTGTCGCTTTATTTATAGAGAAACTGGACGGTTATCAGATACGGGATAAACTTGATAAAGTACACAAGAACAGTTGCTTTCTAGTATTTTGGTTACTTACGTAAAAATGATACTTTTCAGTGAATGAAGGTGACTAACTGACATTAGCATGGATTACGGAATTCCAAATAATATTCTACTTACGAGCCACCATTATTACGTATCGCGTAGTTTACATCGTACGTACCAGTTCTACTGGGACACTAGTGTTTGTTTCCGAAAATCTATCGAAAATCAAAACTATCTACGCGCAATGCATTCAAAAAGATTAACAACGGATAATTACATCTATCTCAGATGATTTTCACGAAACGGGCGGTGATTGAATTGCCACAGTAGGAGGAGGAAACATGCTTACCCAGTTGTACGATCTTATTTAATTGTAACATAATACAGCGTGGTGTATACTTTTAATGCATTTCTCTGTGTTTTCTAAGTGTATTCGTTTATTTCTTCACAGGTATTATCTAAGATGAATTTTGAACGTAACAAATCGTCTCGCAATTCTCGCCACTATATATTGTATATTCTATAATGTGAATAGAGGTATAGGAATATCGAGGTATCGAGACTCGATGGACAGCGATATTTAAAAGACCCCTTTCTATTAAATTACGGTACGGTGGTTGGAAAAGGTATAGATAAATCGTGACACTGATGGAGCACTGAAGTGAACGTGTTTCGAGGACCAGCACGAACGAATTCGAATTGACAGAAATTGACAAAAATATCAGGAGATAACGACCCGAAGCCTCAGGTAGGACTATGGATAACTATAGATAGGTGCCTGGCGTAGCATTGGTGGGACATATTACAGCGCCGCTTGTGATTAGGGCTGGGATTATTCGAGTAATTTAATATTCGAATATTTTACAAGTATTCGAATGCTACGAATAAACTTCGAATATTTGAGTATTCGAATGTGATTATTCGAATACTGGTGTATTTGAATACAGTTACCCAGATAGCACACAGCGCCTAAAGACGCTCAAAAGACGTCCTAAAGCCGTCCAGACCTAAAACGGACATACAATTGACGTCTGTGCTATGTGGGTATTTTCATTCCAGATATAGGACATTTATGACATATTTACGATATTTACGACATTTAAGACACGTGTCGTGTATAAAATAAAAAATTCGTGTCTTTACTCCCCACCACCCACCACTGTTGGCACTGCCTGGCTTAGAGCAATATGCTCTAGGCTGCCTGCATGGTGGTATATAAAGGTGATGCAACAAAGCCACTTTTCCCTAGTAATACTGTCTTCATAAGAGTTTAGTACAGATTTTATGTAGCAGATGGCGTGTGTGCATGGATCCCACACAGATAGAGTCGACTTTGATTGTATAAGTGTAACGACGCCACGCTACCGTCTTCCGTGTACTGTGTTTCTTATATAAACTATTATTTTAACTAGCACTATGGTTAAACGGTGCAAAGTAGAGAATTGTGGTTCTTCTGGAAAATAAAAAAATATATCTATTTTTGCAGTACCAAAGGATACAATTCAAAGAAAGAAGTGGTGATCTCCGATTGTATGATCTCCGTTGGCTAACAACGAAATTAACAAAATAACACTAAACACAGAAATATTTTGGCAGCAATACTGCTGGTAAAATGATAAGGGTTATATACATATATTATGAGAAATAAAATTTTGGATGATAAATATATAAAATACATGATAAACATATACACGAAATTCATACATATAACCTTTACAATAATTTAAAATTATTATTAATAACCATTTCTGTTGGGTATATATTCTTTACATTTCAAATTTACTGCGGTAACGCGCCTCTTAGAGTTAACGCCACCTGGTTAGTATTCTGCGAATTAAACTGTTATGAAGACGCCGTACATGGTCCTGTCAAACCACCTTTATATACCACCCTGGCTGCCTGGTGCCAGAAATGGTCGTGCGTGACTTTGATTCGTTGATTCTTATAAAGCTATCTTTGTCTCTATCCGAAGCAACCAATCCAAGTAATTTTCTGGCACTAGCCAGAGTCAGTGCGAGATATCGAATTCGCTATTAGTACTGTCCCGTCTCCCGTCTGAACGAATTGTATAGTTAATGATTTTATTTAAATCATTCGAAAACTGAAATAAACTGACAAACAGTGAAGTAACTGACCTTATGCACTTATACACGTGGAATATAATTGCGCGATCATAGTATTTCTTTCGATAATCAATTAATATATCAAGCGCCGTCAAAAATCACAATGGTTATAGTGAAATACTCAGAATTGAAATTAATATAAAGAACGATTTGATTAATAAAGTTGCCGAACAATTTCTAACGATGGATGATACCGAAGAAACGATGTCCGATATTTACAACACTTTAGTGCAGATACGTTATCCCAAAATTACAACTGCAACAGTTAAAAATGTAGAATTGGCAATTCTGAAGGGGCAGAATCGAATTTCCTTACTGTCTTGGCTCTTGTCCGAACAATCTTCCTCGATTGCAGCCACGTTAAAGAAATTAAAAGGACCTGCTTTAGAAGGTTTTAGCTGCATTGCCATTGAATAAAGGTATCATAAATATAGTGTGTTTAATGTTAAAAGTGATATTTTTCTTTACAGCAAAGCTACTACAGCATTATTCCGAAATTGGGATCTGCGTTAACAAGGACTTGCTGCTGGTATGTGTTTCATTTAAATTTCTTTGTATTATTAAAATAATGTACGAATTATAATTTGCAGGGAAATTGTACTTTGCGAGAACAACTTCCCACCTTAAAGTTGTTATTAGATTTTATGAAATGCATGTATACTCAACCCTCTAATGTCCAGCATATTTCAAGAGAAGCTGTCGATGATATATATCAGGTATTCAAATAAATATTTAAATTATAAAGAGCAAGACAAGACATATGTGTATGTCGTGCATACATAGCGACGCAATAATATTGTATACATATGTTAGATGTGCATTAAAGAAGATTCAGACATAACGACGTCTGATACCGAATCAAAATTAAGTTATTCCGAAGCTCTACAGTACTTTGATAATGTAGAGAAGTATGTGCTTGAGCATCAAGAATCAAATTCAACTCCTTACGCCGAAAAAGACAAGCACGTTGCAGAACACGAAGCACAGATGATTGTAATAAACTATATCATCTTCTATTAAGATGATACATAAGAATGTACATTTGAATAAAGTTCTAGGATGTTCAAAAGGGAATTAACAAGGAGAATGATCGAAATCTGTTATTTAATACAGAGACAAGAAAGTTCATAGAAGCATTTTCGAATATCGGATCATGGCCCGTGCCGAATGTAAGAAATGCAAATAATAGTTTGCATTCTATGGATGACGACATCAAAAGCATATGTGCAAACTTCTCTTCTTTAACAAAGGTTTTTATATTTGTGTAGCAAGTAATAGGTGTCTGTATCTTTGTTCCTGAAAATATTTTTTTTAGTTTTTACAAGCGAGGAAGGAAATATTGAATGCCACTATACCGAAAGGATTAGGCAGAATGACTACACCTTTAACTAAAATTGTAGAAGACACTGCCATTCGCTCAGAGGAACTTTCAAATGTGTACATAAATGGTTTATGAATTTGAAATATTATTTCGTTCAAATATTTTTAACAATTGACTGATTTTAAGAACTTTGACTGAAATTTGCGCGACATATATTTTCATAATTACCTGCTGGACTGACGCACGCTATCATGAACGTTATGGAATTTCCACCAAGCGAGTCTTGTAACAATCTTGTTAGCTTACTGTCTCGGTAACCAACATAAGACGTAGAGCTACCATCCCCTAATTGAGATATAACATTTCCCAATGCTAACAAACCTTTATTTATATTGACTCCTTTAAATCGTTCTCCAGTTGCTTGTGTCTTTTTACTACGTTCAGAACCAGCTAAGTCAACCAAATGAAGCTTGGCCATTGAGATCCTTGGGTCAGACATTGTAACACTTCTGTGGCATTCGTCAGCTTTCTCTTCTATCCCAGTGATTTTTATACTCCTCCCATCGTCTCTAATGTCAACGATAGATTGATTACGTTCCTTGTCGGTCAGAAGATCGTACAACTGTTCTTGGTAGAGTTCCATAAATGACACTGTAACTTTGGACCACCAGTCTTCTTTTGACGAAATAGTTTGAAAAATATCACGTATAGGTCGTGGTATAATGCCTGAATCTGTTGATTCCACATAATTTGTACCCATCGAATGGGTTTTACCGCTACCAGTTTGACCATAAGCTAATATAGTGACATTGTAGCCTGCAAGTAAACATATAATTGTACTATATAAATAAAATAGTGAAGAAATATAATAAACTATATTTTCATATAATCGTGCACTTTTATTACCTCTTAGTTACCGCAGTAACTTTTCTTTATTTGAACTCGTATTCGTCTCAACAATACAGGGTCAGCGTTTTATCCTGCAACCCGCGCTCGCGCGAACTTGGAAAATGGCAACAGCGTCTCACAGGCGCATTCCACTACAACCATGCACCGGCCCAGCGGAGAGCTGCCACTGCTGCCAGCGACCGCTGGACAGTAGCGATCAACTGATGCCCGAGCTTCGAAAATTTTGGTACGGTCTCTTTCAAATTAACGTCGCAAAGAGCTATTCAGAATTTCCCGGCCCGGGTTGAAAAATTTGAGGTCTTTTTCGTATAATTTTTGAATTATAAAAGATATTGGAATGCAATTTGCGCCGAAAAATGAGAAAAAATTATTCCCTCTTAATGATGGATAATTTAACATATTTTACATTAACTTAATTTTTTTCTATCAATTTTTTAACCATAATTGTAAAAAGCTCTTGCAAACTGTTGATAAACAATGGGCTAGTTGTATCTGTATCATTACTTTCAGAAATTGAGAAATTAAATTTTTATTCAATTATGTGTTAGTTCTGCAGACTTCAGAATCTATTGTTCTGGTTTTCTTTTTTACGATTTTATCCTTAATACAGTGCATACCTAGATCAGACGTAAGGGGTAACTAATGGGACGTGTCTTTGATTGTAGCGGTGTTTGAATTTTTTTTCCAGAATTTTTGTGTCTGAATGTTTTAGCTACTCAACGCCACGCCTATACAGGCTTCCGTTAATGTCATTTTGTGGAACGATGCCCCATTATTGTGGCTTTTACACGCAGGTCGCGGAAAATCTCTCCGTACAAGGGTTTAGCGCCGCGATCAATCCTGTCGTAGCTAAAAATTTTGAAATTGAGACGGGTACCGATCATGAAAGCGGAGCGCGCGGCTCGATTACCTGGGCCGTGAAATTCCCAATAGCTCTTTGCGACGTTAACTTAAAACAGACCATCCTAAAATTTTCAGAGCTCGCGCATCACTGCTGTCCAGCGGTCGCTGGCAGTTGTAGCTCTCCGCTGGGCCGGTACATTGTTGTAGTGAAATGCGTCCGTGAGGCGCTGTTGCCATTTTACAAGTTCGCGCGAGCGCGTGTTGCAGGATAAAACGCTGACCCTGTATATAAATTTCATAGTTTCATTCTACTACATCCACAAGATAATTATTTTCACTTTTAGCTATGCAAACAGAAATCCGTAAGTCGTAGGACATCTACTCAGTTCTAGAAAGACGTGAACTGCATTACGAACAGTGTCTTCTATAAGAACAATATAGTTTTCATTATTTTCATTTGATAATCGCAATTTATGGTGTTCAGTCACTATCCCATCTAGTTACAATGAGTACAACTTACGAATGTTTTAAATTGATATACATGTATACTTTCATAAACACGACCTCTCTATATTGAAACGTACGATAGAAGTTCCTTCTTTTCATTTCATAAAGGTGGAGAGTATATTACTGAGCACCGATATTTATTTAAAAATTTTTATTGGAGCAATTACAAATACATGATAACGGTTTTATGATCTGGGTCGTTCCTTCTTCTCTTTGTAAAGCGCAAGCAAGGAAACATTGGCGACTTTCACTACTTTAAATCGAACTCCGGGAATGTCACCGACAGCGTGGCCTTTGCGACCGAATCCCGCTACCAAAACTTCGTCGTTTTCCTCGATGTTGTTCAGACAACCATCTCTAGGTACGAAGGCTGTGATCTTTTTACCATTCTTGATAAGCTGTACTCGCACGCACTTACGAATTGCAGAGTTCGGCTGTTTTGCTTCTACTCCCCTAAAAATTGAGGTGAATTACGATTAAAACACTTCCGTTATTGAAACGATCTAACAGCCTTGCATCTAGGTGAATACGTACACTTTTTCTAAAACAATACCCTTAGCATGGGAAGCACCACCGAACGGATTGGCCTTCCATCTTGTTCCCAAGTGAGCTTTTTTGTAGTCTTTATCGTTCCAGCGTTGATCACGCCTGTGGTTCACGTGTTTACGCGCAGTACGAAGACCACGAGGTTTACCTGCGAAAGATTTCAGAGAATGAGGTTATGTACGTGCTCCATCTGATACTTTGAAATTTTAATTCAGTTCGGATTCGATATTTGCTGATCGACGTTACACCGCACGACAAAACATATTATTGATTATTTTTAAGCGAAATATTCATGATAACTATGTCAGATTATGTTTGATTATTTGCATAGAATAGCGCATTCACGCGCAACCACGTTACCAGCGATACAGCTTGGTAAAAGATATAATTCAGAAACTGGTTATGGCGTATTTAACGAAATTATAATTAAACTTGATAACAGAAAACTATGTAAACTTCACGTGCATCTCGTAATGTCTGTTTAACGAGTTTAAAAACAATATAATTGTAAGACTCAACACGTACCCATCTTGCTCGGTGTGCTTCGCGACCGGAAGAGACCTAACTTGTATAAACGGAAATCTGAAATTTAACTTGAAGCTTTACCGCTACATTTGAAAAAGGTGCACATTTGTAAAGTAGACTCAACTTTTATTGTCAGCCTCAGACGAACATGCCTGGGTTTCTTTTGACCCGCGTTCTGAATAGTCTTCAGTCCACCTACATTGACTGACTTAAATCGGCAATTATTTATATTAGCGCCGATTATGCCCTATGGGAATCGGTGTGTCTCGGAAAAATATATTCTTCGATCAGTTTTAAAAGTTGCTTCAGAAAGAAAGAATGCATTCGCTCGCATCGGAAATATAGATGTAACTTTTCAAAACGTTCTCTGGAGTTCAAAATACCACTTATTGTAAGAAAATAATCACGTTTCTAATAAATAGGAAACGAAATATACATACGGGTTTAAAGAAGGGCTGGGTCTATTCGAATATTTTACAAGTATTCGAATGCTACGAATAAACTTCGAATATTTGAATACTGATGAATATTTACAAGTACTCGGAATATTTTACAAGTATTCGAATACTGATGTAGTACTGATTCGAATAGTATGGTATGAAGTGGGTCAAAATTAGCTTACAAGATTTCACACTGACAAATGAACCTAAAGAACTTGATTTATAATTCACACCATACTATTCAAATACATCAGTATTTGAATACTTAAATATTCGAATACCTAGTATTTGAATACTTAAATATTCGAATACCTAGTATTCGAAAACTTGGATATTCAAATTATATTCGCCAAATAATTGAGCAACTGAAGTATTCGAATATTCGAATACCGAAAAATTCGACAAATAGTCCCAGCCCTAGTTTAAAGTGGCCTACCTAGCCGTGGCCTGAAGCATGGGTATGTTTTTTCAGGAATTTATAAAGAATAAACTACCGATTGGATTGTTCACAAATTTTACACAGATGTTCATTGGTTTTTGAACAACTCATCTAGCATCATTTACAAATTGGCATAAACTTTTGTGTCGAGCTGACTTCAACATAGAATTGGGCGGAACGAAATGCTGTATTGAATCAGACACAACACAGACTGCAAAGGGTTAGGTTAATATAGAAAGGAGAAGAAAAACGCATGTATTTACACCTTCTTTTCGCTTTAATTCTTGTATGCTAGGGTACATGGTTTGGGTAGAGAAAAATGATTTATGAGTTCAATGAGATGAAAGTCCAATATAAAAGTTTCTTGTGCGTTATGTACAATAAAATTCAGTTCTCCACATCATTGTTACATTACCTGTTGCTTCATTACTGTACTCTAATTAGCTATGCTCCTCTTCCGCCAATCTGTATGAAAAAAAAGGAATCGAAATTCTTAGTAATATATTCTAACATGCACGATTACAAGAATTTAAACATACCTTTGTTTCTTTACCGTGTTCGCTTCTTCTTTCTCACAGTCCGAGAATAATATATAATTCAACTGAAAGAGATGGTTGTATAAATAAATGTGCCAGTGTCAAAACATTATTCCCATTGTCATGGTAAACTTACATTCTTTGTCTCCCTGTTTGCGCATAGTTCTGGATTACAGTTACAATTGATACATATACTCTTATTTTTACGACATGTACAAATACGTGTGGCACACTTCGTTTTGCAAGAACACTTTACTTCGCCGTCAGACGATCGTTTCAATGTCGAACGTTCAACCAAAGAATTTTTAGTTTTACTCTGAAACCATAAATGGAAGAGCATTGAAGTGTCAAGATACATCTTTCATAATGTTAGATCGGTGTTGGAAGTCGTTCATCGATTCGAATTACCAGAAGTGACTGTATGCGATTGTAGAGTGGTGTCCGCGTCCAATCTGGATCATTTTCGACATCATCATTATCCACTGGACTGTCATCTGAATTGGGATATGTATTTTCATCGACTACGCCTGTCATCCTTGACATGGTAGGCTTTCTTCCACTTGGTCTTAATATTTTATTATTATCTATGATTTCATTTAAAACCTGTGAAATTCAGACGGGTTTTATATGATTTTTATATAGTAAACTTTATCAACGAATTTCAAAAATTATATTAACCGTTTGCTCCAGATGTTGACATTTTTCTTTGTAAAGTTCTAATTCTTCTTTCAATTTGACAGTCTCTTCATTCTTCAACGGTGTAACGGAGTTTTCGTTATTCCATGCGAATTGCTTCGACATACGTCGTCTATCCTTTTCTTTGACTCGATACTCGTCAAATTGGGCTTGCAATAATTCGTGCTTTTCCTAAAATTACAGTTGGTGTTAGTAGTATGATAGAAATTTCATCAATAACAAATTTAAATGAATAAGTCAAAGGTATTATACGAATCACCAACCAAAAGTTCATTATATTCAGACTCCTTTGCACACTGTCTTCTTCTATCTTCCGCATTATGCTTGAATAACATTTTTAGCGCAGCTTTTGATTCTTCCAATGTGTGTATTTTTTTCCATCTCGTATGTGCTCTATTTTCTAAGCAAACAATTATTTACATACGTAAATATGTATACATATGTATATTCAAATTGAGCTTTAATATTAATTCCTTCGACCAATACCGAAGCAATGAATTTAATACAAGAAATACGCACCCTGATCCGATTCAACTATTTTCTGTTGAAGATCGGTAATTTGCGTGTTACGTAAATTTATGAATTCAGCGAGTTCAGAAATTTTTTCTTCGTTTGCATCATCACTGTTTTGCATTTTATCCAACAAGCACGTCAACGATGCCCTGTCTTGCATTAATTTCTCAAGAGAATATTCTGCGTCCACAGTGCTCACCATTATTTGCATTTCTTGGTTCAACCAACTTCGAATCTTATCCGAATGGTTGTTCATTTTCTCCCTCCTCATTATTGCTTTCTTCTGCAAATCAAGGGCGTCCTAAAAAGGAAAAGGCATTAATTGGAAGATGTTGGGGGATAAATGCCTTTGTTTTATTTTAAAATTAATTACTTTCAATCTTTTGTTGACCGCAAAAGCTTCTTCCATTTTCCTCTTGAAGACTGTTTCCTGTTTACAGTGCCACATTTTCAAGCGTGTCACTTCGTTTACTTGCTTTCTGTTCTGATCTTTCAATCTGTTCAGTTCCTTCTCCTTTGATTCTCTCCATTTCGCGAATTTATCAGAGTCGGTGCGCATTTGCCTAATTAATTTCACCCTAGTTCGCTTTAACATTTGCATCTCGTTCGATAAATTTTTTATCTGCTGATCTTGTTTCTCTTTCATTTTTACTATTCTATCTTGCTCTGTAATCTTGCGCCTTAATTCAGATATATTTTTCTCTAACTCCTGTACCTTTTTACGTCGACTTTCTGCCAATCTGTGCACAACATATTAAGCAAATTAGGAATCTTGTTTATCAGAAGGTAATATTCAACTAAAAAAATAAATCATTAGTTTCTTACTTCGAACTAACTTTCTTCGACTGAACATTCTGTAATGCCTGCAACAGTTCTTCCCTTTCCGTTTGAAGTGTTTTTATCTCTTGTTCCATGTCTTGTATTTCTTTTGTGTAATCAATCATTTGAGAAGAATTTTTTAAAAGCTGGCTTATAAGACTTTCTTTGATGGCCAACTCTTTATTTATATTCTGTACTTCGGTGTTCCTTTTCACTTGAAGCAGAGTATGTTCTTCCTGTTTCTCATCGAATTCTTGTAAACTATTTGACCGTTCCGAATGTGTTTCATCTACAGATGCTCGATCCAAATCCTCATCACCATTAACTGCGACTGCATTTAAATGAACAGTTGTTATTCCACAATTTATAAGCTGCTCTGATGCTTTCTTCTGATCTTCCTGAATGTCTGTCCAACAAAGAAGAAATAGATTTAGTTATTTGTTTTTACCTTCCATTAAAATATAACTAAATAAATAAATAAGATAAGAAATCACGTCACTTACCGAGAATTTTTAAATATAAAGCTTCCACCTTTGTACGATATTCGGAATGGTTATCTGGATCCTTATCGAAGGTATCTAAAAGCTCTTTACACTCTTCTAATATTCTCATCATATCGGACTGAATCTTTTCCCTAGCTTGCTCGGCCAGTTCTGCTCTTTCGTGCAAAACTACAGTTTCGATTAAATTTGTATTCAGACTTTCTGCTAAGTCTCGTATTTTCTTTTGCAAGAGCTGATTTTTCATTTCGAGCTGCTGATGCTCAGGTGGGCAAGAAGTCCCAATTTCTTCTCCGACCAGAGCAAGTCTCAGTTCTTGCACCAATTTGTTCAACCGATTTATTTCTGCAATCTGTGGATCCTGAGTTACTACAGGCTTATTCTTAATCTTACGCGTTCTGTCGGCGTATCTCAATGTACTTAAAGTCTCGTCTAAATGATAATCTGCAAATAGTTTAAAGAAACAATTGAGTGATTTTAGGAACTATAACTGAAACTCGCGTGTGATACATTTTGTTTTCATAATCACCTGCTGGACTGATGCACGCTATCATGAGCGTTATAGAATTTCCACCAAGCGAGTCTTGTAACAATCTGGTCAGCTTACTGTCTCGGTAACCAACATAAGACGTAGAGCTACCATCCCCTAATTGAGATATAACATTTCCCAATGCTAACAAACCTTTATTTATATTGACTCCCTCTTTAAATCGTTCTCCGGTGGCTTGTGTTTTTTTACTGCGCTCAGAACCAGCCAAGTCGACGAAATGAAACTTGGCCATTGTTGCTGTGTTACTAAATCGTATGAGTGGTTAATTATTTCATACGCAAACAACAATACAGTGTTCCTCAGATTATCGCTGCGAGCGAGGAGCTTCGGTCCCGGGTAGGTAAAATACCCAATACAGAAAACTAATTTGTTCATGTTTTTGATAAATGTGAATGAAAGTATTATCAATGGATTTTTTAGGGTTTCCCGATGAAAATGAGTTCAACACTGGAATTCTAAACGTGCTTTCATAATAAAAAATAGACAGAATTTCTTCGTGTTTGGACTAATCGTCATCGACATAAACTCAGCAATCCATCGGTAATACTCTCATCGAGCTGTAATGAGAAATACGAAAACTTTCATATTCAATACTGGATGACGCAAGTCGCCATCGACCGAGGGTCTCCCGCTGGTGCAGACGGTTCGGACGAGGGCCCGGACAAGGGTGAATCTATTTGATGCTAACTACTGCCCCTTCCCGTCCCGAATCTTTCTCCGCTGTCCGAGGAACACCGTACTTTTAAAATTACTCTGAAATCATTAGGTAAAAAACTTACGGATCATTTTTTTTCTGTTGATGGATGCAGAGCGTGAATATAGCGTGGCTGCGACTACTCTGGACGTTCATTGCAGTTGCACCAGTCGCACGACCCAAAGATCCTTGGGTCAAACATTGTAGTGCCTCCGTCGCATTCGTCACCTCTTTCTCCTCTATTCCAGTAATTATTATATTTTTTCCATCGTCTCTAATGTCGACGGTAGATTGGCTACGTTGCTTGTCAGTCAGAAGATCGTACAACTGTTCTTGGTAGAGTTCCATAAATGAAACTTTAACTTTGAACCACCAGTCTTCTTTTGATGAAATAGTTTGAAAAATATCACATATAGCTCGTGGTATAATGCCTGAATCTGTTGATTCCACATAATTTGTACCCATCGAGTGGGTTTTACCGCTACCAGTTTGACCGTAAGCTAATATAGTGACATTGTAGCCTGCAAGTAAACATATAATTGTACTATATAACATAGTGAAAAAGTAGCCTATACTTTCATACAATCGTGCACTTTTATTACCTTGAAAAATATATTTGATCATCTCTTTAACAGCTGTATCGTAAAACTCTTCTTGGCCAACCTCGGGAGGAAAGACATAATTAAATGTGAAAGACTTCTCGGTGTTGCGAATAACTATTTGTGGTTCTCCAGGAACAACCTCTAAACACCTCTGACAGCCTTTCTGAATTTCATTATCAACTAAAGGACGGATGCGCACAGCGACACGAACTGTATCTTCAACCATCTGCAATCAAAATATTAAAGTCGGTATATTCCTCCACGCTCAAAATTGATGACTACTAATCTATTAACTAACTTGTTAATAGTAACTTTTCTTTATTTAAACTCACATTCATTTTAACGATATATAAATTTCATACAGTTTTGTTCTACTATAGACATAAAATGCTTAGTATCACTTTTAACTACGTAAACAGAAATCCGGAAGTCATAGGACGTCTACTCAGTTTTAGAATGACGCGAACTGCATTATGCAGTGTCTTCTATAAAAACAGTATAGCTTTTATTATTTTCATTTAAACGTAAAAGCCGATGGCCGGGTCGCTCGTGACCCGTAATATAGACACGCCGATTCGCTTCTAAACGTAAGACGATCGTGGCATTACCGCGAATGATGTAAAAAGTGACCAACGCACGAGTATCTGGTAACCTGGTCATCGTTATGAGAAAGTTAATAATCACAACTGTTCATCTAGCACGTCAAATATAATATATTCAAAAGCGAACATAAATATAGCAATTACTGATTAATATTTGGACACCATGGTATTTGAGAGATTATTGGTGTATATGTTTGTTTATAAGTTGAAATTCTCCAACACATTTTAAGGCCATCGAAATCGACGAGGAGCATGATTGCTAATTGACATGTTTAACTAAAACAACGTTAAAATGATAGTTTGGATCTGTAAAAATAATGTGAAAAGGGTCCCATTGAAAAATTCATCGTAATAAGAAAGATATGGCCCATAAACCGAAAGTCTGACGAACTTTAAACACGTTTTTCTCGAAACTATACTTTTCAACCTGGAGTCAGTAGTAACTAATAAACCGTTTAATCAAATTTAATGAAATTTGGTACGGGTATTCTCAATTACATCATTATTATTATTATTAAAAAGTAATAAATTCGTTGACACTGCGACAAGCAAATGTATACTTTCAATAAAAGAAATTCTGCAGTAGCATCTTAAAAGCCTTCGTAATTACTTGTGTACTTTCGGAGCGGTGATATGAAATGAAGGGAAATAATAAACCAAACCTACTTACTTTCGATTTGTTGGACGTAAAACATCTAGCAGATTGTAGAATCTAAAATAAATGCGTCTTAACGAGCAAGTGCGAACAAGACAAGCAATTACAAGCAATACAAGTTTGCCTCGGTGTATCTCAGTGTATCTCGCCTCAACCGTTGCGAGAGCATTTGAAAGTGCTACACGCACTGGAGGGAGAGCCAATCGGAGCCAATCTTGGCGTCGATTGGTTCGGACAGGGTGGCGTGGAAAATCGCTACCAGCGGTAGCTATTTTGGAGTGGGGACAGCTACCCACGTCCACGCATGCGCGCGATGACGTCGCGACCGTTGAGCCAATCAACTCCAAGATGAAAATTAGCCGACGCCAGCGCCAAGACAAGTCAACTAGCCAAGTGAGGCTGCTACCAACCAGCGTCGACAACCGATTCCTTGCGATGCTGGTTGGCTAGTCGGCATGACTTGGCGCGGGCGTCGATGAATTTTCCAGCGACTTTCATCTTGGCGTTGATTAGCTCAACGCTCGTGACGTCATCGCGCGCATGCGTGGCGTTCCCCCACCGCTAAATAACTTACAGCGTATAGGATTTCCGTGCGACCCTGCTGCCAGGCCGGGCGGATTTTCCCACAACCAGGGTGGTAAGGAAATTCGCTACCAGCGGTGCTATTTTAGAGCCAATCAACGCCAAGATGTAAATCGCTGGAAAATTCGCTGACGCCAGCGCCAAGTCAAGCCAACTATGGGTGCGTTCCACTTACGCCCAAATCGCCCGTGATTTTCATTAAGCTAGGTTCTCCTGTACGCGACTGGACGCAACGTCATGAACTTCAAAGTCGATTTTCTTGAAAATTAAGCGCGATATGAAAAAAAGTTTCTCTTTCTTTTCCACTTATAATAAGGAAATAAGTCGAGAAAAAAGAGTACAATTTTTTGATATCGCGCTTCATTTTCGAGAAAATCGACTTTGAAATTCTTGCCGGTGCGTCCAGTCGCGTACAAGGAAACCTACCCTAATGTAACTCAAGGGCGATTTGGGCGTAAGTGGTACGCACCCTATTGGGAAACCAAGAATTTCGATACGCCAACTAGTGGCAGAAATTGAACTACTGTGAGTAGGCCGAAATACATACAAATATCAGTGTTTATATGGACATGCTGTGCAAAACGAATGTTTTAAAATTTTTTTGAACACTAAATTTTTACTTATTCGATTAATAAATACTTATTCGGAATGTTTGGTGAGATCCGAGCCTATTGGCAATAGTTCGCCAACAGCGCTGAAG
Organism: Andrena haemorrhoa; assembly: GCA_910592295.1. Lineage (NCBI taxonomy): Eukaryota > Metazoa > Arthropoda > Insecta > Hymenoptera > Andrenidae > Andrena > Andrena haemorrhoa. Next base: position 22,328,778 of record OU342943.1, read on the forward strand.
TCTAAGCCACGCCTCCACTTGGTTTCCCATAGCCAAGCCAAGTGAGGCCGCGGCCAACCAGCGTCGCCGGGAATTAGATTGTCGACGCCGGTTGGCCGTGGCGTCTCGCGCACACATTACCACCGCTCCTGTAGGTGTTTCCCTCTCCATCACTCCTAACTCTGCCCACATTGCCCACAACGCTGGTTATTGGCTAATCTGAAAGGCTGCGCGTGAGCTCACCTTATATCCGTACTCATGACAGCTACGGCAATACAGTGGTTCAAACAATATTTGTCTGTTAATTGTTTATTATAGTTAATGCCATGAATGTACATATGTGTCTCTGGAAATAAATAATTAACAATGCCGGAGCGAATTGAAATTGGTAAATAAATCAACATTACGAATTATTTACAATTATACCGTGCAAGCTAGACAGAAGTGTCAATGCTACACTTACACACTTACTAATTATTTTCTTTTAATTCTTCTACACGTTTAAATTCTTTTTATATTACACTCAAAGTTTGTAATACTTACCTGTACGCTTCAAATATCGTGTCTATTAATTATTCATTTTGGAGGTTAAATTTGACGTTTGGTTTGACCGTGCTTTTTTCAACATGACAGCTTCATGATTTGCCGATACTATTCGAGTTATTACAACAATTTTTATTAACAGATACGTAATAGATTTAATATCATCTTTCTCTTATTACGTTGAAATATTATATAGAAATCTAATCTTTAGGTGTTATCCCTGATAACTTGAGACACGAAGAAACTATTGGTCAGATAGCAGATGCTCTCGACGATCTGGATTCCGCCACTTCCTACATATTTGAGTATATCAATAAAAGGCTTCTAGAGAATAGTCAAAGGTAATTCTTTCTCTCTCCCTTATTACGCGTTCTCGATATGCGTTCTGAAAATTAATTCTTAATTTGTAAACAGTAGATTTTTAATGTCTCTCCGAGCCTGGAATGACTTCCTTTAATCCTCGGTTCGTTAACGATTCTGACGACTGCGCAAACGTCTGTGCCTGGATCCTTTTGGAACCGACGTATCCCGCGACCCACATTTCGGACAACGTTTTGTTCGTTAAAGTAATTTATTCTTTCAACAGCTTACGGTTTTCTATATTTCTGTTCACTATTACGCCCCGCGGTATTACATTTCGGTTCAAAAAGGCACAGGCACCCTTAACCGAGGGTTAAAGTTATTCTATTACAACTTTTTAACACGTTCGTCGCCCACCGTGAATCGGTGGAGTTTCTCCCGGGTGACGTGGCGACGAACGTGTTAAGGTACTGCATCGATTAAATTTGTATTAGAGAGGATTATAATATTTGTCCTACAGGTTATCGAACGTTAGAGACAGAGCTACGAAGCTTCAAGATCGCTTGCAATACCTGAAAACCAATTTGAATTTGAAAGCTGTAAAGATGTACTCTGCTGCGAAGTATCCTGCTAGTCATACCTACAAGGAATACGAAATGGCAATACCACCCAAATGGGATAGCACTTGCGAGATACCGAAACCCTACAAATGTTCCGTACCTATAAAAGAAGTGCCTGAAACGTACTTGTCTTCTACCTGTAAAACAGAGGATGGTCAATACTTGGCAAACAATAATTTGCACGAGAAGTTACAGTTTTATCATGTTCGATCTAAATCGCGCAAAGAAACTTACGTGGACAGCGGCGATGTATCGTTCCCTCTTCACTTGTCCTCAATCAATGCTCTTTTATTCGAAAGCATGGATAATCCTTATAAGATCTCGAGGAAGGAAACTTGCCAACGAACGAATGATAAACAGCAAATCGAGGATGCGCCGGATTCAATGGTACAACCGTGGCAAACGCTGGAGATGGATTCATCTTCTAGTTATCTCTACACACCAACTTTAGGCGAGGTAAAGTATTTAAAAATGTCGAAACATTTTACTATGTATCGCGAATACGTAAGTGCTGTGCCCGGATGGAAAGAAGTCGATCGAGAAACTCTAGGGTCCGAATAGTATATCCCTATTGGCCGGCGCGACAACGTCGACAAATACAAAGTAAGCAAACGGGACACGGACGGCGGGAGCCAATGCGAGCGAAGAACCCCTCTTGCCCCTGTGCCATTTCAACGGACTTCTTTCCCTCCGAGCACAGTAATTTTGCATTGAATATAAGTATGACGAGGGAAGGTATCGATGAGTAAACCACCGTTTTGCAGGTGCCACAGATAAACGTGCCAGCGATGCTTCCCGATTTGCCTGGAATCGTAGATGACGAAAAATTTGTTCTAGACTTTAATTCTCAGAGCCCTATTGCACCATCTTCAGCAGTGACTACGCCCACTGTTCGCCTAGATCTTCCAACCCCAACAGCCAGCACAGATGAGAAAGACTCGAATCCAAAAGTTGGCCAGTACATGCCAAATCTGCCTGGCTTTGCCGATAACGACTCCTCAAAACATCCCTCTCAAGATTCAACATTTGCACCACCTCCTCCAGCGCCATTCGTTCCGTCCAACGCGACGAGTTCAATTCCTCTGAATTCCGAAGCGAATAATCGTCCGCCGTTACCGTCGATGCTACCTCCACCGCCGCCACCGCCACCACCGCCGCCGCCGCCGCCGCCGCCGCCGCCGCCACCACCACCACCGCCACCACCGCCACCATCATCTGAGCTCAATGCTTCAAGCTCGCAGACAGATTCTGGGAAGAGAAAAGTTGTGGAAAAGAAGAACATACCAGTAAAGACAGACGATCGTTCGAATTTAATGGCAGAAATTCGTAATGCAGGAGGCATCGGAAGAGCAAAGTTGAGGCATACAATGCTGCAAGATGAGAAAGGGAATCGTTGGTCCTCAGCGTCTGTTGGAGGAGATCTGATGGCAGACTTGCATGCAAGACTGGTCCTTAGGAGAAAAGGAATTGCTGGGTCAGGTGACAGTGCTCTAGAGAGGATGTCCAGCTTGATTCCTCCTCCTCCGAAACCCAACGAAGCAACTACTTCGGACAAGAATTCGGCCACCAGCGAGTGCGATTCACAGCCAGACACTGACGATTGGGACGAGTAATGTTCAGCATGGTTGACTGCACCTCTTCTAATCTTATTCGGATGTTAGGTAAATGATACATTTTATGCTTGGTTCGAATGAATTCGATGAAAATTTGAGAAATTTCAAACGACAGCTAACGGTGTGCGATCAGGGATTTTGTTTAAAGGGAAATAGATATTTCGAGCGTGTGTAATTCTATTTTTGGATGTGCATAGGGTAATGAAAATTGATATATTGTTTTTTCTTTTATAAAGTATTTGTATTATCTGAATTTGGTTTATAGACTTATATCGTCCTTGTTGATTATTCCTACGACCATATTTAAAGTATATAAATTATCTATAAATCTATGAATTAAAGGCTGGTTCTTTAATTTTAAATTGTGTGAAATTTTATTACACTAACTCCAAGCGAGTGGATGATTTGAACAAGTCATATTTTAAAATTACATTTAATTATCGAAGGTCATCCTTTCGAAATAACTGTGTTCCGCATGTTCGCGAAATTTTTGTTGGATAAAAACTTGAGTTTCAAGAAGCCGTAAGTTTTTCGGTAGTAAGAAAAAATGAAGACTCGAGACACAACTAAAATGAAAGATTAATCGTAACTAAGATATACCTACCATTTTTCTAAAGGGAAGTCATTGTCATCACATTCAAAAGTAATATAATGGTGGAAACGTATCGATGTGGTTATCAGGTTTGATGTAACACTTGACCCGAGATTACTGGACCAGGCGTCTATATCTGTTTATAAATTTCAGTTAGGTCGTGAAATTCGTAGTTTTTGCTCTGTTGTTGATGCTTTTCGGTAACAAATTCCCCATTAGGCGGTTGAAATTTATTGTTCGCGTCTTAAATCTTTGGTCAGCGAGTTATTTAATTATTATAACGCGTAACTGATTGTTTTCCTACGTAGACAAGCTTCGCCCTACCAAACAAGTGACGTTTCAAATTGTGAAAGACCATTAGAACTTTAATGAAAGCAATGTACTGTATTTGGATATCATTATTTACAGTCATTAGTAAGTGCATCTACTGAATCAAAGTGCCTAAAATTTATAATCGACTCGTAGAAATTTGACTGACCTTTGAAGGTTCACGCAAATGCAAAGAAGCAATTCGAAGAACTTAGAAAAGAAATTTCCACTTGGAATATTCGAGGAAAATGGGAAATGATTTAAGAATTACATATGTATGTACGAATAAATTTAGAAATAACAGAAATACTCCGAGAACGTGGAAGTGATGAAATAGCTGATGAACCAAACGAAATCGAAAAGCTCTACGATTATTCGTGAGAGGAATAAAAAGTAGTACAAGCAGTTTAATATGGTATCAGCTAAGAAGTAATTAAATAAAATGTAGTTTAGAAATATATTGGTTTTTAAGAATCTGAATAGACGTTGTGCCCTTAAGGGGAAAACAGATCCTCCTGTTTTTTTCGAAATGTGTCGTAAATCGGCTTGAAAGAATTCGCATAAGGTAATTTACGAAAGAGAAAGAAAAGATGATGGGTGATTTTTCACCGCATTTACAGTGTGATCAAAGTACAATGTGATGATACGCTAGGCTGACAGTAGATTTATACGTCTTTTAAATTTAAGGAAGATATAAGTACTGCTGTTGTTTTTCAAACTATTCATAGAGGATTCAAATATATTCCATAAGTTTTTAATACTATTTACGACGTATCCCGTCCCATCGCTACTAATAATGTGTTGAATGTTTTCTGGGGAAACAAGACGAGGGATAACTTATAATGCGATTAATGTACGAGATCTTATAGAAGTTTTATTTATAATTAGTTTGATTGCCAATAGAGTTTCTGAAACTTTGAGATACATCATGGGTAGCACCGTAAAAATTCTTACTTCCACCGAATTGCCCAATTCAAGGACCAACGATTCAAACAATGTGGAGCTACCGATTGATATGCGCTTCAATGAGGGTCACATTGTCAGTATAGTGATTTACAGTGTATTAATGCTAGTATCTGCCATAGGAAATGCAACAGTGTTAGTGCTCATTACGCGTCGTAAACGTGTATTAAAATCGAGAATTCATGTAATGTTAATGCATCTTGCGATTGCTGATCTGCTTGTGAGTATTCGATTGTAACAACGATTTTTACTATTTAGTCAAACTTTTTCTTCTCGAGTTATTCATACTCATAGTTATTCAATAAACGTTATGTCACATAGAATATATTGTTATGAATGTGCGTGACGCAAAGGATACCTGTAAACAAAGAAAGAATTTCCAGGTGACTTTTTTAATGATGCCCCTTGAGATTGGTTGGGCGATCACAGTATCCTGGAAAGCAGGAGATGCAATGTGTCGAATAATGGCTTTCTTCCGAGTGTTCGGTCTGTACTTATCGTCTTTCGTCTTGGTATGCATAAGTATGGATAGGTCAGTAGAATTTCTCAAAGTGACGAGATCACATTTATTTTTCTTCAGTTTCGTTTATTCATTCGTTGTACGTATACAAAGTTAAGTTCTATGTATCTAGAGTAGTGAATGCCCATAAATGTGTCGAAGCCTATTGATCGAATTGTTACAATTGTTATTTGTATCTAAATAATTGCATGGCAAATCTGAGATGTTTGAATCGGACTTGAACTTCGTCTTTTTAATTCATTCGTTATTCTTTATGTAAGATACCAGAAAATTAGTTGAATATATTCTGTAAAGTTGAAGGAAACATTTTGGACCTTCCCTAGCAAGTTTGATATTTCTTCGCTTCAGATATTATGCAGTACTACGACCCCTCCAACTATGGGACGTTGATAAGAGAGGAAAAATAATGCTATGCTTCGCGTGGATAGGATCTGTCGTATGTTCGATGCCTCAGGTATTGTAAAGTACGAGTAGTTGACGAATAGTCGACTGTTGACTAAAGTGACGATAGCTATTTCTCTCTTTATATATCTATCATTTCATAGCAAACCAATGGTATTATCTTCGTTACAAAAGTATTCTAATAAATGCAATGTATACTAGGGCTGGGACTATTCGAATAGTTTAATATTCGAATATTTTACAAGTATTCGAATGCTACGAATAAACTTCGAATATTTGAGTATTCGAATGTTATTATTCGAATACTATTCGAACATTTGAGTATTCGAATGTTATTATTCGAATACTATTCGAACATTTGAGTATTCGAATACTATTCGAATATTGATGTATTGATGTATTCGAATACTATTCGAATAATAACATTCGAATAGTATGGTGTGAAGTGGGTCAAAATTAGCTTACAAGATTTTACCCTGACAAATGAACCTACAGAACTTGATTTATAATTCACAGCATACTATTCGAATCCTTAAATATTCGAATAGTATTCGAATCCTTAAATATTCGAATAGTATTCGAATCCTTAAATATTCGAATAGTATTCGAATCCTTAAATATTCGAATAGTATTCGAATCCTTAAATATTCGAATAGTATTCGAATCCTTAAATATTCGAATAGTATTCGAATCCTTAAATATTCGAATAGTATTCGAATCCTTAAATATTCGAATAGTATTCGAATCCTTAAATATTCGAATAGTATTCGAATCCTTAAATATTCGAATACTTGGATATTCGAATTACATTCGCCAAATAATTTAACAACTGAATTATTCGAATACCGAAAAATTCGACAAATAGTCCCAGCCCTAGTGTATACTACGATACACTTCTGAATGAAATAGTCTTTAATGCTTTATGTGGCCCATTTCATATACAACTGCTACGACTGAGTTTGAAGCATAAATCCATTGTTCATGCCTACATGTATTATATATTATTTTTAGATGCTAGTATTTCACGTAGAAGTCCACCCAAATATCACGTGGTATTCGCAATGCGTCACATTTAACACTTTTCCAACATACACCCATGAAATAACGTATTCTCTTTTCGGAATGATGATGATGTATTGGTTCCCCCTTATCCTGATAATATACACTTATACGAGCATTTTGCTGGAGATATGTAGAAGATCCAAAAAGAGCGAACATGGTATGTTCAAGTTTATTTCTCATTTGTATTGGAAATGACACTTGCAAATGCTTAAATTGATTTCAGAGAAGATTCGTCGTTCTTCAATGGGTTTTCTTACACGAGCAAGAATACGAACTCTAAAAATGACGGTAATTATTGTTGCTGTATTCTTCATTTGCTGGACACCGTATTACATCATGAGCCTTTGGTAAATGTTATCGCTTGGCACAGCTTTTATTATTGTTGAAGAAAATTTATTCGAACAATTCGCAACTCTGTCTGCGCATATACACATTTGCACAAAATGAGCGTGAATGTTACAGGTACTGGATTGATCGTCAATCAGCATATAAAGTTGATCAACGAATTCAAAAAGGCCTCTTTTTATTCGCATGTACAAACTCTTGCATGAATCCCATTGTTTATGGCGTGTTTAATATACGAGACCGGAATAAGGTGAATCTCTTTTGCTCTCTCTTCCTTTCGTCAAGTCCAAATACAAACATTAAGCATTGTTTTAGAAATCAGTTCGGCCAACTACTTTAGAAACACGGGTTACTCCGTTGTCTCTATCGCTTAAATTCCTCGATTAAGTATTTATTTACTTGAAATGTAATGTAAAAATACAAGTCAAGCCGAGCTGTTGGCATAGAATTCGACGGTAACCGATGGATTCCTTGGAATTAACAGTACGATGAATAAGACTACCAAAAGACAGAGATAGAAAGATTACTGTGCAATTTATTAAAATGTGATATATTTAAAGAAATATTAAATTATTAAACATTAATGTTTCGTTTACATTACGAAGAAGCTATCATGAAATTTAGGGATGCAGAATCAGTATGTTGTAGTGTTAATAAAATAATTTTTCTATAATAAAGATGAATCTTCTCAATTTCCAACTACCGATCACGAAACAAGATGAGATGATGCGATATCTTATATTATCTAATATATCTATGTACTTGATTAAAAATATAGGTAATCAAGACAATTGGAAAGCAGCAAATTATAACAAACTATTATATTTGCTTCGTTTTATTAATACATTGTCATTGAAAAACATTTGTCACTAAGTAATTTCTTGGCTGAAAGTATGTTTTGAACTTAAACCATTAAAAAGGATTACAAAACTACATCGGCAGCAACATGCTCTTTCAATAAGAATCGGTACAAAATGGAAGCATACATTTTTACGTTATAATGTAAAATGACTCCAAAATGATTTAAATCTCTATATTGAAACTAATTGTCTTATGGAATAATCAGTCTTCTCCTTTTTTTTACTTTGAATATAAGGCCATGTACCATGTACTACTAGTGACAGCACACAGTTGTAAGAACTGCGTCCTGTCTCTCAACAACCGATTAAAGAAGAGCAAAATTGCATTTACCGTGATGCACGGCGAACTACAATGCGGAATGTTTATTTCACGTCACTGGAGAACATGTAAAAAAGATTCCAAAGCATGGATTACGTTTTTATTTACTAAAATAGTCGTCAATTTCCTTAAAAATCGCAAGATGTTGACATTATAATCTGTATTTAAAACGCTTCGTATATAAACACATATAGCTCTAACAATCTCAGTGTGAAAATCTCGATCCCAATGGTGAGTCTTGTCTGAGCATTCTTAGAATTGTACAGCACCGGCTTTCTATGATTGAGTAGATTGTAATTGATACGGTTTAAAAGTCACAAACGAAATTTGATGACTTCATTCAGATCCTCGATTTTTTACGTGGGGAAAAGCTATAAAAACAAGCGTCTTAACTACAGGTTTATCGTATACATGAAATTTTACTGGTAAGTACTTGATTTGGTTTAAAGCACTACATATGCAAGCAGCTCCGATACTTACGTTCCTTCACCATCGTGGCTGAATTTGATGGAAAGACCACTGTTGATACGTATTGTTCACATCGCACGGCATTAGAGACAGATGTTGAGTCTGTGGATGAAGTGCCATGCACTTTTTGTGCACTCTGTGCAGAAGTGTTTTCGTCTTCTGTAAAATCGATGAAATTCAAATGTTTTTCAAACAGACTCTCATGTTGCGCCATAGTGTATAGCCGGCTTTACACGGCCGCTCCAAACCTTCGGGCTTGGCGCGTCGCTCCGACGTGCCGCGCACCAGATCCACAGATTTGGAGCGTCCGTTCCAAATTTGCAAGATTTCGCATGGAGCGTGACATGTCCGCCGGCGGACAGTTCAGCGAGACGCGCCGCGCTACGCCAACTGCATTGCTGACTTTGCTGTCTTTGATAAAAAAAGCGGGGAATTCGCGCGATCGCTTGCATTGTATTGCATGCTTAGTTTCAAAGCGGAAGAGCAACAATATGATACAAGAATATGGGTGAAGAGATAGCGTGAAGACAGAGATCGCCACGAGTTTAGTTTCCACAGGCAGGGAAAACTTCTGTGAATTGCGACAATTTGTTCCAAACTGTCTGTAGATCACATTTTCATGTAATCACATCGGAACGTGTAAAGGACAAACTCAGACTAGGGCTGGGACTATTCGAATAATTTAATATCCGAATATTTTACAAGTATTCGAATGCTACGAATAAACTTCGAATATTTGAGTATTCGAATGTTATTATTCGAATACCGAATACTGATATATTGGAATACCGAATACTGATGTATTCGAATAGTATGGTGTGAAGTGGGTGAAAATTAGCTTACAAGATTTTCACCCTGAGAAATGAACCTAAAGAACTCGATTTATAATTCACACCATACTATTCGAATACCGAAAAATTCGACAAATAGTCCCAGCCCTAGTTCAGACCTGCACTCCAGACGCGCGCCGGGAACGCGCGATCGTCCTTTATCACGTTGGAGACTTTACGCGTACAGTTTTGGAGCGCACGTCTGGAGAGTACGCTCCAAAACTGTGAGGAAAAACTGTCCGTCTAAAGCCGGCTTGTATGTATATGTATGTAACTCACCTCGTCATACTGCCATGGACCATCTACGGTTCCTAACCGACAGAATACAAATATCACCCCTTGTCCATTAGCTGACACGCATCTTTCTCCTATTCCTAATTGACCTTTCGTGTTTAACCTAACCAACTGAGAAACCATTGCTATATGTGTAAGTTACTATTCATTGGTGTATATATTGAAAATTAATTACTGTGCCCAGATGGAAAGAAGTCGGTTGAAATGTCACAGGGGCAAGAGGGGTTCTTGGCTCGCATTGTGTCCAGTTTGCTTACTTTGTATTCGTCGACGTTGTCGCGTCGGCCAATAGGGATATACTATTCAGACCTGATATTCTGACCCCAGAGCTTCTCGACCGACTTCTTTCCATCCGGGCACAGTACATACCTGATTGTTACCAAATCCGTGGCAGTGAGATGCAGCCATTAGACTAGGAGGTGAATGGCCCATTGTATCTAAACACGTTCCCAGTGCTACATTTCGTAACTGAAATTTAAATAAAACAGAAAGAAAGAGGCTTCCTTAGTGTACTAAAATAACTACAACACATAAAATGTTTTCAACGAACTGAAATGATAGAAAACGGAAGCGAAATACTATTAATCTGTAAGATTCTGTAATATTATAAACAGTAGTACTATTATATACCTCTCCCCAATGGATATTGGGTGGCAACTCAGGAAATTTATCAAAAACATCATAAGCCACATTGTCCATGTACCACTGAAAACTTTTACATCTCTTTCGTTTCTTAAAAGCCAATTGCTCGGATATATCACCATGGTCGAGTAATCGGGCGAGTGGTTCCCTTGTGTAGAAGAATTCTTTATATTTGTCGTCGAACCAAGTCTCGATAACTCTTTTGTAGTTCTGCAATGCAATTGGTGACTTTCTTAATTACATGTACATACAGTGGTGGACGAAAGAAAGTTTACAACTTTTAAAATCGCATAACTTTTTTAAAATTGATCCAAACGATTTGAGTTTTATTTTAGAAGCTAGCGGAATTAGTTTTCTAGGTGACGTGTTTCGTCGTTTTGAAAAAAATTGCAACTGGTCGGAATAGCGATGAAAATAGTGAAGGTCGTTTTTTTCAAATTTTTTTCTGAGCCTGTAATGAAAATTCAAAAAACCCGTTTGTAGATCGAAGTATGTTGTATGCATGCTGAACATTTCATCTAAATCGGTTAACGTTGCTCTGAGCTACAAACCCTTAAAGATCGCAGAATAAGTTCGAAAATCGCTAATTTCGGGAATTTCCGCGATTCTCGACCTTATTCTGCGATCTTTAAGCGTTTATAGCTAAGAGCAACGTTAACCGATTTTGATGAAATTTTAGACACGTATACAACTTACTTTAATCTACCAACGGGGTTTTGAATTTTCATTACAGGCTCACAAAAAAAGTTAAAAAAACAACCTTTACTATTTTTGTTGCTATTCCGACCAATTGCATTTTTTTTCAAAACGACGAAACACGTCACTCAGCAAACTAATCCTTCTAGCTTCTCGAAAAGGCTCATATCGTTGGAACCAATTCTAAAAAAGTTATGCGATTTTAAAAGTTGTAAACTTTCTTTCGTCTGCCACTGTATGTTAAGTACAGTATCTTACAAGGGACAATGCCGAACCCGGAAATCGAAAGAATTCTGAAACTTTGTGAATGTGTAGGGAATTTCCTCCCGATTACAACGCAATTTTCGTTTGCCGCCCAAATTCACTCTAAGGGGGTGTAATTGACCCTCGAAAATCCGGTTATTTTCCGATTTTTTGTTATAACTCGTGAACTGTAAAATATTTCTTTCACCAAATGATAGATCTAATTAAAAGAAGTGACTTTTGTCTTGAAACTTTTTTCCATCCCTTACAGTTCGCGAATTATAACACAAAATCGGAAAGTAACCGAATATTCAGGTGTTAATTTCACCCTCTTCGAGTGAATTTGGGCAGCAAACAAAAATTACGTTGTACTCAGGAGGAAGTCCTCTACATATTCACAAAGTTTCCGAATCTTTTGAATTCTCGGGTTCGGGATCTTCCCTTGTTAGTGGTTTAACTGACTCGGAGTGGAGTAAACAACATTAACGCAAGATCCTAATGTCTGTTTTACTTACTATCGTTATCAGTGGCCCTTTCTTCTTCTGAGCCAATTTACCAAATGTATAGGGCATAAACCCTCTATATACATGGCCAACGTGAGAGCATGGTACCCAAAGAATACTTCCTCCGCATTGCCATATCTTGAATGACAATTCAAAGTTCTCCCCGCCCCACACAAGTAATCCCTCGTCGTATCCACCCAACGACAGGAAGTATTCACGATTTATCGCAAACAAGCCACCAGCATGAGTGGGAGACCTAAGTTCAAGTTTCTCTAATTACTTATACGTCGAACAATTTTCTACTATTCCGCTAAAGGTGGCCTTTTTAATACAAAGTACCTGTACGGCATGCTGTTATGGGGTCGCATCTTCTGTTCCCGCGCGGGTAGTTCGTTTTCCTTGTACAACATTCCCCATTCAAAGATGCCTCGATACAGATGTCCTTCTTGGTACACAGGTCGAAACTCGAAACTTTTGTGATCAATACCATCTATTACAGGCACTGTCATCACAGTTCTAAAAATATGCAAGACTTAATAAAAGAAGCTGCGTGCTCGATTGAAGTTCGAGGATCTCAAAAGGAAGATCTATGGCATCTTGTAATTCACTTTTGTTCGGTACAGAAACTATGTAATATAAATGAAATTACTTGTCCACAGCAATTGGAGCCAAAAGAGGTGTTAACCAGTTAACATTAACTTCGCAATGAGCATCCAAAAACACTATAACTTCGCCCTTAGCCTCGCGTGCACCGCGCGATCTTGTTCTTATTAAACCTTGTCTTTCGTAATTCCTTATTAATTTAACTTTGCCTTCCCACTGTTCTATGTACGTTTCCAAATCACCTTTTAAGTTATCTGTACAAACGTGTATTAGTGATTTTTGGATAATCAATACTTCTTTCCTTTAGTACTGTACTGTACGGTGAAGTTTGTGTACCTTTATCAGAGTAGTCATCCACCAGCAAAACTTCCTCTAAGAACTGAGGCGGTGTACGATTTATTACGCTGTGAACGGTCCTCATTAGTACCGACCAGCCTTCGTTGTGAAATACAATGATCACACTGGTGCGCGGCAGCACCTCTGGATAATTCCAATGTTTACATCTGTTAATCAAACGTGCGAGTTTCGTATTATTCTTCCACTTTAGAGGAAAGGAAGGGCGATAATAGTAAAAACAGACTCGGGCATCCTTGTGTCAGGGACCGCTCTGTCCAATGAAATTTCATCGGAGCACACCATATTCATGCCGTATTCAGACTCGGACTGCTGGACATCGTTTTGCTGATCGTCCCGTAGAATATGAGGTTTACCGCCTTCGCCAGGCCCGGTCCTAATTGGTACATGTTTCGGTTCAAAGTTTCCAAGATCCTTTACTAGAACCGGAACCTACAAGATAACGTAAACGTAAATGCATTATCTGTTATCTTTTTTAAGCTTAATATAAACCTAGAATTCAAAAAATTTGCTCCTTCCTTTTATGCGACGTTACTTGTTTTAATTATCGGTATAAAGTAAAGGATATTTCTGCAGTCACTTATTGAAATGAAACTTTTGCGCTTACCTGTTTACTTTTCAAACCCTCCGCCCAATACTCTTTTATGCTATTAATTGGTTTCTCAGAAAAGAAATTGATGAGAACGTATAACGTAAAAAGAGCAACTATCCCATATATAATCAGACTAAACAAGCGATTCCTCTTTAGCTGCACAATTCTCATTTTGTTTGAAATAATTGTACCTAAAAAGAGAAAGCCGATTTAATACACGAGTATGACTGTGGTGAACGACCTTCGAGCAAATGACTATATAAATAACGGTTCGAATAATAAGAGTGACCGGACAAAATACATAAATCTGTAAGTACGCGACACGAATGAATAGAAATGTATCGAGTAACTCCAAAAAATAAGATAACAGGTTACTCTCATTTAACTGTTCAGATCATTTTTATGAAATTAGTAGTAAAAGTAACTCGTGAAGTATTATAGTGATAGAAGGGTAACATATTAAAGTACCAATTACCTTAAATAAAAATGCATAGAAGTCGTGAAGTAAAAAAATAAAAGTACTTCAGAAAATAATTCGTTCAAACGTATTGCAAAGTTATTGAAAAACTATATAGCAATGTACTTAATCATTTTAAAAAAGTGTGAAGCACGGTCGCTTCGTACAACAGCCAACGTGTCTTTTTCCAGTCTTTATCGGTCTTCTTTTCTACTGACACCTATACCTACATTAAGTACCTTGCACACATTCATGCAAGCCAACCCGCGATCCAGGTTCCTAGACTTTAATTTGAAAATTTTCGGAGCAACACTTTATAGGTATACCACCAGGTGCATACCAGCAGCACCTGCTTCTCGCAATGTAAGTACTTACGGTACTTACTTTAAAGGTAGTAAATTTCTTCGAAATTCAAATGTTCCCGCGGTTAAAGTCAAGTTTGGAATGGATGCTTAGGGTGCGTTCCACTTGCGCCCAAATCGACCGCAACCACGACCGTAGGATGTTGCCGTTCCACTTGCTTATAAGCTGTTGTGAGCTTCGCGGGCGAAAAGCTAGTGGAACGGGTAGGAACAGGGTTCGTCTGGGTTATGACGCCGCGCGTCAACCAATCAATGCCAAGATGGAAAACGAACCGACGCCAGCGCCAAGGCAAGCGAAACTAGCCAAACCAAGTGACGCCGCAGCCAACCAGCGTCGACAACCGATTTCCCGGCGACGCTGGTATGACGATTCTACTCGATTCTTCTAGAACAGATCAATACTTTTTCTGAAATGTCGATTATTTCACCGATTATTCAAGGAATCGATTCTCGAATACTCGATTATTTTCCAATCAAGAATCGGGATCCACCATTGTCCGAACTGCTTCCTTCTTAGCTTGTGGAACTTAAGTAGTTTGTTTTTCAGTGTTTAATAGTAATAATTACTGTGTGAGTATATTATTATTATTATTATTATTAATTATACGGGAAATCACCATGATTTACAAATAATAAAGCCAGGTATTAATTACGGAGTCTGTACACTAAATTAGCCATTAATAAGTAGCTAAAGCTATCTTAACTAAACTTAAAGGATAAATAAAATACTAAGTACTATATGTACTAAGTACCTCCTAACTATAATAGTTAGTTGTAATAGTTTCCTTCATCATCAGAGTTTCGCGGTTTCAAAAATATTATCGTTTCAATGCATGTATACACTACATAACAAAAATTGATATAAAATATCGCAAATGACCCTGTACTTTATGCTACTAGTAACAAAGATTACAAAAGTTATCTAGTCGAAGAAAATGTGTGGAGAGAAATATCAAATAAATTAAAAACAACAAGTAAAGTATTGTTTATTTATATGTATGTTCATAAATGTTACAACTTTTAAATAATAAACGAGATAAGAAGCCGAAAGCAACGTCTAGAAGCACGCGTTTGACGCTGATAGGAAATCCCGCCTTTAGCGCTTGAATTGAATTACGCGCGATAATCACGAACGAACAGGCCAGACCCACCTTCGGACGAGGGTTGCCGTGGTCGCATCAATGACGTCATTCGTGACGTTTACAGCGCGACCGCGGTCGTTGTGGTCGCCAAGTGGAACGACCCTTAGCACTACACTCCATTCCATATAAGAGCGGACCCCTATGCCCCTACCATGGACCTACAGGACGGTGCATAAAATAGACTTAAGGACGCGGGGAGTGAAGAAGATCTCCGCGGGGAGGGACGGTATACTCGGTATACTCCACGGCATCTTGTGCCGGTGTAGCGATCTGACTACCAACCGTCAGCAGTGGTGACTAACCCGAATAAAGGGATCTCACCACCTTCACAGCGAAGGAAAGAGCGTTTCGTCCCGGACCCGCCAGTGGACTCATCAGTAAGGCTTATCTGGCGGGACCCTGCCTTAGACACGCTGGGTATCAGGACTGGGACGGAACTTGTATATATACAGACGAGGGCTCAGGCGAACACTCGCGAGAAGATCTCGCGCTGCGTGGCCCTCTGGTGTAGCGTCGATAACCAACTACGGATCCCTACACCGGTCAAAATAGTGCTGTCATCTATGTCCTCTTCTTTCAAACTTTTGGTGGAAGTCCTGGTTTACCATCCTTTCACAATGCAAACTGGCATTTTTACGATTGCATTTATAAATAATTACACAAGAACCGACGCCGCAAATTCTTACTATGTACGTCTATATCAAACGACGTCAATCCACGTCAAATGCACGACAATCTACGCCAAAAGTCAAGCCACGCTGGTATTAATAAGTAATCTCGCCTACAGAGTGCACCACAAGTTGACCGTCTCTAGTGATCCTCTAGGATCACTAACCGTCTCAAGATGGCTGAAGCAGGCGATTCCCCTTCCGTCTTTTGCTTCAACCCCCCGCAACTATGCACCGTCCTTTATGTCCATGACCCCTACCGATTTGCGACCGATGTGCGCAGCTGCCATGGATCTGACACACGCGATTGGTTGTAGCACTTTTGCGATTGACCGTAGCGCTTTCCCTGTCGGTTTTCTACCAATCAACAGTATATCCCTGCGCGGAACGATCGCTTAAGCAACGACTAATAATACCGCCCTCTACATCCATTGTAAATGGGTGTGTTCAGCGGATTCAACCGTTGAGTAACCCTTCATTAATTTTTCGCTGAACGCTACCGCTCAGTTGCTCACTTCTCACAGGGTAGGTCCACTGCGGGCATTATTTTTGTTAGTGCTGCGATCCATGATGTAAGGATATATCCTTACATCATGCTGCGATCCTTGCCCTAGCGGTGTTTAGCGTAAGCTCTTAAAGCGCGAAGTTTGAACTGAACAATTTTCATTTATTAGAAAAGAGTTAAGGGTGAACGTTTCAACATTAGATATTTGTCTTCGCCTCCTTCGTGGAAAATTTCTTCTGGCCAAACATTTTAAATTTGATTATGAATGCGTGTTGAATGCCGTAGAAATCACTGGTGACACGCACTTTGGATTTATTTATTTATTTACATTTCTATACCAATTTTTAACCTTCAAATACAATACTTTTACTATTTTACTAGAAAATTTAATATTACTTACGTAATTTCGAAAGTATCCCAAAGAATAAAACAATTATATAAATGCACTACACGCATGCGAGTTACTTTGCAATGCTTTTACACTGTTTTGCACCGTTTTCAACCGTTTTGCACAATGACGTCACTAGGATATACCAATGAAGGACACTATTTCTAAAACTTACAGTCGGCTGTAGAGGACACCACCAGTTGTCCCTCACATCGCAGCCCCTTCCGTCTTTCGCTGTAACCCCCCAGAACTAGGCACTGTCCTTCAGGTCCATGATTAGCACAGCATGAGTACCCTCTAGCGAGTTGGATATGCACTATATTACTAATGGCGGGCATTTTAAAATTTGTATTCAATGCATCCCTTAACGCCCGATTTCTTCACCTTCAGTAATCTTCCAGTTACAGTTATGTTCCACATAACTGCCACATGTCTGTTTCTTCACCTCAGGTTAAGAGTGATCTGCCAGTTAATCTCCAAGTTAATTTTACTGGAGGTTCGGCCACCAATTAACTGCCAGAAGTGGCAGTTAATGCATGTTGCGGTAGTGGGGGAAATAGGAAATGTGAAACAGAGAACAGAATTATGCTTGTAGATTGTTCTGAACGCCATTGTATACGTATATATAATGACGCAATGCGATTATACTTTTATGAAAAAAGGCGCTTGTAGGAAAAATGAATAGGAATAATAGGATCGTGAATATTAACATTTTCGAGCATGTGGAGGATCCCAGATAGCACAACGTCTGGTAAAGTCTTTAAGACGTCTTTAAGACTTTACCAGACGTTGTGCTATCTGGGATGAGGAAGACGACGAAATGTTTGGTAGAATTAGGCCCGGTGCAGACGAGCGGCCTGCGTCATTTTGCAGTCGCGTCAATACGACAATACTGCCGCAAAATATACATATATTTTATATATATCTCTCCATATACATATATGTATGTACTTTATGCTAGTATATTTATATATATTGTTGCGAGCACCGGGTATAGGGCTATGCATGGCCTGCTGGTGCTCGCAGCCGAAGAGAGAAGACGGTCGGCCTCCATCAAGAGGACGATCAAGAGGCCGACCAGAAGACTGTCCTATACCGAACGCCGTAGCGTTCGGACGTACGGATTGTATCTTTGTGTATGGAAATACAGTTCAACCGTGCATAATTGTACATCCGTGTAATTATTTATATACTCTTTGCGTCGGGGTGGTCGTCGTGGAATCGCCCCGGCACAACAATATGTATAATATGATCTCTGAATAACTACATGGTAATCTCTTCGAACGAGGCTCTTCATATAATTACGATCGAACTTCATATCAGGTAAGTTCGTTTGATCGTCTAATTAGGTATGATATCTCAAGACAAAAATTTCTGTAAATTTCCGCAATCAAGAAATAAAGATATAATATTTATGACTTTTTGAGCGAACAGCATTGAAAAACCCGGATCACTACAGAAACTCCCCCCGGACGCCCTAAAAAAAAAAAAAAAAAAAAAAAAAAGAGGACAAATCCGGGGAAACCCGGACAGATGGCAGCCCTAATCGCAAGGACCGACGAAATGCAGGCACTGAAAATATCGTTGCTGCGCACGGTCAACGACGATGAAATCCTTTTTCCATGCATATTCAGCCAAACAAAGCGGTTCAAGCGCTCCACGGGCACCAACTCGCGTTTCAAATAAGAATAGTACAATACTTTTATTGAAAATTTTAAAACCAACACTTATTGCACAAATACAATGCGAATTATGGAAGATGTATTTGCAAACAAATGTTCACAGAGCATAAAATCAGTGAATATATACAATGCAACAAAATATAATCCGCTTTTCATACAACGTTTAAAGCAAACGTATAACATAATTGCATAAATTTTTGGTACAAAAAATATAATAAGCAATGTAAGAAATACAATTAATACAGATGTCAAACGATATGTTCATTTTAGTTTCATTTGCGGTGATAGACAGCATTTCCAATAGCATAATAAATAAACATACTAATCTGTATACCCAAATATTGTAAGAACATTAATAACATTATTAAAGGTAAACAAATTATAAAGTATGAAATATAATTAAGTACATAATACTGCAGAAGAAACTATCATTCAAACTAAAAGATTCGATTAAGTAAACAAAAGTATATCGTTTTATTTCTTTATCTTTAAAAACAAATGACTCGGATACAATTTCTATATGACTATATCTACATAAAAAAATCTATTAAAAATATTTTGACGACTTACCTAGTTAATTGAGACAATAATTCAGTCTCTTATGTAGTGTAAAAACTCGTGACATTTCACATTTGGACAACTTACCTTATTTGACACTTGACAGTTATGATGGTTTGACACTTGGTAGGTTATAAAATTCAATAGCATATATCAATTATATATATAGGTATGTGTAGAATGACGGACGACGATCCCTGCCGAATGGTCCCGAGAGTCGACGAATCGACGAACGAAACATGTGTTAGTATCGTTTTGGCTGAAGGTGTGCGTATAACGCGTATACGTATTATATCGACGAAAATTTTGTCGTACGAAAAGTTTGATACGAAAATTTTGACTGGAGAATCAGAAGACAAACCTTACCATTTCTGACAGATCCATGAGACGATATTACGATATCTCTGTCATGCGTGGACCGATTGCATTGAATTTGGTCTTATTCGAAAGCTCACATGCGGTTTACATAAGAAAAATGCCATTAAATTTAGAATATATCGCAGGCGTGATGAGATATTAGTGAAATAAAAAAAAAGTGAGGTTGGAATGCCTCTGCGACGAGTAAAGGTACACGGTAGCGACATCGACACATATACCGGGTGTCTTTCATGTACTTGGCGTCGAGACGCTACCGCGTCTCTAGATAATACACACTTTTATGGGTGCGTTCCACTTACGCCCAAATCGCCCGTGATTTCATTAAGCTAGGTTCTCCTGTACGCGACTGGACGCAACGTCAAGAACTTCAAAGTCGATTTTCTCGAAAATGAAGCGCGATATCAAAAAATTGTACTCTTTTTTCTCGACTTATTTCCTTATTATAAGTCGAGAAGAAAGAGTAACTTTTTTCCATATCGCGCTTAATTTTCAAGAAAATCGACTTTGAAGTTCTTGACGTTGCGTCCATTCGCGTACAGGAGAACCTAGGCTAATGAAATCACGGGCGATTTTGGCGTAAGTGGAACGCATCCCAAATTGTATGTAGGATACATAAAATATGATTGTGGTCATACAGAAATTATATCTTCGACGATTTTGAAGCTGGTTGAATTTAATTAGAGTACCTAACTCACCAATAGTAATTTATTTTTAAACCAAACCACTACTGGGATGTGAACACGCTAGCAAAATAATAAATTGGTGGCCATAAACTGGATTGGTATTAAATAGGCATTGCCCGCCTCCCTCGCCATCTCAGACTCAAGCTACTCGGTCCACCCGGTCGCAAACGATGAGGTAGGCGAGGCGAGCCCTACCAGTGGTTGAATGTTAGCATTCTATTTAAAACAAATAAAATAACATCTTTCATAATATTAATATGAACACGTTTAAAAATTAACAAGAATTATAACTCTCCTCACCTTCCCGCACATTCCCCCTTAACTTAAGCGTATGAAGTAATTATCACATTATTAATGACATTTAATTATTGCTGACACTAATAGGTTTGCAAGCGTCCATTAAAGTTCTTAAATCAGCATCACTTAGATAATTAAATATTCTTTCGGTACAGACATGTGGTAACCCAAGAAAATTAAAGAAAGAAAGAAAAATTGCATTACCTTGTGCCAACAACTCTTTCCTTTTTTCCCCGTGTCTAAAATGAGTATTTATCGTACTAGCATATATTGGAAATTTTACTTCATAATCATTTGATCTTAACACTTGCACTAAACTTTCATTTCCTACATATATTGCTAGTTGACTTATACCTTTTGTCAAAATATTATAAAAAGTTATATTAGTATTACCAACCTTCTCACTCTTCATACTTGCTATTTCTTTCTTACATTTATTCTGAAAAGAAATAAATTTTTCATCGCTACTAATTGATAATAAATGTTGGTTCCTTGCATATAAATTTGCAGTTTTCAACTTAACCATGTGAAGTTTCAGAAGCTCAACCATGACTTCATAAGTCCTGATAACAGCGGGATATTTAGAATGAAATGTCGTGATAACAGCTTCAGCCAAATCAACCACTGTGTACCTGTCTTTAAACATAATAGTAATATCAGAACCGTGATCTAGGAGAGTTATAACAGTTTGTGTTTTCCCTGCTTTACAAGCAAGGTGAAGTGCCGTCGTACCCAATCCATTTTTGGAATCAATGTCGGCACCGAATGTTACAAGAACCTTGACCATATCTGGATAACCCAATAGAGAAGCAATGTGGAGCGGTGTTGTACCTTTTGTAGTCTTAGAATCAACTCTGGCACCGCATTTTAGCAATACTTCTACAACCTGTTTATGATGCTTTACAGTCGCAATATGAAGTGCAGTTCTTCCGTCTTTGTCCTTAGCATTTATATTAGCTCCTTTGTTCAAAAGCATTTTGGTAATTACTTCATTACCTTTTTGGGCAGCATAAGAGAGCGGCGTTCCATCGTTGCTACATGTGGAATTAACATCTGCGTTATATTCCAAAAGAGCCTTAACGACTTTCACATATCCTTTACAAATAGCAGCATGAAGAGTTGTTCTACCGCTTTTAACTTGAGCATGTACATTAGCACCCCTACTTAAAAGTAATTTGGCAATTTCTCTCTTAATTTTATCAGAATCTTCATCAAAATTAGGTTCATGCGCGAAAATTCCTTCACAATTGTCGAAAACAGTACAATGCAATGCCTTCATTCCATATTTATCACTAGCGTTAACATCAGCACCATGTTGTAAAAAAAGTTTAATGATTTTTCTGCAATTCTTCCTAACAGCAGTATTCAGTAATTCAGGATCATCTTTTACATTAGCTTTATGAGTTAAAAGTAGCTTGATCATTTCTAAATCAGTATTCTCAGTAGCATAAAATATTGGAGGGTTTCCAGTTTGATCTTGAGCATTTACATCAGCTCCATGGCTTATCAATAGCTCGGCTACTTCCTCCTGTTTGTTTTTTATTGCAGTATGTAAAGGCATATAACCTTTTCCGGATCTTGAGTTGTATAATATATTAAGATCAGCACCGTATTTTATGAGTTGTTCAACAATTGTCAAATATCCTTTTTCAACAGCAGCGTGCAGCAATTTATAATCATTTGCATCTTCAGGGTTGACTGTAAAACCATATTGAAGCAAGGTTTTAATGATATTGTCATACTGTGGTCCTTTCCTCTGCACTGCAACACGAAGAGCGCTTTTGTTGCTTTTGCTATTCACATCAGGACAATGCTTTAAAATATCCTCAACAATTCCTGAATGTCCGTTTTCAATAGCAAAGTATAGTATAGTTTTACCATCCTTATCTTGAGCATCAACGTTAACTCCGCTTTTTAAAAGTAGCTTAAAAACTTCTTTGTGTCTTCTTTTAACAGCAAAGTACAATATAGTTCTACCGTCCTTATCTTGAGCATCAAGAGGCGTACCATGTTGTCCATTAGCATGAATATCAACATATCTTCTTAATAGCAACTCGACAATTTCTTTGGTACCGATTCTAATAGCAAGGTGCAAAGGCGTTATATTGATGCTGTTACTAGCGTTAACATCTGCTTCCCGGTTTATAAGTAATTCAATAATTTCCATTTTCTTGCTTTCAACGGCATTGTGAAGTGGAGTTTCACCATTCCGATCTATAGCATTAATATTAGCAGCTCTATCTAGAAGCCTCTGAACAATATCTATGTCACCATTTATAACTGCAAAATGAAGTGGAGTAATAGAAGGATTTTTGTTTTTGCTGTTAACTTTTGGACCATACGTTAAAAGTAGTTGAGTAACCTCTGTACGTTTATATTTAAGAGCATCACGGAGTAAAACATATCCGTCTGACCATGCTGAGGAGTAAGATAAACTATAAGATGCAAGTAACTCTCTTACTGTTTCTATTCTTCCTTCACGAACTGCAGATATTAATCTGTAGCTTGTTTCCTTATCACCTAGCATTTTTCATTAATAAATTTATTCCTGACTATGCGACGAACCCCCTGTTGCGTGGGCAATTTTATATTGGCTGCGTTCAGCCAGGGTGGCGAGGAAAATCGATACCCGGCGATCAGGGTGGCGAGGAAATTCGATACCCGGCGATAGCTAAAATAGCTACCCACGTCCACGCATGCGCGCAATGACGTCACGAGCGTTGAGCCAATCAACTCCAAGATGAAAATTAGCCGACGCCAGCGCCAAGTCAAGTCAACTAGTCAAGCCAAGTGAGGCCGCAACCAACCAGCGTCGACAACCGATTCCCCGCGATGCTGGTTGGCTAGTTGGCATAACTTGGCGCTGGCGTCGCGAATTTTCCAACGATTTTCGTCTTGGCGTTGATTGGCTCAACGCTCGTGACGTCATTGCGCGCATGCGTGGACGTGGGTAGCTATTTTAGCTATCGCCGGGTATCGATTTTCCTCGCCACCCTGCGTTCAGCCAGAGCAGGGTGGTATATAAAGGTGGTTTGACAGGACCATGTACGGCGTCTTCATAACAGTTTAATTCGCAGAATACTAACCAGGTGGCGTTAACTCTAAGAGGCGCGTTACCGCGGTAAATTTGAAATGTAAAGAATATATACCCAACAGAAATGGTTATTAATAATAATTTTAAATTATTGTAAAGGTTATATGTATGAATTTCGTGTACATGTTTATCATGTATTTTATATATTTATCATCCAAAATTTTATTTCTCATAATATATGTATATAACCCTTATCATTTTACCAGCAGTATTGCTGCCAAAATATTTATGTGTTTAGTGTTATTTTGTTAATTTCGTTGTTAGCCAACGGAGATCATACAATCGGAGATCACCACTTCTTTCTTTGAATTGTATCCTTTGGTACTGCAAAAATAGATATTTTTTTTCTTTTCCAGAAGAACCACAATTCTCTACTTTGCACCGATTAACCATAGTGCTAGTTAAAATAATAGTTTATATAAGAAACACAGTACACGGAACACGGTAGCGTGGCGTCGTTACACTTATACAATCAAAGTCGACTCCATCTGTGTGGGATCCATGCACACACGCCATCTGCTACATATAATCTGTACTAAACTCTTATGAAGACACTATTACTAGGGAAAAGTGGCTTTGTTGCATCACCTTTATATACCACCATGAGCCAGAGTTAGGAGCGATAGGGCCGCAGTGATGGAAGGGGAAACACCTATAGGAGCGGTGGTAATGGCCGCGAATACAGTGGGTCCAGGGCAGGGGTGGTCCACTCAGTAGAGCATTTAAATGCTCTAAGCAGTATAGACTGCGTAACCTGATTGGAGTAATTCGAATTCGAACAACTACGCATGCGCGCATTATGTGCATTGACTGCCTATGGTTTGATTTTCTGTAGTTGCTGCACACATCATGCGCTAGAAGTTGGAGGATTCTAGGGAATTCTACGAATTAGGTTATGCAGTCTATTCACTCACTGCATGAACCACCAATCACCATCGCCTGCAGTCTATGCGCAGTATGCGTGTGTTACGCTATCGCTTGAACGTGGCTGGGAATTTGCATGTAATCGATGTGTATGCAGGAGCGAGATTTGAAACGGAGGACAAGGAGGAGTTTATTGTCAGAACTCATAAATGCGTAGAACGCGTTCTGTTTCTCGAGGATAATAAATAGCTTAACTTTTCGTTCCACATCTGCGTGCCAAATTTCGCCGAGCGGGCAGCGGCTCGTCTCGTAAAACTACTTAGAATTCTATTTTCGCTTTCGGTGATTGTCGTTGTCCTGTAAGGGTAAAAACTCCGGTCGAGAAAGGCCGGAAGTTGTAAAGTCATAAACTTGGTTCGGGCGACGTCTTCCTGACCCTGAGGGTTGCGCGTACCTACCTGTATATGTATATGTAAGCGTAAGTATATGAAAGCGTGCCTCGACCTGCCTCGATCTGCTTCGACCACCAGCCAAGAGTAGAGGAAAGCGCGAAGGAAGGGCCAAGGACGGAGAGATGGCAGAGGACAACCCCCTGACGAAGCTTGAGGGATGCCATCGTTCTGATTGGACAACAAGGATCTATGGGAGGACCATGAGGATCTCGTCGTCGATTCTGTTGACGAGCTCGGAGCCGCTTTCCATATACTACTCGCATTCGGTCGCTAACCAGCTTCTTGTCTAATACAGAAATCTGTGCAGTTTGTTTTATTTCGAATTACCCGCACTCCAGCGAGCAGAGCGGTTCAGCGCTCCACGGGCACCAACCCGCGTTCGCGTTTCGATTTCACCGCAGAAATACGTAACACGTGAATTGGAACACAGCCTGAAGGTGAAGAAATCGGCCGTAAGCCACGCTAGTATTAATAAGTAAACTCGCCTACAGAGTGCACCACAATTTGACCGGCTAAAGATGGCTGACACAGGTGATTCCCCTTCCGTCTTTCGCTTCAACCCCCGCGTCCATAAATTTACATAGCTTATGTAGCGATGAATCGATACCGCCATGGTATCGCTACTTTTACTCATTACTTGTATCGGAACAATAGTATCGATACCTACTTGTATATTGACTCTCAATAAATACAATGTTCTTTTTTATTAATGTACAAAATCGATGAATTTTTTTCGCTCATTATCAGATCCTTCCTTATCGGAAGGATTCCAATCCATCCTTTATTAAATATGTCGAAAGAACAGTTTATTCAATGTTGAGTACAAAGTTTTCTTAAAGGTATTTTAACATTAAACTCGAAACACTTGCGCATGCCACTAGCAGAGTGCTTTAAGCACTTCACGGGCGACAACCTTGTTTCAATTAGAAATATCCAATGGACACGCAACAATTGTCTATGAAAACTTCATGAGAATACCATCAATGGATAAGCGAAGCTTTGAAAATGATCAGAACTCTTTACATCGACTCTATTTATGTAACTCTAAATTGAATCATCGAAATGAAATTGGACAATAATTTTAGATTGTAACTCTTCTAACGAGGCATTAGATGGCGTTGAGGAAACGAGAAACATTTTTTCACAGTTGCTTGCGTAAACTACCCATTTTCGCTTTATCATTCATGCATTTCATACATTCCGAGCAATTCCGAGTTTTGCTAGATGTCGATTTTGTTTATATACGTTTGAACATCTACATTCGATTATCTTCATTTTCTCGCTGGGAAAGTGTTGTTAAAAATTGCATAATGTTTCAAGTATTTTAATGTGTATACTAATAATAATGCATCAAATATTTATTTTGTGACGTTTAATTTGTAGATTTTACCATCGAATGTGGGTTCAAAATTGTACGGTTATGTTCCCTTTCGTTATCGTATATACACGTATATATATATAGTAAAATGTATTTGGTATATATCTGTCGAATAAATGTCAAGAACTAAATAGATGAAATAGTATGTACGGTGAAATTATTCAAACATTAAATTGATGATGGATCAATTTATTAGATTGGATTAAGTGATTGGATGGATTAAGTTATTAGATTCATGTAATGTTGCGAAATATTTGATTTCATTAACGTAGATCATCGGATGCATGATTGGTCATATTTGTGATTAATTCTTGATTAGCAGTTCAGCTAAATGCTTTATTTATTTCTACAAGATTAAAGTAATCTAGACACATACTACATACCTATATCATCGAGATGCAATTTCAGTATTCAATTCGCCTTCCTACCTAAATCATTTCTACTACTAAATTTTATGCCAGATAAAATATAAACGAATGAAACAATGAATTTCCGGTTTTTCACGTCAATTTCGAAGTTTACAAAACCGTGAGTAACGAGTAAGAGTTCAGAGTTATAAATCGAAATGTATTTAATTTATGGCCTAAACATACATACTTACGATTACACATTCAGCATTATTCCCATATTCTGGAAATAGCCAGATTAAACTTCTGCATAAACTGAAGTTTAAAGAAAGTTACAAAATCCTTGCTTCACTTGATAATTTCTTTGCGAAAAGAAATAATCATGGCTATTCTTTGAACAGTGTTCAAATAATTAATGCATAAAAAAAGATACAAAAATGGCATCTTCTGAAATCGATGATCTGTTATCTGGACCACTGGTAACTTGGGTGAGTTTCATGTATTTTAAACCATTTCTCCAGATGGAGATAATTCCGTGGGACGCCTTAACGGT
Source organism: Andrena haemorrhoa (assembly GCA_910592295.1). Lineage (NCBI taxonomy): Eukaryota > Metazoa > Arthropoda > Insecta > Hymenoptera > Andrenidae > Andrena > Andrena haemorrhoa. Next base: position 22,356,238 of record OU342943.1, read on the forward strand.
TTTTATTTACCAATTAAATGTGCATTTAAAATTTACTTCTACGATAGTTCGCCAGTTGCCTGGAGGATCCCAATTTATTAACCAGTTACAATGACTTGGTGGATGGCATGTTATTGCATAATGTATTTTTGCAAATGTAAGTATCCCGACACATCTAAGGGGCTGTTCCGGTCCAGAGGCCATAAAAATAGGCGATCGTTAGGAATTAATTAAAGGAAAACTACTGCATATAATTTAATGGAACTTTTTGCATCGTATTAAGGATGTCTTAAACTATAGAAATATATTTTTTGTTTTATAATTAATCATTGCAGTCGGCACTGAGAAGTCCTTAAAGTGGAGGCGTCACAAAATTCATGCAAATCGGTGGAACCTGTAGGCACCTAAACCATTGGTCTGAAATAAAAAAACAATGCCAGATTATTAAAGGGCATGAAACTCGCAGTGGGCTAGACCAGAAAGAATTACAAAAATGACATTTTTAGAGAACATAACTACACTTGAAGTTTGAAATCACTTTTTCCCTATATTTTTCGTCCTTTTGACGCCTTTACAAATTACGAATTCTCAATTTTTTTAAATTTTACTGGTCCATCCACGAGCCAGAAGTATATTCTTAAAAATAAAGAAAGTTTCAGTTGAATTGGATAATAACTTTTGGAGATACAGGTTCCACCGATTTTGAGAACACTTTCGAGAGAAACGTGTTTAAAGTTTTAGGCGAGTGCCGAGTGGCCGGGTGTTACCCATACATTTACTGCCACCCAAATGCCTATAACTTTGGGAATTTTTTAAACACATATTCCTAAAAGGTCGAACATTCGAGAAATGAAATAAAAGAAAAATCGGTTTTTAGACTGGAATCTCCCCTCAAGTTTCTACAAACTGCTTTTCTTAAGAGCAGCTTTATTTAACTGTGTATTTGCAGAGACCCAGAACCATTACAGGACGAAGTACTATCCCCAGAAGGAAGTTCATTAATCAGAGCGAAGAATTTAAAAGCTGTAGTCGATAATATGAAGCAGTTTTACGAAGAAGAATTAGGTCACTTAGTATTAAGGCTACCAGACACAACAAATTTGGGCAAAGAGCCGAAACTGAATGTCGCGGAAATGAAGTTATTGTTACTCTTACTTCTTGGTTGCGCTGTACAGTGTCCAAACAAGGAGAAGTTTATTACAAAGATAAAAACGTTGAACGTTGATACGCAGCTTGCAATAGTGGAGTGTATTAAGCAAGTATGTTTCCGTAATGCTACGTCGCTATGCTTTCTATGTGATCCTCTTACCATAATTTAGTTCAGCAGATTTAATATTATTTTATTAGGTCACAGACCATCAGGATATAGTTATTACCCAAGATGCAATGGAGAATGTAAATATGGGTAGCCTGTTTATACAAATAAAGAAATTGACCCAGGAACTGGAGCTGTATCGTCAGGTATGGTTCCCATAATCAATGCTATCGTCACATGAGATCTTAATGAAACGAATACAAGATATTATTGGGATAATAGAGATGGAGAGACACTGGCGTGAATGAAAGTGTCGAGCGAAACGATTCGTCCATCGGTGTAGAAACTGAAGAAATGAGCAAAGTCCAACCGTCTAATCCTGTTAGTAAATCCGAACGCGAAGATAACCATCATTACGCGGTAGAGTTGGCTGATTGGAAATCCAGAGTCAGAAAACAACGACAAGAATTGTATTTACAATTATTTGTTGATGGTACAATGATTCTTCCATTACGTTGTGTTTTCGTTTCTTTTCATTTCGCAAAATTGCTTGCAGGGAAGAGAAAACCGAAGCCTTGTTAGAATGCAAGGAAGAACTTGAATACCATAAGATGTTGATGACTAAGCTGAAACAGGAGGTAGAACATTGTATTTCATATAATTTAACTTCGAAGTAAATTGGGATTACAAGTAGGGCTGGGATTATTCGAATAATTTAATATTCGAATATTTTACAAGTATTCGAATGCTACGAATAAACTTCGAATATTGATGTATTCGAATACATCAGTATTCGAATAATATGGTCTGAAGTGGGTCAAAATTAGCTTACAAGATTTCACCCTGACAAATGAACCTAAAGAATTTGATTTATAATTCACACCATACTATTCGAATACTTAAATATTCGAATAGTATTCGAATACTTGGATATTCGAATTATATTCGTCAAATAATTGAGCAACTGAAGTATTCGAATACCGAAAAATTCGACAAATAGTCCCAGCCCTTACAAGCACTTTCAATTTTCTGCATTTCAATTTGTTTAAGAATCAAGATTTGATGCACGAAGCACGCACAGCAAAGTCCTACAGGGATGAATTAGACGCGGTAATCGAAAGAGCAGATCGCGCTGATCGATTAGAATTGGAAGTGGTACGATACAGGGAGAAACTTACGGACATTGAGTTTTATAAAACTCGCATAGAGGAGCTACGCGAAGATAACCGGTATTTCGTATGATTAATGTATCTTTCTTTCGAAACATTGAAAATTACATTTCTTGTGTGCGATGCGTTTGTTTCAGAGTCTTAATGGAGACTAGAGAAATGCTCGAGGACCAATTGAATTCATCGAGGAGAAGAGCGGACAAAGTTTTGGAGCTTGAGTCTGAAATTATTAAATATAAACAGTTATTAAACGACATGGCATTGGTACGCGGAACGTGGCAGTGCAAGTTTCGTTTACATTCCGATTAACCTTTCAATGGTTATTAAATTTTTCAGGAGCGTGCTGCGGATAAAGAGAAGTACCAAGAACTTGTCGAAGAAAACACTCAGTTGCATAAGTTGACGAAAGCTGCCGCGAACGAAGCTGCATTAGCTGACGCTATAAGCGATTCCGACGAACCAGGTGCAGATTTATTATTTTTTACATATCTGCAATAGGATAATTTCCACTTGTCGCTTCATAAGTTTAATACCTGTTTCAATTTCATTTAGCACACACTGATAACAGATTGTCTGAACAATTGACGAATAATGCTCAAACGCGAGCGCTAAAATTAGAATTAGAAAACCGTCGATTACTTACCCTAATAGATTCTTTAAAAGAAAATTCATTCCACGAAAATTCGTCTCGAGTATTGGAATTGGAAAAGGAAAAGAAGAAATTATCATTAAAAATTGAATCGTTGAACGATAATACTGAAAGGCTGACGCAACAAAATTCAGATTTAGAATTGGTATGGAAGCAGGCATTGGAAGAGAACAAGAAGTTGCAGAATTCGCTGAAAAACCAGAGAACATCGTCTGAGAAGCAGCAACACGAGTTTCAGGTACGTCATAAATATTTACATTGCTCGCGCGCACAATTAATTCCCTTGTTGTTCTGTTGTTTAGTCTCAACATACGAAAATGATAGAATTGGAGAAAAATTGCGACACAGCAGTGAAAGAGAAGCAACGAGTTCAGTCCTTGTTGGAAAGCGTGCAAAGGCGAGCAGACGATTTAGACCGTTCCTTGGAGCTTGCAAATCAAAAGGTCGAAGAATTAAAAGTTGTCGAGAATAAAGAAAAAGAGATTAGTTCCAAGTGTCTTGATCTTGAATCTAAGCTAGTGGTAGTAGAAAGAGAGAAGGATGTAGCACAGCGTGATATTCATCGATATCGAGAAACGATAGAAGTACGAATTATCAATGAATTATTTTACCACCATCATTAATCGTTCTGTAGCCATGAATATTAGTCTAATCCATTGGATTTCAGGAGAAAGATGTTGCATTGGATAAAGCAACGAACACCATCGAAGTTTTAGAGAGGAAGGTAACGCAACTCGAGCAGGAACTTCACGAGTCTCTTACGCAAATTTTAAGGTATGTACCGTTCCGCTAAAAATCGCCAGATTTCTCTCTTATAAGAATTTTTGTTGCAAAATGATTTATTCTGTCAGATTGCAGGAAATTGAAAGGTCTAGTAAGGAATTGGATTCGCGAGCGGCCATCGACAGGGAAACGTTAGAGATCTTACAGTCTAATTTGGTGGCAGAAAAAATGAATACGCAGCAATTGTACACTGTCCTAGAGAAACTTGGATTCAGTGATAATATGCTGTTGTCACTTCCACTGGACGATGTACTGAAAAAGTAATGAAATTACAAATTTGTACTTTCAATTCGTTGCAGAAATTCAGCCTTAACGTGGATTAAAAATGTGAATGTTTATAAATTGCAGAATCGCGCAAATCCCAGAAGTCGTAGATCACGTAAGGAAATCGAATAATCCGTGTTGCTGCGAAAAATTGGTACCTGAATCTGTAAATTCTGAGAATAGTGAAACTAGTGATATTCATAGTACATTAGAGGCAACGGTGGAGTCGCTTAAGGTATTTTCATATTTATATTTCAAAGTTTTTAAAAAAAAAGGTTAAATAACATATTAACCCTTCGGGCGCGCTCTTCAGACTTGCGTGAGTGGGCGCGTTGCGGCTTTTACACCGCAATCGGAGTTCTCGTTGTTTTATCTCTAAATTTGGACAATTTTAGGTCTCACGGAAGAAAATCGAAATTACATTAGTTGCTTAATTATTATCAATAATTATTATTAAGCAACTAATGTAATTTCGATATACAATTTAACCCCTGAGCGTACCGCAGCAAATATACGAAATATAAAATTTGCGGATAACTGCCGCGGACGCGCCCGCCGAAGGGTTGAGAAGTGTTTCTCCTGAATTGTATAAATGTTGTATGTGAATCGTATTCGGTTTCAGAAGGAACAGGAACAATTAAACGTGAAATTTTTAACAGCGCAAACAGCATCCGAAAATCTTTTGTCGGAACATGCGAAGCTTCAAGTACAGATAACAACATTGCAATCTCAAAATAATTCCTTGACAGCTCAACATACCGCCCTGCAGCTTGCCAACTCACAACTTGTCGCTGAGAAGGAGGAGGTATGTAAAAAATCTTCTGTTTAGCCTGCCAATTTTTCTAAGTTTACCTATTCAGCGCGAGGCAAAGAATGTTCATAATTAAGCATGATTTGCATCCATTTGTTTCTAAAATTCATTTGTTCCTGTAAACATTCAATACAGGTCTACAAAATGTTAAAACATTTTATATCAGTGTTTATTGATTCTTAAATATATAAATAAAAGATTACTTGCTCTCAAATTTTATCTTAGCTGCTGAAAGAGCGCGGCGCCCAGCAACAAGCACACGCGCAACTTCTTCACGATCAAGACACTTTGCAATCTTTGCACGAACAATTGAACAACGAGTATGAAAATTTGTTCCACGAACATGACGCTCTGAAGTCGAACCTGCGCGACGTTAAAAATGAGATTAGAACGTTACGAGAGTCTTACGAAGGGCTGAAAGGGAAAAATAAGACGCTGCAAAGTGAAAAGGAATCGCTGGTGACTAATGCGAAAAGTTTAAACAATCTGAGGGGAGAACATTCGAAACTGAAGGTAGTAAAGGAATGTCTAACTGTATTGAATAATTATATCATAAAACTGTTGCATACGCAATAACTAATACGTGTAAATAAATTCTAGGATGACTTTAGAAACTTATATACTGCCACAGAAAAATTGAAAATGGAGTACAGAAATCTGCAAGAAGATTACAGGAAGAACAAAGTCGAGACGAATCGACTGAGTCTTAAACTAACAGAAATGCAAGGCGAACTTAGCAGCAAAGATGAAAGGTGCTCCAACTTGGAGCTTCAAATCAACAAATTAAACCAACGTTGCGAAGTACGAATTAATTTGTATTTAACTGCTTATCAGTGTGTTTAATACAAATTTCATACTTTCGTTTCATTCGAAATTCTTGTTTCAGATGTTGCTGCACGTGAACTCCGGATTAGACAACGACAGACGCTCGTTAATGGATCACATTAGCTTATTGTTCACCCAGTATCACGAACTTTTGACTCGCTCTCTCGAAGACAAGGAACAGTACCACATGGAAGAAAAGATGTACACGTTAGTATACTGAAAGTAAAAATTCAGATAAAATCTTATGTACTCGCGCCTCTATACCAGTCGCAAAAGCAATTATACGTCTGTTGCAGCGATAAAATGAATCATCTGTACAGACAGAAAGAGAAATTAGAAGACAAGATCATGGAGCATTACAGAAAACTAGAAAGTTGCACCCCAAAGAAGTAAGTACGTACAAAACGCTTGCAACATTCTTTGCCAGTGCCTAATATGGTTTTTGTCTATTATTTAAAGGAAAGGGTTCGGAGCGAATTTAGTGAGAAGAGTCAGGAAAGCTGGTTCCGAACTGCTCAACAAGGTAAGTAAATTAATTAGTGTATAAATCCGTGAACCTAATGTTCCCATCGCGTGAATTAGAATCGAAGATCCTGGGCAGAGGATTCTAAGCATTCCGAGGGGAAAACTTATGAATCAGAATCTGGAGGAAATGATTCAGACGCCAGCACAGAAGATCACCGTTTAACAGGTATGCGTACACTATTTTAAAAATTATAAACAAGAGAATACAATTAAATAGCTGTATTATAATCCGTTTAACCTTTAGGATCAGCTAGTAGAGGCATTGGATCCGATTCACTGTCCCTTGGCCACCCAGGAACTAGAAGAACGGTATATTACACCGACGACTCGCCACCGCCATCGGCTACCTTACCAGTATGAAATATTTTCTATTCTGCGAGAAGGCAATCTTTAACCGATTTGGTTTTAGCAGACAGGTAGAAAAGTAAACTGTTTCAGGAGCAGGGAGACGACAGACGTTCAGTTTCGATGGAACCGACTCCGAGATCAGAAGTGCAAGTAGAACCACGCCCGGTTCTTATATACAATAAAGTGTCTGCAGTTATAAATGAATCGAAGAACATGAACAATAGCGGAATCAAGGACGTGGGACAAGAAGAAACAATTATCGAGACTCCAATGGAGAAAGATCCGAAAGCAGGCAGCCCAGTTTGGTACGAATACGGTTGTGTTTAATTCTGCATTACCTCTACTTTATTCGCGTGCTTCTCGCAAAACAAGAGCTTTTCTACAGTTTTTTTATACTATTATAATTCCATTTCTTATATTGCTTACTATTTTATATAGAAATGTATGTACACAGTAATCAAACGTTTCGCAAGACTAGATATATGATAGTAATTTCGATGGAGGGTTTGTAAGTTCCTAGATGGCAGTAAATCGGTAGTGGCGTGAATTACTGATTTATTTACAAATTTAATATTTATTTGAAATCCAGTACTCGCGATGTACATGTTTCAATTTGCGTATTTGTAACGATGCATTGCGTAGCTGTATATCCAATCTGTATGTAATTATGCGACGCGGCGAACATTCTCTGTCGAGGGCAATGTAACAATTGTGTATAGTATAAGGGACGCGATACAAGTATTCGACGAACATTACCAATATTTAACTCGTCTTTTCAAACCGTTGAAACAATTGTAGCGCGTAATTCTTTGTTCGCTTTTATAACATATCGAGTAATAATAATTATGCATACAAAAAAACATTTGCGTCCCGTTTTCATTCTATTCGTACGATTTCCTTGAATTCTTCTGACACATTCTTTTGGCCGAGGAGAGTGTTTATAAATGACCAATAAAGTTTATTGATAAACTTCAGAAGGAACACGCGCATACACAATTGTCGGAGACGAAGAGTCGCTGGAGAGTTTCTGGTTAATCAGGAATTGTGTACGCGTGCGCTTGGTTTTTGCTGTTTATTATATTTATTAATTTCCTATTCGTGTAGTTCCGAATAGACGAGAAATTAACAATCGTCTGTGAACGATACACCTTGACAAAAGTCTCACGCTCGAAACTTTCACGTGTTTCATCGTCAAGGGACTACACGTACCTTGCACAATTTTTTGTCATTTTCCTACGGTCGGGAGCAGAAGGCTCTGGCCGAAAAAAACTGTCCACCGTCTGCTCGAACCCTTTCAGAATTACTTCTCAGGCTCGGGGCATTTGCATACGGACACGTATCCAAGGAATTACATTGCTACTCCACGGGTCAGATGTTGCTATTCTATTTTCACGTCTGCTTGCATTTTGTTGCAGTAGAATTTACAATACATAGAACCCGCTACATCGCGCGTATGCAATCTGCCAATAGTGGAGGTAACAGTATCGAGATTAATTACTTGTTTCAAATGAACCATCCGATGCAAGTATTGAAATTACGAGGATTCCAATTTTGATCTGTTAAACGACCTGTAATTTTGCAAAGCTCGAAGCGAACATTATAATCTTTTCCAGGATAAATATCGACGAATGTCTACTGCGTCTTTTCTTACAATAACTCCCCGGTTGTCGACGGCAAGGGGGTGTCGCAAAAAATTCCGCTCCCAGCGTCGGTTGGCTGGCAAAACCTCCCTCTCCAGCCTGCTTTTTCCATTTACCAGAATAAAAATCTTTCTCTCTATTTCTACTGGCGCGGAAAAGATAGACCGATGGAGTGGGAAGGCCACGGCCGGCGGCAGGAGTGGGGTAATAGTAGCGGGTGGACGGGTGGAAAAATAAGACTGGCCAGAAGCGAGGGTAGCAGACCAGAGGGAAAGAACTGCGGTGCCACGGAACGGCGAAAAAGAAGAGTCGCCCGCCATGATGGTGGTAGTGGCAAGAAAGTAAATTGTAAATGCAATTTATTTCCCGATTCTTATCTCTGTTTTCTTTAAAAAAAATTAAAAATCACATAGTTAAAATTAATAACGTTTCAAACAGTCAAAATAAATTAATCGAAAATAGCGGTTGCAAAGGTTCAAACTATGGTTCCAACAGTTTTTTAGATCAATTTTTTTACAATAGCTTTCTATGAATTTCATAGATGATCGTTTGGCTAAGCAACGATCTGCGAAAGTATCTGTGTGGCGGGGGTAAAGAGGTCGTACGTTCCTTCCATAGGGTGCATAGGACGAGGGGAGGAAAGATACGTTTTTATGTACACAAGGCGTCTTCTTTCTCTTACCCACCACCCGTTTACTGGGATGGTGAAGATGGCGGAAATAGTGGGGAGTGTAGTTTTTGCGACAGCATTGAGGGCTAAGGAGGGGCATATATGTAGTGTACATATACCTATGTTCTATATACACACACTCAGCGCGTAGGCACGTACGGAGTGAAAATAATGGAAAGTATAGCCGAAGGCTGTCGCCAGTTTTCCACCGTCAAATGTCTCGTTAAACTGTCGAGAAAACGTTCATGTGACGCTCACGCGTTCAATAATTATTAATGTTAATCGCGCCTAGGCGTCGGTAATAAATTAAATCGAGCGTTATGAATTGGACCATTCGTCACAAATAACAAAAAGGAATACATTTAATAATTATCTTTTCAGCAAGTGAAATATTAATCTTTCCAATATACACTTATTTAAACTGTTATTAAAACCGCGGCTATTCGATCGGCGTCTTCAGGGGCGCATGCAGTGAGCGTAATTAAGAATAGGGGCCCTAAGTAATGCACTCTAACTCTAACATCTATAAATGCCAAATTTCGTAGTAATTTGGAAATCTCCGATTCGCCTTACAAATAGAACGCTATATCGAAATAATTATAAGGCCTGCGGTCTCTTATTTGTCTCTGGCCCCGAGAGAGAATTGGGGAGCGCAGATTCCCAGATTTACGTACTGTGGTTAACGCAGTAATGCTCATCATTACTCATCGTCTCGAGGAGTGGGGAACCGTCCACGGAGAAGGGATATAACCGCACGTGAAACGTGGAAATAGTGGGAGAAGTGTTGCACGTTGTGTGGTCGAGTGGAGGGGGCATCGTACAGCGAGCAGCAGGATCACTCGATGGCCGGCAACGTGCACCGCGTCATCGTCCCGAGTGTCTCGCTGTCGCTTTTCAAAGTGTTAGCGCGATTTCACTTTTCTCGCTAGCTTATCTTTTCATTTCCCAGACCGTTTCGAGTATACAAACTTTACACGTTTACTGGCGTGAGAAAGGATCGGTCTCGACGATTCCCAAGAACACAAAAACAATTTTCACAGTACCCGGTGTAGAAAGTTATAATTTCTCCTATGATCCCACACGCGTTCTAAACCGGTCACCAACAGCATCCAAGTGTCGTCGTCTTTCTATTCTCTGTCCGCTCCCATTCGAACGTGATTTTCAATCAATCGGCAATCTCCCGCGTCAACTTTTGTCGCTACCGTTCGCTATTATGACGATCGATCGGTCGATCTCTCGTCACGAATTCGCGCCAGCCAAGATCGAGTCGTTGGCGCTCGTCCTCGCGAGGGACATGTAAGGGGGCACCGAATGTACCGAGTCGTTAAACGCGCGGACATCTCGATGCGCCGGAACGCGGCAAACGTCGTTCCCCGTGTGCTGTGAGTGTGAAACGTCAAGGTAGGGCCTGTCGTCGTCCTCCGAGGGAAAGAGGAGTGGTGCCACATATTCGAAGATGGAGAGTCGCGTGCTCGCCGTGTCCGCGACGGAGGAGGCGACAGTGACGGTAACCACCACCTGCGGCATCGGGACGCCCTCTCCAGTGCCAACAGCGCCGATTAACGCAGTTCCCGGTGGTGTTGGTGCTCTCACGTCCGCCACTTGCGCCATTCAGAATCCCGTGGTCGTTGTGGCGAGCCCGCCGACTAAACACCAACAATCCGTGCTGTCCAGTGTCCCTTCTGTCCCTACAGTCCCTACCGTTTCAGCTGTCACTTCTGTCACCGCCGTTAACGCTGCTGTACCGAAGATACTCAGCAGAAACGTCAACGGCACGCGTAAGTCTCCCTTTCTGTAGTTTATTTTCTCTTCGACTCTTCACGCTGATGAGAATCGAGCGCTTAGCGTACGTTGCGCGATAATCCTTCGTTATAGACTTTACCGTACGCGTTGCATTGATTAAATTTTAATACACAAGTATAAGTAAGTGCATAGCCATCACACTCGAAGCGTTAAGCAACGCACTATTTTGTGGGCAGATTAATTTACAGAGAGAGATATACGACAAAGTTATTCGAATTTGAAATTAGAATTTTGTTTACACGAGTCTTCCTGATATAGTATAATGTTGCAATAACAATTTCTGACGAAAGGATACTATTTTTTGTACACAATTTCGACAGAGATATGCAGAAGAAAGAAATATTTTGTGAAGCGCGCGCGCGCGGGCATCCCGCGCATTTTTAAAATTGAATGCTTGAAGACCACGTATAGAGCTCGTACCAGAAAACTTTATTTCCCATTTGGTAATACCGCTTATTTTGGGGCAGCTTATATAAGCATTATTTAGCCTTTATTTTATTACTTCTGATTAATTTAGAGCAACAACAGTCCATAAAACTAACAGGGATATTTAGATGTATATTTCTTTTTAAACGTCTTGTATTTAATAACAGTTAATGTTCTATTTACCGCACCCCGCTCATTAGACAAATTTTTTTTAATTTTAACTTTATTCTTTCCTGTCTCTTTCTCTTTTGTACTCCTGTTTCGTCGCTATTAGCGTGCGATAAGGACGTATTATTATTGTAACAAAAGAAATCACATCTTTTTATATTTATGAAAACTGTTAATATTCGTATCCACCTGGTATTAAGTGCGGCAAATTTAATTGCACTTTTCATAGACCAAATGTTGAATTGAACTTTACTGTTAGCATCATCTTTGAAATTATTTCGAGAAACACATGTACCATTGAATTTTGGATTCTTTTACCGCTACCTTCACCGAACTATTTAAACTTCAATAATTGCTCTCGAGTTAAGTTACCGATAGTGCATACACTCATTGTTATGATTGTTAGTTCTCGCACGTGAAGGCTAAGGACCCCTCAGAAACCACAGAACTGGCGGAAATATAGTTTTTCTGGGAGCTCGTATTAGTCGAGTATAATACTCTTTACACTTTACACATTACACGAATAAAAACGTTCAAGGAAGCGTCAGATAAGTGTATGTGCTAGTATAGAATACAGAGGCCAGCGGTGTAGGTGCGCACAGTGGATGGGCTTTGTCTACTTGCGATAGGAAGAGGCATGAGTCACGGCTAACCAGCAAAAACGGCCGCGCCGCGCAAAAAACCTCTTTTTCTTCCGCCATCGGCGAGCAAGTATTGCGAGAACGGTTTTTTGCCCGGTTCTTACGAGGCGAACAGCCATCGCTGGTAACCGTATAAGCGTGTAGAGTTGACCAGCGGGGACGGCAAAAAAACCGCTGGCTCGCGGTTTTACTCGGCGTTTCTCCGAAACTTGAAATTACGAAAGAAAGAGGTTATATCTTGGAGACGCCGCGCCCGCGCCGGTCGGTCCGTAGCGGGCAAAAATGGCTGATCCTTTTTCTCGCTCCTTCCCTTTCTCGATTTCAATTTCTTTGCCCCGCGTCGAAATAACGGGGATATCGCTGAGTTAGACGATGCTTCGTAATCTTTGTCGAGAAATTTAGATTGCATAAAGGACACTTGAATTATTTCGTAAGTGAATGTTTCGAGAATTGAATGTTTCGTATGGTCCATTGACGAATCGAATATACATATGTATAGTCTAATGTAGTTAAAATTGCTGTTCCTCTTTTTTTGTATTTATTTATTGGATACCTCAGCCGGATGGAAATGTTAATATTTTAGAATTGAAATGGAGGAATAGCTGGCGCGTTGGCGTAGAATTATCCTGCCACAGACAGCCTACTCGAAACACCGGAATAATTCGGAGCGCCATAAATTTGAGCTCGGACGTTGATAAAAACAGCCACTTGCTCGCTCCGCTGCTATGCAGCCTGACAAAAAATGTTGATGTTTTTGCGGCAAGTTTTCTGGATTCCCGCGCTTACTTAGAACTTATCGAGCCAAGAGTTTTTCTCCCTTCCTCCAGCCATGTCCATCGCAGAGGAGTCTCTTAAGTTCCCAAGCCTTGGCTTCTATTATTTTACGATTATAACTTTACCGATCTAAACAAACAATGTTGCTGACCCGCTTTCTCAACATCTATTAGGTACCTACCTACATACCTATGTACGTATACAATACACGGGGTGTATTCCAAATACCGATGCGACTCATTTCGATTTGTTTAAGGGTGGGTCAGAATGGGTGGTGTAACAGGACATAAAATGTAGAACGAAAATAGAATTTTTTATATACCTAATCCACGTTGATCAGCAGAATTTATCCGTAAATATAGTATAACCGCGAATAAAGTCGAGATTGTAGAATTCATTTTTAAAGCAGGCTTAGTTTTTAATAAAGTCGAGTTTGAAAATTTTATTCATTAAGCACGCATACACTTGACTAAAAATCAATTCCACATTTAAATCTATCTTCTCGAGAACAAAGCCTCATTGGAAGAAAGGTACATATTCTAAGATTTCAACTTACGTGTACCTACTACGAGGAGTCATTTACTGATCAACTTTGCTGATCTTTCAGTCACGTATGCGTGTACCAGATAAAGTTGCAAATTCTATTTTCTCGAAAACGAAGGCTCGCGTGAAGAAATTTTATTCTACATTTTCGATTTGTGTTTGCATAAGGAATCATCTTTCTCAGATTGGCAAGCTAACATTTAGGTCCAAGGTAGGAATTTTGAACGCTTAATAGGAAGGTATAAACTAGGGCTGGGACTATTTGTCGAATTTTTCGGTATTCGAATATTCGAATATTCGAATACTTCAGTTGCTTAATTATTTGGTGAATATAATTCGAATATCCAAGTATTCGAATAGTATTCAAATATCCAAGTATTCGAATAGTATTCAAATATCCAAGAATTCGAATACTATTCGAATATACTGATGTATTCGAATACTATTCGAATATACTGATTTATTCGAATACTATTCGAATATACTGATGTATTCGAATACTATTCCAATATACTGATGTATTCGAATACTATTCGAATATATTGATGTATTCGTACACTATTCGAATATTTAAGTATTCGAATATACTGATGTATTCGAATAGTATGGTGTGAATTATAAATCAAGTTCTTTAGGTTCATTTGTCAGGGTGAAATCTTGTAAGCTAATTTTGACACAATACATCAGTATTTGAATAGTATTCGAATAATAACATTCGAATACTTGTAAAATATTCGAATATTAAATTATTCGAATAGTCCCAGCCCTAGTATAAACGGACGCGAGTTACTTGAACAGAAAAATGGATATAAATGTGATAATAAAACAAACTGGGGTTCTTAGGTACACACGGCTCAAACAATTGTGGCCGATCAAGATTCGATTGTGGGATAGCTTTCCATGCTTGGCTGTTTTTCGTCGCTAACATTCTACTATATTTCATGAATATGGTTTAGAACACTGCCAAGCCATAGGTTCCCATCTAGAATTCTTCTATTTCGCGAGGGAAACGTCGCTGCGACAACATCTAATATGAGACACGTTCACGAGGTCCCCTCACAAAATTTAATTTACATTGCTTCGGTCAGGTTTACTTTCCCGTTGTTAACATTAAATAACGGATAGTAGATTCTGAAATAAATGCGTATTTTTTTGTCTTACAGATTTCCACTAACAATGAGCATCTTATTTACATTTTAATCTATGAAAACTGCTACCAAAAAAAGATACAAGAATTTATTCATCCCAGTATTCAGGTTTCTTAACCCCCTACTATATCCCTACAAATACATAACATTCGTTTCCTATTCCATTCATTACTAGATTATTACACTACTTTCCCGCTTTATTTATTTGTGTCTTCCATTATAAATTCGTTAATTTACTTACTTTGCACATTACAAATTTATCGTATGTGATTCATCGTTTTCATTTTCATTTCAAACAAGGTCTCCAATATTCTAATTAGAAGAATATTGATTTCGGCGCACTGATTCGGTCTTTTGAGTACTTAAATAAAAGCTATTTTGTAATTAAAATTTTTTTTTTATCAAATTCCAACGTTTCGGTCAATGATTCTCACCGTTCTCAAGGAAAGTTAGATAAAAGGGAAATAAAAAGGTCTCCAATATATGTATGAACGAGATATATCGTGCTTCTACGGAAATTTCATTAGTGATACTTATTAGCGAGAAGCATAACATTATTATGATTTTTCTTGAAGGTCAATAAAAATACAGCGTCGAACGGAGCAGACCGCGAAGATTTATATAATTATGATAATGCAGATGTCGTCGCAGTGGTGTTTCCCTCACAAAATAAAAGTGTTCTAGACGGCAAATTGTGGCTTGGCAGTGCCCTAAACCATGTTCATGAAATACTGTAGAATATTAGCGACGAAAAAAGGCCAACCATGGTAAGCTACCCCACAATCGAATCTCGATCGGCCACAATCGTTTGAGCCGTTACCTACATATATATATATATATATTTGCCTCAACTTTTGTTGTTAGTGTTGTTAAAACTAATCCCACGTAGGATTAGAATTAGAATACACCTTCTCTTCTCTAGTCGTCGAGTTATCTGCAATTTTCTAAATCTTTAAGCTCTCTGGCGTTCAGTTCGACGTAAGAAATAATAAATTGATGCAATCGGGGAAGGAGGATGTGCTTTGAACGGGTTTATTCTCCTTTCAGTGTGCCTTCCCAAGTCGCAAGGGTTTTGGTTTCCGTTTGACGTTCAAATTAACCGGGTATTCGAGTGCATCCACCCACGGATCGCGCGGTTTCTTGATGGTATTCAGATTACATTCGGGCATCCCTTTAACGTCGGACGGGTACACAAGCGGAACCAAAGAGTTCGTTAAAATAAGCAGCTGCGTGTGCACTGTGCATCGCTAATATTTGCGTCGGTCAATTACATTCAGGCATTTAAAGCGCTTGAAATCGATTGTCATCAAGTCGAATATGCGGCAATTGAAATACCGAACTCTCCGTTTTCTGTTATCTTTACGAAGTATGTAAACTTAGTTACGCGATGTAGGGGAAAGCGGGGTAATTCCGGCCACATACGCAGTAAATGCTATAAAATTTGAACGAGTTACATATTTTTTAGTTTTTTTATATTAATTGATAGTTTGAAGTGTCTAGTTTGCATTAGTATGGCCGAGAAAGCATAAATTACGTTGTAACAAAAATGGGAGCAATAACACACAAATAGTCATGATTTTTCTTTGTAAAACAGATAGGAAAACTGTTATGTAATGTAAATATAAACTACTTTTTTTCATTCTTTCTTGAAGAGTAGAATATAGTATTCCAAACAATTGTGCTGCCTTACGTATGGACATTTTATTCCTACTAATTACCTCCACGGCCTTTGATGAATTTTCCTGGCTCCATTCTGGCTTCTTCGAAATTCTTTTATATATACATGGCATCTACGCCAGAAAAAGAGCAATGTTAAAAGCTGGCTGAATACACTGAATTGAATTTACATATCACCAAAAACCAAATGTGAGTTTGAAAGTAGAAACATTCCTCTAATTAATGAGATTAATATTAATAAAATTCATATCTATTCCATGTACCAACTTACCTTGCTTAACAATCGACCACTGTTACACGATTACGGTGCGAAATGAACACTCCCGGATTTGTTTGAAACAAAAGACTGCTATCGTCATCGAAACCACGAATATTAGCTCGCCGCATCATTAACACTATTAACAGGTGGTAGTACCATACAGAGTCATGTTACGCGGTTTATATTTAAAGAAATAGCAGTGGCCGGAATTACCCCGCTTTCCCCTACATATTTAACTTTGTAAACGGAATTTTGTCTGCAGCTATTTGTACTATGCAGCTATATATGCGTACTTAATGACTGAATGAATGGGTTTATTGTGTCCCTGCACCTATTTCAATATTGTTCTCCTGCTTACATATTTTGGATTTGCATTCCGATATTTGTCAAACCTACATTCTTGTATGAATGTACTCGTTTTTTCTGTACTTAGTCAAGTCACTTCTTATTATTTCATGCTTACTTCTGTGTAGGGGAGAGGTGCCATAAGAAGGACACTTTTTTTTACCGTCCATTTCTGACAATATCATTATAGGTATTTAAAAAAATGTACATCAATAGAACTCATCAATTGTAATAGAAAATAACGAAATCTGCGATTTTCAAATAAGTGGGAAATGTCCCTTTTACGACTAGGTGGTTTTAAATGGGACATATTAAGTATTACAATTATAAAAGTAAATCTTAATGATACAGAACAATGTAATCTATGAAAAAATTAACTCTTTGTACTATAAATCATCAATATTTTGTCGCTTTGAATAGTCACTTCACTAATTCTTAAGTTTGCAACAAGACGTCATCTACTAATAATTGATAATTTAAAACAATGTTATGTATGTATCAGATGATACACTAATAACTTTACAGGAAAGTAAAATACATGTAGTGTCCAGTAGTACATGTGTATGAGAGGGACAGCCATGAAACGGTCGTCCCATTTAACACTTGTTATGCTGTCCCTTTTAAGACTATAAGTCAGTTTAATATAAAACAGCCTCAAAACAAAGTAAACAATCAATTAAGCTTACCTATCAAGTATTTTCGTTTCAGTTGAATACAGGCTATTTTAATGATATAACACTTTAACCCTTTGTATATATATTGATCTCAGAAAACGACACAGAAAATCAACGAAAATTTTACTTTTACTGCCGAAAAACATCAACCGCGGATTA
This sequence comes from Andrena haemorrhoa, assembly GCA_910592295.1. Taxonomy (NCBI): domain Eukaryota; kingdom Metazoa; phylum Arthropoda; class Insecta; order Hymenoptera; family Andrenidae; genus Andrena; species Andrena haemorrhoa. The sequence continues at coordinate 22,373,773 of OU342943.1, forward strand.
CTACTCTGTTGCAAGTGAGGCCGCAGTGAAGTTTACGTCAAACGACTGGGCACTAGTGTTGTCATAAACAGGAAATTAACTTGCATGTGCAATGCGTTTAGAATTTTGGCAATTCGATTTGTCCCGTTTAAGACCTGTCCCTTTTATAGCGCCTATCCCCTACTTTGTGTTTCTGTCATAATCTATTTCGTTACCGGTTACTACCTGATTTTACTCCTTATCTATTTATTTTTATTCTCGCATATAATATATCTGCCCTCCTCCTCTTCATCGTTCAAAAGGGGCGGGATAGTGTAAAGTTTCAAGATCTGTAGAAAAATTGAGGGGTATAGTCATTCCTGGAGCTTTTCCTGAAATTTAAGGAATCAAGTTTTACTTTAGGTTTTCTTACTTCTCGAAATTTAATTTATCAGCTTCACTTATAGAAACATTCGAGGCTAAGATACGACCGAAACTCGATCAGAGGCTATACCTATGTGCAACAGAAGGAAAATGTAATTCCATGCAGTTAAAAATCAATAGAATTTAACAAAGTAGGGTCACATGGAACAAGTAAATCCTCGTGAACTAACTAATTCTTCTGTTATTTTTAAGCAAAGAAATAAAAAGTCTCGTTGGTTTAAATAATGACAGTTTCTATTGTACATGAATAACAGAAACTAAGACCTCATCTTTTGGGGTGGTAAAACCTCATCAATGGAGTTTCAGTTTATTTTCATAAAGCATAAGAGTTTTCATTAACTTAAATTTAGGTCTGGTCCAAAACTACACATTTTGCAAAGATGCTCGAATTCGTTTTGAATCGACTGGAACCTCCGTTTTTCAGTTATCACTGCACAACAAAAGAGACTTTTATTAAAAAACCTCTTTAATGAACCCTCTGCAGCGTCATAATGCATATTTGTGGCTAAAGGAACAAGTTTTTTAAAGCTTATGATGTTAATAAACTTCACGCCAAGGAACAAGTCCCAGTTTCAATTTGTTTCTTTGTAATTAATTGAAAGAGAAATGCTTCATTTTAGAGTGGAACGACTGCCTAGTACCCTTTAAACCTATAAGGGAAGAAAACTATCTGAAAATGACTTGAGAATATATCTATCAATGGGTATACAAATATGCATTTACATAGCGAAGAAACATACATAATAACAGGGATCGAAAAAGTTCTGGTACTTTTCAATAGGTTCCATTTAAAACATGGACAGCGGAACTTTTTTTAGTTCCCCGAAGAACCGATAAAATAAAAGTTTTTAAAAATAAAGGTTCTAGTTGGAATGGAAATATAAAAATAAAAAATTTTCTATAACAGGAACAGATATTTTGTTCACCAATATTAAAAAAGTTCTCAATCGTTGTAACAAATACTGAATACTATTCAATGGATAGTACTATAACAATATTAAATAATTATTACAGTTAAATTGATATTCTGAATGTGTTATTTATTTGTAATACTTACCTACGTAGATATTTCTAATGTTATGATTTTCATACCTTTTATTAAATAAACATATGAAGAATATGATATTATATTGTTAAATAAAACTAGTACCTAATAGTTTAGCACTTCTCTTTATCTTATGAAAACTTTTTTAATAAATGTTCTAATGTAACTTGTTTCCATGGAACTTTTATTATATAGGTTCTAAAATATCTATTCCATAAGAACACTTTTTAAAGAAGTTCCTAAAGGTAACATTTTTTTCAATAAAAATTCCACAGAAACAGATATTTTCTTAAACAAAACATATAAGTTCTAACAGAATTTTTGTAAAAACGAGGGTTCGAGAACTTTTTCGATCCCTGCCATAATAATGCAGCAACATTCAATAGCATCCAAGTGCGATCGTTTCCTCCGAAGGATCCGGGAGTATTCCCACAAGAGGGTCTCCCCGTCTTTATTTCGTTTGCGAATAAATTAAGAGACGTCCGATCGCCGCACCGGTGGAACAGGGATCAAGACTGTCCCCTATTTTCGCGCCTACCTTTCCCTGGGCTTTTTTGTTCTAAACGATAATCCCGAGGAAGGATGCACGGCTGCGCCCGCGCCGCTCCTACCTACCTGTCGAACTCTGCGGGAAAAGCTGGATTAGAGAATATATAAAACGCATGTGTGCTCCGTTTCCAGCGAACCCGTTTGTCCGGCCCAGCCTCGCTCCTCCGACTCCTCAAGCATATGCATATCATCATCACCCTTTACGTCAGTCACCGTGAAAAAAAAAACTGGGAAGCGGCCCGACCCCAGAGAAAAAAACTCCAAATACCTACGAAAGAATTCTTTGTCTCTCTCTCTCTCTCTCTCACCCTCTCTTTCTCCTCTCCTCTGCTCTGGTCTGATCTGCTTCATTCTTTCCCCGTGGGTTCTGTCTGATCACCTCCTTTCTCAGGCGCTTTTTGTCCCGGCGTTGGAAGCTTTTCTCTCGGTGCTTTTTATCAGTCTCTTCGACCCCGTGAACTCTGGCGGACAGGGTGAATCGAGGAGGGATTCCGTGCGTCTCCATTTATAATTAGCGTTGGCGAGAGCAAATTCTCACGGACCGAGTGGAACGTCGATGATACGTACGACGAAACGTGGCTGAATAATCGCAAGGAGTGAGATTTCAGCCAAACTTGTTTTTTTAATGACGTTAGACAGGAGAAGCTGCATGCGCTTTTCAATTGCTAGGAAACCAGAGGCGGATTCGGGAGCCTTTCTTGGAGGGTGGCGAAATATGTGAAAGTACATAAGCACATTTTTCAATCTTCTTTTACAATATTTAGAATTTGCTTGTAATTTGTATTTTAATATCTCTATCTGATATTACAGCATAAATAATTAAATTTACATTAAGTATTTATACAGAATAATACACAATGTCATAATAGTTTTCTATTTTATTACTCCGCCCCTATCACCCCCCCTCCCCCCTCTGGATCCGCCCCTGTAGGAAACAAGGTATTATTAACCATTTTTTTTATTAACGCGAGGGCTTTGTAAGTATATAGTAACTTGTAATGTTTAGAGAGTCGCAATAAGAATGGTGTATGGTAAAAATTGTTAAAGAAATATAACATTTGTTGATGCAGATTTCAGGTTATCAACATGCAACATCCACTTTACTAGAACCTTAGGTAAACTATTTTCGCAAATAATATGTATCGGTGCGAATTTTATTCAATTTCGTTCTGGATTCGTGAGAAACAGTTTGGTTGAAGATTATTACCCACTGCTGTGGTCTCTTCATTTCATTTTTCTAGCCTCGTATTATAAATTTGCTAGTGTCCTCTATGATTTATGCTAGGTAGGCACTTACCCACAGTTCCTGTAATCAAATTGCAAAATAGCCAGCAGCTTAGAGGGAGTTAAATAAATATTTTGGCTTTTAGAATTTAGAATCTAATGCAAGTCTAAAAATGTTATCGATCAGTCATTTAACGCACCAGAACGAGAAAGACAATTAGAAAAAGACTGCAATTATAACAAATGGGGTACGAACGATGTTCTCAAAGAGAGCGAAGAAAAAAAATTATATCTTGGGTAAGAACAAGCACTGCAACCCTTTGCTTCGTCTTCAGCCGGTCCAAGAAAAAACTTGCTGAAAAAAATCATTTATTCTTACTGGGATACCCGTGGGAAAGGTTTCCTCCCTAATTTCACGATATACTCCACTGTTTTTAATGTAGTTATCATCTGCGAAGGGATGTTTCATAGTTTTAGTTCTAGCGGTAATTCGCAAAGCGAAAGAAAGTAATACTTCCAAGATAATAGCAGAAGCTTCATTATCCAAATCATTATATAGGTGCTACATATACCTACCTGTATACTTAAATAGGTATAGTAGGACATGACGATGGACTTTTGTGTAATAGAATACTCACTTCTCCACCCCCACTCCGTTGCATGAAGGTTGCAGGAAGGTTCCATGTGCGTTGCCGTGCAATGTTCCACAAGGGCGGACATAGGAGGATTCCTGCAACATTCCGGCAATGTTGCGGTGCAATATTGCACAGCAAAGTCCCAGCAACATTCCTGCAACGTTCCGGAAATTTTCTAGCAATGGTCACGCAACGTTCCGGAAATTTTCTAGCAATGGTCACGCCACGTTCCGGAAATTTTCTAGCAATGGTCACGCAACGTTCCGGAAATTTTCTAGCAATGGTCACGCCACGTTCCGGAAATTTTCTAGCAATGGTCACGCAACGTTCCGGAAATTTTCTAGCAATGGTCTAGAAAATCTCCGGAACGTTGCATGAAGGTTCCATGTGCGTTGCTGTGCAATGTTCCACAGGGGCGGACATAGGAAGATTCCTGTAACATTCCAGCAATGTTGTTGGAACGTTCCGATGTTGCACTGCAACCTTCCTGCAACTTTCCTGGAACCTTCCTGCAACGGAATGTGCTGTATGGGTAACGTCAAATATCAATAACAGAAAGGAAGATATATCTAAAAAATTGAATTTTTTTTCCTAAAATTCGCAAAGCCATATATTTTCAACCAACAGTCGTTATTGCGAGAAATTATATTCTTATCGTGCTTCATCCCATATTTCCATGCCTCGAAGATATCTTCATCGAGAATGTAATCTGACCTTTTATAAAATGAATAAACTTTTACTGCAACAAGTGAACTATTGATATATATTAGCGACCATTGTTATTAATTAAAAAACAGTTCCGTGTAATTTTGATTTCGTCGATAGGTTTTCGCTGGTCGCCTGCTTCCAATCCGTTCGATGTGTAGGTAGATCGTAGAATGCAAAAAGCGTTTGCATCCTGCAAGTATATCGTTAAACTGGTCGCTATTCACGATGGAATCCAGATTTATTCTTGTTTATTCGTTCGAAGCCTGTCGCGCGACTTTTTACCCCGGCTGTTTTCGTGCATTCTCGGTCGACCTCCGAACTCTTTCATTTGTTCTCTCTCCGCGAAAGTTCGCGCATTTTATTTCTTGGTCGAGATATCATCCATTTTTGCGCCATCGGTCCACGAGCAGTGAAGAAACTTCGATCGAGCATCTTCCTCTTTTCCGTCCACGCTATTTCGCATCGAATAGACACGAGACGGGGCATAGGTAAATTTTCCAAATCGCTGAAAAACTGGGCGAAACACAAATTTTTCCATTCGCCAGATATGCCTTTTTATTCAACTTGGGGTAATGAAAGCATTCTGTTACTTAACGCGTAGGTGTACCAATCTCTTTTTTCTTCGCTCGATTCACGACGAAAACAATGCTCTATAGTCTGTCGCGACTGTTAAAGGACCAATGGTATAAAAATATATTTCTTTTCTTCTGCCGCACTGATGTCAGGCGAGTGGAATTTGTTTTGATATGTAAAAGGATAGGTATTGAAAAATTGAGGACGGTCAGGTATATGCATATGTTTATGCAGGACACTGTTACTATATTTAATATTATTACTGACAAAAACACACTGAAATGCGTATTTTTTTAGCTTTGACCTTTCATCTGCTCTTCTTTTTTGGTTATACTGATTTACATTATGCGAGACAAGAGTTGGATGGAGATTATCCAAATTGGGCGATTCATTAAAGTATTTATTCGCGTTTACGTTTGTACCGTAACATATTAACGACTGTTTGAGATCTCAGTAAAAAGCCGAAAGTTGGAGTGTTCAACTGACGAACCGAGGAACTAATTGAATCAAATATGTAAAAAATCAGTTTTAGTAAATGGAAGAATTATTAAAATTAAAATTGATACAATTAATCTAATTACTCCCCCTAACTTATTTGGGATTGTTCGTAAAATTGAATAGGCAAATAGGAAATATCATTCAGGTTTAATATGAAAGGGGTCTCCTAAAATGTATGGATATTGTATAATAATTAAAAAGTGAATTAAAAAGATTAAAATAAACCCTAATATATCTGTAATTGTAAAATATAAATGGAATGGAATTTTATATTTATTTCTATTTTTTCCTAGTGGGTTATCAGATCCTTTTTGATGTAAAAAAATATTTTGTGTTTACAACTCGCACTCAATCTGTTCAGCATGCAAAATGAATTTATGTGGTACTGAAAAAAATTAAATAGCTGAATATAATGAAATGAATAAATCAAATGTTACAATAATTATTATTGTTTTTGTAATAGAAACAGTTGTGCATTTACTACCCCGTAATACCTCCAGTACCACCACCATTTTGGAGAAATAAAAGTGTAAAAAATTTAAAAATACTCACAACTTCAAAGAGTTGAAAGTTCTTCGTTTTTATGATATAGGTAGGTGTATAAAAATGACGATGACATTCCTTTTCCGTTTCGTTTTTGATTTTGCTAATTTTAGACTGCAAAGGGTTGGAAATGTTTCGTAAGATAGTTTGTTGAATCGCTAACATCGTTTACACGTTGAACTGTCGACTGATGTTCGCTTAATCGACGGTCTAACGTAGAATTTCAACGGCCAAGATTTTTTTTCGATGGCGCGGCAAACATGCACAGTCGACCATGCTTGAAAATGCATTGAAGGAAGGGTCACGAGTTTGCAAGCAACAGGGGGATGGAAACGATGGCGGTTGGCCCCCGACCGGAGGTTGGAATTGGGGCCCCACCCTGTGTACCCAAAAAGCTAGCCGAGACTCAGCCAATGTCGATCCAGGTACAGCTACCTCCCCCGTGGAAAGTACGTTTCCACCCCTAAGACCCAATCCGGCATAATCTGCTACTCCTTTTTTATACCAGTGGGTCACGAAGGGAGGACTGCCACACGCTGAAAAGTCTTAAATGGAACAGTTATAAATTAAAAAACAAATCATAACGCCTATACATTTCACTGAATATGATATATTTATGTTTATAGATTGATTAATAAATTATGAATCTAATAATATATCTATAATAACAGTTATAGAATAATTAGATGCATAATTATAAATCACTGTCAAGCAACGATTCTTAATGCCTTAATTTATATTTTTATAATCATCCCTGGCACCTCTTAACAAGCTTGCACCGGTTTTTATATTTCCAAAGAAATTTAAAATTGGCTAATTTTCTTTGAGATTTGTATTTAGTTGGGAGTTATTATGTTTATTATAAGTTGTACAAAACTGACAGTTCAATTGCCACGTCCCTCGTCGTGATTATGACACAACTTAAATTCTATAGTGGGCAAAATTAATCTCAAGTTAAAACGGTAAAGGTAAGACATTTAAGCATTATAGTGTAGGATGTAGGACATATTCTAACGATTGCAGAGCTGTCCTATCGAAAGTAGGACGCGCGGCAACCCTACATGGCGGTGTTCTTGAGCGTTCAGAACTGTAACGATCAGAGTACAGGGTGTGTCAAAGTCATAGGTAGAAACTTGGCTGCTGTAACACACAACACGGCAATTCTTCTTGAGATATTTAGTTTTATGAGAGACACTTTCTGTTTTAATGCTTCATGATCTAATAGAGCTAGGGGTAAACAGTGTAGTTATTGGCCACCTGGCAGTGATTGGCCTTTTTTTTAAAAAACATGAATATTAAGAAATAATGTACATTATGCCTTTTATAATGAACATATTCAGATACCTTGTACTTTCATGCGTCGAATGCAATCGATATTTGCTACTCATTGTTATACTATGTGTAAAAAATAGACAAGTTGAAATCGATGCTTGAAAACTATAGTGATTGAATTGAATAGCCATACGGTTACATCATGCAATTCTTAGATAATTTAATGTATTTACGATATATATATAACTCTCATATTCGTTATATAGACAAATAAAGGTTTAAACTTTATAAAAAAGGATTATTTATTCATTAATATCATATATTATTGCAAAAATTATAGGTGGCCAAGAACTGTAATGTAAATAATGTCTTAGGACAGTCATTGGCCACGAGGCCAATGGGTAGCTAACAGTCATAGAAACAGTGCAACAGTTGTTGGCCACCATTCGCCATGCTTTGAAAAGGTTATGTTATAAAGGAAAATACTATTAATACAATATAAAAGAAGGTGCAATACTACAATACTAGCTAATATAGAAACATTTAAGTAGAAAAGGTATTATTTCATAATTAGGTAGGGTATACATATGTCACATATAGGTTATGAAATAGTGGCCAATAACTGCCAAACGATCGGCCAATCATTGCCTTGAAACAGTTCTTTGTTGTGATTTTAAGAGGTTAGGTTTTAAAAGAAAATGCTTTTAATACAATCTAAAACGCTGTTAAAAGAAGGTGCAATACTAGCTAATATAGAAACATTTAAGTAAAAAAGGTATTATTTCATAATTAGGTAGGGTATATGTCACATATAGGTTATGAAATAGTGGCCAATAACTGCCAAACGATCGGCCAATCATTGCCTTCGCCTGGCCAATAACTATGTTTTGTCGTAGGTAACGTATTTTCCGTAAATTTTTGTGGATCCTTCTACTCTTTTCTTTTAAACAAATTCTATTTCTAGACTATTAGAGTCGTTTACAGTTATTAACACTAATTGTGTTCTTAAAGCTATCAAAATAAGACTTATAATCCAACGCTTATGTGAACCTCTGACTTAAATGGCCAACAACTACACTGTTTACCCCTACCGTCCTAGCGTCATCATTCGCTTTCAAACGTCGAGCAGCAAAACACTCGCCACCGACTTCTGATCTGAATTCCAATCAACGTTTGTGAGTCAAACATTCTTCAGACTTGGTAGTCTATTCGTGCAAGTATTTGCGAAAGATTTATCAATGTAAGTACTTACCTAGTGAGTATCTACTTCTTACAATACCTATCAAGAATTTTATTACATCTCATCGCAGCTTTCTCTCGCGCCACCCTCTATTAAAACCGGAAAAGAAGAAGTGTCGCGGAGATTAGGGTGCTACAGCTATCGCTCATGCAGCATTGCCGTATAAGACTCCTTCATTCCTTTCACCAAGATCTACCTACGATAATTAACAAAAGCGAGACCTGCGTAAAATATTTTTCATAAAAATTCCCAAGCTTTGACAGCTATATAATATTCTACGTAGGGTGTGCTCGTATTCGCTGGCCCTTACGTTTTCCATCTAATTCTGTCTAAAAAAAAATGTTCGCCCAGTGACCGCTTCTCCTCTGGATGACGAGGACACGGTGGCGTGGTTTCGACTATATCGAGTTGGACAGAGTACATTTGTTTCCGAGAAAATGTTTAATTAGCCAGGCTAGGCGCACTGCAAGTATCCTAGGGGCGCTTGAAGGTGGTGATATAGCGGTGGAAGGAGGAGCGTGCTGAGCGGCGAAGAACGAAAACGTTAAGGTGAAACGACGAGAAGGGGTGGTCGTGGCTGATAAAAAGAGGGCTGCTGAGAGAGAGCAGAGGGGGCTAGCCGAGGAACAGGGTAAACCACGCGAAGGGAGGCGTAGCGCGCGGCGAGGGAGAGGGGGGGTTCGGGCCGGGGGGAGGGGGGGCTAGAAAGGGAAGGTAGGGGAATCGAAAACGGCGACTCAGTCCATCTGTCCGGTGTTTTGTCCAAGCGGCGGCACAGGCGCTAGACAAAAACTCGCCTAACCCTTCCTTGATTACAATGCCAGCAAAAAGCGAAATACTAACCGCTGCTGCTGCCGACGATGCCTCTGCCTCCGCCGCGCGAGAACGGGGCGCTTCTAAGAAACTAGACCCGTTTTTGCCCGCCATCGGAAGAGAACCCGTGAGCTATCGGACAAAGAAGCTATGCCACTCGTTCGTTCTCTCACCCCTGGCCTCCTCTTCACCGAGGACGTCTTTCACCCTGGACCACCCCCTCCCCGGCCGATGGCTACGTTGCTTCTGGCGTAGCCTCTAGCCTTGCTCTCTTTGCCTACGGAGTCTGCGGCTGCTCCTTCTTCTTGGTCTTCGCTTACACGTCCCATCTAGTCCTCCTTCTTCCCTATCCATTATCTAGGACGACTTATCGATCCTTGTTGGAGCGTTCCACGGCGCTCCTGATGGAAAACTCTATGTAGCTCCTTCTGGACACGTCGATTTGGTCGCGAGTCGGTTGATGGCGCAATCTCGCAGATGATAATTCGAATGTTTCTTTAAATAGGTGTACCTAAGTCGATGCAGGTTGGGACGAGGATTAAATGTCATAGGGTACCTACTGAATACTCGTGGTTTCTGAACTTTCTACGTCTGTCGATGCTTAGTTCTTAATTATTGGACGAGTGAGCCAAACATTGGTTAAATCGGGACCTTAAAGCGGAAGAACGACTAGGAAGAATGATACGCATTCAAAGTGGCTGCCGCACTTATCAGTCAGGCCGTTCAATAACTCAGAGGAATGAGTAGTAACACCGTACAAAACACTGCCGTCCCTGCGGGCACATACTCCTCCATCGAAAAATGCGAATCGTGTTCTGAATAGCGTCTTCTGTAGGCACCCATCGTACCATTCCACTATGATCATCGATCATTTGTCATAATCACCTATGCGGTTTTATTATTGACCGATAAATCTCCAATAATCTCATTAAAAATTCAAGTTCAACATCGTATTTCCTCTTCCGATCAGCCAGCCTCTTTTGCGTCTCATTGGATCTCATATTATATTAAGGATTGCGCACGGGCACTTAAACTTTCCATTGATTGCCACTGCACGTTCTGTGCTACCAGTTGCCCAGCTAAGTACACAGCATCGCCTGTACGAAAAAAAACCCTCGGAAGCCGCCGGATGGGTCACAATAACCAATCATCAGACGCTCCGCGACCCTGCCTCACGAGCGTTACCATTGCCGACGCCGTGCAAGAAGAAGAATCAACTGTATACCTACGTTGGGCGTACAGCGATGTTTGGATGGCAACGCAACGGTAGCAGACCGTGTCATCCGCTTGTCCGCCGAAAAACAAAGGGGACGACGGTGAACGGTGGCATAGAGGAGAAAACTCGGTGGCGAGGCACACGCGTCGCCGTTCCCAGGGATGCTGAAGAGGCCACGGCAGTGGGATCAGGTTTTTCTTAGCGCGTCCCTGGTGCGCGGTATTGGATGCTATGCCGTGGCGACTCTGCCCCCTCCGACGTGCGTGTTCTCAGCTGACAAAAACGATTATCCTCTGCCAAAAAAGTTGTTATGTAAATGCACTGCCTGGCCTAGACTGTCGGTCACAGGTATACCTTCTATTCCATTTGATCGGAAGAAGAGGAGCGCCGATGGGAGGCCGGTAGCATACTCCTCGAGAATGGATTAACGATTCCATAGACACGGAACTCTCCCTGTGTCTTACCGCTTCGCTTCTATCATCTGGGCGATTAACAAACGGTGCTCCAGAGTTGTGGGAACGCTCGTGGAGGAGTTCGCCCTCAGGTCAGCGATCTAGATTCTAGAGGATAGATTAGGGGATGTGGTGTACCATTACCGTTAAAATCTTTGAGTGCACGCATTAGTGAGAGGGATAGTTCTCCAACAGTTATGCTCCTATCATAATCCTATATAATAATAAATAATTTAAGACTTCTATTTCATATAGCTACATCTTTCGATTCATATCGGTATGTATGTATGAGCTTCGCAGAAGCCAAACCGTTCAACTCAACATTCCGTAAATTTCTTCATTGCTGTACTTGTGGGCGCATAATATAATGGTTAACTTATCAACGTTCTGTACTTTTTATTTTATGCAGTTGATCAATTTGGCTTCTAACAGGCTCATAGGTATGTACCTATACAAAAATATGAAAACGATGTAGGTACCTATTACACGCGATTTTGATTTGCTTCCGAAGGGAAGCATCTATTTGAGGGAAGCCCTAGAAATTAGTGGGTTGCCAAGTGGAGCAAATATCCCACATAGCACAGACGTCTTATAGACGTCAATTATTGTACGTCCGTTTTAGGTCTGGACAGCTTTAGAACGTATTTTGGGCGTCTTTAGACCTCTGTGTGCTATCTAAGCATGGCTGGAACCCAGATAGCACATTATGTCTTAAAGATGTTCATTTTACATCTGTTTTTGGTCCGAACGTCTGACAACCTTATTAAGACGTCTTTAAGACGTCTCTCTTAGGCGTCGTTAAGACGTCTGTCTTAGGCGTCGTTAAGACGATGTTAAAATGTCTGATTTGAGGGCACTTCCCCACATAGCACAGACGTCTTAAAGACGCCAATTGCACGTCCGTTGTAGGTCTGCACGGCTTTAGAGCGTATTTTGGACGTCTTTAGACCTCTGTGCGCTATCTGAGTTCCTGGTCAAAACATCAAAAAAATTTTGTTGCATATTTTCATCCTACAATATTTCAAGAATGACCAGGTAAAATTTTAGAACGAAGTTCCTAACGGTACGGATTTTACAGGCAGTTCGGGGGGACCAACAGAGTGACGGCCTTAAAAATAGGTGTTTTTTTTTAAGATTCATTGTGGCGCAGGTATAATAGATAGAAATGTGATTTTTCTTTTAATTAATAATATATTTATTGATCTAAAAAAAGAATCTATTTTTGTTTTAATCGGATAAACGCATGGAAAATAGGGCGCTTAGTTCCAGACATCGTAAAGATATGTTGAACGTCTGGCTTCAGACGTCTTTAAGATGTGTTTAAGATGTTTGTGCGCTGTTTGGGTTGGCGTCAAACTTCAAGTACGTTTTTCTCGAAACAATTTTTCACGCACTATCGCCACGATAAAAAATGCAATTCTTGACCGAATCTAAGATTTCAAACGGGATTTTACCCGTAATTACACTGGCTTCCGCGCTATCCTCTATTGCGAATTTTCATACTCTCAATTCGTTTACGAAACATTTTTGCGGAAAAAACCCATGTTTCGAGACACCATCGTTTAAACGTACGTCAATCATCGCCCAGTTGTTTCTTAATAGTGCCTGAGGGTAGCGCGATAACCACACGTGTGTAATTAAGCAATATCTTTTCGTTTTTAATTTTTGATAATCCTGTTTAAAGTCATCGTGGCGATAGTCTAAGCCAGTTTTTTTACTACGATGCAGCACGCAATGCATAATTGCATATCAGAGGCAGGGGTGGGCAAAAATGAAATAAAATTGTTTTATACTCTACATTCGTGGCAGAATAAAGTGCAAAAAGTTTTATACCCATACATTGTATACTTTTTTGTAGAAAAAATCATAACAGTCACTTATGCTTTCGCGCGATTTGACCGGGAAGTGTCCTTAAGATGAATGTGAAATTTCAAGGAATAAATCTAGAGTTCGGATGATGATATATATTCTGCAGTATATTTCGCGTCAATCCGCATTTTTTATAAACAATTAACACTCGTTATATACCTAGAAATTGAAAGTCTTTAGAAGGAAGTTTGTTGTTGATTCCCGTCACCGCTAATTTTTTTATTTTCTCCTAATCCAGACCGTACGAAGACGTCTTAAAGATGTCTATAAGACGTCTTATAGACGTTTAAAAGATGTCTTACAGACGTTTAAAAGATGTCTTAAAGACGTATCGTTTCCTGACAAACCGTTTGAAAAAAATATATAAAAAAATGGTATGTTAAACGATTTTATTAAAAATGCACCAAAAACTAAAAAATAATTATTTTCTTGTACTATAATTTCGATGGTGTTTTTTCACTTTAAATAAAAAAGGTGGAGCAGGATATCTCGCAACAAATTCATTTCGACGCCTGATGCTGTATTAAAATTGATTCATATTCTGTTATGAAACATCTTGCTCCACGATTTTATTTAAAGTGAAAAAACACCATCGAAATTGTAGTACAAGAAAAGCATTATTTTTTTAGTTTTTAGCGCATTTTTTAATTAAATCGTTTAACATAAAATTTTTGTTATATATTTTTTTATCTTCTAGTTTTTAGTGTTTATGGATTTACATTTCGCCGCTCAGACTTCTTTACAAATATCTTTTATTTAATTTCAAATCGCGATGCGACTAGCGACCCAAACATAGCGGCTGATTTCAAGTGGTTTGGATTTGTGGTTGTGGGTTATATTTATTGATGACTATTTTTTTTTTTAAATATTGTATTGTCATTCAAAGTACTTACGTACGCCTGCAATGTATCAAGACAATTGGATTGGTGGAAGTGGGTTAAATTTGAGTTGCCACATTTGAACCGTACAAACAAACATACGAACAAACATACAAACAAACAAAAAAGGATCGAAGCTGAATGAAATCGTTTAAAAACGTCTTTGAGACGTCTTGAAAGCCTGAAACAGACGTCTTAAAGACGTTCTATGTGCTATCCGGGAAGATAGGGCCAGATTTACAAAATGTCGTCAAGTAATTTGTTGGGGGGTGGGATAAACTACATTCCAAAGTCATGGAGTCACAAAAGGGCGCAGTTGAGAAAATTACTTGATATGCGAGCCAAAATTGAGATGTACTGAAATATTAAACTCCGTATTTTATATTCGCCTGTAAAATACTAATGTAACAAGCGTACCCCAACTTCAATACCCCATTTTCAACGGTAGATGTGTGTTACGGATAAAGTTCGAAATGTTCGAATTTGAGTAATGTCGAGAGCAGCCAGCACAATTGGATAAAGTTCAAAGAAAACTTAGCCCAGACATTTTTTTATTAATAATCTTTTTTATACTCTATAATAATCTAGCATCGCTTTTCTTCGAATGTTGTAACAGTAAGACAATTTGTAATCTAACTTCAGTTTCTTCGCCACTAAAATCTGTTCTGGTAGCTATTAACGTAACCAGCCGTATAATTTTCCACTTGCATATTTCGGACTTCGTCCATCCGTATTAGCTATGTAATGTCAAGTTTAGCCACTTGATATCAACTAGGGCCTGGAACTATTTATCGATTTTTCGGTATTCGAATCTTCGAATACCACAGTTGCTCAATTATTTGGCGAATGTAATTCGAATATCCAAGTATTCGAATACTATTCGAATATTTAAGTATTCGAATACTGATGTAATCGAATAATATGGTGTGAATTATACATCAAGTTCTTTAGGTTCATTTGTCAGGGTGAAATCTTGTAAGATAATTTTGACCCACTTCACACCATATTATTCGAATATTGATGTATTCGGTATTCGAATACATCAGTATTCGGTATTCGAATACATCAGTATTCGGTATTCGAATACATCAGTATTCGGTATTCGAATACATCAGTATTCGGTATTCGAATACATCAGTATTCGGTATTCGAATACATCAGTATTCGGTATTCGAATACATCAGTATTCGGTATTCGAATACATCAGTATTCGGTATTCGAATACATCAGTATTCGGTATTCGAATACATCAGTATTCGGTATTCGAATACATCAGTATTCGGTATTCGAATACATCAGTATTCGGTATTCCAATACATCAGTATTCGAATAGTATTCGAATAATAACATTCGAATACTCAAAGATTCGAAGTTTATTCGTAGCATTCGAATACTCAAAGATTCGAAGTTTATTCGTAGCATTCGAATACTCAAAGATTCGAAGTTTATTCGTAGCATTCGAATACTTGTAAAATATTCGAATATTAAATTATTCGAATAGTCCCAGCCCTAATATCAACATATGTTGAGCCACATTTCGATTTTAACCGTAACACATACGTGACTGATTTGCGAAATGTCAGCAGAATCTCACTTGAAGTGTCATATTCCCGCCGTGACGCTCGAAGTTTCACCTATGAATTAAGCTTTGCCCATCTACACTTCTACAGAATGGTCCTATAAAGAATGATTTCGAAAAGCAGTTTTCCGGATACATTTCTAAACGATACTTGCAAATTGCTGTTATACGAATAGAATCATGAATTTGGGTAGTAAGTACATAGACGAAAGCGGAAGAATCCCTTTCTTTTTCTTGTTACACCGAAGAGTCTATCGTTCCTCCATCGATCCCTGGTTGACGATAGTTAGCGACTCGGGCTGTCGCTTCAGCAACAGCGAAACAGTATGCGGTCGAACCGCCAGGGTGTCCAGGACTAGTTTCTTGCAAATTTCGAGGAACTGCGAGAAAAAGCGGCGTGCACACACGTACAGCGTATAAATTAATACCGGTACCGCTCTCTGGCATGGCATCACCGCGAAGAGTGTCCCGACGAAAGAACCGTCGAGGAACGACGAAGAGGACGGAAGGTACAAATTAAAACAGTGGGAAGGGAGATAAAACCGAAGGCAGGGAAAGAGGGAGAGAGACAGAGAGAGAGAGAGAGAGAAGGGATGGGGGAGAAAAAAGAGAGCGACAGGAAGCCAAGAGAGAACGAAAGAGAGAAGAAACGCAGAAGGAGAGGGGCTGAAAAACCCGGCCGTCAGGTCTTATTACGAACCTGAGGCCCCGGTCTCACGCTTACATGCACCGGCCAAGATGCGAGTGAGTCCCCGACAGCGGCGGGGTGACTCGTTCCGCGAGATTTTTCTGACGTTGGCCCCTCCAGCTACGGGAACCAAAGGGATACGTGGATCTTTCTAATGAGACAGCCATCTCGGGCCCAATCTCATTCACTTACGAGATAACAGCATTATACGCGTAGCGCGATGGTTTGTATGCCAACTAAATGTTTTGTACAACGTACACACCATTGCACACCATGCAGCTTGCTGTGCCTAGAATTGCCCACTTATTTCTGGTATGCCATAGGAAGTATCGAGGGGCTGCGAAGAATAAATGAAATCAATAATAAATGATTTTTCTTCTACATTTACATCTGTGGACTATTGCGCTTTGCTATTTAATGATGTTGAATGGTGACATTAGTGTTGGGACCGAGATTAGTATGTACTTGGGTATATCAACAGCGTCGATACTCAAAAGCTTATTCTGTTGCATTTGAGCAGTACTCCTATGAGTCGCTTCTATAAGCAAATGTATCATTTTGTATATTTGTCAAGCACTTAATATACTTAGTTCGGTTGGGTTGAAAAGTGTACTTTTACATATTTTGAATTTAATGTACTAAGTAGAAAATGTATATGGTCTTTGAAATTTATTGAATCTATTGAAACGTATATAATGTGATGAGCACAGTATTTACGTTAGATTCAAGCACATTCCATTGTGGGTTCGATTACAGTTATAAGTAATCTTTTTTTTCTACTGAGGATTTGAATACTTCCCATCAAGTTTTGTTGTTATTTAAATGTATTATCGTTTTGGTTTTTTGTTTGTAAATTATAGTGGTGCAGACATCCGTACCTCAGAACGAAGCGGAGCTGCAGCTGTACAGAGTAATGCAGCGTGCGTCCCTCTTGAGCTATTACGATACACTTCTAGAAATGGGTAAATAGGTTTCCATCAAACAAGTCGTTTCCAAATACTATTGTTAGTAATCGAATAGTTTGTTTGTCTAAAACTGATTTTATGTAAAATATCATAGGTGGCGATGATGTACAACAGTTGTGCGATGCCGGAGAAGAAGAATTTCTGGAAATCATGGCACTAGTCGGTATGGCGAGCAAACCTCTTCACGTCAGGAGACTTCAAAAAGCTCTCCAAGAATGGCTTACAAATCCTTGTAAAGTATCACAGTAGCAAACTGATTTCTTCTACGTAATTGCTTATGGACGTTTATTAATGTATCAGGATCTCTTTAACTTTGCACCGCAGCACTCTTTCAAACGCCAGTTGTACCAACAAGCGCCGCGTGCAAAAATCCTGCAGGCATAGGATTCCCGTGTGCGAGCCCCAGATCACAAGTACAAAATCTTCATGTTTTTACGACAACCTCGCAGACATCAACCCCAACACCTTATGTTTCGTCGCATGTATCCCTGACACCGTTACCATGCAGGAGTACCAGTCCTATCGTATCTGTTACAAGCGTGACAGCGCCAGTTGCTTCGACAACCTTTCGACAGAGTCCGAGCCCTAACGCCCCCCTGCCTTATGCGACTTCTCACAGCCCTGGTGTGCTACAGGTACATTACCGAATATCGTTGAACCCTTCAACTTGTGTAAAGCATCGATAGAACACTTAAGAAGCTGACTAATTCATCGAAACGATACTACTGTCACTAGGTAGGAACGTGTGAATCGTCTTGTGGCAGTGGCACAACACCGAGTCCTAGTGGAGGTGGCGGTGCACCCGCGAGTCCAACGCAACCGACACCAACGCTTCTACAATCACAGATACAAAGACTCGCAGAGGCGGCTGAGAGACTCGCTGCTACTATACGACCTGTTGACCCAAAACCACACAATGTAAAAAAGAAAATTTGCAAGAATCTAGAGGTGCACGAGCGCAACTAATTTACACATATTCGGCATTACTCGCATTTTTCGTCGTACTAATGTGTTTTTCTTTTCTTTTTTCAGATAGTAATGGCTATGCCGGATAGTGATCCACGCAGAATGGAAGAGATTCGAAAGTATGCAGCAATTTATGGAAGGTTTGACTGTAAGAGGAAACCAGAGAAACCGCTGACATTGCACGAAGTGTCGGTAAACGAAGCTGCTGCACAAATATGCAGGTTCGTACCTGCGCTTCTTACTAGAAGAGATGAACTTTTTCCTTTGGCCCGGCGTGTTGTCAGAGATTCTGGGTATCATTATTCAAAAAATCATTAGTAAGTATCTTCTGCTCTTATAAAGCGTTCTTAATGATATAGCGTACTTAAGACGTGTTCACTGAAGATTAATGCAAGCAACAGACGCAGTGAATATGGATTATAACTAAAAGCAACGCAGCTACAGAAGCTAAAGAATTTTTCTTAGAACATTCCGACTTGTTTCTTCGCTGAGTTCTTTAGATGTTATTAAATTCTGTCAGTCATCTGCGATTTATCGGGCAAGTGTCATACTTGTGTTTAAACTGCTTTAGTTTATCCGTATCGAGGCCACGTGAAAATGGCGAAGAGAACGAAACCGAGCGTATAAAACGGCAAAAGCTCGAGCTTGAGGGTGAGAATGAAGATGCGACGCAGGTTAGCTCGCCTCGACCATAAGAAATAAGCCGCATACAGATGATACCAGTTCAAAATCATCACAATGTTGGGACAAAGTCAGGGATTTTGATGCAAGTTAAATAAGTAAAGGTTCTTTTGTATATTCCTGTGTGAAGAGCATAAAGGAAAATGGAATACCTAGTTCCTTTCATATCAAGATCTCATAGTAATATTTAATAGCATCCTGAGCAAAGTGCTAAGTTTACTCGTACAGAATATAACACCAAATATTCAATCTACCGACACAATTCACAATTTAGATACTTAATCATTTCAGAAATTATTATACAATGATCCGAATACAAAGAATTGCATTGATTTTTCAGAGGTAACTTGTGTCATAGAATAGATTATGCATCCTACGTGGATGCAGGGATCTAGCGTACAAGTGTACTTCAAAATCCTTGATTGGACTTTTCACGTTTGTGATAACTTCGATCTGGAATCATTGGCATATTAACGAGCTACTGCACTCGCATGAGCGCTAAACCACTAACCATGCATCCAGCACGCAAACAATTGCAACACGTATACTACCACTTCGTTGATATATACAGTACGAAGCACAGGCAAAGAAAGGTCAAGTATAGCTTTCGCATAACATGCATGGCTTTGCACCGATTGCATATAAACTACTACTTCTCTTTCAAATCTTGATTATAGAGCTGTTCTGCTAAAAATCAGCTAAAGTTTCGTATTTCAATGAAACCTTCTAATTAAAGATTAACACAACTGTGTATTTCCGCAACTTGTTAGGACTCTATGTTCTGCACCTGGCGTCCTGACGAGTTGTGTATGCTTAATTTAATATTCTAAATTGCAATTCGATAGTAGTGTCAACTGTGTTATATAATAACTAGCTTTCTTTCTTTCTTTCGTGTCTTTTGTTATATTCCCAAGGTGCGTTGTCTGTAGCAGTTCATTGTTCTAGGAGGAGTTGGATCTTCGCTGTTCTGAAATGGATATTAATAATTCGACGATCAGAAGGCATCGATCATCGAGGTGATTATTTGGAGCTTAATTGTTTATTGGATTTAATATAATCTCAGATGGTTCTAAATAAACGAATCGTACATCGACTTTGTTTACTTCATTACGACTTCGCGACTGATAGTTTATTAATCGTTCGTTTTGTAAGTGCATATCGATGTTCAGACATTTGCATTGTTTTAGTCCAGTCTGGAGGAAGAAGAATAACAATGGTATGTTCAGCGCAAGTATCGAGGAGATTAGTGACTCTGATAGTCAACTCTCGTTTTCCAATGAAGAGTCTTCATCGATACATGTAAGCGAAGAGATCGTATATGCTTTACACCATTACTCTAAATAACGTAATTTACTTTTTTGCACTAAAATAAGCTTAAAAAACTCTGGGCTGTGTCGTCTACGCGGCCGTAGGTGTTTTTGCGTGACAACGTCTGTGGCCGGATTCAGGTAGCTGAGTCATTCTTTCAGTGTTAGATTTGTCTTGTCGAGCACTAATCATGTTGTTTATATCATCAGTGTTCTTTTCACTGAACTCGAGATTTTCAACTATTTTGGCTTGCAATCTGCAAAGAAAATGTCATTATGTGTGTTTATTATTTATGATTGTTGGTTATTCTATTTCTTACGATAATTAATCTGTTTGTTTACGCACAAATTGACACCGAAATTGCTCCAATCGGATGAGCCGTTCGCTCGCTACAGCGGTCCCAAGCATACTCAATCGCTCGAAATCAGAGTTACGGGGCTGCTCCCGCAGTCTGCTGACGTCGGTGCGATAAAATTATGCGTGAAGCATGAAGCCTAAGGACCTACCTGTGCAATCATACATTTATATTAAACGTACTGTTTATTCTTGAAGAGTAATGCCGGGGACCCGAAAGCAAAATTTCGTGACGCTTACTTTCCGAACACGAGGAGCTGAATTGCAAGACGTTGTCACGTCAAAACTAATCTTTATCGGTGCAAATAAAGAAAAGGAATGCAAACTGCAATACTTTCTGTTAGAAAGTCTCAAGATGTTCTCTAATTCATTATTTACAGGACACTAATGAAGTTGATGCAGATAATACTGATAAAGAAAGCGATTTTAATCTTAAGGTATATATGCTTTCGGTTCATCATTATGTGGTAATAAAATTCATATCCCTACTTCCATATGCTTTAGGATCCATTAATTGAAATTAACGCATGTAGTTATTCTTGTATTAATAATTAATTAAGTAATAAGTATTCCGCCGACAATTAATAATATTACGGGTATGTACTGTATAATCATTAATTTCATTGACAATTTTGTTGGGTTTAGGTAATAGCTTCACGTGGGGACAATATTATTGCAGTGGCAAACCCTGCGCTAATGGAATGTAGTCACCCTATAAAAGAGGAACCAACAGACGAGAAACCTACGCTGTGATATTGTTATTAGTTTGTAAAAAATATTATTACATTGGTCTCGTTTTCAGAAGCACATTTCAGCTTGCATATTACAATTAGTATTATCATTGCCTGTATTTGACTGTTTATCATATTATTTAGTATAATTATTCGTACATCGATCGTGGTCGTAATTGTGAAAACTCGTTTATTAAAGACTAGGTATTTTAAGGTCAGAATCGATTTAATAATTACATTGTAAAATTTACAAGATTACGTTGATACAACATTGATTATGTACTTAGATTTAATAAAATCTTAATATACATTGTAAACTATACAAAAAATATCTTTAGACGTTGTATATATGGAGTTTGTTTAAATCAAAACGAAACGTATGTTGACTGAAATATAGTTACATATTGTATGGCATTACGAATTGTAAATATAAAATGAACATTTTTTTATTCCATACTTTGCATTTTTTAAGGAATTTTCGACATATGATTAATATCCCAAATTATAAATAAATACAAAGGAATAAGGTATGTATATAATTCCTACTTCCCACACAGCACATAGGCGCCTCTCAGGCGCCTGGTCCCAGGCGCTCGAGGCGCCTAAAAGGCGCCTTGAGTGTCCTACGAGCGGCTTATGAGGGTCCAAAATGCGCCTTCTGAGTGCCTGATGTTACAAAACGGGACGCCGCAAAGGCGCCTGAATTGGGACTGACAGGCGCCTGGTATAGGCACCTCGGAGGCGCCTTAAACGGGCCTGGATTAAGACTGTCAGGCGTCTTAATTATCGATAAATTAGAAACAAACGGTTATCAAAATGAAATCAGATTGGATAAAAATTCATTGCGATTTACTATATTTATTTATTTAAAATTTGTGTACAGATACTTTTATTAACAGACTTCGACAAACAAGAAGGTTCTCAGTTCGACACATATATTTGTGTCCCACGCCCAGCTGGCTGACGGCACCCTTGGAACAGCTAGTCTTTCGATGAGCCAAGGGACGAAGGCGAACGCCTCGTGGTCTCGGCTACGAAGTCCTCGCTGCGAGGCGTCGAAATTCTGCCTCCCACAGTCTGACACAATATCACGTCGGGGGTCACCAATGTAGGAGTTACCCGGCACGTAGATAATTCTATCAGGCCCTACTCCTGCAGGTGATGCACACCGAAGATTGGGGGGGATAATAATCACTCGTTATCGAGGAATAAAATAATACTGTATTTTGAGGTTATAAAGAATGGCTTCGTGGCTGCCTCCACTCTTCGCTCTCGGGACGGGAAGACTGGGGAAGACAGCCCTTCCTACAACACGATACCCAAAAGGCGCCTTTTGGGCGCCCCATAGAGGAGCCAATGTAGTTACACGGCGCCTCTAAGGCGCCTGTGAGGCGCCTTTAAGACGCCCAAAAGGCGCCTTGTTACAAATCGGGACGCTCAGTCGCTCAGGCCGAAAACAGGCCGAAAATGGGCGCCTTGAAGGCGCCGTGTGCTGTGTGGGTTCATACAAAATCCGCATCTCTCAATCCCCTACTGACTTTGATTCGTTTAAATTAGCCTCTACTAGGGCTGGGACTACTTGTCGAATTTTTCGGTATTCAAATATTCGAATACTTTAGTTGCTCAATTATTTGGTGAATATAATTCGAATATCCAAGTATGCGAATACTATTCGAATATTTAAGGATTCGAATAGTATGGTGTGAATTATAAAGCAAGTTCTTTAGATTCATTTGTCAGGGTGAAATCTTGTAAGCTAATTTTGACCCACTTCACACCATACTATTCGAGTGCACCATTACTCGAATGCACCAGTATTCGAATAATAACATTCGAATACTCAAATATTCGAAGTTTATTCGTAGCATTCGAATACTTGTAAAATATTCGAATATTAAATTCTTCGAATAGCCCCAGCCCTCATCTCTACCAAGTCTTTATTATCTTCGATCGTAAAATGATCTTCATACGGCCCGCTAATTACCCGAAGCTGAAAATCGATGTGCCTATACGATCATCGTCTGTTCATCTCGATTAATATTCACTAATCATCGATCTTCAAATATATCGAACATCGAAATTATCAATTTTGCAGATGCAATTACATATTCTGCAATGAAAAGTAGCATACAGCGCTTTATTCGTATATTAACTAAAGTTAATTAACTATAAGTTATTAATACACTTTTAATATAAATATAATGAAATTTTACTAGGAAAAGCTGCGATGGGTGCAATCATGGTGGTATATAAAGGTGATGCTGTTGCGGTTTCCGCTACTGTAAATATATGTAATCGCGTGAAGTTAGCTATAAGACATAGAGATATCAAAGCTAGATGTAGAGCGAAATTCAAATCCTTTATAGCGGGAAGATTTATTGTAGGCATGCGGGCTTGAAGCGAACAGCGCATCTGGAAGGTTTTAAACGAGATTGAAACGGCGGACGATAATAAATAGCTTAACTTTTCCTTCCACATCTGCGTGCCAAATTTCGTCGAACGAGCGGCAGCTCGTCTCGTAAAAGCACTTAATATTCTATCTTCCCTTTCAATAATTGCCGATGTCTTGTTAGGGTAAAAACTCAGCTCGAGCAAGGCTGAAAGTCATAAAGCCATAAACTTTGCGCCGGCGACGTCGTCTCGACCCCGAGGGTTGCGCTTACCTACCTGCCAGAAATCTATGTACTGTACGCAGCCTATGTAAAAGTATGTAATCGGAAAGCGTGCCTCGACGCGCCTCGACGCGCCTCGACCTGCCTCGACCTGCCTCGACGCGCCTCGACCACCAGCCAGGAGTAGAGGCAGGGTGGTATATAAAGGTGGTTTGACAGGACCATGTACGGCGTCTTCATAACAGTTTAATTCGCAGAATACTAACCAGGTGGCGTTAACTCTAAGAGGCGCGTTACCGCAGTAAATTTGAAATGTAAAGAATATATACCCAACAGAAATGGTTATTAATAATAATTTTAAATTATTGTAAAGGTTATATGTATGAATTTCGTGTACATGTTTATCATGTATTTTATATATTTATCATCTAAAATTTTATTTCTCATAATATATGTATATAACCCTTATCATTTTACCAGCAGTATTGCTGCCAAAATATTTCTGTGTTTAGTGTTATTTTGTTAATTTCGTTGTTAGCCAACGGAGATCATACAATCGGAGATCACCACTTCTTTCTTTGAATTGTATCCTTTGGTACTGCAAAAATAGATATATTTTTTTCTTTTCCAGAAGAACCACAATTCTCTACTTTGCACCGTTTAACCATAGTGCTAGTTAAAATAATAGTTTATATAAGAAACACAGTACACGGAAGACGGTAGCGTGGCGTCGTTACACTTATACAATCAAAGTCGACTCTATCTGTGTGGGATCCATGCACACACGCCATCTGCTACATAAAATCTGTACTAAACTCTTATGAAGACAGTATTACTAGGGAAAAGTGGCTTTGTTGCATCACCTTTATATACCACCATGAGTAGAGGGAAGCGCGAAGGAAGGACCAAGGACGGAGAGATGGCAGAGGACAACCCCCTAACGAAGCTTGAGGGATGTCACCGCCTTGATTGGACGAGGGGATTCGAAGAGGGAGTCAGAGGAACACGGCGAATTTGAGGGAGTAGGGCACTCCGAGGTGACGAGCGAGGAGTTATTTTATAAGAAATCAGAGCTAACTTGTCAGCAGACCGACTCGCAGTTTATTTGTAACAATATACGTACAATCCAAAAGTCCAAGTTTGTTAAGTCCTTTAAATATTCCCGCACTATTTCGCGAGCTGAGTGCTTCAGCGCTCCACGGGCACGAACTAACGCCTTCATTTTAGAAATCATTATTAAATCGCGCAACAATGCAACAAAGCCACTTTTCCCTAGTAATAGTGTCTTCATAAGAGTTTAGTACAGATTATATGTAGCAGATGGCGTGTGTGCATGGATCCCACACAGATGGAGTCGACTTTGATTGTTAAGTGTAACGACGCCACGCTACCGTGTTCCGTGTACTGTGTTTCTTATATAAACTATTATTTTAACTAGCACTATGGTTAATCGGTGCAAAGTAGAGAATTGTGGTTCTTCTGGAAAAGAAAAAAAATATCTATTTTTGCAGTACCAAAGGATACAATTCAAAGAAAGAAGTGGTGATCTCCGATTGTATGATCTCCGTTGGCTAACAACGAAATTAACAAAATAACACTAAACACATAAATATTTTGGCAGCAATACTGCTGGTAAAATGATAAGGGTTATATACATATATTATGAGAAATAAAATTTTGGATGATAAATATATAAAATACATGATAAACATGTACACGAAATTCATACATATAACCTTTACAATAATTTAAAATTATTATTAATAACCATTTCTGTTGGGTATATATTCTTTACATTTCAAATTTACCGCGGTAACGCGCCTCTTATTAACTCTAAAGTTAACGCCACCTGGTTAGTATTCTGCGAATTAAACTGTTATGAAGACGCCGTACATGGTCCTGTCAAACCACCTTTATATACCACCCTGGGTGCAATATCGTTCCTACGTATAGGTTATGTTTATTTACATTAGATAAGTGTTTAACCGTGCACGTGCAGGCCGTTGTCAATTAAACGTGTTTCGCCGGAAGGATGGCTTCGAAAGGAAAGAAGAAAACCTTAGCCGACAAAATAAATTCGTTGGTTACTACAAAACCGACAAACTTCGATTCGGACGACGAAGATGACAATACGAAAGCTAAAATTGTCGATCACTACGAGGAGAGTGACAATTCCGAAAGTAATTTTCAGGCCTCAAAGATACGCAGACGAAATGTCGATCCTTTGGATCAACTGGACAAAAGGTAAATTTTATTTCTTTTAAGATGCATCGAATATATGTTATTATAAAATTACTAGATGAATTTCTCTCATTCGTGTCGCAGGTATATGGGCAAAAAGATTTCAAGAAAGGACGTATACAACACCACTTCGCGTAGTACACTAGAAAGTGACGAAGAAAGCAACGATGACGCAAATAATGACGGTAACAGTGACGGCGTAGACAGTGACGGTATTGAAGATAAAGACGATGAGAATTCGAATGAAGAATCAAGCAGCGAAGATGATGAAGAGGACAATTCGAATGAAGAATTAAGCGGTGAAGATGACGACAATGAAGAAGACGATTCAAATGACGAATTAAGCGGCGAAGATGAAGCTGATATTGAAAACGAAAGCTCTGATTCGGAAGAGAAATCGGATTTTCAAACTATGTCCCATACAAATGTGAAAGCTGATATCGATAAGGGTAACTGCGTTAGGAGTCAACTGAATCTCTGGGAGAATCTGTTAGAGATACGGATAAAATTACAGAAATGTCTTTTCACCGGTAATCAAATGCCTCAATTTGACGATTGCAAAAATTTCAAAGAAAATTCAGACTACGCGACGAAGGCTGACGAAAGCACAAGCAAACTAAAATTGCTATTAAACAATATGCTGCAATTGCAACATTCGTTTCTAAAACAATATCCGGAAACGAAGAATTTATCTGTACGGAGTAAAAAAAGAAAAGCCGAGGAGAGCATAGATAAGGAAATGATGAATACCGACGAAGAAATGGACGAAGAGATTCCTTCGGATACGGAGGATGAGAATGAAAAGGAAGACGCGTCGATATCCAGTGATGATACAGGAGATACCGTTAAAGGTGTATTCAGCAAGAAATTAAAACTCGACGATTATGAGAAACTATTATCTGAACAGCACAAATCATACGTGGAGTACAGAAATTCTGTTATACAGAAATGGAATGAAAAGACGAGGATAGCTAGCGGTAAATTAAATAAGGGAATGGATCAAACTACGTTGAGGCAAGTTGAGTTTGCTTTAAATGATAAAGAGAAATTGCGCAAGAGAACTCAGTTGAAACGTTCGGAGTACGTAATCATTGGCAAAGCGGAGCCAACGGAAGACAATGAGGGTAGAAGAGTCCAAGAGTATGACTCTGAGATTTATGATGACGATGATTTTTATCATCAACTTTTGAGAGATTTAATTGAATATAAATCAGCTGATATCACTGATCCCATACAGCTTAGTAAACAATGGATTCAGTTACAAAATATGAGGAGGAAAATGAAGAGAAAAATAGACACAAGGGCTACCAAGGGCAGGAGAATACGATACAATGTACACAATAAACTGGTGAATTTTATGGCACCTATAACGACAAATGATGTATGGTCTAATCAAGCGAAAGATGAACTGTACAATTCTTTATTTGGTAAAATTAAATCGAAAAGCCAAGAAATTGGTTGCTAATTTTAGAAGAATTAACTCGACTTAGATTTGTACATTTTTATAGAGAATGTAGTACAAAAAAATAATTGTAAACGTTGTTGAACTAAATAAGTAAAAATGAAAGTTGTTTACTATATTTATTAAAATTACTTGAATTTGGTCAAACTTGTTCCGTGTTTATCAACTGTTCTCTTTCTTTTAATATTATTTTTCTTTTTTAACGTAATTTAATATTAATTTTCCTTTTTCTCCTACGAAAGATTATTATACGCTAGGAGTGCTATTTTGTAAATAAACTAACAATTTCAGTATAATTCTTCCCGTTTTTACGATCATAAGTAACTGTATATTGTTTCAAGAATAATTGAATAAAGAAGTAAACTAAAGGTAGTTGACTGTTAAAAAAAAATTAGGGCATTCCATAATTCATTGTAGTTGGACCAACGCGATTTATTTTTATAGATTAGTAATTTTTCTGGATCAGTATGGAGCGAATTCAGATAAAAAAAGTTGAAAAAGCGACCTTCATTATTATTTTTTTGCTATTCCAACCAATTGCAATTTTTTTCAAAACGACGAAACACGTCACGTAGTAAACTAATCCTTCTCCCTTCTCAAAAAACCTTAAGTCGGTTCGACCCATTTTAAAAAAGTTATTCTGTTTCAAAGGGAGTGTATTCACTTTTGCATCTTACTGTACGTATTCACTACCCCAGATCAGAGGTGTAAGATGCGAAGAATTCCGACTGCAGCGCCGCCTGCGGTGGAGTAAGGAATCTCACTCCACTCTATAGAATAATATTCTTTGGTAGTTTCGTGCTATGCAAGATGCGAGGAATTGAAGATTTTCTACTTCAGCGCTCCGCTTGTACATTGTTGCCAACACTGTACAACACTGTACAACAATGTACAAGCGGAGCGCTGAAGTAGAAAACTTCTGTTGCTCGCACGATGTCATTCTCTCTCGCACGATATCGGCGCATGCGCATTACGGTCTATGGGGTCCTCTATACTTCTCTCGCTCGCACATGTATTTCTCTCTCGCACCATGTTCCCGACAGTTTCAAGCTCTCAATGAGACCTCCATGTACGGGTGTGTTCCAATTCACGCATTCTGCGCATAGACTGCAGAGAAAACCGTTCCGTTTCACTCTATGCGTGCATTGCTTGCGTTGGTGGCACATAGCATTCCCTAGGATTCTCCCACTTCTAGCGCATGAAGCGCGCAGTTTATGCGCGCATGCGTATTTGTCTCTTTACGTACGTTTGGAAAACATACAGCAAATTATGTGGTCCCCTCCTCGAAGTGACAGAAATTCTAACCTACATATACGCTACATGACAATAAATGTTTATTGGATATTTCGTTATTTTAAGCTACATTTGCCAACTTTTAATTACACAACATCCTTCCAAAATATTATTTTTACGCCGCAACGGTGTTTTTGTGAAGTCGCGTATAACCTACATACATGCTACATGACAATAAATGTTTATTGGATATTTCATCCTTTTACGCTACATTTGCCAACTTTTTATTACACAACATCCTTCCAAAATATTATTTTTACGCCGCAACGGTATCTGTGAAATCGGGTATAGCATATAGGTTAGATTTTCTGTCACTTGGAGGACAGAAAATCCGCTCCTCGAAGAGACAGAAAATCTAACCTACATATACGCTACGTGACAATAAATGTTTATTGGATATTTCGTTCTTTTACGCTACATTTGTCAACTTTTTATGATTTAACATCCTTCCAAAATATTATTTTTACGCCGCAACGGTATCTTTATGAAATCGGGTATAGCATATAGGTTATATTTTCTGTCACTTGGAGGACAGAAAATTCGCTCCTCGAAGTGACAGAAAATATAACCTATATGCTATACCCACTTTCATACAGAGTTCTGCTATCGTAAAAATAGATTTTTATTATTTATTTATGCAACAATCGACAAAAAAACTTATTAGACGTAATATTTAACTTTCCCTTTACACATAAAATAAACTAGAAGTATTTTTAAAAACATTTTAACCTAGTAATAGTCGATTTAATATGAAGTATAAAATGTTTATTTCTGCTCAGCGAAAATGAAAATGCAGTTTCTGCTTACAAATGTCTATGTATAATTATATTTTGTATAACTCAAATAAACAAAATTATTTAAAATTTTAAAATGTCTTATTTACAAAAATATAAAATATTTATTCTTTGGATAAATAGGGAATACTCAGCTTAAATACAGAAGCACACGTAAAGCGACAAATACGCATGCGCGTAATATGCGCATTGGCTGCCCATGCTTTAATTTTCTGCACTTGCTGCACGCATTAGGAGCTAGAAGTTGGAGGATTCTAGGGAATTCTACGAATCAGGTTATGCCGTCTTTGCACTCGCTGCATGAATCGCAACCAACGCAACGGACTCAATTTCGAAGCGAACAGTACATCCCTAGAAGGTTTTAGGCAGGGTCGAAACGGAAGATGAGGAAGGAAGAATTGTTATTTCTTAAAGGCTTTTACTGCTAAGTTTTTCGAACTTGTTCTTATAATGCTAACTTTACAGCTATACTCTAATCCAGAAGACGTACGTACTGCTTACCAAATTGGGCTGGGTAATCAGCAGTTCGTCCTGTAAGACTCATAAAATATGGTCTTCGCTTTCAATAATTGCTGCTGTTAAAGAAGAATAGAAATACTCGGGTTGAGAAATTCCAGGAACCAATAAAGCCATCAAATTTCGTTAGGAGTCGGTCCCCGATCCTTAGGACGAAGTAACCGATGTAGTTAGGAAGTGTGCTTCGACCACCGTTCAAAAGTCTCGAATTAAATTAACCGTAATCCATCCAACTGCATAGCTAATTGTAAGTAAGTTTGAACATTCCCGCGCAGCCTCACGAGCATCAAACGCATCGAGAACCGTTCCGTTTCGTTACTGCGGTGCATACGCTGCTGGAAACGGAACGCTATGAATGCGCGCAGCGACTGCGCTGCGGTCTATGCGCATAATGCGTGAATTGGAACACAGCCTATATATGCTCTAAGGTCAGACGTCTGTGCTATGTGGGACCATGAGCAAGGCAGAAGAGCCTCTTGTAACGAAAATGGAACTCAGGCGACACTGTCGCCTCTACAGCCGTTTCTTTTAACCGATCAATTGCTTCGGGATCTAAAAGCCAGTGTCGTTCTTGTCGCATTCATTTAATCCATGGGGTAGGTGTATCCCATTTTATTCCATCCGACTGCCGACACGACCGGCAAATCGGCAATCATCGGCAATTTCGCTCGGTAGAGCAGTTAGTAGCTATTGGTAGCTATGGATTCGGCTTGTCAAAATTCTGACTTTAACGTCAAATACCTACTCGGTCAGTTAAATACAGCCAGAAAAGAAATTAATAACTTGAGGTACTATTCGATTTCTCCCATTGCACGCTGCTTCCTATAGATCCGTGAGGCTATTATTGGAAAAGATATCAACAAGTTTCACTCGAATCTGCTTGTTTCCCATGCACTCTTGCATACCCGCAGTGCGCGCGAACGCGCGCTTGCATCAGCTTGCATGTGTGCACACGCTCGCACGTCGTCCAATATGTAAACACTTCGTATTGTATATCCATGAAAGTAACTACTGTAAGCCAAAAATATTAATCGTCATGCGTTAATGCTCGTTGAATTTTATCGTAATAATACTCTAGAGTCGTAGCGAAAACTGTTATACACGCGTAACGTTAAATTGCATTTCACCGCATTCTTACTCTTTAACATTTGCAGACAACAAATAAAAAGCCTGCGATATATACATGAGAAAGATGTGGACGCTATAAAGCGTCTTTTAGAATCGTACAGAAATGGAGCGCCTATGCCCGAAGCGAAAGTTATACCTTCGGCCGGTGTGAAACCTGGTACCAGCACAGACGACGACGCTATAAAGCTAAAACCTATCGGAGTGATATCCACGTGGTTTCCGAGTAAACGCGGTACTCCTAGGCAGACAGGGATTTGTGGAAAGGTGCCAGGAAAGCTGTTGCTATACAACTCTATATACACTAATCCCGATCATGCGCTCGAAGGACTGCAAGATTTTTCGCACATGTGGTAAGACGATAAAATATATCTCTGGTTGCTTCAAGCACGGTTCGTTCGTTGCTATCGAACTAATGTAGAATCATGGTAATTATTTAGAAGTTTTCCATCCTCACCGATTTCATTGATTTTTGGATATCTTGTCAAGATCAAGAATCCGAACAACATTCTCCTATACATGTTACCGCCGCACGGCAGTAGTTTCCGAGATATTCGCAAGGAACCGTTGAATCGAATCGCCGAACGCTGCGCTGCTACGAACGTAGATTATACTGTCGACCTCCGTTGCCGAGATATTTGCGA
This sequence comes from Andrena haemorrhoa, assembly GCA_910592295.1. NCBI lineage: Eukaryota > Metazoa > Arthropoda > Insecta > Hymenoptera > Andrenidae > Andrena > Andrena haemorrhoa. The sequence continues at coordinate 22,405,649 of OU342943.1, forward strand.
AAAACTTCTGTTGACTTATTCCGACGCAACGCATTCCACTTTCCAGCTTGTTCCGGGTATTAGTATTGGTCGGGGCTAGATCAGCGCGTAAAAAACTTGCGGATGCCCGTCAACACCCCGACTCGTATCGGTTCGCTATTGTGCCTTACGCGCCTCCCGCAGTAATTTAGCCCCGACTAATACAAATACCCGGGACAAGTTGGAAAGTGGAACGCGTTGCGTCGGAATTACTCAAAAGAAGTTTTTCGCGAATATCTCGGAAACAAAGGTCAGCTTCGTCATTTGTTTTGTCCCACGCTGGCGCATACGCTGCCGCGTACTGTAGGTAGGTAGGTACATGGCAGAATACATTGTGTAGCAGCAGCAGTTTTTCGCGAATATTTGTTGTTCAGAATCGTGTACCCGACCGCATATCCAAAAATCATTGAAATTGGTGAGGACGGAAAACTTCTGAATAATTACCAAAATCATTTCTGTTTCCACAGGGTTTTATTTTACTTTCATAGGAACGATTCAACGCATGTTCGTGCTAAAGTCGCTCCGCCAAGGTTAAACGGTACTAAAACAGGCGTATTTTCTACGCGATCTCCACACCGCCCATGCCCCATTGGTTTAAGTCTAGTGAAGATCAAGAGAATAGAGAATCACACAATTTACTTTGAAGGCGTGGACATGGTGGATCAGTCGCCTGTGTTAGACATAAAACCCTATATACCGCAATACGATAGTCCCGTGTGCTTCGAAAAGTTAAGTAACAGATCACAGGAATCTAGCTCGGACGGTACATTTGAATGTATAGAAGAGAGCTCGCATTTAAGCAGAAATCAAACGTGCGTTAGCTTCAATTCTAATGTTAATCTTGGAGAGAAAATAAGAAGCGCGGTACAGTCGGATTCGTATTACAGAAAAGGTACCAACGAAACCAGTCAGGATACAGATATTTCCAGAGACGAAGAGATTGCTTTGAGATTGCAAGCAGAAGAATTCCAAAGGAATTCGAATTTCGAGAGTTACAGTATCAGACATATTTCCGAATTAACGGATATTAATTTGTACAATAGTAGCGCGTTACCGCATAACATAGATGTGACTGGGATACATAGAGCATCTCACACATCCTCCGATGCTTCTTTCGATTCAAGATCGAGCCCGAACATATCCGCCGGACATAATGCGCTTTCGTCTAATTTGGATCAACAATCGGAGAGCTTAGCGGATATAAGCAGTAGATTACAAAACACCAATATAACCAGTCGCACCAATATCGAATCGGTGTACGTGTCAAGAGGCATGGGATCTAATTATGTTGAAACGCACGCTTCCCGCTCCAGACTTTTGGATGGAGCGGACGGACCAAGTACCGTGTGTGATACCGATTTAGATTTAATTCATAGACGTTCTTTGAATTCGAGGATCGATAATTCGCCCGTGAGAATGGGAATACGGGAGGCTCCTGACGGAGAGGAAGGCTTCGAATCGCAAACGCTTATCCCTTCGCAAACGTTACCAAACGTCGAAGTAGCAAGGACTACGTCAAGTAGTAGTTTGTCAGACAACGCAGGTACAAATCTAGTGGTCTCTTCCGACTTACGAAACGCTGAGAATAGAGAGGCGGAGATTAATAGCTCCTCGGAAGTAAGAATCCCAGATTGGATATCAAGACCTCAAACGCCTCTGTGCGTGATATTCAACGATCGAGCTCTGATCCAGTTAAACGAAATTTTAGGAACCAAAATTAACGACCAAAAGGTAGCGATCGAGAACGTACTCCGCGAGGATCCTAGATCGGTGTATCTCCGACAAAGATGGGGTAGTCAATTTTATACTTTCTTAATTCACGATTTACATATTACCTGCAGATTCGATGATAACAGGGGTGTAGTCACAGTTTTCCAAGTTAGGCACGCTGGTCGTATTTGCGAGTGCGGGGAACCTGAATGGCAGTGTTTAGGTCATTCATCGCCACCGTCTTAATGTGCGAATGTGCGTGTTGCAGTTAAAACGTAAACTGTGTTCAGCATTATTTATTTACAGCAAATGTGTAAATATATCATTTACGGTCAGTGAAATATGTTAGAAACTAAAGATTCTGTGAACTGGTAACAATTCGATGGTCTAATTACTATAATTCTTCACGATATGGCACACTATATCGTTTCAAGAAATCTTAAAAATATAATAGAACTATCATAGTAACATCCAAAGTGGACATTTTTATACATTTGGCTGCTGGGGAAAGAATCGTCAAGTTTATGTCCATGCGTATACTTGGTAGCAGTCTTAATTAATAATCATTAACAACCTGAGAAGTCATGCAGCTCGGTGAAAAAAAGCATCAGCTTCGGAAGCAAATATACAGGGTGTGGGTACCTAAATACTTTTTGCTCATCTGAGGCAGCGAAGTCCAGATGGGCGGCCCGAAGACGCTAGCATCCATAGCGTCTTCTACGTGCGTGGAAGGGGGTGCTCGAAGCCAATGAAGCGGTGGGCATGCCACGGATAGGGAAAACTCTAGTAGTGCGTCCTTAGGCCCTAAAGCTGAAGTTCCACGGCGCGTGCTCGGCTCGCCCAGATTCGGCAAGACGGCTTGGTGAGTGCGAGTCGGCGAGCCACGCGCCGTGGAATTTCACCTTAACGGTACGAGCCTACACGCATATTACTAGTTTTCCTTATCCGTTGCATGCCCGTCGCTTCGTTGGCTTCGAGCACCCCCTTCCGCGCAGCACGTAGAAGACGCTATGGATACTAGCGTCCTCGGACCGCCCACCTGGACTTCGCTGATCTGAGGTATCATATAATTCTAAGCATGAAAACACTGATATCAGTCGCACAGAGTTAATATACATACATACATTTACCGCAGTTTATGTTTTAACTGTAATGTATGCATATATATTGTTTATAATTTTAGTTCTCTGTACCTCTAGCTTTATTGATGATGTTGAAAATTACGAACGACTTAATTTATATAGCTACAGACTGCTTCGTATTATACGAAACTATCATTCCGTAATTGTCCATTACGTGGCAATTTCTATTATTATCAGATTAAAAGAAAAGTATTTTCAAAAATGTTGTTTAATTCTTTTGTCATTTGCAATTGATGCACATACCGTTATTTCATGTACAAAATACATTGTAAGTAGTCACTTGTAATTTCCTGGTCCGATATCTTTTTTTTTAATTCGTTCTTTCCGAAACTGATTTTTATATCGAATGCTTAGTTCACTAAAATATTATTCAGTGTCTGTATTAGGGCTGGGACTAATCGGATAATTTAATATTCGAATATTTTACAAGTATTCGAATGCTACGAATAAACTTCGAATATTTGAGTATTTGAATGCTACGAATAAACTTTGAATATTTGAGTATTTGAATGTTACTATTCGAATACATCAGTGGTGTGAAGTGGGTAAAAATTAGCTTACAAGATTTCACCCTGACAAATGAACCTAAAGAACTTGATTTATAATTCACAACATACTATTCGAATACTTAAATATTCAAATAGTATTCGAATACTTGGATATCCGACTTATATTCGCCAAATAATTGAGCAACTGAAGTATTCGAATATTCGAATACCGCGAAACTCGACAAATAGTCCCAGCCCTAGTCTGTATGTCTTTCCACACTCCAGTCTGCTGTTCATTAACAGTTTTACGAATGAAATACTTCTGCCACGATATATAGAAACTAGTCTTAAACTTTTCATAAGCGCTTCAAGAATTTTACGTATCTTCAAAAGATTTATCGGATGTTTAACCATGCGAATCAGGCTGTATTACAACCAGATATGTTTCGTATTATTTTCATTATCCAATATTTATTGTAGAATCTTCTACGGTCTTTTCGTCGTTATTAGACTATCGCATAGTTTTTCTTGCGATTCAGAAGTTCCTATACGTTTAATCTTTTGTAAACAATTGCAATGCCCGTTACGTTGCAAACTTCTGCGTAAAAATAAAAGCTGTAAAAAGAATATACGTAGTTCTCGTCCTTTACTCATTCATAAAAGAATCTCATCCAAGGTGTCTACAATTTTGTTTACATTTTATTGCGGAGAAGTGCAGAAAATGAGAACAAATTTGTTAAGTAATTCAAGTGTACATTCGTATAGTAAAATCCGCTCCGGCCAGCTCCGGCTGAGAAAACCCACGGTTGAATGGGATGAAACATCACATCCAAAATACCAAAATCGTTGTACGATTCCGTGACTTTCAGTTTTTTAAATGGAAAATATGGCGAACACCAAAAATTGAGATACCGTATTATGTTGGATATAAAAAACAGTAAAAGTTTTCCCCCTTCAGTTTTTTTCAAAAACTTACCGTTTTCGAGAATCCTTATCAGGTATAGCCGCTTGGCCACTGCGAGTACTTACCGCACGGCCCGACCAGTCGAGCCGGTGCGCATCGGTGCAGCGTCAACTTTCGGAAATTTTTACAGGGCCAATTTTAAAATGCCCATAAGTATTTTTAAAAATTTGTCCATCTAGGGGAAGGATAGGACTATATTCTCCTTTTTTCAGATTTTTAAAATCGCGGCCGATGTTAAAAACCTGCATTTGTTTAAAATAATTGCACAAAAAAGGTTCAAATTTTGTTTGTTTAAACTAAAATAATTTTTTCTAAAAACATCAGTGTCTTCTCTATAAGCACCGTAAAGCTCATCTCCATCCGTTTACTACTTCCATAGCTATAATTATTTGAAAAAAGGTAGCACTCAACTTCAAACAGCTTAAAATTACTACATTTTTCAAAATTTTGAAAAATCCTTTGAGGTACGTTGAAATATCAGTAAAGGCTACAACATATTCAAATTTCAGCAATTTTTGAAAACTTACTCCAAAAAGTGTCCGAGTTCGCGTGGAATGTTCCATCGTAAGTATATTTAATTTAATCAATTTGTATATTTTAAAAAATATGCAACATTTTCATTAATATTATTCGATACAAAAATATTTGACAATGAAAGATTATATTTTAGAATTCGTATTAACTGATTTTTATAAGTGTATTCGTAGGTTAGAATGCAATATGAAAGAAAGATTTTACCGAGTCTTCTTCGTCTTTAGACTTTGCGGAATCATGTTCTATTTTCTTAGTGTCATCTTCAACTTTTACGTTCTTCTGCTTCCTTTTCAAATTCTTTTTTTGGAAATCCCATTTTTCTAACTGTCGCATGTATACAAATAAGAAATGAGGTTATGTTAACCTCACGTGTAACCACGGCAGATTCAAAGTGATTTCCAGATTTCCATTAAGGTGCAATTTCATGCTGACGCTCGAGGCTCGTTTTGAGCGCCAAAACCAGTCACGTAATCGGTCCATGTGACTTTCAGCGTCAAGCGGAAAAGCTAAACTTGGTATTGGTTTAGCTTTTCCGTGTTTTTCCGGTTTTGACTCAAAACCAATCACGTGACTGACACTCGACCAACCAACTGGCGAGTCAGAGTGAACGAGCGTCAAGCGGAAAAGCTAAACCAATACTAAGTTTAGCTTTTCCGCTTGACGCTGAAAGTCACGTGGACCGATCACGTGACTGATTTTGACGCTCAAAACGAGCGTTGAGCGTCGGCATGAAATCGCGCCATCACATATCGTGATCGCGGCGGGCGATTTGGGCATAAGTGGAATTTGCCCTTTATTGGCTCAAAAAAATCGATATTTAGCAAAGTATTAATGTATTATAAAATGTCTAAGAAATTCTATGCATTTCTACTTGCAACGAAGTGATTTCAATTGTTTCATAATCAATTAAATTCTTACAAATCTTACAGTATTAAAAAAGAACTTCAAGAATGAGAGGAAAGAGGCATAGAGAGAGAAAGGTGATTTGGAATATAAAATGCGATTAAAACTTTTGTTCAACAATCGTTACAAATAGGGTAGGCTTAAAAGTCGTACATCTAGGCTTAAAAAGTGTTCAACAAGTTAATTTACTCACAGGCCATTAGACAACACGGGGGTGTCGGTTCGTCGGACGTTCACGCATTTATTAAATTAAAATTAGAAAAGAAAGACATAAATCAACTAAAGTTAAAGAGGCGTGTGTGTTAATCTCCTTTATCGTACAAACAAATCGGTTTAAGTAATTCCTCGGGAATGTTTCACATACAAATGACCACGCAGGTTACTTCAATGATTCTTCGTGTCCATCACACTTTTACAACAGTTGACGCGGAGTCGCAGACTCGTAACAATATCACTTAAAAAGAAAAAAAAAGAAAACGATAAATATTCGTTGAAATATCCAAAGTTACAGAATAGGCAAGCACGACGATCGTAATATAAATATTACGAGAGCGAAAAGTGTCTCCTTCGATTCTCATTTTTCTTGTTACAGTTTATTTAGTTCAATGTTGTTTATTCTCCGAGCGATCAGGTGGATCTTCAGTCTATCCCGGACGTCTCGCTTGTATTATGCAACGGTGATGCCAACCGTCTGGAGATAGTTTCTCAGATTCTTCGCGCTGGGTTCCGGAATCTGGCCAAGAAGATTAGGTAACTGCTCTGGCGACAATCTTCCCAGCCCTTGCGCCAAATGCAAGCGCACATCGCCGATAGCTAATTAACAAAAATGTGGAATAGAATAGATTCCGATCAGATAAGACGAATAACGAAATATGCAGGCTGCGAAAAAGTAAAACTGTCCCGACTTCCACGTATAAATTCAAGTGTTCAAATTTATTTACTTCTACATAATATATCCGACTTGTCAAGAGAATAACAAATTTAGAAGGTACTACGTTCGAAAGCAAAGCATTTTAGCATTTCTCCAAATGAAGATGCGAGAAGATTGTAGAATAAATTTTCTGCTCGTGTATCGGTGCATTTGCAAAGGGCAATTGTACTTTTTCGTTCAACGAAACCACACGATTTTTTTTACATAAATTAATTCTTCGCGAATCTGTAGTTTCCTTTTGATTTATTATTCTTTAGACAAGGAGAATATGTAGAAATAAAGGAGAAATGAGAATCGTGTCTATGAAAATCGTGACCGTTACTTTTTCCATATACCGGACTCGCAACTGTACCTTCCAGTGGATCTTTTGGAGGATTTTTTGCGCAGGCGAGCTGACTGTATCCTACTTGATATCCTGGCGAGTCTTCGATTTCTGGGAACATACCATCTTCGGGCAACACGCTCTGATCTTGGGGGAGCTCAAAGAATTCTAGTAACGTGACCAACAGTCGCGGGTAATAGACGTTGTTTGGGCTTTCAAGCATCGCTGGGCAATCAATTAATAAATTCGATATCCCTACCGCGGTTACTTTTCGTTCTATATCGCCCGATACCTTCTGCATGTCTGCTATGAACACGCGTTCCACGACCATACCAAACATTCTGCAAAAACAACCAAACATTATTACGCAATTGCCTTAAGCATGTAGAGTGTAGACTATGCGGAGCAGAGCGCGAGGAATTAAATAGTATTTGGATGTGCATTGAATTTAACCCTTAACTGGTGATGATTGTTTATTTCAACGTCTCTTTACGCGAGGACACAATACCACTTGTCTTGTTGTTTATATTCTTTACAAATAACATTCTATCCGTATCATTTGTATTAATATACTTACTGAAAAGACTCGAATGTTGCGTGCCAAAAGAAGTGAAAATTGTACTGTCTAAATGGAAATAAAAATTGGTAACAAAATTTCCACCTCACCAGTCGAGGGTCAAGAGAACAATGAATGAAAGCTTGACAAGTAAAGTCGAGAAAACGTTGAAAATGTGTGAATGTAGTAATCACCAAAAAGTTTTGTATTCTTAATCCCTTTATGGGTGCTACTGGGACTAGATTAGGGCTGGGACTATTTGTCGAATTTTTTGGTATTCGAATATTCGAATACTTCAGTTGCTCAATTATTTGGCGAATATAATTCGAATATCCAAGTATTCGAATACTATTCGAATATTTGAGTATTCGAATACTACTCGAATATTTAAGTATTCGGATAGTATGGTGTGAATTATAAATCAAGCTCTTTAGGTTCATTTGTCGGGGTGAAATCTTGTAAGCTAATTTTGATCCACTTCACACCATACTATTCGAATACATCAATATTTGAATAGTATTCGAATACTCAAATATTCGAAGTTTATTCGTAGCATTGGAATACTTGTAAAATATTCGAATATTAAATTATTCGAATAGTCCCAGCCCTAGAATAGATTACTATACTGCACACCTATTTTAGTTAATTTCAATTGCAATTTTTTAATAACAAAGCAACTCACTGTGGTTGTATTTGGTCTATGATCGCGACCAAACCAGTGGAACTGTATCTGATGATGTAGTAGGCAAAAAATACAATAAGACCCTTCACGAATTTTGTTGTTTTCGACGATGAAAGTCGTTGAAACAGCAGTACGAAAATTTGTTTCATGAATGGCTCCAACACGTTTCTAGAAAAATTACAGTGTCATTGCGAAATACATTAAAGAAGAGAAGCTATCCGTTTTATACAGAGCGTTTCAAAACGTCCTACAGTTCTATAGAGTTTTAAAAAGACTCACGGTGCGAAGTGTTCAATGATACTCTGCAGTAGCAAGAAACCTTCGTGATCATTTGCCTTCGAGGCGATCAGTTTCTGAAAAACTCCTAGCAGACTGCTCAGCTTTTCTTGCGCGACAATGTGGTGTGCACTGTGACTAATGAAAGCCCTCAATAACCGATTTAATGGGTGAATATTAGCTTGACGTTCGAATAGCACAGACGACAAGAGACAAGGGAATAAGGCCAAGTACGCTTCTGGCACGTTCTGTGTCGTTCGTAATTCCAAGAGCAGTGCAAGAATTTGAAAAACATACGGTATAAATTCTGAAACGATTCGATGATTAAAAGTCACGATCAAATCCAGTGTTGCGCGAAACGTCTTACCTAGAACATCTTGCTGTAAGATTCCTTGGAATATTGGAAACAATGCTTCCTCGAACGATGCCACTGCCACGGGATTTGTTTTACAAACGATCCTGGAAAATCATTAAATTTTACTACACCGATACATCTGCTTCTTTCTGGACTTTTGCTATACCCATGGTACGTTGCTTACTTAATCGACAAAGCAAAGATTTCGAAGAGATAATGATTGAAGTTAGGACGACTCGGATTTCTGGATACGATGGCGAGTTTCTCCGTGAGTTTTGGTAAAAGATCCGCCAGGAATGGTACAACAACCTCCTGTAAAATACCGAAACTCCTCATGATAGCTTTCATCACGTATTCGTTCTCCTCCGAACCAGGCATGTTTAAACACGCAAATAGATTTTTCAGTAGATCCATTGCCAGTGGTTGTAAACCATTTCCTTTTACTCTGCAAATCGAATTTTATAATTACAAAGAAAAGGAATACACGACAGTATGACCACGATACCACTGACGAGGAAAGATCCCGAAACCCGAAAATTCAAAAAATTTTGAAACTGTGAATATGTAGGGGATTTCGTCCTGATTACAATACAATTTTTGTTTGCTGCCCAAATTCACTCGATGGAGGTGAAATTAACCCCTGAAAATTCGGCCATTTTCCGATTTTGTGTTATAACTCGCGAACTGTGAGAGATAGACAAAAAGTTTCAAGACAAACGTTATATCTTTTAATTAGATCTATGGTAAAAAAATTATTTTAAAGTTCACGAGTTATAACACAAAATCGGAAAATAACCGGATTCTCAAGGCTCAGTTGCACCCCCTTAGAGTGACTTTGGGCAGCAAACAAAAATTGCGTTGAAATCGGGAGGAAATTCTCTACATATTCAGTTTCAGAATTTTTTGAATTTTCGGGTTCAGGATCTTCCCTTGTGAATAAAACTTCCTTACAAAGCCAGATTATCAGGTCCTTTCATAGCGAATATTTTTTCAATAGCGCAAGCAGCGTATGTGTGAACGACCATATTCGTGGCACTCAAGTGCCTAATTAATTCTGGTATACTTCCAAGTACCATTTCCTTTGGTAATACTGATCTGAAGGTCATTATAAATTTAATTGCATCAGCTTTAAGTACTGGAAACTTGTTCACTAAAACACAGACATCGTGTAAAATTGAATATCCGGCGAAGCGATTTCGTGTCAGTAAGAACAATTTTCCGTACCATTCGGTTTGACCAATTCAGGCTGAATGTGCTGCATCGCGAACTGAGGCAACGAAACCAGTTTACTACTTTGCGTGACACCATGCTTCTGTGTTTGAGCTCTACTCGCGCTGCTGGTGACTAGATAGATCGCAGCATCCTTGCTTCGCCAATTTTCAGCCGGTTTGTTAGCATAATTTTGCAGCATCACCTGGAAACAAGGATACGTCGTATATACACAACCGTTTTACTCGCAAATATTCAAAGCATACAATGGATCGGCACCTGTATGTAAGCACCAAAAATCTCCATTATCTTCACTTCGAACGACTTGGAAAGTACTTTCACCAAATCGCAGGCTGCACGCCTTCTCGTGTCAACGTCGCTTCCTTCGATATCTCTCCTAATGTATTCTTCAGGGTTATCTTCGAATAACTCGTTATCCGATTCTATTAAATATTAAATATGCGTTTACCACAAATCAGTAATGCTGCACGTTTATAAATAGAATACGAAGCATGTGCTTTACAATATCCATAATATTTACCTCTGAATTCCATATTAGGTATTATAACTTTCTCGCAAATATTACTCAAAGTAGTTGGATCTTCGAACAGGTGCCTGTATTGCGTACGGTCCGCCACCGTCGCTAAGAATTGTAAAGCGTTCGAAACTAACTGTAAAAATACACAAGTTCGTTAGGATAGCCTGGATAAACGCAGCTTTACACCAAAACCACGTACAGTATCATATTTTGGTTCTTGTCCAGTAGACGTAAGCAAATTCCACACAGCGGTCACGAACTCAGGCAAATACGGTTGAAATTCTTCGTCATATTTCTGAGCGTAAAGGCCAATGTTGTCGCAGACTTGTGACTTCAATTGTTCGATTACTCCTGTCTCTTCTTCGTCCTGTGCATATGTTAAACGTTGTAACATAGGGACATAAATAAAACAGAAAACCTAATAATAAATTTACAGTACTGTTGATTGTAAAGAGAGAACATTGGCATTCAATAAAGTGTGAAAATTCTTCATCCAAGTGGCCATGTTATCTTCGAAGAATTCCGGCAAATCCTAAAAGCAAAGTGGATATAGTTCGCGTAGATCGGAGATGCAGTATTCCTCACCATTAACCCATCGCTTAGTCTACTCACCTGGAAATTCAGGGAGTAAAAGACTTTAGAAAGAATCACCAAGGAACTGTATATGACTTTCAGCGCTTCTACATTTTGCGCGTGTACTTCTGTTAGATTCATCGTGGCCTGAAACATATTACACACTTAAAGGAACATCTGCGGATCTATCGGAGAGTTAAATAACGAAATACGTACAACGAACAGATCTGTTAAAGGTTTAGCGAATTGGTCTAGTACAAATTTAATTTCGGTCCATAGGCTCTGGCTTTTAAATTCATATCTGTATCGCTTGAACAAAGAGTGCGCTGTGTGTAAAACTCCATTGATAACATGGAAATCCCCTGTATTAAATTTCTCGACCATTTGGTCTATAAGCTCCGGCCATTTATTCGGGAAGTCGTACTTTCCGATAATCGAGACAGCGTCGGACAACTGTTTCTGGATGGAGTCGGGAGAGTGTAACATCAAATTGACGATCAATTTCTTTATGGAGTCTCTGTCCTGCGCGTGTATGCGATCCACGGAATCTTCTTCCTGGGTGTAAAGCAACGTGTCACGTTTCATCGGGGATACCGATTAGGATATTAAAACAAGGAACGCGCGGGGCGACGAGAAGAAATAATTACCACTTTCCAGTTTCGTTTCACGTAATTCTTAAACGCCACGGCACCGGCGATTCTAATAGTTATGTGAATTTCAGACTTGTCCACCAGGTGCAAAAGAAGTAGCGGATAGTTTTGATTTACTTCGACAGATTCCAGAAACTTTTCGGCTGAAGGACGAAAGAGTGAATTAGTTTACGAGATATATGTTTTAAAAAGTAATGATAGGAAAGGCTGGAAGATAGAAGCTCGGGAGCTTCTATTCCCCCCTATTAATAGCTTTCAAAATTATTGCGCATCGATAGAGAGGAGAAATAGCAAATTCGAAAGCTGCAGTTACAATTTTAATATTCTTCTGACCCGAGTGTCTTGTCTATTCGATATACTTGTTGATATGCAGAAGTTGAGTTTTTTTCCCAGACACTCGATTTATTGAACCGTAAGTTGCTGATATACAGACGAAAGAAAAGCGTGGGATCTGCTCTTCCCGCGAGCGAGGAAACTTGTGTATTTGCGGTCATATACGAAAACTTGGAGGCTCTGGAATAAAGTTTTGATCGTTAGAGAGGTTATGTTCACCTGGTCGTCTGACATTTACGTCTGGGCTGAGTGTATGCTTCAAGTATTCGCTAAGGGTGAGCAAATTGTCGTCCGTGAGCTCCATATCGGCTTAACTTAGAACCACCGTGTTCCCTCAGCTCGAAAAATATTAAATCCTCGCCGAGAAACCTTGAAACAAGGCAACACACCGGCTCCCGACAAATTCAATTTTCTAACCAACAACCGTCGCCGGTTGGCGCTTCCCAAGGTGGTTTACGCGGGAAAGTTTTCCATCGAAATCAAACTGATCAATACTTTCTAATCTCCAGAAGACAGGATCGCTCGACGAAACGTTCGAAAAGTTTGGTAACAATTGCTTTATTGAATTTCCAGCAAGTTTGTGCGATTGTTGATACAGTATTAGGCTAAGTGAGAATTTAACAGATTACGTAGCGGTAACTTAAAATTATGTAATTTGAATAAAGTAGTCGAAGATAACACATTGTATTGCATGGATTATCAAGTTTACTTGGCACTAATTGTAAGCCTTAAATGGCGGTACAGGTTATTTTCGAAAATTATTCAGCGTCGTCGTTTTCTGTTTTATCTCTTCTTTGAGCATTTTTAGTGTATCCTGTGCCAACTGAATTGCTTGAATTTTATTGTCGTTAACTTTCCTGCGTGCGTATTTGAAGAAGACGAATATTAATGTGAAAAGATAGAAATTTGTTATTCGTAATTACCGTACTCACGTTATATCATTTAATAGCAAATCTACTTCTAATATTTCTTCTAAGTCCGTGAAATTCAAACAGTTCAAACCACACTGCGTTTCCAGAGTTTCTAATTTTTTCTTTAATGTTGGCAATGTGCGTTCTATGTGTTCCTCCTCTTCGCGGTATCGTTCAATATCCTTTAATAAATTGTCAGTCGACTACAAGAAAATCATCCGTTATTTTCCTTGAAAATATGTGTACCAATATTTATATCTAATCCGCATGCCGATATATATTATGTACGCGAACGGAATATTTGTATAGAGCCGGACTTACGTATGCCTCGGGGGCGCGCAGGATATTATCAGCATAATTGGCACACCTGGCTCGAAACTTATCGCTAGAAAAATCAAAGAACTTTCCGATGATCAATGTATGAATTTGAATTTTGATATCCGTTATAATTATGTCGTTTTTCAAGTAACAAAGTTTCTATTATAAAGGCAAGGATGTAACTCGAAGAAAATTCATTAAAAGAGTGAAAAGACCATTGCTTGGTGAAATACTCCGCCCTCTTCATTCTTAAATCTCTCAATTCCTGCTGTTTGAAGTCTATCACTTTCGTCGCTGTGGAAACATCATTTCTCATTTGTGATTCCTCCTTTTTTAACTCGTTGTATTTGATTTGATGAGCCCAAATACTCGCCGATAAGCCAGAAGACTGTGACTCCCAGAAATGCTGATCATTTTTGTTCTTATTTATCGCTTCCGTCAGCTCTGTAAGCTTTTTAAATACGAAGTTGTAATTAGATAATTAGAGCATCAAGCTTCAATGAGATTATTACTTGTTTTATCAAATAATTAATTCGATCCGCTTTATTATTGACGTTTTCGCCAACTTCTTTCATGTCTCCGCTAAAAAATTCAGCCATTTCGTTTACTTCAGTTATTCGCAAACTTGGCGGTTCTTTATCAATAAGCTTTCCGTGGTTCTTCGTGGTTCTTGAATTTTTAAAATACTAGAGACACTATACACGCCGTGACTGCGACCTATAGGGGAAATACTTGAAACTAAATATTTTAAGGTTGATACACACTGATAGATTCTGTTCTGTATGAAAATACATTTATAATTAACTAGCTTTACTATTGGGCTCCGCCCGAAATTTAGATTCTGATTTTATAAAAAAATAATTTATTTTTTAGTTTTTTTTATGAAAATAGTCACATTCGTCTGGATTAGTCAGGCATAGTGAGTTGAGGCACATTTTGTGATTTCCGAGTTTATCGTTCGAAAGTTTTCAGGCGACAGACAAACACACAAACATATAGAAGCTTTCTGCTTTATATACCTATTAAGATTTAATCTCGTTTATTGAAAAATTGTATACGCTTAGCTCGAATGGTTTCTTCGTTCGATTGTAAAAATGTTGTTTATGAATTTATTGCAGTATATGTATATCTACACTGCGTTCCATATAAGAACGTACCAACGCCCCCTACCGATTTGCGACCGATCTGCGCAGCTTCCACGGATATGACACACGCGATTGGTCGTAGCACTTTCGCGATTGGTTGTAGCACTTTCGCGATTGGTCGTTGCAATTTCCCTGCCGGTTTACTACCAATAAACAGTGTATCCCTGCGCGAAACGTGTACGCTCTAATGTGGAACCCAGTAGTAGCGCACTCAGGATTTAATTTTGGGGGAACCGAGTTGAACGGATAAAAATATTCTTAATGCAAATACAATACAATTCATTTAAATCAACCATAAAAAAGCAGTGATATGTCGACAGAAATATGTCTCAAGCCGGAAATACAAAAATTACAGAAATACAAAAAATCAACATGAACGCGTTGCCCTGAAAGACTGCTAAAGGGCATCAGCTCGGAAATAAAAAATGAATATTCTAAATCTATGAACAATTACTGGGAAAATAAAATAAGATATATTTATATTATATGTAAATAAGAATCTTCAAAAAACCCTTGCTCAGATTAGAATGTACCCTAAAAATTCCTAAAAAAAGCGGGCATAGATCCAACCACTCTACCTAGCTAGGGAAGGGGTGGATAAATTTATTATCTCAGATGCGAATCATAATCTAGATACACTAGGAGTGAAATAATTCTAATAAAAATCTCAGTCGATCGCAATTAAATAAAAGTGTAGAGAGAAACACTAATAGGCTGAAAGAATCCTAGTAGCATTTTTGGTTGGCCAACAATAGCCAATAGTTGGGATATATTTATAGTGTTTTTGCCTACAAATTCCCAAAATAGAGTCTACGGCAAAATAGTTACGTCAGTTCGCCTACGAATATTCAATGTTGGGCCTACAATTACTATGGTTGGTTAATTAACAAAAAAGTTACAACGATGATACAACATTGGGCCAACCAAAGTAAGCCAACATTTAAATGTCTTACAAACGTCAGAAGCTTTGCTACATCCAAAAACCTGTTATTATATTCCAGGTTGTGATTTTTCTTTTCTTATTTATAAATACGTACCTACACATCGTAGTTTGTTAATGTTGGGCCACAGTTGGCCCATTAAAGTTTTGTTGTGTGCCGTCTTGGAATTTATTTATTTCTTTAATTTTTCCACTTCAGACTAACGAAGTGAAAATAATAGGGGAGAGTAATGCAGTACCGGCCACTCTAAGTTTTTATACTATAACTTGGGCTATTGTTGGGAATTAAAACTCAAATTTCAAAAAAGTAATTTGTAGTATAAATTATGCTCAATAAAAGGGGGCCAATCGTTTTTCTTATATTTTATCATAAATATTAATAATTCGCTGGAATTAAGAAGTTGTAATTCGCAGCGAACGAAAAATTGTCATCCAGTACCGGCGAACTACTTAGTTGGTAGATTTTAAGGTCTAAGTAATTAATAATGTTGGTAAAAACATTTAAAAATACAATAGAACATTTATTTAGGCACGTCTACCAATATCACAGGCAAAATGATCGATATTTTCTTGGTTTATACGGTCCTCGTGAGCCTAGCCCTTGAATTTGATGCACTGCGCCAAATCTTCGTTGAATGATTCTTTATAAATGATGCACTCAGTGACTTGCTCATCAAAGCCTAATTTAAGTTTAGTTTAGTGTAATTTTGTTTTATAGTAGCATTTTCAAAGCCGCATTCATATCGTTCTGCGTCTATTGTTCCTTTTTTCTGTTTCATTTCGGACATTTTTCTGCAGAAAAACAAAGAAGAAAAACTCGTAGACCAGCGCTGTCCAGCGTAGGGGCCCCTCACGCGCCTGCTTCCCCTTCCAATCTTTCCCTCGCACAGCGTGCCTTCCGTTGTCAAGGAGACCGCGTGAGGCTAAAGGTCCACGCACACATATCCGTTCCGTGTCAGTTCCGTTCCGGCGTGCCAGTGGTAAGAAGAAGAGGGGGCTAGAGGGTCTCTCCTTCTTACCATTGGCACGACGGAACGGAACTGACACGGAACTGATACGGAACGGATATGTGTGCGTGGACCGTAAAGGTAAAGGTCCGCGCACACATATCCGTTCCGTCTCAGTTCCGCATCCGTACGGTATCCGTCCGCGTCCGCGAGGTGACCCTTAAGGTCCACGCACACATATCCGTTCCGTATCAGTTCCGTGTCAGTTCCGTTCCGTCGTGCCAATGGTAAGAAGGAGAGACCCTCTAGCCCCCTCTCCTTCTTACCATTGGCACGCCGGAACGGAACTGACACGGAACTGATACGGAACGGATATGTGTGCGTGGACCGTAATTCCACTGACAGGAGGCCTGCTCTGCCCCGGTCAGTCCTATTTCAGCCGCTTCTGCAAGCCTGCTGTACAGTTCTTTCAGTCAGTAGGTGATAAAAGTATTTGTACACCCTTCAAAACAGAATTACCTTATTTTTACAAATTATTACGTTATTTTTGAATTACCTTATAACAAAAAGAATCCTAAGCGCGTACAAGGACATATGGTTGAAGGTCATTCAAGATTGTTGAATGTCAGATAGGAAGGAAAATAGTTTACTTCAGCGAACAGATCGAACACCATCGTGTCTTCTTACTTCACTCTAGAATTGTTCGAATCCTGCAAACAAGTGGTTTTTTCCCCCTTTCTTGCATTTCCGTCATTGGCATAACTGGTCAAATTTCATAACATTCAATTCGACATCACTCACTAATTAAATAGTTATTTAAGAACCACGTAATTGAAGAGTCCTTGTAGAAAACACTAACAATAAGTACAAAAAAAATTATCTTAACATGTTCTACGCGCCAATGGTAATAGTATAGTATAGAATTTTAACGCAATTTTCCTTTGTAAATAAGTTACCGATAGTGCTAAAAGGTGGTACGGCCAACACCATTTAACATTCTTTGCACATTTTTACTTATGAATTTTTAATCACAACAATAATATACTAAAAATGTTCGCTTACTCCTGTGCAAAAGTCGTACAATTCGCAATAAGATTTGCAGTGTTGTTAATGTTCAAAACACATAGAATGTTCCTGAGATTGTTATAACAATGCAAATCGCGGCATTGTACCAAACATGTCGAACAATTGAATAACGTTCCACAGCGCGGTTATTAATTACACCGAATTGTGCGTCATCAGACGAATACTATTCATGAATATGAAACTATTTGCCGGTCCAAATAGGGGGCATGTGCGATTTACAATTTTAATTTATGTACAGTACACCATAAATCCTAAATGATCGATCTTCCCTGACACGATGCTTTAATGTTCTTTTTGATGTTCCTTGAATACAGTTTCTCATACTTCCGGAATAAAAGAAAAAGCGAAACGGCACTTTTAGAGCCGCGTTCAAAACAGTATTCTAAAATATGTATCTCAAAAATTACACTGGAAGGCTCGATCCACTTCCCACATAGCACACAAGTCTTAAAGACGTCCAGAAGACGCCTTAAGGGGAGATTTAGAGGATCGAAATTTTCGATTTCTTTTTTACTTTAATCGATAGTAATACCCTTAGAGAATATATTCCTAGAGTTTCAGAATAAAATTTGCAGTATTTCGGAAGTCTGAGCAGTTATGTATAAATATATGTATATTAAAATATCTCTAATGGTTTAGAAAGATCGGCTTTATTTTTCTGTTTTAAAAAAATCCTAAACTAGCTTCTCCCCTTAAAGACGTCCACAAGACGTCCACTGTTACAAATCAAGGCGTACGCGTTTAAGGCGTCGTGTGCAGTGTGGGTTTAATCTTGGAATACCAAAGATTCAATATAAGTAATAATAAGGACAACAATAAAAAATCATACACCATATAAATTTCACGGTTCTTGTATGTTCATAAAATCAACAAATCGCAGAAATTATAAACATCAGAATTACAAATATCTCGTTTAATCAAATCACTATGTAATTGAATAATTATTCATCAAAATTAGGGGTCCATTAGGAATCCCAAACTTCGTGAGGCTTCGAAACTCTCGAATATCTTGCTTTGAGAACTGAAGTCAACAAAATTTTTGCAGAAATCTGTATAGAAACAAAAATTTAACAACATACAAATTCTCTTGTATATTAATCCTCCATTCATTGATTTTACACCTTTTCTTATTTGGCTTTCGAAAGTATCGAATCACAACAAACTTGTAAAGCTTTGAATTCTCGAAACACGAAATTATCTTGTGTTTCGAGGAGGTTTCGACGCTTCGAAAAATCCATCCGGATACTTATTACTTATACGGTATAATAAATTGCTGCGTTACGTAGGTGAAGAATTATTCAATTAACGAATGAAATTAAAGAACCTACCGTTCCGACTGTATGAAAAAAGTGGAAGTGCAACGCTGATTTAGAAAACCATTGGCTTGCTCCAATTAAATCGGACCGATAACGACGTATTGTTTAAAAATCTAACTGGAAGCCTGTCGCTTGGTGCCACCTCCTAGCGTATGCGCGTAACGTAATTGATGTTTCGGTGAACGTTTGAATCGCGTCGGCAATGTTTCGTAGTCGTCGAGTAGCCAGTGAGCCGCCGCTGCGCGACCTGTGTCGTCGCAGGTTTCCCGTTACACTCGTCAACATCTAAGAGAATATCAATTAGGTCGAGTGCCTAAAGTGCTACATACGAGTCGAGATCCTACCATTCAACGATTTCGAACAAAAACATGTGTCTCAGTGCAAAATAATCACATTTTCGTTTCAACAAACATGTTAGGCGATTCGCGGTGAGTCACTGGATGGATTATACTTTTTTCCCTATAGTTCCTTCACTACACATGTTTCCCTCACTCGCGAAAGTGTACCCTAAACAGTCTTATACATAGGGGAGGGCCGAAAATTATGACGCGACCGGAAGAGAGCCAATCCCCCGTTTCGAAACGGTTCATCGGGTTGAAATAATTTCATTGCAGCGAAATAATGACATTTAACCGAAAGCACACGATTGGATTTAAAAAGCAGCATGTATCAGTAGGTGATCAGGTTTACACAATTTGAATGGAAAAGAAATGAAAGTCCCATGAAGAATACGCTTCTACTTTGCCAATCATTCGAGTCGGACAATTTCGATATAAAGGGGAAATTATTTTATCATTCCGTCGCGGCTTTCAATTATTCAGCATATAAAATATCTGCGAAAGAAAGTAATTAAACATTTGTCGGTATTGCTAGAAAGTTTTTCAACTCGCGATCATGATTAACCGCGAAATTTCATTGAAATTACTCGTGATGAGTCGCGTAATCGAACGTTGATAATCTTATCGTTTCTTATCAGTACCAAAGATCGATTATACTTACATACATATTGTCGCTTAAGGCGCATATCTTGCGCTGATTCCGCGGAGAAGAGAATCCAAGATAAGATTCCTCAGTGTACAATTGTAAGATCAATTCTCTCTTTCACATTTTCGTATACTTGAAACGTACCTATTTACATCTATAATACATCGGTTGTAATTTCTAAAACTTTCCGCTTCGCATTAGCCCTATGATAAAACGTTAAACACACGTGTACTGTGTGAAACAGGATGGGGATTTGATAACGAACCGCGAACTGACATTACCTTATCCTGTTGCGGGAAAAGGGATAGCCAAACCCTGGATGAATCGCTATGCGTTCATGGGAACAGTAGACAGAAGACAGAAAATAAAATTGAAAATAGTACAATAATTGTTTAAGTTACTCGGCAAAAAGTAGGTACTATTTATTAAAAGTGATGTCGGAAGCTAATAAAATCATAAAGATTACGATCTATTCTAACGGTCTTAATGTACGCTATGTTTGAAACGCATTGTTCACGTAATACAAATTGTAAAATAATTACCGAGTCGCATGAGAGATGATGTTACGTGTTCTTTTAATTACGCTGTATCGAAGGTCTAGCCACGAGCAGGCAGGTTCACGAACAGATTATGTCATCGCTACTTTATTCGCGGCTCTATAACCTATTTATCTGTGTACATAAAAATTCTCGCTTTACGGTGCAGAGGGAAAGGTAACTGCGTACGATAACCGCTAGTCGTTGAAATAAAATAGCGAACAGAAAAGAAAAACTGATGACAAAATTTCACTGGTGTATGTACTAATTTTTAATGAGCCGAAAAGTGAGAGTAACGTTCATTACGAAACTCGCGGCAATTACTGCAGTTAGCTTTCTCATTCAAGACGCCCGTCTTTGTTACACGCATTAACATTGCTGAAACGATACAATTTCAAAAATTATTCCATCGTCGTCAGCGATCGACGTTAATTCTAGTCTGTACACCCTTTTCTTCAGTGTTCCTATTTCAAATTCATTTTTATAATCTATTTTTAAATAATTCCATAGGTTTAGACTTGATAAACTGAATTAGTGTAGGTTAGAATCCTTTATTCCACAAATATAGACGCTTGCAATTTTTAAGACACTACTCTTTAACGAATTTTCTGTTTCATTGTGTTATATATTACTGTAAAAAAGCTTAAATTGAGTTGATTTACTGCCTGAAATAAATCAAAATATTGACAATGAAATGTTGGTGTCCTCGCTCGCCAGAGATTTACATTTTATAGATGCGCAACGACCGTGGCGCGTACGGCGTACCATTCGCGCATTTGTGTATCGACCCTGATCGATAAATATCCCGTTCCTTAATACTGAAATCAATAGATGAGTCTAGAAATATATTTTCTACTTTCCTTTCGTGATACAGTGGACATTTTAAATTAATAGCGCGTGGAATTAACCAGAATGACAAGAAGTAGTGGAAAGGATCCGCTAATAAGTTTCTAATTACAGGAAACTTAACCTACTCAGTTTTCGAAACGATAAACAGGGATAGAATGCGGAAGGAAGGGCGTGGTTAGAATTATTTGATGCGACGTGTGTCGATGGCACACCCTCAATCTGCCTACGCATACTGCCCACCTTCTCTTATAATTCACGAATCATCAACTTGCGTTTTTCATTGTATATCGCAAGAAACATCGTTTTGCAAAAATAAAAACATGGAATGGTGGAATAATCGGAGGAATAATTAAAATATGACTATGTAATTGATACTTTTATACCAATACCCCCTCTTGAACGATGTTCTTTCGTAGGTACTACGAATTTAATGTATTCCAATAAGAAAATAAATTTTTGTAGATGACAATAATTCCATGTTTACTTATTCTTTTTTGTAAATAAAAAATAGTGAAGACTAAACAATAGTGAAGTAATTAAATATCAAAGATTCGAGTCACTTCGTATCGCAAGCATTCATTGAGAAGTAGGCATTCGGTAATTTTGCAATTTTCTTCGAGATAAATGTGGTTCCTGAAAAATAGTCTGCTAACGTAATTGACAGGAAAGTGTGATGATCTCAACTTCGCGGGGTCGAGCGGTTCCATAAATTAGGAAACATAATTCCGTCGTTTTAATTAAACAATTGCTCGCCGTCGCGCGTCCCGGTGTATAGTGACTATACCTAGTGAATCACACGGAAAACATTTTTCTGCCGTTACCAATGTTGTCATACCTCAACCGCACTGATATGAATGATTCAAATTATTTATTATCTAGTACTTCGTTATTTTAAAGAAATCCTTAGTTTTACAGAATTACTTCCAATAACGTTGCCCGTGCGTCTGTTCTGTTTCAGGTGATAGTGTTTAGTGAAATTTACAATTAGTAAAAATTACCTCGAACCTAATACATGATCACAGTGCCTGTTTGGTAGCATAGCACCGGAAATACCGTCTCAAGTCTGGCAGGCCTTTTACGCGTTTGCTACGTGCGGAGAAAGTATTGACCAGCTTGCCTCCTATAGGCCTAGGCGTTGCCTTACACACTTTTCATTTCTTATACTTCGATTTATCGTAATAAGATTGTATTGCTTTTACAGATGCTACAATCTTGAGATATTTTAATATTTACTCGACTTATATATGCGTATGTAAATAAACTACCATTTCCTTGCGAAAAAATGAAGTTTTTGCTTCAAAGTGTCATCTGATAGATATGTAAAATAACAAGATGGCGTTAGAGACACCGTTTGGCCGTGCATGCCATCACATGTGTTAGACCGGCAGCTTTGTTTTTAGGAAGAAATTCAATAAAAAATTATTTTCGTATTGTTTAAACATGCCTTTATCGTCGACAAAACACTTCCCCTATGAAACTGTTTCCGTTACTTCAAAATAAAATTGTAAATAAGTGATCCTGTAAAGGCACCCAACCCTTATGTCAGGATTAAGCCAAGTACACGCGTATTTTTAAATTTAATTATCTCGGAAACGAAGCATCATACAATAAAATTGTATTCTACATTTTCAACTTATCTTTGCACGTAGAATAACCTCCTGCACGGTTACACTACCCACCGTGGCTCACCCTGTATATTCTGTAAAATTATATTTTATACTTCTCGATGTAATATTCAGATATAAATATAAATAAATCAAGCCTTGGATGTTATCAAAGTATGAAGTTATCAGAATTACATGGAACTGAAAACAATCTGGATTTTCTCCTGTGGAAGGGCATACAAATACCAATTTACTCTCACGTTGAAATATTGAATCGAGAAATGTGAAATATAATTTGATATACAGAATGAAATGAAGAAAAAAATATATAAAAGAAACAGCTCTTTAACTCGACTCTCGAAACCAAGTTTCCCCCGTTGTAATTCATCACACTTGATTTGCGGCTACCGCATCAATTAGTAATTTGCTTCTACTGCCCAGATAGCACACAAATGTCTCAAGGGGTCTTCCTAATGCGACGGCTGTAAAAAAAACTTAATTTTGAGGTCGTAAGACATTCTGGACGTTCAGTCCAAAAACAGACGTATCATGGGACGTCGTGTGTTATACATATGGGTTTACTGTGATCAGGGCCGTTCCTGGGGAGGGTGCAGAAGGTGCCCCCGCACCTGGGCGGCCAAACCTAGACCAAATTTTGACTAATAAGAATAATAATCAAAATTTTTATGATGATTATTAATTATATGATTTTTCTCATTTAAATTTTTTTTAAATTGTCCAGCGCTGGTTTTCGAGATAAAAATTCATAAGTACAACCCATTCTCTCGAAAATAAGCAAAAATCGAAAAATTCAAGGTCCTATATTATTTAAACAAAATCGAAATCGGCAAAATGATGACATAACCCCCTCCACCTAATTTCACGAGGAGTACAACATAATTAAATTAATAATGGCGGCAATATTGTGTTTGCACCTGGGCGGCCAACAACCCAGGAACAGCCCTGTCTGTGCTGTGGAAGAAAACCAGGCATTGAAGTCGCTGTCTAACTCGAACGATCGACGAAGTATAGATAGATCGAACAGTGTTAAGCCTAATCAGATCTGCATACAAATGTTTATGAATATTCCCTCGCATAATCAGTGGAAAACCGGAAAACCCAAAACACACAGGCATTTGCGTAAATGTTTATGAACGAATGTTTGCAAACAAAACAAAATCAGCACTTCAAGTCTCGAGAGCTCCAAAGCCTTACAAACTTTCGGATTCGAGACTTTAAAAAAATAGCTTATTCGAACCCACCTCTAATTTCGTTTATAAAAATGGCCAAACGTTGGCACCTAATATTCTAGAATTTGTTTATACTTATACGGCTCCAACATTTTCAAGCCAGTTTCGTCCGAAAGGCGCTCATCCACAAATTCCACATTGTTACTTTTTGTCAAACGTTCTGGGGTCAACTGTGGTCAATACTTTCGCTGTCACGTCGGCGTGAAAACACGCCATTGCCAAGCAACAGATAATGCATATATATCGTCCAGTTTCCTGTTTGTAATGCCTCCGAGCTTTAATTACGATTATTCTACCAGAAACTCCGTGTCTCAGATCAATGTACCCATATCAATGAGCGTCGTTGATAGGAAACTATCGCAACGCTATCAATTTCTTTCGTTTTTCTGTAGCCGAATAATGTAGCGGATAATGGAGTTGGCCGGATGAGAAAGAGATAACTAGCACCGCCGACTGTTGATAACGTAACGCCATCAAATTGAGCGGGAAGTTGAAAGCTGTCTGAATTGGACTCGTGGGTATTGGACTCTTATCACCTTGCGTGATGTGTAATAACAATCAGGGTAAATATAAAAAGAGAAAACGTAGTTATCAACAATCAGAAATGAATATCGTAGGTAATATACATAGTAGTTTGCAAGGTTGACAAGGTAACCTTTCGTCGATTAAAGGGAAGAACTGTTTTATTTTCTTGTATTTTAAAAATAAATTATATTAATGACTCAAGGTATATGTACACATAAGATCTATTCACACGTCCAAGATATTTACACATACACGCACCCATTTAGGCACTCTTACAATCCCATGAATAGCAGGCATTTAACTTTATTAATTTTAATGACGACAATGGTTAATTACACATGGACATATCAGATTAACTATATACCATCTGCTTTAAGTTCATCTATTGATAAAAATATATCAATTACAAAATTTCGCTACTAACAAGGGAAGATTCCGAACCCGAAAGTTAAAAAAATTCTGAAAATTTGTGAATATGTAGGGAATTTCCTCCCGATTACAACGCAATTTTTGTTTGCCGCCCAAATTCACTCTAAGGGAGTGTAATTGATCCCTGAAAATCCGGTTATTTTCCGATTTTGTGTTATAACTCGTGAACTGTAAAATAATTTGTTTACCAAATGATAGATCGAATTGAAAGAAGTAACTTTTGTCTGGAAACTTTTTTCTATCTCTTACAGTTCGCGAGTTATAACACACAATCGGAAAATAGCCGAATCTTCAGGGGTTAATTTCACCCCGTTCGAGTGAATTTGGGCAGCAAACAAAAACTGCGTAGTAATCGGGAGGAAATCCCCTACACATTCACAAAGTTTCAGAATCTTTTGAATTCTCAGGTTCAGGACCTTCCCTCGTAAGTAAAAATATTTTCTCGTGTTTCCTATAATTAAATATAAGTTATAGATACAATATTAAGTTTGAAATTCTCTCAATGCGATATGCGCCTATAATAAATAAACAAATGTATAAAATACATGATTCATGTCAGTTTAAAAAGAATTAATTGCTATAATTGTTTTGAAATTTATCCAAACTGTAATAATTGTATCCATTATCCAGAGGAGTTTATTAGATTTAAATAATTCTGAATGCGAATATTTGTAAAAATATACAGTTTATGTGAATGAAACGAAATTGTTTTTTCATTCTTCAGAAAACAAGAAGACGGCCTCCCGGCACCGGCCAATCAAAGTTACAACAATTGGCGATGGTACTGTTGGCAAAACGTGTATGCTCATTACCTACACAACGAATGAATTCCCCTCCGAATATGTGCCCACAGTGTAAGTATTAGTCGAGGAACATCACAAGATTTACCTTTGAAGTGCAACATTCACAATCAAAGTAAACTGAACTTGTTCTTAGATTTCAGACTGCAATTTTCTGAAACCAGTCAACTTTGTATGTCCCAGTGAGGACTTTCAGAACTTGCGTTTCTAAAACATTTGAAAAAAGAAAATATTTCAATAAAGAAGCAATGAAAGTATACCTTAAACGAAATTTAAAGTGTTATTTTGTTATTGGATATCCTTATATCTGTTTGATACACGATTACAATAGAAAATTATATTCTACAATCTGCTTTTCTTAGATTCGATAACTACGCGGGGACCATATTCGTAGATGGTCAAGAGTACGACATGACTTTGTGGGATACAGCTGGTCAAGAAGACTACGAGCGGATCAGGCCATTATCCTACCCAAATGTGAGCGACGTTCGTTTAATTAATTGTTCGTCGATGTTACTGTGCTTGAAATTCGTCTAAGAGTCTGAGTTACATCAATTTACAGTTAAATTTTATTTTCAGACTGATTGCTTCTTGATCTGCTTTTCAGTGAATTCTCATAGCTCCTATGAGAACGTTGCAAAGAAATGGCACCCAGAAATTAAACATCACTGTCCCAACACGCCTATTGTTCTCATTGGCAAGTATTTCTGTTATTAAGTCGTACAAGCAAAAAGTTTCAACTTTCTATCACTTCCTGCTGACTTCACTGATAGGTACAAAGGGGGATCTTAGAAATGCAGAAAACGTGGACACGATTACGCTCAGGGACTGTAAAAAAATGAAGAAGAAAGTGAAGGCTTATAAGTACGTCGAGTGTTCTGCTCTGCAGCGTGAAAATTTGGAGGATGTTTTTGTTGAGGCCATTCGAGCTGTGCTAAAGAAACCGTCGAGTAAACTTTGCTGTACATTTTGAGAATTAGAAGTTAATATTTATAATTAACTAATAAGAGGCACTATGTATAATAATTTTAATATCTAGGAGAAATATATCATTCCAAAGGCTATAACTTTTCGGTATCTTTTTTTCTAAACAAGAAGCAAACAGTATATATTAACGCTTTTTACATAATTCAGTTAAACTGTAAATATCCCTATTGTTTTTGATAGAAAAAAAATAAACGAGTGACCTTAAACTTTTGTAAAATGTAATTCTTTTTTGTAACTTATCCCGCAATATCGTTGCATGTAATCATTATACGTATTATTCTAAATACCATAATATTCGTCAGTGCATACAATTACGTAACTTGAGTATTGTAATTCTCTTATACATACAAGATAGGATATTGGAAATCAGTCATAATCTCAGAGTTTCAGCGTCCAAAACCTCCGTCTGAAAGAGGCGTCACTTTTTGCTGTATTATTTTTCCATAACCGCCTCTCCCACTGTCAAAGTCTGATCTGTATTCATCTCTCACCTGCAAAATGGAAATTTTGATTTCTTGTGATCGATGATAACCTAACCCTATCGTAAGAAACGTTACATACTTGTCCTCCAGTTTTTCCTCTTCCATACTGCCTTCCTTCGATAAAACCGGCGTCCCAATCCGTCCTAATTATTCTGTCATCCAAACGCATCCCGTTAATATATCGCATGCAGTTCTCTGAATCGCCTCTCTGGTAATATTCAACGAAACAGAAACCGCAGGGAGTTTTTTTATATTTATCTAAACCCATTATAATTCTTCTAATGTCACCGCATTTCGAAAACAATTCGTATATTTGTTCCTCCGTTGTGTAAAAGGACAGATTTCCAACGTATAAAGTGGTGGAATTCCTTAGAAGCCTATCTTGCTCGGCTCTTGAACCCTGAAAGAAAAATAAGTCTCGATAATCGCCGAAGAAATTTCGTAGCGCGAAACAATGAGAAATGAAAAGAAATAAATCGTGAAATTCTTAACGAAGAAAGATTTCGTTCCCATTGAAATATTAGTGTTCTAGAAATGTCGAATCTATAGTCTATACGGCTGGCTTTTAACTTTTCGAAACGATTTTGAGGTTATATTACAGGACTAACCTTAAAATGTTGATCACGATACGAACTTAAATCAACGGAAGGTGAACCTGATGCAGTCACTTTTGCTGCTGCCATAGTAGCCACTCTTTCAGATATTTACGACGTGTTTTATAATAACTTTATCACGTTCGAAAGTAGAAAAACGAATATACTCGACCACCGAGTTTGACCGAGTTACTACGTGGGTAACTTCCACACACATACTCGCCATCTCACTTGTTGTATTGTCGCGATGTGAATTGTTGCATTCTTACAATGTGAATATAGCTCAATATAGCTTTGATTCGGAGGGAAATTTAAACTAAGGAAAAGGCGAGAAACCACACGAAGTTGTTGATTTTTCTTATCATTTTTATTTATCATTAATGAAAGTATTAAACTACTCGATTAGCCATAAGGCTAGTTCAAACACGTCGAGTAATTTAGTCGAATAGCGAATAATTTAGTAATTTATCGTGTGTGGACACTAAAATGTAATCGAGTAGTTTAATAAAACAATGGTAAATTACTAAATTGTACGCTTCTCGACTAAATTACTCTGTTCCAACTTCATGGCTGATCGTTCTGCGCAGTTCCGCGTTTGCACGTGGTTTAACTATTGAGATACGTTAAAAATCGGTTGTCACACCTACTTTTTCGAACGCCGTTGTCACACTGGGTCAATTTGACCCTGCCAATTTTCAATCAGTAGTTACTTAAAAACTATTTGTTAAATTAAGTCTAAAAAATTCTGAGATAAAGTTTGAACATTGTAGAATATATGCCCATCGTTGAAAGTTGACATTTAAAGTGTCATCATGCTTAAAAAAAATTTTAAGTAATAAGAGTTCCGAGAAAATATGTTTTGCTTCAAAAATTGCAGGGTCAATCTGACCCAGTGTGACAACCGAGGGTTAAAACAACGTGTAATTCTGTTTGTTTTGTTCTATCAAAATTCCGCAAGTTCTGTATTAAATTGGAAAACAATTACTTAGAACTGTATATACAAAACGAAAATAAAATTAAATGGTGTCTCCACTATCTGAGGTGTTATATATATATATATTTTTACGATTTTTAGATCGACTCTTGCAAAATCGATTCTTTGGTTTCGATTTTTTAAGAGAACCGATTCTCATTATTCGATTCACAAACAATTCAAAAATCGATCTTTTAAAGTGAATCGAACATCCTTAGCGGTCGCCCTGGCTGCCCCCCCCCCCCCCCCTTTAAAGTCGGCCCTGCTCAGCGTTCACAGCGATTAATTGCTGTGAGTGGAGGGAGAAACACCTACAGGAGCGGTGGTAAGTGTGCGCGAACTGACGCCAGCGCCAAGCCAGCCGAGTGACCCCAACGCGAAGCTAACCACGGCCAACTAGCGTCGACAATATATTTTCCGGCGACGCTGGTTGGCCCTGGTTGGCTTCGCGTTGGAGCCACTTAGCTGGCTTGGCGCTGGCGTCAGTTTGCGCACACATTACCACCGCTTCCTGTAGGTATTTCCCCCTCCATCACTGCGGCCCCATCGCTCCTAACTCTAAACCATGGTGGTATATAAAGGTGATGCAACAAAGCCACTTTTCCCTAGTAATAGTGTCTTCATAAGAGTTTAGTACAGATTTTATGTAGCAGATGGCGTGTGTGCATGGATCCCACACAGATAGAGTCGACTTTGATTGCATAAGTGTAACGACGCCACGCTACCGTCTTCCGTGTACTGTGTTTCTTATATAAACTATTATTTTAACTAGCACTATGGTTAAACGGTGTAAAGTAGAGAATTGTGGTTCTTCTGGAAAAGAAAAAAATATATCTATTTTTGCAGTACCAAAGGATACAATTCAAAGAAAGAAGTGATCTCCGATTGTATGATCTCCGTTGGCTAACAACGAAATTAACAAAATAACACTAAAAACAGAAATATTTTGGCAGCAATACTGCTGGTAAAATGATAAGGGTTATATACATATATTATGAGAAATAAAATTTTGAATGATAAATATATAAAATACATGATAAACATGTACACGAAATTCATACATATAACCTTTACAATAATTTAAAATTATTATTAATAACCATTTCTGTTGGGTATATATTCTTTACATTTCAAATTTACCGCGGTAACGCGCCTCTTATTAACTCTAAAGTTAACGCCACCTGGTTAGTATTCTGCGAATTAAACTGTTATGAAGACGCCGTACATGGTGCCTGAAAGGCGCCTTGAGTGTCCTACGAGCGGCTTATGAGGGTCCAAAATGCGCCTTCTGAGCGCCTGATGTTACAAAACGGGACGCCGTAAAGGCGCCGCAAAGGCGCCTGAATTGGAACTGACAGGCGCCTTAAAGGCGCCTCGAACAGGCGCCTAGTAGGCGCCTGGAATAGGCGCCTCGAGGGCGCCTGGAACAGCCTGGAATAGGCGCCTCAAAGGCGCCTTAAACGGGCCTGGATTAGGACTGTCAGGCGTCTTAATTATCGATAAATTAGAAACAAACGGTTATCAAAATGAAATCAAATTGGATAAAAATTCATTGCGATTTACTATATTTATTTATTTAAAATTTGTGTACAGATACTTTTATTAACAGACTTCGACAAACAAGAAGGTTCTCAGTTCGACACATATATTTGTGTCCCACGCCCAGCTGGCTGACGGCACCCTTGGAACAGCTAGTCTTTCGATGAGCCAAGGGACGAAGGCGAACGTCTCGTGGTCTCGGCTACGAAGTCCTCGCTGCGAGGCGTCGAAATTCTGCCTCCCACAGTCTGACACAATATCACGTCGGGGTTCACCAATGTAGGAGTTACCCGGCACGTAGATAATTCTATCAGGCCCTACTCCTGCAGGTGATGCACACCGAAGATTGGGGGGGATAATAATCACTCGTTATCGAGGAATAAAATAATACTGTATTTTGAGGTTATAAAGAATGGCTTCGTGGCTGCCTCCACTCTTCGCTCTCGGGACGGGAAGACTGGGGAAGACAGCCCTTCCTACAACACGATACCCAAAAGGCGCCTTTTGGGCGCCCCATAGAGGAGCCAATGTAGTTACACGGCGCCTCTAAGGCGCCTTTAAGACGCCCAAAAGGCGCCTTTAAGACGCCCAAAAGGCGCCTTTAAGACGCCCAAAAGGCGCCTTTCAGGCGCCTGAAAGGCGCCTTGTTACAAATCGGGACGCTCAGTCGCTCAGGCCGAAAACAGGCCGAAAATGGGCGCCTTTAAGGCGCCGTGTGCTGTGTGGGTGTACACCCGGCACAAAAATATCATTCCAACTACCACTAATGCAAATGAGCCGCGGTCAGAGTTGGGTAAAATGTAATACAATTACAAATTACAAATTACGATTAAACTGTAATTGTGTAATTAATTACACATTATTTTCGTTAATTGTTAATTTAGGTAGTTGACCATTTGGTTTTGTCAACTATCTAAATAAACGATTACTGAAAATAATGTGTAATCAATTACGCAATTATAGTTTAATCGTACTTTGTAATTTGTAATTATATTACATTTTGCCCAACTCTGGCCGCAACCAACCAGCGTCGCGCCCGGGGATCGGTTGTCAACGCTAGTTGGCTGCGGCTCAATTGCATTAAGTAGTGTAGTTGGAACGATATTTTTGAGCCCGGTGTACATACATACATACACACGTACAACGCGACAAGAGTGCCATCTACCAACAGAATACAGATGAGAAATGAAGATGCACATGTATGTACATATATGTATGTACCGCAAAAAGTTCAAAAGTTATTCAACTTCAAAGTGCCACCAACGTGCTATAATAAACGAATTATTGTCAATCTTTTTTTTATGTCATAGATCGTAATCAGGAATGTATGTACATTAGGTTATAGGAAATTGTACATATTTGGCACGCATGGAACTCGTAATGAACGTGAAACTTTGTCGTTAATCGTCTTTCACGAACACAAAATCTGTACACCGCATTGAAGATATTACGAAATAATGTATTTGCCAAACAAATACTGCTATTACGGTGCCTGTTTTTTAAACCGAATGTCTGTGTTACATGGATGATAATTAAATCAGAATCTCAACATTCGAAACAAGGGACTGCAGTTATAAAGATATTTCTGAAATATTTAAACACTTTTTCGAAATGAGTAATAAATTACAAGATACGGCCCTTTCAAATGAATCTGTAGTTTCCCATTCGTCGAAGACCAGTTACGGCTCTGGTGCTAGAGGAAACTGTTTTGATTCGCTTCTGAGCTGCTTTAAACTTACTCGTAAAGAAGAGTCAGAGGAGAACTTTACGGATTATCAACACCAAAACTGTGATTACATTGTTGAGAAACTTATTGTAAAACGTGTACCTTTTGACTTTGTTGCAGTACCGTCGGACAATTTAGAAATCAAAACTGATGTTCACGACAGAGATATTAGAAAACCTGTCTTAGTGCCAGAGGCGAACCCTGTGTACTCCAGTGCTACAGAAAGTGGATCACTGGATGGTACGGGAATTGGTTCAAGCGAAAGGACTTTGAATAAAAGCAATGAAAGTCCAATGCAAGCAACATTTGCATCATTTCCAGTAACTTTTGTTCCAGAGTTCCCTTTAATGAAGAAAGGTTTATTACTGATTGTATATTAACTAGTTTTTTAAATCTTAATGATAACTCTTGTACGTACGCTTTCAGAATTGAAATGTTTAGAATCGTCGGATATGAGGTCAAAAATTGAACAAAACGTATATAATCTGAGACAAGTGCAAAATATATATCTAGGTGAATCTCAAGAAGATACAATTTCTAACCACCTACACGTAGAGGATTGTAATCAGGAACATGCTAATATAAAATCACAAATTAATGGCAGATTACAATATAATCAAGGAATATTTGCAAAAGAGGCTAAAGTTCTAGCTGAAAGTATTGCGAATATTGATCTATCGAGTGTAACAGTAAAATGGAAATTCATTGTAAAGCATCATAAACCTAAACTCTAATTATTCCAATGCTTATTCAAAGTTGACAAGTATCCCAATACAAATCAATTACTGCATAATCAGTTTTGTGAAAAGATTAAACTTCATATGAAAATAGGTAGAATGATTGTAAAAAGTCCATTTGAAAAAAATCACCCTTTTTACAGATTATGAACGCGATATTTTGTCGCATGTATATGAAAAGCGTCTGAAGCTTCTTAGATTTTTATATATTGTATTGGAAATATTAAAACAGTTTAATTCGTTTTACATGGGAATTTATACAAAATGTTTTGAATGAATATATATATCTTTAATGAATCGTGAAACAAAAAGAATACATTGTATGAATCTACAGTAAACTCTTGCTGTAGGTGCACGTCACTATGCGCAGTGATCAGCATTCAGCAGTGATCACTGATGCGGGATGTGGTGAGATACCACAATCACGGGACTTCTGATCTTAGACTAGGGATGCACATTAAATCAGCCCCAGGGCTGTCGATGTGCCCTCGAGCTCGACCGTAGTATGCACAGTCCCCACTCCTCGGTATAAGGTCTCGTGGTGAACTGTTTGACTGCAGAAACCGTATGCCCATTTTGTTTTAATATGGTATTGCCTCGAGCTTCCCATTGTTGCCCCAACACGATCACTGGAAAGGCCCAGTTTATGCTTTTATGACTTCCTCGACAACTAAATGACCGCTTGGCCGCGACTGACATACACATGCATACACAGCTCCGTCACTATGTGCGTTAGCGATCTCAAGCGGTGGGTTAAAATTGACTCAGGTACAGGATACGGAGGGTTAATTGAGATTTGAAAAATGATTAAATTTTTGTATGCAATAATAATAATTTTGTTCAAAGTTATAATAATAGTACCTAGTAAGAAGGGTTTAAAAAAGTTTGTCGCTGGCGAACATGATTCTGGCTGTCGTAGTCGTCGGAAACAAAAAGTGCAAAATTTTTCTTAATCTATATGAGTGTGGTTATCGTGTGAACTAGAATGAAGTAACCCAGATAGCACAAAGACGTTTTTAAAACGTTTTAAAAACGTCCAGGTCAGACGTTCAGGACGTTTTGAAAACGTCCAGAAGAGGCCAGAAAACGTCCTAAAAACGTCCATTTTCACAAACCAGACCGTTTTCTGGACGTTTTTAAAACGTTTTCTGGACGTTTTTAAAACGTTTTCAGGACGTTTTCTGGACGTTTTTAAAATGTTTTCGGGACCTTATCTGGACGTTTTTGGGACGTTTGACGGTACTGGTTCGATTTAATAAAAATTTAAGGAAGTAAATGGTTTTCAAAATAAGATTAAACTCGATAACAATTTATTTCATTTATTGAATTCAGAAATAATGCAGAATACATGCACTTACAATAGATACAAGAATATGTTAGTACGAGGTCCAATATACAGAATATACAAACTATGCAGGATATACACTTAAAATAGATATGGATGTGCACTTAAACAGACAGCTCTGTATTTTTTCTATTCTCTGCCATTTCCCTGTGTTCTGCTGCACCTTAAAGAAGAATTTCGAGGAAACATTACATTGAATTTTACACTAATCAATATTAGGAACAGTAAAATAAGGGTGATAGTTACATATTAAAACCGTTGCTACGTTTAATTTACGGAAATCTTCTTTTCTGCCAAGGCCAACTAAATAGCAATGCAGCATCCATTGGTCATCAACAACGTTAGCGCCCGTTTCACAAAATTATAATGATTGGAACCATCAAAATTTGCCAATTAGTTAACCTAAAATTTAAAAATTATTCGAACCCTAACCTAGAACTACATACCTTTGACCGAAAATACTGAAACAAATATACAAAAACTGTACAAACACGTTATGAAAGCTGTATAAAAACTGTATAAAACCGGTTTACAAACATTCGGTCAGAAACATTTAACCAAATGTCTGTTTTTGGTTTTTCATTGTTTCTTTGAGCAAATGTTCATATAAACATTTATATGTCCCAGTATGTAATTATGTATATATGTATGTATGTAGATCTAAGTAGGCTTTACCTGTGCGATCTATCCATATTTCGTGGATGGTTTGGGTTAGACAGCGGTTACAATCCCTGGTTTCCTTGAACTCATGTATCCTAATCTATCCACATTTCTCACATGGCGCACAGCCTCTTTTCAACGCCTGTTTCGGACGTAACCAAAGCGTATTCTGGACGTTTTTAAAACGTCTGCAAAATACGTTTTTAAAACGTTTTAAAAACGTCCATTTTCACAAATCAAGCCATGGACGTTCAGACCTAAAATGGACGTAAAATGGACGTTTTTAAAACGTCCGGTGCTATCTGGGCCATTATGAAGATTTTTGGAAATGCGAACAAAGAAACAGCAAAGCACCTAAAATACATATCTACGATGTTTGATTTGTGAAATATTAGAAAGTGAGAATATCATTGTAAAAATAAATATAGTTTAGTTAGTTATATGCGACTTAATGTTATTATTTAAATAAATCGTTTTTATTATTATTCTCCATATTATTATGAAATGACTATGTTTATTTATTCTGTTTATTTTTATATTTTTCAGGTGTTCATAAAGTAATTCACATTTTTAAAAAATCTCGAAATTCTCGAGATTAGTTATATCAAATCCCGGGATATTTGGAATCCAAAAAACAGCCGGGATCGCGGGATCCCGGGATTGTATTCCCTACATACATCCCAGATAGCACAATGTGGCACAACGTCTGGTAGTCTTAAAGACGTCCAGAAGGCGTCTTAAAGACGTCTTGTTACAAATCAAGACGTTCAGACCTAAAATGGACATAAACTAGACGTCTCTAAGACGATGTGTGCTATCTGGGATACTACATACCTCGGAAATATATTTCATTTTTCTCTTAGAATATTTGCCGTGGAAATATTTATCTTGAATTGTTTCAAATTCATCCCGTAATTTAATCCAATATCATTCACATATTAATGTTTAATGTTATCGTTTTACTAAAATACTCCCCTGATAACCAGATCTGACAAGCAGGGTCTGCCCGGTCTGCCCGGTCTGCCGGCAGATCCTGCGCTCTCCTGGCAGACTTGGTTACGAAATGTTTGTCATGATTGTGACCTATTACATTTAATGATATTACTACATAATATGTATCACATATTTATTTAGATACATATTGTAATTCTGTTTCAAAATGATGTATATGAAAATACAAAAGTAATGTACTACGTTTAAATTTGTAATATGTTTATAATATTAGATGACGTGAAGACAGCTGCATATTCACATCCTCAATAGGTCCTCAAATTTGTACAAGCTTTCATAAAATAGTTTCCTAAAATATTGTGATTTTTAAAAATCTTTTTATAAGACATCCGGAGAATGGACAGAATCTTTTTGTTCCATGCACGTATATGTGACTCGTTTATATCCTCTTCGGCTAAAACAAAGAATTGATACTGTATTTGTTATAGGCACGAGCACATAAAGGATACTTTTTCATTATTATGAATAAATTAGCAGTACATTTTAAAAGAATTTTTATAACGTGTGTCACAATCTTTCTATTGCTGTATTTAATAATCTTCACTATATCTTGGATATTCTTGTTTATATCGTTAAATAATTCTTGTATTAAAATGCGAGCCCATTTTGCTTGCCATAAACATGTCTTCTCTAATATTTTTATTATAGTTGTTTTAGAGTTAATCGCACGATCCAGGACAACTTTTGTTAACTTCAAACGTGTTAAATTACACAGCCGGTTTCGGAAGAGTCTACAAAAATTTGGAATAGAAATTTATAGAAAATATAATAATACAATATTCAGGGCGTAGATAAAACAGTTACTTACTGTAGAGGAGTTAGGTTCAGTTTTGAAGAAAATGATATTAAGTAACGCATATCTGTAGTTATATCTGCAGGTTCTACCTCTAAGGTATCACAATTGATTTTGCAACCAGTGTAAGTAATACTGTTCATAGCTGCATTTCCATTCCAGGCAATATTGCTCTGTGTTTTTAATTCGTTAAATCGACAATTATACCGTGGCATGCCCGTCTTTGTTAATTGTAAAAATCTATTGTGCAGAGTTTACAAAGTAATTAAATTTAGGCAGCACTTCTACAAACTTCTCAATGAAATAAGAAAATTCATATCTCACTGTTTTGCAAGCATTTCATTTTCAGTACTATATAAAATATCATCCACGTATCTTATAACGTTACCAGAGTTCAGGAATAGCGACATTTCTTTATTTAATACAAAGTTATAGTATATCTCTGAGAAAATAGGTGATAGCCCTGTACCCTGAACAATTCCTTTCCCTATAATATAAATCTTTTCGCGTATTTGTACCTGCCAATTAAAATAACATTTTAAATAGTACCCACAGTTAGTACCTACTGTATTCTGTATGTAAAGAATGTTAAAAAAAATTTAACGCTTTCATAATCTGAGCCTCAAAGCGTGAATCTACTTGCATGTCTGGAGACACAATAGCTTCCTCGATGATTAATGGAGTTGGTCATATGTTATTATACTTAAATCTTATTAATACATTCGTAGTCTCCTCATACATATCAGAATAATAATAATAATATTTTTCTTCAACTTATCACATACCCTTTGATAAAAGATGTGTTTCCAAATTTTCTCCAACAACCAACTTTTCTCTATCCATTGAGATTGTTTATGGCTTGT
This sequence comes from Andrena haemorrhoa, assembly GCA_910592295.1. NCBI lineage: Eukaryota > Metazoa > Arthropoda > Insecta > Hymenoptera > Andrenidae > Andrena > Andrena haemorrhoa. Next base: position 22,443,182 of record OU342943.1, read on the forward strand.
ACATGCATACAACGTACCAGATCTCAGCGGTAATTGCAAATTTGGATCAGAAAAATACGGTTTGTAGCATAAAGGTTCAAAATTCATACGCCTCTTGTTTTTAACTGCGTAATATCTAACTACTAAAGTTTCAGGAAGCTTTCTACAATATGACTCTATAATATCATACAGCTGATCTGAACGCAACATTTTCTAATTACTTTTATATACATTCATTGTATACGCGAAGGAATTAAACTTCAAAAAACATTATACCCTGTATGATGGAACCAAATGCATCTGTTAGGTCAGAAGATACGTGGTACAATTTTTCACTTTTCGAATTATGTTTGTATTGAATAGTTCTCTTCCAATTCTCTTGAAAACTAGCTAATCCGTGTTCCGTGATATGCAATTGTTTTAGAAATTTAAAAACGATATTTAGATGCTTTTGCTCAATTGTCCGATCCCTAATACATAAGAAAATGTAAGATAAAAATTTAGTAAATCTGAATTTTTACTGAATCTGCTACAGCATTAAATTGTTCCACTTACCGAGGTATAAATATAGGTCGCACACTGGAACGTTTGGGGCATAATTTATAGACACCTATCGGCGGGCTCCATTCACCGCGTTTAACATCGGGTTGCAAAGCATTCGAATGTATCTTTTTCTTAATAAATTTTTTTTGAACATAACACCAATCCGGCCGTGCAATATATACCCTTTCGTTACTAGACACAGAAAGCGACGTTACATGAAATTGAATACGCAGTATTTTTATAAGGAATCCAGTGAAGAACCACTTCACCACCTTTGCTATAATATGCCATTGGATCTGTATACTTTGTACATCTTTTAACCATGTAATACTGGTGATCTAAAATGCAAAGACTGCATTAGAAAAATCAGTCTCCATCGTAATATAAATTAATCTTGTGAAATGAACACAGTACATACATCTAGCTTCGCAATATATGGCAATAAATCTAAGGATTCAAAGCGTGGTCTGCTTAAAAGATGAAACATGGCTTTCTTAAGTTTATTAAGATTTCCTAATTTACCGAACAAATTCGGTGGAACTACTTCAGCCAATATAAGATTGAAGAGTGATTTTAACTGGTTCATGGTAACTTCATACTTGCACTTTAATTCTCGGTCAGGTTTGTGTTTCGAATTTAAGTGCTTTAAAACGCTATGATAATGGAATCGTTTATGTCGCTTTCGCAGCGATTCTAAGATGCAAGAAATAAATGGAGTAGAAGCTTCATAATCAACAATGACAATATCTTTCATAGTTTCTTTTAAAATGAATTCATATATTTCCTTTCCGTTTTTGGCTGTGTTTAAAATATAGTTTGTTGGAACCGAATGAATTGTATAACTTGGTATAATAGGCGATGTGTCATATAAGTGAAGTTGTAGTCGTAGATTAGCGAGGAATAAACGATTAGTAATATTTGTCCCATCTCTACAAAAGTTTTTCTCCCTGTTTTTGCCAGTTTTGTATTGCCCCGGTAATCCTAAAATAATAATTTCATGTTCTAAATTACATTGAAGTTCTAACAACATCGGAGACTGTACTACAAGTTATAATACTTTTGCAATAGCGTTTCTTATGATCTGAAACTTTTGAAGAAGGTTTGTGTGTCTGTATTTTTTTAATTCGATCATCTACTTTGGATTCGTATCTCTCAAGGGCATCTATGCATTCTGTTAGGACATTAACATTAGGCGCCATAAAAGCACCACATTTATTCTTTACCAGCAGTATTTTATTACGTGCACAATACCTAATTTAAAGCAGAAAGTTTAGAATGTAACATTTCAGAGGCACAAAAATTTAATTACAATCATGAAGATATGTTGATAAAGGATACAAACTGTTGAAACTCTGAACCAAAGGCGTTTTTAACACTTTCTGGGCTACAATTATCCATTATTTAATGTTTGTTTTTACAAACTCTACGGCCAGTTTGCGTTTGTTTTCGAGGTCCAATTCAGTGAATGGCGGAAATCTCATACGCCCGTGCCGCTAAACGCGGTGGGGGAACGCCACGCATGCGCGTAATAGCGCCGCGACGTCGAACCAATCAACGCTTCGGAAAACGATGGGAAACAAAGCGATGCCAGCGCCAAGCCAAGCCAACTAAGGTCGTGTTCAAATATATTGGCCGGTGAGTTTGTTTTCGCGAGCAGCGCGTGAGGAGCAATCAGCCACCACCACCTGACGATCGTGGATTCGTCAGTTGGATTTGCACGGCCCCCGAAGGGTACGGCGGGGTAACGGGAACGCTGCACGGCTCCGCCTGAACGAAGCCGTGTGGCTGTTGTTTATTTACATTCGCTATTCGCGACGAATTGTGACGCGCTCTCGTACCATCTCGCTCTCGCGTTCGGCAAGAAACGACTACTCGGAATCGTGTCCCGCTATGTAGTTGAAGTGGTGAGGCTGGTCGATGCATGTTTGCGTACGTCACGGGCACCGATCCTTTACGCGCGACGAGCAGGCGTAGCCCGAGAGAGAGTGAGAACGTTGAGAAAAGGAGCGCCGCGGCAGGCAAACGGTGTGGTGGGAGACCTCTCCTCACGAAGGTCACCGGCCAATAAATATGAACACGACCTTAGTCAAGTCACGTGAGGCCGCAGCCAACCAGTGTCGATAATTTCGTTTCCCACGTTGGCGTTGATTGGTTCGACGTCACAGCGTTCCCCTGCCGCATTTAGCGATATAATTTTTATATAATTTTATTATGTCATATAATTTTATATTTTATTATTATATGTTTTCATATTTATATTTAATGTGTTTTTATCTTTAACTTAATCAATTCATTATCTATTTTCTTCTTTTGGGCCATTTATACATTTCCTTTTGTTTTATGTACGTTTATTTTTTATTACATCTTTTATTTAAAATAATAATTTCTAACTTTCATACATATACTCATTCGGTACGTATGTCTCCGTTTATTATCGTTCAAATTTACCGCTGTAAAGTGAGAATCTTCCTCGGATTAAAATGGCGCCGGGATCTTCAAGTCGGCACACGGCTTTAACACGGGATACGCTATCCAGTAGTATATAGAGATCAGTGGTGTTCCCCCTCCATCACGTGACACTGTGATGAATTATGGCGGTAACATTCAAGAATATAAGATCCGTTACGTCCCCGTTTCTAATAATATGAATTGAAATATATGTAACAAATACCTATACTCGAATTACTGTCTCGCGTCGTGAGCAGTCGCGTGGCTTCTACAAAAGCACACAGGGTGGCGAGGAAAATCGATACCCGGCGATGGCAAAAATAGCTACCCACATCCACGCATGCGCGCAATGACGTCACGAGCGTTGAGCCAATCAACGCCAAGATGAAAATCGCTGGAAAATTCGCCGACGCCAGCGCCAAGTCAAGCCAACTAGCCAACCAGCATCGCCGGGGAATCGGTTGTCGACGCTGGTTGGTTGCGGCCTCACTTGGCTTGGCTAGTTGGCTTGACTTGGCGCTGGCGTCAGCTAATTTTCATCTTGGAGTTGATTGGCTCAACGTTCGTGACGTCATTGCGCGCATGCGTGGATGTGGGTAGCTATTTTTGCCATCGCCGGGTATCGATTTTCCTCGCCACCCTGAAAGCACATGTGTAGTGTGTAGTATTAGTACCTGTACGCGCCCGTGGCGCATTTGGCTTGGCTTGGCGCTGGCGTCGGTACATCTGTGACGTCACATTCGTTTCGCGATGTCGCCACGTGGCTGGCTTGGCACTGGCGTCAATTCACGCACACATTACCACCGCTCCTGTAGGTGTTCGGCTCGGCCGGAGTCAGCCGGAGTCCTCCGATGCCTGCTCAAGAGCAAAGTTGGACGGCGCTGTAATAGAGGGATTAGCGGGATCAAACATACAGACGCCTACCGGGGACTTTATTTTATACTATGTAGAGATTTAATAAATGGTACAAAAATAAATACTGTAAAGAATACTGTATATCACGGACGATATATCGGCAAAGCTCCATAAACCTGGTCCGCCGTTGGAGCCTATTGAAGATTTCCCCATTGCCTGTCGACTGGCTCAAGTGGCATAAAAGGTTTATGGCGAAAAAGAAAGTAATGCAGAGGCGAATGTGGTCCAGATCGAGTGCAATTCCGGCGCGGGGTTACAGCGAGCAATACCTTGATATATCAGCAAATCTCCATAATCCCTGGATGTGCGTTATCACACCGAAATCCGCTCACCGATTGCTTATTAATAGTACCCAAAATTCGAGCTGGAAATCGTTGTATTACATAATTCGTTAAATTGTAGATGTATCGATTATAAAATTTATTATATTATAAAATTCAGACGAAAATCACGACCGCGCGATTAAGGCACATTTAAGAGAACACAATGCGAACGTGCATGGAAGTGCACAGCTGTCTCTAATTAAACAACGGTAATCTTCGCCCTTTCGAATTTAGATCTAGTTCCTGCGTCGCGTAGTGGATATCATCCGTGGAGACGTTTAGTAAAATCTTCTGGTATATATCGTTCCTCGAGTGCTCGCATATTAATAATCTGCTGACACCCAGTCTTCCGTAAACAGCGAGCGTTTCCGTTATAGTGGGTACTTTTATGCCTGTATTAACGGAAAAGTAAAGGGAATTCTTAAAAAACAAAAGAGAAAGAAAAACGAGCAAATAATAAACGAAAAACGAACCGTTAAAGGAACACAACGATTCAAGCTGCCTGTACGCGTCTTTAAAATACACCTCCTCGGTGGAGGTTCGCGTGACCTCCGCGGACACCGCTTGGAGAAATGTCTGCTCCATTTTCGAGCAGTGCTTTATCGCCTGAACCTTTGCAGACGCGATCATCTCGGACACAGCTTCGGTCACATCTTTCAGAGATATCGTTTCAGCGTCTCGCAACTCCGCGATTTCCATGGCGCGGCGGCATATGTCTAGAGCTCGCCTCGCATCCCCAGATACGGCGGAAACTTTTCTAACAGAGAGCAATTGCCCCTGGAATATTTTTACCCGTTAATTACACGTTTGTACGATACTATAGTGTAGCTGTCGCGTGGTACCGTGCAACGAGTTGTACAGCTTCGCTTCTGAAGCCGCTGAATTCCTTGAGCCGGGACATCACTATTTCCTGTAGCTGTTTGAAATTGTACGGCTGGAATGTTAGCCGCGTGAGTCCCAAACGCGATGTAACGCGACCCATTAAAACTCTTTCGGGTAGATCCATGGCATTGGCTATGGTGGCGACGACTAACTGCGCCGTTGCCTTTGTTGGCCAGTCTAACAAGTTGTACACAACGTCTTGACGTTTTGTGCACAAGAAATCGAGCTGCAATGAAGGTTTCCGAAACGATAATAAATATCGCTGAGGCTAAAACAGTACAATCGAGTTCATACTTCGTCTACGAGGAGTAACGTCATCTTGGAATTGGCTCTATGAAATCTTCTCTCCAATATATGATATGCTTGCTCCCAAGTGCCTGTTCTACCGTCCAGCTGCTTCAGAATTTGCACATAAGACTGCCTCGGCTCGGTCAGCTTCATACCATTAATTGAAACATAATCGAAATCGTCCAGCTGGCCTTTAATTATCAACTTTTGCAAGCATCTCACTGCCTCGTTAACAGTGGCAGTTTTACCTGTTCCTGGTACTCCGCTTATGTATAAACACCTGGAAATAATTCAAATTCATTACGTGCGCTTTGGAAACAGGAAGTCTTCTCAACATACCCCCCAGTTTTATCTACTAATTTCCCTCTTAGGAATGTAAAAATGTTGTTGAACTCCTCTTCTCTGCATGGCAAGGATTTCGGTACAGCGCTCACGTGCAATCTCGATCTAGCTTCCTGCAAAGGTGTAGCTGCTTTCAATAAAGTGCTGCTCCGCTTGCCCAAGGACAGCATTAGATTGCGTTTCATTGGACGTAATTTCGGAATACTCAAATGAGTTTCCACAAGCTGCGTTTCTATACTCTTTCCTGCAACGTTTCTCTTCTGGGGCGTTGCAGTGCTTTTCTTTGCCGATGAAATTTTAATATGCTTGTACATATCAGCCAAAACTTCTTCTTTGTTGTCGTTTTTATTTTTACCGACAAATTCATCATTCTTCTGGGCATTTCGAGAAATTGTCCTCTTTTGTTTATCCATTTTAACGGGAGTGATTTTCTCAACTGAATATAAATTAATATTCTTACACCTACTGGGCTGGAATTCTTTTTCATTAACATCGTTGTTATTAACACAGGTTTTCTGTCTGCCTATCTTAAAAATAATGGGACTTAAATCTTGGGTCTTTGGTGTCTCCTTCGTTTCTGGAGGTACGTTCGGCTTATCATTTGTACTATTCGCTAGTTTACTAGACTTTTTCATTGATTTAGCTTTCACTACTTTAGAATTCCCCGAGGTATTTTCTAAGCGGCATATGGAAGGCAATGATTCACAATGGTATAAAGATAATCTCAGAGGTGGCCTTCTACTTCTAATTCTTGTTAAATATTCAACCCTATCTTCCATCTGTTTCTCTTTCTCTCCGATTTTAACTTAGGCAGAACCAGGGTGGTATATAAAGGTGGTTTGACAGGACCATGTACGGCGTCTTCATAACAGTTTAATTCGCAGAATACTAACCAGGTGGCGTTAACTCTAAGAGGCGCGTTACCGCGGTAAATTTGAAATGTAAAGAATATATACCCAACAGAAATGGTTATTAATAATAATTTTAAATTATTGTAAAGGTTATATGTATGAATTTCGTGTACATGTTTATCATGTATTTTATATATTTATCATCCAAAATTTTATTTCTCATAATATATGTATATAACCCTTATCATTTTACCAGCAGTATTGCTGCCAAAATATTTATGTGTTTAGTGTTATTTTGTTAATTTCGTTGTTAGCCAACGGAGATCATACAATCGGAGATCACCACTTCTTTCTTTGAATTGTATCCTTTGGTACTGCAAAAATAGATATATTTTTTCTTTTCCAGAAGAACCACAATTCTCTACTTTGCACCGATTAACCATAGTGCTAGTTAAAATAATAGTTTATATAAGAAACACAGTACACGGAACACGGTAGCGTGGCGTCGTTACACTTATACAATCAAAGTCGACTCCATCTGTGTGGGATCCATGGGGATCCATGCACACACGCCATCTGCTACATATAATCTGTACTAAACTCTTATGAAGACACTATTACTAGGGAAAAGTGGTTTTGTTGCATCACCTTTATATACCACCATGGTTAAAACGCATCATAATAGCGAATTCGGTATCTCCGGTACCTCGCATTCAGTGAATGGCGGAAATCTCATACGCCCGTACCGCCAAACGCGGTGGGGGAACGCTGTGACGTCGAACCCAGGGATGTGCACTTAACGTATTTTTCTGTTGGCAAAATCAGTACCCTCTAGCGGATTGTGATATCCACTAAATCAGGCAGAGCGCCAAATTCAAATCATGAATGATGGTGTTACAAGGGAACATATCGAACCCGCGGCCGCCAATTGCAACAGGGCTTTTGTAAGAAGTATTTGACAAATTTTTTTCTGACCACTACTTCTTACAAAAGCCCCATTAAAATCGGCGTGTGCGGGTTCGATATGTTCCCTTGTTAGTTAATTTCATTACACATAAAAAATGAAGTATAAAAATGACTAAAATAGAATTTCTATATGACTATAAATAAACAGAAGTGACATTTCTTTTATTAAGTGAAGTCATTTATTTTTAAGAAGAGGGGACTATAGAATAATGCAAAAAATCTAATTTTTCCCGTTCACTAATTTTTATTAAATAAATGCTTATTCTTACTCTCCAAATTAGGAACGAATTAGATGATACATCATTTGTGGTAAAATGTTTATGGCATACGCGATAATTCGCAAATACGCGTTCCGGGGCCATATTGTACAATTTTGGATTCCGAATAATGCGTATCCAAGTACGAAAACGTTCTCCATCTTTACTTGGATTCGGAAACCGGTGTCGTGCGGAATCTTTGTCGAAACATCCAGGCACCGCACAGCAGACATAACCACGACCCATCCTGAATCTGCTGAATCTAGGAATTTGCAACAATTGTAGGGTTGTTTTAAACTACTATTCCCTACGTTCGTCGGGATATAGAAGGAATTACTTACTTTCTAAATATTTTTTTCTTATATATGTTTCTTGATAATGTTTCTTATTCACCGTGCTCAACACGTGCTGACGCTATCGCAGGATGCTACGTGATGCTACGGGACGCTTCCACTGGACGGCGCTGATTATTTTTCTATTCCCGCCATAAAATAATCTCATCAACGCCATCTGTTACAAAAATCTTTCAACTATATTGATCCCAGTGCCCTCTAGTAGATTGTGATATTCACTAAATTTTGCCAACACTTTGCCTATGCGAGTGCCCAGGCCTGCGTCGAACCAATCAACGCCAAGGTGGGAAACGAAATTGTCGACATTGGGTGCGTTCAGCGGACTCAACTGTTGAGTGATTTCACTAGATTTTACTCGCGTCGACCAATGAACGTTCAACTTCAGAGTAAAATCTAGTGAGATCACTCAACTGTTGAGTCCGCTGAACACACCCACTGGTTGGCTGCGGCCTCACGCACGGTGTAAGAAAGATAGGTGGACCGCCTCCATCCCCACTCCTGTGATTTTAAAGAAAAAGTTACTTGTCCCTCCTGCAGAGGGTATTAGTCATGGTGGTATATAAAGGTGATGCAACAAAACCACTTTTCCCTAGTAATAGTGTCTTCATAAGAGTTTAGTACAGATTATATGTAGCAGATGGCGTGTGTGCATGGATCCCACACAGATGGAGTCGACTTTGATTGTATAAGTGTAACGACGCCACGCTACCGTGTTCCGTGTACTGTGTTTCTTATATAAACTATTATTTTAACTAGCACTATGGTTAATCGGTGCAAAGTAGAGAATTGTGGTTCTTCTGGAAAAGAAAAAATATATCTATTTTTGCAGTACCAAAGGATACAATTCAAAGAAAGAAGTGGTGATCTCCGATTGTATGATCTCCGTTGGCTAACAACGAAATTAACAAAATAACACTAAACACATAAATATTTTGGCAGCAATACTGCTGGTAAAATGATAAGGGTTATATACATATATTATGAGAAATAAAATTTTGGATGATAAATATATAAAATACATGATAAACATGTACACGAAATTCATACATATAACCTTTACAATAATTTAAAATTATTATTAATAACCATTTCTGTTGGGTATATATTCTTTACATTTCAAATTTACCGCGGTAACGCGCCTCTTAGAGTTAACGCCACCTGGTTAGTATTCTGCGAATTAAACTGTTATGAAGACGCCGTACATGGTCCTGTCAAACCACCTTTATATACCACCCTGGTATTAGTGTAACATGTGAACAATATCACGTTTACTTCCTTATGTTTCTTTTACACCGTGCCATAACCACGCGCATAATACTGTTGCGTGACCAAGTGAACGGAGTCGTTACACTTATACAATCAAAGTCGACTCTATCAGTGTGGGATCCATGTACACACGCCATCTGCTACATAAAATCTGTACTAAACTCTTATGAAGACACTATTACTAGGGAAAAGTGGCTTTGTTGCATCACCTTTATATACCACCATGGTTGCGGCCTCACTTGGCTTGGCTAGTTGACTTGACTTGACGCTGGCGTCGGCTAATTTTCAACTTAGAGTTGATTGGCTCAACGCTCGTGACGTCATTATTGCGCGCATGCGTGGACGTGGGTAGCTGTCCCCACTCCAAAATAGCTACCGCCGGTAGCCACTTTCCAGACGACCCTGCTCACTCGTTCACGGGTTCCTCCACTCTCGTCCGAAGGATTCCAAGAAATAGTGGGGATAGTCGCCGGGCTTCTAACGTATGGTAGAAACGGGCTTCTAACGTATGGAAGAAACGGGCTGGTAACGAGGATTTACTGTATTCTTATATCCATGGTCCATGGTGTAAACAGGTGATTCCCTTCCGTCTTACGCTTAAACCCTTCGCATCTAAATATGCACCGTTCTTTACGTCCATGATTGGATAATACTTTCGAATAATAATTTCAGAGCCTTAGTGCGCTTAAAGAAATGACAGAAAAATTTAATTTTGTCCTCAAAATACCATTTTGAAACTCAATAAACAAATTGTTGAAAATTTGAAATAATTAATCGAAATCCTGTATATATTTTGCATGAAACTTAAATAAGTAATAGGGATGTAAACAGGAGTTTTGAAGTTATCTGTATAAAAAACTATTTCATTATTAAACATTTAAATAAATCAATTTTTACTGTATACATTACACAGGAACACAAATTGCATTATATGAGTATTACACCACAGACGCTAGTATGTAACATTTACGTCATGTCAAGTGAGAATCTATTTCCCGTACATTTCAAACTGTTTTTCAAATGAATGTTTATGTGGATTATTTATCAAATGGCAGTTTACATCTTACCTTAATTATAAATATATACATTAAACTAATGTAAGAAGAGCTAACGGAGTAAAACACGTAATTGAAAAATAAAATGAAAGAGTAGCATAAGTTTTGCATACTTTTCGTCATATTTTTGCAAAAAACGTAAGAAAATTTGGGACACTCCAAAGAGCTTACTCGGTACTAATAAATACGTGCGTAAAATAATATATGATCCTATACATGCTGCTTAGTCAAGAGACAAATGAACACGTGTATCATTAGTTGCTAATTTAACAAGTGTTTTCTTTACTCGAAGAATAGGTAGACGTGCTGCAGACTTTTCATGCCAACATTCCTTCATTAATTTTCCCAAACCAGCCAATGTCTGTAAAATAAAAATGATTTCACAGTCAAATTTGCACGATATATACTGGAACAATTGGAAACGTTTCTACAACTATGTATATCGTGTTAACTTTTAGTAGAATGAAAAACGTTCAGGTGGACAAACGGGAACTAATATCGAGTTGTACTTCGAAATAAAAAAATGTACACTACAAAATTGTACTTTCGCTTTTTAAGTATAAAGAATCTTTCAGTTTTTAAGCTTAAATATGATATTAGATGTCTATTAACGTATAGAAACATCGATACGATTTTTATGAAACAATATAATAGTGGTTTTCATGCTTAACATATATAATAAATAATTTACTACTAAATCAACTACTAAAAAATTGAGTAGATAATTACAGGGTCAGAATGCCATCTATTAGGAAGCGGTGGCCTATGATGATCCAAACATACTAATTTTCGCATTTCTTCGATGGAAGGTTCTTGGCTATTAGAAAGCCACTCAGAATATGGTGCTATGTATTCAAGTGCAACACCATTGCTTATGCATCTTCGACAAACTTCCCAAAGTATTAAACCCAGACTATAAATGTCTGCTCGCCTGAAGTTTTCTAAACATTCCACATTTATCCTGAAAACATTTCAGATATAACATTTAAATAAACATTACAATCAAGTATTTGAATATTTCCTTAGATTAGATGCTATTGTATTCTTAAAATAATTTAAAACTAGCATCAGAATAGCGTTTTATTCTCCTTTCGATCAAAACAAAAAATAAATGCAACTATATCGAAAATACACCGATGTATCATTTCACATTTTAAAATACTTTTGTACATGAAAGATGATATATTCTCTTTTACCATCAATAGAATGCTTTATAACGTATATAATAGAAGTAACAAATTAGATATTAAAAATATCATGAATCATCAATAATAATATTGGTTTCTTAAATAAACATGATATATTATAATAGTCTAATGAATAGAGCTTGGCAGTATACTAGCACATAAAATAACACTTTGTATTCAACTAGGGTGAATTTCACAAATCAACCAAACTGAATTCCTGCTTATAAATTTGTTATAAAGAATTTGACAAGTAAAGGAGTATTACATATCGAAGCTTAAATACCTATGAATGCTTCATAACTATGCCACAAAATATTTCCGGATTTACATGTAAAATTCTTTACTTTTCTATAGGACACAAAAGATAAGAAATATTACATACGTTTGATCGAGCATTTCTGGACTCATGTACCGTTTTGTACCTTGTTTCAAATCAATTCTGTCCGTAGATAAGCGATCTTGTGTTACTGCTAACGCAAAATCGGTTATTACACAGCAGCCATTAGTTTTAACAAGAATATTTTTAGATTTCAGATTACGGTGTGCCATCGCCGGTTTTCCTCTGGTTCCATGAATCTCCGTATGTAGATAAAGTAAACCGTTGACGATACTCAAACAGATACTGAGCGTTTGATGGTGCATTAAAGAGTGTGGTGATCGATTTAAATAATCATAAAGAGAACCCATTGGATGATAATGTGTTACAAGCCACAGTTGCGTGCAACTCGCTCTACTTGTCATATCACTTCCGACGTAGCCAAGAATATTATCGTGTCTCGATGGCAATAATTGAGAATAGACTTCCGTTTCCCGAGTCCAAGCTGCTTCATCTCGTGAGAAGTATATTTTTACAGCAACGTTTTCCCCATGCCATATTCCTCTCCAAACTTCGCCACCAAATCCACCGTTACCTCCGCTACCAAGACATTCCACTAATGCTACTTGTTTAGCTAGCGTCCTTTGTACTAATAATGGTAAACCAGAGCCTGAACCACTGGTTAAACTTCTTCCATCCAGGTATTCCTATTTTAATACAAGATTCATACTACGTATAAATTTATAACAAGAAAAATGTATAAAAATATCTCTTTGTTCGGAGAAAAAGTAGAAAAAACTTTTGTTTATTCCGTAAGAAATGAAGAAACTTTTTAATAACAAAATGATACGAATATTGTAGTTACCAATGAGTAAAGTGTCATTGTTATAAATTATAGTTTCTTCTTAAATAAGTAAAGTATGATTTATAGAACACAATTTACGGAAAAAGTTTCGCTTAAAAAATGTATTGATATTCGTTCCGAAGAACAAGTATTTTGGAACTATAGATACAAATTTACTGTTGACAAGATTGATAATAGCGAAAAGTTTTACAAACTTTCCCACCATTGACTTTACGAGCGTATGTTCTGGTTCATACCTTCAATGTGCTGTCACCAGCTGCGGTTGCTCGGAGTTCATTAGGATAAATACTAGTGGATGTCGGCGAAGAAAATGAGAAATGTAGAATGGATGGTTCGATTTCTGAATCTATAACAAGATAATTATTTAGAAGTTTTCCATCCTCACCGATTTCAATGATTTTTGGATACGTTGTCGGGGACACGATTCTGAACAACTTTTTCCTATACATGTTACCGCTGCTCGACCTTCGTTTCCGAGATATTCGCGAAAAGCTGCTGCTACTACACAATGTATTCTGGCGTGTACCTACCTACAGTACGCGTCCGTGGCAGCGTATGCGCCAGCATGGGACAAAACAAATGACGAAGCTGACCTATGTTTCCGAGATATTTGCGAAAAACTTCTTTTGACTTATTCCGACGCAACCCATTCCACTTTCCAACTTGTCCCGGGTATTAGTATTGGTTGGGGCTAGATTAGTGCGGGGTAAAGCATGATGGCGAGCCGATATGAGTCGGGGTGTTGACGGGCATCCGCAAGTTTCTGGTTCAAATCTCCAAACTCACATCAGTTCGCTATCATGTTTTACGCGCCCCCCGTGCTAATCTAGCCCCGACCAATACTAATACCCGGGACAAGTTGGAAAGTGGAATGCGTTGCGTCGGAATAAATCAACAGAAGTTTTTCGCAAACATCTCGGCAACGAAGGTCGACATTGCATTCCACCTATACGTATGCGTTCGTAGCAGCTCAGCGTTCGGCGATTCCATTCAACAGTTCTTTGCCAATATCTCGGAAACTACTGCCGTGCGGCGGTAAACATGAATAGGAAAAAGTTGTTCGGAATCTCGATCTTGATAACATATCCAAAAATCATTGAAATCGGCGAGGATGGAAAGCTTCTAAGTAATTACCTATAACAAGCTTACTGCGCCTCACGACCAAGGGCCGTTTTCTACGTGTTCTATATGCCAATAAGTAAAGTAATACACCTCCGGCGATAATACAGAAACCAAGCATTGGGCCCAAAATGGCCAATGTTAATTTAACTGCGTAATTCTCTTCGATACCATCTAAAATAACGTACAATTTCGTTGTGAATAGAATAGAAAAAGACGAGTACATTAATATCAGATATACGTACCCCCATTAAAGTCTTGTAATATAGGAAATGGTCCGTCATTACAAAAGTCTGTTTGACAACACTCGACGTAATATTGTACACCCAGGGATCCACTAACGTGTCTCTTCTTATTATTAACATTTTGAGTATTATGCGGTGGCTGATATTTATTGCATATTAATAACATTTGATCTATCGACGAAGTGCATCCTCTACTTACGCTATCCTTACCATCCGGCTGTCTTACTCTAGATTTCCAGCACTATGGAACATAAGACAAGATAATTATTTCTCTTATAGTTTTTATCTTAATCATAGTATTGTCGTTTGCTGAGAAGAAGAAACCCGGATGATACGAGCGGCAAAGGGGCTACGTCGTTCGCATCGGCTCCCACCGCCTCCGTTCCGTTCGCTTACTTTGTACTCGTCAATGTTGTCACGTCGACCGATAGGCACGATACGTGCGCCCTAACTCTACGATCGGGTTAGACAATGTGGGCCTGTGGGATGTATCAATCGGACCGGTAAGATTCTGCCGGCAACATCTCAGCAAACGACAGTACACGCGTTAATGGAATAGATATTACGGTAACCGCATTATGGCAGACTTCTGTGTATAAACAGTCTGGTCCCTCGCAAATATGACACCTGACACGTTGATGTCCGATAGAATTATCATTAAGATCCATTATATCTATGGCTCTTTGCGACTCCTCGCTGTGATTCAGCGATTCCTCGAGAGAAAAGTCATGTTCCGCCAAAGTAAGCTTCCCCTTTTCTCCTGAAAATCAGTCCTGTTAACCATTGGAATATATTTGAAGGCAGAAAGCATTGTTATCCAGAGCATATACATGTATGTATGTAATCGTCTAGGCGAAGGGAAAGCCAGGTAAACAAATTGAATCCCTTTCTCAGTAGCTACATTATGCAAGATTTTTGTAATGTTGTTTACTGCAGATAACCACAAATATTCTATACGTCAGTATGATAGTTTATATGGAAAATAACTCGGGTTTTTGTGATTGACTCGATTCGAAGTAATCCGCGTACAATACGTTTTAATTGAAAAATTTGTTGCCCACCTGGACACAATTTGAATGCCAATGATAATATGAAATATGTGATAAACATAGGATCCGCCATTGCTATGCACGTCAAAACATTGGGTAGCAGGAATTAAATCGATTTTTTTTTCGTTTCTTTTTACGCACTCATATCTTAAATGCGATTGAAATTAATTTTGAATTTTAATAATGGCCAACGAAAAATTTAAGATGTGAGCGAACAACATTGAATTGGCGGTATTTTATTTTTACGTTGAAAAAAAGAACACCTGTGGGTGGCGCTCCCATCATTTTGTTTATGACGGATCACACTAGTGATACGCGATATCGGCCCCAACTATCGATAATGTTTATCGATATGTAATTATTTGTTCAATATCGATACGTGAGATATATTATTCAAATTCATCGAAGATCGTATGAATTTACCAATTAAAAAACAAGCTACATATATTCAAGAGAATATCATTTTTGGATTAAAAAGAATTTTCTAAGAAGACTTTTAATATTGTACCGTTAAGGGGGTAGACACGGGTAATGCAGCGCGCTGTATACCGACACAATTTGGCCTGAAACACGGGTTTGGGGGATGTCGTTTTTCGTCCTTATATGAGAAGAGTTTGGGCTGGGTGAGGTCTCATTCGAAAGAGGAAGGTTCAATGCAGCCCGCTCTGGTCATGGTTCACCGCGATTGTGTTGATATCCAATAATATGAGTGTGCAAAGTAGAGAAAAAATCGACAAAATACACTCGCAGATTTCAAGTATTTGTAGGTCACTAAAAGAGTTTTGTGACTCAAACGATGACCAGAGCGGGCTGCATTGAACCTTCCTCTTTCGAATGAGACCTCACCCAGCCCAAAATCTGTTCATATAAGGACGAAAAACGACATCCCGTAATTGCATTCCCAAATACGAGTTCCGCCATATTGGCGATAATACAGAGCAAGTCACGTGACAAATTTAGTTCAGGTAGTGGATACGAGATGGCGCCTACTCGGGAGGACTGCCAACGTGGAATCATAGCGAAACTGAAGCGTTAGCTGGATACATGTGCCACAGTAAAAGCGTGATGCAGTCAATGTATGCATTTTCGGACGATTGTAGGTTAGGTTATATGTATTTTAGGTATACATTGACTAGGAACTGCTGGGAACTGTGTACATTCACTAAATTAATGCTTTTACCGTAACACATACATCACTTGAAATCGCTGTCGAATTTATGTTATAATTATATGGCCACATTAGTTAAAATAAAAGGGAAAGGGAGAAATTGGAACTTTTTTACTAATACTGGAAATATTGATTTACTGATATCATATTTCAGAATGTGGAAGTTACAGCAATTATTGCTCCTATTATTTTTCTTTTTTATTTGTCCGACTATTGTATAAAACACATAACAAGGAAAAGTCTCCAAATCAGTCAACACTTGACTCCCTGATTTTTTTGTAATTCTTTACGGTCCTATCTCCTAAGTTAAATAGTACTTAGTTAATATTTGAAATGCAGACAGGGTTAAAAAAAATAAAACAACTTAAAATAACAGATGTGACTTATTCTAATTTCAATCAGCAAATACCTATATTGTAAAATAGGAAAACATTTTTGTTTAGAGCGTAAAGTTTAAATTACAACACGATCAGCTGGTGAAATCCAGGCATCAGTGTAAGAAATTTGAGCAGAAAGAAAAGAAAATTCGACATTGCATCATATGTTTGCTCTCATTATAATCAGGAAAATGTTATCAATATTTGAAAAAAAATGTTTATGCAGAAAAAACTAATTTTTCACCGGCTCGACTAGCTGAGCCGTGCGTACTACAATTTGAACTATCTATTTCTTTCATTCCTAACCTTGCGTGGCCTTGAAAGTCATAGTATACCATATGGTTGAATTTGTCGAGCGGGTGCTGGGCGACACAGCGTCACATTCAATTAATTTTTATGCGACCAATTTGTAAAGTCTCCGCGTTTCTGAAAACGTGTCCATAAACAGCACAAGTAGACCTGAATCCTCATTTTTTTCAAATTTTTAAATAGTGCACTGCTAGTATAAAATTGCTTTTGTTGAGAACATTTTCAAAATAAATGGTCTAAAATTTGTTTTTTAAGTGTCATAATTTTTATTAGGTACTCTTATTTCTCCACTGTAAGCATCCAAAAGCTCATTCTTATCTGTCTCTTTGTTCAATAGTTACAATTTAATGAAAAAAGACAATTTCCACCAATTTTGAAAAATCCTTTGAAATACGTTTATATATCACTAAAGACTACACATATCCAAGTTTCATAAAAATCTCAAATGTTACTCCGAAAAGTGTAGTGACATGCAACGTTGCCAAACTTCCGAAAGGAAGCCAGTTTTGATGCCAATCGTACGTATGTACTCTCGGCTCAGAAATCAGAAATATCGTTCCGACTACCGCAAATGCAGGCTGGAGGAGGTACCCCTTCCATGACGCCGACCGGACTACTGAAATGCGCAAGCTGGATGCGCGTCATTATTATATGGTCGGCTCCTCGAAGTGACAGAACATATAACCTTTGTATATGCTATATGACAATAAATGTTTACTGGCTATTTCGTTCTTTTACGAAACATTTGTGAACTGTTTATCATCCTTCCAAAACATTATTATTACGCCGCAACAGCATCTTTAGGAAATCGAGTATAGCAATTAGGTTATATTTTCTGTCACTTCGAGGACAGAAAATCCGCTCATGAAATCCGCTACTGAAAATGCGCAGGCTGGATGCGCGTGATTATTATGTAGTCGGCTCCTCGAAGTGACAGAAAATATAACCTAATTGCTATACCCGATTTCCTAAAGATACTGTTGCGGCGTAATAATAATGTTTTGGAAGGATGCTAAAAAGTTTACAAATGTTTTGTAAAAGAACGAAATAGCCACTAAACATTTGTTGTCATATAGCATAATGCATATACGTAGGTTAAATTTTCTGTCACTTCGAGGAGATAGTTTTCCATATCGAAAGCTATCGATATTTTTATATGACAATCGATGGTGATCGACAGTCTTCTTCTCCCACTTCCACTCTGTTCATGTCATGACGCCATCCGCGTTGCTTGACACTCTAGACAGCGACAGCCATTTTTTAAAATAATAACTATTATAATATTTTTAAGTAAATGAAGAACTTCAACCGCTGTTAGAGTTATGCAAGAAATATCTCGGTATTCTGGCTACTTTCGCTGAGTCTGAAAGAATCTGTAGTAAAACTCAACAAATAATTTCTGAAAGGAGGTCCAGAATAAAAGCAAAAAATGTTGACTTAATCCTTATTTTTTAAATAAAAATCAATGGCAATTTTCGTACACTACTCTTTTTTTCAACACTTCCTATATTCTTAATTTTGCATTCTTTTCTATTTGGCATTGAACATCGATTATATTCAACTGTTGCTAATTATTTCCAATAAAGTTGACGATTATTACACGCTTGTATGTACATTATCATATATGTGAATTGACGTTTCGGATCTATCGATAATTATCGATAGTAGGGATCAAACTATCGATTACTATCGACCACCATCGATAGTCACGACTATCGATAATTCTCCACCACTAGAGCCGACCACATAATAATCACGCGCATCCAACCTGCGCATTTTCAATAGCAGATTTCACGAGCAGATTGTCTGTCCTCGAAGTGACAGAAAATATAACCTATGCTATACTCGATTTCCTATAGCTACTGTTGCCGCGTAATAATAATGTTTTGGAAGGATGAGGGAAGGTTCACAAATGTAGATTAAAAGAACGAAACAGCCAATAAACATTTCTTGTCATGTAGCATATAGGTTACATTTTCTGTCACTTCGAGGAGCCAGCCATATAATGTTAACGCGCGTCCAGCCTGCGCATTTTCAATAGCGGATTTCACGAACAGATTTTCTGTCCTCGAAGTGACAGAAAATATAACCTATGCTATACCCGATTTCCTAAAGATACTGGGGCGGTGTAATAATAATGTTTTGGAAGGGTGATAAAAAGTTCACAAATGTAGCGTAAAAGAACGAAATTGCCACTAAACATTTGTGGTCATATAACATATACATAGGTTATATTTTCTGTCACTTCGAGGAGCCGACCATATAATAATCACGCGCATCCAGCCTGCGCATTTTACTAGTCCAATTCAACATCCAACACAATTTTATACATAACGTTTGTTCATAACTGCTTTCTGCATAGGACGTTTAATTATAATAAGTGTATAACCTTCATGATCTGTTTCAGTGTTTTGCTAATAAAAAATTGTCTAACCTAACAAATTTCATTTTCTGGGGACATCGCCGCATCTATTTTTCTTTTTCACTTATAATTCCTTACTGCCAACGTAGAATATTGTAGCATAAGCACATTTCAAGTAATTGAAATGTACAATGAATTTTCTACGTTTTCAGTACCAACAGACTTTCCGTTTACATTTTTACAGACGAGGTATAGAACCTCGTCTGTGATTTTTACATGTCAACGCAGCATCTGAGAATTTCTTTCCTTATTCAGAATAGAATATGGAAATAGGGAACAGCTCCCTCTCGCGTGCACCAGGCAGCAGCGCATCTGTGGGTATTACCATTTCAGTGCAGAAAAAATCTGCTGTAATACCGACCTGCCAAATCGGCCAGACCACGTGACGTGTCTACCCCCTTAAGAATATGTTATATTTAAATTAAGATTCAAAGTATTAAAATGAAAATAAGTAATTTGCCTTGCAAATCGTATTTATAAAGGAAACTGGAATTTATATTTTAATAAGAAACATCATAGGCCTCATTTGATATAAGAGTATGAAAAATAATTACTGAATTTTATTTACACGTAGTAATTTGAAAGGTATTAGCTTGAATTGGCTTGAACGAAAGAAGGTGCAGTCAAAATTATCGATATTTTGATTAAAATTCTCGATACCTGTAATTATTTAGTGCTTGAAATATCGATAAAGAATATCGACAACCGATTCCCCGGCGCGACGCTGGTTGGCTGCGGCTCACTTACATTAGTGGTAGTTGGAACGATATTTTTGAGCCCGGTGTATGTGCATCTTAGAGCAATGCTCTAAGATGTGCATACCATGGACCCAGGGTGGTATATAAAGGTGGTTTGACAGGACCATGTGCGGCGTCTTCATAACAGTTTAATTCGCAGAATACTAACCAGGTGGCGTTAACTCTAAGAGGCGCGTTACCGCGGTAAATTTGAAATGTAAAGAATATATACCCAACAGAAATGGTTATTAATAATAATTTTAAATTATTGTAAAGGTTATATGTATGAATTTCGTGTACATGTTTATCATGTATTTTATATATTTATCATCCAAAATTTTATTTCTCATAATATATGTATATAACCCTTATCATTTTACCAGCAGTATTGCTGCCAAAATATTTCTGTGTTTAGTGTTATTTTGTTAATTTCGTTGTTAGCCAACGGAGATCATACAATCGGAGATCACCACTTCTTTCTTTGAATTGTATCCTTTGGTACTGCAAAAATAGATATATTTTTTTCTTCTCCAGAAGAACCACAATTCTCTACTTTGCACCGTTTAACCATAGTGCTAGTTAAAATAATAGTTTATATAAGAAACACAGTACACGGAAGACATTAGCGTGGCGTCGTTACACTTATACAATCAAAGTCGACTCTATCTGTGTGGGATCCATGCACACACGCCATCTGCTACATAAAATCTGTACTAAACTCTTATGAAGACACTATTACTAGGGAAAAGTGGCTTTGTTGCATCACCTTTATATACCACCATGCATGGACCTAAAGGACGGTGCATAGTTGCGGGGGGTTGAAGATCTCCGCGGGGAGGGAAGGAATAATTTCAGCCATCTTGTACCGGTCAACTTGTGCTGCACTCTTTAGGCGAGATTACTTATTAGTACTAGCTTGGCTTGACGTTTGGCGTAGATTGGCGTGCAATTGACGTGGATTGGCGTCGTTTGGTATAGACGTACATAATAAGTATTTACGGCATCAGTTCTCGTGTAATTATTTATAAATCCAATCGTAAAAATGCCAGTTTGCATTGTGGAAGGATGGTAAAGTAGGACTTCCACGAAAAGTTTGAATGAAGAGGACATAGATGACAGCACTATTTTGACCGGCACAAGATGGCTGAGAGTATACCGTCCCTCCCCGCGGAGATCTTCACTCCCCGCGTCCATAAGTCTACTTTATGCACCGTCCTTTAGGTCCATGGTGCATACACTAGGCGGCAGAATCGGCTTCCCTTCGGAAATTTGACAACGTTGCATGTCACTAGAACCACTGAGGGTGTGTTTCAATTCACGCATTATGCGCATAGACTGCAAAGAAAACCGTTCCGTAACTTCCCAGATAGCACAACGTCTGGTAAAGTCTTAAAGACGTCCAGAAGGCGTTTTAAAGGGTGTGTTTCAATTCACGCATTATGCGCATAGAATGCAGAGAAAACCGTTCCGTTTCAGTCTATGCGTGCATTGGTGGCACAGGATTCCCTAGAATTCTCCCACTTCTAGCGCATGAAGCGTGCAGTTCATGCGCGCATGCGTATTTGTCTTTTTACGTACGCCAGGGGTGGTCCACTCGCATAGGAGGACTGTTAACACGGATTTAGTAGCTATCCAGGCCGTATGAGGTCTCTGAAAGCAGTATTAATTCTCGGATTTTGTACTAGGTGGCACTCACAGCGTTATTTTGTAGGGAGAGCTGTCTCCTCCTCCCGAGACCGAAGAGTGGGGAACACTCTCGTGAACCAAGTTAAGGTATACGCGTATTGGTACAACATGTGCAAGAGTCTAACCTCAAATATATTAATACTTTTTATTGTTAATCAAGAGTGATCATTGTCGTTCCCAATCTTCGGTGTACATCGTGTACATCACCTGCTGGAGTAGGGCCTGCTATAATTACTAATGTGCCTGTAATCCCTACAATTCAGTGGGGGTAGTATCATAAATCATATCCTGTTTCTGAAATTTTGCGGGACGCTTGGGGACGCTTGCTCTCCATCGCTCTCTCCTTTTCTGGACATCGTTTGTAATGTAATATTTCCCAAATAAATTGTAATGTAATATTTCTCAAATAAATTGTAATTTAATATTTCCCAAATAAATTGTAATGTAATATTTTATAAATATATTGTATTTTATACGTGTATGCACTTGGAAATTTTAAATCTCAAAATATAATTTGAAAGTGGTGTTAGTCAAAAATTAAAAAAATCGAATTCATTACTTATTTTGTAATATAACACAAAGTAATTGATGAATTCAATTTTTTTAATTTTTGACTCGCCACTTTCATAATCACCGGAACTTATAGTCATAAGTAAGGGATGCATTGGATACAAATTTTGAAATGCCCGCCATTAGTAATGTAGTGTATATCCAACCCGTTAGAGGGTGTTAATGCGGTGTTAACAAAATAATACACGTAGTGGACCGACCCTGACGTACGCTTTGAAAAACATACAGCAAATTATGTGGTCCCCTCCTCGAAGTGACAAAAGATATTACCTGCATATATGCTACATGACAATAAATGTTTATTGGATATTTCGTTCTTTTACGCTACATTTGTCAACTTTTTATGATTTAACATTGTTCCTAAATATTATTGTTACGCCGCAACGGTATCTTAATGAAATTGGTTATAGCATATAGGTTATATTTTCTGTCACTTGGAGGACAGAAAATCCGCTCCTCGAAGTGACAGAAAATATAACCTATATGCTATACCCTCTTTCATAAAGAGTTCTGCTATCGTAAAAATAGATTTTTATTATTTATTTATGCAACAATCGACAAAAAAAACTTATTAGACGTAATATTTAACTTTCCCTTTACACATAAAATAAACTAGAAGTATTTTTAAAAACATTTTAACCTAATAATAGTCGATTTAATATGAAGTATAAAATGTCTATTTGTGCTCGGCCAACTAAATAGCAATGCAACATCCATTGGTCATCAACAACGTTAGCGCCCGTTTCACAAAATTATAATGATTGGATCCATTAAAATTTGCCAATTCGTTAACCTAAAATTTAAAAATTATTCGAACCCTAACCTAGAACTACATACCTTTGACCGAAAATACTGAAACAAATATACAAAAACTGTACAAACACGTTATGAAAGCTGTATAAAAACTGTATAAAACCGGTTTACAAACATTCGGTCAGAAACATTTAACCAAATGCCTGTTTTTGGTTTTCCATTGTTTCTTTGAACAAATGTTCATATAAACATTTATATGCCCCAGTATGTAATTATGTATATATGTATATGTGTAGATCTAAGTAGGCTTTACCTGTGCAATCTATCCATATTTCGTGGATGGTTTGGGTTAGACAGCGGTTACAATCCCTGGTTTCCTTGAACTCATGTATCCTAATCTATCCACATTTCTCACATGGCGCACAGCCTCTTTTCAACCCCTGTTTCGGACGTAACCAAAGCGTATTCTGGACGTTTTGAAAACGTCTGCAAAATACATTTTTAAAACGTCTTCTGGATGTTCCCTGGACGTTTTATGGACGTTTTTAAAACGTCCAGAAAACGTTTTAAAAACGTCCAGAAAAGGTCCAGAAAACGTTTTAAAAACGTCCATTTTCACAAATCAAGCCATGGACGTTCAGACCTAAAATGGACGTTTTTAAAACGTCCGGTGCTATCTGGGCGGTTAAGCATGGAATAAGAGTGCAGCACTACAAGCTGTTTAAGATACAGGGTGTCCCGATCAGAGTTGGGCAAAATGTAATCTATTTACAATTTACAAATTACGATTAAACTGTAATTGTGTAACTGATTACACCCCTAGTAGCATTTCTGGTTGGCCCACAGTATCCCCAAGTTGGAAATTAGTTGGCCATCAAAATACCAACGATAAATGCTACCAGGGACAGTATTTTCGGTAATTGTTAATGTAGGTAGTTGACCATTTGTCTTTTTCCGTGTAATGGGGATAGGGCACCGTAATCGGGACACGTACTCTATGACTTTTTAACTATATGCTGATGTAGCTGATATCTCAAGATTTTATGAGTCATTGCAGTCTGCTCGTATGTTCTCCTGATAAGAATGTACTGGGTTCGGTTGCATAGCTTGTTAGCTCGCAGTGCTTGACTCCATTGTAATTTTGCTTGTGGCGACATTTGAAATCCTTTGTTTATAGAAGGCGTATTATGAAACTTTACATTGAATACTGCGTTGCAGAATTTTTAAGGTTTCCAGCAAATTTGAGTAATATCTACCGAGATAGTACACAGACGTCTAAAGTCCCCCAGAAGACATCCAACAGACGTTCAATATTGGCGTCTTTTAAGACGTCTGTGCTTTGTGGGTATCAGTGTGAAAGGGATACCGTCAATGAGAAGACGTCTATGCGTTGAAATAGAAGGTAAGTAGCAGTCATTTTGAGTATTTCTTGCGACCCGCGACGGTAATCGAATATTGGTTGACAGAACGCAAAGTCGCTATATCGTACAAATAAGCAATATCGTCAAACTTTTCTGATTATTTTCAAGTGTTGAAGTCATATCCGAAGTGTACAAGAAACAGTAAACTAAGGGAAAATAAAAATCTGTACCTATATCCAAAGTGGGATCCAATATATTATATATATTAATTATACGACCACACTTCCCGTATATTACCATATATAATTTATTTATCATAAATTGAATAGAACCATTTTTCTACAAATAAGATTATTCTGTTTCTATAGACGTTTCAAATTCACCTACATACATGTTTGACAATGTAGTAATCAACTGTGGCTTGAAATATCCCCATATCAAACTAATAGCGAATTTGGTACCCTTGCACTGACTCTGTTCCTAGCTTAGAGCATATAAACATGGAGGAAGCATACAATAGGCGAAAATGTAGACGGCGATAGAAAGAAAAAGATATACATTGGGGACACCCTCTCTCTTTCTAACATTAAAAGAAAAACACTGTCGCCCCTGGCGCTAGAGAGAGAGAGGGGGTGTCCCCAATGTATATCTTTTTCTTTCTATCGCCGTCTACATTTTCGCCCATTGCATGCTTCCTCCATGTTTATATGCTCTAAGGTTCCTAGTGCCCGAAATTATCGTATATGATTTGGATTGGTCGATTCTTGTAGACTCATCTTCGCTCTATCAGAAACAACCAATCCAAGTCATTTTCTGGCACTAGCTACACCCAGTGCGAGATACCGAATTCGCTAATACGTCAAAATGTATTATACTATATAGGTTTACTTATCTATACACGCCAATTTGGACGTAAAGGACGTAAATATGCGTCAATGCTAGTCAAACATTTAGTGTTTTTATCGCGAATATCGTATCATTATACCTGGAGCTTATCTCGTTTTTATCAGACGTGGCCGAATATCTGTATCTATATTTACTTACAATAGCCTGCGCCAACAAGTCTTATTGTATTAAAGCTTAAATTTAAGAAGCTTTAATTAGTGGCAAAGAGGCTACTGCCCGAAAGCTGTGACTTAATCAGTTCGACGAGCTCTAAGAAAACATGAAACTTTTACAGTCCTCGCGAAAATTTTCATGTTTGCGCGTTGAACGAAACAAACATCCCTTTTATAATTTGCCGTGCCATTAAAGCAAGAATGAGTTATGTTCGATATGAAATTCCATTCGAACACGCAATCGAGCTTCTTCGAAGCCAATCGGTTTCAAAATCATTAGTAATACTTATCAGTTCTTCGTGCGCGTATTTGCCGACGTAAGTAGATAAACTGTATGCACAGGTAATATTATTGCGAAATCGGGTTATCTACACTTTGAAACACGGGCAGCTTTGAAATACATGCTAATTCAACATAATCTTCTTCGATCGAACGTAGCGTAAAAGTTGTCTAACTTGCTGTGACAAAAATCGGGTAAAAGATAGATTTGTAAGTATGGCACAACAGTATTCTATGCAAATCAGGCTATTTCTCTGTGATAGTTGTACGAATTACGGTAAAACATAATTCTTTCAAAGACAGAATGCTTCAACACTCTCCTGTAGAGTAAAAAATTTCGTATCAGCATTTCTATATCCACCCTTCCTCTATCTCATAATATCATATCTTCTATAGATAACCTTGTGCTATCATGCTGTATTCTATTAAGGAAATTGTTGTATAACGTTCCACAGCACGTACCTGGTCCGCTTGTCTTCCTGTACATACCTGCTTATTATAGAGTAATAGACAAAGAGCATAAATTAGCATTGTTAGTCAATTATCAGAGGAAGCATTGGGTCATATTGTGACGGCAAAGGTATTTAAGTAAACGTTGTCACATAAAGCCCAAAGAGTATCTTGGTTGTAGATCCCCTCAGGATAATATTAGTCTTTCTGTTGTCTTTGTAGTTCGGTAAAAACAATTCAAATTAGGATTATTCAGAGCTATCATATATAGTGTTCTAAAGTTGTAGACAATCTGCATGTGACCGTTTCCAGTGCTTTTTATGCGACACAGCTGTTGGTGAATATGTGTTTAATACTTGGAGCTTTACTTAAATATATTAAAATTTCAGAAAAGTTTGACGAATTCTATAAACGTGATTTAAGTTTAAAGTTATCGTAGTCTTTATTTCTAATTTTATTATATACAAGCTTCTTTCTAATATTGCAATGAAGAAAGCCTGTTGTTAAGAGGGATAATTAATTTACTCTGTTATTGTTATCTTGGGGTATTATCATGTATAATTAATTTAAGGAGAATAATGCTAATGTCGTTCGTTTTGCGTTACAGGAGGAAAGGTAGAGATATGTCCATTTACTTAAAGAATTCTGCATTTATACGATGGCCAAGATAATTGTGCATTTATGTCTACAGGAATTCTCAGGTATATTATACAGTGAGTAAAAAAAGTATTGGCACACTTTTTAAGATCGCATAACTTTTTTAGAATTGGTCCAAACGACATGAGTTTTTTTCAGAAGGTAGAAGGATTAGTTTGCTAAGTGACGTATTTCGTTGTTTTGAAAAAAAATTCAATTCGTCGGAATAGCAAAGAAAATAGTAAAGGCCGTTTTTTAAACTTTTTTTTTCTGAGCCTGTAACGAAAATTCAAAAAACCCGTTTGTAGATTTAAATTTCATCAAAATCGGTTAACGGTGCTCTGAGTTACAAACGTTTAATGATCGCACAATAAGGTCGAAAATCGCTTGATTTCGGGAATTTCGCGATTTTCGAACTTATTATATAGGATTCAAGATCTCTAATAAATTGAAGAGTTCTCTCTGCTAGGAAAGTTATATCTCTTTTACGTTGCAGAAATTGGAGCTGGAATTGCGTAATGTGCGCTTCTGACTGGTAGCAAATGTGAACGAAGCTATTACGTTAACAATGATGTTTGTAATTTACTAAATTAAAGTTACATGCCTCTGTCATGTATCATGGTTCGACAAAGGCTCCCAAATATCAATGGTAAACATTTTTACTGGCAATGCTGTATAGGAACGCAGCGAGAGGAATTTTCCTTTCAAGTGATTTACCTTTTGTCGTAGGTGTTAGAAGTGGCAAATACTTCATATTAACCCTCACGGTGGGTGTGGTCTTTGGATTTCTCTCCGCGTGCCTTTTGATAACGTCTACGAAAGATGTGCCATACATGTTTAACTTGTTTCCTGCTAGTTTTGTGCTTTCGAGAGATCCACATCATTACTCGGAGTTGGAATCTGAGGTGAATACATGCTATTAATGCTTTACAGAAGATTCGTTTCTATTTCATTAATGGGATCGTACACGTGTTTAACAGATCGGACCTGAAACAGAGGTAAAATTTCACGGCGAGGATGAGGACTTCCACAAAGGTGAGGGTAAGGTCGCGGAAGATCTCGCAAAGAAGGTGCGTGTCCTTTGCTGGATCATGACTGGCCCGAAAAACCATCAGAGTAAAGCGCAACACGTGAAAGCAACGTGGGGCAAACGTTGCAACATCCTCTTATTTATGAGCTCTGCCGAAGGTAAATTATTACAGCTACGAGCACGAGATTAAACGGATCTAGGATAATGGTGTTAAACATTTGCTGTTTAGATGCACATTTACCCACGGTTGTTTTACCAGTCAAGGAAGGAAGGGACAATTTGTGGGCGAAAACTAAAGAAGCATTTAAATATGCCTATGAAAAGTACAAAGATGAAGCTGATTGGTTCATGAAGGCTGATGACGATACGTTCGTCTATTAACATTTTAGCAATATTTACCATCGTATGTCTGTTCCGTGAATAACATTAAGATGTTAATAACGCTTTGCAGATACGTGGTCGTAGAAAATTTACGATATATGCTGTCATCTTACGACCCAAGTTCGCCGCTGTACTTTGGGTGTAGATTCAAGCCGTTCGTGAAGCAGGGGTACATGAGCGGTGGCGCAGGATACGTACTTAGCAAAGAAGCTTTGCGCAAATTCGTGGAGAAGGCTTTGCCCGACGACAGCAAGTGTCGCTCGGATAACGGAGGCGCGGAGGACGTGGAAATGGGAAAGTGCCTGGAGAAAGTCGGGGTTAGAGCGATGGACTCTCGAGATCCACACGGTCGCGGAAGATTCTTCCCATTTGTCCCGGAACACCACTTGATTCCGAATCACGTGGACAAGAATTTCTGGTACTGGAAGTACATTTATTACGATACCAAAGACGGTCTCAATTGCTGTTCCGATAGTGCGATATCGTTTCATTACGTGTCACCAAACATGATGTACGTTCTGGAATATTTAATTTATCACTTAAGGCCGTACGGCATCACGCACGGCATGGAAACACTTACTGTGCATCAGTCGACCACTATATCGACCGAATACTAGTCCATTTCGGATATAAGTGGAGATGGGCAACTCTACCTTTTGCAAACTTTCTTGGAACTTACTCTTCTTGTGCCCATCGTTAGGTATACACACCAACAGTAACCTTTTTCACGGTTTTTCTCTTCTTTTTATGTGTACTACGCTAGTCCGTTCAGGCCAACGAATTAAATAGTTAAATGTAGTCATTGAGAAAGAAAATGTGAAAATATACAAATACAGTGCTGTCTTAAAAAGAAGTCGTCCCTACCCCCGCTACTTTTGTAGTTGCCGCGGCAAGTATTTCGTCTTCTTTTTTTTGTGTCGATAGACGACGCCGTGGCAGTGTCGATCGCAATTTATGACTTGTCAGTCTTGTCACTGGCATGTGCCCTCTCACTCGCCGCGGTAGAGAGTAAAGGTCCACGTACGCATATCCGTTCCGTGTCAGTTCCGTTCCGTCGTGCCAGTGGTAAGAAGAAGAGACCCTCTAGGCCCCTCTTCTTCTTACCACTGGCACGACGGAACGGAACGGATATGTGTGCGTGGACCTTAAAGGTCTGCGCACGCTTGTCAGTTCCGTGACAGTACCGTTCCGGCGTGCCAGTGGTAAGAAGAGGGACGTAGAGGGCCTCTTCTTCTTAAGTTCTGCGCACACATACCAGTTCCGTGTCAGAACCGTTGCGGCGTACCAGTGGTGAGAAGAAGAGACTCTCTACGCTCCTCTTCTTCTTGCTACTGGCACGCCGGAACGGTACCGACACGGAACTGATATGTGTGCACAGACCTTTACCACTGACACGGAACTGACATGTGTGCGCAGACCTTTAAGGTAAGCCGAATAGACTACCAGTCTTGAAAAATGCTCGGCCCCCCCGGTCCCGCGTACTTGTCAAAAGAAAACAGTATATATAATATTTATACATACCTATGTGTAATGATGAGAAGTTTCTAATTTCATTACAATATCAAAGTGAGGTACTCATCCATCTATGTATGCATGTTACAAGCATATAAGAAATGCTGCAGTTTAATGCGTTATATATCGTAGCGTTATATCAAGCAATCGATTGATACGGCAATGGATTAATATTCCAATAGTAATCAGTATTTTGAATTCTTATAATTAAAAAACTATTGCTTAGATGTACTTTGATCTACAGTGCCATCAAATAGCAATAATTTATATTTTGAGACTTATATTATGGGGGATGAGAACGAATAGCGCGGAGGCGTTTCTGTTATGCTTGCAACATCGAAACTGTAAGAGAAGCACGCGTTTTGCGTGAAGTCAGGTATATAATTATATATGTATGTATGTATATATATATATACACATAAAACTGTATTTCGTAATATTAATATAATAATGGTAATAATAATAATTAATAATAATAATCCCAATAATGATGTTCTACCCAGATAATAAATACTATAGATACAGTGTGAGTGTGGTGTGTGAGTAAATTAACCAATTAACTTTATAAGGGGGGAGAGGAATTAGGGGTTGCTATGTACAAGTCATATTTGTACTATGCGACTGACGCAACTAGCCACCGTGTCGGCTTTTTTCATTCAGACGCGCCCTGTATTCTCTTCGTCTTGTCTTTTTATTCATATCTTTCCCTCATATATATTTTTTCATCGCTACGTTTCGCTTGCACAATTTTCGTTTTACGTACGTTAAATCATCTCTTCTCTCTCTCTCTCTCTCTTTTTTTTTCGTTTTCCTAAGTTGGCAGAGAACAAACTTCTCCTTCTTCCATTCTCTTTTCCTTTGTCAACTCTCTCGCTCCCTCCGTTCATTCTCAATTACCTAATATCTCGGCGATGTCTCTCACTTCATAAATTATTTAAAAACAATATTTTACACTATTAATCGTATGTATAATATTATAATAGAGGTCACCTAATTCGAATAAAATTTGTCAAACAGCATCGAAAAATTTGCGCTAACGGGTCCAGGAAACATGATAACAGTGACCCAGTGCCGCGCGAGCATAATACAATATAATATAATATTATATAATTGTCATACTTATCTCACACCAGGGGCTTGTACGAGGCATTATACTTATAAAAACGAAGTGACGCCTCCATCTTCCGCGCATGCTCTTCCTTTCTTTCTCGTTCTCTCTCTCTCTCTCTTTCTTTCCTTCTCTCTCTCGCGTTCTTTTACTCTCTCACTCTCTCTCTCTCCCTTTCTTCCGCTCACTCTCTCGTCTACATCATCTATATAAAATTAAAAAACAACGTAATATCATTTATATTACTTCGTCGTTATTAATAATAAAAAGCTTTGTACAAAATTTAATTTACAATTAAAAACTTTTTAATTACGTAATTTTCTAGAGATTCTGATTAGTAATTGAACTATCTATCGACAGAGAGGCAATTGAAAGTTGGTTTCTTTTAACGCGCTCTCTTTTCTTTCCTCTTCTTTCTACCATTCATACACGCACAGATACACGCCCCTGCCGCGCGCACAAGCAATTCTTACAGTTTCATTCATTCATTCAATCAATCTCTGTTCTTTTTCATTGCATGCAATTCTAGTCGATCAATCATCAAACCTCATTTGGTACGTGACAATACATGGTCGTTAATTAGTAGCTTTTCCGTGTTCTCTCGTTCCTCTTTTTTACTATCGCGATTATCAGTAAAACAAGAAGTACGATCTACCTACAGTAGGACTCCTCAACAAGTTCGCCGTTACAGGTCGTCCGCGAACTTTTTCAGAGGTCCTAAAAAAGGTCGCTGCTCGATCTGGTTCTTGGCTCGAACGCCCAAATATCAGCGCATCAATGTCGCCGGCTGCATATGGTATTGGATCGAGGCGTCAAGTTGGTGGTCGAATAAGCCACAAGTTAATCATTAAAAGAATCTTCTAAACCAGGCTTTGGAATTAACTGCTCAGTTCAGTCGATTTTTAGAAGTAACCTCTTGTTCCCGCCGCGCGTCTTGGTCCCCTACTTCAGGCGCGTAACATATGAACCGCGCGTGGCGCGCTGACATTAAAAAACACATCGATGTGAAAACCTATTGATACGAGTGTCGCCCTAATGCGCCACGCGAAGTTCACATGGTACGCGCTTGAGGTGACTCGGGCACTATGGCCGTCGCGGGGGCCAAGACGCGCGGCGGGAGAAAGAGGGCGTTACTTTTGAAAATCGGCGGAAAAGAGCAGTTAATTCCCGAGCCTGTTCAAAACAACAGTAATTCGAATCATCGAGCGAGTGAATACTCTGCATAATTAGCTAAAGATAATTCATATACATTCGTGTTTGGCTTCATTTTCATCGCGGCGATCACGCGAATCTGTCAATTGCATTTGAAAGAAGGACAAACTGAAAGTATGAACGTTTCATTTCTGCATACATTAATACCTGTTAACATCGCGTTTCCCTGCCGTGCGCACACTCCAAGTGGCCTGATGGGCTACTCACTTAGGTCAGTTCCATAAAGTCGCGGGGATAACTCGCGACATTTTACGGAGTACTGTACTCCTGTATTCCTGTTTCCATTTTTCAGCAAATCGCGCGAAAAGAAGTTCGAAAAGAATTATTATGCTTTGACGATTGTCACCATCGAGACTCCGCGCTAAATCCTCGCGGGGTGACTGCTTTTATTATTTACGGTACAGCAATTGAAAAACAAAAGCCGAGCAAGAAAAAAGATCTCCGAGTGTACTCGCGTTCGAAGGACTCTCTCTCTCTCTCCCCCTCTCTTCCTTTCATTCATTCATTCATTCATTCTCTCTCTCTCTCTCTCTCTTTCTTACTTCCTCTCTCTGCCAGTCTTCCGGAGAATCTCTCAGAGTAGCTAACGTACAGCCCAAGACTGATGTAGGAAACCAGTTGCTCTCGTAAAGCCCCAAGTGATGGTATGGTTAAGGAGTGCGTGAGAGAGGTGCATATACTGCACTACGAAGGGAGAGGGTGTGGGTCAGACGAGAGCTGCCGCTGCATGGTAGAGCTGCATGAGCGCTTGCACGTGCACTGGCAAGCAGGATAGCCGATCCTTTGTGTTCGCGTCCACCGCGAGCCACGACAGTGCGTTGTACCCTTCCAATACGTATCTGAAAGCCATGGGAACAGTAGTTACTCGTTACGTCGCGTGGACCAACAGATTTTCGATCAGTTGAAATCGATCGAGTGAATGATACGAACCTGAGCACATCGGTGGTATACTGTGAATCTAGTGGATGAGCGGTGAGTGCGCTTTGCTGTTGCAACAGATCGTCGCTATTCTGCTGTATTGCTGGACTATGCAAATGTAAGGCATTCTTCAAGAACACTGGGCAAACGCCTTCAAGATGGGGGCAAGCTGACCAAAACCATGGTGGCATTCGTCCCGTTGGCGCAGTGGATACCAAATAACCGAGAGCAAGCGGTTGCTGCAACAGCGTTCCAACCTCCTCTGCTTGTTCAGCAACTGCTACCTATTATTCATCGACAGTTTCGTCAGGGTTAAATTTACTCGCGTCCATTATCCTTCTAATCACTGTAGTATGCAATTAACGGAAACTCTCGTGTTTAATACGCCCAGGACGGCGGCGTTCTGAGATTATAGTGAGAGTCTTAGTCTCTTCTGAACTTACTCTTGGCGTGTTGCTGCACGGAAATGGACTACCCGGGCCGTCGTGGTTGCCTAGACCCGAACCACCGCCATCTCCGCCCAGCGGTGATCCTTCTGGACGATGTGGACTGCCACCAGGACTTTGTCCTCCACCAGCGCCAGGCTCTGGCCATACGTTAAATATATCGTTGAAGTCTCCCATACCTTCCATACCTTCCGGCATGTCATCGTTCAAAGCAGAGAACAGCTCGTCGTCCCCTAATTCTGGTCCATTGATGTGCTGCTCTTGAAATGCAGTCTGTGACGACTGTACCAGAACGATTAGATTAGAAAACATGTATGCCATAACTGGTGTTCTCGTCATGCTCCATCCGAAGGAAGAGCTCGCGAACTTACCTGAGTGGTAGCAGATGTAGGAAACACGAGAATGTGAGTGCACGTGACGTCCTGCGGTGTGGATAATTGGCAGTTTACCGACGCCTGACTGAATCTCTCATCGGGCGTGAACTGGTCAGCCATCAGTCTCAGTGTCGAGTCTGGCTCGAGGGAAACTAAACAGGCGCTGAGCACGCAAGGTGCCGCTGACGGATACAGAAGACTACATTGGCCGCATATTTCCTTTAGATGCTTCGAGGCCTTCAGAAGCGCTTTTCTAGATAACAACCAACTCCATCCTTTCAGCTCGCCGTGGCCTATACGCCCCACGCGACCTACCACTAATCTCCATGGTTGCACCTACGCGCGAACAAAAGTGTTTTCGTTTTAGCTCGTCAACGTTGCTCGGACTTTGAATACCTTTTCGCATTAAGTACTTACACCCTGAGACATCACGCCGAGTATGAAGTCCATCAATTTCTGCAACCCTACTCGCCTGGCCGAAGCTCGTTTCCTCCTCTTCCTGTTGGGTATGTCGATGTTGATGGTGGCTGTCTCGAATATCTCGCCTCTGTCGTCGGTGGCGACCGCGAGCAGCCAGGATTGATCCTCGCTGAGACAATAGCTGAGATAGAGAACCGCGCATTCCTCTGGCCCAGCGATACCAAAGGATTCTGGTGCCTCGCTTTTCGCCCGCAGTGGGGCCAGGACGTAGGCCGGTGCGTACAACCGGTAC
The DNA here is from genome assembly GCA_910592295.1 of Andrena haemorrhoa. NCBI lineage: Eukaryota > Metazoa > Arthropoda > Insecta > Hymenoptera > Andrenidae > Andrena > Andrena haemorrhoa. The sequence goes on from OU342943.1 coordinate 22,477,930, forward strand.
GGGGCTCGGTTCCGTTCCTGATGTAGAGTTGCAAGAATATTACAATGAGACTGAAATAGATTGATCCACGGGTCTGTTTCTTTCTTGCTAATCTTTCCGCGAACCGGTATCAATCGACGCAAGCAACACGCAAGTTACGGCCGATCGAGTTAGTCGTCAGAAAGAACCGATCGAACACGAGAAAGCGGGAATAGAGTGTCTCTTACATCTTTACTCTTAAGGAAAAGATCTGCAGCGGCAGCGGTACCAAAGCCAGTGAGACTTTTTACCGTGGAGTTGTGATTTAACAATCGCCGGCCCTGTAGGAACACGTTTAACGCTAAGGCTCTCATCTCGTCCTGAATCTTTCGCCTTTCCCTAGCCCGACTTAACTCCATTATGCTTTCCAAGGATATTAGCTGGGAAAAAAGACGCGTCGTTAGAAATTTCCTTCGATATCGAGGCAATCCTTCGACTGTTGTAATACACCAGAAAATTAAATATTAATCCTTTGCGTATCGGCGGTAGACAGTAATGGGGTTAAGCACTTCGCATGTCGTATCAAGAATCTAATGGGACATGCTTCCAGTTCTATATGAGCAGAAATTCTTCGATGTCAATGTGTAAGTTAGTTAGAAATAAGGAATTCCACAAAGGGAAACAAAGGATTAATATTTCGAATCGGGGATACAAATGATGAAACCTCACCTGGACGTTGATGTTGGATCTGATGTTCTCAGGCATACTATTAACTGCTGCCGAGTAGGCGCGTAACAAAGCTAAAATCGCGAGTCTCCGGCGATCAGAATCCTCGGGCCCTCCCAGTGAGAATGGCTCTACCAAATAAACAACAACAGCCGGTGGCTCGACTTCCTCTTCGTCTGGACCCGCGGTGGTGTTAGTGGGTATCGTGGCAGTTTGAGAAGTTGGTGTCGTATTACCAGCATTAGAATTGGAATTTGTCGCTGTACCCGACGATGGAGTTTCGCTTCTGGGATTTTCTCCCTCTGAAAGCGTGCAAACTTCATATGCAACTACATCACCTTTTTTCTCAACAGTTTCTTACAATTTTTCACACATTGCTAAAAATGTGCTATCTATAGATTTCAGCGGTGATCAGTATATCAATAAATAAGACTACATTCGACTATAATAAGAATTTTCCTACTTTCTATAAAACACAGACGACGGTAGAAAATTACAGTATCTTTCATTCATTACTGTATATAAATATTCATATTGTATTTTATTGCCTTACGAATGTGGATCAAATTCATTAAAAGTGGAATTACTTTAGTTGCGAGGGAAAGTTCCTAACCCGAAAACTCTGATTTCAATGAAACATCGTGTGGACAATGATTACTCTTACAAAGTCGAATTAAAAAACGAAAAAAAAATATCACGGTAACTTTAAGAGCTGACTTCACCCCTTCAGAGTGAATTTCCGCAGAAAAATTGCACCTTCACACGAAGTTCCGTTAAATTCAGAATTTTCCGGTTGGAAATATTTCCCTTTTAGGCAGATAGAGCGAGTATTGAAACGTACCAACAGATTCAGGTTTGCTGGTCATCACGTCAGGCGTGGCTGGCATCGTGTCAGTGACGGGAATAGTCGTTTGCTGTTGCTGCTGCTGTTGCCTATTCGTTTGTTGTGAGTCACCAGGATCTAACAGACTTCGATCCTGTATAACTTGCGTTAAATACGGGGCTAATCGATGATTACACACTTGAGCGTATAGCCGCAATAGCTCTCCCAATTGGTTCTCTCCTAATAGTTTAAACCAGTCGTCTATCGGTTGTTTGGCTTGCTTTTGCACGGACGCTTTCCCAACCCGAAGAATACCATCGCGAAGTGCCTTCGAGATAGCCGTGTGCCTTCCCAGCCGACAGATCTAAACATAAAAGCCAGAATGCTTGGATCCAGTAGCGAAAAGAAAACGCACGTTACAGGAATACCGGTTACTTACTTCATACGTGGTGGATAGTTCGCGGAAAAACGATTTCACTTTGTTGATAACGCAATCGCTGTCGGGCGCTACCACCACGTAGGCAACGTCCCTGGGCCCAGCATACGGTTCTAAGAGCAGTTTCTCCCAGTAACTGAGAGCGTAAGGTGACAAAGACAGCCAGTCCCGATCATAACCAACGACCAATGCGGGTATCGGCTGTGGCTCGCAACGGTCGTCGGTCCCGCGGCCCGCTAACCGATGATACTGCCTCCAGGTGAGAGGGCCAGCGACCGTATACGGTGCCTCCCACATCCTGGTGGTGCACTTTTTCTGCACGGCGTCCTGCAGCAGTGGCTGCAGGCCTCTCATCATCCGTACAATGTCACCGCTACACTGAGGACCCTTCGCTCTAAGGAACACCCATCGATGCACACCGTTCACGCGGTTAGTTCTTTCGTTATGCGTGCCGTCGATTTTACCCTGATCGAGAGCCGCCAGCGACACCTCGTTCCCATCGTTGAACTCCAACATGTTCACAGTGGGGGCAAGCATCGGGTAGCCCTTCATCGCCGCGTAAATCCTGGACGCCCTGTACAGGCTGCTCGCGGAGCTCTGCACTATCAGACACTGCTCCCTCAGCAGCTCCAACACACTGGGCGGTATCACGTCCAAACCCTCTGATGGTTTACCTGCTCCGCACGCCAGAGCGACCAGAGACGTTTTCTTCTTCTCCGCTGGATCCTCCGCGATCCCTGTGATCTCCATCTCGTCCTCGTAAAACAGGCCCGCCCTGTGCGCCAGCCGTCGGTTCACCACCGCGCTGAAACCGCAGCTGCACCTGATCTGATCGTCGTCTTGGTAAAGAGCACCGCCGGACCACGAGTGCGTCAGGTAGACGCCCGCGTCCGCGCCCTTGATATTACCCACTACCTTGGGCCCCGCGTTGCAGACACACAGACTGCAGCTGTCGAAGTTGTGATCGCGAAAGATGTTGAGCGCTGTGTCCGCCAAGAGGATGTTCACTACGAGGGAGTTCGATTCTGGCGCTCGCGTAGGGCCCGGCGTATCTGCCTCGATACTGTTCAGGTTCTTGTTCAGATACGAGGAGGTGGTGGACGTGGCCGGGCTCGGTTGATCGTAGGGCGGCGGCGGCGGTCTTCCAGAGATGGTGGCGGAACGATACGGTGCGCCCAACGGCGCTGGGCTCGGCGGGCACGGTTGCTGTTGAACCGAGCCCGGTCTAGTTGGTGGAAGCGGTTTGTCCGTGTTGTTGGAAGCGGGATTGCACTGCCAGGATGGTCTGTACACGCAGTGCGATGGCAGTGTGACGGGTGGTAGAGACTGGCTGGGCAGATTCGTGAGTGGGGCGTACTTGGAAGAACCGACCATCTTGCAGATGGGCGCCGGCTTGAACACGTACGACCAATCGTCGATTGGCTCCTCTTGAGGGGATCCCATGTTCGGATAGATGTCAGGGAGGTGCCTGAGTGGTCGCGAAGGTACAGAAAGTTCCGTCTGGTCCATCAAAGGGTCGTTCAACTGGCAAGGCGAGGCGACCGGATTATGCTCTAGGGATGGCGGTGTGGGGAACATTTTGGAAAGTTCTTCTGGTCGTAGCACGCCCACGCCTCGGTTATTATGTCTGTTGTTCGCGTCTACTCTGGTCTCTTCGTGTAGCCCACTGGATCTGTTCGATTCCGGTGGTGTTTGTACTTGAAGTTGGTTCAAATTCTGTAACAAGTTTTCAGCGTGTTTTCACGTGCTACTGTAGATGCCCGATACCCTATAAAACCAAATACGTACTGTTTCGTCGCTAGATGTATCAGGATCGGAATTATCGAAGATTTGATCTAAATCTTTGTAGGATGCTTGTAGACCCTCGCTGGTAAATAGAGATCCTGGTTTAGTAGGATCGTCTCTCTGCCGTCTAAGCCCGTCAACACCCGTGCCGTTTTCTTCACCTGTTGCGTCGAACTCGTAAGGGTCTGTTCTTCTTCCGATGCAGTCTCCCTGTCGAGGATCGATAAGAATCATATATACATAGGAACGTGGCGGATAACGTCTCGTTGGAATAAGAGAGAGAAGGCCACTTACAACGGTGGCATTTGGTTCCTGCTTAATTTCTAATTTTGGAGTCTGAGATTGAGGAACCTGAGAATTCATTGGCGGATATAATGTATTGCTGCTCCGTACAGTGACTGGACTGCTATTAGATTCCTTAAAACGTTTCACAGGATGATTGAGCCATGCTTCTTGCGTTGAGTAATCGTAGAGCCAAGGTAATGACTGTTCGTTCTCTAAATATATATCCTCACATTCTCTGGAGACTAAGACCGGTCGTTTCAAAGTTGGTCCAGGAGCTGGACTATGTACTTGATTATTACACGCAGAAGAGGTCGACTTCGGGCCTTGAGAAGGGGTTAACGGTGGGGCAGTGTTCGTGTGACTGGGTGGCGGTTGAGGACTGAGAGTAGGCATCGTAGGCTCTGCTGGTGGAACAGATGCTGGCTCGGAATGTGGAGTTGGAAGAGGTGAGGGTGCTGGGGAACCTGGCGAGCCGACAGATGGAACTGGTAGACAATCTCCTCCTGTTGGTGGTCCCCTTGAATAAGAAGGAGGTCCGCCTGGTGGTGTACTTGGCGCCTCTGTTCTATTCAGTACAGACCTGTTTGAATTAAAGGCACAGTGTTATTGCGACTGCTCTGCAATTCACATACTCTGATTATTTCTAACGCTTTAAACTTGATGAGCAGAACTGATGTCGATAAGCTGATCCATGCCGGATAGAAAACGATGAAAGTATGGTCACCCACCATGAATGTTTTACAAAAAAAAAATGCCTTGCGATACAATTATTTACAATCATTGCACTACTCCACAGAACCCTTACACAAGTCACAAATTCTGTTAAAAATACTTGTCCATATGCTGTTAAGTATCGTGTATATACGTTTACACGTAAGAATGGCTGTTCTTTCGGAAATTGAGGATACCGTGTGAAATAGTATGTCTACATTGAATAAACAGAAGGAATAAAGCTACGGAAGACATGCTAAGATTACCAATAATTCTGTTTGACGAAGCATGCAAAGCATTCTCTTGGGAAATTAAGACATTAGTAACTGGGAAGAGAATTTGTCTACCAACACCATAGAACTACGTATTTTCTACTTATATATTTTCTGTACCAAATGTGATACAATTCCATCGAGAAAAAAGGATGAACGAAGCTACTTAATTTTATTCGAAATTAGCTTGACATTTGTCACTTTTATGCTACTTTAAGTGTGAAATATTATCAGCAGCGTACGCACAAGACATACATAATTTACGAATTACACATGAATATACTTACTATGATGTGTAATTAGTAAGCACGCATACGCAACAGATCCCACTCATAGAAGTATGTACAAAATATTTGTCTCAGCTGCTTCTTACAGCATGAATGTAGTTAACGGTTGTACCGTGATTAAGGGGGAACAACAGCTTGACGGCCGAAAAAGTAAGCTATTTTTAAGAATTTTTGTTCAGGAATAATTTATTTACAGCTTTCATAGAAAAGTTTTATTACTTACCTTTAGCACGCTGTCTTAAGAGACCATACAAAAAATAAATAGAAAAACATGCATAAATTTTAATATATTAATTAATCTTCTCAAATTTATTTTTTTCTATAAATTATATGAGTGTAGTTTCCGTTGAACGTACCGATTTCTTAAACAAATTATTTTTGTAAAAATGGTGCACTTTAGAAGAAAAGTTCCGCGAATAAGATGCACAGTTTTTCGAACATAATTCAAAAAATTTGTTTTCAATCGAAGAATCCGTACATACAACGGAAACTACACTCATATAGTTTATAAAAAAAATGAAATTTAATTTCGGACCTGTTGTTCTATAGTTACACATTCAACCAGCTCGCGTGGGAGGGTCTAGAAGATTAATAAATATATTAAAATTTATGCATGTATTTCTATTTTTTTTAATAGTCTCTTAAGACAGCCTACTAAGGGTAGGTAATCAAAATTTTCTACGAAAACTGTAAAGTATTCCTGAAAAGAAAAAAAATTCTTAAAAATAGCTTACTTTTCCGGCCGTCAAGGTGTTGGTCCCCTTTAAACCACATTCTTGCTTATTCAGACAATATACCGATGCATCTTCTCTTTTTCGCTAATTCACTAATGTTAATATTCGTACCTCTTCCAAAAAAAGAAACACCTCCCTCCCCCCTCGCCCGCCAAAGAGAGGAAGAAACATAATTGCACAATGATGTTTGATTAATGCGTTACTCGTGCATTAGATTTAGTTACTCGTATGGCTGAATAAATAGAGCGGAGCTTTTATAAAGCGATGTGAATTAAAAGATGATGTTATGGCGTCATAACGATCATATGAGATTTGCATTATTGCGGTGATTAATTAATATATGAGAAGAATGATTCTCTTATTGATATCGGGGCAGAAATTACCCACCTGGGGGCATTAGCAGGGACAGAGGGACAAGCATCCCACTGGGTGGTAGGGCGTCGATGAAACGGTACGACCCTCCGTCCACCTTTATCTACTCTCTCCCTCTGAACCTGAGAGGAGGCCAGGCTCTTCCAACCCCCGGGGGTCGCATACCTGCAACCGATGTATTTAACATCTCGTTTTCTCCTGTATCTAATTATTTCAACTATTCTGACTTACTGAAGCCTGCGTAAAATATTATTACCAATGAATCACCTAGTATGTATATAAAGTTTCTGTTCATTAGCTCCAACGAATATACGCCCTGCAGCACAGCCGACAACTCGCAACAGGACGTATTAGCGTTGCAGCAACCGAGTTTTAACTAGAATTATTCCAAAGCATACGTATTTCTCACCCCGGAGAACGTTTTCAATTCATTCAAATTCACCTAAATTTATCAATTTCAATATAATTCGTGCTTCCAAATAACTTGGCAGTTTCAATGTAAACAAATGTATAATCGTCGTATCGCTTCTCTGTGTTAATAATATTCCATCCAAATGTTACAGTATGAATATACTGTACGCTTACCGCGCGTCGCTTTGGTAAAAACGCGAAAATCACGCTGTCTCCGATGGAAGCTTCTTAATACAGGAATGTTCCATTGCGTATAAATGAAAGAACTAATTTCATAGAAACAGTCGCATTCGAACCATTCTCAAAAACTAAATTGACATGCACATATTACAGCAGCCATTAATAAAAATTTACTACCAACGTACTGTAACATTTTGAAACTACACTTTATAAATTGTGCTATAACATGCAGACAGAATCGATAATAATCGTAAATATCATTACTTCGAACGTTATCAGATAAACATAGAACACAGTGAAAATAAATGTATGTATACTACATCTGATAAGTATGCAAAGGAAATAATACTGGAAAGTGTAATAATAAACTAATGCTATCTCTGCGTAATATTATGACAACACCGGCGAGGTGTATATACTTAACGGTACTATTCTTGTCATTATTACTATTACTGCATCGCTTTTTAATGTACCATCACTTGGCAATGTGTAAACTCAAGCGACGAGGAGAAAGTAATGTTCGAAATTGTGTTTAGATAGAATCTATAAGAATGCAATCGTACAAAATCTAGTATACCCGTGGTACAATGCAGTAAAAGTTCTGTTGACGGATATAAATCCACTCCAGGGACGTTGCTTACTTTGAACAGGTACAGGAAGACTTTTGCGTTGGGTCTGTGAAGGTCCAGGTTCCAGGTTCCGTGGAAGATTCTGTCTTGGAAGCAGAGATCGGCGAACCCAAAGTACATTCTGCCCATACACGTTCTGGTAATTCCGTGGCTGCTCGTAGTTCCTGCTGATCTAGCAGGGGGTGTTCGCAACTGGCAGGGCTACTCGGTGGAGAGAGAGGAGTATCGGGTGGAGTGTCATCCATGTCTGTGACGAGGACGTAACAAGAAGGATAACGCATGCGAACACCACCGACGAGCACTTCCACCAGAGGTGGAAGGCCCGCTTCGACATTGCTGCCATTGATTGGATAAAAGTGTTTCCATTCTTCGAGAAGTTGACAGTCCGTACGTCCTACTGGACCGGTTAAAGTGCCTGCCAGCCCATAGGGGGCTAGAATCACTGCAACGTGAACAGGTAATCGTGAGATTCTGTAGAGACTATCGCTGTTTGTATGTTACCAGCGTTAAACTCAGCAGCCTTGATAATCTTCAGTGTGCATACCTTTAACACCAGATTGGGAGGTTTGGGTGCGCTGTAAACAGGCCCTTGTAAGATGCCGCACAGCAGGGTGCTGCCTGACATCCACACTTGCGCACACAGTACTCTCTCCATGAACAAAGAATGCAAACGAGAACGACAAGTGGCTGCTGCAAATGCCAATCGAGTTATTCGTGTTAAAACACCGGTGATAAGGTTCGCAGAGGGTTATAGTCGATTTTAGGAAGAGATGTCATTGGGAAATGATGGGAGAACGTACCTACTGCAACGGTGTTTCTCGAATCCATCATAGGGTTGTACGAACCACTTTCCTAGGCGAACAAAATCACGAGACAGTAAGCACCGTTCGATCAAGTTATGCAGAGCCTTGAAAAGAAGTGACCGGCACTCGTACGATAATCCGCTTTCCCAAGAACCCTGTTCACTTTCTGTAATTACGGATAAATATCTGTGTTATGAATCATTCATCCACGTTGCGTTTAAAGGCAGCGCGTGGCGTAAACGAATTGAAAAATTGCCCAAAGTGGTAAATCAATTTCATGTGCAAGTAATGCGTAACTTATATATCCATCGTATCCTTTCTAGTTCAGCAGTATATGCAGATTTTCTGCTCTTTTCCCGTGATCTACTTTCTTAGGCGAATCGAGGAAATGCCCGCTACCAGGCTACCACTGATCAAAAGAAGCAGTCGATTCCATCGTGAAAGTAATCTAGCTCGTGTATAAAATTACAGTGAGACACGTCGACGGCAGGGCTGGGACTATTCGAATATTTTACAAGTATTCGAATGCTACGAATGAACTTCGAATAAAGTAAATGTCCCAATACCTTATTACGCTTAATATTCGCTTTATCCATAAAAGGATAATTTTATTCAATTACCCAAATATTGAATAAAATATATTCACATACATATTTTTCTTAGTAAACTTGTGACACTCGTAATAAAAATCCATTTTCTTGAACCCTCTGGTTTGCACCATTTTAGTATTGCCGTCAGCTGAATTGCTAAAGAGTCTTTACTTTTTCCTAAGCGAATATTATTAATAATGTTTAGTATATTGGCACAACTAATACATCTTTAGGAAAATGGTACCTTGTAGTATGATTTTTTGATTGGAACATTAAAATTAAAGTTCTATTCGAATAGTATGGTGTGAAGTGGGTCAAAATTAGCTTACAAGATTTCACCCTGACAAATGAACCTAAAGAACTTGATTTATAATTCACACCATACTATTCGAATCACGAGTATTCGAATACCTACTTAAATATTCGAATACTCGGATATTCGAATAGTACTCGAATACTCGGATATTCGAATTATATTCGCCAAATAATTGAGCAACTGAAGTATTCGAATATTCGAATACCGAAAAATTCTACAAATAGTCCCAGCCGTAATCGACGGTAGCAGCCTTCACAGGGAGCAAAAAATGTTGACCAAGACATTTAATCAGCCCTATCACAACGTGTCTTTGCATTCGACGAAACCAACAAATTGTCATTACACCTACTTGCAGCTAAAAAATCTGTACCCATTCAATCCCAATTATTGTCATTTACCAAGTAATCTCCCATCAGTTCTCCGCGATAAATGACTTTGAACGTTATGTATTAGAGGTCGTTGAACGCAGTCCGAGGTACTACACACAGTGTTATCCTTTCGTTTGAAACACGAGGAGACACGTTCTCCTGAGATCAATGCTGACGCATGCTTTTTTTTTAAAAAAACTTTTTCCCGGTCTACAATGTTCAAAGTGTCGGCTCGTCTAGGGCTAACGGTTCGCCAGTCGGTGTACATCTCGCGATGCACAGTAATGGATCCCCGCGTTGCACTGCACCGAGTTGCAGACAAGCACACGGTTCAGCGACCCCGTGGCAGAGAGAAACACGGTCTCGGTGCAACGTTACCGCTCCGTTCGCCTCGTACACCTTATTTCTTCCAGACAAAAGCGTACGAAACAACTGATTCCCATACGTGTGCAAACCTCTTCCTCGCTTCTTTCTACGCGCTCCATTAACCCCTAAAACTCTGCAACCCCTGTTTTCGTCTAGCGTACGCGAGGTGCATTCATCAGACCGCTCCCAAGGTCACCAATAAACGTACTAGTACCAATTCCACATTAAGGACTCCGGTGACCTCCTAACACTACCTCTACATTTCCATTACAGACATCCCTATTAACTTATTGTTAGAGCGTTGTAAAGAGCAGCGCTGCTGGGCGTCTGAGGCGAGATACGGGGATCATCTTCCAGATTGTCGGGGACTGGATTACTCACCGCACGCAATGAGTTCCGGAGACACGAGACCGGAGAGATCAGGTTCCTCGCCATACCAGAAGATCCAGAGTTCCTTGGCGGCGGTGAGGGAGAGAGGTGGTGGCGCAGGCGAAGGCGCGATGCCCAGGTCGAAGATGCCTGCAGCCCCGGTCGCCGAGGCGGTCGCCGGGCCGGAGGTGGACGGCGTGGCGGCGACGCGCCGCCACACGCACAGAATGTCGCCCGCGAGGCACCGCGAGAAGCTCGAGAGCACCGGGTCCTCGAGGGGGGTGCCCCCGAAACCGCCGGCCACTTCGCCCCACACGAGCTTCCTCCATTTGATGCCGCAGAGGTCCGTCTGCCGATTAAACCAACGATGCACAACGTTAGATCAAGCTAAATTACAATTGTCCTTCTTTCACGGGAAGCCTCTTCTCAGAGAGACCGGGGACTAACACTCTGAGTGGCGTCGACGTGTTGATGTTTGCTCTTGGAAACCGACCGAGCTCCGAGTTCGTTCCGTTCTTTTAATTAAGAACAGTCGGAATAATGTATTTAGACTCATTTTTATCGGGACACCTGATGAAATCCCACCCATTTGTAGGGCTTTTATACAGATGTAATAGAAAATATAGAAATTCAAATCTTCATTAGAGCTGAAGAGAACTTCTTCAAACTATTTCTCTAAATATTGCGCCACTCAAAGTGCTAATAGGTAGGTACAGTTTTATTTTTATTTGTTGTTTGTGAGCGTTAATTACTGGCCATTAACAGGGGAATCCACGGTTCTCAGGTTGAATGCGAATAAAGCACTGGCATTGCTATAATAGCGTACAGTAACTTGACTTTAGTGATTGACGGTTTGTACGCGTTAACGTCGTTGGTGAAGGCGGTTCTTATCAAGGGGCTAGAATAGTGTGACGGCTCCAAAAAATCGATTTTTTTTGCACTTTCATACAGATTCACATGTTAAAAACACGATCCTAGAAGGTTTTAAGTATGAAATATTTCTGTTTTTCTACTCTAAAATAGTATTTCAAACTTTCATTGAGTTTTTTTCGAAACTAGTTTGTCTTAATTGGCTGCCATAATAACTCAAAAACTAGTGAACCGATTTAGTTCAAACTGAGCAGATATGTTCAGCAAACGTGTCATTCAAATTTGCGAGTTAAAAACAAGAAATTTTTATGTAAAAAAAATGAATCTTTCTGTTTGGAGAGCCGCCGTTTTATTATTTTACAATTTTGTTAAACTTTCTGGTACGAGCTATAGCCACATACATACAGATTGAGAAAATATTTTTTTGTTGTCTAAGACCACCACAAGAGGTTGTATCATGGCAGCCATGGAAACAAAATATTTTAAGACGCTCCAACAAATTGACGATAACTTTAAAAATATACACTGTTTGTACTTCAAAAAAATTTAGTATACTCAGGAAATATCAGTTAATAAAACTTTATAAGTTCAAGCTGATAAGTTGAATGGTCTTTCTTTAAAAAATTGTCAAAGATTGCCGTATTATACGGCAGTCACACTAGCCTAGCCCCTTAACGCGCCTCGTAAGGACGTGCATATTAGGGTGGTCCTTATATGTATGGAAAAAAATTAAATTTTTTAAAAATTTCTTCTGACCCTCTCAGAAGCTTCCAAATAGTTTAAAAGAATTTCGTCTAAAATTTTATTAAAATATATTAAGAATTAAAGGTCGCTCAACGGCAATGAAATATTACTATTTTGGTATAAATTTAAAAAAAATTTGTTTTCCTTCACAGCTTGTTCTAACTGGTTGGGGAACAGGAGAATTGGATGAGTTTCGTTGTTATAAGTGCTAGGGCCAGTATCTAGTATGGTACCCGATTTTACCTAGGCCACGGTGTAAAATCGTAAAATCGTAAAAACGGATCATATTTTAAATCATTATTTTTTTGTATTTTTCCTTCTATTAAACAAATTGGATATGTACTATTATTTAAAAAAGAGTTTATTCTAATGAATCCCAATTGCAATTTGTTTTTTACTTAATAATGTCAAAGTTATGAGATTTTTTCCTTAACGTCCCGATTTTGCCCCGGTCTCCCCTATATGCGAAATATAAAGTCCTTGAGCGACCTTTATATATCAAAATATACAAATAAAAAATACGGAGATACTTTTTTTTGGTCAAATAGAAGATTTTAAGAGGGTCAGACAATATATATTTTAAAGTTGAAAAATAAGGACCACCCTCCTAGTGCATATCGGTCCCCTTTTACGATTAAATTTTTAATTTTTACATTATCATTCCCAGCGTCGTAATACTCTTGTTAAAAGTAAGCGACTTTTCACATGAAATGTTAAAAGTCCACTGTGGCTCGTTCCTTCATTGCTTGCGGATTATTATTTGAAATTGTTCCTCTCACGCTGGCAGTTATTAAAGTAATTATCAATTTCTGCAATTAATTTATAACATTCGGGTAAACCGTCCGAATTAGCGAAGACAGGTTGGGAACTACGAGGGTAGGTATGCGTCTAACATTCGTTGACCGTTGAGAAAGGTCGGTCCTTGAACTTTCGCCGCATTCTATTTCCATTTGTCACGCGACCTAACAAATCACCGATTTAACCGCGAGCATTAAAATTCTGCTGTGACATAGGTGCGATAGGTGAAACAACCGTGCAAGACAATAGAAGCTCGATAATATTACACTCGTCTCTCGATTTGCGCGGAATATTTGTTCCACGAGTTTCATTTTTTTAAGCGGTTGAGAATCGCGTAAATGAAGTCTGTATAAAAAAAAGACGTATGGAAAAAGCCCGTGTGTGTTGTAAAAATGCTCATTTCACATATTCGCGGAACAACAATAATAACGAAAGTTCAGAAAAACAAATTTTATTTGTTTGCCACTGTCGGTACTGTAATCCAAAGCACCTTTTCTTTTTACTCGTTTCGAAGTTGCTATCCTCAGAAGTATTTCTCACTTCAGTTTCATTATCAACGTGTCTCTTTTCGGATGATTTATTTTTCAATATTGCGGAGGCGCGGCCCCGATAGGAAGTTCGGCCGTTGATGACAGCGACTGCGATATTCAGGCTTCGCATTGGAAAAGATATTTCCTGACTTTACAAAAAGTACCGCGTAAACCGAGAGACGAGTGTATTTAGCAAAATATTAACAAAAACGTCGACAACAGAATCCTGCTATTAAATCTCGTATTGGAATAAATTACAGTGATGAAAACATTATCGTTAAAAGATTCTTCTCACGAATGAACACCCTGTGTCGGTTTCCATACACTGCTGTTCATACATAGGTAATTGGACACCTGCTGAATTTACAGAAAATCTGATATTTGGTACAGATTGAATACTTTCCACTGCTTTTACTTTTTTCAATGCCAAATAAATTGCCTGCTTTAACCCTCGTACAACGAATGCAGGGTCATTTTGACCCAACTCTGACAAAGTCTATCACGATGTTATATTTGTGTTGGCAATGTCAAAATATAGTATTATATGATGCCTAAATTGCAGTAACATTATTTGTAAAAAAATGTACATAAATAATTGTTGTTATGTATTTCCTTATTAATATATTTTAGTTAAGGGGGACCCCACCCAGAAACCAATAAAAAGTTTGGGATTTTTTGTTCGTATAAATAAAAATATTGGGCCTGGATTTTTTTATACAGTTATAAGCAATCTTTATTTTGCTACAAAATTTTTTTTTAACAAAATCTCTTCCCGAAAGACTGCAAAATAAACTTGATCCACACTCCCGGGAATGACTGGATCATCTGAGAAGGAAATACAAAAGAGACATATAAAGTGGAATATATTATCTTCCATGTAGCGTAGGATTTTCTCGAAATTGGAATTATTTTGGAAATTGTAGCAGTTTGAAGAATTGACTTTAATATTTTACGTAAATATTTGCACCGAAATGCTTGTAAAAAGTCGAATAATTGAAATATCAATAAAATCCTGCGCTACATTGGAGAGAATATATTCCAGTTTATACATTTCTTTTGGATTTTCTTCTCAGATGATCTAATCATTCCCGGGAGTGTGGGGCAGTTTCTTTTGCAGTGTTCCGGGAAGACATTTTATTCACCGCCATTTTGTACAATTTTCCATAACAAAAATTTTTTTGTACCAAAATAAAGATTGCTTTAAAACTGTATAAAAAATCCAGGCCCAATAATTTTATTTATACGAACAAAAAATCCCAAACTTTTTAGTGGTTTCTGGATGGGGTCCCCCCTTAATTTCAGAAATTTTAATTCATTTTATATTAAATTTTTTCACCGGTGTACCACAGAAATGTTGCTATGGGTGAAACTGACCCTGCATTCGTCTCACGCGACCATATCCACCACTCGTCTTTCGAGGGTTAAAATGCCAAATAAAGTAAAATTTATTAGACTTCTGCAACAAATCTGCAACGTTTTTCAAAATTCTTCCACGCGGAGCAGGTGTCCTAATACTTCTGAACGGCAGTGTACGTTTACCGGGAGATCCGAGAATTCGGTGACAACTGGCAAACAATAATCGACGAGAAATAGACTGAAAGTGAAAGCGACGAAGGAAGTAAACAGATATCTACAATTTTAAGTTAATCAGACGCTATCGTTCGATTCACCGTTACGCCACTAGCGAATTTCAAAAAAATTTCTATTGCATCCAGCACAGAAACGTCAATGAACTTGTGAACGATAAAGCGTAAAAAAAAAAGAGTACAATGAAAAAGCACAACAGACACTTCTGTCGCGATCCAGTTATGTACCAAGGTCAGCGTCCACGGGAAACGTCTTATCTTGGTCGATGAGAGTCCATTCACCCTAATTCGATATCTTTATCGCGCTCCGTTCGTACAGTTTTTCTCGCTCTCGCACCATTGGTCGGTGTTTCTCGCTCGCTATCAATGCGCGCCTTATAACCGATCGCGGCTCTTCTCCGCGCATCCCTCGAAGCGCGTTGTTGCAACCGGCGCATGCGCGGAAACGATGCTTCGCGCGAAAAGTAGAATTTTAAAGCCGAAACGATCCCTAGCGTTTATAAAAGCTTCGAAGAAATTCGAATTTAGTCGTGCCAACGTGACGTTCGATCGATGCAATTGGCGTATCTTTATTCGAGTACTGTTAATTTCCTTTTCCCTATAGGAAGGTGTCAAGCATTATGTTCAGGTCATTGGTGTGTTTGCAAATGGAACCATATACACTTTGGATGATATATTATTATACTGCATGAAACGACGAATTTAACCCTTCGTTGCATAACTTCTACGATTTTGGAGGAATAGATTTTTGGACTCGTGTAAGTGATAATAATAAAAGAAATATAACCACCCCCCCCCCCCACCCCCCCCCATAAACATGACTCATGTATGAAAGAAGCTAATTCCTTTAATTCTCGAGAAATATTAAAAAAGTTCACATGCAAAGATTGTGAAATCAACTTTGCTAATTCCAATTGTATACACACCAATTCAGTGCTCAGATTTTCAGCTTCGGTTTTAAGTAATTAGCGGGCCGTATGAAGAAGATTTTACGATCGAAGATAATAAAAACTTGGTAGAGACTAATTTAAACGAATCAAAGTCAGTAGTGGATTAAGAGAGATGCGGATTTTTTCTTATAGAACGGCCCGCTAATTCCTTAAAACCGAAGCGGAAAATCTGAGCACTGAATTGATTTGTATACAATTGGAATTAGCAAAGTTGATTTCACAATCTTGGCGTGTGAACTTTTTTAATATTTTTCGAGAATTCAAGGGAATTAGCTTCTTTCATACATGAGTCATGTTTATGGAGGGGGGGATTTCATAATCTTTTTTCATAATTTGTTAATTTTTGTTGTGATGTACTATATAGGCATGTAGCTGTATTATTCTATAAGCTCTACATAAAAAGTCTATTAAAAAATTTTGGCCGTTACGATTATGGTTAATTAAAAACCGCGGAATTACAACGTTCAGCGCGTTGTTTGCAAATGTTTAGAAACTAGGATATGTATCTTTCATGATAAAGTAACATCACACCTCAGGCTAGTTAAAACAGAAAGATTAAAAAGCAAATATATGTTGCATATTTGCAACAGTTAATTAATTAGTATAATTCCGTTCGCTGTCACAGTAGAGTCACAATACTAGAAGATATAATACAGGAAGTCGTTGTTGTATGTGCCTCAATGTCACCAGATGAAATAAAACATCACTTTTCAAATATTTGAAGTCCCACGCGTCTTTTACCTTTTAACTAAAGTTAGAAAACCCTACGTACTTCGTTAGAAATCTGGAAACAGTCTAATTTATTTTTTTATTTTTTTCTCAGAAGAACGGCACTTAAAGAAAATAAATCTTCAGTTTTCTCGGATGTTTCGAAATGCTAGATAGGACATTTTAATTAAGGAGGGCAGTGTAATACTGCTAAGGGGGTACTCCAGTGTAAATGCCTGTTTTTCAGCGCCATTTTTGAGAATTTATTTAATGAAAACTATAAGGTTATACTATCTGGCGTTTTGCCTGCATATTAAGGTATGTTTGAAGTAATACTCGGATTTTTTATATCTTTATTATCGCACACACACATTAGGGTGTTTCAATTTTCCAAAGGTGCTATTTTCATGTAACTTTGCTCGCCCTGGTTCCATTCATCTCAGTGATCGGTATGCGAAATTTTAGACAAATTTAATAATGTTTAGGAGTTGCACAGTTTTATGTTTAGGGGTTGCACTTTGACTTTGGAATACGATTGCACAGGAACTATTACATTTACAATAAAAACTCTTATATGGAAATGTTACTTACTGATCTGACATCATTGAGTCACAACAGATTCACTGTATGTTAAGTAATATCCAAGTTATTAATAAAAAATGGGAAGCGGAGTGTTATAGCTCTAACGTTACAGTGTAAAGTGTTACAACCGTCTCTGACCCCGGGTCGTAACACTGCATGGATTTTATGCAAACAAGACAATATAATTCGCCTTCTTTGGCATTATTCGGTTCTGCTGCGGTACAACCGACCCCGACGGTGTTTTTGAACTTCAATTATAAATTGTGACTAACGAGACACTTAAAAGGGCTAAGTAACGATCAGTATTACTTTAAAAAAAGGCCAAATTACAGATTTTAAAAAAGGACATTCTTGCAAAGGGAGTGTTTGCATTACAAAAAATTTACTTTAGTATAAAAATGTTACTTTAGGGTATCGAAAAGTTATTTTGTTCACTATCCATGTCTATTGCGTATCTATACTGCTATGAAATGCATGGATGTGTGTATTCCAAATGTCATTGTTTATCACATATCTAAAATTGGGGTTACTTCGCCCCCATGTAACTACCGCACCCGGTCTACCCTACTTATTTTCGCTTTTTCAGGTTTCAAAAATGTGGGTAAAATAATAAGGTACAGAACTTTAATAGGTGTGAACAATAATAATAATAAAATGTAAATTTATCTAAGTCCAAGTCTTCCTTGAAGTTTAGTTTCTTTTTTATGTACCCGAAAATAAAAATGATAATAATTGGAAATCGTGTTCCCTTAACCTGCTTCATATTATTTAGTGTGCAACCTCTAAATATTACTCAATCTTTCTAAAATTTGTCAGATATCTTTTTATATTAATAGAAATCAGGGCATGAACAAAGTAATAAAAAAGTAATATTTTAATTATAACCCTATAATATGAAACACCTTAATATACGTAGGTATAGTCAGTGGCACAAACTTCTTAAAAAAAATTCTTTTCCGACGGGCGTTGGTATGGGACCTGTTCTAGTGCCCCAAAATGGAAAACTAAGGTTAATTTTCTTTATTGTGTTTGTCGCTATGGTTGGAACCACAGAGGCCCCCTAACGATAAAAATTTGCAGAATGACAGCAGTTTGAAAAAAAGGTTCGATTTTTGCTGATAAATTTAGTTGTTTCGTAGAATCAATTTTATACAATTTACAGACTCGTCCGTGGTTCCAACCATAGCGACAAACAGAATAAAGAAAATAAATCTTAGTTTTTCCATTTTGGAGCACTAGAACAGTTCTCTCACCAACGTCCCGCGGAAAAGAATTTTTTGAAGAAGTTTGTGCCACCGACCATATCTATGTATCCGTGCAATAAACTAGATGAAAAACATTCTGAGTATTACTTCAAACCTACCTTAATATGCAGGCAAAGCGCCAGATAGTATAAACTTATAGTTTTTGTTAAATAAATTCCCGAAGATGGCGTTGAAAAACGGGCAGTTACACTCGAGTACCCCCTTAAGCTACGCGTATAAAGCAGATTAGTTGAAACAAATATGCGTAAATGGTCCAAATGACACATTAAACATGCCGTTAAATTTGTCCTTTTCAGCACTCTAAAAACACACTAACTAAAATACATCATCCATTTAAAAAAAGCATCGATGAATTTGATATGTCCTTGACATCTTCTTGTATAAGAAAGCAAATTAAGTCGAACAGTAAGTCCCCAAAAACACCTTAACTGTGCCTAATAATATTCTCTTTTATTACAAATATTTTTGAAAATATTACGCTTTATGTGTCTTGTCATATACCTGCTAGGGTATTTTAATGTTAACAATACCTAGGTTGCGTGAAAGCAAGTATCCCATATTACTCTACAAACGTCATGAATTTAACAAACCCCGTGGCGTTTAAGCGTCTCGATTGACAATGAAATGATAGATGTTTACCTATTCTAATGCCTGGGCGTTTCGTCTGTAGCGAAGGATTGTATCCCGAGGGTATGGATGTGTATGACGACGACGACGATAATAGTAATAATGGAATGGGCAAACGCCGCACACTTTCTCATTATTATGAGCTGTAGCGCCAGTGCATACACGCGTCTACCGTGTGACGCCGCGATGACGCCGAGCAGCACAGGCACGCGCAGTCGCGAGCAGGCCGCGCGGCCTCGGCCAATCAGGCGAGCGCGTTCCCTTACGTCACACCGCCAGCTGATATAACCGGAACAAATTCAAATAGGTATGCGCGAATACTTGACACCGACTGTTTTATACCAAACAGAAAAGTCCGGGAACTATTGCACGTACATCTTAGCATAGTTTTTATTATCTGCTAACCTAGAAACTTTACTCAGCGTTGCATTCTTCCGTGTTCTCGTCGGAAATCAAGAAAATGAAACGGTTGAACTTGTAATGGTGTCCGTAAATATTACTAACCCTTTTCACTCGAGGCAATTCACGGCTGGCACGCTTGAGAATTCGAAGTTATTTACGAACATGACGGATTGAAAATAATAAACGATGTAATTAGTTCGGTGGATTTTATAGAACGTTATTGTTAGAGAATATAAGTTTATGATTACGTTTTACTGTTAGAACACATGTTTTTCAGCAAAGCAAAGATAAGAGTTTTAATAGGGAACTCTAAACATATTCATTCCAAGTATTTTTTGCAAAAAGTTAACACAATTTGATAAATGATCAGGGCTAAATTACGAAATAAACGATATAGGCAACTGTGAGCTTTTAAAATGAAGGAGAGAAAAATGGAAGATATTCCTTTGTATTTGCTTATTTAAATTTAGGAAATATATATCGAGAACCTGTTGGTATAGCCCGAAGTATATATGAGGCAGTCAGAGCAACAACGGACCAACCCACATTATAAAAAATTTGTTTTCCTATTTTGCGTGGTTAGTAGAGCCTATTGGAATACGTTAAGGCTACTAATTCAATTTCGAAAAAATGTGGGATAGTCGGTTGTTGCTCTGACTGCCTCATATGCTAGTTGACGTAACTCAACTGGTGTTTAAGGTCTGCTTGCAAGCTACAATCCGCCCGTGAATTTAATATAAACTAATATTCAGATATAAATGAATATTTAGACTGAACAAAATACAATAAAATTACTATATGCATTGACTCACAAATTTCTTTACAGACTATTACACTCACTCATTCAGATCCCTTAAGTACTTTTATGCTTCGTATCGAAATTGGGGAAAATGAACATTTGAATGAATACAGAAATTGAAGGTGGCACAGAGAACAGCACAAGAGCAGCGCAGCAGCTATCATAATTAATTATTCGTTTGCACTCGAATAAAAACGAATCTTATTTAAATTAGAGATAACACTGTTAGAAACATTCGTCAAAGTAATAATAAGGAGAGGCTGTCTTACAAGGGAAGATCCCGAAAATTCAAAAAATTCTGAAACTGTGAATATGCAGGGGATTTCCTCCTGATTACAACGGAATTTTCGTTTGCTGCCCAAATTCACTCGAAAGGGGTGAAATTAACCCCCGAACATTCGACTACTTTCCCTGTGAACTGTAAGAGACAGAAAAAAAGTTTCAAGACAAAAGTTACTTCTTTTAATTAGATCTATCGCTTAGCAAAAAAATTATTTTACTGTTCACGAGTCATAACACTGATTTCCAGGGGTCAATTACACCCCCTCAGAGTGAATTTGGGCAGCAAACAAAAATTGCGTTAGAATCAAGAAGAAATTCCCCACATATTCACAAAGTTTCAGAATTGTTTGAATTTCCGGGTTCGGAATATTCTCTCGTTAGTCATCGAAGCTGATTTTCAAAAGCTGCAAAGAGATTATACTGTTGCAAACTAGTCTCACAACATTGGCGAGTTAAAACTAAAAAGATATTGACCAGATGAAGAGACCTAATGGCCATTCACTAGATTTCTACGCGACATTGAACTGTGAGGGTCGTCGACTCGACGAGCATTTGTGTTCTAGAGGCCAATATAGCATATAATAAACCATGTGCGTCTGTAGGGCACTGCTCAAGCTGTATGAAGCCTCTTATCCCGTGAAAGGCACCGCTCAAGTGCAAAGGGTTAAGCGTCGTTCCATTTCCCCATACATATAAAGGAACCTCGCGTTTCTTCAAACGCGAGAAATCTGTCAATGTCAATAGCCATCTGGTGGCAAGTGCAGTAAACCATACTGTACGTCTTCAAAACAAACAATAGAATCTATCGCGTCCTACCGCCAGGTAGCCATTGACATTAGCGGGTCTCTCATAGTTGAAGTCTCTCTAAACATACACGAGAATTACATTGCAAACTGTTTATAGTAATCGTTTCTCCCCAATACTACGCGCTAATGGTTGTATGGGTCGCGCCATTTCTCGGAGGGCAAAAAAAAAAGGAGGCTAGGAAAAAATATCGATCTTGGGAGCGAGGGGACGATGGCGCCTAACGCTACCGGTGCGTCGTGGCGCGCGCGACGAAATAATCGGCGAGTGAAGGCGCCCATCGTAACGCTACGGGGCTGTCAAGCTTGCTGATCAATACAAGCAAGGCGACGTGCAAGGCCGCCCGCGTGGATTCAACTCGCGGGATCCCCTACATTCCCTCGTTTCATCCTTTCCCGTCCACGCGCCGCTATTCCTATTCCTTTTCTCCGACGGTGCGCGCGCGCGTGCGCGCGCGTGTGTGTATCGTTTCGCGGCTACTCTCTTCCTCGCTGCCTATACTCATGTGTCCTCTCCATCCCACATTTTCTCCTCGTTTAACCGCTTCTCTTCGTGCGTGCCTCGCGGATTGTAGGAAATTTTATGCGCCAATTTTTCTCCCCGTCAGGCACTGCGTTTAAACTATCTCCCTCGATGTTCTCGGTATTTTCTCGCTTCTAAAAAAAAAGCGCAGGCGGAAAAGTCGAGGATCGAGCTGCACATCGGAAATATCGATCCAGTGTTGAACGGAAGGGTGCAGTAGCGAATGGTGACGTCAACCAAGGGAGAAGAGAAACTGTGCGATTTAATTATTTCATCGTAGCGGCGTGTGCGTCCCGATGCGCGTAGAACGTACCCGCCAGCTGTAAGTTCCCATTTCTGTTACTGCCCTCCTTACACGATCGTCGTTAAAGCAGCACGAACGTTACGTTCGCGTGCGTACCGAAGCGGAATCCTCTTGCGTACGCGCCACTCGAAAGTGGATAGTACGCTGCGCCACGGCGAGTCTCTCTTTTGTACACGAAACCGCGCTCCCTGCGAATCCTTCGAAGTTCCCTTGGCGACTTCGCTGTCCCTGCATTAGGCTGATGCAACGCTGGCGAACATGCAATTAGCTCCAGAACGTTAATTCGATAATATTCTCTCAAGGGGTACTGACTTTTCGGGTATTAATCTTGAAAAGGAAGTCGCCATTCACAGTCTCGATTAAATCTCAATTGGTAGATTAGTTCAACTAACGATAATATATCAGATCGAGTTGGATCGACCACAACGTGTGTACAAATGGAAATTAGCGATTTCGGAAACCTTTTGACCCAATTTTGTCCAGCGAAGTAACGAAGCAATTCCGTTACATAATTGTCGTGCAAGTTAAAGGTGAGAATAATCGACGAGGGCAACGTTTGTCTGGCGCGAAGAAAATCCCACGGTCTCTGCTGAAGGGTGAACGACCGTCCCGATAAAGGAGACACTTTCGGATATACGAAATTGGCTTAAAAGAGAGGAAGAAAGTGGGCAAAAGCGAGGCGTTACGAGGGAAACGCTACATATTCTGGTTACATCGGCTCCTTCTGGCGATTCCTTGGGTGAGATACGCGAGGCACGCGGAGGCTTCTTCGCCGACCAAGTCACTCGGCTAGATTACGTTGAAACTGGTGCTCCGCTCCGCGGAGAGAAACAGGAGAGGGCGAAGGGGGCTTGACCAGCCTAGGTGAAAGCCTTGCACCGCGAGGACGTGACGTGACGCGTTAAAACTACAACAGAGTTTACACACCGTTCTCGCTCGCTCGATTTTAGCTGGCCACTTTTGCTTCACGCTGACCGCCGGTACGTTCGTTCATGAAGCCTACAGAATCTTCTTCGTTCGGATCAGACCCGCGGGGAGATCCTCGTCGAAACGTCTTCGAGATTTAATAGCAATTACCAGGACGAAAGTTTTCGATACCCAGTCAATGTTTGTAGGGGAACTTTGAATAAGCGAAACCAATGAACCCGCGTTCTGTTTTAAGTGATGAATATTTTTAAATAATTCTAGCCTATCGATAGGTTTGTTTGTGTGATTACAGAATGAGACTTGCCAGAGGAGTTAATTCATTTGGCAAATATCGAATCCAGCCACTGCTTTTTCCCACAGAATCGCGCTGTAGAGCTTTCTTCTGTTTGCGCACGCGCACTTGGAGGCCTCATTACTGCTCGGTGTAAGTATATTTGAGCGAAACATGCCTTGGCAAAGCAAGCATTAGCAAATCGGCTGTGCTACCAATGAAAATGGGAGAAAACTCTGGCACGCGTGCCTTACGTATGAAAGAAATAATTTATAGTCGAAGCAGATGTCTGGAAAGCAAATATATCGTTCTGGACGTTTTGAGAGATGAATATCCCGATGTTCCCAATTTATGGAAATATATGTGGGATCCTTGATGCGAGCGATGCAGTATTACGCAAAGAAACGCTCGGGGATTTCAATTAAAAATATTAGCAGCCCATCCATCACGTTTCTCGAGATCACGCCACTCTGTTTTGCGAGATTTGGCTGGATTCGAGCCGTGACTTATTTTTTTCTGCTCGATAAACATCATGCTTTTACAGGTGGGAGAAATTTATTTTATAATTTCCGAAAGAATTAACTCGTTCCTGCCTGTATCGCGCTGCGCCACAGTTTATCAGGAAAATAACCGTACGGAATACCGTGCGAATTCTAGAAGGCTACCTGACTGCGTGCATTTCAGTCATTCCGACGTCAACGAAGAAGGAAGTTCCCGCTCCCCTTAATATTGCATTAACACAGTTTCTTCTTACAATCTCGCAATCAGTGATTCTTCCAAGTATTGCACATACTTCGGTTTCGAGCTACAATTAAACGTTGACTGTAATAAAAACGGCAACGATTTATAATTTGCAATTATTAAAGAGCGATAGGTACTTCGTCGAATGTAAAAAATCTATAGCTTCGCCTATGCACATAATCACTAATTTCCAAATCGATAAAGGAACGCATCCCTGAACACGTTTGTAATGAGAACCACTGCCCCCAGCGAGCATTGCTCCTACCTGATCGTAGCAGCTCGAATTTTACCGTGAATACAAAATGACTACGGGAAGCTCTACACGAAAAATGAATCGATTTTCGAGCTCCTCTTTCAATGAGAAAATTACCTACATACACCCACCACGTGAGTTTTTTTTAATAGTGTTCGATACATTCCCCAAGATTTTAATAATCGCGTTACCGCGGCACTAATAAAGCAATCTGAAAGTGCATATTTTAATTTCAATGGCAACGTTTCCCTTTCCACACAGAATATCGCCTGGCAGATTCTGCCATCCACGCTACTATATCTGTTGGAAGCTATGCCCATATGTGGGAACACTGCATCTATTTAAAAAGCGAGAAATCGGTTGCTATCAATAGCCATCTAGCGGTAAACACGGTAAATTCTACTGTGCTTTTTGAAGGTCCAGCGCCTAAAATATTCTTAGAAGAACATCGAACACTTAGACATTAAATAGCACCGCGATTACGGTACTCCGCGTATTAATGTTGTACCGGTAGAAATACAAACGGCTGGAAATCTGATTACACCGTGTGGACGATGTGGGATTGCTTCGAGATTGTTTCTTAGATCGAATTCACGCGGAACCGGCAGAAGGGGATAACAGCAGGGTGCTGTCGCGGGGCAGTGCTGCTGTGGAAACCAAAATGAAAGCATAGTTTTTCTTGTAACCGCTATTAGAACCGACGACAACGAATCATTGAACTTCTACGAAATCGATGACCCCCCTTCCCCGGACGATATTTCACATGAATGGATGAAAGCGATTAAACGAGCAGTGGATCGCAAAGCGTTTCGACTGGAACTGTTCTCGCGAGACGATGCGATTGCACAAGAACACAAAAGGACACGGTGGTCGTGTGCCGGAAAGGAGCATCGGGAGCGCATTCCGTGACGAATGTTTTGATCGACTGTTCCGTGGGAATGCGGCGCGACTCTAACAGAAAAATGTGTCCGTCTCGCCGTTATACCCGTGGCAAGCGCGTGCGTGTGCACACCGCACGCTCGAGAAAGAGACAGTCCAGTGGCCTTGCGTACAGGCTGCTTCCAAAATAGGTGGCCAAACTCTGCGGGCGCATTCCGTCTCCCCCGAGAGGCGGAGCAGATTACTCGGAGGCCGCTCCAAATTTTTACCGTACCGTTACTGTCATTTCTGCACGGGCGTAATTGTCCTGCATTACCGACAGGACACGCTAGGCTACGCGCGCACGATAGAAATTCACGCGAAAGCACTCGTGCGTAAATCGTGCAAGTTTCAAGAATGATATTACACCGAAGCGGAGGCTGGCAATAGAACGCGCGAAAGAGAGAATATCCCGATTAGCGTCCACAAAAGGTTAAATGCACCGAGGCTCAATCGTGCGTGAGCTACATTTGCAAATGACTTCCGATGCTGCACGAACTTGTCGGGCTTGACAATCTGACAGGAGACCGTTTTCGAGCATATCTTCGCGGAAATACTGTTATTCCCAATGAAGCGCGCGCCCCCCCGATGTCCGAGGCACCTCTGGATTTTCGAAGCATTCCGTATACAGGAAGGCGGGGAGCGGGGGGGGGAGAGGGGTTCGTCTATATACACGTCGATGTAGGTTCGTCGGGTCCGACGAGAAACAGTCCCTAGACCGAGGACTTTCGAACGGAGCGAGGCACAATGTCTGACACAGTTTCCTGGCTGCGTTGAAAGGCGAAAGGAATGTTACGAGAGACGATCTCGTTATCTGGCCGCGAGAGGAGACGCGAGCGTCACGTTTTAAAACAGCCACCACCACTAGCACTGATTCTATCGAACGATATTCCACTGGGATCGATGGATAGATGCAGCAAACCCACCGGTTCTCAACCCTGCAGCGAACTCCTTAATTTTCTCTCTCAGCAGCGAAGAGAACTCAGGGCCGACAACGTGAATCAGGCATGACATTGGATCGCATAACAAACTTCAAATTCCACTGACGCGCGTACACACACACACACTCGGTTGCGCGCGCGCTAGCTCGCCACCGACCGCTTATATATATATATACATATATATACGTGTATATACTGTAAACGCATATGTACCGTATGTACGTACATATTTACGTATGCATGCACGCGCCGTATGTATACATAACGCGTATATACACGCGTGAGTATATATATACGGCGAGGCAGGAGGTTTAGGGGAGGGGAGAGGAGTGCCGCGATACACAACACCGACGTCGACACGAACGATCGAGTACTGCCCACGGGAATTCTCCGATATATAGGTTAACCCGGGCGACTTGCGCCCGCGACGTTAACGCGGTACCGTTAAGCAGACGTCGGGGCAACTGGTAACGGCTGCGCGAGGCACCAGGCTCGCTCGTCCCAAGCTCCAGGACACAACCGGGAAGAATATGCCCACGGTACCCGGACTCTGTCGAGCATAGTGGGCTCTCACTGATCACTCACCAGTGCGAAGAAATTCGTGTGGCAGTCCTCCAGGCTAGCGCCGTTCGTTTGATGCGACGGATGCGTCATGGCTTCTCCATCGTACGCCGTACACTCATTAGCAACACTTTTTCGCGGCGGCGCGCCTCTCTCGGCCCCGAAAAATCACACGGCCAGGCCGCTATTATTCGAGAACATTTAGGAGGGTTTTCACTTCTCAATGGCGACCGTAAAATGGCGGACGATGGGAAACAACAAGCGCAGCCGCCCGAGGCGACCCCTACTGCTCACTCGCGCAGTCCGCTTCGACGACGAGGAAGAAGATGGCGGCGCTCATCAGGCATGGTTTACTCGCGATTCCTTTGAAAAGTACACCCGCTATCCTCGCCGCGAACACGGTCAGTGTCGACACTTCACGTGCACTTTTCAATCACCATCACCGTCGCGCCGCACTCCCCAACGGGAAGCGAGCGTGCTCGATTCGTATGCACCATGCACTAACGAGATCACCGTCATTTTACAGGCAAGCCTGCGTTACGATATAGCACGGTCCAAGAGCAAGAAGGCCGGGAAAAAGCCGGGCCGCCGATTCGAGGATGACAGCAAGTCCCTTGCCACCAAAGGGTAAGCGATTCACTTAGCTCGCGCCCGAGTTCCAGCGAAATATTCGCGTTACGTCGCGCCGCTGGCTAACAGGCAGAGGGCACACTGTGGCCATATTGCCGTTTGCCACCTCTCTTTCACGCGCCAACCAATCGGCCGCCGCGTTTGACAGCTTGCCAGGGCAGGCCCCAGCTCTCCCGGGGCCCCGGTCCTTGCGTTCTTGTGCAACTCGCTCCTCGGCAGTTGCATGTGACCACGGATGGGATCGAGAATGTCGCAACGCGCTATCGAATCCCTCATAGGATGCGATCGAATTATTTACCAACGCTTGAAAAAAATGCCAGCATTACTTTGACTGAAAATTAAACAGAAATTCTCGAAGCATTTTTCACCGGTGCACTGACGGATATTAATGTTACTTCAGCGAGAAATCAAATTTTAAGGAAGCGGTGTTTTTCTGTCGAAACAGTGCTAAGTAATGAGGCGTAAAAAATTTACACACTGCATATGCATAACGCGTAAAAATATCGTCTTATACTCTCAGGTCTGACATGCACCCGCTCTGTTTCGATGCCAACTTCCGTGCAACTATATTAAACGAAGCAGCAATTTTTTTTTCAAATGCCACCCAATTCGAATATTATGATGCTCAGAAATCGAATTAACTTAGAATCATGAATATCTGTATGCGGAATTTGATTCCACCTTTGCGTCTGATATAACGGCCGGCCATACCCTTTTGTACCGCTATACGAGACTTTCCGTTGACCATTAGAATTCTCGTCTGCTACGTAACTTTGAAATTGTTTGTCTTTTCAAAGAGTGAGATTCGACGAATCTACTGCTATAAAGGAAATATTTCGTCTACAAATTTCTCATACGCTCTTCCTCGCAGAAAGGAAAATCATTTTTTCGGAATATACAAAAACTAAATTTTCCTCATATCTTTTACAAATATAACGAACTTTGCAGATATGTATATTAATCTAAGTACAAAGTTAAAGTAAATTGCATTTACGATAAAATATAAAACGTGAGAGATAATTTAATCTCGATACATTGTCGTTGCCCGGTTGTGCCAGTTTTCATTGAGAACACCTGTTTCGAAGACCAAGTTTCTACGTCCTTGTAATTAACATTGACAAACTAGCGCCATTCTCTCGTTGCATAGATCAAGATTTAAGCATGAAAGAATCGAAACTACACTCTAGTTTTCCTCAGCAAGCGTCTTTCTTCGGGCTGCGTTTCAACGCTCGTCAAAGACTAGACATGCCTGAAATTTGTGTGCATAAATTTCGGTAACTCTTTAGTTCTAAGGGACCAGGCTTGGCAAGTTCCTAAATTCGACCGGATGCCCGTAGTAATCTCGATTTCGAACGGAATCTCGGGTAGAATACCAGACAGAGGGTAGTCGCCGGGCTTTTCCGTTCTCGGATTCGTTCCTGGCCAATATTGGCCATAACTGTATCCTGCGAAAACACAACTGGGGGCACCACTGTACGGCCGTCGGACATCGATCTTGTCCCTCCCCCTCCTCCTTCCGCGAAGGGAAGCCTCCCTTGCCGCGCTTGGTCCGTTAACTAGAGTCTTTTACACCGTACGAAAAGTTTCACGCGAATCGTGCCGAGATAATCCGGAGGAGGCGATATTGATTTGCAAAGCGCGAAATCAAGCGGCTATCGGCGAATATAGTCTCTCGAAAAGTCCTACCACAAAGGGTGCATATGTGGCCGATGTCTTTTAGGAAGAGAGGTCCAAGCTGTTAGATGTATGCCTTGCATGCCTCTTACTGTCAGCTGATACATGTCTGCTTTAAACGACACAATGGAAAATATTTGAATGACTGACTTTTAAATTTAGAACTCCTTGGTAAGGAAGGTTCGGGCTTTTATGAATCGTTTTGTTTTTTGTACTGTTTTGTCGAACCATACGGTTGACGCGTGGTTCGCGATCGATCCGCGGTCCGCGGACAATGAATTATGTTGACAGGAACAATAAGGGCAATGCATTTAGAAAGGCTGCGTCGCCAATGCGTAATTTCAGTGTAACGTGTCAAGGGAAAGTACGCACGAAGTGTGAAAATATGTTGGGCTTAACAATATTCGCTTACATTCTTAAAGAGATCGCGGGTTTCTTTTGAGTAATCGTCGAACGCGCGACGTTTGTCCTTAAGGCGCGTTTCCACGACGTTTATTCCCTCCGTTCATTCAAAGCGAAAGAACCCGCCGAATTTTGTCGCAAGTATTTTATCCGAATAGTGCGACTTATTTGCAGCGAATATTTAAAAAAAATTTATTATCTACAAACTAGTAAGGAAACTTTCACAGCTGATCGGTGATATTACTGAAAATTAATCTAGGCAACTAATATTGAAGGAACGTTCGTTAGCAATTATTTAAAAAATCGTTTAAAAATACTTCTAACGAGAAATCATGATCGACTCTGTCATAAATGTTTTTTGACGTACTACTCTTGTCAAGCATTTTTTATTTTACGAAATGTTATGTTTCTTGGGTTTAATCGCTTCGTCGTTGTATTTGCAATCAGTTTCCAACGCAAAATCAAGATAATAGGCGTTTTACGAAACAGGAAAGCTAGGTACCCCAAGCGCAAAATCGATATTTCCAACATTCTGTACAGTTGTGTTAAAACGGAAGCAGAGTTTCAGGGCTGATAAATATTGTCATTTCCGTCGATGAATTTAATATACTTTACATGATTTAATATCAATAAAACGTTGCATTTAATTTTTTCTCGATTACAACGATATTTTTATTTTCAATTTTCATTTGGAAATGCAACATGAAACAAAGACGGTTGTGTCTACTACGAAGATAATCTTGGAACATTCGTTTTTTTTCTTCAAGATTCACTAAGACTACGGTTGCACCGTTTTCTTAGTAAGCCTGTAACAATTTTATTTCGGTTGTTTCAGATTTCTAAGATACCGACAGGCGTACAACCCGCCCGAAGATGTGTCTAGCCGAATAAACAAGATTTGCGAGGATCAAGCGATTTCCACAAGCCACAATACGAAACTCGAGGATCCGCTGCAGCGGTTCAATCTCTTTTTAGCATGCGAGCGACAACTTCAACATACCGTCCCCAATTCAGTACTGTGTAGCATCGAAACGATCGGTAAGACATGCAACAAATCCTGGCAGTGTGTTGATCATTTCACTCGAATCTTGTTTTATACCAAGTTTTCGAGATCTGTACGACTCACGAAATACTGTAATGCTACTGGTAAACGATGCATGGTTTTTCGACCACATTTAATCAGAGCTTCTGGTAATTCGGGCTTATTTGGATTGGCTCTTTTGAATTTGCACAGTTTGATTCCGCTCACGCACGCGTACATGCTTTGGAATTTGTCTACTGAAAGATTTAATAGTACTTTGTGTATTATTACAAGGTTTAGCAAAATAGTGTTTCTAGTCAGGCCTTTCCGAGCGATTGTTTCGGCCGGGAAAGTGTTACCCAGCTTGCGCCGCGCTTTGAACCAGATACTAATGAAATTTTAAATTTCTGTATTTCCTGTTAGACCTTCGTGAGAGTACTACCCAATGGATGGGTGAGGTGTCCGAGATGAAAATGAATACAAATACGTTCATTTGGACTGTTTTTAATAGCAATTCAAGTCACTTCTGCATTCTATGGACCAATTGCGTGCCACTTATTAATGAAAATAGTACGAGTGAGATCGAGCTTTCACATTATTTCATCATGAATATCTCATCGATCTATTGGTGATATTTTCGTGCAGGCTTAATAAGAAATATACAGGCAGAAAGTTTGATTATTAGATTTCTGAGTGCGTTGTTTTCAAAGTAAATTATTAGGCGACTCTCAGAAAATATTTCCAGCCCTTTTCAGAAAACATTGGCGTGAAAACACGTCGACGCCAGTTTAGGTGTTATTCTTCTTCCTGTACGTTTCAGGTGACTTAAAAGAATTCTATCAGACGCCAATAAACGAAAAAACTCCATTGGAAAGTATGCGCAACACGGAGCTGCCGAAGAACTTGCACATCAGTTACGACTATGTTCGGTTCCATCCTGGTAAGTTGCTTCCAAATGCTGTGCATTTTCGTGTTACCATGGAACAGGGGACAATTAACTAATTCGACATCATTCGTATCATTTCAGACACGGACACGATGTTCGGTGGTAAAACAGCATTCCCAAAGAGCTCCACTCTGGTGACCGGTTTGAAATATAAGAAGAAATATCCTGGACACCAACAAGAAGATCCTTACTTGGAGGACTTGATGAAGATTTAAACCTTACACAAAATAAAACAGATCTATCAACGTTGATTGTATCGCATGTAAGATGAATAAATGTATTTGTATCTAACCAGTTCATTGCGTTATTATATTCCGACTATGCTCCTTCATCGTTGCATGCGCTGATTAACAGCACGTTATCGTGTTAATCGCGTTAGCTCTTTTTACTTTAATTATTCTTCTAATTATTACGGCTGGACGATTCGGCAGTGGCGCGAAAGCTTCCATCAATTGACCCATCAGCGCGCGTAGCAACGCTCCAAGACGACCAGCGGCTGCTTTATTTACCCTGATGACGATTCGCGACTGCACAGTGGTAATAGCTTTAGACAAGGCAATGCAGGGACTTGCCAGTGCAACAGGCCTTATGGAGGCATGCATTCAACCGATTCGTCGTCCTAAACCGAAGGTATGTCTAGAAAAATAATTCAATCACAAATTAAAGGAATTGAGAGATTGGATTACAACAAAGAAACACCACTCTTTTGAATTCATTTAATCGATGGAGTAAAATTCATTCCTAAGGAACCGTTTAAGCCCAGCAGTTAAAAAATTAATTTACACGATACACGTAAACAACGAGATATAAGTATCTCATCTGTTACAGCGTGTGGAACTTTCAGGATCTGCTAAACCAGCCCCGTTTATCCTCCGACCCTTTTCTGGCCTGTTCAATCCTTATCCTTATGGCTGCTCTGTGCTGTGCAATCATCCAGCTGATTGCGAGGCGAAAGAGGTTCTGCGTCGAGCCAAAGATTCATGGGTATTTATCGATATTGCGCTTAGAAGCTTGTATAATATTGTTGCAATGCCATTGCAAATTTGTGTCGGACATTCAATGACATCCTGCGTTTTGTGTTCCTCAGGCAACTGAGGGGAAAGCCCTGTTGTTGCCAGAAGAAATGGATATGATAAGGGCAAATCTGGTGGCTGGGGCAAGTGCAGTCGACGTGGGTGGGAATATCGGTGCCACTGAGGAAGTGAACGCCGACACGACCACCGTTCCTGAGGAATTGTTCAGAAAATACACCGAAACCGATTCCAGACCTCTAACTCCCGCACCCACTCTCGCCAGCGGCCCTGCTTTAACGAGCAGACCGACCCAGGACGAATATCCTGTAACCTGCAACCCTCGAGAACGGACTACCTTGGTCTTGGATCTCAGAGCAAACTCGAAGAAGCAGATGGTGTTTATTAAAGATTAAATTAGATACAATCTTTAATCGCGACTCGTTGCAGTAACGGGCCAAAATCACTGCTTTAGGAAAACGAAACTTTCACTTGGCACGCTCTGACTTTAGAACCACCGCCGACGCCTCGTAAGCCTGGGATTTTTCTGGCGAAATCGGTTCCTCGACATCAGCCGCGTTCTCCAAAGTCAGCGAGAGATGTGCCAGCTTCAGTTCCGAGTGCAGGCACGGATGAACTGGTATCTTCTGATTATCGAATCCGTATAAAGTTCACGCAAGAGCCTTCGTATAACTGCTTCGAGTTCGAATTTAACAAATAAATTAACAGGAATCTGAAAAGAGTACAATTGAGTGTAATACATTAGTATGCTACACTATATGCCATTTAATATAAAAACCTCACATTTTCCAAGAGCTCTAGCAAGGACGTGGAGGAATGCGAAACAGAAAGTGCAAGCAAAGAACCTGTCATCATTCGCAGGAGAGGAAAACGATTGCGTAAAGGCAAGTGCAGGAGGGGTTCAGCTTATGGACACCAAGCAGAAGTTCGTGATCTATTAGAACCAACCGAAACTCAAATATCACATATAGGAGATGGCTCGAGGAGGACTTCGTTAGTAAATCTTATGTTACTCATATGCGAGTATTAATGCAAGATTATATCACATTCCTTCCATTTCTTTTCGTTAGGATTCGCACATGCAATGGCGACACAGAAAACCCATCATCTCCCAAGAAAGTTTCGGCACAAGCTAATGTAACCCCTGCTATGCTCACTAGTTTCATTCAACCAGATATCTTAAAACATTTATGCAGAGAGTTGGATCGAGACAAGGTGGAGGCAGAGTTTTCGATTAGGGTGAGGACTTCATGCATAATTATAACAGAAGGTCTCGCGAGATGAAGCTTCGAAACCACTGAACCAATCCTCAAATGTAGTATCAAACGAATTTCTTTTATGCGTCACCAGAAAAGAATCGCATTCGAGGAAGCGTTTCGGGTGAAAGGTGAGAGTTACTCGCGTTCAAGAGGAACCTACACATCCTCGAACGTTACAGAAGCAGACACACCAAGAGTATTTTCCCGCCAAATGGCTCGCTTCCAAATTCTCGACAGTGAAAGTCTACGTGGTGCGTACAACGTGTATCGAATGCCCTGGGATCTGGCTAACACAGACAAATTTCCTTCCAGGGTTAACGGTGTTGGAGTACCTCAGTAAACATGTTTTTGTTTCCTCGGGAAGAAAACTAGTCTTTGGTAGGGTGTTCAACCGATTTCAAGAGGAGACATTGCGAAGCACCAGATACATTTCCCCTAACAACATCCAGGAAGCTCTCCAGGAAATGATCGGTAAGCCCATGACCGAGGAGCAAGCAGGGTATCTGAAATCCGTGGTTGGCGAGATCAAGGACCCGCTGAATTTCCGGAGCTGGTGTTGTTTGTGCGCCGCAGTAGAACGATTACTGTGCCCTCTTCCTCCAAAGGACGTCGACCCTGCCTCGTGGTTGGAAAGAGTGGACTTCGAGCCGTTAGAACGAAGACTCAAGTCTGCCGATGTGGTTCCCGCGCTAGCTCTGTTCTTAAGGGAAATCCGTGAAAAGTAAAATATCGGGATGAATGTTGGCACCAAGCTGCCTACCGCTACTAACATTCTTTACGTTGCACAAGATACGTTATTTTCATAAATCCACATAATACACTGAAATAAATGTTTTCTGTCGAAGAAACTAAAAGAATTCTCAAGTTCTTCTCGCTTTCAATGGCTGGTATTATTTTTGAAAGTCTTGCAATACGTCTGAAGAAATTTGAAGTGTTTCGAGGCTATCGGCAAACACGCCTGCTCTCGGCTGGAAAACATACGGAGATCACATATTAGGCTATGCAAAGTTTCTTGCAGTAGTTAGAACGACAGTGAATATTGTTTCGAGTTCAAGCAGCTCCATCGTCTGTTTACTTACTCTCTTATTCTGGAACAGGGACCGAATAAAATGAAGAAGCTTATACAAGATCTGCGTTCGTCGCACAATTTTATTGCCGGAACGAATTCGCCTGTAACCCAGTCGAGCATACATAGTTATTACACAACGATCCTCGGTAGCTGCCGACAATGTATAAACTGTTTCGAGGTCTCCTTCCTCTCCCTCCCTATCTCTCTCTCTCTCTCTCTCTCTCTCTCTCTCTCTCTCTCTCTCTCTCTCATTCTCGCCTCCTTCAACACAATAAATAAACGAATTTGCGCGCGTATCACCGTTACGTAATATGACAATATAAAATCGTCCTGCATTAGTAAATAAATTAAGTAAACGAGCGATATAGGACTGGCGTAGAAGTATAATCGGGGACCAGGGCATATCTCGTACTGATGTAACAATAATACACTACCAGTTGCATTCACGTGTCCTCAGTGGGTATTCTATACGTGTACCTGTGGCATGTGGGTGCTTGTGTGTATATGTGAGTGTGGATTTCGCGTTGGTGAGAGAGTGTGTGTGTGTGTGTATCGATGGGCATTGATCAGTTGCTAGTTTCTACGTCACATTGCACATATAGCTAACGTATAAATATAACGACGTGACGGTTCGTACGACACTACTTCCTAGAGTCTCTATACAACAGCGCGACGCTAGCCGCCGTTCAAAGAGTGCTTTCTTTGGAGCTGTTCCGAGACTTAGATACTTCCGGCTGCAGGAGATCTCGCCTCCGTTCGCCGTACACGCTGGTAATTCTCCCGTGGTCTCTCTGCGTTGATTTCTCAGTATAAAAAAAGTTGCTGCTGCTGCTGCTGGGGGGCAGTGGGACTGGAGTATGACGACGGTGCGCAGGCGTTAGCAATGGGCTAGTTGCCGTTCGTGGAACGTTGCATCGCCGGGATTACCGCGTCCCGTTCCGTCCCGTAAATCTTGCCTGCCTTCCTCGCCATGTTACCCAACATCTCCATCGAACACTTGTGCGCGGATCTCAGCGACAACGCCCACTCCTTCAGGCTGATCTCGTCCTGAAAGAACAATTAAACGCCTGTTGGCACTGCCGTACGTGCACCGTCGCGGCTCCTGCACATCCGTGGCCAGTGCGACACTTGATTACAGCTGTTTAGTCGGTTTAGCTTGCAAGTGGGGTGGCGATATTCATCAGTGGCCTGCTATTACGGTCTTGATTATGTATGAATTAGGGGCACGTTAAATTGCTCGAAACTCAAAACAGGACTGGCTGTAATTGCAATCTGTTGCGCAGTCGGGTCGAACTACTGATCCGCATGCAAGACCTACAGAGAATTCTACGTGGCTGGCAGGATTTACATTACTGCGAAATTGATACAAGTAGATGTTACAGCTAGCGACTAAGAAACGGGTCTAAGTAAACGAGAGTTTGTAAGTTTCGTGGAGTCTCGACGTCGCTGTAAAGCTTTACTCACGGGATTCGTAAGTACTATTTTCGCGTCTCTCGTACGGACGACGATACACTGCTCTCCCTTCACGTGTTGGAGGTCCGCGCTGACTTCTTCAACCTAAAAATCACAATTACGTTTCAACCTTCGATTCCTAATCGCCCGTCATTGTATCCCTCCGCTTATCCTCTTACCTGATCGAGGAAAACTAGTTCAGGTTTCATCGTGGACTCGGGGTGCAACTCTAACCGATTAGGGTAGAGTTTCGCGTAACGGGTCTGCCACGCGCTTGCGAAAGGGCCGCCTAGTTTCTTAATATAACCGTGTAAAATGCAGTCTGATCCTGTAATAAATAAACTCGATCAGAATAATACAGCGTCCTCTTTCTTTAACCCGTCGACAAGTACCAAATCTCCTCACCTTTCTCATCAGTGTCGAACCGCTGTTTTTGTTTCGCCTTCTTCTTATTTTCCAGCTACGAGAGGATGAAAAAGATAAGAGAAAGTATAATTAACGTGAGAATCGAGCAGCTGGAAGGTGAAAAGATTTAATAGATCATACCTTGTCCGCTTCATTATTGATTGTCTCGAACACAGTCTCGGCAACCTCGGCTTGCCATCTCTCAGAGATGGTCAGAGGGAAGTTTTTGTACAGATCTTGGTCCGCGTCGGTCAGCTTGATACCCTTCGTGTCCTCCTCGTCGAAGGAGCCGATATCAAACGCATCCGCGGCGTTCACCTCGCCGCGCGGCGGTATAAGTGGCGGAGTGTATTTCTGGAGATAAACTTGTTGCCAATCGATACCGCTGAAAAACGAGTGCTCCTTTAACTCGTCCGCCCCTCTTCCACGACAGCCGAGTCTGTTGTTAATATCTCGCTGCAGCAAGCCCTCCAGAAGCGAGCGTAACTCTCGCGAGAACGTTTCTGGCAGCTCGACATTCTGAAAGAACACGTTCGCCAGCAATCGATTACAAGTTGGAAAGAAATTACAGGAATAATCGTATATTAGCAATTCATACGCTGTGCCCCGACTTTATTTTGGGGAGGGGAGCTGCCCGATCATGTAAGGAAGTGATAATTTAATCGAATACTTTTCTCATTAACGCTTAGAGTGGCGCAAGATTTTGTGAATTACGGTTTGAGTTTGAGCTCGGTCAGACCATTTTCGAGCGATCGCTTCTGCTGAGAAAGTTTTTTCCAGCTTGTCCTGAGCTTTCAGTACAAGCGGACGCTAATGAAAATTTAAATCTCCTATTAATCTTCATAATACTACCAATATCGAACCGTTCACATTCGTCCAAGTATCGAAACTTGACAGACTCTTTCCAAGCGATCGAGTTCAAGCAATACATTAAATTATATTCAACATAATAATGGCCTTGGTCTACGCTCTGACCTTGCAAATGTACGTTGTCATTAAACCTGACTCTAAAAGTAAAAAAATTCTAATCGATTACTAATAATAACAAGACACCTTCGGTATCCAGAATTTGTTTTTTTTTTTAATACTTTGACGCAGGTTTATGGGGGACCTCAATAGAAGTAGCTGATCATTTTTTTGTCACTACTTCTTGGTGTTTCGCAGTAAAAACATCCCTTACAGGTTAACGTGTGCTCCTCTATTTTCCTGTGTATCTTGAACAACTATAGCCGATGTAAAAATACCTATAAAAATGCTCTTTATGCTCTATAAAAAGGTGCAATCAAACTGTTTAAAACTTTCAGCGGGGAGCGTTTTTCTCTACAGACTAAAAACTTTAACAATTCAATTGCCTAGCTTTGTAGAAAATGAAAACTCATTAAACTTTTATTCCAATAATTCTTTTATGTCCGCTAAATTTACAAGATATACAGGGAAATAGGTCACCCTGAAGCACCAGAGGGTTGCAGAAAAAAGGATATCTGATACGTCTATCGAGGTCGTCTACAAACCAGCGAAGTTTAAAAAAGAAACGGAATTTCCAGGTTATCGAAGTTTACTGGTAAGTGTTAAGTACACACAATAGTTAGTATAATACATTTCGAGAGGACGGCACGTAGAATCTTGCCCGAGCTCGCCGAATCTCTATGTCCAGCGCAGTCCCTACGAAGCAAGATGCATGCCAAAAGCTCTCCCCAAAATCTATTACACGCACCTTGGTCAGGGTCATGTGATCTATCTCGTGTTTGTCTCTGGTTTTGTGTTGTCTGAAAGGACTGTGCCCCTTCAGCAATTTATGCAGCATGCAGCCAAACGAGAACCAATCTGCGCTGGAGTCGTAGGTCACCCCTTTCGAGAGCACTTCCGGCGCCATGTATCCGTGTGTCCCACTGCAACGGAACAATAATTGTTGTCTCTCGTTAATGGGCGCGCTCGTGGCGTGCAGAGGATGAAGATCGGAATTGAAGTCGTTCGCCTGTCCACTTACACGCTCGCGTGCGGTTTCTTCTTGGAGAAATCGCAGGCCAGCCCCAGATCCGATATCCTCACGTGGCCGTGCTCGTCCAGCAGGATGTTCGCGGGCTTCAGGTCTCTGTAGACGATGCACCTGCGGTGCATGTGCTCGAGCCCCAGTATCACTTCCGCCGCGTAGAACTTCATCTCCCGCTCGTTGAACATACCGTGCTGGCTGAGGTGATAGTGAAGATCGCCGCCGTTCATCAGGTCCAGGATGAAGCAGAGCTTGTCCGGCGTTTGGAAGGCGTACGTCATGCACACTATAAATGGACAGTCTACCTAGAAGTAGGTAGTCTGATTGTAGTACTCGAACGAGCTACGGAGATTCAAGCTTTGTAACTCGGCGGAACTCCTTTCGCTTTAGGAATTTTCAGTGAACAGATAAATTCATGATTGGCCGCGTAATCGTTGCGGTTACTAGCTGGGGCTATCGTGCCTTGCAGAGATATAATGATGTCGTAAAAGCGACGGAAGGCGCCAAGTTGATAGCGCTCTTAAACGGAGGTTCTGGTTTAGGGTGTCCAGAAAATCCATCTTTTCCGCAATTTCAATTGAGTTTCAAGTAGAACGGTACTCGAGTGTTAAAGGATATATAGATATGTATCGCGCAATTTTTTTGCTCCCCAAATTCACTATGAGGAGGTAAAATTGACACCTGAAAATCCGACTATTTTCCGATTTTGTGTTTTAACTGCCGAACTGTAGGAACTGTAAGTAACCACGTGATAAATTAAAAGAAGTAACTTTTTTACAGCTCGCGAGTTATAACACTAAATCGGAGAATAGGGGGATTTTAAGCCGTCAACTTCAGCCTCTTAGAGTGAAGTTGGGTAGCAAAAGAATTGCGTAATACATACCTACCTACGTATTACTAGCTTTACTACTCGGTTTCGCCCGAAATTTAGATTCCGATTTTATAAACAAAAATTTTGTAGTGTTGTTTTTTTTTAATGGTCACATTCATCTGGATTAGTCAGACATAATAAGCCGAGGCACATTTCGTGATCCCAGAGTTTATCGTCCGAAAGTTTTTGCTTTATATATTAAGACATCCTCTACATATCCACAAAGTTTCATAATTTCATGAATTGCCGGGTTAGGCGTATCTTCCCTTTTTAGTCATTAGGTATATCCCTGCAGAGCACAATACACAAGTACACTGCGTTCCATATAAGAACGTACCAACGCCCCACGGATCTGACACACGCGATTGGTCGTAGCACTTTCGCGATTGGTCGTAGTAATTTCCCTGCCGGTTTACTACCAATAAACAGTGTATCCCTGCGCGAAACGAGTACGCTCTAATGTGGAACGCAGTGTAGATATGTATTTTACATAGAAACTCGTCGCATTTCTGTATGACAATTTAAAGGTGACTCCTACTAGATATTGTCGAATAGAGCTTACTCCAGTACTGACTGCTGAGAGCATTATCCTTTCGTTGAGCGCCAGCGTTTCCCCCTGTTTCATTTTGATACGCTTCTTGTCGAGGCACTTCATCGCGTACATTTTACCGGTGTCCGCCTTCCGGCAGCCGTACACCTCCCCGAAACCGCCTCTGCCTATTATCCGATGCACGCTGAAGTCGTTCATCGTTAACTGAAGCAACAATTCATCTACGTTTAAATACAACAAACAGATCGTTAATCGTGTTTCCAAATTCACCCACGACGAGCCTCATTGTTCGCCAACGACATAAGATTGGTGTTCCTGATTTCTCCATATGTTCTGTTTCTTCGAGAAATCAGAAATCAGATCATATTTCTCGAGAATTCTCGAGAAATTGCAAGAAATATTTCAAAAATTATATTCTTGGAATAATGTTGACAATATTGATCAAAAACACCAGAAAACTTTAACTGAATGATTATCCCCGTCTAATTTATACAAAACTTGTGTAAATGAAAAAATAGATATTAAATATAATTGGTAAATTTATTTATCTAATATAAAATTTGTACAAAGCGAAACATTACTTTTTTGTTTTAAAATTGATTTTTAAAAAACACAATGCGTCTAATTCAGCGAATCTATTTTGTTTTGTAGAAATTCTGGATCGTGCAAAAATTTTATAAGGGATACAATAGTCTTATCTCCTCTTTTTTATATTTCTTCTCTAATAGCCACAAGAAACTCATTAGGCACTTAATTCAGTATACAATTTTTCTAAATTTTTTAACAAGAATTTAAGAGCACCTTCAGCAGCTAATAATGTCGAATCTTATCTACTGTGATTTTCTGTTGGAATTCATACAGGTTCTAATGTTATTAATAAGATGTATTATAAATTGTAGATGTGTTTATATGTTCGCGATTAACTAGTATTACACAATTTGGAACTAACTGAAAATTCATTTCCGAAAATAAATGAGACTTATAATATTTTTCTTAGACTCAAGTTTCTCGAGAAAGAATTCTCAAGAAGGAACACTA
This sequence comes from Andrena haemorrhoa, assembly GCA_910592295.1. NCBI lineage: Eukaryota > Metazoa > Arthropoda > Insecta > Hymenoptera > Andrenidae > Andrena > Andrena haemorrhoa. The sequence goes on from OU342943.1 coordinate 22,519,074, forward strand.
CATAAGATGCCCCAAAATCGAGATTCATCGTTCCATAATAAAATGAGAAGTTCTTTACAGTTTTGCAATCGGGCGGTTCGTTGCTGAGATACGAGCGATCAGAAGTTTCGGACCGCAACGACTTCCGCCGCGCGCACCTTGAATTTCGCCCGCCCAGAAGTTGCGCTAGAGACTATAAAAGACTTCTCTATTGAATCTGGAGCAAAGAATTCGCTTGTCCTAGCTCCTCCTCACGATTTTGGCCCACCGTACGTATCCACGAGTGTATTATGTAAATTTACCTGCATATTTAACTCTAAGTTCTTCCACTGACAAAACCGAGTGTACTTCTCGCTGAAAAAGATATACAAAGTCAACAGTTAGAAAAGAAATTGACTAGCTATTTGCCTATCCTCTCTCTCTCTCTCTCTCTCTCTCTCTCTCTCTCTCTCTCTCTCTCTCTCTCTCTCTCTCTCTCTCTCTCTCTCTCTCTCTCTCTCTCTCTCTCTCTCTCTCTCCCTCTCTCTCTCTCTCTCTCTCTCTCTCTCTCTCTCTCTCTCTCTCTCTCGCTCTCTGTTTTCGCTCCGCGTTAGTGGGCAAGACACATACCTCTCGAGAAACTTCTTGAACGGCTCCCCCCTCAAGTGATTAAAAATTTCTTCGATATATGGCTGGAAATGTAATCGGTTTTGCGATTTATAATTTGGATCGACGCGGTTTACTACCGAGTCGTTAACGTTAGTTAGAATTAAGCGATACGAGATCGCGAGGGACCAACCTCGAATAAGTTAACGGGGACTTCGTTTTTCATGAGGTACTTGTGAACGTGGGACACCGCTTCCGCGGAGTATTCCTGAAATAAGGACAATCGAGTAATTAGCCAGCGTGTAAACGACATACGAGGGTAGGTATTAATTGTTCGTCGACGTCCTTCCATCATCGATTAACGGGGGTTTCTCCTTCGAGGGCTCGTAGAATAGGGATATTTTTTTAGGAGTTTGTAGAGAACAAGCTACTGGGTGGATTGTTCCCAAATTACACATTAGGGCGGAGCGGAAAATTTTAATTTGAATTTTCAGTTGGCCTGGGTGCGGGATAGTTGTCTATTGATTAACCAAACACAACTGTAAACAAATTTTTCCCAAATCTTTCTATCCGGCACCCAGGCCAATTGAAATCTCAAATTTAATCTTTCGCCTATATAGTATCGCTCCGCCCTATTACACATACAGTGGCGGACGAAAGAAAGTTTACACCCTTTAAAATCGCATAACTTTTTTAGAATTGGTCCAAACGACATGAGGATTTTTGAGAAGCTGTTTCCTCGCAATTTTCGACCTTAGTCTTTAAGCATTTGTAGCTCGGAGCAAAGTTAATGTTTTTCCCCTAGTACGACCAATTGTAATTTTTTTCAAAACGACGAAACACGTCACTTGGCAAACTAATCCTTCTAGCTATTAAAAAAACCTCGTCATTTGGACAAATTCTAAAAAAGTTGTGCGATTTTAAAGGATGTAAACTTTCTTTCGTCCGCCACTGTACATATTCACTGGCTTTTGGACAATACAGGTCAGGCTTAATAGTAGCTAGCAAAGCCGAGCATCGCCTTTTTACATTTACGATTTTCATGACTTTCTGTTTCCTTTTCATTTATTTTTATTCTCCATTTAAGTATATTCTTTGTATCATGTACATACATACCGTGAATGTACTGAAGATGTAATAACCATAACAATAACAATAGTAATAATATTAATAATAATAATAATAATAATAATAATAATAATAATAATAATAATAATAATAATACATACAAAGTTTGTAAGCATATGAGAATCATTATAATAATTTTAGAGAAGTTCCTCTCGAAATTATATTTCCCAAGTTTACAAAAATTAAGTATATCTCCAAAACTAATACAGCTATGCAATTCAAATTTTCAGAGACTGTAGAAAACCTATCTATACCAAAACTATACCAATATCTCTGATAGTTTTTCTGTTATTAATAAAAGAGACCAATTTTTTTTACTATATTAACTTTAGGATGGCGTCATTTTCTGAATGTTCAACATTTTATGTTTATTCCATTAAGTGTACAAATTACTTCCGTGATTTTCTTAAAGAAATTGTACCGTTATTTACTGATAAATGAAATTCAGTTCAATCCTGGAAATATTTGCCTTTATTTTCGATGACTTTGTTCCCTCCTTCGACCAAATCCCCTTTCGAAAAAAAGATGGCGGCTCTGAGTAGATGAAGTTGTGAATGCATTTTCGGTGTTCTTTCACTGTCCTGAAGTGCGTATCAGCCAGGTGGTGTCGGAGCCACCGAAATAGCGGTAAACCGACGGGGCTGGGGCTGGCGAGGAAGCCACATAAGGGAGGCGGCCTTCCCAGCCCAAGGAATAAATAACGTTTTTCACTCCGAGCATTGTCATGGTACAGCATGACTTGCCTACTTAGCTCCCCGGCCAGTATATGGTCTCTTTCCTTCCAATTTATCGCTCAAACGGACGAGTTGTTAGAACCAATCATTTCCGCGGCTTTGGCAGCATTCTGTTTTAATTGAAATGCAAAAACTATGCAGTGTCTTATATGCCGCTTTTTATGTCGCTATCGTACTCGCCACTGTTTTCTTACGATACGTCCCGTATTTCGCTAAGCCGTATGGCCTTTTTGGAACCGTTAGGGTCGGCAATTGAAAACCGCAAAAGGGTGGGAAAGTATTTAATATTAAAAGGGAGATATGACTGTTTGAATGTAAAGGCACCGAATTAATTTGTACACCTAATAACTCCAACCATAAAGTTTTGCGTCAATTTTTCTTTCACCCGAAGCAGGTGACCTGCGATTGCTTGCAGGGACGACAAGTTCTTTTTATAAGCATCTTTTTACGCTGAGCCTCGCCCATTCCGTTAATTATTTGCTATTCTAATTGTTATTGCTTCAGTATCTTGTGTTTAATAAAGACGATTTATTATTATTATTATTATTATTATTATTATTATTATATTATTGTTTGCGTGAGCATGAAACAATTTGTGCGTACTATCCAAAAGCCAATGAGCGTGTATGTAGAATTTGAGAACCATCCACCCATCAGTTCATTCTCTATAAATTCCGGAAAATACCCACGTCATTCAGGCCTCTTGGAAGGAGAAGGCTTTTTTGGCGCGGAGGGGGCCGCGAAATTCTTTCGTTTTCTTACAGGGGAGAGTCTGGCAGCGTCTTACGTAATATTTTTTTTAACCTAATTTTCATTGTGACTAAAAAAATATGATTCATCGCACACGCGAAACTGAGTTAAATGAATTCTAAAAACCTTTAAAAGAATTTTAATAACTGAGAAAATATAGAACTTTGCAATATAGAATCTTACGAATTCTTATGCTGGATGGGAGGGTAAGAAATCGCGAAAAATACCCTTAAGTGATTTAAGGATGCCCCCTAAGGAGAAAACTTCTACGGTAGAATTTTCGTTCGCGGATTTACCGTGGTCGAGGCGGTCCGCCAGCGAACGAGGGCTCTTTAACGCGTCGAAGGGGAAAATCGTGGGCACCGAGCGATGGAAGGCGAGGCTAAAATTAGGGGTGAACCGACCGGGGGAAAAGTCGCGTGAAAAAGCCACGGAAATAGTTTCCCTTCTGAAGACATCGAGGGCCAGAGATTAGAAAGCCGCGAAAGGACCTATTCCAGGCCCTCTTGAAACATTCACAGGGAGGGCGAAGGCCTGCGAGCAAGGGTGCAACCTCGTTACACGGTTCTGCGCAGTCCGCCGGCGATTTCTGGTGATTTCTTGCGCGTAAAAGGATAAAGGAGAGAGAGAAGCTTTTCGAGCCCGCCTTTCTTCCTGTTAATGGAGGCTCGCGGAAACCGCGTTTTCAAGCGGCGTTAATATTTAAAGCGTAGTTTCAGGACGTATTAACCTCGAACTTTACGAGGGAACGGAAACCGATCGACGCAGCGGCGGCTAACAAGTATTCGGGGAGCAATTTTTTTCTGTGGAAGTTCACTGTGAACGGGTGAAATCAGCCCTTAAAGTTACCGCGCCTTTTTAACATAGGGTAAACTGCACAATGATTGGCACCCTAAGCGGAAATCCCAGTTGGAATGTCTATATTTTTTTGTGACGTTTTTCTATGGTCTTAATTTTCAGTTATTATCAATGATTGTGGATTTCTGATTGAAATAAAATATCTTGAGTACCTATTAAGCCTATTTTTATTTTAAAAATATTCAATGAAAAACAAAAATAGGCATAAAAGTACAATCATTGCCACCCTCAAATCTGAGGTTATATAGAAAAACATATGTAGTTAAGAACGAAGTTGTAAGTGTTTAAACGGCCTGTTTCATTCACTATTAAATACCTACAACACTTAGTAAATCTGTACTTCAATCCATTACTTAGTTACAAAGCGACAAAATATACTTACCTACCCCTTATCAAAATTAAAAAAAAAAACGCCTAAATCTCAGCTCTTTGTCCCATTTTGTGGTGTTGCCAGATGTAAAATGTGTGGTTCAACTACTGGGCTTTGCAGTGTTGTAGTGAAAGAAGAATAAAAAATTGTAAAATAGTACTTTCTAAGCTTGTACTTCTTAATATTTGGCTTTTTAATCAGGAGTGCCAATGATTAGTGCAGTGCCAGCATTACTGCAGTTTATCCTACCTTTATTTTTCTTTCGGTAGTGTGATAGAGCATAACAAAATAAACAATTCTTATGTTCAAAGTTTTGTTCTATCTCGCACTGTTACAAAGTTTTATTGGAAAAGAAGCGGCAACTTTAAGGGCTGAGAATGTAGGAAAATTTGTACCTGGCAGGTAACAGCAAGCTCCCCGATAGAATATGTAGGTACAGAGTACGTACAACGGAAAGCTTTCAGTTCGGTAAATCTTTGGCATCGTTAAGGTCTTCGAGTCCTCGTCGCGGTAAGGGATGGTCGTATGAAAATTCACTCACATGGGTGTGCGCCAGCAGCTCCTTCATGATGAAATTGTCGTAGATTTCCCTGGCAAGTTTCCTCCTCTCCTCCGGGCATTCGAGCTTCTCGTACGCCTTGATCTACAATGCATAAATGAGAAATTCCTTATGGAGTTGGATGGCGACGCGTGCCGCTACGCTACTGGAACTTAACTAGTGTGTGTGCGGGCTAACACGAACCTCTTCGTAAAACCTAAGCTGCGGAATCGGCTCCTCTGCCACATTCTCGCAGAAGTCTTTGAATAAGAGGTAACCTGAAAGCACGAGAATTATATAGAGAGGGAGGTGGGAAACGAGGGACGCGAAGATGCACGTTTTCAGCGGTCTCTCTTCGTGCATTCAGCCTCTATGAAAACTGACGGGGGAATTTCCGATTTATTAGGTATCTACTACAAACTAGGGCTGGGACTATTTGTCGAATTTTTCAGTATTCGAATACTTCAGTCGCTCAATTATTTGGCGAATATAATTCGAATATCCAAGTATTCGGATACTATTCGAATTTCCAAGTATTCGAATACTATTCGAATTTCCAAGTATTCGAATACTATTCGAATTTCCAAGTATTCGAATACTTTTTCGAATATCCAAGTATTCGAATACTCAAATATTCGAAGTTTATTCGTAGCATTCGAATACTTATAAAATATTCGAATATTAAATTATTCGAATAGTCCCAGCCCTATTACAAATTCGATTATCCAAACAGCTTATACTGTATCAAACTATGTATTTCCCATTATTATGTATGATAGCCTCCCATCTACGTGGAAGTTATGCTATGCACCTTTTATAAAAATCTTAGGATTTATCATAAAAAAAGAACCTGTACTTTTCGTGGCCTCGAAATTATTGAAGTTTTTACCGGATTAACTGTTTTGTAGTGATCGAAAAATGTGAAAATCTGTTGGTGGCATATCCGGGGAATGTGGTGGACGAGTAATAAGTTCCCATTGCAGTTTCGATATTTTTTTTTACAGCGTTGCTATCACCATGCGAGGTCTCGCATTGACGTAGAAGTATGTACAGGACACCCTTTCGAATCACAAGTGATGGTCGTTTAATTTGCAGTTCTTGCTGCACTCTTTCAAATTGTTGACAATATAATGTAAACAAAGTGGCGGACAGAACTTACGCAGCAACCTAACTCTCGATTTGCCAGTGGCGTCACGGGGGTTATCGGTGATCGGCTACATCCGAATCAATTAAAGCACTTAAATCAGATAAATGATAATAGTTGTACAATTTTCGGTAATGGTAATATCGTACCCGGCCGAAATTCAAAATCAATTCGAGTTATGACAAAATTTTAGTCAACGTTTTTGCCTTATTTTTTCATACAAGATCATTATCTACCCTTCTGCATGTACCACCACATACCAAGCACCCTGTACATACAAGGTGTCCCATGATTGGTGACTACACCATATAGAAGAACAACCTACTTACAAGGGGACCCTACAGATGTGCTCCAGGGAATTTTAATGAAATTTTAGGGGGGAATCTGGAAAACATTCTGCAAAACATTTCATGCCAATGAACATTTTTTATAAACAATCGATATGTGCACCGTAAGGGGAGCTCACTTTAAGGGTACTAGGCACTGTAGTGTGGAACGCAATATAGGGGCAAATTAATTTTTTAATATTAATGACTTTTAATAGTGGGCAAAAGTTGCCTTTTATAAAGTTATTTTAACTGTGAAAGTTTGATCTTGATCAACAAATTTTTCGAGGTGTCGCAAGCCATTCAAAAGTCACACAGTCAGTAAATATTAATTTTTTTAATGGCTTGCGGCACATCAACAAATTTATTGATCAAGATCAAACTTTCATAGCTTAAATAACATTATAAAAGGCAACTTTTGCCCACTATTAGAAGTCATGAATAATAAAAAAATATTTTGCCCCTATATTTCGTTCCACCATACTAGGCAGTTGTTCCTTCCTGTCTAAAATAAAAATTTTCTGTTTCAATTAATTACAAGGAAACAAATTGAAACTGATACTTGTTTCTTTGGCATGACGTTTATTAACATTATAAGCTTTAAAAAAACTTGTTTGTTTAATCAAAAATATGCATTATACATGACCCTACAGATGGATCATTAAAGAGGCTTTTTAAAAAAAGTTTCTTTTGTTTTGCAGTGATAACCCAAAAACGGAGGCTCCAATCGATTCAAAACAAATTCGAGCATCTTCACAAAATGTGTAGTTTTGGAGCAGACCTAAATTAAAGATGATGAAAACTCTTATTCTTTATGAAAAGAAACTAAAATCCCATTGAGACCCCATTGATAAGGTTTTATCATCCCCCAAGCCCCAAAAGATGAGGTCTTAGTTTCTTTTGTTTCAAAATGTTCAAGCTCCATTTTCTAAAAAATCAAGCCTCTCGCAGAAAAATTTTCGGTTAGGTTTTCCACTTATTTCTTTCGTATAGAATCGCTGCCTTTATTATATTATACTACCAATTATCAGTTTTGAGAAGGAAATAGATGGGGTTGGGCAATTGAAAAGTAGGAAAGGTAATGGAGTCGATTGATCCCCAATCAAACGTCAATCTTTTCTTCTTCTTTTATGACATGCTATCCCTGATATACTCGTGTAATGGGAATTTCCAGCAATTGGATGAACGGGGGCAGCACTAGCAGCATCTAAATATATACCATAAATTGGGGGAACATCGACAGCGTTTTATAACATTTTGTTATATAGGTAATACAGTAAGGTACAAAAGTGAATACACTCCCTTTAAGGATGTATCGCACCTATCTTCAAAATGGTACCACGTCGATGAAAATTTGTGAGATTGTTCCTTTTAGTCTTCCAGACGTGCTCAAAAAATTTTAAACGAATTCACTAAACGGTTGCTGAGTTATAACGATTTTAATTCTCACTGATTTTACACGTACTGTTATGGAAAGAGACGATCTTGACAGATAAAACAGCTGAAAAAATGTTGAAGAAATCGTACCAATGCTTTCAATATTTTTGTGCATGTAGTATATGGATAGATGAAAATATCTGCCGAGTTTCATTTCATTTCACTACACCGTTTTAAAGAAATAAATTATAACTCGAGAAAATTGTGAATTCGGGGCATTTTCACTGAAAAAAGTTTAGCAAATAATGCATTTGTAAAGTAAAAAATACCTTTCTAGGAGAAAAAATAAGACTCCAACTGTCATTCGAGTGCCTCACATCTAGATTTACTATGCGTAAGACGTAGATATTCAAGTATTTCTAATTTCATATGCTTTTGTCTAATATTGTACGTCCGACACACCCTTAAAACAGAATAACTTTCTTAGAATGGGGCCAACCGACTTGAGGTTTTTTGAGAAGCTAGAAGGATTAGTTTACTACGAGCGTGTTTCATCGCTTTGAAAAAAAATTGCAATTCAGGTCGGAATAGCAAAAAATAGCGAAGGTCGCTTTTTCAACTTTTTTATCTGAGCCCGTAATAAAAATTCAAAAACCCGTTTGGCCATTGAAGTAAGTTGTATACATACATGCCTAAAGTTTCATCAAAATCGTTTAAAGTTGCTTCGACCTACAAACGCTTAAGGATCGCAAATAAGCTCGAAAATCGCTGATTTCGGGAATTTCGTGATCTTTCAGCGTTTGTAGCTCGGAGCAACGTCAACCGATTTTGATGAAATTTTCAGCACGTATTCAACTTACTTAAATCTACAAGCGGGATTTCTGAATTTTCATTACAGGCCCAGATAAAAAAAAGTTGGAAAAGCGACCTTTACTACTTTTTTTTGCTATTCCGACCAATTGCATTTTTTTTTGCAAAACGACGGAACACGTCACGTAGGGTAAATGTACCAATGACTTCCACTATATTTATTTTAGTTAATAAACACGCAACGTGTAAAGATAGTGTAGAAAAAAATTTATCATTAAATTGGGACTGTTCTTCTTATTAATATAGTTTTCTATTCAGTTCACTATTTTTTATACGTTACATTTTTATTAAGTAAAATAAATAAAGTGACAGTAATAAGGACTCTGACAGTAATTGGGACATCTACCCCAGTAAACTAATACTTCTAGCTTCTCAAAAAACCTCAAGTCAGTTGGACCCATTTTAAAAAAGTTATTCTGTTTTAAAGGGAGTGTATTCACTCTTGCACCTTACTGTATACATATAAATTAATGATTTCACATTTGCATTAAGTATCCTATTATAGCACTGCATCGTTTGTGATTGTACTACAAGTGTGAAAATGCATAAAATTATTGTCCTATCCTTCTTTAATACATGCTAATTAACTGCCAATGCTTCCGCAGTTTGCGGTATATTACAATTGGCAGTTGAAGATATTTTTTTCCTTCTTTCCCAGCCTCGTGGATTTTCCTCTTAACAACGATATCAAGCTAGTCATATTATTTATTATTTAGCAGTACCACATCCCTAAGGGAATCAGAATTTTGTGCGATAACAAGCTTAGAATCTCGCATTAGAGTTGATTTCCTGGTTGTCTAGCAATGGAGCTATGTTGTGGGTCAAAATAGACCTCATATCCGCCATGCGGTTGACTGATAAGATATTCGCTACACATACATATAAAGGTTAAAGGTATTGTGAACAAGCGGACGGGCTCTACGAAACGAACGTAAGAGTGCTCTCTTTATGGCCTTGTCAAAGTAATTGGGCAAAGAAGTTGCCACAGCAATCAAAAGCTGCTCTTCAGGGCAGTGCAGCGTCCTCCATTCGGTCTCTATACACTCTATAGTCAGAATAAGATCAGTTGAGTGGTCAAGGCCACTTCCCCCGTTCCGAGCCACGCTAGACATCTTTTCTAGTTTTACTCTCTCGCCCTTCAAAAGAGAGGACTGCTGCAGAGAATCACTCAATTAAACCCACTTGTATATTTGATGATCCTTAAAAATTCAAAATTTGTATTATGTTTTCCAATTCTTTCTGAACACTGTAGTTTCAAGATTTTATGTACTTGCAATTTTTAAAAGGAGGAAATTGAGAAACTTATCACTGACAGTGTGCTGCAGTCGCATTGAGCAAAATACAAAAGTAGGTATACAGTGGCGGACGAAAGAAAGTTTGCAACTTTTAAAATCGCGGAACTTTTTTAGAATTGGTCCAAAGGATGAGTTTTTTTGAGAAGCTAGAAGGATTAGTTTGCTAAGTGACGTGTTTCGTCGTTTTGAAAAAATGCAATTGGTCGGAATAGCAACAAAAATAGTAAAGGTTGTTTTTTTAACTTTTTTTAGCCTGTAATGAAAATTCAAAAACCCCGTTTGTAGATTGAAGTAAGTTGCATACATGCCTAAAATTTCATTAAAATCGGTTAACGTTGCTCTGAGCTATAAACCTTTAAAGATCGCAGAATAAGGTCGAGAATCGCGGAAATTCCCGAAATCTGCGATTTTCGACCTTATTAAAAAACAAGCTTTATTATTTTTGTTGCTATTCCGACCAATTGCAATTTTTTCAAACGGACGAAACATGTCACTTAGCAAACTAATCCTTCTAGCTTCTCAAAAAAAAACTCACGTCATTTGGACCAATTCTAAAAAAGTTATGCGATTTTAAATGTTGTAAACTTTCTCTCGTCCGCCACTGTACATACTTTAAAGTTTTTGTAAAATAGAGAGCTACAATATTGTACAGTATTTTAAATGTAAGTTTCAACAAAAGCAGGCTATCATTATGCGTCAAAATTTGAGATTCAAATGTGTATCATTAATTTTCGATGTAGAAGTTACTTGTATAAAAGACACTCACGTTCGGAACGCGATAGTAATCTACTGTGAGCACGTGTATAGTATGAATATACAATAAACATTCCAGAGCTTCTACCTCAAACACCTTCTCAGAAATGTCTATTCAAAGTAGGATATTACAACAAACTTTTTCTTACAGCAGTCTGGTTAGAAATGCCTGCAGAGAAATCTATTAAACATCAGACGTAATCTCTAATCTTAAGATATTGTAAAGACACCAGCTCGTATGCCCTGTAAATTTTATCTGTCTACCACTTTACACTTCTTTTTACAAAAAAAATTATTATCGCAAGATACACGAATCTAGCTGCACTCTTCAATGCACCGGCGTTCAAAGTGCCATTAAAAGCTTACCAACATTTTTTATACATTAACACACTGACGACCTGCTACAGACAGTTCAGTTGTACAGGCCCTGATTTTATTTTTTACTTGCAAGTACTTAAAAATCCTTTCCCTGGTATTTTTCTATTAAAGAAAACATATAAATGGCACTCCCTATATAACAGGAATTCAATGCCTCTTTGTCAACATGTTAAAAACTCCAAAGTTCTATACATATGTGTACTTTGGACCTTACTTGAAATTTTCTTTCGAGGTTCCACTTTTTTTTAAATAACATAGGCATTACAAAATTTTCCAATCGCTCACCAGATTTGGAGCTTAGAAGCAATCTGAACTCTAACGAAAGAAGTGATTCTTGCAGAATCTCGACGTCGCACAATGGTCTAGAATCATTGAAAGGTGAAACAAATTTATATTACTCTTATTTATAAGTAATTCATTCTAGATGGAACGGTTTTAGGGGGTTCTTTATCCGTAGAATTTGATTCTGGTATTCTTTTTTTTTAGGATAAGCAACTATCCTTATAAACAACTTTTATACTCAGTCGAATCTCCAGATGGCCTCACATGGCCATCACTATTTAACTTTTTACACTTGTTTTTTTTATATTTATGGTACATAAATGTCTTCGGGATTGCATACCACTATGCTAAAATACATTTCTATATGATGATAAATCGCATTAGAACTCGCGTTGATGCAACTTGTTGAAACAAATTCTTATGCAGCCATCTTAAGTAGATTCTAACAAATACCTACGCTCATGCAAAATTCATCGTGACTACGCGCGAATAACGTGTTGTAAACGTCACCCAAGCCAAAATCAGCATAAACTAGAGATTCACGAAAGGGTACTTTTCATATTACATGTACGTATAGGTGAAAAGACACTCTACAACTCTACATACCGTCAAGGACCCAGTTCTTGATCAGAACCTAATTCCTGATCAGTTTAGGAAAATAAACCAAATAATAAGCTTATTCTGATACAAATTTATTCTAAGGAATTACTAAATAATTATGAAGTATTTCGAAATTTAGACGCAAAATTTGATAGCTCATAGTAAAACATGTGAAGGTGATCAGAAACTGCTCTCTTTGCATTTTTCACTTTCAAAGTTAAATTAGAAAATAATTGTGTGTGCACTTTTTTAATACCAAATTAAAGATAAAACAGAGATTTATTGAAATAACAAAAAATCTTTTAAATTAGGTTAAGTTTTCTCTTTACACGTTTAAAAAAAAAACGGTAGTTACTCTTAAGTGATCAGGAACTGAGTCCTTGACGATAGTCACATGTAAGTCAACTCTTATCCCTAGGAAAATATAGTGAGATGAAGTACCTACGCCAATTTCCGGGAAACTGTGATCGTTTCGAAACGCCCATTTTTCCCCATCTTGGAACCTTTTCCAAACAGTTTTGGCTGATTTATGGCAACCTTTACCCATGTCAAAACTTGGTCTATAGACTTAAGAAGTTGAAAAGAGGTTGAAAAATTGATTTTACTTCACCTTTCTACGATCCCCAACCACCGTGGGTCGCTGTGTGGACAGTATTCCCGTGGTTTCGCGTCTGAAGGCATTGACGAGCGGCCCTTGTTATCTTAATTAATGGAAACAAGTGCGTTTTGTCGGTCAATTAGCGCACGGTCCGCCGAGCGTCGCAAAATTGATTTTCAATTCTCTTTCGCAGCCGGATGGCCACCGGTTGCGGGGCTATAATTACGCGTAAAAAGCGGCGATATTTGCAGACCAACTATACTTAGAAGAACAGAAAATAGTCCCGTGCATCGATAGAAGAGCGAACAAATTCCCATCAACGTTGATTTTCATCGCGTGTCGCCAAAGCTGCTCCATTTTCGCGCCGAGGTACATACCTCTATTATTTCCGCTCGTTCGTTGATTTCCAACCCGATAATCTAAATGACAAAACGTTTTCACATTGCCGTTTATAACCATTTACCCACCCGCACGATTCTCCTGTTTCCAAAAGTATGACTGGCTTTTATATAGAGTGGTTGTTTAAGAAATTCTAGAGAGAGAGAGAAAAAATCACAATAAAAAGTTTGTAAACGGGTTTGAAGCTACATACTTACTAGCTTATTACTTGGAATTTGGTTAAGGGGTCATGCTCAGTCAGGAGGCTGAAAAAGGGTGGTCTTTGGAAATTTTTTACTCAAAAGCTATAACACATTTCTCAAAAAAGCTTCTTTCCTTTTAAGGATTGCATCTAGTACCTTGCATCGTAATTTTTTTATTTAAAAATATTTATCAATAACTGAGTTATTGTCCATCACTCGAAGGTTCTTTCAAAATCGGTGACCAAAATATTTAAAAAACCATTCATCTGATTTACTTCAAATTTTACAAGCTTACTATAGGAACAATAAACTAGTCTTTGAACGTTTCGTTTAGTTTTCTTTTAATTGACGAAAATCACGCACGATTTATGATAAAAATTGAAACTTTTACTTTAAACATCAGCCATTTTTTCCCCAAATCAATATTTCGAAAAATCCTTCGTTCAAATACTAGATAATATAATATAATAAGTAAATTCTTTTGAATTTTTTATTTTATTATTAATTTTTTATTTTACATTAGCAGTGGTCACCGCAGAAGCCTTTTTTTAGAGAACCTTCGAGTGATGGACAATAACTCAGTTATTGATAAATATTTTTAAATAAAAAAATTACGATGCTCGGTACTAGATGCAATCCTTGAAAGGAAAAAAGATTTTTTTAGAAATGTGTTATAGCTTTTGAGTAAAAAATTTCCAAAGACCACCTTTGTTTTCGGCCTCCTGACTGAGCATGACCCCTTAAGGGGCCATTTTACTCTCTCGGCCGAAAAATCGGCCATTTTTCGGTGATGGTTTTTATAATGAAATACACACTTAACGTTTTCGAATTTCGCGGGGTATACTGTACCACTCTTGAAATACAAGAAAAATTTTTTGTTTGTTAATTTTACTTGTTTACTTAAATATTTCGCAGTGAAGTCGGCGGCATCAGAATTGCTGACGGTTAAAATTTCGGACAAGTGGATCACCAGAAATAAAAAAACCAAACATATTTTTAATTTTAAGATTTTTTAATATTTTCCCACATTTTATATCTATTAAACAGAAAAGAAATGCCCTTTTCGCTACTTTCAACTTTGATCGACTGCTATTTTAATCATTTTGGTCCAAAATTGATCTTTTGTGGAAAGCGAGATAACCATACTCCTGCGTATTAGAAATATGTTTGGTCATTTATTTCCAATGATCCAGTCGTCCGAAATTTCAACCGCCAGCAATTCAGAAGCGGCCAGCTTCACTGCAAAATATTTATGTAAACAAATGACATAAACCAATATCAAAGATTTTTTTCTTGTATTTCAAGAGTGGTAGAATTAGGGAATACAATCTCGGGATACGGTATCCCGGGATCCCGCGATCCCGGCTCTTTTGTGGATTCCAAATATCTCGGGATTTGATATAACTAATCTCGAGAATGTCGGGATTTTTTAAAAATGTGAATTACTTTATGAACACCTGAAAAATATAAAAATAAACAGAATAAATAAACATAGTCATTTCGTAATAATAAGGACAATAATAACAACAATGATTTATTTAAATAATAATATTAAGTCGCAGATAACTAACTAATCCATATTTATTTTTACAATTATATTTTCACTTTCGACTATTTCACAAATCAAACATCGTAGATATGTACATAGGTACTTTAGGTGCTTTGCTGTTCCTTTGTTCGCATTTCCAAAAATCTTCATAATGGTTTACTGATATTATCTATTTATTGAGGCTTTATTATTCTTCATTGTTTTATTGTTTTTATTGTTAAAAATGATTTTAGCTTATGTTTCAGACTAATGATTTTAACACATAATAGATCATTTTCAAATTACTGAAATTTGCTATTCCCCAATCCCGGGATAAGTCCCAGAATCCAGAGATAGACTTTAAAAAATCCCGCAATTCCGGGATAGTAAATAATGACTGGGATTGTATTCCCTAGGTAGAACATACCCCCAGAATTTAATTATAAAAACCATCACCGAAAAGTGGCCAAGTTTTCGTCCGAGGGAGTAGAATGTCCCCTTAAAATTTATTGTATAGTAACGCGTTAAATGTACAGGATACAATGCTGAATATTTTACGAGGAAACCAAGTTTTGTTTTCTTCAAATGCTGTATACACATGGTGGGTCATAACGGTTGGTAAAACCGGTCATAGGATCATACCTTGCAGAAACATATATCGAAAATAGAGAATCAATTGTTTTGAATAGCAGACAAATTAGTATTAATTGAATCAGTCAGAGAAGTATCGTCATTTCGATATATACTCTTGCATTTTCTACGCACCAACTTGTGAATAAAATAAAGAATTTGATTATTTTAAGGTTGCTTTCAAATGAATGTAAAACTGTTTGGGTTGTAGTTCTGATTAGTTGACATATTTGCTGCCGTATATTTACAAACGGTAGTAAACATGGATACGGATTAAATGGACCTGAAATGCACCTTCGCTTGTTACATCTCGATTAATCGGATTAACGGGATGTTTCGCTGCCGAGAATCCGAATCTCGTTAATCCGAAAATTATATTTACACTGGCATTAGCGAATTGTCAGCACCTTCGCCGACTTTTTTGCACGCTAATTGCCTCGTCACGGCGATCCGGATTAACGGGATTCCGTGGGCTTTCCTTTCGTTGTATTACACAACGAACAAAGTGTATAAACAAAGATTGCTCACCAAACATTTGGTTGAATATTTTATCGAAGTTAACTTCTTTCTTCTTCTCCAGATATTTGTGCATTACGCTTCTCACACTGCAACAGAAAGAAGTACGCGAGTATAACAATTATATTCTAATCGTTGCGGATAGGTTTAACAGCAACGAATTTAATTTCGCTTGAACCTTGATAATTACACATATTTTTCGTAGAGTAACGGTGCCGATTATGAGGCCCTATAGTATTTCCATAAGCAAGAGGAAATACTGTGCAATACTGCAGCAATGTTTAGAACTATTAAAACAGATGACGACGTCGTCCGCGTGAGATTGCCGTTCTCGCGGAAACGATTGTATCAGTAAGACGCCATTACGTCAGTTTTTCCTCGCCACGAGTTTTTAAAGTCATTTGCAAAGAAGCTTTGTAAAAACATTAAGGCTGGGGGCACACGAGCGTCTTTTTACGGACGTCACGACAATACATTACAGTAGGGGAGAGGTGCTATAAAAGGGACAGG
This sequence comes from Andrena haemorrhoa, assembly GCA_910592295.1. Classification (NCBI taxonomy): domain Eukaryota; kingdom Metazoa; phylum Arthropoda; class Insecta; order Hymenoptera; family Andrenidae; genus Andrena; species Andrena haemorrhoa. The sequence goes on from OU342943.1 coordinate 22,535,404, forward strand.
TCTTAAATTGGACACATCGAATTGCCAAAATTCTAAACGCATTGCGCATGCAAGTTATTTTTCTGTTTATGACAACACTAGTGCCCAGTTATGTGACGTAAACTTCACTGCGGCCTCACTTGCAACAGAGTAGTAATCCGCGGTTGGTTTTTCGGCAGTAAAAGTAAAATTTTCCTTGATTTTCTGTGTCGTTTTCTGAGGTCAAGATATATACAAAGAGTTAAAGTGTTATATCATTAAAATAGCCTGTATTCAACTGAAACGAAAATACGTAATAGGTAAGCTTAATTTTAAGCGTTTTTTTAGGTCATTTTATATGAAACTCACTTATAGTCTTAAAAGGGACAGCGTAACAATAAAACCGTTTCATGGCTGTCCCTCTCATACACGTGTACTGCTGAACACTATATGTATTTTACTTTCCTGTAAAGTTATTAGTGTATCATCTGATACACAGATGACATTGTTTTAAATTATTAATTATTAGTTGATGGCGTCTTGTTTCAAATTTAAGAATTAGTGAAGTCACTATTAAAAGCGACAAAATATTGATGATTTATAGTACAAACAGTTAATTTTTTCATAGATTCCATTGTTTTGTATCATGAAGATTTACAATTATAATTGTAATACTTAATAAGTTCATTTTTATTAACGTGTCCGTTTCATCACTTATACTGTCCCATTTAAAACCACCTAGTCGTAAAAGGGACATTTCCCACTTATTTGACAATCGAAGATTTTGTTATTTTCTATTACAATTGATGAGTTTGTAATATACTTTTATTGAAGGGAAATAAACACGCTTTCTATTGATGTACTTGTTTTTTAAATGCCTGTAATGATATTGTCAGAAGTGGACGCTAAACAAAAGTGTCCCTTTTATAGCACCTGTCCCCTATCTTAGAATTAGGAGCCATCCTTAAATTACGGAAGGGTAATTTTGGCGATTTCTTGCTCCCTGCCTTCTCAAGTAGAAGAATTCGTAAGATTTTATATTCCAACTGCCTCTTCCCTTTCCTTACGTAATATTTTTATATTGCATTTTTTCGGTTATTAAATTTTGTTTAAAGGTCTCATATTGCAAAATTGGTTAAAAAAGTATTACGTCCCATACAGCACACTTCGTGGCGGTAACGTTGCAGGATGGTTGCAGTAACCTTGCACTTGCTTGCAATGTTGCATAGTTGCAGCGCAATGTCGATGTAACGTTGCTGCGATGTTGCCGTGCAACATTGCACGGGGCGGATATAAAATTGTTGCTGTATAGTTCCGTTGCAATAATGCACTGCAACTATGCCGCCACTTTGCCGCAACTTTGCCACAACTTTGCGGCGTTAGCAAATTTTAAAACATATCTCCAAAACCGGCTGATATAAAGTGTATACGTTATACCTTATTCAATTCGTCTTGAAACGCACTATCAAGTGATCTGTTAAAAGAGAGTTCCGTTTAAAAAAAAAATTGATCATTGTATCTCGTAAAATAATAATCCAAGAAAAAAATAGTAAAAAAAATATTTCCGTCGTTTTTAATGATACGAGAAAATGTTTCAGGAAAAAAATGTTTGCTTCAGGGAGGCAATTATTCTGACGGAGACAATTTTTGTTCTCAAGGTTATATTTCCCGAAATTTCAAGATCATCAATGGTTTTTTTAATGGGATGACGTATTTTCATTACTGCAACGTTATAGCCAATAAAAATACAAATTCAACGATGTATAATATGTTGTCCTTTTTGTCTAGCAATCATTTTGTTCCTGAGACATTTTCTTGTATCATTAAAAACAACGGAGATATTTTAAGCTTAAATGTTAGGTGACTCACCCTGTATATTTTAATGTGTAGAATGGCACAGGGTGGAACTTGTAGCACATAGCTATAGTGTTACAAAACCCTAATGAAGTTTGTCAAAATGAGCCTTCGTTTTTGAATAATTTGAGTTTAAATTTTTGCACGGTATGAGTATAAATTCGTATACATTAGCTGTTTCATCAATCAGTGGTTGTAGCAGCGGCGCACAGTGGCGAATTTCGCCGAAAAGCTGGCCAAAAATCAGAATGTAAAAGTTTTAAATTTGCTAAATCCAATTAGTGCGATTTATTTATGACATATTTGTGCATAATTTCTTACTAATGTAAATGTATAAACTGCAGCCCTTGCTGAGATGTGTCAGTTCAAAGTTGACGCTCGAAATTTAAAGGGCTACTTTGAGATTTATTTTCAGATTATCGAGTCCAGCTATTAAAATAAACATTATATATTGTGGTGTAGTATCATATACACTATTATTGTTTTAAATGTGAAGTCTGTAAAAGTTCTTATAAATAAGTACTGAAAGCATATTCATTTTTTGTTTATTCTTAAGCAAAAAGTTACAACTCAAGCGAGCTCAAGCACCATTCTTTTTTTTAAATGAAAGCTCAAGGTATGCACTTTAAGACCCCGTTGCAGTTTTTTGCAACAAATTGCTATTTTGGCAAATATTCTCATTTTTGTGTACACTGATACGAATATAATTTCCGATCCATTCAGTCTTTGCATAGGGTAGATGTACCAGTAAATGAACACGTACCAGTGAATGGACATTTTATATTAAAATGAGTAAAATAAGTTAGTAATTATAACGTTTAAAATTCCGCAAGAAAAGCATCTCGTGGATCATCAGTGCTATGTACCAAATGTTTGTATAAATATTTATGTATAAGTATGCGATATAATAATGTTAAAATATATACAAATATTAATGTTTCAGTAATGACTGCGTAATTATTTGACTAAAAACTACAAACCACAATACTTTTAATATTTTTAATAATATAATTATAATTAAAACAACAAATTAAACGTTAAAAAATTATACTTTTAGCTTCTTAGAGTTACAATACAATAAAATATTTTAATAATTTGCACAGGAATTGCAGATTCATTTTTGGCCAACTTTTCGGCCAAATTCGCCACTGTGCGGCGGTAAAGTGATCGCCTACGACGCTATAGGTAGCCGGTTCGAATCCCCTTTGAGAGAAAAAAATTTTCTGTGAGAAAAAGTGAATACGGACGTTATTTAAATTTTTGGCCCCACTGCCCGAATCGTTGCAGCAGGCGGACATAGCAACGTTGCGACAACGTTGCAGTGCAACATTGCACGGGGCGGACATATAATTATTGCTGCATAGTTGCAATCTTGCACTGCAATCATCCTGCAACTTTGCTGCAACTAGAGTGTGCTGTATGGGGTAAGACGCTAACTCACCCCCGCTCCTCCCCGTGTAAGAAAACGTAAGAAATTCGCGACCCCTCCGCCTCAAAAAGACTTACGTAATTTAAGGACGACCCCTTACGCCCCATAGTGGGGCATTTCGGGTCGAAACGCGGCACAAAATATTTTCTGACTGAAATCATATATTTATCGTTAATTTTTTTCATTTCATTCAGTTAGGACGTATACTTGTGGTCCTATTGATACAGAAAAATTAATGAAATTTGTTTATTTAAGAGGGAATAGTACTTTTTTGGCCTGAAAATTAACCAGTCTTTATGAATTTTTTTTTTCTATCTGAAACGGAAAACCTAGATAGATGGGGTTTATTGCAAATGAAAGATCACTGTTTGAAAGTAGTAAAAGAATTTTGATTAAAAAAAGGCACCCTCCCTCCCTTCGCTAGAATCGCTCAAAGTTGATACCCGAACACTGAACTCCACAGAACTCCCGTTCAAAATAAACATTGAAAATTTGGAAATTCAGTAAGGTATAATTCCAAAAGTATCAGAGATATCAAAATCAAATTTGGCACACTTCAAACACATACCTCAGCACTTAATCCCACCAAAAATTAGTTGAATTAAGCAAACAACAAAACTATAAATAACAGTACAAGTTCTGAAGAGTTTCGTGGTTTTCCTCTTCAAAACCGTGTAGTCGCGTTAAAAATTAATGAATGTGATAAACAATCATGCCACATTATCACCCAAATATGCAATCAACTACCTGTAAACAAATTTGCAGGTTGACGATATTTTGTAAAAGGACTTAGTGCCGTAAAGGTAAGTTATTTGAACAGTTTCCTTTATTAGATTCCAGTCTAAAGGGGTCTTCGGAAGCTGGAACATGGTCCATTGCATGCATCGACTCTCAGGTTTCATGAAACTGGCATCTTGCTCACAAGCCAGGACGGTATGATTCCTACATCGATGCAAGTCGCTTCTCATGCTGAGTAGTAACATGTATCGATCGTGAAACTTGTTGATCAACGCATGCATCGCAACATGTTCCAGCGTCTGGTGATCCCTTTCGTATTATCCATTAATTCTATTATTTATCGTTTAAGGGGTTGTACCTAGTCAGGAGGCCGAAGAGAGGCGAATGTTTCTGAATTTTTTTGGAAAAAAACGGAAGCATATATTTTTACAGAACTTTTTGCACTTAAAAGAGCTACATATAAAGAACATTTGGTAATTTTTTTGTAGAGAAATATTGACGTTTATAATAAAAATACAACGACGTCCAAGAAGCTTTTTTAAAAATGGTGAAAAAAAACGTGTTCACGGTAAAAAAAATGCGACGATCATATAGAAGTTTTCCGGCTATGCGGCAGTGGCATGAGTAAAAGGTCTCCATATGATTTTCGTTCCTTTTACCGTATAAACGGTGCCATATCGTGCCCTGAATGTGTGAAACACGGCTTACAGATTGCAAATGATGAGACGTCGACAAAAAAAATGAGAGTCGTTGATTAAATAAGGAAAACAATTATTTTTTACTTTTTAGGGTATTTTTATATTTTTGAAGTCGGTATTATAATTTTTTTAATTTTTGTTTACCGGGATATTTAATCAAACTCAAATGAGGTGTCATATTCGGTGCCGTTACTCGATGATTAATTTTTGTATCTATCCTTTCTGTTTTGTATCTCATTATTATTGTATAATGAAGATGCATTATTATTATTATTATTATTATTATTATTATTATTACCTTAGATATATTCTAATAGGATATATTAAAATACATGGTATTTTATCTTTATAATATAATAGTAATATTATTATTCAACAATAATTTAGTCTAAAGACGACATAATAATAAAAATTACAATAACAATAACAATAAGTAGTATCATATTTTGATAATTCATTAACACTAATTATCCTACATTATTAACTAAGCTATCCTGAAAATACTATCCACGTTGAAACACACAAATTGCGAAACTGGTATTAATTTTTTTTAATACATAATTCTAATTTTTTTTAATACATAATTCTAATTTTTTTTTAATACATAATTCACTTTTCTTTTTCTTGTTTTCAATCATTTTTAAGAATCCTCTCTTCCTCATTTATACTGTCTTACTCAATTAGGTTGTTAAGGGTTTAAAAAGTCACATACACCCGGGACACGGTGTAAACAATTTTTCATTTCTTGCATTTCATAAAAGTATGAAGTTTTTAAAATACGTTCCCAATTTATTATATTGGCATCTATGTCACTGGCTAAATTACGGAATTGCAAGCAAGAGCAACCCTCGAGTGCACGAGCGCACGGAACTCCTTGCCCCGCAGGTCGAAAGTCAATAGTCCTATACACGTAGTACTACATATTTCGAATTCCATTATGCTCTCAGGTTAGTTCAATCTCTTCTACAACTGTACAGTTCCTTGATTCACGCGAATTAATGATAAAAGTAAAATGGAACATACCTAAGTGTTTTCAGAAGTGACAAAATATCTGGAGACGTAATTGACGCATTTATTTGAAATTTTTAAACTGCCTTGAATCACCTAACCTTAACATTATATTGATAACTACTGTCATTTATTATTCTATAGAAAGCCCAACAAAAAGATACGTCGCAAAAGTTCAATATTTTTTATTCTAACAGCAGCCATTTTATTTTGACCAAAAAAATTGTAACTTTCGGCTATGGAGGTAACCAGTTAGGATGTTTTAATTTATGAATTCGTAACGAGTTCTTTTTATTTCGGATGAGGTCTTGTATTTTGCTCGCGAAACGCTACAAAAGATAACATACTCAACAACGATGGGTACCTATATCTCCAATCGATTTTTCGATCTTCGAACACGATTTTCTTGAAAACAAAGCCTTATTCGAAAAAAGTTATTCCACAATGTCGAGTTATTTCTGGCCATAGATTCACTTCATCAGCAGTTGTTAATTAATATAATTTAATTTTAATTTATTTAAGTATATCAACGGGATAAACCCTTTGTTTAAAAAAAAGTACAAATCGCAGTCACACAAGCATAGAACAAACAATTAGAAAGTACAAAAAGAAAAATAATTAAAACAAACAAAAGCAGAGAAGCGCAACAGAACAATTAGTGATAGTGACAAAATAGATATAAAAAATCATAGTAATAATAATTATTGAGCCATATTTACTGTTGCATTCTACCAATTCTTGGTCAGGCGCATGCGTGCCCAACAAATTTTCAAAACCTGATTTTCTCCAAAACTAAGCCTTGGATGAAAAAATGTTATTCCACACTTTCGATTTATTGCTGCATTAAGAATCATCTCCTGCCGGTACCACCCTATCGGCCGCACTCTGTGTACAGAGAACTAAACAAATCCAATGCTCTACTTTCTATGATATCGGAAAATAGTCTCTCCGTAGACATTTGTGACTGGCTGTAACCCCCTGGTTTCTAAGCTCAATGAATATCAGAAATCCGTGGAACAATTTTTCGATTTGCAGTAACGTAAAGAAGAGATAGCAATTCACCCGTTGTCATAGTGCAATTGGGGCATTATCGGCAGCACCGCGAAGATGAAAGAACGGTCGAATCGACCATTGAATCCATTTATTCATACCAATAGCTTCTGGCATCGCATCGGCTCTGTTGAACGCTCGAAAGATTGCTAAAACTCGATGCTCTCGAAGCCTGCGAAACGTGGATGGACATTGCACAACCACAGGTCGTGGGCACGATAGACTTCGTGAGCGAGAACCATAAATCCAGGGGACTTAATATCGCCGCTACCGGTTCGACGTCCCTTAAAACTTGGCAGAAAACGAGACAGAAGAATAAATCGCGGGGACGACACGGGGTCGTTCACTTTCGCGATCGATATCTTCGATTGATACAGGGGCACGTTTGCGGGCTTCGACTCGGCAGAGTGTATGTGTTCGAGGATAGGTACCCGCGTCGTCAACTTAGAGACACTATAATAAGAGTCTGGCCACGAGAAGGCCATTTTTTATTGGTTCGCCATTTTTGGTCTATTCCCGCTGATTTTTAAATCTGTCAATTATGCTAATCTTAATTGTAACACATTTTTAAAAAAATATATGTTTGAAAGTTAATAAAAAACGTTTTTCCCCGACTGCGGCACGCAAAGGAGGGTATTGTGTTTATCAGGCTATGTTTGTACGTCCAATGTTACGCTCTAGAGCTTGTACGGATACACCGATTTGGACAAACCAGGTGTCTTTCGAATTGTCTTCACGTTCCGAATGTTATAGGACATATAATTTTTTCAAAACTGTGAAAAAAATTTAAATAAAAAAAAATTAAACTTTAAAAAACCCGACTGCTTAAAGAGCGAACTAAAATGACAAAAACAAGACTTAATTTATTTACACCATAAGATTTAATTTATTTATACATAGTATATTATCTATCATAAATAGGATAATAATAAGATGACAATTTGAATTAACTCAATTGCCTGCAGTCGGGGGCCTTAAATCTTTTGATGCTCTTCTACCCCAAACATGTACCGCAATGACTAAAGAAAGTGCTTCAAGCTGGTAACAAAAAGAGGTGGACAACATCAATGCGAACTCGTCCTTATACAGGGTGTCCCACGGTAGACTGGTCAGCAGGATATCTCCTAACATATGGGAGATAAAAAATAAAAAATATGGAATTGCCTGGTTCGATGGGGCCAATTTATTAGCGCAGATGAATTTTTTTCCGATTATTATTTTAAAAGATACGATGGTCAAGTTCGGTTTTTTAAATGCAACTATTTTTTTTGAAGAGGTGAGTTGATAGTGCGTTCCAAGACAAATTTAATAAGCATTAATGTATACACTTGATTTCCACTGGTTTTTGAGATATTGCGCTTGCAAATTTACTGAGTTTCACTGGAAGAAAACCCGCTGAAACAGCAAGGACCGGGGTCGGTCTTGCTGGCGCCACGGGGGGCCTTGCCTGTTGAAACAGATACCTACCTGCCAAAGGTCTACGCCAGGCCCTAAGGCTGGACAATTCTTTTCCGTCAGAAATCCTACTTAGGTAGGTACATCTGCGGTATCAAGAAGCGGGTGCAATATCCATTACAGCGTATTAAGAAATTCTTTTCGGCATCGTATCGAAGGGGAAGTGACGCCAATGGATTCCTTATGTTTTTCTGATGAAAATCATACCAAATATCATGCAAATCGAACTACTTTGACACAAGCTGTTTGTATTCCTTATGTAAAAGTTGTCCGATTTACACGACATTTGTTTTTTAAAGTTTAATTTTTTTTATTGTCACACTATTCTAATTGTTTGTAATATCTATTTATCTGAAAATGTGCATTTAGGTAGTAAAGAAATAATGTATATATAGGTATTCATAAACACTTTCATAACATAACCTTTTTTGGCCACTTTTGATCTTAGCTCTAAACTTTTGATGGGCCCGCCATTTTTCATCTATTCCCGCTGTATTTTAAATCTGTCAATTATACCAATCTTAATTGTGATAGTTTTTTAAAAAAAATATATGTTTGAAAGTTAATAAAAAATGTTTTTTGTTATACTATTCTAATTGTTTGTAATATCTATTTATCTGAACATGTACATTTACGTGAAGTAAACAGAAGTAAAATACCGCCATAAACGTAAGAGTTGTTAAGAGTGGTTAAGAGTGAAATGTTGTATATCTCTTTCTCTCTCGTAGGATTTAGCCCAAACACGGCGGACAGTGGCTCGTGGCCAGACTCTTATTATAGTGTCTCTACATCAACTGGAACCTAAAGGCACGGTTAAACATGTGTAATGCGCGTTGCAGAACACCATTACAAGGGTTCATTTTTATGGCTCGGCGCGCAACGTAGGACCTCGTACCATAGGAAAGTTTGAGTGTTCGGCGCGCAATGCGCGCTGCTGCACATGTTTAACTCTGTCTTAACTGCAAAACGTGCTGAAATTCGAGGGGGTTGCAAAAAGAGCATCGTGTCGAGAATATTGCAATATTCGTCAGTAGTTATGGCTCCCCCCAGTATATTCATAAATATTCAAATATTATCGTCAAGTATCAAAAGAATTCTGAAATGACTACATATTTTTAACTCGCTTTTTGCCAGGCAAAAAGTAATAAATTGTAATCAAGATGTAACGATGTTATTTCCATAATTCCTCCTCCCCGGCACACTGCACCCCCCTTTTCCCCTTCATTATTTCCCTCTACCCTCTCTGTGTCGCGCGTGGATGCGTTTCACACGTGCTTTTAGGTGTAACAGTTATTAACCCTTTGTGCTGCAACTTACTCGCGTGTGGATCGAACAGCTATTTTGTCGATGCTGGCCTTATTAAATGCGATACCTCGGAACAGAAACTAACATGGAAGAGTAATTTCAAACCCACTAATTCGCGTGATTCTAAAAGTGTGATGAAAGCAGTATAATAACGGTGGAGTAAAGTTTAAGGGGTTAAACCACTGTAGAGCACGAAAAAATAGGCATATTTCGGGAATTTGTTTTTGCGCAATAAAGATATCAATCGAAATTCTGTAAACTGGGATTTATAATTCTAGTAATGAAGTACAACAAATATTTTTTTCAACTTCGTTCATGACAAAATGGTGGCTGCGCAGCATTTCTCCGTCGGTGCCTGTTTTTTGAAAGGGTCCACGGCCGGAAACCTAACTCCCGCAATTTTTGACGTGGAACAAAAAACCAAAGTCTTTTCGATTCTATAGAACAACAGCAAGAGACATACGTTGGATTTTTTCGATATATTGATTTTTCGCGAAATGGATTTTTGAAAAAAAAAGTTTAAAATTTCATGAAAGAAATCGTCACAAAATTGTTTTTAAACAAAAAATATGCAATATAAAAAATATCCTATGTACGTCGCTGGAGAAAACAATTTTGAATATACTGTTAAATTTTTCAGATCGATCGGTGAAGATTTGTTCGAGTTATGTTTCCGGCCAGTTAAAAAAAAGTGGTTTCGAGAAAAACGCGTTTAAAGTTTTAAGTTTTGTACTATTATTCGAATATTACAAAACTTATCCACGAAAGCAAAGCGTCCTTTTCAACGGTCGATCCTCACTTTACTAACGCTACACAGACGTTCTTAACATTCTAGACTATTCCGTACTCTAAAACAAAACTACAGCGCGCGCAGTTATAACAAAAGGCGCTGGGGGCATACGCGAGAGCGTTGCGGTAGAATTGAAAATTTGGACATTTAGACATTTTTGCCGCCTTCCATCTTTTGGTATATTATTTTAAAACCCTAAAGCACCTTTTAAACAATTTTTTTTTAAATTCTACAGTGGTTTAACCCCTTAAGCCGCGTATTCACCTGTTGTGCATTCGCCCCGAATGTGCATTTGGCGCGCACCGATTTTTTGCTCGTTCGGTGTTCGGCGCGCGTTCGGGGTTAGGTGAAATTTGCGGCGTCCATTCGATGGTATTGTTCGGACCCGAATGCACGCTTTGATGGACCGCCAGCAAGCGGATCGGCCCGAACGCACCCCGGTCTGAATGTCCCGGTTTGTAACAAAACGTCCGTGGGACGTCTATAGATGGTTTTGGGATGTCTATAGACGGTTTCGGGACGCTTTTGGGACGTTGTGTAACTACAGTGGCGCCATCTATACAAAGTCCTAAAGTCGTCTTGGGGACGCGTTTGGGACGTGTTTTTGGGACGGCCTTGGGACGCTTTCAGGACGTCGCACAGTGGCGAATTTGCCCGAAAAGCTGGCCAAAAATGAATCTGCAATTCCCGTGCAAATTATTAAAATATTTTATTGTAATATAACTCTAAGAAGCTACAAGTATAATTTTTTAACGTTTAATGTTTAATTTGTTGTTTTAATTATAATTATATTATTAAAAATATTAAAAGTATTGTGGTTTGTAGTTTTTAGTCAAATAATTACGCAGTCATTACTGAAACATTAATATTTGTATATATTTTAACATTATTATATCGCATACTTATACATAAATATTTATATAAACATTTGGTACATAGCACTGATGATCAACGAGATGCTTTTCTTGCGGAATTTTAAACGTTATAATTACTAAGTGAGAGCTCAACCGCAATGTTGTCGCTATTAACTTCCGTCTTATTTTGACTCGCATAAATATCTGATGAAAGTGCTATCTGTGACTCGTGTATATGCAAAGACTGAATGGATCGGAAATTATACTCGTATCAGTGTACACAAAAATGAGAATTTTTGCCAAAATAGCAATTTGTTGCAAAAAACTGCAACGGGGTCTTAAAGTGCATACCTTGAGCTTTCATTTAAAAAAAAGAATGGTGCTTGAGCTCGCTTGAGTTGTAACTTTTTGCTTACGAATAAACAATAAATGAATATGCTTTCAGTACTTGTTTATAAGAACTTTTACAGACTTCACATTTAAAACAATAATAGTGTATATGATACTACACCACAATATATAATGTTTATTTTGATAGCTGGACTCGATAATCTGAAAATAAATCTCAAAGTAGACCTTAAAATTTCGAGCGCCAACTTTGAACTGACACATCTCAGCAAGGGCTGCAGTTTATATATTTACATTAGTAAGAAATTATGCACAAATATGTCATAAATAAATCGCACTAATTGGATTTAGCAAATTTAAAACTTTTACATTCTGATTTTTGGCCAGCTTTTCGGGCAAATTCGCCACTGTGCGTCGTGTGTTATTGTAGGGATCCGTAGTGGGTACCGACGCTCCACCAGAGGGCCACGCAGCGCGACGCGGTACTTCTCGCTAGTGTTCGCCTGGTCCCTCGTCCGTATATACATATACAAGTTCCGTCCCAGTCCTAATACCCAGCGTGTCTAAGGCAGGGTCCCGCCAGATAAGCCTTACTGATCATGAGTCCACTGGCGGGCCCGGGACGGAAACCGCTCTCTTTCCTTTCTTTCCTTTCTTTCCTTCTATCCGAAGGTGGTGATCCCTTTATCCGGGTTAGTCACAACACCACTGCTGACATGCGCTTAAAAGACGTACCCGGGACCACTTTTTTTGTAATAGTCGTCGTTCAGAGGACGTATATAAGCTGTTCGTGGGAAATTCTGGACGGCCCGAACCACTGGGACGCTGTTAGGACGGCTGTATGCTGTGTGCGGGACGTCCCGGGACCACTTTTTTTGTAACCTTCGTGGTTCAGGGGACGTATAGAAGCCGTTCGCAGGAAATTCGGGACGTCCCTGGAACGCTTTTAGGACGGCTGTGTGCTGTGTGGGTATATCCAAATTTTTTCATTTATATAAAAAACTGTTACAGTAGGAATTTTTTGCTTATTTTTGCGATGAAGTGTGGGGAAAAAATGCAATGATAAGAATTTTCTGGGTAAAATAAAAAAAATCATGATACTAAGGGTTAAAGTTCGGTGCAAAGGTGTAAAACCTTAAAATATAGTTGGAACGAGCGATAAAAAAACAGGGCATAGATCGACTTTTCATAGATGTCCCTTGGAACTTGCAATAGGGACGCGTGTGACGTATATTTTAGGGAATTCAAAATCCGTGGTCTTAATAAACACGTACCCATGCAATTCATTCTACATGTGAGGAGAAATGGTACGGAAATGTAGCAACACCTGCATTTACATTTAAATTGGTTCGTATACATGTGCATACAAACATCGTTTATTAAATAATTTAATTAGAAACAATTGCGGTGGATTTTCTGCCTGTCAATTACCACTCGAAAACTTGAGTGGCGGTTTTCTTGTGCCTCCGGGGCACGTGTACATTTACACGCACACGCACGCACCCCACACACACACACACACACACACACGCGCGCGCGCACGTAGAGAGAGAGAGAGAGAGAGAGAGAGAGAGAGAGAGAGAGAGAGAGAGAGAGAGAGAGAGAGAGAGAGAGAGAGAGTTGTGTACACGTGTCTTTAAGGGGGTAGGTCACCCTCAAAATTGTCTAAAATTGTTTTTTAGGATGTTTGCATATCCCACTAGCTAGGTCTTTTCTACGTATTTTAAGCGCAACCGGGCCCCGAAATTCTAAAAATTGGTGAAAACTGTACGAGCCTGCAAGTGAGATCGGATAACGATGTCCAACTTTAAACGCACACTTCCCAGAAACTACGTTTTCCAAAACGGTAAACATAAAATCTCGAAAACCGCTCGAACGATTTAAATGAAAATTTACAGGGAGCTGCAGGAAACTATTCCCATCCATGTATTGGGAGCACATTTTCAATGTAAATTCTTAAAAAAAAAAGATAAAAAATATTTTTCCTACAAAAAAAGAAGAAATCAGAAACATCAACATCAAAATTGTATTAATTTATTTAACAAAATGTTGCTTCCTGCACAAGATGGAGACTGTCTTACAGATTATAAAAATGCCTTTACTTTGTGTTTTCGGTAATTCACCTGTCCGGAATCGTGTTCACCATCAAACGGTGCATCGCGTACACGCTCTCACATTTATATTTATAACTGTTTTTCCCTATAAATATATTTAAAATTTTCTTTTTGCGCATTAAAGTCAACGAAATGACGCTGAAGAGGTAAAACAAAAATGATCTCTATATTCATTTATTACTTCAGAATGTGCGTTTGAAGAAGGGCCTGATTTTGGGCTGTTGAGGGTAACCTACCCCAAAATATAATATAATAATCTGTTAAAGTGTCCCTTATCTGAATTAAAAAACCATTGCATAAAAATATGCATGTACTTTCTGAAATAAATTCCCAAAGAATCGATTCTTTTTCTACCTCCTGACTGTAGGTAACCTCTTAAGGGTATAACCGTTTGAAAGTGTCAAAGATCGGATTTATATCTTGTTACACATTTTCATGGACCGATGTTTTAGAAATATTGTACAATAAGTCCGACGTAAAAATTCGGAAAATTGACGGAAGTTATAGACATTTCAGTGAAACAGCCCAGGTAGCACGGGGCGGCGCGACCGATCGCAGCGGAGCTATATTTTTCATTACGGTGGGCCTAAAAACTCGCGGTACGTTCAACCAATTCACTTCCAAATTTGCATATAGGATCGTAATAACTGCGTGAATAACTGACACGGACAAGTGTTAACTGCTCTATTCCAAAACAGGGAAACGATTTTACCACTGACACTCACAGAACTGATACGTGTAAATCCGCCTGCAGTCATACAAATGTTTCTGAATACTCGGGTATTCGTGCACTAAAAATCGCGCAAAGTAAAATACGGATACGTTAACCCTTGGATGGTGGACGGTGATCGAGTGATAACGCGGAAGTCGGGCCTGGGTTAGTTTGGACCCGTATTAACTATCCTACCATACGATTTCTGAAGTTTTCCAACTATTATTATACTCGGTAACGTTACACTTGGGTCCAAAAAGACGCAGCACTCTATGTATATATATATTTAGGAGTTAATATTTAAGTATAGCCGTGTAAGTATTCGAATACACGTGAAATGGAGACCTCCAGTTTCCACTTGCGACACGAGCAAATATCGTTTAATTGTAGGGTGACCGTACCTAATATCGCCCATGTTCGTAATATCGCCACTTGCTATATCTCACAAAGTAAGCAGTAAAATTTATCCGTTATGTACTGAATTAGTGCCTAAACATATGTAGGAAGACATACTGTAATTGCAGCGTCATGTGATCAACAATTACAGAAAGGGAAGTATTTTAGAGAATCTTGATAGTGTACAAATTTATTGGACTGTTATGATTTTACATCACATTCGGAGAGGGTAAGTATAATAATTCTGTGAATGCAAGAATATTTACTAGAAATTAGGGCTGTCCGGGTACCCGAATATTCGAGCAGCTTGAAATTCGGACCAAGTCGGGACTCGGTTTTCGAATCGAGTCGAGTACCCGTAAAATGCGGGTAGCTTGAATTCGGTAGTCCGAATCGTTTCGGGCCGCTCGGAAGAACAGGTTAGCTCGAATTGTTTCAGGTGACTTGGAAAATCCAAAACAATTCCAGCTACCCGATTTTTCGGCCCGCCCGGATTTTACGGGTACCCGGCTCGACTCGAAAACCGAGTCCCGGCTTGGTCCGAATTTCAAGCTGCTCGAATATTCGAGTACCCGAACAGCTCTACTAGAAATACCTAATTAATGATGTAGGGAAGACCGAGTATGGTTGTCACAACCGCTATAACAAAGAAACTATAAACAATAGGAATGTACTAATAACACTGTCCAACACGATTTTTGGTTTGCAATATCCGCTGGGTGATTCTCGTAGAGTTTTTCGCCCTGAACACGAATCCGCAAACCGTTTGTCGCCATCACCCTCAGTTTTTGAAAAATTCGATTTTGAAAAAAAACTGCAAATTTTCAACTCTGAACATCTTTTGTGTCGAAACGGTAATAGTTATTCGGTTGCTCTTTGCGTCAAATTATTCTATGAACCCTCCCGAATACAACAGTATAAGTTATTATTGCATTATGAACATTTAAATATGTTTAAACAACGATCAAGGGGAAAATGACACTCGAAATGCAGCCATTTCTGAAGATATCTTTCAATTTATTTCCAAAACTGAGGGCCTAGGAGAAAATCTGACCATTCCACGCGACGCAGCAGACATTTTTCCTTCGGAAATCATCAACAAAAGTGGTAAGTCACGTTCTGTTTTCAATACAGAAGCGAAATAGTTTGGCAAAACTCGCGGTGTCGACAGTGGTAGTCAACGGCGGCGCGCGATCCACTGCCGTTCACAATCAGCGTGACACAATCGCTTAACGCGCCTAACTACCACTATATTCGGGAGGGTTCGGGAGGGCTCATAGAATAATTTGACGCAAAAAGCAACCGAATAACTATTACCGTTTCGACACAAAAGATGTTCAAAGTTGAAAATTTGCAGTTTTTTCAAAATCGAATTTTTCAAAAACTGAGGGTGATGGCGACAAACGGTTTGCGGATTCGTGTTCAGGGCGAAAACCTCTACCAGAATCGCCCAGTGGATATTGCGGAACAGAAAAAAAAGTTTCATTTTGTTGGACTGTGTAATCCATGGCGATGCGTAAACATATCGCCGCCTCCTTCCCCCATCACTCAATACGCTGCGGAGTCGCATGAAGAGACGATGTGTCATTGTTTGTTTTCGTTTGCTCGAAGTAAATTACGCCGCCGTATTTTCCATGAAGTGAGTATATGTAGATTATTTCTTCGTATTGACTATAATATTGTTGCATTATTCTCGGAGTTTACAGTAATGTCTAACACACTGTAATGATTTTTTAGCATTTTTTAAACATTTTGAATATTATTTCGAAAGGGACCGGTGGCCGATCGAGATGAGGTTGGGGGAGGGGTGGGGACCCTAAATCTAAAATTGTAGCTTCGGGTATTTATTAGTTTCCGAAATATTAATACAAAATTATTTTTAATTTTTTTTTTTTAAATTTTTTTGGACGTTGGTGCAGGTCCCTCTACCCGGGAACCCTCCCGTCCTGCAATTTTTTATTTTTGCAATTTTGTAACCACAGTCTCATTTTTAGCATCGCCAAACTCGCATCGCGCCCCTAATCTAGCCCCAACTAATACCCGGGACAAGTTGGAAAGTGGGTGGAAATATTGTTAAGAGGGTGGACCGTGATTAAAAAAAATCGGTAAGGTGTAGTACCCTTTTATGCACAATTACCCCTGTATCTTCTGAACGCATTAATTTCCGAAGCTGAAATTGTATACTCGTTCTCAAATGTGAAGGAACCTGCTAACCGACGAGTTTAGATCGGTTCTGCGCAGGTTGACGCTCATTGGTGCCGGGAGAAGCCACGATTGGCTGTACCCCCATCAACGCCTTTTCGGAGCCAATGAGCTCAGTCTGCATGCGCGAAACGGGTTCCTTCTCATTTGAAAACGAGGATATATTTGGAGTCTTTCCACACTCCTCGTAATACCCACCAAGTTTCATCTCGAACGGCCACCGGTCCCTTTCGGAAGGATTGTTTAACGGTTTGAGTCAAGTTGTCACAGAACATTTGGAAAGAAGAACAAAGTAAAACGAGTTATTTTATCCGATAAAGGAAAAAAGACAAAAAATAGAAAAGTATCAACAATTAATAAAGAAGAAAAGAACGAAGAAGACTTTTGCCTTGTTTGTTTGTCTCTGTATTCGGAATGCAAATCCCGAGAAACTGGGGTTCAGTGATAAAGTTGTAAACTGTTTGTTAATAATGTTCCTAAGTTTAATTTTGTGTTCGGGACTATAGCATTTATAATTACAATAAAAAATGATATTACTTCCTTAATTGAATCGGCTTTTTATTAATGAACTTACCTATCTAAATTTGTGACAATCAACCCAATCTCGGGGTACATATATTGTCACAAAATAGTTCCTGCAAATAATGTGAATTAAGCTGGGTGTGACCTGACGAGTGACTCGGTCGAGTGAAAACCTTGCCGATTTGCCCGCCGGATTACTCGGCCGAGTATTAGAATATGCGTTCAGACTGGGCGAGTGTTCGGCCCAGTGGGCTCACTCGGCCGAACACTCGTCAGTTGTAAACTGAGCATTAGTTCCTAATCTAGAGACGCGGTAGCGTCTCGACGCCAAGTACATGAAAGACACCCTGTATATATGTCGATGTCGCTACCGTGTATCTTTACTCGTCGCAGAGCTATTCCGACCTAACCTGACATTTATTTCATTAATATCTCATCACGCCTGCGATATTTTCTAAATTTAATGGCGTTTTTCTTATGTAAACCGCATGTGAGCTTTCGAATAAGACCAAATTCAATACAATCAGTACACGCATGACAGAGATATCGTAATATCGTCTCATGGATCTGTCAGAAATGGTAAGGTTTTTCTTCTTCTGATTCTCCAGTCAAAATTTTCGTCAACATAATACGTATACGCGTTACACGCACACCTTCAGCCAAAACGAACTAATATATGCTTCGTTCGTACGCGTTACACGCACACCTTCAGCCAAAACGAACTAACACATGTTTCGTTCGTCATTCGCTATCTTCACTATGCAATCCACTCCAAATTTTGACAGCTTACCGTCAAGTTATAACCAAATAAGATAAGTTGTCAGAATTTTAGATGCCACGTGCTTTTACAAATATGTATCGTTGTACCATTGAATTGCAACCAAAATGAAGTCTCAAACACAAGGTAAGTTGCCGAAATTTGAATTGCGACATGTTTGAATATCATCAAACTGTTTTTAATTTGTAACTAAACTGAGGATTTTATGTATATATAGATAATCGAAGCGTAAAATGATGCTGTGACTGAATTTATCCTTAATTCTGTCCCGTGATAATTTGTAAGTTATAATATTAAAAATTATCTGAAGTCATTCCCTACTATGCAGATTATCTTTGTAAAAAGAAGTGAGATCCCCATAAAAAACTTCAAAAAAGTAAAAAAATTACGCCAAGTACATGGAATCAAATAAATCACAAAAGAATAGAAGATAATAATAATCACCAAATTAAAAAAAGGTGTGAAATCAAAATGAGCTGCAAGTATATAAAGGTGCTTTCCAACTGCGATTAAGATGGCACAACTACATATACACAGCTAAAATGCTGTGTTCATACATTCTATTACTCATATCGCGGACATTTTAATAATGTGAAGATAAAATGTAACATCTAGACATTTGCCTAGATGTCCGCGGCCTGGAAGTCAAATTCTTGGCGTGGCCAGGCAAGATCAAGGTGTCGATGAATAAGAATTATTTAAAAATGCAAAATAATGAAAGTGCATTCATATTGGCAGAGTTTTAAATTCACAAATTATCTGAAAGCTTGTGAGAGGAAAGGAATCGGTGTCGATGAATGATCTTAGAATTATTTTAAAACGCAATATAATGAAAATGTACTCATATTGTCAGAGTTTTAAATTGACAAATTATGTGAAAATCTGCGAGAGGGAAGGTATGTGTATCGATGATCTGAGAATACCTTGCCTGGCCACGCCAAGTATTTGACTTTCAGGCCGCGGACATCTAGACAAATGTCTAGATGTTACATTTTATCTTCACATTATTAAAATGTCCGCGATATGAGTAATAGAATGTATGAACACAGCATCTTAGCTGTGTATATATAGTTGAGCCATCTTAATCGCAGTTGGAAAGCACCTTTATGTACTTGCAGCTCATTTTGATTTCACACCTTTTTTTAATTTTGTGATTATTATTAAAGACTTTATTATTCCCCTAGGGGTTATAATCTCCCATTACATACAATCACCTTAATCTTAACACTATCTTAACCTACTCCTTAGCCGCCTACTAATTTTGTGATTATTATTATCTTCTATTCTTTTGTGATTTATTTGATTCCATGTACTTGGCGTAATTTTCTTACTTTTCTGATTGACAAAATCCACAGGAACAATTTTTTTATGAAGTCGGATGTACGTAGTTTATATTAACACATTGTTATCGGGACACGTAAAAATACGTTTTTCACAAACTGTGAGTAGAGCGCCTGGTCACGTAGTTATACGTTTTTTATAAATTCAAAGCCTTTTTAAATTTATAGTGATTTTTTGTAACATTAAAATTCACGCACATATCTCAAAGAAATTACCCGAAACCAGCCATAATGTAGCGGCACAAAACGCCCGACCACAATGTGTTAATCCAAGTCGGAATGAACTTCCCTGCAGCTATAACGTGGAAAAAAATCAAAATAAAAAAATGATACAACCATACCCGGTCTCCCCTACTTAAGGAGTGAAATCGATTCAAATATTCTTCGCAATGAAAATAGCGTTTTTCTTTAAGCAGTATGCGTGTTCTCAATACCGCCTACCGGAGAACAATGGTTTCTATGTAATGTTTGTTACAGGTGGAGTCACGAAATTTGCGGAGCAACCGAAATAAACTTTATTTGTCCAATATGTACATCCGGACGTAAACAATAAAATATTTCTACATTGTTGTAATAAAAATAAAACCAAAGATTGATAAAAAAAACATTTATAGAGCAAGAAATAATAAAAGCACGCGTGAAAATGACTTTAAGAACTCATATATACAAGAATTACTCAATATTTCTTGAGTAGGCGATATTAGGTACACTTTTTTCAGAATCAGATTTTTGCATGTCCTACGTTTTTTTAAGGGGTTATGCCTACCTGAAAAATTCGGAAAAATGGATTTTGGGGTTTTGGCATTTTCTTAAAGTACAGCATCTCAAAATTATTGTGTGAAAGTTTCAATTTGATCCGACCAAAATTGACGGAGTTGTGCGAGTTTTAGTATAGGTATGTCCTGGCGGATTCGAACCTAACTTGAAACTTTAAACGCGTTTTTCTCGAAACTACATTTTCAGAATCGGTGACCAAAATATCTCGAGAATCGCTGCATCGAATGAATTCAGCCTTTGTAGGCTTATGCTCTATATAAAAATCTTGTCCTTAATCGTAGCTTTTTCATTTCCGTTGCGTAGTTTTTATTTTACAGATGAAAAATGAGCGATTTTTGCGGCGAAAATCGATATTTTAATTTGAACAGTCGCCATTTTGTAGCAAATTAATTTTTCGGGATAATGAACGATTAAGGACAAGATAATTTAATATACTAACAAAATTCCTTCGAATTTTTCATTTCAGATGAAGTAGGTCAATGTTAGAGTGGTCACCGCAAACTACTGAAAAAAAAATCGCTGCCGGAAGATCACTGATATTTCTTTTATTTATTTATATTTTTCATTCGAATAATTACTGCAAGTAGTATAAGATGTACACTTTCGAATACATAAAAGTTTGTTTAAAAAAGTCTTCAAGTTTTTCCCTCAAAAATGCCCGAAAATACTTGCGTTTTCAGACCTTGTAGGTAGGCATAACCCCTTAATTCCCAATTAAAAATGTGTAGGTTTCAGCGAATCTAACTTATGCTACATGCAAGATGAATAATTTCTCTTTACTTTGAAACGAATTGCACGCAAAAATATTAATTATCATTCAATTGACAGCGCTTTAACTTTTGCTAGGCGTTATTAGGTACGGCCACCCCACTACGTACCAGTGGCCGCGTGAACGCGTCGGTTCGCGCGTGCGGCCAACAATCAAAATAATTCTCCGGAATGGGAAGTCCAAACTGTTGCCGAACGAAGAAAACCAGTATCGCGGTTTTACGGCTGGAAACGCTTCTGACGTTCCCCCAAATATTTAAATTTCCCTTCCGCCCCTCCCGCTCGCGCCTCGCGAGCAGTAGGTGCGCGGGTTTCGTAAGCGTGCGTGCGTGCGTGCGTTCGTCCGTTCGTCGGACCGAGCGCGGGCTCGGAATAAAAAAGAAACGCCGTAAATTTAGACGGGGACTTCGCATTGTAAATATCCACCGGAACCTGGGTGTGCTCCCTTCCTTCGTGGCGAAACCCGTTTTTCGGTCGGCGTGCCGCCATTCGAGGGAAGCCAGAACGCGTGGAAGAACATCCCTTATGGGATTCGACGGATTAGATCGGGGATTAACCGAGGACACTCGCCCTTATCCGTTCGCTGGGAAATCGTCTAAATTCTGACGTATTTGATCGAAAGATTTTAAATTTAAAATTCCGAGCGATTTTTTTGTACAGTAGATTAACCAATAGTAACTTTGTCAGATGGCGGTTCACCGGTGTGAGCCATAAAATATTTTAAGGGGTTGAACCCTATTTTGGCTGAAATAAAACCGTTGAGCATACACTGTGTGCGGAAATCCCCCATTCGCATTCGTTATGCATGCTCGCCGAACGCCCATAGGCGTTCCCCGCACGGATTGCATAAACAGAAATGTTCGGTTTAATGCACCTTACAAATTCAACATTTTGTGTTAAACTCCGAAATGTACGAGTCGGGATAATGTCGAATTCCTGAAAATTGGAGGGAACTTTGAACTACCAGAATTTTATTATCAGAGCCAATGATATAGGTGGAAAGACGACTCTACACATCGCTTTTTCACTTTTGCCAGCCACCCAGCGTCCATGATCTTTTGACTTTTCGAGCGATTTTCCTCGCCCGTCGTGTAAATCGAACACAACTGGACGTTCGTCAGTTAAATGTAGCGGGGCGAATCGTTTGGAACGTACTCTGTGCCAGAATCATGATTGAATCGCGATTGAATGACGCTGAAAGAGAGTGGTTCGTAATCAGAATTCGAATTGGAGAAGACTAGTGGAGCTTTTACAAAAAACTGACGGACGATACTGATGTCAGAAAAATTCAAATCTTAATATACATATAAAGCAGAACGCTTCTATATGTTTGTGTGTTTGTCTGTCACCTAAAAACTTTCGAACGATAAACTCTGGGATCGCGAAATGTGCCTCAGCTCATTATGCCCGACTAATTCAGAAGAATGTGACCATTTTCATAAAAAAGATATAAAAAATAAAAAACTAAACTAGACAATTTTTTCTTTTTTATAAATCAGATTCTAAATTTCAGGCGAAGCCGAGTAGCAAAGCTAGTTCCACCATAAATTTGAAGCCTGCATTAAAACAAATGGACTTAAACAACCCCTTCTGGAACACACCAAAACATCCAGTTTTCAGATTCTTTCTGGTTTTTATTTCTACGTTAACGAAACTGCTCTCCAACTACGTAGTAGTTACATAAAAGTTACATATATTAAGAAGAAAGTAATTACTGATGAAATTAAGAAATAGTAACTATTTAAATGATAAAGTATCAAAGAACGGTCTGCTATTCATGCTCGGGTATACTATTAAATGTATTTCTAAAACGGAAGTAAGTTCGTTCCCATGGAAAAAGGTTGGGAAACACTGCTCGAGTTACGGCCCCCGGAATATTTCTATTTCCGAGTCGCGTTTAATTTCTACCGCGTGATACGCGGTTCGGTCTTGCAGCATAAACAACGCTTGGAAAAATTTGGTCGGTTTATGAAACCGCGATGAATTGCTAGACGCACGCACTCGGCGTCCTCTTCTAGCACGCTTTTCGCGCGTTAAGGAGCACGACGACACGGTTTCTGAACATTTTCACAACTCCTTTCAGTTTTTTTGTCATTTTGAAACCACGTTGCGCGCAGAAATATAAAAAAACTCCGTAATTGCAAGCTGCGGGATGTTTTTGTTTTATGAAAACAAAATTATCAGCGTCAGCTGTTTCATTAACGAAGAAAATGAGAAAGCCCGTGAATCCTACCGAGAGCACACAGCTGATTATTCAAATTTTCTGCGATTCAAGTGTTATTTTGGATACGTACTGCATGTCAGCAACAGGGATTTGCAAATCTAAATTTCATTTTGGATTTACTGTATGTATGTATGACTGATGAGTAATGTCTAATTTAGATTTTTGTCACGTACTATGTGATCGCGAAACGCACGGTAGTAGTTACTGTATTCAATGTTAGATGGCTCCTGCTGCTAACCGATTTACGATGTAAAAGAATAGGTAGAAGATTTCTACGTATGGGAACCACTGCTATTACACCGTGATGGGGACAATTTCCCAACCAATAACAGTATTTGTGATACAGTTTGTAGAAGGAGGCGTGTGCGATCAAGCTTGATTTTTCATATTAACACATGTTTGTAAATTGTTCTTAATGACCAATGTAGGGGCACTATTATTTTACTATTTCTAATTACTATATACCGTAATTACACTATTATTTTCCATAAAATTCGTGATGATCCAAGTTCTCCGTATTTTGTGCACTTATAGTGTAGGACTATTCTTCAATTCCTATTTGCAAAAAGGAGCAATTTCGAATTTTAAATGGTTCGACTGTATGTACAAACACATAGGTGCGTAATGATACAAGAGCGGAAGCGCACGTATTTATTCCCTCTATATCCTGTATTTTTAATTAAAAAATGAATTAGGAAGTTAGATATAAAGAAAATTGTGATAGAAAGTTTTTCCGCGCATTTGGTCCAAGTCGATTCGCCTTATCCAGAGGTCGCGTAGCACGTGAAACGTGTTCGTCTTTTCCGTTGGCGGGCTGCCAGCAAAAGGGAAGCCCGCTGCTATCCAATCGACTTATTTTCACGGCGTACCTTCGTAACGTCCGTGGTTTACAGGTCGAAAATAACATCGGCAGTGTAAACATTGGCACATTATAATCGACGCGGAGTATCGATCAACGGTTCGACCGTTCTTCAAATCACCGACACAGCCTTTCACCGACGTCTGTGTTCAATGGCATATGTATGTACGTGTATACATATGCACATATATGGTGCATACATATGGTGATTATGGTGAGGCTAATCTTCATCACATTGCATACCTATTTATCGACGCATCCTACATACCACCTACGTATGCTATCCTATCCGATTCTCAAATAATCGGCCAACGACTGCATTCCTGTCACTAACACGGGATAAAGCTTTATTCGAACACGCGGAACTTTATTCCACCCGTAGCTTTCCATTGAAAACGGAAAATTAAGATTGCGTTCTCATTTCGAAATCCGTTATAAAACATCGATTTTAGTTATTGTATCACAGGAAAATAAGGTTAGGTTGGTCGTTGTGCCCTGATAATTTTCGAGGCTTGTAGAATTTATTGAAATAGAGAAGCATTATCGTTCACCATTGCGAACATTGTTTTCCTAACTCGTCGTGTTCTTTACAGAAGATATAGGTTAGGTTAGTCGTTATGTCCTACACGTATGTAATTAATCTATACTACTTTTAGAACCTGTCAAATCTAGAGGGATAAACCAGTATTATTGTTATAATTGTCAACGTGATGATTATTAAGGTCACAACAAGTGCAATTAGACCAGTTTAATTTTCCTCCAACTGTCACAAGTACAGAACGCTAAGTAACGATGGTCATCATCAGATGTTTGTTGTTTGATCGCAGAGGGTTATTGACTGCCCAACATTCTCAATAGTATCGCGAAATCCTCGGTATTTCCGATCATTGCTTTTTTATTCCCGCCTCCGATCGCCAACAGCCCTCTGTTTGTAAACATTTTTCCGGAACGGTCGCGGCGCGCCGGCCGCCGAGGCGGACCGAAGCCAAGGAGCCGAGAGGCATGCACGCGCATGCGTCGAGGAACAGACAGAGGGAGACCGAGCGGGCGGACTCGTGTCAAACAAGGAAGAGCTCATGGGACCGAAGAAGGGAGGGGCAGGAAACGTGGTGAGATGTAGCGATGGGCCTAATTCGACCACCGTTTCGAAATGTGCTTACAATCAATCAAAACCCTGTCGATTAGTCGATGCTGTCGAACGCGATTAAAAGCAAGGCAGAATCGGAATACATCACATCTAGTACCCTACATGGACGAATATTGTCTATGTACTAATATTCATGAAGTAGAAAATGTATCGATCGATATATGAATTTCATTATCCCATTATTTATAACAGTGCTGTTAACACTAGTTAATTTCACGAGTAGCATCGTCAAGAAATGTTTCTCCCATTGCGAATTGTACGATTGAATTTGAAAACTTGTTGATAGCCCCTTCGAGCTAATAACGAGAGCGATGCTGCGCGCAAGAGCACCTAATTGCACAAGTTTCTTCAGTTCGCCCCGACGATCGAGCAGGCAACAAAGCAGATCTAAACTCGAAAGCGATTACGCGTAACCGAGCGTCTACGTTAAGAGGAGCAGTTGCCGCTTGCTTACGAGCGCATCGTTCCCATCGCTAGAGGCAAGGCGTTACTGGGGTGGCCAGATCGGCGAACGGCACTGAACGACACGGCCGGATCTACGAGTCAGGGCGTACCTGGGATCGGGCAGGATGATCTTTTTACTGGCGCGAGCGGCCGGCGTGCACTTGCTCTTCTCCATGGCCATCAGGTAGCTGACGTCGGCCAGCACCGCCTCGAGGTCCGCCATTTTCCTCGGTGGCCTCTAGATCTCTCGACGAGCGAACACGGCTCACCCTGGAGACTCGTTCCCGTCGACGACGCTCGGCGGACCGTCGCGGACGCTGCTTCTCACTGTCGCGACGCCGGGGACGACGCGGCTATCGCCGACATTTCGATCGACCGATCGCCGTGCAATCGAATTTCGCGAGTCTGACAGTTCCGTGTCCGGGGGAATCTGTGCGCGATACTCCAGGCGAGGATCAAACCCCCGAGATCCCTCTCGACGAGCTCTACGAGGTTAACGACACTCCCCCCACGGTGGAAAGCGACACACTCACCCGCGTAAAACTGTTGACCGTTCACGCGGGCGACATGGCGTCGAACCTCGACGTGCTCATATCCGCCAGTCCCTCGCCCCGAGAATGAATGGAACGCGCAGGAGACGCGGGCTTGCACGCGATTACTATCACTCAACGCGCGGAAGCTCCTCCGCAGCGGACTCTTTACCGACTGACAGCCAACGAACCCGCGAGCCTCGAGCCCGCGCGCACTTGCGCTCTGATTGGTCCGCGGCTAGTTGAACGCCACTGGCCGACCGCGGCGACATCTTTCGGGAGGCATAACGGAGCATGGACGAGGCACCGTCCCCAAGCGACAGTAAATAAGATCGCGGCTTACCATCGTTCAGAATGAGAATGTAAGGATATGGATCTGATAACTTGCCTGAAGTTTTTCCACGCAAAATCGATCGTCATTCCGATTTTTCTAACGATCATAACCCCAAACTTTGTTTAATAATTCCTATATTAGAATGACTGTTTTATCGGCAGGTGACTGCGTGAACGCGAACTTCTAAGTTTCAACCTTTGTCAAAATTCCATTCGCAGTGGTATGTATTACTTGGTTTCCTATTTTGCTCGAAAATGGAATCTATTCGTGGATTATGCGCAACTATGTTGAACGTTATCAAATTGCATGGGAATTGTTCTCTTAGTATTAGTAGCATCGATGAAGCGAGGTCAAATGAGCCGCGGTCGAGAAGGATGGATTACGCGCAAATCTCTCCGTCGCCGATGCAAGATCAAGTTCGAATAGATGGCAACGTAACGGTCATCAGACAGTTGTATGCAAAGGCTTGTTGTTAAGCAAAGAGAACGGTGCAATTGCTTTAACATTTCACCGAAATCAATTTCTAATTAATTACCTTAAAGGCGGGAGATTTGAAACGGTTGTTAGATCCTGTTTCTGTATTTCTATAGGAGCAAAACTGACGATAAAAAGTACGATGGAAGAGTTATTTTTCTCAGAGTAACTCTTTCGACCATTCTGAGAGGCTTAATAAATCATGAAGCTACGTAATCAATGAGGGCGGGGGGGTTTTGATGCTTTCAGAGTCTCGATCGACCAAAATTTGGCAGATAAAGGAATATTGTTCTAGAGACATCGAGCAAGATATCCTTTGTATATGTTATACGGAGACCCATGACTTTTTGGCGGCAGGCCTGACGGATGGCACGGTTAGACTGTACAAAACCACCAGCGGCGCAGACCCATTGTTGTTGCGTGACGCAGAAATGATCCAGAAACCAAGTCCAACGACTGCAATCAAGCACAGACCAGTTCGCCGGTCCCATCCCATCACGCGTACAGTAATAGCGACCTGTTAGTACAAATCCTAGCAATCTCTTCTATTTTCTATACTCAGTACTAGCGCCTAGTCGAATGATTTTTCGCTTTTTTTTTGAAATCCAAGATGTAAAAATACTAACGATTCCTTACTTACCGTTTCTTATCCTATTTGACTATCATAGACGCCAATGGATGCGTGAAATGCTGGCATTATCCAAGCTCTCAGTGCCTCTACACGATACGAGAGAACAGGCAAACCCTTGGCCTGGCTTATCATTCCCATTTGCCAAAATTCGTAACTATGGGTGACGACGCGAAGATCTACTTGTACGACGAGGAGACCAAGATGCAGGAAAGGGTGTTTCAGGCAAGGTTCGCCAGAACATAATTTCTATCTCGTTTGATCGACTCGAAGTACACGCAAGTACTTATACCGCCTCAAATCAACCTAATTTCGATCACGTTAATATAAACCCCGATGCGTCATAGTACAGTGGTGCCAATCACGACAACTCTGGTATACGAATGTACTGTTTATTTCACAGTGATTCGCTGGAAGTGATGGACGGTCACAGGTCGAGGGTCTTCAGTGCCTGTTTCAACCCTAAATCGGCGCACGAGTTGATCACAGGCGGTTGGGACGACACGATCCAGTTCTGGGACAGCAGACAGCCGTACGCCCTGCGACGCATATCCGGGGTCCACATATGCGGCGACGGACTCGACATCAGTACGAACGGGAGGGAGGTATTCAAGTAGAAAATTCAAACATGCTATATTCGTATCGACAGCTTCCATCACAAGACAGATACAAAAGTATAGAATTATCCTAGCGACAAGGCGGTGGCCGTGATACAAGCTCTGCCAGTTTCGTTCAGATGGAGTCCCTATCGCATTCGCCACGCACGCTGGTCTCTAATATCCTGCAATCTCTGCGCAGATCCTGTCCTGCGCCTGGCAAAGGGAGAACTCTATCCAACTATGGGACTACGGTAGTGGGAAGCTCTTGGTTACTCTGGAGCCGGACAGCTACTCCTCTATGCTCTACTGCGGGAAATACGTGACCAATATGTTCATAGCCTGTGGTGGGACAGATGATAATCTCTTCAGGGTGATCGACTTGAGATCTCACGTGGTAAGTTGCCTGTAGATCTTCCAATAGCTGAGCAGTCCGCGCGACGATGGCAATCGTGTCTCTTTGACAGAGCATAGCGATGGTCAGAAACCTAAGCGGAGGCACGTATCACCTGGACGTCGGTCCAGTGAATCCGAAGCACGCGAGGAAGACGAGGTCGATATCGGTAGTGCCGCAACTCGCCTTCTGCGCCGGGAAGCGAATCTTCGAGATCGACGCCCAACCTGGTTAACCAGAGATCATCTCAATTGCTTTCCAGCGGTATGAACTTGCCTGTCTGCTATGTCCTCGGGAATTAAACGTTTCCACGAAAGCAAACTCGCATTCTTACATTGATGGATGACTGAACGGTCGATGGTACCTCGGCTCACGTTGGAGTCAAATCACGATTCCATACCAGCTTCCTACGAGTCGATCGTCTCGAATGGGGCTCTGTGTCTTTCGGAATCGACAACGCAAAGCACAATATATTGGCGAAGTAACATTTTTTTTTTATTCTAATTCAATTGTGTTACAGTTTAATAGTGTTCGCTCTCAGGATTGTTTTCCGTTTCGAATACTTTGTCCGAGAGACAACAGCGGTTAGAATGAACGTATGAGAAATTATCTGCAAAATTATCTCAGTAATAAAATATATTTCTAACACACACGCACGCACGCACACATACACACACGCACACACAATCGTCGCGGTGCATCTTATCAAAACGGGCCTCGCATTCATCATCATTGTCATCATCATCTTCATCATTATCATTATCATCATCATCATTATCATCATCATCATCATCATCATCATCATTAACATCATCATCATCATCATCATCATCATCATCATCATCATCTTCATCATCATCATCATCATCATCATCAGGGGAGTATAAAATTGGTCGACATGGCTTTGCGAACGCAAACAGAACGAACGAGTCCGATGATATGTCTGAGAACGACGACCGCTGACCAAACCAGCCGTGTTTCCTCTCCTCCGATAAAATATTCGCTAGACAATCGTCGTCGTCGTTACTGGTTGGTAAAACGGAAAGAAGCGGTATATCAACCGAACACGGTGGCAAAATGAATAGTGACGGGAGGGTTGGGGTGGGTGGGTTGCACACAGCGATGCTACACGATCATGGAGGGGAGTACAATGTATAGAATTGATCGATTACGATTGGTCGATTGCAGAGGGCTGGTGTGAATCGTTCCAACGATTCAGCGGCACTCCTCTCACGGAGAAAATAGGGGGTACGCTACTTTCATCTTTTCACATGCACTGTGCACCATTCCTAATCACATTGTTCGCTCTAATATTACTAATAGTGTGTATAGCTTAATGTTACACGTCATTCTCTTTGTACACAATCGCTCTCTCTCTCTCTCTCTCTCTCTCTCTCATTTTCTCTTCCTTTCTTTCTTGCTTGTTCTCTCTCTCTCTCTCTCTCTCTCTCTCTCTCTCTCTCTCTCTCGCGCGCGCGCTTTCTCTCACACCCATTCTTTCACCCTTTCTCTCCCTCTCACCTTGAACGCTCTCAGCGGCGTAAAATCACAACGGAAGCAGAAGCAGGAGCAAGCACGAGCGCGCACGCGGGCCTCGGACCTTTCGTTCACAGCCTGACCGAGCCGTGGCGCCTCTGCATACGTCGAAACAGCTGAGCACGCTGGCTCCAACTTCTGCGTGACACGTCTCTTCTCGTAGACGAAAAAAAAAAGGGAAAGAAACACATCGCGTTTGATTCCAAGCCCAATATACATAGAGAGGTCTGCGACGACACGCGTCCCGCCGTAGGAATAAGAAGTCTTCCGTCGGCCTCCTACAAAATTGTTGCATTTCCAGCTTAAAAAATAATTGAACTAAGAGCAGGCCAAAGACACGTCTGACGAAGAAGGAACATAAAACGTTGAAGGACCTTGAACGTGCCTTATGATCACGCTCCACGACGAAACGGCGCACAGGAGTGGATAGGGGGGAGGGGCATGTGTATTCGGTGTCTCATAGAATTAAAGCGCCAGACAAGGTGTTTTAGAAGTATGGGTACCAACAGTTGAACCGGATGGTGGAGCTCGACGATGGGAACGAACTAGTTTCGAAGGATCACAGAGGAACTATTTCAAATCTGCATCTGGGACTAAGGGAGACGCGAGGACGGTCGCTGTAAGGGAAGCGACGAGAAATACGGGTTTATTGATCAGTCTGACGATCAGTCTTGTATCAGACGTACTTGTATCAGAACTCTTCTGTTCCCTTGCGGGAGCTTTATTAAACCAGTTACATCTGTACCCATAGTTCTGAAACGGCCTACAAATATGAAGTGCCTATATCGCGCTACGCAAAGATCGCCGTTTGCGTCGGACCATTCGATAGCAGTGAACGGGGACGAACTCCACGAAAATGGCTGAAAAGACACTCGTCTTCTCCGATACATAGTATTGCCCCGTGGCTGCCATCGAAAATGTCCTCGCGCATAATCAGAGGAGAATGATTTCAGTCGATTCGATTGACTCCGAGGCGTCCGCTCGATGCTACTAAATCGAACCTAGGAAAAGTCGCGATCGACGGAGATCGTGGACACCGAAACTCGCGGGAAGTATCGCCAACAGTCTTCTGTTCTGCTCGCGATCACCTAGTAGTCCGTCAAGAAGGACGCGACCTTTGCGCAGAGCGACACGAGGGGTCCGTGCCGGATGTGTCCTGTGGTATTCTGGTTGTCGCGGAGCGTGGCACAGTGAACTGTACAACCGACGATGGCCGGGGAACCGAGTCCTGAACCCTTGTCCCCCCTCGATCCTTTGTCGTCGAGCCCGAAGAGGACCGTCGTGTCATCCTCGACTCGTTGGCATCAATAGAGATCACACAATTTCATCGTGGACACAACATACCTATGCATTCAGGTACGCGCGCACAGATTCGACAAACAGGAGTGAACAGCCCCGTCCCCCCTTCTACATGGTGTTGTAAACGGGACTGCTATGCCTAGGTCTGACCTGCAGCCTGGCAAGGGGATGGGTCCTGCCGTGCTGTTGCTGTTTCTTGCTAGCTGCCACGATCGACGGTACCGGCGGCCTGCCAGGCGCTTCGGGGGCCTCTGTGAACAGGGGGGACGAGTGGTTGTTGATCATGATTGGCGCTGATCTTCGACTGTACTCAGGGGTGACTTTCGTTTTCTGCGCGTCTATCGAGTCCCACGCGGCGTCCTTGTCTTTGTGCACGCGCAGCTGTATGTCCGTCGATTTCCTCGTGTCGGGCTTCACCTCGTACTTGCCCACCAGGACCCTAACCGAGCGGTCCTCCGTGCTCTCCGAGGACATTCCGCACACCTTTTCTTTGTCTTTGGTTTCGGACGGGGCTTGGATCTTCGACTCGTTGTGGGGGATCACTGGCGACGAGGGCAGACTCCTCATCCTCACGTCCCTCTTCGGCCGGGTGGCCGCCATCGACGACGACTCGCTCTCGAAGCTGTTCTCAGGACTCTTCTCCAGCTTCGTCGACTTCGCCTCGAACTCCTTCTTGAGATTCTTCACTATGCCCGAGGTGCTGCGCGGACACTCTGCCTCCGGCGAGTCGTCCACGGGCAGGCAGCGCTTGTTCAACGCCGACTTGTTGCTTAAATTCTCCAGCACCATCTTGTGGTGCTTGACGGAGTGAAACTGAGTGGTGTTGACGACGCAGGGGCTCGAGGTCTCGCTCTCCGACTTGCAGGACCTCAAGGACGATGGTAGGTCCGAGTCGGAGGAGAGGGAGGACGAGGCTGGCGCGCTCGTGGACAGTCTGCCAACCTGACTCATCGACGCTGGCGGCATGTCGATCCTCCTGACGGGGCTCGGGGAGTTTCTAACCGGGTCCACCTTTAAATTATTCTCCTGGCTAGGCGAAGTGTCTCTCCTCCGCAGCGTGGGAGACGCCGTGTGGTGCAGTAGCACGGGGTTGTACGACTCCTCCTCTACAGGCAGCCTGTCCTTCTCGTCTCCGTCGGAAGTCTGCGTGCATACGCGTTTCACCGTCCCGGACGAGGTGTTCTCCTCCAGCTTCTGCTTTGTACGCTTCACCGTGCCCGGATGCCAGGGTATTTCTTCTTTGTCGTAAGGAAAGAGACCGCTGGAGCCTAGGAGGTCCGACGGCCGCATGTCGTACGAACCCCAGGAGCTGTTCCTCGACGGCAGCGTGGCCCACGAACTGTGCACAGAATTGTTGTCCAGGATCACGGCGCTGTCGTAGCTGCTCCAGGAACTCTGTCGGCTGGGGGACTCCCTTGTCACGGGCTCCCCTTGCCTCTCCTCCCTGTCGAAAACTCTGTCCACCTGCGTGCTGAACGGGTCACCGTCCTTCCTTGGCTTCCGACCCAGGTGACCAGGGTACACTAGCGTCGTGGTCGCGACACACTCACTCTCACCACCCACTTCCCCGTTAGTCTTAGCGTTACTACACGAATTGGTACACGTTGCATCGGTCGATGCAGTCCAGACTAGACAATCACTATCATTACCAGTCTCTGGCTTCTTCCCCTGCTTCTCGCCTGGGTCCCAGACCTCTTGTTTCACGGTGACGGCCGACATGACCTCGGACGACTGCTCCACCAGCCCGTTCTCGTTCACGCTGGAGACGGGGCTCTGTGGCAGCGGTTTGCTGTCGGTGTCCGAGCTAGGGGACGAGGGTTTGCTGGTCACCGCCTCGAACTGGTTCGTCAGGTTCAGCACCAGACCCTTCCTCCTCTGGCCCTGAGTCTCCAGCCTGCTGACTCTGTTCTTCACGCTCGGCGTGTCAACGGACGGGCTTGGCAAGTGAAAGATCTGGTTCTGAGACACGCTGTACGACTGACCGTTGCCGCAGGGCATCAGGACGTTCCTGGCCTCCTGGGCCATGCCTGGCTTCTGGCTGGTGGAGCGGAGGAGGTCCTCCCTGGTCACTTCTGCGCTCCCTGTTTTGTCGATGCTCTCGAGAGACTGGGACAGGGGAACTGCAACAAAGCACCGATTACGTCGAGAATTGTGAATGTTGAATAGAATTCAGGGTGACCCGACATATATATAGGGCCCACTTGAGGAATAGGGAAAGTAGTAAAAAATGTTCATACTGGAGGTCACCAAATTGATCATGCAACCCGAAAAGCTGTGGTTTTGTATGGATATATAAGTTGAAAATATAAGAAAATAATGTTTGATCTGGGGTTTCGTTTTCAAGAAAAATGACTTTGAACATTTGTTCAGAGCGCATACATCTGACAATTGGGGAGTTGCCAGTATTTGAAAAAAAAAGGGAAATGTAGTTAAATCTACAGATTTATTAATGAAAAGCCTAAAATGATAGAAATATTAATAAAACACTTATTAGTTTTACCAAAATTTAATAAATAAAATTGACGTTTTTAAGTTGTGAGTCATGTGATC
Organism: Andrena haemorrhoa; assembly: GCA_910592295.1. Taxonomy (NCBI): domain Eukaryota; kingdom Metazoa; phylum Arthropoda; class Insecta; order Hymenoptera; family Andrenidae; genus Andrena; species Andrena haemorrhoa. The sequence continues at coordinate 22,569,515 of OU342943.1, forward strand.
TCAAACGCCAATCACAGCGTGTGACGTCATTGTGCAGTAAATAGCGATTTATATGTAGCGACGAATGACACTTCGTGCATTTGCTCATACAAGGTTAATATAAAAAATATCGTTTACGAGTACTTTCTAGTCGATTTCTTTGGTAAGGCAACTGAAAATATTAATATTGATATAAATATAGTATTAGGCACTCACTCATTGCAACATGTTCCAATCACTCCTTACTTTCCCTAACCACAACTTTCTTTGTTTACTGCACGTTGACGTCACAAATGGTCACGTGGCCATGCAGTGCGTTTTCGCGGCAATTTTTTATTTCAAATAAAAATTACATTTTTTTTCATGTTAGAGGTGTAGCAAAAAATTAATATTTTTTTTACAAGTATATTTTATCATAATGAACAGTTTTAAACACTTTTAAAAATTTTGTCAACTCCCCAATTGTAAGTGGATCATTGTAGAAAAATAAGTCGATGTTGTGGAATATCTTTTTTTTCGATCGAGGCAATGTTTTTGGGAAAATCGATTTTAATCCTCTTGTTAGTCGAGTGCATTTTCGATTTTTTTCTACCTCCATGTTATAGAATACTTTTGCAAATGTTGTGACGCTATTTCAGAGATGAAACTGAAAATATTGTGCCTTGCAGAGATATAGTGACTAACCTGAGACCCACATGAGTGGTGTGTAAAACAATATTTCCGAGGGTACAGGATCCTAGATTTATTCTTGATCAGTGATTACGGGGTGGTGCAGTAGTAGTGTCTCGAAATAAGGACGGGGTTTCTGTCTCGAAATAAGGTGCTTGGTAATCCCCTCCATTTCTTCTGTTTGCAAATGAGACAGACTACGAATGAGCAAGAGGGGCTGAGGAGCCACCACATTTTGTCTCTTTCGTTGCATACGACTCGGGTTGCCACCACTTCAGCCCGCGTCGCTCATTTGCGGTCTCTCTTCTCCTACGCGATAAGGGATCATTCCCTTCATAGCCAAGTCAAAAAGCTCCCTGTCTCGGAAGTCTCTTTACAGACAAATCTGAACTTATTTGGCCAGCTTCCTGCAGACCTTTGAATCCTGAAGCACTAATGCCCAAACAGTATACCGAATACGTCCCTGGGGTGTTAACTCGTCTGCAGAACACTCAAGGATGCTACCAATTTCTTAGACTTTTTATATCACTATATTTCTGCAAATCACAATATCTCGACTTTCATTCAATTTCCATTAATCCCATTACAGGATGCCAGGGAACTCTCAAATACGATTGAACCCTGGGTCTCTCTGTCCCAATCGCTAGTGAGCATACGATTTCGCCAAACCGCTTACCACGAAAGTACACATTCAATCACGGAGTCTTTATTCATAAAACGCAACGTACCAGAAGGCAACATGTTCTCAGCGATCTTCACATTTGGCGACCAACTCTTGGGCCTCTGACTGGTCTTCTTCAGCTCAGAGCCGGAAATGGCCTGAAGCCCGCTGTCCACGTTGTCAGACTTCTCCTCCTTCTTCGACTGATCCTTCACCGAGGTGGGAGACTTGAGATTCGTGTCCGACTTGGACCTCTGCAGCTTCTCCTTGTTCTTCATGGCGTCCAGGATCCCTTGGTACGTCTCCAGCTGCAGCAGGAAGCTGTTGTTCGGCTTGATGCAGTTCCGTTTCTCCTTGACGTGCTTCCATGCCTGCGAGAAGTCCCAGTTGTACGCCTTCATCGCGTACGCGATCACCACCGACGCGGACCTCGAGACGCCCATCTTGCAATGCACCAGCACCTTCGACCCCTCCTTCTTCGCCTTAGTGATGTACTTGAAGGTGTCGTCCCAGTGCTTCAGGAGGTCGGTCTTCTCGTCGTCGTAAACGCGGACGTTCAGGTACGTGAACATCCCGGGGAAGAAGTTGTCGATTTCCCGAGTCACGTTCAGTATGTGCCTGACGCTGAACAGACAACAATTGTGATCGGTTTAGAAGACGTTCGTGGAAAGGCCACGAAATTTAAGGTTACGTGAGATTTGAAATAGGGGATTCGTGTTCGAGGAGGTCCTTAACCCTTTCGCTGCGGAAGAATTCACAGCAAGGCACGCACTATTGGGCAATGGTGGGCATAACTTTCGCTCTGCCGTGTTCTCTAACGGACAGGGTGGTGAGGAAATTCGCTACCAGCGGTAGCTATTTTGGAGTGGGGATAGCTACCCACGTCCACGCATGCGCCCGATGACGTCACGACCGTTGAGCCAATCAACGCAAAGATGAAAATTCGCCGACGCCAGCGCCAAGTCAAGCCAACTAGCCAAGCCAAGTGAGGCCGCAACCAACCAGCGTCGACAACCGATTCCCCGGCGATGCTGGTTGGCTAGTTGGCTTGACTTGGCGCTGGCGTCGGCGAATTTTCATCTTGGCGTTGATGGGCTCAACAGTCGCAACGTCATCGCGCGCATGCGTGGACGTGAGTAGCTGTCCCCACTCCAAATTAGCTACCGCTGGTAGCAAATTTCCTCACCACCCTGGTTAAAATGCAACTTACAAGGAACACTATTCAATTGATGATGGAATTGCGCAGATTTTTTTATATAGATCGAAGGTATATGTTACAGAGGTCACAAAAATGTAAATTAAAGATGCTCCCAAAAGCTGGTCTGAGCTTGAAAAATCAACAAAGGTGGAACAGGGGAAAGAAGAAAAATGAGAGAAAGAGAATGACAAAACCGTTTGTTGAAATTTAATTATCTTTATTATATGAAAATACGTTATAGTAAATGAATGATAATAGATTAATGATATATGACAATTAGAAAAAATTAATGACAATAAATAAAATTAATGGAATAATACTTTTGAAATCACAACAGTGGGTAATTAACCATTACATTTATGATAATCTTGCCAAGTTATGAATGTTTGGACTGTTGTGATTTCAAAAGTATTATTCCATTAATTTTATTTATTGTCATTAATTTTTTCTAATTGTCATATATCATTAATCTATTATCATTCATTTACTATAACGTATTTTCATATAATAAAGATAATTAAATTTCAACAAACGGTTTTGTCATTCTCTTTCTCTCATTTTTCTTCTTTCCCCTGTTCCAACTTTGTTGATTTTTCAAGCTCAGACCAGCTTTTGGGAGCATCTTTAATTTACATTTTTGTGACCTCTGTAACATATACCTTCGATCTATATAAAAAAATCTGCGCAATTCCATCATCAATTGAATAGTGTTCCTTGTTAGTTGTTTGAGGTGTCACATTATGTGGAGCCCAGGCACGTTTCCTTATCTACAGTTACTCAATTTTGGGTCCCATGTATATTTCCATGGTCGAGAGGGGCAGGTAGTGAGAGCTAACTCTGTATCGCCAAACTGAAATTGGTATAATTTTTATTTTACACATAGAGACAAAGTTTGTTTATGAATCGGTCCAACTTGAGCCCAAATATGATATAAATTGAACTGTTTTTAGAATAATTCGCGGGTACTGCTATTAAAATAAAATAAAAATTATGAAGAATTAATTTTTCTTAGGTCACAGTGAAATTGTTTGAAATGCGGAGTTTAAATAAAGGAACGTGCCCCACCACAAACAATTAAGTAACTTTGTTGCCCAGTTTTATAGAGCATAAAAACCATTCAATTTCTATTTCAACAATAAGACAAACAAGTTTTCAGGACATGTATCTATAAAAATAGGAAAGCGCACATTAACCTTTGAGGAGCGCTTTCAACCCGAAGAACCAAAAAGTAGGGGGAAATAAAAATTGCCTGACACTTCTATCGAGATTCCCTACAAGCCTGCAAAGTTTACGAAGAAATCGGAATTTTCGGGTTACCGAAATTCCCTTGTCAGTGGGTTAAGCAACGTTGGCTATTAGCGTCCCATGATGAAACGTAATTGGGCGGCCATCGGCGTTTGTAGCATACTCTCAGCGAGTTTTCCCAGTGCCTGTAGGCGCCACTTACAACGAGAGGGTTAAGGAATACCTGAAATCGAGGAAATCATCAGCTCACCCATTCTTCTGCAGCTCCTCCAAATTGCTGGCGTTCCACTCGCTGCCTAGATACACGTGGTCGAATATCTCAGTCGGCGCGTCCATCTGACCGAGAATGGTGAGCATCTCCTGATCGATGAACGGCTTGAACTCCCCGAGATCCATGTCGAGGTCTTCCTCGAGACGACCTCGAATGTACTTCGAGGTTACCTCGTCGAGGTCCACGGACATCATGATCTCCTTCAGCGTCGAACGGATCACGCGCTCAGTCTCGTCCCTTTCTCTGGGCCTGCGTCGACAGAATCAAAGGGCACGATTGTTTAACACATCTTTGTCGTTCTAATTCTGTTCTGTTTGCTCGGACAGTCTCTGAATAAATTGGATAACCATGACGATTATCAGCGACGATAACCGTCCTCTCCAGATCTGACAAAGTATTCTTAGATACGGATTATAGGTGTGGTTAGATGTAAGCGGCAGCCGGAGAAAGTTTTGCGCGAGCGGAAGATGAAGTTTTAATTGGGTAGTTGCAAGGGATTGCGAAACTTCTAATGCTCCGCGTACGCGGAAATCCCACAGTTTCAGCGGCCCAACAGCCGCGAATATGCCGTTCGAAATAGACGCTAGATAGACGCAGAAACTGGAAATAATTGAAGGATAGCGATAAAGGCACGGTCCGCGAGCTATCGAAAACGCCAAGAGATACGTCAACAAACCACCGATTTTGGCAGTGCACCAAGCTAAACTCGCCTAGACGGCCAGCTGTTTTTCCACCAGCTTTCGATTTTGCTCGCGCCGAATTCGCACATGGCGAGGGGCAAAAGAGTAACCGACCAAGGAACCAACGAATGTCTATCGAGTTCTTCGCGAATGAGTTGGTGTTAGCGAAAGTAACGTTCGTACTTCAACCCCTCTGCGAACGGGAGCCAATGAACCACGTGATTCCACAGAGGTGTGCAAATTGTTAGACTCTGTTCTCTGTAGAAATATGAGGAAATTGTGGTCGAAGGTACCGGTCTCGTATTAATGCATACTTAATTCCAGAGTTTCACGATTATTATAATTGTGGAAAAAACTAGGGAAATGTTATTCTCTCCGCAACTGTTTTGCCAGTCAGTCGTCAACTGAAACCTTTGGCATTTCAGAGGTTTGTTCGCAGCTTTTTCTGTTCTTAGTGTGCGTATCTCTTGTCGTCGCGAATCTAGACGATATTTGCTGCACTTTGACGTACTTTTAAAATAGAGCGCTTGATTCGTATCTGCCATCACAATAAAGAGGTTAAGACGAACTGCGAACTCTTAAGTTATTAATTGAGAACTGAATTTATAGCCGTAAAGTGTGAATAAAGTATTATTTACAAAGGAAGCTATTGTTACTTGTACTTTTATAACTTGAGTCGAATAATTCACACACTTCTATAACTTTAACCCTAGCCTGATAGATGCTGGGTCAATTTCGACCCACTCGAACCTACTTACGTTACGGTAAGAAAATAAGACTTTAACATCATAACCAGACCGCAATCTAATATGAAATTGATGAGTTCTTACCGCAGTTTATGCGCGTTTGTCAACTTTCTGCGTTTTATAAAACATTCATACACTAGATTCGAGACTTTAAAATAAAGACCACTGTGTTCTATGACCCTAATCCATCATTTGGCTAATTATGTGATTTCCAGTTGCACCTTCCGACGAGTTTTGGGACCAAGGATAAATTGCGCAAGACCTTACGACTCTCTGTATATGACGATTCGAAATGGGTTCCATGTGCAGTAGGGCGGAACGGAAAATTTAAATTTGAATTTTTAGTTGGCCCGGGTGCGGGATGGTTGTCTTTTGATTAACCAAACACAACTGTAAACAAATTTTGGAAAAATATTCATGTCGGCAGGTTCCTTTTTCTCCCAAAAGTAATCATATGTTCATATAATCATTTTTTGGAGAAATTTTTACAGTTGTGTTTGGTTAATCAAAAGACAACTATCCTGCACCCAGGCCAACTGAAAATTCAATTTAAAATTTTTGCCTATATACATAGTATTGCTCCGCCCTAATGTGCAGCGTCGACCGTCAAGCTAGCCACCGTTCAAAAGTTACCCCTTGCCTTATTAAAGAAGGAATTACTGAATTCTTAAGCCCTATTATAGTTGATCTATTATTTTAATTTGTAACAATTCGTTAACCAATAATTCATTTATTCATCTGTTTCTTTGTGTAAGGTGGTCGCGGTGCTCGAAACGTTTAAAACAATCGCAACTCGCGAGGTTAACCCTTCTCTGTCAATAACCAAAATTTTCTGCGTAATTTAATAAACGGATTTGTATCCCAAGAGTTCTGTTGGGATAGGTCAAATATATAGTAATAATTTTGCTCCCATGTTTTTCCGAGGCTCTCTCTTGACCCTTTTAAAGCGTACCTAAGTAGTAGGTACTATTATAGATTTTAGGGAATATGTGATAATCGAGGATAAATTCATTTTGCAAACTGTAGTCGGTTTACGACACAGACGTGACTTCTTCGATATTTTTTAGGGTCATGTAGCTTTGTTGATAGGGTTTTCAGTGTACCTATTGGGGGAAGAACTGGGCTTACCAGATGGTAAACATAGAAAATCGATCGTCGAACACCCAAGTAGTGATTGGACCGATACCGATACCATTAATGATATTCGATCAATTCGATACTAGAGTACTCAATTGACAGTATCGATACGTATTGAAATTTTAGGTACTTGGTATCAATTTTCGATACTGATACTTCTTGAATCGATATCAATTACAAAATTGCTTACACCGAATCAATGCCCGTTTGATACCTGATGAATGTATCGATACTCGTTTGATACCTCAAGAAAGTACCGATATCTGTTTGATACCTTACAGAAGTATCGATACACGTTTGATACCTCATGGAAGTACCGACATACATTTCATATTTCTACAAATGTTTGGTATTCGTTTGATATTTTACGAATGTATCGATACCTGTAGATATTAAACTTTTGAAATTATGGATATTCATTTGATACTTCACCGAAATATATTGATAAAAGGAATGACATTTTATCAATTAAGCAAAGTGATGTCAAGATGGTTAGGGCAAAATGTTAAATGAGTATCCAAAACTTCGGAATATATGAAACGGGTATTGCAATTTTCATAGAAGCATCAAATGGGTATCAATACTTTCAGATCGAACGGGTATCGATCCCTTCATAGAGGTATCAAATAGGTATCGATACTTTCGTGAGGTATCAAATAGGTATCGATACCTTTATAGAGGTATCAAACGGATATCGATACTTTCACAGAAGTGTCAAACGGGTATCAATATTTCTTATACCTACGTCTTAGATAGGGGAGAGTTGCCTATATCGTACCACTTAAGACATTTTACGTTATATTTCATATTTGGTACTAATTTCAACCCAAATGACTATTGGATATTGTAGATTGATCTTTTAGGCATCTACTATTTTATGCTTAACCTTTTGTTCAGAACAAACTAATTTGTTATTAATCTTTTTGTCACATACTGTAAAAGGTGCGATTTGGGCAACCGGTCTCCTAAATCGTACCTCCACTAAAAACAGTATCAATAACAAATAGAGAAGAAAATATTCGACATAAAGTAATAATTATTATATAGTTACACATACATACGTATATGGAATACACACAGGCTGCAATAATCTATGTATATGATATATGTACATAACCTATATAACATACGAGTTGCCAAATCCTACTGGTACGATTGTAGTGGTACGATTTAGGAAACATGATTAATTTATTTATAAATATCAATTTAAACTTTATAATGAATGTAATATGTACTTATAATGTATGTAAAATATTCTACATTAAATCTGCTTTTAGAAAAATACAAAAATACATGACAAAATTACACTGTTTGGTTGTTATCAGCTAAAAGAAACTGGTAAAAAGTTACATCAATCATACCTGATTTTTTTTAAATGTTTATAGCACGCACAAAATAAGGTGTAAGCTCAAAATGTTTTGTTTCTATTTCTTATTTCGGATTTACTTGATATTTTTATCATCAGATGTCGTTTATATTCAGTAATTACTGAGAAATTGATGAGGTACGATTTAGGTGACCAGTACGATATTGGCTACTCTCCCCTACTATTCGATACCGCATCATAATTTCCAGGTTGGTATCGATAGTAATGATTTGGTATCGGTCCGATCAATACACCCAAGTAATGCAGAATTTTTCATCAAAACTGGCAATACAGAGTGTAACAAGCAGACCAGCCACAGTGGCAGATGTACCTTCAGTTTCTGAATCTAAAATAACCCCCACAATGAGATTCAAGAGGAAGAAAGAAAATCGTAGGATCTTGTACATATGTATAGGTATGTACTGCGATGCACTCCCATGGCATTAGAAAACGTAGAAAAACGCGTAAGTTTTGTGAAAATTGCTATTTGTACTAACAAGGGATGGACCCAATCCAGAAAATTAAAAATAATTCTAAAACTTTGTGAATATGTAGGGGATTTCCTCCTGATTACAACGCAATTTTTGTTTGCTGCCCAAATTCACTCAAAGGGGGTGAAATTAACCCCTGAATATTCGGCTATTTTCCGATTTCGTGTTATAACTCGCGAACTGTAAGAGATAGAAAAAAGTTTCAAGACAAAAGTTACTTCTTTTAATTAGATCTATCATTTGGTAAACAAATTATTTTGCAGTTCACGAGTTATAACACAAAATCGGAAAATAACCGGATTTTCAGGGGTAAATTACACTCCCTTAGAATGAATTTGGGCAGCAAACAAAAAGTGCGTTGTAATCAGTAGGAAATCCGCTGTATATTCACAAAGTTTCAGAATTTTTTGAATTTTGGGATTCGGGATGTTCCGTTTGTAAGTAGTGTTGCGATGTACACGCGAACACATTTGTCAGATGTAAGAGATGTCCATCAATAGAAATTGGCGAATGAACAAATTCTACTCAAGCATTTTGCGTTTTGTACAATTTCTCTTTTTTTATATTTCCCTCTATAGTCCACATAACTACATAGGTTTCGTGTAATAGGTACACGGGTGCCCTGTTATTGAATGAACGTACAAATATATTTGAAGCCCCCATACTTAAAAATTCCTGCAGAGATTTTTCAGTCTGCAAATATGAATCAACGTAAGAATGTCCAAAGAATAGTTATCCATGGCGGTTTTGCAATGTTTCAGCGGGATGCTGAGAAGTTTTTAACCGAGAGTTGTAAACGCGTACCCGGTTATTGACAGAAGGGTTAAACGACAGTCTGTGGAAAGCGGACTCACTTGGTGCGTACGCTGTCCGGCGACGGTGGTCTTCGGGATTCCAAGTTGTCCATAGCATGCCACTCGTTGAGACACGAGCGATCGCTCTCGATTCGTTGCTCATAGTAACTGACCCAGTCATGCGACAGGCCACCCAGGAAGTAGTTCTGCTCGCGCGCCTTGCTCGACACCTTGTGCAACGTCTGCAGGGCAGACCTGTAAAATAATAATAGGGACACATTAACACGTTGACACGTTGTTTTAAGGGTGTATTTCCATTCGACTGGCTAAACAATCGGTTTCTTTATTGCACCTTATTAAAATTCACACTCTCAAGAATATCTTCTTAAAATACTAGCCCGGGATCTCTTAACAACCCTCACATGGAAGTCGACACCTGGGTCAGTTTGGACCCGTATTAAAGGGCTAGACTAGTTTGACGGCTCCAAAAGAATCGAATTTTTTTTTGCATTTTCATACAGATTCACGTGTTAAAAACACGATCCTAGAAGGTTTTAAGTATGAAATATTTCTGTCTTTGTACTCTAAACTAGTATTTCAAACTTTCATTGAGTTTTTTTCAAAACTAGTTTGTCTTAATTGGCTGCCATAATAACTCAAAAACTAGTGAACCGATTTAGTTCAAACTTGGCAGATATGTTCAGCAAACGTGTTATTCTAGCCCAAAATTGCAAATTTGCGAGTTAAAAACAAGAAATTTTTATGCAAAAAAAATGAATCTTTTTTGTTTGGAGAGCCGCCATTTTATTATTTTACAATTTTTTGTAAACTTTCTGGTACGGGCTATAGCCACATACATACAGATTGAGAAAATATTTGTTTTTTTTGTCTCAGACCACCACAAGAGTTTATATCATGGCAGCGATGGAAACAAAATATTTTAAGACGCTCCAACAAATTTACGATACCTTTAAAAATATACACTGTTTGTACTTCAAAAAAATGTAGTATACTCGGGAAATATCAGCTAATAAAACTTTATAAGTTCAAGCTGATAAGTTCAACGGTCTTTCTTAAAAAAATTTTCAAAGATTGCCGTATTATACGGCCGTCACTCTAGCCTAGCCCCTTAACTAACCTACTATAGATACGTGTTATAAACGATGTTATTTTTCTTAGAGCAGCAGAGAAGTCATTTTCTCGATTTTTCATGTTTTCCCTACTAACATTATACTCGGTAACGTTACGCTTGAGTCCAAATAGACCCAGCACCCGCCGGGCGAGGGTTAAAATACCTGAGCCGGCCATGCCAAAACCACGCGCCGTGCAGGTAAGGGTACCTGAGCGCGAACGATAAAAAAAAGAACTATAAAGCTTGCTTTATAGAAGTTTTATTTTTTGTGCGTCAGTCTTCTTGTATACCAAACGCAATAAATTATTCTTTTAAGAAACTTAATAATCCTATTTCTTTTATTGAGATAGTAAATTGAAAGTTATGAAATTTGATTGGTCTCGTCACACGCCATAACGGAAATGGTAGAAAAAGGGAAAAGCAATCCCGCTGCAGGATTCAAATCCCATCTCCTTGCTCGTGATTTGTGATATGTACTTGCACATGGGCTACTGCGATAATTAAAAGCTACGTTTATACGAACTGGAGTAAAGTGGACCGCTTCAGAATTCTAATGCTCGAAGCGATTTTTTTATAAAATTAGCAGTTACTACCCTAGGATCCGCTTGTACGCATCCTCCTCAATATTTTTAGCCTGGCTCCGTACAAAACTCGCTCGTAATAGTTTTCTCCTGTAAAGCACACTCTTCAGAGTGTACAAATCGAATGTACCTTAATGTTCAAACAGCCATTTACAATTGTTTATGCTTCACGGTCAAACGCTCGCCATGGATGAAGATTGTGGATACTTGCTCGATGGATACTACACCTCTTTGACGGAAGATCCATGGAGCAACGTGTTTCAGCCCTTCTCATCGAAGAGCGGTACGTTTTTTGCGCCGGAATCGTTAGAAGCCACCGACAAATGCTTGCAACGATGCTCGACTACCTTGATAAATGGAAAAACCTTAGTAGTCGTCATCGGCTTGATCGTTCGACCGTAACGTGGTTCAGGAAAAGGACAAAAAGTACAGATGCGAAATTGATGATGCTCGAATTCGAGCAGACCGTTTAAGGGGGAACACCACTGTGACGGCCGGAAAAGTAAGCCATTTTTAAGAATTTTTTGCAGGAATAATTTACAGTTTTCATAGAAAATTTTTATTACCCACCATTAGTACGCTGTCTTAAGAAACTATACAAAAAAAAATAAATAGGAAAACATCCATAAATTTTAATATATTAATTAATCTTCTAGACCCCCGCGCGAGCTGGTCGAAGGTGTAACTATGGAACAATAGGTCCAAAATCAAATTTCATTTTTTTTATAAATTATATGAGTGTAGTTTCCGTTGTACGTACCGATTTCTTAAACAAATTATTTTTGTAAAAGTGGTGCACTTTAGAAGAAAAGTTTCGAAAATCCGCAAATAAGATGGACAGTTTTTCGAGCGTATTTCAAAAAATTTGTTTTCAATCAAAGAATCCGTACGTACAACGGAAACTGCACTCATATGGTTTATAAAAAAAAGAAACTTGATTTCGGACATGCTGTTCTATAGTTACACCTTCGACCAGCTCGCGCGGGGGGTCTAGAAGATTAATTAATATATTAAAATTTCCTATTTATTTTTTTTGTATAATCTCTTAAGACAGCGTACCGAGGGCAGGTAATAAAAATTTTCTATGAAAACTGTAAATTATTCCCGAAAAAAAATTCTTAAAAATGGCTTACTTTTCCGTCCGTCACAGTGGTGTTCCCCCTTAATCTCGACAAAAGTTTATCTACGGACTCGTTACAAGAAACCTCTCTTATTTGACCCTGTGTAGATGGGACATTTCGGAGCACGAGTACAAATGGCAGGGCAATGGCGCGCATCGCAATATTACCTACGTTGTATAATTTATTAATAACGAATATATAAATCTCAGGTTATGTCATGTATTTTTGTATACGCTTTAAGCGAAGCAAATTTTATTGATTCTACAGTACCAATCATATTTTATAATTATCTATCATGTGATACCTTTGAAAACAATCAGTAATAGGGAGACTTGCTTTTGGAATATAAGTGCAGTAATGGTGAAAAGAAAGATCAAACTACCCCTTATCTTAAAATTGATATCCCATAGATTGAGGGGTTTCCAGAATAGGGCAGTGATACTAACTATAAGCACTTTTCTTTTCAAAAGGTCTGTATCGCCGATTCTCATTTTTCGCCCTCAATTTTTCAATTAGAACTAAACTATGATTTATACTGGTCGATGTTACATTGCTGCACGCTGTTCGTTTGAAACGATATTAAAATGACTAGTTAGAATTGTATTGGCCAGAAACCAACGACACCATAGTTGTTTACTATTTTAATATACAATGGAAAAGTCGACACTTAAAGAATGTTTTTTCGACGTCATCTTTTATGATATTCTAACGTCGCCCATCTTTTTATTCTCAATTGAACGACACACTTGTTCCCCATCTTAATATATAAAGAAGAAAGCTTCTATATGTTTGTGGGTTTCTCTGTCGCCAAAAAACTTTCGAACGATAAACTCTGGGATCACGAAATGTGCCTCAACTCATTATGCTTGACTAATCCAGATGAATGTGACCATTTTCACAACCAAAAACCCCCAAATTTTTTTATAAAATCGGAATCTAAATTTCGGGCAAAGCCGAGTAATAAAGCTACTTACAAATTCAACCACCTACAACAATGTACCGCTTCGCTCGTCTGATATCAAGATAAACTATGTCTATTATTCTTCAGTTTTAATATTTTCTTTCCAATTACCCTAAAGAATCGGCGTGTACAGCAGAGAGTCGCTACATTCCGACTTACAAGGGGAGGACACCATGTGGTAGACACCGATTTTGATGAGCCTTGCCACGATGGATCTATGTGGAAAATAAGTAAATAGGTGTCCGAGCGTTTTAGCCAATAGGCCTTAATAATAGAGATATTTACATATAAATTATTACAAATTTCATAGTGGCCGTTGGGTTTTAGTGGATAAAAATCCCACACTACCCTGACGCCCGCGAGAGATTCCCTTCTGGAGGCGTCGGGGTGCCTTTTGAAGATGTCTCCACGATAAAAAACTTTATACATTTTTTTATAAATCTTTTTTTTACAATTTTAACTTGGGGAAATGTTCAAAAGGCACCCCGACTCCTTCAGAGGGGAATCCCCCGGGGGCGCCAGGGTAGTGTGGGAGTTTTACCCGTTAAAACTCCACGGCCACTATGAAATTTTTAATAATTTTCATGTAAATATCTCTATTATTAAGACCCATTGGCAGAAACGCTTGGACACCTACTTATTTTCGACATAGATCCATCGTGCCAAGGCCCATCAAAATCGGTGCCTACCACATGGTGTCCTCCCCTTGTTAGTTTCTTTAATATTTCTCAAGCTAGCATGAAGAATCAAAATGACACGAAGATATTATCGCGGAAATAGATATTTCGAATGTCCATCGGTGCTATATCGTATAATTGCATGTTTCCTGCGACGAGAAACGACCGTTTCAGATGCGTCCAGGGGATTTACGTGTTCTGCGACGCGTCAAGATCCCCGTGGATAACCGAGCTACAACGTTCCAAGGATGCCAATGTCCAGGAAGCCAGGGTGCACAGTTTCCTGGCGTGATTCAACGCGGGACAATTTGCGGTTTACCACGTCTCTAGGAAACCGCTAACGACAGATAACTCTTGATAATCGAGAGAAAACCCAGAGTCGTATCGTTAGGCGACGATAAAGATAACAAGTTGGCTGCAATCAGACGTGCAGTGGTTCGTTTGCATCTTGGATCGAATATTTCTGCCTAACTTTTAGTTCCCTTCTAAATGCTTCTTTTAATTTGTTTCGAGCACTCGTCACATAGCATGTTTAGCAAGATGATTTCGGGGTAGTCCAAGTTCAACGACGAATCAGCAGTGTTCCCCATTCGGATAGTGCCGCGACTCGGAATATCTTGAAACCGTAGTTCAACGGAGGAAACGTGACGCAACGTGGCGATCGATTGTTCAACGCAAAGTGTTGAAGCTCTTAGGTAACGGTGAAGTAACTTTTCAAGACTTTTCGACGAAAGATTGCCCCGAGAGGCCGGTGTGATGCTCGATCGCAAGGGAATCATCGTTGTTAGGTTCACTCCTGGAATACTATTGGCCTTGCTCGTAAGAGGAGCTCGAAAGTACTCAGATGGAACGATCTATCGCTGAAATCCGCCTCTCTAAATGTCGAGGATCGCGGCTGTACGTGTACGAGAATTAATAACTGCCGTTGGCGTTGCAACGATGAACTCGACCACGTAATAACGTGACTTTACAGGGTGGGACTACTTCGAGAAACAGGTTGGTAACCAGCTCTCTAACGTGATTAAGAGTTTTATCTGTTTAGCTTAATTGGGAGTAAAAGTATTTGAATTGAATGTTTTGCAGAAATTACGGGGGATCACCGTTGTTTTGGTTCGAGGAATAAGGTCAGCTTTACAATTTATTGCTGGACTTAGTCATGCCTTCTCCTCTCTTCATTTATTATTTCAGGTAATCACATATTAGACAGTACCTACCGGACAAAGTATAACAACTTGATCGGAATAATTGTTTCAAGATTAATTTCTTTAGCATTTTCTGTAATCATTTAAGTATGGATTTCCTTAAACGTTATTTTCTTCTTTACAAGACTGTATAAAAATTATTTGAAGATAAGAGTTATTGCGACAAAAGTTAAAGCATCCGAAAATCCTGTAACAATTTTTTATTCTAGGGAGTTTATTACAGTACTATATACTTATATGTCAATGCGAACAAAAGAGGCGACCCACAATAAGGAAATTAGTATTATTTTAGAATCAGGTTAAAAGTAATTTAGAAATTTAAGAAAATTTGGCAGCGAGTAGTTTGCTGCAAACTCACTTATGTTACCAACACAGAAAGTCGTATGTATCTCTGACAATACGGGCCGTTCCACCTCTGTTTACTAAACATTGATAATTACCGATTTATATGTAGAGGAGACCGGGCAAGTTGATACAGAGAAATTATCTCGGCACTGCGTATACGTAGATCCATTTTAGCGAGATGTTTGAAGTTTGTTGTTCAATTCTTTACTACGATCGAGCTTACATCTGTGTACATTGACGTTACCAATCGGTTTTTAATTGTTTTCGTTTCAATGGAGAAAAATTATATATTTGTATTCACTTTTCAACCCGTCTGGAGTCGCTACAGAGAATTTTATAACCCCAACTAGTTTGATTTCAAATTGAGTCTTTTGAAGGTAAGGTTACCTTTTGTTACTTTGTTTATATGCTCTACATTTTTTTATGGAGACGTTTCTATCTATGTTTGTTCAAAAATTATTAATTAATTTTAATTGAATTTATTAATATTCTTTAATAATTTTTAGTCTATGTTGTTTGAAAGTTATCTACATTAAAATTGGATTGCTTAAATTTATTAGTTATACATTAAACGGCTATTTTACAGATGTATCAGCATGCCCCGCAGTGGTGTAAATTTATACACTTTGCTTACGTCCAAATAACATTTGTCTTTTATTTTGTATGTATTTTCGCAAGTATTCAAGACCAAAGTATATTTTAGCATATTTGTTGTTAAGGGGGTATTCTAGTCTAGACACTCGTTTTTGAAAGTGATATTTGGAAATTAATTCTGGAAAATCTATCGCACCTACAGGGCAGGGGGTTTGCATACATATTTAGTAGCGTTTGAACTGTCAACACAAATTTTTGGAATGCATTATATTGAAATTTGTACAAGTTACACGCCGAAGCGCAGGTCATGTCATCAAAAACCGGCCCCATCGGGCGCACGAATTGCGGCCGTCCTAGTCATCTGAAACGAACGTACCAAAGATTTTTTTAATCTTTACGAGTTTAGTTATCGCCCGAAGCAGATGTAACCAAAAATGTGCGCCCGATCTAAAAAATTTGTTTCGAGAAAAACGCGTTTAAAGTTTTTCATGCAGTTACGACCTATGCGACTGAAGTTACGGTAGATAACGACTAATTTCTGTAACTTATCCCTAATCTGCTATACCAAGACCGTAGAGGAAACCTTCTTCAGCTTAAAAAAATCATGTTGGCTCAATTGGATAATATTCCGCGATTTCGGATCAGAATTCTATCAATTTTTAGCAGCGGAATTATTAGCATTTCTGAATGTGGGACTCCCTGGATTATCTAGACTTCCGAATTTAAGCCGGGAATCCACATGAAAGCTAACCTAAGCCACGCTATGTTATGCCACGTTTTAAAATATTATTTTTAATGCATTCTGATAGAACCGTTTCCACCATAAGATAACCTAAGCTATGCTACGTTTTTTATTTTACTGCACCGCCTAACGTAGCATTGCATAGCTTAGCTTAGCTTCCAGGTGAATTCCCGGCTTTAATCCTCCAATTTTCGAGCTCCCAAATCTAGAATCAAGTGGAATTCTCACACTTTTCACCCCCTTAACACGACTTTCAGCTGATAAACAGAAATACGTGTTCAACATATTCAAATGCTCTACCCATGTGCCAAGTTCCCACAAAATCGAAAATTGTTCATTGTCAGTTCCTTGTCAGTGGGCGTAGTAGGGGAGAGGTGCTATAAAAGGGTTTTGTTTAGGGTCCATTTCTGACAATGTCATAATAAGCATTTAAAAAACATGTACATCAATAGAAAGCGTGTTTATTTCCCTTCAATAAAAGTATATTACAAACTGATCAATTCTAATAGAAAATAAAAAAATCTTTAATTTTCAAATAAGTGGGAAATGTCCCTTTTACGACTAGGTGGTTTTAAATGGGACAGTATAAGTCATAAAAGGGCCACGTTAATAAAAATGAACTTATTAAGTATTACAATTATAATTGTAAATCTTAATGATACAAAGCAATGGAATCTATGAAAAAAATTAACTCTTTGTACTATAAATCATCAATATTTTGTCGCTTTGAATAGTCACTTCACTAATTCTTAAATTTGAAACAAGACGCCATCAACTAATAATTAATAATTTAAAACAATGTCATCTATGTATGAGATGATACACTAATAACTTTACAGGAAAGTAAAATACATACAGTGTTCAGCAGTACACGTGTAGGGTAAAGAGTACAATGGTTGGCCACTTAAGCAAGAGTGTCACATAAATAATGAATTATAAATGTGAATTTAGTAAATTTGAAATGGAAATCAATATAAATAAGTACGAAAAACCCCTAACAATCTAAAAATAAGTGGAGTTTATAAAAAAAACTCAAGAATGTATGAAAATGTACAAAAAATGTGTTTCTTACGAAGAAATATAGTTACTGGCATGTTCAAAAGACAGTAATTGTCCAATCGGTTCGACAGTGATTGGCCGTTATTGGATACATAATATAACCTAAAAGAAAATGTTACCAGATTTGGTGATAGAAATAACATTAAAATTATACAATAAAAATGGATATATTTTATTATGTATGTATTTGTTGTGTTTGTTTCTGTTTCCAACAGCGGGCTAATTACTGTTTCACCATTAATATGATTAAAAAGTCACTGGCCGCCCGGCCAATTACTGTCATTCAACATTATTCATATGACAGTTGTTGGCCCCCGGTATTTTTCATAATATATGTATAATTTTAACAAATCAATAATTCTTTTATAGAGTTTCAACTTTTATTTATCGATATGTATCGAATATGAGAAATATACACATCATAAATACATTAAACTATTCGCAAACTTTCAACTGTACTCTTATGGTTTTTTGATTAGATGGCTGCAATTTCCAAGCTTCAAAGCCGAGTCATCTTATTTGCTTTTATATATAATCACAGTATATAATGAGTGGGGAAATATTGATTACATCCGAAGCAAGAAAGTACAAGGAATATGAATACCTATGTTCATTAAGAAAAGGCATAACATTGGTATTTCTTTATATTCATTTATTTCTCAAAATAAGGCCAATCACTGTCAGGTGGCCAACCACTGTACTCTTTACCACTATGACAGGGACAGCCATGAAACGGTTGTCCCTTTTATGACTTGTTATGCTGTCCCTTTTAAGACTATAAGTGAGTTTCATGTAAAATAACTTATAAAAAGAAGAAAACATTCAATTAAGTTTACCTATTAAGTATTTTCGTTTCAGTTGAGTACAGGCTATTTTAATGATATAACACCTTAACCCTTTGTATATATCTTGACCTCAGAAAGCGACACAGAAAATCAGCAAAAATTTTACTTTTACTGCCGAAAAACATGAACCGCGGATTACTACTCTGTTGCAAGTGAGACCGCAGTTAAGTTTACGTCAAATGACTGGGCACTAGTGTTGTCATAACCAGGGAAATAACTTGCATGTCCCATTTAAGACCTGTCCCTTTTATAGCACCTCTCCCCTAAGTGCTTCATTCCTCCAAACTGGATAATCCATCTCTTTCCAACACTCTCTATACAACAGTGGCGTCGAAATTACTTCAGATTAATATTAACCATGATCAATAAAAAGAAAGAGACGACGAAAGTGCATCAACGTATCGTCGAACGTAAAACTATATTTAGGTACCACGAGGAACTTGCTTTAGAGTAAGGTTATTTTTATCGCTATCTACAGATACGAAGCGATGCTTCTTAGATCCTCGAGTAGTTCTTTCCCGTCTACTTCGCAGCGTGATTAGATAAGGCTGTTTCCGGCCTTGCCAGGGGGCGAACCACCCAGTCGCCGGTGGAACGTCAGGCCGCTGCTCCTGATGTCGCGGTGTCGCGAGTTTTGCGTAACAGCCGCCGACTGAGATGATCGGAGACGAGGACAGCCACGTATTTATAATTAAACATTTTACGTAACAGGCTCGCATTTAACCGGCACCCGATACTGTCGATAGCTTGGCCTGAGCATCGTCATGCCAATGCTGAACTTCGAGCAAGGACCATTTCACGCGAGGCAGTTCTGTGGCTCGCCGCTGGTGTTTGGGATGCGTTCAGTTGGCAAAAGCAGAATTGCTTTGGGAAAGATATAGGGGGAATAGAAATTGTTTGATCCTCCGTCTCCCGCTTTGATTTTAACATCGACTTCAAACGCTTGCTGGTTTGATAGAAGCTTCGCTTTTGACAAGTATCCACGGTAAATAATCCAGCATCGTCTATCTGTGGTACCTAGTATGGCAATAGTAATAGAACGACAATTAGGCGATAATAAAGTAAGCATTAAATAGCACACCAACCCATCGATGGCACGAAACGCGTTAAGAGCCTTTTCACACGGGACATTACTGTGGCTCGCGGCTGGCATTTCAAACAGGTACATTCATCTGATAAAACTGCGCGTTGGTTTAGAAAGGATAGAAGAAGGTAGAGCATGCAAGAATTGCGTTAACGTAGCCTAAATGTCAATCTTGAGTCACGAAAGTGACTCGTGTGAAAAGGACGTAAGCTTCTTTTCGTACGAAAGAAATGAACTGGTAACTGCGACAGGGACCCATGTCTTTTCTAGAAATAGATGAGGGAGTGGAATAATCGAGTAGTTAATGTGCGATATTATTACGTTTATGAAAATCACTCGAATAAGCTAAACGCACCAATAAATGAACACTTAAGGCTAATGAATGAGCACTTTTATAAAATTATGTTTGCAGCGCGATTGATTCCACGTGCTGCCAAAATTGTTCGGATATGAAGCAAGAAATTAGAAGAAGTCTCGAATTAATTAGTTGCCTATTTTAATAACTTATTTTACTCATTTTAATATAAAATGTCCATTCACTGGTACGTGTTCATTTACTGGTACATCTACCCTAGTCCTCGGTCGGCACTGTTTACAGAGTGGAGCGAATTGTTTCCCTCTGTAATTTGCAATTCCTCCAATAGGCAGGGGCTTCGTCTCCTACGCGCAGATTAATCATCGAGTACACGCATACCAAAAGCTACAATGTCAAACGTAGCGCAACAGACATATACCTCTCGAAGATGAATGAATTAACGGCAGATGAATCGCCCTGCCTATTACTCCATCGAAGACCACTCATGTATCGACCGGTCTGCGCGTTAAACACACCGATCGAATCATGGCTCGATTCCTGTTAGACAGCGCGTCCAGCTTCGGGCCACTTCCGCGCGCGCGCGCGCCATGCCAAATCGCGGGCAATTAACGAGGCGTCCGCGGTGCGATGCTGGTTTGCGCAACAGCACGACGAGGACAACAGCACGAGAGTGACTGAAGCTCGGGGCGTAGCATCGTAATTATAATGAGTCCGCGTCATCGGCTGATCCTAAATGGAACGGCTGGTGAAGCAAGCAATGACGGGCCGATTGCTTGGCCACGAATCCAACCCGATGGCTGCTCTTCGCCGTGGATGGAAGGCAAGAATGGAGGTGACGTTACCTCGAACCCGAAGACTCTTGCGATGGCCAGAAACTTTGCGGAGTTCCGTTTGGCATAAAGGAACCATTTCCAGCAACTATGCATCGAGATGAGAACGCGTGTAGTTAGTGGAAATGTTGCAGCGGCCTTGTAAACGCAACAGCGGTGGAAAATGCAACAACTTTTGGATAGTTCCTGGATATCAGTACTTTAACTCCTCAGCGTGGTATGGCGAGCAGGACTCGTCATAGGAAAACTGTCCACAACGGCGGTATGACGAGCACCGCTCGTCAAGGGACGTGAAGCGAAGGCGTAGCGGGTAGGGCTTGGGACCAAGGTCTATTGGACACCCCAATTAAGGTAAACGTACCTATTATGAAACGCTTTTCGATGGGGTTATGCAATTGTCATCTAATTTATAAAATTTAGTGGGTTAGCATTGAAAATTTGCATACCATTCGATAGGCCATTGTTTTGTGAATATATAATGAGCCATAAAATGTATATTTATTATAAATAAAAAATAATATGACTAAAAAACTAAATGAAGGACCTGTACGTATTATGAAACACTGTTTTCGTACCATGACCCGGTATTTCATATTCAATGTCCCTATTATGAAACGCCCCGTCAGGTTGGGTTTTTGATATTTATTAAAAAAGTTTGAATTACGCATACTTACTCGTATTTATGACGAAAACGTGAATATAATATATTTTATAAACGCTCTAGGGCAGTTTAAATAATGAACTATTTCTCTTTTTCACTGGAAATATCTAATTATCAAAGCTGAGGCGTGTGTTTCATGAACTGGTACAACTATGTGAACACGGGTCCGTGGTCTTGGAACACGCTTCCGAACCGTTCCATAAAGCGGGACATTCCAAAAATTGAGGTACACAATATGAAACGGTTATTTTTATCAATGAATTACATTAAAACCATTTTTTTGTAATAGATTATTGTATAATAATACTTATGTTGGTGAATTTGTACAGAAAAGAATGTATAAATATCGATAGAATGTTTGGCAGTTGCTTATATATGCCATAACTATTTCTTATTTCGTTATTTGTGATGCTGTTTCAAGAAGGGGACATGTTTGGGAAGGTGTTTCATAATAGGTACGTTTACCTTAGAGGCGTGCTGTGCTCTTCTCATATACATTCTGTAGGCCTTGGGAAGGAGATATTGCCGTGAAGGAGGCCTCTTGAAGAGAGTGGCCGTTTGGGAGGGATGCAAGTCCGTTTGGTTAGATTAGGAGGTGTGACAATACTTCTTCAGGTCTGCTATGCAGTAACGGCTTAACAGCAAGGATTAAGGTTTCTCTCCACGCTGAAGGGTTAAGTCTACCTTTTCAGGATCAGACAATTTCACTCGTCGCCTGGCGTGTTTTCACGCCGAGGCGATGAGTCGGAAACACAAACTACGGACCTTTATATTGACACTTCTTTCTGCAGGAATAGGTTTTGTAATTCCTGTGCGAAAATATATCGCGCTCGCTACCGAGACACGATCAGGTCGTAAGTTCAAGAGTTACTATTGGGCCCGCAAAACTCACACACCAATACCTCCTCAACAGGGAGAATCATCATCTTGCGATTTATGCAATGTACAACTGTCAGTGGAACACATTATCCTACACTGCAGTAAATACTACCCCTATAGACAAAAATACGAAGATTATTGGATTACCTAAAACACATCAAGCTGTACAACAAATTGTAAACTACTTAGACCTTAGGTCGCTCCTAACCCACACAGGTGATTGATGCGACATTAAATAACAGAGGAAAAGAAATTCTTATGTGAACGGGAGCCAGGAAAAAGAGGTCCTCGGGCGATGGGACTTGGACCCACGATCTTGCGGATCCTCTGCTTAGCCCATACAGCACACTCTCGTTGCAGCAACGTTGCAATGTTGCACGCAACGTTGCCGCAACGTTGCAGCAATAATTCTATGTCCGCCTCCTGCAACGTTTCGGGTAGTACGGCCAAAAATATAAATAACCGTATATATATATGTATATATATATATACATATGTGTGTGTGTGTGCAGAATCATAGAAGTATAAAGCCCGTGTTTCTTTTTCTCAAAGAAAATTTGTTTCCCCCAAGGGGATTCGAACCGGCGACCTGTAGCGTCCTAGGCGAACACTTTACCGCCGCAGCTACAACCACTTTTTTTTTATATAAGGTTTGTTTATTGAGAATATTGGTACAATATGTAAAGTAAGGGCACCAAAAACACATAAAGAAAAAATTGCCGTAAATTCGTCAGGACAGAGGCGCTCGGGGGGATAGCCCGGCCACCGGAACCACCCCGCACGTCCCCGTCGGTAATAGTTGTATGTTCGCGTTCGGCGAAACTTCCAACTCGACCTTGTCACTATAAAATGTAGTTATGGATAAAACTTTATAAATAATCAGGTAGCTGAGTGCTGGACAGTCTTAGACCTCACCGAGGGACATAAAAACGAGGGAAAAAAGATAAGAGGGAAGAAATCCTTACATGGGAGTAAGGGAAAAAAACCCTGCAACAATATAAGGGGACTTACAGACTAGGCTTACAAACTAGTAACAGCTACAACCACTGATTGATAAGAGTGCTAACGTATTCGAACTTATACTCCTACCATGCAAAACTTTAAACTCAAATTATTTAAAAACGAAGACTCATTTTGACAGACTCCATTAGGGTTTTGTAACACTATGTAGGTATGTACTACAACTTCCACCCTGTGTCATTCTACATATTAAAATATACAGGGTGAGTTACCTAACATTTAAACTTAAAATATCTCCTTTGTTTTTAATGATACGAGAAAATGTCTCAGGAAAAAAATGATTGCTAGACAAAAAGAGCGACATATTAGACATGGTTGAATTTGTGAATTCAACACTGAAGCAAACACTTTTTTCCTTAGACATTTTCTCGTATCATTAAAAACAACGGAAATATTTTAAGTTTAAATGGTAGTTGCAGCAACGTTGCGGCAACGTTGCTGCAATGTGGCCGCAACGTTGCAGCAATGATCCTGCAATGTTTGCGGCAACGTTGCTGCAATATTGCTGCAACTTTACCGTGCAATATTGCATCGCATACAATTCTATGTCCGCCCCGTGCAATGTTGCGCGGCAATGTTGCAGCAACGTTACAGCAACGTTGCAGCAACCTTGCCATGTTGCATGGTTGCAGCGCAACGTTGTTGTAACCCCTGCACCAAAGTGCCCCAACTCCCCCTCCCATACAGCACACTTCGTTGCGGCAACGTTGCAGCAACCTTGCCATGTTGCATGGTTGCAGCGCAACGTTGTTGTAACGAAGTGTGCTGTATGGGAGGGTGAGTTGGGGCACTTTGGTGCAGGGGGCACAATGAAACATTAATACTATCTTCATATCTACAGGGTATCATCTTATAATCTTATATCATCCATCAGGATGATAGCTTATAGGGTGCCTTGTGATCATGTTTTAAACTCTTCACTGTTTCTAGATATCAATAGAATATTAATGTTTCATTGTGCCCCTTGCACCAAAGTGCCCCAACTCCCCCTACTGGCCAGCTGCCTTACCAACCCCGCCAACGCCGACCCTTCACGGCCTCTCATTCCGGGCACAGGGTTCGTGATCCCACATTTCGAATAAACTGGGTGACTCCTGGGGTATTTAACAACAACCTGAGACCAAGCAACCCCACTACCAACTGCAAGCATAGAGTTGAACCTGGCGATACTTCTTTCGCAAAGAATGAAATGCATAAACGTGCCTTGGCAACTTGAGATCGTGTTTCAACCGCTTACCAGTCTAACAATTAAGGCCCTGAAGACACTGTGGTGGATGCGCATTCGGGGTCTGCAAGGCCCTTTATTTGACTTGGTAAAAAACATACAACCGCTTTTATTTGCAGGGGTGTCGCTTTATGTACAGTTCATTTGAGTGACCCCCAAGGAGTGCGCCATATCTGTTCCACGAGCTGTACCGAGTGGCGACGAAGTTGGGACTGATGCTTCCGATGTAGGGCCCGAACGCGACACGATCGTTGCACCGTCTCTGGAAACGCGGCTCGTCGCAGGCGCGTATTTTCTTCGCGCGAATTCTCTGCTGGACCACTGCCAGGCAGCGGCGGGGAAGGAAAAAGGCTCGGGAAAGATCGTGTGCGATGAGACAAAGAGGATCAGCCAACGGTACACGACCCAGTGGTCCGCCAAAATGGAAGAATGATGGTTGCGGAGCAGCACGTGCGCGATCTGAAGTTTCTTATTTTGGGAGCAGGTCCAAACGACGCGGAACCGAGTTATGGGGCTTCCTTTGAACCACCACCAACGTGGAAACACAGCGGCGCGTACAACTGGCTCGTTCGATTCTGGCCGCGTGCCTTAGATTAGTAGTCAACTTCCCGCGAATTGCGTTCTTCTTCGCGAACGTTTCTACAGTATTTCGTGAACGTGGTTTAGGGCATTGCCAACGCCATAGCTACCCACCTAGAACACTTCTATTTCGCGAGGAAACGCCATCTCAACTTCAAGTAGTTGCCACTTTATCAGCAACGACTGACGCTAAGAATAACTTTAATATCGCATACCGATGTGTCTGAAAAAGTTTTGCATTCAACGAAGGCTCCCGCCTTTGGAGTCATTCTAAGATTGCAATTAGCCTTTGCAGCAAAACTATTGCCACTGATTAAATTTCCATAGGAGCAGGTACATCATTCGTACATCAGTGGCCTCGGAAACAAAACTGATGAATCACAAAATGACGAACTTGATATGCCCGAAGTAAATAATTCCTATGGCAATGCCCACGCAATGCTATACTGTAGAAGTGTCCGCGAAGAAAAGGGCTAACCATGTGAGGTGTTCCACTAATTCACAAATCGAATGAGCTTACTGTACAAAGCGCATCTGTTCGCTCGTCTCGCAAGTCTCTTCATCATCGATCGGGGCCTTACCTCACGGCTCTGGTGACGCTCGCCAGAGCTTTGCTCCTCCTGGGACTTCCAAACAGCCACAGGATCACGGGCAGTGCAAACAGAATCAGCACGTAAACGGAGCCACGCGTCACCATGTTTCCTCCCGGGGCTGATGTGCGGCCTTGCAAGTTATTCTCGTCGAGGTCATCGATGTGCCACGACGGAGGTGTCTGCTGCCCCTTTTCTGGCTAGTTCCAGGGCTCACTAATCTATCTGTTCCTCCTTGAAGCGTTCAGGACCCACCAAATGCAGGAATAGCGTTGCCTCTTATTGTTTATCCCGAAGACTCCCGCTTCACTGTTAACCAACCTTTTCAGCGACGATCGCTAACCCACCTGTATGACACTACCGAACTATCCAGGTCCCCAAAGTGTCCAAATCCCGCACTAAAGTATACAATTCCCGCTGAACCATCAGACTCGTCTGAGGATGCAAACACCTGCTCCTGGCTGGGGGCCCAGGACAGGTCCAGTTAAACAGTCGTCACGAGCTACTTGTCACTTGCCACAGTCTCTCGAACCTCTGAGGATGATTAGAACCCATCCACGCTCGAGTTGAACGCTTGAATTCGCGAAAGAGAGCAAGAGAGAAGCGCGAGACGGACGGGGACGCTGAATCTCGACGAAGGAGTTTTTCTTAGCGCGGCCACGTTCCGTCGACTGGCAAACACTCCGATCCGATCGTAGGATCTGGCAAATGAGAATAGCGTGCGTAGGACAGCCGGCAGTGGTGGTGGGGAGATGACAAACGAGCAAGTCCAACCATATTTAGCGTCGATATGCCGGCGTTTTTTCGCGGCCGTGCGAGGAACCCGTCCGGAAACGCGAGAAAGGAGGATGACCTTTGGGAAAGAAAGTGGATCCTGACCTGGGCGAAGTTGTACTGGGTCCGCTGGAGACCCGGGCCCGTTACGTCGCCACTTTCGCCAAAAATGCGGACTTCGCGCCCATTTTCTGACGGATCTTCTACGAAATCTATTCCCGGACTAGCGAAGCATCGCGCGCTGTCGAACCGGTCTTAAATAGCGACTAAGGAAATAGTCCCGCTTCCAAATTCTCATGGTGAACGTTCCTCAATTGGCTTACCAATTTACTCACA
This sequence comes from Andrena haemorrhoa, assembly GCA_910592295.1. Classification (NCBI taxonomy): domain Eukaryota; kingdom Metazoa; phylum Arthropoda; class Insecta; order Hymenoptera; family Andrenidae; genus Andrena; species Andrena haemorrhoa. The sequence continues at coordinate 22,596,305 of OU342943.1, forward strand.
GTTCCTCGCGTTTCTTTGGCTACTTCATTCGCTCCTAGGTGGAGGAACATCTAGTTGCGAGCGATTTTTATCTGTGCCACGTTTCGATTGTTTCCTCCGCGGAGAGCAGTGGTACTTCGTGGAAGCACCGTTCGAAGTGATTTCGAGGCGCGAGGCGCGCTGAACATTCGAGTAAATACAGCTTTCTAAATTTCAACACGAGTGGTGCAGCTACGTCGTTCGCGGAACTCTCGTTTTCTGGGCTTCAAACGTAAATCGCATTTCCCCGGTGTGCGTGACAAGGCGTAGAATTCAGTTGGCGTCAATCGGTGGATCGAACTTGATCCAACGACAAGTCTAGCTTCGGATAGACGAGAGCCGAGGAACAATGAAGTCGCGGGTCGTTGAAACAGACACGCGTATGGTGCAGTGGAAGATGCACCTGCGGCTGTTGCTCCGCGTTTCTGCAATCCACGAAGCAACGGGTGAGTCATCTTCGAAGCACGCGCGTATGGGACTCAGACTTATCGCAGACAATGGGTAAATAACGAGAAACTCGGTGAGTTCGCGACGTCTTTAATCTGATCTACCCATGCCTGCAATATAGTATTACGGGATTTTACGGTTGTTTATTTCAATATGAAACCACCACGATTGGGGTATGAAAAATTATCAATAAATCGTAATAAGAGGAATTTAAATTCTCCATGGAAAACCAAATCCCAAGCCAAGGTACCCGACTTGGAGGTGTTAAAGCAATTTGTTCCAATTTAAAGTCTCCACAAGTGAAGTACTTACAAAAAATTGTAAACACGTCAGAATAAGAGGAATCTAAATTCTCTACAGAAAATACCATCGCAAACCGTGTCGCAGTTACTTAATTTCATTACAAAATCTCCACGATTGATGTGAATAAAAAAGTGCAAACAGGTTACAATAGGGGGGGACCTAAATTCTCCTTGAAAGACGGAATCACAAACGGCGTTAATTGATGCAGAAGTGTTCCCCGAATGCAAACTAGAAACGAAAGTGCAGACTGCCGTGGAAACCACGGTGAAACGCTGCGAAACGCGGAGAAGTTCGCGGGGGTCACGTCGTAAAACGCGTCCAGGAACGAGGGAGGCTTCGCGGCGAAGAAAATTCGTCGCAAGTAGGCGAGGGTAATTTGCCCGACTTCTGTTGCGGACACGTTGCTTGTGTTTCGTAGCCAGGACGGCTGGCTCTTGGGCGTTAGGCTTTAAAAGTGGAACAATCTCGCCCAGAAATAAACTGCGTGGCCTCTGTTCGTAGAATAACCGTGAAAGTTGCCAACGATCGGCCGTTCCTGGCCGCCCGTTTACAACGGGCAACGGCCATTGAGCTTTCGCGTCCCATGGCACATAATGAGGAGATCGACCATGGTCATCGAAAGCGAAGGTGTTCTCCGAGGACAGCCATCGGGGATCATTCGCGATTGGAAAGCAGCTGCGACCACTGCCGACTGGATCGCCGCGAGACAACGTAATCGTTGATAGTTATAGCTTAGGCGTGGAGCATTCAGCTTTGTAAAATGCAGCGGTAGGTACTTTCCCTTAAAGGACGGTTCTTGGAAACCGTTTCGGGTGAATTGGCCAACGTGATTTCCATAGTGGCGAAGGAAATTGAATTCTGAATAACCACTGGGTGAGTTGGTTTGAAATCTAAGGCAAATTCATGTAATAAGGCTCACCTAAGGTTCTATAATTGAAGGGTTAGATGCAAAAAGGGGACTAGCGCTCGAAAATGGGAAAAATTATTGTCCAAACGCTAAGAAATATTGGAAAATTAAATGTTGTTAAACTGTATTTTAAAAAATATAGTGTTGTAAAAAGCTCGTCACAACACACATTTTTTCTACTTACAGTTTGTTTATCAAATCATTACTATTCGAGTTAAAAATTATAAATATATTTTTCATCGTTCAAAATCATTATTTCTTTAAACATAAATTGCGATAACTTGAGTAAATATTAACGGATCGTTATGAGACTAAAAACATAACTTCAGAAAACTCTAGCGAAGCCGTAGAATGTATGCACAAAACCCTCATGTTGAAAAATGTAATAATATTTAATTAAAAAGTAATACTGGACATAACACATGTTTTTTGAGGCAATTTTGAGGTACATATAACTTGCAGCGACAAAGTTTGTCCGTAATATACAAGGAAGATTTTCACCAATTTTCACATTGATTAATAACTAATTGTAGAAGATATGACGATATATATATAATTCTCGCACGGCGCCAACTGTCAACGCGGATGCTAAAACTGCTAAATGGGGCATTATACGCGGCTGTTGGCTGTTGGTGGCGCGCGAGATTTATATATATCGTCATAACATCTACAATTATTTATTAATCAGTGTGAAAATTGGTGAAAATCTTCCTTGTATATTAAGGAAAAACTTTGTCGCTGCAAGTTATATGTACCTCAAAATTGTCCCGATACTTTTTAACGGCGAACGTTGAAAAACATGGGTTATGTCCAGTATTACTTTTTAATTAAATATTATTACATTTTTTAACATAAGGGTTTTGTGCATACATTCTACGGCTTCGCTAGAGTTTTCTGAAGTTATGTTTTTAGTCTCATAACGATCCGTTAATATTTACTCAAGTTATCGCAATTTATGTTTAAAGAAATAATGATTTGGAACGATGAAAAATGTATTGTTTATAATGTTTAACTCGAATAGCAATGATTCGATAAACAAACTGTAAATAGAAAAAAATGTGTGTCGTGACGAGCTTTACAACACTATATTTTTTAAAATAAAGTTTAACATTTAATTTTCCAATATTTTTTAGCGTTTGGACAATAATCTTCCCCTTTTTTGAGCGCTAGTCCTCTTATTGCATCCAACCCCTCAATTAAAAAAAAAACTTGTAAATATTTTTGAAATTTTTTTTTATAGAAATCTATGGACATTAAACTATACACTGTAATATTTGTAACAATGTATGAACACAACAAATGCAGAAATGAATTGGATTTTAAAAACCTTGTAAACGGGCCTTACTTCCTGTAGTGCAGGTAGGGGAGACCGGGGCAAATCGGCCACTGGGGTAAATCGGCCACCGGAAGTTTTACCCAGTAGAAGTTAAAATAAAAACTCGTGTTTGCTTCTGCAAACGCCTCTCTATGTGTCTACAGTACCAACGGAATTTAATAGCATTTGAGATTATGTTCGACTTTGTAGAACGCAAAATATGTTTTAGGCAGTGATATACAATTTTCGTGACTTGTGGAAAACTTGTCTTTATTCGGTAATATTATGATTCTGAATTTTGAGGTGAGTATTTATTGATTAAAATAGCGGTACCGATTACGATTCCGATGATAGTTTGAGTTATTTTGGACAATCTCTATTGTGTTCGAGTGATTGAGGATAGAGTTTATGTCTGGGGCAAAACGGCCACGTAGCACCCGGGGCAAATCGGCCACTCATTGATGATGCCGAACCATAGTAAATAAATAGTTTTATTAACTTTTGTGGTAAAAATATGCATCGAAGACAGGGTGTTCAACTGGACGTACGTTGCGTAAACGTAGGAGCCAAAAGAAGCAACTGCCCTCGGAATCTGAAGATGAGTGAAAAATGCAACAAAATTTAAACCGCAGTATGTGTGCGTTAAGGGGAGGTTCCGGTCTAGAGCCCAAAAAAATAGGTGATCTTTAGGAATTAATTAAAGGAAAACTACTACATATAACTTAATGGGACTTTTTGCATTGCATTGAGGATATCTTAAATTATAGAAATATATTTTTTGTTTTGTAATTAATCATTGCAGACGACACTGGGGAGTCGTTAAAGTCAAGGCGTCAAAAAAATCATCCAAATCGGTGGGACCTGTATTTCCAAAAGTTATTATCCGATTCGACTGAAACTTTTTTATTTTAAAGAATATACTTCTTGCTAGGGGGGGAACCACGCAAAATTACAAAAATGACATTTTTTTTAGAAAATAACGATACTTGAAGTTTGAAGTCACTTTTTCCCTATACTGTTCGTCCTTTCCACGCCTTTAAAAATTAGAAATTTTCACTATTTTGTAATTTTGTCTGGTCCCCCCCCCTGGCCAGAAGTATATTCTTCAAAATAAAAAAAGTTTCAGTCGAATCGGTTACTAACTTTTGGAGATATAGGTCCCACCGTTTTGAGAACACTGTTTCGAGAAAAACGCGTTTAAAGTTTTACGCGAGTGCCGAGTGGCCGGGTTTTGCCACGCATTCGCCGCTACTCAAATGCCTATAACTTCGGGAATTTGACGAATTTCAACAAATCCTTTTAAACACGTATTCCTGAAAGGTTGAACAATCGAATAACGAAATAAAAAAAAAATCGACTTTTAGACCGGAACCTCCCCTTAAAAACATAAATTTCTCAACTTTTCAGACAGTTTTTTGACTCCATTGTAATTTGTAATTAAGAAATAAACGACTCGTTTTCATTCATGACTAAAAATTATTCAAAATCCAGCCCAAATAAAAGGTGGCCGTTTTGCCCCGGAGGAGTGGCCGATTTACCTCGGCATTTTTCGAAACGGCAATTTTACACTATATTACAAATTCTCTGGAATGACTTTTGAAAAGGGGATTAATGAAAATTTTTTGTAGCAATTATGTACTATAGGGATTACGCTTTCGGATAGTATAATTCGCATAATTAAAAAATTAAAATTTTTTAGTTAAATTTATCAATGAAAAAGAAGTGGCCGATTTGCCCCGGTCTCCCCTAATAAGGCCCACCTATTTAATATGTACAATTTGGGCAAACAAAGACATCTTCGATCTTAGGTGTGAGCCCAACGCATTCCTCGTGTATCCAGCTGAGACACATGAGACACCGTCGCATATCTGTATTGAATGCAGTTCTGCATAATTTGCAAAACCAACCGTCTGCAGAGTTACCGTCCACGTTACCTCTGGAGGTGGATGGCATGGGCTCTTGTTCACACACTCTTGTCTTTTTTCTTCCGGTTTAAGTGGTACGTGCTTTGGAGCTCTTCTTAATATCAGTCCTGCTTTGGAAGAGGTCTCTGCTTACTTCCTGAGCCTTATAATTTATAGCCTTCTTGGTGGGCCTTATTATCTGCTTTGTCACTTCCTCATTGCCAAGGTTATATGTTAACCCTTAACTGCTATACTGGTTTTTCCAAACGTAACTGGTATACTGGGGTCGTGGCTGACCCCAAATAAAAAAGGACACAGAAATTTGTAAAGTCGACAGTAGATCAACCTCTATGAATATTTTGTTCTTAGGTAATGTATAAAACAATAGAAACGTAGAAAGTTAAGCTATTATTATAAAATTAATTAGAAATTCAGTTTACAAACTTAGATAACTAAAAATTTCGCAGCGGACTTTGCGTGCTTGGGGTCATGACTGACCCCAGGATACCAGTTAAGGGTTAAACGTGCACTTTACAAAATCATCAATTTTTTTGGAAATATGTTACCACATATACACTTGTACATACCTATAGTTGTACAGTAATCGGATAATGCGTATTCTTAATACAAAGCCAAGAAACCAACGTAATTCTTATAACTGCAGCAACGCTAGTTACGGAGGAAACATTTGTTGAATTTACAGCCGGCAAATGTTATATTAATCGCGTGGGGGTTCTTCGAGTGACATTTCGTATGTAGTAAAAGCAATGGATGGCATTAACAAGATTGTGGATTGACCTACCAAGGTTAAATTACAGCTGGGCCTTATTACCCGAACTTCCCTTATTAGTCACAATTTGTATACATCTCCTTGTAATTAATTCGCAAAAAATACTTGATTTTCGAGCGAGCTGACTGCCTAGCCCCCTTAAGGGGTCATGCTCAATCAGGAGGCTGAAAAAAGGGTGGTCTTTGGAATTTGTTTACTCAAAAGCTATAACACATTTCTCAAAAAAGCTTCTTTCCTTATAAGGATAGCATCTAGTACCGTGCATCGTAATTTTTTATTTAAAAATATTTATCAATAACTAAGATATTGTCCATCACTCGAAGGTTCTGTCAAAATCGGTGACAGAAACTATTTAAAAAACCATTCAACCGTTTTACTTAAAATTTTACAAGCTTTCTATAGGAACAATAAACTAGTCTTTGAACGAAGGATTTTTTTATCCGATGCTTAGTTTTCTTTTAAGTGACGAAAATCAGGCACGATTTATGATAAAAATTGAAACTTTTACTTTAAACATCAGCCATTTTTTCCCAAATCAATATTTCGAAAAATCATTCCATCAAATACTAGATAATATAATATAATAAGTAAATTCTTTTGAATTTTTTATTTTAGATGATCGACTTTCGAGCAGCAGTGGTCACCGCAGAAGCCTTTTTTTAGAGAACTTTCGATTGATGGACAATAACTCAGTTATTGATAAATATTTTTAAATAAAAAAATTACGATGCACGGTACTAGATGCAATCCTTAAAAGGAAAAAAGATTTTTTGAGAAATGTGTTATAGCTTTTGAGTAAAAAATTTCCAAAGACCACCCTTTTTTCGGCCTCCTGACTGAGCATGACCCCTTAAGTAGTCAACTACTAGTACCCTTACCTTATCTCGAAACACAAGTCAATATATAAGAAATATTTCAAATTTTCCGGTCTGATAGTCTTTTCCGATTGAATCCAAAAGATCACTCAAACAAGACCACTAAACGGGAATACCTCCTCGAAGCTTCTATTATAGCCAAAGCCAGGCCACAAAATCAGTGCACATATCAGGCACCAGTTATCGTTGCTTCCTAATCTAGACGGGCTCGAACGAACTCCACAGGCTATCAGCGGAAATTCAAATCCTCGAACGGACGAGGATGTTCGCGGCTAAATGTTCCTCTTTATCACCTCGGGACAGCGATCGCTCGGAATCATCCAGCGTAATGAACCGCGAACGTATCTAGATCATGGCGGCCCATCTCGCCAGCGGTTATTCCGCGAAGCAGAACGAGCTACGCACGCGTACGATCCAGCGTGTATCCTCTCCTCGACCTGTTCTACGCCGTGGTCACCAACAGTGAAAGGAATGGAAACGATTATACTGTACATGCACAAGAGCAGAGCCGAGAACGGCCGGTGACATCAACGACGCCCGTCCCGGGCCACTAACTACCGTCGATAACGATCTGACTGACACCCATGTGCCGGTGCATGGGACCGTCGTTCACCAGGATATATCGAACGACTCGCGTCGCTTTTTTCCCCTCGGATTAACACTTTCAGTGGTGTCGGCGTGTTTTCAGGGATTCGCCGCCCGTATTTTTTATTCATTCACTTAGGGTAAACGCGGCAATAAATGAACACTTAAAGCTAACGAATGAACGCTATTATAGAATTATGTTTGCAGCGCGATTGATTCCACGCGCTGGAAAAATTATTTGGATATGGAGCAAGAAATTAAAGGAAGCCTCTAATTAATTAGTTGCTTATTTTAATAACTTATTTTACTCGTTTTAATAAAAAAATGTCCATTCACTGGTACGCGCTCGTTTACTGGTACAGCCACCCTATTTCCTTTCCCATCTTTCCTAAATCAGCGCCAACTCCGCGAAGCGAATGTATCCGACATGTTGCTTGCGAGCGACGAAAGTACCTATATATCAAGCGTGAAAAGACCTTTGGTGTTCATCGCGTGCGGGAATCCTACGTTCTCCGCACAGAAGGTACGCGTGAACCGAATGTGTATTTGTGTGCGTAAAGTGTATTGAAAGGGTTGAGAATAATAGTGACCGGATGGCGCAGCGACAGGGCCAAGCGCAGTGGAAGAGGAGGATCGCGAGCGTTCGATACGCGCTCGATGGGCGTCAATCGACCACGGTCCATTGTGGTTTTCATCGGTTGCTATTATCGCCGAGCCAGCGCTGCGTTACTTTGATAATGCGACGGGTCGCAACCTGCTGTTATCCATCGACGTCTGCCTGCGTGATAGGCGGAACCAGTTTGGAAAGCCGTAGCTGGCTCACGCCCACTGGTCAAGGCCCGATAAAAGGGATTCCTTTGGAAATCACGCATACCGCAATACCGCAATGGAAGCCCGAACAGATTGGATATTGAAGGGGCTGTAGTTTTAAGTTTCGCGGCAAAACAAGTGATTTGTCTTTTAATTTTTTTGGAACGTTTAGGATTTCAGGATTACGTCTTTAAACTCTTGCGTCAGCGCATAAAGATTGACGAAGATGTGAAGCTCTGAATAGAAGAGGTCGTTGGTATGAACTTGTGTGTTCAGTGCCATTGGCTTCTTGGTTTCTTCTGACTTTTCTTCCGAAGGATATCTTTGATTTGGTGCCAGAAATTCTATTCTTTTTACACTTACTAAATACGAGGGGGTCGTGTTTATTAATTTTGCGACTTTGCTAAACTTGAGTAACACTTTGGAGGCGACCTCTGTATGTTGTACGAGCACCGTGGTGCTCCTTAAGTTATATAACATCAATCAAAATAATGTCATCAGAGCCTGCGCGTATGCAGACGATCTGATTATATACGTGGAAGGGAAAAAGCCATTACAGATTCAAGCAGATCTCCAAACTACTGTAAACCATATAGATTCTTACTACAAAACCTGGAAATTAAGAATAAACCCGTTAAAATGTGAGACAATTCTGTTTAGAAAGCCGACTAGATTCTTAAGCAAATTTCAGAAAAGGGATTTAAGACTATTCAGTATTGATATCGCGAATAGCCCGTCTAACGAAAGAATAAAAATTCCGCACAAGGTATCAGTCAGATATCTAGGCATACAGATGGATAATCTGGTGAGGATGTCCAAGCATGTGGACATTCAGCTGAACAAGGCCCGCAAGGCATTTTATAGCTGTGGCAGGCTATTCTACTCCAGAAATTTGAGCGATAGGGCGAAGATAATCTGCTATATGCTTTTAATCAGACCAATTATGACATACGCAGCCCCCACTTGGTTTAATGTTAACGCAGCAACAATGGAGAAGCTTAGAAAGTTCGAACGACAAATACTCAGACACTGTATTTTTAAACACCGATCGGCCTCTTCAAACTACACCAAATATGTTAGCAATATTGTCCTATATAAGGAGTCTAATATTACTCGAATAGACAATTTCGTTGTACAGTTGGTTAGAGATTATTATGTGACATCCGTGTCCATTGACGATAACGTAATTATTAAGGACATTTTAAAGATAAACGATGTTTATACCAGGGATTCTCTGACTTCCGGATATATACCCCCCCAGGTATTCACCTATTTAGATAAGAAAGGTTATATCCAAAACGAATTAAACATCCCGACAATTTATCATTGGCCGCGACATAAAGCGAACAAAAAAATTATGTACGATCCTCTCACGAACCCTTCTAACACGCCAGAGGACTTTAAATATTCTATTAGTTTATCTCCAATTGACTATTTCAACCCTGCAAGACTTAGCAACAAATATTGGTGGCTAAACACAAACTGTACTTATATAATGGAGTTAAAAAATAGAATCCTCTGTCTGGTGCATAGACATGTAAATAATTTGTAAATAGTCATGTAAATATATTTAGTTTAAATTAGCGTAGGTTAGATTTAAGTAGATCCAAATTTAGATTTCAGACCCCACCAAAGTGACCTGCTAGGTTTAGAGCCGATTTTTCCTAGGATACCAAAGTTCAAATCGTTCTATCACTAAAAGAGTGACAATGCAACTTAAAGTACAAATTAGCGTTATTAAAAGTTCCTACTATTTATGTTTAAGCACGAGTGCTCGTTTGAGACTGCTGCTTAGTTTAAGTTTTGTTTTTGTAACAGGGTGTCAATTTCGGCTGTGTTTATACCTAGTTCTCAGATATAAAATTGTTATGTATGTTATATGGCTAAATAAACACTTACAAAAAAAAGCACCGTGTTGCTTTAAGGGGTTTGACTACTGCAAAACGCTCGAAAAATCGTAATATTTTTTTCCCTTAAATATTAGTTTAAAATCTTTAGAATGACATGCAACAGGTTTGAAAATTAAATACAGCTTAGTTTTTTAGATATAGAGTCGAACGCAGACTCGAATCTCTGCGCGTCGAACGATATTTTTCGAAACGATCAATCTATTTGATGCAATTGTGACCAAATTTTGCAGACACCGTTGTTGCTACGTTTTCTAAGCATTAATGGACCATTTTTTGAAAATTCCTTTTTTACGGGAGTTAGAGACGAATCGTCGCGAAAATCGGCATCCTTTTCTTCAAAATATTAAAACGGGTCCGTTAATGCTTAGGAATAACATTATTCTGCATAGACAACTTTGTTTTTTTTTTTAGACAATCCAAATTTGAGTTAGGAGGTACACCGTTTAAGTAAGACCATCAGTTAGCCTTTTAGTAGTTTTTTACTACTTGGCTTCGCCCGAAATTTAGATTCTGATTTTATAATAAAGAAAAAATTTGTTTAGTTTTTTTTGTGAAAATGGTCACATTCATCTGGATTAGTCGGGCATAATGAGCTGAGGCACATTTCGCGATCCCAGAGTTTATCGTTCGAAAGTTTTTAGGCGACAGACAAACGCACAAACATATAGAAGCTTTCTGCTTTATATATTAAGATTTTCTTAATTTTTATAATGGTTTTTAGTGTGTTACAATATGCCAAAATCAAGTGCTAAACCGCAATTTTATCGGCTGATTAATTTCTCTACATTTTGCATCAGAAGATTACCTACCCCTTAAAGAAATCGCATGAGGCTTACTTTTAAGGTAATGGGTGTTTTGCATAGGTGATTCGGTTATTACTTCAATTGCAATATGTATTCTATTTATAATTTTTGTAATATATGAAGGAGACAGTTAAATCAATTTTGATTTCAAGCGGTTTAGTTGTTGAAGGAAAAGGGAAGTATGTACTAATTTCTCAAAACGATACTTCTTAAGGATGTATTGGACTTATCTTTAAAATGGTGCCAAGTTGATAAAAATTTGTGAGGATGTTCTTTTTAATCTTCCTGGTGTGCACCAAAAATTTAAAACTAATTCACTGAACGGTCGCTGAGTTATAACGATTTTAATTTTCACTGATTTTACGCCTACTGTTACGGAAAGAGACGATCTTGACAGATAAAACCGCTGAAAAAATGTTGAAGAAATCCTACTAATGTTTTTATTTTTTTTGTTCATGTAGTATATGGATAGATGAGAATATCTGCCGAGTTTCAATTGTTTTTGCTATACCGTTTTAAAGAAATGAATTATAACTTGAGGAAATTGTGAATTCAGGACATTATCACTGCCAAAAGTCCAACAAATAATGCTTGAAAAAGCATTTGTAAAGTGAAAAATACTTTTCTGGGAGTAAAAATAAGACTCCAACTGTCGTTCGAGTTCCTTACATTTAGATTTACTATGCGTAACACGTAGATATTCAAGTATTTCAAATTTCATGTACTTTTGTCTAATATTGTACGTCCGACACATCCTTAAGCTTGCAACCACCACGTGGCAAACACTAATTACCCGATCGACTTGAAGTGTTGGCTACATGCAAAGTGAATACCCCCTTTCAGTTAGTAGTAAAATTAATAGAACACACCGAAATTCTTTCTCGTAACGTGAAAGGAATTTTTACCAAAATTTTAGTGAAAATCGATGTTTTCTTGCAAAGTGCCAACATTTTCTTATTTTTGGCATTTACGAACTCATTTTGGTACAGACTGAAGTAACCCTAGTATAAAATATAAATCTGTTTGTTTCCTGTGTTTCTGATTACTGTGTGAGCTGGAATTATGGTCTCCAACTACATATATGTCAGTTTCGGTACAACAGTGGGCCATTCTTCATTTTATCTTTGATTTACTCCTGTGCTTTAGTAGAGTAATTAACATATAAATCCATATATCTTGATAAGTACATTAACCAACACGAAGATTTTCACTTTATTACATCGTGAACCGCTTCCTACAGAAAAATGTCAAACATCATCCATTTGACAATCTGAAACATGGGCCTTCCCCATTAACGTCCACCATGAATGTAAGCCATTCACCTGCGATATAAAAACCGCCTAAGAATTTAATGCATCATTAAATTTGTAGGTAATCCACGGTTGTCTTCTTCGATTTCCATTTAAATATAACCTATTTATCTGTATTACTACTAATGAATGCATTATAGATAAAATAAATTCATGTCATAGATTTATACGTGCATTAATTAACGCAAGAATTTTCATTCCGATACGCTAAGTAGTTCTCTTAAAAAAAAAATCTCGAAGATCGCCCATGTTTCAACCCAAGCCACGAACCTTCCTCCTTATCGGTTAAAATACAGAATATGTATTACAAGATGCTAGAGTTTAGATACATCTACGGATTATGTACTAGATAAAACGTAGCTTTGAGGAACGCTGAAGATCTCGAGAACATTCGCCGCAAAAATCCTCAAAACTTCAAAAACCAGGTTAAATTTTAGCGCGTCAGATTTTACAGGCCGGTAAACGACCCAAGTTCCGAGCGCAGGCAGCAGTCGCTGAGAGTAGATACAGTAAATTGGTGCCAGGAAAAATGAATATCCGAGATTGAGGCTACATTTGCAGAGACGGGAGGATTAACAGTAAATTGCCTTAATACTCATTGATAAACGTAAAATTAAGTAAAGAGTAGAAAAAACCACGCTTTTTACGTGCGTTTTTCTCGCACCATCGCCAATGTAAAAAATGTAACACTTACCGACTCTAAATATTCAAACGGGATTCTATTTGTGATTACACCCGCTTTCGCCTTATCGACTACTATGAATTTTCAACCTCTCCATTTTTGCTCACAGACACTGTCGCGTGAAAAGAACAATTTTCGGGACGTTTTTGTTTAAATATATGGCAATCATCGTCAAATTGTTTTTTAACCGGTTAACTGGCACGGTCCTTTTCATTATTCGGGCCCAAACTGGTAACATCGAAAAATTAAGTGAATCGCACAAAATTTGGTATACAGGGGTTTTTTGAGTCGCTGAACCGATTCCCAGTTTGTCAATTCTTTACTAAACTTTTTTTTATTTAAAAAAACTTTTATTTATTTGCGAAGTTTTCTTGTCTATAATTCAATTGCAGCAGTTACTTGTTTCAATGCCACAGTACGAATAATTTATACAAATCCCAACAATTCGCTAGTCATTTTGGTTCGGCCATATTGAGTCTGCCATATTGAAATTTAAAATTCCAATGCGAAATTCAGATGCAGCGACCCCAAAAACCCCTATATACAATTTTTCTAAATCCCGATAATATTTTAATATTTGACAGCCAATTTGGTTCGGCCATATTGAGTCTGCCATATTGAATTTTACAATTCCGTTGCCAAATTCAGATTCAGCGACCCCAAAAACCATTACATACCAAGTTTCATTCAAATCTTTTGAAAATCAAAAAAGTTATTCCATTTGATCATATATGATACATTGACAGAATTGGCCAGATTTTTGTTTGATCATATATGATACATTGACAGTTAACCGGTTAACAACGAAAGTGGGTAAGGCGATAGCCAGTTAACCCGGCGTTGGTCAGGTGGGGTCTCACAGACCCCAGATTTTAAATTGAGTATAACTTTTTAACAACGCGTGGCAGTGTTATTTAGTTTGTTCATTATATAAGCTATTTCGGAATTATATTGTTGTTGGAAATTAAAGATGTTTAATTACTTAAGTATTTTTGGGTAATCAAAATTTAATTAAAGATTTGGATTTCTATAATACACTAAATTAATTGCGGGGTCTGTGTAGGGTTGCCACCTTCTTTACCGGAAACTAACGGAAATTTGCTTTAGTGGAGTATAAAAAAAAGGACGCTCGAAAAAACTAAAAGTACATTTTAAGGTCGATTTGTATTATCCGTTCAGACACGGAACGTTTCGGTTCAGCCAAAACATTGTTGCGGGTTGTTGGATACGAATGTTCATATACGTGTTGTGACTGATCGCGACGGTGTATATGAACATTCGTATCCAATAACCCGCAACAATGTTTTGACTGAACCGAAACGTTCCGTGTCTGAGCGGATTTTATTTCTTCCAAACATATTTTTTATTGCTTTTAGCATTACAAAGCAAATTTTTATCATTTTTAAACAACTCAATGGCATTATTGCACGCTGTATTCATATTAAAATATATAAATAATTTGTTCTTTATTAAATTAAGGGCCTTCTTTCTCTCATCCCGCCACTTCACATTCATGCCAGAGAAAAGTTTCTCAGTCAATGCTGAGGTGGCAGGAACAGACAGAAGATAAGAAATTACTTTGAAATTATCATAGTTTGTGTATGTTTGGGAACTACGTATATGTATTCCTTTACGTTTCACGTAATATCATTCCGTAAAATAAAGTATTTCCGAGTGCATTATAGAGTGCATTTACGTATAATAACGTAAGATACTTTATTTTAATGTACGGGTCGCAACCCTAGGTCTGTGGGACCCCGCCTTACTACTCTTGTTACATTTGCCCACGTTACCAACGCCGGGTTAAAGAAGCTTTTGGGTTTTTTATTTTCGATGGCTCCGTCTGGAGGTCTGACGGTGATAGTCCAGAATTTTCATCTTTACAGCATTGCAACATATGATGCATATCAAAGGCAGAAGCGGACAACAAGGGAATAAAAAAATTTCACCATGTTTGTAGTAAAGTAAACTACAAAAACTTCCGCAGCCTTACATTGTGCAGCTTTTTCTAGAAAGGATCACAGAAATCACCTATTTTCTGCGCAATTTGACCGGAGAGTATCCTTAACTGTGCTTCAGATACCGATTGGAGGTCGAACTGATAGTCAGTGAAAAACTCTCTCCGATTAGATTTGAAGCCGTATCACGTTTGCATTAAATAGACATCGACTTCGCGTTGAATCCGCTTTGAATTAGCTGTCCAATTCTACAGCAGCAGCAGCAGCAACTTTCGAGGTCAAGCTGGCCTTTTACAAACAAAAGATCGCGACACAACCGCCGCGACACGCTATGCTAACCAGGAAGTCGTCGCGCGGAGTCTATTTCCAGCTTTTCTCTGAATGGGAAAGCGGCGTATTTTTTGCGCTGGTCGCGAAAGTATTGCGCTAGGGGTACGGCCCGATTTCTCTGACAAAAAGTGAAAATACCGGGGGAGAGGGTAAGATCGAGCCAGGGAACGACCCAATGATGTAAAACGACCTGACGAAACTCGCGGCGGCCAGTCGGTCATCGAACCGATAATTGACGGAGGTTCGTGGCCCGCGGCGGGGAGCAACCGGTGAAACGCGTCTCGAGAATCTGGCTGGCCATCGAGAACGGCCTCGTATCGAGTATCGACGGTCTTATCATCCCGGCGAGGTGTCACTTTGTGCCAACGTCTTCGTCATCCGGTCGAGAACCGGTTCCCCCCTCGCGATGCTTCATTAATTCCCCGCTAATCCGAGAACTCTTCCTGCTCCGAAGCGCGTTCACGAGCAGGAATCTGAATTTAGAAGCGCGCCGTCGCCGACTGGCGTGCCCCCTCGACAGCCTGCGAGGCCTTTTCACGCGTCGAACTTCTGTGGATCACGGCCGGTGGTGCTGTGAGACTTTCGTACGCACTGGATTTACGCGAAATATTCGTTCCACGCGTTTTCTTTTACGTGCTTGAGAATCGTGCAATTCGATTTTTTTTCCAAGAACTTCGGAGGCGCGGGGCCGCAATAGCGAGATTGGTTTTCGACGGTAGCGGCTGTTTGCTATTTGTTGCGGGTTCGGATAGAAAGATATATTTTCTGCCCGCGTAAAATGAGACGGCGGAAAAATACGACCGCGTATAAGAAGTGGTATACCGCAAAAACGGAGGGATTATTTACCGCGTGATGAAAAACCGCGTCTAAAAAGTACCGCGTAATTCGAGGAGTTGTGGGTTCGTTCTCAGCACTCCGTAGAGGGTAATGAGTTGTCCTCGTTACTTTTTGGGACTAGGCTAAGCGACCGACCGTTTAGGCCACTTGAAGTAAAGG
Source organism: Andrena haemorrhoa (assembly GCA_910592295.1). Taxonomy (NCBI): domain Eukaryota; kingdom Metazoa; phylum Arthropoda; class Insecta; order Hymenoptera; family Andrenidae; genus Andrena; species Andrena haemorrhoa. The sequence goes on from OU342943.1 coordinate 22,612,248, forward strand.
CGCAGCACGGGGACATAATGGGTTAACGGCTATTAAGAGTTTGAGCGGCGTCGGCGTGTTTCCACGTCGAGAAGTTTCCAGTTGTTACCTGGCTGGGGTGGTTTTTTGCGTTGCCAGTTTGCGGAAAGGAATGGTTTTGGATTCGTTTTCATTGGAAAAAGGTGTCCTGCTTAGTGGTAGTAGATGGAATAGAATATATAGGAATTCGAATTTTCACTAGTGTCGGTATAGGTTCAAAGGATATAGGAGAATAATATCCTGGCAGATGTAACTGCTCGAGAAAGAGTTACCCACTTGAAACGATATTTTACTAAACCTTGCGCCACACAAAGTGTTAAGGGGGTATAGGACTATTGGACGACTAAAATCGACTGTTTCTTGTCGGTTGGATTGCTTAGATACCAAATAATCACCATACCGATATTTTTCACAGTTTTTTTATATACGTTTTGACAAGTAATGTAAAATAAAAAAATTGTCAGAATGTTGAAAATTATTCAAGTTATTTGACGCTAAAGATGGTCCCCCGTAGCGTGGTGACCCAATCATCTAAAAGCAAAATGCCTTGGGGTGAGTAATTTCTACACTAATAGTTATCGCGTAAAAGTTTGCTAGGCGAATTTAAACAAAAATTGTAAAAGTTATACACGAATCAATTTTTTCCCCACATTTTTATGGGAAAAAAACCTAGCAAACTTTTACACGATAACTATTAGTGTAGAAATTACTCACCCCAAGGCATTTTGCTTTTAGATGATTGGTTCACCACGCTACGGGGGACCATCTTTAGCGTCAAATAACTTGAATAATTTTCAACATTCTGGCAATTTTTTTATTTTACATTACTTGTAAAAACGTATATAAAATACTGTGAAAAATGCCGGTATGGTGATTATTTGGTATCTAAGCAATCCAACCGACAAGAAACAGTCGATTTTAGTCGTCCAATAGTCCTATACCCCCTTAATACCTATATACAGTAGAGGACAAAAAAGTTACCAGTTTTTCGATCCACTCTATATAGCTGTATTACTTTTTATTGTCAACTCAAAACGTGGGGTATCGTAAAAAAAAAACAATCGAAAAATTCTAGACATTTGATGAAAGTATCAAAAGGAAACCATTGTATTGTAAAGGGTAGTTCGTTGATAAAAATGATTGGGGGAGCCGGCGTCTTTCGTTTAGAGCTGTGTAATCGTCCACATGCTGTTCGGATCTTATTTTGCGTACTAAAAAGACTTATAATAAATATATATTTAAAAATGGTAAGTCAATTATTTTTGTTACATTATAATCTCGATTCTATTATCTTTAATGTGCAATATTTAAAATTGCAATATTTTTTTATTTGTTGTACAAATAATATTAGTCTCTAGGAAACGATGGTTTGAGGCAAGATGGGGTTGTTGATACGGGGAATGATGGGGTACCCCATTATGGTTGTTCATATGAGGTTGAACAACGCTATCGTTCTCTATTACAATTTAAGTCGAATTTTCGTTATTTTTAATTCGGATTTGAAAATGGTAAGAATATATCTATAGTTGTAAGGAAACACGACCCATGTCACATGTTTTCACTTTCGAGATATTGTCGTTGAAAGTTCTAAACACCAATTCTTCTTATTAGCAATGTTTCCTTGTTTTCTTCTTACGATATAAACGTATATTTCCTTCACTTTGCATAATATTCAATATTCGTACAATTAACGTAAATAATAATAAACAAAATAGTAAAAATTTACATACACTTTAGGCAGAACGACACAAGTCTATTGGACTTATGTTGTTCTGCTTGAACGTGTCGCAGTTAAGTAGTTTTTCCAAAACAAAATATAAACATTGTACGTGAAAGAAATGACTACTTTTCCTCCATTTACTTTCTTTCTTTGTCTTCTTTCGTTTTCTTCTGTGCTTTGTGTTGTTTTTTTGTAAAGTACAAGTTACACATTTATGTATCACTGGTATTTCATAGTGCGCTGTTTCTAGTAAAATAAAAATATGAAATATAATTTTGCTCATTTTATTTTGCACAAAATACGTACAGTATATGCAGATAAATAAAAATAGAAAATAAAAAGCGATCACAAAGGACAGATACGTCGTATTCTCCAAATGTTGTGGACTTACGTTGTTTTGCCAAATGCGTATTAATTGAATATTGGACTTCGGTTAAATTGCATTATTTTTTCAACGTATAAAATTCGTTTTTATGCATTTTTTTCTGATAAAAACATACATTCAATATTCTACAGTTGAATTAATGCATAAACTCAAATTTTTTGAAATTGTGACATGGGTCGTTTTTCCTTACAACCGCAGATATAAGAATAAACTAGACGAGGAAAATGGTGAAAAGAAGTTACGAAGAAATCTGTAGATGAAATTTAAGCACCAAAATGGGGTCCGCGAAAGCTGCTCGAGAATATTGCCTTCCACAAACAGCATTGGAAGGTTAGGTCAAGAAATTGAAACAGCGAAATGAAGTGATCATGGGTTTACCACTAGGTCCAATTAAGAGTGTATTTTCGCAAACAGAAGAGGAAGAACTTGTCGAATATTTAAAAGATATGGACCCACAATTGTGGATCGACTGTGGACATATTTAGATGGATATCAAGATGGTTTTTTATTACTTTATTTTAAAAGTTTAATAACTTCAAATCTTTATTTAAATGTTGCTCAAACTACGTACCAATGGTTAAAGTATTAACTTATAATTATATATTAATTCATAAAAACTTAAATAAAAGGTATAATTATCAATTTTTTTGCATGTTTGCTTAGCTTCCCCCTTCCCTACACATTCTGATAAAAAATGAAAAGCTGTATAAAACCCAGTCGAAGTTGAATTTATTTAACTAACAAGCAAAAATCCTGCATAAAATTAAATAAGTTTTACAAACTTTTAAAGCCACAGGAAGTTAGCACGTTCGAAAAGTAATAAAAAAAATCCAATATTTTGGGAGTAATTTTTTGCTTTAAGGGCGGCCTACAAAATCACCAAAAGTGGTAACTCCTTTATCGGCCCCAAAAATGTGTTGTCCAATTCAATGCCATATAAAACTTATGTTTGTTAGTTAAATGAATTCAACTTTAACTGGGTTCTATACAGCTTTCAATTCTCCACCAAAGTATTAAAGACATACCACAGTTCCAAATTGATCCTAAAAAAATAACAAAAATAAAACAAATTGAGAAAGTCGTAACTTTTTGACCGCTACTGTATATGTAAAAATGAATTAGCTATATTTTTAATCTGTGTCTCTTGTAAATACTTTTCATACATAGGTATGACCGCCGCGATGAAAATGAGATCAAACATGAATATATTTAAAGCATTGAGCTCTGTACTAACTGGAGAGTGAACAGAGCAATGGCGGCCGGTCAGACAAGGAACACAAATTAGTGGGGATTGCTTTCTCTGTCTTCTGTATAGTGCATGTCAGTGAAGTTACCCGCGCACACATACATACATAACACAGATAGTACAGAGTGAGAGGGATAATAAGAAGAAGGATAGGTTCACCCCTTAATCTTCTATTTCCCTCGGTCCGTTGTCGCCTCTACTTCTTCCCACTGCTGTTCACACTCCAGTTAGTATAGAGCTCAATGATTTAAAGTACTTTCGACATAATGATATAGGTACAGAATTTGATTTGCTCAGTGACTCGCGTCTTGCATTTTCACACATCACACACTTAAAATATCCAAAATCACTCAATTCCATATTACAGTTATTTAGAAAACATATTTGCTAAGTGGAACACTGGGCAAAAGATCTCTGGTCGATTAACGAGCGAAAGAGTTGGACAATAAAAAAAATAAAATAACGTTGTCTATGTGAAGTGAGTACAAAAGTGTCATGTGTGAAAAAGCCTTTAGGGTTTCTGCCTTCCATGAACAGTGGATTGACCCATCGACAGATACAGCGAGCAATTAATTGGTAGCATGATATAGCGAGGAAATGTTGACATTCATTTCAGTAATCACTTCGGTTCCCCCTGCTTTATCAACCTCTTTCCTCCATCTCACCTCCTTTCGACGCAATCGACGGTTCGAGTTAATTAAAATCGGAGGAGACTCGTTTTGCATGGCCGAGAAAGATGAACACTTATCGCTGGGCGCTCACCACACCCAAACCTGTTGGTGGCGACCTGAAAACTGGCAAGCTCGACGTCTTTTATGCCTGCGTGAAGAAAAACCTGTTGGATCGAACAATGCGTCATAGGAAATCTCCACTATTGTAAAATAGCCTGTTAACTGGGTCACTTTTTGTCCAGAAACGAACCCTACTACAGATTCAGCACGTTAACCCCGCGCAGTGCACACGTGAATTTCTGAAGCATAAGTATCCACGTGGGGTGCTCATGGACCCCCTGTAAAAAGTAACATTTGCTGACCACAATATATATCTAAAACTGTGTGTTTCATGACTCCACTTAAAACTGAAACAGTAGAGACAGATTGTAGATTTAAATAAGCATTAACATTACTCCATACTATAGAAAAGAAAATATTAATAAGCAAATAACTTATAAACGTGGAAGTTTACTACCACTATAGGTGGGTCAACTCTGACCCATGAAAAAGTATATAAACAATTTTATTTTTTGAGTGAATGTTATTATTACATTGGGGTGAAACGCAGGGAACTACACTTGCAAATGTTATGAAAAAATTATTTATCTATCATTATTATTACATAGTATACATTAAGGGGGCAGACCACTGTAAAAAAATCGGAAAAGTCGATTTTTTTCACATTTTGCTCTCTCCAAATTTTATGAAGAAATTCGCAAAATTGACGGAGATATAGTATTTCCCGTGAAGCGGTGTCAAGCGCGCGACTGACAAGGGAACATCCCGAAGCCGGAAATTCAAAAAATTCTGAATCTTTGTGAATATGTAGGGAATTTCCTCCTGATTACAACGCAATTTTTGTTTGAAGCCCAAATTCACTCTAAGGGGGTGTAATTGACCCCTGAAAATCCGGTTATTTTCCCATTTTGTGTTATAACTCGTAGATTGTAAAATAATTTTTTTACCAAATGATAGATCTAATTAAAAGATGTAACTTTCGTCTTCAAACTTATTTCTCTACCTCTTACAGTTCGCGAGTTATAATACAAAATCGGAAAATAGCCAAATTTTCGGGGGTTAATAATTTCACCCCCTTCGAGTGAATTTGGGCAGCATACAAAAATTGCGTTAGAATCAGGAGGAAATCCCCTACACGTTCAGAAAGTTTCGGAATTTTTTTAATTTTCGAGTTCGGGATCTTCCCTTGTGAGTCGCGCGGAACTTTAAACGCGTTTTCGTCTGAATGACATTTTTGTCATTCAAATTTATTGTACGAAAAACCCGTCGCTATTACGTGACGATCAGTTTTTTTTTTCAATTACTGACCTGCTTCTATTGTTTTATCAACATTTTTCCAATTTTGTACCTCGAAAACAAGATTTTTTTCAGTGGTCCGCCATTTTGTAATGTTTTGCGATTTGTGAGTTTTTTTGATCGTCACGTAATAGACGCAGGCTTCTAGTTTCCAAATATTTTTGTCATTTTGAATTCAGATTAACCAAATCGTTAGAGTGGTCTGCCCCCTTAAGTTCTACTTTCTTTCATTGCATGTATGTTACAAACGTGTTTTGGCAATTATTGCATACAGTGCTGTATTTATTATTATTCCCTATACAAATAAAACATCTAGACTGTGTGCTCGTTTCCCTTTCGCTTTTTATGTTTTACTATCAAAACTGTAATAAAGTATACCTAACTATAAAAACTATACTGGATAATTAAAATTACAAAATCGAATATATGAGCCGTTTATTTTGAAAGTGGCCTAAGTCCATTTATCTTCAAATCGAGATATTTAAGGGTTTGCGTTTCAATGAATTTAAAAATATACGTATAGGATACTAATGAGTCATATTGCTTAAGTGTATCTAAGGATGTTAAATTTATAGTTCCTATTAAAATAGTGGCAATTATTAAGTGAATAATATGCGTTTTCATATCAAGAATGGAGTTAGGCCACTTTCAAAATTAACAACCAGATTCATTATAAAATTTGAAGGTGCCCAAGTCCATTCAACATAATTTAAGATGCTTCAAATTGAAAAAAACAATACTGAATTTATTTTACATATCGTTAAAACACATCAGAAACATAATTTATGCGATTCAAAACATTTTTTAACTACATAACGTACAAAATTACAAACATAAATTTATTACAAAACAATTTACTACTCATCTACATTTTGTGCGTGTGAAAGGGATTTGAAGAAATCATGATGTTCCGGTGGTATATATCGTATCCTTGAATTTTGCTGTTGTAATTTGTCTGATATTTTTATACAGTGGTGTCAATACAATATTTTCGAACTTTCTTGGTCTACCCGGACGTGGTAATAAATTCAGGACTTTAAAATTTTCATTTTGATTTAAGTATAAATGGAGTTAGGCCACTTTCAAACTACATGGTTCGATTATTGAACTAACTCTGAAAACTTATGTGTCAAGAATTATCGTATTTGCTCGGATTATAAGCAACCTGAAATGCTTTACTGATAAATAACATGAAGTTGTACATGTACCCACGGTAACCGGAAAAAATTGAAAAATGGAGTTAGGCCACTTTCAAAATAAACGGCTCATATGTAGCACTTGTTCTCTCCTGGAAGCATCAGGTTATACGGGTCAGAAATGACCCAGCCACCTGCAAGCGAAGGTTAAGATTCTAAGGTACAAGCTCTATTGGAGTCAGTAACATTTGTAAATAACGTTTTTATTTCAATAACATAATGCTTATAAGCATTCCTTCCGTTCCTCAAAATACTCGTGCAAGATTCAACGATTCTCTTCACGTTTCGATACTATCCACGGCACACTCGCTCCTATCACTAGCAGACACCCCCGCCAACCGTAGAGAATCCCACGTCCCATTCACGAAGCGCGCCAAACGCGAAATTTCCTGTCGAATTACCGCTTTCTTTCCGCGCTGTCGCTTCGTTATTCATCGATTACCTAACACGCGGATAGCATTACGAATCGAGGTGCAGCGACAGCAGTGAAAGTAACTGGCGAACGTAAAATGTATCCCAGCTCCGCCACCCGGCCCCCTCCCGCGAGACACAGCTCCACGGTCTGTTCGTCGGCGATCGTTAATTAGCTATGTAAATAGTGACGCGAAGCGTGATAATTATTTATTGCCCGTCCATGTGGGGCACGCCTTTTGATGCTTCGTTCAAGGAGCCGCGAGACCAGGACAAGTAGGAAGGGCAAAAACTCCAGTAGCGTTTTCGGTGACTGGTCTCCACGCAAGGCGACACGCGGATTAATTAGGTTATGCGCATTAATTAAGATCCTTCGACTGGCACGATTCCTGGATCACCTAGAAGCCTGACCAGGATTTCTGTGTCAAGGCGCTGCACTCGGAATGGATGAAAATATCTTGGAAATCTTTATCCACCATCCGCGGAAGGGTTTCAGGATTCTATAGTAGGGGTGAGGAACTTGGTGTTTTCACGAGGCCACATAGGTCGTGTATAGTAAATTTTGTAGAAATTATGAAAAGACGCCTGCCTAAATATAAATTAGGCTTTATTTAATTTAAGATTTTTCAAATTAAACGAATTATTGGTTCACTTAGGAGAATATTTTAATTCAACGAGGGCAAACTTCACGTTTCGTTTGTAGTAATTTTTAAAATTTAATTAACACACCGCACATGTATTTCCTTAACCATTGGTGAAAATGTTTATATTTCAATTTCAAATAAACTGCACCTTGTAAAAATTGCTGTGATTGAAAATGCACTGAAAAATTGTGGGATGAAATTTTAAATGAAGACGCCTGACATGTCTAGCTCTGGTTACGTTAAATGTTAATATTTATTTCATTTTTCCTAGGAAAAGTATGCAAAAACAAGTTATTCTGCGTGACTAGTCGTTAAGAACAAAGAAGCATATTTTTACGTTTATATTAATACAATTTCTAAACGATGAAGATGCATAGTTTAACATACATAATGAAACGTAGATCAGTCTTTAAGGGTTGTTTGCACCCTGAAGAACCAAAGGGTAGCAGAAGAAAGATTGTCTGGTACTTCTGTTGAGGTCCCCCAGAAACCTGCGCATTTTAAAAACAATCGGAATTTTCGGGTTAGCGAAGTTCCCTGGTGAGTTACCTATGCCCACGTAAAAATACAGCACGCAGCGTCGAATAATTGGTCGGGGGTGGAAGCAGGGTTTCAGGGTCACAGAGCGCGATTCGGCAAAGTGACCATGCGTCGCGACGCGCCCATAAATGGCGCGGTCGATGGTCCATGGTCGCGAGCAACCCCACCACGTGGATGGTCGAGCTCGACGAGGCTTCTCCAAAAATAGGACGACCACGACGAGAACGTCAACGACGATAGACCGACGGAGTTCTCGTCTGTGCCGTAACGGTCCTCGCCACGTGTTTCTCGACAATAGAGTCACTAGCGGATACGCGTCTAGGGAGCCGGTATCTGGTCACCAGTGATGTCAACTGGCAGAGACTTTGGCGACATGGTGGAGGGAAACGATTGATACCAACATCAAGGTTGTCAGCGAAGTTTCACGTGGAACGTTATCGTGCACACCCCTCGACAACTCATGAATCGATTGCATATTGTGCCTACGTGGGAAATCAATTATTCTAGCGACTAAAACTCAGAACCTGAAGGATGAAACGTACTTGGACGATTAATTCTAAGGAATTGAGTTTTTCTTTTCAATATTTCAGAGGTGGAGTGTTAGACGAGAATTTAATTTTATTTAATTGGTTGAATTTGAGATTAAGGGGCTAGGCTAGTGTGGCGGCCGTATAATACGGCAATCTTTGAAATTCTTTTAAAGAAGGACCATTCAACTTATCAGCTTGAACTTATAAAGTTTTATTTACTGATATTTCCTGAGTATACTACATTTTTTTGAAGTACAAACAGTCTTTATTTTTAAAGGTATCGTAAATTTGTTGGAGCGCCTTAAAATATTTTGTTTCCATGGCTGCCATGATATAAACTCTTGTGGTGGTCTAAGACAAAAAAACAAATATTTTCTCAATCTGTATGTATGTGGCTGTAGCTCGTACCAGAAAGTTAAAAAAAATTGTAAAATAATAAAATGGCGGCTCTCCAAACAAAAAGATTCATTTTTTTGCATAAAAATTTCTTGTTTTTAACACGCAAATTTACCATTTTTACTATATCAGAAAAATCGTGGTAGGGGCTAGAATGACACGTTTGCTGAACATATCTGCCAAGTTTGAACTAAATCGGTTCACTAGTTTTTGAGTTATTATGGCAGCCAATTAAGACAAACTAGTTTCTAAAAAAAATTCAATGAAAGTTTGAAATACTATTTTAATGTACAAAAATAGAAATATTTCATACTTAAAACCTTCTAGGATCGTGTTTTTAAGGGGAGATTCCGGTCTAAAAGTCGATTTTTTTTTATTTCGTTATTCGATTGTTCAACCTTTCAGGAATACGTGTTTAAAAGGATTTGTTGAAATTCGTCAAATTCCCGAAGTTATAGGCAATTGAGTAGCGGCGAATGCGTGGTAAAAACCCGGCCGCTCGGCACTCACGTAAAACTTTAAACGCGTTTTTCTCGAAACAGTGTTCTCAAAACGGTGGGACCTATATCTCCAAAAGTTATTAACCGATTCGACTGAAACTTTTTTTATTTTGAAGAATATACTTCTGGCCAGGGGGGGGAGCAGACAAAATTACAAAATAGTGAAAATTTCTAATTTTTAAAGGCGTGGAAAAGACGAACAGTGTAGGGAAAAAGTGATTTCAAACTTCAAGTATCGTTATTTTCTAAAAAAATGTCATTTTTGTAATTTTGTGTGGTTCACCCCCTAGCAAGAAGTATATTCTTTAAAATAAAAAAAAGTTTCAGTCGAATCGGATAATAACTTTTGGAGATACAGGTCCCACCAATTTGGATGATTTTTTGACGCCTTGATTTTAACGACTCCCCAGTGCCGTCTGCAATGATTAATTACAAAACAAAAAATATATTTCTATAATTTAAGATATCCTCAATGCAATACAAAAAGTCCCATTAAGTTATATGTAGTAGTTTTCCTTTAATTAATTCCTAAAGATCACCTATTTTGGGGGGCTCTAGACCGGAACCTCCCCTTAACATGTGAATCTGTATGAAAATGCAAACAAAAATTTCGATTTTTTAAAGCCGTCACACTAGTCTAGCCCCTTAACAGAAGATAGTGTTAGGTAATGATGGGAATGATACTTTTTAATTATTGATTCCTAGCAGCAAAGTATGCACACCTGTGTGAAAAGTATATGTGAATATGCGGTAATCAAATAATATCAGAAAGTATTGATTCTTTATATTAGTTTTTTTTATGTGATCAGTATCGATACTTTTACAGTTCTATACTTCAGAGAATTCATTTTTTAGTCTGTATGTATGTAACAGTATTAGCACTTCTATGTTGTTAGATACAGTATCTACGATATATTCGTGTTACGAACTTCATTATCCATCTGTCGTTAATCATAAGTCAATGACTGCCCATTGATTCTTTGCACTCACAAAGTGCTTGAAATACTTGATTCTGTTCATAATGGTATTGACGCATTCTTTGTTGTCACGATAATGAAGTTTACTAGGAAGCATTGTGGTATGCATCAATTTTAAAGCCAGGAATCCACCGGGAAGCTAAGCTAACAATAAGCTATGCTATGCGATGCTATGTTTTAACGTAGCTTTTGGTGGAAACGGTTCCATAAGAATGTATTGAAGCTAATTTTTGTAAAACGTAGCATGTCATAGCATAGCTTACCTTCCCGGTGGATTCCCGGCTTAAATGTCGATATCGAATTCGTTTCCTTTCAATATGTTTCAATACTTTGAAGTGTTGGGTCATCCCGTGATTAAAGAGAAAATTGAGTTTATAACAATAATATAACTCGAGTGTCATTTATCCACTTGGTATAGATACTAGCTTACGTTGAGGTGTTTCGATAATGCTGTACCTGCGTGTAGTGGACAAACACAGATAGACTATTTCACTTATTATAATCGTTTAATGCGGACGTGATAAGAGAGTTTATTCAGCATATATATTATATGAGTATATAAAATAAACGTAACTGTAGCGGTGAAAATTATATGTCAAGTATATGGAGAGATTATTAGTGCTAGTCAGTGGCAAACCTGATCGAAGAAATGGAGCCACGAAGATTTTTCCAAACAAAATTAAAGGAATTTTATCAAAGGGTTTTTCTCTCTCTGAGACACAGCTGTTTATTTTTGGTCGTAGGGGAGAGGTGCTATAAAAGGGACACTTTTGTTTAGCGTCCATTTCTGATAATGTCATAATAGGTATTTAAAAAACCAGTACATCAATAGAAAGCGTGTTTATTTCCCTTCAATAAAAGTATATTACAAACTCATCAATTGTAATGGAAAATAAAAAAATCTTCGATTTTTAAATAAGTGGGAAATGTGCCTTTTACGACTAGGTGGTTTTAAATGGGACAGTATAAGTGATGAAACGGACACGTTAATAAAAATAAACTTATTAAGTATTACAATTATAATTGTAAATCTTAATGATACAAAACAATGGACTCTATGAAAATTTATTGCTTACGCGGGAAATCATCAATATTTTGTCGCTTTGAATAGTGACTTCACTAATTCTTAAATTTGAAACAAGACGCCATCAACTAATAATTAATAATTTAAAACAATGTCATCTATGTATCAGATGATACACTAATAACTTTATAAGAAAGTAAAATACATATAATGTTCAGCAGTACACGTGTATGAGAAGGACAGCCATGAAACGGTTGTCCCTTTTATGACTTGTTATGCTGTCCCTTTTAACTCTATATGTGAGTTTCATATAAAATGACCTCAAAAAAAAAAGAAAACAATTAAGCTTACCTATTACGTATTTTCGTTTCAGTTGAATACAGGCTATTTTAATGATATAACACTTTAACTCTTTGTATATATCTTGACCTCAGAAAACGACACAGAAAATCAACGAAAATTTTACTTTTACTGCCGAAAAACCAACCGCGGATTACTACTCTGTTGCAAGTGAGGCCGCAGTGAAGTTTACGTCAAATGACTGGGCACTAGTAGTGTTGTCATAAACAGAAAAATAACTTGCATGTGCAATGCGTTTCCAATTTTGGCAATTCGATTTGTCCCATTTACGACCTGTCCCTTTTATAGCACCTCTTCCCTACAAACGTTTTGTTGACAACAAAACAATTGCCAACAACACGACCGATCATGAAATATTTACAAAATTGCCAAAAATCAAGTGTCATTAAATAATTCTATATTTCGATATGAACAGTTCGATCACATAAAAATAACATTAATAGGCTTATCTATTGAACAAAGTGGCAAATTCATATACCAAGATAAAAAAGGAGTATTAATTTGAGGAAGACAAGCAATACAATCAACTATGTTATGTTTTATTCTGTTATATATTCTCTGCTATCAAACAAGTGATGAAATACTTGAGCATTACATACAGTACATGTTTGATTAACAGAAAGCTGTTTATCCTCGCCTAACAGATGCACCGAAGTCACCGCATTGCTTATAAAACGACCTACTGTTTGATCCTCGAATTTCTTGAAAATCGTAAGAAAGTTTTCAATCAATCCCAGCGCCGTTATTAGAGTCAGAAACCGAAATCCGACCTAGCGGCCAAAAGTGCATAGACCAGTTTCGAAAGGGGAAGCGCGAGAACAAAAGGGGCCATCACGCATAATCGCAAGGATGTAGGTTCGTGTGGGAAGATCGGGACGCGTTTTCACCCGCGTTGAAAAATCCACGAGCGGAAGAGGTTGGGCAGGCAAGAAAGTTCCTCATCGTCCACCCGTGGCACAAGACAATTGCGATGCCGACCAATTAAGCCACGGCCCACGCTTCATTTTTCCTTCCATTCAGCTTGATCCTCTTCCGCGTCGATAAGGATCTCGGTTGCGCTTCGATTCTACCTTTCGAGCATTCTACCTGGCCGAAAAGTGGCCTCGCGAAATGCGGTCCGTTTGGCGAGCACGTGGCGAATCTAAGCAGGAGGAGAAACGAGTCGACCTGGGCGGGAATTTCTTTTTAACACTTTCACTGACGTCGCCCTGTTTACACGCCGAGAGAATTCCACCCTGTACGCGCCGATTCGACGTGTTTTCATGTCGACATTTTCGAAAAAGCGTCCCCGAAAGCACCGAAAATTAACATTTCTGTTTTCTGTTACATCTCTATGAAAGTATTACCAGTAGATTGGCGAGGATTTCGGATAAAAATCAGTCCAAACTCGATCTTACTTGGACAGTTTTTAATTATACAGAGTGGGGTGTAACTCGGTTTTCAGAAAATCGACTGCGTGTTTGTATTTGTCAACATACAGTGGCGGGCGAAAGAAAGTTTACAACTTTTAAAATCGCATAACTTTTTTAGAATTGGCTGATTTCGGGAATTTCCGCGATTCCCGACCTTATTCTGCGATCTTTAAAGGTTTGTAGATCAGAGCAACGTTAACCGATTTTGATGAAATTTTAGACACGTACCACTGCGGAATTCTAAGTGCTTCGAAAAAATTTATTTTTCCAGAATTCCTACTCACTATTAATATTCCTCTCAAATTCTTCACCTCTAGGTGATTGAAAGCCATAAGACTTGGTAGGGTAGATATACCGTTTGTGGCCATTGCACTGTTTCTGGCCATGTGCATAATTATCTTATTTTTAAATTGCTTACAAATCATTATTATGTTGAAAATTTCACATCATAAATACACTCCTGGAAAAAATTAAAGGAACACTAAAATTTCCCGAAAATGTTGGTCATTTTCAAATGGCTGTATCTCCGCGAAAAATGGTCGCAAAAAATATTTAAAATAAGCATTTTAACGCTTGAAGTCTCTAGTTTTTGAAACAATGACTCAATTTTTTTCCATCATACATTATGATACTGTTTTATCAAGATGAAGCGCAAGAAACGAAGTATCAGAAATTTTTGCCTAGTTTGGACGTATGCACGGGCCAAAAAAATTTTTCAGATAAATCCAATGGAGGGCTCTTATAGAGCAACCATTTCTCTCTAATTTTTCTCATTTCTCTTTTTTGTTAGTTCAACGTCGTTTTAGTGAAAAGAAATGATTTCGAAAATTTAAGAAAAACATTTTTATCCAATCTCTTCGCAATGACAAAAACTGTACTTCAATAACTGACATTAGCACCACCCAAAGCGCGTCAACTCGTGGTGGTAAAAATGTTTTTCTTACATTTTTGAAATCATTTCTTTTTACTAAAACGACGTTGAACTAACAAAAAATCGTGCAACAACTGTTCAAAAGCCGCGAGAACAAAAGAAAAGGTTTTACACAGAAACATAACGTAAAACAGGTGATCCTTCAATTTTTCAGACCATATCGCATGTTTGACCATCGAGGACATACAGAAAAAAAAACTGATTGGTCCGGCCTTTTGCACAATGTTTACGGGTAGTCTTGACTCGCAAAAAACGTGGATACTTGAATGATTCCCTGATTTTCCTTGAAGTGGAATCATGCTTACCAAAAAATGGTAAATATGTAATTTTTGGGATCATTGTAAAATGGATTTTATACGATGCAAAAAATCTCACAAAATTGGCAACTAACGGTTTTGAAAGGATAATTTCTTAGCTTTCCAAAACACTCATGAAAAATTGTCTACGATCATGCGTTCCCAAGTTATAGGTGTTCAAAGTGAAAAGTTCCTTTTTTGCTATGATGACGAATAACTCGTTCAATAAAAATCATAGAACAAAACCAAACAAACGGAATTAAAGAGACATGGTTGCTCTATAAGAGCCTTCCATTGGATTTATCTGAAAAACATTTTTTTGGCCCGTGCATACGTCCAAACTAGGCAAAAATTTCTGATACTTCGTTTCTTGCGCTTCATATCTTGATAAAACAGTATCATAATGTATGATGGAAAAAAATTGAGTCATTGTTTCAAAAACTAGAGACTTCAAGCGTTAAAATGCTTATTTTTTTAAATATTTTTTGCGACCATTTTTCGCGGAGATACAGCCATTTGAAAATGATCAACATTTTCGGGAAATTTTAATGTTCCTTTAATTTTTTCCAGGAGTGTATTTTGTTTAGTATACCGCCAGAAATATAAGGTTACATTTATTGCTTACGCGGGAAAACATTATATTTTTTAAGAAGTGGCCAAAACTGGTACAATATCCTAAAGTGGCCACAAATGGTGCATCTACCCTATTCAACTTTTTTTCGATATCTTTTACAATTTCAGAAAATATGCACGATAACATAAAAAGTCATAATTTCTTTAAGGCAGTACATATTTCCATCCATAAACACGTCTCATTGGAACAGACAATAGGTACCTACGTCACTGGGACCACCCGAATTATATTTCTGCAAAATATCAAGATTTCCTCATTTTCCAGTTACCAGTTGTTTGGCCAGTTTCGTTTTAAAAAAAACACTCGTCTTGGTGCTAACTCCTCTTTGTAAAACGCAACTGTCCTCGGCGTGATGCATTACTCGAGCAGAGAAAGGTAAGATGCAGCTACGATACAAGAGAAGTGGACTTATTATTAGTTCCATTTGAAAGATCGATCGTGTTCCGCGTGCACGTGGGTCGGATCCTTTCGCGCACGTTCTGACTGTAGGTCGACTCTGTGCGTCTTCCGTGGGTGTCGTCTCGGACCATCTATCGCAATTACGCGACGTTATTTATTAGTCATGGTTATTAGGTACGCGACAATGGCCGTTCTCGGTCAATTGAATCGTTTATCTTAGAAACGACATAGAAATTAAGCATTCTGGTAAGCAATTTGGCCTTTTCGTTTGTAGAGAACGTGTGTCGTGCAGTATTTCCAGGTAGGAAGTGGTCACAGAACGTCCTTTGGCAGTGAAATTACACTTACAAGGGAGCATCCGAATCCCAAAATTCAAAAAATTCTGAAACTTTGTGAATATACAGGGAATTTCCTCCTAATTACAACGCACTTTTTGTTTGCTGCCGAAATCCACTCTAATGGGGTGTAATTGACCCCCGAAAATTCGGTTATTTTCCAATTTTGTGTGATAACTCGGGAAATGTAAAATAATATTTTTACCAAATGATAGATCTAATTAAAAGAAGTAACTGTTGTCTTGAAACTTTTTTTCTATCTCTTACAGTTATAACACAAAATCGGAAAATAACCGAATTTTCTGGGGTTAATCTCACCCCCTTCGAGTGAATTTGGGCAGCAAACAAAAATTGCGTTGTAATCAGGAGGAAATTCCCTACATAGTGACAAAGTTTCAGAATTTTTTGAATTATCTGCTTCGGGATCTTCCCTTGTTAGCTACCCTCTTGTTCTGATCAAACAAAAGGTAGAATATTCAGAAATGAAGATGCTCTAATAAACGAATGAAATCTATAAGAAGTTAGGTCAGTTTCTTTATGAACTTATCACATATGCTACTAAAAGGAATATGTTTGGCAAAGAAAGATGAGGTGTACAAATCGATGGATTAAATAGGGTTGGAGCTGCTTTGAAACTTGAAGTGTTGAGCTATCCTCGTTTCCTAAACCTGGCTATTGCCTTATGTATCTATATTTTTCTATAATGATATATGTTGAAGCTTAAAAGTAGAATTACTCCAAGTGAAATGGCTCAAACAGAACACTAAGGATGAAGGGTCTTTTTTATGAAGTTATTTCGTTCCGACAATGAATTGATTAAAAAGCTTAACAAGTAAATGAATAGAAATACAAAGGCTACCTACTTCGTAAATTTTAAGCTACATATTTCGATTTGCATCACTTGAAAAGAAGCTCGACTTACCACATAGCCTGCACCGATACTGGCTTGAAAATGTGCTGTCGACCGCAAACGCTGACGCTGAAGCCTCTGTAACAGAAAAGGGAAGAAAAGAATCAGGTATCGAGTGTCCTGGAACATTCGAGGGTCATGTCATTCAAGTTATACAGGGCAAACCACCGATCACGCATTAAACCTGTTAACCGGCGAAAACGAAGAGTTAACTCGTCACTAACAGTGCAAGGCCGCGCCCGTTGCGAAAGAATGCAAATATCATCTGTTTCTTCTTGCCACTACAGAGACAGTATATCTCGCAATGTCTCTTCGCTTTCATTTTGTTCCTTTTCCTTTTGCCATTTTTAACACATACGATTAATAAATTAAAATAAAAATTCACTTTGTTTACTAATAATATTTCGAGAGTAAATTCTATTTATCGGCGATCCCTCTGTCTTTAGTTTCATCGTTCTACTTGCATCAGAAGTAACATTAAGACATATTCGTGCCCGCTATGGGCAAGACGAGTTAACTCCTTTTTTGCCATTTGCCACTACCCAGCTAAGGAGCACTTTCGATTGGAAAATGTGGCGGTTAACAGGTTAACCAACTAATTTATCGTCGGTCGAAATAAAGCGAAATAAATTAGCCTCTGGGACTGTTGTTGCGCCCACCCAGCTTCGCTACATTTATGTCCAATTCATTTATAACTATACCGAGCAATAGTGGGGTTTGTAGGCGTCAAAGAGTTGAGAGATAAAAGAGTCCCGGTTTAAATAGGCCTCGATACTAGATCGCTTGCCAAACCTCCAAACTAGTCGTCACTTCACAATACACATGGCACTTGGATTACGGAGTTCCATTCAGTGTTTCATTTTCTAACTTGGACATGTGCATCGGAGACGTCACTATTGCTCGGTATATATGTAATTTTACAATTCGAAGCCTAAAAATAGGAGATTGTCGGCAAAGGAAGACGGAGCGTACTGATTAATCGAAAGAATAAGATTGCAACAGTTTCGCAGCTCCAAGCGTTCAGTTATCTTTGTTTACCAGACCTCACTGTTGCTAGCTAGGTATGCCCACATTTATTTTTATAATTACACATAATTCTACATTCCGAAGCGTGCGCAAGGAAAATTGCAGGCAAAGCAAGACGCATTAAACGATAGAACAGTTTTGAGGCTCCAAGCTATTGTTATCCTTGCTTTCTAGGCCTCGTCGCTATTGCTCGGTATGCCTGTAATTCCATAAGTATTTCCAAGCTTAAAAGTAGGGAAATGGCTGGCAATGATTCGGAGCACCAAGAAGGTATGCAACTATCCCCATTTCCTAGACCTCCCTATTGCTCTGTAGGGGAGAGGTGCTATAAAAGGGACAGGTCTTAAATGGGACATGCAAATTATTTTCCTGTTTATGACAACACTAGTGCCTAGTCATTTGACGTAAACTTCACTGCGGTCTCACTTGCAACAGAGTAGTTATCCGCGGTTCATGTTTTTCGGCAGTAAAAGTAAAATTTTCGTTGATTTTCTGTGTCGTTTTCTGAGGTCAAGATATATACAAAGGGTTGAAGTGTTGTATCATTAAAATAGCTTGTACTCAGCTGAAACGAAAACACTTAATAGGTCAACTTAATTGAATGTTTTTTTTAAAGTTATTTTACATTAAACTCACTTAGGGTAGATGTACCATTTGTGGCCACTTTAAGGATTTCCGTACCATTTCACTGATACATAACTTAAAAAAGAATACGTATACAAAAGTAAAGAATATATAAGTGTAATCCAAAATATACAGATAATTAAAGTATTCTAAGTTGAACAATGGTTTAAATATAATTATTTAAAATATCATTATATTACCGTGCCAGACTGTTTTCCACCATTTGTGGCCACTAGAGTACCATTTTTGGCCAGCCGGCTTTCCATTTGTGGCCACTTATAGAATTGGTAATACGAAAGACCCACAGTAAGAATTGTAGCATTTAATTCATTACAAAGGTTCATTACTGAACAAATAATACAATACTTGCTGCAAAAAAATAATATTAACTGCCAATATCCTTTTTACTTATTCTTTTGGTAGCGATAGGTTTTGCTTCTTCTTGCAATGCGTTTTTGACGTCGTCTTCAAAATAGTTGGCGAAGAATGTTCTTCTTGATCGTTGTCTCTTCATTTTAACACTTTTCGTCATTGAAATTGTTTTTGTAGAATTTCACTTTCTACGCCCCATTATTATCTATGGCAGTTAAAAGTAATGAGTCTACTTTTCAGAGAAAATTAAATTAAACTTTAGAAGAATTTTTTCGCTAATGTCATTGTCAATACTATTGTATAATAATTTTACAATAATTAGGTATTGTACAATCAGTTGCTAATGAGAATGCCTACTGACCAAAAATGGTTGTACCGTGGACTATTTATGGCCATTACGTGGCCACAAATGGTACAATTCCATTCTCGATGTACCATTTTTGGTCAGTGCCTAATTCCAGTAGAGTTTAGGTTATTTCGTTGAAATTCTTTTTTAAATCTCAAAAATATTTGTTTTTTAATATAATTATGTATAAAACTTCACCCATGCTCTTGTTAAATACAATAACTAATTGTTTCCTTACCAGTCGTATGCTAAGCACCGTTTGCAAGGATGTGGAAAGTTATCAAAGATTTGCACATTCATGTATGATTCTTAAATAAAACCGAACAACAAAACTGTAGAAAGTAGTAGAAATGGTGCCAACATAGCCCACCCTTAGACAGCTTTATTCATTGTAACGAAAGTAACCTAAGAATACTTAATATATCGCAATAAATAAGATGAATAAGGCCACAAATGGTGCAGTGGCCACAAATGGTACATCTACCCTATAGTCTTAAAAGGGACAGCATAACAAGTCATAAAAGGGACAACCGTTTCCTGGCTGTCCTTCTCATACACGTGTACTGCTGAACACTATATGTATTTTACATTCCTGTAAAGTTATTAGTGTATCATCTGATACATAGATGACATTGTTTTAAATTATCAATTATTAGTTGATGGCGTCTTGTTTCAAATTTAAGAATTAGTGAAGTGGCTATTCAAAGCGGCAAAACATTGATGATTTATAGTACAAAGAGTTAATTTTTTCATAGATTCCATTGTTTTGTATCATTAAGATTTACAATCATGATTGTAATGCTTAATAAGTTCATTTTTATTAACGTGCCCCTTTCATGACTTATACTGTCCCATTTAAAACCACCTAGTCGTAAAAGGGACATTTCCCACTTATTTGAAAATCGAAGATTTTTTTATTTTCCATTACCGTTAAGGAACTAGTTCTTGATCAGGAACTAATTTTTT
This sequence comes from Andrena haemorrhoa, assembly GCA_910592295.1. NCBI lineage: Eukaryota > Metazoa > Arthropoda > Insecta > Hymenoptera > Andrenidae > Andrena > Andrena haemorrhoa. Next base: position 22,632,473 of record OU342943.1, read on the forward strand.
ATCAGTTCATGAAATAAATCGTTCTTTTAAGTTTATGTCAATAAATAATTGTTTGACATAATTACTAACATAAAAATTGATAATTCAAAAATATATGTGTTGTCTGTGAAAGCAGCTGGTATTGTTAGTTTTCGTGAAAATAAATGTGTAAGGTAACCCACTTGAAGAAAGTGCCTGTTGAACGCCATCTCTTACTGCTCGAAGTAAGAGATCACCATCGACGCCACAGTCGATTTCTTTGCTCGTTGTTGCGGTATTAAAGGTTATTTTCATACATTTTGCTTACAATAGTTTACTTTACAATGTAGCGCAAGAATTTTAGTATTATATGTATTATTTTACTTTAAAAGTCAGTGATCATTATTTAGTTCCACTTTTTACTTGTGGAACTAATTTTTGATCACCTGAATAAAAATTAGGTTAGGCCATTATAAAATTATAAAAAAGTTGATGATTATACAATGAATATTTATACAAAAATTATCTGATCAAATATTAGTTCCTCACCTGATACGAAATTAGTTCCCATGTATTTTAGATGATCAAAAACTAGTTCCTAACCTGATCAAAAAATTAGTTCCCATGTATTTCAGATGATCAAAAACTAGTTCCTGACCCGATCAAAAATTAGTCCCCATGTATTTTTAATTGATCAAAAACTAGTTCCTAGTCACCTTATTATTCCATACCTTATAAATAATTAAATTATACTTATTTTCAACTTTTTAACATTTTTCCTTAAAGTTTAAACATTAATTCATCTTTTAGTATAAAAAAATGTTTATGATTTAAAGTTTTATTAGGTTAAAAATAAATATTAAAGCGGGAAGCCCTCTAAACTGATCAGAAACTAGTTCCTTAACGGTACAATTGATAAGTTTGTAATATACTTTTATTGAAGGGAAATAAACACGCTTTCTATTGATGTACTTGTTATTTAAATCCCTATTATGACATTGCCAGAAATGGACGCCAAACAAAAGTGTCCCTTTTATAGCACCTCTCCCCTACACATGTTTTGAAACATAAAAGGAAAGAACTGGCTGGCGCCATCAAATTAACCGATCAAATTGCCCTAGAAAAGGTTTGAAACTCCAAATGCTTGGCGTCCCCTTCGACTCTTTGTTTACTCTTTCTCCTCTAGACCAGCGATTATTCAGCCCCGATTTCGCCGTTCGAGGCGGCAATTGGCGTCACGCAGCCGAGCAAACTCTCAGCTCGTAACTGCAATGGTAACGCAACTACCTCCCCCCTCGTTACGACACACGCTGCACATCCAGCATAACCGTTAATTACGCATTATGTAAAAGCCCATGCGTTGTAAAAATCGACGACCGCGCGAGCGCCAAGAGTCGCCCTGGAACTGAATCGGCCGAAGTTCGACGTCAGATTTCCGGGAAGTCCGTTACAATTCCACTATCAGCTTTCCCCTGGGAGAAACGGTACCTCCCGCCCGCCGTTACAAGCCACCAACATCGCCGAGGGTTGGTAACGACCAGTTATGGAGAGAGAAAAAAACCCACGGACTTTACGCTGCTGGAGCGTAATCGCCGCCTTTTCCACAGAATACGGACGCGCTGGAGCGAGTAGCTGCTTTGTGGGTAGCTTTCAGATGTAACTGTGCCCCTCTAGCGGGACGTTAGGGTGTGGGGCACGACCGACTTTGCGACAGGAGCATGTTTAAGATTGCTAGGTTTCAAGCTTGACGCAGGGCGTCCCAAGCGTGACATCAGGATGTCAGACGTAGACAACGGAGCTTACGTCGCGGATGAGACTTCCTGGCGGACTGTTTCATCGTCGTTCCCGGTGAGCTCGTTCACGCGGGAAGAGTCAGCAAACTAGCCTGCGTTACGCACTCGACTATCTGGTGTAGTAGCTGGTAGAGGTATGTGTACTGAGATCGTAAAATCAGCGAAGCTTTGAAGTAAACAAGTCTTGAGCGGCGGCACAAGCGAATTCGCAGAAATCTGAGGAGATAAGCGTCAGTCGAGCTGCTATATTAGTTGGGATGTTAAGGTGCGATCCCACGGCGCGTGCAAAGCATCAGCTTGGGCTAGCCACGTCGTTGAAACGTCAATGGTTTGCCAATTGGCGCTTGCTAAACAGATTTGACGAGCCTATAAGCCTCGCGGGGCTACGAGCCGTGGGATTGCACCTTTAGCTGGAAAAGGTGCAGTGCTGACCCGTTAAGGGCACGAGTCCTCCGTTCCGTTAAGAGAACATTTCCAGCCCCTCTACTTCTGTAGTCGCCGCGGGGAGCGCGAGAGGCTGGGAATAAGCGAGAGGACGCGCGACTCCGTCAAGCTATAAATTTCTTTGCGATAGCGGCAGCATCGTATTACTGAAAGACGAAGGCAAAGACGAAAGGTGAGCCGAATAGCACAGCGTTTTGATAAGAGACCGCTTTGTCTCGCGAGCGGCGTGCTTACAACGGGACACCACTGTAGATACATATAGAGGTCGTAAATTAACCCTCGAACGACGGACGACTCGCGGCGATTGCATTGGAGAAACCATCCAGCGGTGGCACCAAATGATGTAGCGGCTCTGATTGAAGCTTCAGTTCTCTCTGTCTTCTCACATTTCTGTCAATTCTTTTGTGCTGACGCTCGAAATATATTTACTTCAACGCTCCACCGCTTTCACGACCGCGCTATACCTCTTCCAGCTACTACAGTAGTCCCTCTCCTAAATTGCACACGGAACGGGGATCTAGGCTAGCGATTTGGGGGACTATGTAATATGCGATTTTAGTCGAGGGTTGGCTTCTTTCACCTCAGTCTCCAGCCGCAACTCGGACTGTACCTCGCTCTAGCTCGTCGCTCGATTTGTTTACGGAAGACGAGCGGCCGGCAACCGAGAGCGGTAAGGATAAGTCATCCACAGACGAGAGTGAAAAATTTTCTATTCTTTGTTTTAACACTTATGAAAATACAGCTAACGTACTGGTGATAGTCCTCCGATGAAAATGATACCAAACACGGCTTCATTCGGATTACTTTTAATTTCGTTACAGAAAATATCGTCGCAGACTATATTGAAAAGCTATCTAGTAAAATTAGTCCGAATGAAGTCTTGTTTGGTATCATTTTCATCGGAAGACTGTCACCAGTACGTTAATTGCATTTTCAGAAGCGAAACAAAGAATAGGTAGGAACATTTTGAATTTCTACTGCGGATGACTCATTTCTTATCCCTATAAACAAGCAAATCGAGTTTGACGGGCTTGGCTTTGACAAGCAGAACGCTCGAAGCTCGACCAACTTCACGAGCTGATGGGACTAGCGATCCGCGGTATGGCAGGCTTGAAAGAAGCGAGTTTTGGAAGCGAATATTGTGTACCGTCTCCGAATGACAGTGGAGCAAGGAGAAACGACGCGAGCCGACTACGATGGCTCTGCCAGCTACTGGCACGACCTTCCACCGAGACCTTGGTGCTCACCTGTCAAGCACCTTGCTCTAACGTGGCTTACGGTAACGCGCTCCATTTCCCTACGCCCGTATGCCCCTCGACGAGCAAAAGAGAGCGGCGCTGACCTTCGCGTTCACCTTTCCGCCGCGCACCGCTGGTAGCCGGTACGCGGCCGCCCCTCCGTCTTCTCTGCTCGATGTACCGTTTCGAGGGGGCAGCGTTTTATTCACCTAATTGCCGGGTTCGGGCTCGACTGCGCGCGCCGCGCTAATGAGTCACACTCGCAGGAGAACCGAAAGGAACCGGACGCAGACACCGCGGGACCGGTTAGAAAGTGGTCTCCGGGGCTGGGTGGATGGAGGAGGGATCACGTTCGAATTTTGCGAGATGGAATAGCCTGTTGCGGACCAAGGGGGCATTCTCGTTTAGAAGGTTAAAAGAAAAACGATTTTTACAGCTTTCTCCTTCGAAGGCCAGTGTAATATAGGTATTTTTTTAGGAACTTATAGAGAGTAAGGCTTTTGGACAATGCACATCAATTTTGCAAGTATACAAGAATCGTTATACAGGGTGCTCCACCAGAAACCGAACGTCGAAATACGTCGACAGAAAATTGCTTTTTTTTTTTGAAACCATTTTTTACCATGGTACCAGGGTCACCGATGGTTTTTTTATGGGTTGACATTAGGGCGGAGCGATACTATATTTATGATGCGATACTATGTTGTATTTTGATTAACCAAACACAACTGTAGACAAATTTTGGGAAAATATTCATGTCTGGAGGTTCCTTTTGCTCCTAAAAATGATTATCTGATTATATGATTATATGATCATTTTTAGGAGAAAGGGGAACATGAGTATTTTTCCAAAATTTGTTTACAGTTGTGTCTGGTTAATCAAAAGACAACTATCCCGCACCCAGGCTAACTGAAAATTCAAATTTCTGATGTCATAATGTAATAACTTATGAAAATAAGAATTCAACGATGTAAGTATACTGACCTTCAACGAAGCAAAGTTGCGGGTAACTTTGTCACGAAACATACTTTCATAACTTTGTATCCAAAGAGATCTGACCAAGTCCATCATTCCACCCTAAAATCCTTACGGATTAATGGAAGTAATTACATTCTAAGGGTTCTCAGTAGATTAATGAAACTCCGCATGTGGAAAAACTGGTATATTTTGCAATAGCTTTCCATTAATACTAGATTTATTGTAATACATGGGACTTTAAATTTGCATTTACCGAAAATTAAGAAATATGGGCTTGGTCAGTTATACCTAACGTGACCATTTATTGTTTTCCCAAAAAAACGGGACATCTACTAATTTTTAGGTAATAGTATGTGTATTCAAGAAAACGCATATTTCTTCATAGTTTTTATTTATTAATGTAAAGAACAGCAATGAACGCGTGAAAATAAATAATTTATGTAGTCTTAAATTTTTCTGCAGAATAAATTTGCTTAAGTATATTTGGTGTTGATTTCAAATAAGAATAAAATTCTTGGCAGGATTTCTTAAAATTTACTTTGGTACTTGACATTTCTGTAAGAACTGCGACTTGCAACTGTGTTCTTTCGCTCGGCCATAACTTATTCATAAGAGAAAACACCCGTTCTACGGGTGCATTTGCGCCGGGCGGACTTAAAATATATTCAATAATTAGTCAATAGTTGCTCTCATTCTGAAAACGGGACATTTCGGCGTCCCGAAGCTGTGCTTGGGGACAACGGGATAGGCTACCTAAAAACGGGATGGTCCCGTTCAAAACGGGATGTATGGTCACGTTAGTTATACCAACAAGCCAACGAAGAACGTAAATTGGCAAAGTCGCAAAGGTTTAAAAAACGCGTCGTCTAAATGGCTTTAAGGGATCATGCTCAGTCAGGAGGTCGAAGAAAGGGTGGTCTTTGGAAATTTTTTACTCAAAAGCTAAAACACATTTCTCAAAAAATCTTTTTTCCTTTTAAGGATTGCATCTAGTACCGTGCATCGTAATTTTTTTATTTAAAAATATTAATCAATAACTAAGTTATTGTCCACCATTCCACGTTCTTTCAAAATCGGTGACCAAAATATTTAAAAAACCATTCAACCGATTTACTTCAAATTTTACAAGCTTACTATAGTAACAATAAACTCTATCTTTGAACGATGGATTTTTTTTATCCGATGCTTAGTTTTCTTTTAATTGACGAAAATCAGGCACGAATTATGATCAAAATTGAAACTTTTACTTTAAACATCAACCATTTTTTCCCAAATCAATATTTGGAAAAATCCGTTCAAATACTAGATAATATAATATAATGAGTCAATTCTTTTGAATTTTTTATTTTAGATGATCGACTTTCGAGCAGCAGTGGTCACCGCAGAAGCCTTTTTTAGAGAACCTTCGAGTGATAGACAATAACTCAGTTATTGATAAATATTTTTAAATAAAAAAATTACGATGCACGGTGCTAGATGCAATCCTTACAGAGGAAAAATATTTTTTGAGAAATGTGTTATAGCTTTTGAGTAAAAAATTTCCAAAGACCACTCTTTTTCGGCCTCCTGACTGAGCATGACCCCTTAAGTTCTCGCGCAGTAGTTACCTATACATGAAACGGTTCTTTCAACCCTTAGGCACATAAATTGAATAACCTAACCCATAACAGTGAAACTGTGATTTATTTGTATAGGAAAAAATACAATTTGATAAAACATGTGCAGATGGGGGGTGCAAGGTTAGAAATCCATATTTCAAATAGTTTTTGCTGCGTACAATTGGAAAAATGCTCGTACTTTTCACACACCTTCGGTGCTTTATTCCTTTAAGAAGCAGAACGAATGTTTTGGCAAGTGCTTGGAGAGATCTATAATACCACGATCCTGAGCATAACGCTAACGCGATGTTTAGAAAAGGCACGATCAGGCATAACTTCGATGGTCGTCAGAATGTTAATTGCAGGTTAGGTGCCTTGCAGCCGAGCAATTTATCGTTTTTATCCGACGCGGAATAGAACTGCGTAGAACCAGAGGAGAAAGTACGGAACTATCTGCGGGAGTAAACGGCTGATAACCCGTAAAATCCTGTTCGCTTTCCCTGCTGTTCGAAGGAACGATGAACAAATAAAATGCGAACTAGCATCGATAGGCGTTTGAGTGACGCAAGGTTTGGCGAGATTGTTTGAAGTCTGTCAAGCCTTGCCAAATGGTAACATCTGTCCAACTGGCTCTCTGCTTTGAACGTACCTATGCCGACACTAAGGAAAATTTTTAATTGTATATTCCTTAGCAGATCTTCGTGACAGTGCTATCAATGGATGGACGAAGTTTCTCTGATAAAAATGATTTCAAATATCACCACTTGCGAACTATATTTTCTTATCCGTCATTCGAATAACTTCTAAATTCCATATACTAGGTACTTCTTACTAGTTGTAAATTATACATACTTGAATGTGATACATACTTTTATTAGGCAAAGCTAGTCAACGCAATGGTAACACCCTCATAGATATCTGACAGAAAATATAGAAATTTAATTTTAACTACTACACGACTGATTCTAGGTGTAGACGAAAGGGTCGCTGAGGCAGCATAGTAAAAAGCAAACTTCGATCTCGGTTTTCTCTCAAAGCAAACATCTGGGGACTCTTGGATAATACTATCGATGCATTCCCATAAAAAAGAGCAACGGGAAACACGCCAAAGACGTGCACAGGAAGGGAATCCCTCAGCGTGGAAAACGTGCTAACAGTATTACATGCAAAGTTAGGCAAAATGTAATCTAATTGCAAATTACAAAGTACGATTAAACTGTAATTGTGTAATTGATTACACATTATTTTCTGTAATCGTTCATTTAGATAGTTGACAACACCAAATGGGCAACAATTACAGAAAATAATGTGTAATTAATTGCACAATTACAGTTTAATTGTACTTTGTAATTAGTAATTAGGTTTAATTTTTCCCAACTCTGACTACATATAAAGTTAGATCGTAACGCGTCAGGTAAAAGATTAGGTGTCGGTGCCAAAAGTTCATTCGCTTTATTGAACCAAAGTCTTTATTAACCCTTCGTGGTCACACTTCTGTGAAGTTGCGCGGTGGTCACACTGGGCCAATCGAGTCCCAAAAATTATAGTACACACTTTGAACGTTACAGAATATGGAACAGTCTCGTTTTACTAAGAAATGAAATGACAATATGTAATAAAAATCGAAAAGGTGTAAAGTCCTGAAAAATTAGTTTTTTTTTACTAAAACAATCATAACTTTTCTTATTTTTCAATTCATTTTCGTACAGGCTGTGGCTGATACTAATAAGATATAGTTCTTTTGGATAATATAGTTTCATAGTGTGCGTTTAAAAAAAAGTATTTATTTTGAGATCTGAATGTTTTTGTAATGGCTGCCACTCACCGACGAACGCTCTGATTCAGAAACTGACGGTCTCTACCGGAAGAGGAAACCTCAAATTTCCGTAAAATGTCAGACCAATGTCATTTCAAAGCCAGAAATTTACTGGTATCAAGCTCCAAAGTTAAAGGACGGGTCTATTGGACCCACAATGACAATGAGGCGTTAAAAGTGAAAACTTTTAATTTACATGTGTTTTTAGTCAAAGTATTCTCTTAGGCTATCTATCACTTTTTCTCGCTTTCCTGATAAATGTATGTACAAGTAGTTGTAGTGAGAAAGTCATTTCTGCACACCTAGTATCACCTAACAGTGAGCGAACAAACCCTTTGCGCCGACCTAATAGATTACAAAATCTGTTAGTTCATAATGTATTACTGATCATGTAGTTATTGTAGTTCGTGATTGCTCGAACGGCATCTGCGAGCAGATTCTACACGGCGCTCTGGTGGAACGGGAAATTACCGAAGAGACCGCACGTGATTAAATGTAACTTTGACTTTGATCTGTTACCCAATAACGAAAGCGGCTTATCGTGATTAACTTGATGGGCTTCGCGTTCATCTGTGTTCGGTATAAATCCCCAATTGGGATCCTGCGCGAGGCTCAAAGTCTACAGCTAGTGAAGATTTCTCTCTGCCCCTTGAATATTTTCTGAAACGTCCATCACTGATTAATTAGCATTTTCGTGCACGTGCCTTCCAGTCAGCAGCGTTGCATAAGAACCAAGTGAGTCTTACTCGGCCGATATCGCTTTTTGCATCGACGCTCCGTCTTATTTCCAGCTTGGCGTCCGCGTTAATCGCTCGTATCCTGTACAAAGGGAGTAGCAAGAAGAGGGGAGGGAAGAAACGGACCCGCGGTCGATTTATTTATCCGCCGGCGGATTTTCCTTTTGTTCCGTCGCGCGTGCAAAATATGCGCATACCCCGATCCGCAGATATCGAGGCGATGAATGCAGAATGATGTTTGCAGTTCTGAGGAGCCTGCTCGTCGCCTCCACGAAACTTACTCGACTGGCTGCCAGCGTGGAATAAAAACTTGACCTCTCCGGTGCCAGATTGGCCAGTTAATTGGGAAATACGAGTGAACTCGTCATTTAAAAATTTCTCTGTATCAAAGCAGACGAGTCAATGAAACACGAAAATTTAATAATTGCACTTGTACAGAAGCAGTAAAGATACTAAAAGATAGTAGGTACGTAACGTTCATACGGATAAAACGACTATTGGCTGTACTTCCGAATGGCCCCAATGACCGATCGACACGAGGTATGGGGCGAAGGGTCGGGAGGAGATGTGGACCCTAAATCTAAAATTGTAGCTTCGGGTATTTATTAGTTTCCGAGATATTAATAAAAAACTTTTAGTATTTCTGTTGACTTATTCCGACATAGCGCATTCCACTTTCCACCTTGTCCCGGGTAGTAGTATTGGTTGGGGCTAGATTAGTGCGGGAGGCGCGTAAAGAATGGTAGCGAACCGATGTGAGTTTGGAGATTTGAACCAGCAACTTGCGAACGCGACCCATCCTACTATATAGGGTGTTATTCTACTGATAGTCAATATTCTAGGAGGTGATTCTACAGGCCAAAATAAGACGAAAATATGGAATACAATTTTTTAATATCGCGCTTCGTTTTAGAGAAAATTGACTTTGAATTTCAGCTAAATACGCGTGCCTTTCCGGCGCCTGAGGAGCACGCAGAGATAAGGGAAACGCGTCCAGCAGTTCGTAAAACAGTTTGCGGGAATGGGAGGGTCGCCGGGTAGAGGCGGCCGCACCTACGTTAAAAAAAAATTAAAAAAAACTGAACAATAATTTTTTATTAATATTTTGGAAACTAATAAATACTCGAAGCTACAATTTTAAATTTAGGGTCCACACCCCCTACCCACTCCTCCCTCCAAACCTCGTCTCGATCGGCCACTGGGGCCATTCGGAAGAATATCCTTATCTTTACACGCAGAGTAAACACCCCCTCAAAGAAATTGTGAGTTTTCATGTTATCGCGAATATCTGCGAAACCGTAAAAGATATCGAAAAGAAAGTTTGCTTCAAAGTTTCATGTTTTTTGACGTCCGACAATACGCTGCCAAATAATTTTCAAGAGCAGAATGGTGGATATAAATTTGGAAAAAATAATTTTTTCGAAAATTCTGTATCGCCGTATTATAGGATATCAAAAAACGTAAATCATTGCATTAAAAACACTTTTCCCATATCTTTTACGGTTTCGCAAATATTTGCGATAATATGAAAACTCATAATTTTTTTGAGGGGTGTCATCACCCCTAGGTGTGTTACTGCCGAAACAAAAAGTGGTTGCGTTCTGTCGAGCCAGAAGCCCCGTCCTTCTTTCGAGGCACTACCTACTGTGCATGGCTGTTCAGCAGAGACCCAGCGATAAAATTGCGAGCAAGGCTACACGGAGGTATACAACTAGGTACGAGGACTGGCTGAAGCTGTAAAGAAATTTGAAAGAAGCCAACGTACCCGTCGCCGTCGAGAGTAATGGCAGTGTCGGCCAGTACTCGAAGCACGAGACCAACGGTCGCCCTGTCGTGACAATCGATACCAAGAAGGCAACTCTCCTCGGCATCCTGCCTTCCCGGGCAGGACACCACCACCAGGTATCTCGTCCTCCCTTGATGCACCGACTCCAGTTTCACCGCCTGAAATCAGATCACACAATTTCTCCTTACGAGTCGTCCAGGCGAAGAGCGGTTTTGATGCGATCGATCGCTACTAACAAATGTTGCTAATTTCTTTCCAAAAGAATTTTATTGAGAATTCTGGCCCTATCGTGGTGCACGTGTAATTTTAACCATGCTTGAATAATTGATGCACGAGAAAACGGCGTCACTCGTTTGGATTAAAACGTTCACTGCTGGTTCTTTGAGTTTCTCGTTGTGTACCTAACATGTCAGAGTAAAATGTTTTATTTTAATCGTAAAATATGGGTATAACATTTAGCGGGGTATATCTATTTCAAATTTAATTTAAATTCATAATTTAACCCTTTCAGCGCCATAATTCTTATGCGGTAATTATGAAAATGGTCTGACAGGGGAAGACCCCGAAAATTCAACAAATTCTGAAACTGCGAATATGTAAAGGATTTCCTCCTGATTACAATACAATTTTTCTTTGCTGTCCAAATTCACTCGAAGGGGGTGAAATTAACCCCTGAAAATTCGGCTATTTTCCGATTTTGTGTTACAACTCGCGAACTGTAAGAGATAAAAAAAAAGTTTCGAGACAAAAGTTCCTTGTTTTAATTAGATCTATCATTTGGTAAACAAATTATTTTACGGTTCACGAGTTATAACACAAAATCGGGAAATAACCGGATTTTCAAGGGGCAATTACACCCCCTAAGAGTGAATTTGGGCAGCAAATAAAAATTGCGTTATAATCAGGAGGAAATTCCCTACATATTCACAGTTACAGAATTTTTTGAATTTCCAGATTCGGGATGTTCCCTTGTGAGTCAAGCCTTTTTGTTTTAAGATAGGGTAAAGGACCCAATTACTGACACCTACCCAATTACTGTCACCTTAAGCTATTTTACTTAAAATAACGAATAAATAAACGTTGTAAAGTCATACACAAAAAGAATTATGTAATTCAACGTAATTATATACCACAGTTTATTTTTTCGTTATTTTAAGTGTTCCTCAGTGTTTAAAGGGTTAATGTTTACGAAAATATTTAGCTGTTTCATATCGTTATTACAATGTTCACATTGTTTTACGTTTCTTTTCAATTTGACAGCGCCCGTCACCCATTGCGCCTATGGCAGGGATGAAGTCTACCGTTGATTAGCGGTGTTCCACATGGTAGTAACTATTTAGTGTTCCTGATTTCTCGATATTTTTTCTTTCTCGAGAAATCAGAAATCAGAGCATACTTCTTGAGAATTCTCGAGAAATTGAAAAGAATATCACAAAATTTATATTTTTGGAATAATGTTGACAATGTTTATCGCAAACACAGGAAAACTTTAACTGATTGTTCATTTCCTGTCTAACTTGCACGAAACTTGTATAAATGAAAGAACAGATATTAAATGTAATTCATAAATTTATTCATTTAATACAAAATTTGGGCAAAGCGAAACATTACTTTCTTGTTTTAAAATAGTTTTTACTCTATTACTTTTCTTTTTTCGTGATAAATATGGATATTAAATGAAAAAACGCGTCTTTCGATTTTTTTTAAGCGATTCTGGATTACCTATGCAAAAATTGTATAAAGGATACAATAGTTTTGTCTCTTCTTTTCGATATTTCTTCTTTAATAGCTACAAGAAACTCATGACTTATTTCAGTAGGCATACCATTTGTCTAAACTGTTAAATAGGAATTTAAGAGCACCTTGACCAGTCAATAATGTCGAATCTTCTCTACTGAGATTTTCTATTCTAATTCATATAAGTTCTAATGTTGCTAATAAGATTTATTATAAATTGTAGATGCGTTTATACGTTCGCGATTTCTTAGACTCAAATTAAGTTTCTCGAGAAAAATAGTATTTCTCGAGAAATAAGAAATAAGCAATTAACGTTATGTGACTTCGAGGTAACATACCATATTATAAGTGTATTATTTTGCAGGTGCTAATTCGTAAAGGTTCGATATTGAAACTGTAACAAGAATTACAGTTGGAAGGAATGCGACTCCTATTGGTGGGAATGTTGCCTCCGTCCTTTGTTACGTACGTGATCTACTAAGAATGTGATTTATTGGCCGCTATGCTGTCTTATCTCAGCCACACGAATGACTGCACAATGTCGGTGTATTGCGCAGAAAAGTCTCCAAGGAGCCAAGGAGCTATCCCCTTACCTGCTAATTTCTATACAATATTCGATATTTATCCATGTCTCCGAAATTTCTTTTATAGAATTTTGACAAACTCGACGCAAGACGGTGGGTGTGTAGAGAGAGGAAACGTAGCTTCAAGCTCGACTGATAAAAAGGAAATGGGGAGAAAGCGGCGATAAAGACGTCGCGCGATTCCGATCCGATCTTGTATATATATACACTTGACCGGGAGATCAGTATCGTCGTTGTGTCGTCTCGGGACGCGAAACAGAAGTTGCCGCGGGGTTAACGACACGGCGGAGAAGTGCAGTTGCACAACCGTAACGTTCGTGCTGTTTCCGTTGACAAACGTTTCCTGGTTCCCTGTCGATATCGATAGTAAAATCTGACGGTCGGTTACAAGGCCCACCGCCGATATTTCGGTCAGACGACTTTCCCTCGGAACCAGATGCAACAAGATGTATAAATTTATAATTAATTTTCTTGTCTTGGTGAGAAAAAGGGGGAAGGTTAATGGCAACTTGCAGATAGATGCTTTTCAAACTTATCGAAGCTTTTTAATCTTTTGTGGTCTTATATGAAGAGGGTATGAATAGGGATTTTATTTAAGGGGTTAGCTACCGTCAGGAGGTAGAAAAGGAATCGATTCTTTGAGAATTTATTTCAGAAAGTACATGCATATTTTTATGCACTGATTTTTGTATTCAGATGAGGGCCACTTTAACAGGTTATTATATTATGTTTTGGTATAAAAATATTTAGTTATTACAAAATTACAGCTGATTTCCCGGAAGCTGTTTTTATATCGGTGACCACGATTTCTCCAAAACCGCTTCACCAATTTTTCTGAAATTTGGTAGGTTTCTTCTAGACATTCGAAACTAGTCTTTAATCGAAGCATTTGATTTTCCAATGTTTTTATTTTATGGATGAAAAATGAGTATTTTTAGAAAAAACATGCATTTTTCATCCATATGCATGTACTTTCTAAAATAAGTTCTCAAAGAATCGATTCTTTTTCTACCTCCTGAAGGTAGCTAACCCCTTAAGGGGGTACGTGGGTATTAGGCAGCTAAAATCAACGATTGCTTCTAGGCTAGATTGTAGAGCCAGTAATAACTTAAACCATTTGCTCTTTTAACAATTCTTTCAATGGGATGTAAGACGTATTTCCAAATATGAATGTTTACAAAATATTAAAAATTAATATTGGGTCAAAATGAGTGCTAAACACGTTTCCGATTAACCGACCCATCTAGAAGCAAAATCGCTTTATATGAATATCCTTTAACTCAAAATCTACAATGTGGAACTCGGTCGAAAAATTTAAAAAAAAATTCACCGAGTTATACAAGAAATATCAACTTTGAAGGATTTGACTGAAGTAATTTTGTAATAAATGGTGTGTTAAATGTTGTGGGGAATAAGGGTTTGGTAGGTTCATTTAAAATTTCAACAAAAAATATAAATTTGTTCTCGAGTTACGGTGTTCGCCGTTTTGAGAAACATAGTTTTGAGAACAACGGCTTTAAAGTCTGCCGCGGCGCGTTTACCTGCATTGGCCCGTTACTTTTTACGCTGTAACTCTCGTAATTTTTCGAATTTTTCAATGAAATGTTTTTAAAATACTTCTAAGACTTGTGGCTATCGTAAACAATCGAAAGAAAATTTCAATTTCTTTTTACCTCGAAATATCCGTGTCCCCCTTAAGTAGGCCCTATGGCCAGTGTCTGGAAATTGTTTTGATTGTAGGGCATTCTGTATGTGCAGAGTGTCTGGGTGACACTGATTTTATTCCAGGTAATTTCACATGTGCAGAGTGTCTGGATATTAATTTTATTTTAGCACGTCCTATGATTATAGTGTCTAAACATAAATTTGATTCTGATGGGTCTTATATCCAGAGTAAATGGATATTAATTTTATTTTAGTAGGTCCTCTGTTCAGAGTGTTTTGACATCATGTTTGTATACGATGGTAATATATTCATTTCGTTTGAATATTTCACTTTAAAAAGAAACAACACACTTTCATTCTTTGTGAATTTATTCCACTATAATTCGAACCTGCTGGAATACACTCGAAAATATTTTTAGTAAGTTTTTAATACCCTTGTGTATGAACGTCGACAATAATCAACACTCAAATGATAACAACTTACTTCAATTTCACCCTGTTTGATATGTACATAGGATACACTTTTGCTCACTATGGTTTGTTTCACATAAGTTATCGATATTCACTTATCCGTTGACGTGGCATACTTATAACGTCGAGGCTGTTTTCCCATATTTCTGTCCCAGAATAGCGCCACGTGGCAGATTTCCGCCATACTAAAAGAATTAGCTCTCTATAGCTGTTTACAACCCTCCATGTGACTTTGAAATAACACGCCATGTATATATGTTCTTATGTATTAGACCAGTGGTGGCGAACCAATGACCCGCGGGTCAGACACTGACCCACGAAGGCTTTTTAAATGACTCACGCGTTGATTTTTATAAATTTATTTTATATATCATAATAGAGAGAACAGACAATCGAAAGTATTAAAAAATTGAAGTACCTATACCTAACAAATTTTTCTGTTAACAAAGTTTTCGATGTTTCCAAATTATTGGTACTTTTTTTACCACCCTCCCCCTTTAAAAGTGACGCCACTGACTTAATGACCCACGGGCTAGTATTAAAAAAAATAATGAACAAAATTTGACCCACTTCCCCAAAAGGTTGGCCATCACGGTTTTAGACTCTTATCTGCTCAGGACTGAGTCAATCCACTATTTTACAGGAACATGTTTAATAATTGAAATTTATCTGTTAATTTACATATAATATTTAATGTTTATCAGTATTATTATGTACAGACTGAGTCAAGCAATTTGCATGAATCATAATTCTTATATGAGCACGACGACAGAAAAAGTGATAGGGTATAAAATTGAATATCATAACAATACCTATTTCTCCATGCCCTCGTTATTCCCTAAAGCAGGGATGCCCACCGGAGGCGGTCCGAGGGCCCGAGCATCCATAGCGTTTTCTACGAGCCGTGCGGAAGGGGTGCTCGAAGCCAATGAAGCAGCGGGTATGCAACGGATGGGGAAACCCTTAGGCGTACGGGCCTACACGCACACTACTAGAGTTTTCCCCATCCGTTGCATACCCGCTGCTTCATTGGCTTGGAAAACGCTATGTATGCTCGGGCCCTCGGACCGCCCCCGGTGGGCATCCCTGCCCTAAAGGCAACGATCTACCCCGAGAGTGCGACTGCATTATTGCCTTATAATAACAATATGTATTTTTTTATAATAACTACTTTTTCCTCATGACTCTATACATAAATTCCAAACTTGAATCCATCGATTATTTTCAATCAACCATATAACTATGTAACTGAACCATTTAAAGTATCTCATAAAGTAATCATTTCTTAAACATCTTAACCTAATACTTTTAAACACACTCAGGATGTTAAAAATGATTTCCGTAATTGCACTCTCCTAACAAGAAAGGAGATTACAGAAATATATTGTTTTACCATTCAATTATTGTGTCCTCTGCCAACTTTTTCTTATTATTAATTTAATGCAAGAGTAGGACGAATGCTGAATTACCTTCGGAAGTTTTCAAGATCATATCGCCCGAACTGTATGAAGTAAGGAAGTGCAAATAAATTACCATTACGTTCCGTTAATTATCCACCGACCCTAAAGCGTTCTTTTTGTCGCGAGTGTATAAATTTCTCGGTCTACGAGACTTGCTGTAATTTGTTTTTATCCCCCTCAAAACGGAACGCTGTTGCGTATGCTTGTTCAAGATGATTCGTTACACAATAATAAAAAAATAATAATAATAATAAATTGTCTTTATTTCACACTCAACGCAAAAAAAGAAAAAAAGAGAAAAATACAAGATGTAAAAGTAAATGTAGGTACATACAATAGCATTGTGTAAAGGACGAGGTTCAGCGACCCGGTTCGCGTTGATACTTAATCGACACCTTATATTTTATTGCAAACGAATAACGGGGAGGAAGAAACTATCATATGGGGAGATGAAAGGGATAATGTAAAAAAGACGAATAATTCTTCGACGGCGAAAAGCACGCCTGTAAACCTAATGGCGGATGCAGGGTCCAATTTGACACATAACACGATTATATAATTATGAAGTCGGTGCATAAGCGATCTCCGTTATATTTTAAAGTAGGATGCTATTATTTCATATTATATCGTGGCGATAATGTGACCGTTTCTTTCGATTTCAAAAATTCGTGAAACCGTATGTACTTCTTTTTTATCGCATTAGGTGCGTAAGTAGAAGGAGCCTGAAGACCACCAGAACATTTTGCTTGTCATTAATCCTTTGGGAAGCTATGTATACATATATGGGTTCGTCTAATGCATGCAACCTCTGCGGAGAACGCCCATAGGCGTGCAGGGATTATGGTTAAGAGATGTGACTAGAGGCGTCCCGCACGAGGCGTGCGCTGAGTGTTCCAATTGTCAACAACCAAAGGGTTAAGCATTTAAACCAAAACGCTTTAACGTGCTTGAATTCAAGAACGGTTCAACCAAATTTACATGATCCAATCAGCTTAAAACGCTTCACGTTGGATTATAACACTCTGTCGGCTTGTTACGTCGCGGACGGAAACGTGCGCAGTCCATGGTGCCCCATAAGGAGACGTGGGCTGCCTAATTAACCGCGTAATAGGGTTAAATGTGGATAATTACCACGCCCGGAAGTGCAACGTCCCACCGTACAACTGCTTAAAAAATATAGCTCGAACAACCATATAATATACAGACGAGGAGGCATCCTCTCCTAGGCATGTTAAGTGAAAAGAATAATTAAGAAAATGAATTAATATTTATTTGCTAGGCGCATAGGTTTCTTCGTAGACCGAAGTCATTCTTAATGCGTTATACATCACAATAATTGACTTTATAATAATCGAATTTATGGTTGTCAGAATGATATTTTTAAAAAGTAAAAGACACTTGTGGTAACTTCTAGATATTATAGTTCTGGGCCATTGTGCGCGATTAATAAGCTGGTCTTAATACGTTCCGTGTTACTGGAGGACTATCAAAAGTGATGAGAAAAATAGACTACGGTACCTATTCAATGACAGAAAAATAGTAGGTGGTTGTGTTATATTCTGTACCTATAGTTTCATTTTTATTTTTCTACTAGGGGGCTACGCCCCACTGACGCCTGCGGCGTCCAACCCCCGGGGGCTCGCTTCGCTCGCCCAATCCCGAATAAAAATAGTAAAGATATTTCAAAAATAACCCTAACTTACCCAGACCCAACCGTGATTTTTACCGCATCTCTATGATTTACAATAACCCTATTTTAAAGCGTTACAAAGAACTTGTCCATTACAAACAATGGCTACCACGATTTTTTTGGTTATCATTTCAAAACACAACATGATTTTAATAATTCGAACAGTATTCCATTCAACCTAGACAAATGTAGAAAAGAAGGACACCAAACACGTTTTAAATAACCTCCATTTAAAGCGTTTTACAAATCGTGACACGACTTCCGTGATATTTTAGTTTTTAATTTTTAAATGCCACATGAATTTGAACTAAGAACAGTATTCCACTAAACCTGTATAAATGGCGAAAAGACGGACGCCAAACACATTTCTGAATTATTAATAATATCACTACTTTATAGCGTTACAAAAAACGTGACATTTCAAGCGTTACAGAAAACGCGACAAAATCGATAAAAAAACAAAGAAATCGTCGTCACCGATTTGATTTCGATACTGAATTGAGAATTACCTTCCCCCTTGGAATGAAAATTTCATTTCCGGTAAATGTCGTGTGCCACCGGTGGCCCACGTCACGCGGAAAATGTTAATAATAACATATGGTATCGAACACTATCTACTTTTTACATTATGACCGAAAACTCGAATTAAATTCACTTATCTGTCTAATAAAACTCTGTGATGATTAAATTAAAGGTCATACTTCTCAGACGAGGCATTTGGCATCTTTAAAGCTGCCCCGCCCCAACGTACACGTAAACACACGCTTAAATTCTCTTCCATTCTTCGCTTAACATTCAACCATCCCAAACGAGACAATCGTTAATTATTAGGAATTTTCATTACTAAGTATTATTCGCAAATTTGCTCAAGTATTATTTGCATTTATGCTCGAATTGCAAGAAAAACGCGAATATTCTGGAAGCAAGCGAAGAAATCGGCGCAGGCCGTGATCTATGGACTCGCGGTGATCGATATCACGAGCTAGTTACACGATTGCGTTTCTCCTCGCGTTTTATCCGCGGCATTACGCGCATAGTCGTATGACATACAACGACCCAGTTCGCTATCGCGCACGCTAAAGGTGCGTTCCCACGGCGCATGGCTCGGCGAGTTTCACGCCGTACTCGCCGAGTCCCGCACCGTGGGAATGTTCAGCTTCGGCTAGCCGCGTCGTCGCAAATGTCCGGGGCTCGCCGATTCGCGCTCGCTGAACAGATTTGACGAGCCTACTAGCCTCGCCGAGGCGCGCACCGTGGGATCGCACCTTAAGGCAGCCAAAGGTAGGTACGTACGCGAGCTCACAGCCCAACCTGATACCTGCAACACGTGTTTACCGAGCGATACGAGATGCAAGATTGCGAGAAGCTCTCGTTGGTACCAACTGTTACAGTTCATCGGCCAGCAGCGCCCCAATAAAACTGTCGAAACCGTCTAACAATTAGACCCGCGTGGCTTATCAGAGATCTTGACCACGGACGTTGCCCCGAGCTCGCGAGAAAATTTGTTCCATTTTGGAGTTGCATGATGTTGGACGACCAGATTTCCGTTAGCATTTTGTTAATAACGTCACGATTACCGAAGTCGACTTGAGGGGTCATTCTTAGTCAGCAGGCCGAAAAAAGAGTGGTTTTTGGAAATTTTTTACTCAAAAGCTATAACACATTTCTAAAAAAAATCTTGTTTCCTTTCAAGGATTGCATCTAGTACCGTGCATCGTAATTTTTTTATTTAAAAATATTTATCAATAACCAAGTTATTGTCCATCACTCGAAGGTTCTTTCAAAATCGGTGACCAAAATATTTAAAAAACCATTCAACCGATTTACTTCAAATTTTACAAGCTTACTATAGGAATAACAAACTAGTCTTTGAACGAAGGATTTTTTTATCCGATGCTTAGTTTTCTTTTAACTGACGAAAATCAGGCACGATTTATGATAAAAATTGAAACTTTCTTTTTAACATCAGCCATTTTTTCCCAAATCAATATTTCGAAAAATCCTTCGTTCAAATACTAGATAATATCATATAATAAGTAAATTCTTTTGAAATTTTCATTTTGGATGATCGACTTTCGAGCAGCAGTGGTCACCGCAGAAGCCTTTTTTTTTTAGAGAACCTTCGAATGATGGACAATAACTTAGTTATTGATAAATATTTTTACATAAAAAAATTACGATGCACGATACTAGATACAATCCTTAAAAGGAAAAAAGATTTTTTGAGAAATGTGTTATAGCTCTTGAGTAAAAAATTTCCAAAGACCACCCATTGTTTCGGCCTCCTGACTGAGCATGTCCCCTTAATTTCTTTTAAACTTCTCTGTTTAAAATTCTCAGCGGTGATATTAATTACGTCCAGTTCTTGTGTTTGATTATTCTAATTTTTATCATGTTCGTAGGTCCTTGCGCAACGCACCCCTTTTCCATTTCAAATTTAACAGGTATATTCTTCTATATAACGATCTGATTACTAGAATTTCTAAGCACGGAAACGAAGTAGATAATAAAGTCCATTTTTAAACATTAAGTTTAAAAATTCTCATGTTACAGTTTTACGTTTTAAGCGGTAGGAAAATAAACTAATTACCGCGTTTATACGAGAATTCGGTGTGGGTCATGAGTGATGACCCGTCTTCGCTTTCCACGGGTCCGTCTTCCGAGGCTTAAAAGATATCTCGAGGCGTCCGTCGTCGAAAGCGAAGAGGAATCCCAACGAGCATGCTGGACACGGAGAGGGAGAGTCCAACGATACAGCCGCGGCACGACTCGCAGTTAGAAGGACGATAACATCTCCAGACGTTGCTGCTGCACTCAGACGGCACTCGAAAGCGCACCGGCTACGCCGTGTCTCATGTGCGAATATATTCGCTGCTTCTTCGCGCGTATGGCCTTCAAGAGGGCGGAGACGAGTTCGCCAAGGTCGCGTTTACCAAGCCACTACAACGTGTCTCCGGCCTTTCCCATCATCCCCTGGGCAACGAGCCCGGGTGACGTGTTGGATGACCAGCTTTCTGTTAGGCTTTCGTCAGCCACTAACAAGGAAGCATTCTCAGTAGGGAGTCGGTATATAAATATTGGTGCTGTTTGAAACCTTTGATAATGACAAAATTAATATATAGATTATTAGCTGCTAATGGATTACACAACGCGAGAAAATAGTGTACAAAGATTCCTTGTTCTTGTTACCATAAAGCAGAAAGCTTCTAAATGTTTGTGTGTTTGTCTGTCGCCTAAAAACTTTCGAACGATAAACTCTGGGATCACGAAATGTGCCTCAGCTTATTATGCCTGACTAATCCAGATGAATGTAACCTTTTTCACAAAAAATCTAAACAAAAAATTTGTATTATAAGATCAGAATCTAAATTTCGAGCGAAGCCGAGCAGTAAAGCTAGTACCTAATAATAGTAATTTAAACATTTTACGTTTCTGACTACATTCGTGATTCGTCGCCACACTCTCCACTTCAACTCATTCGTTCGTTAATGACGAGATACATTTTGCCTGACGCTGTAGGTACTTACGAAATACAGAACTTCGGAATGGGAGCAAATGTGGTACAATAATTTCAGAAATCAATAATTCATCTAATTCTTTGGAATGCAAGTGCCTCCACTTTCAACAGGTGCAACGATATCGGTATGTAACTATTTACTCTTGGCGCGCCTAACAAGTAAACATTCACTTATAGTGAATGGAGTTTCCCGATTTGGAATATATTTTTTGAAAGTACTTATAGTAACTAAGAAATCCTGAAAATTATTTCTGCAATGGATCTATTTTACTCATGTTATTGAGGCGTACGCGAAAAACGGCAAAATTCTCTTATTTCAGTATCTATAATTGGCTAAAACCTGGCATCTGTATGTTTTTTGTGGTACTGAATACGAATATGACGTTGTTTCATGTGTAAACATTTTTTTAAGGTCGTTCTCTTAATAACAATTGGGATTTTTGGAGATAACTCAGAAAGGAAAGGCAGAAGAAATTTTTAAATATTGTTTCCGGATTCCTCGCACCAATTTATTTCCAAATCCATGTTCACCTGTTTTTTTTAACTCCCAGGGGCCACATCTGGGCCTTTAGGGCAAGAAAGTGTTTTTGTCATGTCTCCCCATATTAACTTTGAAGTGGTCTATTTAAAAAAATTCTCCGGCCTTACCTTCTTAAGTTATCTCCAAAAAGACGATATTGTATTAAGAGAACTACCTTAGGAAATTTTTGTACACAAAAACTAACATCATATTCGGATTCAGCAGCTCAAAATAACACAAGGATGCCAGGATTTAGCTAATTATTCTTAAATAAGAGGATTCTGCCGTTTTTATCGTACGCCTCAGTAAGATGAGTAAAATAGGACCATTGCACATATAATTTTCAGGGTTTCTTAGTTACTATGAGTACTGAAAAAAAATATATTCCTTATGTACTTAAAAAAAATATATATAATCGGGAAACTCCGTTCACTGTAAGTGAATGTTTACTTTTAAGAATCATAGTTAAATAGTCATATTCATGTCGAATGCACAGGATTAAAGTATGACCGGTCTACATCTTTTTTCCATTCGGGATTACAACAGATGATTCACTTCTCCGGTGACGAGGATTTCGCGAGAGTTCTTAGAACGTCAAGCAGAAGCATGAAAAGAGATGGAATTTCGGTGGCAGCGATGAATCAGTGCAAAAATACTCGCCATCGTGGGAGGATTTACCGTCAAGGACCCAGTTCCTGATCAGAACCCGATTCCTGATCAGTTTAGGAGAATAAACCAAATAATAAGCTCATTATAATACAAACTTATTCTAACAAATTACTAAATAATTTTATGAAGTATTTTGAAATTTATACGCAAAATTTTATGGCTCATAGTAAAACGTGTGAAGGGGATCAGAAACTGCTCCCTTTGCATTTTTCACTTTCAAAGTTGAATTATAAAATAATTATTATTTTGTGTGCCCTTTTTTTAATACCAAATTAAGGTAGTTCCTGAATATTCTACTAAATTCAAGAATTCTTTTAAATTTCGTTCAAAACTAATTTCGAATACAAGAAACCCTTGTACAAAGTTTAAAATCGATTTACCACATAGTTGTCGAGAAATTGTTAATTAAAGTTGATGCATTTTAACACAGTGGCATATGGCAAAGTCGGAAAAAGGAGTTTATGCTTTCAGTTTATCTTCTGAAACAGAAAAACTATATTCAAGAAGTGTACCAAAATTGGCACAAAAGTACATCGAAATGTCGCGAAATGAATTTATTAATTTCTGCGAAACTGACCACATGGTTTCTTCGCAAATGCCCATCAAAAATAGGTTTACTTGCTAATATTTTAGAAATCACGTAGAGCAGTCAACGTGGCAACGTCGCACAATCGATATGTTCAGACATTTAAATAGCGAGCAAAGATTCAAATTCATATGAACATTTTTTCTCCTGCTCCAATTCGCTACGCTAACCAATTTAATATTCTATTTTCGTATTACAATTATTTATATTAACATTGAACTTCTTAAAATATATTTACATGATGTTAAAAGTTATTATTATTATTTGTATATTAGTATCAGACTACTTTATATTTATCGGTTAATACCCAACTCTAATTCGACTAACATAGTTGGTTAGGAATAACTGAAATAACAAAAAATCTTTTAAATGTGGTTAAGTTTTCCCTTTACACTTTTAAAAACCCGCGGTAGTTACTCGTAAGTGATCAGGAACTGGGTGCTTGGCGGCACTGTTTGCTGGAAGAGCGAGCTACGATCGCGAACGGTACACCGACGTCGCTAGAGATCAACCTCCTTCTCGCCCTCCCTCTATCTGGATCGCGATCGAAAGAAGGCCCCGCGAGGATCGTTCGATCCTCCGAGGCACGAGAATCCCACGCAAGGAATCGCGAAAGGCCACCGTGAAAGTGTTTCGCGATCGGCGATGCCTGCCGCTTCGCCTGTATCGTCGTGAAACGAAAGCGAATCGCTGAGAGACGCGGAGGACAGGCGGCTAAAAGGTTCCCTGATCAGGCCTCTCCTTCGTCCCTCTCCACTCGAATCGATCATCGATTTCACACGGTCTCTTCGTCGCCGCGACCGAACGCGGCACCGACGCGTGCACGCAACCGAGAGCCGCTGCGTGCGCTCGCAGAGGTTGCTCGTAGGGGTCGAACAATTATGGAACATGTTTAACAGTTTCAGTGGCGCAAGGTTCGCTGGAACACTGCCCCAAGTCAGTGAGGTGTCGGCACGCGGTCGCTTCTGATGGGAAAGTTTTGCCCAACTCGAGTTGTACTTTGAATACGTGCTGACACTAATGGAAATTTAAATTTTTTTTCTCAGGAAAATGAGCCCAAACACAACAGTATTTGGGCTGTCTTTAATTATAGGTGATTCGAATTATTTCTAACAATGAACATTCGCAAAGGGTCGTCCTTCGATTTCGATCAAACTTTGCAGCTTTATGGAGAAGGTAAAAAAGAAGGGACACGTATTCTTTTTTAGCTGCGGTAATTCAAGTGTAAGGGGTGAAACTGTCCTTCGAAGTTGATGCGTGAAAACTGGGGATTGCAAACCGGTAAATCGGTAAATCGGTAAATCGGTTTGAAGTTTTTTTTCACTGATAACGTCGAAGATATCGACAGAATTATGCGCTACATATATGCGCTACATTGCTATGGATACAATTTTTACCGGTGATTTGCCAAATTTTTACCGGTAATTCGATAAATTATGTATTTCTCGCGAATTACCGGTAAAAATAGCATGTATAGCAATGTAGCGCATATACATATGTAGCGCATAATTCCGTCGATATCTTCTTCGTTATCAGTGAAAAAAACTTCAAACCGATTTACCGATTTACTGTTTTGCAATCCCTAGTGAAAACCCACTTTGTCATATAAGTTGACTGACTGTTGGAGAGGAGTACTACGACATGAGTAAAACTTCGAAATATCACAGATGACGTTCCTGTACCCCAAAAAGTCCCATTTTCATTCTACCCGAATTGGTAAACTGCGGGAGTAAATATGGCGCGAGTGCAGATGAAATTGATCGTTATATAAGAATAAGTTGAAACTGTAGGACAACTTTTCTTCGAAGCTTTTATTCTCACGAAACTCGGTTTGGTATGTAGAATCAATTTCTAATCAAATGCACGTGGACTCGGTAAATTTCTAAAATCAATTGTCTCGAAGACAGTCTCGTGAAAAAAATATTATTCCGCAATTTTATTACGAATCATTTCATCTGCAGTTGTACCATGCTCACTATGTTCAGCCAATTATTAGCCAAATGCACGTGCACTACACGCACTTTCAAAATCGATTTTCTTGTAGACAAAGTGCCGAATCGGGAAACGTTATTTCACATTTTCCATTTATATTTTCATCTGTATGATTCTCCCTTTCAGATTCATTCGACCACCCTGTATACATATTCGTCCAGTGTGCCACGTTCTTGCGTATCAAATATCGCAATGCATCTTGAAACCTGCGACACCTAGCGACTGGACGTTTTTAGATTGGCAACGTATCTTACACTTCCTATCGAAAGTTTCTGATGTCTTCCGCGTAACTCGGTTGTGAAATTTAGACGTTCAACGGAGATGCGGCGAATCCTGTTCGGCCACGAAACGTGGAGCACTCTCGCCTTCCCGAAAGTCAGTGAACTTTCTCAGGACGATCCAATTACGCGCGACACGAGAAGCAGATATTCGCAAGCATTGGCTTACCGCAGACATCTGTCGGTTTCCGATCGAAAAACAAGAGGAATCGTTGGCGTTCGAGTCTCGATCGAATTCGTGGCTATTAGAAAGGGCCCATTTTGTGGGCGGTGTAATCCAGTAACATTTATTTGTTGAATTATTCGAATATTAGTGCAAACTAACCATTTGAGCATTCATCGGATGTGATGAAATTTTATAGTATTTAGAAATTCTGCAACGACTTGCATACGAAAATTTTCAAAACTTGTTTTCAAAGTTGCTAAGAATAAAATGTGTCTAAGTAGCGTTCAGTTGCAGCTCAAGGGTAGATTTAATAACAGAGTTATAATTTCTGGCTGACGTTCGAACTGACATTAACCGTTAGAGGGCCGGGATTTTTTCATTGAAATTGTACATTTTATTTAATTAAAATTTATGCATATATACCACTAAAATGGCCGACAAAGTATCCAAATTCTTAGTTGGTCACTGTAGTGGCCAGCGTGGCCCTGTAAAGGTTAATATTAATTTCTGTTTGTTAGAATTGTAATTTTTAAATATTAGAAATAAAAATTAATTTCCTCTAACTTTCCTTGTGTGCTTCCTTGCTTTCTTATTTTCTTAGCCTATTTCATTGTTATCTACTCTTTTTATTTTGTATTATTGTTGTTGTATACTTGTATATATGGGTAGGTACGCGAATATTGCTATTACTATTCACATAAATAGTTCCAAGCCTGTTATACAGGTAATTTTATGGTGATCAACGATTGATTATACATATATGTATATAATGTATTGTTTCATTAATTTTTGGTAAAATTTCAAATTTCAAATATATTATAATATGTAACATCTGTAATAATTTGAACTCAATATTCCACGCAACCGAAATAACATACATATAGATATATAAATGTCAGTAAATAACCCATGATTTTTACATATAACTGCATTCGTACATATGTAATTGATGATAAACTTTTCTATTATATCGTGATTCTGATCTTATTCAAGAAGTAATCCTATTATTAACAGTAACACGTACAGTTTGATATTTAACCTTTAACTTGTGAGGTGGAAACTTAGTTACCTAACTGGTGAGATCGGGCCTGACCTATCCCAATCTTTATTTCTATTTCCACAGTAAAATGTTGACTTTACCTACGTAACAGAGCATTCAAGCCCTTCCTCCAAGTATCTTAATGCAAGTGATACGAATAAAATCTTATTTTTAAAGAATATAAAACTGCAATTAGTTGCTTTATATTCCCGCGTGAAAAACGTCGAAATAAACAAGGATCATTATAGGGTCCATGACACCCTACTTCATCAATTAAATGAGAACAATATAAAGGAAAAGAATACCAGAATGAATAAAATAATTTAAATAATAAAGAGGTTTACGCCACTATGATATCAAGTAACAATAATTAAAATAAACTTCATTGACTTGTGCGCTAGTAATAATTCAAAAGTGTAAAACGCAGAGAAATCTCTTGGTCAAAGGGAATAAATATGTAATTGGGTTCAAAATTGTGGTGGCGTGTTTTTACCAGGAGAGATTTGTGTGGAAACCTCTCGAAGCACATGTAGTATCTCCTGAGATAAGTAAATAGCAATTTTCTGCTCTAATACGGCGAGTGACTAACTCGCTTCTAATTATGACTCGTTGTGTGCAAATAAAGGGAATCAGTGACTGTATATTTGTTACCAGTATTGCTGGCCGATTGTACGATAAAATATTATCGCCCGTGCTACTCGATAAACACAAACGTAACGCGAGCCTTCGGTACACATCCGTTTCAACAAGTTCTTAATGTCTAACGCTGTTAAAGCAGGTAATTAATACAACATCTGCGAACTCCTCTGATAAGAATAGATCAATAAGTACTTTTGAAGGGGCAACACCATTTTCACGATATTAAGAAAATAATTTTATTTTTTGTATGTTTGTAAAATTTAGTGGCGTCAGCATTCAACGTTAATATAAATTTCCAAGTGCTTGAAATGCACATTTGGAAGTGCCAAGGGTTAAATTTGAAGTATTATTGATTTTGGAATCACTATACTATATTTTTGCCTGTTTCAATGTTCTGTATTTGGTAAGTGCAGCAGTGAGCAAAAGATATCTGGTTCATTGACAAGGAAGTAAGTTGGAGTACAAAGGGTTAACATTCCAAGAATACTTAACTAAGTGAATTATTAAGATGAATTTTAAAACAATAAGTTGCCCAACAGCTCAAACAAGCCAATGGATTTTCTCCATTTTTTTTTCCACGGATTATTCTATCACTTTGTACACACTACCATTCCTTATCTCTGCACACAAGGATTTTTGTTACTCTAATACTTTCCGAGAAAAGCTTCCAACCCTGCCCACATTTTTGCTCACGTTCCCTTTTTTTCATTGAAAGCTTGCCATTTTTAAACAAATCAATACGTTCACAAATCATTTTAATGTAGAAGTAAATTTCTTTGTGTGAATCAAAGTGGGTAGTATGGAATTTATCAAGGTCATATTTGCCGCATTTAGTATTATTACTAAAGTATTTTTATAAAAATTATTACAATGATTCTCCAAAATACATATTTCTAATATACCAGCCAAAATTGTTTTAAGCAATCAAGCAATTAAGAAATAAATGAACTTCTCTCTAAAAAATACTTTTTCAGTCCTCAGCATGGCAGTGCCCACTTAAATTAAATTCGAATACGAAGTGTTTAAATGCCTATTTATAGAAAACTATAATTTATAAGGCATATAAGTATAAAATTATAAATCATTTATAATAAAATTACATGATATTATAAAATGTACAAGGTACGAAATTTTATAACAAAGTCATTTAAAATCAACATCTCCGCCGTGGCAATCTAAAAACGAGCGTGGAAAATAACACAGGAGACCCTCAAGAAAATAGGACACCCTTTTCAGCTTCCCTCGTCATTTTGAAGGGAAAACGCGAGTGTACGTGGCCGCTCGACTGCGTTTGCTGTCCGTATATGACAAGCCACTCAATGGAAAATTGCGAATCGATGAAAAAGAACGAAAACCAAGAGAGTGAGACACTCGAAACCCCATTGTTCCACTCTCGGCGCTGAAAGGTGTCGAGTTAACTCGTGCTGAACCAGTTTCACGCGTGCAAAACGTCGTGTCGACCCTTTCGAAAGTGGAGCAAGTTTATCGGGTGTCGTGATGGTTAGCCGAGCAGCGCTGTGTTTTAACCTACTGACTGCCTACTTAATTACGGTTAATTCGTTTTCTAGCAGACGGTGCCTCTAATCCCTTAAATATGCCTTAACTCAGACATCTCCGGTTACTTCTTCGAGATATCTATTCCACTTCGGTGCAAGCTGGTCTAGAAATAGAGACACCGACACGACAGTAGGAACTGTTAATGTTTTCTCAAAATGGGTACTAATTTATTATTCTATTTTTTATGTATTGGACAATTAAGTTAACAGTTCGAGGGCAAGCTTAGGTAAGATATCCTTTCAAGTCGGTCAGGGCTTTCCGAACGATCGTTTGCCTTGAGCACGCGACGACGTTAATGAAAATTTAAATATTCTGTATTAGATCGTCATGATAGTATTACCATTCAATAGTATTACCGTCCAAACACGACCATATTCGGGTTATCTTTATTATACACACTAGGGTGTGTCGATTTTATGGGTAAATTTAAAATATTTGAAAATTTTAAAATGACTAACAAGGGGAGGATACCATGTGGTAGACACCGATTTTGATGAGCCTTGGCACGATGGATCTATATCGAAATTAAGTAAATAGGTGTCCGAACGCGTTTCTGCCAATGGGCCTTAATAATAGAGATATTTACATGGAAATTATTAAAAATTTAAGAAAAAATTTATAAAAAATTTATAAAGTTTTTTTTAACGTGGAGACACCTTCAAACGGTACCCCGACGCCTCCAGTAGGGAATCTCCCGCGGGCGCCAGGGTAGTGTGGGATTTTTACCCACTAAAACCCAACGGCCACTATGAAATTTTCCTCCCCTTGTAAGTAGTGACAAAGTGATGCTTCTTTTAATTATGCATCTGAAACTACCTATCTTCAGAAAATGATTTGAGTGAGGTTTAGCTACTTCAAATTACTGTTGAAAAAAGTGAAAATTAAGTAAGATTTAACTACAAATTACATATTCGTATATTGCTTAAAGTGAGTCTTGCTTACATAAAAGCATGAAAATGAAAATAAAAATATGTGGAAATTAGTATTTATTACATTCACATGAAAATGCATGGAATTGTGTATTTATTACAAAATGAAAATATATGTAACTTTAGCAACATATCTAGCCATTTGGTGTTGGAACAATTATACAGGTACAACGTGCTAAAGCGATCGCGAGACTGCTGGACTGGCTTCCTTCCCCCACATGTGTGTTCACAACGCGTCACCGAAACCGGCACGAGCAGGCTGGCGCCAAATACAAATTACATTCTAACAATAAGCTCAATTATTAAATTTTTTTTTAATAATTTTACTAATTTTCGTATTTTTCTATAATTTCAAATGAAATTCCAATTAGCTCAATAATGTGTTACACCAAATTTGAAGGTTATATATAATATATTAATTTTACATCTGAAATTGTACCGTTTTTCCACTAGTCGTTTTTAAAATTAAAACATTTAAAAAAATTGACACACCCTAATACATACTTTGAATTGCTTCTAAATTATGTAGACTAATTGCACATTATGTATAATTAGGAAAGGTCCGAGTGCGGTTGAGTTTAGGCTCATTTTCATCGGGAGAATCTTGCTAATCCATTAGTAATACTTTTACGAAGATCCAATAGAAACTATAGAAATTACAATTTTCATTACTACATGACAAGGGTGACTGAGGCGGCATAGTACAAAGTGACCTACGGGCTCGATTTGTTTTCAGAGCAAACATTCGGGGACTCTCGGACAATACTTTCGATTCTGTCCAGAAAACATAAACGTGACAACACGCCAAAGCCGTCCCTCGGCGTGAAAACACGCCGACGTCATTCACGGTGTTAAATTAATGGGCTTATATCGACGATTCATATCTTCCTTAGTTTGACTGACCTCGCCAAGTATGCTGGCTGTAGGATATATTCACTATACAATACTTACGCTATTAAACCTTGTGATTGTGATAAGATTGGTTTAAGGATGTTTGAAAATAGACAGTCTTAACACTTTAACAGATACCAAATATTACACTAAGAAAGCTTCAAGGCAGTGCTTATTCAACTTTACTTGTTGGTGTTAGTATGATTGTATCTTTCATTCTCAGATATTTTTTTACGACGGCTATAGACCTTCTGATCGCGAATGTATTAACGATTGTCGATTTTGGAATAAAAGATTGCAAAGGTTGGTTAGGGTTTGTCGGTTTTTAAAAATCGGGTTTAAAACCCCGATTAAATTTAAAAAAGCTGGTTTTATATGCATAAATGAATTATTTAATTAAAAATGTTAACATGTTTACTTGAAATCGCTTCGGACACAAGCAAATTGTAGTACGTAACAGTTTACTGTAAAAGTAATCTTCGTGAGTTCATATTTTCAGAAGAAAAATACTAAATGAAATAAAGATTTATAATTTATATTTTGTACGGATTTTAGTTATTTTAGTTTTTTTCCGCATTTGGTTTTGTATGTAGTGTATTTTATTGTGCTGATTTTTGTAGGTGCAAAAATATTAAGTGAACTCAAAAATGGTACGGATTTTAGTTATTTTAATTTCTTTTATTTATTTAGTTTTGTATAGATACAGTATATTTTATTTTGTTATATTTTTGTAATTCCATAAATATTTAAAAAAAACTGAACATTTTTAAAATAAGTACTGATATTATTTTCTATTTTGATTATATTTTTTTATGAAAATTCGAAAACCGGTTTAACCGGTTTTTGGGGAATAGTGGAATTCGGAAACCGGTTTTTTCAAAAGTCGGTTTTTGTATAAACTCTACTGTTGGTCTTATGCTTTTAAATCTACCATTTTATGAATATTGAAATATTACCACTGTATACCGTTTCTAATAACATTCATCTAATTTAATTTATTTAAATGAATATTTGTATATTATAAGTAGTAGGACGCCCATAAAGTGAACAATAAATCATTTTTTTATATTTCCATTATAAAACAGTCTGGAATTGAGTTTACAAAAATTGAAAATTGAGTAGAAGTTGTATGAATGAATTAGAAACTGTTTTTGAAAGTGCAGCGAGTGAATTGAAACACTTTTCTAAATTGCCTGATTCTTACAGAGCGGAGTAAGGCATGTGTATAGTATGAGAGTGTTGGAAATATTATTATATTATACAATAGGAACATAAATGACAGAGTGAACACATGACATAGAATCTGAATCCAAACAAACGTGAGTTGATTTGTGTAATCAAAATGAGTCAGTACTAGAGTTAAAGTGTTAAGCAATTACATGTATCAAAGCAGCTAGAAAGAGCGTCAATTTTGGAATTGTTTTCTCTGAAATTATCTCATTTGATATTACATATCCTGAATTACGGTTAAGCTAAACTTGATACAAAATTTCTTAAAATAACGGAGATATACGCATCACTGCCGAGCATATTTTCTTTTGTAGCGAATCGCGTTTGGGCACGATGCTGCTCAAATAATTAATCCGAAATACCGAAATTAAACAAATCTATACATTAAAATAAAAGAGTGTGTAGTAAAATCTTAAATATAAAATGTGACATATTTTTTTACTTTCCGTTTAAAATAATGTGAAGGCAATCAGTAAAGAAAATCTGCTTAGCTAACTACGAATAGCTTTGTAGAATGTTCTCTGAAATGTTCAAGTAAGTTGGTTAATTAATTCTCGAGATATCGTGCCCAAGGGCTTGAGAGACGTAGAACTCGGTAGAAATTGACGTGCACAACGAAATTCGTGACATCATAAAAATATTTCAAAACAATGATAACATATATATCTTACACATTAATTGTAAATCTTCGCGCAGTATCTTATTTATCGCGTGCTTTGCAAAATAGCTAATAAGATAACGCTTCGAGTAATGTGTGCACGTGCTGTTATTGTGAGTCAAACACGTCATTGATTAGTTTTAATGAGTATTATCTTTAATGCAATTGTAGGTCTAGGTACGCATTGTCTTGCGTAAATATTTGAAAGGGTGTCTAAAATTTGTATAAATAATAATTGAAACATTGCTTTATGAAACCATTTTATTAATGAAAACTTCTGACTTCACATTCGATAATAGAGGTTTGATTTGTTTACAAAAAAATATAACAAATTATTTTTATACGTAATATATTATATTTAATAAATGAAAAGAGGTTTCCAGAAGTATTTCTGCACATATTCACAATGTAATTTTAAGGGTTGACAGGGTGGGCGTAATTTGAAAAGGATGGATTATTCGATAATTAAAACGCATTTTTGTAAATATAAAAGGAAGGTGCAACTTCTGTTTAAACCTTTTTCTGACAACTCTGGTCGTTCTTTAGATATTCCACGAAAAAGAAAATTCTGCTTCTCCTTCAAGGGCTAATTTCACCCGGTGGAACCGTACCACGGCACCAACAAAAAATAGGTTTGTGTTACAAATGAACTACCCTCCTTGCGCACAAAGTTTCACAATTTCCTGATTTTCCGGGTTCCCTAACTTCCCTCGTTAGTTACCTTTACTTAAATACCTCCAGTTGCTCCACGTTTCGTTGACCTCTGACCATTTTCTTGGCCATGGGAAAAAATCGAACTCATTGTGCGCTCGTACGCGTGAAAGACTGTGTGTTGATGTCGAGTGGTGTTCCCAGGCAACGCGGCTCGTATGTAACGGTATTGCGTAATGACTTACACGCGAATCGACATGATGAACGCGAGGTGCGAGTCGAAACGACGGATTAATTATTCGAGGGTTCGCGTCCTGTCGAGGAAGCGCCGTCGAATCGCGTTATAAACGTCCTTTTCCCAACGATTAGCACAGCCCAAGACATTAATGTGAACTATTAGTTGCGAGTAGAGGGTTACTCGAAAACTTTCCAACAAGCGAGACCACCTCGAATTTAATTACACCGTCTTAAGATCGCCTTTATCGCCGAGACGTGTCCCGTTCGATCGGAAGTCTAGAGAAGTCGCCGGAGAAAATTGCGTTACCGAGGAAAAGTTTGTCCCCGCGAAAAGAGAACTTTCGGCGTTCCGATAAAGCCAGCGATCCTTCGACTTGACGCTTCCGATTAACTTTATTCGGGTCGAATTTCTACGCGGAAGATCCCCGTGCAATAGAAAATTTTTACGTTTCCCTCCTGCGAACTTGCCTGGGATTCTCCAAGGTTAGCGTGCGGAGAATCGTCCAAGAACTCCACTTCAAGTCATTACCCATGAATAAACTAATTTCCAGCACTGTTCGCGAGGCCCTCGCGTGCTTCGTTCGTGTATATACCGGTGCAATAAGACTCCGAGAAAACTGTCATTAGCTGGCAGAGAAAGGGCATTATTTTATGGACGTTACAAGTGGCGGAAAGAAAGACACGATGGGATACCAATAGCTGGCCAAGAGAAACGCTAGCGCGGACGTAAAGCGGCGAGTATCCGCTTGAAACGATACGGATATACCGCGGAGCAGGTAAGTTCAACGCGCAACCTGTTTTAAAGTAGACTTCTTTCCACCTCGGGAGGCTCGCGCGCAGGCTAACCGCCACCCGACTAACGAGTTTTTATCGAGCTAATAAGCGGACCAGTGAAACGACGCCGGTTCTCCAGGATGCAGGTCCACTCTTCGGGCAAGGTTCGTTCCAGTTGCGCAGGTGTCGCCTGAGATTCCGCGGTGTGCGTACAAAAATGCAAAGCAGTTAGAAATTCGAGGGACCTGGGGAAGGACGAGCCGGCTGTCGATTCGGTATTTCGATTGTCCGAATATCGGTTGCCCCAGAAGCAGGCGTAGTGCCACCGCGTGCGCTGCTTTCCGTGGCGGGTGATTTTGTTGAAATCGTGGCGCGGATCAGACTTACGCAATCGAAACCGTATTTTTTTCTCACGTTGGGCAAGCGTGATTATATCACGAGCAACGAGTGCACATTTTGACACGGCTCGGTTGCGAAATCGTGCCTTTTGTCAGCGAACGGAATCGCTCAGGCCCGCGGACCAGTTGCCTCGTCGCGGACCGTGACGAGCCGCTGCATGATATAATCCTTTTATGTAATCGTCGCTGGCGAATTTCGATGGCCGTTACGCGCTCCATTATCAATGGTTAGGTGTGGCGCGAGGGACACTTTCGCTGGGAGCAGCGAAATTTTAGAGACGCCCGCTGTGGCTCCACGGGACACATTAGGGATTATGCGGGAAGTTTTGTAGGACTCATCGAAATATCGCGGAAACCACATGAGGTATATGGAAATTTAGCAAGGACCATCGAAATTTTGTGAGAACCTCCGAAATTTTGTGAGAACCTCCGAAATTTCGTGAGGACCACCGAAATTTCGTGAGAACCATCTAAATTTCGGGAGGACCACCGAAATTTCGGGAGGACCACCGAAATTTCGGGAGGACCACCGAAATTTCGGGAGGACCACCGAAATTTCGGCAGGACCACCGAAATTTCGGCAGAACCACCGAAATTTCGTGAGGACCACCGAAATTTCGGAGGACCACCGAAATTTCGGGAGGACCACCGAAATTTCGTGAGAACCACCGAAATTTCGTGAGGACCACCGAAATTTCGTGAGAAGTACCGAAATTTCGTGAGGACCACCGAAATTTCGTGAGAACCATCTAAATTTCGGGAGGACCACCGAAATTTCGCGAGGACCACCGAAATTTCGGGAGGACCACCGAAATTTTGGGAGGACCTCCGAAATTTCGTGAGAACCACCGAAATTTCGTGAGGACTACCGAAATTTCGTGAGAAGTACCGAAATTTCGTGAGGACCACCGAAATTTCGTGAGAACCATCTAAATTTCGGGAGGACCACCGAAATTTCGGGAGGACCACCGAAATTTTGGGAGGACCTCCGAAATTTCGTGAGAACCACCAAAATATCACGGAAAATACCAAAACCTTCGAAGAAAACAATGGAATTTCACAGAATGCATGAAAATTTCACACAAAAACACTAAAATTTTGCAAAAGAACACCAAAATCTCACAAAAATAGCATTAAAATTCACAAGTCACGCCGAAATTTCGCGAGAACCGCCGAAGTATCTTAATGCTCATAAAATACATCCGAATGCACATTCAAGAATAGGTCGTAAATGTTCTCTATTCCAACCATTTAAATTTCTTTAGTTTGATATTATAGGTGGTATAAAGGAAAACTAATTATACTGTTATTTTTTCCTAATAATTATCGCAAAATACTTTACATATGAATAAGTAAGTGAATAATTATCGCGGATATAACCAAAATTTTGCAGGAACCACCAAAATCAATGCAGAAACCGCTGACATATCCGGGAAGCCTTCAAATTTTGTGAGAATCATAAATATATTGCAGGAACCACCGAAAGTTTGCAGGAACCAGTTATATTGCAAGAGTCACCGAAACATTTCAGGAACTACCGAAATCTTTAGTAACCAGTGAAATGTTGCAGGAACCATCGAAATATCACGGTCGTTCACATGCCTTTTTTTAGTGCTGTCACGTGACCCGATCGGTTAGTTCCCGAGTTGTCGCATGATCTCGTGATGAAAGTGTGCCGTGACCGAATCACAATGGGACACACAATGGGACGATCGTGACACGCCAACGAAATGCTGGTGTCTGTACGGTCTGCTTTGCGCATCGGCATTGCTCAACTTCGAGTATTGCTTAGCGGCTTAGCGTTAACGCGTTCGTAGCTGCGCTGATTTCGCGCGACTCTTTGTTCGCGGGAGCTGACGTACCTATTCGTTGGCGGAAGACGTTATGGTGTCGCGCAGTACGTGCTTCGATAAGCAGTTGAAATATCAACGAATAACAGTTGTTTTGTTCTCAATTCGAGCAAATTGGGTAAGGAATGAAGTGATCTTAAATGGCCGCTTGATAGCTTGATAGGTTGATAGATTGTCGGAACTTCGCGTTAACTATATCACAGTTTAGTCAAAGTGGAACTCGGGTAGGATGGCGCGTCAAGGCTTTACATAGGTAATTTTTCTTATATAATATCTTTATTTGCTTAGGATGTTGAACACCCAGTAAAATGCTCCATTACGGTACGTTTGTATGGGTGTTTTGTCAATTTTTCTACGATGGAATTGTATGACAATGTGACAAATTGGGAAATTTGTGCATCTAATTTGATTTTAACTTGTAATTAATTGGGGGAATGACCCAAGGTTTTTATAAAAACTTCAGAGTTTGATGATCACGGGTACCTGTGGGTGAGTACTTGAAAATACAAAATTGATTTTCTTAAAAATAGTTTGCCAAATGATTTTAACTCAACATAAAGACACTTTCGCAGTCCCAGATTTACATTGCCATTCCCAATTAAATATTCATGTTTGTCATTCACAATATTAGGCTTTTGTCACAATCTATTAAAGATGAAGTCCATACCTACATAGAAAGTATTCGAATAAACTCTATTTGAATAAACTACTGTAAGTACCACTGCAGTTTAATATTACTGTAATATTAAAGTCTACATTAGAAGTCTGGTTTTAATACAAAAGTCTACATTAGAAGTCTAGTTTGCTTTCCTAATGAACATGACACCGACACTGAAATCGATCATATACCTATAAAGTGTATACTTCTACTGCTGTTCGTGTCTCTATCGATATCAAAATATCATAGGTATATCCTATATCCTTTATATAAACTAACGCCACCTCATCTATCAAAATGGATAGGCTCCAAATTTTAAATAATTTTTTCTCGCTATTTTATGTAATAACAAATTAAAAGTATTTACGTGCGAAAATATTTACACAGGTGTAGAGAGAGATTCTCTGGTGGCGGTGATAGAATTTCACTCGAGAACGGTCAGAAATACAAACAAAGGATCTAGGCACCATATTTGCTAAAGACGAAGTGACCGATCCTGTGATAACCTTAGGCAACCTTGAAAATAATCTGTTGCCAAGGTATTAGTTACAACATTGTTTATTCGAACAAAGATATATGTATCTCATTGTCTCATTACATAAAAAGTAAAATAACTCCGACGACAAGTTGTCTAATTGTAAGCTTAATAATTTCTAAGATAAAGAACACTTCCCTCAACTCGTGCATTCTCTCTGTGGAATATATGCAATCGCATAACCCACTATCTCTAAATTCTCAGAATTTCATCTCCCAATAAACCGAGCAACGACAAAAACGTTAAAATACACTATACATCAGCTAGTAATACGAAAAAGGTTAAAGGGGAAGCCACTGTGAAAAAGCTTGTCCCGAATTTTTTTCTATATTTTCATCATATTTAGGGCCCACGTGGGTAACTTGGCGTCAATCGCCCGAAACGTTTATGTACAAGAATTCAAATGTATGTAATAAGAGCGATTATGAGCTAATATATTGTTTAGGACTAGGTAGAGGGTCTTTGCTCATGACGAGACCGTGTACATATGCGATCTTTGAGTTACAGAAAATAACTTCTGTCAAAACTTTAAACGCGACTATCTCGAAACGACATTTTTCAAACTGGGCGGATTAATAACTCCTACGAAAAACCTCATACAACCTTTTTTGTAGAGAATTTCCTAAGCTATAAATTTCATAATAACTATTTTTGTTTAACTAGTGTTGTTTAACCCTCTGTAACCTAACCCAGACCTAACCCTTTTGAGATATTGTTTACAACGAACAAATAAAGGCCCATACCAAAATTAAGCTTGCTGGGATTTATTCCGAAGACAGATTCTAATTTCACTGGACCATTAAACACTTGATTCTACTTGCGATGGTATCGATACATTCAGTATTGATTTAGTTACACATTCGTATAGACTAACTAAGGACCCGCCACCATTCTGCTCTGACTGTAACTCTGCAATTACAGCAGAACATCTACTACCTACTGTTCTGTGAGAAATACAGAATGTACCGCCACCGCCATAAGATCGCGCCACCTCTGAAAGACAATTTTAGCGAATACAAGTTTGACCACCTTGTGAAATTCTTGGAGGAATCTAAACTGATGAACAAAATCCTATAATACAATATGATAGCATAACTGAAACAACTGTAAATAGTAGTCACTAATAACCAACCAGTTGATGCGACGGTAAACAAATAATTAAAAAAAATATATATCAGATGTTGATACCAAGCACTCCACCTTACAATACACTACATTTTACGGATCTTCTAAGTAAGTACCTATTTGATCATCGAATTGCTTGAAGATCGTGAGAAAGATTTGGATCGTCCCCGTCGCAACTCGAGACGTCAAAGAAAGCGTCCACGTCTCCGCGACGGAGAACTCGCTGGCAAAGGGAAAAGTTATCGGGCACGTGAAACCTGGCACAAGATCCAGCGCGCTGCCCGATTACACCTGCGAGCTGTGTTTGCGAATTCACGGCATCCTGCTCGAGCGAAGGTGAACAGGTACCAAAGACAGCGCACGGTCAAACGGGCGTGCACGTTGCGTTCACTTGCAATTAGCCAGACGCACCCGGACACGCTACGGGATGGGCAGAAGTACTCAAAAGTTACGGTATCGCGTAACAGCAGGGCCGTCTTAAGGCCACTGGCAAGTATCCAGGCGAAAAGATACCAAGGTGTCTGCCCTGCCGCCGATTTATGGGAAAATAAAATGGCGAACGGTACTGCGAAGGCATCCCTCTCAAGTACAGCAAGCCCGTTCGATTATGGCCGCGTGTGTTCGATCACTGGGTCAGTTCAAGCGGTTGGTCATTTTTCCGCGGACATTTCTACAATATTTCGTGAACACGCGTGCCGAACTTGGCAGAATATTAGAATACCTGTAAAAACTCCAGGGATCGAAAAAGTTCTCGAACCCTCGTTTTTAAAATAATTCTGTTAGAACTTATATGTTTTGTTTAAGTATCTGTTTCTGTGGAATTTTTATTGAAAAAAATGTTACCTTTAGGAACTTCTTTAAAAAGTGTTCTCATGGAATAGATATTTTAGAAACTATATAATAAAAGTTTCATGGAAACAAGTTACATTAGAACATTTATTAAAAAAGTTTTCATAAGATAAAGAAAAGTACTAAACTATTAGGTACTAGTTTTATTTAACAATATAATATCATATTCTTCATATTTTTATTTAATAAATGGTATGAAAATCATAATATAAGTAATTAATAATTTGTAAAGAATAATACCTAAATAACATTTTTTTTATAACTTACATGAACTGAAATACATAAAAATTCTATAATATATGCGTAGAAATTGTCTACGTAGATAAATATTACAAATAAATAACACATTCAGAATATCAATTTAACTGTAATAATTATTTAATATTGTTATAGTACTATCTCCATTGAATAGTATTCAGTATTTGTTACAACGATTGAGAACTTTTTTAATATTGGTGAACAAAATATCTGTTCCTGTTATAGAAAATTTTATATTTTTATATTTTAGAAGTTCCATTCCAACTAGAACCTTTATTTTTAAGAACTTTTATTTTATCGGTTCTTCTCGGAACTTATAATGTCAGAACATTTGTAAAAAAAGTTCCGCGGTCCATGTTTTAAATGGAACCTATTGAAAAGTACCAGAACTTTTTCGATCCCTGCTAAAAAGGAATGATTAATATATAAAAAGAACTATCCGTTATAAAAAGTCCGAACTTTGTACGAACGGTACTCGTGGCGCTATCTGTACAAACGATATGTCATGTTTCCAGCTGAAGCCTCTTTCATAACTATACTCTCTGTGATTGAGAGACGACGCGTGTCATTTGTTATAACGCTATATTTAACAATGTCGTTTTAGACGCATGTCAATAAATTCTGTGCAAAATTGCAAAAATCATTCAAGTAGGTAGGTAGTCGTTCAATTTGTTGTGGAAAGCGTATAGGGAATAAACATTGTCGCATGCAACGACATATGATTGGTATAAACCAGGGATCGAAAAAGTCCTGGAATTTTTTAATAGGTTCTATTTGAAACATGAACCGTGGGGATTTTTTATAAGTGTTCTCACATCATAAGTTTCCATGAGAACTGATAAAGTAAAAGTTCTTGAAGATAATAGGTTTAGTTGGAATGGAACTTATAAAATATAAAAATAAAAATTTCTCTACAACAGGAACAGATATTTTACTGAATATTATTCAATGAATAGTACTACTATTATATTTATTTGTAATATTTACCTAAGTAGATAATTTCTACGGATATTATAGAACTTTTATGTATTTTGGTTCATGTAAGTTATACAAAAATGTTATTTAGGTATTATTCTTGACCAGTTCTCTTTTTTGTTCAATACTTCTTATGAAACTATTAATTATTATTACTCATGTTATGATCTTCTGATTTTCAATTACTCATGTTATGATTGTCATAATTTGTATTCAATAAATACGACGAATACATTATACTGTTAAATGAAACTAGTACCTAATAGTTTAGTACTTTTCTTTATCTTATGGAACTTGTATTATATAAGTTCTATAATATCTGTTCCATGAGAACACTTTCTAACGATGTTCCTAAGAGTATCACTCCTTTCAATAAAAATTCCACAGGAACAGATATTTTCTTAAACGAAACATACAAGTTGCAACAGAATTTTTTTAAAAATAAGAGTTCCAGAACTTTTTCGATCCCTGGTATATACACGAGGGTTAAGAATGGTAGAGAGTCATTGGAAGACGCCGCGGAAAAGTTCGCAAAATAATTAGTAAGTTAATTAAAGAGTGTATATTATTTTGGTATTACGAAACATTTGTTATCCAGAATTGCTGGCGTTCGCCAGCATTATCGAGTACCAGACAGCTAGAGTCACCGTCGCAACAACGCTCCTACTCACAAAGCTATTAGCGTGCGCAATTTTTTAGCTTCAGACAGTGTCGTAGAAATTACGTACCCGCCACATCCGCCCGATTTGGCTCCTTGCCATTAGTTTTCCCCCAAATTGAAATTGAAGTTGCTGCTATCGCCGCTATTTCCACCATACCAAAGGAGGAATTTCAAAGATGCTTCCAAAGCTTGTACACCCGTTCTAAACAATATATTTTTTCGGAAGAGATGTATTCTGATAACCGCTTAAAACTTCTTAATATCTTATAAATAATTCTTGTTTTGCCTTAAATTCGGGAACTTTTTGGACACACCGCGTATACGTCATTTATCTCGCCACTTTTCTTGGAGATCTGACTGGAACTTTTTTTCTAGGAACGTCAGAGTAATGATCGCTTTCGTGGAAAGATTGCGTGAGAAAAACTTTTCCGAAAATGATATCGAATTTTACAGGGAAAGCAGTTTCAAATTTACATTGGACTAATAGTTGAATACTGACCATAAACTTTATTTAAATAGACTCCACGTTTGCATCTATCCAAATTAAGGATCACAGATAGCATATTCGCCAAGAAATTCAGCAGAATATCAAATCAACGCAATACAATTTGACAGCCTCTTTTGAGTTGCGCTGTTGTTCGAGAAAATGTAATTCTAACTGCTCAAGTTGTAACCGCTGTCGAAATAAAATACAACGTACATTGAAACGCTATCAACGAAATAACATGGTCGTAAACATTGACGTAACACGAAATATGCCACTGTTCGGGGAAACATCGGCATAACACTTCAACTTGCATCTGCAGGAAACAACTGAAAATGAGTGAGTGTTGAAAAAATATGGCCATCCTGATAACAGCACATCTGCTCTCCAGTGTGAAACTAATGAAGTTAGAAATGCGACATTTGACGTGATAAAAATTCTAATTTTTGCAATAAAGAACCACTAAAAACTGACACTTTTTGAGTTATGCCACTAGCAATGCCAAGCAACGATATGTTGAGGTTGAACAAACAGTGGACGAATAGTTCTGAAGGATAAGTGTGGATCACTGAGTGATTGTGAAGTTTCCAGTTCGAGAAAATAATTGCTGTGGATTTTATTTTGTAAGAGATTATTCGTGTGAATTGGAAGTGAATTTTCATAAGGCTCTGGGGTTCAAGTCTAAGGGGCGCGGTAAGGAGTATGAAAAAAAGAAGCAAATAGAGGCGATCAAGGTGGCCAGAAGCCGCTCGTAAAACCCGTTTTAGCTGTTCGAGTGCCGTGATAGCCCAGTTTCATTTTAGCAAGCGTGCGGATATTGAAATTAGAGTTATTGGCTTCGAGAGATCCTACAATTCTCCGGCAACTTCAATCGTTCCTTCTGAGAAAGTTGTCCGGGTTAGGAGGAATAAAACTGTTCGCGATATCAATCGAGCCCTTTCAGTGATGAATCATTTGTAGATTGAAGATAGAGAGGCATCGAATTTTATTGGAAGATACAAGAAAAATTCGAGGCCATCTTAGATATTCAGTGCTTATTTTTCTTTTGATAGTGCGACAGGGCATAGAAAACTGAACAATTCTTATTTTTAATATTTTGGTCTATTTTGCACATTTTTAAATGTTATATTAAAAACCGGAAAATCGCGGTTTAGGGGCTGATTTCGCACCTTCAAAGTGAATTTCCGCAGAAAAGGAATGCTCCTTGCATACTCAAATATTCACACAAAGTTTCATTAAAATCAGAATTTTCGGGTTGAGAACGTTTGCTTGTCGGTAAACCTATGTAGCGAATTCCTATGACAGAAATCAAAGAATTGCTAAATATAATTTGAATAGAACTTATGTTGCTTCCTTCTGAAATGCTTTTCTTGGTAACATTACAGCTTCGCTTTGATCCTTGAATTTCTATTTTTATTACATTTACTACATTAACTACCACAACAAATTTTATTTCTCTAAGTCCTGTACCTTCCATAAAAATATCTTCACACGATCAAACCACTTTGCCACCTCCGCTGTGTAATACATGAAAAAGTGGATGCATCATTGAACACACAAGACACAAGACACAAGCTCACTGTTCAATTTTTTTCATTAATTTTCTTTGCAAAAACGTATTTGCGCAGCAATATTTAAATTTCTGGCACTGCTGTGTGGCTAGCTTCCTTGCAATTAGTTTACACTTCCCAAGGACCAAGGTCCATTTTGCAGCTTGCCAGAGGATAACACTTTAAGACGCGATCAATCCGTTAAACAGCCCGAAGGCGGTGAACGAGTGTTTGCCAAGACGCTTTAACATATCCTGTGCCATGTGAATCACGGTTAAGCCACGATATTTATCAAAAATCAAAATTTCATCCAACAGAGATCCGTATTTTTCATTTCGATGCTGAAATAAAATGAAGGCGAGGCTGCAAATGGAAAGAACAATAATAGAAAATAACAGATGACTGAAGTTATCGGGAAAAAATCCAGTCACAGAATGGTCCTATATTTGCGAAGTAATCAGAAACCTAATAATTATTTATCCCAGAAATGATGCGACAGTTGTAATAAACATGCCTGCATAATGCAAGAACACGATCGTTGTCATAGACCACCCATATTCCCATATTTTGTTCTCATTTATTTTAGATTATGTGCCATCCGAGAAATACCTAGGTATATGATCATTTTTAGGAGAAAACGGAACCTGCAGACATGAATATTTCCCAAATTTTTTACAGTTGTGTTCGGTTAATCAAAAGACAACTATTCCGCACCCAGGCCAACTGAAAATTTAAATTTTCGCCTATATAGTATGATTATATAATCATTTTTAGGAGAAAAAGGAACCTGCAGACATGAATATTTCCCAAATTTTGTTTACAGTTGTGTTCGGTTAATCAAAAGACAACTATTCCGCACCCAGGCCAACTGAATATTCAAATTTAAATTTTCGCCTATATAGTTTCGCTCCGCCCTAATGTAGAGGGACACTGGCGGTGTGAAAGGATAGTGGTAAAAGATGGCAAATTTTTGAAGTCATGGGAACAGTAAAATCCTTTCACAGCATGACTGCGTATATTCTATGATGCGCAGTAAATGCACAATCATAACTCCCTTGGGTGCTACGTTTCGTCCTCATTCTCCTCGAATGAAAGTCTGTCGGTAAAACAATGATTGACACAGTTAAAAAAATCATACGAAGAAGCTGCGAGGGATTGATGTCCAATAAAATTGAAAAATTATAATATTGTAGCTACATAGGAAGAATCTATGTCTACTTAGGCCGTCTGTCCACGAAGCGTCG
Organism: Andrena haemorrhoa; assembly: GCA_910592295.1. Lineage (NCBI taxonomy): Eukaryota > Metazoa > Arthropoda > Insecta > Hymenoptera > Andrenidae > Andrena > Andrena haemorrhoa. Next base: position 22,677,348 of record OU342943.1, read on the forward strand.
CGTCGTAGACGGCCTTAGTTCGCTGTTGACGTGTTCGTATGCAATTGTGGAATATTACAAGACTCAGTTACGCTGCTGTCATTCAAATAATGTTAAAAATTTCGTCTGCGCGCTGTTGACTAAAAGTAAAAGTGGACTTGTTGCTACTATTGAATACAGGTTCAGGATTATCATATGGAAACAATTTTACGGTCTGTTTGACGCGAATGTTGTATTGATTTACTTGCAAATGCCCCAAATACTTAGGGGAGAGTTGCCAATATCGTACTAGTCACCTAAATCGTACCTCATCAATTTCTCAGTAATTAATGAATATACACGACATCTGATGATAAAAATATCACGTAAATGCGATATGAGAAATAGAAACAAACCCTTTGGAGCTTACACCCTATTTTGTGCGTGCTATAAACATTTAAAAAAATCAGGTTTTTACCAGTTTATCTTAGCTGATAATAATCAAACAATGCAGTTTTATCCTGTATTTTTGTATTTTTCTAAAAGCGGGTTTAATGTAGAATATTTTACATTCATTTTATGTACATATTACATTCATTATAAAGTTTAAATCGATATTTAGAAATAAATTGATCCTGTTTCCTAAATCGTACCACTACCATCGTACTAAGGATTTGAGAATAGGTTATGTCATATAGCTTATGTACAAATATCATTTACATAGGTTATTGCGATCTGTCTGTGATATATATGTATATATATACACATGTATATGTAACTATATAATAATCATTACTTTATGTTGAATATTTTCTTCTTTATTTGTTATTGACGCTATTTTTACAAGAGGTACGATTTTGGAAACCGAGGGATACGATTTAGGAGACCGGTTGCCTAAATCGTACCTTTTACAGTATGTGACAAAAAGATTAATAACAAATTAATTTGTTCTGAACTAAAGGTTAAGCATATAATAGTAGGTGCCTAAAAGATCAAGCTGCAATATCCAATAGTCATTTGCGTTCAAATTAGTACCAAATATGAAATATAACGTAAAATGTCTTAAGTGGTACGATATAGGCAACCCTAATCATATAATCATTTTTAGGAAAGAATAGGAACCTGTTTTTTCCACAATTTTTTTTACAGTTGCGTTTGGCTAATCAAAAGACAACTATCCCGCACCCAGGCCAACTGAAAATTCAAATTTAAATTTTCCGCTCCGCCCTACTCTACCATCTAAATATTAAACTCGAATTTCTTAGGTTTTCCTAGAAAGCTGAAAATCAGTTATACCACAGAACGCGTTAAAAACCCTCGGTCTCGAGATGATCGCCAGACTATCGACGTCCCCGTAGCTTTATCGACGAGGCTGACCTTACGAAACCCCGGAAAACCGAGGGTCGCGTGGGCGAAGATAATTTATCGCGATAGTTCCGTCCAGTGAACGGCAGAGAGATCTATAGGCGCAGAAGCGTGCTTTAGACCCGACTAAACTCGTTCTTTGCTACCGTGTCGGCTACAGAGCATGACAGACTTTAACAGAACCGAACAGCAGCCACCAGAGGCTGCTAGAACCGGGAAATAATTAATTGTACTCGACAAAACTTCAGCCCCACTGAGCAGCATCAGACTGTCCAATTAGTTCCTGCCGGTTTTTTAGTATTGAAAAAGTGTTTTTGCAACCTTTCTCATTGCCTTTGGATGCCTCAATGTTGCCTGTGGCGAACAGTACATCTTATCGGTTGATTCGTCGGTCGTTTGACGAGGAGCCTCCAAAATAGAGGCCTCTAATTAATTTTCATTGAAGGCGAGCGGTCGTCCAGAACGTGGCTCGTCAGACACGTCAAAATCACCGTTCTTGAAGCGTGCAAATTAATTTTTGTGAGGCTGAGGAGCTTGTGGCGCGGTACAACCTCGATTAAACTCGAATAACAGATGTCGGAAATGTTTATCAACTCGGTGCTCCATAGTTTTAAATTTACAGCTAATTAATGAAAAAGCAGATAAGAAAGACTTAGACGTACTAAAACAGAGGAAATTACAATATGCAATTTTTTTCTAGCCTCAAATGTTCGTGGATCAAAGACGGCACAAGCTTATTGGAGAAACGGACATTGACGATGGAAAAGCTTGCACTGTCACGTACTTAAATATTTCCTGCAAATAACGAACAATATTGAAGAACGATCGCGTGGATTGCGTTTGGCAAATAACAAAGGACTGAAAACCCACGGCGATGAAAACCCTTCTTTGAATATTCTAGTTGATTTCAAAATATCTTTGGGTGCTGAATCCAAAAAGAATAAAAATTTCATACCACGTTCCATTCTTCACTGCTACCTAATTTCAAATCTGAGGTTATTTTGCATTTCGAAGTCGGAAATTCCTAAAAAACAGCATACATTTTTTTTGAAAGTTGTTTTTTATGCTCCATTCTGCAAGCCTGTGAAATCGTACGCGAGCGCCACGAATGTCAGCGAATATCCGTTAACGCAAGGGGGGCAAGAATGGCGTCGATGCACCTTTCATGCCGAACGGTCGTCCGAGTTGCCCCGGATCGCCGAAAATCGCTCGAATCCAGGAAACAAACGAACGGCAGATCGGCGCACAAAGCGCCGGAAGTGGTCAGGCGAACGGGTTAATGGTCGGGCCTGGGTCACTGACACTTTCCGCGTAAAAGGCTGTCCGCGGTTCGAGGGCAAGAGTTGCATGGCGTGCTTTTAAGCGCGAGCGTAAAAAGTAACGGGGCCCTGTTGAAAAGCAGCCGACGAAACGACCTGTAGCGAATCGCGCGTCCCCCTTACCTCGTTGTCCTTGTAGGGACCAGTTTCTCGTCCCAGACCGGCTCGCGGAGGAATCCCGACAGCTTTAACACGCGTGTCCCGTTCTGAATTGTAAGACCGTATTTCGCCTGCGTCGAACGCGCCGCCGTCTCTGACATTACTGCTTGTACTTCGTCCCTAACAACTGGCTGAGCGGAGAGGCGAGATGGGAGGAGAGAGAGATGCGAGGCCGTGGATGAAATAGAAGAGGGTGGTCGACTGTCTGATTGAACTGTATCGTCAGCTGAGATACATGCGCTTAGAACTTCTATTGGCACTGTGACCGGCGTCGGCGTGTTTCCACGCCGAGGGTACTTCCGCGAGGGGTTCTCACGTGCGTAGTTTTGGGAAAGCGTCGAAAGTACTGCTCGAGAGTATCCAAATGTTTGCTGAGGAGAAGGAATCGAGCTCGGAGATCGCTTTGTATTTCGCCGCCTTGACAACACTGCCGATGCCAGCCGAGCTTAGGATGAGTCATCTGAGTGTAGAATTTTAAATTCTTATTGTTTCCAGCAGACCTTCGTGAAAGTATCGCCACTGAAAATTAATTCAAACTCCACCTCACTCTGCGACTGTTTGTAATCACGTGTGATGTAAATGGTGGCAAAGTGAAATATTGTTTTGTACAGGCTAGTAGATACTTATATAGCAGGTAGTACTATGTAGTGGATATTCTAGCAGGTATGTCTGAAAAGGAAGTTATCAATATCATCTGCGAGACTGCTTGTTAGCGAAGTAAAGTGTTTAAAGTTTTTATTCGAGATTTCAAAATTTAAGTCGGGTAAGTAACGCCTTATTTGTATACGTGTTATTTTTTTTAGCTTATCAATCAGACGAGAGTATGTTAACCCTCGTGCAACGAACGCAGGGTCATTTTGATCCAACTCCGACAAAGTCGATCACGATGTTACATTTGTGACGGCAATGGCAGAATAGAGTATAAGATGCCTAAATTGCAGTAACATTATTTGTAAAAATCATACAGGAGATACATCTATTTTATGTATCAAATGTACGTGAATATTTTTTTGTGTATTTTTTTATTACCTTTTTATGCGGGATTAATTCATTTTATATTCAATTTTTTCGTGAAACCAGTTTAGAGTAAACGCACCAATAAATGAACACTTACGGCTAATGAATGAACACTTTTATAAAATTATGTTTGTAGCGCGACTGATTCCACGAGCTGCGAAAATTGAAGCAAGAAATTAAAAGAAGTCTCTAATTAATTAGTTGCTTATTTTAATAACTTATTATACTCATGTTAATATAAAATGTCCATTCTCTGGTACGTGTTCATTTACTGGTACATCTTCGTCGTCCGAGGGTTAAATTAGCTTTATTTATTTCAACATACCAATAACTATTCTAGCCTATAAATTGTTCAGGGTGTTGAAAAAGTGACGGTCACTGTTTTCAGAGGTTAATCTACACCTCTGGATCGGTGGACATTTGTAAAACAAACTTACCGCAAAATTGTTGGGGATATTTTAAACAAATAGTTTGTGAAATTCTAAGGTAACAGAGCTTTGGTAGGTATTATGGATATTAGAAAACAAAAGTTTGTTTTTGTTATTTTTGTGTGTTATTAAATCTTATTTAAGTACTTCACTTCTCCTACAATTGGTTGATGGAATTCAGGAGTTATGAAACTGAACCATCTTCTGAAGTTTATACATATATGCCAGAATCACCTTGCATAGTTTCAGTTAAATAAAAAGACCACGTAAAAGCTACCTCAGAGGCCAAGTTCGAGCGCAATTTAAAATCCTCCCTCAATTTCCCAAGGTAGTTGGATCGCTATCATTACTTTATCACTGGAGCTATCTCGTCGAAATCGATTCTATCGCCTCGCCCTTCATTCCACAGCGTCCTGGACCTCCGTTAACGGGACGGTCAGAAGTTATTATTGAAACGCAACTCGAGTCGCCCCTTCCTGCATCCCGTTGCAGACGTAACCGAGTTCGAACTGGGTCGAGGTTCGCCCAAGCTTATTTTTCTGGAGGTCAGTTTGCATCCCTGCCGTAGCAGACCTGTGTCAGGGACGCCTCGAGCTGTTGGACTCCAACCGCGATTTCAGCCTACTTTCCGTCAATGAACTTATATGTGTACAGCAGGGTGAAACGAAAAAATCAAAATTCTGCGACTATTTTCTAAAGCTTGAAAAAGCTAGTTTCGGCTTTTCGTTATGAAGGAATAAATTTTCGGGTATCGATACATTTGATTAATTGTAAATCTCGATTTAACGGACATCGCTATGGACTGCACCTACTTACAGTCGCGTCGGAAAGTAAGTTGACGCTCTTTAAAATCGCATAACTTTTTTAAAATTGGTCCAAACGAATTGAGTTTTATTTTAGAAGCTAGCGGAATTAGTTTTCTAGGTGACGTGTTTCGTCGTTTTAATAAAAATTTCAACTGGTCGGAATAGCGATGAAAATAGTGAAGGTCGGCTTTTTTTCAAATTTTTTCTGAGCCTGTAATGAAAATTCGAAAAACCCGTTTGTAGATTGAAGTAAGTTGTATACGTGTCAAAATCGGTTAACGTTGCTCTGAGCTGATTTCGGGAATTTCCGCGATTCTCGACCTTATTCTGCGATCTTTAAGCGTTTAAAGCTCAGAGCAACGTTAACCGATTTAGATGAAATTTTCAGCATGTATACAACTTACCTACTTCAATCTACAAACGGTTTTTTTTTTAATTTTCAATACAGGCTCAGAAAAAAATTTGAAAAAAAAACGATCTTCAGTATTTTCATCGCTATTCCGATCAGTTGCAATTTTTTTCAAAACGACGCAACACGTCACCTAGAAAACTAATTCCGCTAGCTTCTAAAATAAAACTCAATTCGTTTGGACCAATTTTAAAAAAGTTATGCGATTTTAAAGAGCGTCAACTTACTTTCCGACGCGACTGTATATGATTCCGGTGGCTTCGTAAACAGTAATAAGACAGTTATCTTTTAAGAGGAATTTTATGAAAAAAATTTCCCGAAATGTTAATCACGTTTCTATATAGGTACTAACGTCTGCTCCGTAAATTAGATCATTAATATACTATTTTAAGTGTATTATGTGCCTTCAATTTCTCGAATGCTGGAACAATCTTTGCCTTTAGTTTCTCAATGCTTCTGTTATCCGCAGAATAATTCATTTTTATGAAACCTGACAAAAAACCGAATGAGCACCTCACAGATTTTCAAAATTGTTTTTCTCAGTAACAGAAGGTTGTATGAAAAAGTTTTATTCTAGGTATATTTTCGATTTATTCTTGAATCAAACTTATATTATACTTGCTTTATTACTCGGCTTCACCCGAAATTTATATTCTTTTTTTTTTGTGTGAAAATAGGCACATTCATCTGGATGAGCTAGGCTTAATAAGCCCCAGCTGGGGCTCATTTCGTCCCCCCAGAGTTTACCGTTCGGTACTTTTTAGGCGACAGACAAAAACACAAACACTGTCTGCTTTATATATTAAGATGCTTAATTGCTAATTAACAGAAAATTAATTATCCTCGCCTACACCACAGCGAAAAAAAACTGCAGTGCTCATGGAATGACCTAATACAGCCTGGGTCAGAATGGACCCTGCATCCGCCAGGCAGTCCACGGGTAAGCCAAACGCCATTCAAAGGTTAAACGAATGTACTTTCATTCTCGAAGAGTGGCGACCTAAGAAGCAGCTAGGCTTGAACAAAATTTCTTCTATTAAAGTGGCTTCTATTAAAGAAGCATCCCTCTCGCGAGTACGCCAGATCTGAACCGCGAGCACCGTGCCCCGTTGCCCTGGTTTTAAGCGTCAAACGCGACGGCTAATTCGTACGTAAGTCGGGGAGATGCAGCGTTCCAATTCGAAAACTACTGTCGCTGTCGCGTAGCCAGCACGCGACACGCGGCACGGCGACCTGGAATTTTCCACGTGGGATCGATCCAGGCGATCGGTGTCGCCTGGAACCTATCGCAAAGTGGGCTAAAGGCGACCCACATGCGCGGGTCGCCGGCGAACGCGACGCAACGAGGTCGCGGCCGATGAGAAACGACCGCTTCCGCTCGACCCACCGCTTAAGACGTGCTTCGAGTGGTTTCAAAAGATTTACACGACCAGTTTTTATTGTTATTACTTTCCTTTTTTCACTTATCAACGCGCCAGAGACTTCCTCGTTCTTTCCAGCACAGCCTAATCGGGGAGTTGGCGGATGCACACCTTATTCTCGTTCCTGTACATTATGCACTGTTTCCAAATAGATTTCTATAGGCAGCTATTTGATCCTGCTACGTCGTCTCCCGCCAGGAATCTCCTACCTGCTGTAGCAGAGCGCGTTCACAGTATCCAAATTTATCGGAGACATGATTGTTCGCATAAGGGGATTTTCGGATAGTGCAACGGCCGAACGGATGATAGGGTGACCTGTCCAGTGAATGAACAATTACGGGGTCATGCTCAGTCAGGTGGCCGAGAAAAGGGTGGTCTTTGGAAATTTTGTACTCGTAAGCTATAACACATTTCTCAAAAAATCTTTTTTCCTTCTAAGGATTGCATCTAGTACCGTGCATCGTAATTTTTTTATTTAAAAATATTTATCAATAACTAAGTTATTGTCCATCACTCGAAGGTTCTTTCAAAATCGGTGACCAAAATATTAAAAAAAACCATTCAACCGATTTACTTCAAATTTTACAAGCTTACTATAGCAACAATAAACTAATCTTTGAACGAAGGATTTTTTTATCCGATACTTAGTTTTCTTTTAATTGACAAAAATCAAGCACGATTTATGATAAAAATTGAAACTTTCACTTTAAACATCAGCCATTTTTTTCCAAATCAATATTTGGAAAAATCCTTCGTTCAAATACTAGATAATATGATATAATGAGTCAATTGTTTTGAATTTTTTATTTTAGATGATCGACTTTCGAGCAGCAGTGGTCACCACAGAAGCCTTTTTTCAGAGAACCTTCGAGTGATGGACAATAACTCCGTTATTGATAAATATTTTTAAATAAAAAAATTACGAAGCACGGAAAAAATATTTTTCGGGAAATGTGTTATAGCTTTTGAGTAAAAAATTTCCAAAGACCACCCATTTTTCGGCCTCCTGACTGAGCATGACCCCTTAAGCTGCATGTCTGTTAAAATTAGTATTCTAAAGTCGTTATTTAATCCCCTGAATGTTATTGCTATAAGGGAGCTGTTTTATTACTAAAGTCAGACATACCGGAACACAATTCCAGCAATGTCTGATAGTGATAACTTTCATTAAAAGTCCGGCAAAGGATTAAATAAAAAATGGGCCAATGACAAGTGAATGAACATAAATTTCTGATGAATGAACAGGGGTACCCCAGTGAATGAACGGGATAAAAACAGTTAGGTTTCCAATGTAGTTAGACGATTTTTTGCGTAAATAATTTTTCATTCTCCAATTGCAATAATATTATTGATTTGATATTTTCCTAGTATTATAAGATCATAATTATGCATAGTTGAAATTTGGTTTCTGGGGTGGGTTAACCTAATCTCCACACTGGAAGCGAAAGTGTCAAGAGAAAAAAAAACGGGTAAGCTGTTCATTCATTGGTAAAGTAAGAAATGTTCACTTTATGTGGACTTTACCTCTGGGAAACCTTCTTTTTTTTTTCACCGAAAATTTATATGGATCGAAAGCATGTATCAATTAACATGCAAAAATATCAATTTTGAGTTTAGGAATCTATTCGTTGAAAAGTTATGAGGCGAAAAGTTGCAAAATTTTGACATATTTTTTTAACCTTTATTGTAACAAGTTTTTGATTGAGGCCATGAAGAAGCAATATGTTCTTAAAATCTAATTAAAGCATTTTGCAACGCATTCCACTTTCCAATTTGTCCAAGGTATTAGTATTAGTATAAAATAATTTTTTACAGGAAAAGTAGGAAGAAGGTGCTTTTTAGTATCCGAGGGTCTGTGATTATACTCCCTGTGATGTATTTGGTATCAGACTAAATAACTCATCGTGGTCGCATACACTACAATCGCCAATGCGAATGTATACGTAAAAATTTCACAGTCCCTTATACTTAAAAACTTTTTACTGAATAGATTCCTAAACTCAAAATTGTTATTTTTGCATGTTGTTTGATACATGCTTTCGATCCATGTAAATTTTTGGCGAAGAAAAAGTTTTGCCAGAGGTAAAGTTTACCCTTCACTTTTGCCAGTGAATGAACGGCCGTGAGGACAACTATTGAATAAACGGAATTAATGCCGTATAAGTTACAAGTAAAAAGAAAAACGCTTTAGCGAGACGTCTGTGGGTGTCCACTCTAAATTTCGGTGTACGTTTCAACGTGAAATGAACGCGATAGAAGTTCATTTTTCGCATTACATGAACAACGTTTATTCACTGGACAGGTCACCCTATAAACGGGTAGGGGGCGATTCCTTATGCAAAAATGAATGAAAAGTGTAGAATAAAATTGTCTCGTTCGAGCCTTAGGGCGATCGGGCCTTCCCGATACGATCAGGAAGCAGCGTTTTTCCGAAACAACGTAATGTACCTACGTTTCGTTCGCGAATCGTAGAAAGCTACGTTTGGAAGAGATTGCTTTTGCAATCACCGACCGCTAGCAGTTTGCTCTCGTTAGGATCGCCTGACGTCACGCGGCGAATACCTACCTGCCGTTTGTTTGCACAGGTTCCCGACTTTCTGGGCTGGCGACGTGAACGAAATAGTAAAACGATGTAATTTTAGAGAAGACTACGCTCTGCCACTTTCCCCCCCAAAGCACGAAACCTATGAAAGATTCACGACCACGCGCTAGAACTATCCAGAATCCATTTTAATCCACTCTCTGATTACAATCTAACTTTTTGCCACTGCAATATCAGTAAAAATATCGATGCCATTTCTGAAACGTGTCGAGAAGCAGCCGATCACATTGGTCCGCTAAGGTGCGCTCCGTAACAACTTTGTATTCATTAAATTGTGAATTTGCGCGCCTGTCGAGGAAGAAGAATCAACTCTGCCTTGATTTATGTGAAATTTGCTCGCTCGTTTGCTGAGGAATGACGAAGATTCCAGTGAAACAACGTCCGAAATGTTACGCAACAGCCGTGCAATTACATCAATGCGTGCACACGTTTCGCCACTGAGCATTTGGAAAATCGGCTGCCACGAGCCACGCTACATCTTCAATAGCCTTACGCAATCCAATGTACATTTTTAATTAGGCATAGCTGGATTATTCGATTCTGTCTTAACTATTACAAATGCGCAGAGGAGAATGTCCGGACTTCAATGCGGTTGGTGTGTAGCCACGTTCGTTTCGCGAACAGATGTTACGGCACAGTAGACTGTGATTATCAGTTAAATATTACAGAGTTTAAGTTGGATACAAGAATGTTAACTCTGTTCGTGTATTGGCTTGCGTAGCCTTGATGTGTCAGCAACGATAGCGGTCCATTTAAATTTGTTCTAGGTGTTGTTTACGTTACAGCAGCGCCAGCCAAGAAGAAAGGAACTTGGCAAAATAGGAAAGCGCTTAGAAAAATCTACGTAATTAGGAAAATTATCTAGGATGGACGCCTGTGGCTATGACCTAATAATAATTGATCATCAACTGCATGAAGGTATTGCATAGTATGTATGTTCATATATTCTTTGAATCAAACGAGTATTCATATTTGGTGCGCTGTTTTTGTGCGATTTTTCGGATTCAATATTAAAAAGGTTAGGTACAAGGCTAAGGAATTTTTAATTTTTCACATATTTATTGATATGTCATTGCATTTGTGAAGACATTAGCTGTTTCCTGCAGCGTGTTAAAAAAATACACGAATATAATTTAACCTAACAAATATAATTTAGCCTTATAAAGAAAATATCAATGACTTTTCAAGAATTTTTCGTTCTCCGGAGTACGTGAAATAAAGCTATTGTGGATATTGACTCAACTCGGGTAAAAGTGAGTGGAACCTAGGTAATTGTGTTGGCGGAATTGCTAAAATTACTGCGGGCACTTCAAACAGTTTCGGCATTTTATCCTTCTTTAGCGTCCAATAGTGTAAAAAATTGGATGAATTTTTTAATCGGGGTTCTTTTAGGTATTCTTCTACTTCGTATTCTTATTTATAATAAGTTTTAAACAATTTGGTTGCACACAGTACTCTATAGTTGTAATATGTTGTGATTTCATTTACTGTAAAATTCTGTTCAATCGTTACAAGAATCGGTTCTATAACCGCTTTGTAACTTATATAGAACCTAAAAAATAAAAGTTATAGAACCTAAAAAATAACAGTTATAGAGCTACAGTGAGTAAAAAAAGTATTGGCACACCATTTAAAATCGCATAACTTTTTTAGAATTGGTCCAAACGACATGAGTTTTTTTTAGAAGGTAGAAGGATTAGTTTGCTAAGTGACGTATTTCGTAGTTTTGAAAAAAATGCAATTTGTTGGAATAGCAAAAAAAATAGTAAAGGCCGTTTTTTCAACTTTTTTTTCTGAGCCTGCAACGAAAATTCAAAAAACCCGTTTGTAGATTTAAGTAAGCTGTATACATGCTGAAAATTTCATCAAAATCGGTTAACGGTGCTCTGAGTTACAAACGTTTAATGATCGCACAATAAGGTCGAAAATCGCTTGATTTCGGGAATTTCGCACAATCTAACCCCTGGTGGCATAAAGTGACCCCCGCTGTTATCGTGACTACCCTCGATCTCCTATGTTCCCAATTTATTATCTTTTCCTCTCGTTTCCACATTGCCATCCCCATGGCGGGATCTATTACACACGTAACACCAATGACGTCACAAAACTTTTGTAAACCCGCAATCTCTACAACTAAAATTTCTGCAAGTCCATTCCCTCGAACGCCAGCATAAAATTTCAGGAGCCCTTTCCTGCTTTATCCACGCAAAGTGCAAAATCATTCGTGTAGCGCGTAAGTGACGTTGAGCTGTGACGCGGAGCGGCGGTGCCATAAATACGAGACGCGCATAACTGTTAAATACGCTGTTAACGTCAATCGCGGAAACACTGTGGGTTTCATTGACGAACAAAAAAAAACCCCGAGTCGAAACTGAACGCCAAAGCGCCGGCAATCGTGGCGCGGCTGCCAATTTCAATTTCCCGGAACTGGCACGCTCTTCTGGGTCCCGAGATATCGATCGCGGCGCGCGTTTCGTGTGAAACGGTCTGTCTGCCCTTGAACTTTCGTCGATTACATGGAGCAGATAATCGATGGAGAATGTCCTTCGCTGTCGTTTGCTCTTCAATAAACTTATAACCGCTTTTATCGGCGATCGTCCGTGTAACGAGACACATACGAGCAACTGTCCTCGTTTTCAAGCTGGCTGACGATAGGCTGACTTGGTTATTTAACGATTCCTTTGACGCTCCAAGATTAACCCCTTCAGCCCTTGCCTTCTGACGAGTCACGCCCATGACGCGAATTTAAAAAAGAAAAAAGACGGAGAAATACCAGTTGCAAAACTCTCAGCAGATTTGGTAGGTACTGACATCTGTCATCTTCGAAACTACCTTCCACGGGAACTTCGTTGACTACAAAATTCTAATTTTTCTAAACAAAAATCAATTTGTAGGATTCTAGGGAATCTGAATAAAAGTATGAGACAATTTTTATGTTCCCCTGCTTTTCGGTTCTCTAGGGTCAAAATACACTTTAATGGTTAATTGGCGCTTTCTTATTTACCTGCATATCTTGAAAACTATAGTAGATATTAGAAAATGTTGAAACGAAAATTTAATGGTTTTTATGCTCAATTAAATTGTGCAATGAAGTTATATAATTGTTTGTGCTGGGGAACGTTTCTTTATTTAAACTCCAAATTTTCAATAAATATCGCGGGTCGACGTTGACTGGGTGGCACGAAACATATTAACGTCTTTAATGCCTTCATTTTGGTCCAACACTTCATTCAGTGATCACTAGTTCATCCGTGTTTTCTTCCATTTAGGTGAACGGTTGCATTTGCAACCTTTAGAGAAATCGTTGGGCAAGGAGTTAAGTGAGGAGAGCGAATCTTTTTATCGCTTATTTAGGTAGCATGAGAACGAAACGCAATTTGAAACTGAATAGTAGTGGTGGAGAACTATAGATGGTCCTCACTATCGAAAACTATCGATGGCTTATTTTCACTATCGATAGTTATCGGTATTGAAAATTGTGAGTTGATATCCGTGCAGTTCTGATCGCTTTGATTAAGAACTGCTGCAAAAACTGATGAAGCATTAAACTGGAAATAATAATTTTTGTCCTAGATAAATTATTTCTACTTAGCATAATAATAACCAAAAACACCGAAATTCATTAGAAAAACATTAATCAACAAATATCGATTATAAAAACATTGATGTATCGTTACCACCTCTACTTCAAGTTGAAATTTTATTGCAAATTATTTAAACTCAAGGTTCGTAATACAGTTATTAAATTTTGTAAGATTGAAGAAAAGGATGTTAAATTTCATGTACATTTTTTTAAGCCAGTTAAAAAAAGAACAGCCCAAATTCAGAATCTCAAAATTAATTTATAATATTATTACTTGTATTAAAAATAAATTGTTTTATACGTACTTGAAAAGCGGTAGTATCACCGACGGTATACATAGGATACCTCTATACCTCGTGTGTGATAATAAATCATACCGTCACTATCGATAACTATCGATAACTATCGATGGTTGATGGTACAACTATCGGAAACTATCGATAGTGCCGACTATCGATAGTTCTCCTCCACTACTGAATAGTCCGTATTCGTAAACGATTATATGTACAGGTATCGATTCGTATATTAACCTTTAGAGCGCCGGGATTTTTTCATTGGAATTGTAAATTTTATTTACTTAAAATTTATGCATATATACCACCAAAGTGGCCGGCACGTACGTTTTTTAAATTTAATTTAGGTTGATTAATTCGCTTAATTCATATAAATAGAGCTTCATTATATTTTATTTCTATATATTTACATGTTGCACGAGGAATTTACTATCATTCATTTAAATCAACCCCAGTATGAATTATAGGAGTAATTATTATATTAATATCAATAGCAACAGCATTCCTAGGATACGTTTTACCATGAGGACAAATATCTTTTTGAGGGGCCACTGTAATTACAAATTTATTATCAGCAATTCCATATATTGGACAAATAATAGTTGAATGAATTTGAGGAGGATTTTCTATTGATAATGCTACATTAAATCGATTTTATTCCTTTCATTTTATTTTACCATTAATTATTATAGTATTAGTTATTATACATTTATTTCTTTTACATTTAAAAGGATCAAATAATCCACTAGGAACAAATAGAAATAAGTATAAAATTCCATTCCATTTATATTTTACAGTTAAAGATATTTTAGGATTTATCCTAATTTTTTTAATTCATTTTCTAATTATTATACAATATCCCTATATTTTAGGTGATCCAGATAACTTTATTTATGCAAATTCTATATCAACCCCCGTCCATATTAAACCTGAATGATATTTCTTGTTTGCCTACTCAATTCTACGAGCTATCCCAAATAAACTTGGGGGTGTAGTAGGATTAATCATATCCATTTTAATTCTAATAATTTTACCATTTACTAAAACTTATAATGTAATGTCAAGAAAATTTTATCCCACAAATCAATTTTTATTCTGAAGATTTGTTTCTCTATTCATTCTAGTAACATGATCTGGAGGTAAACAAATTGAATATCCATACAAAGAATTAAGACAAATTTTTACAATACTTTACTTCTCATATTTTATTATTAACCCAAATATAAATAAACACTGAGATTCCCTAATTTATAAAATTTAAAAGTTGAGTCTGAAACAGACATATATTTTGAAAATATAGAATAGAATTAATACTTTCTATTAACTTACATAATTAACTGAATAAATAATTTAACTGCATAAACAAAAAATAAATAAATTTATATACAAGAAAGAAACTTTTTTCAACATATGTATATTAATTCATCATATCGAATTCGTGGTATTACTCCTCGAATTCAAATAATAAAAAAAATATGAAATAGTCAACTTAAGAGTACCAGAACACTAAAATCAAATCCAAAAATAATACAAAAAAACCGAAAACAAAATAGAGCTAGAAAACTTTCTACGTCCATGTCGTTAGCTCTGAGTAACGCCAAAGGGAAATAATAATATATGAATGTAACTGCTGTTATTCATTTAGGCTTCTTTAGGTTGGCAACACTGTTTCTGCGTAAAATTTCGATACTCGGACCTTAGAATCGCGATATGAAAAACCCTTATAAACATCAGTAAAAATTTAAAAATTTTCTATGGCCACTATAGTGGCCAGCCCGGTATGTATTTGACTTATATCGCGGTAAAGACGGTTGTAGCGACTCCCTCCTGTTGAATTCAAGGCACAATGAGCTCGACTCGAACTTTGCTGATAGACTTTACGCATTACTGTTCGAGAATGCGGTGAGGACAATGGTACGATGTGTAGTGCAGAGCAGGGTAGTGATTTGAATTTTACATGGGAAGTTTTGAATGACTGTTCGTGAATACGGCGGGGAAAAGTTTGCAACTATCAAAGAAAGTAGAAAACGACATTACGATGTACAGTGAAGAAGAGAGAGAGTCGCAATTTTCTAAGAGGATGTTTGAATTTCTAATCCTGAATATCGTCGATTTAAAAGACTCTAAAATGATTCGAACAGTGTAAGGCCCAAGTTTTTCCAAGAGTGAATTTAGTGATGAAAGTATGTACGCGATGAAAATGATATAGACAAGAATAGAATTAACAAGATCCAGATTTACAACTATGTACATTTCAATCTGGAATCAAAGGAGAACTCTTGAAAAAACAAACGCCTACTGAAATATTCAAACACTTTATAAGTGATCGTCCATGTGAATTCCTAGCTTGTCAAACAAACTTGTATGCTGACCAGCCCGTAACAACGAAATCGGAGATCGGAGAGAAATCGGATCTTATTTCTATGAAAAAATAAGATGAAGCTTTTTCATTACATAGAAACCCCTACCCAGAGATGGGCAAAAAATTATTTCAAATAAAAATTTTAGTTCGAATAAAAGACGAATATTTTATTCGAGTCAAGTAAAGATAAAGTCGCTTTTATTTGATACATCATTTAAATAATGCCCATCTCTGCCCCTACCTAGCAAACGACTTGCATTAACGGCCGACGTTAGTAATGGCGAAGGTCCTCAGAAAACATTCTCTGAAAGCTCTTGACTCACCATTTTGAGGGTCTCCTCTGGCCTGAGCAGGTAAAACATGGACTGCAAGTGCTGCTGGATGTCGCATCCTGCCGCGGACACCCTCCTCGAGGGTCTGGCCCTTTCGTTCGGAGGTAGAACCAGGGCCGCGCCCTTGCCAGCGAAGTAGCATTCGCTCAGGCTGCAACAGAAACGAGTCTAATCAACAGAAATACTAGCGGTGAGCTTGATGATGCAACAAGAAAAATAAGCACACAGTAAAATTCCTTTCCAAACAGCTGACCAATACAATCAAGATTTGGAATCTACCATCAAGGACCCAGTCCCTGATCACTTAAGAGTAACTACCGCGGGTTTTTAAACGTGTAAAGGGAAAACTTAACCAAATTTAAAAGATTTTTTGTTATTTCAGTAAATCTATGTTTTATCTTTAATTTGGTATTTAAAAAAGTGCACACATAATAATAATGATTTTATCATAATTATTATATAATAATTATTTGAAATGAGCAGTTGCTGATCACCTTCGCACGTTTTAACTATGAGCTATCAAATTTTGCCTATAAATTTCAAAATACTTCATGATTATTTAGTAGGTAATGTGTTAAAATAAATTTGTATCATAATAAGCTCATTATTTGGTTTATTTTCCTAAACTGGTCAGGAATTGGGTTCTGGTCAGGAACTGGGTCCTTGTCGGTATACCTAACATTCAGAGATGTCAAAAAGCTCCATTTTCTACGTGCAATTTTCATATTGAGGTCAGATGATAAATGTGTTTTCTTGTGGCAAAGTAGTTCCCGTTATTACGGAGTAATTAAAATTCTACTAAGAGTGAAATTCAGTGAACACAATCCTCACGTTTTTTCCCTACCTGTCAGCTACAATGCACATACATATATACTGAACGGTAGTGAGGTCTGCAAATGCGCATGTGCGAAAGAAAGAGTTAGCAATGATAAAAATGGAAATTCAATAGGTAAGTTAAGATCTCCTATGGACTTCTCGGATTTATATCTCCCCCTTTAACTCATCCTAGAAAACTCGCTGTGGCTTGGTATACCTATAGCTACGCTTCCTGAAGTGTATCTTCGTAAATCTTTGAGTACTATGGACGCGTATATGTATACATTGGGTTAAAGCATACAGTACGTGCGCTGAGCACCTATAGGCGGTCTGAATATATGCTTAAGGGGGTACAACAGTATTGGAAGGGTAAAATCTATGGTTCCTTTTATGTTGGATTACTTCAATACTAGAATTTTATTGTCGATATTGTTAAAATTATTGAAATTATTAAGCGCTGAAAGTAGCCCCACGCGTCGCGCACTTGAAACTTGTGTACATAGTTTCAGGTGGACCTGTGACCTGAATGCAAAATGCTTCGTGGTGAGTGATTTCTATACCAAGTGCCATAATGCGGAACTTCCCCACCGATTTTGGGCAAAAATTGTGGTAGTTATGCTCGAAACAAACTTTTTTCACGTTTTCACCGGAAAAAATCATTTTTAATAATTTATAAAAAATGTTGCCACCATCCAATGTTGATGGGGAAGTTCCACATTATAGAGAACGGAGTTCTACATATGCAGTTAAAATTTCAAGTGAAAATATGCATTCGTTCAAAAGTATGATGTACACGGTGAGTGAAAATGTAGTTTCGAGATAAACGGCTTCAAAGTTATACAGTCGCATCGGAGAGTAAGTTGACACACTTTAAAATCGCATAACTTTTTTTAAAATTGGTCCAACCGACTTGAGTTTTTTAGACAAGCTAGCGGAATTAGTTTTCTAGGTGACGTGTTTCGTCGTTTTGAAAAAAATGATTTCGGGAATTTCCGCGATTCTCGACCTTATTCCGCGATCTTTAAAGGTTTGTAGCTCAGAGCCACGCTAACCGATTTTAATGAAATTTTAGGCATGTATACCACTCACTTCAATCTACAAACGGGTTTTCTGAATTTTCAGTACAGGCTCAGAAAAAATTTGAAAAAAAACGACCTTCAGTATTTTCATCGCTATTCCGATCAGTTGCAATTTTTTTCAAAACGACGAAACACGTCACCTAGACAACTAATTCCGCTAGCTTCTAAAATAAAACTCAAGTCGTTTGGACCAATTTTAAAAAAGTTATGGGATATTAAAGAGTGTCAACTTACTTTCCGATGCGACTGTAAGTCCCCTACGCCAACACCGCTCTGCGTATCCGTTACTCGACGGTGCACTGAATTACGTTCAGCGCTATAATTTCAGTAATTATTCGAATTTCCTCGTGAAACTTTGATGTAAATATTCACAAAGGACGAAACTTTCAGAATTAATAATAATAACAAAAATCGATTTTTCGCGATTTCAATAGTGCTGTCCCGCTTGATGAATACGGCTAGAGGATTTTCGCACGTGGTGTGCGCTAAGTATTTGAATTTAGTCAAAAGATCGAGTCTACTTTACGCCATAGGGGAGACCGGGGTAAAGTAAACCTCGGGGTAAAATGAGCTTTCTTAATTTATTCTTTAACAATAGTACATATTTACAAATTTTGGTGACGTAATTTATGTATGTAATATAACAATGATAATTACGCACATTCAGATATCGAAAAGTGTATATTCATTTAAAAAAAAAAGATTAAGTTTCACAAGGGGAGGCCGCGACATCTGGGACACGGATTTTGATGAATCTCATATATGTTGTAGTGTAGCTGTAGTAGACCAATATATGTCTCACATGTTGGGTCCGCTATCCCAGAGTTTCCGAAATATTAATAAAAACAGACGTTTATGCGTTGACGAAGAGAAGCGATAGCGAAGTTTATTGCAATGATGAATAGCGGCGCGTGTAAAGGGCAGCTCTCGCACCGGAACTTTCACCGATTCAATTCTCACTGGGATCAGTTTTTTTCTATATATGTATTTTGTATTGTTTTATTCCTCAAGAGATAAAGTACTATTTGTTTACATTCTAAAATATGACATTTATCGTAAAAACAAATGAAACAATAAAATTCACGACACCATGCACATCTAATAAAAGATGTATGGCCACAGGTACATTTCTGAATTGTACAATTAGTGTTATTTTATTGTTTCGCGAGTGATGTGCGCAATATCCTAAAACATGGTTATTTTTATGTGAAATCTGTCTTCCAAAAATTATCGAAGCCCATTTGAAAAAAATTGTGATAAAAGAATATAAAATGTTTTTGTTAAATAATTTATTTAGATAGAATAAGTACGTATTTTATTAATAATTATGTATGTATTTGTTTTAGTAATAATATGTTAAACTGTTCCTGTAAACATTGTAAACAAAGCTCATTTAAAAACTCATTTTCAGAAGAAAGTGTGTTTACACAAAGTACAACGTTACAAAGTACAAATTATTCACGTTAAGCTTGTATTAATGAAATATATTTAAAAAAAAATAGTTTAAATAGTTTAAAAGTTCTAATAAAGTTAATTTTATAATTATATCCTTCATTAAAACTCGTATTTATTTCAGCTCACTTTACCCCATTAATGGGGTAAAGTGGTCGTTTTCGCTTTTTCTTTTCAAGTTGAACTTTAATATACTCTAAGTTTATTTTAAGTATTGCTATTCGTCATTTATCAATAGTAATGTTTAAATTATATTATAAATCTATTTCCACACATTTTTATTGAAAAGGAAACATTTTATTCAACTTCAAACTTTCTTCGGCTCACTTTACCCCGGTCTCACCTACGTCTTTCCACGGCCCTCGTTGAGAGAAGGCAAACGTGAACACAACACTCGAGTAATGTTTCCTGTAAGTACAATTTTCCATGCCCCTCGTTTAGAGGAGCCATTTCCAGTAATTTTCAGGCTGTCACATCAGGCGTAAGCAGCTGAGAAAGTTGGTAACCCGGAAACTGCAAGCTCTGGATACCGTACGCGAAGAAGAAAGTCCAGAGACGCGAGCGCAGCGTCCACTCTCGTTGCAGCGTCCAGCGAACCGGACGACGAGCACGGCATTTCGTGTGCACGCGTAAGCTTCCGGTACCGGCGACACACAATGGGAAGTTTCTCTTTCACGAAAGGGGTAGCGATTACACGCGTGTAATCGGAGAAAAGAGAAACCTGAAAATCTATCTTCGGCGACGCGTTCTTTCACAACCTTCGTTATCGAGAGCTCGCTACCACTACTTTCTCGCGATAAGGGATCAGCACGCTGCGACGGAGGGCAATTAATGTTGTTAAAATCGCGCGGCCTTAGTGGTTTGTCACTAAGGCGAGCGAGTTAGTTTCACTAGTGATCCTCGCAGGTCTCAACCCTACGCTCCCCGAATCATTCACTCCACTCAGCTCCTTAACACTGTCAGTGACAAGGTTTGCTGGTAATATTCTATATTCTTTATTAAATCCTCATGGGACTACAGTAGTGTCTCGAAAGAAGAACAAGGTTTCTTCCTCGAAGCAAGGTTATCGGTATCCACTTCTCATATTCAGTATCTTTCATTCTACGCGATAAGGCAATAGAGGCAAGCCGAAAAGACTCCCCGTCTACTTCTGATGGATAGGCAAGATTTTACAGATAGAAATGAATCCAAACATGACCTTATTCGGGTAACTTTTAATTGCAGTTGTGCTTTTCAACAAAATCTGCGCGTGGATTGTGCTTCAAAAATCTCCGCGATCAACTCGTCGAGTGCGCTCGGCGCGGACGCTTCAAAGCGATGCAGAACAAAGTGTCGGTGTGTCAATTAGAATAGTAATGCAACCAATGTAACATGAAATTTTTCTTATTCATCACGACATGTTGGCGAAGCTTTTACCAATGAATTGGCGAGAATAAGAGCAAACACGACATTTTTCAGTTGTACCTATCTGATTGTTTCAGTGTCTGACTTTAATGTTGGTGTGGCCTACAATTTTTACCTATTTCCTTAGATAATAATATTAGTAAGTGGATTATTCATAAGTTAAACTGGTCAACTTTACAAATTAAAAGGCATAAAGGTATTGGTAAATTTGGCATTGATCATATCCTCGAGAACTACAATTGAGAATTTTAGGAAGAAGTAAAGTTGATCAATGTAGAGTAGATGTCCCAATTACTGTCAGTGTCCCTATCACTGTCACTTTAATTATTTTACTTAATAGTGAAATAATGCGTGCAAAATCGTAAGAGGAAAACAATTTTTAAGGTTAAATTTGGATTCCGTTTTAGATAATAATTGAGAAACATTGTATACTTATATTCATAAATTAAAAAGGTGAATTTACCATTAGCGTATCAAAAATGCGACTGGCGTAAGTAGAGAATAAGAGAAAAGTGTAGTGCAAAAAGAGTGGTAATTTTACTGTTCATCTCATATTTGCTGCAATAAATGAATTATTAATATAGTTAAGATTCATTCTAATAATATAAACTAGTAAAAGTAGTGACTTGTATTGATAGTTTATAATGATTAGCGGTGGCAGCATTGGGGACGATGTTTTTGTGTTCTGTCCACATCACTGTCGTCAGTAATCGGTACGACATGGTACGACATAACGTGTCGTGCACGTGTGACTGCCATACGTAACCTTAATCTACGCCTGTACTTATTTATTGCCTGTGTTGTTTGTAAGATTTATATACAATTACCTAATTCTCGGCTTTGCGATTTATTAATTGCTTTACTTATCTATTTAATATTTTTAGTGTTTATGTACCGGTATGTACCATCAGTTATCTGGCCACAGTCAGTAGGACTGACAGTTATTGGGTCGTGTTTGTGGCAGTAATACGGACACGACGATTTTTTAAATGACAGTTCTAGGGACATTGCACTTCCTTATACATTTTCAATTAATTAGTAATTAGCACATACTATTTATTATATAAAAAATTATTTGATAAAAGAGATCTTAAGCATTATTATGCCGCAAATTGGAATGATTTTGAGGTTAAATAACTTCTGAAATAATTAACGAAAGTTACGCGATGAGCTTAAGGTGGCAGTATTTGGGACATCTACCCTAACTTCTGTAAGGCTCAAGTAATGAGTAACACAAGTAGTGTTTCTTGAGCGCAAATGAACCTTACATCCGCCAGGCAAGTGTTAATGAAGAAACACGCGAACAGGAGTCACAAAATCATTCCCTAAGAATCAAATCTCCAGTCCCATCTCTACCTGTCCACGTAACCATCCACGCGAATGGTTGGTACCCCTGCCTTCCCTGTCGCAGGGGTGTCCTCCTCAGCTTTCTCCGTAATGGCACACTCCTTCGACAGCCTCGGCGAACAGCAAAGTCGACAGAGCACACCGAAGAATTTCCGAGAAGGTCCACCAGCGCTACTACTTCCTGACACGCCCGAAGCACCGGAAGATTCACTACTCGACAGCGCGAACAAAAGAGTGAACGCAGAACTCGGCGGGGCCTCTCCCAGTCTGAACGAGAAGGTTTGCGGCTATTGTTGTGAAGAAAAAGAGCCCTTCCGTTGAACAACGGCGAGCGAGGGTTTCTCGGGCGCGCGAAGAGGCCAGCGCAGAGTGCGAGATGCGCGAGCGATTAGGCAGAGGACCGATGGGATACTAAAATGATCTCGCGGCCTCGAGCTAGAGCCCATCCGTGCCGCGTGGGCGCGTCTCCGCGGAGCAAACTTTTGCTGGCCTGTATTATTAGCCCTCGAGGAAATTGCAGTGGCATCTCTCTCTCCTCGACGTGTCGCGCGTTTTCGCATTCCGCGCGTTGGAATTCGTGCAGAATCGAATTTCTGCCCGCCCGTACCCCTGGAACCCTGCTTCACTCCTGCGGAGGCGAGAACACCAGGCAGCGCTATCGAAATTGCGAAAGTGGCTCGGATCGTGAGCTCGTGCCCCGATCAACGGATACAAATGGTGGCAACGGGGATGATGTCATTGGACGGGGCGCGCGGGACGCCTCGACGCCGGTGAACGTGCATCCGAGATGCAATCGCGCCTGCAATTGTCATCGGCGTGCAACCAAGACCTTTCGAGCAGAATGCGATTCGCATAACCCCGGTTAAAGTGTGTCACGTACCGGTACTCCGTGCTTCTGCATCGGGGAGTCCGATTTCACAGCTGGTTACCGCCGCGAGAGAGACGCCGAGTGGCCCTTCGACGCCCAACATTCGTCCAATTGATTGTTTTTCCCACGCGAGGAAAGGACGTCGAAGGGATGGGGGCATTGAACGGGTTGGTTCGCGAGACTCACTTCGTCGACTGACCCTTAAATGTCTAGCGTTTCCTTTCGGATTGGGAATTGTAGCTGTAGGGATAAATGTAGCAAGCAATAGAGAGGTTTGTGGGCGGAGCTAAGGAGAGGGTTTGGGCGTGCGCAGTGGAGACCTCGTTATTACTCGATGTAGTTATGCAGGGTGTCTGGGAAAAGTGTGATCTGCTCGAGGGAGGTGGTTGAAGTAAGTGGTGCTATAAACATGGGGCCAAAAACGTATATATAATGAGGTAAGTAGTATTTGAGGTAATCAAATTTTCATTGTCCCAGTAGTCTTAGAGGACAGATTTGTCAAATAGGGGAGACCGGGGATAGTTTGGACACGGGGATACATTGGACAGTTTTAAAATTGCCTCCATACTGTCATGATTATTGCAATTATTTTTGTAGTTTGTGCCTATGATCAAACCAAATCAACTGATATTCAATATGGCGTGTTGCATTCACGAATAACAAGGTACGTCACACTTTTCAATTCTTGCATGTTACTGTATAATATTTTCATCTACTTTTTCTTGTGATTCGGATACTTCATTATGGAAGAATTTTATTGCAACTTTTTTCAGGCATTGCTGAATGTGTTTAGAATAAAGTAATGCTATGCAAACATCAAAGTATCCTTTTTGAAGAAAGGCACGAATCATTTTGTTATGAGGGGTTACATTGGACAGACTTGGGAATACATTGGACAGCTGCCAAGTCTGTCCAATGTAAACCCTATTTTACTTTGTTTACAAATATTTAAAAGTAATGGTGAAGTATTGGCTTCGAGTTCCCCTTCCGCGCGGTTCTGAAAAACACCATGGAGGTCGGGCTCCTTAATGGCCTAACAGGCCCCAACTGCTGTAAGCAAACCTTGTAAAGTGTTTAAACTTCATTATTTCTTATCTATTTGTCATTTTAAATAAATTATATATTCATTGGATTATTCGTTATTATTTCTTTCCATCTGTCCAAACTATCCCCGTGCTATTTCCAATGTAACCCCACGAATGGGGATACTTTGGACAATATGCATCTCTGAACTTTCTTCATCTTAAAGTAATACCTACTACTTAGGCAATGTGAGGCCCGTTTCTCAGGTTCAAATGAATAGCGCACATTCTGAGCTATCGAATGGTGTACAATTTATAGCCGTAGTAAGGCATTTTACCAGCCCGCTAAAGACTATCAATAAAAAATTGTCCAAACTATCCCCGGTCTCCCCTACATAAAAGCATAGATAATAGTACTACTGATGATAAGTTTGTAAATGGCATCCAAGATAGCCAAGTATTTGATTTTATGGGTTTTATTTTGAGGGTTTAATGAAGCGAGTAGGGGAAAGGTGTCTAAAACGACCCCCTTAAGGCGTAATTTATACAAAAAATACAAATGCACATTATTTAAATAAAAGTAAAGTAGTTTTTGTAACTTAGTTTATTTACCCGATCAATTTTAATTTTTATTCGCAATTTTGTGAAGGCGTACTAAAGGATCATTTTATACACATAGGTGTACATTAAAAAACACTGATTTATTTAAATAAAAAGAGAAATTAAACTCAATCACAAAGTATGCGAATATAATAAATTAAAACTTTTTTTTTAAATCTTAGATAATGTTTGGTACATAATCAATGAATAGAAATACTTAAAATCAACTAACAAACATAAGAAAATGATATCAGTTTCACAAACTCAAATTTTTTCGCGCATTCCCTGGGATGCCTGAGATCATTTTATCCTATTAACCTTTAGAAGCCCGGGCTGGCCACTATAGGGGCCACCTAAGAATTTGGATACTTTGCCGGCTATTTTGGTGGTATATATGCATAAATTTTAAGTAAATAAAATTTACCATTTCAATGAAAAAATTCCGGCCCTCTAAAGGTTAAGGGTCCGCCAGACGCCGATACATGGTTGCAGTGAAACGTTGATACATGCATCATGATACAAGTTTCATGAAACTCGCATCTTGCCCAGGCTCCCAGTTGGTGAGCAAGATGCCAGTTCCGCTTCTGGGAAACCTGGGAGTCGATGCATGTATCAACGTTTCACTGCAACATGTATCAGCGTCTGAAGGACCCTTAAGAGAGGATCAAATTACCCCAAACATCCAACTCACATTCAGTAGTCGAATATAACGTCAAGTTAGTACATTCAGTAACGAAACATACGTTAAATTATTGTTGAATTGTCATTAAATTCGCGAAAAAACAGCTGTCACCCTAAGCCGTTTATGACAAAAGTTACACAACATTGAAAAAGACTTTACCTTAGATAAAAGGCAGTAAGGTAAAAGTACCAGTAACCGGACACGTCCCAATACCTGGACACCAATGCCATTTATATTTTTACTAAGCTTCATAGAAAGTTTAGAACAATATTGTTGGGAATATATGTTATTTTGCAACTCGATCTCTTATATAAAAAAGTAAGAAAGCCCTAGATGTAAAGTTTAATATATAAAACAGTCGTTAAATATCGGAGGTGCATGCACTTGAATTCTGCGCAGATTTCTTAAGTAATTCTTAAGAAAAATACAGTTAGTTGTTAGGGTGATAATATTCGTTATATAACGTTTTTCTGAGAAAAAAACGTATGTACAGAATCTTAAGAAGTCTCTTGTTACATACAAAACAAAACATTGATCGGTTAATGTTGATTTTAATTAAAAATATACGTGTTCATGTACCGGTACATAATAATCTTGTCCTCTGCACGCTGTCCCAATAACTGACCAGCCGTCCGGTTGGCCGGCCTGTCAGCATTTTGAACGCTTAGGTGAAGTCCCAATACCTGACCGCATTGTCGAACCGGTAAAGTGTCTGTGTTTTCTCAAATTTTTGTATATCAAAAGTGTAAGTACAAGTATACTGTACATAAATTAACAGTTTTTTATTTGCACCTAAAATTGAAAAATTCGCCGGCAAATCATTCACACAAACACTAGTGGCGGCCTCTGCGCCGAGCTTTGCGTCATCTTCCCCATTGACCAGGTATTGGGACACCAACACTGGGACGCTGGGACAAATCAGAATTCTATTGTCCATGTACTGGTACACATAACTACTTGTGCTTTTACTCAATTTAATTCAAATAACGCACTGAAAACAAGGTTTCGGTAGCTCATTTGATAGAAAGAAGTAACATTTATCAGAATATTGACACTTTTGTTAAAAAGAGCATTTATTTTTAGTCCATTTTCAAGATATACAACGTTGATATCCTTAAGTGTCCAGTTATTGGTACTTTTACCTTAATTTTGATTTTTTCTTGTTTATTTCACACACAGCCCTGATATTTACATGGTAGGTACTTCGTGGGACAGCTGACGATATACAGGCTGAACTTTTGTACATTGATATTAAGAAGTAGCAGCACTAATAGCCGCAGAACAGCCAAGAATCATTTTACCCCGAGGGATCGTTTTAGACACCTTTCCCCTAGTTTACAATTTACATGAAAGCATTCGAAAATTGTGACGAATTGTAGAATGTGGTATTAGTTCCAACAGAAAGTATCACACTACTTGCGTTCCAAAGAATCTGACAGTAATTTTTGCAACGTATCGACCTTTGAGTGAATAAATAATGAATATTTACTCTATGACCATTTATCTCATTCTGCATACGTCTTTCATATCATGCTTATAGAAACTTTTATAATTCGTTTCACCTCACCAATTATCTCTCGCTGGACCATCTTCTTCCAACACACCCTGTACACAGCCTGACCTCAAAAGAATGCAGAGAATATAACACTAACACGTAATAAAACCCCGTGAATAAAAATTACTATGAACCTGGCATCGAATACTTGTGCAATATAGGTACAAATTCTTTTATGGTCCATGAAGGGGACTGAGGTAATAAATGGAAAGTAGAGAAGGAACAAAGTACATATTGGCTTATAAAGGGGAAACCTAACAATCTTATTACGCGCTCTCTGCAGGACGAAATATGGTTACTGGACAGTTGACTGTGGATAATAAATGACGAAAAATATAAGACATAAAAACAGTTCGGGTTTTCCTTCCTCCTGTTTCATTAATACACGACCTGTAATACAACACGTCCGCGGATGTAATCGACGCGAACTTCCGGTAAATCGGTGGACGCGTAGACCGGAAACGACAGGCCGGATGGCTGCTACTGGCGCAAGGTCAGCAACGACTTGCTTTCCGCGCGACGGTTTCCATTTTGGCTTGGAAAGTTTTGCGCGTAGATGTCGCTTCAGAATGTTACAATTTGAAATCGTAGGGTAGATGGGACTTTGAATGTGCTCGCGCTGCGATAGGATAGACAGAGTTTAAAATACTTTATTACCAGGAGTGGATAGATAAGGCTTGAAATATTTTCACATTCTGGTAGAACAAATGGAAGTTGAAACGATTTTGTTAAGATACGAGGATAGATAAGACTTGAAATATTTTGATGAAACTGCTGAGGTGGATTGGAATATTTTCATACTGTGATAGGGTAGATTGAGTCCAGAATGTTTTACTGCGTGTGGATAGATAAGAAATGGAATATTTTTGTAGTTTGTTGGAATAACTAGAACTTCAAACGTTTTATTAAGATGCGAGGATAGATGAGATGGGAAATATTTTTAGCAATCTGATGCTGCTAGGATGGATAGAATACTTGGAATATGTACTTCTGTACAGCTGATAGTGTGTTCCCCTAAATCTAATATTTTCCCTCGATCTCTTGCTATTTCCATCCATCTTGACGGCTTTTAAACATCCGTAGACTGATTCTATCACAAAGTTTAGTTGTTTCACCACTTGCGTTAGACCGACGTGCTACGCACATGCTGGCTTCTCCGTTGAATACTTACGAAGCTAGTGCACGAGGTTTGGGTCACCGATTTAATTCCAATCTCACATATAGGTAAGTAATGCTCAAAAGAAAGTTTAAACTCTGAACGATAACAAAATCAGATAGTTTTATTAGAATAAATTATTATATTTGGGGGTCCTAGAATAGGACAGTGGTGCCAACATAATAGGTACTTAAATCCTAGTATTAAGTTATGTAGTTACGCAGACAGAATAATACATCTAAGTTTTAAGTTTACTATTTTACCACTACTGCAGTTAGTGCACAGTAGGGTGGCTCTTATTTTCGGCTTTTGAATTTACTTCGGGGCATCCTCCAGAATAGTTCCAAATAATTAAAAAAAAATCCGTGTAAAGTTTGAGCTCGATCGGATAACAGGAAAGGGTGCCCCTGGGCGCATAAAAAAGCTTTTTCCCTCAAATTTTGAAAGTTTAAATGCTTCTAGAATACCTTATATTTATGAAGGCGAACAAAAAAATGGAATTTTTATTTTCGAGACCTATTTTTTAAACATAATCCTCGAAAATAAAAATTCCAGTTTTTTGTTCGCCTTCATAAATATAAAGTGTTCTAGAAGCATTTAAACTTTCAAATTTTGAGGGGAAAGAAGTTTTTTTAGTTTCTCGGACTTCCCTCGAAAACCGTTTGTCGCACGAGGAAAATTAATAGAACATAAAAGATGCTCCTTATCCGGATCTACAACTTTTGTTTGACATATTTTTCGATTTAATCAATAACTTGGAGGATATTATATAAAGTCGACTTCGCGAGCTGTTAAATAATGATTGATATGTTTAAGGGCCCAGGGGCACCCTTTCCCGTTATCCGATCGAGCTCAAACTTTTATTTGGAACTATCCTGAAGGGTGCCTCGAAGAAAATCTTTCAAATTTTTTTTACCAAGAGTAAATAGGAGCCACTCTAGTGCACAGAACGTAGAATAGGTACCATATTAAACGCACAAGGAGCGATACCCCAATTTTGCGTGGAAATCGAATTCAAAGTTTGTCTTGTAAGAACGTAGGTGGTAAACCGTTTAATTAATTAATCATGGAAGTCATTTATAATTAGAACAAATTTTATGTGTACGTCTACAAGACGAAATATGCTGCATCCACTAATATTTACATTCATAACAATATTCGATAACTGTTCATTATTTTTGGGTTGGAGATTTAATTTGATTGCATTAATTTCTGCTTTTGAGATTAGGTTAATAGTAGACTATAGCTGCACCTCGCATTTTGCACTGTATTACTTCTTTTGTGCAATGAAGAAATATGATATTATTATTAAAATGGACTACTAGTGAACTAAAGCTGAAGACATTTCGGATTACAGTCAAGCACGCTGTCCCCTTTAACTTTTGATTTCTCTGGAAAAGAAACGAGGCTCTGGAAAAGACAGAACTTTGAACCTGAGTTTCTCACAAAATTGTAAATACAGCGCTCTATCCGTTGAATATATTATTATCTAGAGACGCGGTAGCGTCTCGACGCCAAGTACATGAAAACACCCTGTTATATATATATCGAGTCGATGTCGCTACCGTGTATCTTTACTCGTCGCGGAGACACTCTTAACTTAATTCTGTTAATATCTCATCACGCATGCAATATTTTGTAAATTTAAAGGCATTTTTCTTATGTAAACCGCATATCGGCTTTCGAATAAGACCAATTTCAATAAAATCGGTCCACGCATGACAGAGATATCGTAATATCGTATCATGGATCGGTCACTTTCGATATCTCCAATATTATTCTTCTGATTCTCCAAGCCAAATTTTCGTCCACATAATACGTATACACGCGTTACACACACACCTTCAGCCAACACATGTTCGTTCTTCTTTCGTCGACTCTCGGGATTATTCGGCAGGGACTGTCGTCCGTCATTGTATACATATATTGTCTTTGTAAAAAGAAGTGAGATCCCCATAAAAAAACTTCCAAAAAGTAAAAAAATACGCCAAGTACATGAAAAATCAAATAAATCACAAAAAATATTCTTCTGATTCTCCAAGCCAAATTTTCGTCCACATAATACGTATACACGCGTTACACACACACACCTTCAGCCAACACATGTTCGTTCTTGTTTCGTCGACTCTCGGGATTATTCGGCAGGGACTGTCGTCCGTCATTGTATACATATTGTCTTTGTAAAAAGAAGTGAGATCCCCATAAAAAACTTCCAAAAAGTAAAAAAATACGCCAAGTACATGAAAAATCAAATAAATCACAAAAAATAGAAGACAATAATAATCACAAAAAATAGAAAAAGTATACAATACAAAAAAAAGATGTGAAATCAAAATGAGCTGCCAGTACATAAAGGTGCTTTCCAACTGCGCTTAAGATGACACAACTACATACACACAGCTAAAATGCTGTGTTCATACATTCCATTACAATGTATTACATAATACAGATATATTTTTATACAAATAAATATTTTAATACGAATAAAGATTTTATTCAAAATACTTGGCGCTGCGCCCGGAATTGATGTTGCTAAACTGAATAAACATGTATAAATTGCATTAATCTTTTTCTTTCTTTCTTGTGCGTGGGTGCGTTCGTGAGAGAGAGAGAGAGAGAGAGAGAGAGAGAGAGAGAGTGCGTGTGCGTGTGAGAGTGCGTGTGCGTGTGTGCGTGCGTGCGTGCATGTGCTACGTATGATATTATATGTAGAATAAATCTAACTGCGTTTCTAATACGTGTATGTATTTGTTGTAATATGTAATGTATTTTGTACTAAGACAATTAACATTTTTTCGGTTGCGCAGCGCCAAGTATTTTGAATAAAATCTTTATTCGTATTAAAATATTTATTTGTATAAAAATATATCTGTATTATGTAATACATTGTAATGGAATGTATGAACACAGCATTTTAGCTGTGTGTATGTAGTTGTGTGATCTTAAGCGCAGTTGGAAAGCACCTTTATGTACTGGCAGCTCATTTTGATTTCACATCTTTTTTTGTATTGTATACTTTTTCTATTTTTTGTGATTATTATTGTCTTCTATTTTTTGTGATTTATTTGATTTTTCATGTACTTGGCGTATTTTTTTACTTTTTGTGTACAGTGTACACTAACTATATTGAAAATTTCAGATAAACCGATGTCTCGAATCTCGTGCACTTTCCTTATCAGTAATTCAGTCTAGTAATCCATCTGTATTACGTCGAAACAGTATCCCACAGGGGAATTGTGCTTAAGTTGACATAGTGAGGTAAGATGACATGCCATTACTATCTTTTCAAATATTCGCGCGAGAAGCGTGACATTGGTGTTTATTCATCGGCTAGTAGATTTCCCCAATAGTGCAACATAGTATGATCACCGGCGGACGCACGTTTAGACGTGCTGGAGAGTTGTCTGATTCTGTGACCGAAAAAATAATTATTCTGATTTATGTATTGTTACGAAAATACCCGTCAGGTAAGGAATTCAATTTATTAGATGAATTTTGTGTAAAGTAGCGTAAATTTGCATTACGAATACTGTACAGCTGCGAAAGAAATCATAAAGTTTTTGTCACTAGAAAGCAATACATTTTTTCGTTCACATTTGGGTAAGATGACATAATGAACGTCGGTTTAAGATGGCATTCTATGTCATCTTACCCCACAGCGCCTACGTATTCAGAATAAAGTACGATTTATTTAGTTTCTATCCTAGCTTGCATTTATTGCAACGAATTGTGTCAGAATAAAGTAGGTACGATTGATTGTTTCTATCCCAATTGCGAATTGTGCACCAATAATTAGGCACCCGCCAAATCAACGCGAAATATTTGCAGCGACAGCGAGGAGGTCTACGGGTCCCGACTGAGCAAGCTCGCTTTAGAGTGTGTCATCTTATACAGAAGTATGTCAACTCACACAGATGCACAGGCATGTAATTTTTTATTTCTCTTATTTTTGTTATTATCGCTGGAGTCATGAGACTGGTGTTTTATGGTCCATTAATAAACAAATAAAGACTGCTCTTTGGTTTTATTTTAATACCACCTTTAATTTTTAAGATATTTGCCTCAGAACAAAAAGTATGTCAACTTGAGCACAATTCCCCTAGGTACTTCAGCACACTATCCTCGTCACTTTTGTCGTCAAGATACCTACACTGCCGTTCATAAGCATTAGGACACTTCAGTGCTATCTGTGGTATAATTATAAAAAAACTTTGCAAATTTATCGAAGAAACTCTAACACTTCATTTGGTATTTTAAATTAAAACTAGAAAATAAAAACGGTGGAAAGTATTCAACCTGTACCAAATATCATGTTTCGTGCAAATACAGCAAAACCTATAGCAGGTAAACCTACTGTAATACATACAGGTGCCCTGACATTTACGAGCAGCAGTGCATATGATGCTTTTTTGGAAAATGTCTATTATTACAGGCTGAACACACAAATTAACTGCCAATCCAAGTGGTTAAGCCACTCGCGGTGCAGTTGAAATAAGAAAGGTAGAAATCGTCGATATAATTCCGCTGAATCGCGCGCAGGGCTTCCCGATAACCTCTTCCCTCCCCGCACCCTCCGGCGGTCCGAGTAATCGGTCCCAATGATTCAACGTGCATGCAGATGCAACTGCACGACAGCTCGAGGAGGATCGCCGCGGAAATACCGAGCACACTTACGCAGGTTCAAGACTATGACCTCGCGGCTACGTATCCGCGGCGTTTCTTTGAAAATTCAGTTTGAAGTTGTCCGCGTGCTTTTATAACGATTCGCCGTTCAGCGAAGAAAACAATTTAGCGAAGTTAACAGCGGCGATGCAGGAGAATTCCCATCGCGTGCCCCCGTCGCCTATTAGCGAAAGAAAGCACTATACATATACATACTATGGATCTCGAATAAACCTTCACCTCGAGATGATACACAATGGAAAAACTCTTTCGAAGCTAATTTCGCGATAAAGATGATGCATGTAGGTTAAATCACCTGCTATGTAAAGCAGAAGTAATTAGTATGTATATAGGCTGTTCACTCAAACGGGCCGTGCGATTTTTTAGTCGCGTAGGACAGCGTGATACAAAAAAAAGGTTATCAACAAAAATTTATCTGTGTTGAATGGGCACCATAGAACGACAATATCGATCTCGGAAGTATCTATTTTTCTCATAGCAAAACCAAGTGCCATCGTGAGTGTTTTTTAAGCGGAAACATATGATTTCTTTTCATAATATTGCAGGGGACATTAAGCGGAATTCAATGAGTATCATAATGTGACACTTTTAATCACAACAACATTAAATTTTCAATGTAAATTCAATTTTAAATTTATTAAACTTACTATCGTGAATTTAGTATTGTAACTACCTCCTAATTTGGAGGCGATAATATATGAATAATAACATTAACTCTGGTTCATGTTATATATAGGGTGGACTGATACTTCTGTGAGTACGCAAATGTTACTGTACGTTATCTCAAAAATCACGCGACGTTGCAAATAGTTGACGATTTTCCCCTCCGAGGCTCAAACTTCGCTAGATCGTTCTGGGGGGCGCATCCATCGCGTCCCCATTCGCCTCCAGCGACGGCCGATCGCTTTCACCGGCGGGGGGGAGCCGTGATTCCCTATGACGCAATGACGAGCGATGAACGGGAAAAGCGACGTTTACGCGGAGAAAATTGCGTCTCGCTCGTAGAAGAAAGAATACACGTACACCCGAGCCGAGTGGCTGGAAGCCAGCCAACTAGAGCGGAAACGGTGAACGCGAACGTCGACGAGCGGTCAGACGATCGGCGGCAACCTTCCAGAAGGCTTTCGATTCTCTTACCGAAACGGGGGGAAAGCGCAGGTAGGAGTGCACGCCGGGTTGAGGGGGCGCTGCACCAGATGCACTGCGACACAACAAAGAAGCGTCCCCGAGCTTCTGCCAAGGAACACGTGCTCCGCGTTCAGAGTTTCGGTCCCGTGGAAACCAGCTGAACGACGAACCGGTTCCCATTGCTTCGCGACCAGCTTCGTCGCCTTCTCGAGTTCGTTCGAAACGAAACGACAGATGGTTCTCTCTCGCTACCTGCTCCTTCGAGAATCTCCCAGCTTTTAAATCACGGGCGGCACTCGAGATCTGCGGGGATTCTGGGAGGCACCGAAGCTGGCTGGGACTTTGGGGAGCTAATGTGGAATGAACCGTTCCCACCGCTTATTAGCCCAAGCCAGCGTCGCGAACCGAGGAACAATTTCCTCAGCTGAAGAAAATTGAAATTTCTGTAACTTTCATTTCTCCTGATAAAAATCAGTCAAAACAGGAACTCAATTGGACTGTTTTGGGTATTTTAAATAATAATGCATTCCGTGTCTGAGTGTTTGCGTAGGACGCTTGTGAATGTACAAGAACTGCAAAGTAAAGGTGAATTGTTAAATCCGGAGCACAAAAGGAAATCGCCTCTTTTCAGAGCTACCACGTTTTGCAAACGAGGAACGCTTAAGGCGAAACCTACTGAACATGATCGCATCTGAGTTGTATGGGGAGATTGAATTATTAGTGTCAAAGATGGTTTAAGAAATTTTAAGCTGGGAACTACAGCCTCGACGATGCACCTCGTGGCGGGAGGCCTGGAGAATTCGATGAACACGTTTTGTGGGTTACTGTTGAACGAAATCCGATAATAACTATTTAACAATTAGCTCGGAATTTGAATTCGACTTTTCCGATTTGAATTCGAAGTTTTCCAAATACGGGCAAGGGAGCGAAAAGAATATTCTGCAAATTTTGGCATAAAAAGTATAGTACTTATTTATATTAGGATTGATAATAAAGTAAGAGAAGTATAATGTTGTAAAAATTTGACTTAATTCTTTGTATGGGTATTCAATATGTTTCCCTCCAGATCATGTTAATAAAATAAATAGAGAAACAAATCTTCGGAATAGAAATTGATATGTAGGATAAAATTTTCTTGATATTACATGATAGGGTAGATGCACCATTTGTGGCCACGCTAAGGTATTGTACCAGTTTTGGCCATTTCTTGAAAAATATAATATTTTTCCATGTAAGCAATAAGTGTAACCTTATATTTCTGGTGTAAATATTTATGATGTGAAATTCTACGCATAATAATGATCTGTAAGCAATTTGAAAATAATATAATTATGCAAATGGCCAAAAACAGTGTAATGGCCACAAACTCTACATCTACCCTAAGTTTTAGTAAATGGAAGAATTATTAACATTAAAATTGATATAATTAACCCAATTACTCCTCCTAATTTATTTGGGATTGCTCGTAAAATTGAACAGGCAGATAGAGAATATCAGACCCTGAAATTCAGATTTTGAAATCTCCGAAACGTCTCCACTTATATAAAAAAAAGTACTGGCGCTATACAATAATGCGACCCTCCAAACCATGCAACTCTTATAGAATTTGTTTTCATACAACGTATACTTTAGAAGTTATTCGAGGTGTAAAAGTTGCGTGCACCACCCGGTATATAGATGTCACTGATCTGCATTCGATGAGGTTTGAATACAGCTATTAAAGATTCGATGCTTACTAACGAAGAACTTACGAGTACCTACCTCTTTCTAATTTTGCATCTGCTCCACGCAGAATTCGGGAGCAGTTGAATGGCAACAAATACTTAACAAGTAGGTGCATGAATTTAAATATTTATTTTTCCGGGTATTAGTTTATTCTAAGAATATAAATGTCAGGTATTAAATCGATTAATACCTGCGATCACACTTTGAACTTGGCCCTACTAGTAAATATCAATGAGAACATTATTCATTTGCGTTATTGCGCGGTGTTTCGTTCGCGTATCCATGCTACTTCACGGAGGAAAGGGAAGTAACGACCTCCGAAATGAATTCCAGACTGGTGATGACATATCGACCGACCGTAGTGGCGCCAGCTTGTCTAACGCGAAACCAGGAAGCAATACCGTCGAGATTAGACTGCTTTTTACGCCGCTGTATTACTGGCTTCCTTCGTTTTTTACTTCAAATCAACTTTATTCGTACATTTTCTCTTTCGCTCGTCACAGATAGCAGTAATATGTATCTTTATTGCACTCGTGCCATGCAGAGTTATTCGCGGTATTAATGGATCGTGAAAAAAAGAGATAACTATACATAGGTGCTGTGCAAAGCCGAGATACAGCGATACGCTGCTGCAAACTTAACCTCGTAATTAAATTACTTTCAATCGGCACAACGGATTTAAATTAATTTCTTCTATATAAACCAAGGGAAGAAAGGAAACAGCACAAGAGTTACAGCTTTCCTTTCAACCGCAAACCTCCAAAAAATTATAATTAGTAGAGGAAGTGGAGTATATTAAAAAGAGAATAGAAAATTACGGCAGAGGATGGGAAGAAATAAAACTGCATAATATCATAGGAAAACTAATAAACTTTTATATTTCAAACTCTCAGTAATAATAAAAAAGCAAAAAGTAGCTGACACTGGTCTAAATGAAAACTGACAGGAAGGTGCAGGTAATTTGGAATACCGATATTCTAATTTACCTTCACTTTATAAACTTAAAAAAAACATGTGGATAATAAAATTATTTTCTTTTATAATGTAATCAGGCTAAAAAATCACAATATAGGAATAATCTTAGGTAAATATAAACCGACGCGGCGGTAGCCGTTACGTGTGAAACAAAAGCACTGCTAAGCTTTGGATTATTCCAAATTACCTTCACCTTCGCTATTCCGAATTAGCAACAGTATTTCAAATATGCTGCACTTCATCTGGATATGTGAGTACCATGTAAATTAAATTTTTAATGTAGTGAACCTAGTGAATTCCTTTGTCTACCAAAAATAACCGATTCATTACGACAGAAAGTGAACTGAATCCACTGGACGAAGTGCCTAAAAAACCTCGTCTCCTTTCGAATAACAGTGAGAAGCCAGATTCAAGCAAAGTTCCTTCGTAATCAAGATTTCCAGACTTCCTAGGTGAACGCCTAAAGGAAGCAGACACCAAAATTTGAATAACGATTAGTCGTCGGTGTTGTGGTTCCTGGTCTCCAAGCAACACCGCATTGCTGTACAAACCGACAGAGGCGATGATCGACTCAGCGCATCGACGCAATGTTGGAACCAGTGGACACGAGCAAATACACACATTTCGCGTTAACAAGGCATTTACTTCCAAAGGGCAAGCGAACGAGGTACTTTACTTTGCATGCAAAGTGTCACCGAATTGGTGGTGTAATATGAAAAGGGGTGATTCTACGCAATGGAATAAGTAAAAAATACAGAGTAACATTTCCTGTTGTGAGACTTCATTTTAGAGAAATTCGATTGTAGAAACTCATCTGGTACAAATGGAGACGAATGGAATCCGTGTGCAAAATTATTCTTATTAGTCGAAATTGAGTAATACAATTATATTTTTTCAGAATTTGAAAGTGTGCCTGCACTTGACTAGTAAAAAAAAATTAAACTAAATTGAACTATAATGAAAACAACCATTTAATTCACAACTGTAGTGTATTTATTCATATATTCTGCCAATACAAATGTTTTAAATCATTTTCCTTGAAAACGAAGCTACAAGTCAAAAATGTGTCTCTATATTTTCGACTTAGGTATATTTTCATGTACAATAAGATTCTTTTGCATTGAAGCATCAGTTTAATTAAACCCCTTATACAATCGGCTCCAAACATTTTTATATATAATTAACTCCCTTGTTTATCGTATAGTATTAATGTTAATATGTAATGCGTAACGTTTAGTTACTCGGATCTCCTTAATTCCCTCGTTAATTATTCGCCAATCATTTTGAATATCATTCGAAGAACAAATTATCAGTTAACAAATAAACGTTATTTCCTTAAATAAATAATTCCCCAATTGGTTAATTTCTCAAATATTCGCACTTCTTTAGATTAATTAGGCAACCAAAGAAAATTACATCAGTTGGAACACATTATTTAGTTATCAAACTAAATTCAGTTATATTGTTGGTCGAATTAATAAATATAAATATGATTTTCCTTTGTATCATTTTTATAAATACCAAGAGACTTCCCCTTACTGCGCTGCTAACTTCCCTGTCATATTTCAAACGCACAGCGTCCGCATACATTACAATATTCGGCAAGTACTCATTATTTTTAGTTCTGACTTTCTTCTTATTCTCAACTAGGTATTATTTCAATTACCAGTTAATTTATATTATGGTAATTTTTTC
Organism: Andrena haemorrhoa; assembly: GCA_910592295.1. NCBI lineage: Eukaryota > Metazoa > Arthropoda > Insecta > Hymenoptera > Andrenidae > Andrena > Andrena haemorrhoa. The sequence continues at coordinate 22,715,589 of OU342943.1, forward strand.
AGGTTTGGTTAACCGCAACCTATAGCTGTAGTTCGCCCTTTGCAGGATATTTCATTTTCGCGTGCAATAAAGACGTATGTGCACTATTGTTATTATTAACAACCAAGAAGTAGAATTATGTAGCCGTTGGAACGCAGCGTCACGATGAAAGATACAGCAGATATAAACCAGCCACCGTGAGAGATTTGAAACTTGTACAAAAGCATGCTTCTCCACGGCAGCTCTCTCTCTCTCCTTTGAAAAATAATTGCTTCAGAGGGTTCCCCTTTGGCCCGCCACGGCACAAAGGGTGCAGCTGTTGCTCCAAGTCAGCTGACGTGAAAAGACTCGCCACCTTGCCCGTAAACAGCAGCATTAACACGAACCACCCTGTATATACACTGCACCATTTCGGTGTTCCTAATCTGTAACCTGTCTAGAAGTTGCATAATCAAAGTTTGCGAGCTGATTGAGCCCGTGGGAAGAAGAATTCTCACGTAGGAAATAATCAGAATCGCACTTGACGATAATGGACAAAAAGTAAAAATGGCAGCTAGTAATTTATTTGCGATTAATTGCGAATAAATTGACTATCAGTAATGTTTATTTCAAAACTAGATCGCGCTAGTAAATAAAATATGATCCAAATTAATAAATCCAGATGGAATTTCCTCCAATCCTACTGTATAATTCATTAATTAGTTTCTTATTAGATAGCGTTAACGTATGAACACTTTCCACTAATTTCTGCATTCCACTATAATAATTCTCCAATATTGTCCGATCACCACATCCTTGTATGTATGCTTTTCAATTTAGCGCGATATATAAAAGATAGTTGCTGGGTGACACGAAGGGTCGAGTTGCATGGATACTATTTTGTCCCTGTACCTCCGCAGAGTGGAGCACCACGGAATGTCTAAATATAGACAATTTAAATATATCCACCAGAACTGCAAACACGGAATAATCCATGACCCATAGAATAATCGTTACATCCAAAGGCACGGCGTATTCCAACGAGGAGTTTAAAGAAACCACCGTTTTTCCGTCACACCCCTTAACGGTTAGCGAAAACCGCGAAACGAGTTCGAGGACTGTCGATACCCACTGAGAAGTATCGTTTTTCCCTCGGACAATACGCGCTCGGCGTTCGCTTCATGACACATTACCCTATTCGCGTCGCTGCAGGGCGCAGCCGCGCGTATTCAGCGAACACGCGCGCCTACGGACTGGCCCGCTTCACTCGTTCTCGCGAAACGGCCAGAGAAACGAAAAGGCTGAACGAATAAATTGTAGCTGGCTGTACCTGATGTACTGAATGTATCCGTGTCTGGCGTCTTCGAGGAGGAACCCCAGGTTCCGCATCTCGACGCTCTCGAAAACCATTAAGTCAACGCATGCAACGGTCCAGCGATGCTAAGGTCACTCAGGGACACGAGACGGCACGATCGCACGACCAATCCATCCTCCGCGCGCTACGCGACTGCATCGGCCGCAGACTCCTCCAAGGACGGCGTTTCGACCGACATCATCTCGCACAGTTTCCGAAAATCTTGTCACAGTCGGTAAGGCGGAACCGGAACGTACGCGCGATTATTCACTGGGAAAATTCGTGGTAACGGGGCACACGGTTGGGGATTCGACGAAGGGTCACGACCGAAACGGCATACCGCGCGCAACGTGTCCGGCGTGACTCCGAGGAACGCTGCGGAACGAAGAGACCTGCACGGTTCGACGTACGCGAGGCGACTGAAGTGCGGCGCGAGTCGAGGACCCATGGGAGGGGGGAGGGGTTCACCGTCCCACTCCACTGCTCGCCCCACCCTCCGAGCGGGAGACGACACTAACCTAACCTACCGGGCCGAAACGCGACTCGGTCGATCGAGGAAAGCGTGGAAGCGTGGAAAACGGAGGGAAGGACGTGCTCCATGGCACCATAACACATTTCCGCCCTGTGTTCACGCGCCTCTCCGCGTATACAGGCTTCCTCGCGCATGTGCACCGCCCAATACGGGGTGTTTCAGAACTACGGGCAGAAACTTGTCGCTGTTTAACCGTTAGCAGGATTTCCGGGGGCTCGATCGACGCTTGCCAAATTTTAGTCGGTTTCCACTTGCTATCAGTGGCGGATTTGGATATACTTCCGAAAGGGACCGGTGGCCGATCGAGATGAGGTTTGGGGGGAGGGGTGGGAAAGGGGTGTGGACCTTAAATCTAAAATTGTAGCTGAGGGTATTTATTAGTTTCCGAAATATTAATAAAAAATTGCTAATTTTTGGGGGAAATTTTTTTTGGACGTTGGTGCAGGTCTCCCTACCCGGGAGCCCTTCCGTTCCCCCATTTTCCACTTTTGAAATTTTGTAAGCACAGTCCCATTTTTAGTCAACAAGTCAACAGAAATATTGTTTACCCCTGACCGTGGTAAAGTGATTAAAAAAAATCGGTAAGGTGTACCCTTTTATGCACAATTACCTCTGTATCTTTTGAACGCATTAATTGCCGAAGCTAAAATTTTATATTTGGGACCTGTCCACACCCCTCGTAATACCCACCAAGTTTCATTTCGATTGGCCACCGGTTGGGGCTAGCCCAGTGCGGGGAGCGCGCAAAGCACGGCAGCGAACCGATGTGAGTCCGGCGATGCCAAACACGAGACCGTGGTTATAAAATTTCAAAAATAAAAAATAGGGGGAAAAAAAAACAGCAAAAAAATTTCCATTAAAAATTGACAATTTTTTATTAATATTTCGGAAACGAATAAATACCCGAAGATACAATATTAGATTTAGGGTTCACATCCCCTCCCCATCCCTCCCTCCAAACCTCATCTCGATCGGCCACCGGTCCCTTTCGGAAGTACAGCCGCGGATTTAAGAGGGCGGCTGATGACCAGTTGCCGCCTAGGCCTCTGCACAAAACGCCCCCGCAGGGCCTCATGACCAAAAAAAAATTATGATTGTGTATAGGTATCCGAACACTACATTTGTTTCGTACTACTACACTTGGTCCGTTCTTATAGTCGAATTAACGAAAGAAGGCGCCTTGGGACCGGGACCAGAATTTGCGACGTTGCCGCTACTCCAGGCTCGCGATTGGTGCTTCCCCTACGCGGCTCCCTACGCCTTGGCCAATGACTTTCGACTACTTAGCTGCGGGCCTAGAGTAATCGTTGTCTTTGTCGGTGTATATTGCTATCCTGTTCCAGAGGGCGAATCCAACGTCCTTCCCATAGAGATTTGACAGAGTGTTGAATCTTATTGGATATTGCGGCACGCGACATGCAAAATGAATGGCGGACAAGTCGATGAATACGGGCTCATAGGATTCTTATACTATTTAGCGTCATTCCACGGCAAATCGGTCGCTTTTTGCACTCGATGTCAAGGATTTTGTTCAAACTGAAATATTATATAGGAAGGGATTTCAGTCATCACTTTACTGGTTTTGAATTTGTTCAATTTTTGCCTATTTTCATGAAACCGAGCTGTACTTGTGAATTTTTATCTCGGAAACTCTTTATCGTATTGAATTCATTCTTTTTTCATTTTAATCTAGAAAGTGCGGGATATTCTAATACTCTTTTTTTATATTGAAAAATTAATTTTGTAATTTTCAAAATTATAACCGAAAGTTTGTTTTGCAAATTTCACGTACGAAATATTCTGTTTTCGAGCATGAAATTTTGAAAATTAACGTCAGCATGAGCTGTTATTAACCGATGAAGAGTTTCATTAACCCACTCTTGGCCAATGACATTCTTTTTATGATGATCAGGTCTATACATACTATCACCTTCTTTAATTGTTGATTATTTGTGGAAATGATGTTCCCATAATTTCCCGCGATTCACAAAATACATATTGCATTCTGATCAAAGTCTCGAAAAATGTGCTCGATTTGGTGTGGAGTGACTTGTAGATGAAGGAATCTGTTTTATCGAGCGAGTAAGAGAGACGCAGTTGCGCTTGAAGATAGAGAGAGACGTCCGATCTGCTACACAACGTGGCAACATCGCGCGAAGTAGGGAGCAGGCATTGGGTCCCTCTCGAGCCAAGCGCGCCGGCCTACGGGCCGCCCAGGCGCCTTCTTTCGTTAATTCGACTATAGTAAGCTACCTCTTCATTTTCCCGAAAAATGGGCCCCACACAAAAGGCCCCATAGGGCCGTTTCTTAAAAAAAAAAATTATGATTTTAACCAAACACTATATTTTTTTTCTGCACTACTACACTTACCCCGTTTTCAGTAAACTACCTCTTCATTTTCTCCCATAAATGGGCCCCTCTAAACTTTGCCACCTGGGCCTTCTTTCTCAAAACCGCCACTGCTTGCTATACTGCCACCTTTATCGTCCGTCGAGAGATACCAAGCTTCTTTCGTTCAAATCTGATAAAATGGGAGTTTGGGAGTTCTTGAGTGACACCAGAGGTGAAACTAAACTAAGATCCTATGAAGATTAACATAGGCTAATACAACTTGTAAAAATAAAGAATAAGATTCTTGTAAACGTGGATTTGCAAATTAATCAATTTCTGAAAAGTTCCTGTTTCCCTTTACAACTATTCCTGCCCAGTCTAGTGTGCAGATACAGTTCTGAGCCAGCCTGCACACTTTTATCCCTTATCTTCGGCTCGTTCTCTTCTTATCGTAATTCAGGAAGGATCGAGGCGTCGGACAGGAAGCAGGGATAAGCCTGCGAACCGTAGATAAGGAGAGCCGCGGCGGCGGGGGGGGCAAGAATGATCAGCCTGGATTTGTTTATTGTAATGCGCGATATAAGAGGGCATTCTCTTATTTACGGGCACTTTATCGTTCGACAGATAAGGGGAAACTTGATTAGCAGCGTTTTTCGTTAGAACGATAAGGAATTAACTTCCGACTATTTCCTCCCCAATTTCGATTCCTAATGAAACCTCCAAAATAATTTTCCAAATAATACACCGACACACAGTGCGTCGAAGTATATGGGCGTTCGGGACAAAACTCAACTTCTGAAATAATCAGTTTTCGACCTAAATTCTCTAATACTTTTTTTCAAGAGAATATAAAGATGCATCGATTGGCATATAATAAAATATACAGTTTCATTAAAAACATTGAGGTGATCTTGATTTTTTATCGAATAAAAAGTTTTTTATCAATATTTACTTTTGCAACTTCTTGTAACTGAATCGTTTTTTATCAAATCATTTTTATCTCGTGCATTTGAAGTTAGAATTTTTCCATTAAAATATATTTTAAATATATAATAAGCTTTCCTCAAATCATTGTCAATCATTTCCAGACACTCTTTTATGTTTAAAAGTACCAAAATGTGGTCATAAATTCCATCAATTTTTTGCTTCGTAAATCCACTTTTTAAAGATATTACAATTCGTGACCTGCACACTTCTTTCTACAAAAATTTATTTGTCAAATAATCGCAGGTAGTAGCAGATAAGGTCGTCATTTTCATAAAGTATAAAATTAGGCAAACTAAATATAAAAAAATCTTCCTTACGTTTTTTTACGTATTTTTCAAAAACTCGGTTGAAATAAAGTTTCCATTCTAGGGACTAAGAAGTTTTCTAATGATCAGTAAGGCCATAAGCTTAACAATAATTTTGAAGCACACATACTCATAATACAAGAATCCAAGGTTAATAAAGTGAGCCAAGATTAATAAATATTCTTAATGTCAAAATAAAAAGAAGAAAGTGACTCCACCGCGTATGAATTGCGAATGACGCTTGAAGTAATTAGTTTCCAGGTTAAGCTGGTAAATAACATCGTAAACGACTACGGTAACCGCGCAACTATAACCAAACTCGATTCCTGAACATCTTGATGTAAATATTAGCTGATAAATATCACCCCGGAAAATATTTAATTTTTCAATTTTTGTCCACGTATCAATGCACTGTGCGCAATCTCGATACTTAGGGCATACTTACAATTAGACAGGTTGAGCTATCACGTTCGACGCGCGTATCTCCATCAATAACGGCGAACGCGTGCATCAGCGAAGGCGTAAACCGCCGACTATTTTTGCTTTCAACAACCCAGACGGTCGGCGTCGGTCAAAAATTTTTAACAGCCGCTGCACGTAGACAAAGGACAACCCGTTTGATCGCTAATTCGATCACTGATCCGCTCACCCGCGCGCAACATCGTCTGTCTGCCGCGTTTCCCTCTTTTCTCTCCCCACGATCAACCCCTTGCTCATTCCACGCACCCACCGACACGATCGATGATCGTTTATTTTTGCTCGGCTTGGCGGTTCACCGCAGACTGTTAATCGTCCGGGAATTAATACGAAAGGACGAATTCCGTGTTTACGAACCGCCGCGCTAGTTGCCGGAGGAAACAAGGAAGCGCGCTCGAAACCGCGTGGAAAGTGAAAAATCGCATCCGCCACGTCTAGATGAGTCACTGCTTGAAACGAACAGACCACAACCTTCCAAACAGGTGTTCCTTACGACCGTATGAACTACGGATCATACAGATCGTCGTGCAATGGATACGGAAATCCTTGGAAACTGGTATCGATTGTCTACGAGCCCCGTAATGTCTGCTCCGTAAGCGTCAACATGCGATACGTCGCGTCTCTTCGATTTTCGCCTTCGGAATATAATACTACGCTTCATATATGTGTAGATTCGAAACCACTGAGGTGGAGAGGAATGGTTGGAAGAGAAGAGAGGATTTCTGTTCAAGAAATAAGCCGGGAATCCACCGGAAAGCTAACAAGGGAAGATCCCGAACCCGGAAATTCGAAAAATCCTGAATCTTTGTGAATATGTGGGGAATTTCCTCCTGATTACAACGCAATTTTTGTTTGCTGCCCAAATTCACTCTAAGGGGGTGTAATTGACCGCTGAAGATCCGGTAATTTTTCGATTTTGGGTTATAACTCGTGAACTGTAAAATAATTTTTACACCAAATAGCAGGGATCGAAAAAGTTCTGGTACTTTTCAATAGGTTCCATTTAAAACATGGACCGCGGAACTTTTTTTAAAAATGTTCTCACATTATAAGTTCCCAGAAGAAGCGATAAAATAAAAGTTCTTAAAAATAAAGGTTCTAGGTGGAATGGAACTTATAAAATATAAACATAAAAAATTTTCTATAACAGAAACAGATATTTTGTTCACCAATATTAAAAAAGTTCTCAATTGTTGTAACAAATACTGAATACTATTCAATGGATAGTACTACAACTATATTAAATAATTATTACAGTTAAATTGATATTCTGAATGTGTTATTTATTTGTAATACTTACCTACGTAGATATTTCTAATGTTATGATTTTCATACCTTTTATTAAATAAACATATGAAGAATATGATATTATATTGTTAAATAATACTAGTACCTAATAGTTTAGTACTTTTCTTTATCTTATGAAAACTTTTTTAATAAATGTTCTAATGTAACTTGTTTCGATGGAACTTTTATTATATAGGTTCTAAAATATCTATTCCATGAGAACACTTTTCAAAGAAGTTCCTAAAGGTAACATTGTTTTCAATAAAAGTTCCACAGAAACAGATATTTTCTTAAACAAAACATATAAGTTCTAACAGAATTTTTTTAAAAACGAGGGTTCGAGAACTTTTTCGATCCCTGCCAAATAGTAGATCTAATTAAAACAAGTAACTTTTGTCTTGAAACTTCTTTTCTATCTCTTGCAGTTCACGAGTTATAACAGAAAATCGGAAAATAACCGGATTTTCGGGGGTCCACCCCAGGGGTCCACACCCTCTTAGAGTGAATTTCAGCAGCAAACAAAAATTGCGTTGTAATCAGGAGGAAATCCTCTACATACTCACAATGTTTCAGAATTTTTTGAATTTTCGGGTTCGGGATCTTCCCTTGTAATCAATACATTCTTATGGAACCGTCTCCACCAAAAGCTACGTTCAAACATACCATCACATAGCATAGCTTAGCTTAGCTTCCCGGTGGATTCCCGGCTATAATCCCCTTTTGGGTGCAACGGGTCATTTGTTTCCGAGATAGGGTAAACTCGGGTAAGTTCGTGGTACTGGTTACTCCGTGACACTTTTTGATTTGTCTGTAACTCGAAATTGTCTGACTCAATTTAGATGGAACAAAAACTGACAGACAGCGTGGATCTTCTAGTTTATGTTGTGGTAAAAGAATTAGTCGAATTTAAGTTAGTGTAATAGAGTGAGAGAGCGTTTTTGTTCCAGCAGCGGATTATTCGTGAAATTCTTCGTGCTAATTCTGGACGATCGCTTGTTTATGTATTCTATGTGCTTTAGAAGATAAATGGAAATTTTAAACTGCAGGTAAGTGATGGTATAATGACACATTAACCCTCTAGGGACTAGTGGGACTCCAGAGTCCCATTCCGACTAACACATTTTTATTTACGTTCTATCAATAATATCGAGATTTGATAGGTATAGCGACCTTTAGTAGGAAGGGAAGAGGCTGTTTGTACCATCAGCACCTGAAATTAAACTTTGTACTGTTATAAATAAGTGAATCTAGTCGACGCTATTGATTGTAATCTGTGCATGTTGCAATTTGTCGACTATTTTTATAAATTAAAGTAAGTAAAAGAACTTTTTATAGTAAAATAAGCATATATATATAGTAAAAGTGCGTCCTAATTGACAAAATACTATATGGGCACTGCACTCTATTTACGTTATATATATATATATATATAGACTTTCGGGTTAGAGGTATGGGACCTGTATGTCCCACCGGGACTTAGGAGAAAATAATTATGAAAAATGTTAAGTACTTATATGTCATTCCTATTTCTTTAAATATTCGTACTATTCTGTATTATTTGTTAAACCGTGTATAATTACATATTTATATTAGTGTTTATGTCATTTAACGTTACTACGGCAACAAGATGTCGGGGCGTCGACAAGAACAATGCTCTTGTAAGTCTTTATAGATCATGTTTCAAGAATAGACTAGGTGGTACCTCCCTATTTTTTTTTATTTACTTGAGTTATGTATATCGAATGCGTGGTTGTTATATAAAAAGCAAAATAAAGCAAACCATCACTTTGTTCTCCATAAATCTTAAACAAAATATTAAAATTAAAAGATTTCAGAAAATAAATTATTCAAAGTTTATTTTATTGTGGTAAAAAAGTACGTGGACGCCGAAGTGGCATCTTTTCGCATAGGACTACCAAAATTTCCAAAACTCGCTAGCAGGTACACACGGAAGACATAAGATTTAATTCATTACATCATTTTCCATTATTTAGCGAATGTAGACAAAGATGCACTCTTTGCATTCTAAATAAACCGTTTTCATTTTGCGAAAAATGTAATGTACAGGGCCGTTCCTGGGTTTTGGCCGCTCAGGTGCAAAAACAATATTGCCGCCCTTATTAACTCAATATTCTTTAATTAAGAATTTAATATGCAGTGTTTACTTTTATATCTATACATACATAATTTTAAGCAGCTATCATGCAAAAAAGTTTCAATTAGTATTCTTATTAATGAAAATTTTACATATAATAAACGGCCTGCGGCCGCCCCTAGGTTTGGCCGCCCATAAAAAAGCAGAATAGGTATTTAAAATTATAACATTATTTTTCATTACTACTTACTGTTCAAATATGATTTCCCATATTAAAAAAGTACATATTTATGTTGTTAAGTACATATTTATGTTGTTATCTAGATTTCCGATCAACGTTCAAAAAATTACCCGTAGGTTCGGGTGGGACTCGTATGTCACATACCATAAATAAATGATTTTTACATTCTCAGCATTCCAACCGAGTAGCTTCCAAATCCGAAGTATAAAATAGATCATTTTAAAGCTCAAAAAAATTCTACGACCAGTTTAAAACATCCTCGTACCTAGAGGGTTAACAAGTCTTACTTTTGACATTATCATACAATAGGGCATCAGTGTTATTTTTGCTTATGAAAAGTGACTAAATTCTTATTTTTTGTGTGCCTGAGACTGCGTTTCTGATTGCGCTGTTTGAGAAATTTTGATGGTCGATTTACCGATTTACCGGTTTGCAATCTCTAAATGACATCACTATGTAACTATAATTTAAAGTTCGGTACGCCTGAGGAGCGTACCTACTCAAGGTGCAAACGGTTAATAAAGCTGTCAGCTATAAAGCTGTCTACCTACAAAAAAATTGCAATACACTTATTCATACATCAATATTTCTTCTTAAGGTGGAATCAGACGGCGCGTGGATCGGCGATCTTTGCGCGTGAATCGCCGATCCACGCGCCGTCTGATCGGTCATGGCTCGGCTCGCCAAGCCGACTTGCCGAGCCGAGCAAGATCGCCGATCCACGCGCCGTCTGATTCCACCTTTAAACTGGACTTTTTGCTAGAGCCTTTGCCTCTTGCAGATCGCAGTCGCAGATAGTAACAACCACTGAAGCAGGTACAAAATAGACAAATGTTGTCTAACTACTGTACAATTTTCTGATGGAAAAGATGTTTGTCCGTGTAAATGAATGAACGTATATTTCCGAAGTCCTAAAGTCCAAGTTACGCTCCTCCACTGCAGTATCAATCATTCCCAGAACGGAATCATCGACAGGAAATGGTAGCGGGACCTTTCGAACCGGCGAAGGAGAAAAAATTCGCGTCTGCGATAGAAACATAAATCGCGAGTGTTTTGCGTGTCTCATTACCGAGCCCATTGACAAGTGGGCGATAAACGGAGAGTACAGCGGAGGATCTAGCCGCGGCTGCAGCTGCGGCCAGTCGAAGGTGAACGACCCCAAAAGAGAGCTATAAATGAAAAAAAAGGGATCGACGAATGCGCGTTACGCGGCTATTAACGGTCGCGCGGGAAACTTTGAATATTACCAACAATTAATAATAATGATAATACTAATCGTACCTGCCATAATGAAAATGTTAAGATACGATATGACTACTGCTATTGAACCCAGCCTTAAAGGACAGTACCAAGTATTAAATGAACTCAAAAATTGTAGGGATTTGTACGGATTTTAGTTATTTTAATTTTATTAATTTATTTGGATTTGGGTAGGCAGAGTGTATTTTATTTTGTTAAATTTTTGTAATTCCATAAATATTAAAATAACTGAAAATTGTTAAAATAAGTACACATATGTATTTTCTATTTTAATTATAGTTTTTTGTGAAAATTCTAAAACCAGGTTTTGTATAAACTCTAGGTGCCACTGATTTATTTAGAGAAAAAAAATTAAATTTTCCGTGGGACCCGCCCTAATTTTGTTTCATTTGATCTAATATAATGATGTGTAAAGAATCAGCTTATTCGAATAACATTAAATCGTGGCGATTTGAACTTTAACTTTAAAGAATTACAAAGTAATCTTGCAAACAACGAAAATTAAGGAATGCAATAGCAACATTAGCAACCCCCGCTATTCCATGTTACTTTTATTGTTTCGTCAAATTATCGTTATCTGTAACGGTTCTGTAAATCACCGTGTATCAAATCAGTTATAAGCGCAACATAATAAAACAGTAAAACTTGATACTTGACTTTGATATGTTACGGAATTGTGATTGATTTTTTTAATTCGATAAATTAGAATATAAGTACATATGTAGGATTTGGATGACAGTTGGAACATTTGAAATAAGATAAATCCTTCAATAAAAATTTGAAAAATTAATTTTTTGTTAATTTCCACGTATTGTCGCACGGGAAAATATTATCCGAATGAGCTGAGAGTTGGTGTAGCGCAATTTGAAATCGAAAGGAATAAAAGTAGGGAGGGGTCTGTTTTCAAAATCAAATATTGGAAAATAAGTGGCACCCTAATATAATGTTTATAGTAAAGTAGAGTGGGGCTGAGAGTCCCGTTTTTCATATAAACCTGTGTAAAATTTAGCAATAACAATCTAGAGATATACGGTATAATTTTGTGTAAACTACAACCATTATGCTTTACTTTTACAAAGTTATTGGGTGATACTGTTATTTTTTGTTGAGTTATGTCACGAAATGTGTGACAATTCAAACAGGCAGGGAGCAAAAAGTACATTGCTGTGGGTAGTAAATCTCTAATATCTTCTAAGCAGCTTTTCGTATAATATAAAACAAAATAAGTAAAAAACACTTTTCAAATCAACAAATATTTAGTAAACCAATTTTTTTGGTGGGTGTACAATATTGAAAGGAAATACTACGGTATCATTTTTTAAACAAAAGAATGAAAATACAGTACATACAGTGAGTAAAAAAAGTATTGGCACACTTTTTAAAATCGCATAACTTTTTTAGAATTGGTCCAAACGACATGATTTTTTTTTAGAAGGTAGAAGGATTAGTTTGCTAAGTGACGTATTTCGTAGTTTTGAAAAAAAATTCAATTTGTCGGAATAGCAGAAAAAATAGTAAAGGCCGTTTTTTTCAACTTTTTTTTCTGAGCCTGTAACGAAAATTCAAAAAATTCGTTTGTAGATTTAAGTAAGCTGTATACATGCTGAAAATTTCATCAAAATCGGTTAACGGTGCTCTGAGTTACAAACGTTTAATGATCGCACAATAAGGTCGAAAATCGCGAAATTCCCGAAATAAAACGATTTTCGACCTTATTGTGCGATCATTAAACGTTTGTAACTCAGAGCACCGTTAACCGATTTTGATGAAATTTTTAGCATGTATACAGCTTACTTAAATCTACAAACGGATTTTTTGAATTTTCGTTACAGGCTCAGAAATTAAAATTGAAAAAACGGCCTTTACTATTTTTTTGCTATTCCGACAAATTGAATTTTTTTTCAAAACTACGAAATACGTCACTTAGCAAACTAATCCTTCTACCTTCTAAAAAAAAATCATGTCGTTTGGACCAATTCTAAAAAGTTATGCGATTTTAAAAAGTGTGCCAATACTTTTTTTACTCACTGTAGGTTCAGCTTGGAGAAAATATTCCACAATAATCTTGGCTCAACATAAAGATATAACTCGAGTTATACTTCGAACGCCGGGCCGGTGAATGGTTGTGTAGTGGAATACGTCCGTGAGGCGGTGTTGCCATTTTCGTCTGTTCGCGCGCGCATAGGTTGCAGTTTTAACGGATGACCCTGTATATACAAGTTCCAAATCATTCCCTCTTAGTCCCCGTGTGTGTCTAGGGTTGGGGCCGCCAGCTACAGCCCTACTGATGAGTTTGGCTGACGGTCCTAAGACGAAACACACGTCTTCAAAACCAATCCACCCGCCCCCAACAGTTACTCCATTGCGGCGTAACCGGCCGGCCTTAGTGTTAACGGTTACGTTGGAAGTGACGGGGCAAGAACTCCCTTCTCGTCCAGAACGTTCCAGCAATTGTGCACGTGACAATACATATGTAGGTGTCATAATATATAAAACAAATTTATGTTAAACGATGTTATTAAAAATGCACTAAAAACTTAATTAAAACGCACTAAAACTACAAAATACTTCTTTTCTTGTACTACAATTTCGATGGTGTTCTTTTTTTCACTTTCAATAAAATCGTGGAGCAAAAATTTAAATGATTCATATTCTGTTAAGACATCCTGCTGCACGATTTTATTGAAAGTCCACCATCGAAATTGTAGTACAAGAAAATAATTATTTTTTAGTTTTTAATGCATTTTAATTTAGTTTTTAGTGTATTTTTAATAACATCGTTTAACATAAATTTTTTTATATATTTTTTATTTTCCAGTTTTTAGAGTTTTGTGGATTTTTTTATATAATTTTTTTTAAATATTATATTATCATCCAAACTACGCACGCCTGCAAAGTTTCATGACAATTGGATAGTTGAAAGTGGGTTGAATTTGAGTTGGCAGATTTGAACCATAAAGACTCGCGTCGGTCTGTGAGACCGTGTTTTACGCGTTGGATATATGATATTTATTCTGTACAGTTCCGTAAAATTAATTTTTAATATTTATTCAAGGTTATAATACAATAAAAAAATGCACAAACTAATTTGGAATCTATATGTTTCTTTCATTAGTAGTCTTCCGAAACAGTCTTCAATAATTTGAACTTAAAATTACATTCCGCGGGTGTATCATAAAAAATCAACTTTCTCTTTATAAACTAAAAAAATGTTAACAAAAAATAAAATATAATAAGTATGATATTACAAATATAGGAACTAATTGTATTCGCCGATCAGTGAGACCAACACGCGAGTTCAAGAAGGTTAAACAGAGGATCGAAGCTGAATAAAAGAGTCCCGAATAAGTGATGGAATTTCGTTTTGCGTTTACCACAGTATGTTCGTTGTGGGAAGATATGCTTTCGGGAAGATCGGCCGCGAACGCCTGGAGGGGCACGAGTGTGCTCTAGTACGCTTCAGACAGGTCGAGCAATAAGAAACAAACGGGAGAAGAAATACAGAAAGTGTAATCGCGGCGGCGATTACGTAAATGCTCGAGCACAATGAGATACGCAAGGTGTTACTCTCGCGTCTCGTCTCTCTCACGCAGGGTTCGCACGAGGCCGCATTTAGCGATCCGTTGCGATGCTCGGCGCGTTTTCTGCACGCACAGGCCATTACCTCGTGCCTACTTCGCGGCGACGCCATTTATCGAGGGGCAAGGTAATTAATTCCGAGGAGACGAGGGTGCTGGGCTCCGCTACCCTATCCGGACGGGGTAGCTTCTTTTTTCGAGCGAAACCTATCGAACGCCACGCGAAACGATCCAAGTAGCTGTGGGAGTTTCGGAGAATCAGCCCCCGTCGTGGAATAGCGTTGGAATGACGCTCGACGATCTTTGCGTGTCATGATTGACAATAACGCACTGCGCTTTTTAGTTCCTCCGACGCGACTAATGCAATATTCATCGAAAACCGCGCGATTGTTCTACGCGTCAGCTTTTAGCGCATAAATATCGCGCGCTGCGAGTCTGAGGCGTGACTGTATCGCGATGGAAAAGCTGCTGATTGTATGGAGGGGAAGTCGTAAGAGTTCCCTGGTTCATTCCTGTAGAGGATTTTCGTAGACTTAAGTCGCTCACGAGGGGAGTGCACGAGGTTCGAGTTGCCGGTTTGACTAAAGTCCTGGGTATAGTTCGTCTATGCTACGTATAGTGGTGCGGCAATTCCGTAGGTGGAGTTTTTCAACATTTTGTGGGAAAATCGCGCTCAAAGTTTCGTTTCGACCAGATGCTGTGTACAGTGACTCACGCCCAAAATCGCATAACATTTGTAAAAGTGGTCCAAACGACTTGAGTTTCTTTTTAGAAGATAGAAGGATTAGTTTGCTAAGTGACGTGTTACGTCGTTTTGAAAAAAATGGCAATTGGTCGGAATAGCAAAAAAAATAGTAATAGGTCTTTTTTTCAACTTTTTTCTGAGCTTGTTATAAAAATTCAAAAAACCCGTTTGTAGATTTAAGTAAGTTGTATACATGCTGAAAATTTCTTTATTTAAATGTCGTGCAAGAATTTGTCTTTTCTAAGTGGTTCTATCCAAAATGGCAATTTTCGCGCCAACCGTTTCTTTCTGTACTTTCTTGGAATATGAGTAAATATGCGAGGAAAATCTCGAATTCACTCGTTTTATTAGGTCATCTCGCAAGTTCGTGCCGCGGTGTGTTTATAACTTGACGATACGATTTCTAAACACAGAACGATAAGAGGTCGATGGCTCTTATACATATATAATCATAATATTACCTAGGGTAGAAGCCCCAATTACTGGCACCTACCCACTTACTGTCACTTTAAGCTATTTTACTTAAAATAACGAATAAATAAACGTTGTAAAGTCATACACAAAAAGAATTAAGTAATTGAAACTATGATTTGTACGCTAGAAAAGGCACCACTTCATTTTTTTTTTATTAATTTCTATAAGACGATACAAAAATTTAAGTTGATGACAACAGTGGAAACGGCGACTTCCTTACTAGTGATAGAGAAAACAGGGCACTAAAAACAGGTTTGTAATTATAATATCTAAATTCTTAACATAATAAACAATAATTTTTTAGACAGTACAAGTATCATAGAAAGTCACAAAGATCGTAATTCAACGATTAATTAAGACTTTTTAATTAATATTTGCGTGACAGTGATTGGTACAAGCG
Organism: Andrena haemorrhoa; assembly: GCA_910592295.1. Lineage (NCBI taxonomy): Eukaryota > Metazoa > Arthropoda > Insecta > Hymenoptera > Andrenidae > Andrena > Andrena haemorrhoa. The sequence goes on from OU342943.1 coordinate 22,731,614, forward strand.
TTTCAATCAGTTTTTAATTACTGCCATGGCAGTAGTTGGTCAGACAAATAAAGCATGACGCCAGTACTGACAACCATACCGTCTACAGTCACGTGCAACCTAACCTGTTCTATATAGTCTTCCAATTGTCTGGGCAAGCTAACCTAAGTAGGTATCCAAGCTACTTAGTGTGAACATTTGTAAGAATATTATATATCTATGTATTAATATATTAAATGTATTCTGAAATTTAATTAAAACAAAAAAGTGAATTTTGGAAAGTGATAGTAAATGTGATGGCAATATTCGGTTAACTGGTAGTAATTGGGGTGTCCGTAATTCAGTCCAACACGTTTTAAAGGTGTCAGTAATAGATCTCGAAATATGTTTTTTACATTAATGAATTTATATACCTATAAAAATAGAAGTTCTAAGACCAACAAAATGTTTTTTCACGAAGTAACCATATTAAAGCATAATAAATAAAATAAAAAACTTATACTTTTAGTCAATAAATATAGATACTATGCAATAATATTAGAGTCAGTCCTTAATGTGTCAGTAATTGAGGATTCTACCCTATCTACGTTTTTTTCATAAAATTCAAAGGTATGTTTGAAATACTGATCTAAATATCGGTACAAAATCCAGAGCGAACTTATGAGCTGACCTCCTAATACAATCGGTTTGAGATTGAATTTTAAAAATTAAACTAAGAACGACGCGTGAAATGGGAATACCCCCTTAATATCCCCCCGCGTACGACCGCCGAGGAGCACAGTAGCGTGGAGAGTTCTGAGTCTATGCTGTTTACTCGCGCAAAATGGCACCGGTATTGTCCGAGCAGCATCGTTAACGAAGGGAAAGACATGCAACGTCCGGCCATTATTCTCGTGCGCGACCGCGGCTCTTTGTTAGCGAAATTTACGAACGACCGAGAATTCCGTTCAAGGTAGACCACCTTGGCTCGGCCACGGTGTCCAGACGGGTCGTCAGGAATCCTTCGTTTCTCCTTTTCACCTGATGCTCGCGGTACAATGGACGTGAAAAGTGAAAACTGCTCCAGCAGTCGCGCAACGCGATCGTTCCGTGAAACAAAAAGGATCCAGCGACCGCGCCAACAATTCTCCGCATCCCTCGAGATCTCGCCTGGCACGGTGGAATGAAAACTTAGGGCCAACGAACGATATAATCTATCGGACGGTACCTCGATAATTCTGTCAGTATCACAACCGAGTGATTTCAATGCAACGTAGGTAGGTACTAACAAGGAGAGTATTTTAGGTGTCCGCCTCCGATCAGTTTGATTTTTGGATATGTTATAGAGGACCGAAAAATAAGAAATACGTGTTTTTTTATTTTTCCCCGTTTTCATATTTGGGGGGTGAAAACTGCGTTCAAAGTTAGGGTTGAAAAATCATTTTTGTGGAATATCTCGAGAACTATTAGAGATAGGGGAATAGTGTCAATGGACGAATTTTGTGTCTTTGAATGCGAAATATGACTGACTCACCAGATTTTCAAAAAGTCCATTTGTTTAAATAATACATAAAAAATTGTTATTTTTTTGAAAATCTGGTGAGTCAGTCATATTTCGCATTCAGAGACACAAAATTAGTCCATTGACACTATTCCCCTATCTCTAACAGTTCTCGAGATACTCCACAAAAATGATTTTTCAACCCTAACTTTGAACGCAGTTTTCACCCCCCAAATATGAAAACGGGGAAAAATAAAAAAAACACGTATTTCTTATTTTTCGGTCCTCTATAACATATTCAAAAATCAAAATGATCGGAGGCGGACACCCAAAATACTCTCCTTGTAAGTAAGAATCCATAGATTTGTTTCAATGCGTTTCCATTAACGAGTCATGCTCAGTCAGGAGGCCGAAAAAAGGGTGGTCTTTGGAAATTTTTTACTCAAAAGCTATAACACATTTCTCAAAATAAAATTTTTCCTTTTAAGGATTGCAATAGCTTAGTTATTTATGATGGACAATAACTTAGTTATTGATAAATATTTTTAAATAAAAAAATTACGATGCACGGTACTAGATGCAATCGTTGAAAGGAAAGAAGAGTATTTGAGAAATGTGTTATAGCTTTTGAGTAAAAAATTTCCAAAGACCACCCTTTTCTCGGCCTCCTGACTGAGCATGACCCCTTAATAGGGGTAAACAGTGTAGTTGTTGGCCACTTAAGTCAGATGTTCACATAAGCGTTGGATTATAAGTCTTATTTTGATAGCTTTAAGAACACAATTAGTGTTAATAGCTGTAAACGACTCTAATAGTCTAGAAATAGAATTTGTTTAAAAAAAAAAAGAGTAGAAGGATCCACAAAAATTTACGGAAAATACGTTACCTACGACAAAACATAGTTATTGGCCAGGCGAAGGCAATGATTGGCCGATCGTTTGGCAGTTATTGGCCACTATTTCATAACCTATATGTGACGTATACCCTACCTAATTATGAAATAATACCTTTTTTACTTAAATGTTTCTATATTAGCTAGTATTGTAGTATTGCACCTTCTTTTATATTGTATTAATAGTATTTTCCTTTATAACATAACCTTTTCAAAGCATGGCGAATGGTGGCCAACAACTGTTGCACTGTTTCTATGACTGTTAGCTACCCATTGGCCTCGTGGCCAATGACTGTCCTAAGACATTATTTACATTACAGTTCTTGGCCACCTATAATTTTTTGCAATAATATATGATATTAATGAATAAATAATCCTTTTTTTTAAGTTTAAACCTTTATTTGTCTATATAACGAATATGAGAGTTATAGATATATCGTAAATACATTAAATTATCTAAGAATTGCCTGATGTAACCGTATGGCTATTCAATTCAATCACTGTAGTTTTCAAGCATCGATTTCAACTTGTCTATTTTTTACACGTAGTATAACAATGAGTAGCAAATAGTGATTGCATTTGACGCATGAAAGTACAAGGTATCTGAATATGTTCATTATAAAAGGCATAATGTACATTATTTCTTAATATTCATGTTTTTTAAAAAAAAGGCCAATCACTGCCAGGTGGCCAATAACTACACTGTTTACCCCTAATACTTTGCTTTTCCGTTTGAATAGATTTGATTGGCGGACCATAGGGGCGGCAGGTGTGGATTTGGTCTGGAAGAATTCAGGATCATTCTATGTTAAATTGACCACCTTTTGCTTGGCGCCAGGAATCTTGAACTGATGTCTTGAAATTGAAATACATACACTCATGGCCATGACAATCGAAGGAGGTTTTCCTTTTGGGGACGGTAGTATTGTGCAGAGAGCAGATTTCGTTTGAGTTCGGAATAATGGATTCCCGTGGCGGACGTTAATAAGTTTGCGGTCGGGTTCTGAATCGGCGACAGGTCATATGGAACGTGAAAGTGCACCGCAATCCTTGTTGTCGGGACGTCACCGAGCACTCGTGCTCGATTCAGGTGAAATTCTATTTCTTTCCACGGAATACAGGACAATGCAGCTGGCTTTCGTGAACAGTAAACTCACCTGCTGTCTTTATGGTTCGCGGATATGGACAAACTCTGTATTATCAAATGAAACGCATTCAGATAAACGCATCGATTCTTTTACAGCCAAGCCAGACCTACTGTCCCCGTGCCTCGCGAATTCAATAAATTCAGAAGGGAAATCTTTGTGCTATTCAGTGAAACGAATCGAGACAAGTCCATGCATTTTTCCTTAGATTTTTCCAAACCTAACTCAACCAATATAACTAGACATATTTTTTGCAGATCTTTTTTTAGAAATGTGATCATAATGGGATATTTGAAGAGCAAGAATCTCTTTATAATTTGCATGTTATAAAAAATGAAGCAGGAACGAATTTAGTGCAATTGATAGTTCTATACGTAAAAATTCATTGATAAAACTTGTTTGGGCGGAAAAGTGCAAAAATTGCAAACTATGTTGGTGCGTATTTTTTAAACACGTTCAAAACGGGGAAAATTATGTCTTAAAACCCTCTCTAATTTCATATCAGCTATAACAGACAGTGGCGGACGAATGAAAGTTTACGACAAAATCGCTGATTTCGGGAACCTCGCGATTTTCGACCTTATTCTGCAATCTTTAAACGTTTATAGCTCAGAGCAACGTTAGCCGCTTTTGACGAAATTTTAGGCATGTATACAACTTACTGCAATCTACAAACGTGTTTTTTGAATTTTCATTACAGGCTCACAAAAAAGTTAAAAAAACGACATTTACTTTTTTTTTTGTATATCCCGACCAATTGCATTTTTTTCAAAACGACGAAACACGTCACTTAGCAAACTAATCTTTTTAGCTTCTAAACAAAAACTCACGTCGCTTGGACTAATTCTAAAAAAGTTATGCGATTTTAAAAGTCGTAAACTTTCTTTCGTCCGCCACTGTTTCTTTTAAAAAAATTATTTAAGTTTTTCTATATATGTAGCAATAAAATCGTAAATGAGTCAAATTGACAACACAGATCCCGCAATTAATTTAGTGTATTATAGAAACCTATATCTTTAATTAAATTTTTATTTCCCAAAAATACTTAACTAATTAAACATCTATAATTTTCAACAAAAATATAATTCCTAAATAGCTTATATAATGAACAAACTAAATAACACTGCCACGCGTTGTTAAAAAGTTATACTCAATTTAAAATCTGGGGTCTGTGAGACCCCGCCTGACCAACGCCGGGTTAAAACCCAAAAGGGGCGTAAGATGTGGAATAATACTGAAGCATCCGCTGGCAGAGGTGAAGAGCACATCCTTTTTCAAATCGATTGCCATTATACGTTGCTTTAGCTTGCACGGAGACAAGGATTCAACGACGTATTCAAATCTACAACCTCGATCATCTTTCTCCAACGATCCCTACACGCTTTCCAACTTCGAGACGAAACTTATTGTGAATTCCTTCCAGCGGCCACTCCGCCCGTAGCATTCCAAAAAGGCGACTCGAGATCACCAGTCGCGAGAGCCGCGGTCCGCGATAATAAACAGCGCATAAATAATCAGCGCTCTGTTCGTTCGTAGCCGAGTCAAATCGAATTACTCTAAAGACAGCTTCAATTATAAGTAAAATACTGCCGTCCGTCGGTCCGATCCATTCGTTTTCGCGCGTCCATAAATCTGCCTCGTTCAACGCGAAAACGTTCCCTCGCATCGATCTTCTCGTTCAATTCATACGGTGATCTACATCGTTGCTGAAGCGTATACGGGGTGTTCTATCTACACAAACTACATCGAATTTTTTCATGGAACACCTTTTACTTCTTGAAAGGGAATTACACTTTGAAGAGAATTGCGCAAACTTAAAGAACAATTTTATGCGCTACACAGTATGGCCGATAATACAATACAGGGCGTTTGGTAATAGCGATTGTAGATGATAAAATAAGTAGGAAAAGGAGAATTAAATTTGTTTATAAGAGACTTCGTTTTTCTTTTTAGAAAATCAATTTTGAAAACTCGTTCGATGTGAGTGTAAAAGTTGAAAGATTATAGAGTGCCTACCTATTCCGAAAATTCTTCTAATATACCTACCTACACGTGCGGTCGATTAAAGATCGGTACCATCTTCAAATAGTTCCCTCAAAAACAAAGATTCGTTAAAAAATATTATTCCACAATTCCAATTTATTTTTGCACCAATTTACCACATTTATTACTGTATTCTCCCAACTCACAGTGACATCTAAGTATTCCAGATACCATTTTCAAAATCGATTTTCTGAAGAAAGAATTCTTATAAAGAATTCCTACTTATTTGTTCATGTTGAATAACTACCCTGTTGCCAAACACCCTGTACAACAGAGAATAATCAAGCGTTAACGGTAAAATAATGAATTTCGTAGACGTTTACCGAGATTAAGGATTGCAAACCGGTAAATCGGTTTGAAGTTTTTTTTTCACTGATAACGTAGAAGATATCGACGGAATTATGCGCTACATATATGCGCTACATTGCTATACATACAATTTTTACCGGTAATTCGCCAAAATTTTACCGGTAATTCAATAAATTATGTATTTCTCGCGATTTACCGGTAAATACTATCGATAATTCTCGTTTAATAAAATAATCATAATTCCCGTAACTAAGTGCCACTTTTTTGCATCCTTCCCTCACTCTGGTATAGCAACAGTTCATTTCGAGGATCGCAAGCTTGCCAAAGCGCTCGAACCTTCTCTTCGTTCACGCGGAAACCGCTTCTTCGACGGGGTCGAATTATTTCGCGGCGTGACCTTTAACTTAAGCCAGATTAAAGGTCGCGTATCAGATACGTGCTCCGTTGAAACGCTTTCGTGCCAAAAATAGCGAGGAAGGTAGCGAGGCAGCTAGAAATGGCGATTCGAGACGCTCGTGAAACGTGGCTGGATTTCATCGCGAGAAAGATGAATCGTGCGCTTGATGAACTTACTGTTTAGAATTTCAACCGACGCTAGCTGACAGTGAGTACAATTGACCCAAAAATATCGTTGCAATTATCACACACCTACAATCACTTCAATTGAGTTTGAATTCTGGGATCATTTTTCTTTTTGTGCATTTTCAAAAATATACCTGCATAATTTCAAAGTGGATCTCGAAAAATTCTGGGAGCTACGGAAGGTTTTGTGTAGGTAGCACTAGCAGTAGGTAGCATGGGTAACTTGGTGTCATTTGCCCGAAAAGTTTATTTCCAAGAATCCAAATGTAGCTAATAAAAGGGATTATGAGCTTATATATTGTTTAGAACTAGATAGGTAGAGAATCACTGGCCGTGACGAGACCGTATACAGCTGCGATCTTTGAGTTGCAGGAAATAACTTCTGTCAAAACTTTAAACGCGATTATCTCGAAGCGGCATTTCTCAAACGGGCGGATTAATAACTTAGTCAATTTCGTAATAAAATTATCTTCAGTTAAGCATACAAGTGCTTTGATCGAATAATTCATTTAACAGTAACAGTAACATTGAAAAACATATTGATTTTTTATACCTTTTCTTTCAAAGTTCGCCATTTCTTCAAAAATTAATATTTTTTTAAATCTGTACGCTTAACTGAAGCTACTGTAATATATTTTAAGAAAACGTTCGAATTTCTCAATTCAGAGCAAACGTTGGAAAGTTACACGACCGCACGTTTTATAATTTTTTGGTAGAGCCTAATGTTATCGTATGTTGTGGCAAAACTACCCAACATTTTTTCAATCTAGAAGCATGTAATATTAGTTAAATATATGTATTTTCAGTTGGTAATAAAGATTTTTCGTAAAAAGTTACATTTCATTATAAAAGAATGCCTTGAATAAACCTTGGCGCTCGGTTACACCACCTTGGCGCTCGGAAAAATAGGTATAAAAATAAACTTTTTTTTACGCTGCCATTAAGTATATAAAAGGATCATTATTTTACACATATATATAGTAGTTTTATGAACAATTTACAATATTAACGATTAAAAAAATAAAAAATGGCGGAGATATAAGCCGATAAGTCTTTTGAAAATCCTTGCTTATGGTGTACTTGATTTCTCTGTTAGGCAGCGTCTAAAGTCTAAAACATAAAAAATAATTTTTTTCTTATCTAAAAGGGTAATAGCTAAAAATGTGACGTAGGATTTTTTATGATTGGGTGCCATGTTCGAAAGTTATACATTTTTGAAATTGAAAATTTCGATGCAAATTCGAGTTTTTTTTCAAACAGCTGTCACTTCTACAAATAAATTTAAAAAATTTTCCCTACGTCACATTTTCGCGGTTACCCTTTTAAATGAGAAAAATTTATTTCTTATGTTTTAGACGACGCCTAACAGAGAAATCAAGTACACCATCAGCAAGGATTTACAAAAGAAGGTCCTACTTATCGGCTTATATCTCCGTTATTTTTATTTTTGTTTAATCGTTAACATTGTAATTATTCATAAAACTACTATATATATGTGTAAAATAAAGATCATTTCATATACTTAATGGCAGCTTAAAAAAAAGTTTATTTTTATATCTATTTTTCCGAGCGCCAAAGTGGTGTAACTCCTTAAGGGGGGAATTTCTTTTTTTTTGGTCAAAAAATCGATTTTTTGTTTTTTACAGAATCTTGTAGTTTAACTTTGTAGGAATGTCTCTGCAAAATTTTAAGTCCAATTCATAAAATTTTCAAAGTTATGGACTTTTGAAGCAAGGTACATATTTGGCGGCAAGTGATCGAGCGATCGATACTCCCAGAATCTATGGTACTGTTGTAAAACGTTTATGTTATTGGAGTCGTAGTTTTCTAACAGCCAAGTTCAAATCAATTCGACGAGCAAGAGGAGGGAATAATATACGGACCTGGAACAGCTGATTAGTTGTAAGTACCTGATATACATTAAACGCGTTTTTCTCGACACAACTTTTTCGTAGTTGGTTGACATGATTTAAAAAAAAGTACTGGATCGATCAACTTGAAATTTTAACTGCATGTTAAGAAAGAATCCTTTTATCGTTTGACCTTCAGGCAAGACGATAGGTTGTATTTTTTTTTTTAATTACCAAAAGTTCGGGTAATTTTTTGCAAAAAATCGAACATCTGAATTTAAACAGTTACCATTTCTCGAAAAATAATTTTTTTTTATTCATTGTCAGTGAAACGATAACTATATGTGTATAAAATAAAATCTGATTAGAATTTTTGATTTCGGATGAACTGGAGGGCAGATATCATGTCAACCGTTAATGAAGCAATTGTGCGGAGCGTCCTAGTTCACGGGCAACTGAAACTCTATTTTTAAGTGAATTAAACTGAAAAAATGTATGTAACAGGATGAAAGTATAACAAACACATATACAAAGTTTCAAATTAATTAATGTTACATTTTTGTTTATAAAAAATCCTAAAGAATCGATATTTTTGACCAAGAAAAAAGAAATTCCCCCCTTAAACCCGACGATAACTGGTAATAAACGATCTTCCATGGACTCCTTCATTTCTCATTCTCGCCTGTTAACTCTTTCTACAAGCCCCACTGTTGCTCGGAATAGACCCTGAATTGTAGTCTAACCCAGTCATAATACATTATGAATAACTAGCAACTGACTATAGTATACAGTCGGGAGACAAGAAGGGTCCTGAGCAGGGTTGCCAACAGTAAGTCACACATGATGTATAGAGAATAGTGGAGGAGGAATCCTCTCATGTATAAAGTTATATAAAATACTAATACGACTTGTACACTAGGGTGGAACGAAATATAGGGGCAAAATATTGTTTTTATTATTCATGACTTCTAATAGTGGACAAATGTTGCCTTTTATAAAGTTATTTAAGCTGTGAAAGTTTGATCTTGATCAAGACATTTTTTGAGGTGCCGCAAGCCATTCAAAAATTCATTTTTACTGATTGTGTAACTTTTTAACCCTACGTTGACACACCCCGTTTTTCGATTAACTTTGACATACCTGGGTGGCTCACACCCAGAACAATTTTTGAACGACTGCCATGCTTATCTGAGGAATCCAATCGTTATGAAAAAATCATGAGTCAACTTTAAGGTCTGCAGAATGTATTCCAATAGTTTTTTGATTGAAATTTTATCACAGTTTTTGTAAAAAAATCTAGATTACCATGAGTCGAGAAACCACGAAGAAAATCTTCAAAAAATTGTAACTGTTACAAATTCCAATATTAGAAGCTAAAAATCTACAGAGTTATTGTTCAGATATAATATTTTGGGAGAAAATAGTTTGTAAGTCGGCTTTGGAAAAAAGGTATTTATTTTGCATATAGAATCGCATATTTTGTCAACGAAGCTTTAAATGGCTTGCGGCACCTCAATAAATTTGTTGATCAAGATCAAACTTTCACAGCTTAAATAACATTATTAAAGGCAACTTTTGCCCACTATTAGAAGTCATGAATAATAAAAAAAATATTTTGCCCCTATATTTCGTTCCACCCTATTGTACACACCATGCGAGGATTCTCCTTCTACTATAGGGATCAGGGTGGTGAGGAAATTCGCTACCAGCGGTAGCTAATTTGGAGTGGGGACAGCTACCCACGTCCACGCATGCGCGCGATGACGTCGCGACCGTCGAGCCAATCAACGCCAAGATGAAAATTCGCCGACGCCAGCGCCAAGTCAAGCCAACTAGCCAACCAGCATCGCCGGGGAATCGGTTGTCGACGCTGGTTGGTTGCGGCCCCACTTGGCTTGGCTAGTTGGCTTGACTTGGCGCTGGCGTCGGCGAATTTCCATCTTGGCGTTGATTGGCTTAACGGTTGTGACGTGGTCGCGCGCATGCGTGGACGTGGGTAGCTGTCCCCACTCCAAATTAGCTACCGCTGGTAGCGAATTTCCTCACCACCCTGATAGGCATACCGTCTACGAGGATACTCCCTATTACATCATTGATTTCCTATTTCTCATAGCTACTCCTCATCCACTACTCCCTACTGCGTCATATGGGAGGACTTACTCCTGGCAACCCTGGCCCCGACTGTACTTATATACATATGTGCCTACATAGTTGCGCTCAAACAACTGTAAGTAATTGTATCTGTTCATTGGGAATGAACCCCTAGAAGTTAACCTTGAGCAAAATACTGCCAGAAGTGTTCAAAGTTCGAGCGAATTCGTTATTCGTTCCAATGCGGAATTCATTTCCTCGGCTGCAGAAAACGCGAGGGGACAATTTCCGCGGGGGAACGTAGAAGAGCGCGCCCGCTGCTCGTGGAAAAGTTAATTTCCTGACTTTTTCCTGACTCCGCGACAGAGGGTGGCTAGTTCGATTTTGCACAGATTACGCAAGCCACCTGGTCGTAGAAAGTCAAACGATTAAAGACAAGAAAAGAGTGAGTCGCGGCGACTTCCTGCAAATTAGCGAATGTTTATATCCTGAGGAGGTTCGAGGAAGTTCGCACGAGACTTTCCACCAGCGGCGGAGAGCTGGTTCTGTTGAGTTATTGCCAGAAGGAGGAAGCCGGGAACGCGAATCTCTTTTCCCAGAAAGGAGCTCGTCTGCTCGATTAAGTAACAGCTCCCTGTTCCGAAGCGATTCCTTGAGCACGCGCGCGGATCCCTACACTGCGACGATTAATTAACTCGACTCGATGGAAGATCGAACAGAAGGCAATTATCCTCCATAACGGCCCGGGTGTTCGCAATTCGTTACGCGTCGACGTTAATCTACCTGAATGACTGCAGTTTCATTTACAGCTGTTTGTGGCGTTTCTCAGGATGGAGCGTCGCCCCGGTTATATGCATGTAGGGAAGCCATCATCGCTAAGGAGATATATCGTGTGAAAACAATTCGAGCGGAATCGGAGACGGTGGTTTTACGAGATTCAAGAGAAACGAAGAACGGAGAATCGCCATTATAGATTCTTCTGAGGTCAAGAGCGGACGTTGTAAATTGTATCTGTGAAGGATAATATTTAGAAAAATGTAAAATAAAAGTTATCAGTTTGAAAGTTTAAGTCCAACTCTTGAGAGCTCTGTAGTTGTTTGGTTTTTAACTTTGAAACATTATTCACGTTTCACTTTCTTTTAATTTTGTTTAACATACACGTTCCCTTAAGGCGATAAGGCATAAGGCTTTGAGAAGATCGATTCTTTCTTACATTTTTTGATAATCTGGGACCATGGAAGTATTTTTTTGAGAGACTGCTCAAATTCGTAGAAATAATGCAGATGTAAGCATTCTGTAGAACGTGAAATGTAAGAAGCCATACGTCGCTGATTAGTGTAATGAGGGAGGAAAAAAGAAACAGAAGAATGTTTAAATATCATGGATGATATCAGTTTTGTGAAAACTGCGGCACGATAGAGCATGACGCAGTTAGAGAATTTTTTCGGTTCTAGGAAGAGAAGTGCGAAATATAAACTATACAAATTGAAAAAGGCGACTTTAAGACGTTTGAAGTTTTATTGGAACTGAAATTGTATGGTGGTAATTAACCGTACGAAAAAGGAAGACGTATAGAATCAAGAGAAGAGGATCAATCGTTCAGCAATAAAATTATAAAGAAGAATGAAATATGTTGTATAGCTCTACTATCACTAGCACATGAGTAGGTACCGTGGACACTTTGTTAACGCCAATATAAATGCGTCTTTCTTGAAGCCCTGTTTCATAAGTTGACCCATATTGTGCCCATTAACGGAAGTATCTCGTTTTAGTATACATTATTATCGACAACGTGATATTTATAAATTTATGTATGTTCTTAAGCATCGAAGTTGAAAGTTTTCAGAAAAAGATCAATTCGTCTTCTTTAAAACGCCGCCAGTTATCTAACTTTTGACAATTTTCGTTTATTATAGATGGACTCATAGCCGTCCACGTTTAGAACAATTTGTGTATTCTTCTTTTTGACCACTGGCAGCCTTAGATTTACGCCAACCAAATAGAAGCCATTTTTTTAACACGTCTATTACATGTATTAAACTATTATGCATTATTTTATGAAAAAATATATGTAACTTGGTAAAATACATATACAAACGAAGATGCAAAATGTCCACCTATCTATTAACTTAGATAATTGCTTTGAAGTTCGACCGTATAAATTGTTCTAATTAGAAGAATATTGATTGAAGAAGCGATATTATGAGATTGAAAAAGGATTCCCTGTTTTAAACTTTCTTGACACAATAGTTAGGTATCAGATCAAATAATAGATTCATCACTGATTGGTACCACGAACCGAGTTGGTCTGGTAGATATATTAACTTCTTTTCTGCCCACCCAATGCAACATAAAATAGGATTGATTAAGGGATTAATAGATCGTGCCATCTTACTTTCTGACCCTGAATTTCGACCAGATAATTTGCGTCTTATAAAAGATACGTTGAAACGTAACGGTTACCCCTGTGTGATAGGTCTCTGCGATTATCGGGGAATGCGTTTTTTAAATTTATCACCCGTGAATAGTTGAGAAACGTAAAGAGGAAAAAAAACAAAAAAATGGGCCCAATCAGTTGGAAAAATACGGTGGTCATACACCTTTTTGTAATAACATCAAAAGAATGTTTAGAAAAGTGGGAATACACACCATCTTTAAGACAAAATTCCTGTGTCGAAAAATTCAAACATCATTTACTCAATCCCGTGTATGGACTGTAACCAGGTTTACATTGGGCAAACTTCCACATTTCTTGAAAGACGAATTTATGAACACAAAAGCCAAACATCTTTTCATCTCCCCTCCAACACACTGCTCTAACAAAACATTCTCTCGAGTTCGATCATAGATTTGACTTTGACAACGTCAAAGTTGTTGATAAATAAGCCAACCTTAATCAACGAATTCTATTAGAAACACTGCACATGATTAAACAACCTAGCGTAAATCTTAGGTATGAAACACCTAAAATACAAGACTATTACGCAACTTTACTTAAAAAGTAAGGCCTAATGATGCAGTCCCTCTATTAGAATTTTGGTTTTTCTGTTTGTTCTCTTTGATCTGACTATTATTACATATAACTTCCTAATTTATGTAACTGTGCCTTATGACACCTATGAGGGATGTATTATTCACCAAACAAGCAATAATGAAGGTATTAGGCAGTGTTGTTGTGTGTTAGTAGAGTTTCATCCTTTCAAAATTATTTTAAATCTTTAACGGTTACCGCTCCGGCATCGTTCGGGTGCCCTCTGGCATACCGTTTGGATGTTCTTGCCTGATTTAGCACTGTTTACCTCAGTCACCAGTCAACCGACTCGCACGTCGCACCTTCATCTATGAATGCGACAATTTTATAATCTTTCAATTCAAAAGCACACTTAGTAATTTTTTATTTTTCCCTTTTATCTAACTTTCCTTGAAAATGGTCAGAATCATTGACCGAAACGTTGAAAATTGATAAAAAAAATGTTTTAAAATTACAAATAGCTTTTATTCAAGTATTCAAAGGACCGAACCAGTGCGCCGAAATCAATATTCTTCTAAATAGATAATTGCTATTTCATAAACTCCCAAAGATACATTATTTTTCATACCGTGGAATAGTGAGGTTTATAGAGAATTAACAGAACATAATAGGAAACACAAGAGTTTATGAGAGGTCCTTTATCTAGAGACGCGGTAGCGTCTCGACGCCAAGTACATGAAAGACACCCTGTATATATGTCGATGTCGCTACCGTGTATCTTTACTCGTCGCAGAGCTATTCCGACCTAACCTGACATTTATTTCATTAATATCTCATCACGCCTGCGATATTTTCTAAATTTAATGGCATTTTTCTTATGTAAACCGCATGTGAGCTTTCGAATAAGACCAAATTCAATACAATCGGTCCATGCATGATAGAGATATCGTAATATCGTCTCATGGATCTGTCAGAAATGGTAAGGTTTTTCTTCTTCTGATTCTCCAGTCAAAATTTTCGTCAACATAATACGTATACGCGTTACACGCACACCTTCAGCCAAAACGAACTAATATATGCTTCGTTCGTACGCGTTACACGCACACCTTCAGCCAAAACGAACTAACACATGTTTCGTTCGTCATTCGCTATCTTCACTATGCAATCCACTCCAAATTTTGACAGCTTACCGTCAAGTTATAACCAAATAAGATAAGTTGTCAGAATTTTAGATGCCACGTGCTTTTACAAATATGTATCGTTGTACCATTGAATTGCAACCAAAATGAAGTCTCAAACACAAGGTAAGTTGCCGAAATTTGAATTGCGACATGTTTGAATATCATCAAACTGTTTTTAATTTGTAACTAAACTGAGGATTTTATGTATATATAGATAATCGAAGCGTAAAATGATGCTGTGACTGAATTTATCCTTAATTCTGTCCCGTGATAATTTGTAAGTTATAATATTAAAAATTATCTGAAGTCATCCCCTACTATGCAGATTATCTTTGTAAAAAGAAGTGAAATCCCCATAAAAAACTTCAAAAAAGTAAAAAAATTACGCCAAGTACATGGAATCAAATAAATCACAAAAGAATAGGAGATAATAATAATCACAAAATTAAAAAAAGGTGTGAAATCAAAATGAGCTGCAAGTACATAAAGATGCTTTCCAACTGCGATTAAGATAGCACAACTACATATATGTACACAGCTAAAATGCTGTGTTCATACATTCTATTACTCATATCGCGGACATTTTAATAATGTGAAGATAAAATGTAACATCTAGACAGTTGCCTAGATGTCCGCGGCCTGGAAGTCAAATTCTTGGCGTGGCCAGGCAAGATCAAGGTGTCGATGAATGAGAATTATTTAAAAACGCAAAATAATGAAAGTGTATTCATATTGGCAGAGTTTTAAATTCACAAATTATCTGAAAGCTTGTGAGAGGAAAGGTATCGGTGTCGATGAATGATCTTAGAATTATTTTAAAACGCAATATAATGAAAATGTACTGATATTGTCAGAGTTTTAAATTGACAAATTATGTGAAAATCTGCGAGAAGGAAGGTATGTGTATTGATGATCTGAGAATACCTTGCCTGGCCACGCCAAGTATTTGACTTCCAGGCCGCGGACATCTAGGCAAATGTCTAGATGTTACATTTTATCTTCACATTATTAAAATGTCCGCGATATGAGTAATAGAATGTATGAACACAGCATTTTAGCTGTGTATATGTAGTTGTGCCATCTTAATCGCAGTTGGAAAGCACCTTTATATACTTGCAGCTCATTTTGATTTCACACCTTTTTTTTAATTTTGTGATTATTATTATCTTCTATTCTTTTGTGATTTATTTGATTCCATGTACTTGGCGTAATTTTTTTACTTTTTTGAAGTTTTTTTTACCACTTACCAACCGTAATGCCTCAAGACGTCAATTAAACAAATTCTGATCCTTTGTGAATATGTAGGAAATTTCCTTCTGATTACAACGCAATTATTGTTTGCTGCCCAAATTCACTCTAATGGGGGGTAATTGTCCCCTGAAAATCCGGTTATTTTCCAATTTTGTGTAATAACTCGTGAACTGTAAAATAATTTTTTTACCAAATGATAAAAAACTTTTGTCTTGAAACTTTTTATCCGAATTGCCGAATTTTTAGGGGTTAATTTCACCCCTTTCGAGTGAATTTGGGCAGCAAACAAAAATTGCGTTGTAATTAGGAGGAAATCCCCTACATATTGATAAAGTTTCCGAATTTTTTGAACTTTCGAGTTCGGGATCTTCCCTTGTTAGTCATCGCTACCCCCGCAGAATTTCCACGGTATGGAGCATACCCTTTCCTACTTTATATTTGATCATGCGCATTGAAGGCCTCACTATTGCTCGGTACACCTACACTACTTCAATGACCTATCAAGTAGTATCTACCTAAATCCTTTTGCAAATACATAGAACGTTCGCTTGAAAATCTTGAAATGCATTTTCCATCGACGACAATATCAGACTTAAGAATTATGGAGAAAGCTCACCTTTTGCAGCTCCTCGCCGCTTCGTCATCGTCCGCCGGCGCGCCGGCGCCCGAATCCTGTAATCAACAGCGACCATAATTAAATAAAGAAACGCCAACTATAATCGTTCAGGGATCGTGTCTCAATCTAAAGTAATCCCGGTTATCGTCGTTTCGAAAATCGCGCGAGCCTTTAATTTGGCGGGAAAAGGGACGGTTCCGGTATCGCGGGGGCACTCTGTATCCCACTCACCCTGAGAATAATTGAAACATGAGCGGCAAGGAAGCTTGGAAAGAATAGCTCTCGAGCAGGAGGAGCTGAAAGGAACCTAAGGACATTCAGATGTGAAAGTTTATTGTAGGAGCTCTTATTCGATCGAAGAGGTGCAACTGTCTTAATTGCTTGGGACAACTCTGTTGCATCTCAGCGTTCAATAATGCCATTGAGTTATTTAAAAATGATAAAAACTTGCTTTGCAATGCTAAAAGCAATAAAAAATATGTTTGGAAGAAATAAAACTTACTACGATTAAAATGTACTTTTAGTTTTTTCGAGTGTACTTTTTTTTATACTCCACTAAAGCAAATTTTCGTTATTTTCCGGTAAAAAAAGGTGGCAACCCTAAGCACAAGAGAGCGCTAACTTTTTTGAAAAGTGAAATCGAGAATATGTAAAAACATCTCATCCTAGACTTCCCATGAGTTGATAATAGCTTGAACGAAACTCAGGAGAAGATATAAACGCACTCGTAACTAAATAGTATATATTCCAGGTATACATGCACTCGACGAGGCCAACGCCGGTTTTGGAAAGATGACAGGTGTGTGATCATATAAAAGTATATCAAAAAGTTTGTTCAAGTTAAACAATTTTATTTAATTTGATCGAAAATACACTAAAAACTAAACAATAATTCTTTTGTTGTACTATTACAATTAAAACGGTGAATGTCACTTTAAATAAAGCCGTAAGGCAGGATATTTCATCGCTATTCATCGCTCACTTCGACGCTTGATTCTGTATTTTATTTTTCGATACTGGGTATTTTACCTGGCCCAATGGTTTTATTGCTCTCGGCAGTTAACGGGCAGCCTACCCGGGACCGCAAGGCCCTCGATCGCAGCGAGGAAGCAAAACTGTGAAGTGGGTAGGTCTTTCCCGATAATCCGGGGGAAAAAGTATTTCAATAATCCGAGGAAAACTGTAGGTATAGGGAAATTGAATCTCTTCGTAATTGCAACCTGTTTGCCTCTATTTTAGACCAATATCTCTTTTATGACAGTTTTCCTTATGATTCTTATCGAGAACCATCAGTAACCCACGTGGCACAGAAAATGTTAATAATAATGATAACAATAAAGTTCTAAAATTTTGAATAACAAAACGTTAAAACATCACTGCATGAGTCGTTATTTTTGAAAGTGGTATACCTAAGTCTATTAAGGAGCAAATAATTAGCAAGAAAATATGCCGCAAGAATTGTATCGATAGCTTTCTTAGGCACAAAGGCGCGACACGTGGCTAGATTAACGCGGTTCATGCGCGGTCATCGCTACACGAAAATTACTGCAGCAAAAAAATTAATATTCGGGGGATTGAGAGCAAATAATTAGCAAAAAAATATGCCATAAGAATTGTATCGATAGCTTTATTAGGTACAAAGGCGCGACACGTGGCTATGCTAAATTAACGCTGTTCAAGCGCGGTCATCGCTACTCGAAAATTATTGGAGCAAAAAAATTAATATTCGGGGGATTGAGAGCAAATAATTAGCAAAAAAATATGCCGCAAAAACGGCTTCGATATCTTTGTTAGGTACAAAGGCGCGACACGTGGCTATGCTAGATTAACGCTGTTCAAGCGCCGTCATCGCTACTCGAAAATTATTGCAGCAAAAAAATTAATATTCGGGGGATTGGGAGCAAATAATTAGCAAAAAAATACGCCGCAAGAATTGTATCGATAGCTTTCTTAGGCACAAAGGCGCGACACGTGGCTAGATTAACGCGGTTCATGCGCGATCATCGCTACACGAAAATTACTGCAGCAAAAAATTAATATTCGGGGGATTGAGAGCAAATAATTAGCAAAAAAATATGCCAAAAGAATTGTATCGATAGCTTTATTAGGTACAAAGGCGCGACACGTGGCTATGCTAGATTAACGCTGTTCAAGCGCGGTCATCGTTTCTCGAAAATTATTGCAGCAAAAAAATTAATATTTGGGGGATTGGGAGCAAATAATTAGCAAAAAAATATGCCGCAAGAATTGTATCGATAGCTTTCTTAGGCACAAAGGCGCGACACGTGGCTTGATTAACGCGGTTCATGCGCGGTCATCGCTACTCGAAAATTACTGCAGCAAAAAAATTAATATTCGGTGGATTGAGAGCAAATAATTAGCTAAAAAATATGCCGCAAGAATGGTATCGATATCTTACTTATGTACTGTGATACAACATGTGGCTACGTTAGCTTAATATTACGGTAGCATAGCCACTGTTTTTCGAAAACGGCTGAGGCAAAAAAATTAATATTCAGTGGATTAAGAGCAATAAATTAGCAAAGAAATATGGTGCAAGAATGGGATTGATATCTTTCTTAGGTACAGAGATACAATAAGTGGCTACGCCAGCTTAATATTACGGTAGCGTAGCCATTGTTTCTCGAAAACGGCTGGAGCAAAAAATTAATTCTTTGGCAAATAATTAGCAAATAAATAGCTAAAAAATATCGTATTAATTTTGCGTTGGCCTTTTCAAATGGCTACGCCAGTTTAATATACGTCCATACACGAGCGTGCCGCCCGCCGAGCCGCTCGCGAACTGCAAGCTCGACGGTCCCACACACCAGCGAACATGCGAGCCACAGTGGTTCCAAATCGTTAAAAAGCGGCAAACCCCTCAAAACGTACTTCAATTTTGTCAGAAATTGGTGCTCGGGGGGTTTTGGAGTCGCTGATTACGCATCTGAATTTCAAATTTTTGAAAACAAAATGGCGAATCCACTATGGCGGATGTGCATATTAAAAAATTGATAAATCTGCACGAAAGTTGGTATTCTATTGTTCTTCGGGTCGCTGATTGCGAATATCTTGCCTGAAATGCAAATTTCAATATCGAAGACCTAATAGCATTGGCATAAACCTTGTTTTTAAATTAATTTTTGCGGCAATTGTGATAATTTTGCGATGTTCGCCTAGAATTATATAATCAAAATGTCGAATTTAGTATGGCGATCTTGGTTTTAAAACAATTTTGAAATTAATTACTGTGAAAATTGTATTTTATTCGATTTTCATGAAAAATGCGGCATTCCTACGTTTATAGAATATTACATAGTTCAAATATGTTGTTGAAAATAATAATAAACAAAGTCAGAATTATAAATGCTGTTTGAAATGAGAATATGCTATTTTATTCATATAATAAATATTATTCCCTATATCTAGATCTAGGTACATTTATTCAGATTCTGATAAATCGGATATCGTACTTGTGCTCCCTGAGCTTTCATTTACATTTTCCTTGTGACATACCATTTCGATAACCTTCGGAGGAATTTTTTTTCTTGTGTTTCGGAATGGCATCAGAAAACGTAATATATGGATCAGAGTGGAGCAATAATCTTTGGAAAATATCCTGATTCGTTCTTTTTCGTGATATCTTAAGACTGTAAACCTTTCTGTACAGTTTACACAGTTTGTGGCATGATTCCAGGATCTCTTCTGTAAAACACTCTATTGGGAGAACGCAATTTTTTGACAACATAAGGCCCATGAAAAAAAAGTCCCACAAACCAAAAAATGCAGACCTGAAAGAGTTCGTTCACCGAGAGCGTAGATAGATACTAATAGGCACTTTAAATGCGAATATCTTAAAAAGGTGCAAATATGTGCAAGATTTTTAAATTGGATATCATACTTCACATGTAACTTTAAGTCAAGAAACTTGTCACTGGGTAAAGTTCGGTGAATAAAATAACTATTTTCCTTCCGTTGTACTAAAATATGAGTAAGATTTAGGACATATTGAGAAGGGAAGTACAAGAGTAAGTTCAAAGATATTTTGCATTGTTCATGTGCAAAATGTATGTTTATAATATGTATCTTAATGGTAAAATGTTTTACATATGAATTTTTTAAAAATGAACTTTGCCTGATACATTAAACATGCTAGCGTTTTCAAGCCATCTAAGAAGCACGAAATTTCGTCAACTTTGGTGGCCTATATCTCATTAACCGACTGCTATATTTAAAAATTTCAAGCAGCATTTGTTGCACTAATATATATATATATATTAAATGTGCCATACTGCCAACAAGCTGCTATTCACTTCAGAAATTGACTTTTGGCCAGCTTTTCGGGAAAAGGCACTGTGCGACCCATCCTATTATACATGATGATATTCTACTAATACTAAATTCTCTAGGGGGTGATTCTACAGGCCAAAATAAGACGAAAATATAGAATAGAATTTTTTTAATATCGCGTTTAATTTTCAAGAAATTTTACTTAGAATTTCAGCTAAATACGCGTGTCTTTAGGGCGCCTGGGGGGCATGCGGAGGTAAGGGAAACGCGTCCATCTGTCCTTAGAATAGATTGGGGGGCACCCTGTTGGGAGGGACCGCAGCCACATCCAAAAAAAATTGTAAAAACTGAACAATAATTTTTTATTAATATTTCGGAAACTAACAAATACCCGAAGCTACAATTTTAGATTTAGCGTCCACACCCCTCCCCATCTCGCCCCAAACCTCGTGTCAATCGGCCACTAGGGCCATTCGGAAGAAAATCCAAAAATATTGTTGCATGTTAATACGCCTGTTTTCTGTTTTTAAGATCCTACACATGTGCAATTTGTTTGTGTATCGATTTTTATAAGCATTACCTGATTAAATCAATGTTTTTATTGATCGCAAGTAGACTTATACCTTCCACTTTAAAAAAAAAACAGTTATGCAATTCCTTTTAACAGCTACAAGTTCTATTCAGGACCGTTCCTGGGTTTTGGCCGCTCAGGTGCAGTGTTTACTTTTATATCTATACATACACAATTTTAAACACTTATCATGCAAAAGAGTTTCGATTATTATTCTTATTAATCAAAATTTTACATATAATAAACAGCCTGCGACCGCCCCTAGGTTTGGCCGCCCAGGTGCGGGGGCACCTTCTGCACCCCCGCCAGGAACGGCCCTGGTTCTATTAACTAATTAGTTAAAATATTGTAATATACTGATTTTGATATCTTAATACATTGCAAGCGGGAGACTGTGATCACAGTCATAAGTATTCCGCGCCCGCATGCAAAGTGTTAATATATAAAGCAAAAAGTGTTTGTGTGTTTGCCTGCCGCCAAAAAACTTTCGAACGGTAAACTCTGTCACGAAATGTACTTCAGCTCATTATGCCTGGGTAATCCAGACAAAATGGGACTATTATTACCCAAAAAAAAAAAAATTTCTTTTATAAAATCGGAATCTAAATTTCGGGCGCAGCCGAGTAGTAAACCTAGTTATAAATAATACACAGAAGACATCAATCTGTAGCGGACTATAGTTACAATTGAGTTTTTTAAAAAATGGATTTATACCACTTTTAAAAATAACCACTCATATCTCTGTGACAAAGAAAAGTTGCACCTAGGGAATACAATCCCAGGATCCCGGCTGTTTTTCGGATTCCAAAAATCCCGGGATTTGATATAAATAATCCCACAAATTTCAGGATATTTTGAAATGTGAATTACTTTATGAACAAATGAAAAATATAAAAATTATCCCGGGATTGTATTGCGTACTTAGTTGCACCACATTTGCACGCACCCAGCTCGACGAACGAAAATTCTGCGATCGTCAGATTCGTAGGAACAGAACCCCCCTGGGCCTCGACACGATATCGATGAAGATAGGACGCGAGGAGAGATTCCAGGGGATGACTAACTCTCCTGTAACCCCTCGAACGAGGGAGCCGAAAGAGGGTCGGCATTTTTTCCAGTATGCACTTTGCATGCGCTGAATGCTCCGCGGCCTACCAAGTGCATTCACCGCCCCGAAAGGGTAGTTGCATTTTTCTAGCGCGTCCAGAGGGGATGAATTCGTCGGGGGGCGCGGGGCTATCGATTTTAAGGGCTCGTTTTCTGCGTGGCATGCTCGACGATACGGCATCTTAGGCGTTTATGGTACTTTGCTAACAGACAGCTCGTTCGACGCGAATTCTTGACTTTTATTCAATTATTGAGACCTTTCTTGGAATTGCAGGGGTACACGAACATTTTAGGTTAATTGTCGTTGGAACTGGGTCGCAGTGGTGGGTTTACTACGTTACATCGAATATACTGCGTGACACGCGTAAAATAATCTAAATAATTGTATAAAATGTAGAAAATCTCAAAAATTCGAAAACAAATTATTAATCTCTGCCTATTGTTTTGAATTTTACCGCTGAATATTTTAAATTACTTTAAAAAAAAGATTGAAATGTAATAATAAAAATCATAAATAATTTGAAATTTTTTAGTAAATTTCATAACTTTGGTGTGCAAAAGATACTCGAATTTTTACATATGCAACATGGATTCTGAAGAAATTGATAAAGCTTTAGCAGATTATTTCTGTGGATGTAACATTCCATTTAGTATTATTGAATCTGACCACTTTAGAAACTTTGTTCATAAATTGAATCCAACTTATAAAATTCCACCTCGAAAGACATTGTTGAATAATTTACTTGACGCAAAATTTCAAGATTACAAAAAATCAATGCTCAGTGTGGAATCCAAAGATGCAGTTCTACTTTTAGATAGTTGGAAAAATTCATCATCCAACAATAAGTATGTTGTTGCAATTCTGAATTTAATGAATACGATATGTCCATGCAGGTTATGGCATTCCACAGTCTGCAACGGTTTTTTCAAACAATATGATTTTATAAAGTAAAATACATGAACGTAATAAAATTAAGGTATTTACTACGACTGATTCTACACGTAGAGAAGTCACTTTTCTACGTTAGGTAAAATACGGACCCACCACTGCTGGGTCGAGATCCTTAACCTCAAAATTCCTTTTTCTCGTACTGAATTGTGTACGAACGAATGCCAATGTACGCAATTTGCTACATTGTATGGGTCGGTCTTTATTTTTACCAAGATGTCGTGTATCGTGTGACAGAGTCCCAACAATGGAGGCGAATTATCGCGCGACGACCCGCGAAAGGCAAGCGATGGTCGGTCCGATGCGCGACGGGTGAAATCGTGTAACAAAGGCGGCCTTAACAGGTGCTCGTTCGGCGAAGTTCTGACGTTTTTTCAGTGCGCACACTCGAGTATGCATCAGACACGTGTAAGTGCACGTGTAGCTTCATTCAGCCACGTCACTGTGGCACTTTGTTTTTAAAACAAGCATCGCGACTTTGGCAAACGCTTTCCTTCCCGGCCACCCCATTCGGCCTGTGACTTTATCTAGTACTCAAAGAACTCCCTGTTCGAACAGATGCCTTCGCCTTGCCAACTGTATTCCGGGACTTTGAATACCATTAAAACAGAATGGCTCGTGCCCTACTTAGTAACAGTAGATTTCGAGAAAGTTTTCCTTCGTAACGATGTTCAGACTGAGATAACGAAAAAACGAAAAAGTACGAAACAAATTATTTGAAAGTACAGCTATTGAATAGAACAGCGTTGCTAGCTCTGCGCGAGTCTATATCGTCGGCAGCTACACTTCGACGAAATTCAAGTGGATGCCCGTGGAATAGCCTCAGGAGTACGCGTGAAGCGTATCATTTCTCGTGACCTTGTCCCTGGATCGGATCGCGCGAAAACCACGAGCAAACTGCTCGTCTAAGAACTCGTTTCTGGTCGGACAAGAACGCGAGAGACACGCCACGCGAGGGTGGTTTGGTATCGGCCGCCAGGGGTGGCAGGCTCTTTTGTCCCAGCAGAATCATTCTCTGCCCGTCCCATAGAAAACGCACTCGTCACGGCCGCTCGTTCGCCGAGAGCAGATACAAGCGGGACGGCTGCTCCACGTGCGCTCCTTTCGCTCTCTTTCTCCACTCCCTTTCGCCTGCAACGCGAAGCGACGGGACGGCGCGAACGCGTGCCCCAGCGCTGTGCCTCGTGATCGACATCGACCACAGTTGGACATTGCTCGAATGTATTCTTATCGTGATAATCGTTCGAATCAAGCTACCTCTCAGTTTTACAATAAACGATGGAAGTAATATTGTCGGTAGAAGCGGATCTAAGCCGCGAGAGAATGATTCGAGTTCCTTGTCAGAAGTATGGAGGTGGAAGAGAAGCATGTTTGTATAGTAGGTAACCAAACTACACTGAAAGAAATCATACACGCATGAATACGAGACAGCGTGAACTCGTCTCGAATTCAATTTCCTGCGGAGAACGTAAACAACTGAGAAGAGAAGAGAATCCAAGCGGTGTCCGAGAAAGCGACCGTGCCCGAAGAAAACGCTTTGACGAGCCGAGATACCCAGATTCTCTACTTAACGTCAATTCTTACCAGCAGCCGGACACATTTTTTTCTCGGCGAGCCTACGTACGCAGATCCCGCCTACGGGAGCGTGTAATCGCGGGGCGCAACAAGATACGCACGTAAATGCGACGGGCCCGGTGGTGAGTGGTGCTAGGAACGAGTCGTTCCGTGCAACAAATTGCCAGAGGTTTGGCGAAAAGAAACAGAAGGGAACGTGCCGCTTCCGCGCGGATCAGGCAGGAAAACGCTAACCGCGAACTCGTGCATACGCTGAGGAGGGAAACGTCAACACGAGCCTTTGTTTACCACTCGGCCCGTGGCGTTACCACGACGCGAGATCTCCTGGCTCGCTGTCACTGGGTCCACGGAGCAGGGAACTTTGAATTTCCTCGATTCCCTTTCTCGCGCGGCTGTCAATGCACCTCCAAATAAGGAAAGGCTCGGCGAGCCAGTCTAAACCATCCGATATGGGTTTCGAGCATGGCGTTTTCGCAAGGCGTCGAGCGACGGGAGGGGAAATTTCGAGGGAACATCTTTTCGATGGAAATTGACGGCGGGTAACAACAAAGAGACGCACAAAGCAATAAAACTCACCGAACTCTGCGGGGAATTGGACACGCTCGGGGACCGCTGTACGGTAACCAACGCCATGATAAGGGCCTTCCACGTCGTCGAAATGTCGAAGATAACACTCACTGCCACTATGCACACGCGTACAAACGATCGCGCCGTTCGAACCGCGAAAAAACGATCATTTTTCACGCACTCCCAACGGCATCACGCTCGCGGCGGCCATGTTTGATACAGTCTATTGTGGCGGGCGGTCTGCGCACGCGCTCGGTCACGGAGTGCGCGCTTCGCGATTCTCCTTATCGCGCGGTGACGTCACGAGTACAATTCTTCCACAATTAGTTCTTGTTTCAACAAATGGGACATTTGGTCTAAAGGTACTCATGGAATGTTTCTAATCAACCCTTGGTAGAATTGTTGAAAGAATGGCACTCTTTCAAGCAATTCACTTACGCTTCTTACTTTTCATGCCGGACATAAAAAGTTTTGTAATTTCCTGCCGATTTAGCAGGAAATTAGGGGAGCGTTTCTTTTGTTCTTCTTCTCCTTCGTATTGTCTCGTGTTTTGTTTATGATATTATAACTTGGGATCGATATAATTAATTTATACATATATATACGGTTTCATGTTTATACAATGTTACAACGTCCTTAATTATTGTCTCACTATTTCTAACGAAAGTAAAATATATATACTTGCAGTATTTCTTTCAGGATATTAAATCAATTACGACTTGCATTTTTATAGATTACTAAAACAGTCTACTGTTTAAAGATTGATATTGATAAATATATAAGAATCGCCGAAACTTTTTTCACGTTAAGTACAAGTTTATAAAAGCCATTTCCGAAAGAACGTTTCAAATGTATCGATATTGCGGAAGAAATTAGATACATCGATGATTCAATTGTGAATCGAGAGCATAGATATCTATAGATAGGTATCTTTCATAGCATTAATGGGACATTTTACAGCGCCATGAGTGATGTCTCTGTGAACTAAAACGGAAGCGGGAAATCTCTGATCCATTTGAATTTATTAATGGCTTACGATTGAGGCATTGAGAGTTTGAGAGCACCACAGACTAACCCACATTTCCTTCGATTTTGAGTTAATAGCATTAATGTATTCCAATAGGCACTACTAAATTTTTTTTCCATGTGGGTTAGTACACGACACGCATTTTCTATCTTTTGTAACATCAAACTAAAAACAAAAGAATGAAAATGCGTAATCGTGTCCCAATCACGGTCAGTCATCGAACGTGTTTCCACTAATTGTAAGCTATTAATAAATTTAAATAGATCAGAGATTGGGCGCTGTAAAATGTCCCACTAATGCTATGACATATCTGTGGTTGTAAGGAAAAACGACTCATGTCACAATTTCAAAAAATTTGAGTTTATGCATTAATTCAACTGTAGAATATTGGATGTATATTATTATCAGAAAAAATGCATGAAAACGAATTTTATACGTTGAAAAAATAATGCAATTTAACCGAAGTCCAATATTCAATTAATACGCATTCGGCAAAACAACGTAAGTCCACAAAATTTGGAGAATACGACGTATCTTTCCTTTGTGATCGCTTTTTAACCGACTTCAAAAAGGAGGAGGTTATAGATTCGACCCGTATGTATAATTTTTTTTTTATGTTTGTTCCCTCATAACTCCTCAGCATATGGACCGATTTTGATGATCTTTCTTTTATTCGAAAGAGGGCGACGCCCCGGTGGTCCCATCCTAGACTAAATCAATATTGGCCCAGTATTTTGCCAGTTATAATTAATAATAATTTATATGTATGTCCCCACATAACTCCTCAGCACATGGGCCGATTTCGATGATCTTTCTTTTATTCGAAAGAGAGCGATGCCCCGGTGGTCCCATCCTACACTGTATCAGTAATGGCTCAATACTTTGCCAGTTATGATTAATAAGAAGACTATTGTCACCTAATTTTTATTAGTTTACGTACGTACGCGCATATCTCATCAGCATCTTATATCAATATATATAAAACTAAAAAGTCAAAAATAAAATTTTTTTAAAAAAATTAAAACTGACTTCAAAAAAAATAAAGGCACTAAAAAGTAAAAAATGATTTTTTCCCTTATTTAATCTACGACTATCATACTTTTTAAGTCGGCGCCTCATCATTTGTACTGTATAAATCTGGCGTCGACTTAAAAAGTATGATAGTCGTAGATTAAATAAGGGAAAAAATTATTTTTTACTTTTTAGTGCCTTTATTTTTTTTGAAGTCGGTTTTAATTTTTAAAAATTTTTTTATTATTTTCTATTCTTATTTATCTACATATACTATAACGTATTTTGTGTAAACTAACATGAGCAAAATTATATTTCATATTTTTATTTTACTAGAAACGGCACACTATGAAATACCAGTGATACATAAATGTGTAACTTGTATTTTACAAAAAATAACGCAAAGCACAGAAAAAAACGAAAGAAGACAAAAAAAGTAAAAGAAGGAAAAGTAATCATTTCTTTTCTTTTCTTCTTAACGCCATTAACTGAACGGGAACGCACTCATGCTTTAAACGTGTACGATGCTCACGTCTCGCATAGAATGCTCGCATTTCACGTACAATGTTTATATTTTGTTTTGGAAAAACTACTTAACTGCGACACGTTCAAGCAGAACAACACAAGTCCAGTGGACTTGTGTCGTTCTGCCTAAAGTGTGTGTAAATTATTACTTAATATAATTAGAATTTCGACCGTATTTTATAGAATAATTCCAATAAATGAGAATGATTTCGGCGCGTTGGTTCGGTCAGTTAAACATGTTTATTGGAATTATTCTGTAAATTATTACTATTTTGTTTATTATTATTTACGTTGATTATACGAATATTGAATCAAAGAGGAGGTATAATAAGAGGCGTCACTCGACAAGGACAGAAATAAGCTAGGGAAATCACTAGACAACCAATTTAAATGCCCATTCGGCAATGATCGGTAAACTTCGACAATAATCAGCCAACTGCGGTAAGGTACATTTAGTCGATTTGAATATCCCGCTCGAATATACAACCAATTTAAATGCCAAGGTCAAGTAAGGACTTCAAAGGTTCCGCCCTGAGCGACGCCTCTTATTATATCTCCTCTTTGATTGAATATTATGCAAAGTGAAGGAAATATACGTTTATATCGTAAGAAGAATACAAGGAAACATTGCTAATAAGAAGAATTGGTGTTTAGAACTTTCAACGACAATATCTCGAAAGTGAAAACATATGACATGGGTCGTTTTTCCTTACAACCACAGATATATCATACCTATCTTTCATTCCATATAAGAGTAGACCTACGCCCCTACCGATTTGCCACCGATCTACGCAACTCCTACAACGTATCTAACACACGCGATTGGTCGTAGCACTGTCCCTGCCGGTTTCCCACCAATCAACAGCCTCCTCAGAGTCATTGCTGCGCGGAATGAGTCTACTCTTAAGTAAAATTCAGTTCAGTATACATATATACAGTTATCTCTGGTAACAACTACGCCAAAGCATGCGTTAAGCGATGAAAACATTGAAAACTACGACACCAGCGCCGCTTGTGATGTTCCTAAGAAGTTTATCTGCGTTTATCTGTGAGTTGCGAGTGTACGGATTTTGGTGGGACTACTGGGGACTACTCATCAAGAGTTCGAAATCGCATTGGAGAATTCGTAGAATTTACAGAAGAACCAACGACGCATGTACTGTACGCGGAACGTTTAAGATGTAGTGCGCTCCAATATTCTTCAACGACAGTGTTGCATGCCGAAACTATTTGGTGTTGATTTTCTGCCCGCCATCGAAAATGTCGTTAATTTTTACGCCAACGAATCAAATAAGATTAACCAACGTCGCAGTAGTCCGCATGAAGAAAACTGGCAAACGATTTGAGATCGCTTGTTACAGAAACAAAGTAATCTCATGGAGGAATAAATTGTAAGTATTTTACAGCTGATCAAAACAAAGACGTACGTTCTTGACGCATCCTAACCTAAAAATCTGACGTCACTGTGTTTACTCACATCCCGTTCCCTTCGTACAGAATGTTCTTAATTCCCATCGACAACAGCTATGTTGAATTTCAGAGAGAAAGATATCGACGAGGTTTTACAAACGCACACAGTGTTTGTGAATGTTTCTAAAGGGCAAGTAGCAAAAAAGGAAGACCTTCTAAAGGCTTTTAACACCGATGATCAGACAGAAATCTGCAAGGAGATTCTCAAACAGGGGGAGCTCCAAGTCTCCGACAAAGAAAGGCATTCCGCCTTAGATTCTATGTTCAAAGACATTGCCACAACTGTTGCTGACAAATGCGTGAATCCGGAAACTAAACGTCCGTACACAGTAACAATGATAGAGAAAGCCATGAGAGACATACATTTCTCCGTGAAGCCGAATCGAAACGTGAAGCAACAGACTCTGGATGTTATTCCTCAGTTAAAGGCTGTGATGCCGCTGGAGCGAGCTCAAATGAGACTCAGGGTCCTGGTTTCGGGCAAGGAGGCAAAGAAGTTACGAACCAAAATAGAGAAATTGGTAATGAAGCTGGAAACCGAGGAATGGGCCAATGGAACGCTAAATTTGGTATGCTTAATCGATCCCGGCCAGTACAGAGAGATACACGAATTGGTAAGGTCCGAAACGAAAGGAGCCGGGATATTCGAACTACTCAATTTAAAAGAGGTTGTCGAAGGAGACGAAGTTTTGGAATAAATTATAAATCTAAGTGAATGTTGTTAATTATTATAATCGTATAGCCCTTGATACAGTTAATTGTCATGGTTTCTATACACGTTTGATTACATTGTTTGAGATTATACATCTATTTACAATACATATATGTTTCATAGTTTCTCTTCTATTCACCTATGTGGATCAAATTCAGTATAAAACTTTCAATGAAAAGTTACGTGTGAAACTTATTTAAGTAAAGTGTTCATGAAACCGTGCGATTACCGAAATTAATCGAATGAAATGAATTGTACGAATCATAACGTTTGTAAATAACAGTATATAAGGAAATATAAAATGTTATATTTAAGGGTTGTACCTTAGCGTTACAATTTATTAAAAACCTTTAAATACGAACCAGCTGATACATTGCATAACTACTATGTACATTTTGAATACAATAATACAATCAGTAACTGTCGATGATAACTCGATTAAAAAATATTTACAACCTACCTATGTTTTGAAAATATATCTGAAAACAATTAACATTTTGGCAAAGTTCTAATACATGGTTAACTAGTCGTATTATCGTTTCTCAAAGGAAAAGATTGGGGAACATCGCTCTAAAAATTTCTCCGCTAGAACTTTTAATTTACTTATTTGCAGTGAGCTCTGCTCTAGGAATATATATATTTTCTGTGCGTTGATCGCATTTAGCTGCGATGCGCGATGTCGTTAATAAGAAGTTCTGCAACTTATTCAAATATATTTGTGCTTCTTTGTTCAATAAACCGTCCTGAACCAACGAGGCGACGCTTCGCTCTACGCGCTTGCATATTGCTTTCGCCGAGTGCAGAGTGGAGCAAGCTTTGCCACCGCCCTGCCACAAATGTATGGAATTAAACACACGAAGATGAATTGCTTAGCGCGGCACAGAACAATGAATACGTTTTGTTATTACCGGAATAATATAGGTCTCTTGAGGGGGCAACTGATTCACATACTCCAATATCCATTCCTCCAAGTCACTGATGTGTTTGCTCTCAAATGACTTGCTCTCCCCTGGCATCGACTTCGATATGGCGTGGCTTAAATCAAACAGAATCATCTGTACTCTTTTTAATTTATCGACGTAAGGATGCTCAACTTTGCCGTCACTTGCAAATTCTCTCGCCAATCCGATCTGTGCCAATAGTTCTTCGGTCGACACAAGAGCGTTGAATGTTACATCATCTTGGGAACTTATGTCAACCTCCGTGTTCATCAACCGTGAATCCTCGTCTCGGATTAAAGAAGCCTCTTTTTTTGTTACCTTCGATCTGGAACTGTTATTGCAATGTGATTACTAAAAAATCACTTTACCTTAGAAACTTTCTGTCTATTACTAATGGTACATGGTACATTGCTAATGACGACATAATATTTATAAGAAACGCGAAATGAATAAGTAATTAGAAACTTGTCAATGCGAGTGAAACAAGACGACGGAACACCGGTATATTAACGCTCATGATACGATGGTAAGGCGCGAATTATTATACCGATTGCTTCGTATTTCCACCGAGTAAAGGCTAACGGGGCACGACTGAAAACTTGTCGCGATACAGTTACTTCGCGTTCTGTAATCAGTTTTCTCCCGAAAACGCTGGATGTGAAATGATGTTTAGGTTATATCATAATCTCACCATGTACCTATTTCGCAAAGATGCCTGCATTCCGACCTTATACATTAAAAGAGGCTTTTTCCATACACTTCTAACTACTTCCATGTTTGTGACAAGCGAATTGCACTGGAATTGCGTCAATACGGTCGTTCTATGTGCAGAATCTTGTTCGTAGCGAACGTTACGATTCGGAATCGGTAATTCGCTTTATGCTGCTACACAAAACCTGCGCACTGTCACAGACCATCTTACTTACTTCAATGTTTTCAACTGACATACGGAATAAATTCAAATGAAATACACGCGACTGAGATTTCAATGAATTTCGTATTTTTACGGAAAAGGTCTCAGGTGTGTGACGAACCGTAGAAGTGGCCGTCAGGATCCGGGGATCTAAATATGCACTAGCATTATATTTTTATCTTCTTTTGATATGGCTCTATTTTTCAATGTACACTTTAACGATTCGTGTGCGCGTACATATTATACATTTACTACTACTTTTGCGGTTCAAAACATTTTATTATACAGGCTGTTTCAAAAATGCTGCGGTTCCTTGAAGGGAGGGTGATTCAGGAGGTGATTGCAAACAACTTTTCCTTTGCGAAAATGTTCTCCGAGGTTTCGTTGACGGGATATTAACAAAAAGTACCGACCAATCAGAGCGCGAATCTGGCGGCCGGGTTTCCGCGATAGCGTGGTCGCGCACTGCGCTGCGACTACGAACAAGCAATTCGGCATGCATCGAAGGAAATTGCGTAGAATGGCAAGTGAAAAAGACGTAACAAATAAAATCGAACATTTTGTCATGGTTTGCTCGTCACTTAAAGTGAATAATTAATAAAGGATAAATGGATGAAAATCAGGCGGTACTTCCGAATGGCCCCAGTGGCCGATCGACACGAGGTTTGGGGGTGTGGACCCTATCTAAAATTGTAGCTTCGGGTATTTATTAGTTTCCGAGATATTAATAAAAAACCTTTAGTATTTCTGTTGACTTATTCTGACATAACCCAGATAACACAAAGACGTCTTAAATACGTCCAGAAGACGTCCGGAAGACGTCTTAAAAACGTCCATTTTCACAAATCAAGACGACAGGCGTTCGGACCTAAAATGGACGTCTTTTAGGCGTCCCGTGTTATCTGGGAACGCATTCCACTTTCCACCTTGTCCCGGGTATTAGTATTGGTTGGGGCTAGATTAGAGCGGGGATGCGCGCCCGCTTGCGGGTTGCGGGCGCGTAAAGCATGGTAGCGAACCGATGTGAGTTTGGAGATTTGAACTTTTGAACCAGCAACTTGCGAATACGACCCATCCTACTATGTAGGGTGTTATTCTACTGATAGCCAATATTCTGGGGGGTGATTCTACAGGCCAAAATAAGACGAAAATATAGAATACAATTTTTTAATATCGCGCTTTGCTTTCGAGAAAATTTACTTCGAATTTCAGCTAAATATGCGTGCCTTTCCGGCGCCTGAGGAGCACGCGGAGGTAAGGGGAACGCGTCCAGCAGTTCGTAAAACAGTTTGGGGAGACGGGAGGGTGGCCGGGTAGGGGTGCCCGCACCTACGGTCAAAAAAATTCCCCCAAAAAAATAACAATAATTTTTTATTAATATTATGGAAACTAATAAATACCCGAAGCTACAATTTTAGATTTAGGGTCCACACCCCCTCCCCACTGCTCCCTCCAAACCTCATCTCGATCGGCCACAGGGGCCATTCGGAAGAATATCCGAAAATCATGTGTAACGTGAAAAGTCAAATGCACAGTTTTTTTTTTGAATAATCGAAAATAATAATGATATGAAGTGGGAGGATAAGGAGTACGTAAATTTCCTTGTGTTAATAACGTAGCCACGAAAAGGTAATAATGTAACAGGAAATGAACGAGAAGTGATCGTAGTTCGTTATTGTGATTACCCTAGTAGCATTTTTGGTTGGCCAACAGTTGCCAACAGTTGGGAATTAGTTGGGATATAGTTAGTGGTTTTGCCTACAAAATCCCAACATAGGGCCTACAGCAAAAAAGTTACGACAGTTTGCCTACGAATATTCAATGTTGGGCCAACAATTATTATGGTTGGTTAATTAACAAAAAAGTTACGACAATTTTCCAACGAATATTCAATGTTGGGCCAACAATTACTATGGTTGGTTAATTAACAAAAAAGTTACGACAGTTTGCCAACGAATATTCAATGTTGGGCCTACAATTATTGTGGTTGGTTAATTAACAAAAAAGTTACGACAGTTTGCCAACGAATATTCAATGTTGGGCCTACAATTATTATGGTTGGATAATTAACAAAAAGTTACGACAGTTTGCCAACGAATATTCAATGTTGGGCCTACAATTATTGTGGTTGGTTAATTAACAAAAAAGTTACGACAGTTTGCCAACGAATATTCAATGTTGGGCCTACAATTATTATGGTTGGATAATTAACAAAAAGTTACGACAGTTTGCCAACGAATATTCAATGTTGGGCCAACAATTATTATGGTTGGTTAATTAACAAAAAAGTTACGACAATTTTCCAACGAATATTCAATGTTGGGCCAACAATTACTATGGTTGGTTAATTAACAAAAAAGTTACGACAGTTTGCCAACGAATATTCAATGTTGGGCCTACAATTATTGTGGTTGGTTAATTAACAAAAAAGTTACGACAGTTTGCCAACGAATATTCAATGTTGGGCCTACAATTATTATGGTTGGATAATTAACAAAAAGTTACGACAGTTTGCCAACGAATATTCAATGTTGGGCCAACAATTATTATGGTTGGTTAATTAACAAAAAAGTTACGACAATTTTCCAACGAATATTCAATGTTGGGCCAACAATTACTATGGTTGGTTAATTAACAAAAAAGTTACGACAGTTTGCCAACGAATATTCAATGTTGGGCCTACAATTATTATGGTTGGATAATTAACAAAAAGTTACGACAATTTGCCCATGAATATTCAATGTTGAGCCAACAATTACTATGGTTGGTTAATTAACAAAAAATTTACAATGAGCTGCGCAGCTCGGTTGCAAATCAGTGGGGGCGTACGTCTACTCTTATATGGAATGGTATATACATACAACGCAGTTTGTTGATGTCGGGCCATAGTTGGCCCACTAAGGTTTTGTTGTACGTAGTCTTGGAATTTATTTATTCCTTTAAATTTTTCTACTTTAGTTTAAGGAAGTGAAAATAATATCAATTCAGAAAAAGGTGCTTTTTGGAATCGATACTGATATACTGTGGTCTCGCCACCGTCGCGTTGTGTGCGTTTTCTATGTTACGGTTATTTCAATCTATTATTTATTAATATTAAATTAAAACACGTATGTATATTGTAAGATATTTTGTGGTTATATAGGCGATCTGAATTGTTAGCAACGCCATAATGCGTTGCCTTGACAACGATCGAATGATCGAGAGGAGAGCGGTCGATTGTATGCGTCACCACGCCACGAGGCACGACGCCAGTGATGCCAGAATCGTGGGACGCGGGAGTCGGTGACCTCCTCATCCGAGATGAGAAGCCAATAAACGAACAACAATGCTAATGAGTTAGTGACTACTTCGCAATTTTACATGGGGCCTTAAATACTTCATGTTATAATAAATTAAGGAGTTAAACCACTGTAGAATTTAAAAAAAAAAAAATTTTTTGTTTAAAAGGTGCTTTAGGGTCTTAAAAATAATATACCAAAAGATGGAGGCCGGCAAAAATGTTTAAATGTCCAAATTTTCAATTCTACCGCAACGCTCTCGTGTATGCCCCGAGCGCCTTTGTTATAACTGCGCGCGCTGTAGTTTTTTTTAGAGTGCGGAATAGTCTAGAATGTTAAGAATGTCTGTGTAGGGTTAGTAAAGTGAGGATCGACCATTGAAAAGGACTCTTAAAGGTATATAAGAATCTAATATGGTTTTACAGTACTTAAAACTTTAAGCGCGTTTTTCTCGAAACCACTTTTTTTTAACTGGCCGGAAACATAACTCGAACAAATCTTCACCGATCGATCTAAAAAATTTAACAGTATATTCAAAATTGTTTTTTCCAGCGACGTACGTAGGATTTTTTTTATATTGCATATTTTTTGTTTAAAAACAATTTTTGTGACGATTTCTTTCATGAAATTTTAAACTTTTTTTCAAAAATGCACCATTTCGCGAAAAATCAATATATCGAAAAAATCCTACGTACGTCTCTTGCTGTTGTTCTATAGAATCGAAAAGACTTTGGTTTTTTGTTCCACGTCAAAAATTGCGGGAGTTAGGTTTCCGGCCGTGGACCCTTTCAAAAAACAGGCACCGACGGAGAAATGCTGCGCAGCCACCATTTTGTCATGAACGAAGTTGAATAAAATATTTTTTGTACTTCATTACTAGAATTATAAATCCCAGTTTATAGAATTTCGATTGATATCTTTATTGCGCAAAAATAATTTCCCGAAATATGCCTATTTTTTCGTGCTCTACAGTGGTTTAACCCCTTAACCTAGGCTTCCTTAGATGTCACTCACTATCACTTTTCACTATCACTTTTCACTAGTTTCTTTTTAAATATATTATGTTATTAAATCCATTCCCCGCGTAACGGCGAACCTGAAAAGCTGCAACAATCAACTACTTTATGTTAGTAACAGTGTGGTCGGCCTGGAAGGAAATTAAGCAAAAGCTTATTGAGTTGGAGCTGATCGAGATAATTTCGACCTGTAGAAGAGCACGCACGAGCATACAAAACCATCGCAGAGATAAGTACATGAAAGAAAGAGCAAAGAATGTAGACCCATCGATGAGATGCATGACAGAGTGACAGAAGTCATACAAAACCATCGAAGAAATCGACGAAACGAAATGAATCATGGACAACCATCGAAGAAATCCATGAAATGAAATAAATCATGCCAAACCATCGAAGAAATGCATGAAGTAGAATAAACCATGCGAAAGCATCGTTGAGATACATGAAGGAGAGCAGGGAATGTGGGCCCCCTGATGAGATGCATGACAGAGTAACAGAAGTCATACAAAACCGTCGAAGAAATCCATTAAATTAAATAAATCATTTAAACCCGTCGAATAAATGCATCAAATAATAGATATCATGTAAACCCATCGAAGAAATGCATCAAATAAAATAAATCATATAAATCCATCGAAGAAATGCATCGAATAAAATAAATCATTTAAATCCATCGGAGAAATGCATGAAATATGATAGATCATGCAAATCCATTGAAGAAATACACGAAATAGAACGACTCGTGCAAAAATCCTTGAAGGAAGGTCCCAGTGTCCAGTAGGTCCCAGTGGCTCGGCAGCTCCCAGTGGCTCGGCAGCTCCCAGGGTTCCCGGACGCCCTCCAGGCTCGAAGGACCGACGACGACATCGTTTCTCGATGTCTAGGTGGGGAGCTCACGGAGCTCGATGTACTCAGTTGTCGTCGCCGTCGATCCTCCGAGCCTGGAGGACGTCCGGGGACCTCCGGGTTAGTCGGCTCAAGTCAGGTCACACCTACTGCTCCTGGCGAGTCGCACGGTGCAAGAGGAATCGTCTGGGGGCGCCGAGCGCTTTTCCCTTTCGACTCGGACAGCAGGGTGGTAGGAACTGCGCCGTCCAATACTTCTTTCATGCTTACCGTTCGTCTTTCCTCCTTTCCTGAATTTCTTTTAATCGAGTGATTGCTTGGCAGTTCCCTAGATTCTACATCTAAACCGAAGGGATCGATGGAGCATTGTTTCCATCCATCTCTTGGTTTAGTAGGGTTTCATGTACAGGGAGATCGATGGAACTTTCATTCCATCTATCTCTCTATGGGTCTCGAAACGCAGCAACCTCCTCGTGGTGAGACCTGGTAATCGGTGAGAACCGAGCCGATAGCTGCGATTGTCAAATATTCTAGTCGGATATACCTAAGAATTTCTTTAACTTGCAATAATATGGTACAATGTAACTTGGAATGTTGTTTGATTGTTCGTACCAGACCCCAGAACACGAGTACAGTGTTAAGATAAAAGAATAACTGCAAGTTGGAATATCTCGGCGAGATACTTTAAAGTCTTCTCCGCTTCAGCACCTTATTGAAATATACCAAGTTACAATTCCTTGGCGAGGTATTCCACGTTACATCATGAAAGCATGTCTTCTACAACTAATGTTGTTTATATAAATTTGTATGTTAAATAAATTTAATTTGCGTTTAATAAACCCGAATAGGACAGCAAGGTTAAAAGGCGAATGTGTTCTTGTTTTGTTGTGATCCTTCTTTCTCGGTCGTTGCACGGAATACGTTTATAAAACGATCTTTAAATTGTTACTCTAACAGAATCATTTGTAAATCGCGGGTTTCGAATGACCTAAATTTACAGTTCTAGAATTCTAATTCCTACCACGCGTAGCGTTACAATCTATGTCGAGACTTCACCGGTAACGTTGCACGTGACACGAAAATGGTAAGGGGGCTCGCGAGCACTCGCGAGCCCCCCGAGCGTGTGACACAAAATTATATTGCGTGATAGGTCTATCCTATACCTGGTCTGTGGTATTACGCGATGTTCTGGCAGTTCTGGGCAATCTGGGCACCGTGGTTGTGGGTGTACATACCTCCAGAACAAAGGGGGCGCAAGTGCTGCTGCGCGGGAATACCCACGGCTCCGAACGCCAAGCGAAAATTTATTTCCACAAATTTGTATGACGTAGGAACATCACTTTCCATGAAAAATGAATTAAGTGATCAGTGTTAGTGAATATGTGAATATTCGATACATTAACCCGGACGCAATTGACGTTGCGACCTCTCGTATACCTGGGACCAGTTGTGCACTGGGCGCGTCCGTCGGTTCAGTGACACAGGTTTTCAAGCTGCAAGTGAATTTCCGAAAGGGAGAGTTTTAGTTACTTTATTGGTGATTATTATTTTTTGAATTTAACGCAGGCCATTTCTAACTGCCGGCGATAATTCTTCAAATTTCCGTACATAAATTTTTCTTGGGGATTTTTAAACAGTCTTATTCATTATCAGCAATAACGAACTACGATCACTTTCCGTTCATTTCCTGTTACATTACCTTTTCGTGGCTACGTTATTAACAAGGAAATTTACGTATTCCTTATCCTCCCACTTCAAACAATTATTATTTTCGATACTTCTAAAAAAAAACTTTGCATTCGTCTTTTTACGTTAGACATGATTTTCATCCATTTATCCTTTATTCATTATTCACTTTAAATAACGAACAAACCATGACAAAATGTTCGATTTTATTTGTTACTTCTTTTTCATTTGCCATTCTACGCAATTTCCTTCGATGCATGCCCGGTTGCTTGTTCATAGTCGCAGCGCGGCGCGCAGCCACGCCAGCGCGGGAACTCGACCGCCAGACTCGCGCTCTGATTGGTCGGTGCTTTTTGTTAATATCTTGTTAACGAAACTTCGGAAAACATTTTCGCAAAGGAAAAAGTTGTTTGCAATCACCCCCTTCAAGGAACCGCACCATTTTTGGAACACCTTGTATAGATATTTTTTGATCGATGTTTTGGATGTTTCCTTCAAGATGACCAACAGAAGGGGTGTTTTTATGAGGGATAATGATGTCATGAAAGTTCAAGGTATGCACACTTTATTCAATATTTTTAATGCATTTCATATGGATTAAGTATATTTACTAGTTTCTCATATACAATCTTATTTAACCAATACATGTATTTGTAAATTACATGGAATAGGCATGAGACGTTTAAAATATACATACAGTATAAAATGTAGAATTTTAATAATCATTATTATGGCATCTAATTCATGTTATTGTAGATAGTATCACAATATTCTTACTATGGGATAACCATTTTATTGGTAACTGGTTTCTGATGTTTATCAAACCCAGCTATTCATTGTAACATAAAATACTATGTTATTGTGATATTAAGTAATGCTTATGGCAGTAGATAATTAAAAGAAACATATAACATTAGTAGGGAAACAAATACCTACAAGTTTTTCATTTTGCACTTTTTAATATTGCGTATGCACTCCCAAATTGAGGGGGTACTCGAGTGTAACTGCCCGTTTTTCAACGCCATCTTCGGGAATTTATTTAACAAAAACTATAAGTTTATACTATCTTGCATTTATCCTGCATATTAAGGTATATTTGAAGTAATACTCAGAATATTTTGAACTTTTTTAGCGCACATATAATTACATAAATATAGTCGGTAGCGCAAGCTTGTTAAAAAAAATTCTCTTTCAACAGACGTTGATGTGGGAACTGTTCTAGTCATCCAAAATCGAAAAACTAAGGTTTAGATAGATAGATAGAATGTTTGTGTGGATTTAGCTTCCGCTGATACCACAGTGTTAACTAAGGTTTATTTTCTTTATTATGTTTGTCGCCATAGTTGGAACCACGGAGGCCTTCTAAAAATAAAAATTTGCAGAATGGCAGCATTTTTAGTAAAACTGTTCAATTTTCACTAAAAATTTAGCTGTTTTCCTTCTGTAATATTAATCTTTTACAAGGTAGAAACGCGCCCGAGCTTCCAACCATACTGGATC
Source organism: Andrena haemorrhoa (assembly GCA_910592295.1). NCBI lineage: Eukaryota > Metazoa > Arthropoda > Insecta > Hymenoptera > Andrenidae > Andrena > Andrena haemorrhoa. The sequence goes on from OU342943.1 coordinate 22,771,988, forward strand.
AGCCCAGTAGTGTTCGAGATATGCAAACGCCCGTCTTGAAAAACTCTGTTTCGAGAAAAATGCGTTTAAAGTTTTTTCAGACAATAGTGCCGTGCGGGAGGCACTATCTTTGGACCTCTACATCTCTGCTAATATGTCGAATTTCAAAAAGTCGCTTTGCAGAAATATTTGTCACACCACAAACTACGAGATAAAGCAAAACAAAAAATTTCTACCATCTACACTAGAGTACTCCCTTAAGTGCATAATTATTTGTAGAATTTGTACAATATCTCACATAATATTGAACATAACGTGTGTATATATATATATTTTTTTTTAGTCACTGTTTATTTCTTAAAAAGTAAAATGAATGTGCGATTTATATAAATAAATAAGTTTTTGATCTCAAAATTACTTTCACTTTGGTAGCATAAAACTACGTGGGGCCAAATTAATACACTACCAAATTAAATATATGTACACTGTACATTCATACATTTGCGGAACAAAGTGATATGTAATTCCACTACTTATAGTATTATGACTCAACAATCTAATATGTAATTTTATTTATATTAAATGCAACAAATACGTTTAATCCCTTTTAACAATTATAGTACACGAATCATTCATTTTACAATATGTCTAACGTCTTCTTAAATTACATTATACACAGGTTGTTTCTGAAATCGTGGTGCAACCAGAAAGGAGCTGATTCCTAATGCAAAAGTAAGTCGATAACGTAGTCAAAATTTCCACTTACTTTTGCACGAGGAATCATCTCCTTTCCGGTTGTATCGCGATTTCGGGAAGACCCTTTATAATTAAGTAATATTAAACTCTGAGGTACCTTTTTGTAGTTTACTGAATATCATTTTCCTGTATTAGTGTCTTAATAATTTGTTACAATAAGAGCTATGAGAATTTGTTCTTTGCATTCATGGTTTTACTAGTTTACAGAAGTATGCTTCTCCGCGTGTTCAATCGCTCACGTTAATTTTCTCTTGCAAAATTTGATAGTAACATGCCTGTAAGAAGAGTACATTGACTAATCTTTCGACTTCTAATTACGATTACTAAGGATAATAAATCCAACCTTAAGAGTGGTGAACATAATTCCAAGTTCTCCATTTCGTAAATAGGGTTCCATGAAATCTTCTATAAAATGTATTTCACTGCCTAGTTGTAGTACACTAGCACGTACAACAACAAAATAAAAAACAGGAAACAACTCGTCCATTGTCCATAAATATGTGGAGCCCAACTGTTTTTGAACTGCCTATTGTAAACAGAATACAGCGATTTAATTATGAAACCGATAAAAAAATTTATGAATACGCACGCTTACTTGTGTCATTTGTTCAAACGTATTCCTGACGACTAACAACTTTTCTAACGGAGAAAACGTTGTTTTCAATTGCTGCAACGTTTCTATTGCATCGCTGAAATACGACTCGCTTTGATACGACAATCCATTTTCGTTTAGATTCATGACAGTCGCGTTTTTCCAAAATTTCCTGAAATTTCACTGCTTAGTTTCGAAAATGAACGCGACAATTCGTGGCTTGTGTTAATAGCATCGCTACATACTGATCAATGTCCAGAAAAGCCATTAACGTTATATCGGGTTGCTTGTTCCATTTCATTAATCGTTTCCAGTAGGCATCGTCTTCTTTTTTGTTATGCAAAGCATACAACACAAAGAGCGCCGAATGCACACGAGGCAGTAATATAGGGTGAAGTATCGCGGCAGCACTTATAACTTGTCTAATAAAACAATTTCAAGGAGCAAAGCATGATAGTGTTAAACAAATTTGACTATGCCGAATATGCAAGTGGTTAATCAATGCCAAAAACGTACCCTTCTTCTGTATTCTCTGTCTCCAATACAAACTCTTTCCCGCCTCGCGGTAATGCCGGGAATAACAGAATGACTATTTCGTATATTCTCGAGGTAATACTATGAAGTTCAGATACAGCATGGCTGAGCAACAAAGGATGAACTCTTACACCGCCGTAAGTAGCTGTGTACACGGCCGCTACTTCCGTTAAAAGAGCACCCAACGGATGATGTGGGTTTTCGAAAGCGGTAATCAAATATTTATAAACGTCATTGTAAGTCTGAACGGTGAGTTTGTCCTTTCCAAAGCATGGAATTGTATCCAATTCGTCAGTAGCCTCGTTGTTTCTCTCTTTGCTAATAGAAATAGTTGCCAAAAGGCCTTTTTGCTGCGTGGCCTTTTGGCGCGACTTAGTTATTATACTGGCGACGTTCTGCCATACGCGTTGCGTCTCCAAGGACTTGTCGTTCATACTTGAGACTTTCGAGCCCGGCTCCTGTACACCGAGCTGCTGATAACACTGCCTAAAGATAGCCTTCCACTTTTGATCTGGTGATACGCATAGCTTTCCGAAAGATCTATGCCATAGGAGGAAAGATTACTTAAATATAAACGCGCACAGTCATTGATTAATAAATTACTTACGTCGGTTTCGAGTTGGTTTGTACATTTCCGCTAGCTTTATTCATGTGCAGCGTTGCGATAACTTTCACACCTTCGTTCCACACTCCATTCATGTTGCCTTCTAATCGATCACCACTTCGAAATGTTAATGTACCTTTTCCATAAAATATGCCAGCTGATTTAAATTCACCCTCGTAGTGCGTACCATCCTCGAATACCATCACACCATGGCCCTTTAAAAATATTACATCTGCTTGTAATTTTTTTTTACATTTACATTTGCCAATTTTAGGAAAATATTCAAGTATCTACCGTTAGAACATCCTGCATAAAGACTCCTTCGTAATAAATACCATCCAAAGTTACAATTAACCCACAGCCGTGTTTCATACCGTTGCTCCAGGACCCCAAGTATTTTTCACCTATAACAATATATTCTTTAATAACTCCGTGCCCTTCGCTAAATATTTCGTTTATCACGAAAGGAATTAAAATATCTTATACCTGTCATAATGTCATCCATAATTCCATAGCCTTGCTTCACACCTGCAGCCCATTCTCCGATGTAAACAGATGCTACAGATGCCATGAAATGACCTTCTTTCTTAACACCATGACCATGTGGCAATCCATCTTTGAAGTATCCTTCATAAAAGTCCCCGTTATTATACCTGCAATGTTTCAAATTTCCCTGTCATATATCCTATCCTATCCTATCCTATCTACATGTAACTTGCTAATGGAGATAATAGTCATTAAAAAAACTAACTTCATTGTCCCATATGCATTTTGTTGGCCATCTTTCCATTGTCCATCGTATACACCCTGCGAGGGAATCTCCATTTTACCGGTACCATGAATAACACCTTTATGAAACTGTCCAGTGTACGTTCGACCGTCGAACCATTCCATTTTCCCAGAACCATGCGGCTTGCCATGCAGCCATCGTCCTGCTCGTTAAAGTGAACAATATTACTTTCCTTATACATAACAGTTCTCTACATTTTAAAATTGAAGTAACTTTCAATGACGGAGAATGGCAATATAAAACTCGTGTTACACAATACTGTCATCAATGATTTACGAACCGTCGTACTTTGCATCTTTGAAAACACTGTGCTTTGTAAAAGTGAAGGAGCTAGAACGTACTATTGGAGGTACGTGTCCAATAACCTTTTGTAGGCTACATTTTATAGCATTTTGTAAAGCGTGTAACCATTCATTACGCTCGCAGGGTGTCGGAGTATATAATACAAATGAGTCCTCCGGTGCTACTACCGATATTGCATTCTGAAACATAAATGTTGATGAAATAAGCTGTACGCCAATGCGCGATAGTCTGATTTCCATGCGATCTTCTTTAACGTACTTGTACTGTCTCAGAGTCTGGTAAAATCTCTACCCACAATGTCTGAAGTGGATGAACTGTATAAGAAGTCCCAGTTACGTGGATAAACGTGTCGGTTAACAGAACAAACCAATGGGTGGAAAACCTTCCAGAGTTAAGTATCGATAAAGGATTCGTTCGTGATTCCCTTATAAGTCTTCTATCGGGAGATCTCAATAGCTCTCCTAACTTGCCAGAACTTTCCCAAAACGACTTGGTAGCTTCAGCCTCTTTCTGCCGCTTCTCCCGTTCGTCGCACACGTGTTCCCACTTTATCAGAGCCTCTTGCAACCGTTCCACCCCCATTCTTGTGCCATTACACTTTATCAAATTCAGAATCATATTTTGATATCTACATAAATACATAATTTGTATTATTGCATATTCAGAGAACCAGCGAAGTAGTAATAGCGTAGAAGCTTTCCGTTCACGAATATATTTACCTATCTATCTTACGCAGTGGATGCTGCAATGCCATAGTAATAATAACTTCGTTAGTGACTTTCTTAATTTCATTACTTTTCAATTTGTTCTTGAATAGGTTCGTTACTTTTTGCGGTAGTTCGATTATCTTTGCAATGTACGAGAATCCACTGAGGGAAATAACATCGCATATTGCGTTTAAGTAATACTTGTACACGGTAATGTATTCCTCAACATTAGCAACAATTGTCACCTCGTATGCCTCGCCAATATGATTATAATAGTCCCATAAAGTAATAATATTTAATACGTTGAAGCTTAATAGCTCTATATAACATCGGCATAATGTTTCGTAGACATTCGATTCGTGCATAGCACCACCCTTCTTTTGGAATGGTTTGATTAAATTTTGATATACCACCAATATCTCTTCCAAGAAGATTTGGTTATTTATCAAATCCTCAGAAATATCTATTTCCATTTCGTTGATCATAGAACAACAGCTATATTCCCCGGAACTAAAAATTTGCCGTGTACTGCACTCGACGCTCGTCTCAGTGTCAAACTGGAACATGTCTCCGGCTTTACTGAAATCATGATAAATAGTTTCTACAAGCAGATAATACTCGCTGGATTTCTCATCGATATAATTTATAATTTAATTATTTACCTAGACTGACCAATGAAGTACAAACCATGATGCATCATGACTAAACTATGAAAACTACCAGCCGCTATGTCTTTGGATCTTTCATTCGGATATAACTGTGTAGTGAACAACTTAGGTGCGCTTTGATGCATACTTGCTTCCAACGTCACTTGCTTATGATTATTTCTTCCCCAAGCGAAGACTCTTCCATCTAACGTCAACGCAAGTACATGAAATCTGCCGCATGAGATTTTCCTGAGTCCGGTATTACTCAGATCCGCTACCAAAACGGGTCGCGAGCGTTTAATCATATCCCCTGTTCCCAACTGCCCATACTGCATATCGCCCCACGTCCAGAGTTCGGTTGATAGAATATTGTTGCCTGTACGTGTTAACATGTTAATTCTTTCGTTTAAACCCTGCTGAGATAATTCATGCTCCGAAGAGCCGGTACTAGACGACCAAGGAAACTCTTCGCAACGCAAACTTAGCGCCAAACTGGTGGCTGCAGGCTTCAAATAATCTTCCCCTTGTTCCTCTAAATGCTCGTTACTATCATCCTTGAATTCATTGATGTCCGAGCTTCCACTCATATGCCTAGATAACGTAACCACCTTGCCACCAACGTTTTTCACTCCTTCGTAAACCAAATTAGCTACATTGGACATATTCTGCTTGATTAGCCTCGTCGGTTTCTCAACGTTTTCCATGGGGATGTCTTCTTTAATACTTCCATAAGACGAAACCCAAGAGAGCTGTCTAGTTAGAAACTGCCTCGCAGCTTCCGTATTTATAAAAATAACGTTTTTCTTTTCTTCTTTATCGGAATCTACAGGATTATTAGAACATTGCTCGCCGTTTCCAATTATCTCGGACACCCGATCCATTTTGGTGATTTCTGCAGGCGAAATAGCATCGTGCTCTTTACTAGCAATCGATAAAGCACTGATGGAATTAGTCGAGCGATCTTCGCTGAATTGCTGTACGTGAAGTCCAGGTGGACAAGTGTCCGACGATGTTAAACTCGCAGGACTTAACAGCACGGTGCTGAGACACTGAGGACACGAATTAACAAACACTTCTTCCTCCAACTCGGTCTCACTGTCGGTATCATCTTTTATAGCCTTCGCTGTTTTTCTTACAGCAACCACATTAAAGTTGGTACCACACGCAACAGCAGATACAGTTCTGCCTTCGAAAAACTTCACCTTCCTCGGCTCTGGGCTATCGATGTCTATTTGCGGCTGATATCCGCTAGCCCAGAGCTGTCCGCTCTCCGTTACAAACAGTGCTCCTTGATTGCTAACTGCTATCGATTTTACTTTAACAACTTCATTCTCCTGTTTATATCTGCAATCACATAATTCGTTTTAATGTGTAACTTATGGACAAATTCGCTGTAAGTAATATAAACACGAGGGATTGTTCGCTATATTTTAAAGCAGGGAGTCCACTAGGAAGCTAAGCTAAGCTAAGCTATGCTATGCGATGCTGTTTTAACATAGCTTTTGGTGGAAACGGTTCCATAAGAATGTATTGAAGCTAATTTTTTTAAAACGTAGCATAGCATAGCATAGCATAGCATAGCATAGCTTAGCATAGCATCACATAGCTTAGCATAGCATCGCATAGCTTAGCATAGCATAGCATAGCATAGCATAGCATAGCTTAGCATAGCATCGCATAGCATAGCATAGCATCGCATAGCATAGCATAGCTTAGCATCGTATAGCTTAGCATAGCATCGCATAGCTTAGCATAGCATCGCATAGCTTAGCATAGCATCGCATAGCTTAGCATAGCATCGCATAGCTTAGCATAGCATCGTATAGCTTAGCATAGCATCGCACAGCTTAGCATAGCATCACATAGCTTGGCATAGCATCGCATAGCATAGCTTAGCATAGCATCGCATAGCATAGCTTAGCATTGCATAGCATGGCTTAGCATAGCATTGCATATAGCATAGCATAGCATAGCATAGTATAGCTTTCCAGTGGATTCCCAGCTTTAAGCGTATATAATTATGTAAACGCACCCATGGTTGCAACATTTAACTTCTTCTTTCAGGATTATCGTGTCTAATACACTCATATCTTGAGGATTTATCTTCAAAACATGTCCGTTATTATCTACAATAAATAAATACTCCAAGTTGGATGCTATGTCTATCACCTCGAATTCAGCCCTTTGGAAAACCAATACTGGAGGGCCGTCTGCCAAGAACGACACCTCTCCATGATACAGACTGCTAGAAGTGGTCGCTATGAAAATGTGGTCTTTAACAGTAACCAGTCTGCAGATCGTGCCGTTTGGCTTGTCACCAAAAGTGTACGACAATTTATCAACACCTCGCCATAAGTGCATATGCTTCTCCATTCTGTGAGATGTTTGACAGATAAATAGTTTGCATAATCTAACGTTTTTTACAAGACAGTGGGCTCAATTAACGTTTTTGTCATGTGATTCGCGATTGAATCTCTTCCATTGGACTTGTCTGCAACAGTACTCGAAGAAGCTTACATATTAACATGATTAAACTAATGATTTCCTTATTAACAGCCTCGATTGCTCCTTCGACCCAACTATCACGAAGGAGTAACTAGTATTCGAATACCTGATATCAGCTGTCATATGATACTTCTATCAGATTGTAGGCGGGGACACTTGTGTCATTAAGTGCAGTTTTCAAATGAACATTTTTCTCCGAGGAGAGATTTTTAAATCATATTTCCATGATAAATTTCATGGTATATTTTAGTGATGGGCACCATCGATTAAAAACTATCGATTAGTCGATAGTAGCCAACTACTATTTTTAGTCGACTGATTTTTTGAACTATCGACTGAATCAGTTGACTTGACTAATAAAATGAAGTCGCTTGAGCTATGCTATCGGTCGTATGGTGGAGCTACGGATCAATTGAATTTAAGCGGCGGGAATTTTGAATAGATTTTATCACGAGATTTATTCGTTAGCGGTATCGAAGAATTTATTCGTTAAACATGTGTATATTCGATTATGTATAACGAGAACTAGTGCAAACCTATTAGATTTATACAATTATTAGGTAAATGTTGTAAGAAACTGTGATTTTCACCACTTTTAATCGTTTGTAATTCATAGTAACGTTAACCAATTTTAACGAAATTTTCAACATGCATACAACTTACTGATATTAACGAAAGGCAGTATTTTGATTTTCATTAAAGGATTAGATAAAAAAGTGGTGTTTTTTATTACTTATTTTGCGATACAAATAATTGTAATTTTCTCAAATAGTTTTTATGCATTATCTTTTACAGTAATTCTATAAACTTTTCAGACAAAAACAGATTGTTACGTTTCATTTTAAAAATGTCATTTAATTTTCTAGAGTGCATGAATACTTTTGTTTCTCTTTTACATTAATAAGAAATTGTAAGTATTAAAAGTAAAGAAGACAAACCACAACTACTTATAACGTATTATGACAGAATTTGGCACTGTCACTTGATAATGAACACATCTAAAAATCTAAACATTATGGGAAGCAAGGGTGGACTAGTATTTCTGACGAAAATAAAAGAATCATTCTTTAATTGTTTTACAATGTTTTATATATTGTATATATATGTATTATTTAATATTAATTGATATTAGTAATATTATAATGTTATTCTAATGTTGAATCAATAATTTTAAAAAATACTGCCAATACTCGTCAGCTGAAAAGAACGATTTTTCCGTCCGAAAAAGCCCCTTTGTTTTCGTCAACGCACAACGTTCGCTTTTCAAGTTCTTGAAGTAATTTATGACGGTCGTGGCATCACACTGTCAGGCCTCGTTGTCGCTATACTATTCTTTCTAATCTGAACATGTGGTCGTTCATTGATGTTTGCTGTAATTTTCGAATTATTTTATTGATTATATTATTTTTTCAAGAGTTCATTAATAGCTTGTCTTAATATTATATTACTATTAAAACAAATAATAATATAGGAAAAATAGTAAAGTAGTAGTATTTTTTATTAAGATAAGGCGCATCGCCTAGCACAATCTTTATGTTTAGTGAAAAATAGTAAAGTTTCGCACTTAACGAGACATTGTTCCACACTTTTAGAAAGTGCAGAAATATAGCAAAACAATACTTAGAACTGCCATATGAAAATATCAAAAGTAACCCTGTAGATTCTACAGTGTAGAATTCAGTGTAGAATTTTGGAAGACCCATGAACGCACAATGCCCGAATTCAGAAAAATAAGCGACAAATATTTATGCGTCCCTGCAATTTCCGTACCTTCCGTACCATGAGAAAGAATATTTTCGAAAGCTGGCCAGATTATGTCCGAAAGGAGAAATAGATTATCCCCAAAAAATTTAAATCACCTCCAGTAATCTTCCAGTTAAAGTTATGTTCCACATAACTGCCACATGCCTGTTTCTTCACCTCGGGTTAAGAGTGATCTGCCAGTTAATCTCCAAGTTAATTTTACCGGAGGTTCGGGCACCGATTAGCTGCCAGAAGTGGCAGTTAATGCATGTTTGCGGTAGTGGGGGAAATAGGAAATGTGAAACAGAGAACAGAATTATGCTTGTAGATTGTTCTGAACGCCATTGTATACGTATATATAGTGACGCAAAGCGATTTTACTTTTATGGAAAAAGGCGCTTGTAGGAAAAATGAATAGGAATAATAGGATCGTGAATATTAACATTTTCGAGCATGTGGAGGATGAGGAAGACGAAGGAATGTATGGCAGAATTAGACGGCCATATATTCTCAGAGTGAGGAAAGACCATTGAAACAAGCAATACCATGATAATTATTGCCGATTTTGATGAGATTCGGCAAGATTACAGTCCTCGAAAAAATATTTGACACCTATTTACTTTTATCGGCAAGCATCCATATCTGGGGGTGAAAAACACGTTTGCCCCAATATCTCGGAAAGTAGACACCATAGAGAAAAATCCTTTAGGCGAAACTGATTTTATAACAAGTTCAGTCAATCGTAATCAGATTACGAATAATACGTCAATTTGTTTAAACAATATATTAAACAGTAGTCATTTTTTATTCGTTTTTCTTATAGATTGTTGATCCATTTTGGCAGAAATTTGTCAACGTAAAATACAGACCAAACTGTGAAATACGGATATTTACTTAGAATTCTTCAATTTCAACTTTTTCGTAAAAACTAAATACACTATACTTGAACTATGTATTGAACTCGCTACGCGTAGGGAACGGGAACCTCAGGTATACATTTTTGTAAAAGATGTAAAATTTTATTATATTGCGGGCCTAATGCATGGTGGTATATAAAGGTGATGCAACAAAGCCACTTTTCCCTAGTAATAGTGTCTTCATAAGAGTTTAGTACAGATTTTTAGTAGCAGATGGCGTGTGTGCATGGATCCCACACAGATAGAGTCGACTTTCATTGTATAAGTGTAACGACGCCACGCTACCGTCTTCCGTGTACTGTGTTTCTTATATAAACTATTATTTTAACTAGCACTATGGTTAAACGGTGCAAAGTAGAGAATTGTGGTTCTTCTGGAAAAGAAAAAAATATATCTATTTTTGCAGTACCAAAGGATACAATTCAAAGAAAGAAGTGATCTCCGATTGTATGATCTCCGTTGGCTAACAACGAAATTAACAAAATAACACTAAAAACATAAATATTTTGGCAGCAATACTGCTGGTAAAATGATAAGGGTTATATACATATATTATGAGAAATAAAATTTTGGATGATAAATATATAAAATACATGATAAACATGTACACGAAATTCATACATATAACCTTTACAATAATTTAAAATTATTATTAATAACCATTTCTGTTGGGTATATATTCTTTACATTTCAAATTTACCGCGGTAACGCGCCTCTTAGAGTTAACGCCACCTGGTTAGTATTCTGCGAATTAAACTGTTATGAAGACGCCGTACATGGTCCTGTCAAACCACGTTTATATGTATACCACCCTGGCCTAATGGAACCAGTTGTTTCCGAAAAACTAGCCAGGTTGATCGGCCAGAGCGTCTCATCAGAGTCGTGGTTTATGATCGTATTGTTCCTTACTTGGACCGTGGGCAACGGTGGGTACGGGTGCGAAGTCACCATGTACCCTTTGTATCTTTACGAAAGTGTCATGAATCGACTCCTTGTGTTTTAGTGTTTTCCCCATGAAAATGGTACCAAACTCGACACAATTCGGGCTATAATTAACGAAATTACACGAAAAATTGGTTTGCAGAATTTATAGCCGACTTCGTTAAAAATTGTCCGATTTGCATGATATTTTGTCCTTTTAATCGGGAGAATATCAGGAATCCATTGATGTAACTTTCAGATCGATACGACGAAAAATAAAGAACTTTGGTTTCTGTGAAATTGGTGACACGTGGCTGAGCGACCGTAGCAGGGGACCGTTGTCTCGCTCGATTCAGCCCTTGAACGACCCAGGCGCCTGCCGAAATTATTCGAAGTCTTCGAATACAGATATAGCTAAAGTAGAAAAAGGTATTCGAACCTTAGAGCGAAAGACCTTGGAATAAAAAAAGTATCTTTGCCTCTTTGAATGAATTCCCGTCGAAGAAACGTTTCATCCGTGGCGCTTCGAATAAGATACATTGGGGTTATTCGAAGTTTGAATATCGGATAAAGATATAGTATCTTTTATTCGATTTGTTATTTAAATAATTTTTTTATCTAGATAATGCCCAACTCTGGTATGTACTTATATCAGCGAGCGCCGCAAGATACGCGTCGCATCCTCGAACGAGGCTAGCGCCGGCAACGGAATTTCTGTGAAATCAGCTGTCGGCCGCTGATTGGCGAGGCGGAAGCCGTGGCTCGCGGGAGCGCGGTCTGCGCATGACCACGAGCACTCACCATATTTAATTTTTCCCGAATTTTGCGAGGGTGCACCGCAAAGAAAATCAAACGGACAAGGGTCGTCCTCGAGTAGACGATTGTTTTGCAGTAAATCAGACGCGGCGGCACGATGTTCCACGGCTTGGTGGCTCGAGGGGACCGAGTTGGGGAACGCGCGGCGCAGGTCGCGGCTCTCGCGTGTATCCAACCCCCGTGGATTTTTCCTCTGGCCGCGCGCGATTTTATTCTGCGCAACGAAAGCAATTTTGTCCAATCATAAATAGGGCTATTGTGGGGGGATGGTGTATGCTGCTGGCGCATTTCATACATCCGAGTGTAATGGTAACCGGATAGAGGCGTCACCCGGGGCTATCAGTGATGGGTACGTAAAATACGCATCGTATAATACACGTAAAATACGCATCGTATAATACACGTAAAATACGCATCGTATAATACACGTAAAATACGCATCGTATAATACACGTAAAATACGCATCGTATAATACACGTATAATACGCATGTATTATACACATGTATTATACACATGTATTATACACGTATATTACTGTAATCTAGAGACGCGGTAGCGTCTAGACGCCAAGTACATGAAAGACACCCTGTATATGTCGACTGTGTCGCTACCGCTATCATTTACTCGTCGCAGAGCTATTCCAACCTAACCTGACACTTATTTCATTAATATCTCATCACGCCTGCAATATTTCCTAAATTTAATGGTATTTTTCTTATGTAAACCGCATATAAGCTTTCGAATAAGACCAAATTCAAAAAAATCGGTCCACGCATGACAATGATATCGTAATATCATGTCATGGATCTGTCAGAAACGGTCAGATTTTTCTTCTGATTCTTCTTATTTTCCAGTCAAAATTTTCGTCAACATAATACGTATACGCGTTACACGCACACCTTCAGCCAAAACGAAACTAACACATGTTTCGTTCGTCGACTCTCGCTCGGTACGCGTTACATACGCGTTACACCAACACCTTCAGCCAACAGAAACTAACACATGTTTCGTTCGTCAATTGCTATCTTCACTATGCAATCTACTCCAAAGTTTGACAGCTTAAGCCGGGTCCAGACCTGAATGAGTATACGCTGAGCAGGCTGAGCGCGCACGAATATTCTGATGTGGACGGGTGAAACGGTAGCCAGGACCGCATGCTTCTACGTCAGAAAGGGTGAGCGTGAACGCATATGCAAGTGTGGACGTGTCATTCGTGGTGACTCGGGGCATTCGACACCACTCGCGAATGCCGGCGAAGGCACATGGCCTGAGCCGACCGTTGTCGGTTTTCTTCCGCACATCAAAGGGAGTTTGGAGTGTATTGCGTTCAGCGTAGATGATAGAAGCAGATGAGATATACTACATGATATTGAACTATATGCTAGTCCATATGAAATTAGGACGGGTTACGTCCTCATTTTTGCAGATTCGAAATTGTTTCAAAATACAAATCTTCAAAGTTACCTGGTTTCCGTGATTTTTACGAAACCCGCCTACAGAAATTAATTTTAATGATCTAAATTATTGAAGGTATCGACTTGCGTCTTTTTTTTTAATCATGAAGGATGGATCTATGTGAATGAATTTAATCCATTGCTAATATTGTCATAAACAGATTAATCAAAAATTTAAAAATTACATTTTCAATAATAATAATGCAATTACCATATGATAGACGTTAAAGCTCTATTTTACTGAATAATTTGTCTTTCTTTTCTTCACTACACCTTTGCATTGTTGTTAATTCATACAGCCAACGTATTCATACCTGTTTCAGACATAAAATAATTTCCTATTCTTTATCGTATCGATGTGGAAGTGACACCCCGATGAATTCCTTACGTTTTTCCGATGAAAATCATTCCAAATTTCATGTAAATCTGACTATTTTTAACGAATTCAACTTGAAATGATATAAATAAATTTTCTCTGAAATGTCCATCATTATGGTCCGAATTACGTCATTCTTGGTGTTAGTTTCATCGGCGAAACATAAGGAATCAATTCAATTGACGTCGTTTTCGCAAAGATCTGATGAGAAATGCGGAACTCTTAGACATTTCTGACTTTTTAATGGTATTCCAACCGTTTGAAGGATCGAAACCCATTCAATTCGGTGAGGTACTGCGGGGGGTTGTCCTCGCCACGGGGTACCAGGTGGCAACTCTTTGACAGGCGTCGCTGGAGAATCACCCTGTATTGGTAAACAGGATGACTCGGAGGGTTGAGCTGTATGTTTATTTAGCTAACAATGACACCATCGTTACGATTGCGGAGTGGGCTAAGATAAGCACAGAAGTTGGTGAAGAAAGACACAATCGTACTTTCGACCCCTCCGCATGCGTCATTCGTGCGCGCTTAGTCCGCTCGGCGTATACTCATTCAGGTCTGGACCCGGCTTTACCGTTATGGGTGCGTTCCACTTAGGGTGCACAGGGAGCCTTTTTCAGCGCCTAGCGGCGAGCAACCGGCCGTACGCCGTTACTAAGGGTAGAATCAGTGAGGAGAACTGCAGTAGTGTAGGTGCAGGCTCGTAGGCGCGTAGCGTAAGTACATACACTACTGCAGTTCTCCTCACTGATTCTACCCTTAGTAACGGCGTACGGCTGGTTGCTCGTCGCTAGGCGCTGAAAAAGGCTCCCTGTGCACCCCTGACTTACGCCCAAATCGCCCGTGATTTCATTAACCTAGGTTCTCCTGTACGCGACTGGACGCAACGTCAAGAACTTCAAAGTCGATTTTCTCGAAAATGATATAAAAAAATTGTACTCTTTTTTCTCGACTTATTTCTTTATTATAAGTCGAAAAGAAAGAGTAACTTTTTTTCATATCGCGCTTTTTCGCGCATTCTTTAATTTCAACTCGATACATATAACCGTTTTTCAAAAGGCAAAGTACGAGCGTAAACAACGATAAATAATCATAGTAACCGCGGATCGTCGCCAGCAATTTCGGCGCATGCGCATTACGGTCGATGGGGTCCTCTATACTTCTCTCGCTCGCACATATCTTTCTCTCTCGCACCATGTTCCCCACAGTTTCAAGCTCTCAATGAGACCTCCATGTATATATGCTCTAAGGATAGTACAGAGTGAGAGGGATAATAGGAAGAAGGATAGGTTCACCTATCTTCTATTTCCCTCGGACCGCTGTCGCATCTATTTCTTCCCACTGCTGTTCACTCTCCAGGTATTTTTATAGCTCAATGAGAGATTTATGTTGTTACCTACCTCGAGTGCTTCCTTTGTGGACCTACCCCGGCAGTATAGAGCCTATTAGGGAACTATCCCACATATTTTTCAAGCTTTATTTGTTATATGACTTTGGTTATGTTATGTATGTAATTTACGTGTAATTTACACGTAACGTAAATTACGTGGTTTTCTAGTGATTTACCCATCACTGCCGAGCAGAGATATCGTTCTGATGTTCTAACTGATCTAAAACGTTCCAAGATGGCAAGAGCTAAAAGCCCGCCATTTTCGAATTACAGAACAGGACGCACAGGTCACGTAACAAAAGAGCGATTCCCTTCGAGATAACGAATTCGAGTTAATGTGTGTGCACGTAATATATTATCAGGCGTTATACATTATAAATATAATAATAATAAAATATCTGAGTGATTCTTCATTTGAAACTCTTTAAATACAATGTTAAAATGCTTACTAGCTAAATCTAATATAAATAAAAAGACCATTCATTCTTTCAACATGCGCATTCTCTATTTCTTAGCGATCCCTATGCCGATCTTCGACGCTTGTATCGGTTTTATTTTGATAGGTGTGGACTTGGAGATTTGTGTAGGCAGCTTTATCTTCGACGATGTACGCGTGTTCGTTGTGGTCAGCGTTTCCAAATGAGAGGTACCGATTCGTGGCTCGGTTGAAATACTCTTTCTGGCTTGTACGCAAGTTCTATAATTAAAAGAAAATGATTGCAACGAATGAATGAAAAAGGGACACCAATTAAATAACACGTACCTGTTTAAGAAATCGGATTCACTCGTGACAATATTGGCCTTCATCGCGATGTACTTCCCGTTTCCCATTAATCTCTGCCCCGCGTCCGATGGTTTCGATGGCAAAGTGATAGTAGAATTATTCGACGAAGGTAGGTAAAAACTACGACGGCGGGTCTTCAAATTTTCTTGCTCGGTTTTCAGGCTTTTTGGCGCGACGGATTTAGAAAGCGTCGGGTCTATACTACGACGCGCTTTCGGCGTTATCATTGCATGCCCAGGATTCGGTTTCGCCAATAGCTGCTCGTGAGTCGCGTTACTCAATTTCGGCAGCGGCCTATTAATATCGATCGTGCGCGATCGAGTCGGTTTGTACGGACTAATAGCAGCAGCTGGGGATACGATCGCCGGTGCAGACTTCGCCGATACTCCGTCATTATCTGGCATAGAACGGTGTGAAAGATCAACGGATAATAAGTATACGACAATAAAATGGTATTGATCTAGGCAGTGATTACCTTGATTAAGCAACAGTCCGTTTAAAATAATTGGTTTCTTGAGTGACAACGTTTTAAGAGTCTTCTCCAAATTCAGCTGCGCCCCCATGATATATCCAGCTACATTCTTAGGGCTTCCGATCTCACCCTGTAAGGAAATCTGTCCCAAGGAAATCGACAATTCAGCGGTTATTGAAGGAGAACTGGTGAGTTTAGGTGTATAATATTCAGGTGTTTCTCAAGAAATTCTACGTTCAACACAGTGGCGGATTCAGAGGGGCGCGCGCTCCTCCCTCGAGGGAAAAATACTTATTTAAATTTGCAAAATACTTATTTTACCTTAGCAATATGAGAAAATATGACAAATTGATACCAAAAAAAAAACACTTACATTTAGCAGGAAAATATTATCTGGAAAGGTCCCTGGTTTATCTCGCAGACCTACGCCCCCCTTCCCAAGAAAATATTGGATTCGCCCCTGCGCCCTCCCCTCCCGAAAATCCCAAATCCGCCCCTGGTTCAATAACGATACCAATCGAGGATGGAATTAGTCTGATTGGAAGTACCGGTCCTATAGGAAGTACTGTACGTAAAATCTTGTACGATCTTATTTATGTAAACACGATCTATGCCTCTGTGGCACCCAGAGCGGCACAGATCGTGTTTACATAAATAAGATACTCGCATTTGAATTCAAACTGTTCGGACGGAAACGCATTTCCGGTTGCGTGCGGCTACTCACGACTCCAACCTCCTTCTTCGAAAATTCTTCCTTAGTTCTCGGCTCGCAAGACGTGCTACTCGAGCGAGAGGCATTCAAACTGATATTGCGATTCACATCCGGCTCGCATTCTATCGCCTCGAACAGTCTGTACGATACATCGTGCAAAACTCTGGTAACATCCTTCGACAGGCGGGGTAGCAGGTTACTTCCGGTCTCCTCCACTTTTTGCACGATGTTGTCCTGAAATAATAAAAACGAATCATCGTTCGATTTCCTGAACGAAATGTTTTAGGCGAATTTAAATCAATCGAAAACAATTGTGCAGAGTTGTTAATTTACGATAATCAGTTTAGAAGAATCCCGCTTGAATTACAGTAGAAACGGTTACTTTTTACGTACTGTGCTTCCAATAGGGCCGGTGCCACTTACGCTCGAAAAGGACGCGTCCTTGACATGATCGGGATTAGGGCATCGGCACGCAATGTCTCCCAACTCCAAAATCGCTCTCATATTCGATGTGCCGCAGTGGATCGCGATTTTGAGGACCCCTGCCTTGGACGCCGATTTGGTATCATCCTCGTCATTATTTCGAACGTGTGCGTCGTTGTGCTTTTCGAACGATACGAGCTTAAAGCCGATCGCTTGCAGAAAACTAGCCAGCGTCGGTACGTCCGGCTTCGCCGGGTTTCGAACGTCACGCGACTCCTCTGTATTCGATTCCGTGTGCACGCCGTTTATCCATTTAAGCAGCCACTGGTCAAATTTTCGCTGCGCCGCGGATTGAGGGACGTTTAGACCGTTCAGAGAACACGTGCTGATATCCATCTCGACGAGGCGCAGAAACTGAAGGATGCCGGCAACAAACTGTCGATTCGGATTTGTGTTCGAATTTTTTTCTACCATCAGTGACCGTACTTACTTGTTACTAGTGAACACATCGCTGGCGGCAAACGTACATATTAGCCCCTCGCTGTGCGCGGTAAACAACAGGGGAAATTGAAGAGTCAAGATCCTGAGATAAAGAGCTAAATGTTTGTTTTACCTACCATCCCTTCTTGAATTTCGTTTCGTGTTATTACGAACACCTCAGATTCATTTCTGCCTGCTCGATTACGTTACATTGCACTTCAAGATTGCCCGATGATTCGGAGTTTAAATTTGGTACGAAGTACTGGGTTGGATATTGAATCAATCCAATAAGATGTTGACACACTGTTGCGAATGTTACGTAAACGTTTGTTTGCAGGCGTGAAATTTGATGCACGATGGATTAAAAATGGAGATTTAAAAGTCTGTATGTGCACTGTATGCTATCAGTATCTATTTAGGTGTTTGATAGATATAGATAATACGCGATGTAAGCACGCAATACACGTGCCGTCGATTTCGCTACTTATTTTATAACATAATACTCGAAAAGTATGAAAGAATCTGAAAGATTTGTTGGACTGTGTTTTTGATAATATTTTGCTCGGAATATTGGAAACATTTTTGACAGTCGTTACAACTATAACGAAGCGTGAATAGTGTATATCCATTGGCAAGTCTTTTCTCCATTATTTAGAATACTTTTGGGATCTCAGTTCTGAATTACTACGTTTTCTAACGAATACCCAATTAAATCGAAAGTATCGTTATCATTGATATACTTTTTATCAAGCTATTTCTAGGTTATATTTATGTATCGGTAACGCATAATAAAAACTGTCTTCCTAATTTCTTTGAATTGTAATTTAATTTTCTCTGTTTGCCTTGGTATTATTGTTGTACATAATTCGTTGCTGCCCAGGTTATTTCTATTCTTCGTTATTTTAAATATAGTTCATCATACCAAGTTTATTCATTGTAGAATTTGTAAAGAGTAAATTCTTCCACAATGTCTCGGAGACACTTGGCAGCAGAGATGGGCATTATTTAAATAAAAAATGATATAAATAACTTTTTAAATAAAAGAGACTTTATCTGTATGTGTCATAAATAAAAATCACCCAGAGTTATTTATTATTTAAAGCGCCATAAATAATACTTTCAATCGACGGGAATTCATCCGAAGCGCATAAATAAAATTTTCAATCGACGGGAATTCATCCGAAGGTTCATAAATAAAATTTTCAATTGACGGGAATTCATCCGATGCGCATAAATAAAATTTTCAATTGACGGGAATTCATCCGTAGCTCCGGCCAATTTTCTCACTTTCATTTATATTTGTAGCGGAGAAACTTAAATAACTCGGGGCGTGGCTTGGAGGCCCTCGGACCTCGAGCGCCTTTGCTCGAAGCCGTTGGGTCCTCGAGGCGAGCGACATTGTATCTTTCACCCGTCTAATCTGCAGCGCGGAGTTGCTCGGCGACGTGTCATCGATTATACAGAAACGGAATTTCTTTATTTTTCATCGTATCAATATGAAAGTGACACCAATGGATTCCTGGCATTCTCCCGATTAAATTGACAAAAAAATATTTAAATCGGGCCAGTTTTAACGAAACGGGCTTTCAATCCTGCAAATTAATTTTATGCGTAATATCATTAATTGAGGCAGTGTCTTCGTTCTAACTCAATTTCGAAAAGAATGTGGGTTAGTCCGCTGTTTGTTCCCACTGCCTCAATTAACGATATTACGCATAAAAATAATTTGCAGGATTGAAAGCCCGTTTCGTTAAAACTGGTCCGATTTAAATATTTTTTTCAACACCTGCATGAAAATGGGTGTTTTTTTACACCTGCTGAGCGGGAGCAAAATGACCAATTTCAGACAATTTGCGGTAATACGTTTCTCCCAAGGGAAAAAGACTTTACGCGCATGCGCATTCGCAATTTTTTACTTTGCTTCCTACGAAACTTCATTTTGTGAGCTGAGTGAACATGGCATTACCATGTTGCGGTTCTCCTCACTGATTCTACCCTTAGTAACGGTGTACGGCCGGTTGCTCGCCGCTAGGCGCTGAAAAAGGCTCCCTGTGCAGCCCTGCACTAGTGGGACCGCCGCCAGCCGCCGCGGCCGATCGCGGCTAGGAAATCCCGCCTTAAGGCACCGCTTTGAGGGTCCCATTTGGGTTCGAGCACTTGAAAAGGTCTATTCTAACGGTCGGCATACCTGTTTCAGAAAAACCAGATTGTTTATTCTTTATCGTATGTATATGGAAATGACACCGTTGGCTTCCTTACGTTTTTCCAATGACAATCATACCAAATATCATGTAAATCGGACTATTTTTAACGAAATTAGTTTGAAATCACGTAAATCAATTTTTCTTCTTATTTCCTTCATTCTGGTCCGAATTGCATCGTTCTTGGTGTTAGTTTCATCGGTGAAACATAAGGAATCGATTGGCGTTATTTTCGCAAAGGTCTGATGAGAAATGCGGAAATCCTGGACATTTCTCACTTATTAATGGTATTTCAACCCCGGGTCGAAAGCCATAAAATTCGGTGAGGTACCACGGGGGGTTGACCTCGCCACGTGGTGCCAGTCGACATCTCTTTGGCAGGCGTCGCTGCAGAATAATGAGAATATTTTGAGCGTGCGTACAATCTTTTCTATACTTTTTAAAATCTTTATTTCTGGCGTCTTGGGTCCCTTCTCCCAATTAGCCGATTGGAAGATTGTCCAAATATTGTATAATATCGTAGGAATGTATGTGAAGAGTACCTATTTATTTAGTATATTGGTACCGGGATAACATGGATACAGGTTTACAAATATTTCTACACTTTCCATAGTATGTATACTTATCAAATTCTTTTAGTTTTATTGGAATTATTGACGTTATTTTTTTAAATAACGTCGAACCTTCGTATGAGTTGTATGTTAACTCTTCTTTTATGAACTTCCTTCATAATGTTCGTCATTTTTAGTGTTAAAAATGGGATGTTACATACCCTATTTCTTGGTATTCAGCCCCACTGTGCGACATAGAATACAGGTAATTACTCCATGATTGGCAAATATTACCAAATCTTGTTTTCGCAGTTGCAAGGACAAATATATGTTGATTATATACCAAAAAAGAAATTTGCTTCGAAGTTCCCGGAAGGTAACTAAAAGGCAGACAATTGCTGATATTTTTTGTATCGGTTTCTTATGGAAAAAACTACATGTAAAAAACTAATTATTTCCTATTGCTTATCGGAGACGATACTACTCATTTCGGTTCCCATACAATTTTTCTCGTTTATATCACCGAAATTCAAAAGTCTCGATTTACAATTTTGCACAAAATAAAAACATGCCGCCATAATATTTTTCCCTTTTTTAGGAGCTCATATTATTAGTTTACAAGAAATATATAAAAAAACACAATCCCATAACTTTTGGATTTTGACTTATTTCGCTATTTCTTGGGATTCTGCCCCACTGTGGTGATGGATCGCGGGGCGGCCGCGGCTACACTGCTTCTGGAGGAGTCAAGTTTTAGCCGCCGCGATTACTCGCCCGCTAGGAGATTCCGCCATATTTGGCGGAAAACAGACACTCATCGCATTGTGTTGGGTCTCGAGTAGTTTAGGTAGTTGCTGAGGCAGCCGCGTTGACACAGCGATCGAAAATCGCGTCTAGGAAAATGGTTACATGCTTTCCCATAAGAGCGGTGCCGCGGCGAGCCGCCGCGGCGGATCGTGGCTTGGAAATCCTACCTTTAAAGCTAATCGTAGACGCGAGTCGGTCGATTCGGATTTTAACGTAGGGCGTAGATGTTCGCAAATGTGTAGTTCGTCAAGTGTAATTGGCTGATCTAATAAGACGGTCTCGGGCTGTTTGAAAATTGATGTCGCTGGTGAAGGGTAACTCACGAAATCGTTGATCTAAAAGGGCGGCACATGCATAGATTTTGTTAATTTCTATGCCAGAAAAATATTTTCGTACTTGCGACATCAATTCTCCGCAAAGTTTTCCTTCGATTCCATTCAAAGGAAAAGTACCAAGGAAAATGTCCCATTGTTTTTTAATCAGCCAATTCATCAAATGGCTCGCCAACAAGCGAAACAGGAAATTTCGAAACATTCATAGCACCAGAGGATGAATCCAGTTTTTGGGCTTCGTTTGACAATTATATCGAGGGGAGAAACAGAAGTTCAATAGATCGTAATGATATGCAATCACAATTAGATAAATATTTTAAAGAAAGCTATTTATCGAGGAAATTAAATCCCCTTATTTATTGGAAGGAGAACCAAACCAAGTATTTCATTCTAGCCGAATTGGCAAAGAAATATTTTTGTATCATGGCGAGCTCCGTGCCAGCAGAACGCGTTTTTTCCAAGGCCGGGGAATTAATCAGTAAAAAAAGGAATCGGTTAAAAGATACTAAAGTTAATCAAATATTATTTCTAAATAAAATTATATAACGCACAAGTTTCTATATATTAAGCAATAATGTACATAATTTATTAATAAAAATTCAATTATATATTCCTACTCCTACTTAATTGTTATTTTATCAAATCATGATTGGTAATAAATAATATTTTCGTGAAGTACTAAATTGCAAATCGCAACCTATACCTTCGTATAAGAATGAAGCAGGTATTATATACATATTTTCAAGTAGATATCAAATAGATATCAACATGTTCAGGTAGGTATCAAATAGATATCAATATTTACGTGTAGGTATCAAACTGGTATTGATATTCTGGCATAGGTATCAAATAGGTATCGATATTTTTGTTTAGGTATCAAACAGGTATCGATACATTCGCATATGTAAGTATCAAAGAAGCATCGATTCCTTTTTATACCTTTGACGTTGATATGTTATCAATACCAGATTGAGATTTGTAGAAGGTATCAGTCCTATCACTACGTGCAGGTGGTGCTCAGTCACTGATGGAACAGTAGCCAAGACGTATAATGTATAGAAGGTTTCTTCCACAATTGGGATTTGAATTTCGAAGCAAAGTTTATTACCGTTTAAAACAAAAACATTAGTTCTGACAATCTTGAGGATCTTGTAAGCAAATTCGTCAGGATCGCTCGTGAGTAGATGTTTTATGCCAAAATTTGTCTTTAAAACTGTGAGAATGGATTTTATTTGTTCCGAATCGATGAGTACTGGATCGATTTTGCCTTGTCTTCCGTTTGTTACAAGCGATCGGAGATTTTCTAGGTATCATTTCATTATGTTCTGACACAATTTCTGAGAAATCGGGTAAGTATTGAAGAGTTAATTCCTGCGCTTTTAGTTTTTCTATGGCTATGTCAGTGGAGTTGGATAAGTTTTGAATGAATGTAGTTATCTTAAGCTTAAAATTCTCATTATCTCTAAGTGTAGTTTTTAGGATTGAAGTTTCGTTGGCTATTAAAGTACTAGGCTGCGTAACAAGTGTAATTACCCATAACGTAACAATAAAGTTATTGCTGTTATCCTGTTGCAACATAACAGAGAGATAACAGAGATAAGTAAAATTTATATAAAAGTATGACCTTAATGTGACGCGTACTGTTATGTAAATGAGGCGGACATTTCCAACCTGATGATACCTTCATGTGACCCCCACGTGACGTAACCAAAAAATGATGGTTACGCAGCAGTTACGTACAAGATACGTTTTAGTGCTGTGGGGGACGTATATTTTACAAGTATAAAATGGATTATATAAACTGATTCGTCGCAAACGTCTCTAACGAAAAGTTTATACCAATGAATTCTTTCGGCCTCCATGCATGCCTTTTTTATATCCCTTGGCTTTTGCACACGCCACTACTTGCACATGCGCCCTGGTTGCCACGAAGGTCCTTGGGGTCGTAGCCACCGGAGCTCTTGTCTCCAAGCAGCCGCTATCGTCCAATCAGGACTGTGATGTTCTCTTAGCATCGTCGGTGGTTGGTCCTTCGCGCTTCCCTCTATGTCTTTGGGGCTGTCCCTTGGTCATCTCCCCTCCACCTTCGGGATGGTGGTTGTGGTTGCAGATCAGGGGTGGTCCACTCGCATAGGAGGACTGTTAACACGGATTTAGTAGCTATCCCGGCCGTATGAGGTCTCTGAAAGCAGTATTAATTCTCGGATTTTGTACTAGGTGGCACTCACAGCGTTATTTTGTAGGGAGAGCTGTCTCCTCCTCCCGAGACCGAAGAGTGGGGAATACTCTCGTGAACCAAGTTAAGGTATACGCGTATTGGCACACGTGTGCAAGAGTCTAACCTCAAATACATTAATACTTTTTATTCTTAACCAAGAGTGATCATTGTCGTTCCCAATCTTCGGTGTACATCGTGTACATCACCTGCAGGAGTAGGGCCTGCTATAATTACTAATGTGCCTGTAATCCCTACAATTCAGTGGGGGTAGTATCATAAATCATATCCTATTTCTGAAATTTTGCGGGACGCTTGGGGACGCTTGCTCTCCATCGCTCTCTCCTTTTCTGGACATCGTTTGTAATATAATATTTCCCAAATAAATTGTAATGTAATATTTCTCAAATAAATTGTAATGTAATATTTCCCAAATAAATTGTAATGTAATATTTTATAAATATATTGTATTTTATACGTGTATGCACTTGGAAATTTTAATTCTCAAAATATAATTTGAAAGTGGTGTTGGTCAAAAATGAAAAAAATCGAATTCATTACTTATTTTGTAATATAACACAAAGTAAATGATGCATTCAATTTTTTTAATTTTTGACTCGCTACTTTCATAATCACCGGAACTTATAGTCATAAGTAAGGGATGCATTGGATACAAATTTTGAAATGCCCGCCATTAGTAATGTAGTGTATATCCAACCCGTTAGAGGGTGTTAATGCGGTGTTAACAAAATAATACACGTAGTGGACCTACCCTGAGTGTCCTACGAGCGGCTTATGAGGGTCCAAAATGCGCCTTCTGAGCGCCTTGTTACAAATCGGGACGCTCAGTCGCTCAGGCCGAAAACAGGCCGAAAATGGGCGCCTTTAAGGCGCCGTGTGCTGTGTGGACTGTAACGTGCCAAGCAATCTGCTGGGCCCTTTGACTTACCTTTCTATGGGAACCCGGATGGACCGAGTAGCTCGGCTACCGTGGGAAGGTGAAAAGAAGGAAACCCAGATACGATGCTTGAAACGAATGATGTGATAATCCATGTTAGAACGCTTCTTTAGCTTTAACCTTAAAAAGCTGTTCTCGTAGAGAACACCTTTTGTATAAGGAGGGAGGTGTTGCGAGCTGCGATCCTCGCTCTAGCGGAATTTAGCGCAAGATCCTAAGGCGCGAAGTTCAAACAGGATAGAGTTAAGAATGAACTCTATCGCATTACAAATCTATCCTCGCCTCCTTCCTTAGCGCTCAAAAACAACGTATTGATAAAAAAAGAGGAATAAACATAAGAAGAAGGCTGTCTCTTCTCCTTGCATTCAATATCCGACGTTATAACGGTCTCGACGTGTAGCAATAAATTCAGTCTTGTTCAATTTAATTCAATTCAATAAGAAGTTTTATTTAAGTTTAAACTAGTCGTTACAATTAGTTCAATATTTAGTTCATTTTAAATTCACGCGTTCATGAGCAGAGCTCTTCAGGGCTCCACGGACGCCGAACCCGCACGGAATTCCCTTGAATTTCAAGATACCCCGACTAGCCACGCAACAGTGTCGAATTTCCTCGCCACCCTGGTCTTATAGCTAACTTCACACGGATTTATAAGCGGAAGGTGCAACATTGGGGACAGCCTTTCTCTTTCTAAAATCAAAAGAAAAACACTGTCGCCCCTGGCACTAGAAAGAGAGAGGCTGTTCCCAATGTATACATATCTTTCTCTTTCTACCGCCATCTACATTTTCGCCCATTGTATACTTCCTCCATGTTTATACGCTCTAAAATCGGAACGCACTATATATGTTGCATTAGCAGCGCCGACCGGCCGGTCGCAATCGCAAATTTTACTAATAATGTACATATAATTCAGCAAACGATACTTGGTAGTAGTAGTCTACACAACGCAATTCTATAATCACTGAATAATGATGATCAATAGAAACTAATGATTCTTTAATTACAGGTGACAATGTGGGATAACCTTAACAGTAGCGCGGAAAGAACTACAGGCGGATTTTTGAATGACAGTCATGGTGCGACTAGCGGGCAGGGGAGGAACGTTAAAAGGGGCGAAAATATTGTTCCTGTTATGATTCGGCATTTGACACGTTCGTACGGTGATCTGAAAATTTGGGGTACGTCCGTTCGTATTATTACATTCGTAGGAATTGTACGACACATCGATCGATCTACTACGAAACTGACTTACGACATCGAGGATGAAACAGGTATTGGGAGATAAAGCTGTTCAACATATAAGTCACTAAAAGCGACTAAAAACTCTTAAGAATTAAAAAAAACAGAAATCCGTAATGTTTAAATTACGGGAGTTTAAATAGGGATCCACTGCATTTTTGTAATTTCTTATTGTGATAGAGAAGTGAAGTAAAGGAAGAAATGATAATTTTCATATCGATTGCAGGTCGCATTAGAGCGTACCATTGGTTAGACGCTGATAAAGAAATAGCTAAGTGTACATTGAACTTGAATTCTTATGTACGAATATATGGACACAAAAGAGAAGAGAATGAAAGGACGTACGTTCTTATTTTAAAAATTCTTCCTCTATTGAATCTGAACGAACTGACTAGTCACTTGTTGGAAGTACTACATGTGATGTTAAAAATGCAACGAATAAGCAATATGGGGAATGAAGGTTCTAACGCAGCGCAAATGAATGATGTTTGCATGTCGAACAATCTCAGTGGATTGACCAGAGAGCAAGCCGTAGTCTTTAAGATTATTCAAAAGGAAAATGATACTGAAAATGGGATTGCGAGAGATAGTATTAAGGTGCGCGTGCCAGGGAACATTGTGTCAGTCTTAGACAATATAATAGATTTTCTTATAAGTGAGGGACATATTTATACTACGCTCACAGATGATCATTTTAAGACAACTTAATTATATAATTGAAAAGAAACTATATCGAATAATTGTTGACAATTTCTTATAAAAATGAATTTTATTTTATAAAATAGATATATGAAATTTCATACATGAATCCTGTATGTACATAATTACATTTGAAATGTATTATATTCTACGTATATTATATAAATTGTTCGTATTCTCTTATTTATATCTGTTTCCATTAAGGTGTTACGCCACCCTGAGATGCACAAAATTAGACGATTTTTTATTACAGATACTATGAGGTGGCAAATGATTTCTTTACTTCTTATGCGTAGAGCATGTATTAGTGCATACATTATATAAATACTATACAAATGAATTAAAAAATGGGTGAGTTATTTGTTGTCACGCGAAGCTCCTCCGCGTTAGCGGTGTATCAAATATCTGGAACGCTATTTGTCCGATTTATTTCAAACTTGGTATACATATTCTTAATGCTATTATCTAAAATGTAGCATATCATTTTTTTTGTGCGATGACTCATTCGTGTGTAATAAATGTTTTTAAGTTCGCCTTGTTAGGTGAAAAATTTCACCTTGCTCTCATTTGTACAAGAATTTTTTTCTTTCCAAACCCATACGCTACATTTTAGATAATACCATTAAGAATATGTGTACCAAGTTTGGAATAAATCGGACAAATAGTTTTGGAGATATTTGATATACCACACATGTGGAGGAGCTTCGCGAGACAACAAATAACTCGGCCATCATTTAATATTTTTCTATAGTATTTATGCATTATATGCACTAATACATGCTCCTCACATAAGAAGTAAATAAATAATGTTCAACCTCATAGTATCTGTAAAAAAAATTCGTCTAGTTTAGTGCATCTCAGGGTGGCGTAACCCCTTAAAGCTGGCCCCATTATTCTAAACTGCTACTTTGTTAATAGCAGGAGGTTTCTCAATGAGGTTTGAATATGTTGTAGAAGTTAACATTCCGAACAACTTTTTCTTTAAATATAATCGGCGGTCGGCTTAGTTTTCGAGATATTCATCAAAATATTGTGGTATTCGAAATCAAGTGCATCTGTGTTGATTCTGTCCGAGATATCGGTATAGGTATGGAGCTAGATTGGGGGCGGAAGGGCCTCCCGCCAGAGCCCGCAGTACGCGTGTGCAAAATTGTAAAAAAATTAATTCTTAAGAATTTTTTATTTGCAGTCCACACTAGTACCTATATGCACATACCTACTGTTAGCTTACGCACTGTCCAGCACTATCAAGTATCAACGAACGCGAACGTCAACCAACCTTAAGTAGCCTACGACCACCTACGACCAGGGTCGTGACACTCAATATACTTTTTGTTAACACGGTCAGCGCCATCTATGCGGGCTGGTTTAGAACTAAAAATTATTAGGAGGGAAATTTGAAAAGTGTATTCAGTACTCTTCAGTTATAGCGAATTCGGCAGGCACGCACTGGCACTGCACTGGTGCTAGAAATTATCATGCGTGACTTTGATCGGTTGATTCTTATAGAGCTATCTTCGTATCTATTAGAAATAGCTCATTAAAGTCATGTTTGATAATTTCTTACACCAGTGCAGTGCCAGTGCGTGCCTGCCGAATTCGCTATTAAATTCATTGAACTTCAGAAACGACTGAGATACAATTTCCGTATGACTACACATAATCATATTTTATGCATCCTATATACAATTTAAAAGTTTGTAGTTGTACAGAAGTTGTATCTCTGTCGTTCGTTTTTCAACAGAAAGGAATTAAACAATATACATTTTTTTTAGTTGCGTTTTTTTATTGCAGATTTTAATGTGCTGCTCATTTTTGGCCGATAGATTACATTAATTTTTTGTTTTATAATATTATTAATAGTTTTACAATAATGTGTTATACATATTAATATAATTTTCTGTATTATAAAATTCACCATTAATTCCTTGAGTGCGCAAATAAAACTGAACTGAACAAACTTTTTAATGTATATAGTAAGTGTTTTTGCTGCATTATTTGTTACATTTTCTGTGTCTATAAGAAAAATACAAACGGGACGAATTTATAACCTCCTTTTTGAAGTCGGTTAAAAATGGCCATACAAATGCTGTAAGTTTGATACAATGTCACAATCATACAATGATACAATCAAAATCTTCTCACAACTTATGAAACACTTCATTTACTAAAAGAAGCTAAAAAGGACGTTTATGCACGTGCACGCTTATACACCATCATACAGGCTGGAGAGGACGAGACACCACGAGACACAATGGCCGCTCGCTCCTCTCCGCTGCAACACGTTCCAAGGAGGCGCCGGCAGCGCCTCTCGTGGCGGCTCCCCACATATTCGCGCGAACAGCACCATCTAGCGTACAATTATTTCACTAAATCGAGTACAGCGCCGCCATACGGGCTGGTTTAAAACAAATCTCGCGTTAACAGTTTACTCAAGAGTGAGTGTCACGACCCTGCCTACGACCTACGGACTACGACTGCTATGGCCGCGGCCAACCAGTGTTGCCGGGGAATCGGTTGTCGACGCTGGTTGGCTGTGGCCACACTTGGCTTGACTTGGTTGATTGGTTCGACGGTCGCGACGTCATCGCGCGCATGCGTAAACGTGGGTAACCGTCCCCACTCTAAAATAGCACCGCTGGTAGCGAATTTCCTCACCACCCTAACTGCTACTGAGCAGTGATGGGATTCGGGACGGGTTTTCTCGCGCTTGCGCGCCGATTTTAGCATCAATATAGTATAAGTTTTGATAAAATGGGGTACCTTGATCACCCTGTTGCTTTCCCGCCAATAACACTTCACCTATTACTTGCGCCCCAACATGGATACGTTACTGCAAACGCCGCGCATGCGTGTGAAAGCCCGTCCCAAATCCCATCACTGCTACTGAGTACTGATAGCGCATGCGCAGTTTATTCGAAAAAGGTATCCTTTCTCGGAAAAGGTATTCTTTTTATTTATTATTATATCTTATTGATTCAATAGAAATCTGAAAATATATTTTGCACTGAATTACGATTAAACAATGTAATATAGAAATTGTAATCTTTTCGTAATAACTGCACGTAGCGGGGAAAGTTATATCGGTTAATAACTTTTCAAATTTCAGGTACGTCATTAAGAATAAATTGTTAAAAAATTCTAACCCTGCAGTTCTGTCTCGGATAATTTAATGCAAAATGATTTTAAAAATGAACCATTCATTTGTAACTATTCAAATGAATTATATTGAGTGTGGAAAATTACGATAACCTAGAAATGCAACTGTTGATAATTGGAATGTGAAACACAAAACTAACGAGAAAAACTATTACGAGATTAGATCGAAGTTAATGACTTCAGGATAAGAAAATAACAATAGAACGAATATAATTTGCTACTGTAGGAAACTAATTGTTCAACTTCTCTTAGTTTTCGAATTATAAGACAAATAACTGAAGCGTGTAATCTGTATAAAAGTCTCTTTACTTCAAGTTTATCGAAACGTGTTAGTCAATTTTACTTGTTAAATCGATTGCTTAAATGATCCTTTCATGGTGCATTTTGTACTTTTTTCCCCAATAAATACTGGTTTTAAAGTAATCAAAGTATGAAAACATTTTCTTACCTCTTCCTGTTAAGATATAAAGTACTATAAGCAACTCGCATCATGGCAACTCACTGTGCAATGACAACTTAAGCTGGGAATCCACCGGAAAGCTAAGCTATGCTATGCGATGCTAAGCTATGCTATGTTATGCCATGCTACGTTTTAAAAAAATTAGCTTCAATACATTCTTAAGCTGGGAATCCACTGGAAAGCTAAGCTAAGCTATGCTATGCGATGCTATACTTTAACATAGCTTTTGGTGGAAACGGTTCCATAAGAATGTATTGAAGCTAATTTTTGTAAAACGTAGCATAGCATAACATAGCTTAGCTTCCTGGTGGATTCCCGGCTTTATGGAACCGTTTCCACCAAAAGCTACGTTAAAACATAGCATGGCATAGCATAACTTAGCATCGCATAGCATAGCTTAGCATCGCATAGCATAGCTTAGCATCGCATAGCATAGCTTAGCATCGCATAGCATAGCTTAGCATCGCATAGCATAGCTTAGCATCGCATAGCATAGCTTAGCATCGCATAGCATAGCTTAGCATCGCATAGCATAGCTTAGCATCGCATAGCATAGCTTAGCATCGCATAGCATAGCTTAGCATCGCATAGCATAGCTTAGCATCGCATAGCATAGCTTAGCATCGCATAGCATAGCTTAGCATCGCATAGCATAGCTTAGCATCGCATAGCATAGCATAGCTTAGCATCGCATAGCATAGCTTAGCATCGCATAGCATAGCTTAGCATCGCATAGCATAGCTTAGCATCGCATAGCATAGCTTAGAGCCGGGAATCCACCAGGAAGCTAAGCTATGCTATGCGATGCTATGCTATATCATGCTACATTTAAAAAAATTAGCTTCAATACATTCTTATGGAACCACCAAAAGCTAAGCTACATCATAGCATCGCATAGCATAGCTTAGCTTAGCTTCCCGGTGGATTCCCAGCTTAACTTCCAGGTGGATTCCCGGCTTTATCGGAGACATGAACAGAATGTCAGCGTTAAAAACGTGTTATACATTATAATTATTAAATGCAAGCTTTAGATTTCTATATATAAGACATGCCAGAGCGTTGATTTTGAACTATCTTCTTTATAGGGTTCTGTAGTCGTTTCCCAGATTTTTAAATGACTGACTCTATGGATAATTCCAAATGTTCTGAAGATTCTAACATTCCCTCTGAAACTTCTACAATCGTTGAATCAAATATCAAGGGTAAAAAGCCAACATGTATCATCGTCCTTGGAATGGCTGGATCTGGCAAAACTACATTTGTACAACGGCTTGTTTCGGTCTTGTACGATGTAGGAAAGCCGTATGTAATAAATTTAGACCCTGCGTGTAGAGAAGTTCCTTATCCAGCTAACATAGGTACTTGGTAACATAAATACATTTAATTTCATTACAGTTTTCTGCATGAATGAATCTTATTAAACGTCTGGTATTTTAGATATAAGGGACACCGTCAATTACAAGGAAGTGATGAAACAATACAAATTAGGCCCGAACGGTGGTATCGTTACTGCCTTGAATCTCTTTTCTACAAAATTCGATCAAGTGATAGAACTGATCGATAAAGCAGGCAAAGAGCACGAGTATATAATTCTAGACACTCCTGGGCAAATAGAAGTTTTTACATGGTCAGCGAGTGGAACGATTATAACGGAAGCTTTAGCATCTCAGTTCCCAACGATTGTGGTGTATATATTAGACACCGTGAGAAGCGTTAATCCTGTAACATTTATGTCTAACATGCTTTACGCGTGTTCGATACTTTACAAAACTAAATTACCATTTATTGTCGCTATGAATAAGGTGATTATAACAAAACTAAACCTTATATGACCTTATACTAATTTATTAACTGCAATTCTATATATTTAAGATCGACATTGTTGAACACACTTACGCAGTAGACTGGATGCATGACTTCGAAGCATTCCAAGAAGCTTTGGATTCAGAAACAAGCTATATCAGCAATTTAACGCGCAGCATGGCTTTGACGCTCGATGAGTTTTACAGTCATTTACGTAGCTGTGGTGTGTCTGCGGCTACAGGGGCTGGTATTGGCAAGTTTCTAGAACTTGTTAACGAGGCCGTGGAAGAGTACGAAAGGTAAATTAGCATATTACGTACGTACATACGCAATAGAATGTGATATACAAGAGAAACCTTTTAGGGAGTATAAGAAAGATTGGGAAAGGATGAAAATTAAACGAGATGCTCAAAGACGGCAGGCAGAGAAGGAGCAGCTTGAGAGAGCGGCGCAAAAAGTTTCGGGAGAAAGCGTACCGTTTGTATCAACGATCAGCAGTGGAAGAGAAATTTCAGATATATACTTGAAGCACGCTGGCAATGAATCCAGCGAGGATGAAGAAGGCACGGAAAATCCGTTTAAGGCAGAAGAAGGCGAGGAGGAAGAGAAAGAAGCAGAATCCTTCAAGAACTTTTTAAACAGGCATAAAATGGAGCAAAGCAAACGTGTGTCTAATCAGCCCAGTACAAGTAGTAACGCATAGTCTCTAAGTGGACGGTTTATATATAAAAATAAATATTCTTATCAACAAATAATGTTGGTCATTTAATATAAATACTTCATATGTTGAACGTTATATCCTACGATTATATATTTCATAGGAGACCTTATAATTATTAAGTAATAAACCACTGTTACAAGGATAGTCTACCGTTCCTTGTAATACCAGTAACAGAGGAACCTCAATTAGTACATAGATTCATAAGATAATAAACCTCTCATACAATTAACAGTCTTCCGACTGGTTTCGTTTACAGTGTAAAATTTACATACACACCAGGGCAAGTCACGTCTGTACCTGAGTTATTCTTTTTAGGGTAATTGATGCTGGATGTGTTCCAATCCATTGGTCTCATAATTTCAGATAGAATGGGAGTTAAAACGAAGAAGTTAAATTTGTAAATCGAATCCTCAGTTTTGTGACGCTAAATACTTTAAATACTTTCAACGTGTATATACTTTTTCCGATGAAAACGCATACTGTATCGCAATTGTCTCCTTATTAAAGTTTTTACTGATCAATGGTAAATATTCTGGGTAATTACGTTTCTCTGATACGCCACGTGTTAAATCGTAATGATTGCTCCGTTGGATTTCGCTTTGTTACCCAACGAATCTTTATTTCTGGCCGATGCGAGGTTGTGCGTTCGTCGATATTCTCGCGTTATTTGCTCCAGGGCCCTAGTTAACGCCAACTGAAAAGCGCAGAGGAGAAAATTATAAAATTTTTCGTGTCGGCAGAAGCAAATAGTGAAAAATGAATTTTCACTTAGAAAACCGAATTAGAGTAGGGATAAGAATTTACAGACGTGGATATTCATGGGGATATGCCCCTAGCGATTCCAGTTAAGCAGAGCAAGAACTGTTAATCAAAGTAATTCATTCGTTCTGAATAATATCGAACTATCATATTATAATGGGCTTGTCCCGTGAAAGAATAATAAATAAATAAATAAAGTAAATCATCGAAAGTCTGAAACTGAAACTTTGTTTAGGGATACAGTGTTGTCCCGCTATAAGTTCGGGTCCCCTGCTTCGTTAGAAGTACATTTCTATCCCCGCTACTTCTTTTGTACTGACAAGCCATAAATTTCGGTCGAGATAGCGGCGGTATCGTGCTCCTACAAAAAGGCAGCAAAGAACAGAGGCGAGCCGAATAGCATGTCGTTTTGTTAGAGGGTCGGCCAGTCACCCGACCGTCGGACTTATAACGAGACAGAACTGTATTCGATATTCCTTTACCCGGCACATGTGCAGACGCGATACGTGGTCGTTACTGTCGTTGCCGAACAGATCCGGCTCCGTGATGCTTTTCAAACTGATACGCTGGCAGTGCCTCAGTTTCCCAGGAGTTTTCCGATACACCATCGACAACAGGTCCGGCCGACCGGTACGGAAGTTCTCGTGGAGGAACTCGTGCACATCCGGGTTGTGAGAGTTGCAGATCGGGTCACGGTTATGCGACGTTACCTTACGGAATCCGTACAAATTCAACTGCCTGATGAAGCTGGTGATGTTCCTCGTTTTAAAGATGGAATTCCCCCCGTCGAGGTACTGCTCTTGGAACCTCTTGTAGTCGAGGAGGATGGTCGTGCCGTTCTGGCTCCATTGTATGGCCCCGCTTTTGCATTCGTTCACGATCCGCCAGAGCTTTTGCGGAAACCGCAACGACAGGAATATGCAATCGTCGTACATGCTCGTTGCCGGTACAGGACGCACGTCGAGACTACGGGGCACCGCGATTTCTATTCTTCTCCACGAATCGGATCGCTTGCCTTTGGCGAACAAAAAACAATCGTATCACGGCAACAATATTCCTTGTTCTGGAATCATCGGCCGGCTCCAACTACATATGTTAACCTGTCTTTTCGCGCGGTCTTCGCTTGGAGAGAACTTTTAGAACGTTTATTCGAATACGTTCACCCTGTCTAACTGTCGCTTGCGGATTCGTTTATTAATTCAATGAGTGGCTTCGGCGTAGAAACACGCCGAGGGATGACGATCCCGTGCACGGCTTTAGCGTGTTCTGACGATGATACTTTCTGGGAAGCGTCGAAAGAATTGTTTCAAAGTCTCCGCATGTTGGCTTCGAATGCAAGAGCTGGGGTTTACTTTGTATTTCGCCGCCTCGGTGACCCTCTGCTCGCGAGGCAGTCGAGCTTTCGATGAGTCACCTATGTAATCGTGACAATTCTAATTTCTATATTCTCTGCGCGATTTTCATGGGAGTATTACCAATGGATTAACGAGATTCTCTTGATGAAAATGAGTCGAAACTCGACTTTATTTGGACTGTTGTTAATGATATGGAATTCAGAATTAAATAATTCGAATTACATACTATTATTTTGGTATTCGCAGCAGCTTACTTCTTTACTGGACTTGGAATTGAAATATGTTGCCGAAAAGTTGTGATAAGTCTCCTATATGTGTACAGTAGGGTGGCTATTATTTGCTCTTAGAGAATTTTTTTTCAAGATTTTATTCGCGGTACCTCCCAGAATAGGTCCAAAGAATAAACAACAAATCTGTGTACAGTTTGAGCCCGATCGGATAACGGGAAAAGATACTTATATACTATTTAAATTTAAATAATTATTTAACAGCTCACAAAATCGATTTTATATAATATCCTCCAAGTTATTAATCAATAACTTGGACGCAAAAGAATATGTCAAACAAGTTATAGATCCAGACAAGGAGCATGTTTTATATTCCATTACTTTTTCTCGTGCGACAAACGGTTTTCGAAAAATATCGAAGATATACCCACTTACAAGGAAAGACCCCGAACATGAAAATTCAAAAAATTCTGAAACTTTGTGAATATATAGGGAATTTCCTCCTGATTACAACGCAATTTTTGTTTGCTGCCCACTTTCACTCTAAGCGGGTGGAATCAACCCCTGGAAATTCGGATATTTTCCGATTTTATTTTGTAACTCGCAATCTGTAAGAGATAGGAAAAAAGTTTCAAGACAAAAGTTACTTCTTTTAATTAGATCTATCATTTAGTGAACAAATTATTTTACAGTTCACGAGTTATAACACAAAATCGGAAAATAAGCGGATTTTCAGCGATCAATTACACTCCCTTAGAGTGAATTTGGGCAAGAAACAAAAATTGCGTTGTAATGAGGAGCAAATTCCCTACATATTCACAAAGTTTCAGAATTTTTCGAATTTCCGGGTTCGGGATGTTCCCTTGTTAGACATCATGATTTCGAGAAAAATGCATTTGAACCATTCATGACATATCAAACACTGAAAATATGGAAATTTTTTTTATCTTTTTGGCATAACACTTTGGTATATCCCCCCACCTTAGATGTTTAAAAAATAGTCCTCGAAAAGAAAAATTACAATTTGTTTTTCGCCTTCATAAATAAAAAGTGTTCGAGAAGAATTTAAACTTTCAAAATTTGAAAAAAAATGTTTTTTCCAGTTATTCGGACTTTTTTCGAAAACCGTTTGTCGCACGCGAAAAAGTAATACAACATGAAAGATGATCCTTGTCTGGATCTACAACTTTTGTTTGACATATTTTTCTATGTAATCAATAACTTGGAGGATAATTATATAAAATCGAGTTTGTGAGTTGTTAAATAATTAATTAAATGTTCAAGGGCCCAGAGGCACCTTTTCCCGTTATCCGATCGGGCTCAAAGTTTACATAGATTTTTTCTATTATTTCGAACTATTTTGGGGGGGGGGGGGGCGAAGGAAATTCAAAAGTCGAACATAAGAGCACGGTTCTTGCGATTCCCATAGTGCGTTTTCTGTCCCCGACGACAGTTCTTAGAACTGGTATTGCGTTGTAAATTCGTCGGAGAAGTGGTCAAACTCGCCACTTCGATACATCAAAGCCAAGATCGTCGCTCAATTTGTTTACCGAACGCGAACGACCGATAGCTTCTTGTATTTTCTGTAAAATGTTCCTGAAAATATTTTTACCTCGTTCTCGAGATTTTTCCAATGAAAATGAGACCAAACACGACCTAACTCGGCTTATTTCGATTCGCCGTCGTCTTCCACAGGATGTTATGCGGATAAATTAAAAATGGTTCGAATTGGGCCGTGTTTGGTCTCATCTTCTTTGGAAAAAGCTCGCCAAAACGGTAAAAATGCTTTCATAAAGATTTGTTGTGATTGGATCACTCATCTCATTCTTGCTTTCGAGCGCCGATGGTGTTAGTGATCTCCAAAACGTATTCCCTACATAAGTACATACTTTTGGCCCAAAACGGATACTATGTATACTCCCGTAATGTGTGCCCAGACCCCCAAGTTGCACGCAATACGGAAGCTAGTATTGTAATTAAAAATAGTCCGAATGACATCGTGTTTGGACTCATTTTCATTGGGGTAAATCTCATATGGGGCATATCTGGGTCCAGTAGAAAGTATAGAAATTTAAATTTTTATTAATGTCGAAAAATATGTAGGGGAGAGCGGGGACAAACGTAACGGCCTCATGAAAGTAACACACCTTCTCCCGCCTTCCACAAAAGTTTCCAAAACGTTTCCTTTACATATTTAGTTACGCGTGTTTAGTGTTTCTTTTCTTTCAGGGAGTGAGGCTGACAATGAGCAATACGACGATTCGTATACCGTGAGCAAGCTGATTTCGTTATTTCGATCATTCAGATAAGTGCTCTCCTCTGTTGGTTTTTTGATAATATTCATAGTTAAACTATAAATATTGATCCAATTATTTTTTAGAGCGTTCGTCGATAGTGTCTTTATAAGTTCCTGTATTTGATTTCGATAAGTCTTGTATAGTTTGTACGTTATAACAGTTCTATGCTGAAAAACATGGCTGGGGACAAAAGTAACACGTCACTACGGGGAGTAGTTGAATGTTGAATCCAATATTAACAATAGTTTTTAAAAAAAAAATCATAAATATTAGTTACTTTTGGGGCCGTTACACGAGATTCCATATTAAATCAAATACACTGTATCAGAGAAATGTTTGAAGCTGGTTATGCTTTTTTATCGTTACCTACTTAAAATATGTTTATTTAAATGTTTGTTTCTATCGTTTCTGATAATAAAAATCCTATTTTGCTTTGGAAGAAGTGTTTTTACTTAATTCTCCTCAAAATAATTAGTATTACTTTCGTCCCCATGGTATGTGACTTTCGTCCTACCCCTGCAGGACAAAAGTAACAATGACAGTCACTGCGGAAAATTGCCATAACTCTTTGACTCCTTATCATGGAAGGCTGAATTTGTGGTCGAATGATAGACTAAGAAACACACTATCTTAAGGCATAATTTTCGTTTTTATATCTGTAAGAGGTAATTGGCAGCTAGGCCAAATGTAAAAAGTGTTACGTTTGTCCCCGCTCTCCCCTACATTGTCAAAGGGCGGGCCGAAGTAGATAGAACTTTTCCAGCAAAAGTAGCCGCTGGGGATAAGGCTGTTCGAGTACTCGGAAAAAGCGAGCCGAGCCGAGTACCCGTAAAAACCGAGTGGTTCGAAAGAATCGAGAAGCTTGAATTTTGTCAAACGGCTCGAATATAGGTAGGGTAGAACCCCCAATTACCGACACCTACCCAATTACTGACACCCTAAGCTACTTTACTTAAAATAACGAATAAATAAACATTGTAAAGTCATACACATAAAGAATTATGTAATTCAACCTATAATACTCTATACGTTAGAAAAGGCACCACTTAATTTTTTTTTTCATTAATTTCTATAAGACGGTACAAAATTTTAAGTTGATGACAACAGTGGAAATGGCGACTTCCTTAATATTGAAAGAGAAAACAGGGCACTAAAGAAAGGGCTATAATTACAATATTTAAATTGTGTACATAACAAACAATCATTTTTTAGACAATATAAGTATCATAGAAAGTCACAACGATCGCAATTTAACGAGTAATTAAGCCTTTTTAATTAATATTTGGATGACAGTGGTTGGTACAAGCGTTTCAATCAGTTTTTAATTACTGCCATGGCAGAGTTAGCCGGGCAAATAAAGCATGACGCCATTACTGACACCCATATCGTCTAAATATTTACAGTCGCGTGCAACCTAACCTATTCTAGTGTTCCGATTCCAAATTTCCGACTGCCTGCGCAATCTATCCTGGGTATCCAAGCTAGCGTGTACATGTGTAAGTACCTACCTATATATAAAATTACAAGATACATTGGTATATTAAATATTGAAATGTAATCAGTATTTGGTTAGCTGGCAGTAATTGGGGTGTCAGTAAGTCAGCCACACGCATTTTAGAGGTGTCAGTAATAGAATCTCGAAATATGTTTTATAGATTAATGAATTTATATATAAAAATAGAAATTCCAAGACCCACAACATGTTTTTCATGAAGTAAACATATTAAACCATAATGAATAAAATAAAAAACTTATACTTTTAGTCAATAAATACAGATACTATGCAATAATATTAGAGCCAGTCCTTAATGTGTCAGTAATTGGGGGTTCTACCCTACTTTGAGCAGATCGAAACTGTACATTCCCGTAGACAAACGTAACCTAAAATATTCGAAACATTCGTAATGCCCGAAACGTTCAAGTTTCAAGCTTCAAGCTACTCGATACAGTCGGTCTGCTCGAAAAAATTCGAGCTACTCGATTTTATCGAGCCGATCGGTTCTTCCGAGCTAGTACTCGGTTTTTACGGGTACTCAGCTCGGCTCGGAAACCGAGTTGGTTGGCTGGGGAAAGTAATATTTCGCCAAACCTCCCGTTACTGTGTAGCGGCTACACGAGGTGCTCGATTGAAAATTAAACCCTGCGCAACGTTGAACCGCGGAGCCAATAAGCTATCCAAGGAAAGAGGATACGAACGTCGAACAGAGGAATTCCACGTGTCCTTTCTGAAACTTTATTCTACTCACCGTGGTTTCTTACAATCATTTGCGTTTGAGACGATTCATTCACACAGAGTATTAAAAACATCCCTTATTCGCGTCGCGTTACACGGCTCGGCGCGTTCTTTTGAATCGCTAACGTAAGCTCACCGAGATCCGTGACGGGGGGAGGGGGCTGTGATTAGAAGGAAGGCGAAAAGACTTGTCCGTAGAAACGCGTATTATTCATGTACAATTCACTACACGTAAATAATTCTCCTCGCTAATCGTAATTAATAATAAATTATTAAGAGTATAGTACATTCCCTTAACAATACAGAGTATTAATACTATTTCTTGGACAACGAAGGTTCGGTGCGTCGAACTTTCACGGTTTCCCTGATCATGTATAAAATTAATTAATATCCACTTTACGAAGCGCAATACTACACGCATTTAAGAAGATTCCGCTGATCTTTCGAGTTTCGTCGAATTTCATTTTCCTCGGGATCCCCGTCCGCAATGCTGTGCCCGCCAAAGGTCTAGACACAGTTACCAGTTCCGTGACGACACAGTGCCGGCGTAGAGGATCTCTTCTTCTCACCTCTGTCGCGCCGAGATGAGGAGAACTGATAAGTGCGTTTCGACCTTAATAATGCTGCTAATCGGACAAGGCTGGCAGGGTTTGCAGATATTCGTGCGGTTTTGTCGGCGCTGGCAATAAATAACCGTCGGGATCCAACGCGTCTGGCGTTCGAATGGTGACGGGCCCTTGTGGTGGTCGTGGTAACGTGCCCTGCTGGATGGGCTTGTTGGATTTACCTTGAGCTTTCTCAAGCCTCTCGAGTATCTCCGCGAACTTTATCCTGTCCTTAGGGTCTGTTTTCCAGCACTCCCGCATCAGCTGACAGACAAACGGGGGACATCCCTCTGGTGGGATCAACATTATTCCCTGGAATATCAGTTTTATTACCTGCAACAACATTTGGCGAGAAAATACGATTAGAAGATATCTCTAACTTGATTGCGCTAAACAAAATAGTGGGGAAAAAGGTTGAATGGTTTGATGACATCTACCGGAGCCACCCTTAGAGTTTGCGGGGCTCGGGGCAAAAGTCGATATTATTGAAAACATGTAATTGAAAACTGATAACCTTACGTCTCTACTTCGGCGGTCACTTAGGCTTGCCGAAGATCTATTCTAGACAATTATACTTAATTCATTTCATTTTTACAAAATCAACCGTCTGTCCGGTGCTAAAGCCTGCTTAGCTTACATTAGTCAAGTAAACGGTACAGTAGTGTGGCGAGTGTGAAAAAGCATATCTAACTCGACTAGAGTAAACAGTTGGTCGAGTAAAAAAGTCGAGTAAACGGGCGAGTATTAGCCGAGTCGACTGATAGAGCGGGCAGCATAGTAGCTGGGCCGAGCAATGGGCCCAGTTCACTAGGGGTGCGTTCCACTTACGCCCAAATCGCCCGTGATTTCATTAAGCTAGGTTCTCCTGCACGCGACTGGACGCAACGTCAAGAACTTCAAAGTCGATTTTCTCGAAAATGAAGCGCGATATAACAAAATTGTACTCTTTTTTCTGGACTTATTTCCTTATTACAAGTCGAAAAGAAAGAGTAACTTTTTTTTCATATCGCGCTTAATTTTCAAGAAAATCGACTTTGAAGTTCTTGACGTTGCGTCCAGTCGCGTACAGGAGAACTTAGCTTAATGAAATCACGGGCGATTTGGGCGTAAGTGGAACGCACCCTTGGCCGAGTTACTTGACTAATGTAAACTAGGCTTTAGGGTGACTCTGACATCTACTGATCTATGACAGTAGCAATCTTTTTTTCGGCTGTACTTCCGAAAGGGACCGGTGGCCGATCGGGATGAAACTTGGTGGGTACTGCGGGGGGTGTGGGAAGACCCCAAATATAAAAGTTTAGCTTCGGCAATTAATGCGTTCAAAAGATACATGGGTAATTGTGCATAAAAGGGTACACCTTACCGATTTTTTTAATCACTTTACCACGGTCCCCCGTCTTAATCCCTTGGCATACAACATCGTGCGAGACCGGGGTACCTCGATCGGGCCAAAGAAGGGAAGCACGGGTGAGACACGTGGCTAGAGGTGTGACTATCGATTATCGATAGATTATCGATATCTTATTAATACTTAACGATATATCGACAATATCGTTAAGATATCGGTAAGGCGAATAGAAGCGGGTGAGGTAGAATACAGCACACTTTGTTGCAGCAACGATGCAAATAACAATTATAAAGCATTGTAACACAACGATACATATACATAGATACTTATAAAGATATCGCTTTCCATTCGAAGGAATACTTATGTTAAAACGGTAAAAAATAATTTAATATACAAGTACGATATTAACCAAAATAATTCAAATATACAGTCGAGCAACATAATAATATGTTAATAATGGGTGCACATATAAGTATAATGAGATTGTATGGGCAAATTTTGATAAGAAAGTACAAAATATAAAATCAAATACTGATTACAATATTGCATCAATAAAAAACGAATTGAAAATTTAAATATTTTTTAACAATATAATTTTGAAAAAATATACATCTGTGTTATATTTATATTTATAATATATAATTTGCAATATACATATAAATAATACAAAGAAGTACAAAATTACAGCCAAAATACACTAATATGTTACTTGCAATAAGTTTAAATAAAAATAAGTAGATTCCGAATGACTTTATTATACAATGAATGCGTTCCAGTCTACCTCAGCTGCCTCTATTCGCCTTAACGATATCTTAACGATATTATCGATATATCGAAATATCGATATCTTAACGATATTATCGATATATCGAAATATCGATAACATTTCGATATTGTC
Source organism: Andrena haemorrhoa (assembly GCA_910592295.1). Taxonomy (NCBI): domain Eukaryota; kingdom Metazoa; phylum Arthropoda; class Insecta; order Hymenoptera; family Andrenidae; genus Andrena; species Andrena haemorrhoa. The sequence continues at coordinate 22,814,765 of OU342943.1, forward strand.
GACATTTATCGATAAGTTTATCGATAGTCACACCTCTACACGTGGCACGTCGATTGAGTCAAAGAGGGAAAGCACTGGTGAGACCCGTGGCACGTCTATCGGGCGAAACGTAAACAACAAGGGTCAGGCTCGTGGCTAGTGAATAATACGACTCAACTTTTCGCCGATTTCTTTTCATCTCAGTTATTACTGGCCGCATACACATGTATTTACACTAGGGCTGGGACTATTCGAATATTTTACAAGTATTCGAATGCTACGAATAAACTTCGAATATTTAAATATTCGAATACTATTAGGGCTGTACTTCCGATTGGCCCCAGTGGCCGATCGACACGAGGTTTGGGGGGAAGGGTGGGGAGGGGGTGTGGGCCCTAAATCTAAAATTGTAGCTTCGGGTATTTATTAGTTCCCGAGATATTAATAAAAAACTTTTAGTATTTCTGTTGACTTATTCCGACATAACGCATTCCACTTTCCACCTTGTCCCGGGCTAGATTAGTGCAGGGGGCGCGTAAAGCATGGTAACGAACCGATGTGAGTTTGGAGATTTGAACCAGCAACTTGCGAATACGACCCATCCTACTATATAGGGTGTTATTCTACTGATAGTCAATATTCTAGGGGGTGATTCTACAGGCTAAAATAAGACGAAAATATAGAATACAATTTTTTAATATCGCGCTTCGTTTTCGAGAAAATTGACTTTGAATTTCAGCTAAATACGCGTGCCTTTCCGGCGCCTGGAGGAGCACGCGGAGGTAAGGGGAACGCGTCCAGCAGTTCGTAAAACAGTTTGGGGGGACAGGAGGGTCACCGGGTAGGGGTGCCCGCACCTTCGTTCAAAAAAATTAAAAAAAAAATGAACAATAATTTTTTATTAATATTTTGAAAACTAATAAATACCCGAAGCTACAATTTTAGATTTAGGGTCCACACCCCCTCTCCACTCCTCCCTCCAAACCTCATCTCGATCGGCCACTGGGGCCATTCGGAAGAATATCCACTATTTGAATACATCAGTATTGGTGTGAATTATAAATCATGTTCTTTAGGTTCATTTTTTTATAAGTTATTATTTAGTTTCAGTTGTGAGTTTGTTAGTTTGTCAGAGTGAAATCTTGTAAGCTAATTTTGACCCACTTCAACATATCCGATTGGCTTGACACTTTGCACACATACGTAATTCCGATGACAATACAATATTTTCACTGAAAAGGGAAAAGGGATTAGTTACATATTTGAATGGTATTCGAATACTTAAATATTCAAATAGTATTTGGATACTTGGATATTCGAATTATATTCGCCAAATAATTGAGCAACTGAAGTATTCGAATATTCGAATACCGAAAAATTCGACAAATAGTCCCAGCCCTAATTTACACATCATCCCGTTTGCCAAGTTGCCGGCAACTTTGTTGCAACTGCGTAACGGGGTTAAGACGTGTGCGATTGACAACTTCGGACGCTGAGCCGAACCGTGAAATGGCTCGACGCGTGACTCACCTCTGGTGTTGATTTTGCGCCGGCCGTCAGAATTTAAATGCTATGGCAAGGGGTTAACAATATTTCTGTTGACTTATACCGACATAACGCATTCCACTTTCCAACTTGTCCCGGGTATTAGTAAGGGAGAGTGGGGGAATTGCGAATGCGGGGTAAACCCCAACACCGCGGTATCCGCTGAATACGGTTGGCCTGTCCTCCCGCGATATTGTTACATGGTGTAATTATCTATGTTTGGTATCAAGGAAACTGTCACGACGGAAGGCTGCGCGCAACTGCAAAGATAATGGTCGTGAAATGTTTTCGTAGCTTTTCTTATAATTTTGCACTCGAGTATTTTTTAATCTATAGTGCATTAAAACTATACTACCCAACAATGTATAATTTATTCGCAGTTCAGTTACTTCATTCTAAATAAAATCACCGGATCAGTTTGTATATGCACATGCTCGTATTTGTTTTATTTGAAAATTTCTTAACTTCTGTCCATTTGGGGTAATTACCAACAGCGGGTTTGGGGCTATTACTGACGATGGCATCTACCCTTTTCTCTCAACAAGAATATACGTACACATTCGTTGAAAGTTCTTGAGATACCCGTGAAAGAGGTTAAAGATAAAAGACTTTCAATCGGTCAGACAGCAAATAAATATTCAATCCCACACGCAACGAAAAGTCGATCAAACAAGAAGAAAAACTGTGTGAGACCCACAGCGTGGAAGAAAACCAGTGTTCAGTATTTTTCGTATATTTACTGTAACAACGAGCAGCAGATGGATCTGGTCTAATTTCCTTTTTATTATCTTCATCGCCATTAATATTCTATGCTCATTGAATAAAATATTATTAAGCAACTAGTATGTATAAAGCAAATCTGATTAGAGTCAATACTTTTCTTTCAATTTAACTTTTCCCTTAGGTGTTTGTAATTCCCCTACTCTCCCCGATTGGTTGGTGCTAGATTATAGTGCGGGGGGTGCGTAAAGCATGGTAGCGGACCGATGTGAGTTTGGCGATGCTAAAAATGAGACTGTGGTTACAAAATTTCAAAACTAAAAAATGGCAGGACGGGAGGGTTCCCGGGTAGGGGGGCCTGCACCAACGTTCAAAAAATTAAAAAAAAAATTAACAATAATTGTTTATTAATATTTCGGAAACTAGTAAATACCCGAAGCTACAATTTTAGATTTAGGGTGCCTCCCCCAAACCTCATCTCGATCGGCCACCGGTCCCTTTCGGAATAATATTAGTCCGGGAGCCAGCGACACATTTTCTTTGCCAATTTGTTTAAAGTTAGTTTATCTTTTATTCTTCTATATTTGTACTGCATATGCACAAAACGACCTCCTGCCAGCGCACCAGCGGAACAACGCTTAACAGCAGGGTGTTAATTATGTAAGAAAATATGTGCAAAATCCTTACATGTTTATATTTGAAAATTTTTGTACTAATAATAGACACGATGAAACACCGAAAAATGATCTGCTGCTACCTTAGTTGCGGAACAGCATGCTACTGCCACTCCTATAAACATGTTAAAAAAATGAAATCCATTGACTAAAATGTTTAAAGCGGAAATTTTTTTGATGGTAGTTTATATCACAAAATGGAAGAAAAACGATTGCTGCCATTCCTATCGTGGAACAAAAGGTTTGGCCGGAGCCACCAAAGGTACGGCGCGACGCACCGCGCAGAGTATTTACAAGGCGCGTGCAATTCAACATTAATTTTCTCCGCCGCGGTTATATATTTATAGCTGAATTTTTTCGTACTAATTATTTACATTAAGAAGTGTGAGAAACACGTTTGCTGCCATTCCCATCGTGGAACAAAAGGCTTGGCAGGAGTCACCAAAGGTCCTGCTGTTGACTGAGGGAAAGAAAGGTACAGTGTGACGAGTTGTATGAATTTAAACCGAATATTTAAACGTGCAATAAAATTGTTCTCTTTATCTTAGTACATAATGATTCACACACATATCATGAATATATAAATCTATATATATTCGTCATCGCTGTTCGCATACAATGCGGATTCGGTATCATGGGCTTGTCCCGTAAAATAAATATTATTATTATTATTATTATCATAATTATCATAATTATTATCATTATCGTCATCGGTATCAACATCGATGTCATCGTAATCGTCATTTAAACATGTAAGGATTTTGCACATATTTTCTTACGTAATTGACACCCTGCTGTTAAGCATTGTTCCGCTGGAGCGCTGGCAGGAGGTCGTTTTGTGCATATGTAGCACAAATATAGTAGAAACAAAGATAAACCAACTTTAAACAAATGAGACATCAAAAAGTGTCGCTGGCTCCCGGACTATATCCTTTTTTTTTTAAGTAGAAGCATATATTTTTGTTACATAAATCGATTCTTCTTGTCATTCTGCGTATAAAAGTATTAGCTCGAGATGGTGTAAAAATAGTATTTTAAATTTTTAAGACGGAAGTGGACTATTATTATACCTTAAGCTAAACATTTAAACAAATATATGATTAAGTACTAATATAAAATATACGTTGAGCAAACATATTTTGCAAATATATAGCACGAATTTCAAATTTTCAGCTTAAATACTTTATACGAGAAGTGCCCAACAAAAATTACGCGGATAAAGTATGGTTTATCTTACAGGTGTCTAATTAAAAATACCTGGAAAAGAAACGGTAGGTGCATGACGTTGTCATGATTACGTGCAGAACAACCGTTGAACATCAGCCGTAATTTCTAATCTTAAAATACTCTGAAAGTGTTCATTTCCATGCCATATAAATTTCGTCTTCCTGTGACCGTAATTATCGGTACAAAATTGACACGAAGAGGAGCGTCTTCAAGATATATAAAAATGTACGAAAAGTCCTGTGTGTTCACTTACTTCTTCGTTGTTGTGCCCGTAATACGGCTGCTTGCCGAAAGAATAGACTTCCCACAGAACCACCCCGAAGCTCCAGACGTCGCTCTCCAGGGTGAAACGTCCGTACATCACGCTTTCGGGTGACATCCACCGTATCGGTAAAAGTCGTGATCCCCCTATCTGAAGTGAACCGAAATGCTCGATTTAGCGAACGGACTGTCCACATTCGTAAAGCTGCCGCCACGAATCGCAGCGGGGTATCGTTCGACGTACCTTGTAGTAATCGCAAGTGTACACGTCCCGCGACATACCGAAATCAGCGATTTTCACGACGAGGTCGGAGCCAACGAGGCAATTCCGACAGGCCAGATCTCTGTGGACGAATCTTTGGCCCGACAGATAAGCCATGCCAGCCGCGATTTGGATCGTTATCCAATGCAAAGACTCCTGGAACATGTGAACGACATGATTGATCGGCTGTGCGACGGTACAGACTAGGGCTGGGACTATTTGAATATTTAAGTATTCGAAAACTATTAGAATATTTAAGTATTCGAAAACTATTAGAATATTTAAGTATTCGAAAACTATTAGAATATTTAAGTATTCGAAAACTATTAGAATATTTAAGTATTCGAAAACTATTAGAATATTTAAGTATTCGAATACACCAGTATTCGAACGCACCAGTATTCGAACGCATCAGTATTCGAACGCACCAGTATTCGAACGCACCAGTATTCGGACGCATCAGTATTCGAACGCACCAGTATTCGAACGCACCAGTATTCGAACGCACCAGTATTCGAACGCACCAGTATTCGGACGCATGAGTATTCGAACGCACCAGTATTCGAACGCATCAGTATTCGAACGCATCAGTATTCGAACGCACCAGTATTCGAACGCACCAGTATTCGAACGCATCAGTATTCGAACGCATCAGTATTCGAACGCACCAGTATTCGAACGCACCAGTATTCGGACGCATCAGTATTCGAACGCACCAGTATTCGAACGCATCAGTATTCGAACGCACCAGTATTCGAACGCACCAGTATTCGAACGCACCAGTATTCGAACGCACCAGTATTCGGACGCATCAGTATTCGAACGCACCAGTATTCGAACGCACCAGTATTCGGACGCATCAGTATTCGAACGCATCAGTATTCGAACGCACCAGTATTCGAACGCACCAGTATTCGAACGCACCAGTATTCGAACGCACCAGTATTCGGACGCATGAGTATTCGAACGCACCAGTATTCGAACGCATCAGTATTCGAACGCATCAGTATTCGAACGCACCAGTATTCGAACGCACCAGTATTCGAACGCATCAGTATTCGAACGCATCAGTATTCGAACGCACCAGTATTCGAACGCACCAGTATTCGGACGCATCAGTATTCGAACGCACCAGTATTCGAACGCATCAGTATTCGAACGCACCAGTATTCGAACGCACCAGTATTCGAACGCACCAGTATTCGGACGCATCAGTATTCGAACGCACCAGTATTCGAACGCACCAGTATTCGAACGCATCAGTATTCAAATAATATTCGAATAATAACATTCGAATACTCAAATATTCGAAGTTTATTCGTAGCATTCGAATACTTGTAAAATATTCGAATATTAAATTATTCGAATAGTCCCAGCCCTAGTACAGACGCTTCCCACTTCCTCGTTTTAATCAATGTCTTCTGGGATCCGTAGAGACTGTAGGAAGTGGGAGCGTGCATCGTAATTACGATCGAAGATATTTTACCTGTGTCAAAGGTTGCAGTCCAGGTTTGGACGATCTCAGTTGAGGGGAGTTGGATCGCAACAGTTCAGCGAGGTCTCCATAAGGCATGTACTCGAAAACCATCCATGGGCTGTTGGCGTCTCGGAGCACCACACCTTTCAGCGACAGGATATTTCTGTGTCCGAACGTGGACATGATATCGACCTCACGCATGAAATTTTCTTCAGCCTCGCGGGAGGCAGACTCCTTCAACACCTTTATCGCGACGATCTCATTCGTGTCTCCTGAGCATAATTCTCCTGTAAATAGTTTTCGGAATCGTATGGATTATATCGGTCGTCCTGCAGATGGAAATTGCATGGCGAACGAACGTTTCGCTACGACGGAAGCTTACAAGGGAAGTTCTGCGTCTCGACAAATCTAGAAGATTTGGTATTCATTTATTTATACGAGAGAATCCTGCTATACAAAGATAATAGGTACATATTAGTAGCAAGGCCGATGTTAGGCGATATATGTAGGTACAGCAGGGGTTGAACTGGTTTGGAAAATAACTGTTTCAAACTGTTATATGTATGTCGGTTCTGATTGAAACAGTCATGAAGAACCGGTCGATTATATCGGTTCCATAACAGGTATGGGAGACCGGGGCTAGTTGACTAACGAGGTTAGTTGACTAATTCCCTTCAATTGTTGTATTATTTTATAAATTATGCTGCGATTCGCGATACTGAAGTATATGAATGACCAACTTGCCATTTTTAAGGGGTTATGCCTACCTGCAAGGTCTGAAAACGCAAGTATTTTCGGGATTTTTTTAATTTGAAGGCTTTTTTAAATAAACGGTTGTATATTCGAATGTATATATTTTAAAGTTCTTGTATTTTTTTTGCAATGCGATATCTAAATAAATAATGGAATTATAATCGTTCCCGGCAGCGTTTTTTTATTACGGTGACCAATGTATCTTTGACCTGGTTCATTAGAAATAAAAAATTCGTCCAAATTTAGTTAGTATATTAGATTATTTTGTCCTTAATCGTGGCTTTTTCATTTCCGTTGCGTAGTTTTTATTTTACAGATGAAAAATGATGAAACATGAGCGCGATTCCGTGGTGAAAATCGATACTTTTGCTACGAAAAGCCGCCATATTATAGCAAATTAATATTTTGGTATAATGAACGATTAAGGAAAAGATAATTCAATATACTAACTAAATTCCCGCGATTTTTTTATTTTAGACGAACCAGGTAAGAGTAGTCACCGCAAACTACTGAAAAAAAAATCGCTGCCGGGAGGTCGCTGATATGTTTTTTATTTATTTATATTTTCCTTCGCAAAAATTGGCACACGTAATTTAACATGTACACTTTCGAATACATAAAAGTTTATTTAAAAAATTAAAGTTATTCAAAAAAATTCCAAAAATACTTGTGTTTTGAGGCTCTGCAGGTAAGCATAAACCCTTATGTGTCACCGTGACAAAAACTTGCGTGTTCTATCAGTGAGATTGAAAAATTCAAAAAGGTCGGTGGGAAGTAAATATTTTTGTTTCGACTACCTAGGTATTTATGAATTTTTGTCCACTAAGAATTGCTTGAT